>OY540845.1:10000000-15850000 GCA_961205895.1 Mythimna pallens | reverse complement strand
TTTACGAGATGGTAGAGGAGAGGTAATGTTCTTTGACTAGCTTCTTGAAGACAGATACAATTTTAGCGTCACGGATCCTAGCTGGAAGTGAGTTCCACAATCGTACCGCATGAAAAGAGAAGGAGTTGGAATAGAAATGGGTATTATGGGATGGGAAATTGAGATGGTATTTAAGGTGGGATCGAACGAAAAACGGTCAAGTAGCCTTCTTTGTAATAAGTTAGAATGTGTTTTCATGGAACTGGTAAATGGTAGTGTGTTAGTAGTGGGTTTGAGGTAAAAGACTTTGTTTAAATGCGTGAAAGACAAAGTTTCGCGTAGAAATTGAGTTATAGGTTGTCGAAATTAAGTGAATTAACACTTTGCAGTTCTTGGAAGTTATAATTAAATGTCACCAAAGAAGATATTTATTAAAAGTATGTGTAAGATTCTAGACTGTTTTGGAATAGGTTGGACTAATTGTTTCCATTGGTTACACGTTTTTTAATTTTTAGGATTTTGAATAACAAAAATATTTTCTCTCAGAGTGTTGGGGTTGGGTGGAAATGAAGTGGACTGTAACTTAGAAGTGCTGGTATATTGCCAATAAATCAATATTCCAAAATACAATGATCTCGGAAAAACAAAAATTATTAAGTAGATTCGAGAGGTGTCGTCCATCACAGCGGTGTCCGTGGAAGCAAGTGCCCCCGCACGCGTCTCCGTTAACCGCTGCTGATGACGTATCCCCGCTCCCTCGCACCCCGCCCGCGGGTGCAGACCGCGTCGCCGATGGTTGTTGGGTTCAATTCCCAACAGAGAGGATGTTATGCTTTTACTGACTAAAACCACACCTATGTTCCTTCAGTTGTCCTTTGCATTCCAGGACTACGGTCCTTCAAACAATCCTGCAGCCCCATATGTTGGCTGCATGGTTACATAAAAAATCTCTAATACCAAAATATTTTATTTGCAATCGTTATATAATTTATAATCGAACTCGTATTGTATGTCAAGAATTTTCCATTGCGGGGAGTGTGCGTCGGAATTTCATAACCTAATTCCACCTAACCCGTTCCATCACCGGACCACCAGGCGTACGGCGATGCGCCACCGGTACATGGTGGGCATCCCACCTATACGCACAAAACGTTTTGGGAACACGTTCATGGTGCGTACAACAAAGGAGTGGAATTCCCTGCCGGAATCTGTGTTTCCTGATGGTTACAATCCGGGAACAGTAGTCGAGTCGGGAATTTTTAAAAGTGAATAGGTTACTTCTAGGTAAGCGCGCTCCATCGTCGACCGTATCGTCGCTTTCCATCAGCCCCCTAGCCAAGTTACAAACGTACTGTTTCGTTTCTCTTTTCGTTGATCGCCTCGAGTCGGCCACGCCTTCTATTCCTTTGACATCAGAACAAAGGAATCGGAGGCGTGGCTATTCGAGGCGATCGACGAAAAGAGAATCGAAACAAAACGGTTATAACATGGCTAGTGGGGCTGTTGAGATAGCGGTCAAGCGCAAACCTATCAAGAATAAAAGAAAAAAGAAAAAATAGGCTACTCCTAACGGGGTACCACCTGTTTTTCACCAGCAAATCTTAGCTTATCTTTCAGTAGATAAATCATTCCTCCAGTTTAAACGTTCCTAGTATAAAGAATCCTTTTTACTCAACTATCTTCTTTTCTATTTATTCCCTACTAATTAGTACCCGTCTTAAACACCGGTTTTAATCTACCACACCATCGGATCGAAAGTATTGTATAGAGTTGCATCGACGTCTAACTCGATTAATTACTTAATTACAAGTTAGTACTTGAAGATAATTGATGGAATAAAGCAGTCTGGAAAAGCGAACTTCTATTTAAGGTTTTATTGGTAACTAGTTATCTGCATCGGTTTCGCACGGTTCTTTTTTTTAAGTTGGGAAATCATCCAGTAACATCTCACGCACTAGGGCGTGTCAGACTTTTACTGACTAGAACCCACTCTTGTGTTCCTTCTTTGCATTGCGTTCCAGGACCCCGAGCTTTCCTTTTAAAAGCGAACTCATGGCTCTACTTAAGTCATGGCTTTAGTCCTGCTGGGCCCCTACGGTTTTTTTATATATAATAAAAGGAACAGCAAACAGCTGCAATATAAAACTTATGTACTAGAGGTCTGTTAAACATATAAACAATATTGTAGCCCACAGCGCTGCTCACAGATTAAATGTAATAATAATAATAATCTGTTCCGCATGACGAGAACCTCTTGAAAGCCGAGAAAGATAAACAAATCTAGTATATTGACTTAGCTCGCGAGGTTGTCGATATATAGGATGTGGACTCGGCGATCATTGTACCGATAGTCGTGTCGGGCAATGGCTTAATAGCTAAGAGCCTCGACCAACATTTTAGGAGGCTCGCGTTAGGCGGCTGGATCAAGGGCTTGATTCAGAAAGCGGTACTCCTGGGTACTCCTGGACACGGCTCGTATTTTTAGGAGGTTCCTTTCTCTGGAGCCCTGACCGCCGGTAGCTTGGACCCTGTTCTCGATACCGGTGAGACAGTATTTTTTATATTTTGTAATGTTTTTTATTTATTTATTTTTATTTAAATATTTAAAAATATAATTTATATATTTTAATGATGAATAAACATAATAATAATAATAAAGCCTTTTATTCGGACATAAGATGAACAATTACTTTTCTTGTACTAAAACAGCATTTTTACTTAATTAACTTATTCACGTATTTGGTTCTTCTTTATTTTTTGCAAATCCTTTTGCCGGTTGGCAAATGCCTCCTCCAACCTATTCTATTCTGATCTCTCTCTGGCCACTCTACTCCATGTTATGCCTGCTACTTGCCTGATATCCTCGTCCCATCTTTTTAGCTGTCTCCCTCTTTTCCTCTTACCTTCTCTTGGATACCGTTCTGTAAGTATTTTGCTCCACTTGTCCTTTCCCCTAATCATGTGTCCACTTCCACTTTAATCTTTTTATTTTTAGGGTTACATCCTGTACCTTGGTCTTTTATTTTATCCCTTCTCTTTACTCCTATAACATGCTTCTCTCCATTGCTCGTTGGCAGGTAGCAATTTTATGGGTCGTGTATTTTGTAATGGCCCATGTTTGGCTTCCATATATTAAAATTGGTAAAATGCAGACATTGAATAGTTCACTTTTCGTTGCTATATATGTAGGTTTTTCTCTTTCATTATTTCCCTTAGGCCCCAATACCTTTTCCAGCTATTTGCTATCCTTCTTTCGATTTCTTTGTTTATATTTTCTTTAGGTGATATCAGCTGTCCCAGGTATATATATTCCTCGACGTAACTAATTTCTGTCTCTCCTACGTCGATGCAGCATAAATTGCTGCATCGACATGAATTGGTCTTTACTTTTGTTTTGTCTGGGTTCAATTTTAGTCCTACTTTCTCACTCTCACATGCCAGATCGTTCAGCATTCTATTTAGCTCTCCTGGGGTTCTTGCAAATAGCACAATATCATCGGCCAATTTTCAGTGTGTTAGTGTGTGACATTTAAACCTAGATTTTTCCACTCGAAGTTTCGGAAGATCATTTCCAAAACCACTGAAAAGAGTTTTGGGGAAAGTAGATCTCCTTGTCTTACTCCTTTTTTGTATTTTAAATGAGTCTCCTTTCTTTTCTAGCTGTATGCACGCCGAGCTGTTTTTGTATATGTTTTAAATCAGTCTTGTATATTTTTTCTCAATTTCTTGTTGTCTTAAAGCCTCCCAGATGTTTGTATGTATTAGTGAGTCAAATGCTTTGCTATAATCTACAAATGCTAGATAGTATGTAAGTTGATATTCCGTGTATTTTTCGATTATTTGCCGAACCGTATGGATGTGACCAAGTACTGAGTAGTCTTTTCTAAATCCTGTCTGCTCTATTGGCTGTTGTTCGTCGAGTTTTTTTTTTCAATTTGTTTGAGTAAGATCTTTGCAAATATTTTGTACAGATTCGACATCAAGCTTATGGGACGGTAATTTCCGATGTCGTAGTGATCTCCCTTTTTGTACAGAAGAATTATAACAGAATGGCTCCATTGCTGTTTTCTGTGTGTATAATACCATTGAAAATTTCTTTGAGAATAGGCGATAATTTCTGTTTCGCTTGTTTCAATATTTCATTGCTTATTCCATCGGGTCCTGGAGCTCTGTCATCTCTTTGGGTTTTTATGTCTAATTCTATTTCTTTCTGCATGATGCTGGGTATGGGTGAGGTTTCTGAGAGCTCTTTTTCCGTTTCCACTATGGAGCTTTCGTATAATTCCTTGTAGTATGATGTAGCGATTTTTAATATTCCTTGCCTTTGATTCTCTTTTCTATTTTTATACTTCGTCTGTACGATCCAGTCCGTTTTGTTAGTTAACTCTTTATATGCCTTTTTTATTCTTCCTGTATGTAGAATATGTCTCTCTATTGTTTCCATTCTTTTCTGATTTGTGTCTTTTCTAATACTTTCCTTAATTTCTTTGCTCAATTTTGCTATTTTTTTCCGTTTGCCTTTTTTTTTCCTTGATTAGTTTGATTAAGAAGATTATTGGTTCGGGTACTCATCTACGGTTTCGTCTGCTTTTTGCAATTGTTTTCTTGTTGAGTAGTTGTTTTTATTGTTCTTTCTAACCAATCGTATTTTTCTTGCACTCCCATGTTTGTTGTCTCTTTATTGTAATCCATCATTAAAATAAAGAGAAATGCTATTTGACAAAATGAAAATTGAGATGCAGAATCAAACTGCTGAATTAAAGGATTCCATCACAAGTAGTATTATGGAGAAAATAGATGAAAAGTTAATCCCTTTAGTAGAAGAAAACAAAATCTTCTAAAAAGCAAAGTAGAAAAATTAGAAAAAGAAATCGAGTTTTTGAAAAGAAGAAAGCAAGAAGAAAAATAATATCATAATATTTGGCTTGGAAGAAAAAGGGACGTCAACTTTTGAACTACTCATCATCTTCCTGCCCTTGTCCCGTAGTATTTGGGGTCAACGCAATACATTTTCTTCTTCCATTCTGCCCTGTCACTCGTCATACTATCACTAACTTTCTTTTCTTTCATATCACTCTTCACACAATCCATCCATCTTTTCTTTTTTTTTTTTTTTTAATTCGCTATAAACCAGTGCTTGACTGCGATCCCACCTGATGGTAAGCAGTGATGCAATCATTGATGGTGAGGCGCACTAGTTTATTAAGAGCCTATTCACTCTAGCCTTGAAGGCACCTAAATTATAGTTGGACGGGAAGACAGCAGCAGGCAAATTGTTCCAGTCCCTCGATGTACGCGGTATAAACGACGAAGCAAATCGCTTAGTTCGGACCGTTGGTGTTTCAACAACGTAAGGGTGGATACTCGCCGTACGTCGGGTTGTCCGATGGTAGAAAGGAGATGGCGGAATCAGGTCATGCAATTCCCGCGCACACTCTCCAAAATGCAACCTGTAAAACACCGATAGGCTGGCTACCCTGCGCCTGTGCTCGAGGCTTTGTAGATTGGACTTAACCAAAATCTTTTCTTTGGTCTCCCTCTCCCTCTCCATCCATCCACATGTAAACTCATAACTCTTTTAGTAACATGTGTTTCATCCCACCTCTTCACATGACCATACCAAGACAAACGATTCCCTTTCAACTTTTCAGTCACTGGCGCCGCTTTCAAACTTCCCCTAATATACTCATTTTTCACTTTATCTATTCTCGTCACACCACACATCCATCTTAACATTCTCATCTCCACTACGTGCAATCTTTTTTCATCCGTCTTTTTCACAGCCCAACATTCTGATCCATACAGTATGACAGGCCCTATCACGGACTTGTAGATTTTACCCTTCAACTTGAGGGGCATCCGTGGGTCACAAGTTGTTCCCGTGACCTGTCGCCATTTCATCCATCCTGCGTTGATCCGATGTGTTACTTCCCGGTCTACCTCACCATCCCCTTGGACGAGTGACCTGAGGTACCAGAAGTCGGAGCAGATCGGTATGGGCGTTCTAGCAAGAGCTAAAGGCACTGGATTGGCGAGACCGCTGAAATCGCAGAACAAGTATTCCGTTTTGGGTCTACTCAATTTCAGGCCAACACTCTCCAGTCTGTGCCACTACACCTCCAATCTGTTCTGGACCTCTAGTACTTTCGAACTACTACAAAAATTAAAAGCACATCTACAACAATAAACTCGAAAACTCGAAATCAACAATATTTACCGCATAGGTACTAAAAATAGAGTAAATAACAAACCAAGACCGGTACTACGTTCGTTATTAAATAATTGAAAAAAGACGGAAATTATTAAAAATAAAAAGAACTTTAACAAAATTTATGTTAGTGAAGATTATTCAAAGGAAGTGTTGGAAAACCGGAAAACATTACAAGCTAAACTAGTTGAAGAAAGGGAAAAAGGCAATCTTGCGTAATCAAAATATGACAGACTAATCGTTAAAGAGAATAAAAAGAACCAAGATGAACGGAAAAGAGAATCATCTACCTCACCCTTTATCAACCAATAATCAACCTAAAAGACAACAGGTGGCAGCTTCAATCAAAGCGAACAGAGCAAATGCCTTTGAGATAATGCTCGGTAGGTCCCACTCTCTTTCAAATATTTCTACTAAAGGAAAACAATAGCAAATAAGAACCGGCAAATGGAAACCAAACCAACCGATGAAACTGGCATCAATGAAACTAGAATACACCAACCTCCCCCAAGCCGACTGGTCCTCGTGGGGGAAAACGACCACAACTCTCCAACAATTTTGATTTTTGTAATCAAAACAGAAAATCTAACATTTGTATTGCAACCTCAACGTACTAACACTAAAAAACGATGAAAATCTTGAAGAATTAACTTATGCGTTAAAACGGATCAAATGGGACATCGTCGGCCTGAGCGAAGTAAGACGAATGGGAGAAAGAATTATTTCCTATCCAGACTTCTTGCTTTACGACATGGGAACGACCCCAGGCCATCATGGGGTTGGTTTCGTGATCAAAAAATATCTCATAATAAATGAGGTGGAAAGTTTTATAGGGATATCTGAGAGAATAGCTGTCTTGAATCTTAAGCTGCCGGGATACAAAGATGCCTGGTCTATCATACAAGTATACTCTCCTACGGAGCTATCCGATACAGAATTAATAGACTCGTTAGACCTTGACCTCAATAAAACAATTCAAGTTCATGCTCACAAAAACCTGGTCGTGATGGGAGATTTCAATGGCCAAATTGGAGTACGACAACCAGAAGAAGACTCAGTCCTGGGACCATTCATATATGGGAAAAAGATTAGAAGCAGAAATGGAGAGAAACTTGTAAACTTTGCACTAGAGAATGGCTTAAAAATGTTAAATACAATATACAAGAAGAAAGAAAGTAAAATGTAAACCTGGATATCACCAGACGGCAGAACAAAAAATGAAATAGATTTCATAATGATTATTAAAAGTAGATACTTCTCGAACACCAAAGTCATAAGTAATCTCAACTTTAATACCAACCATCGAATGGTTCAAGCAGAACTGTTGACAACTGCACCAAAAAACCCAAGACCGAGAAATAACATAAGTACAAAACCTACCTAACGACCAAACAGCCCAAATAGCCAATTACCTAACAGATTAAATGTGGGATACTTAAATAAAATCACTAGGATGACTAATTGAAATTAACATAACTATCGGGCATGATTAAAAACAAGTACAAAGAGAAGTAATAAAACAAAATGAAATAAGTGAAGAGAGACAGAAAAAAGCGAGAGGGCGTGTCAGACTTTTACTGACTGAAATCCTACTCCTGTTCCTTCTTTTCCATTGTTCCAGAGCCCCGGAGATCTCTTTCGCATCACCCATCCCCACGTGTTCGCATACTTCACTCGCCCACTAGACCCCGCCATCCCCTTCTAACCTAACCAGCCCGAGTCGAGGTGCCCCAAGTCCCTTAATAATTGTAAAGAGTCTATTATTTGGTGTACAATTAGTATGTTATTAATGAAGAATAAGATTTTTTATGCACAGTTGACTTGAATGCAAAGTTTTTTATTTTAATTATATACATATGTTGGTTCTTACAAGAGCAATGTATAAGTTCCTACTTTATTTAGATCTTTTATTATTATAGAAATCCTAGATTAATGATATGGCCAAACGTGGACTGACACATCATCAAACGTTAAACGATCAGCCCCCTAGCCAAGTTACAATCGTTTCGTGTAGAATTCCGTTCTCCATTTGGTAACGCCTCGGAAACGGATACAATAAGTTGGAATCCATGTTGGCGCGCCTGAGTCGTCCGCTCGTTCTACAATGTCGTTCTACAATAACAAAGGATGTAGCGTTGAACATTGTAGAAACGATAACATTCATTCTATCATTTTGAACGATGTGAACTTGGCTACGAATTTTCTATTCATTTGTTCTGACCACGTGACTTAACGTTGAGATGATGTCATTCTCATACATTTGATTGGTTTTCGACTAGCGTTAACGATTGTAGATTATCAACTTGGTTAGGGGTGCTGGCCAGTTTAAGTTGGCCATATCATGAAATGTAACCATTTCATGAAATCGATCAATTATAAGATCTGACCACGCCATGTATAATATAGGGATAAGGATAGGTAATAACCACAACATAACCTAATCCCACCGAATATCAATGAATAAATTTAGGTATCATGTCAGTTAGGGATTTGATCCTATATTAAATTATTGATCCCTATTAAATTCGATACTACCCTCATTTGAGTAAGCCCTTTGATTGAATATGACAGGGGTCTGTTCCGTTCCTAAATTAATTTTAACTAAATAAGGGGATGCAACTCGAAATACATATTCACTGTTTTTCATACAATCGCTCTTACGCGATTATGACGTTTTTACACAATCTTCATTAGATTTTTTGGAAACACAGTATCTTGTGGATATCATCTAGGCTTCTATTGAAATCAGTTTATATATTTGTGTACAACTAATCCAGTAAACCTCTTTGAAAATCTGCTATTTTGCATGAACTTCGAGACTTCATAATTTACTCAAAAATTAAAAAAAAGTATGACAGTAGAAGCCTTGCAAGATTCTGAATGATGACAATTTTTTTCAAAAACCTTTTAAGGGTTAAAAAAACACGTATTTCCTAGAACAAGCTTTGTAAAATATTCGAGTAAATCACGCGCTATCTCTAATTTTTAGGGTTGCCTTTTCGTCAAACATCGCGTTGGATTGCGTTAGATGAAGTAACAAACTTTTAAACCATGCTCGATCTGTACGATGGGCGAGTTAAAAAGGACCCTCTTAACGCATTATTTTGTACCTGACTAGTAGTCCTTATTTATTCAAATTTGTTATCCAATCTTCTCGCCCGAGTTAGCATCAATTATCCCAAAAGAACATAAATATCCCAGATTTAAAAAAAAACCACAGAAGACGCCCCCAGCATCTAATACCGCAGGGCAATTCGCCGACTCCGTAAGCGTGGGTTTGCGGACGATGAGCAAAAGTTAGCTCGCTGTCCGAACGCTCGATAAGGACCAAATCCGAGTTGACGGTCTGTTGTGTTCTCAGTAGAGTTGATAACCTGCCAGGGCTGCGGGAACATTTGAAAGAGTTACCGTGGCCCTAAAACGCAAAGACCAACTGAAGAAACGAAGGTGGGTTTTAGCCAGTAAAAGTATGCCACACCCTTTCACCCCACCCTAGAGCGTAAGAAATCATTCGAAGATTACCGACCTAAAAAAAATGTTACTTAAGAAGACTAATAACTGTTCTATAAAATGCTAACAAAATGTTTAATGTACGACACTTCGGTGCCAACCGTACTACAGACGCACTTGTGTACGTGACGATACAGGAAACCAAATTTTACCCGATTTGCAATAATTATGCCTAAAGGGGTGATCAAACGTTTGCAAACCAACGTCCCATCCAAGGTGACCTTGCTAGTTTCAATCCGTGTAGACAGCAGTTGTAATCCATGACCTTCAACACCCTTGGTTGGGAGTCGCGTTTTCCCAACCACCGAATGTATTGGCGCGTGGTTTACATCCATGTAGCCGCAAAACAAACCAAACATATAAACCAAGGTCACCTTGGTTGGAACGCTAGTTTGCAATCGTCTGGTCACCCCGTCTAAATAGGCCTAAGTCGAATGTACGGATGCTGACCGTACGTCTTGTCGGGGGCCAGAATAAAACTACTTAACTATTGTTAAATATTTGCTAAGATGTTATCCGACATTTCATGGAAACTCGTCCGTTATTATAATCTGACGTGCAACCGTCAGTAAGTAGATAGGATCAGCCCCCCAAGCCAAGTTACAATCGTATCATTCACGCCAAACGCTTCGAGTAGGCCACGCCTCCAATTCCTTTGTCCGGACCACGTGACTGAGCGTTGAGATGACGTCAGAACAAAGGAATCGGAGGCGTGGCCTACTCGAAGCGTTCAGCGCGAACGATAAGATTGTAACTTGGCTAGGGGGGCATAAGGCTGGCCCCCTACGCTAAGCGTTAGTGTTCGAAAGTCACTATGACTGTGGAAATCAAAAGGCAATAGAAGGAATACCGGGTTTTGTTAAGTAAAAGTCTTGACGCTTCCTTTCGTTCCACCGAGAGGGAACATCAACGACTTTCTTAAAAGAGTAACCATCGAGTTTCTTGCCGGTTATTCTCCATAAGAAACGACCAATTTGGAACCGAGCACTAGCTTCTGACGTTTTACAAGTGTCCATACAGGCTTAAGTGAAATTGAGTTGTGAATTCTGAAAGTGGAAGCAGTTAATTGATGGTTTCCCACCCAAAAAAAAAGGCTTTCACATAATACACATACATAAGACGAAAGACGTTCACTGATGAATATAGGCCTTTCCCAAGTGTCGCTACAACGACCCAGTTCCGTGCGTCTCGCATCCATTGGATTCCCACGACCCTCATCACGTGATGGCCTGGTGAGGGTTGCCAGAATCCGAAAAGTTTACTTATTGGGAGGCACGACTGGTCTATCTGACCTCCACAACCAAATAGCTAAACAACATGACAACTAGGCAAGGCTAGTTGTCAAATTTTAAACTTCTGACCAACCATAATGACTATAAACGATCTAGAATTGACAGACGGAATCAACGGCTTATCGTGTTTACCGAGACACGGAAGGGTTTCAGTATATGATAAATGGACCCAGACACGGATAAAATTGGCAAACCTTGTTTAATTGACGCATTTGATGATGGCTAGACTACAAGTGTGGACAGACGAACAACAAAGTGATCCTATAAGGTTGTATTTCGAGGAGTGTTCATCGAAATTGCATAGCTTAATCCTATCAAGCCCTTTCCATTATCACACCACAAGGCGTACGGCGATATGCCACCGGTACTTACACGGTGTACATCCCACATATCCCACAATACATTAATTGTCGAATTCCCTGCCGAAGTCTCTATTTCCAGAAAACTACAAGTGGATAGGTTACTTCTAGGCAAGCGTGCTCCATCCTCGACCACATCGTCGCTTTTGACCAGGTGAGATAGTGGTGAAGCGCGAGCCTATCAACAATTTAAAAAAAAAAAAACAGGTCAAGTGCGAGTCGGATTCGTACACTGAGGGTTCCGTACGAACTATCTCTTTATTTCGTTAACTCGAAAATTTTATTTTTTACAGCTTCAAGGGACTGCAGACTTGAGTATATGATTTTAATTTCCCTAAAAAGTTTTCGTATTTCTTTATACGAAAACTTTTTACGAGGTAGGGAACCAAAAAATGCTTATTCGCTTATTATTGCCGGATAATTTACTACGAGTCGTCCAAAAATTTCTTTTTTTTTTCTTTTTTAAATAACTTAAAATAGTGCTTGCCTGCGAACCCACGTGATAGTAACCAGTGATGCAATCGTTGATGGTAAAGCGCACTAGTTTATTAAGAGCCTATTCACCCTAGCCTTGAAGACACCTAAATTATAATCGAACGGGAAAACTGCTGGAGGTAAATCGTTCCAATGTTTGGATGTACGCGGTATAAACGACTTTGTGTTTACACCTCTTACTTCGTGTTTAAACTAGAATTAATGTTTATGTCGAAGTTTATGTCTAACCGCCCCGGCTTCACACGGGTGCAATGCTGATACCACCGCTACCGCTATGTCCCTGCATTTTAAATCTGTAATATCTTCGAAAATATTCATTTAAATTAAATGCTGGAATGGGCCATATTGATCTATATTAAATGCACAATGTATTTAAGGTACATAATTGGATAAGATTAATGCTGTATTGCTTAAAATCGCTTCGTAAATAAGCCATTATTTCTTGTAAAAAGTAAAAGATAAGAAATGGTTATTGTGGGTTATCCCTTAAAAATAGACATATACCATCGCGGACTTTTTGGAGATTTTTTTAAAGTGTACAATACTGTAGACTTAGTATGTAGGTTTATATTGTGCACTGGATCCTACCCTCGAATATGTTCTCTCTCTATATTTCAAAGGTTTGCTGGGAGAAAACTCATTGCTGAGTTAAGCTCGCCTTTGTACATGAACTGTCTGTATGTCAATTTATTATGTTTTGTTTTTGTGTACAATAAAGAATTAAGAATTAAGAATTGTAGAACATGATTTTGATCTATTTCGTAGGGTTCAGCCAGCGTGCAATTTAAATGTGTTTAGGTATTTACGACATCACATTAGAAACCTAACCTATAGTTTCTCTACTATATTATGCATGTATTATACTTATAAACCTTCCTCTTGGATCACCCTATCTATTAAAAAAAACCGTGTCAAAATCTGTTGCGTAGTTTTAAAGATCTAAGTATACGACTGCATAGGCATATGCATAACGACTTTGTTTTATACTATGTAGTGATTTATAATGTGCCATTAGCTCTCTTTAAAGAGGTACTAATGAAAGAGGTTTTAGAGCACACATAGTCGCTCTTTTTCAAGTTCACTCAAAAAGCCAAGCAAAAAAAATATGTTGGGAAAAGTCAGCATCCCGGTACTGCATTACACCATTTCTTACCATGGACACAATGAAAAATTATCCTACAAAGGACAAGAGTCCGTATATCGTTCTTATTTGGTGTCACCTTCACGTGCGTTGTTTTTTATAAGACTTTCTACATCGATTTGTTGGAGTTGCTTTAAAGAACTCTGTAATACAATGGATATGTAAAAGAAAATACATCAATAAAACGTTTTGCACAAGAATAATATAATACAGAAAACCTCCATAGGTACAGTCAGGGATCAAAAGTGCAGTTGCACTCTACCAATGGCATCCTGAAAGCATTATTAAATTAGACTCGGAGGGCACTGTAAGACTTTTGGGTGTAGTCGACCCACAGGCTGCACGTATAGAATGAAGTACAATAGGATCTTAAAAGAAACCAAGGAAGATGATGGGCCCGTTAGAACCGATGCCAACCAGGGCTTTGGGCTCCTTCCACAACCCTGAGCAGGAAAGGACTACTGAAGGAACACAGGTGGGTTTTAGTCAGTAAAAGTCTGACACTCCCATAAACACACACAAAGCGGGTGGAGTCAATTGATGATTTTGTACTGAAGATAAAATACCTATTAGACATAATCAAGATAGTTCTTTAAGTTTGTAGAGGTCAGACGGTTCTTGCCCCGTTCTTCATCAGATAGTTGTCAATTGTCACATTATAGGATCAAAAACTATCAAATATTATCCCTAATTGACAGTTTATTGGTACATGGCTATCTTTTGCTGATTTTTTAAAAGTGCACGTGCTATTTTACCTTATTAGATACATAGGGATATTGGGCTTGATATAGGTATGTTTCACTGTTGATTTTGTTCACTTTTTCTTCTATGCTACTGTAGCATTACAGTTTAATTTTAAGAAAAAAAAACCCAAGACTAAAGAACCGACACTCCATGGTTTTCAACCAAAGCAACAATTTCTTTTTAAAGATTTCCACTTAAGCTACCATTTTGAAAATATACAGCATTTACATTAGATATTTAATTAGTTCTAATAAAATCTTAAATCGTCCAAGCCGCCGTTGGTTAGGGCTTAAGAGACAGGAACCTTGGGCTCGCCACTTTCCGTATGAAGCAGGTCCTCAGCGGTCATGGGTGTTTCAGGAGGTATCTGTTTCGGATCCGTCGGGAAGCAACGCCCGGTTGTCTCCATCGTGCGGATTGCCCGGAGGACTCGGTGGAAGTCTGAGGCGATTGGTGGCGGCGATCTCTAGCGTTCGGCTGTCTCAGGTTCTCGCACAGAGCGAGAGGGAATGAGAAGCAGTCACCTTCTTCTGCGAAGTAGAAATGCGAGCAAAGGTGGTGGTGGAAACCTTGAGGAAGAGGATATCCTTACACCCTAGCTGCTGCCAGGGATACCAGCTGCCAGCGAGCAAAAGGCTTGCCGTCCCATGAAGACCAAGGCCCTGCTCAAAGAAGTGATGTGTTCCACGCGTGCTTCAAAGGGTCGAGGCCTGCTAGAACTACGAGGTTATTCGAAAAAGTCAACGTGGTTCTGCACCGGAAAGGGTAACTGAAGGCACACAGGCTGATTTTAGTGAATACTCCCTATCGTTCCACCCAGAGCGGAAGGTTGTTATTGTTGTTTTTCTTTCTTTTCTTTTCTTTCAATACCACACTGAAATTCTCAGCCCCACTTTACCGAGATAAAGACAATACATATGGAAGACAACACAGTTGTATAGACATTTCAGATATAAAACTACATCATTACAAAACCCACTAGGAATCCATTTGCGAATAATTCAAACAGCCTCTGAACTTCTATCGAAAAAAATCCACCAAAAAAGATTGCCAAATCCTTAGAAACATTAAATCGGCACATCATAAAAGATTACCTACAATAAGAAATCTTTTGTCAGCTCTCGCACCTCCATTTAAACGTACTGGCTGGAATAATTGCATAAAAACTTTTTGTCGAAAATACTACGGATAAAAAAACTTTTTCGATTCCCGACAGATCTTAACTTTGTCTTGTTCCTGTGGGCGACGAAATTCATGTTTTTAAATGCGCTCAAGTTGTGCCGTTTTTCACTGTGATTGTGTGATGGCAAAATGAAGTGGAATTCCATGAGAGAGAAACAAAGGTGTACATAGTATTTTTAACTGACTCTAAAAAAAGGAAGAGGTTCTTTTTCTAGGGTGGAACGAGAGGGCGTATCTGACTTTTACCGAGTAAACCCCACTCCTGCTAGGCCCCTACGACTTTGCTGACATCTCTTTGTGGTCGATGACTTGGGCTCGGTCCGGGCGGTTACCGAATGGTCGGACGGCAAGCTACACATTGCCCGCCGTCTGCATCTTAAGTCGTCTTATTTTTTTTTGTATCTTGTTCAGCGCCATCTTCGCCAAATGTGAACTAATGTTGACGATTCTCCTTTTTTTATAAAGAGTTTTCTACCAAGTGATCCCATTTTAACTTGGTGAAGATCTGATGAAGAACTTCGGAGATAGCATGGAACTTTTCAATAAATTATAGCAAATCATCCGGGATCGCTGCAATCGCATAGCATAATCATCATCATCATCATCATCATCATCATTTCAGCCTATAGACGTCCACTGCTGGACATAGGCCTCCCCCAAATATCGCCACAATGAACGGTCCTGTGCGTCTCGCATCCATCGGATTCCCGCAACCTTCATCAGGTCATCGGTCTACCAACACTGCGTTTTCCCGTATGCGGATGCCACTCCAGAACCTTTCGGCCCAAACGTCCACCTGTTCTGCGAGAAAATCAGCCTTAATAATCAGCGTTTTTAATGTTCCCACTACTAGGAATCAGGTTTCCTCTCTTGGAGAGGAAATGGGCCGTAAACCACCACGCGGTCCCAGTGCGGGTTGGTGTTTGTCACATCTCTTTGAATTTTTTGGTTCTAGGACATGTCGGTTTCCTCACGATGTTTTCCTTCACCGTTTTGAGAGCAGTGGTGATGAAATAAATTACACAAAGTAATGCGCCTGGCTGGGTCTGAACCCGCTGCAATCGTATTTCTATGCGTTTTTTTCTGTGTATATTGTTAAAACAATTTCATTAAAGAACATCACGCCAGTACACTTTGAAGGGGTAGCGTCGATGTTTATACAAATGGTTTACAATTATAGACTAATTTCACCAATTATATTCAAATTCCATGATATTGGGGTTGTCAAATCACGCATATTTTTTTTTTGGGACCGATCTTGATGAACCTTTTTTACCAGGTGGTCCCATTTAAATTTCGGAAAGATCTAATGAAGAACTTCGGAAATAGATCATAGAAATTCAAATGAAAGCAAATCTTCTGGAATGGTTACAATCACATGTCTGTTTATTATTCATAATATAAATTGGATTCGCAAGGGCGTGAGCTTGCAGACAATGAGGAATGGGTAGCTCGCCGTCCACCAGTTTGTTAAGGATCAAACCCGGATCGACGGCGCGTTGTGTTCCATGCGCACCTCAAATAAATATCTCTAAAATTGGTGGAACCATTTCGGGCCGATGCCTGCCAGAGCAGTGAATTGTTAGAAGGAATTACCGCAGCCCTCGCAAAAAACGGCAACTGAAGGAAACACTGTGGGTTTTAGTCAGTAAAAGTCTGTCACTCCCTCGCGCTCCACCCTGTATGAGAAATGTTATTTGATGACTTCCTATGTAAAAAATAAGATGTCTTTTGTGTTGTATGAAGTTATTCATATTCATACTAATATTATAATTGTGAAAGTAAATCCGTCTGTCTATCTGTTTGTAAGTTACGCTTTCACGGTTAAACTACTGAACCGATTTTGATATAATTCGGTACGGTAGGTCCGTACCAAGTATTATCAAAATTGGTTGCGGCTTAAACCCCAAGGATGGACATAAGCTACTTTTTATCTGTCTTCGACCTCAACATTTGCGCGAACAAAGCCGCTGGCAAAAGCTAGTAGTTATATAATTGTACATAAATAATTAAAAATAAAAATACATATACTCCATTCGAAATAAGCTTAGACATTCAAACAAACATTTTTATACTGTCCGTTCAATCGATTTTGACTTTTATTGTGTTTACGGCATGATAAATGGCGGCTGCAATAAATAGTTGGTATTGTAACCACTTTTTAGAGTTTCGTAGCCAAATGGCAAAAACGGAACCCTTATGGATTCGTCATGTCTGTCTATCCGTCCGTATGTCACAGCCTCTTTTTTTCCGAAACTATAAGAACTATACTGTTGAAACTTGGTAAGTAGATGTATCCTGTGAACTGCATTAAGATTTTTATAGAAAAAAAAAACAATAAATTTTGGGGGTTCCCCATACTTAGAACTGAAACTGAACAATTTTTTTTTCAACAAACCCATACGTGTGGGGTATCTATGGATAGGTCTTCAAAAATGATATTGAGGTTTCTAACATTTTTTTTTTCCTAAACTGAATAGTTTGCGCAAGAGACACTTCCAAAGTGGTAAAATGACACACATTTTTAAAAACTAAAACAAATATATATTTTTTTTATTTTTTTTTATTTGGGATCTCCAACAAAGGATACACGGTAAACACATTATAAATGACAAATAGTACGAGGGGTCCTTTAGCGTGTGCTCCTACAGTTACAGGAGACCACAGCATGCACATAGAACTGGGTGAAAAAATACATATTAAAAATTAGAGTCAAAATACAATTTGAATTAAAATTATACAATTAGAGTGACATACAAAGGCAATAAATGAATGATAAATAAAATTTTAACTTTATAACAATTAAAAATTAGAATTAGAATAATGTACATTGCCATGCAAACTTCCACCGAAAATTGGTTTGAACGAGATCTAGTAAGTAGTTTTTTTTAATACATCATAAATCGTAAACCGCAATTTACCTTTCAAGTTTGTATGGAAACCTCAGTGCGCGAATCTGACTCGCAATTGCCCCGTTTTTGCTTTTAATGTCAAAAAAGCTAATCTTTTTTAATAATATTATATCGAATGGAGTATTTATAAGTCTTTAGCTAGCCATAAATACTTTGTTTAGTATTTTTTTTCCAAAAACCCAATGCCACATGTTGTAAATAAATAAAAAAAAAGAAAATAACAAATATCTTCGGATCACATCCTTCGAATTCTTTGAACAAGCTATTTGCGAAGATATTTCGTATTTCTTTCTTCTTTTATATATTGTTTCACGTTTGATACCTGGCTGTATTGAGAAATACCAAATAACCAATCTCAAAGTTGTGTGTGGGTTTTAGGAAGCGACTATCATTTTCTTTGAAATTAAGTTACCTGTAACGCCACGTTTCCACATTGTGGGTTGTCTGTGTGGACTTTTATTGTCAGATGAATAAAGAGAGGTTTTTCATTTAAATTATTGTACTTTTGGGTACAATTTTGACGGGTCTACACTGTCCTCACATAATATCTATTAATACTGTAATATGGAAATATTGTAACATCAACCCTTTTTTTTAAAGATTAATCATGGAGTTTCTTTCAGGTTCTTCTCCATAGGTAACGTGCCCATATAGACATATGTGAAATAAAAATATTTGAATTTTGAAATAAATAAATTATTTTTTTAATAGATAAAGTGAGAAATGAATGTATTATTAGGTATGTATGTATTATAGAAACGGACGTATGAAAGTGGCGCAAGTGACTGAAAAGTTGTAGGGGAATCGTTTGTCTTGGTATGGTCATGTAAAGAGGAGGGATGAAACGCATGTCACTTAAAGAGTTTATATATGTGGCTGGGTGGAAAAAGAGAGGGAGGCCAAAGATGGACAGATTATGTCACAAGTGATATGCAAGAAAAAGGAGTTAGTGATAGCGTGACGAGTGACAGGATAATAAAACGGGACAAGAGCATGAAGATGAGATGAAATAAATAATACATTGAAACCTAGATTACTCGGAGCTTCGGGGGTTTTCAGATTTTTTATCATTTAAAGTTTTGCAGTATTTTGCAGATTCCCAAACAATCCTGTTTAAAATGACGTTGTCTTATTTACCCTGTGAAAAAAAAACAAATTTTGTATACAAATTAATGTGTCCGGAGCAAAATTGAAATGCGTTTTTAATTATTTATTTTTTAGTGTACGGAAATGTTCAAATGACTTCTTGCGCAGGGTGAAGCAAGTGTCAGACTTTTACTGACTAAAACCACACCTGTGTTCCTTCTTTGCCTTTTGCGTTCCAGAACCACGAGTTTCCCTTTCGGAAGTAGACCCATGGCTCCAAAGCTTTGGAACGTGCAAAGAGCTTCATATTTTTTGTGGCTGATTGTCCTTGACAATTCAAATGTATACAAATTATTTATTTGAAATAAATATTTTGAATTTGAGTTTGATGCAATGAAAAGTTTCAAACATTAACTTGTTTTTCTAATCAAGTTGCTTTGCAAGGTCCCTTCAAAAGCGAGGCCTCTGCAAGAAAAAGGCCCCCATGAGAGCGGGGCCCCTACAAGAGCAAGCCTCCTACAAGAGCAAGGCCCCTATAAGAGCAAGGCCTGTATAAGAGTAAGACCCCTACTAGAGCAAGGCCCAATACAAGAGGGAGGCCCCCATGAGAGCGGGGAACTACAAGAGCAAGCCTCCTACAAGAGCAAGGCCCCTATAAGAGCAAGGCCTGTATAAGAGTAAGACCCCTACTAGAGCAAGGCCCAATACAAGAGGGAGACCCCTACAAGAGTGAGGCCCTAGAATGTTGTCCTGCTCGCCACACCCTAAGGCCGTCAGCTTAGCTATTATCTCTTTACGATGTTACATTACGAGATTCTTCCCTCCACGCGTAACTTGTGCTGCTACAAAGTTATCAGAAAGACTAACCAAGAAACTAGTTAATGCACTCAGCAGCATATTGCTACTCATCGTACTGATGGGGCAGTAAGAACATAAAGTGGTTCATAGCAAAACTTGAATTATTTGCAGCCATTTTAGCTCATCAAGAGTACTTGGTATGGGATGTCTTTGTAGGTCACGTACACTAAAGATGCGAAAGTCCATAGTAAATACAGAACAAAAATCGTGTGAAGCGAGAAATGACGCCATCTAGCGTAAAACCAGATTGAAATGTTGCTATTTATAACATTACATTATACTGTTAATAGATGGCGTCGCTGTGCTTAATTAATGCTTATTTTTGTAGTACTTTCTTTTTGTTTCTTTAAATATTGAAATAATTTATAATTTAAGTTAAAGAGATGAAGATATTAAAATTGAATATCAATTTATAAATATTTGATTATCTATGTGTTAGTTTTCAAACTTGAGAGGGTAGGTTGAATAAGGATTTATAAATAATAACTAGTAGGTAGTATGGAGTATAAATGATACTTAGACCAAAAAATTATGACTAAGCTCAATTGTTTGTTTGCCAAGTTAATTTCGATTATCTCGTCCCAGCGCCTTTCGTTATTTTTTTTTTTTAACCAGGTGTATTGTCTACTTATTTTACCAAAATGAGTAAATATGCATTGTTATATAGATTTAGTAAAAAGAGCTCCAATAATTGCTAAGCATAATCAAGGTAAAAACTAGTCAGAAGACGCCAGAGAGACCAGTGTAAATATAAGTAGTTTTTTTAACTCTTTTATATAACAAAAAACTCCTATATAATAATCATTATTGGGTATTATATATTTATGTTTTATTGTTGCAGAGAAAAAAAGTTGTTCTATGGATATGACGATTTGAAGAAGAGGGTTCTTTAAAACACCATCAAAAAGCTGGCAGACTAAAACTAATAAACATATTGCAGTGTCAAACCATGATAAGGGAGTATACGAAGAAAACGGACATCTGTCGACGAACCACTATGCTAGTTTATTTGACACAAGCGTTGGCACTGTCCGTCGGAGGCTTGCTTACAGACAACCAAAAAAGGGCAAGATTGCAGTTTGCTTTGGATCACATAAACTTTGATTAGAGTAATATCATGTTTACTCATGAAAAAACTTTTAAGTCCAGTGAACACGGACGGTTTTGTTTGTGGCTACAAGATAATAAATAATTATAATACTGATTTAATATTATTCACTCAGTGCTTATTCTCTGTATTAACTGGAGACCTTGTTATGTGTGTTTAACTTAATATCCGTAATTAATACATTAAAAAAGTTATGAACACTTGATATGTTGTTGTGCAATTTTATAGTTTTTAGCCTACATTTAATCTTTTTGATCTTTGTGATAAAATTATCTGGTCTTTTGTTTGTTTTTGTTAAGGTTACATAAGCTTCAATCCTCTTTCCAATATTGGAAACGAATACTTAAGCTATGGCCTCAATAAGAAATTATATATAATATTATAATCTTATTCGGTGATTAATAAACGGTGATTGTTAATAAACGGTGATTATTAAATTTTAATAAGAAATTGTAAGAAATAAACATATTATTTTTTTAATAGTGCTTTTTTGTTTGATGAGCCTGTTTACCAGCATTTTTTTCGTCTTGCTGAGTAACTACCCACTTGAATATTATATTACAAATAAATATCCACTTGTTAACTTTGATATAATATTCCTACCGATTTCTTTAGTTTGTCATTCATAACTTACAAAAAGTGTGAGTACTACGTGAGATTTGAACTCACGGCTCATTGATTTACGCATGTATCTGCACATGCTAAACCACTAGGTCAACATGACTCTAGTTTGAATGATGAAATTATGAACTACAATCAGTTGTTGACGACAATGATGACGCAAGTGTCTATTATTTGTTGAACTAAAAGTCAAGTTTATACTTTGTGAGATTGCCTTTGGTCGCTACTTAGCTGTGAAGAAACCAACGCCATCTAGTTTAATTTTGTGAAACTTGAACTTTAACGTGCAAGGGAAAATTGGCGTTAAGGTACCCAACCACTTCTAAAGGTTCACTGTACATTTACACACCTGAGCATATTACATTTAATTTTGAGTTTGTAATTATCATCTAGTAACTTCTCCCGCTCTAGGATGAAGCGCGAAGCGTATAAGACATTTTTTATGATGAAAATTGTTAATTGACTGCATAGTAAGCATTGAGGCAATCTAGCCTTGAAGACACCTAAATTATAATCGGACAGGAAGACCACTGCAGGCAAATTGTTCCAATCCTTTGATGTACTCGTACGTATACACCCGTGTGTACCGTACGACAATAAAGTGTTTTTCAAGGTCATTCAAATTGTACTACCGTATGTACAATCGGCGCTCGTGGTGATAAACGACGAGGCGAGTAGTCCAAACTGTAAAGGTGTTAACAACGTTCACATGTTTGTACGAAATTCATTTGGCCAATAATTTTGATTTGACCAGAAAAAGGGATTTTTTTTTGGTGATTTCACGTATAAACGCGCATTACGTAATAATAATACACCCCCCCCCCCACGCGCGAGGTTTTATAAGACTGATACGCTTATTTGTTATTAAAGTACAAAGTCTACTAGTGTGCCAAAATTTATTCAAATGCATCTAATGAGGATAAATGCTCCGTTTGAGGTGAACAAAGAGAATTAAAGATATTTAATGTCTTTGAGTGCGAAGGAGTAACAAATACACACATACCTATAAATTTTCACGCATATTATATTAGTATGAAAGCATTCAGTTAGAATGGAATAATAGTGCTTTTGTTGTCATGCCAAAACACATCCCGAAAGCTACTTAATTCACCTTTTTTAATTACTTCCTTAATGAGGCAGGTAGAAGCTCTCAGTGCTCTCAGCTACCCTCCCAACTCCCATTACAATTCAACACAACCCAGTGCCCTTAAAATTTATTCTATAACGAATTTTCATTACAGCTTCCTTGACAATTTACAATGTGGACCCAAAATAGTGGGCCCTTGCGGCTCTTATCGTAGGGCGCGCAAAACAGTCTGTCAAGGTAAAAAAGGCATTTCACGAACGATATATTGCTATACAGTGTACGAGCATATTCTGTTCCACAGAGCATAAAATCATCAACAATGAGTAGAGAACACGGCGACACTTGGGAGAGGCCTATGGCCAACAGTGGACGTCTTTCGGCTGAAATGCCGTGTCCTCTCATCATTGTTGTGTTCCAAATCTGATCGAAGGGGAAACTGACAAGTTAATAAGGATAAAAAATTTTCGGGACGATCCTGTACTTTATTCGTGCGGAAAAAACGCCCGAGTGTCACCACTGTGATGACCGCCCAGAGGATACGGTGGAGCATATGGTAGAGGTGTGCCCCGCTTGGGAGCATTGTCCTAGTGAGGCCGACCGACGGTGGCGGCAAACTCTCGCGCCGTGCAGGCCACGGGCAAGTAGCAACCAACGCACCAACCGCTTCACCTTATAGCGGTAGAAGACACTGGATAAATTCTCACCTAAAAAAATGAAAAAAGTATATATGTCAGTCAATCGTCATTACACAAATTAACACAAAATGGCAAATAAACCAGTCAAATTTTTATTTGACTTGTTTATTTAACAGAGAATATTTTCTTGATACTTTAGTCCGCCATTTGCAAAACCCGTTTTATACTGTATTTTTTTAAGTAGATTCTTTTATTTTTCTTACTATTTTGGTGTACAATAAAGTTTATTCTATTCTTTTTTTGGTATTTCATATAAATAATATTATTCATATTCGCAAAACTCCACCAATTCCAGTAAACAAGCGCTTATTGAAACTTGGTTGCGGATTAGCGTGGGATTAAAATAAAACATTTCATAATTTAAGTACTATTTTAATGTGTATTTATACATGTGTGTCTATGTATGACAAATTACTTTTTGAAATTGACACAGCTTAACTATCCAAAACGATCCCTATTCCTTAGTCGAGGTCTGGTTTCTTACAATTCCGTCTCTGAACAAAAACTTTTTCTCTCAGGTCCCGAAGGACTTTAATATCTTTGGTAGATACATCGTTTTCTTCAGCCCAAGTTAGACAGGTATTGAAACATTTAAATACTGTATCTGGATTAATGTTAGCAGTAGTAGTTGGTGCTTCCAATATCTCTTCTCTATCATCTTCTTGCGCTTCTGTGCAAATTTTTTCATTAGTCATCATCGGCTCTTCTTTAAAACATTGGATTAATGGCGGCACTATAGATTCATTGCTTGTGAGTTTGTCATTAGATTCAGTTAACCAATGGATATCAAATCGTTCTTTAAATTTATACAACCATCCATTACTGGCACGAAAGTCGTCTTTTTTGGCTATTTTTCTATAAAACTCAATGGCTTTTGCTTTCAAATTTTCAACAGAAACACGATTGTGTTTCGAACGCTCTTCCAAGAACCAAGTGTAGAGAGCTTTTTCCATCTTAGGACAAGCGGCAACTCGTAACGTCTGTCTTTGTCCTGGTCCAGACTTCATCATCTTCACTTGTTCCAGTATCTTTTCTTTCTTATTTTTAAGATCGTGCAAAGTAGCACGTCCAACTCCATATTCTTTAGCCAGTTTGCATATGTTACCACCGTTTTCTATCTTCTTCAGAATATCTATTTTATCTTTTAATGTAAGAGTCTTATGTTTCCGTTTGCTCGACATTTTGATGTGTAGTATTGGATAGAAATTAACTTAATATCAGCAGCAGATAGAACGCTTTTTTAGTTTGAATGTGGGCGTAGCGGCCAATACGTGTTATTGTGACAAGATTTAGGTTCGCACTGACGCTGAACCGCGGGCGCGGGGGACATAGGGAGCGGTGGGTCGGGGCCGGGCGGAGGATTCCGCATAGGGCTGCCACTTTTATTTATGGTAAATATAGTATTTATGTAAGTAATTAAAAATAAAATAATCTTAATTTCAGACAACCTATGAGTGGGTATGTAAACAAGAAAGAAAATTTATAACCCAAGTTGGTAAATATATCATCGACTTATTTTGTACGTACATTACTTATCGCAAAAACGTTTCAGAAAATTCGAAAAACTAAAAACACCAATTTTTACCGTTGTTTGTTTAAAAGACTTTTCTTATTTTTTTGTTTCTCTTTCAAAGGTTTGCGAGACCTTCCATAGGAACAGTAATAGAAGTCAAAAGGTGGACTTATGCAGAAACGTTTGAAAAACTATGAGAATGTAAGATACTTAAGAAACCACATCGAGACCGAAATTTATAAAAAAAAAAAAAATGAGAAGTATTTGAATAATATAATAAAGAAAGAAAGAAAGAAAGAAAACATTTATTTGAGACTCGCACAGGACAAACAACGATAAAATAAAAAGTAACTGCTTAATCTATAAATACTTAACTTAAAAAAATAGAAACAATATCCTGTACCAATATCCAAAATACATAAGTAAAACACAGCCTGGAGAGCGCCCAAATTTTTTTTTGTTGGCCTCTAACTCGCAATGAAAATAAACATACTGTTTAGTGTACAATATATTTGTCTATATATTATATTACAATATAGCCATTCACATGGTTATATTATAATATGGCTATGTGAAGAGGAGGCATGAAACGCATGCTAATAAAAGAATTATAAATATACATGCGGATAGATAGAGAGGGAGATGGAGGCCAAAGAAAAGATGGATGGATTGTGTGAGGAGTGATATGACAGAAAAGGGAATTAATGATTGCGTGACGGGTGACAGGACAGAATGGAAGAAAAAAAATAATGATGATTATTTTACGATATAATATAACAATTGACTAAAATATAATTCGATGCTATAATATAATATGGTACGGATGACAAGACAACCCTACTGTCGAAGTACAGCTGCCTCGTGGTAATCCGGCCCCGTCCTAATCCGGCTCCCCTTACATTTCAACATGCCTATAGTGTGTTATTGATTAACATTGTTTATTTTAAAACGTTACCCTGCACTAGGAATTCTAGAGGACTAGTTTTCTATTGGTCTAGTGGTTAGTGGCCCTGACTGTTATGCTGGAAGTTGTTAGCGTTCAATTCCAAGAAAAATGTTTGTGTGATGAGCACGATCATTTTTTCCGTGCCTGTTACACCCAGGCACAGAACAATTAAAAAAAAGAATATAATAATAATAATAATATTATTATATTATTATTATTATTATATACTAGCTTCTGCCTGTGGCTTTGCCCGCGTGAAAGTAACTTTCTCCATACAAACTTTGGAACCCCGTTTTACCCCTTTAGGGTCCAGCAGTTGGGACTCGAGGTGGCACTGCACAAGTCCGAGGCCATGTGCTTTCACGGCCCTCGAAATGCGCCACCACGGGGTTCCCAAATAACGGTAGGAGGAGTTCACATCGGCGTCGGGTCGACGATGTGAACCTGGGACTCGTCCTCGACAGCCGATGGAATTTCGAGGAGCACTTCCGACGTCTGGCTCCCAAACTGGATCGGACTGGGGCTGCCCTTAAGCGGCTTCTGCCTAACCTAGGGGGTCTAGACGCCTCCTGCCGGAGGCTCTACGCAGGAATCGTTAGGTTCACCCTTTATGGGGCGCCGGTATGGGCACCGTCGCTGCGAAACCGACCGGTGGCCAAGCTGAACGCATGCCAGAGGGTCATGGCCATTCGGATGGTGCGGGGATATCGCACGGTTTCCCGTGAAGTGGCGAGCCTCCTTGCTGGCCAGCCACCATGGTATCTGGAGGCAACAGTCCTTGCACGCATGCGCGATCTACGCGTGGAGATGCAACGCCGGGGCAAAACTCAGCTGTCGCGCCAAGTCACGGCATGGCGGGAAGTGAACTCCGGCGGGATCTCATGGTAGAATGGCGACAGCGACTATTGTAACCCAGTGCTGGGCACGCCACAATTATGGCGGTAAGTCCCCTCTTTCAGGAGTGGCTGGAAAGACCACATGGCGTCCTTACCTACCACATGACGCAGGTCCTCACCGGACATGGTAAGTTCGGGAGGTTCCTGCACCGAATTCGTGCGGAAGACACGCCCGGGTGTCGCCACTGTGTGGACCGCCCGGAGGACACGGTGGAGGTGTGCCCCGCTTGGGCAAAGCAACGCCGTGTCCTCGTGGGGGCGATCGGCGGCGGCGATCTCTCGCACCGGGCCTTGGTACAGGCCATGGTCCGGAGCGAGGAGGAGTGGCAGGCGGTTCCCTCCTTCTGCGAAGCAGTAATGCTAGCAAAGGAGGCGGCCGATCGCGTGAGGCAACGGTCCTCACGCCCTAACCGCCGCCGGGATTCCGATCCCGATTTCCGTCCATCGTAGGCACGGGCTTGCAGACGGCGAGCAATGGGTGGCTCGCTGTCCGATCGTCCGGTAACCGTCCGGACCGAGGTCAAGTTGCCGACGGCGCGTAGTGTTCCACGCGCGCCTCAAGGAGATGTCAGTGAAACCGTAGGGGCCCAGCAGGGTCGAAGCCTACTGGGGCCACAGGTAGTATGAAAGCGAAGCCCGGGGCCCCGCGCGATTTGTCATTAGATGATTTTCCTACCAAGAAAATAACCCTAAAGGGGTTTTTTTTTTAACGTGGGAAAATCATCTAATGACAAATCCCGCTCTTGGACGGAGCGAGAGATAGTGTCAGACTTTTACTGACTAAAAACCCACTCCTGTTCCCTCTTTGCCTTCGTTCTAGTTCCCCGGGTTTCACTTTCACACTACCCGTGGCCCCAGTAGGCTTCGACCCTGTTGGGCCCCTACGATCTTCTGCCATTTCCCTACCCCCTTTAGGGGTAGAGTTTCGTAAAATCCGTTCTTAACGGATGCTTTTACATAATATATAGTTTATTATTAACTATCTGTCGGCCATACAAATATTTTTTCCGTGCGGCAATCGAATCCGTAATATACAGTGCAGCAGCCAACTGCTCAACCACTACGCCGACCGTGCTGTTTAGCGTGCTTGTTTGTGTGTTTAGTTGTTTTATATTTTGCAAATGCTATAGAGAGTAGGTAGTTGTAATGAACTATACGCTATTGTTTGACTGGCCTGTTGAGACCTATGACTTATGTTACCTGTGACCCAGGACAAATGTTTGTGTGATGAGCATGATCATTTGTTGTATGTTCTGTGTCTGGATGTAATTTATCTAAAATATGTTATATTAAGGCTACTGGGAAATTTATTTTATCCTTACTAAAACCCTTACACTAAATGAAGTACCTTATAATAAAAAACCGGAATGTATCGTAAAAAGCACTTCTTCCGATACGGCAGTATGATCAGTCTAATTTCGTGATTGTTCTCACAACTATTTATTCATTTTGATTAAGATTAATTGATAAAAAAACACTTAACTAATTAAAACTATATATACACTAAAGACAAAAACTACTAGCTAAAATATGGCGTCATAAAATTCCTCCGCATCGCTGTCGACTGGAAGTAAGAAGGAACCATCTAAAATATGTATGTATTTAGAAATATATAAGTATGTTTATCACTTGTATAGTACTCATATCACAAGCTCTGCTTAGCTTGGGACTAGACAGCGTTGTGATAGTTGTAAAAAAAAATGGTATGAAACCATATTTAGATGCCTTACTTAAGAAATACGTTTTAGGAAAATAGAATAAAAATTTGAAGTAAATAATTTGTCTGGAAGTACCAGTAGATGAACGGATAGAACAGTAGTGGTGGCCCAATGTGAGTGTGACTTCTCGCGCTCTTGAACGGACCGGAAAGTCTGACACAGACTTTTACTAACTAAAATCCTCTCCTATGTTCCTTCTTTGCCTTGCGTTCCAGGACCCTGGGCTTCCCTTTCGGAAGCGAACTCATGGCCTCAGTAGGCTTCAGCCCTACTGGGCCACTACAGTTTTGCACTCGGGCTCGGTCCAGACGGTTACCGGACGGCCGGAAGGCGAGCTACCCATTACTCGTAGTGCGCAAGCCCAACCCTACGGTGGGGGCCTGTGGAGTGGATTACAGCCCATTTCCTCTCTTCGACATCGAGGCCCAAGTCCCAGCAGTCAGAATATTATACGACTGATCATAATGACAATAAATAAAAAAACTTCAAGCAAAAACATTAAGAGAGAATCTTCTGCCCTACAGCTTTTCTACCCTTAGTAATTACCCACAATCTATTCCAAAACCATCCCCGATGAATTATAATGGACATTTACCTTCCGTAACCAATACCAATCTTACTGCTAACGACTCATTGTTAAACAACTACGTTTCACTTGTTCCCCTATTACATATCTAGCCCATGAAAAAGGAGAATCAGAAGGTCAACTTCATACAACAAGCAAAAACGCAAATACAGACCCGTCAAGTATCAGATGGAAAGAAACGCCCGGATGTCACCATTGTGCGGACCGCCCGGATGTCACCATTGTGCGGACCGCCCGGATGTCACCATTGTGCGGACCGCCCGGAGGACACGGAGGAGGTGTACTCCATTTGGGCGGCTCGGCATGTCCTCGTGGGTGCGACCTTTCGCGCCGTGGTCATGCTCCAGAGTGAGGGGGAGTGGTGATCGCCTTCTTTTGTAAAGCAGAAATACTAGCAAAGGAGGCCGCCTCACGTGTGAGGGAACGGATTTCCTCACATTCCAGCAGCCGGGATCCCGACCCTGACTTCCAGCCACCGAGCCCGAATCGTTGAAGGCGCGTAGTGTTCCACGCTCGCCTCAAAGGGATGTCAGCAAAACCGTAGAGGCCCAACAAGGACGAAGCCTATTGGGGCCATGGATTGGCTTCCAAGAGGTCAATCCAGGATCCTGAAACGCAAGACGAAGAAGGAACAATAGGTGTGGGTTTTAGTCAGTTAAAGTTTGACACGCCCTTTCGCCCCGCCCAAAATTTCCCACCTTAAAAAAAGGGACTGGTTAGAGAGACACTGCGGCTTCCTCACTCACAGCCAGGGTCCATTTCCACTGAAGCAGAGCTGAGCGGAGTGGAGAGGAGCGGACCGTGAATTGGCCAATCACAGAACTCAAAATCTTCACTCCGCATAATTAGAAACAGTGTAAGTGGAGCGAATTGAAACAAATGAACATGTAGCCTGGAGCCGGTCAGAACGGAGTTAGCTGTCGAGCGATCGAAGCCCACTGTGGTCATCCTAGTAAGCTTCGACCCTGCTGGGCCCCTACAGTCTCTATCTAGCCCCTGGTAACCTCTCAAAGAGGGCATTTATCACCGCAATTGTAGCATACCCACTATATGGAGTTGATCTTCTGCTCTGTTCAGTGTAACTCAATTGTTTGTAAACTTGTTTGATTTATTTTCGGCTCTTAGGATAAAGGGTTCAAAATGGTTGTGATATTGTTGGTTTCGCTGGGAATCTCACAAATTGGCAATGAGGGATGGATTTAATGGTTGTGAGGGCCGCGGTTGAGGTTTCACGATGTTCAGATTAAGTTCGTACGGCGAGTTCCACTTTTATGTTGTTAAAACCTATAAAATTAGTGCAGTTACAGTTCCTCTTAATCTACTTTAATCAGTAGATTAAGACTGGTACAAACCGTAACTAGAAATGTTATGTTCATATGCATATTTATTTGAATTTGATAAATGACTCTCTAAAGTGGGTTTAGGTACATTGTGAACACTCGTTGATTCACATAGATTTCTTTTTCAAATAATCTAAGGCTTTTTCCAAATCGTCTTGCGTCCATTTATAATACTTTTTATCCTCTCTAGACATCTGAAAATATTTCATTTTGTTAACAATCGAGTTGAAGAACCACCATACACCTAAATTGACCCGGTACATTTTAGGATTACCCTACCTTGTACAAATTAGGCGACACAAAGTTTTATTTTTATGCGAGCTCATCATCACCATAACTACCAAACTAACCCCGCAAACCACAACCAACCATCACAACCATAACCACAAAACCATCACAACCTAACTATCAAACCATAACCACACATCATAACCTCGAAATGCTAAACATAAAACTAAATTCTTAAAAAAGTGCATTAATATGCTCATTTTCCAAAAACAAACAATGAGTTCCAAATAAGAATAGGATCGATTGCCATGTAGTGACGTCACGTCATACTGTCAAATCGCAAGAAATTGGGCAAAATTTAAGAACTCGGAAACGAGAAAAATTTAAGAACTGGATTAAACTTTGTTTGTTCACAGTAAATAAATTAAATTTTAAAAATTTCTTGTTTCGCTCACTCTATTGATTCTTCGATTGTGTGTTTTTTTTATCTTAAGTGTTTACATGTTGTTTCTACATTGTGTGTACGTGTGCCAAATAAAATATTTTTCTTTCTTTGTTTCTTTTTCTATATTCTAAATACTGGCAATATCACTGAAAGCGCTGTTTAGAACTGTTATACATATTTATTTTCTATTACGACCCATAACAGATTTTCACAACAATTTACTCCTCAGTAAAATATCATAAACACCTTTATGTTAGTAAGTATACGTATGACATAACCCACAAAATAATTCAAGACAAAATGTCGGAAAGAATTCCTGTTTTATATCTTAACAAAGCCATTTCCAATAGAGCCCTACTCTTATCCTCTCACAAAAAAAAGTTCAGCTATCCTTAAAGACATTCTAGAAAAAGAGTCCAAGTTACGCTGGTTTAAGAGGTCTCCAATAAAAGTTTTGTAGCGCCCGTAAATTTGTCCGGATCTATATAGTGTGACGTTTTTATTGGTTTCTACGTGACCCTCTAAGCATATGTATGTAGGTGTTACAGACGTAGAGAATGGACTGAGCTTTCTCTATACAGTTATGAAGTCAACAGAAGAAGATGAAACGATCGGACAACAGGGTTTTATTTGACGATATAAGCTGACCAACGGCCTATTCTTGCTTAGATGCGACGCACACCTTGGATTTATATACCTATATTGTATTTCTTAAAATTATGTTTTTATTTTTGTTTATTATTATGTTCTGTTTTTCTCTGTTGTCGGTCATGGTTTGTATCAGAGATGCAACAAACAACCTAGGCAATTGTGTTGTCTATGGTGCAACACAGTTATGCTCCGTCCACATATGGCCTGACAGGGGAACTGGTTTTTATTTTTAAGAAATTATTTGTGCGTATATCCTGGTAGAATAATAACGTTATTTTTTCTTTCTTTTTACCCGACTGCCAAGAAGGGTTGTGTTTTTCTACAATTCAAATTGGATAGTCAGGCGAGACACTACCAATAGGATGCTAATCCAGCGGGAACATCAAGTTACTCAGTAATGAAAAATATGACTCGAAGAGGAAGAGAAGTCAGGTGACAGGCTGTCTGTGTCAATTACGCTAATCCTTTTGTCTCTTTCTTTACAGTGGTTGATTGTGTTGGTATTGCTTGCTTAGACTTGGAGAAGCTCGTAGTTAGAATTATAAAAAAACAGGCAATACTTGCGAGGTCAGTCTGTGACCATCTAAACATACCAAAAAGCTGGTTAAGCCATTGATCCTGGCAATCATTTGTAATTGACCTTTGACAGTTGTAAGCATAATCAAAAGCCAGATTTGACACCAGTTTTGCTAAAGAGTATCGTTTTACCCAAATACTGGGTTGTGGAGGTTAGACAGACAATTGTCATCAACACTTTAGTCGAAAGTCGTTCACTACTGGAAATTAGTACAAAATAAATAAAAAAAGAAAGAAAGAAAGAAAGAAAGAAAGAAAGAAAGAAAGAAAGAAAGAAAGAAAGAAAGAAAGAAAGAAAAAGAATTTATTTGGTACAGCACAAGGCACAAACACAATATAGGGTAAACACGAAACAAAAATATTAACAAGAAGCAAAAAAAATGTAGTTTTGTGCCTCGTGGCTGCACCAAAATAGGTCCAGTTCAGCATGAATGTCAGACAATTAGTACCTGACGCTGGTTTTCAACTGAACCTGTGGTTGTGACGCAACAGACGTCAAACAGTTTTGGAGTGTAATATATATATGTATGTATCGGTGATGCATACTTAAATAATATAAATCATCAAAATAGCTAGGTATCAAATAGATAGGTACAGAAGTCAATCTCATGTATGTACTTCACTTTTCATACCTACGCTCGGCAATCGCGATAGGGTCAGCGCGTGACGCCGAACTCTCCAAGTGCGACCGGGCGCGGTGATAAATGCCTACTTAATCTGAATTGCAATAATATTACATGGCCACAAAATCATCTTCTCTTTCTTGACTCGGGGCCTATTCTGTAAAAACAAACCATCAAAATACAAGCAAATATTCACTTTTAGCTTTTTGAAACAACCGGTAGCCTAAAAAACGTCAATTCACTGTTTAATGTTGAATTTAATCAATCGTCCACTGAACAGTTAGAATTAGGTTTCTTTTTTTTGTTGGTCCATTATTCCAAAAAAAAGTTCACAAACGCGTGTCTCAAACGGAGCTCGCGCGTTCGCACTCGAGTTCGAAGTGAGCCGAGATCTCATGTCCGTGAGCGGTATCTATGTGTGCGTTGCTCGAGCGCGCTTGGATTGACTTCTGTATCCAATTTATTTGTAAAATTAGGCTTTTCCCAAGTGTCGCCACAATGACCGGGTATATGCGTTTTGTATCCATCGGATCACCACACCCCTCACTAGGCCATCGGTGTAAAATGTAGGAGGCCTTCCAGCATTGCGTACTCTAGTACATGGCCGCCACTCTTCACTTGTCACTTTTCAGCCCCATCGACAATCTTTTCTGTGCTAAGTAGTCGCTTCATATGAAATACTAGCTATAATTATATTATATATTGCCGCTCAGTTTATTCTCCATGTTATATGGAAGGCAGGTATAATTAGAACACGGGCACAAAATTTATTGGGACATTTTTCTAGTTCCCTTATTTTGAATACAGGAAGAATTATCGGTGGAACAAATGATAAGGAATGTGAGGAGATAGGAGGTGGTCATGTTTGTTGGTTTTAGAAATTAGATCTAATAGGAGTCAAAGACTTAATGCCGTTAGTCCTGGTTGTCATTTTTCGTGCGGAAGATACGCCCGGGTTACCATTATGTGGACCGACCGGAGGACACGGTGGAGCATACAGTGGAGGTGTGAGGCAGAGCACCGCCGTGTCCTCGTGGGGACGGCAAGCAATGAGTAGCTCGCCATCTGGCCGTCCGAAAACCGTCCGGACTGGGCCCAAGTCGTCGATGGCGCGTACTGTTCCACGCGTTCCTCAAGGAGATGTCAGCAAACCGTGGGGGCCCAGCAGGGTCGAAGCCTACTAGGGCCAAGGATCTGCTTCTGAAAGGAAGACTCGGTCCTGGTACGAAAGACTACGAAGGAACACTAGAACTCGCTTTTGCTCCACCCAGAGCATTAGAAGTTATTCAATGATTTCCCGACTCAAAATCGGTATATATAATTTCAAAAACTTTTTTATCAAACAGTTTGAAAAAATTTAGGGCAGCTTTAGCTTGTAAAATTATGAAGCTGAAAAGCTACTGATTACAAGTACTTTCGGTGAACGAAATTTGAAAAATCCCGTTCGAAAATAAACGATTGAACATAACTTTGAAGCATGCTTTCAATCCGATACCTATTGAAAATGTTACTCGGCGCTGAAAACTTAATTTTCTTTCAGTTCACAATTTTGCGCCGATTTCTCATTTCCGTAGCGCGCAATATGATCCACAATAATAATATCAATTTGAAAATAAAGACTGTTTCAGAAGCTCAGTTTTATAACTTATTTTTAACCAAATAATGACATTATTTAAATATTTTTACAAATTTATTATATGTACCTAAATATAGTTATAAAATACATAAATATGAACTAAACTATACTAAAACCTAACTATGTACATAAATATAATAAAAAAACACAAAATACACTTAGGCGTCGAAATACTCTTCCACATCGCTGTCATCCGGGAATGTGCCCAGAAGACTGGCCGCATTGCCACGTTTAATGGCAATGCTAATTTTCTGGGCAAAGAACGAGCCAACCCTCTGATCACGCAAAGTGTCGATAAGTCGACGTGAAATTTCCTTATAAAGGAGACGCGTACTCGGACCCCATGGCCCAAGTGTTTCGACCCCAAACGGCTCAAAATTGTAACCTATAAGGTTACAGTATTTGCGCCGTTTAAGGGTCTTAGCAGCTGCAGCGGCAGCGCCAGCACAGCCCGCCGTACTTGGAGCATGGGTCGACACAGGTTGCGTCCCACACCAGAGGCCTACCCACCTTCCATGGCACCAACGTCATACCATCTGGTCTCTTCCCATCGTCACGTACCAAGCCATTAGGATCTAATACGGCAGGTACGCCGGTGGTAACAAGAGCTCGACGAACGATATCGTTGATGCTAGCGTGCCGTGCTATACGGCCTGCGCTCTTGTAGCAGGACAGGCCATGGTGTCCGAGGCTGCCGACAGCTTCGCCACAGTGACAACGATGCGGAGCAACACAAGGATGCGTCATCCATCATAGTGCCTGTGATGGATGACGGGAGTGCCTGAAGCCATAAGCCCGACTCCCATTCCCCCACAGCCGGCAGACGCGCACGCTCAGCAGTACTTAAAGACGTGTTAATTAGTTTGTAACGTATAATACTGCAGAGCGGCACATCCCACTGTCTCTGTGAGGACAGATTGTCGGGCAAATCCGTGTTGGGACAAGCCATTTTCCAAGCATTCAACGCATCGGATAAACACGGTACCTCAACATTAACCAGTGAGGAAGATGAGGAGGACCGAGGAGAAGAAAGCTGGGAAACTTATACTTGAAATTTTGCGGAAATAAACATCACTTTTGATCGTTAAGTGGCATTTAAGCGATTTTAACTTTCCACTGTCGACCTTAGCTTTTTTTTTAATTTTATCTGGTGGATGTCGGGAGCTTCTGGAACAGTATTTATTTTCAAATTAATGTTACGAGTATTTCACTTAAAATAAGTTTTAAAACTCATTTTAGATCAAAGTGGCGGTTAAGCGATTTTATCTTTCCACTATCGAGAAAATAATTATTTTTTTTCTGCCAAATTGCCCTTTGTTCTAGAGTATTACTGATTAGCTTGAAGTCCTAAGTTGTAAGTAAGTAAGTAAGTTGGGTCAGAAAATATATTATTATCCTGTAACCGTTAAGCATGAACTACACTGCGCACACGTGTGCCACACACACCGATCTGGGCGCGTCGGTTTCTCTACTTTTATTTTATTTTTATTATTAGGCCACTAGACTTGTAGAGCTACACTTGATCCACGCCACGCGACGTCGTTCTACGTACAAATCAGGCATATTACACGTGTGCGTCGGTCTAATGTAGTTCTAGGTTCAGCCTTTTTGCCCACGTCTACTTTGCCCGTTTTGAAGCTCAACGAGTTGTTATTACACTTTGACTTACTGCTTTTTTTTATTATTGTAATTTTTATGTATCGTGTGTTTACTGTTACTGTGCTGTTAATATGCTGTTAATTGACATTTTATTGTTTCAAAATTATTCAATATCATTTGACTATCAAATGAAAGCTTATCTATATATATAAAAGGAGAAACTGACTGACTGACATATCAACGCACAGCCGAAACTACTGGGACTAGCACCGTGAAATTACTAAGAACTAAGAGAGGATTGTCCAAAATTCGCCCCCTAAGGGGATGTAACGGGGGTCCAAAGTTTGTATGGAGAAACCTACTTTCACGCGGGCGAAGCCGCTGGCAAGGTGCTAGTTAGATATATTTAGATACTAGCACGTATTCATTTTATTTCACTAAAAGAGCCGTTTCAATTGTTTCGTTTTGCAATAAATCGTTTTTAGGGTTCCGTACGTCTGAACGAACAAGTGAAACCCTTATAGGGTCACTCGTATGTCTATCCATCTGTAACGGATAATTTGCATAGACACATTTGAAAAAAAAATAACCTTTATTATTGTATAAAGTAATTTACATTATGCTTAATATAACGTAACAATATTAATTTTAAGCTTCACTTAGCGTTATTATGTTTACTTTTTACTTATTTATAAATTCTTAGCAGACGGCAGCTGACGGAAGTTACGAATAATTAAATGGCGCCGTAGAAAAAGATACATTATTTTTTAATACTAAACTCCCGAGCAGTGCTGTAAAACAGTGACTTTCTGAAGCCCACTACTCGATAACGGCTAGTTCAATAGGGTTGAAAAAAGAGGTATTCTATGAAGCACATCCAAACAATTTTTTTTTTTAAGGTGGGAAAATCATCTAATGACAAATCTCGCTCTTGGGTGGAGCGAGAGATAGTGTCAGACTTTTACTGACTAAAAACCCACTCCTGTTCCCTCTTTGCCTTCATCCCGGGGCTTCGCTTTCACACTACCCGTGGCCCCAGTAGGCTTCGACCCTGCTGGGCCCCAACGATTTGCTGACATCACCCTGAGGCGCTCGTGGAACAATACGCGCCGTCGACGGCTTGGGCTCGGTCCGGACAGTTACCGGACGGTCGGACGGCGAGCCACCCATTGCTCGCCGTCCGCAAGCCTGCGCCTACGGTGACCGGAAATCGGGATCGGAATCCCGGCGGCGGTTGGGGCGTGAGGACCGTTGCTGTTGCCTCACGCGATCGGCCGCCTCCTTTGCTAGCATTACTGCTTCGCAGAAGGAGGCGACCGCCTGCCACTCCTCCTCACTCCGGACCATGGCCTGTACCAATACCCGGCGCGAAAGATCACTCCCGCCGATCGCCCCCACGAGGACACGGCGTTGCTCTGCCCAAGCGGGGCACACCTCCACCGTATACTCCACCGTGTCCTCCGGGCGTTCCACACAGTGGCGACACCCGGGCATGTCTTCCGCACGAATTCGGTGCAGGAACCTCCCGAACTTACCATGTCCGGTGAGGATCTGCGTCATGCGGTAGGTAAGGACGCCATGTGATCTTTCCAGCCATTCTTCAAAGAGGGGACTTACCGCCATAATTGTGGCGTGCCCAGCACTGGGTTGCGATAGTCGCTGTCGCCATTCCACCATGATATCCCGCCGGAGTTCTTCCCGCCATGCCGCAACTTGGCGCGGCAGCGGAGTTTCGCCCCGGCGTTGCATCTCCACGCGCAGATCGTGCATGCGTGCAAGGACTGTTGCCTCCAGATACCATGGTGGCTGGCCAGCAAGGAGGCTCGTCGCTTCGCGGGAAACCGTGCGATATCCCCGCACCATTCGGATGGCCATGACCCTCTGGCATGCGTTCAGCTTGGCCGCCGGTCGTTTTCGCAGCTACGGCGCCCATACCGGCGCCCCATAAAGGGCCATGGACCTAACGATTCCTGCGTAGAGCCTCCGGCAGGAGGCGTCTGGACCCCCTAGGTTAGGCAGAAGCCACTTAAGGGCAGCCCCATTCCGATCCAGTTTGGGAGCCAGACGTCGGAAGTGCTCTTCGAAATTCCATCGGCTGTCGAGGACGAGTCCCAGGTACTTCATTGTCGACCCGACGCAGATGTGAACTCCTCCTACCGTTATTTGGGAACCCGGTGGTGGCGCATTCCGAGGGCCGTTAAAGCACATGGCCTCGGACTTGTGCAGTGCCACCTCGAGTCCCAACTGCTGGATCCTCTCCACGACTATCGCCACCTCGCGTGTCGCTAGTTCGACCGCCGCCTGGTACGACTCTTCCTGTGCCAGAACCAGCGTGTCGTCCGCGTAACAGATGACCCTAACCCCGTCAGGGAGGTCGCCGCGCAGCACGCAGTCGTACCCGATGTTCCACAAGGGCGGTCCTAGAACCGATCCCTGCGGAACACCGCACGACATCTCTTGCCGTTTCCACTCTCCCTGGTGACCGGGGTAGATGATATGACCGATAGCGGTGGTGGCTAACTTGGCGGCCGCAGCAGTGAGAACATCCGCTGGAATGGGCCTCGGGGCCTTGCCCTTGGCCTTGGTGGGGGGATCGCAGGACCTGCCCCCAGCCGGGAGCACACCCGTAGGTGGGCTTCAAATAAAAAATTAAAATGATTAATTTCCTATTCCATGAAGCACACCTACGAATATCACTCGCATAGTGCAGAGACTATGAAATAAATATGTCGATAGAGGAAAATATTTATTATTTAAAAGACTAAATAATATATCTAACATCATTCAGTTTCATTATAATAATGTGACACAATATTTGTCATTTTTGTAATATAAACTACTTTTGTAATACTATTTAAAATCATAGATGCCATAATTATCTTTCAAATATTTTTTTTTTAATTCTTTTCCTATTATTTTTCTTTTTTGTGCTCTTAATAAAATCACAGAGCGCATGATCCCGTAACATTTAGATTTTTATTTTTGTTTGAAAATTTGGTGAACCAATGTATGATAAATTTTTAAAAGTCATGGAACAAATTTAGATATGTAAGGTTTATATTGTGCACTGGATTCTACCCTCGAATGTGTTCTCTCTCTGTAACTCAAAGGTTTGCTGGAAGAAAACGCAAGCCCACGCGAAATCGGGATCGGAATCCCGGCGGCGGTTGGGGCGTGAGGACCGTTGCCTCACGCGACCGCCTGCCAGTCAGGAGGACGCTCCGGACCATGGCCTGTACCAATGCCCGGCGCGAGAGATCACTGCCGACGATCGCCCACGACGACACGGCGGTGCCCAGCCCAGGCGTGGCACACCTCTACCGTATACTTCACCGTATCGTGAGTGGTCTACACAATGGTGGCACCCAGGCGTTTCTTCCCCACGAATCCGGTGCAGGAACCTCCCGAACTTATCATGTCCGGTGAGGACCTGAATCATGCGGAAGGTAAGAACGCCATGTTGTCTTTCCAGCCACTCCTCAAAGAGGGGACTTACCGTCAGAATGTACATAGCATATGTAAATCAATAAATATTTCGCAAAGAAAATGTATTAATTATAAGGCCAGCGGGGCTATATCCGGCCAGTTGTTCAAGGGACGATACGCCTTAAGCGTTTTTGTTTGGGGATGTTTTTTTTTATTATAGACAGCCGTTCAATACTGTGAAGGAGGCGTATTTCGTCCATTCTGTCAAGCAAATTAAAAATATATATACATATATCTTTACAACATAATATTTTTGTTCTTGGTTGTTTTACGTTACTCTTCCTAAACGGCCGATTTGGGCGAAGTTTTGAGTGTATATTTGAGTTTGTTCTTGGCTGGTTTAAAAATTCAATTGGACCCGGTAAGTGGCGCTGCAATCAGGCTTTCAATTTTTTATTCCGACGAAAAGCCAGCGTTCGAGCAAAACAACGTCTGTTATTCCGTTGTTGTATGATTATTGTTAATCTATTTATTCTCCGCAGGAGAACCAAGGTCACCGACATAGCACGAAGAATTGCCAAACTTAAGTGGCAATGGGCAGGGCACATTGCTCGCAGGACGGATGGCCGTTGGGGCCGAAAGGTTCTGGAATGGCGACCACGTACCGGAAGACGTAGTGTTGGAAGGCCTCCTACAAGGTGGAGCGATGACTTGGTAACGGTTGCGGGAGTCCGATGGATGCGAGACGCACAGGACCGTTCATTGTGGTGACACTTGGAAGCCTATGTCCAGCAGTGGACGTCCGTCTGAAATGATGATGATAATGATTCTATTTAAAGCCATTTAATAATATATGTTTTACTAACAACCTTAAAATAAAAGAGAAATGAAAAGTTTAAATAAGATAAAATTACTTTTATTTTTTTGAGAGCGATAAGCGATTCTGTGTGAAACATTACACTATTTTTTATTTTTTGCTACTTTTTTACGCTTAAACTTAACTAGTGTTTGTTTGTGTGCCTTGTGTACCAAATAAATCTACTATATAAAAATAAGTCGGGTTTTCCTTCCTGACGCTATAACTCCATAACGCACGAACCGATTTCCACGGTTTTGCATTCGTTGGAAAGGTCTCGGGCTCCGTGTGGTTTATAGCAAAGAAAAGAGTAGGGTAGAGTAGGGTAGAGTAGGGTAGAGTAGGGTAGAGTAGGGTAGAGTAGGGTAGAGTAGGGTAGAGTAGGGTAGAGTAGGGTAATTTTTTTTTTTTTACTAAATCCCGCTTTTGGGCAGAACAACGTCTGCCGGGACCGCTAGTCTGTTATATTTCTCTCTTTCCTTTCTAAAACAGAAGTACATTCCATTTACAAACGATATTTTAGGTTTGTTTTTAAATTTAGCGCTTTAAATAGAGAAACACTAAAACCCTACGTTGCTTCGGCTATTAGAATGGACAACAAAATGGCGGAAACCTAGAACTAACTCTAAAACATAAATTGCTAGTTAAAAATACACTGCCAACATCACGTTTGTTCAGCCAACAGTTAGTTAACGTTAGTTTTGTTTAACGAAAAACCAGTTCGAAAAATGTAGCAGTACAGATTGCAAATATACTCATGGAAAACAGTTTAAAAAAACCGGCCAAGTGCGAATCGGACTTAAGATTAGAATTTCAAAGATTTCAAAACAATTGAAGGACACAAGTGGGTTTTAGTCTGTATGGATATTTTTAATATCGTGCGGTTTTGATCACGCATGCGGGATTGCCCCGCACGCGTAACCCCCGCAATTGTCTTTTTCATATAAGTATTATTGTAATGCGCGGGTCGCATTTTTTTGCATTTTGAAATTTTCTACATAAGGGGCAATCCCGCATGCGTGATGAAATCCGCACGATATTAAAAACACCGTAAAAGTTCGACACGCCCTCTCATTCCACCATAGAGCGAGAGAAGTCATTTGATGATTTTTGCTACCTCAAAAAATTACATCTTTCGCTCTTGGGCGGAGTGGGTGTTAGACTTTCACTGACTAAATTACACTCGTTTTGTTCCTTCTTTGCCTTCATTCCAGGGCCCCGGGGTCTCTCGCATAACCCATGACCTAATTAGGCTTCGACCCTGCCAGGCCCTTACATTTTTGCCGACATCTCCTTGAGGCGGAACACTACGTGGCATCGATGACTTGGGTTCTGTCCGGACGGTTACCGGACGGTCGGACGGTGAGCTACCCATTGCTCGCCGTCCGCAAGCGTACACCTCTGGTGACTGGAAATCGGGATCGGGATCCCAGCGGCTGGGGCGTGAGGACCGTTCTCTCGCGCGTGCGAACTCCTCCTTTGCTAGCATTACTACTTTGCAGAAGGAAGCGACCGCCTGCTATTGCTCTTTGCTCGCTTTGAAGTTTATCTTTGGACTATATATTATATTTGGTTATATCTTTGTATTGACTTGGAATTATAAGTTCAAATAAAGGTACGTTATTCTTTTTCCGAAATTAGGTATTTATTAGATTCTTTGTGTTTTATATTTTCTGTAACATAAAATATAGCCTGTGTCACTCAGGAATAAAGCAGCCTTCTATCGGAGTAAAAAATTTTGCAATCGGACCAGTACTTTCAGAGATTACCTCCTTCAAACAAAAAACAACCTTTACCTCTTTATAATATTTGTGTAGATGAAAGTACTCAGAAACTAACCAGTTTGGGAAGCTTAAGTAAAACATCACAGTAGGTGCTTAACCTAAAGGCTACTTCTCTCATTCCCGCGTCCTAATTTTGACGTTAACATCAACTAAGAGATAAGTAGCTTAGTGAGACCGCTTAGTTAGTTGTGAACTAACTTAATAAAACTAGTTTTTGTTTATAATTATTATTTACTAAGAGAATTTACCTGCTCTTAATTTTTGATAACATTATTTTGAATTTACTAGGTGGCTTAGACAGAGACAGACAGAGTTTTTGGTTATAAAAATACAAATTTATCCTATAATTAATATCCTACACATACATAATATATATTATATCAATAAAAAAATTAAACATACACTATTTCTATACGAAATGTCAAATAATACAAGGAGAGGCACTAACATGAAACTGCATCCACTTCTACCCCCTAGCCAAGTTACGACCGTTTCGTTTCGATTCTCTTGCGTCGAACGCCTCGAGTAGGCCACGCCTCCGATTCTTTTATTCTGACCACGTGACTGAGCGATGAGATGACGTCGTCGTCGGCTAGGGGGGCTGATCTTTTTATATGATCTTCAAACAAATTTCAGTTTCAATTAGTTTTTTTTTATTGTTGTGTAGTTTTCCTTATAATGAAATGTTTATTTTTCAAAATATAATACATTTTAATGTTATAATTGTTCCCACGGCTAGGACTTAGGTTTCCACTCTAGGAGAGGGAATATAATATATTTTTAGGAATGTTTAGTGATAAATGAAAAATAAATTGAGATGAAATACATCATTCATAATAGAAATGATCGATCTTATCTCAATGTATTTAAAAAAATAGTAGAAAATACTTCAATTTCAAGAGCACAATAAATACTGAGTGAATTTATTGATCCAAGTCATAACATACCTCCTTCTGCGAAGCAGTAATGTTAGCAAAGGAGGAGGCCGCACGTGAACGCGTCAGGGAGCGGCCCTCATGCCCCAGCCGCCGGGATCCCGATCCCGATTTCCGGCCACCATAGTAGCTCGTCGTCCGACCGTCCGGTAACCGTCCGAACCGAACCCAAGTCGTCGACGGCGCGTACTGTTCCACGCGCGCCTCGAGGAGATGTCAATAAACCCTAGGGGCCCAGCAGGGTAGAAGCCTACTGGGGCCAAGGGTCTGCTTCTGAAAGGAAGACTCGGCCCTGGTATAAAAGGCAACGAAGGAATAGGAGTGGGTTTTTAGTCAGTAAACGTCTGACACACTCTCTCGCTCCGCCCAAGATAAGGATGCATTGGATGAGTTACTCACCGAAAAAAAAAAAGTCATAATATCAAATCATCATCCAAAATGCACCGATGACATCAACGCAGCTTCTAGTTTTTTTCCAACCGCAGATTTCTGCTTTAATAATTGACATTTTATCCAACTTGGACCCATTGGATTATAAAATCAGTGCACTTGCAAACAAGGTTTACATTCAGTTGCAGTGATACATAAGATACAAACAATTTAATATGTGAAGTCATTTGCGACAAAGACATATATTTAGGTCAAATGGTTTGATGTAGTCTAAAGTGTTCCTTGTTGTGTATTCTTCTATTTAAGGAGATGCTACCTAATGATCGAAATAGATATTATTTATTTTTTCTGACTGTCTTTTATTTTAAGGTGGGAAATCATCCAATGACTTCCCCCGGTCTGGGTGGTGCGGGAGGGCGCGCGTCTACCGTGGCTGGTAATCGTGGTCGGAGTCTCGACGGCTGGGGCATGAGGATCTTCGTTCCCTTACGCGTGCGGCCTTCTCCTTCGCTAGCATTACTGCTCCGCAGAAAGAGGTGACCGCCTGCCATTCTTCCTCGCTCCGGATCATAGCTTGAACCAGGGTCCTGCACGAGAGGTCTCTGCCACCGATTGCCTCCACGGTGACTAACATGTTGTGTTGATTGTATTGATCTATTTAGTCTATCTAACGTATGAGTCAATATAGAATTATAATTTTTTACCCAGTATACATTCTCAAACCAGCTCCTACTACCTATTGTATTAGGATTCCATCCCAACTTATTTAACTTCCATTTTTAAACTTTCCATAAATATTTCAATTCTAGGTTGGTTTTGATAATTTTTTGCCCCATTTTACTGATTCTAATTCGAAATTTTTCTGATTCTTTATCTATATTATATTGCCTAAAACCGTAAACACTTGAGGCACAAAACTATTAAAATTTTCAATCATTGTGATTGTATGTGTCTACTAGAAATCAAACAAAACAACAACACATACAACAAAACAACAACAACAACAATTAAAACAAACACTGAACTTCACTCAAAAAAAATCGCGCCAAAACTTCTAGTTTGTTTACTAAGATTTTATTTAAATAACATATACATGTTGATTATCAAGATGGCATCAATAACATCTCACATCATCCTTGTTATTAAATATAGTTTCTATTGTTCAATTCATTAGGTACCTAATTGTTTACTAATCTAAACAGACATATTTCCTTATTCTTGAATTTCGTATCTACTTCCTAGTAGTGCATCAACCACTTTTGCCTTAGCTTCATGTGTTTATTTCATCAATCAATTGAAAAAAGAGAAAAGTGCAACCTTTCTAAACGTATATTTCACAATTTAATATAAAGTTAAACTGTTTATAGGTCTGTTAGTGATTTTAAATAAAAAAACAGTGATGAAATATTTTTTATTGCCATAAGGTTTTTAAAAGCTAAATATTTTAAAATCATTATTCAATTATGAGGTACTAATTTTGATCAAAAACGTATGTGTCTTACCCTTAAAAATATAGAATTACGCGCATGTGGCGAACTGTTTACATACCATATCGTGACATTGAACTAATAATTATATGGCATTCAAACTAATAGAACGAACTAATTCAGTTGTTTCCAAGACGCCATTTGAAAACCCTTTCGCGTGCGTTCATGAAACTTGTGTTTTTAAAATGTGTACAAAATAGTATTTTACAGCGGTAATTAAATATTTAAGGCCTTTTTGAACATTTTTGTAGTACAAATCACACAATATTAATCAAAACAACGATTTATTTTATGGCGTACCTCAAGGCAGCACTTTAGTGCCAACATTATTTCAATAAACCGTAACAGTGATAGAAAGATTTCTAATTTAGAGATATATACAATATAAAGAAAATGGTGCAAATAAAATACACGTTTAATCTAATAGTCTTTATAATCTTGTTGATACGGACGATAAAAGTGATTGGTAGAGATCTCAGTGAGCACGAACGGGCATTGAGAGCAGAATTTATACAGAAACTATTGAATAAGCAAAATAAGTTAGAAGGAAAAATTAAGCTACTGGGAGGTGCAAGTAAATATGAAGGTAAGACAGACAATTTGATTCCGTGTTTGGTAATGTAGCTAAGTAATTGGCTGCTGTACTGCATGCTGTGGGTTCTGTTCCTGCACGGAACAATTATTTTTGTGGCCTACAGGTTGTTGTTCCGAATTTGGGTATTATTTGGGTATTATTGGGTATTATTGTATGTCTATTTACATGTTTGTGACCGCAGCTACGGTAAAGGAATAATTCCTAGTGCCTGATAATGTTAACTATAAATATTGCCCTGATTAAAGAGTACAATAGATGTAGTGTCTATTACAATTTTGCTGCAAAATTGGGTTTTGCATTCAAATACGAAAATATTCAGTAGAAAAGTGGAAAAGCTTTTCTACTGCTTTTGAAATGTTAGTATAGCTGTATTAAAGAAATATAGCTACATGTGCCGACCCCAAATAAATTTGAAAAGGGACCAGAGTATACTGAAATGCTCAGTAGTAGCTCAGAGCGGTAATGAGTTAATCATTCCTTATGAGATCCTTTGTGTATTGTGTTTGAAATATGCAGGTTTATATATGCCTTTTCAGGAAATGTATACATTTATCACGCCGGTCGCTGGGGTGCTGTGTGTGATGACTCCTGGGATGATGAAGCAGCTGCAGTAGTCTGCAGATCCTTTAACATGACAGGAGTAGCCACTGTTGGCGGACAATACGGAGAGACAGTTGGTTAGTTTAATATTTTAAAATTAAATAATTATGTGACCAAAATGAGACAAATAGACATATCCTTTTTGTAGCTCTGATTTTGGTGGTGTCGGATTTCGCGAAGCATTAGGGAGAGCAGTGGTGGCCGAGTGGTAACGGCCCTGACTTACGAGTTGTAGGTCGCGGGTTCAAACCCAGCCAGGCGCATTACTTTGTGTAATTTATTTCATCACCACTGCTCTCAAAACGGTGAAGGAAAACATCGTGAGGAAACCGGCATGTCCTAGAACCAAAAATTCTAAGACATGTGACATCCACTAACCCGCACTGGGCCCGCGTGGTGGATTACGGCCCATTCCCTCTCCTAGAGAGGAGGCCTGAGTCCCAACAGTGGGAACATTATAAGGCTGACTATACTATACTATATACTATTAGGGTCAAAAAATGTGTGCACAGTCATTATTATTGTCGTTTTGCGTTAATTAACTTAGTATTAGTATAGCCAATATAAGTGTTATATCATCAGATAAACGCCGTTACTTTCCGTTCAATAAGACTCAAATATATTAAAATTGTATAAGATTTGCGGTGCTTTCAATTATTCGGTAACATACATTATTTGTTTTTTTTTAGTAGGTACGCTCGACTTTTAACAGTTTGTGGCGGCTATCCTTTGCATTTAACCGTGAAACGATACACAAATCAGCAACGCGTTAAAACTGTTAAAATTTGGATTCAAAATTAATATTTTGTTCTGACTGACCTCATAATTTTTTTTACCTTGCATTCAATTTCTCTATTCATCCATTAACTGTCCATCGAGATTGTACTCGAGTATTTTCTGTGGATTAAAGGAAATCTCTGGTTCATTCCGCCAGTTGTAGTGTTCCTTGAACCTTTTTTTGGAAGATGTCATTCGAAATTGTTCCACAATCTTGTTCCTAAAAATATCTTCCACACATCACACACTATCAAATGCATTTGTAATTTTATTCGATTTCAAATTTCGAGCGTTCCGAATGAAAAGTTCTGTGAAAGTTTCTGATGAGTGCGGAAGCATAATATTCGTAACTACCGTATTTTTATTATAAGTCTGGTTTTATATTTTCTTCAGAAAAATACTGGTTGGATGATGTTATATGTCAAGGAGATGAACCATTCCTTTCTAAATGCGTTTTCAACCGTTGGGGAGCTTCAGACTGTAGTAGAGATGAAGCAGCCGGTGTTATGTGCATGCCTGAATCTGAATCTCCTAAGAATAACCGATTATTGATAAAAAAGTGGCATGGAAGAAAGCTTAGAGATATTTTAAATGAGACAACTGCACATTTGAGGCTCATTGGTGGTAAAAATGCCAGAGAAGGAAGAGTTGAGGTAAGATAATATCAATTTACTTGTTTTCACCATCGTTTTTACTTATGTGAAAGTAGGAAATAATCTCAGTGAAACATACTTCTGGGCTAACAGTATTCCAGTACATGTCCTACTCGTATACCAAATCCATTCATTCGTGAGCGTGAAGGAGTAACAATGTATTCGTTACAACTCACACACAAAGGCTACGCCCTTGGTATGTTTGGTTTTGCTTGACTCTTGACCACTTACTTTACGGATATATTTTTTCTTTTACTTGTGCTATTAGACCTCTCTATTGTCAAATTTCAGGATTCTAGGACATCGAGAAGTTCCATATAGGGTTTGATTTCAAAATATATACCTAAACGATGTATAAACTGTCGCTTATATTTTTTGATTACGTTGACTTAGAAGTTAGATTTTTTCACTGTCCCAAGGGGTTTCGTATAGGGGGCACGCCATAATTATGGCGGTAAGTCCCCTCTTTAAGGAGTGGCTGGAGCGTCAACACGGCGTCCTCACCTTCCGCATGACGCAGGTCCTCACTGGAAATGGCAAGTTCGGGAGGATGCAGGAAGCATCGGATTCGGTTCCCGTTTTGCCGACTGGGGTACAGACCCTAAAAAACAAACAAAAGAACAAAAAAAAAAACAGATTTTTTGATTTTAGGTCTTCCACAACAACACTTGGGGCAGCATTTGCCCAGATGGCTGGACATATTATGAAGCTTCCGTCGTTTGCAAACACTTAGACCTTGGCTATGCTGAACAGGCTCTTCAAACGTATGCCTTTGGATTCTCCAAAATCGTGATCAGTGGTATCAACTGTGACGGCAATGAAACCAACCTCTTTGACTGCAGACATCGGCAGCATGATGAAGTTAGGTGTCCTGGTGATTTCGGTGAGTAGGTATAATCATAATCTAGATATAACATAGAAATTTTTGAGGAGTGAAATAGAAAAAAGAAAAAAGTGAAGAAAGAAAAAATTTTATTTACGAGATATCTTAAAACTAGCTTACAAACATAATAATATATTTATTACTCAATCCTTTAAATGGTCAAGAAGTCTGTCTGTCAAAAAATTAAGCTAATTTCACATTTCAAACCGTAGATCTCATGATGAAGGATGTACAAGAAACTCCATGGACACTCTTTTAAATCATGTTTTCATCTTTTTTTATATATAAAAGAAGAAACTGACTTACTGACACATTAACGCACAGCCGAAATGACTAAAACTAGGAGCGTGAAATTTAGCACAGGTTTTCCTTTTATCTCACAATGCTAGCAAAAGAGGCGTCCGCACGCGCGAGGCAATGGCCCTCACGCCCCAGCCGCCGGGATCCCGATCCCGATTACCCGCCACCGTAGGCGCGGGCTTGCGGACGGCGAGCAATGGGTAGCTCGCCGTCCGATCGTCTGGTGACCGTCTAGACCGAACCCAAGTCGTCGACGGCACGTAATGTTCCATGCGTGCCTCAAGGAGATGTCAGCAAACCGTAGAGGCCCAGCAGGGTCGAAGCCTACTGGGGCCAAGGGTCTGCGTCTGCGTAAAGGTCAGACACGCCCTCTCGTTTCGCCCAAGAGCGGGGGATGTCATTAGATGATTTTCCAACCTAAAAAATACCTAAGGGGAGGAAACGGGGGTTCACAGTTTGTATGGAGAAACCTACATTCACGCGGGAGAAGCCGCTGGTAGAAGCTAGTTTTACATATTTCTTCTCACTGTAATAATACAAGGCACAAATTGGATCTTACCTCAACGGTTGCGAATTGAAGAAAAAAATTGTCACACGCCATTATGCTACATTGGCAGCTTTACTACAGATAATCACAGATACGTTTCTGTGTTTCCAGCACAATTAGTCCATTGCAATAAATAATCGAATACAACTTAGATTAAATAATATTCTTGGTTTCAAAAAACAGAGTATTTTATCTGATAACGTATCAAAACCTAACACTGAATGTTCATAAAACCTTTATCTTGTGGGTTCGGTAAAGTTCGCACGTTCTCGCAGCCCGAGCAGACATTGACTCAACTGGATCTTTTTAGTTTTACTGACATCTCTTTGAGGCGTGCGTGCAACACTACGCGTTTCCACTCGGGTTGGGTTTATAATAAACGACTGAACGGCGCGTCTCTTACATCAGCGGCAGGGCCTTAAGATGTGAGTTGCATCTCGGTTGCTAAAAGGGCCTGCCTAGGCACAGACACGAGGTCGGGGCCAGGGTCATCTCTGCCCTCCATTACAGCTGGGCCAGCACTGCAGCTCTTAACTTACTTTTTTTTTTACTATGCTTCCATCAACATCACATCAGCCGAAATACGTCCTCTGCTGGCCATAGGCCTCCCCCAAAAGAAAAGTCGCCGGGCCTATGCAAAGATTCATGTCATTTCTACAAACGAACTGTGTATACTGCTTTGGCTTTGACCAAGAAAACGATGGTGCAGTAGGGTAGCTACGACAAATTTTCGTGCCGGGATCCAACAAAATTCTTATTGTGTATGTACAGGTACATTATGAATTGGTCCTATCTGCCGCAGACACGATGAAAGTTCTTAACGTGTACAAGTGACTCTTACTCGGTCATCGATCGAATCTACCTTGTGGGAGGCCTTCCAACGTTGCATCTTCCGGTGTGTGGAGAACCTATTACACTTTAAGCATAAGCATAAGCAGCCTTTTAATGTTCTCACTGCTGGGACTCAGGCCTCCTCTCTAGGAGAGGGAATGGGCCGTAATCCACCACGCGGGCCCAGTGCTGGTTGGTGAATGTCACAAGTCTTCGCCGGTTCTTCTTTATTACATTTTATTTACTCATTTATAGTAATCTAATCTTAACCGTGTAAACGACGTAAACTGATAAATTAACCCATTTATAGTCCTATCAAACTATTCAACGTGATTCAATTTACATCCATAATTAATTTATAATTATTTTGAGAATGCTTCTCACGTAGTTTACAAGGTGTCAATTATATTAAGTTATACATATAGGAGAATCGTGAACTGGCAATTATCCAATCAACCTTCGTGATCCCCGTTTAAAAGGGTAAAAAGTTCTGAGGTAGGTAAAAATCTGACAGTGAGTTTTAACGGTATAGCTGCCAAAAAGCGTTGTTGTTGAATTCAAATTGCCATCCACCACGCGTGCCCAGTGCCGGTTGGTGGATGTCACATGTCTTTCAATTTCTTTTATTGTCTACACTAATATTATAAAGAGGTAATGTTTGTTTTTATGTTTTTTTGTTTGAAGGAGGTAATCTCTGGAAGAACTGGTCCGATTGCTAAATTGTTTTCCTGAATGACAAAGGAATGAAAAATACTCAAAAGTTGAGGAAAAAAGTTTTTAAAACATACGTTTTAAGGCACTGGCCACTTGTAATTATTTTGAAAACTTTGCTTATTTAAAAGTAAAAATATCATTGTTCGATTTTTTAATTTCCCTCCACATTATTTCGAGAGCCAAATCAAATTATCGTGTCTCATTTAAAAATGGATCTGCATCGAGAACATTTTCTTGCGATGATTTTCTACGATTTTATAAGTGGCCTTAAACCTGGTGAGTTATTTGATCGACTTCCAATTGCTTTTATGGATACAGGACCTTCAAAACAACAAATACCAGGCCAGTATTTTAAGTGTGCGGGCGAAGCCGCGGGCAAAAACTAGTTATTGATAGACTCGTGTTTGACCACCATCTCACCTGATGGTAAGCGATGATGTGTTCGACGGTGGAGCACGTTTGCCTAGAAGTGGAACCTATTCACTCTTGACTTAAAAACCCCTAAGCTATCAGGAAACACATTGTTCGGCAGGGAATCCCACTGCTTACACACACTCCACTCATTCACATGCCATGGCGTGAGAGCATTGGTGATGAAATAAATTACGCAAAATAAAGCGTATATCTGGGTTTAAGGCTACGACGTACATGCATTCGTAAGTCTGGGCTATTAATACCACTTGGTCAACACTCCATTTTCTTGTGACATGGCGAACAAAAATGTTGAGCTGTATTATGATTCTTTTATGCTGGAAAAAAATGGGATTGTGTTAATAAAATCTGTTTGTAAATGAGTCTAATTACACTGACAATACGTACACCCGAAATGACGGCGCATTATTTTAAACGCGCACCTTTCCTATTCTACTGACGAAAATTGGAACGGGACGAAGCCGTAAGACAATTCGTAGTGTTCCACGCACACCTCAAGGAGATGTCAGCAGGGTCCAGCAAGGTTGAAGCCTACTGGGGTCATGGGTTCGCTTCTGAAAGGAAAACCCCGCCCTGTAATGAAAGGCAACCAAGGAACTATAGGAGTGGGTTTTAGTCAGTAAAAGTCTGACCCGCCCTCCCGCTTCACTCAAGGGCGGGAGATGTCATTGGATGATTTCCCAACTAAAAAAAAAAGGGCCTCTGATGTACCTAGTCTTAAAAGGTCACCAACCCAAAACTCCGTAGGGTCCACTTAATACCTTTTCACGAATGAATTATTATATTATATCCCAATACCCGGGAAATAAATAATTAAATCCATTGTATTATTGAAAAGCGAAACAGAATCCTATTAAATGAATTATTATAATTTGATCGGATTAACCTGGACCTTCGAAATATAAAAAGGCACGGCCCAATAAACAGAGCGCAAATTGGGACTGAGTTTTATTTTATTTTTGTATTTATGAAGATTAACAAGATTAATCCTGGTACAGTATTAATCACGATTATAATACACTGAGCAGTGGTGGCCTAGTGGTAACGGCCCCGACTTACGAGTTGTAGGTTGCGGGATCAAACCCAGCCAGGCGCATTACTTTGTGTAATTTATTTCATCACCACTGTTCTCAAAACGGTAAAGGAAAACATCGTGAGGAAACCGGCATGTCCTATATCCAGAAAATCGTTGACATGTGACCTCCACCAACCCGCACTAGGCCCGCGTGGTGGATTACAGCCCATTCCCTCTCCTAGAGAAGAGTCTTAGCATTAGTCCCAACAGTGGGAACATTATAAGGCCGACTATGCTATGCTATACACTAGTTACGGCCAGCAGCTTCGCCCGCGTGATAGTAGAAAATTATCCTTAGGGAACTAACTCCCGGGATAAAAAGTATCCTATATACTATTCCAGGACATGGTTCACCCGTGTACCAAGTTTCAAAGAGTAACAAACATCCATACATACAAACTTTCGCGTTTATAGGTAATAAATAGTAGCTATGACATGATCTGTGATATTAGTAGGATGTATTTATAAGCTCTCAATGTTAGAAGGAAAAATTAAAAAATCTAGTCAAGTGCTTGTCGGACTCGCCGCACACTAAGGGTTCCATAGTACTCGTATTCGTAATAATAAAATCGAGCATAATAAAAAACCCACGACAAAATAACGGTTCTTGTATGGGAACTAGGAAATCCCGCATTCTGATCCCGCACCTTTTTTGCGGGATCAGAATGTGGGATTACTCATGCGGGATTGAAGTTTTGTATAACAAAATTGGATTTCGACGACCTGCCGCCGTTTTGATCATTTATTAGACCCAACTCATCCTCATTAAAAAGTGATGAAAAAACTTTACAGGAATCTCGTGACATTTTAAAGAATTTGTGTGGAAAATAATTATTTTGTTTTTGATTTGCAACTAAATAATTTTTTAATTTCTATTTCATATTGTTGTGCGAGTCCTGTATCGCAACTAAAATGGAACGTAATCAATTTCAGTTTAAGTACTCTATTACTAGGAATTCCCCACAGCACGTGAATTTGAGGAGTGGCAGGCGGTCGCATCCTTCTGCGAAGCAGTAATGCTAGCAAAGGAGGCGGCCGATCGCGTGAGGCAACGGTCCTCACGCCCAAATCGCCGCCGGGATTCCGATCCCGATTTCCGGCCACCGTAGGCGCGGGCTTGCGGACGGCGAGCAATGGGTAGCCCGCCGTCCGACCGTCCGGTAACCGTCCGGACCGAGTCCAAGTCGTCGACGGCGCGTATTGTTCCACGCGCGCCTCAAGGAGATGTCAGCAAATCGTAGGGGCCCAGCAGGGTCGAAGCCTACTGGGGCCATGGGTAGTGTGAAAACGAAACCCGGGGTCCTGGGACGAAGGCAACGAAGGAACAGGAGTGGGTTTTTAGTCAGTAAAAGTCTGCCACTATCTCCCGCCCCACCCAAGGGCGGGGGATGTCATAAGATGATTTTCCCACCGAAAAAAAAAAAAAAAACAGCACGTGAATTTACTTTCCTAGATGAAGGTCCGTTAAATATCTTAATAGATTGTTCTATTTATGCAGTAGATTATATATAAACAAAAATCGTAAGTTTTCTTTACAATTTTTTTTTTGTTTGCTTTTCTGAAAATCTTCGAAACTCAATACGGGAATGAAACTATTTACATAGGTAGGAAAATTTTATAAGAAGTACTCGGTGTGCAAGCCTGTTTCACACTTGATCGATTTTTATGTTTATACTACCTACCTAGTAATAAACATAAAAATCGATCAAGTGTGAAACAGACTTACACCTACTTAAAACAAAAAAGAAATTAAAAATCCCAATCCCGCATATCCCGCGGTATCCGCAGGTTTGCTGAATTCAATCCCGCAGGGATGCGGGATCGCGATTTTGATGCGGGATTGGATTTCCTAATGACTCCATTAATTTAATTTTATTATTTCTTGTTGTAGCGGCACTAGGAATACACATTCTGTAAAAATTTCAACTCTCTACCTTTTACGGCTTATGAGATACAGCCCGTTGACAGATGGACCGACAGACTGACAGACGGACGGACAACGGAGGCACCCTTCGAGTACGGAACCCAAAAAATTACCAAATAATTAATATGTGTAAGTTACTCGTATTTCACGGGAAAAAAGATGGTCCTGAACTGCACGACGAGATATAGCCGTAATCGGAGACACAGACTTTGTTTGCTGTTTCATACCTTTACCTAAGTCCAGTCTCCTATCCCTCACTAAACTTTTTTGCATGCTAAACCTGATTGTGAAGTGTTAGCGGATGAATGGAAGAAGATTTTATCTGCCTGTCTAGAGTATTATGAGATGAATACACTCATCTGCTGTATACTTCGTTATTTTTTGTTCATATTTTGTATCAGCGAAGTTACAACCGTTTCGTTTCGATTCTCTTTTCGTCGATCACCTCGACTAGGGCACACCTCCAATTCCTTTATGCTGACGTCATCTCAACGCTCAATCACGTGGTCAAAACAAAGGAATAGGAGGCGTGGCAGACTCGACGCGATCAACGAAAAGAGAATCGAAACAAAACGGTTGTAACTTGGCTAGCGGGGCAGACACTCGCTCTTCTTTGCAATATATCTAAGACCCTGGACCTCCGCATATCGCTCCCAAACCGACACCCAGCGTCCTGAGAGCGCTGATCGATAGCCTATTGCCTTCGGCTTAGCCTTCTAACCTATCCATTCCGTGTCAGGGTACCCTAAAATTACGTCACCTCCTTCCCCTGTCTCATATTTTACACACATTTCCGACTGCGCATTTTTTTATTGCATAGAACATCATACATCAACATCAGAACATGGCTAGGGGGGCAGTACTACTGCAATTGGTATTTGGCCGTGTTATTTAAATAATTTAGTAGTAAATAAAATAAATAAATAAAGCCTTAGATTGGTGCGACGTGAAAGTGCGATATATGTAGCGTTGGGCTTAGTTTCATAGAAATTGTCTTACGGATATAGTATTATAGTGCAAACGTGACATGCGTGTATGCGGTAGTCACAAATTAAACAGGATATACCACAGACTGAAAGTAGCGAATCCGGCGGACACGGCACGCACACAATATTATGCCTACGGGTAGGGTTGCCAGGTCTTCAAACCGAAAAACCGGACAGACCAGCCAATTTAGCCGTACATTTGAGTAAAATGGCTGTCAATTGTTTTTAAAGTCAAACTCGACTCTTTTATTATTGACTATGTATAAGTATATATATTTTAATTCTAATGAAACAACAACAAAATATCTATATCTATCTATGTCTATAATTTCTAGTCCGCTCCGCAAGATACGATACAAGATAAAGTAGAAGAAACGACAAATCTGAAAAAAAAATATCTAATTTAAAAAGCCTAACAAAAGCCGGACAGGTCGGACTCCGCCGGCAAAAAGGCTGACCCAGTCCAGCTTTATCTGGATGCCTGGCAACACTACCTACGGGGAAAATCTGTTGGATGTCCCTGTTCCCGTTTATATTAATGTCTTATTTTAAAGTGTTTAATTTCATTTTCATTTATTAAATTTTATTTTCTTGATTAGGATCTATTGACTTTGGTAATAATGTATTTTTTTGGGTTTTATTTTATTCTAGCTGACCCGGCGAACTTCGTACCGCCTAACAGTCAATGAATGTAGAGTAGTCTTTCGATATTGTCAACCGATTGTGATGAAACAAAGCCTAAAGGTAGCCATATATGCTAGGGTGTACCTGACAGGTTTGCCTGCACAGTTATACCTAATAATAAGTTTATTTCAATAAATTGCTCACAAAGGTTCAGTAATGGGATACAATAAAGTTTGCATGAAGTATTATCTCCTGGTCCCCAAACTAGGTTTAAAGCCTGTGACTTGGGGACCAGTGATTCCATGACGGTAATAACAAAAGTGGAAATCTGTTTTCACCAGTAATACATTTGACATAACAATAAAATAAAAATGTTGGCATAGAAAAATAAAAAATAAAACTAAGTAATAATAAAAAATTAAAATGCCACGTTTAGGAACCGCGACTCTGTGTGAGTGACCAAAAATGTGAGCAAGGGAGTTAGTATGTGTTTTAGTGTGTATGAGGGTGTGTGTATGTGTGTGAGGGTGTGTGTATTTGTGTGTATGTGTGTGAGTTGCTGTGATGGTATGCTAGTGTGTGTTCTTAAATGAGGGGAAGAGTAGTTTTTCAGTTTCTTCATACGATTTCTCAAACAACCATTTCCTAACTGTGTTTCTGCTGTAAAACTCAACTGTCCAGGCAAACCTGTCAGGTATACGCTAGCATGTATACCTACTACTTTTAGTAATATATCAAGTTACATACAATTTTAATGTATAAAAGTTATTTATATCGTTTTCGTTCGTTTTACGTGATGCGCACAACTAAAAACTTCTACAGATTTATCCTATGTATTAGATTGATTTTATTTTTATTTTATTTGTTCTATTTCACTGTGTTACTGGTGTCGTGATATTTTTATATGAAAACGGAAATGGGGTATATTTGAACTGAATAAAAATCATCATCATCATCATTTCAGCCGATAAACGTCCACTGCTGGACATAGGCCTCCCCCAAATGTCGCCACGACGAACAATCCTGTGCGTCTTGCATCCATCGGATTCCCGCAACCTTCACCAGGTCATCGGTACACCTTGTAGGGGGCCTTCCAATACTGCGTCTTCCGGTACGCGGTCGCCACTCCAGAACCTCTCGGCCCCAACGGCCATCCGTTCTGCGAGCAATGTGCCCTGCCCATTGCCACTTTAGTTTGGCGATTCTTCGTGCTATGTCGGCAACCTTGGTTCTCCTGCGGATATCTTCATTTCTGATTCGATCACGCAAGGAAACTCCGAGCATAGTCCTTTCCATTGCCCTTTGGGTGACTTTGAGCCTTCTGATGAGGCCCATTGTGAGCGTCCACGTTTCGGAACCATATTTCATCACTGGCAACACGCACTGGTCATTGACTTTTGTCTTGAGACACTGTGGTATATTGGATGGGAAGATACCGCGCAGATTCCCGAACGCTGCCCAGCCGAGTCGGATTCGACGGTTGACCTCTTTCTCGAAATTAGATCTATCCAACTGGACTGTCTGTCCAAGGTAGACGTAATCGTCTACAACTTCGTGTGCAGAGTCTCCGATCTTGATCGGAGTGGGTGCTACATGGTTATTTACCATGACTTTGGTTTTGTCCATGTTCATTTTAAGACCCACTCTTTCGGAAGCTCTATTGAGGTCATTGAGCATTGTGCTGAGCTCTTCCGTAGTCTCAGCCATGACTACTATGTCATCGATAAACCGAAGATGAGTGATGTACTCGCCATTGACAATAATGCCTAATCCATTCCAGTCCAGAACCTTGAAGACATCCTCCATTGCGGCCGTGAACAGTTTCAGAGAAAAGACGTCTCCCTGCCTCACACCCCGCTGCAGGAGGATAGGTTTCGAGGTCCGGTCCTGCAGTCTGACTGACATAGTGGCGTTTTCGTAGAAACACTTCAGCACCTCGATGTACCGATAGTCAATCTGGCACCGTTGGAGAGACTGCAGTACAGCCCAAGTCTCGATCGAATCAAAGGCTTTCTCGTAATCCACAAACGCTAATCTCTGAATAAAAATGAGTATTATTATTTATTATTATATTTTTTTTAAAGTGGAGTTTGACGGATACTTGGCTGTTGATGCTTAATTCAAAAGACGAGGGTTAGTAATAGGGAGGATAGGGGGTTAGGGGTATTTTGTTTTGTATGATTTTTTGTGAAATTCACTAAAACGTACTACCGACAAACTGCTATGCAGTTTGGCAGATGTTATGTTAACAAAAATTCTATGCAGAGGCGTAGCTACCGCCGTATCAATGATACGGGGCCCCTAAGCTACAGGGGCCCCGAGGTGTATATAAATTCGTTACATGTTATCCACAAACTTCCGTAAAAACTTAACTCTGAAAACAGTTCAATTCCCGAATTAAGTTTTCTTTTTTGTGACGTAACTACAAATTTACAGTTTTTAGATTCTTTTCCTACACTGCTTATGCCGACTTTCAGAATTATATATCAACGGGAAGTACCCTATGAATTTTGAATTCCTTGAGAGTGTTGAAATACACGTTTTTTGCGTTTATGTCGCAATCTTTTATTACCGTACCTTATTTTTCCGTTAATTCAGATGTTTGATTTTTTCACAGCTTCAAGGAACTGCAGACCTGAGGATATGGTTTTAATTTCAACTCGATATCTCCACGCGTTCTTGAGATAAAGGGTCTTGACAGACAGACAGACAGACAAACAACAAAGTGATAATTTATAAGGGTTTCGTTATTTCTTTTTGAAGTACGGAACCCTAAAAAATCAAATAAAGGCGTGAAATCACATTTACTTTTGAATTTGAATGCAATTTAACACACGGATAGACTATGTCCTGGAATAGTACATAAGATAGTTTTTATCCCGGAAGTTTGTTCCCATGAGACAATTTTCTACTTCCAACGAGCAAGGCTCAGACAGCAGCTAGTTATAAATTAATAGCTTTTGCCCGCGGATTCGCCCGCGTAAATAAAATATCCTATGTCACTCAGGAATAAAGCAGCTTTCTATCGGTGAGAAAATTTTAGTAATTGGGCCAGTACTTCCAGCCCCCATAGCCAAGTAACAACCGTTTCGTTTCGATTCTCTTTTCGTCAATCGCCTCGTGTTAGCCAGGCCTCCGATTCCTTTGTTCTGCTGTCATCACAACCGCTCTGTCATGTGGTCAAAACAAAGGAATAGGAGGCGTGACCGACTCGAGGCGATCAATGAAAAGAGAATCGAAACGAAACGGTTGTAACTTGGCTAGGGGGGCAGAGATTACCTCCTACAAACAAAAAATTAGCGCTTTATAAAATTAGTGTAGATTAACTTTTCCCTCGGCTTGCCCAAGAAGAACCTTACAACATGTTCAAAATACATAACAAATAATTTACACATAATTATACACGTTTCACGTATTTACACATAATTTGTTACCCTCAAAGGTAATGTAGCTTTCTATCGATGCTATCATTTTTTTTTACTAGCTGAACCAGAATTTTCTGGAATTACCTTTTACATACCTTTTACAAATATATAAACACATTCATTGTGCGTACAGTTAAGGAGTGGAATTCCTTACCGGAATCTGTGTTTCCTGATGGCTAAAACCCGGGAATCTTTAAGTCAAGAGTGAATAGGTTACTTCTAGGTAAGCGCGCTCCATCGTCGACCACATCGTCGCTTTCCATCAGATGAGATAGCGGTTAAGCGCAAACCTATCAAGAAAAAAAAAGCAACAATTTTATCTCATTATTGTATTAGGTAGTGCCTAGCTGAGCCCCTACTATAGTTATGATTCTACTATGAGAGAGAGAGACAAAACTATACAAGATGAATAGTACTATCCTTTTTTACATTGTATTCATAATGGCAATGAGACGTCATAGTAGGGGGAGAAGCCTCATACAAACCTACTTGATATTCTCTTCGAATAGATAACTTTGTAAGAATATATTATTTTTTAGGCCTTCATAAAGTTACATAGACGAAAAATTCTTAGAACTGTGATCGATAGTAATATATACAAAGAGAAAAGTTTATTTGGGTTCGGTATTGAAATAGTAAAACCACTTATTTCTGCCGTCCGTCAGACACCCACAAACTTTACATTGAGATTCTATAGATTATTGGTTTCTCCCTGAAATATCTATATGAGCAGTGGTGGTCCTTTAATTACCGCCCTAACACTAGAAATTACTTAGTAAGTCAGCTAATGTCTTTCAGTTTTCACTTTTTTTTGACGTGCGGAACCTATCTGTCCAATGCGTACACGCACTTTACAGTTTTCTCACACGTTCGAGTCAGTTTATCGACTTTGAATACATTATTTTTCCAGCCATAAATATTAGATGTCACAGGTCCATATCTTACCGACACTTGTCAAAAACTTGAATAATTTATAAGGGTTGGTATTCCACCAAAGATTTGCGAGGTAGCGAGGCGGTGCGATGTTGCCTAGAGAGCAGGCTCTTTTCAACTGTACGCGCACACAATGACACATTCCTCGCCCATCTCTCGCTTTTTGTAAGTAAAAATATCTAGCTCTGCTCGCCCGCTCCACCGGAGCGACACTATGCCTGGCTACGAATATGTTTTTTTTTTTTAAATTGATATAAACTAGTACTTAACTGCGATCCAAGCTGATGTAAAGTAGTGCTGCAATCGTTGATGGTGAGGCGCCCTAATTTATTAAGAGCCTATTGACTCTAGCCTTGAAGACACCTAAATTATCATCGGACGGGAAAACCGCAGCAGGGAAATTGTTCCAGTCCCTTGATGTGCGCAATATAAACGACGAGGCGAAATACTTGGTCCGGACCGTAGAGGTTTCAACAACGTAAGGGTGAATACTCGCCGAAGTGATACAATTATTATTTTTTCCTTACGTACTATCTCGCTCTGTACATCTTTGATAAAAAATGAGCGTGAAAAGATACAAACTAGTGACTGAGGCTGGCCTATTATATCCAGAATGAATATAAAAATCTAAATTCTGGCGGCACCTTGCCTCACTCACAAATATCTCAAAAATTCAGATTGATCAGTAGTCTCGTGATTCCCGGCACATACAAACGTTTTTAAGGAAGAGAAATTAGTACTAATAAAAAAAGAATGCAAACGCAAACACTAGATTCATCTTTTAAATATGAACAGAGTCGAGTCAGTATCACATTACGGCGAGAAAATTATGATTGATGAGATTCTTTGATTACTACAGAATGTCAGTAGTATTACGACAGTATCCTGACAGATTCAGAATGTCAATAGCATTACAACAGTGTCCTGACCGATTCTTTGATTACTACCGAATGTCAATAGCATCACGATAGTATCCTGACAGATTCAGAATATCAGTAGCATTACGACAGTGTCCTGACAGATTGTTTGATTACTACAGAATATCAATAGCATTACGACAGTATCCTGATAGATTCAGAATATCAGTAGCATTACGACAGTGTTCTGAGAGATTCTTTGATTACTACAGAATGCCAATAGCATTACGACAGTTTTCTGACAGATTCAGAATGTCAATAGCATTACAAGAGTGTCCTGACCGATTCTTTGATTACTACCGAATCTCAATAGCATTACGATAGTATCCTGACAGATTCAGAATATCAGTAGCATTACGACAGTGTCCTGACAGATTGTTTGATCACTACAGAATATCAATAGCATTACGACAGTATCCTGATAAACTCAGAATGTCAGTAGCATTACGACAGTGTTCTGAGAAATTCTTTGATTACTACAGAATGCCAATAGCATTACGACAGTATCCTGACAGATTCAAAATGTCAATAGCATTACAACAGTGTCCTGACCGATTTTTTGATTACTACCGAATGTCAATAGCATTATGACAGTATCCTGACAGATTTTTCCATTACTACAGAATGTTAGTAGCATCACCTGGTGAATTATTTTGCTGGGGAATAAAATTCGAAAGAAAGAAACACATGAGAATTGCCATTTGCACTGAAGAAAGACGTTTATTTTTAAAAGCAACACAAAAATTAAAGTAGGTAGGATAATTTTAATCAATAACTACAACCTTTATACATTATCATCTTTTAATATAAAAATGAATCGCAAAATGTGTTGGTAAGCGCATAACTCAACAACGCCTGGACCAATTTGGCCAATTCTTTTATTAAAATGTTCGTTGAAGTTCAAGGATGGTTTTTACGGCGAGAAAAGAATAGAGAATAGAGTAGGGTAGGGTAGAGTAGGGTAGAGTAGGATAGAGTAGTCAGTTGACGGGAGCGAAGCCGCGGGCAAAAGCTAGTTTACATTTAAAAATCAACTAATTATTCAGCAGCATCTCATTTTCTTCATCGTACGTGACGATTTCTTCCACTTGTGAAGTGGACCCAGTAGGTAGATCACTATCAGACTATCCCTCCTCCTTGCGTCATGTTCCTCAATGCCGAGGGTCCTGACCTCCCTGCTTTATCACTTTAACTTTTATGATATTCCTCCATCTGTCAATTTCTGTCTCTGGCGGTGTGAAGGGCATTGTATATCGTAGAGTCAAGGGCAGTGTTTGGTCGGACCAACGTATTGGACGGCGCCCGCGAGGCTTTTTCCCCATCCACTTTACCGGTCACAATAAGCCTTTCGAGGTTGCTACCGTTTTTCCTTGCAATGTGACTGAAGTATTGCAGAACCTTGCGAAGACACTCGGACCACAGCCAAGGTCCAAGGACCACATCTCAAAGGCGTCGATGCGTTTGCAATCTGCAGCTCTTTTAGCGACCACGTCTCAGCGCCATACGAAAAGATCGAGAAGACTAGTGTCCATACCAGTTTGGTTTTGGTCTTTACGGAGATTTTGCCATTACTCCAGACTATATATAGCTGGGACATGGCGCTTTTAGCCATGCCAATTTTCCTACGAAATTTCCTCTCGCACGACCCATCGTTACTGACATTAGAGTCTAGGAAAATAAAATTGTCCACTATTTCTAGGTCCAACGCGCCAGCGAGCTCCAATTTTCCAGATCTATCCACCACCATGACCTAGTTTTTAGACCTGTTTTCGAAAAGCCTCATCTCCTCGCTGATACTCTCCATTCGGTTCAGGAGCGCAACCCAGATCAGACTGTCCACTGCTTGAAATTGTGTCGAATGAATTTATGACAACCCACGGGGTAGGATCTGTGTTGTAGACAACATGTGAACATGTGGTCCAGGAGATGGTTTAAGAATAGTGATTATAATTTGCGGGGCTATACTGGGTGCCCCAGTATCTGTATACTGTACATCCTGATTGTGCTGAACTGCTCCGGGAAACTGGTTGGCAGATCGGAGTATAGCTAACTTAAAGTAAATTTTTTGCAGGTGTGTCATTTTTTTCATGTCACCTGTAAAACTCAAAAGATATTTTTAATCATCGTCATAATCCTTGGTAGCAGTGTTTTTTTTCGTCGTTTTTAAGTGTGCTGAGCAGTGTTTTATCTTTTTTGGTTCTAATTTTTCGTTGGTATTATTATTCTTGTATACATTTTCTAGCGCTCTTCGAGTTCTAACATCTCTTTGTACCTCATTTCCATCTTCTGCATCTCTTACTGATAGCTCTTCAGTGTTATCTGATTCAGAATTTCCTTCGTGATTTCTTCTTGTAATTACTTTATCCAAAAAACCTAAAATGTCTGCGTAAACATATCTTTTTTCCGTTTTATTTTGCAGTGGATCCTGCAGAAATACTCTTAATTTTTTGTTTATCTTTCTTGTAATAATCTCGGCAGTTACTCCATTTTCTTTTCATTTCTAGACCTGTAAGTAAAATGGAAATCTTTAGTAATCAATGTTGTTGTTTGTTTCAAATGTCTCGCTACTGGTGACACTTCGAAGATTTGAAATATGATTTCCCAATGGGAAGTACCAAAATCTCCGGTCTTGTTTTGGATATTTGTTCGATTATATGGGAGCTATTAAAACTATTACAAATGAAGCCACCATCACAAGAGCGGTGGCTTGAAATATCCGATAACTTCTATATGAAAACTAATTTCTCTAATTGTTTCGATGCTAGCGGTAAAGACATAACGCTGACTTCACGAAATTACAGTGGGCCAAATTATTACAAATAAAAGAATTACAATTATATTGTATTCATGACCGTTGTTGAAGCGGACTATCGTTTTATAGCGGGATATTGGTTCATACGGTAGAGAAGAAGACAGCTTTTTTAAACAATTGAATTTGGGGAAATAAACCTCTCTGAATATCGCCTTAATTTGTCAACCCCAAAAGCTTTACCAAATACCATAATGACGACTCCTCATGTTTTTCTTGAAGATGAAGCTTTTTCTTTAAATTCTGAATTTTTAAGACCATATCCAAGAAATAAATAAACAACACTTGCAGAGTCTTTAATTATAAACTCACTCAGTCGAGTGTGCAGAATAGTGGAATGCGCTTTTGGTATTTTAACCAACGAATGGAGAGTTTTTTATACAAATATGTCAATACTGACAGATTTTGCTATAAAAGTAACGAAAGCGGAATGTGTGTCACACAATTTAGATCGTAAAATAAATGGGTACATATTTGAAGATACCTTAACACACTATTTTGATGACCCACCATATGAAACACCACATTACAGGACATCTAAGACGCGTAGGCACGTAAGGGATACGTTTGGATAAAACTTTATGATGCCATGTGGTGAAATATCATGGCAATACAATAACTGAAGGACTTGAACAATTTACCTGCTGCGGTCCTCTCGTCCGATTATAATTTAAATGTCTTTAAGGCTAGAGTGAATAATTTCTTCATAAACTAGTACACCTTTCCGTTAACGATTGCAACACTGATTAAAAGCTGTAAATAAACTGAATAATCATTTATTATTTCTGTACTTACTTTTTATTTTTCTTGTGTCTTCACTTAATGTCTCCCAAGTTGGAATTAAAATTTTATAAATTTCCAATCACGCTTTGTCTTTTTTTTCCCTGTCGTGATAACTCTCAATATAAGTATCCCATATACAAGGGCGGCTATCGACGCACAAAATAAAATTTTCCGTATCAGATATTACGCCAACAGATCGCAATACGTCCGGACGTTACCCGCTTACAGAGTCAATTGAAATAAGTCATAATCTGATTTCAGTGAGTGCTACTCTATTAAAATTTATGAGAATACGCGCGTTATGAAATCCTAATTCGATCCGGAATTCAGAATACTCGTCAGTATCATTCACATATCACGATCTAAGAACTTCATAACCTTAAAAAACTGGTACTGGCAATAAGAGTATTTTCTGCGGCCTAACCAAATTTCCTTTCCTTAGTATTGTTCGTCAAGTCGTTGAGCTCCTTAGTAGTCCTGAGTTGAGCTTTGCGAATACTGACAAATGTTTGCACTGAGTGGACAAGTCAAGTTCACTCAAATCTGTATGGTTCTTTCTTCAAAAGATCATCTCAGACAAATCAGCATGGTTCTCATCTATTTTGACCATTACATATTAACTGTTTGGACTTTAAAAGAGACTTTGACCCCTGAGTTTGTTTCGGTGTTTCTGCTCAGAATAGTCAGCTAGGAAACACCGGCCTCATCTAGTTTACAATGACGAAAAAAATATTGACGTGTAAAAGTGTTTTCTAAACCTATTTGCAAAATAAATATCATTTATCATTGTATGGTATTCCGGTCTTTATGAATTAATAATTTGAATTCTGATTATGAATCCAGAGAGCCTTTCTTCCAATGTATGAGGCCAGCTTTAAGACCCCCGACTACCTTTCCCCGCGGTTCTTTTTTGTCCTGGACCTGGAACGCTGAAATTCTACACAAATGTTTAAGTCCAAGGAAAGGTATTTCCAAAGGTTTCCACTATCACAAGGGTGAAGCTGCTTGCAGAGGCTAATTTTATATGAAAATAATATAAAACCTAAAAAATGCTGAAAAAAACGGCCATTTGTGAATCGGACTCGCGCACCTAAGTTTCCGTTCCGTTCGTAGAAAAAAACGTCTAAAAATCTCGTTTGTTGTATGTAAATTCGACTTAAATATTTATTTTATTGTTTTTAGTATTTGTTATTATAGCGGCAACATAAATACATGATTTGTGAAAATTTCAATTGCAAGCATGGTTCATGAGACACAGACAAACGGACAAACAGCGGAGTCTTAGTAATAGGGTCACGTTTTACTCTTTATGTACGGAACCCTAAAAAGTCACATTAAAATTTCTCATATAGGATGATGTAGCAACTTGTCTTCAACATAGTCTTCTCTATTTTTCACTATTTTTGTGAAGAGTGATATCCTGTATTTCAATCCACTATTTAATCAAGTACGTGTGTTATTTCTGACCCAGGTCACGCAGCAGCGGTGGTCTGCACAAATTTGCTAGCAGACTTAGTACTGGACACGGCAGCTATAGAACGATCAGCGCACCTGCAAGATGTGCTGATGTTCCAGCTCCAGTGTGCTATGGAGGAGAACTGTTTGAGCAAAAGTGCTTATGAGGTAAGTTTGTGTTTTGTCTTATTGTCTTGTTTTGAGGTGGGAAATTTGCAAATGTTTGAACTCACTGGACAAGTCAAGTCCACTTAAATTTGTATGGTTTTTTTTTTCTTCAAAAGACCACCTCAGACACTAATCTGTATGGAGATGCAATGCGGGGCGAAACTCAGCTGCCGCGACAAGTCGCGGCATGGGGGACAGGGTTCCGGCGGGATCTCATGGTGGAAAGGTGACAGCGACTATCGCAACCGAGTGCTGAGCACGCCATAATTATGGCGGCATATCCCCTCTTTGAGGCGTGGTTGGAAAGGCAACACGGCGTCCTTACCTTCCGCATGACGCAGGTTCTCACCGGACAAGGTAAGTTCTGGAGATACCTACACCGGATTCGTGCGGAAGAAATGCCCAGGTGTCACCATTATGTGGACCGCCCAGAGGACACGGTGGAACATACGGTAGAGGTGTGCCCTGCCTGGGCAGAGCACCGCCGTGTCCTCGTGAGGGCGATCGACGGCAGCGATCTCTCACGCCGGGCTTTTGTACAAGCCATGGTGCGGAGCGAGGAAGAGTGGCAGGCGGTCGCCTCCTTCTGCGAAACAGTAATGCTAGCAAAGGAGGAGGCCGCACGTGCACGTGCAATGGCCCCCGAACCCCAGCCGCCAGGATTCTAATCCCGATTACCGGCCACCGTAGGCGCCATAGGACCAAGCCCAAATTGTCGACGGCGCGTAAATCTCTATGGAGAAGAATGTGCAAGAAACTCCATGGGATCTCTTTTCAATCATGTTTTGCAATTACAAATATCTCTGTTACATATTTCTTGTCGCTATCATGTGAGAACAATGTCAATAAAGTAAAAATAAAAACTAAATATAGATATTAAAATAGCAAGTGGCAGCTAAGAGCTACTAAGTTGGTTGTTAACTGTGTATATTCTGTGACAATCAAAGTCTTCCTAACCTCGTGCCTTGCAAAGTATACAAATACTTTGCGAGGCACGAGGTGTCAGTAATGTCCTAGATAAACTTAGGAAAGTATATATATGAATTGAAAAATTCACCAATTATTTTCCCGGTTTCGAACCCACACAGCACATGCAACCTTTTGCATAAAAGCCACTTGGCCATCACTGTGATATATAAATACATGAAAATTTATTTCTTGCTCTTCTCATTCCCAGGTGAAGGAATTGATACCCGATTGGCAGTACGAAACTCGTCGCCTGCTCCGATTTACAGCAGCATCACTGAACTTAGGCACGGCAGAGTTCAGGCCTTACCTGCCCAAACACTTGTGGCAGTGGCATTTATGTCATATGTAAGTTTTGTTTGCATTTTATAGTCTACTTCAGAGTCATCATCAAATAACTCACATAACGTTTCTGAAGGGAGCAAGGGCGGATCCAGGAGGGGGGGGGGTCATGGGGGTCATGGGGGTCATGATCCCCCCCCTGGGTTGGGTCCAGGAACAAGGTGGACCACTGATTAAATTACCCGACTACGGCAAAGCCAAAGGAGGGTTATGATTTTGACAGGCTATGTATGTATGTGAGTATGTGCATCTGTTCCCTCATAGCTCCTAATCCACTTATCGGAACTCGACGTATGAGATATCGTTAGAACCGTTTTAATTGTCCGCTAAACATGGGCTACGTGATGTGTCACAAAAATCGATATGGCGCCCTCTAGCGGATAAAAAGTAATGCGTTAAAAATAAAAATGGAGATAAAGACGCCGTGTTTGGTATCATTTGAAAGGGCTTCACTTGTACATTTCCAAAATATTGCTCAAATTTAAAGTGACGCACTCTAGCGGACAAAAAGTCATCATCACATTCATATAATTTGAAAGGGCTTCACTGGTACTTATAAAAAAATATCATCAAAATTCAATGTGTCGCCCTTTAATGGACAAAAAGCATTGTGTTAAAAAAAAAAGATAAATACGTCGTGTTGGTATCATTTGAAACCACGTTATAGGTAGGTAATAATCGAAACACTTTAATAGCGTGTGACTACGGCTTTTATTTTGGTTCTATTCTTGTTTCTCCAGTTACCTTGTTTATTTCAGCATCTTTTAAATCTTGTCTCATACTTTTTCATCGTCTTTTGTTTTGTCGTAGTCGGGTTTTTATGTTTTTTTTTGTCACAATATAGATTTTATATTCAATATTTAATTTAATTTATTGCTTTGTATGTTGGCAATCGTGTTATTCGGGAACGATCGCAGCGAAAATTTGAATTTTAGCACGCCACCGCCATCTTTCATGATGTCAGTATGTCACATTTCGTGTGACACTTACGCGTGTTTTGTTTCGATTGACTAACGTCTAGATTGACAGAGCTAGACCAAACGTCAATATCATCGCATCCCTGGTAGGATAAAGTTCTCACGGGTGTGAAACACAATACGCCGACGACCCAAGCTTGAACTTTATCGGACGGTGAGCTACCCATTACTCGCCATCCGCAAGCCTACACAAGTACACATACAGTGGCCAGATATCCTCTCCCTCACGCTTTCCACCAGTGAAGGAGGTTCACTCGTATACTGTTTTACAGTATTATCGCCGTAATTGTGGCGTACTCTACCATCACTTTGCCTTAAAAAACGTGACCGTTATGCTACTCAACAGCTGTAAAGGTATTGCAATCATTATCACCCTTAGAAAAAAGGGTTATTTCCCTGAGTAACCTGAAACCCAGGGCTCCGGAGTACCCCGAATAAAATGATTAGATTAATTTTTTCTATTATTTTAATTTGTACGGCCGACATAAAAAGTGCTTAAACGTATGTGTTTGAAACACATAATAATATGAAAGTAGTTCTTAAATTTTGTAACATATTGAATCATATTTTTATCCCGGAAGTATGTTTCTTCGGGACAATATTCTAATTTCACACGAGCGAAGCCGCTGGTAGAAGCTAGTATTAGTGTAAAAATTATTTGCTAACGGTACTTTTAAACTAAACTAAAAGTACTTGAATTAATCAAGATAAAAATAAATCTGGATCCTCTGGAACGGGTGCCTTAGGGATCGGGTACTCAGTGTATACCCCGAAAAAAGGTTGAAGAAATCGTAGTATACTTACCTATTCATTTTGTTATCTAACAGGCACTACCACAGCATGGAAGTATTTGCCACGTTTGATATCCTGGACTCCAATGGCCTGAGGGTCGCCGAAGGTCACAAAGCTTCGTTTTGTTTAGAAGACAACACTTGCAATCCAGGCGTGCAGAAGAAGTACTCTTGCAAGAACTATGGTGATCAAGGTACTGTGAACAATATTGTCTTATTTAGAACATTCAAGTGGAACGTCGGAATGCGGTAGATGCGAGACGCACAGGATCGATACGATGTGGAGACGCTTGGGGAGGCCTATGTCCAACAGTGGACGTCTTTCGGCTGAAATGATGATGATGATGATGGTAATATTATACTGGTGAAAGTTCTGTGAATGTGGTTGTATGTTTGTTACTTCTTCACGCTCGAACTGCTGTTTAAACCTGATTTGAATGTTTATCATAAGGGTTGACCAAATCTTGAAATAGCACACAGGACACTTTTTTATTTCGGGAGTATGTTCCCTTCGAAAATTTTCTACTTCGTGCGGGTGAAGCCAACTAGTTTATCATAAGCCGTGTCGTTAAGCAAACTAATTTAAAATAGTTGTAGTAATGTATGACATAAATAACCATATCCTCTTTCTTGGATATCATACTTTAGAGGTATGTGGAACAGAGAGTAAAGCCCCACATACCTCCATTGAAAAGGGAGGATCCTCCGACCAGATGGATGTTATGTCTGGTGGGCAACTGCCCGATAGATGATTTCGGGCTGTTCTATTATGTTCTAATCGCGCGGAGAACTTTAATTGTGCGATGCAGTATTAGTTCTCATGTGACGCCATAGATGTCACTACAATACTAATTATTAAAAAGGTGAAAAGTATATGTGTATGTTTTCTGACTGGGTCTAAACTCCCACATAACTCGTTATAAAAGGAGAATCTTCCAATCAGGCGGTGCTTTGTGAATAGTTAGAAAAAGAAAAGAAAGAAATAAATACATTTTATCTGCCAGAAAAGGCGCAAACTTAAGACTTATATATAACAGATTACAAATAAATAATAAAAAAAAAACATATATGCGCCACGTCCGTGCAAAACGGCCGAACGCTCAGCATAATGCCGTTTCCACAAGCAAAAAATGTGACGGGTCCACAGCGCTGGTTTTCAGCGTGGGCCGTTGACGGTGTCGACTAACAGACGTCGGCAAGGGTTCTGTATGCTAAAAGATTTGAGTAAAAATAAAATAAATATGAATTTTAGGACCAAGTCATAAATGAAAATAACAATAATAAATACATAAAGAGGAAATACAATTATATACTTTTAAAGTGGCAAAATTACATCGCAACTTCTATAAGGACGATGGCTTAAATGACTTTGTATCCAGGCCAATTACACTAAAAAAAAAGTTAACACGGACGCGATGACGTATAGCGAAAAAGGATGTGACGAATGCTTAATGACGCTACGCCATTGTGACAAAACGGTGTGTGGAAACAGAAAATCAAAACTTTGATATTGTGATGCTGGATAGTTCCTATGTGGTGACATAGCTGTCGCTAAGAATCCTTCAAGCTCAAACGGCTGATTAATTTCAAATTAACTTGCCACAAGAGTAGACCATCAGAAATCAGAAATCAGAAACGTTTATTTCAAATAGACCAACTACAGGCACTTTTGAATTGTCAGAATGTCGGTCAGTCAAAAAAAAAATAATACAAGTGAAGCTAAATTGCATGTTCCAAAGCGTAGATCTCTATGGAGAAGAACGTGCAAGAAACTCCATGGACACTCTTTTAAATCATATTATGAGTTACATAAATCTTGGTTACATATTTCTTGTCGCTTCTAATATGTGAGCACAATATAGATAAGTAATAATAATTAAAATAAAAAATAAAATAAAAGCTAATTTACCATGTCCTAATACATGGGATACTTTTTATCGCAGGTGTATGTTCCCTTGGGCTTTGCTATTTTCAGAAACCAATCTATATATCATCATCATCACTGTTGGATATAAGTCTCCCCCAAGAATCGCTATAATATATAGCATAGCATAGCATAGTCGGCCTTATAATGTTCCCACTGTTGGGACTCAGGCCTCCTCTTTTTAGGAGACGGAATGGGCCGTAATCCACCACGCCGGCCCAGTGCGGGTTGGTGGATGTCACACGTCTTCGAATTTTTGGTTCTAGGACATGCCGGTTTCCTCACGATGTTTTCCTTCACCGTTTTGAGAGCAGTGGTGATGAAATAAATTACACAAAGTAATGTGCCTGGCTGGGTTTGAACCCGCGACCTACAACTTGTAAGTCGGAGCCGTTACCACTCGGCCACCACTGCTCTATAATATATATCCAAATTTCTATAAGCTGAAACATCTGGGACTAGGAGCGAAAAATTTTACACAAGTTTTCCTTTTATGACGCGTGCAGGCACAAGATAGGATTTTCCAAAATTCAGCCTCTAAATTCACAAGGATAAAGCCGCTGGCTGAAGCTAGTTAAACTATATGAGTTAACTGTGGCACTTTACACTTTACTTAATTGATATCATCTTCTTTAGGATGATATGAACACATATATTCGACTGGCCTGTTGGTCTAGTGGTTAGTGGCCCTGACTGCTATGCCGGAGGTCGTGGGTTCGATACCCACCCGGGGCAAATGTTTGTGTGATGAGCACAATCATTTGTTCTGTATCTGGGTGTAATTTATCTATAATATGTATGTATCTAGAAATATATAAGTATGTTTATCAGTTATCTAGTACTCATAACACAAGCTCTGCTTAGCTTGGGACTAAACGGCGTTGTGTGATAGTTGTGGGATATTAAAAAAAAAAAAGCCGCGACAAAAGAAATGTCATGACATAATATGCACATGACATTTCTTGTGTCGCGGTGTTTCTCGTTTGCAGAACGCTGATGGCGTGGTAATTTGTTTCAGGTATATCAGTAAACTGTTCCGACGTCTATAAGTACAACATCGACTGCCAGTGGGTAGATGTAACTGATGTGCAGCCTGGAGACTACACATTCAAGGTATCCTTCATGACGTTACAGTAAATTTTAATCGCATCTTATTATAGATGTACTGCTTGGGCGAAGCACCGCCGTTACTTCGTGGGGTCTATCTGCAGCAGTGACATCTCTGTAACCGGCCCTAGTTCAAGCCATGGTCCGGAATGAGGAGGAATAGGTGGCGGTTGCCACTTTCTGCGGAGCAGTAATGATAGCTACGGAGATGGCCGCACACGTGATGGAACGGGCATAATTTCGTCCCAGCCGCTGACACTCGAATACTACGCGCCGTTAACGACTCGGGCTCAGTCCACACGATTACCGGACGGCCGAACGGCGAAGTACCCATTGCTCGTCGTCCGCAAGCCCGCGCCTACTGTACCTGGTAGTTCGGGTCTGAGTCGCGGCGGCTGGGGAGTTAGGATGTCCGTTCCCTCACGCATGCGGCCGTCTCCTTTACTAATATTACTCTGCACTTACACTTTATACCAACACGTGTAGAGAGTTCGTGCTCCATTTATCGTCATTATCATTGGTAGCTTTTATTGCGATGGGAACTCAAATAAATAATTTCTCCCGCTATAGGTGGAGTGAGAGTGTCCATATTTTACTGAGTGTGTTCTAGGGCAGCGGTAATTTGATGATTTCCCACCTTAAATAAATGACTGTAAATGCAGAGAATTGAGTTAAACAAATAAAGCCTGACACCATTTTTATTTTTTCTTTTCAGGTGGCAGTAAACCCTCACGCAAGAATAGCAGAGCAGAGTTTTCATAACAACGCTGCCTCCTGTCGCTTACGGCTATCCACAACGTATGCTATGGTGTTTGGATGTAGACACGAGCGACCATGAGAGGATGTTGTAGACTAGATTTTAAGATATGTGATAAATAATTTGTTAAGGACATGAATTGTGTTTAATTTTTCTCATATTCTTCTCCACTATACGTAGAAGTGCAGATGGAAATCCATGCTAAAATGCAATGAGAAAGTAACTGCCTGTCTGTTCATTACCTCTTCACGAGACACTTGGTAGGAAAATTGGTACACGGGTAAACCTTATCCAGGAATAGAACAATTTTCAATAATACCATGGAATAATTTCCAATTTTACAAGAGTGGGGCAGCTGGCAAGAGCACTAGCTTTGATTTAAAAAAAACAGTCAAGAGCGAGACGGATTCGCGTACCAAGAGTTCTGAACAGACTTATCTATGTAAAAAGTTTGATTCCGGTAGTCTCACTTTTTCCGTATCGCAAGAAAGGAATTATTTCGTGATATAACGACGAATTTACGGTTTAAAAACTTTTTTCTTTACTTGCGTTTTGAGATAGATCCTTCCAATTACCAAATATCAACATTGTAGGTCAACGGGAAGGTCACTATTTCCTAGCGAGTGCCAAAATATGCACTTAAATGGAGCATTAACGGCCTTAACGGATCGTGTTGACTTAGAAGTTTAATTTCTTCACTGCTGCTTGGGACCTAAATATTTGATATTAATTTCAGCTCCATACTTCCTATCCTCTCTGAGAAAAGACGACGAGACAGTGAGAACAGACGGACTAATGGACAGACAGACAGACGCAAAACAAAGTGATCCTATAACTGTTTTTGCCGGTTTAGGTACGGAACCCTAAAAAGAGTGGACGGATCAAAGAACACATTATAAAGTAAAAAAATGAATTCCGGTGAAAACGAATAGAACGCTATGATTGGGGCGTGTATGGAAAGAGTTGACAATGACACCTGTCCTAGTTATATTGTTGTCTCAAATGCACGAGCAGTGACAGTTGCCAGTTGCACGCCGTCGGTTGGCAGAGGTGCACGTGTAGACCTTACCTGCTGATGATGTAACGAGCCAATGTGTTTACCTCCTGTGCTAATACGTGTACTGCACACCTCTTGCGGCATCTCCAATCTCTGTATACTCTTCTACAGCATTTACAGGCTTTTCATAGAAACTAAGGTATTTGAAATGATACACATTTGACTACATTATTCTATAATTTTATTCATAATCTTATAATATACTATCACAATGTCATTGTAATTAAGAAATACATTTTGAGCTTGATGCGATTAGTTCAAACAAATTTATACCTTAAATCTAACAATTTTAGGTGCAATTTTTTTGATAGCTATGTAAGACTTTGTTCATCAATACAAATACTATATTATAATAATAATGATTAATTTTTAACTAGTGGTTAATTAGTCGTTACAAAGATAGAAAACTGAAAAATGTAAAACCACCTGATAATGTTCAGCTCTTAAAAACGTACAAATTGTACCTTAAATAAATTAATCTAAATCGGCTACAATATATTTACAATGGATTCACGCAAATAAAAAATAACCTTTACCTAATACGTATCTAAATAAATAGGTGAAGTGCAATAAATTCCTATTTTGTTCTTTTGTGTACAAAAGTAAAAGGAAATCATGGATTTCCCTTGTTCATTCTGAAACTTTTGAGCACTCCATTTTTGATTTACTCTGTGTCACTTTGGCTACTAACAAATTCTCTTATAAAATAAAACGAAAAGTGAATAACTGCTAGAGTAATTAATCCCTATTATAATACCTCGTAATAGAAAAGGAAATTCTTGTCAAATAATAAAATATACAAACTGATAAACCCGCCCATTTGAAATTAACCCGCACCCCCATAAAAATATTTAGAAAAAAACCCCTCCGCAATTTAAAATTAAAACTGCGAGTTATTTGAGCAAATGTTCAGGTCCATGAAAATAAAATAAGCATACAAAAACCCCAGACTTACTATTTCTATAATCAAACAATACTTTAATATTATTTTAAACTTACAACATTAATTTGTTACTTACTTCTCTCCAAATAATTTATTATATTCGTCTGAATGGTCAAATGCTTTTCAATACACTTACTAGATAACCCACTCTTATATATACCACTATCGCACGCAATTTATTGTTTAACGCACTAATGCGGAAAAGTACGCGAGCTCGGCCCCCCCACAATTTTTTGTAATTATCGTATCAGGCTGGACGCTAAGCCAACTCCGCGAGTCGCAAGTCAAATCGCATTTATTTATTTATTTGTAAGTGTATTGTAGAACGTAGTTGAACGGCCTGTTGGTCTAGTGGTTAGTGGCCCTGACTGCTATGCCGTGGGTTCGATTCCCACCCAGAACAAATGTTTGTGTGATGAGCACGATCATTTGTTCTGTCTGGGTGTAATTTATCTATAATAAGTATATATTTATGTATGTTTATCAGTTGTCTAGTACCCATAACACAAGCTCTGCTTAGCTTGGGACTAGACGGCGTTGTGTGATAGTTGTGGGATATTATTATTATTATTACTCGCTCACTTGCGGCTTGGGCGAATTGCGCTTCGGTCGCAATGACAAACTTTAGCCACTTATATCAAAATATATTATAATTGTGATGCAAACACTAATGAGGGAATCGTTCGAAAGAGTTACTGCGGCCCTGCAACGCACAGGGTAACTAACACGGTCCTCCACAAAGAGCGGGAGAAGTTTAAGATGATTTTCACTTAAAAAAAAATGGAGGCATTTACACAACATTTTTAAATCATAATTTAAAAAAATGTAAAAATACTAACACACGCTCGCACTAGTAATTTTTTTTTTGAGGTGGGCAATCATTCTATGACTTCTTACGCTCTAGGCTGGAGCGGGGGAGCGAGGAACTTTTATTGTTGACCACGGTTTCCCTTTCACAAACTGTCTGTAGCCCTGTTTGCTGCCATCTCTCGAATCGTAGTGCAATAATTTTTGATTAATGCTTTTTTTATTGTTATAGCAAGTAAAAAATCAAAATCATGCAACGTCGTGAAAATCAGAGATATAAAATGACAAACCGACTAAATTATTTGGAGAGTAAAATTTGTCAATCAACAATCTAACTAAAAAAAATCTAATCTATGGCAAACTACACAGAAATCATTGAGCAATCACAAACTATTAGGTCTTCAACTACGAAATTGCCGTTTTTTAAAACGGGTTGCTTTGAAGTGTTATATCTTTGGATTGTCTTGGAATTATAAGTCCAAATAAACTTTATATTAAAGGTACGTTATTCTTTTTCCGAAATTAGGTATTTATTGGATTCTTTGCGTTTTGTATTTTCTGTAGCAACCCGTTTTAAAAAATTGACAATTTCATACTTTAACCCCTATTATTTAACTACAAACTAACTCTAAGACCCCTCAACCCTTCTTGAATTTCAGAAGTAAGATACTTGTAGTGAGGTAGACAGCGATCCAAGTGGCGATTGAGATGAAACCGGCGTAAACTGTAGGTTCGTTGATGTCCCATCCTCTTTGGAGCATGGACCGGAGACCCTCAGTGGATAAGGTGAGGGGCAAGAAGTAGCTTATCCATTGGAGGATGAAGTGCATACCTGGGGATGGAAATTTTGGGTTAATATTTGATTTGACATAGCACGAAGAATTGCCAAACTTAAGTGGCAATAGGCAGGGCTCATTGCTGGCAGAACAGATGATCATTGGGGCCGAAAGGTTAGGAAGACGCAGTGTTGGAAGGCCCCCTACAAGGTGGACCGATGACCTGGTGCAAGTTACGGAAATTCGATGGATGCGCGACGCACAGGACCGTTCATTGTGGCCACATTTGGGGGAGGCCTGTATCCAGCAGTGGACGTCTATCGGCTGAAATGATGATGATGATGATGATGATGATGATGATGATGATGATGATGATTTAAAGACGAAAAAAACTGATTGCTCTGACTTGCTCTATCGATGGGGCTTTTTTTTTCGGTGGGCAAATCATCCAATGACATCTCTCGCTCTTGGGCGGAGCGGGAGATAGTGTCAAACTTTTACTGACTAAAAACCTAGTCCTGTTCCTTCGTTGCCTTTCGTACCAGGGCCGAGTCTTCCTTTCAGAAGCAGACCCTTGGCCCCAGTAAGCTTCGACCCTGCTGGGCCCCTACGGTTTGCTGGCATCTCCTTGAGGCGCGCGTGGAACAGTACGCACCGTCGACGATTTAGGCTCGGTCCGGACGGTTACCGGACGGTCGGACGGCGGGCTACCCATTGCTTGCCGTCCGCAAGCCCACGCCTACGGTGGCAAAGACAATGGGCTATGGTTTTTTAATTATCCAGACTTTTACCAACAGCTGGTTTATTTTATTACGCAAATGCTCTTACCTTCAATAGGCCAGATGATTCCACAAAGTAGCACCATTGGTAAGAAGGATCCCAAAGCCAAGTACGTGGCCGTTCTGTCGGTGTCACAAATTGTGGATACCACAAAACCTGCAAAGAGAAACTAAATTAATTTGGTCATTCATGGACGTGATGCTAAACGGTCGACAACCATTGACAGAAAATTAGTGCAAACTGCCCCCCTAGTCAAGTTACAACCGTTTTGTGTCAAATTCCGTTCTCCAATCGGCAACGCCATGTTGACGCGCCTGAGTCGGCCACTCGTTCTACAATGTCGTTCTACAATAACAAAGGATGTAAAAACGATAACAATTAATTCTATAACTTTTAACGATGTGAACTTGGCTGTGAATTTTCTATTCGTTTGTTCTGACCACGTGACTCAACGTAGAGATGATATCATTCCCATACATTTGATTAGTTTTCGACTAGGTCATCTTCGAGAATGGACGGTAATCCTTTTTGTTTAAATTTAAGGGGTTTCCGTTTTTATGAAGCCAATAAATGAAATTCTTCCATTCTTTCTTATTTCTTCCTCATCTTCGGAAGCAGTCGTGTATGTACTTTTTTAAAGGCGAAGCTAGGCTAAACCATGCCTACCGATTACACGATGTAGCTTTGAAGCGGCGCGGGCTACCACACGCTCAAACTTTATCACAGTTTCAACTGCGCAGGCACAAGTGTGTGGCGATGGTGCAATTTTAAGCAATAATACTGCACTGCCATAAGTCACTTACCAAATGTCATTCCACAAAATCCGGTCATAAGTGTTAGGAAGATGACCCATCCAACTGGTCCCTTGATAGTCAGTCCGAAGACTAAGAATCCTAGGAGCAGCACCATTCCTGACTGCAGGAACATGATGAGCATCTGCACAATCACGTGGGAGAACAGGATCTCGGTACCTGGGGAGAAGGAAAAAATATTGGTTACGATTTTGTTTCTGTTACGGCTTCACAAAAGTATTTACGCAGTGGCATCAACGCGAACGTGGTTGCGAAGCAAAGCGGCGCAATTGGAACAAACAATACTGTGAAGGAGGAAATATAATGAAAGGCTTCTGTGTGGTCAGTTAATGGTTTATAATATGATTACGAGTATAGAATTATTTAATCCGCCTACCAGCTTGACAGCTGGCCTGACTTCACTCACATTTTATAACAATCTCCTTTTCTTCCTACCAATGCGAACACCTATTCTGTACAAACCATATACTACCTTAAAAATTATCATTATCTTGCTAGTTTACAAGTCAATAAGAGCAAATAGCAGCCACATGCTGCTCTATCGATACCTCTTGCGATATCACAAATTCACAATATTCTATTGCGGTGGCATACGTGACCAACTGCATGTAGCACTGCGGTACGGCGACGAGTGAAGCGAAGTGGACGCCAGCAGCAATTGAAACGACGACGATTATATGCGTACGTAACACAAAGCCACCGCGTTGCGTTGAATTCGCTTTTTTTTAATTGATATAAGAAGATTTAACTTTTTGAAAATACAGCATCATCATCGAAATTAAAAATTAAAAATCTTTTTGTAGCACTAGCTTCTGACGTTTTATAAGTGCCTATGTAGGTCAATGTGAAATATAAATATTTTGAATTGATCAAAAAAACTCTCCCGCTCTGGGTGAAGGATTCAGTATCAGACTATTATTATTTCTTTATTGACAGGCAACTAAAACCCACAGATAAAACACATAATAAGCTAACACATATTAAAAATATCACAAAATAATAAACTATAATAATATACACGTAGTAACATCGTCGTGTTCCGCTGCGTAGTGTCGCGTAGCCGTCCTCGGAAACATCGATACACGACACCTTTCGGCCAAAAGTCCTCACTCACAGATGGTGGGTTTGAACTCGTATCACAAACGACTTGATGTTGATGTCGTACCGCGAATCCAGCCTTTCGACCCTCAGAGTCCAGTTGCTCCACATCTTCATATAGGTACTCTACGACTTCCGCAACCGTCGTAGAGTGATACAGATGCGAAATATACAGCTGCGTGTGTGACCGAGTGTGCTATTACTGTCAAAAACCCCACCCGTGTTTCTTCAATTAGATTATGCGTTTCAGAACCGCGGCGGCACTTTCAAATAATCCTGCTACCCATTAAGCTAACCCAAAAGGATTTGAACCTATAAATATCTTCAATATTATCAAAAATGATCAGAACATTAAAAAGGCTAATAGCTTATTGAGGTCACCTGTTACAAGTACAATTCAGGTAAAACTTTGATCTAATAAAATTATATTTAAAGTGTTATTATAACCTTTTGAGGTGACCTTGATATTAATTGTGTTATTTTGCCTTGAAAATGAGCTTGATAGGAAGGTTAAGAGCGAGTTTGAACCAAAACAAAATAAACTAATTAGTATGACGGTAATTAGTAGGTTGGCTCACCGGCTGTGAGGTTTAGGGGACATCCGTTGACCCACCAATCTGGACCCGAGATAGTTGCGCGTAGTGTTACATGCGCGCCACTCTTAGGCGTATAGGAGAGCCACTCTCCAATATGGAAGGAGACCCACGGGGATTGGATCACAACTAGTCCAGGGTCATCATCATCATCATCGTTTCAGCCGAAAGACGTTCAGTGCTGGACATAGGCCTCCCCCAAGTGTCACCACAATGAACGGTGCGTCTCGCATCCATCGAACTCTCGCAACCGTTACGAAGTCATCGGTTCACCTAGTAGGAGGCCTTCCAACGCTACGTCTTCCGGTACGTGGTCGCGGTTCCAGAACCTTTCGGCCCCAACGGCCATTCATTCTGCGGGCAATGTGCCCTGCCCATTGCCACTTAAGTTTGGCGATTCTTCGTGCTATGTCGGTGACCTTGGTTCTCCTGCGGATATCCTCATTCCTGATTCGATCACGCAAGGAAACTCCGAGGATGCCCTTTCCATTCGGGGTAGCAGAAGTCAAACTGCACCCACAGCCCCCGACACAAGTTTAAGAAGGAACTACACCGGTGTGGTTTTATTTAGTAAGATTTTGACGCCCCCAGGTAGGAGGAGGAGATCCATGCTGATTTCGAAACCGACCAAAAAAAAGTGGTATGGAATCATCAAGTGACTTCTCGCGCTCAAAGGTGAAATGAGAGGGCATGTCATGATGATGTCATAGATATAATTGTAAAACGAGCGTTTCTCGCCATCAAACTATAAAGTTTGGCGAGCTAAAAATATGTAAAACGGTTGTTAAAAATGTATGAGACAAAAAATAAAATAAAATTTAAAAAAAATGTCAGACTAAAGCCCTCCTGTGTCGTTTAGTTGTCCTTTGCATTCTACGCCCAAGGTAACTCTTTCTAACATTCCTGCAGGGTAGTACTATACCTGCTCCTTTGGAAGATGGAATGTTATGTTAATCAGGTATCAAATCTAATAAACCACACAATATTTTTTTATGTTACCACAATCTACAGCACCTTTCCAGTCACAAAATGCCTTGTATTAATTTTCATCAGTTCAAGCGTCATTACTTCACCCGGATGGGGTGAAAATCTAATTAGGGTTCCACAATACCGTAATTGGGTGCCATTAACTGCCGTGGTTCTTAACACTGATTAAGGTCGGGTTCCGTAACTGGTTTTCAAATTGACTCCTTGACTACTAAACGAGTTGCGTAGCGGTTAAAACAGATTATGAGCTTCCCCCCTAGCATGACGTCTTAAAATCACCGTAAATCCGGTGCAAGAAAAGGATACGGCTATTCATCCAGTACAGCTCGGTCTTCCTCTCACGCCAGAAACATTGGTTGGTAGTATTTTGGGGCTTACCGGGCCCCTTCAGTCAGCGACGCGCGACCGATACAAGTCATTAAGCCCGGCTTGATGTGAAAATATATTAATATCTTTGTTTGATCCAGCTCGTCTCTTGCTGACTGGCGTTTACCAGACAGGTATTGAATGTAACAAGTTTGTAAGTATAATGCGTTCCAAATAAGAATATATTCGATATTTACGCCATGTTTTGTTTTTTTTTTTTAATAATATTTATATACGAATCATGAATTTCCATCTGACGTCACCACGTCTTGCCGTATGTCATGCCCAACTCTATTTAAGTCGACCACTCGTCAACCGACTTCTAACAGAAATATAATTTACTATAAGTAAACTTACCAGTAATTCCTGAAACCAGTGACCTCTCCAGAATACCCTCGTTCCTCTCAGCCAACATGGAGCCAGAAGTCAGAGCCACAGCCAAGAAGAAGACGATTCTGTTAACAAACAACGTTTTTGCTGAAGTATTTCAAGAAAGTAGTTCTTTTGCAAGAGCTGTGGTGGCCGAGTGGTAACGGCCCCGACTTACGAGTTGTAGGTCGCGGGTTCAAACTCCAGGCGCATTACTTTGTGTAATTTATTTCATCACCACTGCTCTCAAAACGGTGAAGGAAAACATCGTGACCAAACCGGCATGTCCTAGAACGAAAAATTCGAAGACATGTGACATCCACCAACCCGCACTGGGCCTGCGTGGTGGTTTACGGCTCATTCCCTCTCCTAGAGAGGAGGCCTGCGTCCCAACAGTGGAAACATTATAAAGCCGACTATGCTATGCTATGCTAGTTCTTTTGCAGACAATATGAAACTCTGTCTTAGGAGTTATATTAGCGAACCGTGATTGTTGGTCAAGGCCCACATTATGTCAAGTCAAGCAAACAACTAATTTTGAGTTTAGTCTAGTAGTAGTCTGGACACCAAACGTCCTCGTTCCAGTTCCTGATGATAAGCGGAAAAGACATACCAAACCACTTGGCAAACTAGTATTATATTTATAGTTTTCATCATCATCATTATTTCATTTGTAAATCTTCTGGACTGCTGGATATAGACCACCTCCTCCTCCAAAATTGCCACGACGACCGTTCCTGTGCGTCTTACAGCCAACTGAATCCCACAACTCTAGCCAGGTCATCGGTCCACCTTGTGGGAGATCTTCCAACGGCGCATCTTCCAGCACGAGGTCACCACTCCAGAACCATTCGGACCATCTGTTCTGCGAGTAATATACCCTGCCCACTGCCACTTTATTTCATGGTATTACTTCTCTTGCTGATTTATACCTTTACTAAAGACTTAATCAGAAACAAAGCGCTACTTTTTGACTAGCAAAAAACATTGGCCACAATGAAGCAAAAATTTGAAAGCGGTGACAAAAAATTAGGAATTTATAAAATTTTCATCTCTAAAAGAATTATGCTAATACTTACGTTAGAATAACACCGGGGCCCGCAAAGTCGGTGAAGTTGGGCACGTCCAAACCGTAAATTGGCTTGTGGAACTGAAACAAAAGAAATGTTATAGTAGATTGTCTTTTTAATTATCAATCAGCATTCTCAGCGTTCTTCATACAGAAGCCCGAAAAATCGCCAAAACGAGTGGCAGTGGGCAGGTTTCTGCTCGCACTGACAGCCAATGGGGCCGAAAGGTTGATGGTTGGTTGGTAGAGTGGCGACCGCATACCAAGGAAGGCCTCCCACAAGTTTGATCGATGACCTGGTGAGGGTTGCGGAAATCCCATGGATGCGAGACACAGGACTGGTCACAGTGGTGACGCTTGGGGCAGCCTATGTCCAGCATTGAAAACTCTCTAACTCTTGCCTAACTATGATTATAGATCTGACTCGAAACCAACAATAAACTTTGTTTTTCAGATCCGCCATATTATTTCTCATTTTCCTACCCAAAAAACCCACAACAATGGACAACCATTGTTACTTGGGGTCAGCGCTACACGTTTTTTTACTTCCATTTCATCATGTAAGAAATATTCCTCCTCTTCACATGACCATACCAAGACAAACGATTGCCTTTCAAATTAACTGCCACATTCAAAAATGGAATTTTTAAAAGAGTAACCGTGGAGTTTTTCACGGCCAATTGGAACCGCGCACGAACTAGCTTCGAACGTTGTATACGTGCCCATGTAGGCCTTTGCGAAACAAAGTATATGAATTGAATTGTAAAGCAAATAAATGTGGTGCTTTCAGCATAACAATCACGCCACGTGGCATTTGTAAATTACATCCAGTACATTTCCAATTATACAGGTTTCTAATTAATGTGTTTCCTTAAATTTCCCCACTATCTACAATGTATAATTTTGGCACTAATTGCTCAAACAATATCTCGCCCGTGTAGGTATTTCACTAAAGGTTAGACAAAGCTCTACAGTACACCATTTTAATTGTTCCGCTAGTCTCGTAGCCGCGAACATGACTACGTATCGTCTTGACTTAAATTCCTGGGTCGAGCAATTTAATCATCATCATCATGCCAGCCGAAAGACGTCCACTGTTCGACATAAGCCTCCCCCAAGTGTCACCACAATGAAAGGTCCTATGCGTCTCGCACCCATCGGATTCCTGCGACCCTTACTAGCTCATCGGTTCAACTTGCAGACGCAGCGTTGGATTTTATTGAGGTTTGAAACGGTAACATTTTATTCTTCATCTTCTTTTCGTGTCGATATACTCTAATTTTTTTCTGACCAGTATTTGGCAACCTCTACGGCTGTTATTGTCCTCGTATAGATCCTGAAAACTGCAGGTGGTTGGGCAGGATGGATAGCATAGGGGGTGACGGTTGTCCTGTGCAGCTGCTCCACACTGGCACTGTGTTAGAGATGAGTCGAGAAAGCCCCATTTGGCCAAATTGTTTTTACAGCGGTCAACCTAGGTCCGGAGTCAGTTAAGAGATTTGAGGGGTTTGTCGGTTAACATTTTATTTAAAACGTTTTAAATTGATTGTTTTACATCTACAACAATGCGTTTGCGCACACACTTGAGCACTACAACATCCCTTCTGTGTAACTGGCTGTAATCTCCTGCAAGTAAGATTGGCCAGCATGGTCGAAATTCGGTCGGAAACAGTTATTTAAATACTTACATAAACAGGGCTGGCCATGATCCTAGAAGGAAGATCGCAAATCTTAGCCAAGTGTTCCGTAGCTTCCATGAAGGCGAGGGACAGGTCTCTATTCAACATCCACTCCACTTGCTTATCTGTGAACAAAAACAAAATAAATAAGTTATTGAACTAGGGGGAAAGATGGATATGAGGCTCATGGGAAAGGCTGAGGGGTTGTTCGCAAAGAATTACCGCAGCCCTGGAACGTAAAGGGAAACTTAAAGAATAAAGGTGGGTTTCAGTAAAAGTCTAGTATCCGCTTGGACGACTTCGATAAATTCCTAACTAAAAAAAAACCGCCCGGTGCGAGTCGAACTTGCGCACGAAAGGTTCCATACCATTTATATATACTACATTAGACACTATAGGAGAGCAGTGGTGGGCGAGTGGCAACGGCACCGACTTACGAGTTATAGTTAGCGGGTTCAAACCCAGCCAGGCGCATTACTTTGTGTAATTTATTTTCATCTCCACTGCTCTGAAAACGGTGAAAGAAAACATCATGAGGAAACCGGCATGTCCTAAAACCAAAAATTCGAAGACATGTGACAGTTACCAATTCGCACTGGGCCCCCGCGGTGGATTACGGCCCATTCCCTCTCCTAGAGAGAGGAGGCCTGAGCCCCAGCAGTTTTTTTTTTTCTGTGGGAATATCGAGTGCCAACAGTGGGGACATTAAAAGGCTGATTATGCTATGCTAAACACTATTTTTAGGCAAAAATCACGTTTTTTGTATGGGAGCTCGACTTGAATATTTATTTTGTTCTGCTTTTTGTATTTTTTGTTATTGCGGCAACAGAAATGCGTCATCTGTGAAAATTAAAACTGCCTAGCTGTCACAGTTCATGAGATACAGCTTGATGAAAGACAGACGGACAGTCTTAGTATTAGGGTCCCGTTTTTACCCTGTGGGTACGGAACCCTAAACAATTAGCCATCCCATAAAACGTGTCAGTGGGATGGTGAACATTTAGTAAAGTATTTCTAAAAATGCTGATATGGTAACTCCAGATTATTATCGTGTCATCTCGCTTACACGTTTCGTGTCCCCAGGTCGGTCGTTTTGCGTTCTAATGACTCTTAAGCATCCCACTTATACGCACTAAACATTTTAGGAGCACATTCATTGTACCTACAGCTAAGGAGTGGAATTCCCTGCCGGAGTCTGTGTTTTCTGGTAGCTACAACCTAGGGGTCTTTAAGTCAAGAGTAAAAAGATTATTTCTAGGCAACATCGCTTATCATCAGGTGCAAGACAGTCAACAATTTAAAAAAATTGCAGGAATTGTACTAAAAAATGGATATTAAAGCAAATTTGCCTCAAAATTCTTCGGCTTCTGTTCACTCTTTGTATATTTCACCATATAGTTGTCAAATTGTCAGCGCAAATAGTATTGAAAAAAGCAAGATGGCTGCTTTATTTGATTCATGTCAGGTTCTTTTGGTGTTTTTAATATCGCGTAACTCCCACAAATGTCTTTTTCATCTACGTAGTTATTGTAATGCGTGGAATACGCACACGAGACGCAGGGCGTGATCCGGACAGCAGCCCCGCGCAAGGCACCCCGCGCGTTTTTCAAATGTCGTCCATTGTACACAACCACAAAGCGCAGCAGCCCGCAGAGAACTAGATCGTAGGCAAACGTGTTGAGATACTGCCTGAAATGTTCTGCATGCGGGGCAATCCCGCATGCGTAATGAAATCCGCACGATATTAAAAACGAAGAGTTCGTTCGATTTTAGACACGCACCAAAAGATTAACATTGTTTTTTTTTGCAGGATTTCTTCGGGTGAAGTTTAGTGTCTGTTTTAATTACTCGCAAATTTATTCTTATTGGATATTGTGATGAAAATTGGTGTAGTTTTATATTTCAAGTGTCTACGCAACTGGACAATAGGTATTTAATTGAGGAATAATTGTAGACTCCGCGAATTCTTAGATTACTCCCTATTACGATTCACTCTTTATTATGATTATTTTTCTTGTACTTTTGAGTAAAATATTGACTGGTCTACACTGTCCTAACATAATATCTACTAATACTGTAATATGGAAATTATATTTCCATATTACAGTATTAGTATTACAGTATTATAAGAACAATATTTTTTTTTTAAAGAGTAACCATGGAGTTTCTTGCCGGTTCTTCTCAATAGGAAACGACCAATTTGGAACCGTGCACTAGCTTCTCACGTTTTATACGTGCCCATGTAGGCCTATGTGAAAAAAATATATTTGAATTTTGAATTTTTTGAGTTGAAACGGGCGCGATCTCAGCAAAATGGAGCTAAGAATTATTGCAGTATTGGCTACCACAGCGAAGCTTAACGAGAAGGCTGAACCAATACATTTTCTGCCAAATACAGCAAAAACATTAGAATTTGTAAAATACGCGTTCTAATGGATATCAAAGTAACTTAAAGTGACTGAAAACTTAATACTTTCTAAACTAGATACTGGCTAAATAATAATATTCCACAACTATCACACAACGCAATCTAATCCCAAGCTAAGCTGAGTTTGTGTTATGAGTACTAGACAACTGATAAACATATTTCTAAATACATATATATATTATTGATAAATTACACCAAGAATTTATTTTGTACCAATCCTCCTTAGAATCCTGGGTGGGAATCTATCCCACGACCTCCGGCATAGCAGTCAGGGCCACTAACCACTAGACCAACAGGCCAGTCAAATAATCCACAAACCGTGCGAAGCCAAAACTAAAAAAAACTTTGTACTCATAAAACTTTGACAATAAACAAATCATCTCGTTTCAAATTCGAAACAAACAAAGCAATGTTTTCCACAAAACAAACATATTTTCTAACTAGGTCATAGAACACCCAACATGACTATCACTACTGGGGCGGCTGTAATATATATATATATATATATATAATATAATAACCTCATCGGAGGCTATATATTTGAACCGTTTGGGGTTTAAACACTAGGGCCATGGGATCCGAGCGCTCATCGAGTTGTTCGGGATATCAGCAAACAGCTGATCGACTGTTCGCGTGATCAGAGGGCTGGGCTTTTCTTCGGTCAACGTATCAGCATTACCATCCAGCGTGGCAATGCTGCCAGCGTTCTGGGCACTTTTCCCATTGACATCGATGTGGACGAATTTTTTGATGCCCTATGAGTTTTATTTCTACCCGTTTGTACATATATTATTTTCAGTTTGTTTATATATTTATTAAGTTATAATATTTAAGATTAATAGTTAAGATGTATATATAAAGTAATCTTTTACAATTATTTTAACAATAAAAAGATAAAAACGTTAAAAAAAAAAAACATGACTATTGAAACCCGTACATTTAACCCAATTCACCCGTTGTTTCTAGTAAACAAGGAAGCAAGGAGTATTTGTTACCTTCCTCACCATATACGCCACCTTACCCGGAAGCCCGGGACTAATGGCACATTAATTTAAAGAAAACCTCTTACCTGTTACTATGTGGGTCGACACTCCGTGATTGACTGTTTTAATTAAAGGTGAATGAAGCTAGCAGTAGGTTATAATCAAGACATTTCAATTCTATTTGACTGATTAATAAGCACCTAAGGAAGATTTGTGAAAATACATTCATCATCGTCTTTAACCCAACCAAAAGACGTCCACATAAACCGCAGGCATATGGCTCCAAGTGTCGCCACAATTTACCGTCCTATGCGTGTCGCATACGTCAGATTCTCGCGATCCTCACCAGGTCATCGGTCCAACTTATGGAAGGCTTATCAACAATGCGTCTTCCGGTACGCGATGCCTGTCGAACTTTCTAACTAATGATGCGACAACTGTTGAGCTGTCTGACTACTGACGCGATAACTGTCGACATGTCTGACTACTGATGCGACAACTGTTGGGCACTCGAAATAACGACGCGATAACTGTCGAGCTGTCTGACTACTGATGCGACAACTGTTGAGCTGTCTGACTACTGACGCGATAACTGTCGACCTGTCTGACTACTGATGCGACAACTGTTGGGCACTCGAAATAACGACGCGACAACTGTTGAGCTGTCTGACTACTGATGCGACAACTGTTGAGCTGTCTGACTACTGATGCGACAACTGTTGAGCTGTCTGACTACTGATGCAACAACTGTTGAGCTGTCTGACTACTGATGCGACAACTGTTGAGCTGTCTGACTACTGACGCGATAACTGTCGACCTGTCTGACTACTGATGCGACAACTGTTGGGCACTCGAAATAACGACGCGATAACTGTCGAGCTGTCTGACTACTGATGCGACAACTGTTGAGCTGTCTGACTACTGATGCGACAACTGTTGGGCACTCGAAATAACGACGCGATAACTGTCGAGCTGTCTGACTACTGATGCGACAACTGTTGAGCTGTCTGACTACTGATGCAACAACTGTTGAGCTGTCTGACTACTGATGCGACAACTGTTGAGCTGTCTGACTACTGACGCGATAACTGTCGACCTGTCTGACTACTGATGCGACAACTGTTGGGCACTCGAAATAACGACGCGATAACTGTCGAGCTGTCTGACTACTGATGCGACAACTGTCGACCTGTCTGACTACTGATGCGACAACTGTTGGGCACTCGAAATAACGACGCGATAACTGTCGAGCTGTCTGACTACTGATGCGACAACTGTTGGGCACTCGAAATAACGACGCGATAACTGTCGAGCTGTCTGACTACTGATGCAACAACTGTTGAGCTGTCTGACTACTGTTACAACAACTGTTGAGCTGTCTGACTACTGATGCGACAACTGTTGAGCTGTCTGACTACTGACGCGATAACTGTCGACCTGTCTGACTACTGATGCGACAACTGTTGGGCACTCGAAATAACGACGCGATAACTGTCGAGCTGTCTGACTACTGATGCGACAACTGTTGAGCTGTCTGACTACTGACGCGATAACTGTCGACCTGTCTGACTACTGATGCGACAACTGTTGGGCACTCGAAATAACGACGCGATAACTGTCGAGCTGTCTGACTACTGATGCGACAACTGTTGAGCTGTCTGACTACTGATGCGACAACTGTTGAGCTGTCTGACTACTGATGCAACAACTGTTGAGCTGTCTGACTACTGATACGACAACTGTACGACTGTCGGGTTTTTTGACTACGAGCTCTTAGACCACCGACGCGACGATTGTCGAAGGTCTACCTTGGTAAGCGGTGCTAAACTTTGAAGATTGACAAGTGCAACTGTTAATCTTTTATCTACAAGTTCCTTACTGCATCATCATCTCCATCATCTGCACTGCATCATCGCTTCCATTCTAACCCGATGTGGCTGAATACCCGTGTTCTCCATGGAGCTATGCCTATAAGACCTCCATAACTCACTTACTGCGCACCACAATACTCTTTGGATAGACTGATGGTCAAAATTTCAGGCTTACCAAGATCTACGAATGACAACGGCTTTACGTGCTTTCCAAGGCACGTGGTGTCAGTAATGACCTTACAAAAGTAGATTTGAATTGAACTAATCATACTGGTACTTTCCCGGTTTCAAACTCGGGGCAACAAGACATTTCCTCGCTGCATGTAAGAGATTAATTCCTAATGCTTCTCCAAGTTTTCCTTGACATTTAATTCTCTTCTTCGTAATTACCTATTAAGGATTTATTTCGAATCCCACTTAAGCCAGCTAATGAAGATCAAACAATACTTAATCCTTACCCAGTCTGAGTAAATAAACAAACGGTTAATCTCTTTGTTGACCTCGGTTTTAACCTCAAACCGGGTACCGAACGAACCTGCGTCACTAACGGACTACGTAGTCAAAGTTGCGGTGTTTTATCTATATTAATAAAAGAAGAGAAACTAACTACCTGACATATAAACGCACAGCCAAAACTACTGAGATTAGGAGAGAGAAATTTTGCACAAGTTTTCCTTTTACATCGGCGAGTACTACGAGAGGTACGGACGAAGCTTGAACACCAACGATGGACATGGGTTTTGGCTACTTTTTATTTGTCTACGACTTCGACTTTGCGTCCGCAATATCAGCAATTCACGCGGATGAATTTGCTGGCAGTACATAGTTTAAAATAAAGAATTATTAAGTAGGTTCAATTTAGGTAGGATACACGGTGTCTTCACATCGACGCACAAACGAATACCATGGATCCAGTACATGATTCTAGACCCAGTGGTGGAATTTTTCGTCGGCATTTTCCTTATTTTTAAAAAAAGTCTTTTTTTTTTATTTAAACTGTGTAAAATCGTAATTCTAACTAACCCTGATGATATTTTAAGTAAAAATAAATATATTTTTTTTAATTAAAAATTAATTAATCAAAAAGTCATCGGGATAGATCAAATCGTTATTCTAATAGACCTCAGTGACATTTTTAATTTTAAAAGTAATTAATTCATATTTTACACTAAAAATGTTAGAATAACGATTTTATACGGTTTAAATTAAAAAACGTAAAGGTTCTTTTTTAAGAAAAAAAGCCGACGAATATTTCCACAACTGGGGGGGTCCAGAATCATGTACTGCGCAGTAATTCCTTTGTTCGGACCACGTGACTGAGCGTTGAGATGACGTCAGAACAAAGGAATCGGAGGCGTGGCCTACTCGAAGCGTTCAGCGCAAACGATACGATTGTAACTTGGCTAGGGGGGCTGGGTCCATGGTATTCGTTTGTGCATCGATGTCAAAGGCACTCTATATAATTTGTGAGCTCTCTGACCTCTCAATCCAAGAGTTTTAATCCAAATCTAAATCAAAATAATGTATGTATAATTAAAAATTAATTTATGTAGATTATATTAACTAACAAGGTAGACCGATGGTCTGGTGAGGGTCGCGGAAATCCGATGGATGCGTTACAGACATAGCCCGAAGAATCGCCAAACTGAAGTGGCAGTGGGCAGGGCACATTGCTCGCAGAACAGATGGTCGATGGGGACAAAAGGTTCTGCTGGAATGGCGACCACGTACCGGAAGACGCATCGTTGGAAGGCCCCCCACAAGGTGGACCGATGACCTGGTGAGGGTCACGGGAATCCGAAGGATGCGAGACACACAGGATCGGTCATTATGGCGACATTTGGGGGAAGCCTATGTCCATTAGTGGACGTCTTTCAGCTGAAATGATTATGATGATGATGATGATGACAGCGTAGTTTTATCATATCATTGACCAGAAAAACAAATAAACTAACGCCAACCCCAACATGTTTTTTTTTTTTTTTTTTTTTTTCGGGTGGGAAAATCATCTAATGACAACCCCCGCTCTTGGGCGGAGCAGGAGATAGTGTCAGACTTTTACTGACTAAAAACCCACTCCTGTTCCTTCTTTGCCATTTTTATTTTTCCAGGGCCCCGGGGGTCACTTTCGCATCACCCATGGCCCCAGTAGGCTTCAACCCTGTTGGGCCCCTACGGTTGCTGACATCTCCTTGAGGCGCGCGTGGAACACTACGCGCCGTCGACGACTTGGGCTCGGTCCGGATGGTTACCGGACGATCGGACGGCGAGCCACCCATTGCTCGCCGTCCGCAAGCCCGCGCCTACGGTGGCCGGAAATCGGGATCGGAATCCCGGCGGCGGTTGGGGCGTGAGGACCGTTGCCGTTGCCTCACGCGATCGGCCGCCTCCTTTGCTAGCATTACTGCTTCGCAGAAGGAGGCGACCGCCTGCCACTCCTCCTCGCTCCGGACCATGGCCTGTACCAAGGCCCGGCGCGAGAGATCGCTGCCGCCGATCGCCCTCACGAGGACACGGCGGTGCTCTGCCCAAGCGGGGCACACCTCTACCGTGTGCTCCACCGTGTCCTCCGGGCGGTCCACACAATGGTAGCACGCGGGCGTCTCTTCTGCACGGATCCGGTACAGGAACCTCCCGAACTTACCATGCCCGGTGAGGACCTGCGTCATGCGGTAAGTAAGGACGCCGTGAGGTCTTTCCAGCCACTCCTCAAAGAGGGGACTTATCGCCATAATTAAGGCGTGCCCAGCACTGGGTTGCGACAATCGCCGTCGCCATTCCACCATGAGATCCCGCCGGAAGTTTTTCCGCCATGCCGCTACTTGGCGCGGCAGCGGAGTTTCGCCCCGACGTTGCATCTCCATGCGCAGATCATGCATGCGTGCAAGGTCTTTTGCCTGCAATTCCCACGGTGGTTGGCTAGCAAGGAGGCACGCTGCTTCGCAGGAAATCGTGCGGTATCCCCGCACCATCCGGATGGCCATGACCCTCTGGCTTGCGTTCAGCTTGGCCGCCGGTCGCTTTCGAAGTGACGGCGCCCATACCGGCGCCCCATAAAGGGCCATGGACCGAACGATTCCTGCATAAACCCCAACATGTGTATTTCTGTTTATTGACGTTCATAAGTTTATTTGATGTATAACATTTTCGTGTATTCTATTATTGGTGAGCCAAATAAATAAAATAAATATCTGGATACAAGAAATACATTTTACATAACATATTTACTAGAGGTAATTTCCATTTTGATCTTTAACCGTTTTGTGTGAAAGTAAAACAAATGAATACGATGCTTTCGGCATGAATTACAAGCACATAATTATTAGTAACGTTGGTGCTTTTTAACGAACTTGACGCAGAGGAAAATCACGACCAACAGCTAATTACTGTACAGTCATAAGCTCACGTGTCGCTTAGATCAAAATTCGAAGAATTTAATAAGGAAATTCGGGAAAAGCTATTTAAATCTAAACCAATTGGCACTTTTGAAACACTCAAATCGTGTCAATTAAGTGATTCTGAGGAACGTTGTTAGGGTCTACTTTCATTTACGTAAACGCTTGCTACTTTTAAGAGCAATTTACTAAACTAGACATATGCCTAGTCTGACGAGTCCTCGTGCGGGAGATCGGCGTCAACGATGGAGGCATGGTCTGAAGTGAGGAGGAGTGGCAGGCGGTCGCGTCCATCTGCGAAGCAGTAATATTGGCAAAGGAGGCCGCACGCGCACGCGCGAGTGCGTAGCCCTCACGCCCCAGCCACCGGGATCCCGATCCCAATTTCCGGCCACCGTAGGCGTGGGCTAGCGGACGGCGAGCAATGGGTAGCTCGCCATCCGTTCGTCCGGTAACCGTCCGGACCGAGCCAAAATCGTCGACGGCGCATACTGTTCCACGCGCGCCTCAAGAAGATTTCAGCAAACCGTAGGGACCCAGCAGGGTCGAAGCCTACTGGGGCCGAGGGTCTGCTTCTGAAAGGAAGACTCGGCCCTGGTATGAAAGGCAACGAAGGAACAGGAGTGGATTTTTAGTCAGTAAAAGTCTGTCACACCCTCTCGCCTCACCCAAAGCGCGGGATGTCATTGAATGATTTATCGACCGCAAAAAAAAATGTCTAGTCTGATCAGATTACTACTTCTTTTATTTTTTACTGGTCACGGTAGGCGCGGGCTTTCGAACAACGAGTTATGTGTAGCTTGCCGGCCATCTGGTAACCATCCGGACCGAGCCCAAGTCGTCGACGGTGCGTAATGTTCCAAGCACGCCTTAAGAGGCCGTGCATAAAATTCACTCGCTAGAGTTTAGGTAAATTCGTTGCAATGATATGTTTGTGTGCATCATTCATACAACTACACGCACACACGCGTAAAAATCGAGCTTCGTGACCGCTTAAACAATTCTGATCCTTTAGAAGATATTATTCTAAATTACAAAATTTTATATTAAGTAAGGTTTGTAAATAAACGTCTGAGACGTGTGTCTTCATATTTATCACACTGTACACCAAAATTATTTAATTTTGTGTTAGATGGATGTTGACAACTTTAGACATTTAACAGAACGATAAATCCAAAACAGATGATAAAATTATATTTATTTATATAAATGGTTGTAAAAAAAAACACTTTCGATACGTCAAAAATATGTAATAGTAGATTATGTGGCGTGCAGTGTCTTTAAATCGCGGGCGGCATGTTGAATTTCGAACGAAACGAAGTTATAATACCGATCGTCAGGGATTTATATAATTAACTCCCGAACATTGCTAAGGAGTTCATATAGAAACCTGAGTGAAGTAAGGGATTCAAGGTGCCCAAGACAAACAGCTTTATCCGTGTTGGATACTCTTCTTTTTAGGGTTCCGGACCTCAAAAGGAAAAAACGAAACCCTCATAGGATCACTTTGTGGTTCGTCCGTCTGTCTGTCTGTCAAGACTGTTTATCTCGAGAATATGTGGAGGTATCGAGTTGAAATTAAACAATATACTTAAGTCTGCAGTCCCTTGAAGTTGTGAAAAAATCAAACTTCTAAGGTAACGAATAAAACAGAAACGGCCGTTTATGTCGCAAAAAAAAAACGTAAATTTGGATACTCCCAAAGTAATTAAAATTCACAAGGTACTTCCCGTTGACCCAGAATCTTGAAATTTGACATAAAGCAAGGTCTCATAGCACAGGTATAGGAATAAATCTGAAAACCATAAATTTGTTGTTACCTAATGTCACTGTTCGGTGTTTCCACCGAACACCTTATAACTAAAAAAATACATTTTTGCAATTCGGAAAAATCTTCGAGACTCCGTTCGGGAATTGTAATTTGTACGGAATCCTCAGGGCACGAGTCTGACTCACACTTACCCAGTTTCTTAATTATCTGTGAGATAATTAAGAGACAAATTACTTAAACAAAATATATATTAAAGATATATAAATATTATTTACAAGTTAATCTTAACTATTACTCGACAAGTTTTAAGATTTGAAACAAATAAAATTAACTACTCTCAAGATTCTATAGTTTTAATTATTATAAATGCGAAAATAAGTTTATTTTTGTTTGTTAGCTTTTCACGCCTAAATCAATGAACTGATTATCCTGAAATTATACATATTATATGTTGTCTGGTGAACAAAAACGGTTACAGGGTAACTTTCCTCCCGAAGAAAAGTACTGTCCCGAGTAAAATAACAATAACGTACTTATGATCCCTAGATACTGCCACGTGTCTTTCAAATCTTAATGGAAATCGAAATTAACGAAGCCGCAGGCAAAAGTTGGTTATTAAATAAATTAAATAACCCTTTTCTGAAACACAAATCGTCATCTTTGTGTCTGTTTTATCAAAAATTATATGTATTATAACTAGCAAATATTTTACTAATAAAAATAAGTTGATCTTACCCAAGGGGTGAGATCAACTTATTTAGTCCCGAAAATACGCTTGGACGCCAATAGTTCGAAGAGATCTTTAACCCGAAGTAAAACACTGTGCTTTTCATTACGAATATAAATAAAGTAAAAATAAAAATCTGATTCGTCCTCAAAATTTGTCGTATGACTTTAGATATATTTCTTTTGATTTAGGCGGTAAAAGGTTTTCCACTACTGCTTTAGCCTCTTCTCTTAAGAATCAGGCGTTAAATCCATATCTGATTCTGATGAACTTATCGTGTTAATACAAATCTCATATAGCAGAGATTCAACAGAACTCTACAACTCGAAAAAATAAATACAGAGCCGATTGCCGCTTTCACGCCAATTTTTTTTTCTGTTGCTGGCCGGCTATTTAGCCTTTATTTTTATCATTGAAAAAATGGTAAATATTTTTACTTTAAACTTCCTATATAAACAGTCGCGATCAGCTGACTACCATATAGAACTAAAAAAGTTATGAATTTCTAAAAGTAGGTTTGATATTAATTTACACCCTGTGCGTAACACAAAGTTTATAATTACCATGTTTACATTACATTTGTAGTATTCATAGTCATTTCAAAATTTTCATTATCAATTTACTAAAAAATAGCAACATTTGTCCCGCTCGTATCAGCCCAACATGTCGTTTTTCTCACCGAACACGCTAAGTTCGGAAAGTTCCTGCACCGGATTCGTGCGGAAGCGATGCCCGGGTGTCGCCACTGTGTGGACCGCCCGGAGGACACGGTGGAGCGCACAGTGGAGGTGTGCCCCGCTTGGGCAAAGCAACGCCGTGTCCTCGTGGGGGCGATCGGTGGCGGCGATCTCTCGCGCCGGGCTTTGGTACAGGCCATACTCCGGAGCAAGGTGGAGTGACAGGCAGTCACCTCCTTCTGTGAAGCAGTAATGCTAGCAAAGGAGGCGGCCGATCGCATGAGGCAACGGTCCTCCGATTTCCGGCCACCGTAGGCGCGGGCTTGCGGACGGCGAGCAATGAGTGGCTCACCGTCTGACCGTCCGGTAACCGTCGGGACCGAGGCCAAGTCGTTGACGGCGCATACTGTTCCACGCGCACCTCAGAGAGATGTCAACACATCGTAGGGGCCCAGCAGGGTCGAAGCCTACGGGGGCCACGGGTAGTGTGAAAGTGAAACCCGAGGCCCTGGGACGAAGGCAAAGAAGGAACAGGAGTGGGTTTTTAGTCAGTAAAAGTCTGACACTATCTCTCGCTCCGCCCAAGAGCGGGATTTGTCATAGGATGATTTTCCCACCCAATAAAAAAAAGCCCTACATGTCGTTTCCTTTTTCTTTTAGTATCGCATTGATAATGATAATTGATAATGCGTCTCTTTCTTTCGACCCATTATCTACAAAAAAAATGATTTCGAAAACTAGACCTTGAATTTCGACCTTAAGTAATCATAAGAAATATCAACATCCTGTACATAGTGTATAACACTGGATGATAATATAGCTGCTATTAAACATTGTAGATTTCATTAGTGAAATAATTTTTGTATTTGGGTAGTAGTAAAGTAATTCCGTAGATAACCTTTACAAACAAATATACAACCGTTACCTCTAATTAACATTGAAGTCGAAAGAAATTTTAACAATTTTCATAAACAAAAAAAGTACTTAAAATAAACTATAATACTTAATGGATCAAAAAGTGGTAGTCGGCGTGCAATCTTGGGAATATTTTCATGTAATATTCGCGAGCAGCTGCGAAGCAAAGTAACGTGTGCTCACGCTGGGAGAGCCCGGTCGTTACTGACGCGATCGAGTTTGCGCGGTCGATAATATAGTTCAATTTGCTTGTAATTTACGAAATGAAGATATTGTTTATTTATAAAATAAATTTTAGATTCTATTAAAGGGATTTCTTAAGATTATTGTGCAATTTTAAAATTTTCTTAAATGTGTTGCTAAGGTATAGAAAAAAATACTTATTTGTCCAGATGTTTTCCAAGAATTGTGTTTCTTCAACATTTTTTTTCTGCTATATTTTCTATTAAAGTCAATAATGTTTTTAACCCATCTGCCAGTAGACCATATAATGATGTTACTGATATTTTTTTTAATGTTATGAATCAGTTGTAGTTTGGTGTAAAACGTAGCCAAACGTAACTCGCTCGTTACTTTTGCGAGAAAAGGGTTTTGAATATGGGTAATTGCTATTAATACACACATTATTTTAAAAAAGTAATCAAGCCAACTGAGAGAATAAGAACTTGACTTTCATAATCTAATAAAAGAAGGTTTAAATTCTTCTTGCTTTTCTCACAAACCATGATCAAAAAAGTTCAAAATGTGTTGATTTTGTGCACGGAGCCTTAAAAGAGATGTCAGGTCAAAACCGTAGGGGTCCAGCCGAGGGTAAGGGCCGCGGTGAAATTCTGGAAATTTTAAGGAAACCTGCGGCCCTAAAACGCAAAGGGCCACTGAAGAGCACAGGTGTGGTTTTAGTTCGTGAAAATCTGACACGCCTTTTCACTTCACCCTAGAGCGCGAGAAGTAATTGGATAATTTCCATAATCAAAAAAAGTGCCTACAACTTTAATTTTGTTCTCATTCAATGAGAGTAGTAAAATGTAAATTTATTTGCGACCATCAAACATCTTTAACCAGAAAACGGGAAACGCAAACTCTGAAAATTTGGCAAAACGTGACGAAACATCTGAAAGTGTTGTTTGTAAGTTAGACATGAACCGAGATATGAAAAGTTTAAAATGTAACGATATTTTTGAGCCAATAGAAGTTTCATGAAAACTGCGACAACATGAAACTGTTGAAAATTACTTAGTTTCAAGTAAAAATATCGTCTTTTTATAACGAAACCTTTTTGGAGCGTCTAAACTACATACAACAGAGCAAGATATTCATTGAGAGCCATCTCTATAACATAAACGGCGAAACTGACTGACTGACATATCAACGCATAGCCGAAACTACAGGGACTAGGAACATGAAATGCACAAGGCTTCCTTTTATGACCTTCGCGAGGACTAAAATGTTTTTAAAAATTCATCCAGGAAGGATTTCGTTTGTGTACCAAATCTCAAAATTAGCACAAATACTAACCTCTATAAAAATGTTTTTCATTATTGGTTTTCTGGTCTACCCCGAATAGCTAGCACTATAGTATATAACTGCTACTGTTCACCGCATAGAATTTGACAACCCACGATGTTTCCTGAATAATCACACTATCATATCACATCACATCACCCCCACCCAGGACAAATGTTTGTGTGATGAGCCCGATCATTTGTTCTGTGTCTGGGTGTAATTTATCTATAATATGTACGTATTTAGAAATATATAAGTATGTTTATCAGTTGTCTAGTACCCATAACACAAGCTCTGCTTAGCTTGGGACTAGACGGCGTTGTGTGATAGTTGTGGAATATTATTATTTATAGAGAAAGTCCTGTGGTACACGCAGGCGCTTTACTTTCTATAATTGGTTACATTACCATGTAGTGGCAATAACATAAGCATAGAATAGTATAATCAGCCTTATAATTAAAAAAACTCTGGAATGTGCTTCCCCTTGACATCAAAAAAGCTGAAAGTAAATTCTCCTTCAAGCGTAAAATTCGGAACTACTACTTGAAGTCTTCTCAACCTTAGTTTGGTCTTCGTCATAATTGTTATTTTTGAGTTCTCCTAATTATAATGTATTTATTAGTTTATAATATATAGCATTTATAAGTATTTTATTTTGTAACTTAATTTAATGATACTACATTCCACTTGATATTTATCTGTTATTTATTTATTGTGCACACCTACCACAGTGTTGTCTCTTTTAACCCAAAGGTTGACTGGTAGATAATGTCTTGTTGCTTTAAGTCCGCCTATATACCACAGTGTACATGAAGTTTAAATAAATAATTTTCCCACTGCTGGGACTCAGACATCCTCTCTAGCAGAATCCCCTTTAGCCGAGTTCAAATTCGTATACTGTTGCTCGTACTCGGCTCCTCTAGAGCTGGTCCACACTACACGAATTTGAGCTCTGCTCGTGCTCCACTCGTGCTCAGCTCCTCTAACCACGACCCACCTTTAAACAACCACTGTCCGTCCTCACTCCTTAGAAAAAAGATAAAATACCCATAATAAATTGCTCCAATATTTTTCCGTCAAAACAAGGAAAACCGTGGAAAAATCGTTCTTAAATATTTTTTCCACCTCTATGTTTTCTCCGAATTTGTAGCCCTTCGCGAAAATTAAGACAGCTGGCACTTTATTCAACAAACAGGGCCAAGATAATGGTCCTTAAAGAGAAGGACCTTCATTGGTGAAGACCAATGAAGGTCCTTACTGTAAGTAAATGTAAAGTCATAATTTATTTATTGACTTATGTAATATTGCATTCGTGAGTAAACGGACGTCCTCACGCCCCAGCTACTGGAATCCCAACCCCGATTTCCATCCACCGTAGGCGTGGGCTTGCGAACGACGAGCAATGAATAACTGGCCGTCCGGTTACCGTCCGGACTGAGCCCGAGTCATCGATGGCGCGTAATATTCCACGCGCGTCTCAAAGAGATGTCAGCAAAACCGTAGTGGCCCAGTATGGTCGTGGCCTATTGGGACCATGGGTTAACTTCCAAAAGGGAAACCCGGGGTCCTGGAACGCTAGGCAAAGAAGGAACATAGGTGTGGTTTTAATCAGTAAAAGTCTGACACGTCCTCTCGTTCTACCCAAGAACGGGAGAAGTAATTTGTTGATTTCGCACCTTAAAAAGTAATCACCTCCAAATAATTTAATAGATCAGCGAAAATAAAAATCGTATCTCAAAATCGCTTCCATTTGAGGAAAAGAAAATAAATAAACACAAATCTAAATTGCCTCTGCAGATTTGCATGATTACCTCTCCATATTAACCATTCGAAATCAAACCGTAATGAATTCAAATTAAAGTCCATAATATCTTATGGTTTACCTCGACATCAATGGTCCAATCACGATGATTGGATCATGAAAAAAAGTAATTTAAATGCAAATGTTAAAATTACCTATTTTTAGGGACCCTTGATTTTATCGGTGGGCCTAGAAAACGTTGATTACAAGACCTCACATAACATCAGAGTGATTTTAAGTCGTCAGCCTTTAGACGGGCTGCCGGACACTAGGGGCCATTTCTTTGTTTTGCTTATAATTTTTGGAGGGGCTTGGCGTAATCGCCACTCTTGGCAGGCGAGTTGGCGATTGCACTGTGGTTGTTATAATGCACAGAGAATGCTGCTGCCCATTCTCTGGTATGTCCCTTAGCCGCCTCTTACGACACCCACGGAAAGAGATGGGATGGTGCCATTCTTTACGTCCGAACACCGTACGGACGAGGAATATATATATATTTGGGGGAGGCCTATATCCAACAGTGGACGTCTTTCGGCTGGAATGATGAAGATGATGATAACCTAGCCTTTTCCCTATTAAATATGGGATAGTTCCGGATTGAACTAAGTACCAATATTTTATGAGAAGCGTCTGCCTACCTATCCTCTACAACTCAGTAATGATAAATGACATTTATTAAGCAAACATGTTCTCTAAACACTTTTACAAGTAATTTTTTTGTGCGTTCTTGAGGTCTCTCTCGATGTTAGACCACTACTTGCCTTGGCTTCAGGCGGCAGCCGGCCGTAAAATCTATAGCCAAAACAATTTTCTCCTCACAACAACTTTCCTTTGATGACAATGTCAATTTCTCGATATTACTTGAACAATCTGAGCACTAAACACATGCCTTCTAACAAACAGAAATATGTATCTACATAAATTAAATATTTTATTTACTTAGGATTCCGTCGGGTAATGCTCAGGGATCAAATTGTCGACGTTGAAACAAACATGGCCTGTTTAACGTCAAATAATGGATCAGGATTTTCTCAGACGTTTCTAAAAATATTGAGATCAATCATCCCGAAAAACTATTATTTTTTCTATATATTTTGATGTGTTTATTGTATTTGAAAATTAGTTTTTTAGAATTAACCTATTCACTCTTGACTTAAAGATCTCTAGGTAATAGCTATCTGGAAATACAGACTCCAGCAGAGAATTCCACTCCTTAGCTGTACGCATAACGAATGTGTTCCCAAAACGCTTTGTACATGTGGGCGGGAAGACCACCATGTACCGATGGCGCAGCGCCGTACGTCTAGTGGTCAAATGAATTAAAAAAAATACTCCTACTCCCGGAATAAAATCATTAAAAAATTATTTAATTCCGGGAGTATGTTTACTTGGTATAATTTTCTATTTACACGCGGGCGAAGCCACTGATAACTGTTAGCTATACCCTATTCAGGGAGCCGTGAGACAAAAGGTAAACAAACCATATATAATACTTCTTCTTCTTTTCGATTCGATGGTAAACTCGTCAAACTGTTTGGGCCCAATAGGTGGCTACATTAATAGCAGCATCGGTAGCACTCATCAAATCCTCCAGAGTGCAGGTGTATGGGCACTTAGGGCATTCTAGTATGTGGCTCATGTTTTGAACAGGAGCACCGCAGTCACATTGAATATCCGACGGGTCTATAAAACCCCATTTTGCCAAGTTGTGTTTGCAGTGGCCTACCTGGGTTCGCAACCGATTTAGTGCTTTCCATATAGGCCACTGCAAATCGCGCCCAGGCGGGAGATGTTCTTGGGGTTTCAAGAAGTCAGATGGTGGTAGGTGATGCTCTTTCCAAATCTTTATTCTTTCTTTGGAAGGTGGGTCATCGATAGCCCGTGTGCTACGCAGGAAGCTCTTCCGACTCTTAAGCCTACTTGGGGCTGTTTTGTGTTCGAAGAGGGGATGTCGGATATATAATACTACTAAATTATAGACCACAGATACTGCAAACATTTTACATTAAAATGTGACTTTTGTAATCGGACGGGTTATAATCAGCCAACTTTTTCACTATAGATACGAGTGCCGCTTTCAGATATTTTCGTTAAATTCTTGTTATTTCGTTGTTACTTTTGTTGTTTTCATTAAGTAAGTTACTGGTTGATTGTTTTGTTTTTGTTATATTGTCGTTTTCGTGCTTAAAAAAACCCTTCGAAGAAACTTGGCCGAAGGTACCTACATTGTTTTCTTTGTTTACATTTTGTCTCAAGCCCAAATAAATACACTATAGCTAGTTTTGATTAAAATTAAGCTTAAAGAGCCAAGAAAAATAAATATTTAAACGGGCGTCAGAACGTATCTGAAAATTAACAAATGAATAAATTAAGCACAAAAGAACCTTTGTACTAATTTTTATTATTGTTCAACTGCTCCAAAAGCTAATTTCAATATTTGACAATAACAAAAAAAGTGTGGGCTTAATTATGGCGGTGCATTTTCAATTAAAATTCCGCACAATAGACGATCAAAACAAAAGAAATGGTAACGTTATAAAATTTAATGTTTATTTGTATTTCACAACTGTGAGTTTTCGTTTAAAACTTTCTACAATGCTACCACGGTCCACGAGCGTTTAACGCGATCCATTTTACGACCTAAACTGAACTGTTAAAGGTATGGAGCTATACAGGGTTATTTTTAAAACACTAACAACCTTGCAGGACTGTATTACTAGCATCATAAACAAACAACAACTTTTGTTCTATGACTTTTTACAAAACATAATCCATTTACCAAAAACAAACCTTCAAGATTTCGTTGTTCTAACACATTTCAACTTTGTATTTTGCTATAGGTCTCTCACTACACTCTCACGTCTGTATGACGCGACGCAAGCGCATGAAGCGCCCCCACCCGCCCGATCCTCGCTCCCGTCCGCTATTGTACTATCGTTTGCTTCGCATAAACTTCGATTCAATTTAATTTATTTCCACAAATTAACAACAACCTTAATCATATTTACATAGCATGCTTACTTATTTTCTAAAAATTCACATACGTTATACAAAAATCGTAGATACACTTAAAACTTTGGTTGTTGCGAAACAGATTAACCCTGACCCCCGAACTAGTTTGAACTGTATTACGGTGGGACAGTATTCCTCGTTCGCAGTACACAACTTAGGTTACACAGTCGATTTAGACAAGAACAATTAGACAAAACAAATTCACTTCACCAATTACACTAGTAAAACTGTGGGTCATTGTCTCATCAACTTCTAATATTTAGAACGTTCAATTTAAATATTTTTATTTTTGTAAGAAAATCTGATGAACTAAAATATGATCAATTTTTAAGTCATAGAACAAAAGTTGTTGTTTATGATGTTCTTAACATAGTCCTGAGAGGTTTGCCAGTGTTTTACAAATAACCTTGTCATCATCATCATCATCATTTCAGCCGATAGACGTCCACTGCTGGACATAGGCCTCTCCCAAATGTCGCCACAACGAACGGTATTGTGCTTCTCGCATCGGTCATCGGTCCACCTTGTAGGGGGCCTTCCAACACTGCGTCTTCCGGTACGCAGTCGCCACTCCAGGACCTTTCAGCCCTAACGGTCATCCGTTCTGCGAGCAACGTGCCCTGCCCATTGCCACTTATGTTTGGCGCACTTAATAACCCTGTATAGGGTGAATACTATCCATTCCTCTTTCTCGCTCACACAACTAATATTTTACCACATTATATTAATAATAATAATAATAATGATAGTCGACGTCACCATTCCACATGACGAGAATCTCGTGAAAGCTGAGAAAGAGAAACAAATCAAATATCTCGACTTAGCACACGAGGTTGTCGATATGTGGAATGTGGACTCGGCTATCATTGTGCCGATTGTTGTGACCGCCAATGGCCTTATAGCCAAAAGCTTCGACGACCATCTGTCGAAGCTGTCGTTGCGCGGTTGGATCAAGGGCCTGATACAAAAGGCAGTACTCCTCGATACGGCTCGCATTGTGAGGAGGTTCCTGTCTCTGGAGCCCTAACCACCGGTAGCTTGGACCCTGTTCCCGACACCGGCGGACAACTATTTTTTATATTTTTAAATGTTTTTTTTTTAATATGTTTTTTAAAGAAATATTTAAAAATGTAAACGATATGGATAAAAAATAAATAAATGATATAATAATAATTTATTTATTCCACAGACAACAAAAGATCCATAGTGTTAGTAAACAATTGCCTTAAACCTAGTGTTAGTTTTATATTATAATTATCTACTTATACTATTTTATACTATTGTAAGCATTCAGCACAGAAGATGACTCCAGTTTCATCTTCTCCACAAAATGCCCAAAAAAGGGAGAAAGCACACTCTCTGCGACTGTTTTTAGAATGCTGTTGCTACTGGCCCGGGTTCTAGCCGCCAAAGATGCTAGCTTCTTTCGAATGACCGCATGAAAGCCGTCAGTTCGATTCTGTGTAAACATCTCCGACGCACTACAGAACCGGGGGAGCCTTAACAACATTCCCTATTAAGACAATAGTCATATTAAGACCCCTGTACTCAATTACGGGAGACTAGCATTTCAATCAAATCAGTAGCAGATTTAGACCAGACGCATTGAACGTGTTTTTTTAAATTCCGTACCTCAGTCCGCAAAAGCAGAACCCTTATAGGATCACTTTGTTGTTGTCTTTCCGTCTGTCATGAAACTTTTCGTCAGAAGTGCGTGGAGGTATCGAGCTGAAATTATTGTTAAATATTCAAATCTGCTTGGAGTTGTAAAAAAATCAAATATTTAAGTCAACGCAATTTTAAGATATGAAAGAAAGAAAGAAAAAACGATAACACTATGGTTATGGTTTGGTGGTGGTCGGTTGGTTGGTTGATTACGGTTATGGTTATGACGGTTTATGTCCCATTTATGTAGGCGTATTGTGAAGTTCGTATGAAAATCAAAACCGATAGAGGACTTTCCATCAAGAAGGCTCTTCCCTACCCGCCTATCGCTATCGTCAACCTGCCCCCCTAGCCAAGTTAGCATAATCTTTTAAACCATACTCAGCCCCCCTAGCCAAGTTACGATCGTTTCGTTTGCGTTGAATGCCTCGAGTAGGCCACGCCTCCGATTGCTTTGTTCTGACGTCATCTCAACGCTCAGTCACGTGGTAAGAACAAAGGAATCGGAGGAGTATTGACTAGCTTTTGCCCGCGGCTTCGCCCGCGTACATAAAATATAGCCTTTATCACTCAGGAATAAGCCAGCTTTGTATTGGTGATAAAAATTTAACAGTACTTTCAGAGATTGTTTCCTACAAACAAAAAAACAAACTTTACCTCTTTATAATTTTAGTGTAGATTGGGTCGCGCTTGACGAGTCTACGATGGAGCACGCTTGCCTAGAAGTAACCCATTCACTCTAGTCTTAAAAATCCCTAAATTGTAGCTATCAGAAAACACAGACTCCGGCAGGGAACTCTTCTTAGCTGTACGTACAATAAATGTGTTCCTAAAACGTATCGTACGTCTAGTGGTTCGATGATGGAACGGGCTTGGCGGAATTAAGTTGTTAAATTCCAGTGCACAGTCTCCGAAATGTACACGATAGAAAACCTTTATACTAGACTTGAATATTTGTAAACCTCTGGGTAAAACATAGAGGATCTACTTATTTTTAACACCTCACACTCTATTGTAATCTGACCTATAATAATAATAATAATAAGCCCCCTAAACAACCACACGTCCTGATTGACCATCTAATCACGTGGGGGGCGGACACACGAATGAGAAATTACTGGCGTGGCTAACGTGGCTCTGGAAACCCATTCAACATGGAGACACGTTCAAAAAATAAACGTATAGGACCGCTGCCCGGGGGCAATCGCCATGGCGCACCTGGAGCTGACGCTGGATGTCACAGCATGCGAACCGTCAGCGGTGAGGAGTCGAGCAGGCGGGCTCCCACCGATAAAGATGCTACAGCCGAAATCAATGACGATGGTGACAGACTGACGGACAGGACAAACACCCCTGTCGAACCGTATAGTCCTAGCACAGTATCGTACACTCCTTCTAGTAGATCATCACCATTCATACCATCGTCACCCCCCAATATTAGTTCTAGTACAGTACGACCCACTCCAGAGTTGGATGTTGCGCGGGAGGTATCTACCTTTTTACCCGCGTCCACCAAGGCTGGTAAAGCTAGAGTTCGCATGAAATGGAGCAAAGAAGTTAACCTATTTATCATGCGATCCTACTTATACATTACTAAATTAGAGACTGACATGACCACCTACAGACAACAACTGCATGCAATTTTTACGCGGCAATATCCAGAAATTACTGTATCAGAACAAAGAATATCAGATCAAAGAAGAATCATAGTTAGGAATAAACTTCTATCTCAAGAAGTTATAGATCAGGTAAAAGAGGAAGTACGAAAACAGTTATTACAAGAGGAATCAGAAAATTGTGTAGGCACTGGCTATGTCACACAAAATATACACGAAAATAGTCTGCCAGAACCACCACAATCACTCACTCTCCTACATCTGAATGTCGAATCTCAGCAGTACGACCAACCGCAAACTCTACACACATCCACACAAACTGAAACATTAACTTTAACTTTTGAAAATGATATTGAGACAGTTGCTGGGGATCAAAACCCAATAACAGATAATATGTATGTACAAGAAATACATGATAAATTTAGTATGACACTAACACAATATTCCGGAATGGACCCAGCAGCTCGACCAAGACTACCTAAACTTAAATACACACCTAACCTTTTCCGTTTAATTAACCTATTTAACGAAAATATATTAAAGCAGTTTTTATCTGATGATACACAACTGATTGATATACACACCCTCATTTATTGCACAGCGGTAGTTATTGCTGAAGAATTTAACTTTAAAATCACTGATCACGCCAGAACCACAAATTTCAGAGAGAACGTCAAACCACCTTGGCAGCTCAGACTTGAAAAAGACATCGAAAAGTTAAGAGCAGATTGTGGCAGACTCACACAATATATCAACGGCTGCAGATCACGAAAAGTAATAAAAAAAGTGGAAGCAATATTTAATAATAATTCTATTCACACTCGACACGAAAATAACAATAAAAGGCCTGAAGAGTACTTAGACACATTAAAGCAGAAATTAGCGCTTAAAGTCCATAGGCTAAGGAGATATACAAAGGCACAGCAGCGTAAAAATGATAACGGTTTATTTGCTACAAATGAAAAAGTATTTTATAGGAACCTACACAAACCACATAATGATTCAACAATAGGGACACACTACATAGACACACCTTCAAAAGAACTCTTAGAAACATTCTGGTCTAGCATATGGGAAGAGCAGGTACATCACAACGATAAAGCAAATTGGATTACAAAAGAAGAAACAAAATGGAGAGAAATAGATGAAATGGAATTTCAAGATATAACAGAGTCTGATATTGCAAATATAACAGCTAGATTACATAATTGGAAGTCACCGGGTATAACATCCAAAATTTTTGGTTCAAAAAGTTAACGATTCTCCACAAGTACATAGCTAAAAATTTTACAGATATAGTATTAGGAAAACAAAACATACCTGACTTCATTGCGACAGGAGTAACGTTCATGCTACCTAAATCTAAACACACATCAGAGCCTTCCCAATACAGACCAATCACGTGTCTACCCACAATTTACAAAATACTAACATCTTTTCTATCAAATAAAATCAACTCACATATTGAATATCATAAAATAATAGCAGAGGAACAGAAAGGATGCAGACGGGGACACATGGGTTGCAAAGAGCAATTAGTTATAGATTCAACTATCCATAAACATGCCACTACAAAAAATAGAAACTTACATTGTACTTACATAGATTATCAAAAAGCGTTCGATAGCATCCCACACTCTTGGTTAATACACATTTTAGAAATATACAAAATAAATCCTAAAATAATAGAGTTTTTGCGCAATGTAATGACACGATGGAAAACTACACTACAGCTAAAAAACCATCTCAGCACTCTTGTCACTCGACAGATACATATTAGGAAAGGTATTTTTCAGGGTGATTCACTCAGCCCCCTGTGGTTCTGTCTCGCCCTGAACCCTTTATCTCACTTACTCAATCGGTGTAAAGCCGGATATAATTTTAAACATAATTCCGAAGAAATCACTGTCTCACATCTCATATACATGGATGACATTAAATTATATTCCAAAAATGAAAAAGAAATGAAAAGTCTTATAGAAGCAACAACAACATTTAGTCACGATATTAATATGCAATTTGGATTAGATAAATGTAGGACATTACATATTATAAGAGGCAAAGTAAAACCCGGAAATTATATAATAAATGACACCGACACAATAACAGCTATGGAACCAACAGATCTCTACAAGTATTTAGGATACAAGCAACTTAAAGGACTCGACCACATATCAATCAAACAAACACTTAATACTGAATATCGGAGACGAATGAACGTAATTTGTAAAACACAGTTATCGGGAAAGCACCTTATAAAAGCCTTGAATACTTTTGCCATACCAATACTGACCTACTCATTCGGAGTTATAAAGTGGTCAAAAACTGACATCGAACGGTTAGAAAGAGTCACCCGCACTACACTAACAAAATATAATAATCTACACCCTAAATCTGCTATCGAACGGCTCACCATTAAAAGACAAAATGGAGGGAGAGGCTTAATCGACATTCAGCACCTGTGGCAAAAACAAATTTCTAGGCTTAAAACATTTTTCTACTCAAAATCTCGCACAAGTGACATACATAAAGCTATCATTTGTAATGATTTTAATTACACACTGTTAAATTTAATTGATCAAAGCTGGCCAAATACAACCGACACTAACCCACAAAGTGAAAAAATAGAAAACTGGAAGAAAAATGTACTCCATGGTAGGCACCCTCATGATTTAGAACAATCGCATATTAATATCACAGCATCTAATAAGTGGCTAAAAATAGGAAATCTGTTTCCAGAAACCGAAGGTTTCATAATAGCCATACAAGACCAAATTATTAACACAAAAAACTACAGGAAATATATTATTAAAGACTCTACCATCACAAATGACAAATGTCGTAGGTGTCATATACAATCAGAAACCATACAACACATAACCGGAGCATGCACCACCCTTACACAAACGGACTACACTCACCGACACAATCAAGTTACTAACATCATCCATCAAAAGCTAGCAATCAAGCATAGTCTTATACAAAACTCCGGCACCCCTTACTACAAATATAAACCTGAAACTATCCTAGAGAATGACGCATACAAACTTTACTACGACCGCGCCATACTTACAGATAGGACCATCCACTATAACAGACCAGACATAACACTTCAGGATAAAATTAGAAAAATTACTTACCTCATAGACATTGCAGTTCCTAATACACACAACCTACAAAAAACGATATCCGAAAAAATCAGCAAATACGCTGAACTTAAAGACGAAATTACCAGATTGTGGAGGCAAGAAAAAGTTTACGTTATACCTATAGTCCTCTCCACAACAGGGGTAATCCCCAACCATCTACTCAGTAGTCTAAAATTAATAGATTTAGACGAATCCGTTTACATAAACCTACAGAAAGCTGCCATATTAAACACATGTAGAATAGTTAGAAAATTCATGCAGTTGGAAGATGAAAATACACTCCCATAATGAAAACATTATACACACTGCATTTACTTGGTTTTGGCCCGTAAATGTAGTTGACACCAGCAATAAGCTGAGAAAAAGAACACTCTCGATAATAGAAAAAGAACACTCTAGAATGAGACATCTGTAGCCGAACTAGACAAAAGCCTGTATTTCGGCTATCAGCGCCAAATCTGACCTATGTTTACAAATAAATTATTCTGATTCTGATTCTGATTGATGTAGGTCAAGATCGGGCTACGGACAACATAAAAAAAAAAACTATCGATGACTTACCAGTCTCATCCATGTGCGCTTCCATGTCGGAACTCTTGACAGTCCAGAACGAAGCCTTCCGAGGGTCTGTGATCCTCATCTGCAGTGCCTCGGAGAAATTGGCAGAGAAAACCAGGACCGCTCGCGCTTTACCGTGGGCTGCCTCTTCCATCGCCAACTCTTTATTTGGGTAATATATCTGGTACAGATCATAAAGATTGTAAATTAGTTAATAATAAGTATAGGATTGTTTTATGGAATTTTAGGAATTTTAACTAAGAGACTGGCCTGTTGGTCTAGTGGTTAGTGGCCCCGACTGCGAGAGGTCGTGGGTTCCAAGACAAATTTGTGTGATGAGCACGATCATTTGTTCTGTGTCTAGGTGTATTTTATCTATAATAATGTACATATTTGGAAATATTTAAGTATGTTTATCAGTTGTACAAACTCTACTTAGTTTGGAACCAACCCCCTAGGCAAGTTTCAATCGTATCGTTTACGCCAAACGCTTCGAGTAGGCCACGCCTCCAATTCCTTTTTTCGGACCACCTGACTGAGCGTTGAGATGACGTCAGAACAAAGGAATCGGAGGCGTGGCCTACTCGAAGCGTTCAGCGCGAACGATACGATTGTAACTTGGCTAGGGGGGCAGATGGCGTTGTGTAATAGTTTTAAATCAACGCTTTCAATGCAATAAACATAGCCCCATTGACACAAAAACTCGAACAAGAAGGGATATAAGGTAAGAGTAAATTGTGATTGAACAGGATGTCCTCACGCCACAGCCGCCATTACAGGAGCGTCCAGGCATTGGGAGTCAAATGGCGATTAATGGTCACCGTAGGCACGGGCTTGCGGACAGCGAGCAATAGATAGCTCGCCGTAAGGACCAAGCCCGAGTCAGGTGTTGACAAAACGGCCTGGGCCCACTAAGGCCTACCTATACCTAATGATGTTAAGACAAACACGAAGAAAGCCCGCCAAAAACCCCACTTGAAATTGAACCTGGCTCATCTTTAGGCTAGTTTTCATTAGCGTAGCATATCCTCTTCAATAGAAGAGGGAATGGGCTGTAATCCACCACGAGGCCCCATTGCGGGTTAATGAATGCCACATTCTTTTGGTTCTAGGATATGCCGGTTTCCTCACCATATTTTCCTTCACCGATTTGAGAGCAGTGGTGATGAAATAAATTACACAAAGTAATGCCCCTGGCTGGATTTGAATCCGGCTTGTTTTTATTACTCTATATAATATTTATGCATACATACATTACAGCAATAGTTTTAAATGTTTAGTACGCTAAAGTGGTATGGAAAGTGGTGATGCACGCAATTTGCAACTCAGTTTTCAATTTAGTTAAAATGTTTACAGGAATACATACTGTACACTGTATTAACTACTCACTGCCAATATTAACAAGCGTCCGTTCTATTAAGGGGATGCAACTTGACACACCTTTTCATTGTTTTTCACACAACCGCTCTCACGCGATTATGACGTTATTAAACACTTTTCTTGAGTGATGCTTGGGGGAGCCCTATGTCCAACAGTGGACGTCTTTCAGCTGAAATGATGATGATGATATATCAAGATTACTCAACTCACCAAGTTAGATTGTCGTTTTGACAAGAAGTCAAGATATTGACAGCTGAATCTTGTCAAATTCCATTCGTAAGTGTTAGGGTCTTGTGGGCAAAGTTTACTGTCGTAGCCACAAAGGGGTTCCGTCGAGTTCACTTCGTAGTTCACTACAGCGATCGGTAAGCCGACCGGATAGTGGCCGATGGCGAGGCAGAAGAATATCATTTGGGAGACTGGTAAGCCGAGAAGAAAGGCTAAGGCGCTGAAAATGAAAAAATTATAATTAGAAACACATTGACATAGCTCTATGAAAAAGATCATACAAGAAGAAGATGGAAACAATGCTAGACTTAAACTTTATTATATGGACACTGAAATAGTAACATGAATTTTTACACGAACTTAAATGTATGAGTGACAACAGTCTTGACAACTCTTGGATGAACTGAAAGAACTTAATATAAAAAAACGGGTCTATATAATTATATAATCTATGATAGACTAATAGTAAATCAATCAACTGTTAAATATTACATTATATATATATAAACCTGATTGCAAAGCAACCTACCGAGTCCAATCGTAATTTTTAACGATCCAGAGACCCAGTCAAATATACACACAAAATTACATCCAATTCGGTCAGGCCGTTTAGGGGGAGTTATGTGACAAACACACGTACAGGACAATAATATATATGGTGGCTGGCAATTAGTGTACGTTACTTAAACACGTGATTGTGATCATGTGTTTAACAAACAACTTTTACTATGGGAACAAACCTGAAATCGCGTAAAAAAGCAACTTGCTTTTTTACACGATTCAGTATATTTATGTTTGCCTAATGTAGGTACTGAACAGCTGATATTTTTTTCGCGATTTCGGCTTTGCTCCCATAATAAAAATTGTTTCTTATCATGAGCACAATCACGTGTTTAAGTATCGTACACTTATTGCCAGCCGCCCTATATATAAAGATATTAAAATATATACATAAGCTTATTAAATATAAATAAACTAGCTACGAAATTTATGTTAGCATATTAGAATCGTTGCCCTATAACACCCCCATATTGTGGAAGAACCCAAGGCAAGCTAATCATTCTCCCTTCGTTCAATCTATCCAAAGGTTATCTATAAGAGACCGCCCTATGTGAGAGGACCGATTCTGCAGGTACCTTACAACCTAATAAAGTATATAGGGTGACTGGTAATTAGTGACCGTTACTTAAACACGTGATTGTACTCATGATTACAAACAACTTTCTCAAATAAACTATTTTTATATACTCACTAGTTTATAGGTACATTCACTGATTATGTACGTACACCTATGGGTTTGCAAGCTGCGCGGGTGTTCTATCACCATTGTAGGTACGACGGCGTCACGCGGCTAACAGCTGAGCGGTCGCTGGGCGCAGGCGGGCGCGCGTATTTAAACAGCTGTTTTATTATTGTGATAAATCCAATGAGAATATAAAAAAAGTTTCCTTGGGAAAGTTGTTTGTAATCATGAGTACAATCATGTGTTTAAGTATCGGTCACTAATTACCACTATATAATAAATTAACGAATTCACAAATTCACTTACGCAAAATTCCTGAACAAACTCAAAAAGTTCTTCCAAATTAAAGCCTTCATGTGGTGCCACTTCATAGGCATGTACATTTCTAAGCTCCTGGTTGGTTTCTCTTCTGGGGGCATAGCCTCTATGGGGTTGGTCAGCTCAGGAGTAACCACCACGCGACCCTTACTGCTCATGGAGACATTGTCTCCGAATTCACCGGAGATTTCACCAATTTCTGCTTCTTCCAAGTCTACTGCTGCAGGGTTCTTAAAAGAAATAAATAATATCAAAAATTAGAAACTTTATTTCAAATAGACCAATAACAGGCCTGCACTTTTAAATTGTCAAAAATCGGTCTGTCAAAAAAAAATTAAGCTAAGTTGCACGTTCCAAAGCGTAGATCTCTTTGGAGAACGTGTTTGGTTCATTTATGATTAATATGCTACATGTTACTAAAAGACATATGAGTATACATGTGGATAGATGGAGAAGAAGAGGGAGGCCAGAGAAAAGATGGATGGAAAGTGTGAAGAGTGATATGAAAGAAAAGGAAGTTAGTGATAGCGTGACGAGTGACAGGACCGAATGGAAGAAAAAAAACGTGTTGCGCCGACCCTAAATAACACGGGACAAGGACAAAAAGATGATTGCGCATATTGCTATAATTTCTGACAAGACTGCAGTTTGGGAGACTTGACTTACTATTACTAGTTGATGGGTTTACGCTAATACCAGTAATTACCTAAAGTAGCGCGAATTTATAGGTTGATGTGGATGTAAAAACTTACTGGTATCGCTGGCAGTTCTACTCTCTCTACCACATCAGCCAGGATACTAGACCTCCTCCTCTTGCCCAAGTTCTGGAGTACCGATAGCTTCAGGAACACGTCTTCTAAGCTTTCGCCCTGGTAGCGACGGATCAGCTCGCTTGGTGATTCTTCGGCTAGGAATCTACCACCTCGCATTAGGCCGATCTGAAATAATATAATGATGATAAATGAAATGGTGGATTTAACGGTGGTCGTCGAGATGGTTGTTTCTGTAGAAAAAGATTTTAAACAGATATTTGTTATAGAAAAAAAATGATTCATCTTACACAGTCGAAATGGTGTGTCCTTTACGACTGTGAAATGTGAATCTAATTTAGTTACGTATACTTAAAATTTCTATAATATTATTATATCTAGCCAGTAACAGAAAGAAAACCATTTTTATTTGGCACACATCGATACACACGGTATCATGATCCAGTGGTTGGTGGTGGTGAGTGCTTCACATGCATAAGGTTAAGGGTTAGAAACCAGGCAAGTACCAAAGTGATTTTCCCAATTCATATGTACTTTCCTAAGTTTATCCAGGATATTACTGACACCCTGATCCCCAGAAAGCACGCAAAACCGCGACCCCTGTCCCGAAAATTCAGGGCACTATTTTTTTGTTTTTATATACTTACTAGCTTTTGCCAACGGCTTAGCCCGCAGAAAAATAGAAAATATAGGCCTAGTAGCTTTCTGCTGGTGAAAGAATTTTGAGTTAAATCGTAACATACAAACAACTGAAAATTCTAATCTTTCCTATAATATTAGTTTATGTTTTCAAATCCTAAAGGTTCAATTTAAGAATGCCCGTTTTTAATAACACTAGTGTATAAATAATGCCTCAGTGAAAGTGCACTTTTAAAATGAATTGCTTGCATTAGCAGTCAGCTGTGAAACAAAAAGTTAGGCGTTAATTTAAATGTCACCAGATGTTACTGAAGACTGACTTTTTATCTCGATTCTGAAGCAGTATCGTAATGTACTGTCCCGTAATGCAAAGGTGATTAATTAAAGCATGTTGGCGTACCTTCGTTGTTTTACTAGCTTCTGTCATCGGTTTCGCCCGCGTGAAAGTATAAAATTATTTCAAGGGAACATACTCCCGGGATAACAATAATTATGCTAAGTGCTTTTACAGGACATGGTCCACCTGTGTGTCAAAATTACATACAAACATTCACCTTTACAGTATTAGTGGGGATGACCAAGTTTATAGTACCCGTATCAAAGATGAATACTAACGAGTATAAAGTTAGATCTAGTTCAGTACCCCAAAGGCTCAGAGGCAATAAGAACCATTAAATTTGCTGCTGCAACCATTCCAAATATAATATAATAAAATATTACTTACAATATCAGCTTGCTTAGTCTCATCTATATAATGAGTCGTGATGATCACCGTTGTGCGTCCACCCTTGGTAATATCCACCAAATGGTCCCAGATACTGCAAAATATAAAATAATTAAAACTCATGACTGCATTTAAGTACAGTCAGGGATCAAAAGTGCATTTGCACTCTCTTTATATCTAAAATTTCTTTGTTGTAGAAGTTCAATAGTCCACAACTAATTTATTCAATACTTTAGATCCTATGCTACCAATTAAATCAGTCATGAACCATTGACCCTCCTCTACAAAGTAATTATAGACATTTTTAGCATTGGTAAGGTGGAACTGCACTTTTGACCTCAGACTGTACATATAACTTTGTTCAAAACATTTCACACCTACAAATGTGCCAAAAAAAAATGTTTGTAATATTTTTTGAGTTATGACACTATTTGAACGGGGATGCGATTCTTAGCTGGTCGAAATAATTTAATCTTTTTATTGCTTAATTTAGAATACAGTCATCGTTAAAGTTTTAACAACCAAGTTTTTTCGCTATTCCTTCACTTCACTAATTTTTGGAACCCATAAATACACTCTGATTTCTGGGCAATAAAATTGGTATTTCTTTCATAAGATTCTTCACTATTGAGCTAATAGATAGATATTTGCGTTTATCATAGCATTTTTGCAACCGCTTACTTACTTTACCACACAATTAAAAATGTAAAGAGATTCAAAGTTCAAGTGATGTCCACAAAAGATACTCACCCTTGTCGCAACACAGGGTCGACTCCAACTGTAGGTTCATCAAGGATCAGCAGCTCAGGGTCATGGATGAGGGCGGCTGCCAACGAAGTCCTTCGTTGTTGACCTCCTGATAGGTTCTTGACTTGTCTGTAAGAGAAAATTGATATTATTAATTATTTAGGAATCAAGCAATTCTGACTACTACGCTCAACAGTCATAATTTAAAAAAATGAGGGAATTTATTATCTGTATCATCATCATCATAATTTCCGCCGAAAGACGTCCACTGCTGGACACAGGCCTCCCCCAAGTATCGCCACAATGGCCGGTTCTGTGCGTCTCGCATCCTTCGGATTTCAAGTTAGCAGTCCACCTTGTAAAACTTCTTCCAACGCTGCGTCTTTCAGTACTTGATCGCCACTCCAGAAGTTTTCGTCTCTATCGACATCATCACATATCTATCTCCATCTAGATAACAATTCATGCAACTGTAGTCCCGACTTCCAAGTGGTCGATTCCAACTCTGCAGACTTTACACAGACCAGAAATATTATGTGATATCCACTAACCACCATTGAGCCCGTGTAGTAGATTACGACTAGTTTCCAGAGCATGTGCAGAGCTTCTTTTTGTGAGAATAGAGAAGTGCTCTGAATTTTGTCTTGCTCACTCAAATGTCTCATTGTTGGTGGCATGCGTTGAGATGGTTCACGAGCATGACTTATGATTTTTATCTACAAGTCATGCTCATGGACGGGCGCCGTTATTTGAGACTGGTCATTTCTTAACTGCCAGTAGCTTATTTCCTTTTTTTTCGTTAATTATTTGACATTGTGCTCACAGACATAACATTATAGAAGCGACAAGAAATATGTAACCAAGATTTTTGTAACTCATAACATGTAACAATAGTGTCTATGGAGTTTCTTTTCTTCTCGCTTTGTAACGTGCAACTAAAAAGCTTAATTTTTTTACTGACCGACATTTAGGCAATTCAAAATGCCCGTAAGTGGTTTATTTTTAAATAACTATTTTTGATTGTTTTTTATTGAATTTCAAGATGTTAAAATTCTCTTACTTGGTAGGATTTGGTAGCTGCAACAGCTGGATTAGGAAGTCTATGCGTTCCTCCACTTCTTTGGTTCGCATGTTGGCGATCCATCCAAAGTAGATCAGGGTTTCCCTGATGGAGAATTCGCCAAATAGTGCCAGTTCCTGTAACAAATAAGATTATTTTGTTGGATACTATGTGGATTCATTTTTTCATAAGTGTATCTACATGCTATCGCCACAGAAGACGATCTCCAGTTACCGGAGGCGAGAGCTTGCGGACGAAGAGCCATGGGTTGCTCGCCTTCCACCCGTCCGGTACACGTCTTCCCACTCCCACCCTACTATTATATAGGTTAGTAGTCGTAGTTATTTCAAGTACTGCGATATTACAGAAAATACAAATCACAAAGAAACCAATAAATACCTGATTTTGAAAAAAGAATAACGTGCGTTTAATATAAGGTTTTATTTGAACTTACAATTCCAAGTCAATCCAAAGATATAACACTTCAAAGCAACCCGCTTTAAAAAACGGCAATTTCATACTTTAACCCCTATTATTAGTATATATAGAAGGATATAAAATGGATATAATCATAGGTAAAAACCTATTATGTAATCTACGGACAATAACGTATCTTTACAATATATTACAGTATATGTTTGTTCAACAAAGTGTTTAATATTTGCATGGTAATGACAAAACACATAAGAAAACATCCGCTGGATTACCTTCGGAGGTGTAGCATAAGCTGAGGATAATAGTGTCAAAAGGACATGTGTACCTGGGTCTAAAAACATAAACAAAACTGTCGTTTGTGTCGTTTTAGGGAGTCTGAGCCTTTTGCTTGCGTGATAATAGAAAATTATCCCAAAGGATCATACTCCAGGGACAACGAGTATCTTATGTGGTATTCCAAGATACGATCTACCTGTGTTCCAAAATTTGTCTAAATCCGTTCAGCCGTTCGCGTGTGAAGAAAATAATGATATATACACACACTGAAAATTTTCATCTTTGTAATAATAGGGGTTAAAGTATGAAATTACCGTTTTTAAAACGGGTTGGTTTGAAGTGTTGCTTGCCCTTTGAAACGCACAGTTTCTACGTTGGGACTCTTAATATGAAAAAAAATCGTTTTTTTTTATTAGCTTTCATGGCTATAAGAACTGCGATATTACAGAAAATACAAAACACAATGAAACAGATAAATATGTAATTTTAAAAAAAAATAACGTACCTTTAATATAAAATTTATTTGAACTTATAATTCCAAACCAATTCAAAGATATAACACTTCAATTGCTTTGAAGTGTTATGTCTTTGAATTGGCCTGTTTTAAAAAACGGCAATTTCATACTTTAACCCCTAATATTACTAGCTAGCAGCGGCTTCGCCCGCGTGGTAGTAGAGAATTTTTCTAAGGTAACATAGGTAGTCTCTGGTTAAAAAGTATTCTATGTGCCAGTCTATGAGATGGTCTACCCGTGTACCAAGTTTAATCGAAATGTGTTTAGCCATTCGAGCGTGAAAAGTAACAAACATTTTTTTAGTATATGCGAAACCTGAATATAGTTTGTACAGAATCAGTAACTGAATCGATTCCAATAACTTTTATACCATGTTATATTTTTTTCCAAAAATATTTAAAAAAGGTCACAAGTTGGACACCACCGACACTAAGTACAACACAGTTCATGGCAGGTTATAGCGGACATTAGACACTAGCGCACAGCTGGTTGCGGGAGTAAAACAACTCCTCAGTCTCCTGGGTGGCCTGGTGATCGTGCATTTGTGCGGCCAACCAGGTAACATAACAAGCTTATAACTTCATGATTTTTCATCGTACAGTTATAATAATAATAATAACAATTCTTTATTGACATAATAATGATGGGGTAATTCATGACTCCCGAGCCTAGGCTCCCCCCCGAGACTCCCCTAGGCGGGCCTGTATGTCAGGAGTCAGCGCCCTCCCAAATTTATTGTAATATTATTATATACCTATAATGTAGTTTTCTTTGCATAAAAATACTAGACACGTGTTTCGGGTTTCGCATATACTAAAACTAATATTGTATACACGGATTTACAAACTTGCCGTACAGAACATGCTAAAAAATTAAAAATTATGTCTAGAACTACTCAATATTGAACCCTAGTCTATATAACAAAGAATAGCATAGACATTGACAATGTTGCTGACCATTCTATTTTCTGCTGGCTGTAGTTTTCCTTGGTACCTATACAGTCAGAAGCAACTATGACCTACAGTTTTCCAGTAAAACACAAAGAACATTATGGTAAACATAAAAAACAACTTTCAATAACAATACAAGTCTATGAAATCTTACATTGTAACAGATTTGTTTACTGATTAGTATAATGACCATTATTCTATTGTTACCTTACTAAGCAAGTATCTACGAGTCTACGAGTGAGATTGGTTCACCATAGTAATGACGCAGCCTCGTCGGCAGTTATATTTTTGAGCCGTTTGGGGTTGAAACTCTTGGGCCGTGGGGTCCGAGTGCTCATACGCTTTTTCAAGACCTATCCAAACTCTTAGTTGACACTTCACGTGACCCAAGGGCTGGCTTTTCCTCGGACAGAGATTAAGCATTGCCATACAATGTGTCTATGACGCCATATTTTAGTTAGGAGTAGCCTTTAGTGTACATATATAGTTTTAATTAGTTAAGTGTTTTTGTATATAATTTTGTATATACACCCCTAGTTTTTAATTAGTACAAATACTTTAAGGGCTTATTAGAAAAGGTCTTGTTATTATTTAAGAAAAGTCTCAAAAAAATATGTTCATAAACAGCAAAGTTATTAGCGTTTTTTTATATCCCAAAATGTCACTCAACTTATGAAAATATTGTACAAACTATTGATTTATGAATGAATAAATAAAGATGAAAATGGAAATACACTGCGCGTAGTATTTTTAGTAGCAATTGTTATGAATGTTGATTCTATTATGAATTTACCAGTTATGAAAAAACTCCGTGGATAATTTTAGGATTTCATTTTTTTTACTTTTGACTACACAAATATGATCACTAACGGGTATGGATAGAGCCCTATTTTTTTTGTACTAATTAAAAACTAGGGGTGTATATAAATATAATAAACCTTAAAAAATTAAGACTCAAGACGAAAGTGCGTGTTGCCAGTGATGACATATGGTTCTGAGGCGTGAAATCTCACAATGGGCCTCATCAGAAGGCTCAAAGTCACCCAAAGGTCAATGGAAAGGGCTATGCTCGGAGTTTCCTTACGTGATCGAATCAGAAATGAAGATATCCGCAGGAAAACCAAGGTTGCCGACATAGCACGAAGAATCAGAAAACATAAGTGACAGTGGGCAGGGCACATTGCTCGTAGAACGGATAGTCGATAGGGCCGAGAAGTTTCGTTTCTTATGGAGAAGAACCGGCAAGAAATTCTATAGTTACTCTTTAAAAAATAAATTGCTTTTACAATATTAATAAGTATGCGAGGAACCAAGGTCACCGACATACCCCGAAGAATTGCCAAACTGAAAGAAGTGGCAATGGATTGGACACATTGCTTAGGGCCGAAGCCGCAGCTTAGCCTCCCACAAGGTGGACCGATATCGTGGTGAGTGTCGCGAGAATGCGAGACGCATAGGACTGTTCATTTTGGTGATACTTGGGGGAGGCCTATGTCCAAACAGTGGACGTCCGTAGGATAAAATGATGATGATAAAAATGAAAGCTGAAGAATTTGTTTGTTATTTTGAACACAGTCCGAGCCCAAGTCGTCTACGGCGCAAAGTGGTCCACGTGTGCCTCAAGGAAATTTCAGCAACCGTAGGGGCCCATCAGGGTTGAAGCCTACTGTGGCCAAGGGTCTGATTCTGAAAGGAAGACTCGGCCCCGATACGAAAGGCAACGAAGAACCTCATAAAGGATAACCATAACATAATGTTGTTTGCAGACGACACTTCACTTTTGTTTAAACCTAAACGTCAGCAGCCGGTTACTAACGGTATAAATATAGCACTTTTAAAAATAGTACACTGGTTTGATGTAAATAACCTTCTTCTTAATGAAAAAAAAACTAAATGTATAAAGTTTACCATGCCTCATGTTAGGCAAGTAGAAACTAGTGTGGTAATAAAAGGTAAAGAGTTGATTCCTGAAGATAATACAGCGTTCTTGGGCATAACTCTAGATGCTAAGCTTCAGTGGGGCCCACATACAAATCCCATAGACAAATTATCAAAAAACTAAGCTCTGCAGCATACGCTGTTCAGACAAATTCGAAATTTAACTGATGTAGAGACTGCCCGTTTAGTTTATTTTAGCTATTTCCATAGTGTCATGTCGTACGGTATTCTACAGTGGGGAAATGCCTCCGATATACAGTCAATTTTTGTTTTACAGAAAAGGGCTATTCGTTCTATTACAAATTAAGTCCCAGATACTCCCTCAGAGATTTTAAAGAAATCAATATAATGACTGTACCTTCACAGTATATTTACGAGAATATTTTGTATGCACACAAAAATATAAATATGTTCAAAAAATACAGTGATGTTCATAATTTTAATACTAGGAACAAACACAAATTTGTGGTTCCTAAAACCAGGCTGAAAAAAATAGGGGGTTCATTTAGATGCCAATGTATACACTTCTATAATAAACTCCCTAGTCATATTCAACAACTAAGCCTTAATAAATTCAATTTATTTGTAAAGCGAAAACTTTGCCAAAAGGCTTTTTACACTATAAAGGACTATGTTGAGGACCAAAAGGCTTGGAATTGACCTGCTCCGGTACGCACTACAATACTGTTGTCTTATTGTTATTATTTTTTTCTTTTGTTTTAATTTTCAATTGTGCTTTTTATTATTATTATTTATTACAATTTGATATTATAGATTATTTTTATTTTGCAATTTGACTTTTCTTTTTGCTCTATGAATTTTTGACATCTTTCATTTTTGTGAACGTGAGGACCATGTTGATTGCTTTTTTTTCCTTTTCAGTAATTTTAACGTATGTCTGGCAATTTGAGTAATTTCTGCGACCTACCCAAATGTCCTTTCTTTGGCATTGTTCGTCAAGTCGTTGAGCTCCTTAGTAGTCCTGAGTTGAGCTTTACGAATACTGATAAATGCTTGCACAGACTGGACAGGTCCACTCGAATTTGTATAGTTCTTTCTTCAAAAGACCATTTCAGACAAATCTGCATGGTTCTCATGTGATTTGACCATTACATATTTACTATATGGACTTTAAAAGAGACTTTGACCCCTGAGTGAGTTTCGGGGTTTCTTCTCAGGGTAGTCAGCTAGGAAACACCGGCCTCATCTAGTTTAAAAATGACGAAAAAAAGTGTTTTTCAGGTTTAAACCTATTTACAAAATAAATATCATTTATCATTATCATTTAGGAACAGGAGTGGATTTTTAGTCAGTAAAAGTTTGACACTTTCTCCCACTCCGCCCAAGAGCGGAGGATTTTCCCCCCTAAAACATCATGAGTGAAACCACGGAGCACAGCTTGTTTCATACAAAGTGGTTTAACAGGTTATTATCGACGTCTATATGTATAATATTTGATATGATTAAATAAAGAATTCGTAGAATTCGACCAGAATGAAGTGAGGTCAAACCACTTTTTATTTATAAACCATTTCAGAGATATCTTTAGGGTTTTACAATGAGTCAGATAAGTTTAAATTAGACTAAGACATAGTTCGGTGGATTTTACGCAAAAATAACCCAAATCTTGGGAAATTCAATGTATTTTTGTCTCAATAAAAAAACATTTCATTAACGTATGAATGATTTTGTTTGTATTTCAAATGTGTTTTTTCTTATAATTTTTTATATACCTTTTAAATTTTTTAATACTGTGTTTTTATTACTTCAAAATATTTATCAAAATTAAAGTCGTTTTTACATAACTTTACCACATGTTCAAACCAATCATTATTTAAGTACCAATTCCTTTAACTAGAAAAACGAACAATACGACACAATAATTGTCCACAAACTACGACAAAACAGTCATATAACCCACCTTGACAAATAACTACCAACATATCAAATGAGTATCGCTTCACTGATCACTATATTATCTTATTTCCAACTATGACATTCAGTGGACCATAAACTATAATCAACCTTAATTTCTCTTACATAAGCCTGATTGTTCTTTAGCAATCTTTTGTGAGTTAGGATGTTAAGTTACATAAGCGAATGATGAGTAATCCTAATAGTTTATCAAAGGATTAAGGAATTAGTAATATATAATATATTACTAATATATTATATATTATAGTAATATATAATATATTACTAATATATTATGATATGTTCGTTCTAGTTATGAAGATAAGTAAGAACGGATTTCATCATTTGCTATAATTAATTTAGTTCAACTAAACTTTTAAGTTTATAACAAATTAATATCGCCAGCACCGTTTTATCCGCGTTTACCAAAACGTGGTTTAAATGGGAGAGGATGTAAAATATCGTAACTGCGTGTTGTATTTACAACATGTCGTACCCTTATTCCAAAAACCAACTATCTGCAGTTTTTACCCAAATTAAAGTTAAATCCATTCATCCATTCGTCTCATCAAGATGAATCTACAGGTAAAACCGGTTATTAGCTACGACACTTATTTACAAAGATAGCTTCGGCAACAAGTAAATAACCTACAAATTTGATTCAATATAATAAATAACATAATATAATAATACAAAAATGTTGGTGCATTTAGTTGGTTTTTTCCAATAGGGTACGATGTATCAGAAAATTCAGAAATTTACTGCGGTTTCAACTAAGTATATTTTTAGAAGTAATAACGAAAAACAATTTGATTCGTTCAGTGTTACAGGCTCAGAAAATTTTCTCCTACAAAATGAGGATACACTATACCAAAACAATTTAAAAAAAAAATACATATGTATTGTAATATACAGTCCAATTAAGTGGTAATTTTATCCTATTGAGTAGCGCAATTAGAGACACAATAGAAAGACAATGGTCGAGCGAAAGCCGGCGTTCGCTCGGGGGTTTAATGAAATATTGTCACTACATAGCTTAGTATAAAACAATGTCGTTTCCCGCTGTCTGTCCCTATGTATAATAATATATTGTTTGGTTCGTAAGTTAATAGATACTATTTATTAAAGAAGAAATTAGTTAAACTATGTTAAAATGTATAAATTAAGAAATATTACTCGTATTATTGTTATTTCGTAGTTGAACTTGGCTCTAAGTCTCAAGTTGCTGTCAAGATCAGAGACATGCAAAGATTAATTTATCAGCGTTGATAATTTTTTTTTTTTTTAGTATCCTAGCCTTAAAACCCAGTCTCTTAAGCCCTTATCAGTTTTTGGTAAGAGATGATACTACTATTAAAAAGCACTCGTAAGAACTAAGAACTCTAAGAAATTATTAAAATAGATATTCACCCCTAAGGGGTTAACTACTAGGGCTGTGGCAATGTTCAAAAGAGTTACCGTGACCCTGGAACGCAAAGGGCAACTGGAGGAACACATGGGTGGGTTTTAGTCATCTAAATTCTGTCACTCTCTCTCACTCCACTCAGAATGGTGATATCTCACATAAAAGAACTGGGAAAGTGCGACTCGGACTCCCGCACGAATTGCAAAATAAAGTTTCTTTTTTGTGACGTAACAACAAAATTACTGTTTCCAGATTTATTCCTATATCTGTGCTGTAAGACCTTGCTTTATGCCAAATTTCATGATCTTGGTCAACGGATAGTACCTACTCTATGAATTTTGATTTTCTTGAGAGCGACATAAACGGTCGTATCTTTTTTTTTCGTTAACTTAAAAGTTTGATATTTTCTCAGCTTCAAGGGACGGCAGATTTGAGTACATGGTTTTAATTTCAACTTGATACTTCCACGCGTTCCCGAGATAACAGGTTTTGATAGACAGACACACAGACGGACAACAAAGTCATGCTATAAGGGTCTCGTATTTTCCTTTTGAGGTACAGAACCCTAAAAAGGGTTGTGGGAGTTTTCGAAATAGCTACTATGGCCCTGGCCCTCTCTTCAGGCAAAAACATAATTTCAATTTCTATTCTTATTCAAGAACGATATACGAGTAGAAAAAAGCTTAATAAGCAATAAGGACGATTGCAACTGATTTCGTTAGATCATTAGATTTAAACTAACCTGAGGCATATACCCAATCCTAGGTCCAGGTACACCACTACCCGGACTGCCCGGTTTTCCACCAAGTACCCAAATCTCTCCGGAGTTCAGCCTTCGTCTGCCCACGATACAGGACAGTAAGGTGGTCTTCCCGCAACCTGATGCTCCGAGGAGACCGTAACTGAAAACAAAAGATGATGATTAGAAAAGATAAAACAAGGAATTACATTAGTAATATAATAAAATTCTCGTGTCACAGAGTTTGTTATCGAACAAGATAAAAAAATCTCCCGTCACAGTGTTTGTTATCGAACAAAATAATAAAAATCTCGTGTCACAGAGTTTGTTATCGAACAAAATAATAAAAATCTCGTGTCACAGAGTTCGTTTTCGAACAAGATAAAAAAATCTCCCATCACAGAGTTAGTTATCGAACAAAATAATAAAAATCTCGCGTCACAGAGTTTGTTATCGAACAAAATAATAAAAATCTCGCGTCACAGTGTTTTTATCGAAAAAAATAATAAAAATCTCGTGTCACAGAGTTTGTTATCGAAAAAGATAATAAAAATCTCGTGTTCGTTATCGAACTTCTCCGAAATGGCTTGATCGATTTTTATGTATTTTTTTTCTTGTGTAGGTATATTTGGTAGGTTTAAGAATACGTTGTAGAGTATTTTCCACCCTTCTATCTCCACCCCCATTTTTAATTATATATTTTTTTGTTAATTCATATAGCAGAACAACGTTTGCCCAGTCAGCTAGTTAATTAATTATTAATATTACAGAGGCGATAGTTAGTAAGTATGTTTGTTAGTACTTGACGCTCCAACTGCTGAACGAAATTCGATATAATTTGGCACACGGCTAGATCATGCCCTGGAAATGCACATAAATTACTTTTTTTCCCAGGAGTATGTTGGATACTTTTTTACTATCAAGAAGGCAAAGCCATTTGCAGCTGCCAATTTTAAAAAATAACATTCTGTCTGTTTTTTGGTACAGAATTTAATCATACCAAAACAATATAGTTCAATCATGCCTTTCAATTGTCTTAATTCATTCCGAAAACTTAAATTAAATTATTCATTCATTGGAAAATTCATATTAAAAGTAAACAGGATTCTCAATTGCGGCTACGATTCAAAACTGGAAATGATTATATTCTTTCCAATACCCATTGTTTTACATATTTCATTATTTTTAATACGTCGAAAGGGGTAAACGAAGGGATGAATAGGTACAAAATTATTGATGTGAACCTACACGTATTTAGAAATTTAGAATCAGTACTAATATTAAAAAGAGGAGAGATTTATATTATAATATTTTATAGTTTTGTTTGTAATTAATAAACGCAAAAACTACATGATCGATTACGAAAATTCTTTCACCATTAAATTGCTGCTGCACTAGGTTTATAACTAGTGATATCTTATGGTATTCTACTACTAAACGGACGAAGCGTCTAGCAGAAATTGTGTTAAAAACAATAGTTCTTTATTAAAACTAAAACTATGGATTAAAGTAAAAATCCTAATCAAAGTTTGTTTTTTTTTTTTTTTAAATGTCTCATACATTTTTAACAACCGTTTTACATATTTTTAGCTCGCCAAACTTTATAGTTTGATGGCGAGAAACGCTCGTTTTACAATTATATCTATGACATCATAAAAAAGTAAAAATAATATGAGAGGCTTTGCTGGCTCAGGATGTGTACAATATACCTTATAAACTTAATGCTTGATTTATGATTTTTTTTATGTACATATATTGTTATAAGATATGTATAAATATATATATGTATTTTTTTTTTCTATTTCTATTCATGCATTCGTGTCTATTTAACCCTTTATATACCTTTCTGTCAGAATCATATGTTTTCTGACTAACCAGACAAGAGTAAATAGATTAATTAAATCTAGGCAAAAGTGCACCATCGTTGCTTTAACCACGTCACGACATACTATCCGGTTGGACTGTGATAAAAAAAAACTGGGCAAGTGCGAGTCGGACTCGCGCATTGAGGGTTCCGTAAAAACATACCTTTGAAAACAATTCTATTCCTGAAACGAGATACGAAGATTTTTCCGAATAGCAAAGAAAGTTTTTTTTTGTGACGTAACAACAAATTTACAGTTTTCAGATTTTTCCTATAGCTGTCCTATAAGACCTTGCTTCATGCCAAATTTGGGGATTCTGGGTCAACGGAAAGTACCCTGTGGATTTTGATTCCCTCGAGGGTGTCGAAATATACGTTTTTTATTTTTGTTTCAGTTAATTTTAACAGCTTCAAGAGACCGCAGACTTGAATATATAGTTTTAATTTCAACTTGATACGTTCACGCGTTTCCTAGATAAAGAGTATTGACAGAGAGACAGACAGATAGACAGACGGACGGATAACAAAGTGATCTTATAAGGGTTCCGTTTTTTCCTTTTGAGGTACGGAACCATAAAAACAGTCTTAAACTTCATTCGGAAAATTTCCGGCCAAAAACTCCATGACAAAGTTACTCGAAATTTCATCCGGGTCACTAGCAATGTAAAATACAGAGTAACAAGAAAATTCTCTCCTCCTCCTCCTACTTCGTTCAATGGAAAATGACAAACAAACAATACTTCAAGTGTACTGGGGCCTTACCACGTGTCAAATATTCAGTCGTGTGAGAAAGATGGATGAAGCCTATACACTCTATTATAGCTTTATCTTTAGGAGATCAATCATCTAATGACATCCCCCACTCTTGGACGGAGCAAAACATAGTGTCAGACTTTTACTGGCTAGAAACCCACTCCTGTTCCTTCGTTGCCTTTAGCGTTGTAGCAGGGCCGAGTCTTTCTTTCAGAACGAGACGCTTGGCCCCAGTAGGCTTCGACCCTGCTGGGCCCCTACGGTTTGCTGACATCTTCTTGAGACGCGCGTGGAACAGTACGCGCTGTCGACGACTTGGGCTCGGTCTGGACGGTTACCGGATGAGTGGACGGCTAGCTACTCATTGCTCGCCGTCCGCAAGCCCGCGCCTACGGTGTCCGGAATCCCTGTTACAGTCCACTTTAAGTCGTGAAGTGGATTGCGTTAGAAGATCGTGGTAGGGTCTCTGGTTGGCTAAAGTTTGACTGTCAGACTACAACTGACACGGAAGAACTTTCAGTCCCCACATAATGACTTTGGAAAACTTTTGTGACATTGATTTATAGGATTGGTTTTGTTGGAAAGATTTTTGGGTCCTTAAACAATGTTTTTTCTGGGGTAGGAAATCATCAAGTTACTTATCGCGTAGAGCGCGATAAGTCACTTGATGATTTCCCACCGCGTGGTGCGAGATGGTGTATCAGACTGAGACACAGAGTAAAAGTCACCTGTAACATTCAATTGCCCTTTGCGTTCTAGGGCCACAGTAACTCTTTCAAAAAATCCTATGGCCCTAAAGGGCATCAGCTCTGCTGAGCCCCTATGATTTGACCACGTTCTGTCGACGATTAGGAATTTACTGGATGACTGGACAGCGAGCTACCCATTATTCGTCGTCCCCAAGCTTACGCCTACCGCGGCCTAGGATCGCACTGTGACTCCCGACGCCCGTGGTGTCTGCTGTGGCGGTGGCTAGGGCGTGAGGATGTCCATTTGGTTCACGGTTACAGCCCTCCCCTTCGCTAACCTTTGCTTTGAACCCACGACCTCCGGCATAGCAGTCAGGGCCACTAACCACTAGACCAACAGGTCAGTCAAAATCATGTGTCATATGTCCAGGACATGTTCCGTATTAATTATTAATAGTAATTTCATTCAGATCCATTCAGCCGTTCGAACACGAAAAAAAAACAAACATACAAACTTTTGTCTTTATAATATATTATCTGATGAATCATCATGAAAATTATTTTACGACACAAATTCCAAATAATAATTTATTCACCTATTCGACAGTTATTTATTTAATGAATTTTTTCAACAGTTCCATGAATTTCAAATATATTTTTTTCAGCCTCTCATCTTGGTCCGCAAATTGAAAACATTATCGTTTAGTCCACAGACCACGGATACGCCACGAGGACAAAACATAAATGATAAAAATAACATGACAAACAATGTCACTGTTTACTCGTATGACAAATCTGGCTATGGTTGAGACGAAGAAGAGAGGTAAAGAATTTCATGATGAGAGAGCAAGTCAGAGAAATAACCGAGTACGTACATCATATACTGATGATCCAGAGTTGCATGCCGAGCTGTCTCAACTTTTGCCCCAGTTAAATATAGCCGACAGACATAACCCGAAGAATCGCCAAACTTAAGTGGCAGTGGGCAGGGCACATTGCTCGCAGAACAGATGGTCGATAGGGACGAAAGGTTCTGGAATGGCGACCACGTACCGGAAGACGCAGCGTTGGAAGGCCTTCCACAAGGTGGACCGATGACCTGGTGAGGGTCGTGGGAATCCGATGGATGCGAGACGCATAGGACAGGTCATTATGGCGACATTTGAGGGAGGCCTATGTCCAACAGTGGACGCCTTTCGGCTGAAATGATGAAATATAGCCGCTTCAGGAGACAGAGTTTGTTCGTTGTGCCTGCGAGTTACGCTGTTGCTCAAGCCCAGTCTCCTGTCCCTCGCCCTCTCTTTGCGCTCTGTTGAACACATACCCTGAGTGTAATGTATTCGCAGACGAATGAAAGACGATCATATCAGTATGACTGGAGTTCTGTGAGATAAGTGTGTGAATTTTGTGTATATTAATTAATATATGTTATACGACTGTAATTGGTGGATAGCCGTTTTTGTTAAAGTATAAAACAAATAAAAATCCTTGTGGAGTGTGAGCAGGACGATCGCCTCAGGAGACATTTATTTAGGACGCTAAATATGTTTGGAGTAGATATTTGGAACAGTGCTTTAGCAGTGTGTTGTGTGTCCATGTCGGACGAGGCAAAAACCTTTTACAAAATATATTTTAATCATTTAAAATAAACTTGATTCAAAATTTGGCTACGATGGAGCGACTTATTAATTTGAATTTTGTGACAAAACTCCCTAAATTAAAAAAAGACCTTTCACTTAATTGGCGCCTACTGATGGCGTCAATTTTCATGAACTAAATTGACTATGATTAGTATATTAGGTATAGAGCTCTATTCTGTGCTTGTGCATAAAGTCAAAGTCAAAGTCAAAAATTTTTTATTTCACATAGGCCTACATGGGCACTTATAAAACGTCAGAAGCTAGTGCACGGTTCCAAATTGGTCGTTTCCTATGGAGAAGAACCGGCAAGAAACTCCATGGTTACTCTTTTAAAAAAATTATTGTTTACAATATTTTCATATTACAGTATTAATAGACATTATGTAAGAACAGTGTAGACCAGTCAATATTGTACCCAAAAGCACAATAAAAATAATAATATTTAAAAAAAAAAAAAAGTGAGTCGTAATAGGAAGTAACCTAAGAATTCGCGAAGTCCACGGTGTTCTCACATTCACATTAAAAAAAAAGAAGCTATATAAAAAAAAAACAAGAACAATAAGTAATTGCCCAGCACAATTGCCCAGCCATGGACACCTTAGCAAATGGCGTCTCAGTCGCTACCATCGCGACGTTCTATGCTCTATGGTTTGGACCACAGTTCACACAATTTGCCTTAAATTATTTAAAAAGCTTGCTAGACCATTGCCTCGAATGATCTTGGCCGTTTGTCAAATTAAAAAGACTCGCTTTTGACATTATTTTTGGCAAAATTCTGTGAAATTTCTTGAAATGGGAAAACGGAAAATTAAGAATGATTACGGTTTAATTTATTAGGAAAATGTGGCAAAGGTTTGTTGAAATAAGTCGTTTCAGACGTTTGGGACCAATTCCTCTTCAACTTTAGCCAACTATTTTTTTTCAGGTGGGAAATCATTCAATAACTTTTCCCGCTAGCTTTTTCGTAGTAGGGATTTAGTTTTAAAACTCTTTTTGGGTTCCGTACCTAAAAAGGAAAAAAACGGAACCATTATAGGATCAATTTGTTGTCAGTCCGTCTGTTTGTCAAGACCCTTTATCTCGGAAACGCATGGAGGTATCGAGTTGAAATTATTACTCAGGTCTGCGGTCCCTTGAAGCTGTGTAAAAATAAAAGTTATAAGTTTACGAAAAAAAAAATATACGGCCGTTTATGTCTCAAAAAACGTATATTTCGACACTCTCAAGGAAATCAAAATTCTTAGGGTGCCCGTTGACCTAGAATCCTGAAATTTGGCATGAAGCAAGGTCTCATAGAACAAGTATAGGAAAAAGTCATAGGTAAGTTCGGAACCCTCAGTGCGCGAGTTTGACTCGCACTGGCCCGGTTTTTCAATCATAACCTGTCATTTGATTGTTAACCCCACTAAATCATTTCCCTATCCTTTTTCCAACTAGCTTGGGATCGGTTTCCAGTCTATACGGATGCGGCTGAATTCCTGTGTTGTACATGGACCGACTACAGAGCTACATGATAGTCCACGGATAGACTGATGGTCAGACTTTCTGGCGTCTGACTACCTGTAACGACTGTCAAAGACCTACGAATGACAACAGGACCCAACAGCTTTACGTGCTTTCCAAGGCAAGGGGGTATCAGTAATGTCCTAGCTAAACTTAGAAAAGTACATATGAATTGGAAAATTCACTTTGGTTGTTTAGTAGCGAGCAGCGGAAACACTCCGTACTATTGAATTGAATTTGATATTTATATGTCCGCCTCTGTACTTTTGTGTGCATAAAGAATAAATAAATATGTGTGTTTACAGGTAAGGAAGTAATAGAACTACAGTATACTGATATATAGCGATTCTATTTAATTTTAAATTGTCACCAGACCCAACCATTTTTTTTTTTTAGTTAGAAGTTCATCAATGACATCGCCCGCCCTTGGGCGGGGCAAGTGGGCATTTCAGACTTTTACTGATTAAAACCCATTCCTGTTCCTTCTTTACCTTCGTTCCAGGGCCCCGGCCTTCGACCCAGCTGGTCCCCTACGATTTGCTGCCATTTCCTTGAGGCGCGCGTGGAACACTACGCGCCGTCAACGACCTGGGTTCGGTCCGGTCGGTTACCGAACGGTCGGACGGTGAGCTACCAGACCTAACCAATTTGCGGTTACGAAAAAATCGCAACTTCTAATTTGACGCTAACGCCATCTATCGAGCAACAAATAGAAACACTTTGGTTTTGTATTAGTTTGTATTGATGAGTTTTTGACCAGGCATAAGTCAAGAGTGAATAGGTTACTTCTAGGCAAGCGGGCTCCATCGTCGGCCACATCATCGCTTACCATCAGGTGAGATAGTGGTCAAAGCCTATCAATAATAAAAGAAAGAAAGAAAAGAAAGGCATGGCCTTTTGGGCCACCAAGATCAAATATGTATACAATTTGCAATATAAAAACGATTGACTTTTGTTTTAGAATTGTTTTTTATAAGTAAAATCCCACACTGTTGTGCAGTGCATGGTTGGTAGCCAAACATAGCAAGCTCGTCATGGGAAACGCGTCAATTGTTGCCTAAAAAATACACGGTTTAAGACCGTAAACATTCATTTATAGTCATTACAAACACAGTTGAGTCGGGCATTAATGCCATATCTATGGGGAAACTGACTGACTGACACATCAACGCGCAGCCGAAACTACTGGGACTAAGAGCGTGAAATTTTGCACAAGGTTTTCTTTAATGACGTAGGCTAGCACTAAGAAAGGATTTTCCAAAATTCATTCCCTAAGGGGACGAAACGGGGGTCCAAAGTTTGTATGGAGAAACCTAGTTTAAGTTTTTAGTTTAAGAATCGACACTGATCGACTAACAGGTCTCGTTCACGCAATAGTCGCAAGTACCATGGATTAGTCGGTTTTTTTAAGGTTCCGTACCTTAAAAGGAAAAAACGGAACCCATAAAAGATAATTTTGATGTCCGTCTGTCTGTCAAGACCCTTTATCACACGAATGCGTGGAGGTATCAAGTTGAAAGTAAAACGATATACTTAGGTCTATAGTCCCTTGAAGTTGTGAAAAAATCAAACTTCTTAGTTAACGAAAAAAAAGATACAGCCGTTTATGTCGCAAAAAAAAGTATATTTCGACATCACAAGGGAATCAAAATTCATAGGGTACTTCCCGTTGATCTAGAATCCTGAATTGTGGCACGAAGCAAGGTCTCATAGCACAAGTATAGGAAAAAAGTCTGCAAACAAAAATAAAAAACAAAAAAATATTTGGAAAAATCTTCGTAACTCAATTCGGGAATTAAACTGTTTTCATAGGTAAGGCAGTTTTTTTTAAGGTAAGGCAGTTTTTTTTTTTAATGAAAACATTGCTCACTAGGAATTACTCCTGTATCGTGGGTGTCATAAACATGAACGTTTATGTGACAACCATATAAACTCACATACGCAAGATATGGTATCCAGACCCGGAATACCAATCTGCAGGCCACACAAATATTTGTTACAAGCGGGAATCGAACCTGTGACAGTAAGGAAATTGTCCCAAAAGAACTTATCCTGTGATAAAATGTGTCCTATGAGCTATTTTAGGATATGGTCTACTCGTTTTCCAAGTTTCATCGAATTCGGTTCAGCCGTTCAAGCGTAAAGAAGTGACAAACATACACCTACATTCACTCACAAACTTTCGTATTTATAAATACTAGTGTGAATGAAATAGTGTGAACAGCACTTTCTAAAACGGTATAGGAAAACATCGTGAGGATACCGGATGTTTCCTTGCGTGATCTGATCAGAAATGCAGGCATCTGCAAGAGTACCAAGATTACGAACATAGCCTTAAGAATCGCCAAACTTAAGTGGCAGTTCACAGGGGTCGCAGAACAGACAGTCAATGGAGCCGAAAGGTTTAGTGTTTATTCTTGGCTAGCGTCAATATTTTCTGTCTGCAGGCCCTTGATGGAAGCAACTGGTACGTAGGTCACAAGCGTGAACAGTTTGTGCACAGTCTTCATCGTCGTTGCGTCTGCGGGACAGCCTCACGTGGACTCGAAAGGGGATTTCTGACACCCTTTGAGGTTCTGGAGTGCCGACCAAGCACAGGATGACGCAGCATTGTAAGACCTTCCACAAGGTCGACTGACGACCTGACGGTTTCGCGGGAATCCGATAGATGCAAGACGCACAAGATCGGTCATTATGGCGGTAGTACTCGGCCTCCGCGGCCGAGTGCTAACGGCCCCGACTTATGAATTGTAGGTCTCGGGTTCAAAGCGAGTCAGGCGCATTACTTTGTGTAATTTATTTTCATCACCACTGCTCACAATGTGGTGAAGGAAAACCATCGTGAGAAAACCGGCATATCCTAGAACCAAAAATTCGAAGACATGTGACATCCACCAATCCGCACTGGGCCCGCGTGGTGGATTACGGCTCATTCCCTCTCCTAGAGAAGAGGCCTGAGTCCCAGCAGTGGGAACATTATAAGGCTGTTAATGCTATGCTATACTAGGGGAAGTCTATGTCTAGCTTTGGATGAATTTCGGCTGAAATTATGAAAATGATGGAAAGACTTACATGGCTCCTTTAGGTACGGTCATGTTCAGTCCATCTAAAATGATGTTCGGATTCTTCTGCGTGCCGTATCTCTTGTGTGCTCTCCTCACGCATACTGCCTGCTGTTTCCTGTGGATGAAAACCAATATTTTAATACTTGCTTCTACCAACGGCGTCGCCTGCTTGAGAGCAGAAAAGTATCCCAAGGGAAGATACTCCTGGGACCAAATTATCTTATGTCTAAGACATTGTTTGTCACCTTGTACCTTTCATCCGTATCCATGCAGCCATACACACACACATACAAACTTTCGACTTTATAACATAAGTGTTTTATAATTCGGTTTTTGACGATTTTGTTTCCAACAATGAGTACTCAACATTTTGACAGCATGCAACAGTGGACGTCTTTTTGACGTTACATGCACAATATCCTTCAAGCATTGTCATCGCAGCTTTGTTTATTTTAAAGAGAAACAGCACTGAAGTAACACAGGTTGGTATCAATCAGTAAATGTCTGATTCAGTAGCCTAGCTGGTCCTATTGGGGCCCTATCAAATATTTTTGAAAGTTTGTTTGTTGTAACAGCAAAATTATTAGCGTTTGTTTATATCGCAAAATGGCACTCAATTTATAGAAATATTGCACAAGCTATTGATTATGAATGAATGAATAGCGATCAAAATGGAAAAAAAACACTGCGCGTAGTATTATAGCAATTGTTATGAATGATTGATTCAATTATGAATTTACCAATTATGACAAATTTTCGAGGATAATTTTAGGATATCATTTTTTTTTTACTTTTGTCTACACAAATATGATCAGTTACGTGTACCCACTTTTTTTGGACTAATTAAAAAATAGTGGTGGTAAGGTCATATTTCTAAAGATTTAAGTTACTAAGTTCACTCACCTAGAAGCGACAGTAGACTTCTGCGTCTTGAACATCTTATGCCTCCTAGCGATGAGCTCCTCTTCAATGGTGCTGATGGTGATAGGACCCTCCGGAGCTCGGACATCCTCCATGGATATCGTCGCCCCCTCATTGTCGTACGCAGGCATTATTTACTGTAACAAGGAGAGGAAATGTTAAACTTCTTGTAAATGTAGACATCATTATCATTTCAGGTAGAAGATGACCACTGCTGCACATAAGGCTCCCCCAAGTGTCACCGCAATGACCGGTCCTGTGCGCCTCGCATCCATCTGATTCTAGCGACCCTCACCAGGTCATCAGTGCACCTTATGGGATCTCGGGAGGATTTCCAACGCTGCACCTTAACGTAGGTACGCGGTTGCCATCACAACGTAGACCTGCTCGGCGCAAAATTTGCATTATAATTATGATTTTGTGACAAAAATGGAATCTTATAAGTTGAAGTATGTGTGTCTGTCTGTGGCACAGTATCTCTTATGGGCCTATTACACTACTCGATATTCAGACAGTCTTAGTCGATGTCGCGTAGTATAATAGGGGTTAGACCGGTCTTACTCGGAACAAAAAATAAGACAGTCTGAATATCGTGTGCTGAATATCGCGTAGTGTAATAGGCCCTTTAATAATACGTAATTCGGTGACATGAATTTTGGTTTAACAATTACAAGTACGAAAAACATTTACGAACATCAATTGCTGTACACTTTCTGGTCTACTTAATTATGGGCATCTGATTCGGAGGGGAACTTGAGAATTTTTCAAAAAAGTTTAGTATTATACACTCTCTTTTCGTAAAAAGGGAGTGTAATACTTTAACTGATTATACGTGTTCCAGGGCCATGGTGACTCGATAGCCCTGGCAGACATCAGCCCTGGCCGGCCCAATCAATTCTTATTTGACTGCTGACAGTTCTTTGAAGCGAGCGTGGGAGCGTTCGGCCGTTTTGCGCGGATGTGAAGCATATTTTTTTCACATAAGTTTATAATCTGTAAGTTCTAAATTTGCGCCTTGTTCCGCCAAATAAAAATATTTTCTTTCTTTCTTTTCTTTGTATGCAACATAATATGTGGATATAAGATGGATTTTCTGAAGAGTCTGATATCTTCACAGTATGTCCCAGTCTCATTCACAAATCATTACCATCTCCTTAGGCTTTTCCCAACTAGCTTGTGGTCGCCTTCTAGTTTAACCGGTTTTTTTTTTCGAGTGAGAAATCTTCTAATGACTTCCCCCGCGGAGCGCGAGGGTGTGTCAGACTTTTACTGACTAAAAACCCACTCCTGTTCCTTCGTTGCCTTTCATACCAGGGCCGAGTCTTCCTTTCAGAATCAGACTTTTGACCTCAGTTTAGGCTTCGATCCTGCTTGGTCCCTATATCTCCTTGAGGAGCGCGTGGAACACTACGCGCCGTCGATAACTTGGGCTCGGTCCGGACGGTTATCAGACGGTCGGACTGCGAGCTACCCATTGCTCGCCGTCCGCAAGCCCGCGCCTACTTTAGTCTCGCGGCCTCCTCCTTTGCTAGCAGTACTGCTTTGCAGAAGGAGGCGACCGCCTGCCACTCCTCCTCGCTCCGGACCATGGCCTGTACGGCCCGGCGCGCGAGATCGCTGCCGCCGATCGCCCCCTAGTCTAACCGGCTGCGGTTAGATTACCTATGTGTGTCTTAAATGGAGCGACTGCCCATCAGACCTTCACAACCCAGTTACTGGGCAACATGATACTCCTTACATAGACTCATGGTCAGACTTTCTGGCGTCTAACTACCTTGAACGACAGTCATTCACAAATGATAAGTGCAAATAATACAAGCACACACATTATATACCTACCTATTATTAGTGTAAAACAAATATGACTTTGAATTAGAGATCATATAAAAACTAAAATTTATGTCCACATGCAGAGGTCGTCTGAGACCACAATAGAATGATTATTTGCTTTATACAGAGAAATATACACATTATTAATACACCTTAAACAGGACACTCCTACCTAACTATCTTACAATATTTAGTTAGGAATATCGCAGTGCGTATTGCCAGTGATGACATATGGCTCCGAAACGTGGTCGCTTACAATGGGCTTCATTAGAAGGCTTGAAGTCACTCAAAGGGCAATAGAAAGGGCTATGCTCGGAGTTTCCTTGCGTGATCGCGTCAGAAATGAGGGTATCAGCAGGAGAACCAAGGTTACAGACATAGCCCGAAGAATCGCCAATCTGAAGTGGCAGTGGCAGTGGGCAGAGCACATTGCTCGCAGAACAGATGGTCGATGGGGACGAAAGGTTCTAGAATGGTGACCACGTACCGGAAAACGCAGCGTTGGAAGGCCTCCTACAAAGTGGACCGATGACCTGGTAAGGGTCGCAGGAATCCGATGGATGCAAGACGCACAGGACCGGTCATTATGGCGACATTTAGGGGAGGAGGCCTATGTCCAACAGTGAACGCCTTTTGGCTAAAATGATGATGATCAACATCGCTGACGACTGGAAGTGTGCGTTAAAGATTGGCGACATTGCCACGTTGTATGGCAATAATTAATCTCTGGCCGAGGTAAACACGTGTCCTTGAGTTACGGAAAGCGCTCACTAGGCGTTTGGATAAAGGTCATCTAGATTATCAACGATATCCATATTTTATTTATTTTGAGTTTATATAAAACTAACATTTTAATATATTTTTTTAAAATCCTGTGTGACTGACAGAAATCTGTATTATCACTGATTTTCATATGTTTCTTAAAACCTCAAAATAATGCAGTCCCTTTGGTATACCTTGGCTTAGCTTGGTAAATGACGAAACCTTTTTTGAGCTTATATTATTATAGGGAATAACGGAAATGTTTGCTTTTTTTCGATATTTACAGACTACTTAATGAAGAACTTTTTATTTACGTTCTTGGATAAATACCCTTTAAATAAAACGCTCAATATTTTATAATCTATGCGGACGCCAGTGTTCGCTTGGTGTTTAACCGAATGGCGCGAAATCACGCGCGAACGCCGGCGTTCGCTTGGGGTTTTAGGTGATAAGATGAAAAATCAGACACAACGAGTCACATCAACTTTATTATTCTGACTGACTGACTTCTTGACATTTCTTTTTTAAATGATAACAACAAACAACTTGAATGCAGTGCCACAAACACAAACAACTTGGATGGTAAGTAGTGATGCAATCGTTGATAGTGAGGCGCACTAGTTTATTAAGAGCCTATTTACTCTAGCCTTGAAGACATCTAAATTATAATCGGATGGGAAGACCGTAGCAGGCAAATTGATCCAACCTTCGAGGATTTTTTTATTATTATTATTGATAGGCTCACGTTTGACCACTATCTCACCTGATGGTAAGCGATGATGTGGCCGAAGATGGAGCACGCTTGCCTAGAAGTAACCTATTCACTCTTCACTAAAAGAGAGATTCACTCTTGACCTAGTTTGTAGAGATCAGGAAACACAGACTCTGGCAGGGAATTCCACTCCTTAGCTGTACGCATTATGTATGTGTTCCCGAAACGCTAAACGAGGTAAGCGGTATAAACGTTGTAAATAATTTAAGTGATATAAATGCACAACTAAGGGCAGTGGTGGCCGAGTGGTAACGGCCCCGACTTACGAGTTGTAGGTCGCGGGTTCAAACCCAGCCAGGCGCATTACTTTGTGTAATTTATTTCATCACCACTGCTCTCAAAACGGTGAAGGAAAACATCGTGAGGAAACCGGCATGTCCTAGAACCAAAAATTCAAAGACATGTGACATCCACCAACCCGCACTGGGCCAGCGTGGTGGATTACGGCCCATTCCCTCTCCTAGAGAGGAGGCCTGAGTCCCAACAGTGGGAACATTAAAAAGGCCGACTATGCTATGCTATAATGCACAACCGTTAACATAGTGCTCGCCAAAGGCGACGTAAGTTCAGACTGAACGAATGTCACTGTACAGGGTTGTTAACCAACCAATCAAGGCAATACTAACTGGCACGGAAAAAACCTAAGTAAACGCACGCTATCGTATGAAACACGCTATCACAATCCCACTAATATAATAAAAGCAAAATTATGTATGTTTGTTACTTGTTGGTTAAATGGCTAAACTGAATTGGATAAAATTTGGCATACGCGTAGAGCATGCTTTATACACTAATAATTTTTAATCAGTACAAATACTTAAAGGGCTTATTAGAAAAGGTCTTATTATTATTTAAGGAAAGTCTCAGTAAATAATATTCATAAACAGCAAAGTTATTAGCGCTTGATTATATCCCAAAATATCACTCAATTTATGGAAATGTTGTACAAGCTATTGATTAGGAATGAAAAATAATACTGCGCGTAGTATTTTCTTGGAGCAATTGTTATGAATCATGATTGATCCAATTATGAATTTACTGATTATGATATTTTTTTATGTACAATTTTGAAATTTCATTTTTTCTACTTTTGACTACACAAATTTGCTCAGTAACGGATACCGATTGAACCGTCTTTTTTTTTGTAATAATTAAAAACTAAGGGTGTATACTTTTTACACCGGAATTATGCTCCCTTGGGTAAATTTTCTACTTTTCGCAAAACACTGGCAGAAGCTAGTAAGTCAATTACAAATAAATAAAAGTAAGTCAAAACGTATTGTATTGTTTGTTAATCGAGTATTAAAGTGTTAATTTCTTACCTTGTTTTACGTTTGGAAATTAGGCATACTTTATCAATAAGCATTAAATAATAAACAAAAGAAGACAAAGAAAAATAAAACATTACAATAATTTACACGAGGTCGAAGCAGCTGGCTTCGACCACGACTTAAGCTAGTCGAAAAATAAACTACTTCTCTGAGTTTGAATTTGAATGTGAACTTATTGTAAATAACATTGGTAGTCTGAATGCAAATGAGTTGTCAAACTTTTTGTTTATTTAAATGAATGTTTAGACAGTTGATTTTTTCCTCTTTGTTTGAACATTATGTAGTAATTAGCTATTAAACATTATTAATATGTTTCTTGTTTATAATTTATAATTTCCATGTTCATTAATAGGTCTGAACATATTGATATAAGGTATCTATGTGTTATTTTTTTTTTATTTACTTATTATTGTCATGAATTTGTAAAAATAGTTACAGCAGTGTATTTGTTCATTGAAATTTCTCTAGTAAGTAGTAAGACGCAACATCTGAAACAATAAAAAATATCTTTTGACCAAAATCGCCATTCACAGCAGGTCAAATCTAAATTAGGTACACTGGCTGTCTTTTATGTCTATTTAAGTCTTTAAATTAAAGCTATATTATACACAAATATATGGCTTAAAGTACTTTAGTGGGACTATTTTCATCTAATTTTAAATTTTGTCGCATAAAACCGCGCTGCTTCAGATATAAAAAACAAGGATTTACGTTCAACTTAATGTGGCATAATGAGATTAGATTACCGACGACCTTAGTCTGTATGTATAAATCTTCCATTGTTATTGTGTACTTATATAAGTAAAGTGCAATGGCGACTTCACGTTACCCTAGAGCTGGCTTTTTACCTCGGCCGGATACAAGGTGGCAATGCCGCCAGCATTTTGGGCACTTACACTTCCAGCCGACAGCAATGCGGTCCATTTTTTGTCACCATATTGTAACCTGCTTAGTCAGGTGTTTTTGTTTCAAGTGTTATTATAGCATAGTTAGTTAAGTTTTTTGATACTGAGTTTTTTTTTTATCTGTGGGAAAATCATCTTATGACATCCCCCGCCCTTGAGTGGGGCGGGAGATAGTGTCAGGCTTTTACTGACTAAAAACCCACTCCTGTTCCTTCGTTGCCTTCGTCCCAGGGCCCCGGGTTTCGTTTTCACTACCCATGGCCCCAGTAGGCTTCGACCCTCCTGGGCCCTTACGATTTACTGATCTCCCTGAGGCTGGAAACAATACGTGCCGTCGACGACTTGGGCTCGGTCCGGACGGTTACCGCACAGTCGGATGGCGGGCTACCCATTGCTCACCATCCGCAAGCCCGCGCCTACGGTGGCCGGAAATCGGGATCGGAATCCCGGCGGCGGTTGGGGCGTGAGGGCCGTTGCCTCACACGTTCGGCCGCCTCCTTTGCTAGCATTACTGCTTCGCAGAATGAAGCGACCGCTTCCCATTCCTCCTCGCCCCGGACCATGGCCTCTACCAAGGCCCGACGCGAGAGATCGCCACCGCCGATCGCCCACGGCGTTGCTCTGCCCAAGCGGGGCACACCTCCACCGTATGCTCCACCGTGTCCTGCGGGCGGTCCACATAGTGGCGACACCCGGGCGTTTGATACTGAGTATATTATTATTTTGCTTTGTAAAAATTAATAGAAATGAAATTATAATATCTGCAAGCTAAATATTATGTGTCTATTTTATATTGATTTACATTTTTATAAAGTAGGTCCAGCCCCCAGCTCTAATTCCGTGATATTAAAAAAATGTAATATAAAAGTTATAATCATGATATAACGGTTTTTACGGATTTTTCCTACTTTATGTCTTCTTTCAAACTGCTCTTATGGAAGAGCAAACAATAAAAATGCATTTCGATCTGGTTATTTAAGAGTTTCAGCGAGATTAACAAACGGTAAATGATTTTGATATAAATGAGTTCTATGAGTAAATTATGATTCGGTATAAAAAAAACTATAAAACACAAGGTCCACAACCTATTAATGGTACTTCTAACAAAGTTATGCAAATTAGTTGTAGCTTGAAGTAGTAAACATTTTTTTAGTTTAAAACTCTATATATTTAACAAACTATAATTATATAAAATTATACTCGTACCAAAAACCTTAAACTGTCTAATTAAAACTAAAAACAATATAAAAAAACCTCATCGTAAATCTCCGCACCGCTGTCGATAAGTTATTTGCCCAAAAGACTGGCAGCATTGCCACACTATAGGGCAATACTTCAACCTTTTAACCGCTGGATATATCCGTTAGGCCTACTCGTCAGGATCGCACATCCATGATAAATGATAAATGTTATTTATTTTGTAAATAGGTTTAAATAAACACTTTTACACGTCAATTTTATTTTTCGTCATTTTTAAACTAGATGAGGCCGGTGTTTCCTAGCTGACACCGAAACAAACTCAGGGGTCAAAGTCTCTTTTAAAGTCCAAAATACACCCTCTCGTCAGCTCATCTGTCACTATGAGAATTGAAGAGTTCCAACAAACACACGACCCTGGCGAATTGAACCAATCCAGCGGTTAAAGGTTAATGTAACTAACAAAAGAAGTTCATCAACATTATTATAAATAGATTTAATATTATTCACATTTTCCTGCAGACATAGCACGACAAATGACTTGTCATGTTATAAGTAATTTTAGACCTAGACTATTTCTCCAATTATATCCATGTTAGGTTATAGGTCAATGGCTATATAGTAATTACAGTAAGCGATGATATTAATAGCTACACGGAAAACATCAACACCAGAGGTCGGAATTAGGTAGTTATTCATATACAGCGAAAGAATAAAATGGATATGCCTCTAATTCTGAGATTAATTTTAAGGAGCAGATTTTTTGTGACACTATCAGAAAATTAGCAGAAAAAAAATTGTTTTTGCTTTAATTACGAGGCGGAGGAAGTGTATGTTAACCTCACCTCATTTGACATAGAGAGATTTTTTATCTTTGTTTTATTTGTCATATATCTATCTCTGAGGTTTATATTATTATTTATTTGTAATATTGTTGACTACACGGGATTTTTCATTAGAAATCCCGGGAAGATCCATATTTATACCAACATTTCGATGCAAGTACATGAATAATTCTACCTAATTCCAACCTCTGATTATCACTTATATTACAAATTTATAAAGGCGGAAGTTTGTATGTATGTTTGTTACTCCCTCACACTCAAACGGCTAAATGGATTTCGATGGAACTAGGCATATGGGTAGACGACGTCCTGTAATAGCATATAGGACATTTTTTATGCGACTTTCACGCGAGTGAAGCCTGTATAAAAGTAGAAAATATATGCCTTTATCACATAATTATAAAGCAGCATTCTATTGGTAAAAGATTTTTCAAAATCGGTTCTTTTGTTACATTGTGTGGTTACCTGAGACAGAGGATCTGTATTTTTTCTTTCGAGAATCAAAAATCAAAGTATTTATTTCATCGATATATATGCACTACGCACGCTAGAATATAGGTCGATGATTTATTTCAAATAAACCATTTACAGGTACTTTTGAATTGTCAAGAAGACAGTCAGAAAAATGATGCTACTTGCACTTTCCAAAGCGTAAAATATCTCTTTGGAGAAGAATGTGCAAGAAACTCCATGGACAGTGTTTTAGATCATGTTATGTATTAATAATGATCTAAAAGAGTATCGATCGAAACTCCGAGAATAGCCCTTTCCATTGCCATTTGGTTGACTAAGTCTTCTGATAAGGCCCATTGTAAACGACCATGTTTCAGTGCCATATTTCATCACTGGCAACACGCACTGGTCATAGATAATATTAGTGTGATATTAATATAAACACAATACTTCACACATCTTAAAAATTAAGGCTAAAAGCGAAGATTCAGGATACGGAAATACATCTACCATACCTTACAAAAACTACTATTAAAATTAATTAACAGGTAACCTCAAGTCAAGTATTATCTACGTCAACATTTCCGCGACGATATCTGTTAAAAAAAGTGTTGTTTTGATATCACAAAAACAATTTATTATGGCTAGTTTAGAGTACTTACGGGTGTGGAAAATCACTAGCCTTATATTTCATAGAAGAAGATATTATTTATACATTAAGTTACTCAGAGTTACTAGTAAGAAATACTTGCTTACTAATATAAAAAAGCTGAAGAGATTGTTTGTTTGAACGTGCTAATCTTAAGAACTACTGGTTCGAATTGAAATAGTAAAAAGTTTCATAAAAATCGGTCAAGCCGTTTCAGAGGAGGTCGATAACAAACACTGCGACACGAGATTTTTACATATTAGATTTACCTACATAATTTTCCATGTCAATGAGATTTACTTTGAAACAGTCGTACAGATCGATTAGTTCTTCATTAATTACAACAATCTTGTTGCCCGAGTCTATGAACAGAAACTGGTTATCCTGACGTCATTAGAAATACCCAACAACCCAAGCAATTGAAGTTATAGATTCTCTAAATAATAATTACATGGATTTCTTGTGTTCTGAATTCAGAGTCTTAGTTTTTAATTTGTTTCTTAAAATCTAACGGGAAAAGTTCAAGTTTCCTTGGAATTTTTAAGACCTTTTTATTATACTAGTTACCATCATATAGACAGATATACTCTTTATTTTAAATCATAAAAAAATATAATAGGGGCTTGTATTATTAATAGGATGTCATAATGGGCGGTCGTATCGATAAAAGTGATTTTTTACAAACAACCTTTGGATGGATTTGACAAAGAAGAAGAAAAAGATACGCAGGTAGTTCTTAGTGTACTATTTACATAATACAATACAATTAGCAGGCCAATTACTTTTAGTTTGCGTTAGCTTAGATGAAGACGCAACTTTGGAAGGTCTCCCACAAGGTGGACCGATAACCTGGTGAGGTTCGCGGGAATCCGATGAATGCGAAACACCCGGACCTGTCATTATAATGAAACTTGCGGAGGCCTATGATCAACAGTGGACGTCGTTCGGCTGAAATTATGATGATGATGATGACTTAGATGTTTGATTTTTTTACAGCTCCAAGGGGAAGCAGACCTGAGAATTTTATGTAAATATCAACTTTAAAACTCCACGCGTTCCTGAGAAAAATGTCTTGACAGACGAACAGCAAAATGACCCAATATAGGTTCCGTTTTTACCGACTGAGGTACAGAACCCTAAAAGCCAAAATGGATTCTTCAACAGTGTAAATAACTGAACTTTATATTATAATTTAGCAATCAATATAATCAGATATATACTGTTATCTACCAAACTCGATTTTGAAAGAACTTGTTTAACCTAGGCCAATGTTTTTATCATCTCAGCTTTAGTTTTTAATAAAGACCGTTTCCGAGGCCAAACACCTCAGATATTTTAAAAACAGTAGATCGCTTATAATTTCTCTATACGGTTTTTTTAGATATAGATAAGGTAGGCTTCAGATAGCTCGACGTTCTGGTAAGAACCAAGCCTGAATCGTCGATGACACATGAAGTTCCACGCGAGCCTCAGAGGTGTCAACAAAATCGTAGGGACCCAGCACGACCGATACCGAATGGTCGCAAAGAGCAACATGTGAGTTTTAGTCAATAAAAATCGGTCTTTTTCTCGGTCCATCCCAGAGCGTGAGAAGTCATTGGATGATTGACTCACGCTATAAAGTGCAAATTTATCTAATATCTGACCGTACCGTGAACAATAATAGTGAATTGTTTTTTATAAAGGACAGCATTGTGTCTTTACTACCACTTTTTCCGTGACCACATTCGCGTGAATTTCGTACTTTTAAATTATACCAAACTTAAGTTGCATGGGGTAGGGCACGCTGCTCGAAGAAGAGATGATCGATGGGGTCGTAAGTTTCTGCAGTAGCGACTGCGCACCGGAAGACACAGCGTTCGTAGGCCTCCCGATACGAAACGCACCGGACCGTTCGTTTTGGCGAAACTTGGGAAGGTCTATCTTGGACATAGACCTTCCCAAGTTCGGTGGACGTCTTTCGGTTGAAATGAGGGTTATAAAATTATACTCCCTTACCTCCATCTTTATGTGGAGTTAAAGATAGTGTCAGACTTTTACCGACTAAAATCCACCTGTGTTACTTCAGTTGAATTTTGCGTTCTATGGCCGCGGTGACTCTTTCGAACAATTACTTACTGTAATCCCTTACAGTTTATACAGACATTTTACCTTATATAACAATAAAAACCCGAACAACAAGAGTCGGTGACGGAATAGACTCAGAAGTAGATGGCGTGACGACTTGAACTCCTACCTAAAGGATTGGCCAGATGTAGCTTGGGACTGAGAGAAATGGTAGAATGGAAAAGTGCATAGGATTTAACGGGAGCTTCGTTGGCTTGCTTTGCTCGCTCACTCTAGCCCCCGTTATCCTCTTCACTTTAGACACCACAAGCCCATAAAAACACTTAATTAGACAATGTATAAAAATAATAAATTAGACAATGTATGAAAAATCTAAAGTTTTAAACATAGTATGAGGTTAAAAGCGATAAAACTATAAAGCGTAAAAATATTGTTATCTTTTGCATAATGGTGTCGTAAATCATTTCAATATTGTTGTTGTAGTAAAATAACTATAAATTATATGGTTTTGCTAATAAACCTTGCCTTCTGTCTTTTCTTTGTAAATATAATAAAACTTTAATCTAACTTCCAAAATAATGGTATCAACGATAATTTCATAACGAAAAGAAAACACAGTTCACAACGATGCTCGGGCTTGCGGTGGACGCGCAATGAGTTGTTCGCTGTCCGGCCGTCCGGTGAGGACCGAGCCTAAGTAATCAACAGCGCGTAATTTTCCATGCACCAGCAAAACCGTAGGGGACCGGTAGGGTCGATGCCTGCTAGGGTCACGGGAATATCTGAAAGGGATACCGGGGTCCTAGAAAGGATATTAGTGGGTTTTAGTCAGTAAAAGTCTAACATTCCTTTTCGCTTCGCCCAGAGCGGGCGGTGCTAATCATTTGATGATTTCCATGAATCACAAAAATATATTTTTGTGTTAATGTGTGTGGGTAAAAACGCGTATTAAAGTCAAGAGTAATAGAGTACTTCTTGGTAAGCGTACTTCATTGTCAACCACATCATTTTTTACCACCAAGTGAGATATCGAGTGGTCAAGTGCGAGCTAATTAATAATAAAAAAATCTAGGAATTTGCAGAATGACGTCTGACAGAATTTATACAATGTAAGTAATTTATTAAATTACACTGTAATACAGCTTTGGTACTTTATAAGATTATAAATAAGTAAGTAATAAAATGCATACCCGTTTTATGAAATAATTTCTTGCGTAATAAACCGATCTTTGACATCTTGTAAATCAGCAAAGTAATTAGATACTTAGCTTCTAGAAATCTCCCCTCAGCAGATGGCCCGGGCAATTCCCGGTCACCGTAGATGCTGGTTTACGGACGGTGAGCAATGGTTAGCTCGCCGTCCGGAAACGACGAGCCTCAAAGAGATTGACATCTCGATGATGCAAGATCAATGATCAATGCCAATGCCTGTCACGGTCGCGGATTGTTCGTAAGAGTTGATAGCCCTGAAACGCAAAGGGCGACTGAAGGACACAGGTGAATTTGAGTCAGTAAAAGTTTGAAACTACCTCTTGCTCTACCCAGAGCGGGAGAAAACTACACTAATTTTACATCATAAGATCCACTAAAAATTATTTTGAGAATAATTGAAACAATCACTCGAAACATAAAGCTACACTATAATCACATAAATTTAAATTAAAAGTCAATCTAGACTTTTATACTTCTACGTCATCTATGGAAAATTCTTACTTAAGTGTTGGTATTACTGACGCACCTATGACGTACACCAACATAAGGACCGGACTCAAACCAGTCATTACTGAACATTGAACCTTCTAAGAAAAAATTTAATCTATGGTTATATTAGTTCGGGCAAAAATTTTCAACATTTTTTGTTTTTAATTTTAGGTTGGTACGCAATATGAGTATTTTTAGTAGTGTAATATGAGAAATAGATGAGGATGATGGTGTTTTGAATGCAATTTAAAAAGTAATTAACTTAATGTTTCGCGATTTAGTCGAATAATGTTTTTGAAGATACAGAAATTTGTGCTAGGAGGCCTTGGAAATAAATGTTCAAAGCAAATTACAGCACAAAGTTTTTTTTTTCCGTGGGAAATAGAAGCGGGAGATAGTGTCAGACTTTTACTGACTAAAAACCCACTCATGTTCCTTCGTTGCCTTTCATACCAGGCCGAGTGTTCCTTTCAGAAGCAGACCCTTGGCCCCTACGGTTTCCTGACATCTCCTTGAGGCGCGCGTGGATAGTACGCGCCGTCGATGACTTGGGCTCAGTCCGGACGGTTACTGGATGATCGGACGGCGAGCTACTCATTGCATCCCAAAGTTGAGTCAAATATTTCGATAAAACAACAGTATTTAACTTCTCTTCGTTCTACTTGACACATCGCGTTATCTAAATGGCTTTTACCTCGATCTGAGATCATACAACGTTGCAATGCCGCCAGTGTTTCCGTGGTTTCGAGCATACTTCTTGTGGAAATTTTTTGACGCCATATTAAAATATGACGATGTTAGCGAAAATTTCTTATCACAAACAACAACTGCAAATTGTTTAAAATCAGACCACATTTTAAACAATTTAACTTTGGATAAAAATTATAGGTAATTTTCTGGTATTTCATGAACGGAACAAATTGTAATTGTATTGTATTGTTAGAATTTCTTTTTTATACAACATAATTTTTAGTATATGCAAAACCCAAAACACGTGTCTAGTATTTTTATGTAAAGAACCTGTAAACAAAATTTCATAAATGTATCATGAAAAATCACAAAGTTATAAGACTTATTATGTAACCTGTTTGTCCGCACACGTCTAACACAAAGATCTCGTGTCACAGTTATCGAACTTTTCCGAAACGGCTTGACCGATTTTTATATATTTTTTGTGAACATTTGGAACGTCTGAAAATAAGTCGTAAGGTATTTTTTTCCTCCTACCCCACCCCTCATTTTTCTTTGATAATGTTATTAGATAGAAAAACGTTTGTTGAGTCAGCTAGAATTCATAGAAATATCAGGTAAATATCTTCGGCACCTCAAAACACGAGTATTCAAGCACTAGTTTTATAACGATTAAAAAAATATAATATTAAACCTTTTTCGCAAAAACACACGCGTAAAATAAGTTAATAAATACGACTCAACTTAATATTGTATGGAGATAACTTAAATTTTCTTGGAATGAACGGGATTTGTCAACGAAAGACCAAGTTTCTTCAATGGCTGTGTCTAAATTTAACCGTCATTTTCACAGACTCTTTCAACTAACTTCAACATTTTAAGTTTCAGCTTACTTAAGCGACTTACTTCAACGTTTCAGGAACTTTAAAAGTTTTCTTAAGTAGGGTAGAAACCTACTACTCTTTGAAAATGCTTTTTATGAAAGAAATTTTTTTGGTCTTTGTCCTTTTATCATCTCTATGCAGACGACTTGCAGTTATATCGTCATTGTAAAGTAGATGAGATCACTGAAACTGTGGCTGCCATCAACAATGATCTTGAAAATATTCACCAGTGGGCTAAATCTGTTGGACTTTTACTAAACCCAACTAAATCCCAAGCGCTCATTGTTGGTGGCAGATACATGCTCAACTTATTGAATCACCAGTCGCTCCCGCCTGTGGTGTATGATTCTGTGCCCATTCTGTATTTTAAAAGCGCTAAAAACCTTGGCGTGCATATGGACACTAATCTTTCCTGGGAGGTTCATGTTGTTGATGTGAGTAGGAGGGTCTTTTACTCCTTTCAGTCTCTTAAGCGTCTCCAAAAATTCCTACCATTTCACACTAAGGTTAACCTTGCACAATCTACCGCTCATAGACTATGCGGATGTTTGTTTTCTAGATGCTACCGAGGTACTGCTAAACAAACTTGAACGACTGCAGAATTTGTGCATCCGCTTTATTTTTGGCCTCCGCAAATACGATCACGTGTCGGAGTTCCGGACCAGATTAAGGTGGCTGCCAATTCGGCGTCGGCGTGATACACATATTCTATCTCTTCTCTATACAATCCTTCAAAATCCTAATGCTCCTCAATACCTCCGTGAACGCTTTGAGTACCTCGTTCCTAGGGGTAAACTCTGTCGCACCACCTCTTCTCCTCTCCTTCGCACTCCCCGTCATACTTCTAGCCGCTATGATGGCTCCTTTTCTGTAACTGCAGTACGTCTCTGGAACTCTCTGCCACAGTCTCTTCGCGATAGCCCCTCTCTAGATGTCTTCAAAAGGAAAATTAAAGAGCACTTCCTTTCATTATTGACATAATATATATATATATATATATAGTATGTATTAGTATGTATAATATAATTATATTTTAGACTTAGTATGTAGGTTTATATTGTGCACTGGATCCTACCCTCGAATATGTTCTCTCTTTATATTTCAAAGGTTTGCTGGGAGAAAACTTATTGCTGAGTTAAGCTCGCCTTTGTACATGAACTGTCTGTATGTCAATTTATTATGTTTTGTTTTTGTGTACAATAAAGAATTAAGAATTAAGAATTTAATTTTTTTATTTTTTTTATTTAATAGATTTATGATTAGTTAGATTCAATAAGTTGAAAATATTATTAGTAGATGTTGCCTTGTGATAATGGTCTTAGACGTTTGAGCGACATTTTTTTTTTTGTTGGGAAAATCATCCAATGACATCCCTCGCTCTTGGCCGGAGCGCGAGGATTCAAAAAGTTTTATCGACACCTATATTTTACTAAACTTCAAACAAGATAATAATAATAATAAATTTTAATTTATAATAATTATTATTATTTTCTCACCACAATATTTTACAATACATCAAATTCTTAAAATGTAGTGACAAGTGTTTTATTATTGTGAAAGACTGGTGCCTAAACTAGGCTGTAAACCTGTATTTCAGGACACCTGGACCCCGCCTTTTACACAGTAATTATCTCGTTAATTAAGTCTTGAATACTGATCACAATAATGTTAAAAAAAAACTTGTTTCGTTTTTTTCACACTCTTTTATTTGATACTCATATCGTGGGGGATGATAAAAAAACTTATTCCGTCATCTTCAGGAGCCACCATTTCGGCATAAGCATACACTGCCATCCAAATAAACATGTCTGCCAAATTTCAGCTCAATCTTTAAGAGGTTAATCTAAATAATATATATAAAAGAAGGAACTGACTGACTGACATATCAACGTACTGCCGAAACTACAAGGGCTAGGGGCGTACAATTTTGTAACCTACATATTGTTTCACAGTTTTGAATAGATGAAAATTGCAAGAAAATTATATATATATATATATATAAAAGGAGAAACTGTCTGACAGACATATCAACGCACAGCCGTAACTACTGCGACCAGGGCGTAATTTTTTTTACAAGGTTTCCTTTTACGACGTAGGCAAGCACTAAGAGAGGATTTTTTTTAATTCACACTCTAAGATGATGAAATGGGGATCCAAAGTTTATATAGAGAAACCTAATTTCACGCGAGTGAAGCCGCTCGCAGAAGCTAGTCATAAATAAAACAAATAGATTTAAGAAATCTTTTAAATATTTCAGTGCAAGAAGAAAAATAAGATTATATTTGTGTCCTGAGCTTGTGGTTCATCAAAAATCATTTTCAAAATTTACCCTACTAGGCATGCCTTTTAAGTTCTGTCGTTTCCATATTTCCCGGCAATTTTGAACTTGGAACAGCTGTTCTATATTCGAATGTGTTTAAATTTTGAATCTCAAAACAGTTGAAAGTGTTAGGATTAATGCTATTGTTTAGTCACAGCGTCGATTGGAATCTGTCATGTTACGTACGAAAATGAATCTTTCTAAGGAAAATGTTCGTGCAATAATTTTTTACAAGTTTAGAAGAGGCCTGACACGGCTTCAGTGTTTTGAAGAGCTAACATCTGTGTTCAGTGATGAAGCCCTATGTCTGCGGACTGTCGAACACTGGTATTTAGAATTGTGTGGACATACTAGTGTTAGTGACAAATCTCGCGAAGGACAACTCATTCTCGAAGATCGTCATGTGTCATATTGAGAGATAGAGGCTCTATTAGGCATCTCAGGGACAATCATTTAGAAGATCTTGCATGAAGCGCTTGGTGTGAGAAAGCTAGTTTGCCGTTGGATACCGCATCTGCTTTCCAACGGTTACAAGGCGCGTCAGATGGTGTAAGAAAACTCTGCAAAGGTTCAACCGAGGAGAGTCAAATCACGTCTACGACATCATCAGTGGTGAAGTATCTTAAATCTATGCCTACGATCCTGATTCCAAACAACAATCTATAATCTGGGTCTTTTAAGACGAGCCAAAGCCGACTAAAGTTGTTCGTTCTAGAAACATTTCAAAGAAGATGGTGGCCACTTTCATTGGAAAAACCAGCCATGTTGCGACTATTGCACTTGAAGATCGTAGAACGGTTAATCCAGAGTGGTATAACATAGTTTGTTTACCACAAGTCATCGCCGAACTTCGAAAACCTAACTCTAAGCGACGCATCATCCTGCACCACGACAACGCAAGCTCACACAGCGCTCGTCAAACGATTGAGTATTTGAAGCAGGAAAAAGTAGAAATTCTTGACCATCCTCCATACATGCCTGACCTAAGCCCTAACGACTTCTTTACATTTCCTAAAATTAGGAAAAGTCTTCGTGGTCAAAGGTTCTAGTCCGGTGAAGAAGCAGTCGACGCTTTCATGTCAGCCATTTTGAACACCCCCACTTTAGAGTGGAATAAATGTTATAATAACTGGTTGGAGCGAATGGAAAAGTGTATTAAGCTACGTGGTGAATACTTTGAAAAACAATAAAAAGTACTATAAGGTTCTACTTAGTTGTGTTTTTTTCTTCAAGCGACAAAACTTAAAAGGCATGCTTCGTAAACAAACAAACATCAAAAAATCAATAAAAACTTGTAAAAAGAAAAAGGCTATTAATAAACACACAGACGACACACCAGCCTTGAAATAATCGATAAAACATTATTTTTACCCAGCAAATGGTTATTGAACTTAAAAGGAAGACGATTAATATGACACTGCAATTTATGGTCAAACTGCCACACCTTCACCTTGACACCGATTGCTTACACTCTCTTATGGTATAAGATTTATGCAATTCATGTGATCCAGTGGCGTAGCTAGGTGACCAAATTGGGGCAAAAGATCGGGGCCCCCTTTTTTTACGTAGGTTTTTTTTTTATAAGTTCGTGCTTGACTGCTATCTCACTAAAGCGAAAGCGACGTTGCGTCCCACGATGGATCGCGCTTACCTAAAAGTAATCTATTCACTCTTTGTAGCCATCAGGAAACACAGACTCCCGCTGAGAATTTTTTAGCCTTAGATATACGCACTATGAATGTGTTCCCAAAACATTTTGTGCTAGTTCAAGGATTATGAACCTTTCAGCTGTTCGGAACATTTTCAAAAAAAAAACATATTAAAATATGAGGGAATGAACTATTTAGTTCAATTAAATCATAGGCTTTTTCTAAATTGAACAACTGATGTTCACTTGACAGTCGACAGATCAGGTTTTAGGAGGCCCCGAATTCGGGGGCCCCGGTGTAGTGCCCGGCCTACCCTTCGGTAGTTACGCCAGTGATGTGATCGGGCTCCTCTTTAACCGTATTTGGACGGATGTACAAGTACTTAAAGTAGATGTAACTACTGGTTTACGATATGTAATTATTTATTGAAGGTCGCAAGGGAATGCCATTTTCGCTGTGTGGTCTGGTAATTTTAAATGCTTGTGGTTGCATCTTGAAATTGTCAAGGTTAATCGGTTAAGATTAAAGTCATGTATCCCTTTGCGAATTATTTAACCCCTGGCTATGTAATTATGTAAATTGCCAAAATTATCCTCAGGGTGATATGTATGTAATTTTATGACATTTGGTCATCGATTACAGCTTCAAGAAGTGAACCAAATACTTCAGAATCACACCACACTCGTGTATATGTGATTTTGTAACTCCGTCACGCTCAAACGGCTGAACGAATTTAAATCAAATATGGCATATAGGGACAGTATCTCAAGACGAAAGTCTATGACCAGTGCGTGTCGCCAGTGATGCTCAGAAACGTGATCGCTTACTGGATCTGTTAAGAAGACTAAAAAGACACCCAAAGAGCAATGGAAAGGGCCTTGCTCGGAAATTCCTTGCGTGATCACATCAGTAATAAAGATATCCGCAGGAAAATCAGGGTTACCGACGTGGCTCGAAGAATCGCCAAACTTAAGTGGCAATGGGCAGGGCACATTGCACGCAAATGGTCGTAGGGACAAAATGTCCTGGAGTGGCGACCACGTACCGGAAGACGAGCGTTGGAAGGCTTCCCACAAGGTGAACCGATGAACTGGTGAAGGTTTTGAGAGCAGTGGTGATGAAATAAATTACACAAAGTAATGCGCCTGTCTGGGTTTGAACCCGCGATCTACAACTCGTAAGTCGGGGCCGTTACCACTCGACCACAACTGCTCTTAGTGGTGGCGCAGTAGCATCGACTTACATGTTGTACTTAGGTAGCAAGTTCAAACCCAGCCAGGCGAATTACTCTGTGTAATTTATTTCATGACCACTGCCCTTGAAACGGTGAATGAAAACATCGTAAAGAAACCAGCATGTCCTAGGACCAAAGGTTCTAAGACATGTGACATCCACCAATCCGCACTGGTACCGCGTGGTGGTTTATGACCCATTCCCTCTCCTAAGAGGAAGCCTGAGTCCCAGAAGTGGGAACATTATAAGGCTTATTATGTATGTTTTGTTAATTATTAGATGCTAGGTGTATAATCCATTCCCATGTAACAATAATCAACAGATTACTTAGGAAACATAGTAATAACTTCTCATAACCTTGACTCAATCCATACGGAAATAAGATGGAAGGTGTTTGCAAACAATGGCATTAGATATTAATATTCACAATTTTATAAGAGCTATTTTACTCATAATATGGACAGTGAACTAATAACAATTGCAATTGACTAGAATGGAAACTGTTAACAATATAGAAAACAGTGTTTTTAATACAGATAAGTTTTCAATGAAAATAGTATATTTTGATACAAGTGGAGGATTTTTTGTCATTGCGACCGAAGGGGAATTCGCTCGAGCCACAGGCGACGGTGGTGTGGAGCCGCACTAGTGCGGGAAACAATCAATGTTAAAAGCGTTACGGATAAGAGCGGGTTTCGAGTACCTATGTTAAAAATATTTTTTTATACAAGATAATTATTATTATTTTTATTATTATTTTTTTATTTTAGCAAAATGTTACATATAGTTTAGTTGAGTCACTGTCATGTTAAAAAAAAAACAATAATACTTAACAATAAAAACAATAATTAACGTTCAAAAAATTATATGTTACATATCAGACATATCACATTCCGTGTCAGACTTTTACTGACTAAAACCCATGTATGATCCTTCAGTTGCTCTCAACGTTCTAGGACCACGGCTTTCTTTTTCAGAAATTCTACATGGTCCCAGCGGGCATCGGCCCTGCGGTCCTGTGGGCCCCTACGGTTTTACTGACATCTCTTTCGAGACGCGTGTGGAACACTACGCGCCGTCGACTAGGCGTGGGATTTTTGCGATTGAAACATTTGCATCTGAATCACTGAAATGTTCCAGTACACTGATATGTATCATTCGGAACATTTGGAACATCGGCTCGAAAGATACAAACACAGGCACTGACTCTTATGAATCGTGATCTGTTACGTCGTGTCATAGTAACACTGAGATAAGAAAAATAATATGATGATGATTGATGATGATATGTATTATTTGAAACATTTGGAACAACGGCTCAACGAAACATTTGTAACAGCGGCTCAATGGAACATTTGGAACACGGGCGTGATCTGTTACGTCGCGCCATATACACTAACAGTTTTGTTTTATTTAATTTAGATTTAAGAATAATTTTAAGTACTTTGATGTTTTTAGTTCAGTTCATTATTTATATTTACACTATTTACGTTTTAATTTGAATTTTAAAAAGACTGCAGGTCATTTAAGGTAAAGATTCTTTCAGTGTTCCAATCCAATTACAAATGATGCATTTAAAACATTACTGATGTTCCAATCTTTTGGAACACTAAAATGTTTTGGAACAGTGAGTCGACGTATCGTCGACGACTGGGGCTCGGTCATCAACTCAGATCGCTCTGCAACTCCCAACGGTGAATCTCCTGTCGCCTCCTTTACTAGCGTTACTGCTTCGCAGAAGGAGGCGACCGCAAGGCTGATTATGCGTGTGCTTTACTATTTATCTGACCTTCACAACCCAGTTGCCATATCTGCCCTTGGTGAGGCAGTCATTCATGTTACTTAACAGCTACATCATTCGTGGTCAGTTTCTTTGGCCGTCGGTCTGACCACCGGTTGACCTTAGTGATCGCTGTATTAAGAAAGGTATACGAGTGTTTCATCATTATCGTAAGCTACCGTAAATTTCCATTGATTACGAGCCTCAAGAAAGGGTAATAAATTTTTATAAGTGGAAAGAAACCTGAAAGTTCAAGTGCGGAACATTGTGAGGACTTGGATGTCCATTATTTATCTTTATTTTTGAATTTGGCGGCTTATGCTAAGTTCAACGCCTTTTTGGCATCGCACAAATTTTAATGTCATATTTTTTTGACTGAACCGGCTGGAAGAAATGACCTTTTTACCTCATCATGAGCTATTCTCCTCTACTCCAAGATTCAGTTAAACTTTAGAAGAAAACAATTGAAGTCCATTCTAAATAACTTTATTATAAAAATATTATTTACACGCGCCGCGGTAATTGTTTTAAACGATCTCGCACTCGGAACGCAAATGGGCCACAGAAGAAACACAGGTAGGTTTTAGTCAGTAAAAGTCTGATTCACTCTCGCTTCTCCCAGAGCTGTAGAAGTAATTTCATGACTTTCCCACCTAGAAAAAATGGGTTCTTTTTTTTTAATAATATAAACCAGTGCTTTACTGCGATCCCGTTGATGGTAAACAATGATGCAATCGTTGATGGTGAAACGCAGTAGTTTATTAAGAGGGTACCACACTTCAGCCTTGAGACCTAAATTATAATCGGACGGGAACGGGGATGATACATTCACAATATTCTATTCTATTCTATTCTATTCTATTCTATTCTATTCTATTCTATTCTATTCTATTCTATTCTATTCTATTCTATTCTATTCTATTCTATTCTATTCTATTCTATTCTATTCTATTCTATTCTATTCTATTCTATTCTATTCTATTCTATTCTATTCTATTCTATTCTATTCTATTCTATTCTATTCTATTCTATTTTATATTATGAGTATATACATATACTTCATTGTACACCATTACACATACAAAAAGGAAACTAAAACACCTACATACAATGTGCGGCCTTACCGCATTCCGCGATCTCTTCCAGTCAACCTGGATCGGCCAGTAATTGCCTGGACAAGAAATGGGGCTGTCATTGGTGATAAAATATTAGTATTATAAATATATATATCATAATAGATACATAAGCTATATAATCGTCGAGAAATCGCCAGACTGGCTTAATTCACTTTTTCAATACTGACTTTATTTTAAAAAAAGGTGTTAAGATGTTAGTGTTAAAAAAATTACAGTATACATATGTGTCGTGCAATATGGTATTTCCCTTTATCAATTTTAATGGCTTTCTCTTCCCAGAATATACGCTAATTATCGTAATAAACCTAGTATTCATGCGAATGACGTCTCAGTATAATTAATTTCTACATAATGTCAACAAGACACTGGCCTCGATGTGTTAAACCATGAGAGCGGAAACGTAGGCTATCAATGTTATTGGAAAACCCCTACTAACAAACTTGAACAAAGGGAGAATGAATTATCGATTTGTTCCACATTTGTCCCAAACCATCGCACTAATATTCATCATCTTTATCATCACTGCTGGATATAGGCCTCCCCCAACCGTCGCCATAACGACCGGTCCTGTGCCCCTCGCATCCATCAGATTCCCGCAACCCTCACCAAGTCATCGGTCCACCCTTTGGGAGGCCTTTCAATACTGCGTCTTCCGATACGTGGTCGCCACTCCCAGAACCTTTCGGCCGCATCGACAATCTTTACTGCGAACAATGTGCCTTGCCCACTGTCACTTAAGTTGGGCGATTCTTCGGGCTATGTCGGTAACTTTGATTCACCTGCGGATATCTTCATATCGCTTTCTTCTTTACACAAACATTAGGACAACAGAAATGGTCCGCCCCATCTTCCTACCTCATCGTGCTGTGCTGGTGCTGCCGCTGCGGCTACGGAGAACCTCAAACGGTGGAAATATAACAACCTGACAGTCAAATTTTCGAGTCACAAAGGGTTGAAACTCTTAGGCCGTGGGGTCCGAGTGCTCATACGCTATTTAAAGAATTATCCAAAGGCTTAGTTGACACTTCGCGTGACCCAATGGCTGGATTTTACCTCGGTCTGAGATTAAGCATTGCCATACAACGTGGCAATGCTGCCAGTCTTTTTAAACACCCGTCTGTTCAGAGGATTCTTCCTTTTCAGGGGAGGTTTGCGATAACATACATTTTGTTCCACTTCTAAAGAAGTTTTCGAAATTACTTTTTGGGCAGTATATATTCTCACTCCTATATATCCTCTCTAGAATTGACAGCGCCCACCAGGGTAGGCCTAAAGCAGGGCTGCAGGATGGTTAAGAGTCTACAGGCCCTTGGAACGGAAAGGGAAATGGAGGGAACACGGAAGGGTTTCAGACAAAAAAGTCTGACATTTTTACTGGTTCAATATGAGAATCGAAATATATGATTAATATTTTCCTAACTCGTGAGTCACTACTTATACCAATAACTATGAAGTAAATGACACAACACAGTTTTCACGAACTTCACACTATATTTTCCAAATGTCATTGTAATATTATAATTACCTAGAAGCGACTGACACATTTACTTTAAACAAATGGTAATCCCATACAAATATTATTGCGTTACCACTGCAGTTAAGTTATGAGGCATTCAAATTAACTATTCAATACACCTGCCAACCCAATGAGCTAGGTTCCTCTCAGTAAATGAGTTTTAAGTTTATTCAGTTTATATTCCGGTAAGTTTAAGTATGACGTCCGTATTACACGGTGGGTTCGATGACCGAGAAAATGATCGAATCTTGTAAAGTAAAAATTTGTTTTTAAATTATTTTTTTATGAGGTAATAATCTTCTAATGAATACTACCGCTAGGATGGAGCATGAGAAGGTTTCAGACTTTTACTGACTTTTTTTTTAGATTGGAAAATCGTCCAATGACGTCTTTCGCTCTTGGGCGGAGCGAAAGGGTGTGTCAAACCTTTACTGACTAAAAACTCACTCCTGCTCCTTCTTTGCCTTCGTCCCAGGGCTCCGGGTTCCACTTTCACATCACCCGTGGAGACTTTTACTAACTAGAGCCACACCTATGTCCTTCAATTGCCCTTTGCGTTCTAGAACCACAGTTTTCCTTTATAGTTTTTTTTTTTTTGTAATTATTTATTTAAAGCATGCCTCTCCTAGAAAGGACGCCTGAGTCCCAGTAGTGGGAACATTATAGGAACAACTATCTTAACTATCTTAAAGTATGATATAATAATAAAACAGTTTTTTTCACCAAAATATTATACAACACATCATTTAACATGTTGTAACAAAGCGCCCTAAAAAAAGGTAAGGCACTGGTCTCCTACAATAATAGGAGATTGGTGCCTATACTAAGCCTGTTCCTATTTCAGGAAACCAATTTTCCGTAAAATGCTAGTATCCGACTGCATCCGAATCAACTGGCAGCGGACCCCAATAAAGTTGGAAAAAAGGCAGGTAGGTACTTAATCTATAAAAAGATACCTTAATTATGCTGATATTTACAGAGATTCCGTATTCCAAATACCGTAAAGAAAGGTGTTACCCTTCAAACATACGGTCAAGAAAGATATTTTCAACTTTCCTCTTTAGTTGGAGGTTATCAATACAGTATGTATAGTCAGGGGTCAAAAATGCAATTACAATGCATTCCAAATAAGAATTGGGATCGGTTAGGATCGATTGCCATGTTGTGATGTCACGTCCACTGTCAAATCGCAAGAAATTGGGCAAAATTGAAGAACTCAGAGATGAGCAAAATTGAAGAACTGGATTCTGATCAAACATTTTTCGTTCATAGTTCGTAAATAAATTAAATTTTAAAAATTTCTTGTTTTGCTCATCATAATAATTCTTCGATTTGACGTATGACGTGACGTCACAACATGGCAATTGATCCTATTCTTATTTGGAACGCATTGTACATGCTACCAATGGTAGAGTCAAAAATTTCTTTGTGCGAGACGTTCAATGGTCCACACGTAGTTTATTTAATACTCTAGATTTTATGCTACAAATTAAATTAGTCATGAACTATCGAATCTGTTCTACAAAAAAAAAAATTAGACACAGTGCAATTGCACTTTTAATCCCTGACTATACATAAACAGGATTTTCCTTCCGCACAGCTGATGACTCAATTGATTTATAGTATAGGTTATTTGCTGCAGGTCAACGTCACAATAATTTATATTGATAGGTAAATATATATACCTAATACAATACATATTCATTGGCCTGTTGGTGTAGTGGTTAAGGGCTCTGACTGCTATGCCGGAGGTAGTGGGATCAATTCTCACCCAAAACAAATTTTCTTTTTTGGGAAATTATCATATGACATCCCCCGCCCTTGGGCGGGGCGGGTGATAGTGTCAGACTTTTACTGACTAAAAACCCACTCCTGTTCCTTCGTTGTCTTTCGTACTAGGGCCAAGTCTTCCTTTCAGAATCAGACCCTTGGCCCCAGTAGGCTTCGACCCTGCTAGGCCCCTACAGTTGCTAACATCTCCTTGAGGCGCGCGTGGAACAGCACGCGCCGTCGACGACTTGGGCTCGGTCCGGACGGTTACCGGACTTTCGACGGCGACGGACGGCGAGCAATGGGTGGCTCGCCGTCCGCAAACCTGCACCTACAATGGCCGGAAATTGGAATCGGAATCCCGGCGGCGATTGGGGTGTGAGGACCGTTGCCTCACGCGATCGGCCGCCTCCTTTGCTAGCATTACTGCTTCGCAGAAGGAGGGGACCGCCTGCCACTCCTCCTCGCTCCGGGCCATGACCTGTACCAAGGCCTCAGGCCGAATATGCTATGCTATGCTGCGGTCTTGTATTAATGATTAAGTACCTACAAAATAAATGACTTAAGTCCTGTTAAACCAGAAAACCTTGTAATTACACAGTTCTAACATTCGAAACACAATTTAACTAAATGTAGAATGGAAATGAACTATTTCGAACACCTGGGCCACAAATTCCGCTTCAAACTTATTGCTTTGATTATTTCAATTAATATCAATTATTATTTGTAGGTAGCTGATTTGTATTCCTCGTCATCAATTCAGTTTATTATTAATATTATTATATCATCATTTCAGTTGACAGACGCCCACTGTTGGACGTAGTCCTCCCTCCAGTGTCGTCATAAAACCGGTCCTGTGCGACTCGTCTCTGTCGGATTCCATAACACTCATCAGGACATTGATCCACCTTTAGTGAGGCCCTCCAACGCTGCATCTTCCGGTACGCGGTCACTACATCAGAACCTATCGGTTCAATGTGCCCTGCCCACTGCCACTTAAGTTTGGCGATTCTTAGGGTTATATCGGAAGCCTTGATTATACGGATATCTTTATATTTGATTCGATCACGCAAGAAAACTCTGTCTATAGCGCTCTCCGTTGCCCAGTGGGTGTCAAAGCCATCTGATGAGGTCGCATTTTTGGGACTGATTTGAACAGAACAAAAGAGCTCTTTTATCCAACCTAACCAACCAACTGGACTGGACTATCGTGGACTGAATTCCGTACCAGCGAGTCTATACTTCGAGAACTCGGCATCAAGCAGCGTTTATAATCTTTGGTACAGTCTCGTATTCTCACCCTTTTTTGACACATCTGCCGCCGAGGGGAAGGTACTAATGAGCGATTTGTGGTCCAGGGAATTGTTTAGGGTAACAGGCCACGAGGAAGATTGCCTATGAGGTGGACTGACCAGATTAAAGCGGCAGTAAATGGCTCATCATCACTGCACGAATGCACGAGGAAGGCGGTCATCAGAGAGGAGTGGCGGCGTGTTGTGAAGCTTGCCACCAACACCTGAAGTGATGACCACGACCACTCTGTAAAAAGTGATACCGACAAGGAAGAAGAAGAACCAACCAACATAACCTATCCAACTATATAACATACATACCTATTGGAAGGTAGGCCAAGGGACTGGCCTGTTGGTCTAGTGGTTAGTGCTCCTGACTGCTATGCTAGAGGTCGTGGGTTCGATTCCCACTCAGAACAAATGTTTGTATGATGAGCACGATCATTTGTTCTTTGTCTGGGTGTAATTTACCTATAATATGTATGTATTTAGAAATATATAAGTATGTTTATCAGTTGTCTAGTACCCATAACACAAGTTCTGCTAAGCTTGGGACTAGACGGCGTTGTGTGATAGTTGTGGGATATTATTAATAAATAAATAATAAATAATAAGATTTCATAGAAACCCTAGCATCATCCTTTAATCCCAATATCAATTATTATTATTTTATACTCGTATCTAACTAGGGAAGGGAAGGGAATCGTTTGTCTTGTTATGGTCATGTGAAGCGGAGGGATGAAGCGCATGTTACTAAAAGAGTTATGAGTTTACATGTGGATGGATGGAGAGGGAGAAGGAGACCAAAGAAAAGATGGATGGATTGTGTGAAGAGTGATATGAAAGAAAAGGAAGTTAATGATAGCATGATGAGTGACAGGGCAGAATGGAAGAAAAAAACATGTTGCGCCGACCCCAAATAACACGGGACAAGGGCAGGAAGATTATGATGATACTCGTATTTATCTACCAACCTTGGTACAATTAAAAGTTAGAGTAGAAGCAAAGTTGATTTTCATAAACTAATTTAAACAAAAGAATACCCGTTTCTATAATCATCCAAAATCTACATTACGTATATAAATTGCCTAAAAAATCTGACTCAACGTTTCAAAAATGTTATCACAAAACCACACGATATAATTATATAACAACTTAAAATTATACATTATTCATAATAGCTACATAGGTAATTAGATACATAACATGAATGGTAAGCAAAAAACTTACAAATATCAGCAAAAAGTAAATTCTTTTATAAAAAAAGACACGTGAGAATAAGATATTTTTATTATATGCCACAATTAAATTAGTTATATTTAGCGTAGTCATTTCAATCGAGAAAAAAAAATTATCCACTATTGTTTTAAACTGTCAGTTCGATTTCAATTTAAAAAAGAAATACCAGCACCCTATTTACATTACATAGTAAATCACTAAAAAGAAAATCACCATCAAATAAAATAATTATGGCAAATAAAACTTCGGTTATGATAGGTTTCATAAGCCTCCATATTCTTAAACGCAAGCGAAAGAGAAGAAATATCGGGCCAAGGTAACCCGAACCCTGCAAGGCATAAAGCAACTGAAGGACACGGGTGGGTTTAGTCGGTAAAAGTCTAACACGCCCTCGCGCTCCACCCTAGGGCGCGAGGGCGTTTTCCACCTAAAAAAGCCCTATTTAACACAATCTGTTACAATGTCAGATCGTGATAAATGTTCTTAACTAAATGTGTCATAACTCGTTTAAAGTAAATCGTGTCACTTAAGATAACGTCCAACTCGAACACAAGCTCAAATTACGTGAATTTTAGTGATGTTACAATCTAGACTCGATATTTTTGATTCCTAAAGCGATGGCCTTCGTAAACGACACAACGAGACGGCGAACGCGATGTTATTGGGCGCGAATGAAACAAACCATTAACACTCTATTCTGATGGCCTACGTGACCAACTAGACGTTGGTGCGGTGCAGCGATAAGCGAAGCGAAGTGGTCGCCGCAAGCTTGTTTTGAAATTTTCACGCGAACTCTTGCGGTACAATGACTTGTTTTATATAAATGGCGGCTGAAGTGGCGACTTCGCGCGCACGTAGGACAGAGACGCAGCGTCGCATTCAATTCGCTGAACCGCATTGGTACGCTTCGTAACCGCAATCGTGTTGGATCACCCACGTAGGACGCCACGTAAGTTACCTAACGTAATTTTTACAATGTTTACCACCGTTATCGGTCAAAGTGAATCTCTGGAACTATCCAGGTACACGATACCATAACGTCTTGAATTCATCATAATTTTTGTGTGAGAAAGAGATAGAGCTTTACACGACGTATAGCACAATCCTTTTCTTACACTGGAATTATAATATTTTAAGACGTCATGATAGGGGAGTTGGTGGATAAAAATGTGAAGAAAAGTATGGCACGGCCGCGCCGCTTTTTTGCTCGTCGGCTTGGCGGAGGCACTGCTGTGCCCCCAGATGCACGTACGTAAGTAAAAGTGCGTCACAGTAACACCAGTCGATATCTCATAGGTTGCTGACGTCGGGGTGTGGATGGGTGATCATGACTGTAAAGCATTAGTTATGTTATATAATTTAGAAACATTGTCCGTTTTAGACTAACCGCAAATTGGACCTACTGCGAATTGGACCAACCGCGACCTGGACCAATCATGAATTAGACCAATCGCAAATTAAACCAACCGTGACTTAAACAAAAAACAGTAGACAGTTCTAATTTCGCGGGCTTCCTTTGAGCGTTCACTTCATCATCGTCTGAGCAGTCAGTTACCTCATTTTTTAAGTATTTTAAAACGCCACAAAAAGTTTCTTCATCAAAAACAATAATCTCTGAAATTGACTATAACATAAAATAAAATGTACTAATTAATTCACTCCAAAAATAAAACATTCTTTGTACATTTAACATAAATCAGTAAAAATCAAATAAGATTGTTCGATAGCGGTTCCGCTGCTAGTGATGTAGTGACTAGACTGATACGAAATATCGAAATACCAAATATTATTTTTAATTTCGTAATTTTTTTACCTTAATTTTTATTATTATAATATGAATTCCATTATTATTTAATTTTTAAATGATTGTTTACAATAATTTGTTTTGTAATTGTGCCTATAATTTGTATGTCTGTGTATACAACCTTTTTTCAATTTCTTAAATTGGAAAAAATCTACAAATGTAACATCAGAAAGGGTATCAGGTAACCTTACTCTAGCTGTTCCTGAAATTCCACTCGCATCTTTAGTCACTACTCTACTTCGCTTCGGTTGTAGCGTGATATTACATAATTTATACTATTTGTCATAACCCTGACTATTCCACTACTTAATGAATTTTTCCAATCCGACGAGATGAGCGCGTTTAAAAAAACCAAAAATACTCTTCCGCTTCGTTATAATATTATTATTATATCATATATATGGAATTAGTATAAATAAAACAAAACTCTCAAACACATAAAAGAAAACTGTAACAAAAAAAAACAACATTATTCCTACATAATTACCAAAAATCGCAAATGAATTATTCGATTTATTTCCTGCACATCACTAGCGCTGACCGACTTGCCACACCGCGCACCGCTGCCATTCGGGGCATGTCCACACAAGTTACACAATTATTACGAAGAAGTGTGATGATGATTATTTCACTTTTTGTCTCGAATCAAGCATTGCAGACATACTCGTATATACGTTAATAGGAAGAATTGGGAAAGAAGGATAGTAAATAGTTGTTTTACGCGACTTTTATACAGAGTGGTCCGTTTATATCGTCATATCCCAAGACTTTTTCCCAACCAGATTTAGACCAACAAGCCAGTCATCTGTATCTACCTAGTTACACGTACCAAGTGTCATCGAAATCCTTTCGAGCATGATAAAGTAACAAACTACTAACTACTGTGGTAATCAATTTGGTTAAGGGCATCCAACTCGACGTACATTTTCACTGTTTTTCATAAAACCGCTCTTACGTGATCCGATTCCTTTATTCTGACGACATCTCAACGCTTAGTCACGTGGTCAGAACAAAGGAATCGGAGGCGTGGCCTACTCGAGGCGTTCGGCGCGAACGAAACGATTGTAACTTGGCTGGGGGGCTGATCTATTCACTTGGCTTAAATACGCTGAAGATGCAACTGTCAAAGTAATACAGACTCAATGCATATGAAAGTTTAAAAATACATACATTCATTGCTCTGCAAACTACTGATGCAATATATTTAAAAATAGATTCTAAGATATACACAAGAATATTAGTAATGATATTTCCTTTATGGATCAGCAGTGTAGTAACCGACATGGAAAAACCCCAAATACACTGTTTTGCAAACAGTTGCAGCACGCGGTTGAAAAAACGTGATTGAGTTCGGCTTGCTTTATTTGTGTCTGGCTCCGAGTTTTCTGACCGGCTCTTAAGGTTACAGGTCCAAATCTAGTGACATTTTTAGTGATCGTCTATGTCATATGCGGATGTTGTCTAGGTGAAGTTTGATGGCAATGATTTTTGCTGCAGGTAAGTAGGTATTACATCGTCATCATCATCATTTCAGCCGAAAGATGCTGGGCAAAAGCCTCCCGCAAATGTCACCACAACAAAAGGTACTGTGCGTTTCGCATCCATCGCTGTCAAGGGTAGACGAGCTGCCGGGCACCAGGGGCTATTTCTTTGTTAGAATAGAATAGAATAAACTTTATTGTACACCAAAATAGTAACAAAACTTATACATAAACTTAAATCTATGGGTACAAAAGTGGTCTTATCGCTGACAGCGATATCTACCAGACAACCATAGAATGTAATGTAAGAACTTGAAATAGGAAAAGGGGGGTAGTCTGTGTGTCTGTGTACGGTGTAGGGGGGGTGGGTGCAGTAACAAAACTTTTATACTAACTTAAACCTATGGGTAGGCGGTCTTATCGCTGACAGCGATATCTACCAGACAACCTTAGGATGGAATGTACGAACTTGAAAGGGGGGGGGGGTGCTTTGTTGTGCTTTTCTTAAGGTGGTTTGCCATAATCGCCACGCTTGGCAAGCGAGTTGGCGGCCGCAGAGTGGTTATTGCAATGCACAGAGAATGTTGCTACCAATTCTAGTATGTCCCTTAGTCGCCTCTTACGACATGCACGGCAAGAGATGGGAAGGTGCTATTCTTTACGTCCGAACACCATACGTTACTGAGCTATTACAATAAAATCTGAATTAGATACAGATAAAGAGTGTATGTTTATTAGGAAATTACAAACAATAATATACAGTCAGGGGTCAAGTCACCCTCACGTTCCGCCCAAGAGTGCCAGTTGTCATTGGATGATTTTCCCAACTAAAAAATAGGAGTCAAAAGTTTAATTGCACTTTACCAATGCGAAAGTGACTAAAATAATGTAATAAGTATATTTTCTACTATAACGCATGAGAAGCCGCTGGCCTAACGACATTCCTTGCCGACTGATCTGACTGACTGTGACAAACAACAGGTAAATTGTTTATTTATACAGGGTTATTTGTAAAACACTAACAACCTTGCAGCAATTTATTACTAACATCATAAACAACAACTTTTGATCTATGACTTTTTTCAAAACATAATTAGTTTACCAAAAACAAACCTTCAAGATTTTGTTGTTCTATCTAACACAATTTAACTCTGTTTCTTACTTTACCTACCTACGTCTGCATGACGCGACGCAAGCGCATCAAGCACTCCCGCCGCGCCGTCCGATCCCCGCTCCCCTCCGCTATTGTACTATCGCTTGCTTCGCATAGACTTCGTAATATTTAGAACGTTCAATTTAAATATTTTTAATTTTTTATAAAAATCTGATGAACCAAAATAAGATACATTTTTAAAAGTTGTTGTTTATGATGTTAGTAACATAGTCCTGAGAGGTTGCCAGGGTTTTACAAATAACCCTGTATTTTTGTAAAAGGTTAAAGGTTAAATCTAATCTAGAAGTTTATTCATCCATTTATTCTGTCCGAAACTACCCTTGAGGACTATCCTTGAGGATATGGAGGCTACTTTTACACAGCTCCTATGAGATAAAGCCACGGAAGTAAATTTGTTTTTTTAGTGTTCTGTAACTCAAAAGGAAAAATCGGAACCCTTATAGGATCACTTTGTTGTCCGTTCGTCCGTCTGTCTCTCTGTCTGTCTGTCAAGACCCTTTATCACTGGGACGCGTGGAGGTATCAAGTTGAAATTAAAACCATGTATTCAGGTCTGCGGTCCCTAGAAGCGTGAAAATATCAAATGACTGAGTTAACACAAAAAAAAAGATACAGCCGTTGGGCAGTGTCGAATTACACGTTTTTGGCGACATATACCCAAAAAACGTGTATTTCGACATGTCTAGGAAATCAAAATTCATAGGATACTTCCCGTTGACCTAGAATCCTGAAATTTGGCATGAAGAACGGTCTTATAGCACAAGTGTAGGAAAAAATGTGAAAACTGTAAATTTGTACTTACGTCACAAAAAAAACCTTTTATTACGATTCGGAAAAATCATCGTAACTCTATTCGGGAATTGAACTGTTTTCATAGGTAAAATTTGTACGGAACCCTCAGTGCGCGAGTTCGACTCGCCCTTGCCCAGTTTTTATTATTATTGGTAGACTCGCGTTTGACCATTATCTCACCTGATCGTAAACGATGAATTTGTCAACGATGGAGCACGTTTTCCTAGACGTAACCTATTCACCATTGACTTAAAGAACCCTAGGCTGTAGCTATCAGAAAACAGACTGTGGCAGAGAATTTCACTTTTTAGCTGTGCGTACAACTCTCCGGTCGCAGGTCTGCTGGAAAAAAAATCATTTGAAATAAGCAAACCTTTGTGCTCTTCTATCTGATTTTGTTATTTTCATTTTTAAGTGTTTGTGTGTACATATATAAATAAATAAATACAATAAATGTGTTCCCTAAACGTTTTGTACGAAAGTAAAGTCATTAATAAGAAGGAATCAACCGTAATGCAATAGTCGTTTCTTTCCACGTAAGAAGAAACAGAGGCGAATAGATCTAATAAACCAAGTTTTATTGCTGACTCAGAATCTATTAAGAATTTACTAATACTTAATGTCATTAAGTAATCGTAAGTTACAACATAATCGTACGCCGCGGTGCAACGTAACCGGCCAATGTTCGACACACATTGGGGCCAAGGTTTGGGCCAACGGAACTCGTTCTCAAATCAAAATAATTTGTTTTTGTATCGTTATGTCATTGGTTATGCGAAATTTTAAAGTAAACAATTGAATTATTTGGTAATATTTAGTAATAAAAATTGGAATAAAAACGAATGATTGACATAAACATGAAGTTTTATGGTAAATAAGTACGTTGCGAATCTCGAGATATGATGTTTTTAGAAGTTATTTTTATTAGCTATGTCCATTAATATTATTTCTTATATTTTTGTAATTGTATGTTTCGAAAAGTATTTCAAATTTAATTTCATACAGTTTTTTGACTTGAACTGGTAAAGCATCATCTCACTAAGATCACACAGGAGACATCTATTCCTTCTCTTAGAGAGAAGGCACAGGCCTTCTCCACAGTCCTCAGTAGTTACCCACAGGACTTACCATGAAGTTTAAAGTAAGATTGTTACATTCTTATTTCCAGTGTGGGTAAGGGATTGCGCTAGTCAACCTGTATAGCTCTGTCTCTTACCCACACTGAAATAAGAATGAAACAATCTTACTTTGAACGTCATGGTAACCCACCTTATTCTTGGTTCCACTAGATTCCCGACAAATATTGGTGTGATAAGCACGATTATTTGTTCTGTGTCACTGTGTAATTTATTTATAATATGTATGTATTTAGAAATATATAAGTATATTTATCAGTTGTCTAGTACTCATAGTACAAGCTCTGCTTAGTTTGGGACTAGATGTCGTTGTGTGAATGTTGTGGAATATTATATTAGTACTATATTATATATGTTTTGAGAGCAGTGGTGGCCGAGTAGTAACGGCCCCGACAAACGAGTCGTAGGTCGCGGGTTCAAACCCAGCCAGGCGCATTACTTTGTATAATTTATTTCATCACCACTGCTCTCAAAACGGTGAAGGAAAACATCGTGAGAAAGTCGGCATGTCCTAGAACCAAAAAATTCAAAGACATGTGACAATCACCAACCCGCACTGGGGTCGCGTGGTGGATTACGGCCCATTTCCTCTCCTATAGAGGAGGCCTGAGTCCCAACAGTGGGAAAATTACATATGCTATATATGCTATTTTATGCTACTCTATTATAAAATAGCAACCAATTCCGATCACGCCAACATTGGACAAACTTACCTATTTTCCTTAACACTGGCCCCAAATGTATTGAATCGATACTTAGTAAACAGAATTAAGGCCACTGACCATACGCAGAGAACTCAAGGATTGAAACTAGATATGGAAATAGTTAATAATGTTAGTTAAACTAATGGTTCTATGTTTGTTTGTGCTTTCAAATTAAACATAGCCGTCTAGTCCCAAGCTAAGCAGAGCTTGTGTTATGGGTACTAGACAACTGATAAACATACTTATATATTCCTAAATACATACATATATAGATAAATTACACCCAGACACAGAACAAAATGATCATGCTCATCACACAAACAATTGTCCTGGGTAGGAACCGAACCCACGACCTGCGGCATAGCAGTCAGGGTCACTAACCACTAGACCAACAGGCCAGTTGAATATGAGTAAATTTTAGGTAAGATCGAACTGAAGATATCCACAGGACAACTAAGGTAACCGACATAGCCTAAAAAATCTTTACTCCGATTCGAATCCGACTCGACTGGGCAGCGTTCGGGAAGCTGCGCGGTATCTTCTTGTTCAACATACCACAGTGTCTCAAGACGAAAGTCTATGACAATGCGTGTTGTAGTGATGACATATGGCTCTGAAACGTGGTTACTCACAATGGGCTTCATCAGAAGGCTTAAAGTCACCCAAATAGCAATTGTAAAGCTCTTGTATGCTCGGAGTTTCGTTGCGTGATCAAATCAGAAATGAAGATATCCGCAGGAGAACCAAGGTTACCGACATAGCCGGAAGAATCACCAAACTTAATTTGCAGTGGGCAGGGCACATTGCTCACAGAACAGATGGTCGATGGGGACGAAAGGTACTGGAGTGGCGTTTGCGTATCGGAAGACGCAGCGCTGGAAAGCCTCCCACAAGGCGTACCGAGTGCCAGGTGAGGGTCATGGGATGCGAGACGCACAGCACCTTTCGTTGCGGCAACACTTGAGGGAGGCCTTTGTCAAACAGTGAACCTCTTTTGGCTGAAATGATAATGATGATGAAGACTAAAGTTGAAGCCGTGACAAAAAATATTTTAATGTCACCTGCAGAAAATATTACATGAATACAGTTTTGCTTAAAATATGGTAAACATATAGTAAGTAAAATACTTTTTCTTGTGGCCCGGGGCCATAGTAAAGCTAGAACTACATTAGACCAACGCACACGTGGACCACGCCTGATTTATACGTAGAACGACGTCGCATGGCGTAGATCAAGTGTAGCTCTACAAGTCTAGTTTCCATATCATATGTATGGAGACCGACGCGCCCAGATCGGCTTACGTGGCCCACGTGTGCGCAATGTAGTTCTATTTTAATTCATTCGATCAATTCCATAGGGTTACGTATGGAACACAACGTGCCATGGACTCGGGCTTGGCCCTTATTGGACGACGAGCTACCCATTGCTCGCCGTCTGCAAGCCCGCGCCTACGGTGGGTTTAATGAAATACCTACTAAGCCCTTAACAATTTCCTTCGCTACCTAACCATGGTTGAATCCACAAATAACTTCAAATATTGCGTCCCATTAATACTAAGGAGTACAAAACTAATAAAGCAATATAGTAACTATTTGTTTTAAGGGGAAGCCTCCTTTTGTTATCAAAATTTACTGCCCTTAAGGTTCAGGTAAGTTACCGTTATATCTATAATTACAATCAATTTTGATAGTTTTAGTTAAGAACAATAGAAAAACATCGTGATTAGGGAATCCAATTCGGCATCTTTTTGCGTGATCAGAAATGCGGGATTACTCATGCGGGATTAGCTACTCATGCGAGATCGCGCACGCTTGCGAGATTGAATTTTTTTCTAAGAGAATTGGATTCAGACGATGCGCCGCACCGTTCTGACTACCTACTTATTAGGCCCAGCACAGCCTCATTAACAATTAAGTGATTTAACAATTTTCCATGGAATTCTTAACTTTTCTTTAGAATATCTAACCTACGAGTATGTTATTTTGTGTTGTACGAATCGTAAATTGGAAGTAGATGGATTGGATGTAATTACAGTCAGTTAATGTACCTACTCTATAATCCTAAATCTGAAAGATGAAACGTTAAATATTTTATTTTATTATTCCTGATTATTTACACCTCTGCGAAATGCACAGATTGGTACTGTGACCGGCAAAATTTAAAAATCATAAAATAATTTGAATTTCGAAGGCTACCTTTTATCTCCCTTAAAATAAAATAAAATATATTTAAAATTATCCCAATCCTGCAAACCGCGACTTGGATGCGTGATTAGATTCTCTATTCGTGATGTTTCCGCCATTTTGGATTTGGGTGATTTTGAAGTTTGAATGGGTTACGTTGTAAGTGCGGCCATGGTCACGGCCACGGTCACGGTAAGAATGATTGTGTAATACTAATATTTATCTTGTTTAAAATATTCTCAAGATAAATATTGAGAGAACACTAAGAGATAAATGAAAAAAACGGGGCAAGTGCGAGTCGGACTCGCGCACTGAGGGCTCCGTACAAACTTTTCTATGTAAATATATAATAATATAATATAATAATATATAATATAATATTCCACAACTATCACACAACGCCGTCTAGTCCCAAGCTAAGCAGAGCTTGTGTTATGGGTGCCAGACAACTGATAAACATACTTATATATTTCTAAATACATACATATTATAGATAAATTACACCCAGACACAGAACAAATGATCGTGCTCATCACACAAACATTTGTCCTGGGTGGGAATCGAACCCACGACCTCCGGCATAGCAGTCAGGGCAACCAACCACTAGACCAACAGGCCAGTCAAAAATAGTTTAATTCCCGAATGGAATCTCGAAGATTTTTCCGAATCGCAAAAAAAGTTTTTTTTTGTGATAAAACAACTTTACTGTTTTCTGATTTATTAATATCACAAGTTAACAGTTTTCAGATATTTTCCTATACTTGTGATAAAGGAATTTGCTTTATGCCAAATTTCAGGAGTCTGGGTCAACGGGAAGTACCCTATGAATTTTGATTCTCTTGACAGTGTCGAAATATACGTTTTTTGCGACATAAACGGGCGTATATCCTCTCAAATCTCAAAACGTTCCCGAGATAAAGGGCAGCCCGACAACAAAGTAATCCTATAAGGGTTCGATTTTTTCTTTTAAGGTACGGAACCCTAAAAACGATGCGACTATGTTTTTTCATAGAAAGATACTATCTCCAAAGCGATTTTAGTTACTTTTTTCACAGACATCTTTGTCTCAATGTGCTAGTTTTCGGCAGCTATTTTCAACACATTTTATCTATATACCTTCACATTATAAAGCTAAAGAGTTTATTGACTGATAAGTTGAAAGGGAATCTCTTGTCTTGGTATGGTCATGTGAAGAGTAGGGATGAAACGCATGTTACTAAAATAGTTCCGAGTTTACATGTGGATGGATGGAGAGGGAGAGGGAGACCAAAGAAAAGATGGATGGATTGTGTGAAGAGTGATATGAAAAAAAGGAAATTAGTGATAGCATGACGAGTGACAGGGCAGAATGAACCCCAAATAACACGGGACAAGGGCAGGCAGATGATGATGATGATGATTTTTCCAAAATTATAAAAGTAAATACAAAATTATATATTATGTTATGATGTTACCCAAGTTATTTTAAAGTAAATATTTCCGGAACAAACATACTATTGTCGTTTTACAATTTGTCAAATGTGTTTGACAAGCTGCCGGAACAAATAGGTAAGTGTCGAAACATGGACATAATATTATTAATTGCGAACATGGTCTTCATTTTATTTTTCTTATTATTATTGATAGGATTGCGTTTGACCACCATCTTACCTGATGGTAAGCAACGAGTGCGCCACCGGTACATGGTAGACATCCCACCTATACGCACAAAACGTTTTGGAAACTCATTCATTGTGCGTACAGCTAAGGAGTGGAATTCCTTGCCGGAATCTGTGTTTCCTGATGGCTACAACCCGGTAATCTTTAAGTCAAGAGTGAATAGGTTACTTCTAGGTAAGCGCGCTCCATCGTCATTCGAAATATGGTGACTTGCAGTACAATTTTGTCGCATATCTATTTGCCGAGCTCACATAGTAACTACTCTTTATTTATTCTTGATAGGTTCGCGTTTAACCACTATCTCACTTGATGGTAAGCGATGATGTGGCCGAAAAAAATTTTACCTTCAATAAATTACCTCACCAGGCAAAGTTTTTTTGTATAAACAAATATAGGTACTTACTTCTAATATGTAAGAAAACTGAACAAATTTCGATGAAACTCACACACACCGCACAGCCTGCTGCAAGAATCATTGCTGTTGTTATTTTATTTTATTTTTTTATATTCAATATAACAATAATTTCAGGTAAAAGTACCCATATCACAAATACCCTAGTGAGTAACATACATAACTATATCAAATTTTTATTATTTAAGTTGTGTGGGTTGTGAGCCAAATAAACTTGTTTTCTTAGTTCTTTAAACTTGGTAAACCACGTCCTGGAATATCACATAGGATGATTTTTATCTCGGATGTTCCCTTGGGACAATTAGCTACTCATCATCATCATTTCAGCCGAAAAACACTGTTGGACATAGGCCTCCCCCAAGTGTCGCTATAATGACCGGTCCTGTGCGTCTCGCATCCATCGGATTCCCGCGACCCTCACCAGGTCACCGGTCCACATTGTGGGAAGCCTTCCAACAGTGCGCCTTCCGGTACATAGTCGCCATTCCAGAACCTTTCGTCCCCATCGACCATCTGTTCTGCAAGCAATGTGCCCTGCCTGTCTGTAACCTTGGTTCTCCTGCGGATATCTTCATTTCTTATGTAACCTCCTCTCTCAAGGAAACTCCGAGCATAGCCCTTTCCATTGCCCTTTGAGTGACTTTAAGCCTTAATTTTCTACTATCACTGGTATCAACTAAACTTAAAATATAAACGAGTTTTACCAAGATATTACACTTATTACCAACCAAACGTACCAAAGGCAAAACCCGAAGGTTAGACACATCAAAGCTTTCATATTTACACGTCCATTAACAAAGGTATGAGTCAGCATTACCGATCACTGACGCAGTATTTCGAGATCAGTGTAAAACACGATGAAGAAATGTAACAGTTTTAGGAATCTGACTGAAGCTGCTTTTCCACCAGAGATGTGCTATACGCGAGGATGTAATAGCTAAGCTGTGAAACTATGTGACGTTTTCCACTGATACTAAGCTATGTAGCGGTGAGGGTAAGATATGCTATGAAGGTGCGCCGCAGCAAAGTAGCTGCATGAAATAAAAAAAGTTAATCTGATGGGGAACACCTACAATTTTGACTACAAGTTGAAATATATATTTGTCTCTGTAGAACTCTTAAAAACACCTGAGATAATCGCACAAGCAATCCGCACCAGCGAGATTGACATAGTTTTCTTCGTCCGCACCAGCTGAAGTACCGCGGCGCGCCAGAATAGGCCTGTTCCGCAGTGAAGGTTTTAAAATAAGCCACTGGCAGCTAAGAGATGACCAGCTTCAACTGACAGCGCCCGTTCACGGAGTTGACGCTTATATTAACACCAGTCAGCTCAACTCTTTTGAAGGGAACTGAATGATCCTACACACATACTTACAAACTAGATCACATACAAAGGGCAACTAGAAGACAGATCATTATAAAAAAAATTACAAAGGTACTGCGAAAGGAGAGGTTAAAAGAAATGTAGACAATAGTGTGTAAAACAAGAAAAGAGGAGAGTGAAATCGTAAAATAAAGTAACAAATAAATAAGTTAAGTGCATTTCTATTTGTAAAGTAAACATATTACTGTTCTTTATAAGTCACCATCATCCTCATAAAAGCTAGTTATTATTTTAACCTATTGTCACCTCTAACCTCAAGTACATTGACTTTTTAAATAAAAAACTTATCAATAACTTTCAATGTCCGTGGCTTTGTAACTATTTATTTTGGTAGACATTCATCGAATGATAAATTGTTTCTTCTACATCATTCACAATTCAGGAGTGCGGTTAAAAAAAGGATAAAATTTAAATAACATATTTAAGCATTTCCTTCTTTCTTTCTTTCTGTCTGTCTTTCTTTCCTTCCTTTTTTCTTCTATCTTTATTTCTATCTTTATTTCTGTCTGTCTTTCTTTCCTTCCTTTTTTCTTCTATCTTTATTTCTATCTTTATTTCTGTCTGTCTTTCTTTCCTTCCTTTTTTCTTCTGTCTTTTATTCTATCTTTATTTCTGTCTGTCTTTCTTTCCTTCCTTTTTTCTTCTATCTTTCTTTCTATCTTTATTTCTGTCTGTCTTTCTTTCCTTCCTTTTTTCTTCTATCTTTCTTTCTGTCTGTCTTTCTTTCCTTCCTTTTTTCTTCTATCTTTCTTCCTTTTTTCTTTCTATCTTTCTTTCTTTTTTCTTTCTATCTTTTTTTATTTCTGTCATTCCTTCCTTTTTTTTCTTTCTATCTTTCTTTCTATCTTTTTTTCTGTCTGTCTTTCTTTCCTTCCTTTTTTCTTCTATCTTTCTTTCTATCTTTATTTCTGTCTGTCTTTCTTTCCTTCCTTTTTTCTTCTATCTTTCTTTCTATCTTTATTTCTGTCTGTCTTTCTTTCCTTCCTTTTTTCTTCTATCTTTCATTCTATCTTTATTTCTGTCTGTCTTTCTTTCCTTCCTTTTTTCTTCTATTTTTCATTCTATCTTTATTTGTGTCTGTCTTTCTTTCCTTCCTTTTTTCTTCTATCTTTCATTATATCTTTCTTTCTGTTTTCTTTCTATCTTTCTTTCTTTTTTCTTTCTATCTTTCTTTATTTCTGTCATTCCTTCCTTTTTTATCTTTCTATCTTTATTTCTGTCTGTCTTTCTTTCCTTCCTTTTTTCTTCTATCTTTCTTTCTATCTTTATTTCTGTCTGTCTTTCTTTCCTTCCTTTTTTCTTCTATCTTTATTTCTGTCTGTCTTTCTTTCCTTCCTTTTTTCTTCTATCTTTCATTCTATCTTTATTTCTGTCTGTCTTTCTTTCCTTCCTTTTTTCTTCTATTTTTCATTCTATCTTTATTTGTGTCTGTCTTTCTTTCCTTCCTTTTTTCTTCTATCTTTCATTCTATCTTTCATTCTATCTTTCTTTCTGTTTTCTTTCTATCTTTCTTTCTTTTTTCTTTCTATCTTTCTTTATTTCTGTCATTCCTTCCTTTTTTATCTTTCTATCTTTCATTCTATCTTTATTTCTGTCTGTCTTTCTTTCCTTCCTTTTTTCTTCCATCTTTCTTTCTATCTTTATTTCTGTCTGTCTTTCTTTCTATCTTTCTTTCTTTTTTCTTTCTATCTTTCTTTATTTCTGTCTTTCCTTCCTTTTATTTCTTTCTATCTTTCAATCTTTACTTTATTTTTAGCTTAAACCAATGTAACTGCTTGTAAGAGTTAATATACGGTTAAATAAGAGGTTTCGTCGTATCAACAAGCGACAAAACGTTCAAATTTGCTCCCATAATGTAAATAGAACATTATTGTTGGTAGAAATTAAAGATTATTTGATGAGGTCCTGAGAAGGTCTTTAGTTAGTGGCAATCAAAGTTAATTTCCGTTAATAATAATAATAATAATAATAATAACACCCGATGTCAACAGAAGTCGTATTTTTTTCAATCACAGTTTTAAATTTTAAAATATTGATTTCTGGACCCAGTCTAACCAAAATTCAACAATAAAAATATTAAGGAAGATTCCACTACTTAAAAAAACTAAAAACAATATAATTACACTCAATACCACATAGAAGAGAAGAGAAAAAATCCATAAACCAGACAGATGACATATGTCACCAGCATGAATGATAATAAAATAGACGAAACCTAGCAGAAATGAAAATCATACAACCATGTTGACGAGAGCCGCAGCTCGCCGTGCACGCCTACCACCTCCGGCCTCGTCGCTCAGCTCCGCCTCGCCGCCGCCGGAACCCAGCCCCACTGCGAGTGCTGTGACACCGGCCGCGGCAGCTGCGTCGAGCTCGAGCGACGAGTACTACTCGCCGCCCACGTCACCACCACCTGCGCGTCGACGGCGAGGACGCCGGCCGCCGAGTGGCTTAGGACCCCGAGGCCCACCGGCCTCTGATAGGGTCCCAGCTCCCGGCGGAAGTGTGCAGCGCATGCGATGGACGCAATCCATCAATGAAAACGTCATGCGCTCATACTATGGGGCTACAGAGGGAGGAAACAACCTGACCGCGTACCGTGTTCGGATGCTCTCTTTGTTTCAGGTGCTTGAGCCAGCCGTCAACGTTTCGGCCCAACGACTATCGGATCAGGTGCGGGTCATCCAGCGTAATCATATGTTGGACGATACTGTACTTGATCGCCTCCGAACGGAAATGGGTAGCCATGCCATTGCCTCTTCGTCGCAGACGGCGGTACCTTCACAGGTATCACCGTCCAACCATCTTCCCAATCACGCTGACGAGGAGAGCACTGACATGGTTACACATGTAAGTACCCAGTCTAACAATGAATTGAGGAGTGCTTTGGAGTGTGCTATTCGGGAGTATCGCAACATGCCGCTTAAACTTAGGCCGCGATTACCTCGTTTGCCCATGTGTAATAAGAATAAGGCGCTGGTGGCTGCTCTGGATTCGCAGTTGTCAAACTATTTTGATGACTGCGAAGATCTCACTGATACACACTCGATAATGTACTGCGCGGCTGTAGCGGCATGTCGTGTAGCTCACGTCAAATTTCCAAACAGTGACGTAGCTACACGACCAAAACCAGCTGTGCCGGCCTGGCAGTGCAGGATCGAGCGTCGTATTGGTGGGGCCAGAGTACTCATCGGCAAACTAACCTGCTTCAGGGAGGGCAACACTCGCCCTCGAGTGATGCGCTTTGTGAGACGGGCGTTTTCGGGGACTGACATCAGCCCCCGAGACTATATGTCCTGTGTCACAGAGCGCATCGACTTCCTGAAGCAGAAGGTGTATGCATGGGCAAACCGTATCCGAAGGTATAAGCGGCGGGTTGAGCGGTACACCCAGAATCGCACATTCCGGAGTAATGAAAGGTGGGTATATAGAGCTTGGGAGCAGCCGGACCAAGGTGTGGCTGACACGCGCCTTCCGGATGATGACGCCATGATTTCGTTCTGGCGTAACATCTGGTCGGTGCCTGTCAGTCATACTGAAGGTGGTTGGACTCGAGAGGTCGAACGAGCATGCGAACCGATCCCAGAAATGGGGGCAATTACAATTAGCCCCCAAGATGTGGCCCGTGCAGTCCGTCCGTTGCCTAATTGGAAATCTCCAGGGCCGGACGGACTGCACAACTTTTGGATAAAGTGGTTTCAAAGATCGCACGCTCGTTTGGCATCTCAGTATCAGACCGCCTTGGAGTCTGGCTCGCTACCCGAGTTTCTTACAACAGGAGTTACCCACCTGCTCCACAAATCTGGTAGCACCGCGGAACCCAAAAACTATAGACCGATTACGTGTTTGCCGACAGTCTATAAGGTTCTTACATCCATTTTGAGAGCAAAGATTAACCATCATGTAGATAATAACGCTATCATGTCTGCCTCTCAAAATGGATGTAGGAATGGGTCCCGCGGTACTAAGGAGCTACTCCTCATCGATATGACCATTAGCCAACAGGTTCGACGTTCCCGAAAGGATCTGTGGACATGTTGGATAGATTATAAGAAGGCCTATGACTCTGTTCCTCATACATGGCTCATGAGGGTGCTGGAATTGTATAAAATTGATACAACACTACGCACCTTCCTGATGTCGTGTATGAGGCAATGGAGTACGGTCCTTCGCTATCCAGGATGTCGACATACCCAGAGGAATAGCGAACCTGTAAGGATCGAGCGAGGTATATTCCAGGGTGATAGTTTGAGTCCACTTTGGTTTTGCCTAGCCTTGAATCCTCTAAGTACACTGCTGGAGAATTCAGGTCTAGGCTATCGGTTGAAGAGAGGTGGTCAGGTAATATCTCACCTACTTTACATGGATGACCTGAAACTTTTTGCCCCCAACAATCTGCAACTGATGGAGCTACTGAAGGTAACTGAAACCTTCAGTAGTGCCATCAGGATGGAGTTTGGTGTGGACAAATGTGCGGTCATGCATGTAAAGCGAGGGGAGGTTGTGGAATCCGTGGACACCCAACTCACGGATTCCATAAACCTGAGATCCCTCTCTCCAACCGAAACCTATAAGTATTTGGGTATGTCGGAAGCTCTAGGCATCAATATCACTGACATGAAGCAATCGTTGCAGGCGCGCTTCTTTGGACGCCTGAAGAAGGTATTCAATAGCCTTCTTTCAGGCGGAAACAAGGTGCGCGCCTTCAACGGTTGGGTCATGCCGGTATTGATGTACTCTTTCGGCGTACTCAAATGGACTCAAACAGAACTTGACGCCCTGGATAGGAGGGTCCGCACACTGCTGACTGCATACCGAATGCATCACCCACGATCGTCGGTGATGAGATTGTATATCCCGCGGAAGTGTGGTGGTCGAGGTTTTTTAAATGCTAAGACCCTACACAACCGCGAGGTATGCAGTCTCAGGGAATATTTCCTAGCTGCCGACGTGGGTATGCATCGAGATGTAGTGGCAGTGGACAAGGGACTCACCCCGCTCGCCCTGGCTAACGAGAACTGGCGCAAACCGGTAGTGCTTGACACTAACGATCGCAGGGAAGTATGGCAAAGCAAGGAACTTCACGGACGCTTTTTCCGGGCCCTTCACAGGCCCGAAGTAGACCAATTGGCGTCCGTAGCCTGGCTGCGTTCCGGTGACCTCTTTGGGGAAACCGAAGGTTTTGTCTGTGCAATTATGGACGAAGTTATCATGACGAATAACTACCGGAGATTTATTGTGAAGGACGGCACGGTTGACATCTGTCGGGCATGTCTCCGTCCGGGGGAATCGATTCGTCACATTATCTCTGGTTGTTCTCGTCTAGCTAACGGAGAGTACTTGCATAGACACAACCTTGTAGCCAGGATTATCCATCAGCAACTTGCTTTGAAATACTCTCTTGTGGAATCGGAAGTGCCGTACTACAGGTATGAGCCCGACCCAGTTCTTGATAATGGTCATATCAGTTTGTACTGGGATCGGTCCATCATCACTGACAGGACTATTGTAGCCAATAAGCCTGATATAGTGGTGGTGGACCGAAGCGAGAGGCGTGCAATGATTGTTGACATATCCGTCCCCCATGACGAGAACCTCGTGAAAGCCGAGAAAGATAAACTAATCAAGTATATTGACTTGGCTCGCGAGGTTGTCGACATGTGGGATGTGGACTCGGCGATCATTGTGCCGATAGTCGTGTCGGGCAATGGCTTAATAGCCAAGAGCCTCGACCAACACCTTAGGAGGCTCGCGTTAGGCGGCTGGATCAAGGGCTTGATTCAGAAAGCGGTACTCCTGGACACGGCTCGCATTGTTAGGAGGTTCCTTTCTCTGGAGCCCTGACCGCCGGTAGCTTGGACCCTGTTCCCGATACCGGTGGGATGCTGTTTTTTATATTTTTAAATGTTTTATTTTTTATTTTTGAAATATTTAAAAATGTAACTAATATGTTTATATAAATGAAATAAAGGCAATAATAATATGACATTTATTTCAGACAAAAGTCCATATATAATTTCCGTTAAGATTGACTGCCATGACTTTAACTCATTTTAATCAAATCTGCCGCTCTAGGGCGGAGCAAGAAGGCGTGTTAGACTTTTACTGACTAAAACTACACCTAAGTTCCTTCAGTTACCCTTTGCATTCCAAGACCACGGGTTACCCTTTCAGAAATCACCCCATGGCCCCAGTAAGCTTCGGCCCTGCTGGGTCAATGAGACTTATCGCCATGATTACGGCGTACCCAACCTTAAACTCAGTTAAGAGTACATTATTATCTACTTATTATTATTTTAAAATCAACAGCTGTTTCGCCTGAGAACCTCAAAAATCAAGAAAACTCTAACATATTCTTTTTGCAACCACTTTAAAACGAATTTAGGCACTATAAAACCCGAAGTCACGTCTCCAATAAGGGTCCAGACTTGGGCACTAAAAATAAAATTTACACTTCCATTCAATATGTCGACACCAGCTTGCAGCTACCAAATTATTACCCCAGAAGGTGAATGAACAGACAAAAGGATTTTTTGTTCGTACCATTAGCGTTAGTGCAAGGACTTTTTGTTTGTACCGTTAGCGTTAGTGCAAAACGCATAAAAAACCGAAGGCCAAAGCTCCAAGTGATTGAATAGGAAAAAAATAAGTTTAAAGTAAAATCAGTTTTTTTTTTTTTTTCGGTGGGAATATCATCTTATGACATCCCCCGCCCTTGGGCGGGGCGGGAGATAGTGTCAGACTTTTACTGACTAAAAACCCACTCCTGTTCCTTCGTTGCCTTCGTCCCAGGACCCCGGGTTTCGCTTTCACACTACCCATGGCCCCAGTAGGCTTCGACCCTGCTGGGCCCCTACGATTTGCTGACATCTCTCTGAGGCGCGCGTGGAACAATACGCGCCGTTGACGACTTGGACTCGGTCCGGACGGTTACCGGACGGTCGGACGGCGGGCTACCCTTTGCTCGCCGTCCGCAAGCCCGCGCCTACGGTGGCCGGAAATCGGGATCGGAATCCCGGCGGCGATTTGGGCGTGAGGACCGTTGCCTCACGCGATCGGCCGCCTCCTTTGCTAGCATTACTGCTTCGCAGAAGGAAGCGACCGCCTGCCACTCCTCCTCGCTACGGACCATGGCCTGTACCAAGGCCCGACGCGAGAGATCGCCGCCACCGATCGCCCCCACGAGGACACGGCGTTGCTCTGCCCAAGCGGGGCACACCTCCACCGTATGCTCCACCGTGTCCTCCGGGCGGTCCACACAGTGGCGACACCCGGGCGTCGCTTCCGCACGAATCCGGTGCAGGAACTTCCCGGACTTACCGTGTTCGGTGAGAACCTGCGTCATACGGTAGGTGAGGACGCCGTGAGGTCTTTCCAACCACGCCTCAAAGAGGGGACTTACCGCCATAATTGTGGCGTGCCCAAAAGTAAAATCAGTACGAAAATTGTAAATGCAAACTGTACTTAATTATAGTGTCTACTGGTTTCGCTTCCGAAAAGGAAACCTGGGGTAGTGGGGCTAGGCAAAGAAGGAACATGTGTGGTTTTAGACAGTAAAAGCCTGACCCGGCCAGAGTTCTGCCCTAGAACGGGAGTATTGATTCAATGATTTCCCACCTTAATAAAGAGGGTCCACCGTCTATGTCTATTACGTACCAGCCCCCCTAACCAAGTTACGACCGTTTCATTTCTCTTGAGTCGAACGCCTCGAGTAGGCCACGCCTCTGATTCCTTGTTCTGACCACATGATTGAGCGTTGAAATGACGTCACAACAAAGGAATCGGAAGCGTGGCCTACTCGAGGGTTCGAACGCAAGATAATCTAAACGAAACGGTTGTAACTTAGCAAAGGGGGCAGGGATATTATAGAGCTCAGTAACTGTACGAAACTCAAATATCCAAAAAAAAAAATATCTTTAACCGAAACCGATATTAAAGTTTCTGATAGTTTTGGATAAAAGCGGTGCCTAAATGACAGAATATGACCTTTTTTTTTGCCCGGCCAAACAAATTATAATATAAACTAGACTAAAAATAAAAATCAAATCTTGCTATTTGTATTTTAATTTAATCATTTTAAAATTCTAATATCCGTAACCGAAACTATACGAAGCTAACGAATAGTCCGAAATAAATTCATATTTTTTTTTTTATATATTTGTCGTGGAGAACGAGATTTAACTAAAGAGTTTTTGTTTTGTTATTATTATGGTACCTACTAAAGGGTGTAACGCCGTAACGCCATTTATTATGACGCCACGTGGGCAGAGTCATATTAAAGGGGCTGGGACTCGGGAAGTGAGAGCAGTATCGCTTGCACAGCTCCGAGGGCCAAAACTTTGATACTTTGGAGGTCTGTGGAACAGAGAGTAAAGTCCCGCAAACCTCCGTTGAAAAGGGAGGATCCTCCGACCAGACGGGTCTACTACTACTGCCCGATATATAATTTCAGGCTGTTCTATATGTTCTAAACGCGCGGAGAACTTTGATTTCGCGATGAAGGATTAGTTCTTATGTGACGCCATAGATGTCGCTACAATACGAAACTGTCGGTTAACCCGTATATCCGTAATTATTTAGTATAGGTTCTTCCAACACTATTGTGAAATGTAAAAGCGACATTATAACTGTCAACTGTGAAACTGACATTATAACTAAATAAATAAATAAATAATTGATAAACTCAAGTGCATAGTTATTGAAAATTCCTTCACAATGAATTCAATACCACTGAATCAAGATGATGACGGTCATATCGCTCAGCCACTCCTGGCGCCGTCATATTTTATAACTTAGTTAACTGTGAAATTGATACTGTTTTGGTGTAGAATAAAGTTTAATCTGTTCTATTCTATCGGCAACCGTATTCGAAATCGGTATTATAATCGGAAATTTTTTATCCATAACTTGCCTGATTTTTACGCCTAAACAGATGAAACAATTTTGAAGAAACTATATTGGATTTTAGAAAAGTCCCCTTTTTATCCTGTTGACTGTAGTTAGAATGGAAGGAGATTATTATAGTAATTTGTAAAATCATCACAAGGCTTAAAGTCACCCAAAAGACAATGGAGAGGACAGAAATAGATGTCCGCAAGACAACCAAGGTCAGCGACATAGCCAGACGAATCGCTAAACTTAAATGGCAGTGGGCTGGGCACATTGCTCGCGGAACAAAATAATAATCGAAAGGTTGTGGAATTGTGTAGATGCAGCGATAGAAGGGCTCCCACAAGGAGGACCGATAACCTGGTGACGTGAGACGCACAGGTGATCATTGTGACGACACTTACGGAAGTCCTATGTCTAACAGTGGAAGTCTTTCGGCTGTTTTATGTAACTATGACTTGTTATCTAGAATCATCGATAATTTTATACATAAACAAATAAATTTCAACCAGAGGATTTTCCAGTTCTCGTAGTAATGAAAAATATCTTTTCACTCATTTAAATCTATAGGTATATATAAAAAGAAAAACTGACTGACTGACATATCAACGCATAACCTAAACTGCTGGGACTAGGAGTGTGAAATTTTGCAAAAGGTTTCCTTTTATGACGTAGGCGAGCACTAAGACATGATTTTCCAAAATTCACCCTCTAAGGATGTGATGAAACGGGGGTACAAAGTTTGTATGGAGTAATCTACTTTCACGTGGGCAAAGCCACTGATAGAAGCTAGTAGTATAAATTTCAATGAGAAATAACTGCCTTCGTTATTTAAATGGAAAACTGGTTGAAAATCTGTCGAAATTCTATCTCAATTACTTATTCCACGAAATTCTAGTTACCTTCTGATTTAACTAAATGATGAATTAGAAATGTTTTTATCTTGTTTTTGTACTTGTTTTTATATTTATTAAAATAATATGAATTATAGAATACAAAAGAATAAACTGTATTGTACACCAAAAGTAACACAACTTATATACATATAAACTTAAATCCATGGACAAAATGGCGGTATTATCGCTGACAACGATATCTACTAGACAAACTTAGGATGGACCGTAAAAACTTAAATTGGGTATGGGTATGGTTAATGGCAGGGGCTAGTCTGCGGTACACTGCTAGCAAATTAATCAAACATGCAAGCACTTACATAAAACTTAACTTAAATATTTGTACTATAGGTACAAATATTTAAACACAATACCTACATAACTTTGCATTTTTTTTATTGCTTTGCTTTTCATTATTTTTAAGGAAATTTTTAATAATTAAAAAAAATAATTAAAGCTTAATATAATTGTGCTACTGAATCACCTACTAGATTGTAAATTACTTAGGCGTTGCCGCTTATATTACAGTTAAATCAAAGAATACTTAGTCATGCAGTGTTTAAAAGGAAAATTATTGCAAAACTCGTGTACCTACAGAATACCTACAATTTTTTTTAACTAACCTAACAAAAACAAAAGAAATGTACTTATTACAACAGCCAATTATATAAATAGAATTACGTTTTATTTGTGTTGTGTCGATAATTCTCAGTAACGTTTGTTTGCCTGTACGACTTTAATCTCGTGTGATATTTTACATACGATCGAAATTGCGTACTTCTTTAAAAGTACATTTTAATTTTGATTAAAATGTTCCCACTGGTTGATTATGCTTTTGGTTATAGCAATGTTTACCTTCTGTCCAAAGTAAAAGCCAGACCAAAGCAAGACCTTGGGTGAACGGCGGCGATCTCTCGCGCCGGGCCTTGGTACAGGCCATGGTCCGGAGCGAGGAGGAGTGGCAGGCGGTCGCCTCCTTCTGCGAAGCAGTAATGCTTGCAAAGGAGGCGGCCGATCGCGTGAGGCAGCGGTCCTCACGCCCCAACCACCGCCGGGATTCCGATCCCGATTTCCGGCCACCATAGGCGCGGGCTTGCGGACGGCGAGCAATGGGTGGCTCGCCGTCCGACCGTGCGGTAACCGTCCGGACCGAGCCCAAGTCGTCAACGGCGCGTGCTGTTCCACGCGCGCCTCAAGGAGATGTCAGCAACTGTAGGGGCCCAGCAGGGTCGAAGCCTACTGGGGCCAAGGGTCTGATTCTGAAAGGAAGACTCGGCCCTAGTACGAAAGGCAACGAAGGAACAGGAGTGGGTTTTTAGTCAGTAAAAGTCTGACACTATCTCCCGCCCCGCCCAAGAGCGGGGGATGTCATAAGAAAAAAAGACCTTGGGTGAAGGGGTGAAGTATCAACAAGGCATTGAATATCAATAATCAGGTTCGCTTTGCTGATCAATGAACGGAGTTATTCAAACTAATTAACAACCAGGGGATGTCCGGATGAATAGGACTCTTCACTATTATCTGGATACGTCTTATAGTCAATTAGTATCTTTTTACAAGCATTTTATTTTACTTGCTAGGTATATAATTATAGCAACAGTGTGCCTGATTCGTCCCGTCTGATTATAATTTAGGTGTCTTCAAGGCTAGAGTGAATAGGCTCCTCGAGCGCCGATTGTACACACGGTTGTAAAACTTGAATGACCTTGAAAAACGCTTAATTTTCGTATTATACATACAGGTGTACGAAATATATTCGGCCGAAAACTTTAGTCTCTATATTTTCGTTTTTCCTGAAAAAAAAAAAAACGGAAAAAAAAAACTGGATTTAACCTTGAAAAGAATCATTTTTTTTTTTAATTTTTGTTTGTTTTTTGTTGTGATTATACTAAAAAATGCGCAATTACGTAATAATAATACATCCTGGCGCCCGGGTTAATAAAGCAGTGCGCTTTACCATTAACGATTGAATCACTACGAGATCGCAGTCAAGCACTGGTTTATATCGTTTAAAAAATAAAAATTGTTTTGGTCAAATCTTGCGAATTCATTTACAAAACTGTTTGAAATTTTGTAGATAATTATGTTTATTTTGCAAGACAATGCATGCTCTGTTAAGTGACTTCATTCTGGCGGATCAGTTATTTTTAGTGCGCCTTCATTATGTATATGTTTTTTTTTTCTCTTTTTTCTGATGCAATCTGTCCACTCATTGACATTCAGCATTTGTTGTGTTCAAATGTATTGTTATCATGCTTGGTATGCGCCCACTGATGCACCCATATCAATCCGTTTTATATTTTTGTCACAGTGTCAAGTCTTGTGCGCCTTTTGAGCCTCCTGAAAGATTTGATTCTCATCAATTTTGATGCCAGTTCATTTGGATGGGTTGTGATCCTATTCTTGTAGGCTCTCACTGCTTGTGTATTTTTTTATTTTACGGTGTTTATTTTTAAGTCCCGATGCAAGCAATCTTTGGTGATGTACCACGGTCCGTTAGTTACTATTCTCAACATTTTTAACATGAAACTCTGGAGTATGACTATATTTGTATTTGCTACCGTACACCACAGCTGTATTCCTTATGTCCAAATGGGCCTTATGATAGATTTATAAATTCTGAGCTTCTTTTCCAGTGAAAGCCTAGACTTTTTTAATAGTGTTTCCTGAGTTGTAAACTTAATGCTTTACGCTTTGTGAAAATGTTTTCTCCAGGTTAGTCGTGACGTTCACAACAAGAAGAGATACATGCCCCCCAGTACGACTTAATAATGTTGTGATTCCTCAAGCGGAAGAAGCCTTCGAATGTACCTAGACCGTCGACTAACCTAGAGAAAACATATTTTCATTATATGGGCATGCAGTTTAAAAGAGTTTTTTTGAGAAGAATAGGAAAAAACCAACTACGTCACTTTTTAAATCCAATATGGCAGATTTTTTTTTAAAAGAATGTAATTATCTTTATTAAAAAAAACTTAAACACGCACGCGCAGACGCACGCACGTACACGCACTTACTTTTGCTCTCTTTTTCTTTATTTTTAATACCTTTGGCAAATAACATTCTGCATTCTATATTTAAATTTGAAATGTAATTTAATTGAAACTAAATAAATTAGTGAAACTACAGATCTGGTAATTTATGATAAATGACTGGCTGGCTGCCAGGCGAATAATGTGGCATGATGTATGCTGTCATCGCTACTAACGCGCGTCAGTCGCATTTGCAAGCGCTATAGAATGATGATAGAAAGATGCCAACGCGCTACTAACGCGCTACAGCATCGCGACTGTATCGATACGAACGCGCTACCAAAAGTCGCCGTGGACTAAGTGTCTAAGCCAACAATATAAAAATAAAAAAAGATACGTCAAAGAGTACGGAAAGATGATGCGTACACTACAAGACTACATCACAATAACACAGATATTAACATATTACTCTATCGATATTTAATGTAGATAATATAATACAAACAAAGACATACCTTTAATTTCACTTCCAGCTGCCTCTAACACCGTTACCAGCGGTACCTGAAAATGATAAGAACATCTTTATTTTTTTCTGGTTCATCTTCTTTACACTAAATATAGGAGAGGAGACTATAAAGTAAATGTAAACTTTAATTAAAAACTTAATCTTTATTTGTTTCAGCTAATAACAATTAATGACATTAAGGGCATGCCATTCGACATACATTTTCACTGTTTTTCATACAACCGCTCTTACGCTATTATGACGTTATTACACATTTTTCATTAAATATTTTGGAAACACAGTATCTTGTGGATATTATCTAGGCTTCTATTGAAATCAATTTATAAATTTGTGTAAAACGAATCCAGTAAAGACCTCTAATATTCAAATCAAAATATTTCTCTGTGCTTTTCAACACAATCACGGAATTACCGAATGCTGACAGAGTTTGCAGGCGTTCTTTGTTTTTTCTCGTTGCCCTTTTCGTCAAACATCGCGTTGGATTGCATTAGATGAAGTAACAAGCTACTAAACCATGCTCAATGTTGACGATAGGCGAGTGAAAAAGGACCCTCTTAAGGTAATCTAAGAAAGACAAATCTTGATAGTGCACAAATCCTCGAACGAATATAGAAGACCTTCCGAACGCGTATTTTCTACCATAAAATTCCCAAATGTGACACTAATGATTTTTCTCCACATTTTTCATCAACCCCCTCTTCGCCGGAGGGTATAATAATCCCATGGGGTACTTTACGACGCAACTCCAGCAGTTTTAAAGTAATCATTTGACTTGAATGGGTTGTTATTAGTGACTTACGATCTGTTTTTGCCAGGTTCTCAGGTGAGAGAAAAATAACATAGTACTAGTGTTTTTTAAAGCTCAATTTAAACTCACGGATTTTAATAGGAACTGTATCAAAAAACAAGTAAAATAACAAAATACCATTTTATCATAATTTCATGTTATATTTTTGCGTTGATGCCTTACACTTTTTCTAAAATAAAGTTACTCTTTATAAAATTAGCTATCTACCAGTGAAAAACCCAAAATTGGTCCAGGTGTTTCGGAGAATAGCTAGAACAAACAGACAAACCAAAATTGCATTTTTATTATACGTATATCGAATACTCTATATCGAATATTCGAATAGTCTATTACTAAATTAGCTTTGCTAAGTAAAAAAAATATTGTAACATAACCTGGGCTTTTTTTTGGGTGGGAAAATCATCTTATGGCATCTTAGCTCTTGGGTGGAGCGAGAAGACGTGTTCGACTTTTACTGATTAAGAACCCACTCCTGTTCCTTCTTTGCCATTGTTCCAGGGCTTCGGGGATCTCTTTCGCTTCACCCATGGCCTCAGTAGGCTTCGACCCTGCTAGGTCCCTACGATTTGCTGCTATCTCCTTGAGGCGCGCGTGGAAGAATACACGCCGTTGACGACTTGGGCTCGGTCCGGACAGTTACCGGACAGTTGGACGGCGAGCTACCCATTGCTTGCCGTCCGCAAGCCCGCGCCTATGGTAACATAAAAATGGGAACGATTGCAAGAATGATCGTGGCTCTAGAGTGTAAAGGGTAATTGAAGGATAAGGAAGGCTTTAGTCAGTAAAATTCTGACGGGCGAGTCAGACTAATAATAACTAAAACTCACCTATGTTCTTTCAACATTCTTATTCAGCCTTTAATTCGGGAGGCCTTTGACTAACAAGTTTAAACGAAAAAAAAGCATTTTTTTTTTGCCAATGGTAATAAATGAGTGTTTAAACATTTTCAAAGTCATAAATCTAATATAATCATCTAATATATCTAATCTTTAATCAATCTGACAGGTGTATATCGAAAAATATTTTAAGGTCCTTTCATTTATTTTTTGTTTTAATAAACAACATTTGTCCCAAAACTGTCACAATCTATAATTCGATATTTAATACCTTAATATCAATTAATATCACTCTGGGTGTCAAAAGGGCCGACAGAGTGAGGAACACCACGCTGGGTCAAAAAACGGGGATTATGGACGTAGGAAAAAAGACTGCCAGGCTAAAATGGGATTGGGCGGGTCACATCAGCCGCATGCACTCTGACCGGTGGGCAAGAGTCTCCACAAAGTGGATACCTGAAGATGGACGACGCCACAAACAATTATAAGAGCTTGACCCCGAAAGCTGCAGTACTCCTGGACACGGTGCGTATTGTTAGGAAATTCCTCTTTCAGGAGCCCTGACCACCGGTAGTTTCGACCCTATTCCCGCTAACAGTGGGCTACTATTTTTTATATTTTCATATCATCATCATCATTTCACTGCTGGACATAGGCCTCCCCCAAGTGTCGCCACATTGAACGGTCCTGTGCGTCTCGCATCCATTAGACCCCCGCAACCATTACCAAGTCATCGTTCCACCTTGTAGGAGGCCTTCCAACGCTACGTCTTCCGGTACGTGGTCGCCATTCCAGAACCTTTCGGCCCCAACGGCCATCCGTTCTGCGAGCAATGTCCGTGCCCATTGCCACTTAAGTTTGGCGATTCTTCGTGTATTTTCATATGTTAATATTAAAATTGTAAATTATAAGTAAATAAAGAAAATAAATTAACAACTAATCAATAACTAATGCATAACTGCATTCGATTCGTCTTCAACCTTCGTAAGTATGATCATGTATCAACGCATCGATCACTTTTAAAATGGTTACCCATTCGCCAGCGTAGAGCGTTAAGGGCCTTGACAACTCTGTTTTCTTAAATAAGCCTTCTTCTCCTTCTTATCTGACTTCAGAAATTCAATTTCTTTGCTCTGCGCACAATAAAAATCTTCGATCTGCAAATATTCTTCTTCTACGATGTCCGACACACCGTTCTGGGTTTGTCCATTCCTCTTTCTTTGTCCAGGCGATCTCCCTTTGGAATGCGCTCCCTCTGAACATCAGGACGGCAACCAGTCAGTTGTCCTTTAAAATAAAAGCACGAGAACACTTTCGCAAGAAGTTGATAGATTCATCACACTCTTGATTTGTTGTATTCGTTTTTTCTTTCTCGATATCATTATTTATTTGTATGTATGTATCTAAGTATATATTTATTATTGTTCTTATTTCCTCTCTGTGTGTCTGTTTGCCATATTATTATATGTCTCCGCACCACCCTAAGGTCGACTGGTAGAAAATACCTAAGGCATTAAGTACGCCTTTGTACAATTTTTCATTAGTGCATAAAATTTTAAATAAATAAAAGAAATAATAATGTAAAGAGAAAACATTACTATTTTAGGATTTTTGTGTGTAATGAATAAACTCAAGAACTGTAAGACCGATTTTCAAAATTATTTCACCAGCTTATTGCTACTTCATCACTAGGTAACACATACTATATATTGTCTAATTTCACGCAGGCGAAGCCGCTAGGAGCAGTGGTAGTCGAGTGGTAACGGCCCTGACTTACGAGCTGTAGGTCGCGGGTTCAAACCCAGCCAGGCGCATTACTTTGTGTACCTAATTTATTTCATCACCACTGCTCTCAAAACGGTGAAGGAAAACATCGTGAGGAAACCGGCATGTCTTAGAACCAAAAATTCGAAGACATGTGACATCTACCAACCCGCACTGGGTCCGCGTGGTGGATAACGGCCCATTCCCTCTCCTACAGAGGAGGCCTGAGTCCCAACAGTGGGAACATTATAAGGCCGACTATGCTATGCTATGAAGATGCTGGCAGAAGTTAGTATATTATATTTTGGTAACGACAATATGACATACTCATATTATCAATGTAAACAGGGTTTAGCTTAATTGATTTGGCAGTTTGTAAATAATATCTTGTTTTGTAGTACCAATTAACACAACACAATACAATGGATACAATTAACAATAAAACATGTCAATATTTTCATTCCCTCTATCAAATCAATTGAAGTTGTCATGCGCGAACTACATAACATCCAGGGTTGTGGATTGTTTTTACGAGTTACCGTGTCCCTGGAAAGCACGGGGTAACTGAAGGAACACGGGTGGGCTTTAGTCAGTAAAAGTCTGACACTCTCTCTCACTACACCCAAAGCCATGCTTACGGCCCGTTCACGATCTTACCGCTGTGAGCGGTAGCTAAGCACGGGGCGGCGAGCAGTAAAATCGAAAAGTATGAAAATGTTTGAAGCACGCCACGAGACGCCGCTCATAGCGCCGCGTTCCCGCTTACCAATGCTGCCCCGCTCGCCGCTAAGACCGGAGTCGTGACCAGAACGTTATGCATTTCAGCCGAAAGAAGTCCGACTGCTGGACATTGGCCTCCCCCCGTCTCGCATCCATCAGATTTCCGCAAACCTCACCAGGTCATCGGCCCAACTCGTAAGAGATCTTCCAACACTGCGTCTTCCGGTGCGCGGTCGCTATTGCGGTGTGGGCCAGAGGACGACGAGCAATGGGTAGCTCGCTGTCCGGCCGTCCTGTAACCGTACGGACCGAGCTGGAATCGTCGACGGCGCGTAGTGTTCCACGCGCGTCTCAAAGCAGTGGCAAGCAGTGCACATAGCCTACTGGGACCATGGGTCGGCTTCCGAAAGGAAAGCAAAGCAAAGAAGGAACAAAGGTGCGGTTTTAGTCAGCACTCCGCCCAAGAGCGAGAGGAGTCATAGGACGATTTCCCATCTAAAAAACCTAAAAATGTAGGTTATTGAAAATAGGTTCTTAAACCAGTTCTCCTACATAACTGGTGGTAACGACAAACTATATTAGAATATTACGATAATAATTACACAACAGATTAGAACAGGTCCTAGTTCTCGCCAAAAAGCTATTAGACAAACGTGTTTCGAGTCACAGTTATGGTTCGAGTACTGTTTAGATTTGTAGTTATATTTTGTACTTACACAATATTTATTATGTGATCTTGACACTTAAGTACATAAACGCCAAAGGGGTGACCAGACAGTTGCAAACTAGCGTTCCAACCAAGGTCAACTTGGTTTATGTGACTGGTTTGTGTTGCGGCTACATGGATGTAAACCATGCGACAACACGTTCGGTGGTTGGGAAAATGCGCCTCTCGAACCAAGGGCGTTGAAGGTCATGGATTACAACTGCTGTCTACCCGGATTAAAACTAGCAAGGTCACCTTGTTTGAGACGTTGCAACCATCTGGTCATCCCTTTATCTTTTCCTGATTCGATCACGCAAGGAAACTCCGAACATAGCCCTTTTCATTGCCCTTTGGCCACCTCATCTATGTACCTTCAATTGCCCTTTGCGTTCTAGGACTACTGGTTTCCTTTTCAGAAATTCCCCATGGCCTTAGCGGGCATCGACCCTGCTGGGGCCCCTTTTGCTAACATATTGCTGACATCTCTTTGAAGCTCGCGTGGAATATGCCTTTGTACTTTTTTATGCATTTTTTTTAAACAAATAAATCAATACTTGTATTATTCATTTTTATATTCATAGAATAGCGGATTAATTAACAAAACAACAGTAAGAATACCAAATACTTGCGTCAACAAAAAAAAACCGAAACCTGTTTCACACTTTTTGATGATTTCCTCACAAACAGAATTGAAGTCTAAACATTTTAAACGATTTTCGCAGGTTGTTGATAATTTTGTATTAGCACATATTTACGCCATTAAACCGAACTCCGTCATTATAATAGATGCAAATGATATTAGTTTTGTCGATGACATAGGACCCTCTATAGAAAACACTATGACCAAACCCTTATTTATTTTAGTTTTACAATTCTTCAGCTGCCCTTTGCGTTCCAGAACCACGGTATCCCGGTATTCAGAAATTCCCCGCGGTTCTAGCGGGCCACTACGCGCATGGAAGACTACGCGCTCTCGACGACTTGGGCTGTCCTTAACGGACCGCCGAACGGCGAGCTACCCATTACTCGTCATCCACAAACCTGCGCCTATGGTGGCCGGGGATCGCCCTACGACTCCTGCCGCGACGGCTGGGGCGTAACGATGCCCTCATTCATCATGGTCACGGTTGCAGTAATTTCCCTCATTAGCTTTTCTGTTTTGCAGAAGGAAGTAACTACATCCCTTTCTCTCTAGCTGCCGACCATGGCCTGAACCAGGGAGAGATCGACGCCGACGATCGTCTTCATAATGTCACGGCGGTGCTCAGCCCAAGCGGGGCACCCCTCCACCGTAAACTCCACCGTGTCCTCCGAGCGGTTCGCAAAATGGTGACACATGGGCGTTTTCTCCACCTGAATCCAAAACAGGATCCCGAACTTGCCATGTCCGGTTATACCTGCGTTATACGGAAGATGAGGATGCTGTGGCGCCTCTGCAGCCACTCCTCAAAGAGGGGACTTCCTGCCGCGATTATGGCGTGTGATTTTGAATACAATAAAATAGAAAAACTTTTGTTAGGGACAGACACAACAGTTAGAATGCGCTGAGCGTCTCCATACCGAATGAGTGACCACTTCAGCATTTGCTGGGCGTCAGACACCCAGCACTAATTTTTAGTTTTTATTTTGCATTAAGTTACTATTGACAAAAGTGCAATAATAATAAATAACAAAACTTTATGCAATTTTTTATAATAAAGTATCTTCTTCTGTGTTTAAGTGTGTACATAAATAACTCCAACCCCAGGAAATCAGGATGGCAACAACCCGATTATCATTCAAAACCAAAGTTCGCGAGCTAATTCGTAAAAAGTTGGCAGCAGTATCATCACAGCGCTAATGTTTTCCCATTGTCGATTTGGACCAATTGTTTAAGTATTTTATAGTGTATGTATGTAGTGTATTAATTTGAATATATATTGTATACTTGTATTATATTTATTCTATGTTTTATTAGTTGGTATATCTATTCTATGGTCTATAAATAAATCTATTCCTGAATTCGCCTTTTCTCTCTCTTTTATTGCACCTACCACTACTCTTCTCTGCATCACCCAAAGGTTGACTGGTAGAAAATGCCTAAGGCATTAAGTCCGCCTCTGTACATTTGTGTGCATAAAGCATTAAATAAATAAATAACTAAATAAATAGGCAACTACACAACCACGAGTCATAATAAAGGTTCTCCTTAATACCTATCAGACACTTTTGATTCAACTATGTAGGTATTAATTAACGTGTGCATTCATTTTCCCCATTGTTTCATCTCAAAATGAAATACTAACGTAAGTTAACATTGCGCAATTGGCAACGTTTTTTATTCTGTCCAGCTTATAATATAATGTTTTGTGAGAAAACTTGATGTGGCTATTGTGTAGCCAAGTACTTAGGTCTTATGTTTAATGTTAAAGATCCTAGTTAGATTAATATTGATATATACGGTACCTGCTGACATCCCAACCCATTATAATTTAAGTGTTCAAGACCTGTGTGAATAGGTTCTCAATAAACTAGTGCGATTCACTATCAACGATTGCATCACTGCTTACCATCGGGTGGAGTCGCAGTCAAGCACTGGTTTATATCATAAGAAAAATAACCTTAGTATTTACAGGGACGCATTATGTTTATTGCTCTATGAAGCGTGGCTGGAAAGACCTCACGGCGTACTCACCTTCCGCATGATGCAAGTCCTCACTGGACATGGTAAGTTCTAGAAGTTCCTGCACCGGATTCGTGCGGAAGAAACGCCCGGGTGTCGCCACTGGACCGCCCGGAGGACACGGTGGAGCACACGGTGGAGGTGTGCCACGCTTGCGTAGAGCAACGCCGTGTCCTCGTGGGGGCGATCGGCGGCGGCGATCTCTTGCGCCGGGCCTTGGTAAAGGCCATGGTCCGGAGCGAGGAGGAGTGGCGGGCGGTCGCCTCCTTCTGCGAAGCAGTAATGCTAGCAAAGGAGGCGGCCGATCGCGTGAGGCAACGGTCCTCACGCCCCAACCACCGCCGAGATTCCGATCCCAATTTCCGGCCACTGTAGGCGCGGGCTTGTGGACGGCGAGCAATGAGTGGCTCGCCGGCCGACCGTCCGGTAACCGTCCGGACCGAGCCCAAGTCGTCGACGGCACATACTGCCACGCGAGCCTCAAGGTGATGTCAGCAACTGTAAGGCCCCATCTAAGCCTACCGAGGCCAAGGATCTGATTCTGATACGAAAGGCAGCGAAGGAACAGGAATGGGTTTTTAGTCAGTAAAAGTCTGACACTATCTCGCACTCCGCCCAAGAGCGGGATTTGTCATTAGATTACTTTCCCCACCTAAACCTAAAAAAATATGTTTATGGCGGGTTTTTTTTTTCTCACTTGGCCGGTTTTATAATGAAAATATTCTCGCGAATGAAGTCTTAGTATGTTATATTAAAAAATAAAGTCCCTCACAGCGTATATCGATGCGACCTCTGATTATCCTCTGTATGCCCTCTGATTACAAACCACAAAGGGTCCAATGTCAGTCCAATTAGATCGTTAGCGACCAGAGGAAGGAAATTATTGTCTGCAATTATGATTTCATTTTGAACGCGACAAGTCGTAAGGCGTTGATCGGACTTGCGACTGAACTGATGACGGAGCTGTTAATTGTAATTGCGACTGATTCGTAGAATGAAGTCAAGAGTGAATAGATTACTTCTAGGCAAGCTTGCTCCATCGTCGGCCACATCATTGCTTACCATCAGGTGAGATAATGGTCAAACGCGAGCCTATCAATAATAAAAAAATAAATAAAGAGCCGTTATACATACATAACGCACGCTCAATCGTGAAAGGAACAAACTAGAAAAAGAGTTTTTATTTTAAAGTAGACTTCAGGCTCTTTAAAAGGAGTAATAAATATACACTGAGTATTGTGGCGATTATGGAAGTCACAGTTATTATTAACTTGCAAACTGGCATGTTATACTTTTAAGGTTTTTTTTTTCTTCTTTGGCAACTGAGCCGGTGTCGACTATTCTGCCAGTGTCATGTTTTAAGGTTTATGTTATAAAAAGTTTAGTTTTGATTGATGTTCAATCAAATAGGTAGGAAGACGTCATAAAAATGTGGGACGTATTTTATAAAGAAAATGTTATAATATGAAAGTACTTGAATACTATATAATTATATTCTAATCGAATATAACAAGAAGCCTTTCATTGCGCCCCCATCGTGACAGTATCTTCTTAGGGTAGTCAGCAAGGTAACACCAGCCTTATCTAGTTGAAATTGACGAAAACATTCGACTTGTAAAAGTATTTTTTTAAACCTATCAAAATAAATATCATTTTTATAAAAAAACAAATTTTATCATTCATTTTGCAGGTCAATGTCAAGTTGTATATTGATAAAGAGGGGACTTTCCGCCATGATTATAGTGTGCCCAGCACTGGGCTGCGACAGTCGCTGTGACCATAATATCGCCATGAGATCTCGCCGGAACTCTGTCCGCCAAAATTATTGTACTTGACGTTATAGTCCACATAAAAAAAGTTGTTGCTAGTTGTTTGTTGATTAACAAAAAATTGTACATAAGGTTATTTTACGATAAATAATTTTGATATCTGTAATGATAACTACGAATCAGAACAAAAAACTTGTAAGTAATTTTCGATCAACCTTGATCAAAGCATGCGTATTTTTTGGTTATTATTTTGTGTACGATAATTTATGAATTTATGACATCCGAATGAAATATCGTTAGATTAAAACGAAACCAGTTTGTGCCAACGGCTTTACTCACGTGAAAACCGAAAAAACTCCAAAGGTACAGTCAGGGGTCAAAAGTGCAGTTCCACCTTACCAATGCTAAAATGTCTAAAATTTCTTTGTAGAAGAGAGTCAATGGTTCATTACTGATTTAATTAGTAGCATAGAATCTAAAGTATTGAATAAACTAGTTGTGGACTATTGAACTTCTACAATAAAGAAATTTTAGACACTTTAGCATTGGTAGAGTGCAACTGCACTTTTGATCCCCGACTGTACATATTCCTGAGATTAAAAGTATCCTATGTCTTATTTCAGGATATGTTCGTTTTCTTTTTAGATTGGAAATGATCCAATGATTTCTCTCGCGCTCTAAGATGGAGTGGGAGGGCGTATCAGACTTTTGCTGAGTAAAACCCACTCCTATGATCGTTCTTTGCCTTGCGTCCCCGTTCCCTTTCGGACGACCCATGAATGGTCTACACGTGAACCAATCCATCCATAAATTCATTTAGCCATTAAGATTTGAAGAAATAACAGACATACAGAGTTACCTATCGCACTAATAATATTAGATTACCGAAGTATGCATAATTTAATTTATTGCTCTTCAAATTTGCACAAAAGCTATGAGAAAATAAAATCAACTTTTGAGACGTAAATAAAATTCTGTTATGAATTTTATTTTTAATACGAGTTATACGAATGGCGCAGACTCTTTTCGCAATCTAAATAACGGTCGTGGTATATTGAATTTTGATTCAAAATCATTAATTCTGAGGCAGAGTACGAAAGTAATCCAAAGCTGCCCCCCTAGCGAAGTTACAGCCGTTTCGTTTCGATTCTCTTTTCGTCGATCGCCTCGAGTCGGCCACGCCTCCGATTCCTTTATTCTGAAGTCATCTCAACGCTCAGTCACGTGGTCAAAACAAAGACCATGGCCACGGCCTATATATTCCTATTCGGAGGCGTGGCCGACTTGTGGCGATCAACGACAAGAGAATCGAAACGAAACGGTTGTAACTTGGCTAGGGGGGCTAAACTGTGAGGTTGGTCGAAAGATATACCGGGGCCGTAGAACGCAAAGGGCACATGTTAGTCCTAGTAAGCAAAATTTTAGACTTCCTCTCGCTCGACTCACAGCGGGAGAAGTTATTTTGTGACTAGCTGCTGCCAGCGACTTTGCTCGCGTGAAGTAGAAAACTGTCCTAAGAGAACAATATTCCCGGGATAATTCGTGTCCCAAATTTCATCCAAATCCGTTCAATCGTTTGAGCAGAAGAAGTAACAAACATACACACACATTTAAATTCTTTCGCCTTTTTAATATTCTACAAATATCACACAACGCAGTCCCAAACTAAGCAGAACTTGTGCTATGAGTACTAGACAACTGATAAACATACTTATATATTTCTAAATACATCCATATTAAGATAAATTACACCCAGACACAGAAAAAATGATCATGCCTAACACAGTAACATTTGCCCTGGGTGGGGAATCGAACTCATTCCTCCGGCATAGCGGCCACTAACCACTAGACTAACAGGCCAGTCAGTTAGTGTGATTTCTCACCTTAAAAAAACACGCTCTGTCGCACCATTCTGCGACTAATCTGCCCATCCGTACGCACCCTAACAAAACTGTAGCAATGATCGTCAACGTAACGACTTGCCTTATTAAAGATTTTTTTACTCCGATTAAGCAAGAGTTAAACAATTGGCATTGTCTTAATTACTCAGTACAACTGTTGAAGTACTAATTATAATGTCGCTTTGAATTTTTAACTACTTTCTGCCAGCGGGTTCGCCCGCGTAACAGGAGAAACGACTATAATACGGCGACGACATAGACTTATATATAATATAATTATATATATTTGACTCAATCATTATTTTTGCTCTCAAAACGGTGAAGGAAAACATCGTGAGGAAACCGGCATGTCCTAGAACCAAAAATTCGAAGACATGTGACATCCACCAACCCGCACTGGATCCGCGTGGTGGATTACGGCCCATTCCCTCTCCTAGAGAGGAGGCCTGAGTCCCAACAGTGGGAACATTATAAGGCCGACTATGCTATGCTATATATTTGACTTAGTTATGTAGGTTTATATTGTGCACTGCAAGAAAAAAAACAAAGAAAGAAAAAGAGTTTATTTACGACAAACATGGCACATAACTTAAAAAAAAATATAGGTATATAATATTATAACATAACATACAAAAGAGTGAGTTATGCGACACATCCGCGCAAAACGGCCACTGGATCCTACCCTCAAATATGTTCTCATCTCTATAACTCAAAGGTTTGCTGGGAGAAAACTCATTGCTGAGTTAAGCTCGCCTTTGTACATGAACTGTCTGTATCTTTATATATTATGTTATGTTTTTGTGTACAATGAAGAATGAATTATTTAATTTAATCATTCATTTTAATTTATGTACACATTATATATTTTTCAAACATGCAGGCTCTCACTGGCGTAGAACAAACAAAACTCAATACCAATTAAACCGTATAAAGCATACAAGAAAAGCATAAAAGGTTGAATTTGCAAATGTCATAAAAATCATTGAACAATAAACAGAAAAAAAACAACCGTGTGCAAGATTTTGGCGCGTTGGAAGGCGACAAAAAGTTGAGCAAGACTCGCGGCATCACAGTAGCAAGGTGTTACAAAATCTACATTTAGCTCATCACGTGTTTGAAACACTACGTTTTACTTTTTACTCTAATCTTTCCGTCTTAGTGCAATATGTAAATGCAATCTGGAGATTGAACGCGTTCCGACATCGGCAATCAGACAAGTTTTTAAATTGTTTTAAAGCTAAGGATTATCTAAAAGTAAACTTAAGTAATGCATTTTCCTCCGTCCCCGGGCCCGCGATAGTGAATCTTGTGCCGTGTCGAAATCCGTCTATCAGCTCTCTAGTGGTTTAATTCTCTTTGGGCAATACAAAAAACTTATCCTCTGTCCAAGGTAAAAGCCAGCACTTGGGTCATTTTTTCTTAAGGGTCTTTATTTTATTATTTATACACATATATAATGATAATTAGACAATAAAGTGTCTTTTTCTTTAAACTAACGCCCAAACACAAAACTGAGATGCGCCCATTGCATCGTAAAAATCTGCGAACTCGCACGACACTTCGCAAGAACTTGTGAACGGATTCGCATCGTACATTGTATGGTCATCTGAAGCCCTAACACGAGCTCTTAAGGCCTTAGCACCCGAGCAGTGCCATAAAACAGTGACATTCTGAAGCCTACTACAAGCCTCGGTAACTGCTCGATTATTAGATACATGCATAACATTATCAACATATGATTTTTTCGTACGATTAAGACTTTTGTTAAAAAAAATATTTAACAAAATGATATTTTTTTCGCTTGTTTTCCCTACTCCTTTCAAACGGCTTTGATTTTTAGAAATATGTTTACACAAAAAAAAAATACCTGATTAAGTATTCTTCGGAATGTACATAGCATTTGTAAATCAATCAATATATCGCAAAGAAGATAGATTTTAAGGTCAGCGGGGCTCTATCCAGGCGCAGCCGGCCGGAATTAAATGCATAATCGTACTGCCGCCTAGGCAGCCAGATTTTCAAGGGACTATACGCCTTAACGCGAGATTCAGACTTTTACTGATTAAAACCGACCTGTATCCTTCAGTTGCCCTTTATGTTTAAGGACTACGGTAACTATTTCGAAAAGTACCGCAGTCTTTAAATATTCCTTGCATTCTGAATTCCACACTCAAGTTGGTTCTAAAATAGTTTGTCCATTGGACCATAGCTAATGGCTCATTAAATTCTGGTTTAGATTATGACAGAGCTACCTAATTAATTAAGTGACTTGCCTTGAGCTATGCATCGTAGCTACCTACGTGTGTATTTTTTTTATGAATGGATTCTCGCGGGTCACCTTATGAGCAACGAAAAACCGACCAAGTTTGAGTGGATCACTAAAAAAAAAACAATTTCCGCTCAAATAAGTCTCAATAAAAATGCCACAAAGCATAAATAAAAATTATTATTTCAAAACAGCATTCAAGCAAAAAACAGAGCTAAAGCTAAACAGGATTCCAGTAATTTTGCGAAACTGGTTCAATGACGCACTTGCTGCTATAAGACCTTCCAAGAGGTCCTGGACCTAAACAGGTTTCCATGCAGTGAATATGTTGCAAGCTCTAATGAAAGTTTTTGATTTATATTATTTTATTTATACATAGATAGATAGATAGATATATTCTTTATATATATACACAAATTGTATGACAATAAGATAAAAGATAATTTCAATGATTTTATTTGTGCTTTTACCCATTGTCAAAGATAAACATGACGATCTATTTTTATTTTAAGATCTCTTACATGCTGACCATTTTTGACAATTTTTTTTTTTTTTTTTGAAAAATGGTCAGCATGTAAGAGATCTTAAAATAAAAATAGATCGTTATGTTTATCTTGGACAATACGTCATCTCAACGCTCAGTCACGTGGTCAGAACAAAGGAATCGGAGGCGTGGCCTACTCGAGGCGTTCGACACAAGCGAAACGATCGTAACTTGGCTAGGGGAACAGATACCGGCACGAATCTTGAGCGCTCGGCGAAAGAGTGGGGATCGCTTTGCGCATCGTACACATCGGCGAGCCAATCACTGCACAAATATTGTACTCTCCGCCCCCGCGTCTCACTTCATACCACTAAAGAGACCCGATATTTCACTTCTTCGCAAATGGAAGTTAGCGCTCGAGATCCATGCCGGTATCTGTATCTCATCTGATGGTAAGCGATGATGTGGTCGAAGAAAGAGCAGGTTTGCCTAGAAGTAACCTATTCACTCTTGATTTCAGCCAAAAGATGTCCATTGCTGGGCATAGCCTCCCCCAAGTATCACCACAACGAACGTTTCTGTGCCTCTCGCATCCATCGGATTCCCTCAACTCTCATCAGGTCACTGGTCCACCTTGTGAGAGGTACTCTAGAACCTTTCGGCCATTGCCACTTAAGTTTGGTGAGGCCTTCCAACGCTGCGCCTTCCGGTGCGCGGTCGCCACTCTAGAACCTTTCGGCCCCATCGACCATCCGTTCTACGAGCAATGTGCCCTGCCCACTCCCACTTAAGTTTGGCGATTCTTCGGGCTATGTCGGCGACCTTGGTTCTCCTGCGGATATCTTCATTCTTTTTCCTCTCATACTTACTAATATTTTAAAAGCAATCTGTTTTTTTTAAGAGTAACCAGGGAATTTCCTGCCGGTTCTTCTCCATAGGAAACGACCGATTGGAACCGTGCACTAGCTTCTTACGTTTTATATGTGCCCATAAGCATATGAGAAATAAAATGAATTAATTTAAGTTAAAGGAAAGAGAGCATGAACATAACTAGATGATAATCTTGATACATGACCATGATCAAACAGACGGATGTGGGGAAATAGTGACGTCACAACAGTAATAAGCAAACACGGAGTATGGCTGAGTAAATAGTAAGCTATGTGAAGGTCGGTGCGAATTGTAGATGGATGATGTACATTGACGGTTTAGTCCGCATTGAGCTCAAAGATTTTGGTGTTGACGCAGCATTAGATTGTGCTGGTAAGTCCGTAATTTTGGTCAGCATTGTGATTTAGATCTTTTAGTACTTGATGGTGATGATGTTTTTAATTTATTTAATTTAAAGTACAGAAGATTAAGTTACTCTAGGAAATCTCATAAAACAGTATGTATAATATTATGAATTTATGGGCTTATTAATATTATGTTATCCTGGTATGGGTGAAACGAGAGGAAGTGTTAAACTTTAATGGAATGAACCCCACCCGTGTTCCTTCGGAGCACCGCCGTGTTTCGTGGGAGCAATCGGGCGGCGGCGACCTCTTGCGCCTGGCCCTGGCACAGGCCATGGTCCTGAGCGAGGAGGAATAGCAGGCGGTCGCCTCCTTCTGCGAAGCAGTAATGCTAGCGAAGGAGGCAGCTGCATGTGTGAGGGAACGGATATCCACATGACCCAGCCCCCGGCCCCGAATTCCGACCTTGATTTTCAGCCACCTTAGGCGTGGGCTTGCGGACGATGAGCAATGGGTAGCTCGCCGTCTGGCCATCTAGACCGAGCCCGAGTGGTCGGCGGTGTGTAGTGTTCCACTCGCGCTTCAAAGAGATGTCAGCAAAACCATAGGGGCCCAACAAGCCCGAAGCCTACTGAGGCCATGAATTGATTTCCGAAAGGAAAACCCGGGGTCCTTGAACGTAAGGCAAAGAGGGAACAGAGGAGTGGGATTTAATAATTAAAAGTCTGAACCGCCCCCTCGCTCTGCCCTAGAGCGGAAGAAATCATTGGATGGTTTCCCACCTTTAAAAAAGACCGGGTCGCTGGCACGCTGATGGTTTACAAATACCTATTCACATTATCTTGGGTTACAAGGATTTATAGAAAAACCGTTAGTAAATTTTCCTCAATGACCGCTATTTGGCCATTATCCCTACTCTTTGCAAAAATTCAAGTTGACTGCATCTTGTTTTACTAACAAAGGTCAGATGTGTAGTACTTACTAGTTACTACCGGCGTGCGTGTGTGACCAGAAGGCCGAATTATCTATATATATAAAAGGAGAAACTGACTGACTGACATTTCGATCCAGCCCGTCCCTTGCTGTCCCCCCCCAGCGACGCCCTAAGCCGAGGTCCGTACCCCACAGGGGTTGCCCTTAGCGTGTAGTCGCTTAGTTTTAAGTATAGTTAAGTAAGCCCTGGCTGGAGGCTTTGATTCTTGAATTGAGGCCGCCACAGGCAAGTCCGGTTAAGCAGCCGACAACCTCCTAGGTTGACCTGCGAGAGGCCACACACAAAAAAAAAAAAAAAATGACTGACTGACATATCAACGCACAGCCGAAACTACTGGGACTAGGAACGTGAAATTTTGCATAAGGCTTCCTTTTATGACGTAAGTGAGCACTAAGAAAGGATTTTTGGAAATTCAACTTTTAAAGGGGTGAAATGGGGGTCCAAAGTTTGTATGGAGAAACCTACTTTCACGCGAGCAAAGCCGCTGGCAGAAGCTAGTGTGATACAAAATCGTTCGAATTTAAGACGCAATCGTATCTCTATTTTCGCAGGTCGAAAAATTTGCAAAATGAGGAGAAGAGAAGAAGAGAATTCTTCTGCGAAGCAGTAATGCGAGTAAAGGTGTCATCAAGAGTCACAGGGTGACTTTTTTTTATTATTTTATTATTGATAGGCTCGCGTTTGACCACTATCTCACCTGATGGTAAGCGATGATGTGGCCGATAATGGAGCGATACCGAGAAACACCGACTTCCGAAATTAAAGTTATTTTGATCCTAATTATAGTTTAAATATATTATAATAATTATATTCTTTCACCAATTTTATCCTTCGTTCAAGGAAATCACACTTCCTTAAGGTTGGTCTACACTAGAGGGACCGAGCACGAACGGAGCACGAGCCGAGAGAAATTGAGCTCGGCTCATGCTCCGCTTGTGTTCGGATCCTCTAGTATAGACCCACCTTTAGATCACATGCCACCGTAGGCGCGGGCTTGCGGACGGCGGCGAGCAATTGGTGGGCTCGCCGTCCGACCGTCCGGTAACCGTCCGGACAGAGCCCAAGTCGTTGACGGCGCGTACTGTTCCACGCGCGCCTCAGGGAGATAGAATAGAATAGAATAGAATAGAATAGAATAAAACTTTATTGTACACCAAAATAAAAATAAACAAAAAACAGAAAAAAAAGCTCCTCCCAAGAGCGCGATTTGTCATAAGATGATTTTCCCACCCAATAAAAAAAAAAAACCTTTAGCTCACATAAATGACATTAACTAAACAAAGATTCGAAGTTCACGTCCTGTCCCTTGATATTTTCACATATTGACTTATGAAATATAATTGCGAAGCTCTACAATGACGCATTCGTTCTGAGAATAAAAAACAACAGCATTTAATATAGAGTCACGATGACCAAGCATATACTATTAGCAGATATTATTAACCCATCATCATTTTGATGACGGTTTTTATGAACAGTAATCTCTGCCAGTGGCTTTGCCAACGTGCACACCATCATCTTCCTGTCCTTGTCCCGTGTTATTTGGGGTCGGCGCAACACGTTTTTTTCTTCCATTCTGCCCTGTCACTCGTCATGCTATCACTAACTTCCTTTTCTTTCATATCACTCTTCACACAATCCATCCATCTTTTGGTCTCCCTCTCCCTCTCCATCCATCTACATGTAAACTCATAACTCTTTTAGTAACATGCGTTTCATCCCTCCTCTTCACATGACCATACCAAGACAAACGATTCCCTTTCAACTTTTCAGTCACTGGCGCCACTTTCAAACTTCCCCTAATATACTCACTTCTCACTTTATCCATTCTCGTCACACCACACATCCATCTTAACATTCTCATCTTCGCTACTTTGCCAACGTGCACACATGAAAAAAAATTCCCAAGGGATCATACTCACGGGGATAAAACGTATCCTATATGCTATAAAGGATTTAGATTACTGGAACGTGCAGGAATGAGAAATATAAAAACACATACACATACATACAAACTTACGTCTTTATAATCATAGTATGTTGTAACCAATTAAACGAATCAAATAAAGAACAATAAACAGTTCATGTAGTCGTATCGGTGGAGAACTTTAAATTATTATTACGTAGCAAAAGGGGCGCGGAGCGCGGCTCCATTATTTTGTAATATGAGTTCTACCGTTTTTTTTTTTTATTAGTGTGAAAAACCCACTCCTGTTCCTTCGTTGCCTTCGTCCCAGGGCCCCGGGTTTCGTTTTCACACTACCCATGGCCCCAATAGGCTTCGACCCTGCTGGGCCCCTACGATTTTGCTGACATCTCCCTGAGGCGCGCGTGAAATGGGTTCTACCGTGGAAATAATGTATCTCAAATGGTATGCAATATTGATAATGTATATAGACTTAAAACTGATTTTGCTTGTCCTTTGAAATGCGTAGTTTCTACGTTGGAACTCTTAATATGAAAAAAAAAACGTTTTTTTTATTAGCTTTCATAGTTATAAAAACTGCGATATTACAGAACATATAAAACACAAAGAATCCAATACATACCTAATTTCGGAAAGAGAATAACGTACCTTTTATACAAAGTTTATTTGAACATATAAATCCAAGTCAATCCAAAGATAAAACACTTCAAAGTAAACCGTTTTAAAAAACGACAATTTCATACTTTAACCCCTAGTTTTCGGTTGAGACCGTTTTAAGCCGAAACTAGGCAAGGGATGCCTGTATTTTGAAAGGCCACTGAAAACCGTACAATCTCTCCTGTAGCGCCAGACCAGCTTTCAAATAAAAATCTACCCTGAATGTTATCGCCACATTGTCATCGAGCTCAACAATTTCAGTTTCCAAACCCGTATACCAAAAAAAAAACTACAGATAAGGTTATGTACTCGGTTCCATGCAAACATTTGACATTTGACATGCGACTGAGATACCTTTGTGCGAAAAATTGCGAAACTATTTGTTCTATAGGTAGTGCTAATATTACGAAGTACTGTTTGTTGTGGAGCCAAGGTTTTATTAGTATAGTGTAATCGTTCCCACTGCAGGTACTTAGGCCTTCACCACGCGGGCCCAGTGCCGTTTGAATGTCACGTCTTCGAATTTTTGGTTCTAGGACATGCCGGTTTCCTCACGATGTTTTCCTTCAACGTTTTGAAAGCAGTGGTAATGAAATAAATTACACAAAGTAATGCGCCAGGCTGGGTTTGAACCTGCGACCTATAACTCGGAGCCAAGGTTACTGACTTGTAAACCTTGGCTCTATAGGTTTGAGATGACTGCTATGCCGGAGGTCGTGGGTTCGATTCCCACCCAGGACAAATGTTTGTGTGATGAGCACGATCAGTTGTTCTATGTCTGGGTATAATTTATCTATAATATGTATATATTTAGAATTATATAAGTATGTTTATCAGTTGTCTAGTACTCATAACACAAGCTCTGCTTAGCTTGACACTAGACGGCGTTGTGTGATAGTTGTGTGAATTTTATATTATTATTATTATTTGGATGTCGGCGTTTAATGAACAGCCTAGGCGGTTAATTAACTGGCTAATTTTACCAGATAGCTGCGACATACTCATAACTTTTCTAACTTATTTGTATACACATCTCTCATTCAACTCTTCTGCCGCAGGTCTGCTAGGAGAAATTTCATTTGAAATATAACATATTTTCATTTGTAAGTGTTTTGAAGAGATTTTTGCCCCAGGGTAAGCCTAGTAAATACTGAATAAAATCTAGGTTAATTTTAAGCATACATTTTATGCGAAAATATATTCGTTTAAATTACTTTGATAACTACCGGACTTTTAGAAATATTTGAATAACAGCAAAGGTAACTTCGGGTTAACTAATTATTTCTTCAACTGCAAATATTATGTACATATCATTACGCACAAGTTAGCTGACATGACCTAGAACTCGGAATGTCCTCGGTAGCTACTAAGTATAATCGCTAAAATTAAGTGGTAGTATGCAGGGAAAATTGTTCGTAGAACAGGTAGTCGAGAAGGCCGAAAGATTCTGGAGTGGTGACCGTGTACCGAAAGACGCAGTGCTAGAAGGCATACTACAAGATGGGCCGATTACCTGGTGGGTTACAATGACGTTCAAAGTAAGATTGTTTCATTCTTATTTCAGTGTGGGTAAGAGACAGAGCTATGCAGGTTGTCTAGCGCCGTCTCTTACCCACAATAGAATAAGAATAAAACAATCTTCCTTTAAACGTCATGGTAACCCAGCTGGTGTTGCGTAAAGCGCCCGAAAGCTGGCTTTAGTTTGAAAAAAAAACCCGATTGCAGCGCCACCTACCGGACATAACTGTATTTTCAAACCATCCAGAAACCCATTCAAATATACACACACGAAACTTCATCCAAATTGGTTACGCCGTTTAGGAAGAGTAAGGTGACAATCACACGTACCAAAGAATTATACCTACCTATATAATATAAAGATATAAATCTAGCTTGGAATGTTGAAATGGATATATGTGGTGTGACGAAAATGGATAAAGTGAGAAATGAGTATGAGGAAGTTTGAAAGTGGCGCCAGTGACTGAAAAGTTGAAGGGGAATCGTTTGTTGTATGGTCATGTAAAGAGGAGGGATGAAATGCATGTCACTAGAAGAGTTATGAGTATATATGTGGATGGGTGGAGGGGGGGAGGGAGGCCAAAGAAAAGATTGATGGATTGTGTGAACAAACCCACACATAAGTACAAAGCGTTTTGGGAACACATTCATAATGCGTACAGCTAAGGAGTGGAATTTCCTGCCGGAGTCTGTGTTCCCTGATGGCTACAACCTCCCCTAGGTTGTAACTACGCAACTTCAGTTCTAGATTCCTTGCCGGAGTCTGTGTTTCCTGATAGCTACAACTTAGGGGTCTTTAAGTCAAGAGTGAATAGGTTACTTCTAGGCAAGCGTGCTCCATCGTTGGCCACATCATCGCTTTCCATCAGGTGAGATAGTGGTCAAACGCGAGCCTATCAATAATAAAAAAAAAAACAAATCGAGCCCACAACCTACGGCGTAGCAGTCAGGGCCACTGACCACTAAAACAACAGGCCTGTCAAAATCTCGCAAAATATTTGAAGGTCTTAAAGTGACAATTCAGAGTGAGGACTGAAGTTTTGACAAGGAAACAAGTAATACCCAGAATAAACATGACGTGACGTTCTAAGTTGCGTGATCTTAAACTTGAGTTAAGTAACTTACTTAAGTTATGTCACAAAATGTTATTACTAAACACTAAGTTGGATTTTATAAGCGTCTACTTAGGACGGTTTTATTTATGATTGCTTCCTATCTTGATTATTTTCTATTATAAATAATAAATAAATAAATTTATTTATTTATTTATTTCAGGCTTGGAATACACATAGTTACATTACAATTACAATACAATTTGAAAATTAATAATAGTAATACAAAGTCAGATTCAGTTCAATAGTTAATACAATGTCAGATCAATAAATAACAAAACGTCAGATTCAGTTATTAAATAATACAATGTTAGATTCAGTTCGATAAATAATAAAATGTCAGATTCGGTTCATTAAAAATAATAGTACATTATGATATAAGTGTGTAATGTTAGTGATTACCGTCGAGGCGGTATTTAGACCCGAGCCGGGCGAGGGTCTTAAGAGAGCCAAGAACGGTAATCATTAATTACTCACGTGTGTCATACGACGTTTTACAATACACTTGTGAAGAAAACAACAGTAAAAATAGTAAAATTTTCTGTGACATGGCGGTAAAAATCTGTTTTCATAACGCGTGCATCATTTATTTTATTTATCCTTAGAGGAAGGCTAAGGTATTTTGATCATACTGCCTAGTCTTACGTTTATGCACCGTTTATGTTTTCTTGCGTGAAAAGTTTTACAATAATGTCTTTCGTACTGTCAATAGTATACGGATGTAACATTTTAATGATTTTGTATTATTTAATTTTATTTAATTAAGTAATACAGCCACTGAACTTAACTAGAATAAAAAAAACACGCCAAAATCCGCGCGCATCTGAAAATGGCGGCCAAAGACTACAAAAAAAAAAAAAAAATTTAAGGTACGATTTATTTACTAAATGTTTTTTTATTAAATAAATCGTTTGTACAAGATAAATTTGTCCATTTTAACTTGTAAATTGGATGAAATATTATAAGTTAGTAAGACACTAATTTATATAGGTACTATTGAACGGGAATTTAATTGGAATTCAAAATTTGTTTTGCGAATAAAGAGGTTGAACAAAAAGGTTTTAACTACATTATAGCACTAGTGCATAATGGTAATCAAAATGTCACAGGTTGATAACGAGTGCCATTATATACCTAAGTGCAGTGCAATAAGAATAACTTTCTGAGCAAGTGTGTTGTAAAAATATTAATCTTCTATCATTTATCACTAGCTTCTAGTAGGTAGGTAGCTTCGCCCACGTAAGTATAGAAAATTATTCCAAGGAAACATACCTACTCTTGGCATAAAAAGGACATGTTCTAGCTGTGTACCAAATTCCATCCTAATCCGATTACAAACATACACACACACATTCATACAAAATTTAACAGGAGCTAGTTATAACTTTATGTTATAACACTTATAACTAGCTCCTGCCAGCGGCTTCGCCCGTGTGAATGTAGAATATTGTCCCAAAGGTGTATCCCTTCGCGCGCGGGGCAGTATTATTATTACGTGATTGCGCGTTTTTGCGTAAAATCATCAAAAAATATAAAATAAATAAATAAAACTTTTTCTTTTTAAATTTCGTACAAACGTGTGTACAGTACGACAATAAGCGTTTTTCAAGGTTAATCAAGTTGTACAGACGTATTACAATCTTATTCAACTTAGAGAGCCCTGACACTCAAAATACAAGTTTAATCTTAGCTTGGGTTTCAGAGGTGATCAACTGTGTCTTAATTTACAATTTTTATACTTGTATTCCAATTTCCTATGTGCTATTTTAGGACATGGTCTAACCGTGTGCTAAATTTCAATAACAAACACTGTGACTAACAAAAACATACACCAACTACAACACAAGTCATAGCATTAGGCGCCAGCGCACAGCTAGGTGCGGGAGCAAAACAAACCCTCAGTCACCTGGATGGTCCGGTAACCATGTATTTGTGCGGACAACCAGGTAACATAACAAGCTCATAACTTTGTGATTTTTCACGATATACTTTTGAAATTTGGACATATATTCTTTACATAAAAATACTAGATTGTGTTACGGGTTTTGCATATACTAAAACTAATGTTGTATATTAGATAGGTATACAGTGTACGATCGCTTTCATTTTGTTCTACCACGACCATAGGTCGCAAACATTTGTCCGAAGCCGAAATTGGGCTTCAGTTTCGGCCGTAAAATGTTTACAGTCGGACAAAAGCCCGCTTCGTTTTTACACAGGGAGTTCGACCTACTGTCCACGGACGACGAAGGTCTATCGACGAAGCGGCAACGACAAGACAACACAACGTTGCCGCGTTGTCGACAGAGTGTCATAGTTTTGTTCGTAAGCTGTGAGCAGCAGTGCTATTATCTAAGAAAACAGCCTTGAGCGCAGCGCTGGCCGCAGCAACGAAATCCAAATACTTTGGATTAACAATCCGATGTATAGATCTATTGAATTGTTAATCCTATGTACATATTTGGATTTCGTCGTTGCGGTCAGCGCTGCGCTCAAGGCGGTTTTCTTAGAGAATAGCACGACAGGCGTACCCCAAGCGTATGATGATGAGTACTCGTCTGTGGGCTGTAGGCTTTAGTAGGCTTGAGTACCTATCGGGCAATTCCAATAAAAAAACAGAAACATTATAAACTAATTACGAAAATAGGGCAATTCTTATTATACCAGTCTAATAATATCAGCCTAATTAGCAATATATTAATTACATTATACATAGTATCACGTACGCATCTAAATGATTTTCTTAATAACACGTCCGCTTACATTTAGGTTGATGACGAATGTCGTTAGGATTGTAACAATGGAGGACGTTCGGCAGCCATTTTGGGGACTGACTGTCGTTGACAGATTTTATTGTTATTTCTTTCGTAGGACTTATTTGCAGTTTGTTATTTTTTTATTTTTTAGTTGTAGAAATTCGAATTATTATAATTATAATATTATTAAGATGTGTATGCATGTATGTCTGTATGAAAGTGTTTGGATGGCATTTGGCACACCGTAGACCATATCTTGGAATAAATAAATATAGGATACACTTTTTATCCCGGAAGAAAACAGTCAAGAAAAGTAGTGTCCGTTTGGGAAGATTTTCTACTTTTGAGATGAGATTTTGGATTTTATTAATATCGTGCGGATTTCATCACGCATGCGGGATTGCACCGCACGCGTAGCCCTCGCAAATGTCTTTTTCATGCAAGTATTTATTATAATGCGTGGAATACGCACGCGGGATGGGGGGCGTGATACCGGACAGCAGCCCCGAAACGGGCATGTCCTAGATCCAAAAATTCATTCACCAATCCGCACTGGAACCGCGTGGTAGATTACGGCCGATTCCCTCTTCTAGAGAGAGGAGGCCTGAGTCCCAGCACTAAGAACATGAAAAGGCTGATTATGCTATGCTTATGCTACCCGTGTTTTACATGGAGCGACTGCCTATCAGACCTACACATCTCAGTAACTGGACAAAACGATACTCCTGGGATAGACTGATGGACCTTCGGCTTTACGTACTTTCTTTCTTTTTATGATGTAAACCAGTGCTTGACTGCGAACCCACCTGATAGTCAGCAGTGATGCAATCGTTGATGGTGAATCGCACTAGTTTATTAAGAGCTTATTCATTTTAGCCTTAAGGACACCTCAAGGCCCGGTGCGAGAGATCGCTGCCGCCGATCGCCCCCACGAGAACACAGCGATGCTCTGCCCAGGTGGGGCACACCCCTACCGTATGCTCCACCGTGTCCTCCAGGCCGTCCACACAATAATGACACTCGGGCGTTTCTTCTGCACGAATCCAGTGCATGAACCTCCCGAACTTACCATGTCCGGTGAGGACCTGCATCATGTGGAAGGTAAGGACGCCGTGTTGCCTTTCCAGCCACTCCTCAAAGAGGGGACTTACCGCCATAATAAGGGCACAGGGTGTCAGTAATACCTTAGATAAACTTAGTAAAGTAAATATGAATCGAAAAAATCACATTGGTACTTACCCGGTTTCTAACCCGCAACCTCATGCATGAGAAGCAGTCCATCACGAGGAGTTAATTAAAATGATTCTTAAATCTAAACTTAGTATCATAAACCTAGTCTTATCTTTGTGCTACACCGGATGAAGACAGAAATAATGAGTCAAGCAATTATCATTTCAATGTTAAAAAATTCAAAATCAAATTAATTAACGTATTTCATAACTACAAATTACTATTACACTAATTACTGACTTGCTCAGACCAAAGGCAGGTATTTATTTATTTATTTATTAAATACTCCATGCACAAACGTACAGCGGCGGACTTAATGCCTTAGGCATTTTCTACCAGTCAACCTTAGGGTGATGCAGAGATAAATAGTGGTAGGTGCAATAAAAGAGAGAGAAAAGGCGAAAAGGTACAAGAAAAGATATACTAATAAACCATAAATATTATACAATTATACAATACATATACAAATTAATAAACTATCTACATATATATCTACACTAATAAAGTCAAACAATTAGTTCAAATCGACAATTACAGATTTTATTATTACAGATTTCTAGACTATCTATTTTGTAAATTTTAAAAGGAGAAATTGACTGACTGGTCTATCAGCGCACAGCCGAAACTACTGAGACCAGGAGCGTGAAATTTTGCACAAGGTTTTCTTTTATGACGTAGGCGAGCACTAAGAGAGGGTTTTCCAAAATCCACCCTCTAAAGGAAACAAGGAAACGGGGGTCCCAAGTTTGTATGAAGAAATCTGCTTTCACGTAGGCGAATTTGCTGGCAGAAGCTAGTAGTAATAATAGTAACAATTTAATTAGGCGGCTGGATCAAGGGCTTAATTCAGAAAGCGGTACTCCAGGACACGCCTCGTATTGTTAGGGAGGTTCCTTTCTCTGGAGCCCTGACTGCCGGTAGCTTGGACCCTGTTACCGATACCGGTGGGATACTAATTTTTATATTTTTATATGTTACTTTTTTATTTTTTTCAAGAAATATTTAAAAATGTAATTACTATGTTCATAAGTGAATTAAAAGAAATAATAATTTATTAGTTAGCAATAATTTTCAACCAACCGGGGGTTGTCCTTGGATGCACTAGCACAGCGCGTACAGGAATAATCGACAGTGGATGGATGGAGAGGGAGAGGGAGACCAAAGAAAAGATGGATGGATTGTGTGAAGAGTGATATGAAAGAAAAGGAACTTAATGATAGCATGACGAGTGACAGGGCAGAATGGAAGAAAAAAACATGTTGCGCCGACCCCAAATAACACGGGACAAGGGCAGGAAGATGATGATACCACGTTCCATTAAAAGCGTCAAAAGGGCCTCTGCGAGTTGGTTTCGACTCCTCGTACGCCTTCCAAAGGTCCAGGTCCGTATAATACTTTATTAGTAAGACAACATTTGGTCCACAATATCTGTTAGTAAGGTTAATCCAACACGATTGCAGATAAAGCCGCAAATAAATCCGACCAATCAAATCCTTTTTTTCTGCCATATTGAATCAGATTATGATCATAAATGTCTGAAATGACGCACAATCGTCGCTGTTAGACGAAATTTAATTAAAGTTTTTTGTTGGTCAAGCTAAAAAAAAACACAGATTTGTTTATTATAATCTTTTTTACGCACAACATTTACGTCAATTCCTTATAGACATGGTCTAGAAACAAGCGCGAGTCGTACTCGCGCACTGAGGGTACCGTACAAACTTACCTATGCAAATAATAGTTTAATTTCCGAATGGAGTCTCGAATATTTTTATTTTTTTGTGACGGAACAACAAATTTACTGTGTTCAGATTTATTCCTATAAATCTCTGCTATAAGACCTTGATTTATGCCAATTTCAGGATTCTAGGTGAACGGGAAGTACCCTATGAATTTTGATTTTCTTATGAGTGTCGAAATATACGTTTTTTGCGACATAAACGGCCATATCTTTTTTTTTTGTTAACTTAGAAGTTTGATTTTTTGCTTCAAGGGAAAGCAGATTTGAGTATATATATGATTTTAATTTCAACTTCATACCTCTACGCGTTCTTGAGATAAAGGGTCTTAACAGACAGACGGACAACAAAGTGATCCGATAAAGGTTCCATTTTTTCCTTAAAAATACAAAAATGTAAATAGAGGCAACAGATTTCTTTGCCTATGAAGTACGAGTATTATTATTTACTATTCATGGCTTTTTTTAGAAGGAAAATCATCCAATGACTTCTCCTGCTCAGGGTAAAGCGAAAGGGTGTGTCAGACTAATTGACTAAAATCTACCCGTGTTCTTTCAGTTATGATAAATGATATTTATTTTGTAAATTTTTCGCCAATTTAAACTAGAACGGCCTCTTCTTTTTCTTCGTTTTTCCTAGCTAACCCTGAGAAGAAACACCGAAACAAACTCAGGGGTCAAAGTCTCTTTTAAAGCTCGTACAACCAACATGTAATAATCAAATCATATAAGAACCACGTCGATTGGTGTCTGAGATGGTCTTTTGAGGAAAGAACCACACAGTTTCGAGTGGACCTGTCCAGTCATTGCAAGCATTTGTCAGTATTCGTGTAGCTCAACTCAGGACTACTAAAGAGCTCAACGACTTGACGAACAATACCAGTGAAAGAACATTTGGATAGGCCGCATAAAGTGCTTAAAACTGCCAGACATTATGTTAAACTGCTTACATCGAAGGATTTGAACAATTAGTCTGCTGAGCTCTTCCACTCCGATTATAATTAAGGTATCTTCAAGGTTAGAGTGAATATGCTCTTAATAAACTGGTGCGCCTCACCATCAACGATTGCATCACTGCTTACCATCAGGTGGGATCGCAGTCAAGCACTGGGTAATATCAATTTAAAAAAAAAATCGGAAAAGGAAAAAAGTAATCCACATAGTCCCCACATTCAATTTCCCCATTTCTTGCTTACAATCTTGCATAATTTTTTTTTTGTTTTCAGTGTTTATGTTAAACTAAGTTTTAAGCTTGTGAAAACTTCTACAAAGTGCAGCAAATTTGTGAATTAACGTAAGGGGAAGGCACCTGCATCTGTAACATAGTTTAGACTAGCACATACACAGACGTTCACTCTGTCTCAATTAATGCATGGCGTTGTATTGTACTGAATTGTTTATATGTTCGATTGAGATGGACAAATTGTATTTGGCTTTGTGAAATAAACGATTATTATTATTATTATTATTCACAATAATAAAACAAAATTTACAAAATTGTAACAGTTTACAGAGTTGCTCTTTCGGTTCGAAGTTCGAACAATCGCAGAGCCCTATCAGGAGGTAAGAAGTACTTTGCGTTACTGTTTTCCAAAATGGACGATTTAACCAATTGCCCCACAAGAATACACGTACAATTCGTGACGTCGTGATAGGTCTCTTTCCACTCGCATCGAATGTTTCGACACCACGCGATGACTCAGATAAAACAATAGCAATCTCATTCGGTACTTCTTTGGATTTATTTCTACTAAGACTAAATTACAAAACGTGATCTCTGACTAGACTAAATAGACTACTGAAATTTTGTTTTGTTTATTTATTTATTTATTTTATTCCTGATAGGTTCGCGCTTGACCGCTATTTCACCTGATGAAAAGCGACGATGCGCTCGACGATGGAGCGCGCTTACGTAGAAACAACCAATTCACTCTTGACTTAAAGATTCCCGGGTTGTAGCCATCAAGAAACACAGATTCCGGCCAGGAATTCCACTCCTTAGCTGTACGCATATATACACAGATTTTTCTAATACTTGTTTTTCCATCAGAAAATGAGTTTTTTTTCCATCTGAAAATGAGTTTTTTTTTTCCTGTGGGAAAATCATCTTATGACATCCCCCGCCCTTGGGTGGGGCGGGAGATAGTGTCAGACTTTTACTAACTAAAAACCCACTCCTGTTCCTTCGTTGCCTTCGTCCCAGGGCCCCGGGTTTCGTGAAAATTTCTGATCGGCTGATGGAAATCGGGTCGCCCTATATACTTAAATTAGCACTTGAACCTGGGTTCCCCAGCCTTTTGCTGTCCCTCCCCCAGAGACGCCTTAAGCCGAAGTGGATACCATAGGGGTACTTTTAGTTTAGCATGAAGTCCATAAGTTTTTTTTTTATCTGACATATTAAAACATGAATATAATTGTTAAGTATTAATTTAAATTTAAATGTAGAACTAGTTAAAATCAATTAAACGATATATTAAATATACAGATAAGAAAATTAAATAGGTACTTATATTAGCGCTCTTCCTTTCTCCTACCATTTACATTGTTGCTGTGCCCGACAGGGTCCATAATTGTTTTATTTTTTTTCACCTGATATGTACATTATGGATTGCAATAAAGATTTGAGATTTGAAGTTTTAACTTTTTTATAAGTTGTAACTGGATTCTTTTATTTTATTAAGTTAGTCACAGGCAAGTCCACTTAAACAGACGATAAGAGACGATTGACCTGCGAAAAGTCTGTCATAAATTTATAATTAATAAAAGAACTTGGCAAACTAAAAAAAGCCCTATATCCAGATGACAATAACACTGTCCATTCCAGGTTGCCTAGCAGAGATCGTGGAATGCGATAAGGCCGCCCTTTCAATGTGTTTTAGTAATTAGTTTTCTTTCTTATGTTTCGTATTGTACCATCATCATCATCATCATTTCAGCCGAAAGACGTCCACTGCTAGACATAGGCCTCACCCAAGTGTCGCCACAATTATCCTGTGCGTCGTTACCAAGTCATCGGTCCACCTTGTAGGATGGCTTCCAACGCTGTCTTCCGGTACGTGGTCGCCATTCCAGAACCTTTCGGCCCCAACGGCCATCGGTTCTGCGAGCAATGTGCACTGCCCATTGCTACTTAAGTTTGGCGACTCTTATTAATTAATTAATATAATTCAATAATTTTATCAATGTTTTAATAATTTATATTTAAATCTAATGTATTTAAATAAATTCATTTATTACGTTAGAACAATTTTATTAAATTCTGTAATGTTACTATGGGTTAATTAGTGCCTAAAATAAACGATAAATAAATAATAACATTAATAAATATTATTAGTATGGATTATATAATCTAAGTCTAGAAATTGACTATTGTTATCATAATAATTCTCATATTGCCTATCAACGTTGTTAATTATTGAATACAGGCTTTTTATGTTGTGGGAAATCATCAAATGGGTCATCCTGCTCAGGATGGAGCGACAAGGAATGTCAGGCTTTTGATCCCCCAGTGTTCCTTCAGTTGCCTTTTGCGTTTCAGGGCCACGGTAACCCTTGTAAACCAATGAATACACCTGCTAAAACATTATTTTCTAATTGATATAAACTAGTGCTAGACTGCGATCCCAACTGATGGTAAGCAGTGATGTAATCGTTGATGGTGAGGCGCACTAGTTTATTAAGAGCCACTCTAGCCTTGACGACACCTAAATTATAATCGGACGGGAAGACCACAGCAGGCAAATTGTTCCAGTCCTTCAATGAACGCGGTATAAAATCGGCGAGACGAAATGTGAAACATGATTTGTAAATAATACTAAAGATGTTCTTCTATTTATTAAGAAGTGAACCGGTTAGCTCATAATCACACTTGCGAGTTAATTTATCTCTAATTTATGCCGAAATCTTTGTCGCTCAATAGCCAAGTTGTACGATTGCGTCCTAGAGGTCAGGCGTTCGAATCTTTTCCTAATATGCAGATTGCCAATTGTCTTTCGAAAAAACTCATAACGATCTTCTAATGATTTCTTATGACTGGCTGAAAATTATGTTCAGTTTTTTTTCTTTTCGGAACAGGAATTATGCTGCGATCATCAATTACAAAAATTGCTTGTTTATTTTTTTCTATATTACATCACAATAATTGCGTAAACGAGGACGATTATCATTAAGGTATATCTTTAATGTCTGGCAATTTGTGAAAATGACATGATTTTTTGATTAGCAACAATCAAGACATTAACCATTTAAAAAAAACTTGATGGTCACTCAAAGAATGGAAGGTAGTCAACAATGATGTTTACCTTTTAATTTTTCTTATTCCTTATTAAATTCCCACACTAATATTATATAAAAAAACTTACGGTTAAATTTCCAATCTTCAACAGCACGAAAACATTCACTATAAAATACAAATAACTGCACAACACTACACAAACAAAGCGAAATTCTTAATTCGTAAATTAAAATAAAAATCCGCGTTTTAAATTCAAAAATGTTCCACGTCCGAACTCGTCGAACGTTGGTATAACACTGAACTTGAAATAAAAATCGAACAACTCCTGCGCCGCTTGGCGCCTTGCTTACCTTCAAGACTGCTAAGTACAAAAACCTACTTTATGACTTATAATATAGAGGTTATTATACCTTGTTTTGCTATAATTGCTAATAATCAGACGCTTGTCTTGAAATTTATATATTTTGCGGATTTTCCACTTAACGCCAACATGCTTAGTAAATATACTGGATACTCTTTGTTCAGACTTAGTCATGGTTTTTGCATCCATTTGAACTTTGATCGGGTAGGTACCTACGCTATTGAATTTGCATAATTATTTAGAAAAGATAATCTAGCTAGAATTATGATTTGCCCTGTGACTGGTCGTTAAAGGCCTATGGTGAAGAAAATATTCCAATAATATAATAATAACAATAGTATTACAGTGAGTAGTAGAGCAGTGGTGGCCGAGTGGTAACGGCCCCGACTTACGAGTTGTAGGTCGCGGGTTCAAACCCAGCCAGGCGCATTACTTTGTGTAATTTATTTCATCACCACTGCTCTCAAAACGGTGAAGGAAAACATCGTGAGGAAACCGGCATGTCCTAGAACCAAAAATTCAAAGACATGTGACATCCACCAACCCGCACTGGGCCCGCGTGGTGGATTACGGCCCATTCCCTCTCCTAGAGAGGAGGCCTGAGTCCCAACAGTGGGAACATTAAAAGGCCGACTATGCTATGCTATGCTAACAATAGTATTCCAGTCAGAGAGGATCCATCGACTTAGTTTCGGGCCCTTGTACGGTTCAGGACTCCAGGGATCTGAGATATAAAAAAACAATAATAAAAGCCGCCTTTATTCACTAACCATAAATATTACTGTTGTAAACTTAAATAGTGCTTAAAAAACTATATTGAGAAAAAAAAAACAAAATCTTACTTTTTGATAAAATAAAATTGTATTTATTAAACCTTTATAATAATAATAATAGCCAAGAGCTTCGACCAGCACCTCAGGAGGCTCGCGTTAGGCGGCTGGATCAAGGGCTTGATACAGAAAGTGGTACTCCTGGACACGGCTTGTATTGTTAGGTTCCTTTCTCTGGAGCCCTGACCGCCGGTAGCTTGGACCCTGTTCCCGATACCGGTGGGACACTATTTTTTATATTTTTAAATGTTTTATTTTTATTTTTTATTGAAATATATAAAATATAATTTAAATGTACATATACAAATGAATAAACGATATTAATAATAATTTATATGTGTTTACAAATAATAAAGAGAATAATATAATAATAATAAATATTTATTGTCAGACCAGAGATCCATATGGGATATTATTATATTATACAATACAATACAACACAATACAGTACAATACAATAAGCCTACTTGACATACCTGAAAGAAGGTCTGTGTACCGCCATCCAGTGAGACACCATTAGGCCATCCACCCTGCCGGCTACAGTAGCCACGAAGCCATTGGGGCTGTCGCGCATCCGACGCATCAGTGATGCGATTCTCAGCCGCATCAGTGAGCCGAAATCCGGAACATGCGCGTCCGCGAACATCCCATCGGAACGCGTTATTATATTGGACTCGTAGAGCATTGTACGAGCATATATGCACTAGTAATAAACACTGTACAAAGGCGGACTTAATGCCTTAGGCATTTTCTACCAGTCGACCTTAGGGTGGTGCAGAAACAAAATATGGTAAGTACCATTAAGGTAAAGACATAAAAATAAAATACAATAATAAATATATACTTAGATACTTAAATACAACTTAACAATGTAATTATGAAAAACGAATCCAACAAATCAACGCTGCATCATGATTACACCAACTTCCTGCGAATGTGCTCACGTACCCATTACCTTAAAATAAAAACATTTGAATTTTGTTTTTTGAATTTTGTAATCGGTAGAATACACGAATCAAATTTTTTTGTCGTGGATGTAAGCGTTGACTTTTAAGCTTGCTTATTGCCTCGAAATCTTACCTCACGAAACCAAATCTGCAATCTAGACCACACAATCCTTTTATAGCCTATATTTCTCCAATCCTTGATAGAATAACAAGCCTACCTAATCCAGAATAGCTACCCATTTTGGGGTATCATTGCCAACTAGTTAGCCTTAGGCTCAATTTACACTGGTGCAGAATCGAGCGTAGCGACGCGTTTTGTTTTTCGCCTATATGCATCTCTCCGATCATCGATGCATATTATCGATCATCGACAATCGATCCGATGGATGCGAGACGCACAGGACCTTTCGTTGTGGCGACACCTAGGGGAGGCCTATATTTAATATTTTGACTGGCCTGTTGGTCTAGTGGTTAGTGGCCCTGACTGCTATGCCGGATGTCGTGGGTTCGATTCCCACCCAGGACAAATGTTTGTGTGATGAGCACGATCATTTGTTCTGTGTCTGGGTGTAATTTATCTATATATGTATGTTTTAGAAATATATAAGTATGTTTATCAGTTGTCTGGTACCCATAACACAAGCTCTGCTTAGCTTGGGACTAGACGGCGTTGTGTGATAGTTGTGGAATATTATATTATATTATTATTATTATATATTTTACTATTTATGTACACACAAAGAACAGAAAAAGACAATATAAAATAGACAATAGTACAAAGGTACTGCTTAATATATTGGACGTAGGCCTCCCCTAGGTGCCGCCAGTGGGTGTCTTTTGGCTGAAATGATGATGAAGATGATATGCATCTCTATTTTTAAACGGTTTTATTTAACTTGTCCCATTATTAAGGTGCAAATTTGTGTTTTGCAAATATTGAATCGCGCTTGGTTACTCGGCCTTCTACATACGGTAGGCGATCCAACACGATCCCGAAGTAACGCGGCGCGAATGGAACAAACAATTAATACTCTATTGCAGTGGTTTACGTGACCAACTGCACGTGGGTGTGACGCAGCGTTGAACGAAGCGAAGAGGTCGCTGTTGCGAGAGTGGGTATGATATTTTCACGCGAACTCTTGCGGTGTGGTGACTTGTTTTTGTAAATGGCGGCTAAAGCGGCGATTTCGCACGCACGTAGGACAGGAGCGTCGCTTTGTGACCCGCTAATGCGAGCGTAATCGCGCAACAACGCGCGTCGCCGCTACGCGTTGTAATTGAAAAACATGAGCCCTACCATGACATGATAAAATGACAATCATGCGAGCGAGAAAAAGGGATGGAGCTATACATCCTATACAGCTTTATCCCTTTAACAGATCAGTTTAGGTTATTATAAAGATCGTGGTAAACACTACGGGACGCGACGCGACGCTTCGACTTTCCGTCAGCATGAGTCTAAGCCTTATTGACAGCTAAAGAACTTTTGGACATCCCTCAAGGTCTAACCTGAGTCAAGCGTGTCAAGGTATTTTGTGACAAATAAATATATCGACTACATTAATTGATTTTGGTGAGTTTTAGAATTACCGGACCAGACGCTCGTCGGCAAAAATTGCTGTAGTTAATAATGTTGTAGATTATAAACCATTACCACCACCAACACCACCACCACTTCTTCAGGGCAAACCCTTCTGTTCTTCCTCTTGTTTCTGTACTTCTTCTTCCTCTTCTTCTTCCGGGAATCCAATGGATGTGAGACGCACAAAACCAGTAATTATCGCGACACTGGGGGAGGCCTATACCCAACAGTCTTTTGCTTAAAATGATTAAATCCAGTTATCCCCGGGTTTCAGAATTAAAATATTAGTATTTAATCGTTATGTTATTAATTCTCAGAGAAAATATAATATTTCTTTTCAACTCATTTATTAGCAAGAAGACTTTCAATGATCCTAATTCAATTCATTATAACTTAATTTACAAAACGTCAGAAGCTATAAGTGCACGGTTCCAATTAGTCGTTTCTTATGGAGAAGAAACGGCAAGAAACTCCATGGTTACTCTTTTTAAAAATATGGTTTTTAGGGTTCCGTACCTCGAAAGGAAAAAAATTTGATTCTATAAGGGTTCCGCCCTTATAGAATCACTTTGTTGTCTATCTGTCTGTCTGCCTCTCAAGACCCTTTATCTCGAGAAAGCGTGGAGGTATCGAGTTGAAATTAAAACCATATACTCAGGGATGCGGTCCCATGAAGCTGTGAAAAGAAAAAAAAGATACAGCCGCTTATGTCGCAAAAAACGTGTAGTACTTCCCGTTGACCCAGAATCCTGAAATTTGGTCTCAAAACACAAGTATAGGAATGTATCTAAAAATTGTAAATTTGTTGTTACGTCACAAAAATTTTTTTTTTTGCGATTTTGAAAAATCTTCGTAACGCAATTCGGGAATTGAACTGTTTTCATAGGTAAGTTTGTACGGAACCCACAGTGCGTGAGTCCGACTAGCACTTGCCCAGTTTTATTTAAATATTTCCATATTACAATATTAATAGGTATGAGACAACAGTGTAGACCAATCAACAAATTTTAATAATAATAACGCATTTAAACAATTTATAACTCGTATTTAATCTAACGTGATGTATATAAAAATCACATAACTATATTACGTGCTTATTTGTAACTCACAAGGTTGCAACAAACAAACATTTTATTTCCGCATTCATAATCAAGTTTTACGTTGATATTCTTATTGAGGATTGGTTTATTGATTTGATCCCTTTCTAAGTAAATCTTCGACTTCTTCGGAGATTAGAGGACTTATCATAAAGAGGTAATATGTCAGTCTTTCGAGGAAAACAGATGGAGCTATGCACCCGGCGTGCGAAGAGGCTAATTGGTGATCTAGATTTGGTTATCCCAATCTTCAAAGCCTTGAGCACAGGCGTAGGGTAGCCTTCAGCCTTTCGGTGTTTTACAGGATGCATTTTGGAGAGTGTGCGCGGGAATTGCATGACTTGATTCCGCCATCACATTTCTCGTCATCAGACAACCCCACGTACGGCGAGTATTTACCCTTACGTTGTTGAAACCTCTACTGTCCGCACTAAGCGTTTCGCCTCATCGTTTATACCGCGTACGTCGAAGGACTGGAACAATTTGCCTGTTCAGGTCTTTCCATCCGATTATAATTTGGGTGTCTTCAAGGCTAGAGTGAATAGGCTCTTAATAAACTAGTGCGCCTCACCATCAACGATTGCATCACTGTTTACCATCAGGTGGGATCGCAGTCAAGCATTAGTTTATATCAAATTAAAAAAAAAACCTAATAGATCCATCCCTTTTTCTCGCTTGGAAGGTCGAGGTTTTAATACATCTTGGTACGCCCTCAGCGCTTCGGCCCACAGACGAGAACTATGGAGGAACAGATATCCCACTCCTCCAAATTCCAGCCTTGAGTACAGATTTGAGCTCTGTCTCTCCTGCCAGCGGAACATCTTCCACCGGGATACGAACTGCAGCGGTCAATCGGAAAAAAAAAAACAGAAATTTCTGAACCAATCGCGAGCTTAGGTTGGCCGCTGCAGAAATAATCTGGCCAAATGGGTATTCTTGTATTCTTGACCCATCGCAAACACAGTGCCAGTGCAGAGCCCCTTTACAGGATATGCGTCACCTCCTTTATTGCCCAGCATACACAACCACCTGCACCTTCCACAACTTATACCTACGGGCCCAACGACAGAAGTATATTCGAGTTGGCTAAATATTGGTCGGATAAAATTTTAGTCTTCAAAGAAGAAGAAAAACCTTTGCGTAGAGGTATTTAACGAAGAACCAATACAGCCTTGATATTAAGTACAACTCTATTGTCTCCAATGTGGACGTTTCAAGTCAACCTTCGATCGTGCATTGCCAGGGTACTGACTGTTAACCCAGGACTCTGTGGCATGGCCTTCTTCTGCGAAGCAGTAATGCGAAGGAAGAAGGGACAATCCTCACGCCCCGGCGGCCCCTTCTGGAGACGCCCTGGGCTCCAAACTGTTCTGCTGTAAAATGAAAAACTTTTCCGCTTTTGTTGCAGGGAGAGGGAGTATCAAACTTTTACTAATTAAAACCTACCCGTGTTCCTTGGCCCAGTGGTTTAGGTACCCGCCTCTCATGCATGAAGTGACCAGTTCGAAACCGGGCAAGTACCAATGTGATAATGTGAATAAGTACATTTCTATGTTTATCTAGGACATTGTTGGCACTATGTGCCGCAGAAGGCACGTAAAGCCGTTGATCTCGGTTGTCATTTGTAGATCTTTGAAAGTCGTTCCAGGTAATCAGAAGCAAGAATGTCTGATCATCTATCCAAGGAGTATTGTGTTGCCCAATAACTGGGTTATGGAGGTCTGGTAGGCAGTCGATCCCTATATAAGACGGATTTCCAGCCACATTCAGTTAGACTGAAAGTCGACCCCAAGCTAGTTGGGCCAAGGTTAGGGAGATGAGGTTCCTTCAGTTGCCCTTTATATTCCAGGGCTTCGGTGACTCCTCCGAACAATCCTGTACCCAAGGTTAGACTTAAACTTGGCTTAGGCGTCGCCGTAGGGTGGTTTTTAGTCAGTAAGAGTCTGACAGACCCCTTCGTCTGCCCCAGGCGAAGGACATCCATGAGGATTTTCCACCCGGCAACAAAAAAAAAAAAAAGGCGTCGCCACATCAACCAGCTCTATGCCTTGGTAACTACCATTCTCTAAGCCGTCTGGTAGCCGTCCAGACCGAGCCCGAGTCGTCAACGACGGCGCGTAGTGTTCCGCGCGCGCCCCAAAAGAGATGTTAAAAAAACCGTAGGACCAATGCCCGCTAAGGCCACGGTGAATTTCTGAAAAGGAAACCCACGGTCTTAGTAATCAAGGGATAGTTGAAGGACACAGGTGTGGTTTTAGTTAGTGTTGCAACAGAACTCTGCTTCCACTTCTGCTTCTGCAAAAGTTCCGCAAGCAATTTTACTTCCGTTTCCGTTTCTGGTTCCGCAAACTTTATAACAGAACTCTTAACAGAAGAATTCAACGAGGAGCGCGGAGGTGGGGCGCCCGTAAACGACTGGACACGATGGAAAAGGCGTGGAGGGGGGGAGGGCGGTACACAAACGTGTTGCGGCGACTTTCTTTGTTTATAAAAATATTTTATTTTATGTTTTTTGGTTCATTCTGCGCATCACCGCGCCTCGTGACGTTTAGCGTAAGCGCGTAAATCTTCTGTTATTTTTTTCTTGTTTGGTGTTTGTTTCTTTCTTCTGTTACCATAGTACTAATACTTCCGCCTCCGGTTCCGCTTCCGCTAAGATTTACCTTTGACATCTGTTTCCGTTTCTGCTTCAGTTAAGACACTTCCGTTGCATCACCAGTACATGTCTGACACGCCCTCTCGCCCCATAAGAGAGAAGAGCTAGAGTAGAAGGTATTTGATGATTACCCACTTCAAAAGAAAAACGTTCATCATCATCATCATTTCAGCCGAAAGACGTCCACTGCTGGACATAGACCTCCCCCAAGTGTCACCACAATGAACGGTCCTGTGTGTCTCGCATCCATCGGACTCCCGCAACCGTTACTAAGACATCGGTCCACCTTGTAAGAGGCCTTCCAACGCTACATCCAGAATTTTTCGACCCCAACGGCTATCCGTTCTGCGAGCAATGTGCCCTGCCCATTGCCACTTAAGTTTAGCGATTCTTCGTGATATGTCGGTGAAAAACATTCTGTAAAAATATTCATTTATATATTCCCCTATAGTATAAACAGTTTTTGTTACTATAACACACATCAAATCTATTCTTAGAAGCTATGTGACCGCGACCCTGCCCCACAGGTTTTTGTTCTTATGAAGGCTGACAGTAGTTAATATCTACGTTATTTACGTAACCTGCATAGAGGTCGTCTGTCAAATGAGAAAATATTTAATTTCATATTGTACTCCCTATTTTGTACCAGCCAATATACAAGTTAAGAACAGTGCACAGAACGAACTATTGGAATCGTCACTTGAAACCCAGGTAGACGCATTCCATCACTACTGCTGTCATGGCATGTCCTAGAACAAAAAATAAATAAATAATGTGACATTCACCACCACCTTTGTGGTGGATTACGACCCATTCCCTTTCCTAGAGAGAAGGCCTAACCTAACCTAACCTAACTATGAAGGCACTTTGGCTACTTTTAATCCATTCGCAATGTATCAAGTTAAAAGAATCTGGTGAATATTAAAAAAAAAACTAAAATAAGACCAACTTCTTTCAAAGGTACATGCACGACTTGTGCACGAAGGTGCAACACCGCCGTCGGGGCGGACCTCCGCTTCCTTCGCTGGGATCTCATGGCCGGTATATGAACCTAGCGCTGGGCATGCCACAACCGCGGTGGTAAGTCCCCTTTTTGAGGAGAGGCTAGATAAGCGCCACGACATGCCCACTTTCTGCCTGACGCAAGTCCTCTCCAGAAATGGCCAGTTTAGGAGGTTCCTTTATCAGATTCAAGCGCAAGAAACACCCGGTGGACGTCTGCCCTGCTTGAACGGAGTACCACCGAGTCTTCGTAGAGACAAACGAGGACGGCCATGACACGGAGCGAGAGTATATGAGAAGCAGTTAGCTCTATCTGCGAAGCCGTAATTCGAGTAAAGGATGGGTGGAGAGGCAATCCTCACGCCCCGGTTGCCGCAAGAGACACCCAGAGCGTCAGGAGTCATCAGCCATGTTTGACCATATCATGAAATAGTCATGCGTTTAGCTGAAATAGCAACATTTCATGAAATGGCCGGCCACATCATGAAATTGTCAATTCTAAGATCTGGCCTCAAAGTAAACTCATGAGATCCGACCATCACCAAAATACGGTATCTATTTTTTTTTTTTGAATCTTTGAAACCTGCGTCTTCCGGTACGCGGTCGTCACTCCAGAACCTTTCGGCCCCAACGGCCATCTGTTCTGCGAGCAGAGCGAACTGCGTGAAGGTGCTTCTGCGTTCTGCGTGAAGAGGCAGTGTTGGAAGGCCCCCTACAAGGTTGACCGATGACCTGGTGAAGGTTGTGGGAATCCGATGGATGCGAGACGCACAGGACCGTTAATTGTGGCGACATTTGGGGGAGGGCTATGTCCAGCAGTGAACGTCTATCGGCTGAAATGACGATGATGATAAGAAACCTTAAAAATTCTGAATATATTTGATCCATAAACGAACACGAGTAGGTATCCAGTCTGTCAAGTTCTTTCTAGCGGTATCTGGGGAATGCCCGAATTGTGGTCAAGTGTGTTTCGTGTTATTTACAAAAAAAAATATGACTAATTTTTGCGAACTCACGGATCTATCTCTCATAATAAATAAAACGCTTATTTAAATCGTTGAAAAATTTACATACATACCTACGCATTAAAATGATTTTTGAATTATTTTTGAAACAGGTAAGTAACCTTTTCTTGGGACTAAAAGGAGTGATGGCATTTTGGTTCAGGTGACCGACTTCTGATTTAATCATAATTATCCATCTACACGATGTCAATAACAGAGCCGTAGAGGTTGCCAAATACTGGTCAATTAAAATTTAGTTAGAGTACCTACATCAACACGAAAAGAAGAAGAAGAAGATCCATTTATACATACATATAACCTATATAAATACATATTTCCTCGCGTGATCGAATCAGGAATGAGGATATCCGCAGGTTCTGGTCACCAACATAGCACGAAGAAACGCCAAACTTAAGTGGCAATGGGCAGGGCACATTGCTCGCAGAACGGATGGCTGGGGCCGAAAGGTTCTGGAATAGCGACCATGTACGAACCAGAAGACGTAGCGTTGGAAGACCTCCTACAAGGTGGACCGATGACTTGGTAACGGTTGCGGGAGTCCGATGGATGCGAGACGCACAGGACCGTTCATTGTGGCGACACCTGCAGTGGACGTCTTTCGGCTGAAATGATGATGATGATGATGACATACATATAAATAAAATTGAAGAGTTTCAAATATATCCGTTAGAGCTCAAATGCATTTTTTTTTAATTTTTGTCTGTCTTTTTGTCCGTTTCCTCCGGCTAATTTTGAAACGTTATCAAGATTTTCACTGCATCTAAATATTAGTGGACATAGATCTACACCGTTGCGATACTATACATGTCTTCAGTCTTTATCATTAAATTTCGATCGCGCGTACTGGGAACAGTAAGAAACCGCAGTAAGAAGGCGCGTAGAAACGCGCACCCCGAGGAGATGTCAGCAAACCCTAGGGGCCCAGCAGGGTCGAAGCTAAGGTCCGACCGAGATCTCGGTCTCGGTCTCGGTTCCAGTCATTCTCGGCTAAAAATCAGGCCGAGATTCTCTGTCTCGTTCTCGGCCTGATTTACGCCGAGAATCTCGGCCATGGCCGAGACTTCTTGAGGTCCAAAAAAAACCTTTTTTTTCCCTAGATTTAGAGCTTATCGCTCCATCTACCGACGGATGGGCGAATTAGGTGCAGGTTTGATGTTACTCGCGTTTCTGTTTACTATTGCTGATTGGCTAATGGCTTTCATATCTCATTGGTTTTTTACATGTATGTCAATTTATTGTCAATATTTGGAATAGTGATTTAAATAAACATAATTCACGGATTGTTATTTGACAAGAATTATTGTTAATAGATAAGTGGAAAAGTTGCGTGCGAATTGAATTGGTTTGGTTTATGCGAGTTTAAATTAATTGGTAAGTAGGTATCTAGTGTTATTTCATTTCTTCCTGTTTTACTTGTTGTGTTGTTGTAATTAGCGGAATGGTATCATTATTTCATATTTACATCTGTCGATCGGCATTATTTAATATTTATATGAAATACATGCGCAGCTTTTTTAAAGACGAAAAAGTAATTTTAAACACCTCGCGCGTCGATCGTGCGTTTACCTATGTACCTATTCGGTGCCGTGCGACACTCGAGAGTTTATTAAACGAAAAATGAAATGAAAATGTTATTGTTCCAGATTAACAATGCCTAAAATTAATCCAATTTGGGATTATTTTGTTAGAAATTCAACTATGACACAACCATCTAATAAGTATCGTATAATAAATTAGTATCGCTAGGAAGCACGTTACCTAAATTACAGTCCATCAAAGGGTTAAAATTACATCTATCAAAATATTATTCTTACGAAAATGAAGAATTTTTGAAGAAATTAGAAGAAAATAAGCGAGAAACAGAAACAAAAGTTAATTTTTTAAATGACAATATTAACAAAAAGATTCAACCTACTATAGAGAAAGCTCTTACTATCCATACATCAACAGCTCCATGGCCAGATGACCATCTTATTGTTAAGCGTATTGATAAAACAATTATGGATTACATATTAGTGGACATGCAACCGTATACTACAGTGTCAGGAGAAGCGCCATGTCTCGGTCTCGGTCTCGGCCGAGAATTTATTTTATTCTCGTTCTCGGTCTCGGTCTCGGCCGAGACAAAAAAACAAGGTTCGGTCGGACCTTAGTCGAAGCCTACTGGGGCCAAGGATCTGGTATGAAAGGCAACGAAGGAACAGGAGTGGGTTTTTAATCAGTAGAAGTTTAACACACCCTCACGTTCCGCCCAAGAGCGTGGGATGTCACTCGATGATAACCCACCTAAAAAATTTTTATAAAATTTACAGAATTGGAATGTAATGGGTTTTTTTTTTAAAAAAGTTTTATTTTAAACACTTCAATAAAAACGACTTAAAAAACCATTTAGATAAATGACTCTGATCCTTAGTTATTAAATTACATGGATTTTCTTCACAGTAACACAACTTATCATGCTTTTAACTTGCAATTTATAAAATAAGTTCCAAGCTTAACAATTTCACGATAAAGACATCTTATTACCATAAATCAAAAAATGTTATCCATAAGACCATAAATTACATAAATATTTTTTCATTAAAAATCTTCAAGTCAGATCACGTATTTATGATTAATAGGCAAAAGCAAGCATTGCCCTTTGCCCTTGTAAGTTTATGATCTAGCCAGGCCTTTAGCTTCTAAGCAATAAAATAAATAGCAATAATATGTAACTCGCATAATTTTTAAATCAGCGCCATCTATTATCGCCAACTGAAATTAATTGAGCGTAATGACAGCAAAAAGGCTTCATGTTTGGTTTCAATGTGATTCAGTTTAACGCTATCTATCTTCAACACGTTAAACTAAAAAGTTAGTTACTATGTTATGTTGAAGATATTTTATTACCAACCTTAGTTGTTCATGAAAAACGCGATAGATGGCAGCCAGTGTACTACAATTTAAGAATAAAGATAATTTTTATTTTACTATTTCAGCCTTTATATTCTAATCAGTTTAAGCTCTGAATTGAACACAATCATCATGCTATCCAACACTGAAAATTTACACCGTATTACTGTAAAAATAATAATTTAAGTATGGAGATAAAGGCATATGAAATTGGTAATGACTCGTTCAATGTGCTTTTTTATGGAAAATTATCCAATGACTTCTCTCGCTCTATGGTGGAGCGAGAGGACGTGTCAGACTTTTACTGACTAATACCCACTTCTGTGTAGGTACGTATAAAGAAGGTTCTTTGCCTTCGTTCCTTCGTAGATCTCGGCCCTTCCGGGCTCCTACGGTTTTACTGGCAACTCTGGGAGGCGTGCGTGGAACTCTACGCGCCGGTGACGTCTCGGGTTCGGACCGGTGCGGTCCCCGCGGCCCCCACGAGGACACGGCGGTGCTCCGTCAAAACGGGGCACACCTCCACCGTATACGAAAGCCTAAAGCTGTAGGAAATGGTTTGATGCAATCGCTAACATTCATGTAGGAGTTTAGTAGATCAAAAAAAAAACAGGGCAAGTGCGACTCGGACTCGCGCACTGAGGGTTCCGTACAAACTTACCTGTGAAAACAGTTCAATCCACGAATTGAGTAACGAAGTTTTTTTTTGTGACGTAACTACAAATTTACAGTTTTCAGACTTTTTCATATACTTGTGCTATGAGACCGTGCTTCATGCAAAATTTCAGGATTCTAGACCAACGGAAAGTACCTTTTGATGAATTTTGATTTCCTTGAGAGTGTCAAAAGGTACGTTTTTTGCGACTTATACGGCCGTATCTTTTTTTTTTTCGTTAACTCAGATGTTTGATTTTTTCACAGCTTCAAGGGACCGCAGACTTAACAGTAGGGTTTTAATTTCAACTCGATACCTTCACGCTTTCCCGAGATAAATGGTCTTGACAGACAGACAGACCGACATCAAAGTGATCCTATAAGGGTTCCGTTTTTTCCTTTTGAGTTACGGAACCCTAAAAACAGGGCTACGGGATTGTTCGAAAGAGTTGGCGTGGCCGGTGGTCCTGGATCGCAAAGGGCAACTAAAGGAACACAAATTGGTTTTTACTTCACCCTTTCACTTCGATCTTCTTCCACCCTGAACTGAAGATATTTGAGGTTTCCCAATGCAAAAAAAAGCCTAGGCACCTACTTAAGAATTGTGTAGCAATTCTTTAATAATCGTTTCCAATTCCATATCGTAATATTTCGCCCTTGTAGATTCTTGAAGGCTCAAGCACAAAATAGATAGGCTCAAGTGTATGGCACAACTTAATAACCGTGGGTCAATAACTTCAAAAACACTTTGGTCAAACTGGTTTTGTGTCGCCGATTTTTGATTATCTCAAAGCTTAATTTTGACTATACGGAGTCGTAAAGTCGTTGTATTGTATGTGCCAAACAACTACAGCCGTTGGGGGAAACACCGGCTCCTGGCAGCTCCGACGTGTCGTACGGTTGCGCACTCCGAATCACCCATAACGTGGACACCCTCTGCGCTTAATACTTTTATAAACAAGAAGACAGACTTTGATATGTTTGGGGAAGAATTGAAAACGATTCTGTCAGAATGTATGAAATTCTGTGTAATGAATGTATAGTACTTATGACTGTATAATATTTATTAAACAGGTACCATTACCTCTAAAAGTCCTGCGCGACGTGTGACTTGTCTGTTTTAATTAGTGTTTTATATTTTATTGTTATGTCTTTTTTGTATTGTCTGTGTTTAAAAGGTGTAATTAGCTTCGGCCGTTCTGTTTAAATTAAATAAATAAGTAAAAGTCTGAAAGTCTAGCCCTGTGGTAATGGCCCCGACTTACGAGTAGTAGGGGAAAGGTGTACGAGATGATCAGTGGAGGTGAGATTATCATTTTTAATTGCAAGAAAACTACTAAAGCCATCTGTTTTTTTTTCGGCTGTACCACATTTTCCCCGCTGCCCTCTTACTACAGTCAATCGTAATGGCGGCGTGAGTGACAATAAAATTTCTTGTGTTCTAAAACCAAAAAATTCGAAGAAGTGACATCCACCAATCCTTACTGAACCCACGTGATAGATTACGGCCCATTCTCTCTTTTTTAAAGAAAACCAAAGTCCCAGTAAAAATAACTTTTTTTTTAAATTTTATTCACAGTAATAAAAATCCGACATTTTGATGATTTTAACGCCCCAGGTATTGGAAGAAGGCAAATCTAATTCTTCTATACATAAGTAGTTTTCTGGTGAGGCATGTGTATAGCATTATTGTTATTTTTTTGTTATTGACCGTCACTTTTTATTTTATTTATGTCGTGTGAACCAGGTGACTGTTGGTAAATAAATATTTTTATTTATTTATTTAACCTTTCGGCCCCATCGAGCATCCGTTCTACGAGCAATGTGCCCTGCTCACTGCCACTTTAGTTTGGCGATTCTTCGGGCTATGTCGGCGACCTTGGTTCTCCTGCGGATATCTTCATTCTTTATGCGATCACAAGGAAGAAGGTTCTAGAGTGGCGACCGTGCACCAGAAGACGGAGCATTGAAGGCCTCCCACAAGGTGGACTGACGACCTGGTGAGGGTCGCGGGAGTGCGGTGGATGCGAAAAGCACAGGATCGGCCGTTGTGGCGACGCTTGGGGGAGGCCTATGTCCAACAGTGGACGTCTTACGGCTGAAATGATGATGATGATGATGATGATTTAACTATTTATGTACACACATAATAATAATAGAAAAGAAGAAATAAGACAAGTTAAGCCTTTACTTACAAATGGGAGGTATAATGCAGTCTGTAGGTACTGTAACATTTTTGTGCAAAAAACACAAAAGCTATGTGTGAAGGAAGTCAAAAAATTTTGTCGAGCACATCATAATGAAGGAGGAAAATATTTACCTACATTTAGGTTTCTTGATGGGTCTTAATTCGAAGAAAAATCCAAAATACCCGAATGCGGATAACTGAATTTTTGAATTTTAAACCAGACATTTAAAAAATAAAACGTTCTATATCCTTAATCTTATAAAGATGCTTGATGCGATGTGATCATCTAACACTACTAATTTGTAATTATATTATTTTAAACCTCAGATACATTTGAGGACAAAATGTCCCCCAATATGACAAGCAACGCTGTCTAATTAGACAATAATATGTATACATATAATAATATATTAGAATTTATATTATGGACAATTTATTTTCTAACAACCGCGTCTCCTGAATGCGTTATAAAATGTTGGTGTGGCAAGTTGCGGGACACCGGGAAACGGTGCAGTGTCACGTAGATTGAGCGTTGCGCGTCATGTTGGGGGACGTTTTATCCCCTAGTGTACCTGTGGTTTTAACGTCATTGATATGTATCTATACTATTTGCAAGATGTGGCAACAGTACTTCTTGCGTTCAGCGGTCTCCTACGGTGCTTGTCTTTTTTTTAAGGTGAGAAGTCAAAGAATAACGGCTCCCGCTCTGACTGGAGCGGTAGGGACTGTCAGACTTTTACTGACTAAAACTCACGCACTAAGACGAAACCTGCTGGGACTCCTTTTCTATCTGTGAGGTTTAAAGTAATCTACCATGAAGGGGATGACGAGAATTTCAATCTTATTTTTTTGAGGATGAGAAATAACTCCTTCTCTGGCTGGGGTGGGAGGGACTATCGGACTTTCACTGATTAAAACTCACCCGTGTTCCTTTATTTACCCTTTGCGTTCCAGGACCAAAGTAACTCTTTGGAACAATCCCACAGCGCCATCTTTAGACCTCTGCAATCCTCCCTATTTACAGAATTTTTCTGATACGATTGCAGAGGTCTAAAGATAGTTCGTAGCTTTGTCAAACCAAAGAAAACGCTGAAAGTTCTCACGTGCCAGTAATTGCCATAATCTGTAAACCTTTTTTTTTACGTGTTAAATAATTAACCAATTTCTCCTGCTATAGGTGGAGCGAAAGAGAGTGTCAGGCTTGTACTAGCTAAAACCCTGTGTTCCTGCAGTTGTCCTTTTTTGCGACGGCCTTTTACGACATCTCCCATCCTTGGGTGGGGCGTGAGGGCGTGTCAGACTTTTACTGACTAAAACCCACTTCTGTTCCTTCTTTTCTTTGCCTTCGATCCAGGGCCCCGGGGTTGTCTTTCGCATCACCTATGGCCCCAGTAGGCTTCGACACTGCGGCCCCTACGGTTTCACTGACATCTCCTTCAGGCGCGCGTGGAACACTGCGCGCCGTCGACGGCTTGGGCTCGGTCAGGACGGTTACCGGACGATCGGACGGCGTGTTACCCATTGCCGCAAGCCAGCGCCTACAGTGGCTGGAAATCGGGATCTGGATCCCAGCGGCGGGGGCGTGAGAGCCGCCTCCTGTGCTAACATTACTGCTTCGCAGAAGGAGGCGACCGCCTGCCACTCCTCGCTCCGGACCAAGGCCCGGCACGAGGGCTGAGGCAACTCCTTCTAACAATCGCAGCGGCACACATGGACCATGCCTAATTTGTACGTAGCGGCGCGTTGCGTGGCCTCGCATGGCGTGGATCTAATGTAGCTCTGCAAGTCTAGTTGCCATATAAAATGTATGAAGACCGATGTGCCCAGATCGGCGTCCGTGGCCCACGTGTACGTTATGTATTTCTCCCTTTACCATGACGTTTTAAAATTTCAGGCGAGCGAGCAAGAAAGAGGAATGGCGCCATATACCCTATACATATAGCTCAATCTCTTTAACAGTTCAGTTTAGGTCGTAGAATGGATTGCGTTATGACCTCGTGGTAGGGCATTAGAACCCAGTAGACAATAACACATTTCAACTTTTGTTATTGTTTAGTCTCGAACGAAATATTCCATTGTTTGCCAGCGGTTATGGGCAATGACTAGAGTAGGAAAGAATTCATATTTCAATGGACTCGGGTTCAAATTCCAAATATCAACAAAATGAATGTCAAACGGACCTACTCGTGGTTACGGAAGTCTCAATTTCAACAGGCTATTGCGAAAATATAATTATATAATGTCGACTGAGCAACAGACATAACTACGTTCGACATTTATGCGCATAAGCAGGTAGAAGCATTATTTGACAGATTTTCATTATAGTGAGAAATTGTTTAACGAGTTATAAGTCGGGGCTCCAAAATCAGCTAGAAGCTTTATTTTGTGCAATAAGGTATTTTACTCTATATGAGAAAAAATCTAAAAATGTAGCCGGTAAGTGTTAGTTTTAGTTGATAAAGTAACAAAATAAATTTTAAAAATCAAATCAAAGTTTTCAGTTTTTAATATCTGTTCTTTATCGCCATGAAATAGTCACCATGTTATCACGTCATTCGGCTGTATAAATCAGAGTGACAGCTGTCAACTGTCAATTGATCGGCCATACTGAGCGCATTTGTTTACACAGCCAACTGACGTCGACACAGAGTAAATATGGCGTCCACTGCGTTCTACATTTTCGACAAATTACGCGCGTTTGAAAATGTTAATTTTAAATGCACATTTACTGTACTTAGCGACTGAATAATATTTTTGTGGCTTTTTTAGTGGTTTATGAGCACTATGGAATCTAATTGAGACACTTTTCAAAAATGAGTGTTATACCCTATTCAGTTCATCACCACTGCTCTCAAAACGGTGAAGGAAAACATCGTAAGGAAACCGGTAGGTAGGTCCTTAGAACCTAAACTTCGAAGGTGTGACATCCACCAATGTGCACTACGCTCGTGTAGATTACGGCCATTCCCTCTCCTAGAGAGGGGTGCCTGTATTCCAGCAGTGAGAACATTATTAGGCAGATTACGATGTTACTAAGTATACTAACATATATAAACGAATATAGTAGTGTGAAACATAAAACATGGGGATATGCCTGATGCCTATAATTGGCCTGTTGGTCTAGTAATTAGTGACCCTAACTGCTAAGCCGGAGGTCATGGGTTCGATTCCCACCCAGGAAAAATGTTTGTGTGATTAGCATGATCATTTGTTCTGTGCCTGGGTGAAATTTATCTATAATATGTATGTATTTAGAAATATATAAGTATGTTTATTAGTTGTCTAGTACTCATAACACAAGCTCTGGTTAGCTTGGGGCTAGACGGCGTTGTGTGATAATTGTGGAATATTATTATTATTAAGGGTTTATGAAGATTTCTAGCAGGATGAAGCAATACCAGTGTTTTGCATGAAGCGACTGTCTATCAGATCTCTACCACCTAGTTGCTGGGTGTTAGGCGACAAGTGCTGCGTCCAGCGCAAGGAACGGTTCTTCACACACTTTACGTCCTACGCGTGTAAAAAAACTATCAAAATGTTTTCAAAATGCTTCAGATATTGACTTTGAATAAAACTCACACTTTTCTAAGGATATCATCAAATATATTATATATATACTAGCTTCTGCCAGCGGTTTCACCCGCGTAAAAGTAGGTTTCTCCAAACAAACTTCCGACCCCCGTTTTACCCCCTTAAGGGTGGAGTTTTGTAAAATCCGTTTTTAGCGGATGTTTACACCCTATAATGAACCTGCCAAATTTTAAATTTGTAGGTGTTATATTTTCTGAGATTTCGTGATTAATCAGTGAGTGATATTTCGCTTTTATACATATAGATTAATCATCAACAAATATATATAGTTTGCAGCCTGCTCTGGAAGGTATTGATCGCGCTTACCTGATGGAAAGCGTCGATGTGATGGACGATGGAGCGCGCTTGCCTAGAAGTAAAATATTCACTCTTGACTGTCTAAAACCCTGTTTTCCTTCAGTTGCCCTTTGCGTTCCAGAGGTGGCGGTTGGTGACTCTTTCAAATAGTCCCCATCTAAGACTACTTACCCTGGCAGCAAGGTCATCATCATCATCATCATTTCAGCCGATAGACGTCCACTGGACATAGGCCTCCCCCAAATGCCACAATGAACGGTCCTATGATGCAAGCTTATGCAGCATGCTATGGATAAGCTATGGTCCTATGATGGTCCTACGGTGCTTTGATGCAAGGTCGATCAAAGGTAAGACTACAAATACTATGCGCATTCATTTATTTAACATATAAAATATAAATAACATTGTCATTGTCAAAGCATTATAGTTAAGTCCTGCACAAGGACAATAGGCTAATATAAGTTTATTTTTAATATTATATAGGTAGTCACATTGAAAAATATAGCATTGATATACCTATTATATATATATTATTATCTATATACTTTTTTCTTTTAAACTTGTCCCCACTCCCGTATCGTGGTGGGTGCGTTCACAAAAATGTAAACTCAGATACATATGTATGTCGTGGCCAGATCTTAGAATATGATAACTTCATGAAATGGCCAACTAAAACTGGCCAGATCGTTTTAAACGTTAAAGTTTGATGATAAGTCAATCCTCGTTTGGCCAATTTTTTTTAGACCTTTTGCTGTCATAGAAATCCTACATCAATGATATGGCCAAACGAGGATTGACATATCATCAAATGTTAACGTTTAAACGATCTGGCCAGTTTTAGTTGGATTTTATTATTTAATTTTTTATCGATTAAATTTAAATGTTTACAATTTTATTTTATATTCTAATTGTATATAAATAATTTCAATTTAATTTAATTATTTACATTGCACAATATTTGCTTTTAGCTGTACAAACTGATTTTAATTGTGACAGTTTTGAGTACTATTCTTTTTTTATATTGTATATGAGTCAATGTTAGGTACTTGAAATAAATAAATTATCATTATTATTATTATTGTTATTATTATTATATCATGAAATGACCAATTCTATGATCTGGCCACGACAGGTACACAGGCACCCTGCTGCCCCGAAACAACTAACTGTAGAGTTGTAGACCATACTTATATTCGTTCCGTACGGGAATCAGAACCGAGACACGCTGCGCAGCAGTCAATCGCTATTACACTGGGCAGTGGCGTAGCTAGGCGTGGGCGAACTGTGCCCTCGCCCAAGGCCTCGCACCCAAAGGGTTCTCGCGTGTGTGATTACTCAAAAAGCGAAGGTTTTGTTTTATAATTTATTGGTTTGCGCTTGACCACTATTTTACCCGATGGTAATTAAGCGACGATAGTGTCGAACACTAGGTTGCGACAGTCGCTGTCTCGTTTTTGAATTTATAAAAGTAAAAGGCCTCGCTGATGCGCTTTCGCCCACGACTAAATTAGTCCATCACGCTACGCCTCTGCCATTAAGTCAACCATACCATCGAATCACTACTTCGGACTTCGGACTACTGTAAAAAAAACATTGCAGCATATAATTATTTGACTCAACGAACGCCACTTATACTCATAATTATTCACAATATTATTTAAGTACATTCGTTTGACTTTACATAAAATTTTATAAAGCAAACCAACCACCATAATGATTTTATTTTACTAACACAACAATAAAGTATACACACAAAGTGTACACGGCTATTGTGAAGGTCTGGTAGGCACGCCTGCCTCCTGGAGCGCCCTCCATGTAAAATACTGCTATTCAGCTCCATCCGCATTCGGTTAGTCTTGAAGCCGACCCCAACATTGTTGAGAAAAGGCAGGCAGTCTACAAAAAACTGGGCAAGTTCGAATCGGACTCGCGCACTGAGGGTTCCGTACAAACTTACCTATGCAAATAGTTCAATTCCCGAATGGAGTCTCGAAGATTTTATAGAATCGCAAAAAAAAAAAGGTGACGTAGCAACAAATTTACTGTTTTCTGATTTATTCCTATACCTGTGCTATAAGACTGCTTAATACCAAATTTCAGGATTCAGGATTTCAGGAGAAGAAATAAATTCTGGGTCAATGGGAAGTACGTCGAAATATACGTTTTTTGCAATATAAACGGCCAAATCTTTTTAACTATCAAGTTTGATTTTATTTGTATTCAAGTTTTCTCCTCTTAACACATGGCAAGTGGAATCATAATTGTAATTTGAAGGATTTCAGTCAATCTATACTGACTGAAATCCTTCAAATTACAATTACAGTATAGACTCCAGCTTTGACAAAAAGATGTTGTAATTACTAGTTACTTTCAACCTTTGTACCTTTTTGAGAGAAACAAATAAAATATTATTATTGAGCAGTGGTGGCCGAATGGTATCGGCCCCGACTTACGAGTTGGAAGGTGTACCACTTTGTGTAATTTATTTCATCACCACTGCTCTCAGTCCTCACCGGACATGGTAAGTTCGGGAGGTTCCTGCACCGGATTCGTGCGGAAGAAACGCCCGGATGCCACCATTGTGCGGACCGCCCGGAGGACACGGTGGAGCACACGGTAGAGGTGTGCCCCGCTTGGGCAGAGCAACGCCGTGTCCTCGTGGGGGCGATTGGCGGCGGCGATCTCTCGCGCCGGGCCTTGGTACAGGCCATGGTCCGGAGTGAGGAGGAGTGGCAGGCGGTCGCCTCCTTCTGCGAAGCAGTAATGCTAGCAAAGGAGGCGGCCGATCGCGTGAGGCAACGGTCCTCACGCCCCAATCGCCGCCGGGATTCCGATCCCGATTTCCGGCCATCGTAGGCGCAGGCTTGCGGACGGCGAGCAATGGGTGGCTCGCCGTCCGACCGTCCGGTGACCGTCCGGACCGAGCCCAAGTCGTCGACGGCGCGTGCTGTTCCACGCGTGCCTCAAGGAGATGTCAGCAACTGTAGGGGCCGAGCAGGGTCGAAGCCTATTGGGGCCAAGGGTCTGATTCTGAAAGGAAGACTCGGCCCTGGTACGAAAGGCAACGAAGGAACAGGAGTGGGTTTTTAGTCAGTAAAAGTCTGACACTATCTCCCGCCCCGCCCAAGGGCGGGGGATGTCATAAGATGATTTTCCCACCGAAAAAAAAAAAAAAAAAAAAAAACCACTGCTCTCAAAACGGTGAAGGAAAACAACTCAAAACGTGAGGAAACCTCCTCCTTATTTTATTAAACACATTTCCTGAAATGGAAAACAGCCTTTAATTTTCGGTTGAAGTAGGCTTCACTGAAAGCAGTGCTTTGTACATTGATTCATAATTTGACCTCATCCCAGCCTGTTTAAAAAGTAAAAACTCTTTCTTTATTGTAGATATTGACAGCGCCATTGCACTCGATTCCTTACTTTTTTTGATTTTCAAAAAAAATTATCTCAATTATAATAAAATACAAAATATTAATAAATCTTTACAACTTAAATCTGAAACACTACTACAAGATATAGCTATTCCAATAAGAGTATTAAAAACGACTCACCCTGTGTGTTTTTCATCTATTACATTCACATAATACGTAAGTTATTAGCTAGTGCTCGATGTGTACAGCGACAGCGCGTTTGAGTTATTTTTTGTAATGTACCCGCTCATAAGATTTGTAAAAATAAGTATCAAGACTAAAACTACCTACTGTTATAATAATATATAGGTAATTTTAGTCTTGATAGTCTAACGCATACTCTGGACTTTCTATGACTAAAAATGTTAAAACGAAAATGTTGTCTTTTAAAACCTTTTAAACTAAAATATGATTTCTCGAGTTCTCGACTTTTCTCGACCTTATTTCCCGGGAACAGGTCGCAAAAATTTCCCTATGAATGAACCCTATATGCTATGCTATTATTATTATAACTGTAGTCATCAATCATCATCATTTCAGCCGATAGACGTCGACTGCTGGACATAGGCCTCCCCAAAATGTCGCCACAATGAACAGTCTTGTGCGTCTCGCATCCATTGGATTTCCGCAACCTTCGCCAGGTTATCGGTCCACCTTGTAGGGAGCCTTCCCACACTGCGTCTTCCGGTACGCGGTCGCCACTCCAGAACCTTTCGACCCCAACGGCCATCTGTTCTGCGAGCAATGTGGCCTGCCCATTGCCACTTAAGTTTTTCGATTCTTCGTGCTATGTCGGCAACCTTGGTTCTCCTGCGGATATCTTATTTTTGATTCGATCACGCAAGGAAACTCCGAGCATAGTCCTTTCCATTGCCCTTTGAGCCTTTGAGCCTTCTGATGAGGCCCATTGTGAGCGACCACGTTTCGGAACCCTATATCATCACTGGCAACACGCACTGGTCACTTTCGTCTTGAGACACTGTGGTGTATTGGACGAGAAGATACCGCGCAGCTTCCCAAAAACTGTCCAGCCAAGTGAGATTCGACGGTTGACCTCTTTCTCGAAAATAGATCTACCTAACTGGACCTACTGTCTAAGGTAGACATAATCGTCCACAACTTCGAGTATAGAGTCTCCAATCTTGATAGGAGCTACATGTTTGTTTATCATGACTTTAGTTTTGTCCATGTTCATTTTAAGACCGACTCTTTCGGAAGCTCTACTGAGGTCATTGAGCATTGTGCTGAGCTCTTCCGTAGTCTCAGACATAACTACTATGTCATTAATGCCCAATCCACTCCAGTACAGAACCTTGAAGATATCCTCCATTGCGGCCATGAACAGTTTCGGAGAAATGACGTCTCCCTGCCTCACACCCCGCTGCAGGAGCATACGTTTCGAGGTCTGGTCCTGCAGTCTGTCTGACATAGTGGCGTTTTGGTACAAACCCTTCAGCACCTCGATGTACCGATAGTTAATACCACTAATACCCAGTTGAAAAATCGTCATATCTGTATTCTATACAGATATGACGATTTTTCAAATGCCAAGGTAGGTACAAAAAAATAATAAATAAAGGTATAAAAAGTTTATGAGCCAATCAACTTTAAATGAAAATTTTAATTAAATTTGTATTTAATCCAATCACATTTTGCTGCTCTATTAATATAATTACTGCAGATCAGGAGCGCCGACTCCGTGGGTGCTAGAGGGCTCGAGCACCCATGAGAAATAAACAGAGGGTGCAGAGCACCCCTGAGAATAGACCTGAAGAAACAGATCAGTAATCGTATTTAGGTTACGTATAAATTATAATATTTCTTGATACTAAAAACTAGTTTCATTTTTATATAATAGTTTCATTTTATATTTTTTTCAAACATAATTAGTAATTAAGTACGCAGTATGTAAGTAGGACATTTATTTATTTGTCGGTCTATCAGTGTGCATTTCTCTTCTCACACTTCGCCACTTTTTCGAGTCCATCGAATGAGCATGAGCACCCATGAGGTTTTCTAATAGCCGGCGCCCCTGCGACAGATATATTTAAAATTTAAAGGATGCCCGATATCACAAACACCACTGACCATTTAATCATTTTTTGACGATGACATGAAGCAGTTAATAGTTTTTTTAGGGTTCCGTACCCAAAGGGTAAAACGGGTAATATTAAAGTATACAAACGTCTGCATTGCTCGCAGAATAGATGGTCGATGGAGCCGAAAGTTTCTGGAGTGACGACCACGTAACGAAAGACGCAACGTTGGAAGGGCTGCCACAAGGTAGACCGATGACCGATGAGGGTCCCGGCAAACCTGTGGCTGCGAAACGCACAGGACTGGTCGTTCGCCGGGATTCCGATCCCGATTTCCGGTCACCGTAGGCGCAGGCTTGCAGACGGCGAGCAATGGGTAGCTCACCGTCTGATTGTCTGGTAATGGTCCGTACCGAGCTCAAGTCGTCGACGGCGCGTAGTGTTCCACGCGCGCCTCAAGAAGATGTTAGCAACCATACGGGCCCAGCTGGGTCGTTGCCTACTGGGGCCAAGGGTCTGATTCTAAAAGTAAAAATCTGCCCTAGTATGAAAGGCAACGAAGGAACAGGAGTGGGTTTTTAGTCAGTAAAAAAACTGACCCTACCTCTCGCTCCGCCCAAGAGCGGGGGAGGTCATTGGATGATCTTCCCACCAAAAAAAAAAAATCAGGACGGGTCGTTGTGGCAAACACTTGGGGAGGTCTATATCTAACAGTGGTCATCTTTCGGCTTAAATGATGATGATGATGATGACTAGCGTGTGCGCAAACACTGTTTCTTTACTCTCGTAATCTGATGGGAAAGCAATCTGATACGACCGGGGAGAGTTCACACAGTTGCAGGACCCGCTTTTTTTTCAACATTCAAACTTCAAGCTGCTACAAAACAATTCCTTACAGAAAAACCAATTTACCCGACCTGTAACTCGAAACCAGGACCTCGCTCAGCAGTCGCGCTTATGACCACGAGACTAATGATCAAGCATTTAAATTAAAATAATACTTATTTATTAATTTCCCGAGTGGTAACGGCCCCGACTTACGAGTTGTAGGTCGCGGGTTCAAACCCAGCCAGGCGCATTACTTTGTGTGATTTATTTCATCACCACTGCTCTCAAAACGGTGAAGGAAAACATCGTGAGGAAACCGGCATGTCCTAGAACGTAAAAATTCGAAGATTATGTGACATCCACCAACCCGCACTGGGCCCCCGTGGTGGATTACGGCCCATTCTCTCTTCCAGAGAGGAGACCTGAGTCCCAGCAGTGGGAACATTATAAGGCCGACTATGCTATGCTATTAGGGTTCATGATTTCTCGGGTTTTTTAATTTCTCGGGTCACGAGAATTCTCGAGGAGCACGAAAAAGAATCCATTTTTCTAGAATAGAAATCTATCTAAAATAGAAAAATGGATTCTTTTTCATAAAAAGGACGTTATCTTAAGCTTCGTCATAAGTAAACTATTTGCAATGAACTTGAAATGGGTACTTATTGTTCATGTACCTACTGCTTATTATTTACATTAACACAAATCTTTGTAGAATTATACATAATGTGATCTGTATTTTGCTGTGTACAAATGATCACGGCACGCCATAATTATATTAGCAGTAAGTCCCCTCTTTGAGGAGTGGCTGGAGAGACGTCTCGGCGTCCCCACCTTCCGCATATCGCACGTCTTCACCGGACATAGTATGTTCGGGAGGTTCCTGCACCTAATTCGTGTATAAGAAACGCTCGGGTGTCACCATTGTGCGGACTGCCCGGAGGATACGGTAGAGCATACGGTGGAGGTATGCCCCGCTTGGGCGGAGCACCACCGTGTCCTCGTGGGGGTGATCGGTGGCGGTGGACTCTCGCGCCAGGCCCTGGAACAGGCCATGGTCCGGAGCGAGGGGGAGTGATCGTAATCCACCACACGGACCCCGTACGGATTGATATACGACGTGTCTTCAAATTTTTGATTCTAGGACACGCCAGTTTCTTTATGATGTTTTCCGTCACAGTTTTGAGAGCGGTGGTGATGAAATAAATTACACCTGGGTTTGGTCTAATCCTATAACATATGCATGTTAGAGCAGCCAACCCGACATACATTTTCACTGTTTTTCATACAACCGCTCTTACATTATCATAATAACGTAAGAACGTTATTACACATTTTTCATTAGAAATTTTGGAATCACAGATATCTTGTGGATATTATTTAAGCTTCTATTTAAATCAATTTATAAATTTTGTGTAAAACTAATCCAGTACAGACCTCTGAAAATCTGCTATTTGGCACGAACTTTGACAACACGTCAGGTTGAGGATAGACGAGCGGGGAGGGCCCTCGTAATGGGTCGAGAAAATATTCTCTCAAAAACAATCAGGGATGTTATGGAACTCCGTAACTGAATTAAAAAACCGGTCAAGTGCGAGTCGGCCTCGCGCACTGACGGATTCGTACAAACTTACCGATGAAAACAATTCACTCTCCGAATCGAGTCTCAAAGATTTTTACGAATGGCAAAAAAGTTTTTTTTTGTTACGTAACTACAAATTTACAGTTTTCAGATTTTTTTCTATTCTTTTGCTATGAGACCTTGCTTCATGCTAATTTTGATTCGCTTGAGAGTGTCGAAATATACGTTTTTTGCAACATAAACGGCCGTATCTTTTTTCTTTAAATTACAAGTTTGATTTTTTCACAGCTTCAACCAGAGTAAATGGTTGTAATTTCAACTCGATACCTCTACGCCTTACCAAGATAAAGGGTCTTTACAGACAGACAGAGAGACGGACGGATAACAAAATGATCCTATAAGGATTCCGATTTTTCCTTTTGAGGTATGGAACCCTAAAAATATCCGTAACTGTAACCGAAACCAATATTGAAGCTCCGGTTATAGGCGGTTTAAATATCTGATTTGGACAGGTTTTTGTTTGACCAACATAAACCTGTCCAAATCTCCATGTGATAATCTATATAAAAGTCATCTTGCTACTTTTATAATTTTAAAAAATTTAATTCGGTTCTTATCCGAAACCGGTATATCTAATATTATTCCTATATAGGCTCGCACTTGACCACTATCTTACCTGATGGAAAGCGAAGATTTGGCGGATCGGACCCCTCCACAGTGGTGGGACTATAGGGTGGCAAGGCTGGCAAAAGACCACGTGACCCCGGTCCGACGGGGGTTTTTTGGTTATACTGTCAGATTTGTACTTGTGGACATCGAAGTATATGTACCTGTGGACTGTCATCTTGCTACTTTTATAATTTAAAAAAATTTAATATGGTCCGTATCCGAAACCAGTAAATCTAATATTATTCCTATATAGGCTCGCACTTGACCACTATCTTACCTGATGGAAAGCGAAGATTTGGCGGATCGGACCCCTCCACAGAGGTGGGACAATAGGGTGGCAAGGCTGGCAAAAGACTACGTGCTCCCAGTCCAACGGTACCACCGGTCAGAGTGGCTGTGAGCTGTTAAAGGTTCTCGCTCAAAAAAGTAAGTATTTTTCTCTTTTTCGTCATATATTTTTTGGTAATATATGCAGAATATAGATGATTATTTTTGGTCATACTCTAGTGTATGTCGTTTGACTTCTATATGCAGTGGTATAATATTGTAAATTAGTACCTATCGTGCCGGTAACATGTTTTTTGGTTATACTGTCAGATTTGTACCTCTGGACATCGAAGTGTATGTACCTGTGGACTGTCTACGCCCTATGTATAGGATGTAAAAGACGAAAATGTTATGAAAATACTCATTTGTTCTCTATGTGATTGAAATGCACCAGAAACGTGTAAATACAGTGACAGTACAGATCATTTAAAGTTAATTTTATAGTGATTCAGATGCCTCACTATAAAATTCCTCACTTTTCGTAGTACATAATATGAAAAGTATTGCGATGCCGAACAAATAAAGAATATTAAAGTTCCTTTATTTTGAATCCTGTGTTTATACAATTATTAGGTATGTGAGAAAAAGTGATCTGTCCAGAGGTAGAAACATAAGAAGTGCCTGAGGACATATTTTGTGTTTAAAAAAAAAAGTGATTTCTTTTTAGTAAATATAACTCGTACAAAGCTACAGACTGCTAATTATTGTTCAAAAATATTTGTGCTACTTTACTGCTAATTACTAATAAATAATAATTAAATTATTAAAACTTATTTTCATTCAAAATCCGGCGAATGTCCACAGGTATCCACACACACCTTCCCCTACATTGTATGTAATTGCCAATTCCAAATATTGACCACAAACGTGTTCTATAGGAATAGGAACTGTTCGTGAGTGCTTTTCTTTGTTTTTTTTTTATTAAGGTACCTATTGTAAAACGTTAACTTTGTTTCAATATTCTTAATTTAATAAGCCTAGCTCTTTCAGCCTTAATAACTTAATGCACATCTTGTCATGCCGTCATAGTGACCGTTTATTGTATTTTGATACCAACAATTTTGTTAGAGATTTTGTTTTGATACGGGAACATATGTTTCTTCCCAAAAAAAGTCGACAGTTATTGGCTACTTTGTTAGCTTTTAATATACATGCAGTTATTGATAATTTAACTGAGATTAGGTTAAGTGACGAATCAGTATTATCTAGTATTCCTAATAATACTGATATAGATTCTTTAAACTTTTAGAAACGACAAAAGAGAAGCCTAATAATAACATTTTATTGTACCATCAGAATATAAATCGCTTCTCTGGCAAAATTCTAGATGTGGAAATGTTAATAGATAAATATCATATGGATATCTTGTGTTTTTGTGAAACTTGGTTAAAACCAGATAGAATGGTGTTCAATGTGGATAATTTTTCAGTTGCCAGTGCGTACAATAGATCATCGGTAGGGGGTGGTACCTTGATATTATGTAATAATTCTTTAAGATATAAGGAAAGGAAAGATATCACTGCTTGCTCTGTTGATCGCTTATGTGAGGTAGCATGTGCGGAGGTTGAAGGCCAAACTTTCTTATGTGTCTATAGACCACCTGCATCAAACTTGACATCTTTTTTGATCTTAATAGAAGAAATACTAAATAAACTTTTTAGAGATAACAAATTGGTCTTCATTTGTGGGGACTTAAATATCAATTTACTGGTAAATTCACCAGAAAAATGTAAACTTCTCTCACTGTTTAGTTCTTTTAATCTAAAATGTATTTTTCATGAAGCAACAAGAATAACACCTACCTCAGCTTCATGCATAGATAATATATTTACTAATTGTAATATAAAAAACTCTTCCATAATTAGTGGCGCGAGGTCTGACCACACTGGTCAACACTTTCGAGTTAGTCAAAACGTTACAATTAGATTCACCTGCAGAGTTTAGACCGCTTACTAAAAATAAATTAAATTATTTTAATCATAATGTTTTTAGTAGTCTCTCAACAGCCAATTTTGATTCGCAAGACCCCAATGTAAACTATGATACATTATTCTCTACAGTATGCCGAGAATTTAATAAGGCGTGCCCAGTTAAAAAAGTTAAAATCAATAATAAATCCAAATTTAATGAATGGGCTACTGCTGGAATAAGAAAAAGCAGAGATACTTTATATCAGCTATATCATGAAAAATCCTTGTCATCTGATCTTAACTTGCATAACCACGTTAGAATGTATTCAAAGTTGTTCAAAAGAGTCTGCGCTCAAGCTAAATCTAAATCAATAAGTAAGTTAATTGAAAATTCTAATAATAAAATAAAAGCTGTCTGGAAGGTGATAAGCAGGGAAACTGGAAAGACAAACCAACGAGATCGGAATGAATTGTCGCTAAAAATTGATAATAAAATTATCTCAGATAGGTCAGAAGTGGCTGAGACGTTAGAAAACTTTTTCACCAACATCCCAATAGAAGTTACGAACTCTCTCCCTTCCTCGTCTTTGTTAGCTGAATCTTTTTTGAAAGAACATTTCACTAAGGATATACCAACCTTTGAATTTAAGCGTATCTCTGTTGATACAATTATAAAAACATTCAAAAGTCTTAATATAAAAAACACTGAAGACTTATGGGGTATATCCGTTAAGGTTCTTGGAGATATTATTGATACTATTGCTCCTGTCCTAACAGGCATATTTAATCAATGCTTAGACAGCGGAATGTTCCCTGATTTAATGAAACATAGTAAAGTAGTACCAATTTTCAAATCAGGTAGTAAGAGTGATCCCTCTAATTATAGACCTATATCTGTGCTTCCAGCATTGAGTAAAATCTATGAAAAAATCATGCTCGACCAGATGTTGTCTCATTTCAATTCAAATAGGATTTTGCATAGTCATCAGTTTGGCTTCACGAAAGGAAGGTCAACGACGGATGCAGGGGTGAAACTCATCAGTCACATTTTGGAATCCTGGGAGAAGTCCCAGGATGCGATTGGCATATTCTGTGACCTCTCAAAAGCATTTGACTGTGTTGACCATAATACTCTGATCCGTAAATTACATCATTACGGAATTCGTGGACGAGCTGCTGATCTTGTTTTTTCCTATTTATCTTACAGGCAGCAAAAAGTATCCATTAATGGGGCGACGTCTTCGGGGTCTTTAATAAAGATGGGCGTGCCCCAGGGTTCAATTCTTGGCCCTTTTCTTTTTCTAGTTTATATTAATGACCTTCCTTATATGATGGCTAATTTATCCGATATAATTCTGTTTGCTGATGACACTTCTCTTATTTTTAAAGTGGATAGAAAAGATAGGGATGTCTTGCAAGTCAATAAAAGTCTGACTGTTCTTTCGAAATGGTTCGCAGCTAATAATCTCTTATTAAATGCGAATAAAACTAAATGTATGTAATTTTCATTACCAAATGTCCCTCAAGTTGGCGTCAATCTAATTCTAGACGGCAACAAACTTGATGTTACTACGGAAACTGTGTTTTTAGGTATAACTATCGATTCTAAACTGCAGTGGGGCGCTCATATTAGAACTCTTTCAGGTAGATTAAGCTCAGCCGCATATGCAGTACGAAAAATAAGGCAATTGACAGATGTAGCCACCGCTAGGTTAGTTTACTATGCTTATTTCCACAGTATTATGTCTTATGGCATTTTACTGTGGGGATCTGCAGCTGATGTGGACTCAATTTTCACATTGCAAAAGAGAGCAATCCGGGCTATTTATAAAATGGGTCCTCGCGAGTCCCTCAGAAATAAATTCAAAGAAATCGATATACTTACTCTGCCTTCTCTTTATATCTTGGAAAGTATTTTGTACGTTCGTAAAAACCTAGGACTTTTCAAAATTAGAAGCGATTTTCATAACATAAATACGCGCAGTAAACACGAAATTGTATTACCCAAATGGAGATTAGCTAAGACCAGTAAGTCATTTTTAGTAAACAGCATACGCTTTTATAACAAGCTACCAAAGGCAGTGACTGAACTTAGCGAGGGCAAGTTCAAAACCCATATTAAGCGTGTCCTAACTAAAAAAGCGTATTACAAGGTTAAAGACTATGTCGAAGACACGCTTGTTTGGCAATGACTGCTTCTGCACATGTGGCCCCCTGGTAACTCATAATATTGTGTACATCTATCTATTAACTGCTCCACATTTGTTGTAATATATACATTTTTTCTTTTCTTCCTACACATTGCTTTTGCAATATTTTTTATATTAGTAGACGCCAACCACCATAAATTCGTTAGTAATTTTCTTTTTGTTGACATGTCATTTATTGATAATTGTAATTACTTATTGTTCTTGTTTTTTTTTTATATAGCTTTTTTTTTAATGTAAATGTGAGAACACCGTGGACTTCGCAAATTCTTAGGTTACTTCCTATTACGACTCACTTTTTTTTTTTTTAATATTATTATTTTTATTGTGCTTTTGGGTACAATATCGACTAGTCTACACTGTTCTTACATAATGTCTATTAATACTGTAATATGAAAATATTGTAAACAATCATTTTTTTAAAAGAGTAACCATGGAGTTTCTTGCCGGTTCTTCTCCATAGGAAACGACCAATTTGGAACCGTGCACTAACTTCTGACGTTTTATAAGTGCCCATGTAGGCCTATGTGAAATAAAAAATTTTTGACTTTGACTTTGACTTTGACTTTGACTTTGACTCTTCTTTCTTCTGTAAATACCATACCAAAAAGTTTTGATTTTTTTTACTCCGGGCCTTGGTACAGGCCATGGTCCAGAGCGAGGAGGAGTGGCAGGCAGTCGCCTCCTTCTGCGAAGCAGTAATGTTAGCAAAGGAACGGCCCTCACGCCCCCGCCACCGGGTTCCCGATACCAATATGCGGCCACCGTCGTCAACGGCGCGTAGTATTCCACACGCGCCTCAAGGAAATGTCAGCATTTCGTAGGAGCCCAGCAGGGTCGAAGGCCATGGGTTAAGTGAAAATGAACCCCGGGGCCCTGGAATGCAATGCAAAGAAGGAACAAACGAGTGGGTATTAGTCAGTAAAAGTCTGACACGCCCTCTCGCTTCGCCCAAGGGCGTGAGATGTCATTACCATTAGATGATTTCCCACCTAAAAAACAAATATGTACCTACTACATGCCAACTCAACGTTTTACTTCTGTTCTTGAACATGGTCTGCCCGTGTACCAATTTTCATCCCAACCTGTTCAGCCGATCGACCGAATGATAGGCATTGGCGCTAGAGAGATTCGTCAATTTAGCTGATAGCTCTATGAGGCTTGGAACAGAATACGCCATCGAGTCAAGTTTAGTTACTCAAAAAGTCCACAAGTCTACAATGATACATAGCCATAAGCCTGTTTTTTGCCAACTTACCAACATTGTAGAAGCAAATAAATGAATATGCCCACGCTGAAAACCAGCGCCGTAGACTTATCGCATTTTGCGTGTGGTCGCGGCATTATGCTGAGCGTTCGGCCGTTTTGCACGGATGTGGCGCATATTTCTTTCACATGATATAATTATAATTTGTTAGATTTAAATTTGCGCCTTGTTCCACCAAAAAGTTTTTCTTTCTTTATCTTCTTTCTTTCTAAGTCAGAATGAAAAGATGTCAAAAAAAAATCTCGATATTTTTAAGCCACTAATCGAGTGAACAAAGGAGTTTAGGGTTCGTATTTTAAGCCCAAAACAACCGGTTCTAAAATTAAGGTTCTACTATATACCACGATGCGAACCTTCCTACCTTTTGCAAATATACAGATAGATTGTTTTTAGGTTAAACAACAATTTATAATCGGCCTACAAAAAATGAATGGTCATTTTATACAAATGATTAACCTCCACCCAAAATTAAAATAATAAAATAATATATAAATCTTAATTCGATAAAACATGTTTTATGTTGATCCTGTTATAATTTTTTTATGAAATAAAAACATGTTAATATGCTTCTAAAATTGCTTCATATACCCCTAATATAAAAATAACTTCATTATGTTATTTCATAAAGTTATTTTTTTTTAAATTTTGTTTTAATTTAATTATTTTTTGTGTTTTGACCGCCAAGGTCAGAAATGTGTTTAGGTTTTTTTTTAAATCTTGTATACTTAATTAGCACTTGGGAGTTCTATTTACGCATTTTTAATTATTAGGGATTAAAATATAAAATTGCCGTTTTTAAAAAGGGTTGCTTTGAAGTATTATGTCTTTGGATTGACTTGGAATTATAAGGTCAAATAAACTTTATATTATAGGTACGTTATTCTTTTTCCAAAATTAGGTGTTTATTGTTTTCTTTGTGTTTTGTATTTTCCGTAATATCGAAGTACTTGTAACTATTTTTGTATGAAATATGAGAAAACTCGCATTATTTTGTAATATTCTACCTACAATACTGATGCCTACAATATTGATGATGTATACGGACTTAAAACTGCTGTGTGCTGCAATGAATGGGTTGTCTATTTTTGTTTCAATCACTTTCACGTGGGAAATTTTATCTCACGAATAACTTTTCTCCTCAGTGCGGCAACAAGACAAAATTTCCAAAACGAAAGCTATTAAACCAAGAGCACAAACTTCTTTTGTTACAAGAAAGTCGTATACGTAAATGATATTGCTTGCCCTTTGAAATGCAGTTACTACATTGGAACTCTTAATACGAAAAAAACGTTTTTTTATTAGCTTTCATGGTTATAAGAACTGCGATATTACCGCAAAATAAAAAACACAAAAATCCAGTAAATACCTAAATTCGGAAAAAGAATAACGTACCTTTAATATTAAGTTTATTTAAACTTATTATTCCAAGTCAATCCAAAGATTTAACACTTAAAAGCAACCCGTTTTAAAAAACTGCAATTTCATACTGTAACCCCTATTACCTACCTATTGATTAGTAATATTCAATAAAATGCAGATGTCACTTTATTGAGTCAAAAAAAAAAACACTGCCTAGGTACGAATAGAGCATACACTCAAAGCCAAAATAAACCATAGAGCTTATCATACAGAGTTTCATGCTTTATAGTCCGTTTAAAATTCCTGAGCCGTCGGCAGAAGCTAGCACGCTATGATGAACGTTCAGAGTAGGTTCACACTACGACTAAAATAAGTACAAGTATTGTGTGCAACTGTGCAGGCTCTAGGATTTTCTAGCTCTATAAATGTATTACTATTTTTAAGATACAGCGCAAACAAAGCAAAAGGCTCATTTGTTTAAAATAGCGCTCATTAGAAACTCAAAAAGCATTTAAGGGATCTTTAAGTCAAGAATGGGTTACTACTAGGCAAGCGTGCTCCATCGTCGACCACATCGTCGCTTTCCATCAGGTGAGATAGTAGTTTTTTTTTAGGAGGGAATATCATCTAATACGCGCCGTCGACGACTTGGGCTCGGTCCGGACGGTTACCGGACGATCGGACGGCGGGCTACCCATTGCTCGCCGTCCGCAAGCCCGCGCCTGCGGTGGCCGGAAATCGGGATCGGAATCCCGGTGGCGGTTGGGCGTGAGGACCGTTGCCTCACGCGATCGGCCGCCTACTTTGCTAGTATTAGGTGAGATAGTGGTCACGCGCGAGCCTAACAACGATTAAAAAATAAATAAGCTGACCATTAAAAAATAAAAAGTTTTTAAAAGCTTAATAATTTATTTCCCATTATCATTATTTCAGTCGACAGACGTCCAGTGCTGGACAATAAGCCTACCCCAAGTGCCGCCACAACAGCCGGTCCTGTGCGTCTCGCATCCATCCATCTTGGATTTCCGCGACCTTCACTAGGTCATCGGTCCGCCTCGTAGGAAGGCCTTCACGTGCTTCCAAAACGCTCCATAGACCATCTGTTTTGCGAGCAATGTACTTTGCCCACTGCCATTATTATTTTCCATGTTCATACATAATTATTATCTACGAAATGACAAATCCTTACAATCAAATAAAAAATAATAAAATAATATATAAAAATCTTTACATAGATATTGTTAGAAACTTAATACGACAAGGCTATTAATAAAAATTAATACTAATTTATGGTAGTTAAGTCAAATACATTATTTAACAAAATCTGCAGCAAAAAACTTAGGAATTTAAGGAAATGATATTTCATATGAGTCTGAATCTACATCTACAATTAATTGATAAAAAACACTTAACTAATTAAAACTATATATACACTAAAGACAAAAACTACTAGCTAAAATATGGCGTCATAAAATTCCTCCGCATCGCTGTCGACTGGCAGTGTGCCCAAAAGGCTGGCGGCATTGCCACGTTGTATGGCAATGCTTAATCTCTGACCGAGGTAAAAGCCAGCCCTTGGGTCACGCGAAGTGTCAACTAAGCGTCTGGATAGTTCTTTGAAAAGCTTATGAGCACTTGGACCCCACGACCCAAGAGTTTCAACCCCAAACGGCTCAAAAATATAACTTCCGACGAGGTTGTTATATTTCCGCCGCTTGAGGTTCTCCGCAGCCGCAGCGGCAGCACCAGCACAGCACGAAGAGCTAGCAAGATGGGATGGCGCAAGAGTGTCGACACAGGTAGCGTCCTACACTAAAGGCCTACCCATCTTCCACGGAAATAAAGACATACCGTCCGGTCTCTTACCATCGTCGCGTGCCAGGCCATGAGGTTCCAAAACAGCCGGAACGCCGACGATGACAAGAGCTCGTCGGATGATGTCATTAATATTCACGTGCCGTGCTATCCGCCCCGCGCTTCGACTGCATGACAGGCCGTGGTGGCCAAGGCTGTTGACAACTTCGCCACAGTGGCAGCAATGAGGAGAACAGCAAGGAGCGCCTAGGCGTAGGGCAACATCTAGGCGGAAAGTAGTATCGTCGAATAAGGTGCCAATATTCGACGACGGCAGTGCGTGAAGCCAAAGACCTGACTCCCAATTTCCCACAGCTAGGAGGCGCGCACGCTCCGCAGTAGTAGCAGATGTTAGGATTAGGTTTTTCTGGACTACTTTGCAGAGCGGTTCATCCCACCGTCTCTGGGAGGTAAGGTTGTCAGGCGGATTTGTATTCGGGCAAGCGATTCTCCAGGCATCCATAGCCTCGGTGAAGCACGGCACTTCAAAAGGAATCAGTGTGGAAGTTAGAATGTTCCTGATTAATTTATCAGTGCTGTGAACCGAAGATATGAATGCCGGTAAACTAATACTGGTAATTTTGCGGACGCCAAGGCCTCCCATACGGATGGGAAGAGTAACTTGATCCCAAGCTCGATCGTCCAAGGTCATATTTAAAATTAAAGTTAGTGTATGTCGGATAATTTGGTCCATTTTTTCCAAAAGGTGAAGGTGCTTCCATAAGTGGGAAGCACGAAGGAAATATATTAATTTAGGACCGAAATCAAAACTGGGAAAGGAGTCCTCAAAGATTGGGAACCCAAAGAGACGAAGAGAACTTTTATCGATAATTTTGATTGCAGGGCCTATTGCATTGAATTTTGGAAGAGTCAGATGTCTATCAGTACTGTCAGAGAGGAATAATTCACATTTATAGAAGTTGAGATCTAGTCCTATAGAAACGAGTTGGTTTTTTAAAAATTGTATCATTTTAAACGGTGTCTACATCGCCTCCCAAGGTTCCATCATCGAGGTACCACCAGGTAAACCAGTCTACTTTATACTAACTGTATTTTTTATATAAATATTTAGGAATATGGTTAGATTTATTAGAAAAAATATATAAATTAAAAAAAAATGGATTGAATGTCTCGATCAAGCGATATCAAGCGCCTTTTTTTAAGATGGGAAGTAATCCATTTGACTTCTATCGTTCTGGGTGGAGCTTGTAAAAATGTTGAAAAAGGACGAGGAAGACAACGCGTTCAGCTAGGGGCGCCGGCTTTTAGAAAACCTCATGGGTGCTCATGCTCATTTGATGACTCGAAAAAGTGGCGAAGTGTGAGAAGAGAAATGCACACTGATCGACCGACAAATAAATAAATGTCCTACTTACATACTTTTTTTTTTTTTCGGTGGGATAATCATCTTATGACATCCCCCGCCCTTGGGCGGGGCGGGAGATAGTGTCAGACTTTTACTGACTGAAAACCCACTCCTGTTCCTTCGTTGCCTTTCGTACCAGGGCCGAGTCTTCCTTTCAGAATCAGACCCTTGGCCCCAGTAGGCTTCGAACCTGCTAGGCCCCTACAGTTGCTGACATCTCCTTGAGGCGCGCGTGGAAAAACACGCGCCGTCGACGACTTGGGCTCGGTCTGGACGGTTACCGGACGGTCGGACGGCGAGCCACCCATTGCTCGCCGTCCGCAAGCCTGCGCCTACGATGGCCGGAAATCGGGATCGGAATCCCGGCGGTGATTGGGGCGTGAGGACCGTTGCCTCACGCGATCGGCCGCCTCCTTTGCTAGTATTACTGCTTCGCAGAAGGAGGCGACCGCCTGCCACTCCTCCTCACTCCGGACCATGGCCTGTACCAAGGCTCGGCGCGAGAGATCGCCGCCGCCAATCGCCCCCACGAGGACACGGCGTTGCTCTGCCCAAGCGGGGCACACCTCCACCGTGTGCTCCACCGTGTCCTCCGGGTGGTCCGCACAATGGTGGCACCCGGGCGTTTCTTCCGCACGAATCCGGTGCAGGAACCTCCCGAACTTACCATGTCCGGTGAGGACCTGCGTCATGCGGAAGGTAAGGACGCCGTGTTGCCTTTCCAGCCACTCCTCAAAGAGGGGACTTATCGCCATAATCATGGCGTGCCCAGCACTGGGTTGCGATAGTCGCTGTCGCCATTCCGCCATGAGACCCCGCCGGAGCTCTGCCCGCCATGCCGCGACTTGTCGCGCCAGCGGAGTTTCACCCCGACGTTGCATCTCCACGCGCAGATCGTGCATGCGTGCAAGGCCTGCTGCCACCAGGTCCCATGGTGGCTGGCCAGCAAGGAGGCTCGCCGCTTCGCGGGAAACCGTGCGGTATCCCCTCACCATCCGTGTGGCCATGACCCTCTGGCACGCGCCTACTTACATACTGCGTACTTAATTATTAATTATGTTTGATAAGAATGCAAAATGAAACCATTATATAAAAATTAAACTAGTTTTTTATTAACAATAAATATTATAATTTATACGTAACCTAAAAGGTGATTACTGATCTGATTTGTGATGTCTATTCTCAGGGGTGCTCGAGCCCTCGAGCACCCACGCAGTCGGCGTCCCTCCGTTCCGCCCTTTACCTCTCAGTAGTAGCAAGCGCAATCGTGTACCTACGCTTCTCAAAACGTGTGATAGAATTTCTATTTAAAGGAGGCTATTGGATGATATCCCACATCAAAAATAGTACATGATACAAGTGGAGAGAGTTGGTCATTGCGAAAATTGCGACCGAGGTGGAATTCGTCTGAGCAGCAGGCGACGATGTTATGGAGCCGAGTGCTGCAGTGACAAATTTCCACATGTATCAAACGAAGTTTTTCAATACACTTACGAAGATATAAATAAACGGGGGTTGTCGCTTAGCGTCTAGCCTGATACGATAAACATTTTAAATTGTGGCGTAACCGAGCTCGCACACTTTTCCGCACGAGTGTAAAAAACTGTAAATTGCGCGCCTAAAAGCAGTAGGGATATAAGACATGTCTATCCCAGTCTCCGAGTAACATATGTGATCTTAGTTTTGTATTACTTCGATCACTTTCAATAAAAAAAAAAAAAAACGTTTTTCTATTTTGTTTAAAACTAGGTCACTTAAGGTAAAGGACCGGAAAGTATGTCATAAGTTATTACAATAACAATAAATAATTGGTTAGTTGCATTCCCTAGTATCGGTGCGCTTGCGTTCCGATACAGAGAAAGGTGTCTTATTTCTAGTGAGTTGTGACGTCACTTTCGTTGTCCAAGTGCACATAGAGCTATGTAGCGTTAGAGGTGTCCGGAATGCAATGGTATCATGGATAGATTACACAAAGTTTTTTTTTTGTTCGTCATCTTCATCTTCATAGCCTTTCCTAACTAGCTTAGGGTCGGCTTCCAGTCGTCCGGTAACCGTCAGCACCGAGCCCAAGTCGTCGACGGCGCGTACTGTTCCATACACGCCTCAAGGTGATGTCAGCAAACCATAGGGGCCCAGCAGGGTCGAAGCCTACTAGGGCCAAGAGTCTGCTTCTGAAAGGCCCTGGTATGAAAGGCAATGAAGGAACAAGAGTGGGTTTTTAGTCAGTAAAAGTCTGACACACTCTCGCGCTCCACCCAAGAGCGAGGGACGTCATTGAATGATTTTTCCACAGCAAAAAAAAACCGGATGCCAAAGTTTGACATGGAGCGACTGCCTGTCAGACCACCACATTGCAGTTGATGGGCAACACGATACTCCTTGTTCGTCTGATTGTTTTATCTCATAAAAATGGGATGCTTTTGGTAGTGGGTATAGTTTTACGTACACATTGTTTCTGTGTGTGTAAACTATTTTCTTTGATTGATGACACACAAAATAAAGTGTACGTGAATCTTCCCACACATCTAAACCTTTTCTGTTAATTAAATAAATAATAGCAGGTACGTTATTTTACCGATTCCGGTATTGAAAAACATATCTAAACAATTTTTTATAAAATTAACATTTTAACAAATTACCCACTATCCATAAGATTGTTCCTTGGTCAACTACATGATCGATAATTATCATCAGAAGAAATTGTATAAAAACGCGAGCCTATCAATTAATTTCTTTAAAAAAAAACACTTTAATTGGTTCTTTTCGCATAATATGGATGGTTCACTAAATTGATAATTGTATAAAATAATATCGTAAATAACAACCGATTTTAAGATTATCAAAAACTCTGCCTTTGAAGGTTATTAATATTAAAAAAGTAAGTACCTAAGTAATTTAGGAAAATACAATGCTTCATCAATCCGAAGGCGAAGGTCTGACAAATATTTTATTATATTAATAATACTGTACTTTACGCTCTATGATGGATGATATTAGGTAAGTGTATTTTTTAAGATCCCATCAAATACACAATAGTACATTCATAATAAATGTAACTAAACATAAACAAGTATTATGCCTTAAAAAAACATTTAGGTATAGTGAAGATGGTCCCCCTCTCACAGTTTATGATTCTACATCGACATCGGAGAGAGCGATCTGCGAGCCGACTGGCAGTGCATTCTCGGTCTCGGTATCCGCGCGACGTTTAAAAAAACCGTGTTCCTTTTCCGAATCGCTGTCAAAACGCGCGCCATTTTCGTAAATATTTTTGCTAAAACCATTTTAAAAAATTCTGATTTGATTAAAAGTGTTACTTTTTATTATATTTTGATTTAACGTGGTTTATAAATTAATTTTTGTGTGACTGTGTTGTTCGAAAGTAAAAGGAGGTGAAACGTTTGTTACTTTTTCGGTGAGTTGTTTGAACGTTCTCATTTTTTATGTAATATTATTTTATTGATACTTTAACATTTAGGTAAGAATATGATTATAATCTGAATGTTACACCTATTGGAGTTATTTCGATACTGACAATTTTTTTTATATATTTCGAGTGAAAATTATTGGCAAATGTATAATAAAAATTTCTTATAGTTTCATTAATTAAAAAAAAAATCAATGCCTAGTTCTTATAACATACTTACCTAGTTATGAAACCTCATTTTCCATTTAGATTCGTTATCTCCATAAATAATGAATTTAATAAGCTTTGCTAATGCAATTACAAACCTTTCAATATGAATAATTTTCATAATATCAGGCTGAATGCTTGTTTGTCGTTGCCTACTTTCAAGAAGTGTTTCGTTATCATTTCTGTGTATTGTGCGAATCTTAAACGTCTATGAGTCATTTGGAATATTATGCAGCTTTCGCTGACACATTTTTTTTGTCTAAATCATTTTTGTACTGTTCTAAGTTAATTACAATTATAAAAATGGTGGTGCCTGCGATACAATAGTTTTCATTAAGTCGTCGACGGCGCGTATTGTTCCACGCGCGCCTCAGGGAGATGTCAGCAAATCGTAGGGGCCCGGCAGGTTCTAAGCCTACTGGGGCCTGAAAACGAAATCCGGGACCCTGGGACGAAGGCAACGTAGGAACAGGAGTGGGTTTTTAGTCAGTAAAAATCTGATACTATCTCGCGCCCCGCCCAAGAGCGAGATTTGTCATTAGATGATTTTCCCACCTAAAAAAAAGTACAGGTAGCAAAGAAAATCTTTTTCTGTACCAATTTACTACTTATTGATTGGCAAAACTGTTTTATTTGAACCTTGAATATGAGTATTTTTCTTAAATTAAAAAAAATATATATTTGAATAAAAAGCACTTTGATACCAAGAAAAACAAGTAAGTACATTTATATACCTATATAACTATGTACTTTCTTATATCATTATGAAGTTTGTATCACTATCAGCTATACGTATCTGGACGAAGTCAGTCATTTTCAGAGTTATCAAATCAATTTAGTATTTTTAAAATATTAGCTGTAAACCTATAGAAAAATAGTCACCACACAGTCGGACCAACTCACTTATGATATTTGTACCTACCTAATAAATTGGGCACGCCTTAATTATGGCGATAAGTCCCCTCTTTGAGGAGTGGCTGGAAAGACCTCATGGCGTCCTTACTTACCGCATGACGCAGGTCCTCACCGGGCATGGTAAGTTCGGGAGGTTCCTGTACCGGATCCGTGCAGAAGAGACGCCCGGGTGCCACCATTGTGTGGACCGCCCGGAGGACACGGTGGAGCACACGGTAGAGGTGTGCCCCGCTTGGGCAGAGCACCGCCGTGTCCTCGTGAGAGCGATCGGCGGCAGCGATCTCTCGCGCAGGGCCTTGGTACAGGCCATGGTCCGGAGCGAGGAGGAGTGGCAGGCGGTCGCCTCCTTCTGCGAAGCAGTAATGCTAGCAAAGGAGGCGGCCGATCGCGTGAGGCAACGGCAACGGTCCTCACGCCCCAACCGCCGCCGGGATTCCGATCCCGTTTTCGGGCCACCGTAGGCGCGGGCTTGCGGACGGCGAGCAATGGGTGGCTCGCCGTCCGATCGTCCGGTAACCGTCCGGACCGAGCCCAAGTCGTCGACGGCGCGTAGTGTTCCACGCGCGCCTCAAGGAGATGTCAGCAACCGTAGGGGCCCAACAGGGTCGAAGCCTACTGGGGCCATGGGTGATGCGAAAGAGACCCCCGGGGCCCTGGAAAAATAAAAATGGCAAAGAAGGAACAGGAGTGGGTTTTTAGTCAGTAAAAGTCTATCACTATCTCCCGCTCCGCCCAAGAGCGGGGGTTGTCATTAGATGATTTTCCCACCCGAAAAAAAAAAAACCTACCTAATAAATATATATTTTTTTTAAATAAAACTAACAAAATAATTACACACCGTAGGCTTTTAATAACTTTCCTTTCACTACTGGTTTTCAGCCCTCTTTAGAACTTTCCACACTTTCGCAAATAGTATATCTAAATAGTTAAATATATAATTGTCCAATTAAAGAAATTATCTTATGAGAAAATACGGACGTTAGTTCCTGGCTGACTGTACTGTTTATTAAAAGTACAATCAGCAACAAATGTATTCTAGACTAGACCTCACTAATAATGCTGCCAATTTGTGTTTGATAAACTATACTGTAACAAGCTCATGGTGAAAACTCGGGTAGGTTACCCGTAGTCATAGACCACAAAGATTAACTGGAGGATATAGGTGTGGTTTTAGTCAGTAAAAGTCTGACATGCCTTCCCGTTCTGCCCTAGAGCGCGAGAAGTCATTCGATGATTCCCCACCTCAAAAAACCTATGTTTTCATTTGTGATTTTTATAGAATCAAGCGTTTCGTTTGACAATTCTGTCAAATGTCCTTTAAAATCACCAAGCAACGGGATCACGCGCACCGGAAGACGCAGCGTTGGGAGGCCTCCCATAAGGTGGACCGACGACCTGGTGAGGGTCGCGGGAGTGCGGTGGATGCGAGAAGCACAGGATCGGTCATTGTGGCGACGCTTGGGGGAGGCCTATGTCCAACAGTGGACGTCTTTCGGCTGAAATGATGATGATGAACGGGACATTGAAATAACAAGACATAAAAGTGTGTAACACATTCGTGTTATTGGCTTACCGTCATCATAATTAATATGTGACATTTCGTCTATAGTGCTAGAGTCAATGACATGTAAAAATATTTAATTTAAATTTTGACATGCGATTTTTGTTTCTAATCGTACATTAATGTCTTATTCGCATAAAGACTTAAGCGATAGTTACTATTAATCATATGTCAGTTATTTTATTAAATACACATTCTTTACTATCGAGGAATGCAATGTTTTCATTACTTTGGTTTGGATGAGTAAAGTAAGATATTTTAAAAGGGGTTTTGATTTGAAATAGACAATCTTTTGATCACGTAACATTGCTGCTGGACATAGGTTTCCTCAAGTGTCAAGTGATTTAATCGTTACGTTTGAGATTCCGGGATTTTAGGAGTGGTATTATCCGCTCTATGTTAATTACTTCCTGAGGGAGAGGGAGGCCAAAGAAAAGTTGGATGGATTATGTGAGAAGTTATATGAAAGAAAAGGGAGTTAGTGATAGCGTGACAGGTGACAGGACAGAAGAGAAGAAAAAAAAACGTGTAGCGCCGACCCCAAAATGAAACGGGACAAAGGCAGGAAGATGATGTTAATTAATTCCTCGACCGTTAGGTAAATATACCTGCTCTACCTATTCTGACCTCTGGCCATAACAAGAAGTACCAATGTAAACCCTTTCAATAATGAGGACCAGTTTCTCCGTCTTCCTAGTAAGTGGGAACTAGCCACTCTCTTAGCATGCGCTGAAAAGTCCTCTTAATAGTCGAAGACCTAGAGCCTCAGAAGCCACCGCAAGTGACGGAGTCATGGGTGGCAGAGAATGTCGCTCCACCCTTAGCAGGAGAAATCATTAGATGATTTCCCGAAGAGTTTTCGATAGAATTTCTTCGAGTGAAGTTCAGTGGCTGTTATAATTATTCTCAAATTGATTCCTAGTGGATATTGTGATGTGAAAATGGTGTAGTTCTAAATCTCAAGTGTCTGCTCAACTGGACAATATGTGAAATTATTGAAACAGGCGCGATCTCGGTAAAATGGAGCTGAGAATTTTATTTTAGTTTTGACTACCTCAGCGAAGTTTGACGAGAAGGCTCACTTAATACATACTTAAAGGACTTGGTATCAAAGTCAAAACATTAAAAAAACATAGATGATTTCCCACCTTAAAAAACAAACCCTGACAATAATAATAACATTTTAATACTTTCAGTGCTGAACGAGATCTAATAGGCCTCGTACGTGTCTTCTTTGCGTTGCGGATAAGAAAAACACAGTCTTCTCTGCCAGGCGGAGAACATAACTTCAATTTGATTTAGTTTAAAAAAGAGATGAATATATATATACCTAAGATACCTTATTAAAACAGAATGCAGTGGTGTATCTACTTAAATACGGGGTCACTTGTAACTTCGTTGCGCTTAGCCAAAAAAACTTTTAGTCTCTTTGAAGTTACGGGGTCTAATAAACCCCTTACCATCATAATGATAGTTTTCAAACGAGGTCCTAAACGCCCCGTACCGCCAGAATGAAATAATACAAAAATAAGTGCCGCTGTCAACGTGTTCAATGATAATTATAGCCAAAGACCTAGACTCTGTTAGACTTTTCCTGATAATTTACTTATAATATAGATAAGGAAGGTCTAACTAAAAGGTTACGGCCAAAAGTATTAACGCTTGCAAAATATTCAAATCATATTTTTGATGGTCAGTAATTAATTTTATTGATCAAGTTAGGTTTTTATCGTCAGGGCTATATGCAATCGCCATTTTGCAACTATATTATATTGGCATGCTAAATCCTACCATGTTCGACGATGTCCAAATATCCGCTACTAATTGCCGATATTTATTGGAATAAAAAAAAATGGATCAAAATTTGTAAGAAGTCAAGTATGTTTGTCACCTAACATGGCTTGACCGATTCGGATGAAACTTTATGTAAATATTTGAGTTTTTTTGAAAATACTACTGAACCCGGTAGGTGGCGCTGGAATCGGATTCTCAAATTTCTTTTCTGACAAAATACCAGCTATCAGGCAGGGACGTCTGCCGGGACCGCATGTTTACCATCATGTACTTACATATAAAATCGGGGGGCTGAGGTAATGACAAGGCTAATAAGTGATACTCGGATTAATCCAGTTATTTTTAATAGTCGTAGAAAAACTGTTCTTTTGATATATCACTTACTTAAAGCGATAGCGACATAACTACAAAAAAAACTGCCCAGTTTGTTCAGTTTCAGTTTTGTCAATTCGCACTCGGCGCACTGAGAGTTCCGTACAAACTTGAAAGATAAATTGCGGTTTAGGATTTATGACGTATTAAAAAAAACTACTTACTAGATCTCGTTCAAACCAATTTTCGGTAAAAGTTTGTATGGTATATATATTGGTTATATATTTTTTTTAGTTTTATCATTCTCTTATTATAGAAGTTACAAGGGGGAGACACATTTTACCACTTTGGAAGTGTCTCTCGCGAAAACTATTCAGGATAGAAAAAAAAAAATTAGAAATCTCAATATCATTTTAGAAGACCTATACATAGATAATATTGTTATTTTTGTATTTATTGTATTGTTTTTTTTTTTCTATTTTTGTGTGAAAATCTTAATGCGGTTCACAGAAATCATATACTTACCAAGTTTCAACAGTATGGTTCTTATTGTTTCGGAAAAAAGTGGCTGACATACAGACGGACAGACAGACAGACATGACGAATCGATGAATCTATAAGGGTTCCGTTTTTTGCCATTTGACTACGGAACCCTAAAAAGCTAACTTGACCTAGGTAATTGTATCGTGGGTTTTTTTTAAACGTTGTCCCACACTAGGAATTACTCCTGTGTCGTGATTAATGAATTAAAACGCCACATATGTTAGTGAATTTGCAGTTATATCACTGTTATAGTGTCGTTCTACTTGAGCCATATATCGCTCACATACGACGACGACGACAAGGTTTAGGGCCATAGATATATATATATATATCTACTAGCTTTTGCCAGCGGCTTTGCCCGCGTGTAAGTCAGTTTCTCTATAAAAACTTTGGACCCCCGTTTCATCCCCTTAGGGGGTGAATTTAGAAAAATCCGTTCTTAACGGATGTCTACATCCTATAAGGAACCTACCTGCCAAATTTTAAGTTTGTAGGTGATAAAGTTTCTGATTTCGTGATTAATCAGTGAGTGGTATTTCGCTTTTATATAAATATAGATTTTATATCTATTGCCCTAAACCTCGCAATACTTCAACATAAAGTTTAATTCAACAAATTAAAAAAAAACTCATGCCAACAAATCTGCTAAGCAGCAAAACTACTGTTTATAACTAAGTTTCACTCACTAAGTCAGTATTCTTTATTATATGCGTGACAAAAACAATTATCATGTAATCTTGTCTCAGCAGATTAATGATTACGGCCTGCCTTGGATAACTGCATTATACGTGACGAATAATCTAAAAATATAAATAAAAGGAAAAACTGACTGACTGACATATCAACGCACAGCCGAAACTACCGGGATTAGGAGCGTGTTTTGCACATGGTTTCATTTTATGACGTAGGCGAGCACTAAGAGAAGACTTTTCAAATTTCACTCCCTAATGGGAGTGAAACAGGGGTCCAAAGTTTGCATGAAGAAAACAACATTTATACGGGTAAAGCCGCTGGCAGAAGCTAGTTGACTGTAATACTGTATTTGAGTGATTGCGATTCGTAGTCGGAAAATACGGTACTTTGGCCGTAGTTCTTACTGTCAATTGTAAATCTTCGACAGTCGTTGAACGAACGGATAGTTAGAACCCCAGCGGCCCTCATTTTTGTATTATTTCCATTCCTGCGGTACGGGGCATTTAAGACCTCGTTTGAAAATTATCATTATGACGGTAAGGGGCTTATTAGACCCCGTAATTATTAAGAACCTAAAAGGATTTTTTCTGCGGCACGAGTAACAAAGTAGATACACCACTGCATTCTGTTTATAGGCATCTTAGGCGTATTATATTCATCTCTTTTCTGCAGAGAAGACCATGTTTTTCTTAGTCGGACCGCAACGAAGGCACGTAGAAATTGTCTTTCCTTTTTCAGACAAAACTATATTTATTTTTATTTATTTATCTTTACTTCAGGCAGATTACCCATAAATTCGTTAGTATTACTTAACCTATGTTATTAACATCTATGCTAAGTTAGTATATGTTAGTTTACTCGACAACAAACTTTAAATTGTTTCACTCATATTAAAGTTACAACCCGGGAATCTTTAAGTCAAGAGTGAATAGGTTACTTCTAGGTAAGCGCGCTCTATCGTTGACCGCATCGTCGCTTTCCATGGTAAAATAGCGGTCAAGCGCGAACCTTTATAGAATAAAAAATAAACTCAGTAACTAGGTACTTAGGGGGTGAAAGCTAAAATGATAAACAGTTTAAAATTACCGAAATTACTATAATATACCAAAAACGTCGTACTGTACTTTCTATGATATTTCTTGTGAAAACTTTCTCACCGCTATTTAGGCTTCATATAGCATTAGGGTCGCGTTAAAATTTTTACAGTAATGAGTTATAAATTAACTGAATCTGATTTCTTATTTTTTTTTTTTTTGCTATTTGCTGAATGTAAAAGAAAGGGAATCGTTCACATATCATAGAATTATCTGCACTAATATTAGAAAGAGGTAAAGTTTGTTTTTAAAGTGTAATCTCTGAAAGTACTCCAGGCCTAGCCAAATTACGACCGTTTCGTTTCGTTCTCTTTCTACAGCCGGTATCGCCTCCGACTCCTTTGTTCTGACCACGTGACATAACGTTGAGATGGTGTCATTCCCATACGTTTGAAGTTTTCTACTAGCGTTAACGATTGTACAATTATCAACTTGGCTAAGCCCTCTGCCCCCGTAGCCAAGAACCATTTCGTTTCGATTATCTTTTTGTTGATCGCCTCGAGTCGGCCACGCCTCCTATTCCTTCGTTCTGACCACGTGACTGAGCGTTGAGATGATGTCAGAACAAAGGAATCGGAGGCGTGGCCTACTCGAGGCGATCGACGAAAAGAGAATCGTAACGAAACGGTTGTAACTTGGTTAGGGGGGCTGGTCCGATTGCTAAAATTGTTTTACCGATAGAAAGCTGCTTTATTCCTGAGTGGCATAGGCTGTATTTTATGTACGTGGGCGAAGATGCGGGCAAACACTACTTTATTCATAAATAAAATACAGGAATTTTACCTAAACATTCATTTATTTAAGTAAATTTTATCTAGGATATTACTGACACCCCATGCCACAGAAAGCACGTACCTAAAGCTGTCGGCCCGCTTGTCTTTCATAGATCTTTGACAGTCGTTACAGGCAGACAGACGCCAGAAAGTCTGACCATCTGTCTATCCAAAAAGTATCGTGTTGCTCAGTAACTGGGTTGTCGAGGTCTTATAGGCAGACGCTCCGGGTAGAACTTGGGTATTGAAACTGCACCCCTAGCCAAGATGATAATCTGCAATCGTTAACGCTAGTCGAAAACTAATCAAATGCATGGGAATGACATCATCTCAACGTCAAGTCACGAGGTCAGAAGAAACGAATAGAAAATTCGTAGCCAAGTTCAAATCGTTAAAAATGATAGAATGAATTGATATCGTTTCTACAATGTTCAACGCTACATCCTTTGTTATTATAGAACGAGCGGCTGGCCGACTCAGGCATTTTCTACAACTGCTGACACCGAGGTGTTACCGTTTGGAGAACGGAATTCGACACGAAACGATTGTAATATGGCTAGGGGGCAGCATCCAGTTAGACTGGGAAGCAGACCCCAAGCTAGTTGGGAAAGAGTTAGGAAGATAGTGATTGTTATTAATTTAAGCGCCTATTACACCACTCGATATTCAGACAGTCTTAGTCTATGTAGCGTCACACAAGAAAAAGAGCAGCTTACGTCGTTGTCGTGTAAAGGAATGAAACAGAACGATAAGATATATAGAAACACATAGACTAAGACAGTCTGAATATCGAGTGTTGTACTAGGCACTTTATTCGAAATACCGTCGTATATTACTACTAATCTTAATATACATAATTATATTATCGTAAAAAATCATTTGATAAATTAACTTAGATGTCATGAATATTTATTTTGTAAGAAATTAAGTAGGTATATTCTTTTCAACACACTTGCTCAGAAAGTGACTCTAATTGCAATGGCGCTTGTAACCAAACTTTGTTACTTTGATAGAATAGAATAGAATAGAATAGAATAAACTTTATTGTACACCATAAAACTACGAGTAACAAAATTAACCAATTACCATTAAACAATAATATTATATTAAGCACTAGTGCGATAAAGTAGTTAAAACCTTTCTGTTACACCTCTTTGTTTAAATAATTCAAATTAGGTTATTGCATTCAATAGTAGTTATAAATTAGTATCTTACTTGCTTATTTCATGCAATTTCGTGTTTAAATAAACCATTTTAACTTATCCATGTACAGTCAGGGTCGTCAGGGATCAAAAGTGCAGTTGCACTCTACCAATGCTAATGTCTAAAATTTCTTTGTTGTAGAAGTTCAATAGTCCACAACTAGTTTATTCAATACTTTAGATTCTATGCTACTAATTAAATCAGTCATGAACCATTGGCCCTCTTCTACAAAGAAATTTTAGACACACATTTGTAGCACAGAGTTCAGCTGCACTTTTTAGGCCCGTTAACATTAAGTTAGGTTTAGTATAAATATTTCAAAGTTTTACTGTTCAAACACCTATTTCACTAACTTCTGACAGAGGTTTAACCTGCATAAAAGCAGCACATTTTAAAGTGCAGTTTCATCTTACCAATGATGAAACTGCACTATTGACCCCTGAATGCACAGGTTTAATAAACAAATTGTTCATTACTTCACACACACCCAGGGTTCATAATACCTTCTCTCATCACCTTCATCATCATTTCAATCGAAAGACGTCCACTGTGGGACATAGGCCTCCCCAAGTGTCACCATAATGACCGCTCCTGTGCATCTGGCATCCATCAGATTCCCGCGACCCTCACCAGGTCATCGGTCCATCTTGTGGGAAGCCTTCCAACGCTGCATCTCCCGGTGCGCGGTCACCACTCTAGAACCTTTCGGCCCTACCGATTATCCGTTTTACGAGCAATGTGCCCTACAGCGAGCCATTTAAGTTTGACTTTTCTTCGGGCTATGTCGGCGACCTTGATTCTCCTGTGGATATATCTTCATTCTTGATGCGATCACGCAAGAAAACTCCGAGACTAAGAGATTTAAAGAGATACAATAAAGCGGCTATCAGGAGAAATGTGTTAGAAAAACTGTCATCCTATGCCTCAGTGACGTCAAGCGCAGCAATCACGCGAATTAAATTTGTCAAAATTTAAAAGTGATGGAGCTATAAGCTCTATACAGCTCCATCACTTCCAATCACATCCCTCTAACAGTTCGGGTTAGGTCAAATGGATCACGTTATGAGCTCGTGGTAGAGCCTCAGTGTGTGCTAGGTAAGGTTTAACTTTTCAGCATTAGATGGCGTTATCGAAACATCAGCAAATGTTCTAGAACTATTTAAGACAACTTTTGAATTCTAATTTATTACTGCGTAAATAACAAGAATATTTACGAAAATATACCGAAGTTAGGTTCAGTCATTTTACCATAACAAGATTTGCAATATTTAGCGTAATTCGCAACTCGGCGCGGCTCGGCATATTTTCTCAGAAAATGATTTTTAGGGTTCCATAGCCAAATGGCAAAAAACGGAACCCTTATAGATTCGTCATGTGTCTGTCTGTCCGTCCGTATGTCACAGCCACTTTTTTCCGAAACTATAAGAGCTACACTGTTGAAACTTGGTAAGTAGATGTATTCTGTGAACCGCATTAAGATTTTCACAAAAAATAGAAAAAAAAAACAAAAAAATTTGGGGGTTCCCCATACTTGGAACTGAAACTCAATCTTTTTTTTTCATCAAACCCATATGTGTGGGGTATCTATGGATAGGTCTTCAAAAACGATATTGAGGTTTCTAATATAATTTTTTTATATACTGAATAGTTTGCGCGAGAGACACTTCCTAAGTGGTACACACACTAAAAAAAATATATGTTGTACATTACCTTATAAACTTCCACCGAAAATTGGTTTGAATGAGATCTAGTAAGTAGTTTTTTTTTTTTAATACGTTATAAATCGTAAACCGCAATTTACCTTTTAAGTTTGTACGGAACCCTCAGTGCGCGAGTCCGTCTCGCACTTGCCCAGTTTTTTTAGTGCGTAAAGCGGATACAAACACGTCTTGTTACCACCAGGTAACAAGTATCGGATTACGATTTCGTTCGCTATGTCCTGTCTATCATCATCATCATTTCAGCCGAAAGACGTCCACTGTTGGACTTAGGCCTCTCCCAAGCGTCGCCATAACAACCGATCCTGTGCTTCTCGCATCCACCGCACTCCCGCGACCCTTACTGTCCTGTCTATTGGTAGTATATATTTAATGTCTTTGCTCCGAGCATAGCCCTTTCCATTGCCAATGGGGTGACTTTTAGCCTTCTGGTAAGGCCCATTGTAAACGACCATGTTTCAGTGCCATTATGTCATCACTGGCAACACGCACCAGTCATAGACTTTCGTCTTGAGACACTGTGGTATGCTGGACGAGAAGATACCGCGCAGCTTCCCGAACGCATCGACTCATAAACATGCCTATTAAATACCTATGGCAATTTACATAATATATTACGATTGTACTTTAGTAGTGGAAAATTAACGTAATATTTCTAAGAAAAAAGTGCCATACAAATACATAATATCGCATGACCAGTCAATATTTATAATGGATAAACAATGGACAATGCTCTTAACGGCAGATGAAATAATTAGCAAAGAAGTGCGATCTTCTTTTGTTTATTTATTGTTTACATAAGTAGTTTATAAGGAGGAAAAATGAGGCATTGTTAGCTTGGTATTCTGTTAAAAATCGTCACGTAATATTTTTTGAACTTAAGTGGCAGTTGGCAGGGTACATTGCTGGCAGAACCGATGGTCGATAGGAATGAAAGGTTCTGGAGTAGCGCTCACGTATCGAAAGACACAGAATTGGAAGACCTACCACAAGTTGGACCGATGACCTGGTGAGGGTCGCGGGAATCCGATGGATGACCGGTCGTTATGGCAACACTTAGGGGAGGCTTGTGTCCAATAGTGAACGTATTTCGGCTGAAATGATGATGATGATGATGTTGGATTTTTGAAAGTGATGGATACCTTTTTTTAAGGTGGGAAATCATCAAATTCTCCTCCCAGTCTGGAGCGAGAAGGGAGTGTCAGTCTTTTGCTATCCTACCAGTGTTCTTGGGTTGCCTTTTGCTTTCCAGGCCCACGGTAACCTTAAACCTGTAACTTTAAGTTTTCAATAACATTAACTCAGTTCAGTATTGTGTAGGCCGCGGGAACCCACTGGATATTGATAAGTAGCTTTAGATTTCTTGAAATAAATGATGAAAAGTGGATTAAACGGCAGGATGCATAAAATGGCAACAGGTCACTGGAACAACTTGTGACACACGAATGCCCCTCAATTTGAGGGGTCTACAAGTCCATGATACTGTATGGATCAGAATGTTGGACTGTGAAAAAGACGGATAAAAATAGCATACATGTAGCTGAAATGAGAATGTTGAGATGGATGTGTGGAGTGACGAGAATAGATAAAATGAAAAATGAATATATTAGAAGAAGTTTGAAAGTGGCGGCAGTGACAACAGATGAAGGGGAATCGTTTGTCTTGATATGATCATGTAAAGAGGAGGGATGAAACGCATGTTACTAAAAGAGTTATAAGTATACATGTGGATGGATGGAGAGGGAGAGGGAGGCCAAAGAAAAAATGGATGGATTGAATGAAGAGTAATATGAAAGAAAAGGGAGTTAGCGATAGCATGACGGATGACAGTATAGAATGGAAGAAAAAAACGTGTTGCGCCGAATCCAAATAACACGAGACAAAGGCAGGAAGAGGAAGATCGATGAAATATTGAAAAAGTAAGTTGTTAGCACGGCTCACCACACCGAGTGCCAAACTAACACATAGTTACAGGCTTTATAAACAAAAAGGTAATAACGATAAGTAGTAAAAGGCATGAATGCCTTTGTTATCAGACGTCAAAATATTTTCACAACAACCAAGCTTGAAAATGAATTGACGATAATAAAATGTAGTATTGAACTAGTAACGCAAGATGAAGCGTTGTAAGGCATCCCACAAGGTGGACCGTTGACTTGGTGAGGGATGCGAGACGCACAGGACTGGTAGTTATGCCGATACTTGAGGGAGGTCTATGTCCAGGAGGACGTCTTTTGGCTGATGATTTAACTCCAGACAGTTTCTTTTTTTGGATGAAAAATCATCAGATATCTTTTTCCTGCGTTGAGTGCTTCTGGCCACAACGCACTTTTGTTCCTTCAGTTGCCAAAAGACGGGAATTATGGACGTCGGGAAAAAGGCTGCCAGGTCAATGGGATTGGGCGGGTCACATCAGCCGCATGCACTCTGACCGGTGGGCGTGTCCACAAAGTGGGTACCTGAAGATGGACGACCCCGCCGAGGTCGAACTGGGAAGAGGTGGCAAGACGACCTAGATGCCTACCGCAAAGACTGGTTTGAGGTGGCCCAAGAAAAGAATACCTGGAAGAAGTTGGGCAAGGCCTTTGCCCAGCAGTGGGACAGTATAGGCTATTAAAAAAAAATATTTTAGTTTTTATATAATGGTTTCATTTTATATTTTTATCAAACATAATTAGTAATTAAGTACGCAGTATGTAAGTATGACATTTACTTATTTGTCGGTCGATCAGTGTGCATTACTCTTCTCACACTTTGCCACTTTTTCGAGTACATCAAATGAGCATGAGTAACCATGAGGTTTTCTAAAAGCCGGCACCCCTGCATACAACGTAACATAATCAGCCTTGTAATGTTCCCACTGCTGGGACTCAGGCCTTTTCTCTATTTGAGAGAACATACCCTTGGGCCTTGGTAAGATAGCTTAGTAAATCATCCATGTTCCCTAAGGCTACGGTTAGTCTTGCAATCAATTCCGCGGCCACTTACACACCCACGCGAAAGTGGTCGATTCAGTTCCGGTAACCACATACGCCGGTGGTCACTTCACCTTGATTTTAAGTAGCTGATGACTACTTAATGGTACTCCCTCTCTGAATGTTGGTGTTGTAAGACACAGCTAAACGATTGCGATAGCAGATTATGTAGTACTTACGAGTACTTGTAGAGTTTTCTTGTCTATACTAAAATTATATACTTATAATGAAATTGTGTAACATATTATAATATGCTTATATATATTTATAGTTATGTCATCATCATCATTTAGCCGAAAGACATCCACTGTTGGACATACGCCTCCCCCAAATGTCACCACAATGACCGGTCCTGTGCGTCTCGCATCCATCGGATTCCCGCGACCCTCACCAGGTCATCGGTCCACCTTGTGGGAGACCTTTCAACGCTGCGTCTTTCGGTACGTGGTCGCCATTCCAGAACCCTTCGTCCCCATCGACCATCTGTTCTGCGAGCAATGCGCCCTGCCCACTGCCACTTAAGTTTGGCGATTCTTCGGGCTATGTGATGTGTGAACGTTGGTTCTCCTGTGGATATCTTAATTTCTGACGCGATCACGCAAGGGAACTCCGAGCAGAGCCGTTTCCGTTGCCCTTTGAGTGACTTTAAGCCTTCTGATGAGGCCCATTGTAAGCGACCAAGTTTCGGAGCCATATTTCATCACTGTATAGTTATTTATTGTGTTTTATATACATAGATTCACCAATTTGTTAGCAGTACACCGCAGACTACCCCCTGTATTATTTTAAGTTCTTACGATCCATCCTAAGGTTGTCTGGTAGATATCGCTGTTAGCGATAAGACCGCCATTGTACCCATAGATTTAAGTTTATATATAAGTTGTGTTATTTTTTTGGTGTACAATAAAGTTTATTATATTCTATTATAGAGTGGAATGATTTTATTTTACCGGACCGATTTTAAAAATTCTAACTTTCACTAATTTAATGCTACTCGGGGTTTATTTGTTAGCAAAAATGTTTTTGTCATTTCATAATTAAACAACAAGTTTACCAAATAATTCACTTTGTAAACAAATTATAAGAGAAACTTTTGTTTAAAAACGTGTTATTTGACAAACGATTTATCTTTAGTTCATTTTATTTCACAAAACAACGTTTGGAATATTAAAAAAAAAGATTATAATTATATTTTAGTAGGTTACCCGGAACCGAACTAGTTAGTTTGACTCGTCTTTTCTATAGAGACTCTTCATTTTTTTTTTGTGCAAAGTAAATCATTGGCAGCCATAATGGGTGTTTTTTGTGTCATGACATTCAATGTTTGTCCAACCTGTCGTATTATTCCTGACACTTAGTAAAAAGGCACAGAGAACTTATATGCAGCAACAGCAAGAACGAGCGAAGCGAGCTCGGGACTTAGGGCACTCCGACTCGGACAGGTTAAGTTAGAAGGGGATGACGGGGTCTATATTCGCTCTCTTCGCAATAATTTTACACAAGCATTCCTCATATAAATGAAATTTATTTCAAAATCAGTTGCGATATTTAGAAGTAAGTGGAAAAATACACAGGCTGACAGTGTGTTTGTTTTATTGATTGTGCCATTTTGAATTGTGGATAAATGTTTTGTTTTGTTTTCTAATCGTTACACTCCATTAATTTTGATTATGTCTGTATGATAGATATTTTAAAGCAGTAATGTTGATTTTATTTTATTGACTAACTTTAATTATGAGGCCTTAAAAATAGGAGCATTTTCCCTAAAATTTAGGGTACCGTATTTCTAACAGAAGAAAGAAAAGTGCGAAACTGAGGCACAGCAAACATCCTGTGCTTTTTTAATTTTCCGGTGTAGCGACATCTATAGCGCCATATATGAACTAAACTACGAAATTCTGCATCGCGCAATTAGAATTCTCCGCGCGATCTGAACATATATATACAACAGCCCGAACTCATTTCTCGGGCAGTTGCCCAGATCAGACAAAACACCGTCTGGTTGAAAGAAAGAAAACATTTATTTGAGACTCGCACAGGACACACAACAATAACTAAAAAAGAAAGTTATTAATCTATAAATACTTAACTTAAAAAAAAAAAAAAAAGACCTGTGCGAGGCCAAAAAGGCTCCTATCTCAGCATATGCTGCGATATTTAACAAAAAAGTTAAATAACGCAACGCTGGCATTCTGATAGGGCCTGGTGATGCCACGAACACACTCACGGAACGCAGAGACGGATAAGATAATATATGGACAATAAAAGAATAAGAGGACGAGGTTGGAGGGAGGATCCTTCATTTTCAACGCAGGTTTGCGGGACTTTATACCTTCAAAAACGTATCCTCGACATAGGAGTAATTCCTAGTGTGGGGTGACGTTATTTATATTAAAAAAACATACGAGTATAGATGCAGCAACGTGCAAACTTCATTCTTGATCCTCATGAATCAGCAGGCCGGTATTCATCCATTATTATTCGTCTCAAGTATAATCTCCATCCAACATCTGTCTGAGTGTTTCGTAAAGGAAGTCGTCTAGTTAGTATGTCTGTCACGAATGGTAGACCAAGTTAGTTTATGTTAGATTTTGGTATCAAGCTAAACCTAACATGAACTAACTTGATCTACCATTCATCAGCTGATGGTGTTCAGGATAATCTCACAATTTTTGATTTATAGTCGAACAGAACCAAGGTCGCCGACATAGCCCGCAGAATCACCAAAATGGCAGTGGGCAGCGCACATTGCACAATACAGGTTAACTCCTAGCACAGGAATGGGTCTTGCTTCGTTATCCACTGTAGTCTTTTATCCGTCACTCTTGATGTAGTATTAAGTTAATTTGTACTTTGGTTTTATTACAATAAAGATTTATTATTATTATTATTATTGCTCGTAGTAGGGATGGTCGAAGGAGCCGAAAGGTTCTAGAGTGGCGAGCGCGCACCGGAAAACGCAGCGTTGGAAGACCTCCCACAAGGTAGATCGACGACCTGGTGAGGGTCACGGGAATGCGGTGGATGCGAGCCGCACAGGATCGGTCGTTGTGGAGGCCTATGTCCGACAGTGGACGTCTTTCGGCTGAAATGATGATGATAATGATTGTCGAACACCCAATTGGAAAATACAAAAGAATGGTTGAAACTATGTGTTTTATTACTGAAATTTATTCGGTGTTTATGAGAAAAGCAGCTCATCATTAATCTTTGTTCTACTGACGTCCACTGCCTGATATTGGCTTCGGCCCTGCTGGGCCCCTACGGTTTTGCTGACATCTCTTTGAGGCGCGCGTGGGACACTACGCGCTGTCGACGGCTCAGACTCAGTCCGGTTACCAGACGACCGGACGGCGAGCTACCCATTGCTCGTCGTCTGCAAGCCGACACCTATTGCCTGACTTGGGCTGGCGTGCCATTTATCTCGATTTTCAGCAACTTTCATTCAGTTGCTAGCGACATATCAAGGTTTTTTGAAAGGAAATTACCAAATAACTTCTTCCGCTCTGGGTACAGAGATGCGAGAAGGAGTATCAGACTTCCATTTGTCGTAATTATTATATTTATTCATATACCGCAATGCGGGATATGAATGACCGATTGATCACATAATATGTTATGAACCAATGTCTGTACCTTTTGAGAGAAATAAATCGATATTATTATTATTATTATAATACATTGGTAGCACGCAATCTAAAGCTAGAACTACATTAGACCGACGCTCGCGTGTAACACGCCTGATTTGTACGTAGAACGACGTCGCGTGGCATGAATCTAGTGTAGCTCTACAAGCCTAGTTACCATATAAAATGTATGGAGACCGACGTTCGACGTTCGACCGACAACCGTTAATGCAATTTTCTTACAGGTGGAAACTTGGCCTTACAAACAAAACATTATATTTCCACTACATTTCTCAGATTATTATCAGTATCATAAAACAATTAAACGGACATTTTTTTTATTACCAACCTGTTTGTTTACTCAGTCAAGATAATTACTACCCTTTATTGCAAAAGGCTGCCTATTTGATCATTATCATCTACATCTACCAAGTACTGTGATGCAAGTTCCATTAGCCTTCAATAACTTATGTTGTCCAGTTATTGCACTCTGAGTTGTCAGTCTGGCTTATAACACTTTGCAGCTGAACGATCAATACTGAGGCCCGATGACACCACATAATAATATGACTTTAGGTATTATAATTCTCCAGACTGAATTTAGATCACAGTGACCACTCTCAACGGAGATTAGCCTAGTACGCAGGAATTTCTTACCGGAGTCTGTGTTTCCTGATTGTTTTTAGGGTTATTTATTTATTTATTTATTCATTACACTTGAGTGCATACCAAGATTACAAATTCACAAATAGAAATTATAATACAACAGAAATATACAATTGGCGGCCTTATCGCGCTCGGCGATTTCTTCCAGGCAACCCAGAATGGATAGAGATTGCCTGGACACAAAATGGGGTTGCACTTGGTGCAAATATAAAAGTAAACAAAACTTGTTAGATACTTAATACTAAAATAGATACACATATACATACATACAAAATATAAATATATAACCAAGAGAATAAGTGATGAAACGAAGACTTCGACTCGATGAGTGCATCATCACCAATGATCCTACAACCAAGGTGTCTCTAAGACAGTAAATAGGTTACTTCAGGCAAGCGTGCTTAATCGTAGACCACATCATCGCTTACCATCAGGTGAGATCGTGGTCAAACGCGAGCCTATCAGCAATAAAAAAATGTAGCTTTACTAAATGAGCCTTTACTCTTAAATCTTTAGTAATAAAGTAAAATATTTAAACAATAAAAACAAATGATATTTACCGACTGTGAATCATTTCATTTATTTTTAGTGCAATTCCACTTTTTGCTGGTTTTTTTTTTTATTTGAAAGACCTTGCACTGTTAATAAAAACTGTCATGATCGGTCAGTGACTCTAACCTAATTACAAATTATATTATCAGATATAAATCTATTTTTTTTATAAATCAGAAACGCCTACACAGCGGGAATCTTGATTTAGTACCTATACAGCGTAATTATTTTAAAAATAAAGTTTAAGTTAGCGGGTACCGAGGTGTACAAAATTCGGTACACTGGGGCCTGAGAGTTTAAATAAAGCGGTGATAAAATCAACACCTTCCAGGTCAGGTAACGCAGGTAACATTAGATATTGACTGAACTCTTATCTAAGCGACGCATTTTAGTTTTCGACTACCAAGCGAACGAAGTCGCGAGCACAGCTAGTAACCAGTAAATATTAATTTATTCTATAGCCATGGGGCAACGGAATTGCCCGGTTATATGTCATTAAAAATTTAAAGAGAGAAGTTATTATATATTATAAATTTCCAACCTCAAAAAAATATACCTATAATATCAAACTTAAAACAGCCGATAGAATCAAAACTAACTCCAAATCTCTAGTCAAAACTTTATGAATAAAAAGAACAACACAAACTTATCCATGCATACCACGAGCCTAGAAGTGTCATTAAACCGTTTGACAGTCCGCAAAAATGTCACATACGGTATTCTATGACCACCGCCAGTGAAATTAACCTTGGTTTAAACGATGCAGGTCACGTAGCACGGTGTAACCCGCCCTTGGGCCGGCTAAAGTGCGGATATGTATGTGTATGCTTCGATTCTTGTGCAAAAGAGTAATTGTAGTTGGATGTGCCAACCGAGATTGTGTGTAAGATGGGCGGCTGAATTGGCTACGAGCAGGGGCGCCGGCTCCGTGGGTGCTCGGGGAATCGAGCACCCATGAGAAATAAACGATGGTGGTTATTGATGAAACAGATAGTGTGTTGGGTCTGGATATTTGTGATACCTTCGTTGTTCCAGGTTTCCATAGTACAAGGATAAATCTTAGTTTGGGACCAGGATGTATGTGATGTTGTCTCAATTTATTATTTATTAACGATGCCGGTATCCGTTGTCAAAATGTCGATCAGTGTGCATTTCACTTCTCTCACTTCGCCACTTTTTCGAGTCATCAAATGAGCATGAGCACCCATGAGGTTTTGAGGCTACAAGTGTGGCCTAATTTATGGAAGACCTTCTGAGTCGACTGCAGCCCAGATGTAAGAACCTCATTAGCTATTTCTAGTAATCACGTTCATCGTGCGTATAGCTGAGGAGTAGAATTCCCTGCTGAAACCTGTATTTCGTGATAGCTACAACGTGGAAACTTTAAATCAAAAGTGAATAGATTACTTCTAGGTATGCGAGACTAATAGATGGTAGATGGGGCCAAAAAGTTATGGAGTAGCTACCACGTACTGGAAGACGCAGCGTTGGAAGGCCTCTCACAAGGTGGACCGATGATCTAGTGAGGGTCGCGGGATACCGATGGATGCAAGACGCACAGGTCCAGTCATAGTGGCGACACTTAGGAGAGGCCTATGTCCAGCAGTAGACGTCTTTCGACTGAAAATATGGTGATAATGCATGCGTGTTCCATCGGTAACCACATCATCGCTTACCATTAGGAAATTTGGCGAATTCTTAGTTTACTTCCTATTACGACTCATTTTTTATTATGATTATTTTTATTGTACTTTTGAGTACAATATTGACTGATCTACACTGTCCTTACATAATATCTACTTTATTATGGAAATATTGTAAGAACAATTTTTTTTTTTAAAAAGAGTAACCCTGGAGTTTCTTGCCGGTTCTTCTCGATAGGAAACGACCAATTTGGAACCGAGCACTAGCTTCTGACGTTTTATAAGTACCCATGTAGGCGTAGGTGACATAAAAACTTTAGATTTTTTTTTTTAAGAAAATAGCCAAGTACCTATTTTTAAACGCAACAGCCTCTTCTGTCAAAACAAACAATTTATTAAAATAACAGAAGATTATCTGTGCAATCTTAAGAAAAACACGGTAATATTTAATTTATAGTCAATCGATTCGAATAGAACGACTTTTATTGCTGTTTTTACGAATGCATCAATAATAAACAAGCAATTCTGTGTATGATAACAATGCTGATGTCCCTGGCCTTCTTTGTTATGTGCCGACCCCTAAAAATATCAAGGAAACATAGGAAAACTGACGTAGACGTGGTCTACCTGAGTCCCAAGTTTCATGCAAACCCATTCAGCCGAAAAGACGTGGTTAGGTTAGGTTAGACAGTTATACTTTTAACTTCAATTAACCCAAGCGAACGCCGGCGTTCGCGCGTGACGTCATCGCGCCATATAATCATAACATTTCACAATTTCGCCATCTATCAGCAGTACGGCTTGCTTGCTTGCCCGTGTCAGTAAGGCAAGCTCAAACACTCACAATTTTTAGTCATATGGTTATGAATCACCTTTTCTCTTGAACGTCGTCATTATGTACATAATTTCTTTGCTTTCATAATTATATATATACTGTATGTATTATATGCAATTTATTAGTTTATGTATTGTATATATGTAAATAGTACACCACGAACTACCTGCGTATCTTTTTTCTCCTTCTCTGTCAAATCCATCCAAAGGTTGTCTGTAAAAAATCGCTTTTAGCGATAAGACCGCCCATTGTGACACCCTATTAATTTTAAGTTCCTAATATAATTTGTATTTTTGGTGTACAATATAGAATATATCTATCTATCTAACATCTAGTCCTAAACTAAGCAGAGCTTGTGCTCTATGAGTACTAGACAACTAATAAACATACTTATATATTTCTAAATACATAAATATTAAAGATAAATTACACCCAGACACAGAAAAAATTATGGTGCTCTTTACAAAAACATTTGTCTTTGGTGAAAATCGAACCCACGCGGCCACGCCCTCTGACATAGCAGTCAGGGCCACTAACCACTAGATCAACAGGCCAGACAATATGAATCACCATTATCTGTCATTATTTTCGACTGAAAGACGTCCATAGCCTAAGTGTCGCCACAACGACCGGTCCTGTGCTTCTCGCATCCATCGGATTCTAGTGACCCTCACCAGGTTGTCGGTCCGCCTTTTGGGAGGCCCACCAACGCTCCGTCTTCCGGTGCTCGGTCGCCGCTCCAGAACTTTTCGGCCCCATCTACCATCTGTTCTGCGAGCAATGTGCCCTGTAAATTAAAATAGTTAATAAACGTGTATTCTTTGTTTCAGATCCAGTTCTGTTCAGACGCAGTCAAAGAGCCTATAGCTGTTCCTCTGGTCAGTACATTTTATTTTAAATGACATAAACTAGTGCTAGACTGCTATCCTACCTGATGGTAAGCAGTGATGCAATCGTTGATGGTGAATCGCACTAGCTTACTAAGATCCTATTCAGTCTAGGTGTACTCTATATTTTATGCTTTTTGTTTTTTCGATGGAAATTCCTCAAATGACCTCTCCCGCTCTGGGTAGCGAAAGAGAGTATATCTAATGCTCTACCCGATTTTTTTAGAGAGTTACCGTGTTCCTGAACCGCAAACGGCAACTGAAGGAAAAAGGTGGTTTTTAGCCAGTAAAATTCTGACACTCCCTCTCGCCCCACCCTGAGCAGGAGGAGTCATTTGATTATTTACCTGACAAAAAAAATATAATTTTGTACTCAGTGCCGTAACTGGCCTTTCATAAGCCCGGTGCGTGTTTCTATAACTGCGCCCTTAGAAAAAAGTACACCATCATCTTCCTGCACTTGTCCCGTGTTACTTGGGGTCGGCGCAACACGTTTTTTTCACATTCTGACCCATCATGCTATCACTAACTCCCTTTTCTTTCATATCATTCTTCACTTAATCCATCCATCTTTTCTTGGGCCTCCTTCTACCTCTTCATAAAAAAGTACAATACAAATAAAAAGGACTAGATATAAAAATTTTGCCCCCATATAGGGCCTTTGCCTTGCACCTGGGCACCGCTGAAACCGCCATAGTTACGGCACTGTTTATATCCATTTGTGCAGTTCCTCATCCATTTTGAATTAAGGCCCTAGCTCCCGAGCAGTGCCATAAAACTTTGACTTTCTGAACTACTCGGTAACAGCTAGGTTAATAAGTTTGAAATAAAAATGTGTTTATTGTAGATTCATGTTCAACATATTTTTGTATGACTAATACTTTTGCCAAAAATCAATTTTAAAGACATGATATTTTTTTGCTTGTTTCCCCTACTCCTTTCAAACGACTTTGATCTTTAGAAATATGTTTACAAAAAAAATTGCAGGTTAAGTGTTCTTCAGAATATACATAATATAAGTAAATCAATCAATATTTCGCAAATACCAATGACCCAAGGGCTGGCTTTTACCTCGGTCACAGATTAAGCATTGCCATACAACGTGGCAATGCCGCCAGCCTTTTGGGCACACTTCGATAACGATGCGGAGGAATTTTATGACGCCATATTTCAGCTAGTAGTTTTTGCCTTTAGTGTATATATAGTTTTAATTAGTGAAGTGTTTTTATTGAATTAAACAAAAAAAAAAACCTTTTTCGCACAGATAATGGTTTTATTTTTTGGTACAAGTATGTCTGCATTTAACTCCGGCCAGATGTTCAATGGACTAAGTATACGCCTTAAGAAAACACTTCAGTTTTTTCACGTAAAGGACACCTCACGCCATTATTTCCGTATTGGCGTGCTTCACCTTCCTCACATTGAAGATCGTATTTATCAAACTTTAATTAATTAAAGCATCCGTAAGACGAACTATTAATATTCTGAACACGTCTGTAGGACATAAGGTGCATCTATTGTTTGTTTTGCTTTGTAAAATTGTGGTACAGTGACGACAATGATATGAGGCACTATTTAAAATATCTACGTCATTCTTTTATTTCGTGTATATATGTAGGGAAAGCCTCATAATAACACCGTGTTCTATAATCAGGAATGGTCCTTTCAGCAAGACTGAGCACCGGGTCATAAAGCTTGATCCACCCAAGCATGGTTGTAAATAGCATAGTCAGCCTTATAATGTTCCCACTGTTGGGACTCAGGCCTCCTCTTCAGGAGAGGGAATGGGCTGTAAACCACCACGCGAGCCCAGAGCTGGTTGGTGGATATCACATGTTTTCGAATTTTTGGATTTTTCTTGCTCCTCGAGAATTCTCGTGACCCGAGAAATTGAAAAACCCGAGAAATCATGAACCCTAATAGCATAGCATAGTCGGCCTTATAATGTTCCCACTGCTGGGACTCAGGCCTCCTCTCTGGAAGAGAGAATGGGCCGTAATACACCACGCGGGCCCAGTGCGGGTTGGTGGATGTCACATAATCTTCGAATTTTTGGTTCTAGGACATGCCGGTTTCCTCACGATGTTTTCCTTCACCGTTTTGAGAGCAGTGGTGATGAAATAAATTACACAAAGTAATGCGCCTGGGTGGGTTTGAACCTTACAACTCGGCTACCACTGCTCTCAAGCATGGTTGTGGTTGATTATAATTATAGAGCCGTTTATAAAGGCTATTCATTCCTTGGACCAAACATAAAGTTTTTTTTTGTGGCAGGAGTGACAAATCCTCATGGACACTCAGACCACCCTATAAGTAAGGTAAGCCTATAGTAAGGTAGTCTGGGTAGTGCCGGACTTCTACTGGCTAAAACCACACTGCTGCCTTTGCTAATGTCCTCTAACATGGTGGTCAGAGCCCTTGTTATATGATTTTTTTGAGTTTTCCATTCTGTCAGGTTTTTTTTCACGGGTAGATAAGTTTTTGTTTTTTGGTTAGTGAAGATCTAATTGTTTTTCAATAAATTATTTTCCTTTTATATAATTACTAGCTTCTGCCCGCGGCTTTACTCGCGTGAATGTAAGTTTCTCCATACAAACTTTGGACCCCCGCTTCATACCCTGAGGGAGTGAATTTTAGAAAATCCTTTCTTAGTGCTCACCTACGTCATAAAAGGCAATTTTGCACAAGGTTTCTTGTGCAAAATTTCACGCTCCTAATCCCAGTAGTTTCGGCTGTGCGTTGATATGTCAGTCAGTCAGTTACCCCTTATATATATATATATATAGATATAGAATATAGAATATAGATTTATTCTATTTATACATTTTTAACTTATTATTAAACATGATAGGCTTATCTTAATGCAATAGTTATGCTTTATAAATACGATAGCAAGCTGGTGGTGAAATATGGTTCTGGGCTCGAGATTGTCTAGGCCTTATTAGGTGTACTTTGTCTTTGACTAACCTTCAAAATTCCAAACTCAAGATTTACAACGTGCTGTGAAGCGAAGCATGCTGTGTTAAATTTTATATTCGAAACGCTACACTGCGCTCCATAATGAAAATCGTGTGTTAATGTGGCTCAAAAGGCTGTCCAACTTAAATACAAACAATTAAAGACATATCTACCACATGCCTGACGAGCTATGGGCATCTAAGACACAGGATTGTCCTGACAGAGCGACCGCGAATGAGATCAAGAGACGACCAGAAGAATTGGATAACAGAATCGTGACTGCTACAAGGATTAGGACTTAGAAGGTCTTTGCCCAGCTGTGGGAAAATAAAGACCAGTAATAATAAAATAAGATACGACTAATTCAAATACGGGTCACGTCAGGCGCATGCAGATTGATCGCTGGGCAAGAGTCACCACCCACTTGAAAAGAGGTGGCGAGATGACCTAGACGCCTACTGCAGGGGCTGATTCGAGGTGCCTCGAGAAAAGGATACCTGGAAGAAATTGGGGAGGCTTTTGCCCACACGTGGGAAAGCACTGACTTGATAGGTTCACTCAAATCTGTGTGGTTCTATTCTCAAAAGATCATCTCAGACAATCTGCATGCATGCATTCTCATATGATTTGACCATTACAGGTTTGCTGTAGATTTTAAAAGAGACTTTGACCTCTGTGTTTGTTTCGGTGTGTCTTCTTATGGTAGTCAACTAGGAAACAATGGCATCACCTAGTTTAAACTGACGAAAAAATTTACATGATTTTTGAAACTTATTTGTAAAATGAATAACATAATTTATTTACCATAAATAAAAATAAAATCAAATGTATATTTTTAACAATGTAAACGTCTTTCTAAACAGACAAAGAAAGATTAAAACAGTAAGAAAGATAAGCACAAACCAATCTAGAGCATCCTCTTCGAAATTATTCAACGCGCTTTCACCACAATATGGCGGAAATCATTTCTCACAGCTGCGCAAAACGCATAGGAAACGGAACACCGCGCTAATGTCAACATTATGTTATTTACTTGTATCAGGCAAGAACCAACTCATTATTATAAAGTAACTAATGTGTAGAATAAATATCGTGTACCTGACAGTGGCGTAACTATCTGACAAACCGCCCTGGGGCGAAAAAACTGGAGCCCCTTTTTTCACAAGGGAAATCATCAAATAACTTCTTCTGCTCTAGAGACTTTTACTGACTAAAGCGCATTGTCACAGTTAAAGTAGTATTGCAACCTGTTTTATTTAGATTTCGAAAGTGGAAAAAATCTCCGTTAGTTTTTTTTTCTGTTATTTAATTGATATAAACCAGTGCTTGACTGCGATCCCACCTGATGGTTAGCAGAGATGCAATCATTGATGGTGAGGCGCACTAGTTTATTAAGAGCCTATTCACTCTAGCCTTGAAGACACCTAAATTATAGTTGGACGGAAAGACCGCAGCAGGCAAATTGTGAAATTCATTTTGAAGTTTCGTTAATCAGGTTTTGGGCCCCTCAGAGCTAGGGGGCCCCGGGCATTACCCCGCTCTGTAATTTGAGTGCCTAGAGTGAGTTAGTTTTACGTTAACGAGATCGATAAGTTTATGACGTTCGGCGTAATTATTCGGAACAAATAATTGACGCATCTCTGCATGTAAGCACGCATCAGTGTAAACGTTAATAATTTTCTACAGTTATATCTCTGTCTAAATCATCAAGAAATATTGATGTGACGTTATGAGTACATATTCTATCTAAGGCTAAAGGCCATACAATACAAGACAAATAATAAAATGTAAATAAACTATAGTCTAAGAACGAATTTTTAAAACTTGATAAGTTTTTGTTAAAAGCAAATAGCTAATAATAATAATTGTCGTTAAGTGTTGTTTTTGTTAATTAGCGAGAAATAATTTAGTATAAATTTGTGACATATTTACATAAGTGCTCACGTGTGTTATTTGTCCTTCGTTGAATTTATTATTTACTAACCAATAGGTATCTACTGTTATTTTATTTGGTGCGCAAACAAATATATATATATACTCACTCTGAGAGGAAGAATAAATAAACAATGAATGGTCGGTGCGAAACGTGTCAAACAAAGCGTATCATACTAACACACTGACATCATAAAGGCGAAAGTTTTGACGTATACAACACATAATTGTAACAATCAGTGACGAAAATAGTCCCAAAGGGGGCCCATAACTAGGTTTTTTTTTACACCATAGCACAGAGACATGAGACGGAGTCACGATAGGTTATGATAGAGATGACCAAACTAACTGGATAGATTCCGTCTATGTCATTATCTAAAACCGAGACCAATGAGCTCGTTTATTGGAACATTCTGGAATTGAAGAGTGGTTTAGTTTTTATTGTGCCATTGAGCCAGCTATAAAAATGGAACATACTATCATTTAGTAATTATTCGTTAACTAAGCACGCATAAGAGAATTGAAGTTTGTGGATAACATATTATGTTACGAATTTTTACACATGTCGGGGCCCCTGTAGCTTGGGGGCCCCCGTATCATTGATAAGGCTGATACGGTGGTAGCTACTCCCCTGGAAACAATGCACACCTTTATATCAACACATCCCGGCTTGCGCGAAGCGTCGCCGTGTTCTAGTGGATACGATCGGCGACGGAGACCTCTCGCGCCGGACCCTGGTTCAGACCATGGTCCGGATCGAGAGGAAATTGGAGGTATAGGATCCTTCTGTGGAGTAGTACTTAATGCTAGCGAAGGAGGCGGCCGCAAGAGTGAGAGAACGTTCATCCACATGCCCTAGCCGCCGCGACAGAAGACAGACCAGCGTCGGGAATCGCAGAGAAATCTCCGGCCACAGTAGACACGGGCTTCCAGACGTATGGCATATACAGGGTGTCTTTGACATCGACGCACAAAATAATCCCATGGATCCAGTACATGATTCTCGACCCCCCAGTGTAGGAATTTTTCGTCGGTAATTATCTTAATTTAAAAAAAAAATCTTTACGTTTTTTTTTAATTTAAACTGTATAAAATCGTTATTATGGTATTCGTTTGTGCGTCGATGTCAAAGATACTGGTGTATAGGGATACTCGTGGTCCTAGAACGCAAAAGGCAAGAACATAAGTGTGGTTTTAGTGAGTAAAAGTCTTTAATTCTTTGCCTGCGTTTTAAGACCCCGGGGTTTTCTTTCGCACAACCTATGGCCCCAGTAAGCTTCCACCCTGCTGGACACGCAAACACGCTGGTGACGCAATGGGGTTACTATGACGTTCAAAGTAAGATTGTTTCATTCTTATTCCAGTGTGGGTAAGAGACAGAGCTATACAGGTTGTCTAGCGCCATCTCTTACCCACACTGGAAATAAGAATGAAACAATCTTACTTTTAACGTCATGGTACAGGTCCAAGATTTATCAAGAATTTATCAAAATAGTTCTAACTAGATGTAGCTCAGTATTTGACTATTCTATGTCTTAAGTTTTCTTAGGAAACAATTTCTCTTTATTGTTGCGGTGAGCGAACAGCCTAACTATAGCCATTTAAGATGATCACTGACTGCAAAGATAAAATTGAAGGCGTTAATAAGGGCATCAGATGGTGATATAACACAAAATTCCGCTCCTATCCCTACCGCTTTTAGGCACGCAATTTACTGTTTTCTGACCTAGTGTGGAAAAATGCGTGAGCCCCCACCAAAATTTAACGTATTAGGCGCTAATCAGCTCCCACGAGTCGCCAGGCAGACCCGATGATTTATTTCGTCGCAAGGCTATTGAAAATCGGTGTTTGATACACGTTGAAATTTGTCACTGTAGTATTCGGCTTAATAATACCCTCGCGTGCAGCTCGGGCGAATTTCGCCTCGGTCGCAATGAAAATAGCCTACGGAGCGTATATAGTATGTAACAAAAATGCCAAAAAGTAAAAAAAACTGAAACCTGACTACGACAAAAAAAGACGCTGAAAAAGTATGAAACAAGATTTTCAGAATACTGAAATAAACAAGGTAACTGGAAAAACAAGGACAGAACAAAAAGAAAAGCCGCAGTCACACGTTATGTACCAACCGTAACACTTTAATAACGTGTGACTACGGCTTTTCTTTATGTTTTGTTCTTTTTTTTCCGAATTGAGTCGGGAATTGAACTGTTTTCATAGGTAAGTTTGTACGGAACCCTCAGTGCGCGAGTCCGACTTGCACTTTCCCAGTTTTTTTTTTTTAAACTAAATGCTTTAAGTTATCAATCATTTTGATGACCCCCAGTAAGGTCAACACAATCATGTCTGGGTTAACAAATTATAAAGTGACAATAGAACATATAATAAATTAATTATTTTTTATTCAACTATACATTATATGCTACAATGTAGTCAGCTAAGAAACATCAGCCGTATATAATTCAACTTATTATTTATGTATTTAATGTTTCAATAAAATAAGAAATACCTATCAACATAGTAGAACTTTCTATGATCCCGTACCACTTTATACTTATAATATTCTACTGGTTTTACCTGGGAAATCATCAAATGACCTTACCCGCTCTTTGGTGGAGCGCAAAGGAGTGTCAGACTTTTACTGACTAAAACAGATAGTGTTTGTTTTAGTTGGCCATATGCAAGCGCAGCCCTGGCAGATACACCAATACCAATTACCGATTACCGGCCACCGTAAGCGCGGGCTTGCGGACGGCGAGCAATAAGTAGCTCGCCGTCCGACCGTCCGGTAACCGTCCGGACCGAGCCCAAGTCGTCGACGGCGCGTTCTGTTCCACGCGCGCCTCAAGGAGGTGTCAGCAAACCGTAAGGGCCTAGCAGGGTCGAAGCGTACTGGGGCCAAGAGCTTCTGAAAGGAAGACTCGGCCCTGGTACAAAAGGCAACAAAGGAACAGGAGTAGGTTTTTAGTCAGTAAGAGTCTGAAACTATCTCGCGCACCGCCCAAGAGCGGGGGATGTCATGATTTTCCCACGGAATAAAAAATATTTTTCTGACATATCTTTCAAACCATCCCGTTTAGTAACGGCGTATGTCCAGCAGTGGACATCTTACGGCTGAAATGTTAATGATTAGGCAACTGTCAATGTCAGTACAGTAAAAAATCTAATAAAATGCGAGTAATTACTCCGACAAACCAACTGCAGAAGGCAATGATAACATTATGCAGAAAAAAAATACAATTATTTACACTTTGTAAACAAGATCAGAGCCAATTCAATTGTTCCTTATAACAATAGTTTGCATAATTGTTAAAACTATGGCACGTATTTTATATGGACAATTAGCTGTTTATTTATTGCATTATAATAAGCTTCATTGCAGTTATAAATTAAATAATGAAACGTGATGAAATTGTAATGTTTTGATTACCTACCTATATGCAATTTAAATCAAAAGAGATGGCCTGACTCACTGATGAATGAACGCCTAGAAAAATGTTTTTTTTTTTAATATTTGATACAAACTTGACGGCGATCTCGCCTGATGGTAAGCAGTGATGCAATCGTTGATGGTGAAGCGCACTAGTTTACTAAGCGTTTCTTTGAGAGTGCTGTGAGGCATCGCAATCCGGCTTTTTGAAAAAAACTAATTCACCAAATTGTGAAGAGTGTGGCACAGTAGACGATGTTATACATCTGTTGACGGAATGTGTCAGATTTTAATCTGCAAGAGAAGAATTGTATAAAGAGCTAGGTACTAACATGTACGATATTGGAATTTTTCATCATATTTTGTCGACACCTAACTCAGAGGCTGCTCATAGCTTAATTAAGTTTGCACTGTTACGTTTTATTATCTATGGTAAAATAGGTAAAGTCCCTAATACAAAATAAAGAAAGAAAAAAACCCGGCTTTCCGATACGAACACTCCCTCATTTCCGAAATTCACCGTTCTAGGTGCCTTTGGTATTAGAAAATAATACCATGTGATTCCAGAGGACTATTATATACTTGATTATTACGAGCTTTTCACTTTAGCCTTGAAGACACCTAAATTATAATCGGACGGGAAAACCGCAGCTGACAAATTGTTCCAGTCCTTCAATATATGATTTTTCTCATGTATTTTGTTTTTAAGGCGTGGATGAGTAATAAGAACGGATTTTTTTTAAATTCAATCTTAACCTCAACTGGAGTCTTTAGTCTGTAATTTTTAAGAGAAAAGTAGATCTATGTTACCCCAAATTTAATACGAGCAAAGCCGCGGGCTAACTTTTTGCTCACTGCTACAAGGGAACAAATCTTTATTTATATAATTCTTCTTCGTACGTGAGTTTATCACTTAACTCCTCCTAAATGGCTTGACCGACTTGGATGAAATTTTGAGTGAATATTTGAGTGGGTCCCTGGATAGATTGAAAACACAACTGAACCCGGTTGATAGCGCTGCAGTCGGGTTTTCAATTGAGAAGGAAGGAATTAAATAAATTTAGGAAAAGCCAGTTTTCAGGCAGGGCAACGTCTGCCAGGACCACTAGTATGTATTATATTACTTAGTAATTGTATCTTCAACCACAGCCGGCGCAGTAGTGCAGCTGTTTCATGCTGTAATGCTTCAAAAGAGCTACTTATATCAGCTGCACAGACGTAGATACCTACATACAATACATATCTATAATAATAACAAATGTTACGTATTGGCAACTTGCTAGGAAACCACATCACCGCGCATATCGGATATGTAACTCGACACATTCATAACATAAGCCCACGGACATCTGATCTAGTTTCTCGATTCATTGTTATCGGATTTATATCCACGAAACAAAAACGCGACCGTTATGCGGCGCGTTTGGGTGAATCATCAGTAAAAATAACGACATATTATCATGCTTCATTAACATAGGGTATTACGGCCCATTCCCTCTCCTAGAGAGGAGGCCTGAGTCCCAGCATTGGAAACATTATAAGGCCGATTATGCTACGTTATACTGCCATATCAAAAAACTTATATGCCGACTTCGGATCAAAATTTTGATAGGAAATAATCCTATTGGCATTCTGAGCACGGCTCCGATTCCAGATTCAATCACTGTTATGAAAAACCCAAATAACCTATTGTGCTTGGGGAATACCAAAATTTCAAAGTGAATAGGTTATAAAATAAAAAACTGGCCATATGGGAGTCGGGCTCGCACTCGAAGGGTTCCGTACTATAATTTAAAATCGAAAAAAAAACACAGGGCAAGTGCTAGTCAGACTTGCGCACTGAGGATTCCGTAGAAACTTACCTATGAAAACAGTTCGATTCCCGAATTGAGTTACGAAGATTTTTCCGAATCGCCCAAAAAGTTTTTTTTTTTGGTAATGTAACTAAAAATTAATATTGTTTTAATTTTTTCCTGTACTTGTCCCATGAGATGTTGTTTTAGGCCAAATTTCAGTTTTATAGGTCAACGGGAAGTACCCTATGAATTTTTATTCCCTTGAGAGTGTCGAAATAGACTTTTTTGCGACATAAACGGCCGTATCTTTTTTTTTTTCGTTAACTCAAATATTTGCTTTTTTCACAGCTTTAAGGGACCGCAGATTTGAGTATATGGTTTTAATTTCAACTCGATATTTCCACGCGTTCCCGATATAAAGGGTCTTGACAGACAAAAAGACAGACAGACAGACGGATGGACTATAAAGTGATCCTATATTTTTCCTTTTGAGGTACGGAACCATAAAAACGCCGACATAATAACATTTCTTGTAAAAATTAAATTAAAGTTAATTTTTAACTTTATTTTTATTTTATTATTTGTTGTTTTGTTTTATTTTAATTTTATTCACATTTTGTGAAAATGTCAACTCTCTACCTCTTACGGTTTATGAGATACAGCCCTCTGACAGACGGATGAACAGACAGACAAACGGACGGACAGCGAAGTCTTAGTAATAGGGCCCCTTCGGGTAAGGAACCCTAATAATTATTAACATAGAAAGAAGCATATGCACGGTGGTTTGATTATGATATTTTCTGACATCATCACATATTCGCATGAGCTTAAATAATACAGGCCTTCCAGTCATTTGAATTACGTTATATTTTAGCAAGTTCTTCGCCTGCTGAATTCATCATCATCATCATCTTCCTGCCTTTGTTATTTGGAGTCGGCGGAACACGTTTATTTCTTCCATTCTGCCCTGTCACTCGTCAAGTCGTCATGCTATCACTAACTTTCTATTCTTTCATATCACTCTTCACACAATCAATCCATCTTTTTATTGGTCTCCCTCTCCCTCTCCATCCATCCACATGTAAACTCATAACTCTTTTAGTAACATGCGTTTCATCCCTCCTCTTGACCTGCTGAATTACAGGAATAGAATGAAATAAACTGTATTGTTCACCAAAATAGTATCACTAATTCTCAATGTTGCACAACAACTTGCAATGTAAAAACAGCCTTAAGGCGTTTAGTTCCTTGAACTGAGTTAAATGCATAAAAAATCGTACAGCCGCGTGAGCTCGCATAGAGCCCCGATGACCTTTAATAACCGTTTTCTTTGCGAAATATTGATTGATTTACATATGCTATGTACATTCTGAAGAACTCTTAACCAGTCAAGTACTAGTTAATATTATTAAAAAAGGTCCCCAAGCCTCATATTATAACATTAGGTCAATCGTGGGGCGGCCGCCACATCTGTCGGACAATGAGCAGCCCCAAAAAATCGACCTTGTTGTGGCTCCGTTATGAATCCGCGAACTAGTTCTCTCAATAATTAATTTATGTTTATAATTTTTTTGTCGAGTAAGTGTATTAAAAAACGTCGCTTGATGTGCGTGGGCAAGTGTCAATGCAGACTCTCAGCTCTATAACGACCTCGCCTTCGGCTCGGGAGTCGGGCGTATATATTCCACCTCGGCTGCAATGATATTATTATATACAATATTCGTTTATATTTACACATACAACGATATTAACATGAATTCACGCGTTTTAGTGTTTGTATATATTATTTTATTTGTTCCTTTTATTTATTTTCTATTTTTTTAGCTATTATAAAATACAAACGTTTCGTGTGTGCGAGTTCGAACCGAATACCTACTTTATTTATTGATTCTAAATATCGCAGCATATACCGTGTGAAGTACCTCTTTGACTTCGCAGAGATTTTTTATCATTTCACATTATTTTAGCTTTAATAACTAAAATAAAATAAATAATAATAAAAACCCTAATCTAATTACAACTAACTAAAACTAAAATATGGCGTCAAAAAACTCTTCCACATCGCTGTCGACTGGTAATGTGCCCAAAAGACTGGCGGCATTGCCACGCTGTATGGCAATGCTTATCCTCTGTCCGAGGTAAAAGCCAGCCCTTGGGTCACGTGAAGTGTCAACTAGACGTTTTGACAGATCTTTATACAACTTGTGAGCACTCGGACCCCACGAACCGAGAGTTTCAACCCCAAACGGTTCGAAAATATAACTTCCAACAAGGTTATTATATTTTCGCCGCTTGAGGTTTAGTTAGTATTAGTTTTAGTTAGTATTAGTTTAGTTTTAGTTAGTTGTAATTAGATTAGGGTTTTTATTATTATTTATTTTATTTTAATTATAGTTAGTATTTTTAAATGTAAATAAAGAAGATATCAGGCTTTAATAACTTTTTGTGAAACACAGAAAAAATTCTAACTTCTTTCTTTACTACAAAAACGTCTCAGGCCCCAGTAGGCTTCGACTCTGCTGGGCCCCTACTGTTTGTTGACATCTCCTTGGGGCGCGCGTGTAACAGTACGCGCTGTCGACGGCTTAGGCTCAATCCGGACGGTTACCGGACGATCAGACGGCGAGCAGCCGCAACCAGTTAGACTGGACGCCGAACCCAAGCTAGTTGGGAAAAGACTAGGGATATGATCAAGACTACAAAAACGTAGATTCATCAATACAAAAAAAAACGCAAATCATTCAAGATCTCTCATGTTATGAGTTAGCACGACGGTAAGATTTCGCGTGAGATGATCGCAGTATTACGAATGCAACCGGAATTCCTTTTAGTGAAAGTTGATATACTCTTATTATGAATCAGATGCTCGATTTGTTAAAACGAGTTTCGTTTTTTTGGTCTCTTTTGAAATAAGGACAAAGTTTAAGGATGCATGTGTAACTTTATTTGATACTAGCTTTTACCCGCGGCTTCGCCCACGTGAAAATATTTTATATGCCTATGTTACTCAGTGATAAAGTAGCTTTCTGCTGGTGAAAGAATTTTGAAAATCGGTCCAATAGTTTTTGAGTTAAATACAAACAAACAAAAAATCATATCTTACCTAGCACATTACTAACACTCTGTGCTTATGAAAGCATTCCGGTTGTTATTTGTAGATCTTTGACAGTCGTTACAGATAGTCAGCTGCCAGAGAATCTGACCATCAGTCTATCCAATCCCTTTCGCAGGTTTGTTGGAAGAAATTTCTATAGAAACCAGCAGTTACTTTGTAATAATAATAATAATATAAGCGTTTATTCAGACAAAAATATGTTAGCATAAAATAAACTTAAATTAACGACTCTGTTGAGTCGATAACACCTCCAACTTTGTCTGTTTGCCCAATTTTGGAAAATGCCTCCTCCATTTCTTTCCTCTCTATTCTGTTTATCGCTTTTTTAGTCCATGTTTTCCCCGCTATTGCCTTTATCTCGTCTTCCCATCTTCGAAACTGTCTGCCCCGCTTTCTTTTTCTATTTTCTGGGTAAGAAATAGTTCCTTTGTTTTTGTTGTTATATGTATAATCTATGACTGTTTCTCTGTTTGTCCACACAAATAATAAATAAATATGGACGGCAGATGATTTAATTTTGATTCTGACTAAAAGCTACTGTAGAGCATGAGATCTTGGGTTTGATTCCCGAGTCTAGCTAAATATTATTGTGATCCATCTGGATTTTTTCTGGATTTGTGTCCGGTTGCCCTCTGTTACATACGGCTTCCTTGCGTGATCACAATGTAGATATCCTAAGAGGAACCAAAGTCACCGACACAACGCAAATAATCGCCAAACACACAGTCACATGCCAGCCAGTGCCAGTGCACATTACTCGCAGAACAGATAAGACGCAGTGTAGGAAGGCCTCCCACAAGGTAGAACGATGACCTAGTGAAAGTGGGGATCCGATGGATGCCAAATGCACAGGATTGGTCGAAGTGGTGTCATTTGTGGGAGGCCTATTTCCAACACTGGGAGTCATTCGGCTGAAATGGTGATGATGATGGTATACAGTTAATGAAAACATTAGCACAGAAAAAGTAATAGTGCTATTAATTAGCACAATGTAACTATTGTGCTCTTCTGCTGCATAACCCTTCGGAAAATACACGTGTGTTACATGCTATAGTTTTGTTTGTTTGGTATTATTTGGTAATGTTGGCCGACGTTTTAAATATTTTTCGGCAGTACTAAATTAATTATTCATAAGTCTTTGGTGGTCTGAAGTTTTATGGATCCACTTCTTAAGCAACGGTTTCTGAATTCAAAATTCGAAGTGAATGAACCAGCGTTATTTTTCAATGTCATTTAAAACGTAGATAGTCGGCATTGCTACAACCACTAGTGTTCCTAGTGGTGCTTTTTTGGACTTGCACAGATTTTTGATCTATTTTATTATTATTATCTATTTATTATTTCATATATATTTTTTTAGTTTTATATGAAAGAAAAGGAAGTTAGTGATAGCATGACGGTTGACAGGATAGAATGGAAGAAAAAAAAGTGTTGAGCCGACCCCAAATAAGACGGGACAAGGGCAGGAAGATGATGATCATGATGATATTTTTTGGTTTTGACAAGTTGTGAAAAATTAAAAATACAGTGGACCCCCGGTAGTCCGACAAACATTTTGCAGGGCAGTGTCGAACTATCGAATTTGTCGGATTATAGAGTACTGCCTGAGACCCCCTATAGTCCGAATTTTTTTGCAATTGTGTACCTTGTAATCCGACAAATTACAGATCCAATGATAAGATTTTTTATATTATATATAAATGTACTCTGAAGTACAAATCACACTTCATTATGTATGTCAAATTTAGTAAATTAAACGACACAATAGAGAGCTTACGTTTTATTATAAAATTGACGTCATTAATGCTATTAGTACTTACAATAAATATGCAATAACTTTACATTAGGAAATACACATTATCAAAAAAATATTCAATAATAAATAATAGACCATGTCGGATTACAGGGGGTGCCGGATTAGACAGGGGCCGGATTACCGGGGGTCCACTGTAAATCTTTCTTTCTTTCTTGCCAAGAAGTATCGTGTTTCCCAGTAACTGTGTTGTGAATTTCAAACAGACAGTACCTCCATCCAAAATACTGGTATTTTTAAATCAGACAACCAGTCTTACCGCATGCGACTGAATATCCTTATTTATTTATTTAAACTTCATGTACAGTAGTGGTAAATAGGCGGACTTGATGCAACAAGACATTCTCTCTTTGAGTAAAAAAAGACAACACTGTGGTAGATTTGCACAATAAACAAATAAATACTTCAAACAGAAAAATAAAGTTATTTATAATAATAAAATACATATAATAACGAAGAATCGCCAAACTAAAGTGGCAATGGGCAGGGCACATTGCTCGCAGAACAGATGGCCGTTGAGGCCGAAAGGTTCTGGAATGGCGGCCACGTACCAAAAGTCGTAGCGTTGGAAGGCCTCCTACAAGGTGGACCGATGACTTGGTAACGGTTGCGGGAGTCCGATGGATGCGAGACGCACAGGACCGTTCATTGTGGCGACACTTGGGGGAGGCCTATGTCCAGCAGTGGACGTCTTTCGGCTGAAATGATGATGATGATGATGATGACATATATTATATATGTATTGGATCGACTGCCAATAAAACCTCCAAAAACCAGTTACTTTACTTGACTGATGGTCAGGCTTTCAGCCGTCTGACTACCTACAAAACCAACCTAATAAAATTGATTGATTGATTGATTGAAAGACTGTCAAATACCTAAATCAGACATAACACTAAGAAAAGAGCTCTAAAAGTTTTAAGTTCTTTAACAGGATAAATCAAGGACAAATCTTAGCATGAAACCCAACCCAGACATTCCATCCATCTGCCATAACCTACACAAACATGAACAGGTACCAAGATATTATAATTGATTGCATTCTGTTACGCAACGCGTTACGTCTCGTCTGTAGGTCGGCCAACCGGTTGGTAGGGAGCAGTGTGTCAGCCAATGAGGTTACCGTAATGTTTGCTGTTGACTGCCGCAAGCACGACTGCCGAGTGGAAGGTCGGTTTCCAGTAATGGCAAAGTGTGAGCGGTGTGATATCCCCGTGTCTTAAGAGGCCTACAGGGACCTTAGCGTAAGATGTTAAAATATCAGTCGTTTGAGCGAGAAGGAGGGATAGAGCTCTACACCCTACATAACTCCATCACTTTAACAGTTCACTTTAGATCGTAAAATGAATCGCGTTAAGAGCTCGTGGTTGCACTCCTGGACCTAAAGCGTGTTCACTCTGTATACAAAAAAAAACTGGGCAAGTGCGAGTCGGACTTGCACACTGAGGGTTCCGTACAAACTTGAAAGGCAAAGTGCGGTTTACGATTTCTGACATATTAAAAAAAAACTACTTACTAGATCTCGTTCAAACCAATTTCGGTGGAAGTTTACATGGTAACGTACACCATATATTTTTTTTAGTTTTATCATTTTCTTATTTTAAAAGTTACAGGGACACACATTTTACTACTTTGGAAGTGTCTCTCGCGTAAACTATTTATAGTTTAGATAAAAATCTCAATATCATTTTTGAAGACGTATCCATAGATACCCACACGTATGGGTTTGATGAAAAAAAAAAATTAGTTTCAGTTCTAACTATGGGGAAACCCCCAAAATTTATTGTTTTTTTTTTTCTATTTTTGTGTGAAAATCTTAAAGTTCACAGAATACATCTACTTACCAAGTTTCAACAGTATAGTTCTTATAGTTTCGAAAAAAAGTGACTGTGACATACTGACGGGCAGACAGACGTGACGAATCTATAAGGTTTCCGTTTTATGCCATTTGGCTACGGAACCCTAAAAAGAGATGCGATATGATGTTATATATATATATTTGCAAGCATTGTGTCTTTACGCACATAAAATAAAAAGAAAATAAAAAAAAAATATATATTATTTTATTTATTTAATACTTTATTCACGTAAAGGTATAAAGGCGGATTTAATTCTAATATTAAGCAGTTTTTTTTTTTATTTGATACTAGCGGACCCGACAGACTTCGTCCTGTCATAAAGATTTGTAATGTGGCAGTTTTTTTTTTTTCTTTTATTCGATTTTTTCTCGCCGTAAAAACCATCCTTGAACTTCAACGAACATTTAAAAAAAATAATTGGCCAAATTGGTCCAGGCGTTGTTGAGTTATGCGCTTACCAACACATTTTGCGATTCATTTTTATATTATAGATAAGCTAGTGCTTGTCCGCGATCCCACCTGATGGTAAGCAGTAATGATTTTAGCGATTTACTAAAAATCTACTAATTTGATCATAAAATTAAAACAACATAACTGTAACGGTAACGTTGCTTTTAGAACAATCTTAAAAATAATCAGAATGATTATATGTATATTTAGTCCAGTATTTAATCGATAAAAGTAATTTTTAGAGGTATCTTTGTAATTTTTTTCTATCGTTATAAATTAGCTGTATTATGTTTTGAAAACAGTATCTATTCAGAATGTATCCTGAAGAATAACATATGTTTTTCTGATTCGGTTTACTGCAGTGGATCATATCGACGGTTGAAAGGCTAATTGATCTAAACGACATTTTTTCCAATATGTTATAAAAGTCACGATCAGATTATGTAGTCCTCTTAAATATTATGTAAAACTGTTAGTACAGCGACTAGTGAAAAAGAAAGAAAACATGTTTATTCTGCCCAAATAGACGCACAATAAAATACAGCAATCTGTCGGGCCATGTGTAAACCTAATAACTGTGCTGCACTATAGACACTAGACAATAAACACAGTTGTCTGATGTCTACAGCTTAGTCTGTGGTTGTCTATACAAAACACAGTTGTCTAGTAGTTGTGTGAGCGGTGTGTAGTGGTGAGACTCTTCACGGTCGTTTCCTGTGTTTGCATACACAATTGTGCACTGTAACATTTCCGCGTACTTACGAAATATCCCTTAAGATTGGCCACTTTAAAGTGATAAATCATCAAATAACTCCCATTTCGAATGGAGCCAGAGGGTACGTCAGACTTTAACTGACTAAAATCCCACCTGTGTTCCGTCAGTTTTTTTTTTTTATGGGTGGGAAATCATCCAAATGACTTCTCGCGCTCTGGGTGGAGCGGGAGAGCGTGTCAGACTTTTACTGACTAAAACCACACCTGTATCCTTCAATTACCCTTTGCGTACTAGGACTACGGGTTTCCCTTTCAGAAATTCTCCGCGGTCCTAGCTAGCGGGCGTCGGCCCCGCTGGGCCCCTACCGTTTGCTGACATCTCTTTGAGGAGCGCGAGGATCACTACGCGCTGTTACGACTGGGCTCGGTCCGGTTAGTTACCGAACAGCCGGCCGGCGAGCTACCTAGTGCTCGACATCCGTAAGCCCGCGTCTACCGTGGCTGGTAGTCGGGGTCGGAATTACGACGGCTAGGGCGTGAGGACCTTCGTTCCCGCACGCGTGCAGCCTCCTCCTTCGCTAGCATTACTGCTTCTCAGAAGGAGGCGACCGCCTGCCATTCCTCCTCGCTCCGGACCATAGCCTGAACCAGGGTCCGATGTGTTCCGTCAGTTACCCTTCGCATTCCAGCGCCGCGGTATCTTTTTGGAAAAATCCCGCAAACTAAGATTGGCCATTATGATTGAAATTTGGAAGTCTTTTTTTATTTTTGTTTTTTTTTTTGGACACAGGAAGTGAATAGGTATTATAATTATTATCTTAGTGTTTCCATGAATGCTATAAAGTGAAAGTTAGTACAAACTGAACCGAGAATTGTATGACCACCCTCTTGATAAGCCATTTATTATCTTGCTGTCTTTAAACATGATGATTTTTTTACTAAAGATACGTAGTAAAATCTACGGTGAAGAGGAGGGATGAAGCGCATGTTACTAAAAGAGTTATGAGTTTACATGTGGATGGATGGAGAGGGAGAGGGAGACCAAAGAAAAGATGGATGGATTGTGTGAAGAGTGATATGAATGAAAAGGAAGTTAGTGACAGCATGACGAATGACAGGGCAGAATGGAAGAAAAAAACATGTTGCGCCGACCCCAAATAACACGGGACACACAGGAAGATAATGATGACGTAGTAAAATATACACTAATATTATAAAGAGGTAAAGTATGTTTTTTTTTTTTTGTAGGGGATAATCTCTGAAAGTACTGCTCCCCTAGCCAAATTACAACCGTTTCGTCTGCCACGCCTCCTATTCCTTTGTTCTGAGCACGTAACTGAGCGTTGAGATGACGTCAGAACAAAGGAATCGGAGGCGTGGCCGACTCGAGGCGTTCGACGAAAAGAGAATCGAAAAGAAACGGTTGTAACTTGGCCAGGCTTGGCTGGTCCGATTGCTAAAATTTTTTAACCAATAGAAAGCTGCTTTATTCCTGAATGACATAGGCTCTATTTTATGTACGCGAGCGAAGCCGCGGGCTAAAGCTAGTATGTTATTTTTGTTATTTTTTTACGCTCAAACGGCTGAGCGGTATTACATAATGTAATCATAACAAACTATCTAAATTGAAATTTAAAGTCTATTTTAGGCCTCTGCGTGTCGTATTTAATTTCCTTTGTAAAAAAAACACACAGAAAAAGATTGCGTGTTAATTCAACAGCAGATGTGCCCGTTACAGAGGCAGGGTTGTCAGTCAACAGAATGAGGCCGGACATAGTACATAGTAAATAGTGGAGTCGCGCCTCAAGGAGATGTCGGCAAACCGTAGGGGCCCAGCAGGGTCGAAGCCTACTGGGGCCATGGGTGATGCGAAAGAGATCCCCGGGGCCCTGACACAATGGCAAAGAAGGAACAGGAGTGGATTTTTAATCAGTAAAAGTCTGACACGCCTTCGCGCTCCACCCAAGAGCGCAGGATATCATTAGATGATTTTCCCACCCAAGAAATATAATTCTCAAAAAACCCATTCATTTAGCCTACTTTATATAAATAATATCATAATCATCTTCATCATCATTTCAGCCGAAAGACGTCTACTGTTGGACATAGGCCCCCCCAAGAGTCGCCACAATGAACGGTCCTGTGAATCTCGCATCCATCGAATTCCAGCCCCTTTACCAGGTCATCGGTCCACCTTGTTGGAGGCCTCCCATCGCTGCGTCTTCCGGTACACGGTCGCCACTACAGAATATATATTTATATATTAGCGTTAGCCTTTAAATATTCTCACTGCTGGGACTCAGGCCTCCTCTCTAAGAGAGGGGCCGTAATCCACCACGCGGGCCCAGTGCGGGTTGGTGGATATCACATGTCTTCAAATTTTTGGTTCTAGGAAATGCCGGTTTCCTCAGTTTTAAGAGCAGTGGTGATAAAATAAATTACACAAAGTAATGCACCTGGCTGGGTTCAAACCCACGACCTACAATTCGTAAGTCGGGGCCATTATCACTGACCACCAATGCTCATTTATATATATGTAGGTTTAAATTTTAAAAGGTAATACTCGGCATTTTTATTCCAAAATTCGGCTGCACTAACGTCTCTCGACGATCTGATTTTTAGTCCTGACAGCCCTGTTCGGAGGTATGGTACGGTCCACTGCGTTCAAACCATAATCTTGCATGCTGACCATAAAAGCAGCCATTATTGTTGCTAAAACTCGTCGTAATCGTCACTTAGTCATGATTGGACTTTGTACTTTTTATAGCAACTTATAATTAACTTCTACCAGCGTATGAAAAATAAAAATATATCCGAAAGATATATACTTTCGGGGTAACAAGTAACCTATGTACTGTTCCCAGATATGGTCTTCTAAGGCTTACTGTTCACAGACGCATAGCTTCATAGACGCAGCAAACTAAACTATTAAACATACAAAACAAGACAGCACGACGTTGCCGCATCCGCATCGGCATCGTATAATGACGAATACGCGTCTGTAAAGCTACGCGTCCTGGGCAGTATGCCTGTGTGCCAAATTCCAACCAAATCAACAACAAAAGTAACAATACCTCTAAATAAATACCTTTATAATATTTACCTGATTGACTTATCCTGCGATCCTGGTGTCTGTGAAGGTAGGGAAACTTGATTTGGGATCGCCTTCTGCCACTGAGGGCAATTGGGTTTTGGTTTGAAAAGGCCCATTACCTTGATATTGGTCCCTTTCAAACCGGAACCGTTCTCAGACATCGACGCACAAATATGTACCACAAATCTTGGAATGGATAGCTCCAAGGATGCTGGGACAAGGTTAGGCAGATCATAAATACCAGAGTATATTTCATAACAACATTTTACAATCACAACACTGTGGGCTCAGTTGAAGGTAATTAAAGGAACATAGGTATGATGATTTTAGTCAGTAAAAGTCTGACACGCCTTCCCGCTTCGCCCTAGAGCAGGAAAAGTCTTTAGAAGATACCTTTCAAACCAGAACCCATAGAGATATATTGAACTTTAAAAATAAAACGCCTAATATTTTTTAAGACACTAGTGATCTGTAGAAATTCTCCGTAGATAAAAAGGTCTGCCCCCTAGCCAAGTTACGATCGTTTCGTTCGCATCGAATGCCTCCGATTCCTTTGTTCTGACGTCATCTCAACGCTCAGTCACGTGGTCAGAACAAAGAAATCGTAACTTGGCTAAAACAGTAACTTAGGGGCTGTAGTTAAAACAGTAACTTAGGGGCTTATCGTCGTGTCGGTCAAACATTCGGTAGCTGAAAAGGCCTGTCGGCGAAAGTGTCGAAGATGAAAGTTCCTGTCGGCGAAACGACAATAGGTGAAAGATTCTGCTGGGGAAACGGAAATAAATGAATTGTCCTGTCGACGATCAGTCCAAAGACGAATCGGTCTTCGGAGAACGGTTGCCGAATCTGATTGAGCGATTGACTGCTGTACTGCGTCTCGCGAATTCGATTCCCGCACGGAACAAATATTTGTATGGTCTACAGATATTTGTTCATAGTGTGTCTTGTCCAAGTGAGTTTACATGATTATAAACGCACTCACGTTACAGGGGTAATTCCTAGTGTGGCGTAAGGTAGCTCGCCGTCCGACCGCCCGGTAACCGTCCGGATCAAGCCCAATTCGTCGACGGCGCGTACTGTTCCACGCGCGCCTCAAGGAGATGTCAGCAAGCCGTAGGGGCCCAGCAGGGTCGAAGGCTACTGGGGCCAAGGGTCTGTTTCTGAAAGGAAGACTCGGCCATGATACGAAAGGCAACGAAGGATCAGGAGTGGGTTTTTAGTCAGTAAAAGTCTGACACGCCCTCGCGCTCCGCCCAAGATCGGGGATGTCATTGGATGATTTTCCCACCAACAATAAAAAAGTGTGACGTAAGGTTTTTTTTTTATAGATAGATATTTATTCTTTTTGTTTAAATCAAAAATACAACTACAGTAGGAACTTAAAATTAACCGGGTGTCACAATGGGCGGTCTTATCGCTAAAAGCGATTTTTTGCAGACAACCTAAGGTTTGAATAAACGTGTCGATTAAATAACATTCATAAAAGATCCCATTCCCAGATCATTTAGCTTCAAAAACCTTACGCTTGACTGCATGTAATGCCATTGATTACAAACCAGCTGTCAACAAAAACTATCATTGGTATTCGCGTGATTGGCAATACTTATCTGACTTAAGATTGCAGTAGTGTACATTATTTTGCGACTTAATAATATAAGGTTGTATTTTAATAAACCACTAATATTTTACTTAGTTGTTTGACGTCAATCATTTAAAATAGGTTTCCCTTCACCTTTGCGTAAAGGCTAAACGCAGTTTAGTTTGCTTAAACGCAGACCGTGACGGCATGGTAAAGGATTTTGCCGTCAGTCAGTGCACATTAGCCACTTAGATACCGTGGCATTCCAGCGCTAGTTATATATCAGCATCTTCTGCTGGCCGATACACATTTCGGTCATAAGTAGTGTTTGATAAAGGATGCGCAGCACGCGCGAGGGAACGATGCCGCCGTGCGCCGGAATCTCTATTTCGATTTCCAGTCACCGGAGGCTCTGGCTAGCAGACGGCAAGTAATAGGTAGCTCGCCATCCGACCGTTCAGTAACCGTCCGGACCGAGCAAAAGTCGTCGACGGCGCGTAATGTTCCACGCTCGCCTCAAGGAGATGTCAGTAAAACCGAAGGGACCCAGCAGGGACGAAGCCTATAGGGCCATGGGTGATGCGAAAGAGAACCAAGGGGCCCTGGAACGAAGGCAAAGAAGGAACAGGAGTGGGTTTTAGTCAGTAAAAGTCTGACACGCCCTCTCGTCCCACCCAAGGGCGGGAGATGACAATAGATGGTTCCCCACCTAAAAAAAAAAGGTAGAGTTTGATAGAGTGTTGATGGGCGCCGGCTTCCTTCGGTGTACCTACCGCAGCGCGCCACATTATCCCACCGCGGGAGCCCATGACGCTTCCTGCAAGTTGTAATGTCGTGCGATGATTTTCCTTACCTACTGCCCCAAAACTTGGCGAATGCCTGTTCCCAGTTCAGCGTCATACCTTTCCGAATAAAATCTACACATGAAATTACTCTACTGTTTTTCTAACACAAATTAAACACATTTCTTGTTGTCCTAGCTAACTGTCACCAGTACAATGACCCCGATCCTCTAACTGTGCATTGAGTATACATTAGAAATTAGATGCGTAGGTACGTTACCTTTGTCAATAGAGGTAACGAGAGTCTTGTTAATAAGAGTTTACTTTTGAGGTTATACTAATAATGTCTATGGTCCGATTTTGACAGTTCATAGAATGGACTTGTTTTTCCGGTATGGTTTTGAAAATGGAACAAAATCAAAGCCGTTATAAAGAACGGTTTTGATGCTCTTGAATTTATCAATAGCTCTGTCGAACTGGGGCCTTACCATAACATGTTAAAATGTCAGTCGTGCAAGCGAGAAAGAGAGATAGCTATACATCTTATATAGCTTCATCAGTTAACAGTTCAGCCCCCCTAGCCAAGTTACAATCGTGTCGTTCACGCCAAACGCTTCGAGTAGGCCACGCCTCCAATTCCTTTGTTCGGACCACGTGACTGAGCGTTGAGATGACGTCAGAACAAAGGAATCGGAGGCGTGGTCTACTCGAAGCGTTCAGCGCGAACGATACGATTGTAACTTGGCTAGGGGGCAGTTTATATCGTAAAATGGCTCACGTTAAGAGCTCGTGGTCGAGCCCTATTCTTTCAACTTTCAGTTTAAGGGCCAAGGCCAAGAGCCGTATCCTTGTGATTACCATAGCCAATTTGTTTTTGTGCTTTAAAAGTTATCAAATAACTTTTCCCATTCTGGATGATCTGATCACCAGTCGCTCCACGTAAAACACGGGTATTCAGCCGCATCCGGTTAAACTGGAAGCCGACCCCAAGCTAGTTGGGAAACAGCTACGGAGATGATGCTATAGATGGACTAAAACCCACCCGCGTTCCTTGAGTTTCCTTTTGCGATCTAGGATCGCGGTGACTCTTTCAAACAATTCTGCAGCCCTAATAATAATAAGGGGATCTTTAAGTTAGGAGAGAAGAAAAGGAAAGAGTTCACCTTACAGTTAGTAAAAAAATATATAAATATTTCAATACGATGACTTATTAAATACCAACACAAAACTGTCATCTCTAATGCGATTATAGTTGACTTCGATTTGAATTTAGAAGTTCTAGAACACGGACCACAGACAAACAAGGAACTAAGTATACCAGCCAGCAGTTTCACAATCGACCATCGAGAAACCGGCTGTACTTTTTTATTCTGCGGCCTGGCGGTAAACAATCAGACGCGCCATGACACATTACATCACACCCACTTCTTGTCGATGGATTGAGTCATTTTATTGGTTTGTAAAGGTCCACTGCAAACCATTTTCATTGGTCAGCGTCGTATGACTGGCACAAGGAATGGCTAGTTTTATTAAAATTAGGAGTATCTTGTCCCGGCTTTCCACCAGTCCAAATTATATAGGTACAGGGGTCAAAAGTACTGTTCCACCTTACCAATGCTAAAATGTCTAAAATTTCTTTTAGAAGAGGGTCAATGGTGAGGTGAGGTGGTGAGGGTCAAATCAGTCAGGAAACTGATTTAATTGGTAGCATTGAATCTAAATTATTGAATAAACTAGTTGTGGACTATTGAACTTCTATACCAAAGAAATTTTAGACGCTTTAACATTGGTAGAGTGCAACTGCACTTTTGATCCCTGACTGTACTTAAACCTTGCTTTTAATTGTTATTTCGAGTTCCTGTACAACTGCATCCAGTTAGACAGGAACCCGAAATAACAATAAAGAATAATTACTGGTACATCTACCAGTAATTCTCATGGAACAACCTATGTGAGCTTCATAATTCAGTAGCTAGGTAACACGACAAGCCATGTTTTTTTTTCTTTCGGTGGGAAAATCATCTTATGACATCCCCCGATCTTGGGCGGAGCGAGAGATAGTGTCAGACTTTTACTGACTAAAAACCCACTCCTGTTCCTTCGTTGCCTTTCGTACCAGAGCCGAGTCTTCCTTTCAGAATCAGACTCTTGGTCCCAGTAGGCTTCGACCCTGATGGGCCCCTACAGTTGCTGACATCTAATTGAGGCGCGCGTGAAACAGTACGCGCCATCGACGACTTGGCTTCGTCCAAGATTGGTAGTCAGAATTTACATCCACCGATTATAAGTACAAAGGCCTGACCATGACAACTGACTTGTTAAAATGTCAAAATTTTAAAATGTCATCATGCGAGCGTAAAAGAGGGATGTAGCTTTACACCTTATATAGCTCCATCTCTTTAACAGTTCAGTTTTGGTCATAAAATGGATCGCGTTAAGCTCGTGGTAGGGCCTCAGTACGGATGAAATATTTTGACCGCTCCGAACTTCGTATAATTAGCTACGCAATGGCGATTTTCGAGTACCATGTATGTTGTTTTGGCTGTGTTGTGTTTTTGTTTGGAACGTCAATTTCAGAGAGGTCAACATATTTTGACCATACTGTACTGACTGCCAAAATACTGATATAGATATTTTTTTGCACATCTATTCAAAAATTCAAGCGCCAATTTCACCTAAAATGACTAACCACTACATTTCTAATAACGTAACTCTAGATATATTAATTGACTCTGCACTGTTATAATGGTAAAATCTTTTCAGTTTTCATAACGCTTTTGCATGCTGTGTCTATCGTACGATATTGGTAAATTTGGTTTCTATAAAAGCACGTATCTTTTGATTGTAAAGTATACAACAAAAGACTGCCGGGACCGACCAACAGTTTAACGTGTTTGCCAAAAAAACCTAATCCATTTTTTTTCTATTAAATCCGAGAAGCGTGAAGATGTTCAATAATAAGTGTTAAAAAAGCTTGAACAATTTTATGTGATTCTTTATTATCTTCTTGGTGACGAACCTATACGACTAGGTACTAATCAAAATCATAAACTAACAAAAAAAAAAATTAAAATGTGCGAAGACCACGTAAAATTAAATTTAGAATGTGTAAAAAAACAGTCATTATAGTTCGTTTAGCAAATTGTTATGTTTTGATCTTTGTGTGTTTAAATGGTCATTATGCCTGACCGTTAAAATTTACTTTGATCTTAACGTTTAAGTTAAGGCCAGGTTCCACTCATTTTGAACTTTTTTAAACCTCTGGAAATCCACAAATATAAAAAAGAAAACCATGAAAAATTATTATATTATAATTTTTTTTTTTTTTTTTTTTATTCTTTAAAGTTTATTATTTCTATAACTTTATATATACACCTTAACTATTAATCCTAAATATTATAAATAACTAAATAAGTATATAAACAAACTGAAAATAATATATGTACAAACGGGTAGAAATAAAACTCATAGGGCATCAAAAAATTCGTCCACATCGATGTCAATGGGAAAAGTGCCCAGAACGCTGGCAGCATTGCCACGCTGGATGGCAATGCTGATACGTTGACCGAAGAAAAGCCCAGCCCTCTGGTCACGCGAAGAGTCGACCAGCTGTTTGCTGATATCCCGAACAACTCTATGAGCGCTCGGGCCCCATGGCCCTAGTGTTTCAACCCCAAACGGCTCAAATATATAGCCTCCGATGAGGTTATTATATTTACGCCGTTTGAGGTTTTCTGCACCTGCAGCAGCCGCCCCAGCACAGCCCGCCGTACTCAGAAGATGGGATGGCGCAAGGGTGTCGACACATGTTGCATCCCACACCAAAGGCCTACCCAATTTCCAAGGCATTATAGTCATCCCGTCTGGCCTCTTCCCATCGTCACGTGCCAAGCCATTGGGTTCTAAAACAGCTGGCACCCCGGCGGTGACAAGAGCTCGGCGGATGATGTCATTAATACTGGCATGTCGTGCTATCCGACCAGCGCTTCTACTGCATGATAGGCCATGGTGTCCGAGGCGGTCGACTGCTTCACCGCACTGACATCGATGTGGAGCTCCACTAGGAGCACCCAGACGCAGGCATGTAGCGATCCGGAAGGTGGTGTCACTCAGCATAGTACCTATGTTAGGTGACGGTAGAGCCTGTAGCCAGAGGCCCGACTCCCATTCACCCACAGCCAGTAGGCGGGCGCGCTCAGCAGTATTGGTGGACGTATTAATAAGATTATTCCGTACCAGCCTGCAGAGCGGCTCATCCCACTGTCTCTGGGAAGATGGGTTCTCGGGCAACGCCTTGTCCGGGCAAGCCACTTTCCAGGCGTTCACGGCGTCGGTCAAGCACGGCACTTCACAGTCAATCAGTGATGGAGTTAAGATACGATCGACTAACTGTTGAGTGCTGTGGACCGAAGACAGAAACGCCGGTAGACTTATACTAGAAATTTTGCGGATGCCGAGCACGCCAAAACGGATGGGTAACGTGGCTTGTACCCACGCTCGGTCATCCAGGGCCAAATTTAAGATGGACGTTAAAGTGGATCGAATCGTTTGATCAATTTTGTCCAAAAGATGTGGTTGTTTCCATAAAGAGGAAGAGCGAAGAAAATACATAAAATTTGGAGCAAAACAGCAATATTTAATGAGGGTGAAGGCCGAATGTAAGTTAATTTTTGAAAGTCTATCTGAAATATCGTTGAAACGTTTAATTTTATCGTCAACGAATAAAGAAAAACTGTCTTCTAAAATTGGAGAACCTAGGAGGCGCAGTGAACATTTTTCTAAAATTTTGATGTCTGGGGCTATTGCATTGAATTTCTGAAGTGTCGATTGTCTGTCAGTATTGTCAGTAACAAAAATTTCACATTTGGAATGATTGAGGTCAAGGCCGATGGATTGAAACTGCTCCTTCAGAAATTGGAGATCGTTTAAAACAGTATTTACGTCACCTCCCAGGGTTCCATCATCTAAATACCAAAGGTTAAATTTTGAATTTAATTGTTGAATAATAGGATGAATAGCCAAACTAAAAATGACTGGCCCGAGAGGGTCACCTTGTTGGCATCCAACTGCAGATTCCAAAACATTGTCTTTATATAATAATTTTGATGGATGCCTATAGCATTGCCACAAAAAGCCGAAAATTTCTGGAAGTTCTTTTTTTGCTTCAGCCAACAAAGTGTCCCTATTAATAGAGTTAAAGGCGTTTTTAACGTCAACCTTGAGGACGACCTCACCCTTATTAGAATTTAGGAAGGTAGCGAGTGCATGTACGGCAGCCTCACAGCCCCCTCTTGAACCAAAGCCAAGCTGTAGGGGCTGGAATTTGTTAGTCAGAGAGTGGCTACAAAGTTTATATTATAATTGTATAGATGACCAACTGCCGGGCAAAAATCAAAACATGATATAAATTAGTGGGCTCGATAAAAAAAAAACCGAATCTGACCCTAACTTACGATTTCAAACGTGTATGTCTACGAGATTACGTTACGGAAATATTTTAAAGTTACAAAAAATAATAAAGCTTGTATTTTAAAAGGGCCTCGCAGAAACAAAAATCTTAAATATTTTTTTTTTTTTTCTATGGAGCCGCGGAATCGACGTAGACCCGGGCGGAGTTCATACAAAATACTCAGTGACTACAACCGACCCTTATGGGTTTTTGTATTCATTTTACGTAATCATTTTCGTCCATATGAAATCAATAGTTATATTTTTATTTTATCTAAAAATAATACTATTAGGAATAATCGTTTTACTTGTTGTCCATTTAAATAAATTGTTCTTTTTGGAAAGTTTTTTTTTTTATTATGACTATCGTTTGACCACTATCTCACCTGATGGTAAGCGATTATGTGGCTGACGATGGAGCCCGCTTGCCTAGAAGTAACCTATTCACTCTTGACTTAAAGACTTCTAAGTTATAGCTATCAGGAAACACAGACTCCGGCAAGGAATTCCACTCCTTAACTGTGCGCACAATAAATGTGTTCCCAAAACGCTTCGTACGTAAGGTCTGCCCCCCTAGCCAAGTTATAACCGTAACGTTTCGATTCTCTTTTCGTCGATCGCCTCGAGTAGGCCACGCCTCTGATTCCTTTATTCTAACGTCATCTCAACACTCAGTCACGTGGTCAGAACAAAGGAATAGGAGGCGTGGCCAACTCGAGGCGATCAACGAAAAGAGAAACGAAACGAAACAGTCGTAACTTGGCTAGGAGGGCTGGGATGTCTACCATGTAGGTACCGGTGGCGCAACCCCGTACACTTAGTGATCCGATGATGGAACGGACTTGGCGGAATTAGATTGTGCAATTCCAGTGCACTCTCCTCGAAATGTAAAGGATAGAAAACCGACAGGCTAGCAACTCGGCGTCGGTGTCCAAGGTTTTGGAGCTTTGACGCGACAGGTGCGTCATTGCCGATAAGTAGTATGATAAGTTGACTAGTAATAATAACAAAAAAACATACTTGTAGTAGATGACCTTGCTCTCCCACATTCAGTACTACAAAATTAAGGAAATTACAAGGACACATAAATATTATGTTTAAAAAATACATACATTTTTACTTTTAGTTTTAAAATATAGCAAAAAGAAATTCATTATTTGAAGTTGCTGCCTTAAATTCAGCCTAAAATAGTATTGGTAACGCTTTTTTTCCCCATGTCATCATCTTCCTACCCTTGTCCCGTGTTATTTGGGGTCGGCGCAACACGTTTTTTTTCTTCCATTCTGCCCTGTCACTCGTCATGCTATCAATAACTTCCTTTTCTTTCATATCACTCTTCGCAAAATCCATCCATCTTACATGTACGAGTATTATAATTTATATGTTTAATATAAATTTCTAATATATATATTTAAAATATAATATAAAGAAATTTACTACCCGAAGTTGCCGCTTTAAATCCACCCTAAAATCATTTTGGTAACGCTTTTTTCCCTATGTATTATATTTTAAAACTTTTTATCTGACTGTACTAAACTGTGTGTCCGAATCGTCAGTGCAAAAAACATTTAAATAAAAATTTGCCAATTCGGATACTGTGTCCGAATGGTCAGCAGCTCAAAAAAAAAGGCGTGAAATAATTATGCAGATAATACAGGTGAATAGCCCAAATAAAGTCCTTAATAAATCAAAATATTATATACATACATAGTTGCAACATTTGAAAGTTTGACAAACATATTTTGAACCAGCACTCTAAGGCCAGTGCATTGCACAATTTGAATGGCAATCTAAATTTTTCTCATGAATAATTGATAAATTAATAAAACTAGTGATGTGACCCCGTTTTTATCGTGTGTTTTTTGACCTCAGAATACTTTAGTTTTGCCACTTCCGGACGTCCTTATTTATGTCATTAAAATTTGGTAAATTATATATTATTTTTTTTAGGTGGGAAAATCATCTTATGACAAATCCTGCGATAGTGTCAGACTTTTATTGACTAAAACCCCACTCCTGTTCCTTCGTTGCCATCGTCCCAGGGCTCCGGGTTTCGTTTTCACACTACCCATGGCCCCAGTAGGCTTCGACCCTGCTGGGCCCCTACGATTTGCTGACATCTCCCTGGGGATAGAATAGAATAGAAAAGAATAAACTTTATTGTACAAAATTTCATTCGAATCTGTCAAGTTGTTTAGGAGTTCCGTGACAAAATGTCTTTATAATGTATATATAATTATTTTGTACTTGCGAAAGAATTATATATAAAATACGAGTTATATTTACAGTACATAAAAATATATATGTAAAAGTACATAAGGTTCTATATAATCCAGTGAATTTATTCATATTGCGCTGTTTTAAAAGACAACAATCATATTAGCACTTGTTTTCTGCCAGCGGTTTCGCCCGTGTGAAAATAGAAAATGATCCCAAGGGAACATACTCCTGGGACAAAAAGTATCCTTCATGCTATTTTAGGACATGGTCTACACGTGTGCCGAATTTTATCCAAATCCGTTCAGCCGTTTGAGCGTAAAGGACAAACAAACAAACTTTCACACAAACTTTCGCATTTATAATATTAGTGTGACACTCACAAGTTTCAATGTGGGTAAATCAATTATGATATGTAAAAACAACAAAATTATGAAAAAATAAAATCCACAGTTTCTCAATTTTTCTTTTATCATTTGAGTACCTACGATACTTACAATCGGACATGGACACTTCCTTTGTTTAAAAACTTGATCTGATTTTAAACAGGCGCCATTTTGGATATCAGGAAGGAAACACCAGTGAGTGTTACAAATTATTTCAATGCAAAATACAATTTGGTTATCAAATTAGTGTCACGATTGGATATTTGTGAATTAGAACTACCCACATGAGTATTACTGACGGCATAATCTGAAATTATATATTAAACTAATTTTACCGTAAACATCATGGTAAAGACGCAGGCTCAGAAATCAAAAGTAAATAAAAAAAACGATAAGAATGACTAAAGTCATATAAAATTTCCGACATTATCAATATGGTTGTAATATATGACTGGCCTGTTGGTCTAGTGGTTAGTGGCCCTGACTGCTATGCCGGAGGTCGTGGGTTCGATTCCCACCCAGGACAAATGTTTGTGTGATAAGCACGATCATTTGTTCTGTGTCTGGGTGTAATTTATCTATAATATGTATGTATTTAGAAATATATATGTATGTTTATCAGATGTCTAGTACTCATAACACAAGCTCTGCTTAGCTTGAGACTAGACGGCGTTGTGTGATAGTTGTGGAATATATATTAACACATCCCCAACAATAAACATATTAATTTTCAAAAATAGGTTGCTAATTAGCGTAACCTTTGATTTAACAGAGGAAACTGTACATAATATTTACTTAGTTATAATAACAATGGTTATCGTCCCACTGCAAAGCTTAATAAATCTCATAAAGAAAAAAATCGGTCAAATGCGATTCGGACTTGAGCATGAAGAGTCCCGTAACGTCTGTAGGTAAAACGATAAAAAAAAAAACGATTTTTGTATGTTAGCCCTCTTAACCTTTCGAATACCGTAATTAGAGGCAAGTAGAAAGACAACGAGAGAGCGAACTTAGGGCGCGCGAGCGCACCTTGGGTATACCTGATAAATTTGACTGGCCTGTTGGTCTAGTGGTTAGTGACCCTGACTGCTATGCCGGAGGTCGTGGGTTCGATTCCCACCCAGGACAAATGTTTGTGTGATGAGCACGATCATTTGTTCTGTGTCTGGGTGTATTTAGAAATATATAAGTATGTTTATCAGTTGTCTAGTACCCATAACACAAGCTTTGCTTAGCTTGAGACTAGACGGCGTTGTGTGATAGTTGTGGAAAAAAAAAAACAATTGAATGTGTTCATAAATAAATATTCATATTTTTGTTTTAGTTATAATTTGCTTTGTAAATCATCAAATAGCTACTGCAGTTCAATCAAATCGAGATATTTCGCTGCCCTATCAGGCACTCTACAAAACCTAGCAGTACCCATAATTCTAAGAATAAAGTAGGTATTACCCATTGCAGTCTGTGTCAAATATTTTTTGGGTTGCAATTGTTGCAAATATAAATCGGTTACTTGATTTGGATCATTATTTTATTACATCATGTTTTTTAATTAATTAATTAAGTACTCTATGTTTTAATACGTTATCAAATGTACCACTTGTAACTGGGTGAAGACACTGGCTTCTGTAACACAGGTTGCTAACCTAACTTCTGAATTCGGTAGCAACCTGTATAACCAACTATTTGAAAATGTTTTTTATTGTTTTTTAAGAAATATTTAAAAATGTATTTAACAAGTTTAAATCACTAATAAAGTAATAGGAGCCAGGGCTTCAAATAGTTGGTTTAATAAAAAACATTTTTTTTTTTAAATTATGTCTCGTTGGGGTTCGGCTCCAGGGCTCCAGAGAAAGGAACCTCCTAACGATGCGAGCCGTGTCCATAAGTATGTATAGCTTTCTAAATCAAACCCTTATTATCTATTTATTATCAGTGAGCTTAAAACGCACCCTCGGGACACAACCTTCATGAGGGAGAAACTTGTTTTTTAAAACCAATTTTAAAGTTCGCTTACACCAAAATGACATTGAAATCTCTTTATGTCAGTATTTGAACTTTTGATCACGCACGTATACGTATATACATCTACATATATGTAATAGCTGTTAAGTAACAGACGTTGCACATAACTGGTCATTTTCGAGAGTGACCTTTGTAAGCTAATACGACTATCCGGTAGTAGCAGGGTTGACTGATTTAAATTATTTTTCAATACACTTACTCGAAAACCCGCTCTTATCCCACCGCTTTCAGGCACGCAAAAGACTGTTTTCTGCACTAGTGCAGAAAACTGCGCGTACTCTCCCTGCCACAATTTTATTACATTTATCGTATCAGACTGGGCGCGCATCGTCTCCCACGAGTCGCCCGTCAATCCCCGTTTATTCAGTTCTTCGGTGTATTAAAAAAAGTCGTTTAATACACGTGTGCAAATTTATCGCTGCAGCCCTCGGCTCCATAACACACTCGCCTACGGCTCGTGCGAATTCTGCCTCGGTCGCAATGAGAAACTTTCTGCACTTGTATCAAAATGTTTTTATCCTTTTATAACAACTATTAGTATAGTAAGAATTAAATAATAAATGTAGTACTAATTAATACATTACGTTTGGTATAAATATAAATATTATAGCTTAATAGGCATATAAACAAACTGAAAATAATAATATGTATATACGGGTAGAGAAAGAACTCATTGGGCATAATATGTATTAATAATAATTAATTAGCATAGAAATAATAACTAGATAATGAATTATTAATTTCATACTAAGAAAATAAAAAAGTTTAAAATCGATTTAGAATCGATTTTAAACATTTTTTCACCAGCAACATGCTACTTTATCACTGTGTTTGTCACTGAAGCATATACTTATTTTCTACTTCCACAAGGGCAATGACGCAGGCAGAAGGTAGCTTAAAATAGATATTTAAAAAAAACCTGCCTACCGCTAGATCCTACCGCCGGCGCCGTGTCCTCGTAGGGGCGATCGGCTGCAGTGATCTCTCGCACCGGGCATTGGTACAGGCCATGGTCCGGAGTGAGGAGGAGTGGCAGGCGGTCGCCTCCTTCTGCGAAGCAATAATGCTAGCAAGGAGGGTGGCCGATCGCGTGAGGCAACGGTCTTCACACCCTAACCGCCGCTGGGATTCCGAACCCGATTTCCGGCCACCGTAGGCGCGGGCTTGCGGACGGCGAGTAATGGGTGGCTCGCCGTCCAACCGTCCGGTAACCGTCCAGACCGAGCCCAAGTCGTTGACGGCGCGTACTGTTCCACGCGCGCCTCAGGAAGATGTCAGCAAATTGTAGGGGCCCAGCAAAATCGAAGCCTACTAGGGCCATGTGTAGTGTGAAAGCGAAGCCCGGGGCTCCGGGATGAAGGCAAAGAAGGAACAGGAGTGGGTTTTTAGTCAGTAAAAGTCTGACACTATTTCACGCTCCGTCCAAGAGCTGGATTTGTCATTTGATGATTTTCCCACCTAAAAAAAACCCCTTGACGGTCTATCTATCTATTTATGTATGGTTGCACTTAGTCCTATGTGGACCATTGTACGTGAACCATGGCGACCATAACCTTAGGTGGACTTATTCCAACCAGCCCACCTCTCTCCAAAAACAGATAAGGCCTCTTAGGTTTTTCAGGACATCAATAAGGGAGTTCGGGGATCCTAAGGTTCGTGTGCGTATTTCAGTGACACCTGTGCAGTCTAGGAGCACATGTCCAATTGTCTCCTCCACCTCCAAACATGCTCTGCACAGGGGACTGTCTGTGATGCCTATTGTGTGGAGGTGCTTATTCAGTGTGCAGTGTCCGGTGATGGTCCCCGTCACCAGGCGCAGGCCGCCTCTGTACAGTCTTATGAGTAGTACCCCTTGACGGTAGTAACTATCACTAATCTAATTCAAAATTAATATCCAGCGTAACCTTACTCAAAGGTCATCAGGCCTCTCTCCAACGTCTAAAAATATTCATATTCAAAAAGCATGTCATGCAACACCATGTATTTAAATGCAAATATTTCTTCTGCTATTCGATTTACTTCAAGGATTCTATAGCAGTTATGGTCAATGGCGATTTTAACCTTCTATACCCACCTATATAATAAATTAATAATGATTAATGACTTACAAAACAAATAAAATATTGACGAATTATAAAATAAAGCCAGTCAAGTGGGAGTAAGACCGCGTTATGAGGTGGGCACGGGAATCCGATGGATGACGGCCGCGTACCTACCGTAAGATGAAGCGTTGAAAAGCCTCCCTAAAGTTTGACCTGGTGAGGGTCGTGGAAATTTGATGGATGCGAGACGCATAGGACTGGCGGTTGTGGCAACACATGGGGAGACCTATGTCCGGCAGTGGACGTCTTTCGACTGAAATAATGATAGTCACTTTGAAATCATATTATTCATTGACAAGTGAAGTGATTTAGTTGAAATATATCTACTATACCCTATTCAGGGAGCAGTGAGACAACAGTGAAACAAACCATTTAAAACACTACTAAATTATCATCATCATTTGTTGTACATCGGCCTCCCCCAAGCGTCGCCACAACGACTGATCCTGTGCGTCTCGCATCCACCGCATTCCCGCGACTCTCACCAGATCGTCGGTCCACCTTGTGGTAGGCCTTCCAACGCTGCGTTTTCCGGTGCGCGGTCGCCATTCTAGAAACTTTCGGCCCCATCGACAATCCGTTCTACGAGCAATGTGCCCTATCCACTGCCACTTTAGTGTGGCGATCCTTCGGGCTATGCCGGTAACCTTGGTTCTCCTGCGGATATCTTCATTCCTGATGCAATCACGCAAGGAAACTCCGAGCATAGCCCTTTCCATTCATTTACTAAATTATAGACCACAAATACTGCAAAAAAATTACATTACAATGTGACGTTTTGTCATTGGGCGGGTTATAATCCGCCATCTTTTTTTCAACTTGTTGATACGAGAGTGCCGCTTTCAGATATTTCCGTTGAATTTTTGTAATTCGCCGGAGAAAAAGCGTGCAAAGAAAACGCCGATGCATTCAACAGAAAAGGAGTCTGTTAATAATGTATCCAAACACGTCGAAGAAACTTGGCCGAAGGTACCTACATTGTTTTCTTTGTTTACATTTTGTCTCAAGCTCAGATGAATAGGGTATAGATAACTCATGGTCTGAAACTCCCTCTCGCCCCAGGGCAGAAAGGGTTAATTGATGATAACACATAATTTAAACATACAGGAAGTCAGTCACACCGTACCGATCAATCCCCTAATCACGTATTCACTCGTCCCCGTTCACTGGCTGCCCATCACACCGTAACAAGCACCATAGCTGTCACTTTCACTCATCACACGGTGTGACTGTGTGACATTTCAATTATTTATGTAAGATATCAATATTATAATGGATACGTCATTCTTTTGTTAATGGAGTTGCTTGCGACAGATCTTCATTTGTTTTTCCTTTGTTCCTTCTTTTATTTCCGTATTGTATGACATGGCTTCGATCGTAGCTTAGCAAACAGTAGCCTACTATACACGGACGCGTAGATTCAAAGAGGCGTATTTGTCATTATACGCTTGGTGTACGCCTGTGTGAAGCTTATATACAAAACTATGAAACTGTCGACGAAGCGGCAACGCCGTGCCGTCGTCACTCGTCGTGTCTTTGCCGCTTCGTCAAGACATACCAAGCGTATAATTACGAATACGCGACTATGAAGCTATGCGTCCTTGAATAGTAGGGCTAACCCCTTTTTAGAGTTCGGTACCTCAGAAGGAAAAAACGGAACCCTTATAGGATCACATTGTTGTACGTCCGTCTGTTTGTCTGTCTATCTGTGTGTTTGTTAAGACCCTTTATCTCAAGAACGTGTGGAGGTATCGAGTTGAAATTAAAACGATATACTCAGGTCTGTGGTCCCTTGAAGCTGTGACAAAAATTAAACTTCTAAGTTAACGTAACAAAAAGATATGACCGTTTATGTCGCAAAAATGTATTGAGAGTGAAAGCCTTAGTACCTACCAGTGTATGTGTTCTAGGATATCAATATTCCGATTTTCATAGGTTGAAGATAGTCACAGAGGAATTCTACTTAATGCTAGCAAAGGAGGCGGCCGATCGCGTGAGGCAACGGTCCTCACGCCCCAATCGCCGCCGGGATTCCGATCCCAATTTCCGGCCATCGTAGGCGCAGGCTTGCGGAGGCTCGCCGTCCGACCGTCCGGTAACCGTCCGGACCGAGCCCAAGTCGTCGACGGCACGTGCTGTTCCACGCGCGCCTCAAGGAGATGTCAGCAACTGTAGGGACCTAGCAGGGTCAAAACCTACTGGGGCCAAGGGTCTGATTCTGACAGGAAGACTCGGCCCTGGTACGAAAGGCAACGAAGGAACAGGAGTGGGTTTTTAGTCAGTAAAAGTCTGACACTATCTCCCGGGGATGTCATAAGATGATTTTCCCAGCGAAAAAAAAAAAAACAAAAGCCAGGACAAATGTTTGTGTGATGAGCACTATCATTTGTTTGTATTTGTAATTTATCTATAGAATGTATGTATTTAGAAATAATTATGTATGTTTATCAGTTTTCTAGTACTCATAACACAAGCTCTGCTTAGCTTGGGACTAGACGGCGATGTGATATATATACTACTTTTCGACGTCAGATATCCAGTCTTCATCTCTTAACTGCTCGTGGCTTATTTTAATTTCTGTACTTTGATTTTTTTATTATGATGTATTTATTTATTTACATTATTCTTACATAATAGGAGCTACAAGAAATATGTAAACATTTTTTTTGCAATAGCTAACATAATTTAAAAGAGTATCCATGGAGTTTCTTACATGTTCTTCTCCATAGAGAAACATTTCAGTGGTGCTTTGGAGTTACATAATTTAATTTCGCCAAGCCCGTTCCGTCATCGGACCACCAGACGTTTGGCGATGCAATACCGGTGCATGGTGGACATCCTACACATACGTAAAAAGCCGTTTTGGGAACACATTCATAGTGCGTATAATTGTGGAGTGGAATTTCCCTTCTGAAAGAGAGCGTACGAATGTCTCACTTCAGGCAGTCAATCTGGTGTGATTCAACGTTGCCAAAACACAAGCACCTCGTCATTTATACCGTGTACAATAAAGGACTGGAACCATATGCCTGCTGCGGTCTTCCCGTCCGATTATAATTTAGGTTTCTTCGAGGCTAGGGGTAGGCTCTTAATAAACTAGTGCGCCTCACCATCAACAATTGCATCGCTGCTTACCATCAGGTGGGAGCAGTCAAGCACTAGTTTATATCAATTAAAAAGTTTTTGGTATTGTTGTTATAGCGGCATCTCAGCTGAAAATTTCAACTGTCTAGCTGTCATGATTCATGAGATACAGCCTGATGAGAGACGAACAGGGGAATCTTAGTAATAGGTTTTTACCCTTTCGATACTGACCTCAAAAAGAGATTTACGCTTTGGAATGTGCAATTAGCTTAATTTTTCCGACTGACTGACTTCTTGACAATCAAAAGTGCGTAGATGGTTTATTCGAAATGAATTCTTTTAATTTGAGTTTTCCCTTAATATAGCATAATCAGTCTTTTAATGTTCCCACTGCTGGGACTCAGGCCTCCTCTCTAGGAGAGGGAATGGGCCGTAATCCACCACTCAGGCCCAGTGCGGATTGATGAATGTCACATGTCTTTGAATTTTTTGGTTCTAGGACATGCCGGTTTCCTCACGATGTTTTCCTTCACCGTTTTCAGAGCAGTGGTGATGGAATAAATTACACAAATTATTCCATCTGGCTGGGTTTGAACCCGTGACCTACAACTCGTAAGTCGGGGCCGCCACCACTCGGCCACCACTGCTCTTAAAGAGCCTTGAGAGCTTCAAGAGCCTTGTCTCTAGGATACTGATTAACAAAAATGTAATTATCCAGTTGAGTCGACAATTTGCCAAGATACGAGGTCGATGACATAACTAAGGTTGGCTCACTGTGTTCCGGTCATCCGAGATCACACGTAACGCATTGCATCAAGTATCTACGACTGTGTCTGTGTCCATTGACGGCGACACGGATTTGACGACACAACATTTTTTTTACTACTAATTTTAAGTAGTAAGTTTCAGAATTGAGTGTTTGAAGTTAAGAACGTATTAAAAACTGCTTACTTTAATGACAAATTTTGATAGGTTTTCATGATAGTTTTGATTGATTTGACAAATTATTCACATGCCATGCCCTACGGGCGTAAAAAAACGCTTGACTACGATTCCACCTGATGGTAAGTGGTAATGCAATCGTAAATGGTGAGGCGCACTAATTTATTGGGAGCCTATTCACTCTAGCCTTGAAGAGACCTAAATTATAATCGGACGGGAAAACCGCAGCAGGCAAATTATTCCAGTCCCTCGATGTACGCGGTATAAACGACGAGGCGAAACACTTGGTCCGAACCGTAGAGGTTTCAACAACGTAAGGGTGGATACTCGCCATTCGTCGGCTTGTCCGATGGTAGAAATGAGATGGTGGAATCATGTAATGCAATTCCTGCGCACACTCTCCAAAATGCATCCTGTAAAACACCGAAAGGCTGGCTACCCAACGCCTCACGCTATGCTCAAGACTTTGTAGATTGGAATTAACCAGATCTGGATAATTGGTGAGCCTCTTTGCACGCCTTTCCACCGAGTCCAAAGCTATACATGATTCGGTCGTTTCTTAAGAGCCGGCAAGAAACTCCATGGACAAAAACTGAAATTCAATTATTTTATTAAGAAATCAGGAATTTAGACAACTTCTACCTTATGAGGAAATTACCAAAAATTTCCACAATATCTCATATAAGTATTATATGAAATATAAATGGTGTTTACCCGACTGCGCCAGAAGGAGGATTATGTTTGATTTTTATTCTGTAGTACTAGTCAAATCAAACCATTTCAGCAAGAACATCGTAAACTGTTAGCATTTTCATCAGGAAGGCGTTTTTTTCTTTCATAATTGAAAAGTACATAATTATGATAATACTAGCTGCCGTTGAAAGCTAGAAAATTGTCCCAAGGCAACATACTCTTATGATAATAATATCAGGAATGATGTAGGAAATGTTAGATAGTATGACGGATGGTAGGGGAAGGAATAAACCGTGTTGCACCGACTTTGAAACAAGGGCAGAAAGATCATCATCTTTCTTATATAATATCTTGGTATGTTTTATTATTACATGACTATAAAATTTTTATTGCCGTTTTTGTTCTCTTCATATTAAAAGAACGTGTTCAGAATATATTAAAACAAAGCGCCATTTTATTGTTACATGTAACGATATGCTTATTGAAATATGTAACTAGCTTTTATCAGCGACTTCGCCTACGTGATAGTTTTTTTTTTCGGTGGGAAAATCATCTTATGACATCCCCCGCTCTTGTTCCTTCGTTGCCTTTTGTATCAGGGCCGAGTCTTCCTTTCAGAATCAGACCCTTGGCCCCAGTAGGCTTCGAGCCTGCCTTCGGCCTTCGGCCCATACAGTTGCTGACATCTCCTTGAGGCGCGCGAAGAACAGCACGTGCCGTCGACGACCTGGGCTCGGTCCGGACGGTTACCAGACGACCGTAAGCCCGCGCCTACGGTGGCCGGAAATCGGGATCGGAATCCCGGCGGCGGTTGGGGCGTGAGGACCGCTGCCTCACGCGATCGGCCGCCTCCTTTGCAAGCATTACTGCTTCGCAGAAGGAGGCGGCCTACGTGATAGTTGGAAATTATCCCAAGATTCCTTTAATATTCCTGGGATAAAAAAAGTATACAATTTGCTATTCCAAGATATGCTCTACCATTCTACCTATGTACACCTTTATAATATATGTATGATATTCTCATAACATGTTAATAACACAAAGGTGTGTATGTGTATTTTATGGTAATTTTTGGAATTTGACAAAAAATTTCATTGTATTTAAAAAATTTAAATTATCCCAAGGGAACACACTCCAACTATAAAAAGTATTCTATATGCTATTCCAGAACATGATCTGGTACCAGGACGTGTATCAAGTTTCATTGAAGTCCATTCAAGCGTGAATAAGTAAAAAAACATACATGCATACACACACACACACTTACAAACTTGTACAAGCCTTTATAATATTTATATTAGTGCGGTGTGCAGCATAAGTGTGAAACTGTCGACCAGGGTTTGTGTCCCCTACCACCTTGGATCCGTCAGCCTTCAAAACCAGCTGCGAGATTGTTTGAAAGAAAAACGCAAAAGGCTACTGAAGGAACATGGGTGGGTTTTAGTTATAATTCTGACACTCTCTCGCGCTACATTCAGAGCTAGGAGGAACTATTTGATGACAAACCAAACAAAGACCTTCAAATAAAGAAATGTTTTCTGGTCTCACTCGCTTCACTATATACCTTATCTGTCCTTTTCCGTCAGGCAAGATAGATGGGACAAACTTACACATCACGAAAGATAATGAATTTCTGTATAATAAAAATCAAGTTATGTTTACAACTTTTTTGCATAACCAGCTAACATGGCAACTCTTTAATATGTATGTGACGTACAATGACCAAATATTTGATCTTTGACCAAACCATTTTTTAATTCGTTACACGTGTCTTTAGACGTCACAAAATTAACATATGAAATACTAATGAATTTATTTTATTAATGTCTAATTTTTTCATCACACTTAAAAGTTCGTGATACCTATCCGAGATCTGTTTGACACCTATCTGTCTTTGCGTTTGCCATTAAATAAAAAATCTATTTTTACCTGGAATGAACGAGTTCGACACAACGACGAAAGTTAAAGAACCAACATTCCACTTTTATTTGGGCCATGAGTACTACCACTAAATAAAACCTACTAATCTTATGACCAGTGTATTTAATATTCGAATTCAGAAGTCAGTTAATCTACAGGATCTGCCCCCCTAGCCAACGTCATCTCAACGCTCAGTCACGTGGTCAGAACAAAGAAATCGGAGGCGTGGTCTACTCGAGGCGTTCGACGCAAACGAAACGATCATAACTTAGCTAGGGGGGCTGTTGTGAAAACTCACAACAAATTCTCATTATTATTTTTGCTCAACGCACACCTGTTTCTAATCCAGTGACTTTCGCAAGACCAAAAATAGGGCCTCCAAGATTCGGATGCTTTTATATTTTTATTTATTTAACGGGTGGGGCAGTGACCCCCTACCATACTAGATACCCAACCATTAAAAAACTATTGCTGAATATCGTAGAATAAATAACATTCTAACAATGAGTAAAAACAAAACAAATACCGTTAACACCAACAAACAAAAAATTTTACTCTTCACTCAGGAATAAAGCAGCTTGCTATCGGTGAAAAAAAAAATAGCAATAGAACCAGTTCTTACAGAGATTACCTCCTACGAACAAAAAACCTCTTTATAATATTTTTAAAGAATAACACAAGTTAAAAATACCTACAAAAAACAATCGACACAAAAAACACGTATAGCATTGGACAAGCGCACCAATCGCACACACACACGCACGTTCATTAAATAAAGGCTCGGCGCACGTGTATAAACATGGTCGCGAGTGTGTGTGCATATCCGAAAGAGTTCAGTGGGCCACACCAACAGGTTTGAGCGCCCGATTATGGATACGACCCCGTTTTTTATGCCTAACTAACTTGCACTATTATTGTTTTATTAAAATTTCTTCTACTAGACTAATTTTGTGTTCATCTCTACAACGTACAAAATAAGAAAACAGTACGAACGACACGGTTTGACGACGCTATTGACGCTGTGGTTGAGAGATCGACTGCTACGCTTCGTGTCGCGGGTTCGATTCCGGTACGAAACAAAGAATATTAATATAGTCTACAGATTAAGATGTGTCGGGTTTGGGTGACTTGTGCATGTGAGTTTAAATGTGTCTGAACGAACCTGATCATTCTTAAGGTGGTAAACGTTTAAAAAAAGTCACTTTCCGTGTTTTTCTACGGTATTATATTTCTATTGATTAAAGAGCAATAAATTTATTTATTTAAACTTCATGTACAGTAGTGGTACATAGGCAGACTTAATGCAACAAGTGTTTTGGGTTAAAAAGACAAAACTGTTTATGGTTTGCACATTAAACCAATAACAGATACTTCAAACAAAAAAAAATAAAATATAAAAGAAGTTATTTATAATAATAAAATACATCTATAGGCTAAAATTATAAATTAATAAATACTATGAAAAATATCAAATCATTAAGAGAACTAATAATAATTCTGACGAAGACCAAATTAAAGTTGTAAAGTTGAGAGTACTTCAAGTAGTAGTTCCAAATTTTTCGCTAAAAAAACACAGCAGTCGGGTAAAAAACAGGACAGTCTTTGCTTATAATTTGCACCTGGGCACGACACTAGAAGAGTATAATGGAAGTCAGACATGACGTCATATTATAATCTCATTATCATCACCATTTCAGCTGATAGAAGTCCACTGCTGGACATAGGCTTCCCCCAAGTGTCGCCACAGCGACCGTTTCTGTGCGTCTCGCACCCATCAGATTCCCGCAACATCAGTCCACCTTGTGAGTGACCCTCCAACGCTGCGTCTTCTTCTAAGCGGTCGCCACTCTAGCCCCCCTAGCCAAGTTACAACCGTTTCGTTTAGATTTTTTTTTCATTAATCGCCTTCCTTTGTTCTGATCACGTGACTGAGCGTTGAGATGACGTCAGAATAAAGGAATCGGAGGCGTGGCCTACTCGAGGCGATCGACGAAAAGAGAATCGAAACGAAACGGTTGTAACCTGGCTAGGGGGGCAGAACCTTTCGGGCCCTATCGACTATCTCGTCTGCGAACAATGTGCCCTATCAACTGCCACTTAAGTTTAAAGATTCTTAGGGCTATGTTTTCATTCCTGATTCGATCATGCAAAGAAACTTCGAGCTATTACCATCAACTCTACATTTCCACAATATTTACAATTACTCGCTAACAGCGGATCGACACAATTGTGACGGATAGTTCAGAAAAACTGTAACAGTAGGTAAATGTAAGCATAACATCATTACATAATTTTAACATAACTGAGATAACACCATAGCGCAATCTTCCAGCTATACGCCTTACAAAACATCTTGAAATCTATTCACACATAAATGAAATTAATGTTTGTTTGTAATACCAAAAAAAAAACCCTAAATACTTGTGAAAGTATCTATATTATAATTATACTAGCATCTGCCAGTGGCTTCGCTCGCATCAAAATACGTTTCTACATACAAACTTCAGACCCCCGTTTCATCCCTTTAAGGGGTGAATTTTGAAAAATCCTCTCTTAGGGCTCGCCTATGTCATAATGACGGCTCAACATTAGTGCCGTGAAGCTCCGTAAATAGGCGTGAACGTGAATGTGGACGGTTTTCGCGGGTTCACGCCTGTTCCCCGATCAGAGTCGATATTTAGTCCCGCGACAAAGGGCTCGCGCCCCCATCGCCATGAAACCATGTGCAAAATTTCGCTTTACTAGATTCAATAGTTTCAGCTGTGCATTGATATGTCAATCACTCAGTTTCTCCTTTTATATAATATTTTTTTTTGTTAATATAACAATTTTTTTTATTTGTGTGTCTGTTTCTTCTACCTAATCTCCGAAACGGCTGGACCGATCTGACAGCACCTTCACTGAACGATAGCTGATATTACAAGGAGTAGCTTAGGCTACTCACATTCCCGCGGGAACGGAATACGTTTTCGAACATAACTTCTCCGAAATGGATTTTCCACAAGAAAGAAGTCGCGGGTATAACAGCTGTCTGTCATAAGAATAGTGTTATTACGGACATACAGCTGCTTTGTGAATTGTTTATAGTTTTTTTAACGATATTTTAAAACGTGAGAAGTACCCTATAAATGCAGTTGCCCGTTTCTAACTAGAATAATATTAACACTGTGTTACTTTGTTCAGTTTCTAGTTATTACATTAAGGATCTAGACTCCTACAGCACACAATTGATATGAGAAACTAGCATCCCCAAGGCTGCGGGATCGTTCGACAAAGTTTCCGTGGCGTAGTGATTTACTCGAAGAATAAAAGAAGTGTGAGAATATTTATATGTTTAAATCTACATTAAAAAAAAAACATGTACATAACCTTTGACGTCATCAACACACCAGATGCGAATATTACAATATAAGATATTCGTACCTCATTTTACATGTAAACTGTAATTGTTCTTAGGAGAATAAAATTCTTTAAACCTAAGTAACTCGCTCCAGAGCAGGAGAAGATTTTTTAGGAAAAATCTTTGAGAATCGATTTAGGAACTGAACTATTTAAATAGGTAAGTTTGTACGGAACCCTCAGTGCCTAAGTCCGACTCGCACTTGCCCGGATTTTATCTTCCAGTATGTCTTGTCAACCGTCACGCTATCACTATTTATTATTCATATCATTCTTCACACTATTATGGAGCAGTGATGAAGAATAATACCATGAGGAATCCTCCTAATCCTAGAACCAAAATTTAAATTTGAAAACATTTTTTTTCGGTGGGTAAATCATCCAATGACATCCCCTGCTCTTGGGCAGTGCGGGATGGTGTGTCAGGCTTTAACTGACTAAAAACCAACTCCTTTTCCTTCGTTGCCTTTCATACCAGGGCCGCATCTTGCAGTAATGTTAGCAAAGGGGCCCAGCAGGGTCGAAGCCTACTGGGCCAAGGTTCTGCTTCCGAAAGGAAGACTCGGCCCCGGTATGAAAGGCAACGAAGGAACAGGAGTGGGCTTTTAGTCAGTAAAAGACTGACACACTCTCCCGCGCCGCCCAAGAGCGTGGGATATCATTGGATGATTTTACCACCAAAAAAAAAATTGCCATTTTATCATCAAAAAATATCTTTATGAATACGTCATCGTGCGTAGACAACAATCACATTGAAATCAATAGTTTCCATCTAAACACTGACTTAGCAATGTTAATTAGATACACTCTCTTATAAGGGCTCGCATTCACTGACGATTTGTTGCCAAATGACTCAACGGTGACGCCAAAAACGTCCCAGTGTTGTTCTGGAAGATTCGCGACTGACGTTTATAGGATGGTTACAATCGTGTATTTACGCAATCGCATTAATGATTATGTTGTAAGTAATTAATGTTTTAACACGTTCAGTGCGGAACGAGGTCTAATACGCCTCGTACGTGTCATTCTTGTGGCTAAGAAAAACAGCCTGTTAGATCAATTTGGTTTAGTTTAGAAAAAATATAGAATTGAATGGAATAGAATAGAATATAATAAACTTTATTGTACACCAAATATGTATAAATAACAACAACAAAGATGTATAGATACCTAAGAAAAGAATGCAGTGGTGTATTTACTTTAATTCATTAAACACTAAGCCCACGCCCGCTGGCGTTCGCTCTCTCATTGTCTTTCTATTGTGTCTCTAATTACGGTATTCGATAGGTTAATACAGGATCTCTTAGACCTCGTATCACAATTAGCAAAAAAATAATTTTAGTTACTGAAACTTTACGGGGTCTAATAGACCCCGTATTGCTGCAATGGTCAAAATACAAAAATGAGTGCCACTGTCAATGTATTTTAATGAGCCTCGTTAGATAGACCTTTCTGATGGCAATAAGGAACTATCGGTTTAAATAGGGTTTACTTATATTATGACTGACGATGTGTGTGTTCAGTTGTATTTTTGACGAGCTTCTGCAGCATAGTGGAAATTATATAGCCTATGTCACTTTAGTGATAAAGTAGCTTTCTACTTGTGAAAGATTTTTTTAAATCGGTCTAGTGATTTTTGAGTTTATTCATTACAAACAAAAATACAAAAATCCAAATCCTTTCTCTTTTCAAGGTTCCGTAACCAAACGGTAAAAACGGGACCGTATCTATCCGTCTGTCTGTCACCAGGCTGTATCTCATGAACCATGATAGCTAGACAATTGAAATTCACAGACGATGTATTTCTGTTGCCCATGAAACAACAAATACTTAAAACAGAACAAAATAAATATTGTGCTATATACTCTAGATCATTTAAAAAACAACTCAAAACATTTCTATTGAACAAGTATTGATGATCTTTGAGGTCAATACAATGTTAAACTAATTTTATGTTTTTGTATTGTTGTAATATTTAACATGTTTGTAATTTCAGATACAATTTATTGTTAATGAATAAATGACTATGACTATGACTATTGAAGTGGGGCTCCCGTACAACAAACGTGACTTTTTACCGTTTTTTTGCTACGGACGGTAAGGAACCCCTCTGGCGCGAGTTCGACTCACACTTGGCCCGCTTTTTTGTGTTTATTCATTACAAACTAAAATCCAAATAATATTATCTTCTCTTTATAATATTATCATAGTCAGAAAAAGTATTAGTTCAACAATAATTCCCATTACCAGTAAATTTAATAGTGTAATAGTAATAGACAATAATGTTCCACAACTATCACACAACGCCGTCTAGTCCCAAGCTAAGCAGAGCTTGTGTTATGGGTACTAGACAACTGATAAACATACTTATATATTTCTAAATACATACATATTATAGATAAATTACACCCAGACACAGAACAAATGGTTTTTGCTCGTCACACGAACATTTGTCCTGGGTGGGAATCAAACCCACGACCTCTGGCATATCAGTTAGGGCCACTAACCACTAGACCAACAGGCCAGTCGGACACTTGGCCCGCTTTTTTGTGTTTATTCATTACAAAGAAAAATCTAAATCTTTTTTCTGTATAATATTATCATAGTCAGAAAAAGTGTTTGTTCAGCAATAATTAACAGTAAATTTAAACGTAACTAAAGTTTTTTTTTAGATATTAGTTTAGAATAAATCATTATCACGTTACTTATTTACTTCTTTGCACATGTTACTTATCTTAAAATATTATCTACACTTGTACAAACATAAAATCCTTTATAGACTAATTAAATAACTATACTGCCACTTGTTCAACAATTATAGCACTGAATCACACAGCTGAGGTGTCCGAGTGGTTAAGGAGTTGGACTTGAAATCCAATGGGTTATACCCGCGCAGGTTCGAATCCTGTCCTCAGCGATTCTTTTTTAACTTTTTCAGTAATAAATAAACTTGATTAATTGGTTTTAAACATGGTAAAATTAGTATTTTTCTCTCATGTATCACAAAACAGATGAAGAAACATAGTTTTTTTTTTTTCAATTATTATTATTTTAGTTTTATTAACTATGGTTAGTTATGTAACACAATGAGAGAGAGAGAAATATTTTTATTTATCTACATCTATACTAATATTATAGTTAAAAAAGGTAAAGTTTGTTTTTTTATTTTGTTCGTAGGAGATTTTCTTGTAGTCCGATAGCAAATTTTTTTCACCGATAGAAAGCTGCTTTATTCTTGAGTGATATAAGCTATGTTTTAGGTATGCGAGCGAAGCCGCGGGCAAAAACTAGTTTATTATATACTTGATTGTATACCATTACATAGACAAAAAGAGAGAACCTCAAGCAGCGGAAATATAATAACCTTGTTGGTAGTTATATTTTCGAGCCGTTTGGGGTTGAAACTCTCGGATCGTGGGGTCCGAGTGCTCACAAATTATTTAAAGAACTTTCAAAACGCCTTGTTGACACTTCGCGTGACCCAAGGGCTGGCTTTTACTTCGGACAAAGGATAAGCATTGCCATTCAGCGTGGCAATGCCGCCAGTCTTTTGGGTACATTACCAGACGACAGCGATGTGGAGGAGTTTTTCGACGCCGTACTTTAGATTGCTTTTTTTTAGTACTTTAGGGCTTTTATTTTTATTTTGTAAGTTAGTTTTAATTACGTTATTATTTGATTTAAATGTATATAGCATCTGTATTGTACAATACCTACATTCTAAGCAAATAAAGGACAAGTTGAAGAAAAAAAAAAAAAGGAAACTAAAATTAAATTCCCACACATACAATGAGCGGTCTTGTCGCATTCTGCGATCTCTTCCAGGCTACCTGAAATGTAAATGAAACTGCTCACAACGTATCTTCGTCATTCAAATAGAATGTCAGACTTTGTTACATCGTTATAATATAATTAAATTATGCTAATTACTATTCGTACTCGTACGTACATCAATAATCTTGAGTAGCATAACTTAACATCAATTATATTTTAATCAGAAATGTTAAGGATCACACCATGGACCGTCAGATTGCTGTAATTGATTGTGCTTTTGTTCGGGCAAAATAAACATGTTTTCTTTCTTTCCTCTTTCTTGACTAGCCTGTTAGTCTAGTGGTATAATAGCATAATCAGCCTTTTAATGTTCCCACTGCTGGGACTCAGGCCTCCTCTCTCCAGGAGAGGGAACGGGCCGTAATCCACCACGCGGGCCCAGTGCGGATTGGTGAATGTCACATGTCTTCGAATTTTTGGTTCTAGGACATGCCGGTTTCCTCACGATGTTTTCCTTCACAGTTTTAAGAGCAGTGGTGATGAAATAAATTACACAAAGTAATGCGCCTGGCTGGGTTCGAACCCGCGACCTACAATTCGTAAGTTGGGGCCGTTACCACTCGGCCACCACTGCACTGTAGTGGTATACTTATATAATCAGTTTTGCATCCATCGGATTCCCGTGACCCTCGACAGGTCATCGGTCCACCTTGTGGAAGGCCTTCCAACGCTGCGTCTTCCGGTACGTGATTGCCATTCCAGAACCTTTCGTCCTCATCGACCATCTGTTCTGCGAACAATGTACCCTGCCCACTGCCACTTAAGTTTGGCGATTCTTCGATTCCGATGGATATGAGACGCACAGGACCGGTCATTATGGCGACATTTGGGGAAGGCCTATGACCAACAGTGGACGTCTTTCGGCTGAAATGATGATTATGTTGATATAATCAGTGACTACAAGCATTTGCCCGAGGTTTAGGACAAGTAATTACGAAGCGATCCGATGTGGTTCACTGTCCGCTTCGCTTCACTCACCGCCACATCGCACCTACCAGCTTTTGATCACGGGTGTCGTGTCTGATCCACAATGCAAAAGAGATACACTATAGTTTGTTTTACACCATGATAACTTAGAAAGGAGTGTGAATTAAAAAAATTATAGCGGAAGTGAGCAATTTGAGCACCCATATCACTTACGAGCATTTCCGGTGGCTACGTGAACATAGAAAACGTGCAATTAAGCATAATCTCCAAGGTTTCTCTAGTATTTAAATGCTATTTCGTGAATTATATGGCTTGTGGATAAGTCTAGAACGTGATATTAAAGCGGGTGTCTAGAAGTGCTAATTATACGATTTACCTTGAAGTTTTAAGGTTAAATTATGAGACGGATTTTTATCTTATGTTAGGTGAAGTTGTTAGCTGTAGTGTATGTATATTATAATTATATTGAATAATATTTATTTATTTATATATACTTTATTGCCTACCAAGATTACAAATTTTCCACAACAATCAAATTAAATAACTTAATCCTCTAGCCCTAAGCAGAGCTTGTGTTATGAGTACTAGACAACTGATAAACATACTTATATATTTCTAAATACATACATATTGGAGATAAATTACACCCAGACACAGAACAAATGATCGTGCTCATCACACTAACATTTTTCCTGAGTGGAAATCGAACCCACGACCTCAGGCACAGCAGTAAGGGCCACTAAACACTAGACCAACAGGCCAGTCGGACTGTTGTATACGTTCTAATCACGCGGAGAACTCTGAATGTACAATACAAATTATACAGTCAATAAAAAATAGAACTGGTGATTTACACAGGCATGCTTAACCCACAATTCCGCATAACGCAGGTTCTCACCGAACACGGTAAGTTCGGGAAGTTCCTGCACCGGATTCGTGCGGAAGCGACGCCCGGGTGTCGCCACTGTGTGCCCCGCTTGAGCAGAGCAACGCCGTGTCCTCATGGGGGCGATCGGCGGCGGCGATCTCTCGCGCCGGGCCTTGGTACAGGCCATAGTTCGGAGCGAGGAGGAGTGGCAGGCGGTCGCCTCCTTCTTTAACAAAAATGTGCAAGCACACAATAAATAAACATACTATACTTAAACAAGATCATTCATTATCATCGTCATGATCATCATGATTTTTGACTAAATAAGTCCACTACTGCACGTAGGCCTCCCCCAAGGCCCCAAGCGTCACCACAATGACGGGCCTTGTGCGTCTCGCATCCATCGGATTCCCGCAACCTTCACCAAGAGCCTTACCATGACGTGTTATTATTATATAACTCAACGTCAACTGTATCGCGTTAAGAGTATAGATAGCGGCACGAATCTTGAGCACTCGGCGAAAGAGCGGGGAGCGTTTTGCGCATCGTACAATAACGGCGAGTCAATCACTGTACAAGGATTTCACTCCCCGCCCCCGCATCTCTCTTCATACCACTAACGAGACCCGATATTTCACTTCTGCGTGCTTCTGCGCAAGTAGAACTGTAGAAGTCAGCGCTCAAGATCTGTGCCGGTATCTAGGTATACGCCTCGGGTCGTTCGTTCATCAATAATTCCGTAAAACCAATTGTGTATGCAAGACAAAGCAAGATAACTCAATCGTTTAATTATTAATTACTAGCAAGGTCCAAACGGATTAACCATGTTAGTCACAGATTCTAGTCATCTATAAATCACCGAAACGAAGGTTATCAATCCACAATCTCCGTATGAATGAATTTCAATTGTTTTTTTTTTAACAGACAGCCATGACTGGACTTTCCGACTGATATACTAGCCCACTGCTCGAACGGCATGCGGCAGGCATGTCCAGCCCAGTCCCACTTAAACTGGGCAGCCTTCTGCTCCATAGTACTAATATTATAAAGAGGAAAATTTTGTATCTTTCCGATTTTAAAAGGCCACCGTAGGCTCGGGCTTGCGGACGGCGAGCAATGATGAGCTTGCTGTCCGGTAACCGTCCGGATTGAGCCCAAGTCGTCGACGGCGCGTAGTATTCCACGCGCGACTCAAGGAGATGTCAGCAACCGTAGGGGCCAGCAGGGCTGAAGCCTACTGGGGCCATGAGTGAAGCGAAAGAGATCCCCTGGGCCCAGGAACAATAGCAAAGAAGGAACAGGAGTGGGTTTTTAATCTGTAAAAGTCTGACACACCCTCCCAAAAGGCGGTTCTTTAGTGCATTCCAATTCGTCTAGAATTTCTGGATTCCTTCCAGATTCGGACGATTCGACGCGGTTAGGTGTGTGTGATAAAGAATTCTAAAATTATTTCCTTTAATTCGTTCAATGCGTTCGGCTCGGATAAGTGAGCGTCCACCTTTAGCAGAGTAACGTCCGCAGCTAGCTACCTAAGTAGGGTTACCAGATGAACAAATCAAAAGTCCGGAGAAAAGGCCTGATTTCTATTGAAAAATCCTGAGATTTTTTACAGTTTGAAAATTTTCTCTCACACGTGCATTTAAAAAAAATCGTAATATGATCGTTTTTTTTTTATACACTGCGGATCTCGCTTACGCGTTGTACATTCCATTAAAAGGGGTGGAGGCACCCCCTTTACCAAAAGAAGATTATTTTTAGTTTAACTTTTATTTATAAGCTGTATTTTCAAATGGCAAATCCTGGAATATGGTAACCCTAACCCAGATATCGATCAGGTCTATGTCTCTAACATCCATTTCACTTATACCATACCTTCTCTTTGTCAGCAGAAAGAAGATGTCATCGTTCTAACCGGGACCAGCGCACACAGAATCCAAGATGGCGGTCTGTTCGGCCGCGGTGATAATCGAGAAGGCCAATAAGTACTATGGCCGACCTGGTAAGGCTGATTATAAGCCGGTGCTTAAGGATATGGACATGGTTGTTGATAGAGGAATCATGTGAGTACATAGAACAAATATCTTCATTTCTCTCATGCTAAAAGATAACTAAAATACAAAGATATAAGATTAATATATGCTTTAAATTTTACTCTGCATGAGACAAGCCTTTTTTAGGTGGGAAATCATTAAATGACTTTTGCCGCTCTAGGGTGAAGCTAGAAGAACAAGGCAACTGAAAGAACATAGGTGTGGTTTTAGGCAGTAAAAGTTAGACACGCCCTCGCGCTCCACCCTAAAGCGCCAGTAGTCATTAGATTAAAATTTCTGTTAGAACTTGTTTTTACAAACATTTTTTATTTTGGCAACAAAACTATTTGACCATTGATTGCCCTCGGTTTTATTTCGAGTACCTACAATTTTTATTTTTTGTCCGCCTCTCATAAAAATTCTACCTAAAATTATTTTCTTCCTCAGATACGGTCTACTAGGACCCTCAGGATGTGGCAAGACCACGCTACTATCTTGCATAGTGGGCAGGAGGAAACTGGACAGTGGAAACGTGTGGGTCCTCGGTGGAAGACCTGGACAGAAGGGCAGCGGTGTGCCCGGACCCAGGGTCGGGTATATGCCTCAGGTATATCTATTTTTTCTTAATTCGACACGGTTGGCGCAGTGGTTAAGCTATTGGCTGCTGCGCTCTGGGTCACAAGCTCGATTCCTATACGGAACAAATATTTATATGGCTGTCGTGGCCAGATTTTACAAATTAATCACTTCATGATATGGCCAAGTAAAACTGGCCAGATCGTTTAAGTTTCCAATCCTCCAATGTTTATAGGATAGCATTGTTGTATTCTCACACTTATCAACAAATTATTGATCTATTACTTAATTACATTGAACTATTACTCACTAACTATTACTTATTGATCTACTACTAATCCTTTATTTTATTATATTTTTAGTGATTTCAAATAATATATATACAGGCGTATTCGTCTACATTACATCATAATAGATTATATTGAGAATATCTACATTTTATTGACGTTTCGTTTTTTTTTATTCATATTTTTAATCTATGATTTTAATATGACCAATGTGGAATTTGATTTTGTTTATTTTTTGGCAAATTACTTAACCAGCATTTCTGTATAAATTAACTTTTTTATTTTTAACTAGCGGTCCCGGCAGACGTTGTTCTGCCCAAAAGCGGGATTTAGTAAAAAAAAAAAATTACCCTACTCTACTCTACCCTACTCTACCCTACTCTACCCTACTCTACCCTACTCTACCCTACTCTACCCTACTCTACCCTACTCGTTAAAAAGTACCCTATGTCCGTCTCCTGGTTCTAAGCTACCTCCCCACCAATTTTCAGCCAAATCGGTTCAGCCGTTCTTGAGTTATAAACAGTGTAACTAACACGACTTTCTTTTATATATATAGATATTGTGATGTGTTACATATTATTCAATATTATACTGTTCAACACAAATGTAAATTTGTTGATGAAATGTATAAATAAATAAATAACAAATATTTTCTCCCCATCCCAGGACATAGCGTTAGTCGGAGAATTCAAAGTACGTGACGCTATATACTACTTCGGCCGGATCTACGGCATGCAGATGGAGAAAATGGAGGAACGGTTCGAGTTCCTCTGCAACCTGCTAGACCTGCCCAGTGGAAACCGCCTCATCAAGACCCTGTCCGGGGGACAGCAGAGGAGAGTGTCGCTAGCTGCTGCCCTGGTGCATGAGCCTGAACTCCTTATATTGGATGAGCCGACGGTGGGACTCGATCCGGTGTTGAGAGAAAGGTCAGTTAGCTTTTTTTTATAGAGGAATGAGGCACAGAGTGAGAAGTTTGTATCTTCTATTGAAAAGGGAGGGTCATCTGACCAGAGAGGTGTTACTGTATCTGGTGAGCAACTGCCAGTGAAGTTATAGTTTTTTTTCTTTTTTGTGTGTGGCCTCTCGCAGGTCCACCTAGGAGGTTGTCGATTACTTAACCGGACTTGCCTGTAGAGCAGCCAGGGCTAGACTTAACTAAACTTAAAAACTAAGCGACTACACGCTAAGGGCACCCCCTATGGGCCTATGTACCTTTGTAATTGTAGTTGGACTGTTGTATACTAAAATTATACAAGTCATGCGTAAACTCTGCTTTCACGAGAATTGATTCCCAAATTTGACTGCGCGACCCAATTAACAAAAACTTATATTTCGTTTTATTTATTTGGTTTACCAACAATTGAAGTCCTATACAAGGATCTGAAATACATCAAATAGACTTATAGACTAGATTAGTACCAGGAACGTGCGATCAATAAAAGTATATAAGCCCGGCTTGATGTGAAAACAATACCACACCAAAAAAAAATGTAGCAAAAGCGTGACGGCGGATTATAGCGCGAGTTTTTTTTTATCGGAATATTAGGTAACTGAGTAGTACTGGGTTCCTTGGCTTGCCCCTTTAGAGGTATCTGGCACGCCACTGTAGTGTACCAATTCCTTACAGGTGATGAAGCACATCATATGTTACTTTGTTCCTGATTGATACTGAGTACATACTGAAAACTAGATGAGTTTTAAGTTGAGTTGCTAAAGATTCGGACACAATATATTCGGACGGTAGGTTTGGTGAGTAATTCAACTCACCAAACCTTAAAACTTAACTAGATTTTGGATTTTGAATTTTTGATACCTATGGCCACATAGCGACATCTATGTCGCCAGATATATAATACACCATACCATATAGATACATAGACGACACATATAGATAGATATAGATGTCGCTACACCTTAGCTACACGTGTGTGCAATAAACAAGTACTTTTAACACTCTCAGCGCCATGTATATACCTACATATATGTATTTTCTAGAGAAGCAGGCCATGTGGGCGGCGCGTGGGTCGCATATATTTTTATGCAGTTGACCACACTACAATTGAACTAACTTTTGTAGTAACCCATTTTTTTTTTTTTTTTTTTAAGGTGGGAAATCATCTAAATGACTTCTCGCGCTCTGGGTGGAGCGCGAGGGCGTGTCAGACTTTTACTGACTAAAACCACACCTGTGTCCTTCAATTACCCTTTGCGTTCTAGGACTACGGGTTTCCCTTTCAGAAATTCTCCGCGGTCCTAGCTAGCGAGCATCGGCCCTGTTGGGCCCCTACGGTTTGCTGACATCTCTTTGAGGAGCGCGAGGATCACTACGCGCTGTCGACGACTGGGCTCGGTCCGGTTAGTTACCGAACAGCCGGACGGCGAGCTACCCAGTGCTCAACGTCCGCAAGCCCGCGTCTACCGTGGCTGGTAGTCGGGGTCGGAATTACGGCGGCTAGGGCGTGAGGACCTTCGTTCCCTCACGCGTGCAGCCTCCTCCTTCGCTAGCATTACTGCTTCACAGAAGGAGGCGACTGCCTGCCATTCCTCCTCGCTCCGGACCATAGCCTGAACCAGGGCCCGACGCGAAAGGTCGCTGCCACCAATTGCCTCCACGAGGACACGGCGGTGCTCCGCCCAAGCGGGGCACACCTCCACCGTATGCTCCACCGTGTCCTCTGGGTGGTTGTAGTAACCCATGTGGGCCGCTGGCGGTTTACGCCGTGAACATAGGTCATGGCGTATCCCGCCAGCCACCCAGCAGACCGTGTGGTCCGCTGTGATCCCACAAATTTATATTGATTTTTTATCATTGGCTTGCTAGATAAGTAACGGCCGCCCACATGACCTGCGGAAATAAGTTATAAAAATACATATTGGCTTGCAATATAATGGTTTATATGGGTGGCTGGTGGACCACACGGCGCTGAGAGTACAACATCGCACAAAATTTATGTACATATTTACATTATTACGTGATCATTTTTGTTCAAATTAAAATAACAAATGACAATATATTGACGCTAATTCTATTAATTATATCTACAATTTGACACTAAATAATAACGCTATTATACTAAGAGGAAATGTAAATTATCACTGAATAATTTGGTAGGACACATGCAGATTTTTTACTACTGTTTTTTTTGTTGAATAATGTTTTAAGCCAAAACTATTCATTTTTAAAGTAGGTATGATTAATGACTGTCAAAGCGATTGTCGTCGGTAATAATTTGGACAAAAAACTTAAGTATTTAAGTACTCATATGTATAGGCATGTGATTTAATGACGCATATCTTTAGCGAAGATACGTCTCTGAAGAAAAACTATGTGAAAACTGACTGGCCTGTTGGTCTTGTGATTTTTGGCTCTGACTGCTATGTCGTGAGTTCGATTCCCACCTAATGGGGTTACCATGACGTTCAAAGTAAGATTGTTTCATTCTTATTTCAGTGTGGGTAAGAGACAGAGCTATACAGGTTGTCTAGCGCCATCTAGGTCTAAGACAAATGTTTGTGTGAAGAGCACGGTCATTTGTTCAGTGTCTGGGTGTAATTTATCTATAACATGTACCTATGTATTTATTTATTCATTTAATCATAGGAGAACCAACAATTTAGGAATATATAAGTACGTTTATAATTTGTCTAGTACTCATAGCACAAGCTCTGCTTAGTTTGGGACTAGATGGCATGTGATCGTTGTGGCAAAAAAATACTGGCTGAAATTCGGTCAAAGGTTAACCTAATTTTTTGATTTGATCCTAATTCTTCATCGCCTGTTTTTTACGTGGAAAAACATCAAATAATTCATCCCGCCCAATCAAAATTTTTTGTTTTTTTTTTTTTTATTTGATATAAACCAGTGCTTGACTGCGATCCCACCTGATGGTAAGCAGTGATGCAATCATTGATGGTGAGGCGCACTAGTTTATTAAGAGCCTATTCACTCTAGCCTTGAAGACACCTAAATCAGGGGCGCCGGCTTTTAGAAATACTCATGGGTGCTCATGCTCATTTGATGACTAGAAAGAGTGGCGAAGTGTGAGAAAAGAAATGCACACCGACAAATAAATAAATGTCCTACGTACATAGACTGCGTACTTAATTACTAATTATGTTTTTATTAACAAGAAATATTATAATTTATATCTATCCTAAAAGGTGATTACTGATCTGTATCGTGATGCCTATTCTCAGGGTTGCTCGGCACCCACTGTTAATTTCTCATGGGTGCTCGAGCCTCCGAGCACCCACACAGTCGGCGCCCCTGACCTAATTATAATTGAACGGGAAGACTGCAGCAGGTAAATTGTTCCAGTCCTTCGATGTTTGTATTATTTCTATTCACCACTTTTTGAAGTGGATTATCTTCAAATAACTTCTTTCACTCTGGGCGGAGTGATGGGGAGCATCAGACTTATAAAGACTCAAACTGATTTGTGTTCCATCAGTGTCCCTTTGCGTAACAGTCCCCTGACCACGTGACTGAGCGTTGAGATGACGTCAGAACAAAGGAATCGGAGGCGTGGCCGACTCGAGGCGTTCGAAGCGAACGAAACGATTGTAACTTAGCTAGGGGCGCGGTAACTCTTTCGAACAATCCAGCAGCTTCTATTTACCCTAATGATAGGTATCTACTCCTGTGCTCAACCCTTCGGGGAATACGAAAGTGTTATCATAGTGCCTAATGCAAGTTCGACTCGTTCATAATGTTCGGCGCTCCGATTGGGCCGCTCCAAGCTCTTAACCAATCAGTAAGCCGAACGCGATAAACGTTTCAATCAGCGCACTGGTCTACTCAAATATCTACTCGACATACGGAACTCATCTACCGTAGTGCAAACTTTACCTTACAACTAGCTGACCCGGCAAACGTTGTTTTGCCATATAAATAATTTCCTTGTCTAAAAAATAAAAAAAAATTTTAGGGGTGGACTACCCCTAACATTTAGGGGGATGAAAAATAGATGTTGGCCGATTCTCATAGATACCGGATAAGCACAAAAATTTTTATCAAAATCGGTCAAGCCGTTTCGGAGGAGTATGGCAACGAAAACTGTGACACGAGAATTTCATATATTAGATAATTCTTAAATTACGCAATATTAAGCAAAAAATGTGTCATCTTATAAAATAATGACGTGTAAATTGTCGCGTAGATTTATCAGAGTACAAAAGAGCTCTTCAAGGTTTTTTGGACAGTAAAATATGTTAATGACTCTTGAGCTTTTAGAGGGAAAACGACATTGAACATAAAATTATTAATAGCTATTTTCATTTTGAGTTATAGAGGTTTAAAGATTTGCTTGTGTTGAAATTTTGTACGTTAAAAAAAAATTAACTTTTCTGCGATTCGAAAATCTTCGAGTCTCGATCGTTTCGAGAATTAGACCGGGGGTCTCCAAAATACAGCCCGCGGGCCAAATCCCGGCCGCCAGTGATTTGACAGTATGACGTGACGTCACAACATGGCAATCGATCCTATTCTTATTTGGAACGCATTGTATTTCTGTAGTCGCTATAACAACAGATACTAAAAAACAGAACAAAATAAATATTTAGGGGCTCCCATACAAGGAACGTGTTTTTTTTGCAGTTTTTGCTATGGACGATACGTAACCCTGTTGCCCATGTTTGTTTTTTTTAAATCTTCAAATCATATTTGATTCTACTCTATTGAGACCTCTATTACTCTACTCGATTTAACTCTATTGAGTGAGTGCACAAATGCTCTTAAAACAATAGGTAGCTATTGTCTTAAGAGCGTTTGTGAACTCACTCTGCTGACTTAATCAAAACACGCCGTGACAGTGCCCACTGGCCCAAAACCGTCCTTTCTTTCCTAACAATATAAAATAACATAGCCTAAATAACATAATAAGTATTGTCTTACCATGGTCGTCCATTGTTTTATATCACAATGAATGTAACCACTGATAGCTATCTTTTGTCCATCGGAAAACATTACGTAATACGCTCATGAATTTCTTTAAAGTTGACTTAATGGCACTGTGTCAATGCTGAGCAAAGGCCTAGCTTTATTCCTTCCATTGACTTCTGTTTACCTGGCATGTTGGTCTAGTGGTTAGTGGCCCTGACTACTATGCCGGAGGTCGTGGGTTCGATTCCCACCCAGGACAAATGTTTGTGTGATGAGTACGATTATTTGTTATGTATCTGTGTGTAATTTATCTATAATATGTTTCTATTTTATGGGAAGGGCTATTCTCGGAGTTTCCTTACGAACCAAGGTTACCGACATAGCACGAAGAATCGCCAAACTCAAGTGGCTATGGGCAGGGCACATTGCTCGCATGGCCGTTGGGGTCGAAAGGAATGGCGACTATCTACCGGAAGACGTAGCGTTGGAAGGCCTTCTACAAGGTGAAAAAATTGCGTACGACCTACTCTCAGACCTAACAAAAAAAAACATAAAAATCGGTCTAGCCGTTCCGGAGGTGTTCGATAACAAACAATGTGACACGATATTTTTATGTACCTATTGATATACAACATTTGTTTTAGTATATGCGAAACCTGAAACACGTGTCTAGTATTTTTATGCAAAGAATCTAGGTACAAAATTTCATAACTGTATCATGAAAAATTACAAAGTTATAACCTTGTATTGTTACCTGGTTTTTCGCATGGTTTTATACATGGTCACCGGGCCATCCGGGCGACTGAAGGGTTGTTTTGCACGCTTTCACCTAATGCCCGCTATAAGCTGCCGTGACCTGTCTTATACTTAGTGTAGGTGGTGTCCAACTTGTGACCTTTTTTAATTATTTTTGGGGAAAAAATATAAAATGGCGTAAAAATGATTGGAATAGATTCAGTTACTGATTCTGAACAAACTATATTCAGGTTTAACATAAACTAAAAATAATATTGTATGTATAGACTAAGATTACATTATCCCTTTTGTTAAATGTGTGTGATATTATGACTCTTTTCACACTTAGTCGAGAATGACATAAATATAACTTTTAGCACACACAATATATTTCGCACGTCTTTTATTTATCACTAGCTGCCCGTTATCTGCGACTTCGATCGCGTAGAGTATAAGATCATTGGGGTTACCATGACGTTCAAAGTAAGATTGTTTCATTATTATTCCAGTGTGGGTAAGAGACAGAGCTATACAGGTTGTCTAGCGCCATCTCATAACCACACTGGAAATAAGAATGAAACAATCTTAATTTAAACGTCATGTTACAGGTCCATGACTCTCATTTTCAGGGCAATCGTGTATAAAAATATCTGCTATTTCGGAGATGTCAGGAAAAGTCCCCGCAGGAAAAAAGTAGCTTAAATTGCTTATTATAACATTAGCCTAATGAAAATCCTACCAAATTTAGTTCAACTTTTTTTAAGTAGTTTGTAATTCCGTTATGGCAGGAGAATGAAAAGTAGCCCAAGTTACTCCTTGAACATCTGCTATTCGTCGGTGAAATTCCCATCAAAATCGTTCCAGCTATTTCGGAGATTAGCCGAAACAGACAAATAACGACCGACAGACATTTTTTTTTTGTTATTGACATCGCATATAGGGGCAACGCTTCAGTTATTGGCCACTATACAGATAATGGGCATTATAAATTTTGCGGCCTAAAATAAGTAATAACTTAGCAAATAGTAGATTCAAAACTGCAATAATCAGTAAGCAGTTTTGAATGTACTATTCTGGCCAATGACCAATAGCTATATAGAGGCCAATAACTGTAGCATTTACCCTACTTTCATAATTATGCATTTAGTAAAAAAAATATATATTTTGATTTCACAAACAGACACTTCCATTTTCTTTATAAGTATTGATACATGCATAATGCCTTGAAGCTATATTTTCTCTGACAAGGCTACCAAAACATTTGGTATTAATAAACATAATCTTCAACATGACAGGTCTCCTTATTGCCAAGGTTTTTATGCAGAAATTAAATTAAAATATTTAGTCATCTTTTGCCCTCATTTAGCTTAAATTAAAATGTCCTATGAGATAAAGCTGTTTGTTGGTTTATGAAAACAATTATTGGATTTCGAAATTACGGAAAGGGGGATGAGCAAAAATGTATGGGCTCCGTCCCCACCCATCAACAAAAATAAAAAGTAGCTCAATTGATAGGTCTTGACAAGATGATATTTTTTTACTACGGTGACATTGCCCAAATGCATGGGGTTCTCATGGTATCTTACGTTTAAACAAATATCTCGTTGACGTATTATTGATATATGGGCTCCGTCCCCACCTACCACCTTTAGAACTTATCCTCGGGTCAAAAAATATAATATTTGCCCTTCCAGGACATGGTCTAGCCGTGTACCAAATTTCATCGAAATCTGTACAACCGTTTGAACGTGAAGGAGTAACAAACTAAAAAAAAAATGTACATACAATTAATATTAGTATTTAAAGCTTAGGCACACAAAGAAAAATTATATTATATATGCCTGCATTTTGTAACATGAAGGAATGTTAACGTTTTAACTGAATTAGGTACATTTTAATTAAAAGCCGCATAAATTCAGAAGATGGATAGTTCAAATTAATTCATTTAATAATAACATTTGATTATAATATATTCAGCATCAATCTTAACTGTGCAAAAAACTGCATTATGCATGCAATTATTGCATATTAAGGTAAAAAATTAACAATATGGTTTATTAGAGTGCTAAGGTTATACTACAAACTTTTTTGTTAATTTATTTCTAATAGCTAACCTCTAAAATAAGACCTCTATATAACCAAATAAAAATAATAAATTATCGCCTCGGAAATAACCTTCGTGAAATCTTTTAAAGTCACCGATTCAAACATGTTGATGACCTATAAATGCATGTTAACGATACAAGTCAAATATTTCTCATCCTTGTTGAATCAATGTCAAGAGAAACCAACATGGCTGACCCTTTAGTACCGCGAAATGGTTTCTCAATTCAATTCACATGTCGTAAAACTCAGAAATTACACTTTTGTTATTCCAAGAGCATAATTTTATTTTTTTTAAACTTCGTAGGCTGTTTTAATAATTCATAAATTGATTCTTGGTACACATTGCGATTCTTGGCCACCGTAGATGCGGGCTTAAGGACGCCGAGCAATGGATAGTTCGTCGTCCGGCCAACAAACCGGAGCATCAAAGAGATGTCAGCAAAACTGCCAAGACCCAGTAGGGTTGATGCTTATTAGCTGCAGGATTATTTTATTTCCCATAGGCCTGCATGGGCACGTATAAAACGTCAGAAGCTAGCGCACGTTTCCAATTGGTCGTTTAATATAATAATAATTAGTTGAGAGGTTGTCGACATGAGGGATGTGGACTCAGTGATCATTGTACCGATAGTTTTAAATCTTTTATTTTTCATTTCTAAATGTTTTATTTTTGAATTATTTAAAAATGTAACTAATATTTTTATATAAGTGAAATAAAGGAAATAATCTCTACGTTGACGTCGTGGTGGGGCTTGCGTGCTCCAATATACCCTAGGTCTGTATCGGTAAAGTTTGGGTGCACTAGCATAACGCGTACAGGGATAATAGGTCGGTTAGTATCATGTTCCATTATAATTATCTAAAGGGCCTCTGCGAGTTGGCTTCGGCTCCTCGTACGCCTTCCAAAAGCTTAGGACCTCGGGGTCCTGATAAATAAAAAAATAAAAAAAAAATAATGAATCTTTGATAGAAAAGTTAGTCTAAAATAAAATAATCGTAACTTAATGTAGGTCTGTAACTCTAATCGAGCTTCAATTTTGACTCGTCGGTGCCTGAATCTTAGCGACCGGATTGTTTGAAAGAATTACCAGTACTTTTTGAAGTGAAAAATCATAAAAAAAAGTAAATAAGTAGAAAGAAAGAACAAAGAAAAATCGAACATTTCCATAGCCCAAACTTTGAGACCAATTTTGCTTCAAATGTATTCTTCTTTTACTATGCCGCAAATTGCAATAGATATGCATGCAATTTTTTATTTGTTAAATTAAATATTTTAGCAAATTAAATGATGATGATTGCTAATCATTTTTAGCTTCAGTAAACAAATTGAAAGAATTTTTAAAATATCTTGAGCAACACGAAGTTATAAAGCTTCAAAGCTGCTAATAAAAAAGAGGAATTAGATATGGTCTATGACGTCATAGTTCATCACGCCCGTACGGCTGCCATAGAAATCGGCGTCTTGGCGAGAGAGACAGATATATTGGTTTATCATTGTTATATCTCGTTTGCTTTCCTACTAACTTTGATATTGTTTTCAGCTAGTATTTTATTTTTGTGTATTTATTGATAAACTTCCCGTCCAACTATAATTTAGGTGTCTTCAAGGCTAGAGTGCATAGGCTCTTAATAAACTAGTGCGCCGCACCATCAATGATTGCATCACTGCTTACCATCAGGTGGGATCGCAGTCAAGCACTGGTTTATATCAATTAAAAAAAACCTTTTTAGGAAATAAATATTTTTCAATACACTTACTCTAAAACCCGCTCTAATCCCTGCCGCTTTTAGGCACGCTATCTAACTTTTTCCGCACTAGTGCCGAAAAGTGCTGGCACTCACCTTCGCCACAATTTATTATATTTATCGTATTAGGCTGGGCGCTAAGCGACCCCCACGAGCCGTACGTCAACCCACGTTTATTTATATCTTCGTAAGCGTATTGAAAAACGTCGTTTGGGACACGTGGAAAATTGACACTCGGCTCCATAACACCGCCTCGGTCGTAATGTCAAACTTTCTCCACTTGTATCAAAATGTACTATTTTCATGCATATTCCCCATAGACATTCGTATGCTACTCCAGAAAGTAATTAATTAGTGTTAACTTATTTAACGACAGTTACTATAATAATATCTTTACAACATTTAGGTGCTGTAAGGTGTTCAGTGGTGCACGTCAGCCATTGTTGCAAAACCAGAGGTTATCTCGTCACTACTATGATCGCAATCCGTTAGGAAATGGCGATGATGTGACAAGTTTTTTTTAGGCTAGATACTGATCGGTGATCTTATTTGGGAGGATGTAATGTTGAGTCTAATTTTTGGGTCTGAAGTATAAAGTCGTGGGCCTTATCTATTTAGTTATTTAATGCTGTATGCAGACAAAATTACAGCGGCGGACTTAGTGCCTTAGGCATTTTCTACCAGTCAACCTTTGGGTGATGCAGAGAAAAGTAGTGGTCGGTGCAATAAAAGAGAGAGAAGGCGAATACAGGAATAGATTTACTTATCGACCATAGAATAGATATACTAATAAACCATAGAACTATAATATAATCTATATATATAAAAGGAGAAACTGACTGACTGACATATCAACGCACAGCCGAAACTACTGGGACTTGGAACATGAAATTCTGCACAAGGCTTCCTTTTATGTCGTAGGCGAGCACTAAGAGAGGATTTTCAAAAATTCACCCTCTAAGGGGATGAAACGCGGGTCCAAAGTTTGTATAGAAAAACCTATTTTTACGCGAGCAAAGCCGCTGGCAGAAGCTAGTTATACAATATATACTCAAATTAATACACTACATACATACACTAAAATACTTAAAGAATTGATCCAAATCGACAATGGGAAAACATTAACGCTGTGATGATACTGCTGCCAACTTTTTACGAATTAGCTCGTGAACTTTGGTTTTGAAAGATAATCGGCTTGTTACCATCCTGATTTCCTTATGCATTTTATTAGGTAGCCTATCGGTCTATAGAAATCATAGTGTATAGAAAACACAACATAGCAGTTTATATGGAAGGCAATAGTCTAAATGCACGTCTAAAGCATAGATCTCTATGGAGAAGAAATTGTAAGATACTTCAAAACACGCTACGGATTCAATAAATAGTTACAAAATTATGATTACATTTAAATTACACACTACTATGTGAGAATGACATAGAAAAACATCCATGTGCAAATCGTCCGTAGTAAACCAAAAATTCAAAAAAAAAACAAAATGTAAAAATGGCATGCAAAATACTTATGATTCGTGCGCTTGCACCATTCTGCTCTGTCGTTTTGAAGGGAACCGAATGATCTAGCTAGCACACATGCCACCATCAGAAAGATGTTTGAGTGAGCACAAGACAAACAACAAAATAAAATAAATTATTAAGTTCCTAACCATATACATAAAAAACAACCTTCATCAGAACTAAATTTTAATAAAAATGGGACCAATCTGGAGGTATAATATGAAACGGATTTTCCATTTAGATTAATAAATGACAGAGTTCTAAGGAAAAAAAAAGCAATCGATTTGAGAACCTGGTGCTTTTTTACAAGCTTTTTTTTTGAAGCCAGTTAACAATTAAAAGTTGTTCATATTAAATCGATATTATTTTAAACTAGAATATCAACAAAAACTAGAATTCCGAGATAGTCCGAGACGAGTCATGACAATACGAGACTGGCCTTCAGGTTTCAACTAATAGCAAATTTAAAAAAAATATATTTTATCACCATCCTACTGAACGCAGAAATATTAAAATGTTTTATAACCTGCGATAACAATAAATAATTTTATGCAACGTTGTAAAAATACAATATCTTTAAGGTTGGTTTTACTCTCAACATACACAAATTAATGTAAAATTGAAGTATTAGCCTAATAAGTTCCCACTGCTGGGACACGAACACAAGCCTTCTCTCCCCGATTGATTATGCCCTTATCCTTAAGCCCAGTGCGGGTTTTGATGGAAGTCACATGGGGTGGAAAGGCGTAGTCATATTTTAAAAACTTCAGCTACCCATAGAAAGACCCAGAAATGCACAAATTTCTCAAAGAAAGTCATTGACGAAACCTAAAAGAAAATTTGGACGTTCAGTAAAAGTTATCAAAATTAATATGTAGGGCAGGACATTTTTAAAAGGTTTGATTATGGTTTCCTTGAAAAATATGAACATATTGATGCCAAGAGCATTTTAAAAAATATGACCTTTTTTTAAGGTGGGAAAATCATCTAATGACAAATCGCGCTCTTGGGCGGAGCGGGAGATAGTGTCAGACTTTTACTGACTAAAAACCCACTCCTGTTCCTTCGTTACCTTCGTCCCAGGGCCCCGGGTATCGGGATCGAAATCCCGGCGGCGGTTGGGGCGTGAGGACCGTTGCCGTTGCCTCACGCGATCGGCCGCCTCCTTTGCTAGCATTACTGCTTCGCAGAAGGAGGCGACCGCCTGCCACTCCTCCTCGCTCCGGACCATGGCCTGTACCAAGGCCCGGCGCGAATATGACCTTGCCTTTTCTCTGAGGACTTTTGGAAATTCTAGAAAGAAGGTTTTAGCTATACACCCTATATAGCTTCATCCCTTTAACTGTCAGGTTAGGTCGTAAAACGGATCGCGTTAAAAGCTCGTGGTAGCATAGCTGGTCCTTCAACCAAAAATCCTGATGTGATATTTTACGTTCATTATCATCATACCCACCCTTATACGCCCCAATAACAAAATTAAGTTACAATCATTGGATTGGACTGGTCTGTTAGTCTAGTGGTTAGTGGCCCTGACTGCTATGACGGAATTCGTTGGTTCGATTCCCACCAAGGACCAATGTTTTTTGTGATGAGCACAATCATTTGTTCTGTGTCTGAGTGTGATTTATCTATAATATGTATGTATTTAGAAATATTTCAGTATGTTTATCAGTTGTCTAGTACTCATAACAAAAGCTCTGCTTAGCTTGGGACTAGACGGCGTTGTGTGATAATTAAAATCATAATAATTCTAGTGAGATAGTGTTTTTTTTTTTAGAAATTAATTATCCTAATTGTGTGGCAAATAATGTGGGAATCGACGCACTACACTGGTATCTCCTCGGTATTGGTATGTGGGTGGTATCTACGCACGTACACACACACTTTTATGACGCAATTAAGATTTATCAAAACAGGTAATCCAAAAATAACTGATATGGACTCAGTAGCCGATTCTGAACATAAAAATAATATAATATAATATTCCACAACTATCACACATCGCCATCTAATCTCAAGCTAAGCAGAGCTTGTGTTATGAGTACTAAACAAATGATAAACATATTTATATATTTCTAAATACATACATATTATAGATATATTACACCCAGACACAGAACAAATGATCGTGCTCATCACACAAACATTTGTCCTTAGTGGGAATCGAACCCACGACCTCCGGTAAAGCAGTCAGGGCCACTAACCACTAGACCAACAGGCCAGTCAAATAATGATAGTTTATTGTTCTAGGTACCTACATAGCATAGCATAATCAGCCTTTTAATGTTCCCCCTGCTGGGACTCAGGCCTCCTCTCTAGGAGAGGGAATGGGCCATAATCCACCACGCGGACTGCGGTTTGGTGAATCACATGTCTTCGAATTTTTGGTTCTAGGACATGCCTGTTTCCTCAAGATGTTTTCCTTCACCGTTTTGAGAGCAGTAGCGATGAAATAAATTAAACAAAATAATGCGCCTGGTTGGGTTTGAACCCGCGAACTACAGCTCGTTAGTCGGGGCCGTTACTATTTAGATAGGATACTGGATCCTGCACTAGGATACCCTGTGTCGCAGGATCCAGCTTCTCTCGACAAATAATAATATAACTGAGGTGAAGCAGGTAACAAGTACGAGTGTCTACAACATTCATGCTATGCTAAAGACTAACAGAAAAATAAATGTATTGACTGATTTAATAATAATAATAATAATAATCAATTTACAATAATAATAATAATTTAAATTTTTTTATATTTATATTTTTTTATTTATAATATTTTTTTTTTTTCTATTTTTTTTTTTTTGTTTTATTTGACTAGCCTGTTGGTCTAGTGGTCAGCGGCCCTGATTGCTACGCCGGAGATTGTGGGTTCGATTCCCACCCAGGACAAATGTTAGTGTGATGAGCACAATCATTTTTTCTATGTCTGGGTGTAATTTATCTATAATTTAGAAATATATATGTATGTTTAACAGTTGTCTAGTAGTCTTACCACAAGCTCTACTTAGTTTGGGACTAGATGGCGTTGTGTAAATTTTGTAGAATATTATTATTATTATTACATTTTATGATGAGTGTAGGTGCATGTGATTGTGTACAGTTTAATAATTATAATTAACAACTACCTATTATATTATGTTACATATTGTTAGAATCGTAAATTAATTTTCCTCCTAGACCATTTATTTACAACAGTTTATCAAGAGATGACCATCGAACCAAGATAATAACACTATCACATAATCAACCATTATCACATCAGCATCAACAATCTGCAACGAAGCATGCAACCGTTGCGCAAACCCAAGTGATTACGATCGATTACAACAGCCGAGCGTTGCCGACAATTGACGACCGCGACATTGCCAAGCTACTGACACAGACTGGAATGTTCCTCTTAAGGCCCCAGTCAGGGTGAAAAGCGAGCGCGGGTGTTAAGGCGAGCGCGAAGTATTAAACACAAGTATCTCCCTAAACGAAGAACGGACGCTGTCAGTTGAGACTTGTCATCTCTTAGCTGCCAGTAGCTTATTTTAATGTCTATATTGGACCCTGCTACTAAGACTCCGCTGTCCGTCCGTCCGTTTGTCCGTCTGTCACCAGTCTATCTCATGAACAGAGATAGACAGTTGAAATTTTCACAGATGATGTATTTCTGTTGCCGCTATGATAATAAATACTAAAACACAAAATAAAATAAATGTTTAAAAAATCACGTTTTTTGCTACGGACGGAACCCTTCGTGCGCAAGTCCTTGGGCGGTTTATAATTTTACTTAATTTCCATTGTTCTCACATAATAGTAGAGACAAGAAACATGTAACCGAGATATTTGTAATACATAACATGATTGAAAAGGGTGTCCATAGAGTTTCTGGCAAATTCTTCTCCACAGAGACCTACGCTTTGAAATATACAATTAGCATCTATTTTCAAAATGGTTTATTTGAAATAAAAAATCTAATTATCAATTTAACTGGCCTGTTGGGCTAATGGTTAGTGGTCCTGACTGCTATGCTGGTCGTGGTTTCGATTTCCAACCAGGACAATTAATGTTTGTGTGATGAGCACGATTGTTTGTTCTGTGTCTGGGTGTCATCGTCATCATCATTTCAGCCGATAGACGTCCACTGCTGGACATAGGCCTCCCCCAAATGTCACCACAATGAACGGTCCTGTGCGTCTCCCATCCATCGGATTCCCGCAACCTTCACCAGGTCATCGGTTCACCTTGTAGGAGGCCTTCCAACACTGCGTCTTCCGGTACGCGGTCGCCACTCCAGAACCTATCGGCCCCAACGGCCATCTGTTCTGCGAGCAATGTGCTCTGCCCATTGCCACTTAAGTTTGGCGTTTCTTCGTATTATGTCGATAACCCCCCAAATGGTCTGGGTGTAATTTATCTATAATATGTATGTATTTAAAAATATTATATATAAGTATGTTTATCAGTTGTCTAGTACTCATAACACTAGCTCTGCTTAGCTTGGGACTAGACGGCGTTGCGTGATAGTTGTAGAATATTATTATTATCAAATAACATCTCCTTCTCTGGGTGGAGCAAAAGGGAATATTAGATTTTTACTAACTTAAGACCCACCCGTGTTTCTTTAGTTGCCTTTGGCATTCAGGGGCCACGGTGGCTCTTTCAGACTATCCCGAAGCCCTGGCTATACTTTTACCCTGAGGAGATTTTACCCCAGAGTGCTTGGAGCTTCTTCAGGGTGTCTAGCCTCTACTGCCCATTCGACAACAACTATCGATGCACTGTGACCAACTAATCGCGCCCGCGCCAGCTCTCGTCTCTGCACAAGGCCTTAGGTACACGTAATTATATGCAGCGGCAAATATATATATAGTTTGTTGCCAGATTTGGAAACAACCTATACTGCTTCGTCGGTCTGTTAGTCTCAAGCGCTACAACTGGGTTTAAGGTCCTCGGACTCTCGGCAAAGTGACATTGGGCTGCAGGATTATTTGAATGAGTTAGTTCCTCTTGGGCGGGGCGCGAGGGTGTGTCCGACTTTTACAACACTTTTACAAAACCCACTCCTGTTTCTTTGTTGCCTTTCATACCAGGGCCGATCGTCTTCCTTTCAGAAGCAGACCCTTGGCCTCAATAGGCTTCGACCCTGCTGGGCCCCTACGTTTCGCTGACATCTCCTTGAGACGCGCGTGGAACAGTACGCGCCGTCGACGATTTAGGCTCGGTCCGGGCGGTTACCGGACGATCGGATGGCGAGCTACCCATTGCTCGCCATTCGCAAGCCTGCGCCTACGGTGGCCGGAAATCGGGATCGGAATCTCGGCGGCTGGGGCGTGAGGGCCGCTCCCTCGAGCGTGCACGTGCGGCCACCTATTACTGCTTCATGGTCCTTTAAAATTCCAAAGGGGATGAAACGGGGTCCAAAATATTTATGGAGAAACCTATTTCGCGCGGGCGAAGCCACTGGCAGAAGCTAGTACTATTATAGATATTAAATCAATCATCGTGTCATCAATTGCAAGAACATAGTTTCCTAAGTCTCATTGACTATTCTGTTCGCATCTGCTCGATCTCTAACATGAAGATTGTTGCAATAGACACTAGCCACCCAGTTTGTAGACGTGGCTACTGTGGATGCAGTACATGATGACATTGACAACAAATATTGTGACGTCATTCATGAAATCTTGGGACTAAGGGCCTGTGCACACCACGTTTTTTAAACGCGCCGTTTTTGCGCGTCATAGAAACGTGCGTCGTCGGCGCGCTTTTATCCTATTAAAGGTCTACTGGCTGCGTCTGTCTCGCGTGCGTATCGCGTCTGTATCGCTACAAACGCGCGTCAACGCCAACGGCACGTTTAAAAAACGGCCCTAAGATAACTGGAATATGGTGCTAACGAAGATAATCATTTCCGTGTTTGCACAATATTTTAATCTATGTATACATCCTCAATTAATATTATAAAACAACTGTTAGCGACCCACCCCGGCTTCGCACAGGTACAATGCTAATACTAAATATACAACAGAATGTCTTTATATACAACGTTCACAGCTTTTTTGTTATTAGACAATACAAACGTGTTTTCTTTAGATGTTTCTCTTGAAAGAGCGACATATAATTGGCCATGTGAAAAACACTCAACGCTCAAATCTAAGCCTGCGACGTTGAAAGTTTGACCCTGTGATTTATTAATGGTCTTTGCAAAATATATCTTTACCGGAAATTGTGGGCATTTAAATTGGTACTGTAAATCCGGTGGTATCAGAGGAATTCGGGGAATCAATACATCTTTTACTGGCCTGTTGATCTAGTGGTTGGTGGCCCTGACTGCTATGCCGGAGGTCGTGGGTCCGATTCCCACCTAGGACAAATGTTTGTGTAATGAGTACGATCATTTGTTCTGTGTCTGGGTGTAATTTATCTATTATTTATCTATAATATGTATGTATTTAGAAATATATAAGTATGTTTATCAGTTGTCTAATACTCATAACACAAGCTCTGCTTAGCTTGGGGCTAGACGGCGTTGTGTGATAGTTGTGGAATATTTGTGGAATATTATATCTTCTCCGGTACCACCCTCTGTTAAAGTTTTTAGTGATTTTACCAGCAAACGCGTGCCATTAAAAAGTTTAGTTGGAATCAGGTTTCTTAATAAAATAACAGGACAACCTACTTTCAACACCATTTTATGAGGAGGGAGTCCACCGCAACCGCTATGTCCCTGCATTTTAAATCTGTAATATCTCCGAAAATGTTAATTTAAATTATATGCTGTAAAGGGCCATATTGATCTATATTAAATGCAAAATGTATTTAAGGTACCTAATTGGATAAAGATCAATACTGTATTGCTTAAAATCGCTTCGTAAATATCCCATTATTTCTCGTAAAAAGTAAAGGATAAAAAATGGTTATTGTGGGTTAACCCTAAGAGATATCCATCGCATAATGCGTGAGGCCACAGCTTTATGCTGAGCGTTCGGCCGTTTTGCGCGGATGTGACGCAGATCTTCCTTATTAATTGATAATGTTTGTTTGCTAGCTTTAAGATTGCGTCATTTCGCGCGAATAAACAGTTTTTCTTTCTTTCTTCTTTCTTTCTTAGATAGACATATACCATCGCGGACTTTTTTGTAGACTTTTTTAAGGTGTACAGTACTGTAGTACATTATTTTTATTTCAGCCAACGTTTGCAATGTAAGCGCAAAAAAACATGTGTTTATTTACGACACCTCATTAGAAACCTCTAAAATTATCTCTCTACTATATTATGCATGTATTATACTTATTAATCTTCCTTTTAAATCACTCCATCAGCATCAAAATCCGTTGCGTAGTTTTAAAGATCTAAGCATACATAGGAACAGAAATGAAGAGAAGTGATAGTGAAGTCCCCACCGCGTCTATGAACTTGTCTGTTCGCGATAAGCTCAAAAAGTACTGAACGGATTTTCATGCAGTTTTCACCAAAAGACAGACTGATTCATGGGGAAGGTTTATATTTATAAGGTATACATGCATTAATCTAGTACCTATAGAAAAGCCACTTTACTGAACCTTTCAAAATTGGGCAGGTAGGTACAGTCACGAGAAATAAGATATATTCATTATCACATTTTTTATCTATCTTAACATCTGCCATTCAAGAACTATATGCACGACAATTGGTTCTAAATGACCTATTTCATGGTTAGGTAATTAAGAACACTTATTTATTGAATAGCAGAAGTTCTCTGTTCGTGACTGTATCTACCTACTACGTCGTTTAAAATAAATTATTCACGAAGTCATCAAATTCAGAAAAACTCACAAAACATTACTAGTTTTGGTACTATTTAAGCTAATTTAAAAACTCATAAATTGGTTTTCTCACGTGTACCGGTACACGTGTTTTTTTTAAAGCTTAATTTTAAAATAAAAATGTTAATTTATTATAATAATATACTTCCTACTAAGTATCTTTTTTAATCATCTTGTCCTAAACTTGAAGAATTATTTTTAGTGTTAAATAAATATCGCACTAATATTATAAAGTTGTAAATGTAGAGGTGTTGGCTCAGTGGTAACTGCTCCCACTTACAAGTTGTAGGTAGAGGGTTCAAACCCAGCCAGGCGCATTACTTTGTGTAATTTATTTCATCATATAATTATGTATAATAGTATAATGCATATTTATAGTAGACTAGCTTCAGCCAGCGGTTTTGCCCACGTTAAAGAAGTGTTATCTATACAAACTTTGGACCCCCGTTTGATACCTTTAGGGGCTGAATTTTGGAAAATCCTTTCTTAGTGCTCGCTTGCGTCATAAAAGGAAACCTTGTGCAAAATTTCACGTTCCTAGTCCCAGTAATTTCAGCTGTGCGTTGATATGTCAGTCAGTACGGCGAGTATCCAACTATCCATCCTTACGTTGTTTAAACCTCTACGGTCCGGACTAAGCATTTCGCCTCGTCGTTTATACCGCGTACATCGAAGGACTGGAACAATACCATCACCCCACCTTACCATCAGGTGGGATTGTAGTCAAGCACTAGTTTATATGAAATTAAAAAAAAGTTGCGTCAACTAAGGTTGCTCGTTTGTGGAAAGCTTTAAGTATCTGTTGACCGCAGCCTAACACGCCGTTTTCCGCAAAAATACTTATATTCCGATCATTTCTGCGAACGTTCACTATCAATATCGGTTTATTATTCCATTAAAGCTACAGCATACCATCAGGTGGGATCGCAATCAAGAACTAGTTTATATTAATTAAAAAAAAGCCAGTTTCCCCATTTATAATTATATGTAAAGAGATAAAAACCAGAACTTTCAAAGATTTCTAACATCTGTGTGAAGCTGGGGCAATTCGCTAGTGGGTAATAAAACATTGTAAGAACCTAACACAAGTAATATTTAATAGTAAAACTATTGATTTACTATTAAAGCTAATAATAGGTTAAGCGTTATTTGTGCATTTGTTCTTCAAATAAGAGATTATTGTGTGATCACGTGTGTAGCCACCTGAGTGTTACTTACTTAAACATTCTTAGAATATTATGCTGTACTATAATATTCTTATATACTAAGATCCCAGAGCTGTCAGACATAACTTATTTTCACATGGATAAAACCTTAGGTTCTCAGTAGGTAGCGTCTCATGTGCTTTGAATACCTGTGTACTTGTGGAGCTCTCCCTTGGGGAACTTTGGCAGGTACGAGGTGAGAAAGGGAACTAAAAATAACGAGTTACTTAACTTAATGTTTTATGACTGATTTTTATATATGTTTTGCACAATATTATTCTAAAGTAGTATCATAAGTGTCAGACACTTTCCATGGACCAAAACTTTTGTCAGACACTTTAAAGCTCCACAAAAAGTAAATTAATTTTACTTTGTTATTAAGGTAACTATTACAAAGTTATATTTCATTAGTCAGACCAATTGTAGTGACCAAACATCCAGTCAGTGCATGAAATCGTCACACTCGCTCTGAAACGCATGCGTGCTCTCGCGCTCATACTCTCGGCTGAATATTTTTTGTGTTTAGGGGATGTTTGGTCACTACAATTAACATGTAAAATAAAATGAAAAATGACTGGCCTGTTGGTCAAGTGGTTATTGGCCCTGACTGCTATGCCGGAGGTCGTGGGTTCGATTCCCACCCAGGACAAATGTTTGTGTGATGAGCATGATCATTTGTTCTGTGTCTGGGTGTAATCTATCTATATTTGTATGTATTTAGAATATAAGTATGTTTATCAGTTGTCTAGTACTCATAACACAAGCTCTACCTTGGGACTAGGCGGCGTTGTGTGATAGTTATGGCAAAAAAAAAAAATATTCTTCTCAGTCAGTACACTCTTGCAAGAGTGATCGTGGTCATCACTGTGAATCACGATGAGTGATCATCTTGGTAACACAGCGCCATTCATCGTGGACTGCAGCTTTCCGAGTACATTCATAAACCGAGCACTTAGTTGCGGCCTTGATCTGGTCTGTCCATCTCATTGGTGATCTTCCACGTAGCCTGGTGCCCTCAACTTTGCCCTGCACTACGAGACGCTCTATGGAGTCATTACCACGACAACCTACATGGCCGAAGAAGTTCAAAATGCGCGACTGCACTGTGGATGATAGGCGCTGTCTGTATAACTTAAAATATAAAATATTATTCTATTTTTTTTCTTTTTCCATAGATATTTTTATCGTACAATTAGGATTAGATTATGAGAGCAGTGGTGGCCGAGTGGTAACGGCCCCGACTTACGAGTTGTAGGTCGCGGGTTCGATCCCAGCCAGGCGCATTACTTTGTGTAAATTATTTCATCACCACTGCTCTCAAAACGGTGAAGGAAAACATCGTGAGGAAACCGGCATGTCCTAGAACCAAAAATTCAAAGACATGTGACATTCACCAACCCGCACTGGGCCAGCGTAGTGGATTACGGCCCATTCCCTCTCCTGGAGAGAGGAGGCCTGAGTCCCAGCAGTGGGAACATTAAAAGGCTGATTATGCTATTATGCTACAATTAGGATAACTGTTCTACTTTCTTAAAAAAAGCACAAGACCACCTAAGAGCGTTTAAATAAAATTTCAGTGCTTGAAATCAAGATTTTACCAACGTTATTTTTTTATTTGGGCATATAAGGGCATGAAATAATTCCAATTACATATCTTATACCAGCAACATGTAATTTTACTAACTCGAAAAACCATTTTTTATATTCAACCACTTACGTTGTTACAAATTTGAAATATTTTATGTCAAATCATTTGTAACAAAAACTAGTTTTGCATGATAATGCTATGAAAGCTATTTTGAATACCGTTGGAATACGCGTCGATTTAAAAAAAAAAATCTAAGTGATAGTTTGCAAGTAAACAATCCATACCAATCAGGGACGCCGGCTTTTAGAAAACCCTCATGGGTGCTCATGCTCATTTGATGACTCGAAAAAGTGGCGAAGTTGAGTAGAGAAATGCACAGTGATCGACTGACAAATAAATAAATGTCCTACTTACATACTGCGTACTTAATTACTAATTATATTTGATAAAAATATAAAATAAAATTAGAAATATTATAATTTATACGTAACCTAAAGGGCGATTACTGATCCTGTTTCTTGATGTCTATTCTCATGGGTGCTCGAGCTCCCGAGCACCCACGGAGTCGGCGCCCCCTGATACCAATCACAGATATGTCAAACAGTAATACCAATATAATAAAGATAAAAGATTTCTATTTTTGTTTGATTTTTATTAAACTCAAAAACTACTGGACTGATTTTAAAAATTCTTTCTCCAGTAGAATACTGCTTTGTCATTGAGTGTCAGAGGCTATTATATTCTACAATCACGCGGACGATGCTGCAGGCAAAAGCTAGTATAATACAAATGTAAGCAAAGCGAGTTCAGAATTTTAAGTTACTCCGATACCTACAGGTTAGGTTAGAAGGTTAATGCGGGAGCTCTACTCGCGCCTTAGCCTTCGTGGTTATTTTTTAGCAGATTTTTGGAGGCGAATAATGCTATAAAAAGAAATCTGCTTAATTAGCATTTATTAAATAATACCTACGCGTAATCTAGTTCAAAGATAAAAAGATTCAAAAGCATTTATTTTAAATAAACCATTTACAGGCAATTTTGAAATGTCAAGAAGTCAGTCAGTCAGAAAAAAAAATGATGCTAATTGCAATGATGCTAGATGAAGTTTGGTTGGAATAACAATAAATATTTTTTATCAAACTCCCAAGTTCCCATAACACTATTATAAATTGTATAACACTGATTGAGATCACTGTGCCAAGTTATAATTCCCACTGGCTTCTTTCATGCATCATTCATTGTATTCGGAGATAGCCTACATTTCTTTCACTTAATTCTTTTTTGTTTTAATAACATACATTTCGTCTTTTTTGTTTTAATAACATTCATTTCGTAAAACAATGTCCATGACTTATTAATCAAATATTGTTCCATATTAAGCCTTTGCCCTGTAGAAAGATTCCCGTGTCATAGAGGGCAGGACAAGAAAGTCTGAGAGTCCCATTTCATAGGAAATGAGGGACCCATTTCATAGGAGAGTCCTGTTTCATAGGACGTGAGAGTCCCTTTTCATAGAACGTGAGAGTCCCTTTTCATAGGAGAAAAGAGTCCCATTTCATAGGAGATTAGAGTCGTTTTTCATAGGATACAAAAGTCCTGTATCATAGGAGATAAAAGTTCCTTTTCATAGGAGATGAGAGTCCCATTTCATAGGAAATAAGAATCCTATATTATAGGATACTCTCAGATGAGAGTATCCTCTTAGATGAGAGTATCCTATGAAATGATGAGAGTCAGATTCATAGGAGACAAATGAGTCCCATTTTATAGGACTTGAAAGTCCTATTTTATAGTACAAAAGTGTCCCTTTTCATTGGAGATGAGAGTCCCGTTTTATAGAAGATGAGGGTCCCGATGCGTAGGAGATGAGAGTCCCATGAAATACTGATGAAACGCTTTCAATAGAAGGTGCGATCAATATAACAGAGACCGTTTATCTTTTTAAACAGGTCACCAACATCCCTTATAATATAGTGGTACGAGGTAGGTCAAGAAAAAAATATGTGGAAGAATTTGGAGAGGTGTTTGCCCAGCAGTGGAACACAGTACAGGCTAAATCAGTGGTCCTTATTTTATGTCAATAAAAATTCCGATAAATTATAATAAATTACCGGAAAACATAAAACAAGAAAATAAAACCAGTATTTTTTTTAATAAATTAAAACAATTCCTTATTAACTAAACCTATTACACAATCGACGAATATTTAAAGGATAAATTAAATAATAAATATATTGAATACTTCGACTATTTACTTGAAGACATAGTTAAAATATACGAATATAATTTTCGGGTAATAATTCATATATGTGACTATAATATTACTGATAACAGTACTAAATAATTCCGTTCATCATCATCATCATCATTTCAGCCGAAAGATGTCAACTGTTATACATAGGCCTCCCCCAAGCGTCTCCATAACGACCGATCCTGTGCGTCTCACATCCACCGCAATCCCGCGACTCTCACCAGGTCGTCGGTCCACTTTATGGGAGGCCTTTCAAAGCTACGTTTTCCAGTGCGCGGTCGCCACTCTAGAACCTTTCGGCCCCATCGACCATCCGTTCTACGAGCAATGTGCCCTGCCCACTGCCACTTTACAAAAAAATTCCGTTACGTTTCCGAATTCCGTGTAAAGCTCAGGTGTTTTCCAATTCGCCTTCGCCGGAATGCTCATATTCTTTCCCTTCTATATACCTAATATCCTCTCTTCCCCCCCTCACGCCACTTTACCTTAAAAAAACGTTTTAGGTGTCTCTGCAACTCCCATACAAAAATTGCTAAGATCATCAGAAAACTTGCGACTTAATTTGCCAATCCTTACCACGACTTTCTATGATAAATTATTTACTGTCCAGGCTGCTCGTCTGTGTAATGATTTCCATCGTTGCCGGTTTTTAAAAGACTCGTTGTCGACGATATTTATAGCGACAGGTAATGTTGCCTGTCGCTGTGAATATTGATTAGTCGTAATTTTAATTTCTGTCTATAGTTTTCAATAATTATGTATGTATATCTATTATGTATCTATTATACAACATTATGTTTAATACCGGTTTTGTCACATCAATGGCAGCCCCATTTCTTGTCCAGGTAATTATTCATTCCAGGTTGCCTGGAAGAGATCGCAGAATACGATAAGGCCGCACATTGTATGTTTTAGTTTTAGTTTTCTTTTGTGACAATAATTATACAGATAAGAAATTTAAATAGATACTTATATTAGCTCTCTTCCTCTCTCCTACTATTTGTAATGTTAGTGTGCCCAACAGGGTCCGTAATTGTTTCCATTTTTTTATTATTTATCACCTGACATGTACAATATGGATTGCAATAAAGATTTGATATCCTACTAATATTATAAACGCGAAAGTATGGATGTATGGATGTTTGTTACTCTTTCACGCAAAAACTACTGAATGGATTTCGATGAAACTTGGTACCCGGGTAGACCATGTGTTTGGGATAATTTTCTAGTAACACGCGGGCGAAGCCAGCTGCTACCAGCGTAGCAGCTGGTTTTAAATAAATAAAAATGGGGTGAGAGTAAAATAGGGGACGAAAAAAGATTTGAACTGAATCTATAGTAGTACTCTAAGTTCTTACTACTTCCATCGTCATGCACCGAAAGAAAACATAATAATAGATGTGCAACCGTCATCAGTTTTCTTTTCGACATAAAAAGTTGAAACAACGCTTGCGCAGTTTTTAGGAAACTGCAGTTTCGTAGGCACGATGACATATAATTTACTGTATCCCTAGTCTGGGTAGAAAAAAAATACTGCGTAACACGATTTTAGTGCCCATTTAACTGATAAGGGAAATAATAATATTCCATAACTTTCACACAACGCCATCTAGTCGCAAACTAAGCAGAGCTTGTGGCATGAGTACTAGACAACTGATAAACATACTTATATATTTCTAAATACATACATATTATAGATAAATTACACCCAGACACAACAAATGATCGTGCTCATCACACAAACATTTGTCCTGGTTGGTAATCGAACCCACGACCTACACAGGCACAGCAGTCAGGGCCACTGACCACTAGACTAACAGGCCTGTCAAAAATAAGTATTAAATAAAAAAAAAACAGTTTCAAGCGTGGTTACATTTGAAAGAATGCGTTTAACTAGTCCAGACACGAATATTCTTTCTACATATGCTAACTGATGTATACTGTCCTTTGTGATTATTTAATGTATTAAATCTGTTTTTTCACAATCGTCCCCAGGATATGGGACTTCCTCTCCGAACAAGCTCGACGTGGAACGACGGTTATCATCACCACACATTACATAGACGAGACGAAACAAGCACACAAGGTAAGCTAAACTAATCTTAATTACCTAGGGAAGGGATGGCAAACCTATGGCAAGCGTGCCAATGGTGGCACGGGGCTAAATAATTCGAGCATGCCAGAAACAGCAGATATCGATCGATATATATATATCTATATCTATCGATATCGCTTTTCTCATGTATTTTTTTTAAGTAAACAGAGGAGTAAATTTTATTTTTTAACTCTAGAATCTTATTTACATTTAAAAATACTTAACTATAATTACAATAAAATAAAAATAATAGTGAAAACGCTACACTAATTACAACTAACTAAAATTGGACTAAAATATGGCGTCAAAAATGTCTTCCACGTCGCTGTCGACTGGTAATGTGCCCAAAAGACTGGCGGCATTGACACGCTGTATGGCAATGCTTAACCTCTGGCCGAGGTAACAGCCAGCCCTTGGGTCACGCGAATTTTCAACTAGACGTTTTGACAGATCTTTAAACAACTTGTGAGCACTCGGACCCCACGTTCCAAGAGTTTCAACCCCAAACGCTTCGAAAATATAACTTCCAACAAGGTATTATATTTCCGCCGCTTGAGGTTCTCCGCAGCCGCAGCCGCACGACGAACTAGGAAGATGAGATGGCGCAAGAGTATCGACACAAGTAGCGTTGGCGTTCCATACTAAAGGCCTAACCATCTTCCATGGGAATAACGGCATGCCTTCCGGTCTCTTGCCATCGTAGCGTGCCAGGCCATGGGGTTCCAATATGGCTGGAGCGCCGACGGAGACAAGAGCGCGTCTGATGATGTCGTTGATATTCGCGTGTCGTGCTATGCGACCCGCACTACAGCTGCATGACAGACCGTGGTTCCCGAAGGTGTTGACGACGTCGCCACAGTGGCAGCGATGAGGAGAACAGCATCTCGGGAGCGCCTAGACGCAAGGAAGCAGCGAGGCGGAAATGTATTTAAATTAAATAAAAACAAACTAACAGGCAGTCAGTATTTTAATATGCTGAAAAAAAAAGAAAATAAAAAAAACTAAAAAGAAAAATAAACCCCATGCCTTAGTCATCCTCTCAGAAACTGTTAGTATGTAATTAAAATGTAATCAAATTAACCGTGAACTCCAATAAAATGTGCAAGTAATAATTAAAATCATAGATTGCGTTACATCCCCCCATTGTAATGGTAAAGGTGGATCTACACTAGAGGAGCCGAGCACGAGCAGAGCATGAGCCGAGCCTCGAACGAGCGCGCTTACTGCGTTTGGTTCGGTTTTGCAGGGATTGCAGGTTTTTTGACGAACACAAAGGGTTTTGCATCACGTTCGAGGACAGTGATCGTTGGAGGCTCGTTGTACGTCCACACTTAGACGCGGGCGAAGGCACATCAGCGAAGCCGTTTTCTTTCATAAATTCGAAAACGAGACAGCGACTGTCGCAACCCAGTGTTCGACCACATCGTCGTTTAATATCAGGTGAAACACTGGTCAAACGCGAGCCCATCAATTAGCTTGCGCGAGGCCCCTTTGAGTGCGAGGCCTAGGCGAGGGGCCGCTTTGCCCACGCCTAACTACGCTACCTACTGCGAGTAGAGAGGCTCGGCTTGTGCTCAGCTCGTGCTCGGCTTCTCTAGCGGACACGCACCTTAATAGTACGGTCATAAATAAACCGTTATTTACTCGTGATATAATTGTACGAACAACCTTGAAGATTTCTGTCGCGGTTGTATTATTTGCAACGGTTTCAACATGACACCGTTGAGGGAACTGCTTGACTTGTTATGGCATAGATTGCTTTAATAAAGCATCCGTTACTACCTTATCTTTTGATCAACTTAAATTGCTATGTAATGAGTTTTTATAAGGTAATTGCTCCATGGTAACTGGCGAACTATTCTTGAGATTTTTTTTTAATTTCACACGTTAGATTTAGGTTCTATATTCATTAAAATCATCAATATAACCCTCCCAGATCATCTTACCCTATTTTAAAGGTTACTTCTTGAAAAAGTCCTTCTGTTATTTCAGCCAATAGTTCCTCTTCAATCAATTCTTCTAAATGTTAATAATAATAATAATTTATTTATTTGCCAGAATGTAGGCGTACAAAGTCGTATTATCTTAATTTAAAGGTGGTCCATTTATATTCTACCATAACTTGTGGTGGCAGTATACAGTATTCATTAAATTCATTAAAAATGTCATATTCAGACTTCAATTATCACTATAGTTGCTACAAAATGTCTGATTAAACAAATTAATTGTAAATATTTAATTTCACAAATCATTGATTAAAAATGTCATAATAATGTGAAATCAAACGTTACCAATACCTGCTATCTATGTTCTAACACAGGTCATAGCATCATGTGCCTAGGTTAATCGTAATCCGTTCAGCTATTTATTATATGATAATACACTATTTTAATATTAGTAGTCAGTAAAACAGGATAGGTAATAAAATTTTAGAGTAGTAAAAACTTTATGGTGCGTCCTAGAACAAAAAAAATCGAAGACATAACATCCTCTGCGTCCGCGCTGGACCCACATGGTGGATTACAACCCATTCCCTTTTAGTGGGAACATCGTAAGGCTGATTTCTGTATGTTCTTCTACTTAATCGTGCTCTCTTGACAGAGTGGTCGTGGTCTCGGTCGAATATTGCACCACCGTCTCTTTCGTGATGCGACGCCATGCAGCTCTGTGTTTGGCGGCTTGGGAGTTGTCGTTAATGCTGCAGTGTGTCACAGATTTGATGAAGTCCACCGTATACATGAGCGTCCACGTGATTTTTTGCCCTCGACTTTCCCTTGAACCACCAATCGTTCCATCGAATCCTCGTTACGGGTGATATGCCCTAAGATCTTAAGGATTCGTATTTTCTCAGACGACAATAATCTCTCTTTGATATTGAATTATTTCTGGATGGAAACATTTGTTCAGTGCGTTTCTGTATGTTAAGCTTATTTAAAAACTTTACAGTTCTAAACCACATCATAGATACTAATTGAATCTCTCTCAATAGATTGGTCTTCTCCGTGATGGTCAGCTTTTAGCTGAAGAATCCCCAGAAGATCTCCTAAGGAAGTTCGATTGTGACACTCTCGAGGAAGCGTTCTTGAAACTGGCGATGAGGCAGCATGAGATGCCGAGGCGGCGGTCTAGTAAGTAACTACTACATTTAAAAAAAAAACTCATTTTCTCATTTTGATGCAAGTGCCGGAAAGTCTGACCAGCAGTCTATCTAAGAAGTATCGTGTTGCACAGTAACTGGGAGGTCTTAGTCGCTTCATGTAGGTAAAACTGACTGGCACTAGACTGGAACCAACTAGCTGGGCAAAGGCTAGGAAGACAATGATGATTCCTTGACATACTCTTAAATACTTCATGTCATTGTTGTAAATTTGCAGCACTAACAGCATCTCCTGATGTGATCCCGGACAGCAGCATCTGCAACGGCGTGGACAGCCGCTACCACTCACGAGATGACTTCCCCACCATCACCACTAGCACTGATGTGAGTATGAGTTGCACTGTTTCTGCTATGCCTCTATGCTGCCTATTTCACTTTAGCTTCCTCACTTACCAAAAGGTGTGATAGTACAAACACACGCGAGTATATCAATAATAAAAAAAGCTTCTGCTGTTCTTCTTTCTTCCCTTCTTCTTGTACCATTCTTCTTCTGCCATTGTTTTGTACCAATCTTCTTGTACCATTATTCTTGTATCATTATTTTATGTCATTCTTCTTGTATTATGCTTGTTGTACCATTCCTCTAGTGTCATTCTTCTTATAGAAATAGAAAGAAGAAAAAAATGATATGTTAAGATATCGTTTGTAATATATGAAAAAAGAGAAAAAATAGAAACTACAATCATGAACTTAGGACACCATTTAAGAAAAAAAAACAGAGATCTCTTTTTTCGTACTAAAAATTACCCTCAATTTCAGGTGCTAACCAAGAAGGAGAAAACACCAAAGGACAGCAAGAGATTAACAAAGTCCAGGTATAAGGCCGTCTTCATCAAGAGTATACAACAGTTTTCAAGGCATCCAGGGTAAGTAACACATCATTCAGGTATATATAAGTATGTTAATCAGTTGTCCAGTACTCATAGCACAAGCTCTGTTTAGTTTGGGACTAGAGGGCGTTATGTGAAAGTTGTGAAATATTATTATTTCACTTATCAGTTAAATGGGCACCAAAATCGAGTCACGCAGTGTGTACTTAGATTAGGGATACAGAACATTATATATATATATATATCGTGCCTACGAAACTGCAGTTTCCTAAAAACTGCGCAAGGCATGTTTCAACTTTTTATGTCAAAAGAAAACTAATGATGGTTGCACATCTATTATTATGTATTATTATTCAGAAATACAACACCTTGGATTACTCCAAGAGTTCCTTGGCAAAGACTTAGTACCGTCAGATCTGGTCATCATTTTGCTTGTCAATTAAAATCAGTTTTCAAGCAGTATATTTGTAAATTCTAAGCTTTGCAGTTTCTAAATTCAAATGAAATGCAGCGGGAACATTTGAAAGAGTGACCGTGGCCTTAGAAGGCAGGGCACTTACATTACAAGTTTTTTGTGTATTTTCATGCTTTTTAATAAATACATTTTCTTCCTTTTCTTAAGTAATGCTAATTTCACAGCCTGGCGCATTACTTTGTGTAATTTATTTCATTACCGCTGCTCTCAAAAATATGAAGGAAAACATCGCGAGGAAATTAACATGTCCTAGAACCAAAAATGCATTGGGCCCGCGTGGTAAATTACGACCCATTCCCTCTCTAAGAGACGATGTCTGCCCCGCTAGCCAAGTTACAACCGTTTCGTTTCGAATCTCTTTCGTCGATCACCTCGAGTCGGCCACGCCTCCGATTCCTTTGTTCTGACGTCATCTCAACGCTCAGTCACGTGGTCAGAACAAAGGTATAGCAGGCGTGCCCGACTCAAGGCAATCAACGAAAGAGAAACGAAACGGTCCTAACTTGGCTAGGCCTGCTGTTATGCTTAATTTCACTTTTTTTTGTTTCCAGTGGTCTAATCTTCTCAGTCCTGTTCCCCATCATCCAAGTTGTTGCGTTCTTCGCAGCCGTGGGTCATGATCCGCGGGATCTGCACATCGGAGTGGTCAATGAAGAAGCTGCCTTTTCTCCATGTAAGTAATATCTAAATATAACTCTCTATTATTTGAAACATAATCAGCTTCTCAGTTGTATTCAGCTTCCCAGAGACGTCGGGGTAGGCGCGGGCATTCGGGCGACGAGCAATGGGTAGCTCGTCGTCCGCTTCTCCTATAAGGATCTAGATCGAGTCGTAGACGGCGCATAGTGATCCACGCGCGCCTCAAAGAATTGTTACCAAACGGCAGGGTTATTTCAAATTTCGGAAAACGTAGTCCTAGAATGCAAGAGGCAAATGAAGGAACATATGTAGGTCTTAGGTACCTAGCAAAAATCTGTCATGCCCTCTCCCTCCAGTCTAGAACGGGACAAGGCTTTAGATGATTTCCCACTTCCCAAAAAAAGAAAAAATATTGGACTCGACAAGACAATACGCTCACGGTCAGCTCACCCTTACGTAGAAAATCAACAGTATTCTCTTTCACATTTACAGACGGTCTAGACATATGTAGTAACTCAAGCCTGATAACAACGACGGTGAACGAAGATGAGACGTGCGACTATTACATGCTGAGCTGCTGGTTCCTCGAGGAGATGGAGAAGAAGATGTTATTCCAGGTATATAAACCATCTTTAATGTGCTTTTTAAAGTGCGAAAGGAAAGGCCCTTGCTCAGGGCCACGGGTAGTGTGAAAGTGAAACCCGGAGCCCTGGGACGAAGGCAAAGAAGGAACGGGAAGGAAGGAGTGGGTTTTTAGTCAGTAAACATCTGATACTATCTCTCGCTCCGCCCAAGAGCGGGATTTGTCATTAGATGATTTTCGCACCTATAAAAGAAAAACTCCCGATCAGTGTCACAAAACAGTGATTTTCTGAAGCCTACTCCTCGGTAACGGCTAGATCGATAGGTTTTAAAAAAAAAAATTATTTATTATACATTCTTATAAAACATTATCAACATAATTATGATTTTTTTCGGAAGACTACTTACTCAGGTTCGCCTTAATAACTCATCTTATCACCCATAGCATATTGACACGTTTTACAAAGCGTCGCTTTTTTTAATGTGACATTCAAATCTCTCATCGAGAAAAAACATAACTTTTAAAAGGAAAACATAAACAAAGCAAATATCCATCCACTCCACACTCACCCCCACTGCATACCTCGCACTCCACACATAGACATACACTCACCCAAAAGCACAAGAATACTATTTTCGTCAATGACGCAATTTTTTTTTATATAATTAAAAAAGAATTCTTAATTCTTTATTGTACACAAAAACAAAACATAATAAATTGACATACAGACAGTTCATGTACAAAGGCGAGCTTAACTCAGCAATGAGTTTTCTCCCAGCAAACCTTTGAAATATAGAGAGAGAACATATTCGAGGGTAGGATCCAGTGCACAATATAAACCTACATACTAAGTCTAATATATAATTATATTATACATACTAATACATACTATATATACTAATATTATGTCAATAATGAAAGGAAAAGCTCTTTAAGTTTCCTTAAAACCTCCTTCCTTCCCTTCCTTAAAGAACCACTATTTCTCATGGTCACGTTATAACTTAAGAACGGCTGGACCAATTTTAATATTTAATTTTCTGTATTGTTCACCAGCATACAGGGAAGGTTGTAATTAGGGTAAATAGGTAGGTAGATAGTGTAGGTAGTTAAGTAGCGTAGTTACTACCTGTAAATTAATATTTTTTGCCGAACGGGAAGAGACTGAATTCTAATGAAAGACACAGGGAATCCTAGTGTGGGGTCCAGGAAATTTGTGTATCGCATTATTGTATATTTATTTGTATATGTACATATAAATTATATTTTTAAATATTTCAATATAAAGTAAAAAAAACATTTAAAAATATAAAAAATAGTGTCCCACCGGTATCGGGAACAGGGTCCAAGCTACCGGCGGTCAGGGCTCCAGAGAAAGGAACCTCCTAACAATACGAGCCGTGTCCAGGAGTACCACTTTCTGAATCAAGCCCTTGATCCAGCCGCCTAACGCGAGCCTCCTAAGGTGTTGGTCGAGGCTCTTGGCTATTAAGCCATTGGCTGACACGACTATCGGTACAATGATCGCCGAGTCCACATCCCACATGTCGACAACCTCGCGAGCCAAGTCAAGTATATTTATTATTATTATTTATTTGGTTTTTCAACTTTCCAGACGCCATTCAACACATCAGAAGAAGCGAAAGAGGCTGTGTCTACAGGCAAGCTGTACGGAGCGCTACACTTCTCGAAGAACTTCAGCGCAGCGCTCGGCAAGAGGATCACGGACGGCGAGGTGGAGGATGACATCGTGGATGACAGCAGCGTCAGCGTGTGGCTGGACATGACTAGTGAGTGATCATACAAATATCTTCAGAGGTACAATCAGGGTACAAAAGTGCAGTTGCACTCTACCAATGCTAAAGTGTCTAAAATTTCTTTGTTGTAGAAGTTTCATAGTCCACAACTAGTTTAATCAATACTACGTTATTCTATGCCACAAATCAAATCAGGCATGAACCATTGACCCTCTTCTACAAAGACATTTTAGACCCTTTAACATTGATAATAATAATATTCCACAACTATCATACAACGCCGTCCAGTCTCAAGCTAAGCAGAGCTTGTGTTATGAGTACTAAACAACTGATAAACATACTTATATATTTCTAAATACATACGCATTATAGATAAATTACACCCAGACACAGAACAAATGATCATGCTCATCACACAAACATTTGTTCTGGGTGGGAATCGAACCCACGACCTCCGGCATAGCAGTCAGGGCCACTAGACCAACAGGCCAGTTGTTGTTGGCCAGATTGATGGAAGTGCAATGCACTTTTGACCCCTGATTGTTCATGGTGGACACAGAGGATAAAGACAAATAGCTCGCTAGTTCAAATTTAACGGTGTGCATGTAGTCGTGTCGATGAAGAACTTTAATGTATTATTACGTAGCGGCGGCGCGACGGAGCACTGCAGTATGGGACCGCGCGGGCGCCCGCTGTCGGGCATTAGTTACCGTTTGCGTTCTAAGGCGATGGTGACTCTTTGAAACATTTCTGTAGCCTAACTAGTACGATAACCAACTCATTTAAGGATTACCATAAACCATATATTTTTGTATCAGATCACCAGATCTCGAACTTCATGAAGACTCAGCTCCATAAGGCGTATGAGAGCTTCACGAGACGATCCATGATTGCATGCGGCCGACCTGAAAATTTAGTACAGGTATGAAATGTCTACACTACCTACTAATTATTATATTATTATTATTCCATTTATTTATATTATTTACATACTCATTAGATTTTTAAATATTTCATTAAAAAAAAACACATAAAAAAAAATGATATAAAAAATAGTAGCCCACCGGTATCGGGAACAGCGTCCAAGCTACCGGTGGCCAGGGCTCCTGACTCCTGAGAGAGAAATCTTCTAACGATGCGCGCCGTGATCCAGCTGCCTAACGAGAGCCTCCTCAGACGTTGTTCGAGGCTCTTGGCTATTAAACCATTGGCCGTTACGACTATCGGCACAATGATTGCTCTATCCACATCCCACATGTCGAAAACCTCGTTTTTTTTTGTAGTACTTAAAATATACAGTTTTTTTTTTCACTTATTGATTGTGATACTCTTATAGCCATGAGATGAAGGTATTATGACAATTCTTATTAGCCGAAACACTGCTAGGATAATTACATTGTGTTATTATGAAGTTCCCTTCCACCTTCCGGCTCCATCATCATTCGATAGTACCTTATAGCCAAAGTGCATCTCATGACAGTTCTAATAAGCCTAAACACGGCTAGGATACATTGATTATTTACGGAGTTCCAGTGCCTACCTTCCAGCTCCATTATCATCATCAGATCATTTAGATGATATCATTTTCAACATAACTATTCAGAAACATTTATTTATTCGTATTTTCATAGTTGCTTAATAATGCTTAATTATACTATATTCATTGTGATATCTATGTGAGTGTGAAGTTCCGTTGACCATCTCTGGTCTTTTTCATTAGTTCCACTTCATCAAAAATGATACTTTTTGACTGTAGATGCTTCTCGATAAAAATACCAAAATCACTATATATAACAATATTTGAGGAGTTCTTTCAATTCGTCATGGATCCTATCATCATAACTGGATTTTGAAAAAAATGGGACCTATCTGGAAGCATATCCATTGAAGTAAAAAACATATTTGCAAATCGGTGCATAACTGACAGAGTTCTGAGGTAACAAACATTAAAAAAACAACCGAATTGAGAACTTTTTCCTTTTTTTATGAAGTCGACTGAAAAGTAAGATAAACACATTCAATTTCAAATTTTAATATTACCTGAACCATCATACGTATGTTATTTTTCAAGAAACTACCTACTCCGATGCAAATAAAAATCTATAGACGTGATAGAACTTTACTATTAAATTCGCCTTCAAATATAACGAAACATAACTACATTATACCGACGCAAACACGTGCCACACCTGATTTATATGTAGAGTCGCGTCGTGTAGCGTCACGTCGCGTATCGTCGCGTGGCGTGGATCTAATGTAGCTCTACAAGTCCCATATAAAATGTTTGGAGACCGACGCCAACGTGTGCCCAATGTAATTCTACCTTTATGGTCATATCTTTTGCATAAAAACATAAAAATTTGTAGACTAGCGTAATCTAATGTTACCTACGATGTGTCCTACAGATTCCAGTGCACTTTGAGAAGCCGGTGTTCGGGAAGAGTGAACCGCAAGTCGTCAGCTTTATGGCTCCAGGGATCCTCATCACGTAAGTCACGAATACTATCTCACTGTAGTTTGGGCCTTTAGGGGATTTAGTTGATTTCGGACTGTTCTAATTATGTTCTAATCGCACGGAGAACTCTAACACCGTAATGATAATTTAGTTCCTGTAAATTAAAGAAAACAAAAATAGGTTTTTTTTCATATTCTTCTCAGAATACCGTTTTATTTGATACCCATTGGGTATCATGGCATGGGCTCCCCGTATAAAAAATAATTAATCCACCGCCTTTGGATGCCATGTTAATTTGAAAGTCGAATTATTAAACCGTGCAATTTCATCTGAACCAAACTTGCATGCTACAGCTCAATCAGTTAGTAATTCTGTTGGCAAGATATATTCCACACATACCCACAAGGCAGTTTAAATAAAAGCTTGTAACAAGCTACAAAATTTAAATTGTTATTCCGGATCAAATTGAAACAACAATTGAAAAAGAACTGTGGACAAGCTACAAACTATTAACTTAGGACAAAATTATTATTTTTTATTTTATAAAAATTAAAATTGCAATTTTTAACATTAACACTGTCTTAGAGATTTTAAAAATCTAAATATCTACTGAAACAAGTCTCGAGCAGTTTAAGAATCGTTCTTAATTATTATTTGTCCAGCTTTATTACTATTTGAAATTGTAACTGTCGATAATAAATTAAATTTGTAAGGTAAATAGTAAGTGATTTTAAATACTCTATCCATGTAGCTTATTTCATAGCTTATATAATTACTTTTGAGAAGGAACATAAAAGTACATAAGACATTGTTTGTTTAAAAAAATTTTGGTACTGCAAAACATTTAATTATATGACTACCACTGTATTTTTGTAATCTCCATTGTATTATCTTATTCCCATCATTTTGACATCTTACTCGATAAGTTTAGAATTTTTTTATTAGCGACTTACAATTTAGCGCTAAAAATCCGCCATTTTGATTTTCTTTTTTAAACAACTTTATAAGGCCACTTGGGCTTTTAAGACGAATCCATTGGATTAAACCATTTGACAGATACAAATTAATAAATGAAATTACAAATATTCATAAAGCTTTATACATGATATGCGTGAAAAACATAACCGTTTCATAGCAGTCAGGTAAAAAAGCAATGCTTAAAATAGGATAACAGCGGGATGCATCGATCAGCCATTCTTTAATCTCCACATTGCACCGTTTTCCACAGCATAATCTTCTTCCTGTCGGCCATCGTTACGTCGACGCTGATGATCACGGACCGGCTGGAGGGCGTGTGGGAGCGCTCCGCCGTCGCCGGAGTCAAGCCCAAGGAGATGCTCAACGTGCACATCACGCTGCAAGCCACTATTATTATGTTCCAGGTTAGTTTACTTATCATTTCAACCAAAACATGTCCACAAATAGGTGACAACGGGCCTGCGGGGCTATTGCGTAACTCTGTTGACAGTTCAAGTGATGATCACTTGTTAACAATGTGCATCATTGAACTGCCAAACAGCTAATTTCGTATTGCCTGTCTTCAGTGACCAACTGGAGTGACGTCATTAGCCACTGGTGCCTTTGATAGCCACCGTAACACGTTTTGACAGATGTTATTGTATCGATACTTTTTAAATTGCGATTGTGTAAGCTTTTGAAGCTGTATAATAGTCGATAAAATTTTAGACTGGTCACAATTGGCAACGTAAATTTTTATAATTCTCACATTTCCACCGTAGTTTGTTAGTCACTTGTGTGATACGTAATACCAATTTTATGAAAATGTCAGTTGACAACTAAGTTTAGTGTGCAACGAATGCTAGTTGTCAACTGTTATTGAAAAAGTTAGCCAATAGCCAACCTTATTCTTATATGAAAAACCCTCAAATAACTTCTGTTGCTCAGAGTGGATGGAAGTGCCAGACTTTCTGACTAAAACAAGTTGCCATGATTACAGTAATGTTGCAATCTATTTTATTTAGATTTCGAAGGTAGGAGACTTGTTCGCTAATTCAATAAGAGGTTTAATATTCAGGTTTTGGAGGCCCCTCGAGCTTGGGGACCCGGGGTCCTGCCCCGCCTAGCCCTTCGGTAGTAGTAGTATTGTAAACAACCACTTTTTTAAAACAGTAACCATGGAGTTTCTTGCCGGTTCTTCTCCATAGGAAACGACCAATTTGGAACCGAGCACTAGCTTCTGACGTTTTATAAGTGCCCGTGTAGGCCTATGTGAAATAAAAACTTTGACTTTGTGCCACTGCTCCCACAAGTACTCGTATAACCACGTAGATCGGTCCGGTGCGTCTCGCATCCTTCGAAAATTATCAGTCGCCCTCCCTGACGCGTCTGCTTCACGTGAAAACACAAGTGAACTACTAGATACAACGTAAAGATTGGAAACGGATACGAGACGTGGTTGATGCAGTTATGATACCTACGCGGATGCTACATTCCTAGCACGGTCATTGTATATACTTATTATGGTTGTAGTGGGCAGAATCTTTAAAGAAGCCTGTTTTTGATTTTATCCTTTGATCAACTATTCAACAGCCAAACCTACCTATTTATTGTCTTGTGGATTTATAACAGTAATAAATATGATTTTATAAAGCATATGACCAAGAACCGGTTTTTGAATAGATAATTAAAACGTGTGAGACTTTAATGACGAAGCTTTTTGATAACTTCAATTTCTTAACTCTCTGAGGCTCGTGTGTCATGTCACGCGCAACGCTATCAAATTGTCCAACATGTCCCGCGTCACGAGGATGCATCGTAAAATATTGGCGGCATGTTGCAGGACACTGGGTAGCGTTGCAGCGTCACGTAGACTGAACGTTGCCCGTCATGTTGGGAGACATTTAGTCCCTAGTGTATCTGATGTTTCATCCAGAAAACGGGGGTTAATATTATTCCTGGGACCCTACCACGAGCTCTTAAGTAAACTGAACTGCTATAGGGATAAAGCTACGGTATAGCTACATTCCTCTTTTTCGCTCGCACGCTTGCCATTTTAACCCCTTAGGTCCCTGATCAGAACCCCAATTAACTAACCTAACCTCTTTAATCAATTCCAGACAGTCGAGATGATGGCCCTGGCCTTCATAGGCTACGGCATCCCGTCCGTGGGTTCCAAACTAGTCTGTGGAGTGCTGTTGTTCCTGCAGGGCATCTGCGGCATGTGCTATGGCTTCCTACTATCGGTGTACTGTGGCAGCCATACCATGTCCTTCTTCGTCGCTACGGGCAGTTTCTATCCTATGATTTTGTTGTGTGGTAAGTTAATTTTGCCAACTATATTGAGCCCGGCTGCCAGTCTGAGTGGAGCTGAACCAGTGTTTTCGCCTGGCTACCTAACGCCCATAAACCAATATCTGGCATAAAGGACATGCCAGTTAAGACTGGTGCCTGATTTTTTGACTTCTGACTAGGCGACTATCTAAGATCTGCATCTGGCTCCCGGAACCAATGGCTTAACGAGCTTCCTTAGGCGCGGAGGTGTATCGGTAAGTATAAAAAGGTTATTTTTGGCACTATCTGGGCATCTACTGCATGTGCTACGGCTTCCTGCTGTCGGTGTACTGTGGCAGCCATAACATGTCCTTCTTCGTCGCTACATGCAGCTTCTATCCTATGATTTTGTTGTGTGGTAAGTTAATTTTGCCAACTATATTGAGCCCGGCTGCCAGTCTGAGTGGAGCTGAACCAGTGTTTTCGCCTGGCTACCTAACGCTCATAAACCAATATCTGGCATAAAGGACATGCCAGTTAAGACTGGTGCCTGATTTTTTGACTTCTGACTAGGCGACTATCTAAGATCTGCATCTGGCTCCCGGAACCAATGGCTTAACGAGCTTCCTTAGGCGCGGAGGTGTATCGGTAAGTATAAAAAGGTTATTTTTGGCACTATCTGGGCATCTACTGCATGTGCTACGGCTTCCTGCTGTCGGTGTACTGTGGCAGCCATAACATGTCCTTCTTCGTCGCTACATGCAGCTTCTATCCTATGATTTTGTTGTGTGGTAAGTTAATTTTGCCAACTATATTGAGCCCGGCTGCCAGTCTGAGTGGAGCTGAACCAGTGTTTTCGCCTGGCTACCTAACGCTCATAAACCAATATCTGGCATAAAGGACATGCCAGTTAAGACTGGTGCCTGATTTTTTGGCTTCTGACTAGGCGACTATCTAAGATCTGCATCTGGCTCCCGGAACCAATGGCTTAACGAGCTTCCTTAGGCGCGGAGGTGTATCGGTAAGTATAAAAAGGTTATTTTTGGCACTATCTAGGCATGTACGGCTTGTGCTACAGGTTCCTGATGTCGGTGTACTGTGCCAGCCATACCATGTCCTTCTTCGTCGTTACAGGCAGATTCTATCCTATGATTTTGTTGTGTGGTAAGTTAATCGAACTGCCTAGCCTGCTGTCAACTATATTAAAATCAGCAGCCAGTCTAACTGGATTCAGCTGAATAGCAATATTTTAGATGGAGCGACTGGCTACCATATGAGCAGTGGTGGCGCAGTGGTCCCGACTCAGATATGAGTTGTAACATTCAAACCCAGCCAGGCTTTACTTTGTTATTTATTTCATCACTGACACTGCTCTGAAAACGTTGAAGGAAAACTTCATGCGGAAACTGGCATGTACCTACTAATGCGGATTGGTGGAGGTGACATCCACCATCCCCACTGGGTCCACGTTGTGGATTATAGCCCTCTTCTAGAGAGGAGGTCCGAGTCCCAGCTATGGGAACATTATAAGGCCACATCCCAAAGCTTATTGAAACGGAACCCTGTGTAAAATATTGATATTGCGCCAAATCTGACGACACCAGAATCCAACATAGTCGGAAACTAAAATTACTATATTCTAATCAAATTTTTTCTTCTTTCCCAGGCATCCTCTGGCCCCTAGAAGGTATGTCATACACTCTCCGCATCATAGCGCTAACTCTCCCCTTCACAATTCCCTCCAAGTCTCTCAGAGACATCATGGAGAAGGGAGCCACCATAACAGACCCCTCAGTCATCTACGGTTTCCTGACGACCATCGTCTGGATAGCCATAACGTTAGCTTTAATTTACTTAAGATTGAAGCTGAAGAAAACGTAGGATATTTATAAAAAAAATCGGTTTTTTGAAGACTTTTATGGATAGTAATGTTGTGATGTTGAAGATGGTGGGTAGTAGTTGGGAATTATTTGTGTGAAGATGGAAATAATAAATTTCTTGTTTTATTATTGAATTTCGTTACGACTCAAGTTAAAAAGTTCTTTATAGAAAAACCTACCAATATGGTAGGTTTTTTTAGGTGTGCAATCATCTAATTTCTCCTGCTCTGGGTGGAGGGAGTGTCAGACTTTTACTGACTGAAACCTACCAGTATTCCTTCAGTTACCCTTTGCGGTCCAAGCCTGCAGTAACTGTTTCGAACAATTCCACAGCCCAGTTTTGGAAGGCTGAATGGATATACCCCATATGTACCTATGGTCATTAAGATAGTATTTTATAAAATGTGAAACTCACACAAGCAATTCAATTTACTTACCTGTTCTTGTCTGACAGTAAAATGAACGAAATACAAAATCAAATCGTGTATTGTATTAGAGGGCCTTATTGTAAAGGGCGATTCACACATCCGCTGTACAAGTACAGTTATTGTGCTGAAATTGGTGAACTGAGAATTGTTACAAATAATTTATTAATACGAGAAATGATATTAGTCTTATTGGTTAAGACTTTGTCTACGTTATCTAGAAAATCGATGGCATTTATGACCACGGTAGCGACAACTGGTGGGAAGTTATCTAACTAGAAAAGTTAGTTTAAAAAAATATATTTTTTAAATTGTTTAGTTTCTGATGACTATATGTTCAATAATCTTGTGTATTTTACCTAGACTATATACTTTGTAACTAATATCATAATTTTATTGCCAGTTTTAAACTTTTTGTAAGTGTGAATCGACTCTATCACCGGTTCAAAACCTGTGAATAATCTATATTTTCGGTTTAGTGGTATATTTAGTTTGATATAGGATTCTTTCACAATACCAAAAGTTAGGTAAAATTGGTAATATTTCTCAATTTGGTTTTTATTTTGTGGACGTAATCCTTTCTATCGGGTAGCCTGTACATAGCTATTAATTATATTTTAATTATTCTCTGGGATTGCAGAATATGTGATAATTGTCTACTTAAAATATTGTATATTTTACAGAATATTTTACGTCAAATTAAATTAGATATACTTGGATTCATAATTCGAGATCATTTCATTTCAGTGAGACAAAATCAAGACTCGATTTTGAGCTATGTAAGTATATTAAAATGATTTTTAAACACCTTTTTATTCTCATAAAACATTCAAGTTGCTGTTCCAAATTTAAATTTCAAACTCGAATTCCAAATTCAAGTATTGTATAGCGAAACTTTGCACAAGCGATGACTCATTAGTTTACGATGCCCATCATACGTGCAAAATTTCGCAGACTAATCTAATTTGTCCCTATAAAAGTACTAGCAGTATATTACTGCTAGAAGGTAGGTAAGTCGGAGGTAGGTAATCATGACAAATGATTTTAGAAGCTTGAAAAATTATAGGTAGCGTATATGAAAATGTTAAACTGCTGAAATGTATAATGTTCAAAAATATCTTTTATATATGAGACTTTCATCTTGTAAAAGGAAAATGTTTAACATAACTTCTAAGTCTAATGTGCAATTTAAATACCTAGTGTATTTTCTATACTTAGGAGTCATCCATGAATTAAGTCACAAGGGGTGGGAGAGACTGTTAAGTTTCTTGACGTCATAATTTCAAAATCTATACCGAAGTATTAAAAATTTTATACATTAACAAAAACTTTTTTGTAATAAAAACATAATTAATTTAATTTAATTAATTCTAGATGCAAAATATGACAACACACAGGGCAGGGGGAATCTCACTTGTGGTCAGCAGTGACAAAAACGAGAGGTTTAAAAAAAAAACACGAAATTCGTGACGTATATTTATGGATGGCTCTTTAGCAAATAAACTAATGGAATTACTTTTCCGAATAAAATTAAACCATAATTGTTATCATTATTACTGTTAAACTCTACAAATGATACTGAAATACAGAAAAAGTATTTGGTGTAACGCATTTTTATTGTATAGTTAGTACAGTCGGCTGCATGTCAGTGATAACATTCCTACCTTGAGCTGGCCTAGTATGACAGTTTCAATAGAATAAGAGGTCAGCTTATTCTGGTTCTGTTACCAATAACGTGTGTGGCCGACTATACGTGTAGTAATAGAATATTTTGTTATTTCTTCTCATAGAGAATTTTGCCGAAGTGGTTACGTGATACCATGTGATTTGGGGTACCTATTTATGAATAAAGATTTTTTTCTTATACATAATTGTTCTCATTTTCCCTTTTTTTTTAGCTTGATATAGTTTCTGTTAAAAGAAAGAAATGTGTTTCCAACTAAAACACAAATATTATTTTGGATTTGGAACAATTTGCCTGCTGCGGTCTTCCCGAACTTAATTTATGTCTCCTATTAGATTATAATTTAGTTGTCTTAAAGGCTCTAAAATTAAACCACCACCAAAAAAATCACCACCAAAAACCACCATCAACAATTGTATCACTGCTTACCAACAGGTGGGATTGCAGTAAAGCAGTAGTTTATACCCATATACATTTAAGAAAAAAAAAATATCTCAGTCGTATTTTTTCCCAAAAAATATACTATAGCCTGTTCATTTGGGCTTGAGACAAAATGTAAACAAAACAATTTGTTGTTTGTTTTTAGGTTTGCCTTCGACCAAGTTTCTTCGACGTGTATGAATACATTAATAACAGTTTTTCTGTTGAATGCATTAGCATTTCTTTGCACGCTTTTTCATCGGCGAATAACAAGAATTCAACGGAAATATCTCGTACAAGTTGATCGATAGTGAAAAATATGGCGGATTATAACCCGACCGATGAGAAAACATCACATATTTATGTAAAATGTTTGCGGTATCTTTTATCTCACAACTCCCTGAATAGAGTATAGTTATGATAATGTAAAATATATATTTTTAATAAAGATTCCAGTCAAGACTGGAGGATAAAAAATAAAAACCCAAAGATTCAGATATAAAAATTTTATTATTTATAGGAAATATTTTGATTTAACAACAACTCTTTCCGTGAGAAGCGCCCGCGCCGCCGAGCCGACGAAGATCATGGCACATTGATATTAACTCTCGCTTTTTACTTGAATGGATACCACTAATTCACAACTTGGCTACATTTCCGATACGACGGAAGTACGTAACTTATCGCATCGCAAAAGTAACAAGAGTCAATTTCGCGGCACCAAAATGTTTCAGACTGTAGATTTCGATTTACGAAGCCAATAGTGTGTGTTCAGTACCAGCACGTAACGTCAACATTCGTCCGCTTTGAACTTCGTAAATATGCGCCGGCGCAGAGGCGCGAGCGCTCTCACTGACAGCACGAGGTTTCGTTGTCAGAAAACCGTCCGAGGTTCCTCACAGCGCAAAACGGTACCTCAAAAAGAAAAAAACGTCTATCCACTTCATCATTTCGTCCGCAGACCACAACACACCGCTTATTGCGACATTATCACATTTATCAAGCATTATCTGTTGATCCCTCGATACAGGAAAAAAAACTGATTTTTTTTTTAATTCTGTGTTTTCACAGTTTTCGCCTAACTATAAACTAGTACTTAAATTATAGCTCACTCATCACCTATTTCGCTCGCATTCTCGCTTCGCAACCACACTCTATACAAGATGTCTTTGCATTTATACTACAGAGCGACATATTTTTACATTGGATCTCACGGGGGACAGTCAATTCCTATACTATTTATTGCTTTTCAAGCAATTATATATTTTAAAAATAACACTCTTCCCCTTACAACCGTGTCAGACAATGTCCGTGCATTATTTAGAAGCGTTTATAAGAGGAAGCAGTACAAGCTGCATAGGCATATTTTTAAATATCACACATTTCTTTAAATTACATAGCGAAACAGCGTGTTCAGCTATCATCGGAACATCTAGAAGGAATTGACCGGGCCCCTTACAAAATAGACGAGAAAAAAAAAACTAAAACTTAACGCAGTTCCTATACAAATCGATGAACATAAAACATGTCGTGGAGATTATGGAGAGGGCCTGAATACAGCCGAATATTCAAATAAATGTTAGCCGTTTCACGTGTATATGTACAAAACCAAATTATTTGGGGTCCGCCTTGCAAAACTATCACATGTTCGGAACTAGTTACTTATGTACAAAACTGGACAAGTTCGGGAGGCTAGCGATCACAATCTGATGAGTTACACACGATGCATGATTATTGTGGACTACACTAGGCCTTTGTAAAGGTTTCTTTCGACTCCAAAATCCTATTGATATATTTATGCAGACTTATAAGTTTTGCAGAAACAGACACGACGAAGGCGACGTTCTATCGAGCGAGAGACCTTCTACTTACTCAATAAGTGGCTAGCTCTCATAAACACTACCATTTAACTATTAACACAGAATCATCATGTATTCTAGGAAGATACCGCTCGATGCAACGTTGGTTTAAAGCCTCGATTTACATATTATTAAAACAATTTCAGTTACAAATGTATAAATGTAGATACATTAAACGCTAGCTGTTAACATAAAACTAGACACAAAGTTAAAACAAATTCATATCATATAGTCGAACATAATTTCCAAGCTTTACACAAAATACATATAATATTAACTGTACAATTGTGACGTCTATCTCTCCAGGCCTCCATTCAACACTACATATTTACATTACAATAAACATACAGTTCAAGCTTCAAATCACAATTTTTCAATAAGTAATGTTTGCCGAAATTACGAAGTAACGGTTTAGTCTTGACGAGTTTCGCTGGTGTGGCAAGAAACGGGAACTGCGACGTAACATTACTATCAGGGAGACAACGTGATCTGAACTGACTTAAGAGGTATCCTACGTGTGTGCGAATTGCTGCAATTTATAGAAAACAAGCCACAGGTTCGCGCGAAAATATCAAACCAACTGATTGCATCCGCTTCGCTTATCGCCGCACCCACGTGCGTTTGGTCATGTAGGCCACCCCAATAGAGTATTAAATGTTTGTTCCATTTGCGGCGCATCGCTTCGCGATCGTTTTTCGCGTTGATTCACTTACGTTAGGACACCGTGGTATTGTTCACAAGCGAGCGATTCGTCATATTCATGATGAAAGTTCGCTACGCTGGAGATTTGAGAAAAATTGTTTATAAGCTCTGTTAATATATTTTACTTTTCAAATACAAAAATACATATCTAATCTAAGATCCAACTATTTCCAAAACATAACCCTTCTTGCAGTCGGGTAAAAACACCGCATCACTCATCAAGACTATAAAAAAAAAATTAAACCATAATCATAACAAGAAAACGTTAATCGCCAATGATTGTAAAAACATAATCACAAAGACCTTAGAAAAATACATAATAATATATAGTAAATAAATAAAGTATAATAATATTATTCAACAACTTCGAGCGTAAGGCACATTGCCTGCAAAATTTGAACGGCATATTACGCTTGAAGTCTTATTTTTACGTATGTATCTGTCGTATTATGTACTGTAACTGTGTCTCATAAACTGAGATCGCAATAGGTAGAGCATATTTACCTAAAGTTCGAGGAGGTAAGTAACATACAGCTGATAATACGTCCTCTAAAATCTCCGAATTATAAACATGATTAAATACCGGGATTTTTAGAATTTAAACTAAATTACTATAGAGTTGCGTATTAAAACTTATATTAAAACAAATATTTCTATTGTCTACAGGGTGTTCCAATAATGTATAGTAATTTATTAATAATTATGTGTTATCATTTAGTTCAAATGTATTCGAAACGCAATACGTAATTTGCAATATCATAAATCCCGAAATTTTATCGTTATTATATTTTATGATTCCGTGATTTTAGAGGACTTATTATCAAGTCTATGTTACTTACTTCCTCGAAATTTAGATTGCACGCCTTGGCGGGGGCACTGCCGTGTCTCCAGATAAATATACTCTAACTATTCTGACCCCGGCTCGTTAATCAGTCTACTTAGCATTTTCCTAATATACTGAGGTCAGATTCCTGTCTAACTGGATATAACTGAGTACTAGAATACATTACACGATCACTAGGTGACACAACTCCCTTTGGCAAGACTGGTGAGGTTTCTTACTCCCGACTACCGTAAGGGCGGACTAGCCAAATCATCACGTCAAACAAATGTACTTTGTTTAGTTGACTGCGTGGCCAACAGTGGCCAGGAGCTACACACCATAGAATTGCATTCATTTTCTTGGCACCGCCTTGGCGTTCTAGTGAGGCATGGGTTTAGCGTCAAAGATCGTAATCTCCGATGTCAATGGCGCAGCACGCTGGTGGTTTAGGAAGATATACAACCGTGCAGTCATTTGTACTCGTAGCCCTTTTCGGAGCAGTAAACATATACGATGCGAACTGTAGGGGCTATATTTCAACGGGACACCTTCAACAGCGCGACCAGTTGCACCGCCATGGTGTCCGTAAGCTACCAAACTAGACACCATACAGACACCAGTCACTACACCACACTAAGACAGTATCAAAATGGACCTTAAGTGCACACGTCCGAGTTGGTCGCGCCGTCAAATTGGTTGCGCAACCAAACAGACACCAGGTGAGTAACGCTCTATAGAGCTGTATACATTTTGTTGGTAGCAGCGACTGGTCGCGCCGCCATGGTCTCCCGGTGAAATATAGCTAGCAGTATTTAAGCCGTATATAGATAGTTAAGTTTTAGTCACATGTACTAAAGGGCGCATGTATTGCCGTAAATCGGACATTAAACCTACCTACGGTGAATTAAATGTGACGTTTGGTCTACTTTGGTTAAAATTGGCAGTGAGAATGACATCTGATTACTCTATCTAATATTTCCCAATGTGAGAAAATTATCACAATATTGAGCGAATTTAATGTCTAAAATCAGTTCTATGTAATTGAGAAATGCCACATAACCTTACATACAATGAAATACGGTGCAAAACTAATCAAGAACCAGCTGTTTTGTGATGTTTAAAAATGAGACGTATAATTGAGTACATAAGAGCTAGTATCCCATTAACAAGACGCAGTTACAGTACAAACCGAGCTATTCAATATGGCGGTGGATTCCTTCAAGTGAAACCTTTTCGGTTAACATGAGTTTGATACCTTTCTGAGCGCAGTACTAAAAATGTATGAGATCTAATCAAATGTCAAGAGATCATTGCACGCGGCTTGAAGATATGTACGTATATTGTAAATGTGCTATGTATTCGAGATTATCGGAAACTGCTGTACCTATTTTGCTGGACCTAATTATTTGCTTGATGGACCTGCTTTATTCATAAGATTTAAAGTACTCATTAAAAAAAAAAAACATTATTTTACTCAATGAATTAAAAAAGCCTACTACAGTATTTATCTACACACAAATGATATATCGTATCACCAACAATGAAGGAGAAGTCAAACACCTCTCATACAAAATTGAATGACTCGCGAATGAGACCCGCAGTCTTCCGATCTCATACATTTTTCATTCACGCCTTCTAAGACATTCGTTACACCTAACTAATCTCATACAGCGGATGTGTCCATTCCTTATAAAAAAGGATCGTTAATGTTTAAACAATAAATACTTAATTACCGCTTAGAACCTTAAGTAAGAAAAGCGTATAAATTATTTTTTCTCAGAAAATTTGAATTAACGGACTTAATTCCTATCTACCTAGGTGTTGAGTCGTATTGTATTGTAACATACAAATGTATGGATCACTGGGAACGTATATACCAAACAAAAATCACGTCAATTATAACGAAAAGAAATCTTTAGGCCTCACTGTCCTCACGGACGCGTAGCTTGATAGACGCGTATTCGTCGCTATACGCTTGGTGTACGCCTGCGTGAAGTTTAGATACAAACTTATGGCCACGGACGCTTAGCTTCATAGCCGCGACACGACATGACGCTACCGCTTCGTCAACAGAATTTTAGTTTTATATGAAAGCTTCACGCAGGCGTACACCAAGCGTATAATGACGAATACGCGTCTACGAAGCTATGCGTCCGTAGACAGTAGGCCTTACATTGGCATGTCATGGGGACGCATTTTGAGCATTCTTGTTCTATCGTCATTTAGCACGCTTTTTACTCAGTCCAGTTTAAATGAAGACATACTAAATGCACACAAATGAATGAAATTGAGATTATTCTTTGGAAAAAGAAACTTTATCTCTCAATACAATACGACACAACTATAACAAGGGCGGCTTTCAACGACTCTGTTTTAAAAGCAGTCGCGCTTAAGGCTCGGCACTATATGGATTGCTCATTTCTCTTACATTTTATTCAATTCCCGTTTGTTTGATATATATAATTAGTTGACTATCTTGTTCTATGATGGCAAAGTTTCATCTACGGCTATGAATATGATTAAAGCTACATGCATTCTGATGTAACTACCCAATAGAATCCTCATTACTTTATTGCAGACCAAAGTAATCATCAATTCTCGAAACCCGTCTAAAAAAGAGAGTGCCGAGTGCGAATTGTTTTTACGTCAACTCTATCGACACATTTTTGACGTTCGGCGCTCCGATTGGTTTATTACGAGCATGGAACGGGCCAATCTTAGCGCCGAACTTTATAAACGTGTCGATTACGTTAACGTAAAACTTAATTCTCATCAATCCCTTTTTCAAATCCTCAAATCGAGATCTTTAAACCTTTTGACCGCCAGTGACGTATACATGACAAAGCAAAACGTGTCCGGCACGCCACGGTCACGACTACATGACAGACTTAAACGCTAATAAATCTCATAAGAAAGTTTTTTTTTACTTATTTGTGTTGTTAAAGGACAAAATCGCAATTTCCCGTTGGCGCCGAGAGCACGATTTTGCTGTCAAGAGGTTAACTATACTCCATTCGCAATTAGATTAGACACCTAAACAAAGCCTTTTAACTGTCTGTTCAACCGATTGTGACTCTTATTGCGTTGCTGGTATGATAAATGGCAACTGCAGTAAAACTAATTATAACCATTTTTTTACTTTTAATGCCATCCTTATGCCTACGAAATAAAACACAAAACCGGTTGAACGGACAGTAAAAAGGTTTGTTTAAAATCTTACTGCGAATGGAGTATAATCAAATATGAAACATCGAATGTTAGAAGAAGAAAATCCTTCTCATAAGAATATGTTACAGAGCGACCATGCTTTACAAAGCCACACTATTTCTAAATTTCGACGTCTCATATTTTGAGGCGGGGACTTGTGTAAGTTACCTTCTAGGGGGGACTTGTGTAAGTTACCCTATAGGGAGGACTCGTGTAAGTTACCCTATAGGGAGACTTGTGTAAGTTACCCTATAGGGGGACTCGTGTAAGTTACCCTATAGGGGGAACTTCAACGCTAAACATAAATTGTGATGCAGCGATAACGAAAGCGTCATGAAAGCCGCCTTGCAAACATGTAACAAGTTTATTATATTGACGCCCGACGCACCGAGAATACGCTTAAAATGTCTATGCATTCCTTCTATAGGTCAATGAGCTTCATTGTTTATTGTAGTGAATTATATTGAGCACTGTGTTAATAATTATTGAACCATTCAAGGAAACTCAGTTTACAATAAATATTAATTATTGTGTTATTATATTATAGCCCATTCGCGTCAAGAAAATAGTCACTCGGTTAACTTCGCCCCTTGAACAATTAGATCATTGCAAATAAGAAAATTGTGTAACATTATAATATTTGAACATACACAAACCACAGTTATAAAAAGTTTTCTTTATGTAATATTTATGGTTAAATTTTTACCCCAGTATGAATAAGCCTATACTTTGCTGTAGGCTTTAATGAGTCACTATTTTCTTGACGTGAATGGACTAGTTATTACTATTGTCGTCCGCATGCGGTTTTCTTAGACTCTTAAGATATTTGTGAACTGACTTTTATCTAAATTAAACACAGACACATAGTAACTATTGTCCACGGACGCGTAGCTTCATAGACGCGTATTTGTCATTATACGCCTGCTCATAACTTACGTACAATACTATGAAACTCTCTCGACAAACCGGCAACGACACGACTGCACGACTATCTATGAAGCTACGCGTCTGTGTACAGTAGGCGTTATCCGTACAATTTACCGCTTTATGACTCTCAAAACACAGCGATATCCCACTAATGTCCCATCGAATTCGCTCTCGAATCGATTTGAAATGTACGGGATTGATATTGTAACGAAAATTCGAGAGTATTCGCTATAACTATGGTCATTAGCTTTTTGACCGCCACATTTATGTCATAGCAAAATGTGTCCAATACGCCACAGTCACGACTACATGACAGACTTAAAAGCTATAAATCTTATAAGAAAGTATTGTTTTTCTTATTTGTGTTGTTAACCTTTTAACCGCTTACATAGGATAAATCCGACAAACACTCGCGCTTATTCCGCAAAGACCGCACATCCTCGACAATACTCCATCTCATTAACTCTCTCATCACCTATGGGTATTGAAGAGCTAAACGAGATGGAGTACATAGTCGCAAACACACGACCCTGGCGAATAGGACTCTAAAACACTCGTCGGAACGAATCCGACGCGAGCGTTTAAAGGGGTAACGGACGAAATCGGAGATGCTTGTTGGCGACGAGAGCACATTGCTTTGACGTGACGGTCAAACGATAAAATACCCGCATGCAGTACAGATTCCACAATAACAACATCCACATTATGTATTTAGAACAAATTATTGCTATATCTGCGTATACGCACACTATAGTCCACATGATAAGTGTATGGAACGCTCATAAGCCCATGCCACCGATTGGGTAACGGTTCAATGGTGCCGACATAAGTTTGTATTGTTATTTGGTGAAGGTGCAACTCTGCTGTCGATTGGAGACCTTTATTTTTATCTTGTTAAGAGTTATTTTCGTTTAGCCCGAGAAAGGAAAATTAATTCAACGATTTTTCAATTGTTTTGTCTTATGTATGTTTGACCCATCATAACTTTACTGCTAGAGCGAGTTGAAGCTACAGAGTAAATAGCGCTAACCGTTCCTCGCAACAAAAATACTATTATTTCAAACTTAATATTGATTTAACAGTACAGTCCAATTGATGGACAGTCTACTGGTGTTCTTTTTTATTGATAGGCTCGCGTTTATCCACTAGCTGGTAAGCGATGATGTGGCTTCACGCTTATCCTGAAGCATAAGTTATTTCACAGCATCTCTTTACCCCAACTGCGCCAGGAAGGTTATGTTTCTGACATAACGTTTACTTTCAGAAGTTGAGTCAATAGCAATGGAACATAAATTATTTACACGCCATTAACTATCATTTACTGGGTTGGTGGATCAAAATTCCCTAAGATAAGTTTTGTTCATGATCAATTAACGGCAGTTCAGTTGCACCATTACCAATGACATTTGTGCATCCCCACACACAGTTGAGTACGCTCGTGCATACATACGACACGTCATCCGTAGGGGCGGTGCGCGCTGCGTTAAGGGGGCGTCTGCTAGAACTTGTCTTGGAAGATGAAGAGGTTGTTGGTGGCGGCTACAGCTATAATGCTTTCGTGGGGGTGCCATGCCGTATGCAGAATTTTCTTGTTGAAGTCCAGGCAGTCTACGCTTATCTCGTCCTGGGAAAAAACAGAGATATTGTAATACCAAATAAGTATTTTTTATTTCAAAAATGTACAATATCCTTACAGGCTAGACCCAATACGATATTGTAGTTTCCTTATTTTAAATAGTGCCACTGTTTATACCGTAGCTAATTTTATATGTAGCTATCCTGGTGTATATATTTGATTGGCTTGTTCGTCTAGCAGTTAGAGGTCTTGATTGCTATGTTTGTGTGATAAGCACAACCATTTTTGTTCAATGTCTGAATGTAATGTATGTATGTTACAGTATTTAGAAATATATGTTTATCAGTTGGTCTAATACTCATAACACAAGCTCTGTTTAGTGTGGGACCAGATAGCGTTGTGTGAAAGTTGTAGAATATTATCTTTATATATATAAATTCTTCTTGTCAACTTCTCCTAAACAGCTTGACCAATTTGAATGACATTTGAGTTTGAGTGGGTTCCTGGACGGTTTGAAAATACAATTGGATCCGGTAGATTTTTTTAAGGTGGAAAATCATCAAATTTTTTCTTGCTCTAGAGTGGAGTGAGAAGGTCAAGACTTTTTCTGACTAAAATCTACTCTTATATTTTTTTTTTTGCCTTACGTCCCAGGACCCCGGAGTTCCCTTTCGAAAGACTCATGATGCTGCAATCGAATTCTCAATTTTTTTTTCCTGACAAGAAACCAGCTTAACGGCAGGACTACGTCAGTCGAGATGGCTAGTATCATATGTCAAAAATGCGCTAGTGTTAGCGCAGCACTATTTTTGGCATCCTTATTCGGTGAATAGGTTTTTTTATTTACTGTTATTATATATACACTCATAATTATCGTGTTTTATATTCGTTTGTGTTTTGAAAATAAGCTAAAAATAAGCGAAAGTAGTGAAGTGTTATTATTATTATTTGCTACAAAAATATTAATATGTGTGGTAGTTGTGTCGTGTGTCGGCTACTACCTTCTTCCTCTTGGCGGTGGTGGCGACGCGTCGCGCACGCAGCGGCTGCCGCGGGCGCGCGGCGGCGTCGCGCGCGGCTTCCAGCGTCAGCTCCCCGCGCCGCGCCGCGCCCATGCCTCCAGGACCCATGCCGCCACGCTCGAATATCCTGAACAAAACCACACCTGATTAGTCTAAAAGTCAGAGTAACCATGGAGTTTCTTGCCGGTTCTTCTCCATAAGAAACGACCAATTGAAACTGTACACTAACTTTCCAGAATTCCGGTAAAAACCAGTGAAAAAACGGTCCTTAAAGCCTGATCCCGTCATACTCAGAGAAAACGCCACAGGCATGGACCTCCCTCATGGTAAAACAATGTCCTAGTGACTTTCACAGGTATCTGATATATCGAGGCGCCTCCCACAAGGTGGACCGATGATCTGGAGAGAGTCATGGAAATCCGATAGACGCAAGATGCACAGAACCAGTTGCGGCCACCCTTGGTAACGACCCATATTCAGAAATAAACGGTATAAGGATGATATGATGGTAGTAATGATGATGATATTGTGGCGACTAAGGTCACATACTGATTAACTTGCAAACTGGCAAGTTAATGTTACTTTTAAAGTTTATATTTAAAAAGCAGGTTATGATTTCAGATTTAGATAGAAGATTGTTTCTAGATGTCAAATAAGTAAAAATATAGGCGGACGTAATTATACAAAATATGATATAAAGTACATCGTACAAAAACATAATTACAAAGAAGCCTTTTAATCGCGTCTCCGCCTATCACATATGGTGGAGGCGCCTATCGAATCTATGTAAGATTGCAGATATATGAGGGTGGATTGATAAGTTCGCGGCCTAACACAAATACTTAAACTATTTTAATGTAACTGACCTCATTCGATTAGTTTACTCTCTGATTGTCAAATTGTAAAATTCTATCGCAATAGCATTAACTGTATTTAAATTAGACTGAATTTTGTGAGCCTTTGTGCAGCGTTTTTAAAGAATGGAGAATATTGAGCAACGTGCGGTCATCAAATACCTGTTTAAAAAAAAACTCCAAAAGAGATTCACGAAGATATGTCAACAACATTGGGGGAATCCGCTCCATCGTATACGACTGTGAAAAAGTGGGTTGCTGAATTTATTCGCGGACGAGAGTGTATTGAATATGACCCTCGCTCTGGCCGGCCTATATGTCTACGACTGAAGAAAACATCGGGAAAATCTGTGATCTGATATTGACAGCAGATCGGAGATTGACCATCAGGGAGATTGCAGACACTATTGGCATCTGGTATGAACGAACACAAAACATCATAGTCAATGAACTTGGATTTTCTAAGGTTTCTGCGCGGTGGGTACCCAGATTGCTTTCAGTCGAACAAAAACGAATACGCCTCACGATTTCTCGCGACTGTTTGGAATTGTTTGAGGCTGGTCCACAAGATTTTTTGGCCAGATTTGTAACAATGGATGAAACTTGGGAACACCACTACACCGCAGAGTCAAAACAGCAATCCAAGCAATGGAAAAAACCTGATGAACCGACTCCAAAAAAAGCCAAAACAATTTTGTCAGCTGGCAAGGTGATGGCGTCAGTTTTTTGGGATGCTAAGGGTGTCATCATGGTGGACTACCTTGCAAAAGGTGAAACTATAAACTCGGCTTATTACTGCACCCTCTTACGTCGCTTGCGTGAAACAATCAAAGAGAAAAGGCCAGGATTACTCAGCAAGAAAGTGTTGTTCCATCAGGATAATGGACGCGTTCACACGTCTGTTGAATCTATGGCTCAAATTCGTGATTGTGGCTTTGAATTACTGCCCCATCCCGCCTATTCCCCAGATTTGGCACCTTCAGACTTTCATTTATCCCCAAATAACACGGGACAGGGGCAGGAAGATGATGAGACTTTCATTTATTCCCAAACCTAAAAAAACACCTTGGAGGTCAAAAATTTTCATCAAATGACGAGGTCGAAGCTGCGGTGGGTGACTTTTTTGAAGGCCTTGAAGAAACTTTTTTTATGACATACGTGCATAGAGTTAAGTGGAGATTACGTGGAAAAATAAAATTACTTTTGCTTATATTTTATATTGTTTTCTTGCTGAGACCACGAACATTTCAATCCACCCTCGTAACTAGCTGATAATTTCGAGGAAAAGTACAGCCCAGTAAACGGTACCTCTCAAAGGCAAAGCCAGATAATTAGCGCAACAGGCGAGGAATAGACGCCTGGAAATATAAAAGCTAAGTGGTTTTCTATATTAATTTGATAATTAACAAAAGAAGAGATGATTTTCTTCTCAGGTGTAGATGAAATCTGCTTCGAGGAATTTGTCACTAATTTCTGGCTGGAGAGTGATTACGCATTCATTTTGGGCGTATACCTTCAGGGAGCAGCCCAGCATTTTTATAGGTACACATACCATGATAGCATGGACTTCGCAACGTTGTGCGATAAATGATGATGATGAAATCTATTTTAGGGCTCGATTTGAAATGCATGACCAGCCTTACAAAAAATAAAAAGCTTCTTCAAACTGAAAGAAGTCTGTCGACGCGTTTTACGATGTGCCGACACGCCGTGATTGGTCCGCGGCATTCTTTGATACAATCCGCCCGCGCGCAGGTGTAGTTCCTGGTGCGCGCGCCTGCGTCTGTCGTCCGCGGGATGACAACTGGGTGTGCTACTTTTAGGGCCGAACCTGTGTAAAGCTCATGTGTTCACGCGGAAGGTCCCCGTCGCGGAAACCGGATTACCTACACAGTGTCGCTAGTTCAACTTAAAAGGTATGCATGTAGTCGTATCGATGAAGAACTTAATACATTATTACGTAGCAAAACGGGCGCAGGGCGCGGCTCACGCGCGGGTATCCGTCGCGGGCAGCCGCGCCTCGCGCCACTTTTCTATGTGACCGTGAAAGGGCGTCCGCTTTACGCAGATTCAGCCCTTAGATTCGAATTATACCCGTGACGTGTTGCGCGTAGTGAGTTGTTAATGAATAAATATCTTATAATAACGAACGTCTTTTAAAACCTCACTGCATAATCCACTTACCTAAAGAATCCGTTATAGGAGCCGGTCATGAGCCGCTGGTCGTCTCCGCTCCAGCAGCACTCGAACTTGTCGAAGATGCAGTCGTTCTCGTACAGCGAGCACAGCTTGGAGCGCAGGTACTCGTGCACGGGATACGTCTCCACGGGCTTGGTCTCCATGCGGAGATCCCATACTTTTAAACCTAGGTAGTCGCGTGACATCATGTATCTGAAAAGGGGAATGGGTATAGATTTTTAAATTTTTCGTAGAATTTTCGAGGAATGCAAAACAGGATGTAAAAGTGGGTGTGGACCGACTCTAGAGGAACCAAGTACTAGGACACTAAACGAATTTGAGCTCAGCTCGTGCTCCGCTCGTGTTCGGCTCCTATAGCGAAAAAACCCATCTTGAAACACACGTTAACCTCCTTGGATGCTCCGACCAGACGGGTATTATCTCTGGTCGGGGCAACCGCCCGAAGGTTGATATTGGACTCTTGTATATGTTTCAATCGCGTAGAGAACACTGATACCGTGATCTAGGATTTTGCAGTTTTAATTCTTACGTTGCGACATAAATGTCGCACTACATCATCGTCATCGTCATCCAGAGCCTCATTGCGCTCAAAGCTGATAGAGGCCTCCGTTTTCTTGTGACAGTCTTCAAAGTCCTGTTCCAACCAAATACTCTACCCTGGAAGGCAATAAGGTAATCTTGTGTGGTCATTCTGTAGCGACATCTATCTATAGACGTCGCTACAAGATAACCCCACAACCGCTATAGAAAGACTACTGAAACAAAAATTCTTTGTAGGGAACACATAGACCAATCTGAAATTGCTTAGCTAAACCCTCAAGCGGGAGTAGTAATTTGGTGATTTCCAACATAAAAAATACGTTTTTTTTTTTTTAATTTTATTTCCGTGACAGAGTAGACGAATTACGCTTTCGTCCGCTTTGTTGGTTTGGACTGTTGCATGTTTGCTGTGTGAACTATAAAAGAGATTTTGACCTCTGATTTTGTTTCGGTGTTTTTTGACTGAGTCACCCTTTTTTAATTTAAATTGACAATGTACGGTGAACCCGCACATTCGTATAATTAAGTAGGTTATGCAACTGCAGCGTTTGCACACGCGCGATCATTTAGTATAATCGTTACTAAGTAAAATAAATCAGTGATTTTTCTACACTCAACACGGGCGATTTTATTATCATCCCCGGTTTATATCAATTTACCATAAGTGTGCAGACTATCGTCGTACAGACAAAGTCTTTTTAAAAACTATTTACAAAAATAAATATCATTTGTCTTTGTCACACTTTTTTGTACAGATCGATTGTTGGAAAAAAAACAGTCCCTAAAATAAAACAACATAACATATCCCTAAACATAATGTAGTAGTGTCTTCTATATCTAGAAGCTATGAGTGCAATGTTACTTACCTGCCAGAATTACTAAGCTTGACGTCGCTGATGGAGGAGATGATCTCGGAGAAGAAGGAGCGCGCGTGCGGGTCCTCGGGCTCCTCAAACAGCTTGGCGTGCCTGTCACATAATGCGGCCGCACGCATATCGCACAGCCGTATCGTACCTGGACACAATAAAAAATACGTTACTATTGTCTCAAAATGACATACTGTTTGTACACGTTAAAGCCTTTAACCCATACTTCCATACTATTATTATAAACGTGAAAGTAACGTAACGTGTCCGTTACGCTTTCACAATTAAACTACCGAACCAATTTTGATGAAATTGAATACGAAATAATCTTGAACTACAAGTAAGGAAATAGGCTACTTTTAACTGGCTTCAACTTCGCATCCGCAATAACCGACACTCGCGGACAAAGGCCAGTAACGTAAGTACGTATAGTAGTACAAGTACTATAGTTAACCTAAGAAAGATTAGTACAATGCATTTCAAATAAGAATAGGATCCACTGTCATGTTGTGATGTGACGTCATACTGTCAAATCGAAGAATTATTGTGTGAGAAATATTTAAAATTTAATTTATTTACGAACTCTGAACGAAAAAGGTTTAATCAGAATCCAGTTCTTCAATTTTGCTCATCTCGGAGGAGTTCTTCAATTTTGCCCAATTTCTTGCGATTTAACAGTGTGACGGGACGTCACAACATGGTAATCGATCCTATACTTATTTTAAACGCATTGTATAGATTCTATACTAATCTTTCTTTGTATTTCTCTACAATCTAATATGCTTCCTGTCACACTTGTTATTTTACATTGTGTCCTACAGCTGGTCAAAGGCGTCCCCCAAATATCTCTGGTCAAGTACGATCCAGCGAACATGATCAGATCGTCACACTACCTTTGAATATGGCTTTGTATGTTACAGAGAATCACTGACTTCTAAGTCACAGACCCACGCCCAGTTTAGAAGTCAGAGTACTTACTTATATATTTATGACCTTGTAATAAGCCTATATTTATGTTTATTTATAGTTCATAATTTTATGATGTATGTAATTGCTTTTTGTGTAAAATAAATTTATTATTATTAATAAACACATATAATTTATTATTACCTTCGCACTATTCGACCTCAAAAATGAATTCAATAACAATAAATCTAACAGCAATTTAAATTAAAAACATGTTTAGTTTTAAACGTTTCCCATTTCTGGGACACAGACTAGCCTGCTTTTTTCGAAAGGAAGTGGGTAATAAAAACCACGCGAGCCCAATACAGGTTGGATGTCGCATGTCTTTTTTTTTTTGATACCTCGACATGCTTGTTTCCTCACGTTTTCTTCGCTATTTTGAAAGCAATAGTGATGCAAGGAATTCGTAAAGTAAATGCCTGCCTGAGTTCAAACTCATCACACTTATTATAAAGGCGAAAGCTTGTAAACGTGTTTGCATGTTTGTCATGTCTTCACACTCCAATGGCTGAAAGGATCTCGAGAGGCGGTCGCGTACTGGAAGATTCAAGTCGTTGGCAAGTCTCCCATAGGCTAAACCGATGACTGGTGAGGGTCAAGGGAATCCGATGGACGCGAGACGAACAAGACCGAACGTTATGGCGGCTAGCACGGGGACCCCGCCTTGCTACAGAGGACGCTTTTGGTCTAAAAACATGTTGATAACGCAAGCGCAAGATTTTAGACAGAAATCTAAGAACTACCGTCCACGCACGCGTATCTTCATAGACGCATATTCGTCATTATACGAGTCTATAGGCTTTATTGTACTCATGAATTTTTTAAAATCTGGTTGTACTCACCCTTACTACTAGAATAAACAAAGAGATTGCATTCAGTCGGATGAAACTCCGCCGCGGTTATCACCTGAAACAAAATTTTATTCATATTAATTAGCTCCTATTTTCATTCATTTATTATTTCTTTGTAGACTTAGCATCGAGTACATTTTCCTATCACTGGTTATCAGACCTTATCTTGTCTTATCAGTATGTGTTTATTTATTCATCGATCATTGATATGTTTATATAATTTAATTAGAACAGCCTCAGTGCGCTCAAACTAAGTAAATATTCTATTATGTTGCTTATCTTATTTATTACCTTAACAACAATAGGCTAAGGATAGTACGTTAAATACGCGCTTTAGACATGGAGTTCCAGACTCCAGCCCAAAATACAAATAGGCTAAGGAAGTGAAACTTAATTATACTGAAAGAACTCCAAGAATATCCAAAGATCGGATTTCAGACTTTCTCCTTTTTGGCTCCTTTTCACATTCAATGACCGCGCAACTTTTATCCGAAGGCCAATTGCCAGTATTCACATTAAAGTAGTAAAAAGAACTTGTAAAAAAAAAAAACAGGAAAATTGGACCTGGACCTTCAAATAAAACCCTCACTCTCATGCACCACGTCGGAGCAACGCGGTGTTTTAACGACGAAAGGATGTATAATGCTTTTACTAACTAACTAAAACTCACTTGTGTTCTCCAGCAGCCCTAGCTGGCAGTATGCTACTAAGATGTGGCTGCAAAAGTTGCATGACCTTCATGCTAATTAATAAGCACCTCTATGTCATACAAGTTTATACTTTAGAGGTATGCGGAACATCGCGTGTATTGTCCTGCATAACTACGTTGAAAAGGGAGGATCCTCCGACAAGGTCTAGGCAACTGCCCGATAGATGATTTCGGGATGTTGTAATGTTCAAATAGCGTGAAGACCTCATATTGCGCGATGTAGGATTACGTAGTTTAGTTTCTATGTGACGCCATAGATGTCGCTACAATAAAAGCATACCTCTGTGAGCTCCTCCATATTGGCAGGTTTAATATCAACGATGTTGAAGCTCTGATCGGTGATCTCGAGGTGCCACAAGTTGATGCGAAGGTCGTCGGCCGACAGGTACGTTTCCTGGTCCGAGTTCAACGATATGGAGTTTATGTGGTATGTGTGCGCGTTCGCGAATATTCTCCTGTGGACAATATGAAAGCGTATTTTAGTCAGCACCAAGTCAAAGATACACATTGAATAGGGGATGAATATTCTGGACAAACTTTAATTGTATTATTAACTCATACACAGTAATATTCCTAAAGGTGAGAAGGTTAGTCGAAGCCGCTACTAACTACGTCAGAATTAACGTTTTGCTGTATAACGTAATAGGTTTAAAGATCAGCATTGGACGTACATAGTATAGTACATGCTAATGATTGATTTATGCGATTAGCACATAGCGAGAATACTGACTGTGATTAAATCATCACGATTTTCGGGGCCAATATGTGAACCAGTAAACATTGAGGGTTGAATCTCAGCAGGATAAAAAGAAACCATAAGATGGGTCTAAGCTAGAGGAGCGGAGCACGAGCCGAGCTTAAATTCGTGTTGTTTCCTCGTGCTCGTTTCCTCTAAAGTCGATCCAAAAATACAACTAATAAACTGGTTGTAAATAAACTAGCTCTTTTCCCGCGACTTGGTTTGCGAGAATGTTTCCATAAAAACTTTAACATCCCGCCACAGTTCGCGGGTAGTTTTAAAAACAAATAATGACAGCCTTTATTATTTACTTAGGTTAGGTCAAGTTATTGGTGTTTTTTTGTTTAGGTGAGAAATCATCAAATGACTTCTCCCCTACTAGGGTGGTGCGAGAAGTCGTGTCAGACATTTACTGATTAAAACCCACTCCTATGTTCCTTCTCTGTCTTGCGTCCCAGATCGGACGACAAATGGCGGTGAATATTTGTGCTAAGTTCCAAGTACATCTGCCCAAGAAATAACACTTCAAAGATTTTAAATATATTTGTAATAAGTTAGTACTATAAAAAAAAACAGCTTGCACCCGTCAACACGATGCGGACATGCGAATTCTAAATAACAAAACGAGGAGGAAAACCATTGGATGACAGATCGACAACGTCAAGCTACTATTCAAGCACTCGAACAAAGCAATATTGCTAAGCTACCATAAACCCACGATTTTAGCCAAAACCCCATAATAACAAACCAGCTACCGTTAACCCACTTTTCCCTAATAGATAACCTACGCTTTATGAAAACGGTTGTCAAGATAAACTGTATATTAAAAACGTTTCGTAATCCGGCTGGGCTCACGTGTTAAGGCAAATATGTCTGAAATATAATTAAATTAGATCGTCGGCGCTTATCGTAGTGTAAACAGAGTGCCGATATTGACGCTGTCAATTTATTCAATATATTGATTGATAACAGTGTTTTGGATAAAATATGAAAATTATTTAGAAAGAATAGAATCGGAAATGATCGTGTTTCTTGTTTGTGTTAGTATGCCTTTTCGGGAGTCCGATGGATGCGAGACGCACAGGACCGTTAATTGTGGCGACACTTGGGGGAGGCTTATGTCCAGCAGTGGACGTCTTTCGGCTGAAATGATGATGATGTGCCTTTTCGTGAATATAGAATAGAATTTATTCGACGCCGGCAATACAATGCAACGGCAACAACACAAAATAATAAGAAAGAGAATACAGAAATACAATACAGTTGCGCTGAGCGTTCTCGAACTGAAAGGGTTGAAACTCGGCAATTGCTGGGCGTCAGACACCCATTGCTGGTTTCCAGCTGGCACCTCGCAGTGGAATCAGTTATTTGTTACTAGCGACCACAACCCACACCAGCTTCGCGTAAGCGTGTTATATTCATGTATTAAACACCTGAACCTTCCTCATGAATCACTATCTATTGATAAAAATCGCATGAAAATCCATTTAGTAGTTTTTGAGTTTATCGCGAACAGACAGACAGGAGCAGTGGGAGACTAAAGCTAGAACTACACAGCGCACACGTGTGCCACACACACCGATCGGGGAGCGTCGGTCTCCATACATATTATATGGCAACTAGACTTGTAGAGCTACACTTGATCCAATCCACGCCACGCGACGTCGTTCTATGTACACACGTGTGCGTCGATTTAATGTAATTCTAGCTTTAGTTTTGTAATATGTAAGAATGTAAGAACAAGTAATCGGCTCATCTGGTGATAAGTGGTTACAAACGCCTGCAGACAGACAACGTCATTGCAGTCTCTGGAGTGGTCAATATCATACCATCCCATGATCCCAGAAACAAAGTAGAAATGCCTTGGCGTACGTATCGTTGTTAATCACGTTTTTATACGCACTAGTGCACTATAATATCTCGCACATCGAAGGATAATCTCGGCTGCGATGGAAAGGATCCGTCAACACTACATAAAGCTCACCTAGGCGAGGCCTCCACCATGAGCTCGGCCGGGCGCACGGTGGGCACGCGCAGCTGCGTGATGCGCGCCGGGTCGCGCGGCCGCCCGCCTTCCTCGCGTGTGTTGTACCCCGTCACGCGCTTGTCTCGTTCAGACACCTGCAAACGTTGTGAGATTAGTGAGAGTAGTCTCTGTCATTGCTGCTAGTCTGTGGGGCCTAGAACAAAAGTAAGAAATATTAGTATTTATTATTCTTGAAATGTCGGGTTTGCCTTCGTAAATAGGAGTTTCTGCCTGCTGGTATTCTAAGTGAGATTTTTCTTTATTATTATTATTGATAGGCTCGCGTTTGACTACTATTTCACCTAATGGTAGGCGAAGATGCGGTCGACGAATGGAGCACGCTTGCCTAGAAATAACCTATTCACTCTTGACTTAAAATACCCCAGGTTGTTATTCAGCTAACAGGTAACTAAGGACTCCAGCAGGGAATTCCACTCCTTACTCAAACGTTTTGTACGTATAGGGGGAATATCCACCAGCTATCGATGGCGCAACACCGTACGTCTAATGTTTCGATGATGGAAAAGACTTAGCGGAATTCAATTGTGCAATTCCTATGCACACTTCCCCAAATATAAACGACTAGCTTCGCCCGCGTACATGAAATATCACTCAGGAATAAAGCAGCTTTCTATTAGTGAAAAAATGTTAGTAATCGAACTTGTACTTTCAGAGATTACCTCCTACAAAAAAAAAAAAACAACTACCTCTTTATAATATTAGTGTAGATAGAAAACCGACAGACTAGATATCAGCGAACAACGAAATTTAACTTTAATAAAATGCACTTTTTTGAGGTGAGGAGTGATCAAATAACTTCCCGTTTTTGGGTTGAGCGAGAGGACGTATCAGACTTTTACCGACTAAAGCTTGTGTTCCTTCGGTTGCCCTTTGCGTTCCAGAGCTTGCGTGCCAGCTTTGTTTGAATAATTTAGTTTTAGAAGGCAACTCTAAAACATAATAAGATTCGTATAATAATTTAGTTCAAATCATGGGATTTAATCGTCATGTTTATCACTGCGGGATTTTAGAAGAGGTATATCAACTTTATGTTACTAACTTTAGGTAAATAAAAGTTTTTTTTTTAAGGTGGAAAGTCATCCGTCTAGATCGGAGCGAGAAAACGTGTCAGACTTACTGACTAAAACCCACACCTATGTTCCTTTTTTGCCTTGCGTTCCAGGACCCCGGGTTTCCCTTTCGGTAGCCAACCCCCATGGCGCCAGTAGGCTTCGGCCCTGCTGGGCCCCTATGGCTTTACTGCCATCTCTTTGAGGCGCGCGTGGAACTACGCGTCGTCGATGACTCGGGCTCGAGACGGACGGTTACCAGTCACGTCCGAACGGCAAGCTACCCATTGCTCGTCGTCCGCAAACTCAAGCCTACGGTGGCTAGGGCTTGAGAAAGTCCGTTCCCTCACGCGTACGGCGGCCTCCTTCGCTAACATTATTGCTTCGCAGGAAGCAGCCGCCTAAGTAAATAACAGGTAGAGTTAGCTATTCCGATCTTTGATTATAAAGAAGCCCGTGTTCAGCATTTGACTTTTCGAGATTGCATTGATAAACTAGAATATTTAGATAAGCAATATAGGCGTCTTGAACCACTTCTGTGACGTTGTATACGATCGTAAATCTACGTAAAACAATAGCCATAAAAATATACCTATCAATGTTTTAATACACAATGCATACTGGACACATTAGATTCGTATCGAATGACGTCACATGACGCAAGTCAGTAACGATCAATAGCACATGATCATAAATAGGTTGGGAGATCGTAATATGAATAAGGAATGTTAGCGTCCAATTACATGGGCATTTTTTTAGAGGCCACGCTTGTATTTATCATGGGGAACGAGGACTATGAATTGAGACTTTTCTCCCTATTTCAGACTCCCACTGACAAACCCTCTTCCACCATTTAAGGTGAATACTCCAGGGTAGTCCTCGTCTAACCCTGTTAAATAGCTACTTCATGAAAAATTTATTCAATAGGTTTAGCTGAACAGAGCAGGCTGTATTGATGATTTTAGTGATTATAACTCAGTAAAGCTATTTTTGTTACGGTCACTAATTATATTTTAATGAACATAGAACCTGACACTGACCACTGAAAATTTGAATTTCACGAGCTACCCTGTAACATTTACATTAACACTAAAGGACTCCCAAATATCTTTCTACCAGTTTTTTATATTACTCTGATATTTTATGAGATTTTCTGATTTCATTACAATGTTTTAAAATCATCACTCATTTGGGATTAAGTACTTTCGCTCAACAGTCAAATTGACGACGCATTGGGCTTTATAATGTGACCAATGCTTAGTTAAAATATTGATTAGCGGATTCTAAATTTAAAATCATCCGTAAAAATAGACCTTAGAACTTACACACCAATAAAGAATTGTGTTGAATTAAGAACCTGTGCATTAATGAAGAGGGCCTTAAATGTCGGGGACCTAGGTTAAAACTTTAGTTTTGCGAAATTATTATGCTCTACTCAGGAATCGAACCCAGTTTGACAAGCAACGCAAATAATCGCACAACTAAACAAACTAAAAACTATTTCGCTATGGCAGAGCTTGCTCAACACTTGAACTGGCAGAATTAATGCAAAACTTACTTATAATATTGTTTTGTTGCGTGTGAAGTTATAAGGCTATATATTTTGCTTGCCAGGGAAGCACAACTACCCAACTAATTACGCAAATCACCGCTACCCTGGAACGCAAAGGGCAACTGAAGTACACAGGTGGGTTTTTTAGTCAGTCTGACACTCTTTTTTATCCAACCAGAGCGGGAGAAGTTATTTTATGATTTTTAACCCCCAAAAAAAGACTGTTTTTTTTCTAGTAATCTCGCTGCTGAAAAAAGGCCTTCCCTAATTCCATCTCTAGTCTTAAAAATACTAATAAAAACTTAAAACTAAAAAATAGAAAATAATAAAAAATCTCGAATACATACAAGACTAACCTTCCACAATTTGATGGTCTTGTCATTGGTGGAGAGTAGGAAGTGAGCCTGATTCTTCCTCTTCAGCCACCGTATCTTGTTGATTTTCTCTTCAATCTCCAAGGACTTGAGGTAATCGAACTCTGGTTCGTGTGATTGGAATGTGGAGTACACATTGTACTCGCCCTTTTTCGGTACACATTGTTTTGAGGCTGGGTCCCTCTGAAAAGAAAAATAATTTTTGAGACACAGTTCGCTAGTTTTTTTTTTATTATTATTATTATTTATAGCCTCGCGTTTGATCACTATCTAATGCCTAGAAGTAACCTATTCACTCTTGACCTAAAGACCCCTAGGTTATAGTTATCAGGAAACAGACTCCGGCAGGGAATTCAACTCCTTAGCTGTACGCATGATGAATGTGTTCCCAAAACGCTTTGTACTAGATATAATTTATGCTGCAGTCAATCAATGCTTGCTTTTGGTGTAAGATCAACGCAATGTACAAATATTTGAATGGCTCTAGCCTTATCAAAGCATGTCTATGCGGAGCCGATCGGCCATGGTGAACTCTCGCATCAGCTGCTAGTTCAGGCGGCAATAAGAGGGAATGAGAGTTAAAAACTAGGCACTAAGTCTAACCAAACCGAATAATTAACAAAATACGGTTTAAGTTGCGTTGAAGTTTTTATGAAAACTTTCTTCCGAATGTAGTGCTAGTGTGGTACCTATAACCGATATATTATTTGGCTGCATAGTGCATCCACGAAACGAGAATGCAGTGACGTGACATCTGGGACACGTAGAAGACAGAATCGTATAAAATGACTCATAGTGTTTCGTCAAATCAGGTGTTGGCTGACGTCGAGATGGCGTCACATCGGACGTGATTGTATCGAAACTAACGTAGCATTGACACATGTTTGGCGTCTCGTAAGCAGTGTATACGTTTGAAAATCTTCCGGTGGTGTTTTTTCCACCTCATCGCGAGTTTTGCCACGCAAATTTTCAACGTTTTTACTTAGTCTGTATTGGATGCAATTATTGTTTATAAGGATTCAGTAAGCATCCTTAGAATTCGCAATTTTTAACCATACCTGGAACTTTTCATAATTTTAATTTGTTATTGTATGATTTGGAAGCGATAGTTTATTGAAGTCTAATATTTCGCCCGTTTAACATCCTTGATTTCGCGACTACTGGTCTGATTTGACCAAGGGAAAATTGATACCATAACACTAACCTGAAATATAACTACCCTGCCTCCTTTATCCCCCGTGGCGAGCAGTTCTCCGTCATGGTTGAACTCCACGCAGGAGATCAGGTCAGCTTCCGTGACATCGTCTTCCAACGTGCCCTTCACCTGGCTGAAACACCATGTCGTCTCGCCACCATTGCCTGAAACATTTGCCATCAAAATAAGAACAAAACAAGCCTAAAATTGCACTGACGTTAGGGTTTATGGAGTCTTGGATTCAATAATGGTCTTTTCAATATTTTTTTCCATGTATTGGTCCGTAGGCATGGGTAACTCCGAACATAAAATATCTTCGGATATTATATCCCAAAACGGATATATTATCATTTTTGTTCATTCCAAGATATTAACATATTCTATATCCGACAATGGCTCTTGATAGTGACATGAAACAGGAGCTAAAACTTATAATATAACATTGAAGCGATTTGGAAGTTGATTATTTGATTAAGATATCCACCTTAATTGTATTTTTTTATTGAAATAAAGAGAGCATTTGAATTCTTTTCATGAAGTCAGGTACTAACTCGCGGATAAGGATATGTTAATTAAATATTTTTTGCTTGGAATGAATGTATTACATCGAATTTTTTACCGGAGCTAAGCCCATGCCTAACGGGACGCGGAGCGCGGTGCGAACGGCGCACGATGCGTCGCGAAGTCTCGACGAGCGTGCGAGCACCTTTCGAAGAACGACCTATGCCAAAGGATGGAAAGAAAGAAGTTCTTTTTTAAGCCGTAGAGTAGCAAACAAGTGGGCGGTCCTAAAGGTCGCCGTCTATGGATCTGTAATACTTTTTGAAATTACGTCTTATTTTTAACGAAGTTTGTTAATAAGAATCAATGCAGTTCCTGTTTGTGGTTTTAGTTTAATATATAGGTTTGCATCGACTGTACAAGGAAAGTGAAAAATATTAAATATAAAAGGAAAAACTGACTGACATATGTATCAACTTCTACACGGCGGAGTGTGAAATTTGCACAAGGCTTTCTTTCCAAAATTCACCCCATAAGGGGATGAGACGGGGTCCAAAGTTTGTATAGAGGAACCTACTTTCACGCGGGCGAAGCTGCTGGCAGAAGCTAGTCTTAAATATTTTTATGAAATTTTTTAGGAGTATCGAGAGCTTCGACTGTTCAACCAAGAAATTAAAATTATGTATTCGTTTGACCTTGTTTTAAATACCATAGAAAAATTTTACATTGCTTCATAAAGATTGCCAAAACCAGTTTTGGTCTTAAAGCACCGCTCAAAACATCAGATTACAAAATATTTACGCAATTTAGTGCATAATGAAGCCAATGTTAGCGACTAGGTGACAACATCGCAAAATATGAGAGTTAAAGCCAAAAGTTATTTTGTTGTAGATAAATACTTTAAATCTGTCAAAATTTCAAGTTCCTTCTCAAAAGTAGAACTATTTCATTTTTTCTTGAGGCAAGATCAATAGGATAACTCCTAATGATATAACTCCTACCGCTCTGGAGGGAGCGAGAGGGCTTGTCAGATTATTACTGGCTAAAACCTACGTGGTTTTTCAGTTGCCACGGTGACTCTTTAAAACAGTCCCGCAGCCCCTTCAAAGGTAGTAACTAGTAGTACTAATACAACATTACGATTTATTCCCTGTAGAGTATACCTTCAGGTAGAGGAATAGGTACCTACAGTGTAGACCTACATGTCATTAGTTAAGTTTGAACTACTTAAGGCCACACCGAATCTTCTATCATTTTCTGTCACTTAATTCTGTCATTTACGAGCAAGAAAGAGATCGGAGTGCTACCGTACGCGGTTGAATATATGAGGCATTCGGCAACGCAGAGCGTGTTGCTCCGAAACTAGTTGAAGCATAGAAAAGTGCGAACCCGGCAGGTGCAGTTTAACCCTAACGTGTAAGTATCATGTAATTGAGGCGTGCCTACAAATCCCCACATAGGACTTGAAATCATCATTTCAGCCGTAACCACACCTCAGCAAAACATTGCTGAAAAGGAAACCTGTGGGTTCTAGAACACAAAGGGCAGCTGATGGAAACAGATGTCGTTTAGTGAAAGTCTGACTCGTCCTCTCGCTTCACTCTAGACCGCGAGAAGTCATTGGATGATTTCCTATTTCAAAAATAAATTTAAATTACTGGTTCTATGGCTCTTGCCTAGCAACAGAAAATCTCGTCTAGATGTAGGTATTATTTGATCAAGCAAAACTTTCTATATGGTTTTTCAGCAATACATTACCGTAATACTGTACGAAATGGCGATTGAAATCAATAATTTCAATTTTCGACATAAATTGAATTTCATTTGCATCAGAGAAATTCGATATTAGTCTACCTACGTACCAATATATGAAAGGACACTCTTGCTAGAATGATCTACAATATATTATTTAAAAAGAGGTGAAATTATATATTTGTTTGCCTTTTGGAGAGTGTGCGCGGGAATTTGCATGACTTGATTCCGCCATCTCCTTTCTACCATCGGACAACCCGACGTACGGCGAGTATCCACCCTTACGTTTTTGAAACTTCAACGGTCCGGACTAAGCGTTTCGCTTCATCGTTTATAACGCGTACATGGAAGAACAGGAAGAATTTGCCTGCTGCGGTCTTCCCGTCTAACTATAATTTAGGTGTCTTCAAGGCTAGAGTAAAAAGGCTCTTAATAAACTAGTACGCCTCACCATCAATGATTGCATCTCTGCTTACCATCAGGTGGGATCGCAGTCAAGCACTGGTTTATATCAAGAAAACAAAATGAAAAAATAAAAATAGTAATAAGTTAATTTCTTTACGATTTCGAACATAGAAATTCTGTGACTAATAAAAAGCTGCACTTTCGCCAAGTGTCTTATACAGAAACTTTTTATTCCAAAAACCATAGTTCCTGTGGAATTGGCCATGGGGACGAAGCCATGGGAACTAGTAACTGAAAAGTAGAAGAGTTAAGAAATAAATGCTCAAGTTCTTGATGAAAATACCTATATTTGACGAGTTCTTTCAGTTCCTCAGGGATGATATCAAAATATTCTTAGTTTTCTTATTATAGAAATGTATTCTTTCAAGTAAAAACAAGACATTTCCAAATGCTTCCATATATGTCGGTTCAAAAATAACAAAATTATTAAAAAAAATTGTCGAATTAAGAACCTCCTCTTTTTTGAAGTCAGTTAAAAACAGGTTGAGAAACAGCACTATTCGAGAGTCGAAAATTAAGTTGCCAGTTTTCACCACTTCCTAATATTTGAGCTGTGAAGAAATGACGCTACAAAGTTCATCGGTTTAAATAGTTAAAAAATACACACACGAAGATAACACAACACATAAATAAATTAGTAATAAAGACAACACATTAATAATAAAGAAAGAAATGTTAGTAAACAACTAGCATATAAATATAAAGTCGTAAATGCAATGCAATGTATTATACAAAAGATACAAAATGTTATGTCAAGATAGCGAGCGTAAAGAATTATCATTTAATTGTTATCAATAGTTTAGTAGTTATTAAAAAATACTCAATATCAGTATACACAATAAACTAAAAACTACGTTATCTTAAAGTTAAAGAATTAAGTAATTTTAATGTTCTCTCAATGGTCTTCCATTCTGATAAAAATGCGTAGAATTTGGGTGGTCCAGTTACATAATTCTTGTTTCTTTTTTTTCGCGATATACTTAAATATGGTTTTTAGGGTTCCGCACCCAAAGGGTAAAACTGGACCCTATTACTAAGACTGCTGTCCGTCCGTCTGTCTGTCTGTCATCAGGCTGTATCTAATGAACCGTGATAGTTAGACAGTTGAAATTTTTACTGATGATGTATTTCTGTTTCCGAATTGGGCTCCCATAAAGCAGTGATTTTTTGCCGACTGTACGGACGGAATCTTTCGTGTGCGAGCCCGACTCACACTCGGCCAGTTTTTTTTTCTTTAACCAGTCAATTTCAATTTACGGACTACTCGTTTTTTTATAAAACATATATAGGCAATTTATAGGAACCCAGAAAAATGTTCTAATTAATTGACCTGTCTACTACTCTATGTACAAAAATATCTGGCGCCGGCCAATTACACGTGGACGGCAATGAAGCGATTGAAAATTGACCCATTTAACAGACATACGTACAATCACAAGTCGTGTTCCAGTGCACCCGACACGAATGATGTCTCCAATTGGCAAAATTATCCTGAATTCTAATCCGATGATTGGAATACCACGGTACTTCCTTTTTTTTCAACATCTCTACACTAACTTAACATAGAAAACAGTAAATAACCACGCATTTTACTAATTAATTAATTAACAAAAAAAACGTTAAACAGTACAGTTCTGTGACATGTCCTGAACGTAAATGGCGGAAAACTTTGATTTTGGAACCTGTTTTTTGAACGTGGAACAGTAATGTAATACTTATGAATGGGGGCAGTGGCTTGGTAACATTACACCTTTCTTTTCATACTTTGTAGGGTGGCTTTAGACAATGGACCCACGAAGCTTGACGCGTAACAATTAGAGGAAGCACCTTGTACATGTGTAGAACGTAATTGAAAGTTATAAATAGCGTTGTGATGATAATTACTGCTGGCAGTTGCGTGTCTGCCGTGAAGATAGATCTTGTATTGAAATACTAGGAATAACTGCCGATTCTTTTTTACTGTAGGGTGCAAATTACATTCCTGAACCTGTTATTTTCGCATTTTAGTTATTGTGGCAAACAAGTGCTTCTTTTAACCATAAACGTGTCCATAGAAATATTATTTATTCTGGAGGACAATTTTATTTGTTCAACCTCCTTTTACCAGCAAAAAGCAAGCTCTTACCCTAATTTGAATTCATATCTAATACAGAAAGGGTGCCTAAATAAACACTAAACCCTACAAAACCAACGTCATACCGATAAGTAACGAAGTCTGTGACGCAAATGGCTGCCTAACTTATCGAGTTAGACACTCGATTTATAGACAGACTAATGATATACCCACAGATGAAGCTTTCGTCGACATATTTAAGCGTTGACACGAGACGAGTTAGTGTTGACTTTACGATAGTATATAGATGAGTTGGTTTAGTGTATCTAACATTTACGAGTGTCCAAAGGTCGTAAAGGTCCTGAATTTAGAATATTAGTTTGTCTAAATTTAAATATTTAAGTAGTGACACGTCTTGGCTTCACACAAGCAATTATATACAAAAAACTTCCTAATTGCCCTTTCTAAGTGAAAACCGCATAAAAATCGTTACGTCGTCATCTAGAAGTTCGCAGATAAACAAGCAGACGCGGAAAGTAACTGTTTGATACTATAATAAATTATATCATGGAGATGTCTTAACCCTGTTACGGTCAGATGGAATTTTTACCATCACATTTGACAGCTCAATCAATCCTAGCTTGTTCCCTATTTGAGGCAGCCCACCTGATTCTGTTACGCCATTCTAGGCGATTTTGTGTCATTTCTGACGTTAGGCCTTTGTCAGTAGGTCGTTCTGGATCGTTGGCCTCCTAATAAAATCTTCCTCTTTTGCCCTCTTCTATGGTTAAAACGCGTCGGGTTATGTGATCTGGTCTAGTTCTATTCTGCGCATTACGTGCCCATACCATCGCAAATGGCGAAGTTTAAAGTTCCCTCGGATCACCTTATTAAGGACTTTATCTAGTCTCGTGACACCACCCACCCATCTTCATCTTCGTGACATGCATTTTTTGATTCCCCTGCACTTGGATCTATACAGCACAGCGGGTCTCTAGCAGCTCGTTTAAAAACCACCAACACATTTTACAGCTCATAATTAAAAAAAAAAAAAAACTAGTTCCCAGTAGATATTCTATTGTTTTTCAATTCTTTATGGCTATTTATAGCCAAAGACGATTTAAACCCCTACATGCTAAGGTATTCTCTAATGTGGACGTAAATAATTACGAAAATACTCATACAAGCCGAAATCAGGATCTGATACATACAGCCTCATTAAGCCAAAGGGCTGCAGGATTCGTCTAAAAAATTACCGCGGCCCTGGAAAGCAAAGGGCAACTGAAGGAATACACGTTAGTTTCAGCAGTCAGTAAAAGGCTGACACTCGCTCTCGGTCCAACTAGAACGGGAGGAGTTATCCGTCGCGCGTATAGGGGTATTATTATTACGTAATTGCGCGTTTTTACGTAAAATCACCAAAAAAAAAAATGAAAAAAAAAAAAACTTTTTCTGTCTTTTTCTAGGAAAAACGAAGATAAAGAGACCAACATTTTCGGCCAAATAAATTTCGTACACCCGTGTGTACCTACATAACGACAGACGTATGTACAATCGGCCCTCGAGGGGTTAAAGAATTCTCACTACATGGCCAAAGAAAACACTCCTCGTGGAGGCAATTCTAAAGTCACAATACCAATTGGCTGTGATTGGTTAGTTAACTTCGCTTGAGATACGAATACAAGAAGGGTTTAAGTAAACAAATCTCCCGAAACAAACTTCAAGCCATACAAGAACTACCTATCAATTACTTCATGATGCCATACAAAGACTAGTATCAATTTCTTGATAGAAATGCTTTTCAAACCAAGATACGGCTGGGTCGTCAATGAGTTCAAGGTTATTTGAGAGTCAGTCAGTTATCAAAGAGTAAACATAGTGAGGTTTGTTTATATAGTGATATCTAACTGCCTTGGAAGGGCAGGTGACGAGAATCTTTAGCTTAATCTTTGAAACTATTTTTTTTGTTTCCCTTTCACGATTAGCTTGGGATCGGCTTCCAGTTTAACTGGATCAGACCTGTGTTTAAAGAAGTTTATTCTCTTACGACTACAGTCACTTACATGAGAAACATGGTACAAACAGTGCTTATTATAAGTATTTTCGTCGTTCATCATCATCATCTTCCTGCCCATGTCCCGTGTTATTTGGGGTCGGCGCAACACGTTTTCTTCTTCCATTCTGCCCTGTCACTTTTCTTTCATATCACTCTTCACACAATCCATCCATCTTTTCTTTGGTCTCCCTCGCCCTCTCCATCCATCCACATGTAAACTCATAACTCTTTTAGTAACATGCGCTTCATCCCTCCTCTTCACATGACCATACCAAGACAAACGATTCCCTTTCAACTTTTCAATCACTGGCGCCACTTTCAAACTTCCCCTAATATACTCATTTCTCACTTTATCCATTCTCGTCACACCACACATCCATCTTAACATTCTCATCTCCGCTACGTGCAATCTTTTTTCATCCGTCTTTTTCACAGCCCAACATTCTGATCCATACATTATGACAGGCCTTATCACGGACTTGTAGATTTTACCCTTCAACTTGAGGGGCATCCGTGGGTCAAAAGTTGTTCCCGTGACCTGTCGCCATTTCATCCATCCTGCGTTGATCCGATATTTTCGTCGTTCATAAATATATATTTTTTGTTTGAGTTGTTACTTCTACAATGCTTTCAGTAGTAATAGGCTGCTAGTGGATTATAATTATAATAATTTTCGACTACCTGTCGGGCTAGTTGTACTTTGACCTCCACAACCCAGTTACTAGGTGCCTCCATACTCCTTGGATAGACTATTAGGCAGACTTTCTGGCATCTACCTGTAACTATTGTCAAAGATCTACGAATCACAATAGGGACCAACGGTCACTAACGTCAAAATATTATTTTTTTACTAAATGCATAAATTAAAGTATATTCGATACCTATCACAAAAATGTATTTTCTTTTATTCTCTCTGTTCCAGTTAATTTTCGAAACAGCTATAAGCAAATATAATAATGAATAACTTAAGCTACTTTTTCTTTTCCCATGGGACTCAATTCTCGAGGAGACACCTAAATTACCGGGTAGAGAGAGAGGGACGGGACCATTTCTGAAATAGATAACATTTTTTAAATAATTTCCCAAAAACAGGGCATCGTGTTCTTAAATTTCACGAGAACAGTCGGGGGTAAAAGCTGTTATTATCAATTTACAGTATTTTAAATATGACCTGCTTTCACAGAATAATTCTTCTAGAGAAAAATTTAAAATGTGAAAAAAAAAAAAATTATAAATGTCTAAAATGTTACAACGTTGTTGAAATAAATTTGAAGAAAATATATGAATCAAACAATGACGTAATCAAGGTATTTTTCTAAGTACCCGTTTCACATTAGATATTATCTTGTTGGCAATAGATAAAATTCTGTTTGTAATAAAATAGATAGCTCGCTAGACACGAGTAGCACGCTCTTCATGTGATAGAATAATCTTTTTTATAGATAGATTATTTAACTTCATTCAATTCAATTCATCTAAGCTATGAGACCCACTTCAATGATTTATTTATTAAAACCATAAACACTAGTAAGAAACTCTGTACAAAGGTCGAATTAATGCCTTGGGCATTTTCTATTAATTAACCTTAGGGTGGTGCAGAGTTTACATGTGGATGGATGGAGAGGGAGAGGGAGACCAAAGAAAAGATGGATGGATTGTGTGAAGAGTGATATGAAAGAAAAGGAAGTTAATGATAGCATGACGAATGACAGGGCAGAATGGAAGAAAAAAACATGTTGCGCCGACCCCAAATAACACGGGACAAGGGCAGGAAGATGATGAGGATGGTGCAGAAGCAGAACATGATGCAACATAATGGTACAGAAATAGAAAACAAATACAATAGTATAATACAAAAGATCTACTTTTTTAGTAGAGGCTGAGTAAGTTGGGCAAGCAGTGAACTGACCTTAAAGACTGGAAAAGATTTAAAAAAATACATTATGGGGTAAGCACCTAAATTCAGACGAAACTTGACAATGGAAAAGATCATTACATTGGTCCGTTAAAAAAAAACCGTCAAAAATCTATAAAACCCGTTATTTAATGGTGGGAGGGGATATATTCTATGTTCGAGACCTATCTTAGGATAGAGCTTTATCTGTCAGCACCGAATGTCATTTTCACCTTTAGGCGTCAGCAGTACTAGAGGCATTGTCATTTCAGATACTAAGCTCAAATCTCATTTTATGCTTGTTATTTTATAATCAAGTCGGTATACTCTTAGAGCGGGCTTCTGATGAGTATTTGAGTTAAGCACGCCTAGTTTAATGCCAAATTTTAACAGGTTTTCAGGCTAGATTTTGAGAAATACTCAACTTCAAATACTTAAATCAGAAATCAAGGGTTCATCTTTTGTCACTCGGCGTCCTACTTCACACATGATATTATAAGATGTTAAACAAGGCTAGGTTTTACTTAACATTCCGCACCCGTACCGTTTTGCCATACTTGGGGAGATGCCAAATTAGCTCAAGACTTGAGCAACACATCATTTTCCTTGAGTGTCATTTTAAGTGGCATTTAATTATCAGTGATGTATTAATTTGTGGCAAAATGGATTTTATTTTAGTGTATCTATTTGGGAATAATGTTCATTATTATCTGTTTTGCCGAAGGAACCTTGGGATAATAATTTTTTCATTTAACCCCGCCCGCGTCAGAATGATCAGACGAGTGTTTTAGCACCCTATTCGTGTGTTTGCGACTGATTACACTATCCCGTTTAGCTCTTCAATCCCCATAGGTGACAATAGCTGACGAGATTGAGTATTTGATCGCGAATGTGCGTCCCTGGGCGGAATAAACATGAGTGTTTGTCGAATACATCATTAACAGGTTAACATTAGACCAATTCTCACTTCACCGTGTTATATTTTTTTACATTTTGGTTTTTTTTTTCAGACACTACAAACGCCTAAAAAACATTTAAAAACAAGTTTCATTAGCATAGCATAGCATAGTCGGCCTTTTAATGTTCCCACTGTTGGGACTCAGGCCTCCTCTCTAGGAGAGGGAATGGGCCGTAATCCACCACGCGGGCCCAGTGCGGGTTGGTGGATGTCACATGTCTTTGAATTTTTGGTTCTAGGACATGCCGGTTTCCTCACGATGTTTTCCTTCACCGTTTTGAGAGCAGTGGTGATGAAATAAATTACACAAAGTAATGCGCCTGGCTGGGTTTGAACCCGCGACCTACAACTCGTAAGTCGGGGCCGTTACCACTCGGCCACCACTGCTCTCAGTTTCATTAAAATTTAAGAAAAACTAAAAACGGCTGTTTAAAGTCTTTGTATCTAGGGTACACAGATACCTGTCTAAATTGTTGATTCATTTAAATTGGTTAACAGGAAATCTATATTATTCAACAATTACCTTGATAGCAAAATATATATATAATTACATAGATAAAAATACACATGGTATCATTATCATTGTGAGAATGTAATAATAATATTCACGATTCATTTTAATCGATTGCTAGTGAGACCTGCCCCAAATCGACACGGGAATTAAAAAGGTTTGAATTCTCAGGTTTTCTACTATAATAAGCATGTATTATACACTCGTAAAGCTTCTTAAATTACACTGTCTTTTAAGAGAAAATCGTAGGTATGTAAATTCGTTCAGTAGTTTTTAAGATTATCGTGAACAGATAGACAGTCGTGGTCTGTTTTATCAAATTCTAAAATTATATAGAGGAAAGTTTTGTTGGTTTTTTCGTTTGTAATGAATAAAGGACCTATTTTCAAAATTCTTTCACCAATAGTACCTATGCTACTTATCACGAACGAGTGACATTAGCGATGTGTCGAGTACAGCTTTACTCGAGTCTAAGATTCGCAGAAATTCGTGTCTAGAACTTTTATTCTGGATATTCGAGTCGAACTTGAATCTAAAAATTCAAGTGCAGAACTCGAGTTTGTTACCAATTTTAGAGTAAAAAGGAAAAATCGAATATCTACTCGAGTCAGTATTCGAGTCCTAGACTCGAACCGGGGAATCGAGTAATGATTCGAATACTGTACAAACTGACTCGAGTCATCTCGATTCACCAAAACAGTGACTCGGCACATCACTAGACTATATGTTATTTTAGTACCACGCGGGCGAAGCCACAGGACTGCCTGATTATGTATTTTTTTTTTTGGACGACCAAAGCTATTTTTGTTTTTAATCCATTATTATTTATTTAAATTTCTTGAATCTATGTAGAAAGAAAAGACAGAAACTATAGGTTATGATTGTCATAATTAAATAACTACTCTCCTAAGTAGGATCAACTCAGACCTAGGCTTATGCATTACATGTCCTTCCATACATCTCTCATCAGCCATCATCTTCCTGCCCTTGTCCCATGTTATTTGGGGTCGGCGCAACACGTTTTTTTCTTCCATCCTGCCCTGTCACTCGTCATACTATCACTAACTTCCTTTTCTTTCATATCACTCTTCACACAATCCATCCATCTTTTCTTTGGTCATCTTTTCTTTCATCTCTCATCAGCCATTATCTCAATATGAACCTACATTTTAGCTCTGTCATCATTTAAACTATCCATCTTGTTTGATGACAACTCTACGGTCTCCTTACTCTGGATCTCTCAAGGTAAAGAAGGAAATTAATGATTTATCAGCCATCACATTCCTCGTAGACCAAGCAGGTACTACACAATAATACGCAAGGTATGACAAAGCAAGATTGCTAACATTTACCAGATTTTTTCGTTTCACCATGACACATCATGTAACAATTATGTACTCAATTAGTTCACATTCAAATGATTCACCACTAATCAAGTTCTATTAGTACCTGAATAGTAGAGAACAGAGTTACAGAATTGATAGCATTCCTGCTCAAAGCGTACATTTGGCTTCACTTACATCTATTATATAAAAGGAGAAACTGACTGACTGGCATATCAACGCACAGCCAAAACTACTGGGACTAGGAGCATGCAATTTGCACAAGGTTTCTTTTTATGATGTAGGCGAGCACTAATAGAGGATTTTCCAAAATTCAACCCCTAAGCTCCCAGTGTCTTGAAACTGAATGTGTTAACATCATATAAAGATTTGCATTTTACCATTACTAGCAAAAACAATACCAGTAAGTATCACCAACAATAAAACATTTTCTTTATGCAAAACAAATTTTTTTATCACAACAACTGGCCTTAATCAGTCCTTATTTAATGATCACCTATTTAATTGATTCCAGTCACATAAACACATACATAAGAATTCATTAAAGCAATTGACTATGGAACCTTCACATAATTCCTTATTAACCAGGACAGTTCTTAATTGACAGTAAGTAATTAAAAACTTTTAAATCTTTTATTATGCAAGAATGCAAGATGCATTTTGTTTATTATGAATGATCAATAACAAGAAATGGGTTCATTGCCAAGTAAAAATATACAAAACAAATTTGATAGGTGATATTACTTATTTTTTTAATAATAATGATGCATTTTGTTTATTATGAATGATATGAAATGGTTTTAAGTGCCAAATAATTATACACATAAACCTAATCAGCAATCCTGATTAGTGAAATTACTTATTAAAATCTAGCAATATTTAGTCTTCTCTTTTATAAAGGGAAAACAATGTCTACCTTGTAAAATTATTGCATTATGAATAGCCCACAGGGTATTACCCTAGGCTTTTTTTTTCAGAACTATGAGTGCATAAATAATCACAGCAGGTATGTAGACTTAAACTATTTTGCAGAAAGTAATTTGTATTCATATGCAATATTTTTATGGTAATGAGCTGTACAAACATTGCGTGAAGGCACAATTTTAAGCTTATCTGTACATTTTGTCTATTTTCCCTGTCTGTGTTGACAATGTAGGAGGAAACTGATACCATATTGTTACCATAGAGGTGCATTGTAACCTTTGATAAAATACAATGAACTCTTTAGAATATTGAGTCCATAGATGAATATGTGTAACCTGTTGTTTTCTCTTCTATTTTGTTTGATAGCAAAAATGTTTTACTAGGTACTGAAGAAAAGCAATTTACTGTATAACAATAAAACAGTATTATGTACCATTACCATTTTAATGTACATAAAAATGATATATTAGGTATATTCATGTAAAAACTAGCGGTCCTGGCTGTCATTGTCCTGCACGAATGCTGACTTTTCATCAGAAAAAATATTGAGAACCTGACTGCAGCACCAAGTACCAACTACATATACTACTACGTTTAATTCTATTCTCAAGCCAACTACTGACCCACACAAATACACACACAAAATTTCATCCAAATCAGTCAAGCCTTTTAGGAGGAGTTATGTGACAAACACATATACAGAAGAATTACATAAAGATGTACTATGAACAAACTTGGGGGAGGTATTTACACAGCTATATGAAAAGAATAACCAAGATTATTAACAAAATTAAAGATATTTGAAACATAATAATACAGCATTGGAACACAAAAGAAAATTGTCAAACAGTGAATTGAATAAAAGTACTGGGGATTTTGTAAATAACTGTCATTGTCACTTTGTCAATACTAATATTTGAGAGGAAAGACTTGATTTTTGTTTGTATGCATGTTATGATTTAATTCAAAAACTATTGAACCGATTTTCAAAATTCTTTCACCAGTAGAAAGCAACTTTATCACAGAGGAACATAGGCCTATATTTTCTATTTTCATGCGAGCCAAGATGCTGACAAAAGCTAGTAAATTATAAAATTCTTCTATACACATACACGTTGAATTAACAGGTAAATCTGCTTATTAATGTTTACCTTACAAGGAAAAGAGGTCAAGTACAAAATCCTTTAGAAGGAAAGTTATGTTTTTAATGTTGAAAATGGTTTATCCAGTGATAAAATTACTTCATAGTTTGATTGGGTTTCTGTGTGGGCATAGGCATAATAAACAAAGCACCTATGGTCACCAGTGAATAAAGATTAGCCATGGATGATGATAGTCTAGGACAGTTTAATCTAGAGGCCATTAGCATAATTATACTAATCTAACAATATGTATCATCTTCACTAGTTTTTAGTCTATTCTAAAACCAAACATGGCAGTTATTCAACTAAATAAGTGAAGAACTACTAGCTTTAAGTACTTGTTTCTCATGTAAATTAATAATGAAGATAGATATCTTATAAATCACACCACGAGTCAACAGTTGACCTGATATAGCCTAATCTCTCTTGGAGAAGGCCTGTGGCCCAGTGAGGGAAACATTATAGTTCAATTATGCTAAGTCAATTTCTTTTGAACTTATTATTAAAAATTAATAGATTGTAGAGAATGTTTTAAAGAAACAACACTATACTATCACAAAAACAAAGAACTGGAATGCCATCATTCACCAATTCAATCTTCAATAATGAAAATTAAAATCTTCATGATTGACCTACATAGCCTACCATGGTTCAGCCAAAAATTTCCATTGCCTTTGCCTTTCCAAGTCTGGATGACAACAAATATTAATAGTCTATGGTGTTTATGACCAATAAAACTAATCTGACTATGACCTGAATCTATGTTCAACAGAAAACTTTATGATCTTTGCATGTTTCTTGCTGAACAATAAATAGTTTACAAGATCTTAGATTCATAAATAATTGATGGTTTGTTATGCTCTTAAGATATTAAGGTTATCTAAAAGATGATGATTAAGCACAAAGATTCCAGTTTGTAGGTTATTTTCATATTTTGTTGTCAATTTTGTTTGTGCAGTTGTATCCTGAATGTTGCTGCAAATTCATTATGTACTGAGAAATGTGACCCTTTGGATGTTTATTATAATATACCTATCTCGTTCCTTCAACTGGTCAAAAGTAAATTAGACGGACATCTGACTTGACAAATTGAATAAAGTTCCCCTATTTAGAGGGTAGAGTATTCAAAAATTAAACAAATTAACACTAAATTACGATTGTATAGCAATAAATTATTTCACAACAAGTAAACTGTTGATAAGATTCACGAGTAACTGACTAACGGACATCAAAATGAGTAAAATACATAAGTTACGAAAAAACGCTTACCTGAACTTAACTTCATCGAAATAACGTGTTTTCTTGGTTAGGAATGAGCCCCTGGGTGTTCAAAACAGTCTCTAGATATTGTTCTAAAGAAATAATGCTACGTTTTCGCTAAATACACAACCGCAACGAAATACAATCATATGTTCTCGCAAACTTTCCTGCTAGCCCGCATTTTTATGTAACAATGACGTTTTAAAGACGAAAACAGACTCCGAAAGACCGTTGCGAGAACTTTCTCACATCTACATCTCTAGCAATAGTGAATTCAGAGAGCAAAAGGTTAAAACTATCGGCGTAAGTAATGATAACCAAACATTAATCCAAACAAGCTATCGTCACAGGATGTAAACACTAAATACTAAAAACCAAACTAATGACAATAACATTGCATTTACCGTCGGAGTTCGAACGATAAAACATCTTCGACTTATTGCGATTCCCAAATCCGATTTCGCCCTTGACTAGCGGGCGCAAAAAGTCACCACTTACCGGCCATGACAAAGCCCAGCACAAAAACTTTAAGAAGTTCGATAGTTTTAGTACACAATCACTTGAGTGTTTTGCTAAAACATCACACAGATTTGCCGATTAAAACGGATTAGAATCATTTCAACATTACATCGGTAAAAAGTAATGGCGCTGAGAAATACATACAAATAATTACTGCAGAATTTAGTGTTGCCATACTGACATTTACTAAATCTACTAAGTACTACTAACAAATTATTCGTACAAATAACTAGCAAACAGCCGCGACGCGCATCGTGTTGTCGTGATCGTGAATGTCCTTGTACATTACGTAAATCTCAAGCAAACATAACTGTGACTTGACGTCATCAGTTAGAACAAATATGAACTAATTAATGAGTAAAGTTAAATAACAAGATTAGTTTTCTATTTTATATACAAATACTTTTATTTGATGAACCTATTGAGTAGCGTAATTAGAGATACAATGGAAAGACAATGACATGAAGGGGTTTAATGAATAAATATAAAAGCTAAAATTCACTCATTTAAAACTTAATTAAACTCAATTAAAAAAAAACTTTATTTCGAAGGTTGAAATAACAAGTTTGAAGAGATGATTCTGATAATTTATCAAAATCATGTCTTCAAACTTAGTTTAGTTGATTTTTAGTTCAAAATTCTCAGCTAGTTAATAAAAGTGTAGTGTTTTTTTTTTAGTAGTATTTTATTTTAAATCGTTTAGATTTCAACTAAAAAAAATTAAAGTTTCTTCAATGAAACATAATACACATACGTAGGTACCAATAGAAAAACTTCTTGAAGCTGAGTAAAAATATCGAAGCAGCCAAATAGTGCGAGAAGAGTATTAAATATCCACAGAGCGATGAGAAATAACTGAGAGAAAATAACACTCAATCGTCACTAAACTCTTTTGTTACTGATTTTTTCAATTTCAATCAAGAGTTCCTTCCTGTCACATTAACTATTACGATGGTAGAATTTTATCAAAGTAGCAACACCAAGGCTCTAAATGTCAAAACGGACGTTATGAGAAAAAAACAGTCATAGAAAAGCGCGCATTTCATTTGTCCACTGTGCTGCCATCTAGTAACCTGTATTATGAACTAAATCCTGTTTAACCGACGCGCAAAAAAAAAAGTATTAACAAGGCAGATTAATACATGGTTTCATATGAAATCAAACTCTACTGTTTATCTCTACCACATATTTTTTATACAATAACCACAATATTATGTATTATCTAAGAAGCTCACAGTGACAATATAAATTAAAAGGATAGATGTTTCCGTTTTCCGGTAACGCATTGGGCATTTCGAAAACTTGAAATAACGAACGTCAATTCGTCAAGTCAATATTATTGTAATTTTGTCAAACGAGCTAAGCTAGAATGTCATAATTTTAAGAAACATTCTGGACACAGAAATAATTTGAGGGTATTATAAAACAGAGAAAAACTTAAGAAATACATCAAAATGACTTCACTGATTGACAAAAATAAATCGTGTGAACCACCCGAAGAGAAAAAGTGCAAAGATCCGAAGAAAGCTGCTGAAAAAGAACTGAAGAAAGCTGCTGCTGCAAAAGAACCGGAATGCGTTGAACCCCAACCACCTGAAGTGAGGGAAAAGGTGTTGTTCGACCCGGTAAGATATGTACCTATCTGAAATATTAAACCAAATACAAGAGATGGTTGGGTTAGTAGGTACCTACCTATAAAAAAAGATATTCTATTTCATCCATTGACTTCTCCAGCTCTGGGGTGGATCGAGAGGGCGTGACAGACTTTTACTGACTAAAACCCAGCTGTGTACTTTTAGTGCCCTTTGCCTTCCCCGACCAAAGAACTTATGTCTTTCAAGAATACCAGTCTAGACGTCATCTCATTGAGGTGTGCGTGGAACTCAACGCGCAGACGATAACTCGAGCTCGGTTTTTACCGGACCGCCGGCCGGTGAGCTACCTAATGCTCGTCATTCGCAAGCCCGCGCCTATAGTGGCCGGGGAGGACGATCCCCGGCTAAAGTCAGGGGCGTCTACTGAGGGCTCTGAGCTTCTGCACACAAACCAACCTGCTTTGATACAATGAATAGACTATGTGAACAGGGAAGTGACTCCAAATTAATTGAGTTAGGGGCAAGTGATCGATGATGATGTGTACCGGTGATCTGGTGAGGGTTGCGGGAATCCGTTGGATGCGAGACGCACAGGACTGTCCCTTGTGGCGACACTTGGGGAGGCATATGTCCAATAGTGGACGTCTTTCGGCTGAAATAGGGACAAGCAAATAACCTCATTATTATCCACTATGGCGTTTCCGTCAACAAAGGAAATAGATTTCTACAGCCTCTAGTTTTATTACTAAAACCAATACTTATAATATATCATAAAAGCCAGCTGCAAAGGTGCTAACCTTTTGCTTTGTCCGACAAACATTTTTTTGTAAACTTGAGACCGACAGGTGCTAAGGTGAATAAACTTAATCGCGCCAAGCTTGAATTGGCGGCCTAATCGGGAACTACAGGAAATGTACTGAAATTATCTTTTCTCCTTAGCAAGCAGCGCCTCATTGAACAGCAACCATAATTTTGTCAAGGAACATTGGTAGACATCTATCGGATATGGGTGACATTTTAAAACAGGATTTGATATCGTGCATTCTCCAACTGTAACTTATAAAGATGCTTCAGATCCTCAATTCAAACCGGTTTTCATAGTTTTTTTTTTATTGACAAACTAACGTATCCAAGAGAAAAAGAGCAAAACAATACTTTTCGTAGAAAACATTTTAATTTCTGCTTGTATCTTGTTGCTTGTACTTTATATCTACTTTAAAGTTCCTAGGAACGAGAGTAGATGGCGCTGCTTGTCTTAATAATCTCGTCTGTCAGTACATTGATCAACATTTGTTTCTTTAATAAAATAGAATAAAATTACTTACAGTCTCATCTGAACTGGTCTAATTATCTATATATATAAAAGGAGAAACTGACTGACTGACATATCACCGGCACCGCACAGCCGAAACTACTGGGATTAGGAACGTGAAATTTTGCACTAGACTTCCTTTTATGGCGTAGGCGAGCACTAAGAGGATTGTCCAAAATTCGCCCCTTAAGGTGATGAAACGGGGGTCCAAAGTTTGTATGGAGAAAACTACTTTCACGCGGGCAAAGCCGCTGGCAGCAGCTAGTATATTATAAGAAGGTAAGGAAGGAAGGTACTTTGTAAAGCGTGAGATAGATAATTCTTTACGAAATTACGATGTAAGAGTTGTAAGACAGAACTAACCTGTTGAGTACCATGCAACAGAAACTGTTTTCTTGGGACTTTGTTACGCCATTTCTTGAGCTGCGGGATTGTTCGAAAGAGTTACAGTGTCCCTTGACTGACTGCAAAGGGCAACTGAAGGAATACTGGGACAAGTGGGTTTTAGTCAGTACAGTCTGACACTCGCTTCACCCGGAGGGGGACAGTCATTTGATGATTTCACACGTAAAAAAACAAAACCAGAAAGTGGTAAAGAGCGGGCGTTTTGAAGCACTGTCTTGACTTTTACCTTCAAAAAGTGCTGAATCCTTAGCATTATTCATACACGAATAAAAGCGTGTTGTAGACAGACTTGTCGATTCTACCACGTGCAATCGCACTCATTTAAGTTGCAATGAATTAAACCAACGAAAAGAACAATAATACAAAATTTCCACTCTCTTGTCTCTGTTCCAAAAAGTGGGCTATAATTGACCATGTTGGATCAGCAGACGTTGAGTTTTCTGTTAGTTTTCCCGCCAAACTCTAAGGGCGGGTTTCTAAATTGAGTATTTTGAGTTAAGAACGTCTCAAACCATACTTAACTGCCAAATTTTGACAGGTTTTCAGGGCAAAGTAGAATTTGAGTAATTCTCAACTTCAAATGCTTAAATCAGAAACCGAGCATAAGTACAAAATGTATGGCATTGACATTACCTGTCACGTCACTTGTTGACTTGTTACGTGACTTCTTGCAGGTAATCTGCAGTAAATTCACTTTTGGCTACACCTGAAGTCCAGTAGGTAAGGCCCACTGTCCACGGACACGTAGCTTCAAAGACGCGTATTCGTAATTATACGCTTGGTGTGTCGACGAAGCGGAAACTACACGACGCCACGACCTGCCGCTTCGTTGACACAGGTCATAGTTTTGTATGTAAGCTTCACGCAGGCGTACACTAAGCGTATAGGTAATGAGCTAAAGCAAGCTATGCGTCCGTGTCCTAAATGGATGTCACCTCTCATCGAATTTCACTTACCATTTTTATTTCCATGGTCGAATATGATGCTTAGTTTCTGTAGGCTGTTCTGCCTAGCTTCAGCGAATAACCGCCGCTTGTTCTTGGGTGATGGCTGCGTGGCTAACGGTGATACTACCATCGTGGTGGTCGCCATATTGTCATAGCACCATGGCCCGTACAATCTGGGGACGAATGGATTGTGTTAAGTTTATTTTAGAGAGAGTTTTCGTCTGGTATAGAAATTACTTGTTTCTTTTTTACCGTTTTTTTTTTTATATTATCGATAGGCTCCCGTTTGACCACTATCACACCTGATAATAAGCGATGATGTGGTCGACGACTAACTTATATACTCTTGACTTAAAGACCCATAGGTTTTATTGTAGCTATCAGGAAACAGACTCCGAAGGAAATTGCACTCCTTTTTAGGTAAAATAAAAATGTTTCCAAAACTTTTTGTAGGTTATAGATGTTGCTGATAGATTCTTCTAATTGATGTCCCTATAAGTTCGTTTCCCTGATTGCGCAGTAGATAGGTACGACTTAAAGTCTGACACTATCTCTCGCTCCGCCCAAGAGCGAGATTTGTCATAAGATGATTTTCCCACCTAAAAAAAAAAAAACCTAAGCTATACTTAATTTCATATTATTTTCAGATATCACCTTCATCTCCTTTACCCACTTCCAAGTAGCCTCTTCGCTGTCCATTTCTGACTGTTTATATTTAAATTCAGAATTATATGAAGACATACACTACGGGACAGATTATATGCAGAAAGTATGATGTAGCGGCCCTTCATTATACTTTTTACAAAGTGCCCTTCATGAATTCTGTTCCCAATTATAAATTGAAGCTCGTCATTACCCGTTCCTATTTCTGTATCTGATGATTTGAGTCATATTAGTGAATTGAGTACAATGTCAATGATATAATTGTCTTGTTCATTCAATGACCTTCCAAAACTCAACTTTATCATTTCAGGACTTGTCAATTGATGTAAGCAAGCTTGAACTGGATAAAATTACTCGAATTCAGTTTAAAACTGGATTAATAGTTACGTTAGACGTTCGTTCTTTGAGTTGTTTTCTTTTTTACATTTAGGTGTTATTGACTTATTTCTTCATAGAAGTAGGAGTCCTCTGCTAGACTAAAACTACTGTTTTATTTGATCTGTGACTGAAACTTTTCCATTTGCTCGTCCATTTACCCTAGCCGAGGCTATCTAACTTCAGTACCAGCAAAAGCAATTATGTCTATTGACCATATTATTGGAACTGAATATTTTCCGATTATTTACAAGAAACATATCGTACACAATCCTAATTCTCCACAATACCTTCGTGAACGCTTTGAGTGCCTACTTCGTCCCGAGGGGTAAACCCTGTCGCACACTGCCAATTCTCTTCTTCTTCGTACCCCATTTCACACTTCTAGCCGTTATGATGACTCCTTCTCTGTCACTGCAGTGCGCCTGTGGAACTCCCTCCCACACTCCATACGTGACAGCCCTTCTTTGGATGTCTTCAAGAGGAAAATTAAAGAGTATTTCCTTTCACAATGACATTATAGTTTATATATATTATATGTTTATAATATTGTATGCTTGTATTTATGTATGTAGGTATATTTATGTTTATTCGTATTATTTGTAATTTTAAAATTGTACACTGGATCTTACCCTGTCTTGTGATCTCTCTCTATCACTCAATGGTTTGCTGGAAGAAAACTCAACTTTGAGTTAAGCTCGCCTATGTACATGAACTTTGTTATCTACTTATTTTGTAAGTTGTTTTAGTGTACAATAAAGAATTAAAGAAGATCCATACTGTGCCAACAGTCGAGTCGTCGACGGCGGCAGCGTATAGTGTTCTACGCGCGCCTCAAACAAATGGTCCAGTAGAGCCAATGCCCGTTAGTGCCACGGGTTTTTTTTTTTTAAAGTTACCTTGCCCCTAGAAAGCAAAGGGCAACGGAAGGACATAGGTAGGTTTTTAGTCAGTAAAAGTCTGACACGCCCCCTAGAGCAAAAGAATAACTGATTTCCGTTTGAATAAGGTTAATGTATTTGCTAGCTGTATCAATGGAAAATTTTCAGCAATTTGAAATACAAACGGGTGAAAATATATTTTATGTAAACGATTATCCATACGATAATGAGAAATCCAAACAACTATGCTCACGGAATAATATTGTGCTACAGTTTAGTAATACGGCAAACATTTCGTGATGACCACATTAAAATGAAGTTATTCCATGTTTACTTCTCGTTGTATAAGACATAACACAATTTTCGAATTGACTCTGTGAAAAATTGCAATGAGTTTTTTTTTCTTTTTTTCGATTATTGTTTTAGTTTCTTTGAGAATTTTCCGTGCCCACAATTGCACATATTTAACAATTGCTAGCGGTAGCGGCATTTACGTCAGAAATATTAAAGTTACAAAAACAAGCCATTGTTTCGTGTGAAAACAAATACTTTTAATTCATCAGACAATAATGCTGATCTCCAAAGCAGTCAAAAGGAACTAAAAACAAAATACACATTCTGGCGAACAACGGAACCTAAAGTTGTAACGCATGTTACTAAATGAGTTATCGAGTGTACAGGATGGATGGAGAGGGAAGCCAAAGAAAAGATGGATGGATTGTGTGAAAAAAGCATATAGGGTAACAGGACGGAATGGAAGAAAAAAACGTGTTGCGTCGACCCCAACTAACACGGGACCAGGGCAGAAAGATGACGTTGATGATTCTGGCGAACAACTCTATAATCGGTCATTGAATAGTAAAAGAAACAAACAAAGTATGATGCCTAATTATAATTCAAATTGTTGACAATATTAAACTTCATTTATTTACTAGCGGTCACACGCAGTTTGGTTACTCCATGCCCCAGTGGGATGTTATATATCCTTCTTGGATAAATGGGCTTTCCGACACTAAAAGAATTTTTCGATTCGAACCAAATTAACACGTTCAAACAAACTCTTCAGCTTTATAATTGTACACAGTCGAATTCAACACAAAAGCGAATGAAGTGACAAAGAAATAATTGAGAGATTTCTTCCGGATAATCCTACACCTACCTCAATGGAAGCGATGCCATACCCTTAAGGAGCACTCACTATGAAATTCGTATTCACTCTTTCAAATGAGACAACCAATTATGAAAATATTCGTATTCTAAAAGGCGACAACTGTGTTCAACCATTACACGGATGACAGATTTTGGCACTAGACTAAACTTACTACAAGAATATTGGCGTGCATAGAATATTATTAATAGGTATCATTGGAATCCAATGCATTTGAAGTACACAATACTCATTACCCTATGACAGATATTTGAAAGGAATAGCAAACATACCGATATTAAAAAGTATACTTGACCACGTGTCCACCTCTTTCCTGGATATTAATTAGATTTGGCTGAAACACAACTGGAATCGGAGGCTCGACTACACTATTTTAGTCTGAGCGAAAAAAAAAACACCTAAAACGGTTACGTACTATGGATGTAAGTAGTTAACGGAAGTAGTTACATATATCGGAACAGAATCCGGAAGCGGAGTTTTTAAATTTGGTTTTACGAAATCGGGATCGAACCTCCTTAAGATCTCTGCTCCACATAAATTATCTAACTTCTGCTAGTGGCTTCGTGAAAGCAGGTTTTCAACTTTGGACGCCCGTTTCATGTGAATTTTTGGAAAATAATTTCTTAGCGCTTGCCAAACTTCAGCGCAATCCAGTTCAGTCGTTTGAGCTGTGTGTTGATAGATCAGTCAATCCCACTGACCTCTACTATTTACCACTGGACAGGCTGTTCTTATTTCTTTATTGTACATAAAATAATAAATTTATAAAAAAATTGGACAGCTGATGTACAAAGGCGGGCAGAATTGGGTTTTCTGTCTTTCTGTTCCTTATTTTTGACAGCTAATTTTTTGTGCCTATTTTTTAAGCGCCACTCGCGAGCGTCCAGACAACTAATTTTGACGTATAATGTAAATGGCTGCAGAGAAGTGCAAAGAGTATGTAAAGCTAACGCTTTGTGTACGATGCTCTGAATTATTTTTGCATTTTGAATGCATTTTCCTGCTTCAGGAATTATATAAAACCTATGAAAAATTAGGTCATGTGTATATTGTAAGCAGCGCGAAATTACTAATTTTAATAGGTACCTACAGCAGACACTTGCTACGGCCAATAGCGCCAAGATGGCGACTATCAACGGGCACAAAATCACTTTGACGGCCGCCAGTCCAGTGTGATAAATAGTAGAGGTCAGTGGTCAGTCCGTTACTGTTGCCTTCATAAAGAAGACTAGCTGTTGCCTGCAGCTTCGCCTGCGTGATAGTAGAAAATTATTCCATGGGAATGTCAATCAAAAAGCCATTCATTGTCTTCTATCTCTAGCAACCTTTCTCGAGTCGGTCTGGCTGTTAGTTTTATTTCATCCTCCCATCTCTTCTCTTGCCTTTCTTCTCTATTCCTTTTACCATCTTTAGAGTACCATTCTGTGATAATATTGCTCCACTTTTCTTTAGTACTTCGCAGTATGGCCACAAGGTAACATATTCCGGGGATGAAAATGAACTATTCCAGGAGACGGGCGTGAGGCAATGGCCCCCGCGCCGCAGCCGCCGGGATTCCGATCCCGATTTAGGCGCAGGCTTGCGGACGGCGCGCAATGGGTAGCTCACCGTCCGACCATCCGGTAACCGTCCGGACCGAACCCAAGTCGTCGACGGCGCGTAGTGTTCCACGCGCGCCTACTGGGTATGAAAGGCAACGAAGGAACAGGAGTGGGTTTTTAGTCAGTAAAAGTCTGACACTATCTCCCGCTCCGCCCAAGAGCGGGGGATGTCATTGGATGATTATCCCACCGAAAAAAAAAAAAAACCGTGTACCAAATTTCATTTTAATACGTTCAGCCGTTCTGGCGTGGAGAAGTAACAAACATACACACAAACTTTCGCCCTTATAATATGAAGTGTGCTAGATAACTATCATGTCTATTTGACAACTGGGTGTGGCAGTAGACATAGTACTCCATTATTTACTAACACAATGACGTTGTTCTATCAGATATGACACACGGAAATAAACATAACTCGATCAGCAGCAGCTGACACTAATTCATCAGTTGTTTATTTCGTATACTATTACTTGAAATGATTTCCCACAGGAATTTTAAGCCACGGATTATTATTGACTGTGCACGCGACTAATGAGCGGTCTGTGGTATTTGAACTAAATATATTGCAACTCTAGATAGATGAAGCCGATATTGTTTTATCTTTAGATCGCATCCCCGGTGCGACACTGTCACTTTGCAAAAAATTAGTTAAATATCTAAAAATGATCCTAAAGCACCCCTTTACTTGGTGTGATAACGTTACTTTTGTAGTACGCATAGTTTCCGTATGAGGGCGTGAGTGTCATTGCCGTTTTGGCGCGAATCACGCGTCGCTGGGAGCTGCTTCTCCTGAAAAACTACATTTTTGCTGTGACAGTGTCGCACCGGGGGTGTGCGATATATAAAAGGAGAAACTGACTGACTGACTGACATATCAACGCACAGCCGAAACTACTGGGACTAGGAGCTTGAATCTTTGCACTAGGTTTCCTGTTATGATGTAGGCGAGCACTAAGAAAGGATTTCCTAAAATTCACCCCCTAAAGGGATGAAACGGGGGTCTAAGGTTTGTATGAAAAAACCTGCTTACACGCGGGCGAAGCCGCTGGCAAAAGCTAGTTTATTTATGTACATACAAAAAACAGAAAAAGACAATATAAAATAGACAATAGTACTAAGGTACTGCTTATTTCCAATGAATTTTCTTTCAGCAGACCTGCGAATGGAGAAATTAAAAGAAATGTAGACAATAATAGTGTGTAGGATGCAAGAGAACAAGAATGTATGAAATCTAAATCTAAACTAAACTATCAAATAATTAGTTAAATATAAAAATGAAATACTTGTATAACTAATTATACCTTCTACTATAAATAAATATCATACATAATATATATTTATATATTAATATAACTATCACAGTTGAGAGGATAGTGCTCTTTTACTCAAGAGTGAGATCGATTGTTTTACAAACTGAAAGTTGAAACGCTAAAATTTTCAATTTGAAACTTGGGAAGGAAATTTAGGTACTAGCTGTTCTGTCCTTGATTTTTTAATTCGAAACAACTTTACTTTTATTGACCAACTAACAAACTGAAAGATACACTGTGTAACATATTAAAAAACTAGAATGTAGGCCATTTTTTTTCGGTGGGTAAAAATCATCCAATTACATCCCCCGCTCTTGGGCGGAGCGAGAGGGTGTGTCAGACTTCGTTGCCTATCATTCCAGGGCCGAGTCTTTCTTTCGAAGCAGACCCTTGGCCGCCCCAATAGGCTTCGACCCTACTGGACCCCTATGGTTTGCTGACATCTCCTTGAGGCGCGCGTGGAACAGTACGCGCTGTCGGCGACTTGGGCTCGGTCCGGTAGGTTACAGGACGGTCGGAAGGCGAGGTACTCATTGCTCGCCACCCGCATTGCATTTGCATTGGTGGTCGCTTCCGGCCACCGTAGGTGCGGGATTGCGGACGGTGAACAATGTAGGTAGCTCGCCGTCCGACCATAATAATAGTAATACAAATAATGGGAACAGAGAAGGATGAAGAAGATTATAGATTCTTTGTATTGAAGATCAGAGAAGACGGGACTTTCCATAAGACCTGTATAATTTTTGCCCGCTAAAAGGGCAAGAAAAAATATGTCAAAAGACTTAAGAAATCCAGCGAGAATAATCATCGAGATTAAAAGGTTGACACTGTAAACATGCTAACCAGAACAAGGTTAACCATCAACATGATTATTATCAAGCGAAAGCATACAACGGATTTTTGGCCCAAATTCAAGGAAAGTACGCCTTTGTATTAATAAAATGACTAATTCCCACGTACAGATTTCAGCGAAGCGTTGTGAATTGGAGAATTCTGTGTGATTGCATGTATCATCTGAGTGTGCCCGAGTAGCTAATAAGGTCAACTGCATTGATTCTTCGGGCGAAGTAATCGTGGATTCTATGAATATGTCATGGCCTGGTACTTCGGGCTAAACTTAGGTGACACACTTGGCAGTTATGCCGCCACAAGCGTCTTGTTTGATATAATTTGTATTTGGAGATTGTCGGTCTTTGGTGGCCTCTCGGGATGTTGCGACCGATGCCTATAAAGTAGGCGTGTATATACCATGACGTCCCGTCGATATTACATCTCGGTCCCATTATTTTTGGTTGTTTTTTTCTTTATTGATATGTTCAAACGTCAGATATGGTACAGGAGTAATACATTCTTATTTATAGCTGTTAGCCGCGACTTCGTCCGCGTAGGGCTCGTGAATTCAGCTCTAGAACAACACAATACATTTGGTCACAATTTTAAAAAGTTCCTTTTTTTTTTGCGTGGGTCCTTAATTCCTTTTCTAAAGGGAAAGTATTCCTTATAACATCAGTTAACTACCAGTGAAAATCCTGTCAAAATCGGTCCAGCCGTTAAGATTAGTCGGAACAAACAGATATACAGAATTTTAACTATGGACGGGGCCCACTATAGCCGAATGTCTGCTAGAGCTGTGGGATCATTCGAAAGAGTTGCCGTAACCCTGGAAAGCAAAGGACAACTGAACGAACACAGGTGGGTCTTAGCCAGTAAAAAATGATGTACTTGTTGAGTCGAAGCTCCAAAGCCTTGGGCATAGCCGCCGAATTGCTAGCCTGTCGGTTTTCTATCGTTTACATTTCGGGGAGTGTGCACTGGAATTGCACAATCTAATTCCGCCAAGTCCGTTCCATCATCGGATCACTAGACGTACGGCGTTACGCTACCGGTACATGGTAGACATCCCACCCATACGCACAAAACGTTTTAAGAACACATTTATTATGCGTGCAGCCAAGGAGTGGAATTCCTTGCCGGAGTCTGTGTTTCCTGATAGCCACAACTTAGGGGTCTTTAATTCAAGAGTGAATAGGCTACTTCTAGGCAAGCGTGCTCCATCGTCGACCACATCATCGCTTACCATCAGATGAGATAGTGGTCAAACGCGAGCCTATCATTAATAAAAAAAAGTCTGACACTCCCTCTCGCTCCACCCAGAGCGGGAGAAGTTATTTGATGATTTCTCAACACAAGGTTATTTTTTTTTTAATATGCAAGGATAATAGCGTAATATACTGCCGATAATAAAAAAAAAACTATGGTTTGACGTCAATTTAACCGGCCAAACAACAAGTCGAATGGCGCAATAACTTATTTTTTTAGTGCGAATACATAATTCGCATTTGTTGCTATTCGAAATTTAAGCCATCTACTTAAATCTTGATCGAAGAATTTTGTTCATATTATGGTTTTCTTTTTAACGTGGGAAATCATCTAATTTAATGACTTCTTTCGCTCTAGGGTGGTGCGAGAGGGCGTGTCAGACTTTTATAAAACCACACCTATGTTCCTTCTTTGCCTTGCGTTCTTGCGTAGTAACACATTTCCTTTTCGGAAGCCATGGCCTCATACAAACTTTGCTCCCCCATTTAATTCCTTTAGGGTGAATTTTGGAAAATCCTTTATTAGTGTGCACTAACATCATAAAAAGAAACCTTGTGCAAAATTTCACGCTCCTAGTCCCAGCAGTTTCGGCTGTGCGTTGATATGACAGTAAGTCAGTTTCTCCTTTTATTATATAAATGGATATACTTCGTTATTGGCAACCAAGTCTTAATATTCAGTTTACATAATATATATTATATGAATTTCACAACATTTTTCATACTTCTTGAATGAGATATTTTGATATATCCCAGACATTTTATGTAATCATTGCGATGTCGTTCATTGACTTGTCTACGCCAGTTATTTTGGTCTCGAATAAAACTCAACTGTTCTGAATTTAATGTTGACTATCGTTGATGTAAAGTTCATTTAGAAACTAACTGAAGGATATTTCAATTAAACCACAAACAAAAAAATTTGCTACTAACAATTCTACCGTTGGTACAGAGAGATCCTTCTCTCTGAGAGGTAGACGTCCCAAATCTTTGAATGTTTGAGACTAGAACTGAACAGAATAAAAAATCTGGGCAAGTGCGAGTCGGACTCGCGCCCTGAGGGTTCTGTACAAACTTACCTATGTAAAGAGTTCAAACCGCAGACCTAAGTATATGGTTTTAATTTCAACTCGAGACGTCCACGCGTTCGAGATAAAGGGTCTTGACAGAGAGAGAGACAGAACCCTAAAAGTTCTATTAAAAGGATATTCATCAGAAAGAAGTATGCAAAAGCAATGAAAAATGCGTACTGTTGCGAGACACATTATGGCACGTGGCTTGCTTTAATTATTTCATACAAGTTACGTGACCGACATACCAACCTAATCTATAATTCATGCATATGACAGACAGTCTTAAGACAAGACCGCTTTTAAGCCGAACTAACAAGATTAACCCATTTACCCTTGTCCCCAAATATTCTTTTATGTCGTATCAATAACAATCGATTGCTTTATTTACGGGTTATACATATTTAATGAAAGTAATTTTGAGACATTATTCTATAAAAGGGGCTGACATTTGGGCTTATCCCTTAACCAAATTGGACAGCGAAAACGGTTACAGATTTGATGATAGTTTTGTCATCAAGGGCAAAATTACAATATGTGTACGTCTTATTTTTATTATTTAATATTACAGTTGGCAATAACTGTGCTTTTGTTAAACTTACAGCTCGGAAAAACGATCCTGCGAAACTAGTATGGAGGAGGTTTTTGTTGGTATGGGTGTGGTTTTAGCTGGTTAGAGTCCGCCACTACCTAGACTGCCTCACTTGTGAGGCGTCAATGAGGATTTCCTACACCAACAAAAAAAAAACTGGGGCCTTGGCCTTACCATGATGCTAAAATGGCAGGCGTGCGCTATATAGCTCAATCCCTTTAACAGTTCAGTTTTGGTCGTCAAATGTAGTTAAGAGCTCGTGGTAGAAGCTTTCTAATAACCTCTAAAAAAAGTCTGTTAAACTTGTAAAGAGAACAAAACAAAGACACAGTTCATGAAACTGAATCCACAAATACATTAGAGTAAATATAAGCTGGAGTTAGAGAAGGGCAAAGACTAAAGACCTCGTGTAAACATTTTCACTAGATTATCCTCTGGTTTGGCTTCACCGCAAGAGGTTGTAAGTTTGTTAGCTAAGCGTTTAGAGGTGCGTATAATTTAACAATGTCAAACGCCATCCTATAAGGACGGTAACAATTACGACGGTCTATTGATCGCGTCGTTATGTTAGGGCTGGCCAAAATTTTCGTCAACTTCCAAATTTTCTAACTTGTAGTAGACCACAAGAATCTAACTCTAATTTACCTAATTGAAGCAGAGGAGTAGGATTGATAACTTCATTAAACAGCTATTATCTAGATAAGTATGTCAGGAACTTTATCAAAAATTGAAATTAGAAAGAAATTTTCAAATTCATTCAATACGAATCAAGGTGGAAGGGGAAACTGTCAAATAACAGTACAAGGATATTCATACTGAAATGTGACGTCACCGCCATTAGGTTACGACCATAGATGTATTTTATTTTTCTTATGTTACGACTTACGTATGCTCAAAAGAGATATGAGATATTCTCACCTCTCTTCCTCAAACCAATATTTGGAATGCTAATTGCTGCTTCATTTAAAAACTAATTTTAATGCTGTGTTCAGAAAAAGATTTCTTTTTAGTCTTATTTGTTGTTTAGTATAAAATATTGTACAATAATAAGGTCAGGCACCCAATTGATGATTGAGATCTTATTTTATTAATTTATTTATTTAACGATTTATGTACACACACAAAATAAAAGATTAGAAGAAGGAAACAGAAAAATTAGGTACAGAGGTGATGCTTATTTCTAAAGAAATCTTTTCCAGCACCCCTGCGAAAGAAGAGTTGGAAGAAAATAGAGATGTAGACACCGTGTGTAACAGTAATTGGAAAATAAGTAGGTACATCTTCCGGTTCTTCTTCTTCATTATTCTTTTTGGTGGGTTTCTTCTTCTTTTTTTGGTTCTATTTCTTTTCTTCTTGTTCTTTTTTTTTGGTTCTTATTTTTTTTTGGTTTGAAAGAAAATAGATGCCTTGAGTGACTCACTGCCGCGCTACCTGTTGTGGGCACGATTACCACTTGAGACAAATATTTATATGGTCTACAGATAGTTTTTCCTTGTCTGAGTTTTTCGGTATTTCATGATTTTTATATCATCATCATCTTCCTGCCCTTGTCCCGTGTTATTTGGGGTCGGCGCAACTTGCTTTTTTCTTCCGTTCTGCCCTGTCATTCGTCATGCTATCACTAACTTCCTTTTCTTTCATATCACTCTTCACACAATCCATCCATCTTTTCTTTGGTCTCCCTCTCCATCTCCATCCATCCACATGTATACTCATAACTCTTTTAGTAACATGCGCTTCATCCCTCCTCTTCACATGACCATACCAAGACAAACGATTCCCTTTCAATTTTTCAGTCACTGGGGCCACTTTCAAACTTCCCGTAATATACTCATTTCTCACTTTATCCATTCTCGTCACACCACACATCCATCTTACCATTCTCATCTCCGCTACGTGCAATCTTTTTTTATCCGTCTTTTATCATTTCATGATTTTTATATGTTAGAATTAAATGACAAATTGTATAGTGCGTCGCAAAAGAGGCTGTATTGGTAAGTGGATAGTCCCTCGGTATTTGCTTTCCTTCAGAAATAAATTAAATCTGAAGTAGATTTGTGTTATCTGTAAACGATTTGGTATTGGTATTTGTTCTTATTTAGAATTAAATCGATCAATGAAATGTAACGTTAATGCCTATTCCTCTCCAAGTCCAGAACTTTTAAAACATCCTTCATTGCGATCGTGAACCGTGTCGAGGTCAGTCTCGACCTTCTCATAGTCCACAAACACTAAGCAGAGAGGCAGGATATACTCGTCTGTCTTCTGTATAGCCTGCCACAACGTTTGTTTGTAGTCTACAGTGTTGAATGTTGATGCCTTTTCGGTATCCGGTGTGTTCGGGAGACTGGAAGTCATCAAACCTGCTCGCGAAACGGTTCATGGTGACTCTGGGAAACAACTTGTAGAGACGTGGCTCAGAGGCCTGTAATTCTTCTTAAGCACGGCATTGTTGCCCTGAAGAGTCTGTACTCCAGGCCTGGAACGTTTAGGCCAGCAGTTGAAAAGGCTGAATAAAAAAAACCAACAATTTCCAAATAATCTATTTTTTTAAATATTACTTAGATATAATACTTAAATAATGACCTATAAACTAGAATAAAATGTATTTATACACTCGTAGATAAAATATGAATAAAATTTTAAATTTTTTTTTTTTTTGTTTTCACAGCTTTTTAGGCTAATTTGAGAAATACTCAAATTCAAATCAGAAATCAGGGGTTAGCCGCCTATCAGTCAGTCAGATTATCAGTCAGAAATGTATTCAGTATTTCAAATAGACCAATTACAGGCACTTTTGAATTGTTAAAATGTCGGTCAGTAAAAAAAAAAAAAAATACAATTGAAGCTAAATCCGCATGAACACAATGATCCTACTTCATCTGACTCTTAAAACAATTCTTTTCTTTTATTAGTCCGGCCAATTTAGTCATCCGAGTTTACAATAATTCGCACCCAGCTGAAAATTGGTATGATTGTTCGAAACACCATCATAAAAGAAATCTAAAATGTCGTCATCGACCCGACGTTATAGGATCACTTAGTCCGTTTCTTCCTTTTGAGATACGGAACCCTAAAAACGCGCTATGTACACTACCATAAAGGTGGCGTGAAAACGTGTGCATAATGACGATTACCTCTTTCAACTTTTTGAATCATTATAGGTATCTCAAAAAACGTCGGCTCTTAAGAAAAAAGTATTTAGACATTTTTGTAGATAATTATCTGATCTACAATTTTTGTCTGAGCTAATTTTATGATAAAACTTATAGTTTTGCAGAAAATCGCGAAAAACTCATTTTTGTGACCTTTGACCCCGAGTATATTTTTTTCCAGGTGTCGGATCGATGAGGACTTTTTAGATTTTATTTATTATGGTGTTTCGAACAATCCTACCAATTTACAGCTGGTGCGAATTATTGTAAACTTTACCCCCTTTTTTTGGTCTAATTTGACTGAACTATATTTATCAAAATCAATAACCTATTCTATATTTGTGTAATAGTACAATTGTCTTGCCAGTCTGCAAGATAATAGGACCTATTTGTCATGCGACCTCTTTCTATATCACAGAATTGAGATTGAAAAATGTTTTTCTTTTTTTATACAATCCAGCGGAAACCCTAACACATGAATTGCACATTGACCTGAATGCTTAATTTAAGGATGTAATGACAGACAGTGTACCGCATGTAATAACATGTACGCTCCATTGTTTTATTACAACAATGAATAAACCCACGCGTTTCATTTTTATGTTTTTCTTTCTTTTTGATACAGAGTTTCATGAATTTGTAATTGATTTTGTATATTAATGCCGTCCTGGATGTCTTCCTTGAAAACTGCAATAAGAAATCGAGGAATCGTGATCGTTGGAAAAATAATGCAGTGTTTTATAATTTTCTTGGTTTTGTTTCTGTAAAATCTTTGACCACCCTTTTTTTTTGAAGTCGGAATACATCATCTTTCTCCCACACTAGGAATTACTCATATATCATGGCTGCGGTCGGAAACATGTACTCTCATTAGAAGATCGAGATCCCGGACAAACTGGGTATCTGTAGGCTATTTTAATATACAGAATAGAATAGAAATACTTTTATTCGGGCCAGACACAGCACAACGGTTATAAACACAAAGTAAAAAAGAACAAAAGTACAAAGTGCGCCGAGCGTGCCCGCACCGTAAGGATGACCACTTCAGCGTTTGCTGGGCTTTAGACACCCAGTGCTGGTTTTCAGTTGGTACCCCGCGGTGACGCACGGACTATGGTAAACATATATATAAATCTAGTACCTATGTAATTGAAATAAATAATAATGTTGTGTACCTACTGGTGTATAATTTTATTGAAATAAAATACATAAATAACAACACAATATTATAAAATAAAATTTGTACCACATTGGATAAAACGATAAAATTACTTGGTACCCACAACAACACTCCAATTAAAAAAAAACATCAGCCGACGCGCGGCGCGATGACGCCATGACGCATAATCGAGACACCGCTGCACCGGCCGGGCAATTAGCCGTCACCTAGGACTAATACCATAATTATATATAAATATAAGAAGCCAGTAAAAAAGAAAAACATTGCCTTCTAGAAAATATTTCCAAGTGCCAGTAAATCAAACTTGCAAGAGATATATTTGAATAAATTTAGTACAATGCGTTCCAAATAAGAATAGGTTCGATTGCCATGTTGTGACGTCACGTCATACTGTCAAATCGCAAGAAATTGGGCAAAATTGAAGAACTGGATTCTGATTAAACTATTTTCGTTCACAGTTTGTAAATAAATTAAATTTAAAAAATTTCTTGTATTGCTCTCATATCGTCCGTATCCTATCGATTTGACTGTATTGACGTCACGTCATACTATCAAATCAAAGAATTATTATTTCTTCGATTAGACAGTTTGACGTGACGTCACTACCTGGCAATCGATCCTATTCTTATTTGGAACGCATTGTATGTGATTTTTTATTGCAATTGAAAAGGAGTAGGACGGAAACAAATAAAAGTGAAGTGAAACCATGAGGTTCCTGGACACAGATGCAATGGGCTCACAGCATCAAGCCCACTCACTAGCTACCCCGCTAACTACCCCTATATGTTTCGTGCGATATTCGATTCGACGTCACCGTGTGCAATAGCCAATCTCTCAACCACTACGTCAACCATGCCTTCTGTTATAATAATATTAATATAATTTATTTATTTATAAAAAATGTTAATGTAATGTTTATGGCCGTTAATGATTTTTATCATGATATCCTTAACCGTTTACCTAAAGTTTCTATCAATGTAAATGTCTACATGTAGATAAGCACTTGAGACAGAATTTTCACCTTTTTGTGAGGATATGAAATTTTTTACTCAAAACCACAAATATGCCAGATTTTGATATGTTATGATGTCGTTCATAATTCTACTACTCAGTTGTAGTAAAAGACATGCCTGTGCATTTCCTATATCTAGTTCCTTCAATCTTAGATCATTTACCATAGTAACCGACCAAAACACGATTTGCAACCGAAACTGTCTTCCAGTTAGGGCCGTAGCCGAAACCGGAACTGATATGGTAACAGAAAAACTGTCCATAAATAATAATAATATTTCGATACAGTTATTTCGTAACTATATTTCGATATGCATAAATTACATGGTTATAACTTTCAAAAAACACCAAATAATAGTCAAATACATCGACGATTAAGTACATAAAAATTATAACAGACAAGACGAACGAGTCAGTCAATTTATAAGTATCTTTTTTAAAAATAAATAAATAATATAAACCCGTGCTTGACTGCGATCCCATCTGATGGTAAGCATCGATGCACAACCGTCAGCTCAAAGACGCTAGTTTCGGTCGAGCCGAATATTTGGCCCTTTGGCCGAAACTGAGGCCCTACCACGAGCTATTAACGCAATCCCTTTAGCGACATAAACTGAACTGCCAAAAGGATGGAGCTTTATAGGATGTATTCCATCCCTCTTTCTCGCTCGCACGCTTGACATATTAACATCATGGTAAGGCCGAAACCATGGCCGAAATCGAAACCGAACCTTTGAACGGTCACTATATTTTACATCTCATTTACTATCTAAAAACTAATCGTACAATTTGGATAACGGCCTTTTATTTTGCCATCTGTTGTATGTTGTATCTCAAAATGTCTTAATCTTATTTAACCCCACATGGTCATACCAATGGAACAGCAACTTGTTAATTGCTAATTATTATTTCTCTTCTCCGCAAAATAAGTAGCGGTTAATTGAAACTGATTCTAGCTGATTCGATGCGATTTATTGCAGATGTATCCAACAAAGACTTGTTTTGATACTGCAGTGTTATTATTGTACGTACCTAAGCTAAGGAGTGGAATTCCCTGACAGATTCGTGTGTTTCCTGATAGCTACAACTTACAACTTAAGGGTCTTTAAATCAACTTCAAGAGTGAATAGGTTACTTCTAGGCAAGCGTGTTCCAACATCGACATGATGTTTAGCATCAGGTGAGATGTGGACAAATGCGAGCCTAACAATTATAAAAAATAATAATAATAATATCGGCATGTTCGTATAGGTACCTCATATATTATTGTCACGATCAGTAGTAACATAATTTGTATGCGTTGTGACCTTGTTAATCTGATAAGTGTTGGTAGCTAATATTTCTCTATTAAGTACCACTGCAGGTCTTCCTAAAATGGGGGGTAAATTTACAAGTGTTGGTAGCTAATGTTTCCCTTTTAAGTTCTACTGCAGGTTTCCTTTACTGGGGGGTAAAATTACAAGTGTTGGTAGCTAATGTTTCCCTTCTAAGTCCTACTGCAGGTCTTCCTTTAACGGGGGGTATAATTACAAGTGTTGGTAGCTAATGTTTCCCTTCTAAGTCCTACTGCAGGTCTTCCTTTAACGGGGGGTAAAATTACAAGTGTTGGTAGCTAATGTTCCCCTTCTAAGTTCTACTGCAGGTCTTCCTTTACCGGGGGGGGTAAAATTACAAGTGTTGGTAGCTAAAAGTGCTACTCCAGGTTTTCCTTTAACAGGGGGTAAAATTAAAAGTGTTGGTAGCTAATGTTTCCCTTCTAAGTTCTACTGCAGGTCTTCCTTTACCGGGGGGGTAAAATTACAAGTGTTGGTAGCTAAAAGTGCTACTCCAGGTTTTCCTTTAACAGGGGGTAAAATTAAAAGTGTTGGTAGCTAATGTTTCCCTTCTAAGTTCTACTGCAGGTCTTCCTTTACCGGGGGGTAAAATTACAAGTGTTGGTAGCTAATGTTTTCCTTGTAAGTTGTACTGCAGGACTTCCTTAAATGGAGGGTACTATTAATCCTCATTAAAAGGGAAGGCGTGGCATGCATAGTGGATAGTTTACCGGAAGGGTTAACTCAACCAGACAGTGTATGTGTAACTGCTCTGGATAGACTTGGGCGTGTATTGGAATGTACCTGTGTATAACTTGGTATACGACATGTGACCTTTTAAAAATTTTTATACGTACGGCCAAAACGATATTTTTTCTCTATGTTACAGGGATTTTAGCTCAGTATCGGATAGCATAGACAAAATTATAGTTGCGGTAAAGTTATGTATGTATTTACACAAAAACTATCATCATAACTCTGTAACTCAGAGACAAGATATTTTTTTTTTTTTTTTTATTAAAATGGTACATTTTAGATCTAAGTTAGAGAGTATAATTTATACTCCTTAAAACCATTAACATTGTTTAACATAAAACCATAAAAATAAATACGATATAGTACAATTTTATACCTAAGTGTAGAAAGTTTGTCATTGCGACCGAGCCACGAGGGCTGTAGTGACAAATTTGCACGTATATCAAACGACTTTTTTTAATACACTTACGAAGAAATGAATAAACGGGGGTCGACCGACGACTTGTGGGGGTCGACGCGCGCCCAGCCTGATACGATAAAATATGTAATAAAATTGTGGCGGGGGAGAGCACGCGCACTTTTCTGCACTAGTGCGGAAAATAGTCTATTGCGTGCCTAATCGCGGTGGGATAAGAGCGGGTTTTCGAGTCAGTGTATTGAAAAAAGCGGAGCGATCACTTTAAGGACATATTTTTCACCTTCATTTTGTTTTTGATTTCAGGACTCCGCCGATCCAATTATCAAGGAACGAGCAAAATGCTTAGCGGGTACGATTTTATTTAAAAGATTTGTCATCCACGTTACTTCTAAAAGCATAAATTAGATCCTGGTGTGTTAATTGTGTATGTTTGTTATTTCGTCGTTGATGTTAATGACGTAATGCAAACGTAAATATTGATTTTTTAGTTATCGAATGATAATAGGAAGCCACTCGTAGATAATTTAGATGTAGGGTATTGTAACTTTTTAGGGTTCCGTAGCCAAATAGCAAAAAATGGAACCCTTATAGATTCATGTCTGTCTGTATGTCCGTCCGTAGGTCACAGCCACTTTTTTCTGAAACTATAAGAACTATACTGTTAAAACTTGGTAAGTAAATGTATTCTGTGAACCGCATTTTGATTTTCACCTAATAATAAATAAAAAAAAAAAAACAATAAATTTTGGGGGTTTTCTATCAAACCCATACGTGTTGGTGTATCTATGGATATGTCTTCAAAAATTATATTGAGGTTTCTAACATCATTTTTTTTAAACTTAATAGTTTGCGTGAGAGACACTTCCAAAGTGGTAAAATGTGTCCCCCCCCTGTTATTTCTAAAATAAGAGAATGATAAAACTAAAAAAAAATATATAATGTACATTACCATGAAAACTTCCACCGAAAATTGGTTTGAACGAGATCTAGCAAGTAGTTTTTTTTTTTTTAATAAGTCTTGAATCGTAAACCGCAATTTACCTTTCAAGTTTGTACGGAACCCTCAGTGCGCGAGTCCGACTTGCACTTGCCCATTTTTTTATATTTAAAAACAAGTTTTACTTAAACGTAAAGTAAGGCACACAATTAGACCCTTAGATAGGGTTACCAACCGCACTCTAATATAAAGTATTGTACTCTATTTTGCGGAGGAGGACTTTATAATCTACAAACGCCATAGAGTACGCTAATATATTCTACTTATTTCGATTCTGATTCAGAATTAACCCCTCGGGCACCCTGGTGGTATTATTATTACGTCATTGCGCATTTTTACGTAAATCACAAAAAAAATCTTTCTTGATTTTTCTAGGAAAAACAAAAATATAGAAACCAAAATTTTCGCCAAAAAAAAAATGTACAAACGTGTGTACAAAACGACAATTAAGAGTTTTTCAAGGTCATTAAGTTGTACAGACGTATGTACAATCGGCGCTCGAGGGGCCACATGAATTTTGCCGAAATAAATTGTGGTTTTATCAGCAATAAATCGAAGTGGCGGTAAAGAAAACTGTGGCTTCATTGAAACAAGTGATTTGTTATTTGTACATAATATATATAATTCTTCTGTACGTGTGTTTGTCACTTAACTCTTCCTAAGCGGCTTGACCGATTTGCAAGTAATTTTGTATGTGTATTTAAAGACGTCCATTAATAGTTTGTAATACAATTATATATTCCACAACTATCACACAACGCCGTTTAGTCCCAAGCTAAGCAGAGCTTGCATTATGAATACTAGACAACTGATAAACATACTTATATGTTTCTCAATACGTACATATTATAGATAAATTACACCCAGACACAGAACAAGTGATCGTGCTCATCACACAAAAATTTGTCTTGGGTGGGAATCGAACCCACGATCTCCGGCATAGGAATTAGGGCCACTAACCACTAGACCAACAGGCCACTCTATTATAATTGGACCCGGTAGGTGTCGCTGCAATCGGGTATAATTTTTTTTTTTCTGACAAATTGTCAGGTTTTGGGCAACATATTACAGGTATATTCTTTATTGTCCTCAACACTTATAAAGACAGTTTGATGTACACATAATTTGGTTTTACGATATACTTCCTGAAAAGGATCAAAATTGTCTAATGCTTCTGAAACGACCTTCCCTTCTTCTAACCTAATTTTCTTTTAAAGTATCCCTTCAGTTTATTGTACGCTAGCTTATGCCAGCGGCTTCAATGGCGTGAAAATAGGTTTCTCCATACAAACGTTGGACCCTCATTTCATCCCTTTAGGGGGAGAATTTCTGAAAATCCTCCGTTAGTGCTCGCCTACATCATAAAAGGAAGTTTTGTGCAAAATTCCATGCTTCTAGTTTCAGCTTAGCGTTGATATGTCGCTCAGTCAGTTTCTCGAAAGTAACTCTGTTACGTCTTCACGTCTTAGCCGCTAAACCGATCGTAATGGAATTTAACTTGGGACCAGCTGGGTTATCCCATGACATTTAAAGTAAGATTGTTTTATTCTTATTCTATTGTGGGTAAGAGATGGCGCTAGACAACCTGTATAGCTCTGTCTCTTACCCACACTGAAATAAAAATGAAACAATCTTACTTTGAACGTCATGGTAACCCACATAGTCTAGGTAAGGTGCTACTGCGCCTTTCAGTCTCCTGTGTTAGTGTGCCGTCGCAACACTATTGAAATTTGCGTTACAGAAGGTTACAAAAAATGCTTACCAACGTATATTGCAAATTATAAAAGTTTGAAAACATGTAGGTACCTATAACGTTCTACAATACTAATACCGGCCTTAGTCCAGCCCTGTTTAGAATTTTTTTTCATATGTGTGTGTATGACTTCACAAATTTTAGCTAATGTTTGGTCTGCTACTCTTTATACGTCTGTGCGTTGTACAAGTGCTTGTAAATAAATAAATAAATAACATTTAGGCCAACTGTCCACGGACGCATGGCTTAATATACGCGTATTCGTTATTATACTCTTGGTGTACGTCTGCTCACAGCTTATATACAATACTATGAAATTCTGTCGATGAAGCTGCAACGACAGGACGGCACGACGTTGTCGTATCCGTGGACAGTAGACCTGAGACTAGAAGCTGACCCCAATAGAGTTGAGAAAAGGCTAGGCAACTCGATTCACTCTTTTTTCTTTGTTACAGATTGCAAAGTAGAACCAATTTACGCCTTATGGAAAGCGTGTGATAGTAGGGTGACTAGAAAGTTGCTTTACACTGCTGAGACTTGCCACGAGGAAACCATAGACTTGATGGAAGCTCTAGACAAGTGTGTCAAAGATACGGGTTTTCTTCAACTGGAGTAGAACTCTTAAAGCTTAGAGAAAGGAATGATTTTGAATAGCAACTTTTTGAGTTCTATCTGCCTGTTTTCACTCTTAGGTACTGGACTCAACTTAGATACTTAGCTCAGTCGCCTAGTGTCAGCGAAAATGAAAACGAGCAAAATTCGAAAACCTAATTGAGTTTTTGCCAGGGTTCTTGTTAATATTGTTTTGTAAATTTTCATAATTTTGGAACTAGGACACCAACCGATGATTATACCTTTATGTACTCGTATACCTTAAGTGCATCTAAGGATAACTTCTGGTTAGTAAAAGTCTATTAGAACATATAGAAACAAAAGTAATTATATTAGGGATTTGGAAGGCTAATATGGACTGGTTACTATGGAGATTACGAATTTGGAGGACTAATGTGGACTGGTTACTACGAGGATTATTAATTTGGAGAACTAATGTGGACTGGTTACTATGCGGTTTATGAATTCGGAGGACTTATGTGGAGTGGTTACTACGGAGACTGGCCACGAAGCCCCGCCACACACAACGTTGTGGCAATATGGGGTGTGTTATTTTTATTATCATTTTGTTTTAATAATTTTATTATTGTATGAACAAATAAATTTAATCAATTTATAATGGATGAAATATAAGTTTTCAGTCCCCTTTTACCGTCTAATAATTGTAAGACTTCAAATAGGTACAGGTAAACAATTCCAAGAACGAGACTATTCACAACATTTGAATAAACTGGATATTTCATTACAATAAGAATCCTTCTACTGTTTCTGACAAAATGAAGACCAACTTACAAAGATTATTTACGTACAAAATTTTCCTACGTAATTTATCGCGAGAATTAATGTGAATAACCTAAGTTTTCGCAAGGTATTTACATTTTATTTTAAATACAAAATAATCGTAATCGTAGGATATCATACTACCCTCATTGTGGAAAAACTAGTTAATAATAGTGAAGAACATAACAATGTTGTCCTTTTTAGGGTTCCGTAGCCAAATGGCAAAAAACTGAACCCTTATAGATTCGTCATGTCTCTGTCTGTCCGACCGTATATCACAGCCACTTTTTTTCCGAAACTATAAGAGCTATACTGTTGAAACTTGTTAATTAGATGTATTCTGTGAACCGCTTTAAGATTTTCACAAAAAAATAGAAAAAAAAACAATAAATTTTGGGGGTACTTGGAACTGAAACTCAATTTTTTTTTAGTACGTGTGGCGTATCTATGCCACTATGGATAGGTCTTCAAAAATTATATTGAGGTTTCTAATATCATTTTTTTCTAAACTGTATAGTGAACATGGACATAAAAACGATTAAACGATAGGTACTATAACTTAGTGACTTAATTGGGCACGCCACAATTATGGAGGTAAGTCCCCTCTTTGAGAGGTGGTTGGAAAGACCTCACGGCGTCCTCACCTTCAGCATGACGCAGGTTCTCACCGAACATGGTAAGTTCGGAAAGTTCTTGCACCGGATTCGTGCGGAAGACACGCCCGGGTGTCGCCACTGTGTGGAACGCCCGGAGGACACGGTGGAGCACACGGTGGAGGTGTGCCCCGCTTGGGCAGAGCAACGCCGTGTCCTCGTGGGGGCGATCGGCGGCGGCGATCTCTCGCGCCGGGCCTTGGTACAGGCCATGGTTCGGAGCGAGGAGGAGTGGCAGGCGGTCGCCTCCTTCTGCGAAGCAGTAATGCTAGCAAAGGAGGCGGCCGATCGCGTGAGGCAACGGTCCTCACGCCTCAATCGCCGCCGGGATTCCGATCCCGATTTCCGGACACCGTAGGCGCGGGTGCGGAGCAATGGGTGGCTCGCCGTCCGACGTCCGGTCCGGTAACCATTCGAACCGAGCCTAAGTCGTCGACGGCGCGTATTGTTCCACGCGCGCCTCAGGGAGATGTCAGCAAATCGTAGGGGCCCAGCAGGGTCGAAGCCTACTGGGGCCATGGGTAGTGTGAAAGCGAAACCCGGGGCCCTGGGACGAAGGCAAAGAAGGAACAGGAGTGAGTTTTTAGTCAGTAAAAGTCTGACACTATCTCTCGCTCCGCCCAAGAGCGGGATTTGTCATAAGATGACTTCCCACCAAAAAAAAAAAAGTAGTGACTTAATAAAAGTAAAGCTCAACCATTACATAACCTTTAATCGATCGTAAAATCCTTGAACTTTATGAATCGAAGAATCGAGACATAATCTACACGTAAACGTTGCAATATATTACTGGTAATAAGGCATTCCTTATTGACGGCACCGTTATCCTTGGGCGTCTTGATTAGGATGTTAGGATAGGACAGTAAAGTAGGTAGTATTTTATAACCTTATCGAGATGATGGTGATCACATGATGAGCACAGGGGAATGAAGTTCCGTATCCGAAAGATTTCAATTCCGAAAAAAACTATGGATCTCCCATACTAATTTTTGTCAGCTGTTATAACTTTGTAAGGAAAAACATTTTATTTTTTTGGATATTGTCTATAATTTCCCTAGAGACAGCCGTTTAGTTTCATGATTAAGGGGGTTACCATGACGTTCAAAGTAAGATTGTTTCATTCTTATTTCAGTGTGGGTAAGAGACAGAGCTATACAAGTTGGCTAGCGCAATCTCTTACCCACAATGGAAATAAGAATGAAACAATCTTACTTTAAACATCATGGTATAGGTCCAGAAGCAGTATCTAACACATGGTTATCGATATTTGTGTTACAGCCTGTATTATATCCTAAGGCTGTACAAAAGTCTCATCTCCCTTTTTGGCACAATTTTGTCTTCCGCTGATCCACTCTTTTCAATGTTTTGTATACTTTACCTAAAGAAGTAGATAAATATCTAGTTCGTTTTTTCGTCAGGATTCCTGGCGCCTAGTGTCAATACGAACAAAATATGCATTTTTTGCTTTAGGAAAAAACTTAACAAGTGCCACCTCATCCAATTCCATGCCATTTCCAGAGATAATATTGACCAAAGACCCATAGGCAAATGGAAAAATAAAAAGTACGCTCGTAAAATTACCCTAAAGGCAGTTAACCCTTTTTATTCTTCGACTGTGTGGGTAGGTAGGTATGTTACTTTTGGCGCCCAGTTGGGACTATAACAAACTATTCGACAGATTCTTTTCATCATCATCTCTTTAGCTTTTCCCAACTGTGTCCCAAAACAGATTTTTATTTGAAGGAATATTCTTGTTTTTATCAGTAAAGTAACGATACAAGGACGATTCAACTGTTACCATCCAATCGATCCAATCAAATTACCAATATAGCCGTATATTCGCAATCATTTCGTCGGTAATATTTGAACAAAATAATAATTTAACAAATATTTACCAACGATATCGATATTCAATAACTCTTTGAACAGTTAACTTTGTTGTACTTGTACAGTTGTACAAGTAAGTCCTATTGGAACATTAGGAAACCCTAAATATATGAAACAAAGTTATATAAGTAGATACAAGTACGTACCCAACGAATTGTAATGATTTCTGAGAATATGAAACTTTTGTTTTGGTAAAAGGTTTTAGGTTTGATAGGATTTGATACTGTAAATCTCGGAGCCTGAGGCAGACCCTACATCAGACACAACTACCCTCTTCTGATATAATTCTTTGAAGCATTCAATCATACGAATCTAGGTACAGGCAGGGTTCAAAGTGCAGCTCCATCTTACTAATGCTAAAATGTCTAAAATTTCTTTGTAAAAGTGTGTCAATGGTTCATGACTGATTTAATTGGTAGCATAGAATCTAAAGTATTGAATAAACCTAGTTGTGGAATATTGAACTTCACACACTTTAAGCTGACGACTACACACAAAAATCGGTAAAGTTGTGTCTTGTGAGCCACTATACCTACGTCATCACGTTTTCTTTATTGTCTTAAAAACACGTTGGGGCCCCCATTATCTACTCACTATACAGGAGTAATTTCCTGTATAGTGAGTGCGTTCACTAACATGTAAATTCACAGACCTAACATAACCAGACGACCCGGAACAGCTGTCTGTAGGCCATACAAATAATAGGGGTTAAAGTATGAAATTGCCGTTTTTTAAAACGGGTTGCTTTGAAGTGTTTTATCTTTGGATTGACTTGGAACTAAAAGTTTAAAAAAACTTTATATTAAAGGTACGTTATTCTTTTTTCAAAATTAGGTATTTATTCGTTTCTTTGTATTTTGTATTTTCTGTAAGGTATCGCAGTTCATAAAGCCATGAAAACTAATAAAAAAAACGTTTAAAAAACGTTCTTGATAACGCTTCAAAGCGACCCGTTTTAAAAAACGTCAATTTCATAGTTAACCTGATATTTGTTCCGTGCGGGAATCGAACCCGTGACACGTAGTGCAGCAGCCAATCGTTCAACAACTTCCCCAAACACCGGCTCAGTTGCCAAAGAAGAAAAAAAAAAAAAAAACTTCCCCAAAACCGTGTCGTCAAAATTGTACATACTTCGTGAAACTTTCTTTTTCCTACTGATTGTAATTAATAGAAGAAGAGTTTATTGGTACCAGGTACGTATGTTCCATATTAGCATTTTATGGAAATCCATTACCTAGTCAATTTCATCTCACGATTATGTCACAGCAAATCCCAAATTTCTTTTGCCCCAAAAATTTAAAAAATATTTTTATTTATTATCTTATTCAAATCTATTAGCACACAATACCGTGCCGACGTCTTTATGTCGATACCGTCACCGGCCAACGCTGAAAACCAGCGCCGTAGACTCGCCGCATTTTGCGTGTGGTCACGGTATTATACTGAGCGTTCGGCCGTTTTGTTTTGGTTAAATACGGTGCATATTTTTCACATAATATACTACATACATAATATACTTAGTTAGTTCTAAATTGGCGCCAAATGAAATGTTTTTCTTCCTTTCTTTCTTTCATATCGCGACTGAACTATTTATTGACTTTGACTTTTAATTAAGCCATCAATTTTATGAAGCCATTTCAAACATGACGTTTTATATTAGTAAATGTTACCAAAGGCGTCGAGTGTTTTTAGGGATCCGTACCTCAAAAGGAAAAAACGGTACCCTTATAGGATCACTTAGTTGTTCGTCAGTTTGTCTGTCTGTCTGTCTGTCAAGACCCTTTATCTCGGGAACGCGTGAAGGTATGGAGTTGAAATTAAAACAATAAAGTCTGCGGTCCTTGAAGTTGTGAAAAAAATCAATTTTCAAGTTATGAGAAAAAAAGGTACGCCCGTTTATGTCGCAAAAAACGTGTTTCGACACTCTCAAAGGAATCAGAATTCATAGGGTACTTCCCATTGACCTAGAATCCTGAAATTTGGCATGAAACAAGGTCTCATAGCACAAGTATAGGTATAAAAAATCTGAAAACTGTAAATTTGTAGTTAATTTACAAAAAAAAAAAAACATTTTTTGCGATTTCGAAAAAATCTTCGAAACTGGTTTCGGGAATTGAACTGTTTTCATAGGTAAGTTTGTACTGAACCCTCAGTGTGCGAGTCCGACTCGCACTTGCCCGGTTTTTTGACTCCCAACCGGCTGGGTCACTTGACCGAATGAAAACACCGGAGTAAGTATCTGCCTTTCTTTTTGTTTTGAGTTCGTCAAACGATTCCTTCCGTTTCGTTCTCCACATAGAGTCATTTGACAAACTCAAGAGCTCAAGAGTTTTACAAACTAAAACTTTAATTGGTAAAAATTTAATTGGTTTTTAATTTAAATTACCTTTTCTATTTAATTTTTTTTTTAACAATTTAATCTGAATTGTTTTATGTCGATTCAATTTTACTTTGATTTGATTTTGAAACTACCTGGGGCAACTGAAGGAACCTTCAGTTGCTCCTTGCGTCAGGACCTCTGTAACTTTTTCGAACGAACCCGCAACCTTGGCAGGCGTCAGCCCTAGCTACTCTATTTTGTACCCTTCTTGAAATTTCCATTATAACACGTTATAATGGCGGGGCCAAAAATATCGTGAAATTCCGTTTACAACGTGTGAGGTACAAAAATTTCAGGAAGCGTACAAAAAAGGTACTAAAACGTACTAAATATACGTGGTAGAATCATTCGAATACAAGAGTTGGTCCCGCCATTATGACGTTAATTTTTTTTTTTCTGACATCTTTTTGAAACAGTAATTGCTAAGTAAATCTACCTACTTAAGTACCCTAAGTACATTGACTTGGAGGCTAACATTACCTATTTATATTTTTACCGTAATAGGAAACTTCCATTTTTATTTCCATAAGAACCTTATTCGAAAACGATTAATTAATAATTCATTATAGAAGTATGAGTCAATTAAGATACTAATTGCATATTTATTTATATAAAAATGAATCTCTATTTCCCTTGGTCACGCCATGACACGTGATCGGCTGGACCGATTTCATAATTTTTTTTTGTTGTTTCTTTTTTATTGTCAGGAGAAGGATCTTATGAAAGAAAAAAAAAATTGGTAGTAGGGTAGAGTTGGGTAGAAGAGGGTAGAGTATGGTAGAGTTAAGTAGAGCAGAATAAAGTAGTCAGTTGACGGGAACGAAGCAGCGGGCAAAAGCTAATCTATAATATAAAAATGAATCGCAAAATGTGTTGGTAAGCGCATAACTCAACAACGCCTGGACCAATTTGGCCAATTCTTTTTTTTTAATGTTCGTTGAAGTTCAAGGATGGTTTTTACGGCGAGAAAAATTAGAATAGAGTAGGATAGAGTAGTCAGTTGACGGGAGCGAAGCCGCGGGCAAAAGCTAGTTAATAATAATTATAATCTATTGGATGTTAAAAACTGGCCAAGTGTGAGTCGGACTCACGCACAAAGGGTTCCGTACCGTCCGTAGCAAAAAACGACCCAAAAAAAAAAAACACGTTTGTCTGACACTGAAAATTTCAACTATCTAACTATCACGGTTCATGAGATACAGCCTGGTGATAGATGGACAGCGGGAGTCTTAGTAATAGGGTCCCGTATTACCCTTTGGGTACGGAACCCTTAAAGTATAGTATTAAAATATCATCTACAGGTAATAGTCGTAGTAAGAATATTTCTTGTTTACACAAACGTCTCCAATAAAAATAACTGACCACACATAACCTGTTCACTTACCGGAAGCATAGTAAATACAACCGGAAGTACCGCCTGATTGGCTTCTTACTTCACTAGGAAAAGAAAATAGCTATCTATATACAGACAGACATATTCACCGTATCAACTGGTGAGCCATTATAACTTATAAGTCGCTTCGGGTATCGGAAATAGCAGAGCGATCTCCAGCCATCGTAGGCGTGGGTTTGCGGACGACGAGCAAAGGGTAGCTCGCCGTCCGCTGATCCTATAAGAACCTGTTCCACTCATGCTTCAGAGATGTCAGCAAAGCGTAGGGGCCCAGCAGTCGATGCCTGCTAGAGCCATGGGATCAGTTCTGAAAATGATTTACCTACTCATGGTGCAGTTGGCCTTTAGCGTGTTCTCCTGGAACGCTAAAGGCAACAGCAGGATCATATATGTGGTTTTAGTCAGTAAAGGTCGGACACGCCCTTACACTCCACCCTAGAGCAGGGTCATAAGACGATCTCAGAAAAAAAAAACAACTGGGAGAAAAATAACTTTAAATAAAAACTGAAAAGAAAAAATCAAGTTCAGTTCAGTAGCGTAGAAACTGAATTAATACATTTAATAATTTAAACACATAAAATAAAACAAATAACATTAATAAGATGACAATATAAAAATCTTTTACAAACAGGCAAATTTAAAAGAGCACTGCTGAATAAGAATATTATGCATATGGTGTACAATATAGTATAGTGATATACAATAAAATACCAAATCCATTTGATTATTGTTGATAAATAATCAAATGGATTTGGTATTTTTTATTTTATTCAGGTTGTATTATTATTTTGACTTATTATTAAATTTATACTGACATTGTATTATTGACTAATTATTAACTTATTATTGACTAATTTATTAACTTATTTTACTACTGAATGAATTTACAAAATGAAATATTATATTTTTATTGTCTTTTTTAATCGTTTGAAAATAAGTTAAATATTTGTTGTTCTTTTTAATTATTTCATAATCAATTCTACTATAAAAAAATTGCATCCTTCTCTTGCTTAACAACATATTTTTGTACCTACATTTATAGCAAATAAATTATTTCATTTCATTTCATAAATTCTAATACGGAACATCTTGACTGCAACAGTCGGGACCCATTGAAATTATGTAGACTTCCAGGAAATACGTGTTTTTTTAGAATCGCAAAAGTTTGCAAAGAACATCCCATTTAATATGGGTCTTGACTGTTCGTTTGACAATTTAAATTAACCCAAACACTTGTTACGATACATTGTTTTATTATGAAGTTCCCGTTTCCACCTTCCACTTTCCGGGTCCATCCTCAGATCAGTTCGAGAGTACCTACCTTATAGCCAAAGTGCATCTCATGATAATTCTAATAAGCCCAAACACGGCTAGGATACATAAATAAATGATTGGTTCTGAATAGTTATGTTGAAAATGGTATCATCGAAGTGATCTGATGATGATGATGGAGCCGGAAGATAGGCACTGAAACTCCATAATTAATCAATCTTCCGGCTCCATCATCATCAGATCACTTCGATGATACCATTTTCAACATAACTATTCAGAACTTTTCATTTATTTGTACCGTCATAGTCGCTTAACCATCTTCATTGTGATTGTGACGCGAGTATGAAGTTCCGTTGGTAATTTCTGGTCTTCTTGACCAATTCCACTTCATTAAATGTTACTTTTTGGCTGTAAATAGGTACTTAAGTCCTTGATGAAAATACCAAAATAACTATATGGTTGTCTATAATATTTGTGGAGTTCCCTCGATTCCTCATGGATTCCATCATCAGAACTAGATTTTGAAAAGAATAGGACCAATCTGGAAGCATATTCTTCAAGGGGAAAAAAAAAATATGCAAATCGGTCCATAAACAACGGAGTTCTGAGGTAACAAACATAAAAAAATGGAATTTATAACCTCCTTTTTTTCGAAGTCGGTTAAAAACAACTCTACCTGTTGACGTTGTTAATCATCGTAAATAAATAATGTGAGTACTTTACTGAAGTAATTCCACCAAAAAGGTTTGGTGTTTATCCGCAAAAACAAATATAATTAAGTTAGCGAGAAGCCGGAAAATCCCGTTTCGGAAAACCAGAGCCTTTTAGAAACATCTTGCATTTTTATGCTAATTGAATATAACTATAAATAGTGTGCCATTTAAGGTAGCTTTTTGCATTAGTAATAAGTTGTCCGATCATTGGGAGATCAATTCTTTTACTAGAGATTTCCCCTGTTTTAAGGTCTGAAATTATCTCAAGGCATCGTATCTAGGTAAAGAAAAAAAGAAAGAAGAAACGTTTATTCGTACCACACACATACAGTAGAATTAAGTATGAAAAAAAGTAACATTAAAATCTGTGCAAGGCCAAAAAGGCGCCTAACTCAGCATAATATATTATGCCAGCGCTGGTATTCTGTTAGGGCCCGCTGTGATGCCACGGTCACACTCACGGAGCTGCGGAGGTTAAAACTATATAGTATCGAAACAAAATAACAAACACAAACATTGAAAAAATAATAGATACATAACATTGGTAAAAAGCGTGAATTTCATGTGTTACAATGGTCATGTGTTAGAGAAATATTTATAAAAATGCAATAAATAATTAACCATAGACAGACGCCGCCGCCGGCATAGGTACTACCAGATTGATATAAAGAATCCCAGCTTTTAAACTAGATCATAGACAAGGTACCCTTTTTGACAGAGAATAGATAAGTACATTTATAATTATTTATTAAATAGGTACTTTATGCACAAATGTACAGCGGCGGACTTAATGCCTTAGGCATTTTCTACCAGTCAACCTTACCACTATTTATCTCTGCATCAAGAGATAAATAGTGGTAGGTGCAATAAAAGAGAGAAAAGGCGAATAGGTACAAGAAAAGATATACTAATAAACCATAAATATCATACAAAACATACATAAATTAATAAACTATCTACAGTAATAAAGTCAAACAATTGGTTTAAATCGACAATTTACACTGCCAACTTCTTACGAATTAGCTCGCGAACTTTGGTTTTAATCGGTATAGTTCTTGGCCTCAGCATTCGCAAATTAGAATCCAAACCTGATCAGCGATTGAGGCATAAATGATTTACAAACATTATAATTCTTTTATTTAGCAGATATATTGATGGCAAAGCTGCATATAGAATCTAGGACACGACGAACTGTTGAATGTAAGGACATTCAACATTTAGGTAACTATAAGATACTAGCTTCTGCCAGCGGCTTCGCCCGCTTGAAAATAGGTTTCTCCATACAAACTTTAGACCCCCGCTTCATCCCCTTAGGGAGTGAATTTTGGAAAATCCTCTCTTAGTGCTCGCCTACATCATAAAAGGAAGCCTTGTGCAAAATTTCACGCTCCTAGTCCCAGCAGTTTTGGCTGTGCGTTGATATGTCAGTCAGTCAGTTTCCCCTTTTATATATATAGATAAGTTTATAATACCCAATCATAGAACATACTAGACCATCGAATTATTGATCTCTTGTCTATATCCGTCGGTAATAAACACCTTCGCGGTCTCACCTTGACATTGCACCTGCAGCTATTAACATTGTTTTACAACTGTTCTGTTCTTGTGGAGGTCAGAGCAAAATGACCAGAGGCTAGAGGCCCTACCGTGAGCTCTTAAAGCGATCCATTTTACGACCTAAACTGAACTGTTAAAACGATGGAGCTATAAGTACATTACTAGTTTTTAATCAGTACAAATTAGAAAAGGTCTTGTTATTATTTAAGTAATGACTAAATAAATAATATTCATAAAGTGCAAAGTTATTAGAGTTTATTTATATCCCAAAATATCACTCAATTTATGGAAATATTGTACAGGCTATTATGAATGAAAAACAATTGAAAAACACTGCGTAGCAATTGTTATGAATAGTTGATTCAATTATTCAATTCCTCTTTATTGCGAACTAAGCGTAGGATGGATTGTTTTTTTTTTTACTTTTGACTACATAAATATCAGTAACGGGTACAGATAGAGCCCAATTTTTTTTGTACTAATTAAAAAACAGGGGTGTATAAGCTGTACAGTTCCATCTCTCTTTCTCGCTCGCACGCTTGAGAACTTAACACGTCGTAGTAAGTTCCCTGGATAAAGTACTCGTATTATAAAGTGAACGCACACTTATGCGAGCCGAAAACGTCGAACGAATCAAAGTCAAGAAGGCCTCGCACAGATATCTGCACTAAAAGAATCGACAACGCCGAAGGAATCGTTTCTTTTGCCTTTACACCTGTCGGACTAAGCGTTTCGCTTCGTCATTTATAGGTACCGCGTACTTGGAAGGACTGGAACAATTTTCCTGCTGCGGTCTTCCCGTCCAACCATAATTTAGACGTCTTCAAGGCTAGAGTGAATAGGCTCTTAAATAAAATAGTGCGCCTCACCATCAATGATTGCATCACTGCTTACCATCAGGTGGGATTGCAGTCAAGCCCTGGTTTATATCAAATAAAAAAAATAAAAATTACATGCTAATTGTGATGGACCATAACGAGGTTTTTATTGTCAGTGAAAGTTAAAGAAAGTGAAATACATCAAAGGGAAACAAGAATGTGGGTTCATAAACCCTTCATGCAGTCGGGTTAAAAGGCAGTGCTTTGGTGCATACGAATTCGTCTAGTATTTTTGGAGTTCTTCCAGATTCGGACGATTCGACGCGGTTAGGTGTGCGGGGTTTCATAGGATTTCATATAAAGAATTCCAATAGTACATTTTGATACAAGTGCAAAAAGTTTGTCATGGCGACCGAGGCGGAATTCGCACGAGTCGTGGGCGAGTGTGTTATGGAGCCGAGGGCTGCAGTGACAAATTTACACGTGTATCAAACGGCTTTTTTTCAATACTTACGAAGAAATAAATAAACGGGGATTGACCAGCGACTCGTGGGGGTCGACGCGCGCCCAGTTTGATACGATAAATGTACATTGTGGCGGGGGAGAGCACGCGCACTTTTCTGTACTAGTGCGGAAAACAGTCTATTGCGTGCCTAAAAGCGGTGGCATAAGAGCGGGAATTCGAGTAAGTATATTAAAAAAATATTTTCTTTCAATTTGTTCGACGCGTTTGGCTCGGATAGCGCTTGTCAACTATGATTGTCAATCACGCGCCTCAACGGCTAAACGGACATGGAATACTTTTTATCCCGGCAGTAAGATAGACTGGATAATTTATAATTATTGACTTTCACGAAATTGAAATATATTTTATGTTACGATCCTCCAAACCTTTGCGAGAACCTTCAACAATTTTTTTTTTTATTCTTGATAGGTTCGAACTTGGCCGCTATCTCACCTGATGGAAAGCGACGATGCGGTTGGCGATGGAGCGACGCGCTTACCAAGAAGCAACCTATTCACTATTGACTTGAACTAGGGTTGAAGCCATCAGGAAACACAGAAGACATTAGTAGAAATTTGCAAATTACCCCAGCGTAGCAATGGCATAGCTAAGTGACCATTGCTAATCAGCTTTACGGGCCCCCTGAGTTCGGGGACCCCGAGGCACTGCCCCGCCTAGCCCTTAGGTAGCTACGTAGTGACCATTGGAGGATAAACCACAAACAAATGCTAGCCTACGAAGAAAAGTTTTTAATTTATTGATTAAAAAGCAATTTTTCTCTCTCCAAGGTACCAAAATAAGTTAAATAATAATAAACTGGCTGAAAAAAATGCTGGGAATCCTCGCGAAGGTCAGACAGTACTTCACGCCGGAACAGCTGCACAAACTTTATCAAGCGCAAGTTCGATCGTGTATGGAGTACTGCTCTCATCTTTTTTACCAGCTTGATGCACTTGAGGCAAATGAGAGGCAAGCCAGGAGGATCACTGGCAATGATGCACTCGTTGAGTCGAGGCTTCAAAGTCTTGAGCATCGACGCCGAATTGCTAGCCTGTCGGTTTTCTACCGGTTGCATTTCGGGGAGTGTGCGTCGGAATTGCATGACCTAATTTCGCCTAGCCCGTTCCATTATCGGACCACCAAGCGTACGGCAATGCGCCACCGGTACATGGTGGACATCCTACCTATACGCACAAAACGTTTTGGGAACACATTCACTGTGCGTACAGCTAATGAGAGGAATTCCTTGCCGGAATCTGTGTTTCCTGATGGCTACAACCCGGTAATCTTTAAGTCAAGAGTGAATAGATTACTTCTAGGTAAGCGCGCTCCATCGTCGACCGCATCGTCGCTTTCCATCAGGTGATATTGCGGTCAAGCGCGAACCTATCAAGAATTAAAAAAATTATAATTTTAAATGGTTCATCTTTACACTGAATATTCGTGTCTTTTACATGAAGGAACTTCTTAGAATTTCTTAGACCCGTGGTAAGGTTGACGGCTCCATTTGTTACTTTAATGTTGTATTAAGGTGCTTATTTTGATTTCTTCTCTCACAAGGTTAGGTACCTTGTGAGAAAAGAAATGAAAATAAAAATCTTTTCTCTTGTAAAAGCAATTGAGGAAAACTGTATAAAACCTGGTTGCTAACGTAAAATAAAAATGTTAACAGCCATAATCCCTCAAAATAGAGCCTGAGCGGCTTAGTTAAAGAAAAACCTACTAAGATGTGATAGGGACTTAGTCGGGAACATTATGGTTGTGGAGTCCCGGCTCTCCTAACATGGAGAGTGTTTGACATGGGTGCTTTTTAGGGTTCCGTACCTCAAAAGGATAAAACGGAACCATTTATAGGATCACTTTGTTGGCCGTCTGTCTGTCTGTCAAGACCCTTTATTACCCGAGAACACGTGGAGGTATCGAGTTGAAATTAAAACTGTATACTCAAGTCTGCGGTTCCTAAAAGCTGTGAAAAAATCAAAATTCAGAGTTAACGAAAAAATAAGATACGGCAGTTTATGTCGCAAATAACGTGTATGTCTGCACTCTCAAGTGAACCAAAATTCATAGGCAATTGGCATGAAGCAAGGTCTCATAGTACAAGTATAGGAAAAAATCTGAAAACTGTAAATTTGTAGTTACCTAAATTGCTTAACTTTTTTGCGATTCGGAAAAATCTTCGTAACTCAATTCGGGTATTGATCTGTTTTCATAGGTTAAGAAGATGTTTCATTTTCGGCTATCAGATGTACATTTATCGAAAAAGAGGAAAAAATACCACAAATTGGAGAAAAATATTCCCTGGGTAATTTGAGCCTGATTTGTTGTGTACAAAAAATAATAGTTTTTCAATTATTGCCATGTTTTAATCAACATGGCATCTCGTTTGCTTACAGACTTCATTCGTTCTGAAATCATGTCTCATCATATCAATGTTACGCAGTGACGGATTAAGACTACTTGATGCCCTAAGCAATCTACGCCTGTGGGCTCCCCTATCCGTATGTCAACTAGAATCGATCTTTAAACCTTTACCGCCTAAAACATTAGTTTTTTGTAAAATATGGTAGTCCGTTGGAGGAAGGTCTGGCGAATACGGAGTATGACGAATGGTTTCTAATTACAGTTCCTGTAGAGTTAAAATGGTTTCTCGTGCTGTATGAGGTCTCGCGTTATCATGGAACAATAATGGTGAAGATTGATTCATGAGTCGGGGTGTTTCACTGCTAGTTTTGCTATAATTATTCGGAGTTTAGCATAGTAGACATCTGCCGTTATTGCTTTACTAGATCGGAGAAAGCTATAGTGAATAACACCATGCTGAGACCACCAAACAGTTACCAATACCTTTTTTGGTAAGCTTTGCTTTAGGACACTGTTGCGGCGTTTGAGCTGCGGTCAGCCATTGCATTTTTCGCTTACGGTTATCGTAAAGAATCCACTTTTCATCACATGTCACAATTCAATACAATATTCCTTCATTTCTGTATTGATTCAACAAGGCAACACAAGTTTCAGTACGCGTTTCTTTTTTGCAAATCAGTCAAATCATGAGGCACCCATTTTTCATATTTTTTTATTATTGGTAAGGTAAAGTGAAACCATGCCGCTAATTCCTGGTTAGTGTGGCTCGGATGGGCTTCCACCATGTCTTTCAATTTATTGTTATTCACCTGTGTGGGCGGTCTTCCACGTGGTTCGTTCTTCAAATAAAATCTATCACGAAAACGTTTAAACCAAAATCGCATGGTGCGTTAATTAGCAGTCCCCTTTCCAAACACAACATTGATATTGCGAGCTGTTTCTGCCACGTTAGTTCCGCGTCGTAACTCGTATTTAATAAAAACTTTTTACAAAGAATAAAAATAACCGACTTCACTAAAAAAAACACTAACAGGATCAAAAAAAAAAGAAACACCGACTTCCGAAATAAAAGTTATTTTAGATTCTTTTAGTCTTTTAGTGTTTTTTTTTGTGTAGTTGGTTATTTTATTTTTTTAGGCTGATCGCAATTCCGATGCATTTGAATTGCCGAATGCATTAGCGGGCAGCGAGTGGGCATGTCAACTTAAAACCCGTTAGTCCTACAAACTTTTTTGGTGTGGTTTTTGGTGAAATGAGAGTGAGACGTGATGCCTTAAGGACGGATTTTTTTGTGCTTCTTCTGGTGCCCCCCCCCCCCCCCCAGACGTGATGCCCTAGGCAATTGCTTAATTTGATTAAGGGTTAATCCGTCACTGATGTTACGTAGACAATAATTAAAATATGTGTGTATTCTTGTAGTGTTAAAAATAAATTACTTTTATTCTCTTATACATATTTTTGAGTAAACATAATTAAATGTGACCATTTCATCGTTACAAAAATCTTTAGTCTCCATTTTTGAAGTGTGTTTCTAAACGAATTCAAAATAACCGCCCGAACGCTCAAAGTAAATTTGTTCATTTTTATTTAAGAAATGATTCAAAGATTTGATCGTGCTTTGGTGAGCCACTTTTATCTAATATTTTATTAGAAAGATCTGATCTTAGACTATTTATGAGTTTAGTTCTGATAAACAAAAACAAAACAATTCTATAGGTTAAGTAAACGTCATCTCTACGACCTGTCATGGCTGTCATAACTCTTAGGACAAACGTCAAAAATTTTTAATTTTTATTTTGTACATAAAAACCATTTGATATTATGAAAAAAATGTTACTTTATTCTATTCAGGGGTAAGTTTCCCAGCTTCGCTAAAATGTACATGTTATGGCCGGAGCCCCATACAAAAATGAAACATCTCCTTTATATTTTATTTAATCTTCATGCAACATAAAGTACAAAGGCGGACTTAATGCCTGAGACATTCTCTGCCAGTCAACCTACACACACACACACATCCTCACGGAACCCTCAGAGCGCGAGTCCGACTTTTTATAAAATTAAGATAATGAGAAGGAAACAGGTAAAGAGGTACAAAGGTGTTGCTTATTTCTAAAGAAGAGTTTTCTAGTTAGTAATGAACTTACGAAAGGAGAGTTGAAATAAAAGGAGATGTAGAAATTGTATTTAAGAGGAGTATGAAAATTAGCATAAGCATAGCATAGCATAATCAGCCTTATAATGTTCCCACTGCTGGAACTTAGGCCTCCTCTCTAGAAGAGTAATCCACCACGCGGACCCAGTGCGCGTTGTTAACGGTTGACAATACATGTCTTTGAATTTTTAGTTTCCTCAGGATATTTTCCTTCGTCGTTTTAAGAGCAGTGATGATGAAATACGAGTAAATTACACAAAGTAATTCGATTAGCTGGGTTAAACCCGCGACCTACGACTGGTCATTGGCTTGACTGGCCTGTTGGTCTAGTGGTTAGTAGCCCTGACTGCTATGCTGCAGGTCGTGGATTTGATTCCCACCCAGGACAAATGTTTGTGTGATGAGCACGAACATTTGTTCTGTGTCTGGGTGTAATTTATCTGTAATATGTTTGTATTTATAAATATGTATTTAGGTATGTTTATCAGTCGTCTAGTCCTCATAACACAAGCTTTGCTTAGCTTGGGACTAGACGACGTTGTGTGATAGTTGTGGAAAAGAAATATTCGGGGCCGTTACCAGTCGTTACCAGGCCGTCGCCATCACTGCTCTGTGGGAAAAAGATTAACTAGGTATTATACTTACTTCAAAAAGAAGTGAAGTTTTTAATATTTTAAAGTTATAAATTAATGGATTTTAAATTAATATTTAGACAGTTACCAACCGTAACGAAAAAAGTTCATGTTTTATTTTTTACAAAGAACAGCATTTAATTTATCAAAGAGTATTTACTTGCTTCAAAACGCAGGGGCTTTATAATCTGTGGTCGAGATGAAGCTTTTGTAATTTCTTTGATCTATAGACGGTACAATTTCTAATTTATAATTAACATGTTCTGCAAGTTACTTTATCAAGTCCTTTCTATAGGTTCATAATCATTTCTTGTTTAGGCAGAGGGCTACAGAATTAATTAGGCATCTTAATTATTAATTTCTAATTGGGTCACCTACAATAGTTGGTCTAGCCGTTTAGGAGGACTTAGGTGACCAAACGTACATAAGAATTATGTACATAAAGATATCTTGTTACTCGTTTAAACTCTGATGCATCGCAACCAAATGAAGTTCTAGGTTGGTACTGTTTTTTTTTTCATCATATTAAAAAAAAGTATGAACCTTAATCTTGTTACAATCAAGCCTTGTAAATATATATATAGGGTACTAAATAATTTAATTGTATCCTAAAGTAATAAATTGCCTTTAGTAAGACCATTAAAGTCCCTCGCCTACGGCGACTTTTTGTAGTGATGCTGTAGCGCGTTCGCATCGATACAGTCGCAATACTGTAGCGCTTTTGTAGCGCATTGGCATCTTTTTTAAAGCGCTTGCAAATGCGACTAACGCGCGTTAGTAGCGAAGCGATGCTGTCGCGCACTTACGAAACGCGCGAGGGGCCTTACTAGTAAGACTGTGTCCAATGCCGTATTGTATTGTGTCTATCAAGAGCATTTAATGATAGTGAATGGCGTAATATTTTAGCCCAAGTATATAAGAGGTAGCCTCTTATATACCTAAGAACATTCGGTTTCAGTATCAGCCAGATGGGGTCAAAAAACTGGTTTTGCCCAAAAAGTGGCTTGAGTGGATTATACGGTTCCACAGAAATGACCTACGAGCAATGGGTAACGTCGTCCGCCTATCTGGTAAGAACCAGACCCAAATCGACTGTGGGTAGTGTTTCAAGCAAGGGCCGATGTAAGGCCGATGCCGGGACGTTTGAAAAAGTGACCTTGACCCTAGAACGCAAAGGGAAACTGAAGGACACAGATGGGTGTTATTAGTAAACAAAAGTCTGACACGCCCTCTCGTTCCATCCTAGAGCGGAAGAAATCGTTGGAGGATTTCCCACCTCAAAAAAAGTATTTATATATATATTTGGATCTCCAACATAAGACACTCAGATACAATAGAAATCACAACATCGCATGGAGTCCTTTAGCGTGTGCTCCTTCAATTACAGAAGACCACAGCATGCACATATAACTAGCTGAAAGATGGAAAAATTCACAAAAAATTTCAAACAAATAAGATTACTAATTGGGAGTCGAGTCGGCATCATGTCTCTTGTTGTATCACGTTTTTTTCTGTGCCCACCTACAATCTAGCTTGCAGGGGCGCCGGCCTTTAGAAAACCTCATGGGTGCTCATGCTCATTTGATGACTCGAAAAAGTGGCGAAGTGTGAGAAGAGAACACTGATCGACATTTTGATAACGGATACCGGCATCAGTAACTGGCATTACGGATGCCCGCATCGTTAATAAATAATAAATTGAGACAACATCAACAACAACGACAACATTGTCCTGGTCCCAGACTAAAGGTTTTCCCTTGTACTATGGAAACCAGGAACAACGAAGGTTTTACAAACACCCAGACCCAACACAAATATCTGTTTCATCAACAAACATTTGTGTTCGTGCGGGAATTGAAACCGCGACCCTTGCGTCTCAACCGGCGTTCTAAACCACTGCGGTAAACAGGTCGTTGGGTAATGAAAAAAACGCCCATCCCTAAAAGGCGATTACTGATCAGTTTCTTGATGTCTATTCTCAGGGGTGCTCGGCACACACTGTTTATTTCTCATGGGTGCTCGAGCCCCTGAGCACCCACGGAGTCGGCGCCTCTGCTTGCTTGTAAACAAAGCTTGATCACACGACGTCTCGTTATTTACACTAAGCGAGGTTGACTTGCCGCGATCAACCTTGTGCTAGACAAACGGTAATATAAACTGTTTATATGTATCTAAGGGAATTATATAGCCAATTATATACCTACTTACATATTAGTTCCGTGTAGAAACCACTGTGGAAGATGTGAGATGAGAAGGCGATTTTCTTAAAGCAAGATTTACCACTTGGTAATTGGGTAGGTACTTGACTCAATTTTTAGGATTCCGTACCTCAAAGGGAAAAAACGGAACCTTTATAGGATCACTTTGTTGTCCGTCTGTCTGTCGGTCTGTCAGTCAAGACCCTATATCTCGGGAACACGTGGAGGTATCGAGTTGAAAATAAAACCATATAGGTACCTACTCAGGTCTGCGGTCCCTAGAAGCTGTGAAAAAATCAAACTCCTGAGTTAATGAAAAAAAAAGATACGACAGTTTATGTCGCAAAAAACGTGTATTTCGACACTAGAATCCTGAAATTTGGTATAAAGCAAGTTATTATAGCACAAGTATAGGAAAAAATTTGAAAACTGAAAATTTGTAGTTAGTCACAAAAAGAAATATTTTTTTGTGATTCGGAAAAATCTTCGTAACCCAATTCGGGAAATAAACTGTTTTCATAGGTAAGTTCATACGGAACCCTCAGTGCACGAATCCGACTCGCACTTGGCCTGTTTTTTTTTTAATTGTTTGTCAAAAAGTACTTACAACTTTATCGAAAAACATAGCCTTTTAAATCTAGTGGAAGAAATTGTCAAATAACAGTTTAAGGATACACATAATATTACTATACATTTTTTTTTTTTTTCGTTTGGCAAAATCATCTCATGACATCCCCCGCTCTTGGGCGGAGCGCGAGATAGTGTCAGACTTTTACCGACTAAAAACCCACTTCTGTTCCTTCTTTGCCATTTGTTTTCCAGGGCCCCGGGGATCTCTTTCGCATCACCCATGGCCCCAGTAGGCTTCGACCCTGTTGGGCCCCTACGGTTGCTGACATCTCCTTGAGGCGCGCGTGGAACACTACGCGCCGTCGACGACTTGGGCTCGATCCGGACGATTACCGGACGATCGGACGGTGAACCACCCATTGCTCGCCGTCCGCAAGCCCGCGCCTACGGTGGAAATCGGGATCGGAATCCCGACGGCGGTTGGGGCGTGAGGACCGTTGCCGTTGCCTCACGCGATCGGCCGCCTCCTTTGCTAGCATTACTGTTTCGCAGAAGGAGGCGTCCGCCTGCCACTCAAGGATGCACATACTTGCTGTATTATTAGGTAAGCAGCTAATTATGTAACTCGGAACAAGTGGGGACCTGGTGACCTGTATTACAGGTGTTACCTACCACAGGCACCTGCGATCCACAACCAAAAGTTGTCAGCAATTGTTCTTAGTATAAAACTGTCTGTATTTTTGGCGTGTGGTGAGAAATATACGTTATTTATTATTATTTATTATACTGAAATGTGACGTCACCGCCTTATTAGGATCATCATCATCATCAGGACATCCATCTCTTCTTATCTGGTCTTCTCATCTCTTATTAGGATACGTGTGCTCCAAGGAAATAGCGAGATACACCTATCGCGCCTCCATTCTTCCTAAAAAAATATTTGAAATGCTAATTGCTGCTTTATTTAATTAATAACCAAATTTGTTGCTGTTTTCAGAAAAAATATTTATTTTTAGTGTCATTTGTTGTTTAGTTTAAAATAACAAAAATAGACACAGGCAAAACCCAGCTATTACATTAGAGCGCATAAAAGCAAACGGGAAATGTAGAAGGTCATTTCATCACCAAAATTTTTTACTATAAGTGGTTTATTTGTTATCCTTGACAAGTGAACTGTTGTTCAAAGTGATTTATCATGATGTCATTCTTCACTGTGGTGACTGGTAAACAACAGGTCACAAAAAATTATCAATTTGAACATCTTATATGATCTCACGTGATCTCACTATTCATGTAGGCAGGGGCGCCGGCTTTTATAAAACCTCATGGGTGCTCATGAGAAATGCACACTGATCGACATTTTGACAACGGATACCGGCATCAGTAACTGGCATCCGCATCGTTAATAAATAATAAATGGAGACAACATCACTGATCCCCACGTCGGCGCCCCTTTATGTAGGTACAACTTTTCTATTGTTTTTGTCGGATTTTAGGTAAGTTTTAGAATATTTTCTCTAGATATTAAAGTTAACGTGTACAAAAACGTAAATAATAGGTATCTATATATATAAAAGGAGAAACTGACTGACTGACATATCAACACACAGTCCAAACCACTGGGAGTAGAAGGGTGAAATCTTGAACGAGGTTTCCTTTTATGACGTAGGCGAGCACTAAGAGATTAATCTGAAATTCACCCCCTAAGAGGAAGAAACGGGAGTCCAAAGTTAGTATGGAGGAACTTGCTTCCGCGCGGGCGAAGCCGCTGGCAGAAGCTAGTTTTAAATAAAATATGTAATCACAGTTAATTAACCGATATTTGGACGAAATGATTGTAATTATTGTAACTGAGAAAAAATAATCTAGGGAAATGCCTTAATCTTTTTGATAACACAAATTATCATTAATTAATCATATTATTTATGTTAGTGCAGGAATCTACATTGCGGAGACCCGGATGACCATATTGTGAAAAAGACCTTTTGTGGCAGAACTTTTTATGTCATATTATTTTGCATAACAGCGGATAGCATAAACTTCATTTGGCAGAAAATCATTTCGAATGAATACACTCAATTGTCATACCATAAATTTCAAATTCACTGTCAGAAATCACGTCTTTTGGCATACATTTCATATATCGATATAAAATGTATGCCAAAAGACGTGATCGTCAGTCATTAGCTGCGGTGGTAATTAGTATTATTAAAACAGTAACCTAAATACTAATTATAAAACACTCGGTTTAGATAGGGTCGACGAGGGCCTCCTATTTCTGGGTGGTTTTAAAAAAAATAACCACGAAGACTAAGGCGGAAGCGGAGCGGAGCTCCCGCCTTAGTCTTCTAACTTAATCTGTCCGTGTCGGGTTGCCCTAAAATTCCGAGCTTGCTGCGCTTGCTCTTGGACTATGATGTGCCATTACATGATATTTAAGACATTCGATGGCACTTATGCAGACAATTCGATTTTAGATAGGTACATTGCACGTAGATCAGAACCATTACATCATAAATTTACTTATTTTAATTTTTGATGTTCAAATATGTACTCATACCAAATAATCGGTTACCTATCATAAGTTCAAAAAATATTTGACTGAATTTCATTTCACCTAAAACTTTTCAACTATTAGGGCCTGCGCACACTTGAGACAAGATTGTCTTAGACAAAATTATCTACGACGCGCGACGTCGCAGACTTGTCTACGACACCTCAGACTTGTCAGTGACAAGACTGTTTTGAGACGTCCAGTGTTGCCAACAGTTACACTAACTTATCACTAGAGTCAACTTCCGTGCCAAGTCGCGGCATGGTGGACAGAATTCCGGCGGGATCTCATGGTGTAGTGGCGACGGCGACTGTCGCAAGCCAGTGCTGGGCACGCTACAATTATGGCGGTAAGTCCCCTCTTTGAGGAGTGGCTGGAGCGGCAACACGGCTTTTTCCCCTTCCACATGACGCAGGTCCTCCCCGGACAAGGCAAGTTCGGGAGGTTCCTGCATCGGATTCAGGCGGAAGAAATGCCCGGGTGTCATCATTGTGTGGACCGCCCGGAGGACACGGTGGAGCATACGGAGGAGGGATACCCCGCTTGGGCGAAGCACCGTCGTGTCCTCGTGGAGGCAATCGGCGGCAGCGACCTCTCGCGTCGAGCCCTGGTTCGGGATATGGTCCGAAGCGAGGAGGAATGGCAGGCGGTGGCCTCCTTCTGCGAAGCAGTAACTGCTAGCGAAGGAGAAGGCCGCACGCGTGAGGGAACGAATATCCTCATGCCCTAGCCGCTGAGATTCTGACCCCGACTATCAGCCACGGTAGACGCGGGCTTGCGGACGTCGAGCAATGGGTATAGCTTGCCGTCTAGCCGTCCGGTAATTGATGGGACCGAGCCCAGTCACAATTTTATCTGTCCAACCTAGGGTGCGACTAGCGAATAATATATAAACCCAGGACGCCAAACACAGCAGTCTCGCTTGCCTCCACTAACCCATCAAGGCTGTTAATCTTATCAAATGTTGAAGGAGAAACTAGAAGAACAAGGTTATCGAAAATGCGATGGAATTCCAATATAAAGCCCTTAGCCCTACAATGATATCATCGATTTGAATCCAATAACCTTTCGAAATCTCAAATTCTCGAAGGATCTCTAGGAGAATGAATTCATCAAAGGTACTCCTATAGTCAGGTTTCATGAGCTAACGGTATTATATTAGTAAGAGTATACTAGTGAGGTCAACGTCTTAGGTAAATATCTTAATGATGATTGATGTTATTTTACGCTGGTATTTTTTAGAGTTCCGTACCAAAGCCGGCAAAAGCGGAACCCTTGAAGTTCCTGCACCGGATTCGTGCGGAAGCGACGCCTAGGTGCCCGGAGGACACGGTGGAGGAGTCTGACACTATCTCGCGCTCCGCTCAAGAGCGGGATATGTCATTAGATGATTTTACCACCTAAAAAAAACCCTTATAGGATCACTTTGTTTTTCGTCCGTCTTTTAAGACCCTTTTTCTCAGGAACTCGTGGAAGTGTGAAGCTGAAATTAATATCAAATAATTTCAGCTTCATACTTTAAGTCAACGCAATGTAAAGATCAGGCCACGTATTGTCCATTTAGGCGCATATTTTGGCACTCGCTAAGAAAACAAAACCTACAGGGTACCTACTTCAAATCTTGAAAGGCATGAAGCAAGATCTCATAACACAAGTATAGGAAGATGTCTGAAAACTGTATATACTAATTTTTTTGAACTGTTTTTTTTTTCTGTTTTTTCAGTTTTTTTTTTAAGATAAGATAAGATAAGATAAGATAAGATAAGATAAGATATATTTATTTGCTCTATTTATATATTTTTTGTATATGTTATATTTCTGCACCACCCTAAGGTCGACTGGTAGAAAATATCTAAGGCATTAATTCCGCCTTTGTACAATGTTTCTTACTAGTGCATAAAGTTTTAATAAATAAATATTTATAGTTTAGAAAATAACTTTGCAATTCGGAAAAATTGTCAAGACTCGATTCGAGAATTGAATTATTTACATAGTAACTATGTACGGGACGCTCGGTACGCGAGTCCGACTCGCACTTGACAGGTTTTTTGGGGTTTTTGTCAGCTGGTAAAATAGGGGCGAATTTGTCGAGAACAGTTGAAAGTACTGTAAATAGAATATTCAATAGCTTATTAAAGTCTTCAGTAATTTATCAGCTGTTTTGTTTACATGGAGAAGTTGATAACCTGTACAACTTACCTACCTAAGGTAAAAAAATATCTTCGTTCGTTGAACCTTCTAAGTACACAATTATATATTTAGTAACAGATATTACCAATGTTTGTTCCATGCAACATGGTATATGATAAATAAGTTCAGTACCTACTTAATTTAAAATAAACTAGCGTCACTAGCTACCTACCCCACCTCTTTTCTCATAATATGCATGTATTAAACACCTAAACCTTTCTCATGAGTCACTTTTAAATTCTAATCACTTTCTATTAGTAAAAACTACATGAAAATTCGATCTTCACCCACGCTGAAAACCAGCGCTGTGAGCTCATCGCATAATGCGTGAAGCCACAGCTTTATGCTGAGCGTTCGTCCGTTTTGCGCGGATGTGACGCATATCTTCCCTATTAATTGATAATGTTTGTTTGCTAGTTTTAAGATTGCGTCATTTCGCGCGAATAAACAGTTTTTCTTTCTTTCTTTCATCTTTTTGAGTTTATTGCGAATAAACAAACACGTTGGATGTCTTTGTTCTATGGCTTGACAAACTGTCTCAGAAAAAACTCACATTAGTAGATGTAGATGCATAAAAAAATAACAAATATAAATGGAGTAAATCATTAATATAAACTAAAAATACAAAGGACCTAAAATTGAACCTTTGAGTACCCCCATTTTCACATTTGATCCCGAAGAATTGACACCGCTCATATTTATTTAAACACGTTAAATTACAAAATACCACATACCTCCGTTGACGAGTGTTACGTCTGGTTCGGCCAAAACTGAAGACATGGGAAAATTATTTAAAAAAAAAATATGTATATTCAATTGTGGTCCTTCGCGGGTCGGGCACTCTTCGAAGCGATCACATTCATACAAACACGCCTCAGAAGTTGAGTAGGTAGGAATGTTGTTGATTTCTTCTCTGTTTTCCTTCAATTCCTCACAGAGAGCCCTAACCTCACACCTTCGGATTTGTTCCCTAGGGTTATCTGAAGAGTAGGCTATACCTATACAATCATCGATATCTGAAGTGATAAAAGTCATTGGTTGATTAATCAAATAAAAAAAAACCCTAGAAGGACGCTACTTTTGTGGCCCTCAGCATGAGGCTTATTTCTCAATCACTACTTACATACATTAAATTTATTATGGCTCTCAAGCCATTAGTCAAACTTAAGCAAATGTCGCATTTTTTTGTGATGGGTAATCATAAAATTTTTCCTTTCAGCTTTAGGAGCGTGTTAGTTTTGCTGACTAAAACCCACCTGTGTTCCTTCATATGCCCTTTCTAGGTCCCCGATAACTTTTTGAAACGTTCCCGCATAAATTCTGTCGTCACAATCACAATACGACAAAAACACTGATTCATTTCAAAACTATTTAGTTTATCCATTAGTGGGTCGATTTAAATGAAAAAATAATTTAAGAATGATTATTTAATTTTTAACTACTAATTGATTTTTGATAGCTTCCAATTAAAAGTGCGTGTGCCTACGTGACGAACCTGTATCTACCTTCTCGTTAATCTTTTAGATCATTAACTGTATCCAGGTTTAAACCATAAAAAATATGCATATAATGTTAGCTTGCTGCCGCTGGAATAGTCATATACAGCGTGTCTTTGACATCGACAACAGACGAATACCACGGATCCAGTAGATGATTCTGGACCCCCCAGTGGTGGAATATTTCGTCGGCTTTTTCCTTATTAAATAAAAATCTGTACTTTTTTAAACTTAAACTGTGTAAAATCGTCATTCGATAATCGTTATTCTTCGTTATGCTATTACCTAATTACCTTTCCTAAAACTTACTCTATAGTATACTTTCATCATAATTCCGACCAAACAAAATCTTTTCAAAACAGTCTTAAGCCCACACTAAATCCAATTACAGGCTTCGTTGCACACCACTTAGCTTGACAGCCACGCCAGCGACAACACGCGGCGCGTCCGCTCACGTGGACCTCCACGTGCTGAGTGACCTTCTGGTCCAAACTGCACTGTCACAGTTCTAGCTGAGGGTGACAGTAAAACTACGACACTGCGTTACAAGAAGACTTTTTTACTTTTAGACCGTTCTATTGAGTAGAACGAGAATCCGAGGCTAACATAGGTAGAGCAGTGTCAGTAAAACCGTATAGCTTAGCGTCCACCACGACGGAATCGGAGCGTCTGCGTACGCTACGTATACGAGCCGCGAGAGCCGCGTCTACTGCATTCGAATTTTGCATCGGCAATTTCGGTATTTTCAAAGAAATCGAGTTCGTCTGTGCCCGTTCACTGATATTGTAATCATTATTAATGTTTATTATCAGCAGATATTCACAGATATTGTAATCATTATTAATGTTTATTATCAGCAGAGGAAAAGGAAACGAAAGATGTGCCTTCATAAAATAAACTTAGTAAGAACTCGAAGCGATCGGGATTCAAGAATCTTCTATACTATCTGGATTGATTAATTCAACCTCATAAACGTACCGAAGAGTACGATACAAAAGGGTATGTTATCATGTTATCTCTTTCTACTAGTGTGTCCATAGACTAGTTCGTACTACGGGACAATTCTGTTCTATTCTAATTCATTTTATAGACTTGTACGTTCAAAACATTATTATTAATGGGTATCGACACTACAGAAATTCAATGCAATAGCCCCAGAGATCAAATTTTTGAAAAATGTTTACTGGGTCTCCTAAGTTCTCAAATTTTGGATGACAGTTTATCTTTATTAATTGACGATAAAATTATACGTTTCAACGATATTTCGGATAGACTTTAAAAAATTAACTTACATTCGGCTGTCAGCCTCATTAGGTATTGCTGTTTTTCTCCAAATTTTATGCATTTTCTTCGCTCTTCTCCTTTATGGAAACAACCACATCTCTTGGGCAAAATTGATCAAACCATTCGGTACACTTTAACGTCCATCTTAAATTTGACCCTGGATGACTGCGCAAGCGTGTCTACCGTTTTGGTGGGCTCGGCATGCCGTAAAATTTTTAGTGTGTCTACCGACAGTAAACAGTAAATTTATGGTTACCCTAGTTAAAGATAGAGGTAAGAAAGAGACACACTACCTCTTTCCCGTTGTCTTGCTCGGTATACTTTTCCCCTTTTGCTTTTCATAAAAAAATATAAACTTAATTGCAATGAAAATAAAGTACACTTTAGAGTTAGTAACATTGCTTCGTAATCAATCCAGTTTGTCCGAAGGGTATACAAGATCCTTGTCGGGATCCGAATTCACTTTTGCACGCATTCACTTTGGATGACGTCATCGGCAGAAATACCGATCTCTAGCGCAGTAACGCCGATCCAGTGCACGCTGTACTATACAAATCAATACAAAGCAACGAATCCGTCCGCTCCGTACGCTCCGATCCCGACGCAGTGGACGCTTAGCTTTAGGGCCCAGCAGGGCCGAAGCCTACTAGCCTACGTGAGTAGACTTCTGAAAGGGAGACCACGATCTTGAGACGCAAAAGGTAACTGAAGGAACATAGGTGTGGTTTTAATCGGTAAAAGTCTGACACACCCTCACACCCCACCCTTGAGCAGAAGTCATAAGATGATTTACCGACAGAAAAAAAAAAGATCGGGATTTCTTGAAAGAGTTACCATGACGCGCAAAGGGCAACTGAAGAAATATTTTTTACTTTCATACAGGTGAACTCGCTGAAAAAAGATAATCTACACTAATATTATATAGAGGTAGTTTGTTTTTATGTTTGTTGGAGGTAATCTCTGAAAGTACAGGTCTGATTGCGAACATTTTTTCATCGATGGAAAGCTGCTTTAGGTATTCCTGAGTGACATATGCTATATTTTATGTATGCGAGCGAAAAAAAAAAATATATATGTAGGTCAACTGAATGTTGGAATCTACATATGGACAGAATTCTGAAGAGTTATTAAAATCATGACCTGTCTGAAGGTGTGACTTTAATAATCCTTACAGAGAATAGTTATTTGTGCAACAAGAGAGCAAAGTTGTTTTTTGCTGCGAGTGCTAATTTTGAGTCCCGAGCAAGCGAAGGATTCTTTGATTGAATCACTCGCTAACGCTCGTGATTCTAAAGTATAATCCTGAGCGAGGTGAGGGATTCAAAGGCACGAGATGCAAAAAGTTTTGCTCTCGTGTTACACACATAATTTTTCACTTCAGCGGCGAGAACACATATTACTTGGGAAATAAAATAATTAACAGTTATAGATTTAATAATGATTTCAATTAAAATAAATACTATCTCTGTCGCTAGTTTTGCTCATATTTTACAATTATTTTAACATTCTTAATCTTATTTGCCACTATTTTATTTCCGCTGTTTTTTTAAAGCACGTTCTAAAACAGCCAATGTTGAAACTAGAAATAATTATTTAAAGGTTAAATGCCAGTTTTATCTGCTGCTATAAGTACTCAGGTACTCTTATTTTTGTTCAAATATAATAATAAATTTAAAATTCAATAATATAATTATATAAAAAAAAAAACAATTTTATATTTTACAAATATTTTCTATTTATTACGCATTTCCGAACGTGCTTTTCTTTGTGGTAAAATTTCAAAATCGGAATGAACTTCGAAATGGCATGTTTCTCACTCGCTTTTTTATAAGGGCGAGAAAGAGACAGAGTACAGTGCAGTTCGAATGTTTCGAATTGTATGGCTAAAAAAAATAATAATTAAAAAGTTACTTCGTCTCACGCAGTGAGCAAAACTCGATTTTCAAGCAGGAAAACCTACTTATTTGAGCTGCTGTGGTGAAAAAATATTATTTATTTAAAAGGATTGGAGACTATTTGAAATAATGTTGGATTCTGGTCCAAAGATTGGATTTGTGATGATGTTATCATCATCATCATCATTTCGATCCTGTGCGTCTCGCATCCACCGCATTCCCGCGACTCTCACCAGGTCGTCGGTCCACCTTGTGAGAGGCCTTCCAACGCTGCGTTTTCCGGTGCGCGGTCGTCACTAGACCCTTTCGCCCATCCGATGATGATGATGTACTCGTACCCTAAACTATCGGGTAAAAATAATGTGTTTCCTATATTCCCAGAGACGAGCACGCTATAGATACGAGGACTTACAAGATTTAGCCGTGGGTAATTGAAGCAAGGTCCGCTTGCAACCAAAGCGGAATCAATATCAAACAATCCAAGATTACTGCAATCTGCAATCAGACCGCGTTACAGAGCATGGCTGACTGCCAAACCTGATAGTTCCGCCCTGCTATTTAATTTACTTCATTGCAGAAAATAACTGAAGTACAAACACGTTTTATTACGCTCATAGGCCTCGAAGTCACTTCCTAGGATGTAAATGAACTGTTTAGTAAACGATTTGAAATTATAAACACCTGTAGCTTTGTAAATTCACTGGACTGCGAAAAATATTCTTTACTTACACCATTTTTTTTAACTCGGCATATTCTCTTCCTTTTTTAATCAGTTAAACTGTATCGACTGATCGCCAAACTTAGGAGGTAGTGGGCAGGGCACATTGCTCGTAGAATTGATGGTCGATGGGATCGAAAGGTTCTGAAATGGAATGATCGCGTACTGGAAGACGCAGCGTTGAAAGGACCAATAACCTGGTAAGGGTCGTGGGTATCCGGATGCGAGACGTACAGGACTGGTCGTTGTGGCGACACTTTAGGGAGGCCTATGGCTTGCAGTGGACATCTTTAGGCTGAACTGATGATTGGACCTATAACTTGACCTTTACCATGACGTGGTCCCACAATGGAATAAGAATGAAACAATCTTACTTTAAAAGTAAGATTCATCATCATCATCATCATCTCTTACCCACACTGAAATAAGAATGAAACAATCTTACTTTGAACGTCATGGTAACCCCTCACGAATGTTTGAAGTTTAAACTGTTAGTAGTTCTATGGTTTGAACTAAGAAATATGGAAGATTGAAATAAAAAATACTTTCTTTGCAAGTCGACGGCAGAAATAGTTTAAAAAAAATTACCCAGAATTTAGCACCCCATTTGCTGTCGCAGACGTATTTGCTTGCATTCAGAGAAAAGTTTAAAGATCTGTTCGCCATCATAAACAACAAGGAAACTCACAGTCATCGTAAAAACCAGATCAACTAGCGTCTCGTGTATTTAAAGACCAAACGAGATCATTAATCGTCTACGTTTTTCCGTCTAAACACGTTCAGTGGCAAGAAAATAGCGCCAAAGCCATCACAAGGCGTCAAGTCGTCACGACGCGCAAAACTACGATAATTGCTTTTACAAAGTACCTAGTTCTCTCAAGATTGTATGTGCAAAGTAAATAAATGCGGAAACGTTAGGAGGACATGGCGAGGACAAGCCGGCAAAGTAGGTGTACTGAATTTGGTTCAAGGTTATAGGGAGATATGACGGATAGTCTAAAGGTTATAAAAAACTTTTAACAAAAAAAAATTACAACCGACTTCAATATAAAAAAAAAAAACACTGAAAAGTGCAACATAACCATAAACTCGGAAGTCGCTGTTACTATAATAGTTTTGTCTCTTCGTTATTTAACACCGACTTCCGAAATTGAAGTTATTTTGCACTTTTCGGTGTTTTTTTTTTTTACATTGTAGTCAGTTGTATTTTTTTTTACCGTTACAGACAGTTTTATGGTTTGACTAGCTTCTGTCAGCGGCTTCGCCCGTGTGAAACTAGATTTCTCCATATAAACTTTGGACTCCCGTTTCATAGTAAGCAGTACTCGCCTAGCTACGTCATAAAAGGAAACCTTGTGCAAAATTTCACGCTTCTTGGCACTGCAGTTCCGGCTGTACGTTGATATGTCAGTCAGTCAGTTTATCCTTTTATGATACTAGCTTTTAGGTACTAGCTTCTGCGACTTCGTGCGCGGATCCTGTTGCTTATGCCAGCGACAACGGGATCGTCAAAATCGAAGATCTGAAACGTCTGATGTCGAATTCTAAGAGCCCAGGGACGGGAAAACAACGTGATGCGCGAAACGATTCGAGACGTTCCAGATCTTTCACTTGTGTAAGTCAACAGGAAATGCCCATCAGACTAAACAACAAAAGTTGCAAAAGCAAAAGCTAAGACGTCATTTTTATAGGATTTGTTTCTATTTTTGAAGAAATTTTTTTATGAACGCACACACTAACAAAATTTCTTTCACTATGTACCTACCCTTACATATTTGGAAAAGTATTCGTGTTTGAACATCGAAGCATTGTTAATAGTTCATATTGCGTGTGTCAGTGTTTCATATTACGCGTCACGGTAAAGATTGAAAATAGAGTATTTCATATACTTTATTTTTATGTAAAAGTATAAAGTATACTTTATACTATAAATTAAGTAAGATACGTTATTATAAAGCATGATTGGTAATCCTAGTGTCAAGTGTGCTCTACTTAAGAACAAGGAGTAATTACAGACAATTTTATAGTTTGAAACAGACAAATGACGCTTATAAATAATTCTATAACCCGTGTAGACCCAGACACAGATTTAGAGTCATTCAATCAATTTATAAACGGTTGTCGGAAGTGACATTATTACACTTGTATTACCTTTACGAGTCTAGGCTATAGTTGCAATTTATTGCAAGAATGTCAGGTACAATACCATTTATATCACGCTTGTTTCTATGTATTTGGACATGTATGATGTAGGTATAGCTGAGTATATGGCATGGTTAACTTTTATGTTTTATGGCTGTTAGACTATTTTTTTGAAGTGAAAACTTCTTTAGCGGCGTTGAGTACTTTTTCTGTAATGGGTATAAAATCTTAAACTCGCGTCAGGACACGTGACCTGATCGAAAAAGCGTAAGACGGATTTCGGAGAGATAAACTTTTTAATGTAAAATAATTGTAATAGTTTTAAAGTGTTAAATTTTTAATGTAATATAAATTGTCATGTTTGTGTACGATAGCGCAATAAATGAATATTGTATTCTACCACATAAATGATAGTACTTTTATACTGATAAAGAAATTGGTGCAAAATTATTCCCTAACCATTCCAAAAATATCAAACATGCTCAACGTTAATAATCAAGTTTTCACTTCTGCCGGCACTCCCGGAGTGCAACCCATCTTTTTTTTTAAATTATTATTGATAGGTTTGTGCTTATAACGACTATCTAATCTGATGGTAAGCAATGATGTGATTGGCTGCAAATTATAATAAACAAACCTTCCCCGTTTCAGGGGATCTTGGCCTTGATGATTATGCGAGGAAACCGTACGGTCTGCCGCCATGGGATCTTGAGGCAATAGTCCGTGCACGTATACACGATTTTCACTCGGAGATGCAACGCCGTGCCGAGGCAAAACCCCGCTAGCGCATGGCGGACAGAGTTCCGGCAAGATCTCATGGCGTTATAGCGACAGCGACTATCGCATGACCGTCCGCATGACGCAGGTCTTCAAAGGATATGATAAGTTCGGGTGTTTGCTGCATCTGATTCATGCGGATGAAACGCTCGGGTGTCACCATTGTGCGGACCGTCCAGAAGACACGGTGGAGCACACGGTGGAGGTGTACTCCTCTTAGGCGGAGCACCGCCTTGTCCTTGTGGGGACGGTCAGCGACAGCGACCTCTCGCGCCGAGCCCTGGTACAGTACAGGCCATGGTCCGGAGCGAGGGGGATTGGACGGCATTCGCCTCCTTCTGCGAAGCAGTAATGCTAGTAAAGGAGACTGCCGGACAAGTGAAAGAACGGACATCCTCACGCCCCAGCCGTTGAGACCCAGACGTCTGGCCGTCCGTTAACCGTCCTGACCCAGCCTGAGTCACCGACGGCGCGCAGTGTTCCACGCGCGCCCGCCACATTTAGATGTCAGCAAAACTGCAGGGCCAAAGGCTACTAGGGCCATGGGTCGACTTCCGGAAAGGGACCCGCGAGGGTCCCGGGAGGGTATCCCGGGACGCAAAGGGCAACTGAAGGACACAGGTGTGGTTTTAGTCAGTAAAAGTTTGACACAAGAGAGCGTTTATTACTCTTTCTATTAGTGAAAACCGCATAGTAGCGTGAAGTATCACGTGCTTAGAAGTGGGATTCCCTGCCGGAGTATTTGTTTCCTGGCAGCTAGTACAACTTAGGGGTCTTTAAGTCAAGAGTGAATAGGTTAATTATTTCTAAGTAAAAGAGCTCCATCGTCGACTACATCATCACCTACCATCAGAGGGCTTAGCCAAGTTGCAATCGTTAACGCTAGTAGAAAACTTCAAATGTATGGCAATGACATCATCTCAACGTTAAGTCACGTGGTCAGAGTCAGTTCACAAAGGAATCGGAGACCGACTGTAGAGATTCGAAACGAAATGGTTGTAACTTGGCAAGGCCTGCAGGTGAGTTAACGGTTAAGCGCAAGGCTATTAACAATAAAAATACTGGGTAAGTGTGAGTCGGACTCGCGCACTGAGGGTTCCGTACAAACTTACCTATGTTCAATTCCCGAATAGTTTCGAATATTTTTCCGAATCGCAAAAAAGGGTTTTTTTTTGTGACGTAACAAAAAAAACTGTTTTTACATTTATTCCTATACCTGTACTATAAGACCTTGCTTTAAGCCAAATTTCTTCAGGATTCTAGGTCAATGAGAAGTACTCTATGAATTTTGATTCCCTTGAGAGTGTCAAAATATACGTTTTTTTGTGACATAAACGTCCGTATGTTTTTTTTCGTTAATTTTTTCACGACTTCAAGGGACCGCAGGATACTCAGGGTATATGGTTATAATTTCAACTTTATACCTCCACGCGTTCCCGAGATAAAGGGTCTTGACAGACAGGTAACAAAGTGATCCTATAAGGGTTCCGTTTTTTCCTTTTGAGGTACGAAACCCTAAAAAGTGTAATATATAACGGTGAAAAATTGCACAACAGTCGTTAGATTGTCGGTACTTACATGCTATGTGAACGTGATGCAAGCAAGGGGAGACATAATGATGATGATTAGCTGATTAGCGTGTGATACGAAACCATGTGATGCATGGGGGTCTGGAGATTTATGACTTCGCTGCTGAGAGATTTTTTAATGACCTACTTACATATTTTATTGTTTAAACAGTTAGTTATATAGGTAGTACTTCTTGTAGTACTAGCTTAGCATGTGATACTAGCTTCTGCCAGCGGCTTCGCCCGCGTAAAGATAGGTTTCTCCATACAAACTTCCAATCCCGTTTAACCCCTTGGAGTTACGTAAAATTCGTTCTTAGCGGATGTCTACACCCTATAAGGAACCTACCTGCCAAATTTTAAGTTTGTAGGTGTTATTGTTTATGAGATTTCGTGAGTGGTATTTCGCTTTTATTTAAATAGATATATATCGATTGAAAAACAATGGAATAAAACTTGAAGCTGTAAAGATATGCCCAGGATCGTTTAAAAGAATCACCACTTCCTGGTACGAGGTACCTTCTTCTTCTTTTCGTGTCGATGTTATCAAACTAGATTTTTTCTGACCAGTATTTGGCAACCTGTACAGCTCTATTATTGGCCTAGTATAGATCCTGAAAAGTGCAGGATACAGGATAGGCAGCATAGCAGGTGACTCATGTCCTGAGCAGCGCTCCACACTGGCACTGCGCTACAGATGGGTCGAGAAAGCACCATTTGGCCAGATTGTTGTTACAGCGGCCAACCTGGGTTCGCAGTCGGTCTAGAAATTTCCAGATTAGCTACTGTAGTTTGCGTCCAGGGGGAAGATGTTCTGATGGGGTGATGAAGTGTTGAGGAGTTAGGTGTTTCTGCCTACACAGCGCGCATCTCTCTCTCTGGGTCTTGCCAGACCGACAGACAGACGGACAACAAAGTGATCATTTAAGGGTTCCGTTTTTTCCTTTTGAGGTACGGAACCCTAAAAACCGAAGCGAAAAAATATTAGTTTACTATCCACTTATCATACTGCGAATTATATCACAAATATAAGTCAACCAAGCGAACTGATAACGATATATTTTCGAAAGCTTTTGGTAAACAAACAGTTTTTATGGTAAGCTCGCCATTTACACATGGATTTTATTTTGTAAATATAATACGTAAGTACATGTCCTTCTATCGATTGGGGGGGGGGGGGGGGGAGTTGCTGATATCTCCCTGAAGCGCGCGTGGAACAGTACGCGCCGTCGACGACTTGGGCTCGGTCCGGATGGTTACCGGACGATCGGACGGCGAGCCACCCATTGCTCGCCGTCCGCAAGCCCGCACCTACGGTGGCCGGAAATCGGGATCGGAATTGGCCGCGGCGGCGGTTGAGGCGTGAGGCCCGTTGCCTTACGCGATCGGCCTCCTTTGCTAGCATTACTGCTTCGCAGAAGGAGGCGACCGCCTGCCACCCCTCCTCGCTCCGGACCATGGCCTGTACCAAGGCCCGGCGCGAGAGATCACCGCCGCCGATCGCCCCCACGAGGACACGGCGTTGCTCTGCCCAAGCGGGGCACACCTCCACCGCGTGACTGTACTAGGTTGGACGGTTAATCGGCGCATCTCCAGTACCTACTTAGTACCTACGTTACTACCTACGTAAGTACATACATCTGTACCACCCAATGTGCTTAATTGAAAGGCTCCAGTTACATGATTCGCAGTACAATTGTTCATTAAAGTAACAATCGATGAAAATTGCAACGATTAATCTGTTACCGGTCCGAACTGGTAAATACCAGTTCAATCTAGTTCTTTCCGGTTACAATTAAACAATTGAACGTTACCATAGTTGAGAAAACGTGCTGGACTTGTTATGGTAGGATATGACGGACGGGTTTATCTACTTTGGGTCAAGATTTAAGAGTTATTTGCGACTGAAATATATATGGACTGGTGCTGCAAAATGTCACCTGGCAGCTTTGGACTCGGTGGAAAGGCGTGCGAAGAGGCTAGGTAATCGGTGATCCAGATCTAGTTAAATCCAATCTACAAAGCCTTGAGCACGGTGTAGGGTAGCCAGCCTTTCGGTGTTTTACAGGATGCATTTTGGAGAGTGTGCGCGGGAATTGCATGACTTGGTTCCACCATCTCATTTCTACCATCGGACAACCCGACGAACGGCGAGTATCCACCCTTACGTTGTTAAAACCTCTACGCTTCAGACTAAGCGTTTCGCCTAGTCGTTTATACCGCGAACATCGAGGGACCCGTCCGATTATAATTTAGGTGTCTTTAAGGCTAGAGTGAATAGGCTCTTAATAAACTAGTGCGCCTCACCATCAACGATTGCATCACTACTTACCATCAGGTGGGATCGCAGTCAAGCATTAATTTATAACATTAAAAAAAAAGAAATAGTACTGAAACGAATTTATAGCCATTTCACAATTTTTTTTTGTAGGATAACATCAAATAATATCTTCCGCTCTCTGGATGGCGGGAAGAACTGAACTGAGTATTTTGAGTTGACATATTTTGCCAAATTTTTACAGGTTTTCAAGTTAAAGTTTGAGAAATTCTTAATTTCAAATGCTTAATTTAAAAAGTCGGAGGTAAAACCCACCAGAGTTCTTTTAGTAACCCTTTGCGTTCCAGAGCCACGGTGACTCTTTCCAACAGTGTCGTCGAAAACGATAACAGAACCTAAGGGTAACAGAACGCAAAGGTTAACAGAACGCAAAGGGTAACAGAACGCAAAGGGTTCCAGAACGCAAAGGGTAACAGAACGCAAAGGGTTCCAGAACGCAAAGGGTAACAGAACGCAAAGGGTAACAGAACGCAAAGGGTAACAGAACGCAAAGGGTAACAGAACGCAAAGGGTAACAGAACGCAAAGGGTAACAGAACGCAAAGGGTTCCAGAACGCAAAGGGTAACAGAACGCAAAGGGTTCCAGAACGCAAAGGGTAACAGAACGCAAAGGGTAACAGAACGCAAAGGGTTCCAGAACGCAAAGGGTAACAGAACGCAAAGGGTTCCAGAACGCAAAGGGTAACAGAACGCAAAGGGTTCCAGAACGCAAAGGGTAACAGAACGCAAAGGGTTCCAGAACGCAAAGGGTAACAGAACGCAAAGGGTAACAGAACGCAAAGGGTTCCAGAACGCAAAGGGTAACAGAACGCAAAGGGTTCCAGAACGCAAAGGGTTACAGAACGCAAAGGGTTCCAGAACGCAAAGGGTAACAGAACGCAAAGGGTTCCAGAACGCAAAGGGTAACAGAACGCAAAGGGTAACAGAACGCAAAGGGTTCCAGAACGCAAAGGGTAACAGAACGCACATGGGTGGCTGTTAGTCAGTATAAGTCTAACTCCTTCTAGCTCCACCTGCAGCTGGAGAAGTTCTTTGATTATTTCTCAGCCCTAGAAGATCAGGTAACTTACGAGTAATTACAGAGAGAGCTTTTTTATTCATTAGTTACAGAGATATTTGTAATTACAAAACATGATTGAAAAGAGTGTCTATGGAGTTTCTTGCACATTATTCTCCATAGAGATCTACGCTTTGGAATGTGCATTAGCATCATTTTTTCTGACTGACTGACTTCCTGACATTTCAAAAGTGCCTGTAAATGGTTTATTTGAAATAAAATGCTTTGAATCTTTGAGTATCTGTGCATTTAATTCCGGCCAGCTGCGCCCAGATAAAGCCCCGCTGACCTTTAAATCCACTTTCTTTGCGATACATTGATTGATTTACATATATGCTATGTACAGTTTGAAGAACACTTAACCAGCTATTTTTTTGTGTAAACATATTTCTAAAGATCAAAGCCGTTTGAAAGGAGTAGGGAAAACAATTGTAAATCTTCTGTACGTATTTGAATTTCGTCGCTGCGGCCAGCGCTGCGCTCAAGGCTGTTTTTTTATAGAATAGCAATGCTTAAAATGTCAGCCGTGCGAGCGAGTAAGTGGGATGGTGGGAGCTACACACCCTTGTATAGCTTCATCCCTTTAACGAGTTCAGTTTAGGTCGTAAAATGGATCGCGTTAAGAACTCGTGGTGCGCTGAGTGTGCTTATCAAGTAAAATGATGCTATTTTGATTTGGACTGGCCTGTTGGTCTAGTGGTTAGTGGCCCTGACTGCTATGCCGGAGGTCGTGGGTTCGATTCCCATCCAGGACAAATGTTTGTGTGATGAGCACGATCATTTGTTCTGTTTGGGTGTAATTTATCTATAACATGTATATATTTAGAAATATATAAGTATGTTTATCAGTTGTCTAGTACTCATATCACAAGCTCTGCTTAGCTTGGAACTAGACGACGTTGTGTGATAGTTGTGGAATATTTTCCACAATCATCTTCTCGGAAACTAGAATGACAATGATCACGATTAGGTACTTACTACCTACTTACTTAGCAAACGTCTTTATAATAGTACAATTTGAGACAGACAAATTTTCCTACGTTTTGTGCCCGCGCACTCGACCGTGACGGAACTACGGTCTTTGATGATTTACTACTTATTATGCTCTTTTGTTTTACCGTAGCGCATGCATGTATGTCATCTACTTTGAGATCGAAATAGGGATAAGAACGTGTAAAACAAGCCTGGCTTTTTTTCTTTTTAGAGATGGGAAGTCATCCAATGACTTTTCACGCTCTATGGTGGACCAAGAGGTCGTGTCAGACTTTTATTGACTAAAACCCACTCCTATGTTTTTTTTTTATGCCTTTTTCGACGTATGTAATGTATAAGGGTTTGAGGATTCAAACACCCCTAAGATTTTGACATTCAATGAATTAATTTCGACATATTTGAAATTTATTTTTATCTTTCTTCACTTATTTTCTTTATTTATTTACATAAAATTGCTGTTCTCGACAGGGTTCATGTCCAACCATTTGATTTACAAAAAAAAGAATAGATTTCGATTTAAATCTAGTAATAAACAATTTTATCACATAGGCTAATGAACAAATATAATTAAAAACCTCATTTGGCTTGGAACTCCAACTAAATACTTTTTGTAGGTTTAGGCGAAGGAAACTTCACTAAGTCACGTAGGTAAGCAGTAGAAAAAACTCTTGCGTTTGCGTATAAATCGCTGTCATCGAAAAATCCCAGGAAACCCAGAAGTTTTGTCATGGTACCTATAAGTAAACCAAGCAAGGAAAACCATTCGTCTCAATAGAGAAAAATGCTATTGCATACTTAGTAAACACAATTTATCAAGGCTCCATTGCATCATAAAACAAAGTCCCCATCGCGTCTGCCTGTCTATTCACGGTAAACTCAAAAATTACTGAACGGATTTTCATGCGGTTTTTACCAATAGAGAGAGTGATTCATGAGGAAGGTTTAGGCGTATAATAAATGCTGCGGTCTTCCCGTCCGACTATAATTTAGGTGTCTTCAAGGCTAGAGTGAATAGGCTCTTAATAAACTAGTGCGCCTCACCATCAATGATTGCATCACTGCGTACCATCAGGTGGGATCGTTGACTGCGACCCCACCTGATGGTAGGCACTGGTTTATATCTATAAAAAAAAAAAATGCATATTATAATAGTAATGCCGAGTATTTCAAAGATTTCTGACACTTGTTTGAAGCTGGGGCAGATCGCTAGTTTAGGATATAATTAAACTACGTTTATGTAGTACTTAAACAAGGTTCGATTCTATAACAAGGTTTTTTTTTTAAGGTGGGAAAATCATCTAATGACAAATCCTGCTCTTGGGTGGAGCGAGAGATAGTGTTAGACTTTTACTGACTAAAAACCCACTCCTGTTCCCTCTTTGCCTTCATCCCGGGGCCCCGGGCTTCGCTTTCACACTACCCGTGGATAACAAGGTTTGGGTCCATCTTTTGGAAGTTCTAGGTCGTGTGCCTCCGATTTTTTAGCCAGGAATATACTTTTGTAATAAATAGTTTAAGGCGTATAGTCCCTTGAACATCTGCTGCCTATGCGGCAGTACGAGTATGTGTGCTTTAACTCCGGCCAGCTGCGCCCGGATAAAGCCCCGCTGACCTTTAAATCCATTTTCTTTGCGAAATATTTATTGATTTACATACAAGCTATGTACATTCTAAAGAACACTTAATCAGCTATTTTTTTTTCGTAAACATATTTTTAAAGATCACAGCCGTTTGAAAGGAGTAGGGAAAACAAGCGAAAAAATATCATGTTGTTAAATATTTTTTTTAGACAAAAGTAGTAATCGCACGAAAAAATCATGTGTTGAAAATGTTGTGGGTACATGAATCTATGATAAACATATGTCTTATATATTTTTTCAAATCTATTAACCTAGCCGTTACCGAGGAGTATATAATAATATAATAGTTTACAGAAAGGCTTTGTACAATTTTATATTAAGATGCCTTTCTTCTTCTGTATATTTGTGTGTACATAAATTATAAAATTAATAAATAAATTAAATAAATAAATAAAGTCACTGATTTATGACACTGCTTGGGTGCTAGGACCTTAAAGGTACACGCCCGTTATTTATTCAGCGCCATTTTTAGTTGGAGTTAAAATGGATGGAGCCTACACTGGTGCCCATTAGGATAACGAAAAACAAACCTACAATATTATTTGCTGTCTGCAGTTAAAAGCTATATAATTATTTGAATAGTTTATATGCACACGAAATCCTATACAGAGTTAATTTGTTTGTCTCCAAAAGTCCCCAGCGTTTTATGACAATGTGATTAGTCAGACAGCACCCACACACAAAATGAGGACCTAGAACGCAATCGGCAACTGAACTTCATGAGCTCTTAACGCGATCCAGTTTACGACCTAAACTGAACTGTTAAAGGAATGGAGCTATATAATACGTGCCTAATATTTTCATGTAAAAAAAAATATGTACAAAATTTCATAACTGTATCATGAAAAATCACAAAGTTATAAGCTTATTATGTTACCTGCTTGTCCGCACAAATATATGGTCACCGGGCTATCCGGGCGACTGAGGAGTTGTTTTGCTCCCGCACCCAGCTGTGTGCTGGCGCGTGACCTGTGTTATACTTAGTGTCGGTGGTGTCCAACTTGTGACCTTTATTAAATATTTTTGAAAAAAAATCTAACATGGTGTAAAGATTATTGGAATCGATTTAGTTACTGACAAACTATATTCAAGTTTCGCATATACTAAAAAATTAACTCTTTCACGCTCGCACGCCTGACATTTTGACACGTCATTGTAAGTCCCTGGTGTAGTTTTCGTCAGTAAAAGTCTAACAAGCCCTCGCGCTCTATCCTAGAGCGAGAGAAGTCATTGGATGGTTTCCCACCTCAAAAAAAGAACTACTCATATTATAGCAAATTGTACACAACTAGCTTTTCATGTTGTTTCACTCCCGCCGATCTCACAGGAAACGACAATATTTCCGTAATAAAAACTAGACTTGACTAGACTATTGTTCTTCTAATGAAATAATCGTCTTTAAAGGTATGCGGAACAAGGTGTAAAGCCACACACCTCCATTGAAAAGGCAGGATCCTCCGATCAGACGGATGTTATAGCAACTGCTCGATAGTTGATTTCGAGCTGTTGTATAAGGGTGCTTTTCTACCACAGATGTGCTATGCGACGTTGCTATGGATGCGTTTGATATCCACCAATCATATTCATTGGTGCAGCTTAGCACTGGTGGAAACAGATTCAACTAAAATATGATTTTTATATGTAAGGATGCGTGCTATGGTGCCGCTTCCTTACTATCGATACATCGCATAGCTTGAACTGCGCATCTTCCTCGCGCAGCTACTTTGCGGCGGCGCACCTTCATAGCACATCTTTCTCGCACCGCCATATAGCTTAGTATCAGTGGAAACGGTCACATAGTTTCACAGCTTGGCTATTACATCCTCACAGCATAGCTGCATAGCACATCTCTCGTGGAAAAGCAGCCTAATTCTGTTCTAATCGCACGGACAACTCTAACACCGCGATGTAGGATTTCGAATTTTAATTCTTATGTTACGTCATAAATGTCAATACACGTCTAATGTAATCCGACAGCCTTTTTTTCTTTTTCTTTTCTAGGGGAAACCTTCAAAAGGCGCTCAGACTTTGGTGATAAGTCCGGAGAGTGTGGGATTTTTACCTCACTAAAACCACCGCACCGCAAATTATTAATGCGGAAATAATGAAAAGAACTAAAGTTTCAGATCATCCTGATCAGAATTGACCATCTGAAATGGGGCTGGACAGGACATGTGATTCGCTGCACGGCCAATAAGTGGAGCAAGCAAGTAACCCTATAGTACCCTAGATATGACGTCAGAGAACAGGGTCGCCCAACGAGAAGATGGGAAGACGACATCCGCCTGACCTTGGGTCCATATTGGATAAAAGTAGCAAGAGACAGAGTCCAATAGAAGCAGTTGGAGGAGGCCTATACCACACCGAACTGAGGGACATATTATAACCAGTATTACAGCCACACAAAGAAAAATTTATTACCCCGAAAGTTTGGAAATAAATGGCTATATTATTATTATTGTATTATTAAACCCACCGCAGTAATCATCACCAGCGCATAGAAGGGCCTCGTTACCTCTCAATCCGGAACCCTCTTTGTGCTACGCCTGTTAGGGCACATCCCTGAGGACACTGTACAAGGGTTTGCCCTGGAGCCTCGTTGTGCATTCGATGGGCGAGCAGAGTACCTAGTACGAGATTTTTAACATAATCGATCACGTTAACGTTCTGTCAAATCGTAGGGGAAAATGCCAACCAAATCATCTCGTTTAGCTCTTCAATCCCCATAGGTGAAAGAAGAGCTGATGAGATGGAGTATTTGGTCGTGGATGTGCAAACCTGGCGGAATAAACGCAAATGAGTGTTTGTCGGATTTAACCGATTTATGTAAGCGGTTAAAAGGTAAATAATCTAGAAACTTAATAATAATGGCTATTTATAATAATAATACTACTATGACTGGCCCGTTGGTCTAGTGGTTAGTGACCCTGACTGCTATGCCGAAAGTCGTGGGTTCGATTCCCACCCAGGACAAATGTTTGTGTGTAGGCACGATCATTTGTTCTGTGTCTGGGTTTAATCTATCTATAATATGTATGTATTTAGAAATATATATGTATGGTTATCAGTTGTCTAGTACCCATAACACAAGCTCTGCTTAGCTTGGGATTAGACGGCGTTGTGTGATAGTTGTGGAATATTATATTATTATAATATTAATAATAATGTTTTTTATGTGTTTTAATATGATGTTTTTTTTTATGTGTTTGAAATGAATAAAATATGTATAGATAATAAATAAAGCATAATAATAATAATCCAATATTTAATACTTTATTAATTTGCAGTACACCGCAGACTACCCCCTTTTTTATTTGAAGTTCTTACAGTCCATAAGGTTGTCTGGTAGATATCGCTGTCAGCGATAAGACCGCCATTGTACCCATGGATTTAAGTTAGGTAGGTAGTGTAAAAAGTTTTGTTACTATTTTGGTTTAAAATAAAGTTTATTCTATTCTATTGTATTACAATAAAGATAATTTTATTTTTCAAATATGGATAACAGTAAAAGATGACAGAAAAATATAGGTAGCAAGTTCAGCCATATTTTACTATGTAGGCATGCAAAGGACATACTATAACTACGTACAATTTTAAAATAATACACAATGATGTATAAACAAGTAAATACAAAGAAAAATTTAAACGAACTTAAAAAATCTTTCTCATTTAGTTACTCACTTAAAACACAATATAACTAATTATGACAGGTAACTATAGTGAGTGTCACAGTTAACGCAAGCTAGGTATCTACTGACTACTACTGACTAGAAAACAAGTCTATTGACCTTATTGAAGGTAAACATCTTAGTTAATATAGCCACAGATACAGCGCACAATTTGCAATGCTCAATCATGAACAGTCGATACATATTGAATTTTCAATCGTATTTATTAGCGGAACATGTTATTTAAAACGCATTCATTTATATCTATACTTATATACTAAAATTATGAAGAGTAAACAAAATAAAAAAGGTCCTCCTTTTTATTTTTGGGTTAATAATCTGTTCTGTGATAAGAGTATTCACCCATCACACACTCAAAAAAAAGTTTGTTTCCGACTATTTTTAAATACATTTGTATCTTCATCATCATCATTTTAGCCGAAAGACGTCCACCATAGGCCTCTCCCAACTGTTTCGCCATAATGACCGGTCGCGTGCGTCTCGCATCCATCGGATTCCCGCGACCTTCATCGGAATTTGTTTAGTTAAATGCATTTTTTTTAATTTTGTCTGTATGTCTATTTCGGCTGATCTCCGAAACTGCTGCATCGATTTTGACGGGACTTTAATTGATGGATAGTTGATGTTAAAAGTAGTAACTTACTCTTCATTTTCCCGTGGGAACGGATTTTCACACTACGGAATACGTCTTCGAAATGGTTGAATAAAATTTAAAGACAAGTGGCGTGGGAACTGATTTAATTCTGGGGGGTCATCTCCGAAATGTATACAATCATATAGGAAATATATTTTTACTTTTTACACGATTGCCCTAAAAAGGAGAGTAAAATGAAACTCAACGCGAACGAAGTCACGGGCTAGTAATTACTAATCAATAAATAATCTATAGAATACATTTCGCGATGTGATTGCATTAATTTGGGCTCAAAACGCGTCATGGCTTATATTCATTGCCACAACGCGTCATGGCCGTTTTTGTGTCACACACACACACAACATAAAAAACATAAAATTCGCGGCGTTACTGTTTGGAAGAAAAATTGCGTTATGTCTATGTATCGAAATTGTTGTTTAATTAATATTTTCTAGCAGTAGGTACACCGCAGACTATCCCCTTTTTTAGTTCAAGTTCTTAAAGTCCATCATAAGGTTGTCTGGTAGATATCGCTGTCAGCGATAAGACCGCCATTGTACCCATAGATTTAAGTTTCTGTAAAACTGTTACTATTTTGGTGAACGAACAGTAAAGATTATTCAATTCTATTCTATTCTGTAAGAAATTTTTTTCGCTTATTGGGCGATTTCGATCTTTGAGCGTAGGTAACTTATTACGGAAAATCATAATATCAAAATTCGATGCGTAGTCTAGAAGTATTCGAAGCAAAGAAAAATGTAGACAGCGGCTTTGTTTTATTGTTCCTATTTAGAGAGGTTAATGTCTCTCACGGAGTTAATGACGGCCTAGACAACAAATTGACGCAGAATTTTGAATTACGAATGTTTTGTTTTTGAAGATTCGTTTCCTACAAAATGTTTTAAATTTTTGAAGATAAGTAGGTACCTACTACTAACATACAGCTGAAATTATCATGACAGAAAAACAAGAAAGTGCAGAAAAAAATTGCATTCGGTTCATACAATTTAACTGACAATACAAATTGTAATGTAATGAGATAATAAAAGGCATGAATGATTGCTATGTAGTTGAAAGTCTATACGGATTTTGATCTAAATACTCGTCTCTCTAAATACGATGCAGATAACTGAAATCATACGGGTTCCGGCTTTTCTTTCGGACGTACGGAACCCTAATTAAGATTATCAGAGATGATAATTGAGAGAGATCAGGATTTCATTTCAGTAATTAGGTCATTCTAACGTGTGTATACGGCGAAAAGGCGAATGCCAAGAGCGTTAATGCTTCTGCCAAAACGTGTTTTAGTTTTTTATTTATTATTCAATATTTTAAGTTTTAATGCATCCAAAACTGCTTAGTTTTGGATGCATTAAAACTTAAAACAAAATACCTATAAAACTTTTTACAAAATAAATGAATAAAACATTGTGTCTAAATAATACTCATTCTAATTTGCGTCATCACCGCAGATATTTTTAATTTTAGAGAACTACATGTCATGCATGTTTGTAGTTCGACTTCTCTATTACAGATTTAATTTTAGAAACCCTTGCTATCAGCATCTATCTGCAGTTATTTTATCGTGTTTACATGGCCAAAACATCGTAGGTTGCACATCGGAAAATCATAGTGAATCCTATAATCCAGAATTCCAGATGCATTCGTGTGAAAACAACCTAGATTGTGTTGCCATTTACGATATTTTTAGAATGCGATGTGGAATCTAATCGTAGACTATAGGCAAGGGCATCGGAGTTTCATTTTCATGTCCACTTCTAAAGGGCATTCAACAAGTGACGAAGGAAGGTAGAGCGTTATGGGGCTTACAACATGGGAAAGGACACTATAAAATTCATAATATTAGATATTTTTCTTTAAATTGATTATTCTTCTAGCGAAATAAGAAAGTTTTGATGAAATTTAATCTGCAGATAGATATTTTTTAAATGCTTTTTGTTTTTCGTATGGAATAACCGCATTGTAACTTCGTTCCGATAGATATGCTGAAGAAGTGAAGGCGTATAAAATTTATCTACTTAGGTTTTTTAGTAATACTTAGTCTGAAACTAAAGTAAAATAATTCGTAGGTTTAAAAATAAGGAGTCTAATTTATCTATGAATAAGAAGCGCAGCGCAGGCATTTTTTTATTTACAAACATTTGGCGGTCTTATTTTTATAAGAAGGTTACTTAGACATTTCGTGTTATGGTATGTCCGCGCTAAACATTTATAGAAAACAATAGTTTTAAATGTAAACACTTACTCAGAGGACGTTATACAGAATTCCTTGGCTTCAATTGCAGAATTAACACAAAATAACGGTGCACTGTTTCTTCAGAAAAAAAAAGAAAAACGGCGGGAAAAAAAATAGAAGTCCGTCGCACTTTCAAGTTCAAGCCGACGTCATACACAAAACCACTGTTTTCTTTAAAGTTTTGATAGTTTATACACTCGGAACACAGAATGTTATGCGCGTGTGATCACAAGGTTTGAATAAACGACAGTGCGTAAACAATATCGTGTTATGAATGCGGTTCTGGCGCGAACGACCGAGGTTATTATCAAAGGCTATTGAACGGAGTCTACAGTAATGTTGAACATTGATATCAGCGCCATCTATGAGGTGTTTTATGAGCTAGCTAACCAAAAGGTTTGAACCATGTTAGAATATTTTTTGAACTTGGGAAAAGATAAAGATAAATTACACCATGAGGTAAATGAATCAGCAGAAACCTTTATCATCATGTCTAGATGTTAAGTGGGCGAATAAACTGGAAGAGTCACGCACGCCATGCGTTTGATAATTATAATTAATTAACAGCTACCGTTTAGTCGCAGTAGTTGCCATGAGCCTCAAAAATAACTGATGGAAACAATAAAAGCTTCGTTGCTGTCATAGTGTGCTTCTTAGTATAATGAGAGGAATAAATGTAACTGTAGTTGCTAATCTAATGATCTACCTATAGTGCACAGGCTCTGTGACAACGGCGTTCTTTTGGACTAGGCACTCGATTTTGATTTTTTGAATTCTATCATTTCTATCAAGAAGGCAACAGCTTTTCCCAATTGAAATGGATTTTTTAAGCATACTTTCTGATTCTTTGGAACCCTCTGTGCGCGAATCCGACTCGCACTTGACCGATTTTTTTGTCTTGAAATCAGTTGTAGGTACCTATGTTTTTGTAAAAATGTTTATTATACACTATAATGTATAGTTGTTTACTTTTTTACGTACAGGCCCTTGAAAATAAAAGGAGGTTGGATTGAGATCAAAAACGTGAGACCTCAAAGCTAGACCACCCACAGCTATAATGAACAACCACCTTGTTTTAAAATAAATAGATAGATTGTAAGTTTACTAACATAGGTTTAAATTTTTCTAAATTGTTTACTAACCCATATGGATGTCACTTATCCGAATTTTTTTTTTTTTTTTTTTATAATTTACCAACAGTTAATGGTGTTCTGACATGTCCGCTCTGTGCTCGGAATTTTTGGCAAAAGTTGCATAAGCAAGTCACATGAAGGCACATAACAGAGCAGCACATCTGAGCTCACAACCACCATGACGAGCCAAGGAATGCGGTCGCTATGGCCGAAACCGAAATCGGCTAGATGGCAACATCATCTACATCACTCAGCCAAACCCAAACCTAAAGGATCTCATCTTGACCATGCACCATGGGACCACCTGAGAAGTACCAAACATTACAAAAAGAAAAAAAACAAAAAACAACTGTGTCCAGGCGTGTGTACCTACGAGTAATCGAGTAACATACCTAATACATAAAAAATAAACGACAAATATAATAACCTTTTTTGAAGACGGTTAAAAAATAGCTAACGCGCCTACGTTGGCACCACGAAAATGGCGGCTGGAGCGGCGTTATCGCGCGCATATAAGACATAGCCGCAGGCCGCCGCGTCTCGCGTTGGATTCGTGTGTAGCACGTCGGAACGCTTCGCAACCGCATCCGAGTTGAAACGCCCACGTTATAATAAAATTGTAAAGGGAAAAATAACAAACGCGGTTTTTTAAGTAGCCCAGCGGTAACGGCTCCGACTTACGAGTTGCAGATCGTGGATTTATTAAACCCAGGTGCATTAGTTTGTATAATTTATTTCATCACCATTGCTCTTAAAATGGCGCAGGAGAACATCGTGAGGAAACCGGCATGTCCTAGAACAAAAAATTCGAAGACGAGACGACATCCTCCAAACCGCAATGGGCCCGTGGTGGATTACGGCCCATTCCCTCGCCTAGAGAGGAGGCATGAGTCCCAGCAGTGGGAACATTAAAAAAAGCTGACTATTATCTACGTATGTAAATTCTATTAACACTTGGTTGAACAACGCGGTGGACTATCTTCCAGAGAAGCCAGGCCGAGACATTAAAAATGCCGTTTCTTAACCATATACATATTCTAAGAAACGGCATTTTTTGTCTCTCTCGACCGCCTTTCCAACGTCCGAACGCCAACGTCCGGACAACTAGCAACTAACTATACTATTTAAATGTAGGAATGTAAAATAAAAATACAAGTTGAAATCTTAACTGTTATTTATATTAAAATTCAATACATTCATACAAAAGAGATGCATTGGATCCATACCACTTGCTTATGAACTAAGTTGCAGAACACTTGACAGTAATTGAAATAAAGATTACAGTACTGGGGAAGACTTTATACAGCACATTCGAGTTTTAGGAAAAGACAGTCCCCACACACATTGCATGAAATCGCCATTCCTAGAAACAGATCAATCTGTTTACCACTGGAACTGCTAAGCACAAACTTCTATCATCTTCATCAGTGGCGTAGCTAGGTGACGGTCCTGGGGCATCTTGTTACGTGGAAAGTTATCATGTAACTTCTCCTACTCTGGGTTGAGCAGAAGTCAGACTTTTACTGACTAAAACGATTAAATTTGTGTTAATTTTGGGCCTGGCCACCTTACCAAGGCGAGACGCTAAAGTGTGAGATAGTACCGCATCGTGCAGTTGTACGGTGCCGTTAAGAATTACGCTATTAGTTTTAAAGTTTAGGGTTTTACGATGGTACCTTGTCATATATTTGCACGACGCTGCGCCATTTCACGTTAATCGTACCTCAAAGTAACTTCACCAATTCGCACTTTTCTATGCTTCTATCCTATCCAGAGAACATGTTGGCGAACGCCTCGTCGACTCCGTCGCGTGCGGTCTCACTCTTACTCTCTTTCTCGCTCTAGTAAATGACGCTTCTGAGTGACAGAAAAGGATAGAAGAATAGGAAAGTGTGATTCAGTGCAGCCAGATATAACACTCAAATTTGTATTATTTTTGTACTATTTGGCAGCAAATGTATCAAGTCAACTTTCTCGGCAAACTTACACTGAGGTAATTTTCTGAGATTGTGCCTGTTTCAATTATTCCACATATTGTCCAGTTGTGCAGACACTTAAGATACAAAATTACACCAGTTTTACATCATAATATCCACTAGGAATTGATTTGCGAATAAATAAAACAGCCAGTTTACTTAACTTGATCAAATCCTGCCAAACTCTCCTCATATACATCATTGTCTGTGGTAGTGTGCTTAATGTGGCATTGTGTGTGTTTACACAGCCAATTCTTTTTCTAAAACTTCATGTACTGTACTTAATAATTTTCCCGCACTGAACAATCTGGATAGACTACTAGATTACTTGCCAGCCGCTGTGGCCAGTGGGTTTCTTAATACTAGGATCACTGAGTCACCACGCAGGAACATTTTTGATATGAATCTGTCCTTATTCACGGCTTTACCCTGAAATTAAAATTGGTTTGTTTGATTATTTAGAATTTTTACTCTACAAAAAATAATACAGTATTTTGTAGGCTTGGGTCAGGACTCGCAAGGTAACAGACTTAAAATTATGAAAGTAGTCTGTGAAAACGGATGAAAAATGCAATAGGAAAAGCTACAACATTAAAATTCTTCAAATCTCTGCAAAATTATATCGACGGTTGGAAGGCTAATTGATCTAAACAAAATTTTTTCCAATATTGAGTTATATATATACATATTTGGAATCAGCAAATTTTCAGGTTACAATTTTTTTTTTTTTTATGTTGCTGAGATCAATTAGCCTTTCAACTGTCGATATTCAATGTATTGATGGCAAATAACTTCTAACTGTCAAAGTCAAAAATTCCTGTCCCAAAATCTTTAGGAGGTAATATCATAAATTGATACATTGGTTTAGGTAGAAAGTGTTTCCACAATTTAATTTGATGTAAGTTGCAACTATATATCAGCTTCAGAAATTTCACTAAAACATGCAGAAATACATTAAAATTATAAATGCTAAAAAGTAACATTCTCAAAAATTCTTAGGATGTATTGGCACTTCATCGTTGGTATGCTTGAGTAACATGATAATAGGAAATAATCTTTTTTAAATAAGGAGTATACTAAAAGTTGTGTTCTTTTAGAACATCAACAATACAATACATGGTCTACCATAACAAAAAAGTGAGTTTTTCTGTCCAATAATTGTGAGGTATTTATTGAAAGAAAATGTGATTGACAATGTTTTCTCTGCCGAGTGATGATATAGTTACAAATTTCTGAATTGCAAGTGTAAAAATATTAATACTTTCATTGCAAATTGAGAAATCTAAGTCTAGGAATTGAGAGGTTAGACCCTGAACTAGTTTTGCAGAATGGGCTACACAATAGTTTTATAGAGTGACACGGATAAATGTGAAGTAAATTAAAACTAAACTGACTTCATAGCTCTGAGCTACTTTACTGTGTAGAATTTAGTAAAAGAAAATTAAATAGAACTGTTTTGAAAATATACAATGTTGTGAAACTTTATAACACGCGCCTTGTTTTATTTTTGAAATTTAAAAAAACTAAACCAACTAGAAGCATAATCCTTTCTGAAAATCAATACATAACCTCAAACTCACTGTTCGTATAAAGAATTATACCCGATTATAGACGACAGAAAGTACCTACATAATTAAAAGCACTTTCACGTGATAATTTACCTTCTTGCCTTTGCCTAGCCGAGGCACCTCAGTCCACATTTCCTTAACATTCTCAAGAACCATGTTGCAATGCCGGTCAAATGCTTTGACGCGTCCCAACAGCTTTTTGTTATTTCGACAGTTGATCAGAACTTGAGTATTGTTCTTTACTGATTGCGTGAGTACTGAAAGAGGGCCGGTACTGAATTCTTCCTCTTCAATTTTGGATAATTCCTCTAAAGTCATCTCCGAACGTGGCTTAGATGTTGATGCCCTGAAAACATATTAATTTGGGTAAATAAGCGCTTTAGTACAGTATTTTTCTGCTGTCTAATAGTTTTAGGTCTTTTACTTACATTTTGTAGTGGTTCTTTTCTAGTTTATTAATGAATAATCAACAAAATTACAAATCTCGTAGAAATCACAATCACACAACGCCAGAGTATTTTTTTTTAATATTTGTGACTTTTGTTTTGTTGGTTGACTTGGATAGCAGGTTTTTGCCAAAGAGTATAGTTTTTTGCTTTTTGGAACAAAAAGTTGCTTAGTAGTTTGCCAGTAACATTATTTTGTATTGATTATGGAATCAAAGTTTGATGATTTTACTCAATGTTAATTAACTACAGAGTTGGGTTTATAGACTTGAAACTTGGCAGAAAGTAGCCGAAATGAATAATAAAGGCTTTCGTTATTAGTTTTTCTGAACTTCCCTCGAAATCAGATTTAAGAGGTGTATAAGTTTTATCAAAACATTCTTGCGAATGAAGTCGCGGACAAAGTTTTATTTGTTTAAAAAAGGCAAGTTGGTGTCATTAGTTCCCACTTTGGCCACAAATCCTTGTAGAGCTATAATACATTAGCACACACCCACAGGCACAAGACTAAATAAAATCCGTATCTTTGAAATTTTCCAAGTGAAACTCAGTGGCTATTTTAATTATTCGCAATTTGATTCCTAATGGATATTGTGATGTAAATGGTATAGTTTTGTGTCTCTAATATCTGCACAACTGGACAATAAGTAGAATACCTCAGCGACTTTAAATTGACCGGACATGGTCAGTTCGGGAGATTCCTCCACCGGATTCGAGCGGAAGAAACGCTCGGGTGTCACCATTGTGTGGACCGCCCAGAGGACACGGTGGAGCATATGGTAGAGGCATACCCAGTCTGGGCAGAGCACTGCCGTGTCCTCGTGAGGGCGCTCGGTGGCAGCGATCTCTTGCGTTGCGCTGGGCCTTGGTACAGGCCATGGTCCGGAACGAGGAGGACTGGCAGGCTGTCGCCTCCTTCTGCGAAGCAGTAATGCTAGCAAAAGAGGCGGCCGCGGAACGTGCGAGGCAATGGCCCTCGCGCCCCAGCCACCGGAATTCTGATCCCGATTTCTAGCCACCGTAGTCACGGGCTTGCGGTCGGCGAGCAATGGGTAACTCGCCTTCCGACCGTCCGGTAACCGTCCGGACCGAGCCCAAGTCGTCGACGGTGCGTAGTGTTCCACGCGCGTCTCAAGAAGATGTCGGTAACCTTTGGGGCCCAGCAGGGTCGAAGCCTACTGCTGCTGCGGCTGTCTACTGGGGCCATGGGTGATGCGAAAGAGAACCACGGGGCCCTGGAAGTTCCAGGGCCCCGGGGTTCTCTTTGTTCCAGCCTGGAACAAAGGCAAAGAAGGAACTGGACTGGGTTTTAGTCGGTAAAAGTCTGGCAAGAAAGGGCGGGAGATGTATTGGATGATTTCCCACCTAAAAGTGGCTATTTTAATTATTCGCAATTTGAATCCTAATGGATATTGTGATGTAAATGGTATAATTTTGTTTCTCAGATTTCTGCACAACTGGACAATAAGTAGAATACCTCAGCGAAATTTGCTAAGACCACTAACTCGTCACATTTGCTGCCAAATACTGCAAAAGCATTATTTGAATAATATATGTTACATTTCGTCCCCTTATTTACCTATTTCCTCCTCCATCTCTATTCATTTCACCCATCATTCTGACCCACACAATGATTGACCAATAGCATTGCCCATGGGCGTACCCAGCTTCTGGCGTAGGAGGGGGCAAGTCAGATTTTTTAGGTCGGATCGTCCTCGGCTGTTTTGTCATACACACTACACAAACACACCTACATGAAACATTAGGTATATGTAAACAGCCGCAAATGATCCTGCTTTATAGGTAGTTAAATAAATAAAAGTAAATTTAACTATGCATGCATTTTTATTTTATTTAAATCGCTTCTACTTTAAAAGTAATTTTCGAGGATCTTCTGCAAAACGGTTTATAACATCTTCCGTGAAAGAATCGCCCATACTGTTTACAAGTTTTTTATGTACACTGAGCAAACAAAGTCCATTTATGATCTTTAAATTGTAGCCGTGGAATAAGGCATTGCCAGTAAAATTTCTAGGGATGTTTTCACTTTCGGATAAAAACATTCTGCTTGTTGGATTAATTCCGTTATCTCCAAATCTTCGAAGTTCTCCTGCTTGTTAACCCAAAAAGTGTGCCATAGTTCAGCTTCAGATGTGATCCCTTCTAATTCATAAAATTTGGATACTTCGTCCATACATTTTCTTAATTTTGGAGCTGCAATTTTTATTATTTGAGCAGGGTGTAACAATGAAAGAGCAAACGCTGGTGAATGTTCTTTACTGAATCTCACCTCTAATGAGGATGATAATGAATCCAAATAGGGTACATACAAGGACCGGCGAAAATATTCGCTTAACGAACCAGCTGGATTATTTGCCTATATTGTTGGCGGCTTGCTGTCCTTGGCTCAAGATTCAACACCTTAGCAATTTCATTAGCTGATTTCAATAATTCTTCAGTACCTTCTTCGGCAAAAAGCCTATGTTCCGCATTTGCTGTTTTTATGGTTTGAATGTGCTCTGCACACTTAATTACATCTAAGGTTTTAGACTGCAATGTGTTTGCGACGGGTTGCAGCAGCGAATTGTATTTGTCTATAATACACTAGCGTCTGCCCGCGGCGTTGCTCGCGTGAAAGTAGTAGAAAGGAAACCTTGTGCAAAATTTCACGCTTCTAGTCCCAGCAGTTTCGGCTGTGCGTTGATATGTCAGTCAGTCAGTTTCTCCTTTTATATAGAATAAAGACATTATGAATGTGGTTTGTCCAACTACGGATAACAATTAGAAAGCTACTTTTCTTGTCCCAGAATTACCTTCCTGTGAAAGCTTTTCCAAACCTTCTACAATTTCCAAAAAATGCTTTTTAAACATCGAAATACTTTTGTATTTATGCGACCACCTTGTTTCACACAGCAATGGTATTTTCGGTGCATATTTTTGACGCAAAACTGATTCCCTGAAAAAAATTATCGTCTTTTACAGTTCCGATGCAGTTTCGGATCTCAGGAACATTATTTAAGTCGTTTACTACTAGGTTTAGCTTGTGGCAGGCGCAGTGAAAATATAAGCCCTTTTTAAACATTTCTCTCAATATTTTTTGGACACCGCCGTCATTTCCTGCCATCGTAGCACCTCCGTCGTAGCCCTGTCCCACACATTTGTTAACATCAATGTTTAAGGCATCGATAAATCCATTAATTTGAGTAGCTATTGTTTGAGCATCCATTTTTTGGAACTCGACAAATCCGATAAATTCTTCCTTAACATTTTTTTCCTTTTGATCGTAATATCTAAGACCTATTGATAATTGTTCCTTTCCTGCAATATCAGCTGTTTCATCAGCCAAAATGCTGCAGGCAATTTTTTTTTTCGGGTGGGTATATCATCTTATGACATCCCCCGCTCTCGGGCGGGATATAGTGTCAGACTTTTACTGTCTAAAAACCTACTCCTGTTCTTTCTTTGCTATTTTTCCAGGGTCCCGGGGATCACTTTCGCATCACACATGGCCCCAGTAGGCCTTGACCCTGCTGGGCCCCTACGGTTGCTGACATCTCCTTTAGGCGCGCGCGGAACACTACGCGCCGTCGATGACTTGGTTCGGACAGTTACCGGACGATCGGACGGCGAGCCACCCATTGCTCGCCGTCCGGAAGCCCGCGGCTACGGTGGTCGGAAATCGGGGTCGGGATCCCGGCGGCGGTTGGGGCGTGAGGACCGTTGCCTGATGCAATCGGCTGCCTCCTTTGCTAGCATTATTGCTTCGCAGAAGGAGGCAACCGCCTGCCACTCCTCCTCACTCCGGACCATGGCCTGTACCAAGGCCCGGCGCGAGAGATCACTGCCGCCGATCGCCTACACCTACCTTGGTACGAACAACATTGCTTCCTTTTACGAATAAACTGTTATGAATGATAACAGAAAAAATACTTACAAAAAAATTTCAAATGTCCATATCTATCTTTATTATTGCTCAGCAGAATGTATGTGCGTGTCACAATCACAACACAATATCAATCAGACAGATTTCTATACTTTGATATAGACACTGAATGAATATTTTTTAATCAACTACGTTTGATTTAGCTCCTTCAAAACAATAACATGTCAAATAAAATAAATGCTAGCCGCTCGCAACTTCCTATCGAAGATTACCGAATACAGCGGCTAGATTCGGTAATGTACGTCCGCCATCGTCGCGCGCGGTTTTTTGGCAATTGCATCGTGCATTTTGCCAGTGTCTACGGCGCGGTTTATTTAAAAGTTAGAGCATAAGGCCCCGTTTACATTTTAATTAGTAATTAGGCGAATTCATACATGTTCTGCGAGATTTCCAGGGGGGGGCAGCTGCCCTCCCCTGCCCCCCCCTGGGTACGCCCATGGCATTGCCTAACATTGCTAAAATTGTGATGTCATATGAAGATACTTATCATTTGTATACGTACTCTAAAATGCAATAGCTGTAATCCCTTTTCGTCGTTCAAGATGACCTTAGGGCTGACGATGCGTTAAGCGGGAGCCCGCGCCGCGCGGGCAACCATCGCGTGACGTCGCGCGTGTATCTAGTCCTCGTAGTGGAAACCGGATTATTACCTGCGCAGTGTCGCTAGCTCAACTTGAACGGTGTGTATGTAGTCGTGTCGATGGAGAACTTTAATGTATATTATGTAGCAAAAAGGGCACGGGGCGTGGCCACCCGCAACGGAGCACTTTTGTATGAGACCACGCGGGCGCCCTTACGTCTTGGGTGCGACTATTTGCCGCTGCTCCACCTATAAAGTCGATTTTCTCAAAAACTATTAACCTTTTGAGAGTGTGTCCAGCACGCCATGGTCACGACTACATGACAGACTTAAGAGCTAATAAATCTCATAAATTGTTTTCCTTATTTGTCTTGGGTAAGGATGAAATCACAGTTGCCCGTTGGTGCAAAAGCATGCTCTATATGCTTTTGCTTTTTTGACGTGGCAGTCTAGTACTATTTTTTTCATTCGGGTACCATTTGGTGCCAATTGAGTACTATCAAGTAGCAATGGTGATGTAGTCATGTGTGAGTAGTGGTCATGGATTTTTTTGTATGTCTTCATGATTCTAGTGTGAGAAAGGGACAGATTTATGGTGGAATTTCTGATGACAAACAAAATAAAACAAGGACCATTCATGAAATATTTTTATTTATCTTTTTTCTGTAATAATAAGAAAAAATGAAGTATTCAACTAGCTTTTAGTAACTAATTTTGATATAATAGTTCAATATATTTATAATTCACAGTCTTGGAATAAAAATAAAGGCTAATTTTAATAAAAGACATTGCCATTTTCATTCAACGTTAGTTTTTTTTCATCTTGCAACACATTACGTAAACTTTTAATTTAATTTTCATACAGGAACAAGCTAAGATGCGTACCGGGATCACACTTACATAAATTTCTTTGGTTATATTTACAAATATTTATGTACTTTCCCTTTAAAAACTTATTTAAATTATCACAACTAAATATTACTATAGCAACACATTTACGAAAGACAAAATAAATACAATGATGAAAGATCCAATCAATTTTTACTCCAGTACGCAAATATTAAAATGATTAAGTTTTAAATGGAAAGCAAGTTTTAGAAATGACGTAAATGGGTAGAAAATGCGATTATAAACATATAGTGTATTCGTGTTGAGAAAATAATGACGCATCGTTGTCACTCAGCTTAGCCACGCTACTTGACCAATTATATCATAGTAAATTAGATGATGTTCACGTTGAATAAGTCAATTTAAATAATTATCTCACCTATTCGTAAAAAATAAGTTAAAATTCTGACGATTATAATTAAATTTTACAATAATTACTTAATAATGATATTTGAAAATAATATTTGATAAAATATATGCTTTTAATATTAATGGTTTGATCTTCTTTGAATTCTTCTTCTTTTAATTGATGGTTTTCTTTTTCCCTCAAAGTTTTTGAACCCAGAAGCTTGCCACGTTTATAGCGGCGGCGGCGTCAGTGTCGTTTTTTAGGTCCTCCAGAGTGCATTTTAGGTAGTAGTAGGGACATTTTGGGCACTCTTATAAGTGGGCCATCGTCTGGTGAGGAGCACCGCACTCGGCCTGGGTATCGGAAGAGTCTATTATGCCCCATTTTGCCTGGTTGTGTTTGCAACGGCCTACTTGGGTGCGCAGTCTATCGACCGCTTAAAAAATGGTTTCATTTTTACCCCAGTATGAATGCACTTTTACTTTGCAGTTTGAACTACACCATTTTCTCAACACGCATAGGCTATAGACAACATTAAATGTTGCCATGTACAGAATGGCCCATACTGGCCATTGCGATTATCCAGTGTTAGTAATTGAACATATAACATTACTGGGTCCTCTTTTGATTCACACAGTTCGTCAAACAGAGAAAATATTACAATCACATATAAAAAATATCGACACACCGCTTTTTAATCAATGAATTTCGTTGTGAAGTTTATATGTTACATATGACTGGAAACCACAGAGCTGCCAAAACAATAGAGTATATTGCTTTAAAATACGTTTACCCTATGGAAAACTTAAAACTTTTAGGTAGCAAGCACGATTACTTTTGTTGTGCTTATTTCGGCTCACCAGATATAGGTAATGGAGATCGTCCTCAATGATTTTTTGCAACGATTACCTATGTAGAGCGTTACAAACGCATTACATACAGAGCAGCTGCGTCGCTACTTTTGGCCGTTTATCGCATTTGCGATGCATACGCGCGATTTTATCGCTGGTGTCTAATTACTTCACTGATAAAAACAACACCATCTACAGGCGCTCACTCACAGATAGTTACTATACTGCAGCACACGAACTGTATCGATGTTGCTTCGCGTCTTTATCTATATTGTGCAGCGATAGTATCAATGCAGTATCATGGTTTTGCAATGAAGATATTAGATGAGGCGACAGCATTGTGACTATATCGCAATATTTTTGCGACTGAATGACTGCAAAAAAATCGACGCCTATAGACATTTGCAATTCTAGAGGCATCGCAAGTGTATGTACCGTGTGGCTGGCATATTTAGATTGGTTAGCTGCTCTGCATTTTTCAACCACATTTGTAAACAAGAAAGTCTAATTTCCAGCCAACAAAACTGTTGCTTACTAACATATATCATCAAACTTGGACACTAATAAATATATTGAGGTTCATTTTGCGACGATCCAGCACCATTTTCTTTTGTACCAAGCTGTGGCAGTGATTACTACTATGGACGACAATTATTATGCATCTATTTATTTATAAATTATTGCATTATTCCGATTAAAGCATATAATTGACAGGGACATGGGCAGAATTATATAAAATTATTTTTTATTATTTTTATTCACTTCTCTCTGACAAAATTAAAGTTTTAATAGTATCACCACACTTCAGTTTTCTAAAACTGACAGTAACATATTATAAGTTAAGCCGTTTCAAAGCTATCATAGAGTAAAAAAAACCTCCTTATTTATAATAATAGCTGTCTTCTCGAATCCTGCCCATACCGCTATCACAAATACAATCAAAATTATCTGATTTTTTATTATTACAAAAATACGTTTATATACTATTTTCGGTAAGCATGTTGCTTCGCTGTAGCACCATTTGTATAGTGGAATTAGAACGGTTTATATAAATTATTTATTGTAAAGCATCAACACTCAAGACTAACTAGATTTGTGTTTGACTGTCGCCGGCTGAATGTCAAATTGAATATTGGTGGGAAAAGATCCTGTGTGTGTTTCAAATGGCCGTTGAAGTATTACGTAAAAAATATAATTTCATTTTTTTATAGAACAGAATAGAATTAAATTTATTGTATACCATTAATAGTAACATAACTTTCAAACAAGTTTAAATCAATGGGTACAATGGCAGTCTTATCGCTGATAGTGATATCTATAGATACGGGCACGGATCTTGAGCGCTGACTTCTACAGTTATACTTGAGCAGAAGCACGCAGAAGTGAAATATCGGGTCTCTCTATTGGTATGAAGAGAGATGCGGGGGCGGGGAGTGAAATCCTTGTACAGTGATTGGCTCGCCGATGTTGTACGATGCGCAAAGCAATCCCTGCTCTTTTGTCGAGCGCTCAAGATTCGTGCCGCTATCTGTACCAGACAACTATTGGATGGACTGAATGAATAAAACACTTGAAAGGCCTCTGAATCCAAGAAGAGACTGCAAGAGCAATTTTAAATTGTCTTTATAAAGTGTAAAATCAATTTCTCTTTCTCTTTAAACTCTTTTTTGACAACCATTGTAACTAGCTTTTTAACTAACTTTCAAGATTTCGTACACTAGGACTTGCCATTTTATTAATTTCTTTAAAATATTTAAGTAGAACTGCTTCATAATCCAGACGGCGACAAAACACATAGACAAAAACACAAATTCTCTATAAATCTCAAACACTATAGTCTTTATAAAAATACGAATTAAGCATTATGTACCATAAGACACTTCTCATTTATCATTACTAACTACAAGGAATAAAACTAACCTAATAATATTTACAGAGATCTCTTATTTATATTTTAATCAATCGTTTAAGACTACGAGCAAATACCGTGGTAATAATTTCAAATTTCGTAAAGGACGTGTAATCCAATTTCGGATTTTCATAGTTCGGTTCAGCGCCGACGGTTGAAAATCCAATAGTGCATTGTATGTTCCTACGATGTTTAAAATTCCCAACGTCGATATTATTTATGTGCTTGGTACCGTATCAACGATGGCTCATCTTGAATATAAAGGAAACAAAATGGACTATGTGAAGAACGAACCGGGTAGCTTTTTTCGCAATAGAGAATATGCATGCAATTTTTGTATTTGCAAATTTAATATTTTTTAGCTGTGGTAAAAAAATATTTTAAAAAAATATCTTCTTCTACAACAAAGTTATAAAACTTTAAAGCTGCTTTTATGGAAGAGAAGTCCGACATGGTCTTTGACGTCAAAGGTCATGACATCCGTATGGCCACCATAGAAAACGGCATTTTGACGGGAGAGACAGATATATTTGTTTATAAATGCTATGCTTTCCAACCAATTTTGATATTGTTTTCATAATAATATTCTATTTTATGTATATTTATTGATACATTGGTTAGATAACATTTTCATGCATATTCACTATTCTATTTATTATTATTACAGAATAATATAACTGTTTTGTATGTGGCTTCTGCTGAATAATATACACGGTGTGTTTGACATCGACGCACAAGCGAATACCAAAGATTCAGTACATGATTCTGAACCCCCCAGTGGTGGAATTTTTGGTCGGATTTTTCCTAATTTAAAAAAAAATCTTTACCTTACATATTTTGTGAAAAAACAAAAAAATTACTCTTAAAATTAAAAATTTCATCGGGATTGATTAGTATAACGATTTTATCTACCCCGAAGACTTTTTGATTATATATTTTTTTCTTTTTACTAAAAATATCATCGGGGTTGGTTAGAATAACGATTTTACAGTTTAAATTTAAAAAAGTACAATTCTTTTTCTTTTTATTACAAGAAAGCCGACGAAAAATTCCACCACTGAGAGGTCGATAATCATGTACTGGATCCGTGGTATTCGTTTGTGCGTCGATGTCAAAGACACCGCGTATGTAAAATATGAGAACGCTTTGGAACCTTAGCAATGTTGGTACGTCACCAAGCTCATAAGTGTGCTACAAACTTAAACGCGTACGATCTTACAGTTTTAAGTAAAATACATACAAACATTTAGAAATATACTCTACATTTATGTACAGATATTTCTTACCGTCAAAATTGCGTTTCATTATTACAAAATATGAACACTTTCGTTTTATGCCTATATTCGTAAGAAGCTGAATAAGTAATAATAAAATAATTTCTTCGCTTTTTTTCTCGTTCTTTTTAATCTTATTTAAACTCAATTATTTTATATTTTGAACATTCTTTTCACATGTTGAGTACCTACATATTTTATCTGATCAATTTTATTCTGCTGTCAATTATGGCTCAAAAGCCCAGATTCCAAACAAAAAATGCTTAGTAGAGTACACCACTGGCATCTGGGATTTTTAGGCCATATTTAACAGCGATTAAACACTCTTTTGGACAAGCAACTTACAATACTAACCAGCCATTGACCAACCAAACCAAATTCAATATATCAATCAACATACCATTTCAGTTCACATAAAATGCTTCGTAAAAAATCAGATCCTTACATACCTTGTTACGACAAGTCTTCTGTGCTAATGGCCATTTAAATATATTTACAGACTAGATAACTCAATTAAATTACACGCCATTTGTAAAACTACTCTCATTTTTTTGTTACGGCAATCTCTTTGCCTAACGACTTTCTGTTTTCGAATTTCTGCTGTAAACTGGCAACATTCGATGGTTTAGCCGTCAGTTTTGTTTGATTTGGTTTATTATCTGTCTTTTGAGTGACTGCGGATGGTTTAGGTACTACTTTAGGCTTGTTTTTATTTAGATTGTCTGCTATAGCTTTTACGGAGTCTACTTTTGAAATGGCACGGTTTGTGGGCGGAGTTTTGTCTGTCACTTTGTTTAAGTTAGAATTGGAATTGACTGGTTTAAGTGGAGGTGCTACTTTGTTCGGTTTTTTCGGCTCTGTGGGCGCCGGTCTTAATGGCGGTCGGTTGTCATTCGGTTTTGCTGTCACCACAGGCTTGGTTGTCACTTTCGTCGTGTCGTTTGGTAACTTATTATTGTTAATAACATCGGGAGGCTTCACATTTTTCGCGTCGGGTACTGTACAGCTAGAAACAACGTCTGGACTGTTCATTATTTTCGGAGTTAAGTTAACGTTTTTAACTACTTTAGGTGATTGAGGCACGTTTCTGAATGTGGAAGTGTTTTTGAGAGTGGGTGGAGTCACTTGTCTTGAGAACGTTGGAATTTTAGAATTTGGCCCCGGTAGAGGTGGAGGAGCCTTGTCTTCCTCTTTTGTCTCATCTTTTTTCATAAACGTGGGTACATTGACAGCCGAAGGATGTAAGTACCCACTACTTGTCGTTGACACGTTAGATTTAGCTCCAGAATTGCTATAAACGCTCTCTGGAGTCTTGTAATGTTCCGAATTCATGTACGTACTATCTCTATTGCTCTCTCTTTTTTCCGCCGCAGCTTTGGCCTTTCTTTCCTTCTCTTTCTTTCTTGACAGCGTCGATGCTGAATATATGGACTCGAAATTACGATTCTGTATTTCGTTGACGATCTCTCCTAGTAATCCCATGCTTTCAGTGCTCCCAGAATTTGATGGGATCACTTTTGGAGTGTTATACCCTTCGGGAGGAGGCTGAGGTATAGTTTTGATCGGCAGAGGAACCCCTGGTAAAGGCTTCGAGTGTTTTTCCGGACTCTCTTCGATAACCGCGTAGATATTGTCTGAAGATTCTTCAGCAATGTGTGCTAAAGGAGCCTGTTTTTCTTCAATGCAGTCCACATAATCAACTGACTTAGTCTCGGGTTCTTTTGGTATTGGTGGTGGGGTTGGGTCTGAATGACTCGGTAGAGGTGGCGGCGGGGCTGTGGGTCTGCCCACGACGGATAATGGCCTAGGCGCTGCTGGTGCCTGCCTCATTGACCCAAAGCTTTGCAAAGCCGGTTTTTGACTCGCAGGAGCTCTCATACTCTGAGCTCTATTGACAAAGGCTTTAGGATCGTCCCCATCTTCGGAATCAGACACCACAGGCACTGATTTGACTGGTAGCTCAATATCTTTCTGGAGTATCGGGTTGGATATCTGCAAGTTCCTTAGAGCCACTTTGTCAGATTTTGGTATTTTGACCTGGTGATTAGGATTCTTAGGTAAAGAGTGACTTCTTTCCACTGGATTACGTTCCTTCTCTTTAAGTTTATCATGTTTTAGGAACGATGCTATACGGTTTAGTGAAATCCCTTCTTTGACTTTCTTCGGTTCTTCAGGGAGAGGTTTCTGTGGTACCCCAGCGGAATGCATGCTTAGTGGTCTTTTAGGGAAATCTGGGGACATAGGGACAGTTGGGGCAGCTCTTATAGGCCCTAGAGTCTTCGATCCTTGTAAGGGTGATATCAACTCCTTTGCTGTGCATGTAGAAGCTTCTAGAATCGGGCTTGATATCACAGGCCTTGGAGGAGGGTTGGTCGCAGCGGACTGTGTTACTTCTTCAGTTTTATCAGCACTCATTAAAGCTTTAATTTTGTTCTGTACAGTACTATTTGTCCGTTTTACTGAGGGACTCGTCTTTGGACTGGTTTTCGTTGTAGTAGGTACAACTGGAAGTGGGGGGGCACTTCTTAACACTGGTTTTAAGACTCCTTGGGTGGCAATATTCTGGCTGTTACTTCCGCTCCTATGCACAGGCGTAATTTTCGCACTTTTATTTAAACTTTCCGCTATACTTTTCACTGGTTTTGACGCTATTGGAGCTTCACTTTCTTCTTTTTGTTCTGCAGCAGTTTTTTCTATAGGAGTTAGGGAAAAACCTTTGAAATTGCCGAAGAAGTTGACGGAAGGGTTAATATTGCCTGGGGGACTTCGGTCCGAGTCGCTGCGGAGTAAGCTAGAGCTCATATCGTCAGGGTTAGACAGTGTGTGTACATTGACGGGTTGGGCGTTATTTTGAGTGCTGTTTTGAAAGTTAGCGGCGAATTTGCTTGCGCTGCGAGAAATACGATGTTGTAGACTCGCTTTCTTTGGTGATGGGGCCCTGTAAACAGATAATTTCAGATGAGTTATGAGTTTTGAATTACTTATTTTAGAATTGATAAATGTTGGATAGTAATGTAATTGTAGATTGTAATCATGAAGTCATGCGAAGTTTTTTGTTTTATGCAACATGCATATCCGTGTTGTGTGGGAATAATATAAACTAAAGGTTTAAATTGAAACTTGAATAATTCTGCTCTTGTTTCGTATTGACAATACAGTAACTAACTGAACTGTAGGTAATGAGTTAAAACTGACCTTTTTAAATATAACCTTTTAACAAATTAATATCATATAATGTTTACAATAAAAGTTATTAAAACAGGAGGTGCCTATTAAACTCTATACGAGATTAGACTGAGAAATACTTTTGATTTCGAATAAATCGATCAGAATTAACTTTATTATAATTGTTACATAAAAGATTATGCCAGAGCCCAAACATGCTGTTAATGCCAAGAACATGCACTTAATAGTAGGATGCCATGCAACGTTAATGAAAAGCTAAACCAGATCAAATCACTCACCAAAACAATGCAGAAACAACACCATGGAAGGAGTATGTATATATTACCAGCTTTAAAATATACTTTTTTGTAAGCAATCGGGGTGTTCGATTTTTAATTCAAATTAAATTGGCATTCGGAACCCATTTTTTTATTTTGGTAACCAAAAGCCTGTCTTTATGCAGATCTGTGATTAATGTTAAATAGAGTTATTGTTATATTAAGTGTTTCTAAGTTCCAGTCTGTGATTAAAAGATCACCATTTTTACAAACTTAATCTTGCGATGTTTATTTAGAGAAAATTTTGCAAATGGTTTTTTTAAAGCTGGTAACACATCGTGCATAGAAATAAGAAGAATCAAACAAGCAACTAATAGAAAAAAATAAGAGTAATTTATTAAACAGTGAGTTAAATTTATTACTAGTTAAATTATTATGAGTATGTTACAAAGTAAATGTAAAGAGTTTGAGCATTTAATTTTTGTTTATATAAGTTACAGTTTTTTTAGAATGTCTTGTAATAAGAACCTCGGTTTTTGAAAGTTACAAGACAAACATATGGTTAGTAAAACTCTTACTAAAAAAAATACATACAGCCTAACATGTAACCCCCTCCTTTTTGAATTCGGTTAAAAACGTCTCATATTAACACGAATTTAAATTTAATTTAGTGAAAGAGCTTTCAGAAACCGGGGCTTAGTAAAAATGAAAATGAGTACTTTAGAAAGAAAAATTAAACAAGACCACAGAAAAAAGGAAATAATTGTTCTTGGTTTATACAAAATGATTTTTGACTTGATGCCACTGAAATAAGGGTGACATTTATGTGTTTTGAGCAGAAATTTGAGCGAACACGGAGCACTGAGACGCCTCGGCGACCACTGTTAGAGACGCCATTCATAAAACTTTCTAAATAACCCAAGCGTTTCGGTAAGAGAAACTGACCACCCATGAAAATTGGGTGATTTATTTGCCCGTCGTCCCGTATGTCCAATATTTTTTGGTAATCTAACTGACGAACTAAACAGATTGTTTTGTCATCTAAGCAATTCTGAGTAAGGGAGTGACAGACCAGTGCAGCGCAACACTACTTGCTCGAACAGGAATATTATTATTATTGGTAATGGCGTCTTTAATCGCTTTCGGTGCAGCGATCCTCAGCTCCGTTTCAATTTGATTTAAAAAATTTAAAAGTAAGTAAAATCTAACTCTACATCTATATTAATAAGGTCTTTATTAGTATTTTTTAAATTCCCATTTTGTTAATATTAATATCATTAAAATACACAGGCCAAAAGTATCACAGTAAATAATATAATAAAATAAATAAATCCCATTCACAACGATTTCCCTAAATATTTATAAAACTCCGCTCCGGGCGTCGAGGAAGGGCAGACAAGGCCCTATCCCAACCCTCCTAAAAAGGTCCATGGTGGTCGGCCCATCAATCTGAACCCGAGATGGTGGCGCGTAGTGTTCCACGCGCACCTCTCTTAGGAGGGCCACTCTCCAATATAGGACGAGACTAAGGGGGTAGGGTCACAACTAGTTCGGGATAGCGGAAGTCAAACTGTACTCGCAGCCGCCGACACGTGTTCGTGGGATCACCAGGGTAGTGTTAGTCAGTAAGAGTCGGACAGACCCACCTATCCACCTATACCCACCCCAGGGCGGAGGTCATCCATGAGGATTTCCACCCCGAAAAAAAGGGTCGCTAGTCACACTAATATCGTAAAGGCGAATGTTTGTGAGAGTGTGTGTGTATATTTGTGTTTGTTACTCCTTCACACTGAAATTGCTGACGAGATTTGGATGAAATTTGGTAAAGAAGTAGACTATGTCCTGGAATAGTACATTGGATATTTTTTAACCCAGGAGTGTGCTTTACCCTGGACTTTTTTGCTTTCCAGTAAAACACAAAGTTGGTGCCCTGAAATCGCACGACGGGGTCGCGGCAGACCAAGAAGACGATGGCGGGACAACTTAGATGTCTTCCTTAGGAACTGGCAAGAAGTGGCTCAATATGGGAACAATGGAAGGAATTGAGGAGGCCTTTGCCCAGCAGTGGGACAGTATAGTCTAAATATAATAATAATAATGCGGGCGAAGCCGCTAGCAGAAGTTAGAAAGTAAGGAAAGGCTAAATAAATGAAGGATGGAATGTCTGAGGGACAATATGGGACTAAATGAAGGGAAGAAAACCGGCCAAGTGCGAGACGGACTCGCGCACGAAGGGTTCCGTACCGTCCGTAGCAAAAAACGGTAAAAAAATCACGGTTGTTGTATGGGGCCCCACTTAAATATTTATATTATTCTGTTTTTAGTATTTGTTGTTACTAGCGGCAACAGATATACATCATCTGTAAAAATTTCAACTGACTAGCTATCGCAGTTCATGAGATCCAGCCTGGTGTCAGACAGATGGACAGCTACATACAGATAGGGTCCCGTTTTTACGGAACGGTACTAAAAAAACGGATTGTAACGGTTTTTTAATTCGTTAGTGAATGGGATTTCTTAGTTCTAAACTACAAAAATGAATCTATAATTCTATAAATGCTATAAATAAAGGGGTGGCCAGATGGATGCAAACTAGCGTTCCAACCAAGGTCACCTTGGTTGGAGCTTAGTTTGTGTGTTTGGTTTGTGTTGCGGCTAAATGGATGTAAACCATGTGCCCAAACTATCGTTCCAACCAAGGCGATTTTCGATATTGAATAGTTTATATCGATAAATCGATATATTGGATAATATATCGGCGGTTTTATCACTGCCGACATCCCTAGTGTTTGGTTGGAAGTGCCGGCTAGACGGATGTAAACCACGCGTTCCTACCATCTCAACGAATGTGGTTGGGAAAACGCCCCTCCCAACCAAGGGCGTTGAAGGTCATGGTTTACAACTGCTGTCTACACGGATTGAAATTAGCATGCCACATGGTCACCTTGGTTGGGAAGTTGGTTTGCAAACGTCTGGACACCCCTTTAGTATGTAAATCTACATATTCTACTTAAATCTAAGGAGATTTAGCCTCAGTCAAAGTTATAAGTTTTTTATTACACATACAATGCTACAAGATCCCTTTTGGTGCTTGAATGACTGACACCCGAATACTGAAACGCTACTCAACTTTAAGCGGCGCTCAAAGATCATATACATGACATTTACAAGTATACCTCACCTCACCTCAGATTTTAGTAGCGTTTGAATATTCGGGCCTAAGTCTGGGGGTGCCTTTAGTTGACTCTGGTGAAATTGTATTAAGAAATCAAAGATGGCGGCATTCCCGTCAAAAGGTCCTTTGATGGCCATAGTGAAGGATTCGGGACTTCAAAGTTCCATCAAGAAATATGTTCTTATGGTAGGAATCAGATAAATTTGCAACAGCGGTCATTGACTTTCTTACATTTAGAGCGGCGTCTCGTGGCGTGCTTCAAACATTTTCATACTTTTGTTCTTACAGCACCCGCTCACAGCGGCAAGGTCGTGAACAGGCCGTTAGGCATTATAAACCCCTCCGACATCCAGTGCGAGTGCGGTGCTTCTGACCATACGATGGCCACTTATTAGAGTGCCCAAAATGTCTCTATATCTACACTCGGGAGGAAATAAAAAGCCATTGACGCCGCTATGAACGTGGCAACCTACTGGGCCCAAATACATTGAAAAAGAAAATGATCGATTCGTGAAGAAGAAGTAATAGAAAACAGTCAATTGTTTATTTTTCGGGTTTCGGGTACCCGCAGACATATGTGCTTTATTGCAAATTTATCGGGCGCCTACCATAGTTTACATAGATTCTGTTCAGCCCACAAAGACGTGCGTTTTCATGCAAATCCACATAATAGGAAGTTCCCTTTTACTTTTTAAACCTATGCGATTTGAGATTCCCGCCAACATTGGCATTGTTGCCAGCTTGACCAGCATTTGCAAACAAACTTATCTTATTACTAACATTCCCAACATTATGCATTCTATGCTGACTGTTCGCTACCATTTCATTCGTCGTAGACGCCAAACCCTGCTTTATTATAACAACATTAGGTTTATTTCCCTGTGGCAAACTGTCCATAACCGGTTTCGGTTTGACCGGAGGCCTATTGACTTTGATATCAGTTTGACTCGCGATTTGAATGTCATCTTTATTGATTTTTTTGACAGGTTTTTTTAGGGGGACTTTTGCTAGATTTTTTTCCGGCATTGCCGGTTTTTGTATAGATTTAAGTTCTTCTAAATTTGAATAAACCGGCTCTTCAGGCTGTGGGGGGTCTGTGCAAGTATTAGTGATAGAATGTGTGCTAGCATTTCTTTTGATACTCAAAAGGTTTCTTAGGGAAGATGTGCTGTCTTGGAACTTGGCGAATTTGCCAGCGAACAGTCGTTTAGTGTCAGGTTTCGTGCACCCGTTACAGAAGTTGTTTACGTACGATTTTCTTGGTTTCTTCCACCAGAGGAGGACGTTGTGTCTTGAGTAGTAGATGAGGAACAGGACCAGCAGGATTGCAGGGATGATGCCGAGGAATATCACGTACATCGCGACCATGAAGTTGCGTTGGACTGTAAGAGACGATTTGAGTTAGATTACGTTTTTATTTTAGCTATATTGTAGGACTAGTTTTTGCCGCCAAGTTACGATGCTGTGACTGAAGCATTTAAGGTGCGTTAAACAAAATCCATTCATCATTAAAGTTTTTAATTTGTTAAAATAACAGGTGGATTGCGTGTTATGCAATTGCTCCTTTAGGGATCGAACCCAGAACTTCACGCTTCATAGTTGCACATGCGACTTCTCGACAAACAAGACTGTAGCAGATTAAAAAATGTTAATTGATATTTACAACTTGTAGTTCTTATGAAGCTTGATAGATGTCGCTAGTTGGGTAACTGTCTTACTGTCGCTTCGTCGACAGTTTCATAGTTTTGTATATAAGCTTCACGCAGGCGTACATCAAGCGTATAATGACGAATACGCGTCTATGAAGCTATGCGTCCGTGGACAGTAGGCCTTAGCTTAACGTGAAAGCACTTACTGGTAGGATCAGTGGCTGGACCAGAGTCGTACGAGCCTCCAGGGCCGGGGAGCGCGCACAAGGGAGGAGCGAAGCCTGCCTCGCAGTGACAGTGACCTAGAAAGAAAGAATGATTATTTGGCATATGAGTTTGGTATGGATTTCTCTGCTGAAGTTTTTGTTTCCTGATAGCTACCACCTGGGGTTTTTAGAGTCAAGAGTGAAAAGGTTACTTCTAGGTAAGCGTGCTCTATCATCCCTACGTCAAGCAAAAGACTATTAAATACAAAAAAAAAAAAATTATAAAAAAAATTTTTTCAGAAAATATGCCTGAACAAAACTATGATCATCAAGACCTTTGAATTGATATTTAATTTTGGTTTTCTTATCCCAATTTTTTTCTCTGAACTTTCAAATTCAATTTTTTATTGACGGTATGGTTAGCGCAGTGGTTGAGCGATTGGCTGCTGCACTGCGTGTCGCGGGATACATTCCCATATGGAACAAATATGTATGGCCTACAGACTGATAGTCGTTGCGGGTCTAAGTGTCTTGTGAATGTGAGTTTTCACGACTCGCCTAGTTTGTATGGGGAGTTGTGTAAAATTTTTGTCCCCGATAACTACTGCCGGGCAAGACGGCATAAATTATTAGTAGTGCTACGTTGCCGTACGGTTGCACGACATAAGTCACCTACTCCGCGAATGTTAATCGCACTCAACGCTCTCCTTAAATCCAGTCCTAGACTAGATCTATTCGCTGATGAATGGAAGGAGATACTGACTGAAAGTCTGGTGATTTGCGAGAAGACTGAGTGAGAGGTTTAGTTACATTATCTGTGTTATATTTTCTTTAATGTATTTTACATTATTTCTAACTAATTTCATCAGTGTAATTGGAATTTTGTTGTTCTGGTTGAATAAATAAATAAATACATTATTTATGGACGAGTACACGATACAGGAGTCATTCTTAGTGTGGGCTACAGTAATCTTAAAGATAAGGCAATAGAAGTCACAAAGACGCGTTACTTTGTCGCCGCAAATGTGTCTCGTAGAACACAAGTGCGCTAAGTATGAATGAGCGCGCGATATCATTCTCTGCTTTTCTCACACGTTTATTATTTTTCTCACACGTTTATTATTGGTTACAGGGGCCGCGACTACTGAGACCATGCGTTTTAGAAAATATCTCTAAAAGTGTAATATTTGTTGCTACAATACAAAATGCATGTGGTGTGTGCAATAGGGTGTATTTATTGTTTGTCTTTGTGTTGGTAGCTCTGCGAACCGGCGATTCGTGTCCCAGTATTAAAAGACTTAGATAGCATTTCTATTGTCTTATTATTAAGATTACTGTGGTGTGGACAAAAAAAAAAAGATTTCAGCTAATTACACGTATCCATAAAACCTTATTGCTGAATCTGAACCAGAAGTTGTTAATAAACTGTTTAAAAACAGCACGCAGTACGAGCCGAGCATGAGCCGAGCACAAATTCGCGTAGTGGAGCGACTTACAAGCTGAGAAAGAGCGCGCTTCGTGCGTTTGGTTTCAGCGAGAGTGCGCTCCACCTTTGTCGGTTTTTTGACGAACACAAAGGGTTTCGCATCACGTTCGAGGACAGTGATCGTTGGAGACTCGTTGTACGTCCACACTTGACACCGCGAATACCGGCTCGGCTTGTGTTCAGCCCAGCTTATAATTAAAAAAATAAAACTGTATCTTAGTAATGTCATACCTGCAGAGTTACAGACGCCATGTCCGGAGCAGTTAGAAGGACAGACGGAACTTTCCATCGCAGCTATGGTGCCTCTCAATTCAGACACGGCTTTGCATTCTTGTTTGTAACACATCTGTAGGGAAACAGTTCTTATTACTTCATTTATTTCTGACTAGCTTTTGCCCGCAGCCTCGCCCGCGTATATGAAATATAGCTTATGTCACTCAAGAATAAAGCAACTTTCTATCGGTGAAAAAAATTTTGTAATCGGACCAGAACTTTCAGAGATTACCTCCTACAAACGAAAAAAAAAAACAATTATAAAAATAAAAAGGTAGTTTTTATTTTTATAATAATATGTTCAAGGTGGTCGTGAGTGGAAAGGCCGGGAGGTGATAGTCCTTCCTTGATAGTAGAAGGACACACAAAAGACGTCCACTATTGGACATAAGCCTCATCTAAATGTCACCACAACGACCAGTCCTGTGCGTCTCGCATTCCCTCGATTCTCATCAGGTCGTCGGTCCACCTTGTAGAATACCCGAACGGCTCCACGACCATCTGTTGTGAGAGCAATGTGCTCTACCTATTGCTGCAAAATGTTGGTCAAGTCAATAGTACGGAAGCTTGTGTCGGTGAAGTTTGTGACGAAACGTTGTGTGACATACACACCGCTTGACAGAGTTTCAGAGATCCAACCTGTCCCTTGCTGCCGCCCCCCAGCGACGCGCTAACTTGAGGTTCGTACCCCACAGCGGGAGCCCGCGAGCGTGTAGTCGCTTAGGCCCCCACAGGCAAGTCCGGTAAAGCAGTCAAGTCTCAAACACAAAAAAAAAAAGACGCGGTCCCATTTTCTCTGTCAGTAGCCGCATGGGCAACACTGCTCTAGAAACTGTGTTACGGCTCGTTGTGAATTTAATACTTAAAGCCTCATCATCATCATCATCATTTCAGCCGAAAGACGTCCACTGCTGGACATAGGCCTCCCCCAAGTGTCGCCACAATGAACGGTCCTGTGCATCTCGCATCCATCGGACTCCCGCAACCGTTACCGAGGATATCCGCAAGAGAACCAAGGTTACCGACATAGCACGAAGAATCGCCAAACTAAAGTGGCAATGGGCAGGGCACATTGCTCGCAGAACAGATGGCCGTTGGGGCCGAAAGGTTCTGGAATCACGGCCACGTACCGGAAGACGTAGCGTTGGGAGGCCTCCTACAAGGTGGACCGATGACTTGGTACCTAAAGCCTACATCACAATAATTCAGATGCGCTCATTACCCACAATACATATTCTCTGGAAGAGATTCCTAATCTGACCGGCATCGTGAACTGACAAATACATACCATTTCATCGCCACAGATCGCTCCGTCGGGCACCAGGCCAGGATCCACATCGCTCAGTCCCAAGTCTATGATGGCCGTCCGACATGCCATGATTACACCTATAATGATACGAACGTTTTAATGTACACACTTGGGTCTTCTATATTTGGATTCAAAATTATAAACTTTATGTTTTACAATACAAGGTTCAAATTAGTTTGCAACCTATTTTGATACGAATGGTCAATTTTATTCGCGATAACATTAGAAGTTAAAAAAGTTTGTTTTAGGGTATGCATTGTAATAAAGTACAATATAATTATGTATATTGTGCTTTATTACAGTTAAGTTTGGCGCTGAATTTATTATAATCAACTTATATACCAACTGTTATATTTAAATGAATTCATTTGAACTATCCATCTATTGAATTTATGAGGCTTTAAATTAAATAAATTATTTAGTTCTTACTTATGCTATTAGTGGCCATGTTAAAAACTTAAAAGAAGCAGGGGTTGTCAGTAGCTGGAACGTTTTTCATTATAAGTACTATTTATAAGTTATTTCTATTTGTATGAATGTTAAATAATTATCTTGTTACCTTGTATAGTGTACAATTCATATGATTTGAAAGGAGGAAATTATTGAAAATCCATTTAAAAAAAATTAAAATTGTTCGAAATAAAGTGTGTGCGTGTGTCTAATTACGGTACTCAAAAGGTTAAATTGACTGGCCCGTTGGTTTAGTGGTTAGTGGCTGCTATGCCGGAGGTCCTGGGATCGATTCCCATTCAGGACAAATGTTTGTGTGATGAGCATGATAATTTGTTCTGCGTCAGGGTGTAATATGTATGTATTTAGAAATATATAAGTATATTTATCAGTTGTCTAGTACTCATAACACAAGCTCTGCTTAGCTTGGGACTAGATGGCGTTGTGTGAATATTATTATTATTATTTAACATACCGTTGCTGTTGATGAAGGTGGCAGACAGCGTGGCGACAGACTCCATGCCGAACTCCAGTCGCTCGTTGAGGTGCCTGCACTGTAGTGTTCCACATTTCGAGTCTTGGGATTTACATTGCTTATAGCGTTGATTAAGGCGATCGTAGCCGCAATTGCCGCTTCTGGAGAATAAATAATGTATTTATTTTTAATTTATATTTATAAGTTTGATCATACTAATATTATAAGAGAGCAGTGATGGCCCAGTGGTAACTGCACCGACTGACACGTTGTAGCTCGTGGGGTTCAAACTCAGCCAGGCGCATTACTTTGTGTAATTCATTTCATCACCACTGCTCTCAAAACGGTGAAAGAAAACATCATGAGGAAACCGGCATGTCCTGGAACCAAAAGTTCGAAGGCATGTGACCTCCACCAATCCGCATTGGGCCCACGTGGTGTATTACGGCTCATACCCTCTCTTAAAGAGTTGGTCATGAGTCCCAGCAGTGGAAACATTATAAGGTTGACTTTGTTATATGCTTTAATTTAAAAAAACTGTGTGATAAAAAGTTTGCTTTTATTTTGCAGTTGCACTGCTTTTTTTTTTACTTTAGAAATCATCCAATGACTTTTCTCACTCTAGGGCGGAGTGGAGGGTTTGTCAGACTTTTACTGACTAAAACCCACTCGGGTTTTCTTTTCAGAAGCGAAGCCATAGCTCCAGTAGGGTTCGACCCTGCTTGGCCCCTACGGTTTTGCTGAAATATCCTTGAGGCGCGCGTGGAACACGACGACGACTCGAGCTCGGTTCGGATGGTTACCGGACGGTCAGCCGGCAAGCTACCCATTGCTCGCCGTCCGCAATCCCACGCCTACGGCGGCTGGAAATGGGGGTTGGGATCCCAGCGGTTGAGGCATGAGGAAGGCGTGTGCGGCCGCTAGCATTACTTGCTTCACATTAGGAGTTGCACTGATGAGTCACTATTTTCTTAAAGCGAATAGGTTATAAATAGGATACTAAACGTATATTACTAACTTGTTCCCTTTAACGTTGGTGCTATTATAACACTGGTCGGGCGAGCTCTCCCCGGTGGTGCCCCACAGCAGCCGGCACTGGTCGCTGTGTGAGCGGCACGAACCCTTCACGCAGTACGCTTTCTGTGTAAAAAATAAATAAATGTGAAGTTCCTGATTGTTTTCCATTTGGTTTAATAACTGAAAAAACAAAAACAGTTAATCTTCTAATTTAAACATATCACGTGAAAGTGCTTAACCAGACTGGCAGCGCGGAGCGGACAGCGGCGCGGGTGCGGGGACGCGCGTGTTTTGCCTGGCCGCGTGCAGCAGGCCACGCCGCTTCCTGAGCTCACAGCTTCTTATGTTTGAGTTATAGTCTTATTGAACTCCTCCGAAACGGTTTGACCATTTTTTTTTTGTGAACATTTGGTATTTTTACTCTCCTACCCCATCCCCCATTTTTTTTTGATAAATTATATGGCAGAACAGCGTTTGTCGGATCAGCTAGTATTAATATTAGACTCAGCGATCATCGTACTGATAGTCGCGTTAGCCAATGGCTTAATAGTCACGAGCCTCGACCAAAATTTTAGAAGGTTCTCGTTAGATGGCTGGATCCAATGACTCGATTCAGAAAGCGGTACTTCTGCACACGGCTTGTATTGTTAGGAGATTTTTTCTCTGGAGCTTGAACTCTGTTTACGACACCGGACCAGTTTTTTTTTCTATTTTTAATCATTGAAATATTTAAAAACTTTAATATCATATATTTAGATGAATAAACGAATATAAAATGTGGTTATGATCGCATAAGCATGGAAGTTTTGTTCACTTAATATCGAAATGTCAACATACCTCTGTCCCCTTCCCGCACTCCGTGGTGTCCATCTTGAAGAAGTCGTCGGGGCAGTACTCCGAGTGTCCCGTGCAGTACTCGGGCAGGTCGCACTCCCGGTCCGCCGACCTGCATACTGTGCCCGCCGATTTTGGACGACACGTCTGTGAAGGTGCATTAGCATAGCATAGTCGGCCTTTTAATTTTCCCACTGTTGGGACTCAGGCCTCCTCTCTAGGAGAGGGAATGGGCCGTAATCCACCACGCGGGCCCAGTGCGGGTTGGTGGATGTCACATGTCACATGAAGGTGCATTACTTCTTATCAATACCCGAAAACTCACTCATTAGCCGACTTGTGTACGCTCAGCGCAAGCTGTTGGACTTAGAATAATAATAATTATTATTATGGCTTAATAACTAAGAGCCTCGCCAACACCTTAAACTCGGGTTAGGTAGCTGAATCAAGGGCTTAGCTGTTTCAGAAAGCTAGTATTGTTAAGAGGTTCCTTTCTTTAGAGTCCACACCCAACTAACGTAAAGTAACTTGAACCCTGTTCCCGATACCGGTGGGATACTATTTTTTATATTTTTCTATTGAAATATTTAAAAGTATAATTTATATGATAATAAATATTAAATCAATAAACGGAATATTTATTAATTTTACTGTTCACAAAGGTTAACAAATGAATGTGTTTTGTCACTGATACAAAAACCAGTTAAATAACATCAGTGCACACAAGGTGGCCCTTTGTGTCTGATCTATCTGAGGTCCAAACTAGGTAACCTTGTGTGACGGATCACCAGGTTTTTACAGCGAAATTTGCGCCGACGCTTAGTAATTTAAGCAATTTTTGTCTCGTTCGATTCGCTTCGTTCGTCACTGCACCGCATCCACGTGCGGTTGGTGGCTACCTCAATAGAATACCAATTATTTGTTTTATTCGCACCGTTTCGCTCCGCGATAGCGTTTGCGTTGAATTGACAAAGTTGGACACCGGGTAAGAGATTACTTTTTACACGGATACGTTTAATATTTTTCCAAGAAAACGAGAGAAACAGCGACCTACCCTTTCATCGTCATCATTTCAGCTGAAGACGTCCACTGTTGGACATAGGCCTCCCCCAAGTGTCGCCACAATGTACGGTCCTGTGCGCCTCGCTTCCATCGGATTCCCGCAACCCTTACCAGGTCATCGGTCCACCTTGTAGGAGGCCTTCAAACGCTGCGTACCTTACGACCCCAATGGCCATCGGTTCAGCGAGCAATGTACCCCTTGCCACTTAAGTTTCGAGTTTGGTTTGGTTATATTTTAATATTCACCAGTAAATCGCAGCACATGCCAGCCCCGCAGGTGGCGTTAGAGCGCAGCATGCACGTGTCGGGGTTGCAGCACGCGTGGCAGGGGTTGTAGGCCTTAGGGTCGGCCATCTTGCCGCAGTCACATTGTTCGCCCGGCTCCGTGAACCCGTTGCCGCAGGTTGGTGAGTCAAACAGGAGCTTTGGTTTGTTTCTGAAAAAGATATTTAGAGTTAAAAAAAGAAACGAGAAGCAAAATGCATAGAGAAACTGATTTAAAGCCACCATTTGTGCGGTAAAGTGTTGGCAACTAAATTTTTTTTTTTTTTCGTAGCCTGTCAAATTGAAATTTTCATAGCCGTTCAATCGGTTAGGTTCGGTTAGAACTGAGACGGTTGTATGGATGAATTTAATAATATAAAAGGAGAAACTGACTGACATATCAACACACAGCCGAAACTATTGGGACTAGGACCGTGAAATTTTGCTCTAGATTTCCTTTTATGACCTAGGCGAGCAATAAGAGAGGATTTTCCAAAATTCTCCCCCTATGGGGGATGAAACGTGGGTCCAAAGTTTGTATGGAGAAACCTACTTTCACGCGGGCGAAGCCGCTGGCAGAAGCTAGTTATATTATAATTTCATAAATAATTACGTGTTGCTGCAGTCAATTTTATTTTAATTAATATACAACTAACACTGACCTGCAAAATGTAAAAATCTGTCATTAATTTGAATTTCGATACCTTCCTTAGAGCATTCACTTCAATAGGTGTGAGAAAACAGTGATTGATTACGATTAAACTCGTTAAAATCAAAATAAAAATATTTTTATTTCACATTGGCCTACATGGGCACATAAAAAACGTCAGAAACTAGTGCACGATTCAAATTGTTCGTTTTATATGGAGAAGAACCGGCAAGAAACTCCATGCTTAGTCTTTTAAAAAAAATGGTTGTTCTTACAATATTTCCATATTACAGTACAATAGATATTACGGAAATGTGTAGACCAGTCAATATTGTACCCAAAAGCACAATAAAAATAATCATATAAAAAAAAGGGAGTCGTAATAGGAAGTAATCAAGAATTCGTGGAGTCTACAGTGTTCTCACATTCACGTTACAAAAAAGAGGCTATATAAAAAATAAAAGGCCCGTTTTGATATTTGAGAAAAACCCTAGAATGTTACTTGGAAGGAAACTGAAAGAAACAATAAAGTAATAATTAGGATTCCGGTGTAGTAGCAGCTATTTTAGTAGTAGCTACACTAAACCGGAAAAGCCGCTAGGTAGTCAAAATACAAATGTCAAAACAGACCTTCTATTTTTTGACAACTTTAGTCTTTATGGATTATTCAAATACCAAGATCACTCGTAGTTCATTTACATTGTACTTGACATTCAACTATTAATTGCGACAAAGCGACATTTAACTGTAAGATGCACTTCATAGTGAGTCATTGACCAATTCATTAAAGCGTTGCAACTCGATATTTATTACTTGCCTGACGTATGTTTAATTAGTTACGAGTACTATATGCTTGCTTCCTGTTACTCAATTCATTTCATAGAATACTTTGCATCAGAGATGTTACGGAGGTAAGATTCCGATTCCGCAAGTTCAGAACTTTCGACTGATTTTGCAACTCCGATTCCGATAAATTTTAATCGGAACTTACTCGTATAGAGCATAGAATTTATTTTATATCAGACACAAAAAGATATACAGTGAAGATATACAAGAGATAGAGTGTCAGTAACTTAATAAATAACTTATTATCAAAACATTCCTAAAACAAAACAAAACAACAAGTGAAATAGTAATCGACAGAAAGCACGGAGAGAAGGAAGTTCCCCGCGCGACAAGTATTAATTTTATAGTACTCCTCGTACTTACAGGTTTCACGCAATTGTTCGCAAGAAAAGTGTTTCGCTGCTCAGAGGATTGAATTTCTAGTGTTTTGCACAAGAAATTTTACAATCAGAGAGCTGTAGCTCTCCTCTACAGTTTTCAGGATGTTGTTGCGAGTCGACTATCTTTCACTTTCCTGAGCAGCGAAACATTTTTCTTGCGAACAATTGCGTAGGTTTCACGCAATTGTTCGTAAGTACGAGGAGTACAAAAAATTAATACTTGTCGCGCGGGGAACTTCCCTCTCACCGTGCTTTCTGTTGATTACTCTTTCACTTGTTGTTTTGTTTTGTATTAAGAATGTTTTGCATTCGCTCTCCATATTATATACTTTAAATCTGAATTTTTGTTAAATTTTAATAGTGTTTCATTTGACGTTTCTGCCTCCGCCTCCGATTTCGGTTCCGATTTCGACATAGCAATTTTTAAAACTTCGATTCCGATATAACCACTACCGTTACATCTCTACTTTGCATATAGGTGATTTTGTACACAGACAAAGTGCAGTATGCTACTGTGATACGTTTATTTTAGACAAGCTTTTTCACCGACTTCGCTCGAATAAGAATTAATTTCAACTCACCTCAAACAGTAATCCATTCCCCTTTCAAAGGCCAACGCCAAAGAATTCAAGCTACACGACGACCAATGTATAGGAGTAACCGAGGTGCTAGATGGACTCATGATACACTTGGCATCTGGACATTCGCACAGCTCATCGGTGTCATGCTCCAGACCGAAGTTATGGCCCATCTCGTGGGCTATAGTGGTCGCTACTAAGCCAATCACTTCAGAATGATTGGTCGCCACTCCGCCAGAGAATTCGAAGGTACAGATGGGTCCTTTCAACGCTTTGCCGACTACACCGTCGTTGAATTTTTGGCGGCTGAAATAACAAGAGTTAGTATGATTTAGGACTTAAAATTGCAATGTTCTGGAATGTATAGGATTTTGATACATATTTATATTTTGAGGTAGTCAGGTTTTTAAATGTGGTATCAAATTCAAAATAGTTGTCTCAATGCGGCGATACACTTGGCGTAAAATCAGATACAAAACGAACTTTATTTTAACAGTTTTTTTTTTTTTTCGTGCGGACGGCGAGCTGGCCGTTGCTCATCAATCGCAAGCCCGCGCCTAGGGTGGCCAGGAATCGCCTTTCGACTCCTGACACCCGGGGCGGTACCCCGCTATCTCTTTCGCTTGCATTATTGCTTCGCAGAAGGATGTGACTGCTTCCTATACCCTTTTACCCCGTACCATGGCCCGGGCCGGGGCTTCCATAAGTATTCCAATTACTGTAGTGTATATTAGAACAAATACGTTAAGTGTGGGCAAAGCATATAGTAAAAAGTATATTCGAAAATATATTTAAAAGCCAAAAAACTCACGTCAGCAACTGAGCATTATCGTTCGGTATGTCCTTCACCAGCACAGTCTTCCTGTACCCCAGGAAGTTGTTGAGGGTCCTGTCTCCGTTCTCCTCGAGAATGATCTCGTCGGCCTCCGTCCAGACGACCACGCCGACCAGGGCTATGAAGATGTTCAGAGGCGAGTAAACCTGAAAAGGGAAGGATTATTTTATGGAGGGTTAATAGAACACACAGTAATTTGTTTTTAAACAACCGTCTGAATGATCTATCTTAACCACAACATCTTCTATGTGACTTACATAGAAGTGTCGTGGTTAACTTTCTGGGTAGCTTTAATAAAAATAATAACGAAGGCTAAGGCTCCTCACCTAACCTGTCCGTGTCGGAGTGCCCTACAACTCCAAGCTTAATTCGCACACTTTGAATTGTAAAAACGAACTAAAGTAGTTCGGTTTTACAACGCCAACTAAATATCCTCCTTCCTTTTTTACTCGCCTATCGAGCATGGTTTAAAAGCTTGTTTCTTCATCTAACGCAATCCAACGCGATGTTTGACGAATAGGCAACACGAAAAAAGAGAGATAACGCCTGAAAACTTTGTTAGCATTCGGTAATTCCGTGATTTACTCGAATATTTTAAAACTTGTTTTAGGAAATACGTGGTATTTTTTTAACCCTTAAAGTTTTTGAAAAATAATTGTCGTCATTCAGAATCTTAAATAAATTTCCAAGGCTTCTATTGTTACACATTTTTGACTTTTTAAATTTTTGAGTAAATTATGAAGTGTCAAAGTTCATGCTAAATTATTATTTTCAGAGGTCTTTAAGCAGTTTATAAATTTGAATAAAACTAATCCAGTAGGATTAGTTTTACTCAAATTTATAAATTGATTTCAATAGAAGCCTAGATTAGATAATATTCACAAGATACTATGTTTCCAAAATATCTAATGAAAAATATGTAATAACGTCATAATCGCGTAAGAGCGGTTGAATGAAAAACAGTGAAAACGTATATCGAGTTGGATGCCCTTAAACACTTACCGAATTAATGATATTAGCGACATCCTTCAGCTGGCGGTGCACCGTGTTCAAGTTCTCGCCGTTCGCCTTGTACTCCCTGTTATCAGCCACCAGCACTAGCTCCACGTACCGAGACAATTTGTTCGCGTTATACGGACCCCGGACTTGCGTGTCGTCTGGCGCGTATCGTTTGTGCTGGAAAGATAAAGAAATCATGTTTAATTTAATTATATCCTTCGATTCCAGCTGTGGTGACCGAGTGGTAACGGCCCCGACTTACGAGTTGTTGCTCGTGAGGAAACTGGCATGTCCTAGAACCAAAAAATCAAAGACATGTGACATCCACCAATCCGCACTGGGCCCGCGTGGTAGATTAAGTCCTAGAGAGGAGGCCTGAGTCCCAGCAGTGGGAACAACACAGGCTGATTATGCTATGCTATATTTCGAATCGAACTCCTGTCGTACGACCTAGGCCTGATTCAGATGCAAATTTTAAATATTATGAATGAATGGAATTCCCTGCTGGAGTTTCCTGATAGCTACAACCTGGGGACCTCTATGTCAAGAGTAAATAGGTTACTTCTAGGCAAGCGGGCTTCATCGTAGACCACATCGCATTCCATCAGAAGATATAGAGGTCAATTTGAGCCTATCAACAATAAAAAAAAACCGGGCAAGTGCGAGTCGGATTCGCGCACTGAGGGTTCCGTATAAAGTTACCTATGAAAACTGTTCAATTCCCGAATTAAGTTACGAAAATTTTTCCGAAACGCTAAAGTATTTTTGTGACGTAACTAAAAATTTTCCATTTTCAGGTCAACGGGACGTCCCCTCGGTCCCTTGACGCAAAAAACGTCAAGGGAATTAAAATTCATAGGGAAGTACCCTATGAATTTTGATTCCCTTGACGTTTTTTGCGACATAAACGGCCATATCTTTTTTTTTCTTAGCTTCAAGGGACCGCAGACTTGAGTATATGGTTTTAATTTCAACTTGATACCTCCAGGCGTTTTCGAGATAAAGGTTCTTGACAGATAGACAGACAGACGGATGGACAACAAAGTGATTCTATAAGGGTTCCGGTTTTTACTTTTGAGGTACGGAACCCTAAAAAGGGGCAAAATTTGTGTGTTTGTTCGTAGGAAATAATCTCTAAAACTACTGAACCGATTCTAAAATTCTTTCACTAATATGTAGCTTCACTGCATCGGAGTGCTACAGGCGCGGTGAAGCCGCGGGCAGAACCTAGTTTAACATATAAATATGCCTACTGATAAGATGCTGAACAGCATCAAATTTTTTATAAATAAGGATGAATGATGTTCAAAATTTATTTTCATAAATAATCTGTGTTATGCATAACATTCGTAAAGCCCTCTGATTCTCAGATGCACCTATTTAGCAGCATGAATTCTAAGAAGATGCAGCTCCCACATGATCTAATTAAACTCAAAGATCACACCTTGCGACATACTTAATTAGCTCGTTAAATCCAATTGAACCTCGACTTGATAACCGGTGATTCAACCAGGAATTATTCCATCGTTTAGCTAGCGGTTTCGCCATCGTGAACGATGAAAAATAACACAAGGAAAGAATATCGGGGGATCAAAAGTATCGGAAGTGTTAATCCAGGCGGCTGCGGGATTGCTCGACAAGAGTGACCGCGGCCCTGGGACGCAACGGGCAATTAAAGGAACACAAAGGGCAACAAAAATGCGCTGAAAATTGATAAATCTCAAGCGACACTAATTGCAGAAGACACCGATTTCTGTAATACAGGTTTCTACTTACCTCTGAAGTCAGGGCTTCAAACTTTGCTGTGTAAAATATAAACTTGTGTTAATTCCATATCCATATTCCATTCCATCCCATATTCCTCTCAATATAAATTAACTACAAGCTATGTGCCTACGATTCTGGACCTACCAGCGGTGGAATTTTTGTCGGCTTTTTCCTCATTTAAAAAAAAATCTTTACTTTTAATTTAAACTGTACAAAATCGTTATTCTATCATTTTTTGTGAAAAAAAAAAAATAATGAATAACTTTTAAAATTAAATATGCCATCGGGGTTGATTAGAATAACGATTTTATCTACCCCGAAGACTTCGGCGGCGGCGATCTCTCGCGCCGGGCCTTGGTACAGGCCATGGTCCGGAGCGAGGAAGAGTGGCAGGCGGTCGCCTCCTTTTGCGAAGCAGTAATGCTAGCAAAGGAGGCGGCCGATCGCGTGAGGCAACGGTCCTTACGCCCCAACCGCCGCCGGGATTCTGATCCCGATTTCCGGCCACCGTAGGCGCGGGCTTGCGGACGGCGAGCAATGGGTGGCTCGCCGTCCGATCGTCCGGTAGCCGTCCGGACCAAGCCCAAGTCGTCGACGGCGCGTACTGTTCCACGCGCGCCTCAAGGAGATGTCAGCAAATCGTAGGGGCCCAACGGGGTCGAAGCCTACTGGGGCCACGGGTAGTGTGAAAGTGAAACCCGGGGCCCTGGGACGAAGGCAAGGAGGGAACAGGAGTGGGTTTTTAGTCAGTAAAAGTCTGACACTATTTCTCGCTCCGCCCAAGAGCGGGATTTGTCATAAGATGATTTTCCCACCTAAAAAAAAAAAAACCCGGAAGACTTTTTTATTAATTTATTATTATTTTTTTACTAAAAATGTCATCGGGGTTGTTAGAATAACGATTTTACATAATCTAAATTTAAAAAATTACAGTTTTTTTTTATATTAGGAAAAGCCGACAAAAAATTCCACCATCAGAATCATGTACTGGATCCGTGATATTCGTTTGTGCGTCGATGTCAAAGACACCGTGTATATTAGGTAGGTACCGGGTGCGGACCGCTGCGCTAGAGGTAACGATTTTCCTTAATTATTAATAAATATAAATTCCCCCCAACAGTAAAAACCATAGGTTCCGATCAAAACCTTTCAGTACCTACGTGCAATTAGGTAGGAAAAATGACAGGTAAATGTAATATCATTACGTAAGCAACTAACAAACTCGACTGCGATATTATTATTCATCATTGACCAGCACCTAACAGCAACTTCGCCCGTGTGGAAGTAGAAAATAATCGCAAGGGACTAAACTCCTACATAAAAACGTCCTAAATAATCGCAAACTCCTCCATTAAATCGTCCTACAGGGCAGCACATGACCTACCCGTGTGCCAAACCAAGATGAAATAGATGCCACATTGTACTTCAAATGGTAGGAAATCCAATAGGGCCCAAACACAAAACTGCGATGCGATATCGCATTTTAAAAAATCGACCAGCTCGCACGGCGCATCGCAAGAATTCGCGAATTGATTCGCATTGCACATTGTATGGTCACCTGGACCGATGCTATGCTGCACGAAATCACATCATAATCATAATCGTTTATTCTGCAAACATCATAGGTGTTTTTTTTTTTATAACATAGTCCGCCATATTTTGCCATCACATTGGCATGCAAATTTTACAATTTTTTGAATTCCGTTGCATTTTTAAAAGATGGTTTCTAAGATGTGGCGTCATCGCACCGCAGTTTTGCGTGGGAGCTCTTAGGGCTATATTTCACCGGGACACCGTGGCAGCGCGTCCAGTCGCCGCTACGAACAAAATGTATACAGCTCTATAGAGAGTTCACACTCACCTGGTGTCCGTGTGGTTGTGCAACCAATTTGGCGGCGCGACCAGCTCGGACGCGTGCACTTAAGGTCCATTTTGACACTGTCTCAGTGTGGTGTAGCGACTCTGGTGTTTAGTTTGGTAGCTTACGAACACCACGGCGGCGCAACTGGTCGCGCCGCCATGGTGTCCCGGTGAAATATAGCCCTTAATGATGATATTGTTTACTTACACGACTGATCCTACTTTTCTGCTGTTCCTGTTCGCTATGGTACTTCTGGAAGAGTTGTGGATCGTAGCTGGCGTTCTTGGTGACTCCGCCGACGTATCCGCAGTGGTATTCGTTGTTCAAGTCTGCATGGTCGTAGATGTAGTGGTTTGATTGAATGTCGGATCCTGGAAAAGAAGAAAATCATTAGAAAATGTATTATGTTACTGCTGAATTTGAATTAGTTGACAGTGGCTGAGGATCTCCTGGCTTAACTTATGCGTCAGGAGCCCAGGTGCGGAGTTTATTCCGAAACATTTGGTGGGGGCGCCCCCACGAGTTAGTGCCTTAACTAGGGCTGTGCCAGCGGTGCCCAGGCACAGGGTGCAAATATTTTATATCTGATCCTTTTTGTTTGTATTGTACTTTTTTCTAGTTGCTTAGTTATAGAAACTCGCACCGGGCGTATAAGAGGCTAATTATGACACTAGCCCGCGGGACCCTGTATAGAGCTCTTAGCCACATTTCGCGGGCCTGTCTCTTGGCCTTCACCGCTCTGGGGTATTCTTAAACAGCCCCAAGTTCCGACTGTCAATTGTAGATTTTTGAAAGTCTTTATGGGTTAGAAGCTAGGAAATTTTAACACAGTCTTGCAAGGAAGTAGCAGTTGCTGGGTTTTGGAGGTCAGATAGGTAGTCACTCCATGTAAAATATTGATACATACACATCTGCATCTAATTGAACTGGAAGCCGACCCCATTGTAGTTGGTAAAGTCTATGCTGTTTGGTGGTAATTAGCTCTGGGATATTACATATGTACATAATTTAATACATATGTCGTAGCCAGATTTTAGAATTGATCTCTTCATGATATGGCCGACTAAAACTGGTCAGCCCCCTCGAGTCGCCCACGCCTCCGATTCCTTTGTTCTGACGTCATCTCAACGCTCAGTCACGTGGTCAGAACAAAGGAATAGGAGGCGTGGCCGACTCGAGGCGATCAACGAAAAGAGAATCGAAACGAAACGATTGTAACTTGGCTAGGGGGGCAGATCGTTTAACATTAACGTTTGCTGATATGTCAATCCTCGTTTGGCCATATCATTGATGTAGGATTTCTATGATAATAAAAGATCTAAAGAAAGAAAATAGTCCAAACGAAGATTGACATACTCGTATCATCAAACTTTAACGTTTAAATGATCTGGCCAGTTTTACTTGGCCATATCATGAAGTGATCTATTTCTAAGATCTGGCCACGACAGATACAAAAAAAAGAAGGCTATATTGTATTTATATACAATATAGCCTTCAAGAATATAGGTAATCTCAAGCCTTTCTTCTAAGAATATATTTGCGTTCACAACCATTGCCATTTATTAAAAGATCAAGGGTAATAACTAAACCACACAAACGGGTTTGTGATCATTGTTATATCAAAAGATGGTACTGAAATAATTGTGATTAACTGTCTGTTGCGTTTAAAAGATTTAAAAAAAATTGATTAAATAAAAAAAAAACAACCACACACAGCACAAATTACATTTTTTTTTTATATATATATTTATTGTGTTCTTTTTAGGGTTCCCAAAAAGTAAAAACGGGATCCTAATCGTAAGACTCCGCTGTCCGTCTGTCTGTCACCAGGCTGTATCTCATGAACCGTGGTAGCTAGACAGTTGAAATTTTCACAGGTGATTTATTTCTGTATACTAAAAACGGAATCATACATACAAACGTGTTTATTTTGCCGTTTTTTGCAACGGACGGTACGGAACCCTTTGTGCGCGAGTACGTCTCGCACTTGGCCGATTTTTTTTTATATTACAATCTATACAGCCAGTGTTATTCATCAACATATTAGCAACTGTATCAAGGAAGAATTATTCAGTTTCGGAAGCATACCTTCAGCAGGCTCGATGTATTTCATACTCTCTCCATCGTAGACGATCCCTCGGACGCCATGGCAGGTGGACACAGCCACCCTTGAGCCAGGCTTGCCTCGGACCGTCCCTGAGTATTGACATAAGTCTATATCCTGAAAAATTACATGGAGAATTTAGATAAAAAAATAAAATAAAATTAAGATTAAAAAAGTCGATTGTAGAAAAATTTTTGAAGGGAACCGCCTAACGTCGGATGTATCCGACAAACACTGTCGCGTTTATTCCACCAGGTCCGTCAGCTCTTCTGCCACCAATGGGAATTGAAGAGCAAAACGAGATGGAGTATCCAGTCACAAACACACGACCCTGGCGAATAGGACACAAAAACACTCGTCGGAACAATCCGACGCAAGCGGTTAAAGGGTTAAATAACTCCTCTTGTTCTGGGTGGAGCAAGAGGGAGACCTTTACTGACTAAAACCCACCAGTTGCCATTTGCGTTTCAGGGCCGTGCTTTGATATTCTCGGATTTTCTCTACTATAATATGCATGGTAGGTATACACATAAACCTTCTTAATGAATCACTCTGTCTATTGGTGAAAACTGCATGAAAAGCCGTTCTTGAGTTTGACGCTTTCATACAGATAAACAAACGCGATGGAGAACTTTGTTTTATAATTTAAAAAGATATTATAAAAAATAGGACTTAAATGCTGAGAAAGATAGTTAAATAATGCGAAAATCCCCTTCCCCTATGTTCCTACTCACCCCGTTTGTCTATACTTACTAGACTTGGAGTCATATAGAAACCCTAGCCATAAGCCACCACAGATTTAGTGCGTAAAAAGGATGACGCTTCACGTGTTATTTAGTTCCATCTCTTTCTGTCTTCTTATTCGTTAAAGTCATTTTGTGTTTAGTAACATGAATCTGCCATTGTTCTTGTCTCATGGCCTTAAAAAAACCTATGAAGACAATATCATAAAGTTAAGGGGCACTTTCAAACTCATAATCAAGCAACCTTGGTTGACCATAAATTGATGTCGCAAGTTCACAGGTGAACGATTCTTACGGTAACCATGGAAAATGATTGTCCACGGAGAAACCATCAAAATAATTACGGTACTAACCGTTCGTCGGGCATCCGGCTCTTAGTCGTACTACTTACTTAGTGATTGAATAATGAATGTTTTATCCAGGTTTCGTTTCATTAGCTTAAAGCTTCAGATACCCTGGGCCAGTGTTCCGCAAACTTTTTACGTTCAAGTTACATCTAAGGCGGAAAATTTTGAAGGTACACTATAAATGAAAAATATTTTTTAAAGATTATTCATCAACAAAACAAAAATGAGTTTCTGAGAATTTTTATTTTAATCGGTTTTCATTTCCAACTGTTCTTCCTGCTCGTTAATCGGTAGGTACCTAAGTGTCAAAAAGAAATGCTCTCGAAGAATGAATTTCGAACCCAGACTGAGTTCTACATTTTTCCTCCATCTCGTCTATTAATTTTATGAGATAACCGTATTTTTCCACCAAGACACACCTACTATTGCGCCTTTCGCACCAGGGCCGAGTCTTCCTTTCAGAATCAGACCCTTGGCCCCAGTAGGCTTCGACCCTGCTGGGCCCCTAAATCCTCCCTGGGAATGTTGAAAATTATTCCTAGATTCCGTTTAGCTGTTTGAGCGTGAAGGAGTTATAAACATACATACACACCTTCGCCTTCACCTTCGTTATGTCGTGGGCCAGATCTTAGAAATTGATCACTTCATGATATGGCTAGGTTATACTAACCAGATCATTTTAAACGTAAAAGTTTGATGACAATAATATGTCAAACCTTGTTTGGCCTACTTTCTATGGACCTTTTTAACATAGAAATCCTACATTAATGATATGGCCAAACGAGAATTGAATATCATCAAACGTTAAACGATCTGACCAGTTTTAGTTGGCCATATCATGAAGTGATCAATTCTAAGGTCTGGCCACGATATTTATATTGTGCTAAATAGGTACAAAGTATTTTTATTCAACTTACCTCTTTCTTAGGTTTATATACAACAGTCTTGCCGTTCTTCTGGTACCTAAGTACATGGTTCTCTGTGACTAGGTCCTGGTTCAGTCTCAGGTCCAGGACGTACTCCTGCCCGTCTATCGGGACCGTTATTGTCACCTCTGAATGATGTGCACCGCTCTGTAACAGATGTTTAAGGGTTAAGATTTTAATTCGAGGATCTATTGGCTAAATAATAACAGCCGCATAAGTCGATCTCACCGAGGTCGATCTGTTGATGGGTGACCATTCATTACATAGTGACTCTGTCGTGTCTCAGAAAGCATGTTAAGCCGTTGGTCCCAGCTGTTATTTGTAAATCTTTGGCATCAGGGTACGGGAGGTTCTTGTTTCGGTTTAAAGCGAAAAAAACGACCAGGTATCATAATTTTTTGGATCGTCTAGATGGCACGGTGGAGCATTACTGTGACTTTGTAATGACAATCAGCGGAGGTGACCTCTCCGATCCTGGTTCAAGCCACTATGGCTACGGCACCGGAACTATAAGAAGCAGTCATTTTCTGTTGCGAAGCAATAATGTGAGTGAAGGAGATGGCTGCAACAGTAAAGAAACGTATATCCTCGAGCCCCAGCCGCTACCACAGGAGCCACGCCCCGGGTGTTAGGAGTAGCAGGGCGATTCCCGGCCATCGTAGGTGCGGGCTAGCAGCCAACGAGCAATGGGTTCGCCGTATGGCCGTCCGGATAGGACCGAACCCTAGTGTTTCACGCGCGCCTCAAAGGAATGTCAGCAAAATCGTAGAGGCCCAGAAGGACCGATGCCCACTAGAGTTCCGGGAACGTTGGAAAGAGTTACCATGGCTCTGGTATGCAAAGGGCAACTGAAGGGGACCGGTAGGTTTTAGTTAATAAAAGTCTGACAGGCCCTCTCGCAGCACTCTAGAGTGTCATTTAATGATTACCCATTTCAAAAATAAAAAAGGGTACGGGTAAGTCTAGCTTTCTTTCTTTTGTTTCTGGGTATTATAAAATTGTTGTTGAATGGACCAAATGATTCGAGTAGCCGTTATTCGAGCACATAAATCGATGTTGAAGGTTTCTGGAGTCCCTACCTAATAAGTTAAACAGCCTGTATATTACCAGCCTGGCAAAAAGTTTTCAGCTCGGTCGACCCCTCAAACAGATACAAAACTATTAGTCACCACAGAATAATGACCACCAATCTAAGTAATACCAACAGAACCGTTAGAAAACAGCAATATTACCGGTAGACTCAGAACAGCTACTAGGCTGACAGAGGTCAACAGCATGTCTAACTTCCGTTCTAAATGGTGTTCCGTATTTTTATTGTAAAGTGATGGTATTTCTTTACGCTGTTACACGCGATGCATGAGCGAAGGTAATGTGAGCCTTCCCACTTATGGTAATGCGTTTAGCATTGGGTTTTTAGCTGACACAGTAAATCTTGTACTTGACGGTTTCGCTTAAACCATTACTACATTGTCAGTTATGAAGAAATATAGAAAGAATATCTCTTTAAAATTACCTCACACGCACAACTCAGCAAAGCCTAATAATAAATAGATAATAGCAAATAAAAAACAATTGATGAATAATCTGTGCGAGGCCAAAAAAGGCACCTAAGTCAGCATACGGTAAGATAATTAAAACAATAAATAACGTAGGGCTGGTGTTCTGGTAAAGCTGGTGTGATGCCACGGATACACACGGAAGACGCTTCTTACTCTTAATACTGTTGAAAAAATGATTTTCCTCACTCTGGGTGAAGCGAGAGCGAGTGTCAAAGTTTTACTGACTAAAGCCCACCTAAGTTCCTTCAGTTACCCTTTGCCGTTCAGGGTCGCGATAACTATTTTGTAAAACCCCACGAACACTACACGCGCTGTTGTGCCTAATTAACCAGACGACAAAATGAAAAATATGTGTTGTAGAGATAATTTTTTCAAGCCAAATCGAATAAGTTGCACCCTTAGAGTGAAAGTGTGCATGAATGTAATGAAAGCCTTCAAAATTTACGAGTAATTTTTTATGGATCGCTATCTTGTTTTTTTTACTCATAATTCGAGGTCTTTTTCATCACTTTCAGCTAATGGTGTTTTGAGTTACATCACTATCAGTCTAAGGATGCGAAGTGTGTAGCACGCCTCATGGAAAAACCCATTATTAACGCAACTATAGATTCAGTCGATGCAGGTCACCAAAACATTGTGCCTCGACTGACATTTGAGAAAAGTGATGAAAATTACAATGGCACGGCTTCAAAATAATTGAATAATAACCGCAACAAAATATATGTAGATATGATTTTAATTGCTGGTAGATCTAGTAATTAAAATCATATTTACATATATTGTCACAGTCCCATGATTCATGATTTGCAGTGATTAAAACAATATTTATGGTTCTAAAACGAGAAATACATAGTTCTAAGTTAACGCAGCTGACATGTGATCCTAACAAAGAGATTTATAATGTCTTTGGTTCCTAATAAAGTAGATTTTCAAATAAACGAAATGAGGAACGTAGATTTTGCTATTTATGCGAGTTTCAAAGAGTTGACATTATATATTATCATGCTTGATGGATTTGGGGCCAGACGAAACACTGTCAATATTGTTTCTTCTCATCAGGGAATATTACAAATAGAAGGACTTTGTTACAATCTAAAGCCAGTAATATCTAAATACTAAAGAACCGTAGCCTATGCCAGACTCCCTTGGGACACATCAAGCTTTGTTGTTTTCTAGTAAATAAACTAGTTTTAGATTCACTATCTTTTATTTTGGTAGGGAATCATCATGAGGGAGTGTCAGACTTGTCATCATCATCTTCCTGCCCTTGTCCCGTTTTATTTGGGGTCCGTGCAACACGTTGTTTTCTTCCTTTCTGTCCTGCCACTCGTCACGCTATCACTAACTCCCTTTTCTTTCATATCACTTCTCACACAATCCATCTATCTTTTCTTTGGTGTCCCTCTTCCTCTCCATCCATCCACATGTAAAGTGTCAGACTTTTACTACTGACTTTAACCCACTTGTGTTTCTTCTATTGCCCTGCGTTCCAGGGCTTATGGTAACTTTTTCGAACGATCCCCTTGGTATAGGTATAGGTCCTAGGTCCTACTGGGCCCCTACTTTTCTGAGATCTCTTTCATTTTTTTGATTTCATCAGGGACATAGTCTATGACTTCAATGTCAAGTAGATATTGTGTTATAGAAATGTTTGGTTGTCTTACCGTGTCTCTCGTCGTCGATATTTCTCTTTTCGTTCTGCCATGATGTACCAGTGGCTGAACCAGTCTGTGCTTGTTGAAATCTAAGGCTGGTGATCCTGAAACAATGAGAACATCATATTAGGTTACTCATTTGAGGTCCTCGTTCACTACTAAATAATCGGGAAGATGCTATCTACTAATAGCAACGAATAAATACGCTACCACTACCAAGTGGTGCCAAGTGAAAAAAGTTGTCTACAATTTTACGATTACTTTTTCACTTTTCGTTTTGGCTGTCATATAGTCAGAATTTTGGCGAGCTATGCATTTCTATGAGTGAGCGCTGTATTGTAGCCCTGCTGTCTCCAGCAGTCGCCAGCGAGGCGTTTCGGTGCTGTGAGCTGACAAGATCACACCTTATTTACCTACGGAAGTGGTAGAAGCCAATTCCTGGCCGGAAAATGTATGGTTAGATAATTATATTTAATTATTCATATTTCCCGTTTCCCTGCTGACGAACACGAAGGCGAGATTAAAGATAGAAGCAAAAGGCACAGGAAACACATTCACTTTGCCAATAAAGTGATTCATTAGTAGAATTTTAATTTGCATACACCATTGTACCGTTACCGCGAAGTCTTTGTTTTAAAGCCGTGAAGGAATGGTGGATGATGTTGATATGCAGTTTTTCTTTTTAATTTCTGCTGTAGGTACTTTATTGTAATCATTTTGATAATCTCTCTAACCTAACGTATCGTTTGATTTATTGTATGGAGGTTCGATTCCAATTCCGAAAGTAAGGAACTTCCGATTGATTTTGCACCTCCGATTCTGATTTTGGTTCCAATAAATTTTAATCCGGAGTTATATCGGAGGTATAAACAAATTTATACTTTACTTGTGGCGCGAAATCTCCCTTCCCCCATGCATTCTGTCTATTAAGGTAGAACTACATTGTGCACATGTGGGCCACGTACGCCGATCTGGGCGCGTCGGTCTCCATACATTTTATATGGCAACCAGACATGCAGAGCTACATTAGATCCACGCCACGCAACGCGCCGCTACGTACAAATGAGGCGTGGTCCACGTGCGCTACGGTCTAGTGTAGTTCCCGCTTTACTCTTTCACTTGTTTTGGTCTTTAGAATGTTGTGAATTTGCACTTAATTTATACCTACTCATACGAGTTTTTTATTAGTTTCAGTAGTATTGAATTGGTTTTTGGTTCCGTTTCCTATGAAAGAAATTTAAAAACTCCGGTTCCGAATTCGGTTCCGATATAACCACTTCTATGACATCACTATAGGGATGGAAACTATGTATTTTCTTAGAGTTGGACTTGACAACCAGGTGACTTGTACGAGTTTATATTTTTGTGAACACATCCATGATACAGGAGTAAATCTTAGTGTGGAACCAGGTCTTTTTTGGGGTTCCGTACCCAAAAGGTAAAACGGGACCCTAAGACTGCTATTCGTCTGTCACCAGGCTTTATCACAAAACAGAATAAAATTAATAATTAAGAAGGCTCCCATACAACAAACGTGTTTTTTTTTGCAGTTTTATAGATAATGGTACGGAACCCTTCGTGCGCGAGTCCGACTCGCAAAAAAAAAAATCCTACAACATATGTACGTAACATCGATCTAAAAAAAAAACCAAGGCAGACTAAATAATAACGATTGACATTTAGTTTTTTTGTTTTCACGATTTGGATAAACCTACACAGTTGATACCCACCCACAATCCGTTTCCGTTCTATAATTAAATACTTTATTAAATCGTTATTTTTGAGTAATACACAAATGCATATTATTTCAATTTATTTTTAGGCTTAAAGTCCGCCTTTGTACTATGTTTTGCATGAAGATTTTTTTTTAAAGTTTTTATTAAGTTGCTTCATTTCTATTCTTTCTTTCTCTCTCAGCCTATCCTTTTCCCAATTTTGTTAGGGTAGGTCAAACTGATCGGAATGCAGATTGGTACTTATAGATTTCTATTCGTTTAAATCCTTGTACGGAGCCAGAGGGCATGGGAAGCAGTCAACTTCTTCTGCGAAACAGTAATGTGAGCGAAGGAGGCGGTGAATATCGTGAGCCAGAAACAATCTTCACGCCCCAGCCACCGATGGAGACTCCCTGGGTGTTGGCAGTCGCAGGGTGGACGGCGAACGATGGGTAGGCCGCCGTTCGATAAGAACTAAGCCCAGGTCGACTGTGGGTGGTATTCGCGCCTCCAAGACATGTTAGCATGATTAACGGGGCCAGTTAGGGCCAATATCTGTTAGGGCTGCGGGATTGTTCTAAAGAGACCCAGCAGACCTAGAACGCAAAAGGCAACTGAAAAAGCAAGGATGGGAAAATTTTCGCTTCACCCAAAGCGGTGGAACTTATTTGATGATTAACCAGCCAAAACGGCGGCGGTTATTGTTTTTTATTTTATTTTAATTTTGTAGAGATTAGTTACTTTTTATTTTACTGTTATTTTGTCCAATGTTTTACTCTCTTTCAAAACATATGAAAAACTATCTCAATAACCAGAAAAGGCAGTAAATCCAACAACATCTTCAGTCAAACACATCATTAAAACCAATAAACGTTCTATTCTATTATAAGATCGCGACAGGTTTCCTCATAAAGCGCACAATGATGCGCGTGCGCCTATCGCGTTGACCAGTCACGTGGCGGACAAAATTATAGCTAGGTTAGATCAACGACCGTCTTTTATTGCTATACGGGGCGGGTCACTTGATCCGCTCCCGCTTCGAATGGTACAGTTGTACAGTTTCACAAAACGTCAAAAATTGTATTCTATTTAAGTTAATTAAATATGATGTCACCCAAAGGGCAATGGAAAGGGCTATGCTCGAAGTTTCAGAAATGAAGATATCTGGAAGATTGCCAAGGTTACCGACATAGCCTGAAGAATCGCCAAAGTGGCAGGCACAGGCACATTGCTCGCAGAACCGATGGTCGAAGGGGACGATTGGTTCTGGAGTGACGACCACGTACCGGAAGACGCAGCGTTGCCTTCGGTCGGCATTTTTCCAGTCTCATATGAGAGGCGAAATAGGCGAGTCAAGATCGGAGACAATTCCTGCCTATGTCCTGTGTTATTTGGGATCGGCGCAACACGTCTTTTTCTTGTCCTGTCAACCGTCACTCTATCACTAATTCCCTAGTCCCTTTTCTATCATATCACTCTTTACATAATCCATCCATCTTTTCTTTAGTCCATATCCCTTGTCTTATCCCGAGTGAATGAAATAGGGTCCGTTGTAAAATTTAAAAGAATATGGCGACCTAACAGTCGTACACAAATAATTACTTTTTTATAACATGGATAGACTATTCCAGATACGGATGAATGAACATGTGGAAATAACATTAATTTGGTACAAAAAAATTATCAATTAAGTAGTGCAATTAATTACGGACATGCGTAATAATTTTGGTGCTCTCATAATCCAAAATGTCGGTAGAATTGTGGCGTTAGTTTTTTGTCGGTCTGGGCTGTAACATGTATTAAAAATGAAACCGTTTTCATCCGGTTTTTTGCAGCACAGTCATCACTCTCACTTTAGTCCTATTTGTACATAAATTGTAGTCGAATGAGAGCAACATGTTAAGACTCTCGCAGCCCTAGCATGACTGAAGCTTACTAAGGCCATGGGTTGACTTCCGAAAGGGAAACCCGGGGTCCTGGAACGCAAGCCAAAGAAGGAACATAGGTGTGATTATAGTCAGTAAAAGTCTAACACTTTCGCAGGAGAACTTATTTGATGACTTCCCAACTCGAAACAAAAAAAGCCACGTTGGTATAGTGTGCTGTTTTTTTATGAACTTGCAGTAAATAAAAATAGAATTAAGATAACCTCAGACTCTGAAGACATTCAATAACAGTGAACTATAAAATAAATTACAAAAACGTCGCGAGTGCACCTCGTTCGCCATAGCACAAAGACACATTGTTGTCGACTAGAATGGTGTCAGTAACACTGTTTGGGCAGTTCTCTGTAGATTTTATCTTTGAAATAAAGAAGCTGTATGTATACATAACTGTGGAAGATAAAGATGGTTTTTGTTTAGCCCTGACCCTGACCAAGCAAGTGGTCTAACCTCCGATTTCTGATTTGAAATTGAGTATTTGTCAAACTCTATTTTAGCCCGAAAATGTGTCAAAATTTGCCATTTAAGTTGAGTTTTAAACGTGCTTATCTCAAAATACTCAATTCAGATACCCGCCCTATGACAAGGTATTCTTTTTAGGGTTCCGTACCTCAAAAGGAAAAAAACGGAACCCTTATAGGATCACTTTGTTGTCCGTCCGTCCAAAACGCGTGGAGGTATCGAGCTGAAAATAAAAACATAAACTTAGGTCTGCGGTCCCTTGAAGCTGTGATAGAATCAAACTTCTAAGTTAATGAAAAAAAAAGATACGGCCGTTTATTACACAAAAAACGTGTATTTCGACACTCCCAAGGAAATCAAAATTCATAGGGTAGAATCTAGAATCCCGAAATTTGAAGCATGAAGTAAGAGGTCATAGCACAAGTATAAGAAAAAATCTGAAAACTGTGAATTTGAAGTTACCTACGACACAAAAAAAAAATTGCAAGTCGAAAAAATCTTCGTAACTCAATTAGGGAGTCGAACTATTTTCATAGGTGAGTCCGTACGGAACCCTCAGAGCGCTAATCCGACTCGCACTTGCCCACTTTTTTTTTCTAATCAGGTGCTATCTACAAACCTTGAGAAGCAGTTTGCTATGAATATTGAGCGTATGATTTACAACAGACATTTTTAAGTATAGTATAAAAAGCATAGATATCCGTGATAAAAAGACATATTCCTGGAACGAATCACGCCGCCAATACGATTCCCGTTTGAAATCCATTCAGTGGGTTAGTAAAAATATTTAGTTACCGCGCACCTGGAGCGCACAGGGCAATTGTAGAACTACAGGTGGGTTTTAGTCGGTAAAACTCACTCCCTCTCACCCCACCCAGAGCTGGAGCAGTCATTTGATGATTAACCACTTTAAAAAAAAGTTCAAGGCCATTACTTATTATAGCGTTCTGAAGTATTAATCTCGCATACTTTAATCTAACCAATTTTATCAAGTTTAGAATTACTTACTGAATAATAAAATTAATCCATTTTCGTCAAGATCAAGAGTGCAGTAATTGGACCGGATGTAACGCCGTCAGAATAAAATGAAATCGACTTGGACATACTAATTACTCATTATTTAGAACTGAATAACAAGCCTCGAATAACTCGAACGCTTACAGCAGTGGTTCCAAATCTTTTTTGATAGGGTACCACTTTGGTTTCTTTGTTAGCAGGAACCAGAAGTCAGGAGAAAACTATCTATACTAATATTATAAAACTGAAGAATTTTTGTTTGTTTGAACGCGCAAGTCTCAAGAACTACTTGTTCGAATTAAGAATTTATTTTAGTGTCGGGTAGCCTATTTTTTATTACAACATCACGCTACGACACTCGGGAGCGGAGCAGTAACCAAAGACGCGGATTAAACCGCTGGAGACCGTTACTGAAAAAATTGTATCATAAACTTTAAAACTTGTAGCACACCTATTCTTTAGAATCAAAAGCAAAGTGCATGCATTGTCAAAGAAATCACAGTTCTGAGAGAAACTTAAAATATGTTCGCATCATTGGTAGTATCTACTTTCTGTTGGAAAGGATAGTTTAAAATTTTTAGACATTTGGCAGACTACTATGTTAGCTCTTACGGACCACTAGTGGTCCGTGTAACAAAAGTTGGGAACCACTGACTTAAATGGACGCTATAGTGCATGGTAACCTTAAAACAATTTGGCATTGAGATCTTAATTATGATATCACAATTACAGATGGCATACAAACTATAGGATGTCCTGCGTTTAGAACAAAGACATTGTTTGGTATGCTAGAGCGAATTCGTCGTTGCTCGTAGATTTGGGTTAAACACTAAAGATATTCTGACAATGAAATAGATCGTTAACATTTATAAAACGATTGGTTGGTGCGCCGTGTGTCGCGGGCTCGATTCCTGCAGATAACAAATATTTGTACAAAGTCAAAGTCAAAAATTTTTTATTTCACATAGGCCTACATGGGCACTTATAAAACGTCAGAAGCTAGTGCACGGTTCCAAATTGGTCGTTTCCTATGGAGAAGAACCGGCAAGAAGTCAACAAGTCTACAGGTAGTTGTTCCGTGTTGTCACCCGCCCAAATTTGGCACGCAGGTAAACCACATCCTAGAATAGCTTATAGGATACTTATATCCCGATAGTTTTCGTATTTCATGCGAGTGATGCAGCTGGCTTTAGTAGCCAGAGCGGTTAGTACTGTTATAAGTTTAGAACCTGCCAAAACTTCATACAATTTACGCATGCTTGTAATGGCGACTAAGACAAAGGGTTAACGACATTGCGTCTTGTACATAAACGTAAATTTTAAAGGACATATTTGTCACTTTTAATTAAGACTTAGCCGCTTATGTCCTAAATGGGCAAATAGCTAAATACCACACGCATTGCGCTCCCGCGAGTTTTGGGCTGGCCTACTTAGATCGAGCTAATAATAAATAGCCTTCCACTAAATTGCGTGATGTGTATACAATTTTTGTTTTCCTATTTTGACATGACAATGAAATCTTTAAGTTCAAATTGTGAAAAGAATCATTCTCGTCAGAACTAACCATTTTGGCTGTCAGTCAAATCGTTGTGGTTGTTTTCTTGGAAAAGTTGCACCAAAAAAAAAGGACTATGACCATTTTATATTAAAAAGTTTTTTTTTTACAAAAATAAATACAACCGACTCAAAAAAAAGACTAAAAATAGTGAAATAACTCTCAAGTTCGGAAGTGGGTGTTTCATTTATTGTTATTTCGTTTTTTGAAACCGCCTGACCAGGCCTCCTTTTGTTTTGGAAGACGGTTACAAATAAAGTGCAAATTGATCAACTGTGCCAAAAGAGTACGATTCTTTATTACATTAGTATCTTTCCAGTTAGTCAAACATTTTAGCACTTCGTATTTGGTACTAACAAATACTTAAATTATCACCGACGTTACCTTTTATATCTTTTTGACAAGTCCAGAAAGCACCAATTAGTTGCCAGGAAAAACAAATCGGGGAGAGCGACTGTCGCAATCCAGCGCTAGGAATATCACAATCGCAGCGATAGGTCTCCCCTGTGGGGAGTGGTTAGAGAGGCACCACGGCGTCCTTGCTTATCGGCAGACGCAGATACTCACCGGATGCGGTTGTTTCGGGAGATTCCTACCTCGAATTCGGCGATAGGAAACTCCCGGGTGTCCCTATTATACGGATTGCTCGGAAGAGTCGGGTGTAGTGGAAATGTGGTAGTAATGCGAGCAAAGAAGGCGGCAGAAAGCATGAGGAGAGAATCTTTACGTTTTTACTTATCTGCTTTTACTATGATAATATAATTACAGAATAGAACTAAAAATGCCTGTCACCCTGTTTTACGCTTTTACTGCTAGAGGATAATCAAACAATATTATCTTTATCTTGCGACTTCAGCCTCTATCATAAAACTAAGTATTTTCGTGACAAGTTGAGAAATCTATGAAACTGAATTCTTGAAAAAAATACCGAGACTAGTTTCAGTCCCTCTTAAAAACATATAGACAATCAATTTTACCACTTTGTTATATTATTTTAATTTAATGAGATCAAACAAACATGATATAAACAAACGTTTATCATGAATGGGAAACAAATAGGTACCAGGAAGCATATGACAATTATTACTAATGGAATTACGTTTTAATGTTGCAAATCAATTACTTTGTCTATATTTATAAGCTTTTGATAATGTCTCTGAAGTACTTAATATTCTAATTTATAAGTTAACAATCATAAATAGATAGAATAGCATATTAAAAAAAAATAGATATACTCATGAATCGCATCGACGAATAAGGATCAACGATGGTAAAATAAGTATCTTTGCAGTATAACATGGAAAGACAAAGACCGACAGATAGCTCTACTAGCTTTCTTTAAAGTGGGAAATCAATAAATATTTTTTCCTGCTCTAGGTGATGCGCGAGTGTAACTGATGGAACCTACCCGTGTTCCATCAGCTATCCTTTGCCATACAGGGCGACGATAACTCTTTCGAATATTCCCTCAGCCCAATATATTACTAACTAATTTGTTTCATTCCTTGACGTCACTGATAAAGCATGGTTCCACTATTTTGCCACACACCTTTCTCCAAAACGTTTTTATAGAGAGATAAAACTGTGATCCACATCCTGTTTTGTAGGAACATAAATCTTCTGTTATCGCACCTTAACAGATTTAAAGAGATTTAATACCGAGGTAAACGTGTGAAAATCAGCTTAATGCGTTATTAAGTATCTTGGTATATTATGAAGGCACTAGTTTTTAAGCAATTGCCAGCTGTAAGATAGATTTGGTAGGTTTAATCAAGCATGGGAAGCAATCACCTCCTTCTGCGAAGCAGTATTGCGACCGAAGGAGGTGGCGAAAAACTTGAGGGAAATGCAGTCCTCTCATTCCAGACGCCAGATGATGCCCCGGGTGTCGGAAGTCGCAGGGCGATTCCCGACCACCATAGCTTAGGCGCGTGTTAGCGGACATACGTACCTAGTGTACCTACATTACAATATTACAGATGAATCGCTGAGAAAACAGTAGTTATAAACTTTGATGTGCTCTTACTGTCCTCACTTGCAAATAGCTCTATCGCACTGAGGTTTTCATTTGACTAAAAACCCAATTCTGGGTTAAGCTCGCCTTTGTAACTAACCTGTCCTTATTTCTAATTAACTGTACATAATAAAATGCAAAAGAATGCATTGTCTACTGTTATTAGCCAATACAGCTAAAACCAAATCCTGCCCCCCTAGCCAAGTTACGATCGTTTCGTTTGCGTTGAACGCCTCAAGTAGGCCACGACTCCAATTCCTTTGTTCTGACCTGGCTGAGCGTTGTCATGACGTAACTTGTCTAGGGGGGCTAAATTCATCTCCTTAAAGAAAAGGTATCGATTATTATGTTATCTAGCCTGCACTGTCCAGCTACGAGGCCATTTCTTACTAATTCCTAAGAGATGGTATCGATAAGTTTAAAATTATACTACATACGTTAACGATTAACGCCTCTCCAAAAGCTTAGCTGATTATATTATAAAAACAGCATAAAATATTTTAAACCAAAATTATTCTCTCTCAAATATATTCCTTATACGAATATTGGCAGTCCAAAAGTTATGGCAGAGAATCTGCAATGTGCGGTATCTCTCCACTGCAATTGCAACTTTAAAACTGATAACATAAAGTTCAAAATTCAAGAGCTTGCGTTCCAGACTATGCAAATCGCACAACCATATTCGATAGTCCTTTGGCTTCATAATCTAATTTGTATGTCGGAAATTGCTATAGCGTTGAAAACCATAGCAATTTGTGCTAAATGGATTTTTTATGGACAAATGTGTGCTATATGTGTTTCCCACCTCGTGACTAAAATCAGCACGAATTCTTAAAACCTGTATAATGCTTTAAACTGAAGACTGCAGGGCGGAACATGAAATAAAGGCAATATCAGGGAAATGATAGACGAGACCAGCGTTAAACAGAACAGAATAGAAGAAGATGGAAAAGGCCTTTGCCCAAGTTTGGCAAACAGACAAAGTTGTCGATATTATCATAGACATTAGACATCAATATTTTAAAATGTGTAAGCCCGTCTGCTAGGTGGCCATAACCCTGAAACGCAAAGGATAACTGAAGGAACAAGGTGAGTTTTAGTCAGTACCAATAAGTTATTTGATAATTTTCCACTAAAAAAAAACCTTTTGTTACTCTGAATAAATTTCTTACATTATAACAGCATAAAACTAAATTACTATATTTATAATTGTGAAGATTTGTCACACTGTATTTCTGCAATCTGCATTCCTATTCAAATCATTTTATACTTCATAAATTAAAACACGCATAAATGTATTGTCTTGAACTGAACGACATATCACATTCTTATGCAAAGTACTAAAGGGCCTACACGGCACTACTATAATAAACTTAAAATACAAGCATGCATTTTTATTTTTATATTATGACAGAGTTTAAAAACTTTGTATTATATTGTTAAGCCCGCACCATAGTCACATCTTATCAAACTACCCCTATGTCTTGTACAATATAAGTGCTTAACAATACTTAAAAAAAATAACACAAAGTTCTTTTTAGTTAAACAACAATTCTTAGTTATAATACAATACGAAAAACTGCATCAGCAAACTCCCTTGCAGATTGACGAATACAAACCATGCTGTAGGTAAATAAAGAGTAACCAAAAATTTGGTCAAAAAGTTTCAATAATAATAATAATAATAATCAATTTATTTCAGGCAACATGTACCCATATCATAAATACCTTATAGACTAACATACATAATTACTTATAATAAATCATTTTTTTAGTAAACATGATTTAAAACTATGTTAGTAACACTTAAGCATGCCAATTAAGTATTTACCATTTTAACGAAGGTGCATTTATTTTACGTAAACATTTTGGGTATTGATGATTATGAAGATTCTCTTTCAAGAAAGCAACGAGCATTCGCCTTTTCAAATGCTGCAGCAATCACTACATAGTATAAAACATAGTCGTTTCCCTCTGTCTGTCCCTATGTATGCTTAGATCTTTGAAACTACGCAACTAATTTTGATGGTTTTTTTTTAATAGATAGAGTGATTCAAGAGGAAGGTTTATATGTATAATACAAGCATAATATAGTAGAGAAACACTAATAGTTTTAGAGGTTTCTGATGTGATATAAATAAACAGACTTTTTTGCGCTTACATTGCAAACGCTAGCTGAACCCTACGAGATAGATCAAAATAATGTACTAAAGTATTGTACACCTTAAAAAGGTCTACAATAAAGTCCGCGATGGTATGGCTTATTTACAAAGTGACTTTAAGCAGCATTAATCCTTATCCAATTAAGTAAATACATTAAATACATTGTGCATTTAGTATAAATCAATATGGGTTTACACCATGTAATTTAAATGAATTCAAAGATTCAAAGATTCAAAAGCATTTATTTCAAATAAACCATTTACAGGACCTTTTGAAATGTCAAGAAGTCTGTTAGTCAGAAAAAAAAAATGATGCTAATTGCTCATTCCAAAGCGTAGATCTCTATGGAGAAAGAATGTGCAAGAAACTCCATGGACACTCTTTTCAATCATGTTTTGTAATTACAAATATCACTGTTACATGTTTCTTGTCGTTATCATGTGAGAACAATGTTAATACAGTAAAAATAAAAACTAAATATAGATATTAAAATAGCAACTGGCAGCTAAGAGATGACCAGTCTCAACTGACAGCGCCCGTTCACGAACATGACGCTAATATTAGCACCACTCAGCTCAACCATTTTGAAGGGAACCGAATGATCCAACACATGCGCCACCATCAGCGAGACATTTAAGTGAGCATGACAAACTCTCAACTGCCGTGCTCATTTATGTCAAACAAGTCCAATAGTAACATAAAAAACCATAAAATAGCTCCATGGTACTCACATTTACAAACTTTGAAAATAAATGCTTCTACATTATACAATACTTATAATATTTTACAATTCCCAAAAAAAAAAGCATTAAAAAATAATAATAATAATTTCCAAACTAATCAATTTGTATACCTCGGTGGTAGAGGAGCTGGACCAGCATTGAGCCAAGCATTTTTATCTTGAATATAATCCTCCAACTTATAATATGCTTGCCTGCATAGTGTGCGTTTAATACAAGATTTAAATTTCGTTTCATTGAGTTCTAATATTTGTGGAGGTATTTTATTATAACATTTCAAACAGTACCCCATGAAAGAAGAGGCCACTTTAGCCAGTCTAAAACCTGGTTGAACTAATTGGTCCCTATTTCTTGTAACATAATTATGTCTATCGCCTCTTTTGCTAAAAAGAGGTGAATATTTTCAAAGATATTACAGATTTAAAATGCAACATAGCACCCGTGCGAAACCGGGGCGAGTCGCTAGTTTACAATATTACAATCTTATTACAGTTTTGTTTACGGAAAACCGTCTCACAACTTGGTCATACCATAACAGGGCGAGTAGTATACACAAAGACAGAAATAGTTGCTCTCCTAGTCACCTTCTATGTGCAAACGCAATCAACATTCTGAGCAAGATTGCCATAATATTACACTGATTTAGCTTTTAACTCTGGCTGCTGATTATATTGGATAATGTTTGGTTTTAATCATAAATCTTTTGTTGACAATCAGCTGGCATGCGTATATACCTATGTTTGTCTTCTGACAACTTGTCAGGAAATAAATTGCTTGGCTTGGCAAAAATGCTGAGAAACATAGTTATCTCTCATGAAAATTTGCGGCAAGACAGCGTTGAGTGCCAGTCAGTGATAAGTCAAAACACTCAGCCTCATCTTGTGAAGTTGCGACAAAGATAACAAGAAACAAAAAGTTGTTTCATTGCCTGCTTTTGATGAAAGTAACAAATAGATAGCGCCATTAACGCTGAACAAGTTTGGCATAACGTCTGACCTCTGGCCTACCAACAAAAAGTAATGTAGCGTCAGGAAAAATCTCAAACAGCCAAGTAAGCTTTTAATTTTGTAACTGGCAACATTTAAGTCTCATTTCTGATTTTTATGGACCAGTCAGTGATCGCATGCAAAGGGCAATAAAATTGCAATAAACATCAATAAAATATTAATGTCAAAGACAAATCACTTGGTTTTATTGCGCAAAAGTAAATTGTGTTACACAGTTTTCAATGCCTTGACAAGGAGACCAGCACAAATAGTTTAAAAACTCTAGTTTGACATGTGTCATGTTCATTACTCATATAATCAACCGTTCATAGATACCGTGAATTGTTATTATTGTTATGAACCTGTTATGTCGGTAAAGGCCTTTCTAATTTCTTCAACAGTTTTCTGTCTTTAGCCAACCCTTTAGGTAGAAGTCTAACTCTTAGCTCAATCTTCTTCTGGACCTGCAACGTCACCGGTTCTTGTGGTTCGGGAACCAGTCAGTGGCTGTTTCATTCAAATTTTTTGCGACATACGGTAGATATGGCCTGCCCAGTTCCATTTTAGTTTAAAAGCTGAGTTGACTACGTCTGTAATTTATATTTTGGAATGAAGTATACAGTTCCTTATGGGTGGTATCTGATTTTAACTCTGATAATATTTTGTTCCATTGCTCGCTGGCAAATCCCGAGTACGGACTTGTGCTATTTTGTTAATGAACACGTTTTTGTAAAATAAAAATAAAAAAACGTTGTCCCCACACTAGGAATAGCACTAGTGTCGTGGGTGCGTTCACTCTAAACTCAATCATTTCTTTTAGTAGCTCTTTGCATTCTAGGGCCACGATAATTCTTTCAAACAATCCCTAAAGGCCTAAAACCAATTTCAAATACATACACCTCACAACTCACGGGAAGGGATCTAACTATTCTTAGACCGAAACTACACGACCCTCCACACTAAATCTATATTTATTCACAAAATGACAGCTCGTTCTTCGAATAAGCAAAATTAATGACAGTTGTTCCGCTACATTTCGGTTTCATGTACTAAATCATAATAAACATGGATAATCTTAGTTTCGAAGTTAGAACATGAGTAGTTTAGATCTCTTTAGATCAGCAGATTGTGAGATTAGCAAACTACACTGCTTGGCTGAATGCATAAAGCAAGGAGGGTACATTAGAATAGACTGCGAGTAGCGATTATTTTTATTTTATATAAACGTTTGTCGCAACTTGGGCCAGCACGTCCAACTGCTATCACTATTTATTACGAGTGACTTCTTGCAGGTCAATGAGGTTGTCGCCTGCTTAACTAGACTTACCTGTGGTTACCTTAATAAAATTAAAGCCTCCAGGCGGGACTTAAAAAAGCTTACACTAAACTAAAACTAAGCGGGTACTACACACTAAGGGTAACCTCTGTGGGGTACAGACCTCGGCTTAGGCCGTCACTGGGGAGAGGACAGCCATTAAACCCGATTGATTATCCATCTCTATAAAAATCTGAAGAATATCGAACCGAAAAAAAAACCAATTGGTTAATAATGCAATAGTAATTGCAACGAGTCTGAATTTCCAACTTCCATGGGATATAGGCGCGAATTCACGAATGCGTTAAGTAATAATTAGCATGTTTCGAACTGGCTATCATAACAAAGATCAACGCACTTCCGTTCAGATGAGTCACGTTACCGGAAACCACGGAGGACTAATGTTTGGAGTAGCTTTTATGAATACTAAGCAAATATTAAACCTTGTTTAACCTGACACGTATGTCACTCCTATCAAGACTTTTAACATGAAGGTTGTCGAATGTTAAAAAAAAAGAAAGATAACATATTTATTTGGTACACACAGATAATGTAGGAACGACTTTAATAGACTGGGTTTGTACCAAATGCTACCCAGGTTCCGAATGGTTCCTTACTTTCAAAATTACCTTAAAAAAACCTTTTACTATTCTTGTTAGGTTCGCGCTTGAAACCTAGAAGTAACCCATTCAAATGAATGCCTCAGGCATTATGTCCGCCTTTGTAATTTATGTTGCATGAAGACTAAATAAACAAATAAATTCACTGTTGACTTAAAGATTCCCGGGTTGTGTTGTTGTATCTTTTAAAATAATTACTGTCATTGTTTAAAATGAGCCAATAATTGTATTTTTTATCAAAACACAAAAATTCAACTAAAAATACTTTTGTCTAAAAACTTCTCGGATAGATTTTGATGATCTTTGGCTAATATAATCTAGGTAGTAGTTAGTCCAGCTCACATAATTGCTGGTCAGTGTCCTTTATAACAATAACATTGTGTGCCTCACGGCTGTGCCTAATAGGTCCAGTTCAGCAAAACGAAATTAACTGTACCTTAAATTAAGGTCAGTTGTTTTTGCGAGGTAAATAAATATTAAAATACTTAAAAAATAATAAATTAGACTTATGTATACTTAATAATATATTAGATAATAATTATATAATAGACTTAGTTATGTAGGTTTATATTGTGCACTGGATCCTACCCTCGAATATGTTCTCTCTCTATGATTCAAAGGTTTGCTGGGTGAAAACTCATTGCTGAGTTAAGCTCGTCTTTGTACAGGAACTGTCTGTATCTCCATATATTATGTTTTTGTGTACCTACAATAAGAATTAAATTAGTGGTACATAGGTTTTTGTAGGACTAAATAAACAATAGATGCGCAAAAATGGGCATCATTTCTTGAGAATTTATGTAGTAAATACTGCTGAGTTAGTTCTGTAACACACCGAGGAGCATTTTCCATAATAGTTTTTTTTTTTTTTTAAATTTAATTTGTCATAAATTCTTTGAAAACTTTTGACATTGATTGTCTGAGAGAAGAAATTTGCTAGCTTTCTGCCCTGAGTATATCATCTTAGATACAGAAATAGGTATACTAGAAAACGTGTTGCTATTACTAAGCGTAATGATTTTAAGCATAAGATCGTTCGGTTTAGCTGTAAAGTGCAGTCTTATGAATTCTGAGAAACGAAGTATAACTTATGAGTAATAGGAAATCTGCATGACCGGATGTTTTGGATTATGCAAGTGTAACTATTAGTCAATTTTAACAAAACAGTAAGTACAGTACAATACACACACACACTATACTACGCTACACTATTGTGTATGAAGAAATTAAATAAAAAACTGACATTAAAAAATAACAAATAAATTATATAGATACTTACGTAAAATAGAAACAGATTGCGAATATTTTAATATTTGTTTTTGTACTTATTAAAGCGCTCTTCCTCTCTTCTACTATTTTAAACGGTATGTACATGTCAATGTCCATAATTGTTTCTGTTTATCAATATTATTATGAAAACATTAGAGATTTTAAATATCTGGTAGGTATACTTAGGGCCCGCTTTCCTTACTGTAAACAGCATTCTCCCAATCAGCACTGCAGATTATCTGATAAATCTGACGCGGGAAAAGACGGCCATGACAGTTCCACAGATTGTTAATTCCTGCTAGATAGACCATAGATATCTTAAGCCTTTATCTACGGTAGAAAGAATCGATCAATCCAAAACTGTAGGCATGGAATATGAAGTGCGGTCCATAAAATGTTTACAGCCCATTAGTTTCATGAAATAGCTTCTAACTTCCTTTGCAGTTTGCACGTAAATCGTGGAGAATTCAATTGTCATATCTTATTTTATGCGAGAACTTTAGTACTTTAGGTGAAGAAAACGCCCATTTCTGAAACTAGTGAATGATTCAAAAGAAAAATATTGTAGGATCTTGTAGCTAGGTGATCGAAATACTTACAAACCAACCACTGTTACAATGGGATCAATAGCTGAGTACGAGCCAAGCATGAATTCGTGTATGTGGACCAAGTTACGAACCCGAACGAGCGCGCGCCGTGCGTTCGGCTCGTGTTCGATCGTTTTTTGACGAACATGTTCTTTCATGTTCGTCAAAAAACAGCACCACGTTCGAGGGCAGGTATATTGGACGTCCACACTTGACGCCGCGAATGACGACGATCAGAGCGTTTTAGCTCCTGCTCGGCTCCTAAGCTTAAACGCGCCATAATATTATAAAAATTTCAACAAAAAAAACATCACATCCCAAAAGTCCGTTTTTAAAATGCCACATTGGAAATACCGGTCCTCCGAAACGCATTCGAGGGTTATTTTACATAATAATGCCATGCACCGTTCCGGAACCCTCCAATGCAGTTGTGTGACGCGAATTGCCATTGTCCGGAACTTTTGACAGCCAGCCAACCTTAACAGCCTTCATTTACTACACCTGGTTTAAACGATCATGAACTTTGTTAAGTTGTGTTAAAGTTTAAGGTGTGTGAAGATGTAACATAGTTAGGTTGACGTCCGATAGGTCAGTGACATGCGACTTTTAGAACTCTATTCATACGCGTTACTCTGTTAACAGACTGACATGTAAACTGTGATATGAACAATGTTTTGAAACTAGAGTAATGAGTTGGTAATGGCAAAATTAAAAACAGGTTTTTTTTTTGTTTGTTTAGGTGGAAAAAAACAAATTAGAAATCTTTGCATTCCAACTCGCTTTTTACACTACAATATGCTAATTTATTCAAACGCAATCACTACTGATTTACTACCACAGTATGAAACATAACATTAATCATCGAGCAACGCCCATAACCAAAATATAACGACGATGCAGCTATTCAAACGCAAATAAAACACATCTTTAAAAACAAACAATATCTATGTTTGGACTATTCGAATTTCGAATGAAACACGTGATACCTTTTTTTAATAACCAGCCCCGGCCAGTGCCTTTAAAAAATAAAATATCAAATGAGTTCGCGCCTTTTTTAACTTTTTACCACAGAGTATAATAATCACTACGTTCTTTTTTTACGCATGACGCACGGTCTGTGAACTTCCTTCCATTGTGAGAATATCTCTAGAGCCAGTTCGGGTTTGGCCTAATACGGTAGTCAAACAAAATAAATGACGAACTATTTACGTCCTGTGCAACTTGTACGATGCATGTAAGTTTGAATCCTTGAGGAAAACACAAGTTTGAATGCGAAGAAGAGTCTACTGTTAATAAGTTTTTAAAATAGACACGCGTCATGAAAATTAAAATTCACGAAGCGTATAGCGTTAGAATTTATAATGAATAGCCATAAATTCAAAGTGATATTTAAAAAAACAAACGGTTATCGGATGTATTTTAAAATATTATGAGACGTTATAATGTAATCAATATACAGTAATAACAATGATTACAATTCCTATACCCGTGTTCACGATAAGGCAATCAGACATTACATCAACTTGTCACCGTTCTCATGGTGATGACATTAAAAGATTTTATTTAAGCCAATCGAAAATAAGGAAATCGAAAATTATCCCAGGGGAAAACCACTCCAAAGATAAAAAGTCAAAGACAAAGACAAGGCATTTTATTTCAAATAAACCATTTACAGGCACTTTTGAAATGTCAAAAAGTCAGTTAGTCAGAAAAAATGATGCTAATTGCACATTCCAAAGCGTAGATTTTCTCTATAGAGAAGAATGTGCAAGAAACTCCATGGAAACTCTTTTCAAACATGTTTTGTACTCTTAATTACAAATATCTAAGAATAAGAATAAGAATAATGTTTATTGTTCATTGTTACAGTAAATAAAGAATACCTTAAAACTATTTTATAATGATTAATATTGTCTGTAACTAATTATTAATTATACATATATTTAGATGGTGGTCCCCAAACTAGGTAGAACCTGTATCTTGGGGTCCTGAGTTGAATCTATGTTACATGTTTCTTGTCGCTATCATGTGAGAACAATGTAAATAAAGTAAAAATATAGATGATAAAATAGCAACTGGCAGCTAAAAGATGACCAGTCTCAACAGGACATGACGCGAATATTAGCACCACACAGCTCAACCATTGTCAAGTGTCCTCTATGTTAAGTATTATCTAAATCCGTGCAGCTGTTATGATCGGAAGAGGTAAAAAACAAGCAGACACGAGTTGCTTACGCATTTATAATTTTTAATATAGATCGAAAGAGTTACCTAGCATTGTCCACGGGTCCTGTTTGATTTACCTCTATAGTTGTAATGATGTAATTTATTGAAATGGGGGAATTATTTTTTTTCCTCATAATTGTAAACTGCTGTCAACGCACGGCAAATTGGATCATTCAATTTGTTTGTGGGGAAAACCTTTCCTCTATCGCTATGGGCCTTTCTTGCGTATATGAATAGAGGAAAACCAAAGAAACTGACCAGAAAGAAGGAAAATCACGCGACTGTTGGAAATTCATGGAAGAACGAGACATGCTGCATTGTTTCAAATATAAAATAAGTAGGATAGGTAAAAGGGACCCCCTCTCCCCGCTTAAGATGCGTACCGCAAGAGTTAGGTACCGTGTGGCCCTGGAACTCAAAGGGCAACTGATGAAATATAGGTAGGTTTTAGTTTCGCTATGTCAAGGTTGCTTAGAAAAGGATTTGGAAGAGTTATGGGATGTCTTTGTCTAGTATTTGGGGACCAGTATCGGCTAAAAACAAAATGTGAGAAAAAAAAAGAGAAAAATATAATGATCCCTGACTCGAGGCAGTAACATTTTCAATTGGAAATTATGCATTTACTTCTTTATACTTTACACGCCTACCATCATCATCATCATTTCAGCCGAAAGACGTCCTCTGTTGGACATAGGCCTCCCCCAAGTGTCGCCACAATAAACGGTCCCGTGCGTTTCGCATCCATCGGATTCCCGTAACCCATACCAGGTCATCGATCCACCTTGTAGGAGGCCTCCCAACGCTGCGTCTTCCGGTACGCGGTCGCCACCCCAGAACCTTTCGGCCTCTACGGCCATCTGTTCTGCGAACAATGTGCTCTGCCACCATCCGCCTACCATGCTGCCTCCATATTTTGTATCCTTTACTTTATAAACACAGTAATAATCGTATTATCCTGTTATTACCGCAGTACAGGTCTAGTGGTACAGGTCGTAATTTATGTAATAAGAGAGAAAGTAAGCTGGCCAAGTGGTCGACCTTGCCTTAATTAGCGGGTAGCGAAAAAAATATAAATGTGGTAATAATGTTCTACAATCGTGTTCAATTGTTGAAAATATAATTATTAAAATGTAGAATAAAATATTATTTATTTGAGTGTTGTAAAATTTACAGTGCGGAAATTAGGACCAATTATGAAACTTAATTATTTTGATGAAAGTTATTTTTATTCTTGCTGTTATGTAAGTTTCACTAATTGAGTAGGTATTCAAACATTTTTCTTTAAAAACTAAGAACCAAAAGACCACAAAATTCTCAGTTGAAAGTTGATTCAACAAGAACCAAATCTAATTTCTTCGCCAATCCTTTAAACCAAAATTTTTTTGTAAATGAAGAAAACCTCATACGTAGTGTGAAAGTGAAACCCGGGACCCTGGGACGAAGGCAAAGAAGAAACAGGAGTGGGTTTTTAGTCAGTAAAAGTCTGACACACTCCGCCCTAGAGCGAAATTTGTCATAATATGACTTTTCCACCTAAAAAAACTCTACATAACAACGTAGTTCTACGACGAAATATTTCCAAAACAATCATGGTCAATGACAAAATTTGCAGCATAAACTTGAATAATCCATAAACAATAACTTATTTTTCTCGTTTCAGAAATACGAAACAAGAACGAGGCCAACAATGATCAAAAGACACCATAGACAAAATCCGTTTTGGACATAGGAGTTTGTTTGTCTGAAAGCACCGTGCTTGTGTCCAACGAACAAAAATGCAATTTGTGTTCGGATATCAAGAGGAGTGTGCGACAACTGGGCATATTTAATCGATTCAACATGCTTATTCCATGCGTACGCTTCACGATATAGCCTGGTCGTGCTCGCCAGTATTATATTAAAAACGAGGCTGTATAACCCAATGTCTTGGTCACGTTCCATAATCGATGAAGGTACGATTACTTCTAATTTTAATTTTGATTTACATCAAATGTTGCAGTTGTAAATAGTTTAATTGTTGAAACAATCAAACGTTTAATAGTCTTAATTACTGCTGCTAGTTTAACAAGTTCTTGTATTAATTTAAAGCATACAACGGCAATGTTTTCTAAAACCTATTTATACGCTGAATTAAACGGAAAAGTGTTTTGATTAAAAATTACATTAGCGAATGACTTTCTCGTTTTCTTATCGTGGACGAATCTGGTACAGTCGCCAGTATTGCCACCTGCTGAGATTTATTAGTGTTTTTGCTTTTGTGTACTGTAACACCAATTTCGGAATTGTCATGACCACTTTTCACCATTTGCCATGACCACTTTCCACGGTTATCAAACCAAAATTAATTTCGTATATCCCGTCGATAAAAATAATCATCGAAGGTTTTTATTTTCTTAAAAACCAAGGCTAGAACTAATTTATCCAGAATATTTTCTCTGAACCATCTTTAGTCATTTCTTAACACTAATGGCGATAACCTACTTCAAGTCTTAGGTAAGACATTACATTCGTCATGCTTGAATGAAAAATGAACGTGATATATTGGTCATCAAATCCATTAGTTCCGTTTCTCGATATCCACATCATAGCATCATGACATTCATGACTCATACAGACATAATATTAAATGCAAATCTGTTACAGACACGCAGCTTACCCTATTTCAGAAGATTTGGGGCTGTCGGGCATCTTCCCCCTTATTTTACCCCTAAAAGCCCATGACGAAAGCCTTCCAATAAAAGAGGTCTGACTCCTCACTTCTTAGCTATTAACCCAATTCCTACTCAGACCAGAGACGACAAATTACAAATTTGGCGCCAAATTCCACGTCAACGTAAATAATACCGCGTAATATTCTAAGTAAATCGCAAAGCTATTAAAAGATGACTATCAACAAACAAATTATCACCTGTTGTGATAAAACGCGTTGAGCAATATTTTATGAATGAATGACTCACACATTTTCCCGCCATTAGCATCGTTGTTTTTTTTCTATCGTATCTGTTGAGATGTGACAAAGGCGTCAGTTTGTAGTCATTATGTTAGCGAATAGGCTTTGTTATTTAGACGGGTTGCTTTTGATATGTTTTTAGCAGAACGAGGTGCAAATTAACATGAGAAGTTTTAAATTATGCGTTTAATATCAGTAGTGTTTGGTCTTTATTCTCAAACTTTTGTTTTTCTATCTATATATATAAAAGGAGAAACTGACTGAATGACGCACAGCCGAAACTACTGGGACTAAGAGCGTGAAATTTTGTACAAGGTTTCCTTTAAAGACGTATGCGAGCACTAAGAAAGGATTTTTCAAAACTCACCCTCTAAGAGGATGAAATGGGGGTCCAAAGTTTATATAGAGAAACCCATTTTAACACGGGCGAAGTCGCTGTTAGAAGCTAGTCTTTTATATGTTTTATTGTTTTCGAACGTTAACGAATAAATTCTAGCAGAATAATTTACATAAACCGGAGATTGTTTACACTAAAATATTTGTGATTTATTGTGAACACAGATATTCATTAGTGTGTTTATTCGATAATTGCTAATAATAATTACGATAAATAAGTTCGGTACCTAGGTATTAACAATTTGATAAACATTGCTTACAAGTAAAGTTTTCCTACAGAACATTTAATTAGGTGTATATGTAATATAAGTTATGTGGTTATCCTGTTTTATTACAATGTAATTGGTAAATTACAAACAGGTTACCAGGAAGTAATGACTAATTATTGTGACGTTAATTGGAGCTGATATTAAGCACCTACCTACATACTCGAAGTTATATACACAGATGTTGTGAACACCTGCTGACTTATGAGACCCTGGTACTTGTACCAAGATATATTTACATGTACAATGATATAACTAATTAGCTCTTCAATATCTTTATCTTTCTTTACGCCTTCTTGGAGAGCGCATGGCGAAACAACAAATGTTGTTGTTTAGCCATTAACTCCTAAACCAAGCATCACATTTTAATGCGGTTTTCACTAATAGAAAGAGTGACTGGCCCGTTGGTCTAGTGGTTTGTAGCCCTGACTGCGGAGGTCGTGGGTTCGGTTCCCACTCAAAGCAAATGTTTGTGCGATAAGCACGATCATTTGTTCTGCATCTGGGAGTAATCTATCTTTAGATATAAAAGGAGAAAATAATAATATAATTATATTTTAGACTTAGTATGTAGGTTTATATTGTGCACTGGATCCTACCCTCGAATATGTTCTCTCTCTATATTTCAAAGGTTTGCTGGGAGAAAACTCATTGCTGAGTTAAGCTCGCCTTTGTACATGACCTGTCTGTATTTCAATTTATTATGTTTTGTTTTTGTGTACAATAAAGAATTAAGAATTAAGAATTGAGAAACTGACTGACTGGCATATCAACGCACAGCCGAAACTACTGGGACTAGGAACATGAAATTCTGCATATGCCTTCCTTTTATGTCGTAGGCGAGCACTCATCTTCCTGCCCTTATCCCGTGTTATTTGGGGTCGGCGCAACACGTTTTCTTCTTTCTTTCTGCCCTGTCACTCGTCATGCTATCACTAACTTCCTTTTCTTTCATATCACTCTTCACACAATTCATCCATCTTTGCTTTGGTCTCCCTCTCCCTCTCCATCCATCCACATGTAAACTCATAACTCTTTTAGTAACATGCGCTTCATCCCTCCTCTTCACATGACCATACCAAGACAAACGATTCCCTTTCAACTTTTCAGTCACTGGCGCCACTTTCAAACTTCCCCTAATATACTCATTTCTCACTTTATCCATTCTCGTCACACCACACATCCGTCTTAACATTCACATCTCCGCTACGTGCAATCTTTTTTCATCCGTCTTTTTCACAGCCCAACATTCTGATCCATACAGTATGACAGGCCTTATCACGGAAGAGAGGATTTTTCAAAATTCGCCCCCTAAGGGGATGAAACGACCCCCGTTTCATCCCCTTAGGGGGCGTATAGAAAAAACCTATTTTCACGCGGGCAAAGCCTCTGGCAAAAGCTAGTTTATGTATATGTATCAAGTATTGGGAAATATATAAGTATGTTTATCAGTTGTCTAGTACTCACATCACAAGCTCTGCTCAGTTTGGAGATGGCGTTTTGTGAAAGTTGTGGAATATAATTATCTATATATATAAAAGGAGAAACTGACTGACTGACATATCAACGCACAGCCGAAACTACTGGGACTAGGAGCGTGAAATTTTGCACAAAGCTTCCTTTTGTGACGTAGGCGAGCACTAAGAGAGGGTTCTCCAAAAATCACCTCTTAACGGGATGAAACAGGGGTCCAAAGTTTGTATGGAGAAATCTATTTTCACGCGGGCGAAGCCGCTGGCAGAAGCTAGTTATTAATAAACGGGGAAGGTTCATGTATGATTCATTCATACATATTACAAGTAAATAAGAACAACAATATGTCCCGATTTATCACCAAACGATACAACGGCATTGTTCTCGTGCTATCACGGGTTATCAAGTAAAGTTGTGTATGTATTATTTTATACATTTAATTAACAATAAAGAAACTCATTATTTTTTACAAACTTACTAATTTCCTTGTAATTAGTTTTATCGTTATTTTTTTACATACTCAGTTTGTTGTTATGAGGGCTTATATTTAACTTATTAATATTAACGAAGTTTTATATAAAAATATAGGTTTGAATATCAAGTTTTTTTATTATTTTTAGGCTCGCGTTTGACCACTATCTCACCTGGCAAGCCGTGGTGAGGTCGACGACGGAGCACGTTTGCTTAGAAGTGAACTATTCACTTTTGACTTAAAGACTCCTAGTGCTCCTGGAAACATAAGGTGGATATGTTCCACCAATGTTTAGGAAACAGAGTTCCCGACAGGTAATTACACTTCTTAAGTTGGGTCTACGCTAGAGGAGCCGAGCACTAGCGGAGCACGAGCCGAGTACAAATCCTTGTAGTGTGGACCGGACTCTAGAGGAGCCGTGTACGAGCAACACTATACGAATTTGAGCTCAGCCTGATTTCTTCGAGTGAAGTTCAGTGTGGCTGTTTTAATTATTGACGAATTGATTCCTAGTGGATATTTTGATGTAAAATTGGTGTAGTTTTGTATCTCAAGTGTCTGCGCAACTGGACAATATGTGGAATAATTGAAATAGACGCAATCTCGGTGAAATGGTGCTGAGAATTTTATTGTAGTTTTGGCTGCCTCAGCGAAGTTTGCAAATTAAAGTTATTTTGCACATTTCAGTGTTTTTTTTACTTTAAAGTCGGTTGTATTTTTTACTTTAAAGTCGGTTGTATTTTTTCTGTAAAACGGTTTTTATTAAATTTGAATAGAATAGTATAGAAAAACTTTTATTCGGGACAGACACAGCACAACGGTTATAAACATGTTTATCAGTTGTCTAGTACTCATAACACAAGCTCTGCTTAGCTTGGGACTAGACAGTGTTGTGTGATAGTTGTGGAATATTATATATTATATAAAAAACACAAAGTAAAAAAGAACAAAGTAAAATATGCGCGTCGCGTGCCCGCACCGAAAGACCACCTCAGCATTTGCTAGGCGTTACACATCCAGCGCTGGTTTGCAATTTTAAAAGAGTTCCAGACGTAATGTAGTAAGTTTTAAGTTTTTAAATGGGTAACAAGAAATATAAAGAGCAAGCACTCAACCTAGTTGACTTACGAATATAGTTACCATACCACAATATGACTCACATCGCGTTACTCTTGACATTCTCATGTTAAAAATTTGCTATAAAAACGTATTTTAAATGACATGGCAAAAAAAACTACAGAGTTCGCTTTATTTTTTTGCACTTTTAACGCGTGATAAAAGATTTGCAATGTTATGGAATTTCGCTGCGGGATAATTCGAAAGAGTTACCGCGGCCGTGGATCGCAAAGGGCAACTAAAGGTTTTTTTTTTTTGTGTGTGTCTCGCAGGTCAACCTATGAGTTTGTCGACTGCTTAACCGGACTTGCCTGTGGAGCCTAATTAGAAAAATAAAACCTCCAGCCAGAGGGTAACTGAAAAAATACAGGTTGTGTTAATGAGTAAAAATCTGATCGACCTCTCGCTGCACTCTACAGCAGAAAAAATTAAATGAAGACGTCAAAAAAAATTGTGTAATATTTTTAGTAAGCTACTGAAATCGGTGAAGAAAAATGAAACATTTAACAAAAAGTTTCGCGTAGATCTTGCGTCTCAGGTTAATCTAAGCAATTCAGACCAGCCCAACACAGCTGATAACCCAGTTAAACAAATGAATTTCCTCGGCCCCGTTACACAAAGCCACCTGTCAACATGCGGTGCACGTCTTTTAACAAACGCAGGATGAATCAACTAGTTGGTGCAGCGATGTTCAACATTTGTTTTGCTTTTATATAAACCGAGACGCACAGGACCCGTCTTTGTGGCGACACTTGCCTATGTCCAACAGTGGACGTCTTTCGGCTGAAATCATGATGATGATGATGAATAGCTTCTTTTTTTCATATACTTACTTTTTTTTGAGGATGGAAATCAAAAATTAACTTCTCCCACTCTGAGTGGAGCGAGACTTTTGCTGACTAAAACCTATGTTCTTTTAGTTACCCTTTGCGTTCTAGGGCCATGGAAATTTTTTCGCACATTCCCACAGCTTGGTCTTTTGATACTAAACTTTAGGAACGAGAGGATAATAGGGTTATCAAACCAAGTCTTCTCTAATGGTACTACGGTACGACTGGGTTCCAATAATTAGGTTAAACACAAATCTTTAATGATGAGAGATCGTATCTAATAACGAAATGAACATGAACTTCTTACTCCATTCAAATTCCATTGATCGCAGAGAGCGTAAACTTCTGGGGGCCACATGTTTTGGAAGAGACTGACATACACCACCAACTACACTTTCTACAATGTATACAAAGCAAACGACAGCGCTATCTAGGTCGCTTGAGGTCCATTAGTCACAAAAAGAGGAAGAAGAAGGACAATGACTAACCAAAATGCATGACAATGCATCGAATGGCATGCAGCAGGTTGAGTATCACTGAGTTAATGAATCAATGGAGATCGCAGGATGTGCGTAGGCGGCGCTTACAATCAACGCGGTGGCGTTTCGAAAGACACGTTTCATTGAGGTCTAGCTTTTGCGAAATTAGCGTCCAGATACTTATCTTCACGCTCTGGTTATTAACGGAAATGCTGTGTTTAAGAGCAATGTTAGGTGCTATTATTAGCATTCAGGGCTGAACGCCACAGGGCAAAACCAAATACTCCTATACGTTAGTATAGGAGTATTTGGTTACACAACACATTCACTGTTTATTCCAGATGCCTATGCCGTAAGTGTCAGAAGCCCTGGGCCTGATGTCTTTAAGAGTTTTTCGCTCTCAATGGAGGTACTAAATATTTGAAGTTAGGTATCAAATAGTAGCAAAAAGGTAGTGACGCTTACCAAATGTCTATGCTAACCGTTACTCCTGCAAATCATAAAGGAGTAGGCAGAACATTTCTGTAATGGAGTGCAAACCCACATGTCGTTAATGACATCACTGCTACATCGTCAGCTACTATATTAATCTCTATTGAATATTCTGTAGCCTCATCGGAAGACTTATAGTCACCCAAGTGGCAATGGAGAGAGCTATGCTCGAAGTTTCTATGCGTGATCAAACCAAAAATGAAAATATCCGCAGAAGGTTAGAAAGGAGGAAGAAGGCAGGGCACATTGCTTGCAGAACAGAAGGTTCATGGGGCCTAAAGGAGTGGCGATAGCGTACCGGAAGAAACAGCGTTTGAAAGCCTCCCACAATGTGGACCTGGTGAAGGTTGTCGGAATCCTATGCACACGACACGCATAAGTAGGACCGATCGTTGCAGCAAGACCAAGGAAAGGCCTATGTCTAGCACTGACAGGACGTCTTTCGTCTGAAATGATGAACGATGATGATGAATGTTCCATTAAGCCATCGCCTCTTAAGAACTTTTTATCTGTTTGATCAAGTATTTGCTACTGTTTATTCATTAATCAACCGTATCAGAACAATCTATACACAATGGCTTGGACTTGAATCAGAATTGCGAAATTCGCACTATCAGTAACAGCCCACTAAAGGGAAAGCTGGTCGCAGAAACAGTTACCTTCGAAATCGACGTATTAAGAGCCTTTGTGCTGAATCAATTCAATAGTACGCCATCGGAGACAAAAAAAAACTAGTTACTGAAAGTAGGTAGCTGATAGTAAATATGTAAGTAGTATTTTATTTTCTTGACCGATTTTTATTAAGGAAGAACCTGATCTATTTACTAGGAGCAGCAAAAATGTTGGAGCTTGCCTAAAAATCACACTATAAAGGCATAAGTTTGTATGAATGTGTACAAGTTTGTTACTCCTTCACGCTCAAACGGCTGAACTGATTAGGATGAAACTTTGCACACAGGTAAACCATTTCCTGGAAAACTTTTTGCTCCAGGAGTATGTTTCCTTGGGATCATTTCGTACTTTGGAGCGGGGAAAGCCGCTATAGCTATTGAGAAATATGCGGACTTGTCTTATTTGAAGAAAAACTATGGGATAGTAAAAATATAATTACCAAAAAATAACTTCAAACAGTCAAAAGCTTAAACAAAAAGTGGTTGCAAAAAAAAGGTTATAAGTTAAAACCTAGCAAATCAAGTACTTCTCACATTAAGAGCCTGTTTCACAATGTTCGAAAAGCCGCTACTACCTAAATAAATAATAAAAAATGGAACACAATTCCTATGAAATTATCGTAAGTTAACGGAAACTTAATCACAGATTGTGAAACAGGCCCTTAAACACTAAACATACTCAAATCGAATGACAGTTACCAAACCACTTCTATCGGCCAGCCGGTCTACACAGTTGTTTCTCATGCACCGTGTCATGGAACCGTGACGAGTGTGTGTAATCAGCTTTATCGAGAAAACAAGCCCATCCGATGATACTTGAGCAGTCGAGACTGTTTGATTCGACGCCAGTTTTAACTGTAACTACATCGCGAATGCAACTAATTGTGGACAAGCATTAAGCTTCGTATGATTATACACAACATGACTTATCAAAACCACTCCTTTGCTTATGTAATAAAGTTGATATTCAATTGTGGCGGAGGGTAGATATGTCGTTATGACAATTTACAAGTCAGTTGTGAGTCAGCGTTCAATACGACTAGACGTAAGTTCTTGACCTCCCGTTATTGTTTGTGGTTTCACTTACAAACAGCTGTTAAAGACAAATTTATTATTTAAGACTGGCGTTAATAATGATCGGGTTGCAAAATCGAGCATCAAGAACTCATCCTGGCAACCTGTTGCAGCCGACGATATAAGTGGTTAAGATTGTCGCAGGATAAAGTCAGTTTGCATTTACAAATATAATGGACACTCATTGGCTAGACGTTTTATGACCTATGAAACGTAATGTCTGGTTGGACCGATCAAAACGACTCGTACGTGGACTTTCAATCTTTAAAAGGTCTCTGAGCTCAGTGTCAAATATCTGTCCCTGCAGCAGGCTTAGACAAATTATAGGCGTGGGCTTGCGGAAGACCATTCGGATGGAACCCGAGTCGTCAACGTCACGTAGTGTTCCACGCGTGCATCGAAGAGATCTCAGCTAAACGGCTCCGGCCCTGCTGGGCCCCCCAGCAGGGCCGAAGCCTATTAGGGCCATGGGTAATCTGAAAGGGAACCCCAGGGATCTGGAACGCAAGGCAAAGAAGGAACATAAGTGTGGTTTTAGTCAGTAAAAGTTTGACACGCCCTTCCACTCCTACCTAGAGCGCGAGAAGTCATTGGATGACTTCCTACCTTAAAAAAAAGCTTTTGTTAGCGTTCCCGCCAAACGCTAAGTACAAAATGGCGATGATATTACCTGTCACGTCATTTGTCACGTGACTTCTCCGCAGGTTTTATTCGGAGCCTGCAGTTGCGCTTCCTAAAGAAACATGGTCTCAACCAGTTTATGAGCCATTTCTTCGGTTATTTGGAGACCACAAGGCTCTTAATGTACCAGAATTTCAATACAGTAATTTCTGATTTAATCTTTGTTATAAAAGTCGTGTAAGCTTAATAAATGTAGGGTAATAAACTTATTTAAATGGTAACCCTATAATCTTATAAACCGGTATCTTTTCTATTATTGAAGTAGATATTTTATAGTCCTTTCTAGCGACCTTCCAGATCTTCACTCGGCTGTAACAAATCATTTAAATTCATGGTTTTTGTCTACTATAAAATGCATGTACTCTACACCTAATCCTTTCTCATGAATGACTCTATTAGTTACTGAAAACCGCATGAAAATCCTTTAAGTAGTTTTTGAGTTTATCGTGGACAGGCGCGGTGAGGGTTTTACAATATGAAAGGAAACCTTGGAGCTCAGCCGCAAATACAATAGATTAGAATAGAATAAACTATTTTGTACACTAAAATAGTAACAAAACTTTTACCCAAACTTAAAACTATGAGTGCAATGGCGGTCATATCACTGACAGTGATATTTACCAGACAACATTAGGGTGGATTGTAAGAACTAGAAAAATAACACCCCTTTTTTTGGGCAGTCGTGTAAAAAAGAGGTTAGTCCGCGGTGTACTGCTTGCAAATTAATTATACTTGATATTAAAACTACCGATAACTCTGATACTATCAAAGCTTTATATTGAGCTATGGAACAACGACAAACATAGGAACTTCTAGGCAAATTGACCCAAAAATCCACTTAGGTATACGGTTGATAACAGCTGCACTATAGACATAACGGCTTTGATAAGATTAATGTCTGCGTTTGGAATATTAGTAATGGCTCGGATCGACACAGGTTTTGTTTCGCGGAACTTAGGATGAGATTAGAAGGATGAGAAATCATGATGATGATGACCCACCCGAGTCCCTACAGTTGCCCTTTGCGCTCTAGAACCGCACAAACCCGCTGTCGGCCGCACAAACCCCTTACCACTATGTGTTAAAATGTCAAGCTTGCGAGCGAGAATGAGGGATGGAGCTATACAACCTATATAGCTCCGTCCTTTTAACAGTTCAGTTTAGGTCGTAAAATGGCGCGGTAGGGCCTCTGAACTGACTGGTCATTGGTCAATTATATTTAATTAATGTTATTTAATTAACTAACTTCTTTAAACAGTATTTGTGTCACTAAATCTAGTCCATCTTTAAGTAGGGTTCTTAGCATTTTTTCTCACACTTAACACTTTAATGTATTTGTGTAAGTGACCACATAAATGTCAGTCTACATTACTGTGGATATAAATTAGTATTCTTAGTGCATTCAACGAAAACTAGATCTCGAGACTTGAGTGAAACGTTGGTATGAAAGTAAGTCTTTGCATTACTAAAACAATATTTGCATTTAAGTGCACTAGAAAAAAAAAACTGCAGCAAACTAACCTAGTTCAAGTTAAATAAGTTTATTTTCGCAGACACCATTGGAGTCAATGTAGGCGTTACATCAGGTACAAGTTCGTAGTATCTTAAGGGTTAAATACTGTCTAGAGAAAAGTGCTAATATAATAGCAATAAAGGAGGGATCATACAGTTCACTTGAAAGAATGTTTACTCGAATGTGTCTCTATGTTGGCTTGACTGAAATAACACAGAAATGAACATTCGTCTTACAGTTTGTCATCGAGACGTCATGCGTCTTGGAATCAGGTGTTTGCTACAGGACTCGAGATGATATGGGCGAACTTGAACGTTCACTGTTCACTTTTCTTTCTATCGTAGAGGGAGCTAAAAATGCTGAATGCCAACAAAAATTGTTGGACAAATTCACTAATGAATTCATTCAGCACTTTACATTCCATGTTTAAATGTTTCGTTTCGAGTGAAAGATGCCGAATGAAAGACGTGAGTGAACGTAAAATGAATCGTCTGATTCCGCCTTGAGCACAAGCATAGGAATTAAAAGATTTGGGAAACAAGACCATAATTTCACGAGTAGCTTCTAGAAGAAAGAAAAAAAGAAGCATCGTAGCACTCTCTACTACAATCTACTGAAATATTTCTCAGTTAACACTCCCAAAATCTGCAGCCCATTATTTTGTACTGAACTAAGCTGCTGCCTGCCGGAATCTGTGTATTCTGATACCTACAACTTAGGTATAAGAAATAGTATTTAGATCAGGGATCCTTAACTCAAGAGTGATTTCTAGACGAGCGTGCTCCATCGTCGACCACATCATCGCTTTACCATCAGGTCAGATAGTGATCAAACGCGAGCCTATCAACAAAGTTGTCAGAAGATGAATTTCTTTATGTTCAATATTTGATTAAGCCGTACTTTCGAATAAAGCGGACATCCCCAGTAGGCCAGGGAAACTAAAAACTTATAATTATGTCCAATTTAAATAGCCACGGTCCGCTGCTTCAGGCGAGTCAACTTGGTTTTCGCTGATAATTAGATAAGTACAATACCGTACTGTACACTTTCCTACAATTTTCTATAAAGCCTGGCGCACACTATGCTATATCGATGATGAATGGCAATTTTGCGAGACTGCATCATCATCATCGTCATCATCATCCTGCCCTTGACCTGTGTTATTTGAGGTCAGCGCAAAACGATTTTTTCTTCCTTTCTGTCCTGTCACCCGTCATGCTATCACTAATTTGTAAGACTGCAATATTGATGCAGTCTTACAAACAAATATTGGATAATAAAAAAAGAGGACACACAGAATGGAAGAAAAATCTGTGCTATGTCAACCCCTATTAAAATAAGAAAGAAAGGTGAAAATTATTGTTGCCAAAATGTAAAACAAGGACATTTAAAATTTTAACTGTACACATATACTTTTACAAACTTGTTTTCTAAATACTATTTCCTTTTTTTATGCACTATCCATATTATCTTTATTTTATATACGAACAAATTAAAACTCACGATTAATCGAGAGAAAGGGTACGTATGCTACATGTTACCAGATTTTATTAGACAAGTTAGCATCAAAGTGAGCTTTCAAGTGACGATCAACAGACGATCCATCAACGTAGGTGCGACTTTAACGCCTATTTGACAGTCGTAACAGTCCTTAAGACCAACAATGATAATCGTTTTCAAAAACCTTACGGATTGGTACAACCACTTTTAACGATATTGATATACAAGTTTACAGTAACTTATGTGATTCATCTGATTTCAGCCGAAGGACGTCCACTGCTGGACACAGGCCTTTCCCAAGTGCCGCCACAACGAACGGTCCTGTGCGTGTCGCATCCATCGCATTCTCGCGACTCTCAGCAGGTCATTGGTCCACCTTGTGGGAGGCCTTCCAACGCTTATGTGATTACAGTTAGTATACATATGTTTAACTAGCTTCTGCCCGCGGCTTCACTCGCGTGAATGTAGGTTTCTTGTTAAAGTTTGTATGGACTTTGGACCCCCGCTTCATCCCCTTAGGGAGCGAATTTTGGAAAATCCTTTCTTAGTGCTCGCCTACGTCATAAAAGGAAACCTTGTGCAAAATTTCACGCTTCTAATCCCAGTAGTTTTGGCTGTGCGTTGATATGTCAGTCAGTCAGTTTCCTCTTTTATATATATAGATAAGTAAATGAGGATAACAGTGACCGAGTGGTGTCCAAGGGCTGGAAGAAGAAGTGCTATTGTTGCCATTGCGAGTAGAACTGCGATGCGCCACCAGTGCATGGTGGATATCCTACCCATACGTACAAGTTTTGGGAACACATACTTTGTGAATTCCCTGCAGGAGTCTGTCTTTCCTGATAGCTACAACCTGGGGTTCTTTAAGTCAAAAGTGAATAGGTTACTTCTAGGCAAGCGTGCTCCATCGTCGACCACAATCGTCGCTTTCCATCAGGTGAAAAAGTGGTCGAGCATGAGTCGAAGAAAACGAGTTGTGGATGATGATGTCAGTCCTTCCAATTTTTATTTTTCATCATTGTTGATATTACTTTGTCTAGTCCCTCATATTTGTCTATTTCCAGTCACTGATCGCCATCGCATTATCGGGCGTCTGCACCAGGCGTTATTATGTACACACTTTCGCAGTTAAGATTATTCATGCTTGAATCTAAATGACCGGATAACGTGTCGGAAACGTCTATAATTATCACTCAATGTATAAAGATTGTTCCGGGGAATAATAATGGCTGAACAACCATTGATTAATATCTAAAGCACGTTTCTTTAAAACGTCTCTAGAGGTACTACTTCAGTACTTCAACCGAAGGCATATTTTGGTCTTTGACTCCATATTTGTTTTAATTTTTACCTCCATTCTGTCTTGTTACCCATCACGCTATCACTAACTTCCTTTTCTTTCATATCAGTCCTCACACACAACCCATCCATCTTTTCTTTGGACTCCCTCTCCATCCATTCATTCACATGTATGAAGACTCACACTCTTTTAGTACCTAATATGCACTTCTTCCCTCCTCTTCACATGACCATATCAAGACAAAAGATTACCTTTCAACTTTTGTCGCTTTCAGACTCCTTTTATACTCATTTCTCACTTTATCCATTCTCTTCACACCACACATCCATCTCAACATTGTCATATTTGCTATATGCAGTCTTTTTTCATCGTTGTTATTGTATTGTTGTGTTTATATGTTGTTTTTTTCACAGCCCAACATTCTGATCCAACATACAGTATTATATATTTTCCCTGATAACTTAAATGACTAAATTAAACAGTTATTGTCTAAGCTCGGTTTTACCATTTTGCAAAATGTTTTCCTCAATAAACTTAATTAAATATGTTATTAACAAAGTTTACGTCACTGATCACACTTTTTTGCATTAAACGTCGATTTCAGTAATTTTCCCCATTTTTTTAAAGATGGGAAATCATCTAATGACTTCTCATGCTCTAGGGTGGAGCGAGAACGCTTGTCAGACTTTTACTGATTAAATTCACACCTATGTTCCTTCAGTTGCCTTTTGCGTTCTGGGACCAGGAGTATCCTTTCCATACTTTTCCCTCTGGCCCTAGCAGGCATCGACCCTACTGGACCTTATTAGGGTTTTCTAACATCAAGTAATTTCCTGTTTCTTCGTTTATTTCAACGGTCATCCTTAGCATAATATTATGAATATGATTCATATACCTACCATCTTATCATATTTGACCTTGACATTGGTATAAACAAATACCTATCATCATAATGACAGAGCTAAAATATTTAAATAAGAATTTTGTACCCGGTAGTAGGTAGAAACATAATTTCAGCTATTTAAACAGTCTTCACTAAACATGACAACATCCTTAGGTACATAATTGGCCTGGACTGTTGGTCTAGTGGTTAGTGGCCCTGACTGCTATGCCGGAGGTCGTGGGTTCGATTCCCACCCAGGACAAATTTTTGTGTGATGAGCACGATCATTTGTTCTGTGTCTGGGTGTAATTTATCTTTATATGTATGTATTTAGAAATATGTAAGTATGTTTATCAGTTGTCTAGTACCCATAACACAAGCTCTGCTTAGCTTGGGACTAGACGGCGTTGTGTGATAGTTGTGGAATATTATTATTATTATATATATATATATATAACTAAGACCCCCATAGTCTGACGGTATGTTTGTGATAAACTCAAAAACTACCAAATGTATTTTCACCAATAGACAGAGTGATTTATGAGGAAGGTTTATGTGTATTATAGGTACATGTGTATTTACTAGTGACTGAAAAGTTGAAGGGGAATCGTTTGTCTTGGTATGGTCATGTAAAGTGGAGGGATGAAACGCATGTTACTAAAAGAGTTATGAGTATACATGTGGATGGGTGGAGAGGGAGAGGAAGGGCAAAGAAAAGATGGATGGATTGTGTGAAGAGTTAAGAGAGCAAGAAGTTAGTGATAGCATGACGGTTGACAGGATAGAATGGAAGAAAAAAACGCGTTGCGCCGACCCCAAATAAGACGGGACAAGGGCAGGAAGATACATGTGTATTTATAGTAGAGGAATGCCGAGAATTTCCAAGATTGGAACAATTTGCCTGTTGCTGTCTTCCCATCCGATTATAATTTAGGTGTCTTCAAGGCTACAGAGTAAATAGGCTCCTAATACCGTCACCATCAACGATTCCATCACTGCTTACCATCAGGTGGGCTCGCAGTCAACCGCTAGTTAATATGATTGAAAACAGATTTCTACCACTCTTGCAAAGCGGGGCGGGTCGCTAGTCAATCATAATCATTGACAACGCGCGACTCATGCGCCGCCAATCATCGTCGAATGGCGCCTAAATTTCGGTGCCCCAACAATCAAAGCACACCAGTCCATTCAATAAAACCTAATCACGCGACCAAATGAACAACAATACGTACGAATAGTATGCCATCCGTATATGGAAGCTTGTTATTGAATCTTCAACTAGATTGGAATTCGTTGTACTTAAAAGGATATGAACAGATTTGACAGATGTCAAAGCTAACAGACACGGCAATGGAAGATCGTCTTTTGTTAGAAACTGTTTATATCTAGAAGTTCAGTACACATTGAATGCTTTCGTCAACTTCAACGATATTCTTACATAGTAAAAAAGCAATGGATTTAGGCCTCATCGTTAGTATGGATCATCTTGAGAACGCAAAGTCGTGATGGCTATCACTATTGTAGCTCTACAATAGATGATTTTAAGCACCTGTGAACACTTTGACAATGAACTGGCTCGTAATATGCGACATTGTGTGAGGAAGATTATGTTAGTATTATGAGAAGCTACTAAATATAGTAGGTTATATTGTTAATCTACTATATAAAAATAAGTCGGGTTTTCCTTCCTGACGCTATAACTCCATAACGCACGAACCGATTTCCACGGTTTTGCATTCGTTGGAAAGGTCTCGGGCTCCGTGTGGTTTATAGCAAAGAAAAGAGTAGGGTAGAGTAGGGTAATTTTTTTTTTTTACTAAATCCCACTTTTGGGCAGAACAACGTCTGCCGGGACCGCTAGTATGTTAATATAATAGCTGAGATAGATATGCCGAAACCTGACGCTAGGCATTAAACGGAGGCTAAGGCTGCGGGATTGTTCAAGAGTTACTGTAGCCCTAGTAAGCCAAGGAGGAACTACAACTGAAGGAGGAACAAGGTGGGTTTATGTCAGAAAAAGTCTGACACCCCTCTCGCTTCCTGACGCTAGGCAAGGCTGGATTCGCCGTGGCCCTGGAAAACTATTGACAACTGAAAGAACTCGGCAGGTTTTAGTCAGTTTGACACTCCCTCTCCTTCCACCCACTACGGGAGGAGTTATTTAATTAATTTATCCTTTAAAAAAACCGGGTCAGTGTGAACAATTCCCGTGGAAACATTTTTCGTGACGTAACTACAAATTTACAGTTTTCAGATTTTTTCCTATACTTGTGCTATGAGACCTTGCTTCATGCCAAATTTTAGGATTCTAGAATCATAAAATTTTTTTGTTGGTTGGTTTTAAATTCAACTCGATACCTCCACGCGTTCCCGAGATAAAGGGTCTTGACAGACAGACGGAGTCTGCTTATCCTGATAGCTACAACTTGGTCTTTAAGTCAAGAGTGAATAAGTTACTTCTAGACAAGCGTACGCTAACGTCGAAAATATCGTCACTTTCGGTGAGACAGTGGTCAAGCGCGACTTTATCAATATTAAAATAAAACTTGTAAAAAGGCGAAAATAATATAGAACAAAAAAACTCATGAAATCAATGCAAATCGCAATACGGCAATACCGTGTTAATTAATAATTAACAATATTGACAAGGATAGAATTAATGAACAGTGATTTCCCTAAATCAGGAGCTCCCCCATTCGACCCACTGACTGACTCATCAATCAGCTAATAAACGTGATTTGTTTAAACACTCCCGTTCGTTATGGTAATTTGTGATGGTAATAAAACCTTGGGCTGACTTCCAATGTAACATAAATAAAGATATCGTGGTCGTATACTGAAGACATCGTGGTCCTTACAATATTTTGTATGCTTCACAGAGCGCAAATATTATTTTTGAGTAATAATAAATTAATAATAATAATAAATTTTATTTGATCCAAAAACATCCAATTAACACACAAGAACTAAACAATATCGGGTTATAGGTAGGTACTTAATAAATATAGATTGAGGACAGAATCTTGTGTACAAAACTGTTGCATCTTTTAGTTTAGTCAGTAGGTACATATATTTAGTTGAGACCATTTGGATTCCAAACTAGGCAAGAAATGCCTGTATTTTGGAAGTCCATTGATTCCTCCTAAATCACAATGCTTATTCCAATTTATAACATAAATATATATTTTGTCAGTTTGAGTGCAGATATATGTATTATGTCTATGTTTCTTGATTATGGGTCTCTAATTCTCTGAATGAGATTGTTCTAGCGATCCACCCCAGCTTCGAATATTAGATATCTTTGAAATTCTTGGTCTCTCTAATATAATACGTCTGTATTATTAACCTAAACTTTCCTCAATCCTTTTTTCATCTGTCTGTTGGTGAAAACCGCATGAAAGTAAGTTCTTGAGTTTATCGCGAAGAGACGAACAGACAGACGCGGTGTGGGACTTTGTTTTACAATATGTATGTCAGGACAAGGATATATTGGTATGAAATCCTTATTGTAATTTATATTTTTGACTACACTATCGCATTGGATTGGTCTGTAATGATAGCTGTATGTATTTCTAATAATAAATAAATAAATATTATGTCGCAAAGGATTAGGTAGGTATACCAATAAGTCAGCAGCGAAGACTATACCTACATTCAATCAATCATTTATTTTGTAAAACATAGGTGGGTTAACAGGTAGTACTTAAAAGAAAAACAAGTGCACACACTAACATGTTTTGCCAAAAGAATGGCGTACAAAATTAAGGCAAAAAGCCAAGCAAATAAAATAAATTACAAATGAAAAAGCGTACGCGTGTACCAAGTTTGAAATCCGTTCATCCGTTCGAGCGTGAAGATGTAACAAACATACACCTACAAACTTTAGCCTTTATAATATTAGTGTGTTATCGAGTGATTGACGATGAAGACGATATCTTGAAACATGGCAGATCAAGATTGACTTTCTCCACAACGTGCTGCATTACCATCTACAGTGCACTCTGATGCAACACCCAAGCGACCTTTATGTGCCGTTTAAGCAACGATATATGACTTGGTCCAAAAAGCCAAAGTAATTACACGATTGGCATCTTGAAGTTATTTTGCAGTCTGTCTGAAAAGATGAACAGAGATTGTTGCTTAAATAGGAAATGTTATTTAGCTCAGTTAAACATTACATTTGGACATCAGTGCGATATGCTTACTACATACTATATTAAACGGGTATATTACACTGCTTTTCAAACAAACTGATATTATTACAATTGTAAAAACTGATTCCTGTGTTAAAAACACTACATAAGTGTTTCATGATCTTGAAAAGTAAAATTGCTTGCTTGCTTTACCTAACCTATTAGGTTAAATAAGGATTGTGTTTTAAATCGATTATTATACAATTCTTTTATCACAATGCATCTAACAACTGAAGAACAGTCTTAATCAGTCAAAGAGCTAAAAAGTGCGTAAAGTAGCCATGGTGCACCAACCATAAGCAGAAAAATATTATAGAAAGAAAATGGTGCCACCCTTTTAGTCCAGAAAATGGTCCAATGCCGCCTGTAGCTCTAGCCAGCTAGATGTTCAATATCAATGAAGCTGATAGTGATGAAGTAAAATTGACAAAAGTACTTTTGTGTCCAAGTAGTACCGGTGCAGCAGTGATGGCTCTAATAAATAGATTACTTCTAGACAGCTTTCGATGCATCATTGCTTGACATTAGTTGATGAAACGTGAGGAGGACTCCCTCGACTCCCTCTTTATTTATGTTTAAGTACTCATCAGTCACCATAATAATTACACTACAAAATTGATTAAAGTTCGTCACTTCACAACCTCAGGTCCAGTTAAAAACCAGCTTGTGGCTCCAGTTGCCTGTTATTCATGCTGAACTGGATATACTTTAGCGCAGTCGTGAGGCACACTTTTTTTTTTTGTTTGTACCTTTGAAACTTACTGTGTTTGTTGCCAAATAAACGTATAAGCTTTCTTTAATTTATATTCCACAAGCTGTCTACTGCTGTTGCAGGAACAAGTACAATTAGATTTTACAAAAAAAAAGTGGAGTAACACCATCATCTCTCTGTATACTCAAGCCGTTTTCCAAAGCCCCATCTCACCAGCTTCCTTCCAAACCGTCAATTTGTAACGCCGGTTAAACTGCAAGTGAACAGTTAACTTGATTCTACATTACTTAACAGTTACGTGTGCAGTGCATTCTTACCTAACCTCCATTGAGGCCGCGAGAATCAATTCACTTCGTATGCAGTGGTTGTAGTAAATTATACTTTAAGATGGTCGCTTTTTCACGGCAAATCAGACACGAAAGAAAGTTTGAAGACCTGATTGGTGGAGAGTGGTCTGTAGCTGATGCTTTTGATCCGCTACTTGGGTAATTTGTGACCTAGTTTTCGGGGAACGTGATTTAGTTTTCCCTTTAGTGATGCACGACTTCAATCAAACTTCCTAGCCTTTTCCAATCTATGTTGTGGTCGGCTTCCAGTCAAACCAAATGCAGCTGGGTAACACTGCCTATCTGACTTCCACGACCCAGTTATAGGAAAAAACGATAAACCTTGGCCAGACTGGCTTCTGACTGTCCGTAACGACTGTCAAAGATTTACAAATGACAGACAGGACAGTGGTTTACTATGCTTTCCGAGGCACAACTTCGTTGTAAAGCAATTAAATATAAAATGAAAACGCTTGTAATAGTTAGTCTGATATCCATAAACAGATGGCTGATTATCACAATCTAGATAAATACTTCAGATTCTCAGACGACACTTGATAAGAATTGAGTATCAATACGAAATTTTACTGACTTCATACTATTTCGGAATACTCATATATTCTGGCATCTTTTGTACTTTTCCTTGCCTCGGAATTTCGCTTAGGGGTCTTTGTCTTCTGCAATCATAAGATTATGAGCCTGTTGTGTCTCACACCAGGGCAAAGGCATCACTTCCTTCCACTTTTCTCTATTCTTAACTATATCTCGCCATTCCTTTAGGTTTTTTTTCTTTTTTTCGGTGGGAAAATCATCTTATGACATCCCTCGCTCTTGGACGGAGCGAGAGATAGTGTCAGACTTTTACTGACTAAAAACCCACTCCTGTTCCTTCGTTGCATTTCGTACCAGGGCCGACTCTTCCTTTCAGAATCAGACCCTTGGTCCCAATGGCTTCAACCCTGTTGGGCCCCTACGGTTTGCTGGCATCTCCTTGAGGCGCGCGTGGAACAGTACGCGCCGTCGACGACTTGGGCTCGGTCCGGACGGTTACCGGATGGTCGGACGGCGAGCTACCCAATTGCCGTCCGCAAGCCCGCGCCTACAGTGGCCGGAAATCGGGATTAGCCCGGCGGCGGTTGGCGCGTGAAGACCGTTGCGTCACGCGATCGGCCGCCTCCTTTGCTAGCAATACTGCTTCGCAGAAGGAGGCGACCGCCTGCCACTCCTCCTCGCTCCGGACCACCTGTACCAAGGCACGGCGCGAGAGATCGCCGCCGCCGATCGCCCCCACGAGGACACGGCGTTGCTCTTCCCAAGCGGGGCACACTGCCACCGTGTGCTCCACCGTGTCCACCGGGCGGTACCATTCCTTTAAGTGGGAGTATAACTCATCGCGTCATCTCATTCTGGGCCTACCGCGTCGTCGGTTCCTGTTGTTCGGGATCCAGTCAGTGGTCGAAGTTCTGTGGCAGGTATGGTAGCCCGGTTCCATATTCGTTTGGCGGCTCAAATGCCAACGTCGGCGATTTGATTTTTGGAACTTGGAAGGAAATATATATACTGATCCTTATGAGGTCTGTGGCATTTTCTTCTAAGGTTGTCTGTAAAAAATCGCTTTTAGCGATAAGACCGCCCATTGTGACACTATATTAATATTAAGTTCCTAATGTAATTTGCATTTTTGGTGTACAATAAAGAATATATCTATCTATCTATCTATCTATCTATCTATCTATCTATCTATCTATCTATCTATCTATCATTTTCAAGCATTATCAAAGTCAAAAGTTTTTATTTCACATAGGCCTACATGGGCACTTATAAAACGTCCGAAGCTAGTGCACGGTTCCAAATTGGTCGTTTCCTATGGAGAAGAACCAGCAAGAAACTCCATGGACCTACCAATAAAAACCTTAAGAGCTGCAGTAATTAAATTTCTAGTAAAAAGAGAAATGTTAGCAAACAGCGTAACAACTTTTAAAAACAAACACAAACGAAATTACTGTGATTCATGTAGCGTGGAGACTGGAGATCTACAATGGTCCAAACTGGGTTAACTGAAGACAATGACAAAATCTATGCCATTGACTTGTCTGGTCAACTCTAGCAAAGAATACGGGCCCAGAACGCGCCCGTTTGCGTTAAATTGGGACTTCCTCTGTCCTAGTCTCAGTAAAACAAGAGACTGACAAGGGCCGATGTCTACTGCAAAAGGGAAATGCTCAATTTATAAATTAAGGAACGGTCTTACCTTTATCCTTAAAAGTACTTGTACCAATTAATTGGCCATTTGTGTAGATAATGACTAGAAGTAGATATGACTATAATTTATAGTTTATTTTACTATTTGTCTTTATCGGTCCCGGTTGGTATCGGAGGTGCAATAGACAACCTAGGCAACTGTGTTCTGTTTCTGTCTATGGTGTAACACAGTTAATGCCCAGTCTACACATGGCCCGACAGGGAAACTTGTTTTTGTTTGTTTGATCTTTATTGTGCGTCTATTCTGGCATACCTAATATAGGTACATGTTTTCTTTCTCTCTGCAATATCCCGAAAACCCGCTCTTATCCCATCGCTTTCAGGCACGCAATAGACTGTTTTCCGCACTAGTGCAGAAAAGTGCGCGGGCTCTCCCCCGCCATAATTTTATTACATTTATCGTACAATTCTATTTTCACGGGGGCAAAGCTGCTAGCAGAAGTTATTTCGTGTTGCTCAGTGTTTTTTTTAATTGTTGATAGGTTCGCGCTTGACCACTATCTCACCTATGTATGTGTAGTGTTATGCCAACTTAATCGCAGTCATAAAATCTCGTAGCTAAAGTTGTAACAATCGAAGCTATGTAAAGCCGGTTTGCCAGTACAGCAATGGCAGGTTGCCTGAAGCTCTATTTTTAGCTGGCTTTATCACAATTCACAATTGAAAACAGTTCATGGTCGGTCGTAGGCCTCATGAAACAAGAAAATGACTGCTCACTTCTGGACTTGTGGACTCTTGATGATCACATAAGGTGACGCAATCGTAAACCTTGTTTTCTAACCTACCCTTTTTTACATGCACCTGCCATGTGTTCTCTTCACTACCCATGGTTGACTGGTATCATCATCACCATCATTTCAGCCGAAAGACGTCCTCTGCTGGACATAGGCCTCCCCCAAGTGTCGCCACAATGAACGGTCCTGTGCGTCTCGCATCCATCGGACTCCCGCAACCGTTACCAAGTCATCGGTCCACCTTGTAGGAGGCCTCCCAACGCTACGTCTTCCGGTACGTGGCCGCCATTCCAGAACCTTTCGGCCCCAACAGCCATCTGTTCTGCGAGCAATGTGCCCTGCCCATTGCCACTTTAGTTTGGCGATTCTTCGTGCTATGTCGGTAACCTAGACGGTAGAGAATGCTTATGGCATTAAGTCCGCCTTTGCACCTTTGTGTTGTATGAAGTTTAAATAAATAAATTAAAAAAAAAACTGGGCAAGTACGAGTCGAACTCGCGCACTGAGGGTTCCGCACAAACTTACCTATGAAAACAGTTCGATTCCCGAATTGAGTTACGAAGCGTTACGTTTCCGAATTGTAAAAAAAGATTTTTTTGTGACGTAACTAAAAATTTACAGTTTTCAGATTTATTCCATTCCCTCTCCTAAAGAGGAGGCCTGAGTCCCAGCAGTGGGAACATTACAAAGCCGATTATGTTATATTTTATGTTATGTATCTTATCTGATACTGTTTTCCTCTGTGTACATAATTATTAAAATAAATAAAAATGCGTTTTTTTTTGTAATAATACAGGGTCGTCTGCATAATAGATTTCTAAGTATTTCGAAATATTTAAAACGGCACGAGCGATTCCAATTATTCAATTTTCCAATTATTTAATTTAAAACCGAAATCGTAACAAATGCGGGTAGTAATCATACAATTACTATCCTGTCACGATCGCAGAGGCCCTACTAGGAGCTCTTAATGCGATCTATTGTACGACCTAAGCTGAACTGTTAAAGAGATGGAGCTATCTATCACAAAACGTTTTGGTAACACATTCATTGTGCGTAAAGCTAAGTAGTGGAATTCCTTACCGGAATCTGTTTCCTGATGGCTACAACCCGGGAATCTTTAAGTCAAGAGTGAATAGGTTACTTCTAGGTAAGCGCGCTTCATCGTCGACCGCATCGTCGCTTTCCATCAGGTGAGCTAGCGGTCAAGCGCGAACCTATCAAGAATAATAATAAAAAAAACTATATAAAGTGAATAGCTCATTCCGTCTTTCTCGCTCGCACATGAACATGGCATGGTAAGGTCCCTAGACACTAAAGCTACCTTCAATGACGCTAAACCTTTTAGAGCTTCACCCGAAGCAAAAAGCTAAATAAAATTCAGGTTTAGGGCGTACTAAAGAACAGGTATGCAGTTGATTAAAATACCAGGATGAAAGTACGTGTTCGCTAGTAAAAATGATCGTAAATGAAAGGAAAATTAACATTTCCAAGGTATTCCAAGTGAATCATAGCCTGTCAAAAATATTTACGCAATTATAGGCCGTATAAACAATGAATTAGAGTTTATAATGCTCCTTGTTTATTGTAAAGAAGTCACTGACCGGGGCAGTTAGGGTTTTCAAGAAGTCTGTGTCATGTCAGGTTTGTTATTGCGCTTTGAGCTGTGAAGTGAAGTTTTTGCCTGAATGCGCGCCGAACTAAAAAGTATTTTATTTGATAATAAACTGTATTTTTTGCTGCGATGATTCATCGTCAGATCACGCAAAAATGTTTAAATTTTTATCTATATATTAAAAGGAGAAACGCAAGCCTAAACTACGGGGCACTAAAACCGTGAAATTCGTACTAGGTTTTCTTTTTGTAACGTAGGCGAGCATTAAGAGAGCATTTTCCAATATTCACCCCCTAAGGGGATGAAAAGGGGATCCAAAGTTTGTATGGAGAAACCTCATGCAGGCGAAGCCGCTGGCAGAAGCTACTAGTACAACATAAAATAAATTTTCACGATGTTGCGCTAACGTTCTAGTCCACACAAATCATATTGATTGATACAGAGGACTTCTCAAGTCAATAAGAAATCAATCAACAGTCCAACAGATTGACTACTAGTTCTTTAAGCCAACTTGTCACGAACCGGTCAAGCGCGAGTCAACTTGCGTGACCAGTGCCTGTATAACAATTTTAAAGCAGTTTCTACTTGACAACTGTCCCGAGAAAATGGCTAACGAACCGTGAAAACGTTTGAAAATAATGCCTTGTTAAATTATTAAAAAAATTACACCTATAGTATTATACGAAAAAGTTATGAGGCACTAATCACACAAGTCATCATCATTTCAGCCGAAAGACGTCCACTGCTGGCTTTCTTCAAGTGTCGCCATAACGACCGCTCCTGTGCGTCCCGCATCAATCGGATTCCCGTGACCCTCACCAGGTCATCGGTCCAACTTGTGAGTGACCACGTACCGGAAGACGCAGCTATTGGATTGCCACAAATATTTTTAAACAAAATAATCTTATTTTGATCAGTTTTTGTTATTAAATGTCACTGTCACCGCGAAGTAAGATTGCAACTTGAGATTGGACGTAAAGTTTATTGTACGACATTTCATTACACCTTAAGATTGAAAGTGACCTCAAGCCAGTTTTTATTTAATTGATATAAACTAGTGCTTGACTGCGATCCCACCTGATGGTCAGCAGTTATGCAATCGTTGACGGTGAGGCGTACTAGTTTATTAAGAGCCTATTCACTTTAGCCTTGAAGACACCTAATTCACATGCCTGTAAATTAACATTTTGCTATAAGCTGGCCCTAAATAGCCTACTCTCCACTCATATCAACACTACACCTTTTTTTGAAGACTTCCTTGCTTATTTTCCACAAACTGCAATTTTTGAGTTAAGTCACTTTAATTCCTTAGGGTGCGAATTTGGGCTTCTAATTTATATATTTTGCAGCATTTCTTTAGAAAGCGCAGACAGCTCGATTCTAAGCACAAATATAAACACAGAAGCTCCTGACAGACCTGTTACATGAATAGAAACTATTAAACACAGAGACAGATAATAAAAACGTTTTTATTACAAAGTAAATGAAGTTGTAAAAGCCCAAGTTTATTACCGGACATTATAAGATTTCTCGTCTCCGTACAAAGAGAGGAGAAGGTGATGGTGGTGAGGATCAGAAGGTGCACAAGCTAGTCAATGTCAAACTACAATAAGTACCACTCGATCAGCTCACAACAGACTTAAACCCAAAATCCAGAGTCAAGCACTATTTGTCTGATATTTATGCTGGACAGTAGCCTTCCCACGAGCTCTTAACGCGACCTAAACTGATCTCCAAAGGGATGGAGCTATATAGGGTGTATAGCTCAATCACACTTTCTCGCTCGCTCGCCTGACATTTTAACAAGTAAGGACCCTGGACGTATTTGGCGCAGCGCACTTTCTTTTTCTGTTCGGTTCTGATCTGTGCTAAATAAATATATTTTCTTCCTTTATTTCATGTTTGTGTAGCGGCATCTAAACCACCACATAAGGACTAAAGACTTAGAAGTTACACAAATCATTTTTTTTACGTAGGAAACCATCAAATGAGAGAGTGTCAAACTTTTACTGACTAAAACCCAGTGTTCTTTCGAACAATCCCGCAGTCACACAAATCCTACAGTGCTCAATCAAACTTTTCCGCAATTTGGACATATACAACGGCCCGCCAACAATCACAGTTGCTCAATCAGACCAAACACATTAGCCGTCTGGTCAGAGAATCCTCGATTTCACACAATGCTAGAAAATGTCCGTGATTATCGCTTTTTTTTTCTAGACTTTGAGTAAGTACTACTACAGAACTGAGGTTGTTAATGGAGTCTTCCTACTCTGAGTTCATCATCCTAACAATGAATGTTTGCAGTAAGTGGCATGCAACCTTCATGAACAGTAAACAAAGTCAGACATAAATCCGGGAAACACTGATACAGATTAGCCTTCGCGGATATTATGGAATAACATTACGTACAGGATAAATTTTATCGAAGGATGCACACCAGGGAATATATGATAACGGATTTGAGGGGATAATGTATTAACTGTGTGATGATTTGATTAATCTGTTTATTCGTAAACAGATTAAGTTGGAACAAATTTACATTAATTTGTTTTAATAAAAAATCCTAAAAAGAACGTTTACCACTTCCCGCCAAAATATACAATGATGGCGTCACCTGTCACTTCCAAGTTCAAATTAGCCGTTAATTTTGTTATGGCCGCCAGTTTTTGTCGCCACAGAAATTCCGCGAAGAACTCGCGCCTAGCCGGTTTTTGTTGATCTGATAAATGTTATAATAAATGCGTACAGATAATTGCGGTGAGGACAGAGAACCGTACTCATAATGTCGTATCAGGCCAAGCCATGTTTTTCGATAAGATGATTGAACTGAGCAAAACTTATAGCATACTTTAAGACCCAAACCTGTACCTAGGAAATAGGCTATACAGCAGAACTTTTCGTATTACTTTTAGCTCAGTTTTAAATTACCTCCAGCAGAAAACGTACAAACAAGCAAAAAAAAAAAATGAAAGAAATTTAAGAATGAGTGTCATAAGTACCGTATCTAGTTGCAAATACTAATCAACCGTGTAAACACTTCTATATTGACATAATATGATAACTGTCACAAATGCGCAAAAAAAATATATATGATTCTGTTTTTCTGCGCCATTGCATGACTTTAGGCTTAGGTAAAGATCGAATTTTAGTTGGAGCAAGATCGTCGTTTAGCAAAATTGACGTTTTCTAATACATACGTAGCTTGCATAATCTAAAGGATAGAACACTCCGATCAAGCAGAGGCCTTCAAAAGACAGCTGCTTCAAAATCTTGCACTAATTTCAACAGTCCATTTAGAAAGATAACGGGTCGGTAGTGTAGCAACACGCATCTGCACATTTTCTGTCCCTTTCATATCCACGAGCTGCGCCGAATGCCTTGTTTTGCTTGCGAGTTTGTTTGCTTATTTTTTTAGGATACCCATGTCATTTGAGAACCTTCGCACCTTTCAATATTTAGGTTGTGGCATCTGCGGGTTTCTTTTTTGTGCGATAAAAGTTTTTATATTCAACTTATTTTTAGAACGTTTAAGAAAACCAGGATATGATGACCTTCCATCCTTTTTTCAGCGTATTAAATAAAAATATTTATGACAGATAAAATCTTTTAACGGGAAGGAAAACAAGCAGCCTTACAATAAAATAAACAATCATCATCAACATTACCGCAGTACACAAAAGTTTCTAGTTAATAATAATAAACAAACAGTTTATTTCCATAATTCAGCAGAATCAGACTTTAATAACTGTAACAAAGTTGAACGCATTTTAAGTGGGTCTTGTTTAATTTCAATACACACCTGCTCTAACACAATTAACAAAGGCAGGTGTGTCTAAATACAGAAATTCAAGGCACCAATTAATTTATATTTTATGGTAAGTTATAACAAGCTTTGCAAACACCAAGTGAATGCACTTCTCGAACATGGCAACACAGCATGCTCAGACACACTACGCGGTTTTAAATTTAGAAATGCTTTCCATCTGACATCTCAGTGTTTCAAAATTAGAATAGTGTTTGACGGTTCCTTTTCTTGCCTGCCAGTACGAAATCTGGGCACTAAGTTTATTATATTTTATTTTATTTGAGTAGCTAACAAAACAATACAAAATATAACAACAGAAGTAGATCACGACGAGCCATTTACAAACCTCCACATATAATATGGGAGTATTGTTGAAAATTACAGTTACAGAAGTAATTGAGATTTTTGAGATATATGTCGTGGCCAGTCTTAGCCGTCTTAGAATTGATCACTTCATGATATGGCCAACTAAAATTGGCCAGATCGTTTAAACGTTAACGTTTGATGATATGTCAATCCTCGTTTGCGTATATCATTGATGTAGGATTTCTATGATAATAAAAGGTCTAAAAAAAATAGTTTGGCCTATTTTTTTAGACCTTGTGTGTTTTCGTGGATTGACATATTATCAAAGTTTTATAACGATCGGCCAGCTTTACTTGGCCATATCATGAAATGATCAATTTCTAATCTGAATGCCATTATAAAAGATTTCTAGACATAACAATATTTATGGATGCCAAGTTGCTTGTAAAGAAATCAATTGAGGTATGTTTTTTACAATACAACAAACTTACTCGTAAGTTTGAATGTTACAACAGAGTCTAACGTGAATTTTAAACCGTAGCAACATTAATGGTTTGAGGAGCTTTTTATCTGGTTCCAATAAATTTTAATCACCGTTCCATATATGATCGTACAGTATTACATATCAACATGACAACCACTTAAAACATTTCGTGCCGACTATAATATTGGCGGTTACTAAGCATTGAGAACATATTAAAGTGAACTAAATCACACTTGTTTTAAATTGCTCCTATTTACCATACGTTCCGACAAGGCCAGTTTATAGATTACGATCTACAATCGTTACTAGAACTTGACCATTCACTTAAGCATAAAGCCGTGTAATTAAAAAGCAAGGATTAAGTACATTATTATATTTTTCACACTAAGGCAAAATTTAACCAAAATAATAAGATAGATCGAGACTCCAAAGATTTGGACTTGGTATTGCACGCAAAATAGAGAGAAGTTAAACCAGTTTAGATCTTCTTTAATAATTATATTGTTATTATTATTTTGTTACTAGCTTTTGCCCGCGGCTTCCCTCCCATTTATTGACTACTCTTATAATTATAATAATAATGTGTCGGGCAATGGCTTAATAGACAAGAGGCATAGATCAACATCTTAGGAGGCTCGCGTTAGGCGACTGGATCAAGGGCTTGATTCAAAAAACGGTACTCCTGGACACAGCTCGTATTGTTAGGAGGTTCCTTTCTCTGGAGCCCTGACCGTCGGTAGCTTGGACCCTGTTCCCGTTACCGATAGGATAATATTTTTATGTTATAAAATGTTTTTTTTTTAAGTATTTTTTAAATGTACATTTAAAAATGTATTTAATAATTTTTAAGGTTAAATAAAGAGAATAATAATATAATTTATTAAGATACTGTATATTACACGTTAAGCACAACAATTAAAAATATCACAATATTTTTAAGACTAAATAACATTTCGTGCAATAAAGTAGTCCTAGATCCCACACTAGGATACCCTGTGACGTGGGATCTACTTTTTTTTTCGATGTTCGTGTCTTATGTATAATAGTAGGTAATTTACTAATGGTTGTTAGATTACAAAGCTAAACAATCATCATCATCATCATCATTTCATCTGAAAGACGTCTACTGTTGGGCATAGGCCTCCGCCAAGTGTCGCCACAGTGAATGGACCTGTGAATCTCGCATCCATCGGATTCCCGCAACCTTTACCAGGTCATCGGTCCACCTTGTAGGAGGCCTTCCAACGCTGCGTCTTCCGGTACGCGGTCAACACTCCAGAACCTTTGGGCCCCAACCATCTGTTCTGCGAGCAATGTGCTCTGCCCATTGCCACTTAAGTTTGCGAGAAATCGGCGAAAATACATTAAAAAAAAAATGCAAAAAATATAAACTTAAAACAAAAACAATTGCTTCTTTATCATTGTCATTGTATATCGATGTTCGTATTTTTTTTAGTTGATTTCTCACAAGATAAAAATGTCAGATTCAAAAGTGTTTGAAAGATCACCAGTAAATTCAACTCACACCCAGTAAACAAAGTCACATTCGAAATGTTTGTAACACATAAATTGTATCGGTACACTATCTTAGTAAGACGGCTAGACCGCAATATGGCGGTATCGCGGAAGAGTACCGCTGTACCAGTTTATCTCCTTAGTATTACAACATACGCAGGATCAAAGTATTAGTATAGTAGGTACTCGTCTTGATCAACAAGATTACACGAGTATCTTTAAAGTTGCATCGAAGTACCACTTCTCAAAAAGAAGCCATATTGTATTGTATTGTAGCCGTGTTGTATTGTTTGTTGTGTTGTGTATTGTTGTGTTTAATATAGTATTGTCGCCATTATGCGACCGTAGAGCTTAGGTAGGGGATCTTCTACTTGAATAAAACTCTTGGGAGGCTATCACGTTTTACTTTTACTTTTCTTCAGGGTTCGATATCAGCTCATCGCGCTACGTATGTATGGGTATGTCCGAACTGAAAAAACACATCAGACATTTCTTTGTTCTACTCAATTTTTAAACCTATTCTATAATTGCAAAATCCTTAAAAAGTATATTTTACAAGCCAGTTCGTTAACCTAACTCATGCGATCTCCTTTCGATATTACAGTATACAATATACTATACACTATACTTAATATAGTATACAATATGGGTCATCGATTGACTTCTCCCGCTCTAGGTTGGAGCGATAGGGCGTGTCATACTTTTACTGACTAAAACCACACCTGTGACAGTTGCTCTTTGTGTTCTAGGACCACACGTTTCACGTGTTGAAAAATATTCCCTACGGTTTTGTTAACATTTCTTTACGGCGCGCGTGGAACTATACCTTCTGTCGACGACTAGGGCTCGATCCGGACGAAGAGCTCCCGTGTCCGAGCCCACATCAAAAAGATCTCAGCAAAACTGTTGGAGTCCAGTAGAGCCAAGGCCCGTTAGGACCACAGAGAATTTCTGAAAAAGATTCCATGGTCCTGGAACGCAAACGGCAACTGAAGGAGACAAGTGGTATATAGTCAGAAAAATCTGACACGCCCTTTCGCAATATCCTAGAGCGGGAGAAGGCAGAAGTCATTGAATGATTTCACAACTCAAAAAAAAAGATTGGTACTGATGGATTATCTAACTTTGTCTACTTATTGATGATTTATGCTGAGATATAACAGTCAATTAACGTAAGATAATCACTTGTACCTGTAACTAATTGTAAAGTATCTCAGCACAGACTGCACTGATAACTGCCCATATTCAAGCACAACTAGGTACTCATTAGAAACGGTCACATAAGACGGAAGTCCATTTTTCAAAGCCACTTTGCCCTGATTGAAAACTACAGTGTACAACTTCCATGAAGAGCCGACTACCTTCCTTACAGGTTATAATAACTAATGACGCTAATTATTGCAAGAACCAACGCGGCGTTTTGCTAAAATCCACGTAACTTCGCACACTCATAATAGTGTACTAATTCATTTCACCTCTAAAGTTTTTGAAGTGTAAAAAAACGTATAAACATAAATTTAAGCTAGAGTGATGGACTAGTGTCAGGTTTGTATGTGTCACCGGACAATTGTATAAAACTTTGTTTTAGATGGGAAATCAATAAATAACTTGTCCCGAACTGGGTGGAGTGAGGAGTGTCTGACTTTTCCTGACTAAAATCCACCCATGTTCTTCAAATTGCCCTTTGCGTTACAGGGCCTTGGTTACTCTATTGAACAATCCCGCAGCCGATATTTCATCTACCAGTCTCTGTACGTACTATGTTACTTTTGGTCGGCACAACCCTCTCGTTTCCATCTCCTATTTTCTCTACCTCATGTTCATTCACTCACTCCCTTTTCTTCCGGACCATCCCTCACTCAATCCATCTTTTATTGCCCTTCCTTTTGATCCATTCACATTATTTTGTGATATAAACTGGTGTTTGACTGCGATCCCACCAGATGGTAAACAGTGATGCAATCGTTGATGGTGAATCGCACTAGTTTATTAAGGTATTAGTTTATTAAATTATAATCGTAAGTTTATATTTATTGCTCTTTTAGCCATATTGTTTAGGTACTCGAGCTTGCGGACGACGAGTACTGGGTAGGTTCCCAAAGAACTTATTTATCTACTAGGAACAGTATAAAAATAAGTCGAATGATTCCTTTTCAAGGAAATTTCACGCCGTCTGATCGACACTTTGCGTGACCAGAGGGCTGGCTCGTTCTTCGCCCAAAGAATTAGCATTGCCATTCAACGTGGCAATGCTGCCAGCCTTCTGGGCACATTTCCGGATGACAATGATGTGGAGGAGTACTTCGACGCCTGAGTGTAATAGGTATTTTTGTATTATATGTACATAGTTAGGTTTAGTCTAATAGTATTTATAGTTAATATTAAAAACAATATCCCAACTTAAAATAAATTTCGAATCTAAAAGGAGCTTTCATTCGAATAATTAAATTGAAATTTTCATGTAACATCAGGGATTTCCGTTTTAATTTCGCAGTTCTCATTACTTAAATACTATTCGTTAAACATTTCTTCTCTGGCTTCTGACCTTAAGATATCGATTGACCTTTCATGAACTGGATTTAAAGCAGAATTACGAAGCAAAATAATTAAAAGTAAGTCACGCTAATTGCTCAACTTATAATTAGCTACAAGAGAGGTTTTTGGAAGAGACTTACATTATTATTGAATTAGTGTGGATATATCTATACATTCAATACATTTGTCCCGACAGATAATGATCTAATGATTAAAAGAGTAACCGTGTTAGTTTCTTGTTGGTTCTTCTCCGTAGGAAAAACACAATTGGAACCGTGCTCTAATTTCTGACGTATTATAAAGTGCAATGAAATAAAATAATTCGAATTTTGATGCGCTGTACATCTTCCGTCAGATAAGGCCCCTATACAGCTGGAACTATACAGCTTTCATCCCTCTTTCTGGCTTGCAAGCTTGATATTTCTGCACGACATGGTAAGGTCCCTGTGCTGAGCATGTGTACCTACGCACAGCTGACCTTAGATAACGGCTACATCATTCATAATGATCAGTGTGTCCCTATTCTATAGAGCACCTCTACCAAACCCTTTGGGAACTGCCTGCGTATCGGATGTGCCCTAATTTCTCGTTACCTGTCAGTGATATGTCAAAACAAATAATTGTTAAGAAGGGTCAACTCAATAATGTACTGCTAGATTCAAATTAGGTGCGCTACAACTTTTTCAGATTTATTGAATGGTTGAGAATAACAAAACAGTTTATAATAATCCTTCCGACCCAATTTCGTTCACGGTAGCCAAACTCAACAGATATTAGCCAAGTACACATGAGATATTATCGTGCACAAGCGTGTGCGCAAAAACAGGTGAACTCTATATTCCTTTACTCTCATAGACTTTTGTCTGAAATAAATGTCATATTATTATTATTATAGTGCGATAGGACAATCCGACCACGGCTTTACGTGTACATTCCGAAGTACTTGGGTACCACACCACCAACTTCCAAACTCCAGGCTGCTACTGAGGATTTTCTAATTGAAAAACGCAATAACACTGCCCGACCTAGGACCTTAAGCTCAACAGTCGCGTATTGCGAACACTAAACCATCGAGACAGCCAAAATTAGTTTATATTAGTTAAATGTTTAATAACGTAATTCAAAGTTTTGACGGAGGACGCCCACACTTCTCAACTGAATCAGAAATCAGACCTCAACAAGGAAAACGAGAAAATAACACAAAAATAAATGAATTATTCACTCTAACTTTGTTTTAGTGTTAAATTAATAAATTGCGTCTCTAACTTGCATGCAGTTGAAATACCCATAGATAATAATAACAGCGCATTGAAATTAAGTATGACAAACAGGAAAAAAAATCAACGCCTAGAAAAAAACAAATCATTAATATTAATTAATCAATTTGTAGTACGATTCTCGGCGCCTAGGCAGGCCTAGACAATTTCCATAATTCATCACAGCTACCTCACCATTCATTCCTTTATTTTTGCTCTGTGGTAGTAAAAACCGAACATTCCAGTTGCCCAGATTCTGCCTGGCCAACCGCAAAAAAGCCGTTAAAAGAGCACGGTTTTACAACGCGGACAAAATTTTAAAATGGCTGACCTTTTAACGTTCTTTTGCGATGCCGAGACACTAAAAAGCAATATTTATTTGATTTTCTGAAGAACACGATAAGCTTTTTAACTTTTTAAAAGTGAGATAATTTGAGCTATTTTGGGATAATGTCAGGATCCGGCTCGAAGGACCAGGTATCGTACGACAGGACAAGTTTATGTTTCCGCGATAAGAATGGTTATTAGTTTTCATGATGAGAATTGAGTCACGTGTGAATTTAGTCACCCTCCTGAGTCTCCCACTGAAATAATCACGTGAATCAGAATAATCTCGGTTGTATAAAAACAGCACTAAAAATATGTACCTAGTTCACCGAACTCCGGGACACCTAGAACTCCATACTTAAGCCCAGACATACAGTAAATCATGCTAAATAATAGTGCAGCCTAGGAGATCAATGTACGCTGTTTATTTCAGTAACTATGTAATGGATCTTTGTTTACCCATTAAACATGGGTTGCCTAATGTTGGCCATAAGCCAAGAAGTAGCACTGTTTTGCAAGTCTTACCAACTTCCGGATTTTTTCGTCTTTTACTACTGCTATCCTAGTTACTACACTAGTACTTTAACTGCCAAAGTTTGTTCGGAAATACAAAAAAAAATATTATAATGATAAAAAAGTGATAAGGCAAGTTTTCATTCAACGCAATTTTTAGGGTTCCGTAGCCAAATGGCAAAAAACGGACAGACCCTTATAGATTCGTCATGTGTCTGTCTGTCCGTCCGTTTGTCACAGGCACTTTTTTCCGAAACTATAAGAGCTATACTGTTGAAACTTGGTAAGTAGATGTATTCTGTGACCGTATTAAGATTTTCACAAAAAATAGAAAAAAAAAAACAATAAATTTTGGGGGTTCCCCCCATACTTAGAACTGAAACTCAACATTTTTCTTTTCATCAAACCCATACGATTGGGGTATCTATGGATAGGTCTTCAAAAATGATATTGAGGTTTCTAATATATTTTTTATATACTGAATAGTTTGCGCGAGAGACACTTCCAAAGTGGTAAAAAGTGTGCCCCCCCCCCTCCCGTAACTTTTAAAATAAGAGAATGATAACTAAAAAAAATTTATGATGTTTCTTTCACCGAAATTGGTTTGAACGAGATCTAGTAAGTAGTTTTTATTTAATACGTCATAAATCGTAAACTGCAATTTACCTTTTAAGTTTGTACGGAACCCTCAGTGCGCGAGTCCGACTCGCACTTGCCCAGTTTTTTAACACATGTTACAGAAGGTAATAATAACACAGCTCAATTGTGAGTCATTTAGTGCTTTGTTATCGATGCCAGGCTAAGTACAAGTTTTAAGTACTTATTAAAATCAAGTGTGTTTGCCATTCCAAGATAAAATGTTTATTGGCAAACTGTACGAGATATTGAAGGTAAATAAATTCGATCATTGAACATGAGTACGGCGGAGAATTTCAAAATACCCGCATAAAACGCTTGTACGAAATCGATGTCGGTTACCTGTTTAACACATCAAATAAAAAAAGGCAGACAAGCCGGAATGTACGTTATTACAATTGGCAGAAACTTTCACTTCGTTTAGAATCGTCGAAACTCACTCAATACTGCGAATTACAGTTTAAGACCTAATCTCCTACCATTAGTCACTGCGAGTTGGTCTAAAATAGACTAATCCAATGACAAAAATGTAGAATATAAATTGCGACGAACCATCGCGTGCAGATCCTCTTCGATCTAAATTAGCCTATCCTGCTTGAAGTCCTCACTATCCAGGTGTAATTTACAGCCAAGCCAGAAACATTTTTACTTAGCCCCATTAGCTATCAATTTGCCTAATTGGCAACCTTTTACAGCCATATTTTGCGCCTAAATATGTAACTAAGTAATGGGATCTATCTGTGGGCTTGGTCTTTTGTTTTGTAGTAGATATACTAATTATGGTAACACTATCCAAATTGGTTCTAGAGCATTTGAGTCATAGAATTGTAAATTGGTTTTTACCAAGGTTGATGTGGATTGGAGATACTAAAAGTGCACTTGGAAGCAAAAAACGGCGGGGTATGATTATATTTTCAAACCCTATATTAGAGGAGTTTCTAAAGCTGCTCGATTTTAATCTAAGGCCCATCAGAAGGAGTGATTATTTCGTCATTAGATGAGAAATAAAGAAACCTAGAGCATTTTTTTAAATATTTAATAACAGTACAAAACGATCATGATATAACTTATAACATCTTGATCATATTGGACCAAGATATTATAAGTTACTAGCTTTTGCCCGCAGCTTCGCCCGCGTACATAAAATATAGCCTATGTCACTCAGAAATAAAGCACCTTTCTATCGGTGAAAAAATTTTAGCAATCGGACCAGTACTTTCCTCTTTATAATACTATTGTAGATATCATGATAATAACGTTTAAATTTTATTTTGAAGTGGGAATTTATGAAATAACTTCTCCCGCTCTGGTTGGAGCGAGAGGAAGTGTCAGACTTTTACCGACTATAACGCACCTGTGATACTTCAGTTGCACTTTGCGTTGCAGGGCCATGGTAACTCCTGTGGACAATCCCGCAGCGATATACGTTTATATAATAATCCATTTTAATTATTTAATGTTCTTGAGCAATGGTAACATTTACGAATGCTGTCTGCACGTGCGTTTAATTTTCTATCCAAACACAAGGCGAATTGGTTTTGCATGCCACCTCTTTAGATATAGTAGAACTAATTTTATTATTGTTTCGTTACTAGCTGTACCGGTAAACGCTGTCATGTCATATTTTATCAAAGAAATAGAATTTAAGTATAAATCAAAACAAAAATATTAAAATCGCGTTTGAAAAAGTTTCTCATACCTACCAAAGACATACAAAATCATTAAAATCGATCGAGCCCTTTTCGGAGGAGTGCGGCCATAATTACCGTGACATGACATATTTGTAATTATTCTGACCCAACTTAAAAATGTAACAATACTGAAAACTGCAAAGCCTTTTATGTCAAATTGTAAGCTAATACGAACTTTATAACAAAAGCCAAAAGGACTAAAAAACAATGAAGGTATTCTTAAAAGACAGTGATGTCAGCTGGTAGCTAAATGAAAAAGGCTTGGCGCCAGTTTTCTGTTTAATCGAATTGGTTTGCGCTCCTTTGGTAATTTATTTACTTTATTAATTCATCTCAATCGTTCCTGAGTTCGTATCGTTTTTCCAGGAAACACATACGGACAAATTATTTTAACCTTTGTTTTATAGACTTAAACATTTATCGCCAACGTGGCGTATGTCCGATGATTCTCTCATGGCAAAAAAGGTTTTCGAAATTCTATAGAAACTATCATCCCCGGATGAATTTAACCCCTTTAGGGGAAGAATTTTTCAAAAATCAGTTTTTCAGAATCGCACCTTCCATAGAGAAACATCGATCATGCTTTTAAAATCAGCAGTTTCGGCTGTGTTATTTAGTAAATTTTCAATAATATGAATGGCATAAATTAAAAATAATTGATTTTACAGGCAGAAAGTCCAAACTTAACACAGATTTGTTGTCTAGGTTCATTGACATATTCAGGACATCAATAATTTATCAAGTGTACTAGTACGCATGTCTTAGGTACGGCCTCTCGCCTAATCTAGGTGTCTCCATAATAAGAAACTAAATTGTAAACCGGATTAAGCCATTGAAACCGAATCAAGACGTGTTACTACGACCTTAGCGATTTAAGTTAAGGTTTTTTCTTTCAAGTATCTGAAATCTAGAATCCGGTTCGAAGGACCGGTTTTAAGGTTATCATTTTTTTTCTTTTGCGATTATGACTGATGATATAGGATTTTATGGATGTTTAGCAGTTTTAGATATAGCAAAATTTAAACTTTTCTCTAAGATACGCATTATTGTACACTATTAAGAACTTTTTTGACGAAATTACGACTAAGTCTTCTAATCCAATTTTCAGAACTTAAGATACAATATTTAAAGTGATACTTGGGTTATGCCAACCCAAGTATCACTTTAAATATTGTATGTAGCCTTGTTGTCTTTTTTGTACATAACATATCATAATTTCAACAAAAAATAACCTAAATTAATTAGATAAGTATATGTTCCCTACCTATGTAAAAATGTTAACTTTATATAAAATATCCATTGCAGTATCGTCAATTGTCAAAAAAAAACTGTCAAAACCGTTCAAATTCGATTATTTCACGTACATAAAGTCTTAAGTGCATTCTTGGTCCTTTCTCGTCGAGGTCACCAGAATGCATGTGTATGCAAATGTCAAGCCATATGTTTTCGCGGACACATGACGTAGTTTGTGGGACAATGTCAGCAGTACGTGTGAATCGGGAATTATATCGTCTGTCATTGTGTCGGCTGTCTCGTGACTATCTGTTCATAAACAATCATAAGTCGTAGATTGGTAACGTTTTGTCTGCTTCTAGGTAAAAAGATCTGTGAAGCATAGATATTTTTGGTTATTTTTTTTTATTGTTTGCCAGAATCGCGGTTGTGACAACCAGTCTTCCATGAAGTATCTAACTGGATTATGGAAACCTGTTAGTCAGGCGCTTCATGTAAAATAATAGGGGTTAAAGTATGAAATTGCTGTTTTTTAAAACGGGTTGCTTTGATGTGTTATATCTTTTGATTGACTTGGAATTATAAGTTCAAATATATTAAAGACACGTTATTCTTTTTCCGAAATAAGGTATTTATTGGATTCTTTGTGTTTTGTATTTTCTGTAATATCGGTCTTTAAGACCTAATAGTTTTCTTCAGACTTATTTTCGAAAAAATATACTTACTACAAAAAAGTCCCTGAGTTTTCAAGGCTACTCTACCAAAACAATTTCCTTGATATTTCCGATGTAAGACAAGGGTAGAACTCGAACCGCTGATACAGTTCTGAATAAAGAGCCCAATATTATGGCGATTAAGCCGTTTCATTGTCAGCAAATAAAATGGCTCCCCTAGCGATATTCCACCACATTAAAAGTCGCAATACATAGCACTTATACATGTACTTTCTTTACGTCACCTTACTTTATTTTAAAGGTAACAATTGCCAGATTATACAACACAAAAGAAAACCCAGTAAGCATAATGATGTCACTTCAAACGAATTATGAAAACAAGGTAACCGATCTTTCATGCATTTCACAGTTCTTGTTGATGCAGCTGTTAGCTGTTCTACGTAACTGAAATACGCAATTGTTTTCTAAAGCAACGATACAATCATCGATTACTATTTCAGCTATAGAATAATAGAATACACGTTTACGCTAATCATTAACACTTGCTGGATTTTCAACTTAAGCGGAGCATTGTTAAATACAACAGCGCGGTTTTCTTTTGGACTTTTAACGTCTTTTACTTTTGTTACTAGGTGAGATTAAATATGTAAATCTATATCTATATATATAAAAGGAGAAACAGACTGACTGACATATCAACGCACAGCCGAAACTACTGGGACTAGGAGTACGTAATTTTGCACTAGGTTTCCTTTTATAACGTAGACGAGCACTAAGAGAGGATTTCCCAAAATTCACCACCTAAGTAGATGAAACGGAGGTCCAAAGTCTGTATGGAGAAACCTACTTTCATGCGGGCAAAGCCGCTGACAGAAGCTAGTTATATATAAAAGGAGAAAATGACTGACTGACATATCAACGTACAGCTAAAACTGGAACTAGGAGCGTGAAATTTTGCACAAGGCTTTCTTTTATGACGCAGGCGCGAACTAAGAAAGGATTTTCCAAAATTTAGCCCCAAACGGGATGAAACGGAGGTCTAAAGTTCGAATGGAGAAATCTACATTCACGCAGGCGAAGCCGCTGGCAGAAGCTAGTCTTACATACACTGTCACAAAGTTTGAGTTAAAAGTTCACTAATCAAACATTTCCTGAGGGAGAAGCATTCTTAAAGAGATATTCAAAACATTCCCCAAGATATATCCGTTATTCCACTAGTTTCCTTTGCAACTGGATTCTTTAATGACGTCAACCAACGCGAGAACATTTTCTCTGACACACTGGCTAGTTCACGCGGCTTTGGTACCTGAAAATATCCCACAGGAGGCCTTTCTATCAGTGAAAGAATTGACGAAATCAAATCAGTACTTCCAGCTGCAGTCTTGTACAAAGATAAGTAAACAGTTTTGCTGTTCTATAATATTGTTGGTCCTGTAAGACAGTTTATAACTAGCTGAACACCCAGGGAATTTGAAACATATGTTTTTTTTTTGAGTACACTTGGGCTGGAGAAAAGTTCTGTCGTTTCTTCGTGTTTCTTAAGTTGCCCTTTGCGTTCCAAGGTCACGATAACTCTATCGAACAATTCCGCAGCCTTCATTTACATATTCAACAAACAAACATAAAAAAGTGAACAAAACTAAAAATCTATAATTATTATTATTACTTTAGATTTTCTTTGTAAAGTTCATCTTGATGCAATGCGTTTAGATTCATCCTCGTAATTACTGGCAACACAGACGTGGTCAACGGACATAATCACGTTTTCAATTAACAATAAATTCCTCATCTGCCCACGCAAACACAACTAGACTACGTAATTAGAATTTTACTAGCAGTAGTACGAGACGTGTCTACAAACTGCAGCGTTTGCCAAAGATCACAGTATGTAAATGACTCACATGTGATAACGTAAACAAGTTTTATTATGAATCATTTTATTTTGCGTAAAGGAAGGAGGTCCACTGGTTTTGGAAAAACAAAGATTCTTCAGATTTGTAAAGACACTCTTCAGAGTGTAGGAAAACTAAACGAGAATTCACTCGCATGAAGCAAAACTGGGCGTACCATAATCCTTGAAACTTAAAAAAAAACCCTTATGGTTTTAAATGCGCTAATTGCTTTTTCACTATTTAATAATTGCTGTTCCTTTACTCTTATAGTCTGATGGGACGGCAACCCGACACGACCGGAGAGAGATCAGGCACAGGTCCAACGGCTTTACGTGATTTTTGAGGTACAGAGGTGTCAGACCACAACCTTCCAAACTCCAGGCTGATACAGAGTAATTCGTAATGGAAAAACCCAACAGGACTTTTTGCCCGACCCGTGAATCGAAAGCAGGACGAGACCAATGAGGCAGCTAAAATTTCTGGTTCTTCTGGTGGATGGCAATTTTAAAAACAGCACAGAAATGTCAATTCTTTTCTCATTTTTCACACATCCGACCGACACGACAATGTATGGAAGTTAAATTAGGTTATTCATTACCCATTGTTTATTCATACTTGTTGAGTTTGTCGGTTATTAAAAGGCTGAGTGGGTCATGCGAAGTGCGAACGACCGGCGGAATTTATTATGATTGTTTTCGCCCAAGCTCGTTTATTACTGCTGCTATCCTAGTTTATGTTATTCGGGTCGAGCTAGAGAGTTCAACTTTTATCTGAACTTTTATTGTTTGGAATATTTTATACTATGGAACTTTGGCATGCGATATGGTAAATGATTTAATGATGGAAGCAATTAATATAAACGGTACAGAACTCGAAGAATCAACGAAGAATTGAAACAACAACATCACATACATTGTCTTGTTCCCAAACTATGGAAACCAGGAACAACGAAGGTACCACAAACACCCAGACCCAACACAAATATCTGTTTCATCAACAAACATTTGTGTTAGTGCGGGAATCGAACCCACCCTTGCATCTTAACCGGCGCTCTAAACCACTGCGCTAAACTGGTCGTCAAAAATGAAAAAAAAAATGAATAAAGTACAAGGCGAAGGCTAAATGTAAGATGAGAACAGATGCTAACACTATAATAAATAATAATTTATTTTCACCATAAGCCTTCTATTAGAAATCCTGGACATTACAAAAGAACATCATAATTAAAATCATTTTTAAACGCCCTGACTCCTAAACTAGGTGAACGTCCCTGTGGCTTAGGAGTTAGTAATTCTTAATAGCAACAAACCAAATAAAATAAGCAAAATAAACCATTCAGCAGCCATTGTTAATACAATAAATGATTATACAAAAAAGTTAAATTAAAATTGAAGAAAAATAAAATAAAATAATAACAAAAAAAATAAAAATAAATCTACACTGGTTCATATAGCTAACACAAAGAGACCTAGTTCTATCACATCTACATGTATCTATTGATGTTTTTAAAAGACAGAAAGGTAGCTATTAAAGCAAATTTAGTTCTTTCTAACTCTTGTGACATAAAGAATGCATAGTTCCACTAACTGCATCCATAAAACAATATTTACGAACGCACATCCACTAACATTTGGTAGCCGCATTACAAAACCAATGTTGACAATAAAGACGCAGTAATTTCATAAAACTCATGTTCTATCGGACGTGACGTCACCGAAAGGAAACGCACCGTGTCCTGGCGGGGAAGTCATCATTCCCATATCGTCTCTAACACAGTTACATCCAGAAATACACACCACCAACTGAAATCGATCCTTTGATACCACAATAAACAACGAGTAGAGAGATCAACGAAAATTGGTTAGTTCTAAAAACAGCTGTTGACGAAGAGCGTCTTTTAAGTACGTATTTTTATTTGTCAGAGCGAGACTCCTTTGGATTTTAATTAAATGAGTTTTGGAGAAGTTAAATGTCAGGAATAATTAAAATAATGTGTGTGGGGAAGAAACAATGAGATTTGAGAGTTCTGATCTACGTGCACCCCACTTTTATGTTTGAAGTAAGTATCTACGTTTTAAAATATAAACTAACTTAAACTTGAAGATTTTAAATTACAAGTGCATAGAAAAGGCGTATACATATCATTAAATGATTTTACCTAGATCTATCTAGAAAATAGTTACATTTCCGCAACGATAATTATCTCTTAACACCAACCGAACTGGTCCTTCGAACCGGATTCTAATTATCGGGGAAACTCAAGAAATTGCGTGTCTGAGCTATCGAGTCGATAGTTTTGATTAGCTAAGTAAAGTCAAGTATAAATTAATGTGTAGGAATACCTTCTAAAGCTGCGGTATTGAAAATCAATTCCTCTAGTAGACTGAACGAATTTTGAACATAGCTAAGATGTTCCTGACTATCTTCCCCTTGAACAGATGATAACATTACCATTTTATTGTTTCCATGCGTCCCTTCATAGCAGGAACATTAGTCGAAACGACATAAGTGCATCAGTCACCGGGCTACGCTCATAAAAGTCTACGACGAGCAATAACTATAAAAAGTTAGTTAAAAAACAAACAGGGGATCGCATCAATGTGTACACGACTCACGCGCATATGCTCTGACGTAAACTAACGCCATATTGGTGCATGGTGTTCCAAATTCAATTTTCATTTTAGGTATTCTTTTTTTAAAACGTTTAGATGCATTTGAGATATTGAGCGAAAATGGTAAATGAGGCATGTCATTTAAGTTTCCAAAGACGACAAAAACGTACTGACAATGAACTTCTAATAGCGTTCAAGTCCTCAAAATAATGAGTTACAAGAAGAAATGATGGCTAGTATTGAATAATAAGTGGCATCATACAATAGTGTACAAATTAGCATATTATGTATTGCCAATGAATCAGTGGTCAGTCAGTCGGAAACTGTCCATGATTCACGTTGATGAGCAGTGGTAGTGCTGAATAAAAAATAAAATGTCTATTAAACACATCCGCAGAACTCAACAAGGAGGGTACTTATAAATGCTAAGCATAGACTGTGCTTTTGTCCTATAAACCATTACACTTTGTAGTCTATATCTATACTTAGAGAAATTATATAGAGGAAAGATTAGTTTGTTTGTGAATTAACTCAAAATTACTAGACTTATTTTAAAAAATCTTTCGCCAATAGAATGGTACTTTATCATAGAGCGACATAGGTTAAATATTTTCTACTTTTACGCAGGTAAAGTCGCTGCCAGATGCTAGTGTTGAGATGCACTAGTCAGAATTATTAGTATTATTATTTTCTGGGTGGAGCGAGAGAGCGTGTCAGAATGATTCTGTCTAAAACCCACCTGTGTTCGTTCAGTTGCTTTTGGCGTTCAAGGGCCACGGTAATTACACAATATTTAGAACCATTTCCGCAGCCCCTTGAACCTATAATCTAATTTTCAACTCAACGCAACACAATCTAATTCTTCTTTTAACTGGTCTAATGATAACACATTTAATGGCACAAAAATTACCCGCTCAAAATTCAAATAAGAACTTAGAGCAAACGCTTTATCACAAATATCCATTTGACGACCTAAACTGAACTGATAAAGCGATGGAGCTTTAGAGTGTATACCTCCATCCCTTTTTCTCGCTCGCACGGATGACATTTTAACACGAAATGGTAGTACTGATTAAAATAAAATTATGTGCATTTCCGACAGTGCAGCCTACTACATTAGGCTGGCGTTACGTCCGAGACCCTTATGGCGACTGTCAGATGGTCAGATATGAGCTTCCCCTTGTAAAAGGCAGTATGCAAATGACTGCCATGGCGGGAGCGAATAATTTATGAGTCTAGTAAGCAAACTTTTAAGGGTTCGGGTTAATAAACTTTGTGGCGGAATATAATGTGCTTTGCGGTTTGTTTCGTGTTAACTGAGGAAGGTTCATATGTGTGTGTACGTTTTTTAGGGTTCCTTACCCAAAGGGTGAAATGCTTATTACTAAGACTCCGCTGTCAGTCCGTCTGTCTATGTATCTGTCCGTCTATCACCAGGCTGTATCTCATGAACCGTGACCGTTAGAAAATTTAAATTTTCACAGTTGATGTATTTCTGTTGCCACTTTATCAATAAATACTAAAAAACAGAATGAAATAAATACGTTTTGACAGTTCCTTTCAAAATCAGTGGGTCATGACTTTAAAGTTATTATTATTATTACTTAATAAAGTTTTTTTTTTTTTTTTGCCGTTTTTTTGGACAGACGTAGACGGTACGAAGCCCTTAGTGCGCGAGTCCTACTCGCACTTGACCCGTTTTTTTTTTATTTATTCTTTGACTTCCTTTTCAGGCTCTCGCTTTAAATTTACGTTTTCCGATTATTTTAAGGCAATATGATAAACTTTCATTATTTATTTACGTTCTTCAGTGTTACAAGACTATGATTTGAATGCACCGTAAAAGCGAACGTAACGTACAAACTATAGCACTAATAACGGAAACAGGTCACACTTTATGATCATGTCTATCTATTGTCGCATACGAAACCATTTCACCACTTCCGCGACATTGCATAACATATTAAAACTCCATTTTAGTGCTTCAGTGCAATGTTTTAAAGCTACTAAAAGCTTGCACATTAGCACAAAACATCAGACACAGAGAAATCAAAGTGATTAGAGTTGAGAAGAAAGAAAAACAACGAAGAGATATTGACCAAAATATGCTTTAATACCCAAACAGGCCAGCAAGGAAGTCTGTTAGGAGGTTGAGGCTCAATAGAAAGTTACTAAGAGTTGACACCTGACACTAAAAATGGTTGCGTAAAAGGATGCAAGCCTAATAATTATGATATATTATACATACCAAAATACACCTGATTATCCCTGATGGGCTTACCAAACGCACAAGCTTCACCACAGTTTTGCCTGCGCAGGCTGGTTTGCACACGGTCAAACGGAACATCGTGCGTGTCGTTTGAAAAACTCATACAGCTTTACTAACACCAGATAATCAGTTACCAATACTCAATCTACCAATATTTATACACATACATAATAATATACATCTATTAGATCTATCTACAATAATTAATTCCATGAATTGTTACTTAGCCTTCATCCTCTCTCCTAACTTTGCTGTGCCCGAAAGGGTCCATATTGATCTTGACTATATTTTATACATAATATGGAATGCAATAAAGTATTGAGTTATTTATTAAGTTTACTAACACTGATGAGAATGTTAAGATGGATGTGTGGTGTGACGAGAATGGATAAAGTGAGAAATGAGTATATTAGGGGAAGTTTGAAAGTGGCGCCAGTGACTGAAAAATTGAAAGGGAATCGTTTGTCTTGGTATGGTCATGTGAAGAGGAGGGATGAAGCGCATGTTACTAAAAGAGTTATGAGTTTACATGTGGATGGATGGAGAGGGAGAGGGAGACCAAAGAAAAGATGGATGGATTGTGTGAAGAGTGATATGAAAGAAAAGGAAGTTAATGATAGCATGACGAGTGACAGGGCAGAATGGAAGAAAAAAACATGTTGTGCCGACCCCAAATAACACGGGACAAGGGCAGGAAGATGATGAACACTGTATGGACCTTTTTGTGTCCAAAATAGATTAAATTCTATTCTATTATTTACACGGTGTCCCCTGTACAAACCGGATTGCGCAGGCAAAACTGTGGTAAAGCTGGTGCGTGTGGTAGGCCCATAACTAGCGACATAAAGTGCCTATTACACTACGCGTTATTCAGACAGTTCTTAGTCTATGTACTTATATCTACGTCTATGTAGTCTATGTATACTCATCATATTATTTTGGTTTCAATTCGTAAAACCCAAAAGCTTTATGACAAATCGATACGAAAGAAAAAATCTCGTTCGTACATAACACATATTTACTCGTTTCTAGGCCCTTTAGTTGACCTGGTTCGAATTGCGGCCAAGATCTAAGTCGCCGATCAGAAGTTAGGTCATTGTGTGTGCCTGGCTATTTCGTATTTAACACATTTAGGCATATTATATGAGGCATTTTTTTTTATTCAGACGGAATACTACTAAAGAATTTATTTGGTTCAATGCGCTTATCTCGGGAATATTGGTTCGAATTGAAAAAAAAAGTTCAGTGATGGATAGCTCATTTTTCGAGGTTTTTTTTTATTATTGATAGGCTCGCGTTGGAACACAATCTCAACTGATGGTAAACGATGATATGGCCGACGATAGACCACGCTCGCCTAGAAGTAACCAATTCACTCTTGACTTAAGAACCCGTAAGTTGTAGCTATCAGAAAACACAGACTCCGGTAGGGAATTCCATTCCTTAGGCGTCCATTACACGATAGGTTTTGCTGTCAACTTTGCCACAGTCAAATATTTTGACTGACGAAAAACCTACTGTGTAATGCGATGAATGACGTTTGCATGACGAAAAACGTATGGCGATAAAATTCCGTCATTCAAACATCATTCATGATTGATGGTATTGATTGATGCTTGCATGACCGGGTAATGGACGCCTTAGCTGTACGCTCAATAAATGTTTTGTCAAAACGTAGGTACGTAGGTATAGGTGGGATGTCTGCCATGTACCGGTAGCCGTATGTCTAGTGGTCCTCCGATTGTATACCTATTGTATGTAAACGTCGCGTTTCTATTTATCATACTCTAATTAAGTTAAGCAGAACTTCGCAACAACGGAACCGACCGGCGGAAGTTGATGATACTGCTTTTACAAGCATCTCACTTGTTTTCATACATTTCATTCAACTTTTAACCTACTTTTTTTAAATAATCATGTGATTTCGTCAAAGGTACCTAGTTATCAACTACGAAAATATATTAATCTTTATATATAATTCTTCTGTTCGTGTATTTGTCACCTAACTCTTTCTAAACGACTTGCCAGACTTGAAAGAAATTTTGTGCCACTGCTGCAATCAATTTTTTCTCGGTCTTAATTTTTTTATCAGACGATAATCCAGCTTTCGGGCAAGACGTCTGTTAGGACCGTTAGTTAAGTATAAAAATGTCTGCCAAAAATATAACAGCAACGTCTGAATCTTTTATGGATATGCACAAAGATAACCGGCGAAATTCACGTTTACTTAAATTTTGTTGACGTTGATATATTATGTGATTCGCGGGCGTAATACGTTTTATTTAGGGAATCATAATCATTAAAATCATCAATAATAAATCTCTCAGTACGTCATACCCCATTTAATGGCTATTTTTTCATGAAAAAAAATAACACATTTAGATCAACATTAACTTTTCTCGGAACCAAACGCAAAATGCAAGAAAATCAACCGCTTTTACCTTAAAATCCGAAATTAAGTCCCCCTCCGAATGATGGCTGCCATGGCCCATGCACAATGGTCCATCAAGGACATAATTCGAACAACAAACTCCAATAGACAGAATAAATTCTATGTATACTCCATCGGTTTAGGTACTTAGTTACTAAACATAAACAATGTTTTTATATAAAAAAAAAAAATCGTATAAAAGACACAAAGATTATTTAAATTTAGTTAGTTACCAAACATCGGTATAGGTAAATAACAAATTGTAAACATTTTTAGGTAAAGATTATAGACAACTTTTAGATAAAAGACATGTCAAGATTGTTTACATTTAGTTAATTACCTAAACAGATGGAGTATAGGTATTTATTGACTACCCAAAACAACTTTTTTGTGCATCATACTAAATCCATAATGTCTAACGGTAAAATGACATCAGTAAGTTCAGCAGACGTCTGGCCTCAAATGACCAACTGTAACAGACATGATTAGGTTTACCAGATGTCTAGGACGTCTAATGAGTGCCAATGGTATATTATATGTAAAGTGACAACAGATACTTTAACTAAATATAAGGCACTTGTGATCTAAGCATGTGAAGTTTCAATCGGTTATTGCATTATCAGAAATGAGAATCTTTGGTACCTGGTCTGGGTCCCTCCAGGTGCCTATTTATGTTCCAGGGCTATGGTAACTCTTTTGAACATTCCCACATCAGTTTAACTGAGGTTGCACTTGTTGCTTAGTTTGCCATCTGCAGAACTTCAGCTAAGTATGTGAATTAAGCCAACTTGGCATATGGTTTGCAACCACAGTTAAGTTAAAAATAAAAAATCAAAAAAACAAATATTTGGGCTCCATCATAAATTTTGGAAAAGACAACAAAATTGCCCATTTATAAAATTATTGTTTACTATTTAAATTAAAGTATTTAGCCTATTGAATGTGTAAAAAAAGCTTTTTTGAAATAGAATTAAAAAGACATTCTATTAGATTTATTTCCAAGACCAGAATTTCGGAAAAACAACAAAATTGCCCATTTATAAAATTATTATTTACTATTTAAATTAAAGTATTTAGCCTATCGAATGTGTAAAAAAAGTTTTTTTGAAATAGAATTAAAAAGATGTTCTATTAGATTTATTTCAAAGACCAGAGGACTACAGGCTCAGCCCCATCAAGGCCATACTGGGACTCATGAAGGAGGTGCACGGAGGGCTAGGGGTTGAGTAGACAGAAGGGGCATAGCACAGATCCAAAACGGTTGAAGTGCTCGGGCCCAGGACCAGCCCCACAACAAGATAAGATAATACTTATTAAAATAATTGCTTACAAATGTATGAGTGAGGTACAAAATCTGAATATGAAATTCACCTCCTAAGAGGATGAAACTGGGGTCACAAAGTTTGTTTGGAGAAACCAACTTTCATGCGGGTGAAGCCGCTGGCAGAAGCTAGTTTTAAATATATATAAAAATACTGATTCTCAGCCTACATTTATTTTTTGAAGTTTGATTCATTGATGTTCATAGATCAACATTTTGTGTTTATTTACATACCTACTCTACTACTACAATTTCCAATGTATTAATAGCCACAAGATAACAGTTTTAACTAGTACATAGTTTCATTAAACACTCCAAGGAGGTATATACAACTTATCTAAGAATTTCATGCTACATTAGAACATTTGTTTTGAATATTATATTTTAGTCTCAATATGATTACTTCTACTGGATTATTTTTACTGATTGTAAAAAGCGAACTGTGTTTGTTTTTAAAGAACTCTTTCAACCTTTACAGCCCCAACCCGAAAGAAGTTACATTATCTTTATCACAACAAACATGTAACAAATTTATAAGTTCTAAATATTGATCACCAACAATATTTAGAACTTAAAAATTTATCCAAGTTGCTAATATATTTTCGTAAACGCTAAGGCTAATAATAAAATCTTAAGACTTACTCAGATCCTGAGCTTCCGCAGTGCCCTTTGTCAGCGCTAATAATATTAAAAAATGCACCAAGCACATAACACAAATATTATCACTTAACATTTTCGCACTAAAAGTATTTTGTGACATTGTTAAAACGAAACTAGCACGGTGAGCTAGAAAACAAACATGTTACTTAAAAATAAGTTGCATTATGTCCAAGCAACAAGGCACTGCACATCATACACTTGACAACATCCAGCACAAGCACGGCTCGCTTTGCATTGAGTTCAGTCCGCGAATTACAAAAAAAAAATACAAATTACCGTCACTGACAGCCAGACGTCACTGCAGGACACAGATTATAAATCTCTAGAGTAGCGATTTGGCGAGTACGGCTTGACTCGAGTCAGACTCGATTCCTGCTTCGGACTCGCATACTCGAGTACCAATTTATTTTGATTCGAGTACGCTGGACTCGATTCCAGTACTCGAGTCAGGGAAAATCTATTTTGTACTCGCAGACTCGATTCTATTAGAAGAATCTAACTACCTCGAGTCTAGTATTGTGTCTAGTATTACAGTTTGATTGACTCGCTCGTGTTGTAATACTACATTCGTAGTTTTAGATTTGAGACACCTTTAACATCAAAATTTTAATGTGCAGGAGATTCGATTAAAAAACTTTCTTTAAGCTTTTTTTGATTCGTCTAGATGTGATGTTTGTACGAAATTAATAACTTGATTTATCTTTTAAATAAGTAAAATTACTTGTAATTTGGCTAAAACTAATTTGGAACCAAATTAAATTAACTTTTAAAATTACCTCTTTTTGTTACGTAATAAAACAAATAGAATTTGATCTTTAGGTTTATGGTTCCTAGGCACCTAACCCCCCCCCCCCCCCCCTCCCGAATCTAGGAAACACATACTTTTGGAGATATTCAAGATTCAAATTTTGAGGTTAGGAATCACAAAATCGTACATTTTACGCATTTTTGGGGCAGATTTGGAGGTTTTAGGGAGGAGAATCACCCTAAACCCCTCGTACTATACCCCCACAGTAGCAATTGTATACTTTCATGTATTTAAAAATGAAAAAAATAAATTTTGCTGTCGGGGAGCGCTCTACTGTTGTCTACAAATATTTGTGCACTGAAAAATTGTTTTCTGGGTGGTTTAAAAAAAAAATAACCCTAACCTAACCTCCCACTGTAGCCATTGTATACTTTCATGTATTTAGATGACAAAAAAAAAATTGTTGTGTCGGGGAGCGCTCTACCATTGTATAAAAATATTTGTGCACTGAAAAATTGTTTTCTGGGTGGTTTAAAAAAAAAAATAACCCTAACCTAACCTCTCACTGTAGCAATTGTTTACTTTCATGTATTTAGATGACAAAAAAAATTTTTTGTTGTGTCGGGGAGCGCTCTACCATTGAATAAAAATATTTGTGCACTGAAAAATAGTTTTCTGGGTGGTTTAAAAAAAAATAACCCTAACCTAACCTCCCACTGTAGCAATTGTATACTTTCATGTATTTAGATGACAAAAAAAAAAATTGTTTTGTCGGGAAGCGCTCTACCATTGTATAAAAATATTTGTGCACTGAAAAATAGATTTCTGGGTGGTTTAAAAAAAAAATAAACCTGACCTAACCTTCCACTGTAGCAATTGTATACTTTCATGTATTTAGATAAAAAAAAAGGTTTTCGGGTGGTGTAAAAAAAAATAACCCTAACCTAACCTGATCTATCCGAATCAGAGAGCCCTATATTTAGTATGCAAAAAAATATCTTATGACAGATAAGAATCATTGTGGCTGTATGAACTAATACATTTGTCATAATATTACAAACAAAGTAAAAAGTGAACAAAATCTGTCAAAATGGCGTCAAATATTACGAAAAATTATCGATTTTCATATTTTTTTTTTCTCAAAAACTATATGTTCCTAACATTGAGACTTTGCGTAATTACTTTTTAGACATAAACCTTTCCAATATAAAATTATGAGCGTAAAACTCGTTGTCCGGTATAGTAGAGTATAGCCCTCTGCCCAAGCGGGGCACACCTGTACCGTATGCTCCACGGTTTCTTCCGGGCGGTCTACAGATCGGCCGTTGTAACTTGACGGTTCTGAACATAGGCTCTACGAACTTTCGCGCATGTACACTCGTAAAAAAGTGTTATTGGAATTCATTTTTTTTTAAACCGAAATTCGAATATAAATTTCCTGATACAGAGACCAAGTACAAATAAAATAAATATCAAAACGCTATGAGACAGAAAGCAAAAAAAATAATGTACCTAATGAATTAAAAATTCACTCACCTTTCGATAGTAGCAAATTTTTGTCACAATCACATACAATATTATTTACAGTTTTATAAACTTTTTATTATTTAATCACTTTCGCTGAGGGGGGAAATCCCTAGCATAAAGTCATCTGCCCCTTGCGTACTTTGTGAGGTACTCGGTATAGGTTCGTCATCGTCATCATAATTGTCGTCGCTCTCATTTTCAGAATCATTTTCTGAGTCTGATCCTGTATTAATGACGAATTGTTCCGTCATTTCATCAATAATATGATCGAATAAACACAAACAAAAAACTTAACACTAAACAAAAAACTTAACAAGAAAATAATAACAACTAACAACGATCAACGAAAACTTTTGTAACCGCCCGTACTCAAGATAGAGATAGCGACACGAACACGACACTAATGCTAAAGTGTGACTGAGACACAATACCGCGTCCCGAGCATTACCGAATATGCACGAAGTTTTACGGAGTAAAGAAAAAGGGATGTCCAATATGCGTATCTGAGGGTGTTGTTTAATCGTTTATTTTTCAAATCGATTGAAATCCAATTATAAAAATATATTTGATTAAATTTTATAAGGAGGTTTAAAATATTCTCAAACAGTCGTTATTGTACTACAATATAAACGACTACTAAGTCGTTTATAAATAACTGATATTTAACTAAATCATGTCTTTCAACCAAGAAAATAAAATTTTATTCGTTTTTTTTTTCATTAAAGTCGAAATCTCGTTTACTAACGGCAACATTCACTATGTTTGTAAATCTATTCCGTTCAATATCTCCTAGAAACAAAAATTAATAAATTCCAAATCGATAATAATCGATTACGATATTTGATTGAATAAAGGGTCGATTGTGTTTACATAGAGTCAATCTCTAGCCTAGACCTCCGCCCCGCGCACGTCGCCTTATGCCACCATTTTGTTCCTAAAAAATGTTCGTGCGCAGCCTTCTGCGCGAAGTTCAGGGCCGTCAAGATATAACGGCCGATTTGTACACAGTGATGGCACCCGGGCGTTTCTTCCGCACGAATCCTGTGCTGGAAACTCCTGAACTTACCATATCCAGTGAAGACCTGCGTCATGCGGAAGGTAAGGACGCCGTGTTCTTTCCAGCCACTCCTCAAAGAAGGGACTTACCGCCATAATTATGGCGTGCCCAGCACTGGGGCGCTCTCGCCATACCACCATGAGATTTCGCCGGAAAACCTAGGGCAGTGGAGACACAATATGGCAGGTGGATGAAAAAAAGAAAATATTATTTAGACAACAAGTATTACAACATTAGCTATCTTTCCAGTAGTTTTTAAGTTTATTCAAAAATAGAAAAATGTCCTCTTTATAATATTATGAAGTAGGTAGGTAGATAGATTGTATAAAACAATTGTTATCTCAAAAACATAAGTCACCAAAAACCACAAAAAAAAAAAATTATGAACGCATCCATAATGCAATAAACGATTGACCATAGACAAACTTCAACTAAGGACTATAGATACCATAGACATTAGATACATAATATATTGTAGAACAGTGCTTGAACACTCTATGGTCCGGGTTTTCCAAAATCATTTACCATACTTCTCCGCTGCATAATGCATATAAGTACCTATGTTATTTATAACTTGAAATCAGTTGATATCCTGCGTGGAGAGCGAAGCCCGCCCGCCATATAAATAAATATTTATTCTTGTGAAACGTATAGTACTAGTTTATTACATTCAAGAACAGTTGTAAGTCGAAAAATACTAGATACAGTAAGTACATTTTTTTCCTTCGATCAACAACATTATTATTTAATTAGGCAAAAATATCTGATATAATTATATTTTCGTAACAGACACTGCAAGTTTATTGATTAATCAATTTGAGAGATGGTTGTAAGCATCTATATCGTAATCGTAGTCTCACATGAAATAGGCATTATAACCTCTTTAAATGGAATAAAACTGAAATTTACCTACCTAAAGTACATACCTACTTATATTTTTTTTTATTTGTGTTATTTTTTTTTTTGTGGAAATTCATCATATACCTAATAAAAATACCCTTGTCCCTTTGTGCTCTAGGCACAACGAGAGGTAGAGTGTGTGTGAGTTAAACCCACCTGAGTTCCTACCGTAGTTCCTTCAGTTGCCCTTTCCAGGGTCACGTTACCTCTGGAAGAATTCGCAGCCCTATTCGTGCCCCGGGGCCAATGGTTGACTACTGAAAAGGAAACCCGTAGTCCTGCAATGCGAAGGGTAACTGAAGGAACATAGGTGTGGTTTTAGTCAGTAAAAGTCTGACACGCCTTCTCGCACCGCCCTAGGCGAGAGAAGTCATTGGATGATTTCCCATCTAAAAAAAAGTGATGTAGGTATGAACGCGTCGTAATTATGCACATTATGAGGAATATAACTTTTTCAGCTTTATATTCGTTGTAATAATAATTATCTTATATCGATAACTTAAGAAAAAATAACCTAGATCATTTTTAGACAATTGCATGGTTTACAATTTTTGTCTGATCCGGAGGGGTTGTCAGACTTTTACTGACTAACTCTCTCCTATGTTCCTTCTTTGCCTTTTATTCCAGGCTGGCTGGCTTCCGAAAGGAAAACCCGTGGTGCTTTCCCTTTTAGAAGTTAGCCCATGGCCCCTGTAGGGTTCGGCCCCTATGGTTTTACTGACATTTGTTTGAGGCGCTCGTGGAACACTACGCGCCAATCCAGCTGATTAACGGACGCACGGACGGCGATTTACCTATTGCTCATCGTCCACAAGCCCACGCCTCCGGTGGCTGTAAATCGAAATTGAATTGCGCCTACCTAACTAATACTATTTTTTTTTTAAACTGTCCAAACGCACACACACAGTTGACACTTCGCGTGACCCAAGGGCTGGGTTTACCTCAATCAGAGATTAAACATTGCCATACAACGTGGCAATGCCGCCAGCCTTTTGGGCACACTTCCAGTCGACAGCGATGCGGAGGAGTTTTATGACGCCATATTTTAGTTAGGAGTAGCCTTTTATAAACTCTCGTTGCCTTAGCGGTCTGGAATCTTCAGGGAAACTATTTCAACTGGGAGGACTATAAGAAGATTGACTCAAACTGTTCACTTAGTTTTATTGATTACATCAAGAACAAACAATTCAGTAATAATTCACAATCTTTACACTGCTCAAAACGAATATCCCAATCGAGTGGCCCAGACGGCAGCTCAGGGGCGAGTCCCCGTCTGCGCACCCGCTCGTAGCTAGAACAACCCCCGCGGACCCGCCACGTCGCGCTTTCCGATTGGTCCACGATATCAGTTAACATTCCCAAACCATAGAAATTAATTGCTTATACAACATACTTTAGATGTAACTTAAAACATTAATGTTTATATGAAACAACGATTTAACTCATTTCACAATTATCTTTAAAAACTTAAGGTACTATTCATTATCAGAAACAAAACCTAACACTTTATTATATATATACATATACATAGTTTTAATTAGTTAAGTAAATGTTTTTCTAAATAATAATTGCTTTTCATATCTACAAAATGTTATTTCCCAGGCCACCATGACATACCAGCTGCATAAGAGCGGGGTGGTCACCGGCTCTCTGAGCTGCTTCTGCCTGGCGTGCGACATCCTCTTGCAGTCCGCGCACCACGCCACTGACCACGTCCGAACATCAGAACATCAGAACAAGGCAGGCGCGGTGCAGTTCTCCGACAAGTTTCCAGATGAGCATATTAAAAAGGTGAGTTGATCAAAATAATGTCTAGTAAAAATACAAAGATCGTATAAAATTACTAAGAATAATTATAGTAGGTACATTTTGATACAAGTGCAGAAAGTTTGTCATTGCGACCGAGGCGGAATTCGCACGAGCCGTAAGCGAGTGTGTTATAGAGCCGAGGGCTGCAGTGACAAATTTGCAAGTGTATCAAACGACTATTTTCAATACACATACGAAATGAATAAACGGGCGTTGATCGGCGACTCGTAGGGGTCAACGCGCGCACAGCCTGATACGATAAATGTAATAAAATTGTGGCGGGGAGAGCACGCGCTCTTGTCTGCACTGGTGCGGAAAACAGTCTATTGCGTGCCTAAAAGCGGTGGGATAAGAGCGGGTTTTTACTTAAGTGTAAGGAAAATATAATTTTAGTTACCTACACTTTCAACTTCTTTCAACAGTCACAAACAAATAGCGCTTTAGCTAGACACCCAGACACAGAAAAACCTACAGATAGTAGGCCACACAAATATTTGTTCCATGCGGGAATCGAACTCGCAACATGGAGCGCAGCAACCAATCTCTCAATCACTGCGCCAACCGTTCGTCAGTCAAACATATTTTGCAACATACATTTTTACATATCTACATCGACACTATATAATATTATAAAGAGGTAAAGTTTGATTTTTTTGTTTGTAGGAGGTAATCTCTGAAAGTACTGTGCTGATTGATAAAATTGTTTCACCGATAGAAAGCTGCTTTATTCTTGAGTGACATAGGCTATATTTTATGTACTCGGGGAAGCCGCGGACAAAAACTAATAATTTATATTTTTTAATATAAAAACATTTTATATCATCATCATCACATTATTATTTCAGCCGAAAGACGTACACTGTTGGACATAGGCCTCCTCAAGTGTCATCACAATGAACGGACCTGCATCTCGCATCCATCCTCTTACCACAACCCTCACCAGGTCCTCCTTGTAGGAGGCCTTCCAACGCTGCGTCTTCCGGTACGCGGTCGCCCCTCCAGAACCTTTCCGTCCAAACGGCAATCTGTTCTGCATTGCCCTGTGGGTGACTTTAAGCCTTTTGATGAGACCCATTGGAGCCATATCTCATCATTGACAACACTCACTGTTCATAAACTTTCGTCTTGAGACACTGATATTGGACGAAAAAACACCGCGCAGCTTCCCGAGCTCTGCCCAGGTCAGTTGGATTTAACGATTGACCTCTTACTCGAAATTAGATCTACCCAACTGGACCGCCAGTCCCAGGTAAACGTAGTAGTCCCCAACTTCGATTGTAAAGTCTCTGATCTTGACAGCAGTGGGTGCTACATGGTTGTTTAACATGACCTTGGTTTTGTCTATGTTCATTTTAAGACCTACTCTTTCGGAAGGTTTGAGATCATCGAGCAATGTGCTACGCTGACCTCCTCCGTAGTCTCAGCCTTGACTAATACTATGTCGCCGGCAATCCGAAGATGAGTGATGTACTCGCCATTGACATTAATACGTAGTTCTCTCTAGTCCAGAACCTTGAAGACATCTTCCATTGCGGCCGTGAATAGTTTTGTTGAAAAATTATGTCTCCCTACTTCACACCCCACTGCAGGATGATAGGTTTCAAGGTCTAGTTCTGAAGTTGGACTGACATAGTGGCGAATTTGTACAAACACCTCAGCACTTCGATGTACCGATAGTCAATCTGGCACTGCTGGAGAGACAGCAGCACAGCTCAAATCTCAATCGAATCCATCAAGTCCACAAACGCTAAGCATAGAGGTAGATAATACTCTTCGGTCTTTATACGCTACGGCAGGATATGCAATCCTGCCGTAGCGTATATATGTAGTCCACGTTGCTGAAGCCTTTTCGGAATCCGGTTTGTTCGGAAGGCTGGAAGTCGTCCACCTGCGCGCAAGACGGTTCGTGATGACTCTGGAAAACGGCCCTTAGACATGGCTCTAAGTCTAAAATGAGATGGGCCTGTAATTCTTAAGCAAGGCATTCTGGCATGTCTATTTCTGCGTGTTTATTTTTGAGCAATATTTTGTACTACAACAAATATTACTATTAAAGAAATATTTTTCTGAAAGCCGCGTCAAAATTGGTCAAAAAATTAAACAGCAGTTAACATTTCAAATATTTGTATGATGGGAAAAGTGAATGGGTTTGTGGTAACGAAATGTTTCCATTGCGTTACCTCGTTTCTATGTAAGTGAAATATGATTTGCGTCTATTTCTAGGTTTTATGCGTTTATACGTTAAATGATGCATCAAGGGCGTCGCCAGCCTATGGCGCAGGGGGGGGCAGTTGACTTTACCTACTACAATTCATACTTTTCTCATTCTCTATGAATGAGAAAAGTAGGTATGAGTTGTAGGTAAAGTCGAGAGCACATGAAGCTTTTCACTTGTACTACGAGCCTTACATCTACAGCGATTGTAATAACAACAGTATCTTAGTACTATATACATATATATTCTGTGACAGTACAGAGTCCAATGTGTGAAGCTACACGAGCACGAGCTCTTGACTATGCAATAAAAAACTTGAGTTATAATAACATTTATTAGAAAAATAAAATAAAAAGGAGTTTGAATTTGAATAAGTGTACAGCGTACAGCGTATTTTTTTTTAAATTACCAGATTTTAATATTATAGTGGTCGTTGTTTGTTTATATTAGGTTAATTAAAACATAATTTTCGGGGATTCATTGTAAACTTCTCGACTACTTTATTATTAAAATCTTGTAAGTTTCCATGTATAAGTTTTCGGTGCACACTCATCATGGCCAAACCATTGAGGCGATTTTCACTCATAGTGCTCCTTAGCCAGGTTTTTAGTCTCCTGAGGCTGCTAAACGATCGCTCTACCGTACACGTCGTGCATGGGAGAGCGATCAAAATTTTCAACGCTTTTTCCGTGTCGGGAAAGAAGGTTTTTGCTTCTTTTAGGATATCAACAACGGTTTGATCTGTTGAGTTTGGTTTATTATGCCAGAATTGCTGCCAAAGCTCGACTTCAATTTTTATGTTTGGTAAATTATAAAACTGAGCGATAGTTTCACAAGTTTCTGTGAGATTTTCGACTGACATCGTTTGCATTTGTGCGGGGTGTAATTTAGATAAAGCAAATGATGGAGTATTTTCTTCAGCAAAGCGTGTTTCAAGCGATGTAATAACGGAGTCCAAGTATGGTATTATCAATGATCTTTTCCAGAATTCTGAAGGGCTTTCTGCTGGGTGATTGCTTCGATGACGTTGTTTCCCAACAATGCGTGGCATTGAAGTGATATCCTCCTCCAGGCCGACTTTCTCCGCAACAACAGTAGCATCCTTTATGATTTCATCTGTGACTCTTTCGGGATTATCACGGTGGCTCTTAAGCAATTGCAAAATGCGTTTGACGTGTTGCGAGGCCTTCACCACATCCAAAGCTATGGATTGGAGTGCGTTGACAACAGGTTCCAACAAAGCAGAGTATTTAGCTATCAAAGTAATACAAAGTATAAACGAAATTTTGAAAGCAGCCGCATGGAGTTGAAAGGCGTTTTTTCGAGTCGCACTGTTTCCTTCGCGCGATAAGTTTTCTAAGGCTTCCAATATAACAGGAAAATTGTCCTTAAATACTCTGATAGTTTTATGTTTCTCACTCCATCTTGTTTCGCAGAGCCTGGCAATATTAGGAACCAATTTTCTTCTCAAAACAGATTCCCGAAAAAAATTAATAATATCTTTAGTGGTTCCCATGGTGTTTCGAATTTCAGGAAGAATATTGAGATCATTTATTACCAGATTCAGTTTATGGGACGAGCAATGAAAGAACAATGCTTTGGTATATTTTTTGCGCAGTATCGCTTGTACTCCACCGTCTTTTCCGGACATCGTCGAACAACCGTCAAATCCAAAACCAACGCATTTATCAGCAGGATTAAGGTCTTCTTTTGTCAGAAACTCATCGATGCAATATGCAATAGATTTCGCATCCAGACCTTTCAGCTCAACAAATCCGACGAACATTTCTTGGACCTCATTGGCTTTCTCGTCAAAATATCGCAGCCCAATTGATAATTGTTCAGTACCGGAAATATCAGCTGTTTCGTCTGCTAACACACTATAAGCTTCTGCTTCTTTTACTTTTTTCACAATGTCTGCCTTAATAACATCTCCACAAATTGCGATAATTTCATTTTGAATATCGATGGATCGATAGCTTGCATTCTTTTTCCCATGCTCAATGTGTTTCTTCAAAACTAAATCTCCCGCGTCAATTCGTAGCTTGTATAAGTCCTCGAGAATACCTTCGCCATAATGTTTTCCTCTCAGAGCTAAGTCGTGCGACCCGCAAAACGTAATGCAAGAAATAATAGATGTTATAATTTTTCGGTTTTCTTCAATAATGCCCTGGGAGTATTTGTTGAGTTGTAAATCTACAGGCACACTTCCAAGAAATGATTTAGCGGCTTCCAGTGCCATCTTATGGAAGTGGGTTTCCATGTGCTTTTTGCAATGCTCGTGAATGTCTTTGAACTTACAAAACGGCCTTATGATAAATGACCCTAATACGCCTCTAAAAGAATTTGGATTTGGCGGGAACAACGTACAATATTTACAAAAGGCTCCTTTTTGGTGCCTGGAATAGGCCAACCATGGAGAGTACGTTTCCAACCATGAATACTTGAATTTCCTCTTTAAATGTTTAGCGTCTTCCGCAAAGTCATACGTCGCAGACGGAGACCAAGTGTTGTCAAGCAATTCTTTCTTCATTTCAGTCGATAACATTGATGCTTGTCCAATAAATTTACCGATGTCATTTTCGTTGCAGTCATTTATCGAAGAGTCGGGAACTAAGTCCGGTTCTTTGGATGTGCTAGGTCTCTTCAGGTCACCCACGGAATCATCGCTGTCACTGCTTGCTCCTTCAGGTTTCTTTCTTTTTAAAACTGCAAAACAAAATATTTGAAATAGCTACAACTTCTTCTGGTCCGCAATTCACATTGAAAGCATAAATGCGCTTCAAGACGGCGGCAGGCTCGAGCCCGCGCAAGAACGAGCGTCAACGATATTTTTGATATCAACAGTCCTAGCTATTTCGGGCGGTTTAACCGCCGCGGCTATGCTTGCGCGGTCTCGGGCATCCTCGCTCGACCACTCTAGAGCGGGCGCGACGACACGCACACGCCGGAGTCTCAAGCATACGCGAGCCGACTGTGCCGAATCGACACTGCCGATATTCATTCATACAATTTTCTACTTTAAGCTATGGTAATACGGTCCTATTTTCGATTGAGCCATTAAATTGAGCAATTTTCCTTTTGGTTTAAACTGACGACCCTTAAGAATCGGATATCGTGCCTAGAAAGGGATTTTTTGCGATTTTAAAAACCGATGCAAAATCAGCATTTATAATCAAATCAATTGACGTTATTTTACGAACGGAAAATACGAAAGCTAAACGCAAGTGATACTCACCAAAAAACTTTCTGATGTCCATATTGATTATGTGGTCACAGCAACTATTTAGATGTGATAATAGCGCACAAAACAAACGTAAAAGCGGGCAGTGGCAACGCTAACGCACGAATAAATGACAGACAGACGCTAAAACAAAGGCGGCTGTGCGGAGGGCGCGAGCGCCGCGCGGTTACATGTTGCTTCCCCACTCCCCCTCTCCCGCTTCAACGATGGATAGAGCAGAGTGTAGTTGAGCGTACGGAATATTAGGAGTGGAATTGGTGAATTCATTCGAGTTTCGACGTACGGGAATGATTGTTCAAGGCTTGAACTTCAAGCAAATTAACTCAAAGACTTAGGACTTTGGTTGCATTATATTTGGCAACTTTTTTAGAATCTCTAGGGGGGGGCAGCTGCCCCTACCTGCCCCCCCTTGGCGACGCCCTTGTGATGCATAACAATATAAATACTTTGTATCAGTAATCAGCCTACCTGTTTAAGATCTTTCTTCAGCGTTTCCATCGGCTTTGCCCCCGTGGCCCAATATGACACTACCGGTAGTGAATGAAACTATGCTTACCTATTTGAATTCCTTCTCAGTCTTCAGCTTTTCCCTCGACTTGGCCCCCTTGGCTGCTGCGGCCCACTCTGTAACACTAACGGTGATGAAACTTTACTATGAGTGAAAAAAATTTAGAAATTAGTTTTTCTTCTAGAGATAACCTTTTACAAACGTAAAGAAACAGTTGAGATGATTCGATTCATTTGTTTTTCCAGTTCAAACGAGGCTACTACTGCGAGTTCTGCAATGTTCTGATGCCAATTGCTTCCAAAGTCAATGTACATATTACTGAAGAGGAACACAAGCACAACAAGGGAGTTCTCCTGCTGAAACCACTGGGACGTGATGTCGTGGCTTTCAATAATATTCTTGTTGATGAAAAGGCTTGGCACGGATTGATTGAAGGAGTTTGCTCACTCTGCAACACAGAGTTTGAAGATGACAATGAACATAAGGCTGATGCAGAGCACTCTTTGAATTTAGTTCTGAAACCCATTCAGTTTGGAGCTGATAATGCAATCTTTCGAAGTGTAAGTACAAACTTTGTTATGGAATTTCAACAAATTAATAGAAATGTTAAAATTTAAAAACTTCAATTAGACCTACCTACATATACAGGTCTACAATTATTTTACACCATTCGCGCCCAAAGTCTCATGGTTCTCTGAATACTACTGTTAAAATTTGAAATAAACACATTTTTCTTTAATATCTTTAAGTTTACAGTATAACAGTTATTTGCACATGTATTTACCAGTTATAAACAAAGAACAAAATAGAAATATAATGTTTTTTTGTTGAAGTTATAGCCAAATAAGTATCGCAAGATGTTATTTTTTCAAATAATATTTTTAATATTTATTTTAAAGAACAGTTTTATTCTGAGACTTAGGGTAAAAAATGGTTCAAATTGTGGTATATGATAGCTGAATATACCCCTTAACGTTGGACCACTATTTATGGCACACCCAGTTACCAGTTACAGAAGTTTTACCACCTCTAATAATCCCTCATTATTTCTTATTTGTGATTTAGTGTTTTGATTAAACCTGATGTTACCTACCTATACCAACAGAACTTCCTTAGTATTGTCAGTATTTAACTAAAACAACAAGGACTTAAATAAAGAAGAGTTTATTCGTCAAATCTAATTTCACAATAACATGATGAACCTATGTAATTATTTTTATGATTCCAGTTAGACAACACAGCAGTCCAATGCCTGACATGCAACAAGTTGCTAGCTCCCGGCAGGATGAGCAAACATTTTGTCGACGCAGAGCATCTCGAGCTTTACGCGAAACGACGCATCGAAACTAATGGAGCCTGCCGAGGAACCGAAGCTAAAGGAATTTGCCAAGAAAAAGCAAACAACATAACTTTAGTAACAGAAAATGATGCTGAAATGAAGAATTTGAAGATAGACAACGACGTCAAGAATAAGAGAGAGTATAAGAATAACAATGAAAAATCACCGACTGAAGACAAATCTAAAATTCTCGAATCTATTGCCAAGTACCAAACTAAAGGAATCAACATCAATTTGGAAACAGAAACAGCTTTCTGTAAAAAATGTTCAGAAGTTGTAACATTTGGTTTCAATGAGATAGAAAACCACATTGACGACCATTCGTCCGCTACAAAGGTTGATTCCGACTTGCTTTACCCATCAAACCTAAATCAACATTTGAATCGAGTCGATATTAATGACAAAACAACACAACCTTCTGACGATCAGAATAATGATGAGGTAAAGGACACCTTAAAAACTCTACGAGAAAATATCCTAAACAGTTCCTCGTGTGGGGAAGATAATGACACCAATTCAACATGCTCATTTGGAGACTTAGACAATCCCTCGACAGAAAACTGCGAAAAAGATAGCCAAGAAGAAGAAGCAAGAGACTTTGCAAAAGCAAATAAAATAACTTATAACATGAATAATAAGCAAACTTTTTGCCGCATTTGTGAAGTACGTCTGCCGGCTTCTTTAAAGTCACTGAAAGAGCACGTGGATGGAGCGCATCACAATAGACTCGTAGCCTCCTCTAAGTCTTCTTTAACGCAACTAAAATCTCCAGGAAAACTGTCAAAGCAGAAAACGATAGAATTCATAGATGCGTCTTTCAATATACGAACATTCTTTTATATTGCCTCAATGATAAACGAGAAATATTGCATTCCACGGAATAGTTTGTATTTGATATCGGAGAATGATTCAAGAGTGAGGTGTTTTGTATGCGACATTAACTTGCCGCCATATTTGGACGTTGAACACCATATCAGGGCATTTCAGCACCTCGACAGATGGAAAGAAGTGCCAGTCATAGCATCGGAGAGAAACGAATTCGTCAGAGAGGTATAGTGAATCAATAACTTAGTCTATAGTAATTAGGGCTATCAACCCGGGAGTCTCGGTCTCCAAAATATCGAAAATCACGTCGATTTTCCGCATATTCGAGACTTGAGACTGATACCTCTAGTATCGGGGATAACGAGACTTTCGATACTTACGTAGATTTAAAAAAATCTACTAAACCAAATACTGCACACTGCACGGTACGATGCAACACTAAAAAGCAGATACCGTTTTGGATTTTTGTCTTTAAAAATTAGATTTCCAGAAAAGCTCTTTATGTGTATTAAAGAAAATAGGCAATAGCTGTTTGCGAATCGCGTTGGCTGTCGTCTTGCGGAAAAGATCCCGAAAAATCCGAAGTCTTTATGGAGCATATTTTTTCACGCTTGAATAAATACCGGGCACTCATAGAGGGCGCAGTCTGTGTCGGTCAGGTTGGCACTGGCACATTTGTGTCAGTCAAGTCAGTATTTATTGGCGTATATGCAGCAACCGAGGTAGGGGTATCTGGCGCTTGTGTAGCAGTCTGGGTATTTTCTGTGGGCGCGTATGTAGCAGCGTGTCGTCTTTCGTCTAGTGCTAATTCATCCGCCGGCCACACAGAAGGCGCGGCATCAATATGCAGGAAACTGTATGTCTCAGAATACAATGGAGGCTGACCGACAAGTCGGCATGGGACTCTCTGATTTGGCCGGGTAGTTATTTTTCTTATCTGCTGCATGGTCGGACCTCCTCTGGACCGACGGGATACAAGGATAAAGGGAAGAAGCGAGTTCGGGCGTGGGGGAATCATGAGATTGGGGTACTGGTTTAACCCTAGGCTTGGATTTAGCGTCGGGAAACTTCTCTTGACCGGAGTCTCACACGGAACACATCAGGTCGGGGATCGAATTTAAGCAGTAAGGAAGCAGTCGCCAGCCGGAATTGGTTTATCTGGGACCCGCCTAGGTGGGCTCGGTTGTTTGAGAAGAAGTGCCTGGCACTCAGGGCCACTCCGCCACGTAGGTAACGTGTACCACCGCGTCGGATCGACGCAGCCTGCCCTGAGTTGTTTCTATGTACCTATCATACTGTGGGTTATTTGATTTTAACTTTTTTATAAGATATCTGTAACATTACAGATTCGTCCGGGCCTGTATCACTGCGGGTTTTGCAACCTTGTAGTCTCTGGTTGGACCGATATGAAACATCACCTGGAGTGCTCCGACCACCAGAAACTTAAAACTGTTTGGGAGTTCCGGCTGAGGCGGCATATTACTGAAGTACAGCACCACAAGATGCGAGAACAAATTGAGTCCATGGCCATGAGGAGATTTTTTAATATGTTTAATTGAAGTTTAAGTCTAGCTTACTGCGAACTAGATTGAAATTAGTTGATAGTATTATTATAATTATTAATTTTTTTTATCCTGTTTTATGAAACAAAGTAACTAATGTGGAGAAGCGCGAACGTAGGGCGTAGTCGATTAGAGCGATCATGATACCTTGTGCAGGTTTGTTCAAAGAAACTCACACAGCCAACACTCTTTGGCAATGATAATTAAACCACCTCTTTGGAGATGCAGGCGGAAGATATATATTGTTTGTTTCTGTTTAAATATAAATTGTAATTTGTAGCCTAGTAGGTACTTACTAATTTGAATAATTTCCTGAATTAAATGATTATTATTATTATATGGTTTTCTATTGTAACTGAAATAGGTTTCCACAGAACCCTATATTATAAGTCACCAGGTTTTCACCCGCGGCCAGTCGCGTAGCTAGGTGACCAACAGCTTTGGGGCAAAAAAATCTGGGGCCCCTGATTTTACGTGAGAAATCTTCAAATAACTGCTCCTGCTCAGGGTGGTGTGGGTGGAAGTGTCTGACTTTTACTGACTAAAACGAATTATCTACACCCACAATTGGGTTTATATATTTAGATATTTTAAACACGAGGATAACCTTTATGCACAACAGAATTAAGCCACTCGTATCATAAATTATATTATACTTAAAATAAACTACACAAATATGTGCAAAAACATAATACATAAACATACTATACGATAAATAAAAGCTTTAAATTACATATTTCTGGGTCATAATGACAAGAAATGTTCCCTAATTCTTCCCCTGAAAACCTCCAACGAGGGGCTAGTCCGTAGTGCGTGTGGAAGAGAATTCCACAAGCGCACAGCTCGAACAGTAAAAGATTCTCAGTAACGACGTCGTTGCCTTTCATTCCAGGGCCGGGTTATCCTTTCAGAAGCGAACCCATGGCCCCAGTAGGCTTCGACCATGCTGGGCCCCTAAGATTTAGGCTCGGTCCGGACGGTTACCGTTACCGGATGTTCGGACGTCGAGCTACCCATTACTCGCCGTCCGCCATACGCAGTCACGCAAATGCCGGGAGTGTCTGCAATGGTCCGCAAGGCGGGTTGGAACTACAGTTGGAGGCAACAGTCCTAGCACGCATACACGGTCTGCGCGTGGAGATGCAACGCCGGGGCGAAACTCCGCTGACGTGCTAAGTTGCGGCATGGCGGACAGAGTTCCGGCGGGATCTCATGGTGGAATAGCGACAGCGACTGTCGCAACCCAGTGCATAATTATGGTGGTAAGTCCCCTCTATGAGGAGTGGCTAGAAAGATAACACGGCGTCCTTCCCTTCCGCATGACGCTGGTCCTGATCGGACATGGTCAGTTCGGGAGATTCCTGCACCGGATTCGTGCGGAAGAAACGCCCGGGTGTCACCATTGTTTGGACCGCCCGAGGACACGGTGAAGCATACGGTAGACCAGCCGCCGGGATTCCGATCCCGAATACCAGCCACCGTAGGCGCGGGCTTGCGGACGGCGAGCAATGGGTAGTTCGCCGTCCAACCGTTCGGTAACCACCCAGACCGAGCTCCAGCTGTCGATGACGCGAAGTGGTGCGCGCGCGTCTTAAGGAGATGTCAACAACGCCGAATTCATATAATTCGGCAAACTTCATGTGATGGATGAAAGAAAAAATTGTGCCAAATCTATATACAACCGAACTGTATTGTAGTAATGGATAATGCATCATACCAATGCACCCAAATAAACCAGACCCCTACAATGGGCAATACAAAAGCAGAGCTCCAAGAATGGCTTACGAAAAATAATATTGCAGTTGATAAATGTTGGACAAAAGCGCTATTAGTTATACGAATTTATAAAAAGGCACAAAAGGAACCCACAGTATGAAGTAAAGATTTAGGCAATTGTGGAGAGACGTATTGCAGAGAAAAATATTGATCAAGCTCCTAGCGAAATAACCTCAATTACTGAAGCGGCAGTCAATACTGTAACTTCAGATGAATGGCTGAATATATGTCTGTTTAATGAAAAAAAGAGGATAAGTAAATAATTTGAATCCTATAGGTTATTGGATATCGAAATGGATAAAATAATTAATTTATCGGTGACCCATCAGACTCTTCTGATAAAGTTTCAAGTGTGACGACTCCTGACGAAGATGTTCAATGGAAGGGATTGACCAGGGTTGACCCACTGCAGGATCATTGTTATAACAAATAAAAGTGCTGCGAGATATTCATTAAAATGATTTACAAGTTCTCATGACTTTTTTTAAATTATTACCTGTGCAAATGAAAAGAACCTTTAGTCGATTTGTTTAAATACTTGCTGTAAAGAATGTAAACAGTCTTGACATGTTTTTGTATCTAAAATTACTGTTTTAATAGAAATTTCTTAAAATGATTATAGCTAAATTGTTTACTAATCTATGATTTTAGAACGTATTATAATATAATAACATACTCTATTAAGTTATGATATTTTTTTTTACTTTTATATTTATTACATTTTATTATAGGCAACATATTACCATATCACCCATCTAAATTACTATATCGGGACAACATTTTGGAATCCGCTGTTGGCTGCCAACAAGGTGATCCCCTCGGGCCAGTGATCTTCAGTTTAGCTATTCACCCAATTATTCGACAATTAAATTCCAAATTCAACGTTTGGTATCTCGACGACGGAACCCTAGGAGGCGATGCAGACACAGTTTTAAATGATTTAATTTTCCTAAAAAATCAACTTCATTCAAAAGGACTTGATCTGAACCTCTCAAAATGCGAACTTTTCTTATCCGACAGTACCGACAGACAACTGACTCTTTCCAAATTTAACACAATAGCCCCAGAAATTAAAATTATTGAAAAAAGCTCTCTTCGTCTCCTAGGATCTCCTATTTTCGAGGATTCCTTTCCCAATTTTGTTGAGGAAAAAATTCAAAATTTTAATGATATTTCGGAAAGATTACTACAAATTAATATGCATTCGGCCATCACCATAATTCGTTTCTGCTGTTTCGGCCCTAAATTAACATATTTCCTTCGCGCTTCTCATTTATGGAAACATCCCCATCTTTTGGAAAAAATGGACCAAATTATCCGACATACTCTCACGTTAATTTTAAACGTGGCCATGGATGACCGAGCTTGGGCTCAAGCTTCCCTTCCTATCCGTATGGGTGGCCTCGGCGTCCGCAAAATTACTAGTATTAGTTTACCAGCCTTTATATCCTCGGTTCACGGCACTGAGAAATTAATCAGGAATATCCTATCTCCCTCACTGAGTAATTTCAATGTGCCGTGCTTCGTCGAGGCTATAGATACCTGGAGACTCGCTTGCCCGAATTCTAATCCGCCCGATGAACCATCTTCCCAAAGACGGTGGGATGAGCCGCTCTGCAAAGAAGTTCAAAGAAACTTGATTGAAACATCTACTGCTCCTGCGGAGCGTGCGCGCCTGCTGGCTGTGGGAGAGTGGGAGTCGGGTCTCTGGCTTCACGCACTACCATCATCGAACATAGGCACCTTGCTCGATGATAATACTTTCCGCCTCGCTGCTTCCTTACGTCTAGGCGCTCCCTGTTGTTCTCCTCATCGCTGTCACTGTGGCGAAGTCGTCAACAGCCTCGGACACCACGGTCTGTCATGCAGCCGAAGTGCGGGTCGCATAGCACGACACGCGAATATCAACGACATCATCAGACGTGCTCTTGTCTCCGTCGGCGTTCCAGCCGTATTGGAACCCCATGGCCTGGCACGCGACGATGGCAAGAGACCGGACGGCATGTCGTTATTCCCATGGAAGATGGGTAGGCCTTTAGTATGGGACGCTACTTGTGTCGATACTCTTGCGCCATCCCATCTTCCTAGCTCGTCGTGTTGTGCTGGTGCTGCCGCTGCGGCTGCGGAGAACCTTAAGCGGCGAAAATATAATAACCTTGTTGGAAGTTATATTTTCGAACCGTTTGGGGTTGAAACTCTCGGTTCGTGGGGTCCGAGTGCTCACAAGTTGTATAAAGATCTGTCAAAACGTCTAGTTGACACTTCGCGTGACCCAAGAGCTGGCTTTTACCTCGGACAGAGGATAAGCATTGCCATACAGCGTGGCAATGCCGCCAGTCTTTTGGGCACATTACCAGTCGACAGCGATGTGGAAGAGTTTTTTGACGCCATATTTTAGTTTTAGTTAGTTGTAATTAGATTAGGGTTTTTATTATTATTTATTTTATTTTATTGTAATTATAGTTAGTATTTTTAAATGTAAATAATGTAATATAACATACTTATTTCCCCTTAAAAAAAAAAAACATTTTTCTTTTGCGATACATATCAAAATTGTTTACTTTATTTTATAGCCAATAAATTCTTTTTTTTTAATAGGGCCTTTATGAACGCATCCATAACTCAAAAACCAATAGACAAACTTTACCATAGAGTACATTAGTGCTGTATGATGTTTATGGTCAGGGTTTTCCAGATATTTCGAGTCTTTATTCAATTGTTGATAACACAGAGCTGTGATAAAATATTCATTCGTGTGGAACTTCAAGTGTTGAGCAGTCATCCATTTGAAGAGCATTTACGAAGTGGCAGAATACTTTTACTGTAAGTACAAATTGATGTCTATAATTACACTGGTCATTAACACAGAATCGATATTTATTGTTTATGTACAAAGTATAATTGCTTTATTGTAATAATTGTGGTTTTGAAATATCTTTAACATGGAGAATTTTGCTTGTGGTGGTTTATTATAGGCATTTTATCACTGAACATTCGGTTTACTGTAGCAAGCACGTCAGGACATCTGACTTTCTTGTAAGAGTAGATAGGTAAGTATCTCTTTTACACTGTTGTTGTTGCAGATCAAATATAAAAACTATTTTTACTGGATCTGAGGTTATAAAAATGTATAATTTCGTATTAAATTTTTCATGTAATATCACCTTGAAAAGCTGTCAAAAATTATCAAATACACTTTCGTTATTATTGCTTTTTAGGATCAGATAACCTCAAAGAGGCACCTACTTGAAGACATACGATCTAGACAAAACAAGTTGTAAAGGGGATAATATTTTCCCCAAAAGGTAACTTTCTGCGAAGCAGTAATGCTAGCGCAGGAGGAGGCTGCACGCGTGAGGGAACGAAGGTCCTCACGCCCTAGCCGCCGTAATTCCGACCCCGACTACCAGCCATGGTAGACGCGGGCTTGCGGACGTTAAGCACTGGGTAGCTCGCCGTCCGGCTCTTCGGTAATTAACCGGACCGAGCCCAGTCGTCGACAGCGCGTAGTGATCCTCGCGCTCCTCAAAGAGATGTCAGCAAACCGTAGGGGCCCAACAGGGCCGATGCTCGCTAGCTAGGACCGCGGAGAATTTCTGAAAGGGAAACCCGTAGTCCTAGAACGCAAAGGGTAATTGAAGGATACAGGTGTGGTTTTAGTCAGTAAAAGTCTGACACGCCCTCCCGCTCCACTCAGAGCGCGAGAAGTCATTTGGATGATTTCCCACCTTAAAAAAAAAAGGTAACAAAAAAAAACAGTTAAAACAAATGTAAAATACGTACAAGGTATTAATTAAAGTAGGTAGGTTCATTTGCCACTACTCAGACATTTCACACAGTGACGCAGAGATGAACAAAATTGAAGAACTGGATTCCAATTGAACTTTTTTCGTTCACGATTCCTAAACACTTTAATTTTTAAAAAATTCTTGTTTGGCTCACCCTACCCAATTTCTTCGATTTGATAGTGTGACATCATAACATGGCGTAAAATTCGATCCTATTCTTAATTTTTACGCATTGTATAAAATTAAAACACATCGAGGTACCTACTTGAAAACATAAGACCTAGACAAAATAAGGTATATTTATGGGAATATTAAGCTATTGGTAACAAAAAAAAACATAAAACAAAATTAAAATATAAATGTACTACTTTTTCTAACGTGTTGTGTGACTACTTTCTTATGCCCCGTTTATACGTGGGCCTCGGCTGATCGCCATCCCTAGCCTTTGTGTATACGGGGAAACCCCGTTAACACAATAGCGATTGGCCGAGGCTGGGCCTACGTGTAAACGGGGCATTACGTTTCAACTTCCCAACGTTCTTACCTACACTTGTACAATTTTTTTATTCTGTGACACAGTAATGGGATAAGTATCATTCATAAACATTTGTAAGTTTTAGGTATTTCGGATGTAAACCTCAGACCAATTTTTTTATTGGTCTGAGATGTAAACATTGAACATTACCTATTTATAGTGATAGTTTAGATAATTTTGTGATTTGCTAATTGTTTATTTCTATAAATTTAAATTGTATTTGTGTTACATTATAGCCATTACTAGAAATAAATTTATCGTTACTAATTAGGTTTTTATAAAAATCGTGAATCACTTTCAATCGCCATTAATCCTTCGTTCTATTTCACTTTTCTTTGTCTGAACTCATGAATTATACACGGAACAATTGGGGGTGTACGATTGGGACAAAAAAGTCGCAAATATTCCCAGTCGTTAATAGTGTTATTCTGACTACCTACTTCAGTAGTCCGAAATTCTGCTTCACACAGAAACGAGATTATGGTTATATATTATACTATAATAGCTTCTGCCTGCGGCTTCGCCCACGTGAAAGTAGGCTTCTCCATACGAACTTTTGGAACCCGTTTCAGCCCTTAAAGATTAATATTATTTGACAAACACTGCCGTTGACGTTTAAACTTGTTCGTTGTGTAAACTGTTTGATAACAAAGCTGCCTATTGTCAAATTATATGACAAACAATTTGATCGTTAGTAGAGCGCTTTATTTTGTGGTTATCAGTTTGTGGTTCGGCGGTCTGCAGTAGTAATTAATGAGGTAATAAGAAGTACATAAGTGTATCCGTGTATGGTACACATAATCTAATTGTTTAAAAATCATTATTAATTTCTTGAGTGATTAATTAGTTAAGGGTTTTTGTTAGCTCGTTAACGGAACTCTAAAAGTCTGTGACGGGTGACGTTACCACAGTATAAACCCTTATTTTCTAATTAGTACAAAAAAAATTGGGCTCTATCCGTATCCGTTACTGATCATATTTATGTAGTCAAAAGTAAAAAAATCAAATCCCAAAATTGTCCACGAAAATTTGTCATAATTGGTAAATTCATAATTGAATGAATTATTCAAGAAAATTGCTACTTGAAAATACTACGCGCAATATTTTTCCATTGTTTTTCATTCATAATCAATAGCCTGTACAATATTACCATAAATCATATGACATTTTGGGACATAAACAAATGCTAATAACTTTGCTGTTTATGAATATTATTTATTGAGACTTTCCTTAAATAATAAAAAGACCTTTTCTAATAAGCCCTTTAAGTATTTGTACTAATTAAAAACTAGTGACGTTACTTTGTTAGAAGCGGACCGATTCCGATTAGGAAAAGGATGTTAGTGTATGTAACAGTGTGACTGTTCTCATAGAATTTGTAATCAGAATGACCTCATAGGTATATAGTGAAACTTAAATAAAAATATAATGAAATGCTTTGTTCCGATGTGGGAGTAGTAACGAATGTTGGTCGTCGATTCAAAGAACATTATTACATTTCGCCTGAATTCCCTAAGGACTGGGCAGAGGTGTACCGTGAACCAAAGAACATTGTAAAATATACGACCACAGTTTGTCAATTAGGTATGTCTGTTTATATTCGATAGCAAATTCGTACATACTTTTTTTAATTTTGTATATACCTGGGTATACAAAATTTAAAAAAAAGTTTGAACTTAAAGTTGACTAATAGATATTTATTTATGTTTGTTTACTGATGTCTCGTTTCTTTTGTGGACCAATTTTAAAATATATTGTTTTTTTTTTGTAAAGAATATATACCTGCGAGTTGGTCTTACGCAAACATTGTCTTGAAGATCAATCATTTGGTACATACAGTTAATGACTGACTAAAGAACCTTCTCTTTCTTCAGTCAGTCATCAACTGCAGAGGGTATATAACCTCCTCCTTTTTGAAGTCGGTTAAAAACGGCGTGAGCTTTGACACGACAGATGTGAAAACTTCGTCAAGGCACAGAATAAGTATAGTACAAGTATCAAGGCTAGTGTTGATTATATCTTTTCACCACAGCAGCTCAAACAAGTAGGTTTTGCTGCTTGAAAACAGTGAGCAAACTGGATTTTGCTCACTGCGTGAGACAAAGTAACTTTTTAATTATTATTATTTTTAGCCCTACAATTCGAAACATTCGAACTGCACTGTACTCTGTCTCTTTCTAACCCTTATAAAATAGCGAGTGAGAAACATGCCATTTCGAAGTTCATTCCGATTTTGAATTTCCTCCACAAAGAAAAACACGTTCGGAAATGCGTAATAAATAGAAAATATTTGTAAAATATAAAATTGCTTTTTTTTTAATAAATTACCTATTGAATTTTAAATTTATTATTGTATTTGAACAAAAATAAGAGTACCTGAGTACTTATAGCAGCAGATAAAACTGGCATTTAACCTTTAAATAATTATTTCTAGTTTCAACATTGACTGTTTTAGAATGTGCTTTAAAAATAGTGACAAATAAGATTAAGAATGTTAAAATAATTGTAAAATATGAGAAATCATTATGAAATCTATTACTGTTAATTATTTTATTTCCCAAGTATTATGTGTTCTCGCTGCTGAAGTGAAAAATTATGTGTGTAACACGAGAGCAAAACTTTTTACATCTCGTGCCTTTGAATCCCTTCCCTCGCTCAGGATTCTACTTTAGAATCACTCGCTAACGCTCGTGATTCAATCAAAGAATCCTTCGCTAGCTCGGGACTCAAAATTAGCAAAAAACAACTTTGCTCTCTTGTTGCACAAATAACTATTCTGGCTCCCTTTATCGACTCGAACCGACGATACCCGAATGAGCGTTATTTAGCCGAGCGTGACGGTTCACCCTTATAAAATGCTTAGTGCGCCCCAAAGAGTAAAATAATATAGAGGTGCGCCCGAAGAAGTTTAATATTATAAAGCGTAAAATAATACTAATTTCGGAAGTCGATGTTTCTATAACAGTTTTGTTTCTTTATTTAACACCGACTTCCGAAATTAAAGTTATTTTACACTTTTTAGTTTTTTACATTGAAGTCGGTCGGTTGTATTTGTTTTTTTGTAAAATGGTTTTTTAGTTGTGGACCCCTCAGGCAAATTTAAATACCTTCCACCTTTCGACTCCATCATCAGATCAGTTTGATGGTACTTACCTCATAGTCAAAGTGCATCTCATAACAATTCTAATAATCTCTATAACAATCTTTTGTTTGTTCCTTTCTAGGCTAATACTTTGTTTAATTATAGAGTTCCGGTGCCTATTTTCCGGCTTCATCATCAGATCAGTCGGTTAAAAATACTAGTCTAACTGCCTACTCACGACAGATGTCTACAAATAGCTTTTTTGCCCAGGCTACCATGTCATACGAGCTGCATAAGAGCGGGGTGGTCACCGGCTCTCTGAGCTGCTTCTGCCTGGCGTGCGACGTCCTCTTGCAGTCCGCGCACCACGCCACTGACCACGTCCGAACATCAGAACATCAGAACCGAGCAGGCGCGGTGCGGTTCTCCGACAAGTTTCCAGATGAGCATATTAGAAAGGTGAGTTAGTAAGAGTAGCATTCGGGTGCGTTTTTGTCCAAACATACAAAATACAGCGATTTTTTTTGTCTTTGGTGGGAAATCATCTAAAGAAATCTCTCGCCCAAGAGCGGTGCGCTAGGGCATGACAGACTTTTACTGATTAAAACCCACTTCTGTTCCTTCTTTGCCTTCATTCCAGGGTCCCGGGCAGTCCCGGGTTCTCCTTCGCACAACCGATGGCCCCAGCAGGCTTTGACCCAGCTGGGCCCCTGCGGTTTGCTGACATCTCCTTGAGGCGCATGTGGAACACTACGCGCCGTCGACCACTTGGGCTCGGTAAACTAGACGGTCGGACAGCGAGCTACCCATTGCTCGCCGTCCGCAAGCCCGCGCCTACGGTGGCTGGAAATCGGGAACAGGATCCCGGCGGCTGGTGCGTTAGGGCCGTTCTTTGGCGCGTGCGGTCGCCTCCTTTTCTAGCATTATTGTTTCACAGAAGGAGGCGAAACGGTTTGGCCCGCGTGATAGTGGATTCCTCTATACACACTTTTGACCTCCGTTTCATCTCCTTAGGTGGCGAATATTGGAAAATCCTGTCTTAGCTTGTGTGCGTGCCAAACAGAACAACAACAGTTCAGTGGTTTCAGCTGTGTGTTGATAGATCAGTCAGTCAGTAACGGTTGCCTTTGATATTTATAGAAGAAGACTAGCTGTTACCCGCGACTTCGAATACAGCACTGGCCTACTGTACTCTTTCCTATTCCCAAGCCCTGCGTTCAAAAATGAGGTTAGAGTTAACTCTAATGACGTCATCGGGTAGATACATTATGCTCGCATTTTTGAACGCGAACGTAGAGTTCAACTGTCAATGCCAAGCAACTATCAATCCTACCGATTACACCAACCTACCCTGCTCGGAGTTAGAGTTAGTTGGGTTAACTCTAGGGTAGCTACTCGAGTTATAAAAGAACGACTCTAGGTTGCAACTCGAAGCTACTCTGGTTATTTTTGAACGCAGGGCTGGTAATAGGAAACATCTCGGGTGTTCTCAGAACAACCCACCAACGTATCTCAATCCTCTCCATGACACACATAGAGTAATAATGTAAACATAAACATTGATTTTTATTTATATAGATTTAACTACACATTAAATCAGACAAACTGGCTCGGAACCGGGAACAATGGAAAAAATGGAGGTAGATATTTGCCCAGCTGTGAAACAGTATAGGATAGATGTAATAATTATAGTAAAACCGTGGTTGCGCGGTTGGATCAAGGGCCTGATACAGAAGGCAGTACTCCTCGATACGGCTCGCGTTTAGAGGAGGTTCTTGTCTCGATTGTCCTAACCACCGGCAGCTTGGACCCTGGTCGCGACCCTGGCAGACTACTATTTTAAAATATTTCTACGGTTTAAAATTGTGCAAAAAATGTGCGGAAATAGTACATTTTGATACAAGTGCAGAAAGTTTGTCATTGCGACCGAGGCGGAATTCGCACGAGCCGTAGGCGAGTGTGTTATGAAGCCGAGGGCTGATAAATTTGCACGTGTATCAAACGACTTTTTTCAATACACTTACGAAGAAATGAATAAATGGGGGTTGACCGGCGACTCGTGGGGGTCGACGCGCGCACAGTCTGATACGATAAATGTAATAACATTGTGGCGGGGAGAGCACGCGCTCTTTTCTGCACTAATGCGGAAAACAGTATATTGCGTGCCTAAAAGCGGTGGGATAAGAGCGGGTTTTCGAGTAAGTGTATTGAAAATGAATAATCGAAATAATAATAACTACACACTCTACACGTACAGTCACATTTCCGCTCTACAGAAATGACCTTGGTTGATGCTGCGATTCACTTGATTACGGGGACTACCCTGTTTGCCAATCAACCATTTAAACCGGTATAAATGCTTAGTATCAGCATTGAGATATCTACCTATTTGTACGAGGCATGCCTTTTAAGTTTTGTCGTTTGAAGAAAGAAACACAACTAGATCCTTATAGTACTTTTTATTGTGTTTTCAAAGTATTCACCACGTAGCTTAATACACTTTTCCCTTCGTTCAAACCACGTGTTCAAAATGGCTGACTTGAAAGGGTCGACTGCTTCTTCACCGGACCTTTGACCACCAAGACTTCTTAATTTTAGGAAATGTAAAGAAATCGTTAGGGCTTAGGTCAGGACTGTATGGAGGGTGGTCAAGAATTTCTACTTTTTTCTGCTTCAACTACTCAATCGTTTGGCGAGCGCTGTGTGAGCTTGCGTTTTCGTGATGCAGGATGATGCGTCACTTTGAGTTAGATTTTCGAAGTTCGGCGATGACTTGTGGTAAACAAACTGTGGTATACCACTCTGCGTTAACCGTTCTACGATCTTCAAGTGCAATAGTCGCAACATCTTCTTTGAAGTGCTTCGAGAACGGACAACTTTAGTCGGCTTTAGCTCGTCTTGAAAGACCCAGATTGTAGATTGTAGTTTGGAATCAGGATCGTAGGCATAGATCACTGATGATGTCGTAGACGTGATTTGACTCTCCTCGGTTGAACCTTTGCTGAGTTTTCTTACACCATCTGATGCGGGCCGCCTTGTGATTGTCGGAAAGCAGATGCGGTATCCAACGGCAAACTAGCTTTCTCACTTCGCTTCATACAAGATCATCTGAATGGTTGTCCCTGAGATGCCTAATAGAGCCTCTATCTCTCGATATGTCACATGACAATCTTCGAGAATTAGTTGTCTCACAGCAATGATGTTCTTCAATCTTTTGTGAAGGCGGATTTTGGGCGTCCTTCGTGAGATTTGTCACTAACACTAGTATGTCCACGCTGGAATTCTAAATACCAGCGTTTGACAGTCCGCAGACATGGGGCTTCATCACTGAATACAGATGTTAGCTCTTCAAAACACTGAATCCGTGTCAGGCCTCTTCTAAAGTTGTAGAAAATTATTGCACGAACATTTTTCTTAGAAAGATTTTTTTCGTACGTAACCTGACAGATTCCAATCGACGCTGTGACTAAACAATAGAATTTATCCTAATACTTTCAACAATTCAAAAATTGAAACGATTCAAAATTGAGACACATTCGAGTATAGAACAGTTCCAAATTCAAATTTGCCGGGAAATATGGAAACGACAGAACTTAAAAGGCATGCCTAGTATTTCTCCCCGTTCTTCAGCTTTCAATCAGCGGATTTTTTTTCGAAATATGATTTTCTCCTAGAGATAATCTTTTACAAAATAATGTAAATAAACAGTTGAGACGATTCGATTCATTTGTTTTTCCAGTTCAAACGGGGCTACTACTGCGAGTTCTGCAACGTTCTAATGCCAATTGCGTCCAAAGTCAATGTACATATTACTGAAGAGGAACACAAGCACAACAAGGGAGTTCTCCTGCTGAAACCGCTGGGACGTGATGTCGTGGCTTTCCATAACGTTCTTATTGAAGAACTGGCTTGGCACGGCCTGATTGAAGGAGTCTGCTCACTCTGTAACGTAGAGTTTGAAGATGAGGATGAACATAAGGCTGATGCAGAGCACTCTTTGAATTTAGTTCTGAAACCTATTCAGTTTGGAGCTGGTAATGCCATCTTTCGTCATGTAAGTATGTTATGAAAAACCACTCGTAGTATAATATGTAGAAACGTCCTGTTGAAGTTGAAACACTTCAGTTGGACCAACCTACATATTTATATAGCTACAATGTATTTGTAATGGGTATCAAACTCTATCAAGCTCTAATATTCCCATATTATAACTTATTTATGTTAACCTACTTTTTCCAACAGGATATCCTTACATATTGTTAGTTTCAACTCTTGATAATTATAAAAATAAAACAAAGAAGAGTTTAATCATCAATTCTAATTTCACAATGAAATGAACTATTTATTTTTATGATTTCAGTTAGACAACACAGCAGTCCAATGCCTGACATGCAACAAGTTGCTAGCTCCCGGCAGGCTGAGCAAACATTTTGACGACGCAGAGCATCTCGAGCTTTACGCGAAACGATGCATCGAAACTAATGGAGCCTGCCGAGGGACCGAAGCTGAAGGAATTTGCCAAGAAAAAGCAAACAACATAACTTTAGTAACAGAAAATGATGTTGAAATGAAGAATTCGAAGATAGACAACGACGTCAAGATTAAGAGAGAGGATAAGAATAACAATGAAAAATCACCGACTGAAGACAAATCTAAAATTCTCGAATCTATTGCCAAGTACCAAACTAAAGGAATCAACATTAATTTGGAAACAGAAAAAGCTTTTTGTAAAAAATGTTCAGAAGTTGTAACATTTGACTTCAATGAGATAGAAAACCACATCGACAACCACTCATCTGGTACAGAAGTTGATTCCGACTTGATATACCCATCACACCTGGATCAACATTTGAATCGAGTCGATATTAATGACAAAACGACACAATCTTCTGCCGATCAACAAAATGAGGTAAAGTACACCTTAAAAGCTCTACAAACAAATGTCCAAAACGATTCTTCAAATGATGAAGAGTATGAGACTATTTCAACATGTTCAGTTGATGACTTGGATGATCCCCCAACAGAAAACTTTGAAAAAGATATCCAAGAAGAAGAGATAAGGGTCTTTGCACAAGTAAATAAAATAACTTATAACAGAAACTTTAAGAACTCTTTTTGTCGCGTTTGTGAAGTACGTCTACCCGCTTCTTTTAAGTCAATGAAGGAACACGTGGAAGGCACCAATCACAGAAGACTCGCAGCTTCCACTAAGCCCGCTACAACACAACCGAAAACTCCGGGAAAACTGACAAAGCAGGCAACGATAGAATTCTTAGATACAGCTATCCATGTACAAACATTATTTTATGTCGCCAGTATGATAAACGAGAAATATTGCATTCTTAAGAATAGCTTGTATTTAATATCGGAGAATGATTCAAGAATGAGGTGTTTTGTATGCGACATGAATTTGCCGCCACATTCGGACGTCGATGACCATGCGAATTCGACCCAGCACCTCGACAGGTGGAAAAAAGTGCCTGTTATAACATCGGAGAGAAATGAATTCATCAGAGAGGTATAGTGTAATTTAGTGTACAGTAATCTTGTATTCCACATAGGTAACTTTTTTCGCATTCTTATTCAATAGGAGCTATAATTCCCTAGTAGACCCTTCAGTGGGTCGCGACTTCGCGAGCGAACATTGGATACTCTCTGTAAAGTCGATGCCTAAATTATAGACATCCTTTTAATTGAAAACGAACTTGTATATTTTCACTTGAGCAAACGTTTTTTTTTTTTTTTCATAATTATGTTCAGATGCATCGTCCCGAGGGTGAGTCGATTTGGGAAGTTTTTAGGTGGGTCATGTTTCAGTCAACATAGGAAACTAACAAGTTGGGGACCGTACCAATTTTGTTTGGGTCCTGATGAACCCAAACAGACACTTCGCATAATTTTGTAGAGACAGAATTCTATGGAAAATGCCTAAACCGAGTCAGTTTAACTTAATGACTCGAAGAGATAATTTCGATCAGTTTTCTCGTTCTCCAGGTCTTCCACGACCCCACAGTTTAACATAATTTTGTTTCCATCTATGTATTTAGGTAACTTATCGTACTGTTATTTTTTTTAAAAAAATTAATAATATGTTGTCTTAACATTACAGGTTCGTCCCGAGCTGTATCACTGCGGGTTTTGCCATCTCGTAGTCTATGGGTGGACCGACATGAAATGTCACCTGGAGTGTTCAGAGCACAGGGAACATAAGACTGATTGGGAGTTTCGAATGATGATGCATTTGCCTGGCGTACAGCGGGAAATAGGGCGACAACGAATGATGAGAAACATATCTATGATGAGACTGTTCAATATGTTTCATTGATACCTCTGAGTAACTTACTGCGAACTTAAAATAAGTTGATACCATAATTTTGTATTAAGTATAATATTTGTATTTTTTTTTATGTTAACCTATTTGTTGATAAAGGCTGATACTTTAACAATCGTATAGATTATGGTACTTAAAGTACTTACGTATTAGTTTCTAACGTACAATTTCTACAGCGCAGAAAGCTCTAAAACTATTTTTTTTAAATGTCGATGGAAATGGAAGCGGTTGTGTAGTGATGTCACCCACGATATTGAAATCTCATATATTTGTATTTAATTGTAAGTTACAAGTGAACCCAATAGCTCGTCTACCATACATACATAAGTGTTTCGTCGTCACTTCACTTTTCTTTAATCCGTCTAGTCGGTGCAGTGCGTTAGAGAGCAGTAGGCTTATAGTAAAAACAAGGATGAAACAATTTTTCTAATATCGTACATATTTCGAACTATTTTTTTTCCCGAATTAACCCAACTTCTTCCAGGTATTCTTTTCTTTTCGAACTATTACTTATTCTGAATTGAACCCTGTTTATCGTTGCAATGATTCAGATGTCGTGTGACTTCGCGCCGTTTAGCCACATCTATAGGTACCAGGAGCCCCTTACCGTGCTAAAATGCCAGAAAAAAGGATGGAGCTATACATCCTAGACAGCTTGATCCCTTTAACAGTTCAGATTAGGTCGGAGCCCGTGGTAGGACCTCAGGTGACACAATCCGTTCGTCTCGTATTATTTGCGCTTCAGTTAGACCGGCTCTTTTAATTCTTGAAATTTTGTTTTCTTTTATTTTAGGGCCTGTGCACATCACGCGCCGTTGACGCGCGTTAGTGCGAGACGGACGCGATACGCACGCGAGTCTGAGGCAGTCTGTAAAGCGCGCCGTCGCCGTACGTTTCTACGTCAATGGCGCGTTTACAAAACGTGGTGAGCACAGGCCCTTAATCTTGTCTAATCTTAGTACCATGTAATTTCTTTATGACTTGATTTTTTATTTTATATAATTCTATTTTTTTTTATTTGTTAGTCTTATGTTTTAATAAATAATTTTCTCTTTACAAAGTTACTTAATGCTAAACCTTAAAAATTCAGAAACCGAGTTTCAACTTGTTGAGAGACTGGAGCCTAGAATAGGTTTCCATGAAAACGTAAGTATATCTGTACGTACCGACGTAACGTATCGTCATCGTGTCGTAACGTAAAGTGTAGTAGCAGTGGTGTGCATCAGGTCTGTCTTGCAGCTAGAACCCACTATAACCTACAAATATTGTTCGTCCGTTTCGACCGCGCGGCCATGGCGAAATTTAAAAAAAAAACATGTCAATATTTTTTGTTGTATGTTTTACTAATTTTTACGAATTCACCTCATGGTTTTGCAAAAAACGTCAGACCGGTCGATTTTTTTCACTGAGATATCTGTGATATGATTACATGTCGTTCACTGTTTCAATGGCTCGGCCGCCGTTTCAGTCTAATAAAAAAAAACCCTGAACCCTAAAACCCTAAAATATAAACTTAGGATTATTTTACTACTACCTACCATACTTTTAAAGTTTTTTTCGAGTTTAATCTGTTATTTACCTAAACAGAGGGCTTAGCCAAGTTGATAGTCTACAATCGTTGACGCTAGTAAACTACTTCAAATGTATAGGAATGTGGTAACGGCCCCGACTTACGAGTTGTAGGTCGCGGGTTTAAACCCAGCTAGACGCATTACTTTGTGTAATTTATTTCATCACCACTGCTCTCAAAACGGTGAAGGAAAACATTGTGAGGAAACCGGCATGTCCTAGAACCAAAAAATCGAAGACATGTGACATCCACCAACCCGCACGGGGCCCGCGTGGTGGACTGCGGCCCATTCCCTTTCCTAGAGAGGAGACCTGAGTCCCAGCAGTGGGAACATTAAAAGTCTGATTGTGCTATGTTTAGAAATGACATTATCTCAACGCTAAGTCACGTGGTCAGAACAAAAGAATCGGTGGCGTTACAGACTGTAGAAAGAGATTCGAAACGAAACTGTTAAATCATGACCAAAAATAACTTTCTCCATGGTACACCCACACTAAATTTGAAAAAAAATACATTACATTTGCACATAATTATGTAGCTAAAATCTTGCCATCTTTGCTTGTTTCGGAAGCTTCCTCGTACTCTTGTCCTATTCTCCAGAGAGTCGATGGTATTAAAGGAACTGGATATTGGCCTGTTGACAGCCTTTGAACCATAATATACAAACATATATTGTCTATATACAGTTCTTGTAATGCTCTGGATAGCTGCTACTAGTAAGTTACTATATTGCTCAAGGCTGTATAATTTTTGGTCCAAAAAAATTATAAAAGCTGAATAGCCGGATATACAACCCTTGTACAGAAAATGTAACAGCCTCAAGTTTTCAAAAACCCTGTGGTTCTGTGACTGTCCACCTGAGTGTGCTGCTTGGCAGTAAGGAGTGTACACCCAAGCAGCACACTTCATCTCAGTCATTTAAAACGCTTTACGGTCTACCTTGATCTGCCATGAGACTTTGACACAGTCTCCATCTCACAAATACTCAAAAATTTGGATGGAGTCACAGGTATTTTTCAAGTCGCGGCATGGAGGACAGAGTTCCGGCGGGATCTCAAAGTGGAATGGCGACGACGACTATCGCAACCCAGCGCTGGGCACGCTACAATTATGGCGGTAAGTCCCCTCTTTGAGGAGTGGCTGGTGCGGCAACACGGCGTCCTCATCTTCCGCATGACGCAGGTCCTCACCGGACATGGCAAGTTCGGGAGATTCCTGCATCGGATTCAGGCGGAAGCAACGCCCGGGTGGAGGAGGACCCGGTGGAGCCTCTACCGTATGGTGGAGGTGTGCCCCGATTGGGCGGAGCACCGCCGTGTCCTAGTGGAGGCAATTAGCGGCAGCGACCTTTCGCGTCGGGCCCTGGTTCAGGCTATGGTCCGGAGTGAGGATGAATGGCAGGCGGTCGCCTCCTTCTGCGAAGCAGTAATGCTAGCGAAGGAGGAGGCTGCACGCGTGAGGGAACGAAGGTCCTCACGCCCTAGCAAACCATGTCAGCAAACCGTAGTACCGTATTCTTCTAAGCTATCACAAGTCTATCTCACGGATAGAAATCGAATAGATCTGATAGACGGAAAACTGGACGGTGACGTTTCTATCGATTTTGGTGTGCCTCAGGGCGGCATACTTGGCTCAACTGTGCGTATATTAAAGAGCTTTATCGACATCAGCCTCTTTAACAAAAAACATTTTCTTTGGGTGTATTTAAGAAAAAAAATAACAGTAAATTATGTGTCAAAATAACTGTCATTTGCGAATAAAATTAGTGTTGCGGCTAGTTTAGAACTTAGTCACCGTTGTTATTACTACAAATCAATTTAGTAATATTATTTTTCAACACACTTGCCCAGAAAGTGACTCTTATCGCACTGCACTTAGATATAAAATAATGGCACTCGTTACCAAACTGTGACATTTTGATTACCATTACGCACTAGTGCTATAATGTAGTTAAAACCTTTTTGTTGAACCTCTTTGTTCCCAAAACAAATTTAGAATTCGAATGAAATTCCCATTAAATTATTGCGTTCAATTTACGGTCCGTTCAATAGTATATAAATTAGTGTCTTACTTGCTTATTTCATCAAATTTACAAGTTAATATAGACAAATTTAACTTATACAAATGATTTATTTAATAAGAAACATTTAGTAAATAAATCGTACATTCAAATAATTTTTTTTTTTGTGGTCTATGGCCGCTATTTTAAGATGTGCGCGGTATTTGGCGCGATTTTTTTTATTCCAGTGAAGTTCAGTGACTGTATTAATTATTTACTACAAAATCATTAGAAAATGTTACATCCGTATTCTATTGTCACTATGAAAGACATTATCGTAAAAACTTTTCACGCAAGAAAACATAAAATAAAGATTAGGCAGTATGGTCAAAATACTTTAGCCTTCCTCCAGGGGTAAATAAAAAAAAATTATGCGCGCGCTTAAGAAAACAGATTTTTACCGCCATGTCACAGAAAATTTTACTAGTTTTACTGTTATTTTCTTCACAAGTGTATTGAAAAACGTCGTATAACACACGTGAGTAATAAATGATTACCGTTCTTGGCTCTCTTAAGATCCTCGCCACGGCTCGGGTCTAAATACCGCCTGGACGGTAATCACTAACATTACACAATTATCATAATGTACTATTATTAAAGCTCAATGGATCAAATAAAATTAAGCCCAAAGAAATAATCTCATTTTATCAAAATAAAGGAGAAGAAAATGTAGATTAATAGTGCTAGGGGTTAATGTACGATCTAAGATGTCAGTGGCGAGGTAAGATCTAAATTTGATGTGGGCAAGGTAGATTTTGCGAGGCCTTCTGGTGGCGTAAGAAGACGGATTTTTTCAAATATATCACAACCGAACAGTGCGAGCCTCGTAAACTTAAAACGTCCACTGTTGGGTACACGCCCTCCCCCAAGTATCGCCGAAATTAACGGTCCTGTGTGTCTCGCATCCATCAGATTCCTGAAACCCACACCAAGTCATTGGTCCACCTTGTAGGAGGCCTTCCAACGCTGCTTAAGTGGCTATGGGCAGGGCACATTGCTCGCAGAACAGATGGCCGTTGGGGTCGAAAGGACCTGGAGTGACGACCGCGTACCAGAAGACGCAGCGTGGATAGGTTAACTTCTTTTAATTGCCATTCCTATACTAAGTAATAACAGTACCTTTGTTGTCTCACGCAAAAATTACTAAGAACCAAGAATACTCAGGCTGTAATAGAGAATGACTAGAGACAAGGCTTCTAAGTAATATAGTTTCAAGTCAGGTGCGAGGCCCCCCGGACCGCGAGGCCGGAGGCGGTGGCCCACGTCGCCCACACCTTGCGCCGCCTCTGTAAGATGTCACACACGTATAACTCTTATCACGCACGGCATAAACTAAGTGCGTGTATCAAACAAAAATAGGTAACTTGTGACGCCTATGTGTAGGCATATAGGCGTCACAAGTTACCTATTTTTATTCATCCTCATTTCAGCCGATAGACGTCCACGTGTGCGTACGCGCAGCGGAATGTTGTTGAATTTAAAGATTTTAATTATGCAGATATTTAGTGTATGATGTCGTGTAATTGTGTATGGTAAAAAAAAATTTGTGCACGCAACCATTGTGGAGAAATTCACCAAAAACTGATTCCGCTGGGCGAACGTTGTCCTGGCGGAACTTTTTTTAATCCATAGACTTTAGAAGAAAAGAGATGTGTCCAAAAATTAGTGTGTATTTGTGTGTAATTGTGTATGTATGAATAAAATTTGTGCATTCATAAACTTCGGAGAAATTCAAGTTTCCGCTACGCGAACGTTTGGCCATTAGCTAGTTTTCATATAAAGCGCTTACATAGAGAACTGTAGATTTTTACATACGTTGTTTTGAATTTGTTTATATTTGTTTAAAAAACAGATTTTGAAAAAATCGTAGGGCTTAAAAGATAAAAATATAAACGTAAAATACGCTTTTTAGGTCTTAGTTCTTAAAGTATGCACTTTGGGGTCTAGATTTTCACGTTTATACAAACCTTGTAAGTGTCTGCAACATGTTGCCAAGTATCAATGATGTTCCGTTAGTAACTAAAGAGTTATAGGACAAATTTACCATGAACAGATCACTGTTTACAAAGCAGTCAAATATCACGACGTTCTGAAGGAATTGCATGGTAATATGTATGTCAATAATTAGTGTATTCATTCAACTATTCTTATGCAAAATTTCATGTCATTAAATTCACTAATTAAAGAAAAACAATTATAATACTGACGAAGCATCGAAAACCTACATAACCCGACCAAGTTCGGATGGCTACCAAAAAGCGGCCGTGCCGTGTATTTAGGTAACATCCCAAAATTTACAGTATAATACCGGTATTGAATTGGTATAGGTGATAACACAATTGTTAATCTGTGATTTTATTATTGAAACTAGAAAATATTAGGTATACCTACTTAGAAATGTTGAGGTTATTTACAGTATTTGCTACTCATTTAATAATTGGTATTGAATTGAAAATACCTTTTTTATACCAATGTTTTATTTTATAAGTACTTTTTAAATGTTGATTTATTTTTATATTAGGCAGACTCTCAAAACTAAGCAACTAAATAGTCTAGTTATGTGATCTGTGATTGTTAATCTGTGATTTTATTATTGAAACTAGAAAATATTAGGTATACCTCTTAGAAAAGAGTATATTGGACGAGAAGATACCGCGCAGCTTCCCGAACGCTGCCCAGCCGAGTCGGATTCGACGGTTGGCCTCTTTCTTGAAATTAGATCTACCCAACTGGACTGTCTGTCCAAAGTAGACGTAATTGTCCACAACTTCGAGTATAGAGTCTCCAAACAGAAAATAAAAATAGTAATATGCGATCCAATTACTTCAAATATCATCATTCATCATCATCAATCATTAATTACAGTTATACCATCTAAGGTATGCGCTTTGCTAACCTATGTTTTTTCTAAATTAGCTAAAACATTCGTGGAGCATACCTTTCTAGTTTTGTACTTTATCATTCTGCTTTTGTATATGGAATGAATAAATTGAATGGTGGATATCTCATCCATGTGCACAAAACGTTCTGGAAACACATTCATTGTGCCTAAAATATATAAATAAACAAGAGGTTATTTAGTCTATCTAAGACATTATTTATGGGCATGGGTTTGGGAATACATTATTCATCAAATAATGTTATCTTACAGCAATTACAAGTGTTGTGCAAAGTTATCTATTATGGTTCTCGCACGCAGCTAGGTATGGGTGCAGTGGACCCTCTCCTATGGCCTCGCACCCAACGGAGCACCTCGCGAGGGCTGTTTAACAACGGGATTTGTTTTATAATTTATAGGCTCGCGTTTGACCACTATTTCACCTGATGGTAAGCGACAATGATGTCGAACACTAGGTTGCAACAGTCGCTGTCAGGTTTTTGAATTTATGAAAGAAAAAGACCTCGCTGATGCACATTCACCTAAGTCTAAGTTAGTCCACGCTACGCCTCTGTCAGTGTATTCAATGTACTCTATGCTCAAAAACACAGCATTTTCAGCTACTGAGTAATAGAGGAATATCTAAATAATCTGTGACTTATATGATTGTGACAAAAACACTTTGTTTGCAAAACCTCCGCGATACTTTTCAAGTCTTGCTTAAGTATACTTCGACGATACGCGTTTTTCACTGTTTCAATAGCGCGCTCATGAAGTGTTGAAATGGTTTTGATCTTACAACTGTTGAATATAATACTATTTTTTGTTGTATTTTTACAAACTATCTAGGCAGTTTAAAAAAAAAACACCATAGCCGCGCCATCAAAACGTACATTACGACACCCCGAGGCAAGATTTTCTGACTACCAAAACGCAAACTGACAGTCGCTATAAGTCGCTTGCGTTTCTGGTCCATAGATGTAGAATTGTGTAGAATATACTCCTACTTCTAATATATAGTCTACTATTTCAATGTATTACATATCTATGGTTTGACCCATTAATCGCGCCAAGCTACGCAAAGTGATAAGGTAACTTTTTACGTTGCTAGAAACTACACGCGTACACGTTACCATACGTTTAAATAAATAGTAAGAAAATGATAAAAAATATCGTACGTAAATCTGCATAGATTTATATATTTTTTTAGGTGGGAATCATCCAATGACTTCTTTCGCTCTTAGACGGAGTGGGAGGGCGTGTCAGACTTTTACTGACTAAACCCCACCTCTTTTCCTTCTTTACCTTCGTTCAAGGGCACCGGTGTTCTCTTACGCCCAGCCCATGACCCCAATAGGAAGATTTTACTAATTATAATGCTCAGACAAAAAAAAAAGTATTATAATGTCGTTGAAAAAAGTGCAGTTTTAACGAGCCGCAGTGCCGTGAATGCGTCTGTGTTATTTAATTATCTAATACAAAAATAAAAACTTTAGAAAAGTCTCGAAACGATCATATTTGTTATTAATTTTTGTGAACGCATCCATAACTCAAAAATCGATATGGTGCGTTTACACGTGGGCCTGAGAAACAATGGCGATTGGCCGAGGCTGGGCCCACATGTAAACGGGGCATTAGACAAACCATGGACAATAATACCCATGAGATAAACCATAGATATTTACCATAGAGTAGATTAGTGCTCTATGGTGTCTATGGTCTGGGTTTTCCAGAGATTAATTGGCTATTTCATTCTCATTCAATCGTCATTTACACAGGTTCATTCATTCGAGTGCAACTCACAGAGTGGTGAGTAGTTTTTTATTTCAAGAAGAAGAACAGTTTAACATTTACGAAGCGTCAGAAGAATACTGTAAGTTGTACTTGTTTGAGATGGTTTTAATTAAATTGGTCAGCCAATACTTTTTGTCCGTAACATGAAAATTCATTATCTTTTAATTACTGTTTTAAGTTTCAACTGTCTAACACTAGATTCTATGTTCTTGCTCTCTCTACCTCTAGTTTTACGCATAGAATCGCAAAGGACAAGATTGTGTAATAAAAATATTGTGTGATAAAAATATTGTATTATCAGTGATCAGCTTCACTTGTATTAGGTAGGTACCATCTCTCCTTAACACTGTAGCAAAAATAAAATGGCCAAAATTAATATTGATATTCCGCGCTTCTAGGGATAAAATGGCTTGGATGGGCTTGGAGAATGGAACTTCAGATGGTTTTCTAGGTATATTAGCATTGTGAAGGTCTTCGTGATCTGTTTTCTGCATTATGCACGTCAGGATATATGACTGTCTTTTTAGAATATAAGTAGGTAGTTCCGTTTTTTAATTATTTGAGTTTCAAAAGTAGTTTTACCTCGAATCCAAACTTGTCAAAATTATTTAACGACTTTTTCGATGTTAGGTAGGTAGTTATAGGTACAATACGGCCGACGTAACTTGGCGAGCCTGAACATAGGCTCTGCGAACTTTAGCGCATGTACATTCTTAAAAAAAACTGTTCTTGAATTTTCTTAAACCAAAATACGAATAAAAATTTACTAATACAAAGAAAATAAATATTAAAACACTTTCGAGACAGAAAGCTACAAACATAACTTATGAATTAAAGAAACAAACCTAAGATTACACAAAAAACTTTACAATATAATAATAACAACCAATGAAAACTTGTCACCGCCTGTGCTCAAGACAGAGACAGCAACACGAAAATAGCACCAATACTAACGTGTGAGTGAGACATATTACTGCCTACCGAAAATTGCCGAATAAGCACGAAGCTTTACGAAGTTACCGAAGAGTGATGTCCAATACGCGTGTCTGAGGGTGTTGTTTAACTGTTTTTTTTTAATTCGATTGAAATTATGTTACAAAAATATATTTATATTCAATTTTCTTTGGAGGTTCAAAGTATTCTCAAACAGTCGTTATTCTAGTAGTCATTTTATAAATAACTGATATTTATCTAAATCATGTCTTTCAAGCAAGAAAATAAAATTTTATTAGTTTTTTTCTTTATTAAAGTCGAAATCTCGTTTACTAACGACAAAATTCACTATGTTTGTAAATCTATTTTGTTCAATATCTCATAAAAACAAAAATTAATAAATTCCAAATCGATAAAAATCGATTGCGATATTTGATTGAATAAAGGGTCGATTGTGTTTTCTAGAGTCAATCTCTAGCCTAGACCTCCGCCCCGCGCACGTCGCCTCATGGCACCATTTGGTTCCTAATAAACATTCGTGCGCAGCCTTCTGCGCAAAGTTCGAGCTTGCCAAGATACGTCGGCGTTGTATTATGTTTAAGAACCAATTTTGTAAACCTGTAAACTTAAAACACCTACTTTATTGAAAAACGTTACACATAGAATAAAAAACATAACAAAAAAAAAAATTACCGACTTCACTAAGAAAAAAAAACAATAACTTTAATTTCGGAACTCGGTGTTTCTCGGTATTGTTTGTTTCCTAGTTAACACCTACTTCCAAAATTAAAGTTATATTGATCCTTTTAGTGTTTTTTTTTTCTTAGTGACTACACTTCGGTTTTATTTTAATTTTTTGTAAAAGTTTTTTATTTACGATATTTCTATTTAGTAACGAATTACGATAAAAAAACATACAACCGAATTAATAACCTCCTCCTTTTTTTGAAGGCGCTTAAAAACAAAGGAACAAATTATGACCATAGCAAAAAAAAACCTGAACAAAACAAAATAAAATATGGTTTTGTAATGTGGGTAGATAAGTACCTACCTATTTAAAAGTAATCACATTCCGTTTCAAAATTTTGTACACCAGTGATAATCTTTGAAACCGTATGCTTTCAAGATCAGGACCTGTACTATGACGTTTAAAGTTCGTGGGGGCGATTGGCGGCGGCGATCTCTCGCGCCGGGCCTTGGTACAGGCCATGGTCCGGAGCGAGGAGGAGTGGCAGGCGGTCGCCTCCTTCTGCGAAGCAGTAATGCTAGCAAAGGAGGCGGCCGATCGCGTGAGGCAACGGTCCTCACGCCCCAATCGCCGCCGTGATTCCGATCCCGATTTCCGGCCATCGTAGGCGCAGGCTTGCGGACGGCGAGCAATGGGTGGCTCGCCGTCCGACCGTCCGGTAACCGTCCAGACCGAGCCCAAGTCGTCGACGGCGCATGCTGTTCCACGCGCGCCTCAAGGAGATGTCAGCAACTGTAGGGGCCTAGCAGGGTCGAAGCCTACTGGTGCCAAGGGTCTGATTCTGAAAGGAAGACTCGGCCCTGGTACGAAAGGCAAAGAAGGAACAGGAGTGGGTTTTTAGTCAGTAAAAGTCTGACACTATCTCCCGCCCCGCCCAAGGGCGGGGGATGTCATAAGATGATTTTCCCACCGAAAAAAAAAATTCTTATTTCCATTGTGGGTAAGAGATGGCGCTAGACAACCTGTATAGCTCTGTCTCTTACCCACACTGAAATAAGAATGAAACAAACTTACTTTAAACGTCATGGTAACCCACCAGATTACAGTAAATAATGACCTACTGTACTGTGCCCGTGTTGATCTCTCTGATTGGCTGAGATCTTGGAGCGGGCCATTCAGATTCTGATACTCAGTTGTCTAGAATTGTAGTAAGTATATTTTTTGCACTTTTGTTTTAGATGTTTTTCAAACATAAGTAGTTATGCATCTGTAATAATGATTTTTTTGATTGAGGTATCGTCGCGTTTCAAATTAGACTCAAATCGCTTGACTTGCGTCTTACATTATAACACTTGATTCAATTGGACGTCTTAACCCTTTAAGGCGTATAGTCCCTTGAACATTTGGCCGGAGTCAAAACACGGTACTGCCACGCGCGCCCGCATAGAGCCCCGCTGATCTTTAAAACCATTTTCTTTACTTGACTTATTTATGCTACGTACATTCTGAAGAACACTTTTACATTTTTTTTTTGTACCTAATCATATTTCTAAAGATCAAAGCCGTTTGAATGGAGTAGGGAAAACCAGCGTAAAAATATCATGCTGTTAAATCACTGCACTGGGCCTCAGGTAGGTGTAGGGAATAACGGAAATGTTTGCTTATTTTCGATATTTACAGACTACCTTTTTATTTACGTTCTTGGATAAATAACCTTTAAATAAAACGCTCAATATTTTATAATCTATGCGGACGCCAGTGTTCGCTTGGTGTTTAACCAAATGGCACGAAATCACGCGCGAACGCCGGCGTTCGCTTGGGTTTTGAGTGAGGCGCTTGCTCCCATTTCGTACTATGAAACAATGACTTTCTGAAGCCTACTCCTCAGTGACGGCTGAGTTTATATATTTATATATAACATTATCAACATACTTAGGATTTTTTCGTATGTAGGATTATATCAGAATAACAACGGGGCTATAGAACATATAAAATACAAGCAAGCTATTTGGTTGAAGGAATGTGGTAAGACAACTTATTCAAAGAATAATACAAACCTTAAATAATGCACCTGTTTATTTCTTCAGATAATCACACTTTCTTAATTATTATTAGTACAAAATGTAGACTGCTAAGTAGGTAAAATTATCTTAGTCGCCACTAGAATTTACGTCTGCACGCCCCGAGTGCTCTCGACCGAATCCCCATATCCCGACCCAGTGCTAGTGCAAGGAGGGAGATATCCCCCCTTATATTTTAAAACCGTTATTTAAACGTCTTCCGGTCCAGCATTCAAATCAATTTGAATGTTGCCACATAAAATAACTTGAAAGTTAAATCAAATACTATTATTTTATTTAAACCTGACACGTATGACTAATAATTTACGTTTAACGTTAACGTAAGTTTTCTCTACTTTCATTTGGCTTTGATCTTTAAAAATATACTAACACAAAAAGAAATACTGGTTATGTGTTTTTCAAAAGATACATAGCATTTGTAAATCGATGAATATTTTGCAAAGAAAATTGTTTTAAAGGTCAGTAGGGCTCTGTGTGGGCGCAGGCGCAGCGTACGAGTATGTGTGCATTTAACTCCGCCCAGATGTTCAAGGGACTATACGCCATAACGTTTTGACAGGTTGTAGAACTATTTGGCAAACGGAAAAATACTGCGACTTAAACTTATATAAGGAGAATTTACTGATGGAACCAACCTTTTTTGTTAAATCATATTCAAGTCAAGATTCAAAGATTCAAAAGCATTTATTTCAAATAAACCATTTACAGGCACTTTTTGAAATGTCAAGAAGTCAGTCAGTCAGAAAAAAAAGTATGATGAATGAACAATAAAATAGAAATGTCTTCAAATAGCTATGGTTAAACAATAGAATGCAAACGCGATTTTAAAATTATGAGCTTTAAATAAATATTCTCTCTGCCTGTAAAATCACCACCACTAATTTTTAATTAGTACAAAAACTTAAAGGGCTTATTAGAAAAGATCTAGCTGCTCAGCTGCTGCCGTGTTCTCTGACGATTTTTTAACTAGGTAGGTACTTTAAAAATCTAAGGACTATTCAGATTCAGTCTTGTACTAATCCTCTTTCAATCTTTAGATAAGAAAAATCTATCACGGTTGGTTCACGTTATTGTTAGAAGTGGTCCGATTAAAAAGGATGTTAGTATAATAATGTAGCTGTTCTCATAGAACTGCTGCGCAGATTGAGCTCAAAAGCGCTTATTGTAACTTAAATACTAATACAATCGAAAGCTTTGTTTCGATGCGAGAGTAGGTGTTTCAGTCGTTGATACTAAGAATAAAGGCGTAATGACACAAAATAGTACCTATCTATTTTGTAGTGATGGCCTCTGCACTGCAATGACTAGGACTATACAATTTTCTTGGTGCGTTGAACGCGAGTTGTTTTTACTGCAATCCGATCGAAACGTTTTTAAGGTGCCACGTTAGGCTCTCTGATTGGTTAAGAGCTTGGAACGGGCCAATCGGAGCGCTGAACGTGATAAACGCGTAAAACAAACTCGCACTAGCTAAGGCACACTGTACCATAGCACGGCGTCGTTAAGGTGTAAACGGCACGGCACGGCTACAAAATAGATAGGTGCAGAAGTCAATCTCATGTATGTACTTCAATTTTCATGCCTACGCTCGACTCGAATCATTATATAAAAAGCGAAATACCACTCACTGATTAATCACAAAATCTTAGAAACTATAACACCTACAAACTTAAAATTTGGAAGGTAGGTTCCTTCTAGGGTGTAGACATCCGTTAAGAACGGATTTTCCGAATGAATTTCCTCCTAAGAGATGAAACGGGGGTCCAAAGTTTGTACGGCTTCCACGTCTTAAACCGACTTCCACGCGGGCAAAGCCGCTGGTACCTAATATAAATTGTAAAAATATTATATGGCCACAAAGTCATGTTCGTTTTCTTTTTCGGCGCTGGGCTGGTGGCCACTAAGGTACTCACCTACCTAAGTAACTGTTCTGCGCTGGTTCCAACCGGGTTGAGATATCGTGTCCGTGAGCGATGTCTATGTGTGCGTTGCTCGAGCGCGCTTTGTATATAGATTGACTTCTGTACCTATCTATTTTGTGGCACCGCACCTGACTGCAGCCAGCACGTTGCCCGTAGACTAGATATACGGCTATTCAAGGCATTCTCTCAAAGTACTACACTGTGGCACAGAATAAGAAATAGACTGTGGTAGGTTCAGTGCGGAATGAGGTCTAACGGCCTGTTCACGACTTCGGTCTTAGCGACGAGCGGGGCGGCATCGGTAAGCGGCCGAGCGGCGCTGTGAGCGGCGTCTCGTGGCGTGCTTCAACATTTGTTTTGCAAGTTTGGCGAGGTCTTGAACGGGCTGTAATACGCCTCGTGTTTCCCTTGCGGTGCTGCTAAGAAAAACATAGTCTTCTCTGCTGTACGGAGAGTAACGGGACTCGTAAGTCGGGGCAGCTACCACTGGGTCACCACTGCTGTGTATAACTGCCTACTTACGACAGATATCTACAAATACCTAGTTTTTTTATTGCCCAGGCCACCATGTCATACGAGCTGCATATGAGCGGGGTGGTCACCGGCTCCCTGAGCTGCTTCTGCCTGGCGTGCGACGTCCTCTTGCAGTCCGCGCACCACGCCACTGACCACGTCCGAACATCAGAGCATCAGAACAAGGCAGGCGCGGTGCAGTTCTCCGACAAGTTTCCAGATGAGCATATTAGAAAGGTGAGTTAGTTAGAGTAGCATTAGGGTGCGTTTTTATTCCATACAAAATACAGCGATACCGGCTTGGTACACGTGAAAGTGAATTTCTCTATATACACACTTTTCACACTTTCTTTTCAATCAATGGAAAAAAAAATATAATCAGATTTTCTTCTAGAGATAATCTGTTACAAACCGTAAATAAACAGTTGAGATGATTCGATTCATTTGTTTTTCCAGTTCAAACGAGGCTACTACTGCGAGTTCTGCAACGTTCTGATGCCAATTGCTTCCAAAGTCAATGTACATATTACTGAAGAGGAACACAAGCACAACAAGGGAGTTCTCCTGCTGAAACCGCTGGGATGTGATGTCGTGGCTTTCAATAACGTTCTTATTGAAGAACTGGCTTGGCACGGCCTGATTGAAGGAGTCTGCTCACTCTGTAACGTAGAGTTTGAAGATGAGGATGAACATAAGGCTGATGCAGAGCACTCTTTGAATTTAGTTTTGAAACCTATTCAGTTTGGAGCTGGTAATGCCATCTTTCGTCATGTAAGTACAAACTTTGTTATGGAATTCCAAGTATGTTTTTTTTTTTACTGAATATTTATATTTTGAAATTGCAAACTTCAATTAGACCTACTTACATTTATAGTGTACTAGCGACCCGCCTCGGCTTCGCACGGGTGCAATGCTGATACCAGCGCAACCGCTATGGCCCTGCATTTCTGTAATATCTTAGAATATATTCATTTAAATTACATGCTGTAAAGGGCCATATTGATCTATATTAAAAGCACAATGTATTTAAGGTACCTGGTCTACTTACTTGGATAAGGATTAAGGCTGTGTTGCTTAAAATCGTTTCGTAAAAAAACCCATTATTTCTCGTAAAAAGTAAAAAATAAAAAATGGTTATTGTGGGTTATCCTGAGATTTTAGTTGACCTTTTTAAGGTGTTCAATACTGTAATACATTATTTTGATCTATATGGTAGGGTTCAGCCAGAGGTCGCAATGTAACCGTAAAAAAATGTGTTTATTTACGACGTCACATTAGAAACCTCTAAAATTATCAGTGTTTCTCTACTAAATTATGCATGTATTATACATATAAACCTTCCTTTTGAATCACTCTACAATTTTTAAAAAAAACCGCATCATAATCCGTTACGTAGTTTAAAAGATCTTAGCATACATAGGGACAGACAGCGGGAAGCCACTTTGTTTTATACTATGTAGTGATGTACGCAAGCAGCAGGCTTAGAGCCAGAGTGAGTAGAGAGGCGCCACAGCGTCCTCACTTTCCGCCTGACGCAGGTCTTCACTGGACCGCAAAGAGATGTCAACAAACGGACGGGGACCAGTAAGGCCAAGGCTGAGATAATGGTGGCGCCTTACACCAATTACTTTGGACGGAAATATGAAAATTTAAACGCAGTAATCCCAGGATGCAGGGATCTGGTTCAAAACGTTGGAAAAAACAGACTGAACTGATAGCGGTTGAAATGCGTAAATGTACGTGACCTTGCAACACGCGACACGAATAGGATGACGAAAATTAGGCTTTGAGTCAAAAAGGAAAATTAGGTTAGGAGCACGCACACTGATCTGGACTTCTTCCGTCGACCGAAGGCTGTCCTGCCGGATTGATCTTTCCGGAGCAACACACGATATATGTCGTCACTCACGCACAAGACCTTATTATAACTTATATGATTTAGTATTATTTGTATGATTTCAGTTAGACGACACAGCTGACCAATGCCTGACATGCAACAAATTGCTAATTCCCGGCAGGATGAGCAAACATTTTGTCGACACAGAGCATCTCGAGCTTTACGCGAAACGACGCGACGAAAGTAATGAAGCTTGCCAAGGAACTGAAGCTGAAGAAAACACAGAAAATGATGACGAAATAAAGAGTTCAAAGATCGACTACGACGTCAATAAAAAGATTAAGAAAGAGGATACGACTGACGCCGAAAAATCATCGACTGAAGACAAATCAAAAATTCTCGAATCTATTGCCAAGTACCAAACTAAAGGAATCAACATTAATTTTGAAACAGAAACAGCTTTTTGTAAAAAATGTTCAGAAGTTGTAACATTTGATTTCAATGAGATAGAAAACCACATCGACAACCACTCATCTGCTACAGAAGTTGATTCCGACTTGCTATACCCATCACACCTGGATCAACATTTGAATCGAGTCGATATTAATGACAAAACGACACAATCTTCTGACGATCAACATACTGATGAGATGAAGGACACTTTAAAAACTCTACGAGAAAATGTCCGGAACGATGCAAATGAAGAAGACGACTTGTGCAATCCCCCTACAGAAAACGATGAAAAAAATAGCCAAGAAGAAGCAAAGGATTTTGCAAAAGCAAATAAAATAACTTATAACGAGAAGAATCAGCAATCATTTTGCCGAATTTGTGAAGTAAATCTGCCGGTTGCTCTTAAGTCAATGAAGGAACACGTGGAAGGCAACAATCACAGAAGACTCGTGGCCTCCTCTAAGCCTTCTACATCACAACCGAAAACTCCGGAAAATCTGTCAAAGCAGGCAACGACAGAATTCATAGAAACGGCTATTGAAATACAAACATTCTTATATACGGCCCATATGATTAACACGAAATACTGCATTTCTCGGAATAGTTTGTTTTTGGTATCGGGAAGTGGTTCAAGAATGAGATGTTTCGCATGCGACATGAACTTACCGCCATTTTTGGACGTTGTGGATCATGCAAATACACTTCAGCACCGTAACAGGTGGTATATGGTGCCTGTCATTACATCGGAGAGAAACGAATTCATCAGAGAGGTAAGGTTTTGTTTCCTACATAACCTTTTTAGTCGATTTCCAAAATATATCCGATATCTTCGTTAACCGATTTTGATGTTTATGTTTTTGTTTGGAAGAGTATTGTTGTCAGTTTATAGGTACTGGTGGTCCCATGTTGGCGTTGTCCGCCCTTTCACGACACACGGTGTGTATGGTACAGGGCGGGAGAAAACTCGTAGTTTTTGTTTTCCTTTCCGCAACCTTCTTCTGCGAGATGACATTCGCGCAGAAGTTGATCACCGCGTCCCAGGACTCAACACTGCCGACCATGGACCGAACTATGGTCGGCAGTGACAGGTCGCTTCCAACTACTGTAACGACGGTACGCCGCGGCTCCTCCCATCGCTGCGATACATTCAGCCAGCGCATGCTACGCCATATCCTCCGGGCAGTGCACGCAGTGATGGCATCGAGTATTCGGCTCCCTGTTTATGCGACTCTGGTACTTCCTGAAGCAGCCATTCCCCGAAAACACCTGTTTCCCGTTTTCAGTTGGGAGCCATACTTCCTCCCGAGCCAGCTATCGCGCACCGGTTCGATTGTAAACCAAGTCACTTCAACCTCAAGGCCGCAAGAGGTCTCCTATTAGATTTCTGAAGGTCTTCCACAACCTCAAACTCCTACAAAATTTTGTTTCCCTCAATGTGTTAAGCATTAAGGAAGCTTATCGTGCTACTGGTTTTTTACGTTTTTGATTCCACCTTTTTTAAATATGATGTCTGTAACATTACAGGTTCGTCCCGGGCAGTATCACTGCGGGTATTGCCATCTCGTAGTCTATGGGTGGACCGACATGAAACGTCACCTGGAGTGTTCCGATCACATCCAACATAAAACTGTTTGGGAGCTGCGACTGACGGAGCATATGCCTGACGTACAGGAACACATAAGACGAGAACGACTGATGAAGTCCGTGGTTTTGATGAGAATGCTAAATATGTTTAATTGACGCATCTGAATAACTTACTGTGAACTTGATTGAAATTAGTTGATACTATAATTTTTTATTAAGTATAATATTTTTATGTTAGCCTATTCGTTGAAACAAGGTGAATTATGTGGATAAAGGCTGATGTTTTAACAATCGTATAGTTGTGGTACTTTAAAGTACCTACCTACTAGCTTGTAACGTACGATTTCCACAGCGTATTGTGACGAGGGAAATTAAAGCGGATGTGTTGTGATGTCATCCACGATAATAAAATGTCATTTTTGTTTGGAATTTAAGTAACAAATGAACCCTGATGTGACATATAGGTATATGCTACGTGGTTCAAATCCATTTTTTTTACTCTGACACTTATTGGAAACCGTTTTTCGAATTATTTATTATTCATTGTCCTATGATATTGATATTATATATTCTTTAGTGCTACTAAGTTTCAAGCTCTAGCCACACTGAAGTGTATCCTGTCTATCGTTACAAAAATTCGAAAGTCACGAGACTTAGGTATTCGCGCCAGTTTGAATACCTCTATACAACTTTACGGTCAGTTCGCCTCGCATCATACGCTTCAGTTTGGCTGGCATTTTATATTTGTTTTCATTCATTTTAATCTAATCTAATTTTCGTGTCATCCAATTTCTCTATGACTTGATTTTTTTCTTTTCATTAATACTTTTCTTATTGTGAATTATTTTTATTAAATTATTTAATTACAATATAACGTTTCTTTCTCTTCACAAAGTTACTTAATGCTAAACCTTTAAAATTAAAAACCGGTGTTTATTTTTGTGACAGACTAGTGCCTGAAATAGGTTACCATAATATCAGGCTCGAACGTCGCTGTGACCTACAAATTGTTTCACATCTTGAGTATAAACGGGGTAATGCAGGGGTAGGTACAAAACTTTGAAACTTTTCTTGTTACTTTAATATTGTTTACAGCATTTATGTGCTCAAATTAATTGTTGTAGCGACATCTATGACGTCACATAAGAACTAATCCTGCATCGCGCAATTAAAGATCTCCGCGCGATTTGAATATATACGACAGCCCGAAATCATCTATCGGGCAGCTGCCCACCAGACATAACACCCGTCTGGTCGGAGGATCCTCCCTTTTCAACGGAGGTTTGCGGGACTTTACTCTCTGTCCGCCTACCCCCAGAATGGTGACCCTTGACAAAGAACGTCAGCGCAGCCATCGTGCAGCCACTACTTCGTGACGTCATCATCGGTTCCTCAAGCTTTCGAGCAGTGAGCCATACAGCCATCACCTACGGCTATAAAGGGTATCCTGACCACCAGCATGCCTACCTGGTCATACCCGGTCATCACCCTCAGCCTCATCTGCGATCTTGGCGAAGCACACTGCACCTTCGGCCAGTCACATGAAGAGTCACGAAGAACCTCTCCTGGTCGACGCCAGCAGTCAAGCCACTACGTCGCAAAGCACTACTCCGACTCACTGGAGCCTGCAGCATCATCCCGACTCACTGGAGCCTGCAGCATCATCCCGACTTACTGGGACATCATCACCCCGACTCACTGGGGCATCATCCCGACTCACTGGGACATCATCACCCCGACTCACTGGGGCATCATCCCGACTCACTGGGACAGTACAACCACAACTCACTGGGGCATCACCGCAGACATTTCCGACTCACCGAGAACTATGCTGCATTCGGTTCCGACCCAACCAACCTACAACTGGCCTGGCACGCATCAAGAACCATCGATCTCCGGAGGGGAGTGATATAGCGACATCTATGGCGTCATATAAGAACTAATCCTGCATCGCGCAATCAAAGTTCTTCGCGCGATTTGAATATATACGACAGCCCGAAATCATCTATCGAACATGTCTGGTCGGAGGATCCTCCCTTTTCAACGGAGGTTTGCGGGACTTTACTCTCTGTCCGCCTACCCCCAGATTGTAATTTAAAAAAAAAACAATGCTTTGTTACAAAGTAATAGTTTAGTATCAAAGATGTTGGACCCCTATTCTCCCCTGGATCTCTGTCATGAACCCCGTTTAGGGTATAATAAAAAATGCAAGAAAACTCAACATTTTGTCAACATCGAATGAATATAAGAATAACGATTAAGGGCTGAAAATGCGTAAAGCTAACACTCGCGACGGGCACGGGTCGCGTGACGTCGCGCGTGTGTTCACACGGACGGGCCTCGTCGCGAAAACCGGATTATTACTGTAGTGTTTGTGTACTAGTTTCGAGTTGCCGTTGCTGAACCATACAGAAAAAGGTACTCTGTGATTATTACCTACGCAGTGTTGCTAGTTCTGTACTCCTGTCGATGAAGAACTTAAAATATATAGCTTTTGCCCGCGACTTCGCCCGCTCACATAAAATATTGCATAAGTCTCGGTAAAAAAATTTCAGCAATCGGACCAGCACTTTCAGAGATTACCTCCTATAAACAAAAAAACAAACTTTACCTCTTAATAAATATTAATTAATTAATTAATATATATTATACAACACTAATTTTTAATTAGTACAAATACTTAAAGGGCTTATTAGAAAAGGTCTTGTTTTTATTTAAGTAGTCTCCATAAATAATATTCAAAAACAGCAAAGTTAATAGCGTTTGTTTATAATCCAAAATGTCACTCAATTCATTTAAATATTGTCCAGGCTATATAGTCCGGTCAATCTAGACCAAAAAATGAGAGTGAAGCTACATAAAATCCCAACAAGCTGAAAATCAGTAAAATTGTTCAAAACATAATTATAAATAATATTTAAAAGTTCCTCATCATTCCCGTGTATGGAAAAAAAACTATTCAAGGTCAAAGGTCAAAAAAATCAGTTTTTCACGATTTTCAGCAAAACGGTAAATTTTATCATAAAAGTACCTTAATAGACAAAAATTGTAGATCATAAAATTATCTATAAAAAATGCATCAATACTTTTTTCCTACGAGCCACCTACGGCATCTGCTTAACAAGAAGTTATCACCAACGGCTTTCTTTTTTCTATGTACGGAGCTCCTAAAAAAACTACCTGTTTAAATAGGCATGGATATGCATGTTTCGTTAAAAAACAAGTTCAATTAGCTTGTCTTCTTCCAACCTCAGTTGCTGCTCATCAACATCTTTTTCGGGTATATTACCAAGTTCAAGTGTGGGTTGGTTATCAGCTAGACCCTACTTCCAACCCCAGTCTGGGGTCAACAATATATTAGAGCCAGTTCAAAGTTTACTCCCACCTGCGCCGGAAAAACTGCTGAACACAATTTTTTGCAACTGCAAAAAGGGATGCAGTGCTAAATGTGGTTGCAAAAAAGTTGAACTGTTTTGTTCTCTGGCATGCACAAATTGTCAAGGCCGGTCGTGCTCTAATGTTGAATCACAAACAATGGAGGGTTCGTTTGATTCCGACGAAGTGTCATGCGATACATCGCTATTGACGCAATTTACTTGCATCCAAAATGAAGATGAAGAAGAAGCAGGAGAAGAAGAAGAAGATCAAGAAGAAAAATTTGAAACTTACGAATAAGGCGAATTAACTTCACCACTTTTTTTTTAATTTTCATCGCTTTTATCTTTTCCAATCTTTGAAAATTTCCGTTATTTTGCAATAGTTTCACATTAAACAAGATCACAACTGACCCGTGAAGTAGGCCTACTGGGGAAACCATGTTAAAAAAAACGCGCTAAGTACCTACACTACCTCATAGGTGGCGTGGAAACGGACGAGTATTATTTATGACGATAACAACTTTTATAACTTATCGAATCGTTATATCTCAGAAACGGTGGCTCGTAGGAAAAAAGTATTGATGCATTTTTTATAGATAATTTTATGATCTACAATTTTTGTCTAAGGTACTTTTATGATAAAACTTACCGTTTTGATGAAAATCGCGAAAAACTCAGTTATTTGACCTTTGACCTTGAATATACATATTTTTTTCCATACATGGAATTGATGGGGAACTTTTAAATATTATTTATAATTATGTTTTGAACAATTTTACTGATTTTCAGCTTGTTGGGACTTTATGTAGCTTCAAATGTCTAAATTGACCGGACTAATAATTGATTAGATTATGAATGAATAGGTCGTTGGAATCAATCGATCAAAATGGTAGTATTGTCTAGTAGCAATTGTAATGAATGATTGATTCTATAATGAATTTCCCAATTATGACAAATTTTATTTATTTATTTAAACTTCATGTACAGTGGTGGTACATAGGCGGACTTAATGCCACAAGGCATTCTCTACCAGTCAATCATTGGGTTAAAAAAGACCACACTGTGGTAGGTATGCACAATAAATAAATAACAGATATTTGAAATAGAATGTAGTATCGTTAAATTAAGTGGCATATAATAATAAAATACGTAAATATGCTAATATAATAAACGAATTAATACTATGATAAATGTGATGTTTTGGAATTACTTTTTTTTTTACTTTTGACTACAAAAATATCAATAACGTGTACGGATAGAGCACCATTTTTTTGTACTAATTAAAAAATGCTAGTCCCAGTAATTTCGGCGGTGCGTTGATATGTCAGTCAGTCAGTTTCTCCTTTTATATATAAATAGATGAGATGTACGAATTATGGTTTCACTAGCTGATGGCCGCGACTTCTTCCACGTCAGACTGCAAACTGCACTGTACCATTTGGTCACAATTTTAAGAAGTTTTGCGCGAAGCCCTAATTCTTTTTCTATACTAATTACTATAAAGAGGAAACTCAAAAACCCCCCTCAAAAACTGGACCGATATTAAAAATTCTTCCACCAATAGAATGCTACTTTATCAATGAGAGACATAGGGACGCGGGCGAAAACGGTGGATGAAGCTAGTCTAAAATAAAAGAAGCCTCAATAACTCTTTAAAATTATACATTTGCTATCTATTAGTGATCGGTGCAGCCGTTTCGGAGAGTAACCGGAGCAAACAACAATTTTTAAAATTGCATTTTGTTATATGTACGTACTATACTTTCGAATAGTCATTTAGTGAAAAAATGATATTTTAATATTACTATCTATTAGTTATTATTATCTAACGGCAACGCCAACGGTATCCTGAAGGTATTTGCGGACAGGCTGGATGGGCCTACATTGTGATGGTATATTGCATGGAGCTTGATAAACCATTCTGATTAGATCGCCTGATTGTCTATGTATTGTGATTGTCTATGCATTTGTTTTTGTGATGACCTATTAGCATAGATAATTAAGTAAATTTATCTGTACTAACTGACTATGGGCCTTGATGCCTGAAAGTTTTATTTTTATTAGTAATATTAAAATCTACTAAAAATTTCAATTTTATTTATAGTCAAGTATAATTATTTATACTGAACTATAATTTATTTATTTTTTGCTTTTATTATTAAAAGCAGCACCTGAGGACTAAGGGGACAGATTGGATCGACTTATGAAATTCTTTGTTCTACCTGGAGACATTTTAACATTGACTGTATCAACTAGTGTAATTTTCTGATTATTTAGATGGTTCAATTCCCGCTTTAGGTAAGCATGTCGAGAAACCTGTGAATGCAGTTTTGTTTCTGTTTAAAAATAAAAGAATGTTTCCTTACGTAAAGTAAGCTATTACCAAGATTCAAGGTATTCCCTTCTAGGGCCCATAGAAATTTTCCTCCCTGTATCCAAGTGCTGCCATTAATAAAATTACTCTATATGAGAAGGAAAGAATCACCATACGTTTTTAATGAAACAAAAAATATTTCAATATTGTTTTAATAAATCTTAGCTTTGCCCCCTTTTATCATTATATGGGTAACAAAGTAAATAAAGTCTACTTACTATTTGTCAACTTAAGTTTAACGCAGTACAAAAAGGAATAACTTTTAGGCAAGATAAATACACTTTAGTATATGGCTTGGTTGTCCTGTCACTGTCACATAACTGTCATACTACAAGTGCAAGACAGAGACGGAAACATATCTCGAGCCGAGCTATAATGTGCCAATGTTATAATGATTCCGCTTTGAGAGGGAGACGGTGCTATACAGAATTCTTAGCTCTATCTCTATTCCACAGTTTTCAATAGTAGGCCAAGTCTCTACGTCTATGGGTCGAGCATTATCCCTGTCACTGTCGCACAACTGTGAAACTGCAAGTGCCAGATAGAGACGGGTATTTAACTGAGTCAAAGCTCATGCTAAATGTATATTTATCTTAGCCTTAGACTCGGCAGAGTCAGGTGATGGCCAGCCACACTTTTTTTCAATACAGATACAAAAAATGCTATGTAGTGAACTACTTTTATGCGCAATTTTTAAACCTTCGAGCGCCTATTTTCTTATACCAAACGCAAAAAAAAAACAAGGTATTTTGAACCTGTTTATGAACCTATGGGAAGTTAAAATATTTGCATTATTTAAGTAATATACCTTAATTTCTAATACAAATAAAGTCCATTTTGTGTCAACGAAGTCATTAGCTTATTTTGGCTTCCACGCAGTCTGGTAAAGAATAAAAATATGCTTGTTCATAACCCGGCAGTTAATTAGGCACAAAAAGTTTTAGAGAAGAAAAACTTAATCCGCTCAGGGTGGGCCGAGAAGCGAGTGTCAGACTTTTACCGACAAAAACCCATCTGTGTTCCATGCCCGCGGTAACTATTTGAAAGAATACAGGCGGTTTTTAGTCGGTAAAAGCTGACACGTCCTCTCGCTCCAACGACAGCGTGAAAACTTCTTAGATGATTTCGCACTATAAAAAAAAATATATATTATAGTAAAATTTGTACAAAACGATGAGTTGATATTAAGATATTTCATAATTATATGAACTACTAAATGTTATAGTGCAATGCAAATAACTACCATAAAATAAACTATTACTTAAATACACATTGTAAAAAGTGCGCACAAAAGCAGTCATATTGCAATCCAGAGACCACACACACCTCACACACAACCTCGAAAATATAATGATAATTTAAAGTCACAATATATACAAAAACACTAGTTTTTTCGCTGTCACATCACAGATCAATTAGCAAGGTATTGGTGAATTATTTAATAATGGCACAATTGTTAAAAAAAAATATTGGTTATGAATTTTTATTTACCACTGTATTATTGTTTTTAATTATATTTTTTTTGTTTTTATTGACACTAGGACGACGTTTCTTTAGCAAAATGTCTACTGTGCGAGTTTTTAACGTTAACGCGATCGAAACGCGTTTGGCATTCTGATTGGTTAAGAGTTTGGAGTGAGCCAATCGAAGCGCCGTACGTCATAAACGTGTCAATCGTGTTAACAAACTCACAATCATGTTGTAAACTGTCTCTTTCTTATAATATTGATTTCGTAGGGTTATTTTAATTCAAAAGGTCTTTTTCTCACAATGCTACATTCGCAGAATATCTCTTTTTTACTTAGAATAAAAATATAGTCAGATTAAAAAAATATTGTAGTTTGCAATTTCTTGTTTTGCAAATGTACATTTTGTCATTTTGCAGAGAGCCGTTTTGTGTCTAAGCCCTAAATATTAACACACTGTTGAATTTTCAATTCGAATGACGAAAATCCAATAGCATGTTCTTATCTAGAAATTCATTTAGCTATGACCTAGTGTTAATAAAAAACATGTGCCATCCCTAAATAATAAACCACAACACAAAAAAAACGAGTTATTTGGCTCTAATCTTTGAGCAGCGTACTTTACAATACAAAACAAATTAGATACGTACTAAATCACAATTTGTGTTGAAAACTCGTGATAATGTAACAATATTGCGTAACCAAATGGTATAAATAACAATATTACGTTGGAATAACGTATGTCGTTGTTACCCTGGCAACAGTAAACCTAAACTATTTGGATTCAGTTGCACCTATTAACAGGTCAACAAGTTGCATAACATTGTTGCGAACATTAGTTTGTGGTATTGAAAACATTTTTCAAACTAATACTACGTTATTATAAAACTGATAAACTGTTTCATGACTTATGATGATTGTTAAACAATCAAGCATAAAACAAAAGTTTCTGTATACAATGTCACAAATAAAAACATTGTTTACAACAATGTTTTGCAACTTGTTGAAATGTTGATAGGAACAAGTGACACCATCAAATACCCAAGCACTAACAAACCCAGGGTGTCATCTACAACATTGTTTTTACAATGAAATCATACTCCAATAAATATTGTACTCCCTTCAAATTGAAACATATATACTGATATTTTTTGTTTCAAACCAGACCATGAGGGCTTACACTATATAGTATATCTTTGGTCAGGAATAAAGAGTTTTTGTTAAGCCAGTTTTGTAAAACACTATCATAAAGTATCCTTGTTTATATGAGTTAGGTACTACAAACCAAAATTGTCCATGCAAAGTTCCAGGAAATGTATTGAAGAGTTAGGCTCCATACACACGCACCACAACCACACCATGTTGCAGCGACAAAAAGTGATTACAATGCGTTCCAAATAAGAATAGGATTGACTGCCATGTTGTGACGTCACGTTATACTGTCAAATCGCAAGAAATTGGGCAAAATTTAAGAACTCAGAGATGAGCAAAATTGAAGAACTGGATTCTGATTAAACTTTTTTCGTTCGCAGTTCGTAAATAAATTAAAATTAAAAAATTTCTTGTTTTGCTCACCATAATAATTCTTTCATTTGACAGTATGACGTGACGTCACAACATGGCTATTAGTCCTATTCTTATTTGGAACGCATTGTACGTGTGGATAGTGTCACTACAGCTTCTTGCAGTCGTGTTGTAGTAACTACAAATGACTTGAGCATTTTAACAATTTTACTACAACTAATTTGCGATGTCGCTGATGATTGCATTGTGGCTGCGATATGGTAGCGGCGTAGTCGAGATCACCCTTGTAGGTTGAGTTCGACAACAAAATGTGGTCAGTGTGAATGAAACTATTTTTTTTTTTTATAAATAATAATAGTGCCCAACGTGTTTTTGTTGGGGTGTGATTGTGGTACGTCTGAATAGACCCTTAATCAACTGGCGATGTTCGATTGAGAAACTATCCTCAAGTCTTCATTTTAATAAACCAACAATACCATTTCACTGGACTTAGTTCCAGAAATGTGTATATCAACCCTTTTTAGAAAGAACATAGTAAGTCACAGTTTACGTCTTTTGCAGGAACAGGTTTTCTCTGGCATAATTTAAAAAAAAAAAATCTAAGAAAAATATGACTTTTTATTCATATAACTACTGATTTAATAGAATAATTGCTTTTAACATACTTTCGTATATACTTCTTAATTAAGGAAAAGAAAACCTATTCCTGCAAAAATCGTAGACTGTTACTTAAGATGTTTTTTTTCCAGAAAATATATTTTACCTTTTAAACCCGCCTACGTAGGATATGTACGAATTTTACTCTCGAATTAAATCCGCCAGGGTCGCACATCCACGATCAAATACTCAGTCAGCTCTTCTGTCACCTATGGGGATTGAAGAGTTAAACGAGATGGTGAGTCACAAACATACGACCCTGGCGAATAGGACACGAAAACACTCGTCGACGCAAGCGTTCAAAAGGTTAATATTGGTGATTAAAACAACTACATTTGAGAGCATTCTACTCATTGGACTTAACATTTTTATGTGAACAACTTTTTGCCAATTTTATTAATACATCCATAACTAGAAACAGAACGTCACACCAATCTTTATTGAAACTAAAATTTGTCATATGAAAATGCGATCATAGACCCACCTGGCAGCCGATAGCCGTATTTACAAGTTGCTTCTTTAAAATGCTGCCTCGTTCACTTGACGTACAAAAAGTACCGTATTTTATTCACATAAGCACTTGAATCACTGGCTTATTAGTTCACGTTCACATTGAATCACTTGATGTTCAATAAAGGTGTGTCCATGTTAAACTTGTAGACGTTTTGGCAGACGGCGTGCAGCGCTTCCGGCGAGTCGTAGGGCGTGGACACGCGGATGCGGCGCGTGCGGCCCTCGCTGTACACGTCCACCACGCCCCACTGGCGCAGCAGTCGCAAGCAGTTGCTGATCGCGTCCATTGATACGGCCTCGCCTGGGAAATCAAAAAATATATAAATGAAATCTGTTTTATTTCAGATAAATGTTGATGTTTGTTAGTGGTAAAGGTGCGTCCAGATCTGGCGAATGCGCCACTCGCGAACCACTTGCAATCTGCGCGCGTGCATTCCGTGTTCGTACGAAGCGCGCGGCGCAGAAGCCGATTACGAAAGGAACGTACTCGAGTTAGAACCCAGTGGCCCAGAAGATGTGTAGTGTTGCCGTTGCCATGCGTACGGAACATTAGCGAAGCGATGCGGCGCCGCAGCGCAGTGTGAAAACCGTTTGTGAGCGCGTGCGCAAACATCGCAGAAGCATTACAGTAGCTTGGGAGCCCCACCAGCATCCTGAACGCGTTATTATATTGTATTTGGAGAGCGCTGATAGCCAACGGGCTATCAACGCTCTCCACTACTGGTTACTACTGATTGCAGGTGTAGCGAGTTTGGCAGAGTTTCTTTACTTCTACACTTCGCAAAACAGCGTGCGAACACGTTACAACGAATTGCCATCGCCTATCTTTTAAGTCTACATCATCTTTTAAGGGCCAGCAACATTGAGCGAACATAGGAGGAGCTAGCGTCACTCCCCGCGCATCAAGATTATCCGAATAATAATATGTCCTTTATTTATTAATAAAAACCGTAAGTATATCAAAAGATTGGTAATTAAATTATATTTTAATTTGTGAAGGTTTACACCCAATGGTTTTTGTCTGTGTTAGGCATAATTTTGAAAATAAATCACACCAAGTTCTATGACAAAAAAATGTAATTATTCGTATATCAAATTATTAGGCAAATAGTCTACTTTTCTACTAGACGGACTAGCCGTTTAGACGTGATCTTGGATTTAAAATCATCAAAAATCATATATCTATCCCTTATTGCCTCGGTGACCACATGGCCGAGGTATTTAAATTCACTCACTCTTCAATTCTCTTCAATTCAAGAGCAATTTTTCACGTTGTTTGAATGTCAACTCTAAATAAAGAAGTTAAACTTACCGTAAACCATTTTGTTGTGCGTGAAGTCTTCTGTGAGCGAGTCGAGGGTGTTCTTGACGACTTCCTTCATGGAGCCGGACGCCAGGCCGCGGCAGGTGGCGGCATAGGCTTCCAGCACCGGCCGCAGCGTCAACACCAGTCTTCGTCTGCGAAACCACATCATGATACAGTATACGTATATTTCAAGTATTCGTTTTTCGTGGTCACATGGGACACATTTTTATTTTTTTAATGATAAGCTAGCGTTTGACCACCATCTCACCTGATGGTAAGCAATGACGTGGTCGACGATGGAGCACGCTTGCCTAGAAGTAGCCTATTCACTCTTGACTTAAAGAGCCTAATGACATGATTTCCAATTGCGTGACCACACGATTTCTGACAGCGCGGGTACAAGATATTGAGTACATAAATTCCAATTGCGCAGGCACGTAACTTCAGATTGCGCAGAACATGACTTCCTACAGCGTGGACACATGACTTCCGACTAATATAATAAATAAACACAATAGCTGACCTCTCCGCGACGGCTTCAGGCTTGTCGGACACGGTGTAGGCGATGCGTAGCGCGGGGTCGGGCCGCTCGTACTCGTCGTCGTCTTCTAGGCGTCTCGCCATGCGACGGGACCACTTCTCTTCTTCTAGGTCGATCTTTGGCTGTGAAAAATAATTTATATTATTTTTATAACAAAATAAAAGAGAGAGGTAGCTTTGGAAAGGAGAGGAGGGTTGATAAGAGACATTTTTCGACCATCACACAGCGTTAAAGTTAATGGTTAAAGAAATATATCTTTTTATTCAGTAACATTCACGTGATAAATAATAATAATTATTGCCCAAACAGTGATTCGTCTGTTTTGAACATGTTTTTCAATATTTAAGTTTTTTTTTTTAGAGTGTGATGGGCGAAAAATGCCTCTTATTATTTACCCTCCTCCTTTGTTTCGGAATCGCTAGCCTAATCACACTTTAAAAAAATTCATCTAAATCCTTTCAGCCTATATCTATATCGCCTTTATACTAATATTTATAAAGGCGATAGGGCGGCTGAAAGGATTTAGATGAATTTTGTTCGACTTATATTTGCTAGCAGTACACCGCAGACTATCCCCCTTTTTTATTTTGAGGCCCCTCGCCCACGGCAACTTTTTGTAGTGATGCTGTTGCGCTTTTCGTAAGCGCACGACAGCATCGCTACTAACGTGCGTTAGTTGCATTTGCAAGCGCTACAGAAAAGATGCCAACGCGCTACTAACGGGCTGCAGCATCACTACAAAAAGTCATCGTGGCCGAGGGGGCCTAAGTTCTTATAGACCATCCTATCTCTATCAGCGATTAAACCGCCATTGTACCCGTAGATTTAAGTTTTTGTGAAATTTGTACTATTTTGGTGTACAATAAAGTTAAGTTTATTTTATTCTACTCTACACTGGTAGACCATGTCCTGAAATAGCACGTACATCTTCAAAACACATGATTAGATTGCAGAAGAGCTTTCCCAGCTAGTAGTTACCTTCTCCCTCAGTATGAGCTGGCTGGCCTCCAGCGCGTCGAGCGCGTCCAGCATGCGCTCCTGGATGCGCTGGCACGGCGCGCACACGATGAACTCGTGGCTCAGCACCTCGCACAGCTGCAGCGACGCCGCCAGCAGCTCCGCCTGCCGGACTGGGCTCGATGGTGACGAGCATACGAGGCTTTCTAGAGCAGTTGCTGGAATATGAGAAAAAAACGTTGACTTTTGACGAAGTTACGTCAACCCAACCGCACTGCGCCCGCATGGTGGATTACGGCCCACTCTCTTTTACAAAAAAAGGGGAAGCCAACAAATGGTACTCACCGACAATGGCTGCCGGTGCGTAGTGCGCCACGACGGCGTTGGCGTAGTAGGCGAGCTCCAGGGACGCCGCGATGGACGTGTGCGGCCGCACCACGAGGCGCTCGCCGCTGCCTTCGCGACGGATCAGGCCGCGGCCGAGCATGTCCAGCTGGGCAACAAATTCATTCAAACTTAATTGGGTATTATCCTGTGTATTGAGCATCGAATTACACAAAAAAGAATATAGACAGTATCGAAATTGGTTTTTAAATGAAGTAGCAATAAATATTAAAAAAATAATAAGTCTTTACCTATGAAATTTATTTATTTATTAAAACTTCATGCAACATAAAGGTACAAAAGCGGACTTAATGCCTTAGGCATTCTCTACCAGTCAACCAAGGGTAGTGAAGAGAAAACATGGCAGGTGCATAAAAAAAAAAGGAAAGAATAATAAGAAAACAAGGGATCAAATGTATATATACATAAAATAAACATACATACATATTTAATATAATATAAACCTACATATATATATATTATTTATATAAGGAAAAATGAAAGAATTTTTTGAGACTACTCCACTATTTGCATAGAAAATAAAGCCGCAACTTCCGCTTAAATGCATATTGAATTGCCGTTTTTTAAAACAGATTGCTTTGAAGCATCTTTGGTCCATCCAAGTACTGAGATGTTATAGAATATACAAAGAAACCAATAAATACCTAATTTCGAAAACAATTTCAATTTCACAGGTAAAGACCTTATTAATATGAAGAATAGTGGAACCGCGTCTTGGCTATCTCTTTTGTATACACTCTGACTTCACTTTTCAGTTTGTGCATTTTTATTCTGTTTCTGTCAGTTTTCCCTTCCAACACATTTGAAAGAATTGTAACTTGCGCACGAGGAGGACAGAGGACGACGCGGAGACGGTAGTGAATACCTGGCCGGTAGAGTATGGTGAAATGCGTAAGCATTCCAGAACGCTGATCAGAGATAACTGCAGATTATCGTATGGTTTTAGTCAGTAAGAGTTTGATAGACTCCTTCGTCAGCCACAGAGCGGCAGACATCCATAAGGATTTTGCTTACTAAACTATAACAAGTTCTCGTGTATATCCGTAACAAGTTGAAATCATCACAACATTCATGTTTTCCAAGTGTCTATTTGTACCAATTGTTTGAGTATGTTCGAGTATTTAGTTTATTCATTTAATTACCTATAAATTATATATAATTTTATAGTATTTTTAATTTTTTTGTATATCTTTTCTTTGTATTCGGTTTATATTTCTCTATTTCTGCATTACCGGAATGGATGACTGGAAAGAATTGCCTAACGTTTCAAACACAAAACTGCAATGCGACGTTGCATCGTAAAATTCTTCGAGCTCGCACGTCGCATCGCACATTATATGGTCACCTGAACCGATGGTTTGCCGCAAGAAACCGCATCGCATCGCTCTAAGGCATCCAAATCCGCCTCTGTACTTTTGTTTGGACGTATTAAATAATTAAACAAATAACATTTCTACACCTCCTACTCAGTTAAACCCTTTTATATGTCATACGACCATCATTAAAGCAAGTTTTTCTGCCCTTAAGGATTTAATGTAGTTTGGGCGTTCTCTAGGGAATAATGAGATTTGAATTTGGCAAACAAAAATTAAACTGGAGTTAATTATTTGCTTGTCATAATCTATACATATAAAATGCTTTGTCCTGAATGGCTGACGGATCAACACACAACCTAAACCGCTGATCGTAAAGGCCTGAAATTTGGAAGGTATATTCTTTGTATAACGTAGGATTTTTCGAAATTTTACTCCTAAGGCGGTGTGAAAAAGAGGGGCAAAGTTTGTGAAGGACAACGTGATTCCTCGGTTTAATCTACTTAAAATTTTGCACGAACATTCTTTAACAGAATTAATGGAAGACGTAACTGACGCATTTTATAGAAATTCATCCCCTAACGGGGTTAAAAAGGGGTAGAAAGTTATTTTGGGGGTGATTTGCTTCGAAGTTGATATCAATACTCCTTAGTACTTTTGATTTTAATTACATTTAATTTTGACACATGTTTGAAAACTCTATCTGCTTTTGGGGTCGAGTAGGGTGAAGTGGGCTGGAATAGGGTGGAGTAGTGTGGAGTGGGGTGTATTAGGGTGGAATGGAATGGAGCAGAGTGGAATAGGGTGGAGTGGAGCAGAGTGAAAAAGGGTGGAGTGGAGCAGAGTGGAATAGGGTGGAGTGGAGCAGAGTGGAATAGGGTGGAGTGGAGCAGAGTGGAATAGGGTGGAGTGGAGCAGAGTGGAATAGGGTGGAGTGGAGTAGGGTAGAGTATGGTAAATTGGGGTGGGGTAGTGTGGACTAGTGTGGTGTGGGGTGGAGTAGGGTGGCGTAGAGTTGGGTAGAGTAGAATCGTTGACGGGAGAAGGCAGCAAAAGCTAGTCTACTAATAAAAATGAGTACTTACAGCTTGTTTCACAGCCTGCCTCGCTTCTCCAGTGTATCCTAGATCCCTTCCTTCAGCAGCTAAAGCAGTTTGTCTGGCCGCCACGCTGGCTGTTAGTGTGGCCAGGGTGGCGCCACGTCGGGCCTCCGTTAATAGGACGTATGAGATCACGTTTGTACACATCAGGGCGGTCGCTTGGGATGCGTCTGTAAAGAAAAATTAGATATTTATTATATTTGGGAAAACAAACAGTTGAGCGTAAACAGTTTTGTATTAATAGTAGGGGAGGCCAGTATGCTAATTTTGTAAGTTACTAAAGCGACATGGGGACCTACTGGATTGTGAAGATTAGGTTCTAAAATGAAAAAGTCTATTACAAGTGTCCATTTTAGAAGAGGGGGGGAGGGAGGGCGTGTCCGCACCGACAAGACGCGCGTGGCACGCGGCCGCGCGACCTAATCATGCTTTTCAAGCGATACTGGTCTTTTACGTGTGTAGATAAAGTTTAAAATTAATCCACGCAAAAAGTGCTCGCCGCGTCGCTGCCATTTCGGTGTGACATGGCCCAAAGTTTTTTAAAAATGTAAAAGAAAGGGTAAGGGTATGAAACGGAGGTCCAAAGTTTGTATGGAGAAACGTACTTTTGCGCGGGCGAAGCTGCTGGCAGAAGCTAGTATTATATAAAAATGAATCCCTATTTGCCCTAGTCACGTCATTACGCGTAAACGGCTGGACCAATTTCGTTAATTCTTTTTTTGTTGTGTTTGCTACTGTCAGGAAAATTTAAGGTTACCTAATACTAAACGTGTTCATAGCTTCCGGTTGGTATTACGGGTATATTTAACAGCTTTATAGAGTTGTATTTGTCCTATTTTGACTGGCCTGTTGGTCTAGTTGTTAGTGGCCCTGACTGCTATGCCGGAGGTCGTGGGTTCGATTCCCACCCAGGACAAATGTTTGTGTGATGAGCACATCATTTGTTCTGTGTCTGGGTGTAATTTATCTATAAAATGTATGTATTTAGAAATATATAAGTATGTTTATCAGTTGTCTAGTACCCATAACACAAGCTCTGCTTAGCTTGGGACTAGACGGCGTTGTGTGATAGTTATTATTATTTAGTACTCACCATAGACTAGGTGTCTGCCGATAGCCTCGACCATCATCTTGTGGTCAGTGCTGACATCAGCGCCGTACAGCGACGAGTGGCTGTGGTTGTACAGGATCTGTCGGTCTAAGTTCACGGCTAGGTTGTTGTTTGGTGGCGTTAGGGGAGACTCTATGGGAGACTTGTAGTGTTGGTATTTCTGGAATGATGTTACTAGTTCCTGCGAAAAATAAATAACCATTAAATTCATTGAAAAAATTGATATTACTGAAAATCGGTCGAGGAATTCGAATCGTCATGCTGATTATCTGTACGTGCCAATTGGCACACTCATTTAGGACGTAAGAATTGAACGCAAAAGCTGAATTTTAACTTAAGACATTACAAACTAATAAAAAAACAAGGTTCCTTAAAAAAAAATACATTGGATAAATTTTATAATACAATTTTCAATCCGCCCGAGCTTCGCAGGGGTGTAATAAACCCTTGAAGTTCTAGGTTTTCCTTTATTATAATATACACGTATATACATCTAAACCTTCCTCATGGTTCGCTCTGTTTATCAATGAAAACTACATGAAAATCCGTTGAGTAGTTTTTGAGTACATTACGAACAGATAGACGCGGCAGGAGACTTTGTCTTATAACATCTTTAAAAGGATATTTCTTATAAGTTTTAAATACAGTCTTTCTACAGTATTCTATCTGATCTAGCATCAGTCATCAGTAGTCATGTGAGCATCTAATTAAAAATCATGGTATAGATAGAAGACGTTATAATATGACGGTGCATCATTTCATAATTATATAAAGAAATAAAGAAAGAAAGAAAATGAATACGCGACATTTTAAGACGTTGCTCACACGAACTTGTTTAACATGGATTTGATACGCAAAATACTCGCTTTAGAAGTCTCTCTCGCGACAGACGAATTGCGGATACATATACAACATTGATTGAATGACCTGGTGAGGGTTGCGGGAATCCGCTGGATGCGAGACGCACAGGATCGGTCGTTGTGGCGACGATTGGAGGAGGCCTATGTCCAACAATGGACGTCTTTCGGCTGAAATGATGATGATGATGATGTTGACAACATTGGTTTGAGTAGAAAAACACACAAACCTTGAGCGAGATAGGCTGGTTGAAGTCCACCCTGATGCTGCCGTGGTTGGTGTTGAGCGTCCTCCAGATGCCGCGCAGCGCGGACCAGAAGGTCTCCATCTGCTTGGGCATGCCGAGCTGTTCCCGCACGAAGTTGCCGTCCACCAGCTTGTCGTAGTTCAGCGTCGCGGGGACTAAGAGCGCGTCGTCGATGGTACCGTCTAGGTATGCGTCCATTATGACAGAGAGTATGCCCGCTAGAGGAAATAAAATTATGTTAGAGTTTATACGGCTACAATTGGTGTAAAAAGTCAAACGTCCATGGCTATGTAAAATAGACATGAATAGGTTCTCAAGGTTTTTTCGTCTTTCTTTTTTTATAGGAAATCATTAAATATCTTGTGTGGAAAATCTAACGATTGCAATAAAACCTAAGGGTGGAGTCCTGGTGTCCTGAAATCGAGGCCCCAAGCCGACTGATGCTTAAACTATTAAGCATCAGTCTCCCACAATATGCTTACTGTATCTGCTTTTACCCTAGAAACTGTAATTATTATGTTTGTGGCGAGAAAATAAATCTTATTATTATTATTATCTTCTCTAGAGTGGAGTGAAAGTGTACTTATACTGACTAAAACCCACCCGTGTTCCTCTAATTACCCATTACGTTCTAGGGCCGCGGTAATTCTTTAAAAAAATCTCGCAGGAGGTTCGCCACGTGCGCTATGCGGTTTATTTGTTTGCGTCAACGCTATGTAAGGGATCGTTCATTAATCACGTGAGGCTGGTAAGGCCTCCTTACGAGGGGAGGGGAAAGTGCCGAAAAATCATGAAATATCATCAGTGATTTAGTGATATCAAGAATATTAATTTTTGCGTTAAGTGTGTGATATCTAAACCGAATAAACGGCGCTTGACTCTCCCTTGCCAGGTCTAGATTTCATACTATATAAAGTACACTTAACTTTAGGTAAGAGGAGAACTACAACCATACGAGGGGGGAGAAGGGATTAATAAGCTGCTAAAAAAAATCGCATAATTAAAGTTATTTATTTTAATAAAACTTTAAGAGGTTATCAGCTGATTATCATCGTATGGGAGGTACAAATTGTTTTTTGGAAATTGACCATGACTTTCTTGAAGAAAGTAGTTCATCTGCATCGGCAGAAGCATTTCTTAAAATATTACAACACCTTTTCGTTAAGTCATGTATAAAACATAAAATTTTCTAGAAGTCAATGTGCCATATCTGCAATAGTTGCACAGCTGAAAAATGTTCTGTGAATAAAATCTACAAAAACTAGCACAGCACGAAACAAGATCACATCATCACACTAAAATTGTGTTCATGTAGAAACATACCCGTTACATCTGCATAAAGTGATCCAAGTACGCAAGAAAATTCGAATACATTCATTAAAACAGTATAATTAGACAAGTGGCAAATGGCTTAATATAGAAAATAAAAATAACTTTAAAGTCCCACAAGAAAACTATGAAACGCATTGTAGGATGTCATATGTACCATGCTTTTGAGTATATTGTTACGCCGTGAAACTCGAACACGCCATATCTTCGATGAAATCAAGAGTAGCGTCAAATAATTAAAACGTATTGCTGTACGAAACTTCTAGAATAGAAGTTCCGTCCCAGGCCTGGCACATTCTAGAAAAGTCCGACATAAAGCCTACCACTATTATTATTAAATAAGGTTTAGTAGGTAGGTAAGAGAATTCGTACTTTCCGTAATTAAAAATTGAGTCGAAATTCGCGTGAAAGGAGGAAGGTACATGTTTGTAATAAAAATAATTTATTGCACCGCGATTCGACGACACTTTTCGGGAATGGCCTTGAAACGTCGGCATCTAGAATGGCCCTGGCTTCGCATATAAATACAAGCTCCCGACCGGAAGTGAGGAGTTTGTTTTCAACTGCGAAACGATTGCGATACCTAAGTGTGTGAAGTGTTCTTATCTAACGACCTGAGCGATACTTAACGGAACTCTAGTGTACATTGTAGTTTGGATTATTGTAGATTGGACAAATTTGTTATTGTTTTTGGTGAATAAAGTTCTCTGCTACTAAACCGGCATTTAATTACTCACGTTCGTAAAAATATAGTACCCGAAGAATATTCTCGATATTTTCCTGAATTGATACAAAAATCGATATTTTTAAGTAAGAATTGCTATATATATTAAACACTTATTGGCAGGCGTTTTATGGGACCCCTTATGTAATTTTGCCGTTCATATAAACTGCTGATTATCAGCCTAATGATTATCAGTCTAATTTAATTATATTTTTTATTTTGATCTAGATAATCGCTTTATCATAGACTAAAAGAAAATAGTAATACCTTTAGGTGTCTGTGGTTTCCCGGTCCTAGTGCGTCCTCCTTCGATGAAGAACTCCAAATTGTTACCGGCCGATAAACTGTTTAGTATGTATGCCCTGTAAAGGAAATACACGTTGAGATATCATACAACAAGAAGGGAAACTTTTAAGGACAGTGTTCAACGGCCTTATGGGCCTACCAAACTGACAAACTTCACCACAGTTTTGTCTGCGCAGACCGGTTAGTACACGGAAGTAACACCGGAGTTTTGACAACCATAGACACGGTATCCAAACCGGCCTACGCAGGCAGTGTGTGTTTTTAAACGTGCTTGATCACTCGATGGGGAAACTTCATGGAGGCAAATTCGGGCAAAATGAAAATTTGATCAGCCTAGGGTCGTTTAAGAACACATGTGGTTCACAATCACATGGTGGTTCCACATTTAAAAATTACGTTAAGGCCGCGTTCCCATTGTGTCCTGACGACAGATAATGATGTAGTTTTAAGTGTTGTTTGTGGCTTAAATATTTAAATAAATTTAGGAGTTCACTTATAAGACAACACGATTAACTGTGTGTTACTTAATTTTTTTGCGGTGACAACAGATTGTCATCATGATATTGGGAACGGTTAGAACGACAGTCGTAAAACGATAAAAAATTGTCAAGAGTACGCCGTGACGGTATATCATGTATCATTGTTGCGACTATATGTCGTGGCCACAACAAACAGTGTTATAATGGGAACAGCTAGAGATGATAGTCGTCCGACGATAAATTAACCGTAAAGACATAGTGGGAAAGCGGTCTAACTCTAACGTAAACTTTGATTTGAAACTGGTAAATCGCCATCTGGCTACTATGATAGTAAGCAGTATTTTATTTCCATGCGATTCGATAATTCATGTACAAAGACGAGCTTAACTCATGAGCTCCTAGCAAACCTTTAAATAACAGAGAGAGATTACATTTGATAGTAGGATCTAGTTCACAGAATAAATGTACATAAATAAGTCTAATTTATGAAAAAACAATTATGCATACTAATATAACATAACATATTTAATAAAGACCTCCACCGCGACACTCTGTCTGTAAGTTCACGATAAGCTCAAAAACAACCAATTTTTATAAGGTTTTCATCAAAAGACAGAGTAATTCATGAGGAAGGTTTAGGTGTATCATACATGCATATTATAGTAGTATCATGTCAATTATGAAAGGAAGTGCTCTTTGATTATGTTTTTGAAGACATCCAAAGGAGGCCTGTCGCGAAGGGTCTTTTATGGAAAATCTTATTATCATTGTGATAAAGCATACATTAGAATGACAACTGCAGCATACTATTTCGCTTACCTAAGAGCTGACTTGTAGGTAGGATCTCCATGGTATTCTGAACCTTCCACTCTTCGCCTGATGTAGAACGCACCACAGCCTCGTAGAAACCAACTAAAACAAAGATATAACGCTATTAAACTATGACCGATGACCTGGTAAGGGTTGCGGGAATCCGATGGATGCAAAAAGGGAAATGGGACACTTGGGGAAGGCCTATATCAAGTGTCGCCACAATGGACGTCTTTAGGCTGAAATGAAATTATGATAACGTCAAAGAAGATAACTTACGTAGAATACGAAAAAAGTAGGTCGATAATGGCACTTTACGATTCGTGTCGTGGGCTGCGGGAGTGTTGAGGTGGGAAATCATCAAATGGCTTCTCCCGCTCAAGCCCGAGCCGAACAAGGGGGCATGTCAGACTTTACTGATTAAAACCCACCTGTGTTCCTTCAGTTGCCCTTTGTGTTTCGAGGCCACGGTAACTCTTTCGAACAATCCCGCAACAGTGGCAGGTATAGCATTGTCATTTATTTATTTATTTAGAATCTCCAACAAAGAACGTACACAATACCTGTACCTTGTTAAGTGAAAAGAAAAAAAAATCAAACTTGTTCCGGTCGTCTGCGGAACAAGTTTTGTTTTGTTCGCTGGTTTTAGTGGGCTCAGTGAACTTGGGAGTTGTGCTGTTGAGACCAGTTGCCGGGAAAGACATAACACGTGTTTGGTTGGAGGATCCTCGCTTTTAAATGGACGTTTTCGGGGCTCTGCATCCAGTTCCGCATACCTCAACGTCCGCAAGCGAGCAGGAGGATGTGTCAGACTTTTACTGACTAAAAAACATAGGAGTGGGTCCTATGTTTCCTTCGTTGCCTTGCGTTCCAGGGCTCCAGATTTTCCTTTCAGAAGCGAACCCATGGCCCCAGTAGGCTGTGGACCCCTAAGGTTTTGTTGACGCTTCCATGAGGCGCGCGTGGACGTCGACCATTTGGTTACAGCTTTAAGTTGGCAACTACATTAAAATTAAGAAAAAGCTAAATGACAATATATTACACTCACCCAAAGAAAGGTATCCTCATATTATCGCCGGCGGCCACCAGCGGCGGCCTCAGGCCCGTGAGGTAGAGCGTGAAGGTCATGAGGATGTAGTCGAAGTGCGAGCGGTGCAGCGGCACGAACACGAGCGGCAGGCCGGCCGCGTTGGCCTTGCGCAGGCGCTCCACGCCCGCCACGCGCGTGCCGCAGCCGCCGCCCGCTACACGCCGCACGGCTTTGTGACATACCCACGCTACGAACCTGAAGCGAAAACAACAGTAGATTATGTGACTAGGAGCTAAAGCAGTGTCTTTAAGTCGCGGGCGGCATGTTGTATTCCGAACAAAACGAAGGACTCCCGAGCATTGCGAGGGAGTTAATATAGAAACCTGAGTGAAGTGAGGAATTAAAGCTACCGAAGATAAAGACAACTTTATCCCCGTGTTGGATACTCTACTTTTTACACAATTTAAGAGATAATTAAAAGACTGAAACAAATTAAATATTAGAGAAATATAAGTATTATTAAAAGTTAATGTTTACAATCACTCGATATGTCTCTATCATTACTTTTTTTTGGGACTCGTTAGTAACCACCGTTTTTTTTTTTTAAATAATGCTTTTTGACGTTCCAAATTCTAATCTCATTATTTTCTAGAGAACACATAAACTACATTAAATCCCTACAGACAGAATGTCTTGCTTTAGGTGATGGGTGTTTGACATATAAAAGGGCATCGAGCAGATGTAGTTGATGTGATGTGTGCGTTTAAGTTTCCTTTTGTATTTGTAATGGAGTACAATAAAGTAAATGATAAATAAATAATTAATAGTGCAGAAAATACAATGAACTGAAACTCTGGAGAATATACGTACACGTGTATGGCACACCCTTTTATTGCTAGTAAATTACACATTACACACACAAAGGCGAAAGTTTGAATGTGTGTTTTTTTAAGGTGGGAAATCATGCAATGACTTCTGCCGTTCTTGGACGGAGCGGGAGATGAGGGTTTAAATTTTTTACCAATGACTTTGTTTCTAAACTTACTTGAGCACGTTATTAGACATGGCCGAGCTGATGTCCTGCACCACCTTCATGGCGCGCGCTTCCACGCGTTGCCGTATGCTGTCATGCTGCGCGTCCGCTTGGCCGTTCTCATTAGCTTTACGTAGCTCGTCTTCTGTTGCTTCGTCGATGGCGCGCTGGAAGCTCTCGTCTTTTATCACCTGGAATGATTTGAGATGGAATTATTACTTGTGAATGGAGAATAGTAGAATTATAATAAAGAATTTTATTATTATTATTATTTGTAGTAGTTTTACCACGTTATAAAATATTATTTATGGTTCGCTGATAAGTCTAGATAAATATTATTATTAATGCTAGTGGAGTTATTATTTTTAAACCGACTTCAAAAAGGAAGAGGTTTTCAATGCGTCAGTTTTTTTTTTTATATGTACCACCTATGTTCCCCGAATACACGTACACGCCTGGGCGGAAAATTCTTTTTCTGTTTCAAAAGATATACTCCCCAGGTGGTCCGAAGGTGTCCCAATCTGATGATAGGATGGAGGAGAACTTGAGGGAATTCTTTTAATTTCATAGGCCCACTTGTAAGTTTTAAGTATTCTATATACCTTAGTATAGAACTTGCACACTGTTTATGTTTAGCTGAGGATACCACAGCAAAAAAAAGTGTGAAATACGAGTAAATTCTTTTTAAGTATAAAAAATAAAAACAACCAAATTAGAGACCCGGACGATGCCATACATTCAGGCTAACGCCCCCTTATCTTAAGCTTTCCTTAAATCCTCGTGTCTAAGCAAATCATGTTAGTGAAATAGGTAGAAGAAAGAAAGAAGAAATCGAGTCAAGCAATTAATATTTAGATCAGTGGTGTAGCTAGGTGACCAAAAATCCAGGGACAAAATAAAATCTGGGGCTTCTTTTTTACGGGGGAAATCATAAAAAAGCTAGGAAGTGTCAGACTTTTAGTGACTAAAACGAGTTGCCATGATTAAAGTGGTGTTGCAACCTCTTTTATTTAGATTTCGAAGGTGGGAGAATTCTTCGGTAGTTTAATAAGGGATTTGCTAATCAGGTTTTGGAGGCCCCCGAACTTAGGGGCCCCGGGGCACTGCCCCGCCTAGCCCTTCGGTAGCTACAACAGTGATTTAGATTCTAACAAAGATGTTCATAAAATAATCAAATAATTCAAAACAACACCAACTCACATTAGGAACAACATCCTTATAGTCATAACTGAACAGGTTACAGCACTGTGCAAGGTCGCAGAGGTAGCGGGACACTACGCCGCCGTTCGCGAAGTTCTGACGACCGATATCCAGGATGTTGATCACCGCACCCGTGTCTTTGGCTTTGGGTTCCTGCCATGATTCCTGTGAACAAAGGAGACGATACGTTAGTTTAAATTACATCACATTTTAAAAAAAAATCTAGATTCTTACTGTGACGTCTTAAAACCATCATCATTCTGATATGAGAGAAAGACGAAGCTAAGCAGCTGGGCGCTAAGTAACCCCCACGAGTCGTGAGTCAATCCCCGTTTGTTTATTTCTTCGAAAGTGTATTAAATTTGTCACTGAAACACTTGGCTCCATAACACCCTCGCCTGAGGCTCGGGCGAATTCCGCCTCGGTCGCACTGACAAAACTTTCTCCACTTGTATCAAAATGTACTATTTTAAGCCTGTAGATATGGGCAGAAGTTATGAGGTATATACTGTGAATAGGATACCACATTTTATTGGGTAGTTCCATGTAGGTACTCACTCATATTTTGAAAACATTTTTTTTTATAAGTACTTATATCCGTCAATCCGTAACGGAGTAAAAAAAAAAACAATGTTAAATACCAAGTTTCGGTAGTTTTTAATATTTGTACTGGCAACATAGAAATATATGTGGTAACATTCTAGCTGTCACGTTAATTTTATTATGTTGGCGCAACTCATACACGTTTGCGCGCCAAAATAATCTCAGTAAGTGATAAAGAAATAGAATATCTTAGTGAATCATCAAGTATCGTCTCGTGTTATTTATCAGATCAATAATTTGTGAAGAATTTCTCTTTGAGTATATAGTACGACACAATTTCTAATAAACTGATGTGCACTTAGACTTTATTCGAACTTATAGAAATATGAAGAGACGAAAAGTCTTCTGGAATATTTCTGTACCTACATAATCTCAACTTTCTCATAATCAAACTAGAAAATTAATCGAAACTTTTAAAGCAAATAGAAAGACAATGAGCGAGCGAACGCCGGCGTTCGCTTTTGGTTTAATGAATTAAAACACAAATACGTATAAGATAGTCAATCTAGACACATAGGAACCGTTGGATGGATTTTCATTGTTTTTTGGATCAATTTCATTGAAAAGGGAAACTCCAAATTTCAATAAACGCACGACCGGTCCTGTGCGTCTCGCATCCATCGGAAGCCAACGCTGCGTTTTCCGGTACATGTTCGCCACTCCAGAACCTTTTATCCCCTTCGACCATCTGTTCTGCGTGCAATGTGCCCTAGTAATGTTAGATTCATGAAAATCAGCTGTAAAATACTACGCTCTTCCACTTGACTAAGCACTTGCTGTTACCTAAGTTGGTTGTTGGCGTTACACAAATACGGCATTGCCAATAGCATTGCAGTTTAGATGCCAAATGTGCCTATAAAATACCTGATTTATGAGAAAACACGTTTGTTATTGTTATGTTGGGAACTGTTTACTGTGGGTTTAGTTACTATTCTAGCTACTTCCACTGTGAGCTGTCAGATAATATCCAGAGCTGCACGATTGTTCGTAAGAATGAAACGGACTATACATACAAAACACTTCACACATGAAAGGCTGGTTCTTATTCGTAACTTTTCGGCTTTTGACTGATTATTACCTTCCGATGTATTAGGTTTACGATTGTAAAACGCGTGAGAATCCGAATAAACCGGCCACCGTAAACTCGGACTTGTGGACGACGACCCATAAGTAGCTCGCCGTCCTGCCGTCCGGTACGGACCAAATTGACGGGACAAGTTAGGGCCGACGCCTGCCAGGGCTGCGGATTGTTCGAAGGAATTACGTGGCCCTTGCAAATATGGGCAATTGACAGAATTTGTATGAGTTTTAGACTGAAAGACTGACATTCCCTCTCGCTCCTACGAGCGGTAGGAGTTTTTTTGAAGTTTTCCTACTTATTATAAAACAAAGCTTTATTTTTATATTAGTATAATAAAGGAGAATCGCTTTTTTAATTTGTTAAAACGCGCTGATCTCTGGGACTAACAGTCGGATTAGAAAAAATATTTTGAATGGGATAACCAGGTTCGTGACGAATAGTATAGACTATGTAACATCATGCTACGACCTACGGAAGTAACTAAAGACGTGGGTGAAACCGCGGGTTACAGCTAGTCAGATAATAGTAATACATTTAACGTTTTTTGTTAATGTTGTAAAGAGGCGTATCATGTGTCAAATCGCTTGGTGCTAAATATTTGGCCAATGGCAAGTCATAGACGCTTATTGTGGCGCCAAATACCATGTTGTATTCTGAAATTTAGAAAAATATCTAGTGTTTTTAGTATTTAACTAATTTTATATTAGAAAAACTGAAATAAATCACCGGACACAAACTGTTTACTTTGCAGAGTTATAATTATTTTATCGATTAAATATTTAAATTAATTGGAGCCATAATCGATGCCTACAGTCAGCGTCTATGGCTCCTCACTCATTTAGTGGTGCCACTAAGTAAATAAGTTACTATTATATGTTAAGCAGTTGAACAAACAGTGAATTGTTATGTTACGAACAACTTGCAAAGGTCGCCTCGTCACACATTAGCATAGTTTTCGCGTATGCCACGTTTTGATAAAAAAAAGTAAATTTGTTCTGACAGTGACATAGATTGATAATCTTGAGATAAGCCTACATGACTCTCATGATTTTGTCAAAAAATTAAAAATCACACCATATGGTATCGTTCGAGTAAAATTATGATAACGTGAGATAAGATTTTAATCTAGCTTTAAACAATCGTGTATTACTTTGATTTAAAGCATAAAAAGGGACATACATAATTGTATTACGCCAATCATTGATTCATCAATGTATATTTAATTTTTTTCAATTTCATATTCTATAGGATAGGTTTAAAAAAAAAAATATTACCTACCTAAAAAAGTTACCTACCTACGTTTAAAATAAATTTAGTGCCAAAAATCCGCCATTTTGTCTTTTATAAAATTTTATGTAAACTATACACTTGGGGTTTTGAGACGACTCTAACGATATCCATTCAGCCGTTTGGAAAATACGAGGTAATAAAGATATTTTAGAAACATACATACAAGATACACGCGAAAAACATAACCCTTCGTTGGCAGTCGGGTAATAACGAAGTGAAACGTGTCACTATATCCATACGCTATGGGTTATCGACCTGTCCTTGACTTTTAATTACGTAGAAGCTGAGTGATAGTTGCAAATTGTCGAATCAACAAGTCTTTTGCGTGATTGAAAAAATGTGTGAGGTCTACGATAGCAGTGATATATCAGGAATGTTTACATATATTTTTTATTAATAACTAGTAACCCGACTCAGCATAGCATTGGTTTTAGAAAACTTCCAATTTATCTGCTTTTCTCTATTATAATATACTTACATGTATTACATACACCTTCCTCGTGAATCATTCATTCTGTATATTGGTGAAAACCGCAGAAAATTCATTCAGTATTTTTTTGAGATTATTGCGAATAGACAGACAGACAGACGCGGTGGTTGATTTTGTTTTATACTTAATATGCAAGGAAACTACATAAGTACCTACCTAAATAATATTAAAGAAAAAAACAATTTAGAAAAAAATAGACTTTATTACATCATACTGTTCAATGTCACAAAAAAAGTAACACGTAATGTGAAAACGCGAAATGTCGTAACTGCAAAAATGGTTTAGCCAAAATGACGTAGGTACACACTTGTACGTTAAGAGATGCGACACACGCAGGAAATAGGGAAATTTTATATTTATAACGATAGATCAGGTGGTCGGGCAACAAAATTGTTTATCTCGTATATAAATAAACGGAGTGGAAGACAAGTTAAATGTACACGTGTGGGACAGATAAGGACGCATGTGTATAACACGGGGAGGTTGAGAACAATAAATACAATTTACTTGACAATAGGTATTGTAATGAAGAGTGCACTTAGTGTACATGACGAAATGACTGTAGTTTTAAAAGGGTTTAATTACTGACTTACATCAGACAGTTTGACCATTTTAATTAAAAGAATTTTGTATGAAGTGTCCCGAGCCCTTGTATTAGGGATCCAATTACATACAATTTAAAATTCATAATGAACCTAATTAAATTATAAAAGCAGCTGTATTCATCAAGTGTATCTGCACTAAGAGGAAAGACATTCCATTGTCAACGTCAAGATAGACAATTAGGTGTTCAAAGGCGCGGAATTTCGTTGAATAATCGAATACAAGGAGGATTCAGGGAGTATCGATAATGAATCGATTGTTTAATCGTATCGCCGCGGAGAGGTCGACGCACTAGCCGCGCGGGCGCCGCGCGCCGGTTGGTCGCCGCAGAGTCACGCCACCGCGCGCCCCGCTTTGTGTTTAAATTTAAAATATAAAGCAGCCATTTTCAAGAGTCACTCGACCAACGATGAATGAATGAACATTGTCAACATTGAAGCTACTCGTTGCCATACTTTTGTTATCTACTTCTTTTATATAAGGTATTCGGTCATTTGTTGTAGAAGAATATTAAAGGTTATCATCACCGGTATCTCACACGGCTACGTATGAGTCAGCTGTCTTTTAATAAGACCGTTTTTATGTAAGTCAATAGCTATATTGCACTGCGGAATTCAATTTCACATGTAAATTGAAAGAATTTGGAATCCCATAACTCCACGTTTTAAAGCATGTGATACTTCGTTGCTTGACGTTGTTTGGTTTAAAACTTGAGAAAAATGATGTCACCTCGTATGAATATTGCAAAAATTAGACACTCACAGAGATTATCTATGTGATTAAAAATACTTTAAACAGTTAAATTGTTTTAGTCATAGCAATAATCAGGTTAGGCCAAAACTCGTGTAAAATCGAAAATAAAGTTTACTTTAAATAGATAGGTTAACGATAGGGACAAGAAACTCTTTTTAGCACTCTTCCGGAAGTTTTAGTGTATATTTAGCAAGGTAAAATACATATAAGAGTAAGAGCATTTTTTTAGGTATGCGGTACGCACATATCGAACTATCTCACTTATCCTTTTCCGCATTATGTTGGGGTCTAAACGAAAGCTGCCAAATACAAATTAAATTTACAAATTCGGTACAAAATTTATAAAAACTCTTCATGTGGTTACCAATATCATTTCTAATTTAAATAATTAGTAAATATTTCAATACAATACAATACCACAAGATAAATTATGAAGGTTAATAAAGACACGGCCTCAAGCCTCTCTCAAGACTCGCATTAGTACAAGTAGGTACATACCTTACGTATGTACCTACTTGTACTAATGCGAGTTATATCAAGAAAAAATTATTAACAAAGAGGTTTATTAAAACAATCATGGAATACTTGCAATATAACATGAGTCAGTTATTAAACAGCAGTAAACGTCTTACAAGGTTGCCGACATAGCACGAAGAATCGCCAAACTTAAGTGGCGATGGGCAGGGCACGTTAGTTGGCCCCGTTGGGGCCGGAATGGCCTCCTACAAGGTGGACCGATGATCTGATAAAGGTTGCGGGAATCCGATGGATGCGAGACGCACAGAATTGTTCATTGTGGCGACAATTGGGCGAGGCCTATGTCCAACAGTGGACGTCTATCGGCTGAAATGAAGTCTTTCGCCTGAAATGATGATGATGAGTTATTAAAAATAACTAAGTGGAAGCATTATTCTGTCAAAAAATTTGAGTATTCATCAATCATTTCAGTCATTTCATTTTCATTAGATCTTACGCATCTGGAATCACTCAATTTCCATAGTACTGGTTTATCTAGTTTCGGAATCAGGGGTGAATTTTTACTGTGTCACACTATGCTCTGTTACCCAACTTTTCAATAATTTTTATCTAAATTTATAGTTCTCATAATAAGAGAATTGTACAGCAGCGTAAGAAATAAATAAATCTTCTAAAAAACTATCAGGCCACAAGCCAAGTAACGAATTTTGGTTGGCTTTACTGCTGTTGGCTTCATGCATCCTAATCAGACATATTATATTTCCAAAATGTATGTTTTATTATATTATTATACCTAGCCTATACTGTCCAACTGCTGGGCAAAGGCCTCTCTCCATTTCACCCATTGTTCCGGGCTCTGAGCCACTTCTTGCCAATTCCAAAATGTACGTATCCTACCTAAATATATTGTAAACTAAGATGCTTAGTACGTTTTATGTCATCTATTTTTAAACAAATTTGTAATTTGCAATCATTTCCGTGTCAATTAACTTAGCATTACTGTTTCCTCATAGTATTACCGATCCACGCAAACCTTTTCAAACATTACCGTCTCCAATAGAAAATAGAGTCATTAAATTCATTATCTAGGACTAACCTCGAATTAAATTATAGACAGAGGAAACGTCAAGAGGGAAAATTAAGAACAATAGTTCCCAGTCTTCAAGCCTTGATGTTAGTTTTGTGTAGCATACTGACGAGTTACGACCTCAGTGGAAAAATTAACATATCTAATAGGGAGTGATGAAAATGTAAAACTACCTACAATGAATTTTTTTTTTTAAGAAATATACTACTGTTTAAAAAGAGAAGCATAACAATAGCATAATCAGCCTTATAATGTTCTCACTGCTGCCATCTCCCCTAGATAGGAGGCAGACTCAGGCCTCCTGTCTAAGATACAATGGGCCATCTACTACGTGAACCCAGTGCATGTAGTGGATGTCACATGTTCCCGCATTTTTGGTTTTTGAAAGCAGTGGCGTAGTATGACGTACAACAAGTCGGGGCCGTTACCATAGGGTTACCATTGTTCTCTCTTGAAAAGAGTAAGTACTCAATAGTTTTTCACCCCTTGCTTGTAAAATCTGCCGGCATTCGGCGAAAATTCATATCTACATATTATTTCTTCGTCTCTAGAGTATAAGATTTTAGATGTCAATTATATCTTTTTAACAATCTGTATTTGTAGGTCAGAAATCAGAAACGTTTATTTCAAATAGACCAATTACAGGCACTTTTGAATTGTCAAAATGTCGGTCAGTCAAAAATAAAGTGCAGCTAAATTGCACCAAACATAGCTATACAAACTAGACTAAACAGAATTTGTTACAGGAACTGACCTACAGCTCTTTATTCAATTCACGGCAAAAATCCAATTTTATTGGAGTCGGCACATTACATAATGTCTTTTATTTCATATATCTGTATAAACTCATTTCTTTCCTTCCTAGTAGTCCTATATCTAAATATAACTTTCTTTGGTCTACTTAAATCATTGATCCCTGCTCCTTTTTTATTTATTAGTTATATATCACAAAAAACACTTAAAAGCAAAATTACTGATAGAAGAGCATAAGGATGTTCATTTCAAAAGAAATGACTTCAAGCAGATCAGCGACTGAAAAATTGGGTGAGAGATTTAGACACAGTGTAGTGTTATTTTATTTGTTGTCAGAAAGGGCAGCCAAGGGTCCTGGAACACTTGGTAAAAAATAAGGAACATACGAGTGAGTATAACACGACATCCGCTCCACCTTAAAACGGGAGAAGTCATTGAATGATTTCCCACCTAAAAAAATGTGTTATTTTGACCGGTCTCAGTACTGCGATCCGGTAATAACCAATACGCTTAGATTAGACGTTCTCTCCATGTAAGTTATTCCTCAGTATAAGGCTACGACCGTGACCCGACCTTGTCCGCCAGTTACGTGACTCAACGTCGATATCTTCTGAACTTACACCTGCTTCAATTCTCGATAGTGATTTAATTAGAATGCGTTTATTTCCACTTTGAACTGGATAAGAAACGTGTGATTTATGAAAACGTGAATATAGGTTTTATTTTATTTTTATTGTCCGATACAAAGCAATGTTTATTGACTCAAACCTGTCTGAAAGATAAGGCTATTATTCATTACACCCCAAGCGAACGTCGGCGTTCGCTCGCTCATTGTCTTTCTATTGTGTCACTAATTACGGTACTCAAAAGGTTAAAATAATTGACCTTTTTGAAAGTTTTCTTGAAATTTTTTTTTTCATTTTGTGGTATCATCCGATGACTTCTCGCGCTCTTGAGCGGAGCGAAAGAGTCTGTCAGACTTTTACTGACTAAAACTCTCTCCTGTTCCTTCTTTGCCTTCGTCCCAGGGCCCCGGGGTACACTTTCGCACAACCCATGGTTGATAAATAACAGCACAATTATGTAGTTGTTTGTGCATGATCCACCTGGCGATAACAGGTGCAATTTATTTGTAGAACTTCCAGCATTCGACAACAATAATAAGGGCAGGAAAAACAGGGCCACCAGGGTCGTAAGCACCTTGTTTTGTTGATTTACTGGTCTATTCGAAAAACCAAAGTGACTGTGTGATAGATGATTATTGTTATAAAGGGTGTGCGATCTATAGAGAAAGAGACTGGAGAGTATGGAAGATATTTTACGTCGATATCATATAAATTGGCATGGGCTGTAGGATTGTTCGAAAGAACGCCGCCAGGGAATGCTGGGTAACTGAAGGAACAGTTTTTTTGCCTCGCGCCCGCTCAGCCTTTGTTGTCCATAATACCATCAACAGTTGACAGTATGACGGAAATAATATTTTTTTTTAATCATTAAGTTCCACATTAGGTATTATTTTAGGTGAAAATTCCGAGGGGTGGAAAAATATTAGAGGCATTTAAATTTGTTTTTATAATAATTTGTGATTTCCAACCCTAGGAAAAAAACAAAATGAATTGGTACTTAAGCAAGAGAGCAATGATAAAAGTCGAAATTATTTCGGGCCGGTATCCATAAGTACGTTTGCGTCAATAACCCGAATAGCTAACCAAATCGTTTAATCCAAGTACTTAATAATCGTAATCAAAATAATCCCAGCTTAAACACTATGAATGCAGATATCGTGATAAGTTTGTTTTCACCATACATGTGCTTGTTATCTTAAAAACGTCATTCAGAAACGTGAGTTGGGTCTTCGGGGGAGGGCAAATAACTTGACGGGTCATGAGTGGGATATATCGTAGATGATTAATTAATAATATTATTCTCATTATCATAAATATTTTCTGGTTAAATATACAAACATTGGAAGCCACGACGCGGACGCCTACTACCTACAGTATCTGATGCTGATGTATATATCGCAGATGCTTAATCAATAATATTATTATGATGATCATAAATATTTTCTAGAACATTAGAAGCTACGACGCGGACGCCTACGTCGCCCACTACTTAGAGCAAGATGTCCAAATGACCAAACTTAGGAGTCTTTAAGATAAGAGTGAATAGGCTACTTCTAGGCAAGCGTGCTCCATCGTCGACCACATCATCGCTTACCATCAGGTGAGATGGTGGTCAAACGCTCGCCTATCATTAATAATGAAAAAATAATATCGTCTATTTGCGATTTACGACGAAAAATTCTTTGTAATTAAGATTGTATTACAGTATTTCTTCTAGTCAACAAATCGACCCTTTAAAGCAACAATTTCGTAAGGAACAGTTTGCGCTTTTTTTTAAAAAAAAAACATTGCAAATAAAATTATAATACAGCATTTCTTCTAATCAACAAATCGACTCTTTTTAGGAAGAATTTCAAACGCGACAGTTTGCGTTTTTTTTAAGATTCTTTGTAAATAAAATTATATTACAGTATTTCTTCTAGTCAACAAATCGACCCTTTTTAGGAAAAATTTCGTAAGCGACAGTTTGCGTTTTTTGCAGGAAGGGTATTTTTCTTTCATAGTTGAAAAGTGCTTTTTTTCATAGTTAACAAGTCATATCTTTAAAAAAAATATATGACTTGTTACTCGTACATACAACTACTGATTTATTAGAATAGTTCATAATTGAGCATGTTGTGATAAATACTTTTTAATTGGGAAAAGTAAATCCCTTTCTGCAACTGTCGCTTACGACATACCTACTTCCTGAAATGCTAGAAATACTAGAAGCTAAGCCAAAAGATTAGAACCAAAGGAGGATATTGGTAAAAACGTATTTTCACGTATTACAGTTACTTACAAAATGTACACTGTACGATTTTTTACTGTTCAAAACAAAATTTTGACATTTGTATGACGAAATTATTATTGTGAATAAAACTGCAGAATAAATCTGCTAAGTGCAGACCAAGAAGGAGATAGCGGGAAGACTTAGGGCGGAATTCACCAATAAAACTAATCGCGTTTTAATGTTTGGCTCGCGTTTAGCCGCTGTAAGTAGTGTCACTTGTAAAAATACAACAAAAGAAAAATACAGAGAAGTGACATTAGTGACAGCGGCTAAACGCGATTATGCGACCCAAACGTTAAAACGCGATTAATTTTATTGGTGAATTCCGACATTAGACGTCTTCCTTGGGAATTGGCAAGAAAAGAGCTCAAAGCCAAGAACAATGGAAGGAATGAAGGGAGGCATATTAGTGTTTAGTGGTGAGTTAGTGGTCAAACGCGAGCCTATCAACAATAATTTTAAAAAAGTTTAGGCTAGAAAAAAGAATCACCTACTCGTTTTTCAGTTCTACTTACTAAACCTACTAATTTTCTAAATTATATATATTTCTAAACTACCATATATATGATGAAATTATTGTTGTAATTAAAAATAACACCTCAATGCGTATTACTGCATTTGCTACTAAACTAAACAACTGGTGCATTATGCAATCGGTACACTTTTGTTTTGTTAGTTTTTGTAACTTTTACATAACATACATTGATATGTTACGTTTGATGAGCAATACATTTCTTCCTGCGATCTTTGAATGGTGGGTTTTTATCCTAGATTTCTTTTTTCACATAACCACTTATAAAACGTCAGAAGTTAGTGCACGATTCTAATTGGTCTTTTCTTGCGGAAGAACTGGCAAGAAAGACCAAGGGTACTCTTAAAAAAACTGGCTAGGTGCGAGTCGGACTCGCGCACTGAGGGTTCAGTACAAACTTACCTATGTAAGTAGTTCAATTCCCGAATGGAGTCTCAAAAATTTTTGCGAATCGCAAAAAAGGTTTCTTTTTGTGACGTACCAAAAATGTACTGTTTTCAGATTTATTCCTATATCTGTGCTATAAGACCTTGCTTTATGCCGAATTCCAAGATCATGAGTCAACGGGAAGTACCCTATGAATTTTGATTCCTTTAAGAGTGTCGAAATATACGTTTTTTTGGGACATAAAAGCCGGTATCTTGTTTTTCGTTAACTTAGAAGTATGATTTTTTCATTTCACAACTTCGAAGGGACCGCAGACTTAAGTATGTGGTTTTAATTTCAACTCGATACCTCCACGCGTTCCTGTGATAAAGGGTCTTGACAGGCAGACAGGCGTACAACAAAGTGATCCTATAAGGGTACCATTTTTTCCTTTTGAGGTACGGAACCCTAAAATCGATACCAAAATTGTTCCGTCGCGCCGTTTCCTAGATTGTCAGCGGACTTTGCTATTTTAATTAATATAATTTAGTTACAGTTAATTAGATTGTCATTTACATAACCTCTTATCGCGAGCTCGATAAAAATATAGCAGACTTCGATCCTGTCAATGACTTACCCTTGAATGTATCCTCTAAGATAGCCAAATAAGTACTAATTTCATGTAATACCTAGCTGACAACAAATTATGTGTAATAGAAATAAAATCTACCTATTACATAAACTTTTATGTAATAGGTAGATTGACTTGACTAATATTATAAAGCTGAAGAGTTTGTGAAGACGAAAGTCTATGACCAGTGCGTGTTGCCAGTGATGACGTATGGTTGGCCTCATCAGAAGGCTCAAAGTCACCCAAAGGGCTATGGAAAGGGCTATGCTCGGAGTTTTCTTGCGTGATCGAATCAGAAATGAAGATATCCGCAGGAGAACCAAAGTTGCCGACATAGCACGAAGAATCGCCAACTTAAGTGGCAATGGGCAGGGCACATTGCTCGCAGAACAGATGGCCGTTGGGGCCGAAAGGTTCTGGAGTGGCGACCGCGTACAGGAAGACGTAATGTTTGAAGGCCCCTACAAGGTGGACCGATGACCTGGTGAACGTTATAACATCACGCTACAACCTACGGTAGTAGGGAGGTACCAAAGACGCAGGTGGAATTGCGGGGAACAGCTTGTAGTATACACATTTCATAATTGGTTTCTTTCTCTAGGCACTAGTCTGTCTTGGGTCTTCTCTGGTACAAAGGACAAGTACCTATTGGATAAAACGAAACCTTTTAATTAAAAAAAATTCACAGGCATTTTCATAAAAAGTATTTTTATTGGCATTTTTTTTAAATTTATTTATCAGATTTTCATAAAAAAATACGTTGAACTTTTTAAGAACAAAGAAAAAAAAAAACAAATCTTCGTATTTTTAAAGATATCCTTTTATCGTTCAAAGCTACGTGCCAAGGACTAAAAGAACAACGTACACAAATACACATGTAAGTAACAAAGCATTTTGTAAAGGAAACATATTGTTTAATTTACGTCTTTGTTTTAAACGGAAACACATCCTTTGTGATTAACACGCACTTTTTGTTTTGAAATACTGTATCAATATTATATTAATATTTGTGACAAGCTCTGTTTCCCGACGGAAAAATATTAAGGCGTATAATCCCTTGAACATCTGGATACTCATAATGCCGCCCAGGAGGCAGTACAAGTACACTGATCTGTGCATTTAATTCCAGTCAGCTGCTCTCGGATCCCGCTGACCTTTAAATCCATTTTATTTGCGAAATATTGATTGATTTACATATGAAAAATTACTGGTTCAGTGTTCTTCAGAATGTACATAGCATTCTGAAGAACACTTAACCAGTAATGTTTTTGTGTAAACATATTTCTAAAACTCAAAGCCGTTTGAAAAGAGTAGGGAAAACGAGCGAAAAAATATCATAAACTAAATGTGAAGAACACAAATGTTTCTTTCTCACAAAACAAACTTCAAGTTCACAATAACTGGACTCGTTCGAGGCATTTACGCGATTGTCCGAAGTCTCTCGTGCATTTTGACGACATACATTAAAAAAACCTTGTCTATACGGGTGGCGTGTTACAACATTACATCTTCAGGTCATGGGATGTGCCTAATTAAGGACGGCGAGAATACACCGAAATGTCCTCTTATGGGCACAAGATTTAACATGTGTTATAAAATACTGTGCGAGTTTCTTAAATAATGTGATTTTTTGTTTACAGGCAATTTATTTTTATTGACTGCGTAGATGTCTGGAGAACGAAAAGTATAATTATAGGTGGCAGCGGGCACAAAGTAGGTACTTATTTACCAGTAGGTACAATATAATTTCGGTGGTTAACTCGATGTTCGAAGGTCGTAAAAAAGAATCATTTTCTACATGCGTGTGTATCTGTGTGCTTCCGGACGTCCCCTCATAGCTCATAAACTGCTCGGTTGATTTTGACACATCTGTTTTGTCATTTGATCCGTTCAATCATACTGATATCCCGCGTGTCAAGGCTGTCATTTTCCGCATTATTTTTATTGGATTATTATACAACGATAAATTACGTATTTGGACGAAAATATTCTGAATATATTAAAATTCGTTAGAGAAAACTAGGATGTTGAACTGAATAGAAGTTTACGACGCCTACAAAGGTTCTTGACGTATTCTACAAACTACATACAAAGTCATTGTACTCGTCAACAACTAAATTGTGCAAATATCCCTTCATTCTTCATAGCATGTGCCTGAGTGAGGTCAATGTACGAAATCGCGATAAAGTGGGCGTGGCTGTGCGTAACGGTAATCGAATTATTCATAGACGATCTTGCTAATAAATATGATTAAGCATTATCTTGTGCATTCATGGACCTGTTGAGCCGTAAATAATTTTTTTGTGAGATTTTTTTGTAAGCCTACAGGAATTATAAAATTAGCTGGAAAACATAAAATGTAGGAAAATAGGTTTGCCACTGGATAAAGGTGTGGGGGAAAGATGGCTTAGATTTGAGAGAAAATGGTTGATGAAGTGGAGTTGGAGGCTAAATATTACTAAGAACAGCCGCACTGGCCGATCTTCAATGATAAGCAACCATTGCCTAAGTCGGTCCGACTGATGATCCGATGGAGAATCGTCGGTCCGATGAAGATATAGATGGGTGACCATCAGAACACAACGACATTCCTCCAAAGTCCACAGCTTCTCAACGAACTAAGTCAGCTCTCGTTTTTTCGAACCAGAGAAAGGCACATCGTTCGCACGCTGTCTATTGTTTGTTATATAATATAAAATTTAGCTGTTAGTTTTTTACTTATATTGTACTTGTACCTAGTAATTTAAAACCGAAATATTTTTGTCGGTTTTAACAATGTAGAAATAGTTATTAATTACTTTTTAATAAACTTGTAATAGATAGGGAGGGGGCTTTGGTAACGTCAACGACAAAGAAACAACTATTGAAAGGTAAACTGTAGTCTTTCGCATAGCAGTTCACGACCTGGAGCGCTCAGTTAAATTCGCGAACTAGGCAATTCGCTGTTTTAGTTCGTCAGTTCATGACTCGAACCCGAGAGATACAGATCGTTCACTTGCTAGTTTCATAGACGCAACTGAACGAACGTTATGAAGCGTATGTGCAGTTGTGCAGCGAGTAAGTAAACGGTAGTAGCGATACGACTAGGTGGGTTACCATGACGTTCAAAGTAAGATTGTTTCATTCTTATTTCAGTGTGGGTAAGAGACAGAGCTATACAGGTTGTCTAGCGCCATCGCTTACCCACAATGGAATAAGAATAAAACAATCTTACTCTAAACGTCATGATAACCCAGTAGGTCGGGCGATGCTGCGCTCTCATTCACTCTCGCTTCTACAATTAAGTCGGTCATATCAAATGAACAAACGAACTAAAGAGTGACGGCGCGCTCCAACAACCTAGTTTTATTTATTTAATTCTTAATGCACACAAAAGTACAGAGGCAGACTTAATACCTTAAGGCATTTTGTACCAGACAACCTTTGGGTGATGCAGAAACAAATTGTGGTAGGTGCAATATTAAGCATTACGTTATTATAACAAACTATATGTTATACAAATATATACCTATATACTATAAATACAATAAACATAATATATCTGTATGTACTCAAACAAAAGAAAAGGAAAAAAAGAGAATACACGAATCTAGTGAAACAATTGGTTCAGACAAATAATAAAACAAATTAGCGCTGTGACAATGTTACTGCCAACTTCTTACGGATGTCCTCGCAAACCTCTACTTTGAAGGTCAATCAACCGATTGACTTCAAGGTTGCCATCCTGATTTCCTGAAGGAGTGCATTCCAAAGAGAAATAGCATTGAACATGAAAAGAATAGTGAATAAAGTCAGTACGGTGAGTGGGACAATAAAGTAGACGGACTAGTTCAGTCGCGAACTATACAAAACTAATCGGAAAGCACGTCAATCCCCGCCGTGGGTCCCGGCTATAATTGGTAGATCTTCGACAGCCTTTATGGATAGTCCAAAAGCCAGGAAACTCAGTTACTGGGTCACACGATTCTCCCAGATATAGACAGACCGTCGCTTCACGTAAAATACTGGTACTCTGCTGGATGCGGTTAGACACGATGCCAAACCCAAATTAGTTGGGTATAGGGGAGAAATGATAAAGTATGAAGAATGATGGGGATCCAATGAGAAAAGCCTGCATCGCTAATCAAAGAGTAGCGACGGAACTTAAAATCAAGAGGAAGATACAAAGAATTAGCATTCATAGAAATGGCAAGATCTTTCTACATTAAATTCAATGAGTCATAATAGTGTTAAATTTTGAAACAAATGTTAGTGTGAGATTAACACCAACACACGCTCTAAAATTAGATGACATAACATTGTGTTACATGTACTTGAACTCAATATCATATTTTTTGCGGTTGCAAGAGCAACAGAATAGGTGGAGACGAGAGAAACAATGGATGGACCGTGTGAAAGATGATAATGTGCAGAAAAGGGGACGACTACTGAGATAATGACCGACAGAGAAATATGGAAAAAGGAGGACATCGGGGCCAAAATAATATCAGCCATATGCACGCACGCACGTCAAGCAACGCTTGACGAGCTCATGGGTTTAAAGGATGGGGGGGAGCGAGTGGGTCATGCCTACCCCAGGATGTAGGCTGCCAATCCGAAATTCTATGATGATGACATGACGATGACAGTCCAGACTCAAGTAACAAAAGAGTTATAACATGTGTATTCATAGGTTTTTATTGTAACTAGCAGACTAGCTTTAGTTGATAGCTAATGTTATATAATATTGATTTAATTAGTTTTGATAAGTGTAAACGAGGTCAGGAGATTATCAAATTAGACAGACAGTTAGCTGCAATTAAAACATTTGATAAGAAAGACCAGGAGATGCTGACCCAGGTGAGCAATTGTGGCCTAGTAGTAACGGTCTCGACTTAGAAGTGTCATGGATTCAAACCCAAGCAGACGCTTTACTTTTTTTAAATTGTTTAGTCACCACTGCTCTTAAAACGGTGAAGGAAAACAGCTTGAGGAAACCTAGTCCTAGAACCAAAAATTCAAAGAGACCAATATATGTGTCCTTAAATGAAGCAATCTTCTCTTAAATCAAGTCCTATAAATGATGTGTTTGGATTTGAGTTTTAGGGCGCGTTTCTGAATTGAGTATTTTGAGTTAAGTATGTCTCAAACCGTACTTTAATGACAAATTTTGACAGGATTGCAGGCTAAAGTAGAGTTTGAGAAATACTCAACTTCAAATGTTTAATTCAGAAATCGGGGGTTAATGATATAAGTATTTTGATGAAATCAGCCTATACCTACTGCTAGAGATAACAGAATTACTGAGCTCGTTAAGAATCACATTAGCCACATTCATCTTCAGATTGTGATGTTACTAAGTATGTTCATGATCAAAGGACCAAAAATTACATTGCTGAGATACAGAATTCATTACACTAAAAGAAATTTCCAAGCGCTTAAGCATGAATCCTTGACCGTAGTGTTATTCATATTTATCATGAAATTCCTATAGATACTAGGATTTATTTTATTTGTGGTCGTTGAAACACGTTTTCATTTTCCATTTTCCCCTGTCAACCGTCAAGTTCCCTCATTCAGGCAATATTTGTTTTATTAGAAAGAGACGTCCACTGTTGGACATAGGCCATTCTTCCAACGAACAGTGTCGCCGTAACGGACGGTCCTGTGCGTCTCACATCCATCGGATTCCCGTGATCCTCACCAGGTTGTCGGTTCACCTTGTGAGAGGCCTGAAGAATCGCCAAACTTAAGTGGCAGTAGGCAGGGCACATTGCTCGCAGAGCAGATGGTTGACGGGGATGAAATGTTCTGGAGTAATTACCATGTACCGAAAGACGCAGCGTTTGATCTTACGTACTCGTACATTACAGGCTCTAGCCTAAGTTAAACCAATAGTAGAGCTGTACCTTGACGTCTCGTCTTTGGAGTAAAGGCGAAGCGGGTCGAGTCTCTTGCATTCACACCACGCACGACCACAGAGAGTACCGTAAGGTCGGCATTACATTTGTAAATAACAAAGAGTTATACAGAAAATTCGAATGGAAGGTTCACTTTGTACAAAAATTAGAGTATTTAAAATCTACTTAACGTTTTTCTCTGTCCTTTACCTAATATCCACCCAGTACAGATCTCTATTGCACGCCAGTTTACCCACCTCCTCCATCCAACCCTGCATCCAACCCTGGCCTGCTACTTTGACTAAGTCAATAAATTCTTAAATCCATTCTTTCAATCACGACAGACCATGTACAGATTTGTCTAGAAATATGAAATTTTGCCCAAGGGTCACTTGTATAGCTAAGGTTTCAGGCATGCAGAAACGATTTTTAAAAATTTATTCCATAAAGAGGTTACATAAATGACACAACTTAGTACAGAAGTCCATTTTTTTGCGATGGGAAATCGTACACAGTTTTTAATGCATAATAAAAAGTTGTGGAAACAAACTATGTAACAAAACCACATAGTGCTGTTATGAGAACCAACGATTGTTTACGTTGTACATCCATATTTTGATTATATCGTTTTATGAGACTCAATTTGCCTAATGCATCTGATGCACCTATGCGAGACGCAAAGGGGCGTCATTTGGGAAGGCCATGTCCAACAGTGGACGTCTTTCGGCTGAAATGATGACGATATTATTAGACAACATTTCCTTGCCTATATCCCAGTTTATTTAGAGTCGATGAGCGTCTTTTTCCATCATACTAATACTATGAAGGTAAAAGTTTGCGTGTTTATGATTTATTACTCTTTCGCGTTCAAACGGATTTGGATGGATGCATGCATCGGTTATAATTTACAAAGCACGGGCAATACTTAGTGTTTCTATATATTATTCGTCATCTCAGTTCATCCATTTCATCTTCCCCCTCTTCTTAAAGCCATCCACGTTCATATTCAAATGGTCCCTTAATTTTATTTCATTCTTCTGGATGACATGCTCCATGATAACCGTACACAACTTTTCAGTCACTGTCATGCTAAAGAGACTTTGATCATGAAGCTTCTGCACGTTTTTATCGTCTGGGTTACATTGCGAAGTTATGCGGTCCTCAGCGAATAAGGACCTCGAAATCCAAGTCATGCAAAGTATCTAAGCAATAGATCCGTTTTGAACCTATAGGGTATCAGACGGTTGAGTTTACTACCCGATATTGAACCGCACCTTAAACATCTTGAAAATTGATGCCGAGTTGCTAGCCTGTAGGATTTGTATCGTAAATTTCGGGTGTCGGTAATGCACAATTTAATTCCTGCTAGCTAGAACGGGCTTCAGACATCATCGGACCACGTACGACGATGCGCCAGCCGTACATGGTGGACATATAGCACCCATACACACGAAACGTTTTACGAACACATTTATCGTGCGTACAGCCATAGATTAGGCACAGCTAAGGAGTGGAATACCCTGCCAACCTAAAGGTCTATAAGTGAAGAGTGAATAGGTCACTTTTAGACAAGCGTGCTCTATCGTCGAACACATCATCACTTATAATCGGATGAAATAGTGATCAAACGCGAGCGAATGACAATAATAAAAAAAACTGATGAAAAGTGAACTTTTTGGAAAAAATAAGCATGATGGTACGTTATATTTCTGCTTAAATCAGTTCGATTGCAATTTCACTGTCTAGAAAATGATACGGGAGATTTAGCAGTTTAACATCTATAACTTCAATTTCATTAGTACCATATTATATATATTATTACAGGCACAGTCGGCATTAGACGTTGTAAAGCGCGGTTACGCCAATTGCTTCGGCTTTTGATTAGTTTATGTAGTATGAACACTATGAACATTAGAAACGGTGGACATATATGACTTGTTCTTTAGTATGTATTTGTATTATGCAAAGATCTCTTAGTGTTTTCGTGAACGCGTGTATGTAAAATGAAGGATATGTGAGGGACCTTTTTTTTACAATTTTGTTTTATCAAATCCCCACTCTCCGCATTTTCCGCTCTAGTTGGAGTGAGAGAGGCTTAGGCACAAAACGTCTCTTTCGCCAAAATGTCTTCTGGCCGTAAAATGCCTCTTTCGCAGAATGACTCTTTCCTACAAGGCCTTGTAAAAAACTTTGAACATTCCGAATTGGAAAAAAAATATTTTTTTTTTATATCTGACTGAAGTTACTAACGTGATATTTTGCGGAAGAAAGATTCTTGGAAAAAGGCATTATGAGAAAGCGACCTTTTGAGAAAGAGTCATTCTGCGAAAGCGATATTGTGCGAAAGCGATATTGTGCGAAAGAGACATTTTACGACCAGAGACCTTACCATGAGCTCTTAACGCGATCCATTTGACGGGTGTATAGTTCCATACCTCTGTCTCGCTCGTAAGGCTGACATTTTAACACGTCATGGTAACACCTAGGCATTTTTACATTTTGCGAAACAGACGTTTTGGACCTAAGCCGCGAGAGGGAGTATTAGACGTTACTGACTAAGCGAGGTACTTACATCCCTGCCTAACAATTCGGGACAAATCGTTATGACGTTGTAAAAAAAATCGAGGGCGCCATACAATGTGGAACAATAAAAGACATTTTTAATAGTATGATGTCAATGACCGTTAACAATAACACTATCTCTGATAAGATAAATATTGTGCCTACTGTTAAATGAAAGATATTCAATAACAACTAGGAGAAAAAAACAAAGATCAGTTGAATAGTAAACACAAGTTCAGAACACGGAGTGGTAACGTTGCGGGTGATTGCACTTCTTATGATTTTAATAGATCAGGGTACCGATATGGCAGACTGCCAAAAAATTTGGTCGTAATGTTTACCGATTTTGGTTCTGCTAGTGATCGCTAGAGGCGCTGAAAAATTTGCCATACAAAAATTTACGGCGTCATAATAAGTTGTTTTAGTATACAATATTGAATCAATAGACAAAGAGCGAATATATTGCCGCGCATAAACAAAACGGATGTGCCAGTTAGGACCCGTTATCACTTATCAGAAATTATGATTATCATGAGATATAGCCTTGATCATATAGGACTCTAGGTACTGTGATATCTAAGGGGAACGCATGAAAAACGCACCTACCTTGTTATGCGGGCTGCTCGATCGAATATACTTTTAAAAGGTTGTGAAAAATAACATAATATTTTTATGTTATTTTTGTTGTTGTTTGAAGTTAAGTTGTTAAGTTGAAGTGTATGTTTGTAATATTAAAATAACAGTTTTTAGTAAATGTCTATGAAATCATATTCGTCGACACCTATAATAAAATGCATTTTCTTTTATTGTCTCTATTTGTTGGGGTAATATCCGAAACAGCTGGACCGATTTTAACGGGACTTTCATTAGTAGATAACTGAAGTTAAGGAGTAAGTGAGGTCACTTTTATGTTGTAAAAAGAAATAGGGTTCGTCCCGAGCGGGTTTTCGTACTCCATTTCACACTTCCAGCCGTTATGATGGCTCCCCTGTCACTGCAGCATTGCGTTTATGAAACTTTCTTCCACACTCCTTACGTAACAGCCTTTCTTTCTGGATGTCTTCAAGAATAAAATTAAAGAGCATTTCCTTTGACAATGACATATTACAAAGGGCGAAGTCGCGGGCAGAGCTAGTTATTATTATTTTGCTATCCAAGGTATAAAAGACCACCAGGGTTGCGGGGTTGTTCGAAAGAGTAACCGTGGCCCTGGCCCTGGAACGAATAGGGCAATCGTAGGAAAACGGGTGGGTGTTAGTCAGTAAAAGTCTGACACTCCCTCTCGCACCACACGGAGTGGATGAAATCATTTAATGATTTGTCACAAAAAAGGGTACATCTAAAATAAATGCATGAAAAGAACAAAAGCGACTAAAGAGTAGGTATTTTTATCAGTAGGTAAAAATCTACCGGATATTAAGATTAAAAATATGTATACATATATTTGCTGATTTTTTTTTTTACGATCAATCACCGTCTTAAATTTTCGCACGTAGAAAAAGATATCTTTACTATTCTACCTATTCATGTACCTACTTAAATTATAATCTAATCATTGAACCACATTCGGTAAACAGCCTATTTTAATATTACCTGCATAATAATCTACATTGAAAACACTAATCCCTTTGATAACATTATTGTTACATCCTATTTGGTAGCTAATGAGATTATGTTACTGGCCAAACCTGATTTTAGGATGAACCCTCGATATTAGTTATAGAGCGAGCGAAGCGAGCTCGGAATTATTGCGGCGGGAGCAGAGCAGAGCCCTCCTTAGCCTTTGTTATTTGCGCACTTGCGCGTGTAGAGAGGACTGGTTTGACCTAGGCGAAACTTTTAACAATTTTACTAGGTGTATACCTAGAACCTACTTGTTATAGTTAAATTTCCATCAAACTAATAATAAAAAGCGAAAGTTTGTGTTTATTACTCATTCACGCTCAAATAGTTAGACGTAATTTAATGAAATTTGGCACACGGGTAGACCATGTCCGGGAATAGCACATAGCATACTTTTTATCCCGGGAGTATGTTACGTCGGTATAATTTCCTACTTTTACGAGGGCGAAGCCGCTGGCAGGAGAAACTAGTACATTATTATTGTTATAATATTATAGCTAGCCCGTATTGTCCCTCTGCTGGGCAACGGCCTCCCTTCATTCCTTCGATCACGGTTCCCCGCTTTTATCATTTCAAATTTAAAGAAGACATACAGGTCGTCCCGCCTTTATGTACTAAGTACGTCTTGAATAAATATAACCTTTGTAACAAGTCATTTTTTATCTTGAGGTTATCACTAAGCGACATGTAGGTATTAATTATAATTAATGCCTTATGATAACTGATATGAACAGGAATTAAGATCTTAATCTTAATTCCTGCTCTTATCACTTATTAAGGCATTTCAGGACGAAACTGTCAAATATGATTCTCGATATAATAAGTAGATAAGTTGATTAAAATCGATTTAAGACAGTATCATTTTGGAATAAAGACCACCCCCCCATTCATAATTAGGCACATTTTTATCTGGAAAGGTTTTAATTTTGATACGTGGGTAAGTTGTATGGAATTTAAATATGTTTGATTGATTTTTTTATTTATCTAAATAAATTCATGAATCACACATAGTGAAAAACAAAAACATGTAAAAAAATGATTGTATGGCACAGATAATACATACAAGTACTTTTGTACCCAAAACAAAATAATAAAAGGATTTTTTGATCTGGTACACAATTTATTTATTAATAACTATAATATTAAGAAGACATTTTATTTTTTCTAATCTCGTCAAACAGTCATTCTTATGTAAATATATCACGTATTATAGCAAAACTAACTAGCACCTCTAAGGCCATAAACTGGAGTCACTGACCTAAGCCGCAGCCGATCATTTGGCGAATCGTAGGCAAGCTTACGAAGAAAGTATTCGGCAAACATCAGTTAAAACGTATTACGTAGATTATTTTGGCTTTTTTTTATTAATTGAAAAACTTATCCTGCTTACTGGTTTAGTTGTTTTTAAATAAAGCAAAAATTTGCTTATATTTCGTAGCAGCCTAAAAAGCCCAAATCTTATAGGGACTGCACCATCAATTTCAATGGTTAAGACGCCACCACGTCTCTTTACTGGGTTCCGTTGTGGTCATCTAGCACAAATTACACCGAACGTACAGGTCGTCCAAAACAGGTTGTCACTCCAGAAATCGTCCATAAAAAATATTGGAATATATGAAAATGAAAAAGGGTGAGGTGGCTAAGGCTGTATGCATTTCGACTGTGTGGGTTCATCACATTTTATTACATGAATATTTGAAAATGCAAAAACTTTACACTCGATCGGTGCAACGATTGCTCAACGTCGGCCATAAACGCTACCGTGTGACATCTTCAAAAGAGTGTTTGGGCAGCTTGGGGCTAATTAGTCGCAAACGAACGAATGTTTGCGTCGTTTTGTAACCGTGAACGAAACATGGATTCATCACAACACTTTAGAGACCAAGGAATTCTCAGTGGATTTCTACGGGTGAATGTGCACCAAAGAAAGCAAAGGTATCTGTAGGCCAACAAGATCACGGCCACACAGTTCTCTGGGATACACGCGGTATCATTCACATTGGCTACCTTGAAAAGGATAAAAGTTTCAGCGGCAAATATTATTAAGAACTTTTGCACAGATTCCATATTTTAAATGCTCATATTTGCGGAAGAAAAGAGTGTTCTTCCATTGAGACAATGCACGGGTATACACGTGTGGGGTCACCATAGCAAAAATCCAGCATATTCTCCAGATCTAACCTCTGTTACTATATCCTGTTTCCAAATCTGATCAAATGGAAGGTGATTTGGGTTTAATGAAGAGGTTATCACAGAAACCCACCTGTTTTGAGGACTTTAAGAAAACCTATTATTTTGATGAAATAAAAAAATCAGAGAAACAGTGGACTAAATGTATAGAGCTAAAATGCCACGATAAGAAATAAGACCGATTATCTATGATATTTTTTATTGTCAACAATGACTGACTTGTCACAGTGCTTTCGGACCTAAGGACAACAATCACTTCCTAAAGGATACATAAGGACCAAAAGAGCGCCTGCTAAAATCACCAGTGACCGAATTTGGGCACCGAGCAGTAATCGAATTGCATTTAGCTCGTCATCAAGTGAATCCTTTTTAGAGGTGACGTAACCTTTTCAGTTATTTATCGCCTACGACTCTCTCTTCCACACTTCTTTGACAATAACAAAAGTAATGTCAATGACTGCTAGTAAGTGTGGAACAGTTCAAGCGTGTCATCAAAATTTTAGCTGAAATACGCCCATTACTGGACTTAAGTCTTACTAGAACGTCGCCACAGCGACAGTTATGCTCCTCACATCCAGCGCGGACTACCATGTCCAACATATCAATAACGGTCCACATTATCGGAGGGTTCCAAATTAAACTTGAAAGAACATTTTATTTTCGAAAAAGTCGAAGAATTTATTGCGGGCCGAGAGCTCAGTAGGATGATTATCCATACATTCCCGGAAGCGTCCGGGCATATCGAGAGTCCCAGTTTATGTAGGGTCGGTACTTCACGTCTTCTCTTCTGTACAGCTCTTTTTGTCGTCATCGGTAAAAGAGGAAAGTATTGAGTTACCACTCTTACCATAAATTATCTTCCACAGAATTCATTCTTTGCTTCATTACTTTTGTTTCTTTGGAAAGCTTCAGCAGGCCAAGTTACGACCGTTTCGTTTCGAATCTCTTTCTACAGTCAGTAAGGCCTCCGATTCCTTTGTTCTGACCACGTGACTTAACGTTGAGATGATGCCATTCCCCATATATTTGAAGTTTTCTACTAGCGTTAACGATTGTAGATTATCAACTTGGATAACCCCTCTGGTGTACATAACGATAACATTCAAGCACCCAATAGATTTAAATTCAGCATCAAACGTCACACATGAAACAAATTCTAGGTCAAGAAGACGGATAACCTTTAACGAAAATAGATTCACAGCGAGCATTTGTTCCGGTCGCTCACAGGGACGATAGAGTTCCCTTTATTAACCTCGAGTAATTACAAGACAATTGGCTTCTTGATGATCATCATCGTATACCTGCCTGGTCAAAGTGATAAGAAATATGTCGCGCAATTTGTATGAGACATTCATCAAAATCTGTGACATAAGTCATACGTGCTAGAACGCGCGGCGTCATGTTAGCCTTATATTGCGGGATTGATTAAAATAATTACCTTGGTCCTGGAACGCATAGAGATAGTGAAGAACATGAGTTGGTTTTAGTTAGAAAAGACCGACACACCCTTTCACTCCACCAAGAGCCGGAGAAGTTATTTGATGATTTTCCAGACGATAAAAAAAAGAAAGAAAAATATGCTAGTCTTACCTGGTCATCCGACTTAATTACGGGTGGGATATGCTTCAGCATATTTTACTAAATAATATTTTTAGTTGGAATTACTATGCATTTGAATCAAGTAAATAAATTGAAATCAAGTAGTAATTTTCAAAATATTAGGAGGATAGGAAATACAATGTCGTATACCACTGTACTGCATTTAATACTCAGAAAGCCATATCATACTGCTTTATAAAATCATCGGTTCTTATAGTCGCATTATGATTTTGTTTTGTGCTAACGGAATGTATATTGTGTATTGTCTTGGCTATGTTATTGCCATCAACGATACGACCATCAGTTGTTATAGATGCTGACCGCCACGGACTAAGGTCTTAAAATGACTCGTCAAAGGAAAAGTCCTTCGTTATGTATGATATGTGTCAATGCGTGCCATCATATGCATGTCCGAGTAAGGACTCGGACATGCATATGATTACATTGTAGTTGATTCATTGATAGCATCGCCCTTTCCGGTGTTTTGATGCAGAAAAACAGTTTGATTAGCATTTTCAGGTCAGATGAGACCTTATATCAGCATGTTTCCACTATTGAGTTTCATGCCTCTTCTCCGTGAGAGGGAGTTTGTTGCTATCTACTAGTTACGCACATTGCAGCTACGTGGCGAGGCTACAATTTTTGAAATGATATACCGGTTATCTATTCATATATTTTTCTTACACTGCACTGAAAATTTTATAAAACTTTTATATTGCATATAGGTAATTTGCAGCTAACATACATAGATATCAGTTTTGTTGTTTGTTTTCACAAAAGAAATTCAGACATTCACAGTGACATGAAGTGTCAGGTTGAGAAAATCTTCTTCAAAACTGGTACGGTTATGTGGAAACGAAATGCTGGCGAATAGTTTTCAAGTAATAGTTTTAAAATAATGTGGCACATATTTTACGCTATAATATTTTGTTGTTAATTATAACAGCAGAGAGAGAGAGAGAGAGCAGTGATGGCCGAGTAGTAACGGCCCCGACTTACGAGTTGTAGGTCGCGGGATCAAACCCAACTAGGCGCGTTACTTTGTGTAATTTATTTCATTACCACTGCTCCCAAAACGATGAAGGAAAACATCGTGAAAAAAACGGTATGTCCTAGAAAAAAAAAATGAAAAACATGTGACATTCACCAATTCGCACTGGGTCCGCGTGGTGGATTACGACCAATTCCCTCTCCTAGAGAGAGGAGGCAGTGGGAACATTGAAAGGCTGATTATGCTTATGCTTAATTATAATAAACTGGTTATTTAGGTATTTTAATAAAATTAATATATAAGTACACAAGCATAAATATTTAGTTTAAGTATATATTTTATTTATTCTCGTCTGTGTGTCACTGCGGGGTGCCAACTGATAACCAGCGCTGGGTGTCTGACACCCAACAAATGCTGAGGTGGCAAGTTGCTAACCCTTTCAGTACGGACGCGCTTCACGAAATTTAACCGTATCGTTCTTTACTTTTATTCACTTTTACTTTAGTGGTTATTACCGTTATATTGTGTCTGTGTTGAATAAATAGTTTTCTATTCTATTATTTACTTTATTCATCTACACAAATGTGTTAGTAGCACAAAAGATACCAGTATCAAGTAAACTTACAAATAATGCGTAGTTCGTGTTTTACACATGGCCGATCGAACAAAAAACTATTGCGGAAGACATTGCTCTTTGAGTCGTGATAATGATAACGGACAATACACTTCGTACAGCGTATTATGAATCAGCTCACATAATGTCTTTGTTTAAAACGAAATTTGGTATACTTACTACAATAATGTTACCTTTTATTAAAAAGTGAAATACGGTCCGTGCCTTCAATAAAAGCAATGAATTAACAAAGGCTTTTGCAATAAGTGTATAAAGAAGTAATGGTAATATATTTTAAGTATTGTTTAGATAAAAACATTAAAAAAAAACAAGTTTGGAAACGATCCGGCCCGAAGGACCCCGTTTAGTTTTATATATCTTATTGACCTGTGCTTTAAATTTTTAAGCCTGTTATAGAATCACACTTTACACTAATATTATAAAAGCGAAAGTTTTTATGTGTGTGTGTGTGTGTTTGTTAATCTTTGACACTCAATCACTGAACGGATTTAAATGTATATTTGACACACGGGTAGGCCATGTCATGAAATAGCATATAGGAAACTTTGTATCCTGGAATTATGTTCCCTTGGGATCATTTTCTAGTTACATACGAACGAATCCACTGACAGAAGCTAGTTTAAAATAACTTTACTAACAATAACTTACATGCTAAAATAACCTTCATTACATGGTTGTTATGATGGCTTTATAACGTTAAACACGCAAAATACATACTAATAAAAGTAACATTATTTCAACTTCAAATACGCTAAGTCTTTCAGACCAAAAGAACTGAAACATGAGAACTGAATTGTAAATATTTCCTGATTTATAGTGTTACAAAATAAACAGTTGCGATTTAAAATACTGGGTTCAAGGCAAATGGTAGCAAACAGGCAAAGAGTAGACAGGTAACTGAGAATACTTGAAGACTGCTACTTTACTTGTTGAAATTACTAAAAAGATCACTTGATAAAAATAATTTATTGCATTATTTGCTGTGGTGTGGAACCTTACAAAGAGGACTAAGTCATTTTTAGTTATTAGTTAAAGTTTTGATCCATGGAAAGTGTCTGACACTTATGATACTGCTTTAGAATAATATTCTACAAAACATAGAAAGTAACTCGTTATTTTTACTTCCCTTTCTCACCTGGGACCTGCTCAGGGGGAGCTCCACAAGTACACAGGTATTCAAAGCACATGAGACGCTACAGAGAACCTACGGTTTCATCCATGTGAAAATAAGTTATGTCAGACAGCTCAGGGATCTTAGTATATATGTAATCAGGTATTTGATTTTTTGACAGCTTCAAGGGACCGCCCCTTGAAGCTGTCAAAAAATCAAACTTCTCAGTTAATAGAAAAAAAAGATACCGTCGTTTATGTCGCAAAAAACGTATACATATTTCGATACTCTCAAGGTAATCAAAATTCATAGGGTACTTCTCAGTGACCTATAATTCTGAAATTACACATAAAGCAAGGTCTTATAGTATAGAAATAGGGATAAATCTGGAAACCGAAAATTTGTTGTTACGTCACAAAAAAAACATAATTCTTTATTGCGATTCGAAAAAATCTTCGAGACTACATTCGGTAATTGAATTACTAGGTAAGTGTGTACGGAACCCTCAGGGCGCGAGTCCGACGCGCACTTGCCCAGTTTTTCTTTGTCGATTTCGGTTACAGTAACCACACATTTCTATTTGACTATTTGATAATTATAGCAAAGGTCTATGGATAAATAAACTTACCCTAGAAACTGGCGCACATCTTCCACAAGCCAGACCAGCTGGCGGTCTTGTCTGTGGTTCAGGAGCGGGCACTACGGGTCCTTCCTTTATTCTGAACAGCGAGGATCTGCGGCACTGCTAAAAATAGTTTTTATTAAGTAGTTATTCTAATTTATTTAGTTATCTACTGAACGAGTTTAGCAACATCTATGCCTTGTTCAAAAACTGTCAGTTATATTCCGTTATAATGATGCCATTGACAGTTATTGAGCGTGAAGAGGGCTGGAGCTATACACCTTATATAGCTCCATCCGTTTAACAGTTCAGTTTAGGTCGTAAACTAGATCGAGGCAAAAAAGCTTGTGGTAGCACTGCAATAACATTAAAAATTCGATTGGTGAAATTTGATGTAATTCTGTCGAAACGGGAGGAAGCGTGGGTTTGAGAAAGATGGAATAAGGTATTTATCCAGAATGATATACTGGTGTAATTTTTACTGTGGTATTAAAAGCGGATGCCAAAAAGAAAGTAATAAAAACAGTTTTTCCTCAGATTTATTAAACTGGTAAAGTAGCAGGCAAAATATATTAAAATTATAACAAAAATATTCAGCACAGAATTAAATGTAAAAAGCGTGGAAGAGTCATTTATGATCTTTAAAAGGGACAACCATTCCGCATCAATTAGCATATTTTCTCATTTTGACGAACTCAAATAAACATCATCGAAATCTGAGTCATAGGTAAATATATTTTTACAGACAACAACACACAACGAGCTGACGAAAACTTTCGCGGAATCAGTGGGAAAAACGTGATTTAAGAAAATCTAATGAACGATACGACTAACGTACATGCAAATTATCAAATCCATAAATTTATTTATTGTCAAAATGATTCTCTCTGAAGAAATCACAGCTATTTTTGATGAAACTAAACACGTGAACAACATCGCAAATGAACTGTTTTCCAGCTCAGACTAAGATGCTAAAAATACAAGGAAAACCACGTGTAAGACGTAGGTTAAAAATATAAGTGTAATTTAGAAGATTATTGCAAAAATACTTCGCAAAAATGCCGAAATTGTTGGTGTTAAAGCTGTTAAACTATTTCGTGACGAATAGGCGTCGGATATCACAATAATAATGAATATAATGATATTACTTCATTCGTAACTAGTGGTTAACGTAACAGATATGAACACTCAATGACAGAGCCGTTTAGGTTTACTGATGACTGTTGCCACATTCTTTGTTGCAGAAACTGGGATTGAAGATGTTTGGCATCTTCAGTATAACAACATTTTGTTGATTGAGATATAAGTTGTAACTATTGCATTAGACTGACGAGCAAATGATGATGATTATAATGAAAAAAATGTCGTAGAAGGATGGATTGCTAAATAGTTAAAGGTAAGGAAGGTAAAGGCAAAATATATGGTTAGTGTTTGGATAAAATTGACTCACATGAGACAGTGTGTTATAAAAACGGCTGTACATGATAATGACGAAAACCAACTAGACGATTTCGAACTAAACAAAAATAATCTAGGATGTCTTATCTAATTGATAAATACATTTACTTCAATTGTCTGTAACTTTGAAGTTTAATACAATTTTGTTACAGTTATCATTTCATGGCCTACGCGATTTGACGTTTCAGCTACTTACTTTACCAAAACAAGTTTTGATAAGCGACGAGTTTTTAGTAGATTTAACATTACAACAAAGGAAAGCGGAAATTATGAAATGAATACTAATACACAAACGACTTGAATTGAATGGTTTTGCTTCAACGGAAGCAGTACTAGTAATCCAAACATCTTTAGTGAACCTTTATTTTATATGTATGATTGACATATTTTAACTGTAAGGAAATTAAATTAGACGCAGAATAATGATTTCTATGCTTGCGTATCGATGGCAATCAATTGTCCAATTTATTTACAAGTAAAAAAAATATGCAAAACAAAGGTTTCAAGTCAACTAGGCTGAGGCATTCTCTACTAGCCGATTAAGGATTGTCGAGAGATGGACATAGCAGGTGCACTATTGCCAATCATTTGTGGAGCAGCACCATTAATTTTTAATGGATTTTACCACAAAACAGTGGAAAGCAGTTATGTGAGTATTCGACCCAAACCAAGAGGCAAAAAATAATACTTTTAGTATACTTGATAGATCATATCACTTCTTGGAAAATATAAGCGCACAACTGGCGAGACTGGTATAGAAAGGAGGACAGTAGATAATGATGTTCATCATCATCCGCCTAGCTTTTTGCCGATAATGTTGTAGTCAGCTTCCAATTCAACCAAATTGATACTTTAGTATACTTTTCATACCGTACGGTGACGTCTAGGACATATCAAGTGCACATTAAAGTCTTTTTTACATAGCATGGGTAGGATTACAGCAAGACGAAAGTAAGCATCTTTAACATCTTAAAGATGCATGATCCTCCCATCGGAGAAAAGGAAAAGTGTATGAATATGACAGCTGTCACTCACACCATCCTATATCAATTTTAGTGTAGGTAAGAATAGCATAAAGGGCAGTAGATGATAATATGAAGGGCAATGAAGATCAAAAACAACATTGTTGTCAACTCACAATAATTTCAGTTTCAAACTTGGCATAGTCTTCGGATTGTCGTTTTCGCGCCCGCACCGCTTGTCGCAGTGAACTGCTCGTGTCTCGGCCGCACCATCCTCCAACGCGTTCGCCAACCACCTCCAGCATGTCGGCAACGCGGCTATGGACAAAGAAAAGGAAATTAAAAAAATAGTAAAGCGCATAACGCAGCAATTGATGGCAATAGACTTGTTACATGGGACAAATACGTGATGGGCGAAATGTGGGTGTAAGTACCTATACATATACAGTAAACAACTCAGCTTAAATCTATATTACTATAGAACAACGGTAAAAAAAATTAGGTTTTTGACTTCAAGTTGAGTCATTGTACTCCAAAAGCCATTTGCCACGCCCACTATGGGTTGAGATTTTCATAAATCTAAATTATTACGATACTTGTCTTGAATTCTTTGAGTTTTTTTTTTTTAATCTGCTATACACTAGAAATGCCATGGATATCGATAACAACAGAAAACATAAACCTATCGATCAACTGGTACTTTGGTTCTGTTAGTGTTTCAAATCCTACGTTTAATTCCTTTACATCTTCAGTGTTAATCATCACCTATCTAAGAGTAATTTCATTAGCTTCATTACTAGCTTCAGAAAGACGCGTTTCGATTACCATTTCGCTTGGGTCAACAAGTCCACTTTTCTAAACTTGAAGTCAATAACCCTTATCTTATATGACGTAAAAGGCTGTTAACTTATCATTTTACGAATATATAAAAATTGATTTCACAAACACACACCGATTACTAATCGTTTCCGAACATTAATCAGTGAAGTTTTATTATAATTGAAATGTAACTCGTGATTTTTTATGATAACTCTTAATAATATTTGTACTAAAGTTAGCAGGATGATATGTGCGTAGGCTAATATTCTGTATCTCCATAAGCGTTTGACTTCGTCATTATTTTGTTACCTTAAAGCATTGTTCAGGGATGCTTTCTTCTCAATGTTATGGATAAACCGACCAAAGGATCTTAATGATATAAAGGAGATATAGTTGAACTATGCCTAAGATAGAGTAACTTGCATCAAACAAAGAACTAGAGAGTGAGAGAAGCATTCAAAAAGGTACACTAAGTCATCTATTCAAGCATATCTTTAACGTATTTAACGACAAAATATGTTGGCTAACTCTAACAAAATCAAAACAAGGAAAACATTTGAGTTAACAACATTAATAAGACTATTAATCCGGATATCCTTTATTAAATTGTTAGATTTCCTTTAAACCTTAAGGGTTTTATGTAAGACGGCACCATTATTTATACGGTTATTACGAAAACCCTAAGAGACGTTTACAACCACAAGAATACATCAGGAAAATAACAATATGTCATATACATTGACTGTATTTCTTTCATTTTCAGATCGTAAAATTTTAAATAGCGTACAACATAAAAATAACTATAAAATCTTCGGAAATACAAAAAGTTATTTAAATATCAGAACATTGGACTTGACTATTTGTCTATAGCGCAGCAGATATACGCCAAGACATTTTCAAAATCAACAGTTTCGAGAAGATGTGACACACACATTGAACTCAGCTGGTTTACCAGAGTAAAGCCCAATATGGTCTTTTTTACAGAGCTTGAGTAGGATGACCGCAGGACGAAAATATGCATATTTAAAATGAGAGAAAAGGAAAATAGCTACATTGTATGAATCCGACAGGTGTCAAACGCAATACGCCATCATATAGCAATTGCCAAAGCATTAACATTAAAACACACATCGATGTATTTACTACTGAGAGAAAAAGGAATGCGGTCCTAAGGTTCAGCAAGTAGATTCATTACATACCAAGACAGGAACACAACCGAGAAAATTTATAACAGAAACTATAGGCACTGCAAATAATGCATAGTCTAGCATATTTGCATTATACGAACCTTTGTTGTTTCTTTCAGTGAATAAATTAAAGTAAATGAACCATAACCTTTCTCAAGGCACAATATGAGAGGCGTTTGAAGAGTTCCTACCCTTTTCCACATTACCCTTATTTTAAAGCTACACTTATTCAATAGTAACGGTACGTATGAAATTTCATTCGTTTAGTTTGTTTTCATCATATAGAAGTCGGTTAAAAGGAGAAACTGACTGAGTGACATATCAACGCACAACCGAAACTACTGGGATTGGAACGTGAAATTTTGCACAAGATTTCCTTTTATGACGTAGCTGAGCACTAAGAGAAGATTTCCCAAAATTCCCCCCCTAAGGAGTTCTAACAAAGTGTTGTTGATTCAGTTTGTATGAAGAAACAGCTATTTTCTCATATGACCATTTTTCCATTCATCGACTGAATAAATTCCTGTTCTGTTTCCTTTCCGTTCCGAAGTTTAAGCAGATAATGTATGAACACTGTACTTTAATGTCTTCGTTAAGCATCAATAAATGTACTATTATCACAAGCCATTACAGTTCAAGAGTCGTTGGAATGTCCTGTATTATTGATCGTGTCATATAAATATAGCAACTAGCTGTCACATTATATATATATATACACGTGTTGTTACTGCAAGGGGCGCGAGAATATAAATAATTTATTTTTCCAACTTATTGCCTCCGACTTGAAAATACTTTTTCCATCGTACTACCAACGTTTCGTTCGTTTTTGTTTAACGCCAAATATACACCTAAAATCTTTGTCTAAGCCCTCAACAGAACTGCATCGACAGAATATTTTTGACCTCTTTATTTTGTGGAAAATACGGATGTGTGGTAACAATTTAATCCACGTGATTTGATATTTGAGTGAGCTCACATTATCCTGGAGAAATAAAACTTTTCTCCTTAGCAAACAATTATTAAAAGTGAGGTCATTTTTCTTTCATGTCCTCTCTTTATCCAAGTTATCTACTATAATTATTCTCTTTGAAACCCAGAAAACTGAGGCCACTAATTTTACGGCAGACAAAACCACTCTTCCTTTTTTGCAGTACTAGATCCTGGTGTTCTGAACTGTTTAAACTGTACTTTTGTCTCTAAAGTATAGTAATTAACCAACGTAGTTTCAAACATAGTCATAAATTTAGAAACTATAAAGAAAAAGGAAGAAGAAAAGAAAAAGGTTACCGTCGCAAGACATGGTTGTCTTTTGAATGTAAGACTATTTTGTATTCAAAAATGGATTAAATCGGAAGAAAGTTAAACACTGGAAATGACAATAATATATGGATATTAGAATGCATACACCAGCAAATTGAATTAATTGCTATACGTAATGTAATTTTAATTACTTCTACTAATCTAATAATATAATTGAATCATTTAATCACTTCTAATAATCTAATAATATAATTTAAATGCTTATACTAATTTAAATATAATTATCATGATTTTATATGCACTTAAATATAATGTATTATACTGTGTTTTATGCTATACTGCTTGCAATGTTGTCTGTTCTTAATTTAATTATTTCTGGAGTAACATTGGCTCCTAAAACACAGGCTCTTGGCCTAGTTTAGAAGGCAGCAGTTCGCGTTCTTTGTGCCTCAATGTACAACATTTGTTTGTAACTGAGTACTAAATTATTTAAAATGTTAATGTAGAAATAATCGAAATTATATTATATATTATTAATTATAATTTCCTTCGTACTCCATACAGGGTAAAAATGACTTGTTAATGAACTTAGAACAATTACATTAGGATTTGAAAACCTCATATTATTCACTATTAAACAACATTTGACATGTATTCCTAAGTATACACATTTTTCTGATGACAAGTGTATATCCGGCGTAAATAGTCATATACGTCAGATATTTTTTAATACAGAATATCTATGAAACTTTGTAAATAAACTTAACACTATTTAAGAACATCGGATTAAATTAGACAATCGTCACTGTCGTAAATATTTCTGTAAGCACGCTAATCATTTCTTTAATCTGTGCTACGACTAACATAAAATTTTCATCGTCATACCGATTGGTGTTATTTTGTTTTAAATTTTACTAACTCAATTTATAATAACATGATATCAATTATTATGCGTACTCGTACTATCTAGTGGCCTACTCATTTCTACTATGTCATCCGTTTTTTTTTTCTTTACGCAGTGTTTCGTAAAACTTACGTTTTTTTTTTTGTTTTTATATCACAAAGTACACTATGTTTATAAATAAAGTTTCAGACAGAATTAAGGTCATTAACATCAACCATGTATTTTATTCTTGTACTTGTTTTCAGATTTTTATTTATCATATACGAATATGAGTGTTGCTTATATTATTTTCATTATCTAGACATTTATTTCCGAACAAAGTTCATAATACTGTTTCGTTAATTAATTTTATTAAATGAAAACTAACAATGAATTTTACAATTTAACATCTGGTATGGACGTGACATGGAGTCGATGACGACTTCAAACATGATGGATATGGAGGATGTCCTCTAATAGAAGTATAAAATATCTGGTATCCATAAAAGTATGAAACAGTGACAAATTGAATATACTTTAAATTACAAAAACTGTAGAACTTATCGTGGAATTTACTTGCCATCCAGGAATGCAAAGATGCTCACGCGACCACTATCAACGACATGGATTTCCGCGGAATTATAACTGTTTGACTACGATTGACCTTTAGATAAACCAATTAGCGCAACTGCAGCAACTTTTTAATTAAGTAATTTGTATAGCAGTAAAGAAGGCAATCGCTTTGTACGATCGTGGGTAGACTTCGAGGGAGAGAGTACAGTAACAAGAAAGAATGAAAGAAAAAAAAATAGAAGTCTGGGGACCACGTATACATATACAGGCAAACTTAAACTATGAGGAATAGCTAAAACACTCGATAGGAGTTTCGGGACCGATTTAAAAAAATATATCGTCGGATAATGAATCCAACTTCTTGATTTTGGAAATACAAAATAAATCTTGTGGATAATATTTAGGCTTTTATAGAAATCAAAACATAAATTTATGTAAAACTAATTTAGTAAAGACCTCTTTGGCCCTCAATAATGTACTCATATATTAAAAATATATAAAAGTACATCAATAGATAATCGAGATTTTGAATGACGACCATTTATCTGTAAAATTTTTAAGGGAACAAGTTTTGTGAAATATTCTAGTAAATCATGGAATTACCGAATGCATAGTTTTCAGGCGTTATCTCGATTTTTTTGCATTACCTCTTCATCAAACATCGCCTTGGATTGCTTTAGATGAAGCAAAAAGCTTTTAAACCATGGTCGATGTTGACGATAGGCGAGTGGAAAAAGACCCTCTTAACCTTTCCTTGTATAGGTAGGTACCTTATTTATGAAAACACAATTGCATTTAAATTTTACCACTTTAATAAATAAATAGGTTAAATTGTCACAATTTATCCAAATTAACGGTTCCGCTTGCGTTCTGTTGTAACTGTTACCTAGTATTTAATTACTTTGATTACATTTATGTCCTTTTGTGTATTGTTTCACACAGCTAAATGTATTTAGTTACAGCATCTAAAATAACATAATTTTGGTAGTTTAGAGCCTCCTATGTCAGACTTTAAAATTAGTACCTTCAATAGAAAATTCATTTTTTTTTTTCGATATTATTATATTAAAGGAATGAAAACTACAATTTAATATAAATAATAATTCAGGCAGTTCAGTCAATTAAGGAACTTATTCCCGTTAAACCAGAAGCTATTGCTGAAGAATACACACCTGGATGTAAAGAACCAGTAGAGGATAGCCGTGAAGATGGCGAGCTCGGCGGCCCCACTGGCCACCCGCACGTGCTCCACCATCGTCCACACGCTTATCATCGTATCCATCTCGCTGCTGTTGTGCACCGACACTACATCACCAGCAGTCCAGTTCCACAACGCACTTACTTCCACAATCTTGGACGAAATCTTCACTAATTATATTTCTCAATTTATAGATTTCACTTAAAACCTCAGAGATTTACGTAACTAATCTTTATCGAGTTCTAAAAAGATATCAAATAATCGATTTCAATTTCTTTGCGAACGGTGGTAATACGTGTTACCTCCTCGAAAGTCGGGACTGTATTGACAGTGTCGCCTTGCAGATGTCACCATGTGCACTCACTGACCTATGTCCGTTGATTTGCCCGAAGCGTTTGCACTAACGTGATATATATCGACGGCAATAGTTTCAATGTGATGCCGATATGAAAACAGTAATTAATAACGACCTAATTGCTTGGTGATAAACTAATGAACTGTGATCGGGCAAAGTAAGCGCGTGAAGGAGATCACGATTGATATGGATGGCAAAATTCGCGCTGGCAACCAGTAGGGAGCGAGTACTCAAAGGACAATGAAGGGGGACAAATGGTGTGGGGATTGAACAAATAAAACTGTGATACAGTACTTCAGTGCTAAATAAATATTACGTGTGGTAATGATAGATTGGGTGTTATCAAAATGATGATTCCAGAACAACAAGCTAATAGTATCGATAGAATCGATAAAGAATAAAATTAAAGTAGGTAAACAAGAGACTAGCACTTCCACTGATATTACAGAATAAATCGTTTTTGCACGAAGATGCGAGGTGTGTCCTGAGCCTGACATAACAAACCGGTTGGAGAGATGGAAGGTCGAGAGCACGAGCAAAAAGTTCAGGTGTCACAAAATAATATTTCTTCATAAGTAAACTTGTGGACTCAGGCGTGGAAGATAACGTTAATCGAATGGTCATTGTGTGATGCGTGATATTGTTTAATCAAGTGTCAAATAGTCAAGAATTAAACAAATGACTTTTATGATGAACAATCGGGGCGTATACAAATTAAATCTGATTGCGAAGGAATTTTTTTACATACTTGGTATGGTTTCTTATAGAAGTTTCACTTCAGAATCCGCACAAGAACTTAGTCCAACTATTTATTGAATTCGTTTTCTAGTTTAACTTGGAAGTAATGTAAGCAGTGAATATTTTAGGACTCGACTATTGAGTTCTGTCACTTGCGCAATGATCGTATGTGCTACTGCTTTAAATAGGTTTATAATTAATGGAATTTCAGAAGAATTGTTTGAATATGTAGCGTGTGACGAATTTCCTTGTCATGCATTTATTTGTCATAACAATTCGTTACTATACTGATGCAATCTGCTATGATGATTGGGGTATTATCTACCAATTTTGATCGTTAAAGTGGTACATATGGGTCCACATAAAAATGTTTGTTACGTATTGGAGAATCAGCAACAAGAATATGGAAAAGTAATTTAGCTAGAAAGGGGATGAGTAGATGACCATTAATAGAGAAGTATGGAAGGAGATATGTTACATCGACCGCAAATAAGGATGAAGGCAAGTGAACGATGCTGATACACTGATTAAAATTGAACCATTTTTTACACATTGCTAGAAGCATTCTATGAACTTTTTTGCGATAAACTTCTCTGTCGTGATGGACGTTTATCTAACCTCATCTAACACGCTGTTTTAGCATGAAGCTTGGTATGAGATACCCTTTGATATCCCTTGGCTTTTACCCTTTTTTAAGATGATCGACGTCGAAGTACTCATTTAAATATTAGGAGAAGGCATTAATTTTGCTCATTACCACAAACATTAACTACAGTAGTCTAGCCATACTTCTTTTGGAAAACATATTTTTGCCCGTTCTTTAATTTGGTCTTACGTGACGCATTGTATGCTACACACTGAAACATGTCTGTTTACCAACTATCGTAGGTGTAAATTGAAATTGTAAACGAAAGCATTACATTAGCTGCTCACTTAGTGTTACCACAATAGAATGAATCAGTCATTGTACGCAAATTACAATTTGTACAGATAGATCGTCTGATTTGATGCAATTATGTTTTATGGGTCAAATTGAATTTCCTCTATAGATATCAATCAACAAATCATTTGTTAACTGAAAAATCAGGTATTGCAGTGTATGAGGTAAATCACTGAGAATGTTCATTCGCATTTTGCGCAACATTACAATTGCCAAAAAGAATCATCGAGTCGAAACGGCAACTTTACTATGACTATGAAGTTATGATAGCTAAAAATACTTGACTGTACCTATCTAACAAGGTTGAGACAAGTTTATGTTTTTATCAACTATGGTATCAAATAAATAATAAGTGAATAAAAAATGTTCTATAGAAGATAAGTTATCTGACAATCTGTCAATGACAAAATGGTCCCAAGTTACTATGTTAATGTGAATCGTCAGAGGCAAAGAATTCTTGCTTAAAAATACATGACTTGAATGAGAATGATCATCACCGCGATTCCGTGAGCAGCAAACAAGGTATAATCTTAAAAGTATAAATAAATATGCCATGTGTTTGTCAAGTATCTTCTCATTTAAGGTCTGTAGGGTCCAAAGTTTGAATAATGGCACTGCAACCTTTTACAAACACCGCGTCTGTTTTGTTGACTATAAAGAGGTTTTTACCTTTATTTAACAATCCGGTTTATATTTTTCTGTCTGTTGGCACTTTAGTAAAGCCTATCCATTATCCATTGAAGACACTCGTGCAACCTGTTCAGAACTATAAACAGTTGTCACAGTAGCTTCACTTAATAATGTTACTATTTATTTTCTAGTACCCTCGCGTAAATCAATCTTTCTTTTTTTTTAAATTATAATTCAACATTAGAAGTTTGATGAAATGTTTTATCAGACCGCACTGTATTAGTAGGTATGTAGTATCGTTAAAATTTCACACACCGCACCAACGTTGCGGTCATGTAATGAATGCATAAATAATTGTTGATCAAGAAAGCGAAAATTCTACGGAAGCGGTCACAGTAATTGGAATGAAAAGAATACATAGTGCCATGAGGTTTTCATGGAAATGGGACAGTTTTCTTTGACCTAAAGATATTGATACTAGTATTTGGTCCACCAACGATCGGATTACGTAAAGTATGTATGTGGTAGGTTGTTGTGACTTAGATGCGGGATTTTTCGAAAGTGTTACTGCCGCCCTGGAACGTAAAGAGTAGCTGTAGGAACTCAGGTGGGGTTTAGTCAGTAAAAGCCTGACATTCCTTCTCCCTCTTTTCTCCAATTTTTTTTAGGATTTCCTACTAAAAAAGAAGGTTTATGACATTTGACTACTTTAATAATTTTATTGAAACAAATGAGAGCACACAATTCGCTACTTACATTAAACACTTTTATTGGGAATATAGGTCCAGCTTCCTCTATAAGAGAAAGGAGCGTAAGTACGTTGATGAAAGAAGAAATTTTAACAATTTCACACTTCAGTAAACAAAGTATATGGACGATATAACCGCTCGAATTCTATGCATCTTTATGAATGAGGTAAAACGAAGCAATCAGGTCGAAACTAATGTATGAGTATCATGCGGTCTGCTTACTATTATCATTCAGTTCTCAAATAACCATTTCCAGCAAGCATTGGATTGGTAGCCCGGTAACAGTATCGTTACAATGCCGACTAGCTGACTGTAGGGGTGTCATTTAACAATTCCAAATAACAGCTCCGACGTTGGCACAGAAAGTGAAATCGACATGCAAGCATGAATGCTCGCGAATACTGGTGTTGTGAAAAACTACATAGGTTGTTTTCTATGCAAAAATTACTTTTGGATACTTTACCGAATATTTTTCCTCAAAAAATATAACGTTACGCTTTGGAATGTAAGAAGATTTGAGTAATAATTAATTAATTTTGGAGCACTGATGTGACTTGTAACAAAAGAATGCGAATTTTTATATAACACAATCGTGATCGAACATAAAAGGGTTCGCGGATGCGGTACGTGTAGTCACGCGCGCGGACGACGCAATACTGGGGCCGGCCGAGCAAAACGCCGCCGCCGCGTGCGCACATCAGGCGACCAACCGATCCTGTAGTAACAGTGATTGAGTTTTAACGCGTAAAAGAAATGGGAACCCAAATGTTGGCTTGACCCTTCGTACTTTTCATGGTGGAGGTCACGGAACTAAATCATGTTATCATATCCTCTCTTGCTCAAATCTTAATTAACAGAACTTTTATCCCGAAAATGTTAATCAGCCATCATCTAGGTTAGTCTCTGTCCTTAGCCATAATGTTGCCTATGATGTTTCACATTATTCTAAAATATGTAAATACTATGGTCTACCTTTTTTCTAATTCACATATTTGTATATGCCGCGCATGCTCTCACTCCGCTATCCTTTTAAATGAGGGTATTTTGAATAGGCAATTAACTCGATTATTATAAATATCACTTAAGTGGATTAGAATAAAAAGAATTCATTTTCTTGGGAACCTAGTCATGGCATGGCAGATTGAACTATCGTTAAAATAATATCCATTACAACGGTTTATCACATTTGTGTAAAAACATAGGCAGAAATACTAGACAGCGAGCTTGTTGTATTTGGAGTTAGTCAAGAAAAAAAAAACTGGTACAATATGACCTTTGACACATTATCGTCGGACATAAACAAAACAGAACATTGTATGATTCGCGAAAAGTTGCCGAATTATCTTGCGATTGATGATAAGTAATCGAATGATGATGTTAGCCGTATCATTGTTACACTAATGGAGGTGTCCAAGGATTTTGATCACGTGCATGTATCATAGAATTCACAAGGAAACGAGTAAATAAATGCACAAATTAACTTAGTAGATATACATATAATGATAATGCAAAGTATCTGGATAGACATACAGTTTCATAATTTGGTCAGTTATACTTTCTACTCGATATTCAAGAGTAACTAGGATGAAATATTCAGGTACAGAATCAGATAAGCCCGTCCAATACATTCAAGGGCAGTAGTCCCGCCACCATCTTTTTTTACCACATCATTAGCTATTTTCGTGCCGTGCTATGAGGGAATAAAACACTGCAATAATGGTATAGATTTCAACGAATTTGTCTAATAAATTCAGTATATTATTAGTAACTATTCTGAATCGATTCTCATTCATCTAATTTTAAAAACAAGGTGTAGTACTGCATGAAAGCCGAGCAAAATATGTGAAGAGTTGAATGTTTACAGTGGGTTTAGAAAACATCTGCGTGGATAATAATGGGAACACTGAGACCGGTCTAGTTATTGAAACGGAAACATTTCAGCGTACTGTGTAGTTTTCTCGAAAGTTTTTGCTTTCTTGTATCCAACTCAACCTGGTTATTTTTAGAGGATAAAATATAATAAATTTTATTGTACACCAAAAAATTAACACAACTTATACATAAACTTAAATCTATGGGTACAATGGCGGTCTTATCGCTGACAGAAATATCTACCAGACAACCTAGGATCTGAAGTTTACACGGTTTAATTTGCAAGGTTAAATACTAGCGAAATTTTAGAAGTATCAGAATCTTATCGTCACTCTTCTCACATTATCGCGATCTATTTGAGGTCGTCGTAGTATATCTGCTTCCAAACAATATTATTTACCGCCAACTCAATATTCAACTTGTTTCTAGTCCTATCATCAATATATATAAAGGAAGAAACTGACTGACTGACATATATATAAACGCACAGCCGAAACCACTTGGACCAGAAGCGTGAATTTTTGTACAAGGCATCCTTTTATGACGTAGGCGAGCACTAAGAGAGGATTTTCGAAAATTTACCTCCTAAAGGGATGAAACGAGGTCCAAAGTTTGTATGGAGAAACCTACTTATCCGCGGACGAAGCCGCTGGCAGAAGCTAGCCTATAAATATAAAAGGGGAACAGACTGACTGACATATTAAGGAACATAAAATTTTACAAACGGTTTCCTTTTATGATGTCGGCGAACACTAAGTAGGGGATTTTGGATATTCAACGTGTAAGGGGGTGAAAAGGTCGCGTGAACGACCGCGTGTCTTTCACACATTCAACGCTTTTTTGGTCTTCCTATATCCTTATAAGTTATAACAATACATATCTTCATTTATTCTTCTTCTTCATATTTATACTCAAGCCTCATGAGTATTCATGACACTTTCAAGAACCAGAACTTAGTGATAACAATTAACAAATTGAATACTATACTAATATAATGAAGCAGAAGTTTTTTGTACGTTTAAACACGCTAATCTCTGAAACTGCTCATCGGTTTGATAGAAAATCTTTCTGTATGGGATAGCCAGGTTCAACATGATAAATCATATAGGCTGTATACTATCACGCTACGACTCACAGAAGTGGAGCAGTCACCAAAGACACGGCTGAAACCACTGAGGCAGCAAGCAATATCTTAAAACGTTTTTATGTATGTGTGTATGTTTGTGATTCATGCTCAAACAGCTGAACGGTTATGGAAGAAATTCAGCACAATGGGTGATCATAGTCTTGTTCTTTTCGTGTCGATGTACTCAAACTAATTTTTTTCTGACCAACCTTTTTAAGTATATCCCGGGAGTACCTATGTTCTCTTGGAATAATTTCCAACTATCACGCAGGCGAATCTGCTGGATGATGCTAATTTTTAATATTGCCCAAATTAGTACTGAGAAATAAAGGCGTACTTCGAATATATCAAGAAGAGTACCTATTAAAACTATTGACGGTCTGGAGGACACGTTGGAGCATACGGTAGAGGTGTGCCCCGCCTGGGCAGAGCACCGCTGTGTCCTCGTGGGGGCGATCGGCGGCAACGATCTCTCATGCTTTGGTACAGGCCATGGTCCGGAGCGAGGAGGAGTGGCAGGCGGTCGCCTCCTTCTGCTTAGCAGTATTGCTAGCAAAGAAAGCGGCCGCACGCGCGAGATAATGGCCGTCACGCCCCAGACGCTGGGATCTTGATCCCGATTTCCAGCCACCGTAGGCGCGGGCTTGCTGACAGCGAGCAATGGTTAGCTCGCCGTTCGACCGTGCGGTAACCGTCCGGACCGAGCTCAAGTCGTCGACGGCGCGAAGTGTTTCACGCGCAAGGAGCGGCAAAACCGTAGGGGCAAGCAAGGAAGCCTACTGGGGCCATGGTTTGTGCGAAAGAGAACGCCGGGGCTCTGGAACAAAGGCAAAGAAGGAACAGGAGTGAGTTTTAGTCAGTAAGACACGAACACCCCCTCCGCCTTAGCGCGAGATGTCATAAGATGATTTCCCACATAAAAAAAAAAAAGTATAATGTTCAGACTCGATAAAAAAAGAAAAAGTATTCACTAATATTTATTATCTGTCCTAATAGAAAACTGCGTAGTTCGAGACTGCTAATGATAACCTTCTGGTCACTTTAGAATACGTATATGTAACTCCACATGACATTCCGGTCATTGTAAGCTTATTGTATTAAAGTATTTTATTCATCAGATTAGCTGCACAAGTTAATCCATATTTAATTTTGGTATGATTATAAAATTATTTATTACTGATTATCTTAAACACAATTTCGAAACAAAAACATTTCTTATCCTCCATTGACAATAATTTTATTTGTCGACAATGAAACAAAATAATAAACAGGTTATTGTATGATAATAATCGGAATGAAAACACAGAGGACGTCTATCCAAGGTCTTTTATGAGGATCGTCGACGGCGCGTACTGTTACACGCGCGCCTCAAGATGTCAGCAAACCGTAGGGGCCCAGCAGGGTCGAAGCCTACTGGGGCCAAGGGTCTGCTTCTGAAAGGAAGACTCGGCCCTGGTACGAAAGGCAACGAAGGAACTGTAGTGGGTTTTTAGTCAGTAAAAGTCTGACAGGCCCTCTCGCTCCGCCTAAGAACGGGGGATGTCATTGGATGATTTTCCCACCTACAAAAAAAGGACTTTTATGAGAATGAGATTGCTAGCTTGACTGTGTGTGACGGACTTCAAAAGATTTTTAAGAAAACCCAAATGATGGAGAAGATTGCAAAATGAATGACAAATTCGGCACTGTGTGTGTCAGATTCAAAGCTCCATCACTTTAACAGTTCAGTTTAGGTCGTAAAACGGATCACGTTAAGAACTCGTGTTAGCACTCCTGTCATCCTGGCCAGATTATTTAGAATTTTTTAACAGATTTGTCGAACTGTGTGTAATTTATTTCGTCATCACTGGCTCTTAAAACGGTGAAAGAAAATATCGTGAGGAAAGCGACATCTCGAAGACATGTGACATCCACCAATACGCACTGGTGGCGAGAAGTCAATTCAAGTTAATCCACCGAATACGGTCCATTCCCTTTTCTAGAGAGGAGGCACGAGTCCTAGCAGTGGGAACATTATAAGGCTGATTATGCTTATGCTATCGAATCATCCAAGTATTTTTGTTTTGCCAGCCCAAGGTCGAAGTGATAAACCAAAAAAAAATACTATTTCCGTACATACTTACTGAAAACAGTTCAATTCCCGAATTGAGTTACGAAGATTTTTCCGAATCACAAAAAAAAACTTTTTGTGACGTAACCACAAATTTACAGAATTCTGTTTTTTTTCTGTACTTGTGCTATGAGACCTTGCTTCATACCTTTCAAAATTCTAGGTCAACGGGAAGTACCCTAAGAATTTTGATTCCCTTGAGAGTGTATACATGTTTTTTGCGACATAAACGGCCGTAACTTTTTTTTCGTTAACTCAGAAGTTTGATTTTTTCACAACTTCAAGGGACCGCAGACTTGAGTATAAGGTTTTAATTTCCACCTCCAGGCGTTTACGAGAAAAAGGGTCTTGACAAACAGACTGACGGACAACAAAGTGATCCCTTAAGAGTTTCGTTTTTTCCTTTTGAGGTACGGAACCCTAAAAACCAAAAGTAACCCTTAAAGCCAAATAGCAGTGTTAAATACATATAATAAGTTATTAATTTTCAAAAATACAACCAGACACAATACCTGTTTTTTTTTGTGCCGCCAGCGCCATTACAAAAGAAATAATGACATGCTTGCCGTTGTTGAGATTATAAATGGTATTTGTTACAAGTTAATCACCTCAAGGTAGAGATCAGACGCTAGTCATTTCATAATTATATGTAACTGCCTATATAACCATATTCAAATCTACGACTGAAAAGACAATATAAGATGATGAGAGGAGGATTATACATTCTTTAAAGCTTCTGCCAGCGGCTTCGTCCGCGTGGATGTTGGTTAATGCGGTAGCGAAAGATGATGAGTTATGAGTTTACATGTGAGGGAGACCAAAGAAAAGATGGATGGATTGTGTGAAGAGTGATATGGTAGAAAAAAAAAACGTGTTGCGCCGACACCAAATAACTCGGGACAAGGGTAGGAAGATGATGGTGATGAGATGATGATGATGTCATGCCCATGATGAAGACCGAGCAGATACAGTTTTATTATTAAAACATACTTTACTATAAAGAAAGTTGACATTGAAGTAACCGAGAAAGCCTCTACGATTTAGAAGTCTATAATATAAGTTCATCAGTCCGTGTAGTTTTATGATAATAAACTTTATGAAATAAGTATATACTGTAAATGAGAGCAAGCGTGAAAAGTGAATGAGTAACACAACCTAGTCGAGATAACTTGAATTAAAATAGCTCGCGTAATTGAAAAGGTGTGTATTTTTTTAAGTTCAATCATCAAATAATTTTCTTGCTCTGGGTGGAGCGAGAGGGAGTGTAAGACTTTTTCTGACTTAAACCCACCCTAATACTTCAGTTGCTCTTTGCGTTCCAGGGCCGCGGTAATCGTCTCGAACAATTCCGCAGTCTTGAAAGGATAGGACACGTTTCCGAAAGGCTGGTCAAGGTAAATTGCTGACAAATCACACCACACACATATCACTTCAGCCGAAAGACGTCTACTGTTGGACACAGGCCCCAAGTGTCGCCACAATTAACAGTCCTGTGCGTTTCGCATCCATTGGATTCCTGCAACCCATACCAGGTGATCGGTCCACCTTGTAGGAGGCCTTCCAACGCTGCGTCTTGCGGTACGCGGTCGCCATTCCAGAACCTTGCTGACAAATACTAGCAAGAAAAATGGATTAATCAAAAATTTTATTTTTGTTACGCTCGCGCTTGACCACTATCTCACCTGAAGGAAAGCGACGATGTAGTCTACGATAGAGCACGCTTGCCTAGAAGAGGCCTATTCAGTCTTAATTTAAAAACAAAAGAAAACGGAGGTACATAATCTAAATTCAAATTCTATACTACCGTATGATATATTCATTTTTAGGAACAAGGTCATGTCAAGCTCTGACACATGTTACATAAAACCACGCCATTTTTGCATAGAGTTTGCACACTACAGTCACTAAGATCTTTTCAGCCTTTATCTCCATCTAAATTTAAATATCTTGTCATACTTGTTGATTGATTGTAACCAAACGTAGCTAACAAACTGCTCAAAAAAAACTGGGCAAGTACGAGTCTGACTCGAGCTTCAGGTTCTAAACTACAATATTAAAATCGAGCAATAAAACGTCGACAAAATTACTTTTGCTGTGTAAAACCCCCTTTAATTTTTTACTTTATTTTAATTGTATTATGTGTTTTTCTAATGCCGCTGCTACAACAATAGGTAAGCCTATTGTAGCGGCGGCATTAGAAATACACATTCTGCGAAAACAACTCTCGTATCTCTTACGGCAGTCCGCCGAAAGACGGACAGGCGGACACAGGGACAGCGGAGGCTCAGTAGTAGGTTCCCGTTGGCACCTTTTGGGCACGGAACCCTAGAAAACAAACTAATATCCATGTGGCTAACCAAGGAACGGCCACAAACGGCCACAATGGGTCAACGAGATAGAATTACGAACTTCAACGGCCGCCGTCTCTTCCGGTTGATCTAGGTCGGTGCTGTCCATTATAAATTATGGTGAGCTATTTTTGGGACGTGGTAAAAGACTACCAATTTACTATCAGTGTCTTAAGCCCCATCAATTTTTAGTTCAAGCTCGATATTTCGCAACACTTTCGCGCTTGGGAAGAGCAACGCCGTGTCCTCGTGGGGGCGATCGGCGGCGGCGATCTCTCGCGCCGGGCCTTGGTACAGGCCATGGTCCGGAGCGAGGAGGAGTGGCAGGCGGTCGCCACACTAGCATCACTGCTAGCAAAGGAGGCGGCCGATCGCGTGAGGCAACGGTCCTCACGCCCCAACCGCCGCCGGGATTCCAATCCCGATTTCCGGCCACCGGACGGCGGGCAATGGGTGGCCCGCCGTCCGACCGTCCGGACCAAGCCCAAGTCGTCGAGGGCGCGTATTGTTCCACGCGCGCCTGACACTATCTCTCACTCCGCCCAAGAGCGGAATTTGTCATAAGATGATTTTCCCAACTAAAAAAGTAAAAAAACACTTTCGCGCTTCAAAATGAAAATCATTGACTTGTTTTTTAATGACATATAGTAGTGCTTGACTGCGATCCCACCTGATGGTAAGCAGCATATAGCTCAAAAATCAGAGCAACTTAAATGGGACTGGGCAGGTCATGTCTGCCGCATACCAGACGAGCTGTGGGCCCGTAAAACACAGGATTGGTGCCCCCCAGACACAGCGACACGGGGCCGCGGCAGACCACAAAGGAGATGGCGGGATGACCTGGACGTGGTCCTTAAGGATTGGAAAACAGAAGTGAAAAGTCGTGATCATGGGAAGGAATGAACAAAAGCCTGCGCAAATTCATCCCGCTTTTGCACACCACTGGGATAATATGAGCTAGAACCTAATAATAATAAAAATCGTTATTTCGTAGGTTTAGATTGACAACTTTAATTTTCTGTTCATCTAATGGGGCTGACCCTCATTTTTCTTACAGATAATTATTACAAAAGGCAATCAGAGCTACTATGCACAGCCCAGTAGGACTGATGCTTGCTAGGGTTGCGGGAACGTTTGAAAGAGTGATCCTAGAACGCAGAAGGCAACGGTGGGTACTTTTTAGTCAGTAAAGTCTGAGATGCCGTCTCTGACGTCGGAAGCATTTAATGATTACAAACCACAAAAAAAAAAAATTGTACCTAAACCGATAGTTGTTCATACGTCGATACGTCGTAATTCAAGTTATTTGAACTTGTAGTTATGTAAGGTATTTACTAACAAAATTAACCTCTCGTGGTAGCGGATCAGCGGATCATACATTCATGTTCTGTTCTCATGGTTATTTTCACAAGGTTAACAAGATTAAAAATCTCTGGTTTTTCGTCTTGTTTATGTACCTATTGATATTTAGACTAATGTAAATGTTTAATTTATTCAGTCATCTTTTTTTTTCCGGTGGGAAAATCATCTTATGACATCCCCCGCCCTTGGGCGGGGCGGGAGATAGTGTCAGACTTTTACTGACTAAAAACCCACTCCTGTTCCTTCGTTGCCTTTCGTACCAGGGCTGAGTCTTCCTTTCAGAATCAGACCCGTTACCGGACGGTCGGATGGCGAGCCACCCATTGCTCGCCGTCCGCAAGCCTGCGCCTACGATGGCCGGAAATCGGGATCGGAATCCCGGCGGCGATTCCGCGAAAAACAGAATAAAATAAATATTTAAGTGGGGCTCCCATACAACGGACATGATATTTTTTTGTCGTTTTTATAGATAATGGTACGGAACCCTTGGTGCGCGAGTCCGACTCACACTTGGCCGGTTTTTTAGATGAATGTGTAGGTGATGGAGACGTATGTTGTGACAGCAATTTTGTGTGTTAGCGAGACGTTTTTTACTGATGATCGGCAGTTACTGCGTATTGACCGATCGGTACATTTGTGTGACAAGCTTGGGGTTAAAATAATTAAACAGTATTTCACCGTCTCAAATAAAATCTTTTATTGGTGTCGTAGTAACTCCCAGGGTAACGCAGTAGGTATACAAAGCTTTGACCCCCATTTCATTCCCTTAGGGGGGTGAATTTTAGAAAATCCTGTCTTAGTACTCGCTTACGCCATAAAAGGAAACCTTGTGCGAAATTCCACGTTCCTAGACCCAGTAATTTCGGCTGTGCGTTGATATGTTAGTCAGTCAGTTTCTCCTCTCCCCTAAAAGGATGAAACGGGGGTTCAAAGTTTGTATGGAGAAACCTACCTTCACGCGGGCAAAGCCGCTGGCAGAAGCTAGTTTTATATAAACAGAATAGAATAAACTTCATTGTATACCAAAACAAAACAAAACTTACAGAAGTATTTCAGTCAAGCGGAAATTTAAAAAAAAAACCTAACTACTAGATATACGTCACAGACTACGCATTACACCAAAACCTCTGTTTTAAAGTTAATTTGTTTTATTTTTATTATTCAACTTATTATGTTTCATTGTATAAAATACAATAGCCTTGTTATTAAATGTTAAAAATAAATTTAACACCAGTTCCCAAGATACAGGTTCTACCCAGTTTAGGGATCATTGTACAAATTGATTTTCAAAATAATTACGTGATCAAATACAGATTATACAGGGTGTTTTTGACATCGACGCACCAACGAATACTATCCATAATCCAGTAGGTATATGACTCTGGACCCCAGTGGTAGATTTTCTCGTCGGCTTTTTCCTAATTAAAACAAAAGTCAGTACTTTTTTAAATTTAAACTGTGTAAAATCGTTATTCTAACCAACCCCGATGATATTTTTAGTAAAAATAAAAAGAATAATTATAAATTAATTAATTAAAAAGACATCGGGGTAGATAAGCCCCGCCTAGGTAGAGCATAAATCAATTTGAAAGGATCAAAAGTGTCTCAAGATCTTATCCAGGCCACTTAACACCTCTTCACCAGAGCTTCAATATTAACATGAATTAACCAGTAGAGTGCCCATGTGCTAATAACGATACGATATAACAGAGTACACTGAACACAAATGAACTCATTAGTGCACTTTTATCGGTGGACTTTGTGTCTGTCTGACCACGAGTCCAGCTGATGGACAAGTGGTGGAATATTTCCGAGCATTGACTGTATTGTAAAACAGAAGAAATTATTTAATTTACCAAAAATAAGAGAACACTAAATCCCGTGGCTAAAATGGTATTTCTGCCTTATAAACATCAACATATTGTAGACATCCGTATCAAAAAACTAATTAATCGTAATTAGTAGCTGGATTATTTTCTACATCTTCATTTAATTCCTTGGCTAGGTGGTTAAAATCCTGATGTTGAGGCCTGGCCCAGGTCATAGTATATATGTATATTACGCTCATTATGTGAGCACAACATTCTAATGTTCTCAGTTTTTTTTTGAGAGATCTTCTTCGTCATTTTGCACACTTTCGTCTCTAAAGACCAATATAGCTTGCTTCACGGGAATATGTAGACCCTTCGCGAAATTTCTTTAAGAAATGGGTGAGTAGTTTCAATGTTTTTAAAGAAAGTCATCATCATTATCTTGTTATTAATTCCTACATATTTGGGGTAGACGCAATGTCTTCTTCAATTTATTCAAAGTCAAGGCAATACAACTCAGCGCTCTATAGTCAAGCTAGGTACTAGGTCTAGTACTAGTAAAACGAGAGCATCTAAAACAACTTAAACAGGATCCCCAAAATCGACTCACTCGACAATAAGGCAACTCATGGCAATAGACGACTTAGCCTACTTTTCCAAAACCACCAATTTCCAGTCCAAATATTAATAATGTTATTATTATGTTTTTTTTTTTTTTAATATTTCAAAATGAAAACTTTATGTAAATAAGAGAAATAAAGAGCAAATAATAATTTTATTTCGGACACAAAAATCTATAGGCTGTTAGTAACATACAACACAAAACTTATTAGAAAAAATATATTAGCAAAACCGCAGAGCAAAATCCTTTCAATTTCCAGGGATGCCGTGCAAGTGGTCATAAATGGCGTACAATTGTCATCTCGACTTCCAATGGACCGGCAATTGCCTCACACTGGTGTAATTGGTGGTCTCGAACGTTCCTGTCATGCAACATCGAGGGCTGGCCGATATTAAACACATTACACATTGTGGTATAATGCTGGATGATTGGTATGGATTATAGGAGCGAGGGGAAAGAAGTTTGATTCACGAGAACCTTAGCTTCCAGTTTAATTTAACAATGATTTAGGTAATGTCAGTTGGAGTAGCATTATACACACATACATACAGCTATCATTACAGAAGTTCAATGCGATAGTGTAGACAAAAAATAGAAATTACAATAACAAGTACCTACTTACACCATTCAATTCAATCAATATACAAAAACTATTAAGCATGAGCATAGCATAATCAGCCTTATAATGTATTGTTTACATTGCTGAGACTCCGGCCTCCTCTCTAGGAGGCCGTGATACGCCACGCGAACCCATTGCGCATTGGGGGATGTCTGTCACATAGGCGTTGGCAGTGTGTCACCTTTACGATTGGAATATTTGCATCTGAATCACTGAAATATTCCGAAACAATTATATGTATCATTTGGAACATTTGGAACATCGGCTCAAAAGATACAAACGGAACATTTGAAACATCGGCTCACAAGACACTGACTGTTATGATTCGTGATCTGTTACGTTGCTCCATACACCAACAGTTTTATAGTTCAGTTCATTAAAATGTACACTATTTACGTTTTAATTTGAATTTTAAAAAGACTACAGCAGGTCACTTATAGTAAAGAGTGTTTCAGTGTTCGAATTGATCTTTCGGAACACTAAAATGTTTCGGAACATTGAGTGAACGGAAAAAGTTACACACGCCTAATGTCATAATGTCTTCAAAATTTTTCATTCTAGGACATAACAGTTTTCTGGTGGCGGTGAAACCAATTATACAAAATAATGCGCCTGGCTGAGTTTGAATCTGTGTCCTTCCGGATACAGTTAAGTGTTCAAGAGGAATAAAAAAGCATTTCTCTAACGGAATTCTGGGTACATAAGATAAAAATCAATCAAGCATCAGCATACCAATAATATATTAAATACTTGTATCATAATTTATAGATAATGAAATGCAGTGTGACGCAAAGTATTTATGCACTATCATAAAAATACTTAATGAAACAAAATCTAAGCCAACCGATAAAAAGGAAAAGCATTGCAAGTTTTAAAATTTGTAAAGACAATCAATTTTATTTGCACAGCCTGTCAAAAACCGGCATGTCCTAGAGTTCTTTATTAGGGATCGATGCCTAGAATAAAAAAATCAAAGACATATCGAGCATTTTTAGGAAGAACAGTCTAAGCGACCATTAGCTCTTTTTGTAACCCCCTTCTGTCAAAAGCTCCAACTGTCGGTTACGATGTTGTTTTTCCTTTGGTACCTGATTAAAAAGTATTTTATAACAATAATATATGTTCATGATCAGTTCTTCTCTCCTTAGTCGGTACACTCTTGCCAGAGTGGTCGTCAGTCATCATTGTGAATCACGATAAATGATTGGTGATTTTGGTAATACGGCGCCATTCATCGCGGACTGCAGCTTTCCGGGTACATTCGTAAACCGAGCACTTAGTTGCGGCCTTGATCTGGTTTGTCCATCTCATTGGTGATCTATCACGTGCCTAGTGCCTTTAACATTTCCCTGCACGAGACGCTTTTTGGAGTCATTACAATTACAAGAGACATGTGTAATACACATGATCAGAAGGTAAATGAATAAGAAATCGTTTTTTTTAGAAAGGTATAGTCATTAAGACTTTAATTAGGGAAGGGAAAACCCATTCTTGTAAAAAACGCCAACTATTGCTTACGATGTTCTTTCTAAAAAGGGTTTATGTGACAATACGTAATGTCCCCGCGTAGTGCGTATCGTAGTTTAGTCTATTTCTCAAAGAGGAACGATTATAGGCTGATTATACAAAATTGGCTGTCTAGACATATCTATAGACCGACAAAGATATCAATTCACCCTATTTGACTTGCACCTTGTCCGTTTTCCCACGTATTACTAAGAGAAAATAAACGTTTAATGAGACTGTAATTTCTTCACCACCGGAGTCACGGTACTTTCACGGCGTCATGATCTTTAATAACTACGATTTAAGGACTAGGATGGTGTGTGCGGTTTTGCGAAACTGAATAATTGCTAGCGTGTGGTGTAACAGAGCCACTGTGTCTAATGATGTTAAATTGGCACCTTCAGGCTTTTTAGCGTTCCCTGGTAACGAAGCGAAACGTCTGTTCATTTTTTTTTTGTACTAGTCACACTAACATGATAAAGGAAAAAGTTTGTATATAAATATATATAGTGCGTTTGTTTGTTACTTTTTTACGCTCTAATGGCTAAAAGGATTTTGATGTCATTTGGCACACGGAAAGACCATGTCCTGGATTAATGAATTTTCAACTTTCGCGTAGGCGAAGCCGCTGGCAGACACTGGTATTAAATAAAATTAAATATAGTCTTTATTAACTTAACTTTCATAGAAACAGTAATTACTCGATCTATGTGGAATAGACCAGTTGTAAGTCTAAATTACAAAGCCCGATGGAAATAATAATTAATTTAATTTAAATTTGTTGTAAATGCGAGTAAAATATGAGAGGAAAAACCAGCCTAAGAAATTCCAGAAGCACATTATGGAAATAGCAAAGAATACCGTAGATAGATGTGAACTAGATCACAATCGAGGCATTGATTACATTCTCATTATATACGCAATACACAATAGCAAGAACAAAAGAATCAACATTAAAAGTCATTAAATTAAAAAAGCAGGAGCATTTAACGATACAAAGACATAAAGCAGGACCGACATAAAAAAACACCTACAGAACCATATGAAAGGAAGTAACAAATTATCTTTGTTAAAACAAAACGTGCGAATAAAACCACAGGTGGATGATAGGACCTGTAAATCTAAAGAGGACAGGTTATATATAGGAGAGGTTTATATGGTACGCTATTATGCGTTACTCTTGGGAGGCCGGTAGATGGCATGGCGGGTAATTATAACCTTGGAAACTGTAGATAACACCCTGAATAATATTATAATGGTAACTTAGGTAGCTCAAAAAATACTCTAAATAATAATATAGAGGTAAAAAATCATCAAATAACTTCTCCCGCTCTGGTTGAAGCGAGGTGTGCGACTTTTACTGACTAAAACTCACCTGTGTTCCTTCTGCTGCTCTTTTCATTCCAGGGTCAAGGTAAGTTGTTCGAATATTCCCGCAGTAGTATACTACTCCTGACTCCAGAAATAGGGTAGTCAACATTTGTAAGTGCTAGACATATCGTCCCTTTTTAGGAAGAATTTCGTAAGCGACAGTTTGCATTTTTTGCAGAAATGGGTTTTCCCCATAATGAAAAACTTTTTATGATAAAATTATTTAAAAAAATATATATCTTATTATTCATGTAACTACTGCCATAATAGAATAGTTGCTATTAACATATTTTCATAAATACTTTTTTTATGGAAGAGAAAACCCATTCCTTCATAAAATGCAAATTGTTGTTTACAATGTTTTTCCTGAAACGACTCTATATTATCAGGGTAGACAGCAACATAATATTATGTATATAAAAGTTTCGCATAAATATCACAGAGAGTTAATTAACCAGATTAGCACCTGCACGGTCTTTAATTAGCGCTTAAGCGCGAACTTAGAGATATCTATCGAGAACACTATAAATAATCTAATTAGCAATGGTCGGAACAGATATAAACTTTACTATCTCCCTCATCAGAAAAAAAAGAAGAGCCTTATCGTACATGTATCCGGGCTACTTTCAAACTAGTCCAGATATCGAACGCAGGTGCTATTCAAGCAAGCCTAGACCATCAAGATTGTATCTTGAGAAAAATTGCAAACGATGAGTATGAAGAAACTAATTAAAGTCACTTTGACTTGAAGGAAGCCAAACAAGTTTTATTTTTTCAAGTTAATTTCCTTGCCTAGTCCAGTATTCGGCCACGGCAATGCCTTCCGCTGACGCTGACATTAGGTCCATGGGAACACAGGTAACAGGGCACGTGGCGTAGAATGGAAGTTGGGACATGGCCTGCGGATAAACACCGCTAACAAAAGAGTCAATTTCGTCTGATGCAGTCTAGAATTAGTTTAGGATCTGAAGAGATCTTGAGGGGATCTGAAAGGTCTGAAAGATTGTCAAAAATTGGATGAAATTTACCAAGAGACATTAGTAGCATATGCCACTTAACCATATACCTTTTTCTTATTCTTTATTACACCAGAACATGAAAATAATCTACTTGCTCCGTGCGCCCAACTATGGTCGGTCGATTTTAATGTATGTATACTATTTTTTTTATATATTTATTAGATATTTACACACGCATATTGTAACATAAATCCACGCCTTTTGTGTTTTAGCTCGCCACAATCATGGCGGTAAGTCCCCTCTTTGAAGAGTGGCCAGAGAGGCGCCACGACGTCCTCACTTTCCGCATGACACAGGTCCTCATCGGACATGGCAAGTTCGGGAGGTTCCTTTCGCGGATTCAGGCGGAAGAAACTCTCGGGTGTCACCATTGTGCGGATCGCCTGTAGGACATGGTGGAGCATACGGTTGTGTCTCTCTTGGGTGGCACCGCCCGTGTTCTCATGGAGACGATCTGCGGCGGCGACTTCTCGCGCCGGGCCCTGGTTTAGACCGTGGTCCGGAGCCGTGTTTAGTTTATTTTCTTTTATTTACTTCTTTCTATTGACCGTTCCGTGAGTGTGTCCGTGGCATCATAGCGGGCCCAAGCAAAATAACAACGCTGCTTATTGTTTTTAAATATGATGTAGGCGCACTTCACCTAAGTAGAGTAACCATGTAGTTACTTGCCTGTTCTTCTCCATAGAAAACGACCAATTGGAACCGAGCACTTGCTTCTGACATATTGTAAGTGCCAATGTAAAAAATGTCTTCTGGTATTTCTAGTAGCACTAACATACCAAGTAGCAGAAGGGACCCTTGAAATCAGCGTTACTGGTTAGGTACAGCTGCTGTACCTCTGCGGTCATAAATCATTAGTTTTAATCTCAAATTGAAATGTGGGCTTAGAAATGTCCAGTTCGAAAGCCCAAAGTTTGATTTAAAATATAACGATGATTAATTTATTGCTATCTAAATCCTCCTGGGGTATTATCCTGTCTCTAGGAGATCAAGTATGATTAACGGAATTATCAGAGACCGGCACGTGATAAATAGGAATAATTTTATTAATAATATAAACATTTCTAGATTAAACATTTCTAGATAAAACATTTACTAGTTGACGTCAATAGGTTGTTTGGTTACGCGCGGATTTACACGAGACTTGGCTTTCTTTGTGCCTATCCTGGATTTAAAGGGGTAAATTTTTTGATAAGATTATTGGTTATTAAGATAGGAAAGTATTAATACCGCTCATTGTACATTATCTTGTAAAAGGTTATTCACGGTTGCTCTAAAGGTTAATAAAATGAAAACAAACAGAAATTAAGGATAAATAAATTGAGTTTCAGCGACGAATTTATTTTGTCTTCCTTTATATATGAACGCATTTTAGGCCACCTTAACATTGTTCGAACAAAATTCTTCTGGGAAAGAACTTTTTCAATGTTTTTATAATTTCTGAGCAACTTGAAAATAGTCCCACATTGAGTTTTTTATAGCTTTAATTAATAAAAATGGTAATTTCGATTTAATTGATAATTATGGTTGGCCGGACTTTGGACCGGATTGATACGACATTGAGTTGACCGACAACCGCCGACGACGGCCGAACATTCCTAACTTCCAAAATAGTACGAGTGTTCGCAATCTGCGTACTAATTAAATGTAAATACTTACACTAGTATTAGCCGTCTGAGGCGTCAGTTAGGTGGCTGGTCTTCCTGTGTAAAATTTATGACATCAAAAACATAACTTATAAAAAAACTAAGTCTTGCAACTCAGTTCTCCCGTAAAAAGTTGAGAGATCTATGTAAATATCAAGTCGGTTAATTTATTCAGTCCCCACTTAAGGGAACTTCTGCAATCTTATAGTGGCCATATCAATATTACAAATCTTTTAATCCTTTAAATAATTAGATTGACTTCGAAATCGTATAAAAACAACATGTATCTCACAAGTAATACATATTATAATTATGTTTAGTCCGTTTAACCGACTTGGTATTACAACTTTATACGATAGAACTGAGTTGCGAGACTTATTTTTTTTTACAAGTTATGTTTTTGATGGCATCTCATTTATTTTTGTAGATTTTTTTATATTATAAATATGTATACAGGTACACTGATTAATTCACTGCAAATGTAACTTTGTAATCCTATATATTTATATGGGATTACAAAGTTATTTATGCAGTTCGTGTATCTAGAAAACTGTACCGAAATTGCAAAATATTTTAGTTTTTCATTGATTTATACAATAAACACTAATTGTATTTTAAATTTGAAGCTTCTGTTTGCTAGAAGCGCCTTAGAATCTTGATGATCGGATGTCAGTGAGAATTTGAAATATACCGTTTTTATACAGTGCCTGCTAGCTTACTGGAAATTCAGGCTTCTAGTTTTATACACAACGAAGTTATAGGGGTTGAAAATGTCCTAAAATGTTTGAGAAAAGGATGGTACTGCCGCGCCGCTTTTTTGCTCGCCTTGGTTTGGGCACTGCCATGCCCCCAGATCTCTGGATAACATTAGAATATAGGCTAATCTCTGCCGTTACTTGGGTAATGGAACAATAACTGGCCGGAAAACTTCACTATTATGAATATGGAATTGTGTATGAAAGTGGAGAGGACAATATATTCAAAGGACAGCCTATGTGGCAGATAGGATGTAATTGCAGAAAACTGGTAAATGGGAGAACAGATGTGATGCTGCAAAGACTCGAAATAGACAGGAGGACATGTGTATATCGTTTTTCAACGCAATACCTATGCGTATTACAGTCAGCTCCGCTTGGGCGAAGCACCGCCGTGTCAATACAATCGGCTGAGGCGACCTCTAGCGTCCGGCAATAGTCCAGGCCATGGTACGGAGCGAGAGAGAATGGGCAGCGATCACTTCCTTCTGCGAAGCAATAATGCATGCGAAGGTTTTAGAAAGTGTGAGGAGGAAGCAAACCTTAGGCCCCGGCCTCCGCAAGACATGCTCAGGGCGACTCCCAATCACTGTAGGCTCGGCCTTGCGTACGACGAGTAAAGGTAGTTCGCCGTCCACTAAGGACCAGGCTCAAGCCGACAACGGCGCGACGCGGATCGCACACTCAAAGAGGTATTATCAAAATGGACTGGACCCACTAGAGTGACAGGACTGCTGGTGTATTTAGAAGAGTTATCGTAGTCCAGGAACGCAAAGGGCAACTGAAGGTACACAGGTGGGTCTTAGACAATAAGTCTGATACTCCCTCTCGCTCCGTTCAGAGAGGAAGGGGTTATCTGATGAAGTGATGATCTCCCGCTAAAAAACCAGAAGTATGCGCATTGGAAGTACAAGACAAACCGGTAGCATTGCTTTAAATTTAAATGAATATAATAAGGAATAAGGAAGGATGCAATGTTTTGGGTTTAAATTTACAAGATAATTTTATCTGCATGGTTGAATTGATGCGAACTGGTGAAGGGAAGAACAGATGGCATGCTGCAACGACTCAAAAGGTTTGAGATGAGGACAGGATGAAAAAAAGGTGACACACTGGCTCCGTAACAAAACAAGTGCCTTGGTTTTCTCGTTTTTAATGCAGTATGCGCAAAGTACAATACAGACCGCTATTACTATAAAAGTAAATGAATAGAAAAAAGGAAGGATGCAATGGAGTAAATTTAAGTACACATAATAATTTTATCTCCAAGGTTACTTAACCGTTTAACGGCCTACATCGGATCATCATCATCATTTCAGCCGAAAGACGTCCACTGCTGGACATAGGCTTCCCCAAGTATCGCCACAATGAACGGTCCTGTGCGTCTCGCATTTATCGGACTCCCGCAACCGTTACCAAGTCATCGGTCTGCCTTGTAGCCTCTTACAAGGTTCCTTCCAACGCTACATCTTCCGGTACGTGGTCGCCATTCCAGAACCTTTCGGCTCCAACGACCATCCGTTCTGCGAGCAATGTGCCCTACCCATTGCCACTTAAGTTTGGCAATTCTTCGTGCTATGTCAGTGATCTTGGTTCTCCTGCGGATATCCTCATTCCTGATTCGATCACGCAAGGAAACTCCGAGTATAGCCCTTTCCATTGCCCTTTGGGTGACTTTCAAGTCTTCTGATGAGGCCCATTGTAAGCGACCACGTTACAGAGCCATACATCATCACTCGGATATATACGATATATCCACGACCAAATGCTCCATCTCGTCTGTCGTCTATGTGGATTGAACAGTTAAACGCTATGGAGTACCCAGTCGCAAACACACGACCCTGGCAAATAGAATACGAAACCATTCATCAGACCAATCCAAAGCAAGCGGTTAAGGGTTAATCACTCACCGCGATTTCTGCGTGCCTCTGAAAGCCGTTTGTCTTAACTGTCATTTGTAGATCTTTGACAGTCATTAGGGCTAGTTCGAAGCCAGGAAATCTAATACCAGTCTTGCCAAGGGATATCTTTTACCCAATTACTGGGTTCTGGAGATCAGATAGACACTCGTACTCAGCTGCATCTGGTTAGATTGGAAGCTGACCCTAATTTAGTTGTTTTTTTTTTTTTTGGATAATTGACAGTTGGATCAGATTAAAGCTCTATGAGTACCCAACGTGACTAAAGCCCAGAAAATAAAATTACAGTTAGTAAGGTAAGGGCTACCGCGACTCTTGAACACAAAAGGCTGCTTGAAAGAAACACAGGTGAGTTTTAATCAGTAACAATCTGGTACTCTTTTGCTCCATCCAGAGAAGATTGTTACACCGAAAAAAATTGTAAGTAAGGCAAAGTGAATCACAACCAATTTTAATAATATTGGCCGTTTTTTAGCCCATCTATCTATTTAAACAAAAGGAGAAACTGACTGATTGACATATCAACGCACAAAAGAAACTACAAGAATTAGGATCGTGTAATTTTGCACAAGTTTTCCTTTTATGACGTAGGCGAGCACTCAGATAGGATTTTCCAAAATGGGGGAAATGGGGGGTCCAGAGTTTGAATGGGAAATCCTAATTTCACGCGGGCGAAGCTGCTGGCAGAAGCTAGTCTTTCTCTATGACTGTATAATAATTCAATTAGCTTTTTATAGTTTCTAATTAAGCAAACATTACAGCTATGGCATCATGTGTGTCGTGTATCTTCACAGGCTCCAATCCAACCAACAGTTCGCTGGGAGTACCTATATCAGAATTATCACAACCGCGCAATCCCACGCACCGTCATGGGGCCACAAATATTACGAGCAATATTACTTCTAATCTAAAGTGATACAAGATTAACAATACTTTTGGTAATCGCCATTTGGGTACGCAGTTTTCTTTTTTAGAACTTACGAAGAGAAGAGCTTTTTGCTGCAATATATGATAGTGCAGCAAAAAGTTAACATCTCTTTTTGCTTTCTTACAGCAAACTAGGGACTTTCTAATTTTGTATGTTTTCATCTTTCCAATTCCAATTTCTTTAAATCCTTTATCACACTAACAATAGATAAAAGGCTAAAGTTGGTGAGTGTGGGCTATTTTTTTAGATAGGAAATCATCTAATGACTTCTCGCGCACTAGGGCGGAGCGAGAGGGTGTGTCAGACTTTCACTGCCTAAACCCCACTCCTTTATTCCTTCTTTGCCTTGCGTTTCAGGACCCGGGTTTTCCTTCCAGAAGCGAATCCATAGCCCCAGGAGGCTTCGACCCTGCTGGGCCCCTACGAATTTGCTGACATCAGCTTAAAGCGTGCGTGTAACCCTGAGCGCCGTTTGTGAGTGTAGGTGTGTATGTTTGTCTTCTTTTTATCCCGGGAATGTTCCCTTGGGATAATTTTCTACTTTCAAGCGGGCGAAGCCGCTAGCAGGACTTAATCATTTTACAAATCTAATTTTGCGAAACGGACACACACAACAGAACGTAAATAATCACGCCGAAAGATAATTTACCATCTGATCGTATCTGTTTAGATATTGTTAGATAAATTGCTTTATTTATCTACATTAACACATTGGCAGTCATATTTCATCATTTCCATCGACTCAGTGTTTACAGGGCATAGGTTTATCTTGGCAATTCATGGTTGCAACTGCAATGCTTGCACTTGGAAGTTTTGATATCAACAATGTTACAAATCTGATAAATATTAATTATATAGTGTTGTGTTTAGTGCATTGTAAATAAGCTCCAGTAGTAGGCAAGCACAATTGAACGTAACGTACGATGTCCTGCTAATATTTTTACATCGATAGCTCATGACGTATGAATTATTTTCCGATTGCCAGAGAAGAACGAATTGTGGTTTTTGTCTGACTAGCAAGATAAATAATTGTAGACGCCATGTTATTTATTAGGTGTCAGAACTATGCGGTAGAAACTGTGGGTAGTGGCGTAGCTAGATGACCAACCGATTTTTGGTATAAGGTATATAAATATTTATTAGTTTAATTTAAGATTTCAAAACTCTTTTTCTACACATTATTGTCTACATCTCTTCTAATCACTCCTTAAGCAGGTCTGCTGGAAGAAATTTCTTTTTGAAATAAGCAGTACCTTTGTACAATTGTTTATAATAAGATATCTTTTTCTCTACATTTGTGTGTACTTACATAAATTATAAAATAAATAAATAAACGTCCTTGGGGCAAAAACAAAGTTTATTTTACGTGGGAAATCATCAAATAACTTCTTTTGTTCATAGTGTTAGAATTTTACTGACTAAAACGAGTTGCCATAATTACTTAAGTTGCAACGTATTTTATTTAGGTTTCGAAGGTGGGAGAATTTTTCGCTAGTTCAATATGAGGTTTGTCAATCAGATTTGCCCCCTGCCTCTAGCTTGGGGGCCGCAGGGCACTGCGCCGCCTAGCCCTTTGGTAGCTATGACTGTGGTTGGTATGACTGTGGTGTTTTAGTCGGTAAGAGTCCGATGTATCACTCCGTTCTCCCCTGACACGCACACGTTACAATTATTTATCTACATTAAAAACAAAATGCTTGCTAAAGAAGGATGGAGGTAAGTACATATTTCGCAACAGAATAATAAATCCTTTTCCACTTTATAGATCAAAACGTAGTATGGACTGGATATACACAGTTTAGAAACAACATGTAAAAACTTAAGATTAAAAAAGGAAACTAACACTGTGTGTCTCACGGCTACGTCAAATAGGTCCATATCAACAAAAATACTAAACAACTAGGAATGTGGTAGGTGCCTGACGCTGGTTAGGTTAGTGGTTTTCAACTTAACCTTATTCAGAGTAGGTACAGCTAAAATTTAGTTTATTTATTTAGTTATGTAGTTTGACATGAGACACTTTTACAATGAATCATCTGGTGCACCAGACTCACACATAGAGATATGGCTAAGGCACGCAAGAAGATGGAGAGCGCAGACCCCTAATTTTCAATAAAAGGTGAATGATTTTCAAACGAAAGAATAAACAGAAAATTTCAGCTGTTAATAGATAATCTGAAACTGAAAACCATTTAAAAATAAGTTGTCTACAAAAGATATTTCGTAATGTCTATGCGCAATGACGTCTAGCGTTATTTTTATCTTTTTACGCGGAATTTTTTCAGAACATAATATTTTTAGTGTAAATATGTATACGGCCCAGATTATGTGATCCTTGTGAACACGCGACTGATGAGGTATATCATCACCAGTTTCATGGAAAGAATGTACAACAGTACATCTAAGTTGTAACACAAATACTTGGATTTTTAAAAATGAATTATCTAGTGCTTGAGTGCGATCCAACCTGATGGTAAGCTGTGATGCAATCATTGATGGTGAAGCGCACTTGTTTATTAAGGACCTATTCACTCTAGCCTATAACGTTAAACGTTTTGTTATATAGCCTATAACGTTCTGTTTTGTTTGTTTTTTTCCTTTATATTGTTTAATTATTATTAGCTATTAAGGCGTATAAAATAGTGCAAGAAGTGTACTTCTTTAAGTAATAGGGCACTTAGTTCATTAAACCGAGAGACAGTGACAATGACAACAAAGACAATGACCGAGCGAACGCCGGCGTTCGCTCGGTCATGTCTTTCTATTGTGTCTCTAATTACGCTACTCAATAGGACTTAAGGTTGAACTAGTCGCGAGCTCGTGCTCGCTGATGGGTGAGGCCAAAAAGTGTGCTGTCTCATCTGACATCGTGTCCGACAGCGAAAAATATTTACTTCAAATATTCACTTGATACTATAAGTGAATATTTGAAGTAAATATTTTTTTATTCGCTTAAATATTTTTTTATTGTAATTAGTATATTTACTATTCATATTTATATATTAAAATGAAATTATATTTAAATTAATTTTAGTATAATTTTAACTTTGTTTTTACAAGTATACTGTTTTTGAATTGAATATTTTATTTTATTTTTGATAGGTTCGCGCTTGACATCTCACCTGATGGAAAGCGATGATGCGGTCGACGATGGAGCGCGCTTACCTAGAAGTAGCCTCTTGACTCAAAGAACTTAATATTATGAACTTCTTCCAGTAGCACCAGTACCTATCTATTACTTAATGAAAAAAAACAATCAAATCGCTGTTTTTATATTTCTACACGATAATACCGCCAGTCGTCAAAAAAAAAAACGGTACAACAAATAGAAATCGGTAAGAAAAACAAAATACTAAGCATCAACGTAAAATCACCTGATACCGCACCCACTCATACGAGTGTAGTACATAACAACAACACTATCGATGTGTTTATCACACAAGTAAACAGCTGTGTGTTTACAGCCAGTGCGCGTGCACCAAAGCATTCGTATATATATCGCCTTCACAATTCATAATTATGAAGCGATCGTTCCCGCCTGTCATTTGAGAATCTGTGACAGTCGTTACAAGTATTCAAAAATGAAAAAATCTGACCACAGTCATGCCAGAGGCATTACTCTGCCAGTTACTGATTTTTTTATTATTGTTGATATACTCGTAATTGACCACTATCTCACCTGATGGAATGTGATAATGCGGTCGATAATGAAGCACCCTTGCCTAAAAGTAACGTACTCACTTTTGACTTGAAGACCCCTAGATTGTAGTTACCAGAAAACACAGACTCCGGCAGGGGATTCCACTCCTTAGCTGTACGCACAATGAATGTTTTCCCAAAACGTTTTGTGCGTATGGGTGGGAAGTCCCCATACACAAGTACTGTGTCCTGGAGTTCGTAAATGCAGTTGATCCACGTCATGTAGGCACTGGAACGGATTTGCATCAAATTAGACTGAAAGTCGAACCTAGAATGTTGGCTTAAGAAATTGTTCAAATTCTTTTGACAACCACCATAAAAGTGGAAAGGACGAGACCAACTGCTTGGTATTCATTTTATTTTCAAATATCTTTAATAACCATAAAAAATTTACAAACTGCTTGGCTTTAAATTTACGCTAAAGAGAGTAGTAAAAGCGTGCGACAAAAAAAAACTGACCAAAAAGTATGCTCTTTGTTTCATAAGCTATTTTAAGAAAGAATGCAGACAGCAACAGTCGCAATGCGCAAGCAATGAAAATGCAATTATAGCATGCCGGTTTTAGAACAAATGCAGTAACAGCACAAAAAACGGCAGTTTTGGCAAAAGTTCAACCTACAGCGTTTTTCCCACCTTTCTGCGTCTTCTGCGTTCTCAGTTTCCAATAGCATAGTAGCTACACTATCAGAAATAAAGATATCCGCAGGACAACCAAGGTTACCGACATAGCCCGAAGAATCGCCTAACTTAAGAGCCAGTGGGCAGGGCACATAGCTAGCTCACTGAACATATGGTCGATGGGGACGAAAGGTTCTGGAGTGGCGACCACGTACCGGAAGATGCTGTTGGAAAGCCGCCCACAAGGATGCGAGACGCACTGGACCGGTCGTTATGGTGTCACTTGGAGGAGCCCTATTTCCAACAGTGGACGTTTTTCGGCTGAAATGATGATGAGTAGCTACAGAACGTAGACAACAGACTTTCGATAGAATGTCATTGGTACATCAAACACTTAGCATAGCAAAGTAAATATGTAGTTTAATTATTCTCATTCAAAATTACATGACTAATTAAGTCTTCATCTTCATACATAGTCAATTGACTATTGTTTCGAAATTGGGTAGACGAGTGAACTACACAAAGTCGTATTTAGGTGACATAGATACTGACTACTACGCCTTTTATTGGTAAAACTATTGCCTTTGGAATCTAAATAAGGAGGAAAGTAAACAAGCAAACATTTTTACGATGAGCAACGCGAAGGTTGAAGGAAAATAAGGAGGAACTTTACAAAGGTGGTCAGCAGAAGTCCGAAAAGTTGGTTTATCCCAAGAACTTTGTCAAGGCAATGCCATTGATCGAATTCGATTAGGATGCGGACTGCGTATTTGTGTTCCTCATTACCGAGAAGATAAGAGTTTTATGATAGAAGTGTTTCGCAGATCTACATGTCGCAACTTAAATGTTCTATCCATGTAGTCGAAAGTATGCCATGCATTACCGGGGACTAATCCTCACTCCAATGAAGTTCTGGTTTAATTTCATCAGTTGTCCTTGCAACCAGCAAGGCTGAGAATTGAGGTATTGACTACAAAGAAAAAGATATCGATTAACTTGAGAATCACACTTGCATACACCAAGCAGCAGTCTCTAAACCAACTCTTTTGATAAATTCAAGAAGCCCCTATAAAAACCTAGAAAGACTTCGACTGATTCACGATGATGGTAACAAAACGATGGTGTCATGCAAGACACATTACGGTGCAACATTAGCGGGTATTTCGCAAATGATCGCGGTGCGCGTACGCCGCAATCTTCCGCCCTGCGTCGGTGCATTGCGAAACGTACTGCTCATATGTCGCACGATTTGTATGGCGTAGTGCGTTAGGGATGCCTGCTAGTTGGCTAGAACAATAGAAGAGAATAGTGAACATAACATCACACATAAAATCACAAAAGGATTTGGCAGATGACCCTATAAAGACCGTTGACTCTATACTATGTAGGTACCTATATCCAAACTTACCCAAATATTGTCCTTAACCTAACTGCTTCCAAGTTAGAAGAAAAAGAAGGTCCCAGGTCGGGGATTAGAGGACATCAGTCACCCTATCAATCTGGACCCGATATGGTGGCGCGTAGTGTCCTACGCGCGCCTCTCTTAGACGTACAGAGGAGTCACTCCGCAATACGGGATGAAGCCCGCCCGCTAGCGGCGGGCCAGCAATAATCAGGGACAGTTGAAGTCACACCGCAGCCGCAGTCCCCGATGCAAGTGTGAGAGGAACACCTGGATGACTATAATCAGTATCAGTAAGAGTCTGACAGACCTTCGAGCGCATCCAATGGCGGAGGGCTCGGACATTTATGAGTTTTTCCCCCGAAAAAAAAAAGACAAAGAGGTAGTAATATCGATTGAAGACAAACTATCAAAATTTAATATTGAATACTGCGAATCAGTAATAACTGCAAAAATTACAAACCAGACAAGACAGCAGATTCAAGAAACAATTTCCATCATCAAAGTAACACAATAGCTACTGTTATGATAACAAAACTGTTAATACGTAAGTAGCAAAGATTTTCTATATATCATCTGCGACCTGATGCAACAATGACATATTTCAAATAACATAAACAATCTTTATTTTATTTGGATTTTAAGTTAAAAATTATTGAAACCCAGGCGTATACCTTACCTGCGGGATTGTTCGAAAAAGTAACCACGGCTGTGGAAAACAAAAGGCAACTGAAGGAAAACAGTTGGGTTTCAGTTAATAAGAGATTGAAACTCCCAGAGCGCAGGAGAAGTTATTTTATTTCGAATTTCCGAACAAAAACTAAATAAGAAAGCATAACCCTAACTATTGTTATGCAGATTGTGTAAATTCATAAGCAATCGGTATGAATAATGTTAGTTGACAAAACAAATAGGAAACGTACCTCACAGTTATTGATAACTAGACGTTAGTCGAGATTTTACTCGTATCCTAGGCACGCAGGCACGCAAGGCAGCTGTCTCTAGCTTAGGCAGAGATGGAATTAGGCGTTGCCCTACATCCGAAGCCCCATAAAGGACCCGCGGTGGCGGCGCGTAGTGTTCACCACGTGCCTCTTTTAGACATAAATGGCAGTTAACAGCTTGCTCTCCACTATGCCGAGGCCCGTGGACAGCGGGACAGCACTAGTCCAAGGCGTAAGTCACACTGCGACCTCAGTCTTCTGTCGCAAAGAGCGACAGAAGGAACACAGGTGGGTTTCAATCAGTAAATATTTGACACTCCCTCTCGCTGCACTCAAAGCGAGAAAAGGTATTTGATATTTTTCCACTCAATAAAAAAGTATAAAGTAACCAAATGCAATTCAAATATTCAGTAGCTGTCGAGTGGTTTATTTAAATTATTTACTAACAATACCTTCTGGAACGAAAGCGATACAGTGCAATATGCCCTTGTTATTTTGAGTATAACGTAATGTTATTTTTTAAATAATACTTTGGTTACAAAAACATGTTGGTGTGTTACAGCTGTTTCACTAAAATATTGACCCAAAGTCAAATCATTTACTTACTTGAGAGAATTGAGATTACAAGCACTTTTTTGACCGATGAGATGCCTAATTGGATATCTGGATGTTAATTGTCATTGGAAATTCGATCTTCACAAATTCAACTAATATAGGTATTTGCACATGAGTAGCCAAATTATAGCAATTTAAGAGGATCTATAGAAAAATGCAGGCTGGGTTGCCATCTAAAATTCAGACGTTTTAGCAAAACGATGTAATGTTTAAAATGGGTCATCTACTCTGGAGGTTACCAAATATACCACGAGCGCGTAACGACTCGAACCTGGCTTAGCCCAGACTCAAGCATAAACCTTTTGGCAGATCTACCCACCCGGCTTTTCATCTAAGATCGAAGTATTTATGCGTTCTGGATATTGTAAAATCCAGACGTATTTCATGTGACCTTACAAAATCGGTCATCACCCGAATGGAATATATATATATTGGAAGGTTACTTGTCCATTAACCAACTACTTAATCAAAATGCTAATGAATTGCAATTAAAATATCTGTCTTTATTATTTTATACTTTACTAAACAGCAAGATAATAAACAATGAGAACCACAAACTAAAAAATATGCAGCCCGAAATGGCTATAGCTTGCATAAGCATTTAAACATAATCAGCCTTATAATATACCCACTGCTGGGACTCAGACCTCCTCTCTAGGAGAGAGGCTCTAAGAGAGGGGTTCTACGAATAGCCCATAATCCACCAAGCGAGCCAAGTACGGGTACGATGTCACATCTCTTCGCATTTTTTATTCTAGGACATGCCGATTGCCGCTGATGGAAAACATCATGAAGAAACCAGCATGGGTAGAGATTGGCTGAACAAAAAAGGGGGTTGCACTTGGTGGAAATCATTGTAAAGTTAAAAAAATTGGTTGAAAGATACATGCTTAATACTAACATAGATAAATAAATACATACTAAATATAAATTACTATTAAATTTAATACAAATGAAAACGAAAATATGATTACAGTGACAAGTAATACTTATTCGTAATATTCAGAGGTCTGAATTTGGGCACGCCACAATTATGGCGGTAAGTCCCCTCTTTGAAACGTGGTTGGAAAGATCTCACGGCGTCCTCACCTTCCGCATGACGTAGGTTCTCACCGAACACGGTAAGTTCGGGAAGTTCCTGCACCGGATTCGTGCGGAAGCGACGCCCGGGTGTCGCCACTGTGTGGTCCGCCTGGGGGACACGGTCGAGCACACGGTGGAGGTGTGCCCCGCTTGGGCAGAGCAACACCGTGTCCTCGTAGGGGCGATCGGCGGCGGCGATTTCTCGCGCAGGGCCTTGGTACAGGCCATGGTCCGGAGCGAGGAGGAGTGGCAGGCGGTCGCCTCCTGCGAAGCAGTAATGCTAGCAAAGGAGGCCGACCGTCCGGTAACCGCCCGGACCAAGCCCAAGTCGTCGACGACGCATATTGTTCCACGCGCGCCTCAGGGAGATATCAGCAAATCGTAGGGGCCCAGGGTCAAAGCCTACTGGGGCCACGGGTAGTGTGAAAGTGAAACACGGGGCCCTGGGACGAAGGCAAAGAAGGAACAAGAGTGGGTTTTTAGTCAGTAAAAGTCTGACACTATCTCCCGCTCCACCCAAGGGCGGGATTTGTCATAAGAAGATTTTCCCACCCAATACAAAAAAAGAGGTCTGAATTAGATAGAGTTATTTACGTACTTGCATCGAAATGATATTAATATGGATCTTCCCGGGATTTCTAATAAACAATCCAGTGTGGCCAATAATATTACAAATAATAAAAACCTCAGAGACAGATAAGACTAATAAAACAAACATAAAAAAAATATTAGTATTTTTCATTGAAAAATATCGCTCTACGTCAACTGAGGTGATGTTAGAAAATTTATACACTTCCTACTTCTCGTCATTAATGCAGGAAGAACTATTATTTTGCTTTATTTCTGATAATGTCATAAATTTTTTTTTGCTCTTTAAAATTAATCTCGGGATTCGAGGCATATCCACTTTATTCTTTCGCTGTATGAAATCAGTGTAAGTACATAAATAACTCTACCTAATTCCGACCTTAGCTAATATTCCTTCACAAGTCTTTTAAATACAGGAAGTGATTGCGCGCGTTTTATTGACAGCGACAGCGTTTTATTGGCAATGACAGACGAAGATTCTGGACAGTAAAGCACTTATCCAGGAACATAGTACAAAGAAACTCAAATCGTATATTGAAGTAAAGAGGGGTGAAAGTGGGGGTCTTAATGTACTTTGATATCCATGCAGGTAATGAAGTATTGTATTATCTAGATTGAATTTCAACAAGTTCACGTATTCACTAATGATTACTTTAACCAAAAGTGTCTATATTTTTATTTATTTATTATATATACTTTATTGTCCTACGCACTACGTGTTGCGTAGGACAATAAAGTATATAAATGGCTAAGCGAACCCCAAATAAGATGGGAAAGGAAGATGATGAGGGTCTAGCCCACCCATTGTATGTTTTATATATAAGTTTTTCTTGATAGAAAAACTTTGATATAAAATACATAATGGGTGGCCTTATCGCATTCCGCGATCTCTTCAAGGCAACGGAACTGGAATGGACAGTAATTGTCAGAACATGATGTGGGGCTGTCATTAGTTTGATAAAAGGCACCAATATTTATTACAATATATTACACACAATTTATCAGTTAAATAAAATTTAAGTGTAAGTAACAAATTGATAATAAAATAAAGTTAAGTTTTCTACACTGTATATGGCTAATGAATTTAATCCAAATTATAATCATTCATTGTGCGGATACCTCAGGCATGGAAGACCCTGTCGGAATTCGTGGTCCCTGATAGTTACAACCTGGATGCGTCTAGGCAAGAGTGCTCCATAGACGACCACATCAATGCTTACAGAAAAAAAAAAATGGAGGAGATCTATGCTTGCATGGAAAAAATATTTATATTAAACGTTGATGATATTTCGTAATCATCAAAACCGTCGTCTCTTGTCCTTATTTGATGTTACTTGCGCTATATCTTTTCTTTCATATTTATTCGTTCAATCATCTACAATAAAAAAATATGTAAAAAAAACATTTCTTTTCTTTTACACCAACGAAATGTAATCATCATCATCATCATTACTTGTATACCCCAAAAACATTTAGGAACAATGTGCGCTGATTGAGAGTTGTTTTAAATTACGTTAACGTGATCGAATTGTTCGCCGCGTTTGGCTCTCTTATTGGTTAAGAGCTTGGAGCGGACCAATCGGAGCGCCGAACGTCTTTATAAACGTGTCGATCGCCTTAACTTTAAACAAACTCACACTAGGCACTCTGAATGCTCGTCGAATTGGCAAATAATGGCATAGTTTGTAACTGTAGTTTTTGTACGGACATAATAGTATACATTTACATAACTTCAACTACAGTTAAAATAATGGTTAATGGCTCTCAGTATAGCACATCTGAATTCATTATTATTTTTCCGATGTATTGCGGGGGTCGGCCTATCTGGAAGAACCGACTTTTATTCTGGAAAGGATATCATCTAATAACTTCTCCCGCTCGGGATCAGCCCTGGCATCCGCCCTTCAAAGCCCCTTCAATCAAGCTGACTTCTCTTTCAGGAGAGCGTGGAACACAACGCGTCTTCGTCGACCAGGGCCTGATGCTTACCGGACGGCGAGCGGCAGCTCCAGACCAGAGAATTATGGCATAAAAAGGAGTTCTGGGGCCTCACCATGATGAGTAAAATGTCAGTCTCGCGAGCGAAGAAGACGGATGGAGCTATACACCCTTTATATATGTATAGCTCCATCCCTTTAACAGTTCAGTTTAGGTCGTAAAATGGATCGCGTTAGAGCTCGTGGTAGCACTATAGCACTATTGTACTTAGCAGTGGATTGAATATCAATGTTGATGATGTAAAGGACTTAACGATAACTCAATAAAGATTCATTTGAGAATTTACGATATTTGCTAAATGAGAACAATACTGATGACCTACCAGATTGCAGATAAATCTTTATAAATATTGTTATCAAAAAAAAAAACGCGCACAAATGCTTAAATTAAAATAGGCCAAATAAACATTGCTATTCTTAATTAAAACAGTAATATGTAGGACATAGAACTACACAATACCGTAATAATTTCTGCAGATCTCTAGTTAGATAATATTTGCGTCATATTGCGGAGAAATACTGGCACGAACACTGAGCATGCTTGACCTAAGATAAAGGACCTATATACGCACAAAACGTGCCATTAAAACAAATAAGTACCTTAGGGTTCAATGGTCAGTAAATATTGTTACAGTTTATGATTGTATTGTTTTGATTGAGTTACTCTTACTACAATATTTGATTGTACTTGCGTTTTCTAATCATGCTTCATGCAATGAATGAATGATGATGATGAGAACGATCGCAAGATGAGCGATGTTAAAGGTCTTTTTGACATAGTATGGGTAAGATGACGATTACGTTTACCTGGGACAGACAATCCAGTTGGGTAGGTAAACTTTGAGAAAGAGGACAATCGTCGAATCCGACTCAGCTGGGCAGCGTTCGGGAAGCTGCGCGGTATCTTCTCGTCCAACATACCACAGTGTCTCAAGACGAAAGTCTATGACCAGTGCGTGTTGCCAGTGATGACATATGGCACTGAAACATGGTCGCTTACAATGGGCCTCATCAGAAGGCTTACAGTCACACAAAGGGCAATGGAAAGGGCTATGCTCGGAGTTTCCTTGCGTGATCGCATAAAGAATGAAGATATCCGCAGGAGAACCAAGGTCGCCGACATAGCCCGAAGAATCGCCAAACTAAAGTGGCAGTGGGCAGGGCACTTTGCTCGTAGAACGGATGGTCGATGGGGCCGAAAGGTTCTAGATTGGCGACCGCGCACCGGAAAACGCAGCGTTGGAAGGCCTCCTTCGGGAATGCGGTGGATGCGAGACGCACAGGATCGGTCGTTGTGGTTACGCTTGGGGGAGACCTATGTCCAACCGTGGACGTCTTTCGGCTGAAATGATGATGGGTAAGATGACAGCAGGACGAAAATATGCATCTTTAAGATGAGAGAAAAGAATAGGTTTTGTACGAATAATTGCATTTGCTTTTTCGGTAAGGTCATGTGAAGAGGAGGCCTGAAACGCATGTTACTAAAAGAGTTATTAGTATACATGTGGATGGGTAGAGAGGGAGACGGGGACCAAAGAAACGGTGGACGGATTGTGTGAAAGAAAAGGGAGTTAGTGATAGCCTGACGAGTGTTAGGACAGAATGGAAAAAACGTTTTGCATCAACCCTAAATAACATAGGACAAGGGCAGGAAGATGATGAATTGCATTGGCTTTTTTAAGAGGAGTGTAGGACTGTAGAAGTTGGTTCGATGACCTGATGATGTACGCTTAAATTGCTGAATAAGCAAGGGGCTGGTGGATTTATTTATTTAATCTACATGCAACACATAGTACAAAGGCGGATTAATTGCCTTAGGCATTTTCTACCAGTCAACCTAGGGTGGTGAAGAGACGATATGGTATGTGGATGTGGCTACGTTTGGAAGAGGCTAATGCCCAGCAGCTGAAATTATTATATTATAGCAAAACGGCATTAGGGCTGACTCCGAGGATCTGCCAGGAGATTTCTAGTTAAGTTTAGGTAGACAACGTACTCCCGCAATTAAAAGTATCATATGTGCTATTCCAGGACATGATCTACCCGCGTACCAAGTTTCATCGAAATCCGTTCAACCGTTCAAGCGTGAAAAAGTAATAAATATACACACACACTCAAATTTTCGGCTGTATATTATGAATGTGAATAAAACGAAGTCTTAGTAATAGAAGTTCGACAAGGGCACGTATCCTTAACTCCTTAGGTACGTCTTATCAAAATTACCGGCAACTCGACGAGTCCCAATAAGATGACTGATGACTTGATGACTGACATTCGAGATCGCGTGATGTTCAATTACTGCCGACAATGCCACTTAAACCAAATACTTCCTGCGCACATTTTAGTGTAATTAAAATTATTTCGCGGAATTTTCAAGGGATTCGAAGTACTCAATTGACTTAAATATGGCAGATGGTTTGTCGTGTTGCATTTTTTTATAAAAAAAACACCACCACTAATAAAAACCGTATATCGGGTTACGGCATTGTTCGAAGGAGTCTCCGCTGCCCTAGAATGCAACGAGCAACTGAAGAAACTGGTGGGTTTTAGTCAATAAAAGTCTGACACTCCCTCTCCCTTACCATCAGGTGAGATAGTGGTCAGTCTATCAATAAAATAAATTTAAGTTATTTGCCGCTTCACGACCCAATCCCCAACCCTTCAAGGTCGCCGACATAATCCTAAGAATCGCTAAACTAAAGTGGCACTGGGCAGGACATTGCTCGTAGAACGGATGGTCGATGGGGCCGAAAGTTTCTAGAGTGCCGCGCTCCGGAAAAAAGCTGCGTTGGAAGACCTCCCACAAGGTGGACCTGGTGAGAGTCGCGGGAATGCGATGGATGTAAGACGCACAGGATCGGTCGTTGTGGAGACGCTTGGGGTGGCCTATGTCCAACAGTGGACGTCTTTCGGCTGAAATGATGATAATGATGAACCCTCCAAAAAAAAGATAAACTATGTTGTTGTAACACTAGATTTTATTGTAAGTGGCTACAGTTAGGAAGTACTAAAACTTTTGGGGTTAAAAAGTAACTTAAAAATGTCTTAAATTCATTGAATTTAGAAGCTTGTTTTGTACACGAGTTCCTTATAGAACAAAAATAATCATTTTTTATTAGTTCCCCTAAGGAGTATTTTTGTCAATAGGTTTTGCCACATGGTTAGTAAAGAAATAAAAATGTACATTTGTAATGGTGGCTTGGCCCAGCTTGTCTATGATTTTATAATGAAATTTTAAATAGGAGGAAATTTTACTATTGTATTGTACTTTTGAACTGAAAAATCAGAACTATCTAAACAAATATTATAAAAAGTTAATGGCTCGTAAAGGGTATTCTTTAGAAGTACTGATTCAAGTTTCTATATCTTAGAACATTTTGAAATTGGAATCTAATATTCCAATTTAAAAATGTTCTAAGATATGTTGACATCTATCTTGCCCTTTATTCCATTTTTTTGAGGTTGGTACAACATGTCTTCTCCTTCATACCCTATCTATCATCTAAGTAGTCACCTGCTTTCAAGTCATATCATCTTTCTCGCAATCCATCCATCACTTCTTGGAACTTCCCCTCCACTTATAACCATCCATATTCTTACTCATTTATTCAATTGTATAATCAAATCACTTTTCAGAATGAAAGAATGATATTATCATTACAAACCTGAAAACTGATTTGATTTGAGGAATAACAAATATCTACATATTATGTAGATATTTGTTATTCCTTGATTTGCGTGTTGTACATCTTTTATATATATATGGATCACACTAGGCGTGGGCAAAGTGCATCATTTTTGCGATTGGAACATTTGCATCTGAATCACTGAAATGTTCAGAAACATCGGCTCAAAAGATGCAAACGGAACATTTGAAACATGGGCTCACAGGATACAAACGGAACATCAGCTCAAAAGATACAAACGGAACATTTGGAACGGCTCAAAAGATACAAACACAGACACTGACTGTTATGACTTGTGATCTGTTATGTTGCAACATTTTTCCTTGCCTGCCAGCCTCCATGGGATCTAGAAGCAACAGGCCTTGCTCTCATGCACGATCTGCGCATGGAGATGCAACGCCAAGGCGAAATTCCGCTGCCGAGACAAGTCGCAGCATGGCGGACGGAGCTCCGGCGGGTTCTCAAGGAGAAATGGCGACAACGACTGTCGCGGCTCAGTGCTGGGCACTCTACAATTATGGCGGTGAGGCTTTGAGGCGTGGTTGGAAAGACCTCACGGCGTCCTCACCTTCCGCATGACGCAGGTTCTCACCGAACACGGGAAGTTAGGGAAGTTTCTGCACCGAATTCGTGCGGAAGCGACGCCCGGGTGTCGCCACTGTGTGGACCGCCCGGAGGACACGGTGGAGCACACGGTGGAAGTGTGCCCCGCTTGCGAAGACGCCGTGTCCTCATGGGGGCGATCGGCGGCGGCGATCTCTCGCGCCGGGCCTTGGTACAGGCCATGGTCCGAAGCGAGGAGGAGTGGCAGGCGGTCGCCTCCTTCTGCGAAGCAGTAATGCTAGCAAAGGAAGCGGCCGATCGCGTGAGGCAACGGCAACGGTCCTCGACGACCAACGGTCCAAGTCGTCGACGGCGTGTAGGGGCCCAGCAGGGTCGAAGCCTACTGGGGCCATGGCTAGTGAAAACGGAACCCAGGCCCTGGGACGAAGGCAACGAAGGAACAGGAGTGGGTTTTTAGTCAATAAAATTCTGACATTATCTCCTGCCCCGCCCAAGGGCGGGATTTGTCATAAGATGATTTTCCCACATAAAAAAAAAACACCAACAATTTCATTTAATTGAATTTTGATTTGAGAATAATTTAAAGCAGATGTTTTTAGTTCAGTTCATTAAAATTTACACCATTTGCGTTTTAATTCATTAAACCCCAAGCGAACACCGGCTTTCGCTCGGTCATTGTCTTTCTATTGTGTCTCTAATTAAGTATGTTACTCAATAAGTTTATTTGAATTTTAAAAAGACTCACTTAAAGTAAAGAGTGTTTCAGTGATCCAATTGCTCCAAATGATGCATTTAAAACATTACTGCTGTTTTTCGGTACACTAAAATGTTTCAAAGCAGTGAGTCAGTTCAGTAAAGAGTTACACACACCTAGATCAGACAGTCACATAGAGATTTCAATTTTCTTTGTATGAGGATTCAACAGTTAGATCATCTTTGTCTAGTTAATGTGGAATATATTGCTTTTATTTTTTTTATAAATATAAAAGAATATGATTTCTTGTTCTAGGTGTGATGTTTTATGCATAATACAGATAGTAAATTGTTTTTCTTCATAAAACAAAGATCAGTATTTTGAAGAAACACATTATAGGTACTGTATTTTTCTGTATAGGTAATGTTTTCCAGTATTGTAAAGATTTAAATGAGGACTTCTTTAAATAGTTCATTTATATGCTACAACAAAATACATATGTCAAAAATAAGTTGAAAGATTGGTTTAGTAAGTTACAACAGGATATTTATTATTATAGGTGGGTAAATCAACAAATTGTCAAGCAACACTGAACCACATCGTTTGCGCAAGAAACATTGGATGCCATTGTTGTTTTTCTTTCGCTTAAAAGTTAAAACAATACAATCGAAGAATATCACAGGAAAGTAAGGAAAAAACGAGATCCCGGCACTTTATTAATCATAACATGGTATTCTGACAATAAAAACAATGCCGGAGATTCAAGGCTATCCTTCACCATGCGTTGATGGTCTTGCATGGCAGCGAATTTACATTATTAATCAAGTTAACAAGTAACCTCAAAAAAGAACATAAACGCGGTTTGCTACCGATTGATGACTGAAGAATAGAAATTAAAACATAATGGCTAAGGTCAGCATTCGAAAGATTATCACAAATATAGAACGTCTATAAAAAGATATGCAACCTGCCGGGTTTTTATGAAAGAAAATGAACTTACCTCGACTTTTATGATACCGACAAATGCACTACACTTCTTGCTTTATTTGAAAATAACTAACTTGAAGTCACATGAAGTTTGTTCTGCACGAAAATGAATAAATGAAGAAATTAGTTTCAAATTTCGCACCGACAACAAAATATTTGTGTAACTGAAAGTGAAAATATTCAGTATTGCAAGTTTTATTTAAAATTCCACCGATTTGAATATAATATTTTGTAATAATTATAAATTAAAAAAATACAAAGATCTCGTTTACCTAAAACAGAAATAATTTGAAAAGAGTATCGTTTTTCAAATTAATTTAAATATTCGTTTTTAATTTTTTCGTTATTAGATAGTGTCAAAATTCTCCACTGAACACATTTTTTATTAGTTTTGGCAACTTTAATGTCAGGTCAAAAATAATGACAATTATTGTCACTCCATTTGACGAAGCGTTTCGTTTTTCGTTGAATTCTCTCAATTCATGTAAAAACAATAAATTATGTTCACAAAAACACAAGATGGCTTCTGGATACAACAAAATCAATCTTAGAATTAAAGAAGAACAGAAAGTCACACTAACATCAGCGGAGTTTTCGATTGTAGTTAGAAATTTATTTATTGTTTCCAAATCTAACCCATAGTCTGCGTTTATATGAAAATTTTAACACGATTCATTTTAAGCACACATGTCATAACTGAGCGATATTTGCATAGAATTTAGAAATAGCTTCATCGTTCAGATTTCAGTTTATCTTGCAACACATAATGCGATGATTTCTAAACATAATGGCCAATAAATTAAAAAAAAAAACATTTTCAGATAAATATTTTTCAACTAGGTATACAACTGTAACGGAATGTTTTGGTGATGAAGTCATCGCCTGTCAAAATTTGTCAAAGTTTATGTCAAAACAAATTGATTTCATTTCCGAAATATAAAATAGAATCAGTTTATCTGTATAAAATGGGTCTTTTTGGGAAATCTCCAGAGAGGAATCCGAAGGAAATGGTACATTTAATATCCAAATCATGGAAACCGATAAATATTAATAGTAATTTTCTTAATAAAAATCGCAATGTTTTAGGTAAACGAGTGGTGCCATAAAATAAGGAAAGAAGGATATAACTTAGATAGACAAATAAGAGGTAAGTCGTACATCTTTTGTACTAACTCGAGATTGTACTAACTCTAGCCCCCTAAGAAGACGTAAAGTTCAACAACAGTGATTAACCCAGATTTACGCTTGATAGGAATGCCAAAAACTTATATATGCAGTCAAATGAGCCAAGGTCAAGACTTTGTCATGAGCTTCTTATAAATGAGTATTTTTATAAAAATGCTTGATCAGATATAAACTGAAAAATTTTTCATGATGTAATTCGGCTTCACCCGCGTGATAGTAGAAAATTATCCCAAGGGAACATGATCCTGGGATACAAAGTATCCTATGTACTATTCCAGAAGATGGTCTACCCGTGAAAGAGTAACAAACATCCATACATCTATTCAAATTTATAATATTTGTAGGATGAACCCAGCTGGCACAACTTTGAAACTATAATTTAAGCTGAATTTTTTCTTTGTAAATAAAGTAAAGATTTTAAATAAAAATATGATCAAAGACCAAAAAAAATAAAATTTGAGTAAGTAAGTAATCAGGTCAATTTATGTAATTTTCTTCAAACTTTTCTGTTTTGTTATTTCTTTAGCCATACAAAGAGAAGAGGAGAAAATAAAGCGGTCTCTAAAAGATGCTGCAGCAAAGAGCGACAAACAGGTGTGCACAATACTGGCAAAGGAGATCATCCGGTCTCGGAAAGCAATCAGTAAAATATACACAAGCAAAGCTCATCTCAACTCTGTACAGATGCAGATGAAGAATCAATTAGGTAAGGTATACGGACTCATTATCAACTACTTGGCTTGATACCAATTTAGGGCCCTAACACAAAACTGTGTTGCAACATTGCATTGTAAAAATCTATGACTCCACAACATATCACTAGAACATGCAAATTGATTAGCACGAAACAACGCATGGTTGACTGTATATCTTTTTGCCGCACGAAATTGCATTGCATCACAGTTTTGAATGAGAGAAATTACTCGAGTTGGTGCAGCAAATGTTCCATCTCTGTCTCTCTATCCTGTCATCGTTCTAGCCATATAGTTTTTCACACAGTCAATCTTGTATATTTTTGGATGGCTTTCTTCGTAGCATGTTTCTTTTCCTAACGATAAGTAAAACATGTTTAACCTTGAGAGTGCTCACGGTACTAATATTTTCCCACCCACAGATATCAAATATTATTATTTTCCAAACTATGCTAAATTCAAGGTCAAACATAGTGTATTTTTTTTTTTGAAGTGGGAAATCTTTCAATGACTTCAAACACTCTAAGGTGGGAATGAAAGGGTGTGTCAGACTTTTACTGAGTAAAACCCACACAAGTCCTTCAGTTACTCTATGCATTCTTCATGTCACAGTCACTCTTTCAAATGTTTCTGCAGCAGTTTTGCTAGGCCTGCATATTTTATTAAATCCTGCTTCCTCTGATGTAGAAGGTATCCCGACAGTTGGAAAATTGAAGGTTTATAAACAATCTTTAATATGTAATTGTATGTTTACAGCTACATTAAGAGTTGCTGGATCATTGCAGAAGTCAACTGAGGTATGTTTATAACATTAAATTTTTTTTTTATTAAATAATTTTCAAATCCTTTAATATAATTTAGAAACCTTTCGAATTTGGTGGAAGGGCAAGTTTTCAAGTAACAGACTATAGATGCAGAAATGTGATGTCGCCGCTATTAGGTTATGTTTGTACAAAAGAGATAGCGAGATGTTCCCACCACAGCTTCACCCTTTTTTATACCAATGTTAAAAATACTAATTGCACACTATCATTATCACCACCATTTCAGCCGAAAGACGTCCACTGTTGGACATAGGCCTCCCCCAAGCGTCGCCACAACGATCGGTCCTGTGCGTCTCGTTATCGGCGTCGCTGGAATCTGATGGATGCAATACAAAATACAACAATATAAAGCATTGTCACTTTCCGCGTCTGTCTGTTTATCCGCTAACTACTATTAAACTACGCAACAGATTTTGATGCAGTTTTCACTAAAAGAAAGAGCATACATCAGAGACATTTTTGTGCATAATATGCACCGGTGCAAAGTCGGGAACGCGTCTCCAGGCCATGCCAAAATATGCAATGCAAAAAATAGCATTGACGTTCATTAGCTGTAGTTTACCAGTCTAAGCTGATACAGCCGAAAAGTGTCACTGTACACTCACTACAATCGACAATATAAATGACGTATAGAAATTTGCCTAAGCCACAGCTGCATAAACATTGTTTTATGAATATCATACCTGTAGAAAACATTCTTTAAAAAATAACCATCAGATATATATACATAATTATATATTCAATCCCCATAGGCGACAGAAGAGCTGGCGGGATAGGTATTTGGTAGTGGATGTGCGACCCTGGCGGAATAAACGCGAGTGTTTGTCGGATTTATACGACGTAGGTGGTTAAAAATACCTACGAGATATCTCGTAGAGGATATCTTCGCAGACGCCACATACGAGATTTCTCGTAGGATCTCTACCTATGAATGTGGGTGATAAACAAGCAAAGAAACAACAGGTTTTCTCGTAGATGGCCTTTAATGAAAGCATTAATATTGCTGTTCCCAAACCTGTACGAGATATCTCGTATACGATATTTCTCGTATAAACTGACGATGTGTGGTGGGAACTGAATTTAAATCTTTGTGATTCTTGGCATTCAAAGTGCTAAGTCGTTCAAAACAGTTTCGCCTCAACAAATTTTATTAATACACAGTCTATAGACGCTGACGGTGCACCAATTTTAAAGTCTGTGTATCTATGAGAGCACCTTCTTTCAATTTCCCCTTTATCTTGAAGATTCCACCATATTGTGGAACTTTTCTTGATGTTCTTTTCATGTCCTTTTTTTGAGTTAGGAAATCATCCAATGACTTCTCCCACACTAAGGTGGAGCACGAGGACGTGTCAGACTTTTACTGACTAAAACCATTCCTGTGTCCTTCAGCTGCCTTATGCGTTCTAGGACCACGGTCTTATCTCGAAGTTCAGTGTGCCTCTTGGCAAGGGCCCTCTAACGACTTCCATTGCACCCTTTCTGTCCTTTTCTACTTTTTCCAGTTTTTTTTTTTTTAAATTATTTATAGGCTCGCCCTTGACCACTAACACACTTGATGGTAAGCGATGATGTGGTCGATGATAGAGCATGCTTACCAAGAAGTAACTTATTCCCTCTTGACTTAAAGGTCTCTAGGTTATAGCTCAGGAAACACTGACTCCGGCAGGGAATTCCACTCCTTAGCTGTGCGCACAACGAATGTTTTCACAAAATGTTTCGTTCATATGGGTGGGATGTCCACCATTTCCCGGTGGTGCAGCACCGTGTGTCTGATAATCGATAGGGCTTGGCGGAATTAAGTTATGCAATTCCGACGCATACTCCCCGAAATGCAACTCGACTGAAAATCGGCAGACGAGTGCATACCAATGATCCTCTTGGCTCGTTTCTCAATTGATTCTAGCGCATCAACCTGGTACCTGGCAGATTCGTCCCAAAGATGAGAGAACAGTACTCTATACACGATCGAACTTGCACTTGATATAGTTGTAGTTTGGATCTGCTGTGACCTGCTTAAGTGCACCCTCTTATGATTTTCTTAATTTGCCAGGTAATGCAAGCGATGCAGGCGCTGGTCCGTCTTCCAGAAGTAGCAGCGACAATGCAGGAGCTCAGTAAAGAGATGATGAGGGCGGGCATTATTGAGGAGATGCTTGACGAGACCATGTCCAGCATGGAGGATGAAGAGGAAATGGAGGAAGCGGCGCAGAGTGAGGTCGATAAGGTAAATAATAATATCATTTGTTTATGCAAGTAACTCAGACTCATGATTACATATAACACAGAACGTAACACCAACAAACAAACAGCATTCAAATATTGAACACACACAGTTACAATCACAACCGACGACTGGTAATGGTCTAGTATTTGTTAGTTCTCTTTTTTAAATAAAATTTGCTCCAATAGGTAGGTGTGACTCCTCTATCGTTGGTTCGTTCACAAACTTGTAAACTCGCATACACAAGACACCCAAACTCTGAACATCTATCTGTAGGTCATACAGACATTATTCTGTTTGGAAATCGAAACCGCGACACGCAGGGCAACAGCTAATCGTTCAACACTGCATCAACCATGTGTTTTTTATAGACTTGAAGGTGTTTTTTAAAAAGATATCAAATGGAATATGGTCTATTCACTCGTGAGGAGGCCGTCCAGACTCCCTAACACTAACATACTGCCAAAATTCAAACTTCTGTGTTGTATAAAGTTCCAGAAAAGATCAAATACAGTAAAGCGCTTGCTCTAGCTTAAACCCACAAATTACAACTCGTAATTCGGATTCGACACCACTGCTCTCAACTACTAAAAATTACTTTAAAGTGGTACTTTTGATTTACACGTTTTGTGAATTTCATTTCTATAGATGTACAAGTTTCTGTACGATAATCTTTTTGTCCACTATCCAGGTGCTATGGGAACTAACACAAGGCAAGCTGGGCGAAGCACCGGCGCCGCCTACAGCTGTAGCAGCAGCACCGTCCACCAGCAAGGAAGAAGATAACGTACCGGAACCCACTGAGAGTGAACTAGATGAGATGGCGTCCAGGCTAGAAGCGCTTCGGTCTTAGTGGAGCGGGGATTTTAGCCACAGGTATATGTTTAAACCAGGGATATTATGTATGTGAAGATTCGGAGCCCAATGCGTTGTTCCGATCAGATCCGTACCGTTCTTGACTCCACGGTATACAATGCCCTTCACACTGATACGAATATCATACGAGTGAAAGTGACGAAGCAAGGAGGTCACAACCCTCAGCATTGAGGAATACGACGCAAGGAGGGGATATAATATTATACTAGTTTCGGATACGGTTACGGATATAATATTGTTTCGGATTATTCGCAAGTTTCGGATAGTTTTGATGCTTGTTACTTCCAAAACTATATTGTTTTACTGTTTTGATTCCTTATAGTCTTAGATAATGACGAATCTGTTATATTTTGTTTTATCCCCTATTAGATAGAGCGCCGATTGTACATACGGGTGTACAACTTAAATGACCTTGAAAAGCGCTTAATTGTATAGTACACTCGGATATACGAAATTAAATCGGCCGAAAATTTTGGTCTCTAAGTATATCTTCGCTTTTCCTGGAAAAAAGCTGTTTTTTTTTGTTTTATTTGGTGATTTGGTGACGTAAAAGCGCGCAATTACGTAATAATAATAACCCGTTGCGCGCGAGGGATAAACTCCCAAACAGACAATTAATCACTTCGTATGAAAGAATGACAAACTAGGGCACCCTTAAAATAATTTAAAAAAATCAAGAACGTTATCCTAATTATTTACTGGCCTCTTTTCCTGTTTTAATATGGTCATCCATCATTTACTTGCAAGCTTTAGCAAGTGAAAGTAACATACAAATACACACAACATACAAACAGAACTGTCTTCATAAAGAGTTTTTGTGTACACAAATACTTAGACATATAGGTATATACGTAATATATTACTACTTCTTAGCTTCTGTCAGCGGCTTCGCCCGCTTGAAGGTAGGTTTCTCCATACAAACTTTGAACCCCCGTTTCATCCCTTAAGCGAGCACTAAGAGAGGATTTACCAAAATTCACCTCCAATTTTGGTAAATCCTCTCTTAATGCTCGCGTACGTCATGTAAGGAAACCTTGTGCAAAATTTCACACTCCTAGTCCCAGTAGTTTTGGCTAAGCGTTGATATGTCAGTCAGCCAGTTACTCCTTTTATATATATATAGATTACACTACCGAAATGTCGTTGTATAATGTAATAGCATGTACATTTTACATTGTCCGAACATTTAGATAATTAATACTATCAAAGTGCGCTATCTCCAAACTAGACTATAATTAAGAATTTTTCCAAAATTAGTCCAATTAAAAGATCATAAGGTTAATGAATCAATTATGTCTTATGAGTAATAATATTAATGAGTCATGTGCCACTATAATGCAATTATTTTGATAACGTTATGTGAACGTGATCAGCACGTGGTTTGGGAACACACAGATTTGAAAAATAAACTGAGCGTGCCTATCCAGGCGAGAAGGCCCCAAGCGTCTAGTTGTACTCATTCGCGATATTGTGTTTGAACAATTCGCTATCTCTTTTGTACATGCCAGTGTGTGCATTCTTTTTCTGTCATTTCGACAGTTTGCCCTTCCACAAGATTTCAAAAGTTTCTAACTTACTTTCGAAGACATTTGATAAATTCTTTTGATTTGTGAAAGTTATTTAGATGGAGCAGGAGTTATTTGAAGATTTGCTAACCCCTAAAAAAAAAAATAACTCGCACGCTTTTTGTGTATACTGTCGCAGCTCTGCGACCGTAGAGCTTCGGTAGGGTGTCTTCTACTTGAATAAAACTCTTGGGAGGCTATCACGTTTTACTTATACTTTTCTCCAGGATTCGATATCAGCCCATCGCGCTACAATGGCTACGTTCGAACTGCAAAAACTAGACATTTCTTTGTTATACTCAATTTTTAAACCCATTCTAGAACTGCAAAATCCTTAAAAGTATATTTTACAAGCCAGTTCGTTAGCTATAAAAAACTTAACTCGTGCGATCTCCTTTCGATATCACAGTACTAAGCACGTCGCCTTTCTTAAGAATATCTCCAATAAAATCTGTATCTGTTTCATTATTTTAATAATGCATTTTCTTTTCAGATACGTGTCTATGTGTCGGAAACAAGAGTCGAGAAGGCTATTCCAAGCCATCATCAGGTCGACAAATGCCTTAAGAACAATGTAAATAATTGTTGTTGTATGTATGTAATTAAGTTTGTACGACCGTACTAGAGATTTACACAATGGATAATAATTTTATTATAATGTTTTAACTTTAATAAACGTCGAGACTCTGTTGTAGTTGCGGTCATGAAATGTGCGAGAAGGACGATATTATACTCAATATTATATTTCGTATGGCGTAAAATAACTATTGTGATAGTGGTAACGTATTCCCTCTCAATTAAGCACCCTAGGAAGCCTAGGAGGAAAGTCCATGGGTTTCGGGAAAATCCAAGTTTTAAAGAAAATTTATGTTTGGCAAATTGGGTGCCTACTTGACATGTTTTTTTTATTAATTATATCAAAAGTTAACTAGTATCCAAAATCGTAAATAAAAGAAATTTTCAAATTCGTTTAATATTAATCGAGTTAAAGACGTTTTAAATCTGATGGAAGGGGAAACTGTCAAATAACAGTATAAGGATGCACATACTGAAATATGACGTCACCGCCATTGGGTTACGTGTGCTCAAAAGGGATAGTGAGATATTCCTACTACGCCCCCAGTCTTCCTCAAACCAATATTTGTAATGCTAATTGCTGTTTTATTTAATAACCAATTTTGATGCTGTTTTTAGAAAAAGATTTCTTTTTAGTGTTATTTGTTGTTTAGTATAAAACATTATACAAAAATAAGCACACTTAAATACCTAATTCTAAAATAAAAAAATAAAAAACTATGTCTGTATGTCATTCCAAAGAAGTGAAACCTTTATCTAAGCGAGGTTAATAACACAAAATAATCACAAAGTAATAGTTCGGGTAAGATCGGCTGAAGTCGGCCGAACGTTATATAGCCGAGCGTGACGGCACGATCTCATTCAATATCCACAAATAAAGTGCTCAGCGCCCCTAAATAAGTTTTTCACTTCAATAAGATAAAACTTTTTCTCGGGTGATTATTATTGCCATTAGGTCACACTATCACTACATGCCAGAAATATGTCAATTTACCAGTCATCTTCATAAGGGTCAGCTCACACTGAAATGTAATGCGTTATGGCGATGCCTCTTCAAGGACAGTTGTTTCACACTGCAAGGCAGCACCGCGCAACGTACCGCGAAACAATGGTTTGTATTCGATTTCGCTAGACGCAGCACGGGCGAAACCTCGCCACTGGGTGTAATTTTCTTTTGTTTTGATTCTGTCACTGAAATGAGTACCTTTTTGGTAATAAACAAAGCACTATATTATAACGCTATCTTAAAAAGTGTGTATATGCTTCCGTCTCGGCAAGAGCGGACTCAAATTGTGTCATCTCGCTCCCACATTTTATGACCGCAGCCTACATGAATATGTTCGTTAAGTATAGAGCTGATGTGTAAAGATTTAAAGATATCTTGAGCTTATTGTGACATAAGTAGTTGAATGCAATAGGGGTCTTCAAATGCATTGCCCCAAAATACATTTTTTTAAGTGTTTTATCAGACAATAATCTACCCAACCAAACCTAAAACACTATTGCATCACTACTTACCATCAGGTGTGATTGCCGTCAAGCATTAAAAACTAGTTTATAACATTAAAAAAAAGAAAAAAGCAAAATGTTTGCCTACAGTCAGTCTGAAATTGAGTATATCGATACAAGAAGTATGAATTAACGTAAGAGACATTTTGACGTTTTGCGTAAAATACCCTTACATCAATCATCGTAAGGTACATTTTTACATATTACATATTTCCAGTATCGATATTATTATGTAAAATGGATGCTCAAAGGTAACACGCGATTTTTTTTTATTTTGAAAAATGATTTGAAATATTTTTTCTGTTTGTGTTTTTGGATGATGCTACTTTTTTAATAAAAACAATGAGTCAAGTTCCCAACTGGCATTTGAATCTTTAAAATCAGTTCACAGTTTCGAACATTTTTTTCTACTCAATCATTTTCCTTCCTACCAAAATTTTTAAAGAACTCAATAAGTGTTTTTTTTTTTTTTTTCTTTATATTAGTAGGTACAAATTTTGCACGCCTTTTGGTGTCAAGAAGTTGTTGTATTATGCGATTATGGAAGCGAAATTGCTTAAATAAATGTTGCATAGATATTTAATTTGCAATGTTTTTTACCGACTTACAAAAAGGATTATCTGTATAACCCCGTCTGTTTTGTATTTATTGTAACAAATGTATATATTCTACATTAGCTCTGTACTATATATTACAAACAAACATGAGATCTTTAGATTTATACACTAGTCGACCAAATTATTCAGTTGGCTACTATCAGTTGGATGCGAGAATATGTAAAAGAGTTACCATGGAACTCCAGTTGCTCTTGACTGTCTTAAACATTGCCTCAGCCCAGAAGCCCTACCACGAGCTCTTAACGCGATCCATTTGACGACCTAAACTGAATTGTTAAAGGGATGGAGCTATATAGGGTGTATAGTTCCATCCCTCTTTCTCGCTCACACGGCCAACATTTTAACACGGGCCCCTGGTAGGTAATGAAACAAGGCTTAGACCGACAACCAATATACTCCACGTAATGTTGCCTGTCTCATAACTCGCAAGGAATTGGTTAATTGATGAAACATCCATTATTAAACACATTGAATGCCATCTACGAGAAATCTCGTAGTCGATTTTTTCTCAGATGATGCCTACGAAATATATCGTAGGACCTCTTTGACTGTAGATGGCCTCTAATTAGCATTGCTGGTGCCTAAGTACGAAATATCTCGTACATGGCCACTGTTATTTAATTTGATTAATAGAGCTGCCAGCTACCAAATTTCTCCTATATTCAAATAGACCAATTATAGGCACTTTTGAATTATCAAAATGACGGTCAGTCAAAAAAGAAAATTGAAGCTATCTATGATGATATGATGTATGGTGGGAACTGAATTTCACTCTGAAATTATTGACATTGAAATTGTTAAGATTGCTAATATTTTTAAAGAAAACATTATTTTGGTCGACTATTAAATATGGGATTAACATTAATGTACATTATTAACTTTCTAAGTTCAGTTGTGATATAGGTAATATATTATTATTTAATAGCTTTTCTATCGCTACTTACGAGTGCTGTTCAGCGAGCGCTGAGCTTCTGTTGAGATGTGTATGTCTAATTCAGTTATTAGTATTAAAATGCACTAACTATTATAAATATATGGGTTTTCTTTACAAAATTTCCTATACTTATTAACAGTTTCCGTTTGCAGTATGGACCGTCTCTTGCACGACATGGAACTATATTTTATATTCATGTATACTATACTTCTTTCGGAATAAGATTTTTTCAATACACTTACTCGAAACACCGCTTTTAGGCATGCAATAGACTGATTTCTGCACTAGTGCAGAAAAGTGCGTGTGCTCTCCCCGCCACAATGTAATCACATGTATCGTATCAGGCTGGGCGCGCGTCGACCCCCACGAGTCGCCGGTCAACCCGGAATCTATGTTTCCTGATGGCTACAACCCGGGAATCTTTAAGTCGAGAGTGAATAGGTTATTTCTAGGTAAGCGCGCTCCATCGTGGACCGCATCGTCGCTTTCCATCAGGTGAGATAGTGGTCAAGCACGAACCTATCAAGAATAAAGAAAAATCCCGTTTATAAGTGTATTGATAAAAGTCGTTTGATACACGTGAAAATTTGTCACTGGAGCCCTCGGCTCCGTAGCACCCTCACCTACGGCTTGTGCGGATTAAGCTTCGGTCGCAATGACAAACTTTCTGCACTTGTATCAAAATGTACTATTTTTTTATGTCTAATTGAAGCAAACAGATTTTACTGTCCGTTCAACCAATTTTGATTTTTATTGCGTTGGTGGCATGATCAATGGCGGTTGCAGTAAATGGTATTGTAACCACTTTTTTGCTTTTAATGCGATTTTTATGCCTACAGAATAGTAGTCGAAATCGGTTGAACGGACAGTAATGGGCCTATTACACTACGCGATATTCAGACAGTCTTAGTCGATGTCGCGTAATGTAATAAGGGTTAAACCGGTCTTATTCGGAACAAAAAATAAGACAATCTGAATATCGTGTGCTGAATATCGCGTAGCGGCCCTTAACTTCATATAACGTCAGAAGCTAGTGAACGGTTTCAATTGGTCGTTTCCTATGAAGAAGAACCGGCAAGAAACTCCAATGGTAACCTACACTTATCAAAAAAATTCTTCCTAAGGAATAAGACTGGCCTGTTGGTCTAGTAGTTAGTGGCCCTGACTGCTATGCCAGAGGTCGTGGGTTTGACTCCCACCTAGGACAAATGTTTGTGTGATGAGCAGGATCTTTTGTTCTGTGTCTGGGTGTGATTTATCTATAATATGTATGAATTTAGAAATATATAAGTATGTTTATCAGCTGTCTAGGACTCGTAACACAAGCTCTGCTTAGCTTGGGACTAAACGGCGTTGTGTGATAGTTGTGGAATATATATGTCGTGGATTGATGGCGCTAGGGTGCAACGGTCAGCGCCATCTAACTATAAGTTTCGTAAACTAATAATATCGTCACCGGAAACGCAAGCGGCACCCTACCGCTTGGACACGATCGTCGGTTGAAGGGATGCAGCGAAGACTGGAGGGAAGACCGAGAGGTGCGGCATTCTACCTCGGACAGCCTCGCCATACGATCAGTACCAACGCACGCGTTTGTTTCCTTTTGTAAAACCGTTATCAAAATAAAATTATTCTGATTCAAATTATCTTTCGTTCAAGTAGGTACCCAAGTCAGTGCCCACACCTACCAAAAACTATGTCGGATCGTGATGAAGATCCGATGTTTCGCATCTCGGCTACCCATGATGCGGCATATATATATCTCATGAATGGGCAAGATACATAACTAATAGAATATAAGAAGAAGAGCCTTCTTATTTTTCCCATTACATAATTTAACGTAATTTTTCGATTCCCTGTAGGTACTGTTGTTGATGTTGATAACGTGATAACGATCTTCAAAGTCAACCACTACTGATAGCTTCTTCAAGTGCAGGTGATAAGTCGATGGCACACCGTTTACAGGGTCACTGTCAGCACTTATCTGATAAATACTCAATTCCCACTGGATTCTTTATCATTGATTTTATTATCTTCCATGATGTATGTGTGTTGCCGACCGCCTCGTCCATTCGCACTCCCACTCTCTTTCTCACTCTAGTAAATGACGGTACTTAGTGAAAGAAAAGGATAGAAGCATAGAAAAGTGCGATTCGGTGCTGACAGGTGTACTTCAAACCTTATTCGACCCCGCCCATGTGTTTTGTAGTTTTCTTACATCGAGGGATTTCAGATTTATGGGACCCTACATCACACTAATAATGTTTTTTTATTGGTATCTAGTATTTAGAGGCTTCAGTGCACTCTGGGTGACTATGCCAGCCTCATGGGTTCAATCCTATTGTAGCATAATGGGCATCCTGCAAGTTGCGATAGCAGACTGCAAGCCACCCATTACTCTACTCTATCCCCTGCTCAAATTATCAAATATAGTTCATCACTCTATACTCATATTCTCTGCCCCTCTCTATCCTTTCTCTCTTTTTTACATCGTTTTAGGAACTTGTAAATACTCTGTGCTTCTTCAGACATTGGCTGGCTCAAAATTATATTGATTCCAATATTGTGGAGATCGATATTTGGTAACAGGCTCCTCAGTTCGTGATACTGGTCACATTCCACCATCACATGAATGATATCTTCGGGCATCTGAGATGTATCGCACAGTGGCGATGATTTAACCAGCATTATATGATAAAATTTGTTCAGTGGAACATGACCAGCCCGCAACCTGAGAGCAGCTACCAATGTCTCCCTGGAGAGGCTGGCAATCACACTAATATTAGAAAGGCGAAACTTTGTGTGTATAGGATACTTTTTTCCACAGGAGAATATTCCTTTGGGATAGTTGTCAACTTTCGCGTAGGCGAAGCCGCTGGCAGGAGTTAGTATATAATATTTCTTTTTGTTCTGGTCATACCTGGTCATCACCCTCAGCCTCATCAGCGAGACAGCACCGCTCCAAATCACTGGAGCCAGCAGCACTACTCCGACTCACTGGAGCCTGCAGCATCATCCCGACTCACTGGGATAGCATCACCCCGACTCACTGGGGCATCACCGCAGACAGTTCCGACTCACTGAGAACTATGCGGCATTCGGTTCCAACCCACTGGAACCAACCTACCACTGGCCTGGCACGCATCAAGAAACATCAAGAACCATCGATCTCCGATCTCCGGAGGGGAGTGATGTAGTGGCGTCACATAAGAACTAATCCTGCATCGCGCAATCAAAGTTCTCCGCGCGATTAGAACATATAGAACAGCCCGGAATCATCTATCGGGCAGTTGCCCACCAGACATAACACACGTCTGGCCGGAGGATCCTCCCTTTTCAACGAAGGTTTGCGGGACTTTACTCTCTGTTCCGCATGCCCAGAGGCGCGGGGGGGGGGGGGTACACAAACGTGTCGCAACGAGTTTCTTTATTATTATTATTTTTTGGTTCATTCTGCGCATCACCGCGCTTCGTGGAGTGATTACAACGTCAATCTTGTTATTTTTTTTAAATGGAGCTTTTTCTTCATAGTGTAATTTGTGTATGTTTTGGAATAATAAAGGTTTATTATTATTATTATAGTATTACCACTTCCGCTTCCGATTCCGCATTCGCAAAGATTTAGAAATTCCGCCAAAACCCTTCCAACACTTGTTAACTATAAATATCAAAGGAATCATTATTATTAGAATTATGAAAAATATTATTATAATTACGCCCAAAAGTCCGATCTCTTTTCTTATCTTATACAACCAACCAGTATTGCCACTTACTCAACTAAAATCTTCTAAAGGGTGACCACAATAAAAAATCAAATTTCTTTGTAAGAATTGGCTATAAATATATTTCATATAATACTATAACAATAATATCTAAAGTACGGGTATCACAGTTAGTTACAGCATCTTAGAGGACATGTCGAGTTCCAGTTGCATATCTTGAATCGATTCCTTCTTCAACAAAGGCTTGCGATCACTTTCTTTTGTCTTTTTTGTGTTTTTCTTGTTTTTCGTTGATCTGGAACAAGAATTAAAATTGTGAATATATGAAATTAGATTTTTTTATAATGTGGGTGGATGGGTCCTTGGTTGGTAGAAACGCATTTTCTACGATTGCAGCACTCCTTTTGTTTTGTTTACTTTAATACATTTAGAGTAAATTGTATCAAGGGCTACATTGTGTTTTCCATTAAAGTTCATTTTAACATTAATAATGACCTCTATGTATGTACTTTGTTCCACACTAAGGCCGTTTGTACAAACACATTTTTTAGCCGTAAAATCTATGGTTTATTGACCATGCGTAGTTGTTCACAAACGTTTTGTGTCCGCAACGATAACTCCACCGTGGGTTATGCAACTTTTTTGTCAACAAGCTTTTACAGTGATCTATACAACACTGACGAACGTACCTACACACGGCGAATTAACAAGTGTGTACAAGCGGCCTAAGGTCGACTATCCACGGACGCGTAGTTTCATAAACGCGTATTCGTCATTATACGCTTGGTGTATGCCTGCTCCTAGCTTACATATAACTATGAAACTCGAGCGGCAACGTTGTGCCGTCGTGTCCTTGCCGCTTCGTGGATACTAGGCCCTTAGTTTGCGTTGCAATCTCACATTCGCACCGTTGAATATAAATTAATACTGTCGATGGGGAAAAGGTCTGTCACGTGATGATGAATTTTTCATGTGAGAAATCCAATGACAACGCCTTAGGGTAGAGCGAGAGTGCATGTCAGAATTTCTTTGACTAAGGGCGGACGCTGCGTGTGTGCGGGTGCCCGCGCGGTCCCATACTGCAGTGCTCAGCAGCGGCTCGACGTGCGGGCAGCGGCGGCCCGCGTCCGCGCCGCCTAGTAATAATAGATTAAAGTTCTCCATCGACACGACTACATGCACACCGTTAAAGTTGAACTAGCGACACTGCGCACGTAAATCAGGTTTCCGCGACGGGGACCCGAGCACACCACACACGTGCATAGCCACGCGACGGGTGCCGACTTAACGCAGCGTTGGCCCTTAAACCACACCTGTGTCCTTCAGTTGCCCTTTGCGTTCTAGGACCAGGAGTTTCCTTTTCAGATTTTTTCCCCGTGTCATCGTCCTATTGGGCGGGCATCCTACTGAGCCTCTACGGACTACTGACCTATTGATGACACCATCGGGGTGGTCCATCATGCGAATGATGTCAGCCTGGTCGGAGGAGTCCAGCGGCGCGACGGAGATGTCTCTCACTGCTCTGAACTTGCCGCAGTTATTGAGATGCTCGTTCTCCAAGCGGAAGAAGTTCCAGATAAATCGTCTGGAAAAAAAAGAATCGTCGTTTATACCGCGTACATTGAAGGACTGGAACAATTTGCCTGGAGCGGTCCTTCCATCCGATTTTTTGTCTTCAAGGCTAGAGTGAATAGGCTCTTAATAAACTAGTGCGATTCACCATTATCGATTGCATCACTGCTTACCATCAGGTGGGATCGCAGTCAAGGACTAATTTATATCATTTAAAAAAATATATAATAACGGAATGATAAACAGGACCAAAAGTATATCAATAGCGATGTTTAGTATCCATTACCGATGCTCAATAAATAGATGACAATAATCAAAGCACGAATAAGATATCTACTTTATTTTGACGAACGAGATTAATTATTTAACCCCAAGCGAACGCCGGCGTTCGCCCTTTTTAGTGTCTTTCTATTGTGTCTCTAATTACGGGATTTTTTCGTTTACTAAACAATGCAAAATTTTTGAAGATACGAAGTTGATGAATATAAAACAACTTTACATGTATAACACTTGCTTTTTAATTAGAAAGATTATAGATGGGTCCATTCATACCACCATAACATTTACCAAAAAGTTTCAAATTACTAAACGCAGTCTTCGTCGACCTAGCTTACTTGTCCTGCCAAGGACACGAACAAACTATGCTAAAAAGAATATTACCTATGAAGGAGCACAATTGTATAATAGTTTGCCATCTTATATAAAAAATGTACCCTCTTTTAGCGGTTTTAAATCTCAACTGACAAATTACATTTTAGGAACTGCTCACTAACTATATTTCTATCCTGCTAGTTGAGAATAGAATCATGATACTTGACCAATATATGTAATACTAAATATTTTTAAACTACTTTGTATCGGTGACCTTAGAATAAGTTTATTACATTATCTTGTATTCTCATGTAAGTGGCTATTTTGTCTTTATGAAAATAAACTATTTAAACCTAATAACATTGATACATTCATGCTAACATACTTACATGCCAGCACAAACCACCGCGGGTTTAACAGCGGTATGTCAGTTATTCGAAATGTTAAACTGTATTTTATTTATCTAACAACTAGCTTGTGCCAGCGGCTTCGCCCGCGCGAAAGTAGGTCTCTCCATAAAACTTTGGACCCCCGTTTCATCCCTTTAGAGGGTGGATTTTGGGAAATCCTCTCTTAGTGCTCGCCTGAGTCATTAAAGGAAATCTTGTGCAAAATTTCACGCTTCTAGTCTCAGTCAGTCAGTTTCTCCTTTTATATACATAAATGATTAATGTACACGCTCGTATTAAACTGTGGGTACCAATTAAAAGGGTTTGTTGAGAAATATACGAAAAACAAATTTGTTATAAAAGGTATTTTGGAGTCGAAAGCCCGATCTCTTTTCTTATTTACAACCTACCAGTGCTGCCGTATCCAACTAAAATTCCTAAAGGGTTACCACAATAAAAAATCGCATTTCTTTATAAGAATTGGCATTAAATATATAAAATCTACTTCACAATAAATCCAAAACGGCCGATTGTTTTTATATTATCTTTTTTATGTATAGGCCTCGCGTTTGACCACTATCGCACCTGATGCGTTGTGGCCGACGATGGAGCAAGCTTGCCTAGAAGCGACCTATTCAGTCTTAACTTAAAGTCCCCTAGGTTATAGTTATCAGGAAACACAGACTCCGGCAGGGAATTCCACTCCTTAGCTATTCTTCTAAATGAATTTTACAATTAATATTTTTATTCACCTGAACACTTCAAGCGGCGCTAGTATGGAGGTCATGGTCTCTGTGCTGACGTAGTTGTGCTCTGTTACTACAAACGATATCGTCCATATGAAGCGCAGCACGAAGTCTTCTATTATCGCGAAGTAGTAAAACTGGAAACAGAAGAGTTTTTAGTTAAAAAGGGTGGTTAAAGTTGATGTTTGACGAATAGGACGGATTTTTTAATTCATTGCTAGTTTAATCACATCGTTACCTTATTGAAAAAACCAACTATCAGCAATTTTTACTCAAATTAAAGTTAAATCAATTCGTTAGAGTTAAATTACTTATTAGTATTTTAGGCTAAATTGTGATCAATTACTAAGAAATTTGTTTTTAATAATAAAAGCAATGCGAACGGCAAGCAATGGGTAGCTCGCCGTCCGCCGTCCGGTAACCGTCCGGAACGAGCCCAAGTCGTCGACGGCGCGTAGTCACAGTAAAGATAAGATATGGAACAGTACGGAAACTACCTACAAATATTCGAAACGGCTCACTCACACAAACATACGCATCGACGAGATTCCTAAGCGGCATTCGCTACTGACAGGACCGCGAGAAACGCTTAGGAGTCTAGTCGATGCGTATGTTTGTGTGAGTGTGCCGTTTCGAATATTTGTAGGTAGTTTCCGTACTGTTCTATATCTTATCTATACTGTGGCGTAGTGTTCCATCATCATCTCAAAGAGATGTCAGCAAACCATAGGGGCCCAGCAGGGTCGAAGCCTACTGGGGCCATAGGTTGTACGAAAGAGAAGGCTCTGGAACCAAAGCAAAGAAGGAACAGGAATAGGTTTTAGTCAGTAAGAGAGAAGGAAGTCATTGGATGATTTCCTACCTAAAAAAAAAGGCAAAAAAACACATTCACGTTGGAACTTTAGGTTATAATTACTGAAATTAATGCACTATTCGAAAGAAAAGTCTTTTTGAAACAACTCTTAGTCCAGCGTTGGATTATGAGATTCATCCCTTGGCCTATAGACACTCTTCTCAAGCCGGGACCATCCATCTAGTTTGGGCATCACACGATAAACTTTGCATTTCACACGGGAACCCGCTTGCTCCAATGGCTATCAGTCCTTCGAGAGTCCTAAATTCTATAGCTAGCTCAGTCATCACTCACCCCTGGATTATACACGATCTCCTCTCGCAGGAACTTGTTCTCAGCGTTGGGTCCGCAGCTGAAGAGCCCCCAATCCATCTTGACGTCCCACGTATACGTGTAGAAGGAGGACACCAGCTGGCACGCGAACCACGCGTACAGGAATGGGTTGTCGTACGAGTCCGTGTAGTTACCTGGAAGATGAGAGATGTCGTTTACTGCGTGAACTAATTTAACAAGTTTTAAGTTAAAAACACTTTTTTTTTTCATAGCAAGCTTTTATCGCTTTGTATAGACAAGACTATTCAAGACTATTCCAAAGAGTTCCAACACGATTTGTGGTGCGGGAGGGTGCGTTAGACTTTTATTGTCTAAAACACGCTCTTATGTTCAATACTCAATTATTTGCCTTGCGTCCCAGGTTCCCTTCTCCGTCTAAGTTCCGATGGCCACTATCCAGCTCCATCATCAGACCAGCTCCTTAGTTGGGTTATACAAATACTGACAAATGCACTAACTGGATTGGTCGATTCAAATCTGGGTGGTTCTTTCCTCAAAAGATCATCTCGGACATTAAATTGCATAGTATGGGAACTATGCAATTTAATGTCCGACATGTTTGCTGTATGGATTTTAAAAGCGACTTTGACCCCTGAGTTTATTTCGGTGTTTCTTTTTAAAGTAATCAGCTGGGAAACATCGGCTTCATCTAGTAAAACTAACGAAAAAAATTACGTGTAAAAGTGTTTTTTAAAACTTATATTTAGTACCAAGCGTTGTCGTCCAAGTTAAATAGGTATACCAAATTATAGCACGATCCATTAGGTGTAACAGTTTTAAAATCCATTTGCAAGATTAACCCTAAACATAGATCAAATTAAAACAAAAAGCTTGTAAAAAATATACATTTAATTTAATACTAGAAAGAAGACAAGTCCAAATTTGAACAAAAAATTAAAAGTTCACAAATCCCGGAATTTAATCGTCATGCTTATAAGTTCAGGATTTTAGAAGGAGGTATTATCAATCCTTTGTTACTAAGACCTGTGCCTCACTGAGACGCCATGGTGGTGCTGCCAATTCGCGTAGCCAAGAAAATGAATGCAGCTCTATGGCGTTTACCTCACCTGGCCACTGTTGCTCACGTAGTCAACCATACATCATGACCTGGCTACACTGGCATGGCGTCCCAGTGAGGCACGGCACTCTTAGGCCCTTCGCCCACGGCAACTTGTTGCGATGCTGTAGCGCGTTAGTATCTTTTCTATAGCGCTTGCAAATGCGACTAACGCGCGTTAATAGCGATACGACAGCATCGCTACAAAAAGTCGCTGTGGGCGAGGGGCCATACTTCCTCGACTATTTTGACCTTTGATTATTATAGCTAACCCGTATTGTCCCACTGCTGGGCAAAGACCTTCCTCCACTCTTTCCAACTATCACGGTTCCTCGCTTTCTCATTCTAATTCTTAAGGAAGCCATTCAGGTCGTCCCGCCATCTCCTTCGTGGTTTACAGCGGGCCCACGCCGCTGTGTCCGGGCACCAATCCCAATCAATTTTACGTGCTGACAGTTCATTAGACATGCGGCACTGCGGTCCAAAACATAAATTATTCATGTGGCTCAAAAGGCTGGCCAACTTTAATGGCACTTAAAGTAAATACTTACTACTATAAATAGTCCTAAGCGTCGCAAACAGTACCACGAAGAACGTGGTGGAATACTTCCCAGCGTTCACCAGATGCGGGAAGGCCTCGCGACTGTCCCGGTACCGGCGCAGGCACTGGAAGAAACGCGTCCACGCCGGGACGATGTTCACGAGCGCGCGGGTTATTATGAACCATTGCGCTGTTTCGAAGGTCACTGGAAAAAGAAAAATATTATCTATATATATAAAAGGAGAAACTGACTGACTGACATATCAACGCACAGCCGAAACTACAGAGACTAGTGGCGTGAAATTTTGCATAAGGTTTCCTTTTACAACGTAAGCGAGCACTAAGAGAGGATTTTTCAAAATTCACCCTATAAGGTTATGAAACCGGGGTCCAAAGTTTGTATGGAGAAACCTACTTTGACGCGGGCTAAGCCGCTGGCAGAAGCTAGTATGTCTATAAAAGGAGAAACTGACTGACTGACATATCAACGCTCAGCCAAAATTACTAAGACTAGTAGCGTGAAATTTTGCACAAAGCTTCCTTTAATGACATAGGCGAGCACTAAGAGAGGATCCAAATTTCACCCCCTAAAGGGATGAAACGGGGGTCCAAAGTAGTGTATGGAGAAACTAACATTTACGCGGGCGAAGCCGCTGATTGAAGCTAGTTGTATTATAAATCCACTAGCTGACATGACAAACGTTGTTCTACCATACAAATTATCAAAGAAAAATGGGGGGTGGGGGTAGGAGGGTAAAAATAGCTTATGACCTATTCTCAGACCTACCAAATATACACAAAACAACATCATAAAACAGTTTCGGAGGAGCATAATCGGCCTTGTAATGTTCCCACTGCTGGAACTCAGGCCTCCTTTCTAGGAGAGGGAATGGGCCGTAATCCACCACGCGGGCCCAGTACAAATTGGTGGATGGCACATATCTTCAAACTTTTGATTTCTAGGACATGCCGGTTTCCTGACGATGTTTTCCTTCACCATTTTGAGAGCAGTTTTGATGAAATAAATTACACAAAGTAATCGCGTCTGGTTGGGTTTGAACCCCACGATCTACAACTTGTAAGTCGGGGACACCACAGCTCCTAACTGGTCAACTAGGCGTTTATTCCACAACTTTCACACAACATCATCAAATCCCAAACTAAGCAGAGCTTGTGCTATGAGTACTAGACAACTGATAAACCTACTTACATATTTCTAAATACATACATATTATAGATAAATTACACCAAGACACAGAACAAATTATCGAGGATTACCGGTATAGCAGTTAGGGTCTTAAGTTTGGAATTCATATTTGAATAGCAAGAAATAATTTGTTTCCTTTACTTACCATTCACATTAAACCAGTCACTGCCCGTGGTGTAGAAGGCGATAAGATAGTGGAAGTCTAAGAAGGCCGCAACGAACGAGTTCCACTGGTCAGCCAGCCAGAAGTCCGCGAACAGCACCGGCATGAACGGAGCCGCTAGAATACGGCCCTGGAACAAGAAATATGGTAGTTGAAACAACACTTTCCATTTTAAAAGGCTGTGGATTCGTCCGAAAATTAATTTATGGGAACGTACAGACAGTTGCATCAATTGGGTACCTCTCTCACATTAAAATACCTTAGAAAATGGGGGTGTGACTACTGTCCGTATTACCGGAATAGTAATAGTAAAAGTGATAGGCCCATAATAACCAACATTTAGTCCAGGGTCTACCTGTATGCCAATTTTTTTCCAAATCTGTTCAGGTACTAAGGCGTGATTTATTAACAAACATAAAGATTAGCATATTAATAGGCCCTGAGCCTGTTTAGGGGGGTGTAGAAGAAGGTGTTATCCACCTTTCTCCAACGTCCGGGGCGCTGGCGAGGGAAGAGGGAGCATTTGTTGTTTCCGTAGCCACCTTTCCGTGAGATGTTATTCTCCTAGAGGGAGATCACCGCATCCCAGGAATTTGCACAGCCGACAATGGAATGAACCACGGTGGGCAGCGGAAGTTCGCTTCCGACTTCCGAAACGAGGGCACGTTGCAGCTTCTCCCATGCAGCACACTCGGGCAGTGTATGTCACGCCGTGTCTTCTGCACTGCGGCCCCAGTGTTATAGGAGGCCTAGATCAACCATTAATTTGAAAACATTACGCTCTTTCAAATATGTGGTTCTCTTCTACTGCTCGCTTACTCCCAGAGAGAGGAGACCTGAGACCCAGCAGTGGGAACATCATAAGCCTTAATTAAATTTTAATACTAAGCTAAAGGCTCGAGGCATTTGTGGTCTCATTTCATTAGTTCGGGTCGAGATTATCCAAACACATAATTGGGAAAAGGCAGACAATAAAGTTTATTTATTTATTTAATTCTTTATTCACACAAGTGTACAGAGGCCGACTTAATGCCTTAGCCTTAAGGGCTATATTTCACCGGGACACCATAGCGGCGCGACCAGTTGCGCCGCCATGGTGTCCTAAGCTACCAAACTAGACACCTTACAGACATCAGAGTCACTAAACCATACTGAGAGAGTATCAAAATGGGCCTAAGTGCACGCGTCCGAGCTGGTCGCGCCGCCAAATTGCTTGCAACCACACGGACACCAAGTTAGTAACTCTTTATAGAGCGGTATAAATTTTGTTGGTAGCGGCAACTGGTCGCGCCGCCATGGTGTCCTGGTGAAATATAGCCCTAAGGCATTTTCTACCAGTCAACCTTTGGGTGATGCAGAGACAAATTGTTGTACTTTCTTTTTTATGTAGCGACATCTATGTCTCCCCTTAGGAACTATCCTGTAACGCGGTATCGGAGTTCTCCGTGCAATTAAAACATATACAACCGGCCGGAATTCAACTATCGGACAGTTGCCCAAACAGAAGACCCGTCTGATCAGACTCTAACCAAACGTTGAAAATGGAGGATTATCCGACCGGATTATCCTTCCTTTTCAAAGTTTTGTTTTCCTCCCCGGTTTGCTTCAAATGACTTCTCTTGCTCTGGGTGGAGCGAGAAGGCGTGACTTTTACTGATTAATACCCGCCTGTGTTTCGAACAATCCCGCAGCCCCAACATGCATGATGTCAGCAAATCGTAGGGGCCCAGCAGGGTCGAAGCCTACTGGGGCCATGGGTAGTGTGAAAACGAAACCCGGGGCCCTGGGACGAAGGCAACGAAGAAACAGGTGTGGGTTTTTAGTCAGTAAAAGTCTGACACTATCTCGCGCTCCGCCCAAGAGCGTGATCTGGCATTAGATGATTTTCACACCATAAAAAGCCCCAACATGCACTATAATAACCCCATAATCTAATAACGTTAAAATAAATATTATGATAAAATCTAAATTCTAATTTAAACCTTGAAACAATGACATAAGACTCAAATAAATTTAACATACATGTCGAGTATTAAAAACAAATTCCTAACGTAGCCTGTCACAACACATTAGCTCCATTCAAGTGAAATAAACGAGTAATTGAGAACTATTAAAAAGTCAATCGTGTATGTCTTTGTCGGCATTACTGAGCGATTAGTACAATGAGACTGGAACGAGTTTAGTACACAACTGTTTCTTTTAAGGATTTAGTAAATTGTTTGTTTAGAATTTTTTGACAAGGTATGTAAACTATACTTAGTAAGAAGTATGCTAGGAACAAAGGGATAGAATTAGTAATGCGGAAATAAGGAAAATAACTAAAGTTTCAGACATCCTGACCAGAATCGACCATCTGAAATGGGGCTGCTGAACAGGTCACATGATTCGCTGCACGGCCAATAAATGGAGCAAGCAAGTGATGCTATGGTACCCAAGAGATGGCGTTAGAAAACAGGGTCGCCCAACGAGAAGCTGGGAAAACGACATCCGCCTGACCTTGGGTCCTTATTGGATAAGGGTAGCAAGACCTATGCTAAAAGGCACACCGAACTGAGGGACATATTATAACCAGTATTACAGCTACACAAAGAAAAATGTATCATCAGCCCAAAGTTTGAAAAATGGCTATTTTATTATTTATTATTATTTGGTTGTGAATAGCTCATCCTTTCTTATCATTATATTACAAGCTTCTACCGGTGGCATCGCCCTCGTCAAAGTAGGTTTCTCCATACAAACTTTGGACCCCCGTTTCATTAAGTAGGGGGTGAATTTTGGAAAATCTTTTCTCTTTCTCTGCATATATCATAAAAGGAACCTCTGTGCATAATTTCAGCGTTCTAGGTCCAAAGAGTCAATGAGTGAGTTAGGACTTTTTCTTAATATATTTTACTAGCTTTTGCCCGCGGCTTCGCTCCCGTTAACTGACTACTCTACTCTACTCTACCCTACTGTACCCTACTACCATGGCGGGCAATGGGTAGCCCGCTGTCCGACCGTCCGGTAACCGTACGGACCAAGCCCAAGTCGTCGACGGCGCGTATTCTTCCGCGCGCGCCTCAGGGAGATGTCAGTCAATCGTAGGGGCCCAGTAGGGTCGAAGTCTACTGGGGCCATGGGTAGTGTGAAAACGAAACCCGGGCCCTGGAATAATGGCAAAGAAGGAACAGGAGTGGGTTTCTAGTCAGTAAAAGTCTGACACTATCTCTCGCTCCGCCCAAGAGCGGGATTTGTCTTAAGATGATTTTCCCACCTAAAAAAAAAACACTACTACCATTTTTTTAAATTTTTTCTTTCATAACATTCTTGTCCTGACAATAACATACATAACAAAAAAAAAAAAATGTGAAATCGGTCCAGCGTTCACGCGTGATGGCGTGATCAAGGGAAAAAGGGATCCATTTATATATTTGTGTATATAAATATATAAAGAATGAGAACATTAGTACAAGTTCTATTTAAAACACGATTTATGATATGACGGCGACCTTTAACTATTATAGTTACGTATGTATGAGAATCTCGCAACTGGATTTTCACCTACTTCCAGATGTCTCATTAATGTTGTTTAATGTTTACGTTGCGAGAACTGCGACAGTATGATTTGTTTGACGTTTATGACCTGATGTATGCCAATTAGATACAACATTTCTTGTCAGCCCTTGTAAAACAAACTATAGTGGTTTTTGAATATTATCATCAGCCAGTTCTAAGCCAGTGGTTGTGGTCATATTTCGTTGGATTGACCAAACTAAAACATCCCAAAACTGAACTCATATATTTGCTTACAAGCCTATCTTAGGCACCAGTCTCCCACAGTATGAACCCAATTATTGTAATTGTCTTAGTTTTGTAATTGCTGTGATATTGTGGTGAGAAAAATAAACGAATTAATATTATTATTTAGAAAGTTTTTTTTTTTATTGTCTTTAGGCTCACGCTTGACGACTATTTTACCTGGTGGAAAGCGTTGACGTGGTCGACTTCGTCGCTTGCCTAGAAGTAACCTATTCACTCTTGACTTAAAGAAACCCAGGTCGTAGCAATCAGGAAACATAGACTCCGGCAGGGAGTTCCTGCAGTTTGTTTGCTAAGTTAAATACAAACTCTGTTTAGCGAAAAGAAGGTCTTAGTAGTTTAGATATTGGTATTTATTTCAGGGCATATCTAAGTTTGAGAATTGCTGGTTTAAGCTTTTCCTAACTATGCTTTTTTTAGGTGTGAAATCATCCAATGACTTTTCGCGATCCAGGGCAAAGCGCGAGGGCGTGTCAGATTTTTACTGACTAAAACCCTCCCCATGTTCCTTCTTTGCCTTCGTTCCAGGATCCCGGGATTCTCTTTCGCACAACCCATGGCTCCACCCAGTAGGCTTCGACCCTGCTGGGCCCCTACGGTTTTGCTGACATCTCTAAACACTACGCGCCGTCGACGACTCGGACTCGGTCCGGACGATTACCAGACAACCGGACGGCGAGATATCCATTGCTCGCCGTCTACAAATCCACGCCTACGGTGGCTGGAAATCGGGGTTGGGTTCCCGGCGGCCGGGGTGTGAAAACGGCCGTTCCCTCACGCGTGCGGCCGCCTGCCATTCCTCCTGGCTCTGGACTATGGCCTGTACCAGGACCCGGTACCCAACTATGTAAGGATTGGCTTACAGACAAACCGAATGAGACAGAATAACAGTATAATACATGAAGCATTGCGTGATGATCTCATCCTCACAAAATACTTGAAAATATGATACCTCTAAAGTAAAACAATTAAAGAAAGTAACAACTTAATAGTAATAAAGGCTGGATAAACTGGCCTCTTATTCGAAACTCTGTACTGCTAGATCAGTGTTGCCACCCATTACTATTGGACAGTAGCGTAGCTAGGCGCGGGCGAAGTGGGCCCTCGCCCTCGGCCTCGCACCTGCACAAGCTTTGGATATTTAAGGTTTTTTTTTTATAATTAATAGGCTCGTGTTTGACCACTGTTTCACCTGATGGCAACCGACGATGTGATTGAATACTGTCGCTGTTTCGTTTTCGAATTTATGATAGAAAAAGGTCTCGCTGATGTACCTTCGCCCACGTCTAAATAAGTCCACGCTACTCCTCTACTATTGTAATAGTGATACATCACAATAATATTATAAAGGCGAAAGTTTGTTTGTATGTATATTTTTGTTACTCCTTCATGCTCAAACGGCTCCCTCCAGACCCACAGGGAATTTTTGAAAGGAATACCGAGGTCCTCGAACCCAAAGGTCAAGGCGTCTAACACGTCCTCTCGCTCCACCCTTAACAGAGAGAAGGCATTGGATGATTTCTCACCTCATAAATGAAAGAAAAAAAAACCACTCAAACGGTTGAACGGATTTGAGTGAATTCTGCACACGGGTAGACCATGTCCTGGAACTAAAAAGCACATATGATGCTTTTTATTCCGGGAGTAAGTTCCCTTGAAATAATTTTCTACTTTCACCCGGATGAAGCCGCTGGGTAATAGAAGCTAATCTTCTACATATACAGGGTGACTGGCAATTAGTGTACGATACTTAAACACGTGATTGTGCTTATGATAACAAACAATTTTTATTATGGGAGAAAAGCCGAAATGGCGAAAAAAATATCAGCTGTTCAGTACATTAGGCAAACATAAATGTACTGAACAGCTGATTTTTTTTCACGATTCCACGTTTGTTCCCATAGTAAAAGTTGTTGGTTATCATGAGCACCATCACTTGTTTAAGTATCGTACACTAATTACCAGTCACCCTATATACTCGTAAAAGCAAAATACCACTCACTGAATGATCGCGAAATCTCAGAAACTATATTATGACTGACCTGTTGGTCTAGTGGTTAGTGGCCCTGACTGCTATGCCGGAGGTCGTGGGTTCGTTTCCCACCCAGGGCAAATGTTTGTGTGATGAGCAAGATCATTTGTTCTGTGTCTGGGTGTAATTTATCTATATATATGTATTTAGAAATATATATAAGTATGTTTATCAGTTATCTAGTACCCATAACACAAGATCTGCTTAGCTTGAGACTAGACGGCGTTGTGTGAAAGTTACGTGGACGGTGGAATATATTATATCGATAGTTGAAAGGCTTATTGACCTAAGCGACATTTTTTCAAAAAAAATTGAAACCTGATTCAAACGACGGAGAAAAATTTGCTGATTCCTAATATGTATATAACTCAATATTGGAAAAAATGTCGTTTAGATCAATTAGCCTTTCAACCGTCGATATATATATTACACCTACAGACGTTAAATTTGGCAGGTAGGTTCCTTATAGGGTGTAGACATCCGCTAAGAGCGGATTTTCGGAAATTCACCACCTAAGGGTATGAAACGGGGTTCCAAAGTTTGTATGGAGAAACCGACGTTCACGCGGGCGAAGCCGCTGGCAGAAGCTAGTCTATATATGTACGAAATCGAAGTAGATAACTTTTATATATTAAAATTGTGTGTAACTTGATATATTACTTAGGCTTTGTTTCATCGCAATGGTTGACTATGTCGAAAGATATACTTACTACATTAATTGACTGTTAGGCGGTAAAAAGTTCTCCGGGTCAGCTAGTAGAATATATTAATATACACAAAAAAACATAAGACTTAAAAACAGAATACTTACACATATCCTCAAAAACCAAAACCGAGCTTCATGTCTGAACACCTTCAGCGGGTTCATGAGAAAGACCACCATTATAATCACCAAAGCGAGCGGATTCACAAACGGCGGTATACTCAAACTCGCACTGTATATAAAACTTAATATGCTTAAAGCCCATATAACTCCAAAAATGGCCGCCAACTCCATCAAGTGTTGTTCAGAAAGGTGATTCCGGGGGTCTAACTCGAAGATCAGTACGTGGTTGACACCCGAAGATCGCCATCCATATACATTTATGCCGATTAGGAATATAAACTCGACTAATAGGAATGGGCCTCGGTACAGTCTAAAGGCAGTCTTGAAATTTTCTGTGCCACCCTCGTGGAATAGTGCTGAAACAAATGCGTGAGTTGGTATTTATTTGCATAAATTGTAGCCATTGCAGCTTTATAATCTAAGTTACGACGTACAAAAAAAATTGTAAGGTTCATCATCACTAATAGCCCGACAGCTGGGCATAGACCTCTCTCTTCTTGTGCCAATCTCAATGCAAGGTCAATTCTCTAATAATACAGCTTATGGTTTTTCTTCTGTAAAGTACCTAAGTCTTTTTAAAAAGACTGCGGGGTCGAAACAGTAACTGCGGCCCTAGAAAGCAAAAGATTACTGAAGGATGAAGGAAGGTGAGTTTTAGTCAATATTAAGAAAAAAAAACGCCTTTATAGTAGGAACTAGAATTCATCACGAATTCAGATCATCATCGTATGAGAACATAAGCCCAATATATCTACACGAACTGTGCAATAAAGCTTTGATTTTCAATACTAAACATTATTTTTGTATTAAGATAAAAGAACAATTCAAAATTGGTTGTAAATTTGCTCAAAATAATAAATAACACTATTAAGTAATCATTAAACCGTCGACATACAACGACTTAGGACATCACTCATACAAAAGTGCCCATTGTCCTTTCAAGGTTTTATTTTTTAATATTAAGTAGCTTGAGATATGATTACGCGTCGTGTGTTTAAAATAAAACTTTTTTATAATATTACGCGTGTAAAAGCATTTTATAATTTTACCTTTTTTAACCGACTTTGGGTAAACAAAGCCTGGGTGATGTTTTCTTTATAAGAAATTACAAAAGTAAGAATTTATTTATCATTCATAGACTAGAAGTTTAAAAGCTCGTTAAAATGAAAGTTATAGGTAGTTTTTTTGGTGGATCAATGACCGCGCAACCTACAAATGCCAATAAACGAAATTCGGGCTTCCCCGTATCAACGATCATACGCGTGAAACTAGTAAAACAGCACATTGCCATTTAGTCACAATTTCGAGTTTTTTTGGGTGTGAAACCTTAATACTTTTCCTAAAATAAAAGTAGCATAAGTAACTCGTTATAACATCAGCTATATATATTATAAGTCCTGTCTAAGTCGGTCCAGCCGTTTCAGAGATTAGGCGGAACAAACAGATACTTCAATTTTATTTATAGCATGTATGTACTATGTATGTATGTATAAACGAATAATACGTTTTAATTGATCATATTTAAAAACGTATTGTTTTACTAGCAATTAGTATTATATTGTCCAAAAATATAAACTAAGTTTAGATTGTAAATAGCTAAATTAAAAAAAAAACCTTGCCATTTTATTTACGACGCTTACAGCAGTTTACAATAAATTACGGCTCATTTTTGTTATTGGAAGGCCCATCTTCAGTATTGGTCGCCTACGAGCTGTCAAGATGATGAATATCAAGCCAATATTCTTTGAAGTTTTCTTTTTATAATTAATAAACTTCAAAAGCTTATTTACCGATTCACAAATATTTTGGGCTGGACAATTTATGGATCGAAAATAAACCAAAAATTTAACAAAACTAATTTGTTGCCCATACGAAGAAATACCATTAAGTTCATCTGGCTATGATTTATTATTATTATTTATAGGTTGCATAATAATTTTTACGTTGTGTCGGAATATTACACTAAACTACAAAACAACGAATTCTAATCAGAATACAAATCATTGCACAAAAAAAGAAATAGTAAACAAATTATTTCAAATGACATATCTTGCAATTCCTCTGTATATCAAATAATAAATTAATAGAACATGAAAACAAATAAATTTCAGATCTCGGATTACAATTATAATCAGATGGGAAGTCGCAGAAGGTATTGTTCCAGTCCTTAAATGTACACGGTATATTAAACGACAAAGCGAAACGCTTAGTCCGGTAACCGTCCGGACCAAGCCCAAGTTGTAGACGGCGCGTACTGTTCCACGCGCGCCTCAGGGAGATGTCAGCATATCGTAGGGGTCCAGCAGGGTCGAAAACTACTGGGGCCATGGGTAGTGTGAAAACGAAACCCGGGGCCATGGGACGAAGGCAAAGAAGGAATGAGAGTGGGTTTTTAGTCAGTAAAAGTCTGACACTATCTCCCGGTCCGCCCAAGTGCGGGATTTGTCATTAGATGATTTTCCCATCTAATAAAAAAAAAGTCCGGACCGTAGAGGTGTCAACAATGTAAGGGTGGACACTCGCCGTACGTCGGATTATCCAATGGTAGAAAGGTGATGGCGGAATTAATTCATATAATTCCCACGCATACTTTTCAATATGCATCCTTGTCTTGCTAATCTACGCTTGTGTTCCAGGCTTTGTGGGAAACCTGGATAATAAGCCCCTTCGGTGTCAAAATTCTTCAATGCCAATAAACACGGCCGATATAGAAACGGCTAAGAGGGAATTACTTAATACCCATTAAAGTCCGTTTGGATTAGGCTTGAGAACACAAATTATTTTACATTAGCTTTTGCCCGCAGCTTCGCCCGCATACATAAAATATAGCCTATGTCACTCAGGAATAAAGCAACTTTCTATCGGTGAAAAAATGTTCGCAATTGGACCAGTACTTTCTGAGATTACCTCCTACAAACCAAAAAATAAACCAAACTAGCTCTTTATAATATTAGTGTAGATTACCAAGCAATTATGACCATTTTCACTTGCTAAGACTTACTTAATTCTTTCCAAGTGTACCATCAAACTATTTTATAGCCCTTCATAAAAAAGAGCTACCTAAAAACCATCGTAAAATTTCCATGTTTAAACTTGATCCCATAATGATATCATTTCTTTAATCCCTGAATAGACAATCAATAGACTTTTATTACTGAAGGTTGTTGGAACACGATAAGGTTTAATCTTTTATCTTTACATTTGCATAAGATGCTGGTCAGTAAAAGATAAGTTTAATTTACACAATGTTTATAGAGATTTCTGCATATCTGTTGGGGAAATATTGCAGTATCTTGGGATAACAAAGATTAGGTGAAGATATATATTGTGTAATATATTGTAAGCAAGGTAGAGATTTATTGTTACCTAGTTACCGAAACCAGGTTTCATGGCCAAAACCGAAACTGTAACTTTTACATAAGGTTTTAGGGGTATGTGGAACAGAGAGTAAAGCCCCACATACCTCCGTTGAAAAGGGAGGATCCTCCGGCCAGATGGGTGTTATGTCTGGTGGGCTACTGCCCGATAGATGATTTCGGGCTGTTCTATATGTTCTAATCGCGCGGAGAACTTAGATTGCGCGATGCAGGATTAGTTCTTATGTGACGCCATAGATGTCGCTACAAGGTCATGTTTTCGAAGAGGAAAAAAATAATCACTCAGTCAGGCTCTTTTCATTTTTAAATCGTATATTACTTTAATATACTATCTGACTCGGCAAACGTTGTTCTACCATGTAATTTATCAATGAAAATAATGAAAGGTGGGGAGGAAATTAAAAAATAGCCTACGGCTTTTCTTAGACCAGTAGGTCTAAGAAGGAAAGGGGTCTTTATAAAATTTACCTACAAATAATTCATATAGATCGGTCAAGGCGTTTCGGAGGAATTCGATAGCAAACACACTGGTGCTATGAGGTTTTTATGTATTAGATTAATCATGCAGTCATTAATATTTGAAGTACAAAACAAAATTATCTTTTGCCTGATAAATAAAGTGCAACATAACATGTCCGATCGCAGCACGACACCCCGAATTTCAGTTACGGGCGTAGTTTCGGCTGGATAGTTACCGAAATCTAAACTAAGCTGAACCAGGCTTTTCTTTTGTCAACATTAGGCCGAAACTGGAACCAAAAGTTCAGTCGAACACTATTTATTATCTATTATATATTATACTATTTATATGATAAAAAAAATACATAAAAAGGTTTTGCTTGCTCTTGGCTGTACTTAAAAATTACATTGATGACTTAAAAAAATTTAACCTTCCTTTTGCTATAGTTGAGTTGAACTTGAAAGAGGTCAATTGACTAGATTAATGGCACCGATTGTAATTTCTAGATCTTTGTCAGTCGTTACAGATAGAAGCTAGAAAATTTGAAACCAGACTTGCCAAAGGATACTGTGTTATTCAGTCAAAAGGTTGTGGAGGTCAGATAGGCTATGGCTCAATGTTTTGCTGAGTTGGCGACCCTTTCGGTTCGGGCACGCTCAGCGCAACTTTATTGTAACTCTGTACTTTTTTTTGTGCTGTTGTTGCCTATTGTACTGTTGTATTGCCTGAATCGAATAAATACTATTCTATTCTATTCTTTAATGTAAAATAGTGGTGCACAGGTGCATTCGGTTAGACTGGAAACCGACTCTAACATAGCGGGGTTACCATGATGTTCAAAGATTTCTTCATTCTTATTTTAAAGATTGTTTCATCCTTATTTCAGTGTGGGTAAGAGACAGAGCTATACAGGTTATCTAGCGCCATTTCTTACCCACACTGGAAATGAGAATGAAACAATCATACTTTAAACGTCATGGTTGATAGAAAGCTAGGCAGATTGATTGAATGCCCGTACAAAATTGTACACTGTAACTTCCTCTCTAATGTGATCACCCTCTATGACTCAATAATTTGCTAGAAGAAAACTCAATGTTGAATTAAGCTCGCCTATGCATGAACTCTTTTATCGCTGTATGTTCTATCTTGTTCTAGTGTACAATCAAAACGAAAAAAGAATAAATTTTAAGGAACGTACGGCGCTTCCTGGACACTTCTTGTCTCGAGACCTATTTGCTGAATAGCTAACATTTTTCTCATATTGTACGCCCTTTACTTCTGTCTACACGAGAGATGATTTTCGCAATTACTAGGTATATTAATACTATGACCGGAACATTTAATCAATCAATTATACATGCAATTAATCTGCGATATACATTCATTAATAGCACTTTAGCCCTTCTTTATTATGACACACTAGCTTCTGCCCGCGGCTTCACTCGCGTGAATGTAGGTTTCTCTATACAAACTTTGGACCCCCGCTTCATCCCGTTAGGGAGTGAATTTTGGAAAATCCTTTCTTAGTGCTCGCCTACGTCATAAAAGGAAACCTTGTGCAAAATTTCAAGCTCCTAGTCACAGTAGTTTCGGCTGTGCGTTGATATGTCAGTCAGTCAGTTTCTCCTTTTATATATATAGATTAATGTATTATAATCAAAACAATGATTAATTTTATAATCTGTTTATTGTTCTGTACTGTACCTTGTACCTAAAATATGTAAACACTTTATGGAAAATATTTCTAAGAAATAAACCTAGTTTTGATGTGAATCATTGAATAAACTAAACTGTTGCACCAGCTACATATTTATTTAGATTTTATTGATTAGATTATAATTTCTTAATAAAATATACCTAGGTACAATTTAAAGATAAAGGGACTACCTACCTATTCAAGAAATCTGAATAGTAAAGTTGTGTTATCATAAGATAATAATAAATAATAAAAATATTGTTCCGTGTATCTGCTATCAAATATGATATCATTTCGAAGGAAAGATTTGTTGTTTTTATTTTATATATAGAGCGATATTTTTAAATTTTACTAATAGATATCAACTACAATGTTTACAGTTTTGTCAATAAATGATTGAGAGGGAGAGGGATGTCAAAGAAAATAATTATGATGGATTGTGTGAGAAGCAATATGGAAGAAAAGAGAGCTAGTGATAGCGAGACGGGTGACAGGACAGAATGAAAGAAAAAAAGTGTTGCGCCGGCCCCAAATAAAACGGGACAAGGGCAGGAACATGATGATAGTTTTGCCAATTTATAGGTAAATAGTATAGACATACTATAAAATGTCTATTTGTCTAGGAACGACTGAACTATGTGTGTAATATGTGAATCAAACTTTCATTGATAGGTACGAGTAAACCAATAATAAAAGCGGCGTTGTCGTATTTCACGTAAGTTTTCGTAGAACTTATTACATAATCGAATAAAAAAAGAAAAAAGACTGTCGAATTATTGTTTATGAAAAATGAAGACCATAATAAAAGAAAAAAAAATATAATAATTAAAGCGGGAACGACGCACACGTGAGCCACGCATGATTTGTACGTAGAGCCGCGTCGCAAGGCGTTGCGTGGCGTGGATCTAATGTAGCTCTACAAGTCTAATTGCCATATAAAATGTATGAAGACCGACACGCCCTGATCGGCGTACGTGGCCTACGTGTACCCAATGTAGTTCTACCTTTATTCTTCGGCATGGCCCTAAAAGAACCCTTTTGTAAGCGGGCAATCAACAAAAAATTTCGAGAGAGTTTTTTTTCAGACTTTTACTGACTAAAACAATGTTCCATCAGTTGCCCTTCATTGCGAGGGTTGCGGTAATTCCTTTAACAATCCGCAGCCTTGGCAGGCTCATAAATACCCTAGAGTTATGGGATATCAAAAGGAACACGTTATATTTAGCCTCTTTTTATAGTCTCAGGTTATGTTTTTAAATGGTACGTAATACATAGATCGATTCTAATTTGCATAAACGGTTAAGGCCCTAGCTCCCGAGGAGTGCTATAAAACAGTGATTTTCTGCCTTTTCCTCGGTAACGGCTAGGTCAATGGGTTTGAAAGAAATATATAATTTATTATAGATTCATATATATATAACATTGACTAATACTTTTACTAAACAAAATTTTTTAATAACATGATATTTTTTCGTTTTCTCTACTTCTTTCAAACGGCTTTGATCTTTAGAAATATGTTTACTTACATAAAAAAAAATGTTGGTTAAGTGTTCTTTAGAATGTACATAGCATAATTATGTAAATCAATCAATATTTTGCAAAGAAAATGGTATTAAAGTTCAGCGGGGCTATATGCGAGTGTAGGCGGCAGTACGAGTATGTTAGTTAGTTAACTCTGGCCAAATATTCAAGTGACTAAACGCCTTAAACCAATTTCCCATAAACACAGTTTGTGGTTGCGGTTCTGTTTTCCACAATCTCATTACTTAGAAAAGATTCACGAGAATAATAATGCTGCTAGATCATCAATTTAGCCAGTCATATAAAAAATTCTAAATCTCATTAAATGTTTGACTTAATTTGAATTCGCGCAGAAATAGCATATGTATTTTATTATTATTAGCAAATTAATTCTTCACTCTATGTGAAATAATTGTTGTTTTTAGGGTTCCGTACCTCAAAAGGAGTAAACGGAACCCTTATAGGATCACTTTGTGGTCCGTCTGTCTGTCTGTCAAGACCCTTTATCACGGGAAAGCGTGGAGGCATCGAGTTGAAATCAAAACCATATACTCAGATCTGCGGTCCCTTGAAGCTGTGTAAAAATCAAACTTCTGAGTTAACGAAAATGAAAGATACGGCTGTTTACGTCTCAAAAAAACGTGTATTTCGACACTCTCAAGGGAATCAAAATGTTGACCTAGAATCCTGAAATTTGGCATGAAGTAAGGTACTCATAGCACAAGTTTAAGAAAAAATCTGAAAACTGTAAAATTGTAGTTACGTGCTTTTCTACGATTCGTTAAAATATTTGTAACTCAATTCGGGAATTGAACTGTCTTCAAAGGCAACTTTGTTCGGAACCCTCAGTGTGCGAGACTGACTCGCACTTACACAGTTTTTTTTTAAATTGTTATAAACTAGTTCTTGATTTATCTATTGTGCACACCAAGTGTTATCTTTTTAACGGAAACGTTGACTGGTAGAGATACATTGTTGCATTGAATCCGCCTATGTACCACTACTGTACATGAAGTTGGAATAAATAAATAATGATCAACGAACTTCATCTTAGAAAAGGCTCACCTTTTCACACCTCACAAAAAAAATAAAATAAAATAAAGCGTGATGATGAAAAGGGGATAATGGAACAAGAAGATGATAAAGGTATACATATATTTTTTTTATCTAGCCCTTACTGCTCCACTGCTGGGCAAAGGCGTCTCCCAACTCCTTCCAGACTTTCTCCTCCCACGCCGTCTAAAACCCGTCCTCGCGGTATTTGTCCAGATCATCCGTCACCTCTTTCTAGGCCTAGAGCAGTGGTTACTGTGTGGCGATACAGTATATAGGTATATAAAGAAAAAAACTCACCAGATAGCACAACAGTGACGAATAACACGATAAAGGATCCAGAGAACAGTCCCACTTTAAAAGTAGTCCACGGGCTTTGCTGTTCTCCAAGCGGCGGTACCCTTAGCTTCTTCATAGCCTTCTGTCTGTCACCTCCTTCCAGGTCATTGGTGACAGTAGCCTCTGTATCGCTTATTAGTCTATCTATATCCTTGTTTGTGTAGAAGTGTGATGTTTCTACGTGTTCCGCTCGCCATTGTGCACCGTTGCTTAGGTTTAATAACTGCGGAAGACTGATCATTAGTTGGGTATATGTTTTTGGTAGATTTTAAAAGGAGAATGGGCAGTTTATAGTAAACGGTTAGTGCCCAAACACAAAACTGCGATGCGACGTCGTATCGTTAAAAGGCGTCCCAAGGGCAGCGGGATTGCACGAAAACCTCACCACGACCCTGGAATGCAAAGAGCAACTGAAGGAACACTGGTAGGTTTTAATCAGTAAAACTGACACTATCTTTTGCTCCATCCAGAGTGGGAGGAGGGTTATTTGAAGAATTTACAGATTTAAAAAACGGGGTAACAGTCGACTATGGAAATCTGCAATAACCAACAAACAACCAAATAAACAACCACTACAGTACCAATTACTACAGGTATTAAAAATGCGTTGTCTTAGAGTCAAATTTCTATCTCATGAGCCTTCAGTTACACCCCCTTCACCTAAATAGAAACACAACTAGGCGACTGAAATACACTGTAAGTACTTATAATGTCTTTAATTTTAAGATGGGAAATTATAATTCCGCTCTACCCAGGGCGGGCTCCTCTCGAGAAGGAGTGTCAGACTTTTACTGAAACCCCACCTGTGTTCCTTCAGTTGCCCTTTGTGTTTTAGTGCCACAGTGGTTCGACAATTTTGCAAGCAATTTTACTTAGTGTCTAGAATTAAGAACTATAATACTCGTATAACTATATCCCATATGTTTGTTTCTGTGTTTCTTCTCAGGGTAGTCAGCTAGGAAATACCGGGCTCATCTAGTTTAAAAATTTTAACTAACAAAAAAAAAGTCGTGTACAAATGTTTTTTAAAAACCAATTTTCAAAATAAATATTACTATTTATCATTATTGCCAATTTGCGAATTGCTGTCGTCCAAGTGTATGAAGTTCAGAATAATGTCAAAAATAATTTTATACGACCTTACATGTTTGCTCACGTGTTTTCTTAAACTATTACAAATATTAAAATTTCATCGAAACCTTCAAACGCATAAAAAGTAAGTTGAAACTTCGTTTTCTCTATAAAACGTGGTACTACCAAGGTCTATGATAAAGCGTGTAATTTTGTTTCACAGCTTAAAATGTTGACCTGGTTAAAAAGAGTATTGGCTCGCACCTATTACATGTGGCATAAACGTTACTGGTGAAAAATGACAAAGTACATAAATATATATAAGTATGTTTGTCTTTATGTATGTTTTTGTATTATTTTATTCATACTGTTTGTAATTTTAAAATTGTGCACTGAATCCTACCCTCTATTGTGATCTGTCTCTAACACTCAATGGTTTGCTGAACTGAAAGAAAACAACTTTGCGTTAAGGTCGCCATGTATTTATTTATTTAGGTTCATCCACAGCACATATATACACAGACATAAAAACAGATCAAAGGTACAGTTCTTGTATGTACACATTTATTGTAACTTTTTTATGGTGTACAATAAGGAATTAAGAAAGAACATTATAATAGGGACCGTGTCTTTTCGTGTAATACTTAAAAGCGTGCTATGGGCTACAGGCTTCTTCGAAAGAGTCGCCGCGGAACAAGGAACGCAAAGGGCAACTGAAGAATCACATTTAAGTTCTAGTCAGTGAGTCTTATTCTATCTCTCGCTACACCCAGAGTAGGAGAAGTTATAAACTGGCCTGTTCGTCTAGTGGTTACTGGCCCTGACTGCTATGCCGAAGGTCGTGGGTTCGATTCCCACTCAGGACAAATTTTTGTGTGATGAGCACGATCATTTACTCTGTGTCTGGGTGTAATTTATCTATACTATGTAGCATAGCATAGTCGGCCTTTTAATGTTCCCACTGTTGGGACTCAGGCCTCCTCTCTAGGAGAGGGTCGGGCCGTAATCCACCACGCGGGCCCAGTGCGGGTTGGTGGATGTCACATGTCTTTGAATTTTTGGTTCTAGGACATGCCGGTTTCCTCACGATGTTTTCCTTCACCGTTTTGAGAGCAGTGGTGATGAAATAAATTACACAAAGTAATGCGCCTGGCTGTGTTTGAACCCGCGACCTACAACTCGTAAGTTGGGGCCGTTACCACTCGGTCACTACTGCTCTCTACTATGTAATTAGAAATCTATACTATGTATGTAGTTAGAAATATATAAGTACGTATATCAGTTGTCTAGTACTCATAACAAAAAGTCTGCTTAGGTTGGGGCTAGACAGCATTGTGTGATACTTGTGGTTTATTATTATTTTTTTGATTTCCTACTCTCAAAAAAACAGGCGTGATACAATATTTTTTTTATTGTCACTTTTATTGAATTCTATTTAGATAGCGTTATGATTTGTTGCTAACAAAAGCATCATCGCGCTTACCAATGAGTAACGGTACTTGAGTTGTTGTCAGAAACATCTTAGGGAAAACCACATCATATAAATTGACTAATACAAGCTGTATAGCTGATCAAATTTATTTATGGTGCGCTTTGAGTAAAAATAAAATACAGTTATAAGTAACGCCTGTTTTCTCCAAAGGGGTAAATGTTATCATACATGATAGTCAAAAAAGTGGGTTACACTTTTTTGACTATCATGGTATGACTCGTACTAGTAAAGTCAAAAATTATCCCAAAGGAGTATGTTCATACTCCCAGAATAAATAGAATCCTATGTCAAATTTCAGGACATGGTCGACCCGTGTGCCAAATTCCATCCAAATTCGTTTCGTCATTAGAGCGAACTCTTTCAAGTAAAAGAAACACACACACAAACTTTCCGCTTTGTAATATAAGTGTAACTTTTCAGTTTCAAGAAAAAAGGGTCATAATACGCCTAATTTCTCAAACCCCAAGCGAACGCCGGCGTAAGCGCGTGATTTCGCGCCATTTAGCGAACGCCCGCATAGATTATAAAATATTGAGCGTTTTATTTATAGGGTATTTATCCAAGAAAGTAAATAAGAATTTCTTCACAGTAGTGTGTAAATATCGAAAATAAGCAAACCTTTCCGTTATCTATATATACCTATAGATAGGCTCCCTATCCCGGACCACTTAAAGGTAAACCAATTTATTACCCTCGTGACTATATAGGCTCAAGTAGGTCATGCTTTAAGATCCTATTACACTACTCGATATTCAGACAATCTTAGTCTATGTAGCATCACACAAGAAAAAGATCAACTTACGCCAATGTCGTGTAAAGGAATGAAACAGAACGATGAGATACATAGATAAACCTAGACTAAAACTGTCTGAATATCGAGTAGTGTAATAGGCCCTTTAGTATGTTCTGCGGTCAGTTCAATTATGACGTTAAATTCGTGACGTCAGACTTTTACTGACTAAAATCCACCGGTGTTCCTTCAGTTGAGTTGACTTTTGCGTTTTAGGGCCGCCCGGCCGTGGTAGCCGTTTCGAACAATCACGCAGATCTAACCACGCGTTAATGATCACTTTATGCTGCTGATATTTTTAAAGTAATTATTACTGTGGTTTTTGCCATAAACAATCACTGTGGTCCTTATTTCACTACAGGGTCTAAAGTTCGAATCATAAAATAAACGTGCTTATATACATTTTATAGATTAATTTTAATAATGGAAAATAATGGGGAAGCCCGTCTAGTAAATAAATGACGCATGCACGACTAGGTTTTTATCTGTCATGTGGAAGATACCTACCACAGGAATATTAAATACTAAAAAAGCAATAAAAAAATAGTTATAAATTGCTGTGTTGATCTAGTGATCGCTAACGCAAATGTTGAGTGTGGGATCCCGTATTTGATCAGCGTGTAGTGAGACATTTTCAAAGCAAGTCGGAATCTGGCTTTTCGTTTTACATTGGTCGAGGTTGGTCGAATTTTACACTTCGGCCTATCATGGTGAGCAAGCACATCATTATAAAATGGATAGGTATTTCAGACACTACCGGTGGTAGTGTTTGAAATTCCTATCCATACCCATATCCAAAGTAGTGGTAGTCTACAACTGCTTAGAATCATACAGTGAATGGCTCGTTGTGTTAAAAAAAAATATTCTTACTTCAAAACCACACTTATCATACCAACAAAATGTAAACATTAGGCAGTTAGTGGATATCATTTGAACACTGTATATTTAGGATTATCCATTATAAATAGATAAGAAACTATATCAAACCTTACCTTATCGTGTTTTTTCAATATTTTTCTGAAGCCAGTGTAATTTAGATTCTGGTAGTTTTGTAGGAGAATGAGACTGAGATAGAATTCACTAAAGGCTAGTTTTAGATCCTGTACTTTTCGCCGCGGTATCGCCTTCTTGCCATCGCCGCTTCCTTTAGGCTTGATCGTGTCGAAATGTGACTTTAATTCGCTTTGGAGTGTGGCGAATTTACGAGTCGCTTCGGCGAGCTTTTCTGAAATGTTAGAATGAGATGTACCCTGTGCTTGTTTGCTCTGTTTTTCTTATAAAAAAAAAACGTTGCGCTGCAATAGGAATTACTCCTGTGTCGTTCACAAACATGTAATAACGCAAATATAAGACACCCAGACCCCGTAAAACTATCTGTAGGCCATACAGATATTTGCTCTGTGCGGGAATCGAACCCGTAATCCATATCGCAGCAGCTAATCGCTCAACTACGGCGGTTGAGTTCAAGATTTTCTATCATATGTAATTCCACTATTAGTTACAAGAGATAGACGAAATAGGTATGAATAATATTTATCCGGGTAGCAAGTGGAAGTTACGACTTGGAAAATTCAAAACATAATGCACCCCCGGTGCGACACTGTCACTTATGCAAAAATGTAGTTTTTCAGGAGAAGCAGCTCCCAGCGACGCGTGATTCGCGCCAAAACGGCAATGACACTCACGCCCTCATACGGAAACTATGCGTACTACAAAAGTAACGTTATCGCACCAAGTAAAGGGGTGCTTTAGGATCATTTTTAGATATTTAACTCATTTTTGCATTTTTTGCAAAAGTGACAGTGTGGCACCGTGGGTACGAACATCTTTAGTTTATAAAATGACTTGCATTTTTTTAATCAAACGTGACGCGACATGCGAGATAAACCCACGTGTGTTGATATAGGCTTCCGTAGTTAGGTTAGTGTGGTTCAAATTTAAACATAAAATATACCTCTTACTATTAAAACCTGCAAAGTTAACTATGGCTAGTAATTTTTCGGGCTCACTATCAAGGTTTTTCTTAATAGCTACACCCTAGGCGGTCTTTAGGTCAAGTCTGAATAGGTTAATACTAGGCCCGCGTGCTTCATCGTTGACCATATCATCGCTTACTATCTGGTAAGATAATGGTCAAATGCGAGCCTATCAATAATAAAAGAAAAAAAAACCGGGCAACTGCGAGTCGGACTCGCGCACTGAGCGTTCCGTACAAACTTACCTATGAAAACAGTTCAATTCCCGAACTGAGTTACGAAGATTTTTCCGAATCGCATACTTGTGCTATAAGACCTTGCTTCATACCAAATTTCAGGATTCTAGGTCAACGGGAAGTACCCTATGAATTTTGATTTCCTTGAGTATCTTATTTTTTTCCTTAACTCAGGAGTTTGATTTTTTTACAGCTTCTAGGGACCGCAGACCTGAGTATATGTTTTTGATTTTAACTAACCGCCACGTCTTCACGCGTTCCCGAGATAAAGTGTCTTGACAGACAGACAGACAGACAGACGGACCGACAACAAAGTGATCCTATAAGAGTTCCGTTTTTTTCCTTTTGATGTATGGAACCCTAAAAAAGGTTAATGTCGAAATTATAATAATTCTTATTATTTATTCTTACCTGAATAAAAAGTGTTAATTTTTTTAAGTTCCTGATCACTGTAATGGAAGAATGTTTCATCGAAATTTGCAAAGTGGCGGGAAAGCACCTCAGGCTCCACATTCTCAGCTGATGGGGCTTCTTCCACTGCTGTGTATAACATAGCCTTCATTTCCTGTTGACGAAATAGATATTTACTGTATAATATTTAAGACTAGCTTCTACCAAAGACTGGCCTGTTGGTCTAGTGGTTAGTGGCCCTGACTGCTAAGCCGGAGGTTGTAGGCTCGAATCCCACCCAGGACAAGTGTTTGTGTGATGAGAATGATCATTTGTTCTGTGTCTGGGTGTATTTTATCTATAACTAGCTTCTGCCCGCAGCTTCACACTCGTGAAAATAGGTTTCTTCATACAAACTTTGAACCCCCGTTTCCTTCACTTAAGGGGTGAATTTTGGAAAATCCTCTCTTAATGCTCGCCTACGTTATGAAAGTAAACCTTGTGCAAAATTTCATGCTCCTAGTCCCAGTAGTTTTAGCTGTGCGTTGATATGTCAGTCAGTCAGTTTCTCCTTTTATATATATAGATATGTGTGTATTTAGAAATAAATAAGTATGTTTATCAGTTGTCTAGTACTCATAACACAAGCTCTGCTTCTTAGACGCTGTTGTGTGATAGTTGTGGAATCAAAAAAATGCTTTGCCATTATAAACAAAACGAAACCTATGCATTAAGCCTAAGGAGTGGAATTCCCTACAGGAGTCTGTGTTCTTCATAGCACCTAGGGGTCTGTATGTCAAGAGTGTATTTACTAGTGTAGTTACTAGACAACCATGCTCGATTGTCAACCAAATCATGGCTTACCATCATGTGAGATAGTGGTATGCACAAGCCTAACAATAACAGAAAAAGTGGATATAAAGTATTTTATGTACTAAACTGAGCAATAAGCTACTATGGTTCCAAATTTCATTTTAACAGAATAAATTTTATTCTACACCAAAATAGTAACATAATGTTACACAAACTTAAATCTGTGGGTACAATGTGGCTCAGCCATTGAGGCGTGTTTATTAAACAATCATTTGTTTCTAAGGTTTAAAGGAAATGTGCCGCAAGGTACTTTTTAGTAAAAATAACATGAAAGTGACAGAAAACTTTCATCAGTTCAAAGGTTAATTTCATCAACATGAATTTATAGAATTTCTTCTTAGAACTCCAGTACAATACATTACATTGTATACCTACCTATCATAAATAAATGATTAATTCTCTTAACAAATATTGATTTAAATCATAATGTATATTACTAGCTTACTCAAATACTCATGCTGTCAGTATATTTATGTTACAATAAAATTGTGAGCATATCATGATTTATTATTTAAACAGGTATTACAAACCTGAAAAGAAACAAAATTACTATCACAAAACTTAAAGGGTACTGGGCAAATTTGTCTGGTAGCATTCTATGTAACAAAAAATATCATATTTATAATTATTATTTTCTCTTTTAAAATTTGAAGCTAAAGTCAGAGGAAATCAATATTTAGTCAATTAATGTGGCTGTTTAATGTTAAGTTAATTGGCTGTTTGCTATACACTTAAAAATTAGTATATATTATGTTTTCTCATTATACTGTCTACAAGTCAATCTGTATGTTTATTAAATTAAAACTTCATGTAACACAAAGGTATAAAGTTGGACTACTGTATATTTTATAGTAATTTTCTACCAGCCATCCAAGGGTGGTGGAGAGACAACATGATAGGCGAATAAAAAAAAGAAAATATTATTATAGTTTATAACAGTCCAAAGTAAAAACAAGAGAACTTGAAATTCTCTCCAAGTGTTATTAGTAGTTTAAACCATTGTATTTGATTGAAACAAAGCAGTTGTCTAGTTTTAATATTAGTCAAGGACATTGTTGTATTTATTTTTAAATCTCCCCTTGGCCTTACTTTATGGTACAGCCAATTAATTCAATGTCTATTTAGTCATAAAATTATTATCTTTACACTGCACTTATATAAGCAATTGCAAAAACAAAAGATCCTAGTGCTCATAAAAAAAAATATCTTTTATTTATTGTATTAAAACTTATTACTTAGAATTTTTTGATAATAATGTAAGTAATTTACAGTTTAGGGAAATTATTGAAAAATACACATATAAATAAAAGTGGGTAGATAGAACATAGGCAAAGCGTAAATTATAATGCTCTTATCTACAATTTTATAGAGTGTACTTGCCTCATAGTTTATGTATTGTTTACGCCACTCAGGCGTAATATGTGCACTTAAGTGCTCCGCGAACTTCATCTTAGGACCTTACTACACGACTTCGTCGCTACAAAAACTCTTAAACACTAACTATAGTTCACAATATCCAACATTAATTGTTTGCCACGGACAAACCGAGTTTACTTTGTGATAACTGGAAATGGTGACCTCATTGCACTGAGTATATATATTTGAGTAAACACTGGAATGATACGGTATTACTTATGAGCAAATTTTTATCTTTTTGTGTTTTAATTTTTCCATAAAAAAACGATGGACCGTTTCTTCGGATCACCTGAATGAATGACAAATGACACAAGCACACAGTCACACACAAGTAGTTTAATAATGATGTGCCTACATTAGATTTTTTGTATGTAGACGATTAATTAATAAACTTTAGTCGATTTAGTCTTGCTTAATTAATAAAATGAACAGGCTTCTGCGATTGTCCCTGTCCGAGTGGGGTTAGTAGTTGCCCCATTATTAATTATTAGCTTCTACCTTTTAACAACATCTTCACCCGGATAAAAGTAGACAACCAAGTTTCCTATATGTTATTCCAGACTAGATATGGTTTACCCATTTATCAAATTTCATCCAATTATACGCTTGAGTGAGGAGTAAAAAACATATACAACACACACATACAAACTATCGATCTTATAATATTAATGAAATCAACCTATGTGCTATTGCGCCATACAACATGTAACTGGAATAATACATTATACACCCCAATTAGAAAATTAAGTTACAATTAGACAGTAATACCAAAGTTTAGTAATGTAGTGTTTTTTTTTAATTAGCTATTCTCATTGTAGGCGAATTATATGAGTATCGATGCATCACACTAGTACTGCTAGCTCCGTATGGTGTTCGGACGTAAAGAATAACACCATCCCATTTCTTCCCGTGGGTGTCGTAAGAGGCGACTAAGGGACATACCAGAGAATGGGCAGCAGCATTCTTTGTAAATTCCAACAACTAAACTGCGATCGCCAACCCGCATGCCAAGCGTGGCGATTATGGCAAATCCCCCCAATGATGATAAGCACAACCAAAAAATGGCCCCTAGTGCCCGGCAGCCCGTCTACCCTTGACTCCGGTAGCGGTCAAGGTTACGGCGAGGCAAGGGGTGCGAAGAATCTCCGGATGGGATCCGGCTACCCCTTTAGACAACGACGACTGGACCTGGCAACATATAACACGCGTACACTCCGGTCCGACGAGAAGATCACCGAACTTGAGGAAGAATTGAGCAGGTTACGATGGAGTATTGTGGGATTATCTGAAGTCCGAAGACAGGGGGAGGACACGATAATTCTCAAATCCGGTAACCTGCTTTATTTCCGGGAGGGTGACCAGCAATCCCAGGGTGGTGTCGGGTTTATCGTCCACAGGTCCCTTGTGAACAATGTGGTGAGGATCGAGAGTGTGTCGACCAGGGTAGCGTATCTTATACTCAGAATATCATCAAGATATTCGCTGAAGGTCATACAGGTTTACGCCCCGACCTCGACACACCCCGACGACGAAGTAGAGTCCATGTATGAGGATATATCCAGAGCCATGCATGGTTCTAAGACTCACTTCACCGTGGTCATGGGGGACTTTAACGCGAAACTGGGTAAACGAGACGGTGATGAGCTGCGAGTGGGGCAATTTGGATTTGGACATCGGAACCGCCGGGGACACCTATTGGCTAGTTTTATGGAGAGGGAGGGCCTCTATATGATGAACTCCTTCTTCAAAAAACGTGACCGTAGGAAGTGGACCTGGCAAAGCCCTGATGGTGCGACCAGAAATGAGATTGACTTCATCATGTCGACGAAGAAGCAAATATTCAATGATGTCTCTGTGATCAACGCGGTGAAAACTGGAAGTGATCACCGCATGGTAAGAGGCACATTGAATATCAATATCAAGCTTGAAAGATCTCGACTGATGAGGTCTACGCTCCGTCCAGCACAGATCCAGATTCAAAACTCCGAGAGCTTTCAGCTCGAACTTCACAATCGTTTCGAGTGCCTAGGTGGCTCTGTGGACGAATACAACGATGGGTTCGTGGAAACTGTCCATACGGTCGGGTCTAAGTTTTTTAAGACTCGTCGTACAAGGAAGAAAAGGCTCTCTGATCAAACTCTCGAACTCATGAAAGAGAGGCGTGAGATGATTCTGCAGTCTTCAGACGATGCGTGCATCTACCGGCAGCTCAATAGACGGATCTCAAAGTCCTTAAAACGCGATCTCCGCCTCTTTAATACCGAAAGGATTAAGGATGCGATTGAGCGGAATAAGGGCTCCAAGGTTTTTGCAAGGGATCTGTCTATAGGGCAGAGCCAGCTCACGAAACTGAAGACCGACGATGGCAGAGTCATATCCGCCAAATCGGAGCTTCTGGGAGAGATCGAGGCATTCTATGGACAGCTGTACACATCTATCACAAAACCCACAACGAATCTAGCAAACGACCCAAGAGCTAGATTAACCCGGCACTATACCGAAGATATCCCGGACGTCAGCCTGTACGAGATTAGGGTGGCTCTGAAGCAGCTTAAAAACAACAAGGCGTCGGGTGACGACGGAATTACAGCCGAACTCCTGAAGGCGGGTGGAAAACCGGTCCTAAGGGCCCTTCAGAGGTTGTTCGATTCCGTCATACTTGAGGGAAAGACGCCACAGGCATGGAGCAGAGGTGTGGTGGTACTTTTCTTTAAGAAGGGCGACAATGCCCTGCTTAAGAATTACAGGCCCATCTCTCTTCTGAGCCATGTCTACAAGCTGTTTTCCAGAGTCATCACGAATCGTCTCGCGCGCAGGTTCGACGACTTCCAGCCTCCCGAACAAGCCGGTTTCCGAAAAGGTTTCAGCACCGTAGACCACATACATACGCTCCGGCAGGTTATACAGAAGACAGAGGAGTATAACTTGCCTCTATGCTTAGCGTTCGTGGACTACGAAAAAGCTTTTGATTCGATCGAGACTTGGGCTGTACTGCAGTCTCTCCAACGGTGCCAGATTGACTATCGGTACATCGAAGTGCTGAAGTGTTTGTACGAAAACGCCACAATGTCGGTCCGACTTCAGGACCAGACCTCGAAACCTATCCTTCTGCAGCGGGGCGTGAGGCAGGGAGATGTCATCTCTCCGAAACTGTTCACGGCTGCAATGGAGGATGTCTTCAAGGTTCTGGACTGGAGTGGACTAGGCATTAATGTCAATGGCGAGTACATCACTCACCTTCGGTTTGCCGATGATATAGTAGTCATGGCTGAAACTACGGAGGAGCTCAGTACAATGCTCGATGACCTTAGTAGAGCTTCCAAAAGAGTGGGTCTTAAAATGAACATGGATAAAACCAAAGTTATGGTAAATAACCATGTAGCACCCACTCCGATCAAGATCGGAGACTCTGCACTCGAAGTTGTAGACGATTACGTTTACCTGGGACAGACAATCCAGTTGGGTAGGTCTAACTTTGAGAAAGAGGTCAATCGTCGAATCCGACTCGGCTGGGCAGCGTTCGGGAAGCTGCGCGGTATCTTCTCGTCCAACATACCACAGTGTCTCAAGACGAAAGTCTATGACCAGTGCGTGTTGCCAGTGATGACATATGGCTCTGAAACATGGTCGCTTACAATGGGCCTCATCAGAAGGCTTACAGTCACCCAAAGAGCAATGGAAAGGGCTATGCTCGGAGTTTCCTTGCGTGATCGCATAAAGAATGAAGATATCCGCAGGAGAACCAAGGTCGCCGACATAGCCCGAAGAATCGCCAAACTTAAGTGGCAGTGGGCAGGGCACATTGCTCGTAGAACGGATGGCCGATGGGGCCGAAAGGTTCTAGAGTGGCGACCGCGCACCGGAAGACGCAGCGTTGGAAGGCCTCCTACAAGGTGGACCGACGACCTGGTGAGGGTCGCGGGAGTGCGGTGGATGCGAGAAGCACAGGATCGGTCATTGTGGCGACGCTTGGGGGAGGCCTATGTCCAGCAGTGGACGTCTTTCGGCTGAAATGATGATGATGATGATGACACTAGTACTGCATCAGTATTGGTACAACTATAATATCTTCGCAGTTCTTACGCACAAACCAAAATTCTAGTGACGCAATCAAACATTTAATAAAAAAAAATTGGTATTTTTTAACCTAACTTCAAGAATTATTATAAAAAACAAATTCTATTTTGAAAATTGCCAAAATCAATTTTTGTTTTACCAGAATCTCAAACCTATCAAGCACTTACTTCTATCAAGATCGGAGACTCTACACTTGAAGTTGTGGAGGATAATGTTCACCTGGGACTGATGGTCTGGTTAAGTAGGTCTAACTTCTGATGTACATGGACAAAACTAAAGTCATGGTAAACAGCCATGCTTGTAGCACCCACTCCTATCAAATCGGAGACTCTACCCTTGAAGTTGTGGAGGATAATGTTCATCTAGGACTGATGTTCCGGTTAAGTAAGTCTAACTTCGAGAAAGACGTGTCGAACTCAACTCGACTGGGCAGCGGCACCTTTCGGAAAGCTACATAGTATTTTCTCGTCTGACATATCACAGTGGCTCAAGATGAAAGTCTTAAAACTTTATGACCAGTGCGTATTGCCAGTGATGAAATAAAGGCTCTACAACGTGGTCGCTCACAGTGGGTCTCATCAGAACAATTGAAGGGCAATGGAAAGGGCTATGCTGTGTGGTCGAATCAAGAATGAAGATACCTATCTGCAGGAGTATCTGCCCAAGTCACCGACATAGCCCGAAGAATCGCCAAACCTAAGTGGCAATGGGCAGGGCCTATTGCTCGCAGAACAGATGGTCAATGGGGCCGAAAGGTTCTGGAGTGGCGACCACGTACCGGAAAACGCAGCGTTGAAAGGACTTCCGCAATGTAGACTGATGACCAGGTGAGAGTCGCGGGAATAGGATAGATGCGACACGCTCAAGACCGGTCATTCTGGAGATAATTATGGAAGGCTACCCTGTTTAACAGCTGACGTCTTTAGGTTGAAAAGACGCGCACTGAGTATCTTAGGTTTGGATGGGCAGGATAAAAATATCGATGAAAACTTCAGCAAAATCAGTAAATCTCCCTCATTATCGTCTTCATGGACCAGAAGCTATCCCAAGAGTTTCCGAAACGTTTTTTTTTAATGTATAGATACTATTTTTTCTGTTAATTTCGCTCCATTGTTTATATTTAAGCAATTACAAGCTTAATAAATCACAATAATGGTTCATTTAGAATACATTTCAGGAACGCACTTAAAAAAAAAAAATCCCATCTAATTGAAATTTTTCAACCAAAACTGAATTTTTTCTGAAAAATTCATGGGATTTGCCCTTCTCTACTCCCAGTATAATATCAATTAGTTATTATTGTGCAGATGCACTGTGATGTAGTCGATTTGTAAATATTGCCTTACTAATAAAAACGGCACTATTGATAGCTGTTCAATGTCAATGACAGATTGTCAAGCGACGTAATTTTATTCGTTCAGAAACTGTCAAATTCAGTAGATTATTAAAAACTTTACGAATGCCTATATAAACAAACAAAAATAAAAGAAAAATATGCTTTAAAAGATTTATTTCTCTGTTTCAATTTCTAATTCACTAGTAGAGTTATCTCTGACTGGGAACAGGGCATGGTTGATGTTCTCTGGAATGACTCGGGCCACTTTTCTAGGTTCCTTCACTAATGTCTTGGGGCATTGCATTTCTGACCAGCTTATAGGCACCATACTGATGCCCTGAGGGGAACCTTCTGCAGTAGCTATCACTACTCCTAGCTCATTCTCCGCTGTTGACAGGTGGTACCAGTGTATTTCTGTCATCGGGAGCTGGTTTTGGTGTTAAGGATAATATTTCATACATGCATCATGCAGTAGAGAGAATAAAATATTAAAATGAAATTTCACAATAAATGCAGAATTGATATAGGTACATAAATAAAACTGTAAAAAAAGTTTTACTCTTACCATTTAGGAATAAAAATATTTAGTAGTTTCTCATAAAAAAGGATACAACTCTAGCCAATATCACATCCCCAGGTCTGTAACATTTATATGGGTCCACTCTATCTTTTTCTGTAGCTTTAATATCTTCTTTCTTTAGAATTCCTCTATAAGGTCTTACTAGAACTGATGAACCCACACACAGTATGACACATTGTACCATTCTTGGGTTCACCACTGTCACTTTTGCTGTCACTATGTCTCCAGTCTTAGGCAGAATACTGGGTGTCCTTGGGCTTTCTACTGATACCATTGTTACCTGAAAATATGTTTCTTGTTTATCAAAAAGACATAATGTGACTTTCATTTTAGCACCGAAATACACATGATTCTTTTATCTTTAGCATGATATGATTTAGTTTCGTAAATGCTGCAAGTTTCAGAAATGTTTAGTAGAAGATTTATTTAGTAATACAAAGTTTTATGAAGCTTTATTTGCCTACCTCATTTTCATCGTGCTCAATTTTTAGTGTACCACACAAAGTGGCATAAATATATCCTCTGAGCTCGTACGTCCCGGGTCCGGCGACATTTTCTTTATTCGATATACTTAGTCGCATACCAGGGATGCATAATTTCCCCATTTCTTTTAACTTTTCTTTATTCAATGCAGCCATGATGTTTTGTAGGTTATGTTGAAATACAATAGTACTTTCTCAAAGTTTACAGTATTAGTGCGAATCTCATAAAAAGTTTTCTTTTGTGGCGGACACGAATTTCAGTTACATTTACGGAAACTGCTTAATTACGACAAAAATATGAATTAATATTTTGTTGATAAACAAGTTTTGACATTTCCATTTTGGCGTAAATTAAACCGGAGCAAAAACAAGTTTTTTTTTTTCTTTAAATATATCGAGCATAGAGTATTCGAATGCTGACACGAATCTTGCCTTGTTGGAATAGAGGTGGGATGAAATGCTCAAGCTGCCCAAGCTGAAGCATCACTGCGAGCAACTCCGAGCCGTTAGGCGTTAATCGACCGTTATGTTAGTAGTTTTTTGATGAGTATTTTGAGATTAGTATGAATGAGCTGATCGAACGATTAATACTCATAAAAAAGAATTTTGAATTTCCTAATCTAAGATTCTGAAAGAACAAAACTTGAATTAATTCAGCCAAGCTTTTAATTACCTACCTGCAGTCAAATATGTATCTAGTAGCGTCAATTCAAGATTAATTTTAAATGTTTTGTGTTATTTTTCAGCGGCTTATTTATTTGTTAAAAAAAATATATTTTATTAAATATTGGGATTGGGATTAAATAACTATAATAATAATTTAAGTTACTTTCGATCGCAGTTTATGGCAGAATTTTTTCGAGTGAAGTTTAGTGGCTGTTTTATTATTAAAATATTTATTTTTATTTGCTTAATTGATTCCTAGTGGATATTGTGATGTAAAATTGGTGTACTTTTGTATCTCGAGTATTGTACAACTTTTCTCTGAGTACAGTATGTTGAATCGTTATTTATATACGATCTCGGTAAAATGAAACTAAGAATTTGATTGGTGGTGTTGACTACCTTAGTGAAGTTTGCCAAAAGGGCAGGTTCGATACAATTTCTTTCAAATGCTACAAAATCATTAAAAAAAAAAAATCGAATTCCAATAGAAAGAAAGAAACAGAAAACTGCTATCATTTGAAGAAATGGCTTAAATGACAGTAATCCAGGCTAAATACAATACATAAATAAAAATCTATGCTAAGTTTTGTTGGTCGTTCGTTGACGTGTCACGTCAGCCGGTTGGAGTGACATTTGATTGTGTGGAAGTGATTCTGTTTTATGGGATTTTGCGTGAATATCTCTAAAATATACTAGAGATATGCTTACAAAGTTTGAAACTAAATCAGCGCGGGTGAAAGGTATATCCTTTCATGCGAAGCGGCCATGGGTTTTGGCTAGTTTACACAATGGTGTGATACAGCTATGGGATTATCGTATGTGTACACTGTTGGAGAAATTCGATGAACATGACGGTCCTGTGCGTGGCATTTGCTTCCACATTCAACAGCCGCTCTTTGTTTCCGGTGGTGATGATTATAAGATCAAGGTTTGTGCTCAGGACGTTTATTTGCGATATAACTTTAACATGTATGTTTCATCATGTTTATGACACGTATATCGTATCTGGCGTATCAATTATAATTTCCTCCTGTAATTACACCATGTATAAGTATGTATATGCCTAGGCATCAGTACATGAACGTACGGAGGTTGTTCTAAGTTTCATGCAATTTTGGCTCAGTTCAGAAATCAACAATAAGTTAATGCAATATACAGAAATGCTGGACAAGTCTAAGTCACAAAGTTGTACAGTTTAACTGGTTGGATGCCAGATAGCAGATTAATGCGAGACACAATGGCTTTATTAGACATGCTAAAGGTCTAATCCAAGCATTTTTTTCAATGACTAGCTTCTGCCACTGGCTTTGCCCGCGTGAACTAGGTTTGTCCATACAAACTTTAGAAGCATGTTCATACCCTTTGAGGCTGAATTAAAAAAAAAAGCATTTCTTAGTGCTGAAATGAAGCCTGCAAAATTTGACATTTCTAGTCCCAATAATTTCAGCTGTGGATAGATATGTCAGGCAGTCAGTTTCTCCTTTTATAAATCAATTATATATTATATTTTTAATAATTGTAATTACCTACTATCTTAATTTAAAATTTGGTTTAGGACTACCTCCACATACTGTTGGTTTTGTCTTAATTGACTCTATAAAAAAAGCTTTCAAAATTTGTCTCTGATGGATTGTGTATTTAATTTCTTAACTTCCTGGGATGGATTTAAATATGCAAATGCCAAGTACTCTTTGGATTAAAGAGTTTTAATAGCTTGTTTATGGTTGCAGGTATGGAATTACAAGCAGAGGCGGTGCCTGTTCACTCTTCTGGGCCACTTGGACTACATCCGCACAACATTCTTCCACCATGAGTATCCTTGGATTTTGAGTGCTTCTGATGACCAGGTTTGTACTTCTCATATGTATGTTTATGCTCTTAATCCCTATTAACTTCTAAAGACATACCAATGCATTAGCTGTAAGGCGGACAACTCAAAGCTTCAAAAAAAGGATAGAGGAAAGATATTTTGACCATATAAATTAATATGGTCCATTTAAGAGGAGTTGCCTTTACTGAAAGACACAATAGAACCAACAATATCTAACAATACATCTGAATTATATAGCAAAAGCTGATAGCAAATAAAATAATAATAAAACCTAAAAAGATCCACAATCAATGGGGTGGAGGTAAGTACCTAAATATTTTTTGACACATTTCTTATTTTTTTATTTTTTTTTATTATTAATACATAAGAATACAGGATAGTCTTGGTTAAATAGCAACTAAAAAACCTTTAAGGTTTAAACTTGTGCTATCATGAATCCATCTCAACATCGAAACTATACAAAATGAGTTTTTTTATATTTGTACGTTATTGTCGATAACAATTTTTTTTTAATCTTATGGTCCGCAAACAAGTAAAAAACATTCTTAAATAATATTTAAGTAATATTGCTTAAGTTTGCATTTGATGTTTTTGTGTGTAATATTTTTTTATTTTGTGTGTATGTATATATATTTTCATGATACTATAGTAAGCATTATGTCTGTCTGTGGTACAACATCATCAAACTCTGATTCTGAATGGATAGAGATGGAAACAGTTAAGTCTAACAATGTTTGTCTCCATGTTGGGCAGTGGTGATTGGTAGTAAATGTTCCATTTAGGTGGCGAAATGGACCCGAAAATATTTTTATTGTATACTAGCTATGACTGGTAGAGAATGCCCAGGACATTAAATCTATGTTTTATTCCAGACAATCAGAATATGGAACTGGCAATCCAGACAATGCATCAGCGTGCTAACCGGTCACAACCATTACGTGATGTGTGCACAATTCCACCCAACAGAGGATCTCCTTGTCTCCGCATCCTTAGACCAGTCAGTACGTGTATGGGACTTCTCTGGACTAAGGAAGAAGAGTGTTGCGCCTGGACCTACAGGCCTGGCTGAGCATTTGAGAAACCCACAGGCTACGGACCTATTTGGACAGGTATTATAAACAGTTTTTTGGTGTTGTGTGTGTTTTTATATGTTAAAGGCTATGCAGCTTGTTAATTTGAAATTGATTATGAAATAGAATCCAATGTCAGTTTAATTTGATTAGAAATTAATCTTTGATTTTATCACAAATCTACAGTATGCATGATTAATGACTGCTTTCAGCAAAATAGTTTTTTTTTTGTTTTACTTTCTGATGTTTTTAATGTCATTCAGTGCCTACTGGTGCTTTACACAGTGGCAGATAGAATTGTTGAGATAATACTTAGGTGATCTGATGATGATCAGCCAAAGTAAAGTCAAAGATATAACTATTATTAAAATTAAGCAGAAAATGAAATTATTTAGCTACTTTGCTTGTTTTGATTTTGTTAATTGTAACTGTATTTTATTTAAAAATTCTATTTTATGTTTTTAGTTAAAAAAGTTTAAAAAGGTACTTTTTATGAGATTTTAAATGTAGATTTGTGTAGCTGTAGACTTGTACTTGGTTTGTTTGTCTGTTCTTGTGCAGTAACCAAAATGTGGCTGTGTTCTGAAGTGTTACAACCAGATTTGTTCTGTTTCTTAATAGAGTTGCCACAATTGGGTACTTGTCTATTTTTTTCTATTATTTGTATCAAAACGTAACTTTATCCAGTCGTAATTAGAAAAAAAAAACAAATCTATTCAAAATTATGTAAGTTCCCTTAGATCCCTTTCAAATTTGGTGGAAGGAGAAACTGTCAAGTGACAGAAAAAGGATGCACAAACCAAACTGCCCTGCGTTCAAAAATAACCAGAGTAGCTTCGAGTTGCAACCCAGAGTCGTTGTTTTATAACTCGAGTAGCTACCCTAGAGTTAACCCAACTAACTCTAACTCCGAGCTCTAACCTCGAACTCTAACCTAACCTAACCTACCCTGAGGTTGGTGTAAGCGGTAGGAATGACAGTTGCTTGACATTGACAGTTGAACTCTACGTTCGCGTTCAAAAATGCGAGCTTAGAGATCTACCCAATGACGTCATTAGAGTTAACTCTATCTCTAATCTCATTTTTGAACACAGGGCGCAATGTTACGTCATCGCCGTTTCGTTACGTACGCGCATAGAAACGAGATAGTAAGACCTTCCTACTAAGCACCTACTCTTCCATATAAAAATATTCGAAATGAAAATTGCTGCTTTATCTTATAATAAATTTTGCCTTAGAAAAAAATTTTGCCACGACAGACGTAGTACTTACCAAACGTCGAAATATGAACTGTCCTTGCTGGGGGCACACTTCACTTGTACCAATCTTCCAAGACATCTGCTTATAGTAGTAAATGATAGCAGATATGCTCAAAGAAAAAAAAAATTTTGTCCATTTAAAAAAAAAAATGTTTATATTTAGTATGTTTTGTGCAAGGCTTATTTTTAATTTAATTAATTGCCTTGATGCAGAATAGAAAAGGAAAAAATTTAATTATTTGTGGTAAAAATTTAACTAAGCCAAGTACCCAATTCTTCCTAAGATTTTCTCTCCCTAACATTAATATTATAATAGTATCTAGTAGTTGCTTCATAGCACAGCCTTTGGTCATAGTTAGTTTTATTCAATGCTTCTATAATTTCCTTATTTCATGACTTTTATATTCAATTCTATCGAATATAAATGAGTAAAAGGCTGCAATATCATAAGTATCATATCGAGGCTTATCAAGAAGGACATTGTAACCAACATTTAGTGCTTTTTGCAGGAAGGAGTATTTTCCTTCCTTTTATGTGTTTATGATAATATCTATCAAAATATGTTAAAACACATAAAATTACTGATATATTAGAATAGGCACTATTGATACAATAATTTTCGTAAATACGTCCAGTGCCTGGGGTGTTAAAATCATAGGATTTTATTCTACTGTAGATGAAATTAAAAAAGGAAATATGATGTGCTAATAATAATTATAAAAAAACTTTACCTATTAAAAATTGTGTGCACTTTTTTTATTGATAAACTCGTTTGACCACTATCTCACCTGATGATAAGCGGTGATGTAGTCTATGATAAAGCACGCTTGCCTAGAAGTGATCTATTCACTCTTGACTTAAAGCCAACTAGGTTGTAGCTATCAGGAAACTCACTATTGTTCAACTAATATCTCGGGAACTACTAGTTTGAATTCTAGAATTTTTATTATATGACATCCCTTATACAGGCACTGGACTATTTTTAATTTAGAAAGAAAGAACTCTTTCCTATAAAAAACTGTTAAATAGTGATTATGGTGTTCTTCTTGAAAATACTTGATACAAGCTTATTTAAAAAGAAACAAAAAAAAATTTTACAATAACATATTCAACACACACAAACACACTTAAAGAAAAAAAAACAAGCTATAATATATGTATGTATAATATTGATGTTATAACACATCACCAATGTTGCTGAAAGCAACTGATTTTACAGGCTGATGCTGTTGTCAAGCATGTCTTGGAAGGCCACGATCGCGGAGTCAACTGGGCAGCCTTTCATCCCAGCCTACCACTGATTGTGTCAGCGGCTGATGATAGACAAGTCAAACTGTGGAGGATGAACGATGCTAAGGTACCTGGAAGCCGCTACTATGGGATGATGGATCATACATTTGTTTCAGGGTTTTCTGGTCTATCTTTGGTCATAACAGTAACTTTTTCTGATCTGCGGGTTTAGAACAATAATAAAATGTATGGTATTACCTGCAGAGAAGTCACATGCTGGCGTCAGAGTTTTTGGCGGGAATTTTTGGTGTGAAGTTCAGTAACTGTTTTAATTATTCGTAAATTGATTTCTAGTGGATATTGTGATGTATAATTGGTGTAGTTTTGTATCTCAAACGTTTGCGCAACTGGACAATATGTGGAATCAATGAAACAGACGCGATCTAGGTAAAATGCAGCTGACAATTTTATTGTAGTTTTTTTTAGTAAAATTCGCGGAAGTAGTTGCCGAAAAAATTAACTTAATACATTTGTTGCCAAATACTACAAAGACATTACAATATGGATGTACATATTCTAATGTTTAAAACAAATGAACTATTCATACGAAGACACGGGTTAAAGGACTTTGTATCCAAGCCAAAATTAACAAAAAAGCAAGTGATGTGACAGGTAATATCATTTCCATACGTTTTATACTTAGCGTTTGGCGGGAACGCTAATAGAAAAGTCGTTTGTTTTAACCCTGCAGCTTCTTGGTTTTCAACATCATTTGGTCTTGACGTATTTTAAGTACAGTTAAGTTTGTTTAGTAAATTGACTAGCAACTTGAATTTATAATTCGAAATAATATAAATCCATAACTACGTATTGACTTTAGTGTTGTTTATTTAAAACTAGCGGACCCGAATTAGCCAAATTGGTCCAGGCGTTGTTGAGTTATGCGCTTACCAACACATTTTGCGATTCATTTTTATATTATAGATTGATTTTTGTAAAGAAAAAGCCCTAAAAAAAGTATGGGTTACAATTTGTGGAATTTGAACTTTGTTTTGTATGGCATAGGGTTTTTGTTTCAAAATTTTATAATATTATTGTATTCTTAATTCAAATATAGGAAGACAGTCTTAACGGCTGACGAAATTAATTTTCAATCGTATCAAATGTCTATGAAGAGTCTATATACCTATTTTTTATGATTGATAAACGCGGACAGGCTCGAAGCACCAATGTAAGAACGATATACCAACGCATTTGACAATATACTAGAGTGCCTAGTGCGACTTTCTTTTACGTTAGTTAACTCGATCCACACTTTTATGATTTTCGGCGCTCCGATTGGTCCGCTTCAAGCTCTAAACCAATCGGCAATATTTTCGATCGCGTTAATGTAAAAAAATAACTCGCACTCAGCGCACAGTAAAAAACAAACACAATAGTTAAACTGGAATTACGTAGCGTGTCAATTTGCTAAACAATACGAATCTATGACTGTACATATCGCGGTTCAGCATTCTTCTAACTCAATGCTTGGTGTTTGTGTCAATCAGTTTTTAACCTTTTGGATTACTTGACTTAAGACTGATTTTTCTCTTTCCTGTCTAACCTGCTCATCCAATCCTGGAGAAATTAAACAGAAATGATTGCTTTAAATTTCAAAATGTTTAATTTCAAGAACAGCTGACTACGGGGTTAACAGGCGGTATCGTCGTTATATACAACTAAAGTTTTTTTTTCATCGTAGTTTTTTTTTAATCGATGGAGCAGTGAGTGGTAACTCCGTGGAACTGGGTTCAAACTCAGGCACACGTTTTACTTTGAGTATTAATTTATTTCATCACCACTCCTCTCATAGGTGAAGAAAAATATCGTCAGGGACCTAGAACAAAAAAGTTCGATGACCATCCATCAAAATGCACTTGGCTCGCGTGGTGGATTACGGCCCTTTCCCTCTACTAGAGAGAAGGCCTAAGTCCCAGCAGTGGGTACATTGTAAGGCTGATCATGCTAATATTACATGTATACCTATATTGTATGGTTCTTTCCTCAAAAGACTATCTTAGACACTAATCTGCATGGTTATCATATGAGACTTTGACCCCTGAGTTTGTTTCGGTGTTTCTTCACAGGGTAGTCAGCTAGGAAACACCGGTTTCATCTAGTTTAAACTGACGAAAAAATATGACGTGTAAAAGTTTTTAAAAACCTATTAGCAAAATAAACATCATCTATCATTTATTGATACCCATCGTGTCTGCGGGTTTCGCTTGTTATTTTTTTTTGGTCCTGTCTCTCTAACATTACTGATATATAGCTTTTAGCAATACTCAATATGAATAGGGTATTTTACTCTATATGAGAAAAAGTCTAAAAATATGTTATTAAGATAGCTTAGGTAAAATGCAGTCGGTAAGTGTTAGCTCATAAAATAAATTTTAAAGTTCAATTCAAAGTTTTCTGTTTTTATTATCTGTTCTTTTTTGCCTTGAAATAGTAGCCACCATGTTATTACTTCATTCGGCTGTGTAAACTAAAGTGACAGCTGTCAACTGTCAACTGATCAGCCATACTGAGCGCTTTTGTTTACACAGCCAACTGACGTCACGACCAGAGTAAATATGGCGTCCACTGCTCTCTACATTTTCGTCAAATACGCGCCAAATTTAAAAATGTAAATTTTAAATGCATTTTTAGGGTACTTAGCGACTGAATATTTTTTTTTAGGTTTATTAGCACTAGAATCTAATTGAGACACTTTTCAAAAATGAGTGTAATACCCTATTACCATTTTCAGTAAGTGATGCTTAGGTTTCAAGGTTTCTAATTAAGCTTCTATGCTTTTAACGTGAGTCTAAACATTTAAGAGGTGGTTTTTCAAGTCTCAATTCTAGGAGATTAATTTATTTGACTAATTTTTAAATAAATATTACTTATTTTATTAATTAGGTGGCACAAAATGAGGTAAGCAAAATTTTTGTAATGTTGATCTATATTATTTGAAAATATCTTATGGTCTGTAATAATGAATTTTGTTGTAAATTCAGTCATAAATTTTTATGGAAACCATTGGTGACATATTAAAAAAAAAACATAGGTATAAAAGGTTCTTTAAATATCCAGAACCTGGAGTAATAAAGTTGACTATCCTCGAAGGCGGACCGACGACCTGGTGAGGGTCACCGGCATCCGATGGTTGCGAGACGCCATGTGGCGACGCTTAGGGGAGGCCTACGTCTAGCAGTGGACGTCTTTCGACTGAAATGATTATGATGGATATCCATAAGAAAACTTACATAATTTCTAACCATTTGTATTGCCAATATGACAGGAGTGCCTAGGCTCTCCTGTCATAAGATCTGGTACCTGTTATTATAAGTGGTGTATGCCTGGTGTAATTCTCTAGAGAAAACGATATTCTGCTAATAATGTAATGTCGATTACCAAAAAATACAGAATGTATGGGGTTGACATGCGCATCAGTAGTGACAGGTGGTCAATTCCAAATACTTTGGACTTATCAACAATCATTATTGCCGATAGCATGTCACTTTGTTTAGATCCTGTGGTTCGAAGTACGTATAGTTAAGGGGTGACACTTGCTAGTTTCAATCCGTAGACAGCAGTTGTAATCCATGACTTTCAACGCCCTTGGTTCGGGAGGCGCGTTTTCCCAACCACTGAACGTGTTGGCGCGTGGTTTACATCCATGTAGCCGCAACACAAACCAAACACATAAACCAAGGTCACCTTGGTTGGAACGCTAGTTTGCAACCGTCTGGTCACCCCTTTAAGGTCATCCGTTAATCACTTGATTAATTTAGCAACTTTTTAACCCCTTCTCTTCCGCTTCACTTCCTCCCTGTGTTAGTACGTGGTTAGGTTTCCGGCCTACCTAATATCACGTGTATTTCTTGGTACTAGGCACCTTAAAATTGTCCAAAAAATATCTTTAGCGGGGAAATCGCTCAACAAAAATAGACATTCACGAAATATCACTACATCCAGGGGAAAAGGATTTTTTTCCTAATCCCTCATCCCCCTTTTCGAGCCTCACGTGACTTATGGACGATCCCTAAAGTGTTTGTAGGTTTACCATATAACTAACCATCAGCAAATCACTAAGAGTTCACTTCTTCAGGCCTGGGAGGTGGACACATGCCGAGGCCACTACAACAACGTATCCTGCGTGTTGTTCCACGCGAGACACGAACTGATCCTGTCCAACAGTGAGGACAAGTTCATCCGAGTTTGGGACATGACTAAGAGGACTTGCTTGCACTCCTTCCGGAGGGAACATGAGAGGTAAGAACGAGATAGCGAGACAAAATTCATTATAATATTATTTTTTTAAATTTATTTTCAAGCACTCGTACAACATTACGGAGGAGATATATAAGGCATTGTACAATGGAAACTTACAAATATATAATACGTATAGATGAAGGTTTGGGCGAGTGGGCCGTGCCCATTTTATTATGGTCTAGCGCCCACCTATTATATATATATGCAATATTGCGCAACCGTTTTTAAATTTTATGATGAACGTCATAATACTGATAACTTCACACAAAAACTAGGTATGTCAGGGGCCAGGAGCCATACCATGACATGTTAAAATATCAAACGTATGTTACATGTTAAAATATAAACATGAGCAAACTGGCATATATTAAAGAACCAAAAATTCGAAGATATGTTACGGCCCAGTTCCTCTCCCAGAGAGGACACCTGTGTGCCAGCCATGGAAACATCTTATAAGCTGATTATGCTATTTTTTTTTTATTCCCAGATACTGGGTTCTAGCCGCCCACCCGACTCTGAACCTATTCGCCGCCGGTCACGATGCTGGCATGATCCTGTTCAAGCTGCAGCGCGAGAGGCCCGCCTACGCCGTGCACAATAACATGCTCTTCTATATTAAGGATAAGTGAGTTTTTATATTAATTAAAGCAAAAAAATAAAACAGTACTCATATAAATCTATATATATAAAAGGAGAAACTGACTGACTGACATATCAACGCACAGCCGAAACTACTGGGACTAGGAGCCTGGAATTTTGCACAAGGCTCCCATTTATGTCGTAGACGAGCACTAAGAAAGGATTTTTCAAAATTCAGCCCCTAAAGGGATTAAAGGGGGGCTACGGTTTGTATGGAGAAACCTACATTCACGCGGGCAAAGCCGCTGGCAGAAGCTAGTATATCATAATTTTTAAGTAGATGGACCAAAGCGACAGCTAAAACAATGGCTTACTGACAGCCACTGCTCTTTTCTACCAACTCTTTTTTTTCACTATCTTAGTTTGGTTCATACTAGTAGTCTTTTAGATGAGATTTTTTTCTCATAATAATGAGTATAAAAGACGAGAAATAAAAACACTTAAATTTAAAACTATATAATTTGTATACCTACTCAAGGCTCCGTATCGCTGTCGACTGGAAGTGTGTCTAAAAGACTGGCTGTATTGCCACGTTGTATGGCAATGTGTAATCTCTGACCGAGGTAAAAGCCAGCCGCTAAGTCACGCTAAGTGTCAACTGGGTTATTAGATCATTATGGTTAAATTATATTATTATTTCATTTTACAGACAACTACGTAAGTTGGATATGGCAACTAATCGTGATGCACCGGTCATGCAGATCAAGGGCGGTGGCAGAAACCAACCTTACAGGTAATAATATCGTTTAACGGAAATCTGACCATAGGCTGTTTCAAATCACACTAATATTGTAAACGTGAAAGTTTTTGTGTATGTTTATGTTTGATTTCTTCACGCTCCGAACCGATTTAAATGAAACTCGGCACACGGGTGGACTATATCCTTGGACACACATATCCTTGTTACGTGGGCGAAGCCGCTGCAGATGCTAATCTATATATATAAAAGGAGAAACTGACTGACTGACATATCAACGCACAGCCGAAACTACTGGGACTAGGAACATGAAATTTAGCACAAGGCTTCCTTTTATGACGTAGGCGAGCACTAAGAGAGGATTTTCCAAAATTCACTCCCTAAAGGGATGAAACGGGGGTCCAAAGTTTGTATAGAAAAACATATTTTCAAGCGGGCAAGGCCGCTGGCAGAAGCTAGTTTAAAATAAAAACGTGATGAAAGCTATGGAGTTGTTACAAAGGTTCGATTGCAATAAATTTTAATCAGTACTTATATCGGAGGTACAAATCCATACTAATATTATAAATGTGAAAGTGTGTGTGACTGTTTGTTTGTCCGTCTTTCACGACAAAACGGAGCGACGAAGTGACGTGATTTTTTAAGTGGAGATAGTTGAAGGGATGGAGAGTGACATAGGCTACTTTTTGTTTTTTTCTAACCCCCCCACTCCCCTAAAGTGGGGGGTGGAAGTTTGTATGGAGAAAACTACTTTTACGCGGGCGAAGCCGCTGGCAGAAACTGGTATGTATATAATTGTCGCGAGTGGAACCTTCCTCTTCCCGCGCCTTCAGTCGATTATTTTTTCACATGTTTATGTTTGTAGTTTGCACTTCATTTTATATATTTTTTATCAGTTTTAGTATTGTAACATTTGACGTTTCTGCCTCCGGTTCCGGTTCCGATTCCGACAAACCTAATTTAAAAACTCCGATTCCCAATTCGGTTCTGATATAATCACTTCCGTTACCTCCCTACTATAGACTGGGTATTAACCCTTTATTTCACTGAATAATATACGTGTATTTAAAAAAAATAGGGGCAGTGGTGCCCGTGGATGATATAACCCATTGGCACATTTTATTGGCTGTTATTCAACTTTAGTTTGAGAGATGTCAACCAACCGTCAACCTTAGGTTGGCCCTAGGTTGATTGGTAGAGAATGCCTAAGGCAATAAGTCCGCCTTTGTACTTTGTGTAGCATGAAGATTTAATATATAAAACCCTGAAGTTTATTCTTTTGTATAAGGAATCTGTCATTAATAATAAAGTCTCCATGCCGTTCCGCTCATTTCACTTTCATCACTTATTTATTTGCCAACTATCTGCCCCTTTTCCAGCATGTCCCTAAACCACGCGGAATGGTGCGTCCTCGTCAACTGGCGGGTGGGAGATAACAGTTCGTACGAGCTATACGCAGCCCCTCGCGACGGTGGCGAAGCGCCCAGTACGGAGCCCGCTCGCGGTCAGGCCACTACCGCAGTGTGGGTCGCTAGGAACAGGTTCGCGGCGTTGGAGAAGAATAATCAGGTCGGTTACAGACAATAGAATATACTAGTGTACAGATGCCTCATCGTAGACAAGGAAACATGACCCGTTTAAGGAATTTCTTCAGGTACGGCAAGCGCCCACATTCGGGCCCGTTACACTCCCGCCCATAGATGGCGGTAAAAGTGTACTGAACTTTTGTATTAACTATCTAAAGGAGGCCTTGAAGTCTGCGTCATTATCATAAGAGCGCGCTTATACAGGATGTAAGGGTGTGGTCATATTTTAAAAACTGCTACTGCCTGTGGAAATTCCACTTCTTACTTTTTCCTCTCGAGCGCCTATCTCCGTATACCAAACGCTAAGAAAAAGACAAGTTATATTGAACCTACGGTGTTCGGCTGGCATTTCGAGTGCTGTTTCTTATGAACCTGAGAGGTGTCATGCGACATTTGAGGGGTTAATTTTTGAGCTATAAGATCACCACATCGTGAATTAGGTGGTCACTTACATTATAGCAATTCTTCAGTAAATGTATCCTAATTATATATATATTTTTTTTACAGTTGGTCATAAAAAATCTCAAAAACGAAGTGTCAAAGAAGATATCCACCCCGACTTGTGAAGAGATAATGTACGCGGGTACCGGCATGCTGTTGCTAAGAGATCCTGACTCCGTGCAGCTACTGGACGTCCAGCAGAAGAGGACCATTGCTTCTGTGAGTGTTTTGAACAAAATACGCATTCGTCATTGCACCAAAAGAAGTTCTTTGTGGAATATAGGCGGAGCATAGGATCCATAGTGTGATGGCTCTGTGGTGATACTTGGGGGACCGAACGATCGGAGAGAGAGTTCTTTATCAATACGCTGATCGCTTTAATGGGAATAACACTACACCGCAATATACTTTCAAACAAAGTTGCTGTATGTTTATGTGTGTATGTATATTTTCATTCCGTCCAAACGTCAGATTACCTGAATGAATTGTGAGACATATTAAGCTACTTATTTTTTATTATACTTGTCGATGAAGTCTAATAGTACGGAAGGTTGAGAACGAGTGAACGAGTCGAAGCGATGCTAACGTCACATCACTTTGACAGAATCTGGGCTGGCGTTCGCACGAGCCGAACTGATAAAAGTTCCGACCGCAGGGTCGTGGTCCTCTTTTCTTAAATGCAATATATTAGTCTGTGAAGTGAATACGTAAAGATTAAATGATAATAAATCAGTTGCGTGGTCTGCAATAGTTCTTTTATTGCTCGTTACCCACACATCGCTTACAAAATAGGTTTCTAGAAAAGATTTCCACTGATCGGCATCCTGAGCCGACATACTTATTTTAACTAAACAATCTTCCCTCCAGGTAAAAATCGCAAAATGCCGCTACGCTATCTGGAACTCTGACATGTCTCTAGTCGCTCTACTAGGCAAGCACAGCGTGACTCTATGCAGCAAGAAGCTAGAACAGCTGTGCACCGTGACTGAGGGCGCTAGAGTCAAGTCCGGTGCCTTCGACGACTCCACGCCGCAGCCGGTGTTCATTTATACCACAGCGAACCATATCAAATACTGCTGTAAAGATGGGTGAGTATACCCCCCCGTCTGTGGCGCGGCGCCGCTGCGGCTCCCTACAAAAATGGCTGTCTGTGAGAGGACCGCTGCGGTCCCCTAAATCTGTCATTCATTTTTTGACTTAATAAGCTTATTAAACCTGTGTTGATCCCGCTCAAACTTGCACAGAGTAAACTAGACAGATATATTTACTCTATTCTGTTTTTTAATGAATAAATGAGCTAAGCGAACAGAAAATATCACGTCATAAACCAGTCGCCAAAACGCACGCGCGCGGGACGGTCAACAGACGGTTGCTGTCGATTGAAAAATGGTTTAAAAGTGATAAATAGTGATTGTGTCAGTGAAATGAGTGATGTCGACAATGCCTGGGTAAGTATTAAACCTTTTTCTGTATTCATACACTCTAGTTTATTAAGATTTCGGTCAGAAATGGTCATTTCAACAAACATGAAAAACCGTTAGTACCGCTGGCTTAACATTTTGCAATATTTTGGCGATAACTATTGATAGAAATGCAAACTATGGCTATTACATATGTTTTTATGTATCTTACTAAAGATATTTGGCGTTTAATTTGAATATTATCGTATTATTATTGTGTACATTTTGAAATTCGAATTACGTAAAACTAACAAAAGCAAAAGAAATAGCTGTGATTGGCCGACCAATCACAGAGCCACATTTTGAGTTCAAGGACACATCAAAGCCGAGGTCTTTGTACAATTTACTGGACGATGAATTAGTTGGACAGGAAATCGTTGTTTATTGTGGAGACACTTGGGAAGGCCTATTTCCAACAGTGGACGTCTTTCGGTTGAAATAATGATGATGATGACGATAATGAAAACGGTTTTTTAATTTTTTTGTACTTTTTTTTATTTGTTAATTTAACCGACTTCAAAAATAGGAGGTTATCAATTATGTACGTTTAAATGTTGAACGTATTGGAAATGAAAATTTTGTAGGTTTACGCGCGTGTGTGTGAGCACATGTATAGGTACATATGTAAGTTTGTTTGTTAGTTTGAGTTAAGTGCGTGAAACCTTTATAAACTTGTTCGTTAAATTTTATTATATTGGTTCTGTAAACAGAATCAAATTGTTACGAATATCTACGGTGCCCAACACAGACAAACTCATTAGGTACATTTTGTAGATATACTTGCGATGCATCATGTTTTTTTTTTTTTTTTTTTTACATAAATGCGTTAAATTACTAGGTAATTCCTGTTTCCGTTCAAATCAACTCACCGCCAAAACAGTACAAGAAAACAAAAGAGATTATATTGAGCCGCTCACATCCACACAACCATTTCTTTTCACTTTTAAAACTCCGCGTACCTACCTAAATGTTTTTTTTTTCTCCTCCCGTTCCATCGACAGGAGAATGAGTTAACACTCATGTGCATCCGCCAGCGTCAAGTTGTATAAAGATTGTTTTTGGATTTATATAGGTACCTACACTCCTGTTTCAAATTAAAAAATAGCCTAGGTGGTCCCGCCAATTTTAAATCTAATTTATTGTTTTAATAAACTTACCTAGTCAATGTTAAAGCTCATTTTCACCACTTTTTATTAATTACACACAACCACAACACAGTAATACGTAAATCCTTGCAAAATGTAAACAAACACAAAATTACAAACAAAAACATGCGTCAGCGATGAAGGGTTGCCAACCATACTTTATAATAACGTATCTGACTTTATTTTTGATAATTATACTTTATATTTTTGCCAAAAATTAAGTATATGAGAATACTCTATTTTAATTCTATACTGTAATACATAAAAAGAAACACTAATATGAATAATTACTGAACTATTTATCGATGCTTCTACTTTGAAACACGAATACGTTTCCAAATATGTAAAAATACCTCAAGGAAAACTGTTAGTGTATTTAAGCAGCACATATAAAATTGTTTTCAAGAGAGAAAACCAATACATAAATAAAATTTTGAAAAAAAACTTTTTATTAATTCAAATTTATTTTTTCCTACTAAAAATATGATACGTTATTTTTATTCAAAAATGGCAACCCTACCGCGATGTGGCAGCGTGGCAGTGGCGAGTGAGCCGGCCGGTTCGGACGAATTTCGTAACACCTCGTGCGCTTTCGGTAACCTTCGGCTCGCTCGAGCGGTGCACGGAGGCGGTATTATTTTGCAGTACATTTTCTACTAAACTATCTCTGTCTCACGCACCAGGCGTCTTAGTTCGTGTTTCATAGAAGTTGTATGAGCGTTCGCCGTGCGCTTTACATAGCGCACGAGGAATTTTCTTTACTGCAAAAATAAACCTTAAGACATGTAGTTAAGAGTTGAAATGATTTTGTCATAATTTTACTAATAGAATAATGAACAGAAAGTTAATCAGATAGGTACATTAAGCATCTTATGTTTTTTCTGAACCTATTAAGGTCTGGTAGTTCGGCGCACGAGTGCACTTAAAGTACAGCCGCCCCTGTTTACATATATATTACAGCATAAACTTAGCTTTCAGATAGTAACAATATTTTTAGTTTACGTAAAAGCATATGCTTGTAGTAAATTATTATTTTGAGTGAAAAATTATTCACCGTGAGCAAATGTCACACGCTAGTCATATGCCTCTGAAATAAATATTGATTTACTATGAAGTATGTTTTTATGTTTTATCGTATGTAGATTCTAGACCCTTCCACCTATTAAAGTCATAAAATGTATATGTTACCGCATTACTTTTAAAACTAATATTCATTAAAGTTCAAATATCATTGTTGTCAACTATAGTCAATGTTTACAGCTCTATAAACAAAAATTGAAACCAAATAATAATAAACACTTAAGACGACTTGAAAGAGTCATTCATAAGCTTAAACAAAACATTACTTGAGGTGGCTCTTGTTAGTTTGTTACGAACAATTCGCCGAAAAAAACACTTGTTTGCGTAGGTACAAATCGCGCGGCGGGGCGCCGTTGTAGTCAGATGACGTAGCGCTTGCATGACGCAAACAAAAAATTGGCGCGAACGTTCGACCCGTTCGAGCGGATAAGTTTGTCTGTTTGTTAGTTTGTCTGTCTGTCGCAAGTTTTTCCGAAAATCATACAGGCATGTTTTTAATTTTTCCTCTTACTCGAAGATGATGACGTGGACGCCTTTGTGTTGTTCATTGTTGCGATATTTGTGGGAGGCCTATGTCCAATAGTGGACGTCTTTTGGGTGAAATGATGATGATGATGACTTCCTTAATTTCAATAAGATCACGACGTGGACGCAGACGTTTTTTTTCTTTTCATTTTTTTTTTACGTAATAAATACGCTAACAGACTGGAATAATAATATTATGTACGTAAAATGTTTTTGATTTAAATTTATTTTTTTCTTGTTTACATGTGTCTATATTTAACCATATTTTGTATAATCCTGGACCAAGTACTTAAGTTTTGCCCGTGTTTTTTAGTGAAATTGTTCATTTTGATTGATGATTTGTGCAATGTTTTTGTTAGGCAGCGTGCCTTTTTTATGTGATTAACGTTTTGTAGATATCTTCAAAATGTAGAATATTAAATTAGATTTCAAATTTAGTCAACAGATTTTAAACAGTGATCCAAAGTTCGAGTAGGTGTTTTTTGCGCCCCTTTTCAAGTGGCTCGTTTGGTTATCCGATACTAATAAACTAAACACTTCTAACAGCTGAGACTTCGTCTGTGTTATGAATGTGTACCAATCATTATTATTAAAATGTAACTCAAGCCACTAGACGCTTATCGTTCTCAGAATAGAACCGTTTGTTTACGCGTTCATTTGTTTGAAACCGGCCGCTCGTAACTTACGTCATCTTATTGTTAAGCTTGTGATATGAAAAAAATGTATGGCGAGGTCTGTTCTTTTGTTTTTTATATGTTAACTAAAGTGTATTTATGAAAATAAAACAGTAACTTTATGAATTAGTGGTCTATTTTTTTAATTAAAATTACTTTAACACAAGAAACTGGTAAAAATTCCCTCACACTGAACGTACATGACAATTACTAATACATTACCAGGCAAAATTATACTAAACCATATATATCCTGTTAGGTAATTTAATAACGATTCTAATGATATAGCTCGTAGCCAGCTAACTAACGGAGTTTCAAAGATATCATCGTTTTAATCAGACGCGCCAATTGAAGCGAAATTTGCGCGCAAAAAATTCGCGAACCGTAACTATTGTTGCACATGCACAATTACGCCGCCACAGACGGGGGGATACTAGTCTTATTATCACACTAATATTAGGTGTAAATTTGTTATTTATTCACGTTCAAAACAGTTACGCGGCTTCCTACTTGGTGCTGGAGTGGGCCATTTATATATGTTGGTGAAGTGCAAAGTACAGAAGTTTCGGCGAAGTCAATAATTTCGATGTCGGCTTGACAATGGGACGTTAGCGGATACGTCACGCCGCTTGACAGACTCTGAGCTGAGTTCAAGTGAGCCGAGCAGTTAAAAGTGGCAACTGCACAGACGCGGTCCCCTTTTCCCTGTCGGCAGCCGCATGAGCAACACTGCTTTAGAAACTCTCACCGCTTGTTGTGAAGTGAATATTAGGTGTTGACTAGCCTACATCGTAATAAATCTCTTGGGAAGTCTGTAATAGTTTATTTATTGCCCGTTACCCACTCATCGCCCAAAATATAGGGTTTCTGGAAAGGATTTCCACTGTGATCGGCCTCCTGAGCCGACGTAAAACAAGTTACTGCACTGCAAGGGTTTGTGCAAAAATATCAAACCAACTTTACGCGATCGCTTCGCTTCGCTCAACACCGTACCGCACTCGCGTGCAAATAAAGTATTATGTAGTGATTTTTTCGATTCGTGTCGCGTTCACGTTGTACCGCTTAGGACACCAGGTTACATGGATTTGGATAAGATTTGACACACGGGTAGATCATGTCCTGGCACATATCATAGCACATTTTTATCCAGGGTATGTAGTATGTTCCCTTAGGATAATTTTTCACATTCGCGCGGGTGGAACCGCTGGCAGGAGCGTTAGTCTTGTTTATTAATGCGACTACTCCATTCGCAATAAGATTAGACATTTAAACAAACCTTTTTCACTGTCCGTTCAACCGATTTTAACCTTTATTCCGTAGGCATAAAGATAAATGATATTTATTTTGCAAATATGTTTAAAAAAACACTTGCACGTAAATTTTTTTTTGTCATTTTAAGCTAGATGAGGCCTGTTTCCTAGCTGACTACCCTGAGAAGAAACACCGAAACAAACTCAGGGGTCAGTCTTTTATAAAGTCCATACAGTAAATATTTAATGGTCAAATTACATGAGAACCATGCAGATTTGTCTGAGATGGTTTTTTTGAAGAAAGAACCATACAGATTTGAGTGGACCTGTCCAGTCAGTGCAAGCGTTTGTCAGTATTCGCAAAGCTCAACTCAGGACTACTAAGGAGCTCAACGACGAACAATACTAAGGAAAGGACATTTGGGTAGACCACAGGAAATACTTAAATTGAATTGTAACAATTTTGTTTTTGTTGTGAATGCCATCCTTGTTTTATGTTTAAGTCTAATTTTATTGCGAATGGAGTATAGGTGTATAATGTGACATAGAAACTGGAGCAGCTGTGCACCGTCACGGAGCCTTAGTAGCCTAAAAATAAATAATAATGATTATTTTTATACATTTATTTATCTCAGGACTCTGAGGTTCTGGACCTTTGGAAGGCATACGAGGAGCCGAAACCAACTCGCAGAGGCCCTTTTAGACGCTTTTGATGGCACGTGGTACCAACCGGTGATTATCCCTGTACGCGTATGCTAATGCACTCAAGGACAACTCTCGGTTGGTGGGAAACTATAGCGACATATGGAAAACTAAGATATAAGGCTATGGTTTTTGGAGTCTTAAATAGACTGGTAACCAGGAACTTTGTTAATACTATGGCCCCTGCCTGAACAATGTTATTAATTTCCATCGACAAAAAAGCAGGGGGTGACTTGCACACTCAATAAATGGACCCCCAAAAACGGTCGCTAGCACGAAGTGACATAGCAACAAGAGGGCAACATATCCTGAGGTGCTTAAGGAGTGGAGAGGTATACCACGGCTATCAGGACAATCCCGAAAGTACGGTCAAGATCCCTACCAGCACTTTATTGGATTATACATCCTTCTCCCGAGCACGTTTGTACAATAAAGGCAAGAGAGAGGTGGGAACTTTGTTCCTCGTCAGTGTTCACTACAGCCGACGGATTATTATTATTACGGCGAACTACATCAAGTATGAGTAGTTTTTTATGAAGCTGACATAGTCAATCTGCTCTCAAAACGGTGAAAGAAAATAGGTCTTGAGGAAATGGGTATGTCCCATTGGACATATCGTAAAAACCAAAAGTTCGAAGACTTGACATTCACCAACTCGCACTGGACTTTTTTTTAGGTAGGAAATCATCCAATGACTTCTCTCGCTCTACGGTGGGGCGCAAGGGCGAGTTAGACTTTTACTGACTAAAACCCCCTCCTATGTTCCTTCTTCGCCTTGCGTTCCAGGACCCCGGGTTTCCCTTTCGGTAGCGAATCCGGCCCCAGTAGGCTTCGACCCTGCCGGGCCCCTACGGTTTTGCTGACGTCTCATTGAGGCCGCACTGGGCCTGCGTGAAGGGTTACGGCCAATACCTTTTCCTAGAGAGGAGGTCTGAGTCCCAGCAGTGGGAACATTATAAGGCTGCTCATATTTATATGCGTATCAATGAAGTGTTTTTCTTTTTCCCCACACAGTGACTACGGCATAATCCGCACGCTGGACGTGCCGGTGTACTGCGTGAAGGTGCTGGCAAGCGAGGCGGGCGCGCGCGTGGTGTGCCTCGACCGCGAGTGCCGCCCCAAGGTGCTCAACATTGACCCCACGGAGTACAGGTGGGTGCGACATAATCCGCACGCTGGACGTGCCGGTGTACTGCGTGAAGGTGCTGGCGAGATTTTCTAACCTGCTTAATTTAAAACGTTTTTGAAAATATCTTACTAATATAGCCATACTGGGTACTCCATCTCGTTTAGCTCTTCTATCCCCATAGGCGACAGAAGAGCTGACGAGGTGGAGTATTTGGTCGGGCATGTGCGATCCTGGCGGATGAAACGCGAGAGTGTTTGTCGGATATATCCGACGTAGGTACCCCACCTAAATATATTTTCCATACTTTTTGTGTGTGCAGTAATAAGTACTCGTAAATGCATGAAACAGGAGCTGGGAGAGGCGGGAGCATAGTTTCAAAAAGTTGCTAAAATACATTTATAATAAACTTAAACAGTTTTTGGTACATAGCAAAATGTTATAAAACTTAATTTTCCTACAGATTCAAGTTGGCGCTAGTGACACGTCAGTACGACCAGGTGCTACACATGGTCCGCACCGCTAAGCTAGTGGGACAGAGCATCATCGCTTACTTGCAAGAGAAAGGTAAGCTTGTTGGTTTTTTTGGCGGAATTTTTTCGAGTGAAATTCAGTGGCTGTTTTAGTTCGCAAATTGTTCCCTATTGGATATTGTGATATAAAAGGGGAACTAAACTTTTCCCATACATTGCTGGCATATAATTTTTTTTTTCTTTTCGCCAATAGTGAAACCTAGGCCATATCTTAAAGGACTGTATACTTGATAGACATCGATAGTCATCATCGATCGATTAATAAATCAATAGCAAAAAGAATTATGTCTACCAATCGTAACCAAACAAAGTAAGAGACAATTTAGTATATTGCTATAGTTTGTTATCAGGCGTTATTTTTCTTAAATAAAAATACTGTATGTCTGATATTTTAAGTTTCCCATTGTTAAATATAGTTTAAGTTTCGATTTTTATGGTGAGTACGCATTGAATAGTGTCAATCACTATCACAACACTAACGCGTATCTTTTCGATTCTTTTATCACTTATTTTTTTTTTTACTAGTTTTAGTGTCAAAAAATATAACTAATAACTAATTTAATCTATTTTTTTAAAATTATTTACAAAATATTACGTATTATATTTCCATTTCATTATAGTATAACGAAAATAGGTAACGCCTGACAAAAATACACTAGCAATGCTTCTGTACGTATCTTTGTTAGGTTACGGTTTAAAGACTTGATTCTTTTTGCTATTGTTTCGTATTGGCCTCTAACATATAACCCAGGTTTTATTTCTGGCAAAAAGAAAAAGTAAATCATTGCATTGGCCCTTGTGTAGTTTTGTATCTCAAGTGTCTGCGCTTACTGGTAACTGGACAACATGTGGAATCCATATTTAATGGTTAACAAATTAACTATATACACGATGTCATGGCTTATTCCTTAATCCAAGCTAAAAACATGACACGCAAAATGTATGGACGAATAATTCCATATGATTTAACAGCAAATGAACTTTCTTGTGCTAGCTTCTGACGTTTTATAAGTGTCCATGTAGGCCTATGTGAAATAAATAATTTTGAGGGTGACTTTTCGGCCACTGATCTATAGAATTTATTGTGCTTATTCATTATTTAGCGTTTTTATTATCCAGCATTATTTGAATAGAGATCATTTTCATGTAATAGGTTACCCAGAAGTAGCCCTCCACTTCGTCAAGGACGCCCGCACGCGCCTGTCCCTAGCCCTGCAGTGCGGCAATATCGACGTGGCGCTGGAAGCAGCCAAGAGTCTGGACGAGCCGGCCGCCTGGGACAAGCTGGCTAATGCGGCCCTGGCCACTGGCAACCATCAGGTACATATGGGGCATTACAAGAGTCTGGACGAGCCGGCCGCCTGGGACAAGCTGGCTAATGCGGCCCTGGCCACTGGCAACCATCAGGTACATATGGGGCATTACAAGAGTCTGGACGAGCCGGCCGCCTGGGACAAGCTGGCTAATGCGGCCCTGGCCACTGGCAACCATCAGGTACATATGGGGCATTACAAGAGTCTGGACGAGCCGGCCGCCTGGGACAAGCTGGGTAATGCGGCCCTGGCCACTGGCAACCATCAGGTACATATGGGGCATTACAAGAGTCTGGACGAGCCGGCCGCCTGGGACAAGCTGGCTAATGCGGCCCTGGCCACTGGCAACCATCAGGTACATATGGGGCATTACAAGAGTCTGGACGAGCCGGCCGCCTGGGACAAGCTGGCTAATGCGGCCCTGGCCACTGGCAACCATCAGGTACATATGGGGCATTACAAGAGTCTGGACGAGCCGGCCGCCTGGGACAAGCTGGCTAATGCGGCCCTGGCCACTGGCAACCATCAGGTACATATGGGGCATTACAAGAGTCTGGACGAGCCGGCCGCCTGGGACAAGCTGGCTAATGCGGCCCTGGCCACTGGCAACCATCAGGTACATATGAGGCATTACAAGAGTCTGGACGAGCCGGCCGCCTGGGACAAGCTGGCTAATGCGGCCCTGGCCACTGGCAACCATCAGGTACATATGGGGCATTACAAGAGTCTGGACGAGCCGGCCGCCTGGGACAAGCTGGCTAATGCGGCCCTGGCCACTGGCAACCATCAGGTACATATGGGGCATTACAAGAGTCTGGACGAGCCGGCCGCTTGGGACAAGCTGGCTAATGCGGCCCTGGCCACTGGCAACCATCAGGTACATATGGGGCATTACAAGAGTCTGGACGAGCCGGCCACCTGGGACAAGCTGGCTAATGCGGCCCTGGCCACAGGCAACCATCAGGTACATATGGGGCAATACAAGAGTCTGGACGAGCCGGCCGCTTAGGACAAGCTGGCTAATGCGGCCCTAGCCATTGGCAACCATCAGGTACGGCCAAATGCGAAAGTGCATGGGAGCTACAGAAAAAAAATCGTGTGAAGCGAGAAATGACGCCATCTAGCGTAAAACCAGATTGAAATGTTGCTATCGACAACATTACATTATACTGTTAATAGTTGGCGCCGCTGTGCTTCAAATGATTAATGCTTAATTAATGCTTATTTTTGTACTTTCTTTTTGTTTCTTCATACATTGAAATAATTTATAATTTCTTTTAAAGAGATGAAGATATTAAAATTGAATATCAATTTATAAATATTTGATTATCTATGTGTTAGTTTTCAAACTTGAGAGGGTAGGTTGAATATGGATTTCCGTTGAAGTCCATAAGAACGCTAAAGATTACATTTCTACGAACCGAGCGAGCACGATACTTCCGTGCGTATGTGTGCGCGTGTATGAGTATCCACATTCCACAGATAACACACACTAAGGAACTGTCGTCGCACTGAACTTAAAACATCATTATTATTTTTCTGTGCCATTGAATACGCATCACACAGTCACAGAGGCGACTTGTTCTTACCATTGCATTGATAAAATTCACGCAAATATGTCATGTGCTGGTAGCCGTATGAACTAAGTGTTGGATTCGCAAACAACGTAGCCCGAGTTCGAATCATGGTCGGTCCGTTGCGGTTATTTCTTACTTTGAAAATTCCCAATCTATATTAATATAGTTGTTTTTTATATTGCTATGAAAAATACTATTGCATTTTTTGCACTAAATAGTTGCAAATTACGAATATGATCTATTAACCACAAGAAGAACACATTCGCAATTTTCAATTATTTAGTTGTTATATCTTTTCGATGTTGTAAGGTGGAAATAAAAAGACGTGTTTAATAAAAATCTTTATTCTTTATATTTACAAATTAAACATTTATGAGAATTGTGACGTCGAATTGTTACCTAGACAAAAAAATTATCTTGTAACCGATAACTATGTTACGTGTAAGATTGTTTGTTGGAAGTATACCCACTTAGACCATTCATAATATGAATAACGTAACAATGAAAGGATATTAAAATTTTAATAAAATAAAATATAGTTGTATATATCCAGTTATTTATTGAAAAGTGATATATGATTTAGACTTTGTAAACATTTTGTTTTTATGTAACGTCACAATGAATGTATTGAGGTCATAGCTTAATTGTTCATTTTCTTGACGAAAAGAAGATTGAAACTAAACCTCAATTTCTGTTAAAAGAACTTTAGTTCTCACAAGATAATCGTCAATTAGATGAGAAAAATAAATTGAACTATTATGTTAGAACAGTGTGGGTAGAAGAATAAAAAACGAAATAGAATCATGATTATTGTCAACAAAATTGATAGCGAGTTCACTGCATTCTTAAGATAAGGCGATGGCACAAGTTAAAAGATATAGCTGTTTTAAACGAAAGTAAACACAATATAATACAGTGTTTGTTAACGAATAATCATGGATATGTTAAAATAAAATGGCCTACTAAATATTTAATTACACCGACTGATTTCACTAAAACTTAATATTTTGTATAACCCCCATTATTTTCGATACAGTCAAGTAGACGTTTGCGCATGGACCCAACCATATTACCGCATATTTCGCTCCCTTTAAAACTTTCCCACACCTCCATGCAATGGGTTTTTAATTGTTCCGTAGACCTCTCATTCCGCGAGTCCCACCTTTGCACCATCAAACCCCATAGATTTTCTATGGGGTTGAGGTCGGGTGATCGCGCTGGCCATGGAATAACAATTACTTCCGGGTGATTGTGAAATCACTCACGCACAGTACTCGCTCGGTGAATAGGACAATTGTCCTGGACAAACGGAAATTGTGCTAACTCATCAGCTGGGTAAATGTTGCGCACAGTAGGTAGCATAATTGAGTCTAACACTTCCACATAAGTTGAACTGTTTGCGCGTGGAGGAATGAAAGCCAGTTCTCCTGGTCCTGCTGCACTCATCCATCCCCACATATTAATTGTGATTCGACCTGATTCGGTGTTAGGAATAATGTTGTTATCACACCAGCGAGTGTTATTCTTGCGCCATAAGTGAAGCCTGCCCTTTTGACTGGATTTAAATGTTTTTTCATCTGAAAATACCGCAGTATTCCAGTCAAAATCTAAATAATCACGTGCGAAACGTAATCGTTCTTGTTTATGCCTCTCTGTCAAGTACGGTTTTTTAGGTTAGGTTTTCTGTGATGCACGCCTTCAGCGTGAAGTGCACGGCGAACAGTATCCATCGAGGTGTCATATAATTCCGCAAAATGTCTCGTTGGTGCAAAACCATTCGTTTCGTATACGTCCACCATATGTCGTCGCTGCGCCTCGCTAATAAGCTTCGGTCTCCCACTTCTCTTTCGACTAGCAAGGCTACCTTCGTCCTCATATCTTTTTATCCAAAGACTTACAGTATTTTTCTAAAACAAAAAATATATATATTAGGCAGCTATACCTACTTGACTTCATTTTCATTATATAAAATGTTAACAATCATAATGATTGAATATAATTTTAAAATAAAACTGCATTTATAAATCCAATAACCAATCCAATAAACCCAACGATTTATGTATTTCTCTTTTAAGCCTCATAAAGATACGATGGATGGATTCATAAATGGCATACATTTTAATTAGAAGATTAATTTATAGTAAAGTTACAATTCATTAATAGCTATTATACTCACATTCACTCCGGTTTCTTCAGATATTTGTGTTTTATTGAGACCGCTTTTATGCAGCCCAATGATCAGTCGCCCTCACTTCAATACTAATGTTAGCCTGCATTTTGCGAATATTACTATACTGTTAACCACACGTCACTAACCAACAACTACAACCAAACGACAGTTCATTTCGGTCAAGTTAAACTTATGTCTACCTCGCAGAAATCTAATTCTTTATTTAGTTTTTTTGTGATCATTTTCTAACTCTAAGAAATGTGTGAACAAGTTAAAGAATAATTTAATATATGTAATGCTAATCCATAACTTCCAATCGGGTTCCGGTTCCAACTTAAAAAAGTCAACCATTGCGTGGGATTTGAACTTGCGGCACATTGATTTGCGCTTCAATCTGTGTCAATACCACTAGGCCATCTTGACTTATGCTAAGTTGATGAAATTATGAACTACAATCAGTTGTTGACGACAATGATGACGCATGTGTCTATTATTTGTTAAACTAAAAGACAAGTTTATACTTTGTGAGATTGCCTTTGCTCGCCACTTAGCTGTGAAGAAACCAACGCCATCTAGTTTAATTTTCGAAAACTTGAACTCTAACGTGCAAGGGATTATAGGCGTTAAGGTATCTAAGCACTTTTACTGGGTCATAGTACATATGGGGCATTACAAGAGTCTGGATGAGCCGGCCGCTTGGGACAAGCTGGCTAATGCGGCCCTAGCCACTGGCAACCATCAGGTACATATGGGGCATTACAAGAGTCTGGACGAGCCGGCCGCTTGGGACAAGCTGGCTAATGCGGCCCTAGCCACTGGCAACCATCAGGTACATATGGGGCATTACAAGAGTCTGGACGAGCCGGCCGCCTGGGACAAGCTGGCTAATGCGGCCCTAGCCACTGGCAACCATCAGGTACATATGGGGCATTACAAGAGTCTGGACGAGCCGGCCGCTTGGGACAAGCTGGCTAATGCGGCCCTAGCCACTGGCAACCATCAGGTACATATGGGGCATTACAAGTGATTGGAATAGGTAGAGTATATTTACCTAAAGTTCGTGGAAGTAACTAACTCTATGTTACTACACGACGTAACATGACGATTAAATTCGGGGATTTAAGAAATTGCAAATTACTTGCAGTGTTTTGAATACATTTGAATTAAATTAATTGATTGAAGAATCTTATTATGTTTTCGAATCTCGTTAAGTTGTAGTAAACTTAAATTAAATAATATCTGATCTATTTAATTATAGGTCAGAAGACGAAGCAGGTACTGTTGAAACTCATACTGTTGTGGGGTCTTTTTTAAAATATTTAAACTAGTGCGATACCACCTGATGCTAAGCAGTGATGCGATCGTTGCAATTAGGAGTACCGTGTAGCGAAAACCACATTTTACTGTCGCCATTACATTTACAATTAATTACCAATGCATTTATCGATCCACTCTATTTGTCCCCCCACCTCTTTTCACCCTCCTTTTTTATCTATCTATATAAGATATTATAAGTTTAGATTCGCTAATTTAATTTAACCTTTTATATTAAATCTGTCCATACAGGTAAACGAAATAAAAATGTTCAAAAATAAATTCTTCCTCAGATCGTAGAGATGTGCTACCAACGCACAAAGAACTTTGACAAGCTGTCGTTCCTGTACCTCATCACCGGCAACCTGGACAAACTGCGCAAGATGATGAAGATTGCGGAGATCCGCAAGGACGTGTCCGCGCAGTTCCAGGGTGCTCTTTTGTTAGGAGATACCCGGGAGTCCATACGGCTGCTGAAGAATGCTGGGCAGGTGAGTGGAGAAACAACCATAAGGGCCGATTCACACCGGAATGGTAGCGAAGCGAAGAGTCGTTGGCAGCTGCGCACGGGCACGGGCAGCCGCTGGCAGGGACGATGACTAGACGCGTGTGTCCGCTTGACTGGACAGTTGCCCTTTTTGAACCTTTCAAGCGATACTGATTATTTAAGGATGTAGATAAAGTTTTAAATTATTTGATTTTAAAAGTACTCATCACGTCGGTGCATGCCGTTGCCATTTCGGCATGAATCGGCACTAATTCCTCACATTTAGATATAATGCGTTGACTTAAATCTTAACGAAAAAAAAAATACTTAGCATATTTACCCTAACCTACAAATGCCTAATTTTTTTACCTAATTACGAAATAACTTTTCAATGAATAATATTATTTCATTACAAGCTTTTATTTCGTGATAAATTACTGCGATGTATTCTGATCAACACCATTACAAAGAGGACAAACATGATGGGGTTATCTTTTTAGGCTCAGTTGTTCCTATTAGTGATGAAAAATCCTCTGTTTCTGCTTCCGCAACTGCAGAAGTTCCGCGTGCTTTTTCACATCCGTTTTGGCTTCTTAAACTTTTATAAAGGAAATATAATCGACAGTAAACACATTATGTACTCTTACCGCAGTTATCGAAGCATGTGGTGTAGAACTTACACGTAATAAGCTGATTATTATTTGTGTTTATAGAACACCCCAGTCTGATCCCACTCAATTTTTGGTTAAATTAAATAGTCTTTTGGATCACGTGTTTAAAAAATATAATTCCAAAATCAAAGTTGTTTTGGCAGGGGACTTTAACATTAATACTCTTCAGAAAAGTAATATTAGTAGTCAATTACAAGAATTGTCATATAACTAAAACTTAAAACTACATATAGATAGTCCAACTCGTAAGTCTTCCTGTATCGATCACATTCTTAGCAACATTCTTAATGCTAATGCCACAATATTGCCACTTCACCTATCCGACCACGACACAGCGCAAATGTTGAGTTTTCCCTTAAAACATAAAATACAAAATCAGACAGCATACCATTTCTACAAAAGAGATTACAGCTTGAATAATATCCAAAAATTTAAGGAATGTATAGGTAATCTGTCATGGTCAGAGGCTTATGCAGAAAACGACTTAAAAAAAGCATTCAATTGTTTTCACGAAACATTATGCTTGTTCCATAATTTATGTTTCGCAAAAATAAAAATAAAAGTGAATGTCAACAATAAAAAGAAACAGAACTGGATAACGAAGGGTCTAAAACAAAGCTGCAAAACCAAACGATCTTTGCGTTATCAATATTATAAAAATAAAAATATAAAAAATAAAACGGAATACATTAATTACTCAAAGATTTTACAAAAATGTGTCTATACATCAAAGAAAAACGCAAACATAAAATTTATAAATAACAGTGAAAATAAATGCAAAGCGGTATGGAGAGTTATAAAAAATGAAATCATAGACAGTACCGATATCCCCAGCATTGAAAATATTCAAATTGACAATACCACACTCTCAGATCCTGTAGCTATAGCAACAGCTTTCAATAACCATTATATTAATATGACACAATCTTCGAGTAAATATGGAAAACTACGTAACGAGTGTTCAATGGCCCATTCGATGTTCCTTAACCCAGTGTCTGAAAATGAAGTTAGAGCAGAGATTATGTCATTGAACAACATAAGTTCCGAGGGTTATGACGAGATTAATACAAAAATCCTTAAAGCATGCACTAATGAACTAATTGAAATAATAACGTACTTAATTAATTTATCATTCTCAACTGGCACTTTTCCCGAAGCACTGAAGATGTCAATAATTAAGCCCCTTTATAAAACTGGTGAAAAGTCAGACGTTAATAACTACCGCCCAATTACCTTAATACCTATTATATCGAAATTATTCGAAAAGTGCATGAACAAACGACTAATTGAGTTCTGTAATAAATTTATTATCATACGGAAGGAACAGTTTGGTTTTCAAAAAAATAAATCAACAACGTTAGCTATCTACAATCTTATAAAAATAGTATTAACGAATATTAACAACAACTATTATACTACTGGGCTGTTCTTTGACCTTTCTAAGGCCTTTGATCTAGTCTCTCATGATTTATTACTACAAAAATTGGAGGCAATTGGAATCAGAGGCATTGCACTTCAATGGATATCTTCTTACCTAAGTAATAGACAACAACGTGTTGCCATTACAAAAATGGATAAAAATAATGATATGACATCGCATTATTCTGACATTAAATATAACAAATATGGCGTCCCACAAGGGAGCGTATTAGGACCTATTCTATTTTTATTATACATTAATTCTATTACTAATATAACTTATCATAAATTTATTTTATTCGCTGATGAAATTTCTATTATTGTGACATCTGATAAAAAAACCAACACAATTAATGATCATGAGACTGAAGTTAATAATGTAATTGAGAGACTGATTGAATGGCTAAATCAAAATAACTTAGCTATAAATCTTTAAAAGTCCGTTTATATACAATTCAATAAATCAAATGCAAAATATAATAGTAAATTGAATATACATAGAATTCACGAAGTGACTCAAACTAAATTTCTAGGCGTAACCTTGGATCAAGACATCAATTGGAAAGCACATGTTGACACCGTTTCCAAACGAATTAACAAGTTTGTATATGCACTGAAACGGATCAGAAACATAACAAACATTAAGACAGCAATAACAACATATCATGCGTAAGTTGAATCAGTACTGCGCTATGGTTTAATTATGTGGGGTAATAGCACCGATCAAAGTAGAGCGTTTATTGCACAAAAAAAATGCATTAGGGCTATTTATGGGCTTCAACCGGATGAATCCTGCAGGCCAATATTTAAAAAACTTGATTTGTTACCATTGCCGTCACTATATATATTGGAAATCTGTATGTTTGTGTGAAGGCACAAAGAGTTGTTCACTAAAGCAATCGATCTTAATTCTCGAAGCCGTCGGGACCCCCACAGGCTCGCGTTAAATGTTTTACCTAGGCTTGCAAAATATAACAAAAGCTGCATGTTTATGTGTGTCCGGATATTCAATAAGATACCAGAGGAATTTAAAATATTAAATATAAGATTGTTCAAAAGCAAATTATATAAATGGTTATCTGCTAATAGCTTTTATAGTGTTAAGGAGTTTCTAGAGCATAAAATCAGACAGTGACAGTGGTTGTATGTTGTTATCAAGTATGTAAATTTGCACGCTTATATTCATGAAGCAAAACATGTAGGACCTACCAGTGTATTATCATCTTGTATACCATGTTTTATGCAAATAAAATATTATTATTATTATTTTCTTTATTCATTCATTATACATATAATTTAAATTTTTAAATATTCCTTTTTTAACAAAATCATATAGAAAAAAAAAAAAAACATTTAAAAATATAAAAAATAGTAGTCCGCCGGTATCGAGACAGGGTCCAAGTTACCGGTGGTTAGGGCTCCAGAGTCAGGAACCTCCTCACAATGCGAGCCGTATCGAGGAGTACTGCCTTCTGTATCAGGCCCTTGATCCAACCGTGCAATGACAGCTTCGACAGATGGTCGTCGAAGCTTTTGGCTATAAGGCCGTTGGCGGTCACGACAATCGGCACAATGACAGCCGAGTCTACATTCCACATGTCAACAACCTCGTGTGCTAAGTCGAGGTATTTAATTTGTTTCTCTTTCTCAGCTTTCACGAGATTCTCGTCATGTGGGATGGTGATATCGACTATCATTACGCGGCGCGCTAATCGGTCTATCACTACTATATCCGGCTTATTGGCTACAATAGTCCGGTCAGTAATGATAGACCGATCCCAGTACAACGTGACATGGTCATTTTCGAGAACTGGGTCGGGCACATACCTGTAATACGGCACCTCTGAATACACTAGTTTGTATTTCAAAGCAAGTTGCTGGTGAATAATCCTGGCTACTTGGTTATGCCTGTGCAAGTACTCGCCGTTAGCTAGACGAGAACACCCAGAGATAATACGTCTGATAGACTCACCCGGACGATGGCATGCCCGACACACGTCAACCGTCCCGTCCTTCATTATATATCTCCGGTAGTTATTCGTCAAGATGACTTCGTCCATAATTGCACAGATAAAACCTTCAGTTTCCCCGAAAAGGTTGCTGAAACGTAGCCAGGCTACGGACGCTGCAAAATCTATATCAGACTCGTGAAGAGCCCGATAAAAGCGCCCGTGGAGCTCCTTACTTTTCCATACTTCCTTGCGGTCATCAGTTGTAAGTACCACAGGTTTGCGCCAGTTCTCTTTAGCCATGGACAACGGGGTGAGTCCTTTGTCCACTGCGACCACATCTCGGTGCATACCCACATCGGTTTTGTGAAAATATTCTCTGAGGCTGCATACCTCGCGGTTGTGTAGGGTCTTCGCATTTAAAAAACCTCGACCTCCACACTTCCGCGGGATGTACAGTCTCATCACCGACGACCGTGGGTGATGCATCCGGTTTGCGGTCAGCAGTGTACGGACCCGCCTATCCATAGCGTCTAGCTCGGTCTGAGTCCATTTGAGTATGCCGAAAGAGTACATTAAGACCGGCATGACCCAACCATTGAAGGCGCGCACCTTATTTCCACCTGACAGAAGGCTGTTTAATACCTTCTTCAGGCGGCCAAAGAAGCGCTCCTTCAACGATTGCTTCATGTCAGCAACGTTAATGCCTAACGCTTCCGACATACCCAAATACTTATAGGTTTCGGTCGAGGAGAGGGATCTAAAGTATATGGAATCTGAGAGTTGAATCCCCTCAGATTCCATAATCTCCCCTCGCTTTATATGCATGACTGCACATTTATCCACACCAAATTCCATCCTGATGGCACTACTGAAAGTTTCAGTTACCTTCAGTAGTTCCATCAGTCGTAACTTGTTGGGGGCAATGAGTTTCAGATCATCCATGTAAAGGAGGTGAGATAGAACCTGACCACCTCTTCTCAACCGATAGCCCAAGCCTGATTCCTCCAGCAATGTGCTTAGAGGATTCAGGGCTAAGCAGAACCAAAGAGGACTCAGACTGTCGCCCTGGAATATTCCCCGTTTAATCCATATAGGCTCATCGTCCCTCCGAATCGATCGACATCCTGGATAGCGAAGAACTGTGTTCCATTGCCCCATACATGACTCAAGGAAGGTGCGTAGAGTTACATCTATTTTATACAACTCCAACACCCTCATGAGCCAAGTATGTGGCACAGAGTCATAGGCCTTCTTATAATCTATCCAACATGTCGATAGATCCTTACGAGATCGACGAACCTGTTGGCTTATGGCCATGTCTATGAGGAGTAGCTCCTTAGTACCGCGAGACCCGTTCCTACATCCATTCTGAGAGGCAGACATAATTGAGTTGCTATCAATGTGCTTGTTAATTTTCGTTCTCAGAATGGACGTAAGAAGTTTATAGACCGTCGACAAGCATGTTATCGGTCTATAATTCTTGGGTTCCGCAGTACTACCTGTCTTATGGAGCAGATGGGTAACGCCAGTTGTTAGAAACTGAGGTAGCGACCCAGACTCTAAGGATGACTGGAATTGAGATGCCAGGAGCGCGTGTGAGCTGCTATACCATTTTAGCCAGAAATTTTGCAGTCCGTCCGGTCCTGGAGACTTCCAATTCGGTAACGGACGGACTGCTCTGGCCACATCTATTGGGCTAATGACTACTTTTTCCATTTCTGGTATAGCTTCACACACGCGCTCGACTTCACGCATCCAACCATCCTCAGTGTGACAGACGGGCACCGACCACATATTGCGCCAGAAAATATTCGTGGCGACAGCATCTGGGCGGGTCACGTCGGTCACATTTTGTTCAGGTCGCTCCCAAGCTCTGTATACCCATCTCTCATCGCTCTGGAACATGCGATTCCGCGAGTACCGGTCGACTCGCCGCTTATACCGTCGAATACGGTTGGCCCATGCACAAACTTTCTGCTTCAGGAAGTCGATGCGCTCCGTGACACGAGATAAGTAATCTCGAGGGCTGATTCCAGTCCCCGAAAATGCTCGCCTCACGTAGCGCATCACACGTGGTCGTGTATTGCCCTCCCTGAAGCAGTATAGTTTACCAATGAGCGCTCTGGCCCCATCAATACGCCTCTCAATCCTACATTGCCAGGCAGGTGCGGCAGGCTTTGGTCGAGTAGCTTCGTCACAACTTGGAAGTTTTACGTTGGCTAAACGACATGCCGCAATAGCCCCGCAATAGAGGATCGAGTGCGTATCAGTGAGGTTTACGCTGCTCTCGAACACATTCTCAAGCAGCGAGTCCAGAGCACACACTAGCGCCCTATTTTTTTTGTGCATAGGTAACCGGGGTAGACGAGGTCTAAGAGCGATCGGAGTCGATCTGTACTCGCGGAGTGCATCCTCCAGTGCGCTCCTCAGTCGATCGTTGCACTGGCTACTTACTGTGACAACCCTATCATTTGCTTCATCATCAATATGGTTGGACCGCGACAGGATTGCATCTGTAGTCTGTGGTGCATCAGTCTGTGTCTGTGATGGAGTCGAGATGATACGGTTGTTCAGTAACTCTGAGCGCAGCCTATCAAGTGCGGCGTCGTCCAATCTGTGATTTCGTTGGATAACCCGCACCTGATCCGACAATCGTTGGGCCGTGACATTGACGGTTGGTTCCAGTTCCTGAAACAGAGACAGCATCCTAACACGGTACGCAGTGAGATTAGTTCCTCCCTCTGTAGACCCATAATATGCGCGCATGACATTTTCGTTCATGGACTGAGTCCATTTCATGCGCTGCACACAACCACCGGCAGCGGGGACCCGGCTCGGGGCCGGTTGGCTCCTAGGTTCCAAGCTCTTCGGTGGCCGGCCTCTCCCCGGCCGACGTACAGGTGCTGGCGACGTCGGTGGGGAGAAATACTCGTCGCTCGAGCTCGACGCAACTGCAGCCGTCGGTGACACTGGTGATCCGAGGTCCGGCGGCGGCGAGGCGGAGCTGAGCGACGAGCCCAGGGGTGAAAGGCGTGCGCGTCGGGTAGCTGATCTGGTCAACATAATCATAAATTTTCTTTCATGGTGTATTTCATTTTTTTCTTTGTATTTATGTTGATGACATCTGTCATCTGTCTGGTAGGTATGCATATTTTTCCTCTTTTTTTGATGATTGTCCCTTTATTCACTTTGGTTTTGTAGAGTATTTATTGGGTATTGCTATTTGTTATTAATTGCTGTAAAAAATATGTAGAAATGGGCACAGGAATTAATTTTTAAAGAAATTCAATGAATTCAATGAAAGAAAAGAACTTGTTGACGTTGGGTGTTGCCAGTTCTTTCTTTTCTTCTTTTATTATTATTATTATTATTATTATCGATACTTAATTTTCAATATAATTTTATTGTATGACTTACGGAATGAGGTCATAAATGTATATCGGGCCGTTGATCACGTCCAAAGCGTTTATTAAACGTATGTGACTTGTATGTCAATTGATCCCCCCACTCCAGCTCATCTAGGGAGGCCAGCAGCGCCGTGGTGTTACTAACCTAGCCATTTCGCTTTGAAAAAAGTCATTCAATTCTACCTATGTTTTTATTTTTATTTTTTATTATTGATAGGCTCCCGTTAGACCACTATCTCACCTGATGGTAAGCGATGATGTGGCCGACGACGGAGCACGCTTGACTTAAAGACCTCTAGATTGATTCTACGAAGAAAAGATAAATTTTCTAAGACTGTTATTTATTTTCTTCCTTTAGGTATCCCTAGCCTACCTAACAGCAATAAACCACAAACAATACGAGGAGGCTGAACAACTGAAGGCCATGCTCGAAGCAGCCAACCTGCCCATCCCGGAGCCCAACCCCGAGGCACAGTTACTGAGGCCGCCGCTACCGGTGCACAATCAGCAACCTAACTGGCCACTCCTAGCTGTTTCTAAGTAAGTTTCAGTAACTTGTACATATATACTAGTTGACCTGGCTAACGTTGTTCGGCCATATAGTATAAATTATTATCTAAGAAAAAAAAGGGGCGACCTAGCTCCAGACCTACTAAATATACATAAAAAAAACTTACCTATGAACAGTTCAATTCCCGAATTGAGTTACGAAGATTTTTCCGAATCGGAAAAAAAGTTTATTTTTGTGACGTTACTACAAATTTACAGTTTTTAGATTTTTTCCTATACTTGTGCTATGAGACCTTGTTTCATGCCAAATTTCGAGATTCTAGGTCAACGGAAGTACCCTATGAATTTTAATTTTCTTGAGAGTGTCGAAATATAGTTTTTTTGCGACATAAACGGTCGTATCTTTTTTACCGTTAATTCAGAAGTTTGAGTTTTTCACAGCTTCAAGAGACCGCAGAATTAAATATATCGTTTTAATTTCAACTCGATACCTCCACGCGTTCCCGAGATAAATGGTCAGACAGACAGACAGACAACAAAGTGATCCTATAAGGGTTCCGCTTTTTCCTTTTGAGGTATGGAACCCTAATCATATAAAAATTGGTCAAGGGCTTTCGGTAACAAATATTGTGATACGAACTTTTTACATGAACATGCACAAAATTCAACGAGAGGTTTCACCTGCGTTAAATTTACGGGTCCGAGCGTAGGTAATCTCTTTACCTGTAGTGCTTAAATATAGCGCCTTTTAATAGCACTTCTGTTATTTATTTATTTATAAACATGAACAGTCAGAATTACGTGGATTTTGAGGCCTTAATTTGACTACGTTCAATAAATGGAATGTCCGATTTTCGCAAATACCATACCCTTGACTTAATACTGCTCCCATACTCTGAAAACAAAATAAACTAAAAATGTTGTATTCAGCGCCATCTAGCGAGAACATTCCAACGCATTTCATAACATTCCTGTAGCTTCGTCATAAGCATGAGATACTCTGGAGTTTAAAACATCACATGTAAATTTCTATTCAAGACATGGTCTACCCATGCACCAAGTTTCATTGAAATCCGGTCAGTTTTTAAGGCATGACTAATTATAATAACAAACAAATAAATATCATAATATTTTCTAATAATTAATCCTGTTTATTGACCTGCGTTCCGAAATTCATCATTTATATTAAAAACTAACTTTATCCAAAATACAAAAACCAATAGTAGATTATGTGACTAATTATGGGGATAAAGCAGCGTCTTAAAGTTGTGGGCGGCACTTTGAATTCCGAACGAAACAAAGGTTGCTAAGTTTTAACCCCGAATTCAGTGAGGGATCTATATAATTAAATCCCGAGCACTGCGATAGAGTTATTATAGAAACCTGAGTGAAGTGAAGACAATTTATTTCTAGCACGCCCTCACTCTGACTCATAATAATATTTGAAATGCTAATTGCTACTTCATATTTTTACTTCTTATTTTTACCAATTTTGATGCTATTTTCAATTTTCTTTTTAGTGTTATTTGATTTTTAAATAAACAGCAAAGAAGTAAGATAGGATATTATAGTGCCAATGATACGATGAAGAAGACGAAGCCCAGTATTAATCTGTGCCATTTGACAGGAGTTTCTTCGAAGTAGCGGGAGGGGCGCGCGCAGGCGGCGACGCGACCGGCGTGACGGCCGCCGCGCCCATCGACGAGCCGCTCGAGGCCGCCGGCGCCTGGGGAGACGACGACGACGTGCTCAACGACAAGCAGGTCAGTATATGTAGCGGCCGCCGCGCCCATCGACGAGCCGCTCGAGGCCGCCGGCGCCTGGGGAGACGACGACGACGTGCTCAACGACAAGCAGGTCAGTATATGTAGCGGCCGCCGCGCCCATCGACGAGCCGCTCGAGGCCGCCGGCGCCTGGGGAGACGACGACGACGTGCTCAACGACAAGCAGGTCAGTATATGTAGCGGCCGCCGCGCCCATCGACGAGCCGCTCGAGGCCGCCGGCGCCTGGGGAGACGACGACGACGTGCTCAACGACAAGCAGGTCAGTATATGTAGCGGCCGCCGCGCCCATCGACGAGCCGCTCGAGGCCGCCGGCGCCTGGGGAGACGACGACGACGTGCTCAACGACAAGCAGGTCAGTATATGTAGCGGCCGCCGCGCCCATCGACGAGCCGCTCGAGGCCGCCGGCGCCTGGGGAGACGACGACGACGTGCTCAACGACAAGCAGGTCAGTATATGTAGCGGCCGCCGCGCCCATCGACGAGCCGCTCGAGGCCGCCGGCGCCTGGGGAGACGACGACGACGTGCTCAACGACAAGCAGGTCAGTATATGTAGCGGCCGCCGCGCCCATCGACGAGCCGCTCGAGGCCGCCGGCGCCTGGGGAGACGACGACGACGTGCTCAACGACAAGCAGGTCAGTATATGTAGCGGCCGCCGCGCCCATCGACGAGCCGCTCGAGGCCGCCGGCGCCTGGGGAGACGACGACGACGTGCTCAACGACAAGCAGGTCAGTATATGTAGCGGCCGCCGCGCCCATCGACGAGCCGCTCGAGGCCGCCGGCGCCTGGGGAGACGACGACGACGTGCTCAACGACAAGCAGGTCAGTATATGTAGCGGCCGCCGCGCCCATCGACGAGCCGCTCGAGGCCGCCGGCGCCTGGGGAGACGACGACGACGTGCTCAACGACAAGCAGGTCAGTATATGTAGCGGCCGCCGCGCCCATCGACGAGCCGCTCGAGGCCGCCGGCGCCTGGGGAGACGACGACGACGTGCTCAACGACAAGCAGGTCAGTATATGTAGCGGCCGCCGCGCCCATCGACGAGCCGCTCGAGGCCGCCGGCGCCTGGGGAGACGACGACGACGTGCTCAACGACAAGCAGGTCAGTATATGTAGCGGCCGCCGCGCCCATCGACGAGCCGCTCGAGGCCGCCGGCGCCTGGGGAGACGACGACGACGTGCTCAACGACAAGCAGGTCAGTATATGTAGCGGCCGCCGCGCCCATCGACGAGCCGCTCGAGGCCGCCGGCGCCTGGGGAGACGACGAGACGTGCTCAACGACAAGCAGGTCAGTATATGCCAACGGCGACGCGTCCGGCATGGCCGATTGCTCGCTGAACAGATTTTCGTTGAGGCCGAAAGGTTCTGGAGTAGCGACCGCGTATCGAAAGACGCAGCGTTGGAAGGCCTCCCACAAAGTTGACCGACGAGCTGGTGAGAGTGGCGGGAATCCGATATATGCGAGACGCAGTGGAACGGTTGTCGTGGCGAAACTTGGAGGAGGCCTATATCCTATAGTGGACGTCTTTCTGACTGAAGTGATGATGATGACCTTTGAGCATCCTCATTAAGTAGATGTTTTAGATATATGTAAATATGCAGGCAGAAATTATTTTTTCAACCTTATAACTTCTGCGTTTAAAGTTCAAAGAAAGGTCTATAATAAAAACGTTTGCGTGCAGGATAATGGCGAGGAGGGCGGCGAAGTTATGGAGGACGCCTGTGACGACGGCGGCTGGGACGTAGGAGACGAAGACTTGGAACTGCCCGAGGAACTGGCGCCTGTCTCTGGTGAGAACTGGTTTATCTTTCAGCTTCTGTCTTCCTTGATAGATGCCTTACTAAGCTAAAAAGCGGTGGAAACTCAATTAAAGAAGATTCGAGAGAAAAGGATTTTGTATAGAATGATTGCGGTCATCTTTGTGACGTATATACTAAATAAAAGCAACTCCGCGCGGCTTCGTATGCTGTTTGTCAAGTCCTAGACTTAGTGAGAATAAATGGGACTTTTTATGAAGATAAAAGTGACTTTATTTTGACCTACAGTTGACTTGAGTGGAGTACTTGTGCATTCAAAATATAACTAAGGTAAAGATTTAGAACTACAGATGTATCTTCTGTTGACTGTACACCAACCTATACCCAACACTTAGCTTCACATCACCTCTGTCTTCAACTTCCTATGTGATTGAAATTGCAGCGGACATCGACGGTGGCGACGAGAGCACGCAGTACTTCGTGGCGCCCACGCGCGGCGCCAGCGCGGCTCACTCGGGCAAGCTCAAGACGGCGCACGATCATGTCGCCAGCGGACAGTTCGAGATAGCGCTCCGGTTATTATTGTTTATGTTTTAAACTATTAAGTCTACCCTTTTCCCGACTATACTGGAGTGGCTTCCAGTCTGAATATCAATATTTTACATCTGAATATCACAACTCATTATCCGAGTAATTTGACAAGACTGGTGTAAGATTTTCTGGCTGGCTTACCCGTAACGACGGTTACGGATGGCTTTACATGCTTTTGGAGACACAAAGGAATCTCGGTATGTGATGGATGGTCACCTATCCACGAAACGATCTCGAAATGAGTTACTTTACCTTGCTGATCGTATCGTGTTGTTTATTTTTGCACGATATTTTGTACTAAACAACACTAAAAATAAATATTTCTGTAAAAACTGTCTCAAAGGAGACTTCAATAAATGTATGAAGCTTGGGCCTAAAATATTTAAAAATTGAACAGCAATCTGACTTATATGGATTGAAAGAGCGTAATTATTTTGATTTTTTTGAGCATTAAATAATATTTTCAGCCCCCTGTTTTTTTTTTAGTGAATTAGAAAAAATATAAGCTTGTATCACTACAAACATTATTTTAAAGAGTTGGCAACATTGTGCTAATCGACGTGACAGTATAACTTTTTATTTGTGTATTCCTACGTTTCTAGTTACCATAACATCGATGTTAGTGCGCCAACAGTCGTTCTTTCCAAGTGACTGATTTGATAACACGCTAACAGCCATGTTACTGTGACTCGGAACGCGGGGATGGTTTATTTCATCAAGTTGACATATCATCAGATTTCGGAGCTTTTTTCGACATGTTTTGATATTGCATTATCATGATGTTTTGCTTTTTTTTGTATAAAGCCGCAGCTGAAATTATAATTAAAACGTACGATACAGCATTTTAAGCTACATTTTAAACAAGTTCATTGCATACAAACAAATAAAAACATGTGCATTTTGTTTTTACTGAAACATTTTTCATCTTTTTACAAAAACGGCGTTCTGAAAAAATCATATTTAATTATTATCGAAGAGCGTAATAATTAAGTTTTATTATGAGGCTTCACATTGATGTTCCAATTTTTTTGTGATAGTGGCTTATTTTTGACCTCTCCTTTTATGAAAATTTTATAAATCATTTGAAAAAATGAGTCAAGTACCCACTTTAGCCACGACCACCACCACCTTCTTTCAATTATAATTAGAAATAACCTTTGTATTTCTCTCCCCAGATTGCTAAACGAACAAGTAGGCATCGTGAACTTCGAGCCATACCTGGAGTCGTTCCTGAGCATGTTCGGGCGCGCTCGGCTCACGTTCGGCGCGCTGTCGGCGCTGCCGCCGCTCAACGCGCACCTGCACCGCAACTGGAAGGAGGCCAGCGGCGCCGACCTGCTGCCCGTCGTCAGTGAGTAGCGTCACACTAGCCCAGACTTGTCCACTGCTGGCTATAGGCTTTCCGCGAGCATCACCACATCGCACGGATACCCGGGGCCCTTAACAGATCATCGGCTCAAAACTGCGTCTTCGAACCCACCAACTTTCTTCATCAAGGCAGAACACGATACTGCGACTGTGCCTTCTATCCCCTGTCCCTGTTTTGAGGGACAGGGTGCCTGAACCTCATCTTATTTTGGATGTTTGTTTTTGTGGTTAGAAACCCCTCTTTGCGGACTTAAATGGAACCTTTATTAATGCTGATCCCCTGATAAGATATTTACTTTATGTATCAGAATATAATCATTAACAATTTGCTTCACTAGGAATAACTTAGGAACAATAAAGAATTAACCACGTTTTATGCTCGATCTAAACTTTGCGTATGTGTGCAAATATTTGTTCATTATCAATAATAAAAAAATACTTTGTTTGAATAGGCTTAGACTAGATTTTGTATAGCACCACTTACAATTACTATTTTCGTCAAATATGGGTACATTTCTTCTACATTCGTTACGAAAATTATATTGTTTTCTCCATTTTCCAGCAACAAAATTGAACGACTTAGTAACTCAACTACAACAATGCTACCAGCTAACCACCGCCGGAAAGTTCACTGAAGCCGTCGAACGTCTACAACGCATTGTGCAGTGCGTGCCCTTACTTCATGTAGATACCAAGCCAGAGCTCACGGAAGCTCAACAGTTGCTCAACATCGCCAGAGAGTATCTGCTGGGGCTACAGATGGAGACCGCTAGGAAAGGTGAGTCAATTGTGCACACTTTCTCTGGTTTTACGACAATTTTTAACCTGGTTTTGGGTAAATTTTATTTTCCTTTAGGGTAACTTTTATTCTTTTTATGGCAACTTTTATTGTTTTTTTGAGAAACTTTTATGGAGGGCTCCTTTTATCCTGCTTTAGGGATTGAAGGTTATAGGGCTTAAGGACTTATTTAATCACGTTAGGGATTTTTTTTATCCTTTTTTTGAACTAATATCATCTTTGTTCTATCAGGATTTCAAAAACGACGCACAATATTAACTCTTATTTATTATCTCCACAGCCATGCCGAAAAACACGTTAGAAGAGCAGAAACGTACATGTGAAATGGCGGCGTACTTCACTCACTGCAAGCTTCAGCCCGTCCACCAGATTCTGACCCTCAGAACAGCTCTCAACATGTTCTTCAAGCTGAAGAACTACCGAACAGCAGCCTCCTTCGCCAGACGACTCCTAGAGTTAGGCCCGAGACCAGAAGTCGCTCAACAAGCGAGAAAAATCTTACAAGCTTGTGAGAAATCTCTCACAGATGAACATCAGCTCCTTTACGACGAACATAATCCTTTCAATATCTGTGGTATAAGTTACAAACCTATATACAGAGGAAAACCCGAAGAAAAATGTTCCCTATGCGGTGCTAGCTTCCTACCCGAACACAAAGGCAAACTTTGCCCAGTTTGTGGGGTCGCAGAAATTGGCAAAGATGTTATTGGACTAAAAATCTGCCCCCTACAGTTCCAGAGATAAACTTTGCCCCTGACATATAATTTAATTAATAATAATGAAATTATTGTGTAAGATTATAGAATAAAGTATTGTATCACGTTTCTTTTTGTAATAATTTATTTCGAATAACAGAAAAGAATACTTAAATTCTATTTACAAATTAAATTTATTTCTAAATCTTCTTGAGATTCTTCTATACGTCTACCGGTTTGTCTTCTTTAGTTCTGAAAATGAAGAAAGCTTATTATTATCTGACTATTAAACGTAAACATGTACATATTATATATACTGTTACACAAACAAATGGAACAATAAATTCTTACTAAGCTTTAGATTTTCTTTCGCATTTCCCGTGTTCCACATGGTGCACCATTATGGTGAGACTATTACCCCTATACTCCATTCGCGTTAAGATTAGACATTTAAACAATCATTTTTTACTGTCATTCAACCGATTTTGACTTCTATTCCGTAGATATAAGAATGGCATTAAAAGCAAAAAAGTGGTTACAATATCAACTACTTACTGCAGCCGCTATTGATCATGCCATCAACGCAATAAAAGTTAAAATCGGTTGAACGGACAGTAAAAAAGCTTTGTTTAAGGGCCGAAACTGAGTAAAGTGGACGTTCGCGTGGTCCCATACAAAAGTGCTCGTTTTGCTACGAATAATATATTAAGTTCTCTATCGACACGACTACATGCACACTGTTAAACTTGAACTAGCGACACTGCGTAGGCAATAGAGAATTTTTAACTACATTAAAGGGAACAACAAATGTGTCTCCGCAAATGTCACTTATCTGCATCTCCAAGATAGCTCGCGGAATTTGCTGACCTAGCATTGGGTTATATTGGACAGGCTAGCTCAGCAAGTAAATAAATAATATTTATAACATACATACTTACATCTAATCACTAAATTCATCAGTATCATCAATACAACCCTCTCAGTTCATCTAAACTCTTGTCATTTAGTATTGATTTTAATGATTATAAAACTCTTATATTTCGAGGCGGTTTTTCTCAATATATTATGCAAAATTATTTGCCAAAAAGTCACATGCGGAACTATTTCATTGTAGAAAAGTGATAAAGTGATTAGTTTTGAGCAAAAAGTGTATGTACGGAGTATAACGAGAACGAAAAATGTATGAACAGGCCAGCGGAACATTCACCCTTAGCAATGAATTAAGCAATATTTCTCACGGTCGTGAACCACATTTTTAACATTATAGTACCTGACAGTGACCAGCAAAAAACTTATGAAAATTTGAATTTCCCTGACTACCCTTGCGCTTACATAGCGTAGCATAATCAGCCTTACAATTTTCCCACTGCTGGGACTCTAGTCTCCTCTCTAGGAAAATGATTGGGCCGTAATCCACCACGAGGGTCCAGTCCGGTTTGAACCCAAGACCTACAACTCGTAAGTCGGGACTGTTACCACTGGACCACCACTACTCTTGCGCTTTTACTTTGAATTTGAGATGGCGCCACCTGTATGTTAAATAATCTCAAGGGTGTGTAAAGTCCTCTAACCAGCACTGGGCCAGGGTGTTTGACTATGTTTGTACCTCCTCTAGCTAGGAGAGATCCGTGCTCAACAGTAGGACGTATATGGGTTGATATAGACACAGTGTCTTTGACATCGACGCACAAACGGATACCACGGATTCAGTACATGATTCTGGACCTACCAGTGGTGGAATTTTTCGTCGGCTTTTTCCTAATTAAAAAATAAAACTACCTTTTACTAAAAATATCATCCGGTTTGGTTTAGAATAATAGAAATAGAACGCGGGTCACTGGCATTAGCATCCTGAAAAACTCCCCTATTCTGAAGCACTATGTGGAGATAATGGTCAGGTCGTCTTTCTTTTGTCTCGTATTTCTTATTTCTGATTTCTTGCTATATCATTCTCTGCACATCTTGTCACAGACACCCACTTCACTACATGTTTTCTAATTTTTATTTTTTACCTTCGTTTGAGTACTACTAACACTAATTTTAAATTATTTTACTAAGTGGACCATATCATATATAAAGGATAACAATCTTTTAAATAAAAATTATAAATTATAGAATAACGATTTTTTACAGTTTAAATTAAAAAACGGAAAGATTAAAAAAAAAATTGAAAAATTCCACCACTGGGGGGTCCAGAATCATGTACTGGATCCATGGTATTCGTTTGTGCGTCCATGTCAGAGACACCCTGTATAGACAAACACCACGTTACCCTTCTCTCACCCACCTATTGTTAAGCATATCCTGTATCTCATCGAAGGTCTTGCCCTTGGTCTCAGGCAGCAGCGTGGCAGAGAAGATGAAGCCGATGCCGCAGCAGACCGCGAGGATCCAGAACGCAGTGTAGATGCCGTATGAGGCAGCTACGTCGCGGAAAAACCTGGTTGCAATGAAAACAGTTCTATATAATTTATACTTCATTCGCAATAAGATTAGACAATTTTAACAAACCTTTTTCACTACCCGTTCAACCGATTTTTAGTTCTATGCCGTAGGCATAAGGATGGCATTAAAAGCAAAAACGTGGATACAATACCAAGTAGAACATACCTAGTCCACACGAATCCCGCGAGCCAGCACATGAAGGAACAGATACCGCCCGCGAGACACTTAGTCTTCACTGGGAACATCTCTGCCACTAGGATCCATGGCACTGGACCCACCCCTTTAATGATAAGAAAGAAAGAAAGACAATAAATTTTCCGTGCGGTTCTGGAACTCGAAAGGATAACTGTAGGTACACAGGTGGATTTTAATCAGTAAATGTCTGGAACTCTCTCGCGGTTTACACACAGCGGGAGAAATTACTTGATGATTTTCCACCCCAAACAAAAAGAAATTATGAAATTATGAAATATCTATATTATTCCACTAGCTTTTGCCCGCGGCTTCGCCTGCGTACATAAAATATAGCCTATGTCACTCAGGAATAAGCAGCTTTCTATCGGTGAAAAAATTAAAGCAATCGGACCAGTACCTCTGGAAGTACTGGTCCAATTGCTTTAATTTTATTTACAAATTAAATTACCTCCTACAAACAAAAAAATCAAACTTTACCTCTTTATAATATTAGTGTAGATGAATGAACTTACCCAGAGTGAAGAGTATCATGTAGACGATGAGACAGAGCAGCGGCAGGAAGGCGACCGACGTGACGTCATACTTGTAGTACGAGTCCATCAGGGCGTACACGCCTATCAGAGTCTGACAACAAATATTCAAAGATTTCATCATATTTCCGTCTAGCCCGTTCCATCATCGGATCACCAGGCGTACGGCAATGCGCCACCGGTACATGGTGGACATCCCACCTATACGCACAAAACGTTTTGGGAACACATTCATTATCCGTACAGCTAAATAGTGGAATTCCTTGCCGGAATCTGTGTTTCCCGATGGCTACAACAGGGAATCTTTAAGTCAAGAGTGAATAGGTTACTTCTAGGTAAGCGCGCTCCATCGTTGACCGCATCGTAACTTGGCTAGGGGAGCTGGAGTAGCCGTGTATCGGAAGATACAGTGTTGGTAGGCCTCCCACAAAGCGGAACGATGATCTGGTGAGGGTCGCGGGAATGTGATGGATGCGAGATGCATATTAGAGGACGAGTCGTTGTGGTGACCCTTGGGGGAGGCCTATGTCCAGTAGTGAATGTCTTTCATTTAAAATTATGATGTTAAATTAACCTGATTGACTACTTCTACAATCTACTTACCAAGAATATTGTAAGTCCTAGTGACGTGGTCCACATGAGCAGCTTCCTCCCCAGTCGGTCTACCACCAGCGGAGTGATGCAGCTGGTCACCACCTGAATATAAGGACTCCTTTGACATTATTTATTTATTTATTACTTTATTGCACACCTTAACTTACTACAGGACAGACATTTATAAAAAATAAGACACACACACACATTCCAGACATTCCTAGTTATCTAGTGTTGGAAGGTTTTTGGCAGGAATTTCATGGGCTGTTTTAATTACCAATTCGCAAATTAATTCCTAGTTGATAATGTGGTGTAATATTGGTGTAGTTTTGTATCTCAAGTGTCTACACAACTAGACAATATATGTCGACATCATTAAAACAGGTGCGATCTCGGTAAAATGGAGTTGAAAGTTTTAGTGCAGTATTGATCAGGGGCGCCGGCTTTTAGAAAACCTCATGGGTGCTCATGCTCATTTGATGGACTCGAAAAAGTGCCGAAGTGTGAGAAGAGAAATGCTCACTGATCGACCGACAAATAAATAAATGACCTACTTACATACTGCGTACTAATTACAAACGTTTGATAAAAATATAAATATAAAAATTAAACTAGTTTTTAGTATCAAGAAATATTATAATTTATACGTAACCTAAAAGACGATTACTGATTTGTTTCTTGATGTCTATTCTCAGGGGTGTTCCGCACCCACTGTTTATTTCTCATGGGTGCTCGAGCCCCCGAGCACCCACAGAGTCGGCGCCCCTGGTATTGATTATACCTCAGTGAAGGTTACTGAGAAGGCTGACTCAATACATTTACTGCGAAATACTGCAAAAACATTAGAATGTGTTACACCCGCATTCTAATGGGAAACAAAGTGACTGAATTCTGAATCAAGAAACTAAATACTTTCTAAACTTGACACTGGCTAAATGCACTAACCTTGCGAGGCCAAAGAAAAAAAAACTGGGCAAGTGCGAGTCGGACTCGCGCATTGAGGGTTCTGTACAAACTTTCCTATCATTCTCGAAGATTTTTCCGAAACATTTTTTTTTGTGACGTAACAACAAATTTACTGTTTTCAGATGCATTCATATCTGTACTATAAGACCTTACCTTATGCAAATTTCAGGATTCTAGGTCAACGGGAAGTATCCTATAAATTTTGATTCCCTTGAGAGTATCGAAATATACGTTTTTAGCTACATAAACTGCCGTATCTTTTTTTTTCGTTAACTCAGAAGTTTGATTTTTTCACAGCTTCAAGGGACTGCAGATCTGAGTATAATGATTTAATTTCAACTCGATACCTCCACGCGTTCTCGAGATCTTGTTAGATAGACAGACAGACGGACAACAAAGTGATCCTATAAGGGTTCCGATTTTATCTTTTGAGGTACGGAACCCTAAAAAAAGTGTTGGAAAAATATAGGTAGGTACTCTTCGTCACTGGTTACTACTGATAAGTACCTACAGTACCGTAGCAGTGGTGAGATCACCAGTGGCGTAGCCACCCAAGAGCTAGGTGGGGCAGTGCCCCTGTGTCCTCAAGCTCTGAGGGTTCAAAATCTGATTAACAAACTTCGTATTAAACTAGCGAAAAATTCTTCTACCTTCGAAATCTAAATAAACCTATTTTATTTAGATTTCGACGGTAGAAGAATTTTTAGCAACACTAATTATGGCAACCCATAATAGTCAGCAAAAGTCTGACATTCCCTTCCTCTCCACCGAGAGCAAAAGAAGATATTTAATGATTTCCCACGTAAAAAAGGGGCCCTAGTTTTTTAGTGCCCCAGGGTCGTTAGTCATCTAGCTACGCAATTTGAGACCGCTTTTTCAACTATAGCTTTTTCTCGTGTATCTTACCTGCACGACTCCCATGATGATGGTGCCGTCCGAGGGCGACAGGTTGGTGCCCACCTTCGCCAGCAGCTCCTCCATGTAGAACAGGAGCACGTCTATACCAGACAGCTGCAGTAACATCGCCAGGAACACGCAGATACCTGGTATTTACAGAAAAACAGAGCGAGCAATTATTAGCGTCTTTCTTATCTGTTGCTAACGACCCGTCTTAGTTCCGCATGGGTGTTACAAATCTTAAAATTTCTATGTTTTTATCTACTTTAATACAACTACAACTTTGGTGAAAACTGCATGAAAATCCGATCAGACGTTTTGGAGTTTAAATAAGTATACAGAGATACACAGGATAGGGTATTTATTATTGCCTATTCATTTTCATGTATGAGAGCAGTGGTGGCCAAGTGGTAACGGCCCCGACTTACGAGTTGTAGGTCGCGGGTTCAAACCCAGCCAGGCGCATTACTTTGTGTAATTTATTTCATCACCACTGCTCTCAAAACGGTGAAGGAAAACATCGTGAGGAAACCGGCATGTTCTAGAACCAAAAATTCAAAGACATGTGACGTCCACCAACCCGCACTGAGCCCGCGTGGTGGATTACGGCCCATTCCCTCTCCTAGAGAGGAGGCCAGAGTCCCAACAGTGGGAACATTAAAAGGCCGACTATGCTATGCTATTCGTTTTCTATTTGCTTGTTTGCTATTAAGTTGCAACCTACCATGTTAGGTTTCTGCACCACGGAATTCACCACTCTCGAAGGTCGACTGGTAGAAAATGCCTAAGGCATTAAGTCCGCCTTTATACAGTGTTTACTAGTGCATAAAGTATTATTAGTGTGGTGGACTTTGTTATTTTTGCCCGGACTATGGATAGGGTGTCTGTCGATTTTAGAAAACTGCCTTAATCGGTGCGTTGACAGCTAGTGTAAGTAGATCATATAACTTTCAAAATACCCTTAGAATAATCCCTTTAAGTCCACTAGACCGGCGCTAATTGCCAGCTTCTTACGTTTTTCTGTTTTTAACACTAGAAGCGCGGACGGTCAATGTCAATTTTAGCCATTGTAGTCAACCTTACAATTCATTTACACAACATACATACTTTTTGCAGACACATACCAAAAACAAGTCCGCTCATCAGCTGTCCGAGAAAAAATTAGAAATGTCAGGTCAGGATATAACTCGACGCGGAGCACACGCTTGTTACCTCAATCAGTTCTTCAGATCTTCCACTTTCATATTCTCGTGCTTGTACTACTACGCTCCCCTATTGTGCCTTCTTCTTCTATTTATGTAAGGACTTGCGGACCTTCAAACGTGAGTTTGTTGTTGATTTATACCGCACACCAATCACATAACTACACTGGTGACCCCGACGTGATTTTGACTCTTCAGGTTTTGCGTCCTCAAGTGGTGCAGGAGATACTGGAAGCTGTTCAGTAGAATGTGCTTGCTGAATGTCTGAAGGTACAGGAGAGGCCACTTGCTCAGACTCAAGCAAATGGTGAGATTCTACTTGATCATCATCCTTTATGTCATCAATGTTTAACTGTGGTGCTGTTTCAACACATGGTGAATCTTCAAGTTTGCTTTCCATGTCAATGTCTTGTGATGTTTCATCTTGAGGAGTGAAAGGCCGCAATCGTCTGCCATGCAAACGATAGGTGGACGGAATCTTTGCCATGGGTCTTATTAGGCGTAAGATCCGCCTTTCAGGAAGACCTCCAAGCCTCTTCTGCAGAACTGGTGTACGGGGAGCCGTTAAGGTTGCCCGGGGAATTTTTTGAGCCAACGGTCAATGGTACAGTGGACACAGCTGAGTTTACTGCAAGGCTCAGAAACTTCGCCGAGAAACTGCGACCGGTACCAGCTTCCCGCCACTGCAAACCCAAAGTGTTCGTTCATAAAGAGCTAGAAACTTGCGATCACGTTTTCCTACGCGAGGACGCATTGCGGGGTGCTCTCCAGCCTGCTTATTCCGGGCCATATAAAGTCATCTCACGAGGGGACAAGATATTTAAAATAATTGTTAAAAACAAAGAAGTGACAGTATCCATTGACCGACTGAAGCCTGCCTTCATTCTATTAGACCAGGTGGAAGAACCCCCACTGGTAGGGCCGCCAAATTACACAACACGTTCTGGGAGGCGAGTTAAATTTACAGACTTCCATCGCCCTTGATGGTCTCTGGAGGGGGGTGGTGTAGTCAACCTTACAATTCATTTACACAACATACATACTTTTTGCAGACACATACCAAAAACAAGTCCGCTCATCAGCTGTCCGAGAAAAAATTAGAAATGTCAGGTCAGGATATAACTCGACGCGGAGCACACGCTTGTTACCTCAATCAGTTCTTCAGATCTTCCACTTTCATATTCTCGTGCTTGTACTACTACGCTCCCCTATTGTGCCTTCTTCTTCTATTTATGTAAGGACTTGCGGACCTTCAAACGTGAGTTTGTTGTTGATTTATACCGCACACCAATCACATAACTAAAGCCATTTTATTTTTGCTACAGTATATTTGGAGAAATGGCATAGAAATGTAACTGGTAACAGAATATTTTTACTATGTACTAGCTTTTGCCCGCGGCGTCGCCCGCATACTTAAAATATATATAATAGCCTATGTTTCTTAGAAATAACTTAGCTTTCTATCGGTGTTAAAATTTTAGCAATCGGACCAGTACTTTCGAGAGTAGAGTAGAGACTACCTCCTACAAACAAAAAAACTAAAAAACAAACTTTACTTCTTTATAATATTAGTGTAGATTACACATATATTGGTTCTATTACATATAATAAAACTAAAGCAGGAAGAACATAGGAATGGGTCGCCTGCGCTTCTAGTGTTAAGTCGATGTTGTTCCTTACCCAAAGCCTTGACGTTTCCCCTGGTCGCCCAGAGGTCCTGTATCCTGGGTGGCTCCTTGTACTCTCGCGCCACGATCGCCTGTAAGGCTTCCAACTCACTCTGAACAGCCTCCTTAGAAGTGCCGCGGAGGGATTGGAGGATCTTTGACGCTTCTTCTATTTTTCCTGAATAAATGAGAAAATTTTACAAAGGGAATAGGCGCTGTAAGAATCTTGAATAATAGAAACTCTATGTTTAGATAGAAATACATATAAATAGATATAAAACATTTATTTGATGCAACACAGAAAAAATTATAAACAAAAGACCAAGTCAATTATAAAACTAATGACAAAAAGGAAAAAAATAAAATGAATAGAATAAAAAGTAACAAGGAAAAAAAAAGGTCAATTGTATATATGCGCGAGAAGAGAGAAATAAGCACATAAACAAAAAAAAATGGAAACAATCATAAACCAACCGACGATTCCAATAAAATTATGAAAACAAGTTCCAGCGTTGCTTATCTGGTATAATTTACAAGTTGGGCATCATTAAAAATATATAATTCGTAGAATTTTCTATAGTGTACAGTTTTAAAATATCATCAAGCCAGAACGAGACTTTCAACCCCCGATTTCTGATTTATTAAGCATATGAAGTTGAATATTTCTTAAACTATACTTAAGCCTGAAAACCTATCAAAATTTGACTTTAAAGTTTGAATTCAATTCAGAAACCCACTCAATAAATCGGTGGAGACGATGCTACAGGTACAAAATTTTCACTAAAATTCAATCCTATATTTTACAGCCATACTTTACGTGTTTACTTATACCATAAAATCAGTCTTACCTTTATAAACCAAGTAGAAAGGTGTCTCCGGTATGAACCAGGTACAGGGCACGTACAACAGTGACAGGATACCCCCAGTGGCTGTCAGGCCCCAGTAGGTGGTGAAGGGACCGATAGCATAGGCCAGTAGGAAGCCGATGTTGATGAACAGAAGGAAGAATGCGCTTAGAGCGCCACGGATTTTGTCCTGGGGAAGATGGGTTAGACTTTTTGGAAGATGTAGGTACGTAGGTACTAAGGTACATCTAAAAAGATTGCAATCAAACAAGAGAATGTTGGAAACCGTTCTATATGAACATTTGGGCTAAATATAAAGTTCTTTTATATATCTCTCTGTAATTAGGTAGGTTTGTTTCAAAAATTAACTTTATAAAGAATTTTTGAAATCGATTCAATCATAAGTTGAATTTTATGTAAGTTAAAAAAGAAACCTTTCAAATCTGGTGCAAGAGTGACCTTTTTTCTAATGCACTGACAAAATAATTGTTGTTATTTGATCGAGATCAAAAAAGAGATAATTCATCGTTTCTTACCTCAGCAATCTCCCCAATATAAATGGGCACGGTGGCAAACATCATGCCTGTAGCGCATCCCCACATAATCCTGGCCACGTACAACGTGGTCAGGTTAGCGGTAACGCCAGCCAATAACCATCCCAGGAGGAGTGGGATGTTGGACCCCATGACTATCGACCGGCGCCCCACGTGGCGGGACAGGGGCACGGTTATTAGAGGACCTGCAAGTTTACAAAAGTTTAAGTGTGATTTTTTTCTGGGGGGTTTATGTAAACTGTACTTACCTAACATTCAAGATGTACAGATTCTCAACCTCAATGAGATATGATTTTTTATTTAGTTTCACTTCAATTCAAGAGACTAAGGTTAATGGTGAGGCAGGCCAGCGGCCATCCAATCAGAAGTGGGATGATTTTAAAGGGCCGGTGTGAATGAGGGATTAACTAGATAATAAGCTTGAAATGAAAACAATGAATAGCTGATGATATTTTCAAGTTCATGCATCGTACAGGTCGTTCTTATAAATTTGTTGTATAGCCCTTTAGCAAGGTAAAGTTTGTCATTAATTTACGCAGTGGGTCACAATAAATGACTTTCCGATAGACCCAAGAAGAAAGCTTCAATGTCGTAGCCCAAGATGGCAGTAAACAAATGGAATGATCGAAAGGTGGCTTTTACTCTGATGTCAATGATATCAACATCACATTATCATAAATTCTGCCGAAAGACGACATGAGTCTTCCCCAATTTTGTCCGTGGCATAACCAGGCCCTATCAGAATAACATCGCTGCTTAATTTTACTTTTTGTTAAATATCGCAGCATATTTTGAGATAGGAGCCTTTTTGACCTCGCACAAGTCTTTTATTTTTATCTTTTAATATTGATTTCTTTTATTTTATGTTGTCTTTTTGTTTTATTGTTGTTTGTTCTGTGCGAGTCTCGAATAAATGTTTTCTTAATTTTTTTTCTTTCTTTCTTAATTGCTTTTTTCGCTGTGGATTAAGTGTGGTGTTGTACCTTTTAGTGATTCCTACTAATATTATATGTATGAAAGTTTGTATATATGGATATATGGATGTATGTATGTTTGTAACACTTCACGCACAAACTATTGAATGAATTTCGATGGAACTTGGCACACGAGTAGACAATGTCCTGGAAATGCACATAGCATACTTTGTAATCCAGGAGTATGTTCCCTTGGGATCATTTATACTATCACGTGGACGACACCGCTAACAGCAGTTAGTACTAAATAAATGTAGGATTTTTTTCTCCTTTTTTTCACTCCTTACCCAAGAGACCTCCGAGCACTAGAAGCGAGGCTACCCAGGACTCCTGCTGCAGTGTCGGCACTTGGGGAAGCGGCGAACTTTCGAGCCGCTGCAGCTGTGGAAGTACGGGGGACGTCCATCCCATTGACATTCCCGTACACAGACTCCCGTAGCTTGCTGAGGGAGGAGAGTAAAACAGAATTAATTGTTTAGCAGCGTTTGTACTTGGGGCAGAGGTTTTTTTTTTTTTTTTTAGGTGAGGTGGAATTTTATATAATACATTTAAAAAAAAAAAAGTTATCACCCCACTAGAAATTACTTCTGTATTGTGGGTGCTTTCCATGTAGATCCACATATATAAGACATCCAGACCTGGAACAACTATCTGTAAGCCATAAATATATTTGTTCCGCGCGGGAAACGGACCCGCGACACGTAGCGTAGCAGCCAATGACTGTGCCAACCGAGACTGTGAAGACGTTGCAGCTGTAGGCTTACAGGAGACGTCCAATCCATTGCTATTCTTGTACACAGACTACCTGAGGTTGCTGGGTTGGAAAAGATAGGGTAAAGTGGGGAAGCTTGTTCCGCTACTTTTTACCAGCGAAAATATTAGGAAAGGCACCTTTTGAGACTGTTTTAAGTTATTACTAGCTCAAGTCAACTGACTGCTACTATATTCTACTCTACCCAATTCTACCCTATTACTCTTCCCTCCTCTACCCTACTCTACCCCAATCTACCCTACTCTAACCTACTTGATACCCTATGTAACCTAACCCTACTTGATACCCTATGTCTGTCTCCTGGTTCTAAGCTACCTCCCCACCAATTTTAAGCCAAATCAGTTCAGCCGTTCTTGAGTTATAATAGCGTAACTAACACGACTTTATATAAAGATAAATATATAGCGTTGTACGGACTAAGCGAACCTATGTACGCGTAATCTAGGTATGTTGAATATGCGTAAAGGTATTATGAATGCGTGGTGTCAAGTCGCGAGTCAGCCAGCTTTGTATTGCTATTGTATCGGAGCAAAGCTGTTGTATGGACCGCAAGACTTTACACTTCACATTGTGCAACACATTATTACATTATACGGACTAGCGATCCTGGCTACGCGTACATTAGAATTTAGAACGCTTAGTCCGTACAAGGCTTTAGAAATTGCTGATCCTAAGCCATCATTTCAGCGGATGGACGTCCACTGTTGGACATAGGCCTCCCCCAAATGTCGCCACAATGACCGGTCCTGTGCGTCTGCATCCATCGGAAGCATCAGCTTAAGTGGCAGTGGGCAGGGCACATTGCTCGCAGAACATATTATAGTCGATGGGGACGAAAGGTTCTGCAATGGCGACAACGTACCGGAAGACGCAGCGTTGGACGGCCTCTCACAAGGTGGACCGATGACCTGGTGATGGTCGCGGGAAACCTCAGCCTGTTTTTAATTAAATAATATCTTTTTTTTATATTTTTTTTTTCAAATAGGTAAAACATATATGTATGCTCTATGGTATAAATACACCTAAATTGTAACAACTCTTAACGTTATTCTTAACTTCTGCCGGTGGCTTCACTCGAGTGAAATTGGAAAATTATCACAAACATACTCGGGAACTACATGAAAACAAAACTGTCAATAAAAAAAAAAAAATATAACTAAATCTGCTGTTCTAAAGAATAACATAATCAAATTAATCAATGACAAATAGTAAACAAGTTTCTAATCTAAAGCTAAGATCGTAGTGCAGTTAGCGACTACGTCAGAAGTTATACCTACGCACTTATTTCCTTACTTGCATTGTCACGAGTGCAGGAATTGCCAACCTTTGTTATGCGAGTCATATTTTATTACAATACAGGTTTTAAATATATTTTTTTTTCATTTAAATATTTTATTATAATTCAATAAAAACGCATAACTAATTAAAACTATATATACACTAAAGGCAAAAACTATTAGCTAAAATATGGCGTCATAAAACTACTCCGCATCGCTGTCGACTGGAAGGGCAAAAGGCTGGCGGTATTGTCACGTTATATGGCAATTTGGGTCACGCGAAGTGTCTACTAAGCGTTTGGATAATGCATTGAAAGCGTATGAGCACTCGGACCCCACAGCCCAAGAGTTTCAACCTCAAACGGCTCAAAAATATAACTGCCGACAAGGTTTTTATATTTATTTGTTGTTTGTTGTTACAATACTGAATGGTGCACTACAAAATAAATGTAGTACTCGTACTAACACAGGGGGTAAACACATTGGCTTATTACGTCACCTACAACTGGGGTCAACCCGTGAGCTTGCGTAAAAGGCTTTTACGCAACTGTTAATTTAGTATAGGTAACTATATCGAAGTATAGCATAGCATAGCATAGTCGGCCTTTTTAATGTTCCCACTGTTGGGACTCAGGCCTCCTCTCTAGGAGAGGGAATGGGCCGTAATCCACCACGCGGGCCCAGTGCGGGTTGGTGGATGTCACATGTCTTTGAATTTTTGGTTCTAGGATATGCCGGTTTCCTCACGATGTTTTCCTTCACCGTTTTGAGAGCAGTGGTGATGAAATAAATTACACAAAGTAATGCGCCTGGCTGGGTTTGAACCCGCGACCTACAATTCGTAAGTCGGGGCCATTACCCCTTGGCCACCACTGCTCTATCGAAGTATAGTTAAGAGTAACTATATAAATATTACCTATTTTATGTCTGGTTTTCTGATATCGCGTCAGTTTCGGTTTCGGTTATTGCCGAAACTCGAAAGAACCGAACATTCGGTTCAAATTGCGAATTACAAATGGTTTTTGGTCGGTCACAAGTATTTTTACATTATAATATAACACTATTTTTTTTTCTACAGACTTCGATGACATTTTTTTTAAGGTGGGAAATCATGGAATGACATCTCCCATTCTAGGGTGGACCTGGTCTGCCATGTCAAATCCATTGCCCTGTGTCAGACTCTTACTGATTAAAACCCTACACTTATGTTCCTTTGTTTGCCCTACGGTTTTGATGATTTTCTATGAGGCGCGATTGGAACACTAGGCACCGTTGCGTCTAGAACTCAGGCTCGGTCCGGACGGCTAGCGGTCGGACGGACGGCGAGCTACCCATTGCTCGTCAGAGGTACAAGCGTACAGTTGGATTTTCTTCCGTATACCGTTCATGGTTTATATTACGTGATTAGCCTTTCAGGCTTCTCCAAGTCTTGAGCTGCAACACTAAGGTTGAGAACCTACGACGTTTAATTCTAATGCAGGTAGTTATTAACTTCACAGTCATTATGTACAAGGTCGCAGTGTGCGTTTGCCTACTAATTTATATTGTAACTAGCTGTCCTGAGACCGCCTTCTATTCTTTCTTGTTCTGGACCATAGCCCAGGGACCATGGCGCCGGGCCAGGGCCCAGCGCGAGAGGTCGTCGCCGCTGATCACCCCCACGTGGACTTGGCGGTGTTATGCTCTAGCGGGACACACCTCTACCGTATGCTTCACCGTATCCTCGGGGCAATATGGATCGCCAATGGTGACACCCAGGCGTTTCTTCCGCACGAATCCAGTGCAGGAACCTCCCGAACTTACCATGTCTAGTGAGGACGTGCATCATGCGGAAGGTGAGGACGCCGTGACGTCTTTCCAGTCACTCCTCAAAGAGGGCACCATAATTATGGCGTGCCTAGCACTGGGTTGCTGCAAATCGCGCATGCCAGCAAGGACTTTTGCCTCCAGATCCCATGGTGGCGAGCCAGCAAAAACTCTCGCCGCTTCGCGGGAAACCGTGCAGTATCCCCGCACCATCCGGATGGCCATAACCCTCTGGCAAGCGTTCAGCTTAGCCGCCGATCGCTTTCGCAGCGACGGCGCCCATACCGGCGCCCTGTAAAGGGCCATGGACCGAACGACATCCACTTAGAGCCTCCGGCAGGAGGTGTCCGGACCACCTAGGTTGGGTAGGAGCCGCTCGAGGGTAGCCCCAGTCCGATCCAGTTTGGGAGCCAGACGTCAGAAGTGTTCCTCGAAATTCCATCGGCTGTCGAGGACAAGTCCCAGGTACTTCATCGTCGACTTGGGGTTTTCCGAAGTACTTTTCTCTGTATCCAGCGACCACTAGGCAGCTTAGGAGCAGATGAGCTGCTGTCTGTTTATTAAAAATTATGTGTGGCATTTGGTTTCATAGCTAGTGTAGTTCATGCCAACATTATGGATACGGTGTGTTTTTTTTAATCTTTGTCTCGCACTAGTAATTACTCCGGTATCGTGGGTTCGTTCACAATAATGTAAACATTCGCAACACACCCAGACCTGGAACACCTATTTAGAAAATGAGTTCAGATAGAATCTTATGTATCTCAACTCATTTTTATAAACGTTTTGCGCCGACCCCAAATAACACGGGACAAGGGTAGGAAGATGATGATGATGATAACATCTTATGTATGTATGTGTGAAAGAACTTAGTACGTATGCATGTTTGTCGCCCTAATATCAATAGGAAACTATCATTGAAACTTAGTCGCAAATAAATCAGCATAAAGAAACCACGTATTTCGATTACCCAGAGTTTCCACAAGCAAAGAACCTAAAAATTAGAACAGAATTAATAATTCAATAAAATTACGATATAGTATGGAACCCTAATCCAACTCAAATGTCCGACTCGCACTTGGCCGGCCTTTTTATTCTGCGAATCCGTAGAATGATTTTGATTAAATAGTACTTTGTAGATACCTACTTACTAGGGCCAGTGCACACCACGTTTTTTAAATGCGCCGTTGACGCGCCTTTTAAAAACGTGCGTCGACCGCGACGGCGCGCTTTTATCCTATTAAAGGTCTTTAAGCTGCGTCTGACTCGCGTGCGTATCACGCTGTATGGATACAAACGCGCGACAACGGCGTGGTTAAAAAACGTGGTGTGCACAGGCCCTTACATGCATAGGTAACAACTTTAACTCGGAACCCGGAATACATAATACCTAATAAAGCACAAACAGTTTGACACACTTTTTTCTTATTTACAGACAGAGAAACAGTATTAGATAACAATACATCAATATAAATAGATTTGAATAAAAAATGAACCGCTTATTCGAACCTGCTTTTCATTTATATCGGTAGGTATTGCTCTTTTTAGGGTTCCGTACCCAAAGAATAAAAAAGGGGAACTTATTACTAAGTCTCCACTGTAAATCTGTCTGTCACAGGCAGTATCTTATGAACCGTTTATAGCTAGATAGTTGAAATTTTCACAGATGAAGTATTTCTGTCGCCGCTATAACAAAAAAATACTAAAAACTAAAAAAGGGTCATAGTAATAGTGTCTAATGTTATATACATTATGACACTGAACCTTTCGTGTGCGAGTTTTTTAATTATTTTCATTTTTTTTTTTTAATTAATTGGCTAATAATTTGAAAAAGACAGATTTTTAACTTTTTAATTTCCAATATTTTCCGAGTTTGTTTTTGTCCACTAACCACTAGACCAACAGGCCAGTCAAAATATTTCTTTTTAAAAGCGAATAATCATTTTCAAATGGAAGATGAAAGTGTAATGAAATATAATTACGATGCAAAGCTGCGTTATTTGATATAACCAATACGGGCCTGAAGTTAATCAGCAGTTTGAATTCAACTATGGTATAGTTTTGCCAATGTGGCGGAAATACTAATTAGGGTAGCAAAATATATCTTTGGTTCTCCAAAAATACTAATTATACACTAAAATATGCTCAACTGGATGTAACTTTAAACAATAACCGCGAAGAGGATGACGGGATCTGTGTTCATTCGCTTTGCTCGATCACTAGACCCCCCATCCCTTTCTAACCTAACCTGTCCGAGTCAAGGTCAAGGGTGCCACAAGTCCTTCCATATTTGTAAAAAGTACATTAAAATTTTGTATACAATTAGTATATTTAGTAAAGAAAAATAAGATTTTTCATGTCCAGATAAAATATCCCTTTTAATTGTAATTGGCTTTTTAAAATTTAATGTAAATTTTTATTATTTTAATTTTAAATTTATTCTTACAAGAACAATACTTACATAAATTTCTACTTTATTTAGATCTTTTTTTATCATAGAAATCCTACATAAATGATAATCGTAAACAAACCAACTTACATATCATCAAACATTAACGTTTAAACGATCTGGCCAGTTTAAGTTAGCCACATCATGAAATGTAATCATTTCATGAAATTTCCGGTCACATCATGAAGTGACCAATTCTAGGATCTGGCCACGACATATAATATTATATTATTAGGTACGTAAAACGCGCTTTGTACGTGGAGTTGCGGACAGCATACATTCATTCTTATTATTACGAGTAGTTATCACCAGAGGTCGGAATTAGGTATAGTTAAACATGTACTTAGCCCGATTTCATACAGCGAAAGAATAAAGTGGATATGCCTCAAATTCTGAGATTAATTTTAAAGAGCAGGTTTTTTATGACACTATCAGAACTATAGCAGAAAAAAATTCTTCCAGCATTAATGACGAGGAGGAGGAAGTGTATACATTTCTTAACCTTACCTCAGTTGACGAAAAGAGATCTTTTTCAATGAGAAATAGGTACTAATAAAAATTGTATAATAATTATCTTTGTTTTATTTATCTTATCTACCTCTGAGGTTTTTATTATTATTTTTTTGTAATATTGTTGGCCACACGGGATTTTTCATTACAAATCCCGGGAAGATCCATATTAATATTAACATTTCGATGCAAGTTCATATAACTCTACTTATTTCCGACCCCTGGCACATTATCGTACTAATTTTATGAAGGAAAAAAATTGCGTAAGTGTATGTTTGTTATTACTTTACACCCGATCGGCTGAACGGATTACGATGAAACTTGGTACACGGGTAGACCATGTCCTGAAATATCACATAGGATTGTCCCGGGAGTATGTTCCCCTGATATAAATTTTTACTAACACGCGGGCGACGCCGCCGGCCGTAGTTAGGGCTATAAAGGGTTCGAATCTTAGAATCTCTGATCCGCATTCCGTAGCCGGCCTTGCAGACTTTATAATTGGTTCTAAACGGAATAAATTGTTAGCTCAGGTATTTATCAATTTTATTACCTACACCTTACTAAGCTACCAGTTTATTTTATACTCCCTAGCCGATTTCGGCTACGGTGACTGGTTTCTGATTTAGTGCAACTACGGGTTGCGATCATGTGGTCTGATGTGGCTAATATAGCCTATCTTTGATGTAAAAATGCGTGCACAGTGTGGGCACGTTAAAACACCATGGTTGTATTTTTTTTTGTAGGTTGGGAAATCATCTAATGACATCCCCAGCTCTTGGGCGGACGGGAGATAGTGTCAGACTTTTACTAGTTAAATACCCACTCCTGTTCCTTCGTTGCATTTCGTACCAGGGCCGAGTCTTCCTTTTAGAATTAGACCCTTGGCCCCAGCAGGCTTCGACCCTGCTGGGCCCCTACAGTTGCTGACATCTCCATGAGGCGCGCGTGAAGCAGTACGCGCCGTCGACAACTTGGGCTCGGTCCGGACGGTTACCAAACGGTGGGACGGCGAGCTACCCATTGCTCGCCGTCCGCAAGCCAGCGATTTATATCACACTAATACTATAAAGGCGAAAGTTTGCGAGTGTGTTTGTTTGTTACTTCTTCGCGCTCGAATGGCTGAACGGATTTCGAATGGCTGAACTTGCTACACGGGTATACTTTACCCTGGAATAGCACATAAGATAAACATACTTGTTATCCTGGGAGTATGTTCTCTTGGGATAATTTTGCACTATCACGCGGGCGAAGCCGCTGGCAACAGCTAGTTTATTTATGGAATCTGTGTAGTATATTGTAACTATAGATAGAGAATAGGTAGATTGTAGGCATGGAATAGAAAAGAGGTTGTAGGAATCCTTGCCTAATTGTGGGAAATGGAAAAGGCTATGCTCGAAGTTTCCTTGCGTGATCGCATCATGAATGAAGATATCCACAGGAGAACCAAGGTCGCTGACATAGCCCGAAGAATCGCCAAACTTAAGTGGGCAGGACACATTGCTCCTAGAACGCATGGTCGATGGGGCCGAAAGGTTCTAGAGTGGCGGCCGCGCACCAGAAGACGCAGCGTTGGAAGGCGTCCCACAAGGTGGACCTGGTAAGAGTCGAAGGAATGCGGTGGATGCGAGACGCACAGGACCGTTCGTTGTGGCAACACTTGGGGGAGGCCTATGTCCAACAGTGGACAACCTTCGGCTGAAATGATGATGATGCACTAAGCACTGTATTTTACCTGTTTATATTTTTTTCTGTTGCATAATAAGTTATTAAATTACAAATATAAAATATATATTAAATATACTCACCTAACGATGCCGCTAAGTATTGGCGCCATTTTATTTTCAAATGGTCTTTCGAAGTATCGAACATACTACACCACAATTTTCAAATAAAGAACAACCTCCACACTATCCCTCTCCGGGATAGTAAAGACAATAATCACTTTTTAAATCACGACCAGAAACAATTTTATTTATTTAATAGAATTAAATGGGCAAAGGCGTCTTAACAGCCAGCCATATCGATTAATTGTGATATACCGATAATTGTACGCGCGAATTCCCTTCACATTTTTTCTAAGTTAAAAAAGACTATCGAAGTTAATTGTCTTTTAATCCAGTGATAGTGAGATTGTGATTGTTTCTATAAGGTCAAGATGAAGGCCGGTCCTGATGAAAGAGTAACACTGCTTTAGAAAGTAGTTTAGTCTTTAGTCACGGTTTAGGAATGACGTTAGGTACATGAAAAACATTTTTTGTGTAGTTTTCGCTTCAGCTTATGTATTGAAAATGTAATGTATAAAAATCTCGTATCATAGTGTTTGTTGTCGAACTACTCCGAAATGGCTTTTGAACTATTGTTATGAAATTTATTGTGTAAGTATATTTGGTAGTTCTGAAAGTTTTTTAGACTCTTACCTCCAACCCCCGTCCTTTTTTCTTTGAAATTTATATGACAGCACCACGTTTGCCGGGTCAACTAGTGTAACTATTTTGTAACTGGAATAATGCACACTCAATTAGGGAAATTAAGTTATTGTAACTTAATTTTCACATTAACATAATTTAACCAGTGAAATTTTACTTAAATGCACACATTATGTAGGTGGTGTATATTTTTTGCGTAGGAAGGCCTCCTACAAGGTGGACCGATGACCTGGCAAGGGTTGCGGGAATCCGATGGATGCGAGACGCACAGGACCGTTAATTGTGGCGACAATTGAGGGAGGCCTATGTCTAACAGTGGACCTCTTTTGGCTGAAATGATGATGATGATAATGATTATATTTTCTAATTAGTTATCCTAATTATAGGTAAATACTATAGGAATCGACGCACTGAGTTCCTGACGATTCGGACCAAATATATTCGGATACAGTGTCCGAATTGACACATATTTATTTCAATATTTTTATTTCATTGACGATTCGGACACAAACTGTTTAAAAACAGTCAGATAAAAAGTTTTAAAATATAATATATGGGGAAAAAGAATAACCGAAATTATTTTAGGCTGGATTTAAGACGGTACCTTCGGGTAATAAATTTCTTTATATTATATTTTAGGTGTCTTCAAGGCCTGAGTGAATAGGCTCTCAATAAATTAGTGCGCTTCACCATCAACGATTGCATTACTACTTACTACTTATCAGGTGGGATCGCAGTCAAAAAAAATAAGACTTTTTTTGTCTGACTGTACTAAATAAACAGCTTGAACAAATTTGGTGGTGTCCAAATCGTCAGTGAAAAAACATTGAAAATAAGATGTGTCAATTCGGACAATGTATCCGAATATATTGTGTCCGAAAGTCCGAATCATCAGCAACTCGGCACACTACATTGGTAGCGCAATGGTATCTACGCAAGCACACCCAAATACGTTGGTGATGCAACTAAAATTTATCAAGAATTTATCAAAATACGTATTTATTTTAAAAATAACTGAAATGAATTCAGTAGCCGATGCTAAACACATGCTTTCAGGATGTTTTTATTATTTCGGTGGGAAAATTATCCAATGACATCCCATGCGCTTGGGAGGAGCGGGAGATAGTGTCAGACTTTTACTGACTAAAAACCCACTCCTGTTCCTTCGCTGCCTTTCGTACCAGGGCCGAGTCTTCCTTTCAGAAGCTGACCCTTGGCCCGAGTAGGCTTCGACTCTGCTGGGCCCTTACGGTTTGGTAACATTTCCTTGAACTTTCAGAATGCGCGTTTATTATGTAACGTGATTTTTAAACGAACAATTTTAATTTAAAATTGTATAAAAAGGTTTATCAAGATCAAGAGAATCTTTTACATCCTCTGTTTCAGTAGTTGTGGAAATATTTGGTCTCTTCAAGACTAGAGTGAATAGGGTCTTAATAAACTAGTGCGATTCACCATCAACGATTGCATCACTGTTTACCATCAGATGGGTTCACAGTCAAGCACTAGTTTATATCATTAAAAAAAATACATACTCATCACACTTTGTACTTTTATATTTCAATTTACATCGCAACTTCATCGAAAAGGCAACGCAAAAAAAGAGATAAATAAAACCTGAAAACTCGGTTAGCATTCGTTAGTTCCGTGATTTACTCGAATATTTCACAAAACTTGTTCCAGGAAATACGTATTTTTTTAAACCATTAAAAGTTTTTGAAAAAATATGAATGGGGTGTAATACTTGTCTGTAACCAAAATTAGTTTAAATTTGCGGTGTGGAGACAGCGACTGTCACAATTTAGCGCTGGGCACGCCATAATCACAGCGGTAAGTCCTCTCTTTGAGAAGTAGTTAGAGAAGCGCCACGGCGTCCTCACTTTCCGCCTGATGTTTCCCTTTCCTTACCGGAAATGTTTCGTTTCGCATTTAGGTAGAAGAAACACCTCGGTGTCACCATTATGCGGATCTCCCGGAGGATACGATGGAAGTTTACCCCGCTAGGGCGGAGTACCGCCGTGCCCTTGTAAAGTCGATGGCCGCAACCGTGTGGAAACCTCAGCCGCTGCGGTAAGAAACGCCCCGGGCATCGGGGGTCGCAAGGCGATTTCCGGCCACCGTAAGTGCGGGCTTGCGGACGGTGAGGAATAGATAGCACGCCGTCTGGCCATCAGGTAAAGACCAAGTTGATGGCGTGTAAAAAAACAATGATATTCCAACTAAATTAGCGGTGTAGATAAAGTAGCGGTAACAGAAATAACTTGAAATTGAGCTAAGTACCTAATCTAAAGATTGCCTATTGTAAATCGTCTCAATTCTTTAATACGCACTAAGCAGGAAACTTAATCAACTCGAACAAAAAACAAACAAAACAATTATAGAAATCAGCAGACCTTATCTATTTGATCATTACTATTATGAAGCAATGCCGTAGTAAATTCAACTTAAACACCAAGTTAATAAAGTGAAATTCAGATCGAGTCGATTTTAAGGGAATTTGAGTAGCGAAATATTCAAGATCAAGGATAATTTGATGTTGTTATTAGGTAAGTAATTGGTGAATGAGAATCTACTTTTAGAATGGAAAGATTTATTAGTTAACAATAGTCACAATTGTGGCGATAAGTGCCTTTTTGAGGAGTGGTTGGAGAGGCACCACGGACTCCTCAATTGGCGCCAGACGCAGGTCCTCACCTGAGGCCCTACCACGAGCTCTTAACGCGATCCATTTGACGACCTAAACTGAACTGTTAAAGAGATGTAGCTATATAGGGTTTATAACTCCATCCCTCTTTTTCGCGAGGAGGAACAATATTTTTTTCTCGAAATTAAATATAGGTTTACCAATATCTTGCGGTGAAACTGTTGGCACATCTATTTAGGTTCTTCATTTTTTTTCGTTTAATTCAGTACGGTGTATTTTTAGAAATTTTGAAAACTGTAAGTGTGTTTTTAGGTGTTTCTTAAGGACTCTCCTCTTAACACGTCATTGTAAGGCTCCTGATACGGTTGTTTCGGATTCGGTGGGAAGAAACGCCCGGGTTTCACCATTGTGTGGATCGCTCGGAGGATATGGTGGATCAAAATATGGAGGGCTACCTCGCCTGTGTCAAGCACTGCCGTATCATTGTGCAATCAGCGGCGGCGGACTCACGTGTCGGTCCCAGGTGGTGGAAAAAAAAACCTGCTAGTCAAGGTTAAATAGACAAACGGAGCTAAAACTCAGATTACCTACTCGGTGATTTTTGTATTCGGATCAACAGCTTGGCCTTTTGAAAAAGTGCCATTTAATTTAGCGATTACTATTAATTAATTACGTAACATTTAGATACGCTTGTCAAATGTTTCAGGCGTCTGAATACAGTGCGGAAGTTATAACTTAGTAACCCTGAGCTCCGTTCATTATTTCAGCCGAAAGACGTCTACTGTTGGACATAGGCCTCATCGAAGTGTCGCCACAATGAGTGGTCTTGTGCGTCTCGCATCCATCGGCCATCAGGTCGTGGGAATCCAGGTCATCGGTCCTACTTGTGGGAGGCCTTCTGACGTTGTCTTCCGGTGAGCGGTTACCACTTTAGAACCTTTCGACCACTTTGACTGAAAGGTTCACTTTGTTCTGCGAGCAATTAACCTTGCCCACTACCACTTAAGTTTGGTGATTCTTCGGGCTATGTTGGCAACCTTGGTTGTCTTGCGGTTGTCTTCAGTCACGAGATTAAATACAGCCGGGCGCATTACTATGTGTAATTTATTTCATAATCACTGCTCTTAAAATGGTGACGTAGACATACATAAAAATAAACTGGGTGCTGCGGTCTTCCTGTCTGATTGTTTAGGTGTCTTCAAGGCTAGAGTCGATAGGCTCTGATTAAATGAGTGCGCTTCATCATCAACGATTGCATCATTGCTTACCATCAGTTTTTTTTTTTTTTTTTTTTAAGGTGGGAAATCATCCAAATGACTTCTCGCGCTCTGGGTGGAGCGCGAGGGCGTGTCAGACTTTTACTGACTAAAACCACACCTGTATCCTTCAATTACCCTTTGCGTACTAGGACTACGGGTTGCCCTTTCAGAAATTCTCCGCGGTCCTAGCTAGCGGGCATCGGCCCCACTGGGCCCCTACGGTTTGCTGACATCTCTTTGAGGAGCGCGAGGATCACTACGCGCTGTTAACGACTGGGCTCGGTGCGGTTAATTACCGAACAGCCGGACGGCGAGCTACCCAGTGCTCGACGTCCGCAAGCCCGCGTCTACCGTGGCTGGTAGTCGGGGTCGGAATTACGTCGGCTAGGGCGTGAGGACCTTCGTTCCCTCACGCGTGCAGCCTCCTCCTTCGCTAACATTACTGCTTCGCAGAAGGAGGCGACCGCCTGCCATTCCTCCTCGCTCCGGACCATAGCCTGAACCAAGGCCCGACGTGAAAGGTCGCTGCCGCCAATTGCCTCCACGAGGACACGGCGGTGCTCCGCCCAAGCGGGGCACACCTCCACCGTATGCTCCACCGTGTCCTCTGGGTGGTCCACACAATGATGACACCCGGGCGTTGCTTCCGCCTGAATGCGATGCAGGAACCTCCCGAACTTGCCATGTCCGGTGAGGACCTGCGTCATGCGGTAGGTGAGGATCGCGTGTTGCCGCTCCAGCCACTCCTCAAATGCTTACTATCAGTTGGGATCGCAGTCAAGCACTAGTTTATATCATTAAAGAAGAAAACATAGCTGTCAGTATGAATATATATTTTCTTATCCGGATGAGAAGCAAGAGAACGGTAAACCTTGGTATAACCGGAAGTCAAATAAAACGTTTACTCATAATATTAGAATTTTTTGATTGATTTTGTTTTATTAAAATCAATAGCTCTTTATTTAATGAAATGGTTATTACATACTAAAAAAAAACACTTAGCTATCATTGTAAATATGTAGGTGTTATCGTTAGAATGCGGAATACGTTAATATTCGCATTAACTAGGTAATCTGCAAATTATCGGTTAAGTGTGAAATTTGACTTAAAGTAGCTAATATCTCCATTTTACCTAGTTAATCCGCAGATTAACAGATACTACATCGTTAAATTGCGGAAAACAGTGAGCGAAACACTTCTGTTTCGTTTGACACTACCCTGAGATGGGAGCTCCGCTCCGCTTTGCTCCCGCCTTGGCCTTCTAACCTAACCTGTCCATGTCGGGGTACCCCAAAATAATTATGTTTATTGTTCATGCGTAAAATGTCATCTAACTTTAGAATATTATTAGAAATTAAATAATTACGAATTTAATATTCGAATGTTTTATTCAAGCTAAGAACCTATTTTATAACTTAACCGAATGCCTGGCCGTTAGTCTGCAGATTATCTAGTTAATATAAGAACTTAAACATTCTTTTCAACTTTAACGGACTCAATCAGATATTCTGCACATTAACAAGTTAATCTGCACTCTTACTGATTTACGCACATTAGCGGTAACATATACACTAAAAAAAATTTGAGAACTAACTAAAACTACCTAATGTTTGGTCAAAACAATAACTCCTCCGAATCACTGTCGATTAGTAATGTACCCAAAATACTGGCGGCAATGCCACGCTGTTGGCAATGCTTATCCTCTGCCCAAGGTAAAAGCCATTTGGAAATTTCATCATTATCTTTATAGCGTCGGTGGGGAGCGAATTAAGACTCACCTATTACATGATCAGTTTATTGTTTAAAAAACAGCTTTAGCACAAAGAACAGTCTTAACAAACTCACTTATTAGTGAGTTTGTTAAGACTATGCTAGATTTTTTTGAGCGCGAGCCTTTACCGCTCGAACGTGTCACAGCCGTACGTCAACTACAATGCGTTCCAAATAACAATAGGATCGATTGTCATGTTGTGACGTCACGTCATACTGTCAAATCGAAGAATTATTATGGTGAGCCAAACAAGAAATTTTTAAAATTTAATTTATTTACGAACTGTGAACGAAAAAATTTTAATCAGAATCCTGTTCTTCAATTTTACCCAATTTCTTGCGATTTGACAGTATGACGTGACGTCACAACATGGCAATCGATCCTATTCTTAATTGGAACGCATTGTGCATACAAAGGACGCTTTCGGGTTGCCACGATATATCTTGTAAATTGTTTTAAAAACCACTATTGTGATCTAACTCGCTTCATCTATTACTGTAAATGCAATTAAGGCAAGAAACCAGTTTTATGACTTATGTTTATTAAATCTGAATAATTGAGTCACGACAATGACTACCTTAGCAGTGGGTAAAGTCTAGTGCTGTTGATTTAGAGCTCGGAAATAAAATCTAGACTGGGACTGAAGCCCTAACACGATCCATTTTACGACCTAAACTGAACTGTTCAAGGTATACTAGCTATAAAGGGTATATAGCTCCATCACTCGTTCTCGCTCTCACGCCTGACATTCTACCACGTCCTGAAATGTGTTAGCCAATCCATTCTGTAACACGTCTTGTGTTCTTGTCTTTTTTTTTCTGGTTTGGAAATCATAAAATAACTTCTTCCGCACCAAATTTACCTAATTGATTTCGCATTTAAGGTGCTATGGGTACCCTCTTGCCAGGGATGCGGCATTGTTCGATAGAATTATCGTAGCTCTGGCACGTAAAAAGCAACTAAAAGAACATAAGTGAATTTTAGTCGGTAAAAGTTTACAACACCGCCTCGCTCCACCAAGAGAAGTAATTTTATGATTTAATACCTCAAAAAGAAAAAAAGTATGGGTGGTAGACCATGTTTTGAATTAGGACATAGGATATTTTGATCCAAGGAGTATATTCCCTAGGAGTAATTTCGGACGTTCACGATATTTGTCCACTTCCACGACTAGAGGTCGTGGACGTGGACAGAAGCTACTTATAACTATAATTCATCATTATCATCATCATTTCAGGTGAAAGACGTCCTCTGCTAGATATATGCCTCCCCAAGTGTCGCCACATGATCTGCGGTCTTGTGCGTCTTTCATCCCTCGGAGTCCTGTGGGACCTTCATCAGGTCGTCAGTCTACTTGGTAGCAGGGCTGCGTCTTCTGGTACATCAGTCATTCAAAGGCAATGGAGCAGACTAACAATAATAAAAAAATAAAAAACAGATACTGAAGAGTCACTGTGTCCCATCACTAAACGCAATTCATACATAGTCGAGAATACGAGATCAAGTATAATTTGCACCTGGACATGATTTATGCAAATTAAACAGCATTGTTATCGTCTATTTAAATACAGCCTTTAAGAACAGTGCTAATAATCCCCAACAAATTTATTGTAAAAGGATCTGCTGCGAGGTTCAAACCATGACCTAAGCAAAGAAAGAAAGAAAGAAAGAAAGAAGGAAGGAAGGAAAGCAAGAAAGAAAGAAACAAAGAAAAAAAAAAATTTGGCACACATACACAGATGCACACAATGTAGAAACAACATGTAAACACTTAAGATAAAAAAAATAAAAAGTAACCAACATTGTGTGTCTCGCGCCTGCACCAAATAGGTCCAGTTCGGCAAAAATGCCCGACAACTTCGTGGTAAGTATATAAGGAAGATGTTTATTGATAAATATTATCTAAGTAAAATTATCAAAGAATAAAATGGGGGTTGAGTCAAGGAGGGTAAAAAATAGCCTACGACCTTCGATAACAAACACAGATTTTTTATATATTTTCACATTTTTTAAAATTCTCCATTGGGTTACGGGTAATTGAGAGAAATAACTTCTGAACTATATTTTCTACACAGTTTATTTGTTCTAAATTCAATTAAGTTTAGTAGACAACAGTTCTAACTAATACTTTGAACTTGAAAGGAAACACAGAGCTGTTCCCACCTAGTTAGTCAGTTCACTTCCTCTCGCTCAACCCAGAGCGAAGGAGTTACTTAGTACTCCTTAATTGATTTCCCGCCTTAAAAAAGCTAGTCGTCACGTACTAGTTTAGCGAGTGATTAGCAGTTTCTTAATTAAAATTTTCGAAAATTTGTATTTAGTTGTTAAATCTTAACGCTACTCTATGGTTCTCATTTTATGAAACATCCGTCATATTTTTGTGCATGATTCAGACATATTCTCATGAATCAGTTTTGGTAATTGAAGCTATTAATATTGAAGATAAAATCCAGACCGTTTAGCTTGTCTGGGACATAATTACATGTCATTTTCCTAATAAATTTTTGACAAAAATGAACAAAGCCATTCTTAGAACTTGATCAGCGACTCCGATATTCTACGACAAAGCCGGGTGATGTTGTAAGCTGAGCCCAATTAGCCGCTGTTGTTTGTTGAGCCTGCAGCGCGTGAAATTCTGGGGAGAGTCGCCATTTTTAAACGACTTGAAAATGGAGGAGGTTCCCCGATTACTCGTACACGCCTGGATCGATTTGGAAAATTCTTTTTTGTTTAAAAGGGTACACTTCCCAAGTGGTCCCATAGACCCAAAGTCAGGATCTGATGATAGGATCCTGGAGAAGTAGCGGGACTTTTTAAATTATGTAGGCTTACTTGTTATGGTTGTTTTCTATAGGTACCCTAGTATAGAACTTACACACTATTTAGGTTTAGCTCAGGGGTATATATAATAAAATAATGAGAAGTATATGTATGTTTTTTTTTTGTATTGAAGTAGGTTGTATTTCTTAGTAAAAAGTTTTTTTAACGGCCTTAGCAATATATAAATAAATAACATTTAAAAATCGAATTTAGTTCCATTAAGATTAGGTATCTACTTATATTTGGGGCATACTGAAAGTCCCTGAATCTGGCCACTTACAATAAAAGAATAAAAAAACAATTATAGATTTTGAAAACGGAACTCTTTGCGAGCATGTTACTTTTTAATTTGCGAGACTGTCATTTTTTTTTTCATTGTGGCCTCCTTTCGAAGATTGTGTATGATCGAATCAGGAATGAAGATATCCGCAGGAGTACTAAGGTTGCCGACATAGCACGAACAATCGCCAAACTTGGACGCACCGTTGGAAGGCTTCCTACACGGTGTACCGATGACCTGGTAAAAGTTGCAAGAATCCGATGGATGTGAGACGCACAGGACCGTTCATTGTGGCGATACTTGGGGAGGCCTATGTCTAACAGTGGACGTCTTTCGACTGAAGTGATGATGATGTAGCACCATGTCGAAGCTCTGTTTTCGTGGTTTGGAGAATTTAGACGTGGACTTGATCATGACGAGGTACTTGAAGGTCGTCCAACGACTGCGGTTACAGGCTGGAATATTGACACCGTACGGCAACATGTTGAAATTGACAAAAAAATACTTGCCAGCAAATTCGTGCATTGTTGTTGCTGACGTATTGTAGAGTGAGTGCGGTTTTTATCTATGGGAAAAAGTTACACAGTAAATACACAATAGTGCCATCTACTCACTAGTAATTGAATGAATACCTTCGCAAATATCTGAAGGCGGTGTGTCGTCAGTCTCAGCAGTTCTTACACCATTGATCGCTTGTTATGTCATGTTTGCTACAGATCGTTGGCAGATGTCGCTAAGAACGCACCGTTCGCTGCCGTTTAGCTATACGTTTTCAGCAATTGTGCAAAATAATACATATATCTATGTATATAATTTTCTACTTATTTCAGGTAAGAAATTATAAAATAAGGTTGTCTGGTTTGCTGTCAACGATAAGAGTAAGAAAAGCACTGTACCCATAGATTCCTATGTTTAAGTTTGTGTAATATTATTACTATTTTTGTGTTAGTAATGAAATTTAGTCTATTTGAAGGAGAAGTTATATTGTGTATGACTTTTACTGACTAAAACTCACCTGAGCTATGTTTCTTTAGTTACCCTTTGGGTTTCAAGGTCGAGGTAACTCTTTCGAATAAGGCCGCGTTCACACTTTATCGTGACGACAGTTAATCGTGTAGTTTTAAGTGTCGTGGCTTATATATATTTTTTTTTTTTCACAACTAACACACAACGCCGTCTAGTCCCAAGCTAAGCAGAGCTTGTGTTATGAGTACTAGACAACTGATAAACATACTTATATATTTATAAATACATACATATTATAGATAAAATACACCCAGACACAGAAAAAATGATCGTGTTCATCGCACAAACATTTGTCCTGGGTGGGAGTCGAACCCACGACCTCCGGCATAGCAGTCACCACTAGACTAACAGGCCAGTCCGAATTCGAATTTAAATAGAGGTGTTCAAATAAAAGACGACACGATTAACTGTCGTCTACTACTATTATTGCGGTAACAACAGATTGTCATGACAGTGGAATCGGCTAGCACGACGGACGTAAAACGACAATTGATCACAACTAGTGTTGTAACAGAATTCTGCTTCCGCTTCTGCAGAAGTTCCGCAAGCTTTTTCACTATTTTTTTTTACAAAATTGTATTTTTTCTTCATCGTATTAACACTTTCGCTTTCGCTTCCGGTTCGGCTTCCGCTTCCGCTAAGATTTTCTTTTGACATCTGTTTCCGTTTCTGCTTCCGTTACGACACTTCCGTTCCATCACTAGTCATAACTAAACCGTGACGGTAAAACGTGTCGTTGTTGCTATTATCAGCGGACAAACAGTTGTTATAATGGGAATAGCTAGAGACGATAGTCGTCCGACGATAAATTACCCGTTATGACATAGTGGGAACGCGGCCTTGTCCCGCAACGCAACTCTGACTTTCTTGAAGATAGACTGTTCACATTAACCGTTACACAATAGTCATTGAAATCAAGTATCAAGTAACCATAATGTAAGGAATATCCTGATGCACAGCAACAGATTCAGTCAGTAATGTCATGCCAAACACGATTCTAGTCAACGGGAAATACTCTATAGGCTTCGAGTTTCAAATTATGCTCTTAAACAGAACATTAGCGACCTTATCTGTAGATTATATTTACTTAGAAATTTGATTTTTTCTCGCTATTTGATAATAATTTCAGCTTTATTTCTCTACACGTTCCTGATAAAAGGGTCTTGACAGACAGATATAGACGAACATATCTATATACTTTTAATATATAGGTTCCATTTTTGCCGATTTCAATACAGTACCCTAAAAATTATAACTAATCAAGCAATCATTAAATTAATTAACTGAATTGCTCTATTATTACGGAGCTCCCAGAAGGACGTTGAACCATTACATTTTACCAATATCAGATAAAAGAAAGCTCACGAAAATTAAAAGCATAAAAGATTAATCAACACCCTATTATTAAAAGCATAGACAAATCGGATATCTTTTCAATCAAATCAAACGGATCACAAACGTTCGCAATCAAAACGTTGCTATAACGATTTCCGGAGTGTCTATGGTAAGCTATTTTTTTTTTTGGCACCTCCAGCAAGCGAGATCGGTTCTTCCTAGTTTTGTTTTGTATCGGTAGCAAAGCCGTATGTTTTCGAAAAAAACTGAACGCGATGTTGTGAGAGCATTCACTAATTGATGGCCCGGAGTTCGGATTCGTTGCGGTGTGTTCGTGTAAAGGCAGCGGATTAAAAAACACGGGCTAGGGGTGCGCCGAATGCAATTTGTGCGATGGTGAAATATTTTTGGTTCTTGTGGTTGTTTTTTGGATTGATATGACTAATCCTAATGGTGGAGGTTCGAATGTTTACATTTAATTAAATTTTAATTTCACAGATTTTTCAACAGCCCGGTGATACAATCATTATTCTTCGACAAGTTTTGACTTTCCAAGGCTCTTGTAGGTATACTTACTGGTCAACTCGAAATCTGTCACGATATACGAACTATAGAACTACAAATCTCGGCTTTCAAAATAAACTAAGTAGATTTCGTAAGTACCTACCTAAAATAAAACTGACTATCAGCATACCGATTTTCAACCAAAAGCAACCTAAACTGAGTTGAAATCGTTACTTAATTTAATCCAAATACGCAGGCATCCAATAAAAAAAGTTACCGAATGAAAAATCGGATACCTACTTCGTTCCATCTCGAACACAAATTAATCGATTCGTTTTCACAACAATCGCGCATCTCTAGAAAAAATCGATGTATCGGATCGATTTTCACGGCTGTCACCGGTCGATCTCCTGCCTGTCAACAGATGGCACTGCTTGGGAAACCAGAATCGAGTAGAATCGATCAATGACGCTTCCTGATTAGCTGGCTGATGATTTAAACATGTGGGATTGAGTCAATTTAAATGTATTATTGTGTTTTAATTAGGTTTGGAGGACTGTAACATGTGTAAACATGGAGTTATTTGGGAAGGGACGTGATGTAGATGTTGACGGTTTTGTAAAATTGTTCATGGAGCCACACAGGACACAGTTTTTGTTAAAGTTACCAGTCACCACACTTTTATTGACTTTGAACACCGTATTGTCATTGACGAAAATGTTATCTATTGAGTACCAAAGTAGGTAAATAAGGAATACTTTTGTTGTTGGCTTATGAAAACTTAGTATAGGTACTCGTACATATGTCGTGGCCGGGTATTAGAAATTGATCACTTCATGATATGGCCAACTAAAACTGGCCAGATCATTTTAAACGTTAAAGTTTGACGATATTTCAATCCTCGTTTGGCCTACTTTCTTTATACTTTTTACTATCATAGAAATCCTACATCAATTATAAAGCCAAACGAGGATCGAAATATCATCAAATGTTAACGTTTATATGACCTGGCCAGTTTTAGTTGGCCATATTTTGAAGTGATAAATTTCTATGATCTGGCCACGACATATACATATAGTGTCTACCTGGTTTAGTTGAGTGTTTTGTGTTTGGGGAACGCAAGCACGGTACAAGAGTAAATTTTTGTGTGCGTTACGTAACGTATAAAAACAAAAGTTAAACCTCATTTTCTTGTTCAATCGTTTTTTTTAATAATATTTTTGGCTTGAATAGTAATCACGACTTCGTATGAATCATCATTTTATTTTCCGTTAGAATGCGGATGTAACCCATTCTAATGATTTTACAGTATTTAGTAGCAAATGTATCGAATCAGGCTTGTCGGCAAACTTCGCTGAGGGAGTCAATACCTCGTACAATATAATTCTCAGCTCTATTTTACCAATATCGAGCCTGTTTCAATGATTCCACATATTGTCTAGTTGTGCAGATACTTGAGTTAAAAAGTACATTTTTACAACATATCCACTAGAAATCCCACCAGAAACTCGCTAGTTAACTTTTGTATCTGGCGCCCATAGTCCCCAATGCATGGCACGTCTGCATTTCTGTTCAGCATTTTTTAGATGATATATTTTTTTAGACAGGTAACTTTCTTTGACAGAACTTATCTATTTTAAAATCCAACAATCAGTTCCTTAATACAAGTTCCCTTTAATGGATAGCTTTTTGATGTCCGGAAAACGAGAGTGTCGACACGTCGACAGAAGAATTTTTCAATGTCTCGATGAAATACCAAAACAAATCATAGGTTAGTAATCAGTTAACCATGACACCTAATTTGTGTTCAATTTGAAATCTTAATAAGCCGTCAAAGCGCTCCAGAAATAGTTTACTAACTAATTATGTTCCGTTATAAGGGAGGCGGGCGACAATTGACAAATGTGTTTTGTGCGGTGCGATACATACAATTAGTCGAGGAATGTATCCGAACGCATCCGTACTCGATGACAGTTGGCTTACGTCAAGCTTTTTGGCGGGAAAATAAACTTTTTGCACGTACAGTTTAGAGGTTATTTTCCTTTAGTAATTACCTTCAAATTGAGTGTTTGCGTTTCGAGGGGGGCCTATTTGGAGAAGTCTTTGTCTGGTCGGACGACGATAAATCATTTGGGGCCGTGACGCGTCTCGTTGGGTGTATGTGACAAATTACCTTCGCGATCTAGTGGGGAGCAGGCTGTGTGATAACTATTTTGGAGTAATGTGAATATTTTAATGACATCAATTATATTAACATTACTGATTCACTCAACTATTTTTTATATTTAAAATAAAATATAGTTCAGTTATTGAAGAACTCAAAGGTACATTGGTAATATAATATATCTAACATTGATGAGTTTTTTTTGCCCGCATGAATTCAAATTACAAAGGGCCCTGCTGGCTAAACAATTTTTTACAATAGTTGAGGTACATTGGATCTTTTCAGTAAATTCGTGAGGTACATTGAACAAACAAAGCAATAAATACCACTAGTTTTTTCGGTATAGCTCGATTAACCCCCCTGGATCGAAACACATAGTACATTCATATTTCAAGGACCTACTTACAAAATTACGATTAATAAAACTTTGCGCCGATTCAGAGTCCTGAACTAGAGAAGTGAATATGATGCTTTAAAGAAAAAAAGCCAAGAAAGTCGTGGCAAGAGCGAAAGCAAAAGCACAGGACAAACTATACGACACTCTAGATAGTCCCGCAGGCCAGAAAGATCTATACCGGCTTGCTAGAGCAAGAGAGAGAAATGCGAGAGATGTTTGTCAGATAAGATGTATAAGGGATGAAACTGAAATGATTCTATCAGAAGATTATAAAATCAAAGAGAGGTGGAAGGACTATTTTGAAAGACTGATGAATGAGGAAAACAACTGGAATGGGATTTTAGAGAGCAAACCAGTGAATGTGGGTTTAGTGAGAATGATTAGTATGGATGAAGTCAGAATAGCTGTAAATGGAATGAAGAATGGTAAGGCAATTGGTCCAGACGGAATACCAGTTGAAGTGTGGAAGTTGCTGCGAGTGGATGGATGGATGTGGTTAGCTTTGTTCTTCAATAAGTTGTTGCGGGAAGAAGCCATACCTGATGAGTGATGCAACAGTTCCCTGGTGCCCATCTTTAAAAACAAGGGTGATGTGTTTGAATGCAATAATTATAGAGGAATAAAGCTAATGTCACATACTATGAAAGCCTGGGAGAAAGTTATTGAAAGGAGGCTAACAGAAGAGAGTGAAATTTCGCAGAACCAATTCGGTTTTATGCCTGGTCGGGATACAGCGGATGCCAGTTTTGCTATACGCCAGCTGTGCGAGAAATACAGAGGTGCGCATAAAAACTTGCACATGGTATTCGTTGACCTCGAAAAGGCATATGACCGGGTACCTCGTGGGGTTCTGTGGTGGGCCCTTAAGGAGAAAGGTGTGCTTGGGAAGTATGTGCAGTTGATCCGAGCGATGTACAGTCGATGCAGTACCCAAGTCCGGTCTACAGTGGGCACTACTGGCAGTTTCAATGTGGCTGTTGGCTTACATCAAGGGTCGGCTCTCAGCCCTTACCTCTTCCTAATGATAATGGACGCTCTAACGTCGGACATTCAGGAAGAGGCTCCCTGGTGTATGCTGTTTGCCGATGACATTGTGTTGGTTGCCGAGAGTGGCCTAGAGGTCCAGAACAGATTGGAGGTGTGGTGGCACAGACTGGAGAGTGTTGGCCTGAAATTGAGTAGAACCAAAACAGAATACTTGTTCTGCGATTTCGGCGGTCTCTCCAATCCAGTGCCTTTAGCTCTCGCTGGAACGCCCATACCGATCTGCTCCGACTTTCGGTACCTCGGGTCACTCGTTCAAGGGGATGGTGAGGTAGACCGGGACGTAACACATCGGATCAACGCAGGATGGATAAAATGGCGACAGGTCACGGGAACCACTTGTGACCCACGGATGCCCCTCAAGTTGAAGGGTAAAATCTACAAGTCCGTGATAAGACCTGTCGTACTGTATGGATCAGAATGTTGGGCTGTGAAAAAGACGGATGAAAAAAGATTGCACGTAGCGGAGATGAGAATGTTAAGATGGATGTGTGGTGTGACGAGAATGGATAAATGTGAGAAATGAGTATATTAGGGGAAGTTTGAAAGTGGCACCAGTGACTGAAAAATTGAAAGGGATTCGTTTGTCTTGGTATGGTCATGTGAAGAGGAGGGATGAAACGCATGTTACTAAAAGAGTTATGAGTTTTCATGTGGATGGAAGGAGAAGGAGAGGGAGACCAAAGAAAAGATGGATGGATTGTGTGAAGAGTGATATGAAAGAAAAGGAAGTTAGTGATAGCATGACGAATGACAGGGCAGAATGGAAGAAAAAAACATGTTGCGCCAACCCCAAATAACACGGGACAAGAGCAGGAAGATGATGATACAATAAATAATATAATAAACTATAACAGCATCTGCCAGCGGCTTCAAAATAGGTCCCTCCATACAAACTTTGGACTAGTTTCTGACGTTTCATAAGTGCCCATGTACGCCTATGTGAAATAAAAACTTTTGACTTTGACTTTGGACCCTGTTCCATCCCTTTAGGGCGGTGAATTTTGGAAAATCCTCTCTTAGTGCTCGCATACCTCATAAACCTACTTCCCAGTAGTTTCTGCTGTGCGTTGATGTCAGTCAGTCAGTTTCTCCTTATAAATATTATATATTTAAAGGTAAATAAATAATAAATACTTCAGTAAGAATAGAGAACAAGAGACAATTATCAAACTAAAATTAGGTAGGTACCTACCTATTAGACCTACTGATCTGATTAATTATTCAGTTCCCGATGGGTAAAACTGTGGTACCCGAACATCTAACCTGAATCAGTGTCAAAGGGAAATTGATAGGTAAAACGGTTTTTATTGATCACATTTTTGTACCATAATACGTAGGTAAAAATTTTACCCATTTTCGTGGTAATCAGAGATTTTTTTTTTTATTCGGTATAAACCAGTGCTTGACTGCGATCCTACCTGATGGTAAGCAGTGATGCAATCGTTGATGGTGAGGCGCACTAGTTTATTAAGAGCCTATTCACTCTAGCCTTGAAGGCACCTAAATTATAGTTGGACGGGAAGACCGCAGCAGGTAAATTGTTCCAGTCCCTCGATGTATGCGGTATAAACGACATTTTGTGTATTTATTATGTGTTTAATAAATAAGTTCTCGTGTAATTTGTGTACATCATTTTTATTACAATAAGTGACATGAAATTTGAATTTTAATGAAATGAAATGAGAAAGGAGGTTGCTTAGGTACATAGGTACCTATAGGTATAGGTATTCAACAAGGTACAAAAGAAGACTCGCGTCAATCCAGTAACATTTCGGAAAGTTACGCGGTGCTTAATAACTATTTTATTTTATTTAATGTCTATTAATGTCTAGTCTACACAAATAAAATTACGAATTGAATACTACAGATAAACAAGCTCAAACGCTATCCTAATAATTTAACAAACGGTAGCTAAATACAATCTACCTGGTATTTTTATCAGTGCACTCAAAAAAAAAAGAAAAGCGCGGCAATCGTTATTGTCGCACAACATACGAGCGCGCGTGCGTTCCATTACTCAAACGCATCAAAGCCGAGCTAAAAGAGCTATAACAATCCAATCCGGTTTCAGAACGCGCATATTAATTCTAATTTATCCAAGGAACATTCAATTAGCTGAGGAAGACGCCGTTTGTAATTTAGTCCCCGGCTCTTGAAGAAAAGTTCGACGATGTAAAATTATTTTCTTGTTTGGTTCCGTAGGAGTCTTATTTTTATGGTTTAACTAAGAATGCGATAACAAGTAGCTTTTCTGTATGAAAAGCATTAGACGACGCTATGCATTATTTGGGACAGAGTTAACGTCTGCCTGTGCTAGTATAAACTGTATTACAGACACAGGCGCCTTCCCCTTACAGTTCATACACAAAGCTGCACTTCAAAGTGCAGCTTTAATATACACACTTATTAAAAACGTTATTTAAGTCTACACTAATATTATTAAGAGATAATGTTTGTTTTTTTTTTGTTTGTATGAGGTAATCTCTGAATGTACTAGTCCGATTGCTAATTTTTTTTACCGATAGAAAGCTGTTTCATTACTGAGTGACATAGGCTATATTTTAAATACGCTGGCGAAGCTGCGGGCAAAAGCTAGTAATTTATAAACTAAACCGTTGACTACGGAACTCCAAAAAGACAGCGTTGTCTTGAAACCGATTTGTTAAATACAAATTGGTTATTAAAATTCTTGGCGCACGTTACGCGTGACATGACGATCACTGCCAGTATGGGATGTTGCACCTCATTTACTTATATTTATTACTTTTTATTTCGCTACATTTACACTGTCATATTTCCGCGGCAGTTATTGCTGCTATTAGGTAGCCATATTGTTTTTTGATGATGGCCTTATTAAATTGAGATATTTTTAGTTTTGTTGTACAAGACTTTTGTTAGTAAAGCAGGAGAGAAGAAATTTTCATGATGCAAATCGTAGCATTATTTATTTAAATTTCATGTACTTAGGTACAGTAATGGTACATAGGCGGACTTAATGCAACAAGGCATTCTCTACCAGTCAACCTTTGGGTTAAATAAAAAACTTTTACAGAAAAAAAAACTAACCGATATCAATGTAAAAAAAAACACTGAAAAGTGCAAAATAACTTTAATTTTGGAAGACAGTGTTTCTATAATAGTTTTGTCTCTTCGTTATTTAACACCGACTTCCGAAATTAAAGTTATTTTGCACTTTTCAGTGTTATTTTAGTTATATATGGTACCACCACTAAAAAGTACCCCTCAGCCAAACTTAAATACCTTATAGCCAGAGTGCATCTCATGACAATTCTAATAATCCCAAACACGGTTAGATTACATTAATTTATTACAGAGTTCCGGTGCTTACTAACTTCAAGCTTCATCATCAGATCAGTTCGATATATTCCCCCTCTTATTTCAATCAGTCATCGACTACACGTATAAACAAAGGAATTTTACTTGTTACGACGGTTCTGCTGTGATCCTATGAGGAGTTCTGTTCCATATCTTCGAAGTTTATGGTCAGATCATAACAATATTTCTATGGGACTCGGAAGCATAACCTCTCAATATTTTTTTTTTGGAAATCGTACCATAAGAAATCGGTGAAAATACATTAAAAAAAATACATTCAGCCGAATATAGAACCTCCTCCTTTTTGAAGTCGGTTAAAAAGACAACACTGTGGTAGGTGTGATAATAAATAAATTAACAGATATTTCAAATAGAATGTAGCATCATCATTATAAAAATTCGTAACGCGTTAGCTTGAAGAAGAAGGAAAACTAATATCCATGACGTGTGGGGCTTGTTCTACAATAATAATTTCGCAAAGGACCTGGAAAGTTGGAAAGAGGCATGCCAAATCTAAGCCCCGTTGAGGGACAGTACAGACACAGAATAAGTAATAATACAAGTAGTACAGGTTCATAATCACTAGTCACACTTCACATTTATATTATAAATGCAAAATTTTGTATGTATGTAATAATAATAATATTCACACAACTATCACACAACGCCGTCTAGTCCCAAGCTAAGCAGAGCTTGTGTTATTAGTACTAGACAACTGATAAACATTTATAAATACAAATATTTATAAATACATACATATTATAGATAAATTACACCCAAACACAGAACAAATTATTGTGCTTATCACACAAACATTTGTCCTGGGTGGGAATCGAACCCACGACCTCCAGCATAGCAGTCAGGGCCACTAACCACTAGAACAACAGGCCAGTCGTCTGTGTGTGTATGTTCTGATTCAATATAAGAAGTATCGTGTTTTCCAGTAATTGGTTTGTAAAGGTCGATAGGCAGTCACTCCATTTAAAACACAGGAATTGAGCCGCAACCGGTTAGACACGAAACCGACGTCAACTTGAAAAGGCTAGGGAGATGATGTGTGTGTATGTGTGTTACTCTTACAAGCTCAAATGGCTAATTTGCATTCGAGTAGATGACGTCCTGGAAAAGCACATAGGTATATATGATACTTATATTTTATCTTGGGCGGGATACATACTTTTTATATAGGGAGTATTTTATTTTTTTATAAACCAGTGCTTGACTGCGATCCCACTTGATGGTAAGCAGTGATGCAATCATTGATGGTGAGGCGCACTAGTTTATTAAGAACCTATTCACTCTAGCCTTGAAGGCACCTAAATTATAGTTGGACGGGAAGACCGCAGCAGGCAAATTGTTCCAGTCCCTCGATGTACGCGGTATAAACGACGAAGCGAATCGCTTAGTCCGGACCGTTGAAGTTTCAACAACGTAAGGGTGGATACTCGCCGTACGTCGGGTTGTCAGATGGTAGAAAGGAGATGGCGGAATCAAGTCATGCAATTCCCGCGCACACTCTCCAAAATACAACCTGTAAAATACCGATAGGCTGGCTACCCTGCGCCTGTGCTCGAGGCTTTGTAGATTGGTCTTAACCAAATCTGGATCCCCATTTAGCCTCTTCGCACGCCTTTCCACTGAGTCCAAAGCTGCTAGATGACATTTTGCAGCACCAGCCCATATGTGACTGCAGTACTCCACACACGATCGGACCTGTGCTTTGTATAACATTGTAACGGTGTGAAGTACCGCCGGACCTTTGCAAGAACGCCTAGTTTTCTAGCAGCTACCTTGGCTTTGGACTCAATGAACCGCCCGAAATTGAGGTCTGAAGAAATTTCGACTCCCAAGAGCTGAAGGCGGTCGGTGCACTCCAGGGATACATTCCGAAAAGCAGGAGCCAAGGTGAATGGGCTCCTTTTGGCAGTAAACAGACACGCTTGTGTTTTGGCGGCGTTGAATTCTACCAGATTGGTTTCACCCCACTTGGAGACTGCCTGAAGAGAGACATTCGTACGCTCTACCATAGCCTCTCGTTCGGACCGGATTAGTTCCTTACTAGCCCGAGCACCCGGAAGGTATCTCTCTACAACTGTGTTATCATCTGCATACCCATAGATACCGGGCATCGGCAGATCATTAATATGCAGCAGGAAAAGAGTTGCAGAGAGAACTGACACTTGAAGAACTCCGGCATTAGTGGTCACGGGCTCTGATGAGCATCCATCGACAACAACTCGGAGAGACCGTTCATTTAGGAAGTCTTTTACCCAGTTAATCAGATCAGGGAAATGCCGTAAGCTGGAAGCTTACTCAAAATGCTAGCGTGCCATACCCTGTCGAAGGCCTTCGAAACGTCTAAGGAGACAGCAATCGCTTCTCCATTCTTCTCGAGGGCCTTGCCCCACATGTGAGTGGTATACACTAGTAGGTCCCCAGTAGACCGATTGTGGCGAAACCCGTACTGTCGGTCACTGAGGAGATCGTTACCTTCCAGGTATGCCATGAGGCGCGAGTTCAATACACGCTCCATAATCTTGCAGAGTATGGAGGTTATTGAAATCGGCCGATAGTTGGCGGGATCGGCACGACTTCCCTTATTGGGCACGGGTTGCACGTTGGCAAGCTTCCAGGACTTGGGCACTATACCAGTCCTAAATGTGAGGCGATACAAGCGCGTCAATACAGGGGATAACTCGGGTGCACATGCCTTGAGAACTATTGCTGGTATACCAGTAGTATGTTCCCTTTTGGAGTATGTTCCCTTTGGATAATTATTATATTCACGCAGGCAGAAGCTAGTGCAAAGCAGCTAGTGCTAAAATAAAATGTAAGTGTATGATTTTCTTTTTCAAAATCTGCAAAAAAGCGGAAAATCTTTTACAATAACCATATTTAAAAAAAAATAAAAAAATTGGAAGACATTGACATCCACCATCCCGCACTGGGCTCGTGTGGTGGATTACGGTCCATTCCCTCTCCTAGAGAGGAGGCCTGTGTTCCAGCAGTGGGAAGATTACAAGGCTGATAATGCTAATGTAATAATGCCAATTACATTTCAGGCTTTAATAAAAATTGTTCAGTCGGGTCGTAACAGTGCTTTAGAAAAAAAAAAAAATACAAAAGTTTCTCTCATAATTTTCAAAGTCGATCATGTAGATTCACATAATTTACATCAAAACATGTTGTCGTCACGTATATCTTGTTAGATCATTCAGTTGAATCTAGTGGGATTGATGTATCGTTGAAACGCTTTGAACACAAACAGAGGGATCAAAGCGTCAAAATAGAATGTAATCCACGACAAAATTATTGAGATTTAAAAGTTCTGTTCAACATCCCACACTTCGAAACTCGCATTTTTCTATTTCTACTGCTCACTAGTGTAGATAAACAAAAAACAAAAATTGGTAACGGAATTCAAAACAACTGTGTATAATGTGGTTACGATGCCATTAAAACAAATAAAAATCATTTCTTAGGTAATTAAATTATAATATCTACTAAATATTCAGCTGTTTAATTAATTTGCAATTTTACTACTCCATTTACGTTAAGTATTTCTTGGCAAGATAAAAGTGGCTTGTTTAGATCTTTTTGCGAAATATTCATGAGCATTGAGATGTCATTATAATACCAACACAATAAAACTAACAGATAATACGTTTGCTTTTCACATTCTTTTCTAAAATACATGACATCAAAGATATTCAGATAAAATATACAAATTAATTCTCGTTTGTTTTGACAGAATTCGTTAACGAACACTTAAAAAATAAAGTATCGTAATGAATCCGGCTAGTATTTTAATTGGAACAGAGGCGGGGCTCGGCGTCCATTTTTTTTTTCGCGTAAAAAACTTTTTAATTAATATCTCCAGTGAAACGGACAGCTGTTTTACGGCGTCACTTGTTTATGGTACTAATGACGAATATTTATATTTTCCGAATTTTCGCCTTCTCTGAAAATTGAAGATGGTATACCTACTAAATGATATTTAGATAGGTACCTATAATTAAATTTTTTTGGCGCGGTGTAGTATTGTAGTAAATTTATTTCGTAATAATTTTTGCTATTATAACTGTGTTTAATGATTAGTTAAAGATTGGGTAATGGGAATATCTTATTGAGAGCGCCCAACCCAAGGTATTTTTCCATACAACTGTACTACTAAGTGTTATTACATATCCTTTTTTAGATATTTTTGAAACACAGATATCTTGTGGATATTACTTGTCTAGGTTTTTATAGTCAAAACATTTTGTGTAAAATTAATCCAGTAAAGACCTCTGAAAATCTGCTTTTCTACTCTTCATAAGAGATCTTGGGATGCAAAGTTTGCTTTTGACGCGTCTATTTCGAATTATACTTTTAAAGATAATGTTATTTCGTTATTATTGAGAGTTTTAAAGGACCCAACTTTCTCTCAATAAAATTGAGTAGGATTGTGCAAATATAGCAAAGTACTTGCCTTAGTGAGCCTATTTTCTTTAATAACGTTACCATGAAGTACCTGGTTTAGTAGATTTTTAAAAAACTACACAAGTCGCTAAAGTCTCGATATTCCCGAGACTGGAATATAAGTCTAGACTCGAAAAAGCGAAAACATCATCGAGATTCTATATTTTCGAAAGCGAGAGTCCCGGGATGAAAGGGGCTACATTATAAGCGAAAATCTGGCGATGATGTGGCTACATCACACATATGCTTTACAACGAATTAGATGAGCAATTCAAGGGCGGCTGCACTGTAAAAGGAGAAAGAAAGTGATTGCGCTGCGATATCGCATTATTACTAATCGCAATAAATTCACTGCAACTCGGTGACAAGGCGGCTACATAGAAGCGGTACAGCTATACCATACCTAACTCGTTTCGCTCTTCTAGTCGCATCGTAAATCGCTGCCCAGTTTAACCTCGTCCTATCAAACACTGCGTTGGATTGCGTTGGATACCTATTATTAGATAGTATATATATAGACGAGTAGGATACCTTTATCTTTACTTTACTTTACCGTTGGATACCTATTATTGTATAGATAGATATATTCTTTATTGTACACCAAAAATGCAAATTACATTAGGAACTTAATATTAATATAGTGTCACAATGGGCGGTCTTATCGCTAAAAGCGATTTTTTACAGACAACCTTACAATAAAGAGTAGGTACCTTTACCTATCTATCCCTCTCCTAGAGAAGAGGCCTAAGTCGCAGCAGTGGGAACGTCATAAGGGTGATTATTGTTTTTATAACCACCCAGAAAGTGGCATAGAAGATAACTAATGGCTAAGATAGCATTATTCAGACACTAGTTAATTGTTTATTTATTTATTTATTTATTAAAGCTTGGAGGACTTACAGCTAAAACCAACTAAAAATAAAAAGAAACAGACGACAGCAAGCCAATTACAACTCCTCACGTGTAGTATCAGACTTAAAATTGAGAATAATAATAATAATAATAATAATAATAATAATAATAACAGAACACCCAACGTCAACAAGTTCTTTTCTTTCAATAAATTCATTAAATTTCTATAAACATTAATTCCTGTGCCCATTTCTACATATTTTTTACAGCAATTACTAACAAATAGCAATACCCAATAAATACTCAACAAAACCAAAATAAATAAAGGGACAATCATCAAAAAAAGAAGAAAAATATGCATACCTACCAGACAGATGACAGATGTCATCAACATAAATACAACGAAATAATGAAATACACCATGAAAGAAAATTTATGATTATGTTGACCAGATCAGCTACCCGACGCGCACGCCCTTCACCCCTGGGCTCGTCGCTCAGCTCCGCCTCGCCGCCGCCGGACCTCGGATCACCAGTGTCACCGACGGCTGCAGTTGCGTCGAGCTCGAGCGACGAGTATTTCTCCCCACCGACGTCGCCAACACCTGTACGTCGGCCGGGGAGAGGCCGGCCACCGAAGAGCTTGGAACCTAGGGGCCAACCGGCCCCGAGACGGGTCCCCGCTGCCGGTGGTTGTGTGCAGCGCATGAAATGGACTCAGTCCATGAACGAAAATGTCATGCGCGCATATTATGGGTCTACAGAGGGAGGAACTAATCTCACTGCGTACCGTGTTAGGATGCTGTCTCTGTTTCAGGAACTGGAACCAACCGTCAATGTCACGGCCCAACGATTGTCGGATCAGGTGCGGGTTATCCAACGAAATCACAGATTGGACGACGCCGCACTTGATAGGCTGCGCTCAGAGTTACTGAACAACCGTATCATCTCGACTCCATCACAGACACAGACTGATGCACCGCAGACTACAGATGCAATCCTGTCGCGGTCCAACCATATTGATGATGAAGCAAATGATAGGGTTGTCACAGTAAGTAGCCAGTGCAACGATCGACTGAGGAGCGCACTGGAGGATGCACTCCGCGAGTATAGATCGACTCCGATCGCTCTTAGACCTCGTCTACCCCGGTTACCTATGCACAAAAAAAATAGGGCGCTAGTGTGTGCTCTGGACTCGCTGCTTGAGAATGTGTTCGAGAGCAGCGTAAACCTCACTGATACGCACTCGATCCTCTACTGCGGGGCTATTGCGGCATGTCGTTTAGCCAACGTAAAACTTCCAAGTTGTGACGAAGCTACTCGACCAAAGCCTGCCGCACCTGCCTGGCAATGTAGGATTGAGAGGCGTATTGATGGGGCCAGAGCGCTCATTGGTAAACTATACTGCTTCAGGGAGGGCAATACACGACCACGTGTGATGCGCTACGTGAGGCGAGCGTTCTCGGGGACTGGAATCAGCTCTCGAGAATACTTATCTCGTGCCACGGAGCGCATCGACTTCCTGAAGCAGAAAGTTTGTGCATGGGCCAACCGTATTCGACGGTATAAGAGGCGAGTCGACCGGTACTCGCAGAATCGCATGTTCCAGAGCGATGAGAGATGGGTATACAGAGCTTGGGAGCGACCTGAACAAAATGTGACCGACGTGACCCGCCCAGATGCTGTCGCCACGAATATTTTCTGGCGCAATATGTGGTCGGTGCCCGTCTGTCACACTGAGGATGGCTGGATGCGTGAAGTCGAGCGCGTGTGTGAAGCTATACCAGAAATGGAAAAAGTAGTCATTAGCCCAATAGATGTGGCCAGAGCAGTCCGTCCGTTACCGAATTGGAAGTCTCCAGGACCGGACGGACTGCAAAATTTCTGGCTAAAATGGTATAGCAGCTCACACGCGCTCCTGGCATCTCAATTCCAGTCATCATTAGAGTCTGGGTCGCTACCTCAGTTTCTAACAACTGGCGTTACCCATCTGCTCCATAAGACAGGTAGTACTGCGGAACCCAAGAATTATAGACCGATAACATGCTTGTCGACGGTCTATAAACTTCTTACGTCCATTCTGAGAACGAAAATTAACAAGCACATTGATAGCAACTCAATTATGTCTGCCTCTCAGAATGGATGTAGGAACGGGTCTCGCGGTACTAAGGAGCTACTCCTCATAGACATGGCCTTAAGCCAACAGGTTCGTCGATCTCGCAAGGATCTATCGACATGTTGGATAGACTATAAGAAGGCCTATGACTCTGTGCCACATACATGGCTCATGAGGGTGTTGGAGTTGTATAAAATAGATGCAACTCTACGCACCTTCCTTGAGTCATGTATGGGGCAATGGAACACAGTTCTTCGCTATCCAGGATGTCGATCGATTCGGAGGGACGATGAGCCTATATGGATTAAACGGGGAATATTCCAGGGCGACAGTCTGAGTCCTCTTTGGTTCTGCTTAGCCCTGAATCCTCTAAGCACATTGCTGGAGGAATCAGGCTTGGGCTATCGGTTGAGAAGAGGTGGTCAGGTTATATCTCACCTCCTTTACATGGATGATCTGAAAATCATTGCCCCCAACAAGTTACGACTGATGGAACTACTGAAGGTAACTGAAACTTTCAGTAGTGCCATCAGGATGGAATTTGGTGTGGATAAATGTGCAGTCATGCATATAAAGCGAGGGGAGATTATGGAATCTGAGGGGATTCAACTCTCAGATTCCATATACCTTAGATCCCTCTCCTCGACCGAAACCTATAAGTATTTGGGTATGTCGGAAGCGTTAGGCATTAACGTTGCTGACATGAAGCAATTGTTGAAGGAGCGCTTCTTTGGCCGCCTGAAGAAGGTATTAAACAGCCTTCTGTCAGGTGGAAATAAGGTGCGCGCCTTCAATGGTTGGGTCATGCCGGTCTTAATGTACTCTTTCGGCATACTCAAATGGACTCAGACCGAGCTAGACGCTATGGATAGGCGGGTCCGTACACTGCTGACCGCAAACCGGATGCATCACCCACGGTCGTCGGTGATGAGACTGTACATCCCGCGGAAGTGTGGAGGTCGAGGTTTTTTAAATGCGAAGACCCTGCACAACCGCGAGGTGTGCAGCCTCAGAGAATACTTTCACAAAACCGATGTGGGTATGCACCGAGATGTGGTCGCAGTGGACAAAGGACTCACCCCGTTGTCCATGGCTAAAGAGAACTGGCGCAAACCTGTGGTACTTACAACTGATGACCGCAAGGAAGTATGGAAAAGTAAGGAGCTCCACGGGCGCTTTTATCGGGCTCTTCACGAGTCTGATATAGATTTTGCAGCGTCCGTAGCCTGGCTACGTTTCAGCAACCTTTTCGGGGAAACTGAAGGTTTTATCTGTGCAATTATGGACGAAGTCATCTTGACGAATAACTACCGGAGATATATAATGAAGGACGGGACGGTTGACGTGTGTCGGGCATGCCATCGTCCGGGTGAGTCTATCAGACATATTATCTCTGGTTGTTCTCGTCTAGCTAACGGCGAGTACTTGCACAGGCATAACCAAGTAGCCAGGATTATTCACCAGCAACTTGCTTTGAAATACAACCTAGTGTATTCAGAGGTGCCGTATTACAGGTATGTGCCCGACCCAGTTCTCGAAAATGACCATGTCACGTTGTACTGGGATCGGTCTATCATTACTGACCGGACTATTGTAGCCAATAAGCCGGATATAGTAGTGATAGACCGATTAGCGCGCCGCGTAATGATAGTCGATATCACCATCCCACATGACGAGAATCTCGTGAAAGCTGAGAAAGAGAAACAAATTAAATACCTCGACTTAGCACACGAGGTTGTTGACATGTGGAATGTAGACTCGGCTGTCATTGTGCCGATTGTCGTGACCGCCAACGGCCTTATAGCCAAAAGCTTCGACGACCATCTGTCGAAGCTGTCATTGCACGGTTGGATCAAGGGCCTGATACAGAAGGCAGTACTTCTCGATACGGCTCGCATCGTGAGGAGGTTCCTGTCTCTGGAGCCCTAACCACCGGTAACTTGGACCCTGTCTCGATACCGGCGGACTACTATTTTTTATATTTTTAAATGTTTTTTTTTTTCTATATGATTTTGTTAAAAAAGGAATATTTAAAAATTTAATTAATATGTATATTGAATGAATAAAGAAAATAATAATAATAATAATAATGTTTAGCATAGCATAGCATAGTCGGCCTTTTAATGTTCCCACTGTTGGGACTCAGGCCTCCTCTCTAGGAGAGGGAATGGGCCGTAATCCACCACGCGGGCCCAGTGCGGGTTTGTGGATGTCACATGTCTTTGAATTTTTGGTTCTAGGACATTCCTCATGATGTTTTCCTTCACCGTTTTGAGAGCAGTGGTGATGAAATAAATTACACAAAGTAATGCGCCTGGCTGGGTTTGAACCCGCGACCTATAACTCGTAAGTCGGGGCCGTTACCACTCGGCCACCACTGCTCTCTGCGAGATACAAATGTTTAGTTAACAGAAAAATTAGTAATAATAAAAACATTACAGAAATTTAGGAAAATAATTAAAAGGCAACTTCAAAAAAACCTGAGGCTTATGCGTCTTCTGGCTGACGCCACGCTAATTGTAAAGGGAGCCAAGTCATGCTGCTTGCATATATTATTGAACTGTATATTCGCACGTATAATAAAACTATTCTGTCTATAATTGGTTAAAGCTAAAACTTTAGCTTTAACCAATTTTCCAATTTTTTCCGCCGTAATCCATAAGTGTACCATAAGTGTGGATTACGGCGGAAAAAATTTTTGTGACTGACTTAGTCATTTAGAAGGCAATGTAGATTTTTAAAGGCGTCTAATGCTGTTAAAAAGAAGTTTGTTTAATTAGCACGCATTCATAATTATTAGACAAAACTAAACAAAAAAGGTTTACTTAAGAACATTCCGTACCGTTTATCCACCTCAAAGACCAATCCATTTTTTTCCTCAGATAACCGGACTTCATTACGATTTTATCCGTTCGATAACAAGATTACAATCACACAACACTTTTTCATCAACAAATGAATACAATTAGTGATTTTAACCTCCATTAGTGGGACAGAATGCTCCTGCGGCGCAATAAACTGTTCGCAGCATGATCTGGCACAGTGTCTCGACACAATGCTCTCCTGCTGCGCGTAAATCAAATAGTTACGAGTGTTGTTTGTTGGCGCTGTCGAGTGTTTGATCGTTTTCCAACTGCTGACACCATGTTTTATTAGGTGGGTGATTGGGAATGTTTTGGAAGTGCGAACTAGACATTGATAACGGACTCTTATCTATGTTGTTTTGTGGCATTTTGTGTTGCACTAGTGCATATATTTAGGCCTTTGATTTGAACCAAGGTTGAAAGTGAAGCTATTAAGCTGCCTGATTGTTTGAGGAATACAAAGATAGCAATGAAACCACTACTTAACTGAAGGCATATTCTCAGAATAATCTGATTTCTCACAATTTACAAATATCACAGGAAAGAGGAATTGAAGGAACAAGGGTGGACTTGTCAGTAAAAGCTTGACACTCCTTCTCCACTCACGGTGGAAGGTTATTGGAGGTTTCCCACCGCTGGCAAAACCAGCGGCTTCGCCCGCGTGAAGATAGGCTATTATCCCAAGGGAACATACTTCATGGATGAAAGTGTGTAGGTATCCCGAGACATTAATAATATGTAGTGGCGTAACTATAGGGTGGCAAGGCTGGCGAAATGCCATGGGCCCCTGGTCCGGTGGGGACCCCCAGTCCGAGAGGCCTTGAGTTCAGAAGAAGTAAATACAAACTCAAGTAAATTATTAAGAATTATTTAACGCATTCATAAAAAAAGGATCAATTTCCCGTTGTATTTTGCCTGCTTTATCACCTTATACTTACATACGCCACTGAAAAGTCCACATTCAGATTCGAAATATAAAAATCCTTGTTTATTAGAGACCTTCCGATTTATTAATAAGAAAGAATATTTTACGTCTGTACTTCGGTGATTTATCCAAATTAAATTACAAAGTTGACGCTTTTCCTGGGGCCCCATCTAATGATTATGCCACGGGCCTCAGATGGTATGGTCACGCCACTGATAATATGTGCTATTCCAAGATGTGGTCTACCCGAGTGCAAAATTTAATGGTAAAAAAGTAACTGTAATCAATGAAAATAAAAACTAGACCTAAAGGTCTCAGTTGGAGTGAGAAGTGTTAAACTTTTACTACTGAACACCCCCGTGTTCATATGACTTTTGTCAGATTAATAACTGATTTATTGATAATATAATATTATTTTAGCGTTGAGATTAAATTTACTTGTACTTAAATACACTTCTCCTACAAACAATAATTAGATAAATTGAATCCACCAACAAATAGCTGTCACTGTTAACAAGCTTCGCGTCACCACGAAACGTGTGTTAAGTATCGAAGCAGAAAATATTCAAAAAAGTGCTGCCTCAAAGAGGCTGTAATAGTGGGAGGCCAGCGTGGGTCAATTGTCCACACAATGGTCCCCATCGACCCACCAATCATTCACAGACAGAATGCTACGAGATGGAATTTGACACTTTTTTGTTGAGATTTCGACATTAGTAGAGGGTGTGGTTTTTTAATTAAATTAAATTACGGAAGCTGTGGATTAAATTCTGCGAGAGATTAAACATTGATTGGGCTCAATTTGTCGTAGATATAATATCTATACTTACATTGACATGTTTTTTCCAATAAAAACATTGAACGTTGATATAATTATGATAAGTAGGATAGAGTTAATAGGTACTCTTTATTGTAGAAAAAACATAAAAAATATACAGCAGGATCTTAAAATGTATAGTGTGTAATGAGCTTTACAAGCTTTATTTAACTTACAACCATCTTGGTCCTGGAGATACTTAAAATTAATTATGACTAGCTTTTGCCAGCGGCTTCCCTCGCATAAAAGTAGATTTCCCCATACAAGAGAAATTCAATAGACCTCCGTTTCATCTCTTTAGAGGGAGTGAGAACTTAGAAAAATCCTTACTTTTTAGGATTTTAGGACGAATTAGTTTCATCATCATTTCAGCCGATAGACGTCCACTGCTGGACATAGGCCTCCTGCAAATGTCACCACAACGAACGATCATGTGCGTCTCGCATCCATCGGATTCCCGCAACCTTCACCAGGTCATCAGTCCACCTTGTAGGGGGCCTTCTAACATTGCGTCTTCCGGTACGCGGTCGCCACTCCAGAACCTTTCGGCCCCAACGGAAGAATAGATGGCTGTTCTGCGAGCAATGTGCCCTGCCCATTGCCACTTAAGTTTGGCGATTCTTCGTGCTATGTCGGCAACCTTGGTTCTCCTGCGGATATCTTCATTTCTGATAGAAAGAAAGAAAAAAAAGAAAGAAAAACATTTTATTTGCCGGAAAAGGCGCAAACTTATAACTAACATATTGCAAACATTTTGCAAGACAAAAACATAATTAACTAAAAATAAAAATGATTCGATCAATTAGTTTCGCTTAGGCCAAATAACTTCCGCCGAGCCCCGCGCCGCGAGCCTGCTATTTCAGGGTGGTTAAAAAAATCAAGAAGGCTAAAACGGAAGCTCAGCTCGGCTCCGGTCCCACCTTAACTTTCTAGCCTAACCTGTCGGTGTGGGAGCGCCATAAATTCCCGGCTTGCTTCATTCGCTCTTCGTAGCTTATACTAAAATCAGGTTTGACCGGTACCATAATATATCATAAAAGGAACTTCTGAGCAAAATTTTAGCGTTCTAGGTCCAAGTGTTTGGGGCTGGGCGTTGATGAGTCAGTGAGCGAGGCAAAACTTTGCCTTTTATACACCCCTATTATTTAATTAATACAAAAAAAAGCGGCTCATCTGTACCCGTTACTGATCATATTTTTCTAGTCAAAAGTAAAAAAAAAACGAAATCCCATAATTGTCTACGAAAATTAGTCACAATTGGTAAATTCATAATAAAATCAATAATTCATAACAATTGCTACTAGAAAATACTACGCGCAGTGTTTTTCTATTTTGATCGCCATTCATTTGTTCATAATCAAAATAGCCTGTACAATATTTCCATAAATTGAGTGACTTTTTGAGATATAAACAAACGCTAATAACTATGCTGTTTATGAATATTATTTATTGAGACTTTATTTAAATAATAACAACACTTTTTCTAATAAGCCCTTTAAGTATTAGTACTAATAAAAGGTTAGTGGTGTATTATTATTCAAATTTAAAATAACATATTTCTGGTGATGTACTACTATCATAAAATCATTATGGAAATTACCTGTCACTCAGAAAGTAGTTATTAACTATATTCTTTGTGTTGTTTGAATGTGGTAAATCGTCTAATAACTCTTCCCACTGTGGGTAGGGCGAAAGCGCGAGTGTCAGATGTTTATTGATTAAAATTCACCTATTACTTCAGTTGTCCTTTGTGTTCAAGGAGGTGACTCTTTCGAACCACCCAGCAGTTCATATTCTGTTAATGTAACCTTATGCTTGTACCTACCGAGTTTTATATTCCCAGTAACGAAAAAGTTCTTTATAAGCCAAATTATAACTCAAAAAAAAATCAAAGCATTCATTTCAAATAAAACATTTACAGGCACTTTTGAATCGTCAAGAAGATCCACTTCTTGAAAAGTTAGAAAGATCGAGCTAATTGTATATTCCAGAGAGTAGATCTCTATAGAAATAACGGGCAATAAGCTCCATGGACACTCTTATAAATCATGTTATTTAGTACACAAATGCACTACTGCCCCACGAGCCAAGTTACAACCGTTTTGTTTTGATTCTCTTTTTGTTGATCGCCTTGATTCGGCCACGCCTCCTATTCCTTTGTTCTGACCACGTGACTGAGCGTTGAGATGACGTCAGAATAAATGAATTCGGAGGCATGGTCTACTCAAGGCGATCGACGAAAAGAAAATCGAAACGAAACGGTTGTAACTAGGCTAGGGGGCTGGTATATATGATGATATGCCGTCTATACGCACAAAACGTTTTTGATACACATTCGTTGTGCGTACAGTAAAAGAGTGGAATTCCCTGCCGGAGTATGTTTACTGATTAGATCAGGAAACACAGACTACCGACCTAGGACCTAGGGGTGTTTAAGTCAAGAGTGAATAGGTTAGTTCTAGGCAAGCGTGCTGGGATCGTCGACCACATCATCGCCTACTGTCCGGTGACAAACCTAGTGATCAAGCGCGAGCCTAACAATAATTTAAAAAAACCTACATTTTATTTTAATAATTTATTTACCTACATTTTATATTTAATTTATTTTATTGTTCTGATTTAAGCATTTTAAATTTTACTGACATTTTAATTTATCGAACATTTTATTAGTCTATTTTATTGTTTTCGTATTATTATTATATAGTATTATTTTTATTTGATGATGAACTAACGTAGATATAAGATTTACTAAAATAGTTTGTGGACCAAATGTTGTCTAATTAATAAATTATTATTATTATTATTATTATTATTTTAAAAACACACCCTGTACCCTTATCTCGTTTGATTGGAGTAGCGTGTCGAAAAATTCGAATCGTGCTTGTCATTCGTAGCTCTAAATGGTAGATCGCTTGCTACGATTAGCCGTGTAAATACAAAATGGACAAAACTCGCGACTCGGTGGCTAAGTTGAGATGCACTGTGGTTGGCAGTGTCGGCGCGCCGCCATCATGCGTTGTGGCTACCTAGTTGATAGTGATAACGATACCAGGGGCACAAGTCTGCTATTTTTATAAATTCGTCATTCCAACACGATCCCATTGTCATGTTGCTAAAAGTTTGTAGTCTGCTAATACATAATGGTCGATCATTGATCGGTCAATGGTCTTGTGGTAGAATGACAATAGGTATCGAGCTGTCTCGTAACAAATTAAAAGCAATGACTGCACAATGACGTTTTAATGGTAGGCCACTGATCAAAGGAACTGTCAACATTTTAGCAGATTCTCGCATACGTCAAACATTCATTTATCATTATGTACGGGATTACCATTCTAAGCAATTTCTTTCAATGGAGTGTCAGTGATTAACTATTGGAAAGTCATAATGACGCCATTATATTAGTAGATTATCAAACTTGTCAAAATCGACAATTATGAAATCAATGATAGACCATTCTGACACTATTATAATAGCAGACTTGAGGCCTTATTTGTCTCTGTGTTCCGTGAGTGTGTCCGTGGCATCACCTGTCACCAGGCCCTATCAGAATACCAGCGCTGCGTTATTTTTATTTTTTAGTATAATATCGCAGCATATGCTGAGATAGGAGCCTTTTTGGCCTCGCACTGGTCTTTTATTTAATATTTAATATTGTTTTCTATTATTATTTTTAAGTAAAGTATTTATAGATTAAGCAGTTACTTTTTATTTTGTCGTTGTTTGTCCTGTGCGAGTCTCAAATAAATGTTTTCTTTCTTTCTATTGTTTGTACTCACAAAATCTTTATAAATAATTCTTGTGTACGTGTCTTTGTCATCTTACTCCTCCTAAACGGCTTGACTAATTTGGACAAAACTTTTAGGTGTATATTTGTATGCGTCTCTATGCGCTTTGATTGCACTGCAATAGGATTCTCAATTTTTTTCTGACAATAAACTTATTTTTCGGACACGACAATGTCGCTCAGGACCGCCAGTCTTTTATAAAACAAAGTTCCCCTCCGCATTTGTCTGTTCGCGATAAACTCAAAATCTATTGAACGGATTTTTAGGAATGTTGAGGTATATAATACATGAATATTAAATATAGGTAGTAGAGAAAAGCCGAGAATTTCAAAGATTTCTAACACCCGTGAAGTCCGTTTTTTTTTAAATTATTTTATACTAGCTTTTGCCCGCGGCTTCGCTCCCGTCAACTGACAACTCTATTCTGCTCTTCCCAACTTTACCCTACTCCACCCTACTCTACTATTCTCTACCCTACTCTACCCTACTACTATTTTTTTTTTTTTTCTTTCATAATAACCTTCCCCTGACAATAACGAATACAACAAGAAAAAATACATAGTAAAATCGGTCCAGCCGTTCACGCGTGATGACGTGACCAAGGGAAATAGGGATTCATTTTTATGTATATAGATAAGTAAAAAAGTTAAGCTAGTTTTGTAGTTAGTAGTGGCATTTTTGGTCCAATCTTCAAAGCCTTGAGCACAGGCGTAGGTTAGCCAGCCTTTCGGTGTTTTACCGGATGCATTTTGGATAGTGTGCGCGGGAATTGTATGTCTTGATTCCGCCATCTCATTTCTACCACTGGACAACCCAACGTACGGCGAGTATCCACCCTTACGTTGTTGAAACCTCTACGGTCCGAACTAAGCGTTTCGCCTTATCGTTTATACCGCGTACATCGAAGGACTGGAACAATTTGCCTGCTGAGGTTTTACCCATCCGATTATAATTTGAGTGTCTTCAAGGCTAGAGTCAATAGGCTCTTAGTAAATTAGTGCACTTCACCGTATACGATTGATTCACAGCTTACCATCAGGTGGGATCGCAGTCAAGCACTAGTTTATTTCAAAGTAAAAACTCTTGGGTGCGTTAAAAACATGTAAATTCACATTCACAGACAAGCAGACCCGGAACAACTATTTCTAGATCATACAAATATTTGTTCCATTTGGGGATCGAACCCACGACTCAAAGCGCAACAGCCGATCGTTTAACCACTGCGCCAACCGTGCTGTCTTGCAATGTTTGTATGTTTGTTTAGGGCGAATCTTGCAAATGGATTTTGAAACCGTTCCCTTGAACCGATTGAGCTGAAATTTTGTATACCTATGTAAAATGGATGACAATGTATTAATATGGTACTATGGAGCTGGTCTGATGATGGAGTCAGATAGTGGCCATAGGAACTACTGAGCGCAATAAGATAACCCTATCAATAAGTTTGAGGTCTTTGGAATAGTCTTGATCAGTACATACTATGCTGCACGATAAAAGATTGTTATGAAAAAGGATTTTTCATTAAAAAAATATTTCTTCTCTCATCTTCTCAGATTTTTAAATATTCAGTTAGGTCTGCCTTCGGTTTTTTTTCATATAATACCTACCAGAACAAAATACATTTTTAATAGATACCACTGGAGCATCACAGACATGTGATGCCCCAGTTGTTAAGGCATCCGCCTCTCATGCATGAGGGTACGGGTTAGAAACCGGACAAGTACTAATGTGAATTTTTCAATTCGTTTGTACTTTTCTAAGTTTATCTAGGACATAGCTGACACCCGTGCTTTGGAAAGCACGAGAAGCCGATGGCCTTGGTTGTTTTTCGTAGTTCTTTAAAAATATTGTTGTTGAATATTGATTAAATTAAATTTTGCCAAATTGGATCTAATACTGGGATTACGGATATGATATTTCAGATGTGGATACGCATATAGGAATAATATTATACCGGTTCCAAATACGATTACGAATATGAAATTATTTCGGATTATCCGCTAGTTTCAGATAGTAGAGTTAATAAGAGTGAAATATAAATTACTTAGCAAGATTTGACTTTTATTTCTAGTCTGTATTATCATTTATTTGGCCGGCCCAAACAAAAAAAGCCTGTCGTAACCTGTCATTAGGACTCCTTTTTTATCCAAAACTAGGTTCTTCCCGCGGCTTCGCCCGCACACATAAAATATAGCATATGTCACTTAGGATTGGAATAAAGTAGCTTTCTATCGGTGAAAAATTTTTTGCAACCGGACCAGTACTTTTAGAGATTACCTCCTACAAACAAAAACTATAAAAACAAACTTTAGTTTTATATATAGTGTAAATAATAGAGATGTAGACTATCCGACACTTTCGGTTTTTGTTTCGGAGTGCCATAACTTCCTTAATCTAATATAAGTTAGTAGCATGCAGAAACGTATTGGACTGTACATTTACCTACCTCATAAAATTAAATCATAATCATCAGCCTTTTAATGTTCCCACTGCTGGGACTTAGACCTCCTCTCTAGAAGAGGGAATGGGCCATAATCCACCACGCCTACCCAGTGCGGGTTGATGGATATCACATATCTTCGAATTTTTAGTTCTAGGGCATGCCGGTTTCCTCACGATCTTATCCTCCACTGTTTTGAGAGCAGTGGTGATGAAAATAAATTACACAAAGTAATGCGTCTGGCTGGGTTTAAACCCACGACCTACAACTCGTAAGTCGGGGTAATTACCACTGGGCCACCACTGCTCAGTTGACATTATTGTATATTGTGTATCTAGGTATAGAATGTGCGAATGTTTGATTTCTCAAATAAAATAAAATAACTGTCTTGTTTTTCATATTATTAGACAAATCATTAAGAAGTCAAAAATCATGAACAGCAAACTTCATGGGGAGTACCATCAGCTTATCATTGCGGTACACTACATCAATCAGCCGACCCTTGTAGGGAGAGGGTTACGTTAGGGTTGTCACTTTTATGTCAGGGCTGCCGTAGTGTTCGAAAGATAGATAAAAAATGCATTCGTTGCAACACAAAACACACAGACAATCACAACTAAATTATACTGAACCAAGCACTTACATCGAAAAAAAAAAACAATAAAATAAAAAAATACAAATAACAAAATTTTCACAAAGTGGTGACCAGCATAATAATACACACAAAAATAAAATAAAGAAAACATCACAATAAAGAAAGAATCACCGCACTTTTTTATTATTGATAAAATCGCGCTTGACCACTATCTGACCTGATGATAAGTGATGATGTGGTCGACGATAAAGCGCTTTGGCCTAGAAGAATTAACCTATTTTTTCTGGTTGGTTGTAGTTAGCAGGAAACAATACCTACATCCGGCAAAGAATTCCACTCCTTAGCGGTATACACAATGAATGTCTGCACTAGAACGTAAAGGGTACCTGAAGGAACACGGGTGGTTAAAGTCAGTAGGAGTCTAACACGCCTTCGCGCGCCTTCCAGAAAGGGAGAAGTCGTAACCAACCAACCACCAACCATCCAATGACCAATGTCTAATGTTCAAAGAAAACAAATACAGAACATTAAATTTATAACATGTTATTCTGTTATTAACGTGATTAATAATAGAATAATTATAAAGACATAATTGTTAAAATGATTCAATATTTGTCACAGTATTGATTAGTTTGTAATTTTAGCATATATACCTATGTATTTTATTATTATAAGCCACTTAATTTAATTCTACTTTATTCTATTTGTAATAACTATTATTTATTTATTGTGCACACCTACCACGGTGTTGTCTCTTCTAACTCAAATGTTGACTGGTAGAGAATGCTTTGTTGCATTAAGTCCGCCTATGTACCACTACTGTACATGAAGCTTAAATAAATAATTTAAAAATAGAATAGTATAATATTAATGGTACAACCGCATAAACATACATATTACTCCGTTGATAGATATTAATCCGGAATGCATTACAGACCACTGTAGCAGGTATGCTACGCAGTCTATGCTACGCGATGCTACGCAGGCTATGCTACACAAGCTGCGCTACACAAGCTATGCTACACAAAATATGCTGCGACACGGCGACGACGCGACAATACGTACGTAGGCTGTGCTGCTTGTGACTACGTAGCGCAACTCAGGCTGCTACGCCACGATTCGCAAACTAAAGCTTTGCTCGCGACTTCGTTCGCGAGAAATGTTTTTATTTTATGTCTTTATCATTCGTTTTGGTTAGAATTCATGTCAAGCTTCTAATTTAGGTATTAACCCAGTAAACAAGAATGGTCCATACAATCTTTATTACATTTTTTTGGGGGGTTTGGAACAAATACAACCTTAATTATTTACTTAGGTTAGGTACCTACTATTTGTGTAAATTTTCAAGTATATTGGTACATAATTTGCCTGCTGCGGTCTTTCCGTCCGATTATAATTTAGTCGTCAAGGCTAATGTTGGCCGAGTGGTAATGGGCCCGACTTACAACTTGTACCCAGGCGCATTACTTTGTGTAATTTATTTCATCACCACTGCTCTCAAAACGGTGAAAGAAAACGTCGTGAGGAAACCGGCATGTCCTAGAACCAATATTCGAAGCCATATGACATTCAATAACCTGCACTGGGCCCGCGTGGTGGATTACGGCTTATTCCCTCTCTTAGAGAGGAGGCCTGAGTCCCAGCAGTGCTGTAGTGGGAACATTAAAAAAACTGATTATGCTATGCTATGCAAGGCTAGAGTGAATAGGCTCCTCATAAACTGGTGCGCCTCACCATCAACGATTGCATTGCATTACGGCTTACCATCAGGTGGGATCGCAGTCAAGCACTAGTTTATACTATTTTGGAAAAAAAAATTAGCATATTTATAATCAAATTTGCCCCTTTTTACTGCCTTTTTAAAATTCCCTTTTATATGCTCGCCTACATCATAAAAAGAAGCCTTATGCAAAATTTCACTTTCCTATTCCCAATAGTTCCGGTTGTGTGTCTGATATGTCAGCCAGTTTGTTTTTCCCTATCTCGTAATAATTTTAGATTGTGTGGCCTTGATAAATTTTAAATGTAAAGCCAGATCGTTTAATATTAGAATTTCATTAATTTGGCATGACGGCTATTCATTTGCAGAAACCTATCTACAAGACTTAAATTCTAGCGCAGGTAACAGATAAAGAAACACACACAAAAACTAAGTTTTCTTGCTTTTTCGATTGTCGTTGTAGCACTGTAGCCGGTAATAGAACGAATTCAGCTTTCAATAATTACAGATATTTATTTCCATGTAAGAATAATAGAAAATTCACATTTTATGATGCTATAAATTATAGGTGAGTGAGCGATAGGTACGTACGTGATACCTTGGTTGAGTGTATTTCAGTATTTACATTTTACTAGTAGGTATCATCTAAGATTCGAGCCATCAAATAATTGCTATGTTAGGAGCTTATTTATTCAGGCCGCAGATTATTTGCAATTATATTTTCCATCAAAACAAAAGCTGAAACTGAAACGTAATACGCTGAAACCGTTTCCACGCAAAGTCGTTACGTTGTCGACTAAACAAACTGGGCTAATGGCGTAAATGGCCCGCGGCTCGCGCCCAAACCCATTAAGTTCAAAACTCAATAAACATCATTGTTTCAGCGCTTAACTAGGAAAATAACCGCGCGGGCCGCCCGGGGCCGCTTTAGCCCGATCTTCAGCTCGCCGCGACCTCTAATATTCATAAGTCAATTTCCTGCCCCATTAATACGTAACGAAGTAGCGCAAATGGCCTTATCGCTTGTGCGCGATTACTTGCCCGCCGCTCTCTTACATAATTCAACGTATTAAACGAAATTGTTTAAACCTTATTGCTCCATTACGTTTCTCCACCCCGGGCACGCCTCGTTTGTCGCCGCCAATCGGGTGACGAGATTCCACTTTGGCCCCCACTTTGGGCCGGTCCCCTCCTTTGACGTGCCCGCCCGTTTCTGTGCAGGGTTCAGTTGATGTCGAGTTGTGATCATCGGATGTTGGACTGGGACGAACGTGTCCGACCTCGCACGCGCGCGCTCATCCGTGCAAACTGAACTGACATATCGTGCTAATTGACCCATAACTTCATAATCAAGTACATTTTTTCCTAACTTTAGAACACTCAAGTGCAGTGAAAGTGTTAACAAACAAACTGAGATGTTTAATTGAACATTCAAATGTTTCAAGTCAAGCATTTGACAAAATAGGCCTTGCTATGACGATGCTTGCTATGGCGCGAGGATCGGAGGAGCGTCGAGACAAGACGGAAGATGAGGCTGAAGGGGAAACAGAGGCCAATGGGGAAGTCGACGTCGTGGGGGTCGAAGAAGCCGCGCCGGTGGACCTGACCAGGCGGCTGGGGTTAACCAGGCCCCCCGATAGGCCCGCTATTGCGTTTTCCGTGGAGAACATCCTGGACCCCACCAAGTTCACCGGCCGCTCTGAAGTGCCTCTGCGGTATGATGAGCAGTACTGGAGGCCGCATTACGATAGGGATGACAGTGATTCCGGTGAGTAGGTGGTTTATTGTTCTTTATTGGTTTTATATATCTACCTCGATCTTTTGGCATTGAATGCGTTTTGTGCAAATCGTTTTTGATCCCTCCCTCGCATCTGATAAATAAAATTATACAATTCTTGTATATAGTGTAGTACTTTTAAGTTTAGTAGTTACCATTATATTTATGTTTGGTTTCTTATTGGACTAAATTATAGGCGCGTATTGGATGCTGCTAAGAAGACTTTAAAACAAATTTTGTAACATCACAGTTGACTAATGAGATTTGAACTAGATTTTCAGTGAAACGCGTTAACTCAATCTTTCAATTTTATTTATCCGAAACTTAAAGATTGTGCTAAAAATACGAGTGAATTATTTATTTAGCGGTTCGTAAATTATTACAAATTAACAACTTTTCTGTAGATAAATCATCAATAACTTTTTAAATCTTTTGTATATGCTTGAATTTCAGATTATAAAATACAATGAAAAAAGAATTCAGATTTATGAAACTTTAAAAGTTAAGCCGTTGTTTGCAACGCTAGTAAATCTTAATGTCTTTAACCAATATTATATTCACTTTTTGAAATGCTTGTCAATTGCAGTAGTCATTACTAAAGTATAATTTGCAGCTTAAAAGTGAGTACATACTTCAGGCGCTAATGTTTAATTTGCTGAAAATATGGTATCGTCAAAACATTATACATATTTCTTTAATTTTTCCTCTGTAGTCTTTTCATAAAGTACAAGATGTCTGAAAATCAAAGTTATTACAGTTTTATGCCTACTTCAGTGCTATAAACGTCTAGCCCCGTATTAGTAGGTATATGGGTAGCCTGAGGGGTTGGGCCATGTACTCTGATAAGCATCAATAGGCCGACGGCTCAGGGTTGGTTGCATTCTCGTTTATATATAGAATATACTTACCTACCTTGCTTGTTGGATGTATCTCAGTTATTAATACAAGCAAAGACATCTTCGTTTCTCTATCATTAAAAAAAAAACATCACTTTTATAAGTGATGATAATATCACTTTTATAAGTATAGATAATTTAATAAGTTGTTATTTAAGATAACGCTATGTAGTCTTTTTCCTCATCTTTGATATCACATGGTTCGATTTAATTCTTATTATACCTACTTTAATTAATTTTTAACTTTATCATTAACGTAAAAAATGTCAATGCAATCTGTAGCTAGATATATATATGTGGAAACTTGTTATTAGCAATTTTCATTACCTATGTAAAAATAATCGGTTAGGGTGTAAGTGTTAGACGGTTATACACCATTACTGGTTTGTAATTATTTTTTGTTTTATTTAATGATTTGTAATTGGCCGATAATTATTTAAGTGTGAGTGGGTAAGAAAGATTTCTTGCAGTGACATATTCTCGTTATTAGAGATGTACGTACTATCTCTCAGAATAATCTTGTTGTAAAGTACCTACCATACAATATCCACTAACATAGTCTTAAGATTCTTGTTTAATAACCCACTATGGATATAATGATAATAATTCGTCCGAAAGAAAGGTTGTTTTTTTTATGATTAGCACTCTATGTGTCTGAAAAGAGTATATTAAATTGTCTGTGGCATTTTAAAGAAACCGTAATTTTCTTTTTTTTAGAAACTTATATTTTAACCGACTTCAAAAAAGGAAGAGGTGCTCAATTAGGTTGTTTTTTTTTTCGGTTTTTGTGTCTTGTTCTGTGATATCTTCACCAAACGTGAACCGATTTTGAAGTTTTTTTTTTGTTAGAAGGAATATTTTCTCCTGATGGCTTCATTTTTAAAAATTTAATGGAACTCTTCAATAAATGATAGCAAATGTTTTGGAATTGTTTTTATTGTTAACACCATTATGTTACGTAAGTTTACCCTGGTATAGTTACATTCAATTATATTCAAATTCCATGTTGGTTATCAATTCGGGCATAACTTTTTTCTTTATGGACCGATCTTGATTATTTTTGTGTTGTATAATAACACCGTGGTGGTCCCATTAGTTAGGGATATATATATTTCATTTGCATTGGATCTTGTACGTTGAAAATACACCTGTAGTACACAGGACCTTTTAATTCAGCGCACTTTAATAGGAAACACCAATCTCAAATCAATGTGTAGATCATTATGGGCATTTCATTATTCGTATTTTGTTTGGAAGTCTGTCGTGTTTTTTTAAGAATTTGAAGATGAGTAAGTAGGTTGTTCCAATGGTATTATAACATTAATTTACAATTTATATTAACGGTACGTTTTAGATCGAATGTCAGTGTTTGGGGCTATAAAAAAAAAAACTAGAATATGTAGAGCAATATACATATATTATATGCAAATTGTAGCGAAAAGATTAAATATTTTTATGGCTCTTTGTCTTAAAATAGCAATTAGGTTATCTTTGTAGTGTTTTGCAGTAGATGCTGAATAAGACTTTTTTTTTAGCTCATAAATCATCAATTAATTTAAAATTCTCCCGCTCTGGGTGTGGCTAAAGGCTTGTGCTCCTTCAGTTGAACTTTGCGTTCTAAGGCCGCGGTAACTGTTTCAAACATTTCCGCAGCGTAGGGTTGGGCCTGAGGGGTCGGGCTACATAGATCGGTTAAGCCTCCAAAGCCCGACGGCTTAGGGTTGGCTGCAGACCTGCCGGCTGTAGGTACTTGATTATTACCTTGGTTATTGAATGTTTATGATTAGGCTGTAGGGTAAGGAGAAATAGTCCATATTTCGGTTACTAAACCTACCTCAAGTTAGGAGAGATGATGATGATGATTTTTTATTTTGTTTGTTACTTTTTGGTGTACAATAAAGTTTATACTACGTGCATAACTGCGGTTAACATGGTCCATTTACGAATAATGTAAATATACGAATACTGATAAACGCTTGCACTGACTGGACAGGTCCACTCAAATCTGTATGGTTCTTTCTTCAAAAGACCATCTCAGACAAATCTGCATGGTTCTCATGTGATTAGATCATTACATATTTACTGTATATGTGACATATGACGAGCACTAAGAGAGGTTTTTCCAAAATTCACTCCCTATGGGGCTAAAACGGGGCCGCGGAGGTTCATAGTTTGTATGGAGAAATCTACTTTCACGCGGGCAAAGCCGCTGGCAGAAGCTAGTTTAATAATATTCGCTTCCAGTTGTTCAATGGTACGCGGCTTATCTATATATAGACTTCGGACTTTATATAGCTTCAATGAAAACTCTTGGGTGTGATGTCACAGGATCGAGGTCTATGCGGCGAACTCACTGGTCCGAAGTGCGAAATTAACTCTTCAACGTCACAATAAAGCCTTTGTTTCGCATGCTGTTTCGCAAGTGGCGCCGTCGTGAGCCGCCAAATGTCCTAGAGATTAGGTTTCTCTAAGTGCTCGAAATACATTCGTCGTAGAACGCTGTTTTTCGCAATACACCTGAATGATTTGTAGTCGCTGTGTGCCGCCGGGCTAAATTGTTTCAACATCTAATGTAAAACTATACTTAAATAGTACTTACATTTTGATACAAGTCGAGAAAGTCACTGCAGCACTCGGCTCCATAACACTCTCGCTTCGCGATTTCTGCCTCGGCCTCAATGAGAAATTTCCACGTGTATCAAACGATGTTTTTCAATACCTATACTTAGAAGGAAATAAATAAGCGTAGATTAACGCAACTCGTGGGGGTCGCTTAACGCGCAGCTTGATAGGTACGAATGTACGATAAATATAATAAATTGTGAAGCGCCAGCACATTTCTGCACTAGAACAGTAAACTGCGTGCCTAAAAGCAGTGTAGGGATAAGAGGGGGTTTTCGAGTAAGTGTATTGAAAAAATAATACCATGATAGCATTTAGCTAATGTCAAATTTAGAATAGAACAGCATGCTGTTTTTTCTTTTTCTTCGCCCCATTTGGGTAGGCTAAAGGTCTAAGAACATAACGCTTTCATATAATCATCTGTAATAAATGCCGATGCCGCCGTTCGCAGTCACTTAAGCGGGCTTTACAGTCACTCTTTCGCACATGAGACAGTAATCTAGCGCGACAGAGTGCGCTTGTAAATATATTGAAAAGGGGACGAGAAAGACCATGCGTTCAGTGCTTGTCTCTCTCATCGGTCGTGCCCGCAATCGTGTTCGCTCCTGAGAATGAAAGAAAGAAGAAAGAAAACATTTATTTGAGACTCGCACAGGACAAACAAAAATAAAATAAAAAGTAACTACTTAATCTATAAATACTAATAGAATGCGCGATAGAATTGCTGTGTAATAAAGGCTATTGTTTTAATTAAGTTTCTGCCTAGGTAAGTTACTTTGAATGTAGTCAATACGAAATACTTTATTGCAGTAGTTATAACAATAATATAATATTCCACAACTATCACACAACGCCATCAAGTCCCAAGCTAAGCAGAGCTTGTGTTATCAGTACTAGACAACTGATAAACATACTTATATATTTCTAAATTAAATTACACCCAGACACAGAACAAATGATCGTGCTCATCACACAAACATTTGTCCGGGGTGGGAATCGAACCCACGACCTCCGGCATAGCAGTCAGGGCCACTAACCACTAGACCAACAGGCCAGTCAAAGATGATCAGATTCCTGAAAAGTTCTCCTTTCCTTTTCAGGAATCTGATCATGGAGCTACCCACAAATACCGGACTTAATTTAAATTTTGTGTATTTTTATGTGATTTAATCACACTTCAACACTTAGTTATATTTTAGGAAATAAAACAATAGATGGTTGACGATCAAAAAAAAAAACAGCAGCTGGCGCGAGTTTAACACATTGTCACATTTTTTTTTGCGGTGTGTTATCACCAAATACGTCACTCTTAGAGAACTCTCTCTTAGAGAGCTGTGGTGGCCGATAACGGCCCCGACTTACGAGTTGTAGGTCGTGGGTTCAAACTCAGCCAGGCGCATTACTTTGTGTAATTTATTTTATCACCACTGCTCTCAAAACGGTGAAGGAAAACATCGTGAAGAAACCGGCATGTCCTAGAACCAAAAATTCGAAGACATGTGACATCCACCAACCCGCACTGGGCCCGCGTGGTGGATTACGGCCCATTCCCTATCCTAGAGAGGAGGCCTGAGTCCCAACAGTGGGAACATTAAAAAAGCCGACTATGCTATGCTATACGTCACTCGTTTCGCTCTGGGTGGAGCGAGAAGGAATGTTTGACTTTTACTGACTAAAACTCGGGTTACTTCAGTTGCCTTTTGCGGTCCAGAGCAGCTGGGATTCTTTCGAACAAGCCCCCAGCAGATAATCACATGCGATTATTTTTGATCCAGAAATTGGGCCTAAACATAATATGTATTAAGAATATAATATGTATGTATTTAGAAATATTTAAGTATGTTTATCAGTTGTCTAGTACTCATAACACAAGCTCTGCTTAGCTTGGGACTAGACGGCGTTATGTGATAGTTGTGTGAATATATTACATTATTTAATATTTAATTTTCACTGCTCATCAGACTGTTTATTGATTCAAGGACACCTTGTACCATGTATATTATAAAAAAAAAATACAAAATTCATGATACAATTGCTTGGAAATGTTGTCTTTAACATCAGTTTTATTTTTGTTTGTAATTTTGGACTAATTTCTGTTCTGTTGGTTGATTTTTACATTAGACTAGTTTTTGTTCGCAGCTTTGATCGCGATGGTTTAGATTTTGAGAATTAACTCATTTTCTTGGACGATATAGGAAGTCCTAAAGTAATTTTGACCGTCACGCGTCGTAAGTAAAAAAAGTTATTTTTCTCAGGAAATAACTAGATCTCTAGATGAAAAGTATTTACTTCATATTGTCCATTTCTGTATCCCTGACAACGTTTATAAAAAGTTTCATGATGACCAGTTCAGTGGTTTAAGGGTGAAAATGTAACAAATAAACAAAGAAACATACTTTCATGTTTATAAATATGTATTGGGTCTAGTTAGGATCAGGGCTAAGGGATTGTTCAAAAGAGTTACTGCGGCCCTAGAACACTAGGAATGCAGGTGGGTTTTAGTCAGTATAAGTCTGAAACTCCCTCTCACTCCACCCAGAGCGGGAAGCGGGAGGAGTTATTTTATGATTTCATGAAAAAACCGGGCAAATGCGAGGCGGGCTTGCGCACTGAGGGTTCCGTACAAACTTACCCATGAAAACAATTCAATTTCCAAATCGAGTCTAAAAGATTTTTGAATTGCAAAAAAGTTTTATTTCCCTATATTTACAAATTTTCAGTTTTCAGATTTTTTCCTATATTTGTGTTATAAGACTTTGGTTCATGCCAAATTTCAGGATTCCAGATCAACGGAAAGTACCTACCTTATGAATTTTGATATCCTTGAGAGTTTCAAAATATACGTTTTTTGCGACATAAACGGCCATATCTTTTTTTTTTGTTAACTCAGAAGTTTGATTTTTTCATAGCTTCAAGATCTTAGTAATTATATAGTTTTAATTTCAACTTGATACCTTCACAGGTTCTCGAGATAAAGAGTATTTACAGACAGACGGACGGACGACAAAGTAATCCTATAAGGGTTCCGTTTTTTTTTTCTTGACGTACAGAACCCTAAAAAGGACTAATTAGGATTCTAAATAAAATTTATTTTAGCAAAATCCAGTCGAGTTTTTTTTACTTGTAAATTTGTTTAGTCACCATCATTAATAGTTCAAAACTTAATGTTCTAAGTAAAGAATTAGACACTTACTTATATGATTGTAAAGTATTAAATTGCTCATATACGATAAAACACAAAAAGTACATCAAATATGCAAAATTTAATGACCGAATAAATGTGCTCCACGGCTATTAAGTTCTTCATCGAAAGTCTTTTATTCATTTTAAATTACAATTTTATGCTGTTCGGGTTATTTTATTTCTACTTTTTCTAAATATCTAATTATTCTCTCCGCTCAATTCATCATTAAAAGTAAATATTCTTGAAAGAAAATAAAAAAGGACCATAGAGTTTTTATTCAAATGTCTACAAAGGATAGTGACAAAGGCGGAAAAAAAAAACAAAATGGTTGATTTCATCACGGTTTCACGGGATTGAAGTAATCAGCGAGTAATGGAGAGTAGACTATCGCAAAATGAGGTGTTTTTGTTAGCAAGCACTTAATGTTGACGACCACAATTTATTTAAAAACACTCAGTACATGTAAAAAGCGCCATCTTATTGATAGTTTTTGTTGTTAAATGTTTTATTCCCAGTTCCTATAGTACGTCGGACATTTTAACTAGGATTACGAATTCCGTTCATTGGCACGTGGTGTGACAAATTGGCGGGAATTAAACCTTTGAAATAATTGTTCGGACGTGGCAACTACGCAACACTAAATTGGAGTAACTGAAATTGTAATAGCTTGTTTGTGTTAATGGGGAGCTACTGGTGTTGTGTTATGGTTTTTGTAGATAAGTCAAGTTTAATATAGAAATGAAGGACCATTTCTTAGTCACATTTAGGTACAGTGGTTTAATATGTTTATAGGCCTATCACACGTACGAGCTTTACAGACACAGTTTTGTCAGTGCAGGCCGGTTTGTGCACGGAACACCGCCATAATATGTACCTACCCAAAGACTTAAGATAGGTACTCCATTTGTTTAGGTAGGTAGTTAACTAAACATAAACAATCTTGATATTTATGTCTTTTTATTAAAAAAAATCGTATGAGAGACTTACAAAGATTATTTAAATTTAGTTAATTACCAAACATAGGTATAGGTTAATAACAAATTGTAAAAATTTTTAGACATCTTTTAGATAAAAGACATGTCAAGATTGTTTACATTTAGTTAATTACCTAAACAGATGGAATATATGTTTCTGTAAAATTGTTATATTTTGATGTACAATAAAGTTTATTCTATTCTATTCTGATACAGGGGCCTTACCTTACCATGAGGAGTTAAAATATTAATCGTGTGAGCGAGCAAGAGGGACGGAGCGAAGAGCTATACACCTTACATAGCTCCATCCTTTTAACAGTTCAGTTTAGGTCGTAAATTGGATCGCGTTAAAAACTCGTAGCGCCTATGATACAGTTTTTCACAGCGTTCCACGTACAAACCGGCCTGCACAGGCAAAACTATGGTGAAGCTTACAGAAGCTTTTCACCACACATATTGTCTGGTAGGCCCATTAGGGTTAGAACATGCCAGTCCAAAGAATGCCTAACGTAGGAACTAAAATGGCAGCTCATGTATATGTGTATATAAACATGTAACTACAGATACACTCCTAAATCTCCTAAATCATAAAAAAAAAACAACTATACTATCATAAACATTCAAGATGTAGATAGAACGAAGTCGTTTCGGATTATCTGTTTATTAGTTCCGGTTACGGATATTAGAATTTTAAAATTTTGAAAGTGAAATAAAAATAGTGAGTTTTGATTTCTAGTCTAGGTAATCATTTGTTTGTCTGAACAAAACGAATAAAACCTGTCGTAATTTGTCATTTAAACTCCACCTTTATCAGAAACTATCCGAAACTTTTGTGTGAAAAGAAAGTGACCAGGTCATTAAAATCCAAGAAAAAAAGCAGATCTTTCGGATTACTCTTGACGCTAAGGACCTCCAGGTTGTGGTTAAGTATCAGGAAAGGGACTTCAGCAGGGAATTCAACTCCTTAGCTGTACCTACGCAGAATTAATGTCCAAAAACGTTTTGTTGAGGGGTCTTACCATAGCATAGCATAGCATAGTCGGCCTTTTAATGTTCCCACTGTTGGGATTCAGGCCTCCTCTCTAGGAGAGGGAATGGGCCGTAATCCACCACGCGGGCCCAGTGCGGGTTGGTGGATGTCACATGTCTTTGAATTTTTGGTTCTAGGACATGCCGGTTTCCTCACGATGTTTTCCTTCACCGTTTTGAGAGCAGTGGTGATGAAATAAATTACACAAAGTAATGCGCCTGGCTGGGTTCGAACCTGCGACCTACAACTCGTAAGTCGGGGCCGTTACCACTCGGCCACCACTGCACTCGAGCATGGCGGTCTTGCCATGGCGTGTTAAATTGTCAGGCGTGCGAGCGAGCAAGGGGGATGGAGCTATATACCCTGCATAGCTCAATCCCTTTTATAGTTCAGTTTCGGTCGTTAAATGAAAAGTGGTCACGGAACTTATATGCAACGTTCTGCTGAGAAGACGACCTTTCTTTTTGACTTAGGTACCTATTTAGGTTTATTTATAGCTGTTTGCTTTAGATCTTTGATGACTCTATAAAAATAATTGCAACCTCTGCCATTTTTTGTAGAGTGAAAAGTTTTATACAGGGTGTCATTGACAACGACGCACAAACGAATACCACGGATCCAGTTCATGATTCTGGACACCCCAGTGGTGGAAATTTTCCGTCGGTTATTTCCTATTTTTTCTTGTATCGCTAGCGTAAGCGTAGTTCCGCTTACGCTAGCGATTTGAACGCTAGCAACTTGAAATTATAGCAATTTATTTTATTATTGTTTCATTAGAATTAAAAAATATATGTTACCTCCAAAATATCTTGGAATAATTTTCTATAATAACGTGGGTGGCAGCAGGTAGTTGTCTACAAACGGACATCCGTCTACATTAATAAATACATTACAGCGCGACAATTGACCTCAACATACAAGTTGCAAGTTATTAAATAAACTTTTTTTTTTGTTGCCTTTAAAATGTTTAATAACTTCATTACAAATTCGCACCTAATTATATCTTGTGTCACAAATGCCCATAAACTAATAACAAACAACAATACACCGGATTTAACATATCAATTTACTTTTCAATCAGAACAAACGGACCTTTAAAATGATAAAACATGACTCCACGTGACTCATTTGATTTAGACATCAAACGTCAAAAATACAAACATAACATTTCACTTCACGCACCAAAATAACATACTATTATACGTTTTAATGTAACGGTATAAGGTGCATAATGAGTTTTATCAACAGCAAATATTCTTGGCCAAGTGTGCTAGAGTCACGTAGTTCAATCAAAAACATATTATGTGAGAAAATGGATAAAAATGGTTTGTTAAGGAGAATGTGTCTGTTCTGAGTGTTGCTCTATTATTTCTATGAAGAAAAAGTATTTACTGTTCGGTCCTCAGGTCACGATGCTATATATATTTTGCTATTTAAATAATACAATGAAAGATTTTTTCTAATCTTACGGCCTGTGAGACAAATTGTTTTTAAATGAAATGCATTCTAAATTGAAATGTCAATTTTCAATTCATTTTATACGATCGACCAACGGAATATACATAGCATCCATTTATATTACCCTGCGTTCCATTTTAGACTTGGCGATAAATTAAAAAAAAAGTGGTGCAGAAAGTTTATCAAAAACTAAGTTTGTTTTTAACTTTATACAAATTTAGTGTGTCTTATTAAAACGGAATGGGTCCAATAGAACGGGTAGTCTAATCAATCCGACTTCAGAATCGATTACATTTCATCATTTGAGGAACGAAAAGTGAATCGATTCGATCGATTCCAAGAAAGTTACGTGTTCGAACGCTAGTCATTTGAATAACAAAAACTTTAACAAAACGGCTATTATTGGAGATAGGTACTTGCTTGCTGGAGATGCTTGCATACCTTCTTTACGTAATTTTATGGGATTTCAATATATAAAGAACTTGTATACCTATAGTAAACTAGGCAATCGTGCCCCAGTCGGCAACGTGTCCCACTTGCAGAACTAAGACACGAATTTAAAATTTGGTGCTTATTTGAGCCGATCTGGTTAGTAGGTATTGTAAGTATGACTACGATGTAACTTATACTATCTTGTTTAATTTATGTATTTAAAACCATGTCTTAGTTTTGCAAGTGGGGCACGTTACCGACTGGGGCACATAATTATGCCTGGTTTAGCAAGTGGGGCACATTATCGACTGGGGCACTTATACCTGGTTTAGCCTAGACTTCTGCCACCGGTACCGTCAGCGGAAGTAGAAAATATATAGGCTATGTATCAGTGGCGTAGCTAGTCCCAAAGGGGCCCCAGGTCAAAAGGTAAGAAGGTTTTTTTTTTACAACGTAGGCCCTACTAGTACAGTGACATGAGACAGAGTCACGATAGGCCTCGAAAGATATGACCAGACTAACTGGATAGATTTCGTCTATGTCATATAAGATCGAAATCGATGACCTCGTTTATTGGAGTATTCTGGAATAGAAGAGAGATTACGGTTTTTGTTGTGAAGTTCTCTCACTGTTAACTCTCATCAATCAGAGAATTGGTTGAAGGTTGGGGTCACATGTTTCGATTTTTTACACATGTCGGGGGCTCCTGTAACTTGTGGGCCCTGTATCATTGTTACAGCTGATACGGCGTTAGCAACGCCCCTGCTACGTATATCACTCAGTTATAAAGTAGCATTCTACAGATGAAAGAAATTTTAAAATCGGTTCAGTAGTTTTTCAGTTAATTCATTGCAAACAAATATACAAATAAATACTCTTTATAATATTACCTATTCATCTATAATTACAGATTAATTTATTTATAGATGAAACCTATGAAGTGAACACCAAAAAGCTACTCAACCCCTGTTTTTCTCAGAATTGATTTCTCACTATAAACTAGACTAGACTCGGAAATAGAGTTAACGCTGACCCGGAACGCAAAGGGCAACTAAAGGAATACAAGTGGGTTTTAGTCAATAAAAATCTGACTTGGAACCGATTGTCAATCTGGTACAAGACTTACCTATAGTTTTATTTAGTGGCATTTTGAATTATTCGCAAATCGATTCATAGTGGATATTGTGATGTAAGTTTGGTGTTGTTTTGTTGTATCTCTGCCTGTACGTACAACTGAACAATAAGTGGAATCATTGAAACAGGTCTGTGTGTTCTCGGTAAAATAGAGCTGATAATTTTATTGCAGCTTTGACTACCTACGTCAGCGAAGCTTGCCGAGAAACTTGTCGGCAAGCTTGACTTGATACATTTGCTGCCAAATACTGCAAAAAACATTAGAGTATATTACATCTAACGGTAAACAAAGTGACAGTATGCAGTATAAAAAAAAATTACATACTTTCTAAACTTGACACTGGTTAAATGCATAAATAAGGCGTAACCAAAAGAAAAATAAATTTCCTAAAAAAACTGTTTATGGCCAATCAAGACCAAAATTTTAGAGAGTCATTATCGCTGATAAAATGTCACTTTTTTCCTGTGTGGTGTTTATTTTTATTTTACAATTTGTCATTTTTTTTTTCAATTAATTCTTGTTATAAATATTTACTTTACTAAGTATTACATTTTGTAAATTATATATTTCCTTTTATTATTGTGAATATGAGAACTACGTTGATTGCTTTTTTTTTCAGTAATTTTAACGTATGTCTGGCAATTTGAGTATTTTCTACGGCCTACCCAAAGGTCCTTTTATTGGTATTGTTCGTCAAGTCATTGAGCTCCTTAGTAGTTAGAGCTTTGCGAATACTAACAAATGCTTGCACTGACTGGACAGGTCCACTCAAATCAGTATGGTTCTTTCTTAAAAACACCATCTCAGACAAATCTGCATTGTTCTCATGTGATTTGACCATTACATATTTACTGTAAGTATTTTAAAAGAGACTTTGACCCCTGAGTTTGTTTCGGTGTATCTTCTCAGGGTAGTCAGCTAGGAAATACCGGCCTCATCTAGTTTAAATGACGAAAAAAAAATTACGTGTATAACATTTGCGAAATAAATATCATTTATTTAAAAATACATTTTTAGAACATTTAAACAACATCAAGCTCCTTTTAACAGTCCAAACATTGAACTAAAAATAGGATTTATTTGAAAACATCTCATTCATTAAATACAAACATATCTATTAATTTTAAAAAGCAGAGGAAGTCATATTTTTCCTGCTGGAGGACTGGAGAGGGATTCGGACGTGAGAAAGCTGTATATCATGATGCAAATAAATCAGTTTGGCCGCTAGAGGTCGCCACAGCTGTGCAGTGATGACAGTTTGATGGTTTCCCGACTGACCGGAGTTGAGAGTTTGAAGTGGCGATGAAATTTCGTTTTTGTGATTAAACAACATTAATCGACGGGTGCAAAGTAAAAAGTTATTTACAATTTTGCGATTTTCTTTTAAAAACTAACAAAAAATAATATATTCCACGTCATAGCCTATCTTTTACCACGTTTTAAAATTGCAAAAAATAAGGCGATATAGACTGTAAAAAAATATTAGTATTATTTAATATTATATATATTTTAGTAATAAAAAAAGTTACTGTCAGTATCAAAAAATCACATAATTGCAGATAGTTTTATTTTCATTTTACTTTCTACACGTCGATTTAGGAATGTAGTTAAAAACTGTTTTTGAAAATAAATGAATATCAAATTAGACGCTAAGTCAAGTGATGATATAATAATTTAAAAAAAAATACCACAATAAGCTGATTTATACGTAAGCAAGTCTAGGTATATTCCAATAACTGTAACCATGGGGGGGGGGCTTCGGGCTCGCCCAGGCGGTATTTGTGTGTACTGTGGAGATTCCATCACAGTACATACTTACTTGGAATAAAAAACTTGTAGAAATAAACTCTGTTGATTTTTTTGTAAAAATAATAATCAAAATAATATTAAAAAAAATAATCCCAGAAAAAAATCCTGGATCCATCTTTGACTGTAACCACACAGTTAAAGAACCATCATTTACTGTGGTATTGTCATACCACGATAAATGGTTCTCTTTCAACTTTTCAGTCACTGCCACCAATTGCAAACTTCCGCTAATGACGCTAATGTATGTCCACTAGTGAGAAATGAGCCTCACTGTATCCATTCTCGTCTTTCCACACATCCATCGCAACATCTCCACTACACGCAATCTTTTTTCATCCGCCTTTTTCACAGTCCAATATTCTGATTCATACAGCATCATAGGTTTTGTCACGGACTTGTAGATTTTACCCTTCAGTCCACACCCAAGCGAACGCCAGCATTCGCGCGAGATATCTCGCCATTCCGTTAAACGCTAAGCGAACGCTGGCGTCCGCGTAGATTAAAAAATATTACGCGTTCTATTTGTAGGCAATTTATTCAAAAACGTAAAATAATCAAATTTTTCAAGGATGTACTCTATAAATATCAAAAGTAAGGTTACAAGAAGTGGGAGAAAGCGCGCACGCCACAAAATAGTTAAGTCTAGGTATATACATATATCAAAAGGTTCAAAGGTTTCTTTAAAGGGCAAGTTGTTCCAGTGACGGTATGTATTGATTCCGAAAATCTTTCAATGATATTTAACGTGCGAAAGCTGTAATATCATGGTGCAAATAGATCACTTCGCCCGGTAGAAGTAGCCACAGCTGTGCAGCGATGACAGTTTTATTGTCTCCATACTGACCGGGGTTAAGGGGGAATTTAATGTCGTGTTTAGTGATTAAACAAATATTTTGGATTATATAAAAAACCAATCAGCAATAAAAACAAAATTAATGACGGAATGAAGTTACTATACCGTTAATATCTATGAGATATATTATTATACTTACTTACTTAATATTATACTATACCGTTAATAGATATGAGATTAGATCTCCCGTGAGAATTAATAGATAAATAAATAAATCACACGTTTTAGTGTGAGCGCGTTTGTGTGTGTGTGTGTTAGTGTGTGTGTGTGTGTGTAGTGTGTAACCTATAGCTTTCCTTGATAAATGGGCTATCTAACACTAAATAATTTGTCAATTCGAACCACTAGTTCCCGAGATTAGCGCGTTCAACGAAACATACAAACTCAGCTTTTATAGGTAAAAATAAATATTATAGTATAGATTCATTGCCAACCCCATAATTTCGTATCAAGCGTAAAATTTGCACACGCGAACTTTAGGACCGATTTGATAGCCGTTCTATTTAGATGAGACAGTCGATAGCCATTGATCTATTACGTACTTTGACCGGTTCTTACACGATTTGCGCGGGCAATGTGAATAACGGGAAGTAACCGTTTTGTGCAACCGGCTGGACTATCATTAGAGCATCGGGAGGGTTTGATACGTCATATGCTTTTAAGATAGTGAAGATGATTTTTATGATGAGTCGCCTTGACGTAAATAGGTATAATATTTCGTCCGGCTTCTGAAAGTAAATTATTGGAGCGTCACAAATTAGGTAGACGCAAGATGACGCGATTGGCTGACGGAAATTCATTCAAGCAGAAAACCTAACTTATGTGCGTTTGACATTTTGACACATTCATTTTGCGATAGATACTCGTAGTATTGCTTCTCAGAAACTATATCTTAATTAGTACAGTAATAGATTATTTTAACTTTATTTTTTGACTGAAAATTTGTGAATAATTATAATACAAGAAATAGCTCAGTCAAAGTCCTTTTTTTCACAAATGTAGGTAGGTGCCAACTTCTAAAATTCAAAGACGCAAAAACTCTCAAATAAAATATTCGACATCGACCGAACTTGTTAAAATAAATTCCGATATCCACGAAAACGTGTATCCAGTGCGGAAAAAAACTTCCTATACAAACCCGCAAACAAGGAAAAATAAGACAAGTCTGCAACTTGTGCAACTCACTCCCAGCGATTGGACGGCGCGAGACAGAGACGGCAATACCACCCCCAATGTGTTAGAGCGAGACAGACTCAACCCTACACTGCGAACGTCCCTTTGCGCAGCAATCCGTGAAATTAGAGTCGTCTAAACGAATCTAACGATTATTTTATTATCCCTTTTACGCTAAGATTTGTTCCTTGCTCACTCAAATAAAAATAAAAGGTGAATAAGGCGTTGCGAGGGTCAAGAGGCGGACATAAATTTTGGAAGCGTTTAGGGTTAGGATTGGCTTATTTTTCGGGCCTTTAAGTTCGGGTGGACGCCTCGGAAGTCCGGCTTCTGGCACAGATGAACGCGCCCATGTTATTATACGGCATCATTTATTTCGGAGATTTACTTGACTATAAATAAGCGGATGAAGAACTGGAGTATTTTCGTTGGTTATTAGTGTTGGTAGTCAGGCGGTTATCAGGAATATGTCAGGAATTTTAATAGTTCGAGGCTGGCATAACTTTCAGGGTTTTTCTTTTGATATGGGAAATTTCTGCAGCTCTAAGTTAGACCGGGACCGGCGTGTCAGACTTTTACTGAGTAAAACCACCCCTGGGTCCTTCAGCGGCCCTTTGCGTTCGAGGACCACTGGTTTCCTTTTCAACAATTTCTGTGGTACCTGCCAGGGTTGTGGAATTGTTCGAAAGAGTTACCGCGGCCCATGAACGCAAAGAGCAACTAAACCCAGATTGGTTTTATGTTAGTAAAAGTGTAACACACCGTGCGCTCTACTCAGAGCAGGAGGAGTAATTTCATGATTATACACCGAAAAAAACAAAACAAACATGCTTCTTCATATGCCTTCTCACCGTACTGGCTTTATGTCCAATTCATACGCTGTTTCCACCATAAAACTCTGGAATGTGCTTCCCCTTGACATCAATAAAGTTGAAAGTAAATTTTCCTTCAAGGGTAAAATTCGGAACTTGAAGTCCTCTCAACCTTAGTTCAGTCTTCGTCACAATTATTATTAAGTTCTCTTAATGATTTGATATTTTAGAGTATTTATTAGTTTATAATTTTAGCATTTAAATGTGTTTTATCATTATAAATATCCTACTTTTTTTCTGTTTGAAGTATCTGTTATTTGTTTATTGTGTAAACCTACCACAGTGTTGTATTTTTTAACCTAAAGGTTGACTGGTAGAGAATGCCTCGTTGCATTACATGAAGTTCAAATAAATAAATAAAAAAAAAAAAACAAAAAAAAGGGTTGGCGAACCTAAGTCACGCGGGCCGTTGGTGGGACATGGCAAAATACATTTTCGCAATGATTTATTTATTTAACAATTCATATATCTTAGCATACTCTAAAAATTTATCTTTTAGCGTGAGTTGCCATTTTGTAGAGCAATTTGCACGAAAGTTAATTAGGCGGGAAAAGTAATATATTGTTGTGGTAGCTTTCTGTTTGTATAAATTAAATAATTTGATATTTCATCTGTTTTTTTTTTTAATGATATAACCTAGTGCTTGACTGCGATCTCACCTGATAGTAAGCAGTGATGCAATCGTTGATGGTGAAGCGCACTAGTCTATTAGGAGCCTATTCAATCTAGCCTTGAAAACATGGGTATAAAATAAAGATTGTTGATCCAAAAAACAATGTTTAGAATGTGAAGAAGTGGTGTGTTCAATTTAAATCCCTCTTTGCATACCTATAAAACAAAGTACCCCACAGCGTCTGTCTGTTTGTTCGCGATAAACTCAAAAACTACTGAACGAATTTTCATGCCGATTTCAACAGTAGACAGAGCGATTCATGAGGAAGATTTAAGTTTATACTGTATAATACATTCATTTTATAGTAGATAAATGCCGAGAATTTCAAGGATTTCTAACACCCGTGAAAAAACTTGAACGCGATAACTTATAAATAGGATTTGTTTGTTTGTTGTGTGTTGAATACATACATGTTTGTACAAAATATTCTCTAGAACGAGGTACTGATCGCTGTAGACAATCATGTCACAAATAGAAAGATGCCTGAGTGTCGTACAGTCTTCCGGAAAATGCTAAGTTTCTGAGGCATAGTCCACGGAGGTGAACCCGCTAAAATAGACAAAAACTAGTCATAATCAAAGGTCGGAATTAGGTAGAGTTATTCATGTACTTGCATCGAAATGTTGACATTAATATGGATCTTCCCAGGATTTCTAATGAAAAATCCCGTGTGACCAACCATATTACAAGTACATAAAAATCTCAGAGATAGATTAATATGATAGAGGATAGACAAATAAAACAAAGATTAATTAATTTAATTAACATACAATTTTTATTAGTATTTTTAATTGGAAAAGATTTCTCTACGTCATCTGGGGTAAGGTTAACAAATTAATACACTTCCTCCTCCTCGTCATTAATGCAGTAAAAATTTTATTCTGCTATATTTCTGATAGTGTCATTAAAAAAATCTGCTCTTTAAAATTAATCTCGGAATTTGAGGCATATCTACTATATTCTTTCGCTGTATGAAATCAGCGTTAGTACATGAATAACTCTACCATAATTCCGAACTCTGGTCATAATACAAATGCAAAAGTCGGTCTGGCAGCCTATTTATATATTATTATTTAGTAATTATGTTTTCCGGATTTTGACGAAACTTGGCACACTGATGGACCTTAACCTGGATTAGTACATGTGATACACATTCACCTGTTAGTACAAAACAATCCCTTCCGATAGAAAATTACCTTTTATTTTACGCGGACGTATCCGCAGGCTAAGGTTAGTTAATAAATATTAATACCTAAATACATCTTAGTGCCTTTAGAATTCCCACTTGTCAAAACATGTAATTCTCAATACCTACCACAAGACCTAGTTCTTTATTATGATACTGAAATTCACGACAACCACGAATTTACAAAATTGTAAAATTATAAAAACGATTTAAAACACATTTTTAAAATCCGTTCAGCTGTAAAATTAGTAACAGTACAGAGCACAAATCTTTCAAAAAACACGAAATTTTACAAAAATCTATTACTTTTTCGTGTGGCAACATTGAAAATTATTACAGCAGCCGCCATGTTTCCGTTGTAACCGGAAGTGTCGCGAGTGTTAACGAGGGGCTTAATGTTGGCAGCACTGCTCGTTGACTTTTTAATTACGCCACTGAAATTACGTGAGAATGCCTCGAGCTTGTTGTGAATATAAAATCAAGGGTTGTTTTATTATTTTGGTAAAATGTTGTGTTTAGATAGGAAATTGCTCCTGTGCAATTAGTTTAACTATACCTAATAAAACGATTCGATAGAGAAAATACAGTTTTATATAGTTTAAGTATATGTTATTCATAATCAGCCTTATAATGTTAACTCCTTATATGAAGAACGTCATAGGTAGGTAATAGTTAGCAGTCGGTTATAGAGTTCTAAAACTTGAGATTTTTTTATTTTTATGTCCTTTATTCAATATACTTACTTCAATATACACTTATTTACTACATTTTTAAATATTTCTTAAAATCATTAAAAACATAAATAAAAAATAAATTGTTATTGTTAGGCTCACGCTTGACCACTATTTCATCTGATTATTAGCGATAATATGGTCGATAATGGAGTACGCTTGCTTAAAAGTAACCAATTAAAGCGCCTATTACACCATTCGATATTCAGACAGTCTTAGTCTATGTTTGTTTCTTTATATATATAAAAGGGGAAACTGACTGACTGACATATCAACGCACAGCCGAAACTACTGGGATTAAGAGCGTGAAATTTAGCACAAAGCTTCCTTTTATATCATACGCGAGCACTAAGAAAGGATTTTCCAAAATTCCCTCCCTAAGGGGATGAAGCGGGGTTCCAAAGTTTGAAAGAAGAAACCTACATTCACGCGTGTTAAGCCGCGGGCAGAAGCTAGTCTATTTATATACCTATTATTATTTAGAAAACCAGGGTACTAAAGTATATATTTCCTTAAGGACAATATTTTACTTTCATGTAGCAACTATAGTAGCTATTTATAATTAAAATAAAAGTAAAGGAACGGGGTTTTGAGACGACTGTGCTGTTAGTGTATTCACAATTTCACATTCTTACAATCAGATGTGTAATTTCGAGTCTTCTTGGTACTCTTATTGTAAAATTAGTTACACTTAAATTCACCGTGTCTTATAGCTTTTTAAATGGCTTCTTCATAAACGTTTATTGTTACTGTTCTTGTGATAAAAACTCCTCACGTTTGTACCTTGATAGTTAGCTGATTTCATGCCGTATTATGTTCTGGCTGTTTTGAAAAGTTTGAAGGAGTCTGGTGCCGTTTGAAAAGATCTGAACAATTACTATGTTTTGAATTACTTGTTTAATTCAATAGCATAATCATTATTCTGGTGGTACAGTTGGCCATCACCTGTTTAGTGGTTTAGTGTCTGAAGTGATCAATTTTCTCTTTTATTCATGTACTAGCTTCTGCCAGCGGTTTCACCCGCGTAAAAGTAGGTTTCTCCAACAAACTTCCACCCCCCATTTTAGGGGAGTGGGGGGTTAGAAAGAGACTAAAAGTAGCCTATGTCAATCTCCATGCCTTTAACTATCTCCACTTAAAAAATCACGTTAATTTGTCGCTCCGTTTTGCCGTGAAAGACGGACAAACAAACAGACACACACACTTTCACATTTATAATATTAGTATGGATTGCATCTAACGAATTCTGCATCATTTCCATGGCTTTGGAACGCAATGGGCAACTGAAGGAACTGTGTTCCTTGGGTTTTAGTCAGTAAAAGTCTGACACTCCTCGCTCCACCTAGAGCAGGGGTAGATATTTGATGGTTAATAAATAAATCCTTAAATTTCTTACAAGAAATTATCAAACAAATTAACCTTTTAACCGCCTTCGTCGAATATATCCGACAAACACTGTCGCTTTTACCGTCACCTATGGCGATTGAAGGGCTAAACGAGATGGAGTATCCAGTCACAAACACACGACCATGGCGAATAGGATACGAAAAAACTCGTCGGACTAATAAGACGAAAGCGGTTAAAGGGCATTACTCTTACAAAAAAAGAATATATAATATAATATACAATTATAATTTGATGGTAACCCGAATTTTAAAAAGAAGTGTTGTCACATCAGCCGGTCCGGTATGTAATACGCTAGACTCAAATTGGAATTCGTTTTAAACCTTGTGAGACGTTCTAAATAGAAGCTAACTACAAATGTTCAGTGTTGCCAACATAACTGCAAACTCGGCACACATTACCGACGCACCCGACCAAGATCCTTCCTAAATTACACATCTCCATTTTCTTCATTTAACAAATTGATGGGCATTGTTTGAAAATCCAAACCAACAGAAAAACGATCTTCCTACTGACAGAATTAAGTTCAAAATCGTACGAATTAAATCCACCTCACTGTTGACGCTTACGCCCAAGAGATAAGATTGGGTTGGGTTAATGGGGATCCGTTATGGGATTTTTAACCTTAGTAAACAGGTATTAAGGATGGTAATGCGTTGGTTGGTAAGTGGTAGGGGTGTGTTGGGGTGGTTGCGGTCCAAGTTTGTAATTAATAAAGCCCTCTCGATTACAAGTGCCTTTCCTCGACGGGATTTGGGGGGTTTGGGGGAATATGGCACCCTTGTTCGTACCCACGTTAGAGTGGGTAACGATTGATATGGTTACATCGAGACTAATGATTATTTAATTAAGGGTTTTTCCCATTTTCCTTTGCCCTGAGTGATAAGGGGAAATTTGATTTGTTACTAATAAATGCTTTTCTTTGGTAGTGATAGTAGTCCATCCGAGATTGTAGAGATTTTATGAAAGCAGTTCTTATTTTGAAAGAAATAATAAACCATTGTCTATATTTAAAAAAGGAGAAACTGACTGTGACATATCAACGCACAGCCGAAACTACTGGGACTACGAGTGTGAAATTTTGCACAACGCTTCCTTTTATGACGTAGGCAAGCACTAAGAGATGATTTCCCAATATTCACCCCCTAAGGGAATGAAATGGGTGTCCAAAGTTCGTATGGAGAAACCTACTTTCACGCGAGCGAAGCCGCTGGCAGGAGCTAGTCTATAATACTTGAAGTCCTCTGAACCATAGTTCGGTCTTCGTCATAATTGTTATATTTTAAGTTCTCTTAATTACAATGATTTCAAAGTTAACATAGTATATATCAGTTTACCTATTATATTAGCTTATATACGTATTTTATTATTATAAGCCACTTAATTTAACGATACTACATTCTATTTTATATATCTGTTATTTATTTATTGTGCACACCTACCACAGTGTTGTCTCTTTTAACCCAAAGGTTGACTGGTAGAGAATGCTTTGTGGCATTAAGTCCGCCTATGTACCACTACTGTACATGAAGTTTAAAAAAATAAATAATATAAAAGGAGAAACTGACTGACTGACATATCAACGCACAGCCGAAACTACTGAGACTATGAACGTGAAATTTTGCACAAGGTTTTCTTTTATGACGTACACGAGCACTAAGAGAGGGTTTTCCAAATTTCACCCCCTAAAGTGTTGATATGGGTGTCAAAAGTTTGTATGGAGAAATCGATTTTCACGAGGGCAAAGCCGCTGGTAGAAAGTAAATTACATACCTTATCTACCTTAAGGCCCTTGCTCCCACTTAGTGCCACAAGCCTGATTTTCTGAAGCCTACTCCTCAGTAACGGCTGGGTTAATCTGCTGGTAATGATAGTAGTTAATCCGAGATTGTAAACTTAAGAGCGCCCAACCCGAGATACAATCACTGCTCTTATGTGATTATAACGACACTAGCTCCTGCCAGCGGATTGGCCCGCGTTTTAGTAGGTTTCTCCATACAAACTTTGGACCTCCGTTTCATTCCCTAAAGGGATGAAACGGAGGTCCAAAGTTTGTAATATGAATTTTAGAAGATCTTCTCTTAGTGCTAGCCTACGTTATAAAAGGAAACTTTGTGCAAAATTTTACTTTCCTAGTTCCAGTAGTTTCGGCTGTGCGTTGATATGTTTCACCTTTTATATATGTATGTACATATATACTCGTAGATTAGCAGATAACACATATTTCCCTGAACACAGATAGGTATGTTGTCAATATTATTTCGGTTTCTATTGAAGTCAAAATATTTGTGTAAAAACTAATCCAGTAAAGACCTCTGAAAATCTACAAATTTTGCGTGAACTTTGACCGTTTAATGATTGTGATGCATGAAGCAACAAGCTTTTAAACCATGCTCACGTTAACGATAGACGGATCGGGGAGTGTCATCTTAATAATAATAATAATAAGTATATTGACTTGGCTCGCGAGGTTGTCGACATGTGGGATGTGGACTCTGCGATCATTGTGCCGATAGTCGTGTCGGGCAATGGCTTAATAGCCAAGAGCCTCGACCAACACCTTAGGAGGCTCGCGTTAGGCGGCTGGATCAAGGGCTTGATTCAGAAAGCGGTACTCCTGGACACGGCTCGCATTGTTAAGAGGTTCCTTTCTCTGGAGCCCTGACCGCCGGTAGCTTGGACCCTGTTCCCGATACCGGTGGGGTACTATTTTTTATATTTTTAAATGTTTTTTTTTTTTGTATGATTTCGTTTAAAAAAAATATTTAAAAATGTAATTTATATGTGTTTACAAGGAATAAAGAGAATAATAATAATATTCCACAACTATCACACAACGCCATCTAGTCCCAAGCTAAGAAGAGCTTGTGTTATGAGTACTAGACAACTAATAAACATACTTATATATTTCTAAATACATACATATTATACATAAATTGCACCCAGATCTATTTGTGCTTCGGGTTTATTTTAATTGGGAAATCATTCATAGATTTCTGTCGTACTAGGGCGGGGCGGGAGGACGAGTCAGATTTTTACTGACTTAAACCCACACCTATGTTCCTTCGTTGCCTTGCGTTCCAGGACCCCGGGTTTTCCTTTCAGAAGCGAAGGATCCCTATTGAGGAGACAAATAAAACGATCGTCTCAAGGAGAGGGAGAACCAAGAAACTTAACGTCTTATAGAGAACAATTACAATCTTGGGAGAGAGATCTCTTTGATTGTGTTGATAAAGCGATTAAGACATTAGTGATGATGATGATACTGTAGAGATTTAATGAAAGTAGTTCCTATTTTGAAAGAAATAATGAATCGTAATGAATAAATTATATACATTATCTACCTTAAGGCCCTTGCTCCCATTTAGTGCCATAAAACTGACTTTCTGAAGCTTACTCCTCGGTAATAGCTGCAGTAACAGATTTGAAAAAAAAAAAAATATTATAGATTCCTAAATAACATTATCAACACATGATTTTTTCGTATGACTAATACTTTTGATAAAAAAAAAAAAATACATTATATTTTTAGTTAGTAGGTAAAAGTCAAGTAATTGGATGATTTCCCACCAATAACAAAACCCTAAGGGAATGAAACGGATAGTTTGTATGGAGTAACCTATTTTCCAGCGGTCAAACTTAGTTATCTAAATAAACCTTCCTCGTTTATTGCTCTTTCTATTAGTGAAAACCGCATCAAAATCTGTTGTGTGGTTTAGGAGGAGTGCGCGGTTAAACAGATAGATACAAAAAAAAACTTTGGTTTATGGTGTGTAAATTAATAATAATGATAATAATATTATTTTAATCAGATTACTAATTATCCATACTGGTTATTAACAATTAAAACTCATAGAAACTTTTGTTAGTGGGTATAAAATATATAAACAACCTACGTTTAATTTTATTTCACCGCCCCAAACACAATGCGATTTTAATCAATTTCAATTAAGACGGTTGTCAAAAAGTCTAAAAAGTACGGTATCGAAAATACTACTGCATGTGCTATCGAAATGTTACTAGGTTACTTGGTCTGGGCCTTCTATTTAGTGCCATTCTTAAGTCATCGTAGATATTTCATTACTAATCGAACAAAAAAAAACCTTACACCAACACACGAACAGCGTGCCATTTCGATAGTGCATTTCAATACCATCCATACACTTCATTCATTCATTTCATTAATATAGATGTTTGATAAAATGGCACTATGTTTAAATTCGCAGTAGATTTTTTAACACAGTTATTCTATCTTATGGTAGCGAATTACTCATGCTTGTGTGTGTACATTCACGTGCACATAGTTTTTGTGTGTGTGAATTATTTTCTATGAAATCGAGCACTTTAAGCTTGTGCACACAGAAAAAAATGTGCATTTGCCACGTGCGTGTCTTCACACATCCAAATTCAACCCACCTTGATGAGATAGAAAAACGGTAGATACCAAAAAAAAATACGTACCTACAGCCGGAAATAGAACTTCCTTTTTTTGGTTAAACAAGAAAAAAATAATTACGCTACTCCAACCGACATTTCATCACATTACACACAAAGAGCGTGTTTAGCTTCATATAGGAGTGTTTAGCTGCCATATGACGTCACAACACGACGTGTCATCGGCACCCCCGTTGCGGCGGGAGTGGGGACCAAAGCCTAGCTTTACGCTGTCCCGCTACACGCTTGTAAATCCACTCGCAGTAACACGACGTGTTTACATGTTGCGTGCTGGGGAAACATGTGCCGGTTTTAGTTGTGGAAATAAAATAGATTGTGAAAAATTCTGCAGTATATCGCATGCCAGGGGTTACACTTTGATCTTGAGCTGACTTGGTGTAGCGGCACCGACTTTGTAGGTCGCGGGTGCAAACCCAGCCAGGCGCATTACTTTGTGTAAGTTATTGCATCACCACTGCTTTCGAAACGGTAAAGGAAACCATCGTGAGGAAACTCGCATGTCTTAAAATCAAAAATTGGAAGACATGTGACATCCGTGAGCACGCCATAATTATGGCGATAAGTCCCCTCTTTGAGGAGTAGCTGGAAAGACCACACGGCGTCCTTACCTACCGCATGACGCAGGTCCTCACCGGACATGGTAAGTTCGGGAGGTTCCTGCACTGGATTCGTGCAGAAGGGACGCCCGAGTGCCACCATTGTGTGGACCGCCCGGAGGACACGGTGGCGCACACGGTAGAGGTGTGCCCCGCTTGGGCAGAGCACCGCCGTGTCCTCGTGGGGGCGATCGGCGGCAGCGACCTCTCGCGCCGGGCCTTGGTACAGGCCATGGTCCGGAGCGAGGAGGAGTGGCAGGCGCAGTCCTTCTGCGAAACAGTAATACTAGCAAAGGAGGCGGCCGATCGCGTGAGGCAATGGACCTCACGCCCCAACCGCCGCCGGGATTCCGGTCCCGATTTCCGGTCACCGTAGGCGCGGGCTTGCAGACGGCGAGCAATGGGTGGCTCGCCGTCCGAACCGAGCCCAAGTCGTCGACGGCGCGTAGTGTTCCACGCGCGCCTCAAGTAGATGTCAGCAACCATACCCAGCAGGGTCGAAGCCTACTGGGGCCATGGGTGATGCGAAAGAGATCCCCGGGGCCCTGGAAAAAATTGCAAAGAAGGAACAGGAGTGGATTTTTAGTCAGTAAAAGTCTGACACTATCTCGCGCTCCGCCCAAGAGCGAGGAATGTCATGAGATGATTTTCCCACTTGGAAAAAAAAAATGTGTCATCCGTCAATCCGCACTAGGTAGGCCCGCGTGGTGGATTACGGCCTATTCCCTCTCCTAGAGCGGAGGCCTCAGTTCCAGCAGTGAGATTATTATAAGACTCCTTATGCCATGCTTATTTATTACGATGTTTTAATATATGGGATCCAGTTAATTATATGGGACATAGAAATCAGAAACCACGCTTGTGAATAATTACGAGCAGGTACACTCGTTCTAGTTATCTGCAAATCGTCGTGTTAACACATTTTGTTTTAGTAAAATAATATATTATATTTTTATGATTTATAGCTTTGTGTTTGTGTCTATTGCCAAAATACCCAGACTGTCTTGTACTTAGAATTTAGTACAAAAGGTCAGTGATCTTTAATCACCGCGTATGTCTTTTACTATTATTATAATCCTATGTTATCCCGACTACAGGGAAAATGCGTCCTTTCCTCCTTTCACTTATATCAATCTATAGCTGACAATCTTTTGAAAAGAAATCCAGCTCATCTTGCCCTCTTGCTAACCAACCCCCGCTACTGAGCCTGTGGTCTTAAAATAGTCCTTAAAATCTATGTTCGACCCAGCCCGACAATTGCAGTCCTCCCTCCGTCGACATCCGTAGCCACAGGAATTGTGCGTAGCGTTAAATCGCTCAGATTTTTTTAAAAAGTGCTGGCAATCAAGTCTGTTTAAGCAGATATGACAAGTTCATAGATAGGCCTCTCGTAAAAAAAAACCCGTCCTCTCATTGTTGTCTTCTACTATTTACGATCCAACGAGTGGTTACAATTATCCGTAGGCTAGTTCGATTTTAATCCAGAAGCTGTGCGACCAGTGCCCATCATAATCATCATTTCAGTCGAAAAACGTCCACTGTTGTACATAGGCGTCCCCCAAGTGTCGCCACAACGAACAGTCCTGTGCGTCTCGCATCCATCAGATGCCCGTGACCCTCATCAGGTCATCGGTCCACCTTGTAGGAGGCCTTACAACGCTGCGTCTTCCGGTTCTGCGGCTCCAGAACCTTTCGGCTCCATCCACTATTCCCAGCGTCCACCAAATTATTATTTTACCATAATACCTACAGTACTAATACTAACTTCTCTCGTTAGTAATTAATTGATTTGTGTGTACTTTCTTTTTATCGATTTTTTTTATCTATGTGTGGAGACTTGTAATCAGTGATTTGATAATATTACACTCTTTATATCATTTTTTCTATTAGTCTGTAAAATAAATAAATAGTAATTTTAAAACAACAATTTCACGATTAGTTAATAAAATCATCCAAACACCCACTTCTCGCACCTCATAAATCGGCAGCCATTTTTAAAATGGCCGTCCAATTAATTAAGCTGTATCTGTCTATTAGTGCCAGCGGTACTTTTTGTGCCGGCAGTCAATTAACAAGGTATGCGGCGCAGGCGCAGCCAAGTGTTCAACTAGTCATGGACAGACAAATGAGCTCCTTAAACTATGCGCTTTATTTGTTCAGGGTTTTTTAGGGTTGTGGGGCAGTGGGAGCATGGAGCTATGGCAAGCGATAACGTTAGGGTATTATATATTTTGATGGTTTTGTAATAGTAGGTAGGTTTATGATTATATATGAAACACGAATAAAAGATTCGTCGGTTACTTACTTTAGAAAAAATCATCATAAAATCTTGTGGAATGTGTATTCAACATTCGCAGGTGTACTTGTAAACTGAAAGTTTTAAAGCCCTTGTTAGTTTTCCTTGCTTTGCTTTGTAATTATTTTTTTTAATAATATAAACTAGTGCTTGTCTGCGATCCCACGTGACGGTAAGCAGTGATGCAGTCGTTGATGGTGAGGCGCACTAGTTTATTAGGATTCTATTCACTTTAGTCTTGAAGACACCTAAATAATCCGACGAGAAGAATACAGCAGGCAAATTGTTCCAGTCCTTCGATGTACACGGTATAAATGATGAAACAGGCTGTGGGTTTGTTAAAAAAAGTTAGCGCTACTCTGGAAAGCAAAGGAGAACTGACTGAATAATTCGCTTCGCCCAAAGTCAGACGGGAGAAAGTTATTTGATGATTTCCCACACAACCAATAACAAAAATCGCAATCCTGCAGAACGTTATTAATTTGACAACTCACTTCATTTTTCTAGAAAAGCTAATCTACTTTAATCTTGATGTATTAAAAACATTAACCACCCAACTTGGAGGAGTGGCAGGCGGTCGCCTCCTTCTGCGAAGAGGTAATGCTAGCAAAGGAGGCGGCCTATCGCGTGAGGCAACGGTCCTCACGCCCTAACCGCCGCCGGGATTCCGATCCCGATTTCCGGCCACCGTATACGCGGGCTTGCGGCTGGCGAGCAATGGGTGTCTCGCCAGCGCGTATTGTTCCACGCGCGCCTCAGGGAGATGTCAGCAAATCGTAGGGGCCCAGCAGGGTCGAAGCCTACTGGGGCCATGGGTAGTGTGAAAACGAAACTCGGGGCCCTGGGACGAAGGAAACGAAGGAACAGAAGTGCGTTTTTCGTCAGTAAAAGTCTGACACCGGGATTTGTCATTAGATGATTTTCCCAAATAAAAAAAAAAACACCCAATTTCAAAGCCATCATTCAAATCGTTTTTCATTCAAATCCTCGCTTATCTTGCGCTGCTTACTTACCTTAACAACACGTATTTAATCCGAACATCGCGCGTCGCTAGCACCAATAATATATCCGTCGTCGCGACATCTGCTCCTTATTTTATAGCACTAATTCGTACTTCATGTCATGGATCACAGGTTTTAGCCAAAACATCTTTAACGACTTTCCCATACATTGTATTTTAAACTTTATCTCCTTCGTTTTATTGATCATTATCGTGTGAGTTATTCCGGTGGTTAAGTCTTGTTTGTTAGAAGATTTTCTTATAAGTATATTTTCCAATAGGGAGCTTTATTTGTTTGTTATCTATGTGAAGTATTCTCAGTCGATGTTAAAGGATGAGCTGAAATAACAATGATGAGAAATTATGAGTTTTGGCTTCATTGAGAAGAAATTACCTTCCTTACAATATTTTATAGGTCATTTGCTTTATGAGGTTAAACTATTTTTTTTAATTGCATAGTCGAATTACAAGGTCGATTCAAAGTTAGTTGAAAAAAATAGAGTATAGATAGATATACAATTTAATGTACACTAAAATAAAATTACAATAAGAACTTAAAATTAATAAGGTGTCACAATGAGCGATTTTATCGCTCAAAGCGATTTTTTACAGACAACCTTTGGATAGATTTGGCAGAGAAGGAGAAAAAGATACGCAGGTAGTTTGTATATATATATATATATGAAAGCAGAGAAATATGTACTTAATGACGTTCAAGAGGAGAAGTAGTGATTCCTATCCATATTTTTAAAAATTGTTAGCCTTTGAGCTTGCATAACTGACACGGGCAAAGTATTCCACAGCCGCACTGCTTGAAATTTTTGAACTCTTGCCATAAAAATTTGTGGAGTGGCTTGGGAACTCTAGCGGCCTCAGGTTTTCCGATGACCTAAGATATGTATCTAATATGTGAGTCATGAAGGAACTTGAAACGTTCTTTAAGTTGAGCAGGGGTTTTAGGATTCAGCCACTTCACTTTCAGGTACAAAAATATGTTTTTTATGTTTTATTTTTAGGCTGGCAATAAAAAATAAACTTATCAACTACAATTTAACGTGTCGCAAAATATGAAACAACCAACTATCCAAGTCTCCGTTTTATGTTCAATATATTACGCCTCGGTTTTATTCATATCCTGTTGTAGATCGTCAATTATACTTTCTGCAGCACTCGATATGTCGTCGGAAAACAGTCTAAAAATATTAACACATTGTTAACTCTTTTATGAATATTTACAGAATATCTTTCTGTCTGTAAATCGACCGTATCACCGCTGTTTATCACCAATCAAGCCACCATTTTTAACTTCCGAAACTCGAAACTAAACGACATAAAACACACAGCCAATTTCGCTAATATTTATACATCCTGGCCACCATTAAAATTCGCATTTTAGTAATTTTACTAAACACAAAACTGTCCCAACATAAATTATATTTTAATGTTTCCGGACTTCGAATTTCTTCCAATGTTACCACATTAAAAATTAATAGCCGTTTTAAAACTATTTCGCATTGGCAACACTAGCCACACGCGCCGACGGAGAAGGAAACGGAAATGTCCATTATATCATCTGAAAAACATGAATATTTTTATGAAAATGGCGTTATGAGGAAGCTATAAAAGTGTTTTATTTATAACTGTCTGTTAAGAGTTTAAAATTCATAAATGAGTTTTAAAATGAGTATTTAAGAGAGGGAAATTAAACATGAGGAATGGTGTATTTTCTTTAATGAAGATTTTCCTTTTCGCGTTTAACTATGTTTATATTTCATTTCAAAATCCTACTTTATTATCAGTACCGAAGCTAACTTGCTACCTATGGTCCAAAAGGCCCTTTGAAACTTCAAAGGGAGAGGGTTATTTTTTCTTATTACAGGTCCTGCTAGCACAGAGCACCTCTTTATTATGTTAACTATTTAATTTTTAAATAAGAAAACCATTTACATAATTAAAAAAACACTTAACTAATTATAATTTTATATGTATTAAAATTTACCAAAAACCATCTAAAATATGTCATTGAAATACTCAACTGCCTCGCTGTCGACTGGTAATATCCTCAAAAGACTACTACATTTAATGGCAATGCTTAAAATCCGTCCGAAGCGTTTAGACAGATCTTTTTATAATTTGTGAGCCCCCTCTTATATGACGTTTTACAAATAAAAACGAAAAAAAAAAAAAATTAAGGGTAGAGACTATAACATATAATGCGTTCAATTTATAGGAAATTTATCCAAGAACGTAAGTAATCAAACTTGTTCATACAAAAGTAGTCTCTAAGTGTTGAAAATAGGGCCTATCCGAGAGTTTCCACCTTATCAACTTTATTACACCAGTACCTAACTATACCGTGTCTAGTCAGCATCTTTGGAGGAGCCATGTGTTTTTTTAGACTAACATAACATAATCACCTTTTTAAAGTTCCCACTGCTGGGACTCAGGCCTCCTCTCTAGGAGAGGAAATGTGCCGTAAACCACCACGCGGACCCAGTGCGGGTTGGTAGATGTCACATGTCTTTGAATTTTTTGTTGTAAGACATGCCGGTTTCCTCACGATGTTTTCCTTCACCGTTTTGAGAACAGTGGTGATGAAAAAAATTACACAAAGTAATGCGCCTGGTTGGGTTTGAACCCGCGATCTACAACTCGTAAGTCAGGGTATTACCACGGGATCATTAACCACAGGGCCACCACTGCTCTTGTGTTTTTTACCAAGATCTAATTTGCCACAAATAATTTCTGTTACCTAGGCAATATAAGTGTTTCTTGATCACTTTACTCTCAAAACCCGAATAGTCTTCGATGACATCTGGATAAAATGTAGACCATAACCTTTTACGGCCTCTTACCTTCTAAGGCATTAAGTCTACCTTTGTACGAAGTTTCATTACGTAAAGTTTTAAATAAATAAACCTTTTATTTCTTTAATTGGAAAATCTCTGGGTGCAGTTTGCCCCGGGCGTGTCAGACTTTTACTGACTGACATGCGTATTCCTTTAGTTGCTCTTTGCGTTCCTGGGCCACAGTTACTCTTTCGAACATTAGACCTAATAATATAGTATCAGACCTAATGACGACGTCAATCTTGCTGACATCTCGTTGAGGCATGGAACCGTGCTTGGTCCTTACCGGCCAACTTCCAAGCCCAAGGCATCGGTGGCAAGGGGTCGATTGGTGGAGGTCGGAACCAGACTTTTACCTAAATTGAGAAATAACAACATACTTACCTTTTACCCTGGTGGGGTCCCCGATGTGTAATTTTCGGCGCAACCGCTGATAAAATCTATTCTAACGTAACCCCTCTCCTTGTTACAGTCAAAGACCACCTCCAGCACTCCGACATTGAAGCAGATGAGATCGAAACTGACGACCAGACCTCGAACCTCGATGACGATATCCTCACACAGTCAGACCTTGACGAAAACGGTGACCCCAAGAGCCCAACCAGCTCAAGTTCGAAGAAAGGCAAGGGAAGTTCGTCGAGGGATTCTAAAGGGGGAACCAAGCCTAGAAGAGCTAGAACTGCCTTCACTTATGAACAGTTGGTGTCGTTGGAGAATAAGTTTAAGACTACGAGGTATTTGTCGGTCTGTGAGAGGCTGAATTTGGCGTTGAGCTTGAGTTTGACGGAGACACAGGTGAGGGATCCACAAATAAACATTTTTAGAAGATTCTTTTGACATCCACTAAAGGCTACACTAATTATCCTCCCAACAAAATTTCGATTACGATGTCCAATCCAATGGAGTTTAACCAATTGCTCAGGAGATATTATAGTGCACAAGCGTCTGTCCAAACACAGGTGCGCTATATCTATTCCATTACTGTCATAGTCCAATGAGATGGCAAAGAGATCTGTCGCCAGACTAACGGGTTACGAGCTTTCCGAGGGACGCAGTTGTCACACCACCAACTTCCAAACTCTGGGCTACTACAGAGTAGTCCTAATGGAAAAACCCCATAGCACTTTCTGACCTACCTGGGAATTTAACCGCGGCCTCCTGCTCCTTTGTTTTGCCCACGTAACTGAGCGTTAAGATGACGTCAGAATAAAGCAATCGGAGACGTGGCCTACTCGAGGCGACCAACGAAATGAGAATCGAAACGAAACGGTTGTAACTTGGCTAGGGGGGCAGGACATTAAATCCTTACATATTATAAAACGTCTCCCACTGCGGCAGTCTATCTGTCTGTCTGTTCGTGATAAACTCAAAAACTACAGAACCGAATTTCATACGGTTTCCACCTAAAGACAGATTGATTCATGAGGAAAGTTTAGGTGCATGCATATTATAATAGAGAAAATCCGATAATTTCAAAGAATCGTAACACACAAAGTTGGGGCGGGTTTTTGGTACAAAGTAAAACATAGTTCCAAAGCCCACCAATCTTTTTTCTCTTTTTCGAAATGCGAAGCTCTACAGTACTCTAACAACTTTATTCTCCACAGGTGAAAATCTGGTTCCAAAATCGCCGAACGAAGTGGAAAAAGCAGAATCCGGGGATGGATGTGAACAGTCCAACGGTTCCTCCACCTTCAGCCGGTGGCTTTCCATCAGGCCCTTACCCTGGGGGTCTGCTATACTCACACGGGGTTCCGTACCCGTTCACGGGGCCTGGTCCTTATGCTCCGTACTTTCACCATCTCGCAGCTAATCATCATCACTCGCATGGTAGCCTGGGACACTCCCACACGTGATTGTGGCAGCGCCCAGGGTCTCAGGACCCTAGGGTCGAAAAAGAGAACGAAAACAGCTGTGTACTTCCAAATTAGTGACGTTTATGAACTCCGAGTGAGGTGTACGAACATTTTGAACCCTATGGTCTGTTCATTATAATGTATAGTAAAACGAATGACAATTTAAAACAGAACCAACTTTTGTATATTGACAAAGAAAATAAGACCGTGATTTCATTTTTTGCAAACTAAAATTAAATGTTGAGAGACACAATTAGGCTTCCTGGATCTAATTTCGTTTTTTGCATTTTATTTAAATGATATGTGTCCCAACAATAATGGAAGTTAAATAACATGCATAGCAATTTTAATTTCGCCTTTCAAAGAAACTTAATCTAAAAATTACAATGAACATTACAAGTGAACAGACTATATTTTGAAAGTGACGGAACTATATTATAATAGTGCAATTTATTTAAGGTAACATTATGAATCAATTGTGATACGTATTTAATAAGATAAATAAGGACTTTGTGGTAATTGTAAGTTTAAGAAAACACTTTCTTTTGTTAGCTGTCAACTCTGTATAATTTTAACAAAGTCGGGTATGTTTTAAGAAATTGCGTCTCCTTCTAATGGCGATGATGGAGAGTCATTTGAAGAAGCTCAACCTTTTAAAAAAAACAGGTGCTTCATTGAAGCTTTTGAATATTTTTTTTGCATTTTAGTAATTTTTCGCATGATGATCTCAAATTATTTCATTGCTTGACAGAACTGCATTTTAGCGTAATGATTATTGTAAAGGAACAAAGGACCAATTTTTGGTAACATGAATATGTCAAAAATAACCAAAGAGTGGATTGATCCATTATACAATATAAAGTACCGTTTATTGGTAGGTACTGGTTATTATTTATTCTTAAAATTTAAAAACACAAAGTCAACAAAACTTGGTCCTTTGGACCTCACTTTGCTATGTGCCAAAAGCCCGCTTTTCAATTAGTTATTATAATTTTTTTACACATTTTGCAATCCAACACCAAACGATATTAAATAAGAAATGTAAATAAATAATATTAAGCCATGTATAAACATTTTGTAAATATATCGATAACTACTTAAGAATATGATATTTCCTAAGAAGCGGTTTTTAAGCTAAGCGGCTCTAATTTATTTATATTATTTACCATTTTGTATATTGCTTATTTTTTTTTTAAACAAGCCTGGTTTTTTTTTCTCCTATAGATTATGGCTTCAGGCCAAATATAGTTGGTATAACACAGTCATTGACTGTATTTTTGTATGTAATTGGCCATTCTAAGTTCCTATTAAACGTCCAATTAAAACAAAACTTCTTTTTATATTTAATTTACAAAAAAATGCAAGGGTTTTTCATGGTATGTGTTGTAGTCATGCATTTAAGACCTTTTTTGTAACTAGAGATTGGCAAAGACCTTTTTCTGGCCCATCTCCACCTGCAAAATCAATCAACATTAGTTTTCATTACCTTTTATAAAATGTCTAGAATCTAAAAGCATGTTCAGACAAAACAAAAATTATAGATAGGATTCAAATCATAGCAATATCTTAATAATTCTTGTTTAATTTCTCTTTTTTACATCAAATTGTATTTAAGGAAGCAATGACGTGGTGGCCTAGAAGTAACCTATTTTTCTTTAGTTTAAGTTTCCCATCAAATTATTATATTTTTTAGTTAATTACCAACAAGTGGGTTACGTTGGTTGCTAAAACAAACCCTAATATTTATCATAATATAATCATAACTAGGGCTGTTCCCTCTTTATGAAAGGGAATGGGTAAATACCACACGTACCCAGTGTAGATTGGTAGGTGGCACAAACCTTAAAATTTTTGGTTCTAGGACAAGCCGGGTCCCTTAATAATGCTTTTCTTCACCGTTTTTAGAGTCGTGATTAAATGAATGACAGCCTATGGTTGACGCTAAATAAATTTAACCTTTTCTACCACACGTACCCAGTGTAGTTTGGTAGGTGAGATAAGTCTTAAAATTTTTGGTTCTAGGACAAGCCAAGTCCCTTAATAATGCTTCCCTTCATTGTTTGTTTTACATAATTAAGAAAGGTTAAGGATCACAATAGATATCGATTCAGCCAGCTTTATGTCTTTATTTCAGTTTTTTTTTTTTAAATTAAGAATGTCAATAAATGTAACAGGTTCAATGAGCGCTATAGCAAAATTATTTGGCGCCTACCATAATCACACTCGACACATCTATTTAACCCACGAATTAGTGTGAGCCATTGCTTCCTGTTTCCAAATCAATTATGTTGAAACAACCGAGTGAACTATCGCTATGTACCTACTGACAGATTAAGGTAATTAATAGTTTAACTTTCTATTTCTGGAATGACATTATGGTCGTGATTTTTTTCTGACTAGAATTTAGCAACCCGTAGAACTCTCTCATTGGCCTTATATAAATTCTGAAACGTGCAGGATGAGCAGCAGCCCTGTGAAAAAGTTCCATACTGACACTGTTTGAGATGAGTCGAGAAAGTCCAATTTATCCAAATTATCTCTGCAGCACTCAAACTGGGTCCGCAGTTGGTTTAGCAATTTCCAGATTGGCCACTGTAGTTCGCATATAGAGGGAAGATGTTGCGGCAGGGTATCTAATGAATTGAATAGAGGAGTTTAATGTTTCTACCTTTTCAGTGCACATCTCTCGTTCTGTGCGTCATAAAATAAATGATGTGATCAGCTAGCAGTTCATTCATAATCAAAGTTGACGATAAGTATGAGTAAGGGTGCTCTTGTCACATTTTTCACATTACTCAAGCGTTAATTTTCGTGCCCGAAATTGAGCCTAAGCCTCACTTAATACTGAATATGAAATTGAATTATTGAATTAAGAAATCATTTGGTTAAATCCATTTTCGCGTTTGTATTAGAAAAATCTCAAAATTAGTAATTTTTCTTTTTTAATCAATTTTTGTTTATTCAATTATTTGTTTGTTTATTAACATTTTTGTGAATATGTTTTTCTCAGAAAGGAAAATTTTATTTTAAATGTATTTAGTTACAAACACAACTAATATAATTTCAGATTTATGTTTCTTTCTTGTCTGAACATGCTTCAATATAAATAGTTAAGTATTTTTTAATACGATGCTCAACGCTGTACATATTTGTAATTAACTAGTTCGGCCACTACATTAACTCGATGTTGACATAAAATAGTTTCAAGTTATATCAAATTCGTTTTATTTACCTACAAATTTACCTCCCTTTTTACGCATTGTTTGAATATAAACATGCTGTGATCCACTTGTCTGTCTGTCTATGTGTTTTTTAAGTGCAGCAACTAAATGCCATCATTAATCTTAACCTTTCATTTTTTGAAGTATATTTTGGTCGGATACAGCTGGATAACAATACTTTAAATAACGGAACTGCCTATGTTTATTTAGAACTCAGTTACCTAATGATTAACGAAAGAAAGAAAGAAAGAAAATATAATTATTTTTTTGTATATTGGCTTCTGTCTAACTAGCCGTAACGACAGTCAAAATCTTCGAATGATAGCCAACTGCTTTTAGGGACATAAATGAAAAAAAGTGCTTTTTGAGATATAGAAAACAACATAATACGAATGTATTAATAATATATTATAAATTGGGTAAAACTATTGCCGAAGGTCAAGAGAGGACAACCAGATAAAACCTAACGTCACAAATTCAAAGCATAACTAACTATACAGCTAAAGAGGAACTTTTAAATAGTCAAGTAGTAGATTCCTTAGTCAGAAAGTTAAAGTCATTTGCATGTTTCAAAACGATAATAATATGTTTGGGTCATATTCGTCAGGAACTCAAAGTAATACATTTTTATGTCAAGCTCTTTCTTTATTTATGACACTTTTCCTGGTCCTTATTTACACGATATCATACATTTATTATTTATTAAATTCATGGGCGGGGGAAATAGGGGAAGTCCTATCGCCTCGAGCCATCTTCAAGGGGTGAAACTACCCTTGTACGTCCTAAAATATTTAAGATGAAAAATAGTGTAATATGAAAATAAAATTACATAGTACATAAATAATGAGATTTGAAGTTTGTGGTCGTAAGGACCAAATTTTTCAACGAGTTTTGATAGCTAAAATGAGTTTCGATTTGATTTCCAGGTTCGACCACTTTAGTTTTTTTTTAATAAGAAGCAATATTGGATTTACTAAATTATATTATGTAAAATTCATATATTATTATAGGTTTATTATATTATCATTTTATTATTATTCATATTATTGTGTTATTGTCAGTAATTATCGCTTGTGTATAAGAGATTGCTCAATGCATTTTTGTAAATGTTTGCCGTGTTCACATTATGATAAAGTTATATAACATACATAATAATATATCCAGATAAAAATTTATGGCACTGACTTTGGAATATCATTACATAAATCTAGGAAAATCGTTACCTAGATACTAAAAGAGTAAATCAGTACGACTTTAAATTCCTAATTCATATCTAATAACAATAAGATGACGAATAAAAAGTTAGGTACTTACTATAAACTATATAATATTGCAATGTACATATAATTACATCTGGTGGACCTATGATACACGAGGGACACAATTTGGTTGTCTGGGTGTAATTTATCTGTAATATTTATGTAGTTAGAAATATATAAGTATGTCTATCAGTCGTCTAGTACTCATAACACAAGCTCTGCTTAGCTTGGGACTAGACTGCGTTGTGTGATAGTTGTGGTAGGTACATAATAATAATATTTATTATTATTATGTATCAGTACATCTCGGAACCCTGAGATCCCGGACCTTTGGAAGGCGTACGAGGAGCCGAAACCAACTCGCAGAGGCCCTTTAGTTTTAATGGAATGTGATAACAACCGACGATTATCCCTGTACGCGCTATGCTAGTGCACCCAAGGATAACCCCTGGTTGGTGAAAAACTATTGCGATATATGGAAAGGCTATGGGTATAAGGCTATGGTCTTTGGAATATTAAGTGGACTGGAACAATGTTATTAATATCCATCGATAAAAAGTATATTCTCTTTATTCGATAAACAAATCAAGTATATCGACATGGCTCGCGAGGTTGTCGACATGTGGGATGTGGACTCAGCGATCATTGGGCCGATAGTCGTTTCGGGCAATGGCTTAATAGCCAAGAGCCCCGACCAACACCTTATATTATTATTATGTATATTATTATAATTTGACCATCTTACGCACGTATTATAGAAGATACATACATTTTGTAATGTGGTAAGTAGCTAAGCGAGGATCATCTCATCAAAAAACCTCGTAAGTATCGTTACATTCTAGTTACCTACAGGTTTTTCGCTAAACCAAAAAAATCCAAAAACAATCCTTGACAAAATTGGCAAATACATCAAAGCATAAATAATTGACACGTACAACGGATAGAATCTTTCACGCTCTCTCAAAAACCACATGATTGACATCTTTACATCCATCCATCCAGATTAACTAGCTAAAAATGTGTTGAACGGTTTTTTTTGAACGCGGCCTTCTTTGAGCGGATTCAAAATGGCGCCGAGTCATCTGTCATTTTTAATTGTATGTCAAACGGCGCGTACAGGATGGCTTGCCGACGAGGAGGCATTAAGTATATTTAGTTTATTGCGTTATAAACGAAGCTATTATTGGGAAGCCTAATTTGAATTTGGCTACTGTTCCGTTAGAAGAATGTAGAGGATAATTTATTGTGGTTTACTCAATCTTCTATTAGGAACTACACCTCTAGGAATTTAGTGAAATATAGGTAGGTAGAAGAAAAGCTGGATGACTCACTGCTTTAGACATCTGGGATTTTTTCGCTACTCTACTCGTATCTACTCCTAAAGAGGTCCTGTATTGGATATAGCATAGAACTGGTCCCATAAGACTGGGAGGCGGAGCCGTCAACAAAGAAGATGGCCGGACTAACTGTATAGATTACATCAATAGGTAATGATTATAAGACGGGCGGGCTCTCAATAGATGAAAGAAGTGATTTTGTCAACATGTAAAACCGTGCTCGATAATATTTATTGGCATCCTGGACTTGGTTAAGTTAAGTTTTTAGTGTGATATTGTTAGAGAATGCTAGAAGGAGGGAACGATCTATAAAACTGGAACATCTAAAGACAAAAGTTTATTACCTCTTCACGCTCGAGAGGCTGAAAGGATTCGGATGAAATAATAATATGGCACACTGACCACCAGACCATATCCTGGAATTTTACTTTCACGCGGCCATAGCCGCAGGACAATAAGAGAATATAAAGATGTGGATAACATATTACTAACGAATTTTTACACTCGTCGGGGCCTCTGTTGCCCTAGGGCCCCGTATAATGTTGTTGACTGGCCTGTTGTATTTCATTTTTTTTTTATGTTTGTTCGCGCATAACTTCGTCGCTTGCCAACCGATTTGAAAAATTATTATTTTTTTGTTGGAAAGTGTATACTTCCCAAATGGTCCCATAGTCACCAAGTTGGGATCTGATGATGGAATCTTGGCGAAATTGAGGGAACTCTTCAAATTTTATAAGAAAACGTACAGCGTATTTGGTATATTTTTTTTTTCTACAACAAGTGAGAGAAAGAGAACCTCCTCCTTTTTTAAAAGTCGGTTAAAAATATTATTGCTTTATTTTATTTTTAAACTTTGCCTCACACTATGAATTACGTTTGTATTGTGGGTGTTTTTACAAACTTGTAAACTCACATACACAAGACACCCGGAACATACCTATCTTAGGCCTTGCTCCGGCGGAGTCTCATGGCGGAATGGCGACTATCGCAACCCAGTGCTGGGCACGCCATAACTCCGGACCATGGCCTTGGTACAGGCCATGGTCCGGAGCGAGGAGGAGTGGCAGGCGGTCGCCTCCTTCTGCGAAGCAGTAATGCTAGCAAAGGAGGCGGCCGATCGCGTGAGGCAACGGTCCTCACGCCTCATCGCCGCCGGGATTCCGATCCCGATTTCCGGCCATCGTAGGCGCAGGCTTGCGGACGGTGAGCAATGGGTGGCTCGCCGTCCGACCGTCCGGTAACCGTCCAGACCGAGCCCAAGTCGTCGACGGCGCGTGCTGTTCCACGCGTGCCTCAAGGAGATGTCAGCAACTGTAGGGGCCTAGCAGGGTCGAAGCCTACTGGGGCCAAGGGTCTGATTCTGAAAGGAAGACTCGGCCCTGGTACGAAAGGCAACGAAGGAACAGGAGTGGGTTTTTAGTCAGTAAAAGTCTGACACTATCTCCCGCCCCGCCCAAGGGCGGGGGATGTCATAAGATGATTATCCCACCGAAAAAAAAAACCTATCTTAGGCCTTACAATTTTTTGTCCGTGTAAGAATCAAACCCGCTACACGTAGAGCAGCAGCCAAATACTCAACCACGGTGGAAACTAAAAAATATGTTATCAAAGTAAAAACCCTTATCAAAGTTTTGTTTCTATTTACCCCTTTGGCAGTTTGTCAAATTCATCTCACTGTAGCTAAAAAAATAATTGATAGTCATTACAAAACCAGCATCCAGCACAACCGATCTAACTTCAGACATCATTTTCCCAGACAAAACCAATAACCCCATGCTGCATCCATATTCCGTTAGATTCAAAACTGAAACCGTTTAGAATCAATATAATCGTTCTGCCTGACCGGAATAGGATGTCGTTTAGGTGTTTACAGTCCAATGCTGACTGTTAACGACGCGATGGGAGGACATCAAAGTAAAACCAGCCATCGACGTACTAATGATCGCTTTGAACGCCATAATTGCTTCAGGATTTAATGTCTTAATTTCTTTAAGGACTGCCGTATTGTGGTCTTGTTGGAAAAGGATGGGAGAGAAAGAGATAGAACTAGTTGTAACATTTGAGATAGAAAGGGATAGACAAACTAGTTGTCTCGCTATGGATATTTCTTTTTGTTTTTTGCCAATTTATTGTTTATAGGTTACAGCCATAAGATTTTACTATCTCTTACAACTAGGATCCGTCTTTTGTTTTAGGAAAAAGTGATCATAGGTCTATCAACTTGCAGACAAATGCTGAAAATATATTATGTCTCTTACACATGTTTGAGCAAATAAAATGTCTTGTTTCTTATTATTTCTTATAATGTGCTCAAAGTCACCACAGTCAGCCACATTTTAAAGAGTTTTTGTTTTATTTTTATTGATAGGCTCGCGTTTGACCACTATCTCACCAGGTAAGCGATGATGTGGCCGACGATGGAGTACACTTGCCTAGAAGTAACCTATTCACTCTTGACTTATTTGGTTTGCCTAGCTGAAGGGCATTATTTTGGCTATTTAACGTAAGAATCGAAACAATAAAACTATAGCTGTCTAATATTTACAGTCAGTGAAACCAATCCCTAAGCGTTCTTCGTTTAAAAACACCATATCATTCAATCAAATTCTATGTTTATAAAAACCTTTACTTAACTCATTCTCTCAGACGCAATAGAATCCATCGCCAACTCACTGTACCGCATTTATTTCACGATAAACTATTTATATAACGTTTCTTCAGACATTCGACAAGAACAACTGGCAATTAAAAGTGACAAATGGTATGAGTTATAAGTCCCCTCATGTCATGTTGTAACGGTGTGTTCGCTTCAAAGACTTCACGCCGGCTTCAGATCTTTTCACTGGCCACTTCACACTTGTTGACAGCCAGTGAGATAGTTTAAAAAAAATGTTTAGGAAAAAAAAATTGTGTTTTTTTGTCTTTGGTCAGTTTGGTCCTTTGATACGTGGCTATGAAACTTTTGAGAGTTTAAGATATTTGTTGGATAAGAGGACCAAAATTCTATAATTTTGTAATTATCTAAACTCGCTACCAATTGGCCTCTTTTTTGTCTTATTAAACACGGTAAATGACAGCAATAACGATGATATGATCATTTAAATTTTTCAAACCAGTAGTCGGTAGTTCATCAGTTAAAAACACCATTGCAGATTATTCTTAATAGGTTTAAAAGAACCATTAAAAGATTATCCCAAATTAGTGCGACACTAATTGCATTTAGATTTGAAATGTGACGGTTATTATTGGACCATAGACCTTCCGCCATAAACAAGGCCGTATATCTAGGCTGTTGGCGCTTGCTACTGTTACCACTTTTGCTAGTCGTTAGCTTTTGACGGATGACAGATAAAAAAAAGATTAAAGTAAAATGTCCGGTAGTGTTATGACGCGTGACCGTTGGCTGTATAGCGTATCTGCCTTGTCGTCTAGTACATTAAAAAGCAATAAATGTTCAAAAGAAAAGTGTTCGAAGACAATTTTATAAATTATTAGCGGTCGTTTGTGGGACAAAAATACTTATTCCCATTTCGACATGCATTAAATTATATTTTTTAAATATATTCTTATCGTTGGTTCCGATGTTAGTCAGTAAGTCATTTGTGAAATATGGTTTAGTGGTTTTTAACTAGTAGGTAGTTAAATAGCGCTAAAGTTTATTTTATGCAGTTTCGTGTTTATCTAACGTGCTGGTTTATTTATGGTTGCACACTTTTTCTTTACTTTCTCTCTTTTTTCTTTCACTTTTTTTTTTCTCTTTTTTTATTATCTCTGATTAAACATCCGGTTTCTAGGAGAGAAGACATCGACGCGACAAATATGCAAGTCAAGTGATTGTCTACTAAAAATTCATTCAACTAATCAGGGCTAAAGACTAGCAGCAAAGAGCTATGCTCGGAATTTCCTTGCGTGATCACATCAGAAATGAAGATATCCGCAGGAGAACCAAGGTTACCGACATAGACCGAAGAACCACCAAACCTATGTGGCAGTGCGCAGGGCACATTGCACATCACAGAACAGATGGTCGATAGGGATGAAAGATATGGAGTGGCGACCACGTACCGGAAGACGCAGTAATGCAAGGCCTCCCACAAAGTCCAAGGACCGATGACCTAGTGAGGATCGTGGGAATCTGATGGATTCGAGACGCACAGGATCGGTCGTTATGGCGACACTTGTGGAGGTCTATGTCCAACAGTGGACGTCTTTCTGCTGAAATGATGATGATGATGATGATGATTAAAGTAACTAACGAGCTTTTAATATTTTATCACCTAGATTCTGCCATAATTTTTGGTCCAGAAACTGGGTCTAAATAAAAAAAAACCGTCATCAATCAAGAAAATCCACAGTCTAACACTAGTCATGAAAACAATTACGAAAATTTTTCGTTTCCACAAAACCACTTAGAAGTTCTCTTATAATATTTAAATAAAAGTTTATTTTTATATTAATTACGACCCTTTTAACAAACGATAGTGGTTGTCAGAACGCGCCAAACGTCTCTTGTTTTATTTTTTTGTGTTCTTTTTCTAAATTATTGTCTTTTGCCGCGCAAACGTACTGGCTGATTATTTTTGTACTTGTGTGAATTATATTTCTTCGTTCCATTTAAAAAGTATTTATCATGCGTGAAACATACTTTTGTGTGCAATTTCTTGTTTTTTTTACTACTAACTTTGCCCGCGGCTTCGCTTCCGTCAACTGACTACTTTATTCTACTCTACCCAACTCTACCCTATCCTACTCTACCCCACTCTACCCTCCTCTACCCTAATCTACCCCACTCTAGGACCTACCTGCCTACCTACCTACCTACCCTACCCTAATAACAACCTTCCCCGTATGCTGGTGAACAAGACAAAAAAAGAATTATTAAAATTGGTCCGTGAGAAATAGGGGTCATTTTTGTATATTAAAAAGACAGATTAAACGTTTTTTTATACGCTCTCTAGGTTAACCTTTCTGAGATTACGTTTTTAGGTTTCCATACCTCAAAGGAAAAAACGAAACCCTTATAGGATTACTATGTTGTTCGTCTGTCTGTCTGTCTGTCAAGACCCTTTATCTAGGGAACGTGTGATGGTATCGAGTTGAAATTAAAATCATATAATTAAGTCTGCGGTCCCTTGAAGCTGTGAAAAAAACAAACTTCTAAGTAGTTGAAAAAAAAGATGCGGCCGTTTATACCGCAAAAAAAGTATATTTCGACACTCTCAAGGGAATCAAAATTCATTGGATACATCCCGTTGACCTAGAATCCTGAAATTTGGCTTAAAGCAAGGTCTTATGCACAGATATAGGAATAAATCTGCAAACAGTAAATTTGTTGTTACGTCACAGATAACAACAATTTTTGCTATTCAGAAAAAGTTTTCGAGATTCTATTCGGGAAATGAACTACATAGGTAAGTTTGTACGAAACCCTCAGTGCGTGAGTCCGACTCGCACTTGCCCAGTTTTTTTTTATTAAAGAGAGACTCTCCTTCGGTTTTCGTCTATAGCCAGTTGTGGCCGTACTGCATTATGTAAGTATGTAATGCAATAAAATGATGCTCCCGTTCTGTTTGAGAGAGAGTGTCAGACTTTTATTGACTTATACCCACCTGTGTTCCTTTAGTTGCCCTTTCCGTTCCAGGGCGAAGGTAACTCTTTCGAAAAATCTTGCAGTCCAAACGGGTTCTTTAGACTTTATATGAAATATGTAACAAAGATTATAAATATGTAACTCGTAATATGATTTTTATAAAAGAGTGTCCATGGAGTGTTCTGCACGTTCTTCTCCAGAGAGATCTATGCTTTGGAACGTGCAATTTAGCTTCATTTTTTTTTGACTGACCGATATTTTGACAATTCAAAATTTTAGTAAATTGTATATTTGAAATAAGCGTTTCTGTTTTCTGCTTTAATACTTAAAGAAAACAACAAATATAAAACCAATGCCACCACACATCTAATTTAAGACCTAAAAGCATAATGAGCCATCACAATATTAAGAGCATGTAAAATTAGCTCTCTGCATAAACGTTATGTTTAATTAAATGTATTTACGGCCATTACGATCGTCAACGCCTAGGCTTTTGATCCGGTCACACCGAGTCAAGTCCCGGGCAGAATTGTATATGACATGTGCTGTCATGCTCAATATTTCGTGTTAGTGGATGTAAAATTAGATGGATTTAGAGGAAATCAGTTTCGAATTGGAAAGTACTCAGAAAGAAAAGCTATTATAGTTATCTAAAGTATATTTGATAGACGTGTCGTGATGACCCAATGGTTAAAGTCGATACTGGGCACACTATGTAATTGATTATTATTTTATTCTCTCTTTTAGTTTCGTTCCAAGTTACATTCTAGGGTATTTCTCAAATTACAAAAACGGCCCTTTTATTTTTTAACGAGTTTAATATCATAAAAGCGAAAGTTTGTGACTTTTGTTACTTCTACACGTTCAAATAATAATAATAATAACTCGGCGATCATTGTGCCGATAGTCGTGTCGGGCAATGGCTTAATAGCCAAGAGCCTCGACCAACACTTTAGGAGGCTCGCGTTAGGCGGCTGGATCAAGGGCTTGATTCAGAAAGCGGTACTCCTGGACACGGCTCGCATTGTTAGGAGGTTCCTTTCTCTGGAGCCCTGACCGCCGGTAGCTTGGACCCTATTCCCGATACCGGTGGGGTACTATTTTTTATATTTTTAAATGTTTTTTTTTTTGTATGATTTTGTTTAAAAAAAATAATTAAAAAGTGTAATTTATGTGTTTATAAAGAATAATAATAATTTGCCACCTTCACTCGGGCGATGCCGCTGGCATCAGCTTATTACTAGTTTAATTATAAATGCTGCAACGCCATTACATGAGACACATTAGCACCTGTTCAGTAATTAGGTGTAATTAGGGCAGCGCTAATCGCTTAGCCATACCCGCTGGCTAATTGCGATGGCGCGGGCAATAGCTGTCTGCTAATAATAATTTGATAATGTCATAAATATGTGCTGAACATTGTTATTATAAACTAGCTTCAGCAAGCGGCCTCGCTCGCTTACAGAAAATATAATTATCCTTGTCAATCAATGCAGCCTTATAGTGCTGGGACTAAGGCCTCCTCTCTAGAAGAGGGAATGCGCCGTAATCCACCACGCGGGCCCAGTGCGGGTTGGTAGATGTCACATGTCTTCAAATTTTTGGGTCTAAGGCATGCCGGTTTTCTCACGATGTTTTCCTTCACCGTTTTGAGAGCAGTGGTGATGAAATAAATTACACAGAGTAATGCATCTGGCTGGGTTCGAACCCAGCAACCTACGATTTGTAAGCCGGGGCCGTTACCATTAGACCACCACGGATGACCACTGACATATGTCACTCAGTGACAAAGTTGTATTCTACTAGTGAAAGAATGTTTAAAATCGGTCCAGCCCAGACGCAGTAGTTTTTGATCTTACGCTTTAGAAACAAAAATATAATAAACAAATCTTTCCTCATTGTAATATTAGTATGGATATAAAAGTATAGATAAATACGAAAATAAACTTATCTTTTGAATCGAATTGTGAATTTGTAAATTTTGAATGATTGATATATTTTTTTATGTAACACCAAGCTTTGCAAACTATGTTTTTGTACTGCTTACTCATGTTTTGACCAATAAACTATCTTTATCTATATATGTATATTAAAGCAGAAACTGACTGTCTGACATATCAACGTACAGCCTAAACTACTGGGAATAGAAGCGTGAAATTTTGCATAAGGTATCCTTTTGTAACGTAGGCAAGCACTAAGAGAGGATTTTGCAAAAGGGATGAAACGGGGGTCCAAAGTTTGAATGGAGAAACCTATTATCAAGCGGGCGAAGCCGCTGGCAGAAGCTAGTATGTATATAATAGTAAAACGATTAAACGTTTATTATTTTGGTATAATAATATGTATTTTATTTTATTGTTAGAATTAGGTATCTTGTTTTAATGATATTTAATGCGATTATAAATATAATTTGGGTATTTATAACAAATTGTATTTACGCCATAGCATAATCTTTATTTAACCCAAAAGTTGAATACCTTGTCGCATTAAGTTCATACCTATGCATGACTACCGTACATTACCTTTAAATAAATAAATAATAATATCATCATCATCATTTCACCCGAATGACGTCCACTGTTGGAGATGGGCCTCCCCAAGTGTCGCCTCAACGATCGGTACTGTGCGTCTCGCATCCAATGGATTCCCGCGACCCTCATCAGGTCATCGGTCCACCTTGTGGGAGGCCTTGCAACGCTGCCTCTTCTGGTTTGTGGTCACCACTCCAGAACCTTTCGGTCCCATGGACCATCTGAAGCAACAGCAACAGCTGCAGCGCATTAGAAATGAAGATGTCCGCCGGAGAACCAAAGTTACTGACATAGCTCGAAGAATCGCCAAACTTAAGAGCGGCCAACCCGAGATAAATTTTCATACAACCGCTCTTACGTGATTATGACGTTAGTACACTTGTTTTTCTAGATATTTTGACTAACACTCTGTTGGTGTTCGGTAATTTCGTCATTTACTCGAATATTTCACAAAACTTTTTGCAAGAAATTCGTTTTTTTTTTTTTTTAATTCAGAATCTAGATTAAATGTGCAAGGTTTCTATAGATATATTTCTTTTATATTTTTATTTTCGAGTACATTATGAAGGGCCAAAGTTCACGCAAAATAGCAGATTTTTAGAGGTTTTTACTGGATTAGTTTGAGACAAATTTATATTTTGTTTTCAATAGAAGCCTAGATAATATCCACAAGATACTGTATTTCCAAAATATCTAAAGAAAAATGTGTAATAACGTCATAATCGCGTACGAGTGGTTGTATGAATAACAGTGAAAATGTATGTCGAGTTGCATCCCCTTAAGTGAGAATGGGCAGGACACATTGCTCGCAGAAATAAGATCACTTTAACTTATCTTTCAAGTAACTACATCCTTTGCAATGCAAACTGCATGCTCAATGTTACAAATATGCATATAAAACCTCCTTTATTTACAACTGTGTTTCACCAACAAATTACTTTAAACATCTACAAAGCGAGAATAAACTTTATGCCGTTGAACTTAAGTTGGTTTTTAAGTGTCGTTTCTGGGTTGTAAAATATTTTGTTGATTCCGCTTTATTGGATATTTTAACATTATTAAAGTGGAATTGGTTTCGTTTCGATGTTCCCCTCACGCGACGGGGGGTAATTGTAATTACGCGTATTTACGTAAAAACACCAAAAAAAAAACTTTTTTAGGTTTTTTTTCCAGGAAAAATGAAGATATAGAGACCAAACTTTTCGGACCAAAAAAATTTCGTGCACCCGTGTGTACAATACGACAATTAAGCGTTTTTCAAGGTCATTCAAGTTGTACAACCGTGTGTACAGTCAGCGCTCCAAATACGTTAATGTTGTTGTTATTCCAATATTTTTGCTTTTTGTCCAATTGTCGTGCAAAGGGAGATGAGCCAGGGCTACAGAATTGTTTGCAAGAATCACCGCGACATTGGAACACAGGTGAGTTATAGTCTGTAAAAGTCTGACACTTCTTCTCGCTACAACCAGAGCGGAATCAGATCTTTAAAGGTATGCTGAACAGGTTGGTGGTCGTTAAAATGGGAGGATCCTCTGACTAGACGAGTGTTATACATGTAATAGACAACGACAGCCTAAACTGTAGACAACCTTCGACTTAGACAACTGTGTTCTGTCTAGTGTCTATGGTGCAGCACAGTTATGTACGGTTTATTGCGCGTCAATTTGGGTAAAATAAATATGTTTTCTTTCTTCTTTCTATGCGTCTGGTCCGGGCGACTGCCCGCGCGTATTGTTCGGAGATTCCTCTCTTAGGAGCCCGGACCACCCTGCTTGGACCCTGTTCCCGATGCTGATGGACTACTATTTTATTCGAATTTGTTTTTTAAAAATATCCAAAATGTAATATATGAATAATAATAATAATTTACTCATAAACCTAACAATAGGAGAGAAAAATTCTAGAGCAAATACATTTTTATTATATAAGTTATAATCCTAATTATGATTAGGCTAATTGTTGGTATTTGTATAAATCTTTAGGCTTTTTACACCCAAACTAGGACATTTCATCAATAGATAGATAAATATTACTGGTACTCTTTATTGTACACCAAAAATAAAATTACAGGGTGTCACAATGGGCGGTCTTATCGCCAAAAGCGATTTTTTACAGACAACATTTGGATGTATTTATCAGAGAAGGAAAGACAACGATTTCGCAACTTATGTAAAATCCATTCTCTAATAAAAAATACGCCAGTTTAAGACAATCGTGTTCGAATCCATTGTATTTAGAGTAAGAAGCTCGGCTTGGAGTGAATTTATCGTCTCGCAATCGGCACTTAAACGTCACAAATCGTCAGTAATTGAGTATTCAATTCTTTAATAAATTGCCTCCGTATCCGCTCTCGACTTACACAGTGGTGTGTGTTTCCATTGTACTAACGTTAGGTGTTTCTCTGTCAAACACTTTCTTAGGTTAATAGATACTTGAGACGCACTTGAGTAGAAATATAAACCCAAAACACGCATAGTTTTAAAAGGTGACTTCAATGACATTGAAAAGAAGTAAACCCACTCAAAGATTCCAACACTTTTTTTTTTGGTGGGAAATCATCTTTTGACATCTCGCACCCTTTTGTGTCAGTCTATTACTGAGTAAAACCCACTCCTGTTCATTCTTTACCTTCTTCCCAGGGCCCCGGGTTTCGTTTTCACACTACCCATGGCCCCAGTAGGGTTCGACCCTGCAATTTAGAAGTTCCAGTTTATTCCTGTCATCTTCTTTAAAACTTTCCATCTCCTCCATATTTCTGGATCCAAAAGGAAAGAAAGAAAGGAAAATATTTTATTTGGCAGAAAACTTCAAATTAAAAACAATGAAAAATATGAGTTACGTCTGCGCAAAACGGTTCGGCCGTCGCTTACCATAATGCCGTGACCACACGCCAAATGCGACGAGTCCACAGCGCTAGTTTTCAGCGTAGGCCAGTAACGGTGTCGACAGGTACATTTAAGTAAAATAAATTTTTGAATAGACATAAATAGGAAAAAAAACAATAATATAAATACAGAGAATAACAGAAAGTTTAGGATCGAAACAATGGAAACGCACCGTATCTAAGACTTCATTTAAAAGCTGCATATTTAGGCGAATCCTGAATGAGCTTTAAGCTTTTAAAAAGAATCATAGCGACGGCGGTGTACACCCGAAGGCACAATTGCCTTCTAGTATCATTTACCTCTTTTAGTCGGTTTGCGTAATGGTCTACTTGTTGGACTAAGCTATTGGTTGCTGCGCTGCATGTTTTTTTTTATTTGTTCTTATTCTTGGTAGGTTCGCGCTTGACCTCTATCTCACCTGATGGAAAGCGACGATGCGGTCGACGATGGAGCGCGCTTACCTAGAAGTAACCTATTCACTCTTGACTTAAAGATTCCCGGGTTGTAGCCATCAGGAAAGACAGATTCCGGCAAGGAATTCCACTCCTTAGCTGTACGCACAATGAATGTGTTCTCAAAACGGGTACCACACTGAACAAATGTCTATACGGACTACAGATAGTTGTTCCAGGTCTGAGTGTCTTGTGTATGTGAGTTTACATCATTTGTGGACGCAAACACGATACTGGGATAATAAGCAACACTTGGAAGCGGTACCGGTCACTAAAAGAAACAGTTAAAAACGAAACGATACCAATGTCCATCAAGAAAAAATTATATAACACTAGCTGTCCCGGCGAACTTCGTACCGCCAATAGTAAGGATAACGCCATCTAATGGCAGCATGAATAACCATTTTATAATGACATTTTAATTAGAGATTGCGTTGTATTAGATTTTTTTTTTTCGTAAGGGTTTCCATATTTTCTGACCGTTTAAACCTTCCCTGGACTATCACGAATATTTCAAGACCAAAATTAGCCAAATCGGTCCAGCCGTTCTCGAGTTTTAGCGAGACTAACGAACAGCTATTTATTTTTATATATATAGATAGATACGTATCCTCCTATGTCTTACCTACGGATGTAAAACTTGGCCAGCTACGAGTAAAAACTACAAAAGCCTCTCTTAGTTTGTCAACGCAGCATGGAACGAAGCATGCTTGACATAACACTACAAGACCGGTGGACAACATTAAAAATAAGGGAAAGAAGAAAGGTAACAGATGTACTACAAAAAATAAGGAAACTTAAATGGAATTGGACTGGTCATATAATGAGGACGAACAGTGGAAAAAAATGAACGAAGGACGTAATGGAACGGTACCCTAGAAATGGGAAAAGACAGAAAGGAAGTCAAACCAAAATATGGGAGGATGATCTGCCGAAAGGATGGAGGAGGATAGCTCGTGACAGAGATAACTGGAAGGAAATGGGGGAGGCCTATGTCAAAAGACAACCTGACTAAATAGTTGCAAAAAAAAAATGTACACTCAAAAAGTAGGATTAGATTAAGAATTTTGTTTTTTAGGTATGTAGCATAAAAAACTGTAATATGGTCAGCGAATAAAGGTTTTTATTATTATATTATTATACACGATACTGGAGTAATTTGAATTAAACATGTCTCAAACCTTACTTTAACGCCATATTTTAACAGGTTTACAGGCTAAAAGTAGAGTTTAAGAAATACTCAACATTAAATGCTTAAATCAGAAATCGGGAGTTCGTTACTCACTTCTTCAAACTTCATTTAAATAAACCTATTCCGATCTCTGATTTATTATTGAAATTTACCTCTACCTAAATAGGTAGAGAGAGGTTCAATCTAGGTAGGTTTTTACTTAGGTAAGCAGATGATTACCTAAGTAAAAACTCAGATACAGTACACGAGCCAGTTTAGCTTACACCTGTACACTGCTCGAGCACAGTAAGATCCCGCGCTAAATCCCTACGAGAAAATTGCTTCCAACGATTTGTTCAGACAAAACTTCCCATTTCTGTACTCCCAATACACAATTTACATAATTCACTAATGTATTTTTTTAAAGAACACGTTCTATTTATATTAACAGTCGTAGATTATGGCAGCCCAAATTGTTAATTTAATCTATATATATCTATATAAAAGGAGAAACTGACTGACTGACATATCAGCGCGTACCGAACCTACTGGGAATTTTGCACAAGGCTTCCTTTTATGACGTAGGCGAGCACTAAGAGAGATTTTTGGAAATTCAACATTTAAGGGGGTAAAACTTTTACGCGAGCGAAGCCAGAAGCTAGTATTATATCAAATGTATTATATCTATACTAACACTAGCTGCGGTCCCGGCAGACGTTATCCTGCCCGAAAGCAAGTTTTTATTCATGTCTTTTAGAAAAAAAACTTGAATACCCGATTGCAGCCACCTACCAGGTTCAATTGTATTCCCAAACCACCCAGGGACCCACTCAAATATACATATAAAATTTCATCCAATTTGGTCAAGCCGTTTAGGAGAAGTATGGTGACGAACACACGTACAGAAAAATTATACTTATATGCAAAGAATATCAAGAGAAAAGATTTGCATTTGTAATTGAGCCTCCGGCAAGAGACCGTGCCTACCAGCTATATGAACTTCGGATAACTAAAGAAATCAACAATAAAAAAATCAAATGATGATATAAATACGATTAAAACGAACATGTCTAGTTCATTCCCCCATTTGATGTCATCCCTAGCACAATTCTCGCCCTTATTAGGCGACCATCGAGGCGTGTTATTAAAATATAGATCACTACTGCTTACCATGACAATGGCGGATTAATAGATGGGTCGCCGTGCTGCTGTAGTTTACAGGGACACTTTAATTTAGTCAAGTGTGAAGGTAAATGGTGTATGTATTTTATACACATGTTAGTTTTCTAGACTTATTAAAGTTGGTCTGGTTACGTAAAATTATTGACCCAGGTTTTTTTTGAAGAGGGAAATCATCCAATAACGACAATACTATGCGCCGTCGAAGACACGGGCTTGGTCCATGCGGTCTTCTCCTTCGCTACGCATTACTACCTCGCAGAAGAAGGCGACCGCCTCCCATTCCCTCTCGCTTCGGACTATAGCATAAACCAGGGCGAGAGGTCACCGCCGCTGATCACCACGAGGACCAGATAGTAACCCATGTAGCGGTTAACAAGCGGTTAAATTAAAATATTACGTAAATAGGTACTCCAGGTATTTTACACCCTGTGGGATTGTTCGAAAGAGTTACCGTGGACCTGGAACATTAAGGGCAACTGAATTAAAACAAGTGAGTTTTAGTCAGTAAAAGTCTCGATACACCCAATGCGGAAGAAGATATGTGATGATTTCCTACAATAAAAAAAATATTTTATCCCGCTATCAATAACTAAGTCAGACTTAGTAATCCTGAAGCCGCAAAAAAACAGAAGGTACTTGTTTTCGGTATCCTCCCCACGTCTCGTTTCATGTACGACTATTTTATATCAACTTAATTATATTAGATGCTTAGCTACTACAGCAACACTGGATGTTACCACCATATCGTAAACGCTTTTCTCCATAACACATATATGCTATCCTAAAAAAAAAAAACAATTTTAAAAACCGCGACTACCAGGCGTTCAGAAAATAAAGAAAATCCGTTCCGCTCGCGATGACAAAAGCCAATTCCGCTTTGCCGCCAGTTAAGCTATAACTACCCTCAATATCTCGTTCTACCGTATTAGCTGCTTACTCGGTCGTGTGATTAAAAATTATGCAATCGCGTGCGGCCCGCCACGGAGGACGGACGCGTCGCGTGCTTCTATTGTTGCTTTTAAAAGCTATTTAAAACGATAATAATGGGTCAAGAGCTGAGGTTTCAAGTTTGTTTTTAGAGGAATTTTATTGGATTAAAGGATTTGGATTTGACTTTAAAAACGTGTAATAGAAAAATTGTCGCATTAGGTAGTTGTAGATATTTAGTTCTAGTTATATTTCAAATTATTCAGTTTCCTCCCATTTATTTGGTATTTAAATTAATATAAACCTAGCAATGTCAGTTTAAAAATAAAAATACATGTTGGACCAAGTAAACCCTTCTGAAACTTAAAAAAGATTTTTAGGTAACTTTCAAGAGAGGAGGTTTGCGTCCCAGTTGTGGGATCAGGCTTAGGAAATTAGATTTAAAGTTAATCATGAACATAATTAAAATTTACAGTATGTAATACCCTAAAAACACCACCAAACTCCTCAAAGGCATACTCACATATTTTAAAGGCAGAGAATTTACGTCCACTTACCATATCACGTCGGGTTTCCATCCAAGTTGGTCGTGCGCGTGTTCAGCCGTGAAATGGCTCCCTCTTAGCGTATATCGATTTAGGGGTTTGTACCCTCTCTTCAATGGAATTAATAGACTTGCCACAGCCATCCGCAGCGTTGGATGACAACGCATTCAGATTCTGTGTTCGGAAAGCGGTTTTGATACTTTCGAAGCTATGCTTTGATGGATGTTTTAGTCATTGTAGTAAGGGAGGTTTGGTAGTAATGTAGTAAGGGAGAGTTTTAAGAATGCAATTAATTCCTAAAATAGTGATAATAAATTCTTAGTAAGAGCTTGGAGTCTGGGTTTCGCAGTTTATGACAACGAGATTGCATCCTGTTATACGATAAGTACTCAAATATAATATGGGTCAAATGTTGGCTTACGTGCAATGCACCATTGTATTAACGTATAGACTATGTTTATAATAAGGTAAATGAGAAATTATGTTTAACCTCTCGAGACCTTTTTCGAGATTTTGGCACTCATAAAAAAAATAACTCTGTTGTTTTTGCCTCTAATCGGAATATGTAAAAGTTTAAGGTTGATGAATAACGGGGTCATTTGATATCTTAGTAGCGATGGTAATAGACTCATAAGTACAGCGACGTGGAAACCATGAACGATGAACGCTCTATGTATAAATAAAAATTTGACGCCCAGCACGGGACAGTTTATCACATGCTGGGCGCAATTGTGTCTTTGACTGTAAGAAATTATAACACTATATTGAAAATATATTTATATTATCTATATATATATATAAAATTATAATATAAAGAAAATAAATGAATTTATTTACTCAGAGTACATTCACAAAAAAACCTTTAAAAACTATGTTAGTATAGGCGCATTTCAAATAGGTATATAAAAAGTCTGCAGTCATGAGGCCCTCTACTCCAGGCCCGTGAACTCGAACCAAAGTCCTCATGACTACCGAGTCGATTGTTCGAATAAAAGTAGTTTTATAATCACAGAAACAAAACCTTTTCATGACACCGATATATCTACACTTAATATTATAAAGAGGTAAACTTTGTTTTTTCTTGTTTGTAGGAAGTGATCTCTGAAAGTACTGGTCCGACTGCTAAAATTTGTTCACCGATAGAAAGCTGCTTTATTCCTGAGTGATGTAGGCTATTTTATGTACGCGGGCGAAGCTGCGTGCGGGATAGTTGTTATTACCCAGTAAGCTTTCTTTAAAAATAAATAAATAAAAGCTAGTAAGTAATAATCCAGTCCATCGTTAGACTGTCTAGCAGAAATAACGTTTTGATTTTCCTTATTTGTTTTAAAACAATTATAAATATTTTAAATGACTAATAACTGGAAATTACAGTCTTTTAAAAAAAATCGGGCAAGTGCGAGTTGGACTTACCTATGAAAACAGTTCAATTTCCGAATCGAGTCTCAAAGATTTTTACGAATTACAAAATTATAATTTTTTTGTGACGTTAGTACAAATTTACAGTTTTCAGATTCTTTCCTCTACTTATACTATGAGACCTTGCTTCATGCTAAATTTTAGGATTATAGGACAACGGGAAATACCCTATGAATTTTGATTCCCTTGAGAGTCAAAACATACGTTTTTTGCAACATAAACGGCCGTATCTTTTTTTTCGTTAACTTACAAGTTTGATTTGTTCACAGCTTCAAGGGACCGCAGACTTGAGTATATGGTTTAAATTTCAACTCGAAACTTCCACGCGTTCCCGAGATAAAGGGTCTTGACAGACAGACGGACAGACGAACGGACAACAAAGTGATCCTATAAGGATATCGCTTATTCCTTTTGAGGTACGGAACCCTAAAAAACTGGCAAAAGTAAATACATCGACATCATAATACCTACTGTGCTATAGGACATGCACGACACTCTTGGCAGTCCTAATTTATTTATTTATTTTATTTTATTGGCCAACCAATAATTTTCACGGTACGGGTGTCGCAGTGGTTAGGTGATAGGTTGCTGCGCGGGTTCGATTCCGGCACGGAACAAATTTTTGTATGGCTTACAGATAGGTGTCTGGTGTTTGTGAGTTTACATGTCTGTGATCGCACCCACGATTCAGGAGTAATTCCTAGTGTGGAGCATAATATTAAAAAAAAAATTGTACTCTGTAACATCATAGAACAACAAAAAGAAAAAAACTATAATCTAGGTTAGTGTTACAATTTCTAATAATTTAGCATGCCCAATAAAATTAATAATAATAATATTCCACAACTATCACACAACGCCGTCTAGTCCCAAGCTAAGCAGAGCTTGTGTTATGAGTACTAGACAACTGATAAATATACTTATATATTTCTAAATACATACATATTATATATAAATTACACCCAGACCCCAGATTAATAACTATGTGTTTCAAGTAGTGTGTACAAGTACATAATCTATATATATAAAAAGAGAAACTGACTGACTGACATAACAACGCACAGCCGAAACTACTGGGACTAGAAGCGTGAAATTTAACAAAAGGTTTCATTTTATGACGTAGGCGAGCACTAAGAGAGGATTTTCCAAATTTCTCCTCCTAAGGGGATAAAACGTAGGTCCAAAGTTTGTATAGAGAAACCGACTTTCACGCGGGCGAAGCCGCTGGCAAAAGCTAGTTTAATATAAAAGTAATAAACTAACTAGAAACAAAACATTTCGACGATCTTCCAGGATGGTGCGTTGTGCAATAAAGATTATTCTATCCATCTATAATACTCTTTAAAATCTCCGATCGTAGTTAATTCAACAATCTGCACCGATCGATACCAAGTATCCTGCAACTCCCCAAGTCCTGAACTCGGAAGATTGAAGAAACAATCCAATTAAGACGAACTTGTTAACAAGCTGTGCAGAACAATATGACTTGGCATGCTTCGACGTTCGATGCAAACTCCCAATTAATATTGAGGATTATGATTTGTTTAATCACTTCAATTAAAAAATAAATTTTAAGTTATTTGAATTTTCAAAGATTCTGGGTATTGTAGTAGGGTTTTAAGTGATTCTGATTAGTGTTTAAATAATAAGTTCGGAATAACCTAATTTAGGATGTAATCCTGGCTTTGAGTTTGTAAAAAACCACTAGGGACTTAAAACGACTGATTAAATAAAACTTATGCAAAGAATTTTAATAAATACTTATAATTACTCAGAAGAACATTTTAAATTCTTTGTTTTGAACTTAATTACTCAGAAAATTAAATTTATTATCTTGGTATACAATAAAGTATATATGAATAAATAAATAAAATAAAATTTAGTTATCAGAAAAGTACATCTTAAAGTACCCACTAACTCGGTAAAATATAGCGATTCAGAATTAGGTGAAAACATTAAAACTTTTAAAATTACCTTAAACCGCTCAATCTTGATTTCGAACTTCATAAATCTTAACTCCACTTTTTTTCGCCAAAACTTCGTCGAAATATCGTGAAACGTTCAAAAATCGAGGGGTATCGTCGGCCGGGAGGGTAGTCTGGCAATCGACGCTATTCCACGATTCCACGGTGCAGGCTTTGTGATGCAGATAACCTTAATCCCTGTCTGTCGGCTGCGTGTCAACACCAACCGCAGGCAGGCGATAGGAACGAGGGGATAGGACTACGCCAATGATGGTCTAGGAGGATTTTCGAAGGAACTTCAAACTGCTCGCTGTTTTAGAGATGACGGTGCGATGTAAGTGAGTCCACATTTCGTGTGCTATCTCTCGCTTGTAATGTGATTTGATAACATCAATTTTCATTGTGCGGTGCAATAATCTGCCTTTATACACTATATCTGGTTTATTGGCAACAAATACTTCTTTTAGTGATGATAGATAACACACCTCAACGAGAACGTTACATGTCATTCAAGAGAACTGACTCGGGCACATAATTGTAATACGGTACCTCAGAATCCATGAGTTTGTATTTCAAAGCAATCATAGCCCGGGGTGCCCTTGTCCAGTGCAACCATATCTCGGGACATACTTACATTAGTTTTCAGGAAATATTTTCTGAAGCAGCACACCTAGCGATCGTGGCGAATCTTCTCATTTAAATAGCCTCGACTTCCATGCTTTCGCTTGACGTATAATCTCATCACCGATGATCGTGGGTGACACATCTGGTTGGCATTAAGCTCGGTCTAACTATATTAGGGCCAACGCTGCGTTAAGCGGCGTTAAGCCCACACGGGAGACCGCGCGTGCTCGCGTCACGTAACGTCACGCGTGTGTCGTGTATGGCGGTCCCTATTGCGGAAAACCGGATTGCACCTGTGTAGTGTCGGTGGTTCAAATTTAACGGTGTACATGTAGTCGTGTCGATGGAAACTTTAATGTGTTATTACGTAGCAAAACGGGCACGGGGCGCGGCTGCCCGCGACGTGTGCCCGCGCGGGCACCCGGACGCAATACTTTTGTATGGGGCCGCACGGGCGCCGCGTTCGGCCTTAATGTATGCCGAAAGTGTACAATAACCGGTATAACCCAACCATTGAAGGCACGCCCCTTATTTCCGCCCGACAAAGGCTAATTGATGCTAATTTTTTACAGGCGGGCAATGAAGCAATCCTTCAGCGATTGCTTCATGTTAGCATTGTTAATGTCTTACTCTTCCGACATACCTAAATACTTGTAAGTTTCTGTCGCGGAGAAAAATCGAAGGTTAATGGAATCCAAGAGTTAAATTACTTCGTATTCCATAATCCCCCCTCACTTTACAAACATGACGGTACATTTGTTTACTACACCAAATTTTATCCCGATAGCGCTACTAAGAGTTTTAGTTACCTTCAGCAGCTCCATCGGTTGCAAATCAAAGATTTTCAGGCAAAGATTTTCAGGTCATCCATGTAAAGGTTAGATATAGCTTGACTCCCTCATGTCAACCCACAGCCCTTTTGTCTAAATCCTTGATCAAATATACTTTGAGGATTCAGAGCTAATCAGAACTAAAGTGGACTCAAACTGTCGCCCTGAAATATTCCCCGATTAACCCATATAGGCTCATCGTTCTCTTGGATTGGTTGACATCCTGAATGGCGAAAAACTGTATTCTATTGCCACTATGCATTATTCAAGGAAGGTATGTAGAGATCTCCAACACCCTCATGAGCCACGAGCCTATGTGGCATAGAGTTAAAGGCCTTGCCTACGGATCCTTGCAGCATCAAAAAACCTGTAGGCTTATGGCCATGTCGATGAAAAGTAGTTCTTCAGTACTGCGGGATCAAATACAGGTTCAAAATAATTCAATTTCAAATAGGCATGCATGGGCACTTGTAAAACATTAGAAGCTAGTGCACGATTCGTTCCCACATCCATTATGAGAGGTAGATATAATCGAGTTACTCTCTATGTGCGCATAAAGTTTGACTCACAGTATATGAGTTTTATAGACCATCGACAAATAGTTAATCGGTCTGTATAAATACTTCTTGGGTTCCGCGGGACTGTCTGGCTTTTGGAGCAGGTAGAGATTGCCAGTTGTTAGAAACTGGGGTAACGACCCAGTCTCTAACTGTTGACTGGAATTGAAATTCCAGGACTGCGAGTGTGCTGCTATACTATTTCAGCCAGAAGTTGTGCAGTCCGTGCGGTCCCGTTTATTATTAAATTATTATTACTGCATTTTTTTCTTTTCATTTACACTTTTGGAGTGGTGAAACCTCTCTTTTTAAACACGTTTGAGAAAGAAAAACATATAAATAAATAAGTAATCACTTCGAAAACTTAAATTCTTTAAGCCTGAAGTATCTGCGTACTTCTAATTCTGAGCACATCACCATTAACATCATCGTTTCCAAGCGCCAAGCAACAGTGCGAAAGGATTATGAAGGGCTGAGATAGCAATTTGCGGCGTACTTAATTACAAGATAAATTACTATGTAAATTAATGGCCTGTTCCGCACCACGGTGGGTAAATATCGTCGGTTTTGAATATTCCAAGCATTTTCGACTATATTTCTAGTGTTTCTGGCTGTCGTTTCTAGAAATATCATATATGTACCGTAAGTACTGGTTAAACTAGATAGGATTGAGTTGAGTGGATAAAGCAAGTAACATGGACGCAGTTGTTTGTTTAGAAAAACTGTCAAAGGACGCAATCCTGGTAGGCATCGGCACTAGTGGGCCCCGTCCATTTTACTGACATACCTTTGAGGCGCCCTTGGAGCACGACGTCCTTTCGACTCAGGCCTGGTCCTTAACGGACGGCGAGCAACTCATTAATCGCCGTCAAACCCGCGCGTACTGCGACTTTTTCCAATTTATACTAAGTTAATTTGGGCATGACGTTGATGACTCAAAACTAAATAGACCAAGAATGAACAAAAGCTGCATGTAATCCCTAGTGATCCAATGCAAACTAAAGTTAAATAGAACATTTAATTCGCGATCCATCACGAGTAGTAATTAATCAAACCATTATTTGCTAAAGACATCATTTCCACCGGTCTACCCTCATATTAAATAACTACTTGGAGGGAGGAAACAAGACCAATTACAAAAATTATATTTGCACAATACCCCGCATAAAGAACAGTGTGTTTGTTCATCTAATATTAATAAAGATTTGATTCTGATTACGCTGCGCTATCGGGCGCCATGTTGGTATAGCTGTCAAACTTCGCGTGCACGACGCATGCGTGGCACGTGCCGTTCAAATAGAGTAACGTTTTAATCTAATAGGCCTAAGATTGCACAGTATTATGCCAGGGGGCGAAAAAACAGGATTCTGTTGATTTTTATGAGGATTCATCTTTATTAAAAATAACTTTTCTGTTATGATTTTGATGAGTTCTCACGTTTTTGATAACCGCTGTAATCGTGGGAGAATTTTACTAAATTTAAGGGTTTTTTCTTAATCAATTAATCTTAGGCATCGACGCCTAGTTAGTTGCTAGCCTGTTGGTTTTCTACCAGTTGCATTTCGGGGAGTGTGCGTCAGAATTGTATAGCCTAATTCCGCCAAGCCCGTTCCGTCATCGGAGCACCAAGCGTACGGCGATGCGCCAACTCCCACTTATACACACAATACGTTTTAGGAAAACATTCATGGTGCGTACAGCTAAAGAGTGGATTTCCCTGCCAGAGTATATGTGTTTCCTGATACCTGCTTTGTTTGCGATAAACTTCGGCAATTTCTTATTATGACCATACTAAAAAACCGCCTGCCCTTCAAAGTGAAGATAATGCTTTATTACGCGATGGCGGAATCATATATCCAGTATGGCTTTAATAGCTATGGTCGTACCTATAAAACCTATCTTGACAGTATCTAAAAAAATCAACTTCAAATTTAAAAAATAATAGTATCTCCCAAAATTAGAAATAAATTTTACGACAATATAAATGGCCTCTTTAAACACTGCAATGTCTTACCAGTTCATACTCAAATAATTTTTTAATTACTAAAAGAACAGTTTTCAATAAGCATCTAATAAACAAAATCGAACATCCTCTATGCACTCGGGCAATTTCTGAGAATAGGTTTCGTACACAGCGCGCCAACAAGACGTATGGCGAGCGAACTACCGCGTATATTGTACCGAGACTTATTAATAGTCTACACTCAGAAATAAAAAAAAATATTACACACAAAAATATCAACTGCAAACTTAAGCAATAGCTATTTAACTTAGACTATCCTGTATTCTTTTGTATTAATAATAAATAAATAAAAAATAAATAAAAATCCTACAACCTGGGGATCTTTAAGTCAAGAGTGAATAGGTTACTTCTAAGTAAGTTTAAAAACCCCTAAGTTGTAGCTATCTGGAAACTAAGACTCCACTCCTTAGCATCCAGCTAATTTATCATAATTGACTTTGTCATAGACAAAAGAAATTATTCTAAACCACATTCTATGTATCAAGAACCCCTCCTAAAACCTATCTCCGAAATAACAATAAAAAAACTGGCTAAGCACCATGGATCTGCGAAAGCCAATTACGTGAACAATGGTTGTAAAATAATACCCACAAACTGACACCACAGATGAAAATGTTATAACAGATTATTATCATGGCAACACCGTGGGGTGATGCGTCGATATAAGATATCAAATCACAATTTTGGCGCCAAAAGACAAGGGGCCTATCTGCGATTTTAGTTGAAATTGAGTGGTCGGTATCAGGAAAACAAGGCACGTAATTTATTTAATATTTTATGTACTCACAGACATAAAAAAAAGACAAAAAGAAGGAAACAAAAAAAATATGTACTAAAATGGGTGACGCTTCTTTTTGTAAAGAAATCTATTCCACCATACCTGCGAAAGGAGAATTGCCGTGCATATATATATTGTTTTAGATTTATATTTCTAAGTAGTTTAATATGTTAAGACACTGAACCTGTTTGAAAAATTCTTTCACCACTAAGATTTTTTTTATTACTACTATAATATATAATAGCTCAATCTGAGCAAAGCTGGGGCAAGTCATAGTCTAGTTTCACTGAATAAATTTTCAACATATCAATTAATCCTTTAAGTATTCCATAAATAGGAATAAGTAAACATTATTATCAATTCTTTATTTTATCTATAATTGTCTGTTTTGTGTTTTGGTGAGATACACCCATTTTGCTAATGGCGTCAGAATTTTAGCGGGAGATTGCGTCGACAGATCGACGACGCTTGTTTATTTGATCAGGACTCATTTATCGAACCATCTCCCCTAAACAATTTCTGTTTTGTTTGTTTGCAGTAGAAATTATTATTGCGGCCGCGAGATATCTATATGTGATGACACTGCGCTACGCGGTCATATTATTTTCAAATGTAATATTAGTAGTAGTAGTTTTGGCGACTATCGGAAACTCGGAACACTAGCTGTTATGGAAAATGCACACACATAGTTCCTGTGTGCGAAAGCACATACACAGAAACAATGTGCCCATGAATCTGCACGCATATATTGTAGTTTCATTCTGTTGTATAAAACCATTCAGTAATAGCGACAAAATTTAGCCTGTACTTACTATGAAAGGTTTTAGATAGAATACCTACATAATACAATCCAACAGTCATAATACCTAAGTGCAGTGTGCTTTATTGTGTGAGTTAGTATCCAGGTATTTAGACAAACACCGTTGGTCTGTACAAGCCCCGCTTGCAAGTGTACACACAGTCCTTTAATACCATAACGCTATATGCAAACTTGCGTTAAATTCAACTATAAATCACGTCAAACTCACCAATTAAATGATAATTTGTCATTTGGGACTGCAGAATTAATTAATTGATACAATATAATAACTTGGAATATAACAGAAACGTTTGCGAGCGAACTTTAAATATGAATGCGTTCGTTGGCGCGTGACTGATCTCCCATTATTGAAAATTTGAATACAGACGTCAAAACCGCGATGTCAGCGAAGTCAAAATTCAAATTTCGAACGTGCATTAGAGCTAAATCGTTTATTTAAATTTTACACGCAGTTGACTCTGAATGCAAAAATATGGCGTCCGAAGAGAAATTATATAATTATCCCTGTTTGTCTAGTTCGGAATACAAAGGAACTGGTGAATGTTTACACGCTATTTAACAATTATTTAACATTCCATTTGTACACGGACACGTGATTTGAATCCGACTTATTTGCATAATCCCCTTTATTAGTCACAATTACGATTTGACATAGCTATTCGATTATTAGCTTTATGACGTTTAATTTATAACTTTATCTGTATTTTTATTTAAATTAAGCTTGGAATCAATCTGTTGTAGATGTCTTAATAAGTATTTAAAAGAAAACTGCCTTTCTCGTGTGAATAAACGTCGTGTAAAGAAATAAGTAGTGTGTAATGAGAAATAAATATTATTGCACGCGTCTTCATGCGTCATCGTTCGCAATTAGCAGTAAGCAGATCAATCATTCGTGAAAGCATCCAAACGAATACGCGCCAAAAGCTGCGTTGCCTGTCAAAATATTGGCCAAAGAATTTTGAACCTAACAGCCATTACCAATAAAAGAATTAACTTATAAAATTGCTTACACGATTTTCTGCTGAAATATGTATTTTATTTCGCGCCAAAAAGTGTCGTTCGCAACATGGCGACCCCAAGGGACTTTATTAGTGTCTGCGACCCAGCCATTATACATTTTTAAACCGTATCCATATAAATTAATGTCGATATCACCCCAGCGTAATATCAATCTCGTGCCGTAGTTGTTCGCGGATTATGTTACAAATAATATCATTTTGTACGGTGATTCGTTATGAATGGTGCTACCTATGGGTTTTAGCGTATACTGTGGTTATGCCATCTTGATTATAGCGAATATTCGTGATTTTTATTAGGTACCAATTAATAGTTTACATATATCGCAGATTATTTAAAGTCTGATAAAAATATTTTTATCAAGTTTAAGATTTCTTTTCGTTTAATTAATGCTACTCTTATCATTCATTTTGATACTAGCGCTCGCACGTTGTATCATTATGCTAATTTTAATATCGCTTTTACCGTATATTTTTCTAAAGGCAACTGACTGAATTTAATTAATTAGCTTACTCATCGATCAACAGTGTTCTTAAACGTCTGAGGATCGAGTAATATACAGTTTTTTTAGTAACATGCAAATATCTACTTAGGTAGTATTTTATAAAAAAAAAAAGACTAGCGTAATCCTTACGGTATGCGGTAGTTACTTCTTGTAGTTCTTCAATGCCATAAAAAAGACTAAACAGCCAGTATCAATACCATTCAATCCAACTACTCGCCGGATAACGAAGTGTTCCCCCAACAAGGGAGGCCAGTTTACTGTTTCTTTATTCCATTATGTTTTAAAGAGAATGTCATAGCTATCGGGCAAGTGCAGCGCGGAACGCAGCCAAACTGTCGAATTAGCGGAGGGCGCGAACAATAGCTCCCGATTTAAATTGCGAACGCAGCCTTTAATTGCGCGCTAATAGGCAACCGGTTTTTGTTTTAAATTGGCTGTCAAGTTAACAGATAGAATATTTTATTTTGTTTCGAACAAAATAAAATATTCTGGTTTGTCAGGTGCAATAATAATTTTTAATCGTGGTTATTAATATTATTATTGTGCTTGAAAATTATTCTTTCTTATATAAAGTGTTTGTGGATTATATAAGTAAGAAACTCCTTGAGACACATATTTATTCTATGGAGGTAAGCAGTAACTACAATACTCCACATCCTTACTCCTTTTGGTTGTTTTTGTTCCAACAATTTAGATGCATGCCCTACTTTATAATTTCTTTTTTTTTCATTTGCGCAAAATATATCCATTTTATAAATCAACTACATAACAATACCGGTATCAAATTATCACAAACCCTCAAAAATATATCCCAGACAGCTATACCGTCTAATTACCCCACACAAGAGGCAAAAACACAACACCTATCGTCCCAAACTGGCGATAAATCAAATGAAGTAAAATATCTGTCCTATGGGGCCGCTCCAAGCTGTCAGATGACATAATAGGGTCCTTTATCGCGATAACGAGTGGTAGTAGTGACGATCAGTGTACGCTATTATGTTTTTTGAAAAAGGAATCGGTGTCGATGGTAATTTCGGTTGGAATGTAGTGACGATCACTGTATATACTACTCGTATTATGTTTTTTGAAAAAGGAATCAGAACATCAAGAATCAATACCCAACAGTAAGCTCAGATAAATAACTTTTCTGTTAGCATTCCCGCCAAAAGCTAAGTACAAAATGTATGGCAATGACGTCACGTCACTGGTCTCGTGACTTTTCCGCAAGTAATGTCATTAACCGACTTCAAAAAAAAGGAGGTTCTATTTAATTTTCGGCTGTATGTTTTTTTTTATGTATGTTCACCGATTTCTCTGTCAATTGTGGACCGATTTTGAAAATTTTTTTTTTGATTGAGTGATTATACTTCCGTATAGATTTTGGTCCCATAGAAATATTGATATGACCTGATGATGGACTTCGAACGGAACTCTTCATAGGATCACAGCAGAAATGTCGTAACAAGTAAAATTTATACGTATACGCGATGACTTTAAGTTTGACCAAGGGACACTTTTTAGTTGTGGTACCGCAACTAAAAAGTGTAAAATATAAAACTTATACAAAAAAAAATACAACCGACTTCAATATAAAAAACACCAAAAAGTGCAAATTAACTTTAATTTTGGAAGTCGCTGTTTTTATAATAGTTTTGTCTGTTCGTTAATTAACACCGACTTCGGAAATTACCCCTTGGTCAAACTTAAAATGTTTTTTTTTGGTAATACATTTTGTACTTAGCGTTTGGCATTCCATTTAAACCTAAAATAAAACAACAAAAAATCTAAATCACAACACTTTCAACAATAGACAACAACTTAAGACAGCAAAAAAGTCATCAAAAAAAAAACAAATTAAAGAGATCTCATTACACAGCAGATTCGACACGTGTCCATATAATTTAGCCCCCCTTCTACCCGCTACTCGCCAGTCGCCATTAAGACTCCCACAGGATTAGCGGAATCAATGAGCTGCCCGCTATGGCTACAGCCCTAGTGGAGTAGTATTCGCGGTTAGGACAGGGGATTCGATCCTACATTTGATAAAACCAAGAAGACACATCTACAAGTACAACACTAAGACCCTCACTAGGTCATCGGTCCACCTTGTGGTGTCCATCAGCATCATGATATGTTCGCATAATTTTTTTATATTTTTATTTATTTATTATATTCTTTATTGTACACCACATAAACAAAAATACAGGACAAACATAATTAAAAAGAAGTGTACAATGGGCGATCTTATCGCACGCATGTGGATGGATGGAGAGGCAGAGGGAGACCAAAGAAAAGATGGATGGATTGTGTGAAGAGTGATATGAAAGAAAAGGAAGTTAGTGATAGCATGACGAGTGATAGGGCAGAATGGAAGAAAAAAACATGTTGCGCCGACCCCAAATAACACGGGACAAGGGCAGGAAGATGATGATGATGGGCGGTCTTATCGCACAGGGCAATAAAACTTATTACTAACTTATTATTACTTGGGCTTATTTAGGTAAAGATAAAATAAAAAATTGGACGTTATTGAAAACTGTTTTTCTTTGATTTCAGGAACCAAAAATACCTGTCGGGTTAGCTGCTCGTAGGTAAAATAAAAATCAAACTTCAAACATTTAAATAAAACCACAAACAAAATTATTAGTCGTAGCTTCTCTATTAAATTAGGGTCGAATGACATTACATTACCAGTAGTACCAACATGAGGGGTCCACATACGAATGCACAATGGTGACAACATTGATTTGTAGTGGGGCCCACCTGTTTGAGCTGATTATTTCTTGTGATGTTTGCACATTGATATCAGGTTTCTTTTATTTGGCTGGCTTTTATTTGGCTTTTTTTTATTTTAATTGGCTGTCAATATATTTTTTTTGGGCTGGTACATTGTCAAATAAATTCTTTTTTTAGGTGAAAAATCATCCAATAATTTCTCTCGCTCTAGGACGGAGCGCAAGGGCATGTCAGACTTTTATTGACTAAAACCCACTTCTATGTTCCTTCTTTGCCTTGCGTTCCAGGACCCTAAGCTTCCCTTTCGGAATCGAACCCATGGCCCTAGTAGGTTTCGGGCCTGCTGGGCCCCTAGGGCCTACGGTTTTGCTGATACCTCGGCTCAGCTGCTGATGCCTCACCGTCCAGCTCAAGCGCTCCAGGGCTACGGTAAAACTTAAAAAATCTAGTTTTTTTTACGACGCTAACGTTTTTCTTTCCATTATTCCTAAGTCAGTAATTTCTTTACTAACACTAAGTAGATAACGTTATGGGCTCAGATTAAATGTCTATCTAGATTCCGCCATTCTTGGAAACCATTCTTTTTTACGAGATCATTGCTTTTTACTCGATGTTGAGCCGTTGTTGTCTTAACTAAAGTACTGTTTTACCTAACGTGTAGTCAGTAAAGACATTTTGGTGCTTACGTACCCATTTATTTATTTATTAAATACTTTATGCACAAACGTACAGCGGCGGACTTAATGCCTTAGGCATTTTCTACCAGTCAACCTTAGGGTGATGCAGAGATAAATAGTGGGAGGTGCAATAAAAGAGAGAGAAAAGGCCATTTGACTTCAAGACTTATGTTTTTATTTTGTTATTGTGGCGAATCTTTAATAGGCGCCCGACCTTTGGTATGTCATAAGAAACTTGTAAACACCGTAAAATAGTAAAATATCGCGAAAAATTGTAACCTATTTTTCTAAATAAGACACGGTTATGTTGAAAACTAATGAATTTGGATGTGATTCATCATATAGAAAACGATTTTATTCATAATACATCGAGGAATTATAATCAAATAAAGATTTATTACAATCGTACGGAGCGTCCAATTTTCCGGTAATAAATATAAGTCAGGGGAGTGTGAGATTTTTACCTCACTAAAATCACTTCGGTGATCACCATCAGCACATAGAAGTTACATCTTAAAAGTCCACTTCGGAACTCCTTCTCTGTAACGCCTGTTATGGCACTTTCCTGCGGAGACTGTGGGTCTCCCCTTAGCTTCTCGTTGCACGGCAGCACATGATCAGGGTGACACAGTCTTCTCTGGAATCACTCGATGGGTGAACATCGTCCCCACTCTGAGCGCCCCTGGTTCCATAGTGGTGCATTAAATGATACAGGCGGGGTTTCGGCGTTTTAGGCATTGAGACTTTTGCCTCCCTGACGCCTTCATCTTCGAGGGTCAAGAGTTTTTATGTAGAAACCTACTTTCACGCAAGCGAAGCCGCTGGCAGAAGTTAGTTTTAAATAAAATGTAGATAATTATGTGAACTGGGTTTTGTCCTAAATACCTTTGCTTACCTCAGGCTTGTAATCTGGTTTCCGTACAAGAAGACTTAATGTACATCGACTTACAAAAAAAGGGAATAACAAACAAAAATATCCCTCAAACGTCCTCATATTCCCAATTGGTGAAAACCTCATTTGACACTGATACTACTATAATAGAATCACATTATGCGGCTAGGGTAGGGCCCCTAGGGACGAGACAACTTCGATTGCGCGATAGTCGAGTCGAATAGTCGAATTACTATTCGATTCTAGCAACGATCCGTATCGAGTGTTTGTCCAGGGCATGGTAAAGGAGTGTAATTGAAGATGTCGATTTTTATTTGGTCTGTTGTTAGTTGTTTGGACAGGGAAATTGGTTTTTAAACAGGCTCGGATGACCGTGTCAATAGTGCGGTGACGTCTAGTGGGATGGGTAGAGGGCTTTTAAGCCGTGGTGAGATTGATAAAACTTGGAGTATACTTTTGACATTATTCAACTCTGCATGACTTGACTTATAAAACTAAATTCAAATCATTTGGAACGTCATTAGTTCTCTTGTTGTAATCCTTGTATTGTTACTAGGGTTTAGACATTTTTTTTATTTATTTTTTATTGATAGGCTCTCGCTTAACCTCTAATCGCACTTGATGGTAAGCGATGATGTAGTCGGATGGATTTTTGAGATGGAGCATGCTTGTCTAGAAATAACCCATTTACTCAAGGATCGGGATTTAAAGACGCAGTCAGACTAGTTTCTATTTTTTGTAGTAAAAAACTATAAAAATCTTACAGGCTACGCTTATGAAAATGGGAAATAAACCATAGAAAGAAATCTCTATGAGAAAATACGAGTACTAATCTTTTTCCGTGTCAGTATTTTATAAACCTAACGCGTCTACTTAGGTACATTGTATCAATCCATTTAGGTAAAGAAAGAAAAGAAAGAAAGACAGAACAATACAAAAATGTTAAGGTAGAACTAAACTACGCAGACGTGTGCCACGTACGCCGATCTGGGCGCGTCGGTCTCCATAAATTTTTTATGGAAACTAGACTTGTAGAGCTACACTTGATCTACGCCACGCGACGTCGTTCTACGTACAAATCAGGCGTGTTACACGTGTGCGTTGTTCTAGCTTTATTATGTTGTGTTGTGACACTGTTCTTCTAGTGATATTTTGAAATAGCCATTCTTATTTTTGTAGTTTCATCACATTGTATGTATGTACATCACATTACATGTTTTATATGTAGTAAGTTTGCGCAATAAATAATTACTTAAATTTAATTAAAATAATCTATATCTTTTTATATATAATTCTTCTGTACGTGTGTTTGTCGCTAACTCCTCATAAGCGGCTTGACCGATTTGAATAAAATTTTAATCGGGTTCAATTTTATTTTCTAAGGAAAATTTATTTCAGACAGGACAACTTCTGTTGGGACTGATAGTATACATATAAATGAATCCCTATTTCCCTTCGTCACGTCATCACACAGGAAGGGCTGCACCAATTCCGCTATTTCTTCTTTTGTTGTGTTTTGCTATTATCAGGAAAAGGTTCTTCTGAAAGATAAAAAATAAGAAAGTTGTGAGGAGAGGAACATACCTATATAAAAAAATAAGACAGGACAACGTCTGTCTAGTCAGTTAGTCCGTACTAATTTTATAAATGCAAAAGTAACTCTATCTGTCTTTCACACTTAAACGCCTGAATCGATTTTGATGAAATTTGTTACAAAGATAGACTAGAGCTTGAAAAAGGACATAGGTTAAAAATTATCATGATATTTGCTATGGGGGATAATAAATATTGCATTTTGTCGATACTGAACGACATTTGCCGTTCAGTAGTTTAAGCGTGAAAGCGTAACAGACAGACAGACAGACAGACAGAGCTACTCACGCATTTATAATATTAGTATGGATGATAATAATAATGGCGGCTAGTATTGAATTATATAAATACTGCCTGACTGGTCTGTTAGTCTAGTGGTTAGTGGCCCTGACTGCTATGTCGGAGATCGTAGGTTCAATTCTCACCCAGGGCAAAAGTTTATGTGATTAGCATGATCATTTGTTCTGTGTCTGGGTGTAATTTATCTATAATATGTATGTATTTAGAAATATATAAGTATGTTTATCAGTTGTCTAGTACTCATAACACAAGCTCTGCTTAGCTCGGGACTAGACGGCGTTGTGTGGTATTAGTGGGAAAAAAAATACTACACCACCTCCTCCAATGACCCCAGAAACATTCCTCAAAAATTTTAAGTTCATCCCACTTAATATATATAAAAACGCTACTTAAATCCAATAAATCGATAAACTACACACAATTATCTACAATCCATACCTACTTTACTGGACAGATTTAAGCAAAAGATGCAAGGGGGTCATCCAAGGGGGTCGTCCAAGGGGTCTGTCGAAGGGGTCCCAGTAAAACGTTAATCGAATCTGGACGTAATGGGATTTCTTTCTTGAGGGGCACATTGCTAAAGGATTAATTTATATCAATTTAAATGGGAGCTGTGGATACAGGGTGGGTTTATTTTTGAGCGGGATTTTATTATGAGTTGGTAGGTATTTGGATTTTGTGGAGCAATTTTTGTGTCTGTATGTAGGACTTTGTATTGAGTGTTTTGTGTTTTTATTATACAGGTCTAGACTTATTTGCTAGCGTTTTATTGCCACAAGTATTGAATTTTATGTAACAAATACAAAATTAAAAAATAAAACTATTTGAAGAAAACTGAATCGCTCACAAGTAAAGTTCAAAGGAGATTGGGCAAGTTACTAAGACACTTAGTTGCGCAACTTTTCACACAGTATAGTAGTGAAAATTAGAAACAAAAAAGGGGTAGTGGCATGCTTTAAAACAAGGGTAAATTCAAAATGATATATTGTGGGATTTTTGAAAAAAAATGTAAGTTGAGTATTGAGGTTATGTTACATATCAAAACAATTCGTTTTTAAATCCTGCCTCCGGGCCATGGAATCAGTTGCCTCTCTGATTTGACGGCTAGACAGTGGGTGTGCTAATATAAAAGAGAACAATTACACAGCACGCCATATTATTTTAAGTCTAGATTAAATCACCATGGACGTATAAACGTTCTAATAATAATTCACTTCACAGCACACACAAAAAGAGTCAAATCGCTCGATGTAGTAAATTAACGTGCAAGAATCCTAAAACTCGACACGAATTTATATTTGTTAGCAGAGAAAAACTAAAATTATATTATATATATTCTCGGCTTGCCGGCAGTTAACACGGTAAACGAAAATCGTTTGACATTTCATCGAATAGTGTTGTGACACATCAATTGACTACGGCGTTATAGCATTATCAATTATATCTTAATTGTTTTATTTTTGCCCAGAAATTACTTTAAAGAAAGAAATATTAACATAATTATGACAACTTTTAATATTTTTTAGTTGCGAATGTAGATTGTTTTGTTGTTCCACGATTTACGTTAGTGTTTAATCGATCGATTATAATTGAGTAAGAATTCGCTTCACTATAATGGAACGAATGACGTATTTATTGTATTAAATACTAATCAAAGTGAAAGTAGAAACCCCACAAATGATTTCAATGAATTTAAGTAAAAAATCAATAAAAATAATAGTTATGGATTATACAATAACTCAAATGGCCATACGCGTCAATGAATTTTTTACAGACAACCTTTGGAAAAGCTGAACGAAAAGAGATAGATTTGGGCCTACGAGTGTGCAGATCCCATGAATATTGTCAACAGTAGATCCATTCATATTTCAATACAAATGCTTTTGCATTGAATTCACAATTGTGTTTACGCATATAATAAACAGATAAGAAGAAGGAAAGTTGACGTGAACTCTGTCGACGAAGCGGCAACGACACGACGGCACGACGTTGCCGCTAAATCGTCAGTTTCATAGTTTAGTACAGAGATGCACAGACCGCGGCCCCCCGGTAATATGCTAGTGGCCCGCCAGCAAGCTAGCTCTTTTCAGATCAACCTCTATTAGACTTAACTAGCAAACTTTTCACCATTTCAGCTGAAACTGCACCAGAATCAATGCAGTTAGAATTAATCGATATTCAAAACGATCAAGATTTTCGCAACAAATTCAATGAAGGGGACTTGCTGAACTTTTACCGCTGCATTGATAAAACTATGTACAAAGAGTAGCGCACAAATGCCCTGAAACACGCCAGCTTATTTGGTTCTTTTCGCTATTGAATAATAACAAAACAAAATATCGATTCGAAACCACGTTGCAAATGAAAGTTAAGAAGCAATTTTACGTGTAAGCTACAAGTAAATTTGAGCCAAATATAAAAAAGATTGTAAAGATAAAGGTTGTATAATATTGATTGGCTTTTTTTGTTTGATTGATTGGTTGATTGTGTTGTGATTGTGTGTTTGTTGTTGTTGTTGTTGTAAGATTGCAGTGCCATGCTTCAAATTAATATATTATTTCTTAAATTAAATTTTTGGCTTTTTTGTTTTTAATTTTTGCTTGTGACCCGCCATCAGTTCATCATTTCCCCAAGTGGCCCATAGTCTCAATAATTTTATTTATTTATTTATCAGGAACGATTTACATTGTATTTAATACATATTATTAATATTAATATACAATTCTAAAATTTAACATCATGAAAAAAATAGAATAAAAAATTCTGTGCTTCCCTTTAGTATGTAAACTGTGGGCATGCGAATACGCGTCTATGAAGCTACAATTTTCCGACAATTTCTAAGCGAGCACCCTGTAGCTGTGCGCTCCGGGTAAGGTCTAATCCTCCGCGTTTGTTTGTGTCGGGTAATGTATGTGAGAGCGCGCGCACGCCGACTAATTATGGAGACGATATTGTTAGAGAATATCGGATGCTATATGTATGGGAAGAGTGGCTACAGGTTTCTGTACCTTTAATTATTTGTTTCTTGATTTTTTCAGTTTGCTAGACTGTTTTAAATGTCTAAAAATTGAAACTAAATAAGCCTTTTGATTTAGTCCTTTATGTTATTCACTGTTCTTAAAAATTCTTACTGACTTCGGTACAAAAATTGTAGGTCGGTACTAAAACTTTTTGTACATGAGATATGATCAAATGATGAGTCCTGGACTCAGAGTTGGAGGAAGTGTCAGACTTTTAAACTCGTTATAAAATAAAAGTGCCGTTTTGACATTTCAGAAATATCCTACAATGTAACTTAGAACGAAACTGAAAGAAACAATAAAATAATAAGTACATAAAGTGTTTAAAAAAAAATACATACATTTTTTTGGCACGTTAAATAATATGATGGAATATATTGCGAGTATTGTTTTTGCGTATTTAAGTATTCGTTTTGACAGATTTCAAAACGGACTTTTTATTTTTTGACAACTTTACTGACTAAAACCCACCTATGTTCCTTCCATTGTCCTTATCCACAGCTTCAAAATATTGATTACATTAATTAGGATAATTAAGTAAAGTTTTTGGTTGGATTATGTCTGCGTTGGATTATCCTGTCTATTAAGCAGCCCTAATTATAATTTATTAATGAATACTTGTACAAATATAAATACTTTTTGCTTTATCGTCAGTTTATAACAATATACATAGCATCTCTGGAATTTTACAGCCTAATTTGTTTGGACTCAATAATTTACAGCTACATTTATTATACATATATACACACAATGAATCCCTATTTCACTTGGTCACACTCACACAATAACTTAGGAACGACTGTACCGATAACATATATATCTTTTTTTTAATTTTCTGTCTCTTTGTAAAAGAATCTCACGGAAAGGAAAATTAAGAATATTACATCGCGCTTTTGACTATTCATAACTATGACAATACACTGTCTGTCGGGTCAGCAAACCGTTCATAAGAATGAGAAGCCGAGAAAACTATAAAAATCGCAAAAGTTTATGCATCAGGACAGCCCTCAACATCTGTAAAGGCTGTCAGCTTCGTTTTTTCCCCCACTATCCGCTTACAAAGAATCCAATCCGTGTCGCCTGCTTAGCAGCGAGTGCCACACACCGCACACTTCGATTATATGCAGAGTAGTCGCATTTATACCGTTTCATCCACGTTTTGTGAACAGTATTTTCAAGCACGGAGTAACTAAAACAGCCTAGACAACAATCCGATTGTTGAAAAGATTTTTTTTAGCATTCAACAAAGTTTATTTTTCATTCATTCACATTTCGAGTCATTGTTACGAGCGGTATTCCCGAAGAACTTGAGGATTTGTAGTAACGGCAATAATCTTTCTTTGATATTGAGTTCTTTCAGGATCGGTAGGGTGATAACAACAGGCTAAATAGGCTATTAGAGAGGAGTAATTCAATGACAGATCTATAATAAATCCTCGGTTACCATTCAAATCTACACTATACTTGAATTTCAATTTCATGTGAAAAATGTTCTTGAATGTGCACTTATATCTTTTATTGAATTGTATAACTTACTGTAAAATTGTGATGTATTGTAACCGTTTGGAAAACATAAAAAGTACGTATCTAAAAAATCTAAAATGCAAGCTGAGACTTTTCGTAGCATGTCTACGACTTCGTAGCTGCTACGCCACCGTAGGATCTCGCAAAACTGTGGCTACGATGTGTCAATCCTCGTTTGGCCATATCATTGATGTAGGGTTTCTATGACAATGAAAAGTCTAAAGAAAGTAGGCAAAAAGAAGATTGAAATATCATCAAACTTTAACGTTTAAAACGATCAGGTCAGTTTTAGTTGGTCATATCATGAAGTGATCAATTTCTAAGATCTGGCCACGACATATATATCATAAAAGGGCGTTGATAAGTCAACGAGTGACTTAGAACTTTGACTTTTATTATATAATTATTCAGATGAATTTAAAGGCGTAGCAATGTTACTACGTTTTCGTAGCACCTCCGTAGCCGTAGAGGTCTTGCTACGTAACTGTCTTTAATGGTGAGAATTTCGTTCCTAGACAAGCAAACATTTTAATACGATAATGTTATTGCGATTATTGCTTGAGATTATTGCGTACGATTTCTCGAACAAAATCGTGTGAAAAACTCTAAATTGGCCTTTATTCTACACTTTTTTTTGTTATCTCTTAAGAATTTGTCACTAAATATACAAGTATATTAATTCTGAGAATAGAAAAAATGTATTGTTCAGTCATTAAAAAAAAGAAGTACATTTTTTATTTGGGTATCATATTTAAGCGTACAATATTTGTATTTTTAAATGGACCAAGTTATTATAAAATTGATGCGGATGATTTTTGATTGGTATTTATTCAAATTAATAACATCAGTTCTGCTCAGTTCATATAATTATGAACTAATTCCATGGATTTAATTTAAACAAAATACAAACCTCAGCGGACCACAGCACAGGCAAAGTCGCTAACTCGACAGACCAGTTACATATTCACGAGTTTGCAAAATTCTTTACTGCCACTGCACATGTCTTTCAAACTAAAAAAATGTATCTTTAGCAGTTGTAAGAGGAGCAGGCTTCAAAAAGTGAATGTTTTATAGCGTTGCTCAAGAGTTAGGGCCTTAAATGTTGCCATATACAAAGTTTAATAAATAATTCGTGGTCATCTTTCGTTGACCAGACTCTAGAAGAAAGAGATAACATACACTTTTGTATCCTACTCTTCGTTCGTAAGCAATGAGGGTGTTCTAAAATAATGTTCACCAGGTGGCAGCACTGAGACGTCAGGTTCAGACACCTGTCAAAACGCTTATGTTAATGACATTAGTTAGACGTCAACGTCAAACGTGAGACGTCCTATACACGTTTTCAAAGAATAAGACCTAACGGCTAAGTGGCGCCAACTTGTGGTGTGAATTTTCCCCAACACCCTCATTCAGATGGTATAAAAAATTCTTAAATTAAGCATCATATCACCCATTTCAAAAAACAAACCGCGGAGAAACGTCAAAAAAAAAAAACATAACGCAACTCGCGGCCCGCAGGCAAAGGCAGTTAACTGAACAGCCTAGTAAAATATTCACGTGTAGTTATTCCATGCGGCTGCCCGCGGATCACCGCTGCAGATTAAACTATTAACAAAATGGTTGCTGCACGGATTCCATTTTCGAATAACGTTTTGCATAGTTAAACGGCGGTTAGCGTGCCATGATCTGCGCGCCAAAAAGGTTTTATGAACAAAAACTTTTTGGTTGGGTCTACAAAGGGATTGGGTGGGTGAATATGTGTCATTTTCATGTTCTAATCGAGAGAGAAAGACTTCTTTTCAGAAGACTTTTCTTCGCTGTTTACTCAGTTAGTCTAAAACGATTACGAATACAGACCAGAAGATAAATACAATGGGGTTAAATACCTAAAAATAAATGGTGGGATGTGTTAACAATACCTAAAACATATTTAGTATATTTTCTCTGTTAAAAAGAAAAAAAAAGGTAGGAATAAAGAATTCTTTATTTCAGCATCACACGAGAACTTATTAAAACAGTTTCAGTTCTTGTACATGTGAAAAAAACCTGTGCGAGCCCAGAAAGTTGCCTAACTCAGCATGATGCTTCGATATTTAAAATTAATAAATAACTTAGCGCTGCTATTCTACTAGGACCCGCTGTGATGCCGCAGGCACAAGGACATACAAGTAACCTACTGTGAAACTCAGCCACAGGGTAGAATTCGAAATCAGATCAATTCTTCCAGAGATAACAATTTACAAACATATGAACAAACATTTTTATCTCTCTATACAACATAACTTTAGATTTATATAAGCTACAAGCTTCTGCTTGCGACTTCGCTCGCGTAATTAAAGAAAATTATCCAAAAAGAACTTAACTTCAGGAAAAAAGTATTCTATATTCTAATCTAGGACATAGTCTATCTGTGTGCCAAATTGCATCCAAATCCGTCTAGACGTTTGAGCGTGAAGGAGTAATAAACGTATACACACACCTGTACACACCGATGATAGTTGCTAGGTAGATACGAGTACCTACCTTTAGCCAATTAGACATAGCATTAACGTAGCACTATAATCTGCAATGAAATTATTTTTCATGGCAAACTGCACTAATTTCTTTCAAATATTAATCTCCAATTTTAGTATTAAAAGCGTCCTGCCATCAAATTTATCTCGGAAACTATGATCATCCACCATGACAGTTCTGAGCGGTCGCCTAGCAACGAACGTAATTGGCGGCAAATTGTCGAATGGATTGCGTGACACTATGATGGCGAATTCTCATCTACACTAATATTATTATTATTATATTATAATAAAGTGGTAAAGTTTGTTTTTTTTTTTTGTTTGTAGGAGGTAATTTCTGAAAGCACTGGTCCGATTGCGAAAATTTTTTCACCGATAGAAAGCTGCTTTATTTTTGAGTGACATATGTTATTTTATGTCGGGCGAAGCCGCGGGCAAAAGCTAGTATTAGTCGCAATATTTTCTCAGCACCAATCAATGTAAAAAGGTTGTTAAAATGGGACATTACAAGCGTTTTTGACAACTTAATATTGAAATCATTGTTTTTTTTTTCACGTGTATAAACGACACGTGTCTAATCCTCGCACACGTGCGACAAAATGTCAGAACAGGTACAGTCGAGGTGCACAATGACGTTACTATTCGCAAGTATAGGGGTGGATCAAAAACGATTGTATTTACCACCTGCTTAATATTAGCGAGTCAGTGATTTAGAATATTTAAATTGGTATTAAGTGATGCTCTTTTTAAAAGGTTAAGATTATAATTATTATGTCATGCGAGGTTAATTTGTGATTGGCCATGTTTTTTTTCGGTTTTTTTTTTGTCAGTTTGTATAATATCTTGTTACTGTTTTTTATTCCTTTAAAATATTTAATCGTTGATACCAAGTTGATCACCGATTTTTTATATATATCGATAGTTACTCTTCCTCGTACATAAAACAACTTTTAAAAAGTCGAGTTAAAAAAGAAATTTATAATAATTTTAATTTCAGAAGCCGTTGTTTTTGGTTTCGTTTTTTAACAACAACTTCCTTAATTAAAATTATTTTGTAATTTATAATCGTTTGTTTTAAGTCGATTAACAACTTATAAATCGTAAAGATGGTCAATATAAACAAGTGTTGACGAGTTCTTTCTAGCAGGCTCTTACCAATCTGCCCCCCTAGGCAAGTTACAATCGTATCGTTCGCGCTGAACGCTTCGAGTAGGCCACGGCTCCGATTCCTTTGTTCTGACGTCATCTCAACGCTCAGTCACGTGGTCCGAACAAAGGAATTGGAGGCGTGGCCTACTCGAAGCGTTTGGCGTGAACGATACAATTGTAACTTGGCTAGGGGGGCTGTCCAGCCAAGTACGAAGTGTTTCTTAGATAATCTGACGTCTGATTGTCCAAGATATATATACGATAAATGACAGCTGGGACATACAGCTTTTTAGGGTTCAGTACCTCAAACGAAAAAAACGGAACCCTTATAGGATTACTTTGTTGTCCGTCGGGCTGTGTGTCTATCAATACCCTTTATCTCAGGAACGCGTGAAGGTATAAAGTTGAAATTAAAACCATATATTCAGGTCTGCGGTCCCTTGAAGCTGTAAAAAAATCGAACTGCTAAGTTAACGAAAAAAAGATACCTATGACTGTTTATGTTGCAAAAAACGTACATTTTGTCACTCTCAATCGTCTATCAAAATTCATAGGGTACTTCCCGTTGGCCCAGAATCCTGAAATTTAGCATAAAGCAAGGTCTTATAGCACAGTTATAGGAATAAATCAGAAAACAGTTAATTTGTTTTTACGTCACAAAAAAAAATATTTTTGTTGCGATTCGGGAAAAATTTATATTTACTTACGTAAGTTTGTACGGAACCCTCAGTGCGCGAGTCCGACTCGCACTTGCCTAGATTTTTTAAAGTGGGTCCCACTCTGGGTAGCGCGAGAGGGAGTGTCAGACTTTTACCGACTAAAGCCCCCTTTGAATTCTAGGACCGAAGTAACCCCTTTTGAAATATCCCGCAGCCCAAGACAATGGACATCCGACTTAATGTACACTAGAGAGGATCTCTAGCAAGTTCTCTAATCCTACTTTTTTTTAAGTGGGAAAATAATCTAATTACAGCTCCTGGGTGGAGCGAGAGATAGTGTCAGACTTTTACTTACTAAAAACTCACTCCTGTTCCTTCTTTGCCTTCATCCCGGGGCCCCGGATTTCGCTTTCACACTACCTGTGGCCCCAGTAGGCTTCGACCCTGTTGGGCCCCTACGATTTGCTGAGGCTCGCGTAGAACAGTACGCGTCGTCGACGACTTGGGCTCGGTCCGGACGGTTACCGGAAGGTCGGACGGCGAGCCATCCATTACTCGCCGTCCACAAGCCTCTCTAATCCTACTTCTAACTACGTCTCATCATAAACAAATTTAGCAAAAAGAAATAATGATAAAGGCATTAATTAAGCCGCTAATTACAGCCGGTTATCAGGCTCATTGTCCGCACTGCGATTACGCGCGACATAAATTGAGCTGCGAATATTTAATAATAATTGGCTTGCCTTTGTTTAACGGGACGGGGGGTGTCCGCCCACTTCAGCCACCCTGCTGTACCGATAGCAGAACTGAGGATACAGATAATATAATATACTATTCCAAAACTAATACGCAAAGCTATCTAGTCCCAAACTGAGCAGAGCTTGTGCTATGATAAACTTACTTATACATACTACTGGACAGTCTGTCCCAGGTAAACGTAGTCGTCTACAACTTCGAGTGTAGAGTCCCCGATCTTGATAGAAGTGGGTGCTACATGGCTGTTTACCACTATAGATAAATTACACCCAGACACAGAACAAAATGATTGTGTTCATCGTACAAACATTTGTCTAGGGTGGGAATCGAACCCACAACCTCTGGCATAGCAGTCAGGTTTACTAACCACTAGACCAACAGGCCAGATTATATTTTGTTACCTATATTTTTGTTTCCTAAAAGAAGCAAAAGGGAAAAGGAGTATTGTTTGAATATGTACGAACATATTCAAACAATATTCCTTTTCCCTTTTGCCCTTTGGCCCTGAAATGTGTAGGTTCAAGAAGGAAGCAACTGAAGGAACATGGGTGGGCTCTGTAAAAGTCTGACTCTTCCTCTCGCTCCACCTAAAGCGAGAAGAGTTATTTATTAAATGTTGATGATTACCCGACCCAAAAAAAAACGACTATGTAAGGATCGTAGTAGTTGGCCCATGAAAAACATGAGGCGTCCGTATCTGTGATCTACAACCCAGTTACTGGGTGACACGATGCCATTTGGTAATGACTGGTTGTCGGTATTTCAGGATTACCTATAACGGCTGTCAAAAATCTACAATTGATAGCTGGGACCAAAAGCCTTACGTGCTATACGGGGAATCGAACGAAAGAATCTCGCTAGTTAAGAGGGTCCTTTTCCACTCGCCTATCTTCAACATCGAGCATGGTTTAAAAGCTTGTTGCTTCATCTAACGCAATCCAACGCGATGTTTGATGAAGAGGCAATGCAAAAAAAAGAAAGAGAGATAACGCCTAAAAACTGCTGGTAATTCCGTGATTTACTCGAATATTTCACAAAACTTATTCCAGGAAACACTAAATAAAATATTAGAAAAAAAATATATTCTACATAATATTGTCCCACTGCTAGGCTAAGGTCTCCCTCCATTCCTTCCATTAGGAAAAAAAAGAAGCGAAAAATGACGTTATTTCTCTTATGTTTTTTAATTCTTAAGGAAGACATCTAGGTTGTCGCGCCATCTCGATCCATGCGCTCTGGCCACGTCTGGACTCCATCTTGACATATTGTGAAATTTTACTAAATTAAACCAATTATATTAAATACACCTTCTCTTTTTGCTATCTGTACCGACATCCGGCTACACAGTTAAGCCGGTTATGAACGGCCAGTAATGACGGTGTCATTTACGCGGTGAATTATAATTGGCCCGATAACGCCGTCCGCCCGACATTAATAGACAAGTTAATTTAAACGCCCTGTATATAGTGCCCGCTGTATATAAGGGGTATGTAATATGCTGACGCTTGACGAGCGGGCGGCCGAGGGTTTTTGCAGGAAAAATTGTATGTGTGTTGTAGTGTACGTATGGTTATTATTTGAATTTTTTGATGGGGCTGCTTTTTATGTAATGACAGTCAGTAAATACAGTTTATCTACCATCTTCCAGCGTCTTACTCCATAAACTTTGAACTCCCGTTTCAAACCCTTAGAGGGTGAATTTCGGAAAATTCTCTCTTAGTGCTCGCCTACGTCATAAAAGGAAACCATCTGTAAAATTTCATGTTCATAATATCAGTAGTTTCGGCTGTGCGTTAATAATATGTCAGTCAGTTAGTTTCTCCTTTTATATTTAGAGATTATAAATCAAGCCACACAAGGCGGGAACTCCACACCGCTCCCGCCTTAGCCATCGATGTTATTTTTTTATAACCACCCAGAAAGTGGCTTGCATAGAAGATAACTAGTGGCTAAGACAGTATCATTCGACGCTCGTTAATTGTGACTGACTTAGTAATTTAGAAGGCAATGTAGATTTTTAGGGCTGAAACTGCGTAACGCGGACGCCCGCGCGGTTCCATACAAAAGTGCCCGTTGCGGTGACCCGCGCGGGCATCCGTCGCGGAGAGCCTGGTCCCGCTCCCGTTATGCTACGTTATAATGCGCCAATTTTTTTCAATACACTTACTCGAAAACCCACTGTTATCCCTGCCAATTTTAGGCATGCAAATTACTGTTTTCCTCACTAGCACGGAAAAGTGCGCGATTTCACCACCACCACAATTTGGGACACGCATCCCCCGTCGTGAGAGCTCCTGATTCTAAAAGGAAGACTCGGCCCTGGTATGAAAAGCAACGAAGGAGCAGGAGTGGGTTTTTAGTCAGTAAAACTCTGACACTATCTCCCGCGCCGCCCAAGAGCGGGGGATGTCATTTGATGATTATCCCACCGAAAAAAAACCCCCACCACAATTTATTTTTATTTTTTTAAGGATTAGCTTGCGTTTGACCACTATCTCACCTGATGGTAAGCGATGATGTGGCCGACGATGGAGCACGCTTGCCTAAAAGTAACATATTCACTCTTGACTTAAAGACCCCCTAGAACCCCCAAAGAACCCCTAGGTTGTAGCTATCTGGAAAACCAGACTCCGGCAGGGAATTCCACTCCATAGCTGTACGCATAATGAATGTGTTCTCAAAACGCTTTGCACGTATGGGTAGGATTTCAACCATGTACAGGCGGCGCAACGCCGTACGTCTTGTGGTCCAATGATGGAATGGACTTGGCGGAATTAAATTGTCCAATTCCAAAGCACACTCCTTAAAATGTCGATGAAAATAAAAGAAATCGATGAAGAAGAAAAAAAATCGATCGAATCGAAAAGTCGATGCTCAAGACTTTGGAGTTTTGATATGACAAGTTCATCATTGCCGATGAACTTCTTGGCTGGCTTCTCAATCGAATCGACCCAAAGATTAAAGCAATACTCCATACACGATCGAACTTGTGCTTGATAGAGGTTCAGCAGCAGTTCCGGCGTGAAATACCGTCTCACCTTTGCTAAGATCCCTAATTTTTTAGCGACCAGTTGAGCTTTTGCCTCGAAATAGGAACCGAAATTGACAGTAAACGACAGCGATATCCCAAGAAGCTCAAGTTTATAAGCACGGTCACATTCCGGAAAGATGTAGCCGAACATTTAGCGTATCATGCTGGGCACTAAGCAACCCCCAAGAGGTGCCGCGCGGGCAACTTCCATTTATTTATTTCTTCGTAAGTATATTGAAAAACGTCGTTTGATACACGTGGAAAGTCACTGCAGCACTCCGCCAAACTCCGCCTCGGTGGCATTGATAAACTTTCTCCACATGTATCAAAATGCACTATTTTGTTTAGTGTGCGATAGGCCAGGTCACCTTGTCGTTGTCTGTTTAAGTGGACTTACCTGAGGCAACCTTAACAAATTAAACAGCCAGCCCAGCCGATGGACTACGCTTTCCTATCTATCCTCGCTCGACCCCAGCAGAGAATTCCACTCCTTAGCTGTAGGTACGCACAGTAAAATGTGTTCCCAAAACTGTTTTGTGCAAGGCTGGACATCCCACCTATACGGTGGGATGTCCACCGTGTACCTACCGGTGGCGCAACACAGCCTTGCGTCTGGTGGTCCGATGATGGAAAGAGCTTGGCGGAATCAAGTTCCGTAATTCCGACAAACACTGTCACACACTTATTGATAACTTATTAATCAATTGCTTGCTTAGATACTTGATATGTTATATAGCAAGCCAACAATCTACAATTTATTTTTTTACATTATTTTTAAATACTAAAACATCCATTAAAATAATGCCAACAAGTTCCATTACTACAATAACATCAAATATTCGTAACAAACACCCTACTGCCATATGCGAGCCTTGTAAACGCTATCATTAACACTAACTGCTATAATAATATTATATAAGGGTGCATTCGGACTGCAGTTCGGTACGGACATAAGGGTGCATACAGACTGCAGGTCTCAACGGACGCGTTGTTTTTATGGCTTGTCCTTTGTATTAATGCCACTAAATAATTCCGAACAATGCCGTTAAGTTGTGATTTTGATGATTGTAATCTGTTTGCACATGTGACGGTTTTAAACGATTTGTTTTGTGGTAGCCTAAGATGGCAGTAGTAAACTTGTTTTGGAGAACGAGCCACTACAAATATGAAAAAAAATTGTGGTCATGACACATGCACCAAAGTATCTTGACTTTGTGATATATAATATTATATTTATTTACAAAAAAAAATAACTAGATGTTGTGAACTCTTAATCTGCAGCCCGAAATTCGTATATCGTAACATTACAGTTGTTTGTGTGTTTAATTAAATAAATAAGAAAGTTAGTGTGATTACTTTTGTTTCTAATTACCTAGATGTTAAGAATTTTACACCAGCGTGCCTGAATTATTTTCCCTCGTGCCACCATTTGCACGCGAGCCATAGGTTCGTCATCTCTGCATAATACATTGACACGCGAGCCATAGGTTCGTCATCTCAGCATAATACATTGCCACGCGAGCCATAGGTTCGTCATCTCTGCACTATACATTGGCACGCGAGCCATAGGTTCATCATCTCTACACTATACATTTTCCGAGTGGTTTCCAGTGAGCTGAGTGTGAGATGTTTTTGCGTTAACGCGAACGAAACGTTTACCGCGTTTGGCTCTCTGATTGGTTAAGAGCTTGGAACGGGCCAATCAGAGCACTGAACTTCATAAACGTGTTGATGGCGCACACTGAAACCCATTAAATACTGTAGAGACTCCAGGGGTAGCTCATGTGATATATAAAAAGATTGCATAAAAATGTAACGAGTACCTATTATTAATTTGAATGAACTGTGTCTTTTGATTATAATAAATGACATTAAAGCAGACAAATCTTTAGATTAAGTAGGCATAAGTACTTAGTTTACTTAATAAAATAATAACGTAAAACTGGATAAGTAGCCAGGGCAATCGTTATTAATGATTGTGGATTATCGTTACTATTACAAAATGTAAGCTATTGTAAACGTGATTAATAGTTTTTTAGGAACACGTGCACCTAAGGTCGCTATCCCACTGGCGTTTTACGAGCGTTGCCGCTTTTATAACGCGGTTTGAGGTGTACGCAAGAAACTTACGACGTTAACGTCGCGTCTGCGCAACGTTGTCGCTGCGTAGACGTTGGAGAAGCGCCAACGCTCAACGCCAGTGAGATAGCGGCCTTAAGTTGAAGCGCGATTTAGATGAAACTAGCTGCTACCAGCGGCTTCGCCCGCGTTCTAGTAGAAAATTATCCCAAAGAAACATACTCCCGGGATAAAAAAGTATCCTTTTTTTATTATTGATAGGCTCGCATTTGACCACTATCAGGGATGATCCTATATGCTATTCCAAGTCATAGCCTACCCGTGTACCTAGTTTCAACAAAATCTGGTCAGCCGTTCGTGTGTAAAGAAGTAACAAACATACACGCACACACGAAATAACTTTCGCCTTCATAATAAATTAATAGGTCTCTGAAATGCATAGTTTCTACGTTGGAACTCTAGTCTTAATATGAAAAAACATTTTTTTATTAGCTTTCATAAGTACTGCGATATTCCAGAAAATACAGAACACAAAGAAACCAAAAAACCTATTTTCGAAAAATAGTTCCAAGACAATTCAAAGATATAACACCTTTTATTAAACGAAATGCCTTTAAAAGAAAAGAAATTGCTTTCACTTATTGGGTGTGGGTTTAACAACAAACTGTGTACCTATGTGCACAAACTGTATTTATGATTAACTAGAGACCCGTCCCGACATCGTTGACACAGACGCAAATTATTATGTACATTAAATATCGTGGTTTATCGGTATTTCTATTAGTAAAAACCGCATCAAAATCCGTTTCGTAATTAATTGGCCCTACCACACACAAGCTCCACCACAGTTTTGCCTGCGCAGGCCCGTTCGTAGGTACGTTGAACACTGTGTAAAATTGTATGAGACACAAATAAAACACAAACCAACCTACCTTTTATTTAATTCTAAATCTAAATTAACTACATCAATTAAGAGAGTAATATCGAGCAAAAGATTACGTAACAAATCAAAGACCCAAATATTCCCCTACCTGCGCAGCGTCGACAACACAGGCTTAGATCTACCCTCTTCAAACCGCAATATTAATACCAACGGAAAACTAAAACACAGCCCTTAAGTCAATGGTAGAAGGTTTAATTTTCAAAAATTTTAGGTTAGAAACCGCCATCTTAGTTTGGTAAGGTATTCCCGCCACTTCATTTGCGAAAATGTTGGTACGCCTGGCTTAAGTGTTGCACGCTGTTAAATTAATGAGCCAATCTCAGTCGGCCGGGGTTGCCACCTCTATATTTTACAAGGTGGTAATGTGCCGTAGTGCGGTGCTATAATATTGCCTTGTTTTAACAACAGTGAAGTACATTAAGGTAAAATATGCTTAGAACTTTATCTATTCAGGTGTAAGTATTTTTGTTTTGAATTATTTGGTTTGTATTCGTGGCTTATGTGTTAGGATTTCAGAGCCTAAAGCTAGGCCCTTAAGATATTGTTTATACTTTTAAAGATCTTGAAGAAATCAAATCAGAGTTCATCAAACTCAACTCAATGAATGCTTGCACTGGTACTGGTGTTAGTACGATTTACTGATTGTAAAACCTTCAAAAACTTATGTAGGTACAAAACAACAATTTAACAAATCGGATTCTGGTTTAATTTAATTTGACTAACCATTTCCTACCTTTTTTTAGGTGTGAAATCATCTAATGACATCAAGGGCGGGACTTTTAGTGTCAGACTTTTACTGACTAAAACCCACTCCTGTTCCTTCTTTGCCTTTGTTCCAAGGACCCAAGCCACTTTAGCACAACCCATGGCCCCAGAGGCTTCGACCCTGCTGGGCCCCTACGGTTTACTGATGACATCTCCTTGAGGTGCGCGTGAATTTCCTACCTACGTTATGCTTGCTTTCCAGTGTAACCGGATACGAGCGACATCTTCTCTGACTTCCACAACTCAGTAACTGGATAACATAATAACCCAGGTATTCTGGCGTGTGACTCCTAACGAATCGAAGTACCGATACCTAACCAATTAACATCCTAAAAAATTATTATTGTTTTTTTTTTAATTTATATTTAATATTAAACTAGATTTTTAGAAAATGTTATTTTTATTAAGTTTTACAAATTACAATTATTGTGAATGATCTCTCTGTCTATTGCTGGAAACTATGCCATGAAACGAGCAGAAGTTTAAAGTTTATCGCGAACAGACAGACTGACAGACGTTGAGTTGACAGGGTCTTTGTTTTGTAATATGTATGTATAATATGTAAGCATATATACCTTTAATTAAACCTACCTACTACCTACCTTGAATATTTGCAAACAAAGTTATCTGGTAGAATTTGACGGAATTCATAACGTACATTGACATTTATTTACTTTATTTAGATATAATTTTTAAGACCTTTTAAAATACATATAATTAGCAAAAAGTTGGAATTGAATTGAGCTTAATATTGTTATTTATTCATTATATCACATAACTAGCTGCTGTCAGCGGCTTCGCCCGCGTGATACTAAAAACATATCCAAAGGAAACATACTTAAAGGATAAAAATGATCCATGTGCTATTCCAAGGAATAGCACAAAAACGCCGGCGCGAGCGTTCGCTCTCTCATTGTCTTTCTATTGTGTCTCTAATTACGGTATTCGAAAGGTTAATGAATTAATCGTATTCTTACTAATAAATGTGCAGCGACATCTATATATATCACATAAGAACTAATCCTGCATCAAGCAATTAAAGTTCTCCGCGCGATTTGAACATATAGAACAGCCTGAAATCATCTATAGAGCAGTAGTCCACCAGACAACACCCGTCTGGTCGGAGGATCCTCCCTTTTCAACGGAGGTTTGCGGGACTTTACCCTATGTTCCGCCTACCTCCAAAAATGCTATTCTCTAACATTATTCCGGTTAACTGCTTTATCAATATTCCATTTGACTATTTTTACTTTATATCTATTTAACTTACTTTTAAACAGTCGCCATTTTGTCCGACGTGTCTATTGTTATACAAAACTGTGAAACAACAGTGTTATGTAAGCTATTGTAATCTTAAATGGTTCACGGTAAAATAATCAGATGGCAAACTAGATTTTACTGCAGTCATTTTGAATGTACGTGAAAGAATTCAGCTACCAGAAATAAGATGACTAGTTAAGAGTTTGTTGAAATCTTTTTGATGTTTCACACGTAAAAGAATTTCTACTTTCGATAGTAGCCATTTGCAAAAACATTTTTGAATTATGAGAATGGCTTACCTATATGCTACCAAATCTTTTCATCATCACTGTTGGACATAGGCCTCCCCCAAATGTCGCCATAATGACCGGTCCTGTGCGTCTCGCATCCATCGGATTCCCGTGACCCTCACCAGGTCATCAGTCCTCTCTCTTCCAATCTTTTATATTTTACATATACCAGATAAAATAATATGTTCGTAGTTTAGGTCTGAAAAATGTATATAGTCAGTAATATTTAGTGAAAAACCTATCAGAGTGGATCCTGCTGATGCTGTTGACAAAGGCCGCACAAATCATTTTGACGACTTGTCATTTCCTTTTATTTGAATCATCAAATAACTGTTTCTGCTTTACGCTACACTAACCTAACCTATACATTATATTTCTCATAAAGAAAGTCGATGAGAATCGTGTTATATGGACTCTTCGCCACTGAAAGATTGTCATTATTTAACAATTTAGGGGATTTACAGATTGCAAGAAAGATTCTTATTTATCTATATAACGTTCTGCCAAATTTTCACAAGATTTCCTTTTGTGACATAGGCGAGCACTGAGAGAGGATTTTTCAAAATTCACACCCTAAGTGGATGAAACGGTGGTCCAAAGTTTGTATGGAGAAATATACTTTCATGCGGGTGAAGCCGTGGTAGAAGTTAGTTGAGTTAAAAACTTGAAACTTGACTCAAATTCTATTTAAAATAATAAAGACTAACATTATTCGTTCACGGTTTCCCATAAACAATATTAATTTTTTTTATGAAAACATGTTCCCAAACGAAGTCGGTGTCAAAGTGCTAATAATAACATAATATTTGACACAAACAAAGTTCCATGTCACCTCACTATACGGTTCCATATTCGCTAGTGTTGTCAATACATAATTTACTAGCCGCAGCGAGGCTAACAATGGGCCAGGTTTAGAGGAGCCGGGTCTAATGAGACCTCTCACGCCCGGATTAGGTAGAAATGTTGATACGCGGAGCGAGGAGCGAGAACAGCGTTGTGAAGTCGATGTGTGTAAAGTAACTAAGGCATTGTACTATGAAATGGTTAAATGGAGGACAAAGCGTTCTTCAATATAAACTGCCATAAACTAAGAGCTACACAAAAATAATACTTTTCGCCAGTGTGAAAGCAGAATATATACAACACTAGCGGTCCCGGCAGACGTTGTTCTGCCCAAAAGTGGGATTTAGTAAAAAAAAAAATTACCCTACTCTACCCCACTCTACCCTACTCTACCCTACTCTACCCTACTCTACCCTACTCTACCCTACTCTACCCTACTCTACCCTACTCTACCCTACTCTACCCTACTCTACCCTACTCTACCCTACTCTACCCTACTCTACCCTACTCTACCCTACTCTACCCTACTCTACCCTACTCTACCCTACTCTACCCTACTCTACCCTACTCTACCCTACTCTACCCTACTCTACCCTACTCTACCCTACTCTACCCTACTCTACCCTACTCTACCCTACTCTACCCTACTCTACCCTACTCTACCCTACTCTACCCTACTCTACCCTACTCTACCCTACTCTACCATACTCTACCCTACTCTACCCTACTCTACCCTACTCTACCCTACTCTACCCTACTCTTTTCTTTGCTATAAACCACACGGAGCCCGAGACCTTTCCAACGAATGCAAAACCGTGGAAATCGGTTCGTGCGTTATGGAGTTATAGCGTCAGGAAGGAAAACCCGACTTATTTTTATATAGTAGATTATTTTTAGTATATGCGAAACCCGAATATAGTTAGTTCAGAATCAGTAACTGATTCGATTCCAATAATTTTTACACCATGTTATATTTTTTCCCAAAAATATTTAAAAAAGGTCACAAGTTGGAAAACCACTGACTCTAAGCATAACACAGGTCACGTCAGGTCATAGCTGGCATTAGACGCTAGCGCACAGCTGGGTGCGGAAACAAAACAACCCTTCAGTCACTCGGATGACCCGTTGACCATGTGTTTGTGCGGACAACCAGATAACATAACAAGCTTATAACTTTGTGACTTTTCATGATACAGTTATGAAATTTTGTACGGTGACCCATTAAAAGTGCTTAGATACCTTAACGCCTATTTTCCCTTGCATGTTAGAGTTCAAGTTTTCGAAAATTAAACTAGATGGCGTTGGTTTCTTCACAGCTAAGTGGTGAGCAAAGGCAATCTCACAAAGTATAAACTTGACTTTTAGTTTAACAAATAATAGACACATGCGTCATCATTGTCGTCAACAACTGATTGTAGTTCATAATTTCATCAACTTAGCATAAGTCAAGATGGCCTAGTGGTATAGAGCACGCAGATTGAAGCGCAAATCAGTGTGCCGCAAGTTCGAATCCCACGCAATTGTTGACTTTTTGTAAGTTCTTACCCGATTGGAAATTATGGATTAGCATAACATATATTAAATTATTCTTTAACTTGTTCACACATTTCTTAGAGTTAGAAAGGGATCACAAAAAAACTAAATAAAGAATTATATTTCTGCGAGGTAGACATAAGTTTTAACTTGACCGAAATGAACTGTCGTTTGGTTGTAGTTGTTGGTTAGTGACGTGTGGTTAACAGTATTGTAATATTCGCAAAATGCAAGCTAATATTAGTATTGAAGTGAGGGCGACTATCATTGGGCTGAATAAAAGCGGTCTTAATAAAACACAAATATCTGAAGAAACCGGACTGAATGTGAGTATAATAGCTATTAATGAATTGTAACTTTATTATAAACTAGCGGACCCGACAGACTTCGTCCTGTCATAAAGATTTGTAATGTGGCAGTTTTTTTTTCTTTTATTCGAATTTTTCTCGCCGTAAAAACCATCCTTGAACTTCAATGAACATTTTAAAAAAAGAATTGGCCAAATTGGTCCAGGCGTTGTTGAGTTATGCGCTTACCAACACATTTTGCGATTCATTTTTATATTATAGATTAATCTTCTAATTAAAATGTATGCCATTTATGAATCCATCTATCGTATATTTATGAGGCTTAAAAGAGAAATACATAAATCGTTGGGTTTATTGGATTGGTTATTGGATTTATAAATGCAGTTTTATTTTAAAATTATATGCAATCATTATGATTGTTAACATTTTATATAATGAAAATGAAGTCAAGTAGGTATAGCAGCCTAATATATTTTTTTTTTGTTTTAGAAAAATACTGTAAGTCTTTGGATAAAAAGATATGAGGAAGAAGGTAGCCTTGCTAGTCGAAAGAGAAGTGGGAGACCGAAGCTTATTAGCGAGGCGCAGCGACAACATATGGTGGACGTATACAAAACGAATGGTTTCGCACCAACGAGACATTTTGCGGAATTATATGACACCTCGATGGATACTGTTCGCCGTGCACTTCACGCTGAAGGTGTGCATCACAGAAAACCTGCTAAAAAGCCGTACTTGACAGAGAGGCATAAACAAGAACGATTACGTTTCGCACGTGATTATTTAGATTTTGACTGGAATACTGCGGTATTTTCAGATGAAAAAACGTTTAAATCCAGTCAAAAGGGCAGGCTTCACTTATGGCGCAAGAATAAAACTCGCTGGTGTGATAACAACATTATTCCTAACACCGAATCAGGTCGAATCACAATTAATATGTGGGGATGGATGAGTGCAGCAGGACCAGGAGAACTGGCTTTCATTCCTCCACGCGCAAACAGTTCAACTTATATGGAAGTGTTAGACTCAATTATGCTACCTACTGTGCGCAACATTTACCCAGCTGATGAGTTAGCACAATTTCCGTTTGTCCAGGACAATTGTTCTATTCACCGAGCGAGTACTGTGCGTGAGTGGTTTCACAATCACCCGGAAGTAATTGTTATTCCATGGCCAGCGCGATCACCCGACCTCAACCCCATAGAAAATCTATGGGGTTTGATGGTGCAAAGGTGGGACTCGCGGAATGAGAGGTGTGGACGGGAACAATTAAAATCCCATTGCATGGAGGTGTGGGAAAGTTTTAGAGGGAGCGAAATATGCGGTAATATGGTTGGGTCCATGCGCAAACGTCTACTTGACTGTATCGAAAATAATGGGGGTTATACAAAATATTAAGTTTTAGTAAAATCAGTAGGTGTAATTAAATATTTAGTAGGCCATTTTATTTTAACATATCCATGATTATTCGTTAACAAACACTGTATTATATTGTGTTTACTTTCGTTTAAAACAGCTATATCTTTTAACTTGTGCCATCGCCTTATCTTAAGAATGCAGTGAACTCGCTATCAATTTTGTTGACAATAATCATGATTCTATTTCGTTTTTTATTCTTCTACCCACACTGTTCTAACATAATAGTTCAATTTATTTTTCTCGTCTAATTGACGATATCTTGTGAGAACTAAAGTTCTTTTAACAGAAATTGAGGTTTAGTTTCAATCTTCTTTTCGTCAAGAAAATGAACAATTAAGCTATGACCTCAATACATTCATTGTGACGTTACATAAAAATAAAATGTTTACAAAGTTTAAATCATATATCACTTTTCAATAAATAACTGGATATAAACAATTATATTTTATTTTATTAAAATTTTAATATCCTTTCATTGTTACGTTATTCATATTATGAATGGTCTAAGTGGGTATACTTCCAACAAACAATCTTACACGTAACATAGATAACGGTTACAAGATAAATTTTTTGTCTAGGTAACAATTCGACGTCACAATTCTCATAAATGTTTAATTTGTAAATATAAAGAATAAAGATTTTTATTAAACACGTCTTTTTATTTCCACCTTACATCATCGAAAAGATGTTACTAAATAATTGAAAATTACGAATGTGTTCTTCTTGTCGTTAATAGATCATATTCGTAATTTGCAACTATTTAGTGCAAAAAATGCAATAGTATTTTTCATAGAAATATAAAAAACAACTATATTAATATAGATTGGGAATTTTAAAAGTAAAAAATAACCGCAACGGACCGACCATGATTTGAACTCGGGCTACGTTGTTTGCGAATCCAACACTTAGTTCATACGGCTACCAGCACATGACATATTTGCGTGAATTTTATCAATGCAATGGTAAGAACAAGTCGCTTCTGTGACTGTGTGATGCGTATTCAATGGCACAGAAAAATAATAATGATGTTTTAAGCTCAGTGCGACGACAGTTCCTTAATGTGTGTTATCTGTGGAATGTAGATACTCATACACGCGCACACATACGCACGGAAGTATCGTGCTCGCTCGGTTCGTAGCAATGTAATCTTTAGCGTTCTTATGGACTTTTGCAGTGAGGCCTGTAAATCCATATTCAACCTACCCTCTCAAGTTTGAAAACTAAAACATAGATAATCAAATATTTATAAATTGATATTCAATTTTAATATCTTCATCTCTTTAAAAGAAATTATAAATTATTTCAATGTTTGAAGAAACAAAGAGAAAGTACAAAAATAAGCATTAGTTAAGCATTAATCATTTGAAGCACTGCGGCGCCATCTATTAACAGTATAATGTAATGTTGTCGATAGCAACATTTCAATCTGGTTTTACGCTAGATGGCGTCATTTCTCGCTTCACACGATTTTATTTCTGTAGTACCTATGGACTTTTGCTTTCGACCGTACATAGACTCTTTACATGAAAATACTAGACACGTGTTTCGGGTTCCGCATACACTAAAACTAATGTTGTATAGCCTTAGCATTCAAGAATAACACAGCTACATACAGTGAATAAATTTTCAGAATCAGTTTAGTAATTTCAGAGATTATTTACCACACACACTTACATGTAAACTTACTAACTCTTGATAATATTATAGTATAGTTAGATTTTATAAGATAAAGGATTATCTACAGGCACTCGCCAGCCAATTATGTCAAGATGGGTAGGTATAGTAGATGCGCGTTGCATCCCTTACTTCGGCTAATACCAACTAAAATTATATAAATGAAAATTGATATAACAAGGTGATGAGCATGTCTAACACCTCTGAAAAATTAGGATCTCCCAAAAAATCACAGTCTTCAACACAGTGCCAGCCACTGCTTCCCTCATACGACAAAATATTTTTTTGATAGGAGACGTAAAGTAGGTGTAATAGCTTACAAAATGTGGCAATACCCACTGCTGTGCTCTACCACCTATTGCTCATTTAGGTCTTGAGATAGAAAGACCAGACGTTTTCATTAAGAAGCTCCTTTTCCACTCGCCTATCGTCAACATCGAGCATGGTTTATAAGCTTGTTACTTCATCTAACGCAATCGAACGTGATGTTTGACGAAAAGTCGACGCGAACAAAGGCCTGTAAACTCTGTTAGCATTCGGTAATTCCGTGATTTACTCGAATATTTTACAAAACTTGTTCTAGGAAATACCGCCTGGAAACTCTGTAAGCGTTTGGTAATTCCGTGATTTACTCGAATATTTTACAAAACTTGTTCTAGGAAATACGTGTTTTTTTTACACCCTTAAAAGTTTTTGAAAAAAATTGTCGTCATTCAGAATCTTGATTAAATTTGCAAGGTTTCTATTGTTATACTTTTTAACTTTTTTTAATTTTTGAGTAAATTATGAAATGTCAAAGTTCATGCAAAATAGCAGATTTTCGGAGGCCTTTACTGGACTAGTTTTACACAAATTTATAAATTGATTTCAATAGAAGCCTAGATAATATTCACAAGATACGTACTGTGTTTCCGAAATATCTAATGAAAAATGTGTAGGTAATAAAGTCATAATCGCGTAAGAGCGGTTGTATGAAAAACAGTGAAAATGTATGTCGAGTTGCATCCCCTTAAGGCCAATAACGCACTGACAGCTGCCTATCAGCTCAGCGTCTAGGGCTTAAGCAAGTTGGCGAGAAGGAAAGTGAAACGAAAGTACTAAAATGTTTGACCGGCCGCACAGATGCACACTCAAAGACATCAAGCGTACTTTAACCACTAAAAAGCAACCCTATCAACGCATTTTCGCCGTAAAACGTCCTGCATCTCCTGAACCAAAATCAGCAGTCATCATAACCAATAAATATATATGTATAGGTTTTTATTTATTACATTCTCCATTATTGCATTATTCACCTTCTGTCAGCAGCATCGTCCGCGTGAATATTGGTTATTGCAGACACGAAGTCGAAGTCGAAGACGCATAAAAAGTAGCCTATGTCCGTCCTTGGAGTTCAAGCTTCCTCCGCCTCCGTACCAAATTTCATCAAAATCGGTTCAGCAGGTAACAGACAGACAGAGTTACTTTCACATTTATAATATGAATAGTATGTTTATGTATGTTTGCTGTACACATATGTATTTAGATATTTGTTTAGTTTATTTTTAGTATGATTTAATCAATGTAAGCTTAAGTTTTGATGTTCATTTTTATTTATCCTCAAATGCAAAATTACTCTCTCATCTATATATATATAAAAGGAGAAACTGACTGACTGACATATCAACGCAAAGCCGAAACTACTGGCACTAGGAGCGTGAAATTTTGCACAAGGCTTCCTTTTCTGACGTAGGCGAGCACTAAGAGAGGATTTTCCAAAATTCAGCCCCTAAGCGGATGAAACAGGGGTTTAAAGTTTGTATGGAGAAACCTACCTTCACGCGGGCGAAGCCGCTGGCAGAAGCTAGTTTATTTATATAAATGATTGGGTTTTTTTACAGCATAGGTCCCATAAGGTTTGCTGTAAAAAACCCAATTGTGGGTTAAGCTCATCTCGCGTACATCAGCTGTTCTAATTTTTATTGTTTTTTTTTTAAGTCATGTGTACAATAAAGAATGTAAGAAATGCAACATAGTGAAAAACACAATATGAGAGCGGCGGTGGCGCAGTGGCAACAACCCCGACTTACGAGGTCGCGGGTTCAAATCCAGCCAGGCGCATCACTTTGTGTAATTTATTTCATCACCACTGCTCTCATAACAGTGAAAGAAAACATCGTGAGGAAACAAGGAATGTCCAAGACCAAAAAATTAGAAGTTTTTGTCATTTCAAGACATTGTCAACCACCAACTCGCACTGGGGCCGCGTGGTGGATGACGGCACGTTTCCTCTTCTAGAGAGTTGATCTGAGTACCAACAATGGAAACATTAAAAAGCTGATTATGCTATGAAAAAAGGTACACAAACTTTTATCAAAATCGCAAACTCCATCACAGTGCCCCCGCCCTCACACAACAAAGGTATCTATTGTGGGTAGCGGGGTAGTTTGAAGGTACAAATGTGGCAATTAGCCCCGCTACTGACTGATGGTCGCCCGACCGTGATTAAGACGGGCCCGAAGATAACGAATACACTGGGACCCTGATACGTGTGGAAAAGGAAGGGGTGTGCGGATGGAAAGTCCAATCTACAAAGCCTTGAGCACAGGCGTAGGGTAGCCAGCCTTTCGGTGTTTTACAGGATGCATTTATTAGAGTGTGCGCGAGAATTGCATGACTTGATTCCACCATCTCATTTCTACCATCGGACAACCTGACGAACGGCGAGTATCCACCCTTACGTTGTTGAAACTTCTACGATCCGGACCAAGCGTTTCGCCTCTTCGTTTATATTCACGTACATTGAGGGACTGGAACAATTTGCCTGCTACGGTCTTCCCTTCCGATTATAATTTAGGTGTCTTCAAGGCTAGAGTGTATAGGCTCTTAATAAACTAGCGCATCTCACTATCAACGATTGCATCAGTCAAGTCAGTCAAGCACTGGTTTATATCAATCCCAAAAAAAAAAAAAAAACAGAGAACATTAAGAAAAAATCGTCGCCTCACCTCTCAATATCAATAGCCATCAAACTCCATAGATACACGTAACCGACACCCTAAGGATGAAGCTTTTGGGGCACCCCTCCTCCAGGCTCCAGTTGATAAGTAGTGCCTTGTACTCTTATTTGTTCAGTTTACACAGCACTCTATTGCCGAGCTGGCGCTATTAATATCGGCTTCCGATTGCTGATACCCTGCAGGTAATTTGTAGGGATTGGGCTATCAAACATTTACTGTGGTTTAAAGATGGTTAGGGAAGTAGTTCATGATACCAAAGTCCAATAGGCGTGTGTAACTCTTTACTGAACTGACTGACTGTTCCGAAACTTTTTAGTGTTCCGAAAGATTGGAACGGCAATAATGTTTTAAATGCATCATTTGGAACAATTGGAACACCGAAACACTCTTTACTTTAAGTGACCTGCAGTAATTTTAAAATTTAAATTAAAACGTAAATAGCGTAAATTTTATTGAACTGAACTAAAAACATCTGCTTTAAATTATTCTTAAATCAAAATTCAATTAAATAAAACTGTTGGTGTACCTATATGGCGCAACGTAACATATCACGATTCATAACAGTCAGTGTATGTGTTCGTATCTTTTGAGCTGTTGTTCCAAATGTTCCGTTTGTATCTTGTGAGCCGATGTTTCAAATGTTCCGTTTGTATCTTTTGAGCTGATATTCCAAATGACATATCATACATATCACTTACATATATACATATCACTGATGCATATCACTGATTCAGATGCAAATGTTCCAATCGCAAAGATATCGATAAGATAAGACCATAATCGATACACTTTGCCCACGCCTAAACTCCAATTTGTGCAATACTGGCTTCTGCCAGCGGCTTCGCCCGCGCGAAAGTAAATAATCGGTCACTGAGTGATAAAGTATAGCACTCTACTGGTGGTGAAAGAATTTACAAAATTAGTCCAGTAGTTTTGAGTTTATTCATTACAAACAAAAATAAATTTATTTTCTTTTTATAATAATTGTATCGACTAAGCTTCTGCCAGCAGCTTCGCTTACCTGACAGTAGAACATTATCCAAACATACTCCCGGGATAAAAAATATCCTATGTTCCATTCCAGATCATGGTCTACCCGTGAGCTGAATAATAGGTCCTTACCTATGGAATTACCGTTCCTTAAAACGGGTTACTTAGCACTGTGATATCCACGGACTGACAGAATAAAAACTTTTTCACTTACTCGAAAACTCGCTCTTATCCCACCGCTTTTAGGCACCGCAATAGACTGATTTCCACACTAGTGCAGAAAAGTGCGCGTGCTCTCCCCCGCTGCAATTTTATAACATGTATCGTATCAGGTTGGTCGCGCGTCGTCCCATACGAGTGGCCAGTCAACCACGGGGGTTGATTATTAAATTTTTTGTATTTACAAAAATTCGTTTGTATTGAAAAAAGTCGTTTGATACACGTGCAAATTTATCACTGCAGCCCTCGGCTTCATAACACAGTCGCCTACGGCTCATGCGAATTCCGCCTCGGTCGCAATGACAAACTTTCTGCACTTGTATCAAAATGTACTATTTCAGCTCAAATTTAATCATTGAATGAGTTCTGTCTACGAATTTGCTGTCATAATAAATCTCTAAGTTCTAAGATACGAATATAGTCAGAGTCAATCTAACTCCATACATCTAGGCAAGCCACATCAACGCTTACCACCAGGTGAGTAAGTGGTCAAGCGTGAACCTATCAGTAATAAAAAAACTGGGCAAGAGCGAGTCGGACTCGCGCACTGAGGGTTCCGTACAATTTAAATTACCTATGAAAACAATTTAATTCCCGAATTGAGTTAAGAAAATTTTTCCGAATCGATTTTTTCAAATTTACCTACAAATTTACAGTTTTCAGTTTTTTTCCTATACTTGTGCTATGAGACCATGCTTCATACCAAATTTTAGGATTCTAGGTCAACGGGAAGTACCCTATGAATTTTGATTCCCTTGAAAGTATCGAAATACACGTTTTTTGCGACATAAACGGCCGTATCTTTTGTTTCGTTAACTCAGAAGTTTGAATTTTTCACAGCTTCAAGGGATCGTAGACTTGAGTAAGTATATGGTTTTAATCTGAACTCGATGCCTCCGTCCGTCTGTCTGTCTGTCTATCCGTCTGTCACCAGGCTGTATCTCATGCACCATGATAGTTAGACAGTTGAAATTTTCACAGATGATGTATTTCTGTTGTCGCTTTAATAAAAAATACTAAAAAACAGAATAAAATAAATATTTAAGGGGCTCCCATACAACAAACGTGATTTTTTTTTTCTGTTTTTTGTTACGGACGGTACGGAACCCTTCGTGCCTAAGTCCGACTCGTACTTGACCAGTTTTTTATTCCAAGAGTATGTTCCCTTGGGATACTTAATTTCCGACTCTCACTTTGGCAAACCCGTTGACAGAAGCTACAATCTCATTGCGTACATTTTTGCCCTATTCCAATAACAATTAGCATAGCTTATCATAACTTAATATTCAACCTTATAATGATTCCACTGCTGGGACTCAGGCCTCCTCTCTAGGAGAGGGAATGAGCCGCAATCCACCAAGCGGGCCCAGTGCGGGTTGGTGGATGTCACATGTCTTCGAATTTTTGGTTCTAGGACATGCCGATTTCCTCACGATGTTTTCCTTCGCCGTTTTGAAAACAGTGGTGAAGAAATAAATTATACAAAGTAATACGCCTGGCTGGGTTTGAACCTGCGACCTGCAACTCGTAACTCAGGGCCGTTACCACTCAGCCACCACTGCTCTCAATAAAACCACAATAATAACAATTAAACACTTATAAAACAAATAGAAAAACGAAAACCTTTTCTAAACCACATACGCTCTTCAAAAGCCAAGTAAACATTCTCGTTCAATTTCAATGCCCAGCAATATCCAAGGGGCCTCACAAATTGGTTCGACAAGTCGTTTCAACCTTCTTCAAATCTAAAATTCCCACACACCCTTATTTCTGAGAAGCTAAGGTTTATAATCGAGTGAGAGAGAGGTAATTCAGTAGTTGTTGAAAATTGGTGTGTGCAGTAGAACTCACTCAATCCGCTAGTCGTGTTTGATTATATAAGAACCCTTGCCCCTCAATCGTAGCGTTCATATTAGTTTACATATTAGTTTGGTGGAGATCAGATATTATTTTTAAGTGAGAGTGAGTAGATTTACGCCTCTCTTTTTACAGTTGGTCAAATTAAAAAAAAAAACATTTATTTCAGGTAAAAACCCATATAAGAGATCATTCACACACAAATAATAATAATAATATTCACACACAATAATTCCAAAAAATACAATAAATTAAATTCAATAAAAAATCAATAAATTAAAATACAATAAATTCAATACATTAAAATCTCAATAATCCAAAAATAATAATAATAATAATCACACCAAAACTTGAAATGACCTGTATAGTTCATGGAAGTGAATTAGAGAAAAACTTAAGAGCGGCCCAACACATTTTGATACAATTGCTGTTACGTAATTATAAAGTTATTACACATATTTCTCTAGATATTTTGAAAACACAGATGTCTCATGGACATCATGAATTTGTGTAAAATAAATCCAGTAAAGACCTCTGAAAATCTGATATTTTGCATGAACTTTGTTCCTACATAATTTACTTATAAATTTAAAAAAAAGATACCTTGATATTTAATCGCAAACCTGAAAAACGACTAATTTTTAAAAACTTTCAAGCTTTTAAAAAAAACACGTGGACGTTTCGGGAAGAGCCCTCTAAGACATATGTTATCTTTCTGCGACTTAGCATAGCTATTATTTGAATTTTAAACTATACCCTGTTGATAGTTTTCATCCTGAACTAGGTATAGGACCTATTTTCCATTATGTTCTTATCGATTTGGCTGTTTCTATGGTATAAGAGTGTTTCGTTCATTAGGGACAAATACGTTCAAAAAATGGCATTCACATTGATTAGATATTACAAACTTAAATTGCACAAGAAACCTGTAGCAAAACATTATTTTTAAACATAGATCTCAAACTGCTAAAACCATAATGTAAAAGGAACAAAAGAGGAACAGAAGAAGCGTGTCAAATAAATAGAACTTCAACTCCCATAAACCTACATAACCCCACACATCTTCAGAGTTCAGACTGTACATAAAACATGAAAACGAAACTGCCGAATCTCGCGGAGTTATCAAAACGTTGCGCTAAAGGGAGGCTCACGACGAGCGGAGCCGCGGGGCGGGCGCGCGAAATAATTGATGAGTGCATTAGAGACATGTGTCCGCCATCTTTTATTCAAGCGCGCGAACTCGGTTCCTGAACGAATGGTGCGAAATGTGGAGCATAATCTGTATGAATTTGGAATTTGTTGCCACAGATAAGGAATGCTTAGTGAAGGGGTGTGTCTAGACGTGTAGTTTGAAAGTGGTAATGGAGACTGGCTGGTAAGTGATTCAATGGCTTGCTAACAACATTATGTTGTATGATATTACATCATACAAAAAGACTTATTATACATAAAATCGCCAAACTTTAGTGGCAGTGCGCAGGGCACATTGCTCGTAGAACGGATGGTCGACGGAGCTGAGAGGTACTAGAGTAGCGACCGTGCACCGCAAAACGCACCGTTGGACGATCGCCCACAAGGTGGACCGGTGACCTGGTGAGAGTCGGGGAAATGCGGTTGATGCGAGACGCACAGGACCGTTTGTTATGGCGACACTTGGGGGAGGTCATTGGACGTCCTTCGGCAGATATAATGACGATGATATTATATAAAATTACAATTTGATTTTGCAGCTCGAATAAAAGTTGGACACTTTTCAAAATATCTCATAGGTACCTTATTGAAATTATTAATTAGGTTTTAAATTATTAGCAAAAATTTTAAACTTAAACTATGCGGATTGGGTAAACAAAAAGAAACGGAGATACCTAAGTATTGCAAAACGTTACAAGACCTACCAGGAACCTCGAAATTTTAGTTCCATTTCTACAGTGGCAACATCGATCACTACTAAATTATTACTGACCGATGAGCATCCGATGAGTGACAATAAAAAATACTCCTTCCCCCAATCGATGCAAAATCACATCCTATAAAGTTGACCGTAAATCCCAAACAAGTTGTCGGCAAAGCTTTTTAATTCGCACATCCAGTAGGTGGACTCGTGAGCCAAACGGGGGCCCCTCTTATCTGGAGCACTTAGTAATTTTGTCTAATCCGATATACAAGTTTTAATACCCCGTCCCGTTCGCCCGCGGCTACAAAAAAGGGACTGTGTTAAGTCTCGAAAAACTGCACGTTTTCACACGCCCATACTCTTATATTGGGACCAGATGGTTGAGGGTTTTTGGGAATGTCCTGGCTCGGCGTAATATTTTTCGTTGGTAGGTTATTTATGCATTATTAATTTCAGGGAAGGCAGAATATTGTAAGTATCAATTCTTAATTAAACATAACACTGTACGTACATACTATAATTAAACAGTTAATATACAAAGGCGAGCTTTAACTCTAAGTTGTGTTTTCTACCCCGCAAAATAATACCAATAATAAATATGATTAAGTTCGCTTTGAAGAACCGACGCATAACCTAGTCATTTTTGATTTTGTTATTATGCAAACACTAATTTTTATATAATTGTAATGTTTTGTATACCTGCAGACAGAGTGTCACATTTGCATTTATTCGCAGCGAAAGTACAATACTGCAGAGCGGCACCTCCCACTATCTCTGCGAGGACAGGTTGTCGGTACGGGTACTAATTGAGATTCCTCATCTATTTAATTTTCCAATATAATTATATTTTTTCTTCTAACAAAAGTTTGAGTGTTATGTAGGTATCTGTCCCATCATTTACTCCTACAACATGGCCATCCGACTCCTGAATTACAAATGGAGATTCGAAACATTCATTCCCTGTCTCCGTCTCTTTCCGTCCCATGCATTATTAAGAGACGACGCATAATATAATTGGAGTTATTTTCAGCTGGACCTTCCATATCAGGGACGCTTTTAAACGATTCAGCGTTTTGGACCTTTATCTGTTCTTTCCTAATTGACCTTAGGTTTCCGTGCAGTCAAATTCTTCAGATAAAAGTCGGAAAAGACTATCTTCCGAAGAAAAGTTTAAAATAAAAATGATTGAATCTGAAATCTGTCTTTGATACTTAATTCTCCTTTTTGATATTGTCATTAGACACTTTTTTCTCAAAGGACCTCAACGTTCGCTCAGCAAATTCAGTTTTCCTTCCATCCGGGCGCAGCTGGCGTCTGAAAAAGAAAAAAAAATGCATAGGTACTAGATAACAAAATCTAACGACTAAGTCCAGACTCTAAATAACAAAACGCAAATGCAATTAAAACAGCTCGTAAACTCAGAACGCGACTCAACTTCGCATCCGCACCAACGAAAGTATAACAATGTTGTTTTTCGCGTCGCATAAACCACGACCGCAATCTACAAAAGAAACAAGTATAAACTTGGAGTCAGACTCGATACAAAGGGGGAACGGCTGCCGAGCTCGTTACCATTCATAATTCACGGAGCAAACTCTTCGTACGTTTTCCCATTAGAAATTTTATAAGGTTTTTATTGCTTCGCTCTCTCCTCTCCCGCCAAAAGTTGGCGCGCACCCGTTTGACAGTCAGGAGCGCCAACCGTTAGCTGCGTTCACAAATTCATTCTACTTTTTAAATTTTTAAAAAAGGTTTAGCAAAGAAATTATACCTTTGTGACGCGGATCTAGATTATGTTACTGTTTCAAAGAGTAATTATTGTGTTTGTCTTCTTATTATGCAATCCTAAACTTATAGGAAAGTATATTCAAAATTCAAGTTTACAATGTTTATGAATTTTTGTGTACAATTAAGTAAGTTTATTCTATTCTAAATCAAATTGATGTTACGGCCTCCGCATGGCAGAGAAGACTATATATGTTTTCTTAACCGCACCGCAAGAAAGACAACAAGGCATAATAAACCTCGTTCCGCACTGAACATATTAAAAACAAGCTGACCCGGGAACTTCGTACAGTCAATGAATGTAGTATATCTTTCGATATAGTCGACCGATTGAAATGAAACAAAGCCTAAGTAATATATCAAACAAGATACACATACATTAAAATTGTGTGTAACTACTTCTAAACTTGGGTACCTATACCTATCCAATAATAACCTCACCAACTCAAAGAAGTTACCTACAGACTTTAGTTTAGACTACATGAAAACCTCCTAACGTTTCCGAGGATCCCTCTTACATATTAGTTGATAGAGTCACCAGCCTTTCTCACCGAGCTGCCGTCGGCAACAACTTTGATAAGACTCCGTGAAGTTTGCGAAGTGGAAGGGTTCCGACACATTATGCTAACTTCCATAATGACCCGGGTAACGTGAGTTTAATTATGTATGACAGCAGACGGTGACGGGTCCCTGAACTTATAGGTTCTAGTTTTAAGTTAGAGACATTAGGACTAAACTCTTTGAGGGTATCGTTTAGGACTAAGTACATTTACGAAGAAGAAGCAGTGGAAGCCGAGTGGTAATGGCCCCGACTTACAAGTTGTAGGTTGCGGGTTCAAACCCATCCAGGCGCATTACTTTGTGTAATTTATTTCATCACCACTGCTCTCAAAACGGTGAAGGAAAACATCATGAGGAAACCGGCATGTCCTAGAACCAAAAATTCGAAGATATGTGACATCCACCAACCCGCACTGGGCCTGCGTGGTGGATCACGGCCCTTTCCCTCTCCTAGAGAGGAGGCCTGAGTCCCAACAGTGGAAACATTATAAGGTCGACTATGCTATGCTACATCTACGAAACATCAGAATTTATTTGTTAAGGCAGACGACATTTATGTTAGCACCCGACGAGATCCCAACAGGCTCGTACTAGGCAATATCCTAAGGCTAACCAAATATATTATAAAAGCGACGTCAAAAGGTCCGTCCGCTTATATAATAGGCTACCAAATGATCTAAATCTTTAAACATTAGATTATTAAAGAAATATTTTATGATTGGTTATCTACACTAATATTATACAGGTAAAGTTTGTATTTTTGTTTGTAGGAGGTAACCTCTGGAAGTACTGGTCCGATTGCTAAAATATTTTCACCGATAGAAAGCTGCTTTATTCCTGAGTGTCATAGGCTATATTTTATATACGCGGGCGAAGCCGCGGGCAAAAGCTAGTTGATTAATAATTTTAATTGTGTTAAAGACTTTATTGAAGAAAAATGAAGAATATATAATTTTTCATATATTGCCATTGTTTCCTATCAACTGTGGGTTGTCCTTGGGTGCACTAGCAGAACGCTTACATTACAAGGATAAAATTTATAATCGTTGGTTGGTACCACATTCCACGAAAATTGTCTATGGGGTATCTGCGAGTTGACTTCGGCCCCTAGCACGCTTTCCAAAGGTCCAGGACTTAAAAAAAAAAAAAAGAATAAATTAATCAAAGAAAATAAAGGCTACAAAGTGTGTATGCTAGAATATTTTGGTTTTCTTTGGCAAATTTAACATAAGAGAATTTACAAAGCCTCCCTGCACTAGGTGAAGCCTGTCCTGAAGAAAATATAACAGCTTAAAAGTTAACCCGTAAGCAATCCTTCGTTTTCATGGAGCTTCATCACAAGTTCTTCGAATTTCAAGCTTTCTTTTTCGGCGATAGTTTGCATGCCCAGTGTGGCATCGTTCCGCCCACAAGACAGTGGACATAGCGCTGAATGATACCTGTCGCATGGTAGCGGGGTATTTAAAACCTAACTGTCTTGCGAAGTTGTACCCTCTAGCAAGTGTAGTAGTTATACGAGGCCAATAACAAAGCCGTACAGGTGGTCAAATAATGGTCGAAAAAAGAAATAAGTCCAACAACACGATGATAAGAAGATCCTTCGTTTTGATCACAACTTAATTTAAGCATAATCAACCTTATAATGTTCCTACTGGTGGGACTCAGAGGGCTTGGCCAAATTGATAATCTACAATCGTTAACGCTAGTAGAAAACTTCTAATAGCGTATAAACGACTGGCCTGTTGGTCTAGTGGTTAGTGGCCCTGACTGCTATGCCGGAGGTCGTGGGTTCGATTTCCACCCAGGACAAATGTTTGTGTGATGAGCACGATCATTTGTTCTGTGTCTGGGTGTAATTTGTCTATAATATATATGTATTTAGAAATATATAAGTATGTTTAACAGTTGTCTAGTACTCATAACACAAGCTCTGCTTAGCTTGGGACTAGACGGTATTGTGTGAAAGTAAAAAAAAAAATGTCATCTCAACGCTCGCTCGACGTGGTCAGAACAAATTAACGAATCGGAGGCGTTGCCGACTTGAGGCGATCGACGAAAGATAATCGAAACAAAACGGTCATAACTTGGAGAAGGAACAACTTAATTTATTAACAACTTACGCAACTTTATTTACTTAACAAACAAGTCAAATCATAAAAGCTATCGACCAGTATTGACCAAATCCTTTCTCAAATTCAGTCCTCCCCCTCATAACAACTAACTAGCTACAAATTAACAACCAAAATAGTTCCAGGTAAACTCCGTTTTCATTGGCAAAGTGTTGGTAGTTAGTTTACCCAGGCAGCTAGGGTCCGTATACCCAAAGAGGTATAATCTGTCGCTCAGCAAGATAAATTCTGACCTGATTCATATTTCCGTGCAGATTTAGTTTGGTAACACTACTCGAATTTTGGACGTTGGCAACAGATTAGGGATGTGCAGACTGTCAGATTCATATTTTCGATTTGAGCCTTTTTTTTTAAATAATCGTATGGACAGGAATGTACCACTTTCTTTGCCCTTCCTAGAAATACATGCAGCTAATCTTTCAGTTTATTTATCAATTACGTTTCAATGGCTGAACTAATTGGGATGTTTTTTTTTATTGGTGATTGCATCTTGCAGGGACATTAGTCTATAATATATAGCTTACAAGCAATGTTTTATCGAAGTCGTCTTTTCAACTTTCCTGCTGACATATTCTTGTTATAACTTGACACCATTCTTTTTTTATGATTTCAGGTACAGTACAGACTTTCAGAAATATATTGTCTACCAAAAAATATTACAATTCTGATACACGCACTTTTCTTACCATCTTCCATCCTTTCACTTACTTACACACTTACGTATCGACTCGTACGATCACGCTATGATCCACAATAAAAATCTCACTTATTTTTCCAAAACCCACTTATTTCCAAAATTAATTCCCCACTGCCGCAAAAATGTGGCAACCCTACGTTTCCCGGCGACCTCTATTAATTAAAACGCTGTGTAAACCGGGCTTTATCGGCGCGCCGGCCACGCCACCTAATTAGGAGAGCCGACGAGTTCGCGCCAAAAATTATGCGGCTTATCAACTGCCGCGTAATTTTGACAAACGACCGTTCGTTCGGAAACACGCCTCGGTAGGCCATGATCGATTATTTGTTGAATTGTTTAAACGTTGTAGACGTGTTTGATGGTGTGTGTGTAAGTTTTGCTCTATGGTCAGTTCTCTTTAAGATATTAGTTATATAATTCTTATTTTTAATTTTGCATTTACTGAATGAATCTTTGTGTGAGATGCCTATATACTACAAACGTTTTTGTAAACTGATAAATGTGAATAATACGGAGAAACATAATCCAAGTCTACACAAACCTTTACTATAAACTCGCAGAGCGTGAGATTATGATTTTTATTCAAGCAAATCTGCGCTACGAAAACCTTAGCTTCGTAGACCTACGAAAGGTCTACGCGTGCTAAGGTTTCATAACAGGCATTAATGACTTTTTAGCTATTTGTGGTATCATATCAGTAAACTTGTATTGCGAAGCAATTCGAAAAGGTAAAAAAATACTATGTAACACTCAATAAAAGTAACAATATCTTTGTATCATTGGCTGTTGAACTTGTACAAGCACAATCACAATCTTATCCAAACTCTACCTCAGATCATCCACTTTACTAAAATTACTAAGAAACAACATCCTACGTAACCCTCGCATCCATTCACCCCTTACTAGGTTTGCAGATTTCGCCGGCATCTATAACATCATACCAATATGCCATTCATCAGGCGAGGCGTCGCTAAACACCGTCGGCCGCATGAGATAACCAAGCAGTAAACCGACAACAATACCCGACTCGCACTCAATAAAAGATGATAACACATGAAATATGAACTGACGACACCCCTCTACGAACAAGCAAATGAAAAACTAAACTCAACTCTATGCAAAGCAAACAAAGTTCCATTCTCATTGGGACTATCTCCAAGTTATGATATTTCAAAAGCGAAGACAGCGTTAGCATAATAAACGCGCGCCAATGAAAACAAACCGCATCCAGCTCACGAATACAGCCAAATTTCCCAAAGAAAACATACCAAGTTACAACGTTTCGGAACGAAGCGGTGACGGTGCGAAACAAAAGCGCGGGAATCGCCGCCATTGGTGGAGGAGGTGGGCGGACTCCGGATAATATGGCGGAAATATTACGAGCCGAGGAGGTATTCAAGGTGCACCGGGAGAAAGGGAGGCTCGGGGGAGAGGGAGGACTCCCCCCCGAGAGGTTAATTACCCGCCGGCCGATAAGGCAGCGGCTCGCTAATTACGTACTTATGGCGGACTGAAATTAAGTTATCGTCGGCGGGAAAGCGACGCTCACTTTGTTTGCGTTCCGTTTTACGGATAATATGTATTCTGCGGCGCTCGAGAGTAATGGAACAAAATTGGCGGCTATTCAGTTTTATCTTTTATGTCCGAGTAGAGGAAGCGTAGCGTCGTTCTCAGATAATGGAATCATTGTTCAAACAGTGAGCGCTCCGGGGACTCTTTTTTAATCGTTTAACTTAATTTTTGCTTTGTTTTATATTTAAACAAGCTACGCCGATTTGCGTTTCATTAAAATATTAATCTGCCTTTTGATATAAAAGTAAAAAAGAATAAGAAAGTCGGGGTAAGCGTGTGTTTGCGAAGAATTTTATTTCACAGGAGTCGTTCATATTTTAAGTAGATATTAGATAGATAGCGAAATATACTCGAGTGCGGCAAACAACACGACTGGCAGCTGAGCTCCCAAATAAAATGCGATAAAATAAAAAGATGCCGGCGACAAAACGTAGATACTTATACATGAGCCAACTTACTTGCGGCAGCTGAAAGAAACTGTATGTTTCCTGGGGTTTCACGAATAAGAGCTGAAATGGGCAAGCAAAGAAAATGATAAAACGCAGATTTAAATTGGTAAGTTTATACATATTTACCACAAAAGCGGCTCAGCGAGAGATCGCGGGATCTGTTCCCCAGTTTTATTTTTCCAAGCTCTAAATGGAGTCGGTGGAGCATTTAAATAAGCTTCGCCGCCTGAAGTATGGTAATGTTAGTAATACGCGGAAAGAAACCGCGCCGTTGCTTTCAGTGTCGGCCATTTTGAATTTCCTTTTATTTTAGTCCGCTGAGACATGATCCCTTGCTATGTGATTATTTGATAATGTAAAGGAAAATTTTGTTTGTCTTGAAAGAAATTAGGTTGCTTAAATCAAATTATTTTTGAAGATAGTGGGGTCCATACTTTTAATACAAAAGTTTAAAGCCAGTGTGAGTATTGAAAAGAATACTAGCTCCGACATACTTTATCTTTAGTGAAGTCCAGTATACAAAGTTATATCATCTTAAGTAGTATAAAACTACCAGGAAACTGAAGATTTGCTGACTGGCATGACTCGGTAAATTTCTTTGGCAATCACATCACATCCATTGTCCTAATCACCTCTACTCTTTACTTTTACTTATCTCTCACAAATACACACATTTACACTTCACACATACACATATTTTACATTGGCTGAGAACTCAAACTTAGCTATATGTGTTAGGCAATCATAAAGATTGCCTAACACAGTTCAGATATTCAATTATTTCTGTGATTTGGTTTTATTCATTTTCATGTTCATTTCTATTTTATTTTATTTGCAATTAAATTTAATTCAATTTTAATTTTAAATGTTCAATTGCAATTTAATTTAATCTTTTTAATTTGATTTTATTGTAATTTTATTACAATTTAAATGTAAGCTGCAATTTGTGAATTGCCAGTCCAGGAAGGATCGCTGACACCTGAGATACAGGACTCATGTCCTAGTTTGGGTGTCAGAAGGCACACGGTTTACTGCACACATAGCCTAATCATATCAAGGATTAATTATCAACATAACAATGTATCTTTCGCTCCATCTGTATTAAGCTTATATAAGAATAAATTATTATTATTAAAAGAAAGTCACTTTTCTTTATAGGAAGAGCAAAAACCAAAAGAGATTTATGTAGTCACTAGCTGCTGCCAGCGGCTTTGCTCGCGTGAAAGTTGTCTCAAGGGAATATACTCACGCGATAAAAAGTATCCTATGTGCAAGGCCTATGTCCAAGACATGGTCTTCCCGTGTACCAATTTTCATCGAAACCCGTTCTGCCATTTGATCGCGAAGAAGTAACAATCATACACACACACACACACACACACACACACCATCACAAACTTTCGCTTTTATACTATTAGTGTGATACCTATAATTTGCACCCGTGTGAATCTGGATCGCTAATATTTTATGCTTCAAACACTTAATTCAACTAACGCCATTGAAGCTTTCCTCATTAGACGTCCATCATTACGAAAATAGTCCTCTTTGTATTTCCGTCATTCTCTACCCCCATTATACCAAAATTTTGTCAAACAAAGCATACAATCTCCCCATTAGACAAATACCCAATAAATTAAACCCATAACTGAACATTCCAGCTGAGATTCCTTTTCATTCCTAATTATTCTCGAACGATTAATTAATATAACATGTAAACGACATGTTCTAAAAAGGGCGCCCATATGTTGAGACTGATCAAAGAGACCGTACGTTTTTTGGCTCATAATTAGTTACAAATTATGTAACAAAAACTCCTTGGTATCTCGGTATCTCCTCCACGTTCCTTGGCGGTGAGAATGGCGTGAACTTAGTTATGGGTCGTCTCCCGGAACGCGTTGGAATATTTAAACATAGAGTTCGTAATGGGTGTAGTCTAAACTTGCATTCATTACTCATCTTTCTAGTGCCTGACATGAATGAGTGGCAAAGGAAACACAGGTATGCTTGTTATTTTATCGTCTACAGGGTGTAAATAATCTGTTATTGAGCATATCCAGTAGTAGCTACCTACTGTCTTACGTTCAATTAAAACGTTAATATTTAAAAAATAAAAAGTCCTTGACTCTTTAAAAAACTAAGTCATTTTACTACTTTCTGTGCAATCAAAAATTCTTATTGGATTTATTATAGTTTCCATGTATTCAAGTATGAAGCAAATTAGTTTCAAATTAAAATATTGTCTAGTTAGTCTATAAAATTTCATTAGCTTACCTATCTCTTTTTTACTCATCTTTATGCCTGCACCATCTAATCGTTCTCAGTCCTGAAAACGTCACGTTTGGATGCACGCGCGGCGCGCACAACCGGCCATACGAGCCCTCCTCCCAACTAATTCAAACTAATTAGCTTCCGTAAGCTGTAAATCTAACAAATACTGCGCCGACGTCATCGCGCGCGCTTTGATCACGCGCGAAGTGAAACGGAACGCGACACGTGAATGAATGAACTGAACGATTTTTGAACGGAGCGTTTAATGTCAAATGTGGCGGGAATTCCGCCGGCCCTTAAGTTTTATGACTTCATACCGTTGGTGATACATGGTTTACTAGAAACGGGTATTATAGGGTGAGTCGTAAAAGTTTCTATTAAGTTTGCAAAGTTTACGCCGCCAGCTTTAGAAGATTTTTAATCGTCACTATACAGTTTACATGACAATGTAAGTGTCAAGAAAACATGTGTAGGTAGATACTATAATGTGTTAATATCGTCAGGATTTGACTGTAGTGGATATGTATATATATCTGACCCACCTGCGCTCCTTCAGTACCCCTTTCAACCTTTGATCTTCTCTTTCGAACAATTTCGCAGCCAATGCAATTTTGGCACTAGGATTTTTTTTCGGGTTATTTGAGGAGAACACTATGAAAGTTAGATGAAGATCGTAGTTTTACAATTACAAGACTTCAACGTACATAACATAACATGAAGGAAAAAACTATCCACGCTCATAAGTAAAATAAGCAATATTGACTAAAACTAAAATCAACACAGGTGGTAAACCAACATCGGTGATACTCACACATTTGCCCCAATTTCTCAAAAACTAATTCTAATTTAAATCAAATTCAGTCAGTCTAAGCACTAGTTATACATAATATATGCTGTCGGCAATCTGTATAATTCAGGTATTCTAAACAATACCCAGGCAATGTATACAAATCTTAGGGATATTGTATACAAATCCAGTACAGAATACCTGCTGGTCCACTGGCAATGTATAAAATAAATTGATTTTAGTCTATATTTATCAATGTTAACCCACCTACCTATAAAATGACGGGCAAATGAAACATGTTCTATTACTTAAAATCAATGTGTGTAAAAGACGAAAGCATGGAAGGAATCGACGTAATTTTAGGGCACCTCGACACGGATTACGGAGGTTAGATTAGAAGGCTATGGTTATTTTTTTTTTATAACCACCCGGAAATAGAAAAATACTTATACATAATAATATTAACATGAAATTTAAAATTATTCCTGTTATTAGTAACATATTGTAATTTGCTTCCAAGTACTCGCCTTCAAACCTAACCCTAGCCCTACAATTACGTCATCTCCTTCCCTGCTCTCGTCTTTTTCAAACATTACCAGCTGCGCATTCGGTATTGACTAGAATACCTAGGCAAAGTATAAAATAAATAATATTTCATACATTACCTACACGTTTTAGGTATTCTATACACTGCCTAGGTATTGTATAGAATACTGAATTACACAGTTTGCCGGTGACATATTATATGTACGAGTATATAACCTCAATCAATATAAAAATATCTGATAAATTAAAAATAGAATCCTGGACTTCTTCTTTGTACTTCTTGTAGACTCCCCGAAAGAAAGGTAACTGTGTAGAGGTATTAATGTCGCCACGCAAAAACTAAAAACAAAATCCTACAGAATGTACATAGCATATGTAAATCAATCAATATTTTGCAAAGAAAATGGATTTAAAGGTCAGCGGGGCTCTATCCGAGAGCAGCTGGCCGGAATTAAATAGACATATACACGGTACTACCGCCTAGGCGGTAGTACGAGTATCATCATCATCATCATCATCATTTCAGCCGAAAGACGTCTACTGCTGGACATAGGCCTCCCCCAAGTGTCGCCACAATGAACGGTCCTGTGCGTCTCGCATCCATCGGACTCCCGCAACCGTTACCAAGTCAAGTCAAGTACGAGTATGTGTGCATTTAATTCCGGCCAGGTGTTCAAGGGACTATACGCCTTAAGAGGCTCCTTTTTCACTCGCACATCAACATCGAGTATGGTTTCAAAGCTAGTTACTTCATCTAACGCAATCCAACGCGATGTTTGACGAAAAGGCAACGCGAAAAAAGAGAGATAACGCCTGAAAACTTTGTTAGCGTTCGGTAATTCCGTGATTTAATCGAATATTTCACAAAACTCGTTCCAGGAAATATGTGTTTTTTTAAACCCTAAAAATGTTTTTGAAAAAAACTGACATTCAGAATCTTGATTAATTGTTATATTGTTTTTACTTTTTAAATTTTTGAGTATAATACGAAATGTCAAAGTTCATTGACGTCAAATTTACAAATTGATTTCAATAGAAGCCTAGATAATATTCACAAGATACTGCGTTTCCAAAATATCTAATGAAAAATGTGTATTAACGTCATAATCGCGTAAGAGCGGTTGTATGAAAAACAGTGAAAATGTATGTCGGATTGCATGCCCTTAAGGGGGTGAAAAGGGGAAAATTCGTTTATATGTAAAATTGTATTCCTTGGGCTCATATTACTGAAACTTAAAATACTCGTACATAGTAACCAAAGTTTAAATGTAATATTGATCTTAGACAGCAGCGTTTTAACTTACAAAAACAATTAAAAGAAAGTAATTATAAGTTGGAAAATAGCAAATTAATGTATAACTTTGATATACAGAACCTTCAAAAGGAACTACAGTGTAGGGAAAATACAATAAAAGAAATCTTTTGTAAGTATGAGTCTAGCCAACAGATGTTGAGTGAGCGCATGCAGGAGGCTTGTGAGTTGGTGGACTTGGTGAAGTACAATGCAGAGCGGTATGAGTCATTGACCAACCATCTCACCTGTAGTTGTGCTCCCACTCCGCCACCTCCCATGCCCCAGCATGAAATATCAGGATCCTCTAAACATGAACCTCATACTACAGAATCTGTAATCCCTTGTCAAAGTAATATTTTGGTGTATTCGGATAGATTAGGGACAGGTTTTGGATCTTTGTTAAATAACCGTTGCAAACACACCATTGTGAGTCATTGTTACCATAACCTGCATTTTAATGAGCTTGTTCATAAAATAAAAAATACACCAATGAATGAGCAGACCACAGTGGTACTCTTAATGGGAAATAGTCTAAGTATAACTAAAAGGGACATAGTTATAGGTATCGAAACCCTGCTTAATTTGAAATTGGCTAAATTAATATTATGTGCATTGCCTTATTCGGACTGTTTACATGATCATGAAAATGATCATATTTTTAGCCTTAGTTATTAATGCACATCTTGTCATGCCGTCATAGTGACCGTTTATTGTATTTTGATACTAACAATTTTGTTAGAGATTTTGTTTTGATACGGGAACATATGTTTCTTCCCAAAAAAAGTCGACATTTATTGGCTACTTTGTTAGCTTTTAATATACATGCAGTTATTGATAATTTAACTGAGATTAGGTTAAGTGACGAATCAGTATTATCTAGTATTCCTAATAATACTGATATAGATTCTTTAAACTTTTAGAAACGACAAAAGAGAAGCCTAATAATAACATTTTATTGTACCATCAGAATATAAATCGCTTCTCTGGCAAAATTCTAGATGTGGAAATGTTAATAGATAAATATCATATGGATATCTTGTGTTTTTGTGAAACTTGGTTAAAACCAGATAGAATGGTGTTCAATGTGGATAATTTTTCAGTTGCCAGTGCGTACAATAGATCATCGGTAGGGGGTGGTACCTTGATATTATGTAATAATTCTTTAAGATATAAGGAAAGGAAAGATATCACTGCTTGCTCTGTTGATCGCTTATGTGAGGTAGCATGTGCAGAGGTTGAAGGCCAAACTTTCTTATGTGTCTATAGACCACCTGCATCAAACTTGACATCTTTTTTGATCTTAATAGAAGAAATACTAAATAAACTTATTAGAGATAACAAATTAGTCTTCGTTTGTGGGGACTTAAATATCAATTTACTGGTAAATTCACCAGAAAAATGTAAACTTCTCTCACTGTTTAGTTCTTTTAATCTAAAATGTATTTTTCATGAAGCAACAAGAATAACACCTACCTCAGCTTCATGCATAGATAATATATTTACTAATTGTAATATAAAAAACTCTTCCATAATTAGTGGCGCGAGGTCCGACCACACTGGTCAACTCGTATCTTTCGAGTTAGTCAAAACGTTACAATTAGATTCACCTGCAGAGTTTAGACCGCTTACTAAAAATAAATTAAATTATTTTAATCATAATGTTTTAGTAGTCTCTCAACAGCCAATTTTGATTCGCAAGACCCCAATGTAAACTATGATACATTATTCTCTACAGTATGCCGAGAATTTAATAAGGCGTGCCCAGTTAAAAAAGTTAAAATCAATAATAAATCCAAATTTAATGAATGGGCTACTGCTGGAATAAGAAAAAGCAGAGATACTTTATATCAGCTATATCATGAAAAATCCTTGTCATCTGATCTTAACTTGCATAACCACGTTAGAATGTATTCAAAGTTATTCAAAAGAGTCTGCGCCCAAGCTAAATCTAAATCAATAAGTAAGTTAATTGAAAATTCTAATAATAAAATAAAAGCTGTCTGGAAGGTGATAAGCAGGGAAACTGGAAAGACAAACCAACGAGATCGGAATGAATTGTCGCTAAAAATTGATAATAAAATTATCTCAGATAGGTCAGAAGTGGCTGAGACGTTAGAAAACTTTTTCACCAACATCCCAATAGAAGTTACGAAATCTCTCCCTTCCTCGTCTTTGTTGGCTGAATCTTTTTTGAAAGAACATTTCACTAAGGATATACCAACCTTTGAATTTAAGCGTATCTCTGTTGATACAATTATAAAAACATTCAAAAGTCTTAATATAAAAAACACTGAAGACTTATGGGGTATATCCGTTAAGGTTCTTGGAGATATTATTGATACTATTGCTCCTGTCCTAACAGGCATATTTAATCAATGCTTAGACAGCGGAATGTTCCCTGATTTAATGAAACATAGTAAAGTAGTACCAATTTTCAAATCAGGTAGTAAGAGTGATCCCTCTAATTATAGACCTATATCTGTGCTTCCAGCATTGAGTAAAATCTATGAAAAAATCATGCTCGACCAGATGTTGTCTCATTTCAATTCAAATAGGATTTTGCATAGTCATCAGTTTGGCTTCACGAAAGGAAGGTCAACGACGGATGCAGGAGTGAAACTCATCAGTCACATTTTGGAATCCTGGGAGAAGTCCCAGGATGCTATTGGCATATTCTGTGACCTCTCAAAAGCATTTGACTGTGTTGACCATAATACTCTGATCCGTAAATTACATCATTACGGAATTCGTGGACGAGCTGCTGATCTTGTTTTTTCCTATTTATCTTACAGGCAGCAAAAAGTATCCATTAATGGGGCGACGTCTTCGGGGTCTTTAATAAAGATGGGCGTGCCCCAGGGTTCAATTCTTGGCCCTTTTCTTTTTCTAGTTTATATTAATGACCTTCCTTATATGATGGCTAATTTATCCGATATAATTCTGTTTGCTGATGACACTTCTCTTATTTTTAAAGTGGATAGAAAAGATAGGGATGTCTTGCAAGTCAATGAAAGTCTGACTGTTCTTTCGAAATGGTTCGCAGCTAACAATCTCTTATTAAATGCGAATAAAACTAAATGTATGAAATTTTCATTACCAAATGTCCCTCAAGTTGGCGTCAATCTAATTCTAGACGGCAACAAACTTGATGTTACTATGGAAACTGTGTTTTTAGGTATAACTATCGATTCTAAACTGCAGTGGGGCGCTCATATTAGAACTCTTTCAGGTAGATTAAGCTCAGCCGCATATGCAGTACGAAAAATAAGGCAATTGACAGATGTAGCCACCGCTAGGTTAGTTTACTATGCTTATTTCCACAGTATTATGTCTTATGGCATTTTAATGTGGGGATCTGCAGCTGATGTGGACTCAATTTTCATATTGCAAAAGAGAGCAATCCGGGCTATTTATAAAATGGGTCCTCGCGAGTCCCTCAGAAATAAATTCAAAGAAATCGATATACTTACTCTGCCTTCTCTTTATATCTTGGAAAGTATTTTGTACGTTCGTAAAAACCTAGGACTTTTCAAAATTAGAAGCGATTTTCATAACATAAATACGCGCAGTAAACACGAAATTGTATTACCCAAATGGAGATTAGCTAAGACCAGCAAGTCATTTTTAGTAAACAGCATACGCTTTTATAACAAGCTACCAAAGGCGGTGACTGAACTTAGCGAGGGCAAGTTCAAAACCCATATTAAGCGTGTCCTAACTAAAAAAGCCTATTACAAGGTTAAAGACTATGTCGAAGACACGCTTGTTTGGCAATGACTGCTTCTGCACATGTGGCCCCCTGGTAACTCATAATGTTGTGTACATCTGTCTATTAACTGCTCCACATTTGTTGTAATATATACATTTTTTCTTTTCTTCCTACACATTGCTTTTGCAATATTTTTTATATTAGTAGACGCCAACCACCATAAATTCGTTAGTAATTTTCTTTTTGTTGACATGTCATTTATTGATAATTGTAATTACTTATTGTTCGTTTTTTTTTTATATAGCTTCTTTTTTTTTTAATGTGAATGTGAGAACACCGTGGACTTCGCGAATTCTTAGGTTACTTCCTATTACGACTCACTTTTTTTTTTTTTAAATATTATTATTTTTATTGTGCTTTTGGGTACAATATCGACTGGTCTACACTGTTCTTACATAATGTCTATTAATACTGTAATATGAAAATATTGTAAACAATCATTTTTTTAAAAGAGTAACCATGGAGTTTCTTTCCGGTTCTTCTCCATAGGAAACGACCAATTTGGAACCGTGCACTAGCTTCTGACGTTTTATAAGTGCCCATGTAAGCCTATGTGAAATAAAAAAATTTTGACTTTTGACTTTTGAAGTAAAAAAAAAAAAACATTTTTCGTTTTTCAAAACTACCTTATAATACGAAATAAAAACATTTTTAAGTTATAATGTATATGTTGATGTATCAATTGTTTTTTAGGCCAATAAATAAATAAAGAAAACTTACACATCACTCAATCCGCTCAAACAAATCACACGGTAGGCAGCCGTTAATCGTTCTATCATATCAATCATTCGTCCAGAAACAATCAATTAGAACGCTATCCCCTTTCAATTATCCCTTGCATCGGTAGGTAATTGCCTTCCAGCTCCACCTAGGGGCGGATCGGGGAACCGATTATGTGTGAACCGTGATGGACATTCTATTGCCATGATCGCGGTTTGATAGCAAAGATGTTGCCAGTAATAAAAATAGTACAGCGTTGTGGTTTGATGAATTAGGTTGTTATGGAATAATTGAAGCGAGAATGTTGAGAATTTTCTTTAGGGGACGGATATAATATGTGGAATATTGAGCAACTTGGGATGCATTTCATGCATTATCCATGATATAAAATAGTCTTAGTATTAATTACAAGATTGGAATTCTTACACTTAAAAATATTGCCAATTGATAAAATAATTGATGGGCTTTTTAAAGTGAAAGCACCGGGGTAACGCAAAATTATATTTATTTCTTAATATTCTTGTATTTTGCAGGTCAGAGTCAAGCTGTATGTTAATTATAATATAATTGGTGGGCTTAATGAGTATTTATTTATGGAATTATATTCATTGAAGTCATCAGTCTCTAGGAAAGGGAATGGGCCGTAATTCACCACACCCAGTTCGGGTTGGTGGATGTCACATGTCTTCGAATTTTTGGTTCTAGGACATGTTGGTTTCTTCACGATGTTTTCCTTCACCGCTTTGAGAACAGTGGTGATGAAATAAATTACACAAAGTAATGCGCCTGGCTGGGTTTGAACCCGCGACCTGCAACTCGTAAGTCGGGGCCGTTACCACTCGGCCACCACTGCGCTCCACTCATCAATATAATGTTTTTTTTCCATAAATAGCCATTCAATAGGCAAAGACGAACTGAGAGGGTTGTATTGAAAATTTTAATGATTATAATAATTAATTATGACAAAGAAGAATTTCACCCGCAAATCAAGTTTTAATCAACCATTGACAGTGACCTGCAAAATGCATAAAACTAAAGAAAATTTGAATTTCACGGCAGTTTCAGCATACCCCATAAGTAATACTAGCTTTTGCCTGCAGCTTCGCCCACATAAATAAAATATAGCCTATGTCACTCAAAAATAAAGCAGCTTTCTATGTGAGAAAAAAAATTCGCAATTGAACCAGTACTTTCAGAGAGCAAATGCGAGTCGGACTCGCGCACTGAGGATTCCGTACAAACTTACCTATATAAATAGTTCAATTCCCGAATGGAGTCTTGAAGATTTTTCCGAATCGCAAAAGTGTTTTTTTTTTTTGTGACGTAACAACAAATTCACTATTTTCAGATTTATTCCTACATCTGTGCTTGCTTTATTCCAAATTTCAGGATTCTGGGTCAACGAGAAGTACCCTATGAAATTTGATTCCCTTGAGAGTGTCGAAATACACGTTTTTTGCAACAAAAACGGCCGTATCATTTTTACCGTAACTTAGAAGTTTGATTTCTTCACAGCTTCACTGGTTTTGATTTCAACTCAATACCTCCTCGCGTTCCCGTGATTAAAGGGTCTTGACAGACAGACGGACAGCAAAGTGATCCTATAAGGGTTCCAATTTTTTCCTTTTGAGGTGCGAAACCTAAAAACAAAAAAAAAACTTTGCCTCTTTATAATAATATTAGTGCAATCTAGCGTACATGAAATATAGCCTATATGCCAGAAAGCTGCTTTATTACTGAGTACCTACTCAGTAATAAAGCAGCTTTCTATTGGTGTAAAAATTTTAGCAATCGGACCAGTACTTGGGATTACCTCCTACAAATAAAAAAAACTTTACTTCTTTATAATATTAGTGTTGATTTTCATCAATCACCCATCTTCATGTATCTCATAAATTACGTACACTTACTCCTGCTACATACTTATAGTTTGGCCAAGTTTCACAAGTTTACTCTTAGCTTGGGTACCTGAGGTCGATAATCTGTGATTAAGCAATTTTAATAGAAACGATGCCGCATTATGTATGATATTCATAATTTGTGTAAAATTGTATTATTGGAAATAAATTATTATTATAATAATAATTTTACATAAATTATTATTATTATTATTATTTATTTAAGTCCATTGGTCGAAAATTTTACTAATTAAAAATCACTTTCAGCAATAAGACCGCCCATTGCTACACCCTGTTAACTCATTTATTTTAGTCTTAAATAAAAAAAAACCTATTGTGCTCTACTCGAGAAATCTTGCTTATTTCTTAAAGCCAGTATTGTATCCATCGAAATCATTCCTTTCTGTTAATCTCTCCATTTATCTAACCTTACCAATTAATGACCTAATCACAGTTGATTTACGCCCTGTTATGGTAGAACAGCTCCATCGCCATAGCGACACGTATCGTACCGTCTCGCCACCTGAGTCGCCGACAGACGTGATGGATGACGCTCGCTGTCAGTCCCCTGGCTTTCAGTCCCCACAACCGAGCCCTGTTCAACGTACTGCCCTGTTTTATCCTCGTAATTAAATTTATATTAGCAACGCTTGTAATATTGGTGACCCCTGATAAGTTGATTTATTGGCTTTGAGGTGTTTGCTTTTTGTCTGTGTTCCTCGAACGTTTTTGGTAGATTAAGCGTGGACAGCGTACCCTCGATTTCTGTTGTAATAGTTGTGAAACTCTATTTTAGCCTGAAAATCTGTCAAACTTCTTTACTACAATTATCACTTCAGACAGCGAGTCGTAGTCTCTAATATTTTGCTACCGAACGAAATTAGTTGTTATGCAATGAGTGTATAGATGGAGGCACGAATCTTGATCGCTCGGCGAAAGAGCGAGGATCGTTTTGCGCATTGTACAATATCGGCGAACCAATCACTGTACTAGGATTTCACTCCCCGCCCTCGCATCTCTCTTCATACTACTAAAGAGATCTGATATTTCACTTCTGCGTGCCTCTGCGCAATTAGAACTGTAGAAGTCAGCGCTCAAGATCCGTGCCGGTACATAGCCATAGCCGTCTATTAGTCCTTTTTTTAAGAGTCTAATACTCTTATGAATAAATTCGTCAAACTCACGTACCTGTTTGCACTGGTTTATTTCATAATTATAAAGTACAACATAATATTTATATTTTAATTGTACGACAGTTCCGCCTGAGACATATATTAGCCAAAAAAAGCTTTTTACATAAAAAAAAAACCGACTTCACTAAAAAAAGAATCAAAATAACTGTAATTTCGGAAGTCAGTGTTAAATAAAAAACAAACTATACCGAGCTTTTGTAAAAAGTGTTTTTATTTCACACTTTTTAATTGCGACACATTTATAACCAGAGAGCGTATTTCTCATGACAATTCCAATTAACCCAAACACTGCTAGCATACATTATTTTAATATGAAGTCCCCGTGTCTACCTTCCACCTTCTGGCTCCATCATCTGATCATTTCAATAGTACCTTATAACAGAAGTCCATCTCATGACAATTCTAACAAGCCCAAACACGACCAGGATATTTTGATTAATTACAGAGTTCTGGTGCCTATCTTACGACTCCATTATCATCATCAGGTCACTTCAATGATACCAATTTCAACATAACTATTCAGAGCCATTTATTTATTTGTATTGCCATGGTCGCTTAACTATCTTCATTGTAATATTTATGCGAGTATGAAGTTCCTTTGGCCATTTCTGGTCTTCTTCATCAGTTCCACTTGAACTTAATGTTACTTTTTGACTGTAAATGCTTAAGTTCTCTACGAAAATACCAAAATCACTATATGGTTGCCTATAATAATAAGGCGTTCCCTCGATTCCTCATGGATCCCATCATCAGAACTGGATTTTGAAAAAAATGGAACCAAACTAGAATCTATCCTTTATGGGGAAAAAAGATTGTGAATCAGTCCATAAACGACGAAGTTCTGAGGTAATATATAAAAAAAAAACCGTCCGTTTTAAAACAATAAATACGTCATTCGAAATTCAAAACATGACAGGTGTCAATTGACGGTGTCAAAACTCAATAGCAAGCAAAATGACTGTGCCGATTTTTAAAAATCTATAGTTGTGAGTGACCCTTGTGGTATAATGAAACCCGTCCGAAACGATGAATGCTGCGACCGCCGTTGCTGTAGGTTTAGCAATAGTTTTAATGTTGCTCTACGTTAGATGGAAATGGATATCTTTGGTGCCTAAGGTGGGTATTAAGTATCTACAACTTTTCCATAATAATCGCACATATTGAAATCATAGTAGGTTCAGAATCTGCTCGGTACTGAAACAGTTTCAGTAATTTTTAAAATAGACATTTATTATCCAAAAACTAAACAAGATTTATTTTAAAAAGAATGCACGTAGCGGAGATGAGAATGTTGAGATGGATGTATGGTGTGATGAGAATGGATAAAGTGAGAAATGAGTATATTAGGGGAAGTTTGAAAGTAGCGCCAGTGACTGAAAAGTTGAAAGGGAATCGTTTGTCTTGATATGGTCATGTGAAGAGGAGGGATGAAACGCATGTTACTAAAAGAGTTATAAGTTTACATGTGGATGGACGGAGAGGGAAAGGGAGACCAAAGAAAAGATGGATGGATTGAGATGAAAGAAAAGGAAGTTAGTGATAGCATGGCGAGTGACAGGGCAGAATGGAAGAAAAAAACGTGTTGCGCCGACCCCAACACGGGACAAGGGCAGGAAGATGATGATTTATTTAAGGATAAAAAAAAATAACTAAGATATATTTTTTGAAAGGTCTTGATAGCGTGACTAGGGTGTTCTGGTGTTGCGTAGATACCATACGTCGCGATGCGCTACCAATGTAGTGCCAGTACGATTCCCATATTATCTATAATATAAAAATGAATCGCAAAATGTGTTGGTAAGCGCATAACTCAACAACGCCTGGACCAATTTGACCAATTCTTTTTTTAAAATGTTCGTTTAAGTTCAAGGATGGTTTTTACGGCGAGAAAAATTCGAATAGAGTAGGGTAGAGTAGGGTAGGGTAGAGTAGTCAGTTAACGGGAGCGAAGCCGCGGGCAAAAGCTAGTTTATTTATAAAGATAAATAATTTCTTTAAAAAAACGTGCAAATTAAGTGTATTAAGTAAAATTTTAGTCTTAAGATGGAAAAGCTATGTCTTCTGCCTATTTTAGTTACGAAATAATTATAATATTCACACGACTATCACACAACGCCGTCTAGTCCCGAGCTAAGTAGAGCGTTTGTTATGAGTACTAGACAACTGATACACATACTTAAATATTTCTAAATACGTACATATTATAGATAAATTACACCTAGACACAACAAATGATTGTGCTCATCACACAAACATTTATACTGGGTGGGAATCGAAACCACCGGCATAGCAGTCAGGGCCACTAACCACTAGACCAACAGGCCAGTCAAATAAAAGATAATCATGGCTTTAAGGCGTATCATAAGTTGACAAATCATACTCCTGACTCGTACATTTTTGTGTTCTCTATATAAATAAAAAAAGAAATTGACTGACTAACATATCAACGCACAGCCGAAACTACTGGGATCAGGAGCGTGAGATTTAGGACAAGGTTTGCTTTAATGACGTAGGCGAGTACTAAGAGAGGATTTTTCAAAATTTATCCCCCTAAGAGGATGAAACGGGGGTCCAAAGTTTTTTCGGAGAAGCCTACTATCACGCGAGCGAAGCCACTAGGCTAGTCGTATATGGATACAAATATACAAAAACTAAAGAATGCTGAATGAATAGCAAGTAAAGTTTAGATTACAGAAAGACAGTCACTTTGTTAGATCCAGTTCGTTTTGCAACAGCGTAAAGAACGCGGAATCTTTAGTTTTTCCAACCTTTTAGGGCCAGACAGAAATAAGGGATTTCAGTACTAATTTGAAATCAATATATTTCAAATTAGTACTGAAATCCCTTATTTCTGTTGTGGAATAAAACCAACGCTGTGGATCTACATTTTTCTTTTATCTATGGTTTCCGTCAACTCCATATTTGGCACAACTTGACTGTCTCGTGGTTGCAAGCGCGATTGCTGAACGTGGTCCTGCTGGGTCTGATTCTCAAGTCGGGCGAAAAGTGAAATTGATTTCTTCTCTTAGGATTTAGTCTTATTACAGACTTGCAGCCTGAAGTTTAGAAATTGGTGGTGTAATACTCCCGTGTCTCGGAAAGCACGTAAAGCCAGTCGTTTCGGATACGTCACATTGTACCATGAGTCTAAAGTACCTGTGTTTGCGCACACGCTTGAGCACTATAGGTGATTGAAATTGGCCACCATGATCAAGATTCCGTTGGGAGAAATATTTGGCGCAAATTAATATAGAAGTATCCAGAATACAAGGTTTCGTAATTTCTGAAAGGAAAGATCGCCCGACGGTTGTTTTCGAGCTTCTGTACTTACATGTTCAAATTGCGCGGAATCTTTGATTGCACGGTGTAAAATTTGTGTGGCGTCAGTTCTTTTACGTAGCGTAGTTCGTTTATGGTAATACAGATTTTGCTACATTCGACTTTTTCTTTTTAGCCGGCTGAAGGGCCTGAAGAGATCGCCACGCCCTCAACACAGGTGTATCACCGCCTGTGTCCTCACCATAACGTAGTGCAACGATTTGAACTCGAGGAGAAGGACTCTCTTGACGAACATCTCGATCTCCTCACCAAGAAACTCGCTGATAAAGTAAGATGTTTGTGAATGGTCAATTTATTTACTTTGACGGCTTTTAGCTTCGTCTTCTTCTCGAATTTATGGTTTTCTTTTCCGATAAATTATTTGGGCCCAGTAGCTGGCTACGTTTATATCAATGGAATTTTTAAGGTCCTCCAAAGTGCAGACGTAGGGACACTGTGGGGACTTTAGTAAGTGGGCAATCGTCTGGTCAGGGTCACCGCAATCGCATTGAGGATTGAAGGGGTCTATAATCCACCATTTTGCCATTTTGTGTTTGCAACGGCCTACTTATTTGATACGTATTTTGACTAAGATGAAGACGATGTATGATAACTTAAATGAATCCAAGGAACGTGTCCAGTCTCGTAAAGTGGGAGGCTACCTTGATAAAATGTTAGTGCTCCACCTCTCATCCTGCTCCCATGCCCTGAAATATTAAGCTTAAGCGACGCCTGCACTTTCACTGATGACGCTGCTTTAATTCTTTCTCCTATCATTCTTATTTTTTACTGCTTCACCAATCCGTCTGTCTGTGGTTTAATCCACTTCCTGGTTCCGATTGACCAGGGAAATTGCATACATATTTGAATCGGATGACAACGCTCTATTGATTCTTTTTTCCTTTTCAAATTATGCTAACAGGAGGGTCGCCTCCGTCTATCCAAGTCCAAGATTCGGGAAACTCAGAATGAAATCGAGAACCTTCATGCAATTGACTTCGACGTCAGGACCCGTTACCGAGAGATCATGGAAGCTCTCCGGTCGGACCTGCTGAATAATGAGAAGGAATGCAAGAAACTACAAGAGCAAATCGAGTGGGTATCCCAAAGAAGGGCTGAACTGAAAGACGAGGTAATAAAGGCTTTTGAACTGATTCTTATAACATGTATGTTTCTTTAAAAGCTTGAGTAGACACAGTTGGCAATTTATTTTAAGGTACCCATGTTTATCCTATTCTTGAATTAAGAATTGATACGAATGTGAAAAGACATACTACTTACTGATTCTACAGACAAGGCAAAAAAAATACATTTAAATATGTACTATAAATACCAGGGAAGTGATAATTTAGAAAAAATAATACTGTCTTTATATAGAATTATATACGAAATTTTAAGATACTGTAAATCTTTTAAAGATGGAGGAGGATAATCAACATTTTGCTTACGACTACTACAAAAAAAAACAACGTCTTTATTCTGAATGTACAGAAATGTGCAATTCAATATACATTGCTCCTTTTATTCATCGTCTCAAGGTCATTAACATAAAATAATAGGTAACATAGAAAATTCAAAACTCAAAATACCAATAAATACCTAACATCGAAAAAAAAATCACCTACCTTTAATATAAAGTTTATTTGAATTTATAATTCCAAGTCATTCCAACGATATAACACTTCAATGCAACCCGTTTTCAAAAACAGCAATTTCGTAGGTAAAGACCTAAGTGTGCATGAAGTCTTTTACAGTTGTAGTTGTAGTGTAATAAAACAGTGAGTTATCACAAGACAAATAAATAGATTTTGAAACAGTGAATACTCATTGTTTTGTTACAGGGGTCTGCTCAAATTTAACAGGCGCCCTAACATTTTGAAATGAGTAGGAAGTACAGTCCTCAGTCTTTTTAACCGACTTCAAAAGGAGGAGGTTCTGTGTTCAGCTGAATGTATGTTTTTTGGAAATACAATAACCTGGATAGGCCTTTATCAAATCAGACAAATATTAAAGGAAAACATAAAAACATTCTTAATTGGTATTAAATTATTGTATCACAAGAATAATCGTCAAATTCATTTTCTATTGGTTTCCTTTGTCGACTTTTTCATTGGTTTATACGCAGTTTATTTGCTGCAGTTTTGTAATTTTTTTTATCAGTCTTGTGTTTTTTGGTCACTTCTTTAGTTTTCTAATCTCACATTGTCCTTCAATTTCCTTTTGTGTTCTTGTATCCTTCCTGGTAACATTATTGCATTGCCACTTTTCATAAACAGGTGCATGAAATTTCAACTCGATTGAACCCTAGAAAGTTAGTAAAATTTGACTTGCAAAATTTGATCCGTATATACAATTAACAAATTAACACACAGAGTACCTTAAAAGCTTGTAATGACGCACTGTACAATTCATTTAGTTCTAAAAAGTCACAGAACATGCCTTTTATCACTTCCCTGGAATGTTCTCCCTTTCCTGTGTATGTATTTCCAGGGAAGTGATAAACAGAGAAGTGATGTTTTGAATGTTTTTTCCCTAAATCTAGAACAGTGTTTCCCAAACTTTTGTGTTCAAGGCACACCTAGGACATTGGAAAATTTTTAAGGTACACCATAAATAAAAAAACATTTTTACTTATTTAGACTTATATTTAACTTTTATTTTTAATCAATAAACCAATAAATATATTTCTTAGAACCTTCGAACCTATTCCATAAGTTAATCTACATTTTTCTTCCATATGTTTATGAAACTAAAGACTACTAATTTAAGAAATAATCAAATTTTTCCGAGCCACACCAACCAATCACCATGGTACACCAGAACACTGATCTAAAAGATTACTTAATTTTATACAATAAAAATTTCCATAAATCTTCCATGCAACTAAAAGATTTTTTTTTCATTAAAATGAAATAATATTATATAGTTAAAATGTAAATACGTAATTACGTACCATGTGTGTGAGAATTCGTCTAAAACGAACACAATTGTTCACATTAAACGTTCGGACACGACGAATTGCCGCTCAAGTGAAACAAAACACAACACTTACTATGCTGTTGTCACCTCTTTCTTTCTATTGCCCGAGCGAGAACAAAGCTTGCTATCCAATTTCATAGTGATTTTAACAAACTTTGAGGTGACAGGGAAATGATACTAAATATTTGTCGCCGTTATTATGTGACCAAATCTCGGAGAAAATAAGAGATCGTAAAACCATTATACGAGTATATTTTCTGGAAACCATATAATGTTAATATTGATTATCTTATAATAAAATTATTATTCTATTAAACTGCTTTTTAAACATTATTACATGAACTTATCTTTTGGATATCGGAAATTCGCCACACAGGGAAGTGACAATTTTGCTTATTTTGAGGTAAATTTGCCGTTGATGATTTTCAGTGTCCAATTACAAACCAATACAAACTTTTATTTCATAATAATAAATTTTGTTATACGCCCTGGCTTAACCATAATTCCCCAATTTGTAGAACTATTTATTCTAACCCTAACTACATAAACCTATACTCCTCCACATCGCTGCCATCCGGAAACTTGGCCAGAAGACGGGCAGCATTGCCACATTGAATGGATATGCTAATTAATAATAATAATAATAATTGTTTATTTGTACTACAATTTAAATAAATTAGTACACAGTTACTTATTACATAAGTTGTACAAAATAGCAAATCTAAAATGTGAACTGCTGCCTCCTAAACTAATCCAAAAGCCTGGGTTTTAGGAGCCAATGTTCCTCCAGAAATAATCAAATTATAACAGACAACATTGCAATTCTTTGGTCAAGAACGAGTCCGCCCTCTTGCAACGCAGTATTGGCGAGAAATATCAACCTAATAAATAATATGTTCAATGATCAAATTCAAGGGAGGTGGCATCCTTCGGTTCGCGAAAAACATTTTGGGAATACTCAACGAGGAGTTAGACGTTATCATGCGAGATTGCAAAAGTAATTGATTTTTGTAAATTGTGAGTTTGTGGGCCACTTGAACTGACCATTAACATTTGTCTATCAACAGGTGAACCGAGGCCAGATGCTTTATGGCGAAGCAGCGGCAGAGCTAGCGAGCAATCTCGCGGAATTGCAAAGGGGAAGAGTCCCGGAGCAGAGGATCACGGACAAACCACGGATCCAATACTCCCCAACCCTAAGATGCCGCAAGGAACAGCATTTTCCCAGGACACCATCAATTTCCTATACCAATAAAGGTCCTAATATGTATACCGTGACCACAAATACCTCTAACACTACCCCAGGAATAATTGAATGAAAGCTTATCGCGAAATGATTCGTCTAAATCGTGTTTACTTATTTATTCTTAAAATTTTTTGTAGTAGGTATATTATTTTTTAATAATGTTATTATTTATCTATGGTTATTATACATACAAATAAAATAATGCAGGATTTTTATTTTAGCTCTTCTAAACGTATGTCCAGAAAAAATATCTTAAAAATTAATCTAGTGTCTTTAAGCATAATATGCGTTCCTTTTTCACAAGTATTTACACCTACTTTCATCACCGCACTAACCACATAACACATATTTAGTCCTAAATTTTAGATGCCAACTTGCCAAGTCAACATCAATAATTGCCTATCAATAACTTTAATTAAGGTGCAAAAACAAAACGCAATAAAAAAATACATCCACACACGCATCCAAAACAATGACAAACCACCGCAGCGCACTCGCAAACGAGCCCCCTTTTATTTTATATCTCTCGTTAATTCCGAGGGTTAAAATCCCCGAAAAAGTGAGCACTTGCCTTGTTTACAAGGTTTTAGATTTTAATTTAGATTGGGGTTGCGCCATGTTTGCGCGCGAAACGACGTAAACGTCAAAAGGTATGGCGGGGAAATTGGGCTCGTTTTAGTTGCACGGTTAGGTCTCTGGGTTGTTTACGAGGGGCGCTCTCGGCGTATCCATTAAAATCGCATTCGTATGTGATCACCTAATACAATATCATCAAGTCCGTGCCCGGGGTGCTTTGTGAATAATTTCGCGGCAATCTGCTCCCGTTTGTATCGGATTTGAATAATTTCATAATTGGTACGGTTCAAGTAACTTTTTGTTGAGTCAATCTCCGTGAACCTTTGTTGTAAGAATTGAACAGAGTAACTTAGAAGTCACGAAACTAATTACTTAGTAGGTACCAACCTTTTATATTTATAACTAAACATTTTTATCTTAACAAATAAACACTTAAGTACTTAACCCAATTTGAATCTAAATAATGTCCTGCTATATTTACATCCATGCCTAATTCATAACAAATAAAGCACCGATAAAAAAAAACAGCTTAATTAAGAGGCAACACCACATCTGTCACGTTTATAAACGCATGAGCATCACATTTGTCTGTATGTTTGTTTTCCTTTGCCTCACATTTGTTCCGCCGGGGGCGTTCCACAAACAAAACTACTCGACTTGGACTAACGTGTCAATCAACTTCGTTCTGGTTTTTTAATTGGAGATTTGGATATTTGGATTTATGCCCAAATGACAGCAATATGCTCATGTTCTACTTGGGACTTAACATATTATCCATCATCATCATTTTAGCCTTAAGACATCCAATGCTGGACATAGGCCTTCCCGAAGTGTTACCACAACGACCGGTCCTGTGCGTTTCGCACCCATTGGATTCCCGCTACCCTCACCAGATCCTCGGTCAACCTTGTGGGAAGCCTTCCAACGCTGCGTCATCTGGTACGCGGTCGCCCCTCCAGATCTTTTATCTATATACTATATAAAAAGCTAAATCCTGACTCATTCTCTGACTCATCAACGCTATGCCCTAACCCATGTTATCCATGGACCTAGAACACTGACATTTTGCACAGAGGTAAATTGTAAGATGTATTAAATAAATAATAAGGAAGGATATCCCAAAATACTGCCCGCAAGGCGATTAAATGGGGCCCACACTTTGTATGACAAAACTTTAATGTGGACAAAGCCGCTAGCAAAAGCCAGTTTAAAAATATTTAGTAAGGTACCTGCATTTACTTATTCGAAGAAAGAATCAAATTTTACAAATGATGACTTAGATACCTATCTGCTATTAGCATCGAAAGCCATTACGGGCCCATTTACCTACACGCCCACATTATTTTTATTTTTTTATTTGATATAAACTATTGCTTGATTGCGATCCCACCTGATGGTAAGTAGTAGTAATGCAATCGTTGATGGTGAGGTGCACTAATTTATTGTGAGCCTATTCACTCTAGCCTTGAAGACACCTAAATTATAATCAGACGGGAAGACCGCAGCAGGCAAATCGTTCCAGTCCCTCGATGTATTTTTTTTAAATAGCCTATTTTATGTCCCACTGCTGGGCAAAGGCCTCCCCTTTCTCCTTCCAGACCTCTCTATCTAGAGCGATCTCTGGCCAAGTATGCCCCGCGAACATGATCAGATCGATCGTCACACCACCTTCGCCGCGGTCGACCTCCCTTAGGTGGGTCCATCCGTCCATTTTCTGTCCGAATGCACCCGAAAGTTATTAAACTATGTTAGAGGCAAATATCGGTAACGAAAAATAAACAGTTTTACAATCCCTTACACTGCTTTCGACGTCACAGGTCTTCAGTGACCTTCGCAGAGGTTTGATGGTTGATTCCGATGGATTTTGAGGCCGCCCATCCCGTATAGATTTTTTCCTATATAACTAGTATTTATTTTTTCTACAAAATGTTAATGCGTTTCATTATGTCAACTCATTAATAGTTTAATAGAATCTATCATCTAATTCAGTTAATGGTCTACAGTGAATAGTGATAGATTAGCTCGAAAAAATGTCAAATTCCAGGTGTTTTATTAATGAGCTCGACTTCAATTCAATTCAATTTTAAAAATATTATTGTGGGCTAGATTTTGCGCGCACTTCGCCCGCATACATATAATATAGCCTGTCACTCAGGAATAAAGATTACCTCCTACAAACAAAAAAACTAACTTTACCTCTTTATAATATTAGTGTAGATATAGGAAAGTATACATAATACAGCTGGTGTAAGTGTTTTGCGAACAGCTATGTCCTGTCGGGCGTACCTACAATAAAATATATAGGTGGTGATAATGATTTCTTTTCTAATGATAATTATAATATCATCAGAAATTTAGTCCTATAAATATCGATTGATACTTATAAACATCGATACGAGTACCAGGGTACAATAAAATTACAGTAAGAATATAATAAATATACCTACTTATCTATATAATATTAATATAACTTTTCTTCTACACGCAACTGAATGCCGTAACCAATGCAACGTAGTCTTTTATCGCTGGTTCGTACTGGCTATTCATTTGCCGGCCCACTTGCTCACAACACTGCTACCCTAGTACAATGCAGGACTTTACCATTGTATAGATATCTTGGATTATCATCAGGTTTGTGGATTTGAATGAATGTTTTTTTTATAACAAACAAAGAAGGTTTCTGTTTGTTTAAATGAGATCAATTATCTGACACAAATAATAATAATAAAACAATTTAAAAAAAAATACATTTTGAGCAATAGGTAAACTATAGTTGAAAGAGACACTTCGGCCCTGGAATGCAAAGGATAACTGAAAGAACAGTTACATTTAGACTAAAGGACATTATTATAAATAATGAAGAAAACGTGAATCATTGAAAAGTTTAATAGAATCAACTCGAAAATTATGCAAATCACATTCAAAAGCACATTTAATCCCAGTTAACAAGCAAAGGGTTAAATGTAACAAGCCATAAAAATTCAGCCAGCAATCTTAGGAAATTAAACAAGCCCCTAATTGTAAAACGCTTTACTGGCAAAATTATCAATTTGTGAAAACGCTGCGCCCATAACGAATAATTAAATGGATTGCTAGCGCCATCTATGTTTTTGTAGAGAAAGTTTTGACGAGAATGCACTCTCGCCTCGTAAGGGTGCTTTTCCACCAAATATGTGCTATGCAGCTGCTGCTATGCTCTGAGTATGTGGAATTATTTTCCACATACTACAGACTACTACTATACAACAGCTACGAAACTATGTGACAGTTTCCACTGATGCTGATCGAGTACTGTCTTCCCGTCCGATTATAATTTAGGTGTCTTCAAAAGTAAAGTGAATAGACTCTTAATAAATGTTACCTAACAACCTGTAAACCTTGCCGTCAGCGATAGCATCACTGCTTACCATCAGGTGGGATCGCGGTGAAACACCAGTTTATATTATTTAAAAAAAGAACCGGCTAACTGCGAGTCGGATTCGCGTCCGTACAAAAAACGGCAAAAATTTAACACGTTTGTTGTATGGGAGCCCCTTAAATATTTATTTTATTTTGTTTTTTAGTATTTCTTGTTATAGCGGCAACAGAAATAGATAAGTAGGTAATTTTTGTGAAAATTTCAACTGTCTATCACGGTTCATGAGATACAGCCTGATGACAGACGGGCAAACAGATCTCACACATACAGGTCTCGTTTTTATTTTACCCTTTGGATATGGAACCCTAAAAAAGATAAGGGGTGTTCTATATAGAGGTAGACGTGCGAGGAAGATGAGCATCTTGAGCTATGCAATGCATCGACTATATTCCATGGAATACCTACTACTTTATTTATCTCTGGACTATTACTTCTTTGGGTTACGGCTGATCACTCGTCTAATGTTATTGCAAATGAAAGCGGGAATACCCTTCTCACTGTTAGGACATAGTCCAGACAGGCCATGGGGTTGCGAGATTGTTCGAAAAAGTTACCGTGGCCCTCGCAAATGGAAACTCAGAAGGGAAAACAGATGGATTTTTTAGGCTAGGTTCTACTCATTTTGAACTTTTTTAAACCTCTAGAAGTCCACAAATATAAAAGAGAACACTATGAAAAAAATATTTTATTAAAATTGACTATATGACCAACCGCCGAGCAAAAATCAAAACATGATATAAATTAGTTGGATCGATAATTTTTTTTTATCAAATTTGACCCTAACTTACGATTTCAAACGTACCTATATGTTTACATGATTACGTCACGGAAATATTTGTAAGTTACAAAAAATAATAAAGCTTGTTTTTTAAAAGGGCCTCGCAAAAATAAAAATCTTGAATAGTTATTGTTTTTATTTTATATATATTAAATTAAAACCGCCACGTAACAGGGTCCGCGATATCGACATAGAACCAGGCGCAGTTCATACAAAATACTCAGTAACTACAACCGGCTCCAGCGTTGCCAGGTACGAGAAATCTCGTAACTTTACGACATTTAGCAGTCTCTGTACGAGAAACGAGAAAAAAAAAACTCGTACACCTTTTTACGAGATTTTAACAATGGTATCCGGAATCAGTAGAACAACATGAATAAGTAGATATACAATAAAAACGAAGATAATTTTACCAATACCCCTAACATTACATATCACTAACAAATAAAACCATAATTAATATTATGCACTGGTAGCAAGTACCTACAAAATTTATTACCTAGTAATTTGTTTTATTTTTTGAAGATTTTGGTAAAATTATCAAAAATATGAATCACCTAGAGTAATGATTTTGCATTTGGCGGTATTCCTGCCCCAGGCTAGCTAGTTATAGTACACAGAATTTAAGTACATTTTTAAAATGTATACTTTTACGAGATTTTTTATTGAAAGTACGAGATATTTGACAGCCCTAGTACCTACGAGATAAAAAATTCGGCATCTGGCAACCCTGACCGGCTCTTAATCAGCAAAAGTCACTCTCATCTCCACAGCGGGAGAAGTCATTTGATGATTTCTCACTCAACTCAGTACTATTTTAGGTTTGGATGCAGCTGAAAACCAGGCTATGCATAGGCATATAGAGTGACTGAGGAGAAAAGTCTACCTATCAGACCACTCAAATGAACAAGAAATCCCTGAAAATAGATTAGTTCGTTGGTAGCCTAATCTATCCTTCCTATGGAATAAATGTAGGTAAGTCTGGAAAGTGGCTGCTTGTTAATCAATTAAGTATGCCTCAATTTAACAACTGAATTAATTAGATAGGAACTGCTTAAAAGAGGACACTTTTTATTCCGGTAGTAGAGTAGCATAGTTTTTACCGACCACGCAAGCGAAGACGCTGGGAAATTTATATTTCTATACTTCCTTACTCAAACGGGTGTCCTAGAGCCAAACATTCGAAGATATGTTACATCCACCAACCCGCACTGGACCCGCGTGGTGGATCATGGCTCGTTCCCTCTCCTAGACAGGAGGCCAGAGTCCCATGGTTACAGCTATGTTCTATGCTTACTTCAATACTTATTATAAAACAAACAAACCTATCGCATCTGTCTGTAAGGTCGCGATAAACTCAGAAATTACCCGGATTGTCTTGCAGTTTTCACCAATAGACAGATTGATGTGTGATACATGATTATTATAGTGGAAACAAGCCGAGAACTTCAAAGATTTGTAAAACCCGTGTCCTCCTGTCCCGCACGAGGCGAGTAATATTAATATTTATTTATTATAGATGGAAAATCTAAAGCAAAAGTTTTGTTTGGTTGGTCGCACTAATCTCAGGAACTGCAGATTCGGGTCGAAAAAATTGTTTTAGCGTTAAATAGTCCATTTATCGAGGAAGGCTATACGTATAACATCCCACTACCAAAATTAAGAGCGGAGCAGTAATCGAAGATACGGGTGAAACCGCGACGACAGCTAGTGTTAAGATAAAGTGTTATTTGCGTATGTAAAATACCTTAAACACTTTTTATACCTACACTAGCTTCTGCCCGCGGCTTCACTCGCGTGAATGTAGGTTTCTCCATACAAACTTTACACCCCCGTTTCATCCCGTTGGGGGCTGAATTTTGGAAAATCCTTTCTTAGTGCTCACCTACGTCATATAAGGAAACCTTGTTCGAAATTTCACGCTCCTAGTCCCAGTAGTTCTGGCTGTGCGTTGATATGTCAGTCCGTCAGTTTCTCCTTTAATATATATAGATAAACATGTAGATACAAAGTCCATCAAGTACAAAAGACTCCCCCGCGAGTTACTTCCATCAGTTTTTAAATTCGCTAAGCGCCACACACGGACCCCGTGTTTATAATATAAACAAACCAACATCTTTTTACTATTAATATAACCAGGAGCCACACGAAATTGAACTTTATTTGCTCGTATATAAGGGTGACTAGATCAATTTTATACAAACTTAGTTTTTCCTCTTATATCTACAGGATATTAAAAGTTGTGCCACCCTTCTAAGTAGAGGTTTTTTTTTTTCTTTTTCTTTTGTCCTTAATGTAAAAAGAAAACGCGAAAAGTTTCGGGACGCAGCGAGTTTAAATTTTTCCACCCCTAATGCGCTTATTACGAGTGGGGGGAAGTTTGATGGTTCCCAAACTTTTCAAATATGGACGAAATTTTATTGTGTCTAGTGGCAGAAAGTTTTTTTTTATGCTCATTGTAAGGCAAATGAAGCGAGGGACGCAACATAAAAGCGAGCTACTTAAACGGGTGTTAAAATTAAATAAGCTAGAAAAAGAGATACAGGTACCTATTGGAGTTTTTAGCGGGATTTTTCGAGTGAAGTTCAATAGTTGTTTTAATTATTCGCAAATTGATTCCTAGCGGACATTGTGTTTTAAAATTGGTGTAGTTTTCTATCTCAAGTGTCTGCGCAGCTGGACAATATGTGGAATCATAGAAACAGGCGCGATTTCGGTAAAATGGATCTGAGGATTATTGTAGTATCTAGGTATTGACTACCACAGCGAAGCTTGCTGAGAAGGCTGACTACATTTGCTGCCAAATACTGCAAAAACATTATAATGTTTTTTCTTTTTAAACTTGACACTGGTGTTAAACAACATACATACAGCTGCAGAAAATGGAACATTTCGGTGCGGCGTGATAGGTGCTCGCGCTGGTGGACCAATCGCGAGCTATCAACGAACTTCACGCGGAAGAAGACTTCTGAAGAAAACCGAACAGAAAACAATTGAGAAATTTTTTTCTCTGCGTCAACGGGGTGTTGAGATAAATTAAATTTACAATAAATAATAAAATAAATAAACAAAATTTAAATTAAGTCATCCCGTTTACACTGGCTAAATGCACAAACGGTGTGAAGCCACAATAAAATACATATTGACCTCGGAGGCAGAAGACAGAGCACATTGTTCGCAGAACAGATAGTCGAAGGGGCCGAAAGGTACTGCCACGTACCGCGAAGACGAAGAGGTCCAATGAACTAGTGAGGGTCGCAGGAATCCGATGGGTGCGAGACTCGCACGATCGTTTGTTGTGGCAACACTTCTGGGAGGCTTATGCCTAGCTGTGGACGCCTTTCGGCTGAAGTGATGATGACCTGCTGACCTTATTTTTTCCATGGTAAATCATTAAATGAATCCTCCCGTTTTATCGGAGAGAGAGAACACAAAAATGGTGCATTGAAGTCGCTTGATGGAGGCGCGGCAGACCACGACAGAGATGGCCAGAAGACTTATATATTAATTAGGATTGGCAAGAATTAATGAAGCCTATGAAGAAAGCAGAAGAGGGGTCCACCAAGAAAAAGGTGGGAAGACATTTTTCGAGAGAGAGGTGGACCAGGGTGGATGACTATGGCCAGGAACAGGAACCATTGGAAACTAATGGGGGAGGCGGAGGCCGAAGAGGCGACTACTACATAAAGGCATGATTTATATTATATAGGGTGACTGGCAATTAGTGTACGATACTTAAACACGTGATTGTGCTCATGATAACAAACAATTTTTATTATGGGAGCAAAGCCGAAATCGCGAAAAAAATATCAGCTGTTCAGTACATTAGGCAAACATAAATGTACTGAACAGCTGAAATTTTTCGCGATTTCAAGTTTGTTCCCATAGTAAAAGTTGTTGGTTATCATGAGAACAATCACGTGTTTAAGTATCGTACACTAATTATCAGTCACCCTATATAGCATAATTACTTAGTATAAAATAGGTAACCAAGTGTAAGTACAGTAGTAGTAAGTAAGTAGTAGAATAAAGGCTTTTTTATTTTATTTATTTATAGTTATATCACTATAAAAAAACTTTAAATAAATAGTCCTGGGGCCTTACCATAATGTGTAAAAATGTCAGTCGTGCGAGTGAGAGAGAAGGATAGAGCTATACAGCCTATATAACTCCATCCTTTTACAGTTAAGTTTAGGTTCTCAAATGAATCGCGTGGTAAGGCCTCTGTAGATAAAAAGCGTTTTAACAATAAAATAAAAATTACTCTCCATTTTTCCAGCTAACAGTTGAGATCCAACGTCCGGGTAGAAGAATCATCCACACTGCACGCCAGCTCCTCCCGTCATTTACATTTTTATTTTATTTACAGCTGGCAATACCGACGCACAGATAATTTCGTTCCTCTAACGCGGATAGAATAAATTGGAAAGTTACAATAAGGCTTTGCCTACAACCGGGGTTAAGTAGACAATCAAGAAGGATTTTAAATTCATTATTACGTATCTACGTTAAGGAAGCGTCGATTTACGTGAAAAATATATGAAGGGACAAGATAATGTGAGACAATCTGAGTTTATCTGGGCTTTTTCTCAACTTTTTTAGAATCTATGGGCGGATTTCTGAAACCGGATTTCAGACATCTCAAACCCTACTTTAATGCCAAATTTTAACAGGTTTTCAGCCTAGAGTTTGAGAAATAGGTACTTTACTTCAAATGCAGAAATCACGGTACCTATTTTACATAATTACGAAAATGGTATATGGCTAGCATACACCATTTACAAAGCCATATAGACTTTATACTGTAGACATGGTTTGTAATGAGTCTGATATTTTTAATTCTGTTTACAATTTTTTTTTTTTATTGTTGATAGGTTCGCGCTTGACCGCTATCTCACCTGATTATCTTCCGTCCCCCGGACTGATTTTCAGCCATTACGGGTAATCTCAGGCTCAACACGAGGGAGATACGTAAGTGTATACGGTGTTCCGACACGCCCGGATATAGATCAGGAGAAGGACCGATAGATTAACATGTAGCGACATATATGGCGTCATATAAGAATACTACTCCTGCATCGCGCAACTAAAGTTCTCCGCGCGATATGAACATATAGAACAGCCCGAAATCATCTGTCGGACAGTTACCTACCAGACATAACACCCGTCCGGCCGCAGGATCCTTCCTTTTCAACGGAGGTTTACGGGACTTCACTCTCTGTTCCGCCTACCTCCAAAAACATTTTTCTGAAGTTCGGGAATGTTACACCGCTAACTCGTAAACTACAGATTGCCAGTGTCTAATTTCTAATGGAAAAATCTTGTTGGGGATATATCCAGGTGATTTAATATGCGATAATTTTTATCGGTTCTTCGTAGATTTGTTTCAAGAAAAGCCTAAGAACAACTACTCCGAAAATGGGATCTCGTTTGTTGGGGAACAATTGTTCTTCATCAGGATACAAACTTTTAATTTCTGGTAGTCTTATAGCAAAATCCTGAATATAAATCCCCAACAAACCTAATAATGTTTTTGCCTAACCTGCACCGCCGAGCTATCGCACTTGCCTCCGAGAGCAACCAAGGTAGTAATTATGGATTATGGTATTGCCACAGAAATATGCCTTAAAAATAAGGTAAACAGGTACGTTACCAAATGGAAAATCGAATACAGAACAACTACAAAATAAATTATAAACTTCTCTTGAATTGAGATTTACTTATAAATACGAGCATGTAAATGGCCCCAAATCATTGCAGCCCACAAACACGAGGCAGATAAAAACGTCCCCTCTTGAGCGCCGTGTCGTTTTCATTAGTGTTTTATTTTTCCACGTTTCCCGCGCTGCCATTTTATTTATGAAACTTTTTTTTATCGGATACAAAGCTTTTTGGTTAAGAATTGCCTGCATTTTCTCGGTCTGCGACGATTTGTGTAGGTAGGTAAGTACCTACTTGCAATTTTATTTTTCCAAGTTATTGTTTATGTATTTTTTTTATCTATTTATATGAAAGGAGAAACTGACTGACTGATATATCAACGCACAGCCGAAAGTACTGGAAGTCAGAGCGTGAAATTTGGCACAAGGTTTCCTTTTATGACGTAGGCGAGCACTAAGAGAGGATTTTTCAAAATTCACCCCCTAAAGGAATGAAACGGGGATCCAAAGTTTGTATAGAGAAACCTAATTTTACGCGAGCGAAGCCGCTGGCACAGGCTAGTCATGATACAATAAATAATGTACAATACTCTATTTTAGAGTACGGTTGGCAACCCGCCACGCCTCTCATAAGCGTCCCGTTTCTATCATCTAGCGGTCCAGGTCATCAGTCCATCTTGTAGAGGAAAAAGTTTAAGGTGCTCATCACAATTAAAAGGCACTTGGTGTAATTAATTTATTCATTTAGTAAGAAGAGCTGCGTAAATGCCTGCCGTTGGTAATAATAGTTGTCCTTCATATTGTACAGCAGTGGTTCTGTAAACACCTCTCCGTGTAGGCGTGGGCGAAGTGGCCCCTCGCCCACAGCCTCGCATCCAAAAGGGGCCTCGCAACCGAGGGCTCTTTAAGAACAAAGTTTTTTTTTTTATAATTGTAAGGCTTACGTTTGACCATTATTTCACCTGACGGTAAGCGACGATGTGGTCGAACACTGGGTTGCAACAGTCACTGTCTTGTTTTCGAATTTATGAAAGAAAAAGGCCTCGCTGATGCGCCTTCGCCCACATTTAAATTAGTCCACACTACGCCTGCGTGAAGTCAGTGAAATGAGCTTGAAGTGAATTCATTGCGTCTAATGCTACTCAGCATTGACAGCTAGATGGAGCTAATGAGTGGTCCTGGAACGCAAAGGGCAACTGAAGGCTGACACGCCCTCTCGACCCACCATAGAGCGTAAGAAATTGTTTGAATATATCCCTACTTAAAAAAAAACACAGCTGACTTCACCTATTTCTTTATTTATTTCACGATTCATGTACACACATAATTATTAAGATAAAAGATAAGAAGAAAGAAACAGAAAAAATAGGTACAAAGATGTTTTTTTTTTTTAATTCGCTATAAACCAGTGCTTGACTGCGATCCCACCTGATGGTAAGCAGTGATGCAATAATAATGTTGCTTATTTCTAAAGAAATCTCCACATCCTCCTCCTATGTTTCCACATTGCCATGTTTACAGAATAGATCAGAAACCTTACCAGGACCTGTTAAAATATCAGGCTTGCGAGCTAAAAAGAGGGATGGGGCTACATATCCTATTATAAAGCTCCATTCTTTTAACAGTTCAGTTTAGATCTTCAAATGAATCACGTTATATACAATCGACTACTTTGTGTACCAATGTATTTTGTTTATGTTCATTATTATTATTTTATTGTATAGGTAATGGTTTATTATTATGCTACGCTATTAATTAATTATAGTTTGTTTATTGTTTTTAGTTCATAATATGTAGCTAGCCGTTCAACGACTCGTCGACGACAGCTGGCGCTGAAAATCAGCGCTGTGGCTCTGTCCAGCACATGAGCCCCAGCATTTTGATGAGGCTTGCCGTTTTTTGCGAATGTGTCGCATAATTTCACTTTTTTTGTATAATTTGTTATATATGTATGTGGGGATTAGCACAAAGATCCAGAAGGGTCGAAGTGCTCTGGTTTAGGGCCAGCCCCACTATAAGATAAGATAAGATATAATATGTATGTTATTATTATTATTTTTAAGTTATGTGTCATGTTTGTGCAAATAAACTGTTTTTCTTTCTTTCGTTAAAAGCTCATGGTCCCTACCTCAGTTTGTCTTACTTGGACCTTCCCATGACGTATTAAAATGTCAGGCGAGCGAGCGAGAAAGAAGGGTGAAGCTACATAGCATAAATAGCTCCATACCTCTAACAGTTCAGTTGAGGTCGTCAAATAAATCGCGTTATAACAGCTCGTGGTAGGACCTTATTTTGTCTTACTTATGCAGGTACAGGAATTGTTGATAAAGTCAAATATTATCTTATAGTTTATATTTTCAGTCTTCTTTTTATACTCGGTTAGGTAGTTAACTAAACGTAAACAATCTTAATGTCTTTTTATTTAAAAAAAAAAAACCGTATAAAAGACATACAAAGATTATTAAAATTTAGTTAGTTTAGTTAGTTATCAAACATCGGTATAGGTAAATAACAAATTGTAAACATTTTTAGATAAAAATTATAGACAACTTTTAGATAAAAGACATGTCAAGATTGTTTACCTTTAGTTAATTACCTAAACAGATGAATTATAGGTTTCTGTAGGTATATACGGTTTTATTTACAATATCCTATTAAAAATCCATGACATGTCATAGGTCTGCAACAGTTGTCAGAGGTTGTATCACACTGCAAAAGAAAAATATTATCATTAATCTTTAAATCTATATATATAAAAGGGGAAACTGACATATCAACACACAGCCGAAACTACAGAGTCTAGGAGTGGAATTTTTCCACAAGGTTCCATATATGACGTAGGCGAGCACTAAAATAGAATTTTCCAAGCTTTCATGTGTTCGAAGTCAATGGTATTAGCTAATTATTGATTACTAAAAAAAACTAAGAATAAAAATAATTTTAAAGATATAAATACAGTACATAAAACACTTAAACGGAAATAAGCAGAACATGCTGACAGAGAAAAATGAGAAATTGACTAGAATAGTATCGAATAGTATAATCGATTTCCATTCGGACGGAATAAATATTTATATGGCTACAGACAGTGGCGGATTAGCTATATAACAAGAGTAGCAATTACTACAGGCCCCGCATAATCGAAGGCCCCACGTGTTCGAGGATCGTGCACTTAAACGCAAAAAAAATCTAGACTATATCGAAATCCGTATACAGCTGATTATTATTTCATTGGTTACGATAGTCAATCTCTTAGATTTTTCTCATTACCGTACTTTCCACGTACCTTACCCAATCTTAAAATCCACGGGGTTATTGGTGATTGAGATAAGAATGAGAAGTATTTAATAGGGGGCCCTTGGTCGAATTTGCTACGAGCCCCGCGCTGAGGTTAATCCGCCACTGGCTACAGATATTCGTTCTAAGCGGGAATCGGACCCGGGACCAGCAGTGCAGCAGCCAATCACTCGACCACTTCATCAACTGATAAATAATTAATTATTGAGCTAAAACTCACCAGACTGTCGTATGAGAGACAATACGACGCTGAATTTGTCATCACAGCAAATGACAGCACTCCAAGAAGAACAATTAGCGCTGCCTTGTACATTTTCTTAGCTTGTAGGTAATGTATATCTGCAAATATTTTCAAATTGATTTTGATCAGTCTGGTAGGTAACAGTTTAAAACATTTTTTTTTTAGATTAGTATAGTCGGCCTTATAATGTTCCCCCTGTTGGGACTCAGGCCTTCGCTCTAGGAGAGGGTGGGGGATTACGGCCCATTGCCGTAATCCACCACGCGTGCCCAGTGCAGGTTGGTGGATGTCACATGTCTTCGAACTTTTGGTTTTAGGACATGCCGGTTTCCTTACGATGTTTTCCTTCACCGTTTTGAGAGCAATGGTGATGAAATATATTACACAAAGTAATGCGCCTGGCTGGGTTTGAACCCGTAACACACAACTCGTAAGTCGAGGCCGTTACCACTCGGCCACCACTGCTCTTTTTTTAGAAAAAAATTAATGTACTTAGTTTTTGTTTATTGTTTTTCCTAACCATTACTGTCCCACAGCTGGGCAAAAACCTCTCCTAAGTTCTCCAGCTCTGGGCGGAGCAGGAGGGAGTTTCAGAGTTTTACAGACTAAAACCCACAGTATTTTTTAAGTTACCCTTTATTGCGAGAGCTGCGGCGACTCCTTAGAGCAATCCGCAGCCCTGGCAGGCATCGCGTAGTGTTCCACGTGCGCCTCAAGCATATGTCAGCAAAACCGTAGGGGCCCAGCAGGGTCGAAGCCTACTGGGGTCATGAGTTGCGCGAAAGAAAACCCCGGGGCCCTGGAACGAAGGCAAAGAAGGAACAGGAGTGGATTTTAGTCAGTAAAAGTGTGACACGCCCTCTCGCTCCGCCCAAGGCGAAAGGATATGTCATTAGATGATTTCACTCCTAAAAAAAAACCCTCGCAGGCGTCGGCCTTAACTAGTCCCCATCAATTTTACTGACATCTCTTTGAGGCGCGCCTGTAACATACATATCATCATCGACCGGGGCTTGGTCATTACCCGACGGCTGGACGGCGAACTACCCTTGGCTTGTCGTCCGCAAACCCGCGTATTTGTGGTACTTTGATGATTGATGTTTCTAAGCCAACCTTTAATAAAATAATTAATAAAAATAAAACTAACCAATGATGGTCCCTTACCTTACAACAAACGGCGATGGATGACCAACACGTCTACAACTGCAATACTCGGTTTACGAATTCATCATTTATATTATTTTATCCTTTGTGATTGTGTGGAAGTAGATGTGAGATAAATGATGATTTAATTGTTTAAGATATTTATTTCTCATAAATAATACAATTAATTTGATAAGAGAATGACAAGTTAATCGTAAAACGAGTTACATTACAAAATAAATTTTACATTAATAGAAAAGTAAGTACTACAGTCAAATGGAGTAAATAGGAACGCAGGGGTGAATAGGAACAAAAGTTTGAATGGGACTTTCGCGTAATTAAAAAAAAAAAAAACAATATTTAAGTGCTCCTATTTATTCATTAATTGTAATAAAACGAATACTTTGATAGAAATTAATAATATAAATTTAAAGCAAAGTGTAAAACCTAATCAAAGTTTTGTTCCTATTCACCCCTGCGTTCCTATTCACCCCGTTTGACGGTACTGTAGGCACTTCACATCAATAAAGCAAAATAGACTACTGTCTTCTTCAGCAAAATATTATAGGTAGGTAATAATGTTGCAATCAATACGGTTAATTAACAAAAATTATAACGACTGGCTTCAGTCAAAACTCTTAAATTAAGTTTAAAAAAATACCTAGAATTACTCTAAAAATGTATTCCACTAAATTATTTTATTATTATATATTAAGAAAGAATTGCCTGTACTTGGTAATTTTATTTTTCCAAGATAGTGTTTATGTATTTATCTTTTTATAAAAAATAAGTTTATTTATTGGCTTAGCTATTGGAATTACAATATGGCAGTAGGTATTTAAGTACATGGTTTACAATTCAAATAGGTATCTACTTGCCAATTTACCATACAACCATGTACTTAAATACAATAAAGTTGTACGGACACGAAACGAAAAAGTATTGATCTATTAAACTCCAGTATGCTAAATAAATTGCTTTTCAGGGTTCCGTAGGTACCTCAAAAGGCAAAAAAGGAAGCCTTACAGGATCACTTTGTTGTCCGTCTCTCTGTCTGTCAAGACCCTTTATCTCGGGAACGCGTGGAGGTATCGAGTTGAAATTAAAACCATATACAATGAGAAGTACCCTATGAATTTTGATTCCCGTGAGTGTCGAAATAAATGTTATTTGCAATATAAACGGCCGTATCTTTTTTTTTTCGTTAACTCAGAAGTTTTTTCACAGCTTCAGGGGACCGCAGACCTGAATAATTATATGGTTTTAATTTCAACTCGATACCTCTACACGTTCCCGAGATAAAGGATCTTGGCAGACAGACAAGACGGACAAAAGTGATCCTTTATGGGATCCGTTTTTTTCTTTTGAGGTACGGAACCCTAAAAACGGTGATATGTGATGAGAGCGATGCAGATACGTTCTGTTTAAATTTTTTACCATTAAAAATCAAAACAAAACGAATTATTTTATTATGCGTCGGCAGTGTGGAACCCGTCGTTACCACGCACGTAGAGTTACACGCTATTATGAGCCCGCTTAACGCAGTTGGTAAAACTATGAAAACTGTAGATAGGGCAAAGAAAAAAAACAAAATGTTTTCATGTTCCATGATCTTTATTCATATTCTAAATAACATCCTCTTCAACAGAAATCGATAAAACTTCAACATAATATTATGTTTTGAACATATTCAATTACAACGGAGTAACCATATCGCATTGCATAGCTTCTGGAGTCAACATTTAAGTTAAGAACTAATAATATTCACTAATATTAGGTATCGTCGTTAAGATCGAAGTTCATACTTCATAAAGTGCACATAAAAATATTTAGGAGGTATGGGCTATGTGACCATCGAGAGGAATTTTTAACAGCTAGAAATATTGAACTTCAGCGCATACCATACATAATCAGGGTTCAATAAAAACAAAACATTGAAGGGTACACACTAACTATTCCTCACCAGCAATTTTGCCGCCCTTACAGGCTAGTTACATCTAACTGATCACCAATTTAGACCAGCTTGGCGACTACTGGTTACCCTAGAAAATGTGGACCCATTAAAGGGTATTTGTTACACGTTAATTAAACATTATCGACGCAATTAATGTTTCAACTACTTCAATTCATTCATGAACTAGCTTCTGTCAGCGCGGCTTCGCCAGCGTGCTGTTACATCATGCAATGATAAAATAGTATTCAACTGGTGAAAGAATGATTAAAATTGGTCCATTTAGTTTCGAATTAATTCATTAAAACAAACGTAAAAATCGACCCTCTACATAATATTATTAGTAATTATTGATTATAATTAAAAACAAGGGTTTTGTCCTAAAACAATAATATATAAATTCAAAAGCCTCTCACTCCGTTTTTAGGTACTGTTTTTATAATTTGACGGCACGGTAGGCTGCTGCGCTGTGTCGCGGATTCGATTCCCGTACGGAACAAATATTTGTATGACCAACAGATTGTTGTTCCGGGTGTTTTGTGTATGTCAGTTTATATGTTTGTAAAGGCACGATACAGGAGTAATTGCTCGTTTGGGGCAACGTTTTTAAACATTAAAGAAATAATAAAAAAAAAATATTTTATATAAACTAAATGATGGGTCGGAACACTAGATGAATCGTTGCGCAATATTAAATTTAGCCCCCACCGAAAAAACGAGAACACCCCCACCACGTCTGTCTGTCCGCGATAATCTCAAAAAATACAGAGCGATATTTTATATAGTTTACACCAATAGACAGAGTGATTCATGAAAAAGGTTTAGGCAGGTAAGGTACATGTATAATTTATAAAAGTTGCGAATTTAAAAGATTACTAACACTTACTCATGCTCAGCTAGGGCGGGTCGCTAGTTTGTAGAATAGAATGGAAACTGAAGAAAGGAGGAAGAAAAGAAAAAAGTTTTTTTTTCTTCTTTCTTCATCTTTTCCGTACCTCAAAAGGAAAAATCGGAACCTTTATACTACTTTATAGGATCACTTTGTTGTCAGTCTTTCTGTCTGTCAAGTCCCTTTATCTCGTGTACGCGCAGAGGTACCGAGTTGAAATTAAAATTCGTTGAAAAGAAGTTAACGAAAAAAACAGATACGGCCGTTTATGTCGCAAAAAAACGTATATTTCGACACTCTCAAGGGAATCAAAATTCATAGTGTACTTCCCGTTGACCTAGAATTCTGAAATTTGGAATGAAGCAAGCTTTTTTTGCGATTCGAAAAAATCGTCTTAACTCGATTCGGGAACTGAACTGTTTTCATAGGTAAGTTTGTACGGAACCCTTAGTGCGCAAATTCAACTCACACTTGCCTGCTTTTTTTCATCATCTTTCTTTATCATAAACTTGTTTAGCGCTGTTTGTAATAATGCAGATTATATATTTTATAGGTAGAATATACATACAAGCATGTTATTCTCCTATTTTTCTTTTAGATAGTCAGATAGCCAAACAGTGTGACGGTTTATCTTACATTGTGCATAAAATTTTCATTATTAACGACGATAATATAAGGCCAGTGTATCTAATAATAATACCCAAAATATAATAAGTCAAGGACAGGAATAAACCGAGTTAGTTACAAAAATTAACTATTTACATTTTAATACCCTATGAACCTTAATTTATTAGTAATCATCAGAGGTCGGAATTAGGTAGAGTTATTCATGTACTTAGACCGATTTTATTCAGCGAAAGAATAAAGTGGATATGCCCCAAAGCCCGAGATTAATTTTAAAGAGCAATTTTTTTTTTACAACAGTTTCAGAAATATAGCAGATAAAATATTTTCCTATATTAATGATGAGGAGGAGGAAGTGTATAAATTTCTTAACCTCACCACAGTTGACGTAGAGAGATCTTTTTCAATGAATAATAATAATAAAAATTGTATTATAGAATAGAATATAAATCTTTATTGTACACCAAAATAGTAACAAAACTTTAATTATCTTTGTTTTATTTGTCATATCTACCTCTAAGGTTTTATTATTATTTATTTGTAGTATTGTTGGCCACATGGGATTTTTCATTAGAAATCTCAGGATAATCCATATTAATGTCAACATTTCGATGCAAGTACATCAATAACTCTACCTAATTCTGACCTCTGGTAATCATACATTACATGTATATAGATTGGCTGGTTTCTGAATGATGAATTTTGAGTTTTTAACAAACTCTAGCCTGGAGTGCTACCACGAGCTCTTTATTCGGTACATTTGACGACTTAATCTGAACTGTTAAAAGGTATAGAGCTATATAGGGTGCATAGCTCCATCTCTCTTTCTCGCTCGCTCGCCTGACATTTAAACACGTTATGGTAAGGCCCTTGGTTCTGTAGATTACTTACCTCAACTTTAATTCTTAATTCGTAAACGGCCATAAGTGTAATATTTTTTCATGAGTACATTTAATTTTGTAAATGTAAGAAGTAAGAGTTATGAGATCTTTACATTTATGTGTAGTTTCTAGCTACATCAATCGTGATTTCATTGTTGTAACATTCTGTTTTTTTGAAATCTGTCCAATAAAATACAAGTGCGGTACCATCAAGCGGTCGCGCGGCGTCGAATTGACTGCACTCGATATACGGGGTTATTTGTAAAACACTGACATCCTCTTAGGACTATGTTACTAACATTATAAACAACTTTATCATATTTTAGTTCATCAGATTTTCATAGCATAGCATAATCAGCCTTTTAATGTTCCCACTGCTGGGACTCAGGCCTCCTCTCAAGGAGAGGGCTATAATCCACCACGCGGGCCCATTGCGTGTTGGTGGATGTCACATGTCTTCGAATTTTTGGTTTTAGGACATGCCGGTTTCCTCACGATGTTTTCCTTCACCGTTTTGAGAGCAGTGGTGATGAAATAAATTACACAAGTAATGCACCTGGCTGGGTTTGAACCCGCGACCTAAAACTCGTAAGTCGGGGCCGTTACCACTCGGCCACCACTGCTCTATACAAATTCACTCATTCAGATTTTCATACAAAAATAAAAATATTTAAATTGAACGTTCTAAATATTACGAAGTCTACGCGAAGCAAGCGATAGTACAATTGTGGATGGGAGCGGGGAGCGGGCCGCGGGGGGTCTTGATGCGCTTGCGTCGCGGCAGACGCGACACGTAGGTAGGTATAGCAAAATACAGAGTTGAAATGTGTTAGATAGAACAACGAAATCTTAAAGGTTTGTTTATGGTACATGAATTATGTTTTGTAAAAAGTCCTAAAACAAAGTTGTTGTTTATGATGTTAGTAATACAGTCCTGCAAGGTTGTTAGTGTTTTTACAAATAACCCGTATTAACACGATCATAATTTCAAAATTTCTCGTCAAAAGTACTTGTATCATCTCTACTATCTTGTCATTAGTTCACTACGGACGAAAATAACTCCATTTCCTCTTGCTCCACTCCTCCCTAAAGACAGAATGTGTGTGTAGATCGCGGCGCAGGCGACGAAAAGACTACACGCGCCTGGCTTGTATTTTTACATTGACGAGAAGACTGATTCTGAAGAAAATTAGACCTAAGTAGATGAAAAATACTTTGATGCCAATTATTCGATCTCTTGAAGAATATAAAAAAAAATACAAATTAATTATAATCAAGACTCACAAATTTCACTTGTTATATCGGGCAGAATTGATTCGTAATCCGAAGAAACCGGTATAACTTCAAAATTTTGGTTAATTCAAACAAATTATTTTTTAGTTGAAAAATTACTGAAATCTCCCCCATCGGTGTTTAGGTTACGCGCGACCGCTACTGTTTCAAATAGTCGCACGACCGTTTGAGGGTAATGATATCAATATAATGTTCCTCATCATCATCATCAATATAATGTTCCTATTGGTTAATAAGTCTGGGCAAAAGTAACCTGATTTCACCCATAACTAAAATAAAACTGCTTAGCTATAAGTTTTTTTTTTTTTCAATACACATATTAAATTTTTGTTAAAAGATGTGTCCTAAACACATCTTTTCACAAAAATTTCTAAAACAGCATTCTAAAAAAAAACAAAAAAATTTTTTAATGAATCTTAAGCATAGCATTATTAAGTTATTTTTATTTTAGAATATGAGCTCCTAAAATACAAAATATTTTAACTAAAAAACATTTAAATATTAATAGATAATTACTTTAAAACCAGTCTATACATTATTATCTAAGCAATCTTATTTTTTATTTCTCTCAACAGTTTACGTCATGCAGTTATATTTTTTCTTTTACTACACATTGTTTTCCAATAATACAATTGTCATTTACGGGACCTATTTTACAGTATTTAAATATATGAGGTTAAACAGCTTAACAGTTAACTCATTCTGCTTTGACGTCGTCATCCATGCAAAATTCTGCGCCTAATACAACCTGGAACAAAATAATAACTTGATTACATTACAGAAAATAATAACTTGATTATATTTTTAATTTTTAAATATAAAAATAAAACCCTTGCATTGTTTCATCAAATTTTCTCTGTCCATTTGTCCAATCCTTTAGATAGAAGCCCAACTCGTCACGCCATCTTTTTTTTTTGTTTCTTTCAACTTGTTTTTTAATTGTAAATCACAAAACTACATAATCTATCTGATTGATACCTACTAGATGTGAATCTAACATTCACACGTAAAATAAGCCTCTTAGGTACTTTTAATAAAATCCTACAAATTGATCATTTGAGGGCAAAACAATATTTAAAAACAAAACTAAAAATATCATAACATTAAAGTTTTTAAGTTTAACTTTTATTGAGGTTACAGATCCAGCAAAGACATCTACATCACCACGAATAGAACTGGCAAAAGCATGAGGCTTGTAGGAGTAGTGTTGTCTATATTAGTTCGACTGTGAGGAAGACGAATGTTCTTCAGTTTATTAAGCGGTTCAGTGTAAACTCACCCCTTGCATGTTAGCGACAGCTCGGTCGGTTTCCTTCTCGGAGTCATCGCCGCCATCTTCTTCCGTCTCCTCCACCACTTGCATCTGTGTTTCTTCACCTCCATCTAACAACAGAAACAAAATATATTTAAGTTTGAAACTCGCACCATTTCAAATGTATTGTATCACTTCTAGGTTAATTTTGAAATATTAAAATCAATAAGCTAGTGTAACTTTTAATTAGAGATCGGAACAGGTAGAGTATATTTCCCTGAAGTTCGAACAAGAAAGAGGCATAGAGCTGATAATACCTCCACTAATATTTCGTGATCATAAGCATGACGAAAGGGTTTTTAAAAATTCAACTTTTAAAGGGATGAAAACAGGGAAATTTGTATGCAAAATTTAATTAATAATACTGTCGTTATTCGTTTTTCAAAACTACCCTCAAAATAGAGTTTAAGGGCCTGCACAGCAATTTTCAACGCGAGGTTTTTATTCCTGCGTATTATATTCCGCGATCGGAATTACACTACTACGCACTGCGAATGAAATTTCGTACGATTTTTTACAGTTCAATGCTGTTCCCGGTTGAGACGCACGTTTAGAATGGACAATCGAAAAATTTTACATAGCGCCGCCGTTGCAGGACAGGACATAGCCATAACTACTCTATAATGCACAAAACATTCGCGCGGATTTATTTCCGCACCGCATTGCGTTAAATCCGCATGAAATCACAGATTTTTTTTTTTATATCCTGTGCGGATAGTTCCATATAATTCAGTATTACAGAATGACGAAAAAAAAACCTCGGGGTAAAATATCGCTGTGCGGACAGCGGTGTTTTTCTTTTTTTTGGTGGGAGAAACATCTTATGACAAATCCCGCTCTTGGGCGATGATAAAATGGTTAGATGGCAAAAAATTTTTTAATGCATATTCCCTTTTCCTTCTCCAGGGGTGAAGAGGCCTGAATTCCACCCCAGCAGTGGGAACATTACGGCTAATTATGTTTATGCTTGGTGAATAAAGTGGTGGTTTCTTACCGTATGTCACAAGCTCACCTTCAGACGCCGCATGTATGAGCTGCAGCGTCCCATCCACGATCTGTCCGGAGATGACGCCGGAGAGACCGGACACGTTGATCTGTTGCCTCATCTTCTTGGCTTCCAGTTCCAGCTGTTGCTTGATGTACACTTCTTTGTGGTGTACCTTGTTGTGGTATTTGAGGTGGTGGGCTTTGGTGAATTTCTTGTTGCAGGGGGCACAACTGTGGAAGAGAAAATGGTTGTTTTCTAAGGCTGATTTTGTTTGAATTACCCCCGATTTCTGATGAAAAAGTATTTGAATTTTTTATTTTTAATCTGTCAAAATTTGGCATTTAAGTAGGGTTCGAGACATGCTTAAATTACTATGCAATATACTATCACAATACTCAATTGAGAAACCCGCCCTTAGCTGATTTCTCATTGATCAAGCCTAAAAGCTGATGTATTATTGTGTATGCAGACTCAATTATTCACCAGTTTTTGACTTGGTTGTTTTTGGCCTCAACAACGTGAATTTTTATTTGATATTGAGATGTTCTGCCAAGGTAAAACATCACTAAACTATCTTGTTCAATTAGCAGCTAGGTCAAGAAAATATGTAGTCTATTTAATTTTGTTTTCTTTTGACAATCTTTGAGGTGGCTACTGTTTGAAACCCTTGCAATTGGGAATCGTCACAATTTTTTATTACACAAATCGCAAAACACAATGACGATGATAGCTAGCTGTCTTTTTCGGAACAAGCTTTTTTTTAAGTGGGAAATCTCGCTCTATTTGGAACGAGAGTGTTTGTGTGTGTGAGACTTTTATTGTTCCACCTATGTTCCTTCAGTTGCCCTTTCCAAGTGCCACAGTAAGTCTTTCAAACATTCCTGCAGTCCAGGTAAATTAAGGCTTTTTTTTTATTTTGAGGTAGGAAATCATCCATGGACTTCTCAAGCTCTATGGAGCGGGGCATGTCAGAATTTTACTGACTAAAACCACACCTGTGACCTTCAGTTGCCCTTTGCGTTTCTACGAGTTTCCTTTTCAGAAATTCCACGCGGCGTTAGCGAGTATCGACCCTACTGAGCCCCTACGGTTTTGCTGGCATCTTTTTGAGGCGCACGTTGTAAACTACGAGCCATCGACGACTCAGGCAAATCTATTAATATAAAAGGAGAAACTGACTGACTGACATATCAACGCACAGCCGAAACTACTTGGACTAGGAGCGTGAAATTTTGCACAAAGTTTCCTGTTATGACGTAAGTGAGCACTAAGAAAGGATTTTACAAAATTCACCCCTTAAGGGAATGAAACGGGGGTCCAAAGTTTGTATGGAGAAACCTACTTTCACGCGAGCGAAGCCGCGGACAGGAACTAGTATTATAATAATAATATTAACACAACTATTACACAACGCCATCTAGTCCTTAGCTAAGCAGAGCTTGTGTTATGAGTACTAGACAACTGATAAACATACATAAATATTTCAAAATACATATATATTACTGATAAATTACTCACAGACACAGAACAAATAATCGTGCTCATCACACAAACATTTTGTCCTGGATGGGAATCGAAACCACGACCTCCGGCATAGCAGTCAGGACCACTAACCACTAGACCAACAGGCTAGTCAAATAAAGGCTGAAAGTAGATTTTTCAAATACTCACGAGTACTTCTTCTCCCCAGTGTGAGTCAGCATGTGGTTAGCCAGTACATACGAATATGTGAACGATTTGCCGCACAGTGAGCACTGGTACGGGCGGACTCCCATGTGTAACCTGCAAAGAGCATAGTAGACGATTAAGTATAGGTTTAGCAAAAAAAAACCTTGCGCGTCTGTCCGTCTCTGTGTTCGAGTTAAACTCAAAAACTACTGAACGGATTTTCGCGGTTTTCATAGGAATCATGAAGAAGGTTTTGGTGTAATAATATACTATAGTATATTCACGCTAACAAAATAGCATAGCGCAGTAAAAATCTGGGCAAGTGTGAGTCGGATCCGCGCATTGAAGGTTCCGTACCAACTTACAGGCTATGAAAACAGTTCAATTCCGGAATTGAGATACGAAGATATTTCTGATAGTAAGTTTTTTTTTGTGACGTAACAACAAATTTACAGTTTTCAGATTTTTTACTATACTATGTGCTATGAAGCCTTGCTTAATTCTAAATTTCCGGATTTTAGGTCAACGGGAAGTAATCTATGAATTTTGATTCCCTTGAGAGTGTCGAAAGATCTCGTTTTTTTGCAACATAAACGTCCGTATCTTTTTTTTCGTTAAGTTGTTTTATTTTTTCACAGCTCCAAGGGAACGCATACTTAAGTATATGGTTTAATTTGAACTCCAACACGCGTTCCCGAAGTAAAAGGTCTTGACAGACAGACAGACGGACAACAAAGTGATCCTATAAAGGTCCCGTTTTTTCCTTTTGAGGTACGGAACCCTAAAAAACAATAAATAGCGCAATGTAGCAGTCAATAGCTTAACTATTGTGCCAACCGTGCCGTCAAAACTGAAGATTGAAGACTTGCTTGTTTCGTCGAAAGCATTAAGATCTGGCACGTCGTTAAACATAATCTTTTATAAACTATACATTAATTTGCTTAACAAGCACAACAATACTGTTACTTACCGATAATAGTAACGAAATAACATCACATTTCAGCCTTTTCCACGCCAAAATACAACAGTGGTGGGTATCTCACCAACCTTTACGCCCCACACTAAAAGTAATAAAGCCCAAACTTGCAACCTCTCATATTTCTACATTTCCGTAGTCTCCAAAGGATCGCAATCCTTTATGAAGTTGGCATGTGACTTATCAGTTTTGTATGGTCAGAAAAAAGATGAAGCACAATTCTTCACGCCATTTAAACGTTCAGCTCGACAACAACTATCGGACAGTCGCCCAGACCAGACACACCATCGGTCTGGACGAAGGATCTTACCTTTTCAGGACGCAACACCTAACCGCAAACAGAGCCATATTCCTCAAGTCATAAAGTTCAATCCCATACCTTTCATGCTTCTGCCGAGTCCCGTAATCTCCGAACCGTCGGTCACAGATCCGACACTTGTACGGCCGCTCCCCGGTATGACGTTGCATGTGACGTTTCAACGCTTCCCGCATCACACAGGCGAAACCGCAGACGCTAAGTTATTTGAAAATAGTACTTGTACCGTTTGTGTTAAAGTAGAAAATAGATTCTACCATTCACCTGTCATGTATTTGCCGGTCATTTTGTTTGAACTGCATACGCTGTTTCAAGTTTTGTTTGTATGATTGGTGGGATGTGTGTTTAGGGACTGTTGAAACGATTTGGTCGTAGTTGTATGGTAATGTAATTTGTCAACCGAAGTGGATAGAATACTAAATTATGAGCTACTAAAAGTAAATACCCGAATATGATATTAGTAACGATATTTGTTCACTCAAATGGTCACTGGAGCGACGAAGGGTAACATGGACAATAAGATTACGAATGCTCTTAAAAAAATCAAGAATGTTATAGTCCATTTAAAATAAGATGAGAATATAAACAAAACTTTTCAACTGTCCGTTCAACCAGATTTGACTTCTATTCCGTAGGCATAAGAATGGCATTAAATGCAAAAAAATTAACATCAATAACATTGAACATTGAAAAATTGAATTGAATTGCGTACATCGAAGGACTGGAACAATTTGCCAGTTGTGGTCTTCCCTTCCGATGATAATTTAAGTGTCTTCAAGGCTGGAGTGAACAGGCTCTTAATAGACTAGTGTGCCCCACCATCAACGATTGCAATACTGCTTACCATCAGGTGGGATCACAGTCAAGCACAGGTTTATATCAATTAAAATAAAAATTGGTTACAATAACAACTATTTACTGCAGCCGCCACTTATCATACGTTGATGGCATCACCATTAACGCAATAAAAGTCAAAATCGATTGAACGACAGTATAAAAAGGTTTGTATGTATGTCTAATCATATTTCATATGGAGTATAAATAAATTTCAACTCTGGCCATGAAAATGAACTTAATTGCGTGTTTGTGTATTATCTGTTTTGTTTTGCATCAAAAACATGTTTCTAGCTATCTAATTTAATAAAAATATCTCTATCTGGGCTCAATTCGTGCAAAAACTCACGCAAGAACTAATATAACCGAAGAAGTTATTAACATCTTTAAACAACACTATGACCAGATCCTCTCCAACAGTCCCGCCTACACTCTCCCTATCTTAGACTGTCCAAAAACTCGCCTCTCGTGTTTCTGGCGACTGCCGAAGTCTCCGAAGCGTCGGTCGCACACGCGGCACTTGTAGGGCCGCACGCCCGTGTGGCGCATCATGTGGCGACGCAACTCCATGTTCAGAACGCACGCGTACCCGCAAACGCTGCGTACAAAATGCAGCGAGTCAGTCATCACTCTGATTGTATACGCCCTATGTATCAACCCTACACAACAATTGCCTCAAAGATGCATATTTTCATCCTGCTGTCATCCTACCCATTCTATGTAAAAAAAACCTTAGACACTCATTCTTCCATACAAACGTAGTATGGTAATCGCCATATCATTTTAATGATTCACGGTACTTGGTAGTTTGACGGACTCCAAGGATTAAAATATTTTTTTAGTGTATTTTTAGTCTTAAGTACGATTTAATTAAGTTTTATTCTTTTAATCCTCATATGCAACATTTCTCTATCATTTAGCTCGCCTGACTACATCTCAGCTGTTACTGCGTCCTTTGTTCTTTACAAAGGACAAAGTAATTCCAAAATAAAAAAATAATATCATTTAACTAACCTTGTTTAGAAACAAAATCGTAAATAAATAAAAAAATATGGATTTGAAAGGCACAAGCGTCGAAACATATTTCAACAGTAATTCAACGCATCTTTAGGCGTAAGAAAGTGGTAAAATTGTTTCCGTACAGGCATAGATTAGTAGAAATAATTTTATTAAGGAGGGACACATTCAGCAGATTTTTGATATAGGTATTATAAAAAAAGAAACTGATGATCATGTGATTCCATATCATAAAATTGCCCAAGTTTGTTCAAATAATTGTATGCACTATTTATGTTATATTTCATTGTGCATGTTAAATTTAAGGGTGTCTGTACCCATGTTTATAAGATCTAAATATATAACATGGTTTCATGGATGAAAAACCAATATTATAAAAACTAAAAAACAAATTAAAAAAGAACCAACGAGAGCGGGTGCGGGTACGTTCTTCCTTGTGTCAATTTATTTTTTGACGTAATATTTATTTGTATTATTAATATATATATTTGATTATTACTTGAAACAGCGTGTGCTAAAACGACCGATAGAACATGGGCGCAGGTGTAATATATGATTTAAGTATAAATATATATTATTTTCTATTAATATCGGTATTAAAACTTGAAACCAGTAAAACCAAACCAAAAGTAACCCACCCGCACCCATATCTCGTAAAATACATGAACGTGAACAATGTAAATAAAAATCACGTGAACAATAATGATTAACAGAAATTATTAAATATAAAAAACAGTTAATATGATTAGTTATGAAATTAAATCATAACAGAAAATATTTCAGTAATACGACCAAACTATTTTATTTGCTTTTAAAATGATAGCTATATTTTTGTCTATAAAATTATGGCCAAATCATAAATTAATCTATTACACAAAATAATATGTCCTTTCTTAAGAGTAAAAATACAATATTTATATCTGTATGAATTCTTAAAAAAAAAACAGTCTTTATATAATGCAGAAGTTGTACATACCTGCAAACGAACGGCTTGATTCCTAAATGGCGTCGAATATGCGCTTGTAGCGACGCATTGGACGTAAATGATGCGCCGCAAGTCTCACAAGTGTGTCTATGAAATAATTAAAGCATTAATTTATTATGTATTTTCATGTGTTACACTAAGAAGAAAATTATTTTTTAATACAACATCTCGCTATCTATTTTGTACTGCTTACCATCAGGTGGGATCGCAGTCAAGCACTAGTTTATATCAATAATATTAAAAAAGTAACCTAATGACGGTGACGTCACATTGCATTGCAGTATAAATGCATCCTTACTTGACAACTTCTCATTCCACCAGATTTTAAAGGTTTCTAACTTTGAACGGATTTAAAAAGTTCTTATTATTTACGATTTGGATATAAATAGTAAAAAAAAAGATTGGCTTCAAGTACCCAGTTATTTAAATCTCCGTCAGTGTAAATCCAGTTACAGACAACCACATCAATCTTTTTTTTTAATGATGTAGTAGGACCCTAAGGATGAAGTCTCTCAAGGACACCTATGTTTGGATTGGGTGAAACTACTTTTAAAATCTGCATCTTTGTCCGTGTACAATGCACAGAAAAGAAAAAATACTCGTCGAAGATCAATATCTAACTTCGGAAATACGAACGCGAGTGGATAAGATGTAATTAAGGCTAGGCTTTAAAACCATTTCTATATTATGTATTCATGATTAATAAATTATATAATAACCACTTTACTGTCTTCAAAAAAACTCTAGTGTCTACAAGCTCGAAAGGAGTAGGTAACCTCAAAGATTTACAATGGAATTCAATCTATTGGTCACACTGAAAAAACATCACAGTTCTGATAAAATAAAGGTTTAAAAAGTAAAGAAGTAAAATTTTGAAAATTGACAACACCTATACAAATGTGATTCCGATCCGGTTTCCGGCCACCGTAGACGCAGGCTTGCGGACGGCGAGCAATGGGTGTCTTGCCGTCGCGTATTGTTCCACGCGCGCCTCAGGGTAATGTCAGCAAATCGTAGGGGCCCAGCAGGGTCGAAGCCTACTGGGGCCATGGGTAGTGTGAAAACGAAACACGGGGCCCTGGGACGAAGGCAACGAAGGAACAGGAGTGGGTTTTTAGTCAGTAAAATCTGACACTATCTCGCGCTCCGCCCAAGTGCGGGATTTGTCATTAGATGATTCTCCTACCTTAATAAAAAAAAAGAAAAGAAAAACCTATACAATTGTCTATTTGACAAACTCACGTCTTTTCATAAGTATACTTTTTCTTCTTGGATGTATACTTCTTTTTAGGCTTGGGGTTCAGGATGTGTTCCGGGATGGGCTCCGAGAAGGCCATGATCGTCTCCTTCAGAAGAACATCTTCTCCATCTTCTGTTTTGTGCTTCGACTTCGACTCTTGTAGCGCCTTGCGTGGCCTGCCTCGCTTGCGGGGTGGTGGCTCCTAAAATGTATCAGTTAGCTTAAAAAAAAATCTGGTCATAAACAGTAGACATTTTAGCAGCATTGTATAGCTGTAGATGATATTTGTATATCCTGGAATATTATAAAACGTCCCCCACCACATCTGTCTGTCTGTCTGTTTGTGACAAACTCAAAAACTACTGAACGTATTTTCATGTCATGTTTCTATCGCCGCCGTAAAAGGAATTCTATTATGATGTAGCTACATTATTATTACTGCGCGAATAATCGTATCGCATTGTCATGATAAAAACATCGTATTCGGGTATTATACACGATGTTGTTGTCTACATTAGCGGTCAAACGCATTTCTATGCGCGCGACTAGCATTCGTGTTCACTGGAATACTTCGCGATTCGACGAACTACTCGGCTTCATTTGTCGTGAATATTCGCAAAATCCCGACAATGTAGCCACAGCATTAGAAGTGATACATCATCATCATCATCAATTCAGCCGAAAGACGTCCACTGTTGGACATAGGCCTCCCCCAAGTGTCGCCACAACGACCGGTCCTGTGCGTCTCGGATTCCCGCGACCCTCACTAAGTCATCGGTCCACCTTGTGGGAGGCCTTCCAACGCTGCGTCTTCCGGTACGTGGTGGCCGCCCCAGAACCTTTCGTCCCAATCGACCATTCTGCGAGCAAAGTGCGGGCTACTCACCCCTTGAATACATGCTAGAAATAAAAAGCAAAATAAATACCATCTCTTTAGTTTCAGGTTCAGATTCATGTTCTTCACCAGTTGGCTCAAAGTCTGGATCATCTTCTGCACTAAATTCTGAAAACAACAAAATATTTTTTATAGACTTAAGTCAGTGACCACTTTTTATTTGATGAATCAAACATAAGAGCAACCATGTAACAAAATCGGAACAAACAAATACCGAAATAAAAAATAATTATAATAAAAATTGAAAAGAAAACTGGACTCTTACTATCTGATTAGTCTTACCAACCAAATAATAGTGAGTTATTTGAAGCAGGTATTTCCATATTAGGCATATTTATGACATTGATTGTTTTCACTCATTTGTACATAAACAGTGGCAACCGTCGCGGGATGCCGGCTCCCGTGCCGTTTTTTGCTACGTAATAAATGTTAAATTCTCCATCGACACGACTACATGCACACCGTTAAAGTCGAACTACTGACACTGCGCAGGTAAATAATCCGTTTGCCGCATCGGGGACCGTCGCACACGAAACACGCGCTTTGAAAAGCGACGGGTGCCCGCTTTACGCAATTCGGCCCTAAAACCACACCTATGTTCCTTCATTGCCTTGCGTTCCTTGCGTCCCCGGGTTTCCCTATCGGAAGCCAACCCATGGCCCCAGTAGGCCCAACCACTGTACCTGTGTATACCAGGTTGAGTGTGAGTTGTGTATGGTTGGTTGATGGTTTTCATGGTTTTGGAGTTTTATCGGTATTTTTTTTCTGTCTGTTTGTTCCGTCTAATCCCCGTTTGCAGGACAAATTTTGATGGGACTTATACTAATAGATAACTTAGATGTTTTGTTATAAGAACTTACGTGAAAGTAAAATAATTACATCCTTAGCACATTTGTGCAGTTTCACGCAGACGAAATCGCAGGCATCAGTTAGTGCCAACATAAATAAACAGGACACTTTTTTTTTCCTATGAATTGAGAGTTAGTCACAGTCAAAGTTGTTCATATAATGATTACAATGCATTTTTCAGTAATTGAGATATTTCAACTACACACTGTATAAAAATCATGTCATACAATAATTATGGCCAATGTGAAAATACCATAAAATAAAACAGAAAAAAACATTACCAATGTTATACTGGTGACCCTCACCGTGACCAAAGGCATCATCCTCATCATGGTCAATGGGCTCTTGCTTCAGGTCCAGTGAACCGCTTGCAAGAAGAGTGGTCAAGGCTTCAGGCTCTTTCTCATGGCTTTTGGGCTTCTTGCGCTGGTATGGTGAGAGCTCTGAAAGATTTACTTCGTCTTATAATTTTGTTACGATTGATGAAATATACTTCAAAATACTCTGTGATAGTCACAGAAAACCACATGTAATGATTAACAAAAAAATAGACAAAACTTGTTTTACTCTAACAGCAAAGACTTGTTGCTGGGAGTTTATTGTGCCACTTATATTTTCAATTTTGTTTGGTTTTGTATTCACAAAAAAAAATACAAAACCAAACTTCTTTCAATGAATACACAATAAAATGGTGAAATCCAGGCATTTTAATTGGTCTCATGGGTATAAGACCATTTAAAATGCCTGAAAATTACCATACCTGGTAGGGTTACCAGGTATGGTAATTTTTTGATATTCAAAAGTGCTTATTTCAATAAGTACATGTTTATTTCCTTTTTTTTAATTAACTTAAAAAAATAGATTTTCAGATATTTTCTAAGATATCATCATACATACATTAACTTTGCCTACAGAACTTAACAACACATTCAATTAATTGTTTTCAAAACAATCATGACACCATGATGATGGTGTTTATGCTTTACATACATCTTTTACATCGTTCCACTACCACACACAACACACATACTTTTATGCCTATATACACACACACAGACTAACCAATATTTATTGATATTATGTATGAGTTTACCAATCAGTATTCAAGACTTGATGTCAATGTAACAAGACAATTACTGTGTAAAGGCGGGGTCTTGGTGTCCTGAAATACAGGCTTGCAGCCTAGTTAGGGCACCAGTCTTCCACAATAAACAGTTGCCACAACATTTTAAAATATGATGAATTGTAAAATAGTGTGTTGAGAAAACCATATTTTTATTATTGTCTTTATTCACATATACTAAATAAATGTTTAACATACCAATCTGTCCCTGTTCATTAGGATATTTCCGAGGTCGTCCTCTCTTTCTCGGTCCCGGAGCTTTGGTAACAACTGCACTGCTCGGAGTCTTGACCAGTGTGCGGGTCCATTGACCTTGAGGGTCATGTTCCACCGGCAACTCGTACTGCAGTAGCAAACCATTCTCTTGTTTGATGGTTATGGTTTCTGTATCTGTTCCTGGTTATAAATTTGTGGTTATGTAGTGATAAAGATGTGGACACAATTTATTGAGTGCAGCACTTTATGTTTTTTAGGGTGATATTTATTTTCTGGTATTAAGAGAATTAATTTGTAACACATAAATACAGAACCTGTCACACTGGAGAAGTATTTAGGCGGGTAAATAATGGTTAACGAGTACAAATAATTTATGCGAGCTGCAGTAAAATTAATTCTTACCTTTAGACGTACTTCCAGCGACAGCTTCAGAACTCTTCTTGAATTCCTCCAAACATTCTTTTAGTGTATCGTTGGAAGTAATACACTGTTGCTTAAATTGATAAGCGTAAGTCAGACGATCTACGCAATTCAAGCATATTAGCGTTGGAAAACTATCATTTTTCGACACCTACAATGAAAACACCATTTCAATATTTTAATAACTTTCGAGTCAAATAATAACATCAACATTTTTAACTTCTGGGATGTCAGGAAAAAATCCAAAATCTGCTACAAATAAACCAATATAGCAACATTATTGTAGTAAAAAATCAAATAGGGTGGCCATCGCAACCATTTTGATGTGGTAATTTTTACATACCTCCACGCCGCAGCAGTAGGTGTACTTGTCGCCAAGTTGTTCATTGTTTTCGTCCCAATCAAAGAGGGAAACCATATCCCCGGTATCTAGACACACTCGACATGTTAATTGCCAATCCATTTTGTTGCATTAAGGGCGTAACAGCTTCCAATTTAGCTAAAAACTCAACAAAATGCAGCGTTTTCTCAGACCGGAAGTTTTAACATTTGACAGCAGTACCAACATGACGTAGTTGAGTTTCTGTCAAAACGCGGCAAAGGTTAGCTCTTCTCTGCCTCTATGATTATTGATCCAGTAATCAATTTTCAGGTTTATTTGTTACTCTCATGCAATTTAAACTTTTAACTAATTACTAAGAATACAGTCGAAATTAGAAATACCAATTTTATTACAAAATAAAAAAATATTCGATTTTTTAAGTGGACCGCACCATAAAGGGATAATACCAACTTTCAAAAAATTAATTGAGATTCAGATTCTGCCCCTTCCCCTTTCAATAAACGTCAAATCAGTACAAAATACAACAATAATAAACACGATGAAATTAAATCAAAACGTATTGAACGTGTAATAAATCAAGCCAAAATGGAATTATTTAGATCAGAGTCGTTTTACATATTCGTTAGAAATGAATCAAGTTTATGGTGGAATAGGATAACGGGGGCATTTTCAGTCCGATCAGGTGAATATAATAAATCTTTAAATTTTTGGCAACTGCAGTGATATTTGACCTAGTTTTTCTTAAAAATATGATGCAAAGAATTATTTTAACGTTATAAAGTTTTAATGTTTACTTAAATATATTGTTCTAGCTAAATAACCGATTTAATATGACATAAATTCTGATGGTAATCCTTTGTTTTAGCATGGGATCTCTCTGATATTGAAGACATAGAGTGTCTGGGGATCACTGATGGAATAATAGGCAAGGTAGAGCACACCAATATATTCGAGCCCCGTCTCATGATAATAAAAGAAAGTGCTCCTGTGGGTTCAATTTATTTCCACCATTCAATTTATAAAATCAAATCAGTATGCTTTTTGAATTTGGGACCTGTGAATCAAGATATAGATCTGTGTGCTTGTACAAAACATGGATCTATGAGCACTGTGGCAAGTTCAAACAAGTCTTTGAATAAAAAGATGGGGGCAAGATTGTTTGAGAACTCAGCATTCCTGAACAAGACTGTTGGAGCTGTGAAGAATGTCAGTAACACCATCAAAACGACCACACAGCAAGCTGCCACTCAGGTAAGATCTAATCTGAATTATAATATAACATAATAACTATATCTTGTATGCTTAATTTGTCTATTACTAACTGATCTCAATTATATTTGAAGTTTTTATTTTGTGTGCCAACACCCTACCTCCCTAGTCATTGTTATACATACTTATTGTGGAATTTTTTGTTATTGCCCAGGACCTGCAAGTCCAAATTCCTTGTCCATTTTTTTGAAGGTTTTTCAATTATTGTATAACCTGTATGCTGGGTTCTTGGGACCAAGTGTTAAAAAAAAAACAATGAAAAAATGTTTTCACACTAACAATTTAATTCATTAAACCCCAAGAGAATGCAGGCATTCGCTTGGTCATTGTTTTACTATTGTGTCTCTAATTATGCTACTCAATAGGTTAAGTCATCAGTGCAGTAAATACATTATAATGAAAAGTTGGAATTAGGTAGAATTAAACATGTATATACACCAATTTCTTACAGCGAAAGAATAAAGTATATATGCCCCAAATCCCAATATTAATTTTAAAGAGCAGATTTTATTTCACAAAAGTATTAAAAATATACCAGATAAAATTTCTTCCTGCATTCATGACGATGAGGAGGAAATGTTTTTTTTTAACTTTACCTCAGTTGACATAGAGAAATATTTTTCAATGAGAAATACTAATAAAAATTGTATGTTAATTATCTTTGTTTTATTTGTTGTATCTCTGAGGTTGTTATTATTATTAATTTGTAATATTGTTGGCCACACAGGATTTTTCATTAGAAATCCCTGAAAGATCCATATTAATATCAACATTTCAATGCAAGTACATGAATAACTACTACACTACACTACTATACTACTTAATTCCGACTCCTGATTATTATGTCATAATAACTTAGGGAAAGGTTCACAAACATACTGATTCCATATATAACCTTGTTTAGTAAAAACAGTAATGGCTTACCACAGCTTTAGTAATAAAATCATTATCATTTTCCAGTTCTTGTCCTATTACCTACTTGGGTTTCGGTCATTTTTCTCATTCATTCTATCTATCCTGTTAACTATCAAGCTAATACTGACTCCTTGTATTTTCACATCATTTCAAACACAGTCTATCCATCTATAGTAGTTGTACAGTTTACCCTCGTCCCTCGGGAATCCGGCCCCTGTCTAATCTGGCACCTGTGATAATCTGACACTCCCATTGAATGACATCAATACGATTAGTTATATTTCTACAAGTGATATGAAGTATATATGTATGGATTTGATATAATGTTTGTAAGTATGTCCGTAATTTGATGGATTACAAGGTACTTCATTTCAAAAAAGTTCTGGACTATAAGGGGTCGGTGGCATAATCGTAATAAATAATCGTATTACAATAATTGTTCTTTATGAAATAACAACTTCTGCCAACCAAAGTATTGTATCTCCTGTTCCAGGACACGGTCAACCCATGGCCCATATTTTATCCAATACCACTGAGGCATTTGAGTGTGAATATACACAACAACAAAGACTTGCTATGTAGGTAAATGTTATTGTTTGTGCAAAGTTTCAGGAAAATATGTATTAATAAATAAATGAAACAACAATTATAATAATAATCAGAGATGTTACGTAGGTTCGATACTGATTCTGAAAGGTCGGAACTTATTTCGGATTTCAGATTTTCTCCCAGGGGGAGGTTCCCTGCGAACCTTGTCGATTACACTTTCGCTTGTTGTTTTGTTTCTTCTGCTTTCTTGCTCTTCATTTTACCGAATTTTTTATAAGTTTCAGTAGTGTTTCATTTGAAGTTTCTGGCTCCGTTCTGCCTCCGATTCCTATTCAATTCCGGTTCCGATATAACCACTTCCTTAATAATAAATTGATAGCCGTATATAATACGACTCCACCCCTAAAGCACCTGAGGATATTATTATGTTGCCCTCTTGTTAGCTGCTACGTCACTTCGTGCTAGCGACCATTTTTGGGGACTCATTTAATGAGTGCGCAAGTCACCACCTGCCTTTGTTTCGGGCTGGTTACTGCAACTCCAAGACCAAAGCGCGGATTTTGCTTACGGGTGCGGGTGGGACAAATGTCATTCGATCCACCCCAGCTCCTCAAGGAAGGCCAGTAGCGCCTTGGTGTTACTGACCATTTCGCGGAGGGTACCTGGGTTTCCGAAGTAGTTTGTCCTGTATCCAGCGACCACTGGGCAGCTTAGAAGCAGATGATCTGCTATCTCGTCCTTCTCCATGCAGGGTCTACAGAGTGGGCTGTCTGTAACTCCTATGACAGAGAGGTGTTTATTAAAGGTTCCATGGCCAGTTGTAACATGACCGTTTCTTTGCGCAACTGAGGCTTAATCAGACATAGAGCCTGTTTCGTAAAGCGGCCATCAATGGTTGGCCCCCTGCCTTTTTTGAACATTATTCAGCCAGAGGGCATAATCTTAACATCAATAAAAACTTAAACCTCCCAAAAGCATATACATCTTTGTTTTTCATATGTCGCAATAGTTTCCCACCGACCAGGGTTGTCCTTAAGTAGATATGATCGACGGACATGTAGAGCCACTGGCAATAGCTAGAATTAACATAAAGATAAGATTTTTTTTTTTTTATCTATACTTACCATAGCATAATATAGCATAATCAACCTTTGAATGTTCTCACTGCTGGGAGTCAGGCCTCCTCTCCAGGAGAGGGGAGTCAGGCCTCCTCTCCAGGAGAGAGGATGGGCCGTAATCCACTACGCGGGCCCATTGCGGGTTGGTGGCTGTCAAATGTCTTCGAATTTTTGGTTCTAGGACATGCCGGTTTCCTCACGATGTTTTCCTTCACCGTTTTGAGAGAGCAGTGGTGATGAAATAAATTACATAAAGTAATGCGCCTGGCTGGGTTTGAAACCACGACCTACAACTCGTAAGTCGGGGTCATTATCACTCGGCCACCACTGCTCAATATAATATTATACTATACTTACAATATACTAGCTTGTGCCAGCGGCTTCGCTCGCATAAAAATCGGTTTCTCCATACAAACTTTGGAACCCCGTTTTAACCCCTTAGGGAGTGAATTTAGGAAAATCCTATCTTAGAGCTCGCCTGCGTCATTAAAGGAAGCTTTGTGCAAAATTTCACGCTCCTAGTCCCAGAAGCTTCGGCTGTGCGTTGATATGTCAGTCAGTCAGTTTCTCTTTTTATATATATAGATGGTTAATATGATCATTGTAAAGCTGAAATGTTTGTTTGATTGGTTGCACGCGCTAATCTCAGGAAGTACTGGTACAAATTGAAACAATAATTTTGTATTGGATAGCTCATGTATCGAGAAAGGTTGTATAAGATTAAACTAAGATCAATAGGAGCAGAGCAGGTAACCAAAAACGCGGGTGAAATCTCGGGGACAGTTAGTTGTAAATATATACGTTCATAACATATACCTTAACAAATCGGCAAGTATTCTAGCGTAATTAGAGACACAATAGAAAGACAATGACCGAGCGAACGCTGGCTTTCGCTTTAGTATATGTTAATATAACTACCTTCAATACCGTCCGTAAAAAAAAGGCAAGGAAATCACGTTTGTTGTATGGGACCCCCCTCAACTGTCTATCACAGTTCATGAGATTCAGCCTGGTGACAGACGGTCCGACAGCGGAGTCTTAGTATAACAGCCCCCTTTTACCCTTAGCGTATGGAACTCTAAAAAATAACATTATTGATCAGTCATGCTCATTACACAAGTCAACGGACGCATAATATAGTTACACAATTTTTTCAGCAGCTTGTTTACTTGCCAATTTCAATTGCCTTGAACTGTAGCAACAACACAACACCTTCATGAAACGTGACTATGCACTTCTGCATTGTTTTCTTGTCATCAACGGGCTGTAGCCATAATTTGGCGTTAGTCCAGCCTTTAAAAACAATTAAAGTTTTTATTATTTACTAGCGGATACCTGCGTGTGTTACTACGCCAAAATATTCTTTGTCCAACCCTCTTCCCAGTCTAGCTGGGGCGGATTTTCGCGTCAGAGAGCTCTGTTCTGTCTTGTCTGTGCACTCAGACTCGCTTGCTGGATTTCTTTTTGCATATTTGATCACCAGGTGGTGGGTGGTCGGTCGGGGATACTTAGGGCCTTTTTAACTGGATGGTCGTCATTTCGTATAAGGATAGGTATGACGGTACCATCGCATACGACTTTCTTTCAACTTTTCGGCAATCGGTTCCACCTTTATTTATTTATTTAAACTGCATGTACAATAGTGGTACATAGGCGGACTTAATGCAACAAAGCATTCTTTATCAGTCAACCTTTGGGTTAAAAGAAACAGCACTGTGGTAGATATGCACAATAAATAAATAACAGATATATCAAGTCGTATGTCGTATCATTGGGTAACAATAATAAAATACTTATGTATGCTTATATTATAAATTAATAAATACATTATAATTAGGAGAACTTAAAAAATAACAATCATGACGAAGACCGAACTAAGGTTGAGAGGACTTCAAGTAGTAGTTCCGAATTTTACGCTTGAAGGAAAATTTACTTTCGGCTTTTTTGATGTCAAGGGGAAGCACATTTCAGAGTTTTATGGTAGAGACAACGTAAGAATTAGCCATAAACCCAGTATTACACTACATATTCCTTCTCACTGAAGGAATATGAAGAAGCATGTTTTTGGATGCGAAGGTATCTTTATTCATTAAACCAGAACCAAGCGAACGCCGGCGTTCGCTCTTTCATTGTCTTTCTTTTGTGCCTCTAATTACGATATTCGAAAAGTTAAATTACTACAATAAATGTTGCTAGCCTATTATGTCCCACTGCTGGGCGATGGCCTCCCTCTCCCTTTTCCACACACGTCTCCTCAGCCATCGCGGTTCAGTCCCTCCGGTAGTTGTCCGCTAAAAGAAAATTATTTTATAATGGTCTGTCTATCACATCTCGTCATACTGGGTTATGAAGGCCTGATGGCAGTCAACCAGCATAGTCGGCTAACATAGAATTGAGGCAAACATTACTTAACCTTTGATACCTTTTTATAACAATATAATCAGGTCAATATCATGAGAACTCAAGTAATCTACTCATTTTGTATGTAAAACAGAGCTCTTTAATAATTAATTTACTTAACAGTTTTAGTACGAAACTCAAAAAATATTATAAGATTCTTCGATATAATAATTTACTATTTGAACTATTCAAAGCAATTGCAAATTGCAATTTCTTAAATCCCGGTATCTAATCGTCATATTTATGATTCCGGGATTTTAGAGGTGGTATTATCAACTTTATGTTACATGTAAATATACTCTGCCTATACCAATCTCTGACGAGGACTGAGGGACTGCACTGGTGTAGTTTTTAATATTTCGTTTTAATAGTTATGTTTACTTTAATTCCCAGATTTTTTCTACAATTGTTTTAACTCCCAACAGCTGAATCCTACGATTTTTCATTTAATAGCAGTGTAAGTAGTCCCTCAATTAAAAAAGAATCATTAAAATCGGTTAACATTTGACGAAGATATTGTTGGGGTTAATAGGTGGACACCAAAGCAAACACGGTTTTAAGGATTTGATTAATAACTATTTATTAATTCTTTACTTTATATTGGAAGGTGTGTTTTAGTAATATTACATGAGACGTGTGATTCTAAAGCAAGGCTAAAGGAATACATTAATTGTAACCATACTAGGGATTTCAGTCAAGTGCTGACGAGGGGCTCAGGCCAATTAAATACAATATTTATTGGTTAGAAGGACAAAGATCATAGTATTGAAGTAGGATGGATTTGTTTTTGTTATATTCCTTATTATAACAGATATCGCTGAACAAGATACAAAAAAAAAGTTTTAGACCACTTGACAAGCTCCTCCTTTTTTGCAAGTCGGTTAAACATTTTTCACTTTTTTTACGTTTTTCTAAACATGTCAGTGAGTGTTTAGAAGGATGCCTTTTAAAATTGACAAATAACAATATAATAAAACAATCAATCTGTGATAGATTTTGCCGGGAACAAGCTGTCGCTATTTCGAACCACATCGGAATCCTTCCGACCAATCAGTGAAACTGGTATGATTGTTTTGTTTCACTATATTTGAAATCCGAATTCGAGATAATTATCAAATGAAAAAAAATACTCTATGTATTACTTAACAAAGTTCAAATTCCATTGTTAACCACCTACTTTTGGTCACTTAAAAATGAGCATAGGGTTGTGATGGTTTTAAATTTTTAAATTGTCTCGAATTTTTATTTCAAGTATGGCACTCTTAGTTCCTGGTACATCGTAGGTATATCATTTGCGTCACAGACGAATCGATTTTTAAACGAACGAAAGTAGAATGACGCATCCTTGTTTCCATAGTAGGTACCGTTTTTATTTTTTACTAGTTTTAGCCATATTATGGCTTATTGCCAATTTATGTATTGTAAAAGACTCATAGATTCTACCAAATGAGTAGTAAACGTTGAATTTAGTAGTAGGAAAAGTATTTTTATAACAAAATGTATCTTAAAAAATATTAGGGGTAGACAATAAAAATCTGTCATGGTTTGATAACACTCCTAGCAAACCTTAGCCTATTTCTGAATAGGGAAATATAGACGTATTTAATTTAATTAATTAGGATCTCCATCAAAGGATATATGGCCAAACACGATTCTGGATGAACTATTCGCCTAGGCCGAATCCGTGATATTAGTCCAAGAGCGAGCGAAAAGAGCTCAGAATTTTAGGGCACCCCGACCCGGACAGGTTAGGTTAGAAGGCTACGGCCTGTTCACAACATCGGTGTTAATGGCGAATGGCGCGGCGAGCGGGGCAGCATTAGTAAGCGGGCGCGTGGCGCTATGAGCGGTCTCGAGGCGTGTTTCAAACATTTTCATACTCTTGATCTTACCGCTCGGGGCGGCGAGCGGTAAGAGGCGCTTAGCTACCGCTCACAGCGGCAAGGTTATTAACGGGACGTAAGGCGGGACCTCGGCTCCCGCCTTAGCCCTCGTGATTTTTTTTTGTAACCACCCAGAAATTTGTTTGGCCTTGGCGAATCTAGTTGATCCTAAAATCGGGCTTGACCAGTAACTATTACACACACAACTGGTCGCAAAATTTAAAATATTGCTTAAAATTAACTACCTAGGTATTTCCTAAATTGTGAGATCCAGACTTATTATGTTTATGCTAACCAAGAACTAATTCCATACTCTACAGGTAAAACAATCAGTAAAGAAACAGCGCGATCCAAAACTCGCTGAGCGTTTCGAGAAGCGTCTCACAGATGAACTGCTCAAGATATTCGATGACTCCGAGAGTTTCTACTACTCCCGCACCCTGGACTTGACGAACAGTCTCCAGAGGCAGTATGAGATCGAGAAGATTCTGGAGTCAGAAGCTGGGACTGGGAAACCGGTGGTGGACATCACGAAGTGGTGGAAGCATGTTGATGATCGGTTCTTCTGGAATAAGCATATGTTGAAGGATATTATTGCGCTTGGGGTAAGTTGGAGCGGTTTTTAGGGTTCCGAACCTCAAAAGGAAAAAACGGAACCCTTAAACGACCACTTTGTTGTTCGTCTGTCTGTCTGTCTGTCAAGACCCTTTATTTCGAAATCACGTGGAGGCACGGATATCTATGCGTGCAGGTATCGAGTTGAAATTAAAACCATAAACTCAGGTCTGCGGTCCCTTGAAGCTGTAAAAAAAAAAACCGAAAAAAAAGATACGGCCGTTTATGCCGCAAAAAACATGTATTTCGACACTCTCAAGGAAATCAAAATTTATAGGGTACTTCCCGTTGACCTAGAATCCTGAAATTTAGCATAAAGCAAGGTCTCATAGCACAAGTATAGGAACAAATCTGAAAACTGTAAATTTGTAGTTACGTCACAAAAAACAAATTGCTATTCGGAAAAATCGTCGTAACTCAATTTGGGAATTGAACTATTTGCATAGGTAAGTTTGTATGGAAACCCTCAGTGTGCGAGTCCAACTCGCACTGGGCCGGTTTTTTGTTTTGAGGTGATATTTCGCCATATTTCCCACTCAGGGTGGAGCGCGAAGGCGTTTCAGATTTTAACTGATTAAAATCCGCCCGTATTCCTTTAGTTGCCCTTTGCGTTCCAGGGTCGCAGTAACTCTTTTAAACAATCCTGCAGCCTTGGAAAAGACAGCTGCAGTGGTTTTTACTTTTTTATAATGTTAAACTTCGGATTCGTCTACTTTTTTGGAAAAAATTGACCAAAGACTAATATCGTCTGCAAACTCGTGCGATGTCGCCTTGTCTTCCAAGGTTCGGGTTCTATTAGCATTACCATTATCAGCCATATAATGTGCCCACTGCTGGAACTCAGGCCCTCTAGGATTGGGAATGGGCCGATATCCACCACGCAAGCCTAGTGCGGATTGGTGGATGTTACACGTTTTCGAATGTTTGGTTCTAGGACATGCCGGTTTCCTCACGATGTTTTCCTTCATAGTTTTGAGAGAGCAGTGGTGATGAAATAAATTACACAAAATAATACACCTGGCTGGGTTTGAAAACGCGATCTACAACTCGTAAGTCGGGGCCAGTACCAATGGGCCGCCACTGACCTCTATTAGAAGGTCTAAATGAACTCTATTAGTTCATTTTAAATAGCCAGATACATGCCTAGAAGGAGGTTTTGGCTCCTACAGACAGGCGCGACGCGACTATGTGACAACGATGCAAAGAATTATTTTGTTAAATTGTCTTTACAAAAATATTGCCGATGTTGCAAAATATATGAATTTAGCAACGTTTGCAATTGAAATATTTAATTTGTACGTAATCAGATGAACTACAAATGCAAAATTACTTTGGCCATGAATTAATCGCTTGAAAACGCAACAATTGTAAAACAAATATTATGTAAGGTAGTTAATATATATACTTACTGCGTTTTAGGCAAGTTAATTACACTGAGATTTCGTATGTATTTCACCACAAGACTTATTTTAAACATTACCATTTGGTTCAGTAGTTTTTTTTTTTTTTTTTGAATTTGTTATTAAATTATCAAATATTTTTCTCGCTCTGGATGGAGCAAGAGAGAGTGTCCGACTTTTACTAATTAAACGTACCCGTGATAATCTGGCTAACTCTTTTGTACCCGCGATGGTGATGATGTTACATGTTAGTGTGTGCTGTGTGCATCTTTTTTCTGTTACTTGGCAGTTTCCCCTTCCACAAAATATGAAAGGGAACTTGTGTGTTTTTACTAAAAGGATCAAAATAACTCTAAGCAGTGCGAGTGCAGTGAGGCAAGTGCGAGTCGCACTCGCGCAATGAGGGTTCCGTACAAACTTATCCATAAAAAAACTTGTCCGAGTCCGACTCGCACTTGCCCCGTTTTTTTACATTGATTTAATTAAGACTCAGATAAACCAAAAACAAAAATTGATACGCAAATAAGTATTCTTTGCAAACCGTACTTTTCAATCAACATTTTGACAGATCGAGGTTATTGACTGTCCTATTTTTATTTGGAACGCATTGTAATTTTTAAGGGATTTCATTGTTTTAGTTTTTCCATTTGCAATTTTGGAAAAAGTTAGATAAGTACTTTTTGATAAAAGTTATAAAAAAAAATCAGATGTCTACTCCCTGCTCTTAGAACAGATTTTCACGTACACCAAAGCAAAGTTCTGGAACTCAAAAGTATCTTGAAAGAAATAAATCGCAAATTCATTCAGACGACGCTTCAGAGGTTCTTGAAAGTCCTTATGTCGCTCTCATACACCTTTAAGAGGCGACAAGAGGTTTAAAGAGAAAGAATCGGTTGCTAGTATTTTTTTTAAGGGAACCTACCTTGTTATGATGTGTTTAGATCAAATGAACATACATGAGTTATATCCATTACAACAATTTAGTGGTTATGGATATAACTCACGAATCTCATAAGGTTTCTTTGGCACGCCCTACAGCTTGAACGCCTTGTTGCATTTTAGCTTGAGAGGTGTTGTTTGATTTTTCTTAGTTGTGAAAGTGTCACGTAGTACACCAAAATTATACAATATCAAAAATCCGCCATTGCCAAATTTATTTTTTTCGAGACCTGGTCGTGTAGGATATCAAAAGAGAGGGCTGAAAGACACGATTTCAAAATGGCATCATATCTATGATAAGACCCAATTCCACCAATTGCATCAGACTGCTTAAAGTGGCTTGTTTCAAATTTTTTTGTCGATTTTTACAATCGAAATAAAATGTATTTTTTTTTTACAAATAAAGTTAATTGAATTGAGGACAGATTGTACTTTAACTCGTTTGGTGTAACTAAACTGACTCTAATCGCATTTGCAGACCAAGAGCTTTTAAATTAAGTTGATTTAAACAGAGTATCAGACTTTTACTAAGTAAAACTTACCCGTTTTCCTTCAGTTGCCCTTGCGGTCCAGGGCCGTGGTGGCCTTTCCGAACAATCCCGCATACCTTACATAGCTGAGGTAGTTATTCTTACTTATATATGTAGGCGGCAAGCTTTTGACCCCTGCATCAGACGTCCCGACCGTTAAAGTCGTAGGCCGACTCTCGGCCACCGTAGGCGTGGGCATGCGGACGGTAAGCAATGGGTAGCTCCCCTTCCGGCAAGGCCCAAACCGAGGTCGAAGGCGCAGGGGTGACCGGGCTATTTAGGGCCGACGCCTGGCAGGGCTCCGGATTGATCGAAGATGTTACCGTAGCTTTCACAAAAAGGACGACTGAAGGAACACTGTTATTATTAACCGCGTAAAAAAGCAGCAAACTAAATAACAAGTCCTTGTAAAAAATACCACTTCCATGCGAACTAACTCAGCTCTCGTCTGGATCCAGCTTGATGATGATGTAATTTTAAACGACGCACGTCACAGCTATTTTTTTTTTCTCATATTTACATCCAATCTTCATCCTAACATTCCTGCTTTTCAACAGAGCCCATGCTGCGACCAATGGGTGCTTCCCATTATCCAAGGCTACGTCCACCTATCACAGATAGCGGTGGAGCCCGCAGACGCCAATCCTCTGAATACGGAGTCACTTAGCAATGCGAACTCTTGTGATGAAACCTTCACACTGGGTCTTATATCAAGGAGATCGAGATACCAGGCGGGGACGAGGTGAGTGACTTTTGTTGAAGGATCAAATCAAAACCATTTTTTCAAATAAACTTTTTACAGGCACTTTTGAATTCTCCTCAACTAGCAAAATACCATAAGAATATATAATAAGAGCTTAGACCTTATAAAAGGTTTATATCTGTCTTGGCAAAGATTGTGTAACTTATAAAGGCACCATAAAAGACGTATTGTGCTAAAAGACACTTGTAAATGTATTTGTTCTTACAAAAGCATTATCAAGATTAATGTAAGATAAAAAAGCAGTTAATGAAACCATCATACAACTACTAGAAAGGCAAATAATCTTAAAAGGTGCGTCCAATTCCATACTTACAGACGTTTAGAAGTGTGATATAAGAGACATTTTGCTAGTTGCGTTAAAATGTAGGTCAGTCAAAAAAGGAAGCTAAATTGCACATTCCAAATCGTAGATCTCTATAGAAACGAATATGCAAGAAACTCCATGGACACTCTTTTAAATCATGTTATGAGTGATCCCATGAAACAATCTAGGGTCCTGAGTTATTTACGATGACTTATTAAAACCATCATTAACAGAAATCAGAATAGGAAGAATAGGTATATTTACCTAAAATTCGTAGAAGTAACATAGAGTTGATAATACCTTCCCTAAAATCCTGGAATCATAAACGTCGATTAATTCCCGGGATGGAAGAAATTGAATTAAATCATTGTATTGAAGAATTTTATTATTTTTTAGAGTTCCGTATTAAAACTGTTATATTAAAACAAAACTCTTCAATTTAACATTTTTACGGAACTCGATAAGATTCTTCAATATAATAATTTAGTTCAAATATATTCAAAGCACAATAAAGTAATTTGCAATTACATAAATCCTATTCATGCGAAATACAATCACAATCAAATGTAGCTTATGTTAGCTTTCTAGTGATGAAAAAAATAATTTAAAACCGGTCCAGCAGTTCCAGGAACCTATATATGTATATAAAAGGAGAAACTAACTGCACAGCCGAAACTACTGGGTCTAGGAGCGTAAAATTTTTCACAAGGTTGCCTTTTATGGCGTAGGTGAGCACTAAGAGAGGATTTTCCAATATTTACCCCATATAGGGATGAATCAGGAGTCCAAAGTTTGTATGGAGAAACCTAGTTTGACTGGCTGAAGCTAGTTACTTTCTACAAAAAAACTAAACTTTAGCTTTATATAATACCTTTTAGTGTAGATAATTTCAATTATTTCGTACGTGGACTAAACCCGCAATACGGACCCAAAGAATGTCTCTTGTTTACGATCTGTGATTCTAGGATATGACGTTTGGGCCACGGGATTTTTTGAAAGAGTTACCGTGGCCCTCAAAAAGGTAGGTATAAAAAGCAGTGGGTTTTAGTCAGTAAAAGTCTGACACGCCTCTCTGTCCACTCTAGAGCGGGATTGGGCACGCCGTAATTATGGCGATAAGTCCCCTCTTTGAGGAGTGACTGGAAAGGCAACACGGCGTCATTACCTTCCGCATGACGCTGCTAAGTTCGGGAAGTTTCTGCAACGGATTCGTGCGGAAGCGACGCCCGGGTGTCGCCATTGTGTGGACCGAGGACACGGTGGAGCATACGGTGGAGGTGTGCCCCGCTTGGGCAGAGCAACGCCGTGTTCTCGTGTGGTCGATCGGCGGCGGCGATCTCTCGCGCCGGGCCTTGGTACAATTCATGGTCAGGAGCGAGGAGGAGTGGCAGGCGGTCGTCTCCTTCTGCGAAGCAGTAATGCTAGCAAAGGAGACGGCCGATCGCGTGAGGCAACGGTCCTCACGCCCCAACCGCCGCCGGGATTCCGATCCCGATTTCCGGCCACCGTAGGCGCAGGCTTGCGGACGTCGAGCAATGGGTGGCTCACCGTCCTACCGTGCGGTAACCGTCTGGACCGAGCCCAAGTCGTCGACAGCGCGTGCTGTTCCACGCGCGCTTCAAGAAGATGTCAGCAACTGTAGGGGCCCAGCAGGGTCGAAGCCTACTGGGGCCAACGGTCTGATTCTGAAAGGAAGACTCGGCCCTGGTACGAAAGGCAACGAAGGAACAGAAGTGGGTTTTTAGTCAGTAAAAGTCTGACACCATCTCCCGCCCCGCCCAAGAGCGGAGGATGTCATAAGATGATTTTCCCACTATTTGTACTCAATTTTCTACTTTCTTTTTTCGACGCAATTTTGTTTCCACAACAGGATTATGTTTTCATTAATCACCACACAATGATAAATTCACAGAACTGTTATCAACTGTTTATCAGGCTGTCAACTCTGTAGCACAAAATAAACAACGCTTTACGTACTCGAGATAAAAATAAATAGATTCCACGCGTTAAAGTACTATTAATTCGTAACTGCCTGGACTTAATGTTTGATTAACTCAGAATAAAATAGACTTTTTTCAATACCCTTACTTGAAAACCTGCTCTTATCCCTACCGCTTTTAGGCACGCAATTCACCGTTGCTCACGCACTTTTCCGCACCAGTGCGGACTAGTGCTGAAAAGTGCGCGAGCTCGCCCCCGACACAATTTATTATATTATTATATGTATCAGGTTGGACGCCGCGCAGCCCCCACGAATCACTGGGCAGCGTATTGAAAAACGTCGTTTGATAGACGTGGAAAGTCACTGCAGCACTTACTTGCACAAACCTTTATCCTTGTAGCGTCAAATAAGAACTAATCTTGCATCGCCCAATTAAAGTTCTGCGTGCGATTAGAACATACAGAACAGCCCGAAATCATCTTTCGGATAGTTGCCCACCAGACAACACCCGTCTGGTCGGAGGATTCTTCCGTTTCAACGGAGGTTTGCGGGACTTTACTCTTTGTTCCGCATACCTTCAAACTGGTTACCCTCGACAATGATAGGCGCAGCCTTCGTGCAGCTACTCCTTCGTGACGTCATCATCACTTCCTCAAGCTTTCGAGCAGCGTGCCATACAGCCAGCACCCACGGCTTTAAGGGGTATCCTGACCACCAGCATGCCTACCTGGTCGTACCTGGTCAACACCCTCAGCCTCATCAGCGATCTTGGCGAAGCAGACTGCACCTTCGCCCAGTCACATGAAGAACCTCTACTGGTCGAGGCCAGCAGTCAAGCCACTACGTCTCACAGCACCGCTCCGACTCACTGGAGCCAGCAGCACTACTCCGGCTCACTGGAGTCTGCAGCATCATCCCGACTCACTGGGATAGTACCACCCCGACTCACTGGGGCATCACCGCAGACAGTTCTGACTCACCGAGAGCTATGCGTTCGGTTCCGACCCACTGGAACCAAGCTACCACTGGCCTGGCACGCATAAAGAAGCATAAAGAACCATCGATTTCCGATTTCCGGAGTGGAGTGATGTAGCGAAATCTATGGCGTCACATAAGAACTAATCCTGCATCGCGCAATTAAAGTTCTCCGCGCGATAAGAACATATAGAACAGCCCGAAATAATCTATCGGGCAGTGGCCAACCAGACATAACACCCGTCTGGTCGGAGAATCCTCCCTTTTCAACGGAAGTTTGCGGGACTTTACTCTCTGTTCCGCATACCTTCAAATCCTAAATCCTCATTAACTCATCAAGTCTATAGAAGAGCCTTACTTTGTTTGAGTGTGGGAAGTCATCAACTTTTCTCTCGGCCTGGGTGAATAGAGAGGGAATGTCAGACTTTTACTGACTAAAACAGACTGACATTTGGGGAATAAATCGATTTTTCTATAAATGATTGATTATTGTGGAAAAAATCGAGTTGAAAATAATTAATATCTAATTAAAAATTAGAACTTTATCACTTTTATCAATGATTTGGTTATTAATAATAAATTGTAGACGAATAAATAAATCGACAGTGAAACAAATAGTCGAATTAACTAAACGTGTTTTTGTAACATTATTCGTTTTTATAGAAGAAATAACCGATTTTTAAAATTATCTATTGTTTTCTCACATACCTCAATAAAATCCATCCATGTTGCCCTTTGCGAAGGCCACGGTGACTCTTGAACTATCCCCCTGCTCAAAAATGAGCCTCTAATCTATTTAGCGAAGTACTGAAAAACTAGGTGTGGATTCTGACTCCATAGCACTAGTGTTTTAACCCCAAACATTATTTTCAATACACTTACTCGAAAACCCGCTCTTATCCCACCGCTTTTAGACACGCAATAGACTGTTTTTCACACTAGTGCAAAAAAGTGCGCGTGCTCTCCCCCGCCACAGTTTTATTACATTTATCGTATCAGGCCGGGCGCGTGTTGACTCCCACGAGTCGCCGGTCCACCCCAGTTTATTCATTTCTTCGTAAATGTATTGAAAAATATCGTTTGATACACGTGCAAATTTGTCACTGCAGCCCTCGGCTCTATAACACCGTCGCCTACAGCTCGTGCAAATTCCGTATCGGTCAACAAACTTTTTGCACTTGTATCAAAATGTACTATTTTAACGTTATCATCGCAACCAGCGAGCCCATTGAGAGTTTGTTTTACGTTAAGGCGACCGACAAGTTTATGACATTCAGCGCTCCAATTGGCCCGCACCAAACTCTTAACCAATCAAAAAGCCAACTCGGTGAACGTTTCGATCGCGTTAACGTAATAGCAACTCGAACTCAGCGCACTGAGCTTAATATATTTTTTTTATGTCCACATCAATAGAAACTTAAACTTATTGAAGTCTTTTCTCCCAGGTACAATCGTCGAGGCATCGAGGCGGGTGGCAAGGTTGCCAACTACGTGGAAACTGAACAGATCGTCTCCATCATATGCTCAGACAGCATACACCGAGCTTCGTTTGTTCAGGTATGTTAAATTTATAGCATGAAACATTTAATTGAATGGGTGGACTGGCTGAGTTAATTCATTCAAATCAGTTTTGAAGACAGCCATAAATTATGTGCACACGTGAGGGAAGGGACGTCCTTACGCCCCAGCGGATCCCGAGCCCGATTTCCAGCCACCGTCCGGTAGCTATCCGGACCGAGCCAGCGTGTTCTACGCGCACCTCAAAGAGATGTCAGCAATACTGCAGAGGTCCAACAGAACTTAAGCCTACTAGGGCCATAAGCTTACTTTCGAAAGGGATAGTCTGAAACCCGCGACTCCGCCCTGACACAGAAAAATATTTAAAAAAAAATTATGTAACATAAATACAATTTTTTGACGTCCCCCAACCCTCGTCCTTATTTATTACACAGAGCGAATCCTAGTTAATGCAATTAGAAAAAAAAAACCTGTTCGTACTCATTTTCAATGTATTTTTCCTCGTAACGTACTGTGTTTCAAACAAAACACATTATAATCAATTCTCATAATTCAAACCTATTATTTACGTTAGTTATTTGGGTTACTATAGTAAAACACGAATTATTTTAGTACATCAAATGGTTACGTTTAACCTGGTTGTGTGAACCGTTACTTCTAACGTTCACGTAGTAGTGTCATGCACCGATGGTTTTGAGTAGCCATGATGAAGTAGTTATCTACAGAATACTGTAGATAACTGTATTCATATATTTTTATACCTTTTCTGATGTTGCAAATTCAACGAGGTTTTGCGAAGCATCCGGCTTTTTAGATTAACAAAAAATTATGTTCCGAAATTGAAACCTACGTTTAAGTGCCTATTATTTATTTATTAAATTTTATGCACTAGTAAGAAACACTGTACTTAGGCAGACCTAACGCCATTTTTTACCAGTCGACCTTAGGGTGGTGCAGAAATATAACATGGTAGGTTCAACATAATGTTAAACTAGATTAGAAATACAATAATAAATATATACTTTTAGATACATACGTACAAATTAACAATGTTGTTATGAAAAACGAATCCAATAAATCAACGCTGTGATGATTACACCAACTTCCTGCGTATGTATTCACATGCCTTGACCTTCAAAGTGAACCGACTGGAAGCCGGCCTGATGTTCAGAGGGAGCGCATTCCAGAAAGAGATCGCCTGGACAAAGAAGGACTGGATAAACCGAGAGCGATGTGTTAAACATCGTAGTTGGCGATTATTGGTAGATCGGAGATTTTTATTAAGACCAGAGCAAAGAAATTTAATTTGAAAAGTCAAATAGGAAGGAGAAGGTTTATCGAGAATCATTATTTGGTTACATAAATTAAAACTATTGTCATTTCTAAGTTGCGACTGCACTAATGTTGAATTTACACTTTGTGGCAAGTAACAAATGTATGTAACCATAGATTTAAATAGCAAAGTTAGGGTCGTCCGAACATTAGTGGAGAAGTTTAAATATTTTTGTAATAAAAAAAAAATGTGAATAAAGAAAACTTAAAGTAAAATTAAAAAACTGTGTAAGTGCAAGTTGGACTCGCGCACTGAGGGTTCCGTACAAACCTACCTATGTAAACAGTTCAACTCCTTTTTTACGAATCGCATTTTTTTTTTGTGTCTCTAATTACGATATTCAAAAGGTTAAACCCAGCCAGGCGCATTACTTTGTGTAATGTATTTCATCACCACTGCTCTCAAAATGGTAAAGAAAAATATCATGAAGAAATCGGCATGTCCTAGAATAAAAAATTCCAAGATATATGACTTAAACCAATCCACACTGGGTCTACCTGTCTATCTTATACTAGCTTCTGCCAGCGGCTTCGCCCGCGTGAAAATAGGTTTCTCCATACAAACTTAGGACCCGCGTTTCATTCCCTTAGGGGGTGAATTTTGGAAAATCCTCTCTTAGTGCTCGCCCACGCCATAAAAGGAAACCTTATGCTTAATTTCACTCTTCTAGTCCCAGTAGTTTCGGCTGTGCCTTGATATGTCAGTCAGTCAGTCAGTTTCACCTTTTATATATATAGATAAGTCAATGAATGTAACGAAATATTTATGAATTCGCATATCAGTTTTTAGTGTGCCTACTCATTGTTTTAAAAGTATGTGTTTCTTAACAGGTTCGTGGGTCGGTGCCTATCTTTTGGAGTCAACCGGAGTACAAGTTCAGACCACCACCGCGTCTCGATCGGAGTAAGTTGCTCTTCTTTCAAAAATCGTATATACTGGACGAATTTTTCAAGTAAGCTTCTATTACCATATCTGAAACTATGAGGTATTTGATGAAAATTAAAACTGCATCATTGGATTTTTGAGATATCATTATTACTAGCCAGGAATCGAAACCGTAAGTGTGGAAATCATCCTATGACATCTTACGCCCTTGGGTGCGCAAGGGCGTGTCAGACTTTTACTGACTAAAACCACACCTATGTCCTTCAGTTGCCCTTTGCATTCTAGGACTACGGGTTTCCCCTTCAGAAATTTCCCTCAGTCCTAGCAAGTGGGCATCGGGCCCCTACGATTTGCTGACATCTCTTTGAGGAGCGCGTGGATCACTACGCGCTGTTGACAACTGCGCTCGGTCCCTCCCGGAGGAACCTCCCGGACTTGCCATGTCCGGTGAGGAAAGGAGGAGGTGCCATGTGCGTCATGCGGAAGGTGAGGACGCCGTGTGGCCAGTCACTCCTCAAAGAGGGCACTTACCGCCGTTATTATGGCGTGCCCAAAAATCTATAAGGGTGATTTTATTGATCTAAAGTTAAGTCAAGCAATGGTTAAAAAGTTTTTTTTTGCTTTTTTATCATTACACCACACTAAGAATTACTCCTGTATCGTTGGTCCCTTCACATGTAAACTCACATGCGTAGGACAACCGAAACTGAAACAATTATCTGTAGGCCATAAAAATGTTTGTTCTGTGCGGGAATTGAACCCTGCGACATGCAGTGCAGCAGCCAATTGCTTACCCACTGCACTAACCATGCTGTCAACTAATAATCAGGGGTCCGAATTAGGTAGAGTTATTCATGTACTTGCATCCAAATGTTGATATTAATATGGATCTTCCTGGGATTTTTTAATGAAAAATCCCGTGTGACAAATAATATTTCAAATAAATAATAATAAAAACCTCAGAGATAGATAAGACAAATATGTAAAACAATCATAATTAACGTACAATTTTTATTATCATTTTTCGTTGAAAAGGATCTCTCTACGTCAACTGGGGTAAGGTTAACTTTATACACTTCCTCCTCCTCGTCATTAATGCAGGAAGATTTTTTTTCTGCTATTTTTCTGATAGTGTCATAAAAAAATGTCTGCTCTTTAAAATTAATATTGGAATTTGAGGCAAATATACTTTATTCTTTCGCTGTGTGAAATCTTTGTAAGTACATGTTTAACTCTACCTAATTCCGATCTCTGCTAATCAAATGTCATCTTTACCAAATAAACAACTACAATGCTATTAGTCAAGAAATAAGAAGAAAATTATATAGACGCGTACCTGTACCGCATTGATCTCTGTCTTCACACATCTGCACCACATTGGTCTCTATGACGTAATTTAACAAAACAGTTACAATTTTTAACTATTGGTTGATATTACTGTAGGTCAAAAACTGGACCTTAGTTTTGTATAATACAAAACCTTTGCTGAACCCTTTAAGGTACCAGAAGTGACGTTATTTTACGTTAGTTGTATAGTTTATAATTTTACATTCTTTCATCAGCCGAAGATGAATCCCACGTGGCCTTCCAGAAGCATTTCGAAGAAGAACTCAAAACCTACAAGAACGTGTGTATAGTGAACTTGGTGGACCAACAAGGAAGAGAGCGGATCATATGGGAGGCGTACGGGGAGCATGTGCTGAAATACAACAGCCCGGACGTTATATACGCTACTTTTGACTTCCATGAATATTGGTGAGTGGTTATGTCGATACAATTATAGCTGCAATTTATTTTCCAGTATAGTTTATTTCCAGTCACTGGACACCTGAGGAAGGACAACGTCGTCGAGAACGACCTTGGCGTAGTTGGTGTGGCGATCTGATCATGTTTGCAGGGTAAACTTAGGCGTCCATTACACGGTCATGCAAGCGTCAATCAAAACCATCAATCATGAATTATGGTTGAATGACGGAATTTTATCGCCATACGTTTTTCGTCATGCAAACGTCAGTCATCGCGTTACACGGTAGGTTTTTCGCCAGTCAAAATATTTGAGTGTGGCAAAACTGACAGCAAAACCTATCGTGTAATGGACGCCTAAGAGATCAACACAAGACAGAGAGGTTTAGAAGGAGAAGGCCTACCGCTTTTGCCCAGCAGTGAGACGCTATATAGGCTATTAAATAAACGTATTTTTTAGCCTAAAGACAAGCGCCGATCCTACGTTATAGACTCGATGGGCCCACAAACCTAATAGACTTGTGACGTCACGCTTTCACTGCCATGCTGGTGATGCTTTAATTACTATGTGTTCATTGGTTACCCCGACGTGATTTTCGTGCTGCGTTCTACTGTGTGAGTTTACTTGGCTACTCGCTACACTCGTATATCAAAAACCATGAATCTTCAATAGGATGGTAAGTGCTAAATACATATACTGCGACGGAAAAGACCATCCTAAACGTGTTTCATATGATTTTGTGTCTGGCACTTTAGTGTTGTGTACTCTGATCAAGAAACCGAAGCTTTAAGGTAATTTCTACCCCGATAACCTAGCCTTTAAATCTGCTAACAACTTGCAATCACTTTTTCTTCTTACCTTCTTGAATAATTAACCTTCTTTTTCTTCGTCTCAGTCGCGGCATGCACTACGAGAACGTGAGCATTTTAATCAACGCGCTCGCCGACGTCATAGGGGAGATGCGGTTCTGTTGGCGCGACGACCGCGGCCTTATATGTACGCAGAACGGCGTGTTCCGCGTCAACTGCATCGACTGTCTCGACAGGACCAATGTGGTGCAGGTACGTGATGATACAGAGACCAATGTGGTGCTAATAGGTGACGCCATAGAGACCAATGTGAAGCAAGTACGTGACGTTATAAAGACCAATGTGATGCAGGTACGTGATGACATAGAGACCAATGTAGTAAAGATATGTGACATCATAAAGTCCAATGTGATGCAAGTACGTGACGTCATAAAGACCAATGTGGTGCAGGAACGTGATGACTTAGAGACCAATGCGGTGGAGATATGTGACGACATAGAGACTAATATGGTGCAAATACGTGATCACATAATAAACAATGTGATGCAAGTACCTGACACTGTAAAGACCAATGCATTTTAGATATAGGTGACATCAAAGAGACCAATGTGGTGCAGGTATGTCACGTCACCAATAATAATAATTATAGTATTTTATTGATGCAGCATTTGTTAACAAATAAGTGAAATCTTGACTCCTGAGCTAGGTTAGGTGCATCTATTTCAGGAGCCAATGTGGCGCAGATGTGTGACGACGACATGACATAGAGTCATATGTGGCACAGATATGTCGTCACGCATCCACCACCACCACTAGGTCTTATAAAATATGATAAATACATTATTTTAATACCGATGATGCTAACACATTTTCTCATCGCGATCCGCAGACAGCGATAGCCAAGTATGTGCTGGAGCTCCAACTATGCCGGCTGGGCTTGGGCACCCCTGGCTGCGGCCTGCCTCCCTCGCTGCGACAAGCTTTCCTCACCATGTGGGCTGACAATGGAGACGTCATATCCCGCCAGTATGCTGGTACTAAAGCTCTAAAGGTAACTATAATATTATTTTAGAGGCTAGAGGTAAAGATAAACATGAAATAATAATTCAACTTGGTTTGTGAGTCTAAATGTAATAATAACGTAACATAAAAGTCTACATAACTCACAAAATTAACATCCTGAAGTACAAATAGCCTGGTAAACCTGTGACCAGGAGTTATATAGGTAATTAGTATGTAGGTAGGTATATTTAGTATGGTTATTAACATTTATATAATTAGTATGGTTGAGGTCGTCCGGTAACCGTCCGAACCGAGCCCGAGTCGTCGACGGCGCATAGAGTTCCGCGCCTCAAAGAGATGGCAGCAAAACCGTAGGGGGGCAGCAGCCGGAGGACACGGTGGAGGTGTGCCCCGCTTGGGCAGAGCAACGCCGTGTCCTCGTGGGGGCGATCGGCGGCGGCGATCTCTCGCGCCGGGCCGCGCGTACACGCCATGGTCCGGAGCGAGGAGGAGTGGCAGGCGGTCGCCTCCTTCTGCGAAGAAGTATTGCTAGCAAAGGAAGCGGCCGATCGCGTGAGACAACGGTCCTCACGCACAAACCGCCGCGGCTGGATTCCGATCCCGATTTTCGGCCACCGTAAACGCAGGCTTGCGGACGGCGAGCAATGGGTGGCTCGCCGTTCGACCGTCCGGTAACCGTCCGGACCGAGCCCCAGTCGTCAGCGCGTATTGTTCCACGCGCGCCTCAGGGAGAGGTCAGCAATAAGGCAACGAAGTAACAGGAGTGGGTTTACAGTCAGTAAAAGTCTGACACTATCTCACGCTCCGCCCAAGAACCCCCTTTTTATTAGAAAATCCTCTAATGACCGGTCTCGCTCCACCCAGAGCGCGAGAAGTCATTTTGATGATTTCCCCACCAAATAAAAAAAAAGGGGGGGCCAGCAGGGCCGAAGCCTACTGAGTGAAGCCTGAAACGCTAGCCAAAAAAGGAACATTGGTGTGGTTTTAATCAGTAAAAGTCTCACACGCCTTCCCGCTCCGTTCTAGAACGGGAGAAGCCATTAGATGATTTCAGTAGACTTAACTCACAATTTTTTCCCGCAGGGTGACTACACAAGGACAGGCGAGAGGAAATTCACTGGACTAATGAAAGATGGCGTCGCATCCGCTAACAGGTAGCCCCAACTTCCTTTAACATACCCACCCAATATATTTAGGGTTCAGGGTACAAACCACAGACAATAACATTTTTCAGATTCATCATCCGCCATTTTAACGACGAAATCACTCAGTGTGCCATAGACATTTTGCTCGGACAAGAAGTCAATATGGCGACCGTTGAGACGTTTGACAGTTTTTGGCGCGATTTTAAAACCGCTTCGCTGATGTTGTTTGAGAATATGGACACTGAAAGGCCTAAATTAGAAATGATGCCGAGTTACTTTGGACATGGGTTAACTAGCGAACTGTTGGGGGCGGAGATAGCGTACGGAATGGGGAGGTCAGTCTATTGGTTTATTATTATAACTAATGAAATTTAGTTTGGCTTGTCTTGACCTCCTCTCCGTTACCTGTAAGCTTTGGCACTCTATCAGAACAGGCTTCCAAAAGGCTGTTGACGCTTGTTTTTTATCAACTTTCTGTAGTTTTAAGATGAAATCACATTTACAAGCAATGATTAGATTTTTCTGTATTTCTGTCTCTTTCTCTTACTCTGAAACGTAATTCCTAGTGCATATACACGTCCTAGTTGTTAATGAACAAAGAGACATCACAAATAGATCGCAAAATTATAGTTTGCCTCCCATAAATTTCGCTAATACTTGATTTGCAGGCGCTTCCCCATACGTGAATTGGACACTTGTATTTATTTTTGTACAATATTTTCTACTAAACTACAAATAGCACTCAAAACAAATCTTTTTGGGGTTTCGTACCTCAAAAGGAAAAAAAACGGAACCCTTCTATGATCACTTTGTTGTCCGTGTGTCTGTCTGTCAAGACCCTTTATCTCGGGAACGCCTGGAGGTATCGAGTTGAAATTAAAATCATATACTAAGGACTGCGGTCCCTTGAAACTGTGAAAAAATTGAAGTCTTCTAAGTTAACCAATAATAAAGATACGGCCGTTTATGTCGCAATAAACGTATATGTCGATACTCTCAAAGGAATCAAAATTCATAGGGTACTTCCCTTTGACCCAGAATCCTGAAATTTGGCACAAAACGAGTTCTTATAGCACAGGTATAGGAATAAATCTGAAAACCATAAATTTGTTGTTACCTACGTCACAAAAAAAAACTTTTGCAATTCGAAAAAATCTTCGAGACTATTCGGGAATTGTAGTTTGTACGGAACCGTAAGTGCGCGAGTCCGATTCGCACTTGCCCAGTTTTTTTTTTAAACAGAATCACTTTTAGTTATTAAATGAAGTAGCAATTAGCATTTCAAAAATTGGTTAGAGGAAGAGTGGGAGCGTGGTGAAAACATCTCGCTATCTCTTTTGTACGCGCGTTACAATGGCGGTGACGTCATAATTCAGTTTATGCACCCTTTTTCTGTTATTTGATAGATTCCCCACCCACCAAATTTGAGAGGTTTCTAACATATTTAAAAAAAATCTACCTATAATCTATTTTAATAATTTGAGACTTGTCACAAATAAGTGCTATTGGTTACAAAACAGATAGAGACGCAGAATTAAGCTGATAGATGCATGTAAATAGGATTTCATTCTTACACGTTATTCTAATAGTTTTTTTACGTACGAATAACTAGGATACAGTGTGTAACTTACAGTGTATGAACGATTTTAACCCTTAAGGTTGATGTTACAGGGTAGACTGCGAAATACAAATTTTCGAAGGTGTTTTTTTTTGTAGGTTAGTGTCTGGTTCTATGTTTGTTATACATACTTTACTGAGTTCTTTAATTCTTTATTGTACACTAAAACAACTTATAAAATAAGTAGATAACAAAGTTCATGTACATAGGCGAGCTTAACTCAAAGTTGAGTTTTCTTCCAGCAAACCATTGAGTGATAGAGAGAGATCACAAGAGAGGGTAGAATTCAGTGTAGAATTTTAAAATTACAACTAATACGAATAAAATAATACATAAATCTACCTACATACATAAATAGAAACATACTTATATAATATATATATACTGTGTCATCGTAAAAGGAAATGCTCTTTAATTTTCTTCTTGAAGACATCCAAAGAAGGGCTGTCACGTAGGGAGTGTGGGAGGGAGTTCCACAGGCGCACAGCAGTGACAAAGAAGGAGCCAATAACGGCTATAAGTTGAGTAGAGTTATAATAATTAAAAACTTTTTTTTTTTATACGGAATATGCTCAAGTTTGACCACTATCTCAACTGATGTTAAGCGATGGTGTGGCCGGCGATGGAGCACGCTTGCCTAGAAGTTACCTAATCACTCTTGACTTCAAGACGCCTAGGTTTAGCTATCAGGAAACACAGGCTCTGGCAGGGAATTCTACTCCTTAGCTGTATGTATAATGAATGTACTCACAAAACGTCATCAATAAAACCCTGTCAGTTCAGTTAACCCTATTAAATGACTTTTTCATAAAATAGCTATGAGAGGTTTATATTGACGCTTTTAGTTATTGTAATTTCGTATCTAAAAACGTTTTACGGTCGCAAATCATATATTAATGAACATAACATCTACAAAATGCAAAAAAACTTAAGAAAATTTGTATTTTTCGGGCTACCCTGAAGCCGGGCATCTCTATGGTAAAACTACTGTCAAACACTATTTTGGCTATTGCAAGTCTGTTACAACCAATGATCGGAGTAGGTAGATTGAATTACGGTCAGACCCGAAACGTATATATTAATATGGACATTCCTCCGGAATTGATTAATTATTAATTGCTCAGCGCAACTATATTATAAATCTGTACTTTTTTTTTGTTTTTGTGTTGTTGTTGCCTATTGTATTGCATTCATCGAATAAATACTATTCTATTCTATTAAAAAAAACCGGAACTTAGGTAGGAATTGTATTAAAATGAGCAATATTATATTCTTAATTTTTTTTTTAACGGTACACAGTCAGGATTTCACACAACCCAACAACCAATCAGAACATTATACCTTCCTTTAAAATTTGAATTGAGTAGTAACACTACAACAAAATTAATAATATTTAATTGAATCCGAAAATACCGGATTTACTTTCCGGAAAATGGCTTATCCATGTTATTCTTTCTGTGTCCATTTATGATACAAGTACAAAAAATCAATCTACCTACTCCGATCACTGGTTATAACAGATTATGACTGCCAGAAATTCTGGAGCATCTCAAAGATCTTCCGCAGTTTAACACCTCCACTAATTTCAGATTTACATACTTACCCAATGTTGTGTATATGTGTGTGTATTATTGTAACAACTAAACGTGTCTGTGCCATACTTTAAGTATTATTATCACTATTAACTCAACATTTCTTGCTCGAATTGTTTGTGTGTGAAACAGCACTTGTAATACACGATGAATATTGCACAAAAAATTGAAGTGCCATCGCTTCCTATAATCAATCATACTGAAGAATATATTTTAAATGCCTCTTTATTATTCTGAATACACTTTTTCGACATAATATAATTATGATATTACAGATTACGACTGAGAATATCATTCCCCACCCAAACAGGGTTTATATACAAAAAACTGTTAATAATTATATTAATATTGTAAAATGTGTGATGTGCATGAGAGCAAGCATTTTGATACAAGTGGAGAAAGATTTTCATTGCAACCGAGGCGGAATTCGCCCGAACCACAGGCGAGAGTGTTATGGAGCTGAGGGTTGCAGTGACGAATTTCCACGTGTATCAAACGACATTTTTTAATATACTTACGGCGAAATAAATAAACGGGGGTTTACCGGCAACACGTAGGGGTCGCTTAGCGCCCATCCTAATACGACAAATACAATAAATTTTGTGTGCCTTTCCTCATTAGTTTGGAAAACAGTAAATTGCGTGCCTTAAAGCGGTAGGGATAAAAGCGGGTTTTCGAGTAAGTGTATTAAAAAATATTTAGAAACACTATTGAACTGTAAAAGTATTTCAAATAAACACATTTTTCAGTCAGCTAGGAAGAATGTTGAAGCATTCAGAAACGTAGATCTCTTATCGTTATTCAGAAAGATAGGTCACCATCCAAAATTCGTAGTTTTCTGTTCTAAAATATCCATACGTTGTTCCAGATACTACCTCTCAACATTTAAAGACGCACTCCGCCAAGTCGCCATAGACGTGATGACGGGAGAGTCTCGGACCATCCCAGACCAGCTCATCGTACCGGAGTGTGGCCGATGCACCTCCGTCAAGGTTCTCATGTTTAACGTGCGTGCATGTGATGCTTGTCTTAAATATAAGAGTACAGTAGTGACGAGGGAGTCTCGGATCATCCCAGTCCAGCTTATCGTGCTGGAATGGGACCGAAACACCTCCTTTAAGGTATTCATGTTCAACGTGCGTCCATGTGATGCTTGTCTTAGATATTCTACGCGAGTCTCGGAACATCCCGGACCAGCTCATCATCAAGCTGGAGTGCGGCCAATGTACCTCCGTGAAGGTTCTCATGTTCAATGTGCATGCATGTGATGCTTGTCTTAGATATAAGAGTACAGTAGTGATGACGAGAGTCTCGGGCCAGCTCATCGTGCCGGAGTGCGGCTGATGCACCTCTGTCAAGGTTCTCGTGTTCAACGTACGTGCCTGTGACGCTTGTCTTAGATATAAAAGTACAGTAGTGATGACAGTAGACTCGGACCAGCTCATTGTGCCAGAGTGTGGCTGATGCACCTCCGTCAAGGTTCTCGTGTTCAACGTACGTGCCTGTGACGCTTGTCTTAGATATAAGACTACAGTAGTGATGACGGGAATCTCGGACCATCCCAGACCAGCTCATCGTGGTGAAGTGCGGCATTCATTTTACCATTTTAAGATAAGAATACCTATTATATCTGTGCTTGCACCAGTTAATTGGATAATGCCTTTATAACTGTTAATTGATGATACAAATCTTAAGGCCTGCTGCTGCTGGACATTCTAGATCAGTTTTCTCAACCATTATAGATTGTAACCTGCCTTTGTTTGCATAGAAATAAGATCATAGCCCATAAACTTATTAAAAAAACACGGATTTTCATACGATTTTCACCAAATAGACTGAGTGATTCATGAGGAAGGTTTAGGTGCATGGTTTGGGTCACATGCATATTATAGTAGAGACAAACCAGTAAGTGTGAAGCTGAAGCGGATAAAATCTATGTATGTAGGAAGTAGATCAAAAGGAGTCACCAACACATATCGACAAAGATTTCTATATAACGTCTGCTATTAAATTGCGCAATTGATATAAACCAGTACTTGACTGTGATCCCACCTGATGGTAAGCAGTGATGCAATCATTAATGGTGAGGCGCACTAGTTTATTATCTTTGTTGTTACAGGACCAATCAGAGCCCGACACGGCTGCGATGGCGCAGCACGTCAAGTCGTTGATAGATGACTGCAAGAAGCTGCTCGTGGACACGGAACCAGTGCTCGGCTCCTGGGGGCTTATTGATGCGGACCCTAAGTAAGTAGCCACAGAATTTATTAGAGAAAAGTGTTGTGTTCTGTGTGTGTGAGCAGTGGTGGCCGAGTGGTAACGACTCCAACTTACGAGTTGTAGGTCGCGGGTTCAAACCCAACCAGGCGCATTACTTTGTGTAATTTATTTCATCACCACTGCTCTCAAAACGGTAAAAGAAAACATCTTGAGGAAACCGGCATGTCAACCGCAAAAATCTTCAAGACTCAATTTGTGAATTGAACTATTTACATAGGTAAGTTGGTACGGAACCCTCAGTGCGCGAGTCCGACTCGCACTTGCCCAATTTTACTTGTGTGACGGCTGTTTAATATAGATGTTTTACTTTTTTTTTTAGTACTGGCGACCCACACGAGACGGAAATGGACAGCGTTCTAGTTCTGACAAGCGATGCGTACTACGTAGCTGACTACGACGAAACGTCAGATAGACTACTAGGCGTGCAGCGCGTGCCTCTCGCTGACGTCACGCTCATAGAACTGGGGCCTTTTGACGCTAACTGTACTACGGTGAGAGAACTTCACTTCTTAAATGATAACTAGCTTCTGCCAGCAGCTTCGCCCGCGTGATAGTAGGTTTCTCCATACAAACTTTGGACCCCTTTAGGGGGTGAATTTTGGAAAATCCTCTCTTAGTGCTCACCTACATCATAAAAGGAAACCTCGTGCAAATTTTCACGGTCTTAGTCCTAGTAGTTTCGGCTGTGCGTAGATATGGCAGTCAGTCAGTCAGTTTCAGCTTTTATATATATAGATAATAGTTTATTTTCTCCACAATATCATTCTTAATTGCTAACCTTATTTCTACGGTAACATATAGGAGGGGCATTATATTGTGGGAGACTGGAGCCTAAACTAAGCTCAAGGCCTGTATTTCAGGTCACCAGTAAACTAGCCAACTAACTAGCTAACTTACAGTAAACTAGCACTTTTCCCGTGACTTCGTTCACGTGAATTTTGTATTTTCTTCTAGACAGTATACGGCAAATAAAAAAACTACAGCTAAAACTTATACCCTCTTTTTTATCATTTATAACTTAGTAGACGGGTGCGTTAAGCTGTATTCTAACAAACTTAAATAATCCTAAGCTTCCTTATGAACTCCAAAGGTGAATTTTGAGATAATTGACTAAGTTCAATAAAATAGAATGTCTGATTTTAACGAATACCATTTCCTTGATTTAATTACGCTCTCAAACATGATGATGTAAAAATAACACGGGACAAGGAAAGATGTTCATCTTCCGTTGTCCCGTGTGATTTGGGACTGATGCAGCATTTTTTTTCCATTTAGTCCTTTGATGAAAGTTAATGATAGCATGACGGGTGCATCATGCTATCACGGACTCCCTTTTCTTTCATATCACTCCTTCATTCATCTTTTCTTTGGCCTCCCTCTCATCCATACACATGTATACTCATAACTCTTTTAGTAACATGCATTTCATCCCTCCTCTTCACATGGTTATACCAAGACAAACGATTCCCTTTCAACTTTTCAATCACTAAATGCAATATGCTCCCCGAAGACCGTAGCACAGTGGTTTCGTATCTAGACTTGCATGTAATACATTAAAAGCAAAATAAACTAAAATGTTGAGTTGAGCGCCACCTAGCGAGAACATGACCATGCGTGGTTTGTTGCTTTCACCTTAATTTTTTTACGCAAGGACAACGGTCCTCTCCCCAGTCGCCGGGATTCCGATCCCGATTACCGGTCACCGTAGGCGCGGGCTTGCGGATAGCGAGCAATGGGTAGCTCACTGTCCGACCGTCCGGTAACCGTCCGGACCGAGCCCAAGTCGTCGACGGCGCGTATTGTTCCACGCGCGCTTTAGGGAGATGTCAGCAAATCGTAGGGGCCCAGCAGGGTCGAAGCTTACTGGGGCCATGGGCAGTATGAAAGTGAAACCCGGGGCCCTGGGACGAAGGCAAAGAAGAAACAGGATGAATTAGTTTATTATATATTTAAAAAAATCCAAATAAACAATAAAATCAGTTATAATTAATTCATTAGCATAATTAAATAAATAACAGAAATAAACAATTCATAAAATATGCAGTTTTATAAACTTATCCAACACTGGCGAAACTTTTTAAGAATTCTAGAAAATGTACATAGGGTCGTCGTTTGATTGTGTGGTTCATGAAACATTACTCCTGAAACTGGAGCATTACGGACTAGGCAAAACAGCGTTAAGCTTATTAAAATCTTATTTGAATGACAGACAGCAACTAGTTCAGATAAACGGTGTCAATTCGTCTAGATTAAATGTGGAAATGGGGGTACCCCAAGGTTCAATTTTAGGTCCTTTTTTATTTTTAGTTTACATAAATGATTTGCCCTATTTGTTGCAAAACAAACTTAATATGGTGTTGTTTGCCGACGATACTTCCTTGATTTTCAAGATAAATAGAAAGACTAATAATCTTGACAACGAAAATAACGCCCTACTGCAGGTCCAAAAGTGGTTCACTGCTAATAATCTAGTTTTAAATGGGAAAAAAACGAAATGCATAAGATTTTCCTTACCGAATGTTAAGAGTAGTAATTGTGACATAATATTGAACAATGAGAAACTAGAATTTGTCGATTAAACGGTTTTCTTAGGGATTACGCTTGACTCAAGGCTACAATGGGGTCCTGATTTAACATCTCTTGCGGGACGGCTTAGCTCAGCTGTATATGCTGTTAGAAAAATCCGCCAATTTACGGATGTTGATACCGCTAGACTAGTATATTTTAGTTATTTTCATAGTATCATGTCATACGGTATCCTACTATGGGGACGGGCTGCAGACATCGGCTCAATTTTTATTCTACAGAAAAGAGCTATCAGAGCTATTTACAATCTCCGCCGGTGCGATTCTCTAAGGGAACTGTTTAAGGATATTAACATATTGACGGTGCCTTGTCAATATATCTATGAAAACATCATGTACGTTAGAAAAAATCTTCATCTTTTTAGCAAAAGAGGCGACAGACATAATTATCTTACAAGAAATAGGGACCAATTAGTTCAACCACGTTTTAGACTGGCTAAAGTGGCCTCTTCTTTCATGGGGTACTGTTTGAAATGTTATAACAAAATACCTCCTCAAATATTAGAACTCAATGAAACGAAATTTAAATCTTGTATTAAACGCACACTATGCAGGCAAGCATATTATAAGTTGGAGGATTATATTCAAGATAAAAATGCTTGGCTCAATGCTGGTCCAGCTCCACTACCACCGGGGTGTACAAATTGATTAGTTTTGAAACTATAATCTGTAAAATATTATTGTTGTTAATTATTATTGTATTTAGTATTGTATAATGTAGAAGCATTTTTTTTTTCAAAGTTTGTAAATGTGAGTACCATGGAGCTATTTTATGGTTTTTAGGTTATTATTGGTCCTGTTTGACATAAATGAGCATGGCAGTTGAGAGTTTGTCATGCTCACTCAAATGTCTCACTGATGGTGGCGCGTGTGTTGGATCATTCGGTTCCCTTTAAAATGGTTGAGCTGAGTGGTGCTAATATTCGCGTCAGGTCCGTGAACGGGCGCTGTCAGTTGAGACTGGTCATCTCTTAGCTGCCAGTTGCTATTTTAATATCTATATTTAGTTTTTATTTTTACTTTATTGACATTGTTCTCACATGATAGCGACAAGAAACATGTAACAGACATATTTGTAATTGCAAAACACGATTGAAAAGAGTGTCCATGGAGTTTCTTGCACATTCTTCTCCATAGAGATCTACGCTTTGGAATGTGCAATTAGCATCATTTTTTCTGACTGACTGACTTCTTGACATTTCAAAAGTGCCTGTAAATGGTTTATTTGAAATAAATGCTTTGAATTTTGAATTTGAATTTGGTCAATGACTGCAAATGCCATGGTAAAACTCAACAAATATAACATTTTTTTTTTCTTTGGTAGCTTTTCAGCGTCGGCCGCAAGAGTGGCACAGAACCGATCTACTGCATCCGCATCCACTACACGTGTGCAGGCGAAGCCGGCTACTTCCACATGTTCCGCTCCACATCGCTGCGCTTCTTCAACAACATGGCCGTGGTCATCAACACGCGAGACGAGATGATAGGTATACTAAGGTCTTTTTTTACGTGGTAATCTGACAGCTGTCACCCGCTCAAGCCTATAGCAATTGTACTGTAGTATTGTTTTTCCTATACAACGGAGGTAGTTAGATCTTGGTTGTGTTTAGATTCACGTGCACATTGTTTCTGTGTACGTAAACTACTGTCATGCATATTGTGATAATGAAAGGTTTCTGGTTGAATTATACTGTTATTATATTGAATGAAACACTTTCTAATACATTTCATATATAAAATTACGTCGCCACATGATTATTAATGTAACCTCTATGGTCGCCACAATATTATGACGGAGATGTTCAAAAAACTGGGAAGTGCGAGTCGGACTCGCGCACTGAGGGTTCGGTACCTATGTAAACAGTTCAATTCCCGAATGGAGTCTCGAAGATTTTTCCGAATCGCAAAAAAAAAAAAATTGTTGTGACGTAACAACACATTTTCAGATTTATTCCTTTATCTGTGCTATAAGACCTTGCTTTATGCAAAATTTCAGGATTCTGGGTCAACGGGATGTACCTTATAAATTTTGATTTCCTCGAGAGTGTCGAAATATTCGTTTTTTGAGACATAAACGGCCGTATCTTTTTTTTTTTTCGTTAACTCAGAAATTTGATTTTTTCACAGCTTCAAGAGACCACAAACTTGAGTACTTATATGGTTTTAATTTCAATTCAATACCTCCACGCGTTCCCGAGATAACGGGTCTTGACAGACAGACAGACGGACAACAAAGTGATCCTAAAAGGGTTCCTTTTTTTTCTTTTGAGGTACGGAACTCTATAAATGAACGTCTCCTTTCGTAGATAGTAAGATTCAATACTAAGATTGTAGACTAGAATTCAACCATCAGACAACTTCCTCACGCCCGGGACCCCGACCCCGATTTCCGGCCACCGTAGACGTGGGCTTGCGGACGACGTGCAATGTGTAGCACATTGCACGTCGCCGGCACGTAGTGTTTCACGCGCGCCTCAAAGAGATGTCACCAAAACCGTTAGGGCCCAGCAGGGCCGGAGCGTACTGAGGCCATGAGTTCGCTTTCGAAAGGGAAACTCGGTGTCCAGGAACGCAAGGCAAAGAAGGAACATAAGAGTGGGTGTTAGTCAGTAAAAGTCTGACACGGCTTCCCACTTCGTCCTAGGGCGGGAGAAGTTATTGGATGATTTTCCACCTAAAAAACCCATCTGACAACACAGATGTAAATAGATTTTGTCACTACTTGAATTTTCCAAAACCCAAAAAGAAAAACTACCATAGAGGCTTTCCTAAATTTTAGTTAATTTTTATATTACAGAATCGTTACATTCAATATGCGAGTCGTTGATGGTGGCGCGTGATGTTGCTAAGTTGACGCCGATTCCATTCCACGATGGGGTCAAATTGGAGAAGAAGAAATCAAAGGTAATTTTACAATAGGGTTATTACACTTATTTTTGAAAAGTGTCTCAATTAGATTCTATAGTACTAATAAACCCCTAAAAAACACAACATTTTTATTCAGTCGCTAAGTCCCCTAAAAATGCGTGCTATTTGACAAAAATGTAGCACGCAGTAGACGCCATGTTTACTCTGTTGTCGTGACGTCAGTTGGCTGTGTAAACAAATGCGCCCAGTATGGCCGATCAGTTGACAGCTGTCACTTTAAACTTTATTACTAAAACTAACACTTACCGACTTCTTTTTATCTATCATAATAATATCTTTTTATTCATCATAATTCTTCTTCTCTCTCGTTAAATTGTGTGAGCACTTGTGGCTACGATTACAGCAGTATCGGTGGCACTCATCAAGTCCTCCAGAGTGCAGAAGTATGGGCACTTATAATTAGTTCTATAATATAGGGGGGGGGGGGTCTGTAGGGTATAAGCCTGACATAAGTATGATGTTAATGCTAATGTAAGTTTAAAAAATGCAGAAATGTCAGTGAGTGCCTAACGGGACAAGTCTATATAAAAATGCAAGTAGTCCGACTCAAACCACGTCTAATTAAAAACTAAAGTAAAATACTTTACATAAATTCATACAATAGTTGCACTGCCTATGCCAATGCATTGCCGAATGTAGGTCGCGTTCAAGGTATTCATACTTACATAAGCCTACACTCAGTTAATTCAACTATAATCAAAAAATAAAGAAAGAGAAAGAGGCAAAAAGAATGAAGATATTCGCAGGAGAACCAAGGTCGCCGACATAGCCCGAAGAATCGCCAAACTAAAGTGGCAGTGGGCAGAGTACATTACTCGTAGAACGGATGGTCGATGGGGCCGAAAGGTTCTAGAATGGCGACCGCGCACCGGAAAACACAGCGTTGAAAGGCCTCCCACAAGGTGGACCGACGACCTGGTGAGAGTCACGGGAGTGCGGTGAATGCGATACGCACAGGATCTGTCGTTGTGGCAACGCTCGGAGGAGGCATATGTCCAACAATGGACGTATTTCGGCTGAAATGATGAAGATGATGATGAACTGTAATCAAATTAATTTACCATGTACGTTAACCGTACAATATCTTTCAATATATTAGTTGATATGCCACTTAGAAAGTATATAATTTTGTTTTCTCTTTCATGATCAGGTACACCCAGGACAGTCGGGCAGCGCCCGTTCGTCCCTGTACTTGGATCTATCGCGCCTGCCTACCCTCACGCGAAACGTCAGCGAGACGCAACTCGTTGCAGACATCCGGAGTGTTGGTGAGTCATATTCTCTTTTTTTTTATTGATATGAACTAGTGCTTGACTGCGGTCCCACCTGATGGTAATCAGCGATGCAATCGTTGATGGTGAGGTGCACTAGTTTATCTTACAATAATAATAATAATCAATATATATATAAAAGAGAAACTGACTGACTGACATATCAACGCACAGCCGAAACTACTGGGATTAGGAGCGTGAAATTTTGCAGTTTTCTTTCATGACTTATGTGAGTACTAAGAAATGATTTTCCAAAATTCATTCCCTGAAGGGATGAAGCGGGTTTCCAAAGTTTGTATGGAGAAACCTACGTTTACGCGAGCGAAGCCGCGGGCAGCAGCTAGTCGTAAAATATAGTTTGCCCTTTTTAAGAAGAACAGTAGTGGTACAATGATAGACTTACAAACTGCAGGTAGTGAGTCCAATCCCAGACAGGCATTTTACTATAGGTAGTTTATTTCATTACTACTGCAAAGGAAAACAGCATGTCCTAGAACCAAAAATTCTAAGATCAACAAATTAACCAATCCGCATTGGGTCTGCATGGTGGATTACATCACTCCCAAAAAGACAGTGGAAACATTATGAATTGATATTATACGTCTCGCTAATACGTCTTACATTTTTATTATTATTAGTTAGTGCTATTATCATAAACAGATAAGCATTTGTTTCAAGAGCTTTGAGATATCATGATTTTTCCTGTTAACAAAATATGATATCTCGACAGCTTTTGACAAGGTACATCATGGATTGTTTCTGGATCGAATAGCCTTTATTGGCATTCATGTTAACTTGTTGCGATATTTAATTTCATATAACACTAACCATTGTTAACAGGTTGTAATTAATGGATATCATTCTCTTATTACTCGGGTTACCACTGCTGTCCCACAAGGCTCTATTCTCGGTCCACTTTTATTCAGCATCTTTATCTATTAAACTTATAGGTACAGTACAGAGTGTGACGGAAATGGGTGGTTACAATAAAAATACTACTTCTGCCCATAGAAATAAAAAAAAATCCAGGGGACCTATCGACAATGCCGAAATAAATGAATATATGTACCTCCCGTACTAATTTTGGTCAGTTGATAATATTTTTGTATGTTTTTGAAATTTAATTCCTGAACATACTGATCCAATCATGGAAAATATTTCATCATTAGAAAGTTGTGCTGTCGCTAACTATCTATAGACTTCTTATTTCCGAAAATAATCCAGTTTTTGCGATAGGCCACGGGAGCTAAAAACTAGTAAATTAATTATATTTATAACTAATAATATTATTCCACAACTTTCACATAACGATTACTAGTCCCAAACTAAGCTTGCTTTGCTAGCTTGATTGCTAAGCAATGCTTGTGGTATGAGTACGAGACAACGGATAATCATACTTATATCTTTCTAAATACATACATATTATACATAAATTACACCCAGATACAAAACAAATATTCATGCTCATAACACAAACATTTGTCTTGGGTGGGAATCGAACCCACGACCTCCGGCATAGCAGTCGAGGCCACTACCAGGTCATTAATCATCAAAATTCCTTAACAGTCCCCATCTTTTTCTATTCCGCCCTTACCATATCCTCTCTCCCTCTATCCTAGCAGAAAGCAGTGCTCCTGCACCGACGAAAAAAGCTCAAAAGCTGTTAAGAATAGTGTCCCAGCCAATGATACTGCATCGCAACGTGGTGGCCACTACAAGCGAGCGGAGACCCGGTTCTTCGCAGACCGTTAGTTCATCTCTTTATGTGTATTTGACTAGTTTTTTAGGGTTCCGTACCTCAAAAGGAAAAAACGTAACCCTTATAGGATCACTTTGTTATCCGTCTGACTGACTGTCTATCAAGACCCTTTATCTTGGGAACGCGTAGAGGTATTGAGTTAAAATTAAAACCATATACTCAGATCTGCGGTCCCTTGAAGCTGTGAAAAAGTCAAACTTCTAAGTTAACGAAAAAAAAAGATAGGCCGTTTAAAAAACGTATCTTTCGACCCTCTCAAGGGAATCAAAATTCATAGGGTACCTACTTCTTGTTGACCCAGAATCCTGAAATTTGGCATAAAGCAAGGTCTTAAAACACAGATAGGAAGAAATCTGAAAACAGTACAACACGTCACAAAAAAAAAAAACAATTTTTGCGATTCGGAAAAATCTTCGAGACTCCATTCGTGAATTGAATTATTTACATAATAAGTTTGTGCTGAACCCTCAGTGCGCGAGTCCGACTCGCACTTGCCCAGTTTTTTTTTTTTTTTCAATTTGAATTCTCAATAAGTTTTAATCTCACGGTATAGCTGATATGCGCAGAAACGATGTGCACGTAAATCTACACAACACACACCCATCCAAAACCAACCTGCCTTCGTGAAAAAGAATATCAGTAGCGTAGCAATATTTTTCTTTAAGATTATAATATTATTTTGATTACAACGAGAAAGATCTAAATCGGAATTATTACCATGTAGTTCTATTATACGGGGTTAAATTTAATTAACTGGAGAAGTTCCACAGACATGATGGTATCGGTACCTCATGAAACTTACAATAAACCTGTACCTCTTAGCTACTCTGTATAGTCGAGGAATGCAAAGTAAAAAAAGTTATCTGCAATTTTGCGTTTCTGTTATATTTATCGAATAAGCATTTATTTAGTTTTTTTTTTTTTTTGTGAAATATGGAAAAAAAGGTAATAGTTCTTCATTTTTGACACTTGAAAGAAAAATTGCCACGTCTTAGAATATGAATTTTAGTAAGTTACTGTAATTATCGGAAAATCGCAAAATTGCAGATAACTTTCATTACCAACATCACCCTTCGTATTGTGTGGAGTAATCTCTGAGTTTTTTTTGGTACTTCTTCTCTGAGGACTCAGCTATATAGTGTCACAGTTACATGGCTTTTTTTCTAGCCATTACTGTCCCACTGCTGGGCAACCAGTCTTCGTGGTACGCGTCTAGATCGTCTCGTCATGCTCAACTGGGATTAGGTGGGTCACGTCGACCGTTGGACAAGTGTCGCCACGCAGTGGGTTCATGCAGGAATGCACCGTCGAGGCGGGTCTAGAAAGACGTGGCGACATGATCTAGAAAAAAAAATATTTACAAAAACTTATCGACGTATAAAAGTGTTCTTTTTATTCAAATTTCAAATGTATTTTTATTGATCATTTACTTCAAATTATGAGTTAAGAATTTTAATGGTTTTTTTATTTATTTTATTACTAACGATACCCATCACGTCTGCGAAGCTTCCCCAGCTAACTTAATTTGACCTTGTATGTGTCGTAGGATAAAAGAAAAAAACGATTCTTTAAGAAAATCCTAGAACGATTGCAAAAGAACGGGATTGTGGAATGTAAGAAAGATTTTCGAAATCATCCGACCTATCTTCAGAATTATTGCAAAAATCCGGCTTATCTTAGGTAAGTCGCGAATAAATGGTCACGTTCACAATCGATACAAGATAAACATCCTAAATTCCCTTATTCCATAGAATTGCTGTCATCGAACGAAAATGGACAATAATTATTTTTATTTTGGTTTTACATCGAACTAAAGTCAAGCAGTATTAACTTTTTAACTTCCTACGTCGAATATATCCGACAAACAGTCTCGCGTTAATTCCGCCATCACCAACGTCGCACATCCACGACCAAATACTCCATCTCGTCAGCTCTTTTGTCACCTATGGGGATTGAAGAGCTAAACGAGATGGAGTACCCAGTTACAAACACACGACCCTGGCGAATAGGACACGAAAATACTCATCGACACAAAACACTCAATCTGACGCAAGCAGTTAAAGGGTTAAGCTCTAATATCTCATTCTAGGATCAAAAGCCCTGACCAACATGACGGAACAATTCAGCAAGCTGAACAAACTGAGTCACTCTCTTAATGCGCGCGCTCGACCTAGTCTACAGCTGAAATTTGACCAGAGCGCCTCTCGGACCAAGAAGATCTTTACCCTCGGACAAAATAAGGACAACAAGAAGAAAGGCAGCCTCTCCGACGGCATGAGCTCTGATTACTCATCAGATGACGAAAACAGGACCAACATCTTCGAGCCAACTTTGGACAACTTCGAAAACACCCAACACTACTTAGGTAAACCTGGACAGAAAAGCGAGGCTGAAAACGACTGCGAGCTCATACAGAATCCTTTGTATACCTCCAAAATTGAACCGCACGACGATACGCAGGTTTTCATTCCGTCTGAAATCGTGACTAGCGTTGACAAGCAAGCTTCGAAAACGCCCATTAACGTAAATAAAATAAATCCGTTTAACATAGATGCGTCGAAGAATCCAGAAATTCAAGTGGATGGGGCGTTCGCGAAGCCAGCGCCTCCTAATTCATTGTTATTAGCTCAGAAACTCTCACACAGTTCGAACGAGTTGAATTTAGACGATAGCCAATCAGAGGGGATGAATTTCCACGTGCGTTCGAACTCTCAGCACGAGATTACGCTTAATATTGCGCAGTCGCATAGCGAGTCTGCTATTCGGCAGTTCAAGAACATCGCTAGCCCTGTTGGAAGTGCTACTAAGGATATGGTACTCTCACCGCTGACTAAGCTGGCTAAGGGAGTTCAGAATCTTGGAGCTAATCTGGATCCGAGGAAGATCAAGGTGAGATAACATAATTATTGATTTCTAATTTGAAATGCTGTCCAGATATGAAAGAAAAATCAGACCACTATCAAAATTAAACTGCACAGCAGTTCCTTACATGATAGTTCGTAGTCTCATTCGACTTTTTCCTGCAATATTATTTCACAATCTCCATTTTTATTCCTAACTGGCTGGACCGGGCAGACTTTGTTATGTTTAAGTGACAGTATTGTATTAACACACGCTCAAACTTGGTACGATCAGACCACGAATTTGATTCGCTTCTGAACCAAATTAGTCCATCTATATAGACCATAATTATTATTAGTCCGTGTAGATCCGCTACTGGGCTGCGTGGGCGCAGGCGTTTGACGTCATACGCCAAAGCAACAGACTGTTCCAGCCAACTGTTGCGAAAACGAATTTGGTCGGTAGATTTGGTCCGTCTAACCAAATTTGAGCTTGTGTTAATACTTTGACTGTGTTAATCAAAAATAAGCGCTTTCAGTTTTTCCCAGTCTTCCAATTTTCCAGAAATATTTTCTATTTTTTTTTTCCAAACTATTATTACGAATATTTTTAAATAGAAATTACTTGAATTGGTCTAAACCTGCTCAAGTGATGATGAATTTAATGAAGAGCACTTTATTTTTATTTTGTTTACAATTAGAACTCCCCTATGGTAGCTATGTTCTATAATGATATAATGATCATTTTACAAGAATTATTAACTTATTTCCATATCATTAACTTATTTCCATATTTTTTCCTATCAGGCTGCACCCGCTGTGAAACAAGTAACAGAACAACAATACGAAGACCACAGAAAATTGCAAGAAAAATGGCGCGGCTGCAACACAAGATTGGTCGCGCTCTAATGACAGTGCTGCCAGCCACAACCAAGTGTTGCCAGGTGAAAAAATATTCAGTTGTATTGTCCAAGGAAGCCGCATACCAAGTGATATATTTTCCTTTTTAATTAATTAATTTTGTGTGCACAATTTCGTTTTTTTTTATGGCGTAGACTTAGTCTGCATTGTACAGTTCAATTTGTAGTATCGTATTACGTGTGTTATTTAAACCATGCAGTATTTATTAAACTAATTGAAGGTAGTTTACGATGTTTAATGATACGAATAGTTTGCAGGGTTGAAACATACGGTCCTTTAGTGTTAGGAAGTTATGTAAGACAGTTATTTTTTAATTCATCTTCGGTTCAATCTAGAGGGGACAGCTAATTAGGTACGTTCCCACTTAAAACTTAGTGCATCTAAATGCAATCATTTCAACCGAAAGACGTCCACTACCGGACATAGGCGACCCCCAAGTATCACCATAATGAACGGTCTGGTGCGTTTCACGTCCATCGGATTATTGAGCCCTACACAAGGTCGTCGATACTCCCTGTAAATGTGTATGTAGAATGCACCGTGAATGTGACCTATGGGAAAAATGGTGGAATCGGGACAAGAGGATGATGTCTAGGTGCAGCTCAATACATATAAAGACGCGTTATTAACTAAATGATTTATAGATTAACTTAATTTTTATAGGGTGTTTTTATATCATATCATATAAAGCATTACTTCATTTCTTATAGTGGCTTTTTTCGGTTCGAGGATTTAAACAGTTTCAGGTTTAGATGTTTTTTTTTTAAACAGAATACAATTACTTTTTTTGAAAAAAAAAAAGGAAGTTAGTGATAGCATGACGAGTGACAGGGCAGAATGGAAGAAAAAACATGTTGCGCCGACCCCAAATAACACGGGACAAGGACAGGAAAATGATGATGATGACAATTACTTTTTTTATGTTAGAATGTGGATGAAACACATTATAATATTTTTGCGATATTTTGCAGCAAATGTATCAGTCGGCAAGCTAAGCTGATGTACTCAATTTTACAATAAAATTCTCAGCTGCGTTTTACCGAGATCGCACCTGTTTTAATGATTCCACATATTGTCCAGTTCTGTAGACACTTGATACAAAACACAAGATGAGCACATCACAATATTCACTAGTAATCAATTTGCAAATAATCATCACAGCCACTGAATTTTACTCGAAAAAATCCCGCCTAAAACCATAGGGTATGATTTAGTTGTGCTTCATAATAACGCGTTATTTGGCATATAACGCGTTGTTATTCGTTATCGTTATAATATAGTTTTGACGTTATACGTTATATTAACCGTTACTAAAAATATTTTTTCCGTTATAACATTACGCTAGCTGTTCTCTCTAAATTGTACCTTAATATTTATCCCTTCATTTACAATAATGCTTCCTAAACTTCTTCAAGCTGATAAAAGTATGCTTTGATTACTTCAATAATGATGGATTGTCGCGTTGTTTTTCCATGACTTTTTATACGTATTAACCTAGTAAAAGCTTCGTAAAGATGCTAAAGTTTTTGAGCACTTATTACTATGAACTATCAGCTACAATAACTATTATCGATTTCCATATAGATATTTTTCTCATGTATCGCCTTTACCTGAAAAAGTTTAGCAGTTTATCTTAAATTATGTTATAGTTGTTTTTGTATTTTTACTCAAACTTTTTCGGGAAAACGTGAAAATGGGTTAGGTGAATGCTTTTATGTTGTCATAGAGGATTAGAAAGTTAAATATAGCTCAATAATATAAAAATGTTAGCGCAAAATGTCTATTATAAAGCTGTATTGATTTGAGGTTTTGACATTTTTTATAGCTGATAGTTTTTAGACAAACATTTATAAAGTTCGAACTAAAAGTTTATATTAAATGCGAATAATAATCTTATAAACAAAACTGCGCCGTTTCTCTACTTTTATAAAACTGACATTCCTTTATATTTAATTTTAGTATTATATTTAAGGCCTCATTTAGATAAAAAAAGGTAGCGAGAGTAAAAGTTGACTAAACGTAAATGTAATCAAATGTTCAGTTCAAAGTAATTAAACTATTTTATTAAATTAATTAATTATTAATATATTATTAAATTGTAATGATATTGATTCACGTAATTATTAAATTCACGTACTTACTTGTTAAATTACTCTACATAAAAATGTTTTATCAATTTATTCTTTGATATTTCAAGTTAATAAATCTTGGTCCTCGAGATCACCAGCCGGTATTATTATCTTCACAGTGCATGTTCATTAAAATTATTGTTTTTAACTGTTGTCAACTTATGACTAGGACTATAAAGTAATATTATTTGTTGATATGTATTCAAAAGGTAACTGCTAGAATCACTGATCCGATTTCGATTTATTATTTTGAAAAGCACCAAATGAAAGCCACGCTATCACTGAATCTAGTTAATGTAACCGCAGGGCTTCCTTTTTTGAGTGTGGTTTTCAACACTCATAAAAAGGTAAGCTTAAGTAACTTTTCCCGCTCTGGGTGAAGAGAGAAGGAGTGTCTCATTTTTACTGACTAAACTCGTGTTTTTACAGTTGCCCTTTGTGGCACACGACAACGGTGACGTAAAAGTTGAAATTGATGTAGTTCTGTCCCAGTCATATGTTGAAAACAACTCAAATATATTGACAATTTGTAACCAAAAATGTACTTTAAACATAGTATAACATGTAGTCTTAAATAACCACCTTTGCGATATCTTAGTGAGATGCAGTATTATAAATTAAATTAAAAACCATTTAGTACGTAATATCATTGAATAGCAGTGAAAAAAAGCTGATAGACCACCAAGTTTGGATAAATCTAAGCGTGTTTTTGGATTAGAGCATCTCAAAGCCATATCGCCAATATCTATATTTCATACTATTTTTGATTATGAAGTGTAAGTTATTATGTCGAATAAAATATATCACCTCACTCTCTCTGAAAGCATGCTTTAAATATATCTTAAAAAAACTCCATGCATAAACTGTCGGTTTAGTTTGTATCAAAAATCTAGTATATAAAAGCTTGTAATTTATTCAATATTATAGACTTCACAAAACTTCTTTTAAACTTATAATAAAATTATTATTGCACCAATTTATTAGACAAATGTTGGAAATAATATATTTGTAATAGTCAATGTAACATTATATTAAGACCTTTATAGATTTAGTTGATTTTGGAGAAATAGTTAAACGCAATAATTTATTGAAGTCAAATATCCAATATTTATAAATAAAAAAAATATATTTACATTGTATCAAATATCAACGCTATTTTTCACTTGCATAATGAAGGTAATGATCAATTTTCACATGCTAAAAATATTTTTCTATGTTTTAGATTTTTTTTTGTTTTTGTTGATAAACTAAGTCCTTAATTAGCAGTTGATGATGTTTTTTTATACCTTTGGTGAATATTTATTTTACGATTGCATGTGAAAATTTCGTCTCCACAACTATAATCTTTAAAAACGCTTGGCTTTTTAATACAAAGGAGGTGTATTACTATTATTCACAAAAAAAGTCACTCAAATTCCTTGTTATTTATAAACGGAAAAGTGAGAATTAAATAGTATTTTAGTAATTCCATTTAGAATATAAAGTTTTAGTGGATAAAATTAATTTTAGTTTGTACGTCACAATGTAAAGTTACTTTGAATGTAAATCGTACGTTTTGCATATTATACATATATCTGAAGAAAGCTTAAAATTACCAAAATAAATAAGATCATCGAATTTATTCGCTTTAAATTCGATTACCGGACGTTCTCGAGTTAATCTTGAAACTAAAAAGGACTTGGTCTTCCTTAAAAATGTGCATGCGAGAAAAAGGCAAAAATGTACATTTGTTTCATTCCACTTTCGCAAGTGCTAGCGTGCGTTTCAAATATATAAATGACAATATCGCCCAACTGCTCATTTGCAGCACATATTTAATCCATCATACCACATAGTGTGCAATCATCGCTGCGGCAGCGTCTAAAGAGAGAGCAAGTATGAAGTTCTTCGCGACCAAGTAATTGAATGCTCAACTGTGATGAACCACCACCAAAGCTGCCAGTTCTATATATTAATTGTGTAGTAATGCGAGTAATAACCGGTAAAGCGCTTAGTTTTGTGTAGACAGTGCCACCACTTCCAGAAGCCAGAGCATCGCGGCGATATTATCGTCGTAACAGTTCAGTCTAATTAACTCTATAAAAGTTTCTTCACACGGTGATTCACTTGTTTATGGAGGTGGCGCCAAAGAAATGTTTCTGTCGTAACAATTTGGTGAGTGTAGGATCTACTGCGTAGTGTCGTGAGTTCTGTGGTAATGTGTCAAGTGTTAGCGGCGTAGCTCGTAGGATTTTATATTAGCATTGAATCTTGCTTTTACAAAAAAAAAGTATCAAAACATTTTACTGGATTTTTTTTTTAAGATGGCTCTGGTGTCATACAGTATGCCGCTGTTGTTCCAGTCACATAATAAAACCATGCTACTATATACTCCTACAACTTCTCAAATATTTATTAATTTGATCATCGTATAAACTGTGGAATCAGTCGTAATATATACTAATAGCACTGTATACAGCTAGTTTGAATATAACTGATAAAAAAATACAAATTATTTTCGCTTCAAATAAATAAAAAAATCTATAAAAATATTTTCTGGTTTTTCTCACTATTGTGACCAAATAAGCTATGACTGATACCTAGTGAAAAATAAATGTATAATATTATAGATGGCTACTAGTGAATGGAAGTATCTAGATTGTTGTTGGCTAGTATAGTGTTTGAACTTTTCAGTACTTTACTTTCATGGCTTGCATTTACGTAGCCGTCAGAAGCATCTTTCATAGCAAAAGACCTGAACAAAATAGCCGATAAAGAACTATATTTTTTTGTAGAAGTGTGCTATCCATAATAAATTTTTAAATATGTCATTGTTACACCATCTTTAATTTTTTTATCATTCTATTTGTTTTCTCAGTTATTTCATTATTATAAAACAAAGTGATGTATACAATTTAACTGTTTCTTGAATATTTTAACACTAAAGTGCAGTAATTTAAAACAAAATAACGGCTAAACTAATATCAATAACGGTTACACAACTATCGATAATGGCCGTTATTTTTCAAGTAAATGCAGTAATAATATCTGATATTCTGAACCTACATAAATATTTAAAATGTTTAACTAGAAAAGTATTTCAGTGTGAAGTAATCGATAGACTGGTTAAATAGGTAAATTATGTTCGATATTTTTTAGATTTTTAGTTAATTGTAAACTGTTAACCTTTTTGTGCGCCGAGCCAATGGGGCAACATCTTTTCATAAAAAAAGAGAAAGAAAACAGTATTTATACCTAATCATTAAAATAATGGTTTCAATATGTCGCATGTAAATGGTAACAATTTGATTCCTTGACCTAGCTTAGCATAAGACGGAGTTTCAATACAACGCAAGGTCAGCTTACACTGGCTTCGTCACCAACGACGAGCAGCCTACAATGTACCGTATTAAATAGGATGAGATGATATACCTTCCGATTGCCGCTTTTATAAAATCCTACCAAAACGCGTACAAAGTTGTTGTAATCATTATAACTTTATTTAAAAGTACGTAGATAATTTTTTGTGTAATATTCATATCTTTAGTAAACTATGTTACAAAGGTATCTGCCAATTTGATTAGCATATTATGTTTTCTGAATTAACAATTTGAAGTTGAATATTTGTCAGTCTAATTTACCCGCCAAGTTTTGGCTTTAAAGTGGCGTTTGAAATGTATTGTAACTCCAAATGCTTTAATTCAGAAGCCCTTAGCATTCTATCAAAAGTATATGCAATTAGGGGCTGATTTTTCAATGGTCCGATAATTTTTAACTGAGGAATAAATTCATGTAGTTGACATATTTCGTGCGCCTAAGCTAATCGCCATTTGTACTCCTTTTCTTTTTTTAGTCACTGACGATTGAAAAAATCAGTTCTAAATCTGGCTATTTTAACTTGGCAAAGTTTCTTTGATGATTTTAAAACGTAATTTCGTAGGCTATCCGAGTTGTTTCGCTATGTGTTGACATTGTGAAATGTAATGAAATACTTGCCTGTATCGGATTTCTTTAACGGTATTTAAATTTATTATAAATCTACATTTACGGACAAGAAATGATTATCGATATACTACGGAAAGTAAATTTCAATATTTTCCTCACACTACCAAATGAATATTAAATTATTTTACTTTGAATGAATTACATAAACGACTTTAAAACAAAAAATCTGTAATATTGAATTTGTCTGTGATTTATTTATGTACAGAATTATTTGGTTATTATTTATTATTATTTAAACATAAATATAATGCTTTTGACTAACGTGTTGTCTTATTATTTTCCATTGTAGGTACCCTGTTGTAAAGATAATTGGTAATAGGCATTTTGAAAACCTAATCTTGGCAATAAAATCATTGATCACGATCTGAAATGGAGCCCACACGGATTCCGGACTCAGCCCGAGCTAATATTATAAGGCTAGGACGAAAAGCAGCCATGTCGGAAGAACGGCTTACGAACTCGCACGTAGTCGGCAAAAAGTTGGACCAAGAATGGTCGACGGTTGGCATGATACGATATCGTCTGATATCGTAAAACCTAATCTTGGCAATAAAATCATTGATCACGATCTGAAATGGAGCCCACACGGATTCCGGACTCAGCCCGAGCTAATATTATAAGGCTAGGACGAAAAGCAGCCATGTCGGAAGAACGGCTTACGAACTCGCACGTAGTCGGCAAAAAGTTGGACCAAGAATGGTCGACGGTTGGCATGATACGATATCGTCTGATATCGTAAAACCTAATCTTGGCAATAAAATCATTGATCACGATCTGAAATGGAGCCCACACGGATTCCGGACTCAGCCCGAGCTAATATTATAAGGCTAGGACGAAAAGCAGCCATGCCGGAAGAACGGCTTACGAACTCGCACGTAGTCGGCAAAAAGTTGGACCAAGAATGGTCGACGGTTGGCATGATACGATATCAGATGATATCGCACGATCACAAAGATAACTACCAGAACACAGAAAAAATTACCTTGTCTTATGGTTTTAATAAATTATCTTTCTAATATTACAAATGATTCGGTTTTGCGTAAATGTGCAGTATACATGCACGTTTAGCTTGATATTAGTAAAAAAAATGTAATAAAATAAGTAATTTTGTTTAAAGCTATTAATATAGTCGCCCTCGGCAAAGAGTATGTCACAAAAATCAATGCGGTTGTTTACGATCGTGCACTTGACAGTTCTATCGTAACAGTATTAGGCACGCCATAATCACGGCGGTAAGTCCCCTCTTTGAGGAGTGGCTGGAGCGATAATACAGCGTACTCACCTGCCGCGTGACGCAGGTCCTCACCGGACATGGCAAGGAGGTTTCAGGAGGTTCCTGCATCGGATTCAGGCGGAAGAAACGCCAGGGTATCACCATTGAGTGGACCGCCCGTAGGACACGGTGGAGGTATGCCACGCTTGGGCGCGATTCCCTTCACGAGGACACCGCAGTGCTCCACTGCGGTGTCCTCGTGAAGGGAATCGGTGGCAGAGACCTCTCGCGTCGGGCGCTGGTTCGGGCTATGGTCCAGAGCGAGGAGGCATGGCAGGCGGTCGCCTCCTTCTGCTAAGCAGTAGTGCTAGCAAATGAGGAAGCCGCTCGCGTTAGGGAACGAACGTCCTCACGCCCCAGTCGCCGAGGTTCCGACCCTGACTAGCAGCCACGGTAGACGCGGGCTTACGGACGTCGAGCAATGGGTAGCTCGCCGTCCGGCCGTCCAGTAATTGACCGGACCGAGCCCAGTCGTCAACAGCGCTAGTGATCCACGCACTCCTCAAAGAGATGTCAGCAAACCGTAGGAACCCAGCAGGGCCGCTGCCCGCTAGCTAGGACCGCGGGGAATTTCTGAAAAGGAAACCCTAGAAGGAAAGTCCTAGAACGCAAAGGGCAACTGAAGGACATAGATGTGGTTTTAGTCAGTACACGCCTTCCCGCTATACCTAGAGCGGGAGCGGGAGAAGTGATGGGATGACTTCTATCTTTAAAAATTACAGAATCTTTGCCACTTGTGACCCCTTAATTTGTAGCTTACTTTAAAAAAGAAATGAAAGCTCAATCAAATAATACGAAATAGTCATTTGGAACTATACTAATTTTTTAATTGATGATGATGACGATGATGATTGGCAAATTGTGGTGTCTTCCACAAATGCCATCATTGAAGACTTGAAGTTAATTAGATGGGCCAAAGTGTCAGCTCCAACAGTCCATAATTTGTAAAATGTTGCAAGCGTATAAGCTTATTGTTGAATACGACGCATCTTAGTCAAATTAACGATTTGCATTATTAATAGAAAAGGGGTTTCCAATCAATAATTAAAATCAATAATTTTGCTTAAAATTATTGATTAAATCTTATAACTTATTTATTACATATGTATGTATTTTTTGTGCCTATAAATACCTTTTGATTAAGCAACAAAAAATGTTGACTTGTAAATATTGCAAATAGTCGTTTACGATGCTTATACATAATTGCATACATATATACAGGGTACTGATCAACGCAAATTCAAATTCAAATTATTTAGGATAAAACACTATTTTTATTTTACGATAACGTGGCAACCCACCATACGTCATTCATTCATTTTTCATTCAAGAAAAAAGGTAGGTACTCTGTGATTCAAGACGTCAAAGCTGTCATGTCAAATTGGTAAAATGGTACAAAATGGTACGCGTCAGTAAATTGCGTATGTCTATTGTCTAATGTTTATTAAACTCGTAATTTTTACATGTTTACTTGTAAAGTTCTGTGTTTACGTTCATTTTTGTAACAATGACGAAAAGTGATTAAGATTTTATACGCTATCCTCCAATAAATACAAACAATGCTGACTCGTATAAAATACCATGCTGGCGGTGCATTATCTAAGGAAAAAAATAGGCAAAAATATTTGCCGGAAAAGTGCAGAATATGCTTAGATGACGGTGAAATACCTATATTTGGCGCAAACGATATTTCTGAGGACGTGACGGAGTTTGGAAACATCAAAATTGGTAAAGATGATAACCTTCCCCAGTATTTATGCGAAGCTTGCTCTACGTTGCTGGAAGCCGCAATCTTATTCCGCAAAACGGCGAAACAATCTGATGAATTACTCAAGCGAAGGGATTATATAGATAGTGGCTCAGAAGAGTCAGATTGTAAACAAGAAGATGATACTTATATTAAAAGAGAATACCTTGAGTTTAATAATTGCAGTTCTGATTCCGAATTAGATGACTTTGATAGATTGAAACGCAATCACGTATCTGAAGACGAAACTACCAATTATAATCCCACCATTTCTGAAGTGGATACGCAAGACAGTAATGATTATAAACACTTCCAATCAGATTTACTACATGTTAAACAAGAGAAAGATGAATCCATCAATGAAGTGGATAGTGAAGCAATTATGATTATTGTTTCAAACAAAGATAAACAGAAACAGGAGCAAAATGAAGATGAAAATAGTTATTCAGATAATGATGAAGAAACAACAAAGCCTAATGAACAATCTCTTAAGAAAATACATCCCCATGAAAGAGAATGTGAAGTCTGCCATAGCATAGTTTTAAAAAGTGCATATAAAGTACATTTTAAAGAACATAGAAAAAAATATAAGGAAAAATACAACAAAAAGTATGGTAAAATTGAATGTGAATTTTGTGGTAAGCAAGTAAGCAAATCATATATTAAAATTCACATGAAAATACATGGTACCCCAGAGGAACAGGCAGAGAGACTCATTGAATGCTCAATTTGTAGCAAAATGTTCAACATGCGTTATTATAATGATCATGTTAAAAGAATGCATCCAACAAAGAGTGAAAGGAACCAAATGATTCAAAATTTAAAGAGAAAAGAAACACCATCGCCAACACCTAACTATAATAAATGTCCTGTTTGTGACAGAAATATTAAAGAAAGTGATTTTAAATCTCACTTAGAGAAGCACAACGGGCCGCTTCCACGATATGTTTGTGACAAATGTGGAAAGGTCTTCAAACATCCATCAGCCTTTAAAACTCACTGCCTTACTCATGGCAGTGAATTAAAATATAAATGTCAGTTCTGTCCGTATAGAGGGTTACATCAAGGATTACTCAAAATTCATGTGAGGACACACACTGGCGACTACAACTACAAATGTACTGAATGTCCAGCTCGGTTTATAACAAAAAGTAACTTGTCAAAACACCTCAACAGACACAAAGGTCTCTGTGCCTTCAAATGTGAGGAGTGTAATAAAGGCTTTTATGCAAAACGTGATCTTGAAAAGCACAACAGAAACGTTCATATGTTTGTCAAACATCATGTTTGTGAATATTGCGGTAAAGCATTTGGACACCGAGATAATATGCTGAGCCATCAGCTAAAAGTACACAAAAGAGATAAAATAATACCCAGGGGTCGCATGCCCTCCTATCTAAAAGCAGAATTAATGCAGTTTGATTGAAAATAAATAGTTATGATTTAATAAGTTACATTATTTGAACACAAATATATTTTTGTAGGTATTATAAGTATGTTTGATTTGATATGCCATCTGTTATGTCCATTAAAACACTGTATTTAAGTAAATAGGTTTATTGTGCTAAGTAGCAGAACCAGTACAAAAGTGAACTGACAAAACTCTTCTACCCACTGCTTAGTCAATCTTGATTTGACAAGTACCCACATTAAGTATACAACACCATCAATATCTATCGAATATGCAGGTGAATAACTGCTCATATCTAGCCTTTCACTATTAGCCAAATTAGCATAGCATAGTCAGCCTTATAATGTTCCCACTGTTGGGACTCAGGCCTCCTCTCTAGGAGAGGGACCAGTGGCGATAAAATAAAGTGGCACAAAGTAATGCGCCTGGCTGAGTTTGTACCCGCGACCTACAACTCTTAAGTTGGGACTGTTACCACTCGGCCATCACTGCTGCAAAATTACAATAAATGGATGCGAATATCCGACACACTCGTCTCGCAACCATCAGGATAAGCAGGAGGCCGCGCGTCACCAGGATCTAGACGCGAAGAAAGAAGCAAACAAAGGGGAATGAAACTATTTCTATACATTGCTGGCATATATATTTTTCTTTACTTTTCGCCAAAAGTGAAACCTAGGCCTCAAAGGACTGTATGAAAAATCAATAGCAAAAAGAATTATGTCTACCAACCGTAACCAAACGAAGTTAGAGACTATTTAGTAGATTGCTATAGATTTTTTTTTATCAGGCGTGCGGGCGTACAAACACCAGCGTGTGGTTTAAAAGTGTGGTCCAGGTTAAACCCTGGGTAAGACAGGTACCAACGACATGTCTGACGGACTTCGAATCTGCGTCTCCGAAAGAAAAAAGAGGGAAGGTTTTTCAGTCTCCAGGTGATGATGGACTGCTGCGAGATTGGAATGCAGACATCGAATTATGCTGAGGTGCACTTGAGCTGTATAACATTTATTTTTTTCAACATTGGCATGTTGAGAGTGAGGTAGGAGAGGAGAAGGAAGTGAAATGGAATCCCATGCGTTCAACTTTCAGTCACGCACTGGCAGGTCGGCATCATTGGGCCGTCTGGAGACTGCGGGCAAGCCCGAGTCCCCCTGGAAATGACCATCGAGCTCTTTCATCTGGGTTTAGAGCCTTTTCAACCAGTATAATAGTGCATTCCGGGATTTTTCGTCAATTAGCGGGGCAGCCTTTCATGTGTGGCTGGCACATTACTTTGGGACCCCAACTAACTGCGGTCGGCCAACGGTGCACCGTGCCTCGGATCCCGCTACCCTCCGCGACTCGTCTCCCGATACGTCAATACCAGCGCGAGTCTGGCTGGTATACATTGGAACCGTCACTTCGGCCCAACTCCTCTAAATTGGCGACACTGGACATTGTACCGGAACACGGCTAGACCGCTTGGCGGTTTGTCTTTGCCCAGTGGGTCAAAGCCATCGGTCGAAACCCATCACCAGTTAATGTCACCTGATTAGCACCACCCGGGGAGTACCCGAGTGGGAGACCACGAAAACCATTTCCTTTTTCACTAACACTACCCTGGTTCTACGTAATTTAATTTCTTCCACCAACCATACTTTCTTCTTTCTTTTTCTTCTTTTTTTTTGTCCCTTTTTTAATGAAATTGTGTAACATATTTTAATATATATGTAGGTATATATACCATTGAAAAGGGAGGATCCTCCGGCCAGACGGCTGTTATATCTGGCAGGCTACTGCCGGTAGATGATTTCGGGCTGTTCTGTATGTTCTAATCGCGCGGAGAACTTTGATTGCGCGATGCAGGATTAGTTCTTATGTGACGCCATAGATGTCGCTACATCACTCCCCTCCGGAGATCGGAGATCGATGGTTCTTGATGCTCACTGAAGCCTGCAGCATCATAACGACTCACTGGGATAGCACCACCCCGACTCACTGGGGCATCACCGCAGACAGTTCCGACTCACCGAGAACTATGCGGCATTCGGTTCCGACCCACTGGAACCAACCTACCACTGGCCTGGCGCGCATCAAGAAGCATCTATTTATAGTTATGTATTGTGTTTTATATATAATAGAGATTGATCAATTTGTTAGCAGTACACCGCAGACTACATTCCCTGTATTATGTTAAGTTCTTACGATCCATCCTAAGGTTGTCTGGTAGATATCGCTGTTAGCGATAAGACCGCCTTTGTACCCATAAATTTAAGTTTATGTATAAGTTGTGATACATTTTTTGGTGTACAATAAAGTTTATTCTATTCTATTCTAAATCTGGCAAATGATTTTTATTTATATGCGTAACCAGCTGCTGCCAGTGACTTCGTTCGCGGGAATTTCTGACGACAAGTCGAAGCCAGATAAAAGGTTGCTTATGTTCTTCTTCAGGGTTCAAGCTTAATTCCCACCAATTTCCATCAAAATCGGTTCAGTAGTTTAAGCGTAACAGACAGATAACTTTCATATTTTTTATATTAGTATGGATTTAAAAAGACATCACGCGATATTACCAACGCATTCGCGGTCAGTGAACAAAACTCTAAACAAGCTTCTCAAAGGCTTAACAAATTAATGATTGAGGAGTTTTTGGCGGAAGTTTTTCGAGTGAGTATCTCAAATGTCTACAAAAGTGGACAATATATTATGTGAAATCATGGAAACAGGTGCGATCCCAATAAAATGAAGCTGAAAATTTTATTGTTGCACTCATTGACTACCTCAACTAAGCTTGCTGAGAAGGTGGACTTGATACATTTGCTGCCAAGTACTGCCAAAACATGAGAATAAATTAATTATAGTACTCATTAAAACATATGAGACGGTATGAACGCCGATTTTTGCCTGCCCAAAAAGGGCAAAAGAAAAAAAAAGATTGACATTTTGGACTGTGTCATTGGCACTGGTCATTAGGCTTGCCTAACTATCGATAGTTAATGTATCGATAGTTGACCTCGAAAAATAGTCATAATATCGATAGCCCTATCGATACTATTGAAATTTTACAATACTATCGATAGTATCTATCCAAGAAATTGAGCAATACTATTGATAAAGTGCAATACTATCGATAGTATCGATACTATTGGGTATAGATACTATCGATACTATCACTATTATGGTGTATTTTACTGCAATCACTGTCGATACTATCGATAGTTTTACTACATCGATATTTTATCAAAATTCAATAGTATCGTGTTGGATTCAAACCTTTATTAGCGTTTTATGCACAAAAAGTAAAGTAAACCATCGAATTTACTAATTAATCATATTATCTTTGTCACTGACTGTTTTTTTTAAATGGGTAAATAGTAATAATCCTTGCAACATTGTATGTTTACTTATAATTAATACAATTATTACACTTAAGAAGAAAGGCGGCATTTTGTACGTTTTTTTCATATTACAAGGCTGTTTTAAGTTGTAAGTTCATAAAGTAATAATTGCCGACTATATTGTTGATATATAATTTACTTATGGTGCAATACTATTGAACTTTGGGTTAATATCGATGTAGTATAACTATCGATAGTAGCGATAGTATCGACAGTGATTGCAGTATAATACACCATAATAGTGATAGTATCGATAGTATCTATACCCAATAGTATCGATACTATCGATAGTATTGCACTTTATCAATAGTATTGCTCAATTTCTTGCATAGATACTATCGATAGTATGGATAGGGCTATCGATATTCTGACTATTTTTCGAGGTCACGATAGTATTGACAACCTATCGATAGCAAGGCAACACTACTGGTCATTGTGTGACTGTGACATAAGTAACAACAAAGTTGTCCAACTCCTACTCCTATCTAAATTCTTAATGACAATAACATTAATCTGTAGATTCTGTAGCCTGCCACTAACATCTTAGATCTACCACAAAGTGCAAAGTTCGACGGCTCACCTTACGGCGCTGCCGTCATCACATGACACTGGCAGAATAGTCGACACCGGCTCAGTTGCCAAAGAAGAAAAAAAAAAGTAACAACAAATACAATCTAAAGGCTGTTTGTTTTGCGGTAAAACTTACCTAATGTACTGATATTCTACAGAAAAGTTATTAATAAGAAAAAATAATGGTATCAACCTATCACATAGTAAAGTTGTTTCAAAAAGCAACTTACGAAAGGTATCACAGAAGCCTAAAAGAGGACAGAGAAGGGTCCGCAACTACGTCTCAACAAGATACATCAGAGGACAAAATATGCAGGATTTGTCTTAAAAAAGGTACTCTACCCATTTTTAAAGACCAAGGACCTAATATTTACGAAGATATTTGCATTTTCGGCGATATTCAAATATGTGAAGACGACGAACATCCCAAGTTCTTATGTGATTTGTGTCTCAAATTACTAGATTCTGCAATACTGTTTAGAAAAACAGCAAAAACATCTGATAAGGTTTTGAGAAGTGCTTCAGCTAAAAGCAGTAAACATTCCAGCAAGACTCAAGACCTAGATAATAAAGAAACTGTAAAAGAAAATGCAGACAATACTTCGGCATCAGTGTTGCAAAACTTCTTCTCAGCCTTGGAAAGTGAAAATGATGTGTGTAGTGATGAATCTAAATCAATGAGATGCAAGAAAAAGGTACCCAAAGTGCAGTGTAGGATATGCTTCAAAATCATCACCAAAGCCTACTACAAGGAGCATTTTGCTCTCCATGACCAAACTGTAGCCAAATATGTTTGTGATATTTGTGGCAAATCCTTTCGGCAAAGATGTTCCTACAGAAACCATTACTTTACACACAGTTCAGAATTTCCTTATAAATGCACAATTTGCCCATACAGAGGACGGAATTCAGGCCTCCTGAAAATTCATGAGCGCACTCATACTGGAGACTACAGATACATGTGCACAGAATGCCCGGCTAGATTTTTAACTAAGAGTAATTTAAACAAGCATGCACTAAAACACAAAGAACCAATGTTCAAATGTGATGCTTGCCACAGAGGATTCCATTCAAAACTTATTTTAGAAAGACATTTTGAAGCAGATCATTTAGGAATAAAGAATCATATTTGTAATGTTTGTGGAAAAGCATTTGGATACAGAAAGGCAATGATGAGACATCAACTTGATGTTCATAAAAGAGAAAAGAAATTGAATGGAAGAACTCCAGCTTACATAGAGGCTGAAATAAAAAAATTGGAGGATAGTTTATAGCAGCAAAAAGTTTGTGAAATTCTGTTTTCTTAAGTTTTTTTTTTGCATTTTCAGTTCAGTGTCAGGTTTTATGTTCAATAAATATGATTTACGACAGTAACACGTAATTATGGAGTAATCATTAAAATCATACACCAGGGGCGCCGAATCCGTGGGTGCTTAGGGGCTCGAGCACCCATGAGAAATAAACAGTGGGTGCCACCCCTGAGAACAGACATCAAGAAACAGATGAGATATCGCCTTTTAGGTTACATATAAATTACAATATTTCTTGATAATAAAAAGTAGTTTAATATTTAAAAAATGGTTTCATTTTATATTTTTATCAAAATAATTAAGTACGCAATATGTAAGTAGGACGTTTATTTATTTGCCGGTTGATCAGTGTGCATTTCTCTTCTCACACTTCGCCACTTTTTCGAGTCATCAAATGAGCATGAGCACCCATGAGGTTTTCTAAAAGCCGGCGCCCCTGAATTCGACACAACCTTCTTTCAGTTCGTCTAACCCTATTGAATTGCTATTGATGATTTTATTAGATTTTTTAGGACATTTTATGCTAGCGCGTGCCCTTCACTCGCATTACTGCTTCGCAAAAGATGACGGCTTCCCATTTCCTGTCGCTCCGGACCATGTCTAAATCAGGGTCAGTCGCTCGCCGCCGTATATCACCTCCACGAGGATACTGCGGTGCTATGTCCAAGCGGGGCTGAGTTCCACCGTAACCTTCGAGCGATCCGCACAATGGTGATGACCTGCGAAGTGAGGATACCGTGGCCTCTAGCTACTTCTCAAGGAGAGGATTTACCACCGCGATTGTAGCGTACCCATGCTGATGGCAGCCTAGGGGCGATACAGGATGCTTAGCCGAAGCATAGTAAAACCGAGCAAGATGAAATAAAAAAAAGTTCTCGTGTTGGTTGTCTGTACTAATCATTAATAATAAAATTGCCAAAAAAAATTACATTATTATGTTAACATGCACGGATTAGAAAATACTACGACAAAAACTACTAACAGCATCCACTGCCGTATTAGGAAAGTGCTTCAGCATGGCGCCACTCCCCTCAGAAGTCTAGTCTTTTCCATTAAATAGACAAAAATAAACATTTTTAGTTAAACATTGTGTGTATGAGTACCTAGTTTATTTTACATTACATTGTTCACTTCAAGCTACGTAGTATAGTACTCGTATCTTGATATTCTGTGTGCTGCTGTCTAGCATTTCTTGTCTGATCGATTGCTGTTGACGATTTGGAGTCAGAAATCAGAATTGTGATCACTGGGCGCTTGAGCTACAAGTTTTTTGTTTTCAGAGTAACAACCTTCACAAACGGCGCAAGCGGCTGCGGCGGCTCGAGCGCGCTCGCTCATGTAGAATGCATACTCGAACACGCATCTTGCCGAGCATCAAGTTTGGACGTGTATTTCATTTTGCAATGTATGTTATAGCCCGTTTATTCCCATATATGGCCTCCTTTCAGCTTGCCACTGGGGGTGGTGGTTGGCACTAATAGTTGGCGTTTACAGTCATCAGATAGATTTTTAGTAGTCTCAGAAAATGCTCTGCTCTTGGAGTGCGAGAAGATCAGTTCTAGCGTCAGGCTAGAGCCCATCTTCTCACAGGGATGTTATGCTCGTAAATAATACCAACTTCATCCACTTGTAGATTAGGTAATGTTTAAGTGAGGTCTCTGCATTTGCTTCTTGTTGAGAGTAGTACGACATTCTGATTGATTGTCATCGCTTCTTTCATCTTTTTCGGTTTCCAAGTCAGTGAATATGGAGCTGCTGGACGCAAAATACGCGCTTTAGTCTTGGAGTTGCGGAAACCAACCCGAAATACAATACAATGAAGCTGCTGCTCAATAAGTGTTACAAAGTCAGATACAATAGTTCAAATGAACTGGTTCCTTTGTACTTTGACAGGCTTTGAGTTAAGCCAGTAGTTTTATATTCGAACGTGAGTTTCTGCTCTCAAACAACACGTCGAAAATGATGCTTCAGACTTTTTAGCTGCTGCTTGCCACATGCCTTCTACGTAGGGCCAGACGGGAGCGCTAATATGCCATTGGATTTCCAACTCATTGCTCTCTACATAAAATCCGTTGTTGAATGTCTTGCGTAATTCTGCTTGTACTTGCTTGCCGCAGTTGACTCAAACAAAATTGGTGCCATGTGACGTTGTTTGCAATGCTGTGAAGACATGCGTTTTAGAGGCTTAGATTGATACGAATTCAAGGTACATAGTATACTTTGGTCACGATGCACACGAACACTGCAATGTATCTTTTTGCTTGCGCTGGGCCCTTGTACATGCCATAGTCCGGAGCGAGGAGGAATGACAGGCGGTCCTCCTTCTGCGAAGCAGTAATAGGTACTAGCTAAGGTGGCGGATAAACGCGTGAAGGAACGGACTTCCTTAGGGCTGAAACTGCGTAAAGCGGACGCCCGCGACAGGCACCCGTCGCGTGACAAAGCGCGTGTCCACGCGGACGGTCCCCATTGCGGAAATCGGATTATTACCTATGCAGTGTCGTTAGTTCAACTTTAACGGTGTGCATGTCGTGTTGAACGAGAACTTAATATATTATTAGTAGCAAATCGGGCGCGGGGTCCAGATGCCCGTGCGGGTCACCACAACGGAGCTTTTTTTTAAGGGACCACGCGGGTGTCCGCTTTACGCATTATCAGCCCTTGCGCCCCAGCCGCATTGACCCTGATCCCGATTTCCAGCCACAGTAGGCGTGGTGTGGGACTGGACCGAGACCAAGTTGTTGACGGCTAAAACGCCCTCGCACTCCGCCCTAGGGCGGGAGAAATTACTGGATTTCCCACTTAGAAAAAGGGAATGACAAAGGAGTATCACAGTTCAACTGGCATCCTCATTGCTATTTTGAGCTTCTAAATAAGCAGGCATCCGGCCAAACAAAAGCTTTTCTCTCTTATGAACATGCCTCTGATGTTTCATCATAGCATTTCTGTATCCAAATGCTTTCCCACAAATATTGCAGACATGGTTTTTAATTCCTAAGTGATCTGCTTCATAATGCCTCTGCAACATCAGTTTTGTGTGAAAAGCTCTTTTACAAGAGTCACAGTGCAGTTGTGGCTCTTTATGTTTTAATGCATGGCTGTTCAAATTGCTCTTAAACAGAAATCTTGCAGGACATTCTGTACACATGTATCTATAGTCCCCTGTATGAGTCCTCATGTGCGTTTTAAGCAGCTCCGAGTATCTTCCTTTGTATGGGCAAAATTTACATTTATATGGGAATTCACTGCCATGTCGCAAGCTATGGTTGTGGTATGCACATCTCAGTCTAAAGGATTTCCCGCACACATCACAAACATACTTCTTGTGGTCAGGGTCGTGCATTGTCAGGTGCTCTTTGTAGTAGGACCTATTTATGACCTTATTGCATATGTTACAAGTTACTTTTGAATTTGATGCATATTTAACTTTTACTTTCTTTTCGATTTTCACCTCACCAACGTCGTCATTTTGCGTTACCCACTTTTCTGGCTGTTTCGTATCATAAACGCTACTGTCGCTAAAATCTTGATCGTATTGCTCATGTTCATCAACATTTTCTTCTTTCACTGGCTGTTTAAGGATTTCATCTGATTCTTTTGCTATTTTTCTGAACAGTATAGCACCTTCGATAAATTCGTGACATGTGCCGCACAGGAGCTTTGGATACTCGTCATTTTCATTCACCTCTATATTAGACAGAGTTAATAATGTTTCTACAATGTAAACAGAGTTTTCGGTCCCGAAAATCGGCACATGACCTTCTTGTAAACATACTCGGCACTTAGATAATGAGCGTTCTTTTATTTTTAAACGTTTATCAATATTTTCATGTATGTTTTTATAATATTCGGTAGCACTTGACTTAGATTTTTCTTTTTTCGTTTTTTTCATCAGATAGTACAAAGTCAGCATGGTATTGATGATTACAAAACAGGCGTTTCCTATAAAATATAGCTTTTTTGGACGAACTTCACCTTTTATTTCAATTCGAAATTTCCTAATATCAACAATAACACAATAAAAAGCCTGACCATGACACCCACAGACTACACAGAGATGTGACAGCGGCGCGTTCTCATTTTGTTATTGTTTTCGGCTTGGATACTAAGGTCTTTGCCATATGCCATATCTTCGTTTGTTTACCATTAGAATATGGATATATATATAGCATAGCATAGTCGACCTTATAATGTTCACACTATTGGGACTCAGGCCTCCTCTCTAGGAGAGGGAATGGGCCATACTCAACCACGCGTGCGAGTTGGTGGATGTCACGTGTCTTCGAATTTTTGATTCTAGGACATGTCGGTTTCCTCGCGATGTTTTCTGCACCGTTTTGGGAGCAGTGGTGATGAATTAAATTACACAAAGTAATTGGTTGCACCTGGCTGAGCTTGAACTCGGAACCTACAACTCGTAAGTTGGGGCCGTTACCACTCGGCCACCACTGCTCTCAATAATTGATAAGGATAAACATTCTATCAATTTTTGTATTGTTTGGCATCAAATCTGTCAAACGAGTCAGACGCCATACGCCTAAATACTCGTGACGCGTTTATGTTGTGCGCACGGAATAAGTCTTTGGCTCTTTGTGCGTCCAGCCACAGACCTATTCCAAAAACCTGTTCCAGTATATACGTTTAATCTCTAGTACTCTACTCTGTGATCTAAACCGCATGTAGGAATTGTTAAGGTTGTATAGCACATCAGTAAAAATACTCCTTAGATGGGTTGCTATGCTACAGAGCTGTTGATTTTTGTAAGTCAAATGTTTTTCGTAAAAACTAATGTCAGTTCTATTAATAAATGCTGTTAACATTATCTAATGTGTAATCCCTGCGTAATACACTCAGCTCTAACAGGTTACGGACCCACGCACGAACGGAAAAAGCGTACGTAAATAAAAATGGATTATAGTACAAAAATCGACATAGGTAAGTTATATGGCAAAGAAAATTGGTCAACTTGGAAGTATAAGATCTCTATAATGCTTGATGGCACAGAAGGTGCTACAGATGCTGTGAGAGGTAAACTCCAAAAACCAACCCTTGCCGAAGGAGCAGGTGATGCTGAAGTAAGCAGCTATAATAAAGTGTTGGCTAGTTATAGGAAGGCTGAAACGAGCGCTTTGCTCATGTTAACTACTAATATGTCAGAAGACACATTAAAAAAGGTAATGAGGTATAGAACTGCATGTGATGTCTGGCAGGAGTTACATAGACTATTTGATGGACAGGAAGAGGACAGAGCCTAAAACTTGTGTCTAGAATTCTTTGGACTTAAACAAAGTAAGGAGGACGATATTCCGACACACATATCAAAGCTAAAGAATGTTTGGAATGATTTAAAGATCGAGATTTCCAGAATTGACGCAAATGCTAAACTTCCTGAGATGTTCCTCATATGTAAAGTCTTGGACACGCTGGATGATAGGTACTTCAACTTCAAGTCAAGCTGGCTGATGCTAAAGCAGACTGAAAGGACTATTGATTGTTTAACAAGTCACCTCTGCACGTTCGAACGAGAGCTAGGCAGTTAAGAGAACTCTAAACAGGAGGCGTTAGTGACTACACCAATCAAAAGAGAGTTAAAGCAAAGCATGGACGAACAGCTGATTTGCAACTACTGTTCTGGAAAAGGACATAGAGTTCGCAAGTGCAAGAAGTGGATTAAAGATGGGAGGCCATCTAAGCCATCTTCAGGCATATCAGCACCTAATTCAAAGTCCAAGCAAGTGCAACAAATTTCATTAATGGTGAATGCGTGCTCACAAGAACAAATCCAAGATAGAAATAACTGGTTTGTTGATAATGGCGCAACAACACACATTGCAGTAAGAAGCGATTTCTTCCTCGAATTTCATGAATTTCAGTTAGATCACTCTGTAACAACCGCAGATGGGACCGTGATTCCAGCAATAGGAAAAGGAACCGTAGTGGTCAATGCAAATGTCAATGATAAGCAGGAACTAATAACTCTTCGAGATGTGTGGCTAGTACCATCACTTACGAAAAATCTTTTTTCAACGCTAGCAGCACAGGATAGGATGCAAAATAGCGTATTCACGTCGACAACAAGAGAATGTAAGCTTGATATAGAAGGCTCAACTAAAGTTGTTGGCAAGAGAGTACCTTATGGAGGACTCTATAAGTTGGACATGAAGACGGTCATGCCAGCAAAGAAAAGATCCATTGAGGTCAACGCAATCACTGGTTCTAATCTACTACAGCTTTACCATGAGCGTTTCGCACATCAAGACAAACGACATGTTCGCGATATTGTTAAAAGGGAGCTTGGAATTGATTTAAAACCAGACAATACAAAGTGCGAAGGTTGCATATATGGCAAATCCCAACGGAAAAAGTTTGGAACAAGGGAAAGAGCAACAGAGCCAGGTGAACTTATTCACACTGATGTGTGCGGACCTTTTGCTGATAGCATCTCAAAGTATAAATATTTTGTCCTTTTTAAGGATGACTTTTCAAATTACCGCTTTGTATACTTCGTAAAGCACAAATCCGAAGTTAAGGATAAGCTGTTACAAATGTTGCAAGAAGTTAAGACAACAGGTCATACAGTGAAAACACTACTGAGCGACAATGGTGGCGAATTCGATAATGGAGCTATCCAAAAGATTCTACAAAAGTTCGGAATTCAGCATAGACTGACAATGCCTTACACGCCAGAGCAGAATGGGTGTAGTGAGCGAGAAAACCGCACGCTTGTAGAAGCTGCAAGATCGATGCTACACGCGAGAGGAGAGATGCCACAAGTGCTCTGGGCAGAGCTCATAAACACTGCGGCATATGTTTTGAATAGGACAGGCCCTACCAGAGTAGATACAAAAGTACCCTTCGAGTTGTGGCACGGTAGGAAACCCAAGATTAGTCATTTAAAAATTATTGGAAGTGAATGTTATGCTCACGTTCCAAAACAAAGCCGTAAGAAGATGGATAAGAAAGCCATTAAAGGATTGCTGATAGGCTATGAGAACGATGATGGCTATCGCATCTGGGACGGAAAAAAGACGCTAAGGTCTAGAGACATTACGTTTCAGTCTGATGTCGAGTTCACGATTTCCACCAGTATCCCTATTAGGTTAGAGGGAGATCACAGCGATAAACATGGTCTCATACAAGATCAAGCTTCTGAAAATATAAGAGAAAGTCAAGAACTTGATCTAGAGGGAGATATTACTGAAGATCAAGTTCAAGAGGACATTCTTACACCAACAGAGGACCAAGTTCAAGACAATGTTCCTATACTAACAGAGGATGAGGAAGATTTCACGGATGCTCAGGAACAATTAGAAGTAGTCGAGCCCTTAACAGAGCCTCGATACAACCTTAGAAACCGAGCAACAATTAACCGACCAAAGAAACTCGAAGACTATGTTTGCTTTGTGGGTTTAGAATACTTCCCAGAAACTTATGATGAAGCAATTAAGAGGGAGGACAGTGCTGAATGGCAAAAGGCCATGGCGAGCGAAATAAAATCCCTAGCTGACAACAAGGTTTGGACATTGTGTGACTTACCGTCCAACAAAAAAACGCTGCCATGCAAGTGGGTTTTCAGGGTTAAACGAAACCCAGATGGTACCGTTGACAAATATAAGAGTGAGACATTTCTTCGTTCGTGAGACTGTTCAAGAAGGTTTAGTAGATGTACAAAAAACCAGTTCTACTGACCAATTAGCTGACCTTATGACCAAGGCAGTTCCAAGGCCAATGCTCAACGAGATGAGAGCCAAATTGGGGCTGCATAGTTTTTTCAACTGATGAGGGAAAGTGTTAAGGTTGTATAGCACATCAGTAAAAATACTCCTTAGATGGGTTGCTATGCTACAGAGCTGTTGATTTTTGTAAGTCAAATGTTTTTCGTAAAAACTAATGTCAGTTCTATTAATAAATGCTGTTAACATTATCTAATGTGTAATCCCTGCGTAATACACTCAGCTCTAACAGGAATGAGCATATTTTTCTTTCATTTCAATAAAAAGTATTTGTCTAATGTCTGTGAGTTCAGTGGCTGTTTTAATTATTCTCATATTGATTTCTAGTGGATATTGTGATATAAAATTGGTCTAGTAGTTTATCTCAAGTGTCTGCGCAACTGGAAATTAAATGGAATCATTGAAACAGCCCGATCTTGGTAAAATGGAGCTGATAATTTTATTGTAGTTTTGACTACCTCAGCGAAGTTTGCTGAGAAGGCTGAATCGATACATTTGCTGCCAAATACACCCGCATTCTAATGTAAACCGAAAAGAAAAAACTATGATATTCGAATACGAAAGACATTATTACATGAAAACCTAGACGAAAGACTAGGCGACATAGTCGAACGACTATAGCCAGCCCTAAGGAAGGGATAAAAGGGAAAAAAAAATTGAAGACTGGCAGTCAGCTGGTTTTGACTTTTGTAATCAGCTGTGGTAATCAGCAATCGGTCTGTCTGTGGTAATCAGATAATAATCGGTTGATCAACAAAAGTATATTTATCTTTTTTTTTTTACTCTTTACAAATGCCAATACTGAAGAGTTGAAGTTACATTTATCTACTACAACAATGTCTGGCTCTTATTTTATGTTGCAATTACTGAAAAAAATACGGTTTAAAGAGCAGCAGAAAAAAATGCTAAATCAAAATACATTTTACCAAGACAGTGATGTGGAAACAGTCAGGACAACTAACTATAAGTGTAGGCTTTGTTTAAAAGAAGGTGACAAGCCTATTTATAATTCAGAAAGTAGTTTTAACATTGCTGAAGCAATACAGACTTTTGCGGATATATCATTGAATGAAAATGATGACTATCCTAAACACTTGTGTATAAAATGCTACACTTTTCTTCAGCATGCAGTGTTATTTCGAAAATCAGCCCAAGATATTGATAAACAACTTCGGCAGAGCCCAGTTCAAGATTGTGGAGGAGAATCAGATGCAGTAAATCATTCTGCCGACAATGATGACATAGAAAAACTTGCCCAAAAATCAAAATATAGTTGTAAACTGTGCAAGCTCAATTTCAAAACATCTAAAGATTTGATTGCACACAACAGATCTAGAGTTCACAAGAAAGTTCGTATTCGGTGTCCTGTATGCTACAGATTGTTAACTGCTCAATTATATCAGAAGCATGTAGCCAGGCACCAGTCAGCATCGCACCTTGTTTGTGATATATGTGGGAAGCTTTACCGCAAAGACAACTTAGTCAGGCACCTACAGCTTCACAGTTTCGACTTACCATTCAAATGCCAGATCTGTCCATACCGAGGTCGCTTCATGGAATCACTTAAAATCCATATGAGAACACACACAGGGGACAAACCATTTTCCTGTGATAAGTGTGAGTTACGATTTCTAACAAGAAGTAATCTGAACAGGCATCTGTTAACACATAAAAAGGAAAGACCATTCAAATGTCTTGAATGTGGTAGAGGATTTTACACTAAGAGGGACATGGATGTACATTTTAAAGCAGATCATGCTGGGCTTCGAGAGTTTGGTTGCAAGATGTGTGGCAATAAGTATGGTACTCGGAAAGCACTTATGAGACATGAACTAAGGGTTCATAAGAGAGATAAGATGGCAAAAGGACGAATGCCGCTGTACCTTCAAGCTGGCTATCAGAGACAAGATGAAGCCATGTCTAGCATGTTGGTTGCTGTTAAACTTTTGTCAGACACAGCTACACTTAGTTAATTTCAAAATGAAACGAGAGACTCGGCCTAAGCTTCTGCCGCTCAGAGAGGGGTAATAGGGTCAATATATCACCGGGACTGGCTGCTTTGATCAACGGGAGCACCTCTAAAACGAGCATAAAACACACAAAGTCTTTCCAGATCTAATGAAATACAGTAAAGTGATACCACTTTTTAAATCCGGGGATAGTAAAGACACTAATAATTATAGGCCAGTTTCCGTGTTGCCGGTTTTTAGCAAGATATTTGAAAAGGTAATGTTAAATCAAATGCTTCATCATTTTAACACGAATAACATCTTGCACGATAAACAGTATGGTTTTACCAAAGGACGTTGTACAACTGACGCTGGTGTCTCCTTACTAAAACACATTTTTAATGCGTGGGAAGAGGCACAAGATGCTATAGGCATCTTCTGCGACCTGTCTAAGGCGTTTGATTGTGTGGTTCATGAAACATTACTCCTGAAACTGGAGCATTACGGACTAGGCAAAACAGCGTTAAGCTTATTAAAATCTTATTTGAATGACAGACAGCAACTAGTTCAGATAAACGGTGTCAATTCGTCTAGATTAAATGTGGAAATGGGGGTACCCCAAGGTTCAATTTTAGGTCCTTTTTTATTTTTAGTTTACATAAATGATTTACCCTATTTGTTGCAAAACAAACTTAATATGGTGTTGTTTGCCGACGATACTTCCTTGATTTTCAAGATAAATAGAAAGACTAATAATCTTGACGACGAAAATAACGCCCTACTGCAGGTCCAAAAGTGGTTCACTGCTAATAATCTAGTTTTAAATGGGAAAAAAACGAAATGCATAAGATTTTCCTTACCGAATGTTAAGAGTAGTAATTGTGACATAATATTGAACAATGAGAAATTAGAATTTGTCGATAAAACGGTTTTCTTAGGGATTACGCTTGACTCAAGGCTACAATGGGGTCCTCATTTAACATCTCTTGCGGGACGGCTTAGCTCAGCTGCATATGCTGTTAGAAAAATCCGCCAATTTACGGATGTTGATACCGCTAGACTAGTATATTTTAGTTATTTTCATAGTATCATGTCATACGGTATCCTACTATGGGGACGGGCTGCAGACATCGACTCAATTTTTATTCTACAGAAAAGAGCTATCAGAGCTATTTACAATCTCCGCCGGTGCGATTCTCTAAGGGAACTGTTTAAGGATATTAACATATTGACGGTGCCTTGTCAATATATCTATGAAAACATCATGTACGTTAGAAAAAATCTTCATCTTTTTAGCAAAAGAGGCGATAGGCATAATTATCTTACAAGAAATAGGGACCAATTAGTTCAACCAGGTTTTAGACTGGCTAAAGTGGCCTCTTCTTTCATGGGGTACTGTTTGAAATGTTATAACAAAATACCTCCACAAATATTAGAACTCAATGAAACGAAATTTAAATCTTGTATTAAACGCACACTATGCAGGCAAGCTTATTATAAGTTGGAGGATTATATTCAAGATAAAAATGCTTGGCTCAATGCTGGTCCAGCTCCACTACCACCGGGGTGTACAAATTGATTAGTTTTGAAACTATAATCTGTAAAATATGATTGTTGTTAATTATTATTGTATTGTATAATGTAGAAGCATTTTTTTTCAAAGTTTGTAAATGTGAGTACCATGGAGCTATTTTATGGTTTGTAGGTTATTATTGGTCCTGTTTGACATAAATGAGCATGGCAGTTGAGAGTTTGTCATGCTCACTCAAATGTCTCACTGATGGTGGCGCGTGTGTTGGATCATTCGGTTCCCTTTAAAATGGTTGAGCTGAGTGGTGCTAATATTCGCGTCAGGTCCGTGAACGGGCGCTGTCAGTTGAGACTGGTCATCTCTTAGCTGCCAGTTGCTATTTTAATATCTATATTTAGTTTTTATTTTTACTTTATTGACATTGTTCTCACATGATAGCGACAAGAAACATGTAACAGACATATTTGTAATTGCAAAACACGATTGAAAAGAGTGTCCATGGAGTTTCTTGCACATTCTTCTCCATAGAGATCTACGCTTTGGAATGTTCAATTAGCATCATTTTTTCTGACTGACTGACTTCTTGACATTTCAAAAGTGCCTGTAAATGGTTTATTTGAAATAAATGCTTTGAATTTTGAATTTTTTTTTTGAATTTTGAAAGTTCAATGCGTTACCCGTTGCAAAGATTGCCGAACACCGATACCGTGTTGTGCGATCGCAAAATAAAACAATCGCACTTTTCGAGTGGCATGAGGCAACTCCGTTTGCCCAAGTATGCTCGTTGCTCACCGAAATCGCAGAGACTGACCGGACCACGAGTACGCGCCCCCGAATCATCAGCGTGGATGCAATGGTGATTGTTTACGACAGGGGTGAGGTTGCTGATCGATACGGTTGCATTAAAGCCTCTAAAGATCACTAGTTGGTGGTGTATGAGGACAGGGGGGAAGACCTCAGTCCCCAGTTAGACCCCACCAAAAGTGTGCCGTACTGGAAACAGCAGAGACTGTACAACGAACTCCTCCAGGTCGGTCCCAGCAACACCTTGCGGATCAGAGAAACTACAGCAGAAGATAGCAGCCGAGAGGGCCGCTTCGGAAGGAAAAATCAGCCGTAGTTTGGAGAAGAAGATCGATACCATGGATCGATGGAAATCGGTCTCCAACTTTCTAAGCAGACGGCTGGGATTTGGTGCCAGGCCCCGTCATATCAGACAGATAGATGCAGTACAGGAGTTCATCAGGTTTATCTCAGAACCACCTAAACAGAAGCGCCCTACGCATACGAGAGCCGACAGGGGGCAGGTCAGCCTGCCGGAACTCAGGACGGTAACCAAGCCAGGCGACCACGTGGCGAATGCCTTTCTCGAGTTTGAAGCGATCACAAAAGGAATCGATGCTGTTGGTCTCATGACTTGCCAGAAAATCATGCAGTCATACCAGCTAGAGACTGAAGGGTTGCTTCAGGAGAGACTAGAAGAGGCTGCGGCAGCCATATATCACCCACCAATCAGCCACCTCCCAAGTCATCAAGGGAGAAATGACTGGTCAATATATGGCTGCATATATTGCCACGTGTGGGTTTATACCGTTAGATGAGTCGGCAACGTCGCGGACTGGCCGTATTACTTTCGCGACACCCGAAGGCGACCCATTTGTGGTAGTAGCTCGGTGCACCAAAATTATGCTGGATAACAAGATCCTCGAACAGGCGGAAGCAATCTCGAGGACTATAGATCAGGCTGGAGGTTGGGCCTTGCCGGGCATCAGTTGGATCATCGGTGTTCCGGGGTGTGGCAAGACCACTTGGGTGATCAATGACTTCGATAAGGACAACGACGTCATAGTCGCTACGACAACGAGGCCGCGAAAGACCTACGGCAAAAGTTAGCGCACAAAATCGGCGAAGACAACAGAACCAAGGTGCGCACGATGGCTTCAATTCTATCGAACTGGTGCAGAGTCACAAAAATGCAATCGCATTCTCGTAGATGAGGCTCTTATGAACCATTTCGGGGCCATCGTAATGTCAGTCCAGTTGTCGGGCGCTAGTGGCGCCGTCCTTATCGGAGATATTAATCAACTGCCCTATCTGGACAAGGAAAATCTTTTCACCATTAGCTACACCCGTCCGGACTTAGTGGTGACATCAGCCACGAGCTGTCCTGCACACACCGGAATCCGATGGATGTCGCGTATGCCCTGGGGGAGGTGTACCCCGGCATATACTCGTCAAGGAACCAGGTCCACTCCCTACAGCTGAGGAGGTTCACGGGCGCACATATTTCCAGCACACTTCCCAACACGCTCTTCCTGGTCCACACGCAGGAGGAGAAGAAGACCCTCATTGACCAGGGATATGGGGCTGGCGCTGGATCATGCGTCCTAACTATACACGAAGCCCAGGGTCTTAGCAGCGAGTCGGTCATCATCTTGAAGACAAAATCCATAAACACACACACACAGCAGCGTCCCCCACGCAGTAGTGGCAGTCTCCAGACATACTGCCCACTGCGTGTACTACGCCGACAACGCTGATGACGCAATTGGATGGTTTGTGAGGAGGGCACAGGAAGCGTCGACCACGGACATCATCAACACCAACATGAAGAACGCCATGCGGCATCGGGACAGAACAGTCGTCGAGGCACTGATCCGCTTACTAAGGCAATGACGCCTTGGACGACGCGGGTATTGCTCGGGGCCGTTTGGGTAAAACGGGGGAATAGCGAGGTGGATAATCCGCGACTGAGGAGATTATCACCTCATTAAATTTAGTATCACCTAAATTTAAGGATGGAACATATATCATCAGGTCCAAAAGAAGAAAAAAAAAAGGGTAAACAGACACAAAAAAAAACAGGAAAAATAATAATAAAAACTAAAAAAGTGTCAAACATTGTATTTGCAGCATAATATAGTAGTTATAGTTATTGATAACAGTATTATAAACTAGATGGTATTTATGGTTATATGCATATAATTATATATTATTGTTAAGTTGAGGGGCCATTTGTTTGGTGCGGCATTATGGGCGGCGATGAGTTATATGTGTGTTGAAGGTTGGGAGATTCCTGATTTTTGATGCGTATGTGGGTCGTTGTCGCTTGGGTATCGCTTCGGGCTGGTGGCCTCTAAACCCTGAAATTCTGACGGGATTTATTGTGATGATCGCTGAAAGGTGCTATGAAGTGACGCCACTTGCACGTGGAGTTGCCCAGAAGCAAATAATGTATAATTACCTAACAAGGGCACGGACGTCATGTCCGTGGTTTAAATGTAAGGTAGGAGTACGGTTTTAGTCAGTAGGAGTCTGACACTGCCCAGACTGGCTCGTCTGTGAGGCAGCTTGGGCGTGGCAGCTTTGGCATGAGGATTTCCCATTCCTACTGAAAAAAAAAAAATATTCAAAATGAATTGCTGAGGAGTGCCATAACAATGTATGTATAGGACCAAAAGTATCTTATCTCAGGCTATGGTCTACCTGTCTGTAGAATTTCAACCTAATCCATTCAGCTGTTAACATGTGTACACAAACAGACAGACATACATTTTGTTTTGGGTGTACTATATGTGCAACTCTGCCTCATCCTTCAGGGAACAGAAGCTTTTTAGAGTTATGCTAAACAGAGTGTAGTTTGCAGGACTTTACTCTCTGTTTACTCTGTTGAAAAGGGAGAATCCTCTGATCAGTTTTATCTCTGATCTCGGCAAATACCCGATAGTTGATTTCGGGTTGGCGATGTGCCGAGTACGGCTTGACTCGAGCCAGACTCGATTCCTGCTTCGGACTCGCATACTCGAGTACCAATTTATTTTGATTCGAGTACCGGCCTCGATACCAGTACTCGAGTCAGGGAGAATTGATTTCTTAGTCGCTGACGCGATTCTGTAAGGGGAGACCAACTGACTCGAGTCTAGTATTCGAGTTAGATTGACTCGCTCGTGCTGTACTACATTGGTAGCTTTATGCTCCATCTGTTTAGGTAAAATAACTAAAGGTAAACAATCTTGACATGCCTTTCTCTAAAAGTTCTCTTAAAATTTTTATCTAAAAATGTTTACAATTTGTTATTTACCTGTACCGATGTTTGGTAACTAACTAAATTTAATTAATTTTTGTATGTCCTTTATACGATTTTTTAAAAATAAAAAGACATATTAAGATTGTTTACGTTTAGTTAACTAGCTAAACCGATGGAGTATAGATTTGAGACACCTAAAACGTCAAAATTTTAATGTGCAAGAGTTTTGATTAAAAAACTCTCTTTAAACTTATTTGATTCATTTAGATGTACATCTAAATGAATCAAATAAGTTTAAAGAGAGTTAATACGAAATTAATAAATTGTAAATTGGGTAATGACTTAAAATTTATGTTAATGCTGTGCACACTTGTAAGTGACAAATTCACTCTAGATTTTAAGTTTAATTGTTGTATATAAAAATGTACTAGTGAATAAGTCGTTGGTGTGCCATAAATAAATAAATAAGTAAATTGGGTAAAAAGCTAATTTGGAAATATATTAAAACAACTACTAAAATTACCTCTTTTTGTTAAGTAATAAAACAAATAGAATTTGATCTTTAGATTTCTGGTTCATATGTACCTCCTTAGTATGTTGTTCTACGGTTTTATTTTTTGTAAATTTTTAATATTTAAAAATGTTTGATTTACTATCGTTGTGTCACTATGCTCAACCTACATGCTGTGTAAAGTTCAGTCTTATTCAATTTTTCTTTTTTACTTTAAAATTGGTAAGAAACTCGAGTTTTAGACTTGAATTTTTAGATTCGAATTTCTAGATTAAAAGTTCTGGACATGAATTTCTAGACTCGAGTCAGTATTCAAGTCCCAGACTCGAGTCGGTATTCGAGTCCCAGACTCGAGTCGGTATTCGAGTCCTAGACTCGAGTCGGTATTCGAGTCCTAGATTCGAGTCGGTATTCGAGTCCTAGACTCCAGTCAGTATTCGGTCGGAAGTAGTCGGAAGGTAGTTTTGGATTTCATGAAATAAAACCATGAGATAATAGCATAAATATTTATTCTCATAACTAGACAATAAGTGTTTGTAAAATCAGTTTATTTCAGATCTGTAATATATGAATCATAAATAATACTTTTATAAGTTTTAAGTACAATTTGTTTGGAATAGAATTTTTGTGTCCTACCTATTGTAGTTTATTAAATACTTAATACAATTTTGTAATAATAAATATTGGTCTCTAATTTAAAGTTACACATAAAAACAACACTTAATACATTTGTAAATAAAATCACACACATTACTATAAATCTTTGGTGTAATATTACTACTGAACAATGGAAGATTTGATAGTAACTATTCAGTATAATAAATATCTAAATAAAGGCCACATTATCACTTATGTTACACTTAACGGATGGATACAAACAACAATGGGGAAGGCTTTTATGGTCTCCTAAAATTACAATGTTTGGCTAGTTATAGCACACCCTTAGTCCCCTACTGAGCCTAGTGTATGTGGACAGAAGGCTTAGTGAGATTTTTTTAACCTACACGATGGCGTTTAGGTAAATGAATGCTCCAAGATAAACCGCGAAATTCAAATTTCCGAATGTTGATAGGAAACAAAAATTATATTTGCGGTAAAGACATGTATGTATGTCACAACTTAGACCATCATCATAACTCTGATGAGGTATAACATCAAGTTTATGTTAAAATGGCACATTTTACCTTTTCTCTAAGTATCTTCGTATAAGTACGTAGTTTACACGGATGAAGTCGCGGGCAAAACCTGTTATAATTTAATCGTTTTGGTCAGCACAACATGATTTGCAAAAAACGTCTGATTGCAAAGCGTAAATCTTTTGTAAAACTTGATTAAATGTACAATAATATTATATAGAAGTAAAGTTTGCTTTTTTGTTTCTAAGGTAATCTCTGAAAGTACTGGTCTGATTGCTAAAATTCTTTCGCCATATATAAAGCTACTTTATTCCTGAGTGACATAGACTATATTTTATGTACTCGGGCGAAGCCGCGGGCAAAAGCTAGTACGTTAAAATTAGATAATTATATATAATAAGAAAGTTGATGATGCAAAATATGTGATTGTTGACTAGAAGTTCAAGTCTTAAAATGGTTAACAGTTTAAAATACATGAGTTTTGTTATATTTATTATTCTACACTATTAATTTGTTTTATTGAAACAAGGTTGTAAATATTTTCGCAGTCTTATAATATAAGTAACAAAATACATTTTGTAATACTTTCATGTCACAAAATAGTGACTCTTTTGTCATGATTTTTTGTGCTCCACACAGATTTTTTAAACATTAGAGTTTTTTGTGCACAACACACTGTACAAATATTTTGAAAATATAGTGTCACAAAAATATGTTTTTTTGATGTGGAACATCTATTGGCGCGCCTAGGCAGTAGGTACAACCGACTCGAATGCCGTGACGGCACACGGCATGATGGCCCCACTACGCCAGCACTCTCCATTTCAGTGTATGCATGTGCATATACTAACTAGATTTTTTTATCAACTTTTTTCCATTTTATTTTAACATGTTGAGGTTGGCTTACTTTCAGACTTACTTCGAATTAAATACCATAAAATTTGTAAATTGGTATACAATATTTAGGGTGAAAGTTAGTTAAATTTTATATAGTAAATTCTGTATTTTTATTTCCATATACTAATCGATAAAAGTAAAATGACTAGTCAATTAATAGGACTGAAGCAATAGATGGCTAAAATACAACACAAAAGCATTATAAATATTATAAAATATTAAAAGTTTTAGCCATTCATTGTTCTTATGCTTAATATAAGATATTAAAAAACGATAGTATATAATATTGCATGGCATCAATAACACTGCCTTTACATAATGGCCTGCTTTAGCACTTATAAAAATTCACACCTAGGATAGACTTTTTAAATAATTTTAGTTAGGTACAAATATTATTTCTGATTCTTGATGAAAGTATTAATTAGTTTGGCTTCTTACATCTGGCTAGCAAATGCAAATGCGTGACAGCATCTTGTGTCTAGAATGTATGAATAAAAACTACGAATCATAAAGTCCTTCATAGATTTCAACAGAACTGCTATAATGAAATTCAGATGGAGTGATGTCACAAGTTATTCTCTTTTTTATTACTTATGGTCTTATGTTATAAGAAGATTTTAACAAATTTATCACTATGATGAGTTTATGGCAAAATACCCTCTTATTAATTATTTGTCACTGAAAGGCAGTTTATGTAGAATAATAGTATGTAAACAAGGTTGAATTTTTAATAAATACTCTTTCATATAAAACTTTCTGAATAACACTGGCCTAAAAATAGTGCTAAAGGCACTAGATCCCTAGTATAAGGTATGTTACAATGTAATATTGTACTTTTTAGTCATAGGAGGGTCCTCTGCAAAGAGAGACAATGAACATGGATGCAAAGACAAACTCAAGCGTTTGAATGCATAGCATAAGTGTACACCAGATATACTCTATTCTCAGGACCACTACTTGGTAGCTGAGGAGGTATATCACACCCATGATGGATGGCAGCGTTAGCAGCACTGAGAATATTACTGGTAAATCTGCAAAAGATAAATATGCTATGTTCATTCAATAAGTATTACCAATTATCATAGTTCAAAAATATTCAAATTTAACCTTTTGAGTAGTGTAATTAGAGACACAATAGAAAGACAATGACTGAGCAAATGCCGGTGTTCACTTGGGGTTTAATGGATTAAGTCCCAATATAGACAATCAATGTCAACTGCTATGCAAATTACGACTAACACTAATTATCTCTTAGGTTACAACATAGACTAGTTTATACTAATAGGACAATTAATGTTAGGTACAATAAGATTCCCACAAAAATCTGTTAATGGTTATCCAACCAATTGCAAGATGTAAAAGAATCTAAAGGAGGTACAATAAGAATAAGGGTAACTACACTCTTGTTGACAATTAATTCATTAAACCCCAAGCGAACGCCGGCATTCAGTCGCTCATTGTTTTTCTATTGTGTCTCTAATTATGGTACTCAAATGGTTAATTTGAATTTAGAGTTTTGCTTCTAGGACAAGAATGTGTATTTCTGTAACTAAAACTATAATGATTAAAAAGAAAAACGAGTGAAAACAGAGCATACAATTTCATGTGATTTATTATATTATGTAGTGTATGTCATAACCTAGTGACATATAGTTTTTGTAAGAAATATGTGTAGGTAAATTAAATTCAAATATTTTATTTCAGCTCATGGCCTACATGGGCATGGTTCAAATTGGTCATTTCCTAAAGGAAGAAATAACTTGGTTACTTTTAAAAAAAAATGCAATAAATATCTTACCTTTTTCACTGAGACTTCCTTTTCGTCCAAGTATAAGGCGGGCCGCTTCAATAATGAACAAACTAAGAAGTACTCCATAATCTCGGCTTATGTTTGTTGGATCTTTGTTTACTTCGTACTTCTCAATAATTAAAACTGACTTCAGGATAAGAGTGCCTAGTTCACATGTCGCGAATAGACCGAAATAAAATGAATTTATGTAAAGCAGAATTTCATACGCTAAACTTGAATTTACCATTTTGACGTTGTATTTAACTTACTTTTACGAAAACTATCTTATCAATTTAATAAAAACAAAGGAACTTTTCTAGGCACTTAAAATACACGAGATTATAAGTTCGCTCTAATTCTAAATCCTGAATTATTTAAAAATAGAACACTCGCTCGGCACGGGATGGAAGAATAAAATATGACACTTGTTGACTGACAGTTGAAGATATGTTGCTAGGAAACTAACGGCCAAAATTAATAATCAATCTGTAATCCAAGATAGAAATCGATCGCAGATATACACTGATCTACGGATCGATCTCCAATCCAAGTCCCAATAACAAAAAAAGGCGATCCATCTGTTGCTCAATCCGCAGATATCTGGCAATCCGTTCCCTCTTGAACATTCCGTTTTATGCAAAACCTATGAATAAAATCGTCGTTGATTTATGTACAACATATAATAATTATGCTTAAACAACAGTTCTAATTTATTGTAGGAACTTTTTGTTGTAAACACATCTATTTAAATAAAACTTGAATGTTTAAATGAACCTTTACAATGGTAACAAAAATCTAAATATTTTGATTAAAATGGAACGAACGGACTGAAAAGGACGCGTTTTTTTTATCTGTGGTAGTTTAACGCGCGGGTGTTTGTTTTTTTACGAAATATTGACTTGAGGCCGAACGTCGTGTCTGCCGCCAAAACTTAGTTTCTTTGTTTATTTCCCTGCTATTTTAAGTTAGATTTTAACTAATACGACTAATCGATTCAAGCTATGGACTCTGAAATAGTAAGTGATTTTATTTTAATTTATTGTCTTATGGAGTTTTATTGACTCATTCTTTGGAATCGTTATTGTGCGGGTTTATTTATCATAAACATTTTTACTAACGAAGGGTCCTTATTGTAGGTGAGAGGCAAACCACTATCGAAAGAGGAGACGAAATCTTTGCTGAGTTTGATAGAAAACAGCAAAGTAATTTTGTCAAAAACTACCAACGCCACCAACAACAAGATGAAGACAGAAGAATGGCTCCGACTAGCGAATCGCTTTAATGCCACTGCCACGGTTCATCGCCGGACACCACAGCAGTTACGTTTGAAATGGGAGAATTTAAAAAAGAACGCTCGTTCGTTAAGTTGATTGATATTTACATAACTAAATATTTGTCATTTTTACAGACTGGTGGTGGTGCACCAGAATACATACCCCCCGATGATGTACTGGACAGAGTAGCAGATTTACTCGGGAGTACAGCTACTGGATTTGTTGTGCCTTTTGGTGGTGATAAGGAGCCAGATATTTATTTTGGTGGTGATGGTGATGGTAGTGGTGATGGGCTTATTGGGGGACAAGCTGAGGTTTTACCAATAACCTATGAACAAGGGTTAGAAAATTCAACATCTGTACCAGTGTCATAGACACAGGTATGAGTACTACAATACCAGTGTCTAATGACACTGATGCAAGCACTTCAGTCCCAGTGTCTTTAGACTTGGATGAAGTCCCTGGATGTGCACTGACGGGAGTTCTTGGTCCAGTTATCAGTCTAGCTACACCCAAGAGGCTTACATTAAGTACACCTAGAACAGGTAATGGTTATATTATGGGCAATTAGTTTATGAAACGGTCAAGAATATATTGGTAATTTCAACAGTTTAGCCTCAAAAATATTAATTATTTTTTGGATTTGTTTTTATTGCAGGCCTGTTGGTCTAGTGGTTAGTGACCCTGACTGCTATGCCGGAGGTCGTGGGTTCGATTCCCACCCAGGACAAATGGTTGTGTGATGAGCACGATCATTTGTTCTGTGTCTGGGTGTAATTTATCTATAATATGTATGTATTTAAAAATTTACAAGTATGTTTATCAGTTGTCTAGTACCCATAACACGAGCTCTGCTTAGCTTGGGACTAGGCGGCGTTGTGTGATAGTTGTGGAATATTATTATTATTATATTATTATTGTTACTTAGCTCCTTAAGTAGCTGAATAGATTTTACTGAGTTTAGGATCTAGATACCTCATTCCTGAAAACATGTTGTTCCCATGTAATAGTAACTACTATTGTTCTTTCAGGTAAAACAATCAGGAACAAATGTAGACAAATTATGTTAAAAAGTTTCTTACATAATACTTTTCTTAGTGTTAATGGTAATCTAAATTGAATATAGCTATTAATATTGATTTTTCAGTAGTTTGCATACACATTTTACAACTAACAGGTGAACTGGTATGTGGTGAGATATTTCTGAAAATTAGCTTAAAACTTATTTCTTTTCCAGGGAAGAAGAAATCTAAAATGGTAGACGATGGCAAGGTGTCCAGGAATTTTGCAATAGCAGAATATTACAAAACGAAGAAACTTTGTTTAGATGCAAAATTTCAAAATATTTTATTGCAAAATGAAAATTTGAAATTACTTAATGAACATATAAAATTAGAAAACATAAAACTGAATAGAGAGCTAGAATTAGAGTAGTTACACAAGTAATTTTGTTGTTTTTTTTTTTAACACAAATGTAAAACCATTTCATCATCATCTTCCTGCCCTTGTCCCGTGTTATTTGGGGTCGGCGCAACGTTTTTTTCTTCCATTCTGCCCTGTCACTCGTCATGCTATCACTAACACAGTTGTGTAAAAAAAAAATATTATTTGTGTACTTATTTTGCATTTAAACAAAGTTTCTTGGTAGCATGTAAATGAAATCTTGTTATGCATTTGATTTGTAAAGAATAAAATAAAACTAAATTGTTACATAATCTTTTATTTACTTATGAAAAATAATTGATAATAAGATCTGTTCTTGTTTGGATATCTTGATCATCCATATTGTGAATATTAATTTCATCACTTGTGTTTGTTATTTCCAAGTTAACCTCAGGAGGAAATTCTGCAATATTATTATTCCTACATATATTATGTAATACTGCAGTAGCCGTAATAATAGCCTGGACAACTGGCAATGAAACACGCAGTGTGAGTGCCACAACTGGGAATCTACGTTTCCAAACACCAAATGTTCTGTAAACAAACATACACTTTGATTAGTTTATAATTACCAAGACCATTAAATGTGTACATAAAATAATGCAATACCAGGACAAAATGTGTATTCAGTAAAAAATGGAACATTTTTTTTTTTATAATGATAGGCTAGTTTGACCACTGTGTAACCTGATGGAACTGAACTTGATAATCGGTCTGTCTGTGTGCCAAATGTCATTGAAATCTTTCAGACATTTTTCAGTGGTTGAGTAACGAACAAACACATTCACAAATTCATTTTTATAATCATAGTAGGATTACCTTTCAATAGTATTTCTAGTCCGAATGTGTGCTTCATTGTATTTACGCTCAGCTTCACTCCTTGGATTTAATAGAGGTGTTAATAAATAGCTTCTGTTTGGATAGGCACTATCCCCAAGTAGCCAGCGGCCGTTTATCTGTCCTGCATCACATTGAGCTGTAAAAATATAGAACCATGTTTCAATATTATATTTCACTAACTAGTTATAAACCATATAGTGAAAATGCTACCTCTGAGAATAGAATTGTTGAAAATAGTTGCATCATGGGCAGAACCTGGCCAGCGAGCAACCACATTCATGAGCCTCAAATCAGCATCACAAACAGCTTGCACATTGAGAGAAAAGTAGCCCTTCCGGTTCCTATATTCCTCACCTAATGTTACACCTGAAAGAAGTTTTGTGCCATTTAAATAAGTATCTATATTAGGTAATTTGCATAAAAAATTATAAGCTATTTAAAAGTTAAAACTGTATTCCTTACATGGAGATTGTATATGAATATGAGTGCAATCTATTGCTCCTAGAACCCGAGGAAATCCAGCCATCTCATAGAATTTTTCTGAAGCCCCACTATGTATAAAAATATATTTATCATAGAAGTAGGCGATTGCTGATGAAATATCCCGTATTATTCGGCCTGCTGTTGATTTTGATACTCCAACAAAGTCAGCTACGGAAATCAACATAGTGCCTAATGCATAAAATCTCAATGTCATCAAGAGTTGATGAAGCGGTGGCACTCCGTGGTTTCTGCAATCATTTTTATACCCTAATACAAAATTCCTTTAACTTTTTACCAGACATTTATCATTAACTTTTGAGCTCACCTTGCTGAGGTTACACGGACGACCGGCATAATTTCAGTCAACAGGGAATTTACTGCAGATTTCGATAACCTGAACCTAAATGTGAAGTCAGCATCATCCAGACTCTGCATATAGTTTATCCTTTTCAATCTCCTTGAAGTAGAGCGTCGGCGTTGTAACTCTTCACCCGCTTCACTATCTGTACTATCCCAAACTGATAACTCAGCCAGGACCTCCATATCACTGTCACTATCACTGGAAAATATCTACACTGACATTTTTAACAAATCAAATCCGTAAACCAAACCTTCAATCCGACGAAATTCTAAGATTACGATTGAGATCGTTTACACCGATCAAAGCAACTGTCAAATTCGACGGATAGGTTATTGACACGCTCAAAATGTCATTTCCGAACAGAGGTTGATCCAAAATCTGTGATCCGTCCTCTCAAGGATAGCTTGGTTTTTAAGATTGCGATTTCAATCCGTGGATAGCTTTTTGGCACACTTTATTACCAATCCGGATTTGATTTTCGATCTTCAATCCAAAAAATTTGGATTAGATCGATTATTAATTTTGGCCGTAAATCTATAGCAACAAACCACTCTTATCAGTTGGTGTAGTAATTCATAAATGAATAGCTCTATTGCGTCATATGTATAGAGAAATAATACTACAAATGAATTTGTTAAAACTATTTGATTTTTTTGAGGGTATAATAAGAAAATTATTATGCGTTGAGGTGGAGTCTTTGATTGATGTCAATTATGAGGTTAGTTTTAATTTTGCACTGGCAATACAAAATTAAGTGCAACGAACGACGCTAACGGGGGTGGTCGTGTTGCACGTGTTTTTAAATTGTACTCCAATGCAGTTGTTATGAATAAAAAAGTTTAATTTAGCTTTCTAAAGTGTCATATTTAGAATAAAAATTTAAATAAAAGTTGTCGTGCCCGCAATTTATGTTTTGGTAAGTGTTGAAGATTGAATGTTATGACGACCACGCGTTCGATGGGGCACATTTATAAAATTGTCTTTTTGGTATCTAACGGGATAATATCTCTTCTATTTAATTTGAAAGCTTGTTATTAGTGTAGCAGCGTTGTGACTGTGTCTTATTTCGTATTAAGTGTGATGATAAGAACGTTCGATAGCGATAAAATGAGATACAGTTGTATCTTACCATAATAAGAATTTGGCCCTAGAAGTCGTTAGAAAAGAACGGTTGACTGTTTTCTCCGTGTGGACTACTGTACAGTGACAAAAGCTTTGGGAAGTTTATTCCCATTTTTGTGGATATTTGTTTTTTTTTTTTTAAGTACTGGCCGGTGGTAAGGTTAGTTTTAACACTTAGTTTATTTAGTTCTAAACTTTAGTAATAAAAACTTAATGTAAAACCCAGGAGTGACTTGATTTCAAGAAATAGCTATGTAAGTACATACCTATTTAAGTTTATTAATAAACAGCTAAAAAAGTAAGTTATCTAAATCCAACTAGGTATATCCTGCAATTTTCTTAAAATAAATTGTGTTCTATGATAGGCATTAAAATTTTGTTATTAAATCTTGGAAAAAACTGAAACTATTAAAATGTAATCTTGGAAAGATAGATTACATATACTTTAAAGCCAATTTTAAAAGATCTGGTTAAATACAATTGTTACTGAATAAAATTTAAATGGAATAAAAAAATATATTTACTGAAGATATCAAGTGTTTTAAGTTTTCATTAATTTTGTGTATAAAATTTCCTAACTTTACCAAAAAAAAGTTTAGTAACTCTTTATCTATGGTCACAAGTCTTAACCCTAGAAAGATAATCATATTTTGTTATACGGATAATATATCATCATATTCCTGTCCTTGTCCCATTTTATTTGGGGTCGGCACAATATGTTTTTTTCTTCCATTCTGCCCTGTCACTGGTCAAGCTATCAGTAACTTCCTTTTTTTTATATCGCTCTTCACACAATATATATGGATAAGATAGTCATGCATAAAATTTACGCATGAACTTTAGCCAAATATATTGGTGTATTTTATTTATTTATTTGAATTAAACTAATCTCAGTTTAATTGTACAAATTAAATAAATAATAATTAAAATATATTTATATTAAATTATTATAAAAAAAAAAACAAAAACATTTAACATCTTCAGTTATCAACAAAACTTAAAATCGTATTTCTTTGAGGTCTTAGCATTATTTTTTTACTGATAATCAGCTTTTTCGATTTGCATACGAAATAAACAGTAATACTTAAATACTATAGAAAGATTTATTAGAACTTTGTTTAAGAATCAGTCAGATATAACTTTGGCATATATATCAACATTATGCTCACTGCAAATAACTTTTTAAATTTATTGCACAATGCATTTGCCTTTCGCCTTATTTTAGAAGGATAATAAATACATATAAACTACCATAAAAACTGAAGTATATCATAAAACTGTTATTTTTTATTTCGTAATCTCTTTTTCTTATATAATTATTTTCATATACATCATATATAATATATATAAACAAAAGTGTTCATATATATTATCATGTATGAAATAAATGATGACATAATATAATAAAAAGTGAATATCAATTAAAAAACAAGACATATCAATTGAGGTAATAATCTAGAAAGTCACTCTAAAGATAATCTTGCGTCATTTTGACTCACGGAGTCGTTATAATTTAAAATTGGTAATACCCACCATAACAATGCATGTGCCTCACGAAAGGTCGGACGACTGAGATGTCCGAAACGCACAGCCTAGGATTCGCGCTAATTAGAAAGAAAGAACAATTTTTCGAAAACGCATGCGTCAATTTTACGTAGACTATCTTTCTAGGGTTAATTTGTCATACAGCAGGAAATATTTAAAACTGTTTTTTGATGCAGTGACACAGGCGGTTGCACATCCTGCCTATTATGTTTTACACAAAGAGAGTGAAGTGACTCACATTTAATATTATAATGCCTTTCTTTGTAAGAGCAAAACTTAACATACTGTTGAAAGAACATCTTGATTTGTTTTGGCAGCACAAAATGTTAATGCTGTTTGTGAAATACAAAAAAAGCAATGGTGACAAATAGTAAAATACTAAAGTATAAATAATTTTGTTAATATGTTTTACAAAGACCTCAATTTTGTACTTAAAATAAAAAACAAATAAATACTAATATAGGTGACTAGTGATATTCTTGTCTATTTTTAATTATTTTTTTTCACAACTATCGCACAACACTGTCTAGTCCCAAGCTAAGCAGAGCTTGTTATGAGTGCTAGACAACTGATAAAAATACTTATATATTTCTAAATACATACATATTATAGATAAATTATACCCAGACACAGAACAAATGATCGTGCTCATCTCACAAACATTTGTCCTGGATGGGAATCGAACCCACAACCTCTGGCATAGCAGTCAGGGTCACTAACTACTAGACCAACAGGCCAGCCCAATCAAAATATTTATTTAAAAACAGTCTGATACAGTTCATGGCAGTTATTTAAATCTTTATTAGGTAGATTATTTGATATAATATTTTAACCTTTTTTTTTTTACAAGTTTTCCTTCTAACAACTAGGTTAATTTAACTAAACCAGTGAAACATTTTCCTTGTTTTTTAATAGTAATAATAACAACATGAAATTATAAAAGAGCAGTGGTGGCCGAGTGAGCAGTGGTGGCCGTGTGGTAATGGCCCCGATTTACGGAGTTGTAGGTCGCGGGATCAAACCTAGCCAGGCGCATTACTTTGTGTAATTTATTTCATCACCGCTGCTCTCAAAACGGAGAAGGAAAACATCGTAAGGAAACCGGCTTGTCCTAGAATTAAAAATTCGTAGACATGTGACATCCACCAACCCGCACTGGGCCCGCGTGGTGGATTACGGCCCATTCCCTCTCCTAGAGAGGAGGCCTGAGTCCCAACAGAAGGAACATTATACGACTATGCTAAATTATAATAACAGCTTCTAAAATTTAATAATTGCTTATTGTAAAGAAGAATAATAAAATATAGTAGTTATAAGATTGGTTGTGGAATGGATAACAACACAATTATTGTTAGGTTTATGATAAAAAAGATGCCTTGAATCTTATCTAACAATAAAACATGATAATCATGCTTTAAATTATTATTATTAGTAATTAATGTTTAACTCTTAGATCAGATCTAGATATTTTTGATAATAAATTAATATTAGGTACCTACCTTTTAATTACTTACATAAATAAATAAAAAAAAAACAGCAAAATAAAATTACTCCGATTTATATGCAAGACTTTCAATATTTATCATAAGCATTCCCATCTATTTTTAAAAATTTATTCTTCTGAAAGGGAATGAGGATCAGTCATGATTTTTGTGGAGTATGCAGACTTATAGCGTCAAAAAAAAAACAGGAAATACTGTGAAGAAATTATTTAAATCGGACCAAAAATTACGAAGATACACGAGAATGAAGAGACTCGTGACGTCATCAGAGCGCGCGTTTCCAAGTAGCCGTTCAGAAAAACCTTAATAATAATAAATCCACCATTTCTTGACGGATTTTAATCATTTAAAAATTAAATGCTCAGTAAATTATTACACATATGATGCACTTAGTAAAAATCTGGTTTGCTATTATGTGTTTTATCCTCATTGGTTATGATAGCGTGATGGTTGACAGGAATGAATGACTCGATTCACAATTCTAGCAAATACACAAAGTTATAAAAAGATTTTTATCATCACTAGCAAGAGGATAAACTAGAGAATTTTGAGGAAGTTGGAAGATACCGGTCGCTTTTGGTTTTTTTTATAGCCATGTAAATAGCTGTAACATGGACAGATATAATTTAAGTCCAAAACTTTGCAAGTAAATTAAAAAAAAAAACTAGATAGCTAATGTCACTAATTTTAAATTTCAAAGTACTCTAATACAATACAAATCTAAATAAAATTAAAATTTAGAGTCTCACCTTATATATTTTTTAAAATTTGTGTTTGAATGAAAAATTTCGGTCTTATTTTCATAAAACAATAAAAAGTCGATGAAAAAATAATCCATAGGGCATGAGAAGTGTTTAGGGGTCTGAAAGGATAGCAGATGACCCCTCCCGTCGACCATTTCAATTTGGCACACGAAGCACCAAACACCCTGTATAATAGAACTATTCTTCTTGACATAAGTCAACTTATGCAGTGTCAATTTTATTTTTTAATGTTTGCCGTCCACTAGGAATCACTCCTGTATCATGAGTGCGTTCACAAACATATAAACTCACAATACACATGACAGCTAGACCCGGAACAATTATCTTTAGGCCATTCAAATATTTTTTCTGCGCGGGAACCGAACCCACGACATGGAGCGCTGCAGCCAATCACTCAAACACTGCGCTTGGTAGTAGTAGGTAAAATAATTAAAATCACCATTTCTTAACTTACCATAGACACTTCAGTCTAAACTTGTAAATGCTCCTTATCACACTCATTAATCAAGGAGATGTCAGCAACCGTATGGGCGCAGCAGGGTCGAAGCCTACGGGGCCAAGGTTCTGATTCTAAAAAAAAAGACTCGGCCCTGATATGACAGGCAACGAAGGAACAGGAATGGGTTTTTAGTCAGTAAAAGTCTGACACTATCTCTCGCTCCGCCCAAGAGCGGGGGATGTCATTGGATGATTTTCCAACCGAAAAAAAAACCAATCACACTCATTAAAAACGATTCGTCATGGCTTCGGCATCGTATGTCAAGGCCAGGTCAATGTCCGAAAGCATATAACAGTCGATAAATTAAATTAGGTACCTACCTTTTAATTACTTACATAAATAAATAAAAAAAAAACAGCAAAATAAAATTACTCCGATTTATATGCAAGACTTTCAATATTTATCATAAGCATTCCCATCTATTTTTAAAAATTTATTCTTCTGAAAGGGAATGAGGATCAGTCATGATTTTTGTGGAGTATGCAGACTTATAGCGTCAAAAAAAAAACAGGAAATACTGTGAAGAAATTATTTAAATCGGACCAAAAATTACGAAGATACACGAGAATGAAGAGACTCGTGACGTCATCAGAGCGCGCGTTTCCAAGTAGCCGTTCAGAAAAACCTTAATAATAATAAATCCACCATTTCTTGACGGATTTTAATCATTTAAAAATTAAATGCTCAGTAAATTATTACACATATGATGCACTTAGTAAAAATCTGGTTTGCTATTATGTGTTTTATCCTCATTGGTTATGATAGCGTGATGGTTGACAGGAATGAATGACTCGATTCACAATTCTAGCAAATACACAAAGTTATAAAAAGATTTTTATCATCACTAGCAAGAGGATAAACTAGAGAATTTTGAGGAAGTTGGAAGATACCGGTCGCTTTTGGTTTTTTTTATAGCCATGTAAATAGCTGTAACATGGACAGATATAATTTAAGTCCAAAACTTTGCAAGTAAATTAAAAAAAAAAACTAGATAGCTAATGTCACTAATTTTAAATTTCAAAGTACTCTAATACAATACAAATCTAAATAAAATTAAAATTTAGAGTCTCACCTTATATATTTTTTAAAATTTGTGTTTGAATGAAAAATTTCGGTCTTATTTTCATAAAACAATAAAAAGTCGATGAAAAAATAATCCATAGGGCATGAGAAGTGTTTAGGGGTCTGAAAGGATAGCAGATGACCCCTCCCGTCGACCATTTCAATTTGGCACACGAAGCACCAAACACCCTGTATAATAGAACTATTCTTCTTGACATAAGTCAACTTATGCAGTGTCAATTTTATTTTTTAATGTTTGCCGTCCACTAGGAATCACTCCTGTATCATGAGTGCGTTCACAAACATATAAACTCACAATACACATGACAGCTAGACCCGGAACAATTATCTTTAGGCCATTCAAATATTTTTTCTGCGCGGGAACCGAACCCACGACATGGAGCGCTGCAGCCAATCACTCAAACACTGCGCTTGGTAGTAGTAGGTAAAATAATTAAAATCACCATTTCTTAACTTACCATAGACACTTCAGTCTAAACTTGTAAATGCTCCTTATCACACTCATTAATCAAGGAGATGTCAGCAACCGTATGGGCGCAGCAGGGTCGAAGCCTACGGGGCCAAGGTTCTGATTCTAAAAAAAAAGACTCGGCCCTGATATGACAGGCAACGAAGGAACAGGAATGGGTTTTTAGTCAGTAAAAGTCTGACACTATCTCTCGCTCCGCCCAAGAGCGGGGGATGTCATTGGATGATTTTCCAACCGAAAAAAAAACCAATCACACTCATTAAAAACGATTCGTCATGGCTTCGGCATCGTATGTCAAGGCCAGGTCAATGTCCGAAAGCATATAACAGTCGATAATGAACAGAGCTTGATCTATGTAGGTACTTAAATTAAGTTTTTATTTTATTTAGTGATTGACGGAAAGATTTATAGTGTCCTTGAAACACAAATGGCAACTGAAGAAACACAGGTGTGTTTTGGTCAGAGACCAATGGGGGCGCCCCTACAAGGTGGTGCGAGAAAAGCTCCGCCCCTGGGCTCCCCCACTGACGCAGAGTCTCCGGCCCCAGCTTGTGGAGGGTGTGGTTAGCGCTCTGTTCCCCACGCGAGGAGAACACTCTCCCCCGCCTATGGCTCCGCCACCTGCGGTGTCCAACGTGGACCTCGACGGCGACGACGACGACATTGCTCCAGAGGTGACCGAGGTAGAAATGCGAGTGGCGGTACGTAGGCTCAGTGCCAAAAATACCGCCCCAGGACCCGATGGCCTGCCTGGAAAGGCCTGGGTCCTGGCCATGGAGGAACTCGGGCCTCGACTAAGAGGGCTCTTTAGCGCATGTATGGAGAGGGGCCAGTTCCCACTTCGCTGGAAGACCGGGAAACTGGTCCTCATCGCGAAGCCGGGGCGCCCTGCGGACTCACCGTCCGCGTACCGGCCCATCGTGCTGCTCGACGAGGTGGGCAAGCTCTTTGAAAGAGTAATTGCAGACCGCCTCGTCGCGCACCTAACACGGGTGGGGCCGGATCTTTCGGACGGCCAATTTGGCTTTCGCAGGGCGCGCTCTACGGTGGACGCCATCATGCGCGTGCGAGCCCTCACGACGGGGGATGCGGTGTCCCAGGGCAGGTGTGTCTTAGTGGTGTCTTTGGACATCGCCAACGCTTTCAATTCCCTGCCCTGGAGTAGCATTAGGAGGGCACTCCGGTATCATCGGGTGCCGGACTACCTCTGTCATGTTGTCGAGGCCTACCTGTCGGACAGGTACATTATCTACCCTGGTCACCTGGGAGAGTGGAAACGGCGAGAGATGTCGTGCGGTGTTCCGCAGGGATCGGTACTAGGACCACCCTTGTGGAACATCGGGTACGACTACGTGCTGCGCGGCGATCTCCCTGACGGGGTCAGCGTGGTCTGCTACGCAGATGATACGCTGGTCCTGGCGCGGGGAGAGTCATACCAGGCGGCGGTCGAACTAGTGACTCGCGGGGTTGCGACAGTCGTGGAGAGGATCCAAGAGTTGGGACTCGAGGTGGCATTGCACAAGTCCGAAGCCATGTGCTTCCACGGCCCTCGGAACGCGCCACCATCGGGTTCCCAACTAACGGTAGGAGGAGTTCACATCGGCGTCGAGTCGACGATGAAGTACCTTGGACTTGTCCTCGACAGCCGGTGGAACTTCGAGGAGCATTTCCGACGTCTGGCTCCCAAACTGGATCGCACAGGGGCTGCCCTCAAGCGGCTCCTGCCCAACCTAGTGGGTCCAGACGCCTCCTGCCGGAGGCTCTATGCAGGAATCGTTGGGTCCATGGCCCTTTACGGGGCGCCGGTATGGGCGCCGTCTCTTCGAAAGCGACCGGCAGCCAAGCTGAACGCAAGCCAGAGGGTCATGGCCATCCGGATGGTGCGGGGATACCGCACGATTTCCCGCGAAGCAGCATGCCTCCTTGCTAGCCAACCACCGTGGGAATTGCAGGCAAAAGACCTTGCACGCATGCATGATCTGCGCATGGAGATGCAAAGCCGGGGCGAAACTCCGCTGCCGCGCCAAGTAGCGGCATGGCAGAAAAACTTCCGGCGGGATCTCATGGTGGAATGGCGACGGCGACTGTCGCAACCCAGTGCTGGGCACGCCTTAATTATGGCGATAAGTCCCCTCTTTGAGGAGTGGCTGGAAACACCTCACGGCGTCCTTACTTACCGCATGACGCAGGTCCTCACCGGGCATGGTAAGTTCGGGAGGTTCCTGTACCGGATCCGTGCAGAAGAGACGCCCGGGTGCCACCATTGTGTGGACCGCCCGGAGGACACGGTGGAGCACACGGTAGAGGTGTGCCCCGCTTGGGCAGAGCACCGCCGTGTCCTCGTGAGGGCGATCGGCGGCAGCGATCTCTCGCGCCGGGCCTTGGTACAGGCCATGGTCCGGAGCGAGGAGGAGTGGCAGGCGGTCGCCTCCTTCTGCGAAGCAGTAATGTTAGCAAAGGAGGCGGCCGATCGCGTGAGGCAACGGCAACGGTCCTCACGCCCCAACCGCCGCCGGGATTCCGATCCCGATTTCCGGCCACCGTAGGCGCGGGCTTGCGGACGGCGAGCAATGGGTGGCTCGCCGTCCGATCGTCCGGTAACCGTCCGGACCGAGCCTAAGTCGCCGACGGCGCGTAGTGTTCCACGCGCGCCTCAAGGAGATGTCAGCAACCGTAGGGGCCCAACAGGGTCGAAGCCTACTGGGGCCATGGGTGATGCGAAAGAGATCCCCGGGGACCTGGAAAACAAATGGCAAAGAAGGAACAGGAGTGGGTTTTTTGTCAGTAAAAGTCTGACACTATCTCACGCTCCGCCCAAGAGCGGGGGATGTCATGAGATGATTTTCCCACACGAAAAAAAAAAAAAAAAAAAGGTGTGTTTTGGTACAAGTTTCAGTACAAGCCTGATAGTCCCTCTTGCTCCACCCTGAGTGGTCTGGGAGGATTGATGATATCCCCCCTCAAACAAAAGGCTCGGCAATTCAGCATAAGTACACAGAGATTTGACGCTGTGCAGACTTGTTAAGAAAGCGATACAATAAATACAATATAGAACTTTATTCTCTTTTCTAAAAGGTACACATTACAGTGATTATGTCACTGTAAAATGTTAGCATAAACCCCACAGTATATTTTTATTCGAATTTTATCCTTGAAGTGATTGACTTTTAATGTAATAAACAAAGTCGCTATTTATGGCTGGGTGCGCCACGCCACATCGCCATATCTATTATTCGTGATACGGTCTTTACTTTAGTGTAAGCCATATTTTTACGACAGTATCTCCAATTTATCTACCGCGTTGAATTTCTGAAAAGAAAAACCCGTGGTCCCTGGAACGCAAAAGGCAACTGAAGGACACAGTAATGTGGTTTTAAGTCAGTAAAATCCTAACACGGTCTCTCGCTAGAGCGAGTCGAAAAGTTATTGGACGACTGGCTTCTACCAGCGGCTTCGCCCGCATAAAAGTAGGTTGTCTCCATACAAACTTTGAACCCCCGTTTCATCCCTTTAGGGGAGGGGTGTAATTTAAAAAAATCCTTTCTTAGTGCTCGCCTACGTCATAAAAGGAAACCTTGTGCAAAATTTTACACTCCTAGTCCCAGTAGTTTCGGCTGCCGTTGATATGTCAGTCAGTCAGTTTCTCCTTGAGTTCAAAAACATGAGCCACATATTAGAATGCCCCAAGTGCATACACCTGCACTTTGGAGGATTTGATGAGTGCTACCGATGCTGCTATTAATGTAGCCACCTATTAGGCACAAACAGTTTGACGAGTTTACCATCGAATCGAAAAGAAGAAGAAGTTTCTTTCCTTTTATATAAGTAGATTTCCAACCTCATCATGGTGTGCCCAGGGACCCTTCGAGTTCGAAACCCTAAAAATCGTGTAAACCAAAATAAGGTTGTATTTTAAAATGTGATAGGAAACCAGTAGCTGTTTTTTTTTTTTCAGAATGCATGTCTACATTATGATATGAATTAAGCAGACTAAGTTTATGTATACCTTACATATAAAACGTATTATACGAGTACACCCACCGTAGGCGCGGGCTTGCGGACGGCGAGCAATGGGTGGCTTGCCGTCCGACCGTCTGGTAACCGTCCGGACCAAGCCCAAGTCAACGGCGCGTGCTGTTCCACGCGCGCCTCAAGGAGATGTCAGCAACTGTAGGGGCCCAGCAGGGTCGAAGCCTACTGGGGCCAAGGGTCTGATTCTGAAAGGAAGACTCGGCCCTGGTACGAAAGGCAACGAAGGAACAGGAGTGGGTTTTTAGTCAGTAAAAGTCTGACACTATCTCCCGCCCCGCCCAAGAGCGGGGGATGTCATAAGATGATTTTCCCACCGAAAAAAAAAAAAAAATATACGAGTACATATGTTGCATTGTCCCGTTTTTATACTACTGAGCCGATTTAGATGATTGAGGTATAAATAAAAAACAAAACAATATGACAAATAAATGAATGTAGTGACATTTTTTGCACAATATGTTGTTACTGGTTCTTATATTATTTATCAAGCGCATCTGAACAGCTTTCGAAAACCTCAGTCGTCCGGCTATTGTATGCAAAACAATAAATAAGTGAATGCAGGATGGATTAAATTATCAGATGTTTTTACGAGTATGTTACGACAGCAATTGATTATGTGCTTCTTGAACCAAGATTTGATTCAAACACTGAAACCCTAGGAGCGGAGTTGCGAGAAAAAGATATAAAAATAGGTTTTTTTTGTTGAGGTTTTTTTTTTTTTTTTCCGGTGGGAAAATCATCTTATGACATCCCCCGCTCTTGGGCGGGGCGGGAGATAGTGTCAGACTTTTACTGACTAAAAACCCACTCCTGTTCCTTCGTTGCCTTTCGTACCAGGGCCGAGTCTTCCTTTCAGAATCAGACCCTTGGCCCCAGTAGGCTTCGACCCTGCTGGGCCCCTACAGTTGCTGACATCTCCTTGAGGCGCGCGTGGAACAGCACGCGCCGTTGACGACTTGGGCTTGGTCCGGACGGTTACCGGACGGTCGGACGGCAAGTCACCCATTGCTCGCCGTCCGCAAGCCCGCGCCTACGGTGGCCGGAAATCGGGATCGGAATCCCGGCGGCGGTTGGGGCGTGAGGACCGCTGCCTCACGCGATCGGCCGCCTCCTTTGCAAGCATTACTGCTTCGCAGAAGGAGGCGACCGCCTGCCACTCCTCCTCGCCCCGGACCATGGCCTGTACCAAGGCCCGGCGCGAGAGATCGCCGCCGCCAATTACCCCCACGAGGACACGGCGTTGCTCTGCCCAAGCGGGGCACACCTCCACCGTATGCTCCACCGTGTCCTCCGGGCGGTCCACACAGTGGCGACACCCGGGCGTCGCTTCCGCACGAATCCAGTGCAGGAACTTCCCGAACTTACCATGTCCGGTAAGGACCTGCGTCATGCGGAAGGTAATGACGCCGTGTTGCCTTTCCAGCCACTCCTCAAAGAAGGGACTTACCGCCATAATTACGGCGTGCCCAGCACTGGGTTGCGATAGTCGCCGTCGCCATTCCGCCATGAGATCCCGCCGGAACTCCTTCCGCCATGCCGTGATTTGTCGCGGCAGCGGAGTTTCACCACGGCGTTGCATCTCCACGCGCAAATCGTGCATGCGTGCAAGGTCTTTTGCTACAAGATCCCATGGTGGCTGGCCAGCAAGGAGGCTCGCTGCTTCGCGGGAAACCGTGCGGTATCCCCGCACCATACGTATGGCCATGACCCTCTGGCACGCGTTCAGCTGGGCCGCCGGTCGCTTTCCCAGTGACGGCGCCCACACCGGCGCCCCATAAAGGGCCATGGACTGGACGATGCCTGCGTAGAGCCTCCGGCAGGAGGCGTCTGGACCCCCGAGGCTGGGCAGGAGCCGCTTGAGGGCAGCCCCGTTCCGATTCAGTTTGGGAGCCAGACGTCGGAAATGCTCCTCGAAATTCCACCGGCTGTCGAGGACGAGTCCCAGGTACTTCATCGTCGACCCGACGCCGATGTGAACTCCTCCTACTGTTAATTGGGAGCGCCGAGGCGGCGCGCTCCGGGGGCCGTGAAAACACATGGCCTCGGACTTGTGCAGCGCCACCTCGAGTCCCAACTGCTGGATCCTATCAACGACTATCGCAACCCCGCGTGTCGCTAATTCGACCGCCGCCTGGTACGACTCTCCCTGCGCCAGGACCAGCGTGTCGTCTGCGTAACAGACCACGCTGACCCCGTCAGGGATGTCGCCGCGCAGCACATAGTCGTATCCGATGTTCCACAAGGGTGGTCCTAGTACCGATCCCTGCGGAACACCGCACGACATCTCTCGCCGTTTCCACTCTCCCTGGTGACTAGGGTAGATGATGTACCTGTCCGACAGGTAGGCCTCGATCACACGACAGAGGTAGTCGGGCACCCGGTGATACCGGAGTGCCCTTCTAATGCTACTCCATGGCAGGGAGTTGAAGGCGTTGGCGATGTCCAATGACACCGCCACGACACACCTGCCCTGGGATACTGCATCCCCCGTCGTGAGAGCTCGCACGCGCATGATGGCGTCCACCGTGGAGCGCCTCCTGCGAAAGCCGAACTGGCCGTCCGCCATATCCGGCCCCACCCGTGATAGGTGCGCGACGAGGCGGTCTGCAATTACTCTTTCAAAGAGCTTGCCCACCTCGTCGAGCAGCACAATGGGCCGGTACGCGGACGGAGAGTCCGCAGGGCGCCCCGGCTTCGCGATAAGGACCAGTTTCCCCGTCTTCCAGCGAAGTGGGAACTGGCCCCTCTCCATGCATGCGCTGAAGAGCCCTCTTAATCGAGACCCGAGTGCCTCCATGGCCAGGACCCAGGCTTTCCCAGGCAAGCCGTCGGGTCCTGGGGCGGTATTCTTGGCACTCAGCCTTCGTACCGCCACACTCATCTCTACCTCGGTCACCTCTGGAGCATTGTCGTCGTCGTCGCCATCGTGATCCGCGTTAGACACCGCTGGTGGCGGAGCCATGAGCGGGGGAGAGTGTTCCCCTCGCGCTGGGAACAGAGTGCTCACCACACCCTCTACAATCTGGGGCCGGAGACTCTGCGTGAGTGGGGGGGCCCAGGCACGGAGTTTTTCCCTCACCACCTTGTAGGGGCGTCCCCACGGGTCTCCGTTCAGGGTCCCCAGCCACACGTTGCGGGCCTCCAACTTGGCCCGCTTTATTTCCGCTCGGAGGGTGCGCTTTGCCACTCTGTATCCCTCGTACAGCTCCGCCTCTCTGGCCTCCGCATCCGGCGGGCGGATGCGGCGACTGCGGTGTCTGGCGTACCGGCGCCGCGCAGCATTGCACGCATTGCGCAGTGCCGCAATCTCCGGCGACCACCAATACACCTGGCGCCGGGCACGTCCTGGCCGAACTCGGGGCATTGCCACGTCGCAAATTTGCGACATGGCCTCCCGGAACCACTCTGCCTCGACGTCAATGTCGACAGGCCTGTCCGGTGCTTGCACCCAGGCCTGTACCATCGCGGCTTCCAGGAGGAGCTCCCGGTCCAGCTGCTTCAGCGCCCAACGCGGACCACACGGGGTCTGTTGGACCGGCGCGATCGAGGTCTGGGCGGAGATGTCAAACCGAATGTACTGGTGGTCTGAGTACGTCTCCACCCCCTCCATGACGCGCCAGTCGACAACACGTGGCGACAGAGCAGGGCTGGCGAACGATATGTCCACCACTGACTCGCCCTGCATCCGCACACACGTGGGGACAGAACCCCGGTTTAGGACGACCAGGCCTGTCTCCAGGGCCCAGTCCTCCACCATCCGACCCCGCTGGTTCGTGAACCGAGAACCCCAAGCCAAGTTTTTGGCATTGAAGTCCCCGCAAACGACCACGGGGAGGGAACCAAACCTAGCGACGACGGCATTCAGCTCCATAAGGGAGATGTGGAGATCAGCGAGAGTTCTGTTTTTTTTGTTGAGGTGGAAAATCATCCAATGACTTCTCTCGCTCTAGGGTAGAGCAGGAGGCCGTGTCAGAATTTAACTGACTAAAACCACACCTGTGCCCTCAGTTGCTCTTTCTGCCCCGGCTATTATCTAGCTTAAAAACTATATTTTAGTAGACTGCCAGTAATATAGGTTTTAAAAAAATCATCAAAATAAACCCTTATAATTTAAAACATGATACGAACTGTGTTACTGTTAAAATTCTCGGTCAACGACCAACCGTATATGATTCAATCAGCAAAATTACATGTGCCGTATTCAATTCAATGACTGACTGATAAATTAATAACCTACAATTTATTGTATTACAAAGTCTAAGTCTTGCTACCAGTGGATTTTTTTATTCGTCTGATTCTCACAATAAAAATGCGTGTTTATAAAAACATTTGTAGTGACGACAATTGTTTTCATAATACAGTAATTCTCAATCACGTGTGTCAAGAAAAGTTTTTTTTTTTGTATTATTGCGTTTGACCACTATTTCACCTGATGGTAAGTTGGTAACATCGTGAGCGAAAAGAAACCTCTGAAATATTTATTTTGGATAGATGAGCTCTTGAAACTTTACGATTGTCAATCTAAGAATCTTTGTTTATTTGCTCTCATTACCTATAACCATTTACCACAGTGTCTCAAGACGAAAGTCTGCGATCAGTGCGTGTTGCCAGTGATGACATATGGCTCTGTTAAGTGGTCGCTCACAATGGACACATCAGAGGACTTTAAAGTCACCCGAAGGGCAATGGAAAGGGCTATGCTCGGAGATGGAGACGTCACTTCGTACGTCTTCAGATCTTGACGTTTGGAACTTGGTTTAATAGCCTTATGCCAAGCACAGAACACTCCATGGTTCACTGTGCAAGTAAATCGATACAAATAAGCACTGTCTATATATATAAAAGGAGAAACAGACTGACTGATATATCAACGCACAGCCGAAACTACTGGGACTAAGAGTAAAATTTTGTATAAGGTTTCTTTTTATGACGTAGGCGAGCACTAAGAGAGGCTTTCCTAAAACTCACCCTCCATGGGGATAAAACGGGGGTCCAAAGTTTATTAGGAAAAACCTACTCGCTGGTAAAGTCGCTGGCAGAACATACTTATAAATAAAACTGATAGAAATATTATAATTATAACACATTTGTATAATCCTTATTGTTAGTGTAACTTATCTAGTAACCAACTCCTTGAAAATTGATAAAACTAAGCCGTCGGTAGCACTCGAAACGTTATCGTTTTAATTGTTAAACAGAATTTTTATTTCAATGAAGATAAGACGCATTAACTGAAGCCGAAAGTCAACTGAATATTGTATTATGTGTAAGGCGCGACCTTCACGAGCGGGTGTCCCGCAGCGTTTTTTTTTTTAATTTAGACAGAATGGCCGAAGTCAATTATACTATTTAAACATTGAAGTACAGAGATGATAGATCAATAAAATTAAATGTAAACAGCGATAGTATCGTCCTCTCAGATAGACTTCATTCTGCCAGGATTGCGGGTTCTGCGGGTTCGAAAGAGTTACCGTATGGTTACCGTGGTCCTGAACCGTAAAGGGCGACTGAACGGTTACAAGTGGGTTTTAGTCGGTAAAAGTCAGACATTTCTTCTCGCTCTACCTTTGATGATTTCCCACGTAAAAAAATAGAATCGCTTCATTCTATAGCAAATCTATACGATATGATTGCGGTAATTTGACGAATGACTGTCGAGCAAAACGTCAAATCGTTGCGATTCATTTGCTCGTCTAGGTGGCGCCTTATTATACTAATTTAATTAGTAATTCTAGTCTTAGTCTATTTTGTTTTGAACCTCCTTGTCGCAAAGACATTTTTATTTTCGGCCTCAACAGCACTTTGAACGTTACGAGTATGTATGGGTATGTGTTACAGCACAATTTAATTTACTCTTTCAATAATTTTGTTACCTTCATATTTCATAATTTTGGTACCAGGCTCTTAGCTTATTACATTACATCTTCGACATATATCTACCTGCTTTAAAGCAAGTAAAAATTCCCAGCGATCTCTCTTTAAATTGAATTCTGCCATCGAACTGTTTCCATTAGGAAACGAGCTAAAACCTGAGGGTTTTTAATAAGTCAACAGTGAATAGATTGCTTCTACCACATCATCGCTTACCATCAGGTATAGTGGTCAGACACGTGCCAATTTTTTGTTGTTGAAGAAAACCTTCAAATAATTTTCCCGCTGTGGTTAGAGCGAGAACTTTTACTGACTAAAACCTACATTTGTTCTAGAGCTGCGTTAAAACGAGTAATTCAGCAGCCGAAACACTGGCCCATACATCGACACCCGCATCGAACAAGGTAGTATCTCGGATTACATTCCAATTTGAGTTACCACCATAGGCATAATGTTTGTGGAATGAGCTACACGACAGTTATAACGACGTATTTCTAGCATTGATGCACAGATTAATATTTCAGTAAATATTATACTTTTCCTGTAAACAAAATTCAAACACGGCACTTTATAGTTCACTAGCTTCTGCCAGCGGCTTCGCCCGCGTGAAAGTAGGTTTTTTAGGAAGCCTTGTGTAAAACTTCACGCTCCCAGTCCCAGTGGTTTCGGCTGTGCGTTGATATGACAGTCATTCAGTTTTTCCTTTTATATATATTATAGATTCTGAAAAATTACTGAATTAATGTTACAACATTCAAACTTGTGCGATGCGTGTAGACATATAAAAAACAAACAAATTTTTTTTTTTCAACCATTTTCATCTTTTCTGCAGTACTATAAAGTTATGACATTATCAGCGATAAGCATAACTGTATTGCGGGACTATTGAACGCCATCATCTCCCTAGCCTGTTCCCAAATAGCTTGAGGTCGGCTTCCGGTCTAACCGGATGCGGCATACACGTGTTTCACGGATGGAGCAACTGCCTATCAGACCTCCACATCTACAACCCAGTTACTGGACAACACGATATACTTTGGATAGACTGATGGTCTGACTTTCTGCTACCTGACTACCTGCAACGACTGTCAAAGAATTTATCTTTTACCTATGACATACTACTTTTAAAATGAATTTATATGACTTTAATCTTGGTATAATAATTGTTGTCTAGTTTGTCAGAAAGAAATTCTAAAATTAATTAATAAATTTGCACACCTTATTAGGTCATAATACAGCGCATCTATTGTACCTATATGTAACACCTTTTTATACTTACCTGTAATATGCAAATAAACGTATTGATTGATTGAAGATCTACGACTGATATATAACCGGGACCAAAGGCTTTACATGCTTTCCGAGGCATGGGGTGTCAGGGGTGGTGGTATAAACTTAAAAAAGTAGGTACATTATGAAATAAAAAAATCACATTGGTACTTGCCCGGTTTTGAATCCGCCACCTCATTCATCCATGAGAGGCGGGTGCCTTAGCCACTGGTCCATCACGACACTATGGCCATCAAGTACCCATATTTAAATTCCCATCCATGATACTGGTTCTTTATGGACTATAAAATAAATTGCACAATTCACATGCACAATTTAAACGCCAGTGAAGCACTTGAGTACTCCAAATCCAGCTCTTCAACGATCTAATTTTGTCTGCAGACGCAGTCGTCCATCGTGCCGACCAAGACTACAGATGCTCGTATCAGTTTTATGATATTGGTAGTGCACCCTGTGACCTGAGCCATGGAGATGTCACACCAAGGAGGAGCGGAGGGCGAGAGCCTCCTGAGACAGGAGAGGGGAGCAGTCGTCATGCCTGGGCAGAGAGGACGTGAGTACATAGAATAATAAACCAAGATATTTTGAAGGCGAATCTGCAGCGATTGTCTTCCGTTTTTTTTTTTCAGCTATAAGATTATCAAAAATGTAAGCAAACATAATTAACACTAGCAGTCCCCCGCGATTTCACTTTCGGTCTTTAATTACTGCTCCGCTCCTATTGGTCGTAGCGTGATGTTTTATAGCCTATAGCCTTCCTGAATAAATGCCTACGGTATCCATAACTATAATTTTTTTTTTTTAATTCGAACTAGTAGTTCATGAGATTAGCGCGTTGAAACAAACAAATTCTTCAGGCCTATTAATAAAGATAGCAGCCACTTGAAAGCCAATTAAAGCCATTTTGCAAAGGACCTCCATGTTTAGGTATAATGGTAAAAAGACTAACTGACAGCTGAGGTCTTACCGCGAGCTCTTAACGCGATACATTTGACGACCTAAACTGAACTGTTAAAGGGATGGAGCTATATAGGGTGTATAGCTCCATCCCTCTTTCTCACTCACACGTCTGATATTTTAACACGTCATGGTAAGGCCCCTGAATTCTTTTAGTTTTCAATAATCTTCATGCTTTGACCAATTTGTTGATAAAGAACTCCCTATAAGCACCGCTCAATTTGTTGATAAAGAACCCCCTATGAGTACCGCTCAATTTAGTCTGCCTAATTTTTTATCAAAGTAGGACCTACTGGATGTTTTGAACCACTATCTAAACGGAAGCATTTCCACTCCGATAAGCCATTCCGTTTGGCCATGACCTATGGCAATGAAGGAACTTCTTTATGCCAACGAAGTAGTCACCAGAAGGGGTGATTCATGTTGTAATTATAACAGTGCACTCACTGTATTCATATTATAAAACTATTTGGTAACCGCGACTTTGTCCGCAAGACTCATAAAACAGCACATTGCCATGGTCACAATTTTAAGAATGTTTTTTTTTTTTTTTAACGGAACCTTAATTTCTGAAATAAAACCTTGTGATACTCCTTGTAATACCAGCTATATATCAGTGAAAGTCCCCTCAAAATTGGTCCAGCTGTTTCGGATATTTGCTGGAACAGACAGACAGAAATTTTGAAAAACGCATATTTGTTATAGGTATCGAATATATGTACTTTCATATGATTTATTTAAAAAAAAAATTACAAACAAACACCAATTTTATTTATATTTAAAGATGAACGTGCATACGTTTGTGCTGTTTGCCAAAAACGTGTCTGACAAACTGAAGTGCCCAAATTTTTTTTCTTCGAAATGAAATCACGTAGACACGAGTCATCGTTTTAAAAGGTATTTAAGGTTATTAAACCACGATACAGTGTTAAATGCGTATCAAATTGACCTTGACGATGGTTATGGATGACGGATGAAAAATATTTTTGTTTATCTACAGATCTATATTACGTATTATTCATCAGCTTAGATAACCCACCCGCCCGTGAGCTTGCGTATGGCGAACACTGGATAGCTTGCTAAACGGCCTTCTGGTAAGGACTAAACCCGAGTTGACATCGGGCCTCAGACTTGTCAGCAAAACGCACGGGGTCCAGTAGGGTCGATGCTTGCTATGGTTGTGGGAATAGTCGAAATAGTTACTGTGGTCCTGGGTTTTAATCAGTCACTAGACACGCCCTCTCGCTCCACCCAGAGCGGGATTAGTTATTTGATGATTTCTCACCTCAAAAAAAGAGAACTCTCCCACTGCTGAGGTACAAGCCTCCTCTTTTTGAGAGACAGTGGGCAAACAGTTTGAGGGTTTCCTCTCGAATTTTTTCTTTGTATTTTTTTTCGTAACAACACATGGATTGTGTGAGGAGTTATATGAAAGAAAAAGGAGTTACAGTGTGACCGGTGATAGGAAAGAATGGAATAAAAAAACGTTGCGCCGATCCCAAGTAATATGGGACAATGGTAGGAATATGATGATGCATTTGACATCAATTTGTCTTTGTGCTCTTATCTATGTCATAATCTGACGTCAATCTAACAGAAAAGCGATCCCAGGCGTTTAATTACAATAATTATTTCACAAAGACCACATCGACATGCGACAAAAAGATTTGTTCCATTTTAGTAGCACGAACTTAATATTTACACAACTGCAATGAAGTAAGGGCATTCACTTTTGTAGTTGAAAGTAGCAGTAGAAAGGTAGCTTGATAAAAAATATTTTTTTCTTGACAAAGAAATTGTATCTGATCAAAATTGGAAAGTTACCAAAAACGAACATGCACCATCGGATAAAAAAACTGAGTTTTCTGACAATGGCTTTAAATAGCTGGTGCTGTCAGCTTTTCTAATAGCTCCGTCCAATAAATAAAAATATATGAGTACCTACATAGCTGTTTTTTTTGGTGCAATATCATCAAATGACTTTTCAAATGATGGGTGAATTGAAAGTGTCAGATTTTTACTAAAACCCCTAAAACCAAACTTATGTAGATAAAAAAAATATTATTACCCTTTCCTCGACGAAGTTTACACTTCTATTATGTGATCTTTGTTTTTCTTTAGCGTCGAAATATCAAATTACATTTTTATTAATTTTTGATTTAATTTGATGGCTTTTGTCCAAATAGGAATATGTCAGCCCCATCAGATTAAACGTAGGTACCTAATAATATCAAACTAGTCATATGTAGCTGATTCAATGCGTGTTTGGCAAGATTTGTATAGAATATGCTGATTCATCCAATTTAAGGCCAGTCCAGTTGTCAATTTGACCCTTTAACATTGACATAAGTAATGTAAATCGTCTTTTTGTGTTATTGACTAACATGATTTAGTTTTTTAGGCCAAGAATAGTTTTCAAACTTAGAATTGCTACAAACAGATTGCAGCAAAATGCAAATTCTATTAAAGTTTTCTCATAAAACTACTATAGAGAAACTTGGATTTTATTCAGGGTTATGATTTTATTTAATATTGCTGTTACTTTTTTCGCTGTTTTGTTTTATAAATATTTATCTTCAAAAATGCTTTCTATTGAACCCATAAGGCGTATCAATTTTTTTAAAGAAATTGAATGTTTTACAAAACTGAAATTGTTTTGACGTTTTTTGACGTAGGTACTCAATCGCGTTATCGTAAACTTTCGCCATGTCAAATAGTAAAAAAAGTGGTCTGTTAATATCACCAGACAGAGCTTATAGTTTGACGTTTTCCTAAACGCGATCGAGTAACTTAAAACACTCACATTATGACCACAGAATTTTTTCTAATATTCGCAAGTGCCTTGTGGACGGGTCGGACGGTAAAGATGACGAACTCGGTAACGAAATAAAAGTAGATGGACGGATCGATCTTCGAGATTAAGCAGCTAAGGCAGGCTCATGGATGGGTGGCAATCCATTTTATATTGAGATTCCTGCGTGCACCAGAAAGCACGTTAGCTCGTTGGTCTTAGCCACGGATATGGATATTATAGCCTTTACGGGTAATCAGTAGACAAACTATTCTCGACACAATGCCCCTTGTATTGTGTTACCTAATTGCAAATGTATTGTTGGATTGTAGAGGTCAGATAAGCAGTCGCTCAATGTAAAATACTGATCTTCAGTTACATCCGGTTAGAATGGAAACCGACGAGCTGAAAAGGCGGGAAAAAGATGTGATCAAAGATATATATAGATCATTCATATTAATGGTGTATACACATGTGTACCACACGTGTGGTCTGAACAATAGCTCATCGTACGTTATTTACGAATGTCTCGAATGACGTGCTTAGTTATATTTTCCATGCTTTGCAAAATATTGTAATTCTACCACTAGTTCTGCTCGCTTTAGTCTATAAGCCACGTATGCACTATGTAGAAATTGTTGGTGTAAACCTAAACGTAGCTGGAAAATGCACTGTGTTGCAAAATGTGGAGCGATTTTGCGAAGCGCTTTATTGGGCTACCTTCCCCCTTTCTTAATTTAGTTATTTATATTGAGATGCAAAATTGTCCCACTTTCCAGCTTTTGATTTTTAAATGCTCCGAAGATTATTGTTCAATCGAGTTGGCTACCTAGTTTGTCTGAATTTAAGTAATCATATCAGGGTGCAAAGTTGCCCGACTTTCCAACTATTTTCAGATGCTACAAAGATTGTTCTTCAACCAAGTTAGGCTACCTGGGTTATCTTTGAATTTAAGTAATCGTATTGGGATGCAAAGGTTGCCGACTTTCCAGCTTTTGTCAGATGTTCTCAAAATTATTCTTCAATCTAGTTTAATTCGTCCTCTTCTTGATTATGGGCCTGGTGATTTGTCGGTTTAAGTGTTGGTCACCTATTCATCATCCTGATTGTCGACCTGTATTTCTTTACTAGATTCGTCATTCTCAGCTGTGTTAGTTTTCTTTGCTTTTCCGCCTCCAATCTAACCCTTTTTTTGAAGAAACCTTGTAATTCTCTGGCATATACCTTGTATTTTGTAGTTTAATGCTGTTAGGAAGAACTGGTAACTATAGATTTTTGTTTCCAACAGTAAATAAAGTTGTATTGTTATTTCAGCTGTTTGGAAACTGTTAGTACAGTCTGATAAGAACAGGTTTGAAATTCCTTTTTTATCGATTACCATTGAGTAATTTTTATACATTTTGATAATGTCATCATAGTAATAATGAATTGTTTAAGCGATAGACATTTTTTAGGTCGACTAACTAACCAAAATTGCCAAACAAACCTCTATTCTAAATCAAATCCAGTGTCTTGACAAGCTCTACACTGATTTATCCTCACATGTGGACAGCAACAGAGAGCTTTTTTCAATATTTGATTAATGCAATGCCTTACGTATGTGGCTGTGGAAATATTATTATTTCCAACAACTGTGCAGCTCTATTATTATTTTATAAAACAAAGTCTCCCACCGCGTCTGTCTATCTGTTCGCGATAAACTCAAACACTGAACAGAATATCATGCGGTTTTCTACAATATACAGAGTAATTCATGAGGAAGGTTCAGGTGTAAGAATTTCAAAGATTTGTAACTCCCGTGCGAAGCTGGGTAGGACCGCTTGTAGATACAATAAATTCTTCTAAAGTAATAAGGACACAGAAAGACACGTTTCCATTATAGCAGTAAAATATGCTAACAAGCTGCCAACATAAATAATATTGATAAAGCTAATAACCAGACCTCAGTTTCCCTCCTAGCACTTTAATTTTAGGCTCTAAGTCTAAAATTTAGTAGACATCTCAGTTTACAATGTGACAGAAATCTTATAGCGGAGAATAAGGGTGGAGTCACATAGCTATATTGCTGGACGTATCGCTTGATGAGTAGCTAATGTAGCTCCACAGACCACGGAATAACTGCACCGGCAGGTTCTTATAGCCGGCAGTACTGATATGCACACAAGAGATTTATACAGTAGGTACTAGTAACCCGCCCTGGTATTGTTCTTTTTTATTAATGAAAACGGCATCAAACCCTGTTGCGTTGTTTAGGAGGAGTTGGCAGATAAACGGACTGACGCGGAAAGTGACCATTTCATACTGAAAGAAGAACAGGACGGACTGCGCGTTTTTCTGATGTCACGAATTGACTCGACAGCACCGAAGAGAAAATGCCCCGCGATCGGTTATCTTCGAGAGCTGTTGTGCGAAAAATATTAATAAGGCTTTGTTTCTACTAGGGTTAAGGAGTAGAAGCAAAAGTTTGTACGGCTCTATTGCACAAATCTATGCATGTTCGCTATTTAAAGTCATCAATATCTAAGCGTTTAGTAGTGTTACAGAGTAGTAGCGTATATCGAGTAAACGGAGACACGCTTGGTTTGTATGCAAAGTGCTGAGAGTACCGCCTCTAGCTTGACACAAGTGACAAATTAGTCAAGCAGTGTTGTACTAAGCGTCACTATAGTCTAGTGTAAACAGATGCAAGCATGAAACCACGCCATGCCTTGGTTCGCTAGCTAGAGCATGTCATCTAGGCAGCGAGTACTAAGCACTAATGGTCCACATCACTGGGATCACTGCTGACGGCTGCCTATTTTTTGAGGGTAGGAAACATCGAATAACTTATGCTCTTGTTAGGGCGAGAGTCTGACTTTTATTGTCTAACCCGTGTTCCTTCAGTTGCCTGTTTCGATTCAGGGCCGGTGCCTCTTTTGATCGATTCCGCAACCTTGCCAACTAATTGACGTACATGTTTCTGTGCCGTTCGACGTGGAACTTGATTTTGGAACATTTAACACGTCAGTAGAAGACCTTGGCGTTCAGAGTCAACTTGGTGTAAGAGTTGCTTGATTCATTTTATGGCAACTGCCGCTATCGGCTGGCAAACACCTGAGTCGTCGATTCTGAACTTCTTCTTTTTTTTTTACACACACATTATCACTTTCCATCAGGTGAGATATACCTGATGGAAAGTGACGATGTGGTCGACGATGGAGCACGCTAGCCTGGAAGAAACCTAAACTCTTGGCTTAAAGCTTTAATATTTGCCCTCATATTGTAGTTATCAGTTAACACTGGGTCTTTGGACGTTGCCTATTCGGTCTGGTCTGGAGTAAGTCGGTAAGCTGTTGTCTTCGGCGTTAGAGTGCTCGAGTGCTGTGATTTCGCTTTACCACACATCTATTCTCACATTCGACACAAACTGTTCATTATAATATTTCCTTATTACAGGAAACGTCAATTGCGTGATTATAAGATACGAGCCATGAGAAGGAATAAGACAGGCTTGATGATTACTGTCAACACAATATTATAACTGTTTTAATAATAAGCCTTCAGTTCCTAGTGACACAGTACCTAATTACATACATTATTCAGAGTGTGAGAAATCGGGCAGCTTTCTTGATACTTGATGTTACACGACTCTTAATGTTATTATTCTTTTTTCATTTGCCACTTGGATGTATCTTCAAAAATTCAAATTTGCAAATGGAGAAAGTTTGTAATTACACTGAGCCGTAAGCTAGGGTGTTATGGAGCCGAGGGCCGCTGTGACAAATTTCCGCGTGTATCAAACGATGTTTTTCAATATACTTACGAAGACATAAATAAACGGGGGTTGCCATGTGACTCGTAGGGGTCGGTTAGCGCCCAGCCTGATACGATAAATGTAATAAAATTGTGGTGGGGGCGAGCACGCGCTCTTATCCGCACTGGTGCGAAAAACAGTAAATTACGTGCATAACAGAGATAGGGATAAGAGCGGCTTTTCGAGTTAGTGTATTAAAAAGACTGCTGTTGTAGAAATTGCTAAAAGTATCAAGTTTTGAATATATAAAATATTCTCTTTGCATTTTGCAATCAAGTTTAAAATAAAAATAAGCTTTACGGTTGTCTTATGTCTTTTCACGAGAAAAGACATCGACTACGATTCATATCTAATTAGCACCTATTTGAGAAAATGTTGTAACGACTTTAACAACATGTTAGCATGACATCTTGTGATTTTCAATTTCACGACTATTTAATACCAGCACATTCGTTATTGAACCAACTCCATTTGTAAATAAAAACAATACAAAGATTTTTTTTATGGTTTTCAAACGTGATGTATAACTATTTTTGTTAAAGTTAACTTTGTTAAATCTGTGCTTTCTCTAAAAATAAATGTTTTCTACAACCATTGACGCAACTAAGAACAAATAATTCTATAATAATTATTCTGTTTCTGTAGAATGTTACATAACTACTTTTGTGTTCATATTTACTCGCACCTCAGACACCTTTCAAGAAAGAATAATCCTGACTGACAGAATAAACTTCTATAAGACTGACTGACAAAATACACTTGTAAGGGCCGTTATACACGACCCGACGCGTTGCGTCGACGCAGCGCACACACGACTGGCAGCAGCAGCTGTTTGTGCGTCGAGGCCGTTGAGGGGTGGACAAACGCAAGCGTATTTGGTTATAAATTTGCACACCGCAACTGTTTTTTTTTTTTTTATTAGCCTTATTTTCCAATGACTTCTCCGGCTCTAGGGTGAAACGAGAGGGAGTATTAGACTTTTACTGACTAAAACTCACCTGTGTCCTTCAGTTGCCTTTTGCGTTCTATGGCCAGGTCACTCAAACGTTCCCCGCAACATTACAACTGCGTTGTAGCTACGCACGTTGCGATGTCGCAGCCCCTGTATAGCCAGCCAAATATTTGCGTAGCGACGACCGCGACGTAACGCACTGTCCAATCCATTTTTATTGTCGAGATCAAAATTCATGAAGTAAGTGACATTTAAATTAAGATAAGAGACCTTCAAGTAATTAAATATAAAGGTGTAGATGTTCTATAGCCTGAAACAATGCAGAGCCTGACCTTCACAGGTCGATGTTCCGCGTGGGTCGAAGAGTCCAGGCTAAGTGGGTTTTGTTCGAGGTATCATACACGTATGCGGTGTATACTTACTTCCCTTTAAGCTAAGGGGATGTGAAGAAATTTCAAGTGCCTGTAGGTATAGTTATTATGGTTAGATACGTTTTGCGTAGTAAGAAAGGGTAAATTATTATGTTTAATAATAATCGCAGGATTTTTCTCCTTTTTACCGAACTTCGTACAGTATTTAACCAAAAAAGTTCAACCATTTTCAGTATAAAAAGTAAAATTAATAAACCATTTACAAAAAATACATATGTATTAAGTACGCAAGCAGAAATCAAGTTTATGAAAGATAAGCACGCATTTGTACGTTACACAACAGTTTTTACAAAAAAAAAAAAATAACCGGCTTCACTAAAAAGATCAAAATAATTTTAATTTCGGAAGTCGGTGTTTCTCGTTATTGTTTCATTCTTATTTAACACCAACTTCCGAAGTGACAGTTATTTTAGTGTTTTTTAGTGAAGTCGGTTTTTTTTAAGTTTTTTTTTTTTTCACACTTTTTAATTGCTATACTTATAACCAGAGTGCTTATTTCTCATGACAATTTCAATTTTAATTAATATATATTAATAATATAATAATAATAATATAATAATAATAATATAATAATAATTTATTCAATAAGTAGTTTGTACATGGCATACAGAGTAGTCTTATTAAACATTAGAGACAAACAGTACACTCAGTATACAGTGGGTTCTAGGACTCCCTTTCCTAAACTAGGCAGAAATTCTGTCTGTATCTTAGAAAAGAGTTTCCAATTTTAGAGGGTCGTATTAGGATTACAAAACAAAAGAAAAAACAAAAACATTGGTACGTGCAGTGGGTGGACAAAGTACTTAGTTAAATATGTGTAGTGTGTGTGCGTTTGTGTGTGTATGAGATTGAGTATGTGTATGTTAGTTTTTTAATTAACCCAAACACTGCTAGGATACATTGTTTTATTATGAAGTTCCCGTGTCTACCTTCCACCTTCCGGCTCCATAATCAGATGAGTTTGAAAGCCTCATAGCCAAAGTTCATCTAATGACAATCCTAATAAGCCAAACCACGGTTAGGATACATTGATTAATTACGGAGTATCTTCCGGCTCCCATCATCATAAGGTCAATTCGATGATACCATTTTCAACATAACTATTCAGAACCATTTATTTGTATTGTCGTCTTCATTGTGATATCTTGGCCATTTCTGGTCTTCTTCATCAGTTCCACTTCATCAAATGTTACTTTTTGACTGTAAATGCTTAAGTACTCGATGAAAATACCAAAATCACTATATGGTTGCCATCATCACAAATAAATTTTCAAAAAAATGGGACCAATCTGGAAGCATATCCGTTAAGGGGAAAAAATTGCAAATTGGTCCATTAACGACGGAGTTCTGAGGTAACGCGCTCCATCGTCGACCGCATCGTCGCTTTCCATCAGGTGAGATAGCGGTCAAGCGCGAACCTATCAAGAATAAAAAAAAGGAATATACAACCGAATTGATAACCTCCTCCTCCTTTTTTGAAGCCGGTTAAAAATATGTTTTAGCGGTGTAAATTCTAATTCCTGTGCCTAATTCTGGATGCACGCGACCACGACCGTACAGATATGAAAACCGCTTCCGGGCAAACTTACTGATTGCGATAAATATACAGCACAATTAATTCTAATTCTTAATAATATTAAATTCAATTAAAAGTGTTCTTTATCCTGTCTGGTAAAACCGCTGCGGTGGTGAATAGTAACAGGGTAATTGAATTTTAAGCAACGAATTGGTTTTCTTTAAGGTTGGAAATCATCCAATGACTTCTGCTGGCGGAGCGGGAGAGTGTCAGACTTTTACTGACTAAAACCCACTCCTGTATAGGAATACAGGAGTGGGTTTTAGTCAGTAAAAGAAGGATCTTTGCCTTGCGTTCCTGGACCCCGAGTTTCCTTTTCGGAAGATAACCGATGCCCCAGTAAACTTCCGCCCTGCAGGGCTCCTACGGTTTTGCTGATGTTTCTTTAAGGCGCGCGTGGAACACTACCCGCCGTCGACGTATCGAGCTCAGTATGGACGGCCGGACGGCGAGCTATCCCTTGCTCGTCGTTGGCAAGCCCATGCCTACGGTGGAAGCAACGACGTGTAATGTTTACTATTATGAGAAATGAAATCGCCCACATTGTTGGGGAAGATCGTTCAATCTAAGGAAACAGTATAATATTGTGAGAGCTGTAGCTCTGGCATATCACTTGTAGGCTTCTGGGATCTGGCCTTTATGGAGCTCTAAACTCGGAGAACAGTATTCCAATGCTTCTTCTTTAGTTACGGCATTTCGTTAGGTACATCATCCATGAAATAATTGTTTTAAAGCCATACAATTGTTTGTCTATCAAATTCATATCCTATTCTGCACTAGCTTCTGCCAGCGGCTTTGCCCACGGAAAATAGTTTTTTTCCATACAACCGTTTCACCCCCTTTGGGGCTGAATTTTGAAAAATGCTTTCTTAGTGCTCGCCTACATTAGAAAATGAAGCTTTGTACAAAATTTCACGCTCCTAGTCCCAGTAGTTTCGGCTGTGCGTTGATATGTCAGTCAGCTAGTCAGTTTCTCCTTTTATTTATATAGATAACCCTTCAAAAGTATTATTTTTTACCTTTCGCATTATTTTTTGTGTTGAGGAAACCATTAAATGGCTTTTCCTGCTCTAAGGTGAAGCGAGAAGGCATGTCCGACCTCAATAAAACCCACCTATATTCCTTTGTTTCTTTGTGTTCTAGGGCTACTCTTCAAACGGGGGGTAGTCTTTTATCATTGATAGGGTCGCGTTTGACTTCTATCTCACCTGATGGTAAGCGATGATATGGGCAACGATGGAGCCTTTGCCTACACCTAGAAGTAACCTGATCACTCTTGACTTAAAGACCCCTAGGTTGTAGCTATCAAGAAAGACAGACTCCGTCTGGAAATTTCCACTCTAGCAATACGTACAATAAATGTTTCAAAAACGTTTTGTACGTATGTTGATGATGTTCCTGCAGTCCTAGGTACGTTTTTCATGCGACCTGCAATATCACAATAGCAATAGATTAGCTGTGTGTTTCTTAAAGATGTTTTTTAACACAGACAGTTACACCTTTTTACGAGCGAGTGAATTTTCCTTCTGGACAAGGGATTTTTCCATTTCTAGGCGAAAGCATCGAACCCAGTTTGTTTCATTTCTTCTGGTTCTTTGTTTCTTTTCACCAATTTCCGAGGCTGCCATTTAAGTTTCGATATCTTCCCGCCTAGCTATTTCAAGATTGCAGGCAAGTTCTTACGATAGGCATTTGAAAACATTGATATGTAGCAAAAATGAATCCACAATTGGTAAGGTCATAGGTTGATCAAATCAGTTGAACAATGCAATCAAAGAATTCAAAGAGCAACGAGGAGGCTAGGCAATAAATCAAATGATATCAACGCAGTGACGTTATCAATGAGACGACCATCCACAGACCGACCACAGGGTTCAAGAGGACAAGGCGGCTACTGGTAGAGACAAAATCATCAAAGATTTACATACAAATAAAGTTTTCCAGTGTCACTGTTTGTTTATAGCACTAGGGAGTCTCATCGTCATCATTGTTTGAGTCGAAAGGCACTCACTGTTGGACATAGACCATCCCTAAGTATCGATATAACGATCGCTTCTGTACGTCTTGCATCTATCGGATAAGATAGGGAATAAGCATGACCAAAATATTTGTTATCTAACCAGTTTGTCGATAAATATATAAAAATAAAATGCTTATAATCGTAACAAAACAATCGAGATATGTATAAGAATTTTAAACAAGTATGTACCCCACCTGTCGCTTGTACAAACGCCGATTTCTATAATAGATTTATGTACTGGGCTTTGACGTCAGAGCGTATATCTGACTTCTCTTTTTGTCATCAACTTCGAAGCTTTATAACTTAGTCCCTAAAGAGGAATAGTAATTAATTTAGCAAATAAAAAAGACGTGCATAATGCCTATTGACAACCTATATTAATTCCGTTTATAAAACTTCTGTTTATTGTGCGGTAATACTTTCAGTTATGGCGTCTGGTCGCTGCCAGCGCCTCGTATCCGCGCTCTGTACGTGAACCGATCTACTACACTCACTGCATGTGGCCGAGCTGTTAGATAAACATTTATTTACGCTGTCAGTTGACAGGTTTTATGATGCGAACATGTGTGAGTACGACTTATATTAACGGTCTGTAACGTCCAGCGCTAGTCAATTTATTGGTCATATCGCCGGAATTACAGGATATGGATATGTAAATGCAGTGGGTTCTTCCTTCATGCCTCATCCTGGATTAGCAAGATGGCTAGCAATGCTCACTGCCCTGGTGTGCTTGAGCTACTGTACGGGTTCACCCGCGTTTTTGGTTACTGCTGCTTTTCCGTGGGTAAGCCTATACTGTTCGTCATGAACTTGGCTATCCCATACAGTAATATTTTAACTTAAATCCTACCGGTAGTTCTCAAGAGATTAACGTGTTTAAACAAACAAAAATCTTCTCTCAAAAATAATTTGTCGTCAGATGCTGTGCACACACACACGATGTGGATAAGTGGCAGGCTGGGACAGGGACTACGCTACGTGTACGTGAAAAAAAATCTCGTAGTGTCGTAACATGTCACATGAGACATTCGAGATTATTTGCACACTAGACCTGGGTTGACTGCTAAAACAGTAAACTGACCCTTTGGGTTAGGATCAAAAGTCATTGTAAACGCACGTGTTTCAGAAAATGTTGAGTATTGATTGCCTTTGGGTCTTTTAAGAGGATTACGCAGCTTTTACATCATTTCAAAAGGATCTTCCACTTCACTTTGTTTTCGACATCTATCGTCATGTCATATAGAGACTTGTCCATATATTCCTTATGGTCGTTATTAAGGTACATTATACTAGCTTTGTCTCGCTTCTCTTCCCATGTCCTATCCCGCAGAAACCGCGCATGTTTTGGCACAAAAAATAAAATAAAAGCCTATGGCACTCAATTGTGTTCATCATCATACCCTAAAGGAAGATCCACTGTTGGACATAGGCCTCCCGCAAGTGTCGCCATAACGACCGGTCCTGTGAGTCTCGCATTCATCGGATTCCCGCGACCCTCACTAGGTCATGGTCAATTTTGTGGAAGGCTTTTCAACTCTGTTTATCCCCATCGTCCCAATTGTGTTACTTTGTTTTTTTTTTTGTATTAAGATTTCAAAAATAAAAATTGACTACTCTTTACAAACATACATATACTCAAACCAGAATACAATGTTACCTCTTTATTATATTAGTTAACTCGAGTTCCAATCACTTACAAGTGTCTGTGCTTGGAACGTTAATTAATTAGCCTCTTTATAGCTCACGAGTAGTCTCAAGTTTCATGATATCAAATGATATTATCAGTCAAAGGTTCACGTGTCTGAATACCTCAGGATTAATATGCCTGTTAGTATCATTAAAATTTTCACTGAAATCTACAGGGAGTAACCATTCTAAATGTCATTTAACCCTTTAACCGCTTGCGAAGGATTGGTCCAACGAGTGGTTTCGTGTCCTATTCGCCAGGGTCGTGTGTTTGCGACTGGGTACTCAATCTAGTTTAGCTCTCCAATCCCCGTAGGTGACAGATGAGCTGACGAAATGGAGTATTTGGTCGTGGATGTGCGACCTTTGCGGAATAAAGGCGAGATTGTTTGTCGGATATATCCGTAGCAGGCGGGTAAAAAGTTAAGTTATATAATAGTATAAGTTTGCTCTGAGAAAATGAAACGAAAAGGCATTTGGATTACGCTTAAAACAAATTTTATAGCAACATTTGTAGCAAGCCGTTCTATTTCAGGGGTGAACGCCAACTAAAACCAGAGTAGCGAAATAAATCGGTAAAGGTTTTACTCAAGTAGGTCAGAGACGCTTCAAAAATACTTTTTGATATTTTTTGCGCGCAACTCTTGTTGTCTCTGGTATCTTAATGCCACATTTAATGTCATTTTCTAGCGAATACTGTTCTTTCAATACTCGTTTTAGTTTAGTGTTATTTAAAGTATTTTAAATAAGCTGTTTGATGACTAAAAATTACTTGAAGTTCACTTGTAGTCAGTAAGTATAATTTCACATAAGATTTTTTTCCGTGGCAAGTCAAGCCAGGTCTCAAGCTAGGTATGTCAATGAGCGAATCGTGGAGGAGAAAAAATATTATGTTCTTGTTTATACACATTAATTAAAGAGTTAATTCAATTGTAAAATGAACAATACAAATAATGAAACAATATTAAACTGGTGCCAGGCAGTCTTACTAATACAGCATCTGCGTTTATTAGATGTTTTGTTGGTCTGAGTTAGATGTGAAACATTGTAGTGTGTGGGTGGTCTATTTCAATCTTTCGTTTACGATTATGAGTATGACTAAATGGTACGGCATAATCCATTGATTGAGAACTTTAGTACCAATTGCGTTTGCAACTTACTCAAGACTTCAGGGTGACTTTAATTTGTAAGTAATCGTTTTTTTTTAGGTGGGAAATCATCCAATGACTTCTCGCGCTCTAAGGCGGAGTGTGAGGGCGTGTCAGACTTTTACTAACTAAAACCCACTCCTATGTTCCTTCTATGCCTTTGTTCCAGAGCCCCGGGGTTCTCTTTAGCACAACCCATGGCCCCAGTAGGCTTCGTCCCTGCTGGGCTCTCCTTCAAGTGTTGAAGTAATCATGGACAACATTTACCATGTACAAACCTGAATTACCAAAAAAATGTTCTGTCTCACATTTGTTGAGTATTTTTTTGCTAGTCTATTGTATCTTACTCCTGCTTCACTCCTTCCATTTCCCACGAACCCGCATTTCCTTCACCCCGATTTGGCGAAATGTTTAGCTCGTTCGTAGTCTATCGCGACCCTCTTACTACGTACCTACGTACCGGTTCTTTTGGTAAGAATCGAGCGGGCTCGTCCCGCCATATTCGTCTTGGTCTGCCGCGATGTCACTTTTTTTTTTTGTTGGTGGTAAATTATCAAATAACTCCTCCTGCTTTGGATGGAGCGACAGGGAGTCTCAGACTTTTCCTATGTAAAAACCCACCTGTGTTCCTTCGGTGCCCTTTGCGATCCAGGACCGCTCTTTCGAACATTCCCGCAGAGCCGCAATATCACCTAGCATTCAATTTTAATGGCACCCTTTAGATGGTTCTTTAAATTCATTGTAACTAGCTGTTGGCTGAATTTATTCAGGAAGAGGTCTATTCTGGGTCTTTTCCTTATTTTTCTTTCGTGCGTATTTCATAATGATGTAGTGTTGCAGAGTTTTATTAAAGCCATTTTTTCTGATAAGTCATTTAAAGGTGACATTTTTCAAAGCTCCAGCTATTTAATATTTGGCCCCCACGGCGCCATAAATATGGCAATACATTTTTATTGGTCATAACTTAGTTTCTAGGATTTACCGCGCGTACGCTCGCACGCAATATTCTTAGTAAATTATCATCAAAATATTTAAATTGTCGCTTTTGGACTTAAGGCGTCTAGTCTCTTGAACATCTGGCCGGAGTTAAATGCACACATAGGTACTCGTACTGCCGCCTGCGCCCGCCCGCACAGAACCCCGCTGAACTTTAAATCCATTTTATTTGCTAAATATTGATTGATTTACATATGCTATATACATTCTGAAGAATAAGTGTTCTTGTGCCAGCAAGTTATTGTGTAGACATATTTATATGGATCAAAGCTGTTTGAAAGGAGTAGAGAAAACAAGCGAAAAAATATATTGTCTTTTTTTTGGCAAAAGTATTAGTCGTACGTATGTTCTGTTGTACATGAATCTTTTAAAGATATATTTTAACCTAGCCATTACCGAGGAGTAGGATTCAGAAAAACACTGTTTTATGGCACTGCTCGGGAGCTAGGGCCTTAAGAGCGGCCAACTCGCGGTACATTTTCATACAACCGCTCTTACGTGATTATGATGTTATTACACATATTTCTCCAGATATTTTGGATATACAGATATCTTGTGGATATTATCTAGCCTTCTATAGAAATCAAAATGTAAATTTGTGTAAATCAATCCAGTAGACTTCTGAAAATCTGCTATTTTACGTGAACTTTGGCCCTTCACAATGTACTCATTTAATAATAATATAAAAAAGTACATCCATACACGCCTTGCACATTTAATCAAGATTCTGAATGACGACATTTATTTTTCAAAAACTAGGGGTTTTAAAAATACACGTTTACAATTTCCTGGAACAAGTCTTGTGAAATATTCGATTAAATCACGGAATTACCGAATGCTAACCGAGTTTTCAGGCGTTATTATCTCTTTTTTTTTCGCTTTGCGTCTTCGTAAAACATCGCGTTGGATTGCGTTTGATGAAACCATGCTCGATGTTGACGATAGCCGAGTGGAAAAGGACCCTCTTAACGTTATTTCATGGTAGTTTAGTGTGCTATTTTGTTAGAAGGCACGTATTCCGGTAAGAACGCTGATTTTTACTGATACAATTTTCCTTATTGACCCAATTTTCTTTACGCATATCAGTAGCCAAATAATGAGATCAAGGTTCGATGACAGAGTTATTGAATGCCAGATTGTTGAGACTACAGTTTATTATGGGATGGTATAAAATTTTATTTAAATTAAAAGTGACACGTGAAGCGTGTTGAATATAAACACGTTTCGATCACTGTATGTGATGTCAATGTGACTTTTGTCACCCTTGAATATTTTATTGTTCGTATAGCAAGCAAAGGTTTTAATCGTTAGAGCGACCATCCATTTTCTGGATCTGAATTTTGTTTGTTTTTTCTTTTTTTTCTTAACCCCTTTACGTTTCTTTGGCAGTGTACTTTCCACTCCTTGTGACTTTTTCCCTGCTACGTATTTTGCGGTCGCAAACATGAAAAAGGCGTTTTCTACAACTACCATTGGTATATTATCTTTCTTTTGTGTATCGACCTCCAAATATACTTTGCTATTTGAAAAACTACCAAATATGACATTTCTTTTCCTTTATTGGCACTGCGACCTTCAAGTATACTTTTACCATGTAATCTGATATAATTGATAATCAGATTTCTCTCGATAATCCACTATCTACTCTCACAATCTGATTACCGAGTCGGACTGGTCTATACCTTTGATATCTAGCCGCGTAGTAAATATCAATTTCCTTGACATTTTTATCTTTATGTACAGTCAGGGGTCAAAAGTGCAGCTCCACCTTACTTAAAATGTCTAAAATTTCTTTGTAGAAGAGGGTCAATGGTTCATGACTGATTTAATTGGTAGCATAGAATCTAAAGTATTAAATAAACTAGTTGTGGACTATTGAACTTCTACAAAAAAGAAATTTTAGACACTAGCATTGGTAGAGTGCAACTGCACTTTTGATCCCTGACTGAACACAACCATGATATGCGAAAAATTATGAGAATAGTTACCAAATGAGTACAAATTGATAAGGAATCTTTGTTTTCGGATATGCTAATAAAGGGTTAGTTTGTTTGTCATATGGGGTAGGATTTAGTGCATGTAAACGTGCACGCTATTAAACTTGTCATTTTGATTTAATCAAGGCAAGTTTGAGAATAGTATTATTCTCCTGTAAAAATCTTGTACCTTTACATTGTTAACACCTCTACGCTCCGGACTAAGCATTTCGCCTCGTCGGTCGTTTATACCGCTTACATCGAAGGATTGGAACAATTTGCCTGATGCGGTCTTTCCGTTCCATTATAATTTAGATGTCTTCAAGGCTAAAGTGAATAGGCTCTTAACAAACTATTGCACCTCACCATCAACGATTGCATCACTGCTTACCATCCGGTGGGATAGCACTTCTACAACTACTACTTGAAGGCCTCGCAACCTTAGTTCGGTCTTCGTCATAATTGTTATATTTTAAGTTCTCTTAATTACAATGATTCCATATTTATCATAGTATTTATTAGTTTATCATATTAGCATATATACGTATTTTATTTTATAAGCCACTTAATTTAACGATACTACATTCTATTTCAAATATCTGTTATTTATTGTGCACAACTACCACAGTGTGGTCTTTTTTAACCCAATGATTGACTAGTAGAGAATGCCTTGTGGCATTAAGTCCGCCTATGTACCACCACTGTACATGAAGTTTAAATAAATAAATAAATAGCATTCAAGCACTAGTTTTTTTGTAAACATTTGGTATCCCTAACCCAACGACTAGGAAAATAGACAGCCTACACCACACCTTAACTCCTTTAAGGTTCAACGGAATATGAAATGTAATCTAACATACAGCCTTTACACAAAACACCGCAAAACTTACTTAGACTTTCAAAACAGAACAAGATCCTTCGGATGAGAATACAGAAAAACAAAACAACATTACTCCTTTCAGTCTAGCCCACAGAGCTTATGATACTCCTCGACTTTATAGAGGCGGCATTGTGAAAACATTCCATACCAATCACGAGTGTCAATGAGTTCCACAGCTTACTCATAGAAATTGACAGCTCGTGACAATTCTGCCCATGGATATGACAGCGGATAGTTTATCACACATTATGCTCAACAAATTGTGCCGACATAAAACTTCTTGTTGACTAGCTCCTGTCTGCTTCGCTGCTTGCTTTCTAACTATTTACTATCACAAGGGGTCTTAGTACCGGGCTAAAAAGTATCTTATGTTCTAATCCAGGTCTGGTTTATCTGTGTGCTAAAACGAGCCACAATCGAGTGATTGATCACTTTATACCTCGCTAGTCCGCAATGAAATGTAACTTGTATGCGAGCTGTGGCCTTTTTTATTGAGGTGGAAAATCATCAAATAACTTCTCCCGCTTTGGATAGAGCGAGAGGGAGTGTCAGACTTATTGACTGAAACCCACGTCTTTCTTCAGTTGCCTTTAGCGATTTAGGGCCACGGTAACTCTTTCGAAGAATATTACGGTATTCTCTCGGCGAGTGTCTCTCTGAAGTAAGTAGAAGTAAACGACAATTTATACTAAAACTGTATGAGCGCCGGCCGTACTGTGTCAGTATCAAAAAAACCCCTTTTTATCCGATTTGACATAAGAGAACGTTTACGTTAAAGTTATGTGGAAACTCTAGTCACTGCCAGCGCGACGATTCCATGGTCTATGGTCATCCCTTTAGTGAGTGAGGATGAATATCTTTTACAAAGTGAAGTCTCCCGCAGCTCTAGAATACCGGTAATGTCATATGAACTCGTTTCCGCCTTCCCACTGACCTATAATATACGATAAGTAGGGTAACCATATACACGTGGCCGTGGAGGATATAAAGTGGGATTGAATATTCGTCGTTACTAATGTTGAGTTAATAAAAATTAAACTGAATTGTCGAGGCAAAGGTGGCCTTTTGACCCATCAAAAAAAAAAAAAATTATTTAAATTGTTAAAAAAATTAAAAGAAAAGTCTTACACCTTGTTTTTTATCACCGTCCACAAAAACATAACCTTGTATCACACTGTAAACAAAAAAAAATCATCCGAGCGTTGTGCTCCAAACCGGTTTCATTAGAAAAACCAATAATGGGACATAGTTTTGAGGCAATTGAAACAATGCATTAAAATTAAGTAATAAAACAAAATGCAAGTTTCCTTTGTTAACCGACTTTAAAAAGAAGGAGGCTATGTTCGGCTGAATGTATTTATGTGTATGTTCACCGATTTCTCGGTCAATTGTGGACCGATTTTGAAAATGATCTTTTTGATTGAAAGTTTTATGCTTTCAAGTTGGTTCCATAGAAATATTGTTATTATCTGATCATGAACTTCAAAGGTATGGAACGGAACTCCTCATAGGATCACAGCAGAACTGACGTAACAAGTAAAATTGCTTTGTTTATACGTGTAGTCGATGACTGACTGAAAGAAAAGGTGGAGGGGATATATCGAACCGATCTGATGATGAAGCCGGAAGGTAGGTACCCGGAACTCTCTAATAAATTATTGTGACCTAACCGTGTTTGGGATTATTAGAATTGTCATGAGATGCAATCTGGCTATAAAGTTTTTAAATTTGGCTGAGGGGTACTTTTTAGTGGTGGTACCATAACTAAAAAGTGTAAAATAAAAGACTTTACAAAAATAACACAACCTACTTCAATGTAAAAACAACGCTAAAAAGTACAAAATAACTTAAATTTTGAAAACTATTATAGAAACGATAAAAGATTTTTATATAACAAATAAGCAAATGCGCAAAATGTTTTTTTAGCGTAATAGCACACGTCGAGTATCCTTTATTAAGTCACAAAATGTGCATATGTATAGCAAGTAATGTAAATGCAAAGAACCTAAAAAACTATACATGTAAGTATTGTAGGCACTCACAACAAATACAAAAGGTTTTCTTAGTGTGCCTTTAAAAGGAAAAAGTCTGCTTTTGACAATCCTTAATGTAAAATTCCATACATACAATGCTAAATCCCATCTCAATTTATTCACCTCTACACAGGTTGTCGAAAACATAACTGAATAAATTAATCGATAGGTAGCTGGACCATAGTAATTGTGTTATTAGGAACGTGGCACTGTCATGAGGGCGTTATCGGGTCACCGCCAGAGTACTTACACATTATAGCGTGTGAACTAAGTACATTGCAACTCATTACAGCAATTATTTCACCGTTGTTAGTGTCAGTAAAGGAGATCGGTTTAGACAGGGTGATTTTAGCAAAGGGATGGTGGACAAACAAACCATGAGCTTAGGGTGGCGCCAGGGGCGTGTTTGACTTTGAAAAACTAAAACCACAACTTTATCTTTCAGTTATCTTTAGCATTCTAGGACCACAGATTTCTTATTCAGAAATTCCTCGTGGCCCTAGAAATATCTTCTTGTAGTTATTGTCTTCTGGCTGCGGGATTATTTAATAGAATTACCATGACCCTGAACCGCAAAGAGCAACTGAAGGATCATAGGCGGGTTTAAGTCAGTAAAAGGCTTAAACTAGGAGTCATTATGATGATTCCCACGTACCACTTACCTATTTCTTCTAGCTTTTCCTCGCAATTTCTTACTGGAACCGTGTGTTTTTCAGGATGTGAAGTAGTCACTCGGCAATATTGTAGCTTTCTATTAATGAGAGAAAAAAAAGGAATCATTACATATGCCTTATTACTTTAGAATAGACTAGTGACCCGCCCCGGCTTCGCACGGGAGTATAATACCTAGTTTCTTACTGTTTGTATTAATGATAACCAAATCAAAATTCGTTATGTGGTTTAGGGATAGTTAGAAGATAAACAGACAGACACTAAAAGCGACTTTGTTTTATACTCTGTAAAGACTAAAAAGTAAAGACGTTTCGTTCCGTGTTTCTCATCCAAAAAAATTACATTATTTTCTATTAGAGACCTAATGCAACTATAACACACAAGGATAACGTGAATTTCACATTAAACTTTTAAAATACCGAAAGTTGAGAATATTTAATGACTTAAAGGAAACTCGGTTCCTTAAACTCCAAGCGGAATAATTTGATGGAATTTCTTGCGGCTCCCAAACTCGGTCAAGCATGGTGCCTCTACACGATAAGAAAGTGTGGGTACCTAGCCTACTCACTACTTGAACCCACGTGCATTGTTTACTTACTGCATTTACTCAAGATAAGGCGAGACTAACTTGAGTAATCAGTAGCTAACGATAATAGGTACGGCTTATGTTAATTAGCCTTAATGATACTAAATTATAAATAAACTGACGATTTGGGAGCAAAACATAATTTTGTAGTTAGCTAGTAAGGGTTTACGCTAGAGGAGTCGAGCACAGATTCGTGTAGTGTGGGTCGACTTCAAGCCACGAACGAGCGCGCTTCGAGCGTTTGGTACGTGCTCTACTGTGCTCCGCCTATTGTCGAAGGGTTTCGTATCACGTTCGAGGACAGTGATCGTTGGAGGCTCGTTGTACGTCCATACGTGACAACGCGAGTCGAGCGGCTCGACTTGTGCTCAGCTCGTGCTCGGCTCCTCCAGCGTAGACCCACCTTAAGTTTTGTTGGAAGTGGTGTTATGATAAATAAAATTTGAGTTGAAAACGAAGAAAAAAACGTTTTGCCACGTGCTTTACCACTGTTCGGGATGTTGAACTATGGAGGTTTCTTCTATTGTTTCATTGTTGTTTTTTTATCGTTTAGTTCTGTTTACTTTATGTAGATACTATAGTGGTAGGCGGATTTAATTCATTATTGCACACAAAAACTTAAAAATACAGGGTGTAAGGGACAAGTCTCCGCAAACTTTAAGGGCTTGCTCAGTAGACGAAACCAAACAACCTTCAACAAGTTTTTTTTTTGAAGAAACCAAAAAAGAAATCGACCAACATACAAACTGTTCAATTAAGTTTAAAATTTTGTTTGTTGGGAGAAAACTCATTGTTGAGTTAACTCAACAATGAATTGAGTGATAGAGAGAGAGATCTCAAACGAGGATAGAATCCAATTTAATTACAATATAAACCTACATAAATACCTGGCAACATTTGGGTCAATAAATAGGTTTTAATGCATATGTTGAATCGTCTAAACTACTCTTAACCGCATAATTATATCTTTATTTCCTGCACAATAATACGTAAGCATCATATTACAAAATACACATCAACATAATATTGGTTTAAGTTAAAACTATGAATTCATGAATATCTAATCACCACAAAACAAACTTACTGTGTGTGTTACTGTTGTTATTGAGTGTAACATGAAAAAAAAAAAACACGTTTTTCATATAGTGCCAAACTATCACAGATGGGGCAACACCAGAACCAGATTGAATTATTCTAGTTTGTGATTGTATATTTGTGGGACGTTTCAACCGTAAAATGTCTAGAAATCAATATAATAATTTACTGGATTATTCAACTTATTAAAAACTTAAATTATTGCTTGGGCTACGGTAATCTTTTTTGTGAAGGCAAAATACTTGACAAAAACTATTCAAAACGAAGCTCAATTCACGACCAATATCGTTAGAACATAACATAATTTACATAATATAACTAATGCCAATATCAAAGTATGTATAGTCATGATTTATTTGTGTGGACTAGTTAGTCTAGCGGTTCGTAACGAGAACACGTCCAAATGTGTGACAGTGGTGTGTATACTTTGTGAAAATCTTGTAGCCAACATGGAACATAACTATGGAACATTTCTCAGGAATAATGAGAAGGATAAGCGGCATTTTCATGGTATTTTTTGATAAATTAATATTACGTGACGTCGCATTGAGTAAAGTTCGAAACAATGCGAAAAATAAATCTGTGTGTTTAATTTGAATTTGTTGCAATTTATTACGCAATAAAAATAAACGGCTCAAATGAATTGTTTTCTATTCATTATTATTTGTCTGTTGCTAGGAAAGTTTTTAATATAAATATCAGGATAAAAGTACATTCGGGTACAAAACCTTTGCGTTAAAAAATAATATTGGTGTGATTCGAATTGTGATATGCTATCTAATTTCTGTGACTCGTATATTATAGCCGCTGGCGCCCGTACCCCTGTAATGTTCCATAAACTTTGATAGTGCATTTTATAGCCATATTGCTAGTGATAAATTCTGCATCTTCGATATTTCTTTCCTCTTTTCATCTATCACTTTCCGTCGCTGGTTATTTTCAAAATGGCCAGAATATAATTTTTCTTTCAAAGATTTTTATGTTCTAATACTTTTCTTTTTCTGATTGTCATTATAATTCCTTCGTATTTGGTTTGTTTTGAAAGCAACCTGTAGTCTACGCCCTTGAAATAACCTGTTTAGCCCGACGAGTAATATGGTACATTTAGAACGTTCTTACTCGTAGTGTCTCAAGATGTTTTTCGTAATTAATAAATAAAAATATAAATCAGTAGTTTAAAGCTTCAATGGAGCGCTCATAATATTGTTTGGGAACTAATTGCATGTTTAATATTTTTTCAAGTTTGGCATTTTTTAAAGGTTAATTTCAAGACTTGTTACTGAAATGAAGTCTATAAATACAATAATTGGATCCAAAGTGACCTTTGCCAGGCTATTCGTGATAGATAAGCAATCTAAAATGTTGATGGGAATCTTCTTGTTGGGCCAAATCAAAAGAATTATCGTTTGGGTCTATTTGTAATTAACATGGCGTCATAATATTGTAAACAATCAATATTGGGGTGTTCAAAACGCGTCGAGCTGATGATAACGTTAAAATAACAGGAAACACGGACGAGGGACCACCAAGGATTGCAAAAAGTGTGGAGACTGGCAGAAATGAGAGACAGAAACTTATATTCCTATATTATCAGTATTTTTGACTAGCGGCTACGTCTGTGTGTACGTAGAAAATATAGGCCCATATTTTCTATTTTCACTGTAATGATGAAGTAGCTTTCTACTGGTGAAAGAATTTTGAAAATTAGTCTAGTAGTTTTTGAGTTAAATCGTAACATACAAGCAAACAAAAAATCTAATCTTTCCTCTTTATAAATTACGAACTGAAATTATGTCAATCAAGGCAAGGTTACTTTTGTATAGCTTTTTTTCCGGTAGAAAATCATCAAATCACTTCTCTCGCTCTGAGTGCAGCGTTAGAATTTTTACTGACTGGTTCGCGGTGATTCTTTCCAACCATTCCGCGACACTTAGTCCTTTTTTTTGTGGGATCATCATGTGATTTCACACGCTCTAGGGTTGAACGAGAGGTTTTTGACTAAAACCCCACCTGTGTTCCTTCAGTAGCCCGTTTCCTTCCAGGGCCGTGGTAACTCCTTCGAACAAACGCGCAACACTTTTGTATAAGTCTATTGTTTGATGTGGAAAATCATCAAATGACTTCTCTCACTCTAGAGTGGAGTGAGAGGCCGTGTCAGACTTTTACTGTCTAAAATTCACTTGTGTTCCTTCAGTTGCCCATTGCCTTCCAGGGCGTCTGCTATAACAATAGTGTCAGAATGGTCTGTCATTGATTTCATAATTGTGGTTTTTGACAAGTTTGGTAATCTACTATTATAATGGCGTCATTATGACTTTCCAATGGTCAACAGCTGACACTCCATTGAAAGAAGTGGCTTAGAATGGTAATCTCGTACATATTGACAAATAAATGTCTGACGTATGCGGGAATCTGCTAAAATTTTGACAGTTCCTTTGATCAGTGACCTACCATTAGAACGTCATTGTGCAGTCATTGCTTTTAATAAGCTCGATATTGTCATTCTACCACAACTCTATTACGAGACCATTGACCGATCAATGATCGATCATTATGAATTAGCAGATTATTAACTTTTAGCAAAATGACAATGGGATCGTGTTGGAATGACGAATTTATAAAAATAGCAGACTTGGGCCCCAGGGCCACGGTAAATCTCGAACGATTCCGCAACAATTTGTATATGTCTAAGCATCCAATCATCTTTTGTACGATTTCCAATCACACTGTCTTTTGTGAGTCATGTCGCATTTGATTATCTAATTGGGTAACCATCGGAGTGTCCTTGCTCTTGGTAAAGACGAAGGTTTCGCACAAGATAAATATTTATATGGCCTACGAATGTTCGAATATTTGCGCATATGATTTGTGGAGTAATGCTAATGTCATACGCAGGAAAAATATTGAGTGGGACCATGATCATCATCTAAGGAATATAAAAGGGAGTTTCAGTAGCTTTTGCAAAAAAGTGCTTATTACACACTCGTAAATATCTAATAGGTATATAAAAATCTCGTGCCTCAGAGTTTGTTATTGAACTTCTCGGCTGAACCGATTTTTATGGAAATTTTTGTTTAGGCAATGCGACAGGTTTTGGCTTCTATAGAGTTTTTGTCCATATCAACTCTGACGGCCTGAAATAAACAATAACCTACCAGAATAGTAGATTCCGATTACAAAACCAATAAATACCTCATTTGGGAAAAGGAATAACGTACTTTTAATATAAAGTTTATTTGAACTTATAATTCCAAGTCAATCCAAAGATATAAGACTTCAGCAACCCGTTTTAAAAAACGGCCATTTCATACTTCAACCATTATTATTTAAAATATATTAGTATATAATTTTTTTTAATAAAATCTTAACTTTCTCTCCATAACATTTTAGCTTGGTTTTCGAAAAAACTTATAAAAGCGTTAAAGTTATGCTGGAATGACTTAGGACAATTTTGAATTTGTTTGATAAAATTATGTTAATATGGAAACTTTGCTAACATAATTTGTAATTGCTTTTTCACGAGTTTTTCTTACTTGCTTTTTTGGACTTTGCTGAAGAATGTTTGCTTTCTTTTCCTTAGACAATTGTGTTATTTTTGGCTTTTATTATGTGCGTTCTGAACTCCTGACGACGTCTGGACACGTACCGCGATGACTGGTTTCAAACGGCGCGGGAGAAGAAAGTCTCGAAGGACTTGGGGGAGGCCTTTGCCCAGCGTGGGACAGTAAGGGCGAGATAAAAAAAAGTAAAAAAAAAGAGCAATATTTTATACTAAACAAAGCTTCAAAATTGGCAGCAATTAGCATTTAAAATATTAATACAAGTAAAAGTGAAGGCATGATGGGAACATTTTTTTTATCTCTCTTTTGTACCCACCTAACGGCGGTGACGTCACATTTCAGTTTGTGCATCCTTATTCTATTATTTGACAGTTTCTCTTTCTACCAGATTTGAAAAGTTTTAAAAATTCAAACGCTTCTGTATTCAACAGTACAAATCTGTGAGCGATAAAAAGTGATTTTCTTTTATAACGTGTGCATTATCGCAGGCATTGTTTTATCGATGGCTATAAGAGCGTAGCTTCGGGGCACCTCTAGTTGGCTCTAGTGGTTTACGTGCATAGGAGTGTGGAAATTAGTCTGCCGCAGTGTGTTTAACCGTTTTTTACAGCAAACGTTCGGTAAATGGTTTAACATAATAACTAATAATATGTTTTGTGACCTACTTGTTGATTGCTGGTGAAAGTTCACGTTTTGGTCGGGTTTTTAAAGCTAATGTGTGGTGTTTAGCCTCGTTGGTTAAACCTGGGATTGTGGTAAGAACTTTTGACTTTTGTGCTTTGGTTTTTAGAATTTTTAGTATCTGCAAAAATGTGAACACTTTCGCTGGCAAGAACATACAATAGTTTGTTTGTTTGCCAATTGCCACTCGTCACAACTCGTCCCCTCTGGTCGTTGTTATACGTAGCTATTATTGACTAACGTTCATGTCCAGTAGCTAGGCACTCGCTAGCAGGTCCAAGATATTTGTTTAGATTATGAATAGACCTTTATGTTGGGCCCTTTTTTTGGGATATTATCAAATGATTTCTTTCGCCTAGGGTGGAGCATGAGGATGAGTCAGACTTACTAACTAAAACCCACCTATATTCCTTCATTTTTCCTTGGCGTTCTAGGTTCACGATAACTCGTTCCCGCAGCCCTATATGCGAGGTCCTTGAGACCGAGATTGTTCATAAATGTAGCTGCTTCAAGATTTTCGACAATGATTAAAAGCACAGGCCCACTCTTTTTACACCTATTGATCAGCCTAATAATGTATGAAATAATTAAGGGGTAAATACTGAAAGATAGAAAGCTGAGAGCTTTCTATTTTTCAGTATTTTCACTTACTAAAATAGATTTCCACAGCCACAGCAGTGACAAAACAAATCATATTTAAGTAAAACATCCGCGTGAACTGCATAATTCATTTTCCTGCTTTGAACTGACAGCCGTGAAATAAGCAATACGTAGGTGTATCTTTAGTTTACATTATTAGTAAGTGGGAATATAAACAGCAATATTTTCATTTTATCCCCGTTTGCAATAACCCAAACTGTCATAATATTAGGGGTTAAAGTACGAAATTGCCGTTTTTTAAAACGGGTTGCTTTATCATACATCATCAATATTGCATACCGATTGAGACACATTGTGTCCTCGGTAGAACTCATATTACAAAATAATGCGAGTTTTTTTATATTTCATACAAAAATGTTACAAGTACTGCGATATTACAGAAAATACAAAACACAAGAAATTCAAAGATATAACTTCATAGCAACCCGTTTTAAAAAACGGCAATTTCATAGGTAAAGACCTAATAATATTACATTACTACCTTATCATTACGTAACCACTATTTATTTCTGGCCCGTGTTGTCTCACTGCTGGGCAAAGTCATCTCTCATTTTTTTCTAATGGTCACGATTTTTAGCTTCTTTTTTCCAATTCTTAAGGAACCCACCCGCCATCTACTTGGTGGTCTAGCACATACATGAAACATAATAAACGCACATCCTGGAACTAGTATGTACACAATACAATTATAAGATCATTATACCCTTTGTTCACAAAATTAATAAATTAATTGAATTGAATTGAATACAATCTGGTACTGAATCAATTTCTGCTATTTAAAAAAAAACTGGGCAAGTGCGAGTTGAACTCGCGCACTGAGGGTTCCGTACAAACTTACCTATGAAAACAGTTCAATTCCCGAATTGAGTTACGAAGATTTTTCCGAATCGCAAAAAATGCGAAAACGACGTTTGTGACGTGACTACAAATTTACAGTTTTCAGATTTTTTCCTATACTTGTGATATGAGACCTTGCTTAATGGCAAATTTCAGGATTTTAGGTCAACGGGAAGTACCCTATGAATTTTGATTCCCTTGAGAGTGTCGAAATAAACGTTTTTTGCGACATAAATGTATCTTTTTTTTTCGTTTACTCAGAAGTTTCATTTTTTCACAGCTTCAAGGGACCGCAGACCTGAGTATATGGTTTTAATTTTAACTCGATACTTCTACGCGTTGTTCTCGAGATAAAGGGGTCTTGACAGACAAAAAGACAGACGGACGGAAGTGATCCTTTATGGGTTCCGTTTTTTTCCTTACGGACTTACTTTCCTTTTAGGTACGGAACCCGAAAAAAAAAACACAATAATATTCTTGTCAAGTCTAGAACGCTTGCTAGAGTTGTGTGTGTGATAGCAATACCGATGCACTACCAATGTGGTGCGTCTATACCCATTATTATTGGTCTACTATTAGGATTACTAAATTCTTAAAAAAAAAAAAATAGTACCAAATGAATCTGAGTAAATTTTCAGTTCTTACTTTATAATTGTAACTTAATTTTCTAATTGGAGTGTATAAGGAGGGTGTGCATTATTCCAGTTACATGTTGTTTAAACAAAATAAATAGAATAGTTCGAAACCGATTTCCAGCTGTTGAGAAATACATGGAGAAACACTTACAAAATTTGGCACAAACTGTTTAGAAACCAATAATTGATAACTTCTTTTTTTGAAAGAAAAAGTTATAAAGGCAAAAGTTGTGAGTATGTATGTCTGTTACCTACTTCTTCACGCTCGAATTGCTAAACGGACTTAGATAAAATTCGGCACACATGTAGACCATGTCTTGAAATAGCACATAGGATACTTTTTATCTCGGGGGCAAGTTCCCTTGAGATGATTTTCTGCTTTCACTTGGGCGAAGCTACTTGGAGCAGCGAGTATTACAATGCGTTCCAAATAAGAATAGGATCGATTGCCATGTTGTGACGTCACGTCATACTGTCAAATCGCAAGAAATTGGGCAAAATTGAAGAACTCAGAGATGAGCAAAATTGAAGAACTGGATTTTGATTAAACTTTTTTCGTTCACAGTTAGTAAATAAAGTAAATGAAAAAAAAATCTTGTGTTGCTCACCCTATTAATTCTTCGATTTGACAGTATGACGTGACGTCACAACATGGCAATCGATCCTATTCCTATTTGGAACGCATTGTACAAGATTTAGATCAGATTCTCTTTTAGTCTCAACATTTTCTTTAAACTAAACCTCTCATTTATAAATAGGGCGATTTAAAAAACGTTGTTTCGCTAAGCGCCCCTCGTGTCAAGAGAGGGTGGAACAAACGACCGCAGCCACGCGGCCCCTCTGGTTGAGTGTCCTCGTAAATAGAACGAGCTCCCGTAGTTTTTAAATGTTTTTTTATTAACTACATACGTTTTACGTTGTTGTAACGGTCGAGGTTTTAAGTGACGCTGCTTTTAGAGTAACTAGCTCTCTAAATGGTATGCGTTTTGAGGAAAGACCTGATTTTTTTTTTATTTGGTCCAGATAACTTAATAGATGCATTATGCAGACCATAAAAAAAAACCAAAGATTTTCTTTTACAAATAGGGTAACCGACATTTCACATTGTCATTGTACATGTGATGTGTACTAATTCGCACCGGGTCCGAATGGTTATACTACTGCCCCTCTACTTGCAGACGTTCATCATCATAATTTCAGCTAAAAGACGTGCACTGTGCGTCTCGGATCCATTGAATTCTCGCGACCCTCACTGGGTCATCGGTCCACCTTGAGGCCTTCCAACATTACGTCTTCCGGTACGTGTTCGCCACTCCAGAACCTTTTGTCCCCATGGAGCAGTTGCTCTGCGAGCAATGTGTCCTGCCCACTGCCATTTAAGTTTGGCGATTCTTGGGTATATGCTATTATTTATAAAATTTTGATTCTGAAACCGACATATTTCGGTCTGTTCTCGATCAAAATTTATATTTCAATTGAAACTTTCACCAATATTTTATAGGCATAGTATGTAGGGACCGCGGGTCCAAAGCCCCACGACCCAATAATTCCCCACCTCGAAAAAAAACCCTAGTAACATGCAAAAAAAAATTGTTATAGGTATAAAGTATAAAACATCGCGAATTTTTCAGTCGCAAGACGTACGACTGAAAAAATCGCAATGAACCCATATGAACATGTACGAAATCCATGATTACAGTAATGTTCATAGCGATATTGATGCCAAAACCGTGCTATAATGTAAACGTTCTACAACATTCAATAACTTCAGGTACTTTCGATAAACAGAAGCCTAGAGATAGTCATTGTTTCCACTTGAAACTTGAACACGCTTCCCGTAAGCAGCACTATTTACGTTCTGTTGTTTGTCCCTGGGCCTCCATCCGTAACTTTTAGTACTTGCAAACAAGTTTGTCCCCGAGATGAAGATGGATTCGATTACAAGGGTCGAACTTCTAGGCTTTGGGATTGTGAAAACCTCTTGTAAAAACGAGTGTTTTTTCGATGTCGAGATTTTTTTGGTTTGACATGAGAATGTGAATCTGAAACGCCAGAGGAAAATATTTTGATAAAAATAAATTGTTGAAATACATAAACTCACGCTTTCTTCTCATAAAAGTTGGCAAAAACCACAGGAAAACTTTGCTTCTTTTGAATTCATATCGAGGCTTTTCAAGAAGAACATCGTAAGCGACAGTTTTCGTTTTTCACATACACGGGTTTTTCCTTTTTTTACATATGAACTTGTTATTTCTTAAAAGTTTTGATCTGTTAGAATCAAAACATTTATGAAATAACAAGTTATATATTTTATTAGAAAGATATTACAAAATACTTAGCTTAGCTCTTCCTGCAATAAATGCGAACTTTAGCTTAGGATATTCTTTCTAAATAGGTTTGATAATATATCAGGTCATAAACGCAAGTCAGTTGTAAGAACTGCACACTTGACTTTTGTAAAGAATGTCACAATAAAAATCACCATTAAAAGCATCTACTTCGCTCTTAGTGCTCTCTGACCAACCAATTTATTGGTTTTTAGTTTATTTAAGACCTAGGAGTAGGTATCCATTTGCACAGCGCATACAAGGGTTATATTCCGATTGTACTTACATATGTCTAACCGGTCTTTTGTGAGTTGGCTTTGGCCCCCCACACTCCTTCCAAAGGCCGCCCGGGTTCCGAGAAATATCAAAAATATGAACAACTTAATTCTTTGTCAGTGGAAATCCGAAACAATTCCTTTTTTAAAGGTAGAAAGTATTTCGGAGTCCCGGATTATCGCTCGGTTCCTGGCTCTAAAGACTGAATCAAAATCCGTTAAATCTTAATGCCGCAGTAGCTATTCACCAAAGTTCTATTATTAGATAAAAAGTAGACCTTTATCGATTATAAAAAAAAATTGTTAGGTTGCTAAGCAGCGATACAGCCTTGTCTGATCCCTGTAAATGTGTTGGGTAAACTTTAGCGTTTTCTTAGCCGCAAAGGTTACGATGTGAGTTTTCACCCGTTTGTGGAGGTACATATTGGTTCAAAGCATATTTTCAAACCTTTTTAAAACATTCTCAAGACAAGTGTAATTAAGTTTTAATGTCAAAAGGGAAGAAGTGTGATGCTTGTTTCGGTGCAGAACTCTTAGGGCCAACGCAGCGTAAAGCGGGCACACGCGCGGGCACCCGTCGCGTGACGTCGCGCGTGTGTTCCGTGCGACGGTCCTCGTAGCGGAAACCGGATTATTACCTGCGCAGTGTAGCTATTTCAACTTTAACGGTGTGCATGTAGTCGTGACGATGGAGATTTTTAATGTAATATTACATAGCAAAACGGGCGCGGGGCGCGGCTCCCCGCGACAGGTGCCCGCTCGGGTCACCGCCACGGAGCACTTTTGTATTGGACCGCGCGGGCGCCCGCTTAACGCAGCGTCGGCCCTTAAACTTCCAACCAACGCATCAGGAGAGATTGGGGCAAAGAACTGTCTCTTTCCCATCATATAATCAATCTTATTGTTCCTGCAATGCTGCTTTTGTCCGTGAGGTCTTTCTTTGATCCGAAACAATACACGGGTTAGGGCAAAGTAATTTTTTCATCTAGAAATACTCTATTGCAGAACGAGGTCTGTGTGTCCGATTCATGGCAATAGGCTTGCCTCATCATCATCATTTCATCCAAAAGACGTCCAGTGCTGGACTAAGTCCTCCCCCAAGAACACTTGGGGGGGGGGGGGAATCAAATTTCATTGTGACAATAGTCACAATGACTGGCTCTGTGTGTCCTTCCAACGCTACGTTTACCTGGCACGCGGTCGGCACGGAAGAAATAAAGTTAGGACATAGATAGAAGTCGCCATATTTTTAACGTTAGAAGGTATTACTAAGTAAATGTTTTTTTTTAATATAAGTTGCATAACCCGTATCCTTGATTTGATAGTATTATATACCACTTAATTCCTGCACTAAAAAATGGATTATAATACAACCTTCCAATAATAAAATGCTGTAAATAATATAATGTCTAGCTTCGTTTCTTTAGTATTGTAGCAACGTAATGCAAGATGGATGTTCCGTTGTACGTGAGCCGTATTCGTAATAATAACAAGGAGTAATGCAGCCATTCAGTATTTATGTTTAGTGTTTATTTAGTTGAAATTAATTGGCTTCCTTAGTCAGTTAGTGTGTATGGATGGCTTTATCTTGGCTCGGCTTTAGTTTGTCTTGTGTGTTTAGGTAACTAATCAGTCTAAAATTAATGCTGACATTTCCATATTAATCTTTATTTAGTCACTGAACTTTTTCCCGCGGCATATAAATAAAGGAATCATGCAATTTTTTGGGCTAAAGTTAAGCTATGCAACGCAATAATAGCGTAAGTTCAGTGAAAGAATTAACCTCCTTCCGGAGGTCTTCCTTCTAGGATATTTATTTGGTACACATTTTTAAACACAGTGTAGAGACAGATAGTTGTGACGGAAAAATTCATACATCTAAATTAACAATGTCAGTGAAAATAATGGTTCAAACGAATCAACGCTAAGATGATTCTTCTATATTCTTGCGAATGTATTCTTCACGTGTCTTCAGCTTACAGAAGAACCGTTCTGATAATCGGAGGGAGCGCATTCCATTATCATCTTTCAAAAAGAAGAACCGATTGGTACCGTTCTGATAATCGGAGGGAGCGCATTCCATAACATCTTTCAACAGCCTATCTTTGGTTTCTTTGCCTAATAACATAACAACCAATTTTCATACAATCATAGATTTTAAAACAACATAAGTAGATAAGGATCTATGTTGTTTTAAAATCTATGGTTGTATGAAATCCTGTTGCGACCACAAAGAATAGGCCTTGTCTGATATTCCTTGTGGTCGCGACAGGATTTTCTCTTCCATGTCAAGACTACCTTTTCTATCAAATCATTCCTCTGCTCAGCTTGGGACTAGACGGCGTTGTGTCATAGTATAAAAAATAAAAAAAATCTTAATTCATTCAAATAGATCACAGATCACGAGAGGTCATAACTTTTCGAGTAGATCTAGATTCATTGACTGCCTGATAAACAAATGTAATTGAAGCGTCATAAGTGTCAATTGGTCGTGCGTGAATCAGATGGGCAGATACTGCGTCGTTAAATTCTTGTATTGTATGTCAAACCAAACGTGTATGTATTAATATTATATGATTAATAGATAGAATACAATAGAAATCAACTTTATTGTACACCAAAAGTGTAACACAAGTTATACATAAACTTAAAATCTATGGGTACAATGGTGGTCTTATCGCTGACAGTGATGTCTACCAGACAACTATAGAATGGATCGTAAAAACTTAAAATATTTCTACTTCTTCTTCTTCTTCTTGGATTGGTAGAAGGAAAATTTGCTTGTACATATTCTAATCAGTACAATTTTGTTTTTTACTTATGGGCCTACCACATGCACAAGCTTTACCACAGTTTTGCCTTCGCAAGCCGGTTTGTACACGGAACATTATGTAAAACTTTATGAGTTTTTGCCAACCACACGCACGGTGTTCAGTGATGTTGGTAAAACTGGTGAAGCTTATGCGTGTGACAGGCATCTCATGTCTTAAGGAAAGTTTCGAGAATGAATGAGTGAAAGTTAATCTAGCAAAAAAATAGGTGACGAGAAGACATTATTGTACCGATTACAAACAAATTGAGTTGAGGGTAGGAGATTGATAGGCCGCGGGATTGTTCGAAAGAGCTACCGTGGCCCTGGAACATAAAGAGTAATTAAAGGAACATTGGTGGGTTTTAGTCAGTAAAAGTCTGACACTCATCTCGCACTACTTCGAGTCTTCTTACTCAAACAACAGCTTACCTGAGCCACATATACTTTGGCAAACTCCGAAATAGACATTACTTTCCGTTGTATTGAATTTGTATTTACATTTACAACCCAGAAAGACTTCGAAGACGTGTAGACTGATTGGTATCTTTATTTGTCCTCAGGTTGGGATGCGGCGGACGAAAAGGCGCCGTTTCTCCGCAACGAACCGGTGAAGCTAACGCCTGCGTGGGAAGGCAATAACCTGCCAAATGACACTCTCAACTTGAAAGGTAAGATGCTCTATCTTGTTTCGTACCCTGCTAACTGAATCATAGCACAGACAGTCAGGCCAGAACTTAGGAAAAGATATAATATTTTTTGCGAGACAATCCAGCATATTTGGCGTTTGATTAGTCAATAGGAACCTGACATAGCCCTCAACTAATCTTGACGCTTTTCAACACGATGAATAGCTCTTGTCTATTAAATTGTGATGAGGGATATCAACTACCTATCAATAGTTTTGGGCTAATAGAATTGAATATACGGTCCTGCCAGCGACACGAAGAAAAATCCTATTAAACTGTGTCATTGATAAGAATCAGAAGCACGACACAAATATGCTACAGGAATTTGGCCTCTCCTAACAGATATGCGTTTAGCTTGTACCTCCATTCTTCGTCGAAACTTACTCGTGTGAGTAAAATACCTGTGATATTATTAGAAGGTTCTATCATATATGTAGGACTAGGCAGGAATGTGATCAAATGTACAATTTTACGCTCAATTTGAAGGTAATTCGCTGTTAACACGGACAGATTCGTATTACACAGAATTATGGATAAAAGTTGAGTTATTTACCAATAAACATGTGGCACGAACATACCTATGTGTTATTGTGTAAGGGCCGTGATTGGATGTCAAAAGTGACATGTTCGAATTGAAAGGTTGTTAACGCAAGAGGAAAATCAGCCTTCACTTCTCGATGGTTTGAAGCGGAAAACTCTCCTGTCAACATAGCGGATTTAAATACAGCTTTAGGGTGTGTTGACACAGATTGATAGCGCTGCGCGGAATAGAGCGAAGAAGATGAGTGTAGAGGTAATTCTTAAAATTCAAGCAAGTGGAGTTGAGCACCGAAAAAGAGTATACGTGCTATCAATTTGCATTTTTTTAAGTTGACTGAACCGTGACGTACTTATAGATGTTTCCATAAATACATCCATAATGGGGCTATTGTGCCTAATTACTATACAAAAATATTCGACACGATAACAGTGACTTCACTTACTAGGAGTAGTTAATGTATTATTAGTTCTTTATACGGGGCAGTTAGGGCAGGTAACTTAGTGTGTGTTACCTTTAAAGCGGAGTGGAGTAGAGATACCCTTCGCTCGGCACACAACCTACTTGACTCGCGTTCTGTCCGGCTAGAGGCCGTGTGTTCATGTTTCATTTGAAAGTCCACTCAGCTCCACTCCGCTCCACATAGACTGTTGAACCACTGATGTGGAGCGGAGATTTCGAGCACTGTTATTGGCCGATGCACGGTCTGCCTCTCTCCACTCCGCCCAGCTCCACGTTAGTGGAAATGCACCCTTAGGCTCTGTTTACGGGTAGGCCGGGGCGGGTTTGTTTTAAAGACTCCGGATTAGGCGCAATCTTGGCTAGAAGTTACTTGTACAAAATGTTATTGAATTTGTTTGCAATTATTTTCTAAATTCGAGGTGATTTAGGGATAATTTAGGTCATGAAAGTGTTGGATCTAAAGATCTTTGTGACCTGTGTATAATAATGTCTGTATGTAATAATATGTCTACAAAAAATCACGTTTAAGGTCAACCACGTTTACTCACGCATATCTTTTTTGAGCTATATCGGCTAAGTCAATATCTAGTGATCAGATACTTACGCAACAAAATCTATTTATAGGCTGGATGACTTTGAAATACGAACGTAAAAAAAAAGTAATTGAAGCTGGTATCGTATCATTACATAAAAAACGAATAAAACTTGCGTGTTGTATGATAAAATTATTCTTAGTGATAATTTAATTAAAAAACAATTACTATTGTACTACACCAGTAATACCCAGTAAAAAAAAATAACAACGTTAAAGAACTTAATTGGTTTAAACTTGACACCAATCACGCCATCTATCGGAGTCATACGTAAAATTAGCGTTCTGAATCGCGCAAGCAAAGTTTTCAAGGTCGGTAACATGGCATACTATATTTCGATCACCCTCCGACTCGTCCGCGTAGCCCACTTCCCAACGCAGTGGTTTCAGTTACATAATAACTGCTTGTCACATTATTAATTCAGTGGGTATATTGACGCTTCACTAAAACACATGCAAATTCCTATGAATTTGTGTGCACCTAAGTATTGCGACATTCTTTTTGATCCAAACAAATATGGAAAAACTTTTAGAAAAAATGTCTGCGCTACGCTACATCTAATTTTAGGAACAACTGTGAAACAGAAAGCTTCTACGTAAGCTGAATGTCATCGAAAAATGAATTGGAAAAATACAAAAAGAGCTTTCTAATCTGGGATTCGAACTCGAGACTTGCCCGTGTGACTGATCTATGATTTTGTTGCGAGTTCGATTCTCAGGACCGGAAAAACTTTTTGTATTTTTTTTTTTGTTTGTTACAAGTTTTTATTTATTCAATATACGTTTTTAGCATAGTTGTTTAATTTATTACGGCTTAGGACAATTTTTATTGATCTTTATTTGTGAAAGGAGGAGGGTTGTTGATGAGAGGCATTTTTCGCTCTTCACGCACTCAAAAAGTTTCTGTTTCCGACTATTTTTAAATTCATTTGTATAGTTAAATATATTTTTTTTATTCAGTAACATTTGCGTGATAAATAATATAGTACCTACTTAAGTCAAAGCCCAAACAGTGATCAGTTTTTATTTTTTGTTGTTTTTCAATAATTAAGTCATTATTTCGGAAACAAGCGCTCCATGAGCCATGTTAGTTTTTTATAAGTATCTACTAATTTATTTTAGTTCGCTGTGCGCATAGACACGAATAATCACTTAAATATTGAAAAAAATAAAATAAAAATAAAGCGACATAAAATATATCTGGGGTTGGCCACTCTTAATTAAAAACTCACTATTAATTTGGAGAACTTTTTGTTAACAAAACTAATTCGTCCCTCCTTCCTCAGGTGTAACGATGGATTTAGCAGCTCCCAAAGACAAATGGAACATAATATTCCTGACGTTACTGCTACATGGTCTCGGCACCCTGATTGCTTGGAACATGTTCATTACAGCGAAGGATTACTTCGTCAACTACAAGCTGAAGTCTGCCCCAGTGTACTCGGAACATTATCTGGCTTATGTTGGCTGGGCCAGCCAGATACCCAACCTGCTGTTCACCTGGTTTAATGTTTTTGTTAAGACGAGGTTTGTATTTTTTTTTTTATTTGTTGCTTTATATCGATCAGCACGGTCTATATTTTCGCTGGATTATTCATTTGTTGAGCGAAATAGACTAGGATATTTACATGACCAAAAATTAACCTATTTTTAATCGGTAAGGTACAAGATAGAGTGAAATTAGACTAAAAGTAATAAAAATTACTGGGAATATCAGAAGAAGAAAAAAACGGAACTTAGTTTGACTGTCGGAAACCGGTTGTGGGTAATGTCTATATTTTCTGTAGTACCAACAAAATATTATGAATAATTTTGGTAAGGCCTTGGCCTAGCGGCGTGAAGGCTGCCGCGCGTTGTATCACGGGTTCGAATCCGGCACGTAACAAATATTTGTATGGCTCAACTAAATAGTTGTTTGTGGTCTGGACGTCTTGTATATGTGAGTTTACATTTTTGTGAACGCACACACATATATGTACGCATACAGGAGTAACTCCTATTGTGGGACAACGTTTAAAAAAAAATAGAAAAAGAAGAGAAATTGGTTTCACGACAATGCGACAACCCTTTTTTATAGAATTGGTTCCATCTGTAGTAAGTACGGGTTTAAGAAAAGTTTTTGCTTTGATGATTTTAGAAAAAAAAATCGCATTGTCGCACCGCGTCTGTCTGTAGGACTCCTTAACCAACCTGAACCTGACAACTTAACTTGTATTCTCACAGGACAATAATCTTTACCTACATTATGATTTAAACCTATTCGCGTTAGTACCTACGGGTTAAAAGTTTTTAATTAACTGCTCTGAAATTGTTATGTGTACTTAAGAGCGGCCAACTCGAGGTACATTTTCATACAACTGCTCTTACGTGATTATGATGTTTTTAGATATCTTTCTCCAAATATTTTGGATACACAGATATCTTGTGGATATTATCTCGGTTTCTATAGAAATCAAAACAAACTGTAAAAATATTTCAGTAAAGACCTCTGAAAATCTGCTATTTTACGTGAACTTTATTTGGCCCTCCATAAGGGGTACACCCTTATATATTAAAAATATTAAAAAAATACATCTATAGAAGCCTTGCACATTTAACCGGGATTCTGAATAACGTCAATTTTTCTCTATAACTTTTAAGGGTTTTAAAAAAATATGTAGCTCCTGGAACAAGTTTTGTGAAATATTCGAGTAAATCGAAAATCAAGGAATGACCGAATGCTAGCAGAGTTTTCAGGCGTTATCTGTCTTTTTTTTTCGTGGCCTCATTATCAAACATCGTGTTGGATTGCGTTAGATGAAGCAACAAGCTTTTAAACCATGCTCGACGTTGACGATAGGCGAGTGGGGAAGGGCCCTCTTAACCGAGGACCGTCGACGATATTTTAATTGGTTCCGTAAATAGCTCGTAGGCTATTTCGCCAGGCAGGGCTGCCCGAATACTGCGGGAACGTTCGAAAGAATTACCATGGCAACTGAAGGAACGTAGGTGGGCTTTAGTCAGTAAAAGTCTTACACACCTTTTCGCTGCGCCATAAAGCGGGAGAGATCATTTGATCGATAAAGGGCTGCAGGGTGGTTTAAAAAAAGAAAGAAAGAAAACACGTTTATTTAGTACACATAATCTATATATGAAACTGACTGACTGACATATCAACGCACAGCCGAAACTACTGGGACTAAGTGCGTGAAATTTTGCACAAGGTTTCCCTTTATGACGTAGGCGAGCACTAAGATAGGATTTTCCAAAATTCACCCTTTATGAGGGTGAAATGGGGGTCCAAATATTTGTACTTTCACGCGGGCGATGCCGCTGGCTGAAGCTAGTGTAGAAATAAGTAGATAGAAACATAAATAACAACATTGTATGTCTCACGGCTGCGCTACCCTAAGCCAGAGAGAAGTTACTTGATGATTCCACACATTTCTACATAAAAAAGGACTGCGGGATTAATTAAACGGCAACCGAAGGAACAATAAACTAGTGCTTGACTGCGAACCCAACTGATGATAAGCAGTGCACTATACAGTAGTCGGTTAAGTAGATATAAATGAAGCGCGAATGCCAAATATGAATTTTGTTTCATATTTGTATAAATGTAACAAATGAAAGAGTTACCGACAGAAGGCTCGGGGTGCCCCGCCTTAAACTTATTTTCAATTTAAATTTATCGGAACCGAAGTCGGAATCGGAGGTGCAAAATCAAACGGAAGTTTCGACCTTTCGGAAACGGAATCTAACCTCCGTGATATCTATGGTAGAAATTTTTGAAAAAAAAAAATTGGAAAGTTACTCATACTTCAATCCCAAAGGCTTATAAATAAAAGTTACGCGAGCTAAAACATAGTTTAAAGTAGCTAGTAGACAGGCTTACCAGACTATTTTTCAACATATTTGCATAAGTTTCGAGAGAGAGGAACGAGCTACTGCGGGCTTAAAATGATTAAAAGTATGCACGTGCAGATTTTTTATTATAAACGTAGCAAAGTTACCGGAATTGTGTAGGAAAAAGTGGAGGAATTTACGGTTTTTATTATGAGAGAATTTAAAAAATGATTCTTAACGTTGCTTTTATAATTTTTTCAGTGTTTTTATAGGTTGTTTTACTAGGACATCGTTTTAATGGAATGCGATTATCGCGCCAATATACGTCGTCGCAGGGAGCATTTAGTTTTTCCGAACAAATAGACGTGACGAACGCGTATTCGCACAGTAATCGTTTCTATCAAAACGAATGTCGCCCAAAAAAACGTAAAAGACGTTATGCCCACTACCCAACGCATTGATAGTCAGTATTAAATCTGATTGATCACATTATAAAAGTGGGCAAATTAAAGCTTTACTAAAACACACGCAAGTTTTTTTCCATAAATTTGTGTGCACCTAAGTCTAGCTACAAAAAAAACATTGGAATTTAAAGATAAGTTTATGCCGAAAAAATTACCATGTTGATTAAAGTATACCCAGACTGAAGTATGCGAACTGAAATATGCCCAGAATTAAGTATATAGTTACTTCCAAACTACCTATGCTCGGACTGAAAATGCAAACTGAAGTATGCCCAGACTGAAGTTATTATAACGTTACACTTGCTGAGGTCAATCCGTTGATGGACTATACATTACATACCGATCCCTCCGTGCCTCGGGAAAACACGTTATTTGTAGATCTTCGACAATGTTGCGGGTAAATTGAAGCCCGAGGGTCTGGCAATCAATCTTCCAACAGATATCGTAATATTAATCCGATTCAAAAATCGATCCTAGTTTGGACAATGCTAGGTAATATATCGACAATATGTCGTGAAGAACTTTAAGAAAATTAAAAAAGCATTTACATAACTATTATACATACATAATCAGCCTTAAGTATAATGTTCCCACTGCTGAGACTCAGGCTTCATCTATAGGAGATAGAGCAGGCCCCGTAATCTACACACATGCCTGCGATGTTTTTTCGCAGTAGTAATGATTTAAATTACACAAAGTAAAGCACCTGCCTAAGTTTGAACCCACGACATACAATTCCTAAGTCGGGACCTTTACCACTAGACGGCCATTGTTATAAAAAAAATCCATAAATGAATAAATAAGAGAAGTTTAACGGCAATGTAATACACCATAATTTTATGTTGATATTATCACAATATTGTTCGTGTACTACGATGTGTCATTGTTTCAATATCCAATCCCTTATGTATGGGGCATACATAATTTATCAAGTCTAATGCGTTACCCGAGCGTGAAGCGCTAAGAAAACAAAGTTATGTAGCTGTTTCATCGTTGTTGTCATGGGAATTGTGTTTAATTTATTTTTTTATAGACATGACACCATTATTGACTAAGTGGCGATTTGTCTACTATTAAATTGACTCGATTTCTTGTTGACGAATTCTAATTAAAATACACATTTTTATCGCATTTCGTACTAGTTGTTTTTTTTCCCAAACGGTGAAGGATAACACCGTGAGGAAATCGGCATATTCTAGAACAAAGAGTTCAAAGACATGTGCATCTATCAATACTGGGCTCGCGTGGTGTGTTACGGTCCATTCCCTCTCCCAGGGAGGAGGCCTAAGTCGCAGCAGTGGGAGCGTTATAAGGCTAGTAACGACACTGTAAGATGAGCTGTGTTCGAACTTGGTTGTTTACTGAGTCGCTAAAGTTCAAACTTTGGCCCTGCCAAAAAACTCGACGTGGCTTAGGAAAACTTGAAAGAATTTATTGTAAGCTTTTGTCAAGCAGTGACAGTAGGACATTATATTTAAGGCTAATTAAAAAATATCGGATAGGTATTACAGATATTTTCACAATAAACGAGATTGTAGCCATCTGATTTTTTTTTCATATCCCACGGGTACAACAATATTTACAAAGATTTATTTTACAAAAAAAACTTGAAAAAAAAAAATCTTTTTGTTTCAGCGGTAACCTAACAGTACGCATCGTGTGGTCGCTTATCATCGAGGTGATAATTTTCGTCATCACCATCGTCTTGGCTATGCTCGACACCTCTGCTTGGCCAGGCTGCTTCTTTTGGATCACCATGATTTCTGTATTCTTGTTGAATGGTAAGATTTAATTTTTTTGTGGAGTGTTTTTCTGAAGTTGAGTTTAATATTTTGTACTCAACCCGGGATTCGTCGTTACCGGGTAAAAATTACCACAGGTACAATACATAATTTTGTGACTTGTTACTTCGAGTACCTTTCTGCATAGCAACAAGTCACAAGCTCCCCGTGTGACTGTCATGTAGCACCACGCACTCGGTCGCTGAGGATGAATGAAGTGAGAATGGGTGAAAAATACCCGGTAACGACCGTTTGTGTTGGTATTTACCTATCGACGAACCCCCCAGGGTTAAAAATCATCGATATTTTTAAATCATTTCATCATGCAATGACAACTATGAAATTAACGCAAATTATGGTTATTCAGGCAGGTCGTTTCGGGCGCTGCGGTTTGTAACGTTTTGAGGAAGAACTACTGTTTTGATGGCCTAGTAAAGAAATTTAGTGCTAGATATTTTTTTAGTGCTCTAAATTTTATAGTTTAATTTAATTGTACTTAATTTTTTCTTAACCGCCTTTGCCCAGCATTGGGACAATTTCTGTTCCAATGCTGGGCAAAGGCTGTTTTTTTTTTACTGTACACAATAACAAGATGAAATACACATTTCATTTACAAAGGCGCGCTTAACTCAAAGTTGAGTTTATTCCAAGCAGTTTATTCCTCCGATTTGTGGATTAGACTTTCTAAATTAAGCATTTTCAAATCAAGCAAAAAATTCAGTCAAAATTTGTCATTATAGCAGGGTTTTAGTAGTTCTTAACTCAAAATACCTAATTCAGAAATCGACCCTTGGTCGGGTTTTACATAATACTTAATTATGACACTTATTTTAGATTTCATTCCCACTACGCAACAGAGAAAGCATTTCATAATATGTTTCTATCTTTTTTAAGTGGGTACAGTAATGCGATACTTTTGTCTAGCACCTTTTTTTTTAAACAAATTAGTGTGCATGTTAGTTTTGCTACATTATTTTTAACCTATCTTAGTAATGTTATGAGAAAGTCTGGATTTTCAGGTGAGTCAATCACTTATCAATGAATTATGGATAGAAGGAAAGAAAGTCCTGGATTTAAAACATAGGTTATACTGTACTTTGTACCTAGTTCAGGCCATGGTGGCCAGCGAGAGGGAATAAGAAGCAGAAACCTTCTACAGTCGGGTATCCAGTATGTTCGCGAACATGTTGCTCTCCGCGCTCCTGCAACTGGAGCGTCCAACGATGCACGCTCTGCGCTCAGCGCAGGAAATGCACATAGGATAATTTTTATCCCAGGAGTACCTATGTTCTCTTGGGGTAATTTTCTTATGCTGCAGCAGCCAGTCACATAATGATGATCACTATCATTTTAGCCAAAAGACGTCCACTGCCGGACGTAGCCCTTCACCAAATTTCGCTCCATCAACCAGTCCTGTGCATCTCGCAACCAGGTGAACTCCCGCGTTCTTCACCGTCCGTATTGAGGAAGTAATTTTCACATTCAAAAATCCATTTTTGCTGTAGAAAACAAGTACACGACAAATGTACAAATCTCGCCACGTACCAATAATAATATTTATCAATCGCCCTAAGGCTATCGCTGAGGGTCATCGACCGTTGTTACATCAATTATAAATTACCGTCTCCCTATAAAGAGTACAGATTTCCATGATTAACTCGGGACAACTGAATTGAAACGACCAATAAGGATTCTTACTGTGTTTCAATTGTGATTGATATGAGATACCCATTAGCGGTAGCTATAGGATATAGTCTGGTCTGGCTGGTCACATGTGCAATTTTACATTTAGATATGATTTTAAATCGAACTTAGATTATTTCCTATTTTTCTTTTTTTACAAAATCGCCGTCAAAACAAACACTGAAAAAAATTGACTATACATTCAAAATATTAAATAAAATTAAGTTTTTTTGAAATATTTTTTTTAGCTTTTCTGTCATATTTAAAATTTTAGGTTTAATTACTTATTACATAAGGCTAAAGTGAATAAGCTCATAATAAACTAGTGCCCTTCAACGTCAACAATTGCATCACTGCTACTTGTACAAGTCAAAGTCAAAGTCAAAAATTTTTTATTTCACATAGGCCTACATGGGCACTTATAAAACGTCAGAAGCTAGTGCATACTTTGTTGCTCTGTGCATTAGGTAGGATCGCAGTCAAGCAATGGTTTATGATTTTTAAAAAATCTTAGCATTTTGAAATGTGAGGTCACAGCTTATGACTTCTCTCACCCCTGAATGTCGCACTTCGTCGACCTCCTCCTCTTTCCTAAACCTGTAACAGAAATAATAAATGGCTCATTATTCTCAATGTAAAAATATTCTTTTGTATTTAGACTATTTGTCTAGCTGTTCTTGCGCCTTCGTTTGCGTTTCTTATCCCACATGAAACTGGAATAAAACAAAAAAAAAAGTAGGTAAAGTTTGTTTTTTTATTTTGTTGTTTGTAGGATTTAATCTCTGGAAGTACTGGTCCGATTGCTAAAATTTTTTCATCGATAGAAAGCTGCTTTATTCCTAAGTGGCATAGGCTATATGTTACTTACGCGGGCGAAGCGGCGGGCAAAAGCTAGTATCAAAGAAACCATTTACAGGTATTTTTGAATTGTCAAGAAAGATGAAGCTAATTTCACATTCCGTTAGCGTAGATCTCTATGAAAAAGAAAAAACGAAATATCCATCACATTCCTATTTAATTAAATTCTGTGTTAAACCATTAAGATTATTACCAAAGTTAAATTAAATTAAACCGCAGTCTTATTTATTGTTTTAAATATTTCTGCTCAACTATTTACAGAACAATTGACACAGTTTCTCTGGGCTGGTGTGTAGGTCAAAACAATTTCGTTCGGCTATTTCAGTTTTGGTTTTAAAATTTACCTACAGTCACAGGTTTACATATTACTTGCTTCTACCAGCGGCTTCGACCGCGTGAAAATACGAAATACCTATGCCTGTGTCACTTAGTAATGAAATATGAAAAAGTGAAAGAATTTTTTAAATCGGTTCACTAGTTTTTTAGTTTATTCGTTAGTCATTACAAACAAAAATATAAATCTTTTCTCTTTATAATATTATTATTATTATATAGTATAGCATAGGTAGATAACAGGACATAGCACGAAGAATCGCCAAACTGATGTGGCAGTGGGCAGTGCACATTGCTCGCAGAACTGATGGTTAATGGGGACGACAGATTCTGGAGTTACGACCACGTACCGGAAGACACAACGGTGGAAGGCCTCCCACAAGGTGGGCCGAAGACCTGGTGAGGGTCGCGGGAATCCGATGGATGCGAGACGCACTGGATCGTTCGTTGTGGCAACACTTGGGGGAGGCCTATGTGCAACAGTGGACGTCTTTCAGCTGAAATGATGATGTAGATAAAACTACACGACAAAAACTTTAAGAAAAATAGAATTTACAAAGTTAGTTGATGTAATATAGTTTAGCGGGGGCACTACCGTGCCCCCCGATACTAGAACTCAGTTGCAGGTTAGGTCGGAAGTTGACACAAACATAGCTGAAAAAAAGTCATACAAATTGATTTTGTATAATGTACATCGTTAAAAGAGTAACCATGGAGTTTCTTGCCGGTTCTTCTCCATAGGAAACGACCAATTTGGAACCGTGCACTAGCTTCTATGTGAAATAAAAATATTTGAATTTTTTAAATTTAGGTTGAAAAATGATTGTGTGTGATTTAGTTTTAAAATAGTAGGTAATTACCTACTTTTTAACCGTTTACGATATTATCTAGTTTTGTGTCAAAGTTCAAATTATCAAGTCACTTTAAAGATCATATCAGTTTGTTTCGTGTGAAAGGTTATGGCCAATCAATGTTTTGAAGTGGCATACAATCTAGAAACCTTACGTCACACAAATTCTATATAGCAGTATCAAAGTTCTCCGTGCAATTTGAACATATTATACAACTGTACAGTTCGAAAAACTGTTATCAGGCACTTGCACGGACCAGACACAACACGTGTCTGGTCGGAAAATCTTCTTTTTCCAATGGATGTTTTCTTTTGGTTTCGCACGTTTATTAAATAAACGCTCAAATAAACCTTACTCCATCTAATTCCTGATACTTACCCTGAGACAGACCACAACTTCAAAAAGTTGTATTTAGTTTTTGATACCGAATACGGTCCCTTTGTTTTCCATTGGAATGCAGATGTAACACATTCTAATGTTTGGCAGCAAATATCAGGTAAAAAGTCAAGCTTCTTGGAAAACTTCGGTAGTCAACTACATAAAAATTTTCAGCTTCATTTTACCGATACCGCGCCTGTTTCAATGACTCCACATATTGTCCAGTTGTGCAGACACTTGAGATACAAATTTACAGCAATTTCTATCACGATATCCACTAGGAATCATTTTGCGAATAAGTAAAACAGTCATTGAACATAACTCGGTGATAAAGTAGTATTCTACTGGTGAATGAATTTTTGAAGTAGGACCAGTAGCTTTTGAGTTAAAAAAATACAGCATAAGATGCGGGAAAACTGCTTGCGATGGTATAGGCATGTTATGCGCAGAAACGAAGACTACATGACTCGACGCGTCTTAGCCATAGAAGAGGGCAAAAGAGGAAGAGGTCGGCCACCGACTACTTTTAGGGTCACCGCACACGGGCCACCAGCCACAACCACAAAACGACGCCATCAGCATATTTCCTATAGTTCTCATACATTTTATATGGATTCGCTGCAAACGGTTAACGTCGGTGGCTACCACACGCTACAAATCGCCGCTGCTCGCTTCTTGTGGCCCGCTATGACAACTAAACGCCGATACAAAACGCCGTCACACGCCAATAGCGTATTTAAACGTTCTTCGTCAGAGTCCAGTATGATTCTGCACGTATGGGTTAAAAAAAGTAGCGGCCACCGGCCACAAGTGGCTATCGCGCGCTTCAGCTTCCTTTGTGGCCGCTTTTAGCTTCTTGTGGCGGCGTTTGTGGCTGTCACGTGTGGTCCGTGTGCGGCGACCCTAAGGTGGTAAAATCATCTAATGACAATTCGCGCTTTTAGACGGAGCGGGAGAGTGTCAGACTTTTACTGTCTAAAAACCCACTCCTGTTCCTCCTTTGCTTTCATCCTGGGGCCCCGGGTTTCGCTTTCACACTACCCGTGGCCACCGACTACTAAATAATCCAGAAAGACCTTACTGACAATGGCCTTACGCCAGAAATGACGTAAAATAGCCAAGGATGGCGTAAAAGTATGCCCCAAATAGGGAACAAGCCAGGGAATTGTTTGATTGAAAGCGTATGCTCCTATGTGCCCAAACCTGTTCGCAACTTATCTATAAATATACTGTTATCACTATGGACGTTCCTAAAAGGTTAAGGCCACACGTTTGTTGTTATCAGTCAACAGTTATTAACGTTTTGTTCTCTTTATTGTTATCTATAGTCATCCGTGTGTGTTCAAGATCAACATTATGTTCTTCACATTTAAAAACTACCACCTTTATGCTTCTTACAGAAAATTGACAGATGAAGATAACTTTAATTAAAATTTTAAAACCTTCTACATACATTTTTGTAATGTACGTCTTATATCTCTTCTTTTGATATACCACTTGACCATATTAATTTGCAAACATTTGGTTGTTCATTCCCATCTTTACTCCCCCATATCTTGTAAAAGGCTGTACTGATTAGATAAAAAAGTATCAAGAATAATTAACAGACACACGTATCGGTTAAACCTATAACAGCTTGCAGCTCTATTTTTGCACTCGGGTAAAATAAAATCCAATCTCAACGGAGATTACCCAGGTACTCAAGATATAGTTTAATGCTCAAATGTGTGCACAAGTATAGGTGCTCTCTATTCCTTGACTCTTATTGTCCGTTGGGCCGGAAACCCAACACCCCGGGAAGAGAGCATGGGCAGGTCCAACGGTTTTACGTGCTTTTCAAGGCACAGGGGTATCATACCACTAACCTCCAAACACCACTGCTACATAGTAATTCCTAATGGAAAAACCCGATACCACTTTTTTCCCGACCCGAGATTTGAGCACCTCGTCCTAGGCAGTTGCGGTTGCAACTGACGAGGCAGTTCAGTTTTTAAGAATAAATCGTACATAGCCTGATTTCTTCCGAGCAAAAATATTGTGTTGGAAAAAGGATACATTACCTTATAACAAGTTTCGGCTGGACATGTCTGCTGCATGTTAGATGAGCTCTGCGCTAAAATCGAATAAGTGTAGGTGACATCGTAGTAGAGCAATACAGGTAGAGACATGAAATTTACTTTCACCGGAAGGATTGAGTCGCAATAGCCTGAAGATAGTAAAATGAGACGGAGGACTTAAAGCAGTGGGACTTAAAGAGTTATTTATATAGGTATTAGACTAGCTTGTTCCCGCAAGTTCGTCCTCATGAATATTGGTTATAGGGGACACGAAGTCGAAACCAGATAAAAAGTAGTCTATGTCCTTTCTTAGGTTTCAAGTTAGTATAGTATAGTACTCTGTATCTAATTTCATCAAAATAGGTTTACTATTTAAACCATGAAAGACACAGCGTTACTTCCATGTTTATAATAGTGTTATGGATTGCAGTTTATGAGTTAACCATGTTTTAACCATTTATCTTGTAACTTTTCAGGGTTGAACGCGATCTTCCAGAACTCTGTATTCGGTGTAGCGGCCTGCTTACCACCCAGGTACACAGGCGCGGTGATCCTCGGCAGCAACCTTTGTGGCCTCCTCGTCGTGGGTTTGAACTGGCTCTCAGTGGTATTTGAGAATCAGCGCACTGCTGCCATCTACTACTTCATAGGCGGCATGTTTGTGCTGCTCGTCTGTATCGACACCTACTTCGCGCTGCCGTTGAATGTGAGTATCAACCTGCTTACGGGGATAAAATCCACTATAACAAAAGCTCACAAGTAGATCTGTACTGTGTGTGCTGAGTAGGTCTTGAGATGCATCGAATAAATGTTGTATAGAATTATGTAAAAATGACACGTTAAAAACAAGAAAATTTAAATAAACATGGGTAGGTACTTATGACGCGCAACGCTCAATCTATGTGACGTTGTAACGTTGCCCAACTATATTTTACAATGCAGCGTTGCGCGTTATGTTGGGAGATTTTTTGTCATCTAATATATATCTGAGGCTAATATCATCATATTTTCCCACTACGCAACAGAGGATACATTATCTTTATGTTTCTTACTTTTTTAAGTGGGTACAATAATGCTTTACTAAGTAACATGCGTATTTTGAAATAAATACGTGTTCATGATGTTTTGCTACATTCTACTATGTTTTTACCAGCGACTTCATCTTCACGTGAAAGTAGAAAATTATTTTATGGGAATATACTGCCGAGATATAATAGTAGAATAAACTATTGAATGTCGCCGGTGGCATATTGAATTTCGAATGGAGCGAAGGTTAGAGGTTAAATATTTTCATGTATTAACACTCCCGAGCACAGCGAGGGAGTTTATGAGAGCTCGAGCATGGTTGTATTTTCAAATTAATAAATAATAAATTCAAATCGCTTTAAATCCCTAAGGAACGCCCTACAACATTTAATCCCCTAGGTATATAATGACTTAAGTGACAATTGTACGACATAATATATAAAAGGATATTATCGAGAGGTGTAAAAATATTCTATGTTCCTGGACATGGTTTACACATGTGCTAAATTTTATATAATTCTATTCAGATTTCTGTGTGTGAAGGAGTAACTCTGACTGACTGGCCTGTTGGTCTGGTGGTCAGTGGCCCCGACTGCTATGCGGGAGGTTGTGGGTTCGAGTCCCACTCAGGACAAATGTTTGTATGATGAGCACGATCATTTGTTCTGTGTCTGGGTGTAATTTATTTATATTGTGTATGTAGTTGTCGAGTACTTATAGCACAAGCAGCTGCTTAGTTTTGGATTAGATGGCGTTGTGTAAAAGTTGTGGAATATTATTATTATTATTAGTAACAAACATACACACATACAAACTTTTGCCTGCATCATATTGGTGTAATAATACAGTTTAGTTTTTATGATAAAAAAAGCAACTGATAACAGACATGCTGATCTTGTTTAGTTGTTGCTACTGCAACTCAGCCCCGGATCCCCCGGGGGAAGGGGGGGGGGAACCGGGGCACTTGCCCCGGGCGGCAGTTTTATGGAGGCGTCAAATCCTTGAGACAAGAATTTGAAATATCGAACAAATGAAGCTTCTTTTCTTACAATCTCATAGGTTCTTATTAAGTATTCGAATCTTGATATAATATGTTTGAAAATCAAACTTTTCTATTTCCATACGCCCAGTTAGTTTTTGAACATACACTAGGTAAGTGATTTATGAACGGTCGCCACTATCAAGGTTTTGCCCCGGTTCGAAAAATCGTAGTTCCGGGGGGGCTGCTGCCACTGCTATGCTTTGTTCTGGATAGCATTCAGGTATTTTTTTTAAACGTCAGTTCAAGTCATTCTTGATGAATTAACGAAATGCTGTACATAAATATAATAGGCAATATGATTTTTTTATTTGCTATATTAAATCATTTTTAGCTCTAGTAAACAAATATGAAGGAATTTTTTAAATATCTTCATCAACAACGAAGTTATAAAACTTTAAAGCTGCAAATAAGAAAGAGAAAACCTACATGCATAATGCCTATTCAAATTTCGTAATTTGTTTTTCTTATATAATACATTATAGAAAACAGGCTTTTCAGTTGCATATCTGATAACGTAATCATACTAAGTTTTAAAATATTAGGTAAAATTAATAAAAAAAGCAATGTTTCCTTATACCGTATACTTTTTGTTCTACAGAAATTCTACCGGTACCACGACCGACTAAACAAGCAACGCAACGCAGATAACGCCGCCTTGAAAGCAGCCAACATACCCCAAACGTCTCGCATCACGCTGTTCAAGCAAGCGTTTGTACAGCTCTACAACGTATTTATCATCTTCTTCGTCACGCTCTCCGTGTACCCGTCTGTCATTTCCGGTAAACATAATTATTATACACAATAGATTATTGTATTTATTTATTTATTTATTTAATCTTCATGCAACAAAAGGTACAAAGGCGGACTTAATGCCTTAGGCATTCTCTACCAGTCAACCTAGGGTAATGGAGAGACAATATGGCAGGTGCAAAAAAAAAAATATTTAGAAAACAAGTATTACAAAATTATATATAAAACTAAAACTAAACACACATACATAATAAATAAAATATATACTTATACATACATACATAAAATTATATATATACATAGTAAAGGAATTTTGAGATGATTCTGTTACTTGTGTAGAAAGTAATTCCGCAACTTTCGCTTAAATGCATACTTACTCGTGGCCGTCCTGATATCAAGAGGTAGCGAATTCCACAGAAGGATGGACTGTATATAGAAGGCGGAATGAATAAAATCAGAAGTATGAGAAGGACTACTGCTTTAGTAGGATATTGTTAGAAGAACGCAGATTCTTAACGTGTGAAGAACAGAGATATTGAAAGTGAAATATAAGATAAGAAGGAGGAGTAGGAGAGTTGAGCAGACGCTGTTTAGGCAAGCTTTCGTATAGTTCCACAACGTATTCATCATCTTCTTCGTCACTCTCGCCGTGTTTTCGTCCGTTATTTCTGGTAAACATATTATTATACACAATAGAATATAGTTCCCGAGTCACGCTGTTCAAGTAAGCATTCGTACAGCTCTACAACGTATTCGTCATTTTCTTCGTTACACCCGCCGTGTTCCCGTCCGTCATTTCTGCTAAACATATACCCGGTTTCCGGCTGTCATTAGAGGTGAATATAATATTAAACACAAATACACAATATAGTTCCCATGTCAAGCTGTTCAAGCTAGCGCTCGTATAGCTCTACAACATCGATATTTATGTACCATGCACTAGATTACGTATACTCACTTCGTTCGACTCGGTGAACTGCAGTCAACACACCTGACAGTAGTGCAATTTTGAAGTTCACGCGTTGTGGGAGCGGCGTTAATAAACTTCGAATCAAAGTAAACCTGGACATAAATAATAATTCTGTAGTCAAGTAAGTAAAATTACTGGTTGTCCAAGCGATTTAATAGCTTCAAATATCGTAACAATACAATAGAAAAGATAATATTTTATTTAAACGCCTCCCCATTTTACAATCATACACTAACACATACAGATGTAACCAGTTGTAGTTTTTTACCTACAACTGGTTTACTGAACACAAACTTCGCGTGGTGTTTTATAACCAGTTCGATATTTTTAAATGTTTTATTATTCTTTCTTTTTTGGTATAAATAATATATCAATGAATTCTTCTCGAAATTCAGAAATTATGACGACGTGCGTTTTTTTGATACCCGATAAAACTGTCAACAAGAAATGTCAGCGAAGCGAATTAAAACTAACGAAGACTGTACATTTTGAAATAGAGTATTATTGTAATGATATATTGTAGGCAAAAAGTTTTGTCACTTCTGTGGTATAAAAATCTGTATGGATGACACTATGTCGAAAAACGCGTAAGTGCCATGAAATTCAGGGCGCTTAAGACGTTTTGTTCGCGCAAAAAGTATCCACTATAAGCTATCCAGCGCTGTATGTTTAATAGGTTTGTTAGACGTCATAATGCCAATCTAGCGCTGCAGCGAACTTTTAACCTTTCAGTATTGACGTCCCTGTCTATCGCTAGAATATAAGTCGATGCTCTACAACGTGTTTATTCTTCTTCGTTACGCTCGCCTTGTATCCTCTCCGTAAGAAAACCGCTAAGATAGCCAGCTAAAATAAAATCCCGACGACTTATTGCATGTAAGTATAAATAGTTTTTGAATCCCACTACGCAACAGAGGAAGCATATTCATTATGTTTCTTACTTTTTTAAGTGGGTACAATAACGCTTTAATTAACTTATTCAAGTTTCAGTCTGTGAACTTGTACATGATTCTTAAGGCTACAAAAATATAATTATGCCTCAAAAAATATAGCAGCAGATACACTATTTTTGCTTTTATATTATAACTTAAGAAAGAAGAAGTTTTATCATTTAAACCTTACGGCATATCAATATAACAGACATAATTATGGATTTCAGTCCGAATTAAATGGACATTAGTAATAATAATATTATTATATGCAATATTTCAATTCAATGGGTTGTGGATACTTAACTATTTTTTAATTCATTACAAGATTTGCTCTATACATAACAAATTAATAAATAAGCAAATTAAAAAATAAATTATCATCTTCCATCTTCCTGCCCTTGTCTCGTGTTATTTGGGCTCGGCGCAACACGCTTTTTTCTTCCATTCTGTCCTGTCACCCCACATGCTAACATTAAATCCGTTTTCTTTCATATCACTTCTCACACAATTCATTAGTCTTTTCTTTGGCGTCTCTCTCCCTCTCTATCCATCCACATGTAAACTCATAGGTCTTTTAGTAACATCAGTTTCCCACACCAAGACAAATAATTCCCTTTCATCTTTTCATTCACTGGCGCCACTTTCAAACTTCCTTAACATACTCGTTTTTCACTTTATCTATTCTCGTCACACCACAAATCGATCTCAACCTTCTCATCTCCGCTACATGCAATCTTCTTTCGACTTATTGACGACAGTATATTCGGACAGTGTCCAAATTGACACATTTTTATTTGATTATTTTTTTCACTCAGAATTATATATAACACTATGTGTGTCGGGTTCAATTCTTGCATGGGACAAATATTTGCATAGCTTACAAATTGTTCCGGGTCTTTATACGGCGAGTTTACATTGTTAACGCACACACAATATAAGAGTAATTCCTAGTTTGGGTCGTTTTTTTCTTGAACAAATGCTTCTTTTGATCCACCCCAGTTCCTTAAGAAAGCCAGCAACGCCATTGTAAATGATAATTATTTTGCAAATATGTTTAAAAAACACTTTTATACGTCAATTTTTTTCGTCAGTCTAAACTAGATGGGCCGGTGTTTACTAGCTGACTACCCTGAGAAGAAACACTAAAACAATCTCAAGGGTCTCTTTTATGCTAGAACTACACTGCGCACTCGTGTGCCACACACGCAGATCTGGGCGCGTCAGTCTCCATACATTTTATATGGAAACTAGACTTCTAGAGCTACACTTGATACACGCCACGCGACGTCGTTCTACGTACAAATAACGCGTGGTACACGAAGCAGTAATGCTAGCAAAGGAGGCCGCCGATCGCGTGAGGCAACGGCAACGGTCCTCACGCCGTCACAATGACACGCCGCCGGGATTCCGATCCCGATTTCCGGCCACCGTAGGCGCGGGCTTGCGGACGGCGAGCAATGGGTGGCTCGCCGTCCGATCGTCCGGTAACCGTCCGGACCGAGCCCAAGTCGTCGACGGCGCGTAGTGTTCCACGCGCGCCTCAAGGAGATGTCAGCAACCGTAGGGGCCCAACAGGGTCGAAGCCAGTAGGCCCCAGTAGGCCATGGGTGATGCGAAAGTGACTCGCGGGGCCCTGGAAAAAAAAAAAACGGCAAAGAAGGAACAGGAGTGGGTTTTTAGTCAGTAAAAGTCTGACACTATCTCCCGCTCCGCCCAAGAGCGGGGGTTGTCATTAGATGATTTTCCCACCCGAAAAAAAAAAAAAAAAAAACGTGTGCGTCGGTCTAATGTAGTTCTAGCTTTAATGGTCAAATGGTGTTGCTATTTCACGGCACAGAAGGTACCTTATTAATTTGTAAATATTATTAATTCACAGACGTGCTTCCGAACAAAGCCGGCTTCCTGGGCGAAGCCTTCATGCGTATCACTTGCTTCTTGACGTTCAATGTGACGGCGACGCTCGGCAACATTACCGCCAGCACGTGGCAATTCGTAAGTATCTCTTTGTATTTAACTAGCGACCTGCTTCAGCTTTGCACGGGTTTAAATTAGACATACAAACCTTTTTTGATTGTAATTTGTGCCAAGTTTCAAGTTTATTAATGAATTCGAGAAATAGTTTATTAATCCTCCATACAATTTTTAAAACCCCCTAATATGTTCTATTGGAGGTTGCACTGAAAACTAATAATGACATGTGTATTGGAAAACAGAACGAGATTTTGCGTATAAACGAAATTGCCCTTTTTCATCCCCGATTTCTTCACGCATGCGGAGCAATTCCCCATGCGTGATGAAATCCGCACGATATTAAAAATACCCTAAACTGTTTGTCCTGGCTATCATTTGTAAATCTTTCCCTTCTTCGTAAAAAGATGATACACACAAATACATGTCTTTTTGCCATACAGATTGGAAGTCCTGGAATAGGTTATAGGATATTATCTGTATAGAGGGCATTTGCCATTGCGTAAATTCCGATTTATAAGCGTGTAGAGCCGCTGGCAGAAAGCTAGTGTTTTGCGTACAGCTGAGGAGTAGGATGCCCTACCGGAATCTGTTTCTTGAAAGGGGTCTTTAAGTCAGGAGTGAATACGTTTATAAGCTAGCGTGTTCCATCGATGTTTATAGGCAAAGTAAAGTTCTTACGGTTCGCCAGCTTTATATTCTGCACACTGTTACTAAGCAGCATTCTCTACTTACATATGATCCAAAAATGATTGAGAATCGGCGTAGAAAGGACATTGTCTGCACAAAACCCTCTTTTAAAACGTGTTTTGCTCATCGTTTTTTCTGTTATCAAGGCTGCAACTGTACAATAAAACTAACAGGATTTTGTCAATATACTCTCTCCCAATAGCCAAATGTAAAACTGTAGTAAGGGACTGGTTGCAGACTCTGGACTACCTCGCCACAGAGAAAATGCTAAACTCGTAAATCTTAAGAAAAAATTGTTTGATCTTTGTAAAATCTAGCTATATAGTTTTTTTGTAGTTTCAAAATTTAATAATTATTTCGTTGAGTAGATTCAAGTATAGGTTTAAACTCCCATTTATATCACACACACCATAACATTCACTGTACACACTCACATTGTGCTAAGTGGTTTTTTCTTTGTTATTCTAGTTCTGCCTCCTTAACAACTAAAGAGATTTATTAAGTATAAATTCTATCGAACGCTCTATTATATAATCTATATTATGTTCCCTACTGTTCATGGGGTGAGGACCTGGTGATCTGTAATACAGGTTAACACCTATAACAGACACCAGCTCCCCACATTCACTCGACTCAAAAATGTTCCTGCAAGTTATTTGAATATTTATTTTGTTAATCATAAGGTCTTGTTTTGTGAGGAGAAATAAACTAAAATTATTATTATTATTATTTATCGTTGACCACATCAACGGTTACCATAAGGTGAGATAGCGGTCAAACATAAGTCTATCAATAATAAAAAAAAAACTACTTTCATTTTTCCAGCCTAGTCCCCGCTGGCTGGTGGTCTTCACGACGATCCGTCTGCTCTTTATCCCGTTCTTCATGCTGTGCAACTACATGCCAGTGACGCGCACCTTTCCGGTGTTAGTGACCAACGACTGGGTGTTCTGGATCGGCTCCGCGCTGCTCGGCTGGTCCTCGGGTCACGGCAGCTCTCTCGCCATGATGTATATCGGAGGGTGAGTAACTCTGCTTTTACTATCGTCATCATTCCAACGGGCAACATAACGACCAGTCCTCCGGCATCTTGCATGCGATAGATTCCCGTAGCCTTCACATGGGCACGGATCTTGAGCGCTGACTTTTACTTATGCTGAAGTAAAATATCAGGTCTCTTTGGTGGTATGAAGTGAGACGCGGGGACAGGGGAGTGTCCGTGATTGACTCGCCGCGAATCGCATCATAGACGTCACTTGTGATTGGTTCCTTGCGCTTGCTGCACTTACCTAACGACTTCACTTCCGTGCCATTAAATTGACTCGTGATTTTTATTCCATCGTTTTTTTTTATTAGTGGTTATTTTGTCACCAAAAATGGTTTAGCCGAGAACGCATAACAGGCACCATAGAAAGTTCCTTTCAAAAGTAGGTAAAATGTTAAGATTTTCTTCGTAGGGGTGTTACAAATCTTTGAAATTTTCGTTTTTGCTACAATATGCATACCTTCCGGTAGAAATTCTCTAAAAGATAATGAAAACCGTATGAAAATCTGTTGCATGGTTAATAAGTAAACGGAAAAAAAGACAGACGAACACAGCGACTTTGCTTTAAACTATTTATGTTGTTTTTTTTTACTTTTACCGTCAACCAGAATTATGAAGTTATCAGGTAAAAGAAAAAATAAAATAAAATGTGTACATTTTTTTTGCCATAAGTGTACGATGCGCAAAGCGATCTCCACTCTTTTGCCGAGTGCTCAAGATCCGTGCCGATACCTGTATATCAGTCCACCTAGTAGAAGGACTTACAACGCTGCATCGTCCGGTACCTTGGTCTTGAGGCTTAATGATTTAGGCCGACATAATCCGAGATTCGTCAGCGATTGAATCTAAAAGCGATGGTCGCTCTGCCGGCAATATGTATGCAGCTGTATGGTTTCATCAAGCATCCGAAAAATTGCACCACCACCGTGGTGTTGTCCAAGGTGTACTACTAAAGTAGGGCGCGAACTGTCATTTTCATATATTATGGTTGCTACTAACAAACTACGAGTTCAAGGATAAATGATGAAGAAATTAAATTTTCCTATCTAATTAAATGTAGAAAACCAGCGTCAGGCACTAGTTGTCTGGCAATCATGCTGAACTGGACCTATTTTGGCGCAGCCGTGAGGCACACAATTGTATATATATTTTTTTTCTTTGGTTCTCTTTTGGTTGGTTTCCTGTTTACATAATATTGTTTGTGTGCCTTGCGTTGTGACAAAATAAATTCATTTTCTTTCTTTCTATCATTTCTGACTCATTTTTTTTTTGTCTAATCCCACTACGCAACAGAGGATACATTGAAAATATGTTTCTTACTTTTTTAAGTGGGTACAGTAATGCTTTATTTTTACAAAACATACTATTGTTTTTTAATATATTAGTGTGCAAACAAGTTCTGCTACATTCTGTCACTGAGAAGGATCATAAACTTTTATAATATGTATAATTATCGGGGTGTGGAGGATGGATAGTCAGTTGCTCCATGTTAAATAATAGTTATCACTTGCACCTGGTCTTGTATCCGTATTGTTTTGTATGTAATATTTAACACACTGGTGCTAAACAGTAAGAAGGCCTATATTCCAGGGGCACGTCTGCACCGAGCGGTTGTCCGATAAAAAATAAAGCATAATACTTAATTACACAATTATGTACAATACGGCCGACGTAACTTGGCGAGTCTGAACACAGGCTCTGCAATCTTTAGAGCATGATCTTTGATCTTTTGAGCACTCGTAAAAAAAATGTAATTGACATTTAATTTTTTAACCCAAAATACGAAGAAAAATTTATTAATTACAGGGACCAAATGCAAAAAAATAATAATATTAAAATATTTTGAGACAAAAAAGCTACAAAACTTATGAATCAAAGAAACAAACTTAACATTACACAAAAAACTTAACAATATAATAATAACAACCAACGAAAACTTTTGTAACCGCCTGTGCTCAAGACAGAGATAGCGACATGAAAATGATACAATACTAACGTGTGAGTGAGACATATTGCCGCGCACCGAGCATTGCCGAATAAGCACAAAGCTTTACGAAGTAACCAAAGAGAGATGTCCAATAAACGTTTCTGAGGGTGTTGTTTAATCGATTTTTATTCAAATCGATTGAAAGGAGATTGGGCACTTATATATTCACTTTTTGACTTGTATGAGCATTTGAGTTATTGTATAATTCATAACTATTATTTTCATTGATTTTTTACTTAAATTTATTGAAATCATTTGTGGGGTTTCTATTTTCATTTTAATTAGTATTTAATAGAACAACTACGTCATTTGTTCTATTATAGTGAAGCGACTCCTTTCTCAGTTATAATCGATTGATTAAACATTAACGTAAATCGTGGGTAAACAAAAATATCTACATTCAGAAGTAAAAAAAGAGTTGTAATTATTATTTTTATTTAATTATGTTAATATTTCTTTCGTTAAAAAGCAAATTCTGGGCAAAAATAAAACAATTAAGATATAATCGATAATGTTATAACGCTGTAATTGTAATTGATGTGCCACAACACTATTCGATGTAAGACAAAATATCGTTTACCGTGTTAACTGCCGGCAAGCCGAGAATATTGTTTTTAGCTTTTATCTGCTAACAAATGTAAATTCGTGTTGAGTTGAGTTTTACGATTCTTCCACGTTAATTTACTACATCGAGCGATTTGACTTTTTTTGTGTGTCGCTGTGAAGTGAATTGTTAGAATGTTTTTACGTCCATGGTGATTTAATCTAGACTTAAAACAATATGTGGCCCTGTGTAATTGTTCTCTTTTATTAGCACACCCACTGCCTAGCTGCCAAATCAGAGAGGCCACTGATTCCATGGCCCGGAGGCAGGGTTTCAAAACGAATTGTTTTGAGATGTAACATAACCTCAATACTCAACTTATTTTTTTTTTTTCAAAAACCCCTTAATATATCATTTTCAATTTAACCTCGTTTTAAAGCATGACACTACCCTTTTTTTGTGTCTAATTTTGACTACTATACTGTGTCAAAAGTTGCGCAACCAAATCGCATAGTAACGTGCCCATTCTCCTTTAGTCATAAAAATATATTCGGTTTTATAAGGAGGTTTAAAATATTCTCAAACAGTCGTAATTCAAGTAGTCGTTAATAGATAACTGATATTTAACTACATAAATCATGTCTTTCAACCAAGAAAATAAATTTTTGTAGCTTTTATTTTTATTAAAGTCGGAAATCTCGTTTATTAACGACAAAATTCACTATTTGTAATCTATTTCTTTTAATATCTCATATAAACAAAAATCAATAAATTCTAAATAAATAAAAATCGATATTTGATTGAATAAAGGGTCGATTGTGTTTACGTAGGGTCAATCTCTAGCCTAGACCTCCGCCCCGCGCACGTCGCCTCATGCCACCATTTGGTTCCTAAAAAACGTTCGGCGCAGCCTTCTGCGCTAAGTTCGAACTCGTCAAGATACATCGGCCGTATTGTATATGCAACACCTGGTTAGAATGGAAACCGAAAGTAACATAGTTGGGCAAGGACTAGGCTGATTGATTAGTTGTTGTAAAAAATGCCATGTTATGCCTTTTATTTTTAAATACAAAATAAGAAGTTGCCCTAAGCAGAGCATTGGTGATGCAGTGGTTGTAGGCTCGATCAGTAAGTTGAAGATTATGGGTGCGGACCCAGACAGACGCTTCACTTTGTTTAGTTTATTTGATCACCACTGCTCTTAAAAAGGCGAAGGGAAACATCGAGAGGGTGGGAGGGATGGGTTTTCATCAGAGGTCCTAGAAACAAAAATTCGAAGACATTACATCTATCAATTCACATTGGGTCTGCGTGGTGGTTTACGACTCAATCCCCCTCTTAGATTGATTATGCTAGTAATAAATGTCATGCAATGGTATTTTGCCTAAACAGTTCTTAAAAACAAATTGTGTATTGCAGCACGGTGGCCCCCGAGAACGCGAGCGCGGCCGGCATGCTGGGCGGCGCGGTGCTGGTGACGGGGCTGGTGACGGGCATCACGTTCACGCGCGTGTGCCCCGTCATCGTGACGGCCGCCGTGTGGAGCCGCGCCTAGCGGGACGTGCGCGTCGTCTCCGCGGCCTGGGACGTCTTCACGCGACGACTGGGACAATGAAACCCTAAGGTCATGTGTTTACGATGGGACGAACTGAACTCACTTTGTGTAGGAGACCGTGAAGCTTAGGCGCCTTCTAAACGAGCGAATGAATCGCCTCGATTTGATGTTTCTCTGAAAGAAGTTGCAGGACGATGACTTCGTTACACTCGCTCGTAGAAACTGCGTCATAGGCTACTGAACGGGACGGATCGCAGCGTAAAATTCCGCCATTTTTAAACGCCTCGGTCAGTCCATGAATGCCTAGATTAAGTGTAAGTTAAACACGAGATCGTCAAAGAAAAGAGATTATATCAAATGTATGTGACATTTAAAAGTTGGAGGTCGAGTGTGAGTTAAGTTAGAATAAGGAGCCTGGATTACAGTGATTTATGGATTGTGACATTCGACAAAATGTGTTCTGTAGCTATATATATTATATTATATGTTATATAATCATTTTTATGTTGTGTAGTTGGTTGTTGATACGATTATTAAGGAGATATTAGATACAGTTTGCCAAAAACTAATAGTTTTATCAGTTTGACAGTTTTGTGCCTTTCATGTATTTATTTGCTTGCCATTGTGTGTCATTGCTAGATATCTATTCTTAAGGTTAAAATGCATTTACTAGTATTTTGAACTTGGTTTATGCGAAGATAGCAATATAAGTTGAAACCAAATATTTCATTTTGTCTCGAACATGAATGTCTCATTGAAGTTGATTTTAAATTTTCAGATATTATGAATTACAGTATAAGTTGTTTTGGTGCTTGTTGATAGTAATATTAATCGTTTGATCTTAATATAAGGCCGCGTTTCCACCTGCAAGCAAATTGTATGCAAGCTGAATTATATCGCGGGGTACAAACGACAGACCACAGTACATCGGTAGCCTGCAGTGTAATCTGATTTACTTGCAGTTGTAACACGGCTTTCAGTTGACTATCCACAGATGTTATTGACGTTGATAGGAGCTAATATGGTACTAGATTAATATCCTATAGTGTAAGACTGTTGATCACCTGTCCTTGAGGCTGATTTAATAATAAATCAGAAACCAAACACGCCTTCAAATGATAGCCAGAATGACAACATGAAAAACCTGAATATTTCTAATAGTTGCTAAAATATAAATATGCTATATAAAATTATTATGTAAAGTTAAAGTTTGTAAGTGCATAAAATATATTTAATAGGTAGTACAAGGACGTTGAGATGTGTGAATTTATTATATTTGTTATTGTATTGGTTTAGTAAATATATATATTTTTTTACCTTAAAATGTGTCCATACATGACGATGAGCTTGTCCCTTCCATAAAAACTAAGGGTCAGTTCACAATGAGATGCGAAGCGGCTTAACTCTACGCGTACTTTTGATGTGAAACAGCTAGATTTTCGAGCCGTCACGGCCAACAGCATGACGCTGTCATGTCGTGCTTCTCCACTTTGCCACCACTTTCGACTTCCTTGCGTGTATTACATACGTACATAGATGTTTCACATCGCCGCGTTCTGTGTCGGCTATCGTTTCCATGTTCATGACTTACTAATGCTTCCATACACTAAGAACAAAATATCGCGCCAACAACAGCGTCGCGCCGTGTCTCTCGTGTGTGCTGACCCTAACAGGTAAACTAAGGCTTACTGTCCACAGACGCGTAGCCTGATAGACGTGTATTCGTCATTATACGCTTAATGTACTCCTGCTGCAACGAAGCTGAACGACACAACGACACGACGTTGTCGCTGCGGCGACAGTGTTGCACAGTTTTGCATGTTAGCTTTACGCAGGCTTAGTGTACCAAGCGTATAATGACGAATACGCGTTTATGAAGCTATGCGTCCATGGTCAGGCCTGAACTTTACCCAGCATTACCCTTCTAAGAGTTAAGTCTAATCAAATTGTGTTCTCTTTATTTACGTGACTAAATACTAATCCAAAGTGCTTGTAAAATTAACTAAGTAGTGATTTGTACCATTTTTGTCGTAGCACAAAATTTTTAAAGAAGACGCCGCGAATGACTTGTATTATAATGAAATAGTTGGTTGTTGTTCGTTGTGCCTGTTAATTATTATAAAAGAAGATCAAACGACATTTTATACTTTGTTTTTCGTGTATATGTGTAAAGTTATAGTAAATTTTCTGTCAAATGTTGTTCCCCATTTCCTAATATTTCTGCAAAACTGACTATCCATATTTATTATAGTTAAATTCTAACAATTAATTATTATGTAGGTATGTTTTACAGACTGAAACACTAACAATCATTTGTTTTTAGATAATCATAAGACTCCTAGCTTGTCGTGTTTTCTTGTGGAAAATGTTTATGAGGCATTTAATAAGTCATATCTTATTTGTAGGAGTTGTACTGACTAGGCAGCTGAGAAGTCGACTCTTGATATTATTTTTAACTTTTTGTGTTCATTATTGCATGCCAAATAATTCATTGTCTGAAATAGAACAAAACGACTCTAGTCAAACATTGCGGTCGCTCTAAAATTTATGATCATGTACAATAATAATGGCCTGTGTAGATTCACCTGTATAGACTCGTATATGCAGATTCGTCTGTGCAGATACGTCTGTACTGATTCGTCTGTACAGATTCGTCTGTGCAGATTCGTCTATACTGATTCGTCTATACTGATTCGTCTAGGCAGATTCGCCTGTGCAGATTCATCCGTGCAAATTCGGAGCGGCCACAAATGTTGTCGAGAGCTATACCTGATTTTATGTTTTCAATCCCTAGCGTAACAGTTTTGGCTGTTGGTCCTATTTATTTGAAAGTAAAATGTTATTTTTTAAATTTTACGTTTTTTATTTTATTTTCACCTCATCCCTTTTTACCTAAAAAAACTAAAATAATATACATATTCCAAATGATATCTCTAAGTAGAAGTAGTACGATTTTGGAGTGCGGATTTATTGAATAATCACTTAGTAAACTGTGTATCAAAATCGAACACCTAATAAAATATAGTATTGATGTAATGCGCATAGATTTGTCGATTGTATAGAAACAATTGAAGATGAATAAGTAACTTGTGCTAAGTAAAAAATATAAACTCAAGCTTCCAATTAGCAATAAATTTTATGCCAATATTACTTACCCGATTTCCATAACTTGATACACAGTTTACCCATAGCTAAATAATAAGTACAAATAATGTTTTAACCGAAGGAAGAAGACATGTTTGGTTCAGTACGGCTCTTCATACACAGGGTGACGCAAGTCTTAGATACTCTGACGTGTTATCTCCACCATAGTTCTGCCTGGTTACACATTATTTGAGGAAATAATATGACTAAGTTCAATAAGTTTAGCTGAACTGGGTTATCTTTATATATATAATTCTTCTTTACGTGTGTTCGTCACCTAACTCGTTAACGGCTAGTGCTTACAGTTAAGGAGTGGAATTCTCTGCCGGAGTCTGTTTCCTGATAGCTACAACCTAGGGGTCTTTGAGTGAATAGGTTACTTCTAGGCAAGTGTGCTCCATCGTCGGCCACATCATCGCTTATCATCAAGTGAGATAGTGGTCAAACGTGAACTGATTTTAGCAAATACCTTTTTTTTTCCTGTGGGAAAATCATCAATCATCATCATTATGACATCCCCCGCTCTTGGGCGGGGCGAGAGATAGTGTCAGACTTACTGACTAAAAACCCACTCCTGTTCCTTCGTTGCCTTTCGTACCAGGGCCGAGTCTTCCTTTCAGAATCAGAGCCTTGGCCCCAGTAGGCTTCGACCCTGCTGGGCCCCTACAGTTGCTGACATCTTGAGGCGCGCGTGGAACAGCACGCGCCGTCAACGACTTGGGCTCGGTCCGGACGGTTACCGGACGTTCGGACGGCGAGCCACCCTTCGCCATCGCCATGGCCCACGCCATCTAGCGATAACATGGCCAAACTCAGGCTCGTATCTTTTAGCTGGTGAAAGCGATCCCGGGTGGCCCGCGAGATTAAAACTTTAGTTTTTTGCATTTTGCAAGTCAGTGTCAACATAGAACATGTTCATTAAAATATGCTTAGCCGTGCTGGCAAATTAAGCTTGCATAATTAGATATTATTAGAACACATATAAAGTTCATTTTAGTATGACGAGTGTTGGAGAATGTGTCCTTTTGTATGAAGAAGCAAATCTTAGATTGGTGTTGTAAAACCCAGGTGCCTTATACATCTTCCATTGGTTTCAAACACCGCGTAGAATAAGTGGAGATTATTATTTTGCCTACAAAAGCAGGAATGTTTATTTGTGTAATAAGGAATTGTATTGTTAGTTACCTACCTAAAGTCCATTTTATCACAACTTAAGAATGTAACATAAAAATATATAGCGAAACTAGAGCATAGAGGGACTAATCGGAAAATATTACGGCTAATAATGCTGTCATTAATACACTTTTGACTAAGTATAAACTGCCTGTACAGTACGGCCGAAAAATCTTGACCACTCTGAACTTCGAATAATTGCCTGCGCAGTAATTCTTTTTAAGAATCATGGCACATGCGTTTTTTTTCGAGTAGATACCTATTGCATAGATTGAAACGGCAACTTCAAGGTGGGTCTACACTCGAGGAGCCGAGTACGAGCGGAGCACGAGCCGAGCTCAAACTCGTATAGTGTCGCGCGTGCTCGGCTCCTCTAGAGTCGGTCCACCTATACCAATTAGAGCTCGGCTCGTGCTCCGCCCGTGCTCGGCTTCTCTGGCGTAGACCCACTTTTAGAGTGGCCAATACATTTTGAACGTACTGTAACTGTTCAATATCAATAGGTGTTTTTGCGTGAATAGCCTACAGAGTTAGAAGAAGGTACATTACTTTTTTAAAGTTCTAAATATCAAGGAGTTGTATTGTTTCGGCTGATAATTTATTTCTATTCAGATTACCTACATCACTTTTTGTACAGTATTACTATTGTAAGTTACCTATTGTTTCAAAATATTCTGATGACAATAAAGTGGATTATTGGAAATTGCCATAAATATATTACCTAGTGTTAGAAAAAAGTAACCAGAGAAATATTTAATAGTAGATACCTACTAAAGTATATGAAAATATATTATTATTACTTGTTAGGGCTTATTTCATCACTTCTGTATGTATCTATACAGGGTGACTTTTAATAAATAGACAGTAATTTATGGGTGAGTCAAAATAATTATTAAGAATATAATAATTAAGAAACAGCTGTTTTTTATTCGTGGTTTCAGAAATAGTGCAATTTCAGGAAAACATTTGGTCAACATTCGTATGTATTATTAACCACTGTTTGTCAAAAATTAAAAGTCACTTGGATAAGCAATGGCAAGTGATATGTTATGCTATTTAAATAAAAAACAGAAGAGATTTGTACCTACTAAAATATCTATTGACATCTTATGCCTTTATGAAAAATATATCAGAAGTGGTGAATTACCTACATTTTAAATTGGTAAAACTTGCACATGTAATACTTCCACTATTACCTTACTCCATCTTTAAGAACTATAATATCACTATTATATGTCTACTAAGTCATTCAAGTATTAAGTAAGTAGCATTTTAGTCGTTTTTAATACCTTTTCCAACTTGTTCCCAAAATCAGAATAAGGGAATTAAAGAAATACTCCTTTCATCCCCCATGCCATCTAAATAAGCAAAACAGACCTCCACCCCCATGCCATCTAAATAAGCAAAACAGACCCCCACCCCATGCCATCTAAATAAGCAACACAGACCCCCATCCCCATGGCATGTAATTAAGCAAAACAGACCCCCACCCCCATGCCTTCTAAATAAGCAAAACAGACCCCCACCCCATGCCATCTAAATAAGCAAAACAGACTCCCACCCCCATGCCATCTAAATAAGCAAAGCAGACTCCCACCCCCATGCCATCTAAATAAGCAAAACAGACCCCCACCCCCATGCCATCTAAATAAGCAAAGCAGACTCCCACCCCCATGCCATCTAAATAAGCAAAACAGACCCCCACCCCCATGCCATCTAAATAAGCCTAACAGACCCCCACCCCCCATGGCATCTAAATAAATAACACAGACCCACAGATCTAAATAAATAACATTTTATGCTTACGGTATACTTGAATGGCACTTTATTGAGAACCTTTAACATCCTACATTCAACTCTAACATATTGCAAGATCGCTTGTTTCATCTTATTCTACTTCTTAAAGTATTTTATACATATTATAAGTATTAAATATATATATATAAAAAACAAAATACATAATTGTATTCTATAGTTATACCAGAAATATGCTCGAATACGTATACCTAACCAATGTTTATTTTTATTGTTTAGAGAGCCAGCTAAGTTGATTATGGTCGGGAAATTCGTTGGTCGTGTGTCTATGGAAAGTGAACAAGAGAATTCCTTGATTGATGAGGCAATCATCCGATAGTACTTGATCAATCAGGGCAAGATAATTCGACGCTTTTTAAGAAGAACATCTTAAGCGACAATTTGCGTTTTTTTATAGGAAAGGACTCTTCCTTATTTAAAAAGTATTAATGAAAATACTTAAAAAAATATATGATTTTTTATTTACACAATTACCTACTTTAGAATACTTTTTATAAACATGTTAGTCTATTAGTGACTTCTTAAATAAGAAAGGTAAAACCCCTTTTTGCAAAAAACGCAAACTGTCGCTTACGATATTCTTCCTGCAGACCTAGCCAAGTTACGACCTTTTTGTGTCGAATCTCTTTCTACAATAAGTAACGTTTTGGCGCGTAAGCGATTTTAGAAAACGATAAGTTGGTAGCCATGTTGACGCGTCGTGAGTCGATCGCTTGTTCTACAAAAATTTTAACTTGTCTACAATTTATACCATAAAACTACAGGATGTAGCGATAAACATTGTAGAAACGATTACATTTCACTATTTCACTCTATCATTTTGAACGATGTGAACTTGGCTACGAATTTTCTATTCGTTTGTTGTGTTGTTTGACTTAACGTTGAGATGATGTTATTCCCATACATTTGATTAGTTTTCTACTAACGTTAACGATTGTAGATCATCAATTTGGCTAAGCTTGCTGAAAAGGCTTGGTATGTTGAAATTGACATCGATCTGATGACGCACTACAATTGATAAAGCGCACAATATTTGAAGTTTTTCAGATTTTTCACTTCCACATATTCACAATATCTAGCTATGTATAAATTCGTTTTACTTGTTATTTTGCACATAATTAGGAATCGTCACCGAAATCGTCTCTGTGTTTCTGTATTCTGCAAAATATGAAGTAAAACAGTCTCATGTGTAAATAATACTCGCGTAAATATATACCTACATACTATACAGGGTCATATTAACAAAGTTAGCAGAACTCCGCAGATTTAATGGCGCAACGACCCCTGGAATCAGCTTTAGTTACTTCATGATAAGGGTTAACGCTGAAATTTCGCACCGAGGTGTCTTTTATGATGACACAAAGAATAAGAACGTATTTTCCAAAAATCACCTTTTAACGGGTATTCACGCGGGTGTAGCCATTGGCAGCAGTTAGTATATAATAAAGATTTAAAAAAAGTTGACTGGCGGAGATTGCCGTGTGGAATTAAGTCCACCACTTTACGTGAAGTTTAAATAAATACCTAACCGAAAAATTTTAAACTCATAAGTAGCTACAGCTTTTTTCTTGGTCTGGGAGGAGCAAGATTCAAAGATTCAAAAGCATTTATTTCAAATAAACCATTTACAGGCACTTTTGAAATGTCAAGAAGTAAGCCTCGTCTATTCCCAGTTGTTACCACCAACTGTCGCCACTGTGGCGAAGAATGGTATCGGCGAAGAATGGAAAAATCAATCACATCGATGAAATATGTCATGTATAACACATACCTCCAAAGTTGTCGCTACTAGGACTGGAGGAGACGGAACGCCACCTGCAACGATCACAAACACGATCAGGTTGCGTGCTGATGCATATTGTGTTTTGTCTATCTCAGTGGCGTAGTTAGTCCCAAATAACCCGTATTAAACAAAAAAATGGAAGGATTTTTTACAATATAGGCCTTACTAGCACAGGACTGGTGCACTGAGACAGCACGAAAAAGATGGACAAACTACTACTGGATACTTTACGTCCATACTGACTAGAAACGTGCAGGCTCGAGAAAGATTGAAGAAGTGGCTATGTCATCATGTAAGACTGAGCTATTAAATGGGATTACTTTGATAGGGACAGAACAAGTCTCGATTTGAAAGAGCTCGTTTATTGGAGTATTAAAAGTTAAGTATTTATTGTGATTTTATTTAGAGACTGGGCCTCTTATAAATAAGAGAATTTAAGGTTGTGGATAACATGTTCCAATTTTTTGCACTCATCGAGGCCCCTGTAGCCCGGGGCCCTGTATCATTGATAAGAGTGGTAACTACGCCCCTGTCCATACATACCTACTACCACACCAATGAGAATCACGACTGTGGAGTTCCGCTAACCAGCTTGATTAGACCCTGTAAACCTATTGTAATCTTCGCTCCTATGGATGTTCACTATAGAAAGAGTACCTTATGAAGCACTCCTTATTCGAGGCTGTGAAATAATAGCTTTAACCTTCCCATTGTAGATATTTATCACAAGCACTAGAGTTCTGTTCAGATGAAAAAATCTATGAATATTTTTTATTTTATTTTTTCTTTATTCGTTGTACAGTCAACAAAAGAGATAAGTACCTACCTGCCTAACCTAAATGCCTTAGAATGTGAAACTTGATATGTTTTTTTTTAATAATTTCGAAAGAAAACCACGGGGCGTTCTGATATTACATGAGAAAGTTTAGCAACATGTAAAACCGATGACGGTTCATGATGAACCTCGTTAGAATTCGCGACTGTCTTTACGAAATGCTCACATGTAGCATTTGATTGTTTTACGCTTCGATCAGTACATTGTTGATCGAAGGTTTTACGACAAAAACTTGCAATCTTCAAATATTATACTTACCTAATTATATAACTTAAATTTGTCTGAAATCTTTTTCAATCTGATAACTAATTTTAGTACACAACTTACGTATATCTATTTAGATACACGTATTTTGTCCAAAAAAAAATACAAGGTGTAGTTATTTCTTCCTCCTAATATAAATTTCACTCTACGACGACGCCATAATACAAGTATATTTGATTTTCGTTCCAGATAACTGAAGTTGATAGGTTAGATAAGTATGGTGGAAAACGTACGAAATGATTGCAATTAGCATTTATTTCAAAATCAGTGCGTTCCAAATTGTTTTGTTGACTGTACACTTTTGGAACTAATTTATTTAGTAGGGCAAGAAGGATGTGTGTAAAAATATAATTAATGCCTTCAATACTATAATTGTAAATATTCATCTGAACAGTCGATTTTCCTGTCTTCATCATTCACCTGTTTTATGAGTACAAAACATTATGTTTAATTTATTCGACTAGTTAGTAATTTTTAACCTCCAAGTAAGGTAAAGTTCTTACTTAGGTAGAGTAAAATTAAATTAGGTACCGAAACTCCACAAAAAGGAAAAAGAGACGATTTTTTACCTATTGCTGGTAAAAAAATAATTGTTTTCTTAATTCAAAATTGCTAGTGACGGTGGTTAGTCAGCTGCAGTTACTTGAAATTTAAGATGTGATCCTGAAGCGCAGGCGCAGGCGACATGTCTCCACGATACACGTGCTGGTTTCTACGCATTATTATGAAATAACGACAGGCAAACGTAACGAAAGATATTTCATAGAAATCTGACTGAGATCAACGCACAACAAAAACTACGGGGTCTAGGAGCGTGAAAATTTGCGCAAGGTTTCCTTTTATGACGTAGGCGAGCGCTAAGAAAGGTGTTTCCAAAATTTACCCTCTAAGGGGATGAAACGTGGTTTCAAAATTTATATGGAAAAACCTACTTTCTCGCTGGCGAAGTCGCTAGCAGAAGTTATACATAAAAACCAGAAGTTTCGCAGTAATACGTCGCCTGCTGCTACCATCTACAATCAGCTTCAGAATCACACATTTATAGCTCTTATTTTGTTTTGTCGTCAATAGATTTCAATAACACCACTTTTGCGGAATTTCGCTACATAATTAAATTTTACCCTGCAGATTAATGTAGCGTCCTTGTATATATGTATGTAGTGTATTTGTACTGTGTTTATATACGCACTGTGGTATATGCACGACCATTTCTTCAACTTTCGTATATAAGCCAATGCTAGCGGGAAACGAAATTTTCCAAAGTTAAAGTGTAAAAATATCTACTGGCTTCCAGAGACCTTTTTTTATCTATGAAATTATGTCCTTAAAATAATGAACCTTTTTTTCAGAAAAATTGCGCCACAGCGCTAAAATTATGATTTCATGAAAACAAAATGGTAGATTTGAACCATAGAAAAATTGAGTTATGTAGTAGAATTTTATATCAGGGCTTACAAATGAAATGTTGCGATGCCCTTTTCATGGGCTGTTCATTTCATGAAAAAATACTATTTATTACACTTTAACTCAACTATGACTACTAGGTAAATCCTTTTTCTATTTAGAATAAATAAATTGTTATACCTACCTAATACAACAACAAAAATATCTACTATGAATAAAAATACCTACTAATTTCAAACTTTAAACTTTTATATCAATTTCATATTTAGATTTCCTTAAGAAAAACATGAATTTATAGTGACTAGTAACGGAAACCATACCTTTGTGACAATAATGACGAACTTATAACACAATTGTAACCATGCCTACCTATTTTTCCACTTTTCCACACATTTGTGTACTGAAAATTATATGAAACACTTTTTCCCATTCTTCACCTGATACTTATTGTGCTAATCGAAGTTAAAATGAATAAAGTAAAAAAACATGATTATTGAATTTCAGTCTTTCATTTATAGACCTCCTCTATTTATCGGTAACTTTAACATCTCAGATACATTGGGGGACAAAAAGTCCCCCAACATGACGCGCAACGCTGTTTGTCCGACATCATGTCCCGCTTCAATATGAATGCGTAGTAAAATGTTGTGCGGCAAGTTGCGAGACAGTAGGTAACGTAGATTGAGCGTTGGGCGTCATGTTGGGGGCTATTGTGTCCCCTAATGTATCTGAGGCGAATGCTCCAGGTAAGCCTGCGAAATTTAAAATTTTGAAAGTTTTTTGCAATATGCAATTCAGTATCGGATACTATAGTAACAAAAATTATACAGAGTTATAATGATTGATTTGATTAGTATGGTTGTGTAAATACATACATGTCAATATCACAAATACATACATGTCATTATTACAAATTTTGCTATCATACTATTCGATACTGAGTTGTAAATTGCAAAAAACTTTCGAAAATTTAAATTTCGAGTTCGTGAAGCAGAACTGTGATTTTTTTTAAAGTGTTAGATATATTAAATAAGTTGGCTCTTGGTGCTCTCGGTCAGTTTTTATACAAATATTTTTTTTTTTTGAGGTGGTAAATCATCAAAGAAATAAGAGGAAGAGGGAAGCCAAAGAAAAGATGGATGGATTGTGTGAAGAGTGATATGAAGGAGAAGGAAGTTAGTGATAGCATGACGAGTGACAGGGCAGAATGGAAGAAAAAAACGTGTTGCGCCGACCCCAAATAACACGGGACAAGGGCAGGAAGATGATGATGGAAATCATCAAATAATTTCTCCTATTCTGGGTGAAGTAAAAGTCAGTCTCAGACTTTTATCGACTAAAACCCACGTGTGTCATTCAGTTACTCTTTGCGTTTCAAAGCCACGGTAACTCTTTCGAAAATTCCCTCAGTCCTACTGCGTTAGTACCTGGATGCTTAATGTTTGTAAAGCCGGATAGATACCTAATGCTTTACATAAGCGAAAGTCTCGTCGCTAAGGAAGGACCAAGGCATTGACTCACGGTGGATCCGATCATCCTGTTGTACTGTAGTGTACCTACTCCTAACTACTACCAGGTTCATAGTACACACTGTTGTAATATTCATTTGGAAAGTTTCAGTGTAAAGTTGAAGAGTGCCTCAGAAGGGACTTACAATCTAGTGGCCCTCTTCCTGTGCTGGATTCAGCCAGCGTGGGGTCTGTAGCAAATTTTACCAAAGATAGATTCCTTTAATTAATTTTTAAATAGGCCCCTGCCCAGATGGCGATGGGTCCATAAGTAGTCACTTGCTTTGTCTTGATGGAAAATCCAGAAGTGGGGTTGAATTTAATGGCACACGTATACGACTTGTTTTTTACAACCAAACGGGGCCCGTAGCATTTACTACTCTTGCTACATGGCTAATCCGGCACGGGCCTCTTCATCTTTTAATTTCAATATTTACGGTTACCATCTATTTTGTCACAATATTTATGAAAACTCTCTCGACATTACATGTCACATTGTCGCGGCTGTCTGCGGTGTATAGGTAGTTCCGCAGATAGTATTTTAGATATCGGTACACAAACGTATACCATGGAGTACATGATTCTGGCCCATCCAGTGCAGTATTTTAAGTGGGCGCTGTAAATGAAACTAGAACGAGCTATCTGCTCAGTTGGGATCAGATGCTCAGGTGTAAAAAACAAATGCTATTCAAATATTTTAGATAGGCATACCCTGCACTAGTTTCTAAAAGTATTCCATACTAATAAAACGTGAATGAATAGGCTCTTAATAAACTAGTGCGCCTCACCATCTACGATTGCATCACTGCTTATCATCAGGTGGGATCGCAGTCAAGCACTAGTTTATATCTATTAAAAAAAACCGGGCAAGTGCGATTCGGACTCGCGCACTGAGGGTTCCGTACAAACTTACCAATTTCAACAAAACAGTTTTTCAGTATTCAATTCAAGAATTGATTCTTGAATTGAATTACAAATATTATAACGAATCGAAAAAAAAAATTTCGTGATGTAACTCCAATTTACAGTTTTCAGATTTGTTACTATACTTATACTATGAGAGCTTGCTTCATGCCAAATTTCATTATTCTAAGTCAACGGGAAGTACCCTATGAGTTTTGATTCCCTTGAGCGTCTCGAAATACACGTTTTTTTCGACATAGATGGCCGTATCTTTTTTCTTCGTTGCCTTAGAAGTTTGATTTTTTCACAGCTTCAAGGGACCGCAGACTTAAGTATATGGTTTAATTTCAACTCGATACCTCCACGCGATCCCGAGATAAAGAGTCTTGACAGACAGACATACGGACGGACAACAAAGTAATCCTATAAGGGTTCCGTTTTTTTCCTTTTGAGGTACGGAAACCTAAAAAAACTATATTTCAAATTAGGAAAACCACGACAAAAATTTAAAATTCGTACAGAATCATAAGACACGGTGTATAGCTTTTCTTACTGTGCACCTTGTAGTCGTGTTGTCAGTTACTGAAACCATGCTCATAGAACGCAAAGGGCAACTGAAGGAACATAGGTGTGGTTTTAGTCAGTAAAATTCTGACACGCCCTCTCCCTTCGCCCTAGAGCGCGAGAAGTCATAAGATGATTTCGCAGATTAAAACAAAGCATCTTCAGATAATTGCGTTTGTTTAAAGTCATTTGCGGGAATTCAGGTGATAAGCAGGTACACCGTCCACCTAAATGTCCAATTGCTTAGGTAAGTGGCCCACCAACCACTAGGCCACTTACTAGCTGTCTCTGGGCCATAGGGTATAGACTCTTTCAAACACATATACACCTATTTAGCCAAGTAAGTCAACTGTCCTAAATAGAATTGACCTGGCCATCATAAGCATGCCAGGAAAAGCAGGACAGTAATAATGTATTGTTTATTATAATGGAGAAAGTTTATAGGAATGCATCGCACATTCATTTATAGAGGTTTATATGGGGCTAACGCTATTAAAGCCCTAGGGAATTGTTATAGACCAATAAGAATTTTCACCAGCCTTTTTTGAAAATATAGCTCGTATATTTGAATTACCTTTCAAAAAGTTTAATATTTCAGTTCTAAGTTTTGGTGCTCATAGGAAAGTAAGGGGATTCAAAATAATTAACCATAACTCAAACGTCAGTTTCTTTATTGTTTCTCAATAAATAATAATAAATTAAAATCGTCAATAAATAACTCATCTAGACCCTAGCCGTTTCCTTGGTGCGTGCATCTAAACACTATGTACAATGCGTTTCCCGTGCGTACGAGTATTTACATGAGGTAGTATTCGTTTAGTTGGTAGCTGAAGACGATGAGGATGATGCTGACACTGATGACACGCCGGAGTAGCTCGGAGACTGGTTCGAGCCTGCTGAAGGGTTTGAGTCACCAGGGTAGTATGAGCTGTAAGCGAGCTGCGATGGGTCCCAAACTCTGGCGTAAGGACCGCTGCTAGCTGGCTCCCAAGCAGGGCTGTACGAGTCCTGAGGAGCGGAAGGTCCAGGGGTTGAGGGAGGTCCGTACTGATTGGCCGGAGGACCGTATTGGGATGCGGGAGCGGAGGCTTCTGTAGGCGGCATCATCATCATGGGCATGGCTGGCAACAAAAAGAGAAAAATTACATTATGAAAAGTCAAATGTTAGTACTATATATCAGATTACATTATCCTTCGATATCTAACCTCCTTTCTTCATGATCAGGTTGTAGATCAGGAATCCGAGGACGAGAGTAATGGCCAGTTTGCTGAGGATCAGCGCCTTTATGGATTTGATGCCGATGATGGCCACGAGGATGGGCATCAGAGCCTTCATCTTCAGCTTCAGCAGCAGCAGGACGGGGAGCAGGAGCTTCTTCTTCAAGATGCCTCGGGCTGGAAGAAAAATTGTATATAGTTTGATGTGTTATTTTTGCGTTCTTTAATTTGTCTTGGTTGATTTTGTTACCTTCGCCGTTTTCACTGTCAGTTTCCGGGAATTCAACATCCAAACCCCTGTCAGCTCTGTAGGAGACCTCAGCACTCTCAAAGAGGAACTCAGGTAGCTGGAACCTGACTTCATGGTTACTCAGGTACCGGCCAACACGGTCGAAGATCACTTTATCAATGTTCTTATCGTCGAAAGCCCTCGAAGATTCAGAGCCCACTCCAAGTTTGGTGTCCAGGAACGATAGAACTTTCACTTTGAGACATGACATCGGGGCTTCAGCTTCGAAACACTCACTGATCACACTCCGGAGTAACTCATCACTAGATCCTAACCGTGCCGTCTGAATCTCATTGTCCTTGATGCTGTAACCACGAACGATGGCGACGGAAGCCAGGAGTAAACACAAACACTTCATTTTGTTTTATTTTTTCACTTTGTCATTAGATTTGATTAATTATACGTTCGGCCCGGCCGGTTAATGGAGCAACAATGATTTAATTTTTCAATGGGCTTGGTTTTTATACTGTGATCCTTTGGGCGGCCAGGCACGCGGTCTCTGCGCGTGCGCTGACTGACAATCGCTTCATACTTGGCAAACTATTTATTTTCATTTAAAGAAAGTCCTGGCGGTGAGAGTGATGTATTTTGGTGATGGTATAATATTGAAATATTAATAACTTTATGTTTTTGGGAAGTGCTTTTATAATCAGCAATAGCTTCAAATGTTCAGAGGGTAGCAAGTGCCTATAATTTATAGATTTATAATAACTAAAAAAACAATATTATGGTAATCATTGCGCATTAAAAATTACGTTGGTCCTGCATTTTTTGGGATATAGATACGAATACCTAATACGCTCCGTTCATCAGAGTTTATAACAATGTAGATTGCTGTAATAAATACTTTGTACTTATGTTTAGCCTCCTTCAGGAGTAGGTACCGAACTTTAGCCTGCTTAACAAAGTGATTTAAAAACTAAGGTTCTTCGCTGTTTATGTTTAGTTTAACGCTTTTGTTGTAGTAAACAAACATGGTTCTCACTGTGCTCTATTACTGTCTGTTATGTGGATATAACCTTTCCAGTCACGTTCATTTTACTACAGATTTTTACGTAATGTTAGGGAATGCTGTAGTATTTCTCTGTATACGGTCTGTAGCCGATAGTACAATTAAAATTCATTGTTTTTGTCTTTTGTGCTACATTATGATGGATAGTAAATTCAGAATCTACTATAAGGCCTCTACAAAGGATATTCTATCAGCGATAACCAATAAATAAATACATCCTTTCATATTATACAACAAAGTCCTCCACCGCGTCTGTCTGTCAGTCTATAGAAACTAAAAAACTACTTAATTGATTTTCTTGCAAGTCGACTAATTGGTAGAGTGATTCATGAAGTAGGTATATTTATAGTAGAGAAAAAGCCGCGAATTTAAAAGATTTCTAACACCTGAGCGAAGCAGGAAGGAAGCGAGGCGCTAGCAAATTTTAAATCAAAACTGTTGAAGAAAAATACTCATCACTCTTGCTCCACCCAGAGCGTAAGTTATTAGACAGAAAAGTAGTCACTTCTTGTACTATGATATTGGCGCCCAGCACAAAAAGCTTCTTTTATATATTTTTTTCTGAAGCGTAGTGTAATCCCAAAAGATTGATTTTAAAATATTGCCGTTGACTGCTAACTGAACCATCGAAACTGTAATGAGCTTGAGAACAGTTTGAGAGATTTTTCAAAATCAAAGTCAAATAGTATATTTATTTGTTACACAATGTTATATTACATATTAGTTTTGTCATTTACGTATAATGTTATAATTCACACCATGTACTTATACATGGTGTTAATTATAAAATCTCGATTCACAATGTGTTTTTTTAATTTGAAATAAACCAGTGCTTGACTGCGATCCCACCTGATGGTAAGCAGTGATGCAATCATTGACGGTGAAGCGCACTAGTTTATTAAGAGTTGTACAGTGTTGGTATAGTTTATATTTGCTTGTTATTCTTAATAAAATATAGATAAATAAATACATCAATATGTCGCATATAAAACTAAAATAGGCTGCTAACTACATAAATCGGAGAATATGGTGTCATCTAGACACGGTTTTCCATTTGTCTTCTAAATATTCATTAATACCATAAACATGCTTTTTGTAGTACTAAGAATTTGTGGAGTATTTTTTCGAAGAAGTTTAGATTTTTTAAGTTATTATTTTGAAGTTTGTCATGCTCACTCAAATATTTCACTGATGGTGGCCTGTGTATTGGATCATTCAGTTTCCTAAAAAATGGTTGAACTGAGTGATGCTGCTGCAATTTCTATATTTTGAATTGTTGTTTTTATTTATTTATTTACTTTGTTCTTACATAATAGAAGCGAAATGCAATTTAACCAGAATTTTAAAATGTATAAAATGATTTAAATCAGTATCCAAGGACACTTGCACGTTCTTCTATACAGAGATAGATTTTTAGCGTAGACGCTTTGGCATGTTCAATTTTCTGTCTGACTATATCTCAAGGGTTTATTTGTTTTACAACAAGAGCTAAAATGGTGATTTATGACGCAGTACGTTATTTTTTTTTTGAGGTGGGATATCATTTAATGACTTTTCCCGCTCTAGGATGGGGTGACAGAGTTTTACTGACTAAAACTACACGTGTGTCCTTCAATTGCCCTTTGCGTTTAAGAACTGCGAGTTTATTTTTCAGAAATCCCCGGGGCCCTGGTGGGCATCGGCCCTGCTGGGCCCCTATGGTTTTACTGACATCCTCTTTAGGCACGCGTGGAACACTCGCCATCGATGACACGTGCTTGGTCCGGACGGTTACCAGAAGGCTGGACGGCAAGCTATCCACTGCTCGTCGTCCACAAGCCCACGCCTGCCGTGACCGGTAGTCGAGTTCACGGCGGTTGGGGCACGAGGATGTCCTTTCACTCACGCGTACGACCATCTACATCGCTAGCTTTACAGCTTCGCAGAAGGAGGCGACCGCCTCCCATTCCCTCTCGCTCCGGACCATAGCATGAACCAGGGCCCGGCGCAAGAGGTGACCGCCGCCGATCTCTTCCACGAGGATACAGCGGTGCTACGCCCAAGTGATGCACACCGGCACACCTCTACCGCCCGGCGAACACGGTGGAGCATATTCGCCATGTTTTTTATTTTAAATTTAAGCTTATGTTTGTTGCTACAAGAGCAATACATAAGTTCCTATTGTAACGCGCGATTTTAAGGTTTCCCGCATAACTGAACCCCGCGGCATCGGTTGGGAATACTGTGACTGGCAATGCGAGGCTGAAACGCCCGCTGGCACATTTTAGAGACGTTAACTTTATTAATAACTAAATAATTGCGATAACTTCTTTGATGATTAGATGTGTGAACTGTTTATATGTTTTTTTTTCTGCTAATAAAGTGTCAACTAACCGACCCGAACGTTGTTTTGCTAAACTACTTTATTTAGAGTTTTTATTATTCATTAATAATATGGCCAATTAATGTTAAGATGGATGTGTGGTGTGACGAGAATGAATAATGAGAAATGAGTATATTAGGGGAAGTTTGAAAGTGGCGCCAGTGACTGAAAAGTTGAAAGGGAATCGTTTGTCTTGGTATGGTGATGTGAAGAGGAGGGATGAAACGCACGCTAAAAGAGTTATGAGTTTACATGTGGATGAATTGAGAGGGAGAGGGAGGCCAAAGAAAAGATAAATGGATTGTGTGAGAAGTGATATGAAAGAAAAGGGAGTTAGTGACAGCGTGACGAGTGACAGGACAGAATGGGAGAAAAAAATGTGTTGCGCCGACCCTAAATAAAATGGGACAAGTGTAGGAAGATGATGATGTTGATGATAATGATATGGCCAAACGTGGATGGACATATTATCAAACGTTAACGTTTAAACGATTTGCCCCCTAGCCAAGTTACGACCGTATCGATTCTCTTGCGTCGAACGCTTTGAGTAAGCCACGCCTCCGATTCGTTTGTTCTGACCACGGGACTGAGCGTTGAAATGACGCCAGAACAAAAGAATCAGAGGCGTGCTTGGCGTGCGAAACGGTCGTAACTTGACTGGAGGGCTGACGAGTTTTAGCTGGCCATATCATGATTTCATGAAATGGCCGGTCACATCATGAAGTGATCAATTCTAAAATCTGGCCACTACATAATACACAACGTAGTTTTCGGGAATCGACTACTTCCTAACTTTTGAGGTGAAAGTGTTGAAGCCCCATTGGGATTTATATCTATACTGTATACTATTAATAGAATTAATAATGGATAAAATCAAATGGTTTATTTAAAACTATAATCCTAATTTAATTTGTATATATTTATAGTTATAATAGGAGTAATTAAATTGATTAACAAAAATTAGAGATCCAATTAATTGAATTCTTGATTTAGCAATTAAGTGAAATTTCAAACGTCAATTAATAATCCGCCCCTGATCGTTCCCGGTACAAAGGTGCCCATAACACTGGCCGCGTTACCTCGCTGAATAGCGATGGCCATCCTCATCTGCATCAAGAACGACCTGGACCCCGTTGCCTCCCCGAGCTTACGGCCCAAATCCTCCACAAAACACTTTGCCTCCGTATTCGAACTGCGCAGAGTCTCCACAGCAACTGGCGCAAAATGGTAAAGCTGATCCAAGGAAGCGTACTTCAGCCTTTTTTTAGAGCAGGCGTCTTTAGAGGCGGTAGAGCCAGTGTGCATGGTGCGACTGAGGTGACTGGCGGCGACAGTGGTGACGCAAGTTGCGTCCCAGGTCAGGCACTTTCCATTTTTCCATGGCACCAGAGTCAGCCCATCCGGCCTCTTACCATCAGACCTGCTAAGACCTGGAGGTTCAAGCACGCAGGGGACGTGTGCCGATATAAGGGCTCTACGGCCTATGTCATTCAGGGCGTGGTGACGCGGGAACCTCCCTGTGCAGCGCTGACAGCTCAGTGCGTGATGGCCATCGGCCTCCACCATAGAACCACAGGTGCATGTATGAGGTTCGCACACCTTACAGCACAGGCGGAGAGCCACCGCCACACGCAAAGAGTCATAATGAATTATTATTAATTGAATAATTAATCTACATATTTATATTTATATATTTAGAGCATACTGAAAGTTCGTGGATTCTCATAAATAAGGCTAGATATAAGACTTACGATATATTTATTGTTTTTCAAAGTATATTCCATCGCAATAAATGCATTTTTGCATCCCTTGAAAACACTCTACAAAGAAGTTACAGAAGAAGTCTTCTTTAGGGACCTCTTCAATGGCTTTATGGACCGCCGTCTTTAATTTTTGGAAATAAATAGAAGTTGCAGGGTGCGAGTTCAGGGCTGTAAGGCGGATGTGTCATCAGTTCATCATTTGAAGCCTTCAAATAGGCTTCTGTTACCTTAGCGGAATTTGAGGATGCGTTATCGTGGTGGAGGAGTACATGGTTTCGAGGACGCTTTTCGCGAACTTTTTCTAAGACTCTGCAGTCACTGTCCTTTGTCTGCAATGTTTGACTGTCCTCCATTACACTTTTTATCATTTTACGGCACCACTGGACACGCAGTCGTTTCTGGTCCTCCGTTAAGTCATGTGGTATCCATCGAGTGCAAAGCTTCCGAACCTTCAGATGCACATATAAAATGTTTTGCACTTGGATCATTCCAATGCCTAACAAAACACGAATTTGTTAGTAAGTAATTATTTTTTTACAATTTCAATAAGTTGTCGTACCGTGTCAATATTCGAGTCTGTAACCGCAGTCACCGGCCGACCTTCACGAACCTTGTCATAGAGATGATTACGTCCACGCCTAAATTCTCCAAACCACGAATACACAGAGCTGCGACATGATGCTTCATCACCAAATGCCAATTGATGTCTCTGGCGACTCTCTTGTTGACTTAAGCCACAACGAAAATCATAAAAACTCATTGAATGAAAATGTTCATGAGTTAAATTCATTTTGATAGCGACACACAATCTTCGAAAGGACGCCACAATAAAATAACAAATGACAGTCTCGCAAATTAAAAGTAACATGTTCGCAAAGAGTTCCATTTTCGAATTCTATAATCGTTTTTTCATTATTTTATTGTAAGTGGCCAGATCTAGAAACTTTCAGTATGCCCCACGTATTACAATAACGTGGAAGGTTATTTTGATTTTTAAAAGAGCTAATTTTTGGATAGCCAGATTTATGACGAATATAAATTAAATAAACATGCATGTAACTTGCACAAGAGTACCTATGCTAGTAGCTTGCATGCCATAGTGGCATCCACAAATTAGGGTAGGTTTTACCATGACGTGTTAAATGTCACGCGTGCTAGCGAGAAAAATGGATCGAGCTATACACCCTATATAGCTTCATCCCTTTAATAGTTCAGTTAAGGTTGTCAAATGGATCGCAGCAAAAAGCAAGCAAGCTACATACATACTTTTGTGCAAGTTACAAGCATGTGTATCGCTGCCTTTAAAGGTTATAATAATATGACGCTACGGCAAACAGAAGCAAAGCAGTAACCAAAGACACGGGTGAAGCCGCAGGGGGCAACTAGTCAATCTATACATGGATAGGCGATTGTAATGTGTTAGATAATAAGCATTCGTTCCTCATTAGTTAAAACTATCGTGCTTCTTTAATTATTCAGCTCATTTCTGCAGACATTAGTTTTACATCCACAATTATGCGGAAACAACACCAATAATACCAACGCATTGTCCAAAAACAATCGAACACGTAAAACGGAATACATTCGTTAACACTTCACGAAGACGTACGTAACATAGAATCATGTTCGATGTCTTTAACCTTCTTGTTGATTTGTTGGACGTACGGTCTGAACAGACGTGCCACAACTCAGTCGCATAAATGTTCCTGGGGTTTGAAGCTGCAACTTTTTTGCGTTTGAAAATTTTCCTGATCCTCTGTCAGTCTCATCCAGTCCAGATATGGTCAGTGTTCATCACATATTGGAATTTGGAATTATAGGTACAACTGCCTTGCTTGCAGCTGCATTGCAATTGCATTGTGGTTGAGCGATTGGTTGCTGCACTGCGTGTCGTGACTGGAAGGCCACATTCATATTTGTTAATTTCAAAGACTAAGTGAAAATGTCTTTTATGACTAGCTATAAGTTCACCTGCAATAGTATGATATTACCCTAATGAGCAAAGAGGTTCATGTCATTTTAAAATTTACTGTGTCAAGCAACTATTTTGTGGCCCGTCTGCACAGACATGTAGTCAATGAGCTTGTTTGTCATGCAGTATCAGACTATGCTCTCACCAGCAGCGTCTACATACCAATCAAGCGATGTGTCGCTTTTGTAATGTCATTCATTTGTTTTATGCAGCGAATTTCGTTAAAGCTGTCAGACTCACGGGCATGGTCGCCAAAATTTTTAATTTATAGAGAATTATTTATTACTTTTGACGAAAAAGTTATTTGTTTTTTATTTTCGGTTCAGTTACAGTTATTCAAGATTTTGGATTCTCATCAAAATTGGTAATATTAAATTTCATTTTTAAGTGATACCCGTTTTGACTTTGGGCGCTGAAGCAGGCTGAAGCTTCTATGGATTAAATAGAAGTGGCGTCAAAAATATCCATGTCTTTGTGGGACGAATGTGAATTAGATTAGGTCAGGTGCAGACATTGAATACAAAATTGTTATTATGGCTGAGTATTCGACCAGTGACTAACGCTTATTTAAGTAAGCTCATATTTAATAGTAGTTGCTACTAGCGGCTTCACCTGCGTGAAAGTATACGTAATAAAGTAGATACTCCCGAAATAAAAATAATCCTATGTTTTAATCCAGGATCCTAAATTCGTTTTGACGTTAGATCACGCAAGAGTAACAAACATGTACACCCACAAACTTTAGGCTTTAAAATATTAGTTTAATTTTATATTTTCAGTGATACAAATGACACGCTTATATTTTGGAAAAATTTACGGTTGATAAGTTAATTGAAACAGATATTCGATGCGATGATTTAAAAAAAAACAGTCAGATAGTACTATTTAAAAATATTTCAAAAGTTTTAAATACCAAACTCTATTTACAAAAATCAACACCATGTTACAACAAGTTACGTAAAAAGCTCTTGCATAGTTTTACAACAAAAGTGAAACTGCTCTCGTTTAGCAAAATGTCCGCGCACATCTCCATTATGCAATAAGGGTTGTTCATCGCGAATGCAACTCGTGCGCACATTACCATAGACTTGCTATGTCCGGATTGTGAAATGGCTGTTTCACTTCCGTTCTGAAAATGTTCGGCTATAAATCTGTGGATTGGGCCCGTTTTATTGACGTTTTTATGAAGACTGTGGCTGTGTACATTGTTTGATCTACTTAGGTTTATTCTAATTTGATCATGTTTTTGCCCTTATTCCAATTGATTTGAGTTAGACGTAGTATCACTTCTTTTGGTGTATAACCATAATATCAGAACTCAACCTACTGAAGAATATCCAACTCCTGTTCAGCCATATCTTCAACTTTTGATCTACGTTCCTTCTAAGACATTAAATTTTTTGTGATGATTAAAATACATTCACTCAAAAAGTTTACTTCCTAATTAAAAATAAGGTGATTATAATTAACAGTTATTTTTAGCGCTAATACTTCTTTAATTTGCAATAAGAAAGTAAGTAAACAATTTATGCCGTCCGTATTAGGTAACAGTCATCCACATAACACTATCCACTTACAAACATTGCGCTCGTGACAAACATACAAATAGGTCCGAAACTCCATCATCTACTTCTACATACAAGTAGACAAATTAACCTTTGCTGACACACAAACTTTATCTAAGCAATTTTGAACCTTGTCCTATTGAAATAATGAAAATATTAAATTGATTGGAAAAACTTCGATTTGTCAAGAGCGTTCGATAAGGTGTGCACTATAAGGACCTAAAAATGGTTGAGTTATGGTTTTGAATCCGTGCTAATGTGTGCTGAGTGGGTCAGCAGGGTAGAGCAGGTATGCCGGGCGATGGCCGGGCGCATCCTGTGTGAGGACGCTGCATTATAATGAGGAGTGCCGCAGGGCTCCCGTCTGGGCCCCCCTAATTGTATCGGCGATTTGGTTCAAGTTTTTGATGTTATTTCTTGGATTCGATATTTGATTGTTTTTTTTGCATGACCCAAAAGCCAAATTCCGACTTTGCTTCAACAGTTTTTCGACAGTCATTCTTAGAGCTATATTTCCATTTACAGTATTTTAAGTAATGACAAGTAGTTACTTGTACTTACTACTTAAATAAAATGAGGTTTCTATTTTTAAGTGAGAAGCAGTCCAGATGGCATTGTCGTCATCAACATACTCTGTCGTCAGAGCCCAGTACAGTGATTAATCAGATGCTTTAATTAGGCTCTGTTTTACATGATTGATAGCAGCCATTTAATTAAAGAACACACAAACCTAGTTTTCTACGATTCCGTGAAAAAGTGCTAAGAATAAACTCAGTGTTGCTAGTATAGCCGGGCACAGAATCCTGGGTCCGATAGATGTTCTAAGTTTTATTAGATCCGGCAGAGTTTTTGTGAACTTTTACATCAGGAACTTCTCAGTTACAGCCCAGAGTTTGGATTTGTGCTCAGTTGACATAAATGAGCTTAAGGAATATAGACATGACTGCGACTGGTTCAATGCTCGTGTAACGAGCATTGAACCAGTCGCTTTGGGAAATAGAGGCACGTTTTTATGTAATAACATGTAATAATATTTCAGTGAATTTCAAACTACGTAACTAGGTCATATAAAAATATCTTAAGACAGGTCCTAGTTACTACTTGGTTCGACACTGTACGGCAGTATACATACCATGCAACGGTGGTATCTATATTTAATAAATGCAATTATTTGCCAACTAATGCGGTCCATTCCCTCTCCTAGAATTGAGGCCTGAGTCCCAGCAATGTGAAAATTAAAAGGAAAGTGAAAATTAAACCACGTTCTAGAACGGTTAGTGTCTTCATTGTTGTGGAATATTGACACTTAGATGTGCTGGTCGTAATCAGTTTCATTGGGGAAATTCTTTCTCATTATTTAACTAGAAAAAAAGTGTTATATTATTATTCGTTTATTCTAAGATAACTATCTTAATTCCTAAGTTTATTTTCCTTAAATTATCACGGTTATAAAACCTGCCTGAGTCTCTATTTTCTGATAGCTAAAACCTGGGGTCTTTATATGTCAATGTGAATAAATATTTCTAGGTAAGCATACTCCATCATCGACCACATCATCGCTTAGAGGTGAGATGGTAAAGCGCGACCCTAGCGACAATGATTTATACATATTTAAATACACCCCTATTTTTTAATTAGAAAAAAAAATAGGGCTCTATTCCACTTAGTTACTGACATATTTGTGTAGAAAGTAAAAAAAGACTAAAATTTGTCATAATTGATAAATTTATAATTGAATGAACAATTGCTACCAGAAAATACTACGCGCAGTGTTTTACCATTGTTTTTCATTCATAATCATTGAGTGACATATTGGGATATAATCAAACTCTAATAACTTTGCTGTTTATGAATTTATTTATTGAGACTTTACTTAAATAATAACGAGACCTTTTCTAATAAGCCCTTTAAGTATTTTTATCAATTAAAAAATTGTGGTGTAGATGAATTACCAAATCCTAACACATAACAGGTCGATAATATAACATTGTAAACATTATTCAACTAGCAAAAATAGAGAAATACTTCAAGACTATCTAGGCAAAAAAATCATCTTTACATATCTTAAAAAAATACTCTATATCCAAACATTATATCCTTACGTAGCTCATCAGCTGGTTTAAATCCTATCATAGGATCAAAGTAAAACGTACTTTGTGAGTAAGTGACATTGATAGTATCTTATACGTGATCCTCATTACAGATGAGCAGAAGTGTCGGTAGAAAGCGATTGGCACTCGGATGGAAACTTAATGTGTTGCAAATGCCTCCTCGTATCGAATTTTCCTCCCTTTCGGAGAAAGTAATTTTTATGACGTCCTGCTTTTATTCACCTACATAGTTTGAATATTCTTGCGTTTCATTTTTGTGTGTGGTCTAATTCTTTTGATGGTGCACTCTATATAGTGGCACTTCTTTTCATTATTTATTGGTGCCTATTTAATTGACCTATATTCTTGGTCATTGTTATTCATTGTAGATTATATTTTTTATTAGTGTAAACATTTTGTGAAACAAATTCTTAATAGTTTATGTTGGCTTGTTGAAATACACTCTCTGAATAATAAGTTGTATCATATCATACACAATATATGATCCTGATGATGAAAGTGGTGAATTTACAGTGTGTAAACCTTAAATTGAATGTAGTTAAATATATCAGAACTATTCTTAGTGCTTCAAATACTGCATTAGAAATCATATTGTTTGAATTTAATTGTGTCTCAAACAGTAGTCTGAGTCAGCAGTTGAGGTCAATAAGATTATCTACACATTCTATTAAGACCATTCAATGAATACAATTTACTATATTTATTGCAAGTAGTGGATAAGTGGGAACACCATATAAAATATTGATATAATTCTTCAAAGATTTATTATTAATAAAAATAAATAACATCAGTCATACATCACAATCACACGCTCTCAAGCACAATATTTTAATAAATAAGTTGCATTACATTACATAGTATTTACACGGTCTCGATTTCTTGACGAAATCATTTATTTGGTCTATGTTATCTGTGCCCGTCAACCAGCTGTCAAAAAACGGCGGGAAAAACGAAGTTCGAATACAGGTCGTTGGGTTGAGGTCGGGGTCGTATAGTTCAGTGGTAAGCGTTGTAGGCGAGTTCTTGGGCCAACTCCTGGGGCTCGGCGTCCCTCCTGCGACGGGTGGCGGCATAGGCGGCATCCCAAGGACCGTGGGCAGCGATCTGCGGGTGCGAGTTGTCCGCCGCAATCTGGGTAAACTACAATGTTAGGCTTATGGATAGTAGAGTTGTGAAAGAAAGTTAGTACACATTATCACTTAGTTTATAGGATGATAAACTCAGTGTTGGGTTAAAATATAAAGTTAATTGTGCAATTCAAGTTCAAACGGTGCCAATAGATCGTAAAAGTTGTGCCAAAAGTGCAAATAGTTCTGGGAAAGTGCTGTGCTTCTCAAATAAGTCAGTGCCACTTTAAATGTTTTGCATTAATGATAAGAGGATACATTACATTGTTAATAATAAAGTATAAGTTCAACTCACCTTTTTGCAAAGCTGGAATATGGCGAGAGCGACGGAAACCACGAAAGAGAAGAAAGACAGCTGCAGCGCGTTCCAGGCCTTCAGACCGAGGACACCGATGGCCAGAGGGATGAGGGTCATAGCCTTGAGGAGCACGAACACCAGGATGGGGACGATGATCTTCTTCAGCTTGGCCTTGCGAGCCTCACCCACGGAGCGGGCACCCTCCTTGTTGAACTTAACATTCACAGACAGCTCATCGTTGTCAAGGTTCCTCGGGCTGACAGTGATCTTGGTGTCGGCGATAGGCAGCATGAAGGTCACGTCATGGGACTGAATGAAGTTCTCAATGCTGTCGAAGAAATCGCCAGTGGAGCGACCAGTGACGTCATTGGCGGCACCATTCTTCGTCATTTCAACGGCGTCGGAGATCTAGGGAGAAAGCAATCAATTGTAAAACTTTCGATTTTTTGGAAAATGGAAATTAAATTTGAAATGGAAAGTAGGATACCTGGAAGGAGTCCTTCTTAAAAATGGAGTCCAATAACGACATGACCTTGTATTTGATGCAGGCTGTGGGGTCTGATCCTTCGGCGCAGCCTGATCTCATCTCCTCCACCATGCCATCCATGGGGGTACCCTTCCAGAAAGCTTCCTTTGCAGGCTGGGCAGCTGCGCTCCCGAAAAGGGCCAGGGCCAACAAGCACACTACTTTACTGGACACCATTTTGCTGAGCTCCTCGTGATGTTCACTGGCTGAAGGTTAGATTGTTTGTGATAGTTTCGACAAGGACCCCGCGGTTTTTATACAGCTATTTCAAATTCAGCACGTCGTGTGCAGTTCCGGTACGCATTGTCTTTCAACGTACGAGCCGATACGTGCACATGCGACCTTCTGGCACGGAGGGGACCCAAGTGTAAGGGAAAGCTATCTGATACGAATCCTCGTAGAGATATGGAATACAAAACGTCCTAAGTTCTAACATTGTCAGTCGCTTATAGTACATTTTAGAATAGTTATTCGTTTGTATGAAGCGCCTTTTCTGTTGTTTGTGACATCGTACCCTGAATCAGAGACTCATGATCCAGTTTATGTTTCTTTTTGTCTTATGGGTTGTGGGGAGGGTGTGAGTGAAAGGTGTGATTGATCAAGTAGTGAGGTGTTTGATATGGAGGAGCAGATGCGTACACGCGTGTCTTTGAATACGTAATGGTCTTTAAGTTGATATCATTGAACTTGTAGGTCTAGGAGATAATGACATTGTTGATCCAAGGATCATCTTCTTGTCCATGAACTTCAGAGGTTTATGACCTAACTGTGGCCACTGTCCAGGTCCACTTCAGCACGAATTTCTTAAGAATCTAGGTCTGCTTTGCATACTGTCAGTTTATAAACTTGGCAAAAACAATTTGAAAGTGAAAATGGTTAAAAAGTGAAAAGCTTTCTTGGAAACTGGTTCAACGTTTAGTTGAGCATTTTCTGTGCAGCAAAGGTCCTTTCTTTTCATGGTTTTAGTCAATTAAACGTACTGTGACAAGAAACTTCTGCAGAGCTAACATTGACTTGGATTAAGTACTTATCTACTATCTGATGCAAAAAGTAAGTGAGGTGGATTACAATGGCTTAGCAGACGATGCGAGGCGACAGGAGGCTGACGTATGGGTAGGATTAATTGTACTCTTTGTGATTAATTGTATCTATTATTATATACTATATGTTTTATAAAGCCCATTCTTTCTTGCGGCTGGGTAAACGCCTCTCTCATATTCTTCCAGGTATTCTTTTCTCGAGCCCCTCCGAACCAGCTCTTGCAGTTGCCGCCCATGTCGTCTCGCCACCTCTGCCTAGATCGGTCTCAGGCACCCATTTTGTGGAGACTGATGCTCAGCAGACAATGTGCTTTATTATATTAGATGCTGTTTTTGCACTGCAGGGCAAAGCTTTCCGCTATCTACTTTTCAGGGTCTGATGCGATTGTGGATTATGAAAAAGAATCTAGTTTAGCCCGCTATCTCCTTATAGGTCTATCATTATACTATTTACTGTTGTATAAGAATCAGTATGATATTATTATACCTGTTTGCTGTTCAGACATGATAATTTCCCAAATAGCGCAGATACAAAATCAGGTCTATTTCTTCTTTCAAAAAGAAGCTATATTTAGCTCATGCCGTTGAATGTTGTAAATCTTACAACCGATGGATTCCATTAAAGCTTCTGATCGACTGATGGAAGTAAAAATAACCATGTCATGATTTGAATGGGAATGTTATCTGACAGTCATACAAAATCAGAGAAAAGTTCTTGGAAAGCACAGTTTTCTTCCGATTGGTTTAAGGCCAGGTGAACAGAGCTGAAAAGTAAATATGGAACGGTTTTTGCTCATTTACAGAAAAACTGAATCTTCATGATCTATGAGGCCCTACCACGAACTCTTAACGTGATCCATTTAACGACCTAAATTGAACTGTTAAAGGGATGGCGCTATATAGGGTGTATAGCGCCATCCCACTTTTTCTTTCGTACGCTTGACATTTTTAACGTGTTATGGTAACGTCTTTGGTCATAGTTTGTTTGTCTCATGCTTGCTAATGGAGGCCAGTTAAAATGCTGCGAGATCCAAGCTTGTTGCTTGGATCTCGCAGCATTTTAACTGCTCCTTCAATATCCGGCTTGAATCATTTCTCCGCTACTAGAATTTCATTACCTTGGCGCTTTTCTGGTTGTAGCCACTGTCTAGATCTGGTTTTCAGGAGTACATTGCTTGGATAGTGTAGCTTATGCCATAAATAACATTTCTTAATATTTTTGTGTCACTCACGTTATTGTGTTCGTTCAAGCAAATTTTAACACTATTGCCTTCCGGTAAGTAAAAACATTGTGAGAAATCTTATACTTCATGATGTGAAATGGCCATTACGTAATATGAAAGAATGATGATCTATGCTTGATACAAACTTTAATTCCTTATTGATCTACTCTTTTTAACATTATCGTATCCAGAGTTATTTTTCAAGGGGGTATGCCTGATTTTTGCGAAGTTATGAGTATTTTGGCGTCCATCTTAGAATTTCGAATCGGTAGCGCAAAATCCTGAAGTGGGCACTAGACCATACTGGCCCCTCCTTTCCCCATGAGTTACCAAAAATTCTTCCTTTTTTATCTTCGTATTTTAAAGCACTGTAGCACAACATTTAATTTCTCCAGACAAGCGGTTTAAACTATACGTTGTCTACGCAGCCTAAAGCGCTTCTCTTGTTAGTACATAAACGAATATATTTGATTTTTAATAGGTAAGAAATTTATGACAGTCTGCTACTAAAAAAGTAAAAAAAATAATAATTTTGAATCAACCAGTAATTCTAAAATGTAATCCCAATAACTGACACAAATACTTGGCTACAAGTTAACGGGTGATATCCAATTATTATTGATCCGGCATAGCGTGGCAACACTGAATACTAATGGGGTTGCCATATGTGTCTCATAGTTCCGCCATGGTGAAAGTGAACGACGAAGTATTAATTATATTAATGAATAGTTACGAATTGTTTAAAGTTACGATTGCGAAATATTTGTAGATCGGATATTAATTGCTGTGAGAGTAACGGTGGCCCAGGGGCTCTGACTTACGAGTTGTAGGTCGCAGGGTCAAACCCAGCCTGGCGCATTACTTTGCGTAAATTATTTCATCACTACTGCTCTCAAAACAGTGAAAGAAAACATTGAGAGGAAACCGGCATGTCCTAGAACCAAAAATTCGAAAAAACATTGACATCCACCAAACCGCACTGGGCCCGCGTGGTGGATTATGGTACATTCCCTCTCTTTGAGACTTGAGGCCCAGCAGTGGGAATATTAAAAGGCTGTTTATGCTTATTATGCTTTTAATTGTTCGAAAGAGTCTTCTCATGAAACGCAAAGGTCAACTGAAGGAACACAGGTTGGTAATTTGATAATTTTACATCCAAAAAATAAGGGTTTTAAAATGTCATCACATCATCGGACCACAAGACGTACGGCGTTCTGCCACCGGTACTTGGTGATGGTAGACATCCCACCTATACGGACAAAGCGTTTTGGGAATACATTTATTGTGCGTATAGCAAAGGAGTGGAACTCCCTGCCGGAGTCTGTGTTTCCTGATAGATATAACCTAGGTGTATTTAAGTCGAGGGTGAATAGGTTACTTCTAGGCAATCGTGGTACACCATCGCTTACCATCAGGTGAGATAGTGGTCAAACGCTAGCCTGTCCATAATTAAAAAAACTGGGCAAGTGCGAGTCGGATTCGAGCTGGGTTCCGTACAAACTTATTTATGTAAACAGTTCAATTCCCGAATGGAGTCTCGAAGATGTTTCCTAATCGCAATTTTTTTTTTGTTGTGACGTAGCAACAAATTTACAGTTTTCTGATTTATCCCTATACTTGTGCTATAAGGCGTTGCTATAAGCAACATTTTAGGATTCTGGGTCAACGGGTGGTACCCTATGAATTTTTGTTTTCTTCGAATGTCGAAATATACGTTTATTGAGACATAAACGGCCGTACCTTTTTTTCGTTAACTTAGAAATTTGATTTTTTTCAGCTTCAGGAGACCGTAAACTTATATATGGTTTTAATTTCAACTGAATACATCCACGCGTTCCCGAGATAAAGGGTCTTGACAGACAGACAGACAGACAGAGGGTAAGACAGACGGATTGAAAACAAAGTGATCCTGTAAGGGTTCCGTTTTCTTCCTTTTGAGATACGGAACCCTAAAATATAATGCTTTAAAGACCGCTTCGTTGAGATTGGGGGCGTCCATAAAGTTTTCCAGGTTGGTCATGGCAACTTGAGTCCAGGCGGAGGCTCTTCGACGGCTCGATGAAATCATCAGGAGGTTAAAAGCGTCTCCCGATAAAGGTCGCATCACTTCGAGATGGTGTTACTATAAGATGGGCTCACGCTTGAAACATAAATTATTCTAAACATATAATAATCTTCTATTTTAAAGTCGGTTAAAAAGGTCATAGTAGTAGGTTTACTTAATGTAGATGCAATTAGGCTCTTAATAAACTAGTGCGCCTCACCATCAATGATTGCATCACTGCTTACCATCAGGTGGGATCGTAGTCAAGCACTGGTTTATATCAATTAAAAAAAAAAGATGAAATTTTGGTCTCTTCACGAGTATAAACATGGTAGCGATGTTTATGTTCTAGCGCACGTGCGTACTTTGATACTTATCTGGGATATGAGAGACAGCGTTGAACATTGCCAACAATCTTCACTTCTGCCTTCAGAATAATGATAAATGTTAGTTTGTGAATGAACATTGTAACGTAAGTCGTTGCATGTAATATTAAGGGACTGTAGGGAGTGATAGGGAATGGTAATGTAATAAAAAATGTAAGCAAAAAACATGACCGTTCCTTGTAAGGTCGAACAAAAACTAATCTATATAAATAAAAGGAAAAACTGACTGACATATCAACGCACAACCGAAGCTACTGGGACTAGGAGCCTGAAATTTAGCATAAGGTTTCCTTTTATGACCTAGACGCACTGCAGCACTAAGAGAGAATTTTCCAAAATTTTTCCCCCTAGGGGATGAAACGTAGGTGCAAAGCCAAAATTTTTTGCTTTCATGCGGGCGAAGCTGCTGGCAGAAGCTAGTTTATTAATATAGTAAAACTTCCGCGACAGCAGTAGGAGACACGAATAAACCCGGAAGTGGAGGAGACTCGTAGAAGCCCTGTGACAGCCTTAGCGGCCGCCAGGCAGAGGCAAAGCAGCTACGGCTAGTAGCCCCGCGACGGCCTTCAGAAGCCGGCAGGAAGAGGTAGAGCAGAGGTGAGGCCCTCAGAGGCCAGGAGTAGTTTGGCAGGTCCTGCTAATCAGCTGCAGGAGCTGGTTCTTCAGCCAGCGGCAGACTGAGCTGCTACAACAACAAGTAAAAAATTAGATAATAATGAAAAAAAAAAAACTGCAAATTGCACTATGACTTATTTATTTATTATTTATTTATCTGTTACGGCACTCCAACGAATAGTTCGCAAAAACATTTACAAAAGAATAATCTTAACAATAAACAATTATCACAGCGAATTCTTCACTTAAAGGTGTGCACAGCACTTACAGAATTTAGTAAACTAATTATTATATTTTGAATCAATTGTACATTTAATAAATAATAATAAGGTACAAAACGAAAACAAAGACAACAGAATCAATAAAATAAGGAATTATTATAAATCAATCAATTAAATAAATTATGTCAAATTGAATAGAATTGAATTTCGAAGAACTTAGGTGAAACACCTGGTAACATACAAGTAATTTTAAAAGTTTACAGGTTTGCTACCTATTTTGGATTATGGATCAAAGGTATGTTCTAGATACCTATAAATCATCAAAAGGGATCTAGAGAAGTCAGTTTCAATCATCGATGATGCCAAAACCCCCTAAATTCATAGTTTTTTTTTGTTTTTTTTTCTTTTGGCTTCGCTTTGTTTTTACATTTAATTTCGCATTTAACTTACGTATTTTCTATATAACAAAGGTGAAACAAAAATATAAAGCAAATAGATTTTAATTTGATCGGAATTTTTGATAGAATTCTAAAGTCTGACACGCCCTCGCGCTCCACCCAGGTCGCGAGAAGTCATTTGGATGATTTCCCACCTTAAAAAAAAAAAAAAAAAAAATGTACTGATATCTAAAATTATAAAAACATAGTGAATAATGAGCATATTATAATTACAAGGATAGGACAAAACAAAAATGATCTACGTCGTCGTCGTCTGTGCAGCACAAAAAATCATCAATGATACGAAGTTTGGCAATATGGGCTGAAGAGCAAACGCAACCACGTCTCTTCCATATTAGAATGAAAGTCTTCATCTTGCTAAACTTTGCCTTGTCAAAGCACCTTTTTTTCTGGGATTTAGGGTTGAATAAATGAATAATAACGTCCCTTTGATTTGCTGACGATATCCCAAGCTACATTTCAAGTGTCCCGAAAAAAATTATTGGCAACTTTTACAGAACTGACAGGCACAATTGAAACTTTATGTCTTAGGTGGGAAAACATCAATTAATTTCTTCCGGCCTCAGGCTGGTGACGGGAGTGTCAGACCTTAGCTGACTAAAACCCACCGTGTTCCTTCAATGGCCCTTTGCGTTCCAGGCCTTGCCTGCTTTCGAGATCTTGCAGAAGTGCTCAATCCTACTACATTTTATTTTTTTATATAAGTTAATTAGCTTTATATAAAGTCACGCAACTTTGGATTAGAACCATCCACCCCTGCACCTGAATACTCTACACAAGGCAAAGAGGGAATATAGGAGTGGGTTTTAGTTAGTAGAAGTCTGAAGTCTTTGGATGATTTCCCAGTTAAAAAAAGACTACTTTTAGGATTATACGTACATTATGTTACAATGCCATGATGTATACAACGTATTGATAAAATCGTAACTCCTATATTCTTCACACGAGTGTGATAACATCTAATGTGGGCGATGCATGGCGAATGAAGACCGATAGCGTCACACCTGTCGATCATGAGTATATAGCCTTATGTAGTGCGCGTTCCGAAGTTCAATGATATATGAATTATGCGTGGTTTGATGTGAATTGAATGATACAATGATTTTTATGAATCAAGCCGTCTTAAGCGCAGTTACTGTTGTAGTAGCGTAAACTGGGGGTCTGGGCACGCCATAATCATGGTGGTAAGTCCCTTCTTTAAGGAGTGGTCGCAGAGGCGTCACGGTTTCCTCACCTTCCATATGTCATCAGACATGGTATGTTCGGGAGGTTCCTGCATCGGATACATGCGGAAGAAACGACAAGTTAGCAAAACTAAGATGATGATTGTCACAGAGCCAACAACAACTTAACTCATTTACAAATAGCAAACTGCGACGTCCTACATCTTATGTACGAGTATACCTTGGGGCTCTAATCTCAAGTCAGGGAAACTGCTTTGAAGACATCAAGCGACGAATGGTTCTGTCCAGAGCGGCAATGAATAAGCTCAACAAAATGTGGAGTAACGGAAAAGTGATAAAAGCCACAAAGACCAAGACCAGGCTCGTCAAAACATTAGAGATTCCCATATTTTTATACGCCGCTGAAATATGAACTCTATAACAGATAGAGACTAAAAAGATTGACGCTTTGGAAATGTGGTACTGGAGGAAAATGCAAGAGACCGAGGGGGTCTCTTGACCGAATTTCGAACAAACGTTTCCATTCTCGAGGAACTGGGCGTCAAGGAGCGCTTGTCTACGCTGTTACGCAGTCGTATTTTAAAATACTTTGGTCATATATATATGTCGACGTGGATGTGACTTCATCGAACGCCTTGTTATACAAGGAAAGGTGGATGGGACGGGGCTGCGTGGCAGATCACTGATGTGATGGACAGACCAGATCAAAGCGGCTGTTGGCGGCTCATTGAACGAGTGCGCCCGGATGACTGCCAGCAGGCAAAATTGGCGGGAAATTGTGCGACGTACCCTGACAGCTTCCGGAGTCCGCCCTTGTGACAACCACGACTACTCTGGCAAGAGTGTAACGACCGAGAAGAATAAATGTGCTATCGGAGTTTTGTAGAACTGTTCTTAGTAGCAGATCCAAAGTTAAAGCCCAAACACAAAACTGCGATGCAACATCACATCGTAAAAATCTGTGAGCTCGCACGATACGTCGCAAGAATTTGTGAATTGATTTGCTTCGCACATTGTATGAACACCTGAACATCGCTTAGCCGCACGAAATCGCATCGTAGCAATTTGCATCACAATTTTCCGCGATGCGGTATTGCATCGCATCGCAGTTTTGTGTGGGAGCTCTTAATTAGGTCTAAATGCTGCCGTTGGTTGATACCTCTGGCGACGTAATCACGATTCGGCCCCCAATTGTAGTGAATGTAGCGTACTTTGATGTCAGAACGTAGCGTATTTGCATTTCACCTATCTGTTGGATCCTTTATTCCTTTCGTGTGTTAGGTATTAGGGAGTGGACAATGGAGTACTATGTCAGACTCTTACAATCTAAAACTACACAGTGTTTCTTAAACTGTTTCTAGCCAGGGGGGCGGGAGAGTATTACTCTGTAAAAAACAATCTTTTTATTTCAGACAGACTGTAATAAAGCAACTTGAGGTATCACAAAGAACTATATTAAAACTTAGTACCTTTAAACCTTTTCGTTAGCCTACCGCACTACTTTATGAATACTGCGAGGTCCTGTCAGTTCGCCAACTATTTGTCGCAAGCATTATTGCTAAACAGCATGCTAACTTGGAATATGATCAGAGTCTGTTAACAAGGCGGAGAGGTTTACCAGTTTGTAAGAGGATATCACACTCAAGAACTACTTTTATTCATAGATTTTTCCCATTTCTGGGCCCATTTCCGTTTGATAAAGTTAATAAAAATCTTCCAATCTATTCGTTGAATAAATTGACTCTAAGAAAAACAGTATCTGAATGGCTTTGGAAATTAACATACGATCAGACTGAAGAATTTCTGACCATCATAAAGTAGTGATGTTGGATGGTATCAACTATTATCTAAGTATGCCAAGAATACAATGCTTGAATGTATTTAATTTAAACCTTACACACCCTCTGACACACATAAACTCACCCTCTTCACCGTATACATCCAGAGGACAGTTACACCTATTATTAAAACAATTTTATTTTTTATTTTTTTGTGCTTTTTTCTTTTGCTTTTGTTTATAATACCTAAACTTAATATGATACAATAATTGATACCATTTGCTCATGAGCTGTTACTAGTAGACCCAGTTCCAGGGCTTGACGCGCTGCATGCCAAAATACAGGCTCCAAGCCTAGTTCACACACATGTTAATTTAGGCACAATTTTTATGTATTGTAACAATATAAAATTATGAGCACAGACAAATTGTGTAATGTGTATATTTTGGTGTAATAAATTATTATTATTATTACCTATTTATTATTATTATATTTAGTACATACTATTGTTGGCAGAGAGAGCAATGGTGGCCGAGTGGTAACGGCCCCGACTTACGAGTTGTAGGTCGCGGGTTCAAATCTAGCCAGGCGCATTACTTTTTGTAATTTATTTCATCACCACTGCTTTCAAAACAGTGAAGGAAAACATCTAGACGAAACCGGCATGTCCTAGAACCGAAAATTCGAAGACTTGTGTCATTCACCAACCCGCACTGGGCCCGCGTTGTGGATTAGGCCTGAGTCCCAGCAGTGGGAACAAGGCGGTTTATGCTATTATTATTATTGTTAGCTAAAAACTTAGACTTAAAAAAAAAAGTATTTGCCGCCCATTGGGGCCCCGAGCTCACGCACTAGAGTTTTAACCCAGTGTCCCAGAACGGAACTTTCCAGCTTGTGGCTGAGCACGTTCAGGATAGCGCTCACACGCGTGCGGAACATCAGCGAAGCGATGCGGCACCGCAGCACAGTGTGAAAGTCGTCAAACATAGCGGACGTACTACAGTAGCGTGGGAGCTCCACCAGCAGCCTGAACGCGAATTATATTGTAAAATAGAAGCAAAAACTTCAAAGTCTTTACCTAAAAACAAGTTAACAACCTCTGTTATTATGCTTGGCTTCAACCTAATTAATTCAGTTTACCTGGTTAGATCAGGCTATTGACATTAACAAGTACGGTTCTCAACTAAATTCAAATACTCCATTATTTGATTAAAGTCTAATCGAGTGTGGGTTTAAAAGCTTTATTTATTATTTGTCATAAGAAGTAGCTTTGTTATTTTTTTTTTCAATAATACACTTACTCGGAAACCCGCTCCGCCACTTTTAGCCACGCAATAGACTGTTTTCCGCACTAGTGCAGAAAAGTTCGCGGGCGCGCCCCGCCACAATTTTATTACATTTATCGTATCAAGCTGGGCGCGCGTCGACCCTCACGAGTCGCCGGTCAACTCCCGTTTATTCATTTCTTCGTAAGTGTACTGAAAAAAGTCATTTGATACACGTGCAAATTTGTCACTACAGCTCTCGGGTCCATAACACACTCGCCTACGGCTCGTGCGAATTCCGCTTCGGTCGCAATGGCAAACTTTCGGCACTTGTATCAAAATGGATACTATTTTGACCAGCATTTATTAGCTTACCTCTTTGGCCATGTGAAGTGGAGGGATGAATCACATGTTACTAAGAGTTATGAGTATAAATGTGGATGGATGGAGAGGGAGAGGGAGGCCAAAGTAAAGATGGATGGATTGCGTGAGAAGTGATATGAAAGAAAAGGGAGTTAGTGATAGCGTAACGGGTGATGGGACAGTATGAAAGAAAAAAACGTAATGCGGCGACCCCAAATAAAACGGGACAAGGGCAGGAAGAAGATGATGATGATTTAGCTCTCCTCTGATGATTTAGCTCACCTCTGATGATTTAGCTCGGAGGACACGGTGGAAGTGCGCCCCGCTTGGGCAGAGTAACGCCGTGTCCTCGTTGGGCGATCGGCGGCGGCGATCTCTCGCGCCGTGCCTTGGTACAGGCCATGGTCCGGAGTGAGGAAGTGGCAGGCGGTCGCCTCCTTCTGCGAAGCAGTAATACCCGCACCGGGATTCCGATCCCGATTTCCGGCCACCGTAGGCGCGGGCTTGCGGACGGTGGGTGGCTCGCCGTCTGACCGTCCGGTAACCGTCCGGACCGAGCCCAAGTCGTCGACGGCGCATACTGTCCCACGCGCAGCAAAGAGACTTTATAAAGAGATTTTATAATCATATTTTGATCTCTCCTACGCGTAAAGTGGTAACATATTTTTTGAGTAAAATTGTATTATCTTCATCTCCCTAGTATTTTTCCAACTAACTTGGTGTCAGCTTCCAGTCTAAACGGATTGTATTATAAAAAATAAAATAAATATTATTATTTCTATATAATAAGAAATAATAAAATTTATCAGCGTCAGGTAAAGCAGAAACTGATTATTAATTACATAATGCAAAAACATCGGTCAAAAGTGTTTTGCAAATTATTATTTATATACAAAGGTTCTCCTGAAAAAAAAATACATTTTGCTTTTCGAATTACGAAGTAAATCCAATCAGGTAATTAATTTTCCGAATCCTGGGTTTGTCAATATTTGGAAAATTTCTGGTTTGCTATCAGAAGCCCGATTCTCGTAATCAAAACCGTAACGATATCGTAGCGACTTAGTCGTTTAAACCATTATCGTATTCGCATCCATCAACCGAGTTTGAACGACAACGATTCTAAAGTCGTTTGATCGAAAAGTCGTTGACGCGTATTCAGCTAAGACAATCGTCATTTAATCGTTGAATCGAAGCGACTCGAAGGTATTCTCGTAAAGAAACGATGTTTGATCGGGTCGGATGCCAACGACTTAACGTCAAATATTGCGGTTCAAATGTCGTTGAACAAAAGTTAGTTAAAACTAACTTTTAGTATCGTGTAAATCTCATTTATAAGAACAATACATACACAAAGTTATTGTAATTATATAGAAAAATGAGACACCACTTTTTTTAGGTCGGAAATCATCCAATGACTTCTCCCTCTCTTGGGCGGAGCTAGGGCGTATCAGACTTTTACTGACTAAAACCCACTCCTATGTTCTTTATTTGCCTTGCGTTCCAGGGCAGGGATTTACTGACATCTCCTTGAGGCGCGTGTTTAACACCACACACCGTCAACGACTCGAACAGTTACGGCCGGATGGCGAGCTACCCATTGTTCATCGTCCGCAAGCCCACGCCTACGGTGGCTGGAAATTGGGGTCGGGATTCCAGCCGCTGGGGCGTGAGTGAGTCCGTTCTTTCACGCGTGCGGCCGCCTCTTTCGCTAGCATTACTGCTTCGCAGAAGGAGGTGACCGCCTGCTATTCCTCCTCGCTCCGAATCATAGTTGTACTAAGGCCCGGCGTGAGAGGTCGTTGATTCCGATCGCCCCCACGAGACCACAGGGGTTCTCCGCCCAAGTTAGGCACACCTCCACCTTGTCCAAAGACTAACAGACTAAGGTGTTCAAAATGGGATGCTTTTGACGTTGACTAAAGTCCTTGTCCAAGATATTATCGGCTGACCCATTTCAAAACTTAGTTAGGACTTAAAACCTTTGACAGGAGAGCTCATAAACGTAATATAGTCAGGTAGTAGGCATAGGACCCATGAAAAGAATTTAATTTAGGTAGAGCGAGGAGGCCTGAGTCCAAGCAGTAGGGGCATTTAAAGGCTATGTATGTTATGCTTAAAAAAAATGCTATTATTTATTTATTTGTTTATTCTCACATTTCCTTCCCTCTTCCTTTCCTTCCTTGCAGCAATTACACCAAAGGAGGTCAATTAGTTCAGAATATGCTACTTTCTAACATTATGTGCGCGGTGGAGTTGTAGTCATCAAAGGAGCGGCGCGGTGTGGTGGTGGGTCACGTACGCTCTCTTACGGAGTAGTATTGATAGTAAAAAATACTAAATAATGAGTGCTACCAACATTTAATATAATAAGTGTATATTACATATTTACCTTACTGTGATAATTGTCGAGAAATAGTTTGCCTCATATTGCAATTAGTTTCAAAACATAGTAAGAGCACTTTCTAGGTTTTGTTATGGTTTATGCATAGCATATCTCATTGACTAAATTCTAGTAACTGTATAGGGTGTGTAAATAAAATAATGATTAATTCAATAAATCAGTTTATTAGTTAAAAACCAAATAAAAGTTGAGCTTATGTCGGCTGCTAAATCTATTCGGATGCAGACAGTTGCTTATCATTTACCAAATCAATAGACGAGTCATTGACGAGTAAATTTTGAACTTTCTTGTCTCGGGCATCAGGCATACCAATTTATTAATAACTAGCTGAAAGCCTGCATGTAGTATATATTTCGATATAGTCAACCGATTGTAGTCAAACAAAACCTAAGTAATAAATAGAAGTTACAATTTTAATGTATAAAAGTTATCTACATCGATTTCGTACATTTTACGTGATGCGCGCACCAAATAAAACTTTTGCAGATTTATCATATGTATAGATTTCTTCTTTTTTATTTTGTTTTAGGAAGCACAGTACAATCAATTGTTGTATGGGTTCATCAAATCTGAAAAAATAAATTGAGTTCTTATGATTATCATATTATTATAGTTAGCCCGTATGGTTCATTGCTGTCTCGTTCCAATTCTCCCGTCGTCCCGCCATTTCACCGTGGTTTGCCGCAGCCCCGCATCGCTGTTTTTGGGCACCAATCCTACGTTTTACGGGCCAACAGCTCGTTAGAAAAGCGGCAGACATATCCTGCCCAGTCCCATTTATGTTGGGCAGCCTTTTGAGACACATCAATGATTTGCGTTTTGGTGCGCAGTGTTGTGTTTCGAACATGGTCTGTTAATTTAACACATAGTATGCTGCGCTCCATAGCACGCTGGAAAACCTTTAATTTGGACTTTGGGATATTAGTCAAAGACCAAGTCTGGCACCACAGTTCAGAATGGGAAGAATACATATGTCCATCAGCTTACGCTTCAGTGACATGGGCAAAGTGCACTTAGTTCTTCTGATTATGCGTCCCTAAATTATCTAGACCAGCTTCGGCCTTCAAATTCAAATGTGGGCAGTTCTGCACGATGCTTTTATTTACACTTCTCCACTACTTACTCGGTCCACAATGCTAAGGGAGAACCCTTGGTAAGCACAATCAAGGAGTGAATGGTACACTTACCAGGTATCGGTATACTTAAATACATATATTTGCTTTTATGAAAGTTTAAACCACTGGTGTTTTTGTATTTGGTAGGGACTTATTAGATTAGCAAGATTATGTAATAAAACGATTTTTGTAAAATGAGTCCCCTAGATTTTGAAATGACAATCTGATGATTGACATTATTTTGACAGATAATGCAGAGACAAATATTTAAATATATATAGACTTTACTTTCTAAACCACAATTTAGCAAATTTCTAGGTGAAATTTATATTTTGAGTAACGATTTTCATTAAATGGTTATAAACATTGTTTTTAATTCTATTTTTTATTCGTTATGCCGTAAATAGAATTTCAAAAAAATAAAATCTGTATTTCATTATCTTGGTAGAATAAATAATTATGTAACTGGCAGTATATTACAAAGTACTCTGTGGTAACCGGCAATAAGTCGTTGATAGATCGTTTAGTTTCGAGTCAGTTCAATTGTCGTTCTATCCAATCCCGATTATGGAACACGTGAATACCGATTTTGGATAGGACTACAATCGAACGACTATAAAACTTCAACGATATTTGACTTGTTTGATTTTACGTGAATCAGGCTACAGACCATGTTTGTTTTAAAAAAATCTACAGTTACTATTTTGAGTTGTTCTTACTGAGCTTGATCTATTTTACTGCTTTAAAAATTTTAAGTAAAACATCGCGACTTTTTATTTTTTTTATTAAAATCATAAATCTGAAATATCAACACATTAAATCTTAATCACCGTTAACTTTTATCTCAAACGTTTGCTAAAACGTAGTAATGTCAACATTACAATGCAAACTGCATTAAGACCCACGCCAGCCAATCAATACTGCTTATAATAAATTCATTGCCACGCCTAGGAAGCGCGGACTAACCAAAAGTAAGGAGCGAAACCCACACTTGGAGCGCTGAGGCCAACCGTTCAACATTTCATATGACCGCTCACTTAGTGCCATGATCGTCATCACAGTGGACACAAGCGTCAGTGAAAAAATCCAGTTCAGTGATACGAATTTTCATCGCCATATTTACACACACACCATATATAGACATGTCTAAGCTGACAGTGACGAGTTTCGCCAAAAGAACAGGAAGCCCCTTCCAAAAGGGCAAAAGTCCGGAGGAAATTAAAATTGTGCATGAAGAAATAATTGAGAAGAGCACTTTTGAAAAACAGAAGGAAAAGCAGAGCGAACTGATTCAGAAGGTAAATAAAAAGGCGGCGGAGTACCAGTCGAATAAACCAAGTTCTGGTGTGTTTACTGAGGTGGTATCCCACGGTGCTTTTACATCCAAAAAAGGGAACACAAATAACATAACCAGGACTAGTTCTCCAAAAGTAGAAAGTCCAACTCCACCAAAGTCTAACGGATCGAATGCTTCTAAATCCTTGCTCGGGTTCCCATCATCAGCTAATGATTTGGCTTTAGACGCAAAAACCGACTTGGAATCTGACGCAAACATATCAAAAGCTGTTAAAGACAAAGTGATTGAGAAACTATTTGCTCTAGTCTCGATGGTGCAACACACGTACGAGTCGAAAGTGAGAATAATGACGGAATTCGAGAAATATAAAGACACACACATGAAGAATGAGATGAGAAGAGAAAAGGAACATTCAGAACAGTTATACAAGCTTAACATGAATTTTCAAAACGAAGTTGTTCAAGCAATACAGAGGCTGAAAAGTGAATTAGACATTTCAAGAAATATTAGTAAAAATGTTGAAGAGAGTAACAGCAGCGCCAGTTTAAAGGATACTTCTGTAGATTTTAATACTTTCGACGAAGTACGAGACTTCGATTTAAGTGAGAAAGGCGATGATACCGTAGATGAAACAGTAGTAGCCACTCAAGAGCGATTTGAAGATGAGAATACAAACAGTGATGTAATTAAAGATGAATAATTTTGTAAAGTACCTACGTTTAATATAATTTAAATACCATTAGTCATTAATACAAATATTAAAGTCCTTTTTGGTGTTTTATTTCTATGATATTATAAAAGAATGTTAACAATCTACTGCGTAGGTGCCTAATAAATGATACATACCTAATGAATAATGATTTCTAAGTAATTTTCTTAAGGACATTGCTTTGTGGCAGAAAGCCAAAGAGCGACAGTAGCAGATCCTAGCTTCTTGAAATTCAACCATGAATTAACATAGTAATATTTAAGATTGAACACATGGTAGATATCATTAGGTAGCTGTACAGATAATGGTAGAAGTAATATATTTTATAGGTCAAGGCTGTATAGCGTGTTAATGATTATTTAGATGAGTTGGCGTGAGTGGGAAGCATACTTAAAGCTTAGGAATTTACACACTATAATACGGACGTAGTTAGGTGTTGATTCATTTGTTAAAAGAGTTGTGAACAACGCCATCTAGCTAATGTGGTGAGAACTTCTGTTCTGACTTCGATACAAGTTCAATACGCATAGTATCGATGCTTTCGTCAAGTTCAAGTTTCTGGTTTCTTTGTCCCCGAAGAAGTTTATTTTTATTACACATCAAAAAATGCATTATGTGTTTAACTGTTAAATGGCTGTCACGCGAAGAAATTCATAACTAAACAAATAAGGGATCTTCCTCTTATGATTTTCCTGAAAGTGGGTCAAGTTCTAGTATATAGCAATCTACCGCTATCATGGCTACTTTTCTGTAACAGTAGTGCATCTCTGGAACTCTCTCCCATTTTACCTTTACGACAGCCCGTCTCTGGATGACTTCAAGAGGATTCTTAAAGAGTTTTAAATGACGTAATATTGTAGATATACGAATGTATTTGGTTTATATTATTATGATATACCTACCTACTTAAGTATTTTTGTGTAATATACTCATTTATGTAGATTTACTGGCTCTTACCGTCGAGTATTCGCTGAATACAGCGATTACACAAAGTAGAATATTATTATGTTCCTTCAAAATTACATTGCGTGGATATTGTTGATTTGTAGCACTAAGCTCATATCACAAGATCGATCAAATTGCTGTTCTTCCTAGATTTTCGAAAGTGTCGGTTACTAGGGGTCCTACTATGACGTCCTAACATTATCATAATTGATGGAGCTATATAAGACGAATATCACTATCTTTTTACTGCTTCTGAGTGTACCGTTTTACAATTCCCACGAGACAGCACCTCGACAATCCGGGGCGTCGCGACGCACAGTTTGGAAACTCTGCTAGACTCTTGCATTAGGGGAAACCTTAGTCACCTTTTGAGTTTCGATATTTAGGAGAATAACCCGACCCTTCTGAAAAAATTTGATAGTAGTTTTTATAAATTCATGGTAAAGAGTGACACATTAATTTATGTGGTTGCAATGAGACCATAATTATTTATGTTGGTGAATAACGTGGTACTAGGCAGACATATCTGGGTTGGTATTTAAAATGATGTTAGATCATGAACCATGCAATTCAATCAACATATTATAAACAATAACTACGGTAGTAATTTAATTGTAGATTATTTGACTAGGGGATAAAGTGGTGTTTTAAAGTCGCCGGCAGCATGTTATGAAAAACGAAGGTAGATAAGTTTTAATCCCGAACGCCAGTGAGATTTGTATATTTAACTCCTGAGCATGCGAGGGAGTTAATTATATGCTACTAGTTTGATTTTTGAATAAACTTGTAACATGCACGTACATTTTAATTCGCTTAATGTGTTTCTTTTTTTCAAAATAATGTCTTTGACGTTCAAAACTCAAATCTTATTAATTCCCTAGGGAACGTCCATTTCCTTGCTTCAGGTGAGAGTTGCATGATATATAAACGGGTATTATCGAGCAGGTGGTGTAAAAAGATTCATATGTGACGGAGGCCATATTATCCGAGACGGCGATTAACGAAGGTGGTGGTAGAGATGGAAAAATAATCATAAACATATCATATCATTATTTTTCCAATGGCTTTATAGTACAGCCAGCCCCTCCCCTGTTTTCTCATAATATAACATACTGGAATATATAGGTGGAAATATGATTTCGTACTTTAATAAGATAAATTATATGCAGTGAAATTAAATGTGTGTGTGTAATGTTTAATGTGTGTGTAGTATATTTATACTACAATCAACAATCTACAATATTATAATAATATAGATCCTATTACCTATGTGATGTAATATGAGATTGTAGTATAAATATACTACACACACAATTTATATATATATATAAAAGGAGAAACTGACTGACTGACATATCAACGCACAGCCGAAACCACTGGTACTAAGAGTGTGAAATTTTGCACAAGGTTTCTTTTTATGACGTAAGCAAGCACTAAGAGAGGATTTTCTAAATTTCACCCCTTAAGGGGACGAAATGGGGGTCCAAAGTTTGTAGCATGAAGCTTACTTTCACGCGAACAAAGCTGTTAGCATAAGATAGTCATATATTAACCTGCATGATTTTTATACTTTGCTAATAGTAATAATATAACGATGCTCAACTGTCTATGAAGTTGATACCCAATGAAGTTAATACCCAATGAAGTTATTCACAAAATGTACATATGCACTCCGATAGCTAATTGGCAATTCTTGCTAAATGAATAAAACTGGGAAACCCCAAACCACAAGAATACAAGAGAGGTACATGGCACTAACTTCATATTACTCGTGTAGACAGACTCAGCTGCACGCGAACCGTTTCTAAAGTTATTATCGTCTTGTTTGTAAATTATTTTGATCATATATTTAAGACCAATGTTGATATTTTAATTTTTATTGTATACGATGAGTTGATAACCTCAGTGTCAAGTGAATCGTAGAGGATTTGTGATATTGTTAGTAAAACTGAAGATTCAGTGGATTTGAGAGGTAAATACAATATTTTGCTGTTTATTTAACTTATTTTTATGTGGAAGTTGTCAGTGAATAATGTAAATAAGGAAAATACGAAGTTCATGGGTGTGTGAACCAGTTTTTTTGGTCCAGTTACTAAAAAGTTGTTCTTATATCGTCAGTTAGATGGCGATGAACTATAGTTTCTTACAAATATGATAGAAGAGGTTATACAAGGCATACCTATTAAATAAATGATAGCATTATTGTCCATAGGTATGAAAGTAACTCTTACTGTTATGCTTTGACAGTTAAACTACGGAACCGATTCTGGAAATGATGAATGAAATTTAGTACAGAGTAAGCTGGAATCCCATGAAAGGTCATAGGCTACTTTTTATCTGGCTTCAATATTGACTTAGCATCCACAATAATCGACATTCACGACAACGAAGCTGCTGGCAAAAGCGATTATCAAATAAAATTAAAATGTTTGGAAACAAACGAAAGACTTGTACGTGGGTATATGAATGTATAAAAACTACAGTCAATGAATAATCGCAATGTAATCAACTGCACTACAACAGTCTTGACCAATATACAATAAGATGTAATATAATAGTGTAATTTTTTGTAATTCCAGACATGATATCATATAAAACTACCCTGGCTGCCCTGCTAACGGTATTAGTCACCATCGAAGCGAAGCCAAAATGCAAGACCTTTGCCGATAATGTCGTGTGCTCTGCTGGAAAGTCTGATTATAAACTCGTAAGAGGTCTAATATCTGACAATAACAGGACTACAGGGATAACACTGAGAGCATGTAGGATATCTGACGTTGACTTTGAATCATTCAATGATCTCAATTCACTGACGTATCTAGATATGTCCCAAAACAAGATACAAAAACTGAAACTTGGCGTTATAGATGAACCAAAAAAACTCACACATTTAAATCTATCATACAATCAACTGGTAGACTTTCCTTTAGGATTTTTTGACCAGCTCACTAAACTAGAAGTCTTAGATTTAGAAGGAAACAAATTAAACAATCTAGAACTGGGCATTCTTGATACATTGCCCAAGTTAACCCATGTAGATTTATCTAGCAATGCTATTGTGGGAAAGGATTTTAGTCCTTACATATTTGATCAGAGTCCACAAATTAAATTTATTGATTTTTCTAGAAACAATATGGAAGATTCTCCAGACAATTTGTTGCACGCATTTCAATCGTTAGAGATCTTAAATCTAGATAGATGTTTCTTAACCGAAGTCCCAGCATTTGCTACAAAACCTAATTTAAGAACTATGAAACAATTGATATTATCAACAAATGAAATATCAACACTCGATAATTCTGCTATTTTTGTTAATTTGGATAGTTTAGAACTACTTGACCTGAGTGCTAATGTTATTGAGACCATAAATGATAATGTGCTGTCACCATTAAATACTCTTTTAAAGGTTGACTTGAAGCATAACAAGATTAAAATTATACCAGACAGCCTGTTTAGAAATATGCCAAAATTGATAACAATTGACCTGTATGGAAATCAAATTGAAGATGTACCAGTGAATGCTTTTAGAGGAAGTCCCTTGAAGAATTTAAATCTATCTAATAACCAAATAACATATTTGCCTGATAACTTTTGTCTTGAGCTGAGAAACTCTGGAGGTAAATTAAAGAAATTTTTAATGGACCCAAATCCATGGCAGTGTGCATGTCTTAATGATTTGTTAAAAGAATTAAAGAAGTTTGGAATTGAATATAACAGTAATAAATATGATGGAAGTCGTCCAGTTTGCGTAACAACAAATGAATTCAATTGTAAAAGACAGAAGAACTTTAATGAAATGTATATAGACATGTTCAATGAAGTGAAAAGAGTCCATTTCAGTAATGCATGAGCAGTGTAATGCCCTCTGTTTAATACACTTAGAACTACAATGCAACATGGCTATCAAGAGGTGAAGTACCGCCATCTATCGTGATCTATACGAACAATGGACGACTAGTTCTCGGTTTAACTGTAAGATGTCTCTGATTAAAGACTGAGTTTTATATACAATGGTTTTCATATTTCTTAAATGTTTCTGAACACAAACGTATAAAAAAATGTTTGATTCGGATTAGTAACATCTATAAGGGTTTGTAGATAATTAGGAAAAACTTATATATACCTATTTTTGGACTTTATGGTTAGTGTTACAAGTACTGCCACGATAATGAATAAAGCTGCTGTTTAACCTAGTTAATTGTTGTCTTCCAATAAATTATTATTATTGTAAATTAAGATTGTATATATATATTTAGTTTTTCTTGAATTTACTCTGCGTACTTTTGAATATTTACAGTTACGAATAATGTTTTAATTTTATTCACATAATTTAAAATGATTAATTTTCACCGTTCTGAACGAGAAAGACCAAGTTTTAATTGTTTAGAAGAATATTTGTAATTAGTCCGGTATCTGAGGTAGCACCTTTTTTGCTTAGGTATTCGTGCTATGTTGATGATGACACCTTTATTCCTGGTTGAACACAGGTGTTACCTATATGATAAATATTAATTGTTATGAGCTAATGATTATTGAAAAGTATCTGGCAAAAAGAAGAAGGAAGTATCTGGGATTCGTCTGGAAGGATGCATCTTTTTATGAGTTTTTCCCAGATTACAGAGGAATGCATTCTGATGAAATTTTGCAGATATGGGATAGGTACCAGAAAAACAGCCCACACACAAAGATACTGGTGTAGGCATCATTTCAGTACGTACCTAAAGTATATAATAATAATAATAATAATTGATTGTTTAATTAGGGGTTGTCGTTGGCTGCACTACATAACGCGTACAGGGATAATCGTCGGTTGGTATCACGTTGCAATATAATTATTTAAAGGGCCTCTGCGAGTTGGCTTCAGCTCCTCGTACAGCTTCCAAAGGTCCAGGACCTCAGGGTCCCGAGATAAATAAACGAATGAAAATAATAATAATAATAATCCGAATCTGTATATTATAAATAAAATAGTGTTTATGTAAGTTATAGCATTTTGATATTATTTTACTAATGTTCATAACTGGTAAGTAATTAAGTTCACTTCAAAGGTTCATCGACGGTGTTTAAATGACGATATTTTAAAACTCAATTTAGCAAATGAACTAATAATCGTAAACAATATTTTGCCATCATTATCATGGATCGTTTTCTATCCATTTATAATTATGTAAGCCTATTTTTATATTTTTGGACGAATCCATAGACTTGAAGACCGCACACTTGAGATTAGAAAAAAAATTATTATACCATATGTATGGGTTCTGTCGAATTTATATAATATTTTTGAATGAGTTTCATAACTCTGTGAGCAATAGGAATTTAAAAAAAATGATTTTTTGTTAATTATAATTTAGGTGTCTTCAAGGCTAGAGGCGCTAGAGTGAATTCACCATCAACGATTGCATCACTGCTTGCCATCAGGTGGGATTGTAGTCAAGCATTTAAAAATATAAAATTAAAACTAGTTAAGATTATTTATTAGAAAATCCTTAAAGTATATTCTAGGTTCTGTTTGTTGTTTTATTCAGAAGCAAAAATAAATATTTTTAATGTAAACGAATGCTGCCAGTCTTTTTGGGCAGGTCTCCGGCGTGTTCAGAACCAGATGTGCAGGAGTACTTCGACGCCTAAATGTATTTGACTGTGTATATAAATAATATGAACGTAGTTAGGTTTTAATTTTAAACACTCAAAATTAATATTTAAATCATTTATATAGGTACATAAACATGTTGTTAAAAGTCTGTAAAATATATCTACTTACAAACTAAAATTAAAATCTGGCAATTTTAATAAAATTTAATTTATTAAATTTAATTAAATTATTATTTTTTTTTTTTTATTAAATTTAATTTTATTAAATACCTGTGGTAATTTAAAGTAAATGTAAAATGAAATAAAGTTTAAGTTTTACTTTATAACCAAAGAACCCTGAAATATCAAAACACGTGCAAGAAATTTATAAAACCAACATCTGCGAAATCGTATTTTTTTTTTTTCTAAAATTTCTTTCGAAGTTCTGATAAAAAACGCGGGCTCCGCTGTTTTTTAGCGCTTACAACACATATCCGATAGATTCGGTGCACGTATGTGACGGGCGTATTTATACGGCGTGATGCTCTTTAGGAAAAATAATGCCATCTTTCTGAAAAAAGAACACCAATTTATTATTAGAACAATGTTTTTTTTTGTTAATGTTTTTGGCTTTGATGCTAAGTCCTTTAAGCCCTGTCTTCTTATGAATAGTTCATTAGTTCCATTAGAATTTGGATATAAACATTCCAATGGTTTTGCAGTATTTGGCAGCAAATGTATCAAGTCAACCTTCTCGGTAAACTTAGCAGTGGTAGCAAAAATTACAATAAATTTCTCAGCTCACATATTGTCCAGTTGCGCAGACACAGATGCGAAACTACACCAATTCTACAACATAATATCCACTAGGAATCAATTTTCGAATAATTAAAACAGCCACTTCACTCGAAGAAATCCCGCTAAAAAACCAAATGTTCTTTTGAAAAAAGGTTATATCTGGCAAAAAGAGTGCTTTTTGAATGTTCTTATCAACTAGTTTGTATTTGTAGTCACATAGTGTAAGTCAATTTGTAACTATATTACATACCTAAGTCGGTATTTAGTAAAGATTCATTTGTGTTACACAATAATTACTTGTTCACGTAAGTTTTTTAACAACGTGGAGTAGTTAGTTTAAATAATGAGATAGACAATGGGTCTTGAAATAATTAATTGTCTCAATATTATTTTTTTTATTTTTATTTTGTGTGGCCTTTCGTAGGTCAACCTAGGAGGCTGTCGGCTGCTTAACCGGACTTGCCTGTGGCGGCCTCAATTCAATTTGGGCCTAGATGACGTCGTGTGAAAGTTGTGGAATATTATTATTATTACTAAAATTTTAATAAACACACCTTTAAAAACAGTTATAAAATACACACAGAAACCATTCACAAACGCAACCGCAAATTTTATCACAATTGTAAAAACTTTAAAAACATCCACCTGTACACATAGAATTTAGATAACTCAGGTAAAAAACTTTTTTAGTAATAAATACCTCAAAAGCCTTAATTATCTGGCACGAGATCGCACAATTTTTTTTCTTTATGTTTTTTTTTAGGAGTTGGCGCAACGTTCCGCGCCATTTGGCTGCACATCACATTATTACTATCAATTTAATCTGTTGTTTTTAATTTAATATGTCTAAAATTGATGCTGTTTTATGCTGCAGCTTTTCATAATGCACTTGGTATTAAAAAAGCACACCATATTTTCCTATAACGCCGAAATTCCGTTTTATAAGACGTAATGATATTATTGTATGTAATTTTAATGCATCCTCAAAATCCTTACGTCTTTCAGTATCATCATTTCTGTACTGTATTATATAGGAAACTAACTATCTACATATTAAATTATTAAAGCTGTAAAAAGATTATTCTCCAATTTTGTCTAAGAATATTTTACGTAGAGACAGAAGACCTAAGTACTTATTGTAAAAGACGCCATATCTTCTAAATATTTTACTAAAACATAATTCATCCATACTAGTATTATATAGAGGAAAGATTTGTTTGTAACTTATTTAATTTTCTATATTTTCAGGAAGGTTACTCATAAATTTATTGGTATTCTTTAACCTAAGTTAGTATAAATTGACTTTAACAAAATAATACTTAATAAAAAAAAGCGGCGGTTAAAATTATAAACCTCCTGATGATTTTGTCGAGCCCTCGGAGAGCCTCTCTCCTGGACACGAGTTGCCATGGCCCACCTGGAAAACTCTAAACAGACTGCGCACCCAGGTTGAGCGCAGCAAAGACAATATCCACAGATGAAGGATCTCGGACAGTTCCGATCTTCAGTGTTTGTGCGGCGTCTCTCCGCAGACCATGTCCCACCTTCGATCCTGCATCACGTGCCCTGTTACCTGTTCACGTAGGGACCTATTAACAACTTCAGCGGACAGCATAGCCGTGGCCGAATACTGGGCCAGGCAGGGAATTTAACTAGTTATGCCATCGATACGCTAAGAAGAAGATACTTAATAATAATTACGCGACCTTCGTAAGGAAGAAACTCAAAGAATACGGAAATTATTTTTAAAATTCTCACACCACTATAATTCTACTTTATCACTGAGTGATTTAAGGTATGTATCTTCTACGCCTTTTGCGCAGTTAAACTGTCTCATTCGTCTCGTGGTCGCAAGCGCGACTGCTGAGCGTGGGTTCCTGGGTTCGATTCCCGGGTCGGGCAAAAAATGCTGTTGGGTCTTATATTATAAATCACTCTGTAGCAGCCCGCAGTTTGGAATTTCGCGGTGTGACATCTTCGTGCTTCGGAAATCACGTAAAGGTTGGACCTGTGCCTGATCCCTCTCCAGTCGTGCCGGATTGCCGTCTCATCGGACTATGAGAGTAAAGGAACAGAGAGTACTCCTGTGTTTGTGGACACGCTTGTGCAATTTAATATCTCCTGCATACTTGGCTTGTATCTTTGATGAGAGTGACCACCGTGATCGATATACGGTTGGGAGTATTATCTTCTATTCACGTAGGCGAAGCTGCTTGAAGAAGTTACCTAATCTCCACGCTGAATCGCCTTTTTTTTATTTGTCGCTTACATTTTCCTCGTCCCTAGGGTTGCCAGGACTTGAAACTGAAAAGTCGGTCAGAGCAGTCATTTGAACCAGACATTTGGGTAAAAATGCTGACACTTTTTTTTTAAAGCCAAATACGGCTTTTTTATTACCATAAAATCCATAAAATATTTCTAAATTGTAATGAAACAAAAATAAAATACATTAATAAAATGGCTAGTCCGCTACGCTTGCCCTAGCGATAGATGGCAAGGCAGAACACAAATGACAAATCTATAAAAAATGGTCTAATTTAAAAAGCCGGACAGGGCGAACTCCGCCTCATCGGGCCGGACACGCAACCAAAAAGCCTGACCGTGTCCGGCTTTATTCGAACGCCTGGCAACTCCTTGGCAACTATTCTATTCTATTCTATTTTATTCTATTCTATTTTATTCTATTCTATTCTATCCTATCCTATACTATCCTATCCTATCCTATCCTATCCTATCCTATCCTATCCTATCCTATTCTATTCTATTCGATTCTATGCTGTTCTATTCTATTCTAACTACTTCATGCAGTCGCGGCGGCGGCATCAGGCACCAGCACAGCGAGGTAGGAAGATGGGACTTAAAAAGTTCATTTTAAATTCAGAAGTGGAAATGAATTGTTACGAATTTAGTAGAAGCTACTTACTCACTTTGTTACTTTTAAAATATCCATCTCCATACTTGGCCTTGGCACATTTCTGTGCAGAAAATTTATTGATTTAGCACAGTAATCTCCATATTTACCTACCACGCCATCTTATATTTGGTCACCTGTTTATTAGATACATACTTGCTCGTATTTATATCACTACATGAAATAAAGTAGCCGTGTGAGCCGGTTGTACAATGCGTTCCAAATAAGAATAGCATCGATTGCCATGTTGTGACGTCACGTCATATTGTCAAATCGAAGAATTATTAAGGTGAGCAAAACAAGAAATTTTTAAAATGTAATTTACGAACTCTGATCGTAAAAAGTTTAATCAGAATCCAGTTCTTCAATTTTGCTCATCTCTGAGTTCTACAATTTTGCACAATTTCTTTCGATTTGACAGTTTGACGTGACGTCACAACATGGCGATCGATCCTATTCATATTTGGAACGCATTGTAGTCACAGAATATTTTGTAAGGATTTTGCCCGGGTCTATGTCGATTTCGCTGCCTCGTAACAGCGATTTTATTTAAAAAAAAACATAGTAATTATTCGAGATTTTTGTTTTTACCAGACTCTTTTAAAAAACATATAGCTATAAACATATAGCATATAGCTATAATATTATAAGTAACTTTCAAATATTTCCGTGACGTAATCTCGTAGATATACACGTTTGAAATCATAAGTTAGGTTCTGATTCGTGATTTTTTTTTATTGAGCCAACTAATTTATAACATGTTTTGATTTTTACTAAGCGGTTGGTCATATGGTCAATTTTAATAAAATTATTTTTCGTTGTGATTTCTCTTATATTTGTGGATTTCCAGAGGTTCAAATAAGTACAAAATAAGTAAAACCTGGCCTTATGTAACGTTGTGATAATGATCGGCAGAGTTACCTGGAATGCGAAGGGCAACTGAAGGAACATGGGGAGGTTTTAATTCAGAAAAATCGACACGATCTCTCGTTCCACGCAGAGCGAGAGGATTTTAATTTTGTTGACCTCAAAAAAATGCTAATTGCTTGCCGGCCACAGTGGTTGAGCGGTTGACTGCTACGCTACGTGTAGCGGGTTCGATTTCCGCACGGAACAAATATTTTTTAATTTTTTTTTAACTGTTTTATTTATTTTCCATCAAGTCAAAATTATCGCTCTTTGTAAATATTTATATAGCTTGTAACAAGTCTGGGTAGTTTGGAGTCCTGGAGTCCTGGAGTCCTGGTACAGGCTTCAGTCTCTACAACATCAATGTAGATCTACTTACTGTAACAATGTACTGTACTTATGAATTGTTATTTTTGCATTATGTGGTTTTTTTTTAGGTGTGAAATTCATCTTATGGCAAATCTCGCTCTTGGGCGGAGCGGGAGACAGTGTCAGACTTTTTCTGACTAAAAACCCACCCCTGTTCCTTTCCCAACTAACGGTAGGAGGAGTCCACATCGGTGTCGGGTCGACGATGAAGTACCTGGGCAGGGACTCAAACTGTAACCGTAATAAGTGTTTTTAACACTGTTTTTTAAAACAGTTTTAACAGAAAAACACTTTTAAATGTAACAGATACAATAATGTTACCGAATCAAACTGTAACCTTTTATATGTGTTAATAAGTGTTAATATGTGTAACAGAAATAATCGGTTTTAGTATAGCTTTAGGTAGGTATAAGTAATTGCACAGTACGGCAACAACGCGTGGCGGCCGTAAGAGTGTTAGACGCGCGTTGTTAAAGCCTACGACGATCTTCAGTACACACACACTAACGCATTAAACATAACATAATTATATTTGTTTTGTTAAGTTCCGATTTCGACTTCCGATCGGCACACGCCATTATTTTTTTATCTTAAGTCACCATCTCTTGCTTACAATACACTAAGTACCAGAAAGAAAACCAATACTGTTCACAGATATTTTACATTTATTGGAATTGTCATGCGAAATAGGCACTCTAGTTATATACAGGGTGTTTGGTGCATCGTGTGCCAAATTGAAATGGTCGATTGGAGGGGTCATCTGCTATCCTTTCAGACCCTTAAACACGTCTCATGCCCTGTGGATTCTTTTTCATCGACTTTTTATTACTTTATGAAAATAAAACCCAAATTTTGTCATTCAAATACCAATTTAAAAAAATATATAAGGCCTTTGGATGAGGCCCATTGTAAGCTACCATGTTTCAGTGCCATATGTCATCACTGGCAACACGCACTGGTCATAGACTTTCGTCTTCAGACACTGTGGTATGTTGGACTAGAAGATACCGCGCAGCTTCCTGAACGCTGCTCAGCCGAGTCGGTTGCGACGATTGACTTCTTTCTCAAAGTTAGATCTACCCAACTGGATTGTCTGTCCCAGGTAAACGTAATCGTCTACAACTTCGAGTGCAGAGTCTCCGACCTTGATCGGAGTGGGTGATACATGGTTATTTACCATGACTTTGGTTTTGTCCATGTTAATTTTAAGACCCAGTCTTTCGGAAGCTCTACTGAGGTCATCGAGCATTGTACTGAGCTCCTCCGTAGTCTCAGCCATGACTACAATATCGTCGGCAAACCGAGGGTGAGTGATGTACTCGCCATTAACATTAATCCCTAGTCCATTCCAGTACATGACCTTGAAGACATCCTCCATTGCAGCCGTAAACAGTTTTGGAGAAATGACGTCTCCCTGCCTCACACCCCGCTGCAAAAAGATAGGTTTCGAGGTCCGGTCCTGAAGGCGGACTGACATTGTGGCGTTCTCGTACAAACACTTCAGCACTTCGATGTACCGATAGTCAATCTGGCACCGTTGGAGAGATTACAGTACAGCCCAAGTCTCGATCGAATCAAAAGCTTTCTCGTAGTCCACGAACGCTAAGCATAGAGGCAGGTTATACTCTTCGGTCTTCTGTATAACCTGCCGGAGCATATGTATGTGGTCTACGGTGCTGAAACCTTTTCGGAATCCGGCTTGTTCGGGAGGCTGGAAGTCGTCAAACCTGCGCGCGAGAAGATTCGTGATGACTCTGGAAAACAGCTTGTAGACATGGCACAGAAGTGAGATGGGCCTGTAATTCTTAAGCAGTGCATTGTCGCCTTTCTTAAAGAAAAGTATCACCATACCTTTGCTTCATGCCTGTGGCGTCTTTCCCTCAAGTATGACGGAATCGAACAACCTTTGAAGGGCCTTTAGGACCGGTTTACCACCCGCCTTCAGGAGTTAGGCTGTAATTCCGTCGTCACCCGATGCCTTGTTGTTTTTAAGCTGCTTCAGAGCCATCCTAATCTCGTACAGGCTGACTTCCGGGATATCCTCGGTATAGTGCCGGGTTAATCTAGCTCTTGGGTCGTTTGCTAGATTCGTTGTAGATTTTGTGACAGACGTTTACAGGTGTCCATAGAATGCCTCGATCTCTCCCAGGAGCTCCGATTTGGCGGATATGACTCTGCCACCGTCGGTCTTCAGTTTCGTGAGCTGGCTCTGCCCTATAGACAGATCTCTTGCAAAAACCTTTTTTTTTTTTTTAAGGTGGGAAATCATCCAAATGACTTCTCGCGCTCTAGGTGGAGCGGGAGGGCGTGTCAGACTTTTACTGACTAAAACCACACCTGTATCCTTCAATTACCCTTTGCGTTCTAGGACTACGGGTTTCCCTTTCAGAAATTCTCCGCGGTCCTAGCTAGCGAGCATCGGCCCTGTTGGGCCCCTACGGTTTGCTGACATCTCTTTGAGGAGCGCGAGGATCACTACGCGCTGTCGACGACTGGGCTCGGTCCGGTTAGTTACCGAACAGCCGGACGGCGAGCTACCCAGTGCTCAACGTCCGCAAGCCCGCGTCTACCGTGGCTGGTAGTCGGGGTCGGAATTACGGCGCGTGAGGACCTTCGTTCCCTCACGCGTGCAGCCTCCTTCTTCGCTAGCATTACTGCTTCGCAGAAGGAGGCGACTGCTTGCCATTCCTCCTCGCTCCGGACCATAGTCTGAACCAGGGCCCGACGCGAAAGGTCGCTGCCACCAATTGCCTCCACGAGGACACGGCGGTGCACCGCCCAAGCGGGGCACACCTCCACCCTATGCTCCACCGTGTCCTCTGGGTGGTCCGCACAATGATGACACCCGGGTGTTGCTTCCGCCAGAATCCGATGCAGGAACCTCCCGAACTGGCTATGCCCGGTGAGGACCTGCGTCATTCGGAAGATGAGGACGCCGTGTTGTCGCTCCAGCCACTCTTCAAAGAGGGGACTTACCGCCATAATTGTAGCGTACTTCTGATAATCCCACAATACTTCATCGTAACCTGCTCAGTTCTTCCTCAAGTTCGGCGATCTTCTCGTCGGACCAGAGTGTACACGTATTATATGTTGCAAGGTCCAGTCGTCGTTATCTAAAGGGGTAGCCGGATCCCATCCGGAGATTCTTCGCACCATTTGCCTCGCCATAACCTTGACCACTACCGGAGTCAAGGGTAGACGAGCTGCCGGGCACTAGGGGCTAATTCTTGGTTGTGCTTGTCATTAGGGAGGGGGGGGGGGGGTGTTGCCATAATCACCACGATTGGCATGCGGGTTGGCGATCGGAGTGTGCTTGTTGCAATTCACAGAGAATGCTGCTGCCCATTTTCTGGTAAGTCCCTTAGTCGCCTCTTACGACACCCACGGGAAGAGATGGAATGGTGTTATTCTTTACGTCCAGACACCATACGGAACAATGAATTCACTAAAATGCTTGTTTCTTGGATCCATTGGTTCAACTAAACCTTCACTATGCAACGCACACACTCCGAACATTTCCCACCACACTTCTCTGCAGTCAAACTTTTCGTTTCCGAATCCGAAAAATTTAGTTTTTTTTTCAATTTCTTCTGTATCATCTTCAAATAATGTAGGACTGTCAAGACGCACAATTTCTTGTTGAAGTGGTAAATATCTAGATTTAGGAAATCTAGATAGATTTAGCCTTTTCACGAACAAGAACTGTCAAGAACTGTCAAACTGCAGGGGCGCCATAAACAAAATGATGGCGGGAATATACTTTTTACAAATAAAAACGAAAAAAAAAAAATTTGAGGGTAGAGACTATAAAATATAATGCGTTCAATTTATAGGAAATATATCCAAGAACGTAAGTAATCAAACTTGTTCATACAAAAGTAGTCTCTAAGTGTTGAAAATAGGGCCTACAATGAAGTGGGAGAGAGTGAACGCCGGCGGTCGCTTGACTTTCGGCCGAATGCGCGATGACGTCAACGCGCGACCGCCGGCGTTCGCGTGGCTCTCAATCGGTAGACCAGACCGGGATTTTTCTTATAAGAAAGGATTGATTGCGAATAATCCTCCGAATACACTTCCGACACTATCAAGATATTGGGACTATCAGGACGCACAACTTCTTGTTGAAGTGGTAAGAAGTTAATTTTAGGATGGTTGTCATCTTGATCCAAACGAGGTTTTTTTTTAAATAAAAAGGATTGATTGATCCATTGCAGTCAATACTATTCACATAAACTTGAATTTTAAAACACGAATATTTTCAATACTGTTTTACACGTATACAACAGACTGCGACTGGATTTCGGCTATCTAATGCTTTATTAACCATAAAAAAATACATTGTAAATTTGGCAACGCTGCGTTTACCTGTTACACTTATTAACACTGTTAACACTTTTATATCTGTTACAGATATGTAACGGTTACACTTTTGTAAGTGTTTTGGGTTAACACATTGAAAACACATTTATAAATGTTACACATTTGATTCTGTAACCAATTCAACATGTAACACTTATAATTCTGTAACCTTTATGAAGGTGTTTTTAAGTCCCTGTACCTGGGATTCGTTCTCGACAGCCGATGGGATTTCGAGGAGCACTTCTGACGTCTGGCTCCCAAACTAAATCAGACTGGGGCTGCCCTCGGGCGGCTCCTGCCCAACCTAGGGGGTCCAGACGCCTCCTGCCGGAGGCTCTACGCGGGAATCGTTCAGTCCATGGCCCTTTATGGCGCACCGGTGTGGGCGCCGGCGTTGCGGAAGCAACCGGCGGCCCGGCTGAACGCGTGCCAGAGGGTCATGGCCATACGGATGGTGCGAGGATACCGGACGATATCCCGCGAAGCGGCGAGCCTCCTTGCCTGCCAGCCACCATGGGAACTGGAAGCAACAGGCCTTGCTCTCATGCACGATCTGCGCATGGAGATGCAACGCCGGGGCGAAACTCCGCTGCCGCAACAAGTCGCAGCATGGCGGACGGAGTTCCAGCGGGTTCTCATGGAAAAATGGCGACAACGGCTGTCGCGACCCAGTGCTGGGCACGCCACAATTATGGCGGTAAGTCCCCTCTTTGAAGCGTGGTTGGAAAGACCTCACGGCGTCCTCACCTTCCGTATGACGCAGGTTCTCACCGAACATGGTAAGATCGGAAAGTTCCTGCACCGGATTCGTGCGGAAGACACGCCCGGGTGTCGCCACTGTGTGGAACGCCCGGAGGACACGGTGGAGCACACGGTGGAGGTGTGCCCCGCTTGGGCAGAGCAACGCCGTGTCCTCGTGGGGGCGATCGGCGGCGGCGATCTCTCGCACCGGGCCTTGGTACAGGCCATGGTTCGGAGCGAGGAGGAGTGGCAGGCGGTCGCCTCCTTCTGCGAAGCAGTAATGCTAGCAAAGGAGGCGGCCGATCGCGTGAGGCAACGGTCCTCACGCCTCAACCGCCGCCGGGATTCCGATCCCGATTTCCGGCCACCGTAGGCGCGGGCTTGCGGACGGCAAGTAATGGGTGGCTCGCCGTCCGATCGTCCGGTAACCATCCGGACCGAGCCTAAGTCGTCGACGGCGCGTATGGTTCCACGCGCGCCTCAGGGAGATGTTCCTTCTTTGCTTTCGTTTCAGGGCCCCGGGTTTCACTTTCACACTACCCGTGGCTCCAGTAGGCTTCGACCCTGCTGGGCCCCTACGATTTGCTGACATCTGTCTGAGGCGCGCGTGGAACAGCACACCGTCGACGACTTGGGCTCGGTCCGGATGGTTACCGGACGGTCGGACGGCAAGCCACCCATAGCTCTCCGTTCGCAATGTGGTGGAGAAAAATAAACGCTTTTATTATTAATACTATTTTTATATTTGTATGATCTACAGTTATGTGTTTCGGGTCCGACTGTCTTGTGTATGAGGCGTCCAGTACACGGTCACGCTGGCGTCAATCAATTCCATCAATCATGATTGATGTTTGAATGACGGAATTTTATCGCCGTACGCTTTTCGTCATGCAAACGTCAGTCATCGCATTAGACGGTAGGTTTTTCGTTAATCAAAAAATTTACTGTGGCAAAACTGACAGCAAAACCTATCGTGTAAAGGACGCCTAAGAGCTTACCGATTTGTGAACACACCTGTGGGCCGTGATACACGAGTAATTCCTAGTATGGGGTAAAATATATATTTTATATTTTTATTCTTGATAGGTTCGCGCTTGTCCGCCATCTCACCTGATGGAAAGCGACGATGCGGTCGACAATGGAGCGCGCTTACCTAGAAGTAACCTATTCACTCTTGACTTAAAGATTCCCTGGTTGTAGCCATCAGGAAACACAGATTCCGGCAAGGAATTCCACTCCTTTGCTGTACGCACAATGAATGTGTTCCCAGAACGTTTCGTGCGTATAGGCGGGATGTCCACCATGTACCGGTTGCGCATTGCCGTACGCTTAGTGGTCCGATGATGGAACGGGCTAGGCGGAAATAGGTTATGCAATTCCGACGCACACTCCCCGAAATGCAACCGGTAGAAAACCGACAGGCTAGCAACTCGGCGTCGATGCACATAATAAAAATAAAAAAATAACGATAATGCGTAATATCAATGTATTAAAATAGTTTTATGTGCTGGTATGTAGTGGTATAAATACAAGTAGGTATCTAAAAACAGGTGGCCAAATATACATAAGATGGCGTGGTAGGTAAATATGGAGATCACTATGCTAAATTAATAAATTTTCTGAACTGAAGTGTGCCAAGGCCAAGTATGGAGATGGATATTTTTAGAGTAACAAAGTGAGTTGCTTCTATGCTGGTTCGTATGCGTTTAGGAGCAGTAGTTAGGGAGTAAGGAAGGCCAGAGCTGCAGCATTGTTCGAAAGAGTCACTACAGCTCTGGAATGCACAGGGCAACTGAAAGAACACAGGTGGGTTTTAGTCAGTAAAAGTCTGACACTCCTTCTCGCTCTATACTGAGTGGGAGACGGAACTTAGTGATGTCCCAACCTAAAAAAAATTGAGTAAGGAAAATAAGTGGAGTAAGGTTTTATTAAAAGTTTTTACTTACCCATGTCTGTTTTTTCATAGCACTTGTAGTTTTTTTCTTATTATTGATAATGTTCGCGTTTGACCTTTATCTCTCCTAATGGTACCTATGCGGTGATGTGGTACGTACATAGCACACTGCCTTGAAGTAACCTACTCCAGGTTGTAGCTGTCAAGAAACAGACAAAAACAGACAGGCAATTCAATTCTCAGGCAGGGAATTCCACTCTTTAGCTGCAGTTTTATTTTTTTAAGTAGGACATATTTATATTTTTATATTTTTCTCCTGTTGCAGGTTTGCTGGAAGAAATTTCGTTAGAAATAAGCAGGACCTTTGTACTCTTTTATCTGTATTTGTTCTTTTCGATTTTAGGTGTTTGTGTGTACATAAATAAATAAATATTTTGATGTGTTAACTTCGTTCAAACGCAAATAAGTAGAAAGTACTAATTCCTCGTTTAGCATCGATGCAGTCAAACGCAAAACAATATGGCAATATGACTGGCCTGTTGGTGTAGTGGTCATTGGCCCTGACTGCTATGTCGGAGGTCGTGGGTTCGATTCTCACCCAGGACAAATGTTTGTGTGATGAGCACGATCATTTGTTCTGCGTCTGGGTGTAATTTATCTATATATGTATGTATTTAGAAATATATAAGTATGTATATCAGTTGTCTAGTACCCATAATACAAGCTCTGCTTAGCTTGGGACTAGACGGCGTTGTGTGATAGTTGTGGAATATTATTATTGTTATATTTTAAAGTCTTCACATCTGCATAGGTACCTGGGTAATAGGTATTTTTTTCGAGGGGAAAATCATCTTATGACATCCCCGCTCTTGGGCGGACCGAGAGATAGTCTCAGACTTTTACTGACTAAAAATCTACTCCTGGTCCTTCGTTCCCTTTAGTACCAGGGCCGAGTCTTCCTTTCACCCTTGGCCCCAGTAGGTAGATAATAGGTAAGTGGGTAAATTAATGATCAAAAACTTTGGTCTTGAAGATCAATACAGACCGACATTATGTCAGCGACCAGCTTCTACTAGCGACTTCGCTCAAGTGAAAATAGAAAAGTATCTCAAGGGTACATACTTCCACCGCCGTGTCCTCGTGGGGGCGATCGGCGGCAGCGATCTCTCGCGCCGGGCCTTGGTACAGGCCATGGTCCGGAGCGAGGAGAAGTGGCAGGCGGTCGACTCCTTCTGCGAAGCAGTAATGCTAGCAAAGGAGGCGGCCGATCGCGTGAGGCAACGGCAACGGTCCTCACGCCCCAACCGCCGCCGGGATTCCGATCCCGATTTCCGGCTACCGTAGGCGCCGGCTTGCGGACGGCGAGCAATGGGTGGCTCGCCGTCTGATCGTCCGGTAACCGTCCGGACCGAGCCGAAGTCGTAGACGGCGCGTAGTGTTCCACGCGCGCCTCAAGGAGATGTCAGCAACCGTAGGGGCCCAACAGGGTCGAAGCCTACTGGGGCCATGGGTGATGCGAAAGAGATCCCCGGGGCCCAGGAAAACATATGGCAAAGAAGGAACAGGAGTGGGTTTTTAGTCAGTAAAAGTCTGACACTATCTCACGCACCGCCCAAGAGCGGGGGATGTCATTAGATGATTTCCCCTACCGAAAAAAAAAAGTGTACATACTTCCAAAACATTTACCTTTACAATATTACTGTGATTGTCGAGAAATAAAAATATAAGTGGATAGGTCACCTGATGCAGCCCGTTTGTAGAGGTTATTTGTGTACTGTAGTTGAGTAGATACCTACTATAATTTGGGCGACTTCAAGGCTAGAGTAAATAGGCTCTTAATAAACTAGTGCGCCTCACCATCGATGATTGCATCACTGCTTACCATCAGGTGGGATCGCAGTCAAGCACTGGTTTATATCAATAATAAAAAAATATAATATTAGAGGATAACAATATTGTTACTAACCTAATAGATTTCTGTTGTCTGATAAATAAATACTTATCTAAAATAAAATAAAAAATAAAAAAGCCTTATATTTCCAGTTTAACAAATTAACTTAAAAATGTTGTTTTCTACTTACACTTAACTAACAAAAAGATTTTTTTTTAAATAGAGCAATTATTATCTATGTAACTTAAATTATCTTAATATATATTTAATTTCTAATAATATTAAAAACATATTTTAAGTAGGTAAGGAGTAGCATTTTACTGTACTGGAACCCCCCTCAGGTAAAGGCCTCCTCCAATAAATACATAACAGGTGATAAAATTATTATTACATATACCTACTGTATGCCAAATGCCAATCCCATTGGGTATGTCATAATCACGGCGGTAATTTCCCTATTTGAGGAGTGGCTGGAGAGTTGTCAACGGCCGGTGATCCGGTATATAATCGACGAGACCGGGCCCAAGTCTTCGGCAGTGCGTAGTGTTTCACGCGCTCCTCAAAAAGGGGCCCAGCAGCGATGCCCGTTGAGGCCGTGGGGATTATCTGAAAAGGGAACCCGCGGTCTTAGAACGGAAAGTTCAACTGAAGGACACAGGTGTAGTTTTAGTCCTTAAGAGTCTGTCACGCCCTCCCACCCAACCCAAAGCGGGAGAAGTCATTGAATGTTTACCAACCTTAAAAAAAATGCAAATTCCATAAGTTTTGGACTCTTTTACAATCGTTTTCGCTGATATAATGGCATTTTGTAGAGGCACTCTACTCTCAGAACATTAAAAAAACCACTCTGTTCATAACAACAGTTGTCACTAACCACAGATGTTTATTAGATCTATAATGAACACTTTCTATGCGAAAACGTGGCGCGAAATCGCAAAGAAAGCAAAAGTATGTCGGAGCAGCTGACGTGGCACGAGCTTCATCCGACTTTGTTAGCGAGATGATAAAAAAAACGCCAAAAAACTTCGATAAAAAGGTACAATTTGGCAAGGAAGTTAAAAAGACAGGAAGAGGCGGCCATACTGTGGCTACTTCCGCGGTTTTGATGTAGCGATATCTTATTGTGGATAAGACGTTCGATAGTGATCTATCTATCTATGGTAAGCACTAGATAAATTTGCCATAAAGTACAGTGTGACCCACCTACATTGATTGATAAACTTTTTTAAATTATGGATAGGCTCATGTTTGCACATTATCTCAGCTGATGGTAAGCGATGATATTATTATAGATCATCAGAATTTTTCTAACGACCAGCCATTTCGTTTAAAGAGTTTAAAATTCTTATTTAATGTGTAACATCAGTCACCTGTCGGCTAATGATATCAGACTGCAAGAATGAAGTTTAGCCTTCAGGCCATTCATTCATTATCCATAAGAAATCATAATCTTTTTTTTTATACAGACCACATTACACATATTTTATTAAGAACTAAACAGTTGTATAAATGCTAAACAGTTATGTGATAAATGGTTACTGTATGTTATAGAAATTGAGACAATTGTTAATTGTTCAAAAATATTAATATTAATCAAAAGAATTTTGTTAAACATTGCCATTTTATATGCAAAATTGAAATCCTTCACGATCATACTTTGTACAGTAGGTAACATGTGTTTTACAAGGTTAAATTACTTTTGATTAGCTTTTGCCCATTTAATAAGCGTTTTATTATGACTAAGGAACATAATCCCGACACCACGTCCATCCAGAACATGGTCTAATAGTGTGCCAAGTTTCATTCTAATCCGTTCGGCCGTTAAAGCGTGAAAACATAACAAACAAATATATAGACAGAGTTATTTTAGCAATTTACTATAGTTTAATCTCACAATAGTATGATTAATTAATATGAGTAAGGATAATTAGAATAATAGCTACTATAAATAACAATCGTATTTTTCGTTACAAGATAAATCTTTTTATTATTGACTTCAAAAGGGATGAGATCTTGGGGTCTAAAAGTCTACGTTGTAACTGCATTTCTCATAATGATCTTATCCATGTTATGCGTCCCGCACAGTAAGGGGCCATTGCTTTTTTCTTAATTTGATCAACAATTGTTCAGATCATAATAACACACACTGCGTAGGAGAGGAGAAATTAAAAAAAAAACGTGGCTCGTGCTTATGCCAACCTTATTTTTTTATTTTTTGGGCACAGACTAATGCCATTCGCTTTTTTATTTCTTTGTGTTTTCGTGCAATGTAGTGAAATTAATTTTGGAAGCATGTGTTTATGACAAGACGAATAGTTCGACAGATGCAAAAGAAGCATTTTAGTCTGCCTAGTGCAAAAAAAAAGTTAAAATTGAGAGTGCTTTTTTTTCTTTGATATTTTCTAATTGGTTGAGTAGAAATAGGTATTTACTAGAATATTCACATGTCGGGTTCTAACGAGTGCAATAAAATTAAATGTTATTAAAACTACACTAATGTTTTATCAAATGTTTTAATAAACTGCAACAATTAATATTTTATAAAGTTACTAGACGATAATTAAGAGTTAATTATGCTAACAGTGGGGAAAATAGCAGTAATTATTAAAATTATATAGTGGTTATTTTAATTCAGGCAACTGGTTATAACGACATAAATACATATAGGTATGCAAACCATAATTAAGTAATTAATAATACTAATCGATTTACATTCTTTGTTTTATTCGGGTGGGAAAATCATCTGATGACATCCCCCGCTCTTGGGCGGAACGGGAGATAGTGTCAAACTTTTACTGACTAAAAACCTAGTCCTTTGAAATTTCAATTTCAACTTTTGAATGTGAACGTCAAATTTCAAATTGATACGGGCATACTGAGCAAACATTGCAGAATGTAGTTTGCTCTTATTTTGAAATATCGATGGTCAAGAGCGTATGAAATAAAAAATAAAACACAAAAAATATTCACCCAAGTGTGCATTATCATTCAATATAAACAAATACCATTAAAAAATTAAGTATTGCGCGGCCGAACAGCGGAAGTTTGGCACATGCCGCGATCAAAAAACGTCAGTTCTGCCAACATAAAAAACCATAGTCTTATTTAAACTTTTTTTTGTAAACCGCGCGCTTTTTAGCAAGTATTTTTTATCTGTGGGCACAAAATGTTTTTATACTGACCAGATGTTGTATGCAGATGACAATTTTTTATTTCTTAGTGCGATTTTTAGTGGTTTGTCGGTAGATCGGACTTTTTTGAAGGCAGATGGTTTGCATATTTATATTTTTTTTTGTTTAATAGGCAGTACGGCTGAAAAAAAAACGCGCGTGCGCTATCAGCTGCTTGATATGGAATTTGCATAGGTAATAATGTTAATGTAGGTGATGAATAGCAAACGCGTAGGCGTTGTACTGAATTATATATTGATGAATTATTTTGGTGTTTTATTTTTACGCTCGCCCGACTAATTCTGCAAAGGTACTGAAGCGTCACATTTGTGAACCTTGATTCGTGATATAATTTGAAGGATATTTGAACATAGGTACCTACTATGTTTTTTCAAATGTCATTTATTGAACAAAACCATTTTACCAATCCATAAACATAGAAAACATGACATAATTAAACCTCTATCACCAATGCAGTGAATTGCAAGATTACATTCGCGATAAAATTATTAGAAAAATCTAAACAAGATGCAGTCGCGTGCCACAAAGTTGTACAAGCACAAACCACTTACTTATCATAATCAGGCAATTATCTTATGAGAATGTTGCACGATGAAGCTTTTTGTGGCTAAGTTGCTAACCGAGACGAATTTCGCGGAAATTAGACAGTAAGGGATCATGCGAGATACTTTTATAATAAAATAAAATATAATTGCCATTCAAAAACAAATAAGTCGTGTGCTTGCCTGCGGCTTGGCCGACTATCAAAAGATTCTTGATTTGAATAAATCAATCCCTTATAGAAATGCATCGATATACAGGAGATGTCGGTTTGATGTAGCTCAAGGACACGCTGATCTTTTATAGTGTGTTTTAGGGCAATAATGAGTAGGATTCATTAGATCTTTCTGAAATTGGCATTCTTAGCGAGTAAACGTGACAATATCTCAAGCATAATATTTTCAAAATCATACAACCATAAAGAAGTTTCTGTAAACTATATTATGATAGCAACATTTTGGCGTAAATCAAGTTACGAACGTACTAATGTTTTTAATCGTTGTGGGACTAAAATGCTTTTGTCGTATTTAAATAAGTATGCGCATATATTAACTAATTCCTAATTTATTGTATCTAATTGTAGCCTGTCACTTTAAACACTCATATAGGTCCTACAAACACATTCTATAGATACAACAGCTAATTCCTAATTTAAAATACAAATAAAATGGAACGTCGCATAGACAAATTTTTTCTTAGTTGAAATATGGTATCGCGAAGTGCAAATAAGGCTGAAGTGTCACACCCTGTATCCCAGCACTTTTTCCTAACGTTTAGAGGTCGCTTTTTGAAAGGTTTTTTCTCCATTTCGATGCCAATTATGCACATTTTTGCCGACGCGGTTCGTTTGGCGGACGAGCGTTCGCCCTCTTCGAATCTCATACTTGCTTCGACGGAATCCTTCAAATAAAAATCGGGTAGGACCCTTTTTGTGATGGTTTTTGTCCGTATATTGATGAGTCTTCCAGATTTTGAAGGAATTCCTGAGAGGGCGTCGAGGACAGACGCTATTGTGTCGTAGAACCTGATTTCTGTAAGTTCTGGAGTCCTGTAACATGTATGTATGTAGCAATAGTGATAATGTGGCCTGTGTGTGGTTAGAATTGGATCAACAAATTACTTATGTATTCTTTTTTCACCCAAAACCGCACACTAATTTAGTAATGTATCTAATTTACTAACTAACGGTTTTGCATTGCATTAATGAACCTCGGGAGCACTTACCTATTTTGTTACCGAAACCTATTACTAATTCTGTGCCGAAACTGGACCCGCGTGGTGGATGACGCAATCCCTCTCCTATAGAGGACGCCTGAATCCCAGCAGTGGGAACATTATAAGGCGGATTATGTTGTATGTTAATGTTAATGAATGCCATGAAAATTTTCAATCCTAGATTTATCGATCAATAACCAATATTATTCAAACTTCTTTAACATCTTTGAAGCCTCAAATTGATTGCTAGCTGGTTACATTTTGGATTTGAATCGTAGAAATAATAACAGGTCATTTCAGCAAGAACGTAGAAAAACCAGAGCATTTAAAAACCTGCTGACAGTCAGAGTAATTTCCAGTAGCAACTAACACACACTCTAATAAATTCGCTATTACAACCCATTAATTTACTGTTTTGCATAGAACGTGTTTGGTATAGCCAACGTAAAAAAAAAACACCACTTAAATAGACCATAGGCAAAAAACTTCGCAGTTTCGTTGCACAGGTATGCACGCAGTAATCCTATGTGACAATGCCAGTCCACCTGTCAAAACAAGACTGGCCGTACAGGTGGACTCACACCTGACAAGGGATGAAGAAGGGGCGAGAGGGGGATGACCAGGTGACCAATACTATATTGAAATAACCCATTAATGGACCTTATAGGCGGGATGATCTATCATTTATACAGACTTATACATTTGTGCTTATTTCTTTAAATAGACTTTTCTCTTGTGACCTAGTGGGAAAATGGGATGGCCAGTATTAGGTTGCCACGTAATAAATGAAGTAGTATTTATTCATGTTTTAGTTTTTGCTGCTCGATATCGGTGTTATGGCTATGTAAGGCGGTGTTGAATTTAAATTGAGGAGTTTATACTTACTCGTGTTATGGACTATTGCTTAACTTGGTCTAAAAACTCTTCATATCTGAGTTTGACTTTATTATGTGCAGTCTTTGTCATTGATATGGCAACACGTTTAGATACTTTGTTAGCCATAGGTAGCTGTTTAGTAAGTATGGAACCTAATTTTTTTATTTGAAGTTTCGTAAGCCTAATTCCTGCCAGAAGTAGTTATAGAAATTCATTACAAGTGTACATATCTTACAGAAACCGAAATGACTGTCCTTATAAAGTAGGAAGTCTGTCAGAATCAAATCAAATCAAAAAATGTTTATTTATTTCCACAAATTACACTTCAAATATACAATATGTTATTTGACAGAAAAAGCATTTGTAATTTGTGGGAGATCTGGAGTCTAAACTAGGCCTAACCCTGTATCTTAGAACTCCAGGTCCCAGAATAACAGATTATGTGATATATTTCTAACAAGAATTATTATAACAGTAAATAAAATCTGCCTTATACCCATTAAGTGGAGGAATGTCAAACTTTTACTGACTAAAACCCACCTCTGTTCTTTCACTTGCCCTTTGAGTTCAGGGCCACGGTAACACTTTCGATATGATCTCGCATATCTCTTATTTAGGTAGTTGTTTAGTTTTTTGGAAGGGATTAACGTAACACCATGAGCAGATCTACAGCCTCCCTAGTTACAACCGTTTCGTGTCGAATTCCGTTCTACAATCGGTAACGCGTCGGTGTCAGCAATTGTAGAAAACGATAAGTTGACGGCCGCTAATCCTACAATGTCGTTCTACAATAACAAAGCATGTAGCGTTGAACATTGTAGAATCGATAACAATTCATTCTATCATTTTGAACGATGTGAACTTGGCTACAAATTTTCTATTCGTTTGTTCTGACCATGTGTCTTAACGTTGAGATGATGTAATTCCTATACATTTGATTAGTTTTTGACTAGCGTTAACGATTGCAGATTATCAACTTGGCTAGGGGTGCTGGAAGGTTAAAGTTCGTTTTTCACGGCAGATACTAGTAGACAAGAAGATACAGTGGAAATTCCAAAAATTCTTTTCTAAAGATATGTATCTAATCAGTTTTTAAAACACACTTCTACTTTTAGTGATAACATATGAGAGACACCTGTTTGCAAGTACATATATATTTATAAACTTTAAGAGTAAACCCTGAAGGGACAGATGCCTACAGAGGCCTACAGCCCGTGCTAAATGTAGATATTTGAGATAATATTATATTTTTAACTGCCTACGAATATTATTATAATTTGGTTATTTTTGTAAAACGAAAGTTTGATGTGCATGCAACAATGTAAAGAAGACTTAGTCTTTTTATTACCCGCTTTTTCTTGTGGAAAATATTCTTAAATAAGAAATAGCTTCATATGAGACTTTCATTGATTGTGTGGGGACGGAAGCTTCAACGAACCGCTTCTAGTTCAAATTTTTCGGTTTGTATTACTAGAAGTACAGTATTAAAAAAAAATTTGCCTTAACTTAGTTGACATCTCCAATCCATCTTGTTTCGAATTTCAAAATGTATGCTTTTTAAACCATAAACCTTAAAAGCTAGAACTATCCTGCCAGTTTGTAAGTTAGCAGTGTATGTGTGGCCTCGGCCTCTATGGACGCCACACTTGCATCTTACAAATAAACAAAATAAACATTTTTATTTCTATAAACTAAAAAAAAAATATTTGCATTTTACAATTCACTACAAAAGTTTTCTAAACTGCGGAGATACAGCCTCCCCCTCACCTCCTTCAATCCTCCTTCCTTCCGTCCTGACATTCCTTAAAGTACTTTTTGACATTTAGAAAATCATAGTCAAGAAAAGATCTATTTTTATCCATTGTGACCAATATAAAAAAAACCATGTACTTAAAATAAATGCTGGGCACGCCACGATTATGGCGGCGGTAAATCCCCTGGACCGAGCCCAAGTCGCCGATGACGCGTAGTTTTCCACGCGCGCCTCAAGGAGATGTCAGCAACCGTAGGAGCCCAGCAGGGTCGAAGCCTACTGGGACCGTGGGTTGTACGAAAGAGATCCCCGGGGCCTTGGAACAAAGGCAAAGAAGGAAAAGGAGTGGGTTTTAGTCAGTGAAAGTCTGACATGTAGCGGAGATGTCATTACATGATTAAAAAAAGTACTTAATATAGATGCGCTTAATCATTTAAAAATAGAATCGCCTCAGCTGCAGTAACATTAAAAACACTACCTAATTCAAGTTTGTCAAAAGGGTTTAAAACAATACAAATATACCGATGTTGTCAATGTTGTGAGCACAGGCCCCAATCCTATTTGCAAACACATTTAATAGGATTATATCACCGTTGCAAATCAAATAGGAAATAAGCTGATAAACTAGTGCGTTTTTTTTAGGTTGGAAATCATCTAATGACATCTCGCGCCTTTGGGCGGAGCGGGAGAGCGTGTCTTTTACTGACTAAAACCCACTCGTCTGTTCCTTCTTTGCTTTGCGTTTCAGGGCCCCAGGGATTCATTTTTACTTAACCCATAGCCTCAGTAGGTTTCAACCCTGCTGGGCCGCGCCGTCGGCGATTTGGGTTTGCCGTCCGCAAGCCTGCGCCTACGGTGGTTGAAAATCGGTATCGGGATCCCGGCGGCTGGGGCGTGAGGGCCGTTCCCTCGCGCGTGCGGCCGCCTCCTTTGCTAGCATTACTGCTTTGTAGAAGGAGGCGACCGCCTGCCATACCTCCTCGCTTCGGTTCATATCCTGTACCAGGGCCCGGCGCGAGAGGTCGTTGCTGTCGATCGCACCTACGAGGACACGGCGGTGTTCTGCCCAAGTAGGGCACACCTCTACCGTATGCCGCAACGTATCCTCCGGGCGCTCCACACAATGGTGATACCCGGGCGTTTCTTCCGCACGAATCCGGTGCAGGAACCTACCGATGCTCACCATGAGGTGGGATCGTAGTTAAGTACCAGATTATATCAATTTAAAAAAAGATGGTGTTTTATTCTTTATTTTATTTTCTGTTGACGTTTAAACGAAACATTTACGTAATAAATTTTATTAATGCCAAAAGGGCCTCAGCTCAGCATAATGCTAAATGGTAACAAGGCCACCACCTGACGCTGATTTTCAGCTGCAGCCCTTGGGTGCCATAAGCTGGAAAATAGGAAATATTCATTAAAAAACTAAAAGGTTTTGTGCAGAAACCAACTAAAATCAAAAGAGTTGAAATTCTTATTTATAAAACAGTCCAAAAAGATTTATGTGCCCATTTAAAACAAATAATAAAACTGAGATATCATTTAATAATATTAGAAACAGTTAAGAGTGTATACGTTTAATAACATAAGTAAAACTTAAAAAGAAAATAAAACAACCAAAAAGTACAAAATTGATAAAAATTAAAATATGTGTTTAAATTGATAACAAGGGTAATATCAAAAAGTGTGAAATAGATAACAATGCTAATAAAAATAGATGGCCAGTATGCCTTTATTCCAGTTTACCTAACATTATATTCTCGTGTCTCTACATAGATATACATAGTTAGAAGCCTTGTCTATGACTTTAATGGGCCAATTGAGCCTAGAGAGCTTTTAGATTAGTCTAATGCGTTACTTCCTCCTTATACGGAGCACTTATAATTTAACCGTTTTAAACACGATTTAACTTAATCTATATCAAACTTACTACTTGGGGATAATGTAAAGGGTTTTTGCAATATAATATGCCAGTATTTTATGTAAAAGAATGTCAATAAGATCTTCATCTTCCTCGTTTTCGAGCAATCTTCCACCTGGCCGTAAAACTTGCCTTTAATACCAATTTTATAAGAATAAAATTATGGAAACTAGCAACTATACTTTATTTTTTATCATCTGATAGCTTGTCTACGTTTTATAATATATCTACTAAAGGTGTTCGCTGAAATATTAATTGGATTTTTTTAATGATTCAATTCAAGGATAGGGAATTTAATAAAAAAGTTTTAAAACCCTTTTATTACATCACAGCATGTGTTGAGAGCAGAATGGGCGCGTAAGTGATGCTTACAATAGACTCGTGCCGATTTTTTTTTATACGGAAGACGATCGGCGAAAGCAAACATTTGACAGCCACAAAAGACTGGCACACTCCACTCAAGATCGAGTTTCTTGAAAAAAAAAAGAGAAAAAAAGATAGCACATGCCGAAATCTGATTACACCACCATATTTGATCAAAGGGTTGCCGTTTTGCCAAACATTGTTGATCACAAAAACTATTGGAACGTAGGTACCTTTTTGCACCCGCTTGTTTTTTGTGGAAAAAAATGCAAAATCGATTTCGGCAGATGTCCACAAATAGAAAGGGTTTGATAGATTTTTTTTAAATAAAAAAATGGCGGACGCATCGGCTGTAGACAATGGATGGACCGTTATGGATCGACTGTCAAAATTCGCCATTATTGGAGCTAAAGAGTTATTTTGTTGCATCATTAAACTGATGTGTTAAATAGTTGTTTTCTGTTGTATATCGTTTTTTTTTTTCATATTAAACGGAAAAGGATGCATGGTTTTTATTTTTTCAGGGCGTTTTATAATCGTTTAGGAGCCATCTGTATCGGTTCAAATTATATATTCTTCCTACTTATTGGAAATTAACATTTTTTATTTATTTCTTTTGAATTAATTTGTATCAATCGATGGCTTACTTTATCGGGGAAGTATTTTATCGAAATTAAAAAAGAAATATTATATATTCTTGAGATAGGTAAATAATAAGTATATTTATGGGTGGCAGAAAATTAAGCCTACTTAATTTACTGTTTTTTTAATCGATTCTATTTTTGTTCCGAGGTTTTAATAAAATATAAATATTAAATTAAGCAGATTTATGCTGTTGTTGAGTAATTGTCCATGTTTATGTCACGATATATTTCATCGAAACCTTCATATTGGCGGAATGTTGTTTTAATTGTGCAAGGATAACGTATTTTATTTTAAAAACTTGCATTTTTATATACGCAAGTCGTTACTAAGCTAATTTTGTTTTATTATTACAGTAGTCAGTTTATTATTGGGTATCAATTTATTAAATATTATTTTAATAAAATGGGGATTTTTTGCAAGATTTTTGTAATTTTATTACTTAGTCATTTTTGTTGTTTTTTGTTAATTACTTCGGTTCCGTAAATATCACTAACACATCTTAGTTTTTATACATTCATCAAAAAAGTTGGTGCTTGACAGTTTCATAGTGTACTACTTAGTAGGTATCTGTCAGCGGCTTCGCCCACGGGAAAGTAGAAGATTATCCCAAGGGAACATAAAAAGAAAAGAAAGAAAGAGAAGAGGGGGATAAAAAGTATCCTATGTGCCATTCCAGGACACAGTCTAACCGAATGCTAAGACTTTCAAATCCGTAAAGTTATGACTTGATTCCGCCATCTCATTTTTAACATCGGACGACCCGACATACGGCGAGTATCCACCCTTACGTTGTTGAAACCTCTACGGTCCGGATGAAGCGTTTCGCCTTGTCGTTTATAACGCGTACATCGAAGGACTGGAACACTTTGCCTGCTGCGGCCTTTCCATCCGATTATAATATGGGTGTCTTCAAGGCTCACCATCAACGATTGCATCACTGCTTATTATCAGGTAGGATCGCAGTCAAGCACTAGTTTATATATTTAAAAAAATATAAAGTAATTTGAGCGTGAAAAAGTAATAAAACGCACACACCGACAAACAAACTTAGCCTTTACAATATTACTGTAGTATTATTGGCTTCGATTGAATACGTTTTTTTTTGTAATATTGTACTATTCTGTGCTAAAAAGCAGAATTAAACTCTACAAATTAATTTCAAAAATAAAACAGTCATTGTTTTTATAAATGGTGTACTTACAATAAAAAAAAAATTAAGAAAAAAGCAATAAAATGTGCATAGTAATTTTAATTTCGGAAGTGGGTGTTTCTGGTTCGTTATTTACGCAGATAGTGACTTTTTTATTTTCCTCTTTCTAGATTTTATTTATGCACACAAAATCAACCTAGACAGTGTGCAAAATCTATAACAACGTTCTTAGAGAATGTAACCATAACCTATTTCCAGCCAGAATGTAAGTCATGACAATTCCAATTAGCCGAAACACAGCAAGAATACATAGTTCTATTACGAAGTTCTTGTGCTTACCTTCCGGCTGCATCATCAGATCGTTTTGATGGTATCATTTTCATCAGAATCCTAATTTTGTTTAGTCGCTTAACTATCTTTATCGATGACTTCCTCAACAGTTTCACGGTGATAGGTTCTTTCTGAACGAAAATGCTTGATAAAAATACCAACATTGATGAGTGTGCCTATAATATTTGAGAAGTTCTCTTAACTTTTATGGATCCAATCATCAAAACTAGATTTTGATGGGACCAATCCGGAAGTACTTATACCCTTACAAATATTTGTTTTTTTTGAAACTGGTTCACAAATGAATGAATTATCTATATATATAAAAGGAGAAACTGACTGACTGACATATCAACGCACAGCCGAAAGTACTGGAAGTCAGAGCGTGAAATTTGGCACGAGGTTTCCTTTTATAACGTAGGCGAGCATTAAGAGAGGATTTTCAAAAAAAACAATCCCTAAGGAGATGAAACAAGGGTCCAAAGTTTGTATAGAGAAACCTAATTTCACGCGAGCGAAGCCGCTGGCACAGGCTAGTCTATAATATGTATATAAGAATGTTTAACAGATGTCTAGTACTCATAGCACAAGTTCTGCTTAGTTTAGGACTAGACAGCGTTGTGTGATAGTTGTGGAATATTATTAGTAGTTTAATGACAGAGTTCTGAAGTAACAAACACAACAAAAAAACAACGGAATTTAGAATTTAGAACATTCATCTTTTTTTTTAAATCGGTTAAAAAAATAAGACTTAATGCTAATAATTGTCATTTACTCACTAACATAAAAAAAAACTAGTTTACCTCGTTCTCTCCAAATTTAAGTAATGTTATTCGCTGTATAATTTCTTATTACAAACTTACATTAATTGAACGCATTCAGAATACGGCCGCAATTTTTCTGAGACCAGTCTAACGCCTGAAATGGTCAGACGCCACACTTCATTGGGATTCAAACTTAGTAGCCTAAGTTTATACTTAGTACTAACCATGATCAGTGTTGGTCCAGTGGTGATGGCCCCGAATTACTGGTTGTAGGTCATAGGTTCAAACCCAGCCAGGTGCATTACTTTGTGTAATTTATTTCATCACAACTCCTCTCAAAACGGAGAAAAAAAAAACATCATCTACTTCAAAATATACCGATTATTTCAGTTATTGGATGAGAGCAAGTACCTAGCAATCGACCTAGGTCAAAAAATGTTGGGTGAGAGTAACTACCTTTTTTTTTTTAAGGTTAGAAAATCATCTAATGACAAATCCCGCTCTTGGGCGGAGCGGGAGATAGGGTCAGACTTTTACTGACTAAAAACCCACTCCTGTTCCTTCGTTGCCTTCGTCCCAGGGCCCCGGGTTTCGTTTTCACACTACCCATGGCCCCTGTAGGCTTCGACCCTGCTGGGCCCCTACGATTTGCTGACATCACCCTGAGGCGCGCGTGGAACAATACGCGCCGTCGACGACTTGGGCTTGGTCCGGACAGTTACCGGACGGTCGGACGACGAGCCACCCATTGCTCGCCGTCCGCAAGCCTGCGCCTACGGTGGCTGGAAATCGGGATCGGAATCCCGGCGGCGGTTGGGGCGTGAGGACCGTTGCCGTTGCCTCACGCGATCGGCCGCCTCCTTTGCTAGCATTACTAGAGGCGACCGCCTGCCACGAGAGAAACTACCTAGCAATCGACCTAGGTAAAATAATGTTGGACAAACATATCCAACGATTGAAGCAAATGATTTAACAAAGGAAAAGATTGGACATTTGAAAAAGATTTCATCAAAATTCTTAGATTAGTAGTATATCTACTCAGTGAATTTTTTTCAAGACATACGACGATTAATATGCTTAGACTGCTTAGCAATATGCTTTAGACTGTTTGCTAAAAAATCAAAGACAACATTAAATCCCTTGTTAACTTTTTTAAATTTTTTATAAACTAACATAACACTGTCATAATTAACTCTGAAGCAAACAATCCTATTATCGAGTTTAAGAAGAAAATATCGTTCTCGACACAAAAAGTGATTAAATCCTTCGTACATTTGATCGGCGATCCAGACCAGAAATTTAAGACCCTTCTGTGGACAGCACTTGGCAATTTTGGACTATATTTTTAGGCGGTTAAGGTTCGTAGTAGTTTAGTCAAATTCTCAGCGAGGTCAGGATATCTGGTAATTCTTTACTATGGAACGCGACGTAAATTCTATCTTGAGGGTTGCCTTGTATGGACATGAAAGGGAAAGCCCTCGGCTTCGAAATAAACGTATCGGTATTTGTGGCTCTGAAAAAAGTTGCATCCATAGTTTTTACATTTAGGATCTTTGTTACGGTGGAAATTGCAGGAATTTTCCGACTTAGAACGGACACTTTCATGTGGCATGTGAATAAAGGGTCGTGAGAGAAAAGTAAGCAAAAAAGATAAGTTAGCACATTCCGTCAATATTAGTCATTAAAGGGCTTCCAAAGACCAGTTTCAACCCATCTAGAAAATATCTAATAAATCACAAACTAACCATGTAAAAATCCGGAATAAAATCGTCAATATACATTTCAAATTCCTATTGTATTTTAAGCGGTTCGTTTCAAAATAAAGGTATGTACAAAAAAAATAACCAGAGTAGAGTAGAGTTGCTACTCCAATCGTTCAAAAATGCTTCGAGTTGCGAATGCTTCGTTCTTTTATAACTCGAGTAGCTACCCTAGAGTTAACCCAACTAACACTAACTCCGAGCAGGGTAGGTTCGTGTGGGTGGCCATAAATGACAGTTGCTTGACATTGACAGTTGAACTCTACATTCGCGTTCAAAAATGTGAGCGTAGAGAGTATCTACCCTGATGACGTCCTTAGAGTTAACTCTAGCCTCATTTTTGAACGCAGGGCTGGCAACAATCCTGCAGACAAAAATTTAGGTGAACTACAGATATAATATCTCTGCTACCCTTCGTGAAATATATCACGCGTATATTCTGATATTCTGTTTATAATATCATTTATCCAAGAAATAGCACATTACTTTTCAATTCGCTTTGTTGAAAATCAGCCGAAGCAAGAATATATTCGACAACATTACAATTTAATAAAAAAAAAATAACTGACAGAATCTGACTTCATTTTACAATACTTTAATTTATATTAGTTGATATTGTTATAAGGGCGTTACTTTTGGTTTTATGACGTTAAGCATACGTGATTGCAAAATGGCTTCATTCGTTAACAAAGTACCTATAGCAAGTATAGCATTGACGTGTCTTGATTTAAATCCGCGTTTCCTAGTACATGCGACGACAATCGGCCTTTGTGTCTTATTTTTTTCTGATCAGTGTAAAAGATGTAGTATTTAAAACTAGAATAAGTTATAATTTTGATTGGCCTGTTGGTCTAGTGGTTAGTGGCTCTGACTGCTATGACGGAGGTCGTGGGTTCGATTCCCACACATATGTCTTGAGTGGGAATCGAACTCATGATGAACAGTTTGTGTGATGAGCACGATCATTTGTTCTGTATCGGGGTGTAAATTATCTATAACATGTATGTATTTAAAAATATATGTATAAGTATGTTTATCAGTGTTGTCTAGTACTCATAGCACAAGCTGCACAAGCTCTGCTTAATTTGGTATTAGATGGCGTTGTGTGAAAGTTGTGGAATATTATATAATAATTATATTATTCTTGTAATTGGCTTTCTGTTAACTTTTTCAGGTAATCATAGATTGGGAATTGCCGGATTTTTTTGAGTGAAGTTCAGGGGCTGTTTAACATTATTCTCGAATTGATGCGTGGTGGACCACGCATACAAAACTACACCAATTTCATATTACATTGTGATATGAAATTGGTTTTGTATCTCATGTATCAACACAACTAGTAATCACGGTAAAATATTTTATATAATTTTTACACCACGGCAAAACTTGCCGAGGAGGCTGACTCAATATGGCTGTATTTTGTATTAAAAACTAAATAATTTCTAAACTGGAAACTGGCTAAACGTACAAACTGTATGGAGTCAAACACAAAGTATAGATTGTATAATGATACTAATCTAAAAGTGTGAAATAGGAAGACAAAATAGGGGCAATGGCAAGAGCAAGCTAATCTAGACAGTAAATATTTTAATAAATCAAGTAAAGTTCATTATACCCGTAAAAATAATATCATTTTAAACATACAAAAACGAAAGTCGATAATAATGGTACATCATGATAAGAAATCTACGAATAAGCGCGTTTTAAAGAACTATGTATGATCAGCTGTCTGTTGTTTTAAAAGGATCGTTTTCTTAAAGGGGCCCAGAATAGTTCCTTGGAGAACACCAAGAGTTATTGTCGAGTTAACACGTAATATCCAACGTTATGGAAATGGATTAGCCACAGAAATTCAAAGAAGGAATACTTATTAAGCAAAAAGAACTGTATTAGCTTTTTCTCTATTACATAGTACTTCAATATAGGTACATAAAGACAACATCATTAAAAAACTTAATAAACTATACTAGGTATATTTCCGCTTAAAAAGTCCAAACTAAAATATGGCGTCAATAATTTTTTCCGCATCGCTGTTGACAGTGTGGCTAAAAGACTGACGGGATTGGCACGTTGTATAGCAATGCTCAATATCGGGCCGAGGTCGAAGCCAGCCCTTGACTCAGGCGAAGTGGCAACCAGGCATTTAGATAAAACTTACTAGTGTATGATAATGAGGATCTTCAAAGCTACAGCGGCAGTACGACGCCGGCTCGTCGAGCCAGGAAGATGGGATAGCGTAAGAGTATCGACTCATCTAACACGGAAATATAGTCATGACGTCCGGTATCTTTTTATCGTCGCATGCCAGGCCATTAGGTTTCAAAATAGCCGGAACGTCGACAAGAACGAGTGACAAGAGGTCGTCGGATAATGTTAATATTCGCAAGTCGCGCTATGTGATCCGCTCTTCGACTGCTTGACAGGCCGTAGTAGCCGAGGTTGTTAACATCTTCGACACAGTGGCAGCGATGAGAAGTGCAACAGGGAGCGTCTAGGCGTAGGAAAACAGTTAGATGGAAAACAGTGTCGTCGAACAAGGTATGCTATGTTCGACGACGGTAGCGTGCGAGACCCGATTCCCACTCTCCCACAGCTTGAGGTACAGTTCATTTTTTATGTATAATTCTATCAAATGTTTTAGATTGATTCTTATGTTAAATTTATAAAACACATTGTAAATTGTTGTCTTTCTATTGATTAGATAATATATGTACGTATTATTTCACCAGTCTTATCATATGAAGTATTGTTTGAACTAATTACAAAGTATAATGAGTAGGTACACCACATTGAAAAGTAAAACAGAAAAACGAAGAAAATTTTGTAAAGACACTATTTAAAAAGAAAAGAATATTGCAATTCTTATTGATTGACCCAAAACCCCATTTTTAATATCTGATGTAATGTTTGATCTGACATTTTACTTAATTTTTAATTAATATCTTTAAACTTTTGTTATTATGAAATGGTTTCTTGTTGTTGACTGGCAAAAATCAGGTTCTTCGTTCAGATCATTTTTATCTTGGATTTTATTCTAATTTTGTTAATTTGCTTATGTAGTGAGAATCGAATCTTTTTTTGCTAATGATATTCAATTTGTAAATTGTATAAAAGTATGTCAGTCATTTTACGAATTGAAACTAGAACAGGCTGTTTCTTTCTAGCTGATGATTCTGAGAAGAGACACCGAAATACTAATCTCAGAGGTAACTGATCAGATCAAAACCAACCTTTTGAGGAAAACAATGAACAGATTTTAATGAATTGGTTAGACAGTACGAGCATTTGTCAGCTGTCATGAAGCTCAAATCGAGGGCCTTACCATGTCAAAATGTAAGTAGTGAGAAAGAAGGATGGAGCTGTACACCCTATATAGCTCCATCTCTTACATAGTTCAGTTTAGGTCGTAAAATGGATCGCGTTAAGAGGTCGTGGTAGCACTACTGGACTGTAAGGAGCTCAACGATCTTGTCTTTGTGGTCTGGTTACCGCACTTAGTCCTTATCGGACCATTGTGCGTGGGCCATGGCGGCCTTTACTCCAACCAGCCCACCTCATTCCAGAAACAGGTGAGTCTCTTCATTTTGCTCTAGAATTCGGTGCTCCCAAGGTCCGAGTTCTTATCTCGCTGACGGCTGTGCACTCGAGGAGCACATGCGTGACAGTTTCTTCTGACTCCATGCATCCTCTGCACAAAGGGCTATTTGTGATATTCATTGTAAAAAAGTATTTGTTTAGGAAACAGAGTCCGGTGATGTTCCCTGCCACCAGACGCAGGCTGCCTCTGTCCAGTCGCAGGAGGTTGCTGAGCTCAACGATATATTGTAAAGCAATCCGATGTGCTACGTTTAACATGCTATCTCATGTTCTGTGTAGTGTAAAGTTGAATAGCCCGTAATCACTAGGAACAAGCGAATAAATCGAAAAAGAAACTATTTAAAATCGGTTCATTGACTTCTTACAATGCGTTGTTAGTACTTGCTAGTTACTTTTGGTTTTCTGATAAGTCTGAAATAATATTGCTTATAGTGATTAGGTTTTTGTTAAGTTTATTAGTATTTAGACAACGTCTTTCGAGAAAATTTTATACTTTTTATTAGCATTCAGAATGTTGAAAAAAAAAATCTTTAAATTTGCAAGGAATTATATTTGATCCACTCTTATATAGCTGTGATGACTTTTGTATAAAATTTAGGCAACTTGCTTCATGCATGAGTCGCTTCAACATCGCTTTCCATCACAACTAGTGAGAAGGTCCACGGGTAGTGTGAAAGCGAAGATCGGGGCCCCGGGATAAAGGCAAAGAAGAAACAGGAGTGGGTTTTTAAAAGTCTGACACTATGTCTCGCTCCGCCCAAGAGCGGGATTTGTCATTAGATGATTTTCCCATCTAAAAAAAAAAAACTAGTGAGAAGGTCAAACATAAGCCTATGAAAAATAGGAAAAAAATGTGGTTCAATCTCAAGAATGTTTGTCAATTCCTAACGTTCGTGCTGTAATGAAAACAACTATTAACTAGACTTATCAACTTGAACCAAAACGAACTTCCGCCAATTGTATTTCAGATGGCGATGTTGAATTTCCTCTAGACTCTAGATTACCCATGATAACTGGTTTTTTAAACATGCTCTACTAAACCTTAACGTTTTGGAAACTTAAAACGCAAATCCTGAATCGGTCACTTGCATGAAAGTAGTGTTAGTAACTTGCATCAATACCACCCCGTGTCACTAGGCTGTTTCCAAAGTAGAACCAACTCTGTGCTACATATCCTATTCAGTCCCTCTTAAGCAGAGCAACATTTTGAGGCGCATCAGCTATTCTGATTTTGGAACGCAGTATAGTGTTCCACGTTGTGCACACCACGTTTTTTAAAGGAGCCGAAAAACGTGGTGTGTACCAACCAGTATACTGAGATCCATTGCTTGTTGGCAAACCTTGATTTTGGACTTCCGGATGTTAGCCAGAGTCCAAGTCTGTGCGCCTATAGTGATCAGTTTTTGTGGAGGTATTATAAGTCTATTCACATGTCCATGGGAAAATGTCGCAATCGCATGTATTAGCATACTTTTATGCCAGCGACAAGCATATATATTACGAGCTGAAAAGGTGTACAAAAGTCATCACTTGCAATACTTTGTCCGTTTGTGTTTATTTTATGATCTTCTATCATATCATTAATAGCTTCAATTAATAGGTCTTCGTTAATATAATAATTGTGTATTTTTATTACCGAACCGCTGCTGTTTTCGAGATTACTAAGAAATAAGGTTATGGATACATTTCGTCGCAAGTAGCTGACGCCTGTGTTAACTGCAACGCAAATGTCATGGCCGTCTTTATCACCGTATTATGGATATTACGATTACCTACTGAATGTTTATTCATTATCATGTTCGGGCTATTAAAATTTGATGTGTAGTTTATGGTGTCGAATGCTTTTGACGGTTCAAAATTTTTGCAGAGATTTTATTTATAGACAAATTTTCGTTATTATGTTCAGTGTGTACCTATTTATGCATTATCTTTCTTTTGTCTATTTTAAAAGTATTATTTTCATAGCTCGCAAGTTGTCTAGATAAGTTACCCGCTCATAATTCTTCCTTATTGTTATATTCTTGAATAATAATTGTAACATTAATTTCTAAACGATATTTTAGCAAGAATCTTTTACCAAGTTAACAAACAGTTGTTTGTTAACTTGGTAAAAGATTATTCTGGGTATTCAGGTAATCATTCTCATTACCACAATCGATTAGATATGTTAATGTTGTACCTGTTTCACTCTTAATAACACTAAGGCATCATAAGACACAATATTCAAACATTAATTTGTACAGGTGATCTAGTATCCGGCTACGTTTAGTGGTAACAATATAGCCATTACAACAAAACACATGAAAGTAGACCTTGCTGTTAAGACAGAAGGGTCAAGCCGTGTGTATATAGATTGGTGAATTGCAAGCATATGGCTAGTAGTTCTGCAATTATAGAGAAGCATATGCTTTGTGGCACGTGCCACTCGCAAAACAGGAATGGATATCAAGGGAGCCATTTTTTTGTTCCAAAAAGGTTTGCTCGTTTCGTCTTGATATTTTTTTAAATTTACAAAGAAATGAACTATAATACAAAATAAGATATAGTTTTCACGGTGATTTTGCGTTAATTTAAGATTGAGAGACAGGAAAAAGCATATTTTGGTTTAATGTCAATTTAATTTTTTAGTATTAAGTCTCAAAAAACAACATGTTTTTCTTTAACGGTATTGGTTTTGTTACAGTTTATAGTCTAATTTACGTAGAAATTATTATCTTTAATCTAACTGTGGTAATGAATCTAACTGCGTATTAAAAATAAAATTCCTAACTTGCACTCTGATAAAAAATAATGAGAATCGTAATGAAAAAAGTAATTTGAATTAAGTTTTGCTCCGATAATACCTTTTTAATTGCAATTTATACCTAAATGCATTAAATATGATCATAAAATTTTAGTTACGTAATCAGAAGTTACATAAAAAAAATACAGCAATTTCTATTTTTTTTTTAACTTTAAAAATTTAATTGAAACGAAAAAGGTATCGGTTCAGCGTATTTTTAGTTTGATCTGTAAAACAGGTTAATTACCTATAACAGACACAAACAGGGTTCCTGTTGCTATAAATTATTTGAAGTTATAGTTCTATATATAATCATAAGGTCTTGTTTTGTGAGGAGAAATCATCATCATTATTCCAGCCAAAGAACATTTACTGTTGGATATATTTTGGTCTTTCACAAGTTTGGCCACAACAACCGGTTTTTTTTTTTAAGGTGGGAAATCATCCAAATGACTTCTCGCGCTCTGGGTGGAGCGGGAGGGCGTGTCAGACTTTTACTGACTAAAACCACACCTGTATCCTTCAATTACCCTTTGCGTTCTAGGACTACGGGTTTCCCTTTCAGAAATTCTGCACGGTCCTAGCTAGCGAGCATCGGCCCTGTTGGGCCCCTACGGTTTGCTGACATCTCTGTCGGGGTCGGAATTACGGCGGCTAGGGCGTTAGGACCTTCGTTCCCTCACGCGTGCAGCCTCCTCTTTCGCTAGCATTACTGCTTCGCAAAAAGAGGCGACTGCCTGCCATTCCTCCTCGCTCCGGACCAAAGCCTGAACCAGAGCCCGACGCGAAAGGTCGCTGCCACCAATTGCCTCCACGAGGACACGGCGGTGCTCCGCCCAAGCGGGGCACACCTCCACCGTATGCTCCACCGTGTCCACTGGGTGGTCCGCACAATGATGACACCCGGGCGTTGCTTCCGCCAGAATCCGATGCAGGAACCTCCAGAACTGGCCATGCCCGGTGAGGACCTGCGTCATGCGGAAGGTGAGGACGCCGTGTTGTCGCTCCAGCCACTCCTCAAAGAGGGGACTTACCGCCATAATTGTAGCGTGCCCAGCACTGGGTTGCGACAATCGTCGTCGCCATTCCACCATGAGATCCTGCCGGAACTCTGTCCGCCATGCCGCGACTTGGCGCGGCAGCGGAGTTTCGCCCCGGCGTTGCATCTCCACGCGCAAATCGTGCATGCATGCAAGGACTGTTGCTTCCAAATCCCATGGTGGCAGGCCAGCAAGGAGGCTCGCCGCTTCGCGGGAAATCGTGCGGTATCCCCGCACCATCCGGATGGCCATGACCCAAGCAAGCGTTCAGCATGGCCGCCGGTCGCTTTTGCAGCGACCGGCGCCCACACCGGCGCCCCGTAAAGGGCCATGGACCGAACAATTCCCGCGTAGAGCCTCCGGCAGGAGGCGTCTGAACCCCCCAGGTTGGGCAGGAGCCGCTTTAGGGCAGCCGCGGTCCGTTCCAGTTTGGGAGTCAGACGTCGAAAGTGTTCCACAAAGTTCCACCCACAACAACCGGTGCGTCTCGCATACATCGGATTCCCGTAACCCTTGCCAGGTCGTCAGTCCACCTTGTCGGAGGCCTTCTAACGCTACGTTCCAGGAGAAACAAACAAAGATTATTAATAGTTTTTCTACAAAATATCTTTATCAGTATTCACACCCAATTCAGCCTTATCATCTTTCGCAAAACCCATGTATCTTTTTTCTCCATACAATTCTGTTTTCTCCACCACGTAGTTTTTTCAAAATCAGTCTGCAAATTGCACCTGTGTCCGACACTTGTAATTCCTCGTTTTTTTTTTTAATTTGAATTTCTAATCGTAAGTAGACGTATTTATTAGGATGTAATCAAATGATATTAGATGTTGCAAGTCTTAGTACTAGTATAATTGTTAACGTTTTCTTTTCTGCACTAGCTCTTTTTTATTGTCTTTATTTACTGGCCTATTGGTCTAGTGGTTAGTGGCCCTGACTGCTATACCGGAGACGACCTCCGGTATAGCAGTCAGGGGTTCGATTCTCACCCGGGACAAATGTTTGTGTGATGAGCACGATCATTTGTTCTGTGTTTGGGTGTAATTTATCTATAATATCCTACATATTGTGGATAAATTACTACATATGTATTTAAAAATATATAAGTATGTTTATCAGTTGTCTAGTACTCATAATACAAGCTCTGCTTAGCTTAGAACTAGACAGCGTTTTGTGATAGTTGTGGAATATTATTATTATTGTAGTGACATGTATGGCGCCATATAGGAACTTAAATTCAAAACCTATATCAATAAGTGTTCTCCGTGCGATTAGAACATATACAAGAGCTCGAAATCAACTATCGGACCGTTATCCGGACCAGACATAACATCTGTCTTGTCGGAGGATCCTCCCTTTTCAACGGAGGTATGTAGGACTTTACACCCTGTTCCGCATATCTCTAAATGTTCATGTGGCACGGGTGTTGGTCATTTTGGCCAAGCTTTTGGGTCCAATGCTGGATAAGTTTGCACTAAGATCAAAATTTTGAACGCGAAAGAAAATGATGTATGGTCAATATTGACTACGGATTATCTATAATCTTTGGAATAGAAGTAGAGAAAATTAATAAAATTAAGATGTTATGTGTTTGAGCTTGGAACGTAAAGAGCAAACTACAAGATCATAGATACTGACACTCTCTTCGCACTACCCAGAGTAAAAGAAGTTAGTTGATGATTTTCCACCCCAAAAAAAGACGTACTAGTAGGAACCGTAAATAACGTAATAACTGCAATGGCGGTCCTAGAAGTCGTAACAATGAAACCTCATTTCTATTTCTCAGCCAAAAGCTAAGTGAATGCTTTATAATGGTAGCTAAGTTGCTATTAATGAACTGGTTATAACAATTCAATTAATATTATTTATAAATCATTTTCATTATACATTTTTTATGTAAATCTTTTTAAAAGTATTATTATTTTTCTTTATTTTTTAGCTAGGAGTCATTGCTTTTAGTGTATATATAAATTTAATTATTTGAGTGTTATTATTTTTCTTGTTTTAGTATTAAAAAAAAAAATTATAATACTTATTTAATTTCAAGACAGTTTAATAATAACGAATCTATTTTCTATTTATTATTTTTATTCATTAATTAAGTTTGCGTTGCGAACACAAATCTATCTCTAGTTTCATATGGCTCCACAAATATGACATAATAATTAAAGATAGGCACTAATTACAATAGCCATTACGTGACATAAGAAAATGTTATCGTTTTTCCTAACATGACGCGAGTTGCGTCACGAACAACTTCTGTGCGTTTATAGAACCCTGGTACTTCGATCCGTAGTTAAGACGGCTTAATCTGGGTGTAAAGGTTTAGGAGATAGACTAAGTTGATGAAACTGAACGTGATCCACTCATCTAAATATTATTATGGAGACCCGGTGTTTAAAACGAAATACATTTTGTTTATTTGTTGGAAAAAAAGGAAATTTCTATTTTTATAAACCATATTCGCCTATTTTTTTGTAATTTTTAAATAAACGAGCGATTCCGGCAGACGTTCGGGCCGCAAGCTGGCACGTTGTCAGAAAAAAAAAAATAAGAACCTGATTGCAGTGTCACCTACCGGGTTCCAAATCTTATTTCCAAACCATCCAGGGACCCACTCAACCACACACACAAAATTTTATCAAAATCGGCCAAACCGTTTAAAAGCGTTTAGGTGATAAACACACTTAAAGCAATTACACGGACTACAAAATTATGGTTACACCGTTGATGTTGAAATCTATTCAATAATATAAATAAAACCGGCCAAGTGCGAGTTGGACTTGCGCACGAAGGGTTCCAGACTGACCGCAGTAAAAACGGCAAAAAAAAATACGTTTGTTGTATGGGAGCCCCCTTAAATATTTATTTTATTCTGTTTTTAGTATTTTTATTTGTTTTTAATTTACATACACATCATCTATGTAAATTTGAACTGTCTAGCTATCACGGTTCATGAGATACAGCCTGGTGACGGATGGACAGACAGACGGACGGACAGCGGAGTCTTAGTAATAGGGTCTCGTTTTACCCTTTGGGTAAGGAATCCTAAAAAAACAAACCCTTCTTTAAATACTTCATAAATGAAACAAACTAATTACAGCTACTTAACCATATTCGCTCGTATTCCTACCCTAATAAATTATAAAATTATAATTGACATCCCATTAAAATGTAAACACAGTGTAACTACATGCCTTAAGCATTTGCAGCTTGTATGCTACTGTTGATAGTCAGTGCCTAGATCTAGATGCGATCTAGATAATATAATAATATATTCCACAACCATCACAGATAGCCTAGGCATTGTGTTTTGATGCAGCTTGGCGTGATAAAAGTATTCAATATAAAAAGGGCGGGTTTCGTGTGGGTCTGTTTTTGTGAACTCATGTGTAAGGGATCTAAATAATAATAATATTCCACAACTTCATCTAGTCCCAAGCTAAGCAGAGCTTGTGGTATGAGTACTAGATAACTGTTAAACATACTTATATATTTCTAAATACATACATATTATAAATAATTAACACCCAGACATAGGACAAATATGATCGTGCTCATCACACAAACATTTGTCTTGGGTGGGAAACGAACCCACGACCTTCGGCATAGCAGTTAGGGCCACTAACCGCAAGACTAACATACAGGTCATAGGTAATAAACAATATTATAGAAGCCCATTCCCTATAATATGGATACAGTTATGTTAATAAATTTATTCAAAACGGAAAACAAATAAAAATGGAATCAAAACAGAAATTTACATTGGTTGGTCACACTCTAGGTTTTGTACAATTTATTTTATAGTTCATTTTTTTTAAATATATATTCCACAACTATCACACAACGCCGTCTAGTCCCAAACTAAGCAGAGCTTGTGTTATGAGTACTAGACAACTGATAAACATACTTACATATTTCTAAATACATACATATATAGATAAATTACACCCAGACAGAACAAATGATCGTGCTCATCACACGTGTTAATTTGTCCTGAGTGGGAATCGAACCTACGACCTCCGGCATAGTGCTCAGGGCCACTAACCACTAGATCAACAGGCCAGTCAAAATTATGTACATACATTATTTATCAATTGATTTTTATACAAGTAGGTACTAGCTGACTTCGTAAACGTTGTTTTGCCTTATAAATTATATATCAAAAAAATAATGGAGGATGGGGACAGGATGTTAAAAACTTGTCTACGACCCATTCTCAGATCTACCAAATACCTACAAAAACCTACCCAAAAAAAAATCATAAAAATCGGTCAAGCAAGCCGTTACTAAGGATTTCGATAATAAACACTTTGACACGACATTTTTATATATTACGTAATAATATTTGATTTCTATGAAGTTTATTCGATTGTTTTTTAAGTATCTACTAGTCTAAATATTTTGGCTAAGCTTTGTAGCACAGTTGATGAAATATTGTTAAACAAAAAATAAAATCACGACATAGAGAATGACGACGCAAAGACGGGGAAGCTGTAGAAGGGCTACGCTATAGGTAGGCTAATCATAGAGTATGAATGTGATCTATAACCTAACTCTGACGTTTTATAAATGCATAGGCACTTCTGGTAGGGTTATGTGAACTAAAATATTATGAATTAAATCGTGCTGGGTATGTTAATATGTGTAAGCTATAAATGTGGTGTCGCTGTTTACCAAAAATAAAGTAACAGGTTTATTACTAAATAACAATTCAATGGATGGCATCCATATTCAACTATGAATTAGGATTTTGGTGCGTTAGGCCCCATTCTGATATAAAAAGAACTACGTTTTTATCAATATCTAAAAATCTTTAAATATAAACAACCATTTTAGCGCTACATTACGACTTTATTTCACTTTTTTTTTTACATCAGAACGCATTCAATAAATCATTTATAACGGACACGCACGATCTTTTTAATTTTTCGCGTGAACCATAGTCAAGATGTTTATCTGTGCGGGATGCGTTTAAAAACTCTATGATAAACGATTCTCGCGTAGCAGATGATACTTTTCGGTAAAAAATCTGTTTACGAACGAAACGTGATGTTCGAAAATTAAAAAATAGATGATATTTTTTTTTTGAGTTACTGTTGCTAATAAAATTGCGTCAACCTGATTTTATTACTAATAGGCTTTTGTACTTAGATATCTGAGAGGACTTGTTGAATTGTAAAAACTGGATTCCGATAGCAATGTAAATTATTCTTTAATTTTAGGCTCAATTCGTAAGTACGTTTTATACGTTTTTATGTAGGTACGTTCTATAAGTGGCAATGGCTAGGGCACATTGCTTGCAGAACAGATGGTCAATGTCGATCGTTGATCTGGAGACTGTCGCAGGAATCCGATAGATGTGAGACGCACAGGATCGGTAATTGTGGCGACACTTGGGGGACTTCTATGTTCAGCAGTGAAGGTCTTTCGGCTGAAATGATGACTAGCTTCTGCACCTGCGGCTTCGCTTGCGTGATCTGATGATAAAAGTATCCCATATCGTGACGTTTGAGCATGAAGCAGCATCAACCATACTCACATGTATACAACCTTTCGTCCTTATAATATTAGTGTTAATATACGTATAGCATAGCACAATCAGCCTTTTTAATGTTCCCACTGCTGGGACTCAGGCCTCCTCTCTCTAGGAGAGGGAATGGGCCGTAATTTACCACGCGGGCCCAGTGCGGGATGTCACATGTCTTCGAATTTTTGGTTCTAGAACATGCCGGTTTCATCACGATGTTTTCCTTCACCGTTTTGAGAGCAGTAGTGATGAAATAAATTACACAAAGTAATGCGCCTGGCTGGGTTTGAACCCGCGACCTACAACTCGTAAGTCGGGGTCTTTACCACTCGGCCATCACTGCTCTGAGCTCAGCTATGAGCAGTGGTGGCCGAGTGGAATATACGTATATGCAAAAGTAATTCTGTAAGTCTGTCTGTTACCTTTTCGCACCTTTGTTTTGGCGTGGAAGATTTTTTGAGGTGTGTAATCATGGAATTACTTCTCCTGCTCAGGGTAGAGTGGGAGGGAGTGTCAGACTTTTACTGACTAAAACCCACTCCTGATCCTTCGTTGCCTTTCATACCAGGCCCGAGTCTGCCTTTCAGAATCTGACCCTTGGGCCCAGTAGGGTTCGATCCTGCTGGGCCCCTACGGTTGCTGACACCTCCTTGAGGCGCGCGTGGAACACTACGCACCGTCGGCGACTACGTTACTGGACGGTCGGACGGCGAGCTACCCATCTACCGCTCCGCTCAAGACTGGGGAATGTCATTGGATGATTTTCCCAACGAAAAAAATCCTTGCCGGCCTTAACTAGTATCGTCAATTTCGCTGACATCTCTTAGAGGTGACGGAAACTGGTATAACCTAAGTTATAATTTTTACGTAACTCCAAAGTTACCGTAAAATGTTTCAGTTCTGAAACTTTCATTACAAAATTACCTCTAGTATCAGCCCGTGCTCTTATCAATTTGTAAATATTGAACATGTCGATAATGTGTTGTTGTGGGTACTTCATAATTTTGCTTGTAAACCATTTTCCAACGTGGCTACTGTTTTCAGACATGCCTTTTACTCTTTTTCCTGGTTTCCGCTCTAAAAATGGCCTTTTAGTAGATGTAAAAGAAGAAGAGGGAACTGCTTATATTTTCAAAAGCTGATATAATATTCCACAACTATCACACAACACCGTCTAGTCCCAAGCTAAGCAGAGTTTGTGTTATGAGTACTAGACAACTGATAAACATACATAAATGGTTTCTAAATACATACATATTAGAGACATATTACACCCAGAACAAATGATCGTGCTCATCACACAAACATTTGTCCTGAGTAGGAATCGAACCCACGACCTTCGGCATAGCAGTCAGGGTCACTAACCACTAGAACAACAGGCCAGTCAAAATGAAATGATGTTTCATTTATTCTGTTTCGAATCATATTTCTTTGGATTTTTCAAAATTAGTGTGCATCAAACTATTTTTTCGAGTCTTTTTCTAATATCTTTCGACCCTTTTATATTTTATAGCTTTTATTGTGTCTCACGGCTGGGCAAAGACTTCCCTTTTCTCCTTTCAAATCTCTCTGTCTACGATAGTCACTCCAAAAAAAGAAAAGAATAAGATACCTAGGGTTTGTCAAATAAATTCTTAATCCAGGACACATCATCATCATCTACTGTTGGATATACGCCTCCCCCAAGTGTCGCCACAATGAACGGTCCTGTGCGTCTCGCATCCATCGGATTCCCGCAAACCTTACCAGGTCATCGGTCCTTCTGGTACGTGGTCGCCGAGGATATCCGCAGGAGAACCAAGGTTCTTCGTCACTTAAGTGGCAGTGGGTAGGGTATATTGCTCGCAGAACGGATGGCCGTAGTGGCCGAAAGGTTCTGGAATGGCGATCCAGAACACGTTGACGACCAATTGGAATCGTGTGTTAGCTTCTGACGTTTTTCAAGTGCCCGTGTGGGCCTATGTAAAATAAACAATTTTTATCTGGCTTGGTGGGTAATGTACCGTGGTCTTGGAACGCAAAAGGTAACTGAAGGACGAACAGTTTTTTTATTGTTGATAGATTCGCGCTTGACCGCTATCTCACCTGATGGAATGCGACGATGCGGTCGACGATGGAGCGCGTTTACCTAGAAGTAACCTATTCACTCTTGACTTAAAGACTCCCGGGTTGTAGTCATCAGAAAACACAGATTGCGGCAAGGAATTCCACTCCTTAGCTGTACGCACAATGAATGTGTTCCCAAAACGTTTTGTACGTGTAGGTGGGATGTCAACCATGTACCGGTAGCGCATCGCCGTAAGCCTGTTGCTGTCGCCAGTTGCTTTTAGTAAGTGAAAATCTGACACCCTCTCGCTCCACCCAGAGCGCGCGGAGATGTTTAATGATCTCCTATCAAAAATAAAAAAGGTAAAACCTTAGATAACTCAATAGCTTTGCTAACAGTGTATTATTACTTTATTTATTTATTTTGGTTTACAGCCTCAACAAGTGATAATAATATAATTATACTGTATTTTCAGATTGGTATTTTGATTTTTTTTTACCACTGTACGACATCAAATTATTTTTCCCTTTTTATTTGGATCATAGCTCATTTTTATTTGAAATTTATTTTTAAAATTTTTAAATCTACAACTTGTTTATTAAATACCAAGTAACGTATAAATTTATTGTCAGTGCTGAGCGCTTCTGTAAGTGACGAATTCACTACGCAAAAACTATATTCGTAATGTGTACGTTTTAGTGAGTACCTATTGATTTTTGATTTAAGCATTTGAAGTTGAGCATTTCTCAAACTCTATTTTAGCCTGAAAATCTGACAAAATTTGGCATTTAAGTAGGGTTTGAGAAATTCTTAACTTAAAACAAATTACCCAGGTCGCAGAACAGTAGGCCGTTGGGGCCGAAAGGTTCTGGAGTGGCGACCGCGTACCGGAAGACGCAGTGTTGGAGGGCCCCATACAAGGTGGACCGATGATCTGGTGAAGGTTGCGGGAATCCGATGGATACGAGACGCACAGGACCATTAATTGTGGCGACATTTGGAGGAGGCCTATGTCCAGCAGTGGACGTCTATCGGCTGAAATGATGATGATGATGACCCAGGTCACCTAAACCCTATGTTCCACATATTCCGTTACCGATATAACGTTATACTTATAAGTATAACCCTAGATACTTCAGCGCTAGAGGAAGCAACAACCTGATATGAATACAAGATGCATTTCTCACGCGCCCCCGCACACGTGAGAGAGCTCGCAAAAACAGCAGCCATCTTTACACGGAAACGTTTATGATTATGAAACGGACTTAGGGTTGCGTGTGCGCAGGAGTAAAGTCTTTATGGGGAAATGAATAAAGAAAGAAGGAAGGAAAAGGGAGGTGGTAGAAAGATAAAGTGAATGAAGCGTTTTTTGACAGACTTTAAAATAAAATAGCATTGGTAGGATGACTTTTAATAAATAAATTGGTAAGATGACAGCAGGACGAAAATATGTATCTTTAAGATGAGTGAAAAGGATAGGTAGCTACATTGTATGAATCCGACAGCTGTCACTTGCACCATTCTATAGCAATTGTTATCAATAGTAATTTATCTAGTTCATTTATCTAATTTATTATCTTAATTTAAACCTAATATTAAAAGTATTGTGTTGTTTATAGTAGCACCAACTGTGCCCGTGAATGGCACGACAACCAATCAGAGCGCGAGGATTTGAATATTGACAGAAAGAGAAAAAGCGCGGGAATTTTGGCGACTCGTGCCATTCTAGCGGGCAGTCGTGTATCATTCGTGCTTTCTAATTATTCAAATACTAGAAATTTATTTGCCAAGTATATTTGGTTTCTGTGTTGGAGAAATAGAATAAGTAAGTACAAGCACAACTGTCTATTATTTTTACTTTTTATTTCATTCTTAAAACACATAAATCCAAATAGGAATCGAATAAATGATTCGGATGATATACCCCATGTAGTGTAGTAAATAGGCATTCAAAAAATAAAACAATGAATTTAGTGTGATATTATGCCCGGAATCCAAAAGGGTGATTGATGCCTCTGGAACTGATAGACGGGGCTAATCATCGGTAAGATTGTAGAAAGAACTGGTAACAAAGAAAATAATGGAGGGAGGAGTAGGCTGTGGCTATGGCTCCCTACTCGCTGCGAACCCTCATAGTCGGCCAACTTTAAAAATTTAAAAATGGAACCTAGAGCTAACATTGTCACATGGCAATAACTGGTAACCTGGATCAGGCAAGTAATGTGACCAGTGATCGAAGTAAGCAGAGACTATTTCTGACTGGAACCTTCAAGAATAGTTTTATTTAATTAATGTAATAATAAAAAGTAGCATTGTAAGGCCTCTCATAACGTGGACTAATTAACTGGTGAGGGTCACGGGAATCTGATGGATGAGCGACGCAGGACCGTACGTTGTGGCGAAGCTGGAGAAAAGTCTATATCCTGCAGCGGATGTGAACGGCTGAAATTATGATAAAGAAATAGGTATACCGCATTAATTTGTAGAAAAATATATAAAGAGTATTATGTAGAAGCTCTTAAAGGCACGCGGTCACAAAAAATATACTTCTCACTTTTAATACAGAACTAGCTTCTGTAAACAGCTTTGTACACGTGGAAGCCGTAAATTCGACGGGTGCAAAGTAAAAAGAGTTATCTGCAATTTCAATAAGTGAATAATAAGCAGGTTATAATTTTTTTTTTTCAATAACTTTATTTAAAAAAGAACTATTATTTCTTCATTTTTGACGCATGAAAGACAATTTGCCTTAGAATATGTAAGTTACTCCAACTAACACAAATTCACAAAATTGCCGATAACTATCTTTACTTTGCACCCGTCGAATTATACCAAAGAAACTTAATCTTGGGTTAAAAAATATCCTGAGTGCTTCTTCTAGGTTAGTCATCATTTCAACTGAAAGACGTCCACTGTTGGACCTAGACCTTCTACATATATCATCATAATGACGAGACCTGAGCGTTCCGCATCTATCGGATTCCGTTTTAAATTCTTTAAGTATTCAACCGACCCTACATTCGGAAGTGCGTGCTTAGTATTTAACAAACGCAGGCCTTTGTTTACAGCAGCCACAGTAACAAATTGCGTAAGGCGAAGCTTTTTGCTTTTACCTAAGCCCTTGATTGGAGGGAATTCGGTAACACATAGTTAGATGTTATGTCGACTTGTAAGCGTAGATTGGTATAAATCAACAGTTGTAGAGAGCAGGGTATATTGGTCACAGAACGGATGCTCCATAGGGTCGAAAGTTTGTGTCCCGCTTATCAGAAGGCGTGACGTCGTAAACCTTTTGTTTTTATTGGTTAGTGCTTGACCAATATCTCACCTGATGGAAAGCAACGGTGTTGCCGAAGATGAAGCACGCTTGCCTAGCTTTCCACGATATGGTCCGATATCTTGGAAAATATTACAGGAATTGCAAATGCAAGATGGAGAGGACCAGTTGATGTGTTGATGTTGGTTGGAGGAGTAGGCCAGAAGTAGACGTCTTTCAGCTGACATGATGATGATTTATAAACTGTTCTTATTGATAAACTGTTGTTTTATCTATATATATATATATATATATAGAACGAGAAACTGACTGACTGACATATCAACGCACAGCCAAAACTACTGAGAATAGGAGTGTGAAATTTTGCACAAGGCTTCCTTTTATGACGTAGGCGAGCATTAAGAAAGGATTTTTGAAAATTTACACCCATAGGGAAGAAACGGGGGTAGAAAGTTTGTATGGAGAAAGCTACTTTCACGCGGGCGAAGCCGCTGCCGGAAACTAGTATAATATATAAGGCTCTTTTTCAGACCCTGAATTCATATGCACTCATATTGAAAAGGGCAGAAATTATAGAACTAGCTAGACTCTAGATTCTGCACATATTGCAGAATCTAGAGTCTGAAATAAATCTGAACATAAATCTATGATTCCCCCATCGCCCTATCGCCCAAATCAATGTACACATTTTTAAGTTATTTCTATATTGAGAACGATCCAGTGTATCATTAAATTTAAATAAAACTCAACACTTACGGAATCCATGTCATGATATGTTTCAGACTTATCCCAATTTATTTTTTTCCATCGCCAAATGCGTTCAAAAACCAAATGGTCCGACCACATTTCACACCCGGAAACACATCTAAACTTTTTTGCCGCAAAACCGTCTTTGAGTTTAATTTTAAAAATCGAATGTCACCATAACTTTGAAGATAAGAAGTAAAAAGGAACAGGTATTTTTATAAATGTAAATGAACACTTTTGGCGCTAAAATACACCTATAAGTATCTATAATTATTAGTTTTAGGTTACTTTTATGCAACTTTATAAACAGAGTGATATTTATTATGATTGCTTGATAGCATCACGGGCTATTGAAAATAGAATTACATAATTTATTCAAACAAGAATGGATTGTATAAAGAAAAATATACAAGTCATAAAATGTTGTAAGAGCAGGTTAGGTCAGGAAACTCAGGACTTATAACGATTAAACACGCAATTAGCATGTAGCAATTAAAAGATAATAATATGACTTGACAATAGAACATAAACAATTAAAATAGATTATTAATTGTGCTGAAGGTACAAAGATCCTTATCAACTGTCAACTTTGACGGGCGTTTGACAGTTCATTTATCAAGATGGCGCCGTTAGTTTATGGTCAACGTGTGAGGTGGCGCTACCTGTCGTCGTTGGCCGGATTCTGGACCTTTTGACCCCCATCTATAAATGGACACTTGATCCGTGTACCAAACTTTTTTGGGTGAAACAGTGCTTAAACATAGGTACAGTTAATTTTATTGTGGTTCAGTATTTTACATAGATGTTATGTTCAAATTAACCATGAGCTAAGCAATGAATTGGTGGTGATATTGTCTTAATTTATTTATAAAGTAGTTTGGCAGAAATAATTACAGCTAACACATTTTTTGACTTTCTACCCAAATTCCGACACAACACTTACGTCTCGTGGTAACAAAAAATCATTCTTTACTCGTCCCATTTTTTGGACACAGCCATTTTATTTTATAATAAAATTTGACACTAATGACAGGATTCCATAAGACTAGACTAAAGTTACTATAGGATGGTACGGGTGACAGCTGTCGGATTCATACAAAGTTTTCATACATATTTTCGTACTGCTGTCATCCAACCGTCAACTCGACTGGCCTGTTGGTCTAATGGTTAGTGGTCCTAACTGCTATGCCGGAGGTCGTGGGTTTGATTCCCACCCAGGACAAATGTTTGGTGTGATGAGCACGATCATTTGTTCTGTGTCTGGGTGTAATTTATCTATGTATGTATGTATTTAGAAATATTTAAGTATGTTTATCAGTTGTCTAGTACCCATAACACAAGCTCTGCTTAGCTCGAGACTAGACGACGCTGTGTGATAGTTGTGGAATATTATTATTAATCCATGATATGTAAAAAAGACCTTAGTTGCAGTTAGACAAAGGTCTTGAACTCGTCCAAATCAAAACATCCTTAAAATTAAAATTTTATTAGAACCAATTACATTACTTGTTGTTTTATCGAAATAATATTAAAATGAAGTTTTCTAAACATTAGTTAGATCTATAAACACGTCGACAAGATCATTATAAGGATCCGATTCTGTAAGTAATGTGTTCTAATCTAACATGGGAATTGAAATAAAAATCTTAGAGCTTGGTTCCTCTATAAATTCTTAACGTCAACGGAGAGTAATTTTATGGTGTTTATTTAATGTTATGGCTATTAACCAGTGTTCGACAGTAAGATCTAACCTTTATGGGTTTGAAGGAAAGTTTGAGAGTAATATACATTTTTTTTTAAATATTTTCTTTTGTCTTAAGATGTCAAAGTTTTTAATGTTAAATTAACGGTTGATACTGCTTAGGTACCGCGTGTCGCGACTTTTTATTCAAGTAAAAAATATATTTATGAAATTGTTATTGGTCACAAGTTTTATTATGAATTCTTTATTGTCAGGCGACTAAGTCCCAAACATAAAATTTATAATCTTACAAAATAACAAGCATAGCTAGTTCCCACTGCTGGGACTTAGGCCTACTAACCTAACCTAACTACTTTACTCTCTATGAAAGGAAATGGGCCGTAATCCTTCATTACGATGTTTTCCTTCACCGTCCTCGGAAACGTCGACATACGATACCTTTCTACCAAAAGTCCTCTCTCAAGAAGGTCTGTAGATGATGGGTTAGAACTCGTACAACGACCGACTTGAAGTTGATGTCGTGGTGCAAGTAGAACCTTTCGCCCTTGAGAGTCAAAACCGGGTATCTGAAGCCCTATACCAAGAACTCTTAAAGTGATCATTTGACGATGTAAATTAAACTGTTAAGAAGATAGAGCTAAATAAGGTGTATAAACTCCAGAGGCGTAGCGTGGACTAATTTAAACGTGGGCGGTACATCGGCGAGGTCTTTTTCTTTCAAAATTCGAATACGAGATAGCGACCACATCATCGCTTACCATCAGGTGAAATAGGGGTCAAACGCGAGCCTATCAATTATGCGCGACCCCTTTGGGTGCGAGGCCGTGGGCGAGGGCCCACTTCGCCCACGCCTAGCTACACTACCGGTAAACTCCATCCCTCTTTCTCGCTCACACGCCTGACATTTTAACAAATCATCGTAAAGCACCTGAAGGACCCCTGGGAAGTAAAACTTCTACCTTCTGGTCAGTAAAACTTCTACCTTCTATTCAGTAAAACTTCTACCTTCTGTTCAGTAAAACTTCTACCTTCTGTTTGGTAAAACTTCTACCTTCTGTTTAGTAAAACTTCTACCTTCTGTTTAGTAAAACTTCTACCTTCTGTTCAGTAAAACTTCTACCTTCTGTTTGGTAAAACTTCTACCTTCTGTTTAGTAAAACTTCTACCTTCTGTTTAGTAAAACTTCTACCTTCTGTTCAGTAAAACTTCTACCTTCTGGTCAGTAAAACTTCTACCTTCTGGTCAGTAAACTTCTACCTTCTGTTCAGTACAACCTCTACATTCTGTTCAGTAAAACTTCTACCTTCTGTTCAGTAAAACTTCTACATTCTGTTCAGTACAACTTCTACCTTCTGGTCAGTACAACTTCTACCTTCTGGTCAGTACATCTTCTACCTTCTGGTCAGTACAACTTCTACCTTCTGGCCAGTACAACTTTTACCTTTTGGTCAGTAAAACTTCTACCTTCTGTTCAGTAAAACTTCTACCTTCTGGTCAGTAAAAGTCTGACACTTCCTCTCGCATTACTCAGACCGGGATAAGTCATTTGATGATATCCCACCAAAAAAAAGACAATTCGGATACAAGGTACTTCTATTCAAAAGAATAGCTCTCAAAGTCCAGTAGCCCATTGACTTAGTTCAGAGAAAGGGTGTCTTTCTTAATGCAGTTTAACGACTGACACTTAAATTATTAGCTAGTAACTCTCCCGCGCAAGTCGTTAAAGTCGGTCATACTTTAGTTTAAGTTGCAAACCGCCGCGAAAGAGAGGCTTAACGAGCCTTTAAATATATTTTATTTATCTAGTGCAGACAACCTATAGAATATATTATCTCAGCACCTTTATGTGTCGGGAGTCGCAGAGCGATCCCCGGCCACCGTAGGCGCGGGTTTGCGGACGTTGAGCTATGGGTAGCTCGCCGTTCGCCTAGCCGATAAAGCCCGAGCCCGAGTCGTCGACGGATCGCTATTGGTCATGTGCCCGATCTCTCTCGGTCGTGTCTGATTGCTGTTTCATCTGACTATGACAATATCCTGCACATATTTTTGCGCACACGCTTGTTTTCTATTCCTAGTAACTCCTTCATATCTTGTACATTTCCGTTGAGATTGGCCACCGTGATCAAAAGAACAACGGCGAGGAAATTGTTGATGAATTTATTAAGTGTCTTCTTAAGTTACTATGATATAAACCTGCGAAATAATTGACTAAGTTTTATCAAATTAAGCTGATAGTCAGTATAAGGATCTACATTACCACACCAAGACAAACGATTCCCTTTCAATTTTTTAGTCACTGGCGCCACTTTCAACCTTCCCCTAATATACCCCTAATCATACGGCATTAATACTTGACTTATAGAAGAAAAAAAAACATTATGACATGCACGACATTACGACATGACATCTTGTAGTTCGTTCAAAAATGTGTTTATTGTTTTTTAAAATTCATAAGGAGGTACGTAGGTATTATTGACAAAATATACGTAATCTCATCAACTTTAAACTGGAATATCTTTAATACGAGTATTTTATTAATAGTAATGTCTAAGACATAATTTGTTTGAAAATTTAATCTATATACTTTTCTATATTTTTCATTACTTGACGCTAAAAAAATATGCCAGCATAATTTTGTTCAATCACTTTTTGATCAGGAGGTTTATTACTAGTGTTAACAAAAAGGGTAATGACTAATTTTGGGCACGTGAACATTGAAATCAACGGTAAAATCACGTGTCAATCAGTCACGTGAAATGCAACGGAAATCTGCGGAAACGGTACGTGGAAGAAAATCCAAATATTTAGACGAAAATTACCGCTGTTGGTTCATAATGTATAACATTATGTGATAACCGAGCGATTAGGAGAAAAATCAACGTCCGTTACTTGACCAGGCTTACAGCACATTTGTTAACACAGATTATATCATTGTTTTCATTTGTAAATCTGTTGATAGCATTATCAGCCTCTTAATGCTGTCTGAAAGAAAGAAAGAAAAAACGTTTATTCGTACCTCACACATACAGTAGAAATAATTATGAAAAAAAAAATAACTTTAAAATCTGTGCAAGGTCAAAAAGGCGCCTAACTCAGCATTTTTTTTCGGTGGGAAAATCATCTTATGACATCCCCCGCTCTGGGCGGAGCGGGAGATAGTGTCAGACTTTTACTGACTAAAAACCCACTCCTGTTCCTTCGTTGCCTTTCGTACCAGGGCCGAGCTTCCTTTCAGAATCAGACCCTTGGCTCCAGTAGGCCTAACTAAGCATATGCTGCGATATTTATAACGATAAATAACGCAGCGCTGGTATTCTGTTAGGGACTGCTGGGACTCAGGTCTCCTCTCTAGGAGAGGGAATGGACCGTAATCCACCACGTGGGCCCAGTGCGAGTTGGTGGATGTCACATATCTTCGAAATTTTTGTTCTAGGATATGCCGGTTTCCTTACAATGAGTGCCTTCACTGTTTTGAGAGCAATGGTGATGAAATAAACTACACAAAGTAATGCGCCTGGCTGGATTTGAACCCGGGGCCTACAACTCATAAGACGGGGCCGCTACCACTAGACCATCTCTGTTCTTTCTGTTCTGTAAATAAATTTTTATTGCACGAAATGATGACAGCATTACCCAAACTTCATGTTTTCTTATAATTAATATTTGACAATAAAAGTATATTCGACAACTTTCACAACAACTTCATCTAGTCCCATACTAAGCAGAGCTTGTGCTATGAGTACTAGACAACTAATAAAAATACTTATATATTCCCGTCCTTCTAAATATCCCACAAACATTTGTCTTGATTTAAAATCGAACCCACGACCTGCGACTCAGCAGTCAGGGCCATTAACTAATAGGCCAGTCAAATTAAGTAAGACAACGTTTTTTTGAACCATCCTCAATTTGTTACATCTTACATGGAACTGTATTATCTTTGCGGGAGCGTTTGAAAGAGTTTCTGCGACCCTAGAACACCAAAGGCAAATGAAGAAACATAGGTGGATTTAGCCAGTACCCCCCTCCCCTCTTCCCACCACTGAAGAGGAGATAATCTATTCCGGGATAAGTTTTTTGATGTTTTCGCACCTCAAAACAAAACCAGGCCAGTAAAAATCTGACCTCCCCTTCTCCCTCCACGCTAGAAGAGCTCTTCTCCGGGAGAAGTTGTTTTATATGGCCAACTAAAACTGGCCCGGTCGTTTAAATGTTAACATTTGATGATATGTCATCCTCGTTTGGAAATATCATTGATGTAGGATTTCTATGATAATAAAAAGTCTAAAGAAAGTCGACCAAATGATGATTGAAATATCATCAAACTTTAACGTTTAAAACAATCTTGCCAGTTTTACTTAGCCATATCATGAAGTGATCAATTTCTATAATCTGGCCACGACATATAGACCTCAAAATAAAACCAGATTATCTTAAAGGGTCTTCAAACACTTTTAACATAGTCTTTGTCGTCTTTCAGTCTTCCATTCTGATATTAAAACAATTTTGAGTCAAATGACAAACTCTTATCTTCGAAACAGCATCAAAACTGTTGGCTTGACAACAACGTTCGGATACACACACAAAAATATCTCGTGTCGTATCCTTTAATTCAAAACTTTATCCTTCTTAGAATTATAGTCCTCATTCCTGCGAGGAATGGCTTTAAAACTAGATGTTATCACGCAGGATGGTCAGTCGTCGTAAGTAATGTCCGAGCCATCCTGTACTGAGAGTACATACAAGTTGGGCAATTTAAACATGGAAGTACTTATGAACTGCCCTGACTACTCTGCAGGTTTAGGGGAGCAATGACCTATATCCTAGTCACACAACGCACGCCACAACGATCCAACTACACGAACACCAAACAACTATACTAAACTCTATTTTTTGTGCATTAGAATCCAGTTCTAATCATAGATTTCAGGATGTACTGTCAAATTTAGAACGTCATACGTCAGATTTGGCGGCAATTCTAATTTGATTCGTATTGGAATGTCAAATAGTTCGGAATTCAAATATCGTTCATGTCATTTAGAGACTGTTTGGACGCCGCTTGCGCCTGTGAAGTTTATGTTTTTTAAGAATTTATACTGAGTCGACCGTGGTGCTCTTGCGCCGGTTATTTTTAACCAATCCAAAAGTTTATTACATGTGCTTACGCAATTAATAGGAGTTTTTATTGGACCGGTAAAGGACTAAAAGCGTTTGATCGAGCTAGAGATGCGTCCAGTGGTATTATTTCGGGAACATTAGAGCGTGTGCGCTCGTAAAAGGAATGTTCTTACAACGTTGTATGAGCTTGTATGAGCTTCTCATCAACGTAATTGTTGATTTTGGTCCTTGCTGGTGCTTGGAATTTTTTTCAGATCAATTGTCACGTCACAAAAGGACTTATTACCTTATGGGTGAAGTTTTAAAAGATGTTACGTGTCTGATGTCCTTTAGACGTGGGTAGTATCAAATTCCTTCCTATTTTGAGTGCGGGAACTAAATGTCTATGGGTAGTTTATGAGAAAAGGTTTGTCTATGATACAGCTGCCATTACTGTGGGAGTCTTGGTACATTTTGTCAATGGAGAAGAAAACATTGTTTGGAAACCGGCTTGTTCACCACCTAATGGTCCACATAGGACTAAGTGCGGAAACTAGACTCCAATAGATAGATAGAGAACCAAAACTTCGTAAACGCTGGTCCACGTATTAAAATTTCGTGTGATGTTATGCTCAAGTATTTATCACCAAATGGTACAAAGGTGCAAGCTGGATTTCAAAAGTTTTCGATGTAGGCACACGATCGTAGTTACTGTAGTTGGACTTGCACTTCACCAGTTTTTTAAGGTTCTGAACGAACGAATGTAAAAACATAAATCAAATCGTCTTTCATAGCGAATTTGCTCCGAATTTACGGAACAGATTGCGTTGAATTTTTAAACATGAAAATTCGTGACCCACGAACATGGAAGTGTAATGAAAATAAATTAGAATATGGCAGCCACATTTAGGGTGCAAATTTAGTGTCCAAGTACTATAAGTAAGGACTATAGAACTTACACACTAGGCAGGTATACCTATCTATATAAAACTAAACAGATAAAAAGAACTGTTTAGCTTCCCTAAACAGTTCTTTTTAAAGTAAGTAAAAAATATATTCTTCTTCATTTCGAATCGATGGTAAAATCGTTAAACTAAAAACAATAAAAAATATGATCCGTATGGAACACCGCACGAGTCCAACTCGCATTTAACTGTTTTTTTTTCTGTAATAAGCACTTTTGCACTAGACAGTTTTTTCTATAAGTCCAGAAATAAGCACACATTATGCCAAATTAATTTGCCTATTTGCGTCAGAGACAATCCATTTGATAATAAATAAAACCTCACTGCAATGGAAGCCATCTGTTGGCAATTAATTACTGGTCTTAATTCACTGATTAAGCAGTCGGTTTTTTTTAAAACTAGATTTTGCACTTTATATTTTAGCTTATTTTTAATTCTAAGATAATGCTGGTCGTAAAACCTAGGAGATGTTAGTAGGTCTGCTTAATCTTCATTTTAGTACTTATGTAGAAAATGAAAAACGTAGTAGTATTTATACTTTTAAGTAATACACTGCCATAGCTGCTTATTTTAGAATCGGAATAAGCTAGCCTCTAGTTGACTATAAACAAAAAGAAAAACAAATGATTTTCATGTTTCTGTTAATGAGACCAACTAAAATCATTCCTAATCATCATCTTCCTGCCCTTGTCCCTTGTTATTTGGGGTCGGCGCAACACTTTTTTTTCTTCCATTCTGCTCTATCACTCGTCATTGTTATCACTGACTTCCTTTTCTTTCATATCACTCCTCACACAATCCATCCATCTTTTCTTTGGTCTCCCTCTTCCTCTCCATCCATCCACATGTAAAGTCGTAACTCTTTTAGTAACATGCGCTTCATCCCTCCTCTTCACATGACCATACCAAGACAAACGATTCCCTTTCAACTTTTCAGTCACTGGCGCCACTTTCAAACTTCTCCTAATATACTCATTTCTCACTTTATCCATTCTCGTCACACCACACATCCATCTTAACATTCTCATCTCCGCTACGTGCAATCTTTTTTCATCCGTCTTTTTCACAGCCCAACATTCTGATCCCTACAGTATGACAGGCCTTATCACGGACTTGTAGATCAATCATACCTAATATTAGGTCAAAAATTAAATGTAAATAAATACTGTCTTCCATTATTTTCTTTTAGCAAACAGTTAAAAAAACAAATTAGAAAAAAAAAAAAAAAGAAAAAGAAAACATATTTATTCCGCCCAAATAGACTACAAAATAGAATTACATTCTGACGTTCTATCGCCATTTTTAAAACAGATTATAGAGTATTAAGAAACTAATTTGCACCTGTATCTTACTCGACTTACGCGACCCATATACGAAAAATGCCTGTCGATGTCATTTGTAGACAAGATAACTGCTGCTTACATATTATATCCATTTGCTAAAGTACCAGTAATTTCCAACATTTATTTCGATCAAACTAAAACGCTATTAGCATTATTTACTTTCCCGCGCATTCTCACCTCAAAACATCACTTTATCAGTTTATGGTTCACTTCTACATTTCTCTTTGATAATTGCCATGCGCGCCATTTTTTAGTTTTATTTATTTGTTTTTACGGGTTTGTTATAGAACTTACCTTAATAGTATTATTTTATATATAGTATTACTTTTGAGAATAAATATGTATAAAAAGATATCCGCAGGCGAACCAAGGTTGCTGACGTAGCCCGAAGAATCGTCAAACTTAAGTGTCAGTGGGCAACGCGCATTGCTCGCCGAATACGGTCGATGGGGTCGAAAGGAAGGCAAGCGCGCACTGGAAGACGCAACTTTGGATGCCCTCCAAACAGGTGGAACGATGAACTGGTAAGGGTTGCGAATCCAATGGATGCGAGACGCACAGGACTGGTGGATGAAAAAAAATAATTTGTTTCAGAAACTAGTGCATAAAATTATGAAATTGGAATTATAATATATATTATGTTTACAAGAAATTATAATTATAATTATATAATATTCAAATTAATAATTACCTATTACTTAATTAATAATTATTATTACGCACATTACAAAAGCACAAAATTGCGATTAAAAAAATCATCAATAAAAACCTAACACTTAAATAAAAATTTGTCTAAAAAAAATATAAAAAAAATATATAAATAATACGAGTATAATACAAAGACGTATACGAAGAAATCTTTGGGCTTCAAAAAATTAATCCACGTCGCTGTCAACGGGAAAAGTGCCCAAAACACTAGTAGCACTGCCACGTTAAATGGCAATGCTGATTCGCTGGCCAAAATAAAGTCCAGCCCTCTGGTCATGTGAAATCGAGTAACTGTTAGCTAATATCTCAAATAATATGATGAGCATTCGGAACCCATGGCCCTAGTGTTTTAACCTCAAACGGCTCAAAAATAGTTCCCTATAAATTTTACGAGAGGCCCAGTAGTAACTGTTACTTACGAGTTGTAGGTCGCGGGTTCGAGCCCGGTCAAGCGTATTACTTTGTGTAATTTATTTCATCACCGCTGCTCTCAAAACATTTATCAAGCGTACAGCCAAGGAGTGGAATTCCTTGCCGAAATCTGTGTTTCCAGTTAGCTACAACTTAGGGGTCTTTAAGTCAAGAGTGAATAGGCCACTTCTAGGCGAGCGTGCTCCATCGTCGACCACATCATTGCTTGCCATCGGGTGAGATGGTGGTCAAACGCGAGCCTATCATTACTAAAAAAAAAAACTGTGAAAGAAAACGTCGTGAGGAATCCGGCATGTCCTAGAACATGCCATGTCAATTCGAAGACATGTGACATCCACCAATCCGCACTAGACCCGCGTGGTGGATTACGGTCCATTCCCTTTCCTAGAGAGGAGGCCTGAGTCCCAGCAGTAAGAACATTATTTATTATACAGGCTGATTATGCTTTTATTATTATGCTAAATTATATTTTTAAATGCAGAAATTAGTAGTGTTAAGCCTATTGTCCACAGACGCTTAGCTTCATAGACGCCTCTGTCGACTAAGCGGCAGCGTCGCGTCGACGTGCCGTCGGGTCATAGCCGCTATGTCGACCGAGTTTCATAATATTGTATAATATACAACGTGTAACGTTAAATGCGCAAAACCTCAGACATCCCAAATGATTTTTATTTCAATCGACCTAATTCTGAGAGAAAAATAATCATAAAAAAAATGTAAAAGTTTTATGTGCTGTTTTAGTTTCACTGCCAATTCTGATCATTTCTTGCGTCTGTGACGACGCTCTGTCAAGGAGGAATCGGTAGGTATATCATCGGGCTGCAAGATTCGTATCTGTATAGAAATAAGAACTATTATTAACCTCCGTTAAAGGAAATTTAAATTGTATGACAACCATTTGTGTTTGTTTACCTATTTTGGCGGGTTTGCGCACGTGATGGCTTGACCTATTAATAAATAGACAGGGCAAAATATTTAATGAAGACTTTTTGAAAAATGTGATCTATATTAAAAACTGGTTCAATTGATTCTGCTCGTTATTCTGATCAAACTATTTTCAGGTTTTACGCATTTAACGTTACACGTTGTATAAGCTTTACGCAGGCGTACACCAAGGGTATAATGACGAATACGCGTCTATGAAGCTATGCGTCCGTGTACTCTAGGCCTTAAGATAAAAATAAAACAAAGATATCGTTTAAATATCTTTATCTTACATAACTAGACTTTTAAAGGCAGGTGGAGGCTAATTTTAGTTGCTATCGTCTTGTCTTGTCTCACACATTGTACCAAGTCTCGTTATTATTCAACGTGAATAAATAATTGCTATCATCTCTGTTGAATTAATAATTAATTTAAATGATTACGTATGCATTCGGTTTAGTGTTAAAGATTGTCTGCTAGGGCTACGAAATTGTTTGAAACAGTTGCCTTGGTCTCCGCAAAGGCCAACTGAAGGAATACACTGGGTTTTAGTCAGAAAAAGTATCTAGTTAACTGTAACCAGTTCTATTAACCGTCCGGACCGAGCCTGAGTCGTCGACGGCGCGTTCTGTTTTACGCGGGCCTCATGGAGATGTTAGCAAAACCGTAGGGGCCCAGCAGGGCAGAAGCCTACTGGGGCTATGAGTTGTGAAAAAGAGAACCCTGGGACCTTGGAACGAAGGCAAAGAAGGAATATAGGAGTGGGTTTTAGTGAATAGGAGTCTGATACGCCCTCGCGCTCCGCCCAAAAGCAGGAGAAGTCATTGGTTGATTATCCACCTAAAAAACAAATCAGTTCTATTGACCTTGGTTTTAATTAATCACTCGATTTTTTTAGGGTTTCGAACCTTAGCCAGCAAAAACGGAACCCTTTTAGGATCACTTTATGGTCCGTCTGTCAAGATCCTTTTTCTCAGGAATGCGTGATGGTATTAAGTTAATACCAAATTCTCAGATTTGCTACCCCATAAAGCAGTGAAAAAATAAAACTTCTCTATTCTAGTCTTTTTATTAAAAATACAAAGATTATTTAAATTTAGTTAATTATCAAACATCGGTATAGGTAAATAACAAATTGTAAACATCTTTAGATAAAATATTTAGACAACTTTTAGATAAAATACATGTCAAGATTGTTTACATTTAGTTTATTACTTATACAGATGGAGTATAAGTCAATGCTAGCTAAAGATCAGTCTATTGATGCACAGCTTGGGAGCATATTTTGACACTCGCAAGGAAATCGAAACCTATAAGGTTTTTCGATTCAAATGTTCGTCATTCAGAATCTCGATTAAATATTTGCAAATTTAATCATTCACATTTATTCCAAAAAAAATTCCAAAACCTTGTATTTTCTATAGATATATTCTTTTTTATTTTATGAGTACATTATGAGAGGCTAAAGTTCACGCAAAATAGCTGATTTTCAGAGGTTTTTATTGGATTAGTTTTACACAAATTTATGTTTTTATTTCAACATGAATCTAAACAATATCCACAAGATATATGTTTTTCCAAAATATCAGGAGCATTTCGTGTAATAACGTCATAATCACGTAACAGCGGTTGTATGGAAATTGTAAGTCGGGTTGGCCGCTCTTAAATCGCATTGTCGAACCTTTGCCCAGGTCCTTATATAAACGGTTTATTTAATATTTTGATTGTTTAATTAAGATTGTGTTCAAGCCATAGTCGTGCCTATCACATTACTGCTACAATAACTGACTTATGAATTCATTATTTCTACGGTTTACTAGATTTTAATAATACTAACGTACCACGAGTTATTTTATTGTATTTTCAACTATAATCACTTTGAAGATAAGACGCGATTAGAATTATGATTTGTAATTATTGACAGCCTTTAGTAAATGTTAATTTTGACTTTTTTGGTTACTGGGACTTTTAACAAATAGACAGTAATTTTAATAGTAGACATTAACATGTCTTTGTCGCTTGACGAGCAAATTTAATAATAATTTCTGCTATCTAGATCTGTTTCCTTTACCGAAAATAAAAATCCGGACTAATGTTACTAAACATATTAAAAAAAATTGGTCAAGTGTGAGTCGGATTCGTACCCGAAGGGTTTCGTATTATATTAAAATCGATTAAAAAAACGCTGACAAAATAATGTTTCTTGTGTAGGAGGGTCCTTTAATTTTTAACTTTATTTTAATTTTACTATTTGTTGTCGTAGCGGCAATAAAAATATACATTCATCAAAATTTCAACTACTCTCTACTTCTTATAGGACAGACAGACGGACAGACAGACAGACAGACAACGGACAGAAAGCGGAGGCTTAGTAATAGGGTCCCGTTGGCACCCTTCGGGTACGGAACCCTACAAATCAATGTGTTATTGTCTTTTTTGCGCTTTTATGCAGAATATTCATTTGTAAAAATCTTAGCGGAAGCGGAAGTGTTAATACTATGAAGAAAAAGTACAATTTTATTTTAAAAAAAAGACAAGGTTTTTGTCGTAATCGTCACGAGGTGCGGTGATGCGCAGAATGAACCAAAAAAATATAATAATAAAGAAACTCGTTGCGACACGTTTGTGTACCATCTCCGACCCCCCCCCCCCTGCGCCTCTTCCGATGTGTCCAGTCGTCCACGCACCCCCTATGCTCTCCTCGCTGTATTCTTCCGTTTAGAGTTCAGTTGTAAATTTTACGGAAGCAGAAGCGGAAACGAAAGTGAAAAAGCTTGCGGAACTTCTGCGGAAGCGGAAGAGTTCTGTTGCAACACTAGTTTGTATTTACGAGATACACACACTCCCACACACAACCATTCCTTGCTGCATCAGTTTTTAATAAGAGTGTGTAAATGTGTGTATATTAAACCAAGTTGGGCCTGTAAACTCCTGCAAAGTGCAGCTTTGTGAATGAACTGTAAGGGGAAGGCGCCACACAGACGTTAAAGCTATAACTACATTAGACCGACGCACACAAATGTAACACGCCTGATTTGTACGTAGAACGATGTCGCGTGGCGTGGATCTAGTGTAGCTCTACAGGTCTAGTTTCCCTATAAAATGTATGGCGACCGACGCCCCCAGATCGGCGTGTGTGGCACACGTGTGAGCAGTGTATTTCTACCTTTACTCTTATCTCAAATAATGCATAGCGATGTATTGTACTTGTGGGAAGCCTATGTCCAACAGTGGACGTCTTTCCGCTGAAATGATGATAATGTATTGTACTTCACTGTTTCTATGTTTGATTGAGATGGATTGTATTTGACTTGATGACATAAAGAATTAAATAAATTATTACTATAAAAAAAACTCGTAAGTCAGGGCCCTACTTCTAACACAAAACAATTTTAAAACATGATATTTCTGAAATAAATGAAGCTGGTAACGTGCTTTGTAAAATTTTTGATTACGTATTTTCCAGGTACACGTTTTAAAAGAAGTGAGCTAGGCTGTACACTCTTGACTTAAAAGCCCCCAGGTTAAAGTTATCACGAAACAAAAACACAGACAGGTCTCCAAACCAGTAGCATAGAATAGAAAAGTAACACAACTTATACATAAATTTAAATCTATGGGTACAATGGCGGTCTTATCGCTAATAGCGATATATACCAGACAACCTTAGTACCTACTCCTACGCAGTACCTTATTATTATTATTATTATAATTATTTCAAATCATTATGCAATGTTTTTGTCAACAAACTTTTCCATCTCACCCAAAATAAACAAATCAATAGCCTTTGTAGGCTATTGATTTGTTTGTTTGGCTTTTCGTCAGAAAAAAAAATGGGAACTAGATTGCAGCGCTACCGGGTACTATTGTATTTTCAAACCATCCAGGGACCCACTCAAATATACACACTAAATTTCATCAAAATCGGTCAAGCCGTTTAGGAGGAGTTCGGTGACAAACACACGTACAGAAGAATTATATATATATAAAGACTAGCTTCTACGATATTCTGTAACACTTCATAATAATTAAGTGCTTGCCTACGTCATAAAAGGAAACCTTGTACAAAATTTCACGCTCCCAGTCCCAGTAGTTGCTGTGTGTTGATATGTCAGTCAGTCAGTTTCTCCTTTAGACATGAGATAATCGAAACAATTCTTTATGTCAATTAAATCAATGGCTGTCTCCGAAAAAAATATCAACATTACCGCTCAAAAAAAAAAGGCTCGGCCTCCTATCGGACCATACAAATTAAATAGGTCATTCCACCCCATAGGGTCAGTACCCTATTCTAACAGGACTATGGTTTTTTGGATGATAGGGCCGGACAGGACCATTTTTTATCGAGCGCCCTACGAATGATTCTACTTACATAGGTACCGTTAAACACGGGCGCACGAGAGAGTAGAGGTCTGAGATTAGTTCGAAGATATATCTTAGGCTAGTAAAGATGCTAGTGGAAGTATGAATCAAATATTTGGGATTTCAGAAATATAATTGAAGTTTTTTGGGCATTATGACTGTAAAGTTATAATGGGAAATATAATGTGGTAGTGCATTTATAGATAAAAATAAAATGATTACAGTTACGTGCAGGGTTTAAGCATGCAATAAATTATGAAAAAAAGGGTGATTCTTTCAAACCGAGAGGGTGTCTCATTCATCTGGCCTAGTTTTTTCTTTACAATTTGATATTTTTATTTGCATATTAGTTTTTCTCGATCACTAAATGTGTCAATGGCGCTCATTTGCGCCCAGTAGCTTACGACACAAAATAGATAGGTACGAAAGCTAGGCCAGATGAATGAGAGGTTCTCACGGTTTCAAAGAATCACCCAAAAATCTTTTACGAGTACCAAAACTGATGTAGAAAGACAGTTTTCGGAATATGTAGGTCATTTTGTTTTTTAAGGGTAGTAAATTACCTAATAACTTCTCTCTCTGGGTGGAGCAAGAAGAAGTGTTAAGCATATGTATAGCACACAGAACCAGAGTATAGGCTCGGGCGCGTGCCTCTCTATCTTTTAACGTTGTATGAGTAAGCAATGAGTATCGCATACCTCTTTTTGCGTCGTAACGCAGCCTCGACTTTAGCACTGTTCTAATACGCCTAAGGCTTTTACTGACGAAAACCCTCCTGTGTATTTTTTTTTGTTTTTTTTTTGTGGTGGGAAAATCGTCCAACGACATCCCCCGCTCTTGGGCGGAGCAGGAGATAGTATCATACTTTTACTGAAATAGCCATTAAATTGACATAATGGCCCATGCTAATGATGAACAAGGCTGCAACACTGTCCAAGCAGCTGTCATACAAACAAAATTACTGCTCTCCAGTACAGCTTGTAGGCAAAATACAGTGTTCATAAGTCAAAGAAAACCGATGCCCGATGACTATCGAATCGTGTACATTGGCGTAGCTACCAAAGGGCTAGGCAGAGTCCCGGAGTCCCCAAGCTTGGGGGGACCCCAAAACCTGATTAACAAACCTCATAATGAACTAGCGAAAAATTTTCCCACTTAAAAAATCTAAATAAAAGACGTTGAAACATTACTTTAATTATAGCAACTCGTTTTAGTTAGTAAGAATGTGATACTCCCTCGCGTTCCACCCAGATCAGGAGAAGAACAGAAGTTATTTGATGATTTCCCACTGAGGGGCCCCTATTTTTTTCTTGCCCCAGGATCTCTTGGTCGCCTATCTACGCCACTGATCGTGTAACCGATACTTACAAGAAAAACAATGTCTCGATTTAAAATTTTCAACAACAATTAAAGGTCAAACTACACCTGTCTTTTATTGACAACGGCATTCACCTGTACTGACATTAAATCACATAATTACCATATTTGGCATGTGAACAATTTAACGAGAATTTGTACGAACTTGCTTCAGGATTTCTGACGGTCAGAAGTATCGAACTTCACCTTTTGAACTGTTGAGTTGTTCGCTAATTAAAATTTATGATGTGTTAATTTCTTGAGAGGTTTCTGCGGATTTCATTTCATATGGGAGCAAAAGCTTCCTTATTTACTTGATTTGTGAATCAGTATTGCTTCCTTTTAGGCAAGGAAGTCAAAGGCAACACAATTTCCCCTACCGGGGCCTTACCATGTCGTCTTAAAATGTCAGTCATGCGAACGAGAAAGAGTGATGGAGCTATACACCTTATATAGCTCCATCCCTTTAACAGTTCAGTTTAGGTCGTCAAATGGGTTGCGTTAACAACTAGTGTTAGGGCCTGAGAAATAGTTAAAAAAAAACTATATCTCTCATTTTCATCGATGGCATCGTGCTAAATTATTATTATACATGTATTTGACATCTGAAAAACCATGTTTATTTGATCGCAATAATATATAGAACTAATTTCTTTAATCAATCTCTTTGACTAGCATAAATTTAAAATGTTACACAAAGTGCAACTAAACCTACTAAAGAAAAAAGAAAATATCATATTGGCAACATCGGAAATTGCTACGAAAGATACTAAGCTACGATATTCTGTAGCACTTCAATCATAATAATTTCGCAATCAAGCTACCAGGCCGCCAGAACACTGAGGAGCATCTAACGATCACAATTAATAGCACAGTTATCGTGAGTTGGACAAATCCTACGGTCGCCCGTGTGTAGCTGAGATGACGCCCTTCCGCATTCCGAGCGGCCGGCGACCTACTGCGCCAGTGGCCAAGTATCCCTGATCCTGCCGCGGGTTGCGCTTGCGCTATCGATGTATCGACTGTCGATGTTTTATGAATTTAGTTTGATAGTACGATGTTTTTGGGGAAAGGAAAGAATTACTTGAAGGGTCGGTAACGAAGTGGGTAAGTTGAAAAGCGATCATATTTTTTAGTGTGTTTAATTTAACCAATTTTGCAACTATTAAAGTTGTAACAATGTATTAGTGTAGGTTATTTTGAATGTCAATATTAGAATTTGTGTTTGATTAGTAGAATTTTAAAAATGATGCTAATTTTAAATTTTAATGAATTTTGTGTCACGTGTAAGTTTAATATTCACAATTAAGTAAACATTTTTTTTATTGTTCTTATTGAAAGTTATTTGAATGGTAAATGCCGTCGAGGTCGTTCGAATTACTGTCTACACTTGCTACTTAGCATAAAAGTAAACAAAGTCAGAAACAAAAACATTTTTTCAAAGGCATTTGCAATACATACAGTTATGCTAAATCATTCTTGCCTTTGTTCATATTTTCATGACCTTCCATTTACGAATTTAAAATCATCGATAGAACAACAACAAGGACATCACTAGAGCTCTGTTTAACGGGTCCCAACCCTACATAGCTGGGCTAGCTTACATGGATACCGCTAAACGATACATCAAAAGGTTAGTACTTCGGTAATAGCTTATTATAGTCGCTCCTATCTTGTAAGTGGTCGCGATTATACCATAGCTAGTTCGGAATTTAGAACTAACGGTTACCCTTTATCATTCTCCTATGATTTATATGCTCCTGGTAATGTTACTTATTTAAATTTGTTTGGTCTTCGTATCGAAGGGACCTATCTGTTGTTTGTCTGTCACTTTTTTTAGTTTAACGGCACTTATTTTGTGGTATGTCTTGTCTTGGTAATGATTGTACAATGTATACAATACATTCTTAACGTATGTAAGGGTTATTTAATTGAAGATTCGTCTTCCGGATGTTTTTTTCGTGTTAGTTTGGTGGTCAGTGTAATCTATGCTTTCTATTAAGCAGTATTTGTTTAAATGTAAATAGTACCAAAACTATGTATTTGCTTTATTACTTGCTACTTGTATAGAAACAATGAAAAAAAAAAATTTGTGTTTTTTTTTTTGGGACTTGATTTTTAAGGGTTAAGAAAAAATCTCATTCTGGTTGCAGATACACTTGTACCCTCAATATATTTACACCAAGATAATAAACATTACAATTTGAACCATAAACTAAACCACACAATTGGCGGCCGTATCGCATTCTGCTATCTCTTCCAGGCAACCTGGAATGGACAGAGATTACCTGGCCGTAAAATGGGATTGCACTTGGTGCATTTAAAAACTAGGTAAATAATCAGTAAAAGTTTAATACTCCCTCTCGCTCCACCTGGAGTGAAAGATTGGCAAAAATGGACCATATTTAATCATTGTTGTTTTTAGGGTTCCGTACCTCAAAAGGAAAAAATTGAACGCCTATAGGATCACTTTGTTGTCTGCCTGTCTGTCTGTTAAGACCCTTTATCTCAGGAAGCGTGGAGGTATCGAGTTGAAATTAAAACCATATACTCAAGTCTGCAGTAGTTAAAGCTATGAAAAAATCAAATTTTTGAGTAGACGAAAAAAAGGGATATAGACGTTTATGTCGCAACAAACGTATATTTCGACACTCAAGGGAATCAAAATTCGTAGGGTATTCCTGTTGACCTAGAATCCTGAAAATTGGGAAGAAGCAAGGTCTCAGAGTACACGTATATGAAAAAATCTGAACTCTGTAAATTTGTAGTTACGTCACAAAAAAAAATGCGATTCGGTAAAATTTTCTAAGTCAATTCGGGAAAGGAATTTTTCATAGGTAAGTTTGTACGGAACCCTCAGTGCGCAAGTCCAACTCGCATTTACCCGGTCTTTTAACTACATATTTACCGTCACATTATGTTCTTATGGTTTAAGATTTCATTCGTTTAATTAAACTTGATACTGATTTATGGTAGTATATCAAGTGAATTGGGTGCAATTACGAGTACACTTGACATTTGTACTGATACTTGTCATCGGAGGGTCGCCATGACCTCTCATTACGTCATTTTGTATGTTCTTACCTGCTCTGCGAGTTTGTAATGTAATACAGTTCCTACAACTTAACTTATTCCTGCAATAGGGATATTCTCTATGCATGAAAAAAATATTTGAATATTTATTTTTATTAATTATTTTTAACCGACTTCAAAAAGGAGGAGGTTCTATGTTCAGCTGAATGTATTTTTATTATAAAATTAAATAATAAAAAAAAAACAAAAATTGTTATTTTTCTATTTTTATTTTTATTAATATTTATTTTTATAAACAAGTTTACCAATAAATATACAAAAATAGAATACCTAATAATTGTGAAAACTATATAATTATTTTTTTGTTTTATTTTTTTGTATCCTTGTTATATATTAGGTACTAAACATTAATTTTAAGATATATTTTACTAACAAAGTCGACCATATAACAATATGGTCGACTTTGTTGCCAAATAAAATTATTATTATTATTTAAATTGTTAGAAAAGCAAACGAGATAGATAACAATTTAAAATAAATGGTCTCTCTCGCCAAGACGCGGCTTTTCTATAGTGATCGTACTGGTGTCATGGCCTATGACGTCACAGACCACGTCGGACTTTTCTTTCTTATAATAACTTCGTTGTTGAACTAATTTATTTGTTATTCGTTATTGACCTGACAGCCTTCCTGAATACCTTTACGCTTATAGGGGATAAGCCAACAAAAGAGAATCGAAAGGAAACGAATTTTAAATCGTTTCGTTTCTCTTTCGTCGATCGCATCGAGTTGGCCACGCCTCCTATTCCTTTGTTCTGACCACGTGACTGAGCGTTGAGATGACGTCAGAACAAAGGAATCGGAGGCGTAGAGAGCAGTGATGGCCGAGTGGTAACGGCCCCGACTTACGAGTTGTAGGTCGCGGGTTCAAACCGAGCCAGGCGCATTACTTTGTGTAATTTATTTCATCACCACTGCTTTCAAAACGGTGAAGAAAAACATCGTGAGGAAACCGGCATGTTCTAAAATCAAAAATTTGAAGACATGTGACACCAATCCGCACAGGGCCCGCGTGGTGTATTACTGCTCATTCCCTCCCCTAGAGAGAGGAGGCCTGAGTCCCAGCAGTGGAAACATTAAACGGCTGATTATATATATTAAATATAATATAAGTGCCCTCCTTGAGGAGTGGCTGGAAAGACGTCACGATGTCCTCACCTTCTGCATGACGCAGGTCCTCACTGGACATGGTAAGTTTGGGAGGTTTCTGTTAACTTCCTTCGCTATGACTGATCTGTGCCACAGTGTTGACGGGTCCAACAGTAAGACAACATTCGCAACCCTATGATACCAACGGATTTGCCTTTTAATTTTAAAAGAATTCAATTGTCCGTTGAAGGTATCATTTGCGGTAACCGTTAATAAAGCCCAGCGGCAAACGTGGGAATCGATGTTACGCCAAGAGTGTTCTATAGTTCTACTCTTACTTATAATAACATGATGCACGTAAAATAATAATAATGGTTTATTGTTCAGGAAGAATACAATTTATATTTTATTGATACACTAGGATTCCCTGTGTCGTGTCTGTGGCCAACCCGCATTGGGCCCGCGTGGTGGATTATGGCCTATTCCCTCCTCCTAGAGAGGAGGCCTGAGTCCCAACAGTGGGAACATTTTAAGGCCGGCTATGCTATTCCCTGTGTCGTGGAGACCAGGTCATCATGTTTCAAGAAGAAATAAAATTTAAAAATAAAGTACAATGTATGTAGATTATGTAGAACATAGGGTATGTTAAACTAATAAATTAATATCTATAAGAGGTATATATACATATCCGTGGCATTTTGCAGTGTCTGTAAAAAAGTAAGTTGTATGATGTTGGTGCGTGTGTGTGAGATGTGTGGGTGCATGTGTACGCGTGTCATGTCTCCAAGAACTGATAACATTATTATGACAGATACTTAGACTTTACAAATATTTCCAACTTCTACGTGAACGAATTCGCAGACAAAACCTATTAATTATAATTAAACAAAATCTATCATCAAAACCTAATAGAAACATTTTCGATTTCTACGCGGACGAAGTCGCAGGCAAAGCTAGTCAATAATAATATTAATAAAACAAAGATGCAAATAAAAATACTCCAAAATACATCAAGAATCGAAATTAACTATAATTTCAACGAAGCTTCCTTTAAAATCAGACAGACAATACAGCCTACAATTTGACGACCACGACTCAAAGCATACGTCAATTCAACATTCGATGTACCGTTAGTAATTAGTGCTCGTAGGAAACCCGGTGAAGACGTAACTCATGAACTGTTGGCGTAGGTCACATTCGTATCTTTAGTATCATCATTGAGTATTGTGTGTGTAGCAGATATGTGCGATATTCCTTGGTTATTGGTTATCCGGCCACTCATAAACATATCTACCTTTTAGAATTTTATTGCGAAACACTGATCTATAATCTAGTTTAAGGGACAGAGTTTAATTTATTGTGTGCAGATTTCTGCAACATCTAAATGTTTTATGTAAGTTTTTTTTTTCTTAAACCATGAAGGTAAACTTATGATATAATTATCTATAAGTTTTGGGAAATAATGATTATTTATTGATCATGTTCATCCAATAGTTTATTGTATATTATTTTTTATGTTTTAAGGTGGATAATCATTCAATGGCTTCTGCGGCGTGTCAGACTTTTACTGAATAAACCCCACTCCTATGTTCTTTCTTTGCTTTGCGTTCCAGGGCCCCGGGTTGTCCTTTCTGAAGTGAACCCATGGCTCAGTAGGCTTCGACCCTGCTGGGCCCCTACAGTTATGCTGATATCACCTTGAGGCGCGCGGAGCACTACTCGCCGTCGATGACTCAAGCTCAGTCCGGACGGTTGCCGGACCGCGAGCTATCCATTGCTCGCCGTCCGCAAGCCCACGCCAGTGTTCTTGTATATTGTGTAGCCATATTACTGACGTATAAATTATTTTCACTCAAGCTACTACAGCTACAAGCTACTTCTTTTTTTATGTAAGAAATCATCAAATGACACCTCCTGCTCTGGGTAGAGTGAGAGGGAGTGTCAGGTTTCCACTGACTTAAGCCCACCAATATCGTTACCTTTTACGGGCCAGGGCCACGGTCGGCCTTGTTCTTATATTTGCGGTATGGTTTCCGCTCATAGTCCTTAGTGGACCATTGTAGGTGGACCACGGTGGCCTTAATTCTAACCAGCCCAACTCTTTCCAGAAGCAAGTGAGTCCTTTCCGTTTGCTCAAGGCGTCTATGAGCGAATTTGGTGTTCAAAGGTTCGCGTTCGTATTTCGGTCGGCCCTGATGAGTGGTATACACTTTGGCCTGGTCCTTAAACGACGGCGAGCTAACTATTGCTCGCCATTCACAGGCACTGCCTACGATGGCCGGGAGCTCTTTAGTTTACAAAGCGATCTCATGATAGAAATTTTTATTTAATTAAATTTTTGTTTTTTTTTTCGTTAAATTTGTCTGGCTGCGTCAAAGGTTGGGTTTCTCTTGGACGGACAATGACATTTGAATAGTCTTACTAACTCATACTGAAAAGTTCACTTGTCTTTCTACGCGTGGGGTCACTGTTCTCGGTATGTACACTATTTTTACGCGATCTAAGAGCTATTTAAATCTATGGATCTGAAGTATTTTTACCTTAACCTTAAGAAGGGTTCTGTATGGTTCTTCATTAATTCTCATATGTAATTCTAACTTCAGCCACCTGTTTCGACTGCGTAATTGTAGAAAATAGGAAAAATACTCCCTGGACAAAAAGTTTCCTATGGCCTATTCCAGGACATGCTCTACTTGTGTACTAAGTTTCATGGAAACCCGTTCAGCAGTTCGAACGTGAAAAAGCAATAAACATACAAATACGCTAGAGTGATTTATCTACTCTTCCATTTTTTCAATGTACACCATAAAATTCGTAGTTACATATATGGATACTATTTTTTTCATCAGAAATAATTACAGATGATGCAATCCCAATTTTCACGAATATGAATTCTTATATTCTATATTGTACCTACATAATTTTACAATTAATTAAAAATTGGACAGCTGATGTACAGTCAGGGATCAAAAGTGCAGTTGCACTCTACCAATGCTAAAGTGTCTAAAATTTCTTTGTTTTAGAAATTCAGTAGTCCACAACTAGTTTATTCAATACTTTAGATTCTATGCTACCAATGAAATCAGTCATGAATCATTGACTCTCTTCTACAAAGAAATTTTAGACATTTTAGCATTGGTAAGGTGGGACTGCACTTTTGACCCCTGACTGTACAAAGGCGAGCTTAACCCACAATTGGATTTGAACTCCTTTTGTATTTCGCCCACGTCACTTGTGTTCATCGCTAAATGTTATAAAATTTTTAAATCTACCTGTATACCTTTCTTGCAGGTATTAAACAATTGAATATATTTTACAATGTTTTGTATTTGCAAATGTGTGTCGATTGTCTTGTGTTTTTGTTCATTCAACTCGTAGAATGGAATAGTTAATCTATTTTGCGAAGATCGTTTTTCAATTGTTTTTTTTTTCTTTTCATGCTGAGATGGCATGCGGTTAGGTGGTCAAATTTATCTACTTAGTCGAAATTTGCTCTTTTGGAGTTGGTTTTGACTTTTTATTAGCTTGAATCTTTGTCGTATGTTGGTACAGTGGAACCTGTATAGCTAGGATCTCTAAGGAACCTAGGATTTTTAACACTTGAACACTTGCAGAGGTTATTATTCACCCACTTACCCGTATAGCCAGATTTAAACTGACATTGTTTTACTAAAAGAGGGCACCGCAATCATGATGATTTTGGACTTAAAAAGTTTCAAGTATGGAGTGCACTACAATACAGAAAATGTTAGGTACAAATAAAAAATAAAACCTAAAAAATTAATCTGTATTTTTTTTTTTTTTCGGGTGGGAAAATCATCTAATGACAACCCCCGCTCTTGGGCGGAGCGGAAGATAGTGTCAGACTTTTACTGACTAAAAACCCACTCCTGTTCCTTTTTTGCCTTTTTTTAATCTGTATTATTAAGATTTAAATTTCTCAATATCAGAGGTATTTTAATGCAAAAGTGTAGTGTGCATTTTAATTATCAGTAGTAAATTTATGTTTCTCATATATCCAGGGATTCCTTAAGGTCTCACTTTATTATCTTGTCTGAGGATTTAAAAGTAATAAAAACTCGGTTTCAAAATAATATAAACATCTTTATTATCCCCTATATTATGCCGTTACTTTCGCTTACATTGATATAAATTTTAAATATCCTAGGGTGGGACTTTCTGGGCCTTTTTACCAAAAGAAGGACGAAAGAGGTTAAATTCATTAATTTTAATAATTCAGTCTTTATTGGCAACACTGAATTTTTAAAAGTAGCCACTTAAATTTAACGCAGTCTTATCTACATAATAATAGAATATGCTAATATTTAGACAGAATTCTAAGTAAAAATCTAAGGGGTCAACAAGAAGCACTGGAAAATTGTTGCAATTTTATTTACATTTTTTCAAGCGGAAGGTATTATTATGGTAACTCGAATTGTGTTGGAAGTTACGTATTCAAGGATCCGAAATATTACAAAACTAAAAACTTACAACTAATAATGTTTTCTACATATAATTTGCGGTTAATTTTTGAAGGTTTCTCTAAATAATATACAGTCGGGGTGAAGAAAACCATTCAAAAACCCTTTGCCTCTGTTTGCTTGTCATTTCAAATTTTCTTAATCTATTCCTTAATGATGTTACTTTATTGACACAAAAAATAATACAACTACAAATGGGAAATATTTATGTGAACAAAATAACATCGTCTTATGTTAAAGTTATAATAATTTATATAAAAATAAAAAATGCATGAAGGATATGTGCAATTCCTTGAGAAATGTATCAGTCGCATAACATCTTATTCACTACTGAGTATTAATCATAATGAAGTAGAAATAATGAACATGGAGTTGGATGATGATGAGATTGATAATGAAGGTGATGAAGATGATGTGAAGCTGAAGGCCGATGTAGTCGCGTTGACATCTGAAAAAGAAGAAAAGGAAACATTAGTATATAATCATAAAGTAAACGATGTTAACCGATAGGTAAACACATCACAGATCGTTGAAAATAATTTAGGGTTCGTCGAACTTCCTACGATTTTGAGATATTTCAATTGGATGAACTAAAAAATTATTATGCGTCATCTATGCGATTATATTATTATCATATTCGATCCCATGTATGGTATATATGCATCGGAATCAAAACCGGAAATATATAGTAGTTAACATAGATAATATTTAACAAACCTTTTTAGAATTAAATGTAGTGATTAAATATTAGAATTATTAGGTGCACAGTAATGGTAGATAGACACAGAACGATGCTATGCACCGTGTTGCACATTAACAAGACGCTTCCTGTGCTGAATCTTATATATTACCGGCAATGGTTGGCACTTTTTTTCTGCGTATTAGATTAGTTTTTTTATTTATTTTTAGTCCTAAGAAGACAAATGCTAGAATGGCACTATTCTTTTTTGTCTTTGGGTTTAGTGTCAGCAAACAAATTGAATCGATACATTATCCATTAATGGTTACACATTCATTATTATATACAAGTAGATCTAAGCCTGTCACCTACTTCGTAATTTGATTGAACTGTGTATTGCTTAACTCTTTGGGGAATAAAGATGCTATGGGAGTTTAATATTGTTATTTATGCACCCAGTATTTATTTATGTACCCAGTGTGTATAACCAGTACCACTGACTATTCCTTTTGTATAGGATTTTTTAGTCCTGTCAAAAACCTTTGGGTCGACTGAAAAAACCATATCTAAGATATTTGTTGTCTACCACAAGATAGCCTGGGCATACTGCTTTCAGCAATAAAACTCGTGTATTACTTTTGTTTTGTATGTATTATTTTTTTTGGGGTATAAAGTGTATTCTATTCTATCAAACCTAGTATTTTTGTTACTAAATTTTCAGCGTCAATTTAATTATCGTTGTCATAAGTAAACTTGATTATAAATCAATATTCCTGTGTCTATGAATCTATTTTTTTTATTCTTCCATCTTAATCTGCCTCTATTTCCGTTCTTTACTTTATGGCTCGAGTTTGACACACTGAATGACCACATCCCGTGCATTGTGTCTTAAATAAATACAAGTTGTAAATTAATACTCTCTAAACTGGACATGGGCTATGTTGGCTAATATGTTGAACGTCAGGTGGTCAACAGCCAACTTGTATTTTTATATGTCTTTATAATATACTCTAGTTGTCAGTATTTTTGTAGAACTTTTTTCATAATGATTTAAAACATTTGACACCTTTCTGAGGCGATCAGGTATATTGTAAATATGGTGCGTAATTCAGAAGTTTGTGTTTCGTCTAATTTTAACTTTCATTTTGTTTAAAGTTATGTGTGTTAGTCATTGTGAGTCAAGAAAATATTCATATTTTTATGTATTTTATTATTAACGCCCACTAAAGTAATGGAAAAATAAAGCAACTATACATTTATTTTCAGAAGTGCTCAAATTCAACTACCAAGCAAACTAACCAAGTGGAAGTAATAGTTTTAAGTTTCATAAGTTTAAAAAACTCAAAGATGCTGTCTGTCACCAATCTAACAAAAACGTGAAGGACAATGGGCGGTGCGTTCTTTGAGACAACGTAGTTGAACAATGATCATAAAAGATTTTTTGCGAAACGTTTGGGTGATCAGCGACCACCTAGATCACCCCATAACTATTGCGCATACTTTTATTACAAGGTCATTCTGTACATTTTTTGTTTTTTTTTCGCAAAGGCAACACACATTTTTTAACATACCACGTTGCAAAAAGTCAATTGTTTTCAACAGCCTTAAATCTATTTGTGCAAGTTAATTGTTTTTTATTGGTTTCTGTTCATTGTTCCTCATAATATTTTAGTGTTCGGCTATCTTTTGACGAACCCCAAACTACCACAAAATTATACAGTCCCGCGCAGGTTTTCAATAAAAACCTAGTTGATCAGTCTTTTATGAACTGTAATTTTTCAAGCGCATGGCTTTACTCACAACTTTAACGATCAAAATAAACTATGGAATAAAAACTCATAAAAATGGAGACTATAGATTATTTCCATTGCGCATCCTCTCGATTATGATCTCGAAAGTATTTATAGCGATTGAATTGATTTTTTTTATTTCAAACACTCATAAATATTGTGCGGTCATAGATATATTTCATATTTTAATTGAGTAGAAGAACAAGCGTTTAAATGTTTACTGTAATGACGCGGCAGTTGGCAGGCGCTACATATTAAATTTACAACTGCTACACATTCTGGACACAAAGGATCTAGTTTTTTAGTTTTTAACGCGACGCATCCAATTACATACTACTGATAAAGACACTAATTATAATAGATGTCTAGAGCGTGTCGCGCTCATGTCCTAGAGCAAAAAACTAGGCAATATTTGCCGACAGTTGCCCCAGTGTGCACCGGCTGACCGGGCGCACACTGGTCAAGTGGTCATCCTTGGCTGGGGCAGGCTCCCTGCACCTGTCATTGTTCAATTAAACCTGGCGACACATTGCCTTAAATAATTCCTCAAATTGTACGCTGGCATACAACGCGTACTGAAGCATTTTTTATTTAAAAATACCATTCTTCTCTGTCTTGTCTGCTTATAAATTTAGTTGTTTGACGCTAGTCGATAACAGATGGCGCTGCGCGACAGGATGCTCTTTTAATATTCAGTTTCAGTTTTCTTATTCTTCTGATGTTTTTTCACAATTAAAATATTACTCATCTCATCTCATTAAAACTAAGTATGGAATCGATTAAAGTTTTCGAATTACGATCGTCATCTTGTGACTGCTCGGATCGTCAACTAGAACACTTTGTACCAGGATTGCAGAGACTATGAAGAGTTTGTGTGTTACGTCGCGTTTTATGTTACGTACTGGCAACGCCTTCTTAGCAGTTCTGAATACCGAGTGTAAGTGTAAGTCATATGAAAGGACTTGCAGGTTTGTTCGACCTGCCAAGAATGGAAAACTGGGATTTTTAATATAACCCAATTTAATAATAATTAATTACAAATTTATTTTTGAGCACCAATATTCATTTTTGTTAGCACTCCAGATTCGCTAACTAATGGTATCGTGAATTTTTTTAAAACATTTTCAAGTTATTTAATTTTGTTAATCCTTATCTAAAAAAAGAACACGGAAGCTAATATGCCTTCCTTTATTGTAAGATCAAGAAAAGCGAGTTATCTTCAGCTTATTACGGGGAGACGAGGTACCAGGCTCGCAGAGATTGCGGGAGGCCAACTTGTGACGTACGTTGTAGTTTCAATGTTGTAGCTATATACACAGACGTAAGTACGTGAGCACGGCTAGAGTGTGCGTGAGCGCGTGTAGGCGCGTCAGAATCACAGCGCCTGACGACATTTTGACGTATTTTTTTTCTGTTTTTATATAAAAAATCGTGCAGTTTTGTTATGCAAGAAATTATAAAGCTAAAGATGTATTAATTAGTTAATCGAAAAATATATTTAGACACGCTTTGTAGTATATTTTAGGAAAATTCCTAATCCTAAAAACGATGAATTTTAAAATACGTGCAATGCGTCAAGGCGAGGCGCAAAGCGACTTTTTTCTAATTCGTAAGGTTGACGCTCTCGTGTTCACACGGGGGCAAGCCTTCACACGTTCGTGTTCGTTGCCTCTACGAACTGCCTATGCGGAAACACAACTTTGCTATTAACACGCGTTCCTTTACTATGAGATACTGCCACTTATGCACGTACATACATACATAGTATACGTACGAGGAAAGCGTTTTCACTACAACACACAGGCATCCGTCCAAATACACGCAGAATGAGAGCATGCGCCGTGTATGCATGTAGATTTACACTTGTGTACGATTTTCCACATGTGAAAGTTGCGTTCATGTTGTATTTTCAGATTCGTTCGTGAGCAGTTTCTATGTTTCGGGTACTAGGGAAGTAGAAGTTGCGAGGAGGTATTCACTCACACGTGCTTGATTATCTGTTGTTGTGTGCGTTATCTAAACGGCGCTCTTATCTAACAGACACGACAAACACATCAATTGGTGTTTTGATTAGAATTTAAATTTAAAAATAGTTGGAAATATTGTGGTACCATTTACGTTATTGTTTCGGAATAGCATGTTGGGCGGTGTTGATAAGGTGGATGCACCTCTAGAGTTGATTGAACGCCTGCGATCTCATCATATCCTAGTATATTGGCGTTCAGTGCAGTCGTGTCAATGACTTGATCGATGACGAATCCATCAGTAGCCACGTCAGAAAAAAGATACGAGAAAAGCTATCTTTAGTAAATTAAAATGATCATCCACAGTTATTTTATCTTATAATGGATCTACAATGTAGATACAAGGTGACATTGGATGAATAATAATGACCGGCTAATCTTGTAATAATTTATTATTTTGGCAAGCAAAATGTAGCTGTCTATTGGTTATATTAAGTATATGCTGATGGTACTTGTTTATTTCTATATTGTGGAAATTATAAAACACGACGCACTTGGTCATTGCGTAGATCAAATAAATATAATCTATTATGAAGCATATACGAATACTTATCGTGTGAAAAACACATAAATTAAACCCAAGTTTGAAAATAGACCCAATGTAATACTGGATAAAATAAATGTGCAATAAATAAAACCTTTGAATATTCATCATTGTAATAAAGACTGTGTACGTCGTACGTTTTTACGAATTGAAATTTATGAACAACCTTGAACCAAGAAGAAGCGACATTCATTGGGAAGACAACGCGACAAATAAGTTGCAATGAACAGGATAAAAAGAGTAAAAATAGACCGACCAATTAAATAAAAGTACAGTTCAAATCGATCAGTGTAAAAAGGAACGTTCACGCGGATATTACGCCAAGCAATACGTTATGCAAACTCTGATGCAAGTCGGCTTGTATTGTACCGAGTAAAGTTGCAGATAAAATATTTAATTTTAGGTGTCTGTGGCCAATATTTGACCCACTGACTGCATTTACTGACCGCCAGTTTGATGTTCATTTAGCACGAGTGCGGTAAATGTCAAATTATAAAGTTAAATTCGTTCCAACTATTTGTGAATTAATTAATCCTATTGGTGACGTCATTCGCATTATATTTGAATATCCTTGTGTTGTATTTAATGATAGTATAAAATAACGAGGGTTGCCCTTTTTGAATCTAACAAGAGTACATAAAAATAAATTTTAGAAGAACTAGATACAGATATAGAAAACAACGTTTTACATTTAAAGATTGTAATAACAGGTTACGAACATATTGCGTGCAAGTATGAAAAGAAAACCTTATGTAAGGAAGATAAGCGTATAAACAATGCAGTTTTTTAATTTCAAGATAAGCTAGATGAACTGTTGAAATAAATCAGCTCACTGTATTACAACATTATATGTTTCGAATAAACCAGTAGCAAATATTTACAGGTTAAATTAGTGCCTTTAATAATGTCGAACGATCGAAATTGCACATGATAGCACAAGCCTTCGAGGTCACTCAATTGTGAAATTATTTCACATTTTATTTCATACAGTTCCAATAAACCTTTTGATATTTAAGATGGTTTCAGTGAAAGGTTTGGTTTGATTTGAGTCGCTAATAAGTAGAGGAAACAGACAAAAATGTGGCACAATTCATGCAAATAGCACTCAAGGCTAAATTCTTTTGTAAAATCACAACTTGCAAAAAATCTGCGAGTGCTAGCGACATACCTGCATATTTAGCAACTAGTTAAAAGGTTAAAACTTTAATAAATTAATGATTTGAAATCAATTTGCATCTTTTTGTTCTAACAATGTCCTTTATATAAGGAATCCATTAAATATATGGATCTTCTTAATATTTCTGTCAATACCATGTAAATTCTTCAACGTCTTCGTTAATTAATAAAAAAAAGCCCAATCAAGTCTAATACCTCAATAAATTCATTGATAACTAATTAAGCTACGTGGATATCTGTCGACAATATAGTATTATATTTTTTCTAATGTTTGGTCAAAGATGTGTTCAAACAAATAGGAACTGGTTCCTTATAAGTTTATTGACTCCACAAAACTACCATACATTCCATGTCTCATATTTTTTGATAGAAAATTGGTAGATTGTACATGTTTTTTTCCTTTGACTCCTCGTGGTTACGTCATGGTGTGCCTTTGTATTCATTAGATGCTTCTAGATTTTTCTAGAGTTTTGGTAATGCTTGCCATGTTGGCTAACGTTTAGAATTTCCGTTTGTGTTTTTCCTAACATTGAAGTTTTTTTTTTTCGTGTTTGTCTTAGGAAGTGGCGACCACTTATATGTAAGTTGTGTGTTATTTATTAACTAATCCTCATCTAATAAGCGTTCAACCTTTATAAAAGTCCTTGAAGCATCCAAAGATACACCTATTGAAGTTATTAGTAAAGAAACGTACTTGTAATCGAGACTTTGTATTATAAAAGATCACGCAGGAGTCGCGTCGATTTGAATATGCAAACATCCAGACATAATATCGAACTGACACAAAACTATTGTACACATATTCAAATGAGCATTTCGAGCAATTTATCTTTCGTGTGCACAAGCAATAATAGCATCGAGACTATATTATTAATGCAAGTAATTTGGCATGTCCCTAAATAATGATTTTATACTTGCATAAACAAGACGGCACCTGCTGCACTACGGCGTGGCTTGGCACTGCCCACTTAATTATTTAAACATAAAACCTTTAATTAGACCTTCCAGCTGCCATGCGACCTTGTACTGCACCTTTGTAATGCGACAAGCAGTATTTTGCATCGCAAAAAGTATACATTTTTAACTTCAATTCATGCGCTGTTTTTACTTGTTGCAGAAAAAATGGCGATCTTCAGGCGTTCTTTGTTGATATTTTAAGAATCGATAACATTATTGGTCTAATTTGCATGTTAAACGGAATAATAAGTTGATGTTCGTTCATTATTGCATCTGCTTCAGTAGTTTTATGTGCATTAGGTATCGTGCGTGTTTGTTCCTGCTTGTCTATTATGGTTGAATGGACACCTGTATGTCAAACTACATGTTTTGTGTGCTTTTTGGACACATGCTGTGCATTTAGACTAGAATTAATGTTTATTTTTGTCGTCGACGCAGAATAGTATTACTTTTAAAATTTAGAATGCACTTTATCTGTTTTGGGATAGTTGTTTGCGTTTGTTTGTTTTATTGACAAAGGTCAACAAAAAAAGTATATCACCTACATGGGAGAAATACTTTTTCGAAATCTTCAAAGAACTACAACACCTGGGAGTGTAGGATTTTTACATCACCATCGGTACATGGAAGGGAATCTGTGACCTATTAAAGAAACCACCTCGGATCTCCCTCTGCACAACACCTGTTGAGACACATCCTTAAGGAGACAAATCTCTTGCTGTATAACGGCAGCATGTGAACGCAGTGCGGCTTGACGAAGCAAAGGCCATATCAGTTTCTCAGAATTTTGGGTTACTTGCACTTAGTTGTGTAAAAGTAAAACATTATCCCTCTTTCCCTCTTTTGTTAAAAAAAAAGTAACTTGAAGCGAAGTACCTCAACAAATAACTCACAATCAGTACTTTTAAACCACAAATTAACCTCGACGCCCGATTCTTTATTTAAAAGTTCAAAACCAAAACCGGTCATTTTATATTTCAACCCTACAATTTGCGTACTAAAATGTTGTTTGAGAGTTTTTCAAATAATGCATATTATTTCGTCACAACGTTGCAAGTTCTTGAGTTGCTGTCGTAACATTGATTGTTAAGTATGTGTGTCGTACTTGATTTCATGTTTTTACATAATGTTGTTAAGTCTGTAGCAAATATCTGAGGCAAGTGCACTAAACTTAAATTCATTTCTGCACTTGTGTTTTAAGAATTGATTGATTCGGCTCGTGCAACTGTGAAACAACTAATTCCCTGTTCAATGACCGTAATTTATGCTCACGTAATGTCGGTAAAGGACGCGCAATAAATACTCTATGGACGGCCATATATCATCGCTAGTGTTATTTTTATCGTTCAGCTAAATCGTGTAGGCATATTTTTTGTTTATGTCGGATTATCTATTCAGAAATTAACTTTTTAGGAAACTTGTATCAGAGTCTTTAACCTGGCCATATAACGAGTTTTATTACTTCTACTTGCCCTAAAAAGAGAAATAAAATATATTTTTCCAACTCCAAGTTTTTTCACAATCAAATTACGCCACATTAAGTTACGACGCGACCAGTCTTGACTATATTAAGTTACCAAAATAGATGGCATGAGTTTAAATGGACTAACAAAGGAAGAAACCAACGTGCGGAGAATATTATGAGCAAAAAATATGGCGGACTAGGGTGGTAGTGACCTATGATGACGCAATGCCGAAAACAGGCCATACTGCAGTCGCCAGAGGCTCGCTGCCGAAGAGGGGTCAAGGAGGTTCATCGCGGAATATTGCTCAATCTCGTACAGACATGTGCGAACCTAAATATCACGTACTGGTGAATCAGAATCACCGTGACATCGCCAAGACCAATTAAAAGAAAAAATAAATCAGTTTCCAAATTCGAATGCGGTTACGTAACGACTCTTCCGTAGTGTTGCACTGTCAAATATCTAGTTCAGTGTTGCAATTCTATAAAATTGATATAATTTTTTTTTTGGGTATTAAATTGTTATTAGCCTGGTAAAGTAAATTTTTTGAAGCCGTCGAGGAGCGTGGTGGAATCGTGTCCGCGTCTATTTTGAACTCCCGATCGGACGTTCGCCCGGTTGTTGAACTGGAATAATTCGGCAAACACAGGCACATTACGCGCTTGTTAATCTCGTGATATTATGATACGTGTTGGGCCGTGTGCCGATTATAAAATACCTTTCCACGTACTCGTCTACACACGCGGTATCTGTACATACTTATAGGTATTGTTATTAACTAAGTCTTGAAGGAAGTCGATACTGAAACAATATTAACTGCAGATTCGTATCAGATAAGTAATGGAATATCGAAGTACTATAAAGTTTAAAGTCTTGTTTTAAAAGTTGTTTTTTAGGTTCGCGAGTAATATGACACAATAATGATAATTAATTATAGCAAAGATTACATTCGCAATACAAATGAGCTGTGTGTTGTGTTTACGCGGAGTGGACGCAAACATGCAGAGATGGGTCGCGCTGTGTGGGTGCGCCGTGCCCGAGTGTGGGTGTGTAGTCTCTGTGTGTGTACGTGGAAGCGCGCGATGAAATAAAATATGTCCGGTCAATGAACTCGCGGTCGGTGCCATAAAAATCGCGATACTGGCCGAAATTCGGACAGAAAGCCGAATATTCAACCTTATAATTGATTTAAAAATATAATCTATGGTAGCGAGCGGGCTCAGCGCGTGTTCTAAATTCAAAATGATCTTGTTTCGGTGTCCAAAAAGTCCGAAAATGGCATCCGGGGAATAGGAAGGATTACAGCTGTGCAACGAACTTTAATATGCAGCGTGCGGCTGTCGTGTCCGCCACGGCGACAGCTGTCCGATTCGCTCTTTGTCTCTCAGCACCCATGACTGAATCTTAATTTTGACCAACCCTTAAAAACGGAGGTGTCTGTCAAATACAATAAGAACCATTCGAATTTCGAATTGAAAATTTGACAGGCATCTCTTACAAAAAAAAAAAAGAAAATTTAAAAAAATAATACTTACTTGAATTGAATTTTGGTGGTGTCCGAAATGAAACAGCGTTTTGCAATTTTTTCTGTTCGAAATTGTGTTGTTTCTATGGGTATTCATTTCCGGATTGCACGCGGCGCGCGAGTCAGCTGATTTCCATCCAATGACCTTGCGAACACGTCCTCCCTTCATTTTATTCATAGTATTTACAGGCGATGAGTGTTTTATCGTTCAGTGGACTCATTCGGGGCTGAACCTTCTCTTTCTACAGGAAGAAGTCTCTCCGGGACTGGCGCCAGTGATAATCCTGCGTCTTCCGCAACACATCTTGTCTCATCGGAATTGGGGGGGTTTAGTATATTTCCGTGGGGTCTAAACCGATCATTGTCACTTTTAGTATTGCCCGGTAGGATCAAGTACTTTGGTGTCCATTTTTTTTTTATAAAGATTCTTATAGGATTTGGACAGCAGGTTACAGGTTGAAGAACTTCTGTTACGTGTTAGTACTGACCGGTAGGGTCCAGCGTGGTGTCCATGTTGATCGTTTATTTAATAAAGTCCAGTTGGATCCAGGGTGAGTATATCCATGTTAGCACAGTCAACACAACAGTTCGTTAGGTGCACGGTCGCGAGTAGTTCGGGCACTGGAGTGGTCGCGCGTACGTCGAGACGACCAATGAGGCGAGCGCTGCGCCTGCGCGCTTATATGATAGAAGCGACCTCTGACTGCGACATCTGGTGGCGAGTGGACGAAACGTGGAAAATGTTTTCCGAACGACGATGCTTTACATTTTGCCACAATTTCCACATAAAAATTGTAACAAAAAAATTTTTTTTTTTTAATGTTTTATTAGTTAAAGAGTAGTTTAGGCACTATATAGGTTGTTGAACTCGCTAGACATAGTTATTCTAATAACTTTACCAGATGATCTGGTCCTCTCGAACTAGATCAATGACTGCTAACTTTTCTAGAGCTAGTTTTCTGAAAATTTCCTAAGCGACATATCAGTTTTAATATTTAATATTATAAAGAGATATAAAAACATAACATTGTAGGTATGTTAAAATGGTACTGAGGTTTTCTGATACACTAACTACATAATATTAAAAAAAAACCGACAGATCGACACTTTGCGTGACCAGAGGGCTGGCTCGTTTGCTCAAGGAATTTTGTATTAGCATTAACTTTGCCATTCATCGTGGCAATGTTGCCAGTCTTATGGGCACCTTTCCGGATGAAAGCGTTACGGAGGAGTACTTCGATGCTTAAGTGTATTTTGTTTTTGTATATCGTACGTTAGGTTTAGTAAAAATAGTACTTAAGTTGTTAGAAATTATATTTTCGAACCGTTTGAGTTTGAAATCTCTCGGATCGTGGGTCAAAGTGCTCAAAAATGGTATAAAGATTTGTAGAAACGTCTTGTTGATACTTCATATGACCCAAGGGCTGGCCATGTACGGAGGGTAATCATTGCCATACAGCGTGGCAATGCCGCCAGTCTTTTGCGTACATCACCAGTCGACAGCAATGTGGAGGAGTTTTTTGACGCCTTATTTTAGTTTTTTTTTAGTTAGTTTTAATTAGTTTAGGGTTTTTATTATTATTTTCTTCATTTTACTTTTTTAAGTAACATTGAATTAGCGAAATGTAATAGTAGGTTAATATTTAAGTTTCTCTTATATCTATATTTAAGTTTAAATTTGTCTTACCAAAATAGATATTAAATATAGTAAACAGATGTTGAAAATGATAGTAATTGTTTCTAACTTCTAAATAAACATGGGGTATCGAAAACAAAAAGTCAAAGTTTATAACATTATTTATATGACTAAGTACAATGGCCCAGATCTTTCTGTATTCGTTTCCTATCATTTGGGAAAGGTTAAAGATCGATACGAACGGAAATGACTCATTATTGTGATGCTTTTTATTAGAAAAACTTCTGTGTTTAAGAAACATATGTAACTAGTAATATCTTAATAGGTGTTAAGTGAATAAGTCGTGTTAGGGCGGAATTTACCAATAAAACTAATCGCGTTTTAAAGTTTGGCTCGCATAATCGCGTTTAGCCGCTGTCAGTAGTGTCACTTGTAAAAATACAACAAAAGAAAATACAGACAAGTATAATAAAATTTCAAAGGCCGCCGCCTTTGAAATTTTATTATTATTTATATTTTTCCATTTTTATGAAATTTGTTTTATGAGAAGAATTCCAAATAGACATTGTAGATTACCTGATTAATTTAATTTATTTTTGTGTTATTTGAATTTTATAGCTACTAACATAGTTTTAAGTAAATATTGTTACTAACCTGTTTATGAGTGCAAACTTGAATTAAATGGTATACATACTATTATTTGCCCAGTAGTGAAACGCAAATTAGGTTTTTATGGAATAATATATTGCTTTGGCTTAAATCTAAACATATTTTTGTACATTATTGAGCATGATAAAATCTGTTAAAATAATAAAATACTAAAAAGCCAGATAACTTGACTAAGTATTATTATTATTAACTACTGCTGAACTTAACTAGATACAGATTAGTTTAACAAATGTAATGCCCATCGAACAAATGTAATCCATCTGACTGGCCTGTTGGTCTAGTGGTTAGTTGTCCTGACTGCTATGCCAGAGGTCGTGGGTTCGATTCCCACCCAGAACAAATGTTTGTGTGATGAGCACGATCATTTGTTCTGTGTCTGGGTGTAATTTATCTATAATATGTGTGTATTTAGAAATATATAAGTATGTTTATCAGTTGTCTGGTACCCATAACACATCTGCTTAGCTTGGGACTAGACGGCGTTGTGTGATAGTCGTGGAATATTATATTACATTATATATATTATATATCCATGATAGTTAATCGAATCTTCACGTGACCACTTTTCTTTGGCTAATGAATCCAACCAACGATCGATCGTTGCCATTCAACGTGGCAATGCTGCCAGCTTTCTAGGCACTTTTCCTATTGACAACGATAAAGATGAATCTTTTGATGCCCAAAGAATCCTTTTTGTACGTGTTTTTTTTTAATGATACTAACTAGTGCTTGACCGCGATCCCACATGATGATAAGCAGTGATGCAATCGTTGATAGTGAAGTGCACTAATTTATTAAGAGCCTATTCATGTTGGACTTGAAGTCACCTATAATATAATCGGACGGGAAGACCGCAGCAGGCAAATTGTTCCAATCCTTCGATATATGCGGTATAAACGATGAGGCAAAACGCTTAGTGTTTGTGCATACTATTATTTTCAGTTTGTATATTAAGTTATCGGTTAGTTTAGTTATTTATAAGTACCTAAATAAAGATATTCATTAATAAAGTTTCGATGATAATTGTAATGAAAACTCACTTCTTTGATACTTATTCTTTTCTTAAATTTTATGTTTAATTTCTCCACTTACCTCTGTCCTTAATTCCACTGTTTCACTGCCATAGTCAGTGACAAATAATTAAATGAATATAAACTAATGCCTTCCTTCCACAAGGTTGACCGCTGACCTGGTGAGGGTCGCGGGAATCCGATGGATGCGAGACGCACAGGACCGGTCGTTGTGACGACGCTGGGGGGAGGCCTATGTATGTCCAACAGTGGACGTCTTTCGGCTGAAATGAAGAAATTTATAATATAAATGTTTTGTGTTTCAGTTTAGGTACCTATTTAGTTAATATGGCATATGTAAATAAATTAGTAGTATTTAATGTTCAGACATCGATGTTTAGTTTGTTAAAATAGTTAAGTAAATAATAATAAGCACATGTATTTAAAATTGAGGTCGTATACTTAAATATATTCCTAATTTAAATATCAGGAATACATTTAAATATACGTGAAATATAAATATATAATGCGATTTTAGTTAATGCTTTAATAAATTTATATTTACAGTTTAGTCAGATTCTTAGACACCGTTTCAGATAGAAAAACCGTTCTTTGGAGAGGTTTGTTTTCTTTAAAATTAAAAATGTTAACTAATTTTATCGCTATGTTACTGTAATTTTTAAAATCTCAAATTCTTGATTAAGCTATAAAAAAGCTTAAGAAATATCTTAAATGCACTACATAGCTAGGTAGTTGCTATCAGCTGATAAGAAACGAGCAATAAGTAACCTTAAAAAAAATTAACTATTGACAATTAAATCTATAACTAACCAATGTATCTTCCCTGAGGCATTTGATTCAATTCATCACCTACCTAGAGTTCCTACTCTTTTTGTTATTTGAGTTGGGAAGTCCGTGTGGTTCTTTCCTCAAAAGACCATATCAGACTTGGACCGGGTATGAAAGGCAATAAAGGAACAAGAATGGGTTTTTAGTTAGTAAAAGTCTGACATTAGATGATTTTCCCACATAAAAAAAAATACCAATTTGCATGGTTCTCGTATGATTTGACCATTAAATGTTTGCTGTATAGATATTGAAAGAGACTTTGATCCCTGAGTTTGTTTGGCTGTATCTTTTCAGGGTGTCATCAAGGAAACGCCGGCCTTATCTAGTTAAAATTAAAAATGACAAATACATTTATTTACCAGTAATAATTAAGAAATTCTTTGTAAGAAAGGTGGTGACGTCGGAATTAAAAAAAATACGCTTATTAAATACCCAGTGAACTTATATACTATAACTATCTTTTAAATGTCTTTTCTTCTTTTTTTATTCCACAACTATCACACTACGCCGTCTAGTCTCAAAGTAAGCGGAGCTTGTGCTATGAGTGCTAGACAACTGATAAACATACTTATATATTTCTAAATACATAAATATTATAGATAAATTACACCCAGACACAGAACAAATGATCGTGCTCATCACACAAACATTTGTCCTGGATGGGAATCTCCACGACCTCTGGCATAGCAGCCAGGGCCACTAAACACTAGACCAACAGGCCAATTTGCTTAAAAAATAAATCGCTATATTTAACAAAGAAATAAAAGTACAGAGACAGAGTAACCGACGTCATATTCTTTCTTTTCTAACCGTTTAATCTGCTGAGCGAAGTACTCCCTCCGTTCCTTCCACTGTCCCCGGCTTCCACTGCTTTCCAATTCCTAAGGAAGTCTTTAAGTCCTCTATCTCCTTCATGGTCTGCCACGACTGCATCTCTGTCATCAATTTTGTATTTCATGGGTTCATCGCTCAATCGGCATGCGGCAGATATGTCCAGCCCAGTCCCACTTTTTTTAGGTTGGAAATCATCTAATGATTTCTGTCGCTCTTGGGCCGAGCATGAGGGCGTGTCAGACTTTAACTGACTAAAACTCGCTCCTATCCTATCCTCCAGAGCCCCGGGTTTTCCATTCCAAAGCGAGCCTAGTCCCACTTAAGCTGGACAGCCTTTCAAGCCACGTGAGCGATCTGTGTTTTGAACGCGACATCATTTTACGGTCAACAATTTACGTCAATAGTAAATTAGAATTTATTAATTGCTGCGTATGTGATCTTGAATCACACGCACATTTTTGTTAAATATTTATTACTTCAAACAACGAATTTTAAATTGACATGTGATTTTTGTAGCGTGGTTTTGAATGAGTCCATATTACGTAAAATCATGAGGAGGCATGACTGAGAGTGACGTTATTTTAACTAAAAACTTAGTTAAAAATATTTTTTTTAATGATTTAAACTAGTGCTTGACTGCGATCCACCTGATGGTAAGCAGTGATTCAATCGTTAAAAATAATAATAATACCCAAAGGCCTATATTGTTTTCCGTATGTCGCAATAGTTTCTCATTAACCGGGGGTTGTCCTTGGATGCACTAGCATAGCGTACAGGGATAATCGCCGGTTTTTATCACGTTCCATTAAAAGCGTATAAGCGGCTTCTGCGAGTTGGTTTCGACTCCTCGTACGCCTTCCAAAGGTCCAGGACCTCAGGGTTCTGAGATATAATAAGTCATAATGAAATAATAATAAATTATTTATTGCCCAAAGAAAAGAAAATCGTTGACAGTGAAGCGCACCAGATTATTAAGAGCCTATCACTCTAGCCTTGAAGACACCTACATTATAATCGGTTGGGAAGACAGCAGCAGACAAATTGTTCCAGTCCTTCGATAAACGACGAGGTGAAATATTTAGTCGGGACAGACAATGGAATCGGAGGCGTGGCTTACTCGAGGCGTTCTACGCAAGAGAATCGAAACGAAATGGTCGTAACTTGGCTACTTTAAGTCTGATTTTGGCTGTTGTTGTTGTTGTTGTTGGCTGTACTTTAAGTCTGATTTGTGAGGAACTCTTCTTTATGAAAGGTTGAGAAATTACATTTCTCAACCTCTATTAATTATACTTTCTTCAAACGGTAAAAGATCCACTGTAGCGACTTGAATAGTGGGGCGGTAAACGAAGGAGAAGAGAGGATGATGAGACACACACATAAGTAATGCTCTGGAGTTAATTATATAAATCCCTCACTGTCGTTCGGGATCAAAACTTAGCAACCTTCGTTTCGTTCGGATTTCAACATGCCGCCAGCGACTTAAAGACACTGCTCTAACCCCTAGTCACATAATCTACTATTCTTATTTCATCCTTTCAACGCACCGTTGACTCAGGGTTTACCGGATGACCGAAAGGCGACGTAACCATTCCTCGACGTCCGCAAACCTGCGACTACTGTGGCCGGGAATCGCCCTGCTTTTCCTACGGAACTTCTTTACGCCTACTAACCTAAATTTGATAAACAATATCACCAAAGGTCACCAAACAAATTGAAACAATAAATTATACTTGTATAATTACTGTGATACAATCACCCAAGTGCGTGATTCATTTACATATGAAAGAGTTCAACGCGCTTAGCCAACAGCATATGAACTTTATTACCAAACAGTTAAAGTTGAATTTTCTTTGTGTTTTATTTGTAGCTGAACTTTGTGGTTTCCCAACTGAGGAGGGGATTTTTAAAAGTTAAAAACGTGCAAATGCGAACACGCTATGGTTTTATTTGCAAGTTCCTTGAACGACGAATCCTTATGACCACGATATGTGATAAAATAAAACGCATTATTAAAACAGAAGCCTTTGTTGTTTCAAGATCATACCAGGTGTGTTATGGATATGAAATTTTGGATATGAATATATCTATATATATATATATAAAGGGAGCAGTGGTGGCCGAGTGGTAATGGTCTCGACTTACAAGTAGTAGGTCGCGGGTTCAAACCCAGCCAGGCGCATTACTTTGTGTAATTTACTTCATCACCACTGCTCTCAAAGCGGTGAAGGAAAACATCGTGAGAAAACCGGCATGTCCTAGAACCAAAAATTCGATGACATGTGACATTCACCAACCCGCACTGTGCCCGCGTGGTGGTTTACGGCCCCTTCCCTCTTCTAGAGTGGAGGCTTGAGTCCCAGCAGTGGGAACATTGACAGGCTGATTATACTATATTATATAAATAATAAAAAATTTGACCGTTTTTGGGGGCTCATTTATTGAGTGTATTAATAACATTGTTCAGGCAGAGGCCATAGTCCTAACATAGTTCTTGGCAACCAGTACACTTAAGGTTCCCAAAACCATAGCCTTATATCTTTATTTTCCATATGTCGCAATAGTTTCCCACCAACTGAGGGTTGCCCGTTGGGTGCTCTAGCATATTGCGTACAAGGATAATCGTCGGTTGGTGTCACGTCCCATGAAAATTGTGTCAAGAGCCTAGTCTGTGGGTTAGCATCAGTTCCTCGTACGCTCTCCAAAGGTCCAGGAACTCAGGGTGATGAGATAAAAAAAATATTTCACCTAAACAATATCCCTACCATAAATATATAGAATAACATAATATATGTATTAAATTAAATTAGTAAACATATAAATTATATAATTTTGTTAGTAAATATGATTTAAAACTATGTTAGTAACATTGTTTTTTTTTCATTATTTATTTACATTGTGCTCATATAATAAAAGATTCTTGTAACTCATAACATTATTTAAAAGAGAGTCCATGGAGTTTCTTCGCGTTCACTTCTCCATAGAGATCTACGCTTTGGAACGTGCAACTTAGCCTTTTTATGGTTCCATACCTCAAGAGGAAAAAATGCAACCTAGATATAATTATATCCATAGGATCACTTTGTTGTCCGTCCGTCTGTCTGTCTGTCTGTCAAGACCCTTTATCTCGGAAACGCTTGGAGGTATCGAGTTGAAATTAAAACCATACACTAAAATCTGCGGTCCCTTGAAGCTGTGAAAAATATCAAACTTATAATTTGACGAAAGAAAAGATACGGTTCTCAAAGAAATAAAAATTCATAGGGTAGTTCCCGTTCACCCAGAATCCTGAAACTTGGCATGAAGCAAGGTCTTATAGCACAGGTATAGGAATAAATCTGAAATCAGTAAATTTGTTGATACGTCACAAAAAAAAAATTGCCTTTCGGAAAAATCTTCGAAACTGCATTTAGGAATTGAACTGTTTACATAGGTAGGTTTGCACGGAACCCTCAGGGCGCGAGTCCGACTCGTACTTGCCCATTTTTTTTTTGATTGGCACAAAAGTGTCAAAAGTCACAAAAGTGGTCTATTTGAAATAAAGTTTCTGATTTCTGACTTCACTTCACACTAGATTGTCTTGGTGTTGTCCTGTGGTACTTGTCCGCGGAAGCGACGGAACTCAATTATGGTTATTTATAGGATAAATAAAATAAATAAATTTTAAAATGATTCAGTTCCAGGTCTGGGTGCCTTAGGCTGAGTTTACATGTTTGTCAAAACAACCACAAAAAAAAATCAGACAGGAGTCATTGCTAGTGTGGGTCACTTTTTAGGGTTCCGTAGCCAAATGGCAAAAAACGGAACCCTTATAGATTCGTCATGTGTCTGTCTGTCCGTCCGTATGTCACAGCCACTTTTTTTCCGAAACTATAAGAGCTATACTGTTGAAACTTGTTAAGTAGATGTATTCTGTGAACCGCATTAAGATTTTCACAAAAAATAGAAAAAATAAAACAATAAATTTTGGGGGTTCCCCATACTTAGAACTGAAACTCAAATTTTTTTTTTTCATCAAACCCATACGGGTGAGGTATCTATGGATAGGTCTTCAAAAATGAAACTGAGGTTTTTAATATAATTTTTTTATATACTGAATAGTTTGCGCGAGAGACACTTCCAAAGTGGTAAAATGTGTCCCCCCCCCGTAACTTCTAAAATAAGAGAATGATAAAACTAAAAAAAATATATGTTGTACATTACCTTATAAACTTCCACCGAAAATTGGTTTGAACGAGATCTAGTAAGTAGTTTTTTTCAATACGTCATAAATCGTAATCCGCAATTTACCTTTTACGTTTGTACGGAACCCTCAGTGCGCGAGTCCGACTCGCACTTGCCCAGCTTGCTTGCTTTTTTAAATTGATTTTGCCGTCTGAAAGTCTTGAATAGCCGTGAGTGAGTCTGCGTGGTAAATGACTGAATAAAATCATTTGTGGATAAAGGGATCCCCCAATCATTGAGTGGTGGAGGTAAAGTGGCTTGGTTTGACATATAATTATTTCCAGTAATATTTAGTCAGACGTATGGAAACCTAATCACCAAATGGTTATAAAAAAAAAATTGGTTGCCTGTAAAGTCGGTATACGGGCGAAAGTTTTACGTGACAACGACTTTGAGTGGTAAAATAATTTTAATGTGAATATTCATTCGTATAGTAGGAAGAAGGATGAAATAATAGGGGACGCGTGCCTTTCACTTTTTATGTCTGTCTCTCTCGCTCTTAGGCGGGCTAACCATGCCCGAGTGGAAGGGACGCGTGCCTCTCACTCGCTCTCATTGTGAGCGCATAACGTGAGCGGAGCGTAACGCAGTTTCTTGAAGTGTCACCCGGCAAACCAATTTATAAGACGTTGTCACGTCAAAATACGGAATAAAACTATGACCATCAGTTTGTATCGGTTTTAAGGCTGTTGAAACTCGCCTGAGTCATTGTAGTTAATTAAACTTTAAGTTAACGAAGAACATTTTATGTGTTTGTCGACTACCAGTTACAATTTTGCATAAGCATAATCAGCGTTTTAATGTTCCCACTGCTGGGACTCAGGCCTCCTCTCTAGGAGAGTGTATGGGCCGTTATCCACCACGCGGGCCCAGTGCGGGTTGGTGAATGTCACATGTCTTAGAACTTTTGGTTCTAGGACTGCCGGTTTCCTCACGATGTTTTCGTTCACCGTTTTGAGAGCAGTGGTGATGAAATAAATTACATAAAGTAATGCGCGCTTAGCTGGGTTTGAACCCGCAACCTATAACTCGTAAGTCGGGGCCGTTACCACTCGGCCACCACTGCTCTGCACTATGACAATGAGTCTAAGTATTACCAAAGTATGATTCAGACTTATTTCTGTTTTGTTTATTTAGGTACACATTACTGATTTACTCCAAATTAAGAGAGGAAACTAAGCTAAATATTATTCATATAATATTACCTAAGTCATTGATAAATACGAAGTACATGAATGAATTGACGTAATGAAGTTTGTGTAATACAATTTCGATCGCGGAATATGACTTGGGTTTACCTCGATGGGTATTCAACAGTACATACTTTTGTTGTAAACATATTTAATTATTAAGATTATTTAATTGTTTATTACGTTGAATAATAACATAATATATGTTATTTCTGTAAACGAATGAAATTACTCAGTATTTTCATTTGTAAACAAAACACTTAATAGAAATTCTAATTAAGAATCTCCAACTCGAGATACATTTCTATACAACCGCTCTTAGATAATTATGACGTTATTACCTATAGGTAATAATAATTTTTCTCTAAATATTTTGGAAACACAGATATTTTGTTGATATTATCTATCATCATCATTTCAGCCGAAAGACGTCCACTGCTGGACATAGGCCTCCCCCAAGTGTCGCCACAATGAACGGTCCTGTGCGTCTCGCATCTATCGGACACTCAGGATATCGGATATTATCTAGGTTGCTATTAAATTCAAAACTTTTTGTGTAAAACCAATTCAGTAAAGACCTCGGATAATCTGCTACTTTGCGTGAAATTTGTCCCTTCATAATGTACTCATCTATTCATCATCATTATCATCATCATTTCAGCCGATAGACGTCCACTGCTGGACATAGGCCTCCCCCAAATGTGGCCACAATGAACGGTCCTGTGCGTCTCGCATCCATCGGATGCACTCGTATATTAAAAAACTAAAAAGTCTTTCAATGCTGCGTCTTCAGGTACGTGGTCGCCACTCTAGAAACCTTTCGTCCCCATCGACCATCTGTTTTGAGAGCAATGTGCCCTGCCCACTGCCGCTTAAGTTTGGCGATTTTTTGGGCTATGTCAGTAACCTTGGTTCTCCTGCGTATATATTCATTTCTGATGCGATCTCGCAAGGAAACTCCGAGCATAGCCATTTTCATTGCCCTTTGGGTGACTTTATGCTTTCTGATGAAGCCCATTTGAGTGACCATGTTTCAGACTCATAGGTCATCACTGGCAATATGTACTGGTCAAAAACTTTTCAGTTTTATACTTTAACTAACTTCTGCCCGCGGCTTCGCTCGCGTAAACCTAGGTTTCTCCATACAAACTTTCGACCCCCATTTCATCCCCTTATGGAGTGAATTTTGGAAAATTCTTTCTTAGTGCTCGCCTACAACATAAAAGGAAACCTTGTGCAAAATTTCACGCTCCTAATCCTAGTAGTTTCGGCTGTACGTTGATATGTCAGTCAGTCAGTTTCCCCTTATATACATATATATAGATAATAATCCTACCAATAATTCTAAGAATAATAAGTTTAATCTGACTGACTGTAATGACTGGCCTGTTGGTCTAGTGGTTAGTGGCCCTGGCTGCTATGCCGGAGGTCGTGGGTTCGATTTCCACCCAGGACAAATGTTTGTGTGATGAGCACGATCATTTGTTCTCTGTCTGGGTGTAATTTATATACAATATGTATGTATTTAGAAATATATATGTATGTTTATCAATTGTCTAGTACTCATAACACAAGCTCTGCTTAGCTTGAGACTGGACGGCGTTGTGTGATAAAAAAAAAATGCTACCTTAATTTTAGGATGTAGAATGACACAATAATTGAACAACAAAACAATAAAGTAATCTAAAGTTTACTTGCACTCAAATTTTCAAATGAATCTGAAGGTATCAGAGTTCAAACAAACCAGTTTTAAAAAACAGTAATTTCATAGGCATTTCTTATTATTGTTTTTAAAATAGGTACCGAATTACTGAATGTGCAGTTACTAAAAATTTCTCATTAATTAACACACATAATAGTCAAATGTCGTATAAATAGTTTGAATATAAAACAATAAAAAAACACTAATCTAACCACTTAAAAACAATAAATTCAATCAAAAATAGATTTAATTGACTAAAACATGTTAATACAGTGACGAAGCGCCACGTCTACCTAATAATGTAGTGATGTCCTTCGATATATTATAATGTCGATAGATCCGTTTATATAATGATGTGCCCAGCGATATCGACAAATGTTCAAATAAATGACTTCAACGTAAAAGAAAAAATAATTGTAAAAAGTTTTTTTCAACACACTTGCTCAGAAAGTGACTCTTATTGCACTGCACTTAGGTATATAATGGTAGTCGTTACCAAACTTTGACATTTTGATTACCATTACGCACTAGTGCTATAATGTAGTTAAAACCTTTTTGTTCAACCTCTTTGTTCGCAGAACAAATTTTGAATTCGAATAAAATTCCCATTAAGTTCCGTTTATAAATTTGTGACTTTCTTACTTATTATCCAATTTAAAAGTTAAAATGGACAAATTTAACTTGTACAAACGATTTATTTAATAAAAAAACATTTAGTAAATAAATCGTACATTCAAATTGCCGCCATTTTAAAGATGCGCGCGGTTTTTGGCGTGATTTTTTTTCCGTATTCTATTGTCACTACGAAAGACATTATCTTAAAAACTTTTCACGCAAGAAAACATAAATGTAAGACTAGGTGACAGGAGGTAGACAGTATGGTCAAAATCCCTTAGCCTTCTTTTAGGACTAAATAAAAAAAAATGAAGCGCGTGCTTATGAAAACAGATTTTTACCGCCATGTTACTAATTTTACTATTTTTACTGTTTTCTTCACAAGTGTATTGAAAAACGTCGTATGACACACGTGAGTAATTAATGATTACCGTTCTTGGTTCTCTTAAGACTAAATACCGCCTTGACGGTAATCACTAACATTACACATTTATATCATAATGTACTATTACTTTACACTTTTTAGCTGTAGTACCACAACCAAAAAGAGAGTACCCCCCAGCCAAACTTAAATAGTGTGCAAGTTCTATAGTACGGTATTATATTTAATCATTAAAACATTGTATGACAATTCCGAAAAACCAAGCCACTGCTAGTATATGCTAGGCTGCTGTAGTTATGTATGTTATGCCAATAAGGTATTATGATATGGGTACTGATTACCTGAAATTAAATGATTATTATGATTATTCTTATTGTTTTATTACGAAGTTGGTGCCTACCTTCCATCATCCGATTAGCTCGGTACCTTATAGTCAGAGTCCATCTCATGACAATTCTAATAATCCCAAACACGGTTAGGTTACATTGATTTATTAGAAAGTTGCGGTGCTTACCTTCCGGCTTCATTATCAGATCAGATCCCCCGTATAGTTATAGTATATATAGTTCGATATGTCCCACTCTTCTTTCAGTCATCCATCGACTACATGTATAAACAAAGCAATTTTACTTGTTACGACAGTTCTGCTGTGATCCTATGAGGAGTTCCGTTCCATATCTTGGAAATTAATTTTCAGATCATAATAATATTTTTATGGAACCAACTCGGAAGAATAACAAAAAAATAATTTTCAAAACCGGTTCACAATTGACCGAGAAAGCAGTGAACATACATAAAAAAACAATCGACAACTACATACAGTCGACAAATGTATAACCTCCTTGTTTTTGAAGTCGGTTTAAATGGAGGGAAACTGTGGTAGAGGGGGACTATGAAAAGTGTAACTTTTTTCACCGACCGAAATTTTTACAGTTCTACCTGTAAATAGATATTATTGGAAATAATAGTTTCTGAATCGGTATCTTAAGTCTACTAAACAATTAGTTTGTATTTATGATGCGCAATGGTGTGTTTGTTTGTTGCTTTGTGTCCTATTCACGCTCAAACGGATTGAAGGGATTTTGATGAAATTTAACAGACATCAGAGTTGATTATGTTCCGTAATAGAAAATGGGTGATTCTTTCAAACCGAGAGGGTGTCTCATTCGTCTGGCCTAGTTTTTTCTTTATAATTATATATTGTTATTTGTATATTAGTTTGCCCCTATCACTAAATGTATCAAAGGCACTCATTTGCGCCCAGTGGCTTACGACACAAAATATATAGGTACAAAACGTAGGCCAGATGAATGAGTCGTTCTCTTAGTTTTAAAGAATCACCCAATTATAGATTAATACTTTTAATTTTAAGATTATCTCTTTTGGGGTTATTTACTATTACGTGAGCAAAGTCGTTGACAGATGCTAGTCTACACTAATATTATAAAGAGGCAAAGTATGTTTTTTTGTTTGGAGGTAATCTCTGGAAGTACCGATCCGATTACTAAAATTTTTTCACCGATAGGAAGCTGCTTTATTCCTGAGTGACATAGGCTATATTTTATGTACACAGGCGAAGCCACGGGCAAAACTCTCTTTGTTAGTTTCGGTGTTTCTCCTCTGCCCCCCTAGCCAAGTTACCATCGTTTCGTTAGGGTCGAACGCCTCGAGTAGGCCACGCCTCCGATTTCTTTGTTCTGACGACATCTCAACGCTCAGTCACATTTTCACTTGGCTAGGGGGGCAGAACGGTTGACTAGGAAATAACGAACCCATCAGAAATAAAAAAATAATAATAGAATAATACTGTTGTTTTATCGATATCGGCACCAATTAAACATAATGTTCCCACTGCTGGGAATCAGGCCTCCTCTCTAAGATAAGGAATGGGCCATAATCTATCACGTGGACCCGATGCGTATTGGTGGATATCATAATGTGTTCGAAATTTTGATTCTGGACAAATTGTCGGAACCGATTGCCATAAAAATTTAATATAGAATCAACTTTACTGAGTAAATTATTCCGTCATCATCTGCTCATACGGGTACCTCTAGCATCAACAATTTATAGATAGAATAGTTTTATTATACGTGCAAGAAGACAGTTCAATAATTAAACAGCATCACTTGGATCTCTATACAACTAGTGTGACGTCAGCCAGTAGCCGCATAGGCCTCAGGTTTTTTAAGTGACCTTCTAATTGTTTCCCCATGTTTCTGAAATGTTTTTATATTGCTTAGTTTGACTGTTAACTAAAGGCGGAATTCACCAATAAAACTAATATACAAACTTGTAAAAATACAACAAAAGAAAAATACAGACAAGTGACACTAGTGACAGCGGCTAAACGCGATTATGCGAGCCAAACGTTAAAACGCGATTAGTTTTATTGGTGAATTCCGTCCTAAAGAGTTTCAGTTACCTTCACACTTACGATTGCGTATGTAACCGTAACTTTTTAATAAGTTTAACTCATTGTGACGGCTGTTTATGCTCACTTGTCAATTTTAAGTCTGACATGAGGAATTGTAATAAGCTCTATTGTCTATGATTGTTTTTCTTTTTAATCAGTTTTTTTTTAATAGGCTGTAAGTCCTCCAAACTGTAATAAAAAAATAAATTAATTAAAAAAACCTAATTTTTGGTCATCAAGGCAGTAATATGATAATATATTTTGTTTTCACACATTAAAAAAATATAGTCTGCTCTGGTTACTTTGTGCGTCTAATAAATCGTGGTCGTAGGTCTCCTACATGCCGGCAGCTATCAGGCGGTCGGTCGCAACGTTTCCTTTTCCCTGTGCGAGAGAAAACTGCTTTCTTGTCTGACGATATTCAATCCGCGGGTACAGACGGACACGTAATCTATACTCTATATAATATTACTTGCTTCTGCTAGCAGCTTCACCCACGTGAAGTAAGTTTCTCTATATACAAACTTTAGAACCCTGTTTCATTTCCTCAGGGGTTGAATGTTGGACAATCTTTTCTTATCTCTTATCTTTCTTTTACTGTGTATGTAAAACATACAGTGGCGTAGCTAGGCCCTCAGGGGCCCCGTATCAAACATATTGAGCTCGTTTATTGGAGCTTTCTGGACTAGGATAGGTTAAGTTTTTATTGTGATCTTATGTAGAAAATGCTAGAACAAGTGGAGCTAGTTTTACACATTATGTCATATTTTCATTATTTATTCACTAGTAGTCTCTTATGCACATCGTGTCGGGGCCACTGTAGCGCGGGGGCCCCGTATCATTGATAATGCAGATATGGCGGTAGCTACGCCCCTAACACACATTCTAAAAGATACCTTTTCTGCAAAGTTTCAGCATTCTAGGTCCAAGTCTTTGGGCTGGGTGATGATGAGTCAGGACTATCTTTTATCTAAGGTTGAAAAGTTAATTTGTTGGTTGGTTTCGATAAACGCGCGAATTTGACACGTCCTCCCACTACACCCAGAGCGGGAAAAGATATTTGGAAATTTCATACGTCAAAAAAAAAAGTGAAGGAGCAACCAACATACACACACACATTTTTTTATGTATCAATTAAAAGGGTTTGTTGTAAAGAATATGAAATTAAAAACTACGTCACAATATTTGAAAAGTTTGTTATTCTTAGGACGCTGTCCTGCCGTCCGGTAACCGTCCGGACCGAGCCCGAGTTGTCGACGGCGAGAAGTTTTCCACATACGCCTCAAAGAGGTGTCAGCAAAACCGTAGAGGCCGAGGCCCAGCAGGGCCGAAGCTTACGGAGGCCATGGGTTAACTTCCGAAAGGGATCCCGGGGTCCTGGAATGCAAAGGGCAAAGAAGGAAGGAAGTCTGCTACACCCTCCCACTCCGCCTTAGAGCGAGAGAAATCATTGGATGTTTTCCCACTAAAAAAACACATAATATACAAACTTTCAATTTTATAGCATTAGTGTGATTTTTCTGTAAGTATTTTTTTTAAATGAAATTGTCACTAAATTAGCACAAATAAATATAGATACTATTTAGATTATTGACTGGTAATGCCCCTGACTGAGCAGTGGTGGCCGAGTGGTAACGGCCCTGACTTACGAGTTGTAGTTTGCGGGTTCAAACCCAACTAGGCGCATTACTTTGTGTAATTTATTTCATCACCACTGCTCTCAAAACGGTGAAGGAAAACATCGTGAGGAAACCAGCATTTCCTATAACCAAACATTCGTAGACATGTGACTTTCATCAACCCGTACTGGGCCCGCGTGGTGGATTACGGCCCATTCCCTCTCCTAGAGAGGAGGCCTGAGTCCCAGCAGTGGGAACATTATAAGGCAGACTATGCTATGCTATGCTAAATATAGATACTATTTAGATATGTATAGCATGCATGAGGGTGAATAAACAAATGCTCATTTGCTTCGAGTGACGTCAATATGTCACGAATTCACGGTTTTACGAATAAATCTGAATGATGCATCCATATTTGTCCATATCCTACTTCAATAAAATGTTAAACTGTTTGAACTCAATGTCACTTAGTCCCCTCCTAACGCTGAAGTTAGTCCAATGATTATTCTGGCATGATTTTTTGTCTCTACAGATGATTATTTTCTTAGTATCAACGACAATAGTGACTGTGAGCTGGTCATGATTGTAAAAAGACCAATAGCCAATGGATTTATGGAAGAGTTACCGCGGCCCCTTTTTTAAGGTGGATAAGCATCGAATGCCTTCTCCTATTCAAGGGCGGAGCGGAAGGGCGTGTCAGACTTTTACTGACTAAAACCACACCTATGTTCCTTCTTTGCCCTTGCGTTCCAGGACCACGGGTTTTCCTTTCGGAAGTACCATGACCCAGTAAGCTTCGGCTTTGCTGGGCCCCTACATTTTTGCTCACATCTCTTTGAGACGCGTGTGGAACACTACGAGTCTCAAAGACGCGTCATCGACCCTCTTTATTTTGGCACCATCTTTATTTATTTTTTTAATTAATCAACTTATTTTCTTGTCCCTTTACTTATATTGTATGCCTCTGTTTTTGGTAAAAAAAAAAACATATTTTCTTTCCTTCTTTCTTTTTTTCTTTATCTTTTCGTTATCTTCTTAAAGAAACTTTTGCTTTTTGATTATTTTTCTATGACAAATTGGCAATGCACTGATAAGATACTGCCAGCCTAAAGTGCGCCAAGAATATCATACTTAAAGAGTTGAATAATGATGAAATAATACACTCATTTGTCTAGCTTCTAAGACCACTTAAGAATCAAGAAAAATCCAAGTAATAATTACAAAACACACGTGATACATTGGCCACGTGTTTTTGTCAACGTTTTTATTTCCAACGCTACATTGTGTCATGTTACGACGAAGCAGGGAATACCTTGATGACGTTTAGTCATTGTGTAGTGGCCACATCATCTGATTAATTGCAAAGTGTATTGACTTCGAGATTACGAAGATTTTATGTAACTGTTGTCTTTGTTTCATCATTAATCAGGCTGTTAATGGAACTGGTTGAAAAGACGTACGGTGAGTATCCACCCTTACGTTGTTGAAACCTCTTCGGCCCAAATTAAGCGTTTCGCCTCGTCATTTATACCGCGTACATCGAAGGACTGGAACAATTTGCCTGCTGCGGTCTTCCCGTCCGATTATAATTAGAATGTCTTCAAGGCTAGAGTGATTGGGCTCCTAATAAACTAGTGTGCCTCACCATCAATCGTGAGCCGCACTAATATTATAAAGGCGAACGTTTGTGTGTGTTTGTGAGAGTGTCTGTTTGTTTGTTCTTGATGCTCGTATGATTGAATGGATTTAGATGAATGGCACACCGGTAGCCCATGTCCTGGCATAGCACCAGTGGCGTAGGTAGTCCCAAAGGGGCCCCAGTTTTTTTTTTTACACCGTAGGCCCTACTAGCACAGAGACATGAGACGGAGTCACGATAGGCCATGACAAAGATAACCAAACTAAATGGATAAATTACATCCATGTAAGACTGAGACCGATGACCTCGTTTATTGGAGTATTCTGAAATAAAAGAGAGGTTAAGTTTTTATTGTTATCTTATGTAGAGAATGCTAGAACGAAAGTGAGCTATAAAAATTGAACATCATATCATTTAGTAATTATTCATTAACTACGCACCTCTCTCATCAATAAGAGAATTGAAGGTTGGGGGTAACATGTTACGCATTTTTACACATTTCGGAAGCCATGTAGACTGGGGGCCCCGTATCATTGATACGGCTGATATGGCGGTAGCTACGCCCCTGCATAGCATATAGAATACTTTTTGTCCCGGGAAATTATCCCAAGGGAATAAAAAGGACCCTATGACCTATTCCAGGACGTAGCCTACCTGTGCCCCCTTTGAACGCGAAGAAGGAACAAAAACGCACATACAAACTCTTGCCCATATAATAAGTACGAAGTGTGACGTTTTCTTCTATACCTTTCTGTAACTTTATTATCGTTGCTATTGTGTTGTGAATAATCTTTTCTAAGATGGAAATAGCCTTGGCAAAGACTTAAGAGCACGTATTTTTAGAAAAGGACACATCAAACAAGTCAACGACCTCTTTACATACGTTTTAATTTTTGAATTTCGAATAATTTGACAGCTCTATTGTCTTCCGTCCTTTTCTTATATTTATAACAAGAAAGAGATAGCAATAATCGTAGCTAAATGTTAGCCAATCAGAAACCAGCCCATAATTGTATATACGCTAAACCAAGTTGAAGACATTTCGACGCGAGTGTACACCCAGTTATTAGAAAACTCGTATGTACTATAACTTAGATTTCTAGTTCCTAGTTTTCTAATCAATAAAATCTGTATTTTTACGGCGTCCTCGCTTGAACTAAGCGTATTAGGAATGTAGCAACGTGTTAATAGTAAAATTAGTGAAGAATCTCCGTTTCCTTAATTACTAATTTATGTTAAAATTGTTGGTTTAAGGTGTTTGTATCAGATTTACGTGTAAAAAATGTAAAGTTGCTCAAACAGTTCACAGAAGTATCGGCATTATGTTATGTAAAGGCGTTTCTGCGTTATTGGTCTCGTGGTCGGGAGCGCGATTGCTGACCGTGAGTTCCTAGGTTCGATTCCCTTGTCGGGCGAAAAATACTGGAATTTTGCTGGTGTAATACCCTCGTGCCTCGGAAAGAACGTAAAGCCGTTGGACCTGTGCTTGATCTCTCTCCAGTCGTGCCGGATTGCAGTTCCATCAGGCTATGAGAGTAAAGATATAGAGAGCTGCCCTGCTAATTGCAAATGCAGTACCTGCAAAATGGCGCGGTTCAGATATGAACGCGTTAAACATGTTTTTTGATATCTAAACAACAAGTTTTAGTTATTTAATTTTAAAAGCGTATCAAAAGAATAAAAAAATAATATTTTTATGTATACATTAGCCGCTTGAGATGTCATTTTGCAAAAAAGATAAAATCCCAAATATGTCGATTACTGCATTTACAATTAGCGGGCTAGAGAGTACTCCTGTGTTTGCGTAGACACTTGAGCACTATAAGGGCGTGGACACATGTCTGTCACCGTGTAACATCACGATGCCCCTACCACGGCACGATGCCCCTACCACGGCACGATGCCCCTACCACGGCACGATGCCGTGTACGGTCCACAGCGGTGGACAGGTTTTCTAAACACGTATTACTTTTGTATACGAGGACTAATCTTGGTTAGTAGTTCTTCAAAACTTGATACGGACATTAGAATGGTCTGAACATTGGTACGGACATTGTACTGGTGATTAGTCCCACCCAGGACAAATGCATCATTTTCAATATGTTGTTGATGAGCACGATCATTTGTTCTGTGTCTGGGTGTAATTTATCTATATATGTATGTATTTAGAAATATATAAGTATGTTTATCAGTTGTCTAGTACTCATAACACAAGCTCTGCTTAGCTTGGGACTAGACGGATTGTGTGATAGTTATAGAATATTATTATTATTATTATATATTCTAAAATATTCGTAAAATTTTTCATCTCCACATGTTTTCAGCTCTTCATATTTTCTCTTAAAATGATTTCCATCATGGTTCATTAAAGAAAGATATGGATTCACCCAATATTTTCTTTGATTCAGTGTTTTCTTCATTCGTCGCCTTAGTAACAGAAGCAGAATAATACGTCTTTCGAAAGCCACATCAAGACAAAAACTGAACGATGGTTGCTGCCTTGTGTCCGCGGTGCACCGTAAACGGCACCGACGTCGTGTCGTCACCCGGTAGCGGCGTCGTTTGTTACGTGACTGGTGGTCGGTGCCGTACCATAGACATGACTGTGTCCACGCCCTAATATCTTCTGTGTACCTGGCTATAATCTCCGTTAAAATTGACCACTCATCATCATCATCATCATCTTCCTGCCCTTGTCCCGTGTTATTTGGGGTCGGCGCAACACGTTTTTTTCTTTCATTCTGCCCTGTCACTCGTCATGCTTTCACTAACTTCCTTCTCCTTCATATCAGTCTTCACACAATCCATCCATCTTTTCTTTGGTCTCCCTCTCCCTCTCCATCCATCCAAATGTAAACTCATAACTGTTTTAGTAACATGCGTTTCATCCACTGAGATTGAAATTCGGTCGAGGCGTATATATCTAAACTGTATATACCACTTATGTATACTGTACATAAGCCCCGTAGCAACCAAAGATGTTTGCTACACTTACAGTGCGACTGTGCAGCACTAGGCTCCAAAAGACTAGAGTATCTGGGCCAACCATTTCCTAGGCCAGAGGACTATAGGCTCAGCCCCATCAAGGCCATACTGGGACTCATGACGAAGGTGCACGGAAGGCTGGGGTTTGAGTAGAAGGGAGGGGGACTAGCACAAAAGATCCAGAAGGGTCGAAGTGCTCTGGTTTTAAGGCCAGCCCCACATCAAGATAAGATAAGATAAGAACCAAAGATGTGATGTTTGTGACTGTTTCATCAACCCCAAAAAGGACATGCCTTTTTGGGGTTGATGCAGTCACAATGGGTTTTAGTGAGATAGTGCTAGCAAATTAGGTCTTGTATCAATATCTACCTATGATAATTGAGATGATTTGTAATGAATACTTAACAACATTTCTTGTGTCCGTTTGATGAGTCATTCTTTCAAGTTGCTTAATATACTGCAAATCTTGCTTTGATTACGCAATATGGACTTGATTTTCCTGGTGTTTATACGTTTATTTATGAATTTGAAGTGGGCCTTTTCGCAAGTAATCTGGGATTTAAACCAACGCAATACTGACGAACAACAAGATGACTGCAAGTGTAACGCTAACAGCTATGGGATATCAGCAAACAGCTGCTGGTCGACTATTCCCCATTGATAGTGATGTGCATTAATTTTTTGATGCCCAATAAGTTTATTCCTACACATTTGTACATATCATTGTATTTAGTTTATGTATATACCTATTAAGGTATAATATTTATTAGTTTACATATTTAGAAGTACATAGTTATATAATTATGATTGTATTGATTAATTTACATTAAAGGGATGCAACTCGACATACACTACTATTTTCACTATTTTTCATACAATTGCTCTTACGCGATTATAACAACATTACACATTTTTCGTTAGAAATTTTGAAAACACAGTATCTTGTGGATATTATCTAGTCTTCTATTGAAATCAATTTATAAATTTCTATAAAACTAATCCAGCAAAGACCTCTGAAAAACTACTACAAATACTCACAAATTAAAAAAGTCAAAAAAGTAACCAATTTAATCCAGATTTCAAAGGTCACTTTTTTCAAAAACTTTGAAGGGTTAAAAAAAAGCACGTATTTCCTAGAACCAGTTTTGTAAAATTTGCGAGTAAATTATACGGAATTATCGAGTGCTAACAGAGTTTTCAAGCGTTATCTCTTTTTTTCGCGTTGCATTTTCGTCAAACAACGCGTTGGATTGCAACAAGCTTTTAAACCATGCTCTATATTGACGATAGGCGAGTGTAAAAGGACAACACAGATTTTAATCATTCCTTTCCATTGTATTGTTCCTCCATAAGTAAATAAGTATAATAAGATTTTTTTTTGCCACAACACATGGTTGTCGTAACCCTAGCAGATATTGGCCCTACTGGGCCCCTACAGTATTGCTGCATTGAGGCGCGCGCGGAACACCACGCGCCATCGACTCGGGCCTCGTCCTTACGGACGGAGGTACGGAAACCTGCACCTACGGTAATTAGAATCTTCCAACACCTGGGGAATCTCCTCCAGCGGCAGTTAAGGCGTCGCCGCCGATCGCCTCTACCATGTCCTACCGGCGGTCCGCACAATGGTGACACCCGAGCGTTTCTTCCGCCTGAATCCTAAACAGGAACCCCCCGAACTGACTATGTCTGGTGAAGACCTGAGTCTGCAACTTCCAGAAACAGACAAAAATAGAAGTATCAAGGTAAGATTTGGGCTGCGGCGTTATTTGAAAGAGTAACCGCCGCCTAGGAACGCATATAGGCTTACTGAATGATCACAAGTGTGTTTATTAATACAATAATGTAAACCATATCATCAAGATAATACGGTAAACACTAGGTGTCAATGCGTTATAGTTCGGTAGCTATTAGTGTGGCGGTACATACAGTGCGCGAGTTTTCACCGCGATGAGACGCGCATGCAATAGTAATGCAGTTCTCTTTAGTTATGCACTCCGCGTCCCAAGCTTGCGCAATGTTCTTATATCCTCCATTTTACAATTACGATAGATCCACCAGGAGTTCTTTTTTGTGTATTTACATTTTTTTTTATGTTGGTAATTTGGTTGTCACGTGCGGAATGTTGTAGCTTTGTTCACGTGAGAATGAATTAACGTATGAGTGTTTAGTTTTGTGAGCAGTTTTTTAGAGGTTTTTACTTGAATAGGTTTGAAAAATTTGCCGAATTTGTGACATAGAACATGCAAGTTTTGGAGATGTATACGGTTCTATCTACATCGCTGAAGATAGGACAACATGGTGAATCCACAACAAAGTTCGTTGTTGAAATTATGGTCTTCAGCATTGAAGGTAAACGAAACAACGAGATGGGACATACGATTTAGACTTTTTAGCAGTCTTGTAGGTGGTATTAGTTTAAGATCGGAAGTCGGTGAAGAATAGTTCTACATGGTTCCTGTTGGAAGAAGATGAATTTTGTGGTTTACTATCCAATCAAGCCTTTTTATGAGCATATAATTATAATATAATCCTTTTTATTTGTTTCGTCAATACTTCATAGTAAACATGACAAGTGACAGTAGTCTCGTGAGTACATAAGAGATTAGCATTTGCCTCTCTGTCTATCAGTTCATTAAGTCATACTAGTAGGTATAAAGCCGCGGGCTTGAATAGCTTGGCATGATTAATTTTAAGAATTCATCATATTTTATGCTGACACAAGTTTCTAATTTCAGTGGTAGCTATACAAGGGTTGTAGATAAATCTATTACCAACACGCCATGGCATGTGGGTCCAGTATTTCATAAATTTATAACTTGTGATTTTTACCAACGCCACATCCCATCTCTTACCAATATGCCAATATTCTAGTATGGGACCATTATAGGCTGATTACACTACAGGCTAAACGAAATAATCAGGCTACATTAATCATTATGATCATTGGTAGCTTTTAATTTCTTACGTCTGATCAAGTGAATATTATTATGATTTCATTAATTTCCATTAGGCTTATTGTCATTTGCACTTTGTAGCATTCCTCGCTCCGTGCCAAAAGTTTTTCTACAGTTTTCATTATGCATACAACTATACGCTACCCTTATTCATATTGTGCATGGATGTCTTCTCTGCGTAGTCCTTAAATGATCAATATTATTCGACCAAGGAAACTAACCTCAGAGTTTGTTTCTCCATATCGCCACCTTCTCTCTTAGTCGGTTAGGGATCACTGACCTCAGCAATATCAAATATGGTTTTTTTCGACATGTTCGTTATGTTCATTGGTCATTTACCATCAAGAATGATCGTAGTCAAAAGAGTGGTAATTTAACATTAAAAAGAAATACGTCATGCTTGTTATTTATGCATGTTCCTCCTGGCAGCCAAGTGGTTGCCTTTACCAATAGAAAAAAGTCGTGAGCAATAGATACATATTGAACTTTCTGGGAAAGTGTTGCGTAGTTACTTTATTGTAGGTAAGTGGTTGAATCAGCTTTTTGACAATTTATCTAGATCTTTAAAAAAAAACCGGGCAAGTGCGAGTCGGACTGGCGCACTGAGGGTTCCGTACAAACTTACCTATGAAAACAGTTCAATTCCTGAATTGAGATACGAAAATTGATCCGAATAGCAAAAAAAGGTTTTTTTTTTGTGTTGTAACTACAAATTTACAGTTTGCAGATTTTTTCCTATGTTTGTGCTATAAGACCTTGCTCCATGCTAAATTTCAGGATTCTAGGTCAACGGAAAGTACCTATGAATTTAGATTCCCTTGAGAGTGTCAAAATACACGTTTTTTGCGACATAAACGGCAAGCAAAGCAATGTGGACGGATGCTTAAACTTTCCTTCTTCAAATGTCGATTAAAATAAGACAGTTAAGAATATATAACTACTTCCTTAAAAATAGATACAAATATTTCAATATTGCCATTCCGGTAGCCTCTACTTAAATGCTCCTCAATTTATAATAAACACAAATCCTTACAGTTGTGTAATAATGGCCCTGTATTAGTACCTTGTGGCAGACCTATTTCTTTTTGTACATTTTATATAAAATGCTATGGTATTTAATTAAAAAATAATTAACAGCGTTTCTCTGTCCATTAAAAACAACACACCGTTATTATAAAATCAATTTTTTATAATATTTAACATTTTCTTCTTTGATGATTCCATAATTATTTTGATGTTCAATGGAGTCAAAGGGTTGTGTATATGTTGCAGTAAAAGATTATATGACTAAGTATTTATTGGGTAGAAACTGATTAATAGGGACTAGTTTTAATAAGGAATTACACGTTTTATGATAGCCACTCAATGAGCTCTTCAATTTCTAGTTTAAATTGTTTAATTTAAGTTTCCCTGTCAAAGGTTAGACTCGTGAAATTACCCGTTACGAGAATGTATTGAGTTATGATAGATGTAATTTCATACTTAAACTTTGTTCGTAGTTATAAATAAATTGACAAATCCTTGGTTTCCTATATTATTTTGTATTAAATATTGTATCCTAAGGGAACATACACTGCGTATAAAAGGTATCTTATGTACCATTCTAGGATATGGCCGTTGAGCTAAATTTTATCTTAATAATTTCAGTAGGTAAGGCATGAAGAGGTCAGACAGACTGACTTATAAGGAATAGAGTAAGAATATAACATCATATTGAACCTGTATTGCCCTTAATTTTATATTATGGAGTCCACAAAATTCGTTGGGCTTGGCCCAGATAATGGTGGTGATAAATGGGACAGATAGCCACGGGAATAGAACATTTGAAAATAGTTAGGGTTGTGGCTTTTGGTGTGACTGTAAAGTTTGTGAACCATTCTGCCATGTATTCAGCTGTGCTAGTGTATTCCAAAATCAAATTGCTTTGGAAGTTTACCATACCTACAACCGGGGGTCACCACTGTGTGGACAGCCCTCCCCAGGAGGACACGGTGAAGCATACGGTAGAGGTGTGCCCCGCTTGGGCAAAGCACCGCTGTGTCCTCGTGGGGGCAATTGTCGGCAACGATCTCTCGCGCCGGGCCTTGTTACAGGCCATAATCCGAAGCGAGGAGGAGTGGCAGGTGGTCATCTCCTTCTGCGAAGCAGTAATGCTAGCAAAGGAGGAAACCGTACGTGCACGCGCATGGGAGCGGCCCTCATGCCCCAGCCACCAGGATCCAGATTTTGGGCCACCATAGGCGCGGGCTTGCGGACGGCGAGCAATGGGTAGCTCGCCGTTCGACAGTCTAGTAACCGTCCGGATCGCGCCTAAGTCGTCGATGGCTCGTATTGTTCCTCGCGCGTTTAAAGGAGATGTCTGCAATCCGTAGGGGCCCAGCAGGGTCGAAGCCTACTGGGGCCACGAGCAGTGTGAAAGTGAAACCCGGATGATGGAGGAGAGATGATACTGAATGATTTTCTCCCCGAAAAAAATAAAATGAAGCATACCTACCTGTTTTTGGTGGTTAATTAATAATTGCTGATGCACTTTAAATTCTATATTGAAATAGGTTACATTTCTACTAAAATTTTGTTTCTGAAATAGTCCTGCACCCGTGAGGTATTACTGTAGAAATGCAAATGTAGACAGTGGTGGAAAAGCATAAGGTGAACACACCCAGCTTTTTCACCAGCCAATAACATTAAATTAAATGAAAAAAAAAAGATTCCTATGCATGACAGCTTTCGCTGCGACAAAAAGTCGTGTCGACTGCGACTATCATTCGCTTCTGAGAATGTTTACTAATATAGATTTGACGTAAGCGCTCAAGTAATAGCGGCTGCGGCGTTAAGGAGAGAGTAGTCGCTTAAGATGCGCCACCCAGCTTTGTTTAGATGCATTTCTAGACATAGGAAACCGTGGAGTCAAAGTTTTGTATAAAAATTGGTTTTTAAAAAGAAATTAAATATTGAATTATGAATTTGGCCACGTGGCAAGAGTAGCAAAGGCTAATGGCCCCGCGCATTGGAGTAGGCCCCACGTGGAATTAAAAAAAAAATGTATTCTAACCACTTCCTAATTTTCCATAAAGATAATGTAGACCTATGGACTCATCGTTACCTAAAGGCCCCGGAGTCTGTTGAAAAAATAAATTAAAGTAATTTTGATTCGTTGTCATTTATAAAGATTTAGGGGGCCTTTGGTAGAATTGGCTACATGCCCAATGTTGGCTTAATCCAGTACTGGATACAGCACTAGCCGCCGTAATTCCGACCCCGACTGCCAGCCACGGTAGACGCGGGCTTGCGGACGTCGAGCACTGGGTAGCTCGCCGTCTGGCTGTTCGGTAATTAACCGGACTGAGCCCAGTCGTCAACAGCGCGTAGTGATCCTCGCGCTCCTCAAAAAGATGTCAGGAAACCATAGGGGCCCAGCAGGGCTGATGCCCGCTAGCTAGGACCGCGGGGAATTTCTGGAAGGGAAACCCGTAGTCCTAGAACGCAAAGGGCAATTGAAGGATACAGGTGTGGTTTTAGTCAGTAAAAGTCTGACACGCCCTCCCGCTCCACCCAGAGCGCGAGAAGTCATTTTGATGATTGACTACCTTAAAAAAAAGAGCACTGGAACTTATACTGTGAATAAAACTGTAGATAAAATTAATGAAGATTGCTCTTTTAAAAAATATAATGCCATTAAAAGTTACAAAAATACTTTAAATATTCTTACTCCTCAGCTTTTCGAATTGTTGTCGAAAAGGAATTTACATTTAGCAAAACAAATTATGTTTACTAACCATGAATGACGTTATCAATAAAGTACTGAGTAGGTCAAGATGATAACAATGAGGAGAATCCCATAACTTATAATTAGTCTGTAATTTTTATTGAGGAAAATCGCAATGTAAATTAATGTATGTCTATTCCAAACCATTGGGCTTTCCGGTCATGCATTTGATTTTATGTAATGAATTTGTTGTTTCACACCAATTGAAGTTTTCCTTAGGAAAATGTGAACAATAAATTCATTTATAGAGGATTCCCCGGTTTGTGAAATAAAATCGTTCGTCGTTTTGAGCTTTTCACATTTCACATTATACAAACTGACATGCTATCTTGTTCTAAGCTGTTTATTTTTGCATTTGTTTAATTTTTTTTTCAATACACTTCCTCTAAAACCCGCTGTTATCCCACCGCTTTTAGGCACGTAATAGACTGTTTTCCGCACTAGTGCAGAAAAGTGCGCGTGCTCTCCCCCGCCACAATTTTATTACATTTATCATATCAGGCTGGGCGCGCGTCGATCCCCACGAATCACCGGTCAATCCCCGTTTATTCGTTTCTTCGTAAATGAATCCCTCGGGTACTTAACACATTTTTTTTTGTTTCCCTTTTCTTGTCTTTTATTATATGTATCACGTACATGAATTGTTAAATAAATAGATATTCTAGCCTAAAAAAATACGAGCCACGAAGCTCCCAAGCTAAGCAACTCAGTGTGACCGTGTGCTAAAAGTGGGTTAGCGCAAGAAAGCGTCGCGCGCACAGCGCATGCGCGAACTGCGCCCACCTGCGCCGTGCGACCATCGACACTTTTTACTATTTTGTTATGACTTTGTAGGTCTATGGACTTGCTTGTATGAATGTAGAATGTTATTTTATGTGTTGGTTTTTATTATTATTCAATCAACATCAATAGATATGGAATGAGCATGTTTTTTTTTTTTATTTCTTAAATTAAATACTTGTTAGCTGTGGTAAACAAATATGGAAAAAAAATCTTCAATATTAACGAAGTTACAAAGATTCAAAGTTGCTAATAAGAAAGAGAAGTCTGACATGGCAGGGGCGCCGACTCCGTGGGTGCTCGGGGGTTCGAGCTCCCGTGAGAAATAAACAGTGGGTGCCGAACACCCCTGAGAATAGACATCAAGAAACAGATCAGTAATCGCCTTTTAGGTTACGTATAAATTATAATATTTATTCATACTAAAAAATGGTTTCATTTTATATTTTTATCAAACATAATTAGTAATTAAGTACGCAGTATGTAAGTAGGACATTTATTTATTTGTTGGTTGATCAGTGTGCATTTCTCTTCTCACACTTCGCCACTTTTTCGAGTCTATCAAATGAGCATGAGCACCCATGAGGTTTTCTAAGAGCCGGCGCCCCTGCGACATAATGGTCTTAGAAATCAAAGGCAATGACACTTGTACGGCCGCCAAAGAAAACGTCATCGTGGCGGGAGAGACAGATTTGTTTGAAATTGATAAATGTATCTTGTTTTACCAATTTCGATATTGTTTTCACAATTAGTATTTAATTTTTGTATATTAATTGATAAACTGGTTAGTTAATATGTATTTTTTTCATGCTTATTCCGTATTGCTATTTCATCGTCTTTAGTTTTTTTTTCTTAGTTAGACACAATCATATATTATACAGTCGATTTTTTTTAGATATTATCTTTCATATCGTTAAACATATTATAAAATAAAGCCTCCAACCGCATCTATCTGTCTGTAATATTCACGATAAACTCAAAAACCAATGTTTCGATTTTCATGCGGTTTTCACCTATAAATAGAATGATTCATGAGAATTGTTTAAATGTATCTATAGTACATGAATATTCTAGTAAAGATAAGCTGAGAATTTCAAAGATTTCTGAAGAACAAGATTTGTAACACCGGTGCGAAGTTAGTGTGCAATAAAATTTTAGAAAAACGCACACTGGAAATGAGAAACTCGGGGCCCTGGGACGAAAGCAAAGAAGGAACAGGAGTGGGTTTTTAGTCAGTAAAAGTTTGACACTATCTCACGCTCCACCCAAGGGCAGGATTTGTGATTAGATGATTTTCCTACCAAAAAAAAAAACACTGGAAGTGGAAAAGTAGTAAAAATTTCCCTCTTGTCCAATTTACTAATCTTGGTGGAGACTAGCTCTCATCGCAGGAGGCAACACATAAAGACATATAGTGCACAAGTGTGTGCAGGTTGGTTTTTCTTTATGATCTAATTATAACATCCACAAAGTGGGTGCCTGAAGATGGACGACGCCGCTGAGGCCGACCTGGGAAGAGGTAGTGAGATGACCTAGACGCCTAAAACAAGGGCTGTTCGAGGTGACTGCAGAAAATAATACCTAGGACAAGTTGGGAATTCCTTTGCCCAGCAGTGGAGAAGTATAGACTAAATAATAAATAATAAAAAAAGTATAACATAGGTAACCTCAGGTAACAAGTCACGCCTATATACCCGCCCATTGTGACGGTATTCCATTGTTCATTATAAAATGTGGTTTTCTCTAGTTACTTTGAAATTATGTATTTATTACTTTATTTATGTAGGTGAATTGGCATAACATTAACGTCACTAAAACCACACTTATTAGATCACTAGGTATTTCTACTTGAATTAAATTTCTAATGAACAATTTCGTAATTAATATTTACGGAATTTAACTGAAGTAAGTATTTATAGTAGTAGCAAGACCTGGGCCATCGAAAACTCAACTGGAGAAACGGTGACAAACATAGAAGCAATAGCTGAAACTTGGAGACAATATTGCCAGTCTCTCTTTCAAGACCCGAAATCGGAGTGTTATGCCCCTACGGATCCCGGAAACGAAGATCTTGAGCCTGATATTCTGAAAGATGAAATACGAGCCGCTATTAAGCATCTGAAGAACGGCAAAGCCACAGAGGCAGATGCAATACCGATCGAGACAATCAAGGCATCGGGCGAATATGGTGTCCAAATCTTCCACACCCTATGCAATAAGATATGGCTCACGGGGCAATGGCCAAAAGAATGGGCTCACACTATTTTTGTCCCCTTGCACAAGAAGGGTTCCACCAAGACGTGCAGTAATTACCGACTTATTGCTCTTATCTCTCACACAAGCAAGATTTTACTGCAGGTACTGAACGAGCGTCTAAAGTCCTACTTGAGCAAAGAAATTGCTCCTGAACAGGCTGGTTTTGTTAAGGGGAGGGGAACCCGGGAGCAAATTTTGGCGGTTCGTCAAATTATAGAGAAAGCCAAAGAATTCAACAAGCCTACCTACATATACTTTGTGGACTTCTCTAAGGCGTTCGATTCCGTTAAATGGCCCAAACTCTGGGAAACGCTGACGGCGATGGGTGTTCGGCATCAAGCAGCGTTTATCGTCTTTGGTACAGTCTCGTATTCTCACCATTTTTGGTCACGTATGCCGCAGAGGGGAAGTGGCTATTGAGCGACTTGTAGTTCAGGGAAAGGTTGAGGGTACCAGGCCACGAGGAAGGTCGCCTATGAGGTGGACTGACCAGATTAAAGCGGCAGTAAGTGGCTCATCATCACTGCACGAATGCACGAGGAAGGCGGCCATCAGAGAGGAGTGGCGGCGCGTTGTGAAGCTTGCCACCACCTGAAGTGATGACCACGACCACTCTGTCAAGAGTGATATCGACAAGGAAGAGATAGGTATTTATATTCGTATTATTTTGGAATACGAGTTTCACTGTAAAATCGATGCGTCTCAAACTGTATGCAATTTTAATGACGCATATGGACTTAGAACTACTAATGAATGGGATATGTACGATTTTTGATAACTACACATAAATTTATACACATATAAGTATATGAACCTTCAAGCACAAATATTAACTTTATAAGTGTATATTAAAATTAAAATATTTTCATATTTATATAAATATATATGTATATTATATATATTCTACACACGTCCATATGCTCTAATGCACAGAGCATTGGTCGAATATTTTAGGTTTTTTTTTTTTGATGATGGGGGGGCCTGGAGTTCTAAGATACAGGCTTAGGCTTAGTTTAGACTCCAGATCTCCCAAAAATTACAAATTCAGATACATAAGTTTTTATGCTTTTACTGCTAAATAACATAAGTATTGGATGTTTGAAGTGTGATTTGTGGAGATTAATAAACAATTTTTTGATTTTTGATTTGATTTGATTCAATTGCTTTCACTTCCAAAATTTTAGCTCACGAATAACTTTTCTTCTCCGGGCCATTACAGTACTAAAGGACTTACCATAATTTGTGTTAAAATATCAGTCACGAGAGCGAGAAAGAGTTCCCTTTAACAGTTCAGTTTAGGTCGTCAAATGGTTCGCGAGTGGTAGCACTGCAGATCTCCAAAATAAAAGCTATTAACAATTTCTGTGCGGAACGAGGTCTAATACGCCTCGTATGTGTCTTCCTTGCGGTGCGGTTAAGAAAAATATAGTCTTCTATGCCGTGCGGAGACCCTAACTTCAATTTGGTTCAGTTTAGCAAAAAAAGATGAATATACATTTAAATTGCCTTATTAAAAAATAATGCAATACGGGGTCATTTTAACCTCGTACTGCACTGAAGACATAAAATTGTAGGTTTTCTTTTAATTTAGCCAAAAAACTTTCGGTTTCTTAAACGTTACAGGTCTAATAAGCCCCTTGCCGCCATAATGATAATTTTAAAACGAGGTCTTAAACGCCTCGTACCGCAGGAATGGATCTATACAAAACTTAGTGCCGCTTTCAACGTGTTAAATCAATAACATAGAGTTCATTTGTTACAAGAAAGTCGTAGGTATACGTCATTGTTTTTGGTTGCCTTTGAAATGCGTAGTTTCCACCGTTGGAAATTCTATTATGAAAATAACTTTTTTTTTTTAATTAGATTTCAAATACTATATTATAATAATACAGAGATATTACAGAATATACAAAACACAGAGAAACCAATAAATAACTATTCCGGAAAAATAATAACGTATCTTTATTATAAAGTTTATTTGAACTTATAATTTCAAATTAATCCAATTTCGTAGGTAAGAAACTTATGTGACTATATTTTGTTATTTCGTAATAAATATTACTATCTAAAAGTGGTTTTACTTTACTAGGAAATTGATTATAGTTAGGGAAAATAGTTTAAGTACACGTTTTCAGTTCTTAGTAAATTATGTCACTTTAATTATATCATCGATTACTCCTCCTTCTCTTCCTCGAGTCGTAATCCTCATTACTGAGGGTCGTGAAGTTCCCGCTGGATTAGTTTCTTGCTAATGGTCTCTCGCCATCTGTGACGGTTCTTAGCGTAATGAAGTCATCATCATCATCATCTTCCTGCCCTTGTCCCGTGTTATTTGGGGTCGGTGCAACATGTTTTTTTCTTCCATTCTGCCCTATCATTCGTCATGCTATCACTAACTTTCTTTTCTTTCATATCACTCTTCACACAATCCATCCATCTTTTCTTTGGTTTCTCTCCCTCTCCATCCATCCACATCTTAGCGTCATGAAGTGCGACGTGCAATTGGGTGTCCAGTGTGGAGCGGACCTGATCTACCCATCTTTTTGGGCTGCGGCCTCTTGGTCGATCATCGAATACTATTAAGTGGTCAATTGTTTTGTATGTTAGTAAAAGGTACTCGAACAACTGTTTTTATTTTGAAAATTATATATTTCTCTGTTACAAAACTTAATTCTCAATTTTTTATTGTATCTACACCTATACAAAATATATATTTTACTAGCTTTTGCTTACGCTTCGCCAGCATTCATAAAATATAACCTATGTCACTCTAAAGCAGCTTTAAATTGGTGAAAAAAATTTAGCATACGGACCAGTACTTTCAGAGATTACCAAAGAGATTACAAACAAAAAAACAAATAAAAATAAACTTTACCTCTTTATAATATTAGTGTAGATTAATATTATTATAAATACTTTATTGCACACCATTTATAAAAATAAGTGTACAATAGCGGTCTTACTGCACTGCGAAATTTCTTACAGACCCAAGATCAAACCTTTGGATGGACTCAATAAAAGGAAAATATTCAGTGTACAACAACATTAATAAACAATACAATAAAAAAGATAAATAATACATAAAAAAAATACTAAATAATATCAAAAAAATATAAAAGAGAAAGGAGAAGAAAAATTAAAGTAATATGTAATATATTTTGATATATCTAAAGGTTTAACTTATACTCTACGACTTTTATAGTTTGAATTACTTGATTCTTTATATAATACCCACACTATAGGACTACAGTAAAATTTTCTGGGTTGCCTATATATATTTTATGCAAGTGCCGATAAATAGAACATGTTAATATGGGTTTCTGGCACGTAGCCCCGAGGCTGTGTACGTAGACGTGCCCTACACACGTAAAGACCAACATATATCATGGTATATTAACATAAATATAAGTGAAACACTTTTATGGGCAATAAATTATCTCATTTTTATGTATGGCGCTACAATTGCATCAGAACAGGACTGAGTAGTTTTTAGTCCTTTTAAATTTTAGTCCACATTTTCTTATGATCAAGTAAAAGGGACGGCCTGTAATCAATGAATTTGAGACATCGTGGTGAAAGGATTAGTCAGCGTCATTTACTATGCTGTCCATCCTGCACAACCACCTGCAGTTTTCAGGATCTATACGAGGCCAATAACAGAGCCGTAGAGGTTGCGAAATACTGGTCAGACAAAAAATTAGAGTACATCGACACGAAAAGAAGAAGAAGAAGAAGCATGTAATCAATCTTGTAACTGGAACGTTTGTGGGAATTTCTGTTGTTCTAAGGTTGAAGAAGACTAACCATTTGGGGAGGTTACGCGTGCGGAGCAATTCCGCATGCGTGATGAAATCCGCACGATATTTAAAACATCCTCCGGTCGTAATACATGGAATACCTGGGTGCCAAACTTCATTTAAATCCGTTCACCCGTTCGAACATGAAGATGTAACAAACATACTCACAAATTTTCGCCTTTACAATATTAATGTGATTTGGTAGATGCAGTTGTAAGATATTAGGCCCTACCACGAGCTCTTAACGCGATCCATTTTACGATCTAACCTGAACTGTTAAAGGGATAGAGCTATATAGGGTGTATGGCACCACCCCTTTTTCTCGCTCGCCCGACTGACCTTCACGACATGGGCCCAGGAGAACGGACTTCCAGAAAGTTCTAGAAAAGTAATAGGAAAGTTCCACTTCAGACTAAATTAGCAGCGTTACACATTCGTAAGAAAGAAATGATTAATGTCATCCGTACTAATTTAATTACCTCTTTGATGTTGACTTTCTAATTATAATTGAATCAAACATGGGCACACGTAGTATTGCTATAAGAACTAAAGCAATAAAATTGAGGCTGCAATTATCAAGACGAGAAAGTATTTATTTTATCTCAGCCATTTCATATTTATATCTATTATTTATTTTGAAGAGTGACTCCAGTGAGTGAATTATAGTCAAAAATAAAAAGCAAGTCAATTGATGGATTTGGCTGGTGATAATTCATTCACCAATCACAGTCGCTAATGCTATAATTTAGGTTCTAGGAACTAGGACTATGCAACCTAAAACTCATCTTCATTTCAGCCGAAAGACGTCCACTGTGGTCCACAATGACCGGTCCTGTGGGTCTCGCATCCATCGGATTCCCGCGACTCTCACCAGGTCATCGGTCCACCTTGTGGGAGACTTTCCAGCGCTGTCTTTCGGTACGTGGTCTTCATAACCTTTCGTACCCATCGACCATCTGTTCTGCGAGCAATGTGCCCTGCCCACTGTACCATAAAACTAAATGAGGAAAGTGAACGCTTCCGAATGTCGCTGCTCAGTACGTGATACACGTGCTTGCGTTGGAATGGCCTCACTAGCTCATGGGGACCGCTAGCAATGGCAGGATGATACGAGTCGGGTGCGCGCTAAAATTTAATTGTATCCCGGTCTCCCGGCTCATGGCAGGAGGAGGAACTGTGAGGTTTTAGCATGTAGGAGTCCCACGTACCATTCCGTTCTCCCCAGACGGAGGAGGATTTACCCATATACATTTTTTATTTGTAGTTTGTAAGGTAGGTATTTTTTTTGTTTGCTTTTTAGGGTTCCGTACCCAAAGGGTAAAAACGGGACCCTATTACTAAGACTCCACTGTCCGTCTGTCTGTCACCAGGCTGTATCTCATGAACCGTGATAGCTTGGCAGTTGAAATTTTGACAGATAATGTATTTCTGTTGCCGCTATAACAAAAAAATACTAAAAATAAATGTTAACGAGTAATTGGAGCTCCCATACATCAAAGGTGATTTTTTGCCGTATTTTGCAACGAATGGTGCGAAAACCTCCGTACGCGAATTCGACTCGTACTTGGCCGGTTTTATAATGTTGTTATCTAATTTGTTTGTTGTTATCTACGTTTTGTAATGTTTTTATGTAATGGTGTCTTCAAGGCTAGAGTGAATAGGCTCTTAATAAACCAGTGCGCTTCACCATCAACAAATGCATCACTGCTTACCATCAGGTGTGATCGCAGTCAAGCACTAGTTTATAGATAGATATACTCTGTACGGTATACCAATATTGAATCAGAAATGAAGATTTCTGCAGGAGAACCAAGGTGGCCGACATAGCACGAAGAATCGCCAAACTTAAGTGGCAATGGGCATGGCACATTGCCCGCAGAACAGATGGCCGTTGGGGCTGAAAGGGTCTGGAGTGGCGACCGTGTACCGGAAGCCGCAGTGTTGGAAGCCCCCTACAACGGGGACCGATGACCTGGTGAAGGTTGCGGGAATCCGATGGATGCGAGACGCACAGGACCGTTCATTGTGGCGACATCTGGGGGAGGCCTATGTCCAGCAGTGGACGTCTATCGGCTGAAATGATGATGATGACCAATAATAAAATTCCAATAGGAACTTAAAATTGATAGGGTGTCATATTGGGCACCCTACCAATTTTCTCTATCGCTGAAAGCGATTTTTACAGACAACCTTTCATATCATTAAAAAAAAACGTACTATACTTACTAAAACTATTTAAAAATCGTACTAAAACTAAATTATAGAGTGGTGCCAAGATCTCAGAATTTATCTTCCGGGGAACTCCAATAATATCAAATGATTTTTGACTTAGGCAGACCACACACTTGAGACAAAACAGTCTTAAGACAGACTATTGCTTTACAAAACATATGAAGAAGCGCACAATTGAGACAAGACGTCTCATAGACAAAATTGTCTAACAACAACAAAAACTGCACAGTGACAAGTCTGTTTAACGACAGTGGGCTTCCCTTTAGTATGTATGCGGGTGCGCACATCGAAGACAAAACAGTCTAGCGACGTACTTTAATAGTAGACTTTCTTTAATAGTGTGTCAGTAGTGATGAAAAAATATCGATTTATCGATATTTATAAAAATATTAATAGCGGCTTCGGTATATCTGGGAAAAGATATCGATAAATCGGTCAAATTTTCCGAGATTTTCGGTTTGAAATTAATAATCAATAATAGGTAACAGTATTTTTTATGCAAAATGTATATTATTTTAATTTATGTGAATCTTAATCAGACTAAATTACAATATTCTAATAATCTAATTTGATAACAATAATATACTAATTAATAACTTTCTGAACGTATTTGGCTTTGCTTGTTAGTACAGAGAGTACGTAACTATAATAAATAAATAATTGGTATAAATTACCACGTCCCATGAAAAGACTCTAAGGTGCCTCTGCGAGTTGGCTTCGGCCCCTCGTACGTCTTCCAAAGGTCCAAGATCCCAGATTCCTAATGATTGAGACGAATAAATAAAAAAGGAAGGAAAAACCTAATTTAATTTAGGCAAAAATTTTAGCCACATTGTTATCCTATAATTCGTTATTTAATTAAGCAACAAACAAATATGCTTACAAAACTCTAATAAGGCTATCATTATTTCATTCATGGGTATTTTGACTCTTTAACAAACTAGTGTGATATAACAGTCGTTGTAAATAAACAACGACTGTTATATCACACTTGTTTGTTTGTTGTAAATATACAACGACTGTTATATCACACTTGTTTGTTTGTTGTAAATATACAACGACTGTTATATCACACTTGTTTGTTTGTTGTAAATATACAACGACTGTTATATCAGACTTGTTTGTTTGTTGTAAATATACAACGACTGTTATATCAGACTTGTTTGTTTGTTGTAAATATACAACGACTGTTATATCAGACTTGTTTGTTTGTTGTAAATATACAACGACTGTTATATCAGACTTGTTTGTTTGTTGTAAATATACAACGACTGTTATATCACACTTGTTTGTTTGGTATTTTAGTTTCACGGCTGAGTTGCTTACGTCTCCGATTTGTGTTTTGGAACTAAGTATACTCTTCCTCATGCGATCTGTTCTTTTGACTCATAGAATACTTCGTTCCATTGCTCGCTGGCAGACCTGGAAGAACACCTGATGAAGGAACACTTCCACTTTTCCTTAAAAGAAACGAAAGAAACTGCATCCTTCCCACCCTCATCTACGGAGCGCAAACGTGGTTAATAACAAAACGTCAACAAACAAACATGGTCACAAAACTCTGTTAAGGCTATCATTATTTGATTCATGAGTATTTTGAGTCTTTAACAAACTAGTGTGATATAACAGTCGTTGTAAATATACGACTGTTATATCACACTTGTTTGTTTGTTGTAAATATACAACAACTTTTATATCATTTGTTTGTTTAGTACAATAATATTTACACAATTTTCGGGTATAAACCGAGTTTTATATTATGGTGGTTCTTATCAGTAACCTCATGAACACCATGGTCACATTTAGGCTTTTTTTTTTAGGTTAGATCCAATGACTTCTCCCTTTCTAGGACGAAGCGCGACGGCGTCTCAGACTTTTACTGACTAAAACCCACACCTATGATTACCCTTTCGGAAGTAAACTCATGGCTATAGGCTATAGTAAACTACGGCCTTGCTGGGCCCCTGCGGTTTTGCACATTTGGGCGTATTTAGGTAAAACAGGTACAATAAGTTACGAGTATTTTTATTGTCTTGTCTATCATCTTTGTTCAGGAAATCATTAAGAAATTTCTGCTGCTCTGAGTGGAACGAGGGAGTGTCAGACTTTGACTTAGTAAAATCACATGTGCTATACTAACTGTCCCTAGGTCCGGGCCTTGGTACAGCCATGGTCCGGAGCGAGGAGGAGTGGCAAGCGGTCGCCTCCTTCAGCAAGCAGTAGTGCTAGCAAAGGGGGCCCGATGCGATCGGCCGCGTGAGGCAACGGTCCCCACGCCCCAACCGCCGCTGGGATTCTGATCCCGATTTTCGGCCACCGTAGGCGCGGTCTTGCGGACGGCGGGCAATGGGTTGCTTGCCGTCCGACCGTCCAGTAACCGTCCGGACTGAGCCCAAGTCGCCAACGGCGCGTACGAGCGCGTCAGGGAGATGTTAGCTAATCGTAGGGGCCCAGCAGGGTCGAAGCCTACTGGGGCCACGGGTAATCTGAAAGTGAAATCCGCCCAAGAGCGAGATTTGTCATTAGATGATTTTCCCACCCAAAAAAAAAAAACTGTCCCTAGGTAAACTCTCGAATCTGAAAATTTGCATTTTTTTTTTTTAAATTTCTGTATCAAGCTTAGCTTAGAGGTATTTTTAATGTGCGTACTAAAAACCGATAATTATCAGTGCTTATTGCTTTTTTTGAAGTCGAATAATATCGGTAAGCCGGTATCAGTTAAGCCGTCGTATATGAACGAAAGTTAAGTATTTGCGTGCATACGCGGTAGAGGCAAGTCACCCGAATGAGACGGAACTACCGGTTACGCGAGTGTTTGCCACACACCGACGCATGCTGCCGCAGTCTGATCGCGGTTTTGTTTAAATAGTACAATAAGTTGGCATTCAAAAAATTGTTTTGGTCTCGTTTCAGTGTTTTCTAGGTAATAAACTGGATCTGATAGTTTCGATATTTTTCAGCGCGGTACGTATTCAAAATAATACCAAATATTCCGTTTAATTTTATGTGACGTAAACTATCAATTATAGCAGTTTCGATATGTTATGGTGCGGTTCCTTGTAAATAATCGAAAGTGCCAGTTTCGATCGATAATGTCAGTGCAGTTACGTAGTATATGATAGTAACTCATTTTTCTCAAAAACTATTCATAATTAAAATAAATCATTTTTGACTAATGATTCTTTAACCCAACCTAAATATGAAACCAAAATATACAGATATAGTCATTAATAACAAAGCTATACATAATATAAACTTCAAATCGCTCTCCTGTAAAGTAAGCTTTTTCAATTCCGATAGTTTACCTAGGGATAGTCGATATATTTAGCAGCGAATGTGTCGATGATTTCTTAGCAAGCTTCGCTGAGCTAAGATTTTCTTGTAGTGTTGTTTATATAAAGTCAATACGCCAAAAATCTCACCTCCGAGATCGCTCCTGCTTCAATGATTCCACATTTTGTCCATTGTTATGCAGACACTTGAGATATAAAACTACACCAATTTTCACAATATCCACTAGAAATCAATTTGCGAATAATTAAAATAGTCACTGAACTTCCCTAAAAAAATACCACCAAAAACTCCCTATCAAATGACTTCTCCCGTTCTAGGGTGGAGTGAGGGGGCGTGTCTGACTTTAACTGAATAAAGAACAACTGAAGGGTACAAGTGGGTCTTTCAGTTGCCCTTTGCGTTTCAGGTAGCTGTACCTTCTTCAAAAAAGCCCGTAGGTGTGTGTTGATTCATTATTGCAATGTGTTTTAGTGACGTACAACGTGCGTGTAGGAAATTTGGATAGGAAAACCATAAAAAAACAATAACCGTTGCATTAACATCATAGTAATAAAGGTAAATTGTGACCACAGATTAAAAAACTAGTGGTTTGACATAAGATTGACGTGGAATAAGCTCTTTCGGGGAATCACTAGCGCCTGGTTCTAACTATTAATTATATCTACCACCAAACAGCGTCAATATATTTACGTGAGTTATGAAGGCAGTGGCCTGAAGAAATGAAATATTGCTTTTTAATAAAAGTTTATCGTTGCGACTGAGATGGGATTCGCCCGAGCCGTAGGCGAGGGTGCCATGGAGTCGAGTGCTCCAGTGACCAATTTCCATGTATATCAAACGTTTTTCAAAACACTTACGAAGATATAAATAAACTGGGCTATATTTATATCTTCATAAGGGCACCACGGTGGACCATTGTGCGTGGGCCATGGCAGTCTTCATTCCAACCAGCCCACCTCTCTCTAAAAGGCGATGAGTCCTTTCAGTTTGCTCAGGACATCTATGAGTGAATTCGATGCTCCCAAAATTCATGTTTCTATTTATAGAGGTTCCTCTTGGTCATTTATGATTGCCTGATGGATTCTGAACCTCTGTTATCACAACAGATATCATATCTTCGCTTAAGTGTCTTATATTTAGTGCAAACAGGATATTTCCGGTCTTTCATGTCGTATTCAATGTTTTGTGTAATTTATTTACGCTCTGAAAACGGTGAAAGAAAACATCAAAAGGAAACCATATGTCCTATCTAAAGCCAAAACTACGAAGACATGTGACTTCCACTAATCCACACTGGGCTCGCGAGGTCGATTACGGTCCATTATAATTTATTTCACCACCATTGCTCTCAAATATCGTTAGGAATCTACATTTTTTTTTTTATTCTCGATAGGTTCACGCCGCATGCATGGGTTCGCATGTTCTAGAACCAAAAATTCGAAGACATAATGTGATATAAACCAATCCACTGTGGTGTGGTGGGCCCATTCCCTTTCGGAAAACATCGTAGGGGAATGGGCATATCCTAGAGTCAAAAATGCGAATATATGTGACATCCACCAATCCACACACTGGGCCTGCGTGATGGGCCCATTCTCGTTCCTAGTGAGGAGGCCTGACTCCCAGCAGTTGAAACATTATGAGGTTGATGTTATGACGAATCCTAAGTGGGGAAGAGTCTGACGACAAAATGAAAAAGCTGTATTAATAACTAGACCAAACTTCCTTCCCTCAACATTACCTCTTAAATTGCATTAATGACGATGCCTCGTGTTTCCCTCTCTGACGAACAACCATGTTAACCAATATTATACAACCATATTAAACCATTGTTTTCCTCCACCGTTGTATATTCAACTTCATGACAATAAAACCTATAACATATTTTGATGATGTTAATTTATTTTATTGGTTTCATGTTGTTTACTTCCTTGAGGGATCCATTGAGGGTTTTATACACACTATGACGACGTTGTATTATATTGGTCATTCATAGACAATAACAAAAGATAAGGGTATCCCATATCCTTTTGCGGACGACAAGCAATAGATGGTCCGGCCCAGCGGCGCTGTCTTTTAGAAAACCTCATGGGTGCTCATGATCATTTGGTGACTCGAAAAAGTGGCGAAGTGTGAATAGAGAAATGCACACTGATCAACAGACTGATTGACTGATTTAATAAATAATAATAAATTGAGAAAACATCACATATATTGTCCTGGTCCCAAACTTAAGTTTTCTCTTGTACTGTGGTAACCAGGAATAACGAAGGTACCAGAACACCCAGAACCAACACAAATATCAGTTTCATCAATAAACATTTGTGTTGGTGCAGGAATTGAACCCGCGACTCTTGCGTCTCAACCGGCGCTCTAAACTACTGCGCCAAACAGGTTGTTAGGTAATGAAAAAACGCCCATCCCTAAAAGGCGATTACTGATCTGTTTCTTAATGTCTATTCTCAGGGGTGCACCTATTGTTTATTTCTCATGGGTGCTCGAGCCGCCGAGCACCCACGGAGTCGGGCCTGGTCCGACCGTCTTGTAAAGACCGAGCTCCAGTTATCGAGGGGGCGTAGTGCTCCACTGAGATGTCAGCAATACTCTAGGAGCCCAGCAGGACCGATGTCCATTAGGGCTATGGGGAATTTAACTCCAGTAGAATTTATTAGATGACTTGCTACCTTCCAAAGAAAAACTATGTTCTTTGTTTTTGTGTCGGAAAATCATTAAATAACCTCTCTTGCTTTGTATGGAGCGAAAGGAATTATCAGCCTTTTACTGACTAAAACCTGTGTTCTTTTAGTTGCACTTTGCGTTCTACGACCGCGGTGACTCTTTTGAACAATCTCGTAGTCCTGGATGTATCTCGTATAAGCATGCTTAGCATATTCAGCCTTTTGATGTTCCCACTGTTGGGACTCAGGCCTTCTCTCTAGGAGAGGGAACCGTAATCCACCACGCGGGCCCAGTGCGGATTGGTGAATGTCAGATGTCTTCGAATTTTTCGTTCTAGGACATGCCAGTTTTCTCACTATGTTTTCCTTCAAAGTTTTGAGAGCAGTGGTGATGAAATAAATTACACAAAGTAATGCGCCTGGTTTGGTTTGAACCCGCGACCTACAACTCGTAAGTCGGGGCCGTTACCACTGCCTCCCGTATAGTAAAAATTAAATCTTACAAATGTCAACAGTCGATCCCCAGCTGTTGCAGCATTAATGTGAACCTTACCATAAGGAAACTCCTACAGAATAGGTGTGAACAGGCATCTTCCACCGCAAAAGTTCACCTCGTTTGTGAGTGTACCCAACCAACTACTACTCGATGACCTTGGTTCTTATGAGGATGTCTTTAATTCTGGTCTGATCACGTAAGGAAACTCCGAACATATAAGGCTATGGGAGAGCTCCATTGCTCGTTGGGTGCTGGGTTTCATATAAGGCTATGGAAGAGCTCCATTGCTCGTTGGGTGCTGGGTTTCATATAAGGCTATGGGAGAGCTCCATTGCTCATTGGGTGCTGGGTTTCATATAAGGCTATGGGAGAGCTCCAATGCTCGTTTGGTGCTGGGTTTCATATAAGGCTATGGAAGAGCTCCATTGCTCGTTGGGTGCTGGGTTTCATATAAGGCTATGGAAGAGCTCCATTGCTCGTTGGGTTCTGGGTTTCATATAAGGCTATGGAAGAGCTCCATTGCTCGTTGGGTGCTGGGTTTCATATAAGGCTATGGAAGAGCTCCATTGCTCGTTGGGTGCTGGGTTTCATATAAGGCTATGGGAGAGCTCCAATGCTCGTTTGGTGCTGGGTTTCATATAAGGCTATGGGAGAGCTCCATTGCTCGTTGGGTCCTGGGTTTCATATAAGGCTATGTTGCTCGTTGGGTGCTGGGTTTCATATAAGGCTATGGGAGAGCTCCATTGCTCGTTGGGTCCTGGGTTTCATATAAGGCTATGTTGCTCGTTGGGTGCTGGGTTTCATATAAGGCTATGGGAGAGCTCCATTGCTCGTTGGGTCCTGGGTTTCATATAAGGCTATGTTGCTCGTTGGGTGCTGGGTTTCATATAAGGCTATGGGAGAGCTCCATTGCTCGTTGGGTCCTGGGTTTCATATAAGGCTATGTTGCTCGTTGGGCGCTGGGTTTCATATTTAGTAAGGCTATGGAAGAGCTCCATTGTTCGTTTGGTGCTGGGTTTCATTTATGGTATGGGAGAGCTTCAATGCTCGTTTGGTGCTGGGTCGCAAGTCTAACTGAATGCAACTGAATCTAACTATTGGGACTGTCTATTTGACCGCAAAACCTCAGCTCGGAGTTTGTACCGATGGCTGATTGGTTCGATTTAGACTTTCTTCTTTACTCTCGGGTCTTCCCGTTACGCGGGGGTCGGTTTTCATAAAGTGAATGCCCGAGGGTAGCCAGCAAAAATCAATTTTTCGTATGTTTTTTACAATTTGCTGTTCAGTATCGGATAGTAAAGTGAAAAAAAAAAAACAGTAATGACATGTATGTGTTTGAACAATTATATGGACATTGTTATTGATTCGGTACCCCGAATAGTCCCAGTTTATTTTTAGGGTATCCCACCTAAAATAAAGTGTCAAATATTTTTTTTTTTCTATATTTCCTTTTATAGGTACTTCCTTATCAATATGCTAACAATTTTAAGGATAACACTGGAAATTCGGCAATTGACGTCATTAGTAGGAAGTATTAATTTAACAGCGATTTGTATCCTCGCTCATTAGTTCAAGTTATACTCTACTTATAATTTAACAGGACAAGGAAAATAGGCCAGACTATTGCTAAGGTAAATTAAGTAACAAAACCATTATTTTGATAGCTACAATCAATCAATTGTAGGGTTACGGAACCCTACAAAATGTAAAGTAACCTCAAAAGGAAAAAACGGAACCCTTATAGAATCACTCTGTTGTCCGTCTGTCTGTCTATCTGTCTGCCAGGACCCTTTATCTCAAGAATGCGTGGAGGTATCGAGTTGTAATTAAAACCATATACTTAAGTCTGCGGCCCCTTGAATCTGTAAAAAAATTAAACTTCTAAGTTAACGAATAAAAAAGATACGGCCGTTTTTGTCGCAAAAAACGTATATTTGACACTCGAAATTCATAGGGTACTTCCCGTTCACCCAGAATCCTGAAATTTGGCATAAAGCAAAGTCTTATAGCACCGGTATAGAAATAAGTCTGAAAACAGTAAATTTGTTGTTACATTTGTAGGTAGGTAGGTAAAAATACATCTTTTTAGCAATTCGCAAAAATCTTCGAGACTCCGTTCGGGAATTGTAGTTTGTACGGAACTGATTGCGATTCTGATTCACACTTGCCCAGTTTTTGGGGTTCCGTAGCCAAATGGCAAAAAACGGAACCCTTATAGATTCGTCATGTCTGTCTGTGCGTCCGTATGTCACAGCCACTTTTTTCCGAAACTATAAGAACTATACTGTTGAAACTTGGTTACTAGATGTATTCTGTGAACCGCCTTTTGATTTTCACACAAAAATAGAAAAAAAACAATAAATTTTGGGGTTCCCCATACTTTGAACTGAAACTCAAAATTTTTTTTTTATCAAACCCATACTTGTGGGATATCTATGGATAGGTCTTCAAAAATGATATTGAGATTTCTAATATAAATTTTTTCTAAACTGAATATTTTGCGCGAGAGACACTTCCAAAGTGTTAAAATGTGTGTGGCCCCCCCGTAACTTCTAAAATAAGAGAATGATAAAACAAAAAAAAATTATATGATATACATTACCATACAAACTTCCACCGAAAATTGGTTTGAACGAGATCTAATCAGTAGTTTTTTTTTAATACGTCATAAATCGTAATCGTACCGCAATTTACTTTTCAAGTTTGTACGGAACCCTCAGTGCATGAGTCCGCGTCGCACTTGCCCAGGTTTTTTTTTTATTGTTATAAACTAGCGCTTGACTGCGATCCCATCCGATAGTAAGCAGTGATGAAATCGTTGATGGTGAGGCGCACTAGTTTATTAAGAGCCTATTCACTCTAGCCTTGAAGACACCTAAATTATAACCAGCCTGGAAGACCGCAGCAGGCAAGCAGTCCTTCGAAGTACGCGGTATAAACGACGAGGCGAAACGCTTAGTTCAGACCGTAGAGGTTTCGACAACGTAAGGATGGATAATTGGCGTACATCGGTTTGTCCAATGGATGGTGGTTGGGGATAGTCTGATGGTCATACTGTCTGGCGTCTGATTACCTATAGTGACTGTCACCGATCTACAACGGACACTCATGATGGGTGCAATAATATAATATTATATACTGACTAACTCCGGCCAGCGGCTTCGCCCGCGTGTAAGTCGGTTTCTCCATACAAACTTTAGACCCCCGTTTTTCCCGTTAGGAGTTGAATTTTGGAAAATCGTTTCTTAGTGCTTGCCTACGTTATAAAAGGAAACCTTGTGCAAAATTTCACGCTCCTAGTCCCAGTAGTTTTGGCTGTGCGTTGATATGTCAGTCAGTCAGTCAGTTTCTCCTTTTATATATATAGATGACTCTTGATAAAACTTTCTCGACTAGATTAACTATACCTATGTGAACGAGTCTTTATTCTCAGAAGACACACCCACGTTTGAGAGCCGGTACTGGCTCACGGATACATAATACAGTAACTGTGTCCATCAAGGCCCTTGGCATTAACTTGAGGTTATGTAATTAATGGATCTCAGTCTCCGGTTGGCGCCTTGCGGTCTGTTGGTAACGATGTCTCTTCGTAAATTTCATTGAAGTAGTATGTCTAGATAACCGGCAATCTGTATAATTCAGAGACCTACCTAGGCAATATATAAAATACCTGGAGTGTTCAGGCAATGTATGAAATATTATGAATATTATTATCCAATACATACTTTACCTAGGTAATGTACACAATTCCTAGACAAACTATTGAAATTTTATTTATAAATCAACTTAGATACATATTATTATTACTAAAAAAAACCGGTCAAGTGCGAGTCGGCCTCGCGCACGAAGAACTCTTAGTACCATTATCTAGTTATCATGAGACACATATAACTTTTATTAATATCGAGTAAAAAACGGTAAAAAAAACACGTTTGTTATATAGGAGCCCCACTTAAATATTTATTTTACTTTGTCTATAGTATTTATTGCTGTAGCGGCAACAAATACTATAGACAAAGTAAAATAACATACAACAATACATCATAAAGTTCATGAGATACTGCCTAGTGAGAGACAGTCGGACAGTGGAGTCTTAGTAATAGGGCCCCGTTTTTACCCTTTGAGTACGGAACCCTAAAAAATATATTATAGATTAAACGAATATTTTAATTACAAAAATATTTATTGGCATATGATAATTAAATAATAAGTATGTTTGGATAATGATCTCAATATATACGATTTAATTTTGTGGGGGCGTGTTGATATGAATAATTAAACTTAAACAGAGTTATTTTGTTTCCCAAAAATTGTTAACGATTGAATAATTACAAGGACATTATTATTATATATTTTCTTTTTTAAATTAAGATCGACATTGTTATATTTCCTTTTTCGTAATTTTATATTTTTAATTATTGATGTGCCCTATAGGGTAAAATTTACAAATCCGTGATAAGACCTGTCATACTGTATAATAATAATAATAATAAGTGCTTTATTTGTATTTTAGACAATTTTACAATTCATAATACTTCTGCCAAACTGCATAGCAGTTTGTTGGCAGACGTAGCTCCGGTATTATTACATTATTATTAAATTATTATGTATAGATCAGAATGTTGGGCTGTGAAATAGATGGATGAAAAAAGATTGCATGTACCGGAGATGAGAATGTTGAGATGGATGTGTGGTGTGACGAGAATGGATAAAGTGAGAAATGAGTAGATTAGGGGAAGTTTAAAAGTGGCACCAGTGACTGAAAAGTTGAAGGGGAATTGTTTCTCTTGGTACGGTCATGTAAAGAAGAGGGATAAACCGCATGTTACTAAAAGAGTTATGAGTATACATGTAAATGGGTGGAGAGGGAGAGGAATGCCAAAGAAAAGATGGAAGGATTGTGTGAAGAGTTATATAAGAGAAAACGAAGTTAGTGATAGAAAAAGAAAGAAAGAAAACATGTTTATTCTGCCCAAATAGACGCACAATAAAATATTATATCTGTCGGGCCATGTGCAAACCAAGCATAACTGTGCTGCACCATAGACACTAGACAATAAACACAGTTGACTGGTATGTATGGTATATATAAAAGGAGAAACTGACTGACTGATATATCAACGCACGGCCGAAAACACAGGGCCTAGAAGTGTGAAATTTTGCACAAGGTTTCCTTTTAAGACTTAGGCTAGAGGCATAGGATTTTCCAAAATTCACCCCCTAAGGAGAAAATGGGGCCCAAAGTTTTTATGGAGAAACCTACTTTTACGTGGGGCGTTAGGGCGCAGGCGGAAGCTAGTTTAAATAATAGATTTCGATACCGTTATTCCTTCCAAACTATATTTCGATATAGTTAAACTTAATTACATAGTTATAACTTTCATAAAATACTAAATTATCGAATATATCGGCTACGGACGGCGAGCAATGGGTGACTCGTAGTCCGATCGTCCGGTAACCGTCCGGACCGGGCCCAAGTCGTCGACGGCGCGTACTGTACTTTCACGTGCGCTTCAAAGAGATGTCAGCAACCGTAGGGGCCCAGCAGGGTCGAAGCCTACTGGGGCCATGGTTGATGCGAAAGAGATCCCCAGGGCCCTGGAATAATGGCAAAGAAGGAACAGGAGTGAGTTTTTAGTCAGTAAAAGTCTGACACTATCCCCCGCTTCACTTGAGAGCGGCGGATGTCATTAGATAATTTTACCACCTGAAAAAAAAACTCAAAGATGCTAATTTCGGTTGAGCCGAATTTTCAGCCGCTTTTTGGCTGAAACAGCCAAAACCGTTTTATTGGCCGAACCTTCAGTCGGTTTCCAAAAACATATACTTCACATCATACAATATCTACATGACTCTTGCATCAATCAATAGAATTATCATCATCATCATTTCAGCCGAAAGACGTGCACTGCTGGACTTAGGCCTCCCCCAAGTGTCGTCACAATCAACGGTCGTGTGCGTCTCGCATCCATCGGACTCCCGCAACCGTTACCACGTCATCGATCCACCTTGTAGGAGGCCTTCCAACGCTACGTCTTCCGGTACGTGGTCGCCATTCCAGAACCTTTCGGCCCCAACGGCCATCCGTTTTGCGAGTAATGTGCCCTGCCCATTGCCACTTAAGTTTGGCGATTCTTCGTGCTATGTCGGTGACCTTTGTTCTCATTTCTGATTCGATCACGCAAGGAAACTCCGAGCATAGCCCTTTCCATTGCCCTTTGGGTGACTTTAAGTCTTTTGATGAGGTCTATTGTAAGCGACCACGTTTCAGAGCCATATGTCATCACAATAGAATTATAAATGAATGTTATCCTAAGTTTTTGATAATGCAAAAACAATTTTCACTGACGGATTGTTTGATAAATATCTCGTTACTTAGCTATTGACACTCAATTTAGTTAGTAAGATAATATAATTAGAGCTGTGTCATAGCTCCAGCATTCATAAATGATCACTTTCAAATAACAAAGAGAATGAGATCAGTGCTAGAAACGATCACATATTCAATATATTGTGAATTAATTTTATTGTCAACATGTTTGTTGACCATTCTAGAACACTAGTGTTATTATGTATGTAGAAAACTGACGTAGTTTCTGTCTTAGATCATTCTTCTATTCAGTGAAAATCAATCATGAAAAATCATCTATTTTAGAAAAGGAGAAACTGATTGACTGACTTATCAACGCACAGCCGAAACTACTGGGACTAGGAGTGTGCAATTTTGCACTAAGTTTCCTGTTATAGCGTAGGCGAGCATTATGAGGATTTTACAAAATTCACCCTCTAAACGGATGAAATAAGGGTCCAAAGTTTGAATGGTGAAACCTTTTTCACACAGGCTCTCTTGTCACAGTATTTGTCATCGAACTCCTCGGAAACGGCTTAACGAATTTTTATGAATTAGTTTGTGTACATTTGTTAGGTCTGAGAATGGGTCGTAGCCTTTTTTATGCTCCTAACCCAACCCCTCATTTTTCTTTGATAAATTATATGGCAGACCAACGCTTCCGAGTCATATAGTTAGCATAAACAGCCTTATAATGTTCCCACTGCTGGGACTCTGGCCTCCTCCCTAGGAGAGGGAATGAGCCGTATTCCAATATGCGGGCCCATTGCGGATTGGTGGATGTCACATGTCTTCGAATTTTTGGTTCTAGGACATGCCGGTTTCCTCACGATGTTTTCCTTCACCGTTTTGAAGGCAGTGGTGATGAGATTGTATTACACAAATTAATGCGCCTAGCTGGGTTTGAACCCGCGACCGCGGGGCCGTTACCACTCTAGTCAGATAGTTATATATATATAATCGAGACGCAGTAGGTACGACTATTGTATTATAAAATAAACGATTGAATTTCAAATCGAATTAAATCCTTATTTAAATGAAAATACTAGAAGTCTTTGACGGGAATGACCAGTTCATAGATACGACTCTCTTTCGGAAAAATTTAAGGAAATGTAAATAAAAAAAGTAAAAATATTTTCAGTAGTAAATTCCAATGTAAATTATTTATCACTGCAGAAAGCTCCTTACGCGCTGATGAGTTCATTCACCTTTTTGTGGCCATTTTCGTTTATCATCCTAGCTTCTACACATAGGTAAATGTACCTACGTCCAATGCACCCGAGGCAGTCACAACAAGAGCTATTTTTATATACTTACCATACATAATCAGCCTTGTAATGTTCAAACCTTATGGAAAGAGCTAAGCTCTGAATTCCTTCAAGATCGCATCAGGAATGAAGATGTCCGCAGGAGAACCAAGGTTACCGAAATAGTCCGAATAATCATCAAATTTTAGTGGGAGGGCACATTGCACGCAGGACAAACGGTAGATGGGGCATGAAAGGTTCTGTAGTGGCGACCGCGTACTGGACGATGCAGTATCTGAAGGCATCGCGGGAATCTGATAGATGATAGACGCACAAGACCGTTCGTTGTTGTGATACTTGGAGAAAGTCTACAGTTGACGTCTTTCGGCTCAAATGATGATGAATGTTCAAACTGCTGGGACTCAGGCCTCCTCTCTCCACCCAATGCGGGTTAGATGTTACAAGTCTTCAAATGTTTGATTCTTGGACATTTTCCTCACGATGTTTTCCTTCACTGGTTTGAGGACGTGAGTGATGAAATAAATTACAAAAATCCCAATACTGCTCAATACCTCCGTGAACGCTTTGAGCACTTCGTTCCGAGGGGTAAACCCTGTCGCACTACCAATTTATCTTCTCCTCCGTACTCCGCGTCACACTTCCAGCTGCTATGATGGCTCCTTTTCTGTAACTACATTGCTTCTCTGGAACTCACTCCCACACTTATCTCTGGAGGTCTTCAAGATGAAAATTTAAAGAGCACTTACTTTCACAACTGACATAATACTAGTATTTATTAGTATGTACGTATACATATATATTTTTTTTTATTGATAGGCTCGCGTTTGACCACTATCTCACCTGATGGTAAGCGATGATGTGGCCGACGATGGAGCACGCTTACCTCGAAGTAATCTGTTCAAATCTTGACTTAGGGGGCGTCCATAAATTACGTGAGATGCTTAAGGGAGGGAGGGGGTCGAGTCAAATCTCATCTAATCTTACGTTGGAGAGAGGGGGGGTCTCGCCAAATATCACGCAATTTTTTTTCAGATAGAAACAAAAAAAATATGGACATGTTGGTTCCAATAGTCTCTCTTGTGTTGAATGTTGACCTTCTTGGCAGTCACTGTTTGATGGATAGTTTTTCTTCTCTATACAACTGTCGTACGTTTTTTGAAGTAAGAAAGACTTGTTATTCGTCAACGTGATCGCCTGATGGCTGTACTCATGTATTTTTCTAATTTGATTTAATATGCTATAAATTCTACTGTGTACAATTTCTTCTGCCTTTGATTGCATCTCGGAAACCTCTACAAGAAGTTAACATCTTGAGACCGCGCATGATTCTCCATGGACTGAATTAGAGTAGATATTCTTTTTTTAATCACAGTTGTTACGATTTAAGTATTCTATTGTTAAATTTTTATTACATTTTATAACTCTCAGCAATATTGATTACAAGTCTTAACTAGTCGTAAATAAAAGCACGAAGCAATTTTTTTTTACAATAACAATCCAACTCGTTTAGGTAAGAAACCCACATTTTGAAAAATCTCACGTGAGATTGGGGGATGGGGGAAGGGGGTTGAATAAAATCTCACGACATCTCACCAGGAGGGAGGGAGGGACAGAAAATTCAAAAAAACACCTCACGTAATTTATGGACGCCCCCTTAAAGACCCCTAGGTTGTAGCTTTATTTTTATATACTAGACTTACTTATGTAGTATTATATTGTAATCCAGTGTACAATCAGTGTACATCTATCCACGAATGTGATCTCTCTCTGTCAATCAAAGGTTTGCTGGGAGAAAACTCATTGTTGAGTTAAGCTCACATTTGTACATGACTTGTCAAACTACTGTGTTGTGTGCTGTGTTGTGTATTACATGTTTTGTGTCCAATAAAGAATTAAAGAAAAAGTAAAGCGCCAACCTGGATTTGACCCAGCGACATACAACTCGTAAGTCCCGCTGTTTAAACTGGACCACCACTGCTCCTACTATTTTATTACTATGGACCCGAAATCGACGTCACAGCTAACGATAATTGATTCGGCAATTATGCGAAGTTGTTTTCATTAGGGGATTTTCATAAGCAAAGAGAATGCAGCAGTGAGGTGAGCCCTGTTTATAAAATGATATATACTTATATTTTTTTTACGTGGGAATTCATTTAATGACTACTCCCGCTCTAGGGCGGACCGAAAGGGCGTGCCAGACCACTCCTACGTTCCTTCGTTGCCTTGCATTCTAGGACCCCGGGTATTCTTTTCAGAAGCGAAGCCATAGCCCTAGTAAGCTTTGACCCTGCTGGTCTCCTACGGTTTTGCTGACATCTCCTTGAGGCGTGCGTGGAACATTACGCGCTGTCGACGACTTGGGCTTGGTTCGGACGGTTACTGGACGGCCGGTCGGCGAGCTACCCACTGCTCGCCGTCCGCAAGCCCATCATTTGATATTGTTTTCTTTCTTTGAGAAACTAAGCGACTAAGGGTTTCGCCTCGTCGTTTACCGCGTAAATCGAAGGACTGGAATAATTTGCCTGCTGCAGTCTTCTCGTCTGATTATAATTTAGTTGTCTTCAAGATTAGAGTGAATAGGCTCTTAATAAACTAGTGCACTTCACCATCAACGATTGCGTCACTGCTTACCATCAGATGGGATAACAGTCAAGCACTATAGTTTATGTAATTAAAAAAAAAAACTGGATGTACAGTATTACGGGTGTAAATTTATGGGATCCGATAAAGATCACAAAAATGCACTCATGATTTAGACACAATTATTACAATACTATAACATTCGTTAAAGGCACACTATAAAATAAATCATATTGCTAAATCATTATCTATTTATATAAAAGGAGAAACTGACTGACTGACATATTAACGCACAGCCAAAACTGCTGGGACTAGGAGAAATTTACACACACACATTGCACAAGGCTTCCTTTTAGGCGAACACTAAGAAAGGATATTCCAAAATTCAGTCCCTAAGAGGATGAAACGAGGTTTTAAAGTTTACGTGGAGAAAACCACTTTCACACGGGCGAAGCAGCTGGCAAAAGCTAGCAAAGCATTAATATAAAATTGTCCAAACAGTTATGACGTCATCCAAACAAAATTTCTAAGACAAGTGAGCTAATTTTTTCACGTTTTGTTTGTCAACAAACTATACTTTCTAAATTCAAATAATCTCTTTCTTTTTCCCCATAAGAACATAGACAATAATAAATTCATCTAAAATAATAATAATTAATCATTTTTTACAACATACGGTGCTTGTCCAACGAAGTATAAAAACTCAAAGTTAGATAGAGATAAACCAATTTGCGTAGATACATTATGATCCCACTAAATTCGCATCATAAAATCTGTTTCGTCGTTACGAATACCATCATGGGTAGAACCGTGAAAGAGACTGGCACAGAAACGTGAGGATTGGTATAAGAAAAGTGAGACCTAATCTCAACAATGGTCGATGTCAGGCTATGGATAAAGATGAAGAATTATATTTTAATACGATTGCTGCGATTTTTATTTTAAATCAAAATTCCAGCAAATGTCGCCAAATTTTAGAGGCAAACTTAGTTGATGGTGCTGAAAGTTTCTGAAGTGGCGGCCCAACGATAGATGCGAGACGCACAGGGCTGGTCGTTGTGGCGACACTTGGAGCAGGTATATTTTCAGCAGTCTTTCGGTAGAAATGATAATGATGATGATAATAACTATAAAATACAATATACTAAATATATTAGCAATATCCACATTAAGTCCGCAAAGGGCCGCCATATATTTGACCTCGCGCAATGTCATCATTTATATTTAATTATCTAAAACCAGTCGGTGGCCTTGGCAACGATTTAATTATGCCAAGTGTAAAAAACCATAGCTATTTCTGATGAGATTATGTTTTGTATCGATGGTGTTTTTGTGTCATCATTCTTCATGTGATGTTAGAATTTTATAAGATTCAAAAACTGGGTTGGTTCTCTGACCGTAAAAACAGATCACAATTAATAATACTAATTTATTTATAAGACAACATTTGGTCCACAATATCTGGTAGTAATTCTTATATCTACGTTAGTTCTTCATCAAATATAAATAATACTAGACGAAAACAATAAAATAGACTAATAAAATGTTCAATAAATTAAAATGTCAAAATTACAATGCCAATGAAACTTAAATCAAAACAATAAAATAAATCAAAATGGTCAATAAATTAAAATGTCAAATTAAAATTTCATTATGATAAATATAATTAATTAATAATAATTTAAATGTTTATTTAGTTAGGAGTTAGCCTTTATACATAGTTTTTATTAGTCAAGTGTTTTTGAAATTATCGTGTAAATATACAGAAATTAAATTATAATATTGATATTATGAAGTTAATGAGTAAGTTACATGTATTTTGGCTCGATGTTCATCAATTTATTTTGTAATGCCTATTGAAAGGCTAATAAAATAAAGTTTAGCATAATAAATACGAGTACTAAAATTATTATAACAACATAACAATGTTACCTGCCCCACGCCTGATTGACGGGTGCATGCAAGGCCTGCCAGTGCTGTATAAAGGGCCCGTCCAACCTAGTGGCAATGACGGCAAGAAGACTGTTGCTGCTGCCCCGCACTCTACTCGCTAACGATGTCGACCTCTTGCGCATGATGGTGTAAAAGCAGTCAGTACGTACATCTGCGCACATTCTAGACGCGCTGCAGAAGCGAGGCAGCCGCAGCAGTGCCCTCAGTGCGAGGAGAAGTTATTTGATAAAAATTGCTGAGAATCGAAGCAAGGGCAGATCCAGGGAGGAGGGCACAAGAGGACGAGCAAAAAAAACAACAACAATAATTGTATACTTCAAGTTTATTTCTACAAGTTTTTATTCATATATTTTTATTTTAACAACTTCCAAGAGTGCTTCAGCTTCTAAGAGTGTTTTTATTAATTTCGTGCGGCGTTTCATCATGCATGCGGGAATGACCTGCAAGCAGAAAATTTCACACAGCGTGAGACACGCTTGCCTACGATCACGCCCCGTACTTGTATGAAAAGGACATTTGCGGGGGATACGCGTGCGGGGAAATCCCGCATGCGTGTTCAAAACCGCACGATATTAAAAACACCCATGCCAGTATGTATTCTGATGGAATCTCTACAGTACATAAAAATACCTTCCTTAAATCCCGCCTTGATTCGGAGTTTACTTTGTGGCATCGAAAAGGCCTATCTTCACCAGAGTACTGGCAGGCTGATGCCATCAGTATCCTGCGCTCAAAAAGTTGAAGTGAAAGAGATCGTAGTTGGAATCGTATAGGCACACCTTCGTGGTACCCCAGTATTCATAATTATCCTTATTTAGTAAACCAGACCCTCCCACAAAACAGTTAACTAAATTCTATACTTTATGCACATTGTCCAGTTAAATTGTTTCAATATAAAATAAAGATAAGCTTCCAGTGTATTTACGTTTATTTATTCAAGATAACATGCTATCTTTATATTTTAAGTTTTAAGTTGCCACCGTACGTTGGTCGATTGATTTGGGAATGCAATAATTTGTAAAATATTGAAGTGTTTCTACAATGTAGTTTGTTTATAAGCGTACCTACTCATTAAAATAATTTCTGTAGCTAGCAACAATTTGACGACTAATGTCATCATTTTTTGGCACACCCTTTTTTCCCCTCTGTGGGCAAAGTGAAAGGGACTCTCAGACTTTTACTGACCTGCCCCCCTAGACAAGTTACGATCGTTTCCTTTGTTCTGATGTCATCTCAACGCTCAGTCACGTGGTCAGAACAAAGGAATCGGAGGCGTAGCCTACTCGAGGCGTTCTACTCTTGGTGTTCCATGGTGACTCTTTCGAACACTCCTGCAGCGAACTGACGAATATTTTGATCATGAAGACAAAACCAACTGAAAAGGATAAGATAGACTGGCGAGATGCTACTTATATAGCAGACGTGGTATAACGAGAAAAGAGGTCAATACGGAGATGGCCACTGAAAGAGATGTAGAGAAGATAATGAAAACAAAAAAAAAACTAGACTATATATTTATAACTAGCGCCCAGCCTCAGCTTTGTATGGGTGTTAGATATTTTGGAAACTCTCATTTTTTCTCTGTTTTTTTTTTAATTGATATAGAACAGTGCTTGACTGCGATCCCACCTGATGGTAAGCAGCCTCACCATCAATGATTGCATTTCAATTATTGATGGTGAGGCGCACTAGTTTATTAAGAGCCTATTCACTTTAGCCTTGAAAACACCTAAATTATAGTTGGACGGGAAGACCGCAGCAGCCAAATTGTTCCAGTCCTTCGATGTACGCGGTATAAACGACGAAGCGAAACGCTTAGTCCGGACCGTTGAAGTTTCAACAACGTAAGAGTGGATACTCGCCGTACGTCGGGTTGTCCAATGGTAGAAAGGAAATGGCGGAATTAAGTCATGCAATTCCCGCGCACACTCTCCAAAATGCAACCTGTAAAATACCATAATATTTTACAGGTTGCACTTTTTTAAAATTTATTAAGTTCTCTGCTGTAATATGCATGTGTAATACAACCAAACCTTTCTCATGAATCAATCTGTTTATTAGTGAAAACTGTATGAAAATCCGTTTACTAGTTATTCCACAATATTCCACAACTATCACACAACGCCGTCTAGCTCCAAGCTAAGCTGAGCTTGTGTTATGAGTATTAAACAACTGATATACATACATATTATAGATAAATTACACCCAGACACAGAACAAATGATCGTGCTTATCACAAAAACATTTGTCCTGAGTGGGAATCGAATCCACGACCTCCAGCATAGCAGTCAGGGCCACTAACCACTAGAACAAAAGGCCAGTTTATGAGTTTATCGCAAACAGACAGGCAGACGCGGTCTCGACATTGATTTATATTTAGGGTTATTGTAAAAACAATATGCACGAACGCATGTTGGGTTCTCGTGGTGGATTGGACCTACTTCTCCTCCCCTTGCCCATAAAAACGGTTGAACTCTCATTTTATAATTATTAGGTAGTTTTGAGTCTATGGATGGTTAGAGGGGTAGCATGACCAGGGAAACGATGGATGGATCGTGTGGCTATAAATTAGTTGACACTTCGCGTGACTCAAGGGCTAGCTTTTACTTCGGACAAAAGATAAGCATTGGCATTCAGCGTGCCAATAACACCAGTCTTTTGGGTACATTACCAGTCGACAGCGATGTGGAGGAGTTTTTCGAGCCGTACTTTAGATTGCTTTTTTTAGTACTTTAGGGCTTTTATTTTTATTTTGTAAGTTAGTTTTTAATTAAGTTAAGATTAGATTTAAGTTTCTGTTAAATAAAACTTACACTTATATAAAATGTTGAGTATTGAAATGACGACTAATATAAATGCATAGGTATATATGTGTATGTTTATGTATGTACTAGCTTCTGCCAGCGGCGTCGTCCGCGTGATAGTAAAAATAATCCCAAGGGAACATACTCCCGGGATAAAAAGTATCCTATGTGCTATTCCAGGACATGGTCCACCCGTGTACCAAGTTTCATCAAAATCCATTCAGTAGTTTTTGCGTGAAAGATAAACAAACATTCATACATCCTTATGTACAAATGGCGTTTATAATATTAGTAGGCTGTGTATGTATGTATGTATAAGTCGTGGCCAGACCTTAGAATATATTCCATAACATTGAGGTTATATCATTATATCATTTCTATGATAATAAAAGGTCTGAAGAAAGTAGGCCAAACGAGGACTGAAATATCATCAAACTTTAACGTTTAAAACGATCTGTTCAGTTTTACTTGGCCGTATCATGATGTGATAAATTTCTAAGATCTCCACAACATATATATATGTATGTGTGTATATGAAACTTGAAGCTGTAGATACTGTATAACTATATTCATAAAAAACAAAGTGTTGTACATTACAAACCACATTATCTTCCTATCCCTGAACACCAAATCGCTTTCATAACAATGTATTTCTGTCCATACTGTTGTCCTTGCGCATCATTTTGATATCAAACCGTAGGTACACGTGCAAATGTACTAGACTCAGGTGACCTAGGAATTAATACGGCAATGTAAGTATATTGATATTATTTTGTTTTTTTGTTTGTTATGGCTATTGCGCCGGTTGCGATATTATTTTGATGTTACATTATTCAGTGCACGTTGACGTTAATGCGGGATTTTGAACGTGCACGTCAATTTATTATTAAATGTTTCATTCTTGACGTTTTGAAACTTTATGACTGCAACTGTCAAGTCGCCAAAGCTGTCAAACGAAGCGGAAAAAAGTCAACCCACTAAGGGCGGAATTCACCAATAAAACTAATTGCGTTTTAACGTTTGGCTCGCATAATCGCGTTTAGCCGCTGTCACTAGTGTCAGTTGTTAAAATTCAACAAAAGAAAAATATAGACTGGTGACATTATTATGCGAGCCAAACGTTAAAACGCGATTAGTTTTATTGGTGAACTCCGCCCTAAACCCGTTAAAATCGACAATTAGGTGCCTTTTAGGTATTCGTGATAAACTTAAAGGCGCTAGTCTCACATTTCTCTATGTCTTTCACGTATATAAGATAGAAAAGACTTGGAATATGAATTTAAACATTATAATCCCGCTCAACAATTTATACGAGCATTACTTACAAATTTATTCCTACCATGTGTACAACACATGTCAGTTGTGTCGCTAGTGCATTCTGCACACCTGTTGATCCGTTCATTGTTTCAATAATTGCTTCATATTGTTTAGACTAATCAGTATTTATAAGCGGTTAGAAATTCGAGGAAGTTTAGAAACTAGAAGTGTCGTCTAGCCTTAGAAGATGGCGTCACTGGGGTTCCATATTGTGTTCGTCAGTTGTTTTACAGATTTGGAGTGTTTACTTCAAAACGTAGACTGTTCGTATTTCGAATTAGGCGTACTTTGCGTCATGGAGAACACGGTTCATGTTTTTACAGATATTTTATGGTTTATTTTATATCCTTATAATACTCCCATAACTAGAGCTCCGGTTTGAGGGGATGGGCCATAATTCACAACGCGGGCCCAGTGCGTGTTGATGGATGTCAATGTCTTTTATTTTTTGGTTCTAGGATATGATTTCCTCACGATATTTTCCTTCACCTTCTTGAGAGCAGTGGCTATGAAATAGATTACACAAAGTAAACGCCTGCCTGGATTTGAACTGACAACTTACTACTCGTAAAGACGTAAGTCGAGGCCGCTGGCCGTTACCACTAGGCCACCGCTACTCCGCAATTGCGGTGGTAGTTACTGCTAACTTGGTACCTAAGTATTATTGAAATTAATATTTAGCGAAAAAAAGAAAACAGGATAAGAAAATGAAGAAAGAAGATAATTCATACAATTTTATTGTTGTTTCATTAGAATTTAAAAATATGCTATGGTAAATGATATATTATTGGCTGCTGGGCTGCGTGTCGCGGACTCGCGGGTACCTAAAACTCGTTACTTCTCAATCTAGGGTGGAGCGCGAAGACGTGTCAGACTTTTACTAACTAAAATAACACTTGTGTCCTTCAGTTGTCCTTTGCGTTCCAAGACCCACCGCTTCCCTTTCGGAAATTAACCCATAACCCCAGTAGACTTCGGCCCTGCTGGGCCCCTACGGTTTTGTTGACATCTCCATGAGGCGCGCGGGGAACGCTACGCGCCGTGTATGACTTGAACGGCTCAGTCCGGACGGTTACCGGACGGCAATTTATCATTTATCTATAATATGTATGTATTTAGAAATATATAAGTATGTTTATCAGACGTTTAGTACTCATAACACAAGCTCTGCTTAGTTTGAGACTAGACGGCGTTGTGTGATAGTTGTGGAATATATTATATATTATTTACCAAAACATCTTTTAAAGCCTAATGAAACAACAATAAAATTGTAGGTATTGTGGCGACCATGGAGGTCACATTAATATTACTAACTTGCAAACTGGCAAGATATACTTATAAGGTTTATGTTTTAAGAAGTTTAGGATTGATAGATGAAAAAACAATCGTGTTAGGGGAATGTCAATAAAAATCTAGACGTAATTTTATATACAAAATGTATCAGAAAGTGCATCATACAATATAATAACAGTATAAATTGAACCAGAAGCTTATCATTTGCGTCTTCACAGTATATATTAATCATTCAATATGATTTTCATGGGGCCCCTACGATTTCTAAATCAAGCTGTCGTAGTGACCCAGATTTATTCTAGTCAGAAGGTTCCTAGTACAAGCACTATAGAACCATGAACCTCCCCTCTGCCTACATATCTTTGGTAAATGATGTAATGTTATTATTTTGTTGCACGATATTGTTTCTTACTATGTCATTAACAAGGTTGAATTACAACAGTTTCAAAGTTCTTGCCACATTTGGGCGCAATCAAATGTTGTTAGATTTATTTATTAAAACTTACGCACTAGAAAAAACACTACGAAGACGGACTTAATGCTTTAGACATCTTCTACCATAGGTGCAACTTAATGGTATACAGATATATGTTAGTTATAGTTTTAGTAATAGCTTTATTTTTAAAACATCTGTTTTTGATGTATTCAGAGTGCATTAAGTCACATCTGCAAAAAAAAAAGACCTGGAATTGTCCAAGTCATATTTTGATTACGATATTTAATTGAAATTGGAAGCAGTGGTGGCCGAGTGGTAATGGCCCCGACTTACGAGTTGTAGGTTGCGGGTTTTAACCCAGCCAGGCGCATTACTTTGTGTAATTTATTTCATCACCACTACTTTCAAAATGGTGAAGGAAAACATCGTGAGGAAATCGGCATGTCCTAGAACCAAAAATTCGACGACATGTAACATCCACCAACCCGCACTGGGCCCGCGTGGTGGATTACGGCCCAGTCCCTCTCCTAGAGAGGAGGCCTGAGTCCCCACAGTGGGAACATTACAAGGCCGACTATGCTATGCTATGCTAATTTTTTTTAGAAAACGCCAGACGGGGTCGCGGCAGTTCACGAAGGAGATGGCGGGACCACTTAGATATATCTTCTTTAAGAATTGGCAAGATTGGTTTTTTAGATTCTCTTTTAGTCTCAATAACAGTCAGGAGGACCAACATTCTCCAAGTGAGATATTGCTTGCAATCTCTGGGCTGATGCAACTCAATCCAACTTCTTGTAATATATTACATAAATGTTACTTATTTAACATTTAGTATTTTTATAAAATAATTTCCTATTTTATATTTGATGACATCTGTTATGTAAAAAAATGAATTCATAAATTTTTGTAAGTTGAAAATTTTTAATTCTAAATGTGTTGTGTTTAAAAAGAATCAATTTTTTTTTTAATTCATGAGAAAATTATAAATTCAAAATTAATGTGATTTCTTGAAAAAATCATTGTGTATTTTGTGTAGTGTATTTGTGTAAGTCACTTTGTAAGTGTTAGGGGGATATCTTTTAAATAATAAAATGTAAACAACAGTTTTAAAAAAATCAAATGTATTTTGCTACATTTTATCAAAGCTTATTCAGCCACAATAAGCTAGAGTATTCACTAACAGTCTTATTATTTTACAAGAGTATAAAATCACTGCCATAGTCGAAAAGAAATGCAATGGGTACATAGAAATGCAAGAAATATCAATTAGTTTGGTTGACAACGAAAAATGTCACAAACATAACATAAATGACAACACAGGGTTGCCACACCAACTTCGAATATTTCTACCAAGTTATTCTACATCTACTGTTAGTAAATAAATAATCACTTACACTATGGTAACTTTAATAAATTAAAGAACATACGTTCCTTAAGTCTTCGATATTACTTATAAACAAACAGTTTATCAGCGGGTAGTCAGTAGCAGTCTTTGGTTCCCTATATACATAATTACAAAGTTTAATAAACTTTAAAAATGAATAAATTTCCTCTTCTTCCTATTCGATGAAAATGCAGTTCTGCTGAATGATATTAATTTGTGGCGAATTGATGAACTTATTACTGACATTGTATTCAAATGAAATGAATTAAATTATTTGACATGAAATGGGATGCAACATTACGCTAAACTTAACTAATAAACTCCCGTAGGATCTAGAACCAAAGCCATTTTGAAGGAGTAACTATAAGACGAAAAATAGACATTAAACTTAAACCTAGTACACATTAGTGGGGTCAAGCGCGACCATTTTGTTTGTTAACTAAGAACACTTAACACTAAAACAGTTTTTGTTCAGTACACTCCGGTGGGATCTAGGCCCAACATTTTGAAGCACTAACGATGAATTCTTCACACGAAACAGGATTTTTTTCAATACACTCCCGTGGGATCGAGCACGAACATTTTGACGAACAGGATGTAGAAACTCCAAAAAAGTAGTTCAGGATATTTGAGAAGATTGTCTCAAATCAGTAGACACCGGTGGGATCCAGGATAAACATCTTGATTTCTTGAATAATAATTTTCTTCAAAAAATTTAAAATCTTCCGAAAATCAATAAACTCCAGTGGGGTCCAAGCCGAACATATTCGTTGATTTTCTTGAAATAGCAGATATTCTCAACTTGATTGATGATTTTTGGAATCTTCAATAGATGCCCGTGGGATCCAAAACTTTGATATCCATGTTAAATTATTTTTGAACTTGAAAATATCGATCTTATTTACGATGCAAGAGCGCGCGCGGAATAGAGTGACGTGCGTTCGCTTCCGTGGATGTCTCACGACTGTGGTAACGAGACCACGTGCCTTCCTTTTATAACGCGCTGCACACTCGCGCATATTTTTTTGCGATTCGAATTTGGAAGCTTTCAGCCGGGTGGGCGTCTATGCGCCCCCGCCCTTATGTTTTTTTTTTTGCAATGTTTTTTTAATACCACGTTGCTAGTTAGCACATGCCGTAACAGATAATGGTCAATTTAAATATTAATTGATTTCGAAAAAAATCTGATGGATGTTTGATTTTAAAAATAGTTTTTTTTTTTAATACTTTGCTTAATATAATACTTTGCTAAATTATATAACTGTTCATGTAGTATTGGTTTTAATTTTTTTAGAATTAATTTATCCTGTTGCGACCTAATGTCAATCAATATTCGCGCTATTGCTGATAAGTGTGTTATTAATAATTATACTTTAATTTTAAATATCATGCATTTCTTTTTAAATTTAATTTTACTTTTGAAATAGCTATGCAAATAAAAAAGAATAGAACAATTCCAATATTATCACGGCTTGCATAAAAATAATTAAAATAAATTGAAAAGAATTTGTTTTATAATACTGTTATTAAAATACGTGATGATTGAGATCCATTAAAATGTAAACAGAGATTGTTTTGATTAATCAACGTTATGATTAAATTCTAACACAGACTGCATAGAACTACGTGGAACAATTGTGAGTTTTAATGACTACCAAATTAGTAGTTTATTTTGTTGATAAAAATAAATTCTTTAAATTTTTAAAATTGACAAAAAAAAATTGTTAAAATATTTATTACATCACGACATCGGAAAACCAAGTTATAAAAAATACCTAACTGAAAATATGTTTCAATTATATACCAAAAATATTACGATTTATGTAATTAAAATCATATTTATTTATTATAATAGATATTATTTTGAAAAAAAAAACAAACAAAATTTAATATTAGGTATTAAATGTTCTACAAAAAAAAATATTATTTCATTAGTACATGTGTATTTATTAGCAATAAATTTCATTTATGTAATTACAAAATGTAGTTCATTAATGTGTGGTCATATTAAAAGGTGATAATGGTTTTTCCAAACAATACCATATTACGTTCATGTCATACAAAACAATGAACACAGTATGAGTATGTATGTATCATACATAAATTATCTGTTTTACATTAACAATTGAATATTTTGATACCCTTTAAAAGCATGTATGAGAGATTCATTGAGGAAACTTATGAATGAAACTTGTTTACTACTACGATTTAAATAATCATTACACCACTAGCGTACGCAAGCGTTATGTGGGTAGGTAATGTGGTACTTAGGTATGATTAATAAATTATAAAAAAAGCTGAAATTGAATATCAAAAATACATAATGCTTTTAATTTAATGTGAAATGGGCCTTATATTTTTAACACTTAAAAAACGCTGAGGTTAATAATCCTAAATTAAAAAATTATTGTAATTTTTTTTTTTCTATTCTATTCTATTTTAAATTTTACTCGGTTATGACTTGTACGATTTTTCACACTAGTCGCATCATGATGCTCGGTCAATGGGACTTTGAACTTGTTTCGAGAGAAATCGTTACGTATACATTCGTGATAATTGACCATTGCCAATAATTCACGAAAACCTTTTTAGATCGTAGTGACATACTTTTGATATATTATCAAGTTTGACTCAGAGGTACCACGATCTCTTATCGCGAACCATTTGACAACCTAAACTGAATTGTTAAAGAGATAAAGCTATATAGTGTGTATAGCTCCGTCCTTCTTTTTCGCTCGCATGCTTGACATTAGTAGAACAGTGGTGGCCGAGTCGTAACGGCCCCGATTTGTAGGTCGCGGGTTCAAACCCAGACAGGCGCATTACTTTGTGTAATTTATTTCATCACCACTCCTCTCAAAACGGTGAAGAAAAACATCATGAGGAAACCGGCATGTTTTAGAACTAAACATTCGAATACATGTGACATTCACCGATCCGCACTGGGCCCGCGTGGTTTATTACGGCCCATTCTCTCTTCTAGAGAGAGGAGGCCTGAGTCCCAGCAGTGGGAACATTTAAAAGGCTGGTTTATGTTATGCTATATGTTTGAAATGTTCACACGTCGTGTTACGGCCCCACAGTTTCTTCTTATCTCTCTTTCAACACGGCACTATAAAGGGTTTTCAGAACCCATTATTGTTTCTCGTAACCTGACTAGCCATAAATCATTAAAATCTTGTAACCTGGACAACAGAACCAACCCTTATAATCCTATAAAGGATGCCGCTTTTGTTTTAAAAACTTAGTTGCCTTCCAACTAAAATAAAACAAAATAAAGACAATTGTTTAAAAATAAATATATTCTATATTTACGGAATTATATTTTTTTTTTTTTGTCAACGGATTATATTTGAAATAATGGACTGAGAAGTTAACAATAGGTGTTTTATTATAGTATTTGAAGACAATAAAGAAAGTTCCGGCGGTCTAATTTTAATCCCTATGAGCTCCTTTCACGTCATGCGGGTAGCAATAAACTTTAGAAGTCCAGGAAAATTAGCACAGATAAAAAGAGTTATTTACAATGTAGATAAAACCTCTTTGTTGTCTCTCAGTGCACCCGCCATTTTACATTTTAGAAACAATTTCGCATTTGGTTAGTATTATTATGTATGTATTTGGGGTGGTCAAGTGACGCATACCAGAGTGTGTTATTTTCTGTGGTCAATGGGACGTCATAAAAAGATTATAATTACCAGGTATTTCGAGAATGGCGTAGGTAATTGAAGAAATGACCAGACTGAACTGCCAAATAGGCATTTATATGTACCTTTCTTAGCAAGTACTGTATTTTCTTACCTAGATTTTTAGCATGCCGTATTTTTGAATATTTGCAATCCAGCGCATCAAAATCTGTCCAGAATAAAATTCAAAATGCTATATTATTATTAACTACTAGCTGTCCCCCGCGGCTTCACTCGCGTCTTTGCTTACTACTCCGCCTCCGTGGGACGTAGCGTGATATTATATAGCCTTCCTAAAGAAATAGGCTATGAAAAACATTTTTTTTATTGTTATTAATAGGGTCGCGTTTGACCACTATTTTACCTGATGGTAAGCGATGATGTGGTCGAAGATAATTCACGCTTACCTAGAAGTAACCTATTCAATTTTGGCTTAAAGACTCCTAAGTTGTAGTAATCAGGAAACACAGACTACGGTAGGGAATTTCACTCCTTAGCTGATTTAGTAATTCCAGAAACTAGCGCGCTCAAAATACAAACTCTTCAGTTTTATAATATTAAGTATAATATTGTCTTACTTACTGAGGCTATTGAGCTAAAAAGTCCCAGGTACCTATTTTTTTATATGGCTCTATCGCGGTTATCGGCTATTGAGGTGTATTATTATTCTCAGTAATATGTATTTCAATGCAAAAGAATCCGGAACTTAATGTAATTAAGTTTAGTAGGTTGTCACGTATGTATATTTCACTGTATCTGAAAATCAAAATATCATTATGACGGACTGTGCTTTGGCCGCTGCTGCAGGTACAGAAACCCTCAAACGGCGTAAATAACGTTATCGAAAGTTATATGTTTAAGCTATTTTGGGTTGAAACACTAGGGCCATGGGGTCTGAGCGCTCATTGAGTTGTTCGGGATATCAGCAAACAGCTGGTCGACTTTTCACGTGACCAGAGAGCTGGGCTTTTCTTCGGTCAACTTATAAGTATTGCTATCTGAAGTGGCAATGCTGTCAGCATTCTGGGCATTGACAATGGGAAATGAGATGAATGTGGATGAATTTTTGTTCCCAATGAGATCTTTTTCTACCTATTTGTACATATTTTTATTTTCAGTTTGTATACCTATATACTTATTAAGCTGTTACATCTATTAGTTTAGATGTTTATAAGTTTCTTAGTGTTGATAGGTTCGCGCTTGACCGCTAACTCACCTGATGGAAGGCGATGATGCGGTCGACGATGGAGCGCACTTACCTAGAAGTAACCTATTCACTCTTGAATTAAAGATCCCTAGGTTGTAGCCATCAGGAAACAGACTCCGGCAGCTCTTTAGCTGGTGCTATACGCACAATAAAAAGTAAAAAGTAGTTATATAGGGTGTAAGGGACAGGTCTCCGCAAACTGTAAGAGCTTGCTCAGTAGACGAAACTGAACAACCTTCCACAAGATTTTCAACGACAAAAAAAATCGGCCTCTCCATACAAACTGTCCAATCAAATTTATAATTTTGTATGGAGGCCGATTTCTTTTTCGTTTCCTGAAAAATAACTTGTAGAAGGTTGTTCAGTTTCGTCTACTGAGCAAGCCTTTGATTTTTTTTTTTTATTATTATTGATAGGCTCGCGTTTGACCACTATCTCACCTGATGGTAAGCGATGATGTGGCCGACGAAGGAGCACGCTTGCCTTGAAGTAACCTATTCACTCTTGACTTAAAGCCCCTAGGTTGTAGCTATCAGGAAACACAGACTCCGGCAGGGAATTCCACCCCTTAGCTGTACGCATTATGAATGTGTTCCCAAAACGCTTTGTACGTACGGGTGGGACGTCCACCATCTACCGATGGCGCAACGCCGTACGTCTAGTGGTCCGATGATGGAACGGACTAGGTGGAATTAAATTGTGCAATTCCAACGCACTCTCCCCGAAGTGTGATCGATAGAAAACCGACAGGCTAGCAACTCGGCGTCGGTGCTCAAGGCTTTGGAGTTTTGATTCGACAAGTGCATCATCACCGATGATCCTCTTGGCTCGCATCTCAATCGACTCCAGAGCATCAAGCTGGTATCGGGCAGACCCATCCCAAAGATGAGAGCAGTATTCCATACACGTTCGAACTTGTGGAGACCTGTCCCTTACACCTTTTATAATTGTGATTTCATTGATGAATAAATGTGAAAAGTAAATACTACAACAGGATCTTCCACGTATTTCTTAAATCACAGTAAAACTGACCTTTATTAAAATTCATAATGTTGGTAGTAACAATATATTATTGACCCAGTTCCGGTTTTTGACGTTTCTGACATAATAACAGAAAATATTAATGGCTCATCAATTTGCGGTTATGTCTGCACATTCTTGTTTTAAACAATGCAGCGATAATTATATTATTTAATGTTTACTTGACTTTGTATCTTACGTATTTCTTATGTAATATCTTTGAAAACTGTTTTGTAAGGTACTGTCGCACTCTGCGACAGTTTATTTGAGGGACCGGATCAATGAAATGCTTGATATTGTATAAAATCTTTGTATTTTTCTTCAATATTCAATATTAGCACAACTTGTTACAATCATTATGTCCGAACCCCAAAAACTAAACATTTCTTTTTTCTACTCAATTTTCAAACGTATTCTAGAACAACAAAATCCTTAAAAGTATATTTTATATGCCAGTTCCTTAACCTTACTCATGCGATCACCTTTCGATATCACAGTACTGTACCTAAGTCGCCAAAAATGAAACCCTTATAGAATGACTTTGTAGTCCGTCTGTCAAAACCCTTTTTCTCAAGAACGCGTGGAGATATGAAGCTAGAATTAATACTAAATACTCAAGTTTGTTACTCTAAGCAGCAGTGAAAAAATTAAAATTCTAAATCAACGCAATATAAAGATAAGACTGTTTATACTCCGTTTGGGCGCATATTTTGACATTCGCTAGGAAATCAAAATCTATAGGCTACTTTCCGTTGATCTAGAATCCTGAAATTAGGCAAGGTCTCAGAGCACAAGTATAGGAAAAAGTCTGAACACGGTAAATTTGTACTTACGTCACAAAAAAAAAACTTTTTGCGATTCAGAAAAATTTTCTACAGTCAATTTAGGAATTTAACTATTTACTTAGATAAGTTTGTACGGAACTCTCAGTGCACAAGTCCGACTCGCACTTGCTAAGTAATTTTTTTTCGCACGGTTTATGCATTAACCAGTGTCAAGTTTAGAAATTATTTAGTTCTTATTACAGAACAGTCTTTGTTTTGTATTAAATTATGGTTATAACTTATACTAATGTTTTTTTGGATTATTTAGCAGTAAATGTATCGCATACTACATACAAAGTCGGCCTTCTCGGCAAGCTTCGCTGAGGTAGACAATCATCATCATCATCATTTCAGCCGAAAGACGTCCACTGTTGGACATAGGCCTCCCCCAAGCGTCGCCACAACGACCGATCCTGTGTTTCTCGCATCCACCGCACTCCCGCGACCCTCACCAGGTCCCACAAGGTGGACCGACGTTGTGGGAGGCATAGACAAAACCAAAGTCATGGTAAATAACCATGACTTTGGAGACTCTGCACTCGAAGTTGTATACGATTACGTTTACCTGGGACAGACAATCCAGTTGGGTAGGTCTAACTTTGAGAAAGAGGTCAATCGTCGAATCCGCAGCTGGGCAGCGTTCGGGAAGCTGCGCGGTATCTTCTCGTCCAACATACCACAGTGTCTCAAGACGAAAGTTTATGACCAGTGCGTGTTGCCAGTGATGACATATGGCTCTGAAACATGGTCGCTTACAATGGGTCTCATCAGAAGGCTTACAGTCACCCAAAGGGCAATGGAAAGGGCTATGCTCGAAGTTTCCTTGCTTGATCGCATAAAGAATGAAGATATCCGCAGGAGAACCAAGGTAGACAATACTACAATAAAATTCTCAGCTCCATTTCACCGAGATCACGCCTGTTTTAATAATTCCACATATTGTCCAGTTGTGTAAATATATATATACATTATATAAGTTTGTATCTAACTTACATAGTTTTCATGTTAATTTAATCAGGGGATTTTTCAGAAGGTTATTTATTTGGTTTCGTCACTTATATAATTTGTCATATTCATAGTCATATTGTGTATGTGTAGTTTATTTGTCAATACATTTCATAAAAGATGCTATAATTCTGTGCATTTTATTAGGTTTGATTTGTTTCTTGTAAAATGTTTTGACATATCATTACAGAGTAAGAATATTAAAAGATACCTGATTATATGGATGGATAGTAAAAACTAATATCGTTTTTATTTATAACAACATTTAATCAAAATCTTTATATATACATACTTTATATATACATGTGGATGGATGGAGATGAAAGCCAAAGAAAAGACATCATACATCCAGTATTGTGTGAAGAGTGTTATGAAAGAAAAGGAAGTTAGTTAGTGATAACATGACGGGTGAGGTGCTGCGCCGACCCCAAATAACACTGGACTAGGGCAGAAAGATGATGATTTCATAAAAACCCTCCCAACTGAATTTTCACTACGGTGGCATATCAACGGTGATTAATCTAGGATAGAGATATTATAGTGAACCAGTGTGTCTGTGAACAAAGGTGCAATCTCTGTTTCTTTACTCTCATAGTCCGAAGGGGAAGCAATCCGTCACAACCGGGAAGAGACCAAGCGCAGGACCAGTATTTCCACGTGATTTTCAAGGCACTGGCATCACACCACCTACCTAAAAAATCCGAGCTGCTACCAAGTTATTCCTAACCAAAAATAACAATAAGTAGTACCACTTTTTACCCGCTCTGGAATTTGACCCAGGACCAATTCTCTCAGTAGTTTCGCTTGTGAACATGAGATCAACAAGGCAGTTACAACTGGTAAGTCATTCAGATATGATAAAGTAATATTGTTTATTTCTAGTGTTTTGATATGAATTATATATAGGGTGACTGGTAATTAGTGTACGATACTTAAACACGTGATTACAATCAATTTTTATTATGGGAGTAAAGCCGTAATCGCGAAAAAAATATCAGCTGTTCAGTACATTAGGCAAACATAAATGTACTGAACAGCTGATTTTTTTTTGCGATTTCAGGTTTGTTCCCATAGTAAAAGTTGTTGGTTATCATGAGCACAATCACGTGTTTAAATATCGTACATTAAATTACCAGTTACCCTATATATTACTAAGCTTTTATTATAATACTTCGTTTTATATTTACTTACTTAAATTTCTTACTTACTAAGTCACCATTAACCATTAATATATCTGACGTGATAATAAAATTGATATGCGTGCATAATTATGCCTATCAACATCTACTAAGTACGTATTAGATTATGTTAAGTAGTTGATTGATATACTTAAGTAGATACTGAATGTGCAACTGTCATACTTTTGCCGCCAAATATACGGTATCAGGTGCTTCGTTAAGAAACTTTTCAATTTCAGATGCATCTTTCTCAGAACTTCACCTTGATGACCAGAGGAGGCTCTTTTTAAAATGCCACTAATTTAGGATAGGTGTCGATATGTATGTCTTTTTTCATCTTTATTGTTGCTTTTATCTCTTTATGTTGTTGTTATTGTTGCTTTTCTCTCCATAGAGTGCTTGATTTCTTGGTCTCGAATAATTCAATAAAATATGTCAGCAAAACGTTTTCTGAGAAAGTTTTGGCTCCTTTATCGTACTGTTTCAAATACATCGTTTTCGTCGCTAAAATCACAAATTTTAGGTTTTCATTTGTTTTCAAGTTATTAAAGTATACTTACCAAAAAAAACTGTATTTATTTCATTTGTGGTCCCAAAATACTACTTAAAAAAAAAAATATATTTTGATAAAATATGGAAGTTGGGACCGCAGTCCCGGTTCAAAGAGCCCCATGACCCATTTGCAGACCAATAATACCCTAAGATTATTTGACGGAAGGAATAAAAAAAAAAACTGTAGACAAAATCCAAATTTTATAAACCTACCAAATTACCAGCCAGCATTTTCCTAAAACCACACACCACTCTTAACCACATCTAAAAACAATTAAACGATTCGATGATTCTATTAAAATTGCCGCAAGACATTTTCTATCTTTATCGTTCAAATGTTGTTTGTGCACTAAACAGGTATCTTAATGTCTTTATTAATTGTTAAGTAAATAAGAAAGTAATTACTATCAACATTTAAATATAGACGCAAGTTGTTATCAAGGTATACCGATTATATAAATGGTCCATTGACAACCAGCTATTACTACTAGGATGGGCGTAAGTAATATAAGTTTTATAGAAATGGTAGTCTTTTTTGTAGCCTATCTTTCTATTTATATAAATAAAAATGAATTTCTAAATGTATTGCGATACGCATAACTTGAGAATGAATGAACCAATTTGGATGTTTTTTTTTTTAAACTATTTTTTGAAATCTCAGAAAAGAAGAGAATATTGGAAAAATTGCACCGTAACTCACTTTTCTTTGTAACATTCAAATTGTTTCTAGCTGTCAATATGGTTTACTGTAAATCCTTATTATGAACTATTTTAGGCTTTTGGCAGTATCACATCCGCGAAGCAGGTGGCAGGTATCTAAGAAATCTAAACGACAAAACGGTTTTAGTCTAGGAATGACAGATTCGAAATCGGACATTTATTGAATCTGTCATTCATAGACTATGTAGTCATTTCGCGAATCTATTATTTCTAGACTAAACCGACAAAAGTTATATGAAAAATATAATATAATATAAAAGGCACGATGCCTTTTATATTATTTTATAGTACAGAATTTTTATGATTATAGTTATTATTTTTTTGTGTTTAATTAATAATTCTATTCAACTTTAAAATATTTGCACATTTTTTTTTAAATTTTAAAACTAACGATTTGCCCCAGTTTCGATCGGGTGTTACCAATTTTTTTGAAATTCTCTCTTTTCTCTACTATAATAAGCAAGTAAACGTCCTTCTCATGAATCACTCTGTCTATTGGTATAAACTTCATAAAAATCCGGTATTTTTTTTTTAGTTTATCACGAGAAGACAGACAAACAGGTTGGTTTATTAGTATATCTTTTCTTGTACCTTTTCGCCTTTTCTCTCTCTTTTATTGCATCTACCACTATTTATCTCTGCATCACCCTAAGGTTGACTGGTAGAAAATGCCTAAGGCATTAAGTCCGCCGCTGTACGTTTGTGCATGAAGTATTTAATAAATAATAAATAAATAATAAACAGACTTGGGAGACTTGGTTTAATAATATATTAATATGCAAAATAATATGTTAGGATATTATGGGACTTTCAGGTGCTCACAGGTGGTCCCAAAATCATAGATATTCGGGGAAAAAAGGTTCACATTACCCATTAACTATTTAATGACTTACAGACTTTCGCAAATAGTTTGTAACGTTACCTAAAAATAATGTTTATATTACTTTTTACCCCTCGTGATGTATATTACACTTTTGCGTCATTCTTTGTACGTTTTTTAATAGTTTTATAACCCCATGGATACATTGTGCAAATGTTTAGAAGACCGCTATTTTTTTAAATTATCTTTTTAAATAGTTTGCAACAACGAATTTTTATTAGCTTTTTTACTACCAATACAAAAATACAAATGTTTTTTTGTGTAGTCCTTTGTGCAAAAATTGCAACTTTTTAAGGGTTTCATATAATTAGAAAGCGTTTAAGGGCTAACTTTCTTAAGTTTCTGGGAAAAGAGATGCTTTTTAGCAAATGGCACCCTATTTGCTAAAAAACATACGTCAATTGTACTTGACGTCAGACATCTTCTAAGAAAGACGGCATAATTTTTAATTAGACGGTCCATAGCGACAGCTATAACAATGGTTTAATGACAGCGAGCCAATGTTCATTGACAGCTGGGCATAGTCCTCTGCTGCTAGTTTAGTCCAGCTAATCAAAAGTTTGAATATAATTTCTTTAAATTATTATCAAAATTTCTGTAGAAAAAATCTATATTTTTATTAAATTTTTCACGATTACTTTATTTTTCAATTTGCTTTTCAAAGTATAGTTTGAGGTCAAAAGTGCAGTTGCATTCTATCAATGCTAAAGTGTTTAAATTTTTTTTGTAGACGGGTTCAATGGTTTTTGACTGATTTGAATTACAATTTTATTGAATTGTATTATTTCACGTAAGTATGATACCTGTTGGTTGATCACTACATAATAGTGCATAAAGTTTTAATAAATAAATTATTTTAAGTAGTAAAAATGGCTTGTGTCGATACCCTTGCGCCATCCCATCTTCCTAGCTCGTCGTGTTGTGCTGGTGCTGCCGCTGCGGCTGCGGAGAACCTCAAGCGGCGAAAATATAATAACCTTGTTGGAAGTTATATTTTCGAACCGTTTGGGGTTGAAACTCTCGGTTCGTGGGGTCCGAGTGCTCACAAGTTGTATAAAGATCTGTCAAAACGTCTAGTTGACACTTCGCGTGACCCAAGAGCTGGCTTTTACCTCGGACAGAGGATAAGCATTGCCATACAGCGTGGCAATGCCGCCAGTCTTTTGGGCACATTACCAGTCGACAGCGATGTGGAAGAGTTTTTTGACGCCATATTTTAGTTTTAGTTAGTTGTAATTAGATTAGGGTTTTTTTATTATTTATTTTATTTTATTGTAATTATAGTTAGTATTTTTAAATGTAAATAATGTAATAAGTAGTAAAAATTAGGTCTTTACTATGAAATTGCAGTTTTTTAAAAGGGGTTGCTTTGAAGTGTTATATCTTTGGATTGACTTGGAATTATAAGTTCAAATAAACTTTATATTAAAGGTACGTTATTTTTTTTCAAAATTTGGTATTTACTGGTTTCTTTGTGTTTTGTATTTTCTTCTTAATGATAAAGAAATAGGAAAAAAATACCATAATAAATGTATACTTAGATACTTAAATACAAATTAACAATCTAATTATGAGAAACGAATCCAACAAATCAACGCTGTGATGGTTACGCCAACTTCTTCCGAATGTGTTCACGTGCGTTAACCTTAAAAGTGAACCGACTGGAAGCTGTCCTGAAGTTCAGCGGAAGCGCATTCCCAAGAGAGATCGCCTGGACAAAGAAGGAGGACTGGATAAACCCAGAGCGATGTATGTGTGTGTGTGTGTGTGTTAATCGAGGTTTTTTATTATGACCAGAGCAAAGAAATGGGATTTGAGAAGTCAAATAAGAAGGAGAAGAAGGTTAGTCCAGAAAAGAAAACAAGGTAGTCAAGGCTCTTAGCGCTCTACGCTGACGGATGGGTAACCATTTTAAAAGTGAAGTGTTTTGAAAGTAAAGTGAAGTGGGTGTATAATATAAGTATCTAGTTTGATCTCCGCTTAATTTTAGATTTTTTAATGTAAATTTATTTTTATAATTGTTTATACTCATAATTTACCATTTGTTACATCGACTGCAGTGGCAAAAAGCAAGTTTACTAATACTTCAACTCCGGTCCCCAAGATACGGCACCGAGTATAGGGACCACCGTATAGACTAAACAATTGAAGCTCGCGAATAGTTGTAGACCTACATTAAGTTACGATTATTTTTATTTAAGGCAACATTTGTAACAATGGTTTAATAAATTTATTATTATTATTATTTATTACTACTATTATCCTGTTTTTATTGTAATGTTGACGTAGATAATTTTTATAACAATAAAGGATAACGCACAGACAGTCGTAAGCCCTACGTCAAAATGACGTAGGGTTTCTCATCGAATAAATACCACGTTATACGGCAGTTACCTTCCTGTACCATCTTAACGAGATAATTTAAGATTGATGACACATGACGCAGGTAAAACAAGTAACTATGATTCTATTATTAAACGTAACCACAGATTATTTAATAGATATGACGTCATGACTGAGAACATTGATAGTTGAATACTTATATTTTTTTATATTTTTCCTCATAGTTACGTTTCAAAATATACCTACTTCATTTTTAGGGTTCCGTGTCCAAAGGGTAAAATATTTAGGGTCCTGCCCTACTACTAAGACTCCACTGTCCGTCTGTCTGTCACCAGGCTCATGTCTCATGAACCGTGATAGCTAGACAGTTGACATTTTATAACAACAAAATAAAATAAATAATTAAATGGGACTCACTTAAAATAAACCTGTTTTTTTTTTTGCCGTTTTTTAATCGGTATTAATAACGGTAACAGGTAGACGCTTGAATTATTTACAGAATATTGATTTGTATATTCAATTTAAAAATAAATAATTTAAATCAAATAAATATTTAACCTGTTGTTTATAATGTTGAACGCAGATCTATGCGGGTCACAATGGATTTTTAATTGTGTCTCTAATATGAAAGGTTAAGGGGACTGCCATACAACAAACGTAATTTTTTTACCGAAATTTGTAGTACGGAACCCTTCATGTACGAGTCCGACTCGCACTTGGCCAGATTTTTATATTAACGTTTAATATGGTCAAGGTAATAAAAATAAGAACTTATATTTAATACAATTTATTTATTCATCATGCAGTTGTCTAGAACGCCATACAAAATTACTACGGTTGTCCATTCAACCCTCTCTCTGTCACACCCTTTCTTTTACGGCCTGTCTTTAGTTTTTCTGTATACTTTCTGACACATTTGTATGGCTCAATTATTTAACGATCCGTCAGTTCGACTACCGAGTGGGTTGTTTGAAATAATAAGCTCTCCTGAATGCTCCAATTGTTCGCTTTGGCTACTGAAATGGTAACAATAACGTGGATTGCTTGCCGTTTCTTTTTCGTAACCACCTTGGAAGGTCTTTTGTTTTTATTTGTGATGTTTTAGAAACTTTTCAATTTGAATTTTTGATTTTAGTAACACTTGTTGAGTGAAAATAATTTGCATTTTTTAATAAAATAATTTTGACAGATATAATTAAATCGATATTTATAAAAATGCATTGTATTTTCATAATGCATGTTATTAAACGTTTATATGCATGGCACAACATAAAAATCAGATAAAATACTTTTTAATCGATTGAATTCAATTAATCAAAAGTTACGTTATTGATATCCATTGACAATGTGTCATAAATCGATAGCGTTATTGATGAAAAATTGATAAAAAGCAATATAATAAGAACATAATTTATACGTCTGCTAACTTAATATACAATTATTGGTTTCACTACGGACAAATTTGAATAAAAGAAAGCAGACGTGAACTCGGTTGGAGAACGTTTTTCGCGGACAACCCTACTAATTTACGTAGTACCCAATATTGTAGAAGAAGTAAAAAAATACTTACCTTCAAAATTTCGGCGGGTTATGCGAGGCCTAAATTAGAAATGTCAAAGTCATTGAACTGAGAGCACCATGTGACTAGGGTCACAGATTAATAAATTGCTATTAGGTTATCTGTGGGAGAAAATGTTTGTTTAGAAACCAGCATTTGCTTGAGAATCTTCTCAATTTTATGTTAAAAGTGTGGGTTTAAGCTGTCTACAAATAATGGCCAAACTACATAAGTCTAATCCAGATTTGGGGTATGTTAAAAATCTTGTCTTTTTGACGAATTTTTACTACATTCTTGAAAAGAAAAATGGTGGGTTGTCTATGAGCAACCTGATATTGCACTACTGCGAGCATTAAACTTAACACGTTGGTAGAATGCGGCTTTGAGCGGCCAACGCACCTATTGCTGAGTACCCTTTGAAAGCAGGTCACCCTATTACAGATGATAGGATGAAGATAAGTTAGAAAATAATTTCAGAAACATTCAGATATATACAAAAACGTACAACAGCTATTAAGCAGTTATTTTGAATGAAAGATATTACGTCAAGAAGACATAATTATAATTTAAATAGTGAGTTAAACAAGGGATTGCTAATCAAAACGAAACAAAAGCAGCATAATCTTTAAAAATACCAAAAAATTATAATAAAAGAAAAAACTAAATTCGAACAAAGTACTAGGGCAACAGAAATCATGAGAAGGTCATTAAAAACTTCAAAGAGCAAAAAATTCGCACGTTCGAAAAAAACACTGTTTATGTCGAGATCAAAGTACGGGGAAAATTGGAGCGCATCGTTTTCCCGTATCTTGAACTCTCTTGCATGACAGACAAGGAACGATGCCCCGGGATCTGTAGATAGAATGTGTCTGCAAAACAGTATGAAACTTATACATATTTGGAAAATTTCAAGTCCTTTCCGAATTTTTAAAGTTATAACGATGTTTTTTTTTTAAATTATGACTGTATTTTTTATATACATTTGGAAACATTTAAAACTTCTATTGTATTGACTGAATATAATTATGTAGAATAAAATGACTAAATATTAAATAAAATTATTAATAGTTATTTGTTTTTCTTTTTCTCATTTCTGTTTCATTTATTTACACGAATAGTTCACATTTAAAAAAATTGTTAACTAACTATAATTACCGTAAGATCAAATAATAATAATAAAAACCCTAAACTAACTAAAAACCAACTAAAATATGGCGTCAAAAACTCATCACACATCGCTGTGGACTGGTAATGTGCCCAAAAGACTGGCGGCATTGCCACTCTGTATGGCGATGCTTATTCTCTGTCCGAGGCCGATAATGTTTCTATATGTAGTCTAAATTTAACTATAAAATACGTATATGTATAAATCTAAAGTTTGCTGTGATTTGTGCCCTTCAGCATCCTGCTTAGAAACACAGCCAATCTAGGAAAACTGAAATATGAAAATGTATTTAAATAATTAATAATTGAATACCATATTATTAGTTAATTATCTATATTGTGTGAATATACTCACGTAGACATTATTAAAATATAATGATAACGAATTAAATTATTCCAATAATAATTAAACTGGACCTAACCGCAGTCGACGATTTCGATAGTTTCAGCATTAATGTTTTATTGAATTTCCTTTTACATAATTGTTATAATAATTATGCAAGAGGAAATTACTCTTACATAATTATATAAATGAACGAAAAAAAAATTGTGATATAATCCAACAACTAGGTTCACTATATTTTGCGTTTCCCATTTTTAATTTTGTTTAAAAGTCTTATTTTTGTACTTAACCAACTTTAAGCACGGAAGAGGTTCCCGATTTGTTGGAATTGTTCAAATAAATGTTTCATCTATCTATCTAAAAAGGCCTAGTCTATGGTGATGACAGGGCTTCGTCACCACTTCTGAACAGGTATTTCAGCTGGGTAGAAGAGGTGGCGCAAAAAACTCATAGCACCATAGCGATATAAGGTGCTAACCGGCAAAACATTATCGGCCTCGGACAGAGAATAAGCATCGTCATACATGCCCGATATCGTAGCATGGTTTATTAAGAGTGTTAAGTATGTCATGTCGAGAAGAATGTGCGTGTATAATTTAAAAAAAGAATTAGGTTTTTTTTCCCTTTTCTGCATTCGCCAGCGTCAAATTGTATAAAGATATAGTTTATTTCAGGTGGGGGTTTTTTAAGGTTACTAACACGATTTTAAGTATAACTACTATCTAACAAAAAATATAGGTCTATTGTCACTGATATTAAAAGCTATCAAAAAATTTTGCACTTCAGTGGAACAGTAATGGCTAGGAAAAAAGAACTTATAATGATATAGTACATTTTGATACAAGTGCAGAAAGTTTGTCGAGCCGTAGGCGAGTGTGTTATGGAGCCGAGGGCTACAGTGACAAATTTGCACGCGTCTCAAACGACTTTTTTCAATACACTTACGAAGAAATAAATAAACGGGGGTTGACCGGTGACTTGTGGGGGTCGACGCGCGCCCAGTCTGATACGATAAATGTAATAACACTGTGGTGGGGAGAGCACGCGCTTTTTCTGCACTAGTGCGGAAAGCAGTCTATTGCGTGCCTAAAAGCGGTGGGATAAGAGCGGGTTTTCGAGTAAGTGTATTGAAAAAGAATTATATAGCTGTTTTTTTTTAATGATATAATTTAGACCTTGACTGTGATCCCAACTAATGGTAAGCAGTGATGCACTCGTTGATGGTGAGGCGCACTAGTTTATTAAGAACCTATTCACTCATATTTTTTAAACCATTTAATAAATAATAAAAAAATAGTAAAAAAAGATTGAACAAAATATGTTTATTGTTTGTTTTAACGTAAGTTTTTAGCTATTAAAATTAAATATCACTTTAGGAAACTCTTTTTACAATAGCCCGACGATACCTCTTTGCTTCAAGTCATTTGTCTTTGGGCAAATTAAACGCTAATATTTTTTTTATTACGTACCGTAACGGTTCCTCTGTAAACCGTTTTTTAACTTCGGAAAGCTTCGGCTTTTGTATATTATACAGTATTTTTATTATATGCAGTTTCCGTTTTTTATCACCATAATTTAAGAACATTGCTAAAAATTTATCCCTCAGATTTTTTTTACAATTAGAAAGTGCGTAAGGGTCTTCTACTTTTAGCGTTTGTACTCGTATTTTTATTTTAAAATAAGATATTTATAATATCCCGCAACTTTCATCCGCAAGTTTTTAACCTTTTATATTCAGAACTCACAAAACCAGATACGACGAAATTGGTCACATATTTTTGTACTCATTATTCCACTTTTTACAACTAAAAATATGTTAGGCGGGAACAAAAATAAAAAACCAAAACTTGTCATGTACTAACAGGAAACAATAAAACAACCTTTTGCTCTAATATTGTCAATTAACCATGCTACTAAACAAACTAGAAACACATAAATTGGATTGCTACAATATTCAAGGACAGTAGTTTTTAAAACGATGTAAGTAAATATTTAATTGTTATGCAAACACAATAATTACAATATGAATAAAAATACCCATTTTTCTTGTTTTTAGTAACCGTGTCGTTTTTTATCAATCTTTGGCGGTGTTTTACCTATTTTTATTGCGGACCGAAGGGATAGATTTTTGTTTTTTTTTTATTATTCCTAATGGCTGACGTACGTATACACCGCGACATAATTTCGACCTCTTTATTTGTAACTTTTTATTTTTTTTATTAGTAAATCGATTAATATTTTGACATAGTTCGTTGGAGGTTGAAATTTGGCACATGGGATATTTATATTTTGAAAATCTATCAGAACATAGAAAACAAAGCCAAAACTGGACAAACTAAGCTGGGCTCAGAAAAACTTAAAAGAAAACTTTTAGGTAATTTATAAAACTTTAATTTGACTTAAAAACTGATAAGTATACCTAATATACGTTAAACTATATGCCAATATTATGTATTTTATTGAATATCAGGAGACAAAGTCAGCGAAAATTCTACTCGAATGGACACTATATTCCACTTTTAAATATAAAATCAAAATAATTACTTAAACGTATTATAAAGTCGACAGACCAATCCGTTATCTGATGTAAATGTATTTTTCACTAAAATATAGTCTAAACCATTATTATAAAGCTGAATACTGTTTGTTTGTTTGGTTAAACGCGCCAATCTCAAGAATTACTGTTTTGGATTAAACAAATATTTTAGTGTAATTTTACCATTTATAAAGGCCATCACCACTACGACTAAAAGAAACAGAGCAGTAACCAAATACACGGGTGAAACCGCAGGAATCAGCTAATCTATTTAATATTATAAAGAGAAAAGATTTGTATATTTGAATTTGGATATTGTTATTTATTATTAGATTTAAATATATATAATATTATAAAGTATCAATAAACTTCCTGTTATTTGTAATGAATAATTTTATAAAGAAAAAATAAATATTTTAAAAATTCTTTCACAACTAGAATACTACTTTATCACTAAGTGAAAAAGAATTTTTAAATTTAATTTTTTTAAATCACTTTCCTGTAAAGTTTACTCAATGTCACTTAGTAATTTTTGCCTTTCAAGCGTTGATAAGTATTTCTCGCTCTCGAACGAGTAAAACCGCTGGCAACAACTAGTATATAAAATAATCAATGAATTTGAATCCATTGTTTCTACAGATTTAATCATATAATCAACGAATGTATGTTTATTGCGCATAATTTCACTAAGCACTGAATTAACTTATACAGGGCAATGCCGGGCTTTCATTGGCTATTCACAAATTACTATTTTAATATATTCTTTCACGAGATTTGCGTCTGTATTTAAATTTTTTCTCCATTCAATCTGAATTATAAATTTGAGTGAAATTCCGTTTCGTTTCAGTTTTTTAGTAACCTTCGATTTAATTCTTAAAAAAAAAAGTTTATGTAGGTAAGGAGTTCAATGTTACTGTTGTTTTTAAAAGTAGATACTGCGGGAGAAATGTATTTCTGTCTACTAAGGTAAATTTAATGTTAAATTCTGTGGATATTCTGATATTTCTAAAAATGAATCGATTTTAACCAATATTCATAGTTGGATTTTTTTCGAAGTGGAAAATTATCAAATGCCTTCTCGCGCTCTAGGGTGGATAACATGTACGATTAAATCTCATCTATGTTCCTTTATTTTCCCTTTTCGTTCTAGAGCCGCGGTGATTCTTTCAAACTCACTCCGCGGTGACTCTTTCCTGCCCTCCTAGCCAAGTTTCCGTTTCGTTTTGATTCTCTTTTCGTTGATCGTCTCGAGTCGGCCACGCCTCCAGAATAATGAAATCGGAGGCGATGTATGTTATGATTATAACTTGGCTAGGGGGGCCGGACTACTTAGTGCCATGCATCTAATAATAGGAATTATAATTATGTCTGAACGAATATAGAAGATAAATCGACTGAAAAACTGAAAAACTTTTAGGAACTGAGGAATGCTACCTATTTTGTCAAAATAATTTTTCTAGTCATCCACCTTTGTACTTGCAGAAATATACTTAAACAAATTATTCTCTCATAAAAATCTAAAATTTTACATACTATGTATTTACTAAAATCATCTGCCTGCCCTTGCGAGGGGTCGGCGTAACACGTTTTCTTCGTCCATTCTATCCTGTCAGCAGTCACGTTATTGCTGACTCCCTTTTCTTTCATATAACTCCGCACACAATTCATCCATCATTTCTATGGCCTTTCTCCACATCCATCCACATGTATTTTCATAACTTTATTAGTAACATGCGTTTCATCCCTCCTCTTGAATGAAGAGGAGGGATGAAACGCCATACTAAGGGCGAAATTCACTGTCTGTATTTTTCTTTTCTTGTTTTTTTACATGTGACACTAGTGACAGCGTCTAAACGCGATTATGCGAGCCAACGTTAAAACGCGATTAGTTTTATTGGATTTGATTCCGCCCTTAGATAAATGACTCCTTTCAAATTTTCAGTCACTGGCGCCACTTTCAAGCTTCCTCTGATCTGCTAATTTCTCGTTTTATCAATTCTACCTATCTACTATTACTCTACCTACTATTTACTAAAATTAAACAAACAAAAATCACACCTTCCTCAACATACTAAAAACATACAGAATGGACCACGCTACTTTACACAAATGTAAAACGTGATATCACAAAGTTTGACAGTTTCCTGTCGAGTCTTTTAGCGAACATTGACATAATATTTTATAAGAATTTAATATATTTGCAAAAAAAAATAATTAAACTAGTACCTGACTGCGATCCCACCTGATGGTAAGCAGTGATAGGTGTTAGAAATCTTTGAAATTTTCAACTTATCTCAACTATAATATATTATGTTATGTACAATTAAACCTTCCTTATGAATCGCTCTGTCTTTTGGTGAAAACTGCATGTGAATCGGTCCAGTGATTTTGGAGTTTATCGCGTTTATACAGATAGGCAGATGCAGAGGGACGTTGTTTTATAAAATGTAAGGATACTTAGTTATAATAATATATATTAAAAGATATTAAACAATAAATATTTAACTCTTATTAATGTCAAATCAATATGTTCACACAAGTTCGCATCGAAGGACTGCTGCGTTCTTCGCACCTGATTATAATTTAGGTGCCTTCAAGGCTAAAATAAATAGGCTCTTAATAAACTAGCGCCCTTTACCATCAACGATTGCATCACTGTTTACTGTCAGGCGGGATCGCAGGCCAGCACTAGTTTATATCAATTACAAAAAAAAAGTTATTTAGTACGATCGTCGGCCCTAACTGGCCCAGTCCATTTTCGTGTCGCGCTTAGACCATAACGCGCCGTTGATCCAAACTTGGTCTTTACCGGACGGCCGGACTCGAGCTGCCCATTGCTCGCTATCCGCAAGCCCAACACCGCAGACCTTGCTTTTTTATTTTAGACAAATTAAAATATAACAAATATGACGAAGACCAAACTTTGTGAGGACTTCAAGTAGTAGTTCCGACGGTAAGTCCCCTCCCCTCTTTGAGGAGTGGCTGGAGCGGCAACACGGCGTCCTCACCTTCCGCATGACGCAGGTCCTCACCGGGCATGGCAAGTTCGGGAGGTCCCTGCATCGGATTCAGGCGGAAGCAACGCCCGGGTGTCATCATTGTGCGGACCACCTAGAGGACACGGTGGAGCATACAGTGGAGGTGTGCCCCGCTTCGGCGGAGCACCGCCGTGTCCTCGTGGAGGCAATTGGTGGCAGCGACCTTTCGCGTCGGGCCCTGGTTCAGGCTATGGTCCGGAGCGAGGAGGAATGGCAGGCGGTCGCCTCCTTCTGCGAAGCAGTAATGCTAGCGAAGGAGGAGGCTGCACGCGTGAGGGAACGAAGGTCCTCACGCCCTAGCCGCCGTAATTCCGACCCCGACTACCAGCCACGGTAGACGCGGGCTTGCGGACATCGAGCACTGGGTAGCTCGCCGTCCAGCTGTTCGGTAACTAGCCGGACGAAGCCCAGTCGTCGACAGCCCGTAGTGATCCTCGCGCTCCTCAAAGAGATGTCAGCAAACCGTAGGGGCCCAACAGGGCCGATGCCCGCTAGCTAGGACCGCGGAGAATTTCTGAAAGGGAAACCCGTAGTCCTAGAACGCAAAGGGTAATTGAAGGATACAGGTGTGGTTTTAGTCAGTAAAAGTCTGACACGCCTTCCCGCTCCACCCAGAGCGCGAGAAGTCATTTTGATGATTTCCCACCTTAAAAAAAAAGTAATAGTTCCGAATTTTAATTCTTCAAGGAAAATTGACGTATTTTTTATTTATTTGCTATTCGGTAGATATCGCAGTCAGCGGTAAGACCGCTAATGTAATTTTGTTTAAAAGTGTTGCTACTATTTTCGTTTACAATAAAATTTATTCTTTTTCTTTTATTCTTGATAGGTTCGCGCTTGACCGCTATTCCACCTGATGGAAAGCGACGAAACGATCGACGATGGATCGCGCTTACCTAGAAGTAACCTATTCACTCTTGACTTAAAGATTCCCGGGTTGTAGCCATCAGGAATCCATTCCTTAGCTGTACGCACAATGAATGTGTTCCCAAAACGTTTTATGCACATAGGTGGGATGTCCACCTTTCTATTCCTATTTAGTCAACTATTGGTCTGCGATCTAACCTACCAGTGAGAAAGGTAATGTATGAGGAAAAGATTGCACATAACGAAGATTACTCAGCATCCGTTGAATGCAAGTAGCTGTTATTGAGATGTTAATACCATGGAACTACTTTCTAATTTCTCCGTATTGTCTTGTCGGTGCTTTTGACCCATGCTGTGATACTGAGAAAAGCTTGATAATTGATACAACTCAGCGGTCTTACCATGACGTGTTAAAATGTGTCCGAGTGAGAGAGAGGGATGGAGCTATACAGCCTATATAGCTCCATTTCTTTAACAGTTCAGTTTAGGTCGTCAAATGGATCGCATTTAGAGCTCATAGTTGGGCCTCTGACTGTTTGTGTGATGTGTTTAGAAAATGGTCAATATTTACGTTGTAAAGTTTTTGAGCTATGATTTAAATTTAGTGAGTTGTCGGACGCATAGAGTCCGAATCCCTTTCCTTCACTTTGTAATATATATGAAATAAGCTAATACAAATATTTTATATACAAAAAATGAACGGTCCTGTGCGTCTCGCATCCATCGGATTCCCGCAACCCTTACCAAGTCATCGGTCCACCTTGTAGGAGGCCTTCCAACGAGCTAAGTCTTCCGGTACGTGGTCGCCATTCCATAACCTTTCGGCCCCAGCGGCCATCCTTTCTGTGAGCAATGTGCTCTGCCCATTGCCACTTAAGTTTAGCGGTTCTTCGTGCTAAGTCGGTAACCTTGATTCACTTGTGGCGACACTAGGGGGAGGCCTATGTCCAACGGTGAACGTCTTTCAGCTGAAATGATGATAGAAAAAATAAATTAATACGATGTTGATGGCACGGTTGGCGCAGTGGTTGAGTGATAGGTCGTTGGACTGCGTGTCGCGGGTTCGATTCCCGCACGGGACAAATATTTGTATGACCTACAGATAAGTGTTCCGAGTCTGGGTGACTTATGTATGTGAGTTTACATGATTGTGAACGCACCCACGATACAGTTTCTAGTAATAACCAAAGTTTAAAAAAAATTAAAACAAACAAATCAGAATAATATTAAAGGACTCATGAAATAGCCATTTGATAGAATTAGACGAATTGAGAGGGTTCTATTAACGTAAATAATAATTTAATGAACATATGAAACTGATTTGGAAAGCAAAGAACTAAGAAAATGAGCTTTTAACTTGAAAGTTTGAAACCCCGTTTCGCTTAGTTGTGTTTGCAGGATGATTTCTGCTAAAATGGTGATGAAGATTTTTTTTTTCGATAGCTAAGTTTTTTTAAACTTAAATTTAACTTCTTTCTTGTGCCGAATACGCGCCAGATTAGACACCATTTATTTATTTAATCTTTATGCAATAAAAAATACAAAGGTGAATTTAATGCCATAGGCATTCTCTACCAGTCAACCTAGGGTAGTGAAGAGCCAATATGGCAGGTGCATAAAAAAAAAAATATTATTTAGACAACAAGTATTACAAAAGCTTAACGAGAACGCTGGTGTTATGTAAATGGTGTTGGTGCTGGAGAGTCCCACCTGTCGGAGGGACTCTTCAATCCCATGGCGGTGGATACGACTGCACGCAGTCAAATAGACATTCCCCAGGTTCGGAGTGTCTCACCCAGCTTAGAATTACCTATTTGTCCTGTTACTGACACTAGTTCTAAGTTTAAATTGTTACTGACAAAATATGGAAAGTTCCGAAATAAACTTTTTTTTTAATTGAATGCTTGCGACCAAACAGTATTAATAGTTTAATGCTGAAGATTTTTAATTATTTTAATAGTTAGACACGCTCCCGTAACAACAAAACAATAAATTATGCGAGATAGTTACCATAATGAGTGGACCTATTTAGCGCAGTCGTGAGACACACGATGTTATTGTTTATACTTTTTTAATTAAATTTCTACATTGTGTGTGTCTATGTGCCAAATAAACATGTTTTCTTTCTTTCTATTGCACAGTTTACAAACATTTTATAACTTAAAGGACTTAGTATCCAGGACAAAAAAAATTACAAACAGATGTAACGGCTGTCCAACCAAAAACCAATTACGTCTGGCTAACCAATAAAAACAATATTTATCTCAAAAACGATTACTAGAAAATATAACCCTCAAATGCGATGGTTTTATATGACACTGTAAAACACAAATTCTTTAAAGACCACCTATTACAGTATAAATTTTGGCCACTGTACCGTTCAACCCTTTCTCTTTGATTTACGGTTTTATTGCCAACCCGGTGCTTACAAGGGTTAGTTGAAACACCGTTATTCTATGAAAGAGTTTGATTATAATATTCATAGACAAGAAACGCTTTGTTTTTCTTTAGCTTTGTGACAATGCTTGGCTACCGACCGCCTCTGTCATTTGTTTTGTTGAAACCTGTAACTGGCTGGTCAAATTCTTTGTTATTTACAATTTTGGAAGCTACTGTGTGTTTGAGGTAGTTATATTTGAAAGAGAATTTTCGAATGTTCAACCCTGTTTGAATTATTTATTGAATTATTTAAGAGCGTCCACCCCGAGAAAAATGTCCATATAACCGCTCTTACGTGATTATGACGTCATTACATATTTTTCTCTAGATATTTTGGAAACACAGATATCTTGTGGATGGTGATCCAGCCAGGTTTCTATCGAAATCAAATCTTAAATTTGTTTAAAACGAATACTGTAAAGACCTCTGACAATCTGCAACTTTGAATCTTCATAATCTACTCATAAATTGAAAAGTAAAGAAAGTATATTTATAGAAACTTTGCACCATTAAATATCTTGATTCTGAGTAATCAAATTCTTTCCCAAAAACTTTTAAGGTTTTTAAACGTATTTCCTGGAACAAGTTTTGTGAAATATTCGTGTGAGAGATGGAATTACCGAATAACAACAGAGCGTTCAGGCGTTATCTCTATTTTTCCGCGTTGCTTTTTTATCAAGCATTGCGTTGATGAAACAACAAGCTTTTTTAAACCGTACTCACGTTGCCGATAGACCGATCGGAAAGGGCGCTCTTAAAGAGTTAAACCGTTTCAAAAATATGTAAGTATATGCTCACATTGCACGCTGCACAGACAGAAGAGACACAATAATGGGCAATAGAGACCACTAAATGGAAGGAAGGAAGCAGACCAAAGCAGCATTGGGGAGAGACTGGATAGACCAGGCTAAGGACAGGAAAAGGTGGAAAAGGTTGGAGAAGGCCTATACCCAGAATGACCCAGATAATGGGGTCCATAACCTAGATGAAGCAGATTCATATAATAACACTAGATCTTAAGTTCATACATTAAAAAAAAATACTAACAACATTTTAAATGTAATTTTTATTTATTTATTATTATTCGTTTATTCATTCATTTATTATAATCATTATGCCCAAACAAATGTAATTTAATGAGTAGCAATTTTAGAATACTATAATTTTACATTTTACTGATTTACACTGCCTATATCTGATCTCCATGACACAGAAACTGGCCAACATGACACGTCTTGGCAAGACTGGTGTCAGATTTTCTGACTTTTGACTCGAACAACAATTCGAAAGTCAATTAACAATGATAGCAGGTACCTAATCAATCCTCCGATCCTAAATACTTGTATACTTTTACGAAATGTACCTACATGTCAAAACACATACAGGTCAAAAAAATAAAATTTTTGTGTATATACCTACTCATATGTATAATATTGAGTATAGTTTGTGAAGTGTTTTTTAAATATGTTTAGGACCAATGTCCGCTATAGCCACGGATAATTTCTGAAAACGAAACCCGTGGTCCTTGAACGCAAATAGCAACTGAAGGACACAGGTTTGGTTTTAGTCAGTAAAAGTCTGATTTTCCACCCTAGAGTGGGAGGAGTCATTGGATGATTTCGCACTTTAAAAGAAAAAAACATAGCATACAGTCTTAGTAAAATCAGACTTATAATGTTCCCACTGCTAGGATCCAGGGCTCCTCTCTAGAAGAGGAAATTGGCTGAAATCCATCACGCGAGCCCAGTGCAGTGTGATAAATTATTTTAAATTTCATCACCATTTCAGCCAAAAGACGTCCACTTCACCCTTCAAGTGTCACCACAACGACCAGACCTGTGCGTCTCGCATCCATAGAATTCCCGCATCCCTCACCAGGTCGTCAGCCCACCTTTTGGGAGACCTTCCAACGCTGCGTTTCGCTGTTCGGTACGTGGTCGCCACTACAGAACTTTTGATCCCCATCGACCAGCTGTTCTGCGAGCAATGTGCCCTGCCCACTGCCACTAAAGTTTGGCGATTCTTCGGTCTATGTCGGTAACCTTGGTTCTCTTGCATCTTCATTTCTGATATGATCATGCAAGGAATCTCCGTCCATTTTAAGTTTAACATCAATAATATATTTCCATAGTTACAAAATTAAGCTGAAATACACAAAATACTGAACATAATGTAATATTAAAAGGAATTCTAGTTTAATTATGTACATAACTGGAAACCGCGAACTAATTAAGTACTATTGAAGTTTGATAATTATTAGCATAGCAGCAATGTAACATAGTGACAACTGTTAATTAGAGTTTATTACTGGGAAAAACCGCAGAAATTCATCACTATTTGAAATTTAATATAATTTATTTGATTGAACCCTGTTCGCATATTATAATATTATTTTTAATTCTCAATTATACTCCATAAAAGTTACAATATATCGTTTCCCTAGTGCTTCAATGGCCAATCAATACCTTTTTATTTCAAAGTATAGCAACTAATTTCGTGACCTAAGGGCTGGCTTTTACCTCGGACAGAGGATAAGCATTGCCATACAGCGTGGCAGTGCCGCCAGTCTTTTGGGCATATTACCAGTCGACAGCGATGTGGAAGAGTTTTTTGACGCCATATTTTAGTTTGATTTTAGTTAGTTGTAATTAGTGTAGGGATTTATTACTTTTTATTTTATTTGATTGTAATTATAGTTAGTATTTTTAAATGTAAATACTAATCTCTTTAGTGTTTATGATGTAAATTATTATTCAGATATACATAAATACACTACATGTTGTTTGAAAGATTTTTAATGAACTTCTGATAATATTCATAAGTTTCTTAAAAAATGTCTCTTGTAAAATTTGCTCACTGGTCGATTGGCCACTCAAGCACTAAGGCGGCTATATGTGGATAACAGAGTTCATGGCTCATGGCTCATGGTTCTTGGTTCATGATTTATTTACGAAATATTTAAAAAAAGGTAAAAAGTATGTATATAAAAATACATAAATTAAATAATAATAACTAGCATCCGCCAGCGGTGTCACCCACGTGAAATTCGAAAATTAACCCAAGAGGACATATTCCAGGGAAAAAGTAAACTGTGTCCTATTCCAGGATATGGTCTATCCGTATGTCAGTTTTCATCCCGATCCGTACAGCTGTTTGCGCGTTAAGAAGTAACAAACATACTCGTACACACAAATTAATAGTATTGAGTGTAATATACCAACTTCCTTTTAAAATATACTTTAAACATCGGTAGAAGAGTTGACATCGGCTTTAATTGCCATTCTTTTTTTTTAAACGATATAAACCAGTGCTTTACAGTGATCCCACCTGATGGTAAGCAGTGATGCAGTCGTTGATGGTAAAGCACACTAGTTTATTAAGTTTCTAAATGTTAAGAATCATAAAAAATAGAATGGAATATCAGTTTATCTACTACTGTATATTTTTGTGATTAAGCCTTTTTTAGGAACGTCTTCTTAGTGAGAAAAATACCAGCAAACTAATTTAGGACATTTCAAAAGTGATATTAAAAAGACATTACATGACTCACAAAATCGCTACTTCTTGTTTGTAACGAAAATATTGTCACACAATGTGACAACAAAGCCCATCCGACAGAATGGCTGGCCTGTTGACTTGACCAAAAGACAAATGTTCGATCACCACAATTTATCTATAAACCTGTTATCATTTTAAAACATTCCCTATTCAAATGGTATACAGTTTAAAATCGCCTAAAAGCAGTTTACAGCCAGTGTTTCAAAAATAAATGCTACGTCATCAACCCAATGGACCTGTCATCAAAAAAAATGTACAGTTTCACAAACGTTCCCGTTTCATTATATTTTTGTTTAATTTACGATGCTGCGGGCCCACTGTGCCAACGGGATTTCAAACAAACACCGCTATTCAATAGTGGTCTAAACGGTGCTGCTGCTAGAAAAAAATGTTTTTTAGTAAAACAATGAGAATCTTTCGAAACTTTTATTGCATGAAAGGTACGGTGGCCAATTCTGAAAACTCTATTGAATTTTTGAATATCATTATCCTTTATTTAAAGTAGCTGGGACCGGTAAATCATAATATGCCGAACTGTCAAAAAAAACAGCGTGTCTCCACAATGATGTTGAAAAAAGAACATTGTTTTTGGTCATGTCTTTATTTACCTTCATGGGAAAAAGGCGTCGTTATCTCTGTACCTAAACTTAGGTATTCGGCCACAACGGCCAATTGTACTGCATGGCGATTCTTCGGGTTATATCGGTAACCTTGGTTCTCCATTCCTGATTCGATCACGCAAGGAAATTCTGAGTATAGATAACTTCAAGCCACCTACCATAATAGCCATATATAGCAGCCATAAAGTGTTCCCACTGCTGAAACTCAATTCACCAGGCGGATTCTACTGGGGCCATGGGTAGTGTGAAAACGAAACCCGGGGCCCTGAGATGAAGGTAACGAAGGCACAGGAGTGGGTTTTTAGTCAGTAAAACTCTGACACTATCTCCCGCTCCGCCTAAGAGCGGGATTTATCATTAGATGATTTTCCCACCGAAAAAAAAACCACGCGGACTCAGCGCGTGTTAGTAGATGATGTTTATGATTTTTTTGTTCTAGAACATGCTGGTTTCTTCACGATTTTTTCCTTCACCCTTTAGATAGCAGTCGTAATGAAATAAATTTCACAAAGCAATGTGCTGGGTTTGAACCAGCGACCTACGACTCGTAAGTCGGGGCCGTTACCACTCGGTCACCACTGCTTTAAGTTCAAGCCTCCTAATGAGGCCTATTCGTGAGCGACCACGTTTCAGTACCGTATCTCATCACTGGCAACACGCACTGGTCATAGACTTTCGTGTTGAGATACTGTGGTATGTGTAAGGTTCTGGAGTGGCGGCCGCTTGCTATAGACACAGCATTGGAAGGCCTCTCACTCTCACAAAGTGAACCGATGACCCGGTGAGAGACGCGGGAATCCGGCGGATGAAAGCCGCACTGGACTGGTCGCTATGATGACACTTGAAGGAGCCCAATGTGTAAAATCGGACATCTTTTGGTTGGAATGATGATGATGATGATGATAACTATTTAATCTTCTTAATTAAACATCGTGATATCATCAAAACTTGGATCCCTACCCCTCACACATTAAAATACATTGTGTTTTACTTTAATTACCAAACCAATAAACCATTAAAATTAATTAACTACCAAAGAAAACTATGATTTTTTTGGATAAACCATTTTTTAGGGTTCCGTACCCAAAGGGTAATATGGGACCCTATTACTAAGACTCCGTTGTCCGTCTCTGTTCGTCGGCCACCAAGCTGTATCTCATAAACCATAATAGCTAGATAGTTCAAATTTTCACAGATCATGTATTTCTGTTGCCGCTATAACAACAAATACTAAAAACAGAATAAAAGAAAAACATTTATGTTTGGCGCCTATACAACAAACGTGATTTTTTACTAGATTTTTATATAGTAATACGGAACCCTTCCACTTAAAAAAAATGCAGATTTTGGAAAATCAACCGCCACTTGAAACAACATAAGGCCAAGACGTATCACGAAAAGTCAAAAGCATAAATACTCTAAGCGACAAACACTTAGGAACGATCCGACGTCTCAGCAGCCATTACCATTGTAAGTAGTGAACGATTTCTGAATAACAACGTGGTTCAAGGAACGGCTATTTCGGTTTAATACAAGTAAATTATGACATTATTGACTCCGAAATGATCCGTTGCGTAAGCATTTGAATTTGTTTTTTTAGAACTGTCGCGATTTTGTATTTTTTTTCTTGAATTGACTTTTTTGGTGTTGTGATACTGGCTTTTTAGTCAGGCATAGGATTCAATGACATTGCTAGATCTTAGGCCTCTTTTTTAGAATCTGTATAAAACCTCTACAACGTAAAAATAAACTTTTTTATACTGCTCCAGTGGAAGTAAGATATAAATTTATTTTTTACATTAGCGTTTATATTTTTATATTTAAAACGTAGCCTTTATTATGTATGAGTGTATGAGAATTCATTTGTACTTCCTCTGTATTTCATCAATGACAATAATAATAACAATACAAGTCAATTATGGGTCATAGCAACCGCGGTAACCGTATCCGAAAAGTTTGATTTAACAAAATTTTAGACAAAATACTGTTTTTTTTTTTTGCTGAATATTTTATTGAACTAAAAGCCCCGTTTACAATTTTTTTTTCTTAGGATTTGTTGGAATCTTCTATTTATGAAAGTTTTAAAACCTTTATTATTTAAAACTTGATTTACATTGAAATACTTAACTAAACTTCAGTCATTTTATCTGGAGTAGGTAATCTTGTAAACAACAATCTTATAATCTTATAATGCATACAGAAACCAGAAGCCTCAATGCTTATGAATGGACTGTTTCGAGTATAAATGATTCATAGCGAAAAACAGATAAAATTGATTTTCAACTTTCATTATCACATAAAAGATTACCAGCTCTTCGCCAGTTTTCCTAAATCGATCGGCTGAATCACAAAAAATACGTAATCCGTATGAATCACAGAATTATTTTTATTTCAAAAAAATAATAGCTTGGATACCAAGTCCTTTAAGCATGGCCTTTAATGCTTTTATAGTATTTAGCAGCAAATATATCACGTCAGCCATCTCGGCAAGCTTCACTGAGGTAGTTAATACTACAGTAAAATTCTCAGCTCCATTTTACCGAGATTGCGCCTGTTGCCTTGAGAGCTAAAATTACACCAGTTTTACATCACAATATCCACTAGGAATCAATTTGCAAATAATTAAAACAGCCACTGTACTTTAATCGATAAAATTCAGCCAAAAACTCTTGAGTCACTTATTCTGACTCGGCTTATTCTAACCAACCCACCTCTCTCCAAAAACAGATTAGGCCTCTTAGGTTTTTCAGGGCATCAATAAGGGAGTTCGGGGATCCTGTGCGTAGGTTCATGTGCGTATTTCTGTGACACCTGTGCCGTTTAGGAGCACATGTGCAATTGTCTCCTCTCCCTCCTTCCATCCTTCACAACAGGCTCATAATAATAATTATAAATAACTACTTTAAGACTGTATAAGTGGGGTGTGTTTACACTTTTACCTCAACTTTCATATAGCTAATCGTTCAAAATAAACAAAAAGCACATATCCTATACATAAATCAATATCCGAGACATGTAAGTTCTTCCGCTGCGCCCGCGCCGCGCCGCGCCGCGCTGGCTAGCTGATGTGAAACATTAATAATGTCCGTGTGTCAGTGGGCAACTTTCAGTCACATCCTACCAACTAGCTTTTTTGATAACAGGCCTGTTGGTCTAGTTGTCAGTGGCCCTGACTGCTATGCCGGAGGTCGTGGGTTCGATTCCCACCCAGGACAAATGTTTGTGTGATGAGCACGATCATTTGTTCTGTGTCTGGATGAAATTTATCTATAATATGTATGTATTTAGAAATATATAAGTATGTTTATCAATTGTATAGTACTCATAGCACAAGCTCAAGCTCAGCTTAGTTTGGGACTAGATGGCGTTGTGTGAAAGTTGTGGAATATTATTTTTTTCCAGTAGCTTTTCGGCAGAAACGGGTTTTTTTTTTATTAGGATATCATCTAACAACTGCTCGCGCTCTAGGGTGCAGCGGTAGGGTGTGTCGGGTGTGTGACTAAAACTACACCATGTTTCTTCAGTTGCCTTTTGCGGTCCAGGAACGGTGCATTATTCTCCTATGTAACTCAAGAAAATAGTTCGAAATACATTGATTAATTTTGTATTTTAATTTTCATCTGAATTTTGTATATTAATTTTATTTTATTGTTTCCTTTTTTTAGTATCATTATGTGCCATAAATTATATAATTATAATCTAGTTATAAAGGGAAGACACTAGTTCCTGTAATACAGTGTACACTAGCGCAGGAGCTAGAGAATTCATAATATTCATCTATATATATAAAAGGAGACACTGACTGACTGACATATCAACGCACATCCGAAACTACTGGGACTATGAACATGAAAGTTTGTATAAGGTTTCCTTTCATGATGTAGGCGAGCCCTAAGAGTGGATTTTCCAAAATACACACGCTAACGGGATAGAACGGGGATCCAAAGTTTGTATGAAGAAACCTACTTTTACGCGATCGACGCCGCGGACAGAAGCTAGTATTATTATAAAATGCATGTATTATTTATGGCAATAAAGATTTTTATTATTGCAATTATTTTTGTATTTTCGTATCCACGTCGGTACCTATTTGAAAAGATAGCCAAAAACAAACAAACAGACATGACCAAAAATTCGAAGACATGTGACATTCACCAAACCGCACTGGGCCCGCGTGGTGGATTACAGCCCATTCCCTCTCCTAGAGAGAGGAAGCCTGAGAGAGCAGTGGGAACATTAAAAGGCTGATTATGCAATTATTATGCTATGCATTAAAAAATTACCCCAAAGCACTTCCGGGACAAAATACATGCAAATTTTTCGCCTTTATAATATAATTGTGATTATTAGCATATTCGTACCGGAATAAATTGTCTAAATGATTATTATAAAAAAAAGCGTAAAAGCCTATTGTGTAGTGTAGAAGAACTAAGCGGATACTTAGACACACAAACAATTTATGAAGTTTATTATATTTTTTTCTTTTATTGTGGGCATAGGTTATAGACAGATGTCAAAACTTATTAACAAATTAAGTTCCATTATGTCCTGCCAAGAGGCAACGGTTTTCACGCCCCAACCACCGCCGGGATTCCGATCCCGATTTCCGGCTACCGTAGGCGCGGGCTTGCGGACAGCGGGCAATGGGTGGCTCGCCGTCCGACCTTCCGGACCGAGCCCAAGTCGTCGACGGCGTGTACTGTTCCACGCGCGCTTCCAGGAGATGTCAGCAACTGTAGTGGCCCAGCAGGTTCGAAGCCTACTGGGGCCAAAGGTCTGATTCTGAAAGAAAGACTCGGCCCTGATACGAAAGGCAACGAAGGAACAGGAGTGGGTTATTAGTCAGTAAAAGTCTGACATTATCTCGCGCTCCGCCCAAGAGCGATGTCCTAAGGTGATTTTCCCACCGAAAAAAAAATATGTCCTGCCAAACAAGCATACAATAACGTTCTACAAATTAAACTAACATACTTTTATATATCGTCTTTGTATAATAACAGATTAAATATTATAAATAGACGAGCTGATCCAGAAAACGTGGTCCTGCCATATAAATTATAAAAGATAAAATGAGGGGTGATATGTACCTCCACCCGGAGCGTGAAAAATAACCTACGACCTACCAAATATATATAAAAAATTCATAAAAATCGGTCAAGCCGTTTCAGAGGAATTCAATAACAAACACTGTCACGAGATTTTTATATATTAGATTATTATTAAAATGAAACGATAAAGAATAATCTATAAATAATTGCGTGCGTCAGTAGACAACTTTCAGTCAAATTATCTATATATATATATGTTACCGGCAATGTGTATAATCTGGCACTCTATACAATACCTAGGCAATTTATAGAATACCTAAAACGTGTAGGTAATGTATGAAATATTATTTATTTTATACTTTGCCTAGGTATTCTATACAATACCGAATGTGCAGCCGGTAATGTGTGTAAAAGACAAGAGCAGGGAAGGAGGTGACGTAATTTTAGGGCACCCCGACACGGAGAGGTTAGGTTAAGTAATTTTTTTTTATATCCAACCTAAAATAGAGCCCTATTTTATGCCCTTCAGACAGAAATAGGGCCTGAGTACTTGTAAGCAAATTACCTTATGTTACTTATAACCAGAAGAATTTAAAAAAAATATATAACCAGGAATGCTAAGGCTCTCGCATTAGCCTTCTAACCTAACCTGTCCGCGTCGGGGTGCCCAAAAATCACGTAAATTCCTTCCCTGCTCATGATATTTACACACATTAATTTTTAGTAATAGTGACGAGCAAGTGTTCCAATTGCTCGTCATTTTATAGGTAGGTCGGTTAACATAAATAAATATAGACCAAAATCTATTTATTTTACACAGTGCCGGTGTACAAGCAGCAACACTATACAATCCCTAGGAATTGTATCCATTACCTAGGTAAAGTATGTAATGAACAATAATGTTCATAATATTTTGTACATTGCCTTGACGCCCCAGGTATTCTATACATTGCCTAGGTATTGTATTGAATACCTGAACTATACAGATTGCCGGTAACATATACATATATAAAAGAAGAAACTGACTGACATATCAACGCACAGCCGAAACTACTGGGACTGGGAGCGTGAAAGTTTGCACAAGGGTTCCTTTTATGACGTAGTTGAGCACTAAGAGGGGATTTTTCAAAACTTTTTAGAGGGTGGTCTCTAAGGGGTTGAAACGTGGGTTTAAAGTTTGTGTGAAAAAACCTACTTTCAAGATAGCGAAGCTGCTGGCAGAAGCTAATAAATGTATATTATTATTTGATAATGAAGCTGCTATATTATTATTATTACTCTTTATGCATAATCTGCTAACGTGACCAAAACTAAGAAAAATCAATAAAAACTTGCCACTCAATCGATGATCAATCACAATAAATTCTTGCAATAAATAAATAAAATCGTGAACCACGCTACTTCCGCACACACACGAGGGTCAACGACACCTGAAAATCGTACGTTTGACTAGCCGCGGTTAACAAAAGTAAAATGGTTATTTCAGTTCGAGGAAAGATGAGTTTGTATTTTGATTTGTGTAAGGATTACCATTAGGTGATTTAGCTATTTAAAATCGCAATAGATTAACTAGAACTTTCTAGTTCTATCTGTAACGCTAATTCGTTTTTGACTTCTGCGTTCATTATTTGGCTATTTTACGACTTCCAGCCACCGTTGGCAGGCAATTGGTAAATCGCCGTCCGACCGTCCAGTAACCGTCCGGACCGTGCCCAAATCGTCGACGGCGCGTAGTGTGCCTCAAGGAGATGTCAGCAAAACCGTAAGACCCCAGTAGACTTAGACTGCTGGGCAGCAGGGTTTAAACCTACTGGGGCCATGGCTTCGCTTCTGAAAGAAAAACACGGGGTCCTGGAAAGCAAGGCAAAGAAGGAACATAGCCCCCGCTCTAGAGCGTGAGAAGACATTGGATGATTTCCCATCTTAAAAAAAAATCGCCATAAGATTAAAATTTTCTGGATGATTCGGCGAACGTTATTCATAAATTATAAAAGAAAAAAGTGGGGGTCTATTCTCAGACCTACCAAATATAAACAGAAAACTTCATAAAAATCCGTCAAGCTGTTTCAGATGCGTTGATAAATAACACTGACACGAGATTTTTATATATTACATAAAGCAGTGCATTTTTTATTAGTGTTTACTTTTTACATGTAAATATTACTCAGAATATAGTTCAGCCTTTGATATTAGGTCTACAGAAAAATATAGTGGACTCTAGGTTCAGATACAGGGTGACCTGCGGGATGCCAAAGTTATCGTGGCGCTGGAACGCAAAGGGCAACTGAAGGGCAGGCACAGGTGAGTTTTAGTCAGTAGTTATAATTTGTCTGACAGGCCATCTCCCTTCACCCAGAGCGGGAGAAGTTATTTGATGATACCTGAACAAAAAAAGGGCTAGAAACAGGGTCAAATTAAATTAAGTAGTGAAACTACACAATCACGATGGATTTGAGTGCTAGCTTTGAAGGAAGCTTTGTGCAAAATTTTCATGCTCCTAGTCCCAGTAGTTTCAGATGTGCGTTGATATGTCAGTCAGTCAGTTTCTCCTTTTATAGATGAGGTAGGTACCTAAAATAATTTAAATTAATTAAAGTTCAACATACATACAAATCGAGGTAACCAGCATATCCTAGAACCAAAAATTCGAAGACATGTGACATCCATCAACCCGCATTGAGCCCGCGTGGTGGATTACGGCCCATTCTCTCCTAGAGAGGAGGTTTAAGTCCCAGCAGTGGAAACATTAAAAGGATTATGTTATGTTATACACACAAACAACTTGTTAGAACATCAACTCAGTTGGATTACTCTAATCATCTTTGAGGGAAAATCCTTCACAAGAGGGTCTAGACCAAGTGACAAAAACTCCAAAATATATAAAGCTAGCGATCCCGACACACATCCTGTCCGATAGTTGGATTTGTGAGAAAAAAAAAATTGAGAACTCGATCACAACGCCACATACCAGATTTAATTGTATTTGCGAAACACCCAAGGACCAACTCAAATGTGCACACAAAATTTCGTCCAAATTCGTCAAGCCATTTAGGAAGAGTTAGGTGACAAACGCACTACCAGAGTGTCACGTCACGTGATCCATGTCATAAATATTAGTGCTTAAACATTAACAAATATTTCCGTTTAGAAATTCATTGTTTCATCGCGTTGGGGTTTCAAATCGGCCAGTACATAGGAAGTGACAGGTTGATAACCTATTGGCTGTGACTAAAGAGTCGTATACCTCACAATCTGCTGACAGCCAGAGAGATGGCTGGCTAGGATAAAGTTGAATACATAAATTCCACATTATATACCACCAAAATATTGTTTATATTTTAATAAATTATATTTTTTTTTATTCATCTTGCACAAAGTAATTTTTATTTAAAAAAAAAGTGTGTTTTAATGACCTGGTCACCTTTAAGTCAAAGTGTGTAAAATGTAAGCTGGAAATATAGTGGCGGGAAAAGACATGGTCTATGGTCTATGGTTTAATTTATCTGTGGAATATAAAATATGGAGGAACATTATGTCAAACGCACTTATTTGGTATTGTTTGTATCATGCTTGTATGCACGTATCTGAATATGAAAATTAAGTCACTAATTTGTTTATATCGCATTTGTTTTTTCCTGGAAATAGCATAGTTCCGGTTGGAGAAACCACGGCGTGAAGCTACGGGAATCAGCTGTTGCGGTCTGTAGAAATAGACAAGTATAATGTTTTTTTTTTTAAATGGTTGCTAGCTTTTTTTTTAAATGATATTAACTAGTACTTGACTGCGATCCTACTTGATAGTAAGCAATGTTGCAATCTTGATGGTGAATCGCACTAGTTTATTAAGAACCTATTCACTCTAGCCTTAAAGACACCTAAATAATAATCGGATGGGAGCTGTGGGATTAAAAAACCTTTAAAATATAGTTTTTTTTTTAAATTTAAGAAAGCTTTGCTAAGAAAGTTTTTTTATGAAGAAAGTTCTTTAAACAAATAATAAAAATGTGACGTGCGTATCTTATCAATGCGTGTGATTTCCGATACCATGAGTCAAGGTCATTGACCGCTGATATTTCGCTGACCACAGCTTCGGAGTCCATAGACAATACTGAACGTTAACGACTCGTATTGGCGATAGTCGGGTCAACGTCCTGGCGTAGCAACTGCCGAAATGTGCATTTAACGAGACGCTTGCATATACTAGGTACCTATAGAGGTAGAGTACACAAAAATAAGGCGCTATCACTTGAAGAATATTTTTTTTTCAGCATTATCTACTTAATTATAAAAAAAAGTTGAAAAATCATCCAATAACTTTTCCCGCTCTAGGGTAGGGCAAAAAGTCGTGTACTTTTACTAAAACCATACCTACCTGTGTCCTTCAGTTGCCATTTGTGTTCCTAGACCACGTTATGCAAGCAGCAATTGAAGAATTAAGGATTGGTTTTAGTCAGTAAAAGTTTTAGTCAGTAATAGTTTTAGTTATTAATAGTTTTAGTCAGTAAAAGTTTGACACACCGTCTCCCTCCAACCAGACTGGAAGAAGTTATTTATTATTTGTCTGAGCGTAATTATCTATAATATAACAAGTATGTTTATCAGTTGTCTAGTACTCATAGCGCAAGCTCTGCTTAGTTTGGGACTAGATGACGTTGTGTGAAAGTTGTGGAATATTATTATTCTGTTTATACATTTTCATAACTTATAAATTACATATTTTAGAGAGGTAAAGATTTTTATTTTAATGTTTTTTTGTTTGTAGGAGGTAATCTCCGAAAGTACTGGTCAGATTACGCATAGGCTATATTTTATGTATGCGGGTGAAGCCGCGGGCAAAAGCTAGTAAAAGTAGTAAAGTTATTATTAGATGACTTCCACCTAGAAAGGCAATGAATTATAATTGGCTGTTATTTCAAATCTGCTAACAACATAACACATAACATCGCCTAAGGCCCTACCACAAGCTTTTAACGCGATCCATTTTACGACCTAAACTGAACTGTTAAAGGGATGCTATATGGAGTGTATAGCTCCGTCCCTTTTTCTCACTCTCACGCCTGACATTTAAACATGTCATGTTAGGGCCCCTGATTTCCCCACGCAAAATACGACGTGCAAAACCCGACGCTAGCTCAGCATTTAAAAACGCACTGTCCGGCTACCGTAGGCGCGGGTTTGCGTACGGACTGTCCGGTAACCGTCCGGACCAAGCCCAAGTCGTCGATGGCGCGTAGTGTTCCACGCGCGCTCAAGGAGATCTCAGCAAACTGTAGGGGCCCAACAGGGTCGAAGCCTACTGGGGCCATCGGAAAACGGCCCTAGTATGAAAGGCAAAGAAGGAACAGGAATGTATTTTTAGTCAGTTTAAGTCTGACACACCCTTACGCCTCGCCCAAGAGCAGGAGAAGTCATTGGATGATTTTCCCACCAAACAAAAAATACAAAAGAATAACCTCTGCGTCAATCATCAACAATCTCAACATCGAAGGTCCTGTTACTGACATATCTATTACAGCATGCATTGCTACAATTCCGCATCATCGGACCAAAGATTCAAGGAAAGAACTGAGTCAGCGATTACAGCTTGAAGTCTACAATTTAACTTTCGCAATACGCTAACGTAAGCGAATTCTTAATTTCGTAAGTCTTTGGTTGTTGAATGAGTCATCCGTGACGTTCGGCTTTGGAGGGTTTGGCGATAAAGAAGGAGAAGAGAGGTTGGAAATATGAACTTGGTTAGCTGAAAATATATAATAAGTTTGCAAAGAGAAAACTTAAAATGTAGGGCGGCGCGCAGCGTGGGTACAGTCAATAAAGGAGACAAGTGACCAGGGTCACAGTATACTGTGCCAGTGTTTTCAGATATAGTCAAAGTATACATGGAGCAGTGGTGGCCGTATGGTAACGGCCCCGACTTACGAGTTGTAGGTTGCGGGTTCAAACCCAGCCAGGCGCATTACTTTGTGTAATTTATTTCATCACCACTGCAAGGAAAATATCCATGTCCTAGAACCAAAAATTCGAAGACATGTGACATTCACCCATCCGCAGTGGGCCCGCGTGGTGGATTACGGCCCATTCCCTCTCCTAGGGAGAGGAGGCCTGAGTCCCAGCAGTGGGAACATTAAAAGGCTGATTATGCTTATGCTTATTCATGGAAACCGATGGATGGAACGTAATTACATTAATAGTAAATTTACAACTCATTATCTACACTAAATATAAAGAGGTAAAGTTTATAATTTTGTTTGTAGGAAGTAATCTCTGGAACTATTGAACCGATTCTGAAAATTCGTTCACTATTATCAAACTACATTATTGAGTATCGTAGGCAATATTTGACTGTAGTTAATAATAGTTTTTTACAACAAAAATATTTCAAATATTTATTAATTTATTAAATACTTTATGCACAAACGTACAGCGGCGGACTTAATGCCTTAGGCATACTACAACTATTAACTATGGGGTTATTTCAACTAGCTGAGCTAGCTGACCATGGCTAGTTAAAATTGAAATAAGGAGATTATAGATGGAGATTTTTCGATGATCTCAAGATGTAGTTGAAATTAACAAACAAAAATTCCACTACAATTGACTCTCGTTAATTTCCTCGACTTTTAAAATATTACGAATTATCGAGTTTGTTCTTGTTGGTTTGTTACGTAGCGATGATATTTTGTTCAAATTTTAATTACCAAGTACTTAAAATGTAAGTATAGATTTTTTTTAAATGTAAGTATAGATTTTTTTTTAAATGTAAGTATAGATTTTTTTTTTAAATGTAAGTATAGATTTTTTTCGAAATATAAAGACATGTTCTAGGGAACAAGTGATAACTTCAGAGAGGTTCGAATAATAACTGGTTTGGATTAAACATTTCATGACTTGATTACGCCATTCAGTTCTACCATCGGAAACCCGACGTACAGCGAGTATCCACCTTTACGTTGTTGAAACCCCTACGGTCCGGACTAAGCGTTCCGCCTCGTCGTTTATACCGCTTAAATCGAAGGACTGGAACAATTTGCCTGCAGCGGTCTTCCCGTCCGATTATAATTTAGGTGTCTTCAAGGCTAGAGTGAATAGGTTCTAAATAAACTAGGGCGCCGCACCATTAACGATTGCATCAATGCTTACCATCAGGTGGAATCGCAGTCAAGCACTAGTTTATATCAATTAAAAAAAAAAACAAAAACATATACAGGCACTGGTCGTGTTAAAGTAAAAACATCTGAGTCAGACTGCTTGTCTGCACTCTATGACGTATTGTTTGGAAGAGCTCAGTTTCATAACACCCGCTTCAAGCTCTTGACCAATAAGAGAGTCAAACGTGGTAAACGTTTCAATCGCATTAACGTTAAAACAACTCGCACTAGGCGTGGGAAATCTTTGCGATTGGAACATTTACACCTGAATCACTGAAATGTTCCGAAATAGTGTTATGTAGCATTTGGAACAACAACAGAATTGAAGATATCTGCAGGAGAACTAAGGTTACAGACATAGCCCGAAGAATCGTCACACAGAAGTGGCAATGGGCAGGGCACATTGCTCGCAGAACAGATGGTCGATGGGGAAGAAAAGTTCTGGAATGGCGACGACGTACCGGAAGACGCAGCGTTGGAAGGCCTCCCACAAGGTGGACCGATGACCTGATGAGGGTCACGGGAATCCGATGGATGCGAGACGCACAGGATCGGTCACTGTGGTGACATTTGGGGGAGGCCTATGTCCAACAGTGGACGTCTTTCGGCTGAAATGATGATGATGATGATAACGTGAACGACACGTTTATGACGTTCGGCGCTCCGATTGGCCCGCTCTAAGCTCTTAACCAATCAGAGAGCCAAACGCTGTAAACGTCGCACTCGGCACTCTGCTCGTCGGGAAACCCTTGGCAATGAGTCAGAGAGCTTGTACTGTATGACGTATTGTTTGGAAGAACTCAGTTTCATAACACACGCATCATAATATAAACATCCTCGTTTTATCATAGCTTCTGCGGTTAGTCATGACTATAGTTTTTTGTAACCCGGAGAATCCTGTGGGACAAGGCGAGAGAAGACGAGGGAAAGGGCTAGTTAAAAATAATTCTGATGTACAGAAAAGTTTGCTTTAAATTGTCATTTTCACAAAAGTTGACTTTTATTAATTGGTTATTTAATTGTTATTCAATATGAGCTAATCACCTTCATCTTGGTCATATTACAGCATGTAATAATATTTTAGAAAAAACCATTACATTTTTTTTGGTTAATGTTTTTGGCTCGGATACTAAATCCTTTAAGCCATGTCTTCATATAAATAGTTAATTAGTACACCATTAGAATGGGTGTGCAACACATTCTATTTAGTCAGCCTTCTCAGCAAACTTCTCTGAGGTAACCAAAACTACAATAAAATTCTCATCTCCATTTTACCGAGATCGCGCCTATTTCAATGATTCAACATATTATCCAGTTGCTCAGACACTTGAGATACAAAACTACACCAATTTTACATCACAATATCCACTTGGAATCATTCACTGGAAGAAATCCCGCCATATACCAAAACAATTACAAGCCGATTTAATACACGAATAAAACAAAAATCATGAAAAAAGATCATCCGTATAGAAAACAAACAGCTTTGAACCTGAATTATAATCTGTGGCCGATGACTATTACCGCCAAAATCTAGAGCTGGGCTTTCCCGCCAAAACATTTGTGATGGCAAAACCACGCCTTGTTGTATATCCAGCCAGTGCCTTCCGTCAAGTTCCTTTTCTCTTCTACGTGTCATTTCTTTAAATTATTTATCTTGATACGGATTTCCTTTTCCAAATTCTTTCGATTTGAAAACAAGAAAGTTTTAATATGAGAGCTAATCTGCTGCTTAGTTAGATTTGGTCTGTCAATGTCAAAGGAGGTTAAATAATGGTGTTACTGACGATTCGGTCTCAATATAATTGGACACAATGTCCGAATTGTCAATTCATCATCATTTTATTTTCAATATTTTATTGCTGACGATTCGGACACTACCAAATTTATTGAAACTGTTTAGTACAAGTCAGATAAAAAAATTCTTAAAATATAATATAATGAAATTTATTACCCAAAGTTGCTGCCAAATCCAGACTTATATTTTATAACTTTCTATCTGACCGTAATTAAGACTGTATCGTCATTGTAAAAAAATCGTCAGTGAAAAAAATATTTAAATAAAAATGTGTTAATTCTGATACTGTGTCCGAATATATTGTGCCCAAATCGTCAGCAACTTAAATACTGACAGTTGGGTATGATTTTAATTAATTAATTGAATTAATTGGTAGTTTGCTTAAACATGAATAATAAATAAGTCTAATAATTTTAACACACTAGTCAAATTCTCAAGATAATTCTCTTTTTATCATAAAGAAGGAAATCTAACCTACATACCTAAAAATTAGGGAAATAATCGACAAAAAGAACGCCGGTTTTTGGTAAAGATGACATTTAACGTCAGAAATGACGTTTTAGGTTTTGGCGTTTTACGTCTTACTGCCATTGTTATGGTTTGTAACCTCATTGACGTGCTACGGATTTACTACTTTAATTAAAATACAAAAGTAAGTCTAAAGCCTTTTTTTTGATTTCTTGGGGAAACCTTCAAAAGGCGCCTGGACTTTTGGGGAAAAGACCAGGGAGTGTGGGATTTTTACCTCACTAAAACCACCCCGGTGATCACCATCCGCACACGGAAGAGGGCCCTGTGACCTCTTAAAAGACCACCCCGGAACCCCCTCTGTACAACGCCTGTTAGGGCACAAAGTCTAAAGCCTGGTCTTCAGTTTCATCCTCCTTGTCCAAAACTTAGTAAGGCCAAATTCTCGTCTTCAGTTTCTGAGGAGGTTCCTCTCTTTGGAGCCTTAAGCGTCGGTAGCTTGAATCCTGTTCCCGATACCGGTGAGCTTACTATTTTTGCATGAGCTGAGAGAAACTGGAATCTGCAACATTTCAGAACTCTGATACATTTACAGTTTATTGTTACACTTGTTCGATTTTGTAATAATAATAATTGTGTGTGTCGTTTTATATGATACTTATCCTATTTTTTATACTATCGTATGCATTTTTTTTATATCTTCTTTCGTAGAAATTTTATAGCAATAAGCAATTCCTTGCTTGAGTAAGTACAAAGAAACATCTTGACTCTATAGATTTTTTTTTATAATCTACTTTTATCCATAACTGTTTCTGTGTGTACAAAACTATGAAAATAAATAAAATGTTTATTGAATACACAGAGGCAAAGCCAAAACAAACTACAAGACGAAATAAAACCAATTTCCACCTTTCTCTATAACAAGCCAAGCGAGTCTGAACTACCAAGCCAAATCACAAAAAAAATCACACCGTGGGAAATATTCAGCTGTCACTTTAGTGAAATTGTGTTTTAAACCTATCAGATTTATAATACACTTTTTTCTTACAATATAAAACATTCCTGAAATATTTTTAAGAAACTTCTAACTGAGATAGGTACTCTAAAAAATAATTATATATTAAGTGGTATGAGAAAAGTGTAGAAAATAATTTTCATCTATTTCCTTAACAGACAAAGTATTTTAGGGTAATACTACCAAGTCTCAAATTCAAAACAATCCACATAAACCTACATAGGAACATCGAAACGTCAAAAGTTAGTTACACCGTCTCAAATCGTAGTAGTTCCAAACTCAAAATATACGTCATGGAAAAAAACAGCTGTCACTAGAACCATTTATCATGGCTACATGGCGTGATACCACACAGGCGTACACCATCATCATTTAAAATCCAGGCCACCTTTCGCACAAAGAGAGTTCGTGGAAGTTCATATCGATCTTTCTAGACTGCCCGCCGATGGCTGAACACCAGTGGTCTCCGATCTGGTCGTTGACCAGTCTCTCGACTCGACCCAGATTCTGAATACACACACTGAGGTGTATACACATTATCACGTGCGAATATATGCATCACGAATATTTTGGCGACGTTATTTTTTATTAGTGTCACTGTTGTATAATGAGTCGATGGCCAGTGCTGTTTCAGTGTTCAGATTTTAAAATGACGGGTATTTTATGGAACGCTTGCATTTTATCCGAAACACCTTGATTATTTCAACAGTTTGAAAGTTTTTAACAATTAATGTCGCCAAGAAGATCAAGTACGAGAATTTGCTTTATTTCGACTCAAAGAGGGGTTAAATTTCAAGTAAGTAGAATGCCCTTCTACAGAGGGTTTAAAGGAAATAAGTGGTCACATTTTAGATATTTTAATAGACCATTTTTTTTTGTGGTAATGCATACAATGACTTCTCTCGATCTAGGGCTGAGCTAGGCGTGTCAGACTTTTACTGACTAAAACCACACTTATGTTCCTTATTTGCCCTTTTCATTCCAAGACCACGAGTTTCCCTTCCGGAAGTAAACCCATGGTCCCAGTAGGCTTCAAAAATTAAGACTTTTATCAAAAACCAAAAAAAAAGTTAGACTTTCTGTACAACATTATTATCAACAGATCAAAGTTCGAGAGATGCACTGTTTTTCGTCTACGTCGAGTATTCATGATTACGTTTTGTGAATATGTAGGTATCAGTATTTTCAGGACGTATTATATGTTATGTACCGGTTTTTCTCCTGAAGCATTTTCCTTAGGTTACTGCTGTCATATGACTCTTTAGAAGAACCGCAGCTTGCTAGCTGTTTTGTATCTTAAATTGGTAGCAGGTCAAGTCGTATTTATTGCATTGACACGTACATAAATCGATATGTCGATTTTATGACCTATAAAGGCTACAGAAAATATATTTTTTTCGTGATTACCAAGATACATGATGTTATCACTAATATTTATTTATTTATTAAAACTTGGTGCAGAAACATAACAAAGTAAATCAACCAATAATATCTAATATATCTATGTATCCACGAAATCAAATGCATTGGCGTATAATTTGTACATGGAGACAAAGCCCAAAGCTTTCGCCGCATCAAATAGTCGATTCCCTAACTTTCTACGAGTTCCAAAGTTCCGATGAAAGTAGTCTCATACTTGTCCAGTCGCGAACAGAGGTCGCGATATACTGGCAATACAGACTGGCTGAATAGATGCTTCGAAATTTAAAATATTCTGTTTTTTTTTTTAATTTTTTTTTTGCTGTGTCAGTCATAGACATGTTGTATGCGCATGTAGGTCGCAATATTTTTGTAACGAACAGAAAATTGTTTTGTATTTTTTTTTTCGTTTTAATTATAAGTTCTATTTTAGTTTTGCAAGGGAACGATTGGTTTTTAACGAGCCCTAGAGTATATGTTTTCACCATTAGAAGTTTTGACATAGCCTGTGCTTTCTTAAGTTCTCTACTATCTGCTATCATAGTCATGATAAACTATTTCCATAAAAATGCTAATTATATAAAGGAAAGAAAACAAATATTTCGCAATCGTGTAAGAAAAGCTATGAACGTAATTCATGACAATATATGAGATATTGTGGTGAGGGGGCTCGAATCAAACTTCTATACTATATTTATATTACAATAATGTATTGCTTGAACCACTAATTTATAAAGTATTTCATATTCTTAGTTTTTTAGAATCACTGACAACTTAAAACAGTTTTCCATCCAAATGTGAATACCTAAGTTTTTTTTTTTACCATTAACCTTAAAAAGTAACAATATCTTGCCAGTTTGCAAGTTACCAGCATGTGACCTTTTTAGATGTCACAATATCAAACAAATGCGGTGTGCATTAATGAATCATGAATGTCAACAAAATCTTGTGAATTAAATTGTATGACGTAAATACAATACTTATAATTCAAATTAAACAATATTTTTTTAGAATTTTTTGCCTACGAGTTGCGCATTGAATAGTTTTTCTTTTTAATTTTGCTTGATATATTTCCCAATTTTCCAGCTAGCTTCGACCAGCGGCTTCGCCCGCGCGAAGGCAGGTTTCTTCAAACAAACTTTGTTATTCGTTTCATCTTCTTAAGTGGTGAATTTTGGAAAATCCTCACATAGTGCTTAGGTACCAACTTCATAAAAAGAAGCCTTATGCAAATTTCCGGGCACTTCTGGGCCCCGATTCCGTTGTGCGTTGATATGTCAGTTAGTTAATTTCTTCTTTTTTATTTAAAGATAGCTTAGTACTACAATTTATGTTTAAAAAAACCTTCTATTTAATTCACACTAACATGATAACTACTAAAAAAAACTACTAATTGTTACGATTTTGGTGTACTTGCAATAAAGTTTATTCTATTCTGTTTTATGCTATGATTTAAATACAATCAAAAATCGTAATTAAATAGCTCCTTGAACTTGTACCTCTTAATTATATGCGAGAAATGCTCAAATTATCTACCAATATTCCGTCGCGATTTAAATAAGGAACCTAATTCGAACATTCAATTTTAAATGTCGAGCGCAAATTCGGCCAGTAATGATAGCACTGTAATCGCATGAGTCAACGCCCGGTGAAATGACGGCCAGGTTCGTTCACCTTTCACCCAATTTGCCTAAACACACACCGGCCGAAAATAGTTGGCATCGTATCGCGACCAATGCCATATGATAAGTGTGTGCGCTACAAATTGTCAGCATAAAATCTGTAGTACGATGTGTCATATTATATCGAGTAATACTTAAATTTTTTTCGTTGAAGAAAATTTTCCATGGATGTTGTGCGCTATGACTGTCACGTGAGTAACGTATAACGACACGTGATTTGTTGTCTTTAGTTTAGAGGTGCACAAAAAATCTTTTTTTCGTCTCTAATATTCAAGTAAACAACCCTCAGTATAAATCCATTTAAATTTATTTTTTGTATCAAAACATTTAGCTTCTTGAAAAATATTTTTAGGATATGAGAAAAATCGCAAAGAATTATATGAATTTAAAATATCCACTGAATGTCACATACACTTCTCATCAGAAAAATCGAAACACATTGCAAGTTTATATGTTTTGTAAGGATTATCAGAAAAATGTGTATATTTAGGAATATATGTCAAATGTCATTTAATAGTGAATTATATGAGGTTTTTAAATCCAACTGTTAATGTTCTAAATTCAAATTAAATTTTTCGTATTTTGTTTAACAAGTCATTCTTACCCAGTATGGAGTCTGAAGGAAATTTATAAATCAACACACGTAAATGAAAAAAAAGCTAAGCTTAACGTTTATTTAATAACTTGTATTCCCTCCCCAAGCTTTTATTACTGCTTCCATACGGTTCTTCATCGATCGGATGAGAGTCACGATCAAGTCAAATGTTGTAGCATTCCATTCCTCTTGGATTGCATTTTGCAGCTTGCTAAGTGTTTCTGAGGCAGGATCTCTTGCACGAATTCGTTTCCCTAATTCATCCCATAGAGGTTCAATCGGATTCATGTGCGGGCTTTCTTGCTGGCCATTCCATAATAGAGACACCGACCTCGGTAACATAATATCGTACGACGCTCGCGGTGTGAGCCTCAGCATTGTCGTGCATGAATATGAAACCATTGCCAATAAAATGTGCATAGGGCATCACGGGAGGCTCAAGACACTGTTCGATGTACCGATGACTGTTTAGTACAGACAGACGTAACCCAGACACGAAGACAAGTTCCGTCTTACCGTCAGCGCTGTTTTCTCCCCAAACCGTCCACGAACCGCCACCATAGCTGACCTTATCTTCAATGCAGCATTATGCAAAGCGTTGTCCATCTCTTCTGTAGACCTTGTTCCTTCCATCGTTACCATACAGCATAATTTTACACTCATCAGAAAAGAGGACTTTGTTCCACTGGAGGTATGACCAATTTAGGTGCTCACGTGCAAATTTAAGGCGCGCTCTGTGATGATCTGCAGTTAATTTCGGCCCATTTGCTGGCTTGTGCGGTACCAGTCCACGTTCCTTCAACCTTCTTCTAATTGTAGTCATTTATGTGTCTACGTACAACATGAAGCTGCTGCTGCAGATGAAAAGCAATAAGGCGTCGATTTCGTAAAGAAGTTGTTACAATAAATCGATCATCTCGCTCAGAAGTGACCCGATTCCTGCTAGATCCTGAACGGCGCGTGAACAAACCAGTCTCCCGATAGCGTTAGTAGACTTTATGAACAGACGACAGGCTTAGATGCAATCTTTCAGCCACAACACACTGACTAAGTCCAGAATCCAGCAATGCCACCACTTGGGTGGCTTCTGCGGGCGAAGTATCCATAGGTTTTAGAAAAAAAAACGTTTTCAGACGTCCCAACGTCACAGTAAACAAATACAGAACAAAAAGTTTTAAGATAACGGCTAATTTTTAGTTTTCAACGGTGAAATGTACTCCAGACTCTAAACACTTATAATTAGTTTCAAAACAGTGAATCATTTCATGTATAGGATAAACAAATAAAATTCTAATTTTGAATTTTGAATTTTCGCTTATCACTGTAATGGCCAAACGGCCAGCTATACGAACATGTGATTTTTTTCGTGGAATGAATTTAACTCTTTTGTGTTAAACTAGGACAGAAACCATAAAAACAGAAGTGTTTCGATTTTTCTGATGAGAAGTGTATATTTTTGAGACTGTCTGGTCTTGACGTGCGAAAACGCAGGTATTATTGTCGAATTAAATTGACTATTTTAAATATCGTGGAAAAATTTGGTGTAGCAAACAAAATATTTTTGTCTGGATTTTAAATTTAACTTTAGCAAAATCGATCGCTTTATTTGCTACGCTTGTGAAGCAAAAATTATTGCTCTGTTCTTGGGCAAATCGTCACACTGCACAGTTTTCGCCGTATTGGAAAATATTACGCTTATGAATGAGCGTGTACCTCGTAACGTCGCGAGCGCACGTCACGTCGATCAATAAACAGCGCCTTTATCGTAACGGCAATCTCATCTTGCACAGCATTTTAATGCTGCGTAAAACCTAACTGTCTATCCAAAATAAATACCAGCAGAATGTGAAGGTAGGTCGGCAAACGGTATCCGACAATGAACTCCAAATGTGGGACAACGACCGCCGAATTTGGCATTTGGTCTCGTGGTGAAAAAAAATATCGCCACCGGCGGTACCAGGGTATCATGAACTAGAGAAAGGTTGATTTTCGAGTGTTTCAATGTGTGCACACTATCCGAACGGCCGTCTGTGTGTGCTTCATTGTAGTCTCGTAGTAGAAAGCTCAGTGAGTTTGTTTACATTCGCTATTTAAAAAAAAAAAAGAGTGAAACGGTGAAACGATGAACTGTCAAATTATTTGTCGGTGTTTGTCGAATGTAGGTCGATTAGACTGTCTCATTCACTAATGCGTAGCGAGCACGCGATGTTGTTGTTGTTAAAATTGTTTGTTGTAGAATTTACTTTGGGGAAATCGAAAACCGATACCTACGTGATTTGCTGAAACTAGTACGGTGTAAAGCGCGATAGCTTGATGTGTAAATGGAAGAAAAATGGTTTCCACAACTCCTTACAAAATATGTTCCTCTACACTACAAATGCTATATGATAGTGCGGGTGACAGCTGTCGGATACACACAATATACCCATCCTTTTCTCTCATCTTAAAGATGCACATTTTGGTTCTGCTGTACCCTACCCATGCTACGTAAAAATACCTTAACATAAAACCTAAATAAACCCTGATAACCATTTTTGGCCGAAAATATCTAAATAAAGTAGAGAAAATGATCACCCGAGCATAATATCTACCATCTTTTAGTTTATAGCGTTCGTATTTAATCACCTTACTAAAAAATATAGAGACTCTCAAGACAAGTAATGGCAATGTAAACGTTAATTTTTAAAAACTTGGTAAACACCACCTGATGTCAATAGTAGAAAACCGTTTTTTTTCTTTAAAAATTGACAATGATCGTTTACATTTACGTGATCAATTACGTTTAAAAACTCGCAGGAATTTACCACGGCCCTATGCGAAGGGCAACTGACGGAACACGGGTGGGTTTTAGTCAGTAAACTCTCTCGCTCCACCCAGAGCAAGAGAAAGTAGATATGTGATGTTTTCCCACGCCCACCTCAAAAAAAAAAGACTGACTCCTACTATGAGGCCTTTTTTTGAACAACTCCGCAAGGAGTATAGAGTTAGGCAACATCATTCACCTTCGCCATTATTTTTACTATGAGGCCTTTTTTTGAACAATTTCGCAAGGAGTATAGAGTTAGGCAACATCATTCACCTTCGCCATTATTTTTTTTTGATAATGTTTTTGGCTTGGATATTAGGTCCTTTTAGCCATGTCTGTCATGTTGCTTGAGATACAAAACTACATCAATTTTACATCACAATATCCACTAGGAATTAATTTGCGATACTTAAAACAACCACTGAACTTCACTCGAAGAAATGAGTTATTGATGATTCGGACAGTGTCCGAGTGGACACATTATTATTTTAATATTTTTTTCACAAACTACTCGGACACACACTGAACGTTTAATAAAGTCAAATAAAAAGTTTTAAAATATATGGGGGGAAAAAAGCGTTACCAAACCTATTTTAGACTGAATTTAAGGCGGCAACTTCTGGTAATTTTTTTTTTTTATATTATATTTAAAAACTTTTTTTTTTAATCTGATTGTACTCAACAGCTTCAATAAATTTGGTGATGTCCGAAACGTCAGTGAAAAAATATTAAAAATGAAATGTGTCAATTCGGACACTGAGTCCAAATATATTGTATCCGTATCGTCAGCAACTCGAAGAAATCCCGCCATAAACGGACGTTCTTATTGCATTTATTTCAAAGAATATTTGAATGTATACTAAGAACTCTATCGAATACTATTGTAAGTTTTCCGGCTTCCTTCCTTTTATTTTATCATAGTGGCACTTAAAGAATCATCATCGAATTAATAGTTTAATTATACCTTTATCCTTATATAACATTACGTCACATTAGTCACTGTGTGTAATTTTGAACGATTTTCCTTCATAGTGACGTAGATTTGTATAATTTGCATTGTTACTTTTTTAATTATTATTGATGGGCTCGCGTTTGACCACTATCTCACCTGATGGTAAGCGATGATGTGGCCGACGATGGATTACGCTTGCTTAGCAGTAACCTATTCACTCTTGACTTAAAGACTCCTAGGTTGTAGTTAACAGGAAACTCAGACTCCGGCGGTTATTATCGGGTGAACAGGTTTCCTCAATCTTTGAATTGATGTGTTGTGCATTTTGCACTAATTATTCAGTGAGATGATCAAGTTTTAAAACTCAGTAATATTAATAATTTTCCTCTTAACGGAAAGGGTGAAGGGGTGTTTGCAGCATTTTTCAAAAGAGTAACTGTGGAACTGGAACGCAAAAGGCAACTGAAAGTAAACGTCTTCGCTCAACTTCTTTTTAGAGATGGGAAATCATCAAATAACTTCTCCCACCTGTGTTCCTTATATTGCATTGCGTTCCAGGGCCACGTTAACTTTTTCTAGCAATTATGCAGCTCTTTGTTCACTTTTTTTGGATCTAAATATACATAATACTACACCTGTTAGAAAAAAGAGTCTATGAAACCGATTTTTTTTTATTAACAACTAACAGTTGTACAACTCATGTTATGAAGAAATGTAAAATCTATTCCATCAGGGATTTGTTTTTTATTTAGTCGTACTTTCTCACTATTGGGAAAAGGCCTCCTCCAAATGCTTCCATGTATTCTTTTCTCGAATCACCTCGAACCAGCCCTTGCTGTACTTAGGTATCTAGGAGGTCTCTCTTGCCAATGATCGTGAGTTTTCATTTTTTAAACATTATAAATATTGAAGCTACTTAATTTAATAATATTTTTTTTATAATTTATCCAAATAAATATTGCTTAAATGGTTCTAATTACATTCTCACTAAATTAGTCAAGATTAGTAAAGAAACGTTACCTGTTACTATTACGTGATAAATTTAGGAAAAAGATCATACATACCTACTATAGATAATTATAATATCTGTTACTGCTAAGTCGTTTCAAATATTTATCGTTTCGTATATTTTGAGTATCACCAACGTTCGTGGAAGACGATGAGTCTTCAAAGAAATACAATGATCAATAAAATTATGTCATTCGACAGTTGTTGGCGAAAAACCTATTGCATTTGCTTTTTCTTTTTTAATTTTTTTTTTTTATAGAAAATAAACTGAAATAAGTAAAATTTCAGTGGTGTTTTATTTCGACTCACTAAAATCTCAATATGTCGTATGTATTTTCATTACAAACAACCAGTCATTAAATCAACCGATTCCAAAAAGATAGACGTACAAAAAAACTAACACTCTCATATCGGAGTACCAGGGAAGCATAGGCGTTAGGAGGTCACCCGAAATGTACGCACACTAGCACACGCACGCATTTTATTTGAATGCGCAACACGTGACGTTCGCATGCGTACCAAATAATCGGCATCGTAGAACGAAAGCAACGTCGCCGTCGAATAGAATTTGGTTGGCATCGAACAGTAGGTAAGTACATGGTAGGTACATAGTTGTATGAAGGTACTTGATGTTTTGCAAAAAAAATTTTTAGACAGCAATAATTTTGTTTTCTTCCTAGATTCACTATTAAAAATAAATGTTTCCTACATTTCAATGACCTGTAAAATTATGTAAATGAAAATATACATTAGGTAAAACAAATCAAATTTATTCCTATAATTCGCATCCGCAATATATCACAAGTTTTTAATACCTACATTATTAGTATAATTTAGGATATTTATCTTAAAATAATCCTCTTGTTTCAAATACAAACGAATGGATCGCAAACGCGGGCTCAAGCGATACACCGAGAAAACAGGCACGTCTGCAAGGGAAAAAGCAAGATGTCTGCCCGCCGTTTTCTTCACGACCTGTGTTCCGGAACGAAGGCAATGAAACTACTTTGAGTTGGTATCGGAAAGTTGTTTACTAACTTGTATGGGGTTTCTTTTTTTGACAGTTCGTCTTACTGTCCACTTTTACTTTTGAAATGAGCGCAAAATAAAAACTATGTATAGGTACTGAACATTCATTGACGTATTATATTCTTCTATGGAGTATATATACCTTTGTCCCATAGATTCCTTAACACAACATTACACATTTGTCATGAAAAAACCCTATCTTTTTAATTTAAATCACCATCATCATCTTTCTGCCCTAGTCCCGTGTTATTTGGGTTTGGTGCAACATGTTTTTTTCTTCCATCATGCTATCACTATCACATAAACTCTCTTTCGTATCACTCCTCACACAATCCGTCCATCTTTTCTTTGACCTCTGTGATATGTATATTCGTAACATTATTTTTAATTTGAATATCTTTAGCTGAGGAAATTTTACTCCTACATAGTTTTACTGTCCCACAATATTAGTAGGAAAATAATCAGTACAGTTTTATCTACATAAATAAATGACTGTCTTTGTACTGACTGGCTAATTGAAAGATCAACGCTAAACCGCCACCGGTCGCAGAAACCTGCAGGATAATTATTTCTTGTTAAAGGCATCCGAAATAAATGTAGAGTTCGAAATTCAATTGTGACAAAAAATCCAAATTCAAATAATTAAAGAATTTATTATAAAAATAAAAAGAGTCATTTGATATTTACTTTGTGTTTACTTCAAGATTTTTTCTTTTCTATATAATTAACTACACTAAATGTATGCAGAGATTTTGGTTATTCAAAAACTTCTCAAACTATATCCATCATCCACGGGTAGTGTGAAAGCGAATCCCGGGGCCCCGGGATGAAGGCAAAGAAGGAACAGGAGTGAGTTTTTAGTCAGTAAAAGTCTGACACTATCTCTCACTCCGCCCAAGAGCGGGGATATCATTAGATGATTTTCCCAACTTAAAAAAAAAAATATCCATCATGGCGGTAAAATGACAATCCCTCGTTCTTAAATAGGTACTGGTATTCAGTACCTTACCGGCTTATTCTCACAACCCTGAGTCATTTAAACAACATCATGGTCATTAAAGCAATAAAATTTGTATGTAGGGGGGAAACGACTGAACCAATTCTGAAAATTATTTTATTAATATATAGCTGCATTGTCCAGTGAGTACTACAACAAACTATAGATAATTTTCAAATATTATTCTGTTAGGTTTTGCGGGAGTAGCGGCCAGCAGAAGCTTATTATTTAGGTCAGGAAACTATCCCATGACATCTGCCGTGTCAGAATTTTACTGACTAAAAACCTACTCGTTTGTTCCTTCTTTGCACAATGGTGACACCCAGGCTTTTTTTTTCCGCACGAATCTGGTGCAGGAACCTCCCGAACTTACCATGTCGGTCTTTCCAGCCACAAAGATCGTACCATGCGATTGTTACCAAGCTAAGAGATGATATTACTGTGTTGTGTACACTGAATATCTTTCCACTTATTCTTGGCAATGTTTTTGCTGCGTTTGCTTTTGTTTTCTACGCAATCCGGATGACGGCGCACATTGCTGGGGATTGTGATCGCGATGCATGCATTACTTGTACGTGCTTCCGTGGTCCAGTTATAGATATGCTATATGAGCTACACTTGTCCGAGATATTGTGGCTACAAGGTTTGAACTTTTAAAAGTTTTTTTTTGTTCTTCAAAAAGCAATTTTTAATAGGTTTATCTATGAAATTGCCGTTTTTTAAAACGGGTTGCTTTGAAGTGTTATATCTTTGGATTGACTTGGAATTATAAGTTCAAATAAACTTTATATTAAAGGTACGTTGTTCTTTTTTCGAAAATAGGTGTTTATTTATTCCCGAAAACCTATGAAACATAACTCATATCCAAAGGATATTAAAGAGAAAATACAAGAGCGCCGTCGTTTGACAAAAACCTGGCATACTACTGGATATCCCAGTGATAGGACTGCATTCAATAGTTTCTCAAACGAACTCAAAGGCCTTATCAGCACCCTAGAAAATGATAATATTCAACACTATCTTTCGAACCTAGATCCAACGAGAGACACAAACTACTCGCTGTGGAAGGCTACCAAGAATCTAAAGCGCCCGAAAATCCACATATCTCCTATAAATGATGGAAAAGGAGGATGGGCAAGATCAAATAAAGAAAAGGCAACAATCTTTGCAGAACATTTGAAAACAGTTTTCCAACCATTCCCTGAAAACAATCCCGAACAAACTATGGAAATCAAGAAATACATTGAATCTGCGAACCAAATGTGTCTTCCACTAAAAAGTACCAGCCCAAAAGAAATCATGAAAGAAATAAGGAACCTTAAGGAAGGTAAAGCACCCGGCTATGACCTCATTGATGCCACATTACTTAAAAACCTGCCTCATAAAGGTGTAATGAAATTAGTTAACATCTTTAATGCCAGCTTAAGTCTAGAACATTTCCCTGGGCAATGGAAAATTGCACATGTAGTCATGGTACCGAAACCCGGTAAACCCCCACACGAAGCTACTTCATATAGACCTATCAGCCTGCTACCAGTTATTGGCAAACTGTTTGAAAGAATATTGCTTAACAGGATGAAAGAACATCTAAGTGCAGTATTACCGAACCATCAATTTGGATTTCGGGAAAAACACGGGACAATTGAACAGGTACACCGTATAATTGACACCATTAGCAGATGCCTTGAAAATAAATTATATTGCTCGGCAGTCTTTTTGGATATCAGCCAAGCGTTTGATAAGGTATGGCATGACGGCCTCCTGTTCAAGATAAAAAAGCATCTCCCGCATTGTCTATTCCGAATACTTAAATCTTACCTAGATAAAAGATGCTACCAAGTGAAGTACAGCGATGATCTCTCAGAAGTACACGAAATAAAATCAGGTGTCCCTCAAGGCAGTATCTTGGGCCCTGTACTATACCTAATTTTTACAGCAGATATCCCAACAACTGACTACACCACGACTGCAACTTACGCTGACGATACGGCATTACTGTCGGCTCATAGCAACCCAGAAACGGCTTCATCACAGTTGCAAAACCACCTAACAGAAGTTGAGACGTGGCTGAAGCGTTGGAGAATAAAAGCCAATGAGAGCAAATCGGTACATGTAACATTTACACTTAGGCGAGAAACATGTCCACCAGTAACGCTAAACTGCAAAGTTATCCCTCAAGATAATAACGCAAAATACTTGGGCATGCACCTAGACAGAAAACTTACATGGCAAAAACATATTTGGACAAAGCGGAAACAACTAGATGGAAAACTGCGGTCACTGAACTGGTTATTGGGACGCCAATCACAACTAAATCCCAACAGCAAGATGCTAGTGTATAAAACTACCATAAAACCAATCTGGACTTACGGAATACAGTTGTGGGGAACTGCCAGCAATAGCAATATAGATATCCTGGAAAGATTCCAGACCAAAGCTCTGAGAACAATGTTTGGCATCCCTTATTGTATAAGTAATAGATACATATACTTCGACTTCGGCCTAAAAACAGTTCGGCAGGAAATAGCTCAACACAGCCTGAAGTATCAGGAGAAGCTGACCGTCCATGTAAACAAACTGGCACACGCTCTAAGTGGAGAAGATGCTCTTCAGTATACCCGGCTAAAAAGAAGTGACATACCGAGCCTACATAAAAGATTTACCACTTGACAACAAGAGAGTCGTGTGAAAAGAATTTTCACACAAGTGTGGCAAGTGTGGTGAGAAATCAAACAAAGAAGTGGCTTATTGTTGGAAAACAGATTGCCATGAAGCAGAAAAAAAAAAAAAAAAAAAAAAAAAAAAAAAAAAAAAAAAAAAAATATTCCCAAGTCGTCGTCCGCGCGCATCTAGCAGATGTCAGCAACCGTATGGGCCCAGCAGGGTCGAAGCCTACTGGGGCCAAGGGTCTGATTCTGAAAGGAAGCTTACTACAATTTCTTTTTCCCGAGGTTTCGAGGTTACAGGATTCGTACAGTTTTTCGAAATAAAACATAGCATATTTATGGTACTGGTTGCTTTCTTTCAATCAATTCATTATCGTTTTTTAATTTTAATTTGTTGTCGTGTGATTTTGGCTGGGTACTCCATCTCGTTTAGCTCTTCAATCCCCCATAGTTGACAGAAGAGCTGACGAGATGGGGTATTTGGTCGTGGATGTGCGACCTTGGCGGAATAAACGCGAGTGTTTGACGAACATATTTTAGTAGGCTGTTAAAAGGTTAAACCTGTTTAAATTTATATCTGATATTACGTCAAACAGTATTTAGGGGAATGCTCCAGGATAGCCCACGAAATACAAATTTTCTTAAGTTTTTGCATTTTGCAGGTCTGAGTCTAGATGTTGTTTAAAAATGTGATTTGCGACCGTAACATGTATTTCTTTACGACATTAGGGTGGAATTCACCAATAAACTAATCGCGTTTTAACGTTTGGCTTGCATAATCGCGTTTAGCCGCTGTCACTAGTGTCACTTGTCTGTATTTTTCTTTTGTTGTACAAGTGACACTAGTGACAGCGGCTAAACGCGATTATGCGAGCCAAACGCGATTATGCGAGCCAAACGTTAAAACGCGATTAGTTTTATCGGTGAATTCCGCCCTTAATAGGGTTAGCTGAACTGAAAGGGTTGTATTGATGATTTTAATCATATAACTCGGTTAAGCCATGTTTGTTACGGTCACAAATCACATTCTAATAAACATAGAACCTGCCAATGACATGCGAAATGCAAAAACACACTTTTCTGCCCCTCATGTTGAAGGAAGACTTTTGGCCGCAGGTCGTGTTGCGTCGCTTTCGCGGACAAGTGCCACAGAATAGCATAAAGTGAAGAGTGCAGTGTGAAGTGTTACTAACAGTCATAAGTCTTATTTATTATCAATAAATTGTATTTAATTTACTTTATATATGTTAGTCTGTATGGTAATATCTATGAGCCAAGATGCCTGAAAATAAATTATTTATTATTATTATTATTTATTTTTTATAAAAAAAAAACTTAAGAAAATTTGAACTTCACGTGGCATTTAACTTAAGATCATTTAATTTAAAAAAAATGTTTTAGGTATTAATTATTGAAGAAAAAAACATGTTGCGCCGACCCCAAATAACACGAGACAAGGGCAGGAAGATGATGATGATGAGGTATTAATTATTGAAGTATAATTCCTTAAAGTACCTCGGTAAATTTGGCAGTCAAATAAATTCACAAATTTGAAAGCTATAAAAAATATCTACAAGCGAGAAAAGATGTCGAATAACCCTAACTGCCTGTACTGTCCATACAGCACTTACCTTATCAATTAGTCACTGATAATGATCAACAAATGCATATATGAATGAGTGGGAGATAAAAAATGCCCCATCTGGTAATAATGCCGGAATGAATACTGTTGTAAACAAATGAGATGCTTTCTCGTGAATAGGTAATCAGTTTATACCTCACTTGTGCTAATTTCTAGTTAAAGATATTTTATTGCTTATAAAGAAATAAGGTTACCGACATAGCACGAAGAATCGCCAAACTTAAGTGGCAATGGGAAGGGCTGGAAGTTCCCTGCCGGAGCCGTTCCCTGATAGCTATAATCAAGGGGTCTTTAAGTCAAAAGTGAATAGGTTACTCCTAGGCAAGCTTTCTCCATCGTCGGCCACATCATCACTTACCATCAGGTTTTTTTTTTTTTAGGTGGGAAAATCATCTTATGACAAATCTCGATCTTGGGCGGAGCGAGAGATAGTGTCAGACTTTTACTGACTAAAAACCCACTCCTGTTCCTTCTTTGCCTTCGTCCCAGGACCCCGGGTACTTACCATCAGGTAAGATAGTGGTCAAACGAGAGCATATCCATAATAATAAAAAAAATACAAAAACTGAAATCGAATCATTTCCAACAAGCAACTCGCGCTTTCTTTCTAATTAATTACAATAATCAAGTATAACATAACAATAATCAAGTATAAACTTAAGTGGCAATGGGAAGGGCATATTGCTCGCAGAACGGATGGCCGTTGGGGCTGAAAGGTTTTGGAATGGCAACCACGTACCGGAAGACATAGGTAACGTTGGATGGCCTCCTACAAAGTGGACCGATGACCTGGTAAGGGTTGCGGAAATCCGATGAATTCGAGACGCACAGTACCGTTTATTGTGGCGACACTTGGGGGAGGCCTATATCCATCATCATCATTTCGGCGGAAATGATGATGATGATAAAGAAATTTACATTTAACTTAAATGAGAACAAAATTTAAAACTAAGGTAAACTAATTATAATACTTCGATAATGGGACTTACAAAATATTATAAGTCTGTGTTACTATTACCTATCTAATGATTTACGTAGATTAAAAACTAGATGAGAAGAAATTCTGGAATTCAGGTGTGGGGACTCTTTAAAAAACAAGGAAGATTTTACTATGACTGTTTGCATTTAAAAAAAACCCTTTTTCTTAAAACATAAATTATTAATAATAATAATAATATTCCACAACTATCACACAACGCCGTCTAGTCGCAAGCTAAGCAGAGCTTGTATTATGAGTACTAGACAACTGATAAACATACATATATATTTCTAAATACATACATATTTTATATAAATTACACCCAGACACAGAACAAATGATCGTGCTCATCACACAAACACTTATCCTGGGTGGGAATCGATCCCACGACCTCCGGCGTAGCAGTCAGGGCCACTAACCCATAGACCAACAGGCCAATAAAATTAAAAATTATCAAGTGAGATAATAGTAAAACGCGAGCCTAACCGGAATAAAAAAAAAAATAATTAAAATTTTAGAACTTTTGATATGTTACGGTTACGTGGAACGAGAGGCTATAAAAGGCTATTAAATATAGGTGAGCCACAAGGTGGACCGATGGCCTGGTGAAGGTTGCGGGAATCCGATGGATGCGAGGTGCACTGGACCGGTCATTTTGGCGACACTTGGGGGAGGCCTGTGTCGAACACTGGACGTCTTTCGGCTGAAATGATGATGACGAAATATATACATATAAAAGGAGAAACTGACTGGCTGACATATCAACGCACAATCGAAAGTCTACTTTTTTTACTTTGACATTGTCCTACTGCTAGGCAAAGAAGGCTTTTGATCTTCACATGCCAGGAACGAGTCCAGATCGTAAAGCCAGCATAGTTTAGGCATATCACGGTAATGACGCGACGCCCAATTTTAGGTACTTACTGTGTGATGATTATGATCCAATTGACGTTTAGATAAAAATAAATTACTGGTAATCGTAAATGTGGATTTACCCTAGCCGTCACAATCTATCCCTTGATATTTATAATACCCTAGTAAAAGTAGTTATTTAATGGCAAAACATAATTAACTCATCTAAATAAACAGTCTTATCATGTTTTAGTGTAATAATGCCCACTCAATTGTAACTGAACCTTATCAAGAATCGATAAGGGCTTATGATTATTGTTTGAACAAATCTTTTTGGCGTTTCTGCACTCCTGGTACAATAAATAAATTATGTTAATGTAATTAACTGATATTAATTACTTTTTGTAATTATCATTTATAATATGCATAATTGTTTGTGATTATAAATATAGTGGAACTAAATATTGATGGTACCTAATATTCTTAAGACATATTTTTAAACAAAAAACTGCTAAGTTAATAATGTCACAATAGAAAAATTTTATAATATTTTTTGTGTTTGATTATACAAAAAAAAAACACGTCAGAATTCGCCTCAACGCTTTCTAGTTAAAATATACAAAAACTATAGCTAATATGCGTATCTGCCAGCTAAGGAGTGGAGTTCCCTGCCGGAGCCTCTGATATCTATAATCAAGGGGTTTTTATGTCAAAAGTGAATAGGTTACTTCTAGGCAAGCTTTCTCCATCGTCGGCCACATCATCACTTACCATCAGGTAAGATAGTGGTCAAACGAGAGCATATCCATAATAATAAAAAAATACAAAAACTGAAATTGAATCATTTCCAACAAGCAACTCAGCGCGAGTTCTTCCTAATTAATTACAATAATCACCTAAGTATAACATTACGTTTCTAATCACCTATGATGTCCTAGTAACATATTAATTATATATTTATTACTAAAATCAATTAATTGACCTGCTAATTAACGTACTATCTGCGTAAGTACAATTTTAGTATCTACTTATCGCTTCGTATAGAGACAGATAAATTTTCTTCGGCATATATTGACTTGATAAGGGAACAAGTTTCGTTTTTTAAATTTATATGTGCTTAGCTGTGCTATATAATGGAGAGCGCACAGGACCATTATAGCAACACTTGGGGGAGGCCTATGTCCAGCAGTGGACGTCTTTTGGCTGAAATGACGATGATGATGAACTTAGCTGTGTTTGGTTTTCAGTCTTGACATATACATGCCGTGCCCAGTCTCTCCATTCCTGCTTAGTTTTGCAGCTTTTAGAGCTGTAGACTGATGAGATGACGGGACACCTAGGATGACTTTCTTGAAAATTGGTGTGAAGAAATATAACACAAAGAGAAATGGAAAGAAAAAAATGCTTAAACATGGCAAAACACTTACCAAAAAACGCGACGAATTACGCGACGAAAATTCGGCCAGTTTCATTTTGTAAACAACTGAGTTCCACCATGTGGCTTCGCCCGCATGATGTTCGAAATTTGTCTCAAAGGAACGTATTCCCAAGATAGATAATGTAAACATGGTCTCCGTGTCAGTCGTTAAGTAGGGTTTCAACCCAGTTGATTGTCCATCTTTTAACGCTACTACCCTCACATTCGGAGGGACTGTAATTGGTTTCCTAATCTAAGCTTAGCAACAGTGGCTAAACTTAGATTAGGAAACCATAGTTTTACGTCATTGGGTCGTCTGCGGTTATTTTACGTATGTGGTCACTATTATCAAACGTTATCAGTCCCATTAGCTAATTGAACCCTACCATTATCCTGTAACTGAGACTAAGTACACAAAATTTAATTTAGTTAATTGACTTTGATAAGGTTTATCCTTAGTTTCAACAGTTTGAAATTTATATAATTATTGCATGCTTCATCAGATACCTAACTCAAAAAGTTAATATTCCTAAACAAAAAAATAACGTTCATAAAAAACAAATAGTTTTATTGAGATGGTATCATTTGATACACATGACATGGAGAAATTCCCTCCCCTTGTGATTTCTTAATCAAAGCTTCTAAATTTCAAACCGAAAACGTACTTACCTACTGGAGTCTGTGTTTCCTAATAGCTACAATCTAGAGGTCTTTAAGTTAAGAATGAATAGGTGACTTCTATGAAGGCGTGCTCCATTGTCAACCACATCATCGCTTAACATCAAGTGAGATAGCGGTTAGATGCTAGCCAAAAAGAACTTACATTTCCAAAGTAATTTTAATGGCTTTATCTGCCTCTTGTATACTGCCAGCATTATTATTTCCATACACCTCACTTCCTTAATGGCATACACTTGCATATAACATAATACACTCCCACGAGCCACAGAGCACGTGTATTGCACAGTTACATAACCCCATTCGGACAACCTTCTCAAGTAACGACCATCTAACTTGATCCAGCAACGAGATACAGTTCTTAACATTACCTATACTTCCCCAAGGTCATCTTACACTGGCCCAAACACTAATGTAGTATGATCTTGCCAGTAACGGAGTACCGTTTCGTAGCGATGATATTAGCAAAGCCTTGTGACCCAGATTAAAGTGTACCGTTAGCGGACGTCGAACCTGCACCCCAAGTGTGACATTTATGCGGAACAGAATTAAGGTAGGTCGGTTCAGTTAATTCATCATGGCTGCCAAAATGTAGTTACAGTTATGGTTTGTGGTCTGATGTGTGTGGTAAAACTTTTTGTGGCTTACTAAGGATAGATCCCTCCCTCAAAGTGGACCGATGACTGAATTGGGTAGATGAGAGACGCACAGGGATAATCGCAGTAGCGACGCTTGGGGGAAGCCTGTGTGCCGAAGTGGACGTCTTTCGGCTGAAATGATGAAGATGATAATGAAGATCACTAAAAATTACACACTGTAGGTATTCTCACAAAAACACACGAGATAAAATTCATAGTTTGTTTCTCCATCATACATTTCTAAACGTATGGCCTCAGTATGCTTTTCTAATATTCCCCAATAATTATTTTAAGAGTAAGATTGACTGGAGGAAAATGGGTCAACTAGGTGTTCTGTTTTCTCCCACCCAATGCCAGTCTCGTTTGCCTGTAGCAATAGAGGTAAAGACAAGCTCATCAATTCTTACATATCTTGTTCAACAGTCCCTCACCAACCTTGGCTTGCACTTGGTATGATTGGAATATAGTCCCTTAAAATTTTTTGGACAAAGACAATGGTTCGATAGCATTACTTAGAAAATCAGAAAACGTTGAGGTGGCAGAGGATTGAACTTGCAAACACAACATAAAACAAACATGTATCTAGAGGGAGTGGTCCTATACACTAGTTGGCTTCTACTGAACCTCCTCGAATGGGCCCAAAGGAAAGTTTGAAATAGTAAAGGCTCCATTTTCGTAGTTAATTTATTTGACCAGCAGCTTTTGGAGATAAAAGTTGCTTGTGTGCGCTGTCTCTGGCACCTACAAGCAACTTAGTTGCCTAGCAACTAATTTTTATCTGTGTCGTACTTTCATACAAACCCGTAATTTGATGTGAGAAATAAATTAGTTGCTCGTGTGTGCTATCTACACAATTTTAATATAAATGTATATATGTATATAAATAGATGTATATACACATATAATCAGCCGTAGAATGCTCCTTCTGTAGGGATTCAGGCATCCTCTCTAGAAGTGAGAATGTGTCGTCCACAACGAATACCCAGTGCAGTTGGTGGATGTCACTTATCTTCCGAAATGGTTCTTGGCCATGCCGGTGTCCTAAAGGTATTTCCTTCACCGTTTTTGAGAGTGATGGTGATGAAAACTTGCAAGTCGGAGCCATTACCACTACTTTTTAGATATACAATAAATTATATAAAAAATATAACCTTTTACACTTCATCAATGCCGATCATCATCTTCCTGCCCTTGTCCCGTCTTATATGGGGTCGGTGCAACACGTTTTGTTTCTTCCATTCTATCCTGTCAACCGTCATGCTATCACTAAATTCCTTTTCTTTCATATCACTCTTCACACAATCCATCCATCTTTTCTTAGGCCTCCCTCTCCCTCTCCACCGATCCACATATATTCTCATAACTCTTTTAGTAATATGCGCTTCAACTCTCCTCTTTACTAAACCATACCAAGACAAACGATTCCCCTTCAACTTTTCAGACACTGGCGCCACTTCCAAACTTCCACTAATTTCTCACTTTATCCATGCCGATAAATAATGAAAATGCATAATATCAAATATCAAAACAAAATAAGACATCAAGACTTGACTCATAAAGGAAATGCCTCACATCCTCCACTCCGTTACTCGACCTCAATCAAGAGCATTTTTAACAGCCAAAATCAAAAAAGGCTTTATGTAATTTTAGCTTTATACAAAATTTGGGTCATCCAAACTGGATGCGTCGACGAATTTTGTCCCGTTATGCATTGACACACTGGACTTAATGATCTAACTGTGTTTGATAATGTCAGTCGTTTATTTCTTTGATAAATAATTTATGTGGTTGTATATCTCAGAACCCTGGGCCATTGAAAGGCGTAGGAGGGGCCGAAGCCAACTCGCAGAGGCCCTTTAGTCACTAATTATGGAACGTGGTACTAATCGACGATTATCCCTGTAAGCACTATGCAAGTGCATCCGAGGACAACCCCAGGTTTATCATCATCTTCATTTCAGCCGAAAGACGTCCACTGTTGGTTTGTTGTCCACGTCCACAGTGCGAAACTTCGCCACAATGAACGATTCTGTGCGTCTCACATCCATCGGAGTCCCGCAACGCTTACTAGGTCATCAGTCTACCTTCTAGGAGGCCTTCCAACGCTGCGTCTTCCGGTACACGGTCGCCACTTCAGAACCATTCAGCTCCAACAGCCCATCGAACGCCTGGTTGCTAGGAAACTATTGCAACATATAGAAAACAAAGATATACCTAGGACTATAGTTTTGGGAGGCTTAAGTGGACTGGTTACCAAGAACTGTGTTAATATTATGGCCCCTGCCTGAACAATGTCATTAACACCTCTACGGTCTGTAGTAAGCGTTTCACCTCGTCGTTTATACCGCGTACATTGAAGGACTGGAACAATTTGCCTGCTGCGGTCTTCCCGTCCGATTATAATTTAGGTGTCTTCAAGGCTTCAGTTAATAGGCTCTTAACAAGCTAGTGCGCTTCACCATCAACGATTGCATCACTGCTTAGGCTTACCATTAGGTGGGATCGTAGTCAAGCATCAGTTTATACCATATAAAAAAAAATCTTTTGCAGTTTTGGATAAAGTAACTTTTTGATATACAGAAATAAAAACGCTCAGTACCCAACTATCATCAGTGGTAAAATGTCACTTTATCTACAACCTCATATGCAAAATCTTATAGTTTACTCCACTTCATGGACAACATAAGATAAACATTTCAATCCGCAGCCCACCTAATAATTACACTGGCAACATTATCAACTTCGTCCGTTTAGTTGCCCCGCCCTAACCACAGTTGGACCATAACTTGGTGGCATCGGTAACGGTTGACCTACATTGAGTAACTTAACGAGAGAACTCACAGTTACATCCTGATATGGTTGCTCTCAGAACTGGGATGCTGAGATAACTGTCCAGCGGCTTATTATGTAGATCCTGTTGTACTAGATGAGGCAGTCTGAAAGGCGAGTGTCTTTCTTGTGGGTTTGAAAGGAGAGCCTGTACTCTGTATAGTGTGGAATTTTTGCGCGTTAGGCTTCCTTTACCAAGTCGAAAATGCGTGCTTGTACACGTAAGGTAAATCTGACTGTGTAGTGCAGTATTTTCATGAATATGTCTGGTTGTATATTGATTTGCCTTGCTTGGTAAGTTGGTTCTTTGAAAACAATCTTACGTTGTTTACAACTCTACGGTCTGAACTTAACGTTTCGCCTCGTCGTTTAAACCGTGTACATCGAAGGACTGGAACAATTTGACTGCTGCGGTCTTCCTGTCCGATTATAATTCAGCTGTCTTCAAGGCTATAGTGAATGGGCCCTTTATAGACTAGTGCGCTGAAGCGCACTGATGATGGTGAACCATCAACGAATGCATCACTGCTTACCATCAGGTGAGATAGTGGTAAAACGCAACCCTATCCATAATAAAGAAACTGGGCAAGTGCGAGTCGGACTCGTGCACTGGGGGTTCCGTATAAACTTACCTATGTAAATAGTTCAATTCCCGATATTTTTGTTGTGACGTAACAACAAATTTACTGTTTTCAGATTTATTTCTATACTTGTGTTATATTGTTTTATGCCAAATTTTAGGATTCTAGGTTCAACGGGAAGTACCCTATGAATTTTGAGTTCCTTGAGAGTGTCGAAATATACGTTTTTTGCGACATAAACGGCCGTATCTTTTTTTTGCTGACTTAGAAGTTTGATTTTTTCACAGCTTTAATCGACTGCTGACCTGAGAATATGGTTTTAATTTCAACTCGATTCCTCCATGCGTTCCCGAGATAAAGGGTCTTGACAGACAGACAGACAGACGGATGGACAACAAAGTGATCCTGTAAGGGTTCCGTTTTTTCCTTTTGAGATACGGAACCCTAAAAAGAGATAAATGCAGAAATAAAGCAATAAAATTGTTAGTAGATGGTATACACTCGAAGTATTGCCTCGCAGTTTTGACTGGCCTGTTGGTCTAGTGGTTAGTGGCCCTGACTGCTATACCGGAGGTCGTGGGTTCGGTATCCACTCAAAACAAATGTTTGTGTGACGAGCACGATCATTTGTTCTGTGTCAGGGTGTGATTTATCTCTATTATGTTAATTACTTTTCCAGTACTCATATCACCAGCTCTATTTAGTTTGGGAATAGATGGCGTTGTGTGAAAGTTGTGGAATATTTTTATTATTGTTCCGGTCAGGCTCCTTTACAGCCTCGTTAGGGATGTAGCCAACAAGCGTTATACAGAGGTGGTTCTGGGCCTCCGGGATGGTCTTTTAAGAGGTCATGATACCCGCTTCCATGTGGTGATTGATTGCCGAAATAGTTTTACTAAAGTAAAAATTCCACTCTTCTTGGTTTCCATGGGTAGTGTGAAACTGAAACCCGGGGCCCTGGGACGAAGGCAAAGAAGAAACAGGAGTGGGTTTTTAGTCAGTAAAAGTCTGACACTATCTCGCGCTCCGCCCAAGAGCGCGATTTGTCATTAGATGATTTTCGCACCTAAAAAAAAATCTCTTTTGGTTTTCTTCAAAAGCTTAGATCTTTTGAAGGGTTGCCCCGATAACAACAAAAGTTACCACAGTAAAACCAAGCTAGTTTTATACATAGTATATATTTTACCTTCGTCATTTCCAGCTAACTTTTATATCAGTCAAACGTAGTATTATCGGTTTACTGGAAGTGTTCGCGGATCTGAACCAACATGGCGATATATTTTCTTTAGCTGTAAGCTAATTACAGCAGAGCCGACCTCAGGACTGTATATAGACGCCTATTAGAGCCCGATTGTGATCGAAACCTAATATGTACCAGCTATATCTGGAGGAAACGGGACTTCAGCACATGATGTGGAGTTTATTAATATTTATTTTTATAACTTAGCCTTTAACAGTTGTAAGCATGAATATATGGATCTGCGAAACGTTATATGTCTTGTTAGTTGTTGTGTAGATCTAGGTGAGTCTCGGAGGGTAGGTATGTGGTACTGATGAAGACGGTTGTGAAGTTCTCAGGGTAAGACCGATGCCTGCAAGGCTCAAAAGAGTTATCGCGGCCCTAAAATGCAAAGGGCAACTAAAGGAACACAAAGATTCAAAAGCATTTATTTCAAATAAACCATTTACAGGCACTTTTGAAATGTCAAGAAGTCAGTCAGAAAAAAAAAATGATGCTGATTGCACATTCCAAAGCGTAGATCTCTATGGAGAAGAATGTGCAAGAAACTCCATGGACACTGTTTTCAATCATGTTTTGTAATTACAAATATCTCTGTTACATGTTTCTTGTCGTTATCATGTGAGAGCAATGTAAATACAGTAAAAATAAAAACTAAATATAGATATTAAAATAGCAACTGGCAGCTAAGAGATGACCAGTCTCAACTGACAGCGCCCGTTCACGAACATGACGCTAATATTAGCACCACTCAGCTCAACCATTTTGAAGGGAACCGAAACACACGTGGGGTTTAGTCAGTAAGTCTGACATTCAAAAAAGGTGTTATCGGGGTGTGTTGCTAATAGTGACCAACGCTGGGCACTAGATTTCAACACTTTTGATTAATTGCATTCCTGTTTCGTTGTCTATCCAAAACTCACATAATTGATGTCACTTCTTTGATTCCATATCTGGCACGAAAATTTTAAATTTTCAAATTTCGAATTGACACTGGCTGGCTTTTTTGATTCAGTGGGCTAAACAAAAAAGGTGAACATGTTATTGGGTCGTTTTGCTTTTGGGTGAGAAATCATAAATAACTTCTTGTGGATCGAAAGGGAGTGTTAGATTTTTACTGTTTAAAACCCGTGTTCCTTCAGTTGCTCTTTACGTTCCAGGGCCACGGTGACTATTTCGAATAATCCGCCGTAGCTCATGTTATTGGGTTTTAAGTTCATACTAGTGTTGAAGTTCATTGTCAGGCTACATTTTTGGTGGTTAAAGAGGGCAGCGAAAGGCTGACTGAGGAGTGAGTAACTAATAAGAAATTCGTTTCAACTTCTGAAGTATTTCCTGCTTCCGCTCTGCAAAGTTTCTTTAAACGAGTGCTACCGCACCCAGAAAGTATTTTAGTATATTTTTTATTTTTATAGGCTCGCACTTAACCACTATCTAACCTGATGGAAAACGACGATGTGGTCGACGATGGAGCATGCCTACCTAAACGCAACCTATATAACTCTTGACTTAAAAGTCCCCAGGTTGTAGCTATCAGGAAGCGCAGACACACAAACACAGTATAATGATAGAATAGAGGCTCTATCATGAACTCTTAACGCGATCCATTTTACGAACTAAACTGCCCCCCTAGCCAAGTTACAATCGTTTCGTTCGCGCCGAACGCCTCGAGTTGACCACTCCTCCAATTCCTTTGTTCTAACTACGTGACTGAGCGTTGAGATGACGTCGGAACAAAGGAGTCGGAGGCGTGGCCTACTCGAAGTAATCGGCGCGAACGATACGATTGTAACTTGGCCAGGGGGGCTGTACTGTTAAAGGGATGGAGCTATATAGGGTGTATAACTCCAGCCCTCTTTTTCACTTGCACATCTGTAATTTTTACTGAATGCTTTTGACGAGTTCAAAATCTATCAGCATTTTGTGACAGTGGTAATTGAAAATGAAACAAACAATGAGGAAACAGGCGCACTTTTATTATTTTTGGATTAAATTTTTGCTTTTACAGGTAATAAATGTTTGACATATGGGGATATTAAACCTTAAAATATTTTACTCCAAATCGAAACAAATTATTTCTGAGAACTATGAACCGATTATAAGTACCTACACACATAATTTTAAATCATTTATTACCATACCGTAAAGTAAAAACTGTCAGTACTGACATTATAATTCATCCTTCCTCATTATTTTCTGCTGTATTAAGAGCCATATTCCAAGTCATACCCACCTCGACTCCAGCTCAAATCGACAAAGTGGTAGAATAACTTGTAATAAATCGATATTATTCAAAAGGGGTTTTTTACGTTGTCTTGACAACTAAGTCGAATGGAGTTCCTTCTGATGGACTTGGAGTACGAGCCTTTTGAGCGGTGTGTAAAAACAAATAATTAATTATTACTATGTTAATTTTTGGTTATTAAACCAATAAGTCACCCCCTACCCTTTTTAATTGATATATATTAATAACCAATTTTGATGTCCTCCTTTCTCAAATATGTATTTGATATTTAATAACATAATATTATTTGGTATTGTATGTTTTTTTTTTTTTTTTAGGTGGGAAAATCATCTTATGACAAATCTCGCTCTTGGGCGGAGCGAGAGATAGTGTCAGACTTTTACTGACTAAAAACCCACTCCTGTTCCTTCGTTGCCTTCGTCCCAGGGTCCGGGTTTCGTTTTCACACTACCCATGGCCCCAGTAGGCTTCGACCCTGCTGGGCCCCTACAATTGCTGACATCTCCCTGAGGCGCGCGTGGAACAATACGCGCCGTTGACGACTTGGGCTTGGTCCGGACGGTTACCGGACGGTCGGACGGCGGGCCACCCATTGCCCGCCGTCCGCAAACCCACGCCTACGGTGGCCGGAAATCGGGATCGGAATCCCGGCGACGGTTGGGGCGTGAGGACCGTTGCCGTTGCCTCACGCGATCGGCCGCCTCCTTTGCTAGCATCACTGCTTCGCAGAAGGAGGCGACTGCCTGCCACTCCTCCTCGTTCCGGATCATGGCCTGTACTAAGGCCCGGCGCGAGAGATCGCCGCCGCCGATCGCCCCCACGATGGTATTGTATGTATGTATTTTGTATTATTTCGTCCTATTAGTATTATTTCTGATGTTTGCAAACTGGCAGCCCTTATATCTATCTCTTTTCGTTCAGCTCGTCCTAAAGTTGTCTATAAAAATTGCCGTGGGCTTAAGCCTGTCTCTAATTGTATATAGTTTGTTTTTTTTAAATGTTGGTCGTGTGTTTTTTAACAATAAATAAGTAATATCTAGATACTATAAGAACAGATTACTCGATTACTTAAACTATCTACCGCATAAAAAAACCACAATAAGAGAACCATAAAAAATAAACAAATGCGAAGGCACACAGTACCAACATAACAAATCAACATGGTCTGAATATGTGATACAAGTCAGTTAGCAGACTCGCATTGAGGGATCAAAGGCTGTATGTAGGGCGACCGTTACGATGTGAGGTATGCGTACTTGTGTGATGTTTGTTTTAATTGTCTATGGCATTTGTATGGCTAGAGAAATTGAGGAGTTTTTGGCGGGATTTTTTTTCCTACTGAATGAAACCTGGGGCCCTGGGACGAAGGCAAAGAAGGAACAGGAGTGGGTTTTTAGTCAGTAAAAGTCTGACACTATCTCCCGCTGCGCCCAAGTGCGGGATTTGTAATTAGATGATTTTCCCACCTTAAAAAAAAATTCTAGTGAATATTGTAATATAAAATTGGTGTAGTTTTGTATTTCAAGTGTCTGCACAACTGGACAATATGAGGAATCATTGAAACAGGCGCGAATGCGCAATCTCTACAAAATGGAGCTGAGAATATTTTGACGTGACAACGTCTTATAAATTGGTTTGCCGGGTGACACTTCAAGAAACTGCGTTACGCTCCGCTCACGTTATGCGCTCACAATGAGAGCGAGTGAGAGGCACGCGTCCCTTCCACTCACACGATTTTACCACTCAAAGTCGTTGTCACGTAAAACTTTCGCCCGTATACCGACTTTACAGGCAACCAATTTTATTGCAATATTGACTACCTCAGCAAAGTTTACAAGGAGGTTAACTCAATACAATTGCTACCAAACAGTTACCTACTGCAAAAAAACATAAGAATATGTTGTGCACCCGAATTCTAATGGAACTCAAAAAATATATTAAGTACGTAAGATTAGGTAATAGGAGTAACTAAAAAAAAGGCTAGAGAAAGTGAAAAAGAGAGGTTGAAATTGTGTACTCCTTTAGTAGAATGTATCTAAATGAGCGCAGGCAGGGTAGCCAGGCCTTTCGGTATTTTACAGGTTGCATTTTGGAGAGTGTGCGCGGGAATTGCATGACTTGATTCCGCAATCTCATTTCTACCATTGGACAACCCGACGTTCGGCGAGTATCCACTCTTACGTTGTTGAAACTTCAACGGTCCGGACTAAGCGTTTTGCATCGTCGTTTATACCCCGTACATCGAAGGACTGGAACAATTTGCCTGATGCGGTCTTCCTGTTCCATTATAATTTAGGTGTCTTCAAGGCTAAAGTGAATAGGCTCTTAATAAACTAGAGCGCTTCACCATCAACGATTGCATCACTGCTTACCATCAGGTGGTATCGAAGTCAAGCACTAGTTTATATCAATTTAAAAAAATAAAAATAATTGACTTGTGTTGGTTACAAGCCCTATATCACGTCCGCCACAAAAGTACAGGTTTAACTGCTTAAAAATCCTGACAGGATCACACCCACATCTTTATCAAAGCATGTAATCAATTGTATATAAATTGCAACGTTTTCCTTAACAACATGAAGAGTAACCACCACCGCTAGGACCACGGGGAATTTCTGGTAAGAAAACCCTGGATCTAGAACAAAAAGAACAACTGAAGGACACTGCTCCCCTAGACAAGTTACAACCGTTTCGTTTCGTTTATCGCCTCGAGTTGGATACGCCTCCTATTCCTTTGTTCTGACCACATGACTGAGCGTTGAGGTGACGTCAGAATAAAGGAATCGGAGGCGTGGCCTACTCGAGGCGATCGACGAAAAGAGAATCGAAACGAAACGGTTGTAACTTGGCTAGAGGGCCAGGTGTGGTTTTAGGCAACCCGACTTACGGCGAGTATCCACCCTTACGTTGCTGAAACCTCTATGGTCCGGACTAAGCATTTCGCCTCGTCGTTTATACCACGTACATCGAAGGACTTTAACAATTTGCCTGCTGCGGTCTTCCCGTCCGATTATAATTCAGGTGTTTTCAAGGTAAGGATATGAATAGGTTCTCAATAAACAAGTGCGATTCACCATCAACGATTGCATCACTGCTTACCATGAGGTGGGATCGCAGTCAAGCACGAGTTTATATCGATTTAAAAAAAAGGCAATAAAAATCTGACACGAAGCTCAGCTCCACCCTAGAGCGATAAAAGTCATTGGATGGTTTCTAAACACAAAAAAAAACCACCGTCATTCTTCAGGGTAGAAAAAAGTTTTTTGAAGTGGGAAATCATCAAATGACTTCTCTCGCTCTGGGTTGAGCTGGGCGTTAGACTTTTACTGATTAAAACTCATCTATGTTCATTAATTTGCCCTTTACGTTCTATGGCCACGGTCACTCTTGCCAACATTCCCACAGCATCATTCTCCTTCCCTGCATGTTGTTTTGATGATGCTGTCACGCTCCTGCCGAATGTATTTAAGGCTAGGTTCTACTCATTTTGAACTTTTTTAAACCTCTGGAAATCCACAAATATAAAAGAGAATACCATGAAAAATTATTTTATTACAATTAATTATACAACCAACCGCCGGGCAAAAATCAAAACATGATGTAAATTAGTTGGCTCGATAAAAAAAAATCGCGAATCTGACCCTAACTTACGATTTCAAACGTGTCTACAAAATTACGTCACGGAAATATTTGAAAGTTACAAAAAATAAAGTAGCTTGTTTTATAAAAGGACCTAGCAAAAACAAAAATCTAGAATAGTTGTTTTTTATTTTTTTATAAAAATAAAACCGCTGTTACGGGGCCGTGAAATGGACATAATAATAACTGTGTGTTTATAACCGTTGTGCTATGTCTGTCCCGAATAAACGTATTTCTATTCTATTCTTTTTTTTCTTTTACCCGGGTTTTTGCCTGGGTGTATGGGCGGAGTTCATACAAAATACTCAGTGACCACAACCGGCTCTTAAGATCAGTACTACTCGTAATTAATCAGCCTTATAATATTCCCACTGCTGGTACTCAAGCCTTCTCTCTAAGAGGGCTGTAATCGGTGGTTTTGAGAACCACCCATTCTTCCATATTTCTCTAATTTTGGAGATATCATGAAATAACTTCTCCTACTCTGGGTGGAGCGAGAGGGAGTGTCCGACTTTTCTTGTTAAAGATGTTTATTGCTCACTAAACTAAATTTACATTTCACTTAAATGAGAACAAAATTTAAAACTAAGGTAAACTAATCTTCATAGCATAGCATAGCATAGCATAGTCGGCCTCATAATGTTCCCACTGTTGGGACTCAGGCCTCCTCTCTAGGAGAGGGAATGGGCCACAATCCACCACGCGGGTCCAGTGCGGGTTGGTGAATGTCACACATCTTCTAATTTTTGGTTCTAGGACATGCCGGTTTCCTCACGATGTTTTCCTTCACCGCTTTGAGAGCAGTGGTGATGAAATAAATTACACAAAGTAATGCGCCTGGCTGGATTTGAACCCACGACCTAGAACTCGTAAGTCGGGGGCCGTTGTCACTCGGCAACCACTGCTCTTCAAAAACAAAAATAGAAATATATGTAATATACCATGATAAACATTATTCAAACTCTTGCTGACCATAACCCACCTGTGTATCTTCAGTTGTCTTTAGCGTTACAGCGCCACGGTAACAATTTCAAATAAACATTCCCGCAGTCTAGTAGTCACACCCATCTTAGACATATTATCAGACAAACTCATACAAATTGATATTTGCACACACACCTCATGGCCATCTAAGCATATTTTTAGAACCATAACCTATGAATAACTCCAACACAATTCTGACCTTACCAAGGCTTTCTATTCACAAGTGCGAAACAAAACAAGTTTGCCTAACGTCAGACTAAGATCCGTGCTCACTGACTCACTGAGTTCCGTGACGAACTGGGTTAAATCGGCACGAATATAGTTGACGTCTTGACGAAATATGTCAAAATATAACAGTTTTTTAAGTCGTGGTCCTAATCCGTTATGATGCAATGGTTATGTGCGCGGTTCGTTCGTGCGTGTTGTAAAGACCCAGTAGTGGTGGTAGAATTGAATGAAAATGTTTTGTGAATGAATTTGCCTGTTATGTCGTGTCGTTACTTATGATATAGCAATGACTCATTCATTAGGCTTTGTGTCTATTATCATGATAGTCTAACTGATCATATGTCTCGTTTTTCGGCTTTCACCAAGTTCGTCCTTGTTAAACCCATGACCTGTCGGAGGTCTTCCAACGCTACGTATCTTCGAGTACGCGATCGCTTCACCAGAATATTTTGCCAGAGGTATGTGTCTATGGACATACTTATAGAAAGCCTCAAACTATTCAGCAGCTGGTACTATACAATGTTTCTCAGACAAATTACTATTTAATACTATGTAGGTATGTCCCTGTGTAGAGTCAAGGTTAAAAGGCTGCAGCTCCTTGTTCATTTGCATCTCATTTGAATGAAAGCTCGATTCTAACTCACTTGAGATATTGCTGGAACAATGATTGGAAGAATAAACAAAATGTTTGAGAAATAATTATAGTGGGATAAATCTAAGGTATCCCACTTCTGTCTTTGAACCAGAACTTGTAGACTTGTGAACACCGCAGAAATCCGCTCGATAATTTAAGTAGAGATGTGCCAAGAACGACAAGAATGTATTTCGTAGCTAACATGCAAGCAACTTTCGTACGCATAATACAACGACCTTTGACCTAGAACTTGATGCTTGAAACAATCTGCTCGCACAGTCTTGTGCAATGATTCTTTGAGAGGTGTGTTGGCACGAACGAAGTAATTGTGTACCAATAAAATAATGCCTTCAGGTTTTTGATAAATGATCATAGCAATGCCAATAAGGCATTCTAAAGCCTCTCAAGTTACACCATCGTCGTAAACCGGATAACATAATTTTATTATTAAGTACCGCGCCACCGGTACATGGTGGACATCCCAGCCATACGTACAAAGCGTTTTGGGAATACTTGCGTACAGCTAAGGAGTGGAATTCCTGCCGGAATCTGTGTTTCCTGATAGCTACAACCTATATAGGGTTCTTTAAGTCAATAGTGAATATGTTACTTCTAGGCAAACGTGCTCCATAGTCGGCCACATCATCGCTTACCATCAGATGTGATAGTGGTCAAAAGCGAGCTTATCAGTAATGAAAAAAATTATTTCTCTCTCGCTCTCTCCCTTCTCCAACCCTGATCTACTCAATGCTAATTCTATATCTTTTCCATTTCACTCACAAGTTGTTCTATCTTTTTCATAGTCAGTCTATGTTCCTATGACCAGTTCTGAATCTCTACCCCAACATTGATGGGAAGATCGTCTTCTTTAAATTTTTATCTTCCTGACTTTCCTAATTTATTTGGATTCCATACAACATGTCTCCTTGTTCCATATCTATATCTATATTCGTCATCATCTCAATCATCACCTACTTGTTTGCCAGATCATCTTTCACACAATCTATCCATTATTTTGTTTAACCTTTCTCGCCCCTTTCTTCTTGATAATTCAATTCTTTGTAGAAATATCTAGCTAACATGTTTTAGTTCTCCTGTGTTTCACCTTATATGTTTTCTCCCGTATCTTCCCGCTCTATTAATGACAAAATCTAAAAGACAATTTAAATGTATATTATATTATTTCATAGATAACTGTTTTGTGTGTACTTATTTTCTTACACTCTTACACACGGTATCTATATCTCTATTCTTTCCATCTCACCTTTCGCAGGTATGCTTGAACAGATTGCTATAGAAATAAGCATCACCTTTATACCTATTTTTCTGTTTCTTTCTTCATGTCTTTTATTTTATGTGTGTACATGGATAGTTAAATCAAAATAAATATATGGTGGTAACTGCAGTCTTCTTCTTCCTGCCCTTATCCTATATTACTTGGGGTCGGTGCAATACGTTTTTTTCTTCCATTCTCTCCTGTTACCCGTCACACTATCACTGACTCCCTTTTCTTTCATATCACTCCTCACACAATCCATCCATCTTTTCTTTGGCCTCCCTCTCCCTCTTCATCCATCTACACGTATAGTCAGAACTCTTTTAGTAATGTATGTATGTATTCTTCACATGACCATACCAAGACAAACGATTTCCTTTCAACTGGTAACTGCAGTAACATAGTAAAATATATACTGATTACTTTTAAATATCACCGTGCCAACCCTACCCAACCGATCTCCGTCCTCAATAGTGATAGAAGAAAATATCTGTTAGAGTTGTATGCCGCTAAGTATATGTTGCAAGATTGGCAATAAACTTGAGGAGGTCGGGCCCCGGCCGGTATGTGGGTCGACCGTAACCGTTCTCCGCGCTGCGCCGACGCACCGAGCTCGCGACACTATTCTGATGCGGATATTAACATTATTTTGGTTTGTTTCATAATAATGGTAGTTTTTTTTTTTAGCGAAGTGAAGAAACAACAAAAACAAACAAGAACATGACCCATAGATATGTATGTATACGTTTTTATTTATTGTATATATTATGTTAATGTATTGTGTGCTATATACATATCTGTTTAGTATATTTTTGTATTAATTGTGCTTAAGTTTTGTTATGCATTTATAATTATCCTCAATTTCGCTAAATTACCTGAAATTCTTTCTCATATAAGGATTGCTGTAAGAAAACCCAATTGTGGGTTAAGCTCGCCTGTTTATGTATATCAGCTGTCCTATTTTTATTATTTTATAAAGTAGAGTACAATTAAGAATAATTATGAATATGAAGAATAAAATAGGGTATCGTAAGCATTGAAAAAGGAATAATGACTAGAACACAAAAACAGATTTTTACATGTCTTGGAAGAGCCTCCACCAACGACAATACTTGAATTGTTTCTGGATTTTGGTCATGATAATAAGGTACCCGTTTTTGATTGACGTACCTATAATTCTCGTACTTCGGACCCCTGGAACGAAGGCAAAGAAGGAACAGGAGTGGGTTCTAGTCAGTAAAAGTCTGACACGCCCTCTTGCTCCGCCCAAGGACAGGAGAAGTCATTGGATGATTTCCCACCTAAAAAAACCTATATATATCTCATTATTATAAATGAGAAGACGAATACCCTGTTATGGCTAAACCATTCAAGCAAGCATATTTTGCCAAGGATCCAGCATCTACCTCTGTACTGATGATGACCGTATTATAAGAGAACCTTGATCATTTTCGACAATGGACATCCACTACTTACTCAGTACCTGCTGCCACTATCCTTATAGTCTTGGATAGCTTCTATAATTCCCTAGAAAGAATAACTATGCATTAACGTTTCATGTAAATACATAGTTGCATGCTTCAATGATGGTTCGGTATTTATTCAAGCTTAGCTCAAATCAAAAACTTGTGAGACTTGATTACAATATTCATTACTCCCTTTTTTATATTTTGGAAGTGAGAAATCATCAAATTACTTCTTCCGCTCTTAGGTGGAATCAGGGCGTATCAGACTTTTACTAGCTGAAACCCACCTATGTTCTTTCATTTGCCCTTTGCATTCTAGGGCCATGGTAACTCTTTCAATCGTTCCCACAGCATTTATTACGACCTTGAAGCCCTTCAAATCCAAAAATTTTAATAAGTTCAACCAAATATTATCATTAAGTTTCATTTAAATGATATTTATTATTTAAATTATTGATAATTGTCATTTAAATGAATCACTAAAACGATTCATTTAATAAAAAAACATCGCTGAATATACAATTTAATTTTCCTCTAAGAAAAAGATTCTACCTACGCAAATACAAAATGACGTAAGTTTTTTTTTATATTTTGACGATGAATATTATACGAATACGTCAGAGGAAAGAGGGAAACGGATATGTCTGGGTAGAATAAGAAGGAAGGAAGACAGAATTGAGTACCATACAAAAAGGTTATAGGTCCAACGTCATACAACCTGAACTTGCGCATTTCATGTTACTTACGTCTTTAGACATAACCGCAGAATGTCAGAATGTACTCTAGAGTGACGCCAATGGAAAAAATACTAATAAAAAAAAAATGGAATGTTATCTTCGCAACTTTTGACAGCATGGCTGGCGCAGTGGTTGAGCTATTGGCTGCTGCGCTGCGTGTCGCGGATCCGATTCCCGCACGGATCAAATATTGTATAGCCTACAGGCCAAGCTCTTAAATGCAGTGCGTTAGTCGTACTGCGTACGGACGATCATATTTTTCATACAAAGCGCGCAGTGCGGCAACCCCTCGAGCGCCGATTGTATACGTCTGTACAACTTGAGTAACCTTGAAAAACGCTTAATTGTCGTTTTGTACACACGGATGTGTGAAATTTATTCGGCCAAAAATGTTAGTCTCTAATCTTCGTTTTTCCTAGAAAAATCTTTTATTTTTTTAGTGATTTTACGTAATAATAAAAACTAGTGCGACTCACCATCGACGAATGCTAGCACTAATTTATATTATTTCAAAAAAGAGATAGGTATTCCTGGTCTGGGTGTCGGCGAGTGTGAGTTAACATGTTTGTGAACGCACTCACGATACAGCAGTTATTCTAAAGTTATTTTAAAAAAAAATTGTTTTAGAAAAACTAAGACCAAGATTTCGATTCCAGAAGTCCTAATTTTAAAAGTATATGTTAATAAAACAAATTAGTTTTATCAAAAAAGATTTTTCATAAAAACATTCGTTCCAGAATACGGCCGCAGTCAAGTTTTACGCACGGAACGACATTTTGACTATTTGAATACCATTTAGTAACTTTTCAAAGAATTAGAGTCTCGTGGAGAATACACTCCGTCTTCAAATCTAGGCCATCATTATAAGTGGTTCCTTGAACTTAGTCATAATGAAAAGTAGGTTTCAAAGAAACATTGTTCGTCAAATATTATCAGTTTTCTATTGTGCTTTTTGCTAGTTTTGTGCCTTTGTCTATGTGTGTGCTTTTGTTTTTAGGCATGTGTCACTTTGAAATAACAAGTTTATATTTTGAGTTGTTGACCGTGCTAATTAGAATAGAATCGAATAAATTTTATTGTACACCAAAATAGTAACAAAACTTTTACACTAGGTAACTTAAATGTATGGGTACAAAGGCGGTCTTATCGCTGACAGCGATATCTACCAGACAACCTTAGGATGGACTGTAAGAACTTGAAATAGAAAAAGGGGGTAGTCTGTGCTGTACTGCAAAGTAATAAAGTAAATATTAGATTATTATTATTCACTTTATTTATTTAATATACATATAAATTAATTATTATTATTAATCTATTTTTAGAGCTATTTCTGCTTAATTTTATATTAGTTCTTGAAGTAATACGCATTAAAGCATTTTATTACGAGTGGTAGTGTGATTTGCACGCGTTCAAAGTTGTGGATGGTCACTACTGGCACATAAACTAATAATAATATTATAATAATATTCCACAACTGTCATACAACGCCGTCTAGTCTCAAGCTAAGCAGAGCTTGTGTTATGAGTACTAAATAACTGATAAACATGCTTAGATATTTCTAAATACATACATATTATAGCTAAATTACACCCAGACACATAATAATATGACCGTGCTCATCACACAAACAGAATCGAACCTACGACCTCCGGCATAGCAGTCAGGGTCAGTAACCACTAGACCAACAGGCCAGTCATTAAAACTAAACAAGGCCTCTACATATCCTCTCAACTGTATTTCGATCGCAGGAGATATTATAACAGTGCACAAGTGCGCAAACACAATTTAAAAAAATAATTAAAAATAAGTAAACATTGTTTCATTTGTTTTGTGGGATATATTGTTACAGTGGTATTTATGTATTTTCTTTATTTTATTTCTAAATTATATGTTAGTTTTTTTTTCTTCAATGTGTTTGGATTTGTTAGTAATTATTGTTTTTATTAAATTTATTTTTCTAGTTTGTAAGTTTCTACTGTACAACGCCTTGAACATCCTCCGTGACGTAGTATGACGTGACGTCACAACATGGCAATCGATCCTGTTCTTATTTGGAACGCATTGTAAACTAGTGTAATCATACATAGACATTAACTTACTGATATTTATGGCCGTTGAATTATACAACAGAACTTCTCTGAAAATTTCTAGATACTTTTCAATGTCATTATGAAAATCATTTCCATAGGATGCTTTAAACAAATCAGGCGGATTTAAGATAATTTTATTGCTAATTAGTTACATATGTACATAGATACTAAAGCATCCTGTGATGTTGTGTTTTGTGTTAATTAAACTGAATAATTTATGCATATGAGCGACGATTTTATAGAAAGAAATATATATCTATATAAAAGGAGATATTGACTGCACTGTCCCCCTAGCCAAGTTACGATCGTTTCGTTTGCGTCGAACGCTAACTGAACGCGTTCTGACCACGTGACTGAGCGTTGAGATGACGTCAGAAGAAAGGAATCGGAGGCGTGGCCTACTCGAGGCGTTCGACGCAAACGAAAGAAACGTAACTTGGCTAGGGGGGCTGATGTATTAACGCACAGCCGAAACTACTGGGACTAGGAATGTAAAACTTTTGCTCAAAATTTCCTTTTAAGACGGAGGCGAGCACTAAGAGGATTTTCCAAAACTCATCCCCTAAGAGAAAGAAACGGGGCGTGCAATGGGGTTTGTCTGGAGAAACCTACATTCACATGGGCGAAGCCGCCGGCAGAAGCTAGCTTTTTAAATAAATAAAATGCTATTTATTTGCTGATATAAATTATTAATTTATTTATTTGGTCAGCCAACAACTGCTTACACAATACATTTATATTATACTAAAACGAAACTGACATCCATTAGTGTAGCAATTAATTATAACTAACACCTAACACCCACATGCACTATATTCGGTTTTACAAAATGATGTAATTAATATTATGCTAAAAACAATACAGAATAGGTAACAATTACTATTTACATCAAGTTAAAAAATGGAAGATTAATAAATAAAATTATATTACAACACAACAGATCATATTAAAAATAGATTGATTAATAAGCTAAATTAAGTTCTGGCTTAACATCAATACATTAGAGTAATTCATAGCATAGATATATATATTATAATAAATTAATAATAATAATAATTTATTTTCAAGATAATACAATCCATTATGGTTAGTAAAGACATACACAACTTATAAACTAGTATTAGTACATATATATCTCTGTCAATTAAATATGTATATACAAGCACGTACATAAAGAAAGCTATCAATGGAAAAAGTGCCAAAAACATTGACAGTATTGCCATGTTGAATGTCAATGTAGATCTTCGGGCGTTCATAATATGAAGAGTCTATTAGTTACCTACTGATGCCACGCACCTAATGAGCACTATTCATTGCCTAATATGTGAATTAATTTGGAAATAAAAAAACCACACCTTAAATTAATTAAGCAGAATGTGTGAAAGTCTATCATAAACCTAAAAGGTGTCAATGCAATCTGTAGCTAGATGTATTATATATGTGAAAGATTGTTATTAGCGATTTTCATTACCTATGTAAAAAATTATAATTACAATTAGCCTGTAAGCTTGCTTTAAAAATAAATAAATAAGTAAATAAAGTATGGCTGTGGTCGCCTCCATCTGCGAAGTAGTAATACTAGCAAAGGAGACGGTCGCATGCGTGAGGGAACCAAAGTCCTCACGCCCCAGCCACCGCGAACTTGACCCCGACCGTAGGTGTGAGCTTGCGAACGACGAGCAATGGCTCACCGTCCGGCCGTCTGGTAACCGGGACCGAGCCCAAGTCGTCGAAGACGCGTAGTGTTTCAGTCGCGCCACAACAGGGCCGAAGCCTACCATGGGTTTACTTCCGAAAGGGAGACCCGTGGTCCTAGAACGCAAGGGCAACTAAAGGAACATAGGTGTGGTTTTAGTCAGTAAGAGTCTGTCCTGTCCAGCCCTGGAGCAGAAGTCATTGGATGATTACGCAGGCTAAAAAAAATCCTAAAATAATTTGTTATATATCTATCAATCCACTTAATTTTTAGAATACATATAAGATTAGATAACAACATCCTTTTAATATTTAAATAGTAGTAAGAATTAAAATAATCTAATAAGTACACGCACGTTTCTTTGAAGCGATATAGGACAATATCCGTCCTATAACAAAAAGGAACCTTGAACGATTGTATTAAATCATCATCGACGCGCGGCCGTGGGCGTAGCACGACCGACGTCACATCGGCCACGTCACGTGACGTCACGCCGAGGTCAACGAACGTCCGCCAGTTTATTTTGGCGCACATTCTACAAAAAATGCCGGGCGGGCGCCATCTTGTATTTCACATTTCGCAATGTATCTTTCCCGCTGCCGGCTTTTCAACGTTTTGTTTGATTATTGATCGATTAAAGCTATAAATTGTTGTTGTAATTGATTATTACGGGATTTATATTAAAAATTGATTGTATTTAGAAGTTAATTTCGTTTGCATTTCATGTTTAAACGTTAGTAAAAAATAATATATGAGTTCACAAGTCGTTAGGTATACTAAAATAGACTCATAAATGTATTTATAACTCCAAAAATAAGTTATTATTTGAGTGTTATGCAAACGAAGTTGATGAACGTATAAAAAAATTATTACACCGCAAAAAGAGTCCTTGTGAAACTTGCCAAACTGGCTGTGACGTCATAATAGGAGTTGCAGATTTTTTATAGTCTCCGAAAATATTTGACCGGGCGACGAACTCTACGTAGCCAGCGACCCTGACCATCGAGCCACTTGTGACGAAATGTAACGAAATGTTACTATTTGTGACGTGTGGAGAATGATAATTGTGAAGTACGTGACAAGAGGAGAGTCGCCTAATTGATGTTTCGGAGTATTTTCTTGGAATAATTTAGTGATGACGAATGGAAGGATGCTAGAAGTTTGCTATTTGTTCATAAGTATTTGTTTATGACAATTTTGACTTCTCTAATTGTTTTTTTTTTTTCCCAGCTATTAAGTAATTAAGGTAAAATCTTTTTTCAGCTGTTACCATGGAAAAAATTCTCAAGCTATATAATTATTTTTATTATATAAATAATAAAAGGTATATCATTGGCAGTTCAGGCTTACCATTTGCTTGTACCAGTAGGCTGTAGTGTTGTGCCATATATATTAATAACCAGTTCCATACCAATTACTTACTTCGGCGTTTTTTGGGGTTTCCTGCGAAGTTTACGAGGCCGTCAACCCGTCAATTGACTTCTTCACCACCTGACGACCTGACTAATCTACAAAACGTTTCAAAAGCTTTATGATTCTTTTTTGATCGTTTAAACGCTAAATGGAGAACGTGCAGAGTAATACCACAATACGTAACTTTATTGGCTTTTTTGTTGCAATTATGATTTTTTGCATATGTAGGTAAATATGTACTAGATTCTGCCACCAGCTTCGCGTGAACTTTATCACAATAGAAGAGCTTCCTGGATAAAAAGTATCATAAGTAAGTATTATTAAATTTCATCCAAACCCGATCAGCCGTTTGAGCATGAAGGAATAATAAACATACACATACAAACGTCCGCTTTTTTTCGTTAATGTTTTTGGCTAGAATACTAAGTCTTTTAAGCCATGTCTTCCTATGAATAGTTAGCTTGTTTACCATTAGAATATTGTTATATACATTCTTATGTTTTTGTAGTATTTGGCAGCAAATATATCAAGTCAACCTTCTCGGTAAACTTTGCTGAGGTAGTCAACCTTACAATAAAATTCTCAGCACCATTTTACCGCACCTGTTTCAATGATTCCACATAAGTATATCCAGTTGTGCAGACAGTTGAGATACAAAACTACACTAATTTTACATCACAATATCGACTACTTAAATTAATTTGCGAATACTAAAATACTAAATAATAAAACACCCACTGAACTAAACTTTTTTTAATTGATGTGAACCCGTGCTTGACTTCGATCCTGCGTAATGAAACCCTCCTCGCTCGAAGAAATCCCTCCTTGACTCACAAACCTTCGCCTTTATGACATTAGTGTGATTTAATTTACGAAAATAAAGTCATTTTAAAAATCAATCAACTAGTGCAGTGATCGGAAAGAGGTAGGTAGATATTTTGATTCCGCGTTTATTTTTTTTTTGTAGTCCACGGAAGCAGCGGAGTTTTCGTGGCATTTTCCTCATTCTTTAATTTTTTTATTTATTAATTGTCTATTTATTTCCGATGCATTTTGAAAGGAACTTCCTAGCTAATTCTGAAACTAAACTCTGTAGGTATCATTCAGCAGCTTGTCATCTAGAGGAAAAAAGCCGTGGGAAAACATCAAATATCTCGTCCGTCTCGTCCGGTGGAGCAAGAGGGTATGACAGATTTTTACTGACTAACATCCACCGGTGTTTCTACAGTTCCCTTTGCATTCCAGAACCACGGTAACACTTTCTAACAATCCCGCGAAATAGTTCGTGTCTTACGTTATCTTTATGTCACAAAAAAAATCTAATAAATGCGTAACAAAACACATGATAATGATACGTTACAAAAACTAGATAATTAATAATAATAATAATGTTTCTAACCACCGGATCGTATCATGCCGTGCATGTCAGCTGACCATCATTTAGATCTATTCCGGAACACCGCCATTTTATAGATATTTGCTAGGAACCTCATTATTGTCTATGGATAGTAAGAGGGTTGCACATTGGGTGATTCTAGAATATTTTAATTAAAGGTCATTAAAATTTATATACTCATAGTGAGCAAGTGCTTTTATTAATGCTGAATAATGTGCGTATTAAATTTTACGTTAGATGTATTCGTTGTTAACCAAGTAAATAGATATTTTGTAAGACTCTATGGGTTTCTTTTCCTCAACAAAAAATTGTAAGGTGTTTCAGCTAGAAGGATTAAAGTAAATGACATGGATTTAATCGTATTAAATTTACGAAAGTAGTATTTATTGACGTACGTTTTCTGCAAACAAAAATATAATGATAATCAAAAGAAAATAATGTAGGTATGATTAGCGGAAAATCTGTCACAATAACAAATGTTTTTCTTTAGGTAGGTACTTAATCTAACATGTTCTCCATCTTAAAATATTTCATACTAATTCTATCCAACCCCAACCAAAATGATTAAATTCTTCACAGAAGGCAGGCCCCCGAGTTCAACGCCTTTATAGTCTATAGTCCAAAATAATTGCGCATCATGGTGTAACCTGAACATCAACCTACCCCACGTGGACACATGACTCATTTACTAAAGTACCAAAATAAATGCGTTAATTCCTAATTAAATACTATAATTAAAGGGGCGCCACTTACAAACACATAGTTACAGGTCATTAAACTTAGGTATTTTCGTTTATTCTAGTTGCTAAGTACCTAATCTAACAGGTGGTGTCTACCTTTAGTATTAATTAATACCTCATAATGTTGGGTTCAATACCATCTGCAGTTTAGTGACACACGGAAAATACTGGCAACGTAGGAATGTCGTATTATTTTTAAACGAGTGGCTTGTCTATGGTAACCAATATGGCGCTTTGAAGTTTTCCCACGCAAATACTATTGTGCGGATGTGATTGATATTTTTACGTTTGGATAGCATATGTACCATAATATTAAGTCAGTTTATTTCATAAATTGGTCTAAAATACTATAAATTTAAAAGGACTTAAAAAAAACATATTTTTTACAATGACTTATAGTTATTTACCATAACGATAACATCTATTGTATATTATAATAATCATGAATGATTTATTCAGTTTTTTATAACACAAGGATTTTTTTAGTCAATATCATTATTACCATACTAAATAGTGTTAAAGCCAGTGATTAACACCTTAAAGATTACTTACAAAACATCTATAAATCCTGTAGATGCATAAGGTACCTCATTTATTTAATATTGTTGATTTGTTATGGAACAAAAAAATAAATAAACGAAAACTAATTTTAAAAAAAAGTTTAGGTCAACGACAGTAATCTATTTATTCTAAATACCATAGTCTACTTGATTGATAAGTCAGTAATCACAATATAAAACCATATAAAAAGTGATGCAGATTGTCTATAAAAAACCAACAAATCATTGTGAACAAGCAGGAAAGCGTCGGATGGAACATTTCTTCCTAGTTTCTTGGTTCCGTGGCCGTTCCAATTTAGCGTTCATTCCCCCGAGTCGTGAATACTCGCGATTTCTCCGTCACTTGTGTGGCAAATGTATTAATTATATTCAGCCTTGTCTATAGGTACGACAATGCTGATTTTGCACTACAATTTTTCTTTAACGATCTGTTTTTGCTTTTATTTATGGTATTAAGTAATAGTATTAAAATTTTGTTGTATTTTGTTTTAATAAAGTTTAAATGGAATGTATTTACTACTTATTTTTTAGAGCATTAAGAAAGAATTTATTTATGTCTTTAATTTTAATAGGCAATCAGTTAGCAAGTAATTAAATGAGTTAATCCTGAAGTAATTTTATTAATTAGCTTAAGATTTGTTTGGTATTAATATACCTACCTCATAGTTCCTGTCTGGGTAAATGGGGCCTTTTCTATACCCGAAGGTATCTCCAGTAGCCTCCACTCTACTTCACCACGACCGGGTTGGTGACCGGTATGACCGGACCGCCAGCTCGTCCCGGTGACTGGTGACGGTTGCTAACCATCAACACTCGGGTATTTTGACATCCAAGATGGTTGAACCCACTTCTCACGACTAATTAGATAGGAAATTTTGAATAGCAAAACAGCGAGTTTTTTTAGAGATGAGAGGTTCCGTAGGTATTTTTACGTTATTTTGACTTCGCAAGATTTAAGATTATAAGTTTTTAATAAACCATAATTTAATTATGTTTAAAAGTTACCTGTCGTGTAAAAATTTCAATAGAATTGTTATAATTACTATATTATGCGATTTGAGCTAAATAATAAACATATTCTCTTGGAATAAACTACTTTTAATGAAAATTTTCATCTTATAAAATTACACCATCCTGGTTTAAAATATTTCTTCCTAATTTATTTGGGTATGTCAGTCACTCCATCACTCATTCTCCATTTTCTTTTTATTTAAGTTCGGTTTTAAACTGAAACCAATCTATTTATTATTTTTAAATTATAAAACAAATACTCTAGATACTAGATTAAATAATTGTTATTTTCGTTGATTAAAGTCTAGATATACAGAACTGCAAAGGAAATGAAAGTGAACCACTAAGTTAATCTGAAATACGGAATCCTAAATAGTGCGGAAACTCTTCTTACAAGCTGTAGATCTATAATCTATCAGATAATTATCACCCATAAAACTAGAATAGAATACGTGTTTTGCCACTTCCTTTGCTGTTTCGCAATCAATTTTTTTTTTCAAACTCAATTTAGGGGACAATTAATATCTGTCAAATTAATCAGTGTATTTACGATCGTTTTTTCTTACTGCATTACTAAAATGTTTTGACGTTTCATGTGGGCGCTGCTTGTTAAGGAAAAGAGAAACGTCACTGTCAAATTCCATAGACTAAGTTTAATTCTTGATTTTGCCGCGTACTAAGTTTCGCTGGTTATTCATATGACATGTCAATCAGTTTATGACTTCCCATGCTAAAACAGGTTTTTTGTATTTTTATTTATTTGGAATGAAAATGAATGATCTGAAGCTATGCTATATCTGTCATCTTAGTTAAGAGCAAACTTTTTGGCCAAACATAATTCATTCACGTGAGAGTCATAAAACCTGATTTTTTTTATTTAATTCTAGCTTCTGTACATCATTCATCATATTGTATTTTTTATGCCTCTCGTTTTTAAGGTAGTACATTATCCGTAGAAATTACATTATGTTATAATTGAGATTGATGAGAACACCTTCATTAATAACAATGATTGCGATCTGAAGAACTTGTGTAAACTCTAAGAAACAGCCAAAATCTTAAACCGCTTCGTTACAGTACTTCTGAAAAACAGTATTATAAGTAATGGTTTATTCTAATTCAACTTCAATAAAATAAATGTAGCGTAATATCGCTCAGATTTAAGCCCCTATTTAAATATTTTCATTGATAGTGCAAATAAAAAGAAATCCAAAACCTCAGTCTTCAGCAATCCCATAAAATAGGCCTCTCCAAAATGACGCCACTCCTTCCACATCCATTCACTCCCTCACTCACATTCATCATTCAAACATTCAGTTTAGTTCACACGTTCACAAACGATTGATATCAGTCCGTGTGATATCGCCGTAATTACTCGCGGGTCGATGACCGAGACATAAAAAGTTCGCGCCGAGTTTAATGTCTATGGTTCGACCACGTGCGCGTTTGTTTATGTTTGAGCGCGGGAAACCGTGTTTGTGTTTTTTGGTATTTAGTTATTTGTTGTTTTAGTTTCAGAAGTGATTAAGATTTTTTTATATTTAAGCTGTCGTATTCTACATTATTTATGAGTATAAATAATGGAATTGAAAAAAAATACGCTTTTAACGTTGTACACTTGTTTTATAATGTTTGCTCTGGGCATTAATATAAAGAGTAACAATAACTTATTATATAATAATGAACTTTAAAAGAGGCTTTGACCCCTGAGTTTGTTTCGGTGTTTCTTCTCAGCTAGGAAACACCGGCCTCATAATTATATTTCAAAATGACAGAAAAATTTACATGTAAAAGTGTTTTTTAAAACCTAAGTATTTGCGAAATAAATATCTCAGTTAGCATTATCATTTAATAATTTGAATTATTATTTGAAAAACAACAATTTTAGATGTTAAATCACAAGTTTATTTCATTTACCACTTCAGTAACAGCAATATTTTAAATTCAGCTTCATCATCATCATCATTTCAGCCGAAATACGTCCACAGCTGGAAATAGGCCTCCCCCAAATATCGCCACAATGAACGGTCCTGTGCGTCTCGCATCCATCGGACTCCCGCAACCGTTACCAAGTCATCGGTCCATGTTGTAAGAGGCCTTCCAACGGTACGTCAAAAAATTTTGCTTAGATTTGACCTATTTTATAAACGACACTGGAAAAAAAATAAAATCCTACAATTTTGTCTTGAAAAATATATCCATAACTCATAAATGCTCATTTAATTCAATCAATTCTCAAACAAAACACCCAGATTAATAACATATTAAAAATCTGCAGTTGACGAATTGGTGTAATCGTTTTATGTAATTACATATACATATGTCGTGGCCAGATCTTAAAATTAATCAGTTCATGATATGGCAACTAAAACTGGCCAGATCGTATAAATGTTAACTTTTGATCCTAAGTTAATCCTCGTTTGGCCATATCATTAATGTAGGGTTTCTCTGATAATAAAAAGGTCTAAAGAAAGTAGGCCGAACGAGGATTGACATATCATCAAACTTTAACGTTTAAAACGATCTGGCCAGTTTTATTTGGCAGTGATCAATTCTCTAATTTGGCCACGACACATATACAAAAGGCTAAGTTCTGACTCACTCACTAACTCATCAACGTCCGGCCCAACCCCTTGGACCTAAGTCTAGAAATATTGCACAGAGGTTTCTTTTATGGTGTATACAAGAAACCTCTAAATTCTTTATTTTCTTTTCTTAAAGAAAAAGACAGGATTTTTCAAAATTTATCCCCTAAGGGAATGAAACGAGGGTGCAAAGTTTGCATGGGGAAACCTACTTTTACGCGGGTGAAGCGGCTGGCAGAGGTAAGTCTTCTAAATATTCTAATTATCTCTATCTCTCTTTGCATTATTATCTCATCACTCAATTCCTCTCTAGCCACTTCATATTCTATATATAGAATCTATATACTTTGATGCAGAGGTACTTGACTGCCAATGAGCAGATGACAAATTAATAGTAACAATGTTCTGATAGGCTAGCGTAAAGGGGTGACCAAACGGTTGCAAACTAGCGTTCCAACCAAGGTGACCTTGGTTTATGTGTTTGGTTTGTGTTGTGGCCACATGGATGTAAACCACTCGCCAATCAGTTTGGTGGTTGGAAAAACGCGCCTCCCAACCAAGGGCGTTGAAGGTCATGGATTACAACTGCTGTCTACACGGATTGAAACTAGCAAGGTCACCTTGGTTGGGACGTTGGTTTGCAATTGTTTGGTCATCCCTTTAGTAATACTTAAAACTAACTAAAAAACACATAAAAAGCACACAAACACATAAAATAATCACTACTGCGCCATTCCATGACACACACGTCCAGCATTGCCAGACGTCCCGATTTTAGCGGGACATCCCGATTTTTAAATCAAAATTAAATGTCCCGTGCGGGACAGGTTCAGTCCCGCTTTTGGCAGTCAACTGGCCGCACGTCGATAGGATCCTCCTCGAGTCGTATTCCACATTACTGATGGTTATGAAGTTCCCGCTGGATTAGCTTCTTATTGATGGTATCAATGGTATTGATGGTATGGTATCTCGCCATCTGTGACGGTTCTTAGCGTTCGATGGGATGAATCTGATTTAAAATATCATATTTTTACTAAAATACATTTTCTATAGCTATTTTTGCTACCTATTGCCACGTGTACGTGGCTAATTAAAACTCAGTTAAAAAGATAATTTTTCAAACTTCTGATTATGTACGTTTTTTTATCTATGTCCCATTTTCCACGAATGAATCTCGTTTTTTTTCACTAAAAAGGTTTCAAATTCCTAGGACTTCCCTGGCTACGCTGCATACGTTACACGTGATTTAATCACGTCTTCCAAAAGCCTTTCAAAAAACGTTGCCTTTGCTCCAATTCCTGTCGGGGACACCACATCAAAAGACCAAGTAATTAGTCACTAATTTTAATTAACATTACAGTCGTCAACGCTATTCTAATGTACATACCCACAGCACATAAAATGTGTCTTAAGTATATAAAAACAGCACTAATGTGGCATATATGGGTCTGGTTAGTGGCTCTTAATTCGAAGTTGACGGCACTATGCCTTATTAGAAAGGTATATTTATAAAAAGATACGTCAGAATGCGCTTTTCCTACTTTTCTGTAGGGTGAACAGGCTAGTTGATGTCGTAGATAAACTTCCTTTATTTATTAGAATTTGCAGGCTTTGACTAACTTTAGAGAATGAATGGGGTTAGAATTTCAGTAACCTAAATTCATACTTACTATCTTTAACTGAATGGCTTTGGTATATATCTTAAAGACTAGCTGCGTATGTTGACACCTAAGTCCACCAAAACAAATGACAGTTTGAGACATTCCAAATTCAAATATTTAAAAATAAACTTAGCCTAGATATTCACTAACTCCTTCATCCTAGTAAACAAAAAAGGAAATCCTCATGACAATAACACTTCTTTATTATTATTTATTATATTCTCACATTGTATAAAACAAAGTCGCTATTTATCAGCTAACTTCTTCTAAAGTGCCCAACGGATTTTGATGCGTATTGAATTTAGAAAGAGTGATAAACGAGGAAGGTTTATTTATATAATTAGCTGATGCCAGCGACTTCACCCGCGTGATACCAAGGAAATATGGATGGCTTATCCATGTGCCAAGTTTAATCGAAATCCGTTCAGCGGTTCCAGAGTGAAAAAGTAACAAACATACACACATACTCAACCATCAACTTTCGCATTTATAATATTAGTGTGATTTGCACCTGTGCCAAGCCGGAGCTGGCCGCTAAGAGTAAACGTTCAAATTAGACATTCCAAATTAATTCAAATAACGATTTTGATGACAATGCAGGACATTCCAAATTCAAATTGCCAAATAACGATTTTGAGAATAATTCGGGAAATTCCAAATTCAAATTGTCAAATAACGACGTACGATTATCAACTACAACCTTCAACCAACCAAACAAACTCGGCCACTCACGACATCAACACTTGCTGTACCCAGCCAGCGCATAGTATTCCTTTAGGAGATGTGTGCCGGGTTCGATGGCCGAGGCCACGTGGCGAGCTCAACACCCCGGCTGCTCGCAAAAACACAGGGAACACTACACTGAATCACTGCCATCCGGACGGCGGTCGTAGGGTTGGCACGCACCTAGATTTGGGTTTTGTTTGTCTAGGGAAAATGCAGCAGAGATTTTGTAAAATAAGTAGAAAGTGAATAGGTGTCTATAAAACAGGGAAAATATATGAAAAAAATATTTTTTAGATAATCAGTTTATCAGTAAATTTACAAAAATAGAATACTACAAATGTATATGTAATCTAACATTGATGTTGTTTACATAGTTATTTCCCTTCTACCAAGAAGCGAACGAAATACAACAATTTCAAACAGATATATCTGTCTCTCTCACCGAGACGCCATTTTCTATGGTCGCTGTAGTAGTGTCATAACTTTTGACGTCAAAGACCATCCCCCCTAGCCAAGTTACCACCGTTTCGTTTCGATTCTCTTGCGTCGAACGCCTCAGTAGACCAAGCCTCCGATTCCTTTGTTCTGACGTTATCTCAACGCTCAGTCACGTGGTCAGAACAAAGGAATCGGAGGCTTGGCCTACTCGTGGCGTTACTAAAGACGCGGGTAAAACTCGCGTCTTTAGTTACTGCTCCATTTCCGTGGCTCGTGCCGTGATGTTATATCGCCTATAGATAGGTACTTTTCGTCATGAACCTGGCTATCCGATACAGAAAGATTTTATCCAAACCAACTGATAATTTCAGAAATTAGCGCGTTTAAACAAGCAAATAATCTTTACTTATATAATTATAAGTACAGATTATTATTAGTATAGATAGTAGTCAAACGCAAGTCGCGTTGATCACTGTCTCACCCGATGATAAACGATGATGTGGTCGACACTAGAGCCCACTTGCCTAGAAGTAACCAATCAACTTTTGAACACCCCTAGTATTTATATACTCAAATATTCATAATATGAATTCTAAGTAGGATTTGAAGAGAAAAAACCAGACCCTAAGGTCTGGTTAGAAAGTCGCTTTGTTAAGTTTAAACTCAACAAAACGACTTTCTATTGGTGATTGTTAAAAATTATACAAGAAGTATGATGACATTTACATGCGTTAACGAAATTTCACGTGAAAATTCCAATATGGCCTTTACGAAATTTGTTATCTATCACTTAGAGTATGTCATTTGTCCAGAGCAATTTGCTGAAACTTGGTTTCTGAAAGCCTACTGAATTCCTCGATTCCTATTGTTATAATTATACCCTTTAATTTTTCATACTGGTGGAACTCAGGTTTCCTCTCTAGGATAAGGAATGGGCTGTAATCTACCACGCGGACCCAATAAGGGTTCGTGGATGTCACAGTCATGTCTTCGAATGTTTTTCTTCACAATTTTAGGAGTAGAGACGATGAAATAAATTACACAAAGTAAAGCGCTTGCTTGGATTTGGACCCATTTTGCTTTTAGTTATGTCATTCATAACGGCAACCAACAAGAGATCTCAGACGAATATTTAGATTTAGTACAAGTTCCAAATTAGATTTCCTCTATAATTACAATTCTCTATTTGCATGTCAGACGTACTATGATGTGTCAATGCTATTTATTGTCTCGCTCTTATACTGGAACAATTATGATACATCTCCTTGTTTTGAGGTGGGAAACCATCAAATAACTTTGACCGTTCTAGGTGAGCGAGGGGATGTGTCAGAGTAGTCAGAGTAGTCAGAGTCAGAGAAATGATGATGATGATGAATCATCATCATTTCAGCCGAAAGACGTCCACTGCTGGATATAGGCCTCCCCCAATCATCGCCACAACGACCGGTCCTGTGCGTCTCGCATCCACCGCATTCCCGCGACTCTCACCAGGTCGTCGGTTCACCTTGTGGGAGGCCTTCCAACGCTGCGTTTTCCGGTGCGCGGTCGCCACTCTAAAACCTGGAACCGTGTGTCAGAGTTATACTAACTAAAACCCACCTCTATACTTTCCGTTGCCCTTTGCATTCCAGAGCCGCGGTAACTCTTTCTAATAATCTCGCAGCCCTGGGGCCTTACCATGGCGTGCTAAAATGTCAGGGGTGAGAACTCCATCCCTTTAACAATTCAGTTTAGGTTGTCAAAGCACGTGGCAGGGTCTCTAATAAGCCTCTGAGGTCCATACCTACTCCATATTTCATTCTCAATATCATTAGCAGCGCTCACCAAAATCGTCAAGTTCATTAACCTGTACCCACGTGCTATCACAATACCCTCGCGTGCAAGCCCTGATATACCTACGTGAGATCACGTCAGCAACATCCACCTGTAGTTGACCTGTTCGCTGATGACATCATACCGATATCACTAAGTGACGTGATTAGTCTCTCTGTAAAATCTGTGAACGAACATCTCGATGACAGGTTTTGTGATAATTATCACTTTTGCGAGATATATCTCTCGCCTGGCACGTTGTCCGGAAACTGCATGTAGGTTCTTCTTCATAGGAAACAACCAATTGGAATTATACTTCTAGCTTCTAGTTCATAAGTGACCAAATGCGTACGTACCTAGGTAGTTTGTGTCTAATCTTTAAAAGATTATTTAGCATCATCAGCTTATAATGTTCCCACTGCTGCTCAGGCCTCATTACTAGCAGAGGGAGTGGAATCACCACACAGGCCCAGTGTGAATTGGTGGATGCCACATGACTTCGGTTTTTTGGCATGCCGTGCCGCTTTCCTCACGATGTTTTCTTTCACCGTTTTGAGAGCCATGGTGATTAAATTAAATAAAGCGCCTGTTTGGGTGCGAACCCACAATTTGCAAATCATTACCACTAGGCCACCACTATACTCTTCAAAAAAGATTTACAGATTATTTGCTTTGAATTAATTTGTTACGTAGATAGTGAGGTCAGTCTTTATTCTATTTATTTAGGTACCTCGTGCATTTATAACCTGTCTTTCGCGTTTTTACTTTATGAAGTGAGTTTTTTGTCTTTGATTTAAAAACAATAACAATATGTTGATACCTATTAATTTTAAAGAGTATTCTCGCTTTACGTATTCCATTTAGCGTTGCCATACTCAAATGAGAGCTTTATTTGTCATTTACTTCTTTTGTTATCAGGGGGTTCATGATTTATTGAAAATTTATTAGCACTGTACAGTTTAACCCAATTAACGCCGCCGCGCCGTACTCAACTGAGTACGGAAAAACTGTTAAGGGTAGTTTTAATTTTTTAAGGGCTTTGTTTGTTTTGGCTGCGTATATGGGGATTAATAGTATATTAAAATATTTAATAACAACCAAAGTGTATACTTCCAATATTAGAAATAAAAAAGACTATTCTTCAAACTTATAAATTCATATTTTATAATCTGCATATTCGTTCGCCAACCCTGCCGTGTACGGCTCGTCGGCTAATGAATAGTATTTATGTAATGAGAATAGGAAACACATTGTCTGTGTAACGCAGCTCAATTATAATTATAACCATAATTATTACCAGGATAGCAGAAAAAATAACATTCATAGTTTAAACAGCAGGCTTACTCTCCAAACTAATTTCAATTTCAATCTCAAGCCAAATACGATTCCAATGTCAATTTTGTAGTTACGTGATTTAGTTCTTGAAAACAATATTGTCAACATTGGATTGAAATTATTTAGTTCTTCAAAATAGTCACGCAATTTTAAACCAATTTAGCGCTAGCATCGGAAATGTCACAATCCCAATGTCGATCGATCGGAATTGAACCGCAGAGTAAGCCTGCAGGACGGTATAAGTTGTCAGTGTTATTGGTAGGAATATGCATATTTTTTTTTCCTTATATACATATAAACTAGTGCTTAACTGCGATCCCACCTGATGGTAAGCAGTGCTGCAATCGTTGATGGTGAGGCGCAAGCCTGCCTTGCAGACACCTAAATTATAATCGGACGGAAAGACCACAGCAGGCAAATTGTTCCAGACCCAGTCAGAGTTGAAATTAAAACCATATACTCAGTTCTGCGGTCCCTTGAAGTTGTGAAAAAATCAAACTTCTAAGTTAACGAAAAAAACAGCCGTTTATGTCTCAAAAAACGTATATTTTTACACTCAATGGAATCAAAATTCAAACGGTACTTCTCGTTGACCCAGAATCCTGTAATTTGGCTTAAAGCAAGATCTTATAGCACAGATACAGGAATGAATCTGAAAACAGTATATTTTTTATTACGTCACAATAAAAACTTTTTTGCGATTCGGAAAAATCTTCGAGACTCCGTTCGGGAATTGAACTATTAATTCACAAGTAAGTTTGTACGGAACGCTCAGTGCGTGAGGCCAACTCGCACCAGCCCAGTTTTTTTTTATGTGTTTACCAGAGCTACAAAGTATTTCATTCAGTAAAAAAAAACACTGCTTGCATATTCCCTATTAAAACTTGGTCGGCGTAAAAAGAAGTACGAAATAAATTAGTTTCATGTCTTGTGGTATTCGTATAAGAAACTACGTGACCCGCCCCGCCTTGGCACGTGTTCAAATTATATATACAAACCTTTCTCGTTTATTGTTCTTTCTATTAGTGAAAAGCACATCAAAATCTGTTGCGTGGTTTAGAAGGTGTGAGTGAATAAATAGACGGACATCGAAAGCGAAATTTTTATCCATAATAAAATATTAAAATCGAGAAAGAAAAACGCCGACAGAATAATGTTTCAGGAATGAGAACCCCTTTTAAATTTAACTTTATTTTATTTGTTGTTGTAGCGGCAATATAATAGATAATTGGTGAAAATTTCAACTCTCTACTTACTTATCTATAATATGTACGTATTTAGAAATATATAAGTATGTTTTATCAGTTATCTAGTACTCATAACACAAGCTCTGCTTAGCTTGGGACTAGACGCCGTTGTGTGATAGTTGTGGAATATTACATTTATTATATAGTTGATCACTGTATATCATGAACTTCTTGTCCTATACAGCTTAATAAAATTAATGATAGGTTTCTGAAGCCACTACCATCGAAATCCGAAAACACTAGAATAGTATGAGTAAAATTAAAACAATTGATCACCTAAACACGGCATAGTCAACATTTTACTGTGAGTAAGTACAAACATAAGGCATCGTACACATTCGCGTGTGTACACAATGTCGCAGGCACTGCTCCTGACACGGACAGGTATGGACAAGGAGTTCCGACACACTAGACGTTTGTCAATACACCTATGTACCTTACAATGGACACCTATACACGGGAAAATACGGTACGATGGAACGTTTATGTTTTGTGAGGGTAATACTTACTCTTAAACGGGAGTCCAAAGTTTGGAGGAAATTACTTTTACGCGGGTGAAGCCGCTGGCAAAAGCTAGTTGATGAATAAAGTTTCCATAGCTATCTTCCCCAAATTCTGATTAAAAAATTTGAAGATGATTATTTTTTAAACTCTACTTTCGCTTAAAAACCTGTCAAAATTTGGAATTTTATTTTATATATTTTCTTAAGATTTCCAACAAAGGAATGAAGGTACAGAATATTTGTGATTTATAATTAGTGGTTCCGGCATCTTGTTGGTGTACTCCTTCACTTATAGGAGATCACAGCATGCAGAAAAATAATTTAAACAACTAAGATAACAAAAATAAAATTACAAATAGTATGAAAACATGATATAAATTAATAAAGATAATAATATTGAAACATTTAAGTATGGTTTGAAACGATCTCAACTCAAAATACTCAATACACACCCGTCCTTTGTCCACTCTGTATAACATAATTGAAAATATCAATCCTACCTACACTTCATTAGCAATAACATTAGACATTTAAACATACCTTTTTCATAGTACGTTCAACCGATTTTAATTTCTATTCCGTAGGCATAAGAATGGCATTCAAAGCAAAAAATGTGGTTACAATACAAACTTTCTACTGCACCTGCCATTGGTCATGCTAACAACGCAATAGGACTCAAAATGGGTTGAATGGACAGTAAAAAAGTATTATATAAATATCTTAATGCGAATGTAGTTTAAGTTACAAAAAATCATGCAAAATGGTTTTCGTAAATTAATGTCGTTATTCTAGAATTATAGATAATATATGCTTTATCAAGTTATGCTAATTTATTCACCGAATGAGGAGCATCTCATTGCATCCCATTTGTTTCTGCTGGCAAAACAGATATTCTAGCACCAAGACGAAAAATACGAGCATCTTAATTTCTATAAATAAGCTACTTACATAGTTAATTTTAAGTGATTAAAAAGTCGTAATATTTTAAAAAATACTCTGACGATTGACATTCTTCAAAATTGTCGAAATTATTATTGAAGCATTTAAAAAAATCATTAGTTAGCGTTGGGTTCTTAGGTATTAGGGCAATCACTTTTTTATTTAAAGAGAGCCTATGCTCTATGCTCTGTAAATTACAAACTTTCATAATAAAAATACACATTCAAAATAGTATTCCACCGTTGTTGGGCAGGGCCCAAGTCACCGGTTGTTAGGACTCCAGAAACAGAAAACCTCCTTACATTACGAACCGTATCGAAAAGTACCAGCGATAGCCTCGACAGATGGTCGTCGAGGTAACAATTAACAAACGGCACAATGACATCCAAGCCCACATTGGAGAAAAATTGTCAGACTGAACTTGAAGTGGCCACGTCACACGAATGCTCCCAAACAGATGAACGAAGATCGTCACTTACCTACTGAGCGCCTAAGGCATGATGTCGCCATTGAATTCAACCGCGGCGAAGGTGATGTAACAATCAGATCATGTTTGCGAGGCAAACTTGAATAGAGATCCCCCAAGACAGGTTCGAAAGCAGAAGGGACCCTTAGCCCCAAAACGAACGCGGTAGAGAAAAGTATTACGTAATCCTACATACAAATGTGTAATATTAATACGATTGTAAAGCTCTAGACTTAAGGGGTGACCAGATGGTTGCAAACCAACGTCACAGCCAAGGTGACCTTGCTAGTTTCAATCAGTGTAGTCAGCAGTTGTAATCCATGAACTGCAACGCCCTTGGTTGGGAGGCGCTTTTTCCCAACCACCGAATATGTTGGCGCGTGGTTTATATCCATGTAGTCGCAACACAAACCAAACAAATAAATCAAGGTCAGCTTGGTTGGAACACTAGTTTGCAACCCTTTTAATGATCCAATAATAACATACAAAAATCACACTTCAAGGTTAAAAAAAGGACCATAGTCCAAATAAGAGTGATCAGCATAAAAATGGTGCTTTTTTAAAACAATAGACAAAGCAGAACATTCCTAATCAAAGATAGTCCCAACAACATTGTATCACCCAGCAATAAACGACAAATCTATTACAGCAACACTCAACAGGAAAAGTTAATACATTAACATTACTGTAATAAGATTAGTCAACAGGTTAGGATTGTTAAGAAGCCACAAAGTATGGCTGCTAACCAAATGCTTCGAATTCGCGGGAAATTACTTAGAAATTGATCTTACGTAACCAGTCTCTGGATCTTTAGTACCTACTGCATGTTCGATGAAAGGGATTTTCGTTTTAGCAATATGTATAAGGTAAGGTACTGTTTTTTAAATGGTCAAGTTTGTATCACATAGATTTTTTGAGACAAGTTTCTTGACGTTCTTCTTCATAGTAATGCAATTCTACTGCTTGCTTTAGAATGTGTAAATGTGTAAGCTTCATCTTTATGACTGACCGGCGTTTTTGCCAATTCAATAGTGCCTGAAAATCAGCCATGTGAAACTCAAATTCAGTGATGGGCCAAAACCTAAAGGCGACAGGGGCAAAGGCCTCCCCCAACTTCTTCCAGGTATTCTTTTCTTGAGCCACCTCGAACCAGTCCTTGCGGTAGGCATCTAGGTCGTCTCGCCACCTCTTCCCAGGTCGACCTCGGCAGCGTCGTCCATCTTCAGGTACTCACTTTGTGGAGATTCTCGCCCACCGGTCAGAGTGCATGCGGCTAAAAGAAGAAGAAAGAAGGCTACTGAAAATCTTAATAATAATATTACAGAACAAATACTCGTATACTTATAAAATTTCCGATACAAAGGTCATTAAAAATAAGTAGGTACGTATTACTAACATTAACTTTTGCCATTTATTTGGCACCTTTTGTCTTTAACTAAGTTATTTATCTGTGGCGTAAATTTAACGGCCGAAATAACTTTTCAAACTACGTCCAAGTATTTGTCCGTGATTAGTGATCTGCTGGTGAATTATCAAATAACTTTCCCCGCTCTGGGTGGAGCAAGAAGCAGTGCAAGACTTTTACTGGCTTGGTCCTTACCGCACGGCGGGCAACCTATTGCTCGCAATCCGCAAGCCCACCCAAACGATTCACGATACCTGAGGGCTTAATCCAAGTTGATAATCTACAATCGTTGACGCTTGTAGAAAACTTCAAATGTATGGGAATGACATGATCTCAACGTTAAGTCACGTGGTCAGAACAAAGGAATCGGAGGCGTTACCGACTGTAGAAAGAGATTTGAAACAAAACGGTCGTAACTTGCTTAGGCCTGTTGTTGAGTTTCCTACGGGGACGGCTGGAGCGTATGATTTTTTTTATTGTTGATAGGTTCGCGTATGACCGCTAAATCACCTGATGGAAAGCGAGTATGTCCTCTTCCTCACGGCTACCTCCTTCGCTCGCATTACTACTTTGCACAAGGTAATAAATACCATGGCTTGAATAAGGAACGGATGCAAGAAGTCGCTACCGCCGATCGCCCTTACGAGGTCACTGTGGTGTTTGGCCTGAGAGCCGACCTGGATTTGAACTTAATACCTACAACTCATAAATGGGGGTCACTGGGCCACTACTGCTTAAGAGACTAATGCTAAAGCTTTATTTGAGTCAATTGAAAAATTCGTTCTCGGAATGCGCTTCCTCATGATATCAGGACGGTCACAACTCAATATGAACTTTAGTGGAAGTTGCCAAATTCCTTTCCAAACAAATAGCAGAGTTGTCTTAAAATCCTCTTTCCAATACTTTGTATAAATATATTTAGCCTAAAACACTGAAAGTAATTCAACTCTAACTTACACATTATAAATGATCTAAACACTAAGAATACCATCTTTTTGCACTTTTACACAAGTCCATAGCACTTTCTAGAGTCTGTTATTGATAAAACAAGTGCGAATCTGACACGCGCACTGAGGGTTCCGTACAAACTTACCTATGAAAACAGTTCAATTCCCGAATTGAGTTACGAAGATTTTACCGAATCACAAAAAAGTTTTTTTCTGTGACATAACAGCAAATTTACAGGTTTCAGATTTTTTCCCTTGACAGTGTCGAAATATACGTTTTTTGCGACATAAATGGTCGTGTCTTTTTTTCATTAACTCAGAAGAATGATTTTTTTACAGCTTCAAGGGACCGCAGATCTGAATATATGGTTTTAATTTTAACTCGATACCTCCATGCGTTCCCGAAAAAAAGGGTCTTGACAGACAGACAGACAGACGGACGGACGGACAACAAAGTTCCGTTTTTTCCTTTTGAGGTACGGAACCCTAAAATTTGTGTTGTGTGGAGTTTAAATATATAAATGAAAAAAAAAAGACTTTATATCAATTTATTAGCCTAAACTATATCAAAGCAACAATGCAAGTAAACCAGTCAAGTTTACCAGCATTTGAAGCCCCTCTAAGACTAACCGTTCTCCCCAAACCGCAGCGCTGTGGCTCAAACATCACATGGTACTTGTAACATCAATAATTCCAGTGTAATACCTCTCAGACCATCCATCATCATACCATATAATTATGGCCACATATCCCATACATCATGATCGTAGGTTAACGGGCCTACTGTTATGATAATCTACCGCTTATGTACTTACTGTACAATGTTTTACGGGGTCGCAAGTTCGGTGTTCTAAAATTACATCTACCTAAGGTGGGTGGCGGTCGCCTCCTGCGAAGCAGTAATGCTAGCGAAGAAGACGGCCGTATGTGTGAGGGGATGGACATCCTCTCAGCCCTAGCCGTCGAGACCCCGACCTCGACTACCAGCCACCGTAGGCACGGGTTTATATACGACGAGCTATTAGATCTTCATATACCATGTACTCAGAAATAACCGATTCTATTCTATTCTAGCTCGCCGTCTGATAACCGTCCGAGCTCAAGTCTTCAACGGCGCGTAGTATTCCACACGCGCCTCAGAAAAATGTCAGCAAACCGTAGGGCCCAGCAGGGCCGATTCCAACTAGGGCTATGGGTTGACTTCAGAAAAGTTTATCGGTAGTCCTAGAACGCAAGAGCACCTGAAGGAACATAAGTTTGGGTTTAGTCAGAAAGCCTTTCTGCTCCGTCCTAGTGCGGGAGAAGTGGTAATGTGATTTCCCACCTCGAAATAAAATAAAAAACTTCTACCGAGGAGATAATAAGTATCTCCAGCCATAAGTTTTTAGCTGATAAAGAAGACAATGACGATTATATGAGCTAGACTAAATTAAGAACCAATGGTCAACGCTAATCCAGGGGCCACTCCGGCGGGATATCATGGTGGAATGGCGACAGCGACTATCGCAACCCAGTGCTGGGCACGCCACAATTATGGCGGTAAGTTCCCTCTTTGAGGAGTGGCTGGAAAGACCACATGGCGTCCTAATGGGTGGCTCGCCGTTCGATCGTCCGGTAACCGTCCGGACCGAGCTCAAGTTGTCGACGGCGCGTAGTGGGGCCACGGGTAGTGTGAAAGAAATCCCGGGGCCCCGGGATGAAGGCAAAGAGGGAACAGGAGTGGGTTTTTAGTCAGTAAAAGTCTGACACTATCTCTCGCTCCACCCAAGAGCGAGATTTGTCATTAGATGATTTTCCCAACTTAAAAAAAAAAGTCCAAGTCTGTTATTTTTATAAATTCCTCATTCCAACACGATCCCATTGTTATTTTGCTAATAGTTCGTAATCTGCTAATTCATAATGATCGATCATTGATCGGTCAATGGTCTAAATGATAAATGATATTTATTTGCAAGTAGGTTTTTTAAAAAACTTTTACACGTCAATTTTTTTTGTCAATTTAAACTAGATGAAGCCGGTGTTTCCTAGCTGATTACCCTGAGAAGAAACACCGAAACAAACTCGGGGTTCTCGTACTATAGTTGTGGTAGAATGACAATATCGAACTTATTAAAAGCAATAACTGCACTATGGCGTTCCAATGATAGGTCACTGATCAAAAAAACTGTCAAAATTCTAGCAGATAACCGCATAAGTACGTCAGATATTCATTTGTCTTTAGGTACGAGATTACCATTCTATGCCACTTCTTTCAATAGAGAGTCAGTGGTTGACCATGGGAAAGTCGATGACGCCATTATATTGGTAGATTACCAAACTTGTCAAAATCAACAATTATAAAGTCAATGATAGACCATTCTGAGACTATTGTAATAGCAGGACTTGAGGCCCTGGACTGCTGTATTAAAAGCTAAATAGCTAGAAGGTAAGTAGTAAGCTAATGATATTATTCCTAATAGTATATTTTTTCCTAGACCGCTTACTTCTAAACGCTCCACCTCTAATTACATTTCTGCTAACTCCATTACGACGTTAGCGTGATGTTACGTATGTAAAGGAAGTATATATATTTATGTGTGTATTGTGACATTCTTCGCGGGCGAGGTGTGGAGAATTCCGAGTATAGCATGCCGACATTTATGTGTTCAATTACTTGATTGTGAATGCAGATAGTGGATGAAAACTTTAGATGTTACTGTGAGATTTTTGTTTATTTGTATTGTGTATCATCATAATACCTAACTAGCGACCCACTCCCACTTCGTCTTGCGGACAGCGAGCAACGGGTAGCTCGCCGTCCGGCCGTCTGGTACCCAACTGGACCGAGCCTGAGTCGTTGACGATGCGCAGTGATTCACGCGCGCTTAAAAAAAATGCCAGCAAAACCGTAAGGGCCCAGCAGGACCAAAGCCGGGTTCGCTTCTGAAACGAAAACCTGGGGTCCTGGAACGAAAGGCATAAAAAGAATATGGGAGTGGGTTTTAGTCAGTAAAAGTCTGATACGCCCTCTTGCTTCGCCCTAGAGCGGGTACATCTGCCTGCTTCCTCCAGGAATAAAGTCCTGTCCAGTCTACTGCGTCCATCAGTCCGTATGAATGCGATACGCTTAAAAACCGCTGAACATGTTTTCATGCAGTTTTCATCATTCGGTCCTGTCACTCGTCATGCTATCACTAACTAACTCCCATTTCTTACATATCACTTCTCACACAATCCATCCATCTTTTGGTTTGGCCTCCCTCTCCATCCAAGTGCACGAATAACTCTTTAACTAACATGCGTTTCATCACCTCTTCAGAAGACCATACCAAGATAAACGATTATCTTTCAACTTTTCAGTCACCAATAGACAGAGTGATTCATGAGAAAGGTTTAGATGTATAATACATGCATACTTGACTGTCCTGTTGGTCTAGTGGTTAGTGGCCCTGACTGCTATGCCCGAGGTACGTGGGTTCGATTCCCACCCAGGACAAATGTTTGTATGATGAGCACGATCATTTGTTCTGTGTCTGGGTGTAATTTATCTATAATATGTATGTATTTAGAAATATATAAGTATGTTTATCAGTTGTCTAGTACTCATAACACAAGCTCTGCTTAGCTTGGGACTAGATGGCGTTGTGTGAAAGTTGTGGAATATTATTATTATTATACTAAAGGAGAGAAAAGCCGTGAATTTAATATATTTCTAACACCCGCCCGTACGAAGCTGAGGTTTTTATAGATGGGAAATCATCCAATGACTTCCCCCGGTCTAGGTGGAGCTAAAGGGTGTGTCAGACTTTTACTGATTAAAACCACACTGTGTCCTTCAGTTGCCCTTTGAAATTACCGTGCCTAGATGTGACCGACGATGGACCACGCTTGTCAAGTCTTTCTAGGGTCTTGAGCATCGACGCCGCCGCCGAGTTGCTAACCTGTCGGTTTTCCATAATGTAATTCCGCCGAACCAGTTTTACATCGGATCACTAGATGTATCATGGTGATGCACCACCGGTACATGATGAACATCTCACCCATACGGACTAAACTTTTTTAGGAATACATTCAATATGCGTAGCTTAGAAGTGAAATTCCGTGCCGGAGTCTGTGAATCTTGTCCCATCTCTGTGTAACTACAACTCTTTAAGTCAAAAGAGAAAAGATTAATTCTAGTTATTCAGATATTCAGTTTTCTATGTCTGTCTACAAACAATACAGAAACAATTCGAAAACACCAAGATTTTTTTAGAGGTGGGAAATCATCAAATGGCTTCTCCCGATGTGGGGTGGCACGAGAGGGTGCGTTAGACTTTTACTGACTAAAACCCACCTTTGTTCTTTAGTTGCCCTTTGGGTTCCAGGTTACTCTTTCAAACGTTCCCGAAATTATTAATAACTTTGGATTGTGTTTTTCAACCTATTTTGTTAACTGTGACGCGCATTTTATTTGGAGAAACTGAACGTTTTCGGAACCTTGAGATTTTGAAATATACTCCATCTGTTTAGGTAATTAACTAAATGCTAACAATCTTGACGTGTCTTTTATCTAAAAGTTGTCTAAAATTTTTATCTATAAATGTTTACAATTTGTTATTTACCTATACCGATGTTTGGTAACTAACTAAATTTAAATAATCTTTGTATGTCTTTTATACAATTTTTTTTTTTTCAATAAAAAGACATATCAAGATTGTTTACGTTTAGTTAACTATCTAAACAGATGGAATATAGACTCTTTATCTACGATAATAACAGCTAGAACAAATCAAACGTGTAAAGTTATTCGGTTACGGCATCCGGAAAACGGTGAAAAATCCCGATTCGAAAATCTAAAAATAAATTTATGCATTATTTTGTCATAGAACATGATTATTTTATACATAGTATTTTAAATGACCAAATCTGAAATTATGAGGAATGGTAAATACCAGCCGTTTCGTTTCGATTTTCTTTTCGTCGATCGCCTCGACTTGCCACGCCTCCGATTCCTTTATTCTGACGTCATCTCAACGCTCAGTCACGTGGTCAGAACAGAGGAATAGGAGGCGTGGCCGACTCGAGGTGATCAACGTAAAGAGAATCGAAATGAAACGGTTGTAACTTGGCTAGGGGGGCAGGCCACTCAAAAAGTTTTGCGAAAAAAAGTTTGTATGGGTAAGGCACTGGTCACTTTTAATGGCATTACCAAGTAGGCAGGATTATTCACCTGCAACTTGCTTTGAAATACAATATGTATATTAAATGAATAAAGTGAATAATAATAATAATAAATCTTTATTTCCAGGTTTATAATAGTACAGTAAATATAGTAGTCATACGTGGTTTGCAATACATACATGTAGAAAATTGAAAATTAACATATAGTTAAACACCTCTTCTTTTTTCGGTTGGGAAAATCATCTAATGACATCCCCCGCTCTTGGGCGGAGCGGGAGATAGTGTCAGACTTTTACTGACTAAAAACTCACTCCTGTTCCTTCTTTGCCATTTTTCCAGGGCCCCGGGGATCTCTTTCGCATCACCCGTGGCCCCAGTAGGCTTCGACCCTGCTGGGCCCCTAGGGTTGCTGACATCTCCTGGAGGCGCGCGTGGAATACTACGCGCCGTCGACGACTTGGGCTCGGACCGGACGGTTACCGGACGATCGGACGGCGAGCCACCCATTGCTCGTCGTCTGTAAGATCAAACTTGTACCATACTTAGGTAACCTTTTTTTATAATATTTTAATCGCTTACATCGGATATATCCGGCAAACACTCGCGTTTATTCTGCCAGGCCCGCATTCCACAACCAATTACTCCATCACGTCAGATCTCCTGTCACCTATAGGGATTAAAGCGCTAAAATAGAGTACCCAGTCATTAACACACGACCCTGGCGACAAGGACACGTAAATACGCGTCCAACCAATCCGACGCGGGCAGTAATAGGGTTAAAGAAGTCTCGGGTCCCACTGGATATTTTGAAAAAACTATACTCCCAGCCAAGAATCAAACCCGCCGATTTTAGAAAATTTAAGAAGATCCATGAGTAAGAGGAATATTCATTTTTTTTAAGTGAAGTGTAATTTTTTGTTTTTCTTTTACTGTCTAGCACTATCAACGCCAACAAAAAAAAATCTAAAAAAACCACTGAAACCAGAACAAAACTCAAAAAACTAACATTTTAAATACAGTAACAACTTCATTTGTTTTATTAAAATTTTAAATAAAGAAACCCCTTCCTTCACAAATATTGAAGTTTCCTCCAGAACAACGTATTGTATAAACATTTATTTGATTCGCTACTAATTTCAAATTCAAAAGATATTTCAGATTACCATTTTTCAAATTCGTCTTACGTAATTTCCGATATGTCATGTAACAAGCCATTATACGTAATGTAAACAAAGTATATGGAAAAGATTTAATATTCTGAAAAATCAAGTCGTTGATTCCGAACCGGATTTTCATGAAAGTTTTATAAAGTCTATTGTTATGCACGGGACAACTGCATGGGTTGGAATGGAAGAAATGGCAAAATATTTAAAATTACATAATTTACACATTGCTTTAGGATTGGCAAATTAAATGTAATGAGATTACCAGGGAGTTATAACTTAACCGAACACTAAAAGAATCACCAAGGTCTGTCCAAAAACAAAAAAGGATACCCCAAGAACAAGGAATTTAAACATAATACCAATGTGAAACACATCCGCGACACCTTCAGAGCATACCGTACCGGTGTGATGTAATTTTATTAAATGGTATCAATAAAAAACAGACAGGCAAATGCAGCAATCCTGGAAGATTTGTTATTATTTATCGAAGTGTTCCATAGCTTATCTCCGAAGTCCTTCATTAGATCTTCAAACAATTGAAATGAAACTGAACTGGGGTAGTTCCATTTCAATTGTTGCTAAAATACTCTTTTAATCCAAAAATTTATCATCAATGTTGGTTAACATTTCGCAAAGATATCGCTGAACCAATTACAAAAATAAAAAGTGCATTTAACGTATATAAAAGAAGCACCAAGGCCACATAAACCAAAGGAACAAAACCTTAAAACCTATCAAGTACATCCATTGATAACATGGTCGGTTCTAAAGTAGGCGGTGACAGAAGACAGATAGTTTGCCCGTCAGGCCGTCACTGCGTTAAAACCAACATGAATGACAATGCGACCTCGAACGAAAGTACTTTTACTATGCACACACGTGATCAGGATAACTCATACAGCATAGAGTAGGGTAGTATAGAGAAATTTGCCAATTTGAATTTTGTTGGTAAACAACATGCATTTGCACATATAACTGAAGCTTAGCAAAAAGCACTAGTACTTTTTGAAATAGAGCTTATGATTCGTGAACAGCATTGTTTCCCAAATTAAGTCCAATATTGCCAAAGTTTTGCCTCCTCAATGTATTCAAGAAAGTTTGCAGCTACCTTTGACTTTATATTTACAGGCTAGATTAACAATCATCTTTTAAAATTGAACTTTTCCAGCCAAATGTTTAAAATCTAAAATATCAAACCACCTACTATTTCTCCCACTAGCCATTAGCTTCTCAATTTACGTCAATATCTTCCACAAAACCACCCAATTCGTAAACACAATTTCTCCACGCTGCCTCTGTCTCCCTCCCCTACTCTTTACTCAATACATTAGCAGTTGGCATGGTGCCGACAGGCGGACGCGACTTAGTCCACTGCACCATTGACCCGAACCGCGTAGGGTAGCTATGAAGCACCCGGAACCTCAGCTGATTGCATATGGCCGTATTAGCCGATATTTTCATACAAACTTGCTAACCCATAAACATCCTCTGCTCTGTATGGGCCTCAGCTGTGTGCAGTAGCTAAATGTCCTAGATAAATTTTGACGTGGCTACTGGACTTGGCAATGGCATTGTTAGGTGTTGTGAGATTTATTTTAAGGATGATGTTGATTTCATTCGTCTTCTTATAGCCCTTTGTTGTCTGCTTGTTGGGTTCACATTGTGAGAGATTAAAACTGCCATTTGTTAGTTTCCTTCAGATCTTAATCTGCTGTATCACACTGCACTGTTTCTGCGACAGCTGCAGTTTTGGCGAATCAGTCTTACTCGTTGGATTCCTAATCAACTATCTTTTTCTTGTTTCTTGCAATATCGTATATCAACTTATTTGAAAACGAAGTAGTTTTGACTTCAAATCCGTTGAATAATTATATCGCCTTGACAAAATGACTAATACGTTTCGCCTTTAAGATTCTGCGCAGTTCTTTCATAATGCGTAATTCTTTGGTCCTGAGCAAACAATCTGAATATTTGTTTTTCAGATTTCAGTGATCTTCACTTTACATCACGCTGAAACAAACCACATAGTATGAAAATGTAGACTGTGAAACGCGGCTGAAACTTTTATTAATATCCTTTCAGATCGCCTTTGAATTTGATGAAATCGCCGTTTAGGTCTTCAGCAGGAAGACGCTTAGTTGGAAGACCTCCCAAAAGGTGAACCGCTGATGACCTGGTGAGACTCGCGGGAATACAATGGATGCGAGACGCATAGGTATGTTCGTTGTGGCGACACTTGGGGGAGGCCTACGTCTAACAGTGGACGTCTTTCAGCTAAAATGATGATGAGGACCGGGCAGGTAAACTTGGTCGAGTTTTTAAAAAAATTGTCACAGATAATTAATTTGTACTACGAACGCACTAGGACAATCATAGTGCACCTACATAGTCGGTAACTATGCACGGGCGCTGAGGAGCCGGGTAGCATAGCCAATGATGGCTGAACGTGCGTCGCTTGCTAAACTCTGATTGGCCGGCAGCACCAGCATGCGCAATGATGACCTCGAGTGCAATGCGATTATTCAAGTTCTAGTAATCCCATGACATAATCCAGATGATGGTAATCATCTGGTTAAAGACTGGTTCGTCGTTTGTTGTGAAGAATTTAAGTAATAGGATATAAGGTAAGATATGAAGCATAACATAGCATAGTCAGCCTTATAATGTTCCCACTACTGGGACTCAGGCCTCCTCTCTCTAGTACAGGGAATGGGCCGTTATCCACCACGCGGGCCCAGTGCGGGTTGGTGGATGTCACATGTCTTCGAATTTTTGGTTCTGGGACATGCCGGTTTCCTCACGATGTTTTCCTTCACCGTTTTGAGAGCAGTGGTGCTGAAATAAATACACAAAGTTATGCACCTCGCTGGGTTTGAACCCGCGACCTACAACTCGTAAGTCAGGGCCGTTACCACTCGGCCACCACTGCTCAAGCTGATATGAAGATTGAATTATATTAGTCATACCATTTTAGACAGTTCTTAAGGGTTGTCAGAAACCTGAAAATTAATCAGTATGAGAATAGAATTGAAAAAATAAACTTTATTGAACATCGGAATAGATACATAACATTAACACAAAATCACATCTGTGGGAACATTAAATTGGCGGTCTTACCGCTGACAGTCCTAATTACCAGCCAACTTTTGAATGGACTGTATGAACTTAGAATATAATAAAAGGGTGTAGTCTGCGGTGTAAATCGTACCAAGGAGTGTTATCTAGTTTCTGGGGTTATGAAGATACTATAGATTACTTGATAACCGTCCGGACCGAGTCCAAGTCGTCGACGGCGCGGCGCGCGGTGTTCCACGCGCAACTCAAGGAGATGTCAGCAACCGTAGGGGCCCAGCAGGGTCGAAACCTACTGGGGCCAAGGGTCTGATTCTGAAAAGAAGTCTCGGCCCTGGTATGAAAGGCAACGAAGGAACAGGAGTGGGTTTTTAGTCAGTAAAAGTTTGACACTATCTATCGCTCCGCCCAAGAGCGGGGGATGTTATTGGATGATTTTCCCACCGAAAAAATTAAATAGGCTTCTTGAAAGGTTTTCAACAACACTGATTTAGGTTATAAGATGAAACTTAATTCACCTCCATGCTTCAGTGAATATGCGGGAACGTTTGAAAGAGCTACCGTGGCCCTGGTACGTAGAGGGCAATTGGAGAAACACAGGTGGGTTTTATTCAGTAAAAGCCTGACCCTCCCTCTCGTTCCACACACGAAGAATTTATTTGATAATAGCTTCTGCCAGTGGCTTCGCCCGCGTCAATGTAAGTTGCTCTATACAAACTTTAGAACCCTGTTTCATCCCCTTACGGGCTGGCTTGCGGACGGCGAGCAATGGGTGGCTCGCCGTCCGACCGTCCGGTAACCGTCCAGACCGAGCCCAAGTCGTCGACGGCGCGTGCTGTTCCACGCGTGCCTCAAGGAGATGTCAGCAACTGTAGGGGCCGAGCAGGGTCGAAGCCTACTGGGGCCAAGGGTCTGATTCTGAAAGGAAGACTCGGCCCTGGTACGAAAGGCAACGAAGGAACAGGAGTGGGTTTTTAGTCAGTAAAAGTCTGACACTATCTCCCGCCCCGCCCAAGGGCGGGGGATGTCATAAGATGATTTTCCCACCGAAAAAAAAAAAAAAAAAAAAAACCCCTTACGGGCTGAATTTTGAAAAATCCGTTCTTAGTGCTCGCCTACGTCATAAAAGGAAGTCTTGTGAAAAATTTCACGCTCCTAGTACAAGTAGTGTTGATAAGTCAGTCAGTCAGTTTTTCCTTTTATATATATAGATTACCCAACAAAAAAAAATTATTACATGTAGAATGTGACAACAATATCTACTTCTAATATTTATTGCAAAGATAAATATTTGAATTTTCTCTTATTTTTTACGACTTTAAGTAAATATTAGCATGATCTCCAATAGTACACCTAAATATAGGAGTGGGTATCAAAATAAACAATATTTCTGCCATTGCCTCTGAGCAAAGAGGTTAGAAAACCTATTAAGGTGTCATGTATTCCAACTATAAAATAACATTTGGCATAACGGCCAAACGTGTGGAGGATTTAAATATATAAATAAGAATTTTTTATTACTCCGATATTCTTTTTTTGCAGTTTTACATCTTTGTCTGTTATTTCCATTAAGTTTTTTGTTTTAGGAAGTTCATATTCAGTTAAGCACGCAGTTTCATTAAACTTTCTAATACTAACATGTAAAAATATTATAGGTACCTATAGTGTTAATTAATACGGGTTACTTTGGGAATAATAAGCACGGAAACTTATCGTTTCTTAAACAGCTTACTTCTTTATCTTTATCAATCTTACCTTAATGGTAAGATTGATAAAGATAAAGAAGTAAGCTGTTGAATGCACTGTTAAGCACGTTTGAATGCCAACTAAAAGTTAAACCATAACATTTTGACGATAGACGGTGCCAAAAATGATTTTATGCCGTCGTCGTTCAAAAGACTAGAGGAAAAAAGCAGAGACTGATGGAAATATGACTTTTCTTGAAAATGTTTTATCCAAGAATTGACAGAATAGTACAGTCAGGGATCAAAAGAGCATTTGCACTCTACCAATGCTAAAGTGTCTAAAATGTATTTGTTGTAGAAGTTCAATAGGCCACAACTAATTTATTCAATACTTTAAATTCTATGCTACCAATTAAATCAGTCATGAACCATTGACCCTCTTCTACAAAGAAATTTTAGACATTTTAGCATTGGAAAGGAGGAACTGCACTTTTGATCCATTTTGTACATTAGATACAAAAAGAAAAGTAAAGGTAGACACTATCGTAGAGGAGAAGATATCCTCAAAAAGTGATAGGAAAGACTCGGGTGTGGAAAGCAGAGATAGATCTTTTTGCAGAACAATTGGGAAGGCCGGTGCTAGATATAACTACACATGACGAGGCTGCCATTATTATTCTTATGTATATTTGGCAGCAAATACAATGTCAAGTTAAAAGATTCTTTGAAACTGGAATAATTCATACGAGGCAGCAATGTATGAATTTTAAACGAATCCGCAATTCCATAACAATGTCTTAACAAGTTATATGAAACCAAAACCGCAGAAAACCGAGCAATTATTAATTTCATAACAAACAAACCTTGACCTGAATTGTTGAAAATTAATTACTTTAAATGAATTATGAAAACAAAGATGGTGCAAAAATAATTTCTACAATTTTGCGCCAAGAGTCATGCGCATGGGTATTTCCCTTCCAACCATAAGCAAATGAGACTTGCAAATTGTTTTAAATCGTTACAACATAGCTACGAAGTCCATCTATCAAGAAAATGACATACAGTCCTATTACTATCCCTTAATTTTATCAAAGAAGAAAAAAACTAGAGAATTCACGCACCCCAATTAGTAAATTAAGTTACAATCATAATTCAAGCACTGAAATTTTACTTAAATGTGTTGTATTTAAGAAATTGGTTATCCTATTTGTAGACAAATAATATGGTCATCGATGCACTACACTGGTAACGCATCACTACTGGTATAGAAGCACTCACACACAGGGGCGCCGACTCCGTGGGTGCTCGGGGGCTCGAGCACCCAAGACAAATAAACAGTGGATGCCGAATAGCCTTTTAGGTTACGTATAAATTATAATATTTTTTGATACTAAAAACTGGTTTCATTTTTCTAAAATGGTTTCATTTTACATTTTTATCAAACATAATTACTACTTAAGTACGCAATATGTAAGTAGGACATTTATTTATTTGTCGGTCTATCTGTGTGCATTTCTCTTCTCAAACTTCGCCACTTTTTCGAGTCCATCAAATGAGCATGAGCACTCATGAGGTTTTCTTAAAGCCGGCGCCCCTGCACACACACAAACACGCTAGTGCCGTAATAAATATTTATCAAGAATTTATAAAAATAGGTAGATAAACTGTATTAAAAGAAGCGGAAGTAGCCAATACTGAACATATTACTTTTAGGATATGGATATATTATTTTACATGTAGTTTATAGTTTACATTTCAACGTAGAGAGAGTGATCTCATTGTTGTTAAAGGAAAAATAGTATCACAATATAAACAAGGACATAAAACTTTCTCTAAATAACAACAACAACAAGGTCACTAAGGATGTCAAAAGGAAAAACAACAGTAACCTTCAGTTTTACATAAACTAAATGAGTCATTCATTCTTTCATAGCCCAAGATCAATCTACCTAGCTAGCTAGACTGGCTTTCTGTCAAACTAAATGTAGCAAGTTTTTTTGTTTTCAGTGGGAAAATCATCTTATCCCGCGCTCTTGGGCGGAGCGAGAAATAGTGACAGACTTTTACTGACTAAAAACCTACTCCTGTTCCTTCGTTACCTTTCATACCAGGGCCGAGTCTTCCTGTTAGAAGCAGTCCCTTGGCCCCAGTAGGCTTCTTCCCTTCTGGGCTCCTACGGTTTGCTGACATCTCCTTGAGGCGCGCGTTGAACAGTACGCGCCGTCGACGACTTGGGCTCGGTCCGGACAGTTACTAGACGGTCAGACGGCGAGCTACCCATTGCTCGCTGTACGCAAGCCCGCGCCTAAGGTGCCCGGTAATCAGGATCGGAATCCCAGCGGCGGCAGGGGCGTGAGGACCGTTGCCTCACGCGTGCGGCCTCCTCCTTTGCTAACATTACTGCTTCGCAGAAGGAGGCGACCGCCTGCCACTCCTCCTCGCTTCGGACCATGGCCTGTACCAAGACCAGGCGATAGAAATCGCCGCTGCCGATCGCCCCCACGAGGACGCGGCGGCGCTGTGCCCAGGCGGGGCACACCTCCACCGTGTCCTCCGGGCGGTCCACACATGCAGCTGGATATCAGTATTGTACATGGAGCGCCTGCCTATCTGACCTTCACAACCCTTACCCCCTGTGTTCTTGATCTGCTTTTCTAAACCTCTTGACAATCTTTCTTCATTGGTGTTCTCTAGTAGACGTCACAGAAAACAAAACGACGTCATTGAAACCTTTGGGGCATTAGTTCTTCGATTTGCCAATATCTACTTCAATATATTAATCTTTTGACTTATATGATGTATCTATAACCTTTTACCTATACTCATGTTCATTTCCATTGCATCTTACAAACAAAAACCAATTTAAATTTCGCAGAGTGCTTTCGTGAAATGGTAACAATTGTGTCTAGACAAAGAATTTTGCCTCATCAAACACTCATATGTATTCAGATGTGTTTTCAGTCATAAGTAAACCTATGACGTCAGCAGTAAGACGGGCTGCCTAACCTTGGCCTAAAGCCATGTGCTGGTTATATACCACGCTTGTCTAGAGGAGGTTTATGTTTGTCTGTCTTTGTCTGGTTTAATCATGTTGTATTATAATGTTAGGTTTTAAGGAAAGAGTTCCTATTTAAAGTTGACTAACTTTTGCCAGCGCTTTCACTCGTGTGGAAGTAGAATATGATCTCTAAAGAACATATTCCCGGGATAAGATGTATCATATGTGCTATTTCAGAATATGGTCTGTCTACCCATGACCAAATTTCATTCAAATTCATTGATATGAAAGAGTAACAAATATACATACACGTACCTATACAAACTTTCGTCTTTGTAAGATAAAAGAGAATAAAAAAAATAGATTTGAAAGTAGGATTGCGCGTGAAAAAGTTCTAGGTGAATTTTATAATCAATCACAATTGTCCTAAAGTCAAATTTGAGGTCAATACCAAAAATATAGACTTATCGCCAATTCTTCCCCTGCATAAATCACAATGTATAGAACCTTTTAACACTATTTGTTTCTTTCATTTTTTTTTCAACCATCTGAATTCATCCTCTGATCACCTCATCTTCTACCACTACTTTCGCATTACAATCCTTAAATAGACCCAGATCTAGCACACAGATACCATGTCCTATACAGTCCCGAAGAGTTGGCAGCAGTACGTCAAACGGATGTCCCACGTCTAGGCTACGTGTGTTGAATACTCCGCCATTCTATAACTCGTGAGAATGACTCTCGATACTAATTCACCTATATTTATTAGCAGTTCCAGGAATACCTGGAAGTGGCGTCGTGGTTCTAATTAGCTAGTTACCTGTAACTATCGCCCTATTGGTCTGATGATCTATTGTAGCTTCCGGAGTGTTGAGATTGAGGGTTAGTTTTATTACTTCTAATTTCTTTGTCATCGGGATTGAATGGAAATCCTTGAACGTAGGTTGAGGAACTTGCTTTAGATGATGATAGATTTTATTACTAGTAAGATAATCTTGATGACCTTGTGCATACAAAAATATCCCCATTTTCACATGTGCCAACCAGGTTAATGAACTGTAAGCCAAATAAAATTTTATTCTTGACTTTTAGCATAGTGACCAGTAATACCATTGGTATTTAAGATAGAAGAAGACCTATTTGCCAACCCTAAAGAGTATTAAATCATAGATTTAGAAAACAACATGTGTGTACATGTGGATACATAGGTACAGGGAAGCCAAAGAAAATATGGATTTATTGTGTGAGGAAAAGAGAAATATGAAAGAATGATATGAAAGAAAAAGAAGTTAGTGATGACATGAAGGGTAACAGGACGGAATGGAAGAAAAAACAGGTGGCGCTGACCCCAATTAACACAGGACAAGGGCACAAAGATGATAGAAAAATAACAAAACATATTACATATTAGTATTAGAAAGTGCAGAGTTACCCTGACATTGACACATAGCTGAAGAAATAAAGCAAATTAACATATTCACACAGAAGTGTTAATGAACACAGCGTTTTAATGATGATTCATATTCTAAACATACGCCTATTTACATTATATACAGATAATTATAATCATTCCTCAAGAAAGGAAGTACTTAAATATGGATAAGATTAAATTTACATTTACGAGTGTGAAAATATTTAAATGGTTCAAATCAAACTCTCCATATTTGATGTGTCTTAGAATGAATGCGTTGTTTTAATTGTCGAGGTAGAATTAATTTATGAGTACGGATAGAAAGGACTGCAAATCTAAGATGATGATGATGTATTGAATAAAAATACCTACGGCACCAAATCCCAAACAAATGGAAAAAAAGCAGGATGATGATGATATAATAAATTATAACTAAAAATAGAATTGAAAGGACTCAAAAAGTATGATAGCGTATCTATAACAACAAGGAACCACAAATATAGATACACCAATTTTGACAAACAAAATGAGGAAAAGTTTATTTTTATTTCAATTCTTGATATGGTAGATATATATATATATTTACAGCAAAATACGCAGATTTTTTAAAACTAATTAAACTATAACTATATATACACTTAAAACAATCACACTTATCCTGTTTACCAATATTTTAAAATATGGTGTCAAAAAATTACTCTGTGCCGCTTTTTTTGTTGATACTCTTCCACCATCCCATCTTCCTAGCTCGTCGTGCTGTGCTGACGCTGCCGTTGTTGCTGTGGATTGACTTCAAGCGACGGAAATATAACTTTAGTGCTTGCATTTTTAAGCTATTTGTGGTTGAAACTCTTGGGCTGTGGGAGCTAAGTGCTCATACACTATTTAAAAATGGCTTTATGTCCAATTCATACGCTGTTTCCACCATAAAACTCTGGAATGTGCTTCCCCATGACATCAAAAAAGCTGAAAGTAAATTTTCCTTCAAGCGTAAAATTCGGAACTACTACTTGAAGTCCTCTCAACTTTAGTTTGGTCTTCGTCAAAATTATTATTAAGTTCTCTTAATGATTTGATATTTTTCATAGTATTTATTAGTTTATAATTTTAGCATATATATGTATTTTATTAATATAAATAGCTTATTTTTTATTTTATTTGTTTTGTTTGAAGTATCTGTTATTTATTTATTGTGCAAACCTACTACATTATTGTCTTTTTAACCCAAAGATTGACTGGTAGAGAACGCCTTGTTGCATTAAGTCCGCCTATGTGCCACTACTGTACATGAAGTTTAAATAAATAAAAATTTATCCAAACGCCTAGTCAACATTGCATGACCCCAGGACTGGCCTCTACTTTGGTCAGAGATTAAGCATTGACATACAATTTGGCAATGCTGCTAGTCTTTCTTTTTCTTTAATTGGTAAAAACTAGTGCTTAACTGCGATCCCACCTGATGGTAAGCATGATGCAATCGTTGATGGTGAAGCGCACTAATTTATTAAGAGCCTATTCACTCTAGCCTTAAAGACATCTAAATTATAATCGGACGGAAAGACCGCAGCAGGTAAATTCTTCCAGTTCTTCGATGCCCGCGTTATAATCGACGAGGCGAAAAGTCATATGTCCGAACCATAGAGGTTTCTATAACGTAAGGGTGGATACTCGCCGTATGTCGGATTGTCCGATGGTCAAAAGGAGATGGCGGCATCAAGTCACTGCCTCTCCTGCCTGGACACTTCCAGGAATTTTTGACGCCATATTTTAAGATACATGGTTAAAAGTTTTTGTTTGAAACAGTTCGCTCTATAACTATCTATTTGTTATTCAGTATAGGTAATACCAATTCAGTGAGGAAAACAGGGTGACTATGGTGCAACGCATTATGCGTAGTGTGATCTATTGACCTCACACGTAATTCTTGCCTTGCTTGACGTGTAGGAGAACCCAGGAAGAAATTTTAACATGACACGTTATAGTGTAGGCAGTTTAGGTAATACCTATTGTGCATTATAAGTGTGTAAAGGAATGCGAATCGGGTTAAGTCTGCCAAAGATATTACCAAAATTCCTTTTCCTTTTAGTATACGCGAAACCTGAATATAGTTTGTTCAGAATCAGTAACTGGATCGATTCCAATAATTTTTACACCGTGTTATATTTTTTACCAAAAATATTTAAAAAAGGTCACAAGTTGGATAACACGGACACTAAGTACAACACAGGTCACGGCAGGTCATAGCGGGCATGAGGCGCCAGCGCACAGCTGGGTGCGGTAGCAAAACAACCCCTTAGTCGCCCGGGTGGCCCGGTGACAGTAGCTAGTTTATAATAAAAATACCTATGTCCTTTACATCATAGTCTTTTTCATAAAGGAAAATTGATAGTGTAAATTGTGATCTATTATTTACACATATATATATACTTTTATCAATGGTTGTAACGTTTTCAGTAGTTTTCTCCATACTCAAATAAATCAAGTTTAAAGCCAATAATTCATTGCTATGTTAGGTAATAACCGTGTCACTGAACATTTAGTACATTGTACACTCCAAGGATATACATAGGTGTAATGGCGCATGACATACAAACGTACTCATTAAACTCTTATTTAGTAATAGAAGCTGTTTTTGCAGATAACAATAAAAAAGTTCTTGATAGTTTTTGAATGGGCCCATTGTTTTAATTGCCTGCCTACCGGCCTGGAACGCAAACTGCGTCCTTACGCCCCATCCTAGAGCGCGAGAAGTCGTTAGACGATTTCCCACCTCAATAAAAAGGTACGAGTATGTTATCACTGGCAATACGTACTGGTGCACACAACCATAATAACTTTTGGACACTTCCATAAACAAAAACCGATAAAAATCAAATCAAAGAAAGTGCATGAGAAATTGTTTAGCATATTGATACATGTCCTTGTAATATACATTAGAACATTACTCATCGGCGACTAGATTATGCCTGGCATATTTAATGGGTGGCATTGCAATGTGCGGTGAGGTACATCCTGCCACTGTCCTACTTTTCAACCATAGTCGGGAACGGTTGTCCAGAGGCACTATTTATTACACAAGGCATAGATTTTTAGGTTTATTTTTTATTACCCGACTACGGAGGGTTATGATTTTGACAGGCTATGTAAGTGTGTATGTTCATCTGTTCTTTCATAGCTCCTAAACTACTTATCGGAACTGGACAAATGAGGTATCGTTAGAACCGGCTTGATCGTGTCACAACTCAATATGGTGCCCTCTAGCGGACAGAAAGTATTGTGTTTGAAAAATAATAATAAGATAAATACTCCGTGTTTAGTATCATTTGAAAGGGCTTCACTTGTACATTTCTAAAATATTGCTCAGATTCAAAGTGAAGCCTTCTAGCGGAAAAAAAGTCATGTGTTTAATGGGCACGCCATTATTATGGCGGCAAGTCCCCTCTTTGAGGCGTGGTTGGAAAGACCTCACGGCGTCCTCACCTTCCGCATGGCGCAGGTTCTCACCGAACACGGTAAGTTCGATAAGTTCCTGCACCGGATTCGTGTGGAAGCGACGCCCGAGTGTCGCCACTGTGTGGAACGCCAGGAGGACACGGTGGAACACACGGTGGAACACATGGTGGAAGTGTGCCCCGCTTGGGCAGAGCAACGCTGTGTCCTCGTGTGGGCGATCGGCGGCGGCGATCTCTTACGCCGGGCCTTGGTACAGGCCATACACGTCCTCACGCACTAACTGCCGCCAGGATTCCGATCCCGATTTCCGGCCACCGTAGGCGCAGGCTTGCGGACGGCGAGCAATGGGTGGTTCGCCGTCCAACCGTCTAGTAACCGTCCATACCAAGGCCAAGTCGTCGACGGCGCGTCTTGTTCCACGCGCGCCTCAGGGAGATGTCAGCAAATCGTAGGGGCCCAGCAGGGTCGTAGCCTACTGGGGCCATGGGTAGTGTAAAAACGAAACCCGGGGCCCTGAGACGAAGGAACAGGAGTGGGTTTTTAGTCAGTTAAAGTTTGACACTATCTAACGCTCCACCCAAGGGCCGGGATTTGTCATCAGATGATTATCCGACCTAAAAAAAAAATGTGTTAAAAAAACATTAAGATAAATACACCGTGTTTGACATCATTTGAAAACGCTTCACTTGTACAGTACTTATATCAAAAATATCATCAAAATTCAATGTGGCGCAATAAAGCCGTCAAAAAATTCAATGTCAATAACACCAAAATAATTTAAATAATAAAAAGTAAAAAAAATAAAACCCGACTACGAAACAAGATTTTCAGGATGCTGAAATAAACAAGGTTACTGGAGAAACAAGAACAGAACAAAAAGAAAAGCAGTAGTCACACTTTATTAAAGTGTTACGGTTGGTACCTTTAAAACGTGTGACTACGGCTTTTTTTTTGTTCTGTTCTTATTCCTCCAGTAACCTTGTTTATTTCAGCATCCTGAATATCTTGTTTCATACTTTTTCAGCATCGTTTTTTATTTGTCGTAGTCGGGTTTTAGTTTTTTTTTTTTAATCTTTTCTAACGCCTTATTGACACTTCGCTGACTTTTACCTTGGACATAAGAAAAGCATTGCAATACAGCAGCGTGGCAACGCTGCCAGTCTCCTGGGTACATTACTAGTCAACAGAGATAACAGACAGACATACTTTAGGTTACTTACTTACTTTTTAATAGTTTATATTTTAATTATATCGAGCCTTTTCAAGAAAAACAACATAAGCGACAGTCTACGCTTTTTGCAGGAAAGTGTTTTTCCATTCTTAATTAAATAGTATTAATAATAATATCAGCTCACTAAGCAAATCTCCTGATGATTTTATCGTGCCGTCCATGACTCCTGGACATGAGTTACCATGGACAACCTGGAAAACTCCTCAGACTCCGCACCCAAGTTGGGCGCAGCAAAGACAATCTCCACAGATGGGGGTTTTCGGACAGTTCTGATCTTCAGTGTTTGTGTGGCATCTCTCCGCAGACCATGATCCATCTTCCATCCTCCAGCATCACGTGCCTTGTTACCTGTTCACGTAGGGACTTAATGACAGCAGCAGTGGACGGCATTGCCGTGGCCGAGTACTGGGCCAGGTAAGGAATTTAACTAGTTTTGCCATCGATAAGATAAGAAGAAGAAGCAAACGTCATTACTAATAACAATCTAAAATATGGCATAGAAAAACTCATCTACATCGTTGTCAACTGGTTTTGTGCTCAAAAGACTGACGGTATTGGTTAACCTCTGTTCAAGGTACTTACCAGCCCTTGGGTCACGCGTAGAATCAACCAGGCAACATTTGTTTTTATTTTTTTTGGGTTCCGTATACCTCAAAAGGAAAAAACGGAATCGTACTAATCGCTTTGTTGTCCGTCTGTCTGTCTGTCAAGATACTTTATCTTAGGAATACGTGGAGGTATCGAGTTGAAATTAAAACCATATATACTCAGGTCTGCAGACCCTTGAAGCTGTGAAAAAACCAAACTTCTGAGTTAATGAAAAAAAATATACGGCCGTGTATGTCGCAAAAAACGTATATTTCGACATTCTCAAGGTAATCAAAATTCATAGGGTACTTCCCGTTGACCTCGAAACTGAAATTTGGCATGAAGCAAGGTCTCATAGCACTTGTGCTAAAGGTATAGGAAAACTTCTGAAAACTATACATTTGTAGTTACGTCACAAAAAAAAACTTTGGCGATTCGGAAAAATGTTCGTAACTCAATTCGAGAATTGAACTGTTTTCATAGCTAAGTTGGTCCCTCTTAAACCCTCAGGGTGCGAGTCCGACTCGCACTTCCCCAGTTTTTTTTCTTAACCGACTTACTTAAAACCGAAACTATAACACAAAGTACCTAGATAGTACATCCTGCCCCACTTAGCAAATTGTTGTAGCTACCCACATTTAACGCCAGAGAGCGGCGCCTGCGCTTCAGAGCGCTCGTAAAATGTTTATGACCTGAGTTGTATAGTTCTCTATGTACCTAAGTATGGGTCCTCTGACTAAGTTGCGATGGTCAGTTTCTAGTGTCTAGGACGTGTCATGGCGGAAGTGCGGCGTGAAGACTAATTTAGTAATCAAAATTGTTATGGTATGCAGGGTTGCCACGCGTACTCAATGATATGTATAGTATTGTGATATCGAAAGGAGATCGCATGAGTTAGGTTAACGAACTGGCTTGTAATAGTACATTATGATATAAGTGTGTAAGGCGGTATTTAGACCCGAGCCGTGGCGAGGGTCTTAAGAGAGCCAAGAACGGTAATCATTAATTACTCACGTGTGTCATACGACGTTTTACACTTATCAAGAAAATAACAGTAAAACTAGTAAAATTTTCTGTGACATGGCGGTAAAAATCTGTTTTCATAAGCCGCGCATCATTTTTTTATTTATTTACCCCTAGGGGAAGGCTAAGGTATTTTGATCTTACATGCCTAGTTTTACGTTTATGTTTTCTTGCGTGAAAAGTTTTTACGATAACGTCTTTCGTAGTGACAATAGAATACGGATGTAACATTTTCTAATGATTTTGTAGTATTTAATTTCATTTAATTATTACACCCACTGAACTTCACTAATATAAAAAAAATCACGCCAAAAACCGCGCGCATCTTAAAATGGCGGCCATAGACCACAAAAAAAAACAACAAATTTTATTTGAAAGCACGTTTTATAATTTACTGAATGTTTTTATTAAATAAATCGTTTGTACAAGTTAAATTTGTCCATTTTAACTTGTAAATTGGATGAAATAAGTAAGTTAGATACTGATTTATATACTATTGAACACAATAACTTAATGGGAATTTTATTCGAATTCAATATTTGTTTTGCGAACAAAGAGGTTGAACAAAAAGGTTTTAACTACATTTTAACACTAGTGCATAATGGTAATCAAAATGTCACAGTTTGGTAACGAGTGTCATTATATACCTAAGTGCAGTGCAATAAGAGTTATTTTCTGAGCAAGTGTGTTGAAAAATATACTTTTAAGGATTTTGTTGTTCTAGAATAGGTTTGAAAATTGAGTAGAACAATGATATGTCTAGTTTTTTCAGTTCGAACATAACCATTGTAGCGCGATGTGCTAATATTGAATCTTGAAGAAAAGTATAGTAAATTTATGTAATTTCCCAAGTATTTCATTGAAATAAAAGTCCAAGATTCAACCGTCGCAGAGTGCGACAGTATCGTACTATATTTTAGTATATTACACTTTATAATCTACACTAATATTTTATAGAGGTATTATACAGTTTGTTTTTTTGTTTGTAGGAGGTAATCTCTGAAAGTACAGTTCCGATTGCAAAATTTTTTCCACCGTTAGAAAGCTGCTTTATTCCTAAGTGACATAAGCTATATTTTATGTGCGCGGGTGAAGCCACGTGCAAAAGCTAGTATATAATATACTAGCTTCTGCCAGCGGCGTCGCCCTCGTGAAAATTGGTTTCTCCATACAAACTTTGGACCCCCGTTTCATCTCCTTAGGGAGTAAATTTTGGAAAATCCTCTCTTAGTGCTCGCCTACGAAACCTTGTGCAAATTATCACGCTCCCAGTCTCAGTAGTTTCGGTTGTGCGTTGATATGTCAGTCAGTCAGTTTCTCCTTTAATATAATAGATAAGTGAACGCCGACTAGTAATCAACATAATCATATTCCGTCATTGAAACTAGAACTTCATTACACAAAACAAAAGTTACCCCACACATAATCGAAAGTAATCAATGTTTCAACCAACTCATATCATTCATGTTCAATATTTGATTAAAACAAGTTATTATTGTGGAAAATGGCCCGTATCCGGGAAGTTCGCAGTTTTCTGTAGCCCGGAAGAGAAAGCCGGCAGAGAGCAGGCCGGCCGAGCCACTTCCGGTCCGGGACGGTAATGGCAGATGCCGGGAATACTTGCAAGATTATGAACCTGTACCTTATGGCCATCAGCTCAATTTATTGGCTAACATAAATGGTAATAAAACTTGTTTTGGAAATTATGCGAGAAATTATTGAGACATTTTTGTGGAGTGTCGTGTTTTTTTTTAGTTTTGGAGAGAATTTGTATTTTAGCGACTGTTTATGGGTTTATCGATTGTATCGAAACGATAAGTCGTATTGTTTATGGGCAATGACTCACTGGGCAAATATTAGCAGCAAAGTTTTAGATTTTTGAAAATAATCTAAGTATCTTAGTTATTTATTTATTGATTTTAATCCGCGACCATCAAAATAATAAAATTGTACAAGAGCATTGTCACAATAATAGTATAATACCCGTAGTATCTTCTCTTATGTATAAAAAAAAATATTGCTGTTCGTTAGCGTCGTGTTCGCTATAATAGAAAAAAATTTCGAATGACTCAGTATAATAATAATGTATGAAATTGTGATAATATTTATGTAATGTTTGTTGTATTAATTAATTTGTATAATGCGTGCAATATTAACAATAAATGTTGCTGTGCCCTACCAGGGTTTAAATTTATTGAAACATGGGGTGCACAAATTTTACGGAAACGGAGCCACGGACGGCAGCTAGTATATAAATATAGGTATATATTACATCTAATAGGTAGGTGCCTCGTCAAACCAGTCGGAAGTGAGCTAACATCAATCAGGAAAGCCGTAACTCTCAGCCTGTTTCCCCTTTCACTACGCTACTAACTATTTGTAGCTATTAAATACTGTCCGATCCAATTATAATTATGTTACTCTTTATTAGTCAAAACCAGGTAGTAACAAAGTCAAAAGTACGATAAATAATGATTGCTGGAAACTTTATATGTCGAATGGATTGTAAGGTCCACAGAACCTGGCCCCCCTAGCCAGGTTACGATCGTTTCGTTTGTTTCGAACGCCTCGAGTAGGCCACGCCTCCGAAACCTTTGTTCTGACCACGTGACTGCGCGTTAAGATGACGTCAGAACAAAGGAATCGGAAGCAAGGCCTACTCGAGGCGTTCGACGCAAACGAAACGATCGTAACTTGGCTAGGGGGGCAGGATTTTTTTTTAGGAAATCATCTAATGACTTTTCTCACTCTAGGGCTTGTGTAGACTTTTACTGAATAAAACCACACCCATGCCTTTTGAATAAAATCACCGTGAGAGACCCTAGATGAAGGGATTAATTAATTCTATAAATTATATCATTTTTTTTTCCAAAACCGGAAATAAAAATGAGTTTTCCAAATCCGTTCTTAATTAAGTAAGTTAGAAACTTTTGTCCTTGTCAAATAACAGAAAAAGATGCATACACTGACATGTAACGTCACCGTCACCAGAGGATAGCAATGTTGCCGAGAGTTACGTGTCCGACGCACTAGCTAGTGGGTCACAGATCCAGTCTCTCCGAGAGGCTATGGTTGAGCGCTTAAACTTGGCCTTGAAGGCGATCTCCGAACGGTGCGATGACAGTTTGGTCAAGTTCAACCCAGACGTGTATTGTCGCTAAACGGAGCTAATTCCAACCAGCCTCGTCTTTCCGAGGTCTCTCAAGATCTCAAGATGGTCGGTTGTCGGCATGTAACCGACCATTTTAAGTTTCACTGTACTACACTATTTACTGTAGGTATGTACTATTTGTATTCAGCTTATAAGTTGAGCTCCTTAGTAGTCCTGACCTGAGCTACAAGAATATTGACAAATGCTCGCACTGCCTGAACAAGTCCACTCAAATCTGTATGGTTGTTTCCTCAAAAGACCATCTCAGACACTAATCTGCATGGTTCTTAATGATTTTACCATTACATGTGTGACTTTATAAGACACTTTGACCCCTGAGTTTATTTCGGTGTTTTTTCTCAGGGTAGTTAGCTAGGAAACACTGGCCTCATCTAGTTTATACTAAAAAAAAATTACGTGTAAAAGTATTTTTTTTAATCTATTTGCAAAATAAATGTCATTTATTACACTATAACTACATTATTTCTAAGTTAAAGTGACTAATTAAATTTGTCTTCACATTAGATACGAATAATTATTCGTCTGTCTACAAAGAGAGAGTTTATTTTTTCGAAAAACAAATAAAAAGTCTTGCATATTTCAAGACACCAGCCGAATTTCTCCCATAACAAGTTACTTTTCTAAACAAACATCAGCTTTCCAATACAAATAATATTAGTCCAATGACACTAACCGTAGGAAGTATATATTACAGAGTCGGAAGAAGGAAGCTGTGCTCAACCGAGCGTCGAACCCGGCCCCTTTCACTCGCTGAACTCTAGTGGCACTTAGCTCGCGGCTAGTTAGGTTGATGGAGTTGGCAGAATTATAGGACAAGACTGGTTTGATAGTGTTTTGTTTGAATTTCTTAATACGTAGGTTTGTCTGTTGATATCGAGGCTCTGTATTAGCGACCAGGATTGCCAGAATTCCTGAATATAAGGGATAACCTTACTTTAGGAGGGCTCTTCACCCATTCGTCTATCGTCAACTTGAGAATGGTTTAAAAGCTTGCCGGTTCATCCAACGTAATCAAAAAAAGGCATAAAAAAGAGAGATAATACCAGATAGCTCTTCTGGCACTCGGTAATACCGTTATTTACTCAAATATTTCACAAAACTTGTTCCAGGAAATACGTTTTTTTTTAAACTGTATAGTTTTTGGAAAAAATCTTCGTCATTCAGAATCTTGGTTAAATTGGTAAGGATTCTATTGTTACATTTTTTTACTTTTTCAATTTTTGAGTACATTATGAAGGGTCAAAGTTCATGCCAAATAGCAGATTTTTAGAGATCTTTGCTGGATTATTTTTACACAAATTTATATTTCAATAGAAGCCTAGATAATATCCACAAGATGTGTATCCAAAATATCGAATAAAAAATGTGTAATAACGTCATAATCGCGTAATAGTGGTTGTATGAAAAACAGTGAAAATGTATGTCTGGTTGGCTGCTCTTAAGGGATTACCTTTTTTTTTAAGTAAGAAGTCAGCTAATCGAGAGGGAGTGTCCGACATTTACTGACTAAAACTCATTTGTGTTCCTTCAGTTGCCCTTTGCGTTCCAGAGCCACGGTCAAACCAGCAACCCTGGCAGGCAGCAGCCTTAGCAGGTCCCGTCAAATATGCTGGCAGGTCATAGAGGCGTGCGTGGAATACGGTGGAATCGGGGGCGAGATTTACCACGAAGATATGTGACATCTACCAATTGCAGTGAACCGGCGTGATGGATTGTGGCCTGAGTTCCAGGCCATTATAATGCTGATCTATCAGTTTATAAAAGTTCAAAATCCAAAGCCAAATTCTGACTCACTGACTGAGTCATCAACGCCCAGCTCAAACCTAGAACGACGGAAGTTTTTTTTTAAGGTGGGAAAGTCATCTAATGACAAAGTCCGCTCATGGGCGGAGCGCGAGATAGTGTCAGACTTTTACTGACTAAAAACCCACTTCTGTTCCTTCTTTCCTTTCGTCCCAGGGCCCCAGGTTTCACCTTCACACTACCCGTGGAACGATGGAAGTTTGCACAGGGGTTCCTTTTAAAACGTATACAAAGAATAATGATTTTATAAAATTCACCCGCTAAGGGGATGAAACGGAGGTCAAACAGTTTGTATGGAGAAACTTACATTTACGCGGGCAATGCGGAATTGTTCAAAAAAGTTACCGAGGCCTTGGAACGCGAGGGGTAACTGAAGGGGCGTTTTTTAGGGGCGTTTTACACCCCTAAAAATAATTTGATAAAAAATAATAATTTGATAACTTAGTTTTTTTTTAATTGATATAAACTAGTGCTTGACTGCGATCCCACCTGATGGTAAGCAGACCTACCTTATTCCTAGGTAGGTCTCTATTTATTAGATATTCATAATTTTTGCAATGTTGAACCAAAAATACATTCTAATTCAATTATTACACAGACTTTCTGAGAAAGCCAATTTTTAATCCTTTTCTAAATAGGAAGGTCTATATCCTGCACCATTACATACAGATATTAACGAGAAAATCAAACATAAAGCGAAGAAAAACATCCAAAATTGACACTAGTGAGACAATGACCCACACATCGCCTGACCCCGTTCATAGACTAAAAACACTTTATTTCTTTTGTTTACATAGCACACGTAACAACCACTAAGTATTTAGGTACAGAAGGTTGGCGACACACATGCGACAATGCACGTACACATACAAGTGGCCAGATCAAGGTTCCATGGGTGGTCCGAAAAGGAACCCCGGGGTCCTGGAACTCAAGGTAAGGAAAGAAGAAGCAACAAAAAGGAAGAGAAGTCATTAGATGATGTCCCACCTTAAAAAATAGATCAAAGTTAAACTACATTTGCCAAGGTCGGTCTATAGATGGGTAACCATTAAATACTATATAAGACCCCCGTGCCTTGGTAGGTACGTTAAGGCGAAAATTTTTGTATTTTTTTGCAATTTTGACAAAAACAATTGCGGTACTGACATCAAAAAACTAAAAATTTTATGTAATCATCGATTTATTCATTTATTTTGTATTTAATTAATTAAGATGCTAGTCGACATATATTTTCACTGTTTCTCATACAACCGCTCTTACGCGATTATGACGTTATTACACATTTTTCATAAGATATTTTAGAAACACAGTATCTTGTGGATATTATCTAGGCTTCTATTGAAATCAATTTATAAATTTGTGTAAAATTATCCAGTAAATACCTCTGAAAATATGCTATTTAGCATTAACTTTGACAGTTCATAACTTACTCAAAAATTCAAAAAAGTATATCAATAGAAGCCTTGCAAATTTAATCAAGATTCTAAATGACGACAATTTTTTTCAATAACTTTTAAGGGTTTTAAAAAATCACGTATTTCCTGGAATAAGTTTTATAAAATATTCGAGTAAATCACTCTTTTTTCGCGTTGCCTTTTCGCCAAACATCGCGTTGGATTGCTTTAGATGAAGTAACAAGCTTTTAAACCATGCTCGATGTTGACGACAGGCGAGTGAAAAAGGACCCTCTTAAGAGAATTAAGCTTATCGATATCGAAAAATAGTTAAGAATAACAATATTAATAAAAAAAAATTTTATACGGAAGTCTAAAAATGAAATTCGGCCACATCATTGCTTATCATCAGGTGAGAAGGTGGTCAAACGCAATTCTATCTACGAGTATAATAGAAAAAAGTGGAAATTAATGGGAATGGAATAGATAATGAATGGAATGGAATGAAATGGTTTATGGAGCCAACCTTCTGCAACTAACTACCCAGTTTGTATTACAAACGAAGGCGGAAAATCACACATTTGGTAATTTGCATTTACAAAGATACGAATTAGCGCTTATGAATCAGTTTGTGATGTATTCTGTAAGTGTGCCGACGACCTGGGGATCACTTTGAAAAGAGTTACTCATACTTTGTAAACCTTTTTGGTTCATTTCGTTTTGTTTTAACTCTTCGTGTGTCTGATTTCCTGGTAGGTCAAATGCTAAGTTATTGGTTTTGACTGGAAGTTATTTTTATGCAGACCAGTTGTATGAGGGAAGTTATCTATCTGTCTATATAATATAAAAGTAGAAATTGACTGACTGACATATCAACGCACAGCCGAAACCACTGCGACTGAGAGCGTCAGTTTGCACGAGGCTTCTTTTTATGACGTAGGCGAGCACTAAGAGAGGATTTACCATAATATTTTTTTAAAGCGATGAAACGGGGGTCCAAAGTTTATATGGAGAAACCTTTTTTCACTTGGGCGATACCGCTGGCAGAAGCTAGTACGAGATATGGGAGAAAATACGTCATAACGTCGTTATTAAATTATGTGACAGTCAACAATATTGACTGGGCTATCTCGGGATTGTTTAAAAGAATAAACCTGGCCTTGGAACTCAAAGGGCAAATGAACGAACACTGGTGAGTTTTAGTCAGTACAACTCTAGTATTTCCACTCCCTCCACCCACAGCGGTAGAAGTTGTATGATAATTTCCCACATCAAAAAAAGGATACTTAAAACAAGTATTTTTTTCATAATAAAACTAGTGCTTAACTGCGATCCCACCTGATGGTAAGCAGTGATGCAATCGTTGATGGTGAGGCGCGCTAGTGTATGAGGCGCCGACCCCAAATAACACGGAACAAGGGCAGGAAGATGATGATGATGATGATGATGATTTTATTTAAAAAATAGTCATATAATTCCTACCCAAACAAAATCCATACAAACTATATACATACATACATACATATAAAGAACATTATAATGTCTGTTTGTAATAATATCAAAATGCATATGAAAGTAAAGTATATCCGATAGCTATAACAAGCTTTATTTTAAAGTTTTGTCTGTCGATCCGTCGGTCTATCTGTTTGTCTATTTGTACCGGCTAATTTCTGAAATGGCTGGACCGATTTTGACGTAACTTTCTCTTGTTGATACCTAATATTACATTGAGTAATTCAGAGTACTTTAATATAGAAAAAAAATTAGGAATCCGCGCAAAAAAAAACTTCTTGAAATTGTGATCAATGGTCAGTATGCTGTTTTACGCATTAGACGCGGACGAAGTCGCGGACACGAGTTAGTACATAAATTAATTAATTATCTTCTAACCACAATTCAGCTACTTTCCTATATTAATATGTATACGGATTGCCCATCGAAGCGTACACAATTGGATTGAATAGCTTCCTGTACGTTATGCTCACACAATGCGTCCATTCACCACGTATCTGGACAAAAATGGGCAGTTTTTTTTTCCAAAATGTCCAAAAAAGACAGAAGGGTTGCGATTCCTCGGGGATTATCTTTTCTAGAAGTTAGCGCCGCTTCCTTTAATTTTTTTGTAGACTACACAATTGTCGCAAAATTTTACATAAATGTTCTGTATGGCCAAGAAATAAAGGTTGAAGGGGTTCTATTAACAATATTAGTGTGCATTTTTAAAGGATTAAGTATCCCTAAGGATTTTCTTCAAATCTTTTATTTGATTATAAAATAAATAGATTCTAAATTGGAAGCAAAAATGGACAAGTATTTATTGAGTCTAAGAGCGAGTAAGTGTCGAGTTATTTAGCAAAAAAGAATGTATACCTACTCTAGCTTCTGCCAGCGACTTTACTCGCGTGAAAGTAGATTATCTCGAGGGAGCGGGAGTATATACTCCTAGTGTAAAAAGTCCAATAAAAGAAAAAAATAAAGAAAAACAGTTTATTTACGTGAAATGACGCAATCTTAAAACTACAAACATAATCAAATAGATGGGGAAGATAAAAAAAAATCCATTGAGGAATTCCACGACATTGTTTGCCCATGGCCCATATACGAAATTTCATCCAAATCTGTTCAACTCATTCAGCGTAAATTAAATTATATTAAAATTCATTTATTTCGTCCATATACATAGAATATAAAATTTGAAATTAAATTTAAAAAAAAAATTGTACGCATTACAAAAACATAAAATTACAATAATGTCATAATGTGTAAAGGAGCAACAAATTTACAAACACATACATATTAAACAAAACTTTTTCAATACTGATAAGTTGCAAAATTGAACAAATTTTTATTCGTAGGTTATGTTCAAATAACAAGAAAGAACAAATCTCATATTTTTTTCTCAAGTACCTACGCATGGTCATTGTCATTCAAAATTCGGTTTCAAATATTTGAGCCTCCATATCGTGAGTAAATAAAATGTGAAGAGGAAGCTTTCTCGTAACAAAACAATTTTAACAAAAGAAAACCAATGTCCTACAGTTGTCGTAATGTGCGTAATCCTTTAGATAAATACTCGAAAAGGCCACTTCAATGTTCACCTCACTTCTTACCACCCAAGGAAGAAAGCTAATCCTAATATGCTCACCCAATTTTGCACTACTTTATAAATTTTTCATCTTACGACAATTGTTTAGTTTAATGCACCGTGAATAATGATTTTTGGGTGGCATTTTTATTGTCAACTTTGTCCAGGATCAAAGATTTTTTGCGCAGTGTGCGGCATTTTAAGTGAAGTTCTGTAAACTACTGAACATTTTTCGGTTAATTAGAATTATGTTATTATAACAATACACGCCAATTTGTTTAATTTTTCGGCAGCAACGAAAGGGAGATTTCATTTTAGAACCATTGAGGGATGAATGGATATCATTGCATATACTATTGGGCTAGTAGATTTTTTTTTATCGATATAAGCTGGTGCTTGACTGCGATCCCAACTGAAGTTAAGCAGTGATGCAACCGTTGATGATGAAGCGCACTAGTTTATTAAGAGCCTATTCACTCTAGCCTTGAAGATACGTAAATTATAATCGGACGGATAGACCGCAGCAGGCTAATTGTTTATAGGAGGTATCCACCCAGAGCGGGAGAAATTATTTGGTGATTTAGGTGGGTACAACTTGGCCCAGCAGGGTTAAAGCCTACTGGGGCCAAGGGTCTGCTTCTGATTTTCCCACCGGAAAACAAAGGTAGGTACAACTTAAACAGAAAGACGGACAACAAAGTGATCCTATAAGGGTTCCGTTTTTCCTTTTGAGGTACGAAACCCTAAAAAAGGGGGCAAGTAGGGCTGATGCTCGCTAGGGCTGCGGGATATTTTGAAAAAAAATATCGTGTCCTTGGAATGCAAAAGGAAGCTAAAAGACACGAGTGGGTTTGGTTTTAGTCAGTAAAAGTCTGACACGCCTTCTCACTCCACCCGGAGAGAGAGAATTGTTTGATGATATCCCACCACAAAAAAGAGTCTGATGATTATGATTAATTTCAAGGGACATACAGTTCAGTGATGAGGAAATAACGTAGTTATTGAGAGGAAACAACAGAGACTATCAGAAAGCACAGCTAACTACATTCCAATGATGATTTTACTTCAAAAAAACAACGCGAGCTTGCGGACGACGAGCAATGGGTAGCTCGCCGTCTTACCGTCCGGTAATCGAACAGACCGAGCCCAAATCGTCTCGAGGGGCGTACTGTCCCACGTGTTCTTTAAAGATTATAAATGTCAGCAAACCGTAGGTGCCTAGCAGGGCGGATGGCCGCTAGGGCCGCGGGGATTTTCTGAAAAGAAAACCCGTAGTCTTAGAACGCATAAGGTAACTAAAGGACACAGGTGAGGTTAGGTTAGGTTAGTTTCGCTCCACCCAGAAAAAGAAAATTTATTGGATGGTACATGCCTTAAAAAAAACAAAATTACAATCATTTTAACCAATAACGACATAGTATCACAAAAAAAACCACAAGATACAAACAAAATACTTGATAAACACTCAATTTCCATAACAGACCGATATCTCGAAAAAATGGCGTCGGTTAATTCAAAACAGAAAAAAGAGGGACGCATTAATTCGAAACATTGAATGATAATAAACGATGTGCAGTATCGCTACAGACATCGGTTTAAACATTTGAACATCGTCCACGCATCGATGGACGCGTGCGGAAGACATAATAAATGACAATACAAGCCACTTAGCGAAATATTTCATCAATCAACAAACGAATATAAACCTTACAGCTACGAAATAAAGTTGAAGTAACACATTTGGAAGTTTTAATCGCGGCAAGCACGCGCCCAGACACTTCTGGTCAATCTGAGATTCGGTTAGATGGAAAGGGCTTTTTTGCAAAATTTATGAAGGTACTTGTGAGCTGCAAAAAATAAATTAATGAATATTTGATGAGATTTGTTGCAAGGAAAACCAGTTATTTCCACAATAATTTTGCAATTTTATAATTGAAAAAACATATTTTATTTCCTGCCAATTACTACTATGTTTAAAATGCTTAATTAATTTACTACACTTAAATACACTTACTGATTTTAATGTGTCAATGTAGATTATCTACTCCAGCCACCGTAGACGTGGGCTTGCGGACGGCGAGCAATGGGTAGCTCGCCGTACGAACGACCGCTAACCGACGGGACAGAGCCTCGACGGCGCGTAGTGTTCCACGCGAACTTCAAGGAGATGTTAGCAAAACATTGGTCTTCCTCTGCTCCTTTTACCCTGGGAAATCTTTCTAAAATGTCACATCATTTATTAGTTCAGTCTCGCGACGTGACCTAACCATTTTAGTTTGTGTGTTTAATACAATTTTATAAATAAATAACAACTAAGTGGGAAATCGTCAAATAAATTCTCCCCGGTGGAGCGAGAAGGAGTTTTGTTTTATTATCCATAGGCTCGCGCTTAACTACCATGTCACCTGATAGTAAGTGACGATTTGGTCGACGATGGAGCACGCTTGCCTAAAAGTAACCTATTCACTCTTGACTCAAAGACCTCTAAGTTGTAGCTATCATGAAACAGACACAGACTCCGGCAAGAATTTCCACTCCTTAGCTGTCATCATCATTCAGCCGAAAGACGTCCACTGTTGGACATAGGCCTCTCCCAAGTGTCGCCACAACGTTCATGTGCGTCTTGCATCCATCGGATTCCCGCGATCCTCACCAGGTCATCGGTCCACCTTGTGGTTCCAACGCTGCGTCTTCTGGTACGTGGTTGCCATTCCAGAACCCTTCGTCCTGATCGACACTCTGTTCTGCGAGCAATGTGCCCTGCCCACTGCCACTTAAGTTTAGCGATTCTTTCCTTCTTCTCCTTAGCTGTACGAACAATAGATGACAGACTTTTACACTTGACTTTCTTTTTTCTTTATGGTTTTAGTGTCAGACTGTTCCTGATTAAAACCTACAACATTGCTATTGTTACCTCTTGCGTTCCATCCCTCAAGCGGCTCCTGCCCAACCTAGGGGGTCCAGACGCCTCCTGCCGGAGGCTCGATGCAGGAATCGTTCGGTCCATGGCCCTTTATGGGGCGCCGGTATGGGCGCCGTCGCTTCGAAAGCGACCGGCGGCCAAGCTGAACGCAAGCCAGAGGGTCATGGCCATCCGGATGGTGCGGGGATACCGTACGATTTCCCGCGAAGCAGCGAGCCTCCTTGCTGGCCAACCACCGTGCACCACATGCATGATCTGCGCATGGAGATGATATGATGTCATTGACATTGTGGTTCAGTTTTTGATAATTGTACGCACACTTAAGCAGGAGCACACTTAAATACATACCTACATTTATATATATCGACGTTTACCTGCTTATACATACCTACATATTAACCAGACATCAATAAATTTCCATTTACGCAAGTATGTATGTGGTTTTAAAACATTTAGTATTATTACTAAATAAAATACTAAGTAACTGTCATAAATAAATATTTACCTATACACATATATTTATGAGTTTTCCAAATGTGTCATTTCATTTCAGTATAATGTTGATATGGACTACTCATTTGTAGTTGTTTGTATACGTTACGTACGTTATATTTAAATATATACGTTTGCATACGATTTATTCCCTGAATAAAAAGTACACTAACGCTTTTACTAAAACTCACAGCGTTCCTTCAGTTGCCATACTAATTCTTTCACACAATTGTACAGCCCTGGCAATCATTGGCCTTAACTGGTCATCTCATGGGCACGCCGTAATTATGGCGGTAAGTCCCCTCTTTGAGGAGTGGCTGGAAAGGCAACACGGCGTCATTACCTTCCGCATGACGCAGGTCCTCACCAGACACGGTAAGTTCGGGAAGTTCCTGCACCGGATTCGTGCGGAACCGACGCCCGGGTGTCGCCACTGTGTGGACCGCCCGGAGGACACGGTGGAGCATACGGTGGAGGTGTGCCCCGCTTGGGCCGACCAACGCCGTGTCCTCGTGGAGGCGATCGGCGGCGGCGATCTCTCGCGCCGGGCCTTGGTACAGGTCATGGTCCGGAGCGAGGAGGAGTGGCAGGCGGTCGCCTCCTTCTGCGAAGCAGTAATGCTTGCAAAGGAGGCGGCCGATCGCGTGAGGCAGCGGTCCTCACGCCCCAAACGCCGCCGGGATTCCGATCCCGATTTCCGGCCACCGTAGGCGCGGGCTTGCGGACGGCGAGCGATGGGTGGCTCGCCGTCCGACCGTCCGGTAACCGTCCGGACCAAGCCCAAGTCGTCAACGGCGCGTGCTGTTCCACGCGCGCCTCAGGGAGATGCCAGCAACTGTAGGGGCACAGCAGGGTCGAAGCCTACTGGGGCCAAGGGTCTGATTCTGAAAGGAAGACTCGGCCATGGTACGAAAGGCAACGGAGGAACAGGAGTGGGTTTTAGTCAGTAAAAGTCTGACACTATCTCCCGCCCCGCCCAAGAGCGGGGGATGTCATAAGATGATTTTCCACATAAAAAAAAAAAAACTGGTCATCTCAATCTTGCTGACATCTCTATGAGGCGCGGGTGGAACACAATGGCTGGACGGCGAGCTACCCATTGCTCTGATTCCTGTGAATAGGCCCGGAGGCAAAAGCGCTATTCCAATCTAATCAAGTACGCACTACTTTTTTTGTTTGTTTGGCAATAACTTCTCCCGCTCTTGGTGGACAGAGAGTGAGGTTTCCTTCATTTGCCTTTTACTTGCCAGCGCCACAGCGGTTTTTGAACCACTATGCAGCCCATGCTTTGCACTGCTGGGATTTACTTTAATATCTGAGACAGACTCTAGTCTAGTCATGTCATAACAAATATTATAAAGGCGAAAGTTTGTGAGTGGATATTTGTTACTTCTTCAAGCTTGAACGGCTGAATGAATTTCGATGAAACTCGGTACACGGGTAGACCATGTCCTGGAATACCACATAAGGTACTTTTTTATTCCGGGAGTATGTTCCCTTGGGACAAATATCAACTACTAGCTGTCCCGGCGAACTTCGTACCGCCAATAGTAAGGATAACGCCATCTAATGGCAGCATAAATAACCATTTTATAATGACATTTTAATTAAAGATGGCGTTGTATTCGATTTTTTTTTCGTAAGTTTTTCCATATTTTCTGACCGTTTAAACCTTCCCTGGACTATCACGAATATTTCAAGACCAAAATTAGCCAAATCGGTCCAGCCGTTCTCGAGTTTTAGCAAGACTAACGAACAGCTATTTATTTTTATATATATAGATAACGCAGGCGAACCCGCCGGCTGTGGCAGTGGCTAATTTCACATAAACATCACTGTTTTATTACTGTGTGACACACATCTGTTTTAGTATTTCTCTTTTTATTAGTTTTTGATTAGCCCGACAGTTAATTTAAAGCTAGAGTGAATAGGCTCTTAATAAACTAGTGCGCTTCACCATCAACGATTGCATCACTAACTGTTTACCATCTTTAAAAAAATTGGTTCAGTCATCCTAGTGATTTTATTTATGTATCACACAACTAATCTGTGAACCAATATTATTATTGGTGTCTTTCGTGTACTTTACCTCTATTACTTAAGTTTAAATTGTACTACTACTGACATTGTAATATTTATTGAACTGAATCTGACATTGTATTATTATTGTTATTATTCATTTTAATTTTATTATAGCGTTTTTTGACGCCATATCTTAGTTTGTTTTTAGTTATAATTTGTTTAGGATTTTTATTTTTTATTTTACTGTAATTATATCTAGTTAAGTATTACTTTTTAAATTGTAAATAAATAAATAAATACGTAAATAACGTCCTAAGAAAAAAAAAATGCAAATGAAATGTAATTTAATTTTACAATTGACAATTACTGCCAAAAAGCACAGAATCTGAATTCTGTGCTTTTGTGTAAAAAGCACAGAATGTTTGCTGTGCCTCAATGTCGCACTGTTGCCCGTGCGCAGTCTCCAATACCTCGCACTTTGGCTGCACTAAATGATCTCTTGGATTCTTATCCAACAAACGATCTGTTTGCGGATGAATGGAAGATTATTTTATTGGCATGTCAGAAGTACTGTCAGAGGAATTGATGGAAGTACATGTCGTTTATAACTTAAAACTTTTTGTTTAGTTACTGTAATTGGTTGTTTAACCGTTATAATTAATTGATTAAATAAATAAATAATAATAAATCAAATGGGTATACCACCAAGCCTGAAATAAATTATTTATTATTATTATATTGTAACTGTGTACAAAAAAATTAAAATAATAAAAAAAAACACTAAATTTATTTATGACAAAATACCCTTCCGTTCTAACCCGACCTCACCATAGAAATTGGTCGGACAACACATGGGTGATCCATCATCTCATGCAATTGTGTTCATTTTCATCCGCTGCGCTTTTTTCAGAGATGTACCGGTGGTCAGCCAGCACCTTGCTTTTGGATATTTAGCGACATATCCGCTGTTTTTGTGAGATAGGGATGGGATTAAAAGAGGATGTTTTGTCGATGATTTGGGTTGAGCAGAGACAATTTTAATTAATTATTTATGCTATATTTAAACGGAATATAGAATAGCCTTTGCCTATGATTTTTTTCGGCTTCCCACGGTCTGTGCTTGTAGCTAATGCCAAGTTTATGAAGTATTTACATACATATTTAATTTCATAGAGTCCGATTTGCTTTATTTATTTTTATTTAGTAAATTAGGTTCACCAACGATTGTAAACTGAACACAGCAACATACACATATATAAAATTAAACTTCAGCGCAACAATCACTTACAGGTAAACACCACATGCATGAAACAATAAATTATAGATTTAAGCCACAGTAAAAATTAATTCAAAATATTTCATTAAATTCCATGGACACTCTTTCCAATCGTGTTATGTATTACAAATATCTCGGTTACATGTTTCTTGTCACTATTATAATGTGACTTGTGTAACTTTGTACTAAAATCTAGAACATCGATATCTCAAATCATAACCCCACAATCCCACCTCTTTAACCCTTTAAAAGCAACTCAAGCCCACTTATTCATAATTTTCATTTAAAAAAAACATGTTCACGCGGCGTCCAATCTATTGTCAAGAATGTATTACAAGATTATAATCCTTGTTTTTTCTGAAGTGGACAATATGGTCGACTTGACCACAATGCGGTTAGTGAGTTTTGAAGGATCGATGAGGTGGGTTCCGTGTGTATGGTTGCACGAAAGTACTGGCTGTATTATTTCGGTAACAGCTTGCAACGTCTATAATTAAAAAAAAAAGAAATACAGGCCTTATAGTACACAGTTTAATGTGTAAAATCGCCTTACGTGATAGATCCTTCAGTGGTCGGAGAGGGCAGAAAAAGAGATACCAATATGTAGTGGTTTTTCCCGACTTTCCCTCTTAAACTTCCGTTTAAACCCATTTCCAAGTAAATATGCCACTCGTAATAGTTGATTAATTTTAGTCACAATAAATTTTTGGCACAACCGTGAGATGTCCACCTAAATATTTTGTCTTGTTCTTTTTTTTATATTTGTGTATCAAGTCTTAACTTTATCTAGATTAATGTAATTCTTTATTTCTAAATCAAGGCAAATGTCTTACTTCCAAATTTAGTACTTTCGTCCTACCATGCATGGCCGCCTCGTGAGGTCTAGTGCAGACGTGCGAATTACGAGCTGTCCTTGTATTGTGTCCGCAGCTTTAGTGACCAGCCTTGCACCGCCCGCTGCAACGACACACATTACATACAGCCTGAAGTTTTGGCAATATTGAAATATTATTTTTTCGGAAATAAACCTCTTTTAACGTCGTAAGAAATTATTAAATAAATCCTCCCGCTCTGGGTAAAGTGAGAGAGAGTGTCAGACTTTTACTAATTAAAACCGACCCGTGTTCCTTTAGTTTCCATTTGCGTTCGAGGGCCACGGTAACTTTTTACAAAAATCCTGCAGCCCATAAAATAAATCCTGGTGACATAATAGTCATACTCATAGTTATTTTTGGTAAGGGATTCTTACAAGTCATGAGCAATATTATCACATCAAATTGTTATACACTGCTTGTTTTTATTTTTTAACGGGAATCATTGTACTCTTTTGAAATTATAGTGGAGAACCAGAGAATCATGATCCTATGAATGCAAAGAATATTTTGAGACGTTACTTAATGAACTTGCTTTTTGTATCTATGATAATAACTTTAAATATACATTAAGTAGTTATAATTAATAAGCCTTGTAATCTGTTTTTTTTTTTTTTTGATTTGCTGACTATTTCTGATTACAAACTCAAATACAAGCACCTATCTGCTAAAGTCAATACATTTATTGTGAACAAGTGTATAATATTGGTACATGTCATAATAACTTTCATAATAATTAGGAAGTTATAGATTACTTGCATATAGAAATGTAATATAGAAGTCTCCAAAAATATTGTAGAGCTACATTTCAATCCCTCTGTACATAAATATATCGGTCATTCATGTCCGAACATATTTTTTTGCACCTTGTCTTGCGACAATCGCAAAACGCAGACCGCTTGAAAATCCACACTTTATTAACTAATCACAAAAGGATTACAGTAACAAAGGCCTACAATGGGTTACAACAGACCACAAGAGGATACAATAGACCAAATGTGCATTACATGCCTACAAATCGTTTTAAATAATATTAATGATACTTCAGAAGTTTATTTTCGCAAACGTTGTCAAAACCTTGAAGATGTATGAAAAATGATATTTTTAACATTTATTTTTATTGTGATTCATGAAACTGGATTGAAATTTTGTTTATATAGAAGTGTGAAATTGACAGGTTTATTGAAATATTTGTCCTGTAGATTATTTATTGCTTTTACGTATGTTTTTTTCGTAGGAAGTATGATTTAAATTGTTTTTAAATATTGTATTTTCTAATTTACAAGCTTTTTTTTTATTCTTAATAGGTTCGCGCTTGACCGCTATCTCACCTGATGGAAGGGTAACGATGGAACGCGCTTACCTAGATGTAACCTATTCACTCTTGACTTAAACATTCCCGGGTTGTAGCCATCAGGAAACACGGATTCCTCAAGGAATTCCACTCCTTAGCTGTACGCACAATGAATGTGTTCCCAAAATGTTGTGTGCGTATAGATGGGATGTCCACCATGTACCGGTGGCGCATTGCCATACGCCTGGTGGTCCCATGATGAAACGGGCTAGGCGGAATTAGGTTATGCAATTCCGACGCACACTCTCCGAAATGCAACCGGTAGAAAACCTACAGGCAAGCAACTCGGCGTCCATGCTCAAGACTTTGAAGCCTCGACTCAACGAGTGCATCATTGCCAATGATCCTCCTGACTCGCCTCTCAATCGACTCAAGTGCATCAAGCTGGTATCGGGCAGATCCATCCCAAAGATGAGAGCAGTATTCCATACACGATCGAACTTGCGCTCGTTACACGATCGAAGCTTCAATCAATAAGCCAATAATAAGCAATAATATCTTGAATATTCTATACAAATTTCAGTGTGCGTCTTGGCATAAGCTTCCTCAAACATCTTCCTTTGTCTCCTATCTCTATCAACCCTTATTCAGTTGGGACCATTTTATTACAGCTCATTTTATTCTATCTTCCCATCTCTCCCCTTGTCTTCGTCTATTCCCTTTCAACGATCTCACCCTGGTATATAATCTTAACCTTAAATTACTATGTTTTAAAAAGGATAACTTTGTAATTAAGGAAGCAACTTTTTTGTACTATGACAATAAATATTTTATGAAATAAAGCAAGATTGAATATAGAAATGCTAATTCAATTCTTACACGTTCTTGACCGCTTAAAAAATCGCCAGCAGTGAACTGGAACGGAAAGAGTCGCCATTTGGTCCATTATAATTTCGAAAACTACATAATTTCCATTCATGTCCCCTTCGTATCTCGCATGCATAAAATCTTCTCCATTAAATATCGATCGTACTGATGTAACTAGCCTAACTCGTGTAGCTAACAATGTACAAGACTACACAGCCACCCGAAGCTGCCACGACATAATTTTAATATTTCTTTAAATTTGGGCGAAATTCTAAATCCAAAAATGTTATTTTTTTATCCGTATTTGTTAATGCGTTCATAATAGTTAGGACTATCTGCCGGCCGTGGCTTCACCCGCGTGCAATTGATACTTCACAAATAATAACCAATGTTTTATACAAGATTTGAAATATCCTAGTACCAAATTTCATCCAAATGCATGCAGCTGTTTCAGCGAGAGTAAGTAACAAACATACATATACATATACACATACAGTCACAAACTTTTCCTTTGTCAAATTCTGCCAAAAGTTGTTTGCAAAATCGCTTTTAGCGATAAGCGATATTAATCAATCTTTTAGCGATAGTAATTTGAAGCTCCTACTGTAAGTTTTTATTGTGTACAATTAAGAGTAGATATAAGTATCTATCTAGATAGATAGATATCTATCAATGTTTTATTCCAAGACATGGTCAACCCACTCGCGATATTCATCAAAATCTGTTCAGCCGTTTGAGCGTATAGGAGCAATAGACACACACACAAACAAAATAACTTTCCCCTTCTTAATGTCAGTGAGATAACAAAAAAGTCATATTACATCTTTATTAATTGCCAGCCAATATACTTCCCCTTTTAATTTAAAAGTCAATCCGAACAAACAAACACACAGCATAATGTTATATTTTTATTTAAAAATATGAATTACACATGACATCGTGGTGGTGTCGTTGGCAACAAATTTGTTATTGTAAAACGTCCGGGCATTAATTATTTTGCTCGAAAAGGAAATATAAAAGTAAAATAAAAGTGTTATGTGAAGTTTCTGATAACATTATATAAACTGGAACTTAGGCCTCCTCTCTAGGAGAGGGAATGGGCCGTAATATACTACGCGAGCCTTGTGCGTTGCCGGAGTCACATGTTTTCGAATTTTTGGTTCTAGGACATGCTGGTTTTCTCACGACGTTTTCCTTCACCGTTTTGAGAGCAGTGGTGACGTATACGGTAGAAAAAATCGCAGGGTGAATCCGAAAATCAACCCTGCGACTATTGAACGATGCCCAGCCCTCTAGCCAAGTTACAACCGTTTCGTTTCACTTCTCTTTTCGTCGATCGCCTCGAGTAGGCCACGCCTCCGATTTCTTTGTTCTGACGTCATCTCAACGCTCAGTCATGTGGTCAGAACAAAGGAATAGGAGGCGTGGCCGACTCGAGACGATCAACAAAAAAAGAATCGAAACGAAACTGTTGTACCTTGGCTAAGGGGGCAGGTGTCCTGGGTTCGCTAGCATTACTGTTTTGCAGAAGACCAACCGACCGACCGCAGAATTTCAGAAACTACAAGCCTAATTTCGGGAAAACTTTTTAATTAACCCTTTTTGTTGAATATTTGTTATTGTGATGAAATAAAGATGTGCTTCTTCTACTTTCGATTCGATTCGACTCAAAGTTTGTCCGTCCAATAGTAGCCACTTTTTTTAATGACGAGGTGACTGACGCATATCCCGTCAAGGGGCTCCACACTGTTTGGCTACAGTGGTCACCTAAGCCTACAATCAGTTCCCAGATTTGATTTCTGATTGTTAAAGCCAGATGATGTCTAGATTGGCCACTGCCGTCCGTGTCCAGGTGGTAGGTATTCTGATCGGAGAGATCAAATTACTTACTTCGACGTACGGCGAGTATCTACCCTTACGTTGTTGAAACTTCAACGGTCCGGACTAAGCGTTTCGCTTCGTCGTTTATACCGCGTACATCGAAGGACTGAAACAATTTGCCTGCTGCGATTTTCCCGTCCAACTATAATTTAGGTGTCTTCAAGGCTAGAGTGAATAGGATCTTAATAAACTAGTGCGCCTCACCATCAATGATTGCATCACTGCTTACCATCAGGTGGGATCGCAGTCAAGCAATGGATTACATCAATTAAAAAAAAAGACAGAGTGTAAAGTCCAGACGGAAGTTCTGTCTGGCCCGGGCGACTACCCAATAGTTATCACACCAAAAACCCAACTGATCACTCACTGATCTGATGAAATCAACTGATTTGGGCTGTTGCTGTGTATTAAATGTTCTAATTACGCGAAGAACTCTAATACCGCGATATAGGATTTGGAATTTTGGTTCGTATAATATGACGACAAAGATTTCGCTACGTCAAGATGTTGTTCCTCCAATCCCATTTTGATGACCAAAAATACTACGTAATCTAAAACACATAAGATCTAGCTATAACCTCTCTGGCCTCATTAGCTCCTAGTACATCGACTCCAGAAAGGAACTGAATAAATATCACTCCTCGAAGGCTTATTTCACAAGAAATTAATGAGATTCCGTTGTGTTTGACCTCTTTGGGTATATCAGTGCATGAGGTCTACATAATGCATGCCACCTATTTTTTTATATAGCTCTTGCACGTGACTCCGTCTGTGAAAGTAGGTTTGTTTACACATCATGTCTTCGGAAGCGATGGATTGTTGCTCAAGTTTTTCAGTTCAAGGTAGTGTAACAAAATTAGTGATTTTCACGCGACTAATTTTTTTTAATGGAAATCTTTGTTTATTCTAAAAAAAACATCATTTTTCATGCCATATAAAGAATAATCAAGTGTAACTTGCTGAGCTGCAAGACTTTTTGAAAGAGTTACAGCGTCCTCAGAACACAAAGGGCAGATCTGATACTCCTTCTCCCTCCACCAAGAGCAAGACTTATTGATGGTCTCCCACACCCGAATGAAATACGGCACCCTATAAAACGAAAAAATAATACCATCATCATCATCATTTCAGCCGAAAGACGTCCACTGGACATTCCTGATTCGATCACGCAAGGAAACTCCGAGCATAGCTCTTTCTCTTAGCCCTTGGATGACTTTAAGTCTTCTGAAGAAACCCATTGTGAGCGACCATGTTCTGGAGCCATATAACATCCCTGGCAACACGCACTGGTGATAGACCGAAAGTCTTGAGACACTTTTTTTTAGTGTTGGACTTTTACTGACTAAAAACCCACTCCTGTTCCTTCGTTGCCCTCGACCTTGCCCTCGACTCGACCCTGGTACAAAAGTACCAGGGTCGAGTCTTTCTTTCAGAATCAGATCTTTGGCCCCAGTAGACTTCGACCCTGCTGGGCCCCTACGGTTTTCTGACATCTCCTTGAGGCGCATATGGAACAGTACGCGCCGCCGACGCCTTGGGCTCGGTCCGGACGGTTACCGGACGGTCGAACGGCGAGCTACCCATTGCTCGTTGTCCGCAAGCCCGCTCTTGAGACACTGTGGTATGTAAAAAATAATATCAAACAAACACAAAACACGTTAAAATTTAACTTTAAAATCTTCACAAAACTTACAGATTAATGTGCATTATGTACTTAAATTACATATAAAGTTTATAGACGAGTGCAGATTATTCTCATGTCGTACCAAGAAGGCTGAATATAAAGAGTTCCTTGCGAAAGATTATATTATTCTTTTGTAAGGCCCTTTGAATTTTTGTTTTAATTCATAACTGTATCAAATTAGTGGTGTATGTAATTAAACACAATGTAATACAGTTCTAATCAGTCTGCCTAGTGTTGATGGCAACACAGAATTTTTATTTTTAGTCTGTGTTATATAAGAGCAGTGGTGGCCGAGTGGTAAGGGCCCCGACTTACGAGTTGTAGGTTGCGAGTTCAAACCCAGCCAGGCGCATTACTTTGTGTAATTTATTTCATCACCACTGCTCTCAAAACGGTGAAGGAAAACATCTTGAGGAAACCGGCATGTCCTAGAACCAAAAATTCGAAGACATGTGACACACATCAACCCGCACTGGGCCCGCGTGGTGGATTACGGCCCATTCCCTCTCCTAGGGAGGAGGTCTGAGTCCCAACAGTGGGAACATTACAAGGCTGACTATGCTATGCTAATATTGGCTATGGGCCGCACTCTCGCAACTACGACGTGTTGTGTGTATTACTAAGAGGTTTTCGGCGGGATTTCTTCGAGTGAAGTTCAGTGGCTGTTTTGATTATTCGCAAATTGATTCCTAGTAGATATTCTGATGTAAAATTGGTGTAGTTTTGTATCTCAAGTGTCTGCGCAACTGGAATAATATGTGGAATCATTGCATTAGGCGCAATCTCGGTAAAATGGAGCTGAGAATTTTATTGTAGCTTTAGCTATCTCAACGAAGTTTGCTGTGAAGGCTGAATCGATACATTTGCTGCCAAATACTTCAAAAACATTAGAATGTGTTACACCCGCATTCTAATGTAAAACAAAAACAAACAACTGTGATATTCGAATACGGAAGACTTAAGCAAGAAAACAATGGACGAAAGACTAAGCGAAATGGTCGAATGACTATACCTTTCCCTAAGGGGTAAACAGAAAAAAGAAGTGCTAACTGGGGCCTTACCATGGCGTGTTATTAAAATGCGAGGCATGCGAATGTTAAAGAGTGATAAAGCTACTCTATATTACAATACATATATATATGATAATACAGTCCAATAAACCCCAAAACTTAACACCTAGCCTTTTCTTAGCTTCCAGTCTAATCGAATGCAGCTGAATATCAGCATTTTATATGAGAGGAAGAGGTATCTTGTTTGCTACTGGGTACCTACGGTTTGCTGCTGGGTACCTACGGTTTGCTGCTGGGTACCTACGGTTTGCTGCTGGGTACCTACGGTTTGCTGACATCTCTTTGAGGAGCGCGAGGATCACTACGCGCTGTTGTCGACTGGGCTCAGTCCGGTTCATTACCGAACAGCCGGACGGCGAGCTACCCAGTGCTCGACGTCCGCAAGCCCGCGTTTACCGTGGCTGGTAGTCGGGGTCGAAATTACGGCGGCTAGGGCGTGAGGACCTTCGTTCCCTCACGCGTGCAGCCTCATCCTTCGCTAGCATTACTGCTTCGCAGAAGGAGGCGACCGCCTGCCATTCCTCCTCGCTCCGGAACATAGCCAGAACCAGGGCCCGTTCAAGGCTAGAGTAAATAAGCTCTTATTATACTAGTGCGCTTTACCATCACCGATCGCATCACTGCTTACCATTAGGTGGGATCGCATTCAAGCATCAGTTTAAATCATTTAAAAAAGATCTTTTTAGTCATCCTAGTGATTTTATTTATGTATCACGCAACTAATCTGTGAACCAATATTGTTATTGGTTTCGTGTACTTACCTCTATTACATAAGTTTAAATTGTACTACTATTGACATTGTAAAATTTTTTGAACTGAATCTGACATTGTATTATTATTATTAATAATTTTTAATCTTAACTTTTTGAAAAGATTTTTTTTTCTATAACCACGCTGTTTAATGCTTTGTTTGCCAAATGCTACCAATATTCAGATCACCCTATTCGAAGAAATCAGCGTGTATATATAAAGGAACATAAATAATTCAATTATTTAAACGAGATCATTATTCAAACGAGCAGTTGTTGGTAATACGTATTTTTTTTCAGCCAAATTTCTGCTGTCCAGACACACACTGGAAACATTTAAAATAGCAGCATAACCTACGTCTCGTGCCCATAAAACTTTTAGGGCTGCAGAATATAACAGTCTTCTTTTTATGGAAGATTTAAAACAGTTTAATCAGTTTGAGCCTATTTAAAGCTGGTTTTGAACTTTTTACATTAGCCAGTGCCGTAACTATTGCGGTGACAACGGTGCCCAAACACAGGGCTTAGACCCTGGAGGGGCGAAAAATTATCAAACAAGAGCCAAGTTTTGTATTATTGTATTTATTCTACTAACTACCAAAGTTAGTAGAATAAATACAATAAATATTGTTTATCTTATAGATAAAAAGGGTATAGAACTGGAAGTACCAACTCGGTAGTGAGTGCCGAGTATCCACGGCACAACTTTCTCTCTTCTAGCCTGCCGTCCTGTAACTTAATAACCATCGCAACAAAATTGAACCTATTCTAGGCGAGATAGACAGAGCAAGTAGTAGGTAGACGGTTTCGAGCCCGCTTCTCACTCTTGCTTCCTGATTTATTAAAAAAAATTGTTTATAAGTCAACAAACTTACTAAGATTCTATGCATATGAATAGCATAAAGGAAATCTAACCTATCCTACGCAGGGTGTTAAAATTCTCGAACTCACATCGCTGGCTCTTGTATTGTTAGTTATTAGTCTTTTTTCAAGAAACAATTATAGAAGCTCGCACCGGGCGTATAAAAGGTTAGTTACGGCACTGATTACTGCAAGTGTTTAGTATTAAGAAGCGGTAAGTCCGTACCATGGCATGGCCAAACCAGGACAGGACGTGAGAGATCGCCGCAGACGATCGCCTCCAAGAGGACACGGTGATGCTCCGCCCTAGCGGGGTAGACTCTTACTGTATGCTCCACCGTGTACACTGGACGATTCGCACAATGGTGATACCCGAACGATTGTTCCCGCCAAATCTGAAATAGGTGCCTCATAGAACACCCATGTCCGGTAAAGAACAGCGTCAGGTAGAAAGTGAGGACGCTATAGCGCTTCTTTACCAACTCCTCAAACAAGGGATTCCTGTGGCTGTGGCGTGCCCAGATAGGCCCCATTACGTGGGACTTTCATTCTTTCTTTTTAAAGAAAGACGTTGCTCCAAACCAGTAGGAATTACTCCCATGTGGATGTGTTCACAAACATCTAAACTCACATAGACAGGACACCCAAACCCAGAACAATTATCTAAAAACCATAAAAATAATAGCTCCGTACCGGAATCGAACTCGCGACACGCAGCGCGGCAACCAATCAATCAACTACTGGACCAATCATGCATACTACGCCAACCATCCATATCAATGACAAAAAAGAGATTTAAAGTGCTCTCCCTTCCCACACCAGCCAGTTGCATCAGCGTTGAAGAAAGGTAACGCCCTCTTCTAGCCCCCCTAAAAAGGTCCAAGGTCGACAGATACAGGGACATCCTTCGTCCCATAAATCAAGAGCCGAGATGACGGCGCGTAGGTGTTTCACGCGCATTTCGCTTAGATATGAAGGAGAGTTAACTCACTCACTCCTCACTACGGGCTGAGGCCCGCAGAAGATGGGCCAGCACTAGTCTGGGGCAGTGAAAGTCATATCGCACCCGCAGCTACAGACACCGGGATGGTTTTCCTCAGTACAAGGACAGACCCCTCCAGGGGAGTCATTTTTTATTTATTTTATTTTACAGAAAACTTAAAGAGTACCTAATATACCAATGATATGAAGAGTGTGTAATGAACTAAATTAGAAACCTCCACACATTACAGATAAAAAAGGAGTTAGTAATACCATGACGGGTGACATAACAGAATGGAAGAAAAAAACGTGTTGTGCTGATCCAAAATAACACGGGATAATGGCAGAAAGATGATGATAATAATAATAATAATTTTTATTTAGGTCAAACATACCCATTTACAGAATTAAAACACATCACAACGCAAACAATTCATTAAAATCAAATAAAATAATAGCAAAATGATACCTAATTAAATACATTAAAATTAATAAGACACTGTCAATAAATTACAATAAAATTAAGCATATTAAAATAAAATTAAATAAATTGTAATCAAATAAAAGAGATTAAAATCAAATGAAATAAATTAAAATCAAATAAAATAAATTAAAATTAAAGTCCAAATAAATCCAGATCAGTTACATAATGATGACATTGTTAAAAAAATCGATGAAAAGTACATACAAGCTAATTAATTAGTTACGAGAGAAGTAAATGATCATCACATTCATGTTATTTATTCTACACACTTTTATAAAACAATAAAAATAGGACAGCTGATGTACACTGGCGAGCTTAACTCACAATTGGGTTTTCTTACAGCAAACCTTATGTATGAAAGAGAAATTTAGCACTTGTGGATAATTATAAATGCATAACAAAACTTAAGCACATTAATTAAATCATACTTTAAACTAAAAATATACTAAGCAGATAAAAAAGCACACAATACATAAACCAGGCGGCCAGCAGGGTCGAAGCCTACTTAGGCCATGGGTTGTGCGAAAGAGAACAGCGGGGTCCTAGAACGAAGTCAAAGAAGGTACAGAGGAGTGGGTTTTAGTCAGTAAAAGTCTGACACGCCCTCTCGCCCCGCCTTAGAGCGGAAGAAGTTATTGGATGATTTTCCACCTATAAAAAAACACAACAACAATTTATACAATAAATAAAGACCCTGACATACATATTTATGGGTCATGTTGACAGGAAATGTTTCCAAATTCTTCCCCTGAAAACCTCAAACGAAGGGCTAGCCCTCAATCCTCAATGTGATTAAGCATAAATTATAAATCCAGCTGTAAGAATGAAAAAAAAAATAAGCAACATCTGCCATCCTTACCACAAAAACACTGAAAAAAACAACAAATTAATGTCACCATTCATTGCCTACATAAAATATGAACACTGTCAACAACCTGAAAAATATATTCAGTAGCGTCACTGACTAGGAGATTATGAAGCCTAGGTGGTCATGAATGATTCAGTTCCATAGTGCGATAACACTAGCATATTTTAGAGATGCTATTTTCGTAGGTTTTTCAGTTAGCCTCGAGTTTTCTTTAGTTCAGTAGGATAAACTGTATTTTTGTTTTTATTATTAACTAGCTCCTAAAAGCCGCTTCGCTTGCTTGAAAATAGGTTTATACATACAAACTTTGGAATCCCGTTTCATCCCCTTAGGAGGTGAATTTTGGAAAATCCTCTCTTAATGCTCGCCTGCGTCATAAAAGGAAGCCTGGTGCAAAACTTCAAACTCCAGCTTCCAGTAATATGTCAGCCAGTCAGTTTTCTATGTTTATTTATCTCAGGACCCTGGTGGCCTATACCTTTGAAAGGCGTACGAGGGGCCGAAGCCAACACCTAGAGGGCCCTTACACTTTTCATGGAACTTGGTACCAACCGACAATTATGCTTGAACGCGCTATGCACTAGCACCCAAGAACAAATCCCAGTTGGTGGCTATGGTATTGGGAAGCTTAAGTGGACTGGTTACCAAGAACTATGTAAAGATTATACCTCTGTCTGAATAATGTTATTATTAGACATCAATAAAAAAATTAGGGGGGCCTTGCACACTCAATGAATGGGCCCCCAGAAATGGTCGCTAGAACGATATGACGTAGCAACAAGGGGCAATAATACATTTTGATAAAAGTGGAGAAACTGTGTTGGAATTCGCCCGAGCCGTAGGCTGGGTGTTATGGAGCCGAATGCTGCAGTAACAAATTTCTACGTGTATCAAACGATATTTTTCAATACAATTACGAAGATCACTTAGCGCCCAGCCTGATACGATAGATGTAATAAATTGTGGCAGGGGCGAGCTCGTGCACTTTTCCGCACTAGTGTGAAAAACAATAAATGCGTGCCTAAAATCGTTAGTGATAAGAATGGGGTTTAAGCGGTAAATGGCGAGTAAGTGTATTGAAAAAAATATTATTATTCTTATCTCGAGCATCAGATCAGATCCAGACATCAGGAAAAACACACGAAAAATGCCTGAAAACGTATGCATCTGTACCGCTATTTGTAACTGAAGGAGTCAATGACTTGGGTGAGGCTGCGTGATCTTAGTGGCTTGATGCCGGCTGAAGTATTTAAGTTCAGTAACATTTTCAGTTTAAAGACTTAACAAACATAATCCAAACGTATTACACACAACAATATGTTTTTACTAAATGGACTTAGATAGAACAGATAGATAAACTATATATTATATTTGTCACAACACAAGACTAAAAACAAGATAAATTATAAAAACTTGGCAAGTGCGAGTCGGACTCGCGCACTGAGGGTTCCGTACAAATTTAAAAGGTAAATTGCGGTTTACGATTTATGACGTATTAAAAAAAACTACTTAATTCTTAATTCTTTATTGTACACAAAAACAAAACATAATAAATTGACATACAGACAGTTCATGTACAAAGGCGAGCTTAACTCAGCAATGAGACTGACTAGATCTCGTTCAAACCAATTTTCGGTGGAAGTTTATAAGGTAATGTACATCACTGATATTTCTTTTAGTTTTTAGGACACACATGTTACCACTGAATAGTTTGCGCGAGAGACACTGCCAAAGTGTCTCTCGCGCAAACTATTCAGTATTATTCAGCAACACTGTCTTATATTACCCCTAGATTACATTGCTATAAAATTCTAGTTTAGCTTTCCTAACCAACTTCAAAACTAATTGACTGTGCTCACAAATCTACATCTACACTAATATTATAAAGAGGTAAAGTTTTTTTTTATATTTTTTTTGTTGCGAAATTTTTTACCTCAATAGAAAGTTGCTTTATTCCTAGGTGTCATAGGTTTATATTTTATGTACGCGGGCGAGGCCGCGTGCTGACGGAATTTCGGAAGTCGGTGTTTCTATAATAGTTTTGTCTCTTCGTTATTTAACACCGACTTCCGAAATGAAAGTTATTTTGCACCTTTCAGTTTTTTTTTTACATTGAAGTCGGTTTTTTTTTGGAAATTTTTTTTATTTTACACTTTTTAGTTACGGTACCACCACTAAATAGTACCCATCAGCCAAACTTAAATACCTTAATGCCAGAGTACAATAACATACATAAAATAAAATAGAAACATACATTCAAGTTCAACCGAACATAGAACCTCCTCCTTTTTGAAATCGGTTAAAAATCTAAGATATTAACTACCACGGTATTAAAGACAAGAAGAGCCTTTTATTCTACTTCTGATAATTACTCTTGATTATCGCAAGTCTGTCGTTACTTATATGAAATATGGAGGCACCCCGCTGGCCCACCAGGAATGGTTCCGGATTGCACAACCAGTTTTTAGTAGGCTATTTTTAGATGTAAACTCCTTGACGGTTCTGTGAGCCTGATATCACTTCGGGGAAAAGCATATTTTGTTAGCTCCTGGTAGGTTTTTTTTCTTTTGGCTTTGCACTGTTAACGCAATTGTTTACAAAGTATTTTTTTTGATACATTGACTTTGTTTTCCATTAGAATACGGATGAAATATATTCTAATGTTCTTGTAGTATCTTCTCAGCTAGCTTCGCTAAGGTACTAAGTTAGCCAATACTATGGCAAAATTCTTAGTTTCATTTGATATGACCTTGAGTTACAAGTTATACTTCATGGGTTTCAAACCCAGGCACTTTACTTTGTGCAATTTATTATTTGCTCTCAAAACGTTGAATAAACCAGCATGTCCTAGAACAGAAAATTCGAAGATATGTGACATACACCAACCCGCACTAGGCTAGATGGTGAATTATGTTCCATTCCCTCATGTAAAGAGCAGACCTGAGTCCCAGCTGTGAAAACATTGTAAGGCTGATTACGCTATGATAAAATTTCTAACATCATCATCATTTTTTCAGCCGAAACACGTTCACTGTTGGGCATAGGCCTCCCCCTACCGTCGCCACAATAAACGGTCCTGTGCTTCTCGCATCCATCGGATTCCCGCGACCCTCACCTTGTCATCACTCCACCTTGTGGGAGGCCTTCCAACGCGGCGTCTTTGGCCGTGCGGTCACCACTCCAGAACCTTACGGCCGCAACGGCCATCTGTTCTGCGAGCAATGTGCCCTGCCCATTGCCACTTAAAGGCGATTCTTTGGCTATGTCGGTAACCTACATTCTCCTGCGGATATCTTCATTCCTGATGCGATTACGCAAGGAAACACAAAGCATAGCTATATTCTAACACTTCAGATAATTATAGTCTTGTAGCGACATCTATGGCGTCACAAAAATAACTAATCCTACATCGCGCAATCAAAGTTCTCCGCGTGATTGGAACATATAGAACAGCCCGAAATCATCTATCGGGCAGTTGCCCACCAGACATAACACCCGTCTGGCCGGAGGATCCTCCCTCTTCAACGGAGGTTTGCGGGAATTCACTCTCTGTTCCGCCCGCCCCCAAACTGGTGACCCCGACGTGATCAGAAGGTTGCGTGTTCTAATCTTCGTCTTTATTCAAATCCCTTCCTCAAAAATATTTACACAAAAGGCAAAGGCAAACGTCCAGTCGACCAGAGTCAAGACTATAAAACATGAACGATACCGCAATCGTCAAAATCTATTTAATGTTTATCCCTTTACGTTTTCCTCATGGCCCATAAAAATTACGCCTTCTTGGTTTTCACTCACCATTATTTAGCACCATAAACAATATGGAAATACCTCTTTTGTTACTTACTATATCCGCAACAGACGGGTTTTGCTGAATTATGAAAAATAAATTCACATCCGCATTCCAGAAAAATACAGAATAATAAAAATAAAGAGTTTTTAATTGACTTGCGAGGTTAAATTTGGACTTGAATATGGTTTAGTGTCCTTGGGTTTCGATTTCAAGTAGAAATTAAGGAAAAGTAACTATCGAAATGTGAATTGAAACAACAAATTGATACCATTATCAATTCTTGTTTAACATAATACATAGGTAAATCTCAAGGTGATGAAAAATATTTCAATGTATTCGTATTTTCGGAACGACAATTGAAATAAATAAACGATTGGGTTATAATGTGACATTATTATTACATTACAATAATAACTATAATTACCACACAATGAAGAATTTCTCTCAACTGCGTTTTCTGATTTTTCGTACATTACAATATATGAAAATTTCGTGTAACAGTATTTGTTATTGAACTCCTCTGAAACGGCTTGACCAATTAGGTCTGAAAATAGATCGTAGGCTATTTTTTTCCCTTCAATCCCCAACCTCCGTTTATTAATTTTTTATGGCAGGACAACGTTTACTGAATTAGTATTAGTATACTATACACCTCTATTTTTAAATAGTACAAAAAAATGGGGCACTATCCGTACGGATAGAGGAGGACAACGGGTACCCGTTACTGATCATAATTGTGTAGTCAAAAGTAAAAAAAAACCAAAATTATCCACGAAAATTTGTCATAATTGGTAAATTCATAATTGAATCAATCATTCATAACAATTACTACTAGAAAAGACTACGCGCAGTGGTTTATTTCATTTTGATTGCCATTTATTCAATCTTAATTAACAGCCTGTAATTATACAGGCTGTTGTATTCATGGATTGAGTGATATTTTGGTATATAAATAAACGCTAATAACGTTGCTGTTTATGAATATTATTTATTGAGACTTTATTTAAATAAAAACAAGACATTTTCTACTAAACTCTTTAAATATTTGTCATCATCATCTTCCTGTCCTTGTCCCATCTTATTTGAGGTCGGCGCAACACGTTTTTTTCTTCCATTCTATCCGGTCAAACGTCATGCTATCACTAACTTCCTATTCTTTCATATCACTCTTCACACAATCCATCCATCTTTTCTTTGGCCTCCCTCTCCCTCTCCACCCATCCACATATATACTCATAACTCTTTTAGTAATTTGTATAATTAAAAATTGGTGGTTAATAATATATGTACTAACTAATATGATAAAGCTAAAGAGCTTTTTTGTGGTTTGAACACGCTAATTTCTCAGAAAGTACTGATTTGAATTGAAAAATTATTTTAGTGTTGGATAACCCATTTATTGAGAAAGACTATATTATTATTATGTATATGGAATCATGCTACCTACAGTCCACGGGAGCGGAGCAGTAACTAAAAAGCGAGTAAAACCGCGGGTGTAAGCTAGTAATTAGCATAAGCTTAGCATAAATATAGCATAATCAGCCTTTTATTGTTCCCACTATTGGGACTCAGGCGTCCTCTCTCTAGGAGAGGGAATGAGCCGTAAACTACCACGCGGGCCCATTGCGGATTGTTGAATGTCACATGTCTTCGAATTTGTAGTTCTAGTAATAGCTAGTCTAGCTGGCTAGCTAGTAATTATTAAATAACTATTATTATTATTATTAATTTATTGTTATTATTTTGATGTCAACAAAACCGAAGGGCCATGCCCCAGTAGGCTTTTACCCTGCTGGGCGGCCATGGGTGATGCGAAAGAGAACCCCGGGACCCTGGAACGAAAGCAAAGAAGGAACAGTAGTGGTTTTTAGTCAGTAAAAGTCTGACACTATCACACGCTCCGCCCAGGGATGTCATTGGATGATTTTCCCACCGGAAAAAAAGCTAGTAATTATTAAGATCGAATTCGTGCCTAGATCAAAAACTTTCCCTATTCGAGAAGCCAGTTAAAAAAAAAAAGACAACAATGTGAAGGACGACGGCAATACCTACTTCCGGTTCAAGGTACAATAGCAAATTAATGTATATGATATTACCTTTAACTTTTAAACAAAGATAATGTATAGAACCGTTTTAATAAGTTGGGCTGTGGAATTGCTCTGGAACGCACAGGGCAACTGAAAGAACACGGGTGGGTTTTAGTCAGTAAAAGTCTGACAATACCTCTTGCTATGGGAGAATTAGTTTGGTGATGTACCACACAAAAGAGAGGGTGTTAATATGTTAACAATCATTCTAATTATTCTGTTTATTGAACTATAGATTAAAGGGCCATACCATTATTATTAATTTAATTTAATTAGTTTTATTATCATTACTTTTTTTAATTTGATTTTAATTTATTTAATTTGATTTTAATTTAATTATAATTTAACGAGTTTTTTTATTAGTGAATTTGGATTGAGTTTTATTTTATTGCGATTTTATTTGGTATATTTGAATTGTGTTTTGGCGTCAACTGTATGTTAAATTTGTAAATGGAAATTGTAATCGGTATATTTGACCTGAAATAAAATGTTTATTATTATTATTTATTTATGACTGGCCTGTTGGTCTAGTGGTTAGTGGCCCTGACTGCTATGCCGGAGGTCGTGGTTTCGATTCCCACCCAGGACAAATGTTTGTGTGATGAGCACGATCATTTGTTCTGTGTCTGGGTGTAATTTATCTATATATGTATGTATTTAGAAATATATAAGTATGTTTATCAGTTGTCTAGTACCCATAATACAAGCTCTGCTTAGCTTGGGACTAGACGGCGTTGTGTGATAGTTGTGGAATATTATTATTATTTATTTTATTTTACTTATTTGGTACATGTTAACTGCTCTGCACTGTCCTATCATATTTATTATTAGGAAATATTGTAAAACTCAATTATCCATTTTTTTGGTTTTCAATAACCATGGAGTTTCTTGCCGGTTCTTCTTCATAGGATACAACCAATTGGAACCGTGCACTAGCTTCTGCCATTTTACAAGTGCTCATGTAGATATATGTGAAATAAAATATTTTGAATTCAATTGAATTGACTGTTTTCTGAAAAGTCAGAATTTGAAATTAACAATCAAAATTCTTCAGATACACTATTTTGAAACACTAATTTGCTTGCGGTATAGAAAACCGATCCAACCGGAAAACTCCATATTTTTAGGAAAAATAAATAGTTTCTTTAAATTTTCGTTGTTTCACATCCATATTCAAAAATGGAATTACGCAAAAAAAAAAACGTTTATCACTTTTTTTCAAGTTTCCTACACATCTAAATACCAAATAGTAAATCAAGTGACTGAATAGCCAAGAGGTCAAAGACTTGTTGTTTTGATGGCAACATTAAATCGGGACAGCGATTAACATGAATACAGTCACAATGCAACAATGCGTTGACAAAGCATAATGAAATCACTTTTAGGATTCTTCCTTAATACTGAGAATCTTGAAAAAGATCTTTTTATAGACATTACTGTCCCAAAAAAAAACTGCTGAGCTATCAGACAAGACAAGTTTGTCCTCGGCGCTGTCGACAAATTGTTCGAACTGCAGCCTTCACAAAAAGGCAACTAAAGGGAGTTCCTTAAGGTTTTAGTCAGTAAATGTCTGACACTCCCTCCTCGAGAAGAAGTTATTTGTTGATCTCCCATGTAAAAAAAAGGTTACGAGACAGAAATGTTAAATTATCTTTAAGTTTACTTCTTATTTTTCATTACACTTACTCGAAAACCCGCTCTTAAACCACCGCTTTTAGGACGCAATAGACTGTTTTCCGCACTAGTGCAGAAAAATGCGCGTGCTCTCCCCGCCACAATGTTATTACATGTATCGTATCAGGCTGGGCGCACGTCGACCCCCACGAGTCGCCTGTCAACCCTCATTTATTCATTTCTTCATAAGTGTATTGAAAAAAGTCGTTTGATACACGTGCAAATTTGTCACTGCAACCCTCGGCTTTATAACACCGAATTCCGCCTCGGTCGCTATGCCAAACTTTCTGCACTTGTATCAAAATGTACTATTTCGATTTTGAAACAAGCCGTAAAAAGAATTAGTCGACCAAAAGTTTCTTTAGCTCAACCCAATTTAAATTATTAACATTCATAAGCGTTAGGAAACACACGAGAAGGATTGCTACATATTGTACAAGTAATCACCAAAGTTTTACATAAAAGCCGTGGAAACCTTCCTCAAGACCTTTAAATAGAAAATTGGGGTAAACTGGTCCAAAAATACAATGTCACGAGTCCAAACACGTTTTCAAAGCCACGTGTCAAATAATGAAAAACATGGTGAAGAAATCACGCCTGCTTTATTTTTGAAGTCTATGAGGGACTGCTCACCTTAAACACGTGAAGCTCAACGTGTTTGAAATTTTCCTTCAACAGAAAATGTGACCAGTAGTCTTCGTAAAATGGGTTAATTATAATTTGGTTTCGTTTCGGATGGCCGTTGGGGCCGAAAGGTTCTGGAATGACGACCACGTACCGGAAGACATAGCGTTGGAAGGCCTCTCACAAGGTGGACCGATGACTTGGTAACGGTTGCGGGAGTCCAATGGATGCGAGACGCACAGGACCTTTCATTGTGGCGACGCTTGGGGGAGGCCTATGTCCAGCAGTGGACGTCTTTAGGCTGAAATGATGATGATGATGATGATAATTTGGTAAGGGGGTATCCTCCTCTCGTGTAGGTGTATGAGGTAGCGGTTTCGAAACCAGGCATGTACCTACTTACCAATGTGAATTTTTCAATTCATATGTATTTTTCTAAGTGCCTTTTCTACCAATGGATAACCCGACGTAAAGCGAGGGCCGTCCACCCTTACGCTTTTAACACCTCTGCGGTCCTGACTAAGCGTTTTTGCTTCGGCATTTATACCGCGTACATCCAAGGATTGGAACATTTTGCCTGCAGCGGTCTTCCCGTCAGATTTCAATTTAGGTATCTTCAACGCTAAAGTGAATAGGCTCTTAATAAACTACTGCGATTCACCATCAACGATTGCATCACTGCTTACCATCAGGTGGGATTGCAATCAAACACTAGTTTTTATCATTTTAAACAAAAAAGTTTATCGAGGACATTACTGATATCCCATGCCTTGAAAAGCACGTAAAGCCGTTGGTCCCGGCTGTCATTCGTAGAACTTTGACAGTCGTTACAGGTAGTCAGACAGTCTGGCCATCGGTCTTTCCAGGGGCGCCGGCTTTAAGAAAACCTCATGGGTGCTCATGCTCATTTGATGACCCGAAAAAGTGGCGAAGTGTGAGAAGAGAAATGCACACTGGTCGACCGACAAAAAAATAAATGTCCTACTTACATACTGCGTATTTAATTACAAATTATGTTTGATAAAAATAAATAATAATAAATTGAAGAAAAAAGGAAGAAAGAAAGCGGCGCTCTAAACCACTGCGCTAAACGGGTCGTCGGGTAATGAAAAAACGCCCATCTCTAAAAGGCATTACTGATCGGTTTCTTGATGTCTATTCTCAGGGGTGCTCGGCACCCACTGTTTATTTCTCATGGGTCATCGTCTCGAGCTCCCGAGCACCCACGGAGTCGGCACCCCTGGGTCTATCCAAGAAATATCGTGTCGCCCAGTAACTGTGGAGGTCTGATAGGCAGTCGCTCCATGTAAAACTCGGGTATTCAGCTGCGTCCGATTAAACTAGAAGCCGACCCTAAGCTAGTTGGGAAAAGGCTAGGGAGATGATGACTCTTCCGGTAAACAAAAGTTACTTAGCTTTTGCCGAGTAAGCCTAAATAAAAAAAAACACACATTTTCATCGATCCACACATCAAAAGATCAAAATGTTTGGTATCTAAACTACTATACTACGCCTACGGTGGCTGGAATTCGGGATCGGGATACCGGCGGCTGAGGCGTGAGGGCCGTTCCCTCGCGCGTACGGCCGTGTGCGTCCTTTGTTAGCATTACTGCTTCGCAGAAGGAGGCGACCGCCTGCCAGTCCTCCTATCTCCGGAACATGGCTTGTACCAAGACTCGGCGCGAGAGATCTCTGCCCAAGCGGGGCACACCTCTACCGTATGCTTCATCGTGTCCTCCGTGCTTTCTGCCCTACTGATACGATTTAACTCATAATGAAAAATGAATCTAGTTTTTTTTATTAAAGGTTATTGCTTTCCTACTTGATCCAATTAGATAAATTAATTTGCTGATACGGTAGCTACAGTATCTATAGGACCTTTTTTGTCCGAGCAAAATAACCGGTAACTATAGGATATCGACAAAGGAGCAAAACCGAGAGAAACCCTAGTGCGCTCCACTATCAAAGATTACATCATTGCTTACCATCAGGTGGTTTCGCAGTCAAGCACTAGTTTATATCAATTTAAAAAAAAAACTTTTTTGAGGTGGGAATTCCAATAACTTCTCACGAGTGAGAGTGAATGTTAGACTTCTACAGATTGACCACCTGTGTTCCTTCACTTACCCTTTGCGTTCCAGAGCCGCGGTAACTCTTTCGCCCTGCAGGCCTAGTACAAAGGAAAAACCTATCCACTCCTTTTTTACATCCAATCTAAATCCATAAACATGATTTCTTCATACCAATAAACTGTACTGAACATAAACACAACTACACACAAAGTTTTAATTGTAAATGCGTTTCATACATTCAAATGCATTCAGATCGATCGGCTTCAAGCATGGCGCATGCAACGTGACAGATCAATGAACTCTCCAATCAGTTTTGATTACCCGCTTCAATGATGACAGATGAATCAGTTTGTTTATCAACTAGTGCACTGTTTCTCTATGTAACCGATCGTAGTTGGTAGATCGACTGACTTTTATTCTTGTTAGATAGTTTCTGCTTTCGGATTCACCCGCGTAAGTAGTAAAAATCTAACACAAACAAATTAATTTCACATACAAGCTTTGCCCCCCTTTTTTAAGGTGAAAAATCATCCAAAGCCTTCTCTCGCTCTAGGGCTTCTTTTACCGAGTAAAACTACAACTATGTTAATTCTTTGCCCTTTCGTTCCAGGACCACAGGATTCCCTTCCGGAAGTCAACCCATGGCCTCAGTCTTTTCATCCCCTTAGGAGTTGAATTTCAAAATATGCTTATGTTTTCCTTGTACGCATCAAAAAGAGAATCACTGTGTAAAATTTCAACTCTCTAGGTCCAAGGTTTTAGCCTAGACGTTGATGACTCAATAAGGACTTTTATTTATATAAATATAGCTGTAAAATCTTAACAATAATTTCAGGCTTCAGATTTTCAGAAAGAATCCTTTTCTTGAAGTCTGCTATAGCTTACAGCAGACTTCAAAAAAGGATTTATCGTGATGATGAAGAAGAATGAGAATGAACGAAAAATGAAGAAATGAAGATGAACATGAAGTGTATGTCCAGAAGTGAAGAAAGATGAAAAAATATTTAAATACACATTTATTGTACCAGTCATTGTGGCGACATTTGGGGGAGGCCTATGTCCAACAGTCGTCGGACGTCTTTCAGAAATGATGATGATTTATTGTACGTACAGCTAAGGAGTGAAATTTCCTGCCGAAGTTTGTGTTTCCTTATAGCTACAACCTAGGGTTTTTAAGTCAAGAGTAAATAGGTTACTTCTAGGCAAGCGTGCTACATTGTCGACCCATAGTAACATACCATCAGGTTGTTTTTTTTTTTTCGGTGGGAAAATCAAAAACCCACTCCTGTTCCTTCGTTGCCTTCGTCCCAGGACCCCGGATTTCGTAACATACCATCAGGTGAGATAGTGGTCAAACGTGAGCCAATCAATAATAAAAAAAAAGAACGTTTTGGTCATCAATATGGAATCTGTTATAGAAAAATCATGATTATATTTTTTCCCAACTACAACTTCTTAAATATACCTGAAATGGTAAAAAATACTTGTTAACATTATAATAATTCCCCATTTACATTTCTTTTGAATAAAAAAAGGTTTTTACATTAATTTTATGCTACCTTGAACTGCAACGTGGGTTTCCCGCCGTCCCTGACATATTGTACTTTTAAACTCATTTCACACATGCAAGGGAAATTTCATATTCAGCCTGTATTTTTTTTTTTCGAGCGTTAATATATGGGTTTTTTTATGGGTTATTTATTTTCTTGTTTCAAATACAGTTTTTTTTGTGAAACAACTGAGAACTACTTTCGTTTTGATTTTAGTATGAAATATGGTTTTAAATTTAAAAAAAGAATTTTTATTTCACATTCAAATAATTAGGGAAAATGGATTTTTCATTTGTGCAAGGCAAAAGCCAGCCTTTGGGTCACACGAAGTGTCAACAAGAAATTTGGTAGAAACTAGGAAGAAATTATGTAGAAATTAAGTATAAATAAACATTTCACGAAAAACTACACATATTCACAGTTTTCCACCTTAACCTAATATCCAATAAAAGATAAAAACCAACAACACTATCAATGCAATCAATATATTAATGAAAATCAGTTAACGCATGCGTTATTCAGTTGTTATTTGGCAAAGATTCGAGAACAAACTATTCATTGACCCGCCGTGCGTCGCAAGGCAAAATGGTGCCTGCAAATCAAATGCACCGGAATACGTCTGCATAAATAGAATGTTCTGGAAAACAAATCATTAATATTTACTTGATTTTGCGATTCTGATTAGCTATGGACACTCTATTATTGACAAGTTTGGTTTTTGTTTTAAGAGGTCAATAGTGGTCATTTCGACCCTTTATAGAAGGAACATCGTAAGCAAAAATGGGTGTTTTATGCAGGAATAGGTTTTCTCTCCCCTAATTAAATAAAAAAAGGAAGACGAAGAAAGTTAAAAAAAGAAGGAAGTTAAGAAATATTAATTACTACACGGTGGTGGTTACTATATAGTGTCTTCAAGGCTATAGTGAATTAAGTGAATAGGCTCTTAATAAACTAGTGCGCTTCAACATTAACGATTGCATCACTGCTTACCATCAAGTGGGTTCGCAGTCAAGCACTACTGTATATAATTTAAAAAATATATATTTCTTAGAAGATCATGATTTATCATTTACACAGTTACTAATCTATTAATAGTTCGTATTAATATATTATCATAAATATTTTTTTATTATGAAAGGTAAAAATTCTATTCGCAAAAAAATCGAAACCTGTCGCTTACGATGTTTTTCCTGAAAAGACTCGATTTCGCCTTCCTCATAGGACCCAAACAATAAACTTACCATAGTTTCTTTTTTGCCCGAGTCACAGGCGATGGTGTTATCGAGCCGAGTACTGCAATGACCAATTTCCACTGGTACAAGACGACGATATTTTTCAATACACTTACTAAGAAATAAATAAATGGAGGTTGACCGGCGACTCTGCGCTTAGCGCCTAACATGTCACCATAAATATAACAAACTAGCGGTCCCGGCAGACGTTGTTCTGCCCAAAAGCGGGATTTAGTAAAAAAAAAAAATTACCCTACTCTACCTTACTCTACCCTACACTACCCTACTCTACCCTACTCTACCCTACTCTACCCTACTCTACCCTACTCTACCCTACTCTACCCTACTCTACCCTACTCTACCCTACTCTACCCTACTCTACCCTACTCTACCCTACTCTACCCTACTCTACCCTACTCTACCCTACTCTACCCTACTCTACCCTACTTGTTAAAAAGTACCCTATGTCCGTCTCCTGGTTCTAAGCTACCTCCCCACCAATTTTCAGCCAAATCGGTTCAGCCGTTCTTGAGTTATAAACAGTGTAACTAACACGACTTTCTTTTATATATATAGATTGTAGCGGGGTCGACCTCACTCATATTTCTGCACTAGTGCGAAAAACAGAAAATTGCTGGCATATAAGCGATAGGCATAAGAGAAGGGCCAAAAGCATTTGTGAGTGAAGTGATTTGATGAAATTTCTCCCTCAAAAAAGGAGGCTCTTTGTTTGAATTTCCTGTAGAGTATGTCTCTTCCTAGAATTGTCATTCCTTTCTTTCAGCGACAGTTATTGTCAAAATGCCCACTATGTGAGCTTTTTGTGGAATTTTTTTGAGTTTTGATTCCTTGTGGCTATTGTGATGTCATTGGTGTAGGTTTGTATCTCCAGTGTCTGCAGAGCTGGACAATACATGGAGTCATTGAAACAGGTCCAATCTTGGTAAATGGAGCTGATATAATTTTACTGTAGTTTTGACTAGTGATGTAAATTGAAAAAAAAAAAAACAAATTTTTTTTCACCTTCTTGAAAAAAAACTTGGCACTGGTATCTTTTCTTTTCTACATTTGGTTTTTTTTTTTCAGAAAAAGTTAAATTAAATGGAAAAAACTAAATGTGATTGTTTTATTTTTAAATCAATGAAATTTGAACTTATACATAGAGGTAGAGAAAATGTACGATTGAAAGGCTAATTGATCTAAACGAATTTTTTTCCAATATTGAGATAAATACACAGAAAAGATGCCATCTTTTCTTTTCTACATTTAGTTTTTTTTTTTCAGAAAAAGTTAAATTAAATGGAAAAAACTAAATGTGATTGTTTTATTTTTAATTCCAGTCAAATTATGTTTATATCAATGAAATTAGAACTTATACATAGAGGTAGATAATAATATGTACGGTTGAAAGGCTAATTGATCTAAACGAGATTTTTTCCAATATCTCAATATTAAATACATATTCGGAATCAGCAATTTTTTCTCCGTCATTTGAGTTGGGTTGCAATTTTTTTTGAAAAAATGTCGCTTAGATCAATTACCCTTTCAACCGTCGTTAAGGTGTTATGAACTCAAAAAATACTCAAACGTTCATCAGTGCTACTACCATCAACTTCAATAAGTATTGCCAATTATTTTGAGACATTTATGTAATATTTAACAAAAATAAATGGTATTTCTTTATTAACCAAAGTAAATCTAATATCAGCTCATTTTTAATGATGACCATTATTTACTAGGTCTTACTATCGTAATTTTGAAAAAAAACAAAAATCCAGGAAAAAACTTTGTTTTCAACGTTTTTTTTTTTATCTCAGAAAAATAACCGTTTTTTTACAACTCTAGTTTTGACCACCTCAGTGCCTCAGCTTGCCGAGAATGCTGATACGATACATTTGCTGCTAATTACTGCAAAATCATTAGAATGTGTTACATATATACTATACGCATTCTTACTTGACACTGGAACTTGACAATCGTATTAAAAAAAAAAGGTAAATATACGTACTTATGAAATATCGCATGGTTTGCCCGCTCGGTCCATTTATCAGTGACAAATCATTGTATTCGAATTCCTGAAAAGAAAATTTGTGGAAAATTAAAGGAGTTAAGCAGAAAGTTTTCCCAATAATTTTTCACCAAGGGGACGACAATCGTACTTAACAAACTACTTTTTTTTTATTTACAATAGTTTACAATAGATAAAATCAGATTGTACAAATTAAATTAAATTAGAATAGATTTGTGGTTTATTTACAATAAAGATTAATTAAACTCATAATTAAATAACTAATTATAAATATTAAAACTAATAAACGTAATAGCTTAATATAATATTCAAACTGAAAATAAAAATTTGTAGGTAAAAACGGGCAGAAAAAGAACTCGCCCAATAAAATCAAAAAACTCATCCGCATCAATGGAAAAAGTCTGCCAGTAGGTCTCACATCCATCGGATTCTCGCGATCCACACCAGGTGATCCACACCAGGTTAAGGTCCACTTTGTGGAAGGCCTATACATCCATCACTCCAAAACCTTTCGGCCTCATCGACCATCTGTTCTGCGAGCAATGTGCCCTGCCCACTGCCACTTAAATTTGTCGATTCTTCGGGCTAAGTCTGTAACTTTGATTCAGACCTACACAAACCAGTAACTGGTTATCGCAATCGAGGTATATTATCCAGGACTATTGTCAGATTTTGTGGTTTTCAATTAGTTAATAAATCTACAAATGACAGCTGACACCAACAACTTGACATGCCTACATACACGAAGAAGTCTATTTCCATATCCGTTTACATTTATATACGCGAATTCTAGAAACATCCTTTAAAATTGGCACCAGCATAATTAGCCTTATAATGTTCTCACTGCTGGGACTCAGGCCTCCTCCTCTAGGAGAAGGAAGGGCCGTAATCCACCACACGAGCCCAGAGCATAGATGCCACATGGCCGAATTGGTCTTTCTAGGTTATGCCGGTTTCCTCACGATATTTTCCGTTTTAAGAGCAGTGGTGATAAAATTTGTTAGTCGGAGCCGCTACCACTGAAGGAATTTAAAAATTTGACTCTTATTATATATATATAAAAGGAGAAAGTAACTGACTGACATATCAACGCACAGCTGAAACTACATGGCCTAGAAGCGTAAAATTTTGCACAAGGTTTATGATGTAGGCGAGCAGGATTTTCGAAAATTTACCCCTTAATGAAACGGAGACCAAAGTTTGTATGGAAAAACCTATTTTCACGCGGACGCAACCGCTGGCAGAAACTAATCTGAAATCACTACCGATTGCTCCATCATCCTTCACCAACTATCTACGCTTCAGTCAATGCCCTATATTCAAAAAGGAAAATACCAAACATGCAACTAGTTTTCACTAACAGTACCTTTCCATTACTTAATTCACTTCATAATATCAATGTCCCTTCAGAACACCTCACGTTGCGTTCCACGTGACTGGAGATTTCATCTGAACACCGTTAGTGCAGCTTCAGTAAGGCTAAGTACACACTTGTCAGCTTATCGATCTTCTTTTCGAATTGATGATAAACTCGTTATAATGTCTGGGCCCAGTAGATGCCTACGTTAACTGTAGCATTGGTGGCACTCAGGCGGTCGCCTCCTTCTGCGAAGCAGTAATGCTAGCAAAGGAGGAGGCCGCACATGCACACGCGAGGCAATGGCCCCCGCACCCCAGCTGCTGACATTCCGATCCCGATTTCCAGCCACCCTAGGCGCCGGCTTGAGGACGGCTAGCAATGGGTAGCTCGCCGTCCGACCATCTGGTAACCGTCCGGACCGAGCCCAAGGCATCGACGACGCGTAGTGTTCCACGCGTGCCTCAAGCAGATGTCAGCAACCGTAGGGGCCCAGCAGGGTCGAAGCCTACTGGGGCTAAAGGTCTGATTCTGAAAGGAAGACTCGGCCCCGGTACGAAAGGAAAATTGGTCTGGCCGTCAAGTGCTGGGGCACACCAGCGTGTGGCACATGTTTCGAATAGCCGACGGGTCTATAAAATTATATTTCGCCAAATTGTGTTTGCAACGGCCTAGCCGGCCTGGGTGTCTACTGATTTAGTGTTTTCCATTTAGAGAGGCCTAAATTAGAGGCAATTCACATCCAGGCGGCAGATGTTGCTGGGGTTTCAAAAAATTGGATGATGGTAGGTGATGTTCTTCCCAAAGCTTCATTCTTATTTAGGTGGTGGGTCAAGGATGGCCTGTGTGCTGTGTAGAAAGCTCTTCTGCTGTTAAGCCTACTTCGGGCTGGTTTGTGTTCAAAAAGGAGATGATCGGAATAGAGAGCTTATCGATAATAATACGCTTTATTTTTCAAACTTCCCGACTTCTAGACAATACAGAAGTGCTTGTTGTTGTGACATTTTGTTCGCAATGGGATCTAAATTAAATCGAGGCGGAATTGAACTAAGAGTGTGATGCCTTCAAGAGCGATCATTTCACAGTTCACAATACATCGTAATTTTTTCAACTGAGCCAAAATGGTACAACGTTTTTTTTTTTCGCAGCTAGACTGTTAGGGTTGAATTAGTCGCGGGCTCGAACTCGCTTATGGGTGAGACCAAAGATTGTGACGTCTCATCTGACATTGTGTACGACAGCGATAATATCAAGTATGACCAGTTAGGCGCTAATCTATATGCACATCGTATAGTTCGCACGCATACAAACACCGTTCCGAACTAAAATGAAATTAGAGGGTGCGTAAAATCTGAGAGTAGTACTTTGGCAATTCAACTCATCAATTCAAATTCATCAAGTTTTATGAAAAAACCACTGCATAAATCTAATGTAGTGGAATAAATTGTATACAACTCTTCGATAATAAAAGTGTGTCGGTACCGACTTCGTTTTTGAGATTTTATACGATTTTTGTTACTTTTTACACTTAAATTTGCGTTAAAATCATCAAAAAACCAAAACTTTGTTGTAACTTTGTAACGGAAATTATTTTTGTTTTTCTGTTTCCGTACAGACAAAATTAAGAACATGATATATTACAATGTCAAATTGTGGAGTAATACCCCCCCCCCCCCCATTTGGTGTGGAAAAAGTGTCGACTAGTGTAACCTTAATTTGCCCCCTATATCTTATATCTATTTTATATTATCAATAAAAAAATCTGTGAGCATGTAGTACAAAGATTGCCGACGTAGTGTCTTGGAACATTCCAACGTTTTTTTTTTTCAGTAAAATCCCGGAGTCTGTATTTATGTTTGTGTTATTTTTTCTAATTGTTAAACCCCACCATTCTTTCTGTACTTATACTGTCCTCCACTCCATGGTTCTTCCTGTAATGACACTGACTATTACTGAACTCCACGGATCTTCCTGTAATTATAATATCCCCATCTGTTCTTCCTGTAATGATACTGACCCTCACGGTTCTTCCTGTAATGTTACTGATCCTTACTGCTTTTCCTGTAATCATACTGACCCCCACGGTTATTCCTGTATTAATATTGACCCCCTTGGTTCTTCCTGCAATGATACTGGTCCCCACAGTTCTTCCTGTAATGCTACTGACCCCTACTGTTCTTCCTGCAATGATAGTGGCCCCCACAGTTCTTCCTGTAATGATACTGATCCTTACTGCTTTTCCTGTAATCATACTGAATCCCACGGTTCTTCCTATATTAATAGTGACCCCCTTGGTTCTTCCTGTAATGCTACTGACCCCTACTGTTCTTCTTGCAATGACAGTGGCCCCCACAGTTCTTCCTGTAATGCTACTGATCCCTACTGTTCTTCCTGCAATGATAGTGGCCCCCACAGTTCTTCCTGTAATGATACTGATCCCTACTGCTTTTCCTGTAATCATACTGAACCCCACGGTTCTTCCTGTATTAATAGTGACCCCCTTGGTTCTTCCTGTAATGCTACTGACCCTTACTGTTCTTCTTGCAATGATAGTGGCCCCCACAGTTCTTCCTGTAATGCTACTGATCCCTACTGTTCTTCCTGCAATGATAGTGGCCCCCACAGTTCTTCCTGTAATGATACTGATCCCTACTGTTCTTCCTGCAATGATAGTGGCCCCCACAGTTCTTCCTGTAATGATACTGATCCCTACTGTTCTTCCTATAATGATATTGACCCCCACGGTCCTTCCTGTAGTACTACTGACTTCCACGGTTTTTTCTACAATAATACTTGCTACTACTGTTGCTCTTGTAATGTTACTGACCCCCAGCGTTCTTCCTGTAGTGATGTTGAGCCGCACGGCTTCTCTTGTACTGAGTTGTCAGTGAAAGCTCACAGCACAGTGTAAACTAAGCCTAGTAAGTGTTTGTTGTCATATTAAGTCAAGTACTGCGCTTTGTAGCACATCTGACTGTACAATTCTGGTAGTTACGATGTTTTATTTATTATGTTTCGATGGAGTTACGATATATTTGGTAGATGTGTTGGTTTGGTCTAAATACATTGATGTTTTGGTACACGTGGACAGTTAGATGTTGATTATATTGGTTCACTTTCAAACACGCAGTATGAGTACCAACTACTTTAAGTGCCAGATTAACGACGTTACATGAGTACCAAATATGCTATCGCACGCTATGCCGGAGGACGTAAGTTCGATTCCCACCCAAGACAAATGTTTGCACAATCATTTGTTCTGGGTCTGGGTATAATATATATTTATTATATATAAAAGGAGTAAATGACTAAAATATAAAAACACAGCCGAAACTACTGGGACTAGGAGCGTTGAATTTTGTACAAGGTTTCCTTTTATAACGCAGGCGAGCACTTTTTCTAAAACAAAAGGGAACAAAAAGTGAAGAGAAACTAGTTTATTTTAAATTGATTTCCATAGATGCCTAGATAATATACACAAGATACTGTGTTTCCAAAATATCTAATGAAAATTGTGTAATAACGTCATCATCGCGTAAGAGCGGTTGCATGAAAAAACAGTGAAAATGTATGTCGAGTTGCATCCCCTTTAACTATGATTTGTGTGAGTGCGCTTCAGGGAGATGTCAGCAAATCGTAGGGGCCCAGCAGGGTCAAAGCCTACTGGGACCACGGGTAGTGTGAAAGCGAAACCCGGGGCCCCTGGATAAAGGCAAAGAAGGATCAGGAGTGGGTTTTTTAGTCAGTAAAAGTCTGACACTATCTCCCGCTCCCAAGAGAGAGATTTGTCATTAGATGATTTTCCCACATAAAAAAAAGAAACTATTATTTAAGTCTAACTATACCTTTTCTATTCATGTTAATTTCGGAAATTCAAATATAGCAGAATGCTTACCGTTGTATCGTATATTTCACAATTTGTTATAACTCTGTTAACTCATTACAATATAGGTAAGGCTAATTTAAATTTAAAATAGGTTAAAAGGAAGCATCATGAATTTTACGCATTTACTTGCATTTGCATTGCATTGCATCTGAGATTGACAGACAAGGCTAATAGTATATCAGGCTTGTTCAAAAGTGTCACCGCGGTTCTGGGAAGAAAGAGGCAACCGAAGGAACACAGATGGGTTTTAGTCAGTAAAAAGCAAGTAAGTAAAGCTTAACTTTAAGTAACACTACTAAATCTACTACTTTTCCTTTTTTTTCTTCTTTTTTCCTTTTTTTTCGTTTTTTCTTCTACTTTTTCTAGTAGTAATTTAGTAAGTAAGCTTAGCTTTTGTAAGTTTAGCTTGAGAGAAGTGATCAATGATGACGTCACGAAGTAGTGGATGCACGAAGGCTGCGTTGATGTTCTTTGTCGTCACCAGTGTGGTGGTAGGCGGAACAGAGTGTAAAGTACCGCAAACCTCCGTTGAAAAGGGAGGATCCTCCGACCAGACGGGTGTTATGTCTGGTGGGCAACTGCCCGTTAGATGACTTCTGGCTGTTCTATATGTTCTAAATGCGCGGAGAACTTTAATTGCGCGATGCAGGATTAGTTCTCATGTGCCGTTATACAGATTTCTAGTGATATAGATGCCACTACAGTCTGACACTCCCCCTCGCTCCACCCAATGCGGGAGAAGTTATTTGATTATTTGCCACCTTAAAATTAAAGGGCATCTATATCACTAGAAATCTGCATAACTATGGTAGTTATGTCGGGTTACGTGCAATATTTGTTTTCGAAAAATTTACATGCATCTAACTGCTCCCGCCCTGGTTGGAGCAACAGTGAGTTTTAGGCTTTTATACATATACTGACTAAAACCAAACCGTGTTCTTTCAGTTGCCTTTTGCGTCCCAGGGCCACGTTGGCTGGGCACGCCATAATTATGGCGGTAAGTCCCCTCTTTTATGAGTGGTTAGAAAGACGTTACGGCGTCCTTAACTTCCGCATGTCGCAGGTTCACACCGGACCTGGTAAGTTCGGGAGGTTCCTGCACCGGATTCGTGCGCAAGAAACCTCCGGATGTCATCATTGGGCGAAGCACCGGCGCCGTGTCCTCGTGGGGGCGATCGGCGGCATCGACCTATCACGCCGGGCCCTGGTACAGGCCATGGACCGGAGCTTCGACCTAAAGCGGGAGAAGTCATTTGATGATTGCCCACCTAAAAATATAAATATAATATTATATATCGGATCCTACGGTATTAGAGTGGAGTAAATGACCGCTATTGCCCTGCTAAAACGAAACAACTATAATTATTTTCCGATAACAAACATTGTTTTTGAGGTTGTATTGGAAATCATCATCAAATAATTTGTCTCAAACTGGGTGTAGTGAGAGTGAATGTCAGACTTTTCCTGACAAAAATTCACCCGTGTTCCTTCACTTGCCCTATGCGTTATTCACAACAACAGACAAGCAGATCATTGTTTTCACTTGACGACTAAAAATGGCAGCTCCGTAACCGCTTAGCAACATACTGCTCGTATTTTTCCTATAACCAATTAATTATCCAACCAAATCTCTCACAGACAACCGCAAATTAGTATTAATAATAGGCTTTAATAATTTATATTAATACTACATCCATCCTGTGCGAAGAAAGTGTTCATAGTTAATAGTACCAATTATTAATTAAATGCTATACAAACGACGTATTATCAAAGCGTGAGTGAACTGCCCTGATTATTTAATAAATTAGCAAACCAATACGCTTAATTGATATGATATGTACCAGGAAGACACCACAATCGACCTTACCACTTTCACTAGATACTAAAAATAGAATCTTAGTTCATTGACTTAAAGAAGGAATTCGGATGTCATCGAACGGAGCGCTTCCGACGTTTTGATTTAGCAAAATAAATTGCTACAAAGCTCAATGATCCCGCCACTGTGTGCATCAGAAAATGAACTCTACCATTCATTTTTAAAGTTTATATTTCCTTGTTGTGGAACTTGCGATTAAAGCCTTTCTCTGCGGCAGATTTATCTCGAGCTCGCGAAGTTCAACGTCCGTCCTAGCCCCCCCGTCCCCTGCGAGACGACTGCTTTTGGTAATTAACAACAAAAAAGTCTAATTATCAGGGTGTCCAGTTAGAGGAAATGATTAAGTCCCGATTGAAGCCAAGTTCGTCTCAGACGTGAAGAAAAAAAATCTTTATAAATAGGAATATTGTTTATGTACATATGTAGCATAGTCGTCAGAGGCACGGCTTGCACAGGTGTCTTGATAATATTTACTGACAGAATGCGTCATATTTCAGATCTTACGTGCTTCAAAAACATTGCAAACATAACGGAAATGTCCTTCATAATTTTGCATTTATTGTGTCATACGTTTCTGTCATTTGTTTTATTCTTTGATAGTAAGTCATCAGTTTCTTGTAACAGGTGTGGTCAATAAATTTCTTATTCACGAAAGTGAGGATTTTATGACAAAATTATACATGACAAGTTTGGGATGAAGCGTCGTATCATGTTTTTTTCTTAAGTAAATCTTTTTGGCGCGTTTTTTTTTTGACAGCAGCGTAAATGTCAAAATCTTTTTTTTTATTTGTTCCTTGACCAAGTTCTTCAGTTGAAGTAATAGAGATTACATATTTCTTAATAGTTAATTTGTTTACCATTTAAAATATGATGTACACATTCAAAAGTTTTTGTAGTATTTGGCAGCTAATATATCAATTCAGCCTTCTCGGCAAACTTTGTTGAAGTACACTACAATAAAATTCTCAGTACCGTTTTATCGCGATCGTGCCTGTTTCAATAATTCCACATATTGTCCAGTTGCGCAGACACTTGATTAGAAATCAATTTTTGAATAATTAAAGCAGCCACTGAACTTAACCCGAAGAAATATTTTTTTTAGATAAATATATAATTACTTAAAGTTTTCCCAAATTCACTTGTAATACACAGAAGTAAACAAAAAAGTTACAGAAAAGTGAACAATCACTTCAAATAAGTTTGTCTGAACTTGGTCTAGACGAGTCGAGACGTTCGTTTATTGATTCTAGTGCCGTCCGATCGCATCGCCAAAAGTTCGGTTGTTGACCCGACACCCCTATTCTGGACTAATTACTGTTGAGTATCGATTCTATTCGAGATTGATGATTGGTGTTGCAGTCGATTGGTTTTTGTTAGTACAACAGAAGTAAGTATAAAATAGGTACCATAGAGATGACTTGTTTTAATCATGTATAGGAATTTCGGCAATTGCCATTTACATTTTCTCGATAATAATCCAATGAGTAAACCAAAACATGGCTGTTTTGCATCAAATCAGAATAAAGGTGAACGATTTATAATGTGAATCAAGACAAACCAATAAACTAAGTTAGTTATTGCCTTCCTCTTAACTTTTGCAATTTAATTGCTTTATTACTTGCCGAAGATTCAACGTTGTGAGAATGACGATTTCGTACGGAGTTGTTAAGTTCCACTACTCGGCAACAGATGGCGCCGTTTTTCGTAGTGGGAAAACAGATTGGAAAATTAAATGCATTTTTTGGCCGACGAGTATTTGAATACTTGTTTCTGTATTTTTTTTAATAATACATAAATAAATAAAATAACACTGGTTAAAAATGGTTTTATGTACGTAACTAATTTTTGCTCACACCTTTATAAAAAAAAAAACCCAATGCCACCACCTTTTTTTAGTCAGTTAAAATTATACTAGCACATAATAATAATATAATACATAGCAAAAACCAGAAAAGAGAACATAAACCTAATCGACTACAACGAGATCATTCGCTATTCCTGCAGCACCTGCGAATAGATTAGACATTTTTTATTCGTCACTAATTCCAACTATTCGCGTAAAGAATACGAATGTCCTCTCATGTCATCTGACAAACGATAAGTTTATTAACTTTTGTACTTACGTCTTTTTACGATAGGTACAGAAGTAGGGTTGAAATAAGTATAATTATATTATAATACATAAATTGCCGCATTTCCTTGTGTAATCGTCTATTTTGCTATTAAATTTATTTTTATTTTTATTATTGTAATTTATGTGAAAAACGTATTTGAGCATTTACAGAATAAGCACCTACACTTATACAGGTGTGTAAAATAGCATAGTATTGCAAACTCTAAGCATTTTTCCATTTGAGTAAGAAGAAAAACTTAACGCAACACGCCATATAATATATAATGATGAAAAGTACATAATAATAGCAATATTTGCGTCAGCATTTTTCATTATTTGATAGCTTTTTCTTTTCAGTTGGTAATCATCCAACGACTCTTTCTACTCTGGAGTAAGAGAGAGGGTCAGACTTATACTGGCTACAACTTACCTGTGTCCTTCAGTTTTGTCCCTACGGTTTTACTGAGGTTCTGTTCCTTTTCATACGCTGAGGGCAAGCCACCTACTGCTCGGCGTCCGCAAAGCCGCGCCTACGGTGGCCGGGATTCACCCTACGACACACAGCACATCACACAGCACACAGCTTCTTTTCCTTACATAAAAAAATAACGAAAAAATTTCATATAATTGTTCCAAATGATATTAATTTGAAAAAATAAATCTTCAGGTCAATGAATAGTCAATTCTATTTTCGCCAACAATACATTTATTCTCCTTTACATAATTCAGTCTTTAATATTCTCGTAAACACAGTAAACAATTTACATCAATTACGATTTCTAGCTAAAACAAAAAACGTCGATCACTTCAATAGCCTCGGTTGATTTCCAAAACGCGCATGCGCGTGAGCAGAATGCTTTGCTCAGGTCGAATACACACTAGTCTCCAAATAACAAATAAGTTTCTTGTACTTTAAAAACATTCAAATTAAAGTAGCTTTCTCATCTCAGCGGCAATTAATTATCATCTGTAAATAACATGTAATATAATAAACGTACATCCTTCAGTGACCTTACCATCACGTTAAAATGTTAAACGTGCGAAGAGAAAGGGAGATGGAGAGGGATGGACACCCTATATAACTCCATTCGTAGAGGCCCAGCAGGGTCGAAGCTTACTGGGGCTATGGGTAGTGTGAAAACGAAACCCGGGGCCCTGGGACGAAGGCAACGAAGGAACAGGAGTGGGTTTTTAGTCAGTAAAAGTTTGACACTATCTCTGGCTCCGCCCAAGAGCGGGATTTGTCATAAGATGATTTTCCCAACCAATAAAAAAAAGAAACCCTATAGGTATAACTCCATCCTTTTAGCAGTTCAGTTTAAGTCGTCAAATGGACTTGTTAAGGGGATGCAACTCGACATACATTTTTACTGTTTTTCATACAACCGCTCTTAGGCGATTATGACCTTATCACACATTTTTCATTAGATATTTTGGAAACACAGTATCTTGTGGATATTATCTTGGCTTCTATTGAAATCAATTTATAAATTTGTGTAAAACTAATCCAGTAAAGACCTCTGAAAATCTGCTATTTTATCATGAACTTTGACACTTCATAATTTACTCAAAAATATAAAAAGTCAAAAAGTATAACAATAGAAACCTTGCAAATTTATTGAAAATTCTGAATGATGAAATTATTTTTCAAAAACTTTAAGGTTTTAAAAAAACACATATTTCTTGGAACAAGTTTTGTAAAATATTTGAGTAGGTAAATCACGGAATTATCGAATAATTTACAATTCGAACCAGTAGTTCCTGAGATAAGCGAGTTCAAATAAAGAAACTGTTCAGCTTTATCTATATATAATATAAGTATATATATAAAAGGAGAAACTGACTGACTGACATATCAACACACAGCCGAAAATACTGGGATTAGGAGTGTGAAATTTTGCACAAGGTTTCCTTTTATAATGTGGGCGAGCACTAAGAGAAATCCAAAATTCATACCCTAAGGGAATGAAACAGGAGTCCAAAGTTTATATGGAAAAACCTATTTTCACGCAGGCGAAGCCGCTGGTAGAAGCTAGTAGTATTATAAGTATATATTACAGTTAGGCAAAAGGGATTTCTTCATTAAAAAGACCAACCGCATGTCTTATCAATATCTTAAAGATCACTTTAAAATGCATGTATACTTTTTAATATGAGGCAACTCTAAAAAGGAAAGCATCGTGAGGAAACCGATATGCCCGAAGACTTGTGACATCCACCAAAAGGGCCTGCGTGGTGGATTCCGACCCATCTCCTCTCCTAGAGAGGATACCTGAGTAGCAGCTGCAGCAGTGGGAACGTTATTACTATAATTAGCCTAATTATGCTGGCAGTAAAAAAAAAAACTGAAAGGTTTTGAAAAATCGGTTGTCATGAGAAGGAATTAAAAAATGTAGTGAAAAAAAATTTTCTTTGAGAAAGACGATGAGTCTGGAAAGGAGATAACTGCTGAAATTACAACTGATAGAGAAGTATAGTAATGTAAAATATAAGAATAGAGTAGGAAAATATTTTAAAATCGAAATATTCGAATGAAACTTCACACCACCAGTTGGCGCCACTTAGCCGAGAGTTCTTCTACTTTTGAAAACGTATAATGACGTTGACGTCAATTTAACTAATTAATGACATTAGCTTAAGCGTTTTGTCAGGTGCTTGGACCTGACGACGCAGTGCTGCCACCAGGTGAACGTCAATTTAGAAAACCTGACACATGTTGTGTCAACGACATATAAATTAGGATAACAGGTCGAGAACGACTGGATGATGAAGAGAATAACATTTTATTGTACACCAAAACAGTTCTACACAGCTCTTACACATGAACTATTAAGGTAATACTTGTAGCGACATCTATGACACCAAACAGGAACTAAAATTCAAAATCCTGCATCGCAGTTTCTCCGCGTTATTAGAACACTAGCTTTTGCCCACGACTTCGCCCGCGTACATAAAATATATGTCACTAAGGAATAAAGCAGCTTTCTATTGAAAGAAAGAAAAACATTTTATTTGGCGGATCAATGCGCAAATTTACAACTAAACAAATCAAAAGTATATTAAGTGAAAGAAATACTAATAGAATAGAATACTAATACAATATAATAGTAATAGAATATTGGTGAAAAATTTTTACCAATCGGACCAATCCTTCGAGACCTCAAACAAAAAACAAACTTTACATCTTTATAATATTAGTGTAGATATAAAACAGCTCGAAGTCAACTATCGGGCAGTAGCCCGGATCACACATAACACCCGTCTAGTCGGAAGATACACCCTTTTCAATGAAGGTTTGCGGGATTTCACACCCTAAACTGGTGACCCTCGACTATGAACGTCAGCGCAGCTGGGTACTACATCGTGGCGTCATCATCACTTCCTCAAGCATTCGAGCAGCGAGCCATACTTTAGCGAGTCATACCATAATTACAAATTAAATAAAAAGGTGAGTTAGAATTTTGATTCCGACTCACTTTTTTATCTTGAATCTTTCAATACTTTCAGTACAAACCAGTGTATTCATGTGCCTGAAATGGTGCCCTTTTGAACAGAGGGCGCGAAAGCTCGATAATACTGAAATTTTTAGGGTTCCGTACCCGTCGGGTATGGGGTGCCATCCGTCTATCTATCTATCCGTCTGTCAGCGGGCTGATCTCATAAAACATAAGAGTTAGAGAGTTGAAATTTTGAAAAAAATGTGTATTATATATATGGCGCTACAGCAACAAATAAAGTGAAAAATTAAAGGGTAAAAAAAAAGTAAAAAAATTCCCATACAAGAAACGTTATTTTGTTATCGTTTTTTTTTTGCTCAATTTTAATATTGTAGTATGGAACCCTTCGTATGCGAGTCAAACTCCCACTTGGCCAGTTTTTTTTTTATCTTTTCAACCTATTTCTCTCTCGTTCTTATTAGCGCAGGTCCAAGGACTATCATTTCCTTGGACCTGCCCTAATAAGAACGAGAAATTATTATGATTAGAGATGTACAGATACTCGATATAATCGGCAATCTGGTTTATCGTGAGTCATTAGTCTATTAGTCGATACGCTTTCAAGATTCGATTGATCAGACAACCTAACAAGTGTCCAATTCTGCATATATAATTTTTATTAAGTGTAAATGTACATGATAATCTGTTTATTCGTTTTTATACTGCATGTTATGAAAGCGCAAATGCATTTCTAAGAAAAACAATATAAAACTCAGCTATTTCAAGCATAAAATGTCCGGAAGCAATTCATTTAAAGTCAATAGCTGTTATTTACAATGTGTGTCCAGTAATAGATACGTTTTGTCTTGAGAAATCATTATTATAGTCAAACGAGCGCATGTTAAAACGGCATAGAATTGCAAATGACAATATAAAGCGTCCAGAACAAAGGGACAGTGTAAACATGGCATTAAATGCGCGGCACTATGCAGCCTACCCCATTGTACACCATAGATACTGGCCACACAAGCACAGCTATGTATAGTCACTCGCCAGAGTTTACTGGGCTAAAAGTTGAACGAACCTAGGAAGCGCTTGCGTCTCATTGCTCTCAGCTCTCGCACACAGCGCCAGCCAGATAACATACGTACACGGCTACACCAGCGAAGAAACAAAGATGGACTCGACACACACCGATGGAAACTAACCGTGAGAAATGTTGATAACTCACTTGCGTTAGTGAGCCCGATCGTCACTTCCGACTTTGAATAGAATCAACACGCTCGAAACGCTTTTCGAAAATCAAATTCTTTGTTTAAATTTTTAACGTGTGAATGAACTTTTTGTTTGTGTGCGTTAGTTTTGGGACAGACAGAGACAGACATAGCCAATCAGCCGCAAAGAATTCATGACACGTTTGCTCGGAATCGAAGCGCAGACAAATTGATGATAAAAATTTATAATTTATCATTTGATCTGAGACACCTGCGCGATCACAATCGACAATTTGACGTATATTAAAATGAAATGTTAAATTAGAAAGAGATAGGGTTGCAATTAATATTAGAGCTGTGGTGTGAGTGAGCGCGTAGGCGATATGTTTAATGAGAGTCGGGTGTACTCGTATGACTGGGCGAACTCCGTCAGCGTATGTAAGCCTGGTAACTTGGATCTCGTTTGCGCATACATTTTATTACGAGTTTTTTTACATGCAGTTTAAAATAACCCAACCGGCTTGACAGGGCCATTTCTTAAAAATGTCTTTGCATTTCCGCGTTGAGAAAAGTAAAAAGGGCATTCGCGCCTAAAATTCATTACAACTTGAGCAGACACATTCTTTGTGAAATTCCTCATGAATGCATGACATTGTAACGATTTTATTCAAAGTGTTAATATGGTCTTTATACTTAATATTTACGTAATTGAAAATTTTGGAGATACGCATAAGAAGATATTTTTTTATTAAAAATCGCATTTCATCATGTCGAGGCGTCATTACGGTGTTCAAACGTATGTTTAACTGTAGAGTAAAAGTTATAAAATTAAATTAAGTGCTGGTATTATGACTCAGTAGATATCTATTACTTAACTGGCATCACAACGCGTTTGCTTACAAAAAAAAATATTTGCCAACACATCATCAACCAGCAGCATAACAGTAATGAAGTTGTCATTCCGTTCAATTTGAGCTCATTGCCAGCGTCTGACATTCAATACAAAGGCTTCGTATGTGAGTTACTTCAATAAAAGCATAATAGCTGCTGGCTTCTTGACATTACTCATCGTGCTGTCGAGAGCCAACAATCGATTACACTAATTTGTTGTTAACGACTCGTCATTGGAAGACAAAACAAAAGAGAATGCGCATTCATTGAGGGAAATCCATCTTGGAATTTTTTTAACACATTTTTTTTTATTATAGACTCGCGTTTGTCCATTATCTCACCTGATGGTAAGCGATGATGTGGCCGGCAATAAAACACGCTTGCCTAGAAGTAACCTATTCACTCTTGACTTAAAGATCTATAGCTATCAGGAAACACAGACAGATTTCTTTCCCATTTCAAATAAAGACAAAAGCAATTATTTTTATGGAGCTACAAATGAGATTCTCATCAAAAATTTAGTCCGTCAGCAAAAGCCACCGATAAAATCAGTTCTGTTTTATATAAATTTCGATACTGCTACAAAAACTACCTATTTCATAAAATAAACAAACCTAGACAACTTCTATGAACATTTTCACGCGAATTTTCCTCTACCAGGAGCGCAGTGCGTCGAAGAACATCGGTATTAGTCTAGTATTAGAACGATCGATAGCCCGTCTCGTGATAAAACAGTTTTATAGGTCGTCTTAGAATTAGATAGACAAATTATCTGATAGCGTGAGGCATGAGACAGATAATTTTCGTGTAAATATTTATGAGGTTCACGATAAAAAATATGTATGACTTTTTTGATGGAATTTATTCATTTAAAAGCAAGTAGGCGCTTTACTTTGTAATTGTAATTAAAAGTCAGGTTTATAAAATAATAATAATAATATTCCACAAATTTCACACAACGCCATCTAGTCCCAAACTAAGCAGAGCTTGTGCTATGAGTACTTACTATACAACTGATAAACATACTTATATATTTCTAAATACATACATATTACAGATAAATTACACCTAGACACAACAAATGATAGTTCTCATCACACAAACATTCGTCCTGGGTGGGAATCGAACCCACAACATTCGGCATAGTAGTCAGGGCCACTGACCACTACACCAACAGGTTACTCAAATAGAATAGGTGACAACTGTAAGAGTATCACCTACAAGGTGTATGGTGTTTACTTACCCACCTAATACAATGTATCAAGAAAAGTTTGGAAGCAAAGAAGAGTTAAAAAATATAAGAAAAAAAAACAAGATAAAATATTTAAACATAATATTTTCGTAGCTATAACATTAAAATAAAACAAAAAACCACAAAAACAACAAAAAATAAAACAAATACGTAAATGAAACATTGTTTTCGTAGAGCCTACTACGATTCGTAGCGCTACGCAGTACTACGCACGTATTGTAACATTTGTTATTTTGTAGCGTGCAGTTAGGGCTTTCAATACTGGTATTCTGGGAACCTATAATACTGTGATCACGGATATATGTTGGTCCTTTTTTAATTATATTGTATAATTATGTATTATTGCGATTTGCTGTATTAAGTAGTAGGAAATTGTATTATCTATTCATATAAACAAAGTTGAAGTGTCCGTTTGTTTGCTTTAAAAGAGATTTTGACCTGTAAGTGTGTTTTTATGTTTCTTCTCGGGGTAGTCAGCTAAAAAAACACTGGCCTCATGAAATTTAAATTAACCAAACAATCGATGTATTAAAGTGATTTTTAAAGCATATTTGCAATATAAAAATCATTTATTATTTAATATAATATCTATTAATAATGTAATATGGAAATATTGTAAGATCAACCACTTTTTTAAAAGAGTAACCATGAAGTTTGTTGCCGGTTCTTCTGCATAGGATATAACTAATTTGAAACCGTGCAGTAGCTTCTGACGTTTTAGAAGTGCACAATGTAGGCCTATGTGAAATAAAAATATTTAGAAATTTGTTTTTTTTTTTTTTGAATATCAAAATAATTATCTAAACTAATATTATAAATATCTCTGGTTTCCCTTCAAAACTAATATTATAAAAAAATAGTTTTTTTTTTGTTTGTAGGCTAAAATTTTTTGACCAATAGAAACCTGCTTTATTCCTGAATGCATAGACTATACATGGTGTTTGGTGCATCGTGTGCCAAATTGAAATCGTCGACGGGAGGGGTCATCTGGTATCATTTCAGACCCCTAAAAACTTCTCATGCACTGTGGATTTTTTTCATCGACTTTTTATTGTTTGATGAAAATAAGACCCAAATTTTTCATTCAAATACAAATTTAAAAAAAAAATATATAAGTCGTAGACTCTGAATTTGAATTTTATTTAGATGTGTATTGTATTAGAGTACTTTTAAATTTAAAATTAGTGACATTAGCTATCTAGTTTTTTTTTTAATTGACTTGCAAAGTGTTGGACTTAAATTATAGCTGTTCATGTTACAGCTATTTACATGGTTAAAAGATTTGGAGCGTTTTCTTGAAGAATATTGTACTATATACTTAGATAATATCCCTAAGTGCTATAGCGTCTAAATAACTTTCATATCATGATATTTGCGGGCGAAACCCGTGGCATAAGCTAATTTAAAATAATCCAGTTGATTAATTAACTTTTTAACTTTGATTGTATTATCACACACACTATTGTTGTACAATGTGAAACTATAGTAATAGTATATTCAATTTAAATTAAATGACTATCAGACTTGATTTTTGTACTTGAAGCAGTAACTTTAATACTGCATAGCAATAAATTGCGATAAAATAAGATTTAATTCCGTCCAAATATTTAGAAAGAATAAAGCTTTTTCCTAAATACTTATTATCTTCTAAGTACTCCTTCTAATTAGTCCAACAAAAGATCCATCAGCCGTACCCTCGGCTACCAAGGCACCATAAGTTTCGTAGAACAAAGAAGAGTCCACAAGGAGCATTCATGACTCACCCGATCAAAGCGTGTCTTCCATTCATTCCATTCACTCGATGCTCATGATGGCCACCTCATGCGGTGTTCCGGGGTGAATGACTACGGATGCAAATGTACGGAACCCGTCCCGCGTCAATTAATGTGGACCCAGCGGGAAAATCGCGAGAAAATCGGAAATTATTGCAAGTTTACATGGTAAGGTTTATTGGTGTTTACGTTGTTAGTTGGTGTTTATTTTTATATACGTTTTCAGATAACGTTTTCTTCGTTCTATTAGATAGAATGTATTGAGAATTCTATAAATATACTAGCTTCATCCAGCGGCCTCCCTCGCGTGAAAGCAGAAAATTATCCCAAGTGAATACACTCCCGGCATAAAAGTATTCTATGTGCTATCCCAAGATATAGCCTACCTGTCTACCAAACATACACACACCTTTATAATATATTAGTGTAATAAAATATTATGGAAAACTATATTCCATACTTTAATTAAATTATAGATTTTCACTGTAGAAATCTGTTGGTTTTTTACAAGTTACTTGTAATAATAAAAAGTTTTTTTTTTTTCTAAAAGACAATGGAAAACTGTTGTCAGAAACTGATCTTACCAAATATTAAAAAAAAAAAAAACGAGAATATGTCATCACTGGCCGGTTGCTCTAGAGGTTAGTGGCACTGACTGCTATACCAGAGGTCGTGGGTTCCATTTCCACCCAAGACAAATGTTTAAATGATATACACGACCATTTGTTCTATTGCTGGGTGTCAATTATTTATAATATGTATTTATAGCAGTTGTAGTTTGGGAATAGATGGCGTTGTGTGTTAGTTATGGAATATTATTATATTATTATTACTAGTACAGTAACCAACATTAAGCCTTAAAAAGTAGTAGACACACTGCATAAAACTAATTGTCAAGCAAAATTTTCATTCCTCACACTTCCGCAGCATAAAGTAGAATTTACCTAAGACGCTATGTATCTCTGTCAATCGCGTTGCAGTCCGGACGTTGTAAATCTCGATATATCTTGTAATCCTTTCCATTCAAGAAGTAATTACCTTACTATGATACAAACAAGCGCTGCTCTGGACCTACCATTAGACTTGTTTTTAGGGCTGGGCAGACAAAAAAAAAATTTAAAAAGAAACAAAAAAAATTATAATTTAGTCTATTGTTGTCATTGAACAAGAGCATCTGTCGGAGTTTTTGGCGGCATGTTTTCGAGTGAAGTTCAGTCGCTGTTTTTTATCTCAAGTGTTTCCAAAACTGGACAATATGTGGAATCATTGAAACATGTGCGATTTCGGTAAAATGGTGCTGAGAATGATATCGTAATATTGACTAAATCAATAAAGCTTGCCGAGAAGGGTAAATACTGTAAAATCATCAGAATTTTTGAGCCATTTGCTGCCAAATGCTGCAAAAGCATCAAAATGTTTTACTTCCGCATGCTAATGGAAAACAAAGTGATTCTATTACACGAAGATATAGCTTAAAGGCCTTAGTAACCAGCGCAAAAACATTGTAAAAAAAAAGAGCATCTGTCAAATTCAAAAAATAACATTTTCTTGAGATAGACCATAATAAAAAATCGAATGCTATTGATAATTAGGTACTTATATCTATTCATGGAATGCCCTTACCGATTTCACTGCAAGCTTTTGACCCTACGGCCTGAGAATGTATGTTATATTTGATCAAGATATTACATATTAATGGTTATTACAATCCTGTAGCCAGTTATGTTACCTGTCGCTACATAATTCTGCTTCAAGTACACCATGTTTAGAACCGTTTTGCTGCCGCAGGAATGGGGAAGTTGACAATTTATAATATCTTAGATGGGAACCTAAAACAATGTTGGAAAAATACTTTCCATGCATTATTAACACGCTAAACGTTTCAACACTGTTGAATACATGCCATAATTGAATGTATACAATTTTCTGTACAAGTAATGACAATAGTTTCACACATTTTCAATTCATCGTCTTTTTATTACTAGGACATCAGAAACTTTAGCAGGTATTTTAATAAAGTACATTTATAAGTAATGCTGCTAATTAGAATTGTTATACTGAATAATATTAATATAGCATTGTGTAGAAAATATGTCAATCCACCTTTATTATCTATAAATATTCATAGAAATATCAATTTATTGTTTACTAATTTTACTAAAACTCAAAAACGGCTGGACCGATTTTAATTTTATTTTCTTAAGTTTCCTGTATTTGTGTCTTAAAGAAAAAATGTAATGAAAACCCATAAACACAGTGGCAAAACCATTGATAATTTTGTGTGGATATCGCCTCTGAAATGTAGAAAGTACTAATTTCACGGGGGCGGAACCGGGGGTGGTAACTAGTTTTCAAATAAAAGATAACTGACGATTGTAAAAAGGCCTTTGGCTATTTGAGTACAATGTATCCTTATTGCTATAGCAACTCTGAAACAAAAATACCCATAAAAAAATTAAAATAATCGCTCAACTAAACTATCATATGTAAGTGCTGTCAAACATAGCGAAAAAACAGTACTCTCCGTTCTACCTGACATAAGTAATCAGGGGAGCAGGATGTATCAGATGATATCGAGCTGACACAATCGAGTGGCGATCGTTAGACTTTATCATCGCTATCTGTGTGAGCGTGATTCTGCGTTCGATACTCCCGTCTTCAAGGATGGCGAATGGCAAAGAAATTAAAAACGAGTTTAAAATGTGTAAAAATTCATCAGTATGCTTATAAACTTAGGCAGGTGATTTTCAATTTGCCTACACATAACATAATAAAATTCCTTGATCTCTGAGTACTTTCTGTCTTTTTCAACAGATAGCCCGACTGATCTGACCCGTCATATCAAATTCTCTAAATTAAGATAAAAAAAAATTGCCAAAATAAAAAGAAAAAGCATCACCGAAATTCTAGTAATGAAAAGCCATAATTCCTTCCATATCTTTTATTTTATGCACTCCACACTGATACTTTGCTCGCAACCCTACCAGGAGCGCATAATTCTAAACAAGTTGTTCCTGCACCCGTCTAACTCGCGCGTCTGCCATCACTGGGCTAAAAGATCAATGACCGTTCAAGTGGTAACATGATGCTTATCGCATTTCTTATATTGTTGCATAAACGAGTTGACGATGGAACTTGGATGGTAACTGCGATGCGGAACGTACACAACAATCTGGCCGAAGTTTTTAAAAGACATTTGTGATTTCAGGTGCCTTTATATTATGATGTCTACGCGTCGTAGTAATTTCGTAGCAGCTAATGTTACTAAGCCAGCTACTGGCTACGAAGTTCTATGACACGCGTAGCACATAAGGGCTATAAAGGTAGGTCTATGCTATAGGAGCCGAGCAAGAGCGGAGCACGAGCCGAGCTCAAATTCGTGTAGTGTCGCGCGTGTTCGGGTCCTCTAGAGTCGGTCCACACACCTTAAGAAATATCTCATCATGTTTATTCAGAAGTAATTCTACCACGTTACTAAAAGAGTAATACTCGCCGTCGACGATTCGAGCTCGGTCCGGACGTTTACCGGACGGCTGGACGGCGAACTACTTATTACTCGTCGTAGTCGAGGTCAATGTTGCGGCAGCTGAGTCATGAGGATGTCCGTTCCCTCACGCGTGTGGCCGTAACCTTCACTAAAGGAGGCGATCGCCGCACTCTCCCCCTCGCTCCGCATTATGGCCTGTACCAGAGCCCGCCGCGAAAGGTCGCCACCGCCGATTGTCCCCACGAGGACACAGCGGTGCTGAATCTGATGCTCTGCACTACAGGCAATATGCTATTGAGTTTTCCTTTAATTCGCGGCTTTCATTATTTTGTAGATCTTTGATAGTCGATACGGATAGTCTGAAGCAGCCTCAGTTATCAAGGAGGGTTTGTGGAGGTTAGATTAACTGTCGCTCCATATAAAATTCTGATACTCCGCTGTATTAGGTTAAAGCGAGGTGTTGTTCTTTTTGGAGACTCTACACTGGAGGTTTTCGCCTGGGAACGGTCTAAATAGGTAGGTTTAACTTCGAGAAAGAGGTCGATCGTTGAATCCGACTCTCCTTAACAGCGTTTGGGAAGCCACGCGATATTTTCTCAATTGATAAGTGAAATATAGCAAAAAAAAAAAAACAGCCAAGTGCGAGTTGGACTCGCGCACGAAGGGTTCCGTACCATAATCTATATAAAAAAAAATGTTGTATGGGAGTCCCCTTAAATATTTATTTTATTACGTTTTTAATATCAATTTGTTGTTATAACGGCAACAGAAATACATCATCTGTGAAAATTTCAACTGTCTAACTGTTACGGATCATGAGATACAGCCTGGTGACACACGGACAGACAGACGAACGGACAGCGGACTCTTAGTAATCGGATCCCGTTTTGTCTTTTCGGTACGGAACCCAAAAAAAGGAAAAATTGTTTGTTAATTGTAAAAGTTACCTTTTACAATTAACAAACAATCTTCTCAATCCAGGTCCTATTTCAAAAATAATTTCATGTGCCATAGATCCATTTTATCCCGGAATAAGGTTCAACAGCCATAATCCTAAATGTTGACAAGATGGTTATCACTTCTGAGATATTGTTGCATGTTTGAACGTGCGCATGAGCATAATAAGTTTCCCTACATGTCTTGCTACCCACTACTTCACAACAGGTTGTCATAATTCCCATGGTTCGTTGGTCTCTATGATAAAATATTATAATTACAAATGTTTGAGCAATATCATATATCTGTTCTGCACAAAAACATAACATATAGTGATAGTATGACGAGTGACAGGGCAGAATGGAAGAAGAAAACGTGTTGCACCGACCCAAATAACACAGGACAAGAGCAGGAAGATGATGATGATGATGATTGTGACACAGACAGTTCATGTACAAAGGCGAGCTTAACTCAGCAATGAGTTTTGGTTTTTTATTTTTATTTTTGTTAATTATAATTCATAATTCTCAGCGATAATTGCACCCCATATTTGTACGCCTCCAGGCATAACATAGCGCTCTGTTTATAAAAAATAAGACCTGTATCTCTTTACCTATGTTAACAAATAAATTATTATTCCGTTTATTCCCGGCAAACCTTTGAATTATAGAGCGAGAACATATTCGAGGGTAGGATCCAGGTCACAATATAAACCTACATAACGTTTTTGACTTCTTTATCAGTCTAAATTGAGTCCATAGGTTTAAAATTCTGTTTTTTATAAACCTTCGTCTTTTGCAAATCCGTCAAATCAACTGAGACCTCCACCTTCATCATCAGCCAAAAGACATCCACGACATAGACCTCTCCCAAGTGTCGGTACAATGATCACAACAACCTGTCCTGTGCGTCTCGCATCCATCGGATTCCCGCAACCCTCACCAAGTCGTCGGTCCACCTTGAGGTCTACTAACGCTGCATCTTCTAGTACGCGGTCGCCACTCCAGGACCTCCACCTTAAACTGCAGCAACTACTTTTTAAGTTCGTTTATCGCATGCTAGAAGGAGGTTCTCCCTGCCAAGGTTGCGGGACTGTTCGAGAGCTACCATGGCCCTCGCAAAGGGCAACTGAAGGGAAACAGTTGGATTAATACCAGTAAAAGTCTAATACTCCCTCTCGTACCACCCAGTGCAGGAAAATTCAATTGATGATTTGCCATGTACCTAAAAAAAACTGGGCAAGTGCGAGTCGGACTTGCGCACTGAGGGTTCCGTACAAACTTACCTATGTAAATAGTAAATTTCCCAAATGGAGATTCGAAGATTTTCCCGAATCGCTAAGAAGTTTTTTTTTTGTGTGACGTAACAACATATTTACTGTTTTCAGATTTATTCATATATCTGTGTTCTAAATGATAAATGATATTTATTTTGTAAATAAGTTTAAAAAAACACTTTTACACGTCAATTTTTTTTTCGTCCGTTTTAAACTAGATGAGGCCGGCTGAGACCTTAATTTATGCAAAACTTCAGGATTTAGGGTCAACGGGAAGTAACCCTATGAATTTTGATTACCTTAGCAGTGTCGAATTGCACATTTTTTGCGACATTTAATCGTTAACTCAGAAATTTGATTTTTTCACAGGTTCAAGGGACCAGATTTGAGTATATGGTATTAATTTCAACTCGATACCTCCACGCGTTCCCGAGATAAAGGGTCTTGACAGACAGACAGATAGACGGAAAACAAAGTGATCCTATAAGGGTACCGTTTTTTTACTTTTGAGGTACGGAACCCTAAAAAAAGAAGGATGTCCTCGTACCATCTCAAACACAGTGCCATTGTGGAGCCTTTTCACAGAACCTGCATCAATTGGGGATCGTGCCCCAACCCTGATACGATACATACAATAAATTGTGGCGGGGTGGAGCTCGCACACTTTTCCGCACTAATGTGGAAAATAGAAAATTGCGTGCCTAAAAGCAGTAGAGATAAGATGTGGTTTACGAGTAAGTGTATCAACATTGAAAAGGAACATTTTGCTTCAACAGTCTGAAACGTGTGCGGAATTTATCTACCGCATCCCACCTGAAAAACTGGGAAACTGCGAAAGATTTTTATTTCTACCCGCTCTCTTTAACTTTGCCTGCAAAAACTGCTCATTTTTAATTGAATCCTTCATACAAAATTGATACCTGTCTTTTCCTGTATTCCTCATCGCTACTCTTGATACATTCCGTGTCGCGCTGGCATTTTCTTTATAGGTTCCACTTACGTTATTACTGACAGTGCCTTGTGCCACCTACCGCGTCACTTCGGGATGCGACGGCATTCTTCGGCATCTCTTCGTTTTTGATCGAGGAAATGGCTGGAGTTATGAGCAAAGAATTCGGAAACTTTTAGGAGGAATATGACATATTTGTTCTGCGAACCTAGTAGCTTTGCATGGATAAATTGGTATTATTTAGTAAGTGTACTGCTGAATTTCACAATGTTCAATGTGTTTTCCCACATGGGCTTTGAGGCTGCTTGACAAAATAAAAAAATGCGAATTTCTCATACTTTTTCTGTTAAACTGTGCTTCTGTCCCATGTAACATGATATTACTTTTGACACTCCTCAATTTTTCTTTCAACACCTGCATTATTTCTAAGACAAATACTGTTTATTTGCGCGAAAGCACTTTAACACTTAATCGCAAAAACCAACAATTACGCGGATGGCCACCACAGCATCCGCAAACCCATATGTGTAAAGCCGTCATAAGCGTGCTTAGAAAACAAACTTATATTTACCGTCGATTCTCTTACACACACAACAAAGTCGAACCGAACTTTAATTACAGGCACGCATTTAAAACTTCGCACACCACTTGCAGCGACAGCTATAAATCTCCTTTTACAAATACCAATTTGAATTCTAATACTACATAATAAAAGTTATTTTTAATTGAAAAGGTTGCTGAGACGCGTCAATCGCTGTCGATTGTAAAAGAAAGCAGAGACCAACATTTACCATCAAGGTACTAGGAAAATAGAGAATTGAAGAGGTGTACAAAAGTTCGTAGCGCGCCAGTATGTTCCACGCCTCCGCGGAATTACGTTAATTAACTGACATTACGCGTTTACGGCGGCATTTTTACGATTCGAACGTCGTCGGCCGGTCGAATGAATCTATTACAAAGGTTTGACTTATATTTTTCTTTGGTTCAATAGTGAAATTAGGTCTTATTGCAAATAGACTTACACATGTAAGTCTATTTGCAATAATTATCTTCAACATTACTTCATTATATTTTAATATTATTTCATAAATCTTGTACTGTAATGTACTTATACAGTAATTCACCGCTGTACATTTTCGAAGACCTACCCTTTTCTCACCTCTGCTGGTTTCCACTTCCAGCCTGGTTTTTGACTTTAGAAAATAGATAAGTGATTTAAATTCTACATCATCACCTTGCATGACATCATGGACCATGTCCAAACCACAATGCTTGAATGAACCTCACCTTACATTTACAATAAAAAACCGGTACACCCACCCAGTAAACATAGACAATGAGGTATTTACACAACCAGATTGCTATGAACCCTGGGTTTACTCACTTCCGTCCCTAAAACGACCCATCTTGTGAGGAATGCGGAAAACAGGAGGGGTCAACCCACAATAGTGGTCGCAGACATGATTTCACGTGGGCAACATTTCTCAATTCGGTATTCCTTTGAACGTGTGAACCTCTAGGTTTGATGTACGCAACCTTTTTGGTGTGTGTTGTAAATATTCATAGATAAAGAAAAAAACAAATGCTAGTCTAGTCAATCGTTTTTTGAAATTAGAACCTTAGAGTTTCAAAACAGCATTTTGTTGTTAAAGACAACGTCTCGTTTTAAAAATAGAATCGATATCGAATCTTGCATTGTCTGCTCGGCTTGGTTCCTGAGAGTCAAAAGAAAAATCGTTTAATCAAACAGCAATGGCAAGCAGATTGATGACCATTGAGAATTCCTTGATTCAAACAAGACACATCAATATATGAAGTTGTAATGAGTTAAGTATGATAATTAAATTAATTTATCAAAAGATCTAACAAAGCACATATTAATTAATGTTAAATCTTGTTGATCTTTATCAACATTTATGAATTAACATTTTACAAAAAGGTCTGGAGATAATGACAGTCCATTTGTTAACAAATATTTTGACGGCCGTTTTGTCAAAAAGGGTAGATAACATTGAGAGTTTTTGACGTTTTGTCGATTACGGAAGTCATTATAGGATCATCATTGTGACATTTTTGACAACTGGTTAACAACTACATTTTACTCGACTGTTCAGGAGGGTATGTAGAGTTGTATGTATGTACAATACATATTTGTATGGCGCTGTAGCCTACACGGCTGGATATCTTTAAATTCGTATTATGTTCCGAAGTGACATAGACTATAAGAATTAAAAAAAAAGAAAGCCAAATGCCGGAAACCGTTAGATATGTAAAGTCATATAACGAAAAAATTCCAAATATGAAATTCACAAAAACATAGGACATAAAAAATTACTTGTGTTAAACAAACCCGACCCGAAAGCCACCAACTACATCAGACTGCTTGAAAAGTGACTTATTACTAACTTTAGCGGACTTGTTCCATTTTCAACTATTCTAGTTGACAGATATTTATCATAGAAGAAAAGTGGCAGATTCGATGCCTATTAAGTTCCATATTCAAAAATTGCTAAGCATTCGGTCCAAAGGTTGAATGTCCATAGTCACATTGATAAAAATTCGTGGTTCGTAATCGGCAATGTGCTATGGTTTCGTAATTTGGTGAATTCAGTTCTGGCGACGTAGCCTGAATTTGCTTTTGATTTTATCAAGAGCCCTTTTCAAATTCAATGACCAAATAGAAGAAAATTATGTACGAAATAAATAAATTAAGTTGGATTCTTCTCCAATACTCAGGAAAAAATAGGGAGTTACATTTTTGTATTTAGATCAAAATTAGGATTAGCAAAAGACTATTCCTTCAACAACAAAAAACAACACACTTAATGTTATAAAGAGATGTAAACCCGTTTCCTCTGAAACATTCATGAAAACCCCTTCTTTCTATGAATTTCCGATATCGACAAGTGAAACGTGACGCAAACACATCATAGTCACGTTATCTATCGATATAGCCAACGTAAACCGTCAAAAGTACCAGGCAAGCATAACCAAAACAAAAGTAAACTATTTCGACAGCCGTACGCTCAATAAAAACTTCTAAACTTGAACATACCGCGGAACAGAGACGCTGCTATCTGTCGATTCTCCCGTCTCACTCTCTTTACGTCAGTTGACAAGCAGTGGGTGAACGAACTTCGAGAGTTTACTGGGCTAAAAGTTGAATGTACCTCCGTTCGCGGACATTACGAACAAGATAGCAACTTTACCATACGCATCTTGTCAATGAAAAGACGCAAACACGTTTTGGTGTAGCGGCGAATTTAATCAGTAAAGCGGGTTATTAAAGTTTATTTTGGTGTGCAAGTAGTCAGATTATGTGTCGTTTTGGAATAGAACAGCAAGTTTCTCACGACTACCACTACATTGGCACGTTAGTAGTGAGACGCGTGTGCAGATGGGCGACGGTGTATGTTTGTGTGCGCTCGAGGTTGGTGTAGTCTTGAAAATAATTTCGCGGTCACACCAAGCCGGCGGGTTCATATAACCTGAACCACCTGTCTGTGTTGTGCGCCTAGTTATTTATATCTATGCGCGAACCTATGTAACATAGCTATATGTATTATATATTATCAAAATAAACCAACATATCTTGGCATACGAAGTAGTTTTCATAGGTGTATGTTCGGTTCATATGTTTCGTTCAACATACATTTTTGTTTTTTTCTGTTCGTTTGCGATAACACTCGTAAATGTTACATCCAATGGTTTGATAATTCATCTTCTTTGAGCGATTACTCTAAGAAAAAACGCAATGAAATCGAAAGCCTAGTTCGTAGACGCGAAAATGCCTACACCTGCGTCAGACAATTCTACAGCTGCTGACTTCTACTTAGGTATTGGATACTTGAAAAATATACTCTTTATAGCATAGCTATCATTATGGCATCTTCACGCCATGTCTGAAATAATTGGAACAGTCTTATTTTTAACACAAATAGGTACTAACATTAGCTTTGTCTTGTCTCTGCATCGTACATAAATTACTTTGTTTTTAACAAGGAGTTTAAGTATGGAACATAGGACATGTGTGTTAACACTGTATTAAAATGGTTCCATAAAACGTATAATAAGCATATTGACACGTTAACAATACAGTACCAGTTAGAAGACTCTATCAAGCAGGTGTTTTCACCATTTCTCACACAATCCAAAATAAACTAGATGTTATACAGACGCTTAGATACCTAAGAGCTGTGTTTTACCACGGCCAGATATTGCATTGCGATACAACGTGGCAATACTGCCAGTCATTTGGGCACACTTTTAGTCTACAGCGATGCGGAAGAACTTTTTGACGTCAGTTTATGAAGATAAAAACTTTTATCAAACTTTTAAACTTGGAAGCCTTGGTAAAGCTAAATACAACTGAGCCCACGTACGCCACGTATGCTACGCATTATGACATCTAGGATCTTAAATTTGCTTAAAAACAGATGACTTTAGAAACATATTTGGCATACGCAACGCTGTCACCCGCGTCTCACGTAAGTCGTCGGTTATCAAACAAATCAAAGATTCTACTAGATGTCATAAAGCGTAGCATGCGTGGCAAACGTGGCTTAGTTTGTCCTTTAGCTTTTTGCTTCGCTTCGGACTACGCAAAGGGAAAATCTGACAGGGGACTATCAGACTGTTGATTAACGCGGGATCGTTATCTCCATGATATCCTGGTAACTGATACAATTTATTTTTTCTTGTTTCAGAGATTGATGCAGTGATGATGAGGTTCCCGTTCATGCAGTTCTAAGTAGTTCTTAAATTCAATCATTTATTCTCTGATAGGCAATACAAAGCCCAAAACCCGTCGATGATGGCCAGCTAAGGGCTATGCCTGCCAGGATGAGGGATTCACCGGAGTCACCGAGGCCCTAGAACACATAGGTCAACAGAAGAAACACGGGTAGTAAAAATGTGACACTCCCTCTCGTTCCACCAAGTTCGGTAGGAGTTCCGCATCTAACCATCCAAGTCTCCTAAATGACATGCCAGCCACCATAGACGCGAACTTGCAGACGACGAGCATTGTGTGGCCGTCCGGTAACCGTCCAAACCGAGCCCAAGTCGTCGATGGCGCATAGTGTTACACACAGGCCTCAAAGAGATGTCAGCTAAACCGATAGGGGCTCAGCGGAGCCGATGCCCGCTAGTTCCACGGAGAAAATAGTGAAAAGGAAACCCATGGCCTTAGCGGTGGCGATCTCTCGCGCCGGGTCTAGGTACAGACCATGGCCCGGAGCGAGGAGGAGTGGCAGGCGGTCGCTTCCTTCTGCGAAGCAGTAATGCTAGCAAAGGAGGAGGCCTCACTTGCACGCGCGAGGCAATGGCCCCCCCACCCCAGCCGCTGAGATTCCGATCCCGATTTCCGGCCACCGTAGGCGCGGGCTTGAGAACGGCTAGTTCGCCGTCCGACCATTCGGTAACCGTCCGGACCGAGCCCAAGACATCGACGTCGCGTACTGTTCCACGCGCGCCTCAAGAAAATATCAGCAAACCGTAGGGGCCCAGCAGGGTCGAAAACTACTGGGGCCAAGAATCTGATTCTGAAAGGAAGACGCGGCCCTGGTACGAAAGGCAACGAAGGAACAGGAGTGGGTTTTTAGTCAGTAAAAGTCTGACACTATCTCCCACTCTGCCCAAGAGTGGGGGATTTCATGACATGATTTTCACATCGAAAAAGAAACCCACGGCCCTAGAACACAAAGAGCAACTAAAGGACGCAAGCGTGGTTTTAGTCAGTAAAAGTCTGACACGCCCTACCCTCCACCCTTGTGCGGACAAAATCATCGGCAGACTACCCACCTCAAAAAAAAAAAAACTACACAATTTCCAAGCATTTCCCAGAACCATCTCCTCAGTAGGTACTTAAGTAATAGTACAAAAATGTATAATTACTTTGTCGGTTTAACGCCCACAAGAATCAAAGTAATCGATTTCCTTCCTACCAGCTAGCAGTTACCACCATCCGCGTAGGCTGACGAGGTAACACTAATACATTGATTTATCGGTTCTCCTCATCCTGTAGTCAAGTAGAAACTGGATTGTACTTAATGTAGTTATAAATAAATTAATTGGTAATTCTTGACTTAAATTCTGTTTAGTTTGTTATTTTGAAAATGATTTACAAGAATTATTTTCTTTTTGATGCATAAACTGGTAGATACATCTTAAGCAAAGCTCGGAATTAGGTAGAGTTAAACATGTACGTACACCTATTTTATACAGCGAAAGAATTAAGTTGATATGCCTCAAATCCGAAGATAATTTTAAAGAGGAAATTTTTTTATGACGCTGTCAGAAAAATAGCAGAAAAAATTTCTTCCTGCATTAATGACGAGAAGGAGGAAGAGTATCAATTTATTAACCTTACCTCAATTGACGTAGAGAGATATTTTTCAATGAAAATTACTAATAAAAATTGTATGTTAATTATCTTTGTTTTATTTGTCTTATCTATCTCTGAGATTTTTATTATTATTTATTTGTAATATTGTTGGCCACACGAATTTTTCATTACAAATTCCAGGAAGATCCATATTAATATCAAGATTTCGATACAAGTGCATGAATAACTCTACCTAATTCCGACCCCTGCTAATTATAGTATACCTATATATATATACACTTAAAACAAACACACTTATCTACGCTTGCTAATATTATAAAATATTATGGTGCCAAAAAATTACTCTGTAAGTAACTGTAGCTGTCATAAGTACCAGGGCAGCAGAAATAATTAGGAAATTTATAATAAAATCTATTAGAAATTAAAAGACAAGTGTAATAAATAATTATTATTCGTACAAAAAGAACAAATAAAAATAATATTATATAACTATTTATTAGTAGTGCTTAGAATCTATAATTCAAACATCTAGTAGTATATGTATATCTGTTCCAATTTTAAACGTAAATAAAATAGCCGTCGCTTTTTTCTGTCTTGCCCTATCTTATGCCACGTTTCTACCTGCAAGAAATAGTTAGGTACATTATAGTGGGCTGCCGAGGTTCAATGTGATCAATTGGTGGTTCGTATTGGACAATGCAATTCATCTTGCATGCAATTAGCTTGCAGATGAAAGCGTGGCCTAAGGCCTCGGACGCGTAGCTTCATAGAAGCGTATTTATATAGGTGTACGCCTGCGTGAAGCTTACGTACAAAACTATGAAACACTATCGACGAAGTGACAGCGTCGTCCCGTCGTGTCGCGTCTATGAAGCTGCGCGTCCGTGGACAGAGGCCATAGTTTTGTATGCAAGCTTCACGCAGGCGTAAACCAAGCGTATAATGACGAATACCTGCGCGTCTATAAAGCTACGCGTCCGTAGAGAGCAGGCCATAGTTTTGTGTGTAAGCTTCACGCAGGCGTAAACCAAGCGTATAATGACGAATACCTGCGCGTCTATAAAGCTACGCGTCCGTAGACAGCAGGCCATAGTTTTGTATGCAAGCTTCACGCAGGCGTAAACCAAGCGTATAATGACGAATACCTGCGCGTCTATAAAGCTACGCGTCCGTAGACAGCAGGCCAAAGTTTTGTATGTAAGCTTCACGCAGGCGTACACCAAGCGTATAATGGCGAATACCTACGCGTCTTTAAAGCTACGCGCCAGCAATACGCCATATTTTTGTATGCAAGCTTCACGCAGGCGTACACTAACCGTAGAATGACGAATTCGGGTTTATGAAGCTATGCGTCCGTGGACAGTAGGTCTACCTAAGATTTCAGAAACGTCAGATATACTCAAGTTTTATTCTCATTACGATTCGAACTCATCAGCCAGTTCGATGACCCCAACCAGGCCCAGTATTGGACCGATTGATGGCATTTTTCATCAAACGATCATCGTAAACGGTACAAACATTTCCGCAATGGCTGCCATATGTTCATAAAATCCTTTTAACTCGACAATATCTTATAATCGGCTGTAAAGTTTAATGCATTTTCTTTGTTAGATATCTGAGAGAATTGATTGATCAACTGATTTGCAGAGGTTTTTGGCGTTAACTCAAGTTAGCTTTAAAGTTTAAGTTAGTATAAACGCTTTTTAGTGTCCGACCGAAACTGGTTTTTACGACTGGTTTCGGTCGTAGTTTCGGCAAGTTTGCCGCTGAAACCGAAACTATTTTTTTTTTCCGAAACTCGACTGAAACTGAACATTTAGGGCGAAATTTACCAATAAAACTAATCGCGTTTTAACGTTTGGCTCGCATAATCGCGTTTAGCCTGTCACTAGTGTCATTTGTCTGTATTTTTCTTTTTTTGTATTTTTACAAGTGACACTAGTGACAGCGGCTAAACGCGATTATGCGAGCCAAACGTTAAAACTAGATTAGTTTCATTGGTGAATTCCGCCCTTACTCGGACACTAACGCTTTTGATATTAAAGTTAAAGCAAGCTAACATACGATTTCTAGAAATAAATTGTCTAAGTGTCACTATACATATACAGAAAACCTACCACGAGCTCTCAACGCGATCCATTTGACAACCTAAACTGAACTGTTAAAGGGATGAAGTTATATAGGGTGTAGAGCTCCATCCCTCTACCACTCCATCATCGACCGTCTCAAAGTGTACTGTGCATTTACATCGCTCTAAAATAATTAATTGTTTTATATTAAAGTTGCAGCAAAGTTACGGTATCAGTGTTTTGGTGTTACCTGTTTGGATCTGTGCACTATCAGTGAGTTCAAGAAATTACTGATAAACTGTACTAAAAAAGACTGTATCGTCTAAAATACTAAGTGAACTTTTATAAAACTTTTATAGATCTACCCAACCGCACACCGAATACTAGTTTATCATAGCTTACGCGTAAGCGACGCCGTATACTGCGCACTTACGACCTTTTGGTCGCGCACTCACACGGTGTGGGCATTTATTAGTGTGCACTTTATATCATCATTGGCCGAGAGCCTTTATTCGTGTTCGTTTTTCTGAAAGTAATTAAATTAACTAACTCTCACTTAAAAGACTGTGAGTAAACTACCTGCACCTGCGCTATTTAATTACTTATTTCACGACATTGAAAAAATGCCGCTTCAACATTCACCAACAAATTCTCCACCAACAACCCCAACAGCTACTTCAAATAATATCCCTATTTCGATGGCAGAAAAGAAAGCCATTTCCACCAATGTAACTCAAAGAGCTCAAAAAAGGAGACAGGGAGACGATCTGGACTTCTTTATGAAAAAGATGGAGTCCATGTTCCAAACCTGGGCTGACAATCAAGATTCCAAATATCAAAAACTTCTTGATTCTTTTGAGACCATCAAATCACAGAACGAAGACATGAAGCATAGCATGGATATTATTTCGAGGCAATACGACGAGATAAATTCGAAAATACATCAACTAGAGCAGGAAAAAAAATTGGACCTAACTTTTATACAGTCATTGGAACAAAAATTTGAGCTGTTAGATAGGAATAATAGGATTGCAAGCATGGAAATTAGAAATATCCCTCAGTCACAAAAAGAAAATTTGGATGATCTATATTCTACAGCTATGAAATTAAGCCAGGCGCTGGATGTTGCTATTCAGCCCAATGATATTAGAAATATCTACAGAGGCTACTCAAAAAACCAAGACAAAAAGCCAATCATTGTGGATTTTGTTTCTGTTTCTATCAAAAACAAACTGATTGCATCTTACAAAACTTTTAATAAAAAAAATCCCGGTAATAAATTTAACACTACCCACATCAAGATCGACACACCACCAGCTAATATCTATTTATCGGACTACTTAACTCCTAAGATGAAGAAACTGCATTTCCTCGCAAGAGACTTTGCATCAACAAATGGGTTTAAGTACTGTTGGTCGACCCCGGGGACTATATACCTGCGACGAAAGGAAGGTGAACAATCAATTAAGCTAAAAAACGAACAAGATCTTGCTAACTTCCGTAAACAGAGCCAAATATGACTAAATCAAATAACTAGTTGCATATTGTTTCAATTCCATTATTATTCTTTATTGTATTATTATTGTGATGGTACTTCAATTTCGTTATTGTATTATTATACATATTGTTGTTTAATTATGTACTCCAACGGAATGTCTAAATTAATGCATAATATTTTTGACACAAACTCACACTTACAACTCGCATACTCCACAATTACACTTTCACAACATAATATTTCTCCGTATACCCAACTTACTAAGAGTTTTTCATTTAAGTATAACTCGAATGACAAAATAATGTATCGTTCTATCGGACAACATACCCCCAAAATATCTGATTCTTATTTTTTACAAATTTTAAATTCTCGGACATAAACGACTTAATTAAGCGATTAGATAATTATAGTATAAGCAACGCGTTAATCTGTGAGCCTGAAGAAACAGAAAAATTAATTAAAAATCCTCAATTGTACACTAAAATCCTTCATCAAAACATTCGAAGTGTCAACAAAAATTATGATAACTTATGTATCTTACTAAATAGAATGCAAGTAAATTGCGATATTGTCATTCTGTCAGAATGCTGGTTGTCCTGTGCACACAACCTACCTTCTATGGATGGTTACGATTGCTTTAGGACCTCTAAGCAGTACAACCAAAACGATGGACTGGTTACCTATATCAGTAAAAACCAAAATTATAAAGTGGAGGAGCCCTCTTTCTGTGATGCTAATTGTTTAATCTTTAAAAAAGGTAATAATGATATGGTTATAATTGCATTATACAGACCGCATTGTTTCAAAAATATTGAATTTTTTTTAACTTCACTGAACAAAGTACTAGCTGAGGTGTCATCCTTTAAAAATATCCTTATCGTTGGTGATATAAACATAAATATACTTGACTCAAATCAAAACGTATCCCGCTATCTCGAGCTACTATCTTTCCACGGTTTGATACCAGCCTTCGACATTCCAACTAGATCTAAAAGTTGTATTGATCATGTCGTTATTAGAACAAAAATACCCTCATTATCACTCATAATTAATTCGGCCATAACTGATCACGAAGCAGTACTCTTCTGTCTGGAAACTAAAAATAAAAACAGCATGTCAAACAAAAAATTCGTTGAAAAGGTAAACTATAATAACATTGTTTCAGAATGCAAAAATATCGATTTTAAACAAATTTTGAAAGATCGAGATCCAAACGTGTCGCTTAATTTATTCATACAGTATATCCAACAATTAATACTGAATAATACAATTAAAATCAAAATTCCTCGTAATAAAGTAACACGAAAGCCATGGATCACTGCAGGTTTACTCAAATGCATCAGGAACCGTGATAGGTTACATTGTAAACTAAAAAAAGATCCAAATAATCACATACTTGCAACTACATATAGGAGATACAGAAATTTTTGCAATTCTATTCTAAAGAAATGCAAAAGACAATATGAAGGATATGAACTTGAGATGGCCAAAAATAATACTAAGAAACTCTGGAGTAGTATCAAAAAAATTACAAACACAAGCAAAACCAAACAAATACATCATGATCTTCTCACATTGGAACAGACGCCAATCGAATCTAGCAATGCAATAAATCACTACTTTGCAAATATTGCCTCTCAATTAGCGAATAATCTTCCGACACCTCCTGCGATCTCTGACACCCACAGTACTCACTGCTCGTCTTTTGTTCTCTTAGACACTGACTGTGAGGAAGTTGCTTGTATAATCGAGAATCTGAAAGCTGACTGCAGTACAGGATGGGATGGCGTATCCAACAGAGTTTTAAAACTTCTTAAAAAATACATAGTGCCCCCACTCACGGAACTGTTTAATAACTGTCTTAGAGAGGGTGTTTTTCCTAATGCTCTCAAGCAATCTATAGTCATCCCCATTCACAAGGGTGGTAGAAGAGACTGTGTCAATTATTATCGTCCAATTTCACTCTTGCCGTCGCTGTCAAAAATCTTGGAAAAGATTATTAATAAAAGGCTAGTCAATTTCTTAGAAAATAAAAAGATTCTAGCGGATGGCCAGTATGGCTTCAGACCTGGTAAATCGACGGACGATGCGGTACACTACTTTACCGAATTCATTGCAATGAAATTGGATGAGAAAAAAAAGTGCCTAACTATTTTTTTGGATCTGGCAAAGGCATTTGACACAGTCTCTCCTAATAAACTCTTCGAAAAGCTAGAGAGCATGGGAATTAGGGGTTCGGCTCTGCTCCTTTTTAAAGACTACCTTAAATCTCGAACGCAGAGAGTGAGGATAGGTGATACGGTGAGCGGGGAGAGCTCTATATTCCTCGGAGTACCTCAAGGCAGTATTTTGGGCCCATCCCTCTTTCTGTGCTACATTAATAACCTCTGCAAACTTAATCTCCGAAATTGCAAAATAATTTCTTATGCTGATGACACAACCTTAACCTTTTATGGAGACAACTGGGACGAAGTCTTTAACTATGCCCAAGAAGGCTTCAACACGGTCTGCCACTGGCTTGCGTCTAACCTTCTGACTCTCAATGCCACTAAAACCTATTTTCTAACTTTCTCATTGAGAAACACTCCCATCCCAACTCACACAATAATCGCACACTCTTGTTTTCAAAAAATAACCACAACTTGCAATTGTCCACATATAAATAAATCTAGATCCGTTAAATACCTGGGTATAATAATAGATGAAAACCTAAATTTCCAGGAACATATCTGTAATGTCTCTAAGAGAATCCGCAAACTCACCTATGTCTTTAAAAACCTTCGACATGTAGCGGACTCTAAAGTCATGCGGACTGTCTATCTGGCGCTCTGTCAGTCAGTTCTCACCTACTGCATCTCTTCATGGGGCGGGGCCGCCAAAACATACCTGCTTGATTTGGAAAGAGCACAAAGACTTATTCTTAAGATCAGCCTTTTCAAACCACGGTTATTCCCAACGACAGATCTGTACCAGCAAGCTAAAGTTTTAACGGTCAGACAACTATACGTTCTTGCCACTATTCTTAGGCAACATTCTTACTTGAACTATAGCCGTCTTAATCCTGTTCTAAAAAGGAGGCGCTGCCACCAGGTCAGTCATGCTCCACCTGCTAGGACAGGTTTTAGCCGAACATTTTTCTTCTTCCAAGGACCTCGTCTCTATGATATTGCTAATAAACAACTCGCAATCTATCCATCAACGAAACTTGAATGCAGGAATAAGGTCTTAAAATGGCTCCTAACACTTGACTACGAAGATACGGAAAAACTTTTACTCAGTTACAGAGAAATATAACACACATGCACTACACACACCCCAAAACCACACAAGCACGACTCGTAAAACGCTCATACAACACTATACATAGAATACACACTCACACAACACTATAAACAAAATAAACACTCACCAACAAATCACAAACTTACCAAAACTTTAACTATATGATTTCTTTGTTTTGATCTCTTATTTTGATGTAATATAATGATTTAAGTAATGTCATAATTTGAATTTTAATGTTATAATTTAATGTAAATTTATGAATTATAAGAACTTACTATTAATGTAATGCATCCTCTGAGTTTGGATTTTTATAATGTTTTCGAGATTAGGAGACCAGGAGACTCGTAGCACAGGTTTCACCTAGTATGGGCTCCTGTCTCCCGTCTGTAAACTGTTTCTTATAAATTGTATAAATTTTACTAAATATGGGAGAAATAATAAATAAATAAATAAAATATATTAAAAATAAATATATATTAAATCCCTCTTTTCGCTCGCACGACTGATATTTTAACCCGTCATAGTAAGGCCCTAGGTCAAGTGATGCGATCGTTTATTGAATATTTCTTCAATTAATTTTTCGGTGGGAAAATCATTAAATAACTTATCTTGCTCTGGATGAAACAAGAGGGAGGGTACTGCCTTTTTTCATTTCACTGACTAAAACAAACCAGTGCTCCTTCAGTTTAGGGTTTTAGTGTCGGGAGAAAAGAAGAGCGTCAAGAACTTGAGAAATCAATTTTGTGTGTTAGGTAACAAAATATCCTTTAATTCAGATATGGGTGATGGATTGCTGTTGTACCAGGGGCGTAGCTACCACCGTATCAGCCGTATGAATAATACGGGGCCCTCAAGCTACAGAGGACCCGACATTTACCAAAATATGTAATAACAACCACAACCTTAAATTCTCTTATTTACTAAATGGTAGGCTGTTCTAATAGTATTTAGCTCGCTCAGCTTGTTCTAGCATTTTCTACATAATATATGACGACAACAAAAACTCAACCTATTCAAGTACCTTAAGATTGATAAAATAAACGAGCTCATTATCATTTTCAAGGCCTCTCAAGGCACAATAAAAATAGTGCCTGTAGCTGCTTGCTAGTAGAAGCATTTTTGTACAAAAAAAAAAAAAAAAAAACTTTAAAAATATTTGATACGGGCCCCCTTAGGACTAGCTACGCCACTGTGTTGTACACTCTACTCTTCAGATAAGCCCAGAGGAAAACTCTGGAGTGCAAGGTCTGGGTTCTGTGGGGGGATGAATAATAATAATAATAATAATAATGGTTTATTGTTCAGGAAAAAAATACACTTTTACATCGAATACTTCCCTGGTCTCCACACTAGGATTCCCTGTGTCGTGGAGACCAGTCTCTTTCATCATGGTTCAAGAAGAAATAAAGTAGAAAATAAAAATACAATGTAACACAGATTATGTAGAACATAGGGTATGTTAGAACTAAATAAATCACCATTTATGAGAGGTGTCCATGGCATCTAGCAGAGTGTGTAAAAAGTAAGTTGTATGGTGTTGGTGCGTGTATGTGTGTGTGTGGTATGAAGAAAAATAATAAACAAGAAATCAACAATATTCCTACTCAACTTCTGAGGCACGTTTTCATGAATGCCATGAAATACGAAATTTCAATAATAAGTTTCAAAAAGAAATTTTTTCATGTCTCGTGCTCCATCGCCGGCTACATCATCGCTTACCATATGATAGATAGTGGTCAAACGCGAGCCTGTCAATAATAAAAAATGTCTTTAGCGTCTGATTTTCTAAATAACGCGTATCAATACATTTGTTATATTTTGTGCAATACTAGCTTCTGCCAGCGGCTTCGCCCGCGTGAAAGTAAGGTTCTCCATACAAACTTTGGACCCCCGTTTCATCGCTTTAAAAACTGAATTATGGAAAATCCTCCGTCATAAACGCCTACGTGATAAAAGGAAGCCTTGTGCAAAATTTCACGCTCCCAGTCCCAGTGGTATTGGCTGTGCGTTGATATGTCAGTCAGTCACTTTCTCCTTTTATCTAATTAGACTACATCTACACCTTGAGCGCGTTTTCGTTCTAGGGCCTAGTATCACAAATTTCATTAAAAACCCCCAAGAAAAACTTTCACACAACCTCCAAAATTGGCAGTTATTGAATTATTGGCAGTCAAAATGCGAAAAAGAATAACAACAAATTAAAAAAAGAAGAACTACTACAGAGTTCAAAAATTTATTGAACTAAGTCAAGTAAATATTTACGTTGGCGTGTTTACGTCACCACAAGCCGAGTTTTCCATTTGTGTCGCAAGAAAGTCGCCCACAATACAACCAAAATAAAACAAACTAAAAATAGCGCGTTGTATCATCAATGAATAAACATAAAAACATACCAACACATTAATTAATATAACTAGTTATGATTTTAGAAAAACACGTGTAAAAGGGCATTTACACTCTTCTGTTATATAAATACAGATCTGTTTTTTTAGGGTTCCGTAGCCAAATGGTAAAAACTGGGACCTTATTGCTAAGACTCCACTGTCAATCTGTCTGTCACCAGGCTTTATCTCATGAACCGTGTTAGCTAGACCGTTGATGATTTCACAGATGATGTATTTCTGTTGCCGTTGTAACAACAAATACTAAAAACCGGGCAAATGCGAGTCGGACTCGCGCACTGAGGGTTCTGTACAAATTTACCTATGAAAACATTTCAATTCTCGAATTTTTTTCATGGAGTTTTTTTCACGTTCTTCTCCATAGAGATTTACGCTTTGGAACGTCCAATTTAGCATCACTTTTTTGACTGACCGAGATTTTGACAATTCAAAAGTGCATGTAATTGGTCTATTTGAAATACCTAAACGTTTCTAATTTCAAACGTGAATTTTTTAGTAGTGGTGAAAAATCATCAAACCACTTTACCCGCTTTGGATGAAGCGAGTCTGACTTTTACTAACTAAAATCCACCCGTGTTTTTTCATTTGCCTTGTCTGTTCTAAGGTAGCGGTGACTTTTTCGAAAAATCGCAGAGCCCAATAGGCCATATCTTACAAAGGCATGGCCTATTGGGCTCTGCGATTTTTATATATTATGTAAAAGATATATAAAATTATGTAAAAGACTGAGATATAGTACTACCACACCATCTATATCTGCAGTCGTTAGCAATAAGCACTTAATTCTATGGCTAATTCATGAAGTTTTAATTCGTAATTTCCGGTGAAAATGTCGCCAATATACGACGATTAAATGTGTCCCCGGTTAAAGAGCTTACAATGTATTGGTTAGACACGACTAACAACCCAGGTACGTGTAGAGTAGAAGAAAAAATATGTCTTATGGTCACAGGTGAATTATAAAACAAAGTTGGTAGAAATTTAAGAGAGATTTTCTCTGCAACATAATGTAACAAACTTATGAAAATTTGAATTTCTCGGGTTACTTTGGCGTTTTTACTTTGATTATAGCACTAGACATGAACTTACAGCCCCCCTATATTGTATCCCAGAAGTAGATATGTTCCCTTGAGACAATTTTCTACTTACAAGAGAGCAAGGCTCTGGCAGCAGCTAGTTATCAATTACTAGCTTTTGCCCGCGGCTTCGCCCGCGTAAATAAAATATAGCCTAACTCACTCAGGAATAAAGCCGGAAGAAAAAATTTTAGCAATTGGACCAGTACTTCCAGCCCCCCTAGCCAAGTTACAACCATTTCGTTTCGAATCTCTTTCGTCGATCGCCTCGAGTAGGCCACGCCTCCGATTCCTTTACTCTGACGTCATCTCAACGCTCAGTCACGTGGTCAAAACCAAGAAAAAGGAGGCGTGGCCGACTCGAGGCGGTCAGCAAAAAGCGAATCGAAACGAAACGGTTGTAACTTGGCTAGGGGGCTGGGGATTTACCATGACATGTTTATTTATTTATTTATTTTATAGGGACAACTAACAGCAGTATACAATACAATAATATCGGCACTTAGTCAATAGAAGTAACATATACACTATTAACGACGTTAGCCACAGATTATTATACAAAATAGCTGGCTGATAAAAGACATTAATATCGATTAAATTTAATTGTTAAGAAGAAAGAAAGGGGTACAAATCAAGAATTTTTTTAAAATGTCAGTCGTACGAGTGATAAAGGGGGATGGAGCTATACAACATACTACTGCCAACAAACCGACAAAAAAAAAAAAATTTGAATTTGGAACCATAAACAAATCATCCATACCCGATACTTTTCTGACTGATTGTAAATAGCTCCGTCCCTATAACAGTACAGTTTAGATCGTCCAATGAATCGCATTCGCATTACGCTCGTGTTTAAAACACATTTTTAATAACAATAACATTTATTTTCCTGGCCGTAAACACCTCGATCTCGTTTATAAATTCTCAGAAAAAAAAGAATGTACCAATTTATTCAATTCAAGAGAAAAGTGTTGAATGTAGAACGCGCATACCATAATAAAGAAACGAAGATTTGCATCGCGGGCGGGGTCACTGACCGATCTCGTGGGCTCTCATTGAATTTCAGACTTCAATTAAATAATATATTATGTTTATTGTTTTCAATCAATACGCTTTATGAAGTGTAAATTTGTTTATAGAGATTTCATTTAAAAAGTGTAAATTGATTTGTTAAAACGATGTGGTTTTCCGATCGATGTCAGGTGATTTTACTTATATGAATAACTAGCTTCTGCCAGCAGCTTCGCCCGCGTATTAGTAGATATCTCCATAGAAACTTTGGACCCCCGTTTCATCCCTTTTGGGGGTGAATTGTGGAAAATCCTCTCCTAGTGCTCGCCTACGTTATAAAAGGAAGCTTTGTGCAAAATTTCACGTTCATTATCGTAGTAGTTTCGGCTGTGCGTTGATATGTCAGTCAGTCAGTTTCTCCTTTTATTATATACTAGCTTCTGCCAGTAGCTTCGTCCGCGTAAAAGTAGGTTTCTCCATACAAACTTTAGGCCCCCGTTTCATCCCCTTAGGGTGTGAATTTACAAAAATCCTTCTTTAGTGCTCGCCTACGTCATAAAAGGAATCCTTGTGCAAAATTTCACGCTCCTAGTCCCAGTAGTTGCGGCTGTGCGTTGATATGTCAGTCAGTCAGTTTCTCCTTTTATATATATAGATATAGATTTACACAGTAGTTACTACTATCCTTGTCTTGTTTGTTTAAGTATAAAATAAGACACATTTCAAAGCTATTGTATATACTTATAGATACTTGGGTTTACCTGATATACTTGCTGCCCTTAAGAGTGTACATAAGTTCATTAATTTGGTTTCCCATTAGGAAATTCTCTATAGCAGCCTGAAGACTAAAGCATGGTTAAAGGCATAGATTCACTTCTGCTTAAACTTATACCTGATTTAAGTCATACATTTACTCCTGTTAGATCTTATGCCTGGTTGAATGTATAGATTCACTCCTACTCAGATTTATGCCTGATTAAAAGGCATAGACTCAATCCTGCTTAGACTTATGCCTGGTAGAAGGCGTAGATTCACTCCTGCTCAGATTTTTAAGTCTGGTTGAAGGCATAGATTCACTTCTGCTTAAAGTTATGCCTGGCTGAAAGTACTGATTCACTACTGCTCAGACATATGCTAGTTTGAAAGCATAGTTTCACTCCAGCTCAGACATATAACTGGTTGAAGGCCTATGCCTTAAACCTTTTGGTGTATCTATATAGACCAAAGTCTGTTTGGTCTAGTTGAAGGCATAGAAAAGGTTGAAATAGATTCACTTCTGCTTAAACTTAAGCCTGGTTGAAGGCATACACTCACTCCTGTTCAAACTTAAACCTACTTAAGAGCCTGGATTCTATTCTACTCCTGCTACATGGGCCTTGAATGCGCTTTTCAACTCTGCCTATGATTATTATCATCTTCCTCCCCTAATCTTATGGTCCTTGGAATCAGCACAACAAGTTATCTTCTTCCTTTTTCCATCATCTTTTTTTTATATGATATAAACTAGTGGTTGACTGTGATCCCAACTGATGTTAAGCAGTGATGCAATCGTTGATGGTGAAATGCACTAGTTTATTGAGAGCCTAATATTCACTCTAGCCTGGAAGACACCTAAATTATAACCGGACGGGAAGACCGCAGCAGCCAAATTGTTCCAGTCCTTCGATGTAGGTACGCGATATAAACGACGAAGCGAAACGCTTAGCCCAGACCGTAGAGGTGTTAAAAATCTCATTCCTCACACAAGCTTCCATGTTGGACCTTCCTCTTCCTCTTCACTCATCAAAATTTATATACAATCTCTGATCTGATCTGTTTATCTCTTACTATCCCTTCGAAATGTTAACTAGTATGGATCAATTTAAAAAAAAATGACACTATTTCGGTCAAAGAAATAATTTATGCAACACTCATAGAAGCGCCATCACTTTTAGTTGGGAAATGTTCGACACGAAAGAGGTGGGTCGGGATACCAAATAATATCACGTTCTAACTGGTTTAGTTTATGTCTTTAATGACCTTTAATAAAGAGAAAATAATCTTGAAGATAAAAATTTATCATCGTGATCATCGCACATTAACATCATTAATTGAGATGGGAATCAAATAACTTATACTTTTCTGGGTGGTGCGAGTGGGTGGTATATCAGACTTTTAGAAAGAAAGAAAGAAAGAAAGAAAAAACGTTTATTCGTACCTCACACATACAGTAAAATTAAAAAAAAAAAAACAGTAGAATACATTAGAATTAAAATATAGTAGAATTAAGTACTTATAAAAAAAAAATATAATAATAATAATAATAACTGTATGATCTGTGCAAGGTCAAAAAGGCGCCTAACTCAGCATATGCTGCGATATTTAAAACGATAAATAACGCAGCGCTGGTATTCTGATTTAAACCCACCTGTGTTCCTTCAGTTGCCCTTTGCGTGTCAGTGCCACAGAAATCCTTTCGAACAACCCCGCAGTACGAGCAGGCATCGGTACTACTGGGCCCCCGTCATCATCCACAGCCTGACTTCGCCCACTGATTATAATGCGCAATTACAGTTCGGTGCCCTTGAGACTTAAAAGTGGTTAAAGTTTTGTTGCAAGCGTGAGCCCATCTCAAGGTCAACACCACCTCGGAGAGATGCGACCTCTGGCGGGAGAAGTTTAAACCTCCTGATGATTTTGTCGAGCCGTCGGAGAGCCTCTCTCCTGGACACATGTTGTTGCCATGGCCCACCTGGAAAACTCCAAACAGATTCCGCACCCAAGTTGGGCACAGCAAAGACAATCTCCACAGATGAGGGTTCTCAGACGGTTCCGATCTTCAGTGTTTCTGCGGCGTTTCTCCGCAGACCATGTCCCACCTTCGATCCTGCATCACGTGCCCTGTTACCTGTTCACGTAGGGACCTAATGACAGCATCATTGGACGAAATTGCCGTGGCCGAATACTGACCCACGCAAGGAATTTACCTAACTAGTTTTGCCATCGATGCGCTAAGAAGAAGATGCAGATTCTATCCTCAAAATTACTTCCAAACGAATTCATAGCACAACATTTTTTGGGGCGAAAAACCCTACAACATTTTCCATACACAATCTGCATTTTTGTTAAATTTTATTAAGGTTTCTTCGATAGTTTATACCCAAAAATACTCCGGTCATACGGTCAATGACAATGACATTCACATTGAAACTAGCAAACACACTTTTGGGGAAAACGCAACCTACTTATTTGGGACAAAAGTAACAAAAAAGAACAGAAATAAAGCAAGATTCTATTGTTGTATACTCTCATTCACACGACAATAGGTCTCACTAAACATCAGCTGAGCTGCAACACAAGCCGATAAGAAAACAAATAAACACAGCACAGACGATGAAACCATTCCTTTCTTCAGCTACTTAATATTAAGCATGTAAATTCATCACCGGCTTTTTCCTTCTAAACCTGTGTTAATTTGTAAACACGTACTGAGTCACCGGCACAGTTCCGATAAATAGCTCGTGTTATAGTCGTTTTGTCTGTCTGCCTGTCTGTATGCCTCGGAAGTGAAAGTGTATAGAAAGCGGTGAAAATCTGCGCGGGCGCACGATCTTTCCCCGGCCGAACACTCTAGACAAATGCATCGGCAATGCAGCTCGGTTTCTGTGTACCTATGTATTGTCTAAGTTTAACGATCGGTCGCAGACAACGAATGGGAAATGTGAAATCGATGTCCGCACGAGAATTCTAATCTATCTTTACAAACTATTGAGTGTTTCTTCTCTAAACATAGACTCACTCATCTTTATTATCGAGAGTGTAACAATCTCGAATAATCTCGATTGACTGACTTACATGCTAGCTGTTAGTCTCATTAAAAAATATCAAAAAGAAATCATCATTAAAACACAATCATAAGAACATTGTTGCTTCTGACCCACATTCGATACACGCAAATCTGACATCAAAATTGACGAGTATAAAGTTGAAATTGGTGTGGACAATCAGAAAAAAAGTGAATGGGTAATGTCAAGAACACGATAAAATTATCTAGGGAGAGTATGAAGAGTAGATCACGGTCAAATATAGACTTTCACTGCTTTCTCTGACCTAAATGTGTGTATTGTCGTAGGTCGAGTGGTCGGCCTTCGGGGTGCCACCACTTTTAGTTTTATTTCTCACTTTCATTAACCTATGTCGGTAGAAAGTTGTGACGTAGCAGTTTAGGGCGTTGAAGGTAAAAGTACCAGGAGAGAGTCGGGAAATAGGTCGATAGATGTCCGAGATAAACGAGTGTACGAAGCTCTTGAAGAGGAAGTTTAGTCGGATGATGATTTGGACAAATTCGAAGCTTAGGGTGAAAGCGTAGCTCGCCAAATTCAAATTTTCTTAAGTTTTTTGAATTCTGCAGAACAATCTTAAGTTGAATGTTCATTAAAAGACAATGAGACAGTAACAAGTATGGCTTTCTTGAGCTAAATCCTTTAAATCTTCAATACAACCCTTTAAGTTCAGCTAACCTTATTGAATGACTTTTTCATGAATCAGCCATTAAATAAGGTTATACGAACTGAGAGGACTGTATTGAATGACTTTAAGAATTATAATTTCTTAAATAAATACGTGTTAAGTTCGCATATAATATTTTAATCCACAAACAACTTGACACTGACCTGCAAAATGCAAAAAAAAATAAGAAAATTTTAATTTTGTGGGCTACCTTGGTGCTTTCACCTTTTTTTTATTTGATAAAATCTAGTGATTGACCACCTGATGGTAAGCAGTGACGCAACCGTTCATAGTGATACGCACTAGTTTATTAAGAGCCTATTCACTCTAGTCTTGAAGACACCTAAATTATAATTGGACGGGAAGACCTTAACATAAATTTAGACAACACATCTATAATCTATATATATGTATAAAAGGAGAAACTGACTGACTGACTGACATATCAACGCACAGCCGAAACTGCATGGCCCAGCAGCGTGAAATTTTACACAAGGTTTCCTTTTATAACTTAAGCTAGCACTAAGAGAGGATTTTCCAAAATTCAGCCCCTAAATGGATGAAACGGGGGTCCAAAGCTCGTATGAAGAATTCTACATTCAAGCTGGCGAGGCCGCTGACAGAGCTAGTATTTTAATGAGAATATTCCTAATCATGTCCGAAAAGCTCTCGAAATGGAAGGCCATTTATTTTGTTCTATTTGAGTAACTTATGGTCAATAAAAAGTTTGCGTTAACAAAACAAATGAATAACAATTTTAGGCATATTTTAAGAACCTCCAAGATTCCAGTCACAGATAGTCAGATACCTAGCAATATCTGCAAATTCCAATGCAAGCTTAAAGAAGACATCTAAAAGGTCTCCGAGACGGTCAATTGCAATTGACAATACTAACTTGATTGATGCCAATTGATGCAAAAATCGATCGTTTAGGTACTTTAAACGATTGAAGTAATTGTCAATACATTGTCATTGACATTCATGTAAATATTGTCAATCGGAATTGACCGTTTCGGGAAATCTTTACTGTGATTTCCGGCCACCGTAGGCGCGGACGGCGAGCAACGGGTAGCCCGCCGTCCGACCGTCCGGTAACCGTCCGGCCGCGCCCAAGTCGTCGATGGCGCGTATTGTTCCACGCACGCCTCAGGGAGATGTCAGCAAATCCTAAGGCACATCAGGGTCGAAGCCTACTGGGGCCATAGGTAGTGGGAAATTGAAACCCGGGGCCCTGGGACGGAGTGGGTTTTTGTCAGTAAAAGTCTGACAAAACAAAACAAAGCACCTAAAAAAAAGGGTGTAACAGAAAGGTGTAGACATATTTTAAAAAATGCTTCAGCCCTTGGATATTTCAACAACTTTCTTTAGAGAAGCCGTACATTCGTAGAACCTTTCAAAAGAGCCCCAAATATGGGGTTAATCTATCTACAGTGATATATTAAATTAACGGTTAACGGTAGTAAATTAATTAAACAATGTAGTAGTAATATAATAGGAAATAAAAGGCTTTTATTATTTTATTTTATGATAAGGAAGTCTTTAATTTCGATGGGCAGAAGTAGTTAATCAAATAAAACCACAGCGATCAGTTACACACCCTATAGAATATCTTCACACATTTATTTTAAAAAAAACTGGCACAATTTCACCTCCTGATGTTGTCAGGCACGTACTCGATAAAGATTCGGTCTAGACTGCTGCATTTAGATCGAAGGCGCGTGATTTATCTAGGTTAGTTTACGATCAATGAGCACCCATCGAAATTTCATCACAGTCTTATCTATTTATAATTTACTTTTTTTATTGATATAAACTAGTGCTTTAATGTGATCTCGCCTGATGGTAAGCAGTGAAGCAATCGTTGATGGTAAGCGCACTTGTACATTAAGAGCCTATTCCTTCTAGCCTTAAAGACACCTAAAATTATAATCGGACGGAAAGACCGCAGCAGGCAATTTGTTCCAGCGCTTCGATGTACGCAGTATAAAAGACGAAACAAAACGCTTAGACTTAACTATCATTATAAATGTATATATACACTTAATGAACAAAATGTTTTTTTTTTACTTTAGATTACTTTTAATTAGTTATAATTAAAAGAAATATGGCGTCGAAAAAGTCCTCCGCATCGCTGTCAACTAGTTATGTACTCAAAAGATAGTTCATTTTAGTTTAAAAAAAGAAGTTGGACTGAGTTCGCATCTATGCAACACCTGCAAATGGAAAAAAATAAACACAATCATTTCAAAGAAATACGTTTTGACACTTGGCCTCGGACTTTTGCAGTACCATCTCGAGTCCCAACTGCTGGATCCTCTTCAGGACTGTCGCAACCCCGCGTGTCACCAATTCAGCCGCGACTGCGCCAGGACCAGCGTATCGTCTGCGTAACACCACGCTGACCCCATCGTGGCGTTGGGGAGGTTGCCGCGCAGTATCTTACCCGAAGTTCAACAAGGACGGTCCTAGTACCGATCCCTGCGAAACACCGCACGACATCTCTCGCCATTTGCACTCTCCCAGAGAAATAATGATCGTGATACATTCTCACTACGTTCCCAAAAAACTTTCTAAAGCTTTGGAAAACAGTAAAACGTTGATTTAATTGCTAAAGTTTTCTAATCTTTACATCGTAAAACTTTAGCGGTTGCTGAGCGATTTTCGTTGCCTTTTCATGCTTTGTATATGTTAAGGTGGGTCTCTGCTAGAGGAGCCGAGCACGAAAAGAGCACGGGCAGAGCTCAAATTCGGTTCCCAGGGCGAAGTGGGGTCTACTAAGAATTGTCCAGTAACAAGCAATAACATTCAGAGGTCGTTAGTGTGTCACCTTCGTGTCTCGTAAAGCTCGAAAAGCCGATTGTGCGCCTGATCTCTCCCCGGTCGGATTGAACTATGAGTGTAAAGGAACAGGGCTGCGCCTGAGTTTGCGCAGACCCATTGTGCACTTATATCTTGCATACTTGGTTAATTTCCGTTCAAACTGGTGATTGTGGGCTAGTACAGGTCTATTTATGGGGAAACCGTCACCCCAGTATTGTCTAGCGCCCACTCCAGTGTTGGGCTACCGATTCGAAATTCTTATGATAAACGCCAAAATACAACACTCACACAAACACAACAACAACACACAAAACCACAACACAAAAAAACAAACAAAAAACAACTACCACAACCACTACTTTACTTCATACAAAAATCAGACACGACTGGGGCTAGACTCGCAACGAAAGGTAACACTAAATTCGTCTTTGAAATAATTGCTCATCGAGTTGTTCGTGATATCAGTAACCAGCTGGTTGACTCTTCATATGACCAGAGGGCTGGCCTTTTCTTCGGTCAACGAATCAGCATTGCTATGCAGCCAGCGTTTTGGGCACTGGTCCCATTGATATCGATGTGCATGAATTTTTGATGCCCAATAAGTTCTTTTTCTACCTGATTGTACATGACATATTATCAATTTTATTTTGTAGATATATTATAGGTACCTATACAGTATTAATATTTATTAGTTTAAATGCTTATAATTATATTTATTTTTTCTGGTTTGAGACGGCGCGTGTGAAGAAAGTGTGGAAGGACTTGGGGGAGGCCTTTGCCCAGCTGTGGGACAGTAACGGCTAGATAAAAAAAAAACTCAAGTCGATCTTTATTACTTAGCATAGCATAGCATAGTCGGCCTTATAATATTCCCACTGTTGGGACACATGCCTCCTCTCTAGGAAAGGAGGCTTTATTACTTATATAAAATTAATTCGTTGAATATTAAAACAATTGCTCAACTATTAGGTACCAAAGAAAGCGAAAAATCTACTAATTAGGGAGCTAGGTACTAAATGTAAAATTTTCATGGTCAACATTGTATTCTGCAAACAATGAGATTTCCCATGATGTGTCAATGCCAGCCCACGCGTCGAGCCATGCCCTTAGATTTCACATTTTAGAAAAGCGACAGAAATGAACACGTCACTAGTAAGTTAGAATGGAACATTGAACTTCGAAGTAACTAGGTATAACTTTCCACGCAAAAGGTAACTGAAAGAACACAAGTGGGTTCTAGTCATAGTAATAGTAGTTTTAGAAGTAGCAAAAGTCTGGCACACCCTGTCGTTCCATCCAGAGCGGGAGACTTTCTCGAAGTAACTAGGTATAACTTTCCACGCAAAAGGTAACTGAAAGAACACAAGTGGGTTCTAGTCATAGTAATAGTAGTTTTAGAAGTAGCAAAAGTCTGGCACACCCTGTCGTTCCATCCAGAGCGGGAGACTTTCTTCGATGAAATCCCACTAAAAAAAACTGGGTAAGTGCGAGTCGGACTCCGCGCCCTGAGGATTCTGTACAAACTTACCTATGTAAAAAGTTCAATTCCTGATTGAAGTCTCGCAGTTTCATCCAAATCGCAAAAAAAATTGTGATGTAACAACAAATTTTCTGTTTTCAGATTTATTCCTATACCTACTTGTGTTAAAAGACCTTGCTTTATGCATAATTTCAGGATTCTGGGTCATCGGGAAGTAATACAGAATTTTGGTTCCCTTGAGTTTTGAAATGTCCGTTTTTTGCGACACAAACGGCCATATCTTTTTCTCCGTTAATTTAAAACATTGATTTTTTCACATCTTCAAAGGCCCGCAGACCTAAATATATTGTTTCAATTTCAACTCGATACGTTCACGTGTTCGCGAGATCTTCGAGGGTCTTGACAGACAGACGGACGGACGGACAACAAAGTAAGGCTAGGTAGTAAGGCTTCCGCTTTTCCTTTTGAGGTACGGAACCCTAAAAACAAAGACTGGACCGACTAACATATTGTTGTTGTTAGGTAGGTTAAAAAAACTTTTGTTCTCTTTGTCTCTGCTTTTATTTCCTCGCTATTCCCTGCTAAATTCAACGAGCCGAGAATAACAATACATAGGCTAGCCAAGTATGTATTAGAAACCTTATCTAAATATAGGTAGGTGGCGTTAGAAACTTCATTCTACGCCGATTTCGACTTAGAAAACTTTTTAGAGAAAGTGAAAAAATATGCCATTCCATATTCATGGTAAACTGGGATTAGAAATTGTGGACTGTAGACTAGCTAACCCGGTACTATGCGTTCCAAATAAGAATAGGAAAGTCAATAACCTCGATCTGTCAAATGTTGAGTGAAAAGTACGGTTTGCAAAAAAAAATTTTTTTTTGCTTTGTTTTAGGTACTAAGTCTTATTTGAATCTAGGTGATGTAAAAAAAATTATTGTTTAATATAAATTCGCCTTCTTCTTCCATTTGCCACTACTCATACACTTCACACAGTGACGCAGAGATGAGCCGAATTGAAGAAAAGGATTCTGATTAAATTTTTTTCGTTCACGATTCGTAAATTAATAAAAAATTCTTGTTCTGCTCACTCTGCCCAATTTCTTCGATTTGACAGTATGACGTGACGTCACAACATGGCAATCGATCCTATTCTTATTTGGAACTCATCGTAAGTACCTATGTTCATTTTCTCACGCTTATCAAGAATTAAAATCTTATGACGCTTTATTGCTGTCTGTATCAATGTCACACTTCTGAGCCAAAACCCCTCTCTTTAAGGACCTCCTTACCCGTAAAGGCCGGCGGTCGCCTCCTTCTGCAAAGCAGTAATGCTTGCAAAGGAGGCGGCCGATCGCGTGAGGCAGCGGTCCTCACGCCCCAACCGCCGCCGGGATTCCGATCCCGATTTCCGGCCACCGTAGGCGTGGGCTTGCGGACGGCGAGCAATGGGTGGCTTGCCGTCCGACCGTCCGGTAACCGTCCGGACCAAGCCCAAGTCAACGGCGCGTGCTGTTCCACTCGCGCCTCAAGGAGATGTCAGCAACTGTAGGGGCCCAGCAGGGTCGAAGCCTACTGGGGCCAAGGGTCTGATTCTGAAAGGAAGACTCGGCCCTGGTACGAAAGGCAACGAAGGAACAAGAGTGGGTTTTTAGTCAGTAAAAGTCTGACACTATCTCCCGCCCCGCCCAAGAGCGGGGGATGTCATAAGATGATTTTCCCACCGAAAAAAAAAAAAAAAAAAAAAAAACCGTAAAGGCCACACAAGCCCAGGTGGGTTACCATAACGTGTTAAAATGTCAGTCGAGCCATCGAGAAAGAGGGATGGAACTATACACCCTAAATAGCTCCATCCCGTTCAGTCTTGGTTGTCAAATGGTTCGCATTAACTACATGCTCCTGTAAATACTGTCTACTAACATAGTTGTTAAGTTTTTCTGTTACTAACATCTGGTATTTCTGTTGTGTGTTGTTTAATGTTGTGTAAATGCTGTATGTGTTACCTATGGACGTAAAGGTCCGAAATAAATGTTTATTATTGTTATTAAGAGCTACCACGAGCTTAGGTCATTTTTTTTTTGTATACCACGAAGTCAGGACAGCTACCCAATCAGGCATGAAAGAAAGCAAAAAAAAAAGAAAATTATATATATATATATAATTTATATTACAAGGCACAATCACAATAATTTGGTAAGTAACACAAAATAAAAATAATATGGTTGTGTACCTCACGGCTGCACCGAAATAGGTCCACTTTAGCATGAATGCCAGTCAACTAGTGCCAGACGCTCGTTTATGTTGAGGGTTCAGCAAGGGCGAATACACCATTATGGGCACGGTGGGCATGCCTCCTACTCTAATTAGGGTCAATAGGCTGAATGACAATAATAAATGGGCTCTTTTGTATGGACTCTGTACCCATTGCTATATCAAACTATTTTTATTATCTTTCAACTTGACATAATTAGCTGCAGGGAGATGTCAGCAAATCGTAGGGGCTCAGCAGGGCCGAAGCCTACTGGGGTCAAGACTAGTGTGAAAGCGAAAACCGGGGCCCTGGGACGAAGGCAAAGAAGGAACAGGAGTGGGTTTTCAGTCAGTAAAAGTCTAACACTATCTCCCGCTCCACCCAAGGGCGGGATTTGTCATTAGATGATTTTCCTACCTTAAAAAAAAGCAGTAAGCTGTAAGTCCAAAACTGAGAGACGATTATTAGGGTAGACGTGTCAACAACCTTGTTTGAGGTCTGGATCCACCCCTGGGGCTCAAAAGGCCCGGAGCCCGGAGGCACCGCTGCTACTAGCATAACACCAAAACCCCGTATTTTCCAAGGGAAGAGAAAACATACACATTTCGCCATTGCAAAGTATGCAAGCATAATGATGAATTAGCTAATAATTCGCTAAAAAGCTGATCTCCACAAGCTCAATAATGCCTTCAAAAATATATAACATTGAGTAGTGCTATGAGTTGGTAGTCTGTAGTAGGTCATTGAACTCAATATATATAATTATCCATATAATCCATTAAGGAGCTAAACACTCAAAAACCTAGGAAGTAAGTACTTAATTATTCCAAAATTAAACTAAGTTTACAAAAAACTTTTCTTAAACTGTCAGAAAGCTGCACAATACGAAGGAAATGATCTACGTATCTACAAAAGCTGTTCTGTAGTCGCGCATGCGTGTAGGCCACCAAAAATCAAGCGAGACTCGTATGGTAAAAGTTGCCAGTAAATGTCAATGACCCCCGGCATGTGCGATTCTGACCTTAACAAAGTTTATGTAGCAAAGTCAGTGAAAGTGGGGGCATCAATCAGATTGGCGGGGAAAGCACCATGCCCTTCGATTATGACGTTTTAAATATACAATTTTCTTAGGAAAACACTGTAGTACTTGACTGATTTTATTGATATGATCGTTTATAATTGCAATAACGAAATCGCTACAAATTTCTCGTACTTAAACTCCATCTGTTTAGGTAATTAACTAAATGTCAACAATCTTGACATGTCTTATATCTAAAAGTTGTCTAAAAATTTTATGTAAAAATTTTGTTATTTACATAAACCGATGTTTGGTAATTAACTAAATTTAAATAATCTTTGTATGTCTTTTATACGATTATTTTTTAATAAAAGACATAACAAGATTGTTTACGTTTAATTAACTACCTAAACAAATGGAGTACCTATACCTAGGTAGTTTTTGTTTCAATTCATATGTATTTTATCAAGTTTATGTAGGACCTTATTAACACCAAAGTTTGTAAATGTGAGTACCATGGAGCTATTTTATGTTTTTTTATGTTACTATTGGACTTGTTTGATATAAATGAGCACAGCAGTTGAGAGTTTGTCATGCTCACTTAAATGTCTCACTGATGGTGGCGCATGAGTTGGATCATTCGGTTCCCTTCAAAATGGTTGAGCTGAGTGGTACTAATATTAGCGTCATGTTCGTGAACGGGCGCTGTCAGTTGTGTCTGGTCATCTCTTAGCTGCCAGTTGCTATTTTAATATCTATATTTAGTTTTTATTTTTACTGTATTTACATTGTTCTCACATGATAACGACAAGAAACATGTAACAGAAATTTGTAATTACAAAACATGATTGAAAAGAGTGCCATGGAGTTTCTTGCACATTCTTCTCCATAGAGATCTACGCTTTGGAATGTGCAATTAGCATCTTTTTTTTTTCTGACTGACTGACTTCTTGACATTTCAAAAGTGCCTGTAAATGGTTTATTTGAAATAAATGCTTTTGAATCTTTGAAACCTCGTGCCTCAGAAAGCACATAAAGCCGTTTGTCCCGGTTTGTCATTCGTAGATCTTTGACAGTCGTTACAGGTAGTCTGACGCCAGAAAGTCTGACCATCAGTTACAGTGTGTGACAGTACTTCAAGGAGTATCGTGTTTCCCAGTTAAGTAACTGGGTTGTGGAGGTCTGATAGGCAGTCGCTCTATTTAAGACTGGAAACCGACCCCAAGTTAGTTGGGAAAACGCTAGGGAGATCGATGGGTTTTTGAAATTGGTTAAAAATTGTTCACACTTTTCTCGTGCTATGTTCGAAATAATTGCCAGTCTAATTGATTGGATATCGATTAATGTCAAGCTGATACGATTAACTGACCTTAAATTTAAGTGTATTGAATTAATTAGTCGATAAAAAATTCATTAAGAACTCTCGTAAAACATGTATGAAAGTTTCTCTGGGTTTTTTTTTATTTTATTGCTACATTGGCGCCATCTGCATACAGATACAATTAAAGCGTTGGTACCTTTTCAGATTATTTTTCATATCTATACAAGCTTAACAACATTCATAGTATTTGGGTTTGCCTACCTACCCACAGTTTACCTAACTATGAAAATATTTTTTTTTATACGTACATATCTCATACAAAAGTTAAAAATAAAAAAATATATTATACGCTAAAATATATGTATATATTCTTCTTTTTTCTTGACTACCTAGTGCTAATACTATAAATGTATTTATTTGGCCATTAGTTAACTTAACAAATGATTGAACAACACATTTGCCAAAATTTAATAATTAAGTAAGGTCGACCGGGTTAACGCGTAATATTTTCCGATCACTTCAATTTATCGATATATTGGGAGCGAATTAATGGCAATATCCCACTTTTTGAAACTCAAGCTTAATAATATACCTATGACTATTTGTGAACAAAATTCTAGCAATGATTTGTTTGCCGGAATATTAGAAAGGTTTCACATTCTTTTAAAAAAAATCACAAATTTAGACGCATTTTCCCCGTTTGAAGATTTGCCTTAGATTTGCTTGCGTCTTTGCTATGTAAATATTTAAAGGGGAAGCTTTTCGTGAAAAATACAATAGTATGACAGTTAAAATAGTCAGAGGGAATAATTGGCGCATTCAGAGACGACATAATGAAAACAGGAGTAATACGCCTAGTTTTGTCATGGAAACATTTATCCCACGCTAAATCCAGATGTTGTCAATATTTCATAAATAGTAAAAATGGCACATTTTGTGCCAAAAATTATGCATTTTCAATTATTTTGTTGTCCACGATAAAATAATTAGGAATATTGGGTATTACGTTTGTTGGCTCTTTACATCCGAAACACATAGATGATAAATTGAAATGCGTATTTTGCCAAGGCCATACACGTGTTTGTTGTATGAAGTTTTGAAAATCGTGTTTAGTCAAGTATTTTTCAATATTTATATTTATAATTTAATATCTACTGCCATGGCAAGTAAGTATGTATTACTGCACAACTGAGTTTGAGAGAGAACCTGCAGTCTTCAGGATCTATACCAGAGCAATAACAGAGCCGTAGAGGTTGCCAAATACTGATCAGAAAAAAAATGGTTAGAGTACATCGACACGAAAAGAAGAAGAAGAAGAAGAAGTGCACAATCAATATTTTTGGTTGAACAAAAGCAGATTTTGTAGCAGAAAACAGGAATTAATTGAGGAACAATTGCCTGAATTCTAACCATTTTGAAATATTGGTTTGCTTAACTAGATAGGTATCTACTTATGGAACAAAAAAACTCGCTCTAAGTATACACTTACTACCTTAATACCTACTATACTCCATTTGTTTAGGTAGTTAACTAAACGTAAACAATCTTGATATGTCTTTTTATTTTTTTAAAATCGTATGAAAGACATACAAAGATTATTTAAATTTAGTTAATTACGAAACATCGGTATAAGTAAATAACAAATTGTAAACATTCTAAGATAAATTTTTTAGGCAACTTTTAGATAAAAGACATGTCAAGATTGTTTACATTTAGTTAATTATTAGGTATACGTACTTAATTACTAGTTAACCCACCCATCATATTGTTAACTTCACCTACCTTGTATGTGTGTGTGAGACACTAAGCAACAGCACGTTGGCCGTAGGTACCTACCACCAAACTGAAAACTACATCTAAGGTCATCAACCCCTAGCTATGTTCAGCAAATTCAGTGCTATCAACGACCGGAATGTTTTAATAGAAGCCTTTTTCCAACAATGGAAGACATGTAGGGGATCTTGATTATTAGGTTCTTATATGAATAATTTCTATTTTGTCTATTATGCCAGCGGATAAAAAGCCTATAATTTTCTTAGTGGCACCAATATCTTCAAGATGTAATTTGTCTTATATTACTTAACATTTTACAGAAGCCAACAATTTATTAACGATACCTAACGGCAGTTTATTTGTCATGGCTCCTCGTTCATGTTATTTACTTGATCGCATGCAATATTTCGCCGCAGGTGCAATTTGCCCAAGCGATTTGCTATGCATATCGATTTACGAGTCATGCTCTTTATCATCACATTTATTTTCAAGTTCTGTATTTTTCGATGGATCGAAATTAACATAGTACGGTAACCATATGATAACTTATTACTTTTGTCCACTAGTTTTCCTTTTTTTACTAATAAAAGTACAGACAATAATGTTTAAATGGAAATAGTGACATCTTTCGTTGATATGAAGAACTCAATTTTAAATCTTGTTATACAGCGCCATCTCTTGATAACTTGGTAAATCACTTTACAATGTTTACTCAGTTTGGAAACTGTTTTATCGACAACTTTGACATTTATATAAATGTTACCAAGGCTTAGAATAAAAATCTACTAAATAGTGGTAAGACTCGTAGCCACCAGCCTCTATATGACCGCGTGGGTCTATAGATGTCGCGTGGATCCCTCGTAGACGTCGTCCCGTCGAAGTTAACATACTGTCTTGACTTCTCTAAATCCTAAATATTGCTGCTATTTCGGGTTTCTTTAAAATCTCAATATGATCCCGTAACGCTTTGTTCAAATGACTAAATCGATTTATAACATTATAGTTTCATATTACATAGGGTATGTTTGTATTTGCTATTAAAATATATGCCTGATATCAATCATTATGCTCTTTTTTGCATTCTACGTTCTCCTGCTTCTTCTCAATTTTTCATATTTTTTTTACTATAATACCAATTATCATATATAATATCAAAAAAACAATAATCCGTTTATTTCCTGAAGTTTAACGAGGTTTAAGAGAATTTCAAGTACAGACTGCTTCTTTTATTATATATTCAGGATGCTGAGCGACAGTAAGTTAAAGAAGAGGCAAAGACACTTTTATGTTTTATAATATTTTATTTTTATATTACTAGAGTCAAAAGGACAACTAGAAATAAATATAATATAATTATATTCTCCGTAAAATGTTTATGGGAGTGACTCAATATTATAAAACTTAAACCACTGGTACTGTGTAATGGATAAAGTGAGAAATGAGTATATTAGAGGAAGTTTGAAAGTGGCGCCAGTGACTGAAAAGTTGAAAAGCAATCGTTTGTCTTGGTATGGTCATGTGAAAAAGAGGGTTGAAATGCTTGTTACTAAAAAAGTTCTGAGTATAATGTAGATGGATCGAGAGGGAGAGGTGATATGAAAGAAAGTAGAGTTAGGATTATTCACACTTATTCAGCTCTATTCAGTGTATGTGCATAAAAATAACGCATCCGTTCAACTTTCCGGGTCTATTGCTTTTGCAGCAAACAAGTATAACATGAAACAACATGCGAGTGGTCTTATATAGACCACTCGCATGAATTCAGCGCTGTTCTACGGCGTTCAGCGTTGTTCCACCGCATTCACCGTCGAACGTAGTGACAGCGAAACGGCATTGTGCACGGATGGTTCTCGACTCCTTGCCGACCAGTTGCGACTTGCATAGATTTGATTTATTATTACGTAATCATTATGCACGCAAAGATGGACAAGAATCTAGACTCGTTTTAAAGTCATCATAATAATTTTATTTTTACTTTAATAAAATGATAGACGAAATGAAACTTATAATATATTGCTAACACAAAAGTATTCTTGCTTGTAAGATAAAAATATCGAACTGTTCATGTCACAGAGTACTTTGTAATATACGGAGTTCATGTTGGGGGCACAATACTAACTGAATAGCTATCCATCTTCTCAGCATATTCAGCGTCGTTCTCAGTTAGAAATGTTTCAAGGGAGCTATCACGCTATGATGGCTTTTCTCATTCTTACGATGTTGTTCGGCTGATAGAAGCAGAACTGCACAAATGTGACCAAAATCGTTCAGCGAAACGCGAATAGAGATGGATAAGTGTAATGAGTCCCCTAGGGGGCTTGTCTTTTCTTTCTTTTTGGAAGATGTAATTTACTTTGTGCTGAAATAGAACCGAAAGACAAAAAACCTCGTACCTACCTTTTCTCGAACAGTTTCATACCCCTCACTCAGATAATCTTCAGATTTACTATTCCTTTTTCGAGATTTCAGTTTTACATTTTACCTGTTATTAACTATACAAAATAATTTTAGAAATTTTCTAATCCACATTCATAATTTTATTAATCTACTACTAAAGGAACGCGTTGGTTATGGCATATTCAGCAAATTGGCAACACTAGGCAACGGCTGCCATCTGCCATGATTTGGCGTTTGTCTTGTCATCTAGAAGTGCATCATCTAGAAAATTACAAAAATGCTTTATGAAAAGCTTTATTGGGTGCAAGTGTTCTTAGTATCAATATTAATTAATTCTATTCTAGCAGAATGGAACACAAGGGATTACATCAGACGAGAGCATTCACTCACAAAACCTTACCAAGGTGAGTGACCCCTACCCGGTGACTTTGATCTTGCCTCGAATTTGCGCTAACAATAAAATTAATCAATTGCCTACAGGAGGTGGGTATTCGGTGCCTTACTGGGACTTCTTAGGTAACACAATAGTGACATCGAACTACGTACGACTAACGCCCGACTTGCAGTCGAAGTCAGGTGCTATTTGGAACACTGTGGTGAGTACACAGTTATTATCACTTAGCTATGAATAAACGCACGATAAGATGTTATTAACGTACACAGAGCGCCACTAGGCGACTCTGATCTGTTCTATAGATAAGCTGAGCTAAATTGGCAGATTTTCATAATTCAGTAGGTAATGAGTTGTTTTATCATGAATACAATGTAACTTTTCGCATAACAAAGCATTTTATTTACTCAGTTGTTTTGTTAAACTACATTCTTTTATAATTTCAATGTTCACACATTAACTTTAAGTATTCTTCATATTTTTGTCTATAAACTCGTTAAAAGAAAATATGTACCTAATTCAATTATTTGGAATGACTTAAAACATACTTCTTTAGAATTGTGTGACTGCAACATTCTTTCACTACAGTGATGATAAGTAGACAATAAAACTAAAAGTTTGATAATGTTTATGGTTTTATGGCATAGGTAATGTTTCTTTTTATATCTGATTGCATAAAGAAAATTCATGAAGCAATAATAATAACAATAGTTCTTTATTCTTCCAAAAAGTACACAAAACACAATGACTAGATAACATTACACTGGTTTGTTCCAAAATTGAGTCAACAACTCCCAAACTGAGCACTGCCCATATCTTGGGTGTCGGCAGTCAACCATTTTATTAGTGCAGCAATAGAATATAGTCATGGGACAGTAGCACTAAATAATTTGTCAGATAGTGCCTGTAACATACCACTATGTCTATTATTTCATATCTTTTTTATTTATAACATAAATCTGTATATAAAAGGCAAAGTCCTGACTCACTCACTAACTCATCATACCCTAGCACTAACCCTTCAACCTAGAATGCTGAAATTTTGCACAGAGGTTTCTTTTACATTTTTTTTACAAATAATAAGTTAGCATTTTCCAAAATTCATCCCCTGAGAGGAGACTGGGGAGACGTGGGAAGCCGCTCGCAGAAACTAGTCTCATATAGTCATACATATTGTTGCAGCTCTGCGACGGTAGACTTTGGTAAGGGATCTTCTACTTGAAATAAAACTCTTGGGAGGCTATCACATTTTTCTTATATTATTCTCCACGATTCAATATCAGCCCATAGCACAGCGCCATTGTGTACACGGGGAAACCCCGTTTACACAATGGCGATTCGCCAAGGCTGGGCCCACATGTAAATGCACATGCGCGCAACTAAAAACTTCTACAGATAAAATTATATGTATAGATTGTCTGTATCAAAACTTTTATGAACTCATGTTAAGTTCTCAGACACTCAAGGTAAAATAATAATATCCAATCTGGTTGACGTAGCATTATCCAAACTACGTTGTCAACTTCCAGTAGATATCATACGAAGTATGGATCGATTACCTACCTAATCTCGAGAAATTGGTGTATTGTCCCAAACCCTCCACAAGACTGGTGTCATATTTTCTGACTTCTGACTTTGCATAACAATTGTCAGAAGTCTACAAATGATAGCCAGGACCAATGGTTTATTGTTCCTTTTGGAGCATGGAGGAATCTCGGTATTTAATGTGTTGGTCACCCATCCATGAACCTACCTTGGCAAGCGTTGCTTAACTGGTTTAACCGTCTACATCGGATATATCCGACATACTCTCGTGTTTAATCCGCTAGAGTCGCACATCCACGACCAAATAGGTACTCCATCTCGTCAGCTCTTCTGTCGCCTATGGGAATTGAAGAGCTAAACGAGATGAAGTACCCAGTCGCGAATAGGAGACGAAAACACTCGGAACGGAAGCGGGTAATTATAACCTTGCAAGATCGGCCCTTGTGGATGTCATTATTTAGACACAAGCTCCTCAAATAATTTATTATAATCAGGGGCGCCGACTCCGTGGGTGCTCGGGGGCTCGAGCGCCGATGAGAAATAAACAGTGGGTGCCGAGCACCCCTGAGAATAGACATCAAGAAACAGATCAGTAATCGCCTTCTAGGTATGGGCGTTTTTTCATTACCTGACGACCCGTTTAGCACAGTGGTTTATTACGTCGGTTGAGACGTAGAGTCGCGGGGTCGATTCCCGCACCAACACAAATTTTTGTTGATAAAATAGATATTTGTGTTAGGTCTGGGTGTTTGTGGTACCTTCTTTGTTCCGCAGTATGTAAGTAGGATATATTTATTTGTCGGTCGATCACTGTGCATTTCTCTTCTCACACTTCGCCCTTTTTTCGAGTCTTCAAATGAGCATTAGCACCCATGAGGTTTTTTAAAAGCTGGCGCCCCTGATTATAATATACTATCTTTATAGTATATCTACAATCCATTCATTTAATAATTAATATGACAATACTTCATGAATAATTCATAAATATTGTTAGACTCTATGGATTCAATGCAACAGAGTGTATTGTTTCTGGCTAAAACTAAACCTGTTTTCTCCATCCATCAATATTGTATGTCATGGACCTCATAAAGTGCAATAACACTACAGTCCATTACATGTTACATACAAACGTGAATATGTCTGTATGATTTTTTTTTATTCTCATAAGAAATCTATGAATCCATGCCCATAATTTTTATTTCGGTGGGGAAATCATCAAATTACTCCCTCTCGAGGTGCAATGAGAGGAGGTATCAAAATTTTAATGACATAATTATAGACATTATTACTCCACCATAAACCCTTGCCACCGTGTTCCTTCAGTTGCCCTTTGTGTTCAAGCACCATCCATTTCGAGCAATCTTGCAACCCTGACAGGACCTCAGTGTTTCAAGCTGTGTATCTCAGGGTTGGCGTATCCATGTGGATAAAAACCCCGAATTCAATAAATAGAAAAAAAAAAAAAAGCTGTGTATCTCAAACCTACGTAATTATCCAAATGTATTTGGAGTTTACTACATTTATTTTGTATTTCTTGGTTCCATCTTTCTTCTTTTGTCTCGGTTTCTAGATTCGCTTGCGGCCACCATTTCGGCTGAAGTTTCAAATTCGGCCAAAAAGTGACCGAATATTCAGGACAATTGAAATTCTTGGAACTGACTTGTTATAGATACCTAAAAACTGTCCGTCTCGAAAGTCTATGTATCATGTTATCATATTTGGGTAATTGTCGATTAATTATGTATAATTAAGTGTAGCTATATCGAAATATATTTAGGAATAACTACATCGAAATGTCAATCTACAAAACCTCGAGCACAGGCGCAGGGTAGCCAGCCTATCGGTATTTTACAGGTTGCATTTCGGAGAGTGTGCGCGGGAATTGCATGACTTGATTCCGCCATCTCCTTTCTACCATCGGACAACCTGACGTACGGTTAGTACCACTGGACTAAGAGTTTCGCTTCGTCGTTTATACCGCGTACATCGAAGGACTGGAACAATTGGCCTGCTGCGGTCTTCCCGTCCAACTATAATTTAGGTGCCTTCAAGGCTAGAGTGAATAGGCTCTTAATAAACCAGGTGGGATCGCAGTCAAGCACTGGTTTATATGAAATAAAAAAATAATAAAAAAATGACATTTCTATTTCTTATCAGTTTTTATGTAATCACGTCGGTTTCGGCTGCAAATCTTGTTTCGATCGGTCACTACATACAATACAAGCTATTTTTGTTTGTACTATTTCATGCGAATAAGTTCCAAGGTTTATTATTGAAACTCTTTAGCATTTTAAATATTAATATGGGGTAATGAAGCCTTGCTTCCCAAATGCTAAAGTTCTATTGTGTTCATTGATTGCCAAGTCATTTGTGTTACTAGGTTGTTAACCTAATATGACACTTAAGTGAATTGATAAGAAAACAAAGGATATGACGTCATTAATGTTTCTCTGATTAAAGTAGGAACTAATATTATTTTGTTATCTTTTGTTCTAACTTGTACCTACTTAGTTAAAAATCTAGTTAAAAGTTTTAATGAGATTTTTTAAATTTATTTACGCCTAGGTAGGTCCTTTTTATCGATGTCACAAATACTCTCGCATTTATTCCTCCACGGTCGCACATCCACGACTAAATACTCCATCTCGTCAGCTCTTCTGTCACCCTTGGGGATTGAAGAGCTAAACGAAATGGAGTACCTACTCAGTCGCTAATACACGACCCTAGCGAATAGGACACGAAAACGCTCGTAAGACCAATCCCACGCAAGCGGTAAGGTTAATAGCATTGTTCAGGCAGGGGCCATAGTCTTTACATAGTTCTTGGTAACCAGTCCACTTGACCTCAGGGTCCTGAGATAAATAAATGCATTGCAGGGCAAAGGCTTACCCACTCTTTGTTCAATTCTCTTTGCCTAGTAGATACTACTAAGGAGTTCAGCTCATCGTGCCATCTCCATCAGAATTTACCACAATGTTGCCTGCCAATTGTTTATCTGCATACAGTGCATAAGTCCAACCAAAAAGAGTCGGTTACAACAAATATCTATTGTCATAAATTCTTTTACTATCAAATCTAAAAGGAAAAAGCCTTCGAATAAAATGTAAAATTTTGTTAAGGGAGCAACCAGCCAGAACAAGGTCAAATGCGTTTTACATAGATAATACAAAACTGTATTCTATAACAATGGCATAGACTGCAAAATTGCATGTTATTATTGAGAAAATAAAGTTGAAATTTCAATAATACGTGTGCAAAATGTAATGCTCAATGTCAATTCCAAACAAAAATGTTTCATGCTTCATTCACTTTTGATAAAGAACGGTTTGACGTTAAATTACTTTTTTTTAATAATTAAAATCCTACTGATTAACGACTCCGTACTGAGTAATGTATTTTAAATGGGTTTTATAGTATTGTATTGTTAATATTTATTTATTATATATAAACACCCTCTTCCATAAAATACTTAAATATTAACTATACTAAAACCTAACTATGTACATAAATATAATACAAAAACACAAAGTACACTCAGGCGTCGAAATACTCCTCCACATCGCCATCATCCGGAAATGTGCTCAGAAGACTGGCAGCATTGCCACGTTGAATGGCAATGCTAATTCTTTGGGCGAAGAACGAGCCAGCCCTCTGGTCACGCAAAGCGTCGATCAGTCATAGTAATAGGGTCTAGCCGTACCTCCATAGCAAAACTGCCTTCGATGGATGGGAACCTATATCGTAACCTATGTTTTATTGTAGAGTGTATAATAGTAGTTGGTCGAATAGATATCAGCTCTATATCTTAGTTAATTGAAAACATCATTAATAACGAATGGTTTGACTGCCGCGTTGGTCAATGGTCAGCTCTCTACTGAACACGAGGTCGATAAAAAAAATATTTCTCACTCTGTTCCTTCAGTTGCCCTTTTGCGAGGGCCACGGTAACTCTCTCAAACAATCCACAGCCCTGGCAGGCATCGGTCCTAACTGGCCCCGTGAATCTTACTGGGATCTTGAGGTGCGCGTGCTGTCGACCCCGGCTTGTAAGGCCTACAGATATCTAGTTGTTTCGGGTTTGGGATTCTTGCGTATGTGTTTTCATGTTTGTGAGCAAAGTTTTTTATAAAACAAAAAAAAACCTGTCAGCGCATGGTATTATGCGGCCTTGGAACGCAAAGGCTGATGGAAAACGGGTGGGATTTAGTCAGTAAAAATCTGTCACTCCCTCTCGCTCCACCCAGAGCATAAATAGTTTTAAATATTTCACAACTATCACACAACGCCGTCTAGTCCCAAGCTAAGCAGAGCTTGTGTTATGAGTACTAGACAACTGATAAACATACTTATATATTTCTAAATACATACATATATAGATAAAATTACACCCAGACACAGAATAAATGATCGTGCTCATCACACAAACATTTGTCCTGGGTGGGAATCGAACCCACGACCTCCGGCATAGCAGTCAGGGCCACTAACCACTAGACCAACAGGCCAGTCAGTATTTGAAGTACCAATACTCAAAAAAATAAATTAACTAAGTGTTCAAAACCGGATTTTGAGCAAGTCAAACTAAAAACGTAAAAAAATAGTTATTAATTTATTCTACGACTAGCCCACGTATACTTTATGGTGTTTATAAGTTCCACAGAATAAGACAATGACTGACGAGAATGCATAATATTTACCTACACATGTTCGATTTGAACTTTGTCCATTACAATTTTTTTTATGTAACTTAAACAAAGAAATAATATTTTAAATTTTGAATAGACTTTGATTAGGTACCTATTCTTTAATTTTTTTTTTAATTCGGAATTGTTTTCTTAAAAAAAAATAATTTTGACTGGCCCGTTGTTCTAGTGTTCGATTCTCACCCAAGACAAATGTTTGTGTGATGAGCACGATCATATTTTTTTTGTGTCTGGGTGTAATTTATCAATAATATTTATGTATTTAGAAATATATAAGTATGTTTATCAGTTGTCTAGTACTCATAACACAAGCTCGGCTTAGCTTGAGACTAGACGGTGTTGTGTGATAGTTGTAGAATATTATTATTATTTACCTATTCTTTTTCCATTATCTTATGAGTGTTTGGTTTTTTTTTTACCTCTCAATATTATGAGCCAGTTGTGTCCCATCGCAGGTCAAAGGCCTTCCACTCTTCTCTGTCCTTAGCCACTTCTGACAAGGATTCGCCAGAAGTGGCTAAGTCCAAATCGTCACAATATTTGTGACACAAAACGAAAAACAGGATAATAAAGGAAACAGGTAACGACAAAATTAAAAAAAAAAAAAAAACACAAAATCAAAACAAACAGAGTAAGTATAAGAATAGACTCGATTACATGTCCTCGGCGTATAGGGAGGCCAAAATTCTTGCCTTGAATTTCGCTTTTGAATCTTTATATTATATCAGCTTCGGGTACAGACTTATAAAATGAATTTAGGTTGTTACACATTTTGATGAGTGGTGAGTTGAGACCTATGTCTGTAGAGGTATAGGCAACTCAGCCGCCAAACTAAAATGGAACTGGGCAGGCCACATCTACCGCATGTCGCAACCTTTATCATCTTTTGGGATAAAAATAACATTATCAGTAGTTATTGTATTTTTCAAGCATTCAAAAGCTCTAGTTTATTGTGAAGGTTCCTTCAATTCGCAGTTCAGTATCGGAGAGCAAGGTAAAACAAACTATAAGTTTGTGGTAATGACTTGCATATGTATTTACACAATTATACGCAATAGAACCATTAACTTAACTCTTTCAGAGCTAAAGTGTGCCATTTTAATAAAAACTTGCCGTTTTACCTTTTCTCCGAGTTAAATTTCTTCTTCTATTATCTACTACTTAAATACCAAGATCTATCTCGAAGAATCTCTCAATTGCCAGATGACTTATAGTGAAGACCATTCCTGAAGTAAATACACATAACAAAGTTTAATCAGTACATGTTTTTATTCAATAAATCTCTTATCGTATAGGGAATTCATATCTTCATCCGGCCTCGACTTAATACCACTATTTTGCTGAAAAAAAAAAACCCGCAACGCTAATTTTCCCTATACGTGGCACTTTTTATCTCCATGCTACACTCGGTTGCGTTAACGTCAAATACCTGAAATTTCGCATTTACATATTTGTGATTGCCATTCGCCTCACCACTCACGTGAATGAATAAAAATAAAGTTTTCCATTATTGTCACCAGCTTACAGAGCTTTGGTACAGATTAACATCAAGTGCGATAAAAATTCACATTAAGAACACTGAATTAGAATTGAATATTTTCCTGTGATCATTTTTGTACAATATTTTATCGTAAACAATATAAAAAAAAAAAAAACATATTGGTCAGAAGAGTAGAGGAGTGGGGCTCGCCATCTCTTTTGTAAGCACGTAACCTAATGGTCGTAACGTCATATTTCAGTTAGTGTATTTTTTTCTGTTGCATAACAGTGTCTCCTTCCACCAGATTAAAAAAGTTTCTAACTCTCTGAATTTGGAACGAATTGAAAAAAAAAATATTCTGAAATTGTTAATTTTTTAAACAAATTATTTAAAAAAAAAATGGGTCAAGAGTACCCAATTCGTAAACGATTCTGAAATACAACCCCGGATCTTGAATTTTTTCGAAATGGGGCATAAACTGAAAAATGACGCGTCCACCCGCCTATAATTTTACCTTTATTATCATCATTTCAACTATTACACGCGCACTGATGGGTACGCCACAATTGCGGTGGTAACTTTCCTCTTTTAGAAGTGGCTGGAGAGGTACCATAGCGTCCTCTCCTTCCGCATAACGCGGGTCCTCACTGGACATGGCAAGTTTGGGAAGATTTTGTTTCGGATTCAGGCGGAAGAAACGCCCGAGAGTCACCAATGTGCGGACCGCCCGGAGGACACGGTGGAGGTGTACCCCACTTGGGTAGAGCACCACCGTGTCCACTTGGAGGCGATCGACGATGGTGAACCTTCGCGTCGGGCCTTGGTTCAGAGTGTTCAGACCATATATATGCCCCCCTCCCTAGATCTGGGGCTGCTGAAATATTTAAGGATTGTGAGGTAGCTTGGGTTAATGAATGTATGCCAGAATTTGTAATTAGACCCGAATTCATTTAATTCTTTGAATCGATATTGGGTATTAATTAATGCTAAGGTCAATGTTCTACTTAGCCAGAAGCCTCGACCCTCATTTGAAGAGGCTGTCGTTAGGTGGGCCGAGTTGGGTCAAGGACTTGACGTAAAGAGTACTCTTGTGCACGGCACGATTCGTAACGTTGATCTCTTGTGTAAGTCTGTGCGCCTGGTAGCTGTGATCAAGTTGCTTATGCGTTTCGATATATTTTATTTACAGATAAAGGTACGAAAAAAATATAATTAAAAATAGGTACAATACATATTAAATGATTATGGTAGGCACCAGATAAATTTGCCATAAAATGCACTGACCTTTTCCTAATATCTCTGCCTACCCCTACACAAAATAAACAATGAATTAGGAAGACGGCAACGTATGATTCCACCACTGAGTGTTCATAATCCTATACTGAATCCTTGGTGACACGCACGGTGTTAATTCCGACACCATATAGGTACGTACCGATGAGAAAAACATAGAATTACAATATCATACAAAGTCTTAAACCAATTGTAAACTATTCATTTGGCAATAACATTCAGTGCGATCGCCAAAACATTACTCGTGTTTTGATAGCGTTTGTTTATTTACATTCGGTTCCTAACGACTGAACTGATATCGGCAGACGTATCAAGAAATACAATGTGATTCATTTGTAATGATGTTTTGTCTGTCAGGCTCGTAGTTATATATCTATACATAAAATCTATAATATAAAAATGAATCGCAAAATGTGTTGGTAAGCGCATAACTCAACAACGCCTGGACCAATTTGGCCAATTCTTTTTTTTTAATGTTCGTTGATGTTCATGGGTGGTTTTTACGGCGAGAAAAATTCGAATAGAGTAGGGTAGAGTAGAGTAGAGTAGGATAGAGTAGTCAGTTGACGGGAGCGAAGCCGCGGGCAAAAGCTAGTTCTATATAAATATATCCCTAATTCCCTTGGTCACGCCATCACGCATGAACGGCTGGACCGATTTCGCAATTTTTTTTTTTTGTTGGGTTCGTTATTGTCAGGAGAACGATCATATGAAAGAAAAAATTTAAAAAAAAATTTAGTAGGGTAGAGTGTGGTAGAGTTGGGTAGAGAAGAATAGAGTAGTTAGTTGACGGGAGCGAAGCCGCGGGCGAAAGTTAGTATGTATATAAAAATGAATAGCTGTTCATTAGTCTCGCTAAAACTCGAGAAAAGATAGACCGATTCGGCTAATTGTGGTCTTGAAATATTCCTAAAGTGAAAGTGATAGTCCAGGAAAGGTTTAAACGGTGAGAAAATATGGAAAAACACACGAAAACACAATCCAAATACAACACCATCTCTAATTAAAATGTCATTTTAAAATGAATGACATCCCCCGCCCTTGGGCGGGGCGGGAGATAGTGTCAGATTCTTTTCAGAATCAGACCCTTGGCCCCAGTAGGCTTCGACCCTGCTAGGCCCCTACAGTTGCTGACATCTTGAGGCGCGCGTGGAACAGCACGCGCCGTCAACGACTTGGGCTCGGTCCGGACGGTTACCGGACGGTCGGACGGCGAGCCACCCATTGCTCGCCGTCCGCAAGCCTGCGCCTACGATGGCCGGAAATCGGGATCGGAATCCCGGCGGCGATTGGGGCGTGAGGACCGTTGCCTCACGTGATCGGCCGCCTCCTTTGCTAGCATTACTGCTTCGCAGAAGGAGGCGGCCGCCTGCCACTCCTCCTCGCTCCGGACCATGGCCTGTACCAAGGCCCGGCGCGAGAGATCGCCGCCGCCGATCGGCCCCACGAGGACACGGCATTGCTCTGCCCAAGCGGGGCACACCTCCACCGTGTCCTCCGGGCGGTCCACACAATGGTGGCACCCGGGCGTTTCTTCCGCACGAATCCGGTGCAGGAACCTACCAAACTTACCATGTCCGGTGAGGACCTGCGTCATGCGGAAGGTAAGGACACCGTGTTGCCTTTCCAGCCACTCCTCAAAGAGGGGACTTACCGCCATAATTATGGCGTGCCCAATGTTGGTTCTGGTAACCTATGTCAGTAGATGGAGTTATCCTTACTATTAGAAAATACGAAATTCGCCGGGTCAGCTAGTAGATACCAAAATAATAATTTAAAAAAAAAATGCATAATGAAAGTACACATTATTATAATATTCGACACCTATAAGAACAATATTATATTTTAAATTTTGTTTGTTTGTTTCGGCAAATCTTTGAAACGGCTGGACCGATTTGACCGGACATTCATTAACGGAAATCTGTTGAGACAAGGAATAACTTAGGCTACTTTTCATTTTCCCGCGAGAACGGGATTTAAAACTAAGGAATACGTCCTTGAAATGGCTAAACAAAATTTGACGGGACTTTCACTGGCATATAACTGACGATAAATGAGTAATTATAGACACCTTTTATTTTCCCGTGGGAACGGAACCTAATTCCCGGTTAGAGAAGGGGGGACATCTTTAAAATGATGAATAGATTTTGATGGAACTTTAAATAACAGATACGTATCTTAAATGTGTTATTATCTTATAAAAACTAATCATTTGCCCCAAAAAAGGAGAGCACTGTTTTTAAAACTCCACGCGAACGAAGTCGCGAATAACAGCTAGCTGTACTCGTGACTTCGTTGCCCGCAGGCCTGTGGGCTTCAGGATTTATTTATTTTATTTATTTAATCTTCATTTAACACAAAGTATAAAGGCGAACTTAACGCCTTAGGCATTCTACAAGTCAACCTAGGGTGGTGAAAAGACAATATGGTAGGTGCATAAAAAAGAAAATGTTATTTAGAAAACAAGAGGATATTCACAAGTGCAGCATTACTTTAATCTACATTCCCTAAGCTACCCATCAAGCCACAAGGTGATGAATGATCTCATTAACCCAACTTTTCTCTCCATTCCAGCCATGTGTAACCCGCAACTGGGAATTGCAAGTCCAGTTCAAGGTCCACGGTCGTGGCAAGGATCTATTCGGCGACGGGTTCGCAATATGGTACGTGCGCGACCGCATGCAGACTGGGCCCGTGTTTGGCAGCAAGGACTACTTCCACGGCCTCGGGATCATCGTCGATACCTACAGCAACCATAATGGGGCTCATAATGTGAGTATTGTACTAACTTATATCCACGGCATCACTAATATATAATACATACTTACTTATACTCAAAATCTTTGGGTTCAACGTCAAATCCGTGCTGTTTTACGGATGCGAAACGTGGAAGGTGACAAAGAAAGTCTCACGCCAGATTCAGGTTTTCATAAACCGATGTCTTCGTCTGTTCCTGGGGATTTACTGGCCCAAGACCATCTCTAACGTAGAGCTGTTGGAGAAATGCCACGATGGTCCGATCGATCGACCGACCAGATTGCCGTCGTAAGTGAAGATGGCTTGGTCATACTTTTAGGAGGGATTCCGATCACATACGTAAACAGACGTTGGACTAGAATCCTCAAGGGAAAAGACGTGGCCGTCCACAGCGAACCTGGCGACGCACCATGTTGGCAGAAACGAGGGTCATCGGATAGACATGGATTGAGGTGAAGCGTAAAGCTCAAAACCGGTCGCGATGGGCGACTTCTGTCGACGCCCTCTGCCCCAGCTAGAGGATATAGGATCTTAAGTGATGATCCACGTTGTAGCTCATAGAAACTTACCTTCTATTCGCTATAAAAACTAGCCTATTTTTGGCTCCGTAATATCCATACCAATTTTGTAAATGCAAAAATAACTTTGTCTGTCTAGACAGAGTTAAGTCTTCTGAGTCAAGAGTGAACAGGTTACTAGGCAAACATGCTCCATCGTCGATCATATCATCGCTTACCATCAGGTGAGATAGTGGTCAAGAGTGAGCCAGTCAATAAAAAAAAAGAGCTCCAGACCTATACAACGTCAAATCAGTTATTCTAAATACAAATTTCAGATCGCTTTATGAATGAATAATAATAATAACCTTAGCCAAGGTCTTTAATGAGGCTAGAGGTGCTGGTGAACAAGATACCCATTGAAGCCTTGGCTACTGGCTGTTACTCAAGAACTTAAGAAGAGATGATGATGACGTCACGATATAGTGACTGGTCGAAGGCGGCGCTGACGTTCATAGTCGAGTCACCATTATGCGGAACAGGGTGGAAAGTTCCCCAAACCTCCCCGTACAGCAATGATCTTCCGACTCGCCGTGCATTGTGTTTGGTCCGGGCCACTGCCCAATAGTGGTTTTCGGATTGTTGTATACGTTAAAATCGCGCTGAGAATTCTGATAACGTGTGTCACACAAAAATACAGAGGCGAAAAAAGGTATTTTCTACCAGTCAACCTTTGGGTGATGCAGAAATAAATTACAACATTATTTATAGTCATGCAAACAATGTTGAAATAGGGATGATAAAATAGAAAGATAGACGATGCAATAAGAATAATGTTCACAGCCCAATGCGTTGCTTATTTAGCAAACCAAAGCCAAAGTGCGGTGTGTAAATCTTTTCTTAAATTATTTTTTTTTTCCAGCACCAGCACCCGTACATATCAGCGATGATTAACAACGGGTCGCTGCACTACGACCACGATCGGGACGGCACTCACACGCAGATGGCTGGCTGCGAGGCCAAGTTCCGCAACTACAACCATGACACACACATATCCATCACGTATATGGATGACACTCTTACTGGTATGTCCTTTTCATCTTCTTTTTTTTTTAAATTGATATAAACCAGTTCTTGACTGCGATCCCACCTGATGGCAAGCAGTGATACAATAATTGATGGTGAGGCGCACTAGTTAATTAAGAGCCTATTCACTTTATACGCCTTGAAGACGCCTAAATTATAGTTGGACGGGAAGACCGCAGCAGGCAAATTGTTCCAGTCCGCGTTTATGTACGCGGTATAAACGACGAAGTGAAACGCTTAGTCCGGACAGTTGAAGTTTCAACAACGTAAGGGTGGATACTCGCCGTACGTCGGGTGGTACAATAGTAGAAAGGAGATGGCGGAATCAAGTCATGCAATTCCCGCGCACACTCTCACACACTCACTTCTTATTAACTAACGTGATATTCCTGGCTTTTAAGGAGCTATAAACCCTATATAGTTCCAGCCCTTTAAAAGTTCAGTTTAGGTCGTAAAATGGATCGCGATAAGAACTCGTGATCGGGCTCAGGCCTGCGAATTTTTTAAAAATTGCTTTAAGAAGGCCCTTTCGTATCCGACTGTCGTCAACGTGAGCATGGTTGAAAGGCTTGTTGTTTCATACTTTTACATGTCAATTTAAACTAAATGAGGCCGGTGTTTCCTAGCTAACGACCCTGAGAAGAAACACCGAAACAAACTCAGGGGTCAAAGCCTCTTTTAAAGTCCATACAGTAAATATGTAATGGTCAAATCATATGAGAACATGGTCTTTTGAGGTAAAAAAACCACACAGATTTGATCGGACCTGTCCAGTCAATGCAAGCATTTGCCAGTATTCGTAAAACTCAAATTAGTACCACTAAGGAGCTCGACGACTTGCTGAACAATGCCAAGGAAATCCAACCCATTGATCGATAAAGAGGCAATGCGAAAAAAGAGAGACCGATTGTTTGGCATTCAGTTTTTTCCGCAGCTCACTCGAATATTCCAAAACGTGTTCCAGGAAATAAGTGTATTTTTTAAATCGTTAAAACTCTTTTCGTCGTTCAGGATCTCGATTTAATGTGTAAGATTTCTTTAGAGGTATGTAGAACAGGGTTGTAAAATATACCTGAGTTGAAAAGGGAGAATCCTCCGACCAGACGGGTGTAATGTCTGGTTCTTGGACTGTTGTATAGAACATTCAACGGTCCGAACCAGACATAACACCAATCGTGTGGAGAACTCTAATACCGCTGTGCACGATTTCCATTGTCAGTTGTCATTTAGCATCATAGATGTCACTACATTTCCATAAACATGTGTGTATATATATATATTTGAATTTATGAGTGAGTTAGTGTGACATTATGAAGAGCCGAACTTCACGCAAATTAGCAGATTTCGTCGTCACGGGTTTGGCGCTCTTAATGTGTCATCTTGGCCCTGGAACGCAAAGTGTTCCTCAAAAGTTTGCTCCCATTCGCTCCATCCAGAGCGGGAGAAGTTATTTGATGATTTCTCACCTTCAAAAAAAAGATCACCTGTGTTTGCGCACTCAGTTGTACACACCACCTGTAGCGACATCTATGGCGTTATATAAAAACTAATCCTGCTTCGCGCAATCAAAGTTCTCCGCGCGTTTAGAACATATAGATCAGCCCGAAATCATCGTATCGGGCAGTAGCCCACTAGACCTAACATCCCGTCTGGTCGGAGGATCCTCCCTTTTCAACGGAGGTTTCCGGGACTTTACTCTCTGTTCCGTCTACCTCCAGACACCTGCCTTGACTGTTAGTTTCTGTTGAAATTGAACACTATGTCCAATATCGGTCAGGAAAACCATTAGTATTAAGGATCTTTTAGCTACTTCATCACCATATGCCTTAAGTATATATTTATTTTATGGCCCAGTGTCAAACAGATGTTTCATTTTAATAGGAACAAACACTTTGTGGTTCCTATAACCAGGCTGAAAAAAATAGGGGGCTCGTTTAGATGCCAATGTATACACTTCTATAATAAACTTCCTAGTCATATTCAACAACTAAGCCTTAATAAAGTAAAGCGAAAACTTTGCCAAAAGGCTTTTTACACTATAAAGGACTATGTTGAGGACCAAAAGGCTTGGGATTGACCTGCTCCAGTATGCACTACAACTGTTGTCTTATTATTATTATTATTTTCTTTTGTTTTTATTTTCAATTGTGCTTTTTATTATTATTAATTATTACAATTTAAAGAGCAGTGGTGGCCCAGTGGTAACGCCCCGACTTACGAGTTGTAGGTCGCGGGTTCAATCCCAGCCAGGCGCATTACGTTGTGTAATTTATTTCATCACCACTGCTCTTAAACCGGTGAAGGAAAACATCGTGAGGAAACCGGCATGTCCTTGAACCAAAAATTCGAAGACATGTGACATTCACCAACCCGCACTGGACCCGCGTGGTGGATTACGGCCCATGCCCTCTCCTAGAGAGGAGGCCTGAGTCCCAGCAGTGGGAACATTAAAAGGCTGATTATGCTTATGTATATTACAATTTGATGTTGTAGATTATTTTTATTATGCAATTTGACTTTTTTCTTTTTTTTTCTACTCTATGTTCTATTTTTTAACCCACAGGTTGACTGGTAGAGTATGCCTTGTTGCATTAAGTCCGCCTATGTACCACTACTGTAAATGAAGATTTAATAAATAAATAAACTTCTTCCTGAATAAATGGTTTACTTTTCCCTCATAGTCTTTGGCCCAGTCCAGTAGGTTACTACGCTTGTAGTGACGTCACTGCCGCTTTTTAGGTCCTCCAAAATGCAGATGTAGGGACACTGGGCACTCTAATAAGTGGGCCATTGTCTGGTCACCGCACTCGCTCAACTGAACTATCGACTTTTTTTGTGTGTGCGTTGATTTTTATTAAATGATCATTTGTATTTAAAAGGGTGCAATGGAATTTGAACTTTGTCTTGTATTGTATGTGATAGTTTGTTATTCCAAAATTCAATATCGAATTCTTAATTGCAGGTAACTTAATATATATTTTTTTTGTCTTCCTTTCAGTGTCCACGGACCTAGAAGGCAAGAACGCCTGGAAGGAATGCTTCAAAGTGGAGAACGTGTTGTTACCTACCGGGTACTTCTTTGGCGCGTCAGCGACCACGGGCGACCTGAGCGATAACCACGACATCATCGCTGTCAAGATGTTCGAGCTTGATTTGTTGGAAGCTGTAAGTTTTTTTGATATCAGTACTTTTGAAATCAGTTTAATATTATGATGGCGAAAGTTGGTGAGTGTCTATGTGTTTGTTACGTATTCTCACTCAAACAGCTGAACGGATTTCGGTGAAACTTGGTACTCGGGTAGACCATGTCTTGGAATAGCACATAGGATTATATTAGGGAATACGTTCCCGTGTCAATTTCCATCATAATAATATTAGTTTATTTTCTCCACAATATTATTCTTAATTGCTAGCCTTATTTCTACGGTAACAAATAGAAGGGGCATTGTGGGAGACTAGTGCCTAAACTAGGCTCAAGGCCAATTGTTCCGTTTTTTCCTTTTGAGGTACGGAACCCTAAAAAGAGATGGAACAAGCAAGGTATTAGTCTAACAGACTTTCTTTCAGAATCTGACCGATTTTAGATTTGACTGAAGAAATAAATGATTCATCATTTTAGTAACAAAACAATCCAGGATGCCCAAAAATCCACAATACTTATACCTTTTTCATATCTTTCCAGCAAAACAAAGACGAAGATCGTTCCCAAATAATCCCATCAGCAGCTTCATTCGAAGCACCTCGCGAGAGGATCGAAGACACCAAGCCCGCCATGTCAGGAGTTAAAACCTTCCTGTACATGATGGGTATAGCCATCGTCATCATAGTCCTAGTCGTTCTTGGCATCATGTACTATCAAAAACGTCAGGAACAAACCAGGAAAAGGCTGTATTGAAGATCTAAACTATTCAGAATAACCCTGTAATAAGTTTTCAGAATAACACAGTTGGTGGTTCAAAAGACATTCCTTTTTGTAACAGTTCTTTTTTCAAAATTCTTGTTCAATGGTTTCTTTTTAATTTCTGGTTTTAGGAATGTCTGTGGTTTTATAAAGGTTCAATTTTTTGCGATGCCACTGTGAGAGTGAGATAGCGCAATATAAAATCTGATTGTTGAAATGAGACAACATATCATCTGGCTGTCAAGTGTCATCGTCAAATTAACTTCCTAAATTGATTTATTCAAAGGAAGGGTTTACGTAAAAAGCAATAATAAGATTGTGGAACAATAATAATTTATTAATAATTTTCGAGTAATACAGAATTTGTCAAGACCAATAAGAGACGTAAAAGACTAATTTTAAATTGTAACACCAAATAAAATTGTCCTTGATGTATTTATATTGTTACCTATATTCTATGTTAGATTGGTCTGTTCAAAAGATAATTTAGCAAATTATTGATTAAATGTAATGATTATAAATTTCTAATAACTTTCTTTCGAAATAAGCAAGTCGTATGTGATTTAAAATAATATTTCCAAATCCTAAAAATATTTATTTTTGACGCCAAACAAATTCAGGTCAATTATTCTAAGTTGCACTAATCTTCAATACGAATGAGGGTTAACGATATATAACTTCTATTTGCGAAAAAGACAGGGAAGATAACATTCGTAAATTCCACAACCCGTTTTTCTACATCATCCATTTGAAGCATTACCAAAGCCTTCGTCAATTTATAGACGCTATACGACAATTGCAACTATGAACCTTATGTTTATCGAACTAAGAAACATTTTTGTTTAATTAATTTGCGTTAATAAAAACGAAATCTCATGACATTTCTTTTTCTTCTTTGGTTGTTTGTGGTCATAATATGTTTAGGTATAAAGGGTAAATAGTCATTTATGCCCCATGTATATCTTATAATAAAAATCGTGAAGTTCGACTGCATTTTTATATGTATTTATTTTATTAAAGTAATAAAATAAATGTATTTGTGTATCAAAGTATTTTTGGCATCAATGTTATATTTTTATTTTTAATAGAGGAACTAAAGCGTATTTTTTTAAATGCAGTCCGACATTTAGAAATAGTATCCGTTACATATACATTAGGTAAGTACATAAACATCATTATACATATGTATAGTCACTATTTTATTATTAATATTATATTATAAAACATACATGTTTATTTTGTCTACATACAAAAGTAATTATCCACGTTATATTTACTGTTTCTATTATTTTAAGCTATGGTTTATATTAATTTTGCGTTAAAAATTGTCGCTATAATATCGATTAGTGTTGGGACATGTTCTGATTGTTTGTCGATAAGATACCGATTTTTTTTAATTCTTTGTCCCTCGTGACAAATGATAGATGGGCCGGAAAATATGTACAATCGGTCATCACGACAGTACCTATTGTCGATCATGACATTGGAACTACTCAGCTCATTTTTTGTATAAGGAGTTGGTAACCTGGCGTTTTCTTTACTTCCAAGGCAGACATTGCGTCACAGTTTGATGCCTAACTTTAGCCAAATTTTGTGATTTTGTTTTTCATTTAATTACTCACAAACGTTATAATTTATTTCATTGAGGCTGTCATTCGGTACAGAATAATTTAGTGAAAGGTCGGATCGGGTATCACTTTATATTTTTGCTTTAAGTTCGATTAGTGATGGGACTTTGTTTATCGATAAGGTCCCGATTTTTTTAGGTTCTTTGTCGCATGTGCCAGGTGTCTCAAAAAGAACTTGGCTCTGCCACCTGTCTTTGTTTTTTTTTTATACTGAACAGGCACAATAATATTCAGCCCTGTTCAATTCATATTAGATTTCCTATTTAAACTTAATTGCATACATCATACAAAAATGATTGCTTCCATCACAAACAAATGCCAAACACGAATTTTTAGTAGGCCAAGTAGATGCATAATGTTCCATTTTTTAGCCCACTTTGAGAATATCCATCTTGTATTTTTTTCTTTGTGTTCAAAATTAGCTGTCGACATAAGGAGTCAATTCAAGAAAATCTTTTTGAAACATTTTTTTTTTCATTATTGAGCAACGCATAATTGATGTTTGTTTTTTATTAATTAATTAATTTAATCGTTAAGTCGGTTACATTTGAACTATTATACACACGGGTTCGTAATTAAATAAAAATATGAAATGAAAGTATTTATTTACATTATAATTTAGTTCCTTTGGCATATTAGTGTTTAAAATAGTTCAAATGTAACATAATCATTATGTGAACGAGTGGTGTATGTGTGTTTAATAAAAAAGATTTATAAACTTTTCATCGCGTTCTTTTATTTCAACTTACCGGTTTTTTTAAACAATGGCCATCCAGAATTTCGTCTTTTTCGCCACTTCTCAAAAATGCCTAGTTCAATTAGTGTTGCGAATCGTCAATTTTGTAAAATTCGCGTATTTTAAAAAAAGTATGTATGTTACTGTGTATTTTTTTTAAGTATTGGAAATATTTTAAATAAAAATGCCAGCGCACGTTTTGATCATAAATGAAATCTGTTAAAAAAAATATTAAAAACTAGTCAATTTCGCATCACTAGTGGTCTGATATGACATGACTTTGACTATGTCTATCACGTGTAGGGTAGACCGGGGACAACTGAAACAATTTTACTTAAACCGTGTGCAGTGAACTAACTATAGTACCTACATCCTTCGTATTTATATCGTTGAAGGGATTGTTATCTAGTTCCTAAATTAAATATAATCTATATCTCTATTTCAAATAGTTAACCTACAATCACCTATTAAAGAAGACCGGGCGCAGTGATTCTATTGACCGCACCCCAAGGACGGTTGAAACAGTATGTAGGGGTAATTGAAACACTGAAAATATTTTAGGAACAATTGGAGCTTTTTAATCAATCTTAACAAGTTAACATACCACTAAATTGTTTATTGAGATCGTGACCAATCCGTCATCGTAAAATTAATATTTCAAAACTTATAAATGCAAAAACATCTTCAATATAAACAACTCAAAATATCTCCTATTACAATAATTTAAGTGCTCTAATTTGTGGTATTGAATGCTATTTCACATTATTGAAAAACTTCATATCTTACTATGCTATAATACCACTTACATCGGGGAGAAAAAGGTACTCCAGTCTCATACAAAACAGCTTGTTTCAATCATAACAATGTTTCAATCATGACAATGTTTCAAGCATAAACATGGCTCAATCATAACAATCGTTTATTGACCCGTATAGGTTTGACTCTTCTTGTGAAATTTAATTTCAGAGGACATCAATCAACTTAGTTAATATTAAGTATTGAACACTTAAAATAGTTTTTTGGGAATCCTCTTGTACAAAATTATAATTAGTGGGGAGAATCAATCTCAAAGTTTTCAGGGAAGGAACTAATGCCAATTTGCGGCTTAAAATATCATTGCTTTATAAAGTAAAAAAATAAAAAACTAACTATTTTTGCGATACAAGAGGATCAAGTTCTCTAAGAAAACTTGATTGTGAAGTCATGGAAAGGATTGGCGACGGAAGGATTGTGAGTTAAAAGTGGTTTAAATTGTTATTTTTATCATTATAATACCGTTATAAGTCGTGCGTTTTTATTTTCTATCAGTTATTGACACTTTAGAAAATACAACTTTTTTCTGTGCAGTCGGATAGACGTGGAATACGCGGGGACGTTTGAAACGTTTCAAACTTCCACAGATAAGTTGTTTCAAATGTACCCATGTCACATCTTTTAGTTCAATACTCAATATTTTGGTAAATATTGACTAAAACATCAATTACAACAGTAATGAAAACAATCTTAAATAGATTGTTATAGTATCAGACGGAACCCCACAATTATAGCAAGGAACCCTAAAATGCAGCGACATTGGTGACTAACTTTGCGCATCGCTCGGCCACCCGGCACCGTGCGATTTGCCATCTCAGCATTCCCAAAAATTCGACATCGTGTGACCAAAGCATCCGACCACCAATAATTTCTTGTAATAATATAATGTGTCACTTTTCGTTCTCACATCGAACAATTGTCACGCCTTTAAAATTACTGTAATAATTTAATTAATTAAATAGTTTTATTGAAACATATCGGTTTCATTTGCATCCCCGTCTGCAGCCCCACGTAATTGGCGCAGTCAGTAGGATACTCGCGGTCGGTTTCGCGTAAACAGGAAGATTTCCGTATCGCATGGCCGCCCGTGCGGCTATCCAGTCGCTCCAGAGTATCCAGAATCTAGACGTCGTGCTGCAACGAGGTATCCAGACATTGATAACGCAAAGTGATCAATATAATGTTCATGTAAGTACATTAGATTATTTCTAGTGACCGCTTACTCCTAGCCTGTACTAATATAACTTTCCAAAATTTTCTTTCCACGAGAATCTAGGAATCCTAGGTTAGTTAGGAATACCTAATAGATACTCAGTAATAGATTCTAGAAGAAATATTAACTTAGATATAATACTCGAGGACACAGAATCGTTTTCTGGGAAAATGTCTTTGGATTTAGATACTATTTTTAAAGCGTTAAGGCTCGTTCCCGAGTTCGACGGGAACCCGAATGTGCTAACTAGATTTATTCATTTGTGTGATCAGTTGGTAAAAGAATATTATAATTTTCAGGGTGTTTCCGAATTAATTAACACGGCTCTTATTAACGGAATATTAAATAAAATCGTAGGATCTGCTGCTCGCTTAATCAACTCAAATGGCATGGTCGAACGGCTAAACTCTACACTGTTAGAACATTTGCGTATATTGAAATTAGAACAGCCGACAGAATCAGTAATTAATCTTATGCCGTATGCTATATTAGCTTTTAATAGCTCAATACACAGCTTCACGAAATGTAGGCCCATCGATATAATAACTGGTCATTTTGATCCCCGGGATCCATTAGATATGAATATTTCGGAACATCTTTTGCAGCAGTATATCCATGAACACCGTAAACGAATGTCAAAAGTGTACGATATCCTCAATGACACTTCACTTCAGCGCCGTACTGAAAGTACTGAAAATAATAATAAGAATCGCGAACCCGAGAAAGACTATGAGCCTGAACAACAAGTGTTTGTTAAAAACCCATTATGTCATAGACAAAAACTAGCAGCTAGATATACTCACGACAAGGTAGTAGCGAATTTGCCTATTCATATCTACACTAAAAAGAAAAAAGGCGCTGTGCCTAAATCACGTTTAAAACGGGTGCCTAATAGTGCTCGTTTGTTACAGGACACTGCAAATTCTACCAGTCCTGACACTGGCATTTATTAGAGCTAAAAGTACCCATAATTCTATTCTAAACTATGCTATGTTTAAGGAAATAAAAAGTAAGCTAGATATGTAATATGATAAGAATAATTTTTTAGATATTAGCCTTAGAGAATATTTCGACATAATTAGATTAGGTTACTATTATAATGGAAATAAAATAGTAATAGTTGTGAAATTCCCAATAGTTTACCCTACTAACTATATCCTGTATAAGCTCTCCCTAGCTCCTAATCGTTACAATAGGGTCCTGAATCCAACCTCACCGTTCATAGCGGTTCAAGAAAGAGATCTATTGTATATAGAGACAGAATGTCCGAAGTATAGGCACGGTTATCTTTGCGAAGATCACATAAGTCACCACCATGGCCAGCAGTCGGACTGTATCCAGCATCTTATACTCAACCAAAGAATTAATGAATCCTATCAATTCACGTCAGTCATCCTGACTTCTGAAGCTATGGAGCAGCTAGATGACCAACATTTCGTCATGACGTTTCCCAACCCAACGCAAGTTCGTTTAACCTGTTCTGAAGATCACTATAGAATAATACAAGAGAGCTACTTAGCTATCATACCTAAAGGCTGCGTGCTAAGAACTACGGCGTTTACGGCTAGCAATCGTCATGATCAAGTCAAAGGGAAGATTTTGAAAATTATGGACTTACCAATCATTAAGGAAACCTCATATAACTTAAATACGAAAACCATAAAGTTGGAAACTATAGATCTTGGCAGTCTGCACTCAAGTAACTCTAAAATCGCTTTACAAGAACCAGTCTCGCTACAGTCGCCGAACATTGAAGCCATATACCACACTACTATACCAATATATATTCTACTATCCGGTGCAGCTGTACTCGTCATCATCGTTATTCTTCGTCACCGTAGATTGAACCAAAAACGGCAAGCCACTAATGAGAACGAAAGTCAAGCACAGAAAAAGGAAGCAGGTGATACAGAGATCGATCCAGCTTCACCATCGTCACTATTCTCGACTACAGTTTTCAAATAGTTGCCGATCTTGTGGAGGGAGATGTTATAGTATCAGACGGAACCCCATAATTATAGCAAGGAACCCTAAAATGCAGCGACAATGGTGACTAACTTTGCGCATCGCTCGGCCACCCGGCACCGTGCGATTTGCCATCTCAGCATTCCCAAAAATTCGACATCGTGTGACCAAAGCATCCGACCACCAATAATTTCATGTAATAATATAATGTGTCACTTTTCGTTCTCACATCGAACAATTGTCACGCCTTTAAAATTACTGTAATAATTTAATTAATTAAATAGTTTTATTGAAACATATCGGTTTCATTTGCATCCCCGTCTGCAGCCCCACGTAACTAGATCAACAATAGTCTAAAGTAAGGAAAACTATCAAAAAACAAGATTGAAATAGGTAAATAACAAAAATTTTAACTTAGATATAATATTAATTGTTATGAAATTGTGTCAGTGTCGGTAAAATAATTGTTACTTATTTTTTCAGCAAATTAGGACATTGCACTACAGTATCGTTATCGTATCGTTAAATGTATCGTAAGTCTTATATCAAGTCTTATTTATCAGAATCCAGAAACTTTCAGTATACCTTAAGTAGAAGAGAGTGAAAAGAACAAAATTTTTACTTATTCGTTCTACTGATGGAAATCTTTGTTACCGATGAGAAAATTTTCACAATCGAGGAATATTACAACAAGCAAAATGATCGAGTATATGCTCGTAGCTCCAAAGAACACTCTCAATTGGTTAGCAGAGTCCTAAATATTATAATATATAATAATATAAATCATTATGCGGCATCAGTGGTTTGGTAAGGGTATCCTATCACGGAGTGATCAAGGTTAATTTTCGAGAAAATGGATGAAAACTCAATTAAAGTGTATCAAGATACTATTAAAAAAAATAACATTTACACAAACAATAAAAAAAAAAACTTATTTTCAAACCGGTTACCCGGGGAACTAGTTTTTTTTTTTAGAATACCCGAAAAAAACGCGTTTCAATTTTGGCTACTTTTGCATTCCCTAGCGGGAACGGATATTGCCAAAAACCGGGGCAAACAAGGGGTTTATTAAAATTGTACTCGTGTGGTTACCACTGGATGTGCTAACTGAGACTACGTGTGTGTTGTGTATACCTTAATTCGATTATAAAAGCTGATAAACCTGAGGAAAACTATAGCAAAGTGCTTGGAAGGAAATCAATACTGAGGACGTTCCAAGTCGGCAACAGCAATGCCCATGATCGGAACCACGGAATGCACTCAATCGTCAGCTGTCATTACTGTCATGTCATGTGTTCATTCTTCCTTCATTCTGTCCACCCTCACTAGTCTGTGATTCTGTCAAAATAGCGGAGGCAAGCGAAGCGGTGTTTCGCGTGTCCGTAATTAATGAACCAAAGTTAAATTCTAAGATTTAGTTATAAATTCTTATTCATAAAAGAAGTGCGTCTGGACGAATCCAGAATGGATGGAAAATCATTCCTCTACTCTTGGTGTGCCAAGAAAGGGCTTACGCCGGTTTACGACATCCGGGCCACAGGTATGGAAAATTTATTGATAGTTTTACAATAAGATCATCAACCCATGATAATTTAAGTATGATAAACATATCCTGGTTAGTATTGAATTCATAAATGTTGATTTTTATGAACATTATCTGTAATAATTTAAGTGTTTGTATAAATATAAATTTCAGTCTAGCAGCGGCATCTTTGGGTATGCTAAAGAATACAAAAAGATGCCCTGAACCGTTCAAAATATTAAGCTTTGCCATTATTTTCGTAATCAAGCTTCAAATAAACATAAAACATAAATATAACCTCTTTGCTTAACCTTTCAGGGCCGCGTCATCGTCAGCGATTCCTATGCGAAGTTCGCGTCGAAAATATCTCCTATGTCGGCGCGGGGAACTCAACGACGAAGAAGGAGGCCCAGATGAATGCCTCCAAGGATTTTGTCAATTACCTGGTGAGGACTGGCCAGGTTGATGCTTCCGAAGTGCCTGAAGACACCAGAGTGGCTATAAAGCCTGAGGAGGAAGGTCAGGGGCAAGGAAATGGGGATATGCAGCAGCAGGATAATATGCCACAGCAGCAGAGATCTGTGTTTCAGGTTAGTGTTTTGTTTTTACCAATCAGTTTTTTAAAAGAGTAAACATGTAGTTTTTTGCCGGTTCATCTCCATAATAAATAACTATTTAGAACCGTGCACTAGCTTCTGATGTTTTATAAAAGCCCATGTAGGTCTATGTGAAATAAAGAGATTTTTTAATAATTTTCATTTTAGTTCTGCAAGTATAATAACAGTAACATGTTCTGAGTTACTAACAGAAAATGAGAACTAGATTAATACTCACTGAAGCAATAAATGGTTACTACAAGCCAAAGACATTACATATATACTACCAATAGACAGGACATACCGAACCAAATGTGATACTTGTTACCTGGTAGTAATAAGTCACTCAGTTTAGCATGACACCCCTACATGTCAAATCGTGTTTGTATCCGCTTTATGCTCTAAAAGAAAAACATTTTCTGAGAAATAGCCGAGTTGCACATTACAATATTGCAAATCTAGGCTTACACTGAGGCTCTACCACGAACTCTTCAACGTGATTCATTTTACGACCTAAAGCAAACTTTTAAAGGGAAGGAGCTATATGTATAGAGAGCTCCATCACAATTTTTTGCTTGTATGACTGAAATTTTAACATATCAATATCATGGTAAACCCCCTGGCCACCTACCGAGCGATAATTAAATTTACATAATTTATTTTGTCAAAAATTCGCGTGTTAGCTAGATGACGTTACTGAGGCATAGGATGTCAATTTTTCTAAGACATTTTTCCTGATAGCCGCTTTATTTTATCTCTTTAAATCTCTTTGCTACAAACAAAAAATTAAAAAAAAATTGGCCTGTATGCAGTTAAGTTATAGCCAATTCATCTACCCTACAAAGTTGTCTTTCGTTTATGGCTTGTAAGCTCATTGGCATTGTTCATATCAGTTTTTTTTTTAAATTACTTATATGTACTGTAATGTCCTACAATTAGATTAACAAAACCTTTATCTACTTAGGATGGTATGGGACCGCAAATGATGGGTCAGGCGTACCAAGCTTATGGAGGTCAACACCAAGGTGAAGACAGACCGACCTTCACTTACATGGACCGTATGCAACAGCAGAAGAACGTAGCAGAAGCTGAGGACTTAGATGTCAATGCAAGTCTCCATGGTAACTGGACAATGGAGAATGCCAAGTCCAAGCTCCATCAGTTCTTACAGATTAACAAGATAAATACGGACTATGTGTACAAGGCTGTTGGTCCGGACCATACAAGGTTTGTCTATGAAATATTGTCATTTTCATGTGTTTATAATAGCTGTTGTCTTTTTGCATGGCAATAGCAAATACTAACCTTACTTTTATTATTGAATTTATTGACATTCTTATTTTAAAATCAGAAAGAAGTTCTAAATCAAAATTTTTCATGACCATCAACATAATTTCTAATGAATATCATTTCAGTCATAGTTTTAGATTTGGGGTCTTATTATGACATATCAGGGACCACTATTGCTATGCTAAAATGAAAAGCAGAAGCCTAATGCATGACAAATAACCACCACACTTGCTCAAGGAGATTTCCCCTCGTACTTCTAAGTCACCCAATCACTAAGTGCTCTTTTATAGCATCACTTCACAAGTTACGTCTTATGTATTACCAAAAACACAATTATGCTTACATTTCTTTTTTCAGAAGTTCATAACATGAGGGACTTCGCATATGTTGCACTTTTTGAATGAAGGTGACCTAACTCAAAAATTGCAGTTTGTAAAAAATGAGCAAGAATGATATATGAAACAATTTAAATATATCTCTACAGTGTTTCTTTTTTTACTCAAGTTTCTTCAAAAGGTCAGATTTTAGCAAAATCTAAAATTGCAGGGATTTTAATTTAGGTCACTTTCATTCTATGTGCAATGTATGTATGTAACAAACTGTTTAAATTTTTCATCCTCAACCATTTAATTTAAATTGTACAGTATTCTTTTTCATCCATACATTCAAATGTATGGATGAAAAAGAATACTGCTTTCAATTATGCATCATAATTAGGCATAATGTGGGTCATCAAGCTTGGGGCCCACTTATATCACTAATGACTGAATGCATTTAACACTAAACATTTGATGTGATCTAACTTATTTAAAACCTGATGACCTTATGAAAGCTGCATGAGTGCTGGATGCTAGAACAGGACTAGTTTGTCTGTCTGCTTGATGGTCCATGTGCCCAGCAATAAATAGACTTATGTTAGCTGAAATGATGATGATATTCAGGAATTTAGAACATTCTGTCATCTGTGGTGCAAGTGGGCCTTACGGAGAGACAATGTTCTACCACAAAATAGATAGGTACAGAAGTCAATCTCGTGTATGTACTTCACTTTTCATACCTGTGCTCGGCGGTCGCGCTAAGGACGGCGCCGCTCTGCCCACGCGCGACCGGTCGCGGCGGTGCCGGCGGCGGCGGCGGTTGCTGCACGGGCGGCCGGCTCGCCGAGCAGTTCCTATCTTAGCTGTTTTTAATTAGATTATGGAACACAAGGCTTACACAGCTTATACCTACTACAATAAATACCTAATATAAATTGTAAAAATATTACTCACACGTCACAAAATCATGATCGCTTCCTTGGCGCGGGGCCGGAGACCGGGGCGCTACCTAATGTTCTGTGTTACGTTAAAATGAACCATTGAAATACAAGCCTTACCTACTATCTCTGAAACAACTGGTAGCTTAAAAAAAAGATAATTGTACCATTTATTGTTGAATTTAAAAAAACCATCCACTGAACAGTGATAATAACTTTTTTTTTGTTGCTTCATTATTGCGCAAAATAGTTCGCGAGTCTCAAGCGGATGGCACTCGCGCTCGCATTGGTATATATCGTGAATCGATATATCGTGTCCGTGAGCGGTTTCTGTGTGTGCGTTGCTCGACCGCGCTTTGTATGTAGATTGACTTCTGTACCTATGTCTTTTGTGGTTCTACTAAGCCCGCTATCCTACTGGCGTTTTTCTAGCGTTTGCGTTTATCGAACGTTTGACCAGCGACAGTGTTGCGTGTACGCGTTGATGTCGCGAGTCTTTTGTAACATGCACAATATCGCCGTCCGAGTCTGCCCGTTTTATACCTAGTTAAAATATTCTTAATAGCTTGCGGATGCGCAAAGTTAACGTCACGTCTATGTAGCACCGACGCTGTGCAGACGTTACCTAAACGCTCGTAAAACGCTAGTGGGATAGCAGGCTTAGTACACCTCTACCCTCTACCATGGTTTTTACTGCGCCAGGGACTGTGTTTTTGTTATAACATGTAGTATAATTAGATGCTTTAATAAGCCACTGACTATTCATATTGTACAAATGAAAAATCATTGGCTACAGATTTAATTTAGACAACCTGGAAGTGTTGTCAAGTAGTTTTGTTTCACTGCTGGCAATACTCATTAACTAGTGTTGATAAAGCGTTAGGCGATAACGGTTGCACGATTTTAAAGTATGCAATTGACATCAGTTCTACTGAATTTCACAAGAAGCATTTCTAAAGCTCAATGCTTTTTATGAAATTGTGTTTCGGGAATCATATGTTCTACTATCTTATTATTAAAATAACATCTAGTTCTTGCAATGGGAAAAAGCTCATTCCAAAGATAGTACAAAACCATATAATCACATAACACTGACTAGTGATGCAATTGAATAGGCAACTAAAATTGGCAATTGCAACACAATCTTGCAATTGTTTTAAAGTTATCAGTGTTGCCTGTGAATTGCGCAATGAATTACCCGTGAAAACGCATCTTACAATTTAATGATGAGTGTTGTCAGCAAATAATAGCTAACTATATGAATAAAAAAGGAATCGAAGCCACCTTTGCTAATGTAAAAGGCAAAGGCGGCTTCATAACTGACTGATGGTTTCAAGAGTTGAGATTATACAATCACACAGAACGAATCCAAGACAAATGTTTATATTTAAATATATTAACAAAAAAATTAATTAGTATGTACATATTTGCATAGTTGTTATCAATAGTACATATAAAACCTCATTTTCATAATAGTTGCGCACCAATGTTGCAAGAAAATACTGTTAGGTTTCTGGCAACACTACATGTGCAGAACTTGTGTTTACAGGATTATTGCAAACGCTGTCCGTTTATATTAAGTCTCGCGAGATTATGAACTCGCTATAAATTGTGAATTTCCGTTTCATTTGCGAATATCGTATAAAAAATCGCCAGTTTAAAATTTGAGAAGTTCACAAATTAGTATGAAAAGTATATAATCTTGCAAGGTTCATTATAAAATTACAGTGTTTGTAATGATTTCGTGACAAATAAAACATAATATCAAATATTAATTGATATATTAGCGACCATTTAATGTACTATTGTTTTCATCTATTAAATTACTAATAAAATTTTCAAATGTATGCAGTATTTTTGGATCAAAATGATAGTCTTGGATTTTGTTCTCAAAACAGGTGTGTTTGAGCTCTTTAAACTGATCGTACTTGGCGACACTTCCTGAATGTAACAATTCCTTCACATCTAGTCGCCAAAGAGGTAAGTTAAATATTTTTGATTTGTTTCAAATGCAGGATATGAGAGAGAAAGAGATTTTTAAAGAGAACTTTCTCAAAAAACTTAAAATCGCGATATTTTTTCTTCTGAAACTCTTTTTCGAAAAAGTTCTCATTAACTTTTTGATCTAGGTATCTTCCGTATTCTTACTAAATGAGTTATTAACGTATTTTTAATATACGAGATTTAACTTTAGCAATATATTTAGTTTAACATTTTAGCAATATATTTAGTCTAACATTTCCAAGTATCAATTTCTAATAACATTTTTTTTTTCTGTTTTAATTTCTAACAAACTATTTTAAATTTTCCTCAATAATCTCCTTAAAATAATTTTCAAACAAAATTGCAGGAGTTTCTGCTGCGAGATGTCGATATTCGTCCGTCAACTAGGTCGCAATGTAACCGGCCGTGAGACTGCGTCGAACAAGCAAACTGCGAGCAAGTCCTGTGCGTTGTCCATCGTGAGGCAGCTGTACCATCTCGGTGTGATTGAGGCCTTCAGTGGCACGCTGAAAAAAGACAGGTATAGTTATGGTAGAATGTAACTACCTAGTACGCCGGAATCCCACCTCTACGGTCCGGATTAAGCGTTTCTCCTCGTTTATACAGCGTAGGTACATCGAAGGACTGGATAATTTTGACCTGCTTCGGTCTTCTCGTCCGATTGTAAATTTATAATATAGGTGTCTTCAAGGATAGAGTGAATAGACTCTTAATAAACTTGTGCGCCTTACCATAAAAGATTGCATCACTGCTTACCATCAGGTAGGATCGCAGTCAAGCACTAGTTTATATCAATTAAAAAAAAAAGGATTGGAAAGTAAAGGGAGTGAATTTTAACAGCGTTATGGTTGACAGGGCAGGATGGGAGGCGAAACGTTCTCTCATCAAATTATATGAGACAAGAGCAGGGAAATGATGAGTCTGTGTTTCCTGATAGCTACGACCTGGGGGTCTTTATGTCTAGAGTAAATAGGTTCCTTCTAGGCAAGCGTGCTTCATTTGGCGCTCTTTATAAAGCGCCTAATGTGTAATTTTGATAATTCTTACGCCAATCGCTCTGTTTTAAACATTTTATATGACCATTTAGGATTTACAACAATTTAACCATTATAAATCCAGTTTATTATATAGTTGGTTAGCAACCATTTTAATATTTTTTTTTGTGTCATTACGTGGGGGTTCAAAATAAAGGGCAACAAAAATTAAGAAAATATTTTTGTTTTTCCTTCATTTTGGTGATGTCATATTTTTAGAATCGCTTTGAATCAATTGTCTAATACTCATAGCACAAGCTCTGCTTAGTTTGAGACTAGATGGCGTTGTGTGATAGTTGTGAAATATTAGTATTATCTTCCAAACCTTGTCCCTTTGTATTTGGGGTCGGCGCAACACGTTCTGTTCTTCCATTCTGTCCTGTCACCCGTCACACTATCACTAATTCCCAATTCATTCATGTCAATCCTCACACAATCTCTTTTCTTTGGCCTCCGTCTCCCTCTCCATCCATCCACATGTACACTCATACGATTTATATTGTATTGGTTATGTGAATTGATTGTTGTATTCATTTTTATATCAAATCATTCTGTTTCAACAGGTCATCTGAAGGCATTATGAAACCGTATCCTGTGGCTATAAGCCCTGAACTGGAACAGCAAATAGAAGAAACTTTAGAAGGTAGGTGATCAAACGAAACGATTTTTAATAAATTTATTGAAAATTTTTATCTCAGTAGAAGCAAGGTTACCGACATAGCCCGAAGAATAGCTAAACTTAAGTTGCAGCGGTCAGGGCACATTGCTCGCAGAACAGATCGGTCGGAGGGGCTGAAAGGTTCTCGATCAAGTACCGGAAAACGCGGATTTGTAAGGCCTCCCACAAGGTGGCGCGACGATCTGATGAGGGTCGCGGGAATCCGACGGATGCGAGACGCATAGAACCGATCGTTGTGGCAACACTTGAGGGAAACCTATGCCTAACAGTAGACGTCTTTCGGCTGAAATGATAATTGTGATGAGTTATCTATTTTAAATGATCTACTTTGGTGACTGTTTCTGACATCTTTTAATTTTTTTAATCTTTATTTACTCAACCACATATTATTAATCATAAATATCCATTGAGAACCTAATTTGAGCTATACAAATACTGCCAAATGCTTGCACTGACTGAATAAGTCCACTCAAAACTGTGATTCTCTCTTTAAAATACTATCTCATATGATTTGACCATTACATGTTTACCGTAAGGACTTTAAGAGACTTTGGTATCTAAATTTGTTTTGGTGTTTCTTCTCAGGGTAGTCAGCTAAGGAACACCAGCTTAGCTAACTAACAAATAACATTTTTTTCAATTTTTAATACAATGCATTCCAAATAAGAATAGGGTCGATTGCCATGTTGTGACGTCACGTCATACTGTCAAATCGCAGGCAAAATTGAAGAACTGGATTCTGATTAAACTTTTTTCGTTCGCAGTTCGTAAATAAATTAAATTTTAAAAATTTCTTGTTTTGCTCATCATAATAATTCTTCGATTTGACAGTATGTCCTGACGACAGACATGGCAATCGATCCTATTCTTATTTGGAACGCATTGTACTTTTTTTTTCTTTTTATCTAAGTGTTATTTATAACCTACTAGTAACCCACCCCAGCTTCGGGCGGGTGTTACAAATCTTTTAAAATTCTCCGTTTTTCTCGTATGTAACTTACATTAATACACTAAAACCTTTCTCAAGAATCATTCTGTCTACTGGTTATAATCGCATAAAAATCCGTTCAGTAGTTTTTGAGTTTATCGCGTTCATACAGACAGACACAATGGGAAACTTTGTTTTATAATATGTAAGAATTTACATAATACCTAAATTTCATTTGTTACAGAATTAGAAATCAACCCAGTACAAATAGATCCATCTGCCACATATTCAAGCGACGAAGGTCAGTCAGGCGGCCTCACGTTGCTGCAAGTAGACCGGGTGAAGGCGATGCGAGAAGCAAGACCTACACCCGGAGGCGTAGTCTCCTGGTCGCCTCCTCAAGCTAACTGGAATGCCTGGACTGGCTGTAACATTGGTAAGACATAAATCTGTGGCCTTAGTGTTAAATATACAGAAATGATCAGAAAAAAATGCTCTATCGTTTGCTGAAAACAAATCTAAGCTATCTCTAAAAATAAGGAAGTTACTTTGTGAAAAAAGGGTCCAACTGACATAAAAATAAAACTAAAAAGTTGGTTTCAAGTGCATTTTTATCCATATAACACGGAAAAATAAAACTTTTGCTTTGTGTTTTTTTGCTTTAATCTAAATTAACATAAATTACCACACACACAAACACAACATCACATGTTTTAATCTGGTTGGTGGTTATCAATATAACAACACTTTGTCCATAAAAATTGTTTAGTTAGTAATGACTGTTCACTGTTGCCCTGAATGCAGACGGACTAGTAGAATGTTCACTAACATAACGTTTTGTTCCTTACAGACGAAGGACCGCTAGCCACTACAAGTCTTGATGACATCAGTGCTGACTTGGAGAAACATCACAGAGATATATGTCAGAACAGTACTCTGTACCAGGTTTGTACATCCTGCAAAAATCTTCTAGTACTTATTAAGTCGTAGTAAGTGACAACTATAGGATTCTGGAGTGGCGACTGCGTACCGAAAGACGCAGCGTTCAAAGGCATCCCACGAGGTGGACCGATGACCTGGTGAGGGTCGCGAGGACGCACAGGACCGTTCGTTGTAACGACACTTGAGAGAGTCTTATGCCCAACAGTGGACGTCTTTTCGTTGTTCGGTGGAAATAATGAGTACTTTTGCCACCATGGCGTCCTCAGTTTCCGCGTGACGCTGGTCCTCAATGGTTGTTTCGGAAGGTTCCTGTTTCGGATTGGGCGGGAAGAAATACCTGGGTGTCACCAAAGTACGGATCAGCCGGAGGGCCGATGCCTACTAGGGCTGCGGAATTGTTCGAAAGGTTTACCGTAACCCTGAAATGCTAAGGCCAACTGAAGGAATTCCGACTATTAGTCAGTTAAAGTCCGACAATCCCTCTCACTCCACTCGGAGCGGGAGAAGTTATTTGATAATTTCCCGACTGAGAAAAAATAGAAAATCGTTCATATTCATAAAAGTAATTAACTTTATTTTCTGTATTTTAATCACGCCTTATTATACCCGATTTACCCAGATTTTAAACGTATTGTTACATTTTAGGACAGTCTCCGTGAAAGAGAGCAGTTACCGGTGTACGCAATGAGGTCGACGATCATGGAGGCTATCAACGAGAACCCTGTTGTTATCATCAGAGGCAACACTGGATGTGGTAAAACTACACAGGTACGGTATAATTTTTTTCTTTGACGTTAAATAGTCTTGAGTCGATGCTGAAGAGTTGTAGTTAGGGTAGGACTTAAACTATTTTGTTTTTGGAATTATTTGTAACGAAAAGTAACTTTATTTATCCATATTCAAAATTAAGTCAGCGCCATTAGGTTGCGTGAGTATAAAATAGCGAGATGTTCCCACCACACCTACTCCCACTCTTCCTTATACCAATATTTGATATGCTGATTGCTGTTTCTTTTAGCAATCATTTTTTATGCTGTTTTTAGAAAAAGATTTCTTCTTGTTGTTATTTGTTGTTTACTTTAAAATATTGTTCAAAAATTAATCACAAGCTTATACTAATTATTTATTAGTTGACCAATTGCAAAGATGACTGTCCGCGGTCCCCACACTCCTCGTTCACTGCCGCCAGCGCGCATATATTTCTTTGCCCACAGACATATGTCAAATTCGACTATATGTTAGAAGTAATTAAAGTCGAATTTGGCGTATGTGTAGGTGGAACATGGAAGATAATTTGTTTATCTTTCTTTAATCCATCTGAATTTGGTCCCGGATTGAAACCTAGGCTGACGCTTTACTTTATGTAATTAATTTCATCACCACTGCTCTCAAAACGGGAAAGGAAAATATTGTGAGGAAACTGGCATGTCCTAGCTAGAACCATAAATTCGAAGACATGTGACATTGATCAACCAGCACTGAGCCTGCGAAGTAAATTACAGCCCTTTTCCTCAATTAGAGAGGAGGGCTGACTCCCAGCAGTAGGGTCAATATAAAGTTCATTATGCTGTGTGAACCTGTCCTCATTTGTAATTTCTTCACGTGTCAAAATAAAATCAACGCTATTACTTTTAACTACAGCTGTGTGATGTAAAAATACTCGTTTTCCAGCCACAAAATTATTTAGATATTTTGATATTTGCAGGCTAGTTGCACTTCTTGAGTATAAGTTTCATCTCTTGACCGTTTTTCCTCTCTCAGGTCTGCCAGTTCATCCTCGACGACTACATAGCCAGCGGCCAAGGCGCGTGGGCCAACATCTGCGTCACACAACCGCGACGTATTTCAGCCGTGAGCGTCGCCGAGAGGGTCGCCAGCGAGCGCTGCGAGGAACTGGCTAATAGTATTGGGTAAGTGTAGTTTTTAAAGTCTCTTTTTTCCTTTGAGGGTTTCAGTATTCTTCGCGAAATTCCAATTATTTTCTTGTTTACACAGGAAAAAAAATCTGGGCACGTGCGAGTACGAGTACGAGAGGACTCGCGCTTTGAGGATTCCGTACAAACTTACCTATGTAAATAATTCAATTCCCAAAGAGTCTCGAAGATTTTTCCGAATCGCAAAAATGTTTTTTTTTTTTTTGTGATTTAACTACACATTTACTGTTTTTAGATTTATTCCTATACCTGTGCTATAATACCTTGCGTTATGCCAAATTTCAGGAATCTGGGTCAACGGGAAGTATCCTACGAATTTTGATTCCCTTCAGCTTGTCGAAATATACGTTTTTTTTTTTCGAGATAATAATAATAATATTCCACAACTTGGGACTAGAGTCACAAGCTAAGCAGAGCTTATGTTATGAGTACTAGACCAAAATATACTTATATATTTCTAAATACATACATATTATAGATAAATTAGACCCAGACAGAACAAATAATCGTGCTCATCACACATACATTTGTCCTGGGTGGGAATCGAACCCACGACCTCCAGCATAGCAGCCTGACTGCTATGCTAGAGCATGCCACTAACTACTAGACCAACAGGCCAGTCAGATAAACGGCCGCATCTTTTTTTTCGTCAACTTGAAAGAGATTTTTTCAAAGCTTCAAGGTATGTTAAACCTGCGGTTTTAATTTCAACACGACACCTCCGCGCGTTCCCGAGGTAAAGCGTCTTGACAGACAGACGGACAAAAAAGTGATCATATAAAAGTTCAGTTTTTTCCTTTTGAGGTACGGAACCTAGAAAAAGCAGAAACCCACGCATTTATCTGCTGTATCTTTAATCCCGTATGATACTAATAAAGTAATAATATTAACCTTTTTTCATCCACAGTTACTCTGTCCGTTTCGAGTCCATGCTGCCTCGTCCGTACGGGTCGATAATGTTTTGTACCGTGGGTGTGCTGCTGAGGAAGCTGGAGGGTGGACTACGCGGTGTCTCTCACGTGCTTGTAGATGAGGTATGTCATGGATGGGCTACGGGATTGTTTGAAAGAGACCTCGGCAAACGCAAAGGGCAATTGAAGGAACACGGGTGGGTTTCAGCCAGTAAAAGTTTGACATTCCCTCTCGCTTCACCCAAAGCGGCCCCTCCCGCTAAAAAAATGTTATTGAATTATTACCAGCTCAAAAAATACTCCCTCTTACTATTGACGCGGCGATTTTGATCTCTGCGTTCTCATCATGATTAAAAACAATATTCTTGCTAATAGGGAATATACAGGGTGTCTTTGACATCGACGCACAAACGAATACCATGGATCCAGTACATGATTCTGGACTGGAGTGGTGGAATTTTTCTTCAGTTTCGGAGAGGTCTTTTTTCATGTATATTCCCCTATTGTCCTTTTAATGCAACATTTCTGTTCTATAAAGCAAGTGAATATCGCCCCATCTCCCCGCAGGTCCACGAGCGCGACGCGGACACGGACTTCACGCTGATCCTGCTGCGCGACATGGCGCACACGTACCCGGACCTGCGCATCATCCTCATGTCGGCCACCGTGGACACCACGCTCTTCACCAACTACTTCGGGAACTGCCCTGTCATTGAGGTTAGTTCACTTCACGCTGATCCTGCTGCGCGACATGGCGCACACGTACCCGGACCTGCGCATCATCCTCATGTCGGCCACCGTGGACACCACGCTCTTCACCAACTACTTCGGGAACTGCCCTGTCATTGAGGTTAGTTCACTTCACGCTGATCCTGCTGCGCGACATGGCGCACACGTACCCGGACCTGCGCATCATCCTCATGTCGGCCACCGTGGACACCACGCTCTTCACCAACTACTTCGGGAACTGCCCTGTCATTGAGGTTAGTTCACTTCACGCTGATCCTGCTGCGCGACATGGCGCACACGTACCCGGACCTGCGCATCATCCTCATGTCGGCCACCGTGGACACCACGCTCTTCACCAACTACTTCGGGAACTGCCCTGTCATTGAGGTTAGTTCACTTCACGCTGATCCTGCTGCGCGACATGGCGCACACGTACCCGGACCTGCGCATCATCCTCATGTCGGCCACCGTGGACACCACGCTCTTCACCAACTACTTCGGGAACTGCCCTGTCATTGAGGTTAGTTCACTTCACGCTGATCCTGCTGCGCGACATGGCGCACACGTACCCGGACCTGCGCATCATCCTCATGTCGGCCACCGTGGACACCACGCTCTTCACCAACTACTTCGGGAACTGCCCTGTCATTGAGGTTAGTTCACTTCACGCTGATCCTGCTGCGCGACATGGCGCACACGTACCCGGACCTGCGCATCATCCTCATGTCGGCCACCGTGGACACCACGCTCTTCACCAACTACTTCGGGAACTGCCCTGTCATTGAGGTTAGTTCACTTCACGCTGATCCTGCTGCGCGACATGGCGCACACGTACCCGGACCTGCGCATCATCCTCATGTCGGCCACCGTGGACACCACGCTCTTCACCAACTACTTCGGGAACTGCCCTGTCATTGAGGTTAGTTCACTTCACGCTGATCCTGCTGCGCGACATGGCGCACACGTACCCGGACCTGCGCATCATCCTCATGTCGGCCACCGTGGACACCACGCTCTTCCCCAACTACTTCGGGAACTGCCCTGTCATTGAGGTTAGTTTATTACAGGCGGAATTTTCACAAAACACTTGACCATTTTTTCGTTTCCATTTTTTTTAATGAAATAATTATGATAAATTAATTAAAATATAAAATTATGAAAGAATCATTAAAATATTTCAACAAATCAAGAAGTTATGGAATTGTAAGGTTGCGCTTGCAAGAATAATTCACGCGGTGCTGCTGTATGACGTCACACGACCCTTTACCATTGTGGTTAAATCAGACACTAGCAATTAACCAAAAACAAACTAGTAGTATGTAAAATAACTAGAAACAACGTGAGAGTTCACGTGTGACTTATACTCCGTTTGCAATAAGATAACCTCCACGTTCGCATCCTTATGTCCGTAGGCATAAGGATGGCATTAAAATAAAAAAGTGGTTACAATACCAACTATTTACTGCAACGCAATTAAAGCCAAAATCGGTTGAACAGACAGTAAAAAATGGTTTGTTTAAATGTCTAATCTTTATGCGAATGTAGTATAGAAACTAATAATAATAATATTCACACAATTATCACAACGCCGTCTAGTCCCATGCTAAGCAAAGTTTGTTTTATGAATACTAGACACTTAAATATTTCTAGTTAAATAACACCCAGACACAAAACAAATGATTGTGCTCATCACACAAACATTTGTTCTGGGTGGGAATCGAACCCACAACCTCCGGCATAACAGTCAGAGCCACTAACCACCAACAGGCCAGTCAAACTCTTGTGTTTTTGAATAACTTGTGCTGCATGATGATCTTATTTAGGTCAAATGACGACAGTCTCCAGTGAGATACTGCAATCGTTGTGTATAAACTTAACAATTAATTTCTCAGTAATTTATTGATTGGATTTAATTAAATATGATATTAAACAGATCATATTTAATGTTAGACCCATCGATATATACCTTTATATAGGGTGACTGATAATTAGTGTACAATACTTAAACACGTGATTGTGATCATGATAACCAACAACTTTTACTATGGGAACAAACGTGAAATCGCGAAAAAAAAATTAGCTGTTCAGTACATTTATGTTTGCCTAATGACTGGCCTGTTGGTTTAGTGGTTAGTGACCCTGACTGCTATGCCGGAGGTCGTGGGCTCGGTTCCCACCCAGGACAAATGTTTGTGTGATGAGCATGATCATTTGTTCTGTGTCTGGGTGTAATTTATTTATATATGTATGTATTTAGGAATATATAAGTATGTTTATCAGTTGTCTAGTACCCATAACACAAGCTCTGCTTAGTTTTGGGACTAGAAGGCGTTGTGTGATAGTTGTGGAATATTATTATTATATTATTATTATTACTGAACAGCTGATATTTTTTTCGCGATTTCGACTTTGCTCCCATAATAAAAATTGTTCGCACTAGACTACTCGTGCCGAACACTCACTTCAATCGACTCAGGTGTAGTGTAATCAATACAAACTTGAACATTACGCTATGTTGAACGAAACGCGTAAGTGCCACGAAATTCATGGTGCTTAAGACATTTTGGTCGCGAAAAAAGTATCCTCTAAAAGCTATCTTAGCGCTGTATGTTTCAATAGTTCTGTTAAACGATATAATGCCAATGTAGCGCCGCAGCGAACTTTTGTTTTAACTTTTCAGTATTTTGACAAATATTTTCCATGAACGTGCTTGTCAATCAAAAACAAAGTTATAGTTCACATAATATAACTGCTAAGTACTCCGAAGGATTGGTAAGTAAGAAGAAACTGGCCAAGTGCAAAACTGGAAAGAACTAATTGTAAACTAATTAAAATGTTAAGTTTCTTTCCAACTGAGAGTGTTGAGTGTGTGTATCTCTAATTATGTTATTTAAAAAAAGCTTACAGATTAAAAACACACACATCAGATAAACTTCAATACCATGCGAGGTAGGGAAATGACTCTATGAAACAGGAAAATAAATCATACCTACGTAACTCCCCTAGGTTCCAGGGCGAACATTCCCAGTGCAGCAGTACTTCCTAGAAGACTGCGTGGAGCTCACCAAGTTCGTGCCCCCACCCGACCAGCGCAAGCGGAAGTCCTCCGGCAAGAAGGCCAACTCGCGCGGCGACGAGGACGACGACGATGAAGAAGGTAGATATCACTAGCTACTTCCCTCAAGTCCCAGGGCAGCAGTACTTCCTAGAAGACTGCGTGGAGCTCACCAAGTTCGTGCATCCGCCCGACCAGCTCAAGCAGAAGTCCTCCAGCAAGAAGACCATACTATTTTTTTTTATTATTAATGATAGGCTCGCGTAATCCCCATATTTAACAGAAAAGCTGACGAGATGGAGTATTTGGTCGAGGATGTGTGACACTGGCTGAATAAATGCGAGAATGTTTTTCCAATATAAAAAACTTACTCTTCTTTCTTACTAATCGTAATAAATTTCTTAACACAAAAATGTGTTCTAAGGTTTAACATGGCATGAAAACATACCTAACTTTGAAGCGTCATGTATTTCTATGTTACCTAGCACTAGTTCCTGACTATATTTTAACATGTTCGTGTTTATAATTCAGGTGCAATCGACGAACAAGAAGAGGACCTGAACAAGAACAGCCAGCTCGGCAGTAACTATTTACCGCAAACTGCTCAAACCATGTCGCAACTCTCGGAGAAAGATGTAAGTGTACACTTCAAAGTAGGGATGTTATGAATATGAAATTTCGGATAATAATAATATTCCACAACTATCACACAACGCCGTCTAGTCCCAAGCTAAGCAGAGCTTGTGTTATGGGTACCAGACAACTGATAAACATACTTATATATTTCTAAATACATACATATTATAGATAAATTACACCCAGACACAGAACAAATGATCGTGCTCATCACACAAACATTTGTCCTGGGTGGGAATCGAACCCACGACCTCTGGCATAGCAGTCAGGGCAACCAACCACTAGACCAACAGGCCAGTCTCTGGGGATCTGAGGCCTTACCTTGACATGTTAAAATGTCAGGCGTGCGAGCAAGAGAGAAAGAGTGAGATGGAGATATACACTCTATATAGCTCCATCCCTTTAATAGTTTAGTTTAGGTTGTCAAATGGATCGCGTCAAGAACTCGGGGTAGGGCCTCTGGTTGCGGATCCGGATACATGTATTATTATACTGGTTTAAAAAAATTACCGTATAGTGTCTTGCTCATTCTTCATACAGATCTACAGTTTGTAATGTGCAATATGCTCCATTTTTAATTATTCAAAAATTATATTCTCATCTTTCTGTTTCAGCTAAGCTTCGAGCTAATCGAATGCATTCTCCTATATATTCGCGAACTTAAAAACGACGGCGCCGTTCTAATCTTCCTCCCCGGTTGGAACCTAATCTTCGCGTTGGCCAAACATTTGTCCCAACATCGCGTGTTTGGCGACACATCACAATATGTGATACTGCCGCTACACAGTCAGATACCTAGAGAAGACCAGAAGAAAGTGTTTGTTACTCCGCCACCGGGCATGACTAAGGTAAGTCATCTTTCTTAAAAACGAAATTGTCTCAAGAGAATATACTCCTGAGTTAAAAAGTTCTATTGCTATTCCTATGTGCTATATCAGGGTCCACCCGTGTCCATATATCCATACTCATGTCTATAGTAACAAACATACATACAAACTTTAATTTTTTTTTGTTTAATATTGTTTTATGATTGGATACTATGTCCTTTAAGCTTATCCTAGTATAGCCTTCGTATGAATAATTTATTTGTTTACCATTATTAGAATATGAATGTGCATATTCTAATGTTTTTGTAGTATTTGGTAGCAAATTTTGACTTGATAAGTCAACCTTCGCTGAGGTAGTCAACACCACAATAAAATTTTCAGATCCATTTTACCGGAATCGCGCCTGTTTCAATGATTCCACATGTTATCCAGTTGCCCAAACACTTGAAAACTACACCAATTTTACACCACAATATCTAATTACAAAGAAGGTGCACGGAGGGCTGGGGGTTGAGTAGAAGGGAGGGGGATTAGCACAAAAGATCCAGAAGGGTCGAGGTGCTCTGGTTTAGGGCCAGCCCCACTATAAGATAAGGAATCAATTTGCTAATAATTAAAATAGTTACTAAACTTCAATGCCGCTAAAAACTCAGTTTTATCGTTTTAACCCTTGAACCGTCCGCGTCGAATTAGTCCGACGAGTGTTTTCGCATCCTATTTCGCCAGGGTTGTATGTTTGCGACTGGGTACTCCATCTCGATTAACTCTTCTATCCCCATAGGTGACAAAAGAGATGACGAGATGGAGTATTTGGTCGTGGATGTGCGACCCTGGCGGAATAAACGCGAGAATGTTTGTTGAATATATTCGATGTAGGCGGTTAAATGGTTAACCGACGCTGCGTGCGCTTGTACGGCCGCTTGGGCACGGGTCTTGTGACTATACGCGTGTGTGGTGTGCTCGGGTCCCCGTCACGGAAACTGGATTATTACCTGCGCAGTGTCGCTTGTTCCACTTTAACGGTGTGCATGTAGTCGTGTCGATTGAGAACTTTAATGTATTATTACTTAGCGGCACGCGGGTACCCGCGCCAACAGCCGCATATGAGCATTTCAGTATGGGCCCGCGCGGCCGACCAAGTTCGGCCCTAATATGTATCGTAAATATTTCTCCGCAGGTGATCCTTTCAACGAACATAGCAGAGACGTCAATCACTATCAACGATGTAGTGTACGTGATCGACTCGTGCAAGGCTAAGATGAAGTTGTTCACGTCACACAACAACATGACCTCGTATGCTACCGTCTGGGCTAGCAGGACTAATTTGGAACAGGTAAGAATTAATATCGCCATTTTATAGCACATCATTAGGATCAATCGGATACTTGACTCATTTTTAGGGTTCCGTACCTCAAAAGGAAAAAAAACCGTCTGTCTGTCAAGACCCATCCATCTCAGGAACGCGTGGATGTATCGATTTGAAATTAAATATATACTCAGATCTGCGGTCCCTTGAAGCTATGAAAATAATCAAACTTCTAAGTTAACGAAAAAAAAGATACGGCCGTTTATGCCACAAAAAAAGAACGTATATTTCGAGACTTCTCCCACCCTAGGGCGGAGCGAATGGACCTTTGCTTTCCAGGAGGCGGTTTCCTGTTCAGAAATTCCCGTAGCCCGTTGCTTCGTTTTTTGGGTTGATAAAGAAACATGTATTTATTTTCCAGCGTAAAGGTCGCGCGGGCCGCGTCCGGCCCGGCGTGTGCTTCACGCTGTGCTCGCGCGCCAGGTACGACAAGCTGGACGAACATCAAACTGCTGAGATGTTCCGCACGCCGCTGCACGAACTGGCACTAAGGTAACCATTAGAGAATGACGTTTATTTTATTTTGGACTAGTTGGTGCCCGCGACTTCGTCCACGTAAAATAGCACAATGCTATTTGGTTACATTTTTAAGAATATTTATTGCGCGGTTCTATCTTTCTAAAATTAAACCTTTTCTTTTTTTTAAACTATTTACTAAATTTGCAATAATTCCTAAATAGGCTAAGTCTAATGTGCGGAAACTGAATAATCAAATAATTTATTTCAAATATACTAATTTACAGGCATTTTTGCATTGTCAAGAAGTCAGTCAGTCAGAAAAATTATGCTAATTGCACATTCCAAAACGTAGATGACTATAAAGAAGAATGTATCTCTTTTAAATCGTGTGTAGCGACATCTATGACGTCACAAAAGAACTAATCCTGCAACCCGCAATCAAAGTTCTCCGCGCGATTGGAACATATAGAACAGCCAGAAACCATCTATCGGGCAGTTGCGCACCACACATAACACCCGTCTGGTCGGAGGATCCTCCCTTTTCAACGGAGGTGTGCGGGACTTAACTCTCATTTCCGCTTACCTCCAAACATGTTAATACAAATATCTCTGTTACATATTTTATTTTACCTCTATTATGTGAGAACAATGTAAATAAAGTAAAATAAAAAACAATTCAAAATATATAAATTAAAATAAGCCACTGGCAACTAAGAGATGACCAGTCTCGACCAGCACCACTCTTCAACCATTCTGAAGGGAACCGAATGATCTAACACACGCCAGCATCAGTGAGACAATTGAGTGAGCATGACTAACTCTCAATTTCCATGCTTATTTATGTCAAACAACTCAAATAGTAACCACTGACCATCCAGATATGATAAGTTACCAGTCACGTATTTTTTTTTTAGGCATGAAACGCGTCCAATGACATCTCCCACTTTTGGGCGAGTGGGGGGGGTTTGTCTTGCGTCCCAGAATCCTAAGGCTCCCTTTCGGACTGCCCATGGAACAGTCACGTATAAAGATGTGACTTTAGTTTTCTTCTTTCTTCATCTCCTCATGTTTCCAGCATCAAGCTCCTCCGCCTGGGCAGCATCGGGCACTTCCTGTCGAAGGCGCCCGAGCCGCCGCCGCTGGACGCCGTCATCGAAGCCGAGGCGCTGCTGCGTGAGCTGGGCTGCCTCGACGCACACGACAACCTCACGCCGCTCGGGACTATACTCGCCAAGTTGCCGATAGGTTACTAATTTAAAACAAACTAGCTTTTGACTGCGGTTGCGCCCGCGTACATAATATATTATTATAGCCTCTGTCACTAAGGAATAAAACAGCTTTCTATCAGTAAAAAAAAATAGTAATTGGACCAGTACTTTCAGAGATTACAAAAAAAAAAACTACCTCTTTACAATATTAGTGTTGATGATTCTAGGATGACAACCACTTAAAGTACCGGTAAAGGAGTGGGGACGAAAGAATCAAACACGGACAAAAACTGGTTTATTCTATGACAAGCCAAAACTATAAGAACATCGTCATCCAACTACCCACACGCATTATTTTATTATTATTATTTAGCCCGATCTGTCCCACTGCAGGGCAAAGGCCTCCCTTCCGTTATTCCATTCCTTTCTGTCCTTAGCCACTTCTGGCCAATCCTTAAGGTAAGAGTCTAAATCGTCACGCCATCTCCTTCTGGGCCTACCGCGTCGCCGGCTCCTGCTGTTCGGAATCCAGTCAGTGGTTGCCTTCGCCCAATTTTGCTGCGACGTGCGGCAGATGTGACCGGCCCAGTTCCATTTTAGTTTGGCGGCAGAGTTACCTACGTCTGCGATTTGTGTTTCGGAACGAAGCACACTATTCCTTATGCGATCCGTTCTTTTGACTCCGAGAATGCTTCGTTCCATTGCTCGCTGGCAGACCCCGAGTGCGGACTTTTGACGTTTTGTTAATGACCACGTTTGCGCTCCATAGGTGAGGGCGGGAAGGATGCACATGTCCATGAGTTTCCTTTTAAGGGAAAGTGGAAGTGATCCACACGCATTAATGACGATAAATATAAAATACATATATTTACAAATACCTACCTCCCGGTAGTATCTACCGTATTGCAAATCGCATTTTTGGAAGGGTAGCGACATTGTTGTGCAAACATGCTAATTTCTTTATATGGGACTCTGTAAATGAGAAAACGTCACTTTGAATTGCTATTTAGAAATCTGTTAAAATGACAAAACTTTTAACCCCCTAGCCTTTTTCCAACTAGCTTGAAGTCGGCTTCACATGAAGCGACTGCCTATCAGACCTCTACAACCCAATTACTGGGCAACTCGATACTACTTGGATAGACTAATGATCATACTTTCTGGGGCGTCTTACTATCTGACAGACCTGTTAGCGATCTACGAATGATTACCAGGACCAACTGCTTTACATGCTTTCCGAGGCATCGGGTGTCAGTACTGTCCAAGATAAACTTAGAAGTTTTTTTTTTTTTTAATTATTGATAGGCTCGCGTTTGACCTCTCACCTGATGGTAAGCGATGATGTGGCCGACGATGGAGCACGCTTGGTAGCTATCAGGAAACACAGGCTCCGGCAGGAAATTCCACTCCTTAGCTGTACGCATACTGAATATATTCCCAAAACGCTTTGTACGTATGGGTGGGATGTCCACCATGTACAGCTGGCGCAACGCCGTACGTCTTGTGGTAAGATGATGGAACGGACTTAGTGGAATTCCATTGTGCAATTCCACGCACGCTCTCCGAAATGTAAACGATAGTTAGATAATGTAAAGTACATATGAATGGAACAGAGAATGTTTGTTGTCAGAACCTCGTCTCGGCAAGATGATGGTGCTAGGCTTCGTGCTGGGCGTGGGCGACGCGCTGACGACGATGGCGGCCAACTCCACGACGTTCCCCGAGATCTTCGTGGTGGAGGGCCGCCGCCGCCTGTCCAACCACCAGCGCGCGCTGGCCGGGGACCGCGCCTCCGACCACGTGGCTATGCTCAACGCTTTTCAGGTAACAAGCCCAACTGACTACATAACATCAATTATCATTTCAGCCAAAAGATGTCCACTGCTGGACATAAGATCCCCCAATCCTCCCCACATAGACGGGACCTATAATAATAATAATAGTTTTATTGTCACAAAGATACATACATTGGTTTATACTGGTTAACAAAATGCTACGCTGCTAATGTTCATATACAAATATTGTGAGTATATATACCTATGTATCTCGCATCCAAGTTAAACTATTGCCACCTCAATGAAGTAAAATCGTGCTCTTGGCATCAAATAGGGAACTTGGTAATTTCATCCTTTAACAACAAAAATAAAAAAAAAAACAATACTTTCTTATAAGATGTATTAGCGTTTGAGTCTGTCATTTAGTCGTGACCATGGCGCCCTGGACACATTTTATCAAAATGTTAACAAATCATATACCTACTACTGACAATATGTTACAGATGTGGGAAAGAGAGCATGCAAAGGGTGAAGATGCAGAGGTGAGGTGGTGCGAGTGGAAGGGACTGCAGCAGACCACCATGAGGGTCACCTCCGAAGCCAAGTACCAGCTCACGAGTGAGTACAAATTATGTTTAAATGTACAATTGTTTTAATTATACAAATCTTTAAATAGTGTCTAACAAATTTGCTGTATCGTCGAAATCCGTTTAGTCTTCGAGCGTTAAGAATTAATAAACACACACAAACTTTCGCCATTACAATATTAGTGTGATAAAACTTTTAATATTTAAACGTCCCACGTGGTGTGGCTAGCAACGCGGTTCGGGCACGCTGTCCTTAGCGTGGAATGCTCTATGCTCGAGCAGCTGTGCTACGATGAGGACGCTCCGCTGTTGCGCTCGCACGTGGCGACCGTGGAGTATAATGGCTGCGTGTTTCTTGCGTGGTAAAAGTTATGTGCTGTGTGGTGCCTACAGTACTAGTTTTATCACACTAATATTGTAAAGACGACCTTTAAATTTCACTTGTATCTACGCTAACAGGCTTGTAAATTTTTGTTGTTATTTTTTTTTCTAGATATCTTGACAACATCGATTGGTTTCCCTGAAGAGTGCTGCGTGCCACAACGCTGGCATCCAACTGGTTCAGACCCGACCCTGGACCTGGTTATAGCTCTCATGTGTATGGGACTGTACCCTAACGTGTGCCTGCACCAGGGCAAGAGGAAGGTAAGAAGATGTAACGACATTTATAGCGCCACTTACGAACTAAAAACTATGAAATCCTGCGTCGCGCAATTAGTTTTATGCGCGATTTGAACATATACAAGAGACCGAAATCTTCTAACGGGCAGTTGCCCGGATTAGACATAACACCCTCTCGTCTGGTCGGAGGATTCTCCCTTTTTAACGGAGGTACTTTACACGCTGTTCAGCTTAACTCAAATCTAAACTGGTGACCCCGATGTTAAGTAAAATCTTTGTTTCAATGCTGATTCGCAAAATTGATGTATCAGTTTACCAAATGAGTAGCGTAATTAGAGACACAATATTAATAATAAAATATTAACATTAATGCCCGAGCGAACGCCAGCTTTCGCTCGGGCATTAATGAACCAGAAGCCTTTGAATATAGATACAAAAAATCGGCTTCTCCATAAACTTGATTGGACAGTTTGTATGGAAAGGCCAATTACTTTTTTCGTTTCCTCAAAAAAAAACTTGTGGTAGGTTGTTCAGTTTCGCCTACTGCGCAAACCCTTAAAGTTTTCGGAGACCTGTCCCTTACACCTTGTATATTTTACTAATAAACTTAAAATAAAAGAAAATTGAGAATCATAGTGATTTGAAGAGTAAATATAATAATTATTATATTAATTTTTGAGGGAACAAGCTTACTACCAATTTTTTTATTTGCTAAATTAAATACTTTTTAGCTATGGTAAACAAATATTCAAAATAATAATTAAACACCATCATCAACAACGAAGTTATAAAACTTTAAAGTTGCTAATAAGAAAGAGAAGTCCGACATGGTCTTTCACTTCAAAGGCCATGTCAACAGTACGACTATCATAGAAAACGGTGTCTTGGCGAGAGAGACAGGTATATTTGTTTAAAATTGTTATATCTCGTTCTCGTACCAATTTCGATTGTGATTTCAAAAATAAGCAGGAACTACATTAGATTGACGCACACGTGGGCCATGCCTGATTTGTACGTAGAGTTGCGTCGCGTGGCGTGGGTCTAATGTCTAATTGACATATAAAATGTATGGAGACCGACGCGCTCAGATCGGCGTACGTGGCCCACGTGGGCTTAATGTGGTTCAACCTATAGATAACAACTATTTTTTTCATGCATATTCCCTATTAATAGATCTTTGGCTAAATCTCTTACTTATTCATCGTGTAGGTCCTAACAACAGAAGGCAAGCCGGCCCTCATAGCGAAGACTTCAGTGAACTGCAGCAACCAAGAGCAGCGCTTCCCGTCCCCGCTGTTCGTGTTCGGCGAGAAGGTGCGCACGCGCGCCATCAGTTGCAAGCAGACCACCATGGTGGCGCCGCTGCATGTTTTGCTCTTTGCCAGCAGGAAGGTGGAGTGGGTAAGTTTAAATCTACTAGCTTTTCTGGTTATCCTAAAGGATCTGCAAATTTTTTGATAGAGACTTATATACACTAAGTATTTTACTTAAATCACGTTGATCGGTTACTGTATGACGTAAAGCTATTTAGTTTTGTAGGCCTTGATTTTGCTCCCAGCTTAGATCTATGTCACTCCGGCTTATTTAAAGATTTCTTTGCAAAAAACCACGCGTCGCAACGCGTTATGTCCTTTCTCAAAATGGGTTCTTTTTCACTCGCCTATCGTCAACATCGAGCAACTTCATCTAACACAATCCAACGCGATGTTTAACGAAAAGGCAACGCGAAAAAAGAGAGATAACGCCTGAAAACTCTGTTAGCATTCAGTAATTCCGTGATTTACTCGAATATTCTACAAAATTGGTTCCATGAAATACTTACGTGTTTTTTTTTAAACCCTAAAAGTTTTTTTTTAGTTATCGTCTTTCAGAATCTTTTTTGACTTTTTAAATTTTTGAATAAATTATGAAGTGTCAAAGTTCATTCAAATTAGCAGATTTTCAGAGGTCTTTACTGGATTAGTTTTATATAAATTCATAAATTGATTTTAATAAAGGCCTAGATAATATCCACGAGATACTACGTTTCTAAAATATCTATTGAAAAATTTGTAATAACGTCATAATCGCGTGAGAGCGGTTGTATGAAAAACAGTGAAAATGGATGTCGAATTGCATCCCCTTAATGTTCTTTTCGGAATGTTGTTTTTCTCGTATGTTCCTTTCTGAAATTGAAAATGCATTGGGATGACATTTGTTTTCTCATAAAGACTCTTTCTCAAATTGTACACTACAGTTTACAATCTTTACATTAAACATGTACAAGTAAGTGTAAGGTCAGAACCTAATGTGAAGACAGAAAAAAAAATTCAGACGCCCTGAGAACTTCTTGTTTTGGAGGTCGGTTTAAAATATAATTAGCAATTAGCTTTATCTGTATACATGAAAGGAGAAACTGACTGACATAGCAACGCATAGTCGTAACTACTGGGACTAGGATTGTAATATTTTGCACAAGGTTTCCTTTATTTTACAAAATTCACCCCTTAAGGGGATGAAACGGGGACCCATAGTTTTAAAATAAAAATGAATTCTTCTTTTATGGCTTTTGCTATTAGTTAAAAACCGCGTCATTATCCTAATCCTAAAGGATACGCAAGCGTTGTTTATGCGAACTTAGCGAATAATTTGGCAGAAGCCGTTGTTTTAGACTATGTTGAGATGCTTTTAGAAATACGACTCAACGGTTTTTATTACCAAACGACAAAATCAAAAAAACGCTGAATTTTTTGACCTTATTATTATTGTGTTTCCAGATCGACAACGTAGTCCGTCTGGACAACTGGCTGAACTTCGAGATGAACCCTCGCACGGCAGCACTCGTGACTGCGCTGCGCCCCGCCATCGAGAAGCTGGTGGAGAGAGCCGCGGCCGAGCCAGACGCCGCGCTGCAGTTCACTCCTACCGAGCAGAAGGTGCGTTGATACAATCGCCTCTCGTTAATTCAAACCTGCAATAATTGGGTACTTGACCCAATTTTGTTTTATTGTTTGTATCAAAAGTAACTTTATTCAAAATCGCAAATAGAAAGAACCTTTGAAATCTAGTAGGAAAAATTATTAATAACGGTATAACAATGTACGTACTGAAATGTAACGTCACAGCCATTAGGTTATGTGTGCTCAAAAGAGATAGCGAGATATTCCCACCACGCCCCCACTCTTCCTCAAACCAATATTTGGAATAATAATAATAATATCCCACAACTATCACACAACGCCGTCTAGTCCCAAGCTAAGCAGAGCTTGAGTTATGAGTACTAGACAACTGATAAACATACTTATATATTTCTAAATACATACATATCTATCTATAATATAAAAATGAATCGCAAAATGTGTTGGTAAGCGCATAACTCAACAACGCCTGGACCAATTTGGCCAATTCTTTTTTTAAAATGTTCGTTGAAGTTCAAGGATGGTTTTTACGGCGAGAAAAAATCGAATAGAGTAGGGTAGAGTAGTCAGTTAACGGGAGCGAAGCCGCGGGCAAAAGCTAGTTATAGATAAATAACACCCAGACACAATAAATAATCATGCTCATCACACAAACATTTGTCCTGGGCGGGATCGAACCCACAACCTCCGGCATAGCAGTCAGGGTCACTAACCACTAGACCAACAGGCCAGTCAAATAAAAGATCTAGAGAATTGCGAGCTTGCGGACGTCGAGCACTAGGTAGCTCGCCGTCCGGCTGTTCGGTAATTAACCGGACCGAGCCCAGTCGTCAACAGCGCGTAGTGATCCTCGCGCACCTCAAGAAATGTCAGCAAACTGTAGGGGCCCAGCAGGGCCGATGCCCGTTAGCTAGGACCGCGGAGAATTTGTGAAAGGGAAACCCGTAGTCCTAGAACGCAAAGGGTAATTGAAGGATACAGGTGTGGATTTAGTCAGTAAAAGTCTGACACGCCCTCCCGCTCCACCCAGAGCGTGAGAAGTCATTTGGATGATTTCCCACCTTAAAAAAAAAAATAAGAGAATAGACAAAAAAACTCAAAAGGAATGCTATTTGCTGCTTCATTTAATAACTAATTTTGATGTTGTTTTGAGAAAAAGAATTTTTACATCTCTATAATTCGAAGTTATTACGAGTTCCCTAGAGCATACCTTATTAACTTTGGTAATTCGAACAAAAAAAAATATCGTAGATACACGCAAAAAAGGACTTTTAGATGCTCTTCACTGACCTCTACTATTTAACACTGGACAGGCTGTTCCATATTGTTTGACAGCTATTTTTTGTGACTATTTGAAGTGCCACTCGCGAGCGTCCAGAGAACTAATTTTTGACGTATAATGCTAATGGCTGCTGAGAAGTGTACCAGACTGAAGTGTTTTTGCATTTTGAAATTATTTTGGTCGAATGAAAAATGAGGGTATATGAAACATGTGTATATTGTAAGCTGCGTAACATTACTAGTTAGTAGTAAATTTCATTAGTACCGTAAACACTCGCTACGGCCGACAGCGCCAAAATGGCGAATATCAAACGACCACAAAAGCACTTTGACGGCCGCCAGTCCAGTGTGGTAAATAATAGAGGTCAGTGATGCTCCTTATCTCTTTTAATTCCTCTTGAAGAGTCGTGTTAGTTTTTGCAGCAGCACACGTAAATTCTAATCCTCTGCAATCATTGAAAGAGACATCGTATCTTTCATCCCTAGCGCACCGAGTTGAGGCGTGTAGTGTCGCTGACTACTGCCGCCCAATCCCGTCAATCTCGAGCAAAACCTCGTTATTTTATGTTTCGGGATTGATTGTGAAAAATTACATGAGATCTCGCGTGATTGGGGTTGCATTTCGCAGGTTGAGACTTGCCGAATATCGATATTGTGATTTCCCAAAACACCAGCCGATGGTCATGCTCTTTTTACTTTCCCACAGGTCGTAGACTGCATAAAGTCCCTATGCATAATCGAAGCTGGTGACTACAACATCCAACGCGAATGTAGCACCCCAACCTTCAGGCTCGACGGTGCTAAGAGAGGGAATAGAGGCTGGGGAACTACCGGTCCCCGCGGCGGGATGGGCGGCGGGTTCGGAGCTACGGGTGGCGGCGGCTTTGGCGGGAACCGAGGAGGTTTTGGCGGGAACTCCGGTTTTGGTGGCAACTCCGGTTTCGGTGGCAACTCGGGCTTCGGCGGCAACCGAGGAGGCTTTGGCAGCAACCGAGGAGGCTTTGGCGGCAACCGAGGAGGCTTTGGCGGCAACCGCGGCTTCGGTGGGAACAGAGGCGGTTTTGGCGGCAACCAACACGGCTTCGAAGGTAATAAAGGTGGCTTTGGCGGGAACCAAGGCGGATTTGGCGGAAACCAAGGCGGATTTGGCGGGAACCAAGGCGGATTTGGCGGCAACCAGGGAGGCTTTGGTGGTAATGACAATGGTTACGGTCGAGGTGGCTACGGCAACCGAGGGGGATTCAGAGGTGGATTTAGAGGTAGAGGTCGTGGAGGAAACAACTGGTGAACATTTCATTCCTGATAAAATTAGTGATAAGTTGTGATCATTGTATGTAAAGAATAAACCTTACCACACTGTGTGTAATTGTTGTTTCATTCTCTCAGTCTTCCGACCAGACGGATGTTATGTCTGGCGGGCAACGCCCAATAGATGATTTCGGGCTGTTCTATATTTTCAAATCGCGCGGAGAACTTTAATTGCGGGATGCAGGATTAGTTCTTATGTGACGCCATAGATGTCGCTACACATTTAATTGCAAGACGAAACGAATTTAAATGATATTGTTAAATATAAAGGCAGTTCAAAGGAATAAACGCAGAGATGAATAATTTTATATGAGCAGCCAACTTTTATAGACTGCAACCATATTTAAATGGTTTAAATTATTTGAATTAAAAATTCGCGCAATCCCAGTAAAAATGAGTTCATTTTGATTTTTGGTTATTTAATGAAAAAGTGAAATTTTTAAAATTTAATTTATTTACGAACTGTGTACGAAAAATGATTAATCAGAACCAAGTTCTTAAATTTTGCCCAATTTCCTGCGATTTGACAGTATGACGTGACGTCACAACATGGCAATCGATCCTATTCTTATTTGGAAAGCATTGTACACAGCTGCGCAGTGTCGCTGGTTCAACTTTAACGGTGTGCATGTAGTCGTGTCGATGGAGAACTTTATATATTATTACGTAGCAAAAAATGGCGCGTAGCCAGATTCCCCGCGACGGATGACCCGCGCGGGTCACCGCAATGGAGCACTTTAGTATGGGACCGCGCGGGCGTCCGCGCTTTATGCAGTTTCGACCCTTATTACTATGCTACCAACCCTAAAATCACGAAAAAAATCCGCTGCTCCATATATTTATGTTCACACTCGACAAAATACATGGATCAGATGTTCATTCTACAAAAAAAATCTGAACAGAACGGAATTCCCTGCGGGAGTCGTGATTTTCCCGACAGCTTCTTGAATTGGTTGGTACGATAATACTAACGTCAAATAATAACAAATCTTTTTGAATGAACTTAATGCGATTAGCTTCGTTCAATCAACCTGTAACGGATTTGCTATAATCATCATTTCAGCCAATCGACGTCCACTGTTGGCTCAAGTGTCGCCATAACGATCGGTCCTGGGTAGGGCACATTGCTCGCAGAACAGATGGTCGATGGGGACGAAAGGTTCTGGAGTGGCGACCACGCACCAGAAAATGCAGCATTGGAAGGCCTCAAGGAGCGATTGATGACTTGGTGAGGGTCGCAGGAACTCGATGGATGCGAGACGCACATGCACGAGCTGCTCTGCTATGTTTTGTTTAAGCTGGACTGACACGAAATGTCAAACTGTATGACATTTTACACACACTGTTTGAAAGTCAATATTTGCATTCATGAATGTGACAAATGTTATTTGTTACATGACCACATGATGACATATCCTGATGGGATATTTTTTCACTTGTCCCCCCTAGTTTCAAGTCTCATAATTATAATTATGAAAAATTATGGTCAGATTAAAATAATAAAAGTTATTAACTTAGTACAATATTTATTTGATTCTATAAAAACAATGGCAGTATTACAAGTAACTTATAACAAATAACTTGTGATAAAATGTTTATAAGCTTTTAGGATTCACTCTCAATAGACAAGCCCTGTTGTTTCATAGTCTCTACTTGTAAATACAAAGGCATTCTGCCACTTTTGAGTTTTGCTCTCTTATGCACTTTTAGCTGATGTTTCATCATCTGTTTTCTATAACCAAATGCTTTCCCACAAACATTACAAACATGGTCCTTTACGCCTGTATGGTCAACTTTATAGTGTAACTCTAATTCTCGTTTTGTATAAAAGCCTCTACCACAAGTTTCACATCTAAAATCATGTTCTCCCCTATGGGTTAATGTGTGTTTATTTAAATTACTTTTATTTATAAACCTTGAAGGGCATTGTGCGCATTGGTACGGTCTTTCTCCTGTGTGAGAACGCATGTGCATTTTGAGGGATTCACTGAACCTTCCTCTGTAAGGACAAAGGGAACATTTGAAGGGCAATTTGTAAAAATGCGTAAGCCTATGACGAGTGAAATGCCCCTGCACAATGAAGTTTTTCCCACAAATATCACACATATATGAAGGCTTCTCCTTGTGTAATGCTAAATGCTTTTTAATATACAATTCTGTGTAATAGTTGTTGCATATAGGACATACAATCCTTTTATTCTCATGTTCTTCAGTTTGTCTGTGGTCGGCATACTCTTTGAATGAGTCAAAAGACATTTCACATTTCTTACAATAATATGACTTTTTCTTTTTGTCTTTGTGTTCATACTCCCAAGAGTTGTTGTCATCTTCAGGGTAATCATATGTATCATCATTATCAGCTGTTAGCAAGTCTTCAGGAGGATGTTTTAGAATTTTTTCAGACTGTTGTGCAGTTTTCCTAAATAAGATTGCTCCTTGTAGAAGAGTGTAGCAACGCTGGCACAAGTACTTAGGGTACGGATCATCTGTTCTTATTTCAATGCCGGCAAAGATGTTTAATGATTCAGCTAAGTCTTCTGCTGTTTTGTTCTCAAAGATTGGTACACAGCCTTCTTTGAGGCAAACTCTGCATACGCTTTCGTCGTTGTGCTCCTTCTTGATGCTGACTTTTTCTCGTGAGTTTTCATCGAGCGAATTACTGAAGGCCGGTTCATCTTCTGTACTGGTACTACTTCTGCTATTCATCTGTTTGCAATGTAACATTTTTAGCAGTAACATTGACAACGTCATAATGATTTTAGTTTTCAGCGACTTACGCTGATTCAGTGGTCGAAGAACCCAATGAGAATGCTATGTAAAGTGTATGTAGTTATTTTTATTGTTATAAAGATTTTATTTTCTTCGGCCGCCACAACTAAAGTAAAGCTAACGCTTGAAGCTTGCCACAACAGACCAAACAAAACTAAAACGTTAAAATCTTTGAACAAAACAACAAAACAAGCTCCGACCAATGAGTTGAGAATGAAAGTGTCAAACTGTTAATCTAGTTTTTTTGTTAATGTTTGTGGCTTGGATACTAAGTTATTTAAGCCATGTCTTCGTGTGAATAGTTCATTAGGTTACCATTGAACGCGGGTGCTACACATTCTATTTTTGTAGTATTTGGCAACAAATATATCGAGTCAGCCTTCTCGGCAAACTGCTGAGGTAGCTATAATTCTCAGCTCCATTTTACCGAGATCGCGCCTGTTTCAGTGATTCTACAATTATTGTTCAGTTACGGAGACACTTGAAATACAGAACTACACCAATTTTACATCACAATATTCATTAGGAATCAATTTGCGAATAATTTAAGGACTTCACTGCCGCCTAAAACTTAGTTTTATCGTTTAAACACTTGAACCACCCGCGTCGAATTAGTCCGAATAGTGTTTTCACGATCTATTGGCATGGTCGCGTGTTGCGACGCGACGCAGCCGGCCACAGTCGATTTCTTAATTTATAGATGTATCAATAAATTGTTCTTGCAGTACCAATGCATAAATTAAATGTTCCACAAATATATTTTAAAATATATTTGTGGCACACACACACATACACAGTTTGTGGCCGGGCAGTACCGTATACGTTGCAGCCCGGCCACGGGTATATTTTCTGGTATGCTCTGAATGTTCTAAAATATAAACCAAATAAATGTTCCTTTTGTGTTCTTTATTTTTTTCAATGAAATATACCAAGAGAAACGCTTAAATAAACAAAAAATTTCAGTTGCATATTTATCGTATAAACATAAAACAGATATTTTCCTTGTTACTTACAGGACAGTCTAAAACAGTGCAAGATTCTTTTTCTTCCGCAGTGTAAAGATAACAGTCAAACAGAATCCGATCAAAAATATACAACATATTGCATTCGCAAGCAACCTCAATAGTAGCTCCTTTTTGAACTTTTTAAAAATAATGTAGCTAAGGATGTTTTAATTTTATAAACGTCTATCTATAGTAGGCATTCTTTTCACACATACATCTGATAAGCTAGCAAAGCATGTGCTCACTTTCTTGCATTATTTGATTTAAAGTACTTCCATCAATATATTATGACAAAGCCAAAGCTTGGCAGACTTGAATTTATTAGCACAAATAAATAAGAATAATTGTTATGCGTATTTAGAAAAAAGTTTATTACAGAAAATAAAGCAACGAGTAATTTTAAGTACCGTACGAAATTTAAACGCAATTTTTTTTACACGTCACTCATGTTGCTCCCATATTTTTAACAGGCGCAGGGGCTTTTTAGGGCGTAAGTTATATTTTGATTTAATAGCTTATATAAAGAATAAACAGGGTCTTACAGGGTCTACACTTAATAAGTTGTGAAATAAGCAATTTTTGGCCCATTACATTCCAGTAATTCCACATAGTCCTCTACAGAGGTTGACCGGCCATTCTGATGTCAGAATAGCCGGTCAACCTTAAATGTTAAAAATTCTTTTAACTTATGAATAACTCTTACTCGATAAGCAATTATAAGTAGGTAATTGATAAGTAATTTTTAGGCACAATTTCAAAGCTAAATACGACTGTTGACCGGGCATTCTGACGCTCACGCCAGTCCAGTGTGGTAAAGAGGTCCGTGCACAGAGTACTTTGTAATATACTGGTTAGGCGTTTTTTTTTTTTTTTTTTCGGTGGGAAAATCATCTTATGACATCCCCTGCCCTTGGGCGGGGCGGGAGATAGTGTCAGACTTCTACTGACTAAAAACCCACTTCTGTTCCTTCGTTGCCTTCGTCCCAGGACCCCGGGTTTCACTTTCACACTACCCATGGCCCCAGTAGGCTTCGACCCTGCTGGGCCCCTACGATTTGCTGACATCTCCCTGAGGCGCGCGTGGAACAATACGCGCCGTCGACGACTTGGACTCGGTTCGGATGGTTACCGGACGGTCGGACGGCGGGCTACCCATTGCTCGCCGTCCGCAAGCCCGCGCCTACGGTGGCCGGAAATCGGGATCGGAATCCCGGCGGCGATTTGGGCGTGAGGACCGTTGCCTCACGCGATCGGCCGCCTCCTTTGCTAGCATTACTGCTTCGCAGAAGGAAGCGACCGCCTGCCACTCCTCCTCGCTACGGACCATGGCCTGTACCAAGGCCCGACGCGAGAGATCGCCGCCACCGATCGCCCCCACGAGGACACGGCGTTGCTCTGCCCAAGCGGGGCACACCTCCACCGTATGCTCCACCGTGTCCTCCGGGCGGTCCTCACAGTGGCGACACCCGGGCGTCACTTCCGCACGAATCCGGTGCAGGAACTTCCCGAACTTACCGTGTTCGGTGAGAACCTGCGTCATACGGTAGGTGAGGACGCCGTGAGGTCTTTCCAACCACGCCTCAAAGAGGGGACTTACCGCCATAATTGTGGCGTGCCCAATACTGGACCTGGTCCGTGCCATTAATGAAGAGTTAAGTTGATTGAATTATTTTTATTGACCTCTAAGGAAAGGCTATAATCTTTTGCCCATATTGCCTAGTCTTAAGATCATGTTTTCTTGCGAGTAAGTTTTTAACGATAATATGATATCTTTGATAGTGAAATTAGAACACGAACGTAACACATTCTATTTGGTGTATTTAGCAGCAAATGTGCCGAGTAAACCTTCTTGGCAAACTTCGCTAAGGTGATCAACACTACAATAAAACTCTCAGCTCCATTTTATAGAGATCGCGCCTTTTTTAATGATTCCACATGTTTTAAAACAGCCAACCAACCAGTAACTCGATAAATACCTGCCTTTTTGACTCGACTGACTGTTACAGATCAAAGAGACAGCAAACAAAGCAACTACGCCGTAAAATAATTAAAGTTGTGTTGATCCCTATTGATGTATTTTTTTTTTTTGAGGTGGGATTTGGGAAATCTTCCAATAATAACAATAATACTTATTGGTTAATATTTTTTTTTATATTTTTTAATGTTTTTTTTTATAATTTTTAAAAATGTAACTAATATGTTTATTTATGTGAAATAAAGGGAATAATAATCATTTTATTTCAGGTAAACAGTACCCATATAATAAATACCTTATTGGCTAACATACGCAACTATATCAAATTATTTTGTTAGTAATTACAAGTAGGTATGATTTGATAGTAGGTATGATATGAACTAAGTATGTTAGTAACACTTCACTTCGCACTATATCGTCTTGATGCTTGTCCTGTGGTATTTGTACGCGGAAGCGACGGAACACAACGCCTAGTGGCCAAAAGTCTTCTTTCATAACAAGAACAATCAGCGACTAACCCAATCTAATGATTTGCCACCTGGCACTGGACACCTGTGTCTTTCAGTTGCCCTTTGCTTCTAGGACCGCGGGTTTTCAGTTTTGCTGACATGGAACACTACGCGCCTTCGATGACTTGGGCTCGGTTCAAGCGGTTACAGGATGGCCGGACGATGAGCTAGCCATTGCACGTCGTCCGCAAGCCCGCGCCTACAGTGTGTGGTAGTCGACCTGCGACTCCCGACGCCCGGATCCCATTCCCTTTCGCTTCGGATCTTGACCTGAACCAGGGCCCGGCGTGAGAGGTCGACGCTGTCGATGTAATTTTGTGCCTCAATATCTACACAACTGAACGAAATGTGGAATCATAAAAAAAGATCGCAAATTCTAAAAAAAAAGCTAAGAGCACGTTCTCAGATGAACTTATATAACGCTCGGAACCTTTACGCGCGTTTACGATTCACACTAGGGCGGTTTTCTATTTAAGTACCTAATCATGTATTCATAAAAATTCATAAAATTACTATTCTATTTGGTACCTGTCAATTTTGACGCTCTGGGCATTTGCTCGGCTCCCTCACCCTTTGATCGCGCCCTAATTGTAAGCAATAAAACTATTATGCGTAATTTTGGTTTTATTTATTGATAATGGCACATGAAATGTTGATAAATAAAAATGGGTACATACAATGATTAAAATGAAATAGTGTAAACAATAATTAACCTGTAGTGTACAGGTATATTACAAAAGAAAATGTGTCATGTAGGCGGCGATCTAGTCAACTATAACAGACTGCTACCACCTACCGTTTGCAAAGCCTAACATTGTTTGAAATCAAAATAGTAGCAAATCTACAACTAGAGATCAAAGAAACAAGCACAAATTCAAACAAAAAAGTCCATAGCGTAAAACAATTGGCTTACTAGCCAAAACGTTCGTCATTCAACCGGGTTCTGAACGACGATTAGTATAAATTCCTTATCTGGAGCAACCATCACTTCACTTTTTCTGCTGCGAATCCTTAGAAACGTCAAATCATTCGTAGGATCCAGATCTCGTACTACGGCTTTCGCTTTGTCGACTAAGGAACTCATAAGGCCCGCGTATTGTACCGAAACATGGTTGTCAAGAGTTGTCTTGATCGGTATACCTTCTCCATTCACAACGATGACTCCTGCCACTCCTTTATGCAGTGATAACTTGCGAACAGTTTCTTCGGCCTCGTTTGCCATTCCTTGACAAGGAAACTAGTCTTTTCTTGGTCAGGAACTAGTTTTAAAAGCTTTAGTCCAAAATTAAGATCTTATTTCGGCGATCTCGTATTTTTCGTGGCAATTCTGTTGTCAACGCAGAAATTCGAATTACAAAATATATATTTTTTTGATCAATGTCGCCAGTAGATATCTGCTTTTAAAAGACCCGAGAAAAGAGGGGACATAAATCCTTTTTTATTTAGAACACTGCACACTGTTTAAAGTTTTTATCTGATGGAGCGTGTGCGTTATTACTCAATTAAATATTAAATGAGCCATTACGAGCGGTCGTTAAACTTTACGATTCATTTGTATTGTTGACACTTTTAGTTGTCGGGCCAACAAGTCCTGTTGCATGAGTTGCCATGGTTCCTGTCGTCGCGAGCTGGCAGCAGGCAATAAGGCGTTGCCTTGGGAATGAAGGAAAATATATAGAAAACACTAGAATTCTAACATAAACACCATTCACAAACTCCATATGATGATATGATGTTTATGGTATGGTCTTAAATGTCAGGCTGGTTACCGTAACTCCACTTCTAAAGCGCGTATTTTGTATAGGGGTGGGTCATATGATCCACTCAAGGTCCTCAAAGAAGATCTACTGATCATTTCACGGAGGCTACCTTGTTTTCGAAATACTTGCGGGCCCTGTATCCAACGACCACTGGGCAGCTTAGAAACAGATGAGCTGCTGTCTCATCTTCCATGCAGGCTCAGCAGACAGCCCACTCGCTGTCTAGAGAGGTGCCTGTAAAAGAACCCATAGCCAGTGGTAACGATCGTCAGTTTGCGCAACTGATGTTAAGTCAGTTGTAGGATTGGATATGCAGTAGTGCCTCCTTGCATTCACTATGGTCTACCCATAGTTTGAGGTGTAGATCTCTGGTGCGTTTTCTTACTAGATTGCGTAGGTATCCAAAGGAGAGCGGTACAATGGTTTCCGGCCCCATTGCTGCCATACTTGAACCTCTTCTGGCGAGTTCATGTACATCGTTGCGTTGGGAATCGCTGTGTCCTTTGATTCATTGAATGGTTACCAACCTGGTAAAGGCGTTAGTGCGACACTCGTCCAGAATTAACTGTGTGGCTGTTTAGCGCTTATAGAACAGCCATGCTGTCCGAGACTAAGTATATGTATTGAGTGGTCCTTAACTTCTCTGGTTATGATGGCTAAAGCTGCCAGGGAAATGGCCAAGCACTCAGCTTGGAACACTTTTTTATGAACCCCCAGTTGGCTATGTGAATTTTGTCATCCTCCGAGAAGATTCCCGCACCAGTTTTGGATCAGCTACGGATCTTCACTGACGGATCCAAAACAGGTACATGGTGTTTTGGAACAATCAGTGAAGATCCGTAGCTCTGCGGGGCACCGTCCTTCACAACGGTGGGTGGTATACATGATACACGCTAGAAGTTTCACATCTAAAAACATTTTATCCTTTATGTGTCAATAGCGTCGCGGTAGACCACGAATGAGATGGCATGACGACCTAGAAGTCTTCCTTAGAAATTGGCAAGAAGTGGTTCAGAATCGAAAATAATAGAAGGAATGGAGGGTGGCCTTTGCCCAGCGTTGGGAATAATAATACTACAATCGTCTCCATTTTACCGAGATCGCACCTGTATCAATGATTTCACATATTGTCCAGCCCCTCTAGCCAAGTTACGGTCGTTTCGTTTGCGTCGAACGCTTCGAGTAGGCCACGCCACTGATTCCTTTGTTCTGACGTCATCTCAACGCTCAGTCACGCAGTCAGAACAAAGGAATCGGAGGCGTGGCCTACTCGAGGCGTTCGACACAAACAAAACGATCGTAATTTGGCTAGGGGGGCTGTTGTGTTGAGTGTAAATATGTACTTATATATAATTTGTACTTGAGATACAAAATTACACCAATTTTACATCACAATATTCACTAGGAATCAATTTGCGAATCATTAAAATAGCTATTACTCAACTTCACCTGAAAAAATCCCGCCAAAAATCCATTTTATGTTTTGTGCTGACAGTAACTTTGTGTGATCATATCATGAGCAGCACCACAGCAGCACGATGCTCAATGTCAATTGTACGATAAATGTAATAAAATTATGTCACTAGGTATGTAATATTGTTGTAATAGCATTTTTTTAACCTAAAATTTATCCTTATTATTTTTTAAACAGTGTTAAATAGGTGAATAATATTTTTCAGCACACTTAAGTACGAGTATATTTTTGAAAATCTCAACGAAACGAAACGTGTATTCCCTGTCAAATTGTCAATAATGTCAATGTCAAAATAGAAAGAACTCGCTCAAGTCTCAAAGAACGGACCGAAGTAAACATGAGGTTATGTTAAAAATATTTCTGAATAAGACAAATAATACAGTCCTAATTCCGAAAACCTGAAACGTTTTCAATAGGAAAACATGAACACGATCAGGGTAAGGTAGCTTAGACTTATCGTTAGTGAGCATTGAGTACTTAGTTTATATGGCAGCAATCTTATTTTAAATACTTTAATTTTCAGAGTTTATGGCGTTCAGCGCCCTTGGTACGCAGTGCCCTAGCGTCTACCTATACTATCCGACCTCTTTCGGCGGCTACAGTGGTTCCTATACAGAAACCAGTTGAGCCTGTCCCAGTGACAACTGTGGAATTCGATAAGTTATATAAACGAGTAGAACTTGAGATGAGGGGCATCGACCCTGCGGTACTGTTGAGTTATACCTGGTTTTGTGTGGCGGCTGCCTCGCATTTAGGCATAGAAGTCACTAAGAGGTATGTTTTGAGGTTATTCTGTGTTGTCAGATTCATTATATTGATAAAAAGTACTAAATGTATCCTTTCCTCAAACCTACCAGTACCAACTGTGGTGGTAACAGAAAATTATTAAAACATTATGAAGGTTTAAAATTCCAAAGTGCCAGTGTACTAGCCAGTATTTTCCTGTTGTTATCAATTATCATTCTTTATTACAGTTGGGCATTAAGAAAAGCAGAAAAAGAAAGGCACACCCTCCTCCGTTGCGTCCACATTTACAAGAAGCATAGAGTTCAATATGAAGTAAGAACATACTTCAGATTCATACATCTCCAGAGACTCACGGGTTCTACTTGTGACACATATCTAGAGTACATACAGAGAAACCTTCCTGAAGGGTGTGCGCTAAAGGTTACGAAGGTTGAATGCCAGAAGTTACCGGATCACATAACACCTCCTACCAATGAATAAGTCTTAAGTTTATTACATAGAATTAGAATAAAATACAATATAGTATGCATTTGATTTTATTTCAATACAATTAGAACTTAGAAACTATAACATTGAGCTTTTTATTCGGCTATTTATGATTGAAATAGATTGCAAACCAAGACTTAAGGCAGTTTAGCTTAGCTTTCCATACTTTAAAGATTGTCCAGGGCTGCAGAATTGTTGCAAAGAGATATTGTTTGCAAATTGAAGAAACACAGGTGAGTTTAGTCAGTATAAGTCTGACACTCCCTCTCTGTCATCAAATGACTCCTCTCTGAGTGGGAGGACTAATTTGATGATATCCAACCAAAATAAAAATTTTGGTAGTAATCTGAAACTCTAAAACATAACTAAGTATGAAAAATTACCATAGCTATGTAGGCCTATGTATGCCTACCATTTAGCTTAGCTCTTGGTTTGCAACAGGTTAGAAGCCAGCATTATTTGGGTACCATAATATTGTAACCCATAATCCCAACTTCTTCACAATTTAATTGACTACAGAAAGTTTTTAATTTAGGGCCATGCTAAAATTACACAAAATTGAAAATTTCGAAGTAGGCACAGAACAATAGTTAATTAATATTTTGTAATTTAAACACATTGTCTTACTTGTAAGTCAATGTTTAAATGCATCTAAAAGTTCATACTTCAGAACATCTTAACTAACTTAACTTTAATAAAATTTAAAAACTATTTTACTTAAAAATATGGAAAGGGGTGTTTGACACATTAAGCTATCTTCCAGAAAAAAACAATATAAATCTTGATTTTAAAATTAGATTTTAGTTGTGAACTTGTGAATCAAAGGAAATCTTAAGATTTTCAATCTAGAAGAGATTCAAACTTGAGCATTAGGGTCAGTTCGCTCCGAGTCACGAAGCTGCATGAAGAGTGACTCAAAATATAACTTTAATTAGTACACAAAAAGATGCACATTTCAGATTGACTGAATTCTCATATTGTCATCGCGCCACGTCACATATTGGTGTGGACTGACCATTATTCTGGAACATGAGTCTTCAATCATAATTGAAACATTTGGTATCAATTTACACCACGCAAACATACAAGAGTTTTTATATACCTACAAAAAAATAATTTCATACAAACATTGTTCTAAACATTTATCATAAGTAACAGGGATTTTTTTTTTTTAAATTCGGTTACAGACCATGAGTTAGCTAAGTTCGTCCAAGCTTAGCTCACATAATTATGAAAGTTTATCATACTTAGTTAAAAACTAACACAACTTAACTCTTGGTCTGTTACCAGGTTTATAGGTACACAAAGAAGTATCTAAGGAAGCCGATTTTTTTTACTTATTATGAGGCACATTCATACAAACAGTAAGGTCAAAAATAGCCTAATAATAAATAACTTTCTAAAAACTAAGCTACTGAGTAGATATTTGATGTCACATTTTACCTACACTTAAAACTCAGTCAACATTTTGGCATTATTTATATCTCTTTGGCAAGTTTGTGCTTACATACATTCTATTCGTACTGCTGATGTTTGCAAACTGTTACAATGAAAAGAATGGCAAATGCTAACTCCAAAGCTTGAAACATAAGCATTACCGCACACCAGATGTACTCCAGCCGGAGTATGTACGTCTGATATATGAGGAAGTAACAAACACCTGTTGCTGACGGTATTGTCAGCATTACTGAGAAAAATACTGGCACTTCTGGAAGAAAAAAGAAAAAGGATTTAGTTTTTTTTATCACCAATTAAGATTTATTTAAGAAAATATGAATGAAACCAAACAAACTGAAAGAAATAATTATATACAGTTTATTATAATTTTATAATGATTTCATAAAGATCCAGGTCGGTACCTATAAATCACTGGGGACAAGTTGGCTGGCCAGGAAAATACTTACTCTTACTGGCTAAATTCCCTCTTCTTCCCAAGAATATACGAACAACTTCCACAAGGCATAGCGCACTAAATATTCCGGCTTCGGTCCACAACGCATTCTCGGGGTAGGAAACATTGATAGCTTTCAAAATGCCCATGGCCACTTCACACACGAAAAACATCCCAAGATAGAAACTATTTAGGTATAACAGTATCTCATAAGCTAAACTAGAATTCACATTGGTCACTTTGGTCATTTTCCTGAAGGAATCAATGATGACGGCTTTCTTGTTTACTTTTGTTGACGTTTTTTTTGTTTATTTCGATTGACCGCCTAGACAACGACGGGCACACCGGATAGGCAAGTGACGTAACTGACGTACGGCATATTGGACTGTCAAAATTGAACAGCCAATAAAAACTTTGCGCGCGCATGTATTGATTTCCGCGAAATATTCGAACCCAATTATTAAATTACGAAATGGTTAACAAGTTTAATCGATAAATTCAACAATAAAGTTTCGTACCTATTTCTACGTATCAGATCATCCTCCTGCCTTTATTCTAATTTATTTGGGGTTATAGAGTTAAAAACGAACTAACGCTGTCGAGGCAGGATGTGGGAAAAAATTCTTCATCACTTATAAAATAGTTAATGTTCTAGAAAAAGAATGTTCATTAGATTTGTATAAAATAGCCAACGAATAACTTCCTAATACCATATCCATAGACTCCCATTCATTATCACATTCTTTCACCGCGTCGCTTACGCATCTCATTGCGTGCGGATACGGTCGAATGCATTCGTTCGTTATGCAACGAATGCAGTAAATGCACTATCAAACGTAAATGCAAGTGCTTATACGAGAACGGAAAGTTACCGAGTAGGAAGAGGATTACGGAAGTTGCCAGTCCGATTTGAGCTGCGAGCAATTTCTACTTGCACTTGTGGTGCATGTGGGGGCTAGGTAGTAGTGACTAGATTTACATACTCTTTAGCAGTGACGTAGTTAGTCCTAAAGGTGTGTCATGTGTATCAAATATTTTTGAGGGCTTTTATTTTGTTTTTAATGACAAAATAGTCCCTTCTTGAGCCGAATTGGTGCCCAGACAGTAAGACGGAGTCACGATAGGCCACGAAGTAGATGGCTAGACTCAAAGAGACATTACATAGACTGAATAGGTTAGGTACGTCTACACTAACTCGAAAAAAGATGAGAAAAATGTTCTAGTCATCATATAATGCCGAGCTCGAAAATGGGATGGCTCGCTCTGGGATAGGACAAGTCTTGATTGAAAATGAGCTCGTTTATTGGAGAATTCTAGACTATAATACTTAGATAAAGTTTTTATCGTGATTTTATGTAGAGAAGTTAGTTAGTTAGCGAAGAATTAAGAATGTTAGAAGAACAAGCGGATTAAACTATAAAACTGAAATATCCTATCATATTTTATTATTTATTTACTGCGGGTTTCTTATTCTTATCATTGAGAATTTAAGGCTGTGGATAACATGTTACGAATTTTTCCACACGTCGGGGTCCCTGTAGTTCGGGGGGGCCATATCATTCATGAGGCTGATAGGTACGACGGTAGCTACATCCCTTGTGGGCAGATAGATAGGGTAAATCACGAACTTCTGTCTGAGACTCTCTAAGATGTTGAAGGATCCCCGACAGACCACTGAAAGCGACTAGAGGCACCATGCGGTAATAGTAGAGGTGTAAATTTCAGCTGTCACAGGTACCTATCTAATTATTTTTTTCTGTTGGTTTCGCTCCGCACGGTTTGTACATATAAACAAATTAGTTATTGCGGAATTCCTACTTGAGTGCGAAAACCTATCATCGAATTTTGTTTTTCGAAAACCCGTCAACAACGACATCTCTATGCCGTCTTGTTACTGCGATATTTCGTTACATCGAAATACTATAGGTAAGTACTGCGAACGATTTTACTACGAAGCCTTGTTGCCATGCCTGCCATGATTGATACTTAGGAAAACTAAAAAAATAAAAACAAAAACTTACTTGAAAGAAATCTGTGATGTCTGTGGCTACCTGATCATCACTAATTAACTAAAACTTACCCGTGTTCCTTCAGTTGCCATTTGTTTCTAGGGCCGCGGTGACTCTTCCGAATAATCCCAAAGCACAACAGTCATTATACCTAATAACCTCTTCCTTTTTGAAGTCGGGTAAAAGAGTAAATTTCTTAAGTATGACTAAGTTTTCCACCCATACGCACACAACGTTTTGGGAAGCCATTCATTGTGCATACAGCTAAGCATTGGAATTCCCTGCCGGAGTCTGTGTTTCCTGATAGCTACAACCTGGGAATTAAGTCAAAAGAGAATAGGTTACTTCTAGACAATCGAGTTCCATTGCCGACCACATCGTCACTGTCCATCAGGTGAGATTTACAATAAAGGTAGGTAAAACTGTTGTAGATACTTCTTAATGTCCAATTATTTTACGAGAATTTGTCCAACAATTTTAACTATATATTTTATCGCTTTAACGACTGAAAGGATTTGGATAAGACTGGATAATTATACCCTGTCCTGGAACCTATTCCAGAACAGGGTCTTGCTACCAGTAAGCCCTAGCTTATGAAACTTTTTATCCAGGGAATATGTTCCCTTGTGTTAATTTTCGAATGTTACGCGGGCGAAATCACTCAAGAAGCTATTAATAAAATAGAAACGATAAAATAAAAAACATTTTCACGTCCAATTGCGATAATGTTTATGTTTATAAGCGTAGAGAAATGTTTAAATTGCATAACTAGCCAGGTGGTAAGTTCAAATGAGAATAAAAGCTAATAAAGCTCCAACCGGCTAGGCTAGTTGTGCACAGTGCATTCCTAGGGTAACCATGGTAGAAAATTATACAGGAACAATTTAAGGGTAATAGCGTCTACTACATTTTGAGGCAAATTGGAAGACTTTGTCATTGCAACCGACGTGGAATAGACACCCGAGCTAAAGATTAAGATATTAGAGCCGTTATGGAGCCGGGATATTGTAATGACAAATGCCCAAATGTATAAACATCGTTTATCAACACACTTACAATTGTAACTTGTACTCGAATAAATAAATATGTCATCAACGATTGCATCACTGCTTGCCATCCGGCGGGATCGCATTCAAGCACTAGTTTATATCAATTTAAAAAAAATGTATTAAAATTTGTTCTAAAAATATTTTGACATGACATACCTAATTAATGGCGGCTTTATGACGCCCTTTTTTTCGAGCACTGTGTCCGTTTTCGAAAGAGAGTACCTACTTGTTTTCAAAAACAGTTTTAGTAAGTCTTTTCGTCTCCTATCCCGATCTTAGAAAGATGACTAAGGTCTGCAAATCTTCGACCTGTGCGTCCCACCCGTTATTACGTAGGTACGCAGCCAAAACGAGGACCTTCGAACAAACGCATTATGGGGCGAGAACTTGCTCCATAATACGTTGTTTGAGAGTCCTACGTGGTTTGGTGGTACTCGGAGTCTTTTGATGTTCAAGATATAAAATATGACAATCCGGAAAAGAACTGCAATACAAAATATTCTGTGTAAAAGTTGTAACTGTAGATAATGTTAATAGCCCATCCATTACAAAATTTTACTGAATTTTGAACTAGAACTAACTGGAGCAACCAATCCAATTCCAGTCAAATTGTGGCTATTTACGTAAATTTTAGGTTCTTAAATTTTACCTGCCCCCTTAGCATTATTAGAGTACAATTTCCTAACTGTCCTTCCAATCGCGTACAATACTGGTATCCCTATTGGTAGAAAGTTAACGGCTTTCTGCAAAGCGAGGGAAACGCGATGCACCGATGCACCACGCAATCACAACACTTCCGTAGAGGGCAGGCACTAGACGCGTTACATTCCACCTGATTAAAAACCTCTTTCCATAAACAATTTTTTTTTTCCCTCAACATGAAGACAAAACCAGTGTTGACATTTTCAAAATTAGATCCGGAAACCGGTGATCTTTTAGATAGGATGTTCGACAAAAAGGATTGTATGTCGGAGATAAATCCTGGAAGGGTGATTCTGCCAGCCGATTATATGGCTATTGGGCAGGATATTCTGGATATGGAAGTCAAGGATACCGATGTCTGGATGTGCTCTTATCCTAGGACTGGTGAGTGATTGTTTAATTCAAAATGCTGGAAACTAGTACTGTGTACCGTGATACCGTCTCAAGAAAAAGGGGCGATTTTACACTTTAAATAAAAATTTTGGTAATTACAAATTTAGTTTTCCTATCAACGCGATAATTGTTGAATACCTAATTTTATTTGTTTTAAATATTTTTCTACTAATTGCAAGCTATATTACACAAATATAGCACTTCTTATTCTGTGTTTTGTGTTTTGGTCTGATGTTTTAGTTTTGTGACTAATAGTAGGTACCTAAAATTTTTCGGACTGAGCGTGGATTTCAATAATGTAGTAGGTAGATAATATTATAGTGTGTTTTTCATGAGTTTCGATTTTTCGGGCTTTTTCATTTTATTACCCGACTACGGCAAAGCCAAAGGAGGGTTATGATTTTTACAGGCTATGTATGTATGTATGTTCATCTGTTCTCGCATACTTAGCTCCTAATATACTTATCGGAACTCGACATAGGAGTTATCATTAGAACCGTCTTAATTATCCACTGAACATAGGCTACGTGACGTGTCACAAAACTCGATATGGCGCCCTCTAGTGGATAAAAAGTAATGTTTAAAAAAATAAAAATGGAGATAAAAACGCCGTGTTTGGTATCAATTGAAAGGGCTTCACTTGTAAATTTCCAAAATATTGCTCAAATTTAAAGTGACGCCTTTTGTCTAGCGAACAAAAAGTCATGTGTTAACAAAAATAATAAGATAAATACACCGTGTTTGATGTCATTTGAAAGGGCTTCACTGGTACTTATCAAAAAATATCATCAAAATTCAATGTGGCGCCCTCTAGTGGATAAAAAGTTTAGAAGCACAGTGATTTAACACCAAATTAGTTTGAATAAAAAAAGTAAAAAACTAAAACCCGACTACGACAAAAAAAGACACTGAAAAAGTATGAAACAAGATTTTCAGGATGCTGAAATAAACGGTTTTACTGCGGATTTTCTTTTTGTTCCGTTCTTGTTTTTCCAGTTACCTTGTTTATTTCAGCATCCTGAAAATCTTGTTTTATACTTTTTCAATGTCGTTTTTTTTGTCGTAGTCGGGTTTTAGTTTTTTACTTTTTATACCTTTGTCCTCGGAAGAAGATAATGGTGTGCACTTCAACGTAATGTGAGTGTTACATTTCGATAGCAGTGTTGTACCTGTGATACTTACAAATCAAACCTCTGTATTGGTAGTTTGATTTTCTTGCCCACACGGCCCAGTAATCGAACCCAGCAAGTTTACATTTCACTTTCGCCCTCGTAACCATTAACACACATTTCTTTGTTAGGTCACCACTGGGTTCGTCGAGGTCGATGCTCAATGCTGGGACCCATGGTGAGGGATTAACACTTAAGATTTCAGCAAAAGTTGTGGCTCAAACGATTCGGCAAATGAGAAGAGGGAAGTCTCCTGGCCATGATGGTCTCAGTATTGAGCATCTTCAACATTGCACGAGTACTAGCTATGTTTTATTCGTTATGTATAAGTCACTCCTACTTGCCTGAACAATTAATGAAAACGATTGTAGTGCTCATTGTTAAAAATAAAACTGGAGACATCTCCAACAAAAATAATTATAGGCCTATATCTTTAGCGACCGTTGTAGCTAAGGTGCTTGACAGTGTGCTGGACGCACAATTGGCCAAATCTATAATTCTGCATTACAATCAATTTGGTTTTAGACCGCAGTTGTCAACAGAAAGCGCCATATTGTGCTTAAAGCATACTGTCAGTTACTATACCCACAGGGGCACACCTGTATATGCCTGTTTCCTCGATTTGAGCAAAGCTTTTGACTTGGTCTATTATGACATTCTGTGGAGAAAGTTACAAGAAGTAGGGTTACCACCTGAACTTATAAATATCTTTAAGTACTGGTTTAGCAATCAAAGTAATAGTGTGCGGTGGGCGGGCACCCTTTCTGATCCATATAAATTGGAATGTGGCGTGAGACAGGGTGGCTTGAGCTCTCCCCGCCTTTTTAATTTGTACATAAATGCCCTAATCGAGGAGCTCAGTAGCATGCATGTCGGCTGTCATATAGATGGTGTATGTGTTAATAATCTTAGCTATGCTGATGACATGGTGTTGCTGAGCGCCTCGGTTTGTGGCATTAGGAAACTGTTGAAAATTTGTGAAACTTATGCAGGTGGTCACGGCCTAATGTATAATGTAAAGAAAAGTGAGTATGTCGTTTTTAGGGCTGGTACTAAGGGTCCTTCTGGTGTGCCCCCTATAACTCTGAGTGGAGAGGAGTTGGCGAGGGTATATCAGTTCAGGTACCTGGGCCATCTGATTACCGAGGACCTTAAAGACGACATGGATATTGAACGTGAACGTAGGGCACTGTCTGTTAGGGCGAACATGATTGCTCGCAGGTTTGCACGATGTACCAATGAGGTAAAAATTACCCTCTTTAGAGCCTTCTGTGCATCTTTTTACACCAGTAGCCTGTGGGCAATCTATACTCAAAGAGCGTACAGTGCCCTACGGGTACAATATAATAATGCGCTTAGAACGATGTTGCGGCTGCCCCGCCACTGTAGTGCGTCTCGTATGTTTGCGGAGGCGCGCATCGATTGCTTCTACGCTATTCTGCGCAAGCGATGCGCGTCAATGCTGAGCAGAGTGCGGGCTAGTCGTAACATCGTTTTAAGTATGATAGCCAGTAGAGTGGACTGCCAGTACATGAGTCGTTGTATTAGTGCTCACATGAGTATTGATACCTCGATTCATGGGTCGGGCAGGGGTCGAGTAGATTAAGATTGTATTACTAACACTAGTTTTAAGTTTTTTATACTACTAACAAATTGGATCAAGGTTATCTTAAATAAACTATTATTATTATTAAACCAATGGTTAAAATAAGATAGAGAGAGTAAGGGCCTTATTACACTAGCGGATTGCGAGCGTCCTCAAAGCGGAACGGGTGCGTAACTAATACGTTACGGGCGCGCAACGGATACGCCGCGCATGCGCAGCGAATTTGTTGCGGATGCGCAACGTACACGCCGCGCATGCGCAGCGAATTTTTTTTTTTTGCTGATGCGCAACAAATCCGGCAACGAGGTGTGGGTCTCCGCCGTCTTCGAAGTTACAAAGCCAACAGCAGTGTATCCTCGTCGGAATCCATTTTCTTACTGAGTGTATTGTACGTCGTTAACTTGCTATAAACACGCGTTGAAAACGTTGCAAATTTGCCACGCGTCTGCGACGTCTTCGCTGTGCAGCCGCGGCGTGTTCGTGACGTATTCGTTTCGTGCTCGCCCCCGCCCCGTAACCGCTCGCAAACTGCTAGTCTGATAAAGCCCTAAGAGAGTGTAGGTTATCACTGGTTATTTTTCTTGTGTAGGTTCTACATGGGCACAGGAAATGGTGTGGCTCATCGGACACGACTTGGATTACGAGGGAGCTAAATCATTGCAACAAGTAAGTTTTTCTGCTTTTTATAGTATAATAATATTACAACTTTTTTCTACAACTTTATTCCCTATAAACAATTTACAAGAACCGTAGGCCCCATAAGCAATCCGCAGGAACTATGGGCCCTAAAAACAATTAATAGGAACTGTGTTCCCCATAAGCTATCTGCGAGAACCGTGGGTCCATAAAGAATGCGCAGGAACCGTTGGCCCCAAAAGTAACCTACAGTAACCGTAGGGTCCATAAGCAATCTGCAGAAACCGTGAAAATAAACAACCTGCTGAAACGGTGGGCCCCATAAGCAATTTGCACGATCCGTGGACCCCAAAAGCAACCGCTGAACCGTGGGCTCCGTAAGTTATCAGGAACCGTAGATTATAATTATAAATTATATGCAGGGACCGTGGACCTCATAAGCAATCTGCGTGTACATTGGGCTCCATAAGCAATATGCAGGAACCATGGATTTCATAATTGTAGTTTAGAAGACTAGATTCCTGAAGAGCGTGCAGGTATGGCCACGTGGTCACCACTAAGGCTGAGGAGGTTTTCTTATCTACATTAACTGTAACTTTAGAGAGGTATGAGGAGCAGGGTGACAAGTTCATAGCCCTCGTCCTATATCGCCTAGTCCTCAAGTTCAATGTAAAGGAAGAATCTTCCGTCCAGAAGAGCATCGAGTTTAGTTATTTACTGCCTATCTGCCCGATGGTTGTCGATGTAAGCTAATTTCGTGGTCGCTTATAAGCGGGATTTCTTCGAGTGAAGTCCAGCGGCTGTTTTCATTGTTCCCAAATTTATTCCTCGTGGATATTAAAAAATCCGATATTGTGTTGTAAAATTACACAACTAGACAAAATTATGTGGAATTATTGAAACAGGCGCGATGTGAAAGTGAAGAATTTTACTGTAGTATCGAGCCGTGATCGACTATCTCAGCGAAGTTTGCCAAGGAGGATTATTGATAAATTTAATGTCAACTATATATTGCAAAAAATCCGCATTCTAAATGAACTCAAAGTTATGTTTAGTTTAGTTAAGTTAGCCAACGTGACTGTGAAAACATGTTAAGACCTATGCGAATGTATCTGTAATGGAACTCAAAGTAACTCAAAGAGACTGTAAAAGCTACATATTATGTACTTACGTACTTTCTAAACTTGATACTGGCCAAATGCACAAACCGAGTGAAGTCAAAACAAAAAAAAAAAAAAAAATCTTGGTAAACTTTGCTTGTGCGATGTAGAATTTGCGTAACGTGTTATTATGCGTAGTTCATTTGTAGGTGACATAGATGTCGCCAAATTAACATCAATTTAATCACTACACGTCATTCTTGTTCACCTCCCAGATAAGATGTCCTCTAGTGGAGCTGTCCTGCATCATGGTGGCTGGCCACTCCACCTGGCACAAGGAGTCGGTCCAGGGTACCTCGGTGGACCTGGTGAAGCACCGTTTGCCGTATCCTCGCTACATTCGCAGTCACCTGCCCTGGGATCTTCTGCCGGTGGATATTGAGAAAGATGATGGATCTGCTAAGCCTAAGGTAAAGTTAAATTAAACTGCTTGTGGACTTCGGACTACCAGCCTATCTTTTTTTCTTTTCTGTTAAAGACCGCTCATCTCAAAAATATATCCCGGGTCGTCAGTTGCCGGGAACTTGTAGACTAAAAGTTCGATTCGGTTATAGTACTTACTACAAGCTATAGTTAAGTACTATAACCGAATCTTTATAACTTCAGTTTTTAACTTACAAGTAAATGTTTATTCAACAACTTCATCGTCGACATATTGGCATTTGCCTCGTAAGTTTATCAAACCATTTCATTTTCAAATATTGGTCCTTCACCCTTTTCGAAATTTTCTAAATTTGCATTCCTAATATAACAGAATAAGTCTAAAACTGCGGGTCTTTGGCAGGTCATATACACTTCGCGCAATCCAAAGGACATGGTGGTATCGTACTACCACTACTGCACCCTGGTGCACGGACTCAAGGGCACCTTCGAAGAGTTCTGCGACCTCTTCATGAGGGATCGCGCTCCTTTCGGGCCTGTTTGGAACCATATACTTGGTGAGTTCTTTACAAGTGCTGGTATTTTTAGCAGGATATTTAAGGAGCCTGGTTTCGATCATTCAGCATACAAATTAAAAAAATACCTGACATAATTTACTCATACTTATACACAGACATAATTATACATATATAATTATACACCCACACACACGCACGCATCATTAGATCTACATATAATTCTATTGAAGTCCGTGAATTACCACTTAGCCCTCTTCCTCTCTCCTAACTTTGCTGTGCCCGACAGGGTCCATATTGATCTATGACAATTATTTTCGCTATCTATGTATACATACATATGGATTGAGTATTGAGTCAATCTTGTTAATCTTTAAAATTTAACTTTTGGAAGTGGAAAATCATCAAATAACTGCTTCCTCTCTGGATGGAGTGACAGGAAGTGTTAGACTTTCACTGACTAAAACCCGCTTGTAATTCATTTGTTGCCCTTTGCGTTCCAGGGCCGCGGTAACTCTTTTGAACAATCCCTAAGTCCTAAAAGCTGCCTTATCTACCTGCGTAATAAATTGTAATTTCTTTGTAACTGTATCTCATTTTCTTGGTTCAGCCTAGAATGGCAATCTCGGCCATTGATTATTTACTAATTGGTAAACAGGCAAAGTTCGGGGATCTAGATTGAATCAAGATACAATTCGGGATTTAGACACTGATTTCAAGCGGCTAGTACAGTGTTTAAATGAAGTAATCCATTACTAAAGTAATGGTAGGTACTTAAGTATGTGTGTGAACTAGCTAGGGTTTACTTAGATTTCTTCGTCTCTAATAACCCTTCTTGCAGTCGGGTAAAAATAACAACAATTTTTACTTTTAAAACAAATCTTTTTTTACTAATCAGGTTTCTGGAACCGCCGCCACGATCCGAATGTTCTCTTCATCAAATTTGAAGAGATGAAACATGATCTCCCGTCTGTAGTCAGGAGAACTGCCACCTTCCTGAACAAAGAACTCAGTGACACCCAGGTGGACAAACTGTGCGATCATCTTTCGTTCCAAAATATGAAGACAAATCGAGCTGTCAACCTGGAAGCCATCTTGGAAAAGTCATTTGGGACCAGTTATTTAGAGTCGACAGATTTGAGGTTCATCAGGAAAGGGGAGATTGGAGACTGGAAGAATTTCATGTCTGATGATCTGTCACGAAGGTTTGATGAGTGGGCTGAGCAGCATTTGAAGGGAACCGAGCTAAGTTTTGAGTAAAAGCGTGCGAAACGTTCGATATAGTTCGATTCGAGAGCAAACTTTTGCAACAATTTGTTAGCGGAGGTGAGGGGGTATAGCGCAGTGAAAAGTGCCTTCACAGCTGCCATAAAGTTTGAATCGAACTATAATTAAGATTGCTTTGTAGTTTCTAATGTATTTAAATGAGATTATTATAACGTTGTTAAATGAAGATTTTAGTTAATGTGCGGATATGATAGGGATAGAAATTAAGTGTGAATGAACTATAAATAGGTAGTCTACCTAGATATTTTGTTGTTATGACAATAGGTATTTTTTAATTATAAAAATTACAGGAAACAGTATTGTCCTTATGTAATACGTAATTATGTGTAGATTTCTACTTTTATTTGAAGTTGTTAGCGTAACAAAACTTCCGTCTATATTTTCCTAATGTTACGTTTCCTTACTCCATTCTAATGGTTTGTTATTTACTTTTATATAAGCAATTATTAGCTATTAATGTTATTTAATTAATGCTAACGTTATCTAAATTAAATATTATACGTAACTTTTGATTTTCTTTCATTTTATGTCAACAATTAATGATGCGAATATTTTGTAGATTTAACTTTGTATATTATATACCTATTTATATAATTATCTGGGTAATAGCTAGGTACAATAATATCAGTTTATTTTAGTGCAAAGACCATAATTAGAGTCGAGAACGTTGCAAATAAAATGACAAAACATTAGATCAATATTTATAAGTATACCATTATTGGCACTCACTCATTCATTGGTTTTTCTCACTTTATAGTGAGATTCACAAATTGCATCGATCTGAGCATATCTTAACAGAACATTTCCTCAACATCATCCCAGTGAGTGAGCAAAATTGGATCGTGCTACTCGATGATCTGTGGTAAGTAAGGCCTACTGTTGACGGTTGACGGTCGTGTAGCTTATAACCAGAGGTCGGAATTAGGTAGAATTATTCATGTACTTGCATCGAAATGTTAATATTAATATGGATTCTCCCGGGACTTCTGATGAAAAATCCCGTGTGGCCAACAATATTACAAATAAATAATAATATAAACCTTACAGATAGATAAAACAAATAAAACAAAGATAATTAACATACAATTTTTATTAGTATTTTTCATTGAAAAAGATTTCTCTACGTCAACTGAGGTAAGGTTAACAAAGGAGATTGGGCAAGTTACTATGACACTTGGTTGCAAACTTTTGACACAGTATAGTAGTGAAAATTAGACACAAAAAAGGGATAGTGTCATGCTTTAAAACAAGGTTAAATTCAAAATGATATATTGTGGGGATTTAAAAAAAAAAAGTTGAGTATTGAAGTTATGTTACATCTCAAAACAATTCGCTTTGAAATCCTGCCTCTGGGCCATGGAATCAGTTGCCTCTCTGATTTGGCGGCTAGGCAGTGGGTGTGCTAATAAAAGAGAACAATTACACAGCGCCAATTATTGTTTTAAGTCTAGATTAAATCACTATGGACGTAAAAACGTTCTAACAATTCACTGCACAGCGACACACAAAAAGAATCAAATCACTCGATGTGAAATTAAGGTGGAAGAGTCCTAAAACTCAACTCGATACGAATTTATATTTGTTAGCAGAGAAAAGCTAAAAACAATATTTTCGCCTTGCCGGCAGTTAACACGGTAAACGATATTTTGTTTGACATTTCATCGAATAGTGTTGTGACACATCAATCGACTACGGCGTTATAACATTATCGATTATATCTTAATTGTTTTATTTTTGCCCAGAAATTGCTTTTTATCGAAAGAAATATTAACATAATTAGAGAAAAATAATAATTACAACTCTTAATATTTTTTAGTTACGAATGTAGATATTTTTGTTTACCCACGATTTACGTTAATGTTTAATCGATCGATTTTAACTAGGAAAGGAGCCGTTTCACTATAATGGAACAAATTAGGTATTTATTGTATTAAATACTAATTAAAATGAAAATAAAAACCCCACAAATGATTTCAATGAATTTAAGTAAAAAATCAATAAAAATAATAGTCATGAATTATACAATAACTCAAATGGCCATACGCGTCAAAAAGTGAATCTATAAGCGCCCAAATTCCTTTATACACTTCCTCCTTTTCCGAATTTTTTTCTGCTATATTTCTGATAGTGAATTTAAAAAAATCTGCTCTTTAAAATTAATTTCGGGATTCGAGGCATCCACTTTATTCATTCGCTGTATGAAATCAGTAGAAGTAAATGAATAACTCTACCTAATTCCGACCTCTGCTTCTAACACAACGTCATGACGTTGTTGCTCCGTCGACAGAGTTTCATAGTTTTTCATGCAAGCTGTGAGCAAGCGTACACCAAACGTATAATGACGACTATGCGTCTAAGAAACTACGCGTCCGTGGGCAATAGGCCTGGGTCCTCTGTCCGGCAAGTATGCGTATAACCCTTTCCCAGCCATATTTATTCTTCTTATGGTTTTGGTGCTGCTAACTGTCATTTCAAGAACTTTTCAGAGCTTAGTTCTTACCAGTATAATAATTTACTCTGTGGTTCTTACCTCAGAAGAAGTTGAACTACGATTTGTCAGCACACTGCTCGCGTAAAATAATTGCAAATGTTCAGCTAAAAACACGACGCATTGTTTGAATTTATGACGTTTCGTTTAATTTTATTTTTATTGCACTTTCTCCTGTCGTCTAGTTATTCTCCTAACATAGAGGTAAATGAACGCAATAAGTGCACTGCAATTATTGTGCTCATTTACGATAGATATCATGAGAGCTGTTGTGGCCCAGTAGTAGCTAACTAGCATGTTCTAAAACAAACAATTCGAAGACTGTGACATCCCGCACTGGGCCCGCGTAGCGGATTGCAGCCCATTCCCTTTTAGAGTGGTAACCTGATTCCCAGCAGTATGATAGAGCGCCCAAGCGGAGTTGTAGGTAGGTATGTAGTAATAAAACTCATATTATTAAAGCTTTTATTTAATTTCACATTTTTAAAATAACTCAAAAAAGTCAAAATAAAAAATAATAAAAATAAAGAACATGTAAAATACAACATGGATAATCTCAAAAGGACTAGACGAGATAAATATTATTTTAATTGACTCACAACACTTAGCTACGCGGTGAATATCAGCTAAACAACTATTGTTGAAAAACACATTTTTTTTTCATGTACATACCTACTTCCTAAAAAAACTTTTGAAGTTTATACCAACTGAAAAAAATAAATAAAAGGGCAGTATAGGGGAAATTGTTTTTTCGATTAAAAATAAGCTACTTAAAATGTATTGTCTATGGACACTGAAAAAAAAAAATTTTTTGAATTCCTTGGATAAAATAATAATAAAAAATTAACGGTGCCTTTAGTACCTACGCAGTAGATAGGTAAGTACAATATATATATAGAAAAAAACTTTTATTTGTTTATTATTTAAACTTAAAACTACATTGATCATTGTGGCTCCTGTAAGTTCCTTAAATACAGGATTAATATAATATTATTACAAATATTAAATAAATTGTGCCTAGTGAGGGCGTAGCAAAAGCATAGAAGTAAGTACGTAATATTTACATAAATTAGAAAATTATTTAAGTACCATCTATTTGTTAAAAGTGATTTACAATCTAATAATATTAATAATAGGTGATTAATTAAGCAAATTATTAACAGCAATTCGTATACAAATTTTTAGAAACCCGTTCTAGGGATTATCATCAATATTTTTTTAAATATTTCTGCAATTATTGCAAAAAATAATAAAATGATCATATTTTTCAACCCTTTAATCGCTTGTGTCGGATTGGTCCGACAAGTGTTTCCGTGTCCTGTTCGCCAGGGTCGTGTTTTGCAACTGAGTACTCTATCTCGTTTAGCTCTTCAATCCCCTACAGGTGACAGTCGAGCTGACGAGATGGAATAGGTATTTAATCTTGGATGTGTGACCCTGGTGGAATAAGCGCGAGTGTTTGCCGTATACCTATATTCGAAATAAACCTGTACCATGACGTTTAAAATAAGATTGTTTCATTCTTATTTCTAGTGTGGGTAAGAGATGGCGTTAGACAACCTGTATAGGTCAGTCTCTTACCCACACTGAAATAAGAATGAAAAATCTTTCTTTGAACGTCATGGTAACCCCGGTAGAGGGTTATAAGGTAAACATTAAGATAGTTGCCCGCTACGCCCATTAAATTCTAAAAAAGACGATCCGAAAAGACCAAAATTGAAGTTACTAGGTAACATTCTATCTATAATAAAGGTACAATAAAAATATCGTCTTTGCTTCGTGTACAAGAAAATATATTCTATAATTAATACGTTTATGGTAAATTATCTATTTTTCTCTTACGCCAAAACCGCCGTCACACAGCGTCAAATATTTTGATATATTTTTGTATATATTTATGTTTAGTTTTTTTTTCTATTGTCATCTTGTAAAGCTCTCATCTTGATTATTTTCTTTCGTAACGATAATCTTTGGAATCATTTTTGGGATGTATTCGTTTGAGATCTATGAAATACTATAAAAATAAAATATATTTAACGATAACAATGATCCACCAATTCTGAGCTCATATTTAGAAAATTACTTTGAATGATTTTGAGACAAAACGTGGTGGAAAATAATTTAAACTGTACGAATTAAAAATTGTATCTGATGCTTACACAAATTATTTTAGTACAGTCATAATAATTATACTTCTTCTACAACTATGTTTTATTATTTCACAATATATAGATTTGTTTATGGACTAGAGTGAGTTTGTAAATAGGTTTTCAAAACGATACATTAGGCCGAAATAGTTAGGTAATATATAATATTCTGTTAAAAATACTGATATCAATAATTCTGATTTTGATATTATGCACTAGAAACCTGTTTTACCCTCATTTGACGACATGGATGTGCTAAGTTCTGAAAGACGTAGATAGAATTATTTTAATACAACCTTTACTGAATTAAAGACTTAGTGTATAACTGTTCTTAAATTCCAAATAACAACAAAAAAGATTAATCTGAATCACCTGCACATGAAGATACCGAAGAAGATCACAATCGCAAAATGGTGCACAAAGTATCAGAGGGTAAAACAGGTGAACTAAAAACCTATAGGATTTAAATAAGATGACAACTTGAATTATTTTTATGTCTTACATGAGGGTTTCCGAAAGCCCCACAACACTGGTGATGGTTCACATTCTTGGTGTGATGATGACCATGAGGATGAACGTTTCCTTGCGGCAGTTGCTGTTTTTCTTTGTTAGATAACTCTCTTGGAACCTGTTTGTGGACTGAACAAGTTTTGTTGTGTCCGGGAGCTATTCGCGCCTTGAATCTACCAACTTTTCCAGGTTTGGGATGGGTTTGGTTTTCAACAGATTCTTGAGTGCATAGGTGTGGTACTTGGTTCATGTCATTGTGGGCGTCTTGGTATTCGGTGTCTGTTTCTGAGAAAGAAAAGTCTTGTTTTAAAGTTGGTAACGATATTTTTTTTTTAATTTAGGTTGGATTCAGACAAACCATTTTTGTATTTGTATTATCACCATTTCCCCAATTCACATTTGTAATATCACCAATTTTTTTTTCATTTGCTACATAAATATTCTTACTTATATTATTGTAGACTAAATTATTTAGTACTTTTGGATAATGTATTATACCTTATTAAGCTAGAAAATTTTAAACTTTTAAAGAAAGTAACTATTCAAAATTATTTTATAATATTTCATAAAATATTTTTTTTTTTTTTTGTTTTTTCAATTTTTTGTTTGTGTTAAAGTTGTGTCACTATTTTGGTGTAGAATAAAGTTTATTGTATACTAATCTATTCATTTCACTTTCGGTGGCAGGAACATAGAATAATTCGTCCCGAGTCGTTGTAATAGTAGCTATAAATTGTTGACCTGTGTTCATGCCCAGTATACGACTAGCGAGTCCTCTAAGTGTGCTTAGTGTACTTAGATTTTTTGATAATTTCATGACTCGGCTTTCGGGTCCTTGGCACTAACATTTAATGCCAAGGATCCAGAAGCCAAGATTGCAATGGATTAAAGAACATGGGCGAGAAAATGTTAATAAAACTATTAAGATGAAATAATTTACTAGGAGTGCCTAAGACAAAATTTTTCAGGAATTTAATCTATGTAGTTTTGTACATTTTTCCTCACTGGACGCCAAAAAAACATGCCAACAAAATTTTGTTCGGGAGTTCGCCAGTGTTCTTTACTGAAATACTTGCAGGTAGAAAAAAAAAAATTTTTTTTCTTGATTTTTTTTTTTATAAATTTTCTCTTAATTACCAATATAATATTGTTTCACTTACTGAATATTACGAGTACCTGCTTACCTATTTCATCTCCACTTTGCTTGGCCGTGATCGAAGATGCAGTCTCCGGTCTTAGCGTGGCGTAGGAAGCTCTTACAGTCGGTGGAGCGGACCTTGCAGGAGAGATCCTTGCGACGCACTGTTGGATTAGCGTGAAGCACCCAAACGTTAGCCGTGGACTAGTTAACGACATCTAGAACATTTCAGCGGTCTGACAAACTGATCTCCAATTCGGCTGGGCAAGAGTTCTGCAGAATTTTTAAACCCACCACCAAATTCTTTGTGATCCACCACCGAAATGTTTCAGCGATTTTATGTCAAGCATTTCTAAGCAATGTTTCAATGTTGAAGCGAAAAATATCGTGTTCTTTCCATGCACATGCACACTCAAGAAAAATATTAGTGTTGTTTGGTGGTATTTGATCATCTTAGTTTTTTATTATTTCAGTTTGACTCACAGTGTCAAGCGTATTATCAGTGTCTCGCTCTTTGGGTTGTGGCGCAGTCCCCACTCTGCAAGGGGATGTTGAACTGTAACTAAAGATTAACTTAATTTTATAAAGAGGCTGTCGGGAAAATATATCGGTTAGAATAATGATCAGTAAAGTCAAGACATAAGGATGTGAAGAAGTGACATTCTCTCAAATAATTGCTATCAAAGTATCATGTGATCAATCCCAAACATAAGGACTTCTTCAGCTCTGGGTGGAGCTCGAAGGAGTGTCAGACGTGTGCTGAATAAAACTCATCCATGTTTCTTCAATTGCCCGTTGCTTTCCAGCGTCGTGGTGATTTATTCGGACTATTCTGCAGCCAAAAGGTCCGTCCTTGGAGTACAAATATATCGAGCCTTATCAGGAAGAATATCGTAACCAACAGTTTGCACTTTTTGCAAGATCGGTTTGGTTTTTGGTTTACTAAATTTTAAGTAAAACATTTTGAAAATAAAGAAAATATCATAAAGATAATATTATTTTAAAAATGTTAAGGTTTAAATTATTCTTAAATTTTTAATAATTTTTGCTACTAAAAATTTAAGAAAAGTATTTTTTTAATTATTACCGATCTATCAGAGTAGGTACTATTGACATTATTATCAAAAATTATTTTTAATTAAGTACCTAATATAAAGCTTCTCCGTCCCGTCACTCTTGCTTACGATGTTCTTCCTGAAGACTCGTTATAATCAATTTACCCAAGTCCAGATAGGTCTCCAGCGTACCGCAGTTTTGGCCTTAGCTTACATTTTGACACAATCGTTATCGCTTAGAGAATATTTATTTCATTGTGATTTATTTATTAAAAACTTTATACTCTAATAAGAAACACTGTACAAAGGCAGACTTAATACCGTAGATGCCTTATTACTATTTAGTACCTATTTTATAAATGTTCTTAAGGTGTCATTAGTTGATGGGTCTTGAACTACTACGGTTTCTAGAGATTATTTTATATTTTTGTTTATAATTACCATATTGACGAATTCAAGCTGTCTATAGTTGTAGCGGTCGCAGTTCTCAGAGGCTCAACGGATTCAGCGTCGGTCCACATTCCAGCTACACTTGTTGAATTAGATCTTGATTCTATAAAATAACAAAAATAAATATTGTGTAATTTTTATTTTCATATTTTTTATAATTAGTTTATTGTTTATGGTGAAAGCTACGGGCCAGAGCTTGGCAATGTTCTCGCTAGATGGTACTAAACTAAAAATTTGAAGTGATTTTTTTTTTGTGTATTGGAGTATTATTTAGAATATATTATATTATTATTAATGAACTTACCCTAATAATAACCTCAAAATCACACCACATTCGGACTGTTCAGTGTTCATATCTCTAAATGAAGTACTAAGTCTAGCCGATGACCTTGAGCATTTGTCAACCACTCTTCCCATATACAAGCTCGATCGCATAATACACTTGATAAGTATAGGAGCGTTTTGGCGAGAAAAATAACGTACGTCCACTGACTTTATTATTTCACATTATGATAAATCGAAAAATTTACTGTTAGTAAAAAAGTATTTATACAATATTTACAATCATTAGATTCTCTGTCTATAGACAGGTACAAATTTAATATTGGTAATTGCTTTGGTAAAAAAGTTAAAACATAAACAATAAACGCAAATTGACTTTTTTTTGTAGAACGATATCAAAATGAAAAAATATTTGTACACAATTGAATGTACAAATATTTAATTTCAACATGGATCAAAGTATAACATATAATTTTTAGAATTTCATGATGCCCTTGTAAGGTACTTTATACAAGTTGAACGTATATTTACAAAGGGAGCCCCTAAGCGAGAATATTGCCACATTTTCTCGATAGATGGCGCTGAACGCAATTTTTTTACTTTATTTGGTTTTTATTGTATAGGAGCATTAAGATCAAGGTAATGTGGTATTTGCTAAAATCAAACATTCCATTGTATCAAAATTCACCTAATTCTGACTATGAATGAATCTGACTATAGTCAGATGCGAGAACATGTCCACGTTTAGTATAGACCCGTAGCTTTTACCATAATATCTTGTATATAGTTATTTACTTACCTCGTTCCCTCTCAGTCCTATTAGGAGAATTAGCAATACTCCTCCTAGCTACATCTTGAAAAGTGACAGGAGAATACATCCGTCTCTCTTCCCCTGGTGACGTCATTGACGGTGCATTCGACACTTGAGAATTCCTTACCACCGTTGTACTCTGTACCGTCATCAAACTCCCTGAACCGTTCAATAAGGAGTTCGGACTGGAGTTAACGGCATTTGGAAGATGGCTGTCACCACTTTGGACTCTTCCAGGATTTTGTGTGTCCTTGTTGTTCATTTGTTGAGCTGAATGTTCTGCGATACTGTCTCTGACGTCAGCAGCTCTCTCCCATTCCAGTTCTGTGCCAGGGGTCAGTTGTGGAGATATAACCTTTGTGAGTGATGGTCTGGATTCACGACCTTCCAGCCAGTATGTTTTCATTGCACCTGCAACAGTTTGTTTAGGTTATGAGAAATTTTGCACATTTTTATAATATCTGCTAATGTACTGCGATTTATGATAACGTAAAATTATGAATTGAATGAACTCATGACGATGATATATTCTATATCTATATATATAAAAGAAAGTCGTGTTAGTTACACTGTTTATAACTCAAGAACGGCTGAACCGATTTGGCTGAAAATTGGTAGGGAGGTAGCTTAGAACCAGGAGACGGACATAGGGTACTTTTTATCGAGTAGGGTAAAGTGGGGTAGAGTAGGGTAGAGTAGGGTAGAGTAGGGTAGAGTAGGGTAGAGTAGGGTAGAGTAGGGTAGAGTAGGGTACAGTAGGGTAGAGTAGGGTAGAGTAGGGTAGAGTAGGGTAGAGTAGGGTAATTTTTTTTTTTTACTAAATCCCGCTCTTGGGCATTCTACGTCTGCCGGGACCGCTAGTATTATATAAAATTCACAGTGTTTGTTATCGAACTTTTCCAAAACGGTTCGATCGATTTTTATGATTTTTTAAGTATATTTGGTACTTCTTTTTTAATTTGTAGTCTTATTCAGAATAACCCGCATAATAAACTTAAAAAAAAAATAGAATCACCCGTTGCGCTTTATTGCGCGTCATGTTAATGTGTGCGTGCGTGCGCCAGCCAGTACGAAGCTCCACCTACTTACTCTATGAAACGTTTTTACCGATTTCCGTAAATAAGGATAAAATTTAACAGAATTGCCTCCTGAATTTTTTGCAGATTAAAAACTGCACTTTGTACAATGTTTTAAATAAGAATGGATCGATTTTGCGCCATGTTATGATGTCATAGCTGTCAAATGGAAAAAAATGGGTAAGGTGAGCAAAACAAGACATTTTTAAAATTCAATTTATTTACTAATCAAGAAGAAAAAAGTTTAATCAGAATAGTGTTTCAATTCTGCTCATCTCTGCGTCACTGTGCGAAGTGTCTGAGTAGAGGCAAGTGGCAGAAGAAGGCGAATAATAAAAAATAAAATAGATTTTTTAACGTATAATGGTTTAATTCATAATGACTAAACAACATATTTAGCTAATTTAAATGAAAAAATAACTTTTTACTTCACGTCTATATTTAAACAAAACTCAGTAAAACAAAATTAAAAAAAAACGTTATTGATACGCAAATAAGTTTTCTTTGCAAACCGTACTTTTCAATCAACATTTGACAGGTCGAGGTCATTGACTTTCCTATTCTTATTTGAAACACATTGTATAATTTGATCGTTAGTTATTCTACATGATCAAAAACAAAAGCAAACTCCTAATATCCTTACCTTTCCCTTTAACTTGTATTTCACCTCTCTCAGTCACCATGTACGAAGGTGAAAGCAGTTCCTGTGTCGTCTGAGAGATGTGTATTCTCATGGCTTCTGAAGTAGACTCCATCCTCGAGGCGGTGTTCACCGAGTCTCCAAAGAGACAGTACCGAGGCATCTTCAGGCCGACGATGCCTGCCACCACAGCTCCTGAGTGGACGCCTACCCTGATTGAGAGATGGGATCCTGGAAATAAAGAATGAATTTGCTTAATAGTGTGCTAGTGAAGATTGTTCTACCTCTGGATATTTTGGGTTGATTTATTTTTAATATAAGTACCTAATTATAAAGAACACAAATACAGCTTATTAGTACCTAGTGAACATTTTCTCTAAAAAGAAATTATTTTTCTGTTTTATTTCTGTGGGTAACTGAATGGTTTTTAAAACCCCTTCACGACCTTTACGATTAGGGAATCCAATCCCGCATCTAAATCGAGATCCCGCATATTTAAGTCATCAATCCCGCGGATCCTGCGGGATTTGTTTTAGGTAGTAATATACAAAAAAACCGATCCGGGTTCTATTTCAGGCCATGGTCCGGAGCGAGAAAGAATAGGAGGTGGTCGCCTTCGCGTGCTGAGTCTTATAAATACATAGACAGAACGGCGCATCGTCTAAATCCAAAACAAAAATTCAATCTCGCACGAGTTTGGAGGTATGCGGAACAGAGAGTAAAGTCCCGCAAACCTCTGTTGAAAAGGGAGGATCCTCCGCCCAGACGGGTGTTATGTCTGGTTGGCCACTGCCCGATAGACGATTTCGGGCTGTTCTCTACGTTCTAATCGCGCGGAGAACTTTGATTGCGCGATGCAGGATTAGTTCTTATGTGGCGCCATAGATGTCGCTACACCCGCATTTCTGATCCCGCAAAAAAGGTGATTAAGCTTAGCTATTAGTTCATTCTTTAAGTAATAAGAATAAATTTACTGTAGTTATCTCCTTTTGACCAAAATTTATATTTTAATGTTATGTTTTTATATATTTGAATTTTTAAATTATTTTTGATCTTGCCTGTTGATCTTTAGGTCCTCAGTTCTTTTTTATTATAAATTAGCTTCTGCCAGCGACTTCGCCCGCGTGAATGTAGTTTTTTCCATACAAACTTTGGACTCCTAACTAAGACCTTCAATCTTCGACAGGGAAATTCCTTCTTAGTGCTCACCTACGTCATAAAATTAAGCCTTGTGCAAAATTTCACATTCCTAGTCCCAGTAGTTTCGGCTGTGCGTTGATATGTCAGTCTATTTACCTGTGCTAGGGTCTTTCAAGTCAGTGATGGCGTCCACCATATCGAGCGCCATGTCACACACCTTCTCAGCATGGTTGTCTTCCTTCTCCGGAGCTCCTGATACCACCATGTAAGCGTCGCCGATTGTTTCTACCTGGAATTCACAGACAGTAATATGTGTTAAATAAGTTTTTATATTGATTTAAGTTTTAATATCATCATTAACGTTCACTTTCGAGACAAAGGCATGTCATGAACAAGGCAAGTAACCGAAAAAAAAATTTCAAATGCGTGTAAATCTTCAGAAAGATAGAAAGAAAGATACCTTATTGCGTTTATAGGCATTACGAAAATCGAAATATCTTAAAATTAAACAAAAAGGACACTGAATAATGCCAAAAGGGCCTCAGCTCAGCATAATGACAAATGGTAACAAGGCCACCTGACGCTGATATACAGCTAGAGCCCATGAGTGCCATATGCTCGAAAACAAACTATACATAAAAAATTCTAAATGGTTCCCAACAAAAATTAAATGTTGCGATTGTTATTCATAATAAAAACAACAGTATAAAAAAAAATCTGCTAAAAGACGGTCTCTGCTGGACAAGTGCTCGACCGAACTGTAAACACGGGGTAGGGCGCAGCGCGGCGTATTTTTACATAAGAACTTCTTTGGAGTATTCACAGTGGGCACGTAGGTGCGAGGCGGGTACGCGATCGGCGGGGTCTAAACATGCGGGCAACTTACACCATAGTTTGTTTATACCGCGTGGCCGCAGTGGGTGCGCGGGCGACGAGTGGTAACCCGCACACGCTCGAATTTGGTACGACGGATTTGGTCCTTCCGTGCCAAGGTCGAGCATGATTCAAAATTATACTATTATAATGGCTCGACTACAGATATGCACAATCGCGCGCGACTCCGTACCCACGTGCCCGCCCCGGTCTCTGTAGCCAAGTTTCGCCTCATCGACCGGTTCTACATACAATGGACTCCTGTGATATAGTAGGTCAATATGTGAGGGGAGCCTAACATGTTAGGTAATGATACTTTCACACTATCAATTTTGCTATCAGTTAAGTATTTCTTCTCCTAGAGAGAAAGCCTGAGTTCCAGCAATGGAAAGAAGTAGCTTATATGGTTATGCTAAGTAATAGCATAGATAGCTTAACTATACATACCTTATACACCCGGTTCCTCTCAGTCAGTGTATCAAAGATAGAGTACATAGCGTTGAGCATGGAGACCACCTCCATTGGGGTGATGCGGGAACAGATTTCTGTGAAGGTCACCACGTCGGAGAACAGGATTGATACGCTGTCGAACATCTGTGAAGAAGAGAGACAAGGTTTAGTAATGCGCAGTAATGAACAGAGAAGCATAAGATATAAAAAGGTCAAGGACCAATAGTTAAAAAATATATAATTATAAAAATATATATATATTTAAATAATCTTTGTATAATGACTGTCCTGTTCTGACTGTCAGACAGCTTTTTATATTGTCGACCATACTCCGGAAGCACAAAAGCATGGTATTTAAACCAGTCCAAAAGCGTAATAAATCTAGAGTTTGCTCATCCATCGACGCCATAAAGAACGACTCTTGCAAGACAACAGTATTATAAGTAACCACTTAAATAATAAAGCGAACCAAGCCCATAACCAGCAGTGGACGTCTATCAGCTGAAATGATGATAATAAGCACATAACATCTTTCCTCTACAGACCTGCAAGAATGTAATACGTCACTCCTCCTACTATTCCGAAACGAAAGAGATAATAAATAGTAGAACTTCATTTACATTCACACCCTAACAGACACATCACACTACACACCTCACCAAACTCACGAGTACTTTCTAAGATTCATTTTTAGACACAAAGGTACATCACAAACAAATCAAACTGTATTAGATTATAATATTAATGTTTACGGCCTTTTTTTTATTAATGATTACGGCCCATTCCCTCTCCTAGAGAGGAGGCCTGAGTCCCAACAGTGGGAACATTAAAAAGGCCGACTATGCTATTAATGTTTAATTGTATTAAAATCTAATTATTTTATTAAATTTAATTATTGGATGCGTGACGCACAGGACCGGTCATTGTGGAGACATTTGGGGGAGGCCTATATCCAACAGTGGACGTCTTTCGGCTGAAATGATGATGATGATGATGGTGTCTTAGATCTTTGACAGTCATTACAGGTAGTCAGACGCCAGAAAGTCTGTCCGTCAGTCTAATCCATCCGCTCATCAAAGAGCTTACGTTAACTTTGCAACATTTTCATGGCAGTAGAAAGTTTATGAATAACGTTACTATATGTATATGTCATATATTACTCGCCTCTGCTAGCGGTTTCGCCGGCGTGAAACTAAGTTTCTCCAAGTCTATATTAATTTTGGACCCCCGTTTCATCTCCTTAGGGGGTGAATTTTGGAAAATCCTTTCATATTCTTTGTATATATCATAAAAGGAACCTCTGCGGATCAGCGTTCCAGGTCCAAGGGTTTGGACTGGACGTTCATGAGTTAGTGAGCGAGTCAGGACTTTGCCTAATAAATCCTGTGATGCCGCTTATGTGGCTTTAATCAAGATTGAACCACTTAGAATTAGTTCTAAAAGATATACATATGTAGGTACTGAACCAATAATAGTTAATGCTGAGTCCACAGCCACTGCTTAGTAAAACAAAGTTCAAAACTCTTAAGCCTCTTATCCCATGAAATGAGTAAACCTCAAAATTATTATAACAAACTGAACTTATCGTTCATCTCATCGGGGAGCTAGTCGGCACGGATTGCTGTTTGTATAAGATGTAGCTAGAGAAACAGCGGATAAGAGCTGTGTCTCACTGAGATGAAAAAAATGTATGGTTGATTGCGTTGTAGCGAAATCTAAAGCCGGGTACAGACTACTGTAACCAGTAACGTAACATGCAAGATAACATAAAAAGAGCATCATAAGTGTGAACGCAGCGCGCGCACGAACCGAGCATAAGGGCCTATTACATTACGCGATATTCAGCACACGATATTCAGACTGTGTTATTTTTTGTTCCGAGTAAGACCGGTCTAACCCTTATTACACTACGCGACATCGACTAAGAACTGTCTGAATGTCGAGTAGTGTAATAGGCCCTTAAGACCGGTCTAACCCTTATTACACTACGCGATATCGACTATTACTGTATCTACTCACATGGTTAAAATTATCTGTTCGCGCGCGTAGTGTACACGGTTCGCGCGCGCAAGGCTTCCACACTATGGGAATTCTGTTACGTTGCGTGATACATTGCGACGATGTGGCCGGTAAATTATTTCATTGCGCCACATAGGAACTTAAAACTACGAAATCCTGCAAGAGCTCTCCGCGCGATTTGAACATGTCCAATAGACCGAAATCATCTATTGCGTAGTTGCCCGGATCATACAAAACATCGGAGGATCCTCCCTTTCCAACAGAGGTTTGCGGGGCTTTACACTCTGTTCCGCATACATCTAAACTGTGTAACCCTCGACTATAAACGTCAGAGTAGCCTTTCATCATGACGTCATCATCACTTCCTCAAGCTTTCGAGCAGCGAGCCATTCAGCCAGCGCCCACGGCACTACTTACCCACCCACTGGAGCCTGCATAACCAACAGTGGCTAGGTGAGGTAGGTACCCCACCGAGTGTGTCTCCACGTTGTCGTCGTGGTGGGGCTTGTGCGTTTCAATGATCTTGAGGGCTTTGCCGGCAGAGTCACTCATGCCGGAAGGCCTCAAGGGAGAAACCAGACTAAGAGGGACACGGGGCGGAGTATAACATCGGGTATCCGCAATGGGCGCACCGTCTGAGAACATCAGCAGTTGTTGCTGTTCTCAGACGGTGCGCGAATCACTCTTCGTGGCATTGGAGAGTAAGAAGGAGGTTCACTTCTAGTACAAGTCTGTACAAGACATGACAGTGAAAGTGGACAATTACGATATCATTGGGGACCCCACCCCATAAAAAAAAAAGGCAAAGCTGTGTTCAGCATCAACAATGGAAGCGACTCATACAAACAAACTACCCCAGGAGGGTACCTGCTGCTCCGCGGTAGGAGAATCCCTCACCAAACAGTGTTCGGTCAGTCCCACGTATTCTGGGGGGGACAATGATCGCTTAAAATCCCAATCGGATTTCTACCCGTCCTTTACGGGCGCTTTGAGCCAGGGTGGCTCATGTACCGGTGATGAAGAGATGCTGAGTTCTACTCCCAGCACATTCACGGCACCGGGATCTAAGACTGAGACAGTGCCAAAGGGGTTACCAACTCGTGCACATTTTGTGCGCCCACCTACCCCAGTTGCTGACGAGATGTCGAGTGATGCCAGTGAGGCTTCACTCTCACAAAAGTCGTTTGCCTCGGAGAAATCATTTAAATCATCTCGGGGACGCTCGCGCAAGCGTACACAGATACCCAGAAATTATGAGTCGACGGAAAAAACGAAGAAGAAGGTTGGAAAACCGCTTAGCCTTATTAAGCCTTTAACTGACGGAGCAGAGGAAGGCACGGACTCTGAGTTAGCGAGTCCACCACCTAAGCAGGCAAAGACTAGGTCTTCAGCACAGCAGAACTTACCTGAATTGGAGATACTTGCCAAGACGATGCAGGCGCAATCAACGGCGGAACTAAGCACCTGCATTAAAGACAGTCTTAGGTCCATAGAGGAGGTTGCAAATGGCTCCCGTAACCTTAAAAGTAGCTATGCCTACAACCTCAAATTAGCGGCAGTGACAGTTCAAGCTGCAGTTGCTGAGCTGGCCACGCGATCGGCCGTTGAGGCCAACGTAGAGAGGCTGGAAACCGAAAACGCTGACTTAAAGGCTCGCCTTACCAGTCTCTCGGTGGAGGTCGAAAAGCTAACAGCGCAGGTTAGCCTTCTCAGTCGTAAGGGCGAAGTTATGGTGGGCTCTACCGTGGCAGCCTCTCCAATAGGGCGTAGTCAGACTACTGTGGCGGCCAGAGTTTTCGATCGATCGGATGAGTCCGAAGCCCTGTTTCGTCGCTCAATAGCTCTAGAGATTGGAAGCATGGTAGATGCCAAACTAGCGGCTTTGGAGAGAAGGTTGCCTCCTGAGAAGCCTCTGCGTCCACCACTTGCTGCCGATGCAAATAGAGTCTCATCATCGGTTGCTCAAGCGCAGACAATAGCCGAATCTTGTTCAGTGCCTAACCCTACAAAGAAGAAGGGGAAAAGGAAAGGAAAACGCAAAGCCGTGGCTCCAGTAGTGGATTTGCCTGCCGTGTCTGCGTTACCGACTCAGACTTCGCAGGCTTTATCGAATGAAGTGAGGACTGAAACAGAGACCTGGTCCACTGTGGTGGGGAGGAAGGCAAAAAATGCAAAGACTCCCCAACCCGTCGCGCAAACAATTGGCCAGAAGAAAAACCAGACAGTGAAACTGCCTACCGTAATAGCTGCCGTGGTGGGACGGCAGCTATTACGGTTTCAATAAGAGAGGGATCATCTGCCAATCTCGGCGAGGTCATGTACACATTGAGGCAGCAAATCCGTTTGGCTGACCTTGGAATTGATACCGTTGGCCAAAGAAGGGCTGCTGATGGCGGAATGATTCTGACTGTCACTGGCGCCGATTCTTCTAATGAAGCTGATAACTTAGCTAGCCGTATGCGGGAGGTTTTTACCAATTCCGATGTGAAGATTTCACGGCCAACTAAGAGAGCAGAAGCGAGAATCTTGGATCTCGATGATGCCGTCTCGCCTGACGAAGTAGCAGCTGCTATTGCCAAGGCTGTTCTATTGAGGATGTAAAAGTGGGTGAAATTCGTCGTCCACCTGCTTCTCTAGGGCATGTCTGGGTCCGTGCTCCACTGGCGACGATAAAGAAGCTGGCGTCTGACAAGTGCATGCGCTTAGGTTGGACTTCAGTAAGGGTGCAAGTCCTGGGCGCGCGTCGTATGATGTGCTTCCGTTGCCTCGAGCCCGGGCACGTTCGTCGCCAGTGCTCTAGTACAATTGATCGGAGCACACTGTGCTACGCTTGTGGAGGAGCCCATAAAGCTAGAGAGTGTACAGCAACGACCATGCGATGTCCGGACCTAGGTCCGGACATCGCATGGTCGGCCGGTACCTGTCATGGTATGTTCGGACCTAGGTCTTCGAGCGGATCATCGTCTGGGAGGTAAGAAATGCACACCACCCAAGAAACGGGTGTCGCATGCCCCCACTACATCACGAGAATCGGCGCTGGCACCACTGAGTGCGGGCCCTGCGGAGGACATGGATACCTCGCCTTCCCAGCCCTAAAAGTTCTCCAGTGCAACCTAAACCACTGCCGCAATGCGCAGAACCTTTTTCTGCAGACCGTTGCGGAGTGGTCGGTTGCCTTGGCGGTGGTAGCGGAGCCCTACGGCCTACGAGATCATCCACGCTGGTTCCGAGACACCGTGGACTCCGTTGCTATTTACTGGGCTGGTGGAAGCGGTCGGCTTCACTGTTCCCTACTGGATAAGGGACAAGGATTCGTTGCTGTGGAATGGGGATCTCTGGCCGTAATAGGCTGCTACGTGTCTCCCAATATTTCTCACGTCGAATTTGAAAGATATCTGGACGGAGTTGCGAACTGTATTCAATACAAATGCTCACCTCGTCCAGTGCTCATTCTGGGCGATTTCAACGCTCACTCGAGAGCTTGGGGGAACACCCGGGATACGCCGAGGGGACGCGCGGTACAAGACTGGGCGGCGACACTTGATCTGCAACTTTTAAATCGGGGGTCAGTATCCACATGCGTTAGGTGGCAGGGGGAGTCGATTGTGGATCTCTCATGGGGGACTCCTTCTGCCGCCCGTATGGTGTCGGAATGGAGAGTAGCGGAGGAAATTGTCACACTATCCGACCATCGCCACATCGTTTTTGATGTGACACTACATCCCACCGACAGCCCGAGCCGTCTAGGATCTAACCCACCAGCGCGACGGTGGGCCCTTAAACGGCTCAACCGCGACATGCTCATCGCAGCCGCTAACGTCGTGGCTTGGCCAGAAGATGCTCGTTTTTCGGGAATCTCACCCGACCCAGAGGAAGAGGCAGCTTGGTTCCGGGACAGGATGACGTCGATCTGTGACGCTTCCATGCCCGAATTAGATGCGCTCAGCGTCCTGGTGCGGTTTACTGGTGGTCAGAAGACATTGCGCAATTGCGCTTATGTTGTCTGAGATCCCGACGCCAGTATCAGCGCATTCGACGCAGAAGAGAACCAAGAGCTTCAGATGAGCAAATAGACACAGCCTATAGAGCGTACCGGGAGGCGACAATGGAGCTTCAACACGCAATCGCGGATGCCAAGTCGAGGTCCTGGAGAGAGCTTCTCGAAGGACTGAACAGGGATCCATGGGGTAGACCATACAAATTGGTCATGGCCAAACTACGTCCCTGGGTCCCCCCTATCACGGAAACTATGGATCCGAGGCTGCTGGAGAGAGTTATAACTACGCTTTTTCAAGTAGTAAGGGACATTCCTTCGTCTCTCTTGCCACCTTCAGATTGGTCCGACGAGTTGGGGGTTACTGAAGGTGAGTTAGACCGAGCTGTAAGACGTATAGCGACACGCAATACCGCACCAGGCCCGGATGGTATCCCCGGCCGCGCGTGGGTTCTGGCTATGGATGCTCTAGGGGACCGCCTAAGACAGTTATTCAATAGCTGCTTCTGTTCGGGCGTGTTCCCTTCTGGCTGGAAGGAGGCTGGATTGGTCTTGTTGAGGAAGGAAGGTAGGGATTCAGAGTCCCCTTCTGCATACCGTCCCATTTGCTTGCTCGATGAGGTCTCCAAATTATTCGAAAGAATAATTGCCGAGAGGCTTATCGGGCACCTGTCGCGTGTTGGTCCTGACCTTGCCGATAGCCAGTATGGCTTCCGACAGCAGCGCTCTACCGTCGATGCGGTCTTACGCGTTCGCTCATTGTCGGAGCAGGTAGTGTCCCAGGGTGGGGTAGCGTTAGCGGTAAGCATAGATATCGTCAATGCCTTTAACTCCCTGCCCTGGAATGCGATTAGGGCGGCATTAGTATACCACAGAGTGCCGCCTTACCTGCAACGCATCATCTGGGATTACCTACGCGACCGGCACATTCGTTATGTGAGTCGGGACGGTAGCGTTCATCGGAGGGAGATAACGTGTGGGGTTCCACAGGGGTCGGTTTTAGGCCCTCTCTTGTGGGATCTTGCATACGATGTTGTCCTGCGCGTCGACCTCCCCATAGGTGTAAATATCATTTGTTATGCTGACGACACCCTGGTATTGGCCGGTGGGAATACCTACGACGAGACCATCCAACTTTCTGAGCTTGGTGTGGCAAGAGTCGTAGCTTCGATCCGTGAGCTGGGTTTGGAGATAGCGCCTCATAAAACTGAGGCGCTCTGGTTTCACAAACTGCCGAGGACCAAAGAGCCACCCAGCTCATCAGTGACAGTTGGGGATACGCAAGTTCAGGTGGGTCGATACATAAAGTATCTTGGTCTAACTCTGGACGGTCGGTGGGGCTTCGAAGAGCACTTCGAGCGCCTGGTCCCCCGCGTTGGGAAAGCAGTGGGTGCTTTGCACAGACTACTGCCAAACCTCGGGGGTCCTCGAGAAGAAGTTCGCCACCTCTACGCGGGTGTCGTGCGGTCGATGGTCCTTTATGGAGCACCTGTGTGGTCAAATAGACTCTCAGGTGTCCGTCGCTGCAGGACTAAAATTAATAGTTTACAGCGGAAAATGGCCATCCGTATCGCACGTGGATACCGAACGGTATCCTTCGAGGCGGCAACTCTCCTGGCACGCTTTCCGCCACTGGACATCCTGGCGGATATGGACGCGAGAGTCTACAATCAGATTCGTGATATACGCCAAAGTGGCAATAGCGTGCCGAGAATCGCTGTAATAAGGCTGAGACGGCAGGAACGGCGACACGCGCTCGAGAGGTGGCGCGAGCGGCTACAGCAGCCGCAATTCTCGTGCAAGCGCGTTGTCGAAGCCGTTCTGCCGCACTTCGAAGCCTGGCTGACAAGAAAGGAGCGCATCTCCTACAGACTCACTCAGGTGCTGACCGGGCATGGTTGCTTCGGTGAGTACCTGAACAGAATTGGGCGAGCGGCCACAGCAAATTGCCACCATTGCGGCAGCAATTTGGACTCAGCACAGCACACGCTGGAAGACTGTCCAGCGTGGGCCACTGAACGACAAGTCCTGGTCGCCAGGATTGGGCGAGATCTGTCTCTGCCAGCAGTAGTGAGGGCTATGCTGGCGGAGTCAGAAAATTGGAAGGAAGTTGCTTCCTTCTGTGCGACGGTGATGGTCCAGAAGGAGGCCGCTGAGCGAGATCGTGAAAGAGCCGATCCCACTCGGAGAAGAAGGCGTCGGGGAGGCAACCGCCCTGATGCTTAACACGCCGAAACCCTGCTTGCATCATCCAATACAAGTGGGACTTTGGAACCACAGGCGCTCAGAGTGGAGACTCTGCTCGTCCATCGAGTGATTCCAGGGAAGACGGTGGCACAGTGATCACGTGCTGCCGTACACAGTGAGGTTCAGGGGAGACCGTTATACAGTCTCTTCAGGGATGTGCCGAATCAGGTGTTGCACAGAGGGGGTTCCGGAATGGTCTTTTGAGAGGTAACGGGGCCCCTTCTATGTGTTGATGGTGATCACCGAGGTGGTTTTAGTGAGGTAAAAATCCCACACTCCCCGGACTCATCCCCAAAGTCCAGGCGCCTTTTGAAGGTTTCCCCTCGAAAACAAAAAAAAAAAAAAAAGGTGAGGTAGGTACACACTATAGAGTTGTATGAATTTTGTTGGCTGCGCGAACTGACAGCACTGTCATGGAGTTCCAGTGAGGTATGGGCCTAAGGGCGAGCAGTGAGAGACATCGGTTTATTGAACCGTTGCTTTATTTTGATTTTTCGAGATGAACAGCTTCTGTTTTCCGGGTAATTTGTTTGGGGTTATGAGAACGGGCTGCCGTAATAATAGGACTGTGTTTTGACTAGTCAATTTAATTTTGATACTACGATACTATTCCATTTCGTTTATTCACTTAAATATTATGTTGTGGCCAGATCTTAAAATTGATCACTTTATGATGTGATCTGCCATTTCATGAAATGGTAGCATTTCATGATTTATAATCTTACCCGCTAGCCACATCATGATGGGCTAGTCACGTAGCCAAATCAATGAACGGTCTGCTTTTAACGATATGAACAGCTAAATGCACGATTATTACATGATATCTGCGCTATGTGCTGAGTGCGAGTTATTTTAACGTTGACGCGATCGTAAGTGGATCGTAACGTTAACGCGTTTGGCTCTCTGATTGGTTAAGAGCTTGGAGCGGGCCAATCGGAGTGGCGAACGTCATAAACGTGTCGATCGCGTTAAAGGGTCTATTACACTACTCGATATTCAGACAGTCTTAGTCGATGTCGCGTAGTGTAATAAGGGTTAGACCGGTCTTACTCGGAACAAAAATAAGACTATCTGAATATCGTGTGCTGAATATCGCGTAGTGTATTAAGCCCTTAAGGTAAAACTAACTCACACTAGGCACTCCGAATAGTTTTAACGTTGACGCGATCGAAACTTACAAAGTACTCTGTGTTCGAAACGTTTACCGCGTTAGGCTTTCTGACTGGTTAAGAGGTCGGAACGGGCCAATCGGAGTATCATACACCCGATCAGCTGTCAACGGCGCGGCGCCGGCGCCAGCGCCCGCGTTATCGATGACATTAACAATGTACCTACATGTTTCGGTAAAATAATATCCAAAGACTAGTATTTTGGTACTTTAAGCGACCGCGCCACAATAAATAAATCTATAATCATAATGGTAAAGGCGCGCGCAGGAAGTTTAAAGTTTTAAACAGCTGTTTTGTTATTGTGATTAAACTAAGTAGTAGTAGTAGTAGTAAAAAAAGTTTCTTTGGGAAAGTTGTTTGTAATCATGAGTACAATCAAGTGTTTAAGTATCGGTCACTAATTACCAGTCACCGTATATAAAGATATTTTCATTCCTAAATAAAGTTATCTAACATGGATTGGCATTTAATAGTTCCCAAGATCCAAGTCCATGATATTATTCCTATTTATTTCAAGCTGTGGATATCCAACATTTTTAAAATTAATGTTTGACATAAATATTTACTCTGATAAGTATTACTTTTTGTAAACTTTATTTTGTGGGCTGCATTTTTTTTTCAGTAATTTTAACGTAGGGTTGTTTGGCAGTTTGGGTAATTTTCGAAGGTCTATCTAAATGTCTTTCTTTTGTACTTACCTATTTATTGTTCGTCAGTCCTGAGTTGTACTATACGAATTCTGGACTAAGCAGTCAGAATTCATAATATAAGGACTAGACTGGTCGGATGCACTTAAATCTGTGTGGTTCTTTCCTCAAAAGACCATCTCAGACACTAATCTGCATGGTTCTCATATGATTTAACCATTACATGTTTGCTCTATGGACTTTAAAAGAGACATAGACCCTTGAGTGGTTCGGGGTTCCTTCTCAGGGTAGTTAGCTACGCTAGGAAACACCCATATCTAGTTTAAACTGACGAAAAAATTGACGTATAAAAGTTTTTTTTTTTAATTTATTTAAAAAAAAAAAAAAACATTTACCCAACTATAATAATGATAATATTCCACCACTATCACACAACGCCGTCTAGACAAATACTAGACAACTGATAAACATACTTATATATTTCTAAATACATACATATTATACACCCAGACACAGTACAAATGATCGTGCTCATCACACAAACATTTGTCCTGGGTGGGAATCGAACCCATGACCTACGGCATAGCAGTCAGGCCCACAAACCACTAAACCAACAGGTCAGTCAACTATAGAAGTAGGTATTTAAGAAGTACGTATACGAGTATATCTAACAATTACCTATTGTCTTAGCTACTATACTTCATGCATTTTTAAATCCGATACCGATATTGTAAAATAAAATCTTTATTGCCATCACTGAGTTTGCATTTGAAATGAGCTTTCTTTTTGCAAACGTACATTTTTTTATCGTTCTGGATCGACTGCAAATCCCAAAGGCCACGGAGCTTTACTGAAAATGATCCCAGTCCGGATTAAGAGGTCGATCGCCTCTCGGTTTGCTGCTAAACCTTTGATCTTCCATATTAGTTTACTGTTTGCTCAAGGGACTGTGAACATGTTTTGGATGCTTGAAGATAGTCCAGTTTTATGAAGGAAGAAACTAAAGATTTAATTAAGACGATTTGTAAGAGTGACGGATCTGAGGGCTTTGCCAAGTTAATAATCTACAATCGTTAACGCTAGTAGAAAACTTCAAATGCATGGAAATGACGTTATCTCAACGTAAAGTAACGTGGTCAGAACAAAGGAATTGGAGGCGTTATCGACTGTAGAAAGAGATTCGAAGCGAAACGGTTGTAACTTGGCTAGACCTGCTGGTATATCGCAAGAGTCAACGTAATTAGAAAAACACACTTCTTTTAATTGTAAACATGGAACAAGTAAAGTACTAGTAAAATTTAGAAAGGTCCTGATGGCAACTGCGGGATGGTCGATTTCGACCTGTTCTCGGAGAACTCAATACGATGCGATGCAGGATTTCAAGTTTTAAGTGGCGTCATGGATGTCGCTAAATCAGAACTGTCTTAAATGTTGCTAAAAAAAATCATAATAAGAAGGTAAATCGCGATTCAATCAAGCAGCATCACGCCAAGAACTATTGAACAGAAGGATGCTTTTGACCTGAATTAAGAGTTCATGCTGTGTCTCGATCTTTGCGGCCCCATTTGGTTATTTCCAAATTAGGCTGCTCAAAATATGTATACGCATGTATGCATTTGTACCATTAGTAAAAATTTGGTCCCAGCTCGTTAACCAATAGAAATAGTCGCGTGTTCCTGTTGGTTAATAAGTTGTCAAAATTATACCACAGGGACCAAAATAACTCGACTTTACGGTACGTAATGATGAGTATTGCCAGTGTTTTCAGTCATTGTTGTGTTGTCGTCTCCATATTGTATTTCATTGTCTGGTTTCTTTCTGTGAAGCCATTTTGTTTCGTCAAGCACAAGCCTAAATAATAGCTCACCTCACACGTGTCTATAGGGTTCTCCCCATTCCTCAGCCGATCAGCCACTTGTTTCGGTATCATCTGGTACAGCAGCTCGTCCGTCCTCTTCATCTCCTCGTCCAACTTCCTCATCGATTCCTCTAGTTTTTTACTCTTCTGTTGTTCCTGGTCTAATGCTAGTTTCAACTCTACTGATTGCTGCGTTCCTGCTAACATTAGGTCTCTGAAATAATAGAAAGAATGTTTTAAAATTGGTAAGGAATTTTCGAATTAAGGGACAGCTTGTCAAAGGCGTGGACGTTGAGAAATTTGAAATATATGCCACGGGATATGATTTCTAAGATATTATACGTGTGCTACACGCTACATCAGAAATCAAAAACGTTTATTTCAAATGGACCATTTATAGGCACATTTGAATTGTCAAAACGTCAGTCAGTAAAAAAAAAGCTAAATTGTACGTTCCAAAGCGTAAATATCTATAGAGAAGGACACAGTTATCTAAACATATATAAAACACAAAAAAATATCCGTTATAGACTTTGAAACCATCCAACCGATGAAAGGCAATAATGCGAAGATGGTTTTAGACCATAGACCAAAATAATATATTAGAAAATGTATTTTTTTTAGGGTAGGTAGTAGCACACGTCGGGTATCCGCTAAATTAAGTAATATATAGTATAAATAATTTCATGATTTTGTGAATTTTAATCGGCTTCTCAGACAATGCATATTGTAACTTTTGCGAATTTTGATCTCAGTCAATAAAGCAATAATAATAATGATTTACCTGCTAAAATCATGCATCGACAGATCGTTGATGTAAAGCCCAGTAGACACTAAAGCAGCCAGATCTGGCATCACAGGAGTGCCTAGATACATCATCATCCGCCAGTTGTCCATGTAGATCATTTGACCTGGATATTAACAAAAAATTTTGTTGATTATCATATTTTCAGAGATATAGTAGTAGAGAGAGATTCTTAGGCCGCTATTCCACTGGCGTTTTACGAGCGTTGGCGCTTTTCCAACGTCTGCACAGCGACAACGTTGCGCAGACTCGACGTAAACGTTGCGAGTTTCTAGAGGCAAAGCGCTAACGTTGCGCAGACGCATATAACATCGCAAGCTTCTTGCGTACCTACATCTCTAATCGCTGCATGTGTGCGACGTTAACGTTGCGTTCAGCGGATGTAACGCTTGCCACTAGAAACTCGCGACGTTAACACCGCGTCGCATTGACTGCGCAGGAGATGCGCTAACGCTCGTAAAACGCCAGTGGGATAGCGGCCACCACTAGAGTCTAAGGGCCTGGTCACATTTCTAAGGTACGGCATCGTTAACGTGAAACCGTGGATCATCTGACTGCGGCATGTAGTTGCGTCGTCGTGCAGATTTTTTTTTGTGGTGTGAATTTAAGTTATCTAATGACATCTCCCACTGTAGGGTGGAGTGAGAGGGCGTGCCAGACTTTAACTGACAAAAACCTATCTGTGTTTTTCAGTAATTGTCCTTTGTGCTTCAGTACTACGGTATTCCTTTCAGAAATTCCCCGAGGACCTAGGCATCGGGTCGCGTGCTGGGTTCGCGTAGAACACTACGCGCCATCGACGACTTGGGCTTGGCCCTTACCTAACGGCCAGACGGTGATCTATCCATCGCTCGATCTCTGCAAGCCCGCGTCTACTGTGGCCTCATTCATGCAGATATATGGTACCAAATCGTATTGACCGGCTGCACGGTAAAGTCAGTTGCCGCGCCATTTGACGTTAACAAAGTCGCACCATGGTATTGTGGCCAGGCTCTAAGGTGATAGAGATAAGGAAAACGATAGTGGTGATTGAAGAACAAAACCATCTTTAATATTGGTGAAAAACAGAAGACATAGGATTTCTAATGGTGAGGAAGAAGAAATAAAATCTTTGTAGTATCAATATAACATCTTTTAACAAAATTCTGGTAGCTATTTTACATCAGGTACACATATCTTGTGAAAGTATCTTAGGTAGATATTTATAATTCAGTGCTACGTGGATTTGCCAAACCTTCCACGTGTAGAATATACAAGTACTTGTCGGAAAAGATTGAAGACCAAAAATAGATTTCAACAAACTTAATGAAAGTTATCTGAAGCAACAAAAATCTTGAGAAAAGTAACTCATAAAGTGACAATAGAAGTGCTTTCTAAACATTGATTGAAAGAAGTCTATAGTAGGATAGGTACAGTGAATTTGTAAAGATTTCAAATTGTTTAGTGCGCCTATATTTCATATAGTTTTTGTATTTACAGGATCACATTGAAAACTAAAGGTGCTATATCTCAAATATTGTCTAGTGCCCAGGCTACAATGGTTACAGGCAAGTTTGGTGGTTTTTATTCTTGTCTACCTTTAAGATGTAATTTAATATTGTCTGGCAAAGGTCTCCCATCATATGCAAAGCGCTTCTTTGGTTGCATGCCTGGAAAATGTCAGCTCGTTTATCATTAACGTTTAAATTTTTAGGAAAATAAATTTATTGGCGTTCATATATTACTAATTGTTTTTCATTTAAGTATTTGCTTTTAGTGTTTGTTCTGGTTCTATCAGTTTCATAGGCCAGATATTCCTTGTGGACAGCCTTCTCCCAACTGTGTTTGGTCGGCTAATGGCTTTCAGTCTTACCGAATGCGGTTGAATACCAGCATTTTAAAATACTACAGATAACCTAGTAAAGTGGGTTATGGAGGTCTAATAGTTACTATCTTTTTAAGAGGGTCCTTTTTCATTCGCCTATCGTCAACATCTAGCATGGTTTAAAAGCTTATTACCTCATCTAACGCAATCCAACGCGATGTTTGACGAAAAGGCAACGCGAAAAAAGAAAGATAAAGCTTGAAAACTCTGTTAGCATTCGGTAATTCCGTGATTTACCGAATTCTATATGTCAATGCTCTGATAGTTGCTCTCAGCAGTTACCATGTCGGCTGTCATGTTGATGGAGTTTGTCTGAATAATATTAGCTATGCAGACGATATGGTGCTGCTGAGCGCATCTGTTTGTGGCTTGAGAACATTGTTGGGGCTCTGTCAGACATGTGCTGAAGAAATTGGTCTTAAATGCAATGCGACAAAAAGTCAGTTCATGGTTTTTGAGGCCGGCACTAAATGTACTGCAGCAGTGCCTCCCATTAAACTGTATGGTGTTCCCTTGGTCAAAGTGAAGCATTTCAAATACCTAGGACATTTAGTAACATCCGGACTCAGAGACGACGCTGACATCGAGAGGGAGCGGAGGGCTTTGGCTGTTAGAGGTGAGATAGCTCGCAGGTTTGCGCGCTGTTCCAGGTCAGTAAAGCAGACCCTTTTCAGGGCTTATTCTACCTCTATGTACACGTGCAGCCTGTGGGTGAATCACACCTGAAAAGCATACGAAGCCCTCCGTGTCCAATATAATAATGCATTCAGGATACTGATGGGGATGCCGCGACACTGTAGTGCCTCGGGCATGTTTGCCGCCGTTAGCGTTGACTGCTTTTGTGCGACGATGCGTAAGCGGAGCGCGTCTCTGGTGCGCAGGGTGCACGTCAGCCCCAACAGTGTGCTGATGATGATAGCCGACCGGCTCGACTCTCCTTATACGAGTATAAGGCGCTGCAGTGACTTGCATGTTACCTGCAGTTATCGATAACTGTGTGTGAAATATTTAAATGTTGTGTGTTTGTTGGTGTTATGTTTTGTATTATGTTCTGTGTACACATAGTAATTATGAGCCCTTAGTTACTTGAATAAATGAAATTATATTATTATTATTATAAAAAGTATTTTGAAAAAAAAATTACGTCATTCAGATTCTTGATTAAATTTGCAAGGCTTCTTATACTTTTTTGACATTTTTAATTTTTGAGTAAATTATGAAGTGTCAAAGTTCATGCAAAATAGCAGATTTTCGGAGGCCTTTTCTGGATTAGTTTTACACAAATTTATAAATTCATTTCAATAGAAGCCTAGATAATATCCAAAGGATACCTACTGTGTTTCCAAAATATCTACTTAATGAAAAATGGGTAATAACGTCATAATCGTGTATGAGCGTTTGTATGAAAAACAGTGAAAATTTGGAAGTTGAATGCCCCTAAAGGCTAGTTACGATACTGCACACACACATACAAACTTTAATCTTTTTAATACATATTATTGTGATTTCCTAAATAACGGTAGGTACCTAAGGATTTTCTTGAAATAGTTGCTGAAGACGTAGAGTTCATGAAGATTTGTTATTATTAATTATCAATTTAATTATTCCCGATAAATTTTATGTTGATCAATAAGTTTACCCATCATCACATTATTCGTAGTACTTAGTTACCCACAAGGGCTTTCGTCATTCCTAAGTGTTTGGAGCCAGATTACGGCGAATACTAAAACTGAGACCTCATAAATAATGATTAGATACTCTTTGCTAAGCAAAGTATCTTAAATCCTCTCAAATGAAATTGAATTTACTTGCTTTTAACATAAGGTCGAAAGTTTCTCTAGCAAAACCTGAGTCTTTCAAAACAGTTGTCACTAGAGATACCGTAGTTTTGGACAGCAACTAATTTTGTCTTGTAGTTGATGTACGACGTCAATATTCCTTTGTTTAACAATTTGTAAGTTTTCTTGTGAAGAGAAAATAAAATTAGGATAGGGTCATGAACCTAAGTTTGGAGATTGTGTTGTACCTGCTTTTTCTTCGTTCTAGGGCCTGCGCACACTTGAGACAAGACCATCTTAGACAGAATTGTCTACGACGTCGCAAACTTGTCTGCGACAAGACTGTTTTGAGAAGTCCAGTGTTGCCAACAGTTACACTAACTTACCACTAGAGTCAACTTTTAAAACCACCAGAAAACCAATAACAAAAAATTATTCTACACACAAAATCTTCAAAATAGTGGTCTCAGATTATAAAATAATAGTTATTTGTGCAACAAGAGAGCAAAGTTGTTTTTTGCTGCGAGTGCTAATTTTGAGTCCCGAGCAAGCGAAGGATTCTTTGATTGAATCACGACCGTTGGCGAGTAATTCTAAAGTAGAATCCTGAGCGAGGGGAGGGATTCAAAGGCACGAGATGCAAAAAGTTTTGCTCTCTCACACATAATTTTTCACTTCAGCAGGTAAATAAAATAATTAACAGTAATAGATTTAATAATGATTTCAATTAAAATAAATACTATCTCTGTCGCTAGTTTTGCTCATATTTTATAATTATTTTAACATTCTTAATCTTATTTGCCACTATTTTATTTCCGCTGTTTTTGTAAAGCACTTTCTAAAACAGTCAATGTTGAAACTCGAAATCTAGTTTTATCTGCTGCTATAAGTACTCAGGTACTCTTATTTTTGTTCAAATACAATAATTTAATTATAAAAAAAAAAACAATTTTATATTTTACAAATATTTTCTATATATTACGCATTTCCGAAGGCGTTTTTCTTTGTGGTGGAATTTCAAAATCGGAATGAACTTCGAAATGACATGTTTCTCTCTCGCTTTTTTATAAGGGCGAGAAAGAGACAGAGTACAGTGCAGTTCGAATGTTTCGAATTGCATGGCTAAAAAAATTAAATTATTAAAAAGTTACTTTGTCTCACGCAGTGAGCAAAATCGAGTTTTGCTCACTGTTTTCAAGCAGCAAAACCTACTTGTTTGAACTGCTGTGGTAAAAAAGGTTTTGCCTTTTGTTTTATAATCTGAGGTAGTGGTACTCTTCAAAGCGATCTCGCGCCAGAAGTTGAGTTCCTGTTGTTGATTTCTTGTCTGAAAAGACATTAGACAAGAAAACTGCTGTGGCGCGTTTTTTAACGTTAGATATTGCTTTGAAAAGAATCATTTTCCCATATCTTCAGTTTCTGATTTTGTAATTTAATGCGACGATTTAAATTATTTGATGTACCTAGACTTATTTGTAATTTTTTTTTTTTTTTTTTTGTATTTACAAAAGTTTGGTTTTCTTTTCGAAACATCTCTCAGTTATCAGGAAACCAAGACTCCAGCAAGGAATTCCACTCTCTGAATAGATCGGCAAATAATATGGGACAGTTTAGATACGTACCTACTCATCAAGTCTGTGGAATTTCCCTAACGAATTTAAAAGGACTTTGGCTATAGAAAATGAACTAAAATGTGTCTTATAATCTCTGAACTTCTACTTCTAAGTGACAGCCAATCGAAGTAAATTCAATTAAGAATCTGTGACACCGATTGATGTGGGTTCGGGTTCGGTTTGTTCGACTGTCAGATCGGAATCTCAGTAACAATTTGATGAGTATTAGGGGCAGTAGTTTTCAGGTCAGTCATTATGTAGGTCATGTTTTGATGGTGGGATTATCCCCTTTTCAACCGTACTTACACTCTCAATAAGGTCCAGTTGAAAATCAGCATTAGGTAACTACAACGAGTTGTCTGGCTTTTTTGTTGAACTGGACCTATTTAGCGCAGCCTTGAGACACATAATGCTATTTCAAAACAACGTGTTGCATGATTATGTACCCTTTATGTCAAAAGAAAGAAAGAGGAAAGTAAAATACACACACTGTGTAGGAACAACACGTAAAAACTTGAGATCAAAATAAAAAACTTACATTATCTGGTTCATGAGGAATACAATTTTTCTCAAATCTTATTTCAATATTTTCTTATGGAATTACCAGTCCCCCTAGCCAAGTTACAACCATGTCGTTTCGATTCTCATTCGTCAATCGCCTCGAGTTGGCCACGCCTCCTATTCATTTGTTCTGACTGAGCGTTGAGATGACGTCTCGACGATTGTAACTTGGCTATTGGGCCAGTACCATTTATCATTTATATTAAAAAAAAACTAAAAAACAGAAAACGTCCTATTTTCCTTTACCTACGCCATTTTATAAAGGTATTTCATTGGATAAAAAATCTACTATCTAGGAAAATACCTCACTCAAAAGGGGTAGACTGTGCCAATTATTTCAGCGATTCGTATCGCAAATATTTTGTGGAATTTTTGCGTGGAAGCCTTTGCCCTTTCTGCCGTCCTTAAGCGAAAAGCCAGGGGCGTATTGACAGTGGGGCCCGGGCTACAGGGCCCGGACGTGTTAAAAAAATCTCTTGCTGATAAGAGGTCCGTAGTGAATGAATTAATGACTATATTATCACAGATTGTTCCAATTTTATAGCTCGCTAAGCTTGTTTAAACTCAACATATCACAATCAAATCTTAACCTTAATAAAATCTTAGTCCAGAATATACTAATAAACGAGTTCATTTTCAATCAAGACTTCTCATTCTATCATGTTAATCTGGTCATCTCCTTCGTGGTCTATCACGATTCCATCTCGAAAACAACCCTCAATAATGTTTGATACGGGGCCCCTCTAAATAGTTACGTCACTGTTAAAGTCACTAAGTGTGACTTTAGCAGTGATGTAACTATTGTGTGTGTGTGACGTGTGACATTAACGGGTTTTCAACTTTTAATGCCACACTAATTGGCCAAAAATTCTCTATCGATCTATCTAAGCAGTATTTTTCTACTATCAATAGATTCTAAGATACCGTTACTTAAGTCTATTGATGTCTATGTCATTTAACTCTGCTTTATTGTATGAAGGCTTATACACTATATAGCTCCATCCCTTTAACAGTTCAATTTAGGTCGTCAAATGGATCGCGTTAGGAGCTCGTGGTAGGGCTTCAGGGGCTTTACTGAGACGTGTTAAAATGTCAGGTGTGCGAGCGAGAAAAAGGGATGGAGTTACACACCATATAAAGCTCTATCCCTTTAACAGTTCAGTTTAGGTCGTCAAATGGATCGTGTAATGAGCTTGTGGTAGGGCCTCAGGGTCTTTAATATGATGGTTCAAAGGTCAGTTGTGCGAGCGAGAAAGAGGAATGGCGCTATATATCATTTCAGCCGAAAGACGTCCACTGTTGGACATAGGCTTCCTGTGACCGGTCCTGTGCGTCTTCCATCCATCGGTGACATCGGTGCCACCTTGTGGGAGGCCTTCCAACGCTGCGTCTTCCGGTACGTGGTTGCCATTCCAGAACCTTTCGTCCTTATCGACCATCTGTTCTGCGAGCAATGTGCCCTGCCCACTGCCACTTAAGTTTGGCGATTCTTCGGGCTATGTCTGTAATCTTGGTTCTCCTGCGAATATCTTAATTTTCTGACGCAATATATAGCTCCATCCTTCCAACAGTTCGTTAAATGGATCGCATTATGAGCTTGTGATAGAGCCTCAGGGTCTTTACTGAGACGTGTTCAAATTTAAGGCGAGCGAACGAGAAAAAGGGATGGCGCTATTCACCCTTTAAAGCTCTATCCCTTTTAACAGTTCAGTTTAGGGCTTTATTTAAGTATAACTGGTTGGCACAAGCCTTTTTTAACGTAAGAACTTTTTACTACTTAACTTTTAAGTACACCTACCTTTAAGCCTAAGATTCTTGTCAGTGGCTGCTTCAGTCTCGTCAGACAAACGCACCAGTTCGTTGCGTTTGTCGGGTCCCTTCTCATGCATCACGGCCTCAACCGTCACCAGCTCGAAGATGTTGTTCGTGCGGTTCAGGATCTGTAGCATACGACAGTAGTTAGACTTGACTTGTGTTGATTTTGGCTTATTTCTACTACCAAGTGCCATAACTAGTCTTTTATACGCCTGTTGTGAGTTTTTATAACTGCACCCCTAGAAAAAAATACAATACAAACAAAAAGGACTAGATTGTATCAAAATGTACTACATTTTGATACAAGTGGAGAAAATTTGTCATAGTGACCGAGGTGACATTCACCCGAGTCTTGAAGAGGGTGTTATGGAGCCGAAGGCTGCATTGACAAACCACGTGTATCAAACGACGTTTTTCAATACACTTACGAAGACATAAATAAACGGAGGATGACTCGCGATTCGTGGCAGTCGACGCACGCCGAGCCTGATACGATAAATATACTCGTAGTAAAATTGTGGCGAGGGCGAGCACGCACATTTTTCCGCATTAGTGCGAGAAACAGTCAGTTGCGTGCCTAAAAACGGTCCCGCCGTTTTTAGGCACGCAACTGACTGTTACCGTTGTTTAAGAGCCGATTTTCGAGTAAGTCTATTGAAATTTTCTTTTTGCGCCCCTCCAGCGACTACGTCTTGTGCCTGGGCACCGCTATCACCACCCTAGTTAGACACTGCGGACGGGTTCCGGTTGGAAAAACAATACACCTGTACGTGTCTCGTATATCCAATTATACAAGTTAAAAAAAAGCTCAGAGTAAAAATTCATCCTGTACAGGTAGGTAGATGCTTATATCTACCCTGGCTAGCACTGGCTGTTTAACTTTGGTAGTTATTACTTTTTTTTTAATTGATATAAACTAGTGCTTAACTGCGAATCCACCTGATGGTAAGTAGTGCTGCAATTGTTGATAGTGAGGCGCACTAGTTTAGTAAGAGCCTATTGACTGTCCTTGAAGCTCACCTAATTATAATCGGACGGGAAGACCGCAGCAGGTAAACTGTTCCAGTCCTTCGATGTACGCGGTATAAACGAAGAGGCGAAACTCTTAGTCCAGACCGTGGAGGTTTCAACAACGTAAGGCCGCTATCACAGCGCCAACGCTTCGCAGACGCGACTTTAACGTCGCGGTTAGAGGTGTAAAGAAACTTGCGACGTCAACGTCGCGTCTGCGCAGACGTTGGAGAAGCGCCAACGCTCGTAAAACGCCAGGGGGATATTGGCCGTACGTCAGATTGTCCGATGATAGAAATGAGCCGCAACTTGAATTTACGCTGGGCGTAACTTGAATTTACGTTACGCCTGTTACGGTACTTACGGCTGATTTTTTCAAAATCTATGAAGCCTTTAAAAACTTAAATCAATGTCAACCTAGAATAAAAGGTTGTTAATTAAGTTATAAAAAGAATACACAGTTTCCCTTGTAAAATATGATTAAATTACTGTTTAAAAGTGTACGACCAGTTACACGTTACATAGGATGACCCAAACGCAAACAAACTTTTCACTGCCTGTAACATTGCAGTGCAGATGTCTACAGGCGTCGGAAGCTCACTAACAGGCGGGACACTTGCTTATTTACGCGGTACATCATTAGGTACTGTGACAACTAAGTAGGTCGCACTTATTATTAAATTGCTAACTGGCCTTTAAGGTTTAAGTTATTAAAAAGTTTAAGGATGACTGATGTCAATCAATAGAAGAATAAGACACGTCAAAAAATGTCGGAATAATTTTATATAGAAACAATATAATAAAAGTGCTAAATACTAAATAATACTCGCAAAGAATATTATCTAAGCCTTTCATTTGCGTCCCCGTCTTTACAGTACTCAAGATGTAGTTGGGGCTCACACGTTATTGTTGTGTATCAGAAATGTTTCCTGACGCATATATTTATGACTTGAATACCATTCTAAGAAAGCGAGTAGCATCCATGACGTGCAGATTGCGTGGGAGCGTCAATAGCATTCTATCTAACGGTCATTACTGATAACCTATGTTGAGCTACTTTGGCGCACTATTCTCTTTCCCTTAAACCCCTGTTATATCTTTTACACATATTTTTTAATTAAGATAATAATTATGGATCCAGTCTGAAGTAAAGTATTTTTATTTATTTATTTTATTTTTCTTATACTCACTCAATCAAATCAAATAAGTTTATTTGTGTAGGACACAGGTACAATTTAGGTTTTACTAAAATATAAGTGTCTCCGAGTTCTGATATGGAATTTCTATGACAATAATATGGTCTTAAGAAAACAGGCCAAACGAGGATTGAAATATCTTAAACTTTAAAGTTTAAAACGATCTGGCCAGTTTTACTTGGTCATATCATGAAGTGATCAATTTCAAAGATCTAGCCACGACTGTATACATTGATTCAGGGGCGCCGGCTTTTAGAAAACGTCATGGGTGCTCATGCTCATTTGATGTCTCGAAAAAGTGGACAAGTGTGAGAAGAGAAATGCACACTGATCGACTGACAAATAAATAAATGTCCTACTTACATACGGCGTACTTAATTACTAATTATGTTTGATAAAGATATAAAATTAAACCATTATATAAAAATGAAACTAGTTTTTATTATCAAGAAATATTATAATTTATACGTAACCTAAAAGGCGGTTACTGATCTTTTTCTTGATGACTATTCTCAGGGGTGCTCGGCACCCACGGTTTATTTATCATGGGTGCTCGAGCTCCCGAGCACCCACGCAGTCGGCTCTCCTGCACTGATACACAAGAGCCTGATATTTTCTTGTTAGCAACGAGCGACGATGCATCCTATGTTTCTTTTTTAATTTTAAGTAGGCTAATTGATCATAATGCCTTGTCACATTCATTTGCATCTTGGTCCTGACCACACTACTCGCTAAAGTGTGAAGTAATCTCATATTTGGGTGCATTTTTGGGTGTGTAAATTAAACCTGTATTGTACCTAATGATGGGTGAGTAAATTAAAGTAGGTTGGTACCTGTAGATATAGATATTGTAGTTTCGAGCGTTCCTCATCTAGGCTTTTCTTGGGATTTTGATGATATCGCCAACATTACGTTTCTAGGTTATTACAGGCTATTTCCTATCCAATAAAATAAAAGAAATGCGCGATAAAAGCACTTACAGTTTGAAACTTGAAGGCTATGAGTGGCCGCACCAGATCGAACCAATTGGTAATTTTCTTGCCTACTAAGTCCGGTAATATTACCATCAACGAATTACCAATACTTCTTACTACCATGTCTGATCTGAAAAAAAGAATTTTAGTTAAATCATTCATCCGTTCTAATATCACAGAGAACACTAATTTGCACTTTTATAAAATAAGTAGGTACCTAACTTAAATTCACGTGCGCATTTCGCGCCATTATTTTTTCTGGTCTATTGTCACGGCAATTAATAAACAAACAAACATCCTGAGTAACAACATAATATGAGTTTGACATAATAGTTAATAACCCAAAGAAATCGAAAAAGTATATTAATAAAAAATAATAATTACCCAAACACGATACAAAAGGGGAATATTTCAAACAACACGGACGCACTGATTGGCAGATGTTTTTCTTCTCTGGTCATCGCTAAAGAAGCTAGTGTGAAAGCCCTGTTGTCGAATGTTAGTTGAAAAGTTACGTGAACTGTATCGAATAGCAACTCTTCTCGTAATAACTCTATTCGCATCTCTTTGTGATAAAAATGACGGGCTACCTGAAAGAAAAATATTTACATTATTATTTTCTTTAATCCAAACTAGCCAACAAGATTATTTTCTGAATAGTAGCGCCATCTAGTAAAGATGTTGAGTAACTAACAACTCGTGCAGTTGTTACATATATGTTCGAAAGATGGCGTTATAGTCGTCCAGTTACGAATAGTGTTATGAGTTATTGGGATTAGGACTATTATGTTGTGTAATGGTATGTTTTAATTAGTTTTTATTAAAATAATAAAAATGTAATATAAAAGTAAATATTGTTTGTTGTTATTGATTTTAAGAGCATTTAAACCACTATTTGAACAATATATTCTATCGGGGGCGTAGCTCAGATGGTAGAGCGCTCGCTTAGCATGCGAGAGGTACCGGGATCGATACCCGGCGCCTCCAAGTACTTTTTGTATTTGTTCTTTTTTTTTATACTTCGTATTTTTTAAGTAACATAAAAATACTTACTTCTCTTATCTGTCCCATAGCATAATAAACAAATCCTCTTCTTTTAGACCTATAATGTAACGTCAATCCTTGTCTCGTCTCATTTTCACAAATAAAGCTGGGGGCCCTCATTCTGGGGTAACTGAATTTCAAGTACTCGTGTAGGTTGTCTAATCCGTTGAGAAAATCTCTCATGTGCCTGCCAAGGACTGATAAAACTCTGTCATACCCATATTGTGAGACGAATCCTACGAAATATACTCCCATTTGGTCCATGAATTCGCGTTCTGTTATGCCTAGTACCTGGAAACAAAAAAAAAAAATCTGATGTTAAAATTATAATAAATATAAATTTGATTTTGATGATTATACTGGCCCACGCAGACCCGGACGCCATGATATAGGATTTTTTCCGCTATTTGCCTTTGCCATGCTGTCCCGGTCTGCATAAGCCTTTATCATAACCAGTCATTCGAAGTTTATTTATTAATCAGGGATTATTTAGATAAATGTTTATCATTTTGTTTTCTTTATTGTAAATACGTATTGATTTGTTACATTTATTTTCAAAAGACGTCATTATTATTTTTCCTTGACTGCTTTTTGGGTGGTCGCAACGTGACACTGGCTGAATAGACGAAACCGGTTCAATTGTAATAAAAAAAAAATTGTGTAGAAAAATAGGATGAAGGCTTTTGTCCAGCTTTAGGAAAACTTACGCTTCATACAACAATAATTAATATTCATCAACATGACAACATATTTTTACGTTTTGTTTTTATTCCTTTTTTCTTTTTATAGATATTTAGATGAGAGTCGCGGGAATGCGGTGGATGCGAGACGAACAGGACCGTTCGTTTTGGCGACACTTGGGGGAGGCCTATGTCCAACAGTGGACGTCCTTCGGCTGAAATGATGAGGATGAGATATTTAAATTGTTTTTTTTGGAAATGCTAGTGTTTTACCACGTTTCTTAATAAGCTTTTTGCCACATCAATATTCTTCACAATTTTTTTTTTAAACTTTGTTTTAATCCCTAGGGTGTCCCGGAGTATTATTATAACGTAAAAACGCCCAATTACGTTTTATCGGCGAAAAAATATTCGTAAAAACGTGTGTACAAAACGACAATTAAGCGTTTTTCAAGGTCATTCAAGTTGTACAGACGTATGTACAATCGGCCTTCGAGGGGTAAATGTAGATTATTCTATGGTTACTGCTATAATTTTATTAATTTAACAAGTTATGTACATATTGACGTGGTTAGTGAAGGTAATCCATAATTTCGATAAGTTGGTTATCGGGGATGTAACTCAGTGGTAGAGTGTCTGCTTCGCATGCTGAAAGTCCTGGGTTCAAATCCCAGCATCTCCAAATAGTCTTTTTGTTTTTTTTTTCTTTTCATTTTTTTTTTTATAAATTATAATAAAGTTATATAGATTATATAATTATAAAATTGAATATTTTATTTGCTATTTTGTAAAAAAGTTAATTTTTTTTGTTTGTTTCGTTTTTTATTTTTTTATAAAAACGTAAAATATTACAAAAATTTAATATTTTATTTGCTAATTTTTATGAAAGGTCGATTGAAAACGTTACTTTTTGCTAGTTACAGATACTGTAAAATACTCTTTTTATGAATGTATGGTGAAGTGACCTATTGTCGTTATGTATCTAAATAACTGGGTAATAAAAATGTGGATATATTAATAAAAGATAATATTTTATAAGTTTTTTTATATAGATATTAACAAACATCCGAAAAAATAAATGGAGAAAGATCCAAAAATACTTGTGGCCCATGAGGGGATCGAACCCGCGACCTTCGCGTTATTAGCACGACGCTCTAACCAACTGAGCTAATGGGCCGATGAAGAACATGTTGAAATAGTGGAATGCTATGTGTTAACGACCTTCTTCATACATTGTGCATTGGTATAATGTCAACGCGCATGATTTGAATGGATTTGCTTAGATATCTAAATATATAAAAGGAGAAACTAACTGACTGATATATCAACGCAAATCCTAAAGTACTGGGACTAGGATCATGAAAATTTGCACGAGGTTTCTTTTTATGACGTAGGTGAGCACTAAGAAGTGGTTTTTGGAAATATAACCTTTAGAGGGGTGAAACGAGGGTCTAAAGTTTGTATGAAGAAACCTACTTTAACGCGGGCGAAACCGCGGGCAGAAGCTAGTTTTATGATGTCGGTGTGATTTCGAATTCTTTATTTTGGACGTTTTGTATTATATCTTTTTGTGTATAATTTTTCTGAACTTACGTGTTTTATCACATAACACTTCTTAAATGGCTTGATCGATCGACTTGTCTATGGAAAGGGCCATGCTCGGAGTTTCCTTACGTGATCGTATCAGGAATGAGGATATCCGTAGAAGAACCAAGGTTGCCGGCATAGCCCGATAAATCGCCAAACTTGCAGTGGGCAGGGCACATTGCTCGTAAAACGGATGGTCGATGGGACCGAAAGATTCTAGAGTGGCGACCGCGTACCGGAAAACGTAGCGTTGGAAGGCCTCCCACAAGGTGGACCGATGATCTGGTGATTCGAGAGTCGCGGGAATGCGGTGGATGCGAGCCGATGGGGAGGAGGAGGAGGAGAGGCCTATCCCTACAGTGATATTTTTATTTATAAGGTTGCAAAAACAATTAGCAATACGAGTATTACGAGTATGTATAGATAGGTACATTATAGAGAAAGAAATCGCAAGACGAACTGAAAACGCCTGGAGGAGCTCCATCCCAGCCAAGTCTGGGTCCATGAACTAAAACAAAAGCTCATGGATTTTTTTTTTTTTTTAAGGTGTGAAAATCATCTAATGACAAATCCCGCTCTTGGGCGGAGCGGGAGATAGTGTCAGACTTTTACTGAACCCACTCCTGTTCCTTCATTGCCTTCGTCCCAGGACCCCGGGTTTCGTTTTCACACTACCCATGGCCCCAGTAGGCTTCGACCCTGCTGGGCCCCTACGATTTGCTGACATCACCCTGAGGCGCGCGTGGAACGGATTAACAGCCAGAAGTTCACACTCGTGGTTTGCCAACATTGCTATTAAGATGCCGTTGTGGTAATGTGGTTTACGATGAATAAAATTATGATGCTGTCAAAATAAAATAAAAAATTAAGTAATGATGAATTCTTCATGAGGGTCCTTTTTCACTCGCCTACGACAACATCGAGCATGATTTAAAAGCTTGTTACTTACTTCATCTGACGCAATCCAACGCGATGATGACGAAAATGCAACGCGAAAAAAGAGAGATAACGCCTGAAAACTCTGTTACGAATAGTTGACAAAACTTGTTCCGGAGGAAATAAGTGTGTTTTTTAAACCCTTAAAAGTTTTTGATAAAAATTGTCGTCATTAAAAATTTTGATTATATTGTTATACTTTTTAGATTTTTTTAATATTTGAGTAAATTGTGAAGTGTCAAAGTTTATGCAAAATAGCAGATTTTCAGAGGTCTCTACTGGATTAGTTTTACACAAATTTATAAATCGATTTCAATAGAAGCCTAGATAATATAAACAAGATATTGTGTTTCTAAAATACTCGTATCTAATGAAAAATGTGTAATAACGTCATAATCGCGTAAGAACGGTTGTATGAAAAAGTGAAAATGTAGGTACAGAGTTGGATGCCCTTAAGACAAGTACATAAAAAGTATCTACCCACTGCACATAGTGTATATCGTCCCTTAGCTTACAACACCGCTCAAGTCGAAAATTTGCGGTTTTCACATTTGAATGCCTTTAGATGGAGCTGCTCATTGCGCCTCTAACCATTGGTCACATGATATAGATTTCAGCTAATCAGAAGCCATAATTCGAAAAATAGTGATAGCGTGCAAATCGGCTGGCCTCTCAACACCGCACAGCTTTTTTCGTTTCCTGTGAAGTTGGTAAAAATTACTTATGCGGTGTTGTTAGCTAAGGGACGATATACGTAAAACATGATTTATGTCAAGTAATTTTGCATTAGTCGTCAAGGGAAATCTTAGTATATTGTCGCATAAATTAATCGTTGAGAACAATGCATGAAAGACAAGATTCAAAGTTCACAAAGGTTCCTACTTTCCCAGGTACTATATGAAGGGGGACTACAAAGACAATTCTGTAATTTTGGAGGATGATTGCAGAGATATATGGAAGACAAAGCCATACTGCATCAACACACATAGGCTTCGCGTCATCCTCATGCTTTCGGTCCTGGTTCAAGCCTTGGAAAGGAGCGAGAGAGTATGGGAACTAGCCACCTTCTTCTGCGAAGCAGTAATACGAGTGAAGGCAGTTGTGGAAAGCGTGAAGGAGAGAGAGGTGATACTCATACCCCAGCCAGAGGAGGACGCAGGAGATGCTCTGGGCATCGAGAGTCTCGGGCGATGCCCGGCCGCTGCAGGCGTGGGTTCGCGGACGGCGAATATTGGGTTACTCGCCGATAATGAGCAGGCCTTCGTCAACGGCGAGTCGTGTTCCATGCGCTCCTCAAAGAGTTGTAATCATGAGTGTCGGGGCCCGCTTGGGCCGATAACTGCTAATGCTGCGGTTATTCGAAGGGCAGCTGAAGGTGGGTTTTAACCAGTAATACATACATTTCGCTCATACATAAATTCGTCATTCCAACACGATCCCATTGTCATTTTGCTAAAAGTTCGTAATCTGCTAAATTCATAATGATCGATCATTGATCGGTAATGGTAATAGAGTTGTGGTAGAATGACAATATCGAGCTTATTAAAAGCAATGACTGCATAATGACGTTCTAATAGGTAGGTCACTGATCAAAGGAGCTGTCAAAATTTTAGCAGATTATTATACGTCAGAAATTCATTTTCAATACACTTACTCGAAAACCCGCTCTTATCCCACCGCTTTTAGGCACGCAATAGACTGCTTTCCGCACTAGTGCAGAAATAGCGCGTGCTCTCCCCCACCACAATGTTATTACATTTATCGTACCAAACTGTGCGCGCGTCGACCCCTGCAAGTTGCCGGTCAACCCCCGTTTCTTCATTTCTTCGTAAGTGTATTGAAAAAAGTCGTTTGAGACACGTGCAAATTTGTCACTGTAGCCCTCGGCTCCATAACACACTCGCCTACGGCTCGTGTGAATTCCGCCTCGGTCGCAATGACAAACTTTCTGCACTTTTATCAAAATGTACGAAATTATCATTCTATGTCACTTCCTTCAATGGAGTGTCAGTTGTCGACCGTTGGAAACTCATAATGACGCCATTATATTAGTAGATTACCAAATTTGTTAAAATCAAAAATTATGAAATCAATGATAAACCATTCTGACATTATTGTAATAGCAGACTTGAGGCCCTGGGCGGGAGACGTTATTAAGTTATTTGATGATTTCAATTCAACAAAAAAGAAATGAGGTCGTGAGAGAAATCTATTCATTACTGAAATAAGTTTATAATAACTTGATACTTTATTTCAGGCCGTGAACAACAAATCTAAGTGATTTATTATTCAAGTCCTAAATAACTTAATATTCTTTTTCAGCACAATCATACGAGGGCATTTCAACTTTTCAAGACATTATTCCAAGGGAATGAAAAGGTTCGTTTTCTTTTTCGAAGTATTTAGTATACCTAAAGCTTTAGAAAACTGGGTTTAGTCATTATCGTCACGTCTACAAATTAATTTCTAAAGTTTTAGTGTCTAGGCAGTCTGAATCTAGGTTTGTAATTTGAATACTTAGGTACTTGACGCCATCACTTTGATTGACTGGTGAATTTAATAATTGAGAAGATACCTAATATGTAGGTACTTATTTATTCACTTTGATCATTGGTTAAGGGCCTATTACACTACGCGATATTCAGCACACGATATTCAGACAGTCTTAGTTGACGTCGCGTAGTGTAATAAGGGTTAGACCGGTCTTACTCGGAACAAAAAATGAGTCTGAATATCGTGTGCTGAATATCGCGTAGTGTAATAGGCCCTTTACCTAGAAGCTCACTCGAAAACGTCTTGTTGATGTTAGTGCGTCTGCTGGACCAAATTTTTTTGACATTGTAATTTTTACAAGCTTTTATTTAGTTTCACCTGTCTCGATGTTTGTTTGTCTTTAATAAAATATTGCAAATTAAATTTGATCCACTTCCCAATCACCGATTGAGTTGAAATTTTGCATGCATGTGTAAATCAGATGACAATGCCAATTTATTTTGACATGGAGCTGATCTGATGATGAAACCGGAAAGTGGCCAAGTGGCCATAGGAACTCGGATAATCCTATCGTGTTTGAGCTTTTTGGAATGGTCTTGATGAGTAGGTATTAATTATGTAGGTATATACCGCGTCCGCACCGTGTCCTGGAATAGTACATACTATAATATAGGATGACTGATAATTAGTGTACGATACTTAAACACGTGATTGTACTCATGATATCCAACAACTTTTACTATGGGAACAAAACTGAAATCGCGAAAAAAAATCAGCTGTTCAGTACCTACATTTATGTTTGCCTAATGTACTGAACAGCTGATATTTTTTTCACGATTTCGGCTTTGCTCCCATAATAAAAATTGTTTTTTATTATGAGCACAATCACGTGTTTAAGTATCGTACACTAATTGCCAGTCACCCTATATAACATAGGTTAGGTACTTTTAATCCCGAGAGTATTTAATTTTCTACTTTCACGGGAGAAGCCGCTGACAACAGGTAGTCTCTTTATATATATTTTTTTTCTTATGACCTTTACAATTTAAAAGTGTAAATGTTATAATTGAAATAAATGGTTTGAGTTTGATGTGCTGTCAGACTTTAATTTAATAAATGTTTGAAAAGAATAGGGAAAAAGTTTCGAGTTTTATTACAAGTGAAGTAGAAATTTGGCTCTCAAGAATATAGAATGAATTATTGCTAACTAGATTCTGTCAGCGGCAGAGGCGTAGTGTGGTCTAATATAGACGTGGGCGGAGGCGCATCAGCGAGGCTATTTGTCGCAACCCAGTGTTCGAGCACATTGTCGCTTACCACCAGGTGAAATAGTGGTCAAACGCGAGCTTATAAATTATAAAACAAAACCCTCGTTGTTTAAGAACCCTCGCACACGTGAGGCCCCTTTGGGTGCGAGGCCGTGGGCGAGGGCCCACTTCGCCATTCCACCAACCCATTCCTTTAACAGTTAAATTTAGGTCAAATAGATCACGTTAAGGGCTCGTGCCTTTGGGGTTTTACTGTGATGTGTTAAAATATCAGGCGTTTTTTTTAGGTGGGTGGAGCGGGGAGGGCGTGTCAGACTTTTACTGACTAAAACCACACCTGTGTCCTTTAGTTGCCCTTTGCGTTCTAGGGCTGCGAGCGAGAAAGAGGGATGGAGTGATACACCATATAGCTCCATCCCTTTAACAGTTCAGTTTAGGTCGTAAAATGAATTGCGTTAAAAGCCCGTGGTAGGACCTCAGCTCACACTTTGTGACCTTTAAAGCAGTATTCAATGTTACGAACATTGAATACTGTCAGGGGCGGAATTTCTTGGCTGAATAAATGGACCATCCAGTGCCCAGGAGTAACATTTAATTGAAAATACATGTACCGTCCGTTCCTTTAGGAATGTGGCCGAGAAATCTGACAAATAAAACTATTATCCGCTGACATTGTGAGTGTTACTTTCTTGATAAATGTTCCACTATTTTTATTAAAAAAAGAATCAAAGAACCAAAGCCATTATTTCAAACTAGCTTCTGCCAGCAGCTTCGCTTGCGGATAAGTAGGTTTCTCTATACAAACTTTGGACCCCTTTTCCATCCCCTTTGGGGGTGAATTTTGGAAAATCCTTTCTTAGTGCTTACCTACGTCATAAGAAACCTTGTGCAAAATTTAACGATCCTAGTTCGAGTAGTTTCGGCTGTGCGTTGATATGTCAGTCATTCAGTCAGTTTCCCCTTTTATATATATATATATATATAGATAAACCATTTACAAGCACTTTTGAATTGTCAGGAAGTCAGTTAGTCAAAAAAAATGGTGCTAATTGCATATTCCGAAGCGTAGATCTCTATGGAGAAGAATGTGCAAGAAAGTCCAAGGTTACTCTTTTCAATAATGTTATGTATTACAAAAATATTGATTAAATGTTTCTTGTCGATTTGTCTTCGTTTACTGTTTTGTCTACGACAAGGCGCACACTATCAAGATAAAACAGTATAGCGGCGTACAGCCAGTGTCGCCAACTTAGTGGTTTTAAGTTTTAACCCCCCATTTAGTTGCGTAATATTGGTTTTAGTGGCTAGTGGATTTTTCTAGTACTTTAGTAAAATTCAATTTCTTACTAAAAATGCGATCACTCGGGTGTAAATCAGCACCTTAGAATCCATAATTATCAATCTGATACCGACGAGGATGGTGCAAACACAAATGATTCGTCTGAAAACGAATTAATACATAGCTGTTATTGATTAGTTTGTATGTTGATTTACCTACAAATGTTAATTTACCCACAAATGGTATTTTGATCAACTGATTTTTAACTTTTATCACTTATTATTAAAAAATAACCTATAATATGCCTACTTATTTTGGCTGGACTCTAGTGGTAAGTTAGTGTAACTGTTGGCAACACTGGACGTATCTCTTCTTTATTAGTCTAGTCAGAGCAAAACAGTCTTGTCGTAGACAAGTCTGTCTAAGACAGTCTTGTCTCAAGTGTGCGCAGGCTCTTACGACCCAAGCACGAGTCAATCCCAGCCAGAGTCCCGTTTTTACCCTTTGGGTAAAAAAAATCTAAAAAAATCTCTAAAAAAATTGTCTCGCTCTGCCCCAGTTGCAGTTGTCATCAAATTCTAGCTGCATCCTTAAGGACAGCTATTATTAGATGAGTTCGAATCTTAACTATTGATGTCTTTTCCGCTAACCGAGTAACCAGTGACCAAATAGATCAAAGAGCCATAATTTAAAAATAAACCAACGAAATACATAAATATTAATAAATTAGTCAACACCATACGAAATAATGTGAAGATTTATTTTTAACTTTTCAAATGATCTAGTGATTCTTTAGATTTTTTGCGATTGATTCAACTTCTCAAGCGGCCATATTGGAATTATGACGTCACTGGAAAATGCGATCAAGGTCGTGGAATCATTGACATTGTAAAAATGTTTATTTTGGTGTGGCTCGCATTACATTGTGATGTAAGATATTTTTATCATACATAATTTAAAATTTAGCTTGACGTAGGTTGTGTTTTTTGTTCAAGAGTAGAAGCAATAGGTTAAGCAATACCAATATTTAGTCGAAAACTGTCACTTCGAAAATGTAAGTATTCATGGAAGCCAAATTCTGTATACCTTGGACCAGATACATATAACACTGATTTTTGTTGTAACTGGCTCAATGAATTTAGTGTTAAACCAATTAGAATAATCTGTTTCTATTCATCGTTTGAGAATGACCAAGAAATAATGTTTCTTTAAAACCGTTTAGCATAAAATGCATTAAGTATATTTACAGATTTAAACAATATCTATGGACTTTCTTGCACGTTCTTCCCCATAACATCTACGCTTTCGAATGTGCGAATAACTTCGTCTTTTTAATTATTTTCATACTGACCGACTTTAACAATTAAAAAATGCTTGTGAATAGTTGAAGAGGGCTCTTCCCGGTCCGATATCGACAATATCAGCATGGTCGAAAAGCTTATTGTTTCATTCAATGTAATATTTGTTATATAAACAGGCAAGACGAAAAAAGAGAGATAGCGCTTGAACGCTATTCATAAAAACATTTTTTACCATTCAGCATCTCAATTGCGAGGTTTCCATAAATAAACTTTGTTTACTTTTTAAATTTAAGTAAGGTATAACTATCTAATATGTAGAGCCAAATTTAATGTATTTGGGCAAAATAGAAGATTTTCAGAGGCCTTTACTGGATTAGTTTAAATACAAAATGTTTTGTTTTCAATAGAGACCTAGATAGCAACCACAAGATATCTCTATTACCGAAATATTTACGGAAAGATGTATAATTACTTTATAATCACGTAAGTGCGGTTGTATGGGAAGTAGGTATTACGAGTTGGGTGTTTTGAACTGAAATAAATGCTTTGAGTAATTTATTGAGCAAGCGGGTCCTATTAAGGGATGTAACGGATGTGGTTATATCGGAACCAAATTCATAACCAGAGTTTTTAAATTTGGTTTATCGAAATCAGAACCAAAATCGAAACCGCCTCCGCTTCCATTTTTGATTTTAGTTACGACTCCGTAACTAAAATCAAAAGTGGAAGCGGAGGCAGTAGCGTTAAACACTACTAAAACGAATCAAAAACTCGATTATGTATAAACTAGCTTCTGCCAGCGGCTTCGTTCGCGTGAAAGTAGGTTTCTCCTTACGAACTTTGGACCTCCGTTTCATCCCCTTACGGAGTGATTCAAGATTCAACGCATTTTATTTGAAATAAACCATTTACAGGCGCTTTTGAAATGTCAAGAAGTCAGTCAGTCCGATAAAAGGTCCGATTTTTATCGGAGTCGAAAGTGCAAAATCAATCGGAAGTTCTAACCTTTCGAAATCGGAACTGAACCTCCGTAACATCTCTGGTTCTAATATTTGTATTTTTTTTTTGTTTAATTAATATTTTGGTGTATAATATAGTTTATTCTATTCTTTTCTATTTATCTAACTGCCGCCAAGCTTCTTACCTCTTGTGCTTTCTTCGCAAGTCGTGTGATAAGATTCTCCGGATACACCTGGTGAACGGAGAAGGAGGGCTGTTCCACGCCCGCCTGTCTCCGGATGTCCTCCCATCGCTCCTCACCGTAGGTCTGACGGATGTACTCCGCCATGTTCTCGAGGAGGAGCCCGTACATCTTGGAGCCTGGAACCAGAGAGAAAATGTTTAGTTTTCTTTTATTTTTAATATATATTTGCAGAACAGATGGTCGATGGGGATGAAAGATTCTGGGGTGGCGACCACGTACCGCAAGACGCAGCGTTGGAAGGCCTCTCACAAGTATGACTAATGACCTGGTGAGGGCTGCGGTGAGGGTCGCGGGATTGCGATGGATGTGAGACGCACAGGACCAGTCGTTACGGCAACACTTGGGGGAGGCCTATTTCCAACAGTGGACATAGTGAAAGGTGAAATGATGGTTTTTAGAAGAGCTGTGTTACATTAGGCTTTCAATAAAACCGACAGAAGATCGGTGACTGGTGAAATACATTTTTTAGACGGTTTTTAGTGGCAATTGGTAGCTGCGTTGCGTGTCCGATTCCTGTCAGGAACAAATATTTGTATGGCCTACATAGAGTTGTTCCGGGTGAGGGTGTCTTTTGCATATGAGCTAGTATGTTTGTAAATACTCCCACGATCTATGAGTAATTCTTAAAGAGGAGCAACGTTTTTCTTAAAAAAAAATTACAAAAAAATAAATAACCGACTTCGACTAAAAAAACACTAATAGGATCAAAATAACTTTAATTTCGGTAGTAGGTGTTTCTCGGTATTTTTTGTTTCTTATTTAACACCGACTCGTCCATAAACGACGGAGCTCTGAGGTAACAAACATAAAAAAAAAATATACAACCGAATTGATAACCTTAACCCTTTTTTGGAAGTCGGTTAAAAATAGAATTTTACGAGAGAATCTGTTATAAAATTGTGACTATATTTATTTCAGTTTTTCATCCGTTAACGGGAATTTAACTTAAACTTTCTGGCTATTTGATACCTTGACTATTTGAAATGTCCGTTATTGAATAGATATAATGGAGTTTCAGGTTACGATGCAAATCTTTTCTCGCAGAAAAGGCTACAGACCCTATTTTTTATTTTCCCATGGAAAGTCATCAGTGGAGAGAGAGGATAGTATTCCTTTAAACAAACACACTATCTTACACTTATTTATCATAATGAACACACATATTTTGATGGTTTATATTATTTAAGTATTCATCACCGATACATATATATTACACTCCAAAACTGTTTTACGTCCGTTGCGTCACAACTATAGGTTCAGTTGAAAACCAGCGTCTGGCACTACTTGTCTGACATTCATGCTGAACTAGACCTATTTTGGTGCAGCGGTGCAGTTGCACACAACAAAATTTTTTGCTTCTTTTTTATTTTTTGATTCGTGTTACCTAATATTGTGTTTGTGCCTTGTGCTGTACTAAATAAATTCTTTTTTCTTTCTTTTCTTTTTTTTTTCTTTTTCTTTCTTCAGTTTCCTTTTGCATTTCGGGTTACTGTAACTTTTTCAAATATTCCCGTGTCCCAGGCTCAAACCCGTCCAGTGGGAACACAAATGTGTTCTAATTCAGAGTAACCATTTGAGATCGAACTCGTAAATGCTCTCTTGGGTTAGAACTTACAAATTGAGTTTGCTTGACTCGAATTTTGATCGAACGGTTCTCATTTGTGAACGACTGTAATAGTTGGTTTGCAGTTAAAAAAGCAGCGTCAACTGAATGCAGAGTGCATTCAAAACGCGATTTAAAGTTTCGTCTAGGTGGCTTGTATAAAATAATCATCATTAATTTCGAATTCCAAATTCACTGAGGGAGAACCCCAAGAGAAAATTCTGTACCAGTAGTTAGAATCCAATTCAAAAAGTATTAAATCAGTTGATTTAACAAGAGAAACGTTGAAGAATTGAGGGCATTTGGGATCACTATCGTTTGCAAATCTTACCAATTTATGACAGGATATACCTTCAACATTATTCACGTTAAAATTGCCTTATTTCCACTTCAGGATATTAAAAATATCCTTTGGATAAAAAGTTTAATTCTGTATGTCTAAACCCGTGGTTTTCAACCTTGTTTTGACCAGGGATCACTTTGGATTCAATGTTGTTAGCAGGGACCAGAAGTCCAGAAGAAAATGTAAAGTACAAGTACAATAAATTATTTAGTATGTTTCTATAAAGGAACAACATCATTCTCAATACATTCCGTAACTACATTGGGAATAGATAAGCGACTAACTCGGTTACCGATGTTACGTCCGTCCCTCGTCAGTGTTGCATCTTATTTACTTACAGGTACTCCCTCCTCGGATGTTTTTAATCGAGAATGAGATATGTTTTATGTAGTTTTAGTTACGATTTAGTGTCGATGATTATAACGCGGTAAGACTCTAATGAGTTTATGATTTGCATCATCTAAAACACACACACATCACACACACACACACACACCACACATCACACACACACATCATCACACACACACACACACACACACAAACACACAAACACACACACACACATCATCTAATACTAGTATTACATTACAGTTATACAAGTAGAAAACAAATAATAAAAGAAAAAAAATAACGATGTATTGATTCGCATTGAGAGTAGTTACTACGCTTTATAGAGTGTTTCCATGTAAGGATAACAATGAAAACCAAACGAACCTTAGTAATTTCTACATTTTAAGGAGTCTTTCATTATATAGAAGTTCGTTGTATATAGCTTACAATGTATGTTATACCAAAAATAAACTTAAATGAAAAACTATAGCATACCTATATAAAGCGGTACATAAACGTGTCGCAACAAGTTTCTTAATTATTATATTTTTTTGCTTCACTCTGCGCATCACTGCGCCTCGTGACGTGATTACGACGTAAACCTTCTGCTGTTTAAAAAAAATAAAATTGTGCTTTTTCTTCATAGTATTAACACTTCAGCTTCTGCTTCCGCTTCCGCATCCGCAAAGATTTACTTTTGACATGTGTTTCTGTTTCCGCTTCCGTTAAGACACTACCGTTGCATCACTATCGTGGACCATATTTTACCTCTGTGGACCACCAGTCGTCCGCGGACTACAGGTTGGAAATCGGTAGTCTAGACCGAATGAATTTTAGTTACATATTATTTATATTTATGGAGGACATTAAAATTTTATGGTCTATTTACACAATGTTATGTGTAAGACATCACATAAGTTACTTAGCAAAGACATCCAGGATATTTTGGAGTTTTGGTTCAAAATATCTTTTACGTGAGCCAAATGGACTGCACTATTTGACTAATTAATTAGCTAGGTTATTATATATAGTTTCAGCTTACTTAGGTAGTTTTGAACGGATTTGAAAAATTCTTTCTATTTGTGATTTTGGATAAAGTTTGGTACAAAAATGAGTCAAATATCGTATTAAAATCAAATCAATGAATGTGCTAATTACAGATTAGATTCTACAAACGGTCGTAAATCAGACTATCACCAAGTTTGATCAACAAGTCAAAATAACGCTTTTTAAAGCGTATTGTCAGAGTCTGTACACGGGGGGTCTGTGGATTAACTACACCAAAAGGTCGCTGGATGTCCTGCGCGTCCAATACAATAATATTTTAGAATGTTGTTGAGGCTGCCCCGGTTCTGTAGTGCGTCAAGATGTTTACACAGAATCGAACTGACGGCTTTCATGCGATCATTCGGAAGAAGCTTGCATCTTTGGCGGCTAGAACCCGGGCCAGTAGCAACAGCATTCTAAAAACAGTCGCGGAGAGTGTGCTAGCTTCCTTTTTTAGGGCATTTTGTGGAGAAGATGAAACTGGAGTCATCTTCTGTGCTGAAGGCTTATAATAGTATAAAATAGTATAAGTAGATAATTATAATATAAAACTAACACTAGGTTTAAGGCAATTGTTTACTAATCCTATGGATTTTTTGTTGTCTGTGAAATAAATACATAATTATATTATTATAACATATTTTATTACAAAACCACTTCAATATGTCTGACTTTTATCATCATCATCGTCATCATTTCAGCCGAAAGACGTCCACTGTTGAACATAGGCCTCCCCCAAGCGTCGCCACAACGACCGATCCTGTGCGTCTCTCATCGACCGCACTCCCGCGACTCTCACCAGGTTGTCGGTCCACCTTGTGGGAGGCCTTCCAACGCTGCGTCTTCCGGTGCGCGGTCGTCACTCAAGAACCTTTCGGCCCCATCGACCATCCGTTCTACGAGCAATGTTCCCTGCCCACTGCCACTTTAGTAAAGACTTTTTCTTTTTCTAACTTTTATAAAGTCTATCAAATCGGAGTAACCATAAAAAAAAACCACCTATTGTTTATCTAGCATGGCCCATTGTGTACTACTACTACCACCAATTGCCATTACCGATAGCCATGCGTGTAGATGTTCCTCGTTTCCATAGTGCCGCCATGTTGCTACCGTTGACCTGCATTGATTTTGAAATACTGAACTGTGACTACTGTGAGGTTTCTTTTTGTGTGAAACTAATCGAAAAAGTACATATTTCCAGAAAGAATCTAAGGTTTTAAAAAAATTGCTTATAAATAAATTATCTATTCGTATATTAAAAAAAACTGGTTGACTAATATGCACTGCTGAAACAACTGGTACAAGATCGTGAAATTTTGTACAAAGCTCCCTTTTATGATTTAGGTGATCACTAAGAAGGGATTTTTGAATATTCAACTTTTAACCCCTTAAAAGAACCTCTTAAAAACCAGACAAACAAATTTCTTCCTTTACACCCCCGCATAAAGGAAGAAATTTGTTTGTCTGCAAAATTTTAGTAAATAGAAAAGGATTTCGTTACCCATTTTTCAAAATTATCGATATGAAACGATTTAGGGGTGTTAAAGGTTGAATCGAAGAGAATCTTGTTCCTAGGTTTAATAAATTTGAAACTTGACAACAAATTTTGATCAAAATGAATAATAAAGACTGTCACTATTTGTTTTTAAAAACTACCCTTAAAATACGGTTCAAGGGGGTGTTGAAGTTTTAGAAAAGATTCTGGCGAACGAAGTTGCTGCCAAAGTTCTAGTAGTTTTCTTAGAAACAAAGAGATAGATGTACAATATGTACATACAGGAAAAGATGTACCTACCTATACCCTATTCATCTGGGCTTGAGATAAAATGTAAACAAAGAAAACAATGTAGGTACTTTCGATCAAGTTTTTTCGACATGTTTGAATACATTATTACCAGTAATTTTTTGTTGTCACGCTTTTTCTTCGGCGAATAACAAGAATTCAACGAAAATATCTCTTATCAACAAGTTCATCGATGGTGAAAAAGATGGCGGATTATAACCCGCCAGATGACAAATCGTCACATTTTTATGTAAAATTTTTGCAGTATTATTGCTCTATAATTGAGTAGTATTATAAATGGTTTGTTTACCTTTTATCTCACAGCTCCCTGAATAGGGTATAGGTATAAATAGGTGCCGATATATTTTCTTCAATGCTCACGTAACATGATGGAGAAAGGGAAAATAGTAAAAAAACGCCATGAACAAGTGTTTATTAGGCCTTTATTTACTGTAAGCCTGTTAGTTTGTTTTGTACTTTGGAATAAAAATCCTGGCCATGAGAATTGTTGACAAAATGTGAAGTTTTTTTTTATCACCGAACAAATAGTAAGTTCCATTTATTTTTCCCAGTTATTGTATTGGAATGTCTATGAAAAAACTGTACCTATTTTTTGTGAGCTAAAATAGACTAGACAAGATATTAATTATTTTAATTGCCTTTAAATAACACTAGTTTGTGCCAGCGACTTCGCTCGCGGGAAAGTAGGTTTCTCCATACAAACTTTGTACCCCGTTTCATCCCCTTACGGGGTGAATTTTGAAACATCAAAAGTCAATTTTCATTTTGTTTTTTTATTCTTTGTAAATCTATATTCCTACACTACATTATACCCTCTGTGTAAAATTTTAGCGTTCTAGGTCCAGGGGTTTTGGGCTGGGCATTGATGAGTATGTGAGTGAGTTAGAACTTTGTCTTTAATATATACAGACTAGCTTTTGCCAGCGGCTTCACCCGCGTACATAAAATATAGCCTATGTCAGTCAGGGATAAACCAGCATACAAACAATAAAAAAAAAATAGCAATCGGACCAGTACTTTCAAAAATTAGCTCGTACAAAAAAAAAACTTTTCCTCTTTATAATGTTAGTGTAGATGTAGTTTAACACACACATAAGTCGGTCAATCAGAACTTCAGAAGGATCAAGCTGCATGCATAGTTGCATATTCCAAAGTGTAGATCTTTCTGTAGAAGAGCGGACAAGAAACTCCTTGAACATTCTTTTAGCCAATACATTATTTACATAATTCCTGCTCTACAAAAGTAAGTGATATCAATTTATTTCTAGCCTTATTCATTAATATTATTCGCGAAATAAAACAGTAAGTTGATAGATATAATATTATTTGAAGTCATAAACTTTACCTTTACTTTTCAATTTAATGAAAAACGATACTTTGATGAACTGTTGTTTTATTTTCGCAGAGAATTTAAATCAATTTCAGTTTATTGATAGAGGAAGGCCCTTTCTGACGAGTGGGCTACTTAAACTAGGCTAATATCTCTTTGAGGCGCGCGTGGAACATAACACCGTCATCGATTTGCGCTTTGTTCTTGCTGGACGGCGGCCGGACGGCGCCTCCGGTGACCTGGTCCAGAGCTTGTCCTGCGGCGGTTAGCCTTGAAGAGTTTTTCTTCCACACGCTTTCTGCTGCTGCTATTGCTCGTATTAATGTTTTGCTGAAGAAGGTGACTGCTTCTTATTCCTCCTTTGAACCAGGGCCGGACGCGAGAGATCACCGCTACCGATTGCGTCCACCAGGGCAAGGCGATGCTACGTAAAAGCGAGACAGACCTCCACGCTACGCTCCACCGTGTGGCTCCGGCCGATCCACTCAATGATAACAAAACAGGAACCTCCCGAAACAACCGCGTTCGGTGAGGAGGTGCATTAGGTTAGAGATTAAAAGTGAGGATGCCGTGGCATCTTTTTAGCCACTCCTCAAAATAGAAACTTATCACAGTGATTGTGGCGTGCCCGTGTGGGCAAGGGCTGTTGCTTCTAAATCCCAAGGTGGCAGGCCGGCAAGGAGGCTCGCTGCCTTTATAGGAAACCGTGCGGTATCCCCGTATAGACATGATCCTTTGGGACGAGTTCGCTTCCGCGCCTAAACTGGAACCTTGTTAAGAGCCAAGGACCGTACGAAATCTGCGTAGAGCCTGCTACAGGATGCCTCCGGACTTTGATTGGGCGCCGTTAGTGTACTTGAAGAAAAAAAATTTTTCTTTAAAAAAATCTAATTTATGGCTATTAGATATACGTAAGTACATACCCACACATCTTCGGAATTCCGCTAGCTAATTTAATATGGCCCTGTTTATGTACATACAGCATTACAAAGCTGCCTCGTTCATTGAATACGCTTTACGACTCGGTATCGTCATAAACTCATGAACCGTGCATCATAAACACCAAGCAAAGATAAACCACCCAACGTTATAAATCCAAATGTCATATTAACTAAATGTTCATGCTCGTGAACGGGTGCCGTCAGTTGAGACTGGTCATCTCTTAGCTGTCAGTGACTTAATTCAATTTCGATTTTTTTTAATTAGTTTTTAAATTATTATTACTTATCTACATTGTACTCACATATTAGAAGCGACAAGAAATATGTAACCAAGATTTATGTAACTCATAATATGACTTAAAAGAGTGTCCATGGAGTTTCTTGCGCGTTCTTCTCCATAGAGATTTACGCTTTGGAACGTGCAATTTAGCTTCACTTGTATTTTTTATTGACTGACCGATATTTTGACAATTCAAAAGTGTCTGTAATTGGTCTATTTTAAATAAACGTTTCTGATTTCTGTTATGTATGTCATCTATGTGTCAACATCTATTTTTTCACGTTTGCAATTTTTGATTTTTTCTAATTTCTACTTTTCGTGAAGCCTCTTATACCATCCATCCCCACATGCATGACTGTGTCGCCATTGGCCTAGCTGAAGGCGACTTTTCAGTAGCTTTGGTTTCCAAGCTGTTTCCTACTCGATTCCATACCACTGTTGCGCAAGGTGGCATGAATGCTGCTCTTGGAAGTATGCACGCAGATGATTGGAAATTTGGAATTCACACCTGTATTATGTCAGTGTCGTGGTGGCCCAGTGTTTAATGCACCCGCCTCTCATGAATGAGGTTGCGGGTTTGAAACTAGGCAAGAACCAATGTGAATATTTCAATTCATATACTTTTCTAAGTTTATCTAGGACATTACTGACACCCCGTGCCTTGGAAAGCATGTAAAGCCATTTTTCTAGTTGTCACACGCCTGAAAGTCTGACCATCAGTCTATCCAAGAACATCGTGTTGCCCTGTAACTTGGTTGAGGAGGTCTGATGGGCAGTCGCTCCAGGTAAAACTCGGGTGTTCAGCTGCATCCGGTTAGACTGGCAGCCGACCCTAAGCTAGTTGGGAAAAGGTTAGAGAGATGATGACGACACACGCCGGGTAATATAATAATAATACGTCACCATCCCACATGACGAGAATCTCGTGAAAGTTGAGAAAGAGAAACAAATCAAATATCTCCGACTTAGCACGTGAGGTTGTCGACATGTGGAATGTGGACTCGGCTGTCATTGTGCCGATTGTCGTGACCGCCAATGGCCTTATAGCCAAAAGCTTTGACGACTATTGGTCGAAGCTGTTCTTGCGCAGTTGGATCAAGGACCTGATACAGAAAGCAGTACTCCTCGATACGGCTCGCATTGTGAGGAGGTTCCTGTCTCTAGAGTCCTAACCACCGGTTGCTGTTAGCGGCAGCCCTGTTCCCGACACCGGTGGAAAACTATTTTTTACATTTTTAAATGTTTTTTTTTTTTAATATGTTTTGTAAAAATTTATTTAAAATTTAATTATATGTATAAAAAAAATTGAGTAATAATAAAATAATAATATTCACACAACTATCACACAACGCCGTCTAGTCCTAAGCTAAGCAGAGCTTGTACAAAGTACTAGACAACTGATAAATAAACTTAAATATTTCTAAATTCATACATATTTTAGATAATTTACACCCAGATACGGAATAAATGATTGTGATCATCACACAAACATTTTTCCTGGGTGGGAATCGACCCCACGACCTCCGGCATAGCAGTCAGGGCCACTAACCACTAGACCAACAGGCCAGTCAATTATGGGACAAGGGTAAAAGAATGATCTCATACCTATTACCTATGCGAAGGACTGAGTAGAGGTGTACCTTTTTTTTGAGGGTGGGAAATCATTAAGTAACCTCACGCTCCGTGTAAATCAAGAGGGAGTCTGACACTTCACACTCTCGTTTTAATTGACTAAAACCAGTTGCCCGTTGCGTCCTAGGGTTCTAAGAAGAGGTGTAACAAGCCCATTACGGTTAACGCATATATAATAGATTGAGGGGTTTCAAATATTCACTGCGGTCCTGAAACGCAAAGGGCATCAAACCCAGGATCTCATGTTCAGCAGCAGTGCTCGCGACATCTAGGCCAGCGACGTGGCTTAAATTTTTTTCAACATCAGTAAAAACAGTTTTGTTATGAAAGGGATGGCTTGGTATCAATTTAAAGGATCGCTTCGATAGCTGACTTGGCGAAATTTTACAGTTCACGCTTGACCTAACTGGTTTAAAAGTTAAGTGAACCGCGTAAACATGAAAGGGAATGATTTGTGTTTTTTTCATTTCTCCGTCATTCAATTAAAATTAATGTTAAAAAAAATGGGTTGAAAAAAATGTGTAGTTGGCTAGTTACAGTTTTATTTAAAATACGCCGTTTCGATTGAAAAACTTTGCTGTAATGCAATGCGGCTACCTTGCATTCAGTCAAATTTTAATTCGGCTGAAATAATGTGCGCTGCATAGTATGGGCACTTCGCGTTCTTAAAGCGGCTGCATCGTCTATACGCTGCTTTGAAAGTTTTAGTTCCAACGTAATAGAACGTATCATCACCATAATCCAGCTGAACGTGAGATAGGCGCATTTTATTATAGCGATATTTTTCAATCCGGCCCTATACGATACGGCTGCGACATAATTATACAACACTTGCATTAGTAAGCATTGAAATAAGCAGGAGTTATCAAGTCAAGAATAAGGAATTTAATGCAACATAGCAGAAAATCTGAAATAGGGAATAATATATTTCTTATGTAATAAGCAAGTCAAAGCTCCTCCTTGATTTGCTTATTACATAAGTAATATTTTTTATTTTTTGCCCATTTAATGCTCAAGTGATATTTGAATGACAATTTATGAAAAACATCGGATTCCCGCGACCTTAACCAGGTCATCCAACGCTGTGTCGCCACTCCAGAAACTTTTGTCCCCATCAGCCATCTGTTCCGCGAGCAATGTGCCCTGTCCACTGCCACTTAAATTCCTATAGTATGTAATGCTTCCTATAATATGGTAAAATTAATTACAAGCATGAATATGAATGCAGATTAGCCCAAGGTTATTATCATCCCCGTTAAAATTTATTGTTAATGGAAGCAGCTCGGCAAATAAGACTGTAATTAAACGCTGTATCGTTGTTTCCGTTTTATATTATTTTAATTAATGGTGACCTTCGTTATGTCTTTCTGGTTTTACGGCTTTAGGTCAACATCGTTTTTAGGGTTCCGTGCGTCAGTTGACAAAAATGGAACTCTTATAGCATCTCTTTGTTGTATGTCTGTTTGTTTGCTAAGATACTTTTTATCAGGAACGCGTGGAGGTATAAAGCTGAAATTAATATTGAATAACGCAATCTAGAGATAAAGCCGTGTATGCTCCGTTTAAAGCGCATATTTTGACACTTGCAACAAAAACAAAACTTGTAGGGGACTCCCCGTTGACCTAGAATCATGAAATTTGGAAAAAAGCAATGCTGTATAAAGGGAAAAAATCGAAAACCGTGAATTTGTAATTAAAACACAAAATACGTAATTACTTTTTTAAGATTCGAATACATTTTCGAAACTCGATTCAGGAGCAGAATTATTTATATCATACACAGGTAAGTCTGTACGGAACTCTCAGTGCGCAAGTCCGACTCACACTTGACCGTTTTTTTTTAAATATGTTATTAACCTAGTTTTGATGAAATTGTTGCAGTTATAGCTTCGTAATAGGTAATGCTTAATTCTTAATTATTTATTGTACACAAAACTTAACATAGTACACAATGATTAAATAATTTATGTACAAAGGTGAGCTTAAATTAACTCAAACTTTTCTCTCAGCAAAACTTTGAGTGATAGAGAGGGATTTTTCATACTCTGCCCTACCCTATCTATCCTACGCTACCCACCTACATACCCAACGGAACGAAATGGAACAGGATAGAATAGAATAGAATAGAATAGAATAGAATAGAATAGAATAGAATAGAATAGAATAGAATAGAATAGAATAGAATAGAATAGAATAGAATAGAATAGAATAGAATAGAATAGAATAGAATAGAATAGAATAGAATAGAATAGAATAGAATAGAATAGAATAGAATAGAATAGAATAGAATAGAATAGAATAGAATAGAATAGAATAGAATAGAACAGAATAGAATAGAATAAAAATACCTATTTTTTTGCTTTTAAATCTTTAAGCTGGTGAACGAAACAAAAAAAAAATTATTCATATCGATCCAACACTCAGTCACACTTCGCTCTTTGGTACTGATTTGTTATATATATTATTATATTATATTTTATTATTTTTTCTAAGTTATGTGCCATGTTTGTGCTAATAAACGCTTTTCTTTCGTTCTTTTTTTTTCTTTTATGCGAGCCGTTCTCGAGTTTTACCGAGACTAACGATCAGCAATTGATTTTTATATATAGATATAGATAGATTACTTATCCTTCCATTTATTTGAAGACAAGAGACTTTGAGTCAAGAGTGAATAGGTTACTCCTAGGCTAGCGTGCTCCAACATCGACCACATTGTAGCTTATCATCACGTGAGGTAGTTGTTTAACTTCTGCCAGTACAGATTTTACCTTTTTATAACTATCAATAGTTTCATTTTTTCTTGCTTGTTGTTGAATGTGAGGACATGGCTATGCTCAGGCGTAGCCATAATGTTCACGTTAAGGCATTGTCTACTAAGGCGTGATCCTCTCAACAAGGGTTAAGGCCAAGATTACATTAGCATCAAATGAAATGGTTCCACAAAACGAGTACATCTGTAAACAGCACACGTCAGTAGCAGTCCTAATTGGGAACGATTGACGTAAACTCATATAAATAGGGTATGAATATCCATTGATTGGCTATCTAAGCGATATGGATTTGCCATTAGCTGTCGTCAATCAAGTACAGGCTGGAGGTACTCTTGTGTGTGGCGGAGTTTATTCAGATTACATTATTTTTTTGACTTTCTGTCGCGATCTGTCTAGGTATGATGTGTTGTTTTCAAATAAAATGCTGTCATGCTTGCAGTGGCGTAGCTATTCCCAAAGGGCAACTTGTGATATGGGGCATATCAAAAGTTATCGAGATTGGCCTCTAAAGATATGACCAGACTAACTGGATAGATGTCATGTAAGACTGAGACCGATGACCTCGTATTCTAAATAGAAGAGAGACTAAGTTTTTATTGTGATCTTACACATAAGGTCACAATAAAAACAAACAGACAGACACAGAGCATGCTAGAACGAACGGAGCGAGCTGAAAAATGGAACATCCTATCATTTAGTAATTCATTAACTAGGTTGTGGATAATATGTTGCGAATTTTTGCAGACGGCCCCTGCAGCTTGGGGGCCCCGTCTCATTGGTACGGCTGTTACGGCGGTTTCTACGCCCCTGCATGCTTGGTACGCGCCAGGTTATACAATACTAGCTGCTGCCAGCGGCTTTGCCCGCGTGATAGTAGAAAACTATTCCAAGGGAACATACTCCCGGGACAAAGAGTATTCTATGTGTTAATCCTGGACATGGTCTACCTATTTTTTTATTACTTTTCTTTATTAAATATTTACCTACATTATGCTCACATAATAGAAGCGACAAGAAATATGTAACTAAAATTTATGTAACTCATTATCATTTAAAAGAGTGTCCATGGAGTTTCTTGCACGTTCTTTTCCATAGAGATCTACGTTTTGGAACGTGCAATTTAGCTAGATTTTTTTTTGACTGACCGACCTTTTGACAATTCAAAAATGCCTATAATTGGTCTGTTTTAAATAAACGCATTTGATTTTTGATTTCTTTCGTAGTTAGTTAATATTTGAGTAATCTATGTACATTATATTTTTTTAATATTAAAAATAACACTGTATTGTGAACCTAGAACTTGCGTAATAAGTACCAATATTTGATGTTATTTCTACCTAATTTGGCACTTTGAAAGGTTAAATAGTATACCTATCAAATAGGATATAGGTCACCAACACATAATAAAAATCCACGGTCAAAGTCACTAAAAGGACACGCATACAGTTACCAACTGTACTCCGAAGGCATTATCAATATATCAATACAATAGCTACTGAGTCTAATATTAGCCACACAATGCGACATTGCGACAATGCGCATGCGACGAAAAAGGCGCGCCAAAATCGTCGTTTCCCAAAATGGCTGCCACGTCTAATTCATTTCGTCCGTTTTCCGCGTGTTGATGAACAGTCGGCTATTATATAATAATTTGTTGGTATTGTGTTCGTCTTTTGGATTGTTTTAGTACTTGTTTATAACGAGAATCTGGATTAAGCGTACTAAGCTTTGGTGGACTTGTTTGGGAGCACGTAGACCAAGACCTGTACCATGACGTTTAAAGTAAGATTGTTTCATTCTTATTTCCAGTGTGGGTAAGAGATGGCGCTGGCGACAACCTGTATAGCTCTGTCTCTGGCTTGGTAGTTGATCTTCTATCTTAACGAGAATAAAGCAAATGTCATGGAAAATTGTTAAATCGAGGCAATCAATCTGGTCAGGGTTTTTTTATTTTTTTGCTCAAAAATCATCCAATGAGTTCTCCCGGTTTAGGGCGGAGGGGGAAGGCGTATCAGACTTTTACTGGCTAAAACCTAGTCCTATGTTCCTTCTTTGCCTTGCTTTATAAGGCCCTGGGTTTCCCTTTCGGAAGCCAAGTCATGGCCCCAGTAGCCCCTACGGTTTTGCACCGTTTTTTGACATCTCTTTGAGGCGCGCGTGGAACTCTATGCGCCGTTGACGACTAAGGCTCGGTCTTTACGGTTACCGGACGGCCAGACGGCGAGCAACCCATTGCTCATCGTCCGCGCCTAAGAATATGGCGAGGCCTACGGGATTTTTTGGAACAGTCACCGTGCCCCTGGTACGCAAATGGCAACTAAATGAACACGGGTGAGTTTTAATCAGTAAAAGTCGGAAAGCGGAGAAGTAAATTGATGATATCCGCAAAAGATAGGCAATCTGCCTAGCCTTTTTCGGGCAGTGTTGGGGTTGGCTTTTAGTCCAGCCGGATTTTGTTGAATCCCAGAATTTATAAGGAGGAAATACTTATCAGATCTTCACAACCCGAAGACTGGATTGGACTAGACCCTAGCTTCTTTGCTCGATTGGTGATGAGAGAAATTCAGAAGAAAGTACTGCGACACTTAACTGCATTTGCAACTAACCTTTGAGGAAAATGGCAACCGTTCAATCTCCAAAATAAGTCGTTTCAATAATAATATTTCGATAAGGTCAAAGATATTTTTATCCCAGACACACCTCATTCCATTCCATAATTAATCTGTCTCCAAACCTATCGATAGCAATAAGTAGGCGAATGTTATAAAAACAAACAAAGTCAACCTGATGACCCAATTTTGTCGCCTGACCTTTTAATTGGTCCGTCTCAGACATACCGACGTTACGACGTACCGTGCAGAAACGTGGTTAAATTATCATCATTATTGCAGAGCTTCATTGTCTCCATGGAGTATTTTTAGACCCTCGACCTCGCTTCACCCTGATTATTATTCCATCTATTTCGCTATACTCTCAAAAAGGGGGCGCGATGCGTGACGAATTTGTGAAATAGATTTTTTCTGTTGACTCGTTTATAGAATAACGATTAAGTTCTGGTTGATAAATGGTTTTACTTTCTTACCTACGTCAAAAGCAAGGTTGTTTTGGAGTGATCTGGAATCAACATTTTGAAGACTACCCGTGCGTGACGAAGGGTCTCCCAAAGGACTCTTCTAGGACCCACGTTGTTTAAGTTGCGAACTTAATGACTGGTGTTTCGTACCCTTAAGAGTAACAGTGATCGTTGAGTGCCCATTGAATCTAAATTGGTAAAGACAGTGCCATGTTAACTTAAATCTTTAGAAACACATCTTGACAAATAACATAATTTCTAACATGTAAGCTTTATTCAATTAGAAATCATAATTATATAACTTTTTATAAATTTCTAAACTAATAAATATTATAACTTAAAAGGTATTTAGACAAACTAAAAATAATTATATTTACAAACGGGTACGAAATTATTTCTAATGGTTTATTTTGCTTACTTAAACTAAAAAAAAATGAAATGGTGTCTACGGGCATTCATTCGATACCCGTAGACACCATTTTAATTTAAGTTTTAAAATTTTCTTAACCACTTATTGTTATTTAAATGTCTATATTTAAAAAAGTTGTAAAATAAAAAAAATAAGTTTATTTTATGCTAACATATTTTTTTTCTGATTACAGGCTTACATTATTATATATAAATGGCAAAGTTCTGACTCATTCACTAACTCATCAACTCTCAGCCTAAAGATTTGGACCTAGAACGCTGACATTTTGCACAGAGGTTAATTTTATGATATATACAGAGAATCATCATCATTTCAGCCGAAAGACGTTCACTGTTTGACATATGCCTCCCCTAAGTGTCGCCATAATGACCAGTCCCGTGCGTCTCGCATCTATCGGATTCCTGCAACCCTCACTAGGTTATCGGTCGACCTTGTTGAAGGCCTTCCAACGCTGCGTCTTTCGGTACGTGGTCGCCATTCCAGAACCTTTCGTCCCCATCGACCATCTGTTCTGCGAGGAATGTTTCCTGATGGCTACAACCCGGGAATCTTTAGGTTAAGAGTGAATAGGTTACTTCTAGGAAAGCGCGCTCCATCGTCGACCGCATCGTCGCTTTCCATCAGGTGAGATAGCGGTCAAGTGCGAACCTATCACGAATAAAAAAAAAGAATGTGCCCTGCCCACTGCTACTTAAGTTCAGATATTTTTTGGGATACTTCTGTAACTGTTGTTCTCCTGGGGTTCCAAAGTGTGTATGGAGAAACCTACTTTCATGAGTGATAAATCACTGGCAAGTATATAGTAGGTAGTACAATTGTTTGTTTGTTATTTGTCTTCTTTTTAGGATTCCGTACCTCAAAAGGAAAAAACGGAACCCTTATAGGATCACGTTGTTGTCCTTCCGTCTGTCTGTCTGTCTGTCTGTCTGTCATGACCCTTTATCTCGGGAACGCGTGGAGGTATCGAGCTGAAATTAAAACCATATTCTTAGGTCTGCGGTCCCTTGAAGCTGAAAAAATCACACTTCCAAGTTAACGAAAAAAAGATACGGCTGTTTATGTCTCAAAAAATGTAAGTTTTGACACTCTCGAGGAAATCAAAATTCATAGGGTACTTTGTGTTGACCCAGAATCCTGAAATTTTGCATAAAGCAAGGTCTTATAGCACAGGTATAGGAATAAATCTGAAAACTGTAAATTTGTTGTTACGTCACAACAAAAAAAAATTGTGGTTCGGGAAAATCTTCGAGACTCCATTCTGGGATTGAACTGTTTATATAGGTAAGTTTGTACGGAACACTCAGAGCGCAAGTCCGACTCACACATACCCAGTTTTTTTCCACCAAGTGTAATGCCATTTTGTGACAGGCAATATCTGTCCATTCCATGTTGCCTGGAAGAGATATTGGAATACGAAAAGGCTGCCAATTGTATATTTTACTTAATTTATTTTTAGTTAACTCTAGACATATGTATTCAAGTTTTTATTATTTTATTTTATTTTATTTATTGGGGAAAACAAACAATAACACATAGGAAATTACAGAAAGAAGGCTTAGAAGTAGTTTTATACATGTGATATCAACAACTATAACCAAGTAATGTAACTTTCATACCTGGCGAAAGTTCGGGGTGACGCAAAAACTGTGTTGAGCGAGGAAAGTTTTACCATAAATCATGTGAGCCTAATATCGATGCTCCACCGAATTAAATATATATGTATATATCATATTTGTTAACTTCAGACTTTGTTACGCCTGCTTTCTTACATTTTTGTCATAGCCTGACTTAACGCTCATTCCAACGAAAGATGCAGAGCTGCAAGTGATGTTAAATACTCGTAACCTATATAGAGAAAACCGTAAAATGGGATTATTGACGATCACACTAAAAACCAAAGTAAGTTATCACGAACGGAATGCAGGACCAATTTGGATCATTATTAACCCAAATGAATATGACGGTGAATATATATATCTAGGTCAGATAATTTCATCGGTAAAACGAATTTTAAAAGAAATTGTAAAGGCATAAAAACAATACTAGAGCTTAAAGTAGATTATGAAAAAAACATAAGTCAGAATAGACATCAAGCGGAAACTCTTTGATACCTTTAAACTTTACGTAACTATATATATAAAAATCAATGCCACTTTTCGTTGTAATTTTATAACTTAAGAACGGGCTCACCTATCCAAACTAAATGTTTAGGCTTTGTTCGGACTATTTAGTAGATGGTTTATGTGAAGTTTGCACAAAAAAGGTCGAGCAGTTCTTCATTTATCACATTTTTTGTAACAAATGAATTCAATAGGGTAGAGTAGGGTAGAGTGGGATAGAGTAGGGTAGGGAAGGGTAGGGCAGGGCAGGGTAGAGAGTAGACAGTTGACGGGAGCGAAGCCGCGGGCAAAAGCTTGTTCACTTATCATTATCAAAACTGAGCAGTCACAAAAGCTATGAAACTAAAAAATTGCCAGAATTTAATGGAAAGAAGTATGATGGGAAAAAGACTGTTTGATTGAATAAGAATAGCAACTAAAAATGTAACGAGAACAATCAGAAAGCTTAAATGGATAGGCAGGAAATACCATCAGAGGGAAAGAAAAATGGTCAAAAGGTAATTATTTATTTATTTACAACAACGTTCAAAGTCAAGTCAAAGTTAAAAGTTTTTATTTCACACAGGCCTACATGGGCACTTATAAAACGTATATCAGAAGCTAGTGCACGGTTCCAAATTGGTCGTTTCCTATGGAGAAGAACCGGCAAGAAACTCCATGTCACTCTTTTAAAAAGTGATTGTTTACAATATTTTCATATTAATAGACATTATGTAAGAACAGTGTAGACAAGTTGATATTGTACCCAAAAGCACAATAAAAATAATCATATTAAAAAAAGTGAGTCGTAATAGGAAGTAACCTAAGAATTCGCGACGTCCACAGTGTTCTCACATTCAGATTTAAAAAAAAAGGGCTATATAAAAAAAAAACAAGAAAAATAAATAATTACAATTATCAATAAATAACATGTCAACAAAAGAAAATTACTAACTAATTTATTGTGGTTGGCGTCTAATAATATAAAAAATATTGCAAAAGCAATGTGTAAGAAGAAAAGAAAAAAGAAAATGTATATATTTTCTATAACAAATGTGGAGCAGTCAATAGATAGATTAGAGATGTACACAATATTATGAGTTACCAGGGGGCCACATGTGCAGAAGCAGTCATTGCCAAACAAGCGTGTCTTTGACATAGTCTTTAACCTTTTAATACGCTTTTTTAGTTAGGACACGCTTAATATGGGTTTTGAACTTGCCCTCGCTAAGTTCAGTTACGGAGGATGTCCAAGGCGTTGTACAGTAGAAACTTACAAACTAAAAAAATACATTTAATAAAACTAATGGTAATGAACTGGTTCATGAGTCTCAGGAAAAGTAACGGTGTAGACCGCCCAAAAGAAGGGTCGGTGGTATAAAAGCAGTTGTAAGAGGCACATGGAAGACTTTCAAATGAAAGAGATAAATGTTGAGAGTTGGAGGAGAGCTTTGTTTGGTTTGCAAAGTGTTTTAAGTGCTATTATTCCAGGGGTGGCGCTTATCCGTATGTAACTCATTCAAATTCTTTCAGCCGTTTGAGCGCGAAAGAATTTGGAGGAAATTAAATTAAAATTCATTTATTTCGGAAACCAGTCCATATACATCGATAATAAAATTTTAAATTATAGTATTAAATAAAATAAAAAAATTATACGCATTACAAAATCACAAAATTACAATAATATCATTAATAAAAACACAATTAGTCAATAACAATCAATCAATAACACTAATGGGAACAAAGTGTAAAGTCATACCTACCACCATCACATATACCTGTTTTGAAAAGGAAAGATCCTACGACCAGACGGCTGTTGTGTCTGATCCAGGCCACTGCCCGGTATTTGATTTTGGTCTGTTGTAATTCTAATCGCACGAAGAATTCTGATGCCGCGATGCAGGATTTTTGCCCACAAATACATATCTACAAAGCTTTCCCTTTATAATGTTAGTGTGGTAGTATGACTACAACAAAAGAATATCTTATCAAGGAAAACTCAAGTTCTAAAGTAAGTCTAAGTAATAAAAACAGTCTAGTTTTATGCCAGTTTTACTAGAGACACATTAACACGGAGCTAAAGCTGTAAAATAGTGTTAATAAAAACCTTAGCCCGGGAACAATGGCCAGAAATGTGGATACAAATAACTTGCCCAGTGAAAGAGAATTAATAAATTGTATAAGGGAACACGTAAACAACAGTGGGCCTAGCTGGATTGTGAGAAATAACAGAAAGAATTGGTTGCCTTTTCAGATTTCAAGAAATATATATACCTCTAATGCTTCTGGCAGCGGCTTCGACTGCGTGAAAGTCGATTTCTCCATACAAATGGGGTTCGTTTGAACCCTTTGGGCAGTGAATTTTAGAAAATCCTTTCTTATTACTTGTAAGTAGTTTCATTTCGATACATTATAATCTATCGATAAATAACGAGTTAAATTTTTAGCAGTATGTTACGGTTCACAATCTTTCGACAGTTTACAATCTCGCGAGATAGATTAAAATCTAACGGTGCAAAATTTCAGCGCTCTAGATCCAAGAGTTTGGGGTGATGGTTGATGATGAGTCAGTGAGTGAGTCAGGTAAAAAAGGCACTTTGCATTTCTAGATTTTTTGAAATTAATTTTTTCTTTCAACTATTTTTATATGCAGCGTTAGAGCGATGGATGCGAGACGCTACTTTTTTTTTTACTTTATTTAACCGACTCTTAGTTAAATGTAAGGGAACCAAAAACGTTAGTTTTTAAACTAAATTAGCTCAATATATTATATAAGTCATAATCAATTTTAAAAAAAGCTACTAACTTTATTATTTTCATGTTGGCAATAATTCGCCTTCATCTTCTATTCGCCACTACTCAGACATTTCACACAGTTATGAAGACATGAGCGGAATTGAAGAACTAAATTCTGATTAAACCTTTTTAGTTCATGATTCGTAAATAACTTTAAATAAAAAAAATATCTAGTTTTGCTCACCCTATCAAACTGAATCGATTTGGCAGCTATGATGACACTACTTTAGTTACTATAATCTTATTTGAATCGCTTAGTGCTTTTATTTGAGATACTCCTATCTAAGCGTCATACTGTGGTTATAACTCATCATTCAGCCGACAGACGTCCACTGCCCATATACTGGGATATAGCCCCCCCCCCAAATGTCGCCACAATGAACGGTCCTGTGCGTCTCGCATCCATCGGACTCCTGCAACCTTCACCAGGTCATCGGTCCACCTTTGGTTTCCTTGCGTGATCGAATCAGAAATGAAGATATCCGCAGGAGAACCATGGTTGCCGACATAGCACGAAGAATCGCCAAACTTAAGTGACAATTGGCAGGGCAATGGGCAGGGCACATTGCTCGCAAAACAGACGGCCGTTGAGGCCCAAAGGTTCTGGTGTGGCGACCGCGTACCGGAAGATGTAGTGTTGGAAGGCCCCGGGTCCCTACAAGGTGGTCCGATGACCTAGTTATAACCATTTTATTTTAAAATTTAATGCGAGATGTAGATTGACATATAAAACACAATAGTAGATTATGTGACAAGGGGATAATGTAGTGTTTTTGAGTCGCAGGCGGCATGTTGAATTCCGAACAAAACGAAGGTTACTAAGTTTTGATCCCGGACGCCAGTGAGGGAATTATATTATTAAGTCCTTATCTAGGAGCGAGGGAGGTAATACCTAAGTTAAACCGTTCGAGTCGAAGGTAACGCTTGCTCAAATCGACCATCGGCCACATGTAGTGGTCGCGAGCGTCAGCTGCCTTTGTGGCCGTTTCTAGGTTCTTGTTGCGGTGTTTGTGGCTGTCGCGTGTGGTTCACATTTGGAACCTTCCGAGAGGAGAGACGAGCTTTTCTTAATCCTATGGAACTCGTACATAACTACTATGCTCAGTTCAGCGCTCAAGTTGCCTCTCAAATCGAAGAGAAACGCCCGGGGCCACAGAGAAGAAACTGCGAGACTTTGTCAAGCTAAGCCTGTGTGTGGCGACCCTAAAATGTACATATCTACTGTGCCATACAACACTGTACGATCTTTAAAAAAGGAATGTCATTGTTAAAGGTTTTGGAGCATAAGTTTTTTAATATCTGCCAACAGTGAAACATGAAAGTTTTTGGAACAAATATGGCCACATTCTTATTCGAGTAACTGAAGTGTGTGAGTAAATGGTCGTAAAATCTCGCCCTTGGAATATTTTCAAGGACGAACAACTTAATAAAAGTAATGAAGCTTAATTAAAACTTTACACGTTTAACGTGTCTCTAAAGATTGATATACCTAATACCGAAGGATGTAGAGTGGGATTGTTTAACCCAATATACGAGTACCTAATATAAAAATCTTCTGTCACAGTGTTTGTTATCGAATACCTCCGAAACGGCTTGATCGATTTTTATGGTTATTTTTTGTATATATTTTTTTGTTTTTTTTTTTTTTGAGGATAGGTTATAGGCTATTGTTTTACCCTTATACCCCTTTTATTCTTTGACATTTATAAGGCAAAACAATGTTTGCCGAGTCAGTGTCTAATGTGTCTATAGATTGACATATCAAGAGATGTACCTGAGTGAGTTGTTCAAACAAGTGTCCGCGATCTTAGAACGCAAGGAGCTGCTAAAGGATCATAGATAGGTTATAGTCAGTAAAAGTCTGATACTTCCAGAATGGTAGAAGTAATTTGATAATACCAATCTCGGTACCAAAAAAAAGACAAGTATTTTGATAATAGTGTTGCAAGAGTGATGTGTATGCGTAATTGCGTAGCTATGTGTGCGTGCTTACACCGCCACCGTGTTAGCTATATATTTACTCTATCTTATGTACAAAGCGTTTTAAGAATGCATTCATTGTGCGTACAGCTAAGGAGTTGGATTGAATAGTTGGAATGAATAGGTTACTTCTAGGCAAGCGTGCTCCATCGTCGGCCACATCATCGTTTATCATCAAGTGAGATAGTGGTCAAAAGCGAGCATATTCAGAACAAAAAAAAACATCAAATTCGCGCAAAAAAAAAAAAACAAAAAATACTACTATAGTGCTTGATCTTGATTGAGTGTAATCAAAGTAATGTTAAACTCGTTAAAAAATAAAAGGCCCGTTTTGACATTTGAGAAATACCCTAGAATGTAACTTGGAACGAAATTGAAAGAAACAATAAATTAATTACATAAAGCGTTTAAAAAAAAATACATACATTTTTTTGGCGCAGTAAATAATATGATGGAATATATTGCGAGTATTCTTTTTGACAACTTTAGTTAGGTGTTTTTCAACGAGAAATATACTAGCATCCAATAGCAACTGTGCGCTGTGGTTTCATTCGGTAGCTGACATACCAATAAAGCATTCCATATACGAAATTGCTATTCAGTACATATTCAGAGGATGAAACTGGCTGGAATAAAGTTTTACGGTTGACATTTTAGCCTTTAGGTTTTATTTTCATTTTATGAAATATTGCCACTCACATATATCTTCAGTGTGATATAACGTTGTTTAAAATGTACTTGGGATCTTATATTTTAGTGTTACGATTTGATAATCAGGTATTCAGCATTGCGTTTGATAGACTAATTTTTTTTTGTTAGCCTTCTGTTCCTCATTTGGTCAAAGACCTCCCTCCACTCCTTCAATCATTCTCGGGCTCGCGCTTTCTCTTGCCAGTTCTGGTGAAATCTGTTTAGTTCGTCCTGCCATCTGTTTCGTGGACTGCCGCGAGCCCGTCGCACTGTTCTAGGGCATCAACGTTGATAGACTATAAGTGGTATACAAATAACATTCAACACACTTTAATTAATATTATAGTTACACAGTAATTTTATAACTGACAATTCTATTTATTAAATGTTAGCTAATTTTCTTTGATCCGTCACGATATCAAAATAAAAGATTTCTTATTTACACTTTTTCCCGCCAAGATCATTCATCCGCAATCTGTCAAGCCGAAATGTCATTTTGACTTATAAATTATAGGAATTCGTTAAACGGCATAGTTCTCAGGTATAAAATTGTTGATTGGTTGTTTTAGAGATGTGGTTTTATCTGACGTGGCCTCTACCTTTGGCACTAAAACATATATAACCTCCTTCTTTTTGAAGTCGGTTAAAATAGGGACCAGTCAGATTTGTTAGCCATATTTGGTATTAAAAATAGCTGTCCTTATAAATACATATGTCCTTGTAAATTACAGGTGTGTTTTAGTCAGTAAAAGTCTAACACTCCTCACTCACTCGACTCACCCAGAACGTGAAAAGTTATTTTAAAATTTCCCACCCACAAATGCTTTATTTATTCGACTTGGAATACGTATTGAAGTTGATTTATTACGTCACAGGGTGTCTTTACTGGGTTCCTCTGAAATTCGTAACTAGGTTGTTTTACATCGTATCGTAGAGACTGTGGATCTAATCTACTAACTGCCGATTTATTATTACCAGAAAAATAAAATTGTGTTTTCCAGAATTGAATCTGATTGTGAACGGCTGCTTAGTAATTTAAACCTTATACATATTAATGTCTATGGCGAGTAGGGTTCCATGCGCGCCTCAAAAAGATGTCAGCAAAACCGTATAGGCCCAGCAGGGCCGAAGCCTATTGGAACCATGGGTTAGCTTCTGAAAGGGAAACTCGGGGTCCTGGTACGCTAGGGAAAGAAGAAACTCAGGAGTGGGTTTTAGTCAGTAAAAGTCTGTCACGTCCTCCCGCTCCGCCCTAGAGCGTGAGAAGTCACTGGATGATTTCCCACCAAAAATTTTTTTAATAATATAATTAAAATACCTACATATAAAATTACAGTAATATTTTATATTGATATGTTTTTTGAGTGTGTATACTGTCGATGGAAAAATCACGAAGATTTATCATCTATTCGATTGTTTGTTTTTCTTCTCGTGTATGAAGCCTTGACCTTAGAACGCCACTAGAGTGTTTATTTATAGGTGTAAACGTTGGGCACTATTTTTGCCCAATATCTTTCTTTGAGTGATCAACATTACAAAAAAAATCGGCCAAGTGCGAGTCGGACTCGCGCAAGAAGGGTTCCGTACCGTCCGTAGCAAAAAACGGCAAAAAATCACGTTTGTTGTATGGGAGTGGGGATATTTATTTTATTCGGTTTTTAGTATTTGTTGTTATAGCGGCAACAGAAATACATCATCTGTGAAAATTCCAACTGTCTAGCTATCATGGTTCATGAGATATAACCTGGTGACAGACGGACAGATAGACAGACAGACGGACGGACAGCGGACTTTTAGTAATAGGATCCCGTTTTACCCTTTGGGTACGGAACCCTAAAAATATATACAACATGTAACTGGAATAATACACATCCATATCTACACTAATATTATAAAGAGGTAAAGTTTGTTTTTTTGTTTTTAGGAGGTAATCTCTGGAAGTACTGGTCCGATTGCAAAATATTTTTCACCGATAGAAAGCTGCTTTGTTCCTGAGTGACATATTTTATGTACGCGGACGAAGCTGCTGGCAAAAGCTAGTGGTGTATAAATTAGAAAACAATCATAGTACAAGCACTGAAATTTTGCTTAAATGCACTTGGTAGTATTTTTTTAAGAAATTAGTTAACCTAATTGTAGTTCTAATCGTAGTCAAATGTGCGATTCCCCCAATCGCACTATGCGTATACGAATATGTATACTCGTACGAATACCAATGTAATATGGTTATGACATAATCAACATTTAATCCTTGATTGTATTATGATTAAAAATCGCTTATTTTATAAATAGCTGAAATCGATTCATTTCTTTTTCTTTTTTTTTCTTTTCTTTCAAGATGTGCGTTCAATGTTTCATGTTGTATATTCCTACATATGTATTTAGGTGTAAGTTAACATGTAGAAATTCACCCAGTCTTACCAAGAGGTTACTTGGTTGTAGAGCTGATGAATATTCGCTCCATACGATATGGCCAAGACATGTCTGCCGAAGGCTCGACAAATTGTAGTCTAAAGTAGCACAAAATTGGTATCCTGTGACAGTGAGACGGGATTGCGGCAGACCGCGAGGGGGATGACGGCACGAACTAGACAGAATTCGTCAAAACTGAAAGGCGTGAGCCCGCGAAAGATGGAGTAGACGGAGGCCATTGACCAGGAGTAGGACATAAAGCCTAAAAAAAAATTAAATCATTTTTCACAGTCATTTTAAGGACCCGATTAAATTGAAAATGCTCGATTTCGAATTAATTGAGCCGTTTCGGTTTCAATTTATCTGATACCCGATGGCTCGACGAATTCAATTTGTGTCCGTCTGTTCGTAGGTACTGTTATATTGCAGCTAGCTTGGAGGCGATATTATTAAATTTTAAGTCCCTTTGCTCACATACATTTGTATGTAGGTATGTTGGGTTTGCAAGAGATTACTAGCTAAGTGTCTAGAAAATAAATTGAACACCGTGCACCGGTTCTAAATCTTATTCTTTAGTTTTTTCTCTTTCTATTTTTCTTGTCTCGTCGTTCATTATTCAAAGGTAAAATTGAATGTCGAGAGTTTTGGCGGATTTTTTTCTAGTTAAGTGGCTGTTTTAATTTTATTCGCAAATTGATACCCAGTGCATATTGCGATGTAAAATTAGTGTGTTTTGTATTTCACGTGTCTACACAACTGGACACTATGGAATCATTGAAACAGGCACAAAATAGGCGTGATCTCAGTAAAATGGAGCTCAGAATTTTATCGCAGTAGCTATCAACTATCTGAGCGCAGCTTGCTCGCAGCTAACTCGTTACATTTGCTGCCAAATACTTACTGCAAAAATATTAGAATGTTTTAAAGTAGGGTTTTAAAAAAAATGCAATTCAAATAGTAGGCCAATAGATGCGAGATGCACAGGACCGTTCATTGTGGCGACGCTTGGGGGAGGCCTATGTCCAGCAGTGGACGTCTTTCGGCTGAAATGATGATGATGATGATGATGAATTTCATTCAATTCTATAATAATAAATATAATAATAATTCTATGGGTTATATATGGCCTGAAATAAACGATAAATAAATAAATTAAGAATTCATCAAAATAAGTAGGTAAAATATCTTAAAATAATTTTTGATTATTTTGTGATAAAAAATAAACCTTTTTTAAAAACAGCAGAAACCGATTCAATCGCTGATTTTGAACATACTTTCAGGACGTTGTATTATGTGGTATGTTGTAGATTACTATGTATTACATAATTGGGAGAGGAAATGCTCTTTAATTTTTCTTTAATGTCTGCTGGGATTCAGGCCTTCTCTCTAGGAGAGGGAATGGGCCTTAATTCACTGTGCGGGCCCAGTGCGGGTTGGTGGATGTCATATTGTCTTCGAATTTCTGGCTATATAGGGCATGCCGGTTTCCTCACAATCCTTCACCATTTAGAGCAGTGGTGATGAATGAAATTACTTACACAAAGTAATGTGGCTAGCTAGGTTTGAATCTACGACTTACAAGTCATAATTCAGGGCCGTTACCACTGGCCCACCAGTGCTTCACTATCTATATGTGTGAAATTATTTATTAGTTTAGTTTTATAGTATATCTTTTTTTTAATAATTTGAACTAGTGTTTGACTACGATCCTACCTGATGGTAAGCAGTGACGCAATCGTTGATGGTGAGGCCCACTAGTTTATGAGGAGCCTATTCACTCTAGCCTTGAAGACACCCAAATTAATATCGGACGGGAAGACCGCAGCAGGCAAATTGTTCCAGTCCTTCGATGTACGCGGTATAAACGACGAGGTGAAATGCTTAGTCCGTTGTAGTTACTTTACATTCTACTGAACGGAATAATGTTCTCGTTGAATCCAGGTCAACATGTCAACAGAAACACAGTAGTAAGTAATAAAAAAGTGATAAACACGAGAAGGCGTGGCTATTAACTGAATCAATAATAATCAATATCAATTGTGGGGATTAGTCGAACAGAGCGGAACAAATAATAATATTAATCGCTGCTCTGGGTAATAATGGGTGCGATAGCTATTATTTTCGACATTTTAATTATTTTATTGATACAAGTATTTCGACAATTGATAAGTACCTATTGCCAGAATCGAATAGCTACGGATTTTTGAGTGGAGACGGGGCAAATCGTTGTGTGTATTATAAACACACACACACACGCACTGAGGGTACATCTTCTGGATTCGCACCGTAACGTCAATTTCAAGGCGTTCGTGGTGCGAGTTCCGAACACTTTTCTGCCCCTCATGTTGAAGGAAGACTTTTAGCCGCAGGGCGTGGTGTTCCATCGCTTCCGCGGACAGGTGGCACAGATCAGCACGAAGTGAACTTAGTGCAATGTGAAGTGTTACTTACTATCATGGCCCTAAGTCTTATTTACTAACAATAACTTGTATTTACTCTATATACGTTACTCTGTAAGGTATGTATCTATGGGCCAAGAAACCTGAAAATAAATGATTTATTATTATTATTCCATTTATTCATTTTTATGTATAATTTACATTTTTTAATATTTCTTTAAAAAACACATAAAAAACATTTAGAAACATAAAACAATTGATGTCCGCCAGTGTCGGGTACAGGGTCCAAGCTACCGGTGGTTAGGGTTCCAGAGACAGGAACCTCGTCACAATGCGAGTCGTATCGGTACTGCCTTTTGTATCAGGACCTTGATCCAACCGCGCAACGACAGCTTCGACAGATGACGTCGAAGCTTTTGGCTATAAGACCATTGACAATACAGTTCTGGCGATGATTGCTGGCAGATTTGATTGCCCTTATATTGGACATTGCTGTAGCAGACATGTTACTAGCTATGACCGATAGAGTAATATGTATTTCCTTATGTGTGTGTGTTCTGTTCTGTGATTGTTGTATGGGCTATTAGTTGCCTGAAATAAATGCTTATTTTTTAATCATTTTTTTTATTGGCGATCACGACAATCTGCACAACGATAGCCGAGTCCACATTCCACATGTCGACAACCTCGTGTGCTAAGTCAATTATTATTAAGTATTATTATAAAGGGTAAAGTTTGAGTGTGCGTGTATGTTTTTTTCTTCTTCACGTTCGAACGGCTTTTTGGATTTGGATGAAATTTGGCGCATGGGTACACCATGTCCGGAATGAAAAGTGTCCTGTGTGTGTGTGTGTGGTGTGTGTGTGTGTGTGTGTTTGTGTGTGTGTGTGGTGTGTGTGTGTGTGTGTGTTTGTGTGTGTGTGGTGTGTGTGTGTGAGTTGTGTTACTTTTATGGTGTACAATAAAGTTTATTCTATTCTATTCTATTCTATTCTATTCTATTCTATTCTATTCTATTCTATTCTATTCTATTCTATTCTATTCTATTCTATTCTATTCTATTCTATTCTATTCTATTCTATTCTATTCTATTCTGTTCTGTTCTGTTCTGTTCTGTTCTGTTCTGTTCTGTTCTGTTCTGTTCTATTCTATTCTATTCTATTATGTGTACTATTCCAGGATATGGTTTATCCATGTGCTAAATTTCGTTCAAATCCATTCAGCCGTTCGAGCGTTACGAAGTACTTAACTAACATATGCACACACACTCATAAAATATTTGAAACTCTCATTTTCTCATAAATAGATATGATAGATTCAGATCTTACCGAGTTTAGTTTATTTCGTAAGTACGAATATTGAATTAGATTAGGCAAAGTAATCTGGAAAGAAAAAAACCAAACCACATTCGGATTCGCACACTGGAAGTTCCGTACAAACTTTCCTAAGAAAACAGTTCAATTCTCGAATTGAGGTTATGAAGATTTTCTGAATCGCAAGTTTTTTTTTGTTACGTAACTACAAATTTACAGTTTTCAGATTTTTTCCTATACTTGTGCTACGTGACCTTGCTTCATGTCAAATTTCAGGATTCTAGGAAAACTTGAAGTACCTTATGAATTTTGATTCCCTTCAGAATGTCGAAATTTACGTTTTATATCGACATAAACGGCTGTATCTTTTCTTTTCGTTAACTCTGATGTTTGATTTTTCACAGCTTCAAGGGACCGCAGATTTGACTAAATACTTTTAATCTCATCTCGATATCTCCACGCATTCCCGAGATAAAGGGTCTTGACAGACAGACGGACCACAAAGTGATCTCATAAGGGTTCCGATTTTTCCTTTTGAGTTACGGAACCCTAAAAATAGGAAAATTTAAATATCGCGAACTACCTAGGGCTTACAATCTAATAATATCTGTCGTCCCCAAGATATTTATACCATATCAAAGTTGCTATAGCAGACGGACACAAATTGGATTTATCGAGCCATCGAGTAGTTATCCGATAAATTGAAACCGAATCGGTTCAATTACTTCGATATCGACCGTTTCAACATTAAAACAGGACTTATCATATGAGAAATAATAATAATCTTTTTAGTGCTTGTGTACTTGTCTCGGGTGCACAGGTAGTGACAGTTGCATGCGATTTTCCATAAAATACAGCTTACATTTTAAAAACCTTTTTAATAAAAAGATAAGTAGACCAAAAATAATATTTTGCTAAGGTGGCCGCTGCCTCAGGGAGATGTCAGCAAATCGTAGGGGCCCAGCAGGGTCGAAGCCTACTGGGGCCATGGGTAGTGTGAAAACGAAACCCGGGGTCCTGGGGCGAAGGCAACGAAGGAACAGGAGTGGGTTTTTAGTCAGTAAAAGTCTGACACTATCTCCCGCCCCGCCCAAGGGCGGAGGATGTCATAAGATGAATTTCCCACTGAAAAAAAAAACCTCCCTCCCCCACTTTGAGTACGATGTGCAACGATAATATTACGACATTTTTTAAATTGTTAAGTTTGAGAAAAAATTCTTAAACTGTAAAAAATCTCAGGATTTTTAATGGAAATCAGACCTTTTCTCCGGACTTTTGAATTTTTCATCTGGTAACCCTACATGCGATCCTTTGACGAAAGTGCAAGTGTTTACTCTAGTTGTGGTGACGTAACGACTCAATGTGTTTACAAGACTTACTACCTGTGTTAGTAACAATAATAATATTCCCAAACGGAACAGAGCTTGTAGTATGAGTACAAGATAACTGATAAACATACTTAAATATTTCTGAATACATTCATATTATAGATAAATTACACCCAGACACAGAACAAATGATCGTGCTCATTACACACACATAATTATGTCTTGGGCGCCAAGCAGCGTTCACTAGCCACTAGTGTATTGAAAAACGTCGTTTGATGCACGTAGAATTTTGTCACTGCAGCACCGTCGCCTGCGGCTCGGGTGAATTCTGCCAGCAAAATTGGCATTGCGATGACATTTCTCCATTGTATCAAAATGCATGATTTTTTTAGATAGTCAAGCGTAAAATAAATACTAAGAATCAAACGCGAGCTCATCAACAATAAAAAATGCGAATGGGCGCTTCACCTTTATTTCCTAGAGACCATTTCCCAATAATACTGTTTTATTGAGGTGGAAAGTCTTCAAATAAATTCTCCCGTTTTGGGTGGAGCGAGAAGGTTTATCAGACTTTTACTCGACTTTTACTGAAAAAACTTGTGTTCCTTACTCGATAACTCTTTCGAATAAGCCCTGGCAGGCGTCGGCTCTAGCAGCCGTCGCCAATTTTGCTGACAGCTCTTTGAGGCGTCCTTGGACCACAATGCGCCGTCGACTCTAACCAAGAGGGTCAAGGGTCACCAAGAGGACTCGCTGGAGCATACGGTGGAGGTGTGCCTCTATTGTGCAGACCGCCCGGAGGGGGCCCAACAAAGCCGAGGCCTACTAGAGCCATAGGTCGACTTCTGTTTAAGTCTGTAAAAGTCTGATACGTCCTCCCACTTCGCCCTAAAACGATAGAAGTCATTATATGATTTGCACCTTAAAAAAAGGGTAGAGGTCTGTCCCATTTCCCGATAAGCTGGAATCGCCCATCAGACCTCCACAGACCCATTACTGGGTACCCCTTGATAAGACTGGATATGTTTTTGACATGTTGATTATCCAAACAGAATAGAACTTATGGGATAAACATAGTGTTCAACGTTACACCTATAAATAGACACTAGTGGCGGTATAAGGTCAAGGCTTTATCCACGAGAAGAAAAACAAACATCCGAATAAACATAAGTCTTCGTGATTTCTAATTTAAACAAGTTTAAACATGTTAGTGATTCATTCAATCAATTAAATTACTTCTGTACCTTTTATGCCTTTTTTTTCGGTGGGAAAATCATCCAATGGCATCTCTCGCTCTTGGGCGGAGCGTGAGATAGTGTCAAACTTTTACTGACTAAAAACCCACTCCTGTTTCTTTTTTGCCTTCGTTCCAAGGCCTCGGGGTTCTCTTTTGCATCACCCATGGGCCCAGTAGACTTCGACCCTGCTGGGCCCCTACGGTTTTGCTGACATCTCCTTGAGGCGCGCGTGGAACACTACGCGCCGTCGACAACTTGGGCTCGGTCCGGAGGGTTATCGCACGGTCAGACGGTGAGCTACCCAGTGCTCGCCGTGTACCTTTTATAGCATAAAAGGTATATAGGTTATAAATACCGCAAAAAAGCTACGTTTTCGTAGGATTGTTTAGATTGTTCTATGTATTTTTTGTGATGTTCGTTAGTTGCCAAAGAGAAAAAAAAGTTATGGCACAATAAACAGTGCCCTAAGATACACTAATACCTATTAATTAATACTTTCGCGGCCTTGTAAGGTCAAGGCCGGAAAGGAGAAGGAAAACAAACATCTTAATAGATCTTCGGGATTTTTCTATCAACAGATAACAAACGAAACACTTTATAAAACAAATCGTTTATGAAATTTATTTAAATTTTCTATAACTACCAAGCAACAAGCAAGCAAGTCTAGACGGCAATTTTTTGGGCCATAATTCATCACTTATCAAATGCAAATATGTTTCATCATATTCCCTTTTCGAATTTTACTTGAACCCTTTATAAAAACCATTTGTCGCAGGTATACACAATCAATAATTTTCAATCACACTCGACGTGTTCAAATCAATTTTTTTTTCTGTATGACATTGCTTCAATCTAATAAAGCGAAACACAACCACATCTCCTAAACAACCAATCAATATTTTACACCTGTGAAATCTTCAGACAGCCTAGCTGTCTGAAAACATCTGTATATATAAAACCGAAATACCACTAATAATAATAATTGCCATTTATTCTCTCTTCACAAAGCTGACTTAAAGTTAATTTTGACAAGACAATGTCTCAGCTGTATTCCACCTTTGTGAGAGACTCGTGTCTGTTATAGGTTTTCGGAAAAAACCTGTGTTACAGGTCACCAGGCCCCTTCCACAGCCAGAATGAACTATTACAGAGTTACAGTGCAAGAGTCGAGATTGAATAACAATGAAAAACTAGGTAAGAGTTGCACAATAAGCTTAATACCGCTCACTGATTAATTACGAAATCTTAGAAACTGTAACACCTACAAACTTAAAAATTGGCAGATAGGTTGCTTATGAGTGTAGACGTCCACTAAGAACGGATTTTACGAAATTCCACCCCTAAGGGGGTAAAAAGGGGGTTGGAAGTTTGAATGGAGAAATCAACTTTCGCGCGGGCGAAGCCGCTGGCAGAAGCTAGTCCTCTAATATAAGTCAAGGCTTAGACAAGACGACATTTAGGCTTGACAGAACTAGAAAAAGATGGCGGATCGGCGTTCCCGCCGATCTCATTACTTCTTTCCAGGCTTATATCTTTTATTTTAGTGACGTGCTGGATCAAAGAAAACAATATATGAGAAAACTAGCTTCTGCCAGCAGCTTTGCCCGCTTGACAATAGATTTCTATATACAAACTCAACATACGCACACATCATCACATTACATGCTTAAGAGGACGTTCCAATCACCTTCTAATGTAAAACTATTCAGTTCAGAAATAAAGATTTAGTACTTTTTTTTTAAATTAGATCCAAGTTCATTGACCTTGACCTCAAAGTCATTGACCCTGGGTGTCCCAGGTGTTTCCTGACGTTCTATACCTACGTCAAGGTCAAGAGGAGGTCACGAGGTCAAGGTCAAATACCTTGACCTCAAAGGCCTTAACGTTGAGGTCAAGGTCACATGCAATGTCCCCCGATGTTTTCCCACCCTTCTACTCCCACATCTCACCGGATCCCGAAGGCTTGTTAGGCGTTGTTTTTGTAGCAAAATTTCAGTCTTTTTCCTCAGTGCCCCGTTTCGTACTCTCCAACCGCAATGTGCCCTGCCCACTGCTACATAAGTTTGGCGATGCTTCGGGCTATGTCGGCGACCTTGAGGGCAAATTGGTTCTCCTGCGGAAACTCCCTTTCCATTGCCCTTTGGGTGACTTTAAGCATATCGATAACGTTTAATTACTTGCTTGGCGCAGATATTTATAGAGGCTGTGGGAAGTCGGTCGTGAAATTAATTTTGTTTAATGACCGTAAGTAAGATAAGGCAGAGCCTTCCAGCCAACCAGTCGGGCGTTGCAGTTAGCCATTTTACTAAAGACGCACCAACTGAATATTATTTAGGCCGCAAAGAACAACTGTTGAAATTGTTGATGATATTATTAAGTGGCCACATATTATATCACCATGAAATATACCGGCAAAATAATTTGCTACGTTATATCAAATTAAGTTAGTGGCTAAGTCTCTTTTTTGCTGGCTTGACTTCATGACTTTTTGCTAAACTGTAATTTTAATGTTGCCACTTATATAAATCATAATATGCTTTGCTTTCCGTATTGCATTAATATACTTAGGAAATACATTTCTGCATTAGATAATAAACATAGAAATAACTTTTTGTGCTTAGAATATAGTGGTTATATTGACACATTATGACATCGATGTTGTGATGACTTATAAAAACAAACATGACATTATCACATGACATCTTGTTGTTCATTCAAAAAGGCGTTTATAAATTTTTAAAATTATGTTTGAGTTAATCTATAAACTTTTGTATATTTTTCATCACTTGACGCTAAAAAAATATGCAAGCAAAATTTTGTTCTAGAGTCTGCCATCACTCTTTAACGGCGACATTCAGGTATTAGGCCATCCTGTTAATTGAATGCAAAGACATTAAATATATACTACCAATAGACATGACATAGCGTACATAGGTCATAAGTCGCTCAGTCTAGTATGATACCCCTACACGTCAAGTCGTGTTTGTCCGCCTATGCAATCATTTTCTGAGAAAATATGCCGAACTGCGCATTACGCTATTGCAAATCTTGTTATGATAAAATGACTGGACCTAACTTAGGTTTACTTAGGTAAATATTTTTGGTATTTACGAGTAATTAATTAAAATTCAATAACTTTTATAAATAGTTCTAGAACATTTACTGATTTTGTGAAAACGCCATCTATTGCTGAAAAGCTTAACCTTACCTTATCACACACTGAGGCTCTACCACGAGCTCATAATGTGATCCATTTTACGACCTAAAACAAACTGTTAAAGGGATGGAGCTATATAGAGTGTATAGCTACATCATTCTTTTTCACTCGTACGATTGAAATTTTAACATTATCATGGTAAGGCCCCTGTCCACCTACCGAGCGATAGTCAAATAATTATACATTTTGACAAATTGAATTCGCGTGTTTGCTATTCAAAGCCAGATGGCGTTACTGAGGCATAGGATGACAGTTTTTCTAAGACATTTGTTCTGATAGCCGCTCTATTGTTTCTCTTTAAATCTCTTTGATTAAATGGCATCTCAGTTGGCTGCATATGTTTAAAACTGCCGTAAGATATTTGCTTTCATCTAAAAAAAAAATAGCTTCTAAATTTTAATGAAATGTCTTCCAGGGAAAACGGTTGAAATAAACATAGTCACTACCTAGTTTACATTTTAATGGTCTGGTTAATATTTATACTGGCTCCGACTAGATTTACTTAAACCCGTACACTGTGCTTTGTTTAATCTTATTTAAAGGAAATTGCTTCTATAATTTGTGGAAGATTAGGCACAATATTATTGAGAAACGTTGTCGCTGCGACCGAGGTGGATTTCGGCGTTATGAAGGCGAATGCTGCAGTGTCAAATTTTCACGTGTATCAAACGAAGTTTTTCAGTTCAGCCGCCAAACAAAAGCATGTGATAAGAGAATTGGGTGAAGGCAGCCACTGAATGGATTCCGAACAACAAGAACCGGTGACACAGTAGGCCTAGAAGTACCGCCTAGGCAGAGCACCACCGTGCCCTCGTGGGGGCGCTCGGTAGCAGCGATTTCTCGCGCCGGGCCTTTGTATGGAGCGAGGAGTGGCAGGCGGTCGCCTCCTTCAGCGAAACAATAATGCTAAGGAGGCGACCGCACGCGCGAGGCAATGGCCCTCGCGCTCTAGCCGCGTCTAGATTCGGATTCCGATTTCCAGCCACGGCGAGCAATGGGTAGCTCGCCGTCCGACCGTCTGGTGACTGTCCGGACCGAGTTTGCGCCATCGACGGCGCGTAGTGTTCCACGCGCGCCTCGAGGAAATGTCAGCAACCGTAGGGGCCCAGCAGGGTCGAAGCCTACTGGGGTCATGGGTGATGCGAAAGAGATCCCGGGGCACCTGGAACAATGGCAAAGAAGGAACAGGGGTGGGTTTTTAGTCAGTTAAAGTCTGATACGCCGTCTCACTCCTCTCAAGAGCAGGGGATGTCATTAGATGATTTTCAGACCTAAAAAAAAAGTAGGCTTAGAAGAAAATGGCGTGACTTGTTAGACTCCTACCTAAAGAATTGGCCAGGTGTAGCTAAGAACAGAGAAAAGGAGAAGAAAGGATGAGAGGCCTTTGCCCTATAGGGACAAAATAGGTTCATAATAATTAGTTAGATACATTACCACAGTGTAGCAATACCAGGGTCACAGTTGCTACTACATAAAAGATTTCATCTCAATTTGAACGAGAAAGAGGCGAGGCTAATGTAACTTACTTATGCAGAAATGGAAAGCAGTATTTTTTCACTGTTTTTTTCTCATTACTTACTAACAAATTGTTACGATTTATACGTCTACGTACAGAAGGGTTTTTTCTTATCACTTTGACGAATTGAGTAGAGTACCTAACGCCCTTTATGCCTAAAGCGGCACATTTTTCTGTCAGACTGTGTTGTTTATATATTTTTTAGGGTTCCGTACCCAAAGGGTAAAATGGGACCCTATTACTAAGACTCCGCTGTCCGTTCGTATGTCTGTCTGTCTGTCACTAGGCTATATCTCATAAACCGTGATAGACAGTTGAAATTTTCACAGATGATGTATTTTTGTTGCCGCTATAACAACAAATACTAAAAACAGAATATAATATATTTAAGAGGCTCCCATTCATCAAACGTGTTTTTTTTTTGCCGTTTTTATATGTGGTACGGAACCCGAGGCGTGTGCGCGTCCGACTAGCAATTGACCGTCAATTACATAATATTGTGTGTTCTTCATTGTACGCACAGCTAAGATGTAGAATTTCTTGCTGCAGTCTATTTTTTCAAGTCAAAAGTGAAGAATACTTCTATGTAAGCATGGTCCATCGTTAAGCACATCATCGCTTACCATCAGGTGAGATTGTGTTCGAGCCCATTAATGATAATACAAATAAATGGTGTTCCACTATTGGGCGGAGCCTCCCCTTTCTCTTTCCACACAATATCGCCGTAGACAGAGAGCTGTCTAACGCGATTTCTGGCCAACTTTGCCCCGCGTACATGATCAGTCCGTCCCACCAACTTCACTGCAGTCGACCTCGACGGCCCCGTCATTCTTCCTTAGGTGTCCAGTGAGTAACATAATACTCGTCCATCGAGACTAGTGCTCCAGTGGTAAAAACTAGTGCTCCTTCAGTTGCCCTATGCGTTCTAGAATCGCGGTGATTCTTTTGAAGAATAAGTTTGGACAATCCTGTAGCCCTACTACTTTTACGGAAACTCAGCAGTTTTTGTTTGAGTGTTTCTGAAACCAGTTGATTGTTTCTGAAACGCATAAATTACAAAATTTACGAGCGAAGAAGGCAATAACATTTTACCCAGTCTATTCAAAATAACCTAATCGTCCTCCCGCAGAAAAAACAATTCGTCGGCGATAGGAGCCGACCTAAAACAATTTACTAGATCTGATTTCAGATAGCTGGCTAGTCTAAATGCGTAGTAGTCTGAATTTAGGTCTGTCTACTAAGAATTCTGCGCGAAAAGCTGTGCGATATATTCTCGTCTGACATACCACAGTGTCTCAAGCTTAAACTCCTTGAAACGACCGCGTCTTCGAGCCATATGCACATACTGGGTGTGCATATGGCTCGAAGACGTGGTCGTTCACATGAGCATCATAAGAAAGCTGAAAGTCACTCAAAGAGTAATGGAAAGGGCTAAGCTCGGAGTTTTCAGGAATCAGGAATTGACATGACCGTAGGAGTACTAAAGTTATCGACATAGCCCGAGGAATAGGCAAACTTAAGTGTTAGTGGGCAGGGCACATTACTCGCAGAACGGATGGCCGTTGGGGCCGAAAGGTTCTGAAATGGTGACCACGTACCGGAAGACGTAACGTTGGAAGGCCTCGTACAAGGTGGACCGATAACCTGATAACGGTTGCGGGAATCAGATGGATGCGAGATACACCGGACCTTTCATTGTGGCGACACTTGGTGGAGGCCTATGTCCAACAGTGGACGTCTTTCGGCTGAAATGATAATGATGTAAGGTTGTGGAGTGGCGACTGGGTACTGGAAGGCGCAGCGTTTGTAAGCCTTACACAAAGTGGAACGATGACCTGATGAGGATCGCGGGAACCCGATGGATGCGAGACGTACAAGATAGGTCGTAGGCGACACTTGGGGAGGCCTATATCCAGCCGTGGACATATTTCGGCTGGATTGATGATGAGCTGATTTACAGCTGTTAGTGCTGTACGAATAATGAAAAAAAAGGTATGTCTGTAAGCCAGCTTTTAACAAATAACCCTTTTAAAATCGCACGAATAAACTGATTAATAAAATCATTTGAATTGAAAATTGGAATTTCCGGTTCAATGGTTCTCTCATTATAAATTTGTATGAAACTTTTGGATTTTAATGACGTTCGTGAAAACATTAAATTAAAAATTCAGTGAACGTAATATTGTTTACTCAGGCGAAAGATATTGTTTTGTAATAAATTAAAAAAGATTCTATCTTTTTTTTAATTGGTTAAAGTATTCGTCTATTTGTAAAGATAATCTACCTTATCGATTTATTGATTCAGTAGGTAAGGTACTGCCGTAGGGGCCCAGGAAAGTCGAAGCCTGGGGCCAAGGGTCTGCTTCTGAAAGGAAGACTCGGCCTAGGTATGAAAGGCAACAAAGGAAAAGGAGCGAGTTTTTAGGCAGTAAAAGTCTGACACACCCTTACGCTCCGCCCAAGAGCAGGGGAGGTCATTGGATGATTTGTCCACCGAAAAATAAAAAAGGTAAGGAACATAGGTTTTCCCTTTTTTTTTGGTTTTGATGTTAGTGTGAATTCATCAAATGGATGGTTTCGCTATAGTGGAGCGAGAGGGCGTCTCAGACTTTTACTGACTGAAACCCGTCCCCCTAATTATGTATCCTCCTTTGTCTTTTGTCTACGCAAAGGAACAACCGTGTTACCGTGGTCGTAGGACCACTCTTTTAAACGTACTAACAGCCCTAGCAAATTTCGGTCCAACTGGGCCCCTTCGCTATACACTATATGAATACTAACTACGTGTTTGTTTAGGGCTCTTCGATGTAACGTGACCCTCAGATTTTCCGAATTCATTGAATTGAAATAACTTAAGATTTTCCTATTTATTTGAGAAACATGTAAATTACAGCACCTAAGTATTCTTCATATCGAAATGAATACGTGCCTAAATTTTTCAGGAAAAGTGTACGCTACGTAATCGAGGCAACTTTAGAAAATATAATATTCAAAGAAAACAGCACGGAAAATATTCCGAACTACTCGTACAATATTTACTTACAACATGCAAAAATCAAACATCCCAAGTATTTGATACAAACATAACGATGCATACCAAATGTCCAATATTTGTTACCAATAGACAAAGTTCGACTAACCGAAGATGCACGTATAGATCGGAAGTCCGCATCAAATGGGCAAATATTTGAATGGGCCAATGTTATTTGTTATTACTTTAGTTCTTGCGGGTAAGTGTGTACCTATTATGCGTGTATTATGGTGCGGCGCAACATTTTCATGGATCAACATAAACGTAGGAATACCCATCTTATCAGAGAATTTATGGGGTGTATGTAGGCATGCGACTATCATCATGAGAGTTTCAACAATATGATCTGTCTTTAGATTCTATTTGTAATGAAATTAAAAGGACTACAAAAGCTAATCGTGAATTTTACAATGCCTTAAGTTTATGACCCACTGCAGTAAACAGAATCAGAAAAATATATGTTATTCTTCAGGATGAATGCTAGTAAGTTAATATTGTGTTTAAAACATAATACAGCTAACATAGCATAATACACCTATACTAGAAAAAAATCACGACAATGCCTCTAAAAATTACTTTTGTCGATTATAAACCGGACTAATATAGATTTTAAAGTAAACTTCTTTTTCCTTATTTTTTCCTACATTTTATGTTGTATGCTGTGAATTTAATTCCTCCCATCAAATAATTTTGTATTTGTCACATTTTTGTAGGTACTTTTTGTGGGGATTCATTTTAATACATGAAATCATTTTGATTGTTTTTCAGATTATTTTACAAGCAATGTTTTACCGTTATAATGTTTTAATTTTGTAATCAAATCTGCACATTTTTTACTAAAAATATGTGACTTGATTATAAGATTTTAGATTTACTAATCGCTAAAATGTTTCATATTTTGCAAACATTGAAAGAAGAAAGAAAAAAAGTTTATTCACGTCAAACATGGCGCATACCCTTAAAACAACAACAAATAATAACAACGACTTATAAGTGGTAGGATATGCGTCACATCCGCGCAAAACGAACGAACATTGTGTTTGTGCATCTCTTTCTTTTATATGTAGTCCATGAGTGACCACACTGTAGGTCGTATAGTCCTCTTAACCCACCAGTATTATTATTATGATCTAATAAACAAAATCCACAAAAGCGTACTACTTACGGGGAATCTAATTAGGATAATTCACATTTAAATAAATTTAAAACCGAGTTTTTGATGAGGTAATCTTAATTTTCATGACGAAGACAAAAGACCTCTGAAATAGCTTTAATTAAGTTCTGTGTTAACTAGATAATGATTTGAGTTGACCCATTTAAGGCGAATGCTCCAGGGCACGTCACATTCAAATTGGAAGTTTTTTTGTAATTACAACATTACACTCTTACACACATTTACACTCTTTAAAAATATCATCATAATTCTCTAATTTAGAGACTAGGTAGAATATTTTCTATTCAACGCCTGTGAATCAGTGGCGAAACTATGGGGTGGCAAAGTGCCCCGGGCCCCAGGTCCGACGGGGCCTCTTATCTAAGAGGCCGCAAGCCCAGAAGAAGTAACCAAATCTAATTTACATTTATTTAAATTATATCACAACGAGACGATAATTTTGGGGCCCGTCTAATAAATTTACCACAGGCCTCAGATGAAAAGAAATAAATGAAAATGAAAGACACAAAACTTAAAAGGGTATCTTCACTTTATTTAAATATGAGCAGCATTTAAGTACTGTTAATACTGAATTATACAAAAAAAAATAACAAGTTTTTTTACAAACTAATAACACGAAAGAAACCTAATCAAAGTTCTGTTTCAATTCACCCCCGCGTTTCAATTCACCCCGTTTGTAGGTCTCATGTCTGATCCAATTTGTTATGTCCAATAATAAAATAGCGAAGAAATATCCAGTCTACTATTGTCTCATAAAGCTGAAACATTATATACTTTTCTAAGTTATATGATAGTGTGGGGACCTCGGTGGTGGCTTGTTAGTATCGATAACTGGGTAGTTCGTTACGAGCGCCCTGCCAGTTTATTGGCTAACCTAGACCAGCAGTAATTACGTCTACGTTGCAGATATTAATACTAATGTTATTTGTTTTAGATTTTTAACGGTTTGCAAAGGTATACAGAGAAACATATAAACCACACATTTTTTGTTAGTACAAAAAATTAAAGGGCTTATTAGAAAAGATCTTGTTATCATCAGAGGTCGGAATTAGCATAGTCAGCCTTTTAATGTTCCCACTGTTGGGACTCAGGCCTCCTCTCTAGGAGAGGGAATGGGCCGTAATCCACCACGCGGGCCCAGTGCGGGTCGGTGGATGTCACATGTCTTTGAATTTTTGGTTCTAGGACATGCCGGTTTCCTCACGATGTTTTCCTTCACCGTTTTGAGAGCAGTGGTGATGAAATAAATTACACAAAGTAATGCGCCTGCCTGGGTTTGAACCCGCGACCTACAACTCGTAAGTCGGGGCCGTTACCACTCGGCCACCACTGCTCTCCGATTGGAATTAAGTAGAGTGAAACATGTACTTGCACCGATTTCATACAGCGAAAGAATAAGTAGATGCCTCAAATCCCCAGATTAATTTTAAAGAGCAGATTTTTTTATGACACTATCAGAAATATAGCAGAAAAAATTTCTTCCTGCATTAATGACGAGGAGGAAGAGGTGTATAAATTTGTTTACCTTACCACATTTGACGTAGAGAGATATTTGCAATGAAAAATACTAATAAAAATTGTATGTTAAATATCTTTGTTTTATTTGCCTAATCTATCTCTGAGGTTTTTATTATTATTTATTATTAATATTGTTTGCCACACGGGATTTTTCATTAAAAATCCCAGGAAGATTCATATTAATATCAACATTTCGATGCAAGTACATGAATGACTCTGCCTAATTCCGACCCCTGTTTATTATTTAGGTAAAGTCTCAAATAAATAATATTCTTAAACAGAAAAGTTATTAGCGTTTGTTTATATCCCAAAAAGTCACCCAAATTATGGAAATATTATGATTATGAATGAATGAATGGCGATCAAAATGGAAGTAATCTAGTAGCAATTGCTATGGATGATTGATTTAATTATGTAATTTACCAATTATGGAACAATTTTGGGATTTCGTTTTTTTCACTTTTGACTACACAAATATGATCAGTAACAGGTACGGATAGAGCTCCATTTTTTTATACTATTTAAAAAATAGTGATAAATGATAATTATTAATTCTGCAAATAGGTTTAAAAAACACTTTTACACGTCAATTAAAAGTGTTATATACGGTTCAGTTTTTTTTTTTTTAATTAGTTATACTGGTACTTGACTCCGATCCCACCTGGTGGTAAGTTTTTGTGCGGCGTCTCTCCGCAAACCATGTCCTACCTTCCATCCTGCGTCGCGTGCCCTGTTACCTGTTCACGTAGGGATATAATGACTGCGTCAGCTGACGGCATTACCGTGGCCGAATACTGGGCCAGGCAGGGAATTTAACCGGGGAAAAAAATTGTTTTGACATCGACACGTTAAGAAGAAGAACGATGCATAGAAGGACATCAATGGAGTGAGAAAGTATACAGCATATAATAGTTGTTTTTTTTTAAGTTACAACTTTTGGTTCATTGTATTAAAAAGTTGTCCTGTCCTTTTATTATTAGTATTTTTGGGTGAGATAACTATCATCAAATAATATAATAATAATAATATTCCACAACTATCACACAACGCTGTCTATTCCCAAGCTAAGCAGAGCTTGTGTTATGAGTACTAGACAACTGATAAATATACTTAAATATTTGTAAATACATACATATTATAGATAAATTACACCCACACAAGACAAATGATCGTGCTGATCACACAAACGTTTGTCTTGAGTGGGAATTGAACCCACGACCTCCGGCATAGCAGTCAGGGCCACTAACCACTAGACCGCCAGGCCAGTCATGTATAAGTTCTTCTGCTCTATATGGAGCGAGAGGGAGTGTCAGACTTGGCTAACTAAGACCGTATTCTTTTAGTTACTTCGGGAACGTTTCAAAAAGTTACCGTAATCCACACCCGTGACCCTTTTTTTCGGTTGGAAAACTCATCTAATGACAGCCGCAGCTCTTGGGCGGAGCGAGAGATAGTGTCAGACTTTTACTGACTAAAAACCCACTCTTGTTCCTTCTTTGCCATTGTTCCAGGGCCCCGGGGATCTATTTCGCATCACCCATGGTCCCAGTAGGCTTCGACCCTGCTGGGCCCCTACGGTTGCTGACATCTTGAACACTACGCGCCGTCGACGACTAGGGCTCGGTCCGGACGATCGGACGGCGAGCTACCCATTAATCGCCACCTACAAGCCCGCACACCCGTAACCCTAGAATGCAAAGGGCAAATTAAGGAACATCGACCATCTCTCGCTGCTTCCAGAGAGGGAAAAAAAAATTGGCGACTTCCTACGTAAAAAAAAAAATATGTTGGTATTCAGTCAGTTACATCTTGAAGCATTGGAAGATCCTTGTCATCTTGATAGACAAGATAAGAGGGGATTGAGTCCATGAACAATGGACCCACAGTAAAATATGGCCATTTATTTCCTGAAACATTTCAAGTGCGAATAATTTTGACAATGACGAATGCCTCACCGTCATTATTAATGCATTTGTCAGAGGAACGACATAAATAAAATTGACAAAACTGTCGCGTGAAAATTGCAAGCGTTTTGTTTGAAACTGGATATTATTGAGATTTATTTTAATCTAGTAACAAAGGCAGGTTTGTCATGTTTTTATCTTTACATCTAAATAAAATTGAAGTGTCTGTCTGTTTGTAATATCAAAATAACATTTGTTAAATTATTATTCTTTCTGCCTGTTTATTCCGGTTAATCTCCGAAACTACTGGACTGATTTTGACGAAAACTATTGAATGTTCGTTTAACCCTATTGACTGGCTATTTCATGTAAAAGTTATTCAGTAAGTCTAGCTGAACTGAGAGGGAAAAAAAAAGAAAAATATTTTATGATGATTTTAATGAATATAATTCCTTAATTAAATACGGGTTACGGTCGCTATTAATATTTTAATGAACATAGAATCTGACACTGATCAGTTAAATGAAAAAACTTAAGTAAATTTGAATTAATTTCGTGAGCTTCCCTTTCTTCTTTTTGAGATGGGAAATTGTCTAATAAATTCTCGTGCTCTGGGGTGGTGCGCTAGGGCTTGTCAGACACTCCCTGACCAAAACTACACCTGTGTCCTTCATTTGCCCTTTTGAAGTATTTGTTACAAATGAAACGACTGTGCTCCGGGAACATTCGTTTTATTACTAACCAACGCGAAAGCAATACGTCATATACTATATATATGTGTGTAGGTAGGTACACACATATATGACACCTTTGCATTCTAGGACCGGGTATAGGCCCTGCTGGGCCCCTACGGTTTTTCTGACATCTCTTGGAGGCGCATGTGAAATACTACGCGCTGTCAAAGACTCGGACTCGGTCCGGACAGTTACTTTACGGCCGGACGGCGAGCTACGTGGGCAACCTTGCAGCTTTCCGTTTAAGAAGAAAATCTGGAGCCTTTTAAAAAAAAAAGCCTTACCATAACGTGTTAAAATGTCAGTCATGCGAGCGATAAAGAGGGATAGAGCTGTACGCCTTATATAGCTCCTTCACTTTTGCAGTTCAGTTTAGGTCGTAAAATGGATCGCGTTAAGAGCTCTTGGTTAGGCCTCTGGACTGGACTTTGGTATACTATAATTTATTATATTTCACTATATGTGCTCAAACTAACAATGAAATGGGTAGGTGTTCAAATTGACAATGAAAGTAGGTGTTAAAAAATTTATAATGAAATCTGTCCTCCTAGTCAAGTTACAACCGTTTCGTTTCGATTCTCTTTTCGTCGATCGCCTCGAGTCGGCCACGGCTCCGCTCCCTTTGTTCTGACGCCATCTCAACGCTCAGTCACGTGGTCAGAACAAAGGAATAGGAGGCGTGGCCAACTCGAGGCGTGGCCAACTCGAGGCGTGGCCAACTCGACGCGATCAACGAAAAGAGAATCGAAACGAAACGGTTGTAACTTGGCAAGGGGGGCAGTTTTTATTATCAATTTTTGAACACCTACTTATTTCAAAAATGAAACTTCATCGGCCCGAACTAAGCGTTAAGGGACTGGAACAATTTACCTGCTGCGGTCTTCCCATCCAACTATAATTTAGGTGTCTTCAAGTCTAGAGTGAATAAGCTCTTAATAAACTAGTGCGCCTCACCATCAATGATTGCATCTCTGCTTACCATCAGGTGGGATCGCAGTCAACCACTGGTTTATATCAATTAAAAAAAAGGGGGCTGTACCTACTCTATTTCCAAGAAAGTTCTTCAGCTTTATCATTATTTCCTTGAAAATGAAACAACACAAATCCTTTGTAAATTTACTAAAAGGAACATAATTTGACCGACTTCCACACATAATTCAATATTCCAGCGAAAAGCGAAAAACCGCAGAAAATTCAGTGGTCTCGTTCATAATGATATTTCTAGATCGAATTATCTTTAGAAAGAACTAAAAGCGACATTCCTTTTAACGAACAATGTGGGCGTAAACCGATTTCAGGACTGAAATAGCGTATATATTTTTACGATAGACTTAAAACGTCACGAAGACAAAAAGTCAGTCGCGTAGCTAGGTAAAAAACGGGTCTGGGGTAAAAAAAAAAAACTGGGGCCCTTTTTTTCGTGGGTAATAATCAAATAACTCGAAATGTCAGACTTTTACCGACTATACGAACGAGTTGCCGTATATAAAGAAGTGTAGTGTAGAAGTTTGTTAATCAGGTTTTGGGGCCCCCCTGAGCTTGGGGCACTGCACCGCCTAGCCCTTTGGTAGCTATGCCCGTGCAAAGAGTAGGTACATTTATTTCAGACTTAATTTGGAGACTGTGTTGTTGAGACAAAAGCTTTTTTGTACCATAATTGGGAGCTATGGGCCGTGGTTTTGAAAATAAATGGGAAAACGCAAAGCCCTCAGAGTTTCAGTTTTTGTGTAATTTTATTGTAAAGATCATTTTCATTTACGATTCTAGTATTTAACTGCACACTAATAATATTGGTGTTTCTCGGTATTGTTTGTTTTTTATTTAACACCTTAATTCGTTTTCTATTACTTTACCTGTTCCTACCCGTGAGAACCTATAATTGGCTCAATGTCTCTTATACTATTGTTATTCTTTAGTTATAGCTGTTGGTTCTCCTATGACTAAATAAATAAATAAATAATGATTACGTAATAGTGGTTGTATGAGAAGTATCACGGGTTGGGCGCTCTTAAGACATGAAACCGTAACCAACAATCGTACATTCGAATTTATAATAATATAAAATAATAATAGTATTCCACAATTTTCACACAACGCCATTTAGTCCCAAACTAAGCAGAGCTTGTGCTATGAGTACTAGACAAATAAACATCTTATACATTTCTAAATACATACATATTTTAGATAAATTACACCTAGACACAAAACAAATGATCGTGCTCATTACAAAAACATATTTTATTTTGGGTGGAAATCGAACCCACGATCTTCGGCATAGCAGTCAGGACCATTAACCACTAGACCAACAGGCGCGTCAAATATACTCTTGTTAAAGGTTTTGTAGAAGATGAAGCTCCATTTTAATAAGTTAGGATACCGAATCGCACAAAGATATCAAAACGAATCGTTTCACTAATTACGATCGTTTGTCGTCACATCGCACGGCGTCAATATTTTCCAGCTTTGAAGTATCCCGCTGTCATATGTACTAGGTTGAGTCAACAGACATATTCGACTCAACTCTCGAATTATATTTGAGTGGGCGGATAGGAAGTGAGTATCGGCGGCTGTATGAGTAATGTACTCGCAGTAAAGATCGTATGGAATTAATTTTGCGGTATTTTGGTAGGTTTTTTTTTGTATTAAGGTGTTTGAACTTTGTGGATTTTGGAATTATTAAGTGACTAGCTTCTGCCAGCGGCGTTGTCCTCGTGAAAATAGGTTTTTCTATACAAACTTTGGACCCCCATTTCATCCCCTTAGGGGGTGAATTTTGGAAAATTCACTCTCTTAGTGCTTGCCTACGTCATCAAAGGAAGCCTTGTGCTGAATTTCATGTTCTTAGTTCCAGTAGTTTCGGCTGTGCGTTGATATATAAAAATATACTGACTTGTCAGTCAGTCAGTTTCTCCTTTTATATATTAAGTATATACTATATTTATTTATTTATTAAAACTTCATGCAACACAAAAGTACAAAGGCTGACTTAATGCCTTAGGCATTCTATAGCTATTTATTTATTAAAATTTAATGGACTAATGAGAATCACCGTACAAATAAAATTTTAAGGATATTCCCGTTTATTCTCCGCCCCGGTAACCGCGCCGCTTACCACGAACCGCGAAGACCGAAGTCGTGAACAGCCCCCTAGCCAAATTACAACCGTTTCGTTTCTATTCTCTTTTCGTCGAACGCCTATAATAAAATTACGTCCATAAATCCAATATGGCGGAAAATTTTTCAAAAGTAGGTACATGAATAAAAATTTTAAAATATCCGGTCAAATGCGAGTAGGACTCGCGCACCGAAGGTTCTGTACAAACTTACTGTAAATATTTCGATTCTCGGAGATTTTTCCCAGTCGCAAAAAAATTAGGTAATTGTTTTATGATGTGACTACCAATTTTCAGTTTTTATACTTTTTCCTTTACATACATGTGTTAAGAGACCTTGCTTCTTGCCCAATTCCAGGATTTTAGGTCAACGGGAAGTACCCTATGAATTTACGTTTTTTGCGATATAATCGGCCGATCTCTTTTTCTGGTTAACGTAAAGTTTAATTTTTTTACAGTTTTTAAGGGATCGCAAACTTGAGTATATGGTTTTAATGTCAACTGAATAGCTCCACTCGTTCCCGAGATAAAGGGTTTTGACAGACAGACAGACGGACAAAAAATTGATCCTATAAGGTTACCGTTTTTTCTTTTTGAGGTACGGAACCCTAAAAATGGCTGTTTCAATCACTTAGATGTAAAATTCCATAATTGTGTTTATTACAAAGTGATGGATCGTCCAAAATTAGTAATTTTCTGGTTCATTCTCGGCTCTTCGCAACTTTTGATCGAGTGTCGGCTGGATGCTTTAAATAGATTCAATTTTTTTTTTATTAAAAGTAAATAACAATATTATGTAATAATAATAATATTCTCACAACTATCAGACAACGCCGTCTAGTCCCAAGCTAAGCAGAGCTTGTATTATGAGTACTAGACAACTGATAAACATACTTATTTATTTTAAAATACATACATATTATTGATAAATTACACCCAGACACAGAACAAATGATCGTACTCACAAACATTTGTCCTGGGTGGGAATAGAACCCACGACCTCCGGCATAGCAGTCAGCGCCACACACCAATAGACCAACAGGTCAGTCAATAAATAACTACACAAGTACATAAGAAACTTACTATTTATACTAATGCTAACTATGTGCATATATACAGTAACAAAATACGCTCAAACGCTGAAGAACTACACATCGCTGTCATCCGGAAATGTGTCCAGAAGACTGGCAGTGTTGCCATGTGTAATGGCAATGCTAATTCTTTGCCCAATGAACTAGCCAGCCCTCTGATCACACGAGTAATACTTGTAGTTTCCCACTGCTGGGACTCAGGCCTTCTCTAGGAGAGGGAATGAGCCGTATTCCACCACGCGGGTCCAGTGCGGGTTGGTAGATGTCACATGTCGACATTAGTCGAAACATCATGTTTTCATTCGCCATTTTGAAAGCAGTGGTGATTAAATAAATTACACAATGTAATGCGCCTGGCTGGGTTTGAACCCGCTACTCGTAAATCGGGGCCTTTACTACTGGCCCACCGCTAGGTAGGTATGGAGTACCTACTTATTATAAACGTGGCAACGCCAGTCTTCTGGGCATAATTCCGGATGACAGCCTAGCGTACATAATTATGTGGAGCACTACTTCGACTCCTGGGTGTTGTTAGGTTTAATTTAGTTTACTAGTACTTTCTTTTTTCATTATAACCCGGGGTCGGAATTAGTTAGAGTTATTCATGTACTTGCATCGAAATGTTGATATTAATATGGATCTTCCTTTGATTTCTAATGAAAAATCCCGTGGCCAACAATATTACAAATGAATAATATAAACCTCAGAGATAGATAAGACAAATAAGACAAAGATAATTAACATACAATTTTTATTAGTATTTTTCATTGAAAAAGATCCCTCTACGTCAACTGAGGTAAGGTTAACAAATTTACACACTTCCTCCTCCTCGTCATTAGTGCAGATAGACTTTTTTTCTGCTATACATATTTCTGACAGTGTTATAAAAAAAACTGTTCTTTAAAATTAATCTCAGGATTTGAGGCATATCCACTTTATTCTCTTGCTGAATGAAATCGGTGTAAGTACATGTGTAAATCTACCTAATTCCGACCTGTGATTAAAACCTCTACCAGCGGCTTTGCTCATGTCAAAGTAGAAAATTATTCCAAGGGAACATACTCCTGGGATAAAAAGTAACCTATATGCTATTTCATGAGGACAAAGTCTACGAATGTGGCAAGTTTCATCGAAATCCGTTCAGCCGTTTGACAGTGAAGGGGTAACAAACATACACACATATGAATTAAAATTTTCGCGTTTATAATACTATCTATTGCTAGCGGCATCACCCGCGTGGAAGTGAAAAACTATTTTTACCCAAGTGTATTTAGTCCCAGGATATAAAGAATCCTATGTGTATGTATAAGAACTTGGTCTACCCACACACACACATACAAATTATCGCCTTTATAATATTGTGTGTGATTTTATATCACCCTCGTGGGGGAGATCGGCGGCAACGGTCTCTTGCGCCGGGCCTTGGTACAGGCCATGGTCCGGAGCGAGGAGGAGTGGCAGGAGGTCGCCTTCTTCTGCGAAGCAGTAATGTTAGCAAAGGAGGAGGACGCACGTGCACGCGCGAAGGAGCGCCCCTCACGCCCCAGCCGCCGAGATCCCGATTTCCGACCACCGTAGGCGCGGGCTTGCGGACGGCGAGCAATGGGTAGCTCGTAGCGTCTTCTGAGACAAATGGCCACACAAAATTCTTTTTTATGATGTTATTTTAGTTTTTTAGTATTCATTTTATTTTATTGTTAACTAGGTGCCCCGGCAAACTTCTTACCGCCTAACAGTCAATGAATTTAGTATATCTTTCGATAAAGTCAACCGATTGCGATGAAACAAAGCCTAAGTAATATATCATGTTACACACAATTTTAATGTATAAAAGTTCCCTACATCCATTTCGTTTATTTTATGTGATGCGCGCACAACTAAAAACTTCTAGAGATTTATTATTTGTAATATCGTCCCTTAGCTTACAACATCGCTCAAGTCGATAATTGGCGGTTTTCAAATTTGAATGCCTTTGAATGGAACTGCTCATTGCGCGTCTAACCATTGGTCACATGATATCGATTTCAGCCAATCAGAAGCCATAATTCGAAAACTAGTGATAGCGTGCAAGTCGGCCGGCCTCTCAACACCGCACAGTTTTTTTCGTTTCCTGTCAAGTTAGTAAAAATTAATTATGCGGTGTTGTTAGCTAAGGAAAGATATAATATAGAAGATTAATGTGTAGCGAAATCAATGGCGTCATAAATAGGAACTAAACTACGAAATCCTACATCGCGCAATTAGAGTTCTCTGCGCGATTTGAACATATGAGTGTTTAAACAACAGCCCGAAATCACCTTTCGGGCAGTTGCCTAAACCAGACATAACACCCAGGATCCTCCCTTTCCAATGGATGTTCGCGGGAGTTTACACTCTATTCAGCCTACCTCCAAAAATGTTATGTTGTTTATTCTAAGTATTGTTGCAGTTCATTTGTTTTCCCTCTTTTGTTAATTTAAAAAACTGGGCAAGTGCGAGTCGGACTCGCTCACTGAGGGTTCCGTACAAACCTAAATATAAACAGTTCAATACCTGAATGGAGTATCGAAGATTTTTCCGAATAGCAAAAAAAGAAATGTGACGTACGTGTTAGGTTAGGTTACTAACTTACTATACTTGGACTTAAATGAAAAGCAGTGGACTGTAAACTGATAAACGTATATCCAATTACAAGTGAGGAATTTACAACGCGCGTGTATCGTCGGTCGTTCTCGCTGGTGAAGTGATGGCAGGCCAGTCGCCCCGCATGTCTTGCGCGACGTCGACAATGCAGCCCGACGAGTGCCGAAGGTAGCCGACGGCGCCCGAACATAACAACAAATTTACTGTTTTCAGATTTATTCCTATATCTGTACTATAAGAACTTGTTTTATGCCGAATTTCAGGATTTTGGGTCAACGGGAACACCCTATGAATTTTGATTTCCTAGAGAGTATCGAATTATACGTTTTTTTGCGACATAAACGACCGTATCTTTTTTTATCGTTAACTTAGAAGTTTGATTTTTTCACAGTATCAATGTACCACAGACTTGACTATATGGTTTAATTTCAAGTCGATACCACCACGCGGTCCCGAGATGACGGCAGACAGACAGACAAATGGACGGACAACAAAGTGATCCTATAAGGGTTTCGTTTTTCCTTTTGAGGTACGGAACCCTAATATTTTTAATGTTATTTGAATGAAATTATTATTAGAAAGATTTTTCTTCTCAAGAAACTGAAAATTAATGATGACTGATATCAAATAAACAGTCGATACGAACGCACTTGTTGATAAATTAGAACAAATATAAACTTTTAAATTCAACACTAGGAATTACTGTTTAAAAATAATGTATTGCAGAGAGAAATCTCACATGTTCAGATCAGATGATCAGATTCGAGTACTTACCTAGTAACTTTTTTAGTTTGTGTGAATTCATCAAATAACCCCTCTAGCTCTGGGCAGAGCAAGAGGGAGAGCATAATGATTTTAGTAGTTGGGATGATCTGATATCGAAAATTCTTTCACTGATACATAGTCACACCATTGCTGAGTGGCACTGTGTGTTTTGTTCCGGAAAATCCACGAATTATGCAGGTGACGACGAGAGCAAAACCGCAGGATAAGCTTGTCGGAAAATTGCGCTTACAGCTTCATGCGGCTTCTGTATTGTATTCAGTCTCGTACGTACCTATAACAAGAAGAAAATCAAAATTAGTTATTTAGCGGTTTCAGTAATTTGCAGCATGGACTCTTTTTTTTGTAGGGGGAAAATCATCCAATGACATCCCTCTCGCTCTTGGGCAGGGCGAGAGGGCGTGTCAGACTTATATTGACTAAAAACCCACTCCTGATACTTCTTTGCCTTCGTTCCAGGGCCCCGGGGTTTTCTTTCGCACAACCCTGGGTCCCTATGGTTTGCTGACATCTCTACGCGCCGTCGAGCTCGGTCCAGACGGTTACCGAACGGCCGGACGGCGAGCTACCTATTGCTCGCAACTTCGCAAGAGTAAATAAGTTACTTCAGGGCAAGCGTCTATTCTTATCTAATCTATAGAACTTATCTATAATATGTTTGTATTTAGGAATATATAAGTATGTCTATCAGTTGTCTAGTAATCATAACACAAGCTCTACTTAGTTTGAGAATAGATGGTGTTGTGTGAAAGTTGTGGAATATTATTCCTGCAAAAAACGGTCGCTTAAGATCCTTTCTAAAAACGGTCGAAATAGCAGTAAAGGCTTATTTAATTTACTAGTTGTTTTCCGCGACTTCGTTCACGTATCTAGTTTAAGAAAACTACTCTCCTTTTTTGGGGCAATCGAGTAAAAAAATGTTCGATTGAAACGCAAAACGCTGCGTTATGCGATACAGGTACATAATCTTATGAAACACGTCTTAAATGGTCCTTGGTTCCATTGCAGTACGGAGCAGCGGTGAGGAGGCTACCACATACCACAGCTTTGTGCTTTCCCATTATGAGATCAAATCTTGTTTAAAATGCAGGGACATAAACATAATTGGTGAAATATGTATAAGGGTACCTGCTATTTACCTTTCTCTTCCAACCTTTCTCGGAATACCTTATGTTAAAAATAAAATGTATCTACGTACACGCGCTGGATTACTTTGTAGCAGGGATGTTAATTAGGTTCGATTCCGATTCCGGAAGGTCGGAACTTCTGATTGATTTTACACCTCCAGTTTTTTTTTTATTATTAATAATAGGCTCGCGTTTGACCACCATCTCACCTGATGGTAATTTTGATTTCGGTTCCGATAAACTTTAATCGGAAGTTATATCGGAAGTACAAACAAGTTCATACTGTTCGTGCGGGGAATCGTGCCTTCAGTCGATTATTCTTTCACTGCATGTATGTTGTGAGTTCGTATACCTTCTTAACCAAGTTTTTGATTACTTAGTTTTAGGCGGTTTCTGTCTTCACCTCTGTTTCCAGTTATATTCCGATCCCAGTTCCTGCCCAGACGATGGCCCACTTATAAAAGTGTCCAAAATGTCTCTACATCTGCAATCTGGATGACCCAAACCGCCACTGTCGCCGCTATAAACGTGGCAGCCTACAGGACCCAATAACGGGAAAAGAAAACCATTGATTCGAGAAGAAGAAGATTAAGATCCCAGAAGATTACAATTTCGGTTCCGATTCCGATAAAGCAAATTTAAAAACTCCGCTTCCGAATTCGGTTCCGATATAACCACTTCCATCACATCCCTACCTTTGAGTATGCGGTCACCAATCGGCTTTACTAGTGACTGTGGGCAAGCTTTACGTGTATTTTCGAGAATTCTGCTTATTCGAGCATTATTTCTTTTTGCGACAAACCCGTTAGGTACTGGGAGAATCCGCAGATGCTGCAACGAAAAGCCGCATTGTAATCCAAACATTTGCTTTTACCTACGTTTTTGAAATTCTAGGAAAACTGCGGAACATAACTGTAAATTGCGGGGAGTAAAAAACGCTAGGCTGGTTTCGAGAAAGAAAGAAAAAACGTTTATTCGTTCCTCACACATACAGTAGAATTACAAAAAAAAAAGTATGAAAAGAATAACTTAAAATCTGTGCCAGGTCAATAAGGCGCCTAACGCAGCATATGCTGCGATATGTAAAACGATAAATAACGCAGCGCTGGTATTCTGTTAGGGCCCGCGGTGATGCCACGGTCACATTAACAATAACCAGCTAAGATACCTACTTGAAGATTACTACGATACATACTCGTATATATATATTTTGTTATTTTTCATTTCAATCAATTGCCGTTTTCCGATATCGTGCGACTAGGTAGTTTCATACATTTACTGACGAACGCCACCTTACTACCTACTCGTGGGGGCGGTCGGCGGCAGTGATCTCTCGCGCCGGGCCCTGGTACAGACCATAGTCCGGAACGAGGAGGAGTGGCAGGCGGTCGCCTCGCCTCCTTCTGCGAAGCAGTAATGCTAGCAAAGGAGGCGGCCGATCGCGTGAGGAAACGGTCCTCACGCCCCAACCGCCGCCGGGGTTCCGTTCCCGATTTCCGGCCACTGTAGGCGCAGGCTTGCGGACGGCGAGTAATGGGTGGCTCGACGTCTGACCGTCCGGTATCCGTCCGGACCAAGCCCAAGTCGTCGACGGCGCGTCCTGTTCCACATGCCTCAGGGAGATGTCAGCAAATCGTAGGGGTCCCAGCAGGGTCGAAGCCTGTTGGGGCCACGGGTTGTGTGAAAGCGAAACCCGGGGCCCCGGGCAAAGAAGGAATAGGAGTGGGTTTTTAGTCAGTAAAAGTCCGACACTATCTCTCGCTCCGCCCAAGAGCGAGATTTTCCCACCTAAAAAAAATCTTACTACCTAGCCCCCTTGATTCCTAGTGGATATTGAGACGTAAAATTGGTAAAGTGTTTTTGTTACAATTGTTTACGGCAGTGATCTGTAAAGAAGGGTAATTTGTGTTAATTTAGATTAAAAAACAATTTTTTAATTTTTTTGTTTAAAAGGATACAAATGTACTTGAAACCAACTTTTGTAGTTTTTTTTTGGTGTCAGTTGGACCCTTTTACACAATGTAACTTCTTTATTTTTAGAGATAGCTTAGATCCGTTTTCACCGAACGATAGAGCATTTTTTTCTGATCATTTCGGTATACTTAACTCATTTTCGACAAAATCGGACTTATACCATATTTCTGTGGCCCTAGTGAAATGGTCACTAGGGCCACAGAAATATGGTTATGTCTTAAAGTTATTAGACAGGAGGAAGAAAAATGTAGAACTATGGACATGGGTTCAAAATCAATTTTCTGGGGGCATTTCTATTGGACACTTACCGATAAACGAACAGGAAGAACTGCCCCCCTAGCCAAATTACGACCGTTTCGTTACGTTACAACGTTATCTCAACGCTCAGTCACGAGGTCAAAACAAAAGAATCGGAGGCGTGGCCCACTCGAGACGTTCGACGCAAGAGAATCGAAACGAAACGGTCGTAACTGGGCTAGGGGGGCTGTTCAAAACGAAAACCGATTGCAGAGTAGGTAAAATTAAAATTTTCAGGCAGTTATTTAAAAACAATTGTTGGCTATGTGTGAAAAATTAATATATCCTCTGATTTCTAAGCAATAGCATGCTTAGGTACAACTACGTAACTATCAATTTTTGTGACGTAGGATTTTCAACTCTAATCACAAAAAGGTTCAGTTGAAATCCAGCGTCAGACTAGTACCGCGTACTTGTCTGGCATTTTTGCTGAACTCGACCTTTTTGGCGCTAACGTACGTTTGGGACACACGATGTTAGTTTTTCTGTTATCTTAAGTTTCAACATGTTTTTTCTACACTGTGTGTCAAATAAAATATTTTTTTCTTTCTTTATTCTTTCTTTCTTTCACAATAAAACCAAAAAAGAGGTCAGTTTGACTATCGTAGAAATATAATAACGTGTAAGGGTTTTATTGTTCGTTTAAACGCACTAACCTCTGGAACTACCTGTCAGATTGGCAGAAATCTTTTTGTGCGGGAAAGTCAGGTTTGTGAAAATATAGGCTACATAACATTACGCTACAACTCACGGACGCGGAGCTGTAATCAAAGGCGTGAGCAAACCGCGGGGGACAGCTAGTACAATAAAACAGGCCTGTTGGTCTAGTGGTCAGTGGCCCTGACTGCTAAGCCGGAGGTTGTGGGTTTGATTTCAACCTAGGACAAATGTTTGTGTGATGAGCACGATCATTTATTCTGTGTCTGGGTGTAATTTATTTATAATATGTACGTATTTTGAAATATATAAGTAGGTTTATCAGTTGTCTAGTACTCACAGCACAAGCTCAGCTTAGTTTCAGACTAGATGGCGTTGTGTGAAAGTTGTGGAATATTGTGAAAATTGTGGAATAATAATAATTGCCGGTAAAACCTTATCATTTCCTAATATCTACTCGGAAAGTATCTATTACCTTAAATATTCAAGGAATGTTTATAAGACATACACAAATTGTCCACGTTTTAATACCTCGTTTCTCGATGAATTGTTTTTGTTAATTAAATGGCGAAGGACACATTGTTTCTTAATTGAAACTTGATAGGAACCTTAATAGAGACATTCGTTGAAAAAGTAAAGTAGGTTTTGTGTTTCTAAGGGAATGTCTGCTGTAGAGATGTAATTGTTTGAATAGGGTTCTCAATGAGGGTACTAGTTTATAATAATAATATTAAATCATTTATTTTATTTATTTATTTAAACTTCATATACAGTAGTGGTACATAGGCGGACTTAATGCCACAAAGCATTCTCTACCAGTCAACCTTTGGGTTAAAAAAGAAAACCCTGTGGTAGGCTTGCACAATAAACAAATAACAGATAAGTACTAATTACCTAGACTACAGGCGGAGGTTCGGTCGGAGTTCGAAAAAAAAACCAAAGTACTTTAAACTAATTTATTTTAAATAAAGGAATGTGAACTTTTCTTATCCGACAGTACCGACAGACAACTGACTCTTTCCAAATTTAACACAATAGCCCCAGAAATTAAAATTATTGAAAAAAGCTCTCTTCGTCTCCTAGGATCTCCTATTTTCGAGGATTCCTTTCCCAATTTTGTTGAGGAAAAAATTCAAAATTTTAATGATATTTCGGAAAGATTACTACAAATTAATATGCATTCGGCCATCACTATAATTCGTTTCTGCTGTTTCGGCCCTAAATTAACATATTTCCTTCGCGCTTCTCATTTATGGAAACATCCCCATCTTTTGGAAAAAATGGACCAAATTATCCGGCATACTCTCACGTTAATTTTAAACGTGGCCATGGATGACCGAGCTTGGGCTCAAGCTTCCCTTCCTATCCGTATGGGTGGCCTCGGCGTCCGCAAAATTACTAGTATTAGTTTACCAGCCTTTATATCCTCGGTTCACGGCACTGAGAAATTAATCAGGAATATCCTATCTCCCTCACTGAGTGATTTCAATGTGCCGTGCTTCGTCGAGGCTATAGATACCTGGACACTCGCTTGCCCGAATTCTAATCCGCCCGATGAACCATCTTCCCAAAGACGGTGGGATGAGCCGCTCTGCAAAGAAGTTCAAAAAAACTTGATTGAAACATCTACTGCTCCTGCGGAGCGTGCGCGCCTGCTGGCTGTGGGAGAGTGGGAGTCGGGTCTCTGGCTTCACGCACTACCATCGTCGAACATAGGCACCTTGCTCGATGATAATACTTTCAGCCTCGCTGCTTCCTTACGTCTAGGCGCTCCCTGTTGTTCTCCTCATCGCTGTCACTGTGGCGAAGTCGTCAACAGCCTCGGACACCACGGTCTGTCATGCAGCGCGAGTCGCATAGCACGACACGCGAATATCAACGACATCATCAGACGTGCTCTTGTCTCCGTCGGCGTTCCAGCCGTATTGGAACCCCATGGCCTGGCACGCGACGATGGCAAGAGACCGGACGGCATGTCGTTATTCCCATGGAAGATGGGTAGGCCTTTAGTATGGCACGCTACTTGTGTCGATACTCTTGCGCCATCCCATCTTCCTAGCTCGTCGTGTTGTGCTGGTGCTGCCGCTGCGGCTGCGGAGAACCTCAAGCGGCGAAAATATAATAACCTTGTTGGAAGTTATATTTTCGAACCGTTTGGGGTTGAAACTCTCGGTTCGTGGGGTCCGAGTGCTCACAAGTTGTATAAAGATCTGTCGAAACGTCTAGTTGACACTTCGCGTGACCCAAGGGCTGGCTTTTACCTCGGACAGAGGATAAGCATTGCCATACAGCGTGGCAATGCCGCCAGTCTTTTGGGCACATTACCAGTCGACAGCGATGTGGAAGAGTTTTTTGACGCCATATTTTAGTTTTAGTTAGTTGTAATTAGATTAGGGTTTTTTATTATTTATTTTATTTTATTGTAATTATAGTAAGATAGGCTTAATTCAATTCCGATTCGAATTATTATTTTATCCTTGGGCGAATAAAATTCTATTGAGTAATAGAATTACAATTAATTTTAATGAAACTTATTCGATTCTAGAATATGGAATGACCAAAAACTTATTAAAAATAACTTATTGCTAATATGCAGTTTTGCTGCGTCGGCGGCTCGTGGCTGGCCCACGTGTCGACGATGCAGTTTTCATGTGTTTGGCGTCAATCGAATGAATTGCTGGGTCGGCGATATCCATTAGGGATCCGTATGTAACATACTTCAGACAAAACAAAAAATAACTTATTTATAATAATAAAATACATATATATACTAAAAATATAAACTAATAAATACTATGAAAAATATCAAATCATTAGGAGAACTTAATAATAATTCTGACGAAGACCAAACTAAAGTTGAGAGGACTTCAAGTAGTAGTTCCGAATTTTACTTTTGAAGAAAATTTGCTTCCAGCTTATTTATTTTTAGGCATCATAGATAAATACCTTACAGACTAACATATATATAAAGTAAATTAAGTACAATTTATTGTTAATAAATAAGACTTATGACTATGTTAGTAACACTTCACACTGCACTTGTTCACTTTACATACGCATCACCTCTACTTTGTACTTCCATACTTTTCAGAACTCGTCTTATTTCGTTCAGATATGAAAATGATCCAATTTCTCAAGTGATTTTGTTCCCATAACAGTTGAGAGTTTGCCGTACCTACTTTTGAAGAGGTTTTATTCAAAGTGCCTTGTACTTAGTAGGTACTTACCTAGAGTCATAATGCGTATTACAGTTTTGTAACAAGAAGGAGGGATGGAGTACAAAGTTTCGTGTTATATGCTTATTTGATTTTATGAGTATCTACATTAGCCAAGTTGAGATCTTCATTCAAGTGACCACGTGATACGATAACGTCAGAACAATGGAATCGGAGGCGTGGCCGACTCGAGGCGATCAACGAAAGAGCATCGGAACAAAACGGTTGTAACTTGGCTTATGTACAAATAAAATCAGCGGGGCTGAGCTGTTTATCAGACTAATATTATACAAGCGAAAGTTTGTGAGTTAGTGTGTGTATGTTTGTTACTTCGTCACGCTCGAATAGCTGAACCAATTTCGATGAAAGTTGATACATGGGTACACCATTTATTTATTTATTCTTTTAAATAGAACGGCCGAAGCCAATTACACTATTTAAACTTATACCTAATTTTTTAACTTAGTCATGCATCCTTCTCACAGAAATTCAAATATTCTGATATTATCATCTTCCATTCATCCGCAAACACATCAAAACCTGGAATAGCACATAGGGTACTTTCTATCCCTTAGTATAATTTTGTACTATCACGCTGGCAAAACCGCTGGCAGCATCTAGTTTAACATAATATAAGATGGCATAAATATCATAAACATATATTTTTCTGGTCCACAAAGGTGCCCTACAAACTAACATTAGTTAAGTGATTACAAATTATTCCTTTAGGCCCCTCGCTACTTTTTGTAGCGATGCTGTAGCGCTTTCGCATCGATCCAGTCGCGATGCTGTAGCGCGTTCGCATCGATCCAGTCGCGATGCTGTAGCGCGTTCGCATCGATCCAGTCGCGATGCTGTAGCGCGTTCGCATCGATCCAGTCGCGATGCTGTAGCGCGTTCGCATCTATCCAGTCGCGATGCTGTAGCGCGTTTGCAGTGCGTTTTTGGGCGATTAGTATTTGCAGGTACTAGGAAATTCTGTCAAACAGATAAACAAGCAGCTCCACAAATAGAATAGGTATTTTAATCTTTTAAACATTAGTCCTTTGGGATAAACTAGAAAAAAAATGTAAATGTCAATGAATAGAATAGAATTTTATATTGCTAATATGGGTAATACACATCAGTTCATATGATACATAAAAGCTCAGCCACATTTTACCATTTGGCATGCAAATATTTACATTATTTTACATCGTTTTAATTAAGTTAAAAAAAAGACATGAATATCAGATCAATTTATAAATTAGCGTTGTTAAATTTTTATTCATAATTTCAATTTAATATATTTTGTAAGTATCAAAGGAAAATTTAAATTAATATACTATAAACACGTGATTGTGCTCATGATAACAAACAATTTTTATTATGGGAGCAAAGCCGAAATCGCGAAAACAATATCAACTGTTCAGTACATTAAGCAAACATAAATGTATTGAACAGCTGATTTTTTTCGCGATTTCAGGTTTGTTCCCATAGTAAAAGTTGTTGGTTAATGTGCTCATGAGTGCACAATCACATGTTTAAGTATCGTACCTACACTAATTATCAGTCACCTTATATGGCATGTCATTAAATTTTAAAATACAGATTAATTAATAAAAATATTATCATTTTTAACATTGTAAAATAAGATGTAGTTATTGTGTGGAAGTCATAAGGTGTGTGGGGATTTACCTAATTCTATATAATTCTATATATTTTTTTTATATGAACACAGAAGTACCTACTGAGGTAGACTTAATGCCTTAGGCATTTTTTTGATATAGCTCTTCATTTATACTTATTTGAGTTTTGATTAGTGTTTCATTTAATGATTCTGCCTCCGCTTCCGATTGCAATAAACCAAAAAGAAATCCAGTTTCAAATTCAGTTTCGACGTAACCTTTCCCCCCTAAACCCTTTTTTAAGTGGGAAATCATCAAATAACTTCTTTTGTTCTTGCTGGAGCGGGAGAGTGTCAGAGTTCTACTGACTATAACTAGTTGCGGGTATAGCAACCTATTTTATTTAGATTTCGAAGGTGGGAGAATTTAGCTCTGGTTCTATATGAGGTTTTTTAATCAACTTTAGGGGCCCCCGAGCTTGGGAGCTCTGGAGTATACCCCGCATATATGGCTTTCGGGAGCTACGCCAGTGGTATCTACGCGTCCACGGTACAAGAGATTATTCCTAGCGTGGGGCAACGTTTCAGAAAAACAAATAAGAAAAAAAAGCCGGCCATGTGCTAGTCGGACTCGTACACGAAAGATTCCGTACCTACCGTAGCAAAGACGCCAAAAAAATCACGTTTGTTGTCTGCTAGCCCCCTTAAATATTTTTTTTTATTTCCTGTTTTTTAGTATTTGTTGTTATAGCGGGAATAGTACACCATCTGTGAAAATTTCAACTGTCTAACTGCCACGGTTCATGAGATACAGCCTTGTGACCGACGGACAGATAGAGAGATGGACAGCGGAGTCTCAGTAATAGGATCCCGTTTTACCCTTTGATTACGGAACCCTAAAAAGAAAGTTTCTTGAAATCCTCTTAATTGGCTGGCCCGTTGGTTTAGTGGCTAGTGGCCCTGACTGCTATGCCGGAGGTCGTAGGTTCGATTCCCATCCAGAAAAAATGTTTGTGTGATGAGCTCGATCATTTGTTCTATGTATGGGTGTAATTTATCTATAATATGTATGTACTTAGAAATATATAAGTATGTTTATCAAATGTCTAGTACCCATAACACAAGCTCTGCTTAGTTTGGGCGTTGTGTTATAGTTGTGGAATATTATATTATTATTATTATTTATTAGTGCTGAAAAGTTTCTTGTAATCCTCTTAGTTTTCAAGACGTTTTCCAATGTATGGAGAGCTCATTAGGCATCCTGTTGACTCCATTGTTTCCCGTTTTCTTAAAGTAAGTGGAGTTCAAGAAGAAAGTTTTAAAATGGTTCTTTAAAAAGCTTTTTGTTGTATATTCTAGTATGATCTTGTATGTTGAGTAGTTAGTTTGTAGTCGTTGAGAGCATTTTTATATCTTTTAGTAAAATAATGAGATCGTTTGTGAACAGGGTTGAATGGAAAAAAACCGGTCAAGGGTGAGTCGCCGGAACCGGACTCGTGCTTGAAGGGTTCCGTACCGTCCGTAGCAAAAAAGGGGAAAAAAATCACGTTTGTTTTATAGAAAAAAAAAATATTTATTTTATCCTGTTTTTAGTGTTTCTGTATTTTTTTTTTCTTATTTTAGCGGCAACAGAAATACATCATCTGTGAAAATTTCAACTGTCTAGCTGTCACGGTACATCAATAACAGCCTGGTTGGTGACAGACGAACAGACAGACCGACGGACAGTAAAGTCTTAGTAATAGGGTCCTGTTTTACCCTTTGGGTACAGAACCCAAAAAATGATATTGACTTTTGAGTAATTTGGTGCTTATTAAGAGGTTTATCTTAGTATCCGGGAGTTTTGAAACTGGATGAATTTGTAGATTTTGTCGTACACTTTTCGAATTTTCACTTTGCCACTCTGCATCTTTGCCGCTCGTTCCGCCATATTGAAAAAAATGGCGCCCATAATATAATCAGTTTTTTTAACTTTTCTCCTTTTCGACTGATTTTACGATGAAAATTTTCTACAATTATTACCTAATAACCTTTTTTTTTTGTAAAATGGTTTGCTTTGGAGGTTTAGAGTACGAGCGTCTCTAATTGTGTCTCTAATTACGCTACTCAATAGGTTAATTTTATTAGACCTGAGACCCTACCATGAGCTCTTAATGCGATCCATTTGACGACCTAAACTGAACTGTTAAAGAGATGGAGGGTGTATAGTATATCACCACTATTATTATAAAGAGGTAAAGTTTGTTCTTTTGTTTGTAGGAGGTAATCTCTGGAAGGACCAGTAGTCTGATTGCTAAAACTTGTTTACCAATTCCTGAGTGATATATAGGCTATATTTTATGTACGTGGGCGAAGCCGCGGGCAAAAGCTAGTATATAATATTTCAAAACTCCACAACAGTTTTAATAATAAAAATAACGTACTAAGAACGCGCGATGTGACATTTCTTGCTGAACTAAAATCACAAACTAAATCTTTCCACAAACAGCCAAAGCTGGCACAAAATTCCGAGAATTGAACTGGAATTGCGGAAATTGCAGGCTTCGTTGCCTGCTAGAGGCAACTAAATATTGGTTCTACGTTCATGAACTTAGACTGTACGAATTGGCCCACATTCGAGACCACAGAACTTGGAACCACAACCTCATAAGTTGTGGCTAAAGACGCTTTCCACACTATACTTGAATAAATAATACGAGATAAATATCAAGTTTTGAAACAACAACTCTATTTTATACGTACAAAGTTTAAATTCCTTTGCACCCATCTATCCATTTTCACTGTTTTTCATACAACCGCTCTTACGATTGAGATTATGACGTTGTTACACATTATTCGTTAGATATTTTGGATACACAGTATCTTGTGGATAATGGTTTCTATTGAAATCAATTTATAAATTTGTGTAAAACTAATCCAGTACCAACACCTCTGAAAATCTGCTATTTGGCATTAAATATGACAGTTCATAATTTACTTTAAATTTTAAAAAGTCGATAAAGTACAAATAATACATTTTTTTTTCAAAAACTATTAAGGGTTTAAAAAAAAAAACCCACGTATTTCCTGGAACAAGTTTGTAAAATATTCGAGTAAATCACGGAATTACCGAATGCTAACAGAGTTTTCAGGCGTTATCTCTCTTTTTTTCGTGTTGCGTTTTCATCAAACATCGCGTTGGATTGCGTTAGATGAAGTAACAAGCTTTTAAACTATGCTCGATGTTGACGATAGGCGAGTGATCATGGAGCCTCTTAAGTACTTAGGTCGATACTTGAGTAGGTAGGAGTTATATCGACAGTGGAAAGGTAAAATCGCTTAATCGCCACTTTAATCGAAAATAATTTATATAACTTATTTTCACTTAAAATACCTTTCCACTACTACACACTATTACAAGTTTTACAACTCGTTATATGTATATTCAAGTAGTTATACACACGCAGGAGACGCCCGGGTGCCAAAAGTTTACGCGATTCTCGGCCACAGTAAACGCGGGCTTGCGAACGGCAAGCAATGTGAAGCTCACCGTCCGATAAGGACCAAGTGTAGGTGTAAGTAAAAGCCTGATATACCCTCTCACTCCACCCAAAGTGGCAGAAGTTATTTGAAGATTTTCCAGGTCAAAAAACAATAACAATTCAAAGATTCTAAGTATTTTATTTTAAAGAGTAACCATGGAGTTTCATGCCAGTTCTTCTCCATAGGAAACGACCAATTTGGAACCGTGCACTAGCTGCTCACGTTTTATAAGGGCCCGTGTAGGGCTATATGTTTTTTTTTTTTTCAAATAAACCATTTACAGGCACTTTTGAAATGTCAAAAAGTCAGTTAGTCAGAAATAAATATGTCAATTGCAACTGTTTGGAGAAGATTGTGCAAGAAACTCTCTGGACACTCTTTTCAATCAATAACTATCTAAACGGGCATGTCTAGACAGTACAAGAAATACCTATCATTTAATATCACTTGGTAACAGACATAGTATTTACCATTGAAGCAAAAATGATGTAACTGACCAATAATGATCCAATCCTTTTGTATCGAGTGGCAAATTGGGGCTTCTAGGTCCCAGAAGAGCTCTCGATAGTCGTTCAAATGCTAGGGTTGAGTCTAGTGAGGCCATCTATACCAGAGATAGGTGCCATTAAATGTGTCATTATCGGCACCAGAGGAGGGACAATGACCCTTTCATTGTTATCGGATTGAGAGATAAGGTTCAACTGAAGGACACACGTGAGTAGTCAGTAAATGTCACTGATACGCCCTTTTTTTGAGCTCCTTAGTTAGTCCTAAGTTTGGGCTACCCGAATACTGATAAATGCTTGCACTGATTGGACAGATCCACTAAGGGGCGCCGGCTTTTAAAAAACCTCAAGGGTGCTCATGCTCATTTGATGACTCTAAAAAGTGGCCAAGTGCGAGAAGACAAATGCACACTGATCGACATTTTGATAATGGATCAGTAACTGGCATCTGTCGCCCGCATCGTTAATAAATAATAAATTGAGACCACATCACATCCTGGTCCCAAACTAAGGTTTTCCCTTGTACTATGGCAACCAGGAACAACGAAGGTACCACAAACACCCAGACCCAACACAAATATCTGTTTCATCAACAAACATTTGTGTTGATGCGGGGAAATCGAACCCGCAACCCTTGCGTCTCAACCGGCGCTCTAAACCATTGCTGAAAAATCGTCCATCCCTTAAAGGCGATTCCAGATCTGTTTCTTGATACCTATTCTCAGGGTTACTCGGCACCCACTGTTTATTCTTCATGGGTGCTCGAGCCCCCGAGCACCCACGCAGTCGGCGCCCCTGGGTCCACTCAAATCTGTGTGGTTCTTTCTTCAAAATACCATCTGAGACAATAATCTGCATGGTTCTCATATGATTTGACCATTAAATGTTAACCGTATAGACTTTAAAAGAGACTTTGACCCCTGTGTTTGCTATTTAGGAAACACCGGCCTCATCTAGTTTAAACTGACGATAAAAAAAATTACGTGTATAAGTGTGTTTTTTTTTAACTTATTTGTAAAATAAATATCATTTATCATTTCGCTCCTTTCTAAAGAGAAGTCATTCATTTTCATTTCAGCGGAAAGACGTCCAATATTGGACGTAAGTCTCCCCTAAGTGTCGATCGGTTCCTGAGATTCATATTAAGGAACGTTGATTTGTAGGAATAAAGTGATAATAATTCATTTCAAACATCGAAAATCGGATGTTTATGATTTCTGCCTCAAAAAAAAAACGCTTTCCAGAGCCGCGGTGATACTTTCTAATAATCCCGCAGCTCTGTGTTTGGGTCTTTATCCGATTATCGGACGTTTGGGAACAAAATGGTCTTCCTAAATCCTAACTTCGGCTTACTGTGTAGTTATAGGATTTAGGATTATTAATTGAGTAACGGATTCCCGGTGGATGCTGTAAAAGCAGAGATTACGATACAAAAAGAGGATTACCTACGTTAGGTGGATCGGTAGCATTTTCCTTGTTTCTTTTTATGTACGAGGTGGTGAGGCGGTGAGAAAAGAAAAAAAAAAAAACAAAAGTGGGAACACTTTTACTGGAACGCTTTTCTGGCGAGGCTTAAAACTTAAAGTGTGATTCGGGTAAAGAAGCTTGCATATTTATGTATTTACAAAGTAAAAAAAGCAAGTGATGTTTTTTTGCGGTAGAAATCAAATTACTGACTAAAACACAAACGGTCTCCTCAGTCGACCTTTGTGAGGGCCTCGTAATTTCGCGTCGACAGACATCGGCCCTAACTGACCCTAGTCAATCTTGCTGACATCTGTTTGAGGTGCTCGTAAATAACGCGCCATGGACAAGACAATACTCGGGGTATTGTCTTTACCGGACGGCCAGATATTCAACGGGCGTTCTGATAGCAACGTATTCAGCGGATGTGGGAAGATGTAGAGGAAGCTGCTCCAAGAGCAATTGTTAAAGGTGCATAAGATAAGGCCAGACTACGTGCAGTGTTGCGACTTGAGTCCGAGGCGTAGTTGCAGACGATTCCTTCGCCTCATCAGGCACTCTACTCGACGATGACTCTTTGCGTGTGGCGATAGCTCTCCGCCTGGGCTGCAAGGTGTACGAACCTCATATTGAATATGTTTATTGCATATATCTTATATTGCATATATTATATAGAGCAGTGGTGGCCGAGTGGTAACGGCCCCGACTTACAAGTTGGCCGCGGGTTCAAACCCAGTCAGGCGAATTTTTTCGTGTTATTTATTTCATCACCACTGCTCTCAAAACGGTTAAGGAAAACATCGTGAGGAAACCGGCACTGCCTCTGAAGACGCCTGCTCTACAAAACTTGGAGCAGATATTTAGATATTTATTATATACCTTTTTGTACTGGTAGCTGTGGAGACCCTGGGCAGTTGGAGTACGGATGCAATGTGTTTTGTGGGGGATTTGGACCGTAGGCTTGGGGAGGCAATGGGTGATTCGGGAGTCATCCGTTGCCTCCCCAAGCCTAGGTCTAGATCGTCTTTGGCCATCGCTATTCAGTGAGGCAATGCGACTCGAGTGTTATGGGTACCTTGGCACCGGGAACGATCAGGGGCGAGTTATTTAATGATGTTTGACATTTTATTTTTTATTTTTAAAATGATAATTTACCAGCCTTTATTTTTTGTGTGTGTATGATTAGCCCACTGGATATATATGTTATAAAATGTATAGATTTTAGAAGAGGTATTATCAACTTTATGTTACATATTTCCACGAACTTTCGGTAAATATATATATATATCATGTTGTATATATAGTATTTAAGTATTTATTTGTATAAAATACAATGTATTATAAACAATATGTAATGCTTAATATTGCACCTACCACAAGTAAAGTTGTCTCTGCATCATCCAAAGGTTGACTGGTAAAAAATGCCTTAAGGCAATAAGTCCGCCTCTGTACTTTTGTGTGCATAAAGAATAAATAAATAAATATACTCTATACCTCTTCCGACCTCTGCTCATAAGCTACGCTACAAACAATGAACCGTACTTCTGCTATTTGTAATTTAAATGGACACAAAATAGAAACCTTTGGGTTGTGTCTATAAATCCTTTTGAACAGTACCTGTGAACAAAAAAGAAAAACGAATTTAGGTATCGAAAAGGAAACAGAGAATAAATCTTTATTACATAGTATAAAACAGAGTCGCATTCTGCGTCCGTCTGTTTATCCGCTAACCCCTCCTAAACCAGATAACGGATTTTGACGCAATTTCACTAGGAGAAAGAGCAGTATACGAGGAAGATTTATGTATAAGTTGGTGAAATCAATACTACAGCGATCCAGTAAACGAGATGCAGGACAGGTTTTACGTCTTTTCCGTGGCACAAAGTTCTTTAACTTTCAAACTCCGAACTGCTACAGAGTTCTATTAGATATTTCTATTAGAAAAAATTAATAGCACTTTTTGCCCGACCTCGAAATCGGACCCAGGACCCCACGCTTAACAGCCACGCTTGCGACCACGAGACCGGCAAAGCAGTTCACATTTATACATCCACTCTCACAATAGTTCGTCCGGCCGTCTCGTAATTGTCTGGATCCAATGGTGACATCACACCACTTTAAGAATTTGGGCTCGCCTTTGCGTGAGCCGAACAGATAAGTTTCGACCGCAGGGACGTGGTTCTCTTTTCTTTGTCGGCAGCCGTGTGAACTACAACTAATCTAGGGACTGCCTCACGGCTCGTTGTGAAAAAACTTACAACATAATAAATCAGGGGCGTAGTCTGGAATAGTTCCTTGCTTGTTACCGACTCATCGCTACCAAAATAGGTGCTCTGAGATCCGCATCCTGGGACCTTATCATGACATGTTAAAATGTTAAGCGTGCGAGCAAGCAAGAGGGCCGGCGCTATATACACTGCTACTACGCTATACATACTGCGTACAGCTAAGGAGTGGAATTCCCTGCCGAAGTCTGTTTCCTGATAGCTACAACCTAGGGGTCTTTAAGTCAAGAGTGAATAGGTTCCTTCTAGGCAAGCTATGCTCCATCGTCGGCCACATCATCGCTTACCATCAGGTGAGATAGAGGACAAACGCGAGCCTATCAATAATAAAAAAGTACACATTTTATAGAAATTCTCACTTAAAAATAGAGGTTCTAATATTGGTAGTCATAATTGTCATTTTGTTATCCTCTAAAATAGCCATGATTGATTTACGCACTCTCAGAACTTTAATAACACGCCGAATATATTAAATTTGACTTCGTTTACGTGTACATCTTGTGTAATTAGTTGATATTATAACTTCATTCCGCATATGTCCCTAATAAACAACCCAAAACTAGACGGAAATTACTTCCTTATCTCCCGGAATTATATTACAATAATATAATCGTTACCCCCACCCTGTGTAAAGACTAACAGACTAATAACAATAACAGTTTTCACACAATCCACTTAAACGTGGTGGTACTCTGCTTGCTTGGACACAGAATAGTGAGTATACAGAGTGATGATAACTACTCGTGTTTCTTGGAAAGGACATCGATCTTTGTACATACTTATGTCAAGATAACTTTGATCTGCTTCGTAAATGCCCCACACAAATATGGACCTTTTTATTTATATTCATTTTATAAGCAAACTAACTTCTGCCAACAGCTGCTCTCGCTTGATATTAGAAAATATTGGTGTCACTCAGGGACAAAGCAGCATTCTACTGATGAAAGAACGGACGGTAAGCGACCCATTTTTCGCCATCCATTTCATTACTTTAAGCCAACATCTAATAGGACTGTGTCCATTTCCAGACATGTACTTTCAAAAGTGCGACTAGCTTAATTTTCTTGACTGCCTACCTGACTTTGATTATTGAAAAGTGTCTGTATTTGATTTTAATTAAATGAATATCTTGTATTTCAGTTCTTTAGATTCCTTTTCTACTCTTTAAAGTATTAGACAGTTGGGCAGTAATGTACAATTTCGTTTACTTTAGTTTTGCAATGTTTCTAATTTGCGCAGCTGGCAAGTCACATTCGAATGTTAGAAATCCATTTCTAACTACTCTTTGTCAGTTAACGTCCACTTCAGTAAAATAATTCAAAGGTTTGTATTAACTTCAATGTACTTAGTTCGTTAAATCGTCGGTAATGTTGTTTGTTGTTTGTCTTGAAAGATCTGACATGAAACAGAGAGCAAAATGTTTACGTCAGTTGCAGACAAAGAAATAAACTAAATTATTTTATGTTTGTCCATAAAGCTTTTTTCTCATACTTTTTAATAATTTGTTCTCAGCGCAGTTTTAAAAAAATATGCTTCAGTTATGCGAGGTTAGGCTAAAGTAGCTAGCTGGTTAGCACTAGTCCAGGGTTGCGGAAGTCAGACCACACCCGACCCAGATGCAAGTGTGTGAGGAAAAACCAGGTTAGTTTTAGTCTTCGGGAAAGTTAGGAAAAGCGATTAAAAACTATTATTTGGTGCGAACCTGATAGGCATGATTGTTTGGTTTAGGATCGGTAAGAGTATGCCACAATTTCAAGGTATAAAAAGATATTATTATGGTTAGATAATTATCCATGAAAGTAGATAACAAGTAGTTCTTATTTAAATTAGGCGAAAAACTAACCTAAATGTATTAACGTAGAGTACAACACTTGCTTTGTTTTTTTTTTGTATGGGAATTCGCCAAATAAATGGAGGGGTGGTGCGAGAGAGAGAGTATCAGACCTCTACTCACTAGAACTTACTCTTGTTCCTTTAGTTGCCCTTTGCGCTCCAAAGCTGTGGTAACGTTTACAAATGACCCCAGAGCTCTAAGAGTACAAATAACTGCCACAAGTTTTTGAACGTCTGGACTTAATTGACAATAAGATCACTTAATTACTCCTGGAACAGAAACCCTTGCATATAACACAGAATAAGCCCTTGCTCGTAAAAGCAAGTGCCCGTATATTTCCACTGGGATTCAATTATATTTATTTATTTATTTACTTTGACATAGATAGATATATTCTTTATTGTACACCAATAATAAAATTACAATAGGAACTTAAAATGAATAGAAAGTCACATCACAATGAGCGGTCTTATCGCTAAAAGCGATTTTTTACAGACAATCTTTGGATGGATTTGTGAGAGAAGGAGAAAAAGATACGCAGGTAGTGCGTGGTGTACTATTTATATATATATACAATACATAACTAATAAAATACATATAATACAAACAAAATTAACATATATAATTTAAACATATATATGAAAGCAGAGAAATAATGTACTTACTGACGTTTAAGAGGAGAGGGCCTTAACCATATTTTTGAAAATTGATATAATACGGCCAAAGCCCTATTACATTAGTTAAAGACATGTTTTTGATATAAAATATGAACAAAACAATATAGCATAGCATAGTCGGCCTTATAATGTTCCCACTGTTGGGACTCAGGCCTCCTCTCTGGGAGAGGGGATGGGCCGTAATCCGTAACAAAACAATAGTAACTGATATTAGTTTTTTAACGAATCCAAATTTTGTACGAATTATTTTGTGTGTTTTGAAATTCAAGTCAGGAAAACTTTAAGATTTAAAAAAAAATCAAACTCGTTAACTATTAACTAGTATATATTCAATAACAAAAGCCAAGTATGAGGCGGACTTTAGTACGAAGGATTCCGTATCATTATGTATACAACTTTTTTTACAATTTATTTTATACTGTTTTTAGTATTTGTTGTAATAGCGGCAACAGAAATATAATATACATCTGTGGACATTTCAACTTGTTTAGCTATCAGTTTTCATGAGATACAGCCTGGTGACAGATAGACGGACAGTGGACCTTAACCGAGTAACAGGGTCCCGTTTTTACACCTTGGGGACTTAATCCTAAAAAGGAGATGTCACTTTTTTGGGTCCAAAAAACTCCGCAATGGTGTTTGTAACCTTAAAAGTGCAAATTCAGTTGTAAATAACGGCTACGGGAGGAAGGATAGAAACCAGTATTATGCATTGTATAACAATAAATTCCGATTGGTCGAATGACACGTATTTACTGGTTGGCTGGCGGATTTGAATACAAATGGGAAAAGGCCTTGTTTGCTATCGTTTCCATACTAGGTTTTGTATTATATTGGATACTCGTCTTTGTTTTGCTTACATATTCACCAGCTTGATGTATTTGTTAACAGTATTCTATGTCGTTTTCGCCAGATCCTAGTTTATATTTATTTTACACTAGTTTTTGTTCGCGGCTTTGCTCTCATCATTTACTCTACCCTACCCTACCCCACTCTACCTTACTCCACCCTCTAACGGCTCAAATGGCTCAACGGAATTGGATAAAATCTGGGACACGAGTAGTCCATGTCCTAGAATAGGCCCTGAAATGCAAAGGGCAACTGAAGGAATACGGGTGGTCAGTAAAAGTCTGACAATCCCTCTCGCTCAGAGCGAGAGAAGTTATTTGATAATTGTCCACCTGAAAAATAGGTAAATGCTTACCTATGCATTCACTTCACTGTGCGTACAGTTAAGGAGTGGTATTCCCTGACAGAGTCTGCCTGATTAACAACGACCTAGGGGTCATTGAGTCAAGAGTAAATAGGTTACTTCTAGGCAAGCGTGCCCCATTGTCAAACACGGAGGTTCCTGCACCGGATCCGTGCAGAAGAGACGCCCGGGTGCCACCATTGTGTGGACCGCCCGGAGGACACGGTGGAGCATACGGTAGAGGTGTGCCCCGCTTGGGCATCGGCGATCGGCGGCAGCGATCTCTCGCGCCGGGCCTTGGTACTGGCTGGGTCTGGAGCGAGAAGGAGTGGCAGGCGGTTGCCTCCTTCTGCGAAGCAGTAATGCTAGCAAAGGAGGCGGCTGATCACGTAAGGCAATAGTCCTCACGCCCCAATCGCCGCCGGGATTCCGATTCCGATTTCCGGCCACCGTAGGCGCGGGCTTGCGGATGGCGAACGATGGGTGGCTCGCTGTCCGATCGTCCGGCGTGTAGTGTTCCACGCGCGCCTCAAGGAGATGTCAGCAACCGTAGGGGCCCAGTAGGGTCGAGGCCTACTGGGGCCATGGGTGATGCGAAAGTGACCTCCGGGGCCCTGGAAAATGGCAAAGAAGGAACAGGAGTGGGTTTTTAGTCAGTAAAAGTCTGGCACTATCTCCCGCTCCGCCCAAGAGCGGGGGATATCATTAGATGATTTTCCCAACCGAAAAAAAAAAATTGTCAACCACATCGTCGCTTTCCATAAGGTGGGATAGTGATCAAGCACGAGCCCATAAGAGCTACGCTCGGAGTTTCCTTGCGTGATTACATCAGAAATGAAAATATCCGCAGGAGAACCAAAGTTACCGACATAGCCCGATGAATCGTCAAACTTAAGTGGCAGTGGGCAGGGCACATTGCTCGTAGAACAGATGGTCAATAGGGACGAAAGTTTCTGGAGTGGCGATCACGTACCGGAAGACGCAGCGTTGCAAGGCCTCTCACAAGGTAGACCGATGACCTGGTGAGGGTCGTGGGAATGCGATGGATGTGAGACCCACAGGATTGATCGTTAAGGTGACACTTGGGGGAGACCTATGTCCGACAGTGGACGTCTTTCAGCTGAAATGATGATGATGATGATGATGATGACGATAGCCAGCCTAAAGAAAAAACTCCCAATAAGATCCTCAATTTAACACAATACTGTACTGTACCATGTACTCCAAAACCTTTTAAATGATTAACAACATTTTCCGACAGGAAAGTAACAAACGAAAACTGATTGTGTGCAAAAACAAAACGCAACTGTTAAAACCTTTTTCCCAGATTCATCACTCGAGTGGTTTTTGACACGCTGAAATCTTTTTTGAGGTATTTTTTCCGATGTTTAAATGCTCTCTTCTTTTCTTTTTTTTTTGGTCAATGTTTTTGACTTGGATACTAAGGGCGGAATTCACCAATAAAACTAATCGCGTTTTAACGTTTTACTCGCATAATCGCATTTAGCCGCTGTCACTAGTGTCACTTCCGTCTGTATTTTTCGTTTGTTTTATTTTTACAAGTGACACTAGTGACAGCGGCTAAACGCGATTATGCGAGCCAAACTTCAAAACGCGATTAGTTTTATTGGTGAATTCCACCCTTAATGCTTTAACCTTTCGTATTCCGGAATTTCATACACAATTAAAAAGCCATTGTGTCCCGCGTACATCTGCTTTCTGGCATACAGCAGGTTAAGCCATGTCTTCGTATGATTAATTAATTGGTTTACCATTAAAATGTGTACAAAAATATTAGAATGTGTACAACATTCTAATATTTTTATAGTATCAGCAAATGTATCAAGTTAAATTTCTCGGCAAACTTCTCTGAGCCAGTCAACACTACAAAAAATACTCAGCTCCATTTTTCCGAGATCGCACCTGTTTCAAAGATTCCACATATTGTCCAGTTGTACAGCCTGCAGCAAACACATGATATACAAAATTACATCACAATATCCACTAGGAATCAGTTTGCGAATTACTTAAAAGAGCTACTGAACTTCACTCGAAGAAATCTTCTTGTGAGGATAATCACACAGTTATATGCATTTATAATGGCGATTGAATAAACTGGCTGCCAGATATTTAATATAAAAAAAATCTTATTTCTATGAAAAAAAACCTATCTTTCTATATTTTTCGAGTGAAATTCAGTGCCTGTTTTAATTATTCATAAATTGATTATTAATGCATATTGTGATGTATAATTGATGTAGTTTTGTATCTCAAGTATCTACGCTACTGGAATATATGTAGAATCGTTGAAACAGGTGCGATCTCGGCAAAATGGAGCTGAGAATTTTATTTTAGTGTTGACTACCTCAGTGAAGCTTACCGTGAAGGCTGACTCGACATTTGCTGCCAAATACTGCAAAAACATTAGAATATCTTGCACCCGCATTCTAATGTAGCTCAAAGTAGTAGAATAGAATAGAATAAAACTTTATTGTACAACAAAATAGTAACAATAACTTTACTACTATTACTGCCACTTTACTTCAGTAGGTACATTTTGATAAAAGTGGAGAAAGTTCGTCATTGCAACTGAGGAAGTATTCTGGAGCCGAGTGCTGCAATGACTTTCCACGTGTATTAAACGACGTTTTTCAATAAATTTACGAAGACAGAAGACCAAATCGGAGGTTGAGCGGTGACACGGGATCGCTTAACGCCCAGCCTGTTACGATAATACAATCAATTGTGGCGGAAGTGAGCTCGTGCACTTATCCGCACAAGTGCGGAAAAACAGTAAATTGCGTGCCTAAAAGCGGTAGGGATAAGTGTGGGTTTTCGGGTAAGTGTATTGCAAAAATAATAGTTGCAACTTAAAAACTATTTATGAAGCGTCGATAATTTCTATTTAGAACACCCGAAGACGAAAAATGCCGATCCACGCAAACCCTTGTTACAATTTGCTGACTGTAATTTACCAAAAGGTTTACGACTTTTTCAGCTCGACCAAAGCTTTGTAAGTATATTTGATATCCTTTTCCCTCCCACTCGTTTAGATATGTAGCTATCTCACTTTATGAAGGGCCGATTTCTTAGGATCCGTTTTTTATTCATCCGTCTTTTCATCTTCATTCATCCTCTAAGAATATAGGCAGCTTTCATTTTTTACGGTTTTGAAGTAAGATTTTGTTACCTACTTTTTTCTGTCGTCGAAAAATAAATAGTCTTCACATTTTTTATAGTACTTTTTTCCTTTTCAGTATAGTTTCGCGTCGTCTAGACGTTAGAGATTATTTTTTATGAAGGGTTTTATGTTAGTTATGCTCCGGATAATTATATTTTAACTCTTAGCGAGTAATCCTGTAGACAAAGTTCGAATTTATTAGTTTTCTCAGAAGTCTGGTTCGTGAGATATTGAACTCATAGTGAAATGTAATTAACACTAATTAGAATTTCTAAGTATAATTAATGTTGTATCAAATTTATTAAAGCGTAAAAATAGTTGCCTATTTTGTTTTCAATATTCGAATTAGTAATATACAAAATATTTTATACTTTATTCACAAAATAAATTACAAATAAGGCATTAATATTGTAGGCAATATGATTCTATAATTAATTTATAAGAGTATTTCTATTTTCTACAAGTTTCTCGTCTAGATTTCATTAACACAAAAAAATTATAATTCTAATTTTATTTTAACTAATGAACCTTGTCTTACGAAGAGTTATTTATGAATTTATTAAAAATATTATATCGTTTAATTATCATAGCTACAAAAAAATACTGTCCGAAAATAATGTATGATCCATAAGAATGTCTTACGAAAAGTAAACTATGACCTACCGATGCCCACTATGTTGCTCCTGCGTCAGAGAGAGACGGATCTATGCAAGACAATAGCACTATCTCTTTTTTAAAACGAATTCATGAAAGTAATAGAACGTAATTTGTGATAGTATGGGACAGTTTCGTAGCAAACTCGTAGCAATGCTACGGTTGCTACGGCGTAGCAACAGAGTAATTCTTATACAACTAGCTAATAAAAATACGTTGTTCTAATACACGGTGTCTTTGACATCGACGCAAAAACGAATACCATGGATCCAGTACATGATTCTGGACCCCCAGTGCTGGAATTTTTCGTCGACATTTCTTAATTTAAAAGAAATCTGTACTTTTTTCAATTTGGACTGTGTAAAATCGTTATTCTAGCAAACCCCGATAAAATTTAAAAAGTCATCGGTGTAGATAAAATCGTTATTCTAATCTATCCCCGTTATTATAACATGTTAGAATAATGATTTTATACAGATTGAATTAAAAAACGTAAAGATAAAAAAAATAGGAAACAAACCGACGAAAACTTCCACCACTAGGGGGTCCAGAATCATGTACTAGATCCATGGTTATCGTTTGTGCGTCAATGTTGATGAAGACCCGGTGTAAATTATTTTAAAAAATCATGTCTGTTGTATGGGAGCCCCTCTTAAATATATCTTTATTCTGTTTTTGTATTTGTTGCTACAAAACATTTGTGAAACAAATAAAAAACATTTGTGAAAATTTCAACCTTATAATTAATCTTAATCTTACCTATCACGGTTCATGAAATACAGCCTGGTGACAGACGGACAGACCGACGGATGGACGGCGGATTCTTAGTAATGGGGTCCCATTTTACCCTTTAGATACGGAACCTTGAAAATGGAGGGTGGGGGTAGAAGGGTAAATGTGCCTCCGACCTATTCTCTGACAACTTTGATTTCTTACATCAAACCTAAATCGCTTTTACACAAACTTACCCTTTGTAGCCAGTAAATAGTGTTCACGATTGGATTACTACGGATATTGCACACGTCTTTTAGGATTAAATCCCGGCTAGGAAAAGGTCATGACCTCTATCACATGCCTAGACACACAAGTATACGTACCTACCTATTAACCTTTCACCACTACACAAAGAATGTATAAGCAAAGTAAATCAAAGAAAGTCAGACTTCAAGTAATTCTTAATGCTGTAGTTAAGAGCGCCCTACCCGTGATTCTATTTCCATACAAACGCTCTTTCATTATTGTGATGTTATTGCACATCTTTCACTAGATTTTTCGGAAACACAGATGTATTTTGTGAGTTTTATCTGGGTTTCTATTGAAATCAAAACATTTTGTGTAAAATTAATCCAGTACCGACTCCTGTAAATCTGCTATTTTGCACCAATTTAACGTGAACTTTGGTCCTTTACAGAGTAAAACTAATAAATTAAAAATGATGATGTTTTGTTTCCAAAAATTTTAAGATATCTTTTATCTATTTTTTTTTTGTATAGTATTTAGTAATATTTAAAATATATGTGTTATTTTTTATGTTTTTAATTTAATTCTTCTTATTTCTACACTCTACTATTGTATACATTTCTTCTGATCTTTCTTTTCGCAGGTCTTCTGGAAGAAATTTCTTTTTGAAATAAGCAGTACATTTGTAAAATTTTTCATAATGTTGTATCTTTTTCAATGTCTGTTTTTTTTTGTACATAAATTATAAAATAAATAAGATTTTTAAAAATACACTTATTTCCTGGAACAAGTTTACTAAAATATTCAAGTGAGTGACGAAAGTTACTGGATGCCAACCGTCCGTTTAGGTGTTGTTTCAATTTTTTAACAGACTTTAAAAAAAGGAGGAAGTTCTTAAGTCGTGTGTTTATTTTTTGTTGTCTCTTTGTTAAACATTATGTTGAATCGCGTTGGATGAAACAACAAGCTTTAAAACCACACCCACGTTGAAGATAGACAGATCGGAAAGGTACCTCTTAAGTCAAAGTCTCATCAAGTTTTGTAAAACACTTAAGATATTAAAAATAAAATATGAAGAAAGATATTGTACAACAACAAACTGCTACGCAGTTTGGCAGAAGTATAAAGGATTGTAAAATTGTCTAAAATACAAATAAACCATTTTATTATTATCATTATTATAACATGATTATATTTTATTTACTGGGCTAATTATAGTCGATTTGTGAAATTTATGTTTAACAAATAACATAAAAAAATGGTATAAACTACCATATAATGTCTTCACTACTGGAACTCAGACCTACTCTCTAAGAGAGGGAATCTGCCGTAATCCATCACGGACCTAGTGCGGCTGCAGGGGATATCATGTATTCGAATATTTCAGTTCTAGGACATACCGGTTTCCTCACGATGTTTTTCTTTAACCGTTTTGAGAGAGTAATGAAAATAGATTACACAAAGTATAGCACTTGGCTGGGTTTGAAGCCACGGCCTACTTACTAGTTAGCTTTAGATAAGTCGGGGTTGTTACCGTTACTTACGGGGCCATTATCTCTGTATCGATATTCAAACAGCTACTAATTGTGTTTAAAATACCATCATCATTAATTAATTTAAACTTAATGCCTCAAGCATATTGCAGTGTTAACGTGCATAAAAGTCTGTGTTTCATCATCATCATCATTTTGGACATAGGCCTCCCGCAAGCATCGCCACATCGACCGGTCTGGTGCGTGTCGCATCCATCGGATGCCTGTGTTATATGTAATGACGAATGTCATTATATATGACGTAGATAAATCACGAATTTTAATATTTTACGAATATTGTTTGTTGTTTTGTATACATTGGTTTTTTTTTTTTGGCGCCAGGCTTCGACCCTGCTGGGCCCCTACGATTTGCTGACAACACCCTGAGGCGTGGAACAATACGCGCCGTCGACGAGCCACCCATTGCTCGCCGTCCGCAAGCCTGCGCCTACGGTGGCCGGAAATCGGGATCGGAATCCCGGCGGCGGTTGGGGCGTGAGGACCGTTGCCGTTGCCACACGCGATCGGCCGCCTCCTTTGCTAGCATTACTGCTTCGCAGAAGGAGGCGACCGCCTGCCACTCGTCCTCGCTCCGGACCATGGCCTGTACCAAGGCCCGGCGCAAGAGATCGCCGCCGCCGATCGCCCCCACGAGGACACGGCGTTGCTCTTCCCAAGCGGGACACACCTCCACCGTGTGATCCACCGTGTCCTCCGGGCGGTCCACACAGTGGCGACACCCGGGCGTCGCTTCCGCACGAATTCGGTGCAGGAACTTCCCGAACTTCCCGTGTTCGGTGAGAACCTGCGTCATGCGGAAGGTGAGGACGCCGTGGGGTCTTTCCAACCACGCCTCAAAGAGGGGACTTATCGCCATAATTGTGGCGTGCCCAATTGTATACATTGGTAACATTTATGTAGTTCAAATCAAATGTAAAAATACCTACCAATATTAATCAGTAATATTGATGCGTATACAAATATAAAACTTGAAACTTAAACGTATTGATGATAATCCTATAAATTATTTCGTAATTATTAATGATTACGAAGCTATATCTCTCATTTTAAATTGATATTTTAATGTAAAAAGTTGTTTGAGTTGATTAGTACAGAACTGTCAGTCTGTATTATATTCTTTGAAATAAGAACTAAGAAATACAAATCAAGTGTTGTAAAATTGCTTAAATAATCATATACTGTTTTAAAACTGTTTAACTATGTAATAATTGTAATTAAAGACCTATAAAATAATTTAAATTATGGTAAACTGAAAGGAAAATGGCGGGATATTATTAAAAAAGATGTCCATCCACACATCAACAGTTTGCAAACTGTTTATATTCAAAAATAAACAATAGTTGTGATCCAGCAAAGCTCACGTAAGTTAATTAATATTATATCTTGATTATTATTATTGCTATTGGTTGTATTGATTCTGTGTATGTGTCATACTTTAACTTGTTTCTAAATTATGCTGTTAAGTATTCCCTAATACTTATTCAGCTTACTATTATGAAATGACCCAAGACATAGAACATAGAATTTCTTATAGATGTTATTGTGATAAACCATAATTAACGATGTTACAACATCGTTAATGTGCCTATAAAATATTATGATTGAAGCTACCATAGGTTTTCTTGCTTGTTATTTCCCATGACGACCTAGTTTTGGAACAAGCAACTAGTTATTCGATTAATTGACAAGCCTATTTGAAATAAATACTTAGTCTTTTCTTTCTGTGTTTTTCTTCATAAAACCCTTTCCCTACACACCAGTCATAAGAACTTTGATATGTGTATCAAAGTTCGGTTATTTACTGTGGTAAATAACCGTTATCAATCCTGACAACTTAGCATGATGTGTAGGTACATATAAATATATAAAATCAATATAGTTATCCTCCCTCCTCCAAAAATTCCAACATAATATATAATCATCACCCTCTTAAAATAATTCTAACACCTGCGACACTTATCTGATCATCGGTCCACCTTGTGGGTGGCCTGTCAACGCTGCGTCTTCTGGTACGTGGTCGCTTCTCCAGAACATTTCGTCCCCATCGACCATCTGTTCTGCGAGCAATGTGCCCTGCCCACTGCCACTTGGCGATTCTTCGAGCTACGTCGGTAAACTCTGTTCTCGAATCTTTTTAATTTTTCTTAGTGTCTTATTATTATTTTTCATATTTGTAAATTTAGAATTCGAACGGAAAAAATAGGGTTTAGTTTTCTGTGAATAATTTGAAAGACTTGTTTGGCCATTTTTATTTAGAAACGAGCTCTGATTTTCTTTCTTTGATGGCCGTCTAAACCAGATAAATAAGTCGAAAATAGTATCAAAGTTTCAGTTTCATCGATACGTCCTCGATCTTAAATCACCCCGACAACAGTGAATAATATCAATGTCACCCTTGTCAAAATATCACCAAACTGGAACAAACCGAGTCATTTGTTATCGTCGTTTGTCTAGGCTACACAGCCTAGACAAACGACGATAACAAATGTCGACGTCATCAATTGTCTTTGGTTTTGGGCTATCAATCCAGACAATTTTGACATTTACTTACAGTTCGATTCTGATTCGATGGAATGAGTTTGATATAAGAACGATTTTAAATACGATTTATGGTTGTTAGGTAGGTTCTTAGCAACCCGCTTTAAGGGTGAACCGTCGTGAACAGGCACGACTTCGGTCTTAGCGGCGAGCGGTGCGCGAGCGGGGCGGCATCGGTAAGCGGGCGCGCGGCGCTATGAGCGGCGTCTCGAGGCGTGCTTCAAACATTTACATACTTTTAATTGCGAGCGTCGCCGCCCCTCGCTTAGCTACCGCTCACAGCGGCAAGGTCGTGAACCGTTAGTCTTTGAAATTGTCCACTTTTGTCTACTATAATATGTTCAGTTATTAGTAGTTTACTTTAAGAGTTGCCAGTTAAATGAGAAGTGGAGATAGTATTATTTTATAAGAGCGCAACATAATTTTTAACCGGAATAGCTGAAATAAACTGAACTATCTGATTTGATTATTGTTTTTAGTTTCTTAGATTCATAAATACATCATCATCATCATCATCATCATTAATCAGCGGACAACACAGTCAGCGGTTCATCAGTCCATTTTTTTATTTTTGTTGTTGTTTCTCCAAGGAGTACCGTGTTGGCCACCTGATGGTAAGTAGTGATGCAATCGTTGATGGTGAGGCGCACTAGTTTATTAAGAGACTATTCACTCTAGCCTTGAAGACACCTAAATTATAATCGAACGGGAAGACCGAAGCAGGCAAGTTGTTCGAGTCCCTCGATCGACGCGGTATAAACGTTTGGTCCGGACCGTAGAGGTTTCAACAACGTAAGGGTGGATACTCGCCATACGTCAGATTGTCCGATGGTGTATCAAGTCATGCAATCAGGTCTGATAGGCATTCGCACCATTTATTCTGCTACATACGGTTAGACTGAAAACCGTCCCCAAGGTAGTTAGGAAAAGGCTAATGAGATAATGATGTTACAGCATTTTCTGTCTTTTACAAGGTCTATAATAAAATACTTCGATCTACCAATCATCGCCTACAACGGTTTCCCACACATCACTGGGTTTATCCAGTCCTCCTTCTTTATCCAGGCGATCTCTCTTTGGAATGCGCTCCTTCTGAACATCAGGACGGCCTCCAGTCGGTTCACTTTTAAGGTGAAGGCACGTGAATACATTTGCATGAAGTTGGTGTAAACATCACAGCGTTGATTTGTTGGGTTTGTTGTTTTTGGTTGTTAATTAATGTTAGTAATATTAATTATGCATATACGTGTATTGGCAATACAGTATGTAGACAGATATTACTATTTTGTTCAACTACTTAGTTAATTCTAACAATCTCCAAAACCAATGCAAACTAAGTTTAATTAATTAAATTATTATCCCTAACCTCTGAACTATCTGTTTATTACTAAGTTCTGGCAAACTAGTGGAATTATTTTCAATTGTACTAATATAAACTAATATTAACAACTAGCTTCTGTCAACGGCTTCGCTACAGTAAAAATAGGTTTCTCCATATAAACTTTGGAACCCCGTTTCATCCTCTTAGAGGATGAATTTTGGCCGCCTTCACCTCCGCCTCCGCTTTCGATGAACCAAATTTAAAGACGGTTCCAAATTCGGTTCCGTTACATCCCTAGTGTAGACTATGTATAGATTGAGAAATAGATCATTTTTAGGGTTCCGTACCTCAAAAGGAATGACGGCGCGTATTGTTCCACGTGCGCCTCAGGGATATGTCAGCAAATCGTAGGTGCCCAGAAGGGTTGAAGCCTACTGGGGCCACGGGTAGTGTCAAAGCGAAGCCCGGGACCCCGGAATGAAGGCTAAGAAGGAACAGGAGTGGGTTTTTAGTCAGTAAAAGTCTGACACTATCTCTCGCTCCGACCAAGAGCGAGATTTGTCATTAGATGATTTTCCAACCTAAAAAAAAACCTCAAAAGAAAAAAACGGAACCCTTACAGGATCACTCTATTGTCCCTTTGTCTGTCTATCTGAACACGAGGCAAGTCGTTGCGCAGGCGTAGTAGCAAAGTGGCATGTGATAGCGTGGATGTGGGACGGGTACTGCGTAACTAGTAGCGGAGTTCACAGCCACCATTATATTTAAATAGTGGATAGGGTAGTGTGGGCTAAAACGCTAAAAAAGGAATACATTTTGTTAATTTATTGACTAACTATTATTATTTGAATAACTTTGCCTTTCATAATGAAACCGATTAAGAGCATATCGGTCGGATGATTTCAAAGTAAAAAAAAAAAGAATTTTATGTTGCAGGATTGCCGACCTACAGGCGGGTGTAGACACTGGTCAAAGCTAGTTCGTAATACGCCATTACAGTAAGCTTTTAGCCGGGTTTCTTAATAAATTATTGTTCGAGTTAATAAATTAATGAAGTTTGCTATTCGACGAAAATTAATGATAGAAGGTATCCTTGACTACCTCGTTCGCTAAGGACACTGAGGGGTAGCGGGAAGGTTTGAAAAAGCTACTGCGGCTATGAAACGCAAAGGGCAACTGAAGGAACACAAGTGGGTTTTAGTCAGTAAAAGTTTGACATGAGTTCTAGTTTTTAAACACCACGTACCGCAGGAAAGGAGATAATACAAAAATAAGTGCCGTTGACAACGTGTTAACCTTCGGCAAGATCCACTGAGGTAATCAATACAACAATAAATTTCATTACATTTTACCGTGATCGCGACGGTTTCAATGATTCTTTATATTGTTCAGTTGTGTTGACATTTGAGATTACAATAATTTTACATCACAATGGTCGTCATTGTGATGTAAAATTGTTAAGTTCCAATTTTCATATTAATTTGATTAAAACCGCCAGTGACTTCACTCGAAAGATTCCTGCCAAAAACTTTGACGTCAACGTCAGGTTGAAGTAAGTACTAATGAAGTAAGTCGTTTTCCGTATATATTTAATGTCTTTACGTTTTCCAAATGGAAAATGGCTAGTGGCATGAGTTTTCCTCGAAACCGTAATTACTTATTTATTTTTTATTACCCACACAAATGAATACAGGCTTCGTCTTTAGACAGACTAGCTTCTGCCAGCGGCTTCGCCAGTGTGAAAGTCGTTTTCTCCATAAAAACTTTGGATCCCCATTTCATCCCTTTAGGGATGAGTTTAGGAAAATCCTCTCTTAGTGCTTGCCTACGTCATTAATGGAAACCTTATGGAAATTTTCATGCTCTTAGTTCCAGTAGTCTCGACTGTGCGTTAATATGTCAGTCAGTCAGTTTCTCCTTTTATATATAAAGATACAGTTTGAACAACATGGGTAACTCCTTCACCATCATCATTTCAGCTGAAAGACGTCCACTGTTGGACATAGCCCTCCCCCAAGCGTCGCCACAATGACTGGTCCTGTGCGTCTCGAATCCATCGGATTCCCGCGACCCTCACCAGGTCATCGGTCTACCTTGTGGGAGCCTTCCAACACTGCGACTTCCAATACTTGGTCGCCACTTTAGAACCTTTTAGCCCCATCGACCATCTATTCTGCGAGCAATGTGTTTTGCCCACCTGCCAAAGTTTGGCGATTAAATACTTTTTTATTTATTAATATAAACTAGTGCTTTACTGTGATCCCACCTGATGGTAAGCAGTGATGCAATCGTTGATGACGAGGCGCACTAGTTTATTAAGAGCCTATTCATTCTAGCTTTCTTCTTATACTTACAAATTACCACCTACCTATTCAGATATTAAATATCTACTATACAAATAATAACACTCCTAATTTCCTCGTCTATTTTCATACAGTTCATCGAACCTTGAATACCCCAGAGCATATCTGTAGTAAATAATATCTTATTGGGGACATTAGGGACCCTTTCCAAATATAGGCGGAAATTAACGATCTCACATGAGACGATTCCGTGCATAGAAATAACCGTAAATCATTTCTTGTACAAAATTGGGTAATTGTCATGGATGTTGGGTTCTATATAACCGAAACCGACACTATCTAATAACCGAAATAATAAAATAACCGTATCTGAAACCGATATAAAAAAATCGGATATTTTTTTATTAAGACGGAGTCTAAAATACAGGTTCCGACAATTTTTTATATACAATATAAAAACTTGTCGGAACTAACTGTCCCGACAGACGTTGTCCTGCCCGAAAGCTGGCTTCTCACCAGAAAAAATTGAGAAACCGTTTGCAGCGCTACCTACCGAGTTTAATTGTATTTTTAAACAATCCAGGCTTCCTCAGAGGGTCCATCCGAGTTTAATTGTATATAAACCATCAACAAAAATCAAAATCGGTCAAGCCGTTTAGGTGGAGTTAGGTGACAAACACACGTACAGACAAATTATAGGTATGAAGATAATCTGACTAAAATTAGAAGTCTAATTTTCTTAACTTTATTTTACTTATGAAATTCTAATATCCGTAACCGAAACTATCCGAAACTAGCTGATAATCCGATTCATTTCTTATCCGTAACCGTATCGAAAACCGGTATAATATTATTTCTATATCCGTATCCGAATACCCCTGATAATTATTGTCATCATCATCATTATTTCGGCCGAAAGACATCCACTGTTGGACATAGGCCTCAAATGTCGCCATAATGACCAGTCCTGTGCGTCTCGCATCTATCGGATTCCCGCGACCCTCACCAGGTCATCGGTCCACCTTGTGGAAGGCCTTACAACGCTGCGTCTTCCGGTACGTGGTCGCTATTCTAGAACTTTTCGTTCCCATCGACCATCCATCATCATCGATAATTATTGTGACCTTCAATAATAACAGCCGCACAGATCGATTTAGGAAGTTAAACAACGCTTGTCGAGTCGATATTTTGATGGGTTTTCATTTGACGTGGGAAATCATCCAATGTCTGCTCCCATTCTAGGGTGGAACGACAGGGTGCGTCAGACTTTTACTCTCTAAAACCCAACTTTATTCTTCGGTTACCTTTACGTTCTAGAGCCACAATCTTTACGTTCTAGGGTCACAATGCCCTAGCAGGCATCGGCCCTAGAGAGCCCCTTCAGTTTTGCTGACACCTCTTTAAGTAGCGCGTGGAACAGAACACGCCGCCGACTCGGGCCTGGTCCTTAGCAGACGGGCGGACCATTAGCTACCCACTGCTTGTTGGCCACAAGTCGCCCCGAAACGCCCGACGCCCGAGGTGTCTTTTTCGGCGGCGGCTGGGGCGTGAGGGTATCTGTTCTTTCACGGTTCCAGCCATCTCCTTCGCTCGCATTACTACTTCACAAAATGGTTGGTTGTGTGACTATCTATATACACCAATTAAAACTCCTTCGTGCATCAGAAATCACGTGAAGCCGTTGGTTAGCTGCGAGAATGTTCGAAAGGGTTGGTGGAAAGGAACATTGGTGGGTTTTAGGTAGTAAAAGTCAGACATATCCTCTCGCTCCACCCATAGCGGGAGAAGTTATTTGATGATTTCCCTCCTCAAAGAAGGAACCATTGTTCTCGGCTGTCATTTTAAGATTTTCGACAGTCTTTACCTATTGTTGTTCAGAAACCGTCAGTCAACCAACAAGTCTTGCGAAGGGATATTGTGTTACCCAGTAACTGTGATTAGATTCCAGGTAGACAGTCTCAGGACATGACATTATCTCTCAAGCCTTTTCCCAACTGTGTTGGGGTCAGCTTCCAGTCTAATCAGATGCGACTCAATACTAGTATTTACATGGAGCGGCTGCCTATCAGACCTCCACAACCTGGGCAACGCGATACTCCTTCGATAGACTGATGGTCAGACTTTCTGGCGTCTGACCTGTCAACATCATTTCAGCCGAAAGACGTCCACTGTTGGACACAGTCCTCCCCCAAGCGTCGCAACAACGACCGATCCTGTGCGTCTCGCATCCACCGCATTCCCGCGACTCTCACCAGGCCCCCTAGCCAAATTACCATCATTTCGTTCGCGTCGAACGCTTCGAGTAGGCCACGCCTGCGATTCCTTTGTTCTGACTTCATGTCAACGCTCAGTCACGTGGTCAGAACAAAGGAATCAGAGGCGTGGCCTATCGAGGCGTTCGACGCGAACGAAGCGATCGTAACTTGACTACGCTTTCCGACGCTGCGTTTTCCGGTGCGCGGTCGCCACTCTTGAACCTTTCGGCCCCATCGAGCATCCGTTCTACGAGCAATGTGCCCTGACTACCTCTAATGATTGTCAAAGATCTACTAATGGCAACCAGGACCAACGGCTTTACGTGCTGTCCGAGGCACGAAATATCGGTAACTTCCTAGTTATGAGTGGCAGGATATGTTATTGATAATATTTTGTGATGTATATAAGCTTTATTAATCTGAAGGTTTGTGTATCGATCCTTTTGTTGTTGTAACTTAATATCGATAACAGATTGCGGGGCTAAGATCCTGGAGTACAAAACACGTGTAGGATTTGAGGAAAGATTAACACTCCTTGAGTTGCCAAGGCCATCTCTTCATCAAGGTTCATCACGTTAATAAGGGATTATTCGAAAGAGTTACTCTGGCAAACACGGTAGGTTTTATATACCTAGAGGGAATGGGCCGTACGGACCACGCGGGCCCAGTGCGGATTGGTGGATGTCACAAGTCTTCAATTTTTTTCTTTTTCTAGTACATGCTGGCTTCCTTGGACATCGCCGGCCGATTTCCTCACGAAGTTTTTCTTTTTTTTATTGTCATAAACTAATGCTTGACTGCGATCGCACCTGATGGTAAGTAGTGATGCAATTGTTGATGGTGAGGCGCACTAGTTTATTAAGAGCCTATTCACTCTAGCCTTGAAGACACCTAAATTATAATCGGACGGGAAGACCGCAGCAGGCAAGTTTTTTCAGTCCCTCGATGTACGCGGTATAAACGTTTGATCCGGACCGTAGAGGTTTCAACAACGTAAGGGTGGATACTCGCTTTTCGTCGGTTTGTCCGATGGTGGAAATAGGAATCACAGTCTCCAAAATGCATCATGTAAAACACCGAAAGGCTGGCTACCCTACGCCTGTGCTCAAAGGCTTTGTAGATTCGACTTAACCAGATGTTTTCCTTCATCGTTTTAAGAGCAGTGGTGATGACATAAATTACACAAAGTAATGAATATGCTGGGTTTGAATCTGCGACCCACAACTCGAAAGTCAAGGCCGTTACCACGGGGCCACCACTGCTCACCCTAGTACACAAGGGGCAACTGAAGGAATACAGGTAGGTTTTAATCAGTACAAATCTGATGCTCCCTCTATCTCCACCCAGTGCTGGAGAAGTTATTTGATCATTTTTCACCTAAAAAAAGGGCTGTTGGGCTACTTTGAACAAATCCTGATCTAACAAGAACATTGGCGGGCAGCATACCTAGTGGGTCCCGTTAATCATACTGACATTTCTTAGAAAGCGACTGACTTCTTGCACTCTAGGGCGGAGCGCAAAGGGTGTTTTAGACTTTTACTGACTAAAACTCACTCCTATGTTCCTTCTTTGCCTTCGTTACAGAGCCCCGGGGTTCCCTTTCGCACAACCCATGGCCCCAGTAGGCTTCGACCCGGCTGGTCCTTTACGGTTTTGCTGACATCCCTTTGAGGACCGCGTGGAACACTACGCGCTCTGACACTGACTCGGACTCGGTCTGGACGGTTGCCGGACGGCCGGACGACGAGCTACCCATTGTTCGCCATCCGAAAGCCCACGTCTATGTTGGCTAGAGCATGAGGGCCGTTCCTTCACTAGCATTACTGCTTTGCACGCGGAAGCAACCGCCTGCCATTCCTCCTCGCTCTGGACCAGGGGGGCGTCATGAGGACACGGCGCCACAGCGATGCTCTACCCAACCGGGTCACACCTCTATCGTATGATCCACCTTTGCTCGCCGTCCACAAGCCCACCCGTTGCACACACAACAGTCAGTAGTTTAATTAAACTTGTTAACGATGGGATAGGTACTGAGATAATCATAGTAATCAAACTGGAGTTTATAAAAACCGCTTGACAAAAGCTCTCCATGGCACGGTTGTAGTCATCACATAGAAGGTAAAATTTTACGATTAGTGAGCATACGCGAGCAATTTTCTTGGACACAATGTTAAACACACGAGTGAAGGCAGCGATTAGGGGTTAAGTGGAATCCTTGCGGTATTCATGTGTTAAATGACACTTTTGAAACGTGTGCTGAGTTCTTAAATATATAGTAGAACTTTACTTACGATATTTTCTAATTGAGGATTGTTATTGTTGAACATGATGTCAAAAGGATGTCACACCGATGTGTTGAAACTTCTTCTTTCGTGTAGATCTGACTCAAATTTGGTCCGACTAATATTTAGCCACCTGGACAGCTCTGTCTTTGGCCTCACCTCGTATAAGTTGTGGAAGGTGCAGGTAGTTGTGCAAGCTGGGCAGGAAAGGAGGTGACGCATATCTTGGGAAGGGGCTCCAAACTGGCACTGTATTTGCGACGGGTCATATTGCCGGGAGGTATCCTACCTATTGCCGGAGAGATGAAATTTGGAGGAGTAGGATATATTTTCCTCCACAGTTCGCGTCTCTGATTCGAAGAGCTGAATCATGATTTCGATATGATTAAATTAGATTATAAGTGTTGAATTATGTTGTGTCAGACTGTGACTGACTGACTTCTTGACAGTTCAAAAGTGCCTGTAAATTATTTGTGTGAAATAAATATTTTTGATTAAATTTTGTTTATTGAAAGTATTGTTATTATTTTGATGAACAATAAAGTTTATTCTGTTCTATAGTCGTTTCATAGAACTTGCACTTGATCTGTGCAATCAATTTTTTTTGAGGTTTGATATCATAGCATAGCTTCTGCCGCTCTGTTTGGAGCGAGAGGGCTTAGACTTTTACTGACCAAAGACCTAGGCTATATTTCTTTAGTAGCTTTTTGAGAAAAAATGCCGTAGCCCAACTTAGATTTCTTTTGATTAGCTTGGAATTTATTATAAGTACAAATTAACTTTGTACTTAAGGCATGTCATTCCTTTGGTTTTTTTTCCTGTAATTTTGCCAAATTTACAAAAAAAAAAAATAACTCAAAAAAATGTGTGATGCCTGTATTAGTCTAGACTTGTAACTGGTAAATGGTCAAGACCACAATTATTAAATCTTATAATTAGAGAAATATAGTTGTACTAACGCGGTCTACCCTTAAGAGGTACACAGTCGTGATAGTTTTGCTTCTACTGTATATAAACCAGTAACAAAATGTTATCCAAGTCACGTTCTCCCGTCGGTCTGAAGTTTATTTCAATTAGGACATGTTGTGGCGTACTACAAATATTTACTAGTAAATATTTGTTGGTTTGGTTGAGTCTGGAAAGGATTCATCTAGAATGAAATATACAGTACATAAATTAAACGCAGTTTTTCTGGTCTGCAGGAATTTTCGGGAGAGTTACCGAGGCACTAGATCACAAAGGGTAGCTGAAGGAACACAGCTATATGTTGGATGATGCTTTACAGTACGTATTTTTTATTTTTTATTAATTAATTAATTAATTAATTATTACGTATTTTTTATTTTTTATTAATTAATTAATTTATTTATTTACTTATTTATTTATTCATTTATTTATTTATTTACTATTTTATTTATTTATGGATTTATTTATTTATTAAAACTTCATGCAACACAAAAGTACAAATGCGAACTTAATGCCTTAACATTCTCTACCTGACTGGTAGAGGAGGTCTTACCTAGGATGATGAAGATGAATCGCTATCACAATCAGGCTGACCGTGAGGTGGTGGCCGACTTGTAATACGGTATGTTATACGAAATGGCTTCGACATTATGCAAAATGTCGCACAAACTAGTGCGCCTCACCATCAATGATTGCATCACTGCGTACCATCAGGTGGGATCGCAGTCAAGCACTGGTTTATATCAAATAAAAAATAAGAAATAATGATTATAAGTCAACAAATTATTTTCAAAATTTAATACTTTTATAGGAATTAAAATTGTATCACAACCTCTTGTGTCCCTGCAAAAAAAAAGGCCTAGTGCGAGAAAAAAATTGCAGGAACTAGACCAATGGTGTACATAAGTATTTACTAAGCTAACCTATCCGTTATCCTACCATAAATTAATTAATCTTCATGAGTTACCCGCCTTAAAAGAATTACTCAAAAAGCCATGAAAAGCTTACCACCCACACCCGTCAATTAGCCTTTCAAGATCATTCGTGTTGATACATAAGAATCGAAGAGTGCTTGATCAAACTCAACATTTAAGAGCCGGTTGCAGTCACAGAGTATTTTATGGGTAGCAGTGGTGGCCGAGTAGAAACGGCCCCGACGTACGAGTTGTAGGTTGCGGGTTCAAACCCAGCCGGGCGCATTACTGTGTATAATTAATTTCAACACCACTGCTCTCGCACTGGGCCCGCGTGGCCATTACGATCCATTCCAGACCATTTTAAAAAACAAGCTTTATTATTTTCTATAATTTTCAAACATTTTCGTGACGTTATCTAGTAGTTTAAAATCGTAAGTTAGGATCACATTCGTGATTTTTTGTTTGTCGAGCCAACTAATTTATAATTATCATGTTTTAATTTTTACCCAGCGGTTGGTCATACGGTCAGTTTTAATAATATTTTTTTTCATGGTGTTCTCTTTAATATTTTTGAATTTCCAGAGGTTCAAAAAAGTTCAAAATTAGTGCAACCTCACCTTAAATCTTTGCTACGGTTTTATAAACAACCATTCTCGCATGATACTTCGTTTGCTCATTAAATATGTTACTTTGGTAAATTTCGGCAGAATATTTGAGAGTTTTGAACAAACTTGTAATGATATGAGTGATTTATAAATAAACAAGGAAAGTTTGACATTATGTTTGACGAATCAACTTTGTTTACTTATCAAAACTACCCGTATAAGTTCTATTTAAATCTACATAATCCATACAAAAGGCGGAAAACAGAAAGATGAAATTCAGGAGTGTCTGCCATTTCTCATGGCATGGCTTTTTCTGAAAGGAACTCACTCATGCTCGGAAAAAGTAATTTATTTTTATATTGTCTACCTAAGTCAGAGATATTTTTCGGTAAACAAACCATAAAGTTACTATTCATATTAAAAAGATACGCAGAAATACCAAGGTAACCTACATAGAGCTTGGCCACGTCACTATAAGGTGACAACCGTCGTTAAAGTGAAAATCACCCTTTTTCCTTTTTTTGAGGTGGGAAATCGACAAACGACTTCTTCTGCTCTAGGGTGGAGCGAGAGGAAGTGTCAGAATTTTTCTTTCAAATCACTCCTCCCCCAATCCATCTATACTCATGTATATTCCTTACTCTTTTGATAACATACGTTTCATCCCTCCTTTTCACGTGATCATACACCTCCGCTACGTGTAATCTTTTTCAACCTTATTTTTAGGGTTCCGTATTACTAAGACCCCGCTGTCCGTCCGTCTGTCCGTCTGTCACTAGGCTGTATTATGAACCGTGATAGTTAGACAATTTAAATTTTCACAGATGATGTATTTCTGTTGCCGCTATAACAACAAATACTAAAAAAAAAACAGAATAAAATAGATATTTAAGGGGGCTTAACTGACATGATTTTTTTTTGCCGTTTTTATAGATAGTGGTATGGAACCCTTCGTGTGCGAATCCGACTCTCACTTGGCCAGTAATTTACAGTCCGACATAATCCAAAGAATAGAAAAAGTTAAATGTTGACTGGATGCTAATAAACATCAACATGTGATCATCATCATCATCATCATTTCAACCGAAAAACGCCCACTGTTGGACATAGGCCTCCCCCACAAGGTCTTCACAACGAGCGATCCTGTACGTCTCGCATCCACCGCATTCCAGCGACTCTCACCAGGTCGTTGACCCACCTTGTGGGAGGGCTTCCAACGGCAACAGCTAATGTAAATTAATTTAAAAAAAGAACTGTAAAAGATTTCAGCCAATAAGCCAAAAGTCAGCTTACAAACGAGCAACTATAGGTATCTCTAGTATGAAGTCCTCTAGATACGATCTAGTCGTTTACTATTCTTTGCTCACTGGTTCCGTACATAGAGAGCTAGAACAAAAGACCTATTGTTCTCCGTTAGTCGCTCGTCTTCCAGTCAAGATATTACGCTATGAACATAATGATCCTATTCTGGGTCTTTACAATGACGTGTTAAAAGTCACTTGTGCGATTGAGAAAAAAAGATGGAGCTGTAAACCATATACAGTTTAATTCCTTTAATATATATATATTTTTTTTTTGTTATTAACTAGCTTCTGCCAGCGGCTTCGCCCGCGTGAAGAGTTTCTTCATACAAACTTTAGACCCCTGTTTCATCCCCTTACGGGCTGAATTTCGAAAAATCCTTTCTTAGTGCTCGCCTACGTCATAAAAGGAAGCCTTGTGCAAAATTTCACGGTCCTAGTCCCAGTAGTTTTGACTGTGCGTTGATATGTCAGTCAGTCAGTTTCTCCTTTTATATATATAGATGATAGGCTCACGTTTGACCACCATCTCACCTGATGGTAAGCGATGATGGAGCACGCTTCATCATCATCATCATCATTTAAGCCGAAAGACGTCCACGCACGCACGCGCGCATGGAGCACGCTTGCCTAGAAGCATCGATATATATGTACCCAAGAAGTAACCTATTCACTCTTGACTAAAAGACCCCTAAGTTGTAGCTATCAGGAAACACAGACTCCGGCAATGAATGAAATTCACTCCTTGGCTGTACGCACAACAAATGTGTTCTCAAAACGCTTTGTCCTATTTTAGACCCTGATCCAAACGTGTGCCTTTCATCTCAATTCCTTTAGTCTTAAACAAAGCGAAATACCACTCACTGATTAATCACGAGATCTCAGAAACTATAACACCTACATACTTAAAATTTGGCAGGTGGGTCCCTATAGGGTGTAGACATCCGCTAAGTACGGATTTTCCGAAATTTACCCCTTAAAGGGATGAAAAGGGGATCCAAAGTTTGTATGGAGAAACCGACTTTAACGCGGGCGAAGTCGCTGGCAGAAGCTAGTATGACAATTTAGCGATAATAAGATACTCATTTGACTCCTTAGTCGCTACTAAAGAGTCAATTGAGTGTCTTATTATCGCTCAATACAACGTCACGTGAACGTAATCGTTTGGAGGGGAGACATTCACGAATGTCAGTCTTGAGCGATCCGTCGAGTAGTGCGGACGCTTCTAACGAATTTACTGGTTCTATCGGATTACGATACAGCTAATCTGTAATGGCTTATAATATGTACTGTGAAATAAAAGTGATTGTGAAGTTAATTGTTATTTTAATTATACGCCATGAACCCTCTATCAGGAAACCTTACTGATGACGGCTGTACTAATTTATTGCTGTTGTTTTTATATATATTTTATAATTTATTTACACACATAAACACAGACGAAGATACATCTTTATAAAAATTTATACAAAGGTACTGCTTATTTCAAAAGACATTTCTTCTAGCAGACCTTCGAAAGGCGAGATTAAAAGAAATGTAAACAATAGTGAGTAAAAATAAGAAAAGAAGAGTTTGTAAAATCTTAAAAGAAAGTAAAAAATAAAACACATATAATTAAAATATTAATAAATACTTATATTATTTTTAGGGTTCCTTACCTCAGTCTACTAAAATAGAGCCCTTACAGGATCACTTTGTTGTCTTGTCAAGACCTTATTTTTCAGGTGCGCGTGGAAGTATCAAGCTTAAATTAATATCAAATACTCATGTGTGTGTGTCAATGGCTGGACTGCCACTTTTTGTAGCAGTAAAATAATCAAACTTTTGGCCGAACTGAAACCATTTGATACCTACAAGGGAATCAAAAAACCTATAGGATACTTTCCGTTGACCTAGAAACCTGAAAAGCAATAAGCAAAGTCTACAACACAAGTACAGGAAAATGTCTGAAAACTAGTTGAAAAATCTTCAATTCGGGCATCAAACTATTTAAATCAGTTTTATACAGAACCAGCAATTAATACGGAACCCTTGATGCACGAGTCGGACTCGCACTGAACGGTTTTTTTTATTTGAGGTGGGCAATCGAACAACCTTTCTCGCTTAGGGTGTAACGAGAGGGAGTGTCAGACTTTTACAGCCTAAAACCCACAGTATATTCCTTCTTTTGTCCTTTGCATTCCAAGGCCACGGTACCTAACTTTATGAACAATCTTGTAGCTCTAGAGCCTAATATCTCTGACTTCTGAATTGAAAATTAAAAGGTGAGAACGTGTCAAATCTAACTGTAACCTCTCCTCCTCCTCCTCCTGTGTCCTCTCTCCTCTGTGTCTCTCTCTCTGTTCTGTGTCTGTGTGTGTAATTCCAACTTATATGTAATAACAGATATTCAAGCTCAACTCAACTCAACCCAGTAGGCTTCGACCCTGCTGGGCCCCTACAGTTGCTAACATCTCGTTGAGGCGCGCGTGGAACAGTACACGCCGTCGCGTCGACGACTTGGGCTCGGTCACACTTAAAAAAAGGTTCACAATACCTACCTTTTGATTTTCCTTGTAAAAAAAGCTACTTGTTGATTTTTATCTTTTCCCTTACACAATTCAATTTACAAGGCTCCATTCCATCTACTCGCTTCAAGCGCATTTATTTTTTTGTTCAGTCTTGCCTTTAGTGTTCTCTCGTTAGTGTTCATTATCCCACTTTAAACTGTTAAAATGTGAAATTCTTTCATCTTATTAAAATAGTGATTTTGTTACTTTCTGACTCTTTAGATTAGTTTCTTTGGGTCATAACAAAGAGGTCTTACTACTAAAAATAGATACATTGTTTTTTTCTTTAACGCCTTAAAATCATAGACATTTGCTCTATGTCATGAAATTTTGATAATAGCGCTATTAAAATAAACAGGGCAAGTGCGAGTCGGACTCACGCACTGAGTGTTCCGTACCAACTTACCTATGAAACCAATTCAATTCCTGAATTGAGTTATGAAGATTTTTCCGAATCGCAAAAAAAGTAAATACAAATTTACAATTTTCAGATATTTTCCTATACTTGTGCCATGAGACCTTTTTGGCTTCATGCCAAATTTCAGGATTCTAGGTCAACGAGAAGTACCCTAAGAATTTTGATTCCCTTATACGTTTTTTAGGACATAAACGACCGTATCTTATTTTTTCGTAAACTTAAAGTTTGATTTTTTCAAGCTTTAACGGACTGCTGACTCAAGTATATGGTTTTAATTTCAACTGGATACCTCCACACGTTCCCGAGATAAAGGGTCTTGACAGACAGACAGACGGACAACAAAGTGATTCTATAAGGGTTCCGTTTTTCCTTTTGCTCTTAGGTCTCCACTTGGAAGACGTGTCAGACTTTTACTGACTACACCTGTATCCTTCGGTTGTCCTTTGTGTTGTAAGACCACAATTTTCTTTTTAAGAAAATCCCCGCGGCCCTAGCTGGTATCGGTTCTGCTGGGCCCCTACGGTTTGCTGACATCTCCTTGAAGAGCGCGTGGAACACTACGTGCTGTCGATAACTTAGGCTCGGTCCGGACGATTACCGGACGGCCGGATGGCGAGTTATCCATTAATCGTTGTCAGCGAACCCGCGCCTACCGTGGAGTTACCGATAAGAATACTTGAGGTATTCACTAAGCTAATTAAGACCACATTTTACACTAATAGACCCGATTCATTGGGGATTGAAGCTATTCAGGCAGTTTATTGCCTCACAAATAATCACGTTTATACATAGCTCTTGAATTAATTAAAGTGTACAAAACAAAAGACAGAATCGTATTCGCTTGAGATTTGAGAACTCGATAATGGATCTAATTAATGTTGGAATTACTAATTTGGGATTACTTGATAAGGCTTCCGATTTTATTATTTGTTTATTTATTTAACAATTCATCTAGCATAATAATAGCATAATGAGCTTTTTAAGGTTCCCACGGCTGGGACTCAGGCCTCCTCTCTCTAGGAGAGGGAATGGGCCGTAATCCAGCACGCGGTCCCAGTGGGGGTTGGTGGATGTCACATGTCTTCGAATTTTTGGTTCTAGGACATGCCGGTTTCCTCACGATGTTTTCCTTCATAGTTTTGAGAGCAGTGGTGATGAAATAATTTACAACAAATAATGCGTCTGGCTGGGTTTGAACCCGTGACCTACAACTCGAAAGTCGAGGCCGTTACCACTCGGCCACCACGCTCCCTACAACAATTTATCTACATACGTATAAGAAAAGACAAGAAAAAGGAATCATAAAGATAGTCAGAAAGGAGATGCTTGTTTCGACAGACAGACACTAAAATCGAATTTTGTATTATATAAAGAAAGAAAAAAAATCTCCCAGGTTGACTGGTAAGGAATGCTACCTAAGGCTTTGTACCTTAGTGTTGTATGAAGATTACATAAATATTTATTTAAATAAAAAGTTTACTTGTGACTCGTACAGAACTAACAACAAAATAAAATAAATGATTAACTATTCATAGACAATAAACATAGACTAACTAAAATAAAAGTACATCATTAAAAAAAACGAATCTATATTTAAAAAAGTAAAAATAACGCAGCTCTGACTTCAGAGTTATATTAAATTTACACTTAGATATATTGTAAGTTGCATTAATAACCTTCACTACCACAGGTCACTACGTAATATGCCCTACCTTATGGACAGTTAACTCCCAGCCTAACTACGAATCGGCAATCATGCCCGTTTCACATAACTACCATGCATGGCTGCAGCCAGATAAGCCGTCTAATGACCGCTGACACGTTCTGGCGTTACCTAATGGCCTGACAAACATGCATTCAAGTCAATTTGTCAGTTATCCGACTGATGCAGGCCGAGGCTCGACGGAGGCTTCTGGCAAAGTTTGTAACAATTTTCGCGGTGTTTCAAGGTTGTGATTTTGTAACTTTTTTCAAAAGATTTCTTTAGCAACAATTTTATTTTAAAAGTTGACCTACCCTAGGACATACTCCTGGTGCTTTCAGAAACTTATAAAATCGGTTTTTATTTATTAAATGCAATGCACGCAAAAGTACAGAGGCGGACTTAATGCCTTATTAATTTTCTACCAGTCAACCACACAAGTACTACACTAGGCACCCAGACGAAGAACAATTATCCATACAAATATTTGTTCCGTGCAGGAATCGAATCAGCTATACGCAGCGCAGCAGTCAATTGCTTAACCACTGCACCAACAGCCTAGTGCTGTCAGAATTTCGGATGGCTACTGGACACTATCAGATTGCAAGAGCAAGAGACTCCAGTGAATACTATTGATGAGAAGCATCTATACGCACGCCTTTGCAGTAAAACCGAATAAAATGCCGTGACGGCAAACGGCATGACGTTCCCACTATGCCACCTGTCTCGATTTCCTTATAAATATGTGTGCGCGCGTAAAGGTACTGTCACAGATGTCTCACATCTGTCATTTCGTTCTAACTTCCCGTGATGGCCAATTTTTTTAGGGTTCCGTACCCAAAGGGTATCTATCCATCTGTCACCAGGCTGTATCTCATGAAACGTGCTAGTAAGATAGTTAAAATTTTCAGAGATGATATATTTCAGTTGCCGCTATAACAACAAGTACTAAAAAATAGAATAAAATAGATATTTAAGGAGGCTCCCATACAACAAACGTGATTTTTTTGCTACGGACGGCACGGAACCCTTTGTACACGAGTCTGACTCGCACCTGGCCGGTTTTTTTTATTATTATTTTAATACTCTCTCCAGAGCAAAGTCCTATTTCCAATTTTCCCTACATCATACCTTTTTGATTATTTGCCAATCTGTCGATGAGTTCCGTTATTTTAATTCTAAATTAATGAGTGTCTTTGCTTATTGGTTACTCATCACCCTATTTTCAACGTGGTCTACATTCGTCTATGATTTTATTTTACTAATATTTCTGTTACTAATGTTAATAAACTTATTATTTGATAGTTCAAATGCTCATATTTAGCCTAAAACCAGATGCGAAAAACATGAAATAATTATACCCAGAGAGAAACCGAGCGCGACAAAAACATCCCACATTTTTAACAATTTAACGTAGCTTTTAAAAATAAATTCACACACATAAATTATGAATTGACACGAGCGTTCGCAGTCCTGTGACACCCTTATCAACTTTATACAACAGTTAATTACGGTCACGAACCGCGACCGAAAATAAATCTGCATTGTATAACGAAATACCACAAAACAAAGACCGGATTGATGGCTGCTGGAAGCGACAATGTCAAAATTCTTCATGCAAACCAAGCATGATATTAACCTCACTGTTTCATCACCATCGATATTTTTTTTGTTCTTTAATAAGGAACTTTGTCACAATATTGACTATGACGTTCCATCATAACCAAATTTTAAGCTATTTTTAAATTATTTTTAAAATGATGATCATCATCATTCAATATTACGGTAGAGGTGTGCTCCGCTTGGGCAGAGCAACGCCGTGCCCTCGTGGGGGCGATCGGCGGCGGCGATCTCTCGCACCGGGCCTTGGTACAGGCCATGGTCCGGAGCGAGGAGGATTTGCAGACGGTCGCCTCCTTCTGCGAAGCAGTAATGCTAGCAATGGAGGCGGCTGATCGCGTGAGGCTACGGTCCTCACGCCCCAACAGCCGCCGGGATTCCGATCCCGATTTCCGGCCACCGTAGTCGCGGACTTTACGGACAGAGAGCAACGGGTGGCGTCCGACCGTCCGGTAACCGTCCGGACCGAGCCCAAGTCGATGACGGCGTTTACTGTTCCACCCGCGCCTCAAGGAGATGTCAGTAAATTTAGGGGCCCAGCAGGGTCTGATTCTGAAAGCAAGACTCGGCCCTGGTACGAAAGACAACGAAGGAACAGGAGTGATTTTTTAGTCAGTATAAGTCTGACACTATCTCCCGCTCCACCCAAGAGCGGGGGATGTCATTAGATGATTAAATGAAAAAAAAAACATTCAATACTAGAAATAGACCTCCACCACAAGTGTCGCCACATCCACCGTTCCTGTGGCTTCATGTATTCAGAGGGTTTCTGCGACCTTCGATAGGACAACGGGTCACTATGTAGGAGACCTTTCAACGGTGCGGCTTCCGATATCCGATTCCAATCTCCATCGTAGAATAAATTTCTACAAGCAATGAACCCTTTCCACTGGCACTTTAGTTAACACGCATGGAAACTTCGAGCATAGCCCTGTCCATTGCCTTTAGGGTGAGTTAAAGCCTCGTGATGCCATAGTGAGTGACAGTTTCAGTCCCATATTTATGTCATCACTGGCAACACGCACTACAGTCAGTGCAAGAATCTTTCACACATCTTGTTCGAATTGCTGATGACCAGCCAGGGTTCGCACAGGCCTTCGGATGGAACCAGGGAGCCCCACAGGAAATAAAAGATTGCAACCCTGTTCCAACAGTATATTTTCGCAGAAAGAGGTTTTTAACAAGTACATAGGGGTTATACATAGTGATGCCGGAAAATCTTAATAGAACGATGTAGAAAACAATACAACGCCATCTATCGATTCAAGCTGAACTAATAAATCAAATTACAAAATAATTCTAACCTTCTTACTATCACGTTAAACACATCTTTTACATTTTTTTTTCTTTCTTTAGGATTCAAATTTTCTGTGTATTGAGCCAGTGCTAAGTTTTAAAGTATTTATTTTTTATACAGAATAGGGTCACTTTGATATTTATATAGCCTTGGTGTAGCCTTCAGATAGGTGTTCCGGATTTTAGTGTGTTATGTATGTGAATTTACATATTTGTGAACGCAGCCACAATAGAGGAGATATTCTTAGCGTGGGGTGACTTAAAAACTGGCCAATTGCCATTCGGTTCCGTATCAATATCTATGCGACATTAGATACTATAAATAGGCAAAAAATCACGTTTGTTGTATCGGAGCCTTAAATATTTATTTTATTTTACTTGTTTATTTTTAAAGTAAATATATATAGGCACAACTAAATATTCTGCGCATTTTTCAAGCGTTTATCTATTGACGGTTGCAAAAAACCGATTTATTCCATTTTTTTACCAACCACTAATACCACTGGTATTTGTTTGGAATCATATTTAAAATTCATTTTGATTAGGTTTGACTCAGCTGTCTGTACCAAATTCTAATGGTAGTTATTCGTTCGGAATGGAAAATAAATATGATTTTACAAAAATAGTGGTATGTAAGTTTTTGGTATTAGAACGAAATAAATAAAAAAAAAAACGCGTTTGTTGTATGGGAGTTGGGAGCCCCACTTAAATATTTTATTTTTATTTTTTTATTAATGATAGGCTCCCGTTTGATCACCATCTCAACCGATGGCAAGCGATGATGTGGTCGACGATGGAGCACGCTTGCCTAGGCAAGCGTGAATAGGCTACTTCTACTACCTACCCCTAAGTTGTAGCTATCTGGAAACACAGACTCCGGCAAGGAATTCCACTCCTTGGCTGTACGCATAATAAATGTGTTCTTAAAACGTTTGGTGCGTATGGGTGGGATGTCTACCATGTACCGGTAGCGCAACGCCGTAAGTCTAGTGGTCCGATGATGGAATGGACTTGGCGGAATTAGATTGTGCAATTTCAGTGCACACTCCCCGAAATGTAAACGATAGAAAACCGACAGGCTAGCAACTCTGTGACGATGCCCAAGGCTTTGGAACTTTTAATCTGTTTTTAGTATGTGTTATTATAGCGGCAACACAAATACACTTTTAACTATCTAGCAATCACGGTTCATGATATACCAGCCTGGTGACAGACAGACGGAGTCTTAGTAATAGGGTCTCATTTTTCCCCATTAGGTACGGAACCCTAAAGGGGAAAAAAAAGATGTCGTATCTAGTAGCTGCCAGCGATTTCGCCTTCTATGCGAAATATGAACAAAACCATATTCAAGTTGACAGCATTTTGCACTTACGTTACACCAAGCACGGACAGAAAAATAAGCTAGTCTTGATAATATTACATGCAGAACAGAGAATGGCTCTTCAAGAATTCACTCAACTTTTAGTTAAAAAGTTTTATGTTTTTTAAAGGATTGAATATTTGGTGATGTGAAAATGGCTTGAAAAGTTAGACAGAGGAACTCTGTGGTTGAAAGTTCAAACAAAATTTTGCAGAAGTGATGAATTTCATTTCTCTAAGTTTTAGTACTTGAACTTTCTTGATACTTTTTGAGGAGTTCGTTTCTGATGAAATTACCTTTAGTATTTATTTATGAAATATATTTACATTTGACTTTGATTTGACTGGCCTGTTGGTCTAGTGGTTAGTGGCCCTGACTGCTATGCCGAAGATCGTGAGTTCGATTCCCACCCAGGACAAATGTTTGTGTGATGAGCACGATCATTTGTCCTGTGTCTGGGTGTAATTTATCTATATATGTATTTAGAAATATATAAGTATGTTTATCAGTTGTCTAGTACCCATAACACAAGCTCTGCTTAGCTTGGGACTAGACGGCGTTGTGTGATAGTTGTGAAATATTATATTATTATTATTATTTTCTTTAGGAACCCCATTACCCACAACATACAGTTTTTACTTATTGTCAAACTCGCACTAATCTATATATATATATAGTATACCTACAAAAATGAATAGCTGTTCGTTAGTCTCGCTAAAACTCAAAAACGGCTGGACCGATTTGGAAATTTTGGTCTTGAAATATTCGAGATAGTCCAAGAAAGGTTTAAACGGTGAGAGAAAATGGAAAAAATCATTTAAAAAAATCCTTCTATATCGCCATCTCTAATTAAAATGTCATTATTAAATGAATTATGCTGTTCTGGCAATGTCAGTAGATGTTCGCCGGGTAAGCTAGTTATTAATATAAATTAATTATTTTATTTATTTATTTTACAATTCATGTACACACTTATATAATAAATAAAAAGAAGACGGAAACAGAAAAAGTAGGTACATAGGTGATGCTGGTGGTGGTGGTGTTTTTATTCGCTTTTCTAACGCTCATATTTCAAGTTTTAAGTGCCAAAATATATACTTCAAGCAATAAAACTAGGTAATTAAATCTGTTCGTGGAAAATTGAAAATCGTCAAAAAACAAAGCAGTTGTTAAAAAAAGAAGATTTGGTTGGCGCAACGTTTAAAATGATCTGGCCAGTTTTACTTAACCATATCATGAAGTGATCAATTTCTAAGATCTGGCCACGACGTACTCACACCTTCGACTAACAAATAACATTGCTGTAACCAATTTGCAATAAGCTCTTATTTATTTTAATACTTCATACTAAAACTATGAAGTACTGTTTTTGTTACGTACATTAAGGATTTTATCATATTAGACCTGATACGTGTGTTGAGCTCAACGGTTAGAGCCTGGGGACAGCTGTTGAAAAGGACACCATAATTAAATACAATAATGTTTATTTTACGATGGCACGTTATCGTTGTGCGGTTTCAACTATATAGACTGATATTAGCGAAATCTGTTGAATGGAATATACGTACATACGAAACATATACTTACGCTTTTCCCCCATGGGTATAGTTTCTACAGAACGCTACAATCCTCTGGTGCATACTATGTTTTTTAAAATTGTTGATAGGCACGCGTTTGACCACTATCTGACCTGACGGTAAGCAATTATGTGTTCGACGGTTTTTATTTTTCAAGGTATAAAATCATCCAATGACTTTTACTGACTAAAACCACACCTGTGTCCTTCAATTAAAAAAACCCTCTGCGTTGATCTGGAGGTAATAGCCCTTGCACGCATGCACGATCTGCGCGTGGAGATGCAACACCGGGGCGAAACTCCGCTGCTGCGCCAAGTGGAGGCATGGCAGAAAGAGCTCCGGCGGGATCTCATGGTGGAATGGCGTCAGCGACTGTCGCAACCCAGTGCTGGGCCACAATTATGGCGGTAAGTCTCCTCTTCGAGGAGTGGCTGGAAAGACCACATGGCGTCATTACCTTCCGCATGACGCAGATTCTCACCGGACATGGTAATTTCGGGAGGTGCCTGCACCGAATTCGTGCGGAAGAAACGCCTGGGTGCCGCCATTGTGTGGACCGTCCGGTGGACTCAGTGGGGCATACGGTAGAGGTGTGCCCCGCCTGGGCAGAGCACCGCCGTGTCTTCGTGGGGGCGATCGGCGGCAGTGATCTCTCGCACCGGGCATTGGTACAGGCCATGGTCCAGAGTGAAGAGGAGTGGCAGGCGGTCGCCTCCTTCTGCGAAACAGTAATGCTAGCAAAGGAGGCGGCCGATCGCGTGAGGCAACGGTCCTCACGGACGCCCATAGTACATTAAATCCCTAGGGACAGAATGTCTTGCTTGAGGTGATGGTTGTATGACAGAATTATAAAAGGGCATTATCGAGCAGGTGGTGTAAAAATAAATATACAGTACTCTTTTCACTCAATACGGAATAATGTAAGCATCGTCCGTTCTGCACATAAACGAACTGTTTACCGTATTACAATATCAATATGTAATCTGTCGAGAATATCATGACCTTGACGGAAATAGAACAGCTATCGATCAAAGATGCCTACACGCGTCGCAGATTAATGTTAATTGCCTTATGTTTCATGAATGATTTGTTTATTTTTGACAGCCCACTCAAAGGACACCCTTCATCAGTTCGGGGGCTTTGTCTGTGGTCTGTCTGTGGTTTTAGAAAATGGAACAACCGGTTGGAATGTGGTTTTCTTTGTTTGCACATCCGATGAAATCCATTTCTATTCGGCCAGTGATGTACGAGTACTTATACGAATTGTTCGAGAGTAGTTTTTAAATATAGAATAGCAATCGTGCTAGAAATATTGTCTTATAAATAAAAATCAATTGATTTTCATTAGTCTCGCTAAAACTCGAAAACGGCTGGACCGGTTTTATATATTTTATTTTTAGTTTACTTTAATGTAGGGGTGGGTTTAAAAAAAAAATGGGAAATACAGTTGTAAAATTCAAAACTGATTGAAAGGCAGGAAGTAATTTCAAGAGAGCGAAGCCGCGGGCGGCAGTTAGTCTTGAACAAAAATCATTAATTATGATAGTATAAGTCTTTTCAGAAAAAAGATCGTATGCGACAATTGACGTTTTTTGCAGGAATGGATTTTCCATTTCATAATTAAAAAGTATTTATAATAATATATTATATTCTTAAAAAAACTTATATTTTTTATTATTCATATAAGTTTCTCAATTACTGATCTAATACAATAGTTTTTTTTTCGGGTGGGAAAATCATCTAATGACATCCCCCGCTATTGGGTGAAGCGGGAGATAGTGTCAGACTTTTACTATGTAAAAACCCACTTCTGTTCCTTCTTTGCCATTTTTTCCAGGGCCCCGGGGATCTCTTTCAAATTGCCCATGGCCCCAGTAGGCTTCGACCCTGCTGGGCCCCTACAGTTGATGACATCTTGAGGCGCGCGTGAAACAGTACGCGCCGTCGACTTGGGCCCGGTCCGGTTATCGGACGATCGGACGGCGAACCACCCATTGCTCGCCGACAAATTTCAAATGACAAATGGACTAAAATGTTCTAAACCTTCTCATTTCTGTAACCCAATTAAAAATAACCCCAAACAAAGCCATGTTGACTGAAAAGCGTCGTTTTTTGTGTAAAAAGTGATGTGTTATCAGTTCGAAATAGTGACGAGGGTTCAAAAGGGTTATTATCATAGATAGGTCTATCTGTATCCATATATTTGGCACACACAGTACTGTGCCATCGTGCATTGATTGATTGCTTTTGACGGCAACTCTTTTTTTTTGCTGACTGTATTATTACGAGTTTGGATTGGTTTTTGGGTCAGTGTTTTATTTACGAATGTGCACATTTCTAAAACGTAAAGGAAAAAGATGTATAGTACACTCATATATTTTAAACCTGGGACTGAACCGGGGAATCTACGATCAGTTGTCATTTTGTAACAGTACACATAAAGACGGGATATCTTATTCTTTATGTGCAGGAGAACCAAGGTTACCGACATAGCCCGCAGAATCGCCAAACTTAAGTGGCAGTGGGTAGGGTACATTGCACGCAGAACACATGGTTGATGGGGACAAAAGGTTCTAAAGGTTCTAAAATCCGATGGATGTGAGACGCACAGGAACGGTCGTTATGGCGACACTGGGGGAGTAACCGTCTTTCGGTTGAAATGATGATGATGACACACATAAATGTTCCCACTGCTCGAACAGGACAGGCCTCTTCTCTGAGAGAGAAACAAAAGATAGAAAGAGAGTTAAGATCTTCGTCAAGAGTGTACCTTTAAGGTAGATTTTTGAAGAACTAATAAAATGTACTAAAAATCACACCATTAAATGAATTTTAAATTTTTGAATATTTAAATTTTGTATTTTTCAATTTTAGGTCCAAGGGTTTTGGCCGGGAGTTGTTGTCAGTGATTGAGTTAAAACTGCCTTTTATAAACAGATTTTAAAAAAAAGTGAGTATCAAAACTAGGGTCCAGTGCTGGTTAGTGATATCTGAAAAGAAATACCCGAGGTCCTAGAATGCAAAAGGCAACTGAAGGATACAGGTGTGGTTATAGTCAGTAAAAGTCGTACACGCAATGAAGCTCCACCCTAGAGGGGGAAAAATCATTGGACGAATTCCCATTTCAAAAAATGGGCAAGTACGAGTCGGATTCGCGTACTGAGGGTAAGTTTGTATGGAACAAACTTACCTAAATTATGTAAATAGTTCAATTCCTGAATGAGGTCGCGAAATCTTTCCGAATCGCAAAATTTTTTTATTGTGATGTAACAACAAATTTCCGATTATTTTTTATTTCTGTTTTCCGATTTATACCTGTGCTATAAGACTTTGCTTTATGTCAAATTTCAGGATACTGGGTCAACGGAAAGTACTCTATGAATTTTGATTCGCTTGATAGTGTTTCCTTTTTATTTTATTTTATTTTAATAAGTACAGTGATAGACTATAGACTAAGACAATCAGCACAGTTAAAAATAACATACAGTACATAAATCTGAAGTCCAATTATTGCTGTACTACAGCACTCAAAGTTTAATATGCTTCAGGAACAGAAAAAACACAGTAAAGTTGAAGTATTATGGAGAAATTAATAAAGTACACTAATGTAATTACATTTTATATAAACAATTTCTAAATTCGTTTAAGCTGTTTAAAAACAAGTCTACCTTAGGGCATATTTTATTATATTGATTGCACATTCTAAATAACGGGTTATTCTCAGAAACATTATTGTTACTAGCGGGAATACTAAATAATTATGGATTGCGCACAGATCGAGTTGGTATTTTAAAGTTTAACTGGTCAAGTAATTTAATGTCAAAGGAGTCATTAGCAATTTTATGCAATACAATTAAATCACTAACCCATCTCCTTTTCTCAAGACTCTTCATGCGGAAGTGTGTGAGCCGCTGATTGTAATTGGGGAGTTTACGTCTGAGGCCACATTTCGCGCTTAAAACTCTGACAAATCTTCACTGTACAGATTCTATGCGATCTATATATATTTTGAGGTACGGAATCCTAAAAAATGCTGGTTAGAAAGAAATAGTAAATTAATTAGTAAAATAAATTTAGGTTCCCTTTTTTTCTAACATATTTAACCAAATAAATAGAACATTACTTTAGTTTTCCTTCAAGAAAAAACTTTCCTCTTCCAGAGAAAGAAACATACATTTCATTACCGCGCTTGACCACCGCGTGTCACCATTATGTCGGATAATTAAGGTCAGGTTTCTTCACTATGTATTCTTACTAAATACACAGCTATGTATTACTAATGTGTTTCATTCATTTATGTACCGTGTAAAGAGTTCACTGGATCCTAACCCTCGAATGTGATATCTCTCTGTAACTCAAAGGTTTGCTGGGAGAAAACTCATCTCGCCTTTGTACATGAATTGTCGAATCACTGTGTACTATGTTAGGATTTTTGTGTACAATTAAGCCATATTGGCCATAGCGATCGCATATATGGGTTCCTCATGCTCTCCGTTCGTCCACTCCTCAACTCTTTTGAACAATCCGAAGCGATATAAAAATACTAAACCTAGTAAAATTAGAATACCTACTCATCAAGTTTTTCGCGACATCACTTAGTGGCTAGTCAACGCGACGGCCATGGTCCGGAGAGAAAGGGAATATTATCTCCTTCTAAATAATGCCCGCAAAATTGAGAGAGCCGACATCCTCACACCCCAGTAGCCGCTACCGAAGACACTCCGGGCGTGAGGAGTCATAAGCTAATCCCTGGTCACCGTAGACACGGGTTTACGGACAACGAACAATAGGTAGCTCATCGCCCGCCCATCCGGTAAAGACTGAGTCCAAGTGGTCGACTACGTGTAGTGTTCCACGCGCAACTCAAAGAGATGTCAGAAAAACCGTAAGGGCCCAACATAAACATATACAGCACGTAATATTACTTTTAGTTTCTATAGTCATCATCATTATCATTTCAGCCGAAATACTTCCATTGTTGGACATGGGCCTCCCCCAAGCGTCGCCATAACGACCCGTCCTGTGCGTCGAATCTCGCATTCATCGGACTCCGGCAATTCTCACCAGGTCATCAGTCTCCATGTGGAGTCCTGAGTTCAACTCTGCGTCTTCCAGTACGTGGTCGCCACTCTAAAACCTTTCAGCCACATCGACCATTTGTTTTTCGAGCAATGTGCCTCTCCCACTGCCACTGAAGTCTGGCGATTCTTCGGGCTACGACAGTAACCTTGGTTCTCCTACGTATATCTTCATTTCTGATGCGATCACGCAAGGAAACTCTGGGTGACTTTAAGCCTTTTGATGAGGCCAATTGTGAGGGACCATGTTTCAGAGCCATATTTCATCAATCGTGTCGTGTCGTGTCATTACTGTCGTTCTACTATACTGCGAGTTTAGAACTTACGAGTTGTAAGTCGCGGGTTCAAACCCAGCCAAGCGCATTACTTTGTATAATTTATTTCATCACCACTGCTCTCAAAACGGTGAAGGAAAACATCGTGAGGAAACCGGCATGTCCTAGAACCAATAATTCGAAGAAGAAGAAGAAAATTCGATCTACCAACTCGCACTGGGCCCGCGTGGTGGATTACGGCCCATTCCCTCTTTCAGAGAGGAGGCCTGAGACCTAGCAGTGGGAACATTAAAAGGCTGATTATGCTATGTTATGTTATATAATACTGCATCAGTTTTCATAAGAGAAGAGTATTTGACCTGTAGTGACACATTTACACGCTATTATTATTTATATCAACCACTATAGAACATTTCATACTAATTACTTAGCTTTGTATCAAGACATGACGGTTCATCGCTGTACAAAGCAAAATGTCACCCTGTAGATAACACTATGTCTCATAACTACTTAATGATACGACAAAATACAGTTTCTACGTTAAATGGATATAGAAAACCTAGCTTCTGCCAGCGGCTTCACCCGCGTAATGTAAGGTTTCTAAATAAAAACTTTGAGCCTTTCATCCTTTTAGTTCTAGGCGCTGTACTGAATTTTCGAAAATCCCTTTTCAGCACTCGCCTGGCAAAATTTGCTGTTAGACCCAATAGTTTCGGCTGTGCGTTGATATGTTGACGTCAGTTTCTCATATATAGATAAGATTTTCTGCACAGTATTACCAGTATATGTGATATCGTCAATTTACGTAATCCGATATTCTATACAATGCCTGAACTGTAGTTTATGTAATATCTATATCTACTAGCTGTTTTATGATAGTAGAAAATTATCCCAAGAGAACATACTACTGGTTTGACTCCAAGTTTCATCGAAATCTGTTCAGCTTTTTGAACGTTAAGAAGTAACAAACATACACAGACACTCACAAACGTTTGCCTTTATAATATTGTGTGAATCCATACTTTGCCCAGGCATTCTATACAATGCCTAATGCTCAACCGGTAATTCGCTAACGAGGGTCGTTAGTAAGATAAACCTATTTCTGTGAGCAGGGTTTAAAGGAACCTAATGATCAATGCCCTTAGTTTCCCCATTTCGCTCGCTCTATACTAATTATTTAAGGAGTTATCGGGGTCGGGTTGTCACCCACTCCTAGACTTACTAAATTTTAACAAAACAATAATTTTGTCGTCCTTCATTTTATACTATGCCTGATTACTTCATGACATTCTATGCATTGACTAGGCAGGGTATATAATCATAAATAACAGACAAAAATATTTTATACAATGTCTTAATGACCACGGTATTTTATAGAATGCCTAAGCATTCCATAGAATGCTTGAATTTTGCTTTGCTTGTTTTAGTCATTAAGTATCCATTCATTTAAAAACATGCAAAGCTGCCGTAAGGAAACTCTTTCTTTAAAAAAAAAACATTCGCACGGCGTGATTGTAAAAAGTTAATAAAGGTAGTTTTTTTTTAAACACTCATTTATTATTTGTTTAACATAGGTAGAACAAGAAAAATAAAAACATTTAACTAATTAAAACTATACCAATACATATACAATAACTAACTTTTCAAACAGTGAATGAATTTAAACGTTATATCCAAGCCATTAACCACAGTCCTTGAATAATTTAATTTAATTTCTTTTGTTACGCATTACCAAATTTATTTGTTAATTTTTTTTATTTAATTTTTATTCTTATAATTTATATTTAAAATGTAATTGATCTCAATGTATTTTTTTACTACTCACTGACATATCAATTTAATTTTTAATTTAATTAAATTTCAATGCAATCCTTAATTTAATTTATTTTTATTTATTTCAATACTTTGTAATTAATATTATTATTTTTATATGACCATAACTTTTTAATATAATTTATTTACTGTACAAGTGCAGTGCACGCCTGTAAGTAACAAATTCACCACAATATTTATTCTTTTGCAAATTCTCTTTTTTTTTAATGTTAAACCAGTCAATGAGTCATTGGTGTGTCAGTATATATGTATAAATAAATAAATCCTAGCTAAAATACGGCGTCAAAAAACTCCTTCACATCGTTGTCGGCTGGAAGTGTGCCCAAAAGACTGGCTGAATTGCCACGTTGTATGGCAATACTTAATCTCTGGCCGAAAGTAAAAGCCAGCCTTTGGGTCACGCGAAATGCCTAGGCGTTTAGATAATCGCTAAACTACTGCAATTCGATTTATCAAATACGGTCCGGCAAATCGACTTGTCGTAAGCGATAAAGCGATAAGGAGGACTAACATGATAGACATTAGATGCTCTCAGACGTCTTAACATAACTTAACATAATTACTTAGCTTGAAAATACCAGAGTCGAAAAGATTTTAAATATTAACCAAACTATTGACCTATATAAAATCAGCAAACATTTAATTAAGTACAAAAATTAATATAATTTCAATTAACTATTATTTCATTTCATTAAACTACATTAATTGTAATTAAATAATTTAATTATACCAAAAGTTAATTTTGTGAGAAAATTCCTTCATCAAATAACACAGCAATAATTCCACCCTACTAATTCACTAACAAAATTCCGAGAAAAGCTTCGTAGTCTCAAAGCACTCGCTACGAACCCCGCTACGAACCCCGCTACGAACCCCGCTACGAACCCCGCTACGAGCCCCGCTACGCTCACGTAGCATTCCGTCCCGCTACGAATCTCGTATGCTACGAACATCCAATCGTAGAATGGAATGTGATTCTATCGTTTGTTTACATCTGAACGTCGAAGTTAAGTTCACGTTTATAGTGGAGCTGTGTTCTTGCATACAGTTTTGTAGGGATGGGCGAAGCGTATATACTTAATAGGTAAAATAACGGTTATTTAGTACAACTAAAAAGAAAAAAATCACTGTTATATTTAAGTGTGGGTAACTTTGTGATTTATTTTAGATTTTCAGTGAAGACGTAGAGTATTTTTAAAATGGTAATAAAAAACCGGCCAAGTGCGAGTCGGACTCGCGCACGAATAGTTCCGTAACATTATCTATGAAAACGGCAAAAAATCACATTTGTTGTAAGGGGTTCCCATACAACTAACGGATGTTTTTGCTGTTTCGATTCGTTACAAATCCCGAATCCATTCTGTTATAAAAAAATACCTGATAAAAAATTCCAATAATATTTTAACCCGACTTGGCAATTGAAACCAAATTTCTGGGTTTCAGATATTTTGTCGAGTATTGCCCGTATTTTTTTTTTTATTATACATAGGCTCAAGTTTGACCACTATCTCACCTGATGGTAAGCGATGATGTGGCCGACAATAAGCACGCTTGCCTAGAAGTAACCTACTGACTTAAAGACCACCCCTTAGCTGTAAGCATAATGAATGTGTTTCAAAAAGCGCTTTGTACGTATGGGTGGGATGTCCGCCATGTACCGATGGCGCAACGCCGTAGTACGTCTAGTGGTCCGATGGTGGAATTAAATTGTGCAATTCCAATGCACACTCCCCGAAATTAAATTGCAATGGGTATTTACGCAGGTCCCAATGAGTATTTCTACTCCCTAGATAAGTTGCTGAACTCTAAAGAAAAGTTTAAGTACAGCAGCGACGGTTAAAAAGGAGAAAAAGTTGGTTTATTGTAGACTGGTTTATTTTCTGAAGCACTAAGTGATAAAAGTATATTATATGCAAAAGTCTTTGGAAGCACTTAGCCTACTTTTCAGCTGACCAGGCTAAAAAGGAAGGTAAGTACTTTATTTTTATATTGAGTGTTATGTTAAAGTCTTAATAAACCAATAACTTATAATCAGGGGCGCCGGCTTTTAGAAAACCTCATGGGTGCTCATGCTCAATTAATAACTCGAAAAGGTGGCGAAATGTGAGAAGAGAAATGCACATTGATCGACCGACATATAAATAAATAGCCTACTTACATACTGCTTACTTAATTACTGATTATGTTTAATAAATATATAAAATGAAACCATTATATAAAAATGAATTATTTAAAAATGAATTATATATTATAATTTATATGTAACCTAAAAGGCTGATCTGTTTCTTGATCTGGTTCTGGAACGCAAGGCAAGGAAGAAACATAGGAGTGGGTTTTAGTCACTAACCCTCTGATACGCCCTCCCTCTCCGCCTCAAAGTGGGAGAACTCATTGGATAATTTTCCACCTTTAAAAAAAACCCTATCCCATTAAGCTGAAATTTTGCAGACATGTTCCGTTTTGATAACAGTGTGCTAAATGAGTGACAAAAGATGGCGATTGCTAAAGGATATACACGTACAACATGTGGACCAATTACACTAAAAAATCCTACAATGTTCTACGCGTTCAATATAACAACGCGTTCAGCCCCCCTAGCCAAGTTACAACTGTTTCGTTTCTATTCTCTTTTCGTCGACCACCTCGAGTCGGCCACGTTTACGATTTCTTTGTTCTGACGTCATCTCAACGCTCAGTCACGTGGTCAGAACAAAGGAATAGGAGGCTTGGCCGCGAGGCAGGTGTCTGATGGGGCTTCAAAGTGTCTGTTGGGGCTGTTCGTTTACCACAACATGGATGGCTTCTAGGCGGTATAATCTTTCAGTCAAATTAATAAATTTCAAAATCGGCTCACAAATGACCGAAAAATCGGTGAACATACTGTATACATTAAAAAATACATACAGCCAAACATATAACCTCCTCCTTTTAGATGTCGGTTAAAAACTAAAAAATATGTCTTCTCAGTCGAAACAGAAATAACCTTAGAATAATAATAAGGACAAATATGAGCTAAGTCTACATATACCCAAGCTGTTGAGACGCCCACGTTATCCTGGATCCCCTGGAGGCCCTGGCTTCCCAACGAACGCCAATCCTCAGAAGTGTGGGGTACATTAAATGCGTAACGCATGTAAACGCGCCATTAGTCGTCGCGACTACGTTTCGTGATTTCGGAGCACCGATTTTATGTTACACGAGTCCACTGCACGAACGGCATGCGGCTGACATGTCCAACCCAGACCCATTTAAGCTACCCGCCTTCTGAATCATGTTAACGATCTGCGTTTTGTAGTGTTTCGAATGTGATCCGTTAAGGGGTGACCAGATGGTTGCAAACAAACGTCCCAACCAAGGTGACCTTGGTTTGTGTATTTGGTTTGTTTTGCGACTACATGGATGTAAACCACGCGCCAACACGTTCGTTGGTTGGGAAAACGCGCCTCCCAACCAAGGGCGTTGAAGGTCACGGATTACAACTGCTATCTACACGGATTGAAACTTACAAGGTCACCTTGGTTGGGACGTCGGTTTGCAACCATCTGGTCACCCTTTTAGTTTAACACAAAACATAGGTAGTCTATAAATTACATAACCTTTTGACAACCAATAATTGATACTAAAACATATAAATACTATATACTTTTTCCGTGAGATAACGATTGCTATAAAAACCTAATGAAACGTTAACTCGTAAAGATCTCGATACTTTTGTTGTCAACATACAAACGTGATGAAACGTAAATGTATCACTTTTACGAGTTTTCATTTCTTTTGTTAGGTTGGTATTAGTGCTTCTGTTCATTCATGACACGTATATTTTTCAACATTTTCTTTTATGACTATGTTTGTAATTTTATGTTTGTATCTTTAAACTGGTATGCTGTAAAGGGGTAGAAAGGGGTTAGGCGATTACTGATCACCTAAATTAGTAAACGTCTAACCCCTATATTTTCCATAGGTGCAATATATTGAGCCATAAGTACGTTTTTTGGGGGTGAGTAGTCACCAAATAACTTTAGATGAAGTGCTGAATGGCTTTTTTTAAGGTGGGTAAACATCCAACGTCTTCTACAGGTCTTGAGTGGATACTCTAGAAGAAAGAAGAAAGAAAGAAAGAAAAACAATTTATTCACGCGAAATGACGCAATATTAAAACTAGCTAACAAACATAATCAATAGATAGGGAAGATATGCGTCACATCCGCGCAAAACGGAGTCCTGGAACGCAAAGGGCAACTGAAAAAACATAGGTGTGGTTTTAATCAGTGAAAGTCTAACACGCTCTTGCGCTCCAGCCGAGAGTAGGAGAGACAGCCATTAGATGATTTACCACAAAAAAAATAAATGGTACGCTGTGAAGTAGAACAAAAGGGTTAGATGTCTCTACTGGTTTGATGGTAATCTACAACTTCACGAGTTCAAACCCAGCCAGGCGCATTACTTTGTGTAATGTTCGAGTAATTTCATCACCACTACTCTCGAAACGTTGAAGGAAAACTTCGTGAGGAAATTGACATTTCCTAGAACCAAAAATTCGAAGACATAAAATATCCGAGCTGGGCCCGTGTGGTGGATGACGGCCCATTTCCTCTTCTAGAGAGGTGGCTTGAGTCACAGCAATGGAAAAATTATAAGAATGATCATACTATTATAGTTTTATTCCATAGTTTCTAATGCGTGCGTCAGAAGTCATTAAAAAATTGAGAAAGCTTAAGGTGACTACTATACTGTATACCTTTCCACTAAAACTCATGTGCATCAATTACAACAGAAAGCCTGGCTTTGACACCTTTAACAGTAATTGCTTCACATCGGTCCTCTTCAAAGGGATGGCTACAAAGGCTTTCCATACGAGTGCTTTCTGAACTTCTGAGAGAGTTTACAGTTGCGAAACTTAAGATATTTCGTGTATACACAGACTTTAATGTGCAGTTTTATAGTTTTCTTCTAACACATTGCTTTTGCAATATTTTTTATATTATTTGACGGTTACTTCCTAGTACGACTCACTTTTTTTTTATATGATTATTTTTATTGTACTTTTGGGAACAATATTGACTGGTCTTCACTGTTCTTACATAATATCTATTAATACTGTGATATGAAAATATTGTAAAAAACCACTTTTTTAAAAGAGTAACCATGGAGTTTCTTGCCGGTTCTTCTCCATAGGAAACGACCACTTTGGAACCGTGCACTAGTTTCGAACGTTTTATAGGCCCATGTAGGCCTATGTGAAATAAAAACTTTTAGCTTTGACTTTGACTTTGTAAGAATTTATAAATACAATAGTGAAAACAGATTTTTAATCACACTAATATTATTATCGAAAGTTTGCATGCTGAGTATGTTTGTTACATCTTCACGCTCAAACGGCTAAATGGATTTAAATAGGCGAGTAGAAAATGTCCTGAAATAGGACATAGGGTAATTTTTGTCACGGAATTATGTTTCTTTAGGACATTTATCTAAATCCACGCGGACATAGCCGCTAATAGGAACTAATTTATAAATAAAAACAGTATGTCTTGTTTTAGGTGCACTAGGCGTGCAGTTTCTGCAATTTCAAAAGTGCCCAACTTATATTCTTTGTTGTACATAATTTTAAAGTAAATTAAAAACCGGACACCTGATGTACAAACGCGAGCTTAACCCACAATTGGGTTTTCTTACAGCAAACCTTAATATATTTGTAAGAAATATTATATATGCGGATAACAAAAACAAATGCACAGCAAAAATCTAAGTTAACATAAATCAGATGACACTTATGACTAAAATAAACTACACAAATACGTGCACAGCACAAAATTTGTATAAAATATTATATACCATAAACCATGTAGGCTTATCTGGACTAGGCACGCTACTGTCACAGCATTAAGGTCTTTAAGAAGTGGTTATAAAAAAGCCACGGTGTCCTCGCTTTCTGCCTGACGCGGGTCTACACCGGACGCAGGTGTTTCAGGAGGTCTCTGAGTCGGTAACGGCAGGAAGAAACGCCCAGGTATCACTATCGATTCAGCAGTTTGAACGTACTACTTTCAGGATATGTGCATTTATTATATTATGTACTGCATATTTTCTACTTTTACGCGGGCAATGCCGCTAGCAGAAGTTAGTTTGAGACGACCTTTCCACAGAAGACCTTTCCACAGTTTTATGATAGGGAAATAAATTAAACCCGCTTTTCCCGAAGTTATTTTAAAATATTTGCATAGTTCTGTCACTAGCAGTGAACGTGAACGATAAAATGAAACGAGTCGGTTGTAAACGAGAGTCATTCCGTTCAATGTAACATGCCTTATCTATAAAACTGCAAAGTTGTAACATTAGGCTAAGATTATCATTACCCTCTTAGTGTCTATTCAGACGTACTATAATCATTAGTTAGTTGGGCATAGCATAGCATAGCATAATTAGCCTATTTTAATGTTCCCACTGCTGGGACTCGGGCCTCCTCTCTCTAGGAAAGGGAATAGGCCGTACTCCACCACGCGGGCCCAGTGCGGATTGGTGCACTTTTAGTTAGTTGGGCACTATTTTTTTATAAAAATAAATACTTAGTTTTATTATCACTGACCACATTTGGCCGTCGAATGCAACCGTGTGGGTGATATCGACTACACTGCTATCACAATACGACCGCCAGCGACATCACTAATTAGTAATAGTCGAATTGTTAAAATGCTCAAGTCATTTGTGGTTACCACAACGCAACTGCAGGCAGTTGCTAAAAAAAGCTTCTTGAAGCAATTCTCTGAATTATGAAGAGGTAAAACGGCTTGTTTATTTCTTTGTCTAGGTAAAAGTAATAGCTGTGTTCAGCTTAGGGCACATTGCTCGCAGAACAGATGGTCAATGGGGCCGAAAGGTTCTGGTGTGGCGACTACATACTGGAAGATGCAATATGGGAAGGCCTCCCGCAAGGTGGTCTGATAAACTGGTGAGGGTCACGGGAATCGGATGGATGCGAACGAACAGATACCACCAGCTGTTAATGCGATCAATTTAACGACCTAAACTGACTGGGAAAGGGATGGAGTTATATGGAGTGTATAGTTCCATCCCTCTTTTTCAAGCGCACGACTGACATTTTACATATCGTCATGGTTAGGTCCTAGGACCGGCGTTTGTACTTTCACTTATATATACATAGTTGCTCTGGGTAGACTCCCACCCAGAAAAACTATTTTGTGTATGTGAGTTAACTTGTTTGTGAACGAACCCACGATCGAAACAGCTGTACTAATTCTTAGTGCGAGGCAACTTTTTTTTTAAATATAAATAAAACAAAAAAGATAATTAATTAAAAAATATATCTTTCATTTGACCTTCTGTTCCCTCTCCACCCATTTCAAGAGCACTAAACAATTAATTTTCCTAACTTTACATAACATATAGTAGGTATATGTAACACATACAATACCAGGCTATATACTCTTTGTGAACACAGAGATTAATCCTATGAATGCGGTACAGCTACGAATACATTATATCATCCCTAGTTACATATGTTCACATACATATCTATATCAAAGGGAGTACGGCCGCTGTGTCGAATGCTGACAATGGGACAAATTGATACTGTATATGTCTTTGTGCGTTGGGTTACTGGGAGTTCTAGATGTATAAGCATATAATATCATCATCATCTTCCTGCCCTTGTCCCGTGTTATTTGGGGTCGGCGCAAAACGGTTTTTTCTTCCATTCTGCCCTGTCACTCGTCATGCTACTACTAACTGCTATACTAACTTCCTTTTCTTTCATATCACTCTTCACACAATACATTCATCTTTTATTTGGTCTCCCTCTCCCTCTCCATCCATCCACATGTAAACTCATAACTCTTTTAGTAACATGCGTTTCGTCCTTCCTCTTCACATGTCTATACCAAGACAAACGATTCCCTTTCAACTTTTTAGTCACTGGCGCCACTTTCAAATTTCCCTTAGTATACTCATTACTCACTTTATCCATTTTCGTCACACCACACATCCAACTTAACATTCATCTCCGCTACGTGCAATATAATATATATAAGCATAATCAATCTTATATTGTTCCTACTTCATAGTTTACCACGCGGGCACTGTGTGGGTTGGTCGATGTTACATGTCTTCGAATTTTCGGCCCAACGACATGCCGGTTTCCTCACGATGTTTTTTTTACCGATTCAAGAGTAATAGTGATAAAATAAATTAGATAAAATAACGCGCCTGTTTCGATTTGAACCCATGTACAGTATGATCAAAAAATATAGGTCACTCTGAAATTGGTGTAACGAACTTTTATTGTACATAGGTACTCAAAAAAATACGCATTCACCCTAAGATTCTTAAGAATAATTACTGCCCATTCAATTGCTCGAAATTCAGAGCGATAAAGATATTTCGCCCGTACTGTATGTGTTGTTCAATTCAAACCCAGGGACTTGTAATTGTAAGTCGAATCCATTACCACTGAGCTACCAAGGCTTGATGTTAATTGGAAGCTATAATAATATACATTCACACAACTATCACACAACGCCGTCTAGTCCCAAACTAAGCAGAGCTTTTATTACGAGTACTAGACAACTGATAAGCATACTTAAAATATTTCTAAATTCAAACGTATTATAGATAAATTACACCCAGACACAGAAGAAATGATTGTGCTCATCACACAAACATTTGTCCTGGGTGGGAATCGAACCCACGACCTCCGGTATAGCAGTCAGTTCCACTAACCACTAGAACAACAGGCCAGTCTAAAAAAGCTGAATGGTTTGTGATTAATGGTAGTTTAGAGTTTGCGGAACAGGGTGTTACAAAGTCCCGCAAACTTCCGTTGAAAAGGGAGTACTGTACAGACTGTTGTAGTATCTGGTCCGAGCCACTGCCCGATAGTCCCACTGCTGGAACTCAGACTTCCTCTCTAGGAGAGGGAATAGGCTATAATCCACCACGCTGGCCCTGTGAGGATTGGTGGATGTCACATGTCTTCGAATTTTTGGTTCTAGGACATGCCGGTTTCCACACGATATTTTGAGAGCAGTGGTGATGAAATAAATTACACAAAGTAATGCGCCTGGCTGGGTTTGAACCCCCGATTTACAACTTGTAAGTCAGGGCCGTAAACACTGAGGCACCACTGCTCAAAACTGCTGCGTTACATCCGATATGTTATATGCACCTAAAAATTGCAAAGATTTTTTTTTCTGATCTACAAAACAATAATCCTTTAATTATTTGGTTCTCACAATGCAGAAGGTGAGGTAGCCTTGAAATCATCGCATCTGGCCTCGTGTGGGATGTTTGACACCGTATCGATCGTCAGATACATACGACGCATAGGTGTCCTATCGCATATTGGATATATCGCAATCATAGAACACGGAATGGCATAGAGATGTCATCGAAATAATATTATAAAATGCAACTAGAAAATTATGCCAAGAGAACATACTCCCGGTATAGAAGTAGCACATAGGATATTTTACCAATACTATACTGAGTGTTTTTGCAGATAAGATGGAATCCCACATGCTGCAAAGATGGGTGCAGCTTCATGTCGAAGTGTAGTTATGCAATTTGTGTTGTTAATAATTACTAATAATAGTTTTTAAGATAATTCGTCGATATTTTGTTACTAACTAACAAAATATCGACCTCGTGCGAAATAAATGTTTTATTATTATTATTTTTCCAGGACATTGTCTTTTTTTAGGTGGTATAATCATCTAATGACATCTCCCGCTCTTGGGCGAAGGGAGGGTGTATTAGAATTTTACTGACTAAAAACCCACTCCTGTTTCTTCGTTGCCTTTCATACCAGGGCCGAGTTTTCCTTTCAGAAACATATCCTTGGCCCCAGTAGGCTTCGACTCTGCTGGGTCCCTACGATTTGCAGACATTTCCTTGAGACGCGTGGAACAGTACGCGCCGTCGACGACTTGGGCTCGGTCCGGACGGTTACCAGACGGTCGGACGGCAAGCTACCCATTGCTCGCCGTCTGCAAGCCCAGGACATGGTCTACATGTGTACCAAGTTCCATGGAAAACCTAATTACACCTTTATAATATTAATGTGATATCTTTTCCTATGGAAGTGTATTTTTTATTTCCTTTACCTATCTGTGTTCTAAATACTAAAATGTTAGATTTCGTATCAACACAAATAAAACCGACTTAAATTTTATCTAAATTTATATTTTACGCTAATACCAGTAGGTAAATTAGAGCGGTGGTGGCCGAGTGGTAACGACCCGACCCTACGACGAATATCATTAAAAAAAAAAAGACCCCGACTAACGAGTTGTTGATCGCGGGTTCAAATCCGGCCGGGCGCATCACTTTGTGTAATTTATGTCATCACCACTGCTCTCAAAACGGTGAAGGAAAACATCGTGAAGTAACGAATTTCCTAGAACCAAAAATTCGAAAACAGTTGACATCTACCAAACCGAATTGGGGCTGCGTGATGGATTACGACCCATTCCCTCTCCTAGAGAGGACGCCTGAATCCCAGCAGTGGGAACGTTATAAGGCTGATTAAGCTTTATGCAGTAAATTATTGTAATTTCTACTGGATGCACCACTCTGCACTTTAGTGTGACTTGAATTGCCCCACTAACACCGAGTGCGCGTCTCCAGTGCCTTTGTGTCTACATTCTGGTACCTATATCGCGATGTAACCTTCTACTAGTTAGGTTTACTTCAAGTGCAGTATTATGTCCTTAGGACATGATAAGGGAGTGTTTTGAACGTGACAAATACATTGCTTAGGACTCTGTAAGCTGATAATTAGAAATTTAGGGTAATTTATTATTAGGCATTTGTCAGCACTGAATCGCAGTTTCATATGCTTCTATCCTTTTGTGTCACTTAGAACCGTCAATTACTAGAGCGAGAGAGATGACAGGAGTACAATCGAAAGCGGCGGAATCGACACCTTGTTGCACTATGAACAATGAACCACTACTGTACATGAAGTTTAATAGTATTACGTGACTAGGGGATAAAGCAGTGTCTTCAAGTCGTTGGCGGCATGTTGAATTCCGAACGAAACGAAGGTTGCTAAGTTTTAATTCCGAACGCCAGTGAGGGATTTATATAATTAACTTTAAAACCTAGCGAGGAAGTTAATATAGAAACCTGAGTGAAGTGAGGAATTCAAACCGCCCGAGACAAAGACAGCTTTATCCCCGTTTTCGATACTCTACTTTTTACACCATCTGTGAGATAATTAAAAGACCATTTATAAAACGAATTATATATTAGAGGAACATAGGTTTTATTTACAATTTAATATTTACTATCACTCGATATGTTTTGAGATTTGAAACAAACAAAAATCATAGTTTTCATTTTCTATAACGCTGAGCTAAGAAAAAGTAATAAAAGAAGTAATTCTTTTTTTTTAGAAACTTGTCAGTCTCATTTTATTCTTTTTTTTTTTGTTAGTGGCCAGTTTGATTTTTGAATAAATAATGATGCACGTACATTCACATAGTGGTTTTTTCTTCAAAATAATGCTAGTTCCAAATTCAAATCTCATTATGCCCTCGGGATCGCCAATACCACATTAGGGACAAATTGACTTACTTTAAGTGATGTCATATAAAAAGACATTATCGAGCAGGTGGTGTAAAATAAATAAATTACATCAGCCTTTACAGAACTCGCTACGTGATAATCACGAGCGAAATACGGTTACTTTCACTAACAAACTTGTTTTAGAGGGAACATGTTGATAGCTCTGTAGTATCCTATGTACTGGATGCAACCTTCAACTAATTAGGGTTGGTTCGAACGCAGTCTAGTGTCCTTGGGGCGTGATTAGAGAGTGCTATGAGCGTGTCACATACAACTACATAGCTCGAGGCATGTAAGCAGATTATAATTTGAAGCGAATTTAGAATTGTGTTCAATTTATGTTCTGTAAAAAAATATTACTGTTATTTTGTATTTTTTTAAATGGTATAATCTATAATAGTGCTTGATTGCGATCCCTCTTGATGGTAAGCAGTGACATGAAAGTGATGCAATCGTTGATGGTTAATCGCACTAGTTTATTAAGAGCCTATTAACTCCAGGCTTAAAGACATCTATTACCCTAGGGGTGAAAGTAACTTATTTTGTCCTGAGAAGGAGTTTGGCGTCAGAACATAGCGAGGTCGCTTGGAGATTTTTTCGGAGTCGAAAGTAAATTATAAAAAGGTTTTTTTTAAAAAAAAACTTTAATTATTACTTATCTTTAATTTATTTCAATTGTACATGGCGTTGTAATTGAGTGGATGTATAGAAAGTTTGGACATGGTTCAATAGGAATGTGGAAATTGAACTAGTTTTTTTTATAATTTGACAGCTGTCATTTGAAAGCGGTTTTCCCTAGGGATGAAAAGTATTACTTTCAACCCGCTCCTCAGGCAACTTCAGATCTGCTTTCAGAGTATGAGTAATGAAAAAATTATAATCGGACGGGAAGACCGCGGCAGGCAAATTGTTCCAATCCTTCGATGTACGCGGTATAAACAACGAGGCGTAACGCCGTCGTTTGTACCGTAGAGGTGTTATCAACGCCAATAAGGACGGACACTCGTCGTACGTCAGATTGTCCAACGGTAGAAAAGTGATGGCCGAATCAATTGAAACTAACGCACATATTATATTACCTCTTGTTATTCTGCGCATTCTTATAATTTATAACTCCAGACAAAACTTGTAAGCTTCCTGCGGGGACAGGCCTCGCCTAGTGCAAGAAGTCTTCAGAAAACTCTGTTATCTTTATATATATAATTATTTTGTACGTGTGTTTGTCACCCAACTCTTCTTAAACGGCTTCACCAATCTGAAAAAAAGATTTTGTGTGTGTACTTGACTACTCAAGTACACACACAAAATCAAACAACAAGTACAATTGTACATTGTATTTTACATTGGATTTTTTGTTCGTCCACTATTTTTGCCAAGACACTGCCTCCTAAGATACAGGATCTTCCTAGTTTAGTGTTCATATTAAATTGACTGTTGTATTGCTTATATTTTTTTTTCTGCTTACATTTGGTGTCAAATATGTACTTTATAATAAATAAATATTATTATTATTATTATTATTGGACCCTTTTTTTCCGACAAAATGGCTGCTTTCGGGCATGACAACGTCTGCAGGGACCGCTAGTATTTAATAAAAACAAATTAAATTTTTATACCACATAAAACGACTAACCCTTTCCAAAAGATATCGTTTTTTTTTTAAAGTAAGAAATCATCTATTGTCTTCTCCCGCTTTAACTTTAACTTTCCTCATAGCCCTAGCAGGCATCGGCCCTGCTGGCCGTCGACTACTCGTGCTCGATCCTTACAGGACGAGCAGACGGCGAGCTACCCATTGGTCATCGTCCGCAAGCCCGCAAGACGACGCTTACGATGTTCTTCCTACAAAGGGTCAATATCATAGTCAACAAATTTTCGTGAAGGATTAGGGCCATCGCTGCGGTAAGCGGACACACTACACACACACTACGCGGTCGCCCATCGCGTGACTATGCGCGTGTGTCGTGTGCGGCGGTTCCCGTAGCGAAAACCAGATGATTACCTGCGCAGTGACGCTAGTTCAACTTTAACGGTGTGCATGTAGTCGTGTCGACGGAGAACTTTAATCTATTATTATATAGCAAAACGGGACGGACACTACTGCCCGCTACGGGTGCCCGCGCGGCGAGCCGCGATGATGCACTTTTGCATGTGACCGCGCGGCCAACAGCGTAACACAGCGTCGGCCCTTATTTTCAGCATAACAATCAATAGGTAACTTTTGACACGGACCCATGAATCGACAGTAGGTATTTCACAGCCTCATCTTTCCGAAAATAGAATCCTTTCATTCCCTTTAATTTGATTTGGCGCAAAATATATGTATCATACACGTGTAGGTACGTGTATAGGTATCTCTGGACGTATCAGAAATTTGACGTCGAGTCTAAATGGAATTCGTTCACAATGGAATATTTATTAATAGTACCGAATCGAGATGAATGATAGCAATCTTATAATGGGACGCTTATTAGTTCATTCATGTTTATATAATTACTTATAATAATTGGATTAATTGTGATAGTAATAGGTTTCTGAAACGAATACATATTTATTTAAACGCTATTTGTTTGCTGATGAATGGAAAACGATATTAACAGAAAGTTTGTGGCTCTGTGAGAACACAGAGCGAAAAAATTTACGTGTTTTAGTATTAATAGCTATTTTGTTGTATTAAAAAAAAAAATATAAATATAGTTATATAGATAGCGACCGTAAAATGACTTCTGCCCCCCTAGCCAAGTTACAACCGTTTCGTTTCGATTCTCTTTTCGTTGATCGCCTCGAGTAGGCCTCGCCTCCGATTCCTATATTCTGACGTCATCTCAACGCTCAGTCACGTGGTCAGAACAAAGGAATAGGAGGCGTGGCCGATTCGAGGCGATCAACGAAAAGAGAATCGAAACGAAACGGTTGTAACTTGGCTAGGGGGGCTGGTACTTTAGCTCTTTACGAGTTAAACTTAAATATTTCTTATTTAAACTTTATGTACAGCAGTGGTAAGATTTGAAAGGAAATCAGTTGTCTTGGTATAGTCATGTGATGAGGAGGGATAAAGCGCATATCACTAAAAGAGTTCTGAGTATACATGTAGATGGATGGAGAAGGAAAGGAAGGCCAAAGAAAAGATGGATGGAAAGTGTGAGGAGTGATATAAAAGAAAAGGGAGTTAGTGATAGTTGGACGGGAGACTGGAAGAAAAAAAACTTTGTTGCTCCGACACCAAGTAATATGGGATGAGGGCAGGAAGAAGAAGAAGAAGGAGTGGTTCCTATATAGTCTCCATATTTATAGGTTTTCGGGTGGCGAGCCATGGGTAGCTCGCCGGATGGCCGTCCAGTAAGAACCAAGCCCAGATCAACAGCGTGTTGTGTTTCACACGCGCCTTAAAGAAATGTCAGCGAAACCAAAGGAGCGCAGCAGGGCCGAAACCCACTAAGGCCACGGGAATTTTTGAAAAGGAAACCCGTGGTTCTAGAACGCGAAGGAAAACTGAAGAACACAGGTGTGGTTTTGGTCTGTAAAAGTTTGACTCTCACTTCACCCTAGAGCAGAAGAAGTCGTGCCCGCGGGGGGCAATGTAGGAAAATATCAAACTATGAATTTAACTTCTGTCTTTTATTTTGCGTCCCGCAGTTTATGACCAGATTCAGTAACTAAAATGATATCCTACCTCACAAAAACCGCCCAAGTGCGAGTTGGAATCGTGCACCGAGGATTCCGTACAAACTTACCTATGAAAAGAGTTTAATTCCAGAATTGAGTTACGAAGATTTTTCCGAAACGCAGTCTTAAATTTTTTTTCCTGTATTTGTGCTATGAGACCTTATTCTTGCCAAATTTCAGGATTCTAGCCCAACGGGACCGGGGACGGAACCCTATGAATTTTGATTCCCATGAGAGTGTCGAAATGTACGTTTTTTGCAATATAAACGGCCGTATCTTTATTTTTCATTAACTAGAAGTTTCATTTTTACACAGCTTCAAGGGACCGCAGACTTAAGTATATAGTTTTAATTTCAACTTAATACCTCTACACGTTCCCGACATAAAGGGTCTTGATAGTCAGACTGACGGACCACATAGTGATCTTATAAGGATTCGGTTTTTTTTCCTTTTGAGGTACGGAACCCTAAAAAAATATACCTTCAGTTTACAGTTCACAAAAGGATGGCCTTTTATGAACTGTAAACTGAAGGAATATTTTGTTAGGGTTCCGTAAATCCACAAAATTTCCAACTACTAATCAAAATATTTACATAAACATGCGAACATAAACAAAATGAAACAAACAAACTGTCAGTCAACACCAGTAGAGTTGACACTACGTTGTACATAGCAAGCAGGCGTGATGAATCACTATAGTTGGCGCCCGCAGCTTCGCTCGCCTTAACTTTATCGTTTAGTTTTAGTTTTGTGACGCCAACTCACGGAAGTGAAGCCTTAGTTTATAAACCTTGCTGGATGTAGTTTGTAATAAGTTTTGAACAGAAGCTTGATATTCATGTGTTAGAATACTTTCATCATTTACTATGTGTCAGTCCTGAAACATATGAATTTGACAGTTGTAATCTGTAAAAACATGAAACTGGCTGACTGACATATCAACGCACAGCCGAAACTACTGGGACTAGGAGCGTGAAATTCTGCACAAGGTTTCCTTTTATGACGTAGACGAGCACTAAGAAAGGATTTTATAAAATTCTGTTCTTTTGGCGATGAAACGGTGGGTCAATGCTAGAGGAGCCGAGTACGAGCCGGTTTGTGCTTCGCTCGAGCACGAGCCGAGCTCAAATTCGTGTAGTGTCCCTCGTGCTCGGCTCCTGCAGCGTAGACCCACCGAACAAAGACGAAGCTGGAGGCAGAAGCTAGTCGTAATCATAATTATTCTTAGACTTTACAAAATGTATCCTTAAAGTACACAGACCGCCTTCAACTCTTGGGAGTTGAGATTTCCTCAAACCTGAGTCCAAAGCCAAGATAGCTGCTAGAAAACTCGGCAATCTTGCAAAGTTCCAACGGTACTTCACACTGGGACAGCTTCTCATGTTATACAAAGCACAGGTCCAATACTGTAGCCACATATGGGCTGGTGCTACAAAATGTAATCTGGCAGCTTTGAACTCAGTGGAAAGGTGAAGAGGCGAGAGAGATTATAATTTAGGTGTCTTCAAGGCTAGAGTGAATAGGCTCTTAATAAACTAGTGCTCCTAACCATCAACGATTGCATCACTGCTTACCATCAGGTGGGATCGCAGTCAAGAACTGGTTTATATAATAAAAAAAGTTAATTTTAACAGTACTAACATTGACGTGATGATGGTTTAATTTTACCATCTGTTGTGGCTCCTCTAGCGTAGCCCTACCTTAAAGTATGTATAGAGAAACTGACTTTTATAGCAGCAACAGGAATACATCATCTGTGAAAATTTCAACTGTCTAGCTATCATGGTTCATGAGATACAGCCTGGTGACAGACAGCGCAGTGTTAGCAATAGGTCCGGTTTTTACCCTTTGGATACAGATCGCCTCCTTTTGCGAAGCAGTAATGCTAGCAAAGGAGGCGGCCGATCGCGTGAGGCAACAGCAACGGTCCTCACGCCCCAACCGACGCCGGGATTCCGATCCCGATTTCCGGCCACCGTAGGCGCAGGCTTGCGGACGGCGAGCAATGGGTGGCTCGCCGTCCGACCGTCCGGTAACTGTCCGGACCGAGCCCAAGCCGTCGACAGCGCGTATTGTTCCACGCGCGCCTCAGGGTGATGTCAGCAAATCGTTGGGGCCCAGCAGGGTCGAAGCCCACTGGGGCCACGGGTAGTGTGAAAGCGAAGCCCGGGGCCCCAGAATGAAGGCAAAGAGGGAACAGGAGTGGGTTTTTAGTCAGTAAAAGTGACACTATCTCTCGCTCCACCCAAGAGCGAGATTTGTCATTAGATGATTTTCCCACCTTAAAAAAAAACCCTTTGGGTACAGGACCCTAAAAAGTAGCTAGATTAGTTAACTCAATCGATAATAACAACTTTATCCGTTTCAGAACCACCTCGATCCACAAACGGCTTCCGGAATTGTAATGGCCTAAAGATAGGTACACTATTTTTCGATATTCAGCCAACCATAAGGCTGATATTAAGCCCCTTTGTTGCATTTTACGACAACTGTTAGGAGAAATGGTGCGAGATGAGCTGGTTTTAGGGTCCCGTACCTCAAAACGAAAAAACGGAACCCTAATAAGATCGCTTTGTTGCCCGTCTGTCTGTCTGTTAAGACTCTTTAGCTTGAAAAATTAAACTTGTGAGTTAACGAAAAAAAAGTTACAGCCGTTTATGTCGCGAAAAAACGTATATTTCGACACTCTCAAGGCAATCGAAAATTTATAGGGTACTTCCCGTTGACCTAGTATCCTGAAATTTGGCATGTCTCATAGCACAAATATAGGAAAAAATCTGAAAACATCGTAGTTTATACCGCGTACATCGAAGGACTGAAACAATTTGCCTGCTGCGGTCTTCAAGTCCGATTATAATTTAGGTGTCTTCAAGGCTAGAGTGAATAGGCTCTTAATAAACTAGTCTCACCATCAACAATTGCATCACTGCTTACCATCAGGTGGGATCGCAGTCAAGACTAGGTTATATGAATAAAGAAAAACATACGAACACAGCATAATGCTAGGTTAATATTTTATTCAGCAGTGATAAAGAAATGATTAAAAAGTTTCCGTCAAGCGCGCCCGTTTAACGTTAGTTTGTTGCAAATTAGTTTTTTCTATCACCTTCAACTTATACGGGTGCTATATGAATATATTACCTAAATGAGTAACTCGGATAGAGCTTACGATCAAAACTGTTCTTGATTAAAGTTTTATGTAAAATATTCTGGTCCTGAACATTGCACTACTTTAGGATACTTTGGAACAGGGCTGTGATATCGTTCAAAAGAGTCATCGCGGCTTTGGCACATAAAGAGGAACTGAAGGAACACAGAAAAGTTTCAGTCTCGGTGGCAGCGACCTCTTGCGCCGCGCCCTGGTTCAGGCAGTCTGGAGCAAGCAGGAATGGCAGGCAGCCGCCTCCTTCTGTGAAGCAGTAATGCTAGCAAAGGAGGTGGCCGCACACGTGAGGAAACAGATTTCCTCATGACAGCTGGGGCACCGGGATCCAGCCACCGAAGGCGTGGTCTTGCGGGCGACGAGTAATAGGTAGATTGCCGTCCGGCCATCCGGTAACTATCCGGCCGATCCCGAGTCGTCGTCGGTGCGTAGTGTTCCACGGGCGTCACAAAAAGATGTCAACAAACCCGAAGGGCCGAAGCCTAATGGGGCCATGGGTTCGCTCCCAAAAGGGAACCTGGAACTCAAGGCAAAGAAGGAACATAGGAGTGGGTTTAGTCTGTAAAAGTCTGACACGCCCTCACACCCAGCCCTGGAGCGAGAGAAGTCATTGGATGATTTCCAACCTAGTCAGTTAAAGCTTGAGACTCCCTCTCGCCCCACCCAGAGCGCGAGAACTTATTTATTGATTATCCACTTAAAACAAACACTAAGCCCGATATTATTCTTTCTATATTCTCATAAGAATCAACAAAACATCCAATACAAACTTCCTATCCACATTGAGCCAATGGTTATCTGAAGGGTAAGTAGTTAACACGTCCGCAGCCAAAAAGTGACCCTTCTATACCAAAACAAAACGGAGCATTGACCTTGAAATGCTTCCGGACAAACAAGGGTCAAACTACCCCGACAATATTGCATTACTTTCCCAAACTTTTCTTCGAAGGTCTGGTGGCTTACGCTAAATGAGTTTTAGTGAGACTTATTATGCTTGGAGAATCAGCTGAGGCTGGCTAATGAAAGCATGCACGGTTAGGCTAAGTGATTCAGAGTACAGGCTAGAAAATGCTGAGATCATCTTCCTGCTGATGGTAAGCGATGATGTGGCTGACGATGGAGCACGCTTGCTTAGAAGTAACTCTATTCACTCTTGACTTAAAGACCCCTAGGTGAAGATATCAAGGAACACAGATTCCAGCAGGAAATTCCACTCCCTAGCAGTACATGCAATGAATGTCTTCCCAAAATGCTTTATATTTTATTTTATTTAAACGCTATTCGGGTCGGTGCAACTCATTTTTTAGGTTTCCCGAACCTCAAAAGGAAAAAACGGTACCCTTGTAGGATCACTTTGTTGTCCGTCCGTCTGTCTGTCTGTCTGTTTGTCAAGACCTTTATCTCGGGAACGCGTGGAAGAATCGAGTTGAAATTAAAACCATATACTCAGGTCTGCGGTCCCTTGAAGCTGTTGAAACCATTAACATAGCTCTAGAACTGCCAAAAAAAACCCAATTTACTCACCAGAATACTTACAGAAAATTATACCAGTATTGACATTAAACTGTAATAGTATTCTCGCTCCGAAGCGACTGTCACTATAAAATGAATTTATACACCTTGAACACCGCCTGCGCAGATTGTACAATGTACGTAATACACGTACATTATACTCGAACGCAAATTGAATGTCATTATGTGAAACAAATGATAGTTAGTATTGTTATAAATTATAGCTATAGCTGTTGCGTTACAGCTTGGAAACAGCGCTCACTTAATCATCGGCATATATTTTTTTATTATATTCATTCCATTACACAAACAAAAAAAGAAACTAAAAGACATACATACAATGGGTGGCCCTTTCGCGGTCTGCGGTCTTTTCCAGGCAATCTGGAATAAACAGTTATTGCCTGGACAAGAAATGGAATTGTCATTGGTGTGACAATACCAGTATTATTAAAATATGTTATAATAAATACTTAGATACATACATAATGCTATTTAATATAATATATGTTACCGTCAATTTGTATAATACTACGCGGTGGCTCAAGGGCTTAGGTATAATGTCGCTAAGAGTGAGTTTCTTGTTTTTAAAGTTGGCGCCAGAAGAGACTTGAATGTGCCGTGCATCTCATTAGCAGGTATGCCCTTGAAGCGAGTCTCAAAATTTAAATACCTTGGGCATTGGGTCACTGAGGACCTTTGTGATGACCTAGACATAGAGAGGCAGCGCAGGGCGCTGTCTGTTCGAAGTAATATGCTGGCTCGCAGGTTTGCACGGTGTACTTTTGAAGTTAAAATGACGCTATTTCGAGCCTATTGTCAGACTTTCTACACCTGCAGCCTCTGGGTCAAGTATACGCAGAAGGCATACAGCGCTCTGCGTGTGCAATATAACAATGCCTTCAGAGTGCTTGTGGGGCTGCCGCGGTTTTGTAGCGCTTCGGGTATGTTTGCCGATGCGAGGGTGGATGATTTTTATGCCATCATTTGAAAGCGATGCGCTTCTCTCCGTCACAGAACACGCGACAGCTCCCATAGTATGTTGAGGGTATTGAGTGAGCGGTGGGACTGCCCGATGCTTAGCCGGTGGGTGAGATTGCACACACAGATCGGCGTTAGGTAGTATACGGGCTTATTATGTTATTATGTTTTCTTTTTATTTATATTCATGTTTTATTTTCTTTGTGATTGTTTGTGTTACTAACAATAGTTAATTAAGGAATTTTATGTAAATACTAACATTATGGACGGCAAGGTCTGCAAATAAATGTTTATTATTATTATTATTATTATTATTATTATAATTCAGATATTCTATAGAATACTTAGGCAATGTATAGAATACACGTGGTGTGCAGGCAATGCATGAAATATTATTGTCCATTACAAACCCTTGTATACAATTCCTAGGGATTGTATAGAGCACCTGCTGGTCTACCGACAATGTGCAAAATAAATAAACCTATAAAATGACTGGTAAATGAAACAAGTTCTGTTACTCAAAATCAATGTGTGTGAAAGACGAGAGCAGGGAAGAAATTGACGTAATTTTAGGACACCAAGACACGGATAAGTTAGGTTAGAATGCTAAGGTGGGAACGGAGCTCCCGCTTTAGCCTTACATTAAACCCTGTTGACAGAAATATGACCTTGGTATTTTTACATAATAAAATTAATTTGAAATTATACGGAGATACATCCGTTTATGTCGCAAAAAGCATATATTTCGATACTCTCAAAGGAATCAAAATTCATAGGGTAATTCTCGTTGACCCAGAATCCTGAAATTTTGCATAAAGCCAGGTGTTTTATAGCGCAGGTATAGGAATAAATCTAAAATCTTGTTAGTTTTTGTTACTATTTTTTACTATTCGAAACTCCAATCGAGAATTGAACTAGGTAAGTTTGTATGGAACCCTTAGGGCGTGAGTCCGACTCGCACTTGCCCGTATTTTAAGGTCCTTTTGAAGAAAATTTGGTCCACTCATTCGGACACAGTCGCCATTACACTACATAAAAAACTGTCAATATAACTGTCAATTTGATAGTCAAGTAGACCCTTTGTTACTGTGATTCTCAACATTATTTACTAATGAAAAACTTAACATGTTTTATTGCTCAGATGAAGACTTATATAAGGCCATGAGAGCCAAATTTGAAAAAAAGACTGCTCTTTTTTTTCAAATCAAATCAGTATTGAAAAAAGGAGTTAGGCCACTCTGACTCTCACGACTCATGTTTTGTACTATCGTTTGTATGCCTAGCCGCAAGTTCCTTGCCAATATTTGCAAAAAAATAGAGTTAGGCCACTCTGACTCTTATGGCCTCATGTATATTAGGGATAGGGTAATAACCATTATTGCCATGCTAAAACAAAAAGACTGTAAACCAGCCATATATGCTAAAATAATTGTAAAATTAATAATTTAATGTAATGAATGTAATAATGTATGGAATAATAATACTATCGAATGACTCAGTATAATAATTAATGTATAAAATTTTAATAAAAGTGTGTTGTATTAATTAATTTGTATAATGCATGCAATTTTAACAATATAAATGTTGCTGTGCCCTACTAGGGTCCATATTTGAGTCAATACAATAATGTAACATATATGTGTACAAATAAATATGTGCCCCAGTCGGTAACGTGCCCCACTTGCAAAACTAAGACATTAATTTAAAATTACATTAACTTTAACTGAAGTTCAACTTGCGTTGTATAGTTTACATCGCCGTTATACTTATAAGCTAACCAGATCGGCAAAAATAAGCACCTTTTAACAGCGCGCAAGTGGGGCACATTACCGACTGGGGATGTATGTCTGGTTTACCATACCTAATATAAATAATGGTAGAAATAATTCAGTTTGATTTATTATGAGCAATAAATGAGACACATCTCATTTCGTAGCTCGCGACGTAGGCCGTAGCATCGTCGTAGCGCGTAGTAATTTCGTGTGGTACAAATTTTATTTAATACTAGCGGACTGGCTGAATTTTTAGTTTTCCCGATTACAGCATTACCTGTCCGGATCCAACTGTGCCTTACACACTTTTTTGTTTTTCTTTTTTTATAGCCTATATAATGTCTCACTGCTGGGCAAAGGCCCTTTCACATCTCTCTGTCTTGGGCTATGGGTCATATGGGTGTACGGGCTTGGGCTAGATCATCACACAACCTTCGCCGTAATAGACGTCGTCCTCTCTCAGGCGTCCAGTGAATGACGATTCTCGCCCATCCGGTCCGGGTGCATTCGTGTGACGTGGCTAGCACATTCCCACTTCAGCCTGGCTGGTTTTTCCCCGACATCTGTTATTTGAGTTACGTAACGCAAGGTGGTGTTTCTAACGCGATCTGTTTGCTTGACAGCTAATATGCTACGCTCCATTGCCTGTTGTCATATCTTGAGTGTGGACTTTTGTTGTTCAGTAAGTGATCAACTTTGTCGTCAACGAAAGCATGGTTAAAAGCTTATTGTTTCGTCCAACAATCCAAAGCAATGTTAGATAGAGAGGCAACGCGAAAAAAAAGAGATAACGCCTGCCTCCCTAGCCAAGTTACAACCGTTTCGTTTCGATTCTCTTTTCGTTAATCGCCTCGAGGCGGCCACGCCTACTGTTCCTTTGTTCTGACCACGTGACTGAGCGTTGAGATGACCTCAGAACAAAGGAATCGGAGGCGTGGCCGACTCGAGGCGATCTATAAAAAAAGAGAATCAAAACGAAAAAGGTTGTAACTTGGTTAGGGGGGCAGAACGCTCTGTTGGCATTCGATAACTCCATCAATCACTCGAATATTTCACAAAAATTGTTTCCAAGAAATACGTGTTTTTTTAACTTTAAAAGTTATCCGTAAAAAACTACGTTATTCAGAATCTGGATTAAATGCACTAGGTTTCTATAGTCATGTTTTTTTACTTTTTAAAATAAGAGTACATTATGAAGGGCCATAGTTCACGCAAAATACTAGATTTTTAGAGGTCTTTTCTGGATTAGGTTAAAACAAATTTAAGTTTTGATTTCAATAGAAACCTACATATTAGCCACAAGATCTGTGTTTCCAAAATATCTAGAGAAAGTTTTGTTATAACGTCATAATCACGTAAGAGCGGTTGTATGGAAATATATCTGGTTGGCCGTTCCTAAATAAAATGCATTGTCAACATTTTGGACAGGTTTGAGTCTACTTGCAGCGACTGCCTGCATGCTAGATAATTTCCTGCGCAAAGTGAAGGCAGGAAATTTTGAGCTCGGCACCTCACAACCGTTTGAACTTGACCTACTTCTGGCTGATTCGTCGCCAGCATGTTACTTGTAGATGAAAGCAAAAGATCAAATTTAAATGAAATAATATAATAACAGATAGTTTAAATGAAATGAATGGTGGGTACCGGAAGACACAGTGTTGAAGACCGATGACCTAGTGAAGGTTGCGGGAATCCGATGGATGCGAGACGCACAGGACCGTTCATTGTGGCGGCTTTTCGACAAAAAATGCACCTTACGCAGCTTGGTATATAATGTATAGATAAGTATGTTTTCTACGAATTACGAATGTTGGGACGCCGCGACGTCATACTATACGCATACGCTTGATTCGTAGCTCTAACATAACATAGCATGTTTTAAGGTATCAGAAGTAACGAGTAACGTAACGATACGATAGTAACGAGTACTAATTGTCACGAATACATAGTACGCTTTTTTTCGTGACTTTTACACCTCTAATCTAAACATAGATTCTCTTGAAAGTAGTATCTTTGTTCAGAACTGAGCATTTTAGATGTTGTTTATGACAAAATCGTTTAACTTAAACCAACAAGATTTTCTGCTTATCTCGGCAAGAGCACGATAATACTATAGTAATTTATCGTAAGATTAAGGAGACGTTTACCAGTAAAACGCTTATCAGGACCCGTTCTTTCCTAAACGACTTATGTATTAGGATCAGGGGGATAGTTATTCTCATCGTATAAAATACATGTATGTAATATATGTTCTATAGAAAGTTCATGAGATTGTGAAGATCAAATATGTCCGATCTTCCGGTTGTCACCATGGTGCAGACCGTCTGGAGGACACAGTGGAGCATTCGGTAGAGGTGTGCCGTGGTTCGGTGGAGCTGCAACGTGTCCTCGTGAGGGCGATCGGCGGCAGTGACCTCTTGCGCCGGGCCTTAGTTCCAGACCGTGGGGCCCAGGCCGTCTCCTGTCGCGGTGGCTGGGACATGAAAATACCCGTTCCCTCACGCGTGCGACCACTTCTTCGCTAACATTACTGTTTCGCAGAAGGAGGCGACCGTCTTCCATTCTCTCTCGCTCCAGACCATGGCCTGCACTAGGAACCGACGCGGAAGGTCGACGGCGGCGTTCGCATCCGGTCACCCGGACACCCGGTCGTTTCTTCCGACTGAACCCAGTGCAGGAACCTCCAGAACTGAGCATGTCCGGTGAGGACTTATGCGGAAGGCGAGGACGCCGTAACACCTCTTGCTCCTCAAAAAGGGGACTTACCACCATTTTTATGGCGTGCCCATGCTTTCAACTGCTGAGAATACTAAAGACCAGTGACTAGGTAAATAAATATTAGAATAATTGTTCGGAGCATGTCTTATCTCATGATTATCTGATCTGGTCGGGATGGATTGATGTACTGTCAATCAAAAACAATCGTGATAAAAACCAAATAAACCGACTCGAATCATAACAAACGACAATGATAAAGTGCACAAGGTGATAATGTAAACGCAAGAGATAGAACCAAACGTGGATTACGTATCCCAATCTTAACCTCGTTGGTGCAGAGCAGTGCAGAGAGAGATGTAAACTCAGTAAGGATGAAGCCACAACACTCCGTTGCGACGTCGCATCGTTAAAATCTGCGACGTCGCACAAGCCATCGTGGAATAAATTTTTATTGTCTCATCGTACAACGGTGCGAAATAGTTTTGTCGATGCGATGCCGTAACGCACGTTGCGGCGCGGCACCGCAACGCAGTTATGTGTTTCGGCCCTAACTCTTTCGAACTATCCCGCAGCTATCCTGAAGAAGTCTGTTTTAAATCGTATGACGTTTGAAACTTAGCTATCGGGTGACCGAAATGTGCATAGTAACTGACATATTATCTACAGCCAACGCCCAAATATATCTCCCACCGAGATGATGATAAGATCTTATAAAATATAAGGTACTCGATTGTGTTTCTGTTGTCAGTCAGTTGCATAACTGAATGCAAGATGTTACTAAGACCTGCAGGCTTTATGTAAGTAATAGCTGGCTTTATGTATCATTATCTTGTCTATAAAATTGAATACTTTTTTATTTCGGTAGAAAATCATTTAATAAGGTCCCTCTAAAAACCATTAACTGCATACCAGTGTTGAGCTCCTTAGTAGGTCTGAGTTGAGCTACACGAATACTGACAAATGCTTGTTCTTTTTTCAAAAGACCATCTTAGGCTCTAATCTGCATGGTTCTCATATGATTTGACCATTACATGTTTGCTGTATGGACTTTAAAATAGACTTTGACCCCTGAGTTTGTTTCGGTGTTTCTTCTCAGGGTAGTCAGCTAGGAAACACCGGCTGCATCTAGTTTAAAATGACAGAAAAAATTGACGTGTAAAAGTGTTTTTAAAAAACCTATTTGCAAAATAAATATCATTTATCATTTTATCATATTAGCACTTTAAGGCAAGAGTTATCCAGGAGCCTCGGGTTTTAATTTTTTTTGTTTTGAGTGTATGAAAAGGTCGAACGCTGAAAAGGTGGTGTGACGCGTGGTGTCACGTTCACGGGGCAAACTTCACCCGAGATCACCCGAGACAGAGAGGTGTGGAAGGAGAAAGCGGACTCCTTTGCTTAGCCTTGGAACATAAGATTACAAAAAAAAAAACTTTTCGCGAACTGGATCGAGCGAGTGGGAGTGTCAGGTTTTTGCTGACTAGTCTAAAACCCACCGAAGTGCCTTCAGTTGCCCTTTCCGTCCCATGGCCACAGTAAATCGTTATTATACTGAGGTTTGATATTTCTTTTCAGATTACTTATATTCACATTGTTTGAATGTAAAGCAGCACAAATTGAACGACATGATGTAAGGAAATTCCCTGAGGGTTTCATGTTTGGAACCTCCACTGCATCATATCAAATCGAAGGAAGTTGGGATGTAGACGGTAAGGAAACCTATCAATAAATTGTGTTTAATTATCCGAAATCGTTAGCTAAATGGGGAATATACATGAAAAAAATATTTGGTATCTAACCGGTTCATCAATAAATAAACAAAATACTATACAATATAGAATACCAAAAGTCATATTGGAAAAAATATTAAAATTGGTAGAAAAGCAAACGAGATATAATAATTATAAACAAATCCACATATATCCATATATCACAATATATAGGTTACCGATATAGTACGAAGCACATTGCTCGCAGAACGGATAGCCGTTGGGGTCGAAAGGTTCTGGAATGGCGGCCACGTACCGAAAGACGTAGCGTTGGAAGGCCTCCTACAAGGTGGACCGATGACTTGGTAACGGTTGCGGGAGTCCGATGGATGCGAGACGCACAGGACCGTTCATTGTGGCGACACTTGGGGGAGGCCTATGTCCAGCAGTGAACGTCTTTGGGCTGAAATGATGATGATGATGATGATGATATATCCATATCTGTCTCTCTCACCAAGACGCCTTTTTCTATGGCGGCCGTACGGGCGTGACGTACTTTGACATCATAGAACATATTCGACTTCTCTTTCTTATTAGCTTTGAAGCTTTATAACATCGTTGTCAATGAAGATATTTTAAAAATTCTTTCATAATTGTTTACAATAGATAAAAATAATTTAATTTAACAAATGAAAAAAATTATTGACTTGACCATCACATTTTAGCTGTATGGACTTTAAAAGAGACTTTGACCCGTGAGTGTGTCCCTGTGTGTTTCGTTGCTTCATCTTAGGGTAGTTAGTTAGGAAACAAAGTGTTTTAGAACCTATTTGCAAAATAAATATCATTAACATTTCAATTCATTATCATAATATTTCTTCCAGGTAAATCTGAAAACATCTGGGATCGTATGACTCATAATAATCCTTGTGTGATAGCCGACTGCTCAAATGGAGACGTTGCTTGTGACTCGTATAGTCAATACAAAAGAGATGTTGAAATGATGAGGGAATTAGGTCTCGATTTCTACAGATTTTCTTTATCATGGCCTCGTATTTTGCCTACCAGTTTTCCTGATCATATTAGTAAACCTGGATCGCAATATTACAGTAATTTAATTGACGAATTACTTAAATACAACATTGAGCCGGTGGTGACGCTGTATCACTGGGACCTGCCACAAAAGCTTCAGGAAATGGGAGGATGGACCAACCCACACATTGTTGACTGGTTCGCAGACTACGCACGTATCGCCTTTAGTTTGTATGGTGATAAAGTAAAGTATTGGATTACGATAAACGAACCTAGAGAGGTCTGCTATCAAGGATATGGAGCTAATACTAAAGCACCTGCAGTGAATATCAAAGGCACGGCTGACTATTTGTGCGCCAAAAACCTTTTAATGGCTCACGCTAAGGCTTACCATATATATGACCAAGAGTTTAGATCGAAACAAAATGGGTCTATTTTCATAGCTTTTAGTGCGCAATTTTATGAACCAGAAACAGAAAAAGAAATCGTAGCTGCCAAAGAAGCGAATCATTTTGAGGTAAGTACTACTAACTCACATGAACATACAGTCAGTGCAGGAAAAGCCACGTAACAAGGGCCCCGCCCATTGAGCTCGGGCCATGCTTGAACGAAAAATAAAAACAGTTCAGGATACTGTGCCTTATATCGAATTCTAATCACGGACTTTCCATAATGGACCCGGCCCCAGATTACGATAACCTGGCCCCGAGGCTTGTTTGAAAAATAAGTTTAAAGAGTTTCATTTCGTGGTCATTTAGAAAAAATAGGGAGCGTTTGGGTGAAATTTGCTACAGGCCCCACGCTGGCTTGATCCGGCTCTGCACACAATCTGGATATAATATAAGCCTGATAAGGCTGCGGGATTGATATCTGCAGGTATCCCGGGAGCGCATAGGGCAACTTTAAGAACACAAGTTGGCAGAAGCCAGTAAAAGTATGAGACGCTCTATCCAGATCAGGTGTTAAAAATTCCTTACTTAAAAAAAAATATAATAAAAGAATTGATGTAGCTCAGAAGACTGCCCAGCTTAAGTGGGACTAGGCTGGACATATCTGCAGCATGCCGATCGAGCGGTAAGCCTTTATAACACAAAACGGGTGCCATGAAATCGCACGACGGTGTCGCAGCAGATCAAGAGGGAGATAGTAGGACGACTTAGATGTCCTCCTTAGGAATTGGCAAGAAGTTGCTCAGAGCCTCCTGGCTTTGGGGCACAGCAGTGGGACAGTATGGGCCAGATATAACAATATTACTAAAAATACTGACTGTGTTATTATGAATTCCAGTGGGGCATTTACGCACATCCGATATTTTCCGACACAGGAGACTTCCCGCCTGTCGTGAAAGAAAAAGTAGCTGCTAAAAGTGCAGAACAAGGTTTCTTCAGATCAAGATTGCCTGAATTTACACCAGAAGAAGTGGAGTATGTCAAGGGGACCTCAGATTTTTTTGGTCTAAATCACTATACAACTTTCTTAGTGTACAGAAATGAGTCAGTAGCGGGGCAATATGATGTACCATCAATGTATGACGATTTGGGAAATGTTCACTACCAACCTGCTGATTGGGAGTATGGCGTGTCTGTGAATTTGAGGGTATGTTATTGAGCTTATGAGTATTGAAATATTCTAGATTCATCTTGAGTGGTTAGTGGCCTTGACTGCTATGCCAGAGGTCATGGGTCCGATTCCCACCCATGATAAATGTTTGTGTGATGAGAACGATCATTTGTTCTGTGTCTAGGTGTAATCTATTTATAATATGCCCTCTCCTCCTTGTGTCGTATTCCTCAATGCTGAGGGTCGTGACCTCCTTGTTTCATCTCTTTAATTTTTATAATGTTTTTTCATCTATTCCTGTCTCTCTATAATATGTATGTATTTAGAAATATATAAGTACATATGTTTATCAGTTGTCTAGTACTCATAGCACAAACTCTGCTTAGTTTGGGACTAGATGGCGTTGTTTGAAAGTTGTGGAATATTATTATTATCTTCAGGTACAAAACTGTTGCATTTTACTTCAGGTCGTACCATGGGGCTTTTACAAACTGCTGACACAAGTCAGGGAGGATTTCAACAACCCAGCAGTGTTTATCACCGAGAACGGCTACTCGACCAACCCAGGTTTGGATGATAGCAGCAACCGGATTTCCTACCTGCGACAGTACCTGAGTGCACTCCTAGACGCGGTAGATGAAGGATCTGATATCAGGGCTTACTCTGTCTGGAGTCTTATGGATAACTTCGAGTGGATGCTAGGATATAGGTACGTGGGTTTTTGTGCTCAATATATTACCTCTCCATTACTTTAGCCATACGGGTTTGTTCGAAAGAGTTACCGATACTCTAGATCGTAAAAGGCAACTGAAGAAGCATATGTGGGTTTGAATCAGTAAAACTGGACAGTCCCTCTCGCTCCACTCAGAGTAGAAGGAGTCATTAGATGGTTTTCCAGGTAAATATCTTTAGCCCCACAGAAGTGGGTTTTTAGTCAATAAAAGTCTGACACTATCTCGCGCTCCGCCCAAGAGCGCGATCTGTCATTAGATAATTTTCCCACCTAAAAAAAAAGCCCTAAATTAACCTATGCGAATGTGACTCTATTGGATGCACGAAAAGTACTTAGCTAGATGTTAAATAACCATGAATAAAGACGCACCATGCTCTCTCACTTAGCTCTTCTCATAACGGGTTCAGGATGTTCAACGCAATCCAATGCAATGTTTCAATTCCGTCACTCACTCGAATATTTTACGAAACTAGTTTCAGGAAATCTGGGTTTTTTTTAAAACGAATCTTTAAAAAAATTACACAAACTTGATTAAATGTGCAAGGTTTCTATAGATATAATTATTTTCTTTTTTTTTAGTTCATGAGTACTTAAATTATGAAGGGCTAAAGTTCACGCAAAATAACAGGTTTTTAAAGATCTTTACTTGTAGATTTACACAAACATACGTGTCAACAGATGTTTTTTATATAATATCCACAAAACATCTGTGTCGAAGAATCACCAAACTTAAGTAGCAATGGGCAGGGCACATTGCTCGCAGAACAGATGGCCGTTGGGGCCGAATGGTTCTGGAGTAGCGACCGCGTACCGGAAGACGCAGTGTTGGAAGGCCCCCTACAAGGTGGACCGATGACCTGGTGAAGGTTACGGGAATCCGATGGACGCACAGGACCGTTCATTGTGGCAACATTTGGTGGAGGCCTACGTCCAGCAGTGGACGTCTATCGGCTGAAATGATGATGATGATGATGATGATGATGATGATGATGATGATAATGATGATGATGATGATGAGATAACATCTACAAAATATCTGTGTCTCCAAAATATCTAGAGAAAGATGTGTAATAATGTCACAATCACGCAAGACCGGTTGTATGGACATGTATCTCGGGTTGAGCGCTCTTAATAATTTTAGCATTAAATTATGAGTGTGTTACATAATTCGGAAAAGTGTAACCTCGAATAACACGTCTCCGTATGTTTACTAAAAGGAAACTCACAACGAATGCACGCTGCTGCGAAAAACCTAAAGCCACAGTCATGGAATCTCGAATAACCAAGTCTCTAATTCAACAATTCGAGTCAGTTAACAACAAATGCGCGCTTCTACGAATAACTTATCGCTGAAACCACGCGACCGAAGCCACGCGAAGGTTTTCCTATTAGTAAACATACGGGGACGTGTTATTCGATATTACAGTTTTCTGAATCATATAATTCGAGATCGCATGGCTACGGCATTAAGTTTTTCGTGGTAACGTGCATTCGTTGTTAAACGTTTCGGATTAGTAAACTTACGGGAACGTGTTATTCGAGGTTACACTTTTCCGAATTATGTAACACACTCTTATTAAAAAAAAAACATGTTACATGACTTCAATATGATTGTAACTTATCTGAATTGAATCGAATTGAATTTGGTTAATGTGTTTTGTTCATTTCAGTTCGCGGTTCGGTCTGTACGAGGTGGACTTCAGCAACCCCGCGCGCCCGCGCACTCCGCGTAAGTCTGCCTTCATGTACAAGCACATGCTGCGCATGCGCGCGCTCGACTGGCACTACGAGCCCGACACTACCGTCATGACTATTGACGAAGGACATTAAAATATAAACAGATTATGGAAGTCGTCAATTTGTATAAATGCACTTATGAGAGGGACTTTTTATATTTTTTCACATTTTTTTTTAAATTAATTGATGCATTACAATACTTTCCTAAAAACTTTTACAACCATTTTCACCCCTTCAGGGTTAGTTTTTATTTTATATAAATTTATTTGTACCGGGTTTAATATTACTACTTTATTGAATCAAGTTTCTTCCATACAATTTTTTTTTTAACCTAACATTAAGGTGCATACAAACTTTAACAACACATAAATTTTCCCCCACTTAAAAGCTGATTTTCGTCATTTTTTTTTTTAGCATTATTAATAAAACTATACTAACTAAAACTCGTTTATTTTGAATGTTCTATAGTCGTTCTTCTATGTTGTTGTTGTGTTGTATTGTTGTGTTGTTGTATTTTGTTATTGTTGTTGTTTGCCGGCATGAAATGACACGATCAGAAAACAACACTATTACTTTGCTGCCTACCTATGTGCATCAATATAATAAGATAAAATCTACAAATGTAAAGAGTGTAGAGACCAGTAATCAGACAATCGCTTCCAAAATCAAAATTTTCAGACAAGTCTCCGTATCATATCCCATTTGAACGTATCAAACCTGTACTTGACGGTAGCATTCGGGTATCATCAACGTATCATCTGTATCATCCCCGTTCCCAATCTCTCGGTCCAAACAGAAGCGTCAGGAAAAGCGAGTCAACATTTTAAACAAAAAAAAAACTACTTATACATATTCAAAAATGTACCTTATACATGTATCACACGCGGTTATAACCCGTACACTCACCGGTAAAGTCGCGTGCCATGCACAGAGCGTATCAGCACCGTACCGTCGGTGACGGAACGGTCTACTGGGCGTAGTCTCATACGTTTTAACACAAAAATAGATTTTTCAATACACTTACTCGAAAACCCCCCTTTTATCCCTACCGCTTTTACGCACGCAATTTAATATTTTCATTTTGATACAAGTGGAGAAATTTGTCACTGCAGCCCTCGCCTTCTTAACACCCTCGCCTGCGGTTCGGGCGAACGCCGCCTCAGTCGCAATGACAAACTTTCTCCACTTGTATCAAAATTTACTATTTTTTTTAGCCTGACACATACCTAGCTCGGTCATGTTATGATACGCTGTCGTGGACCCCTATACGAGTTCACACTCGTTTTGTGTTTACGAGCGATATTCTCCATGTTTCAGTAATGTTCCGAGGACTTAAGCTTTTACTACCTGTTTAAGTATTTCTTGTGCGGGTTTCTTCCATGTCAGAAAATGTGCGTTTTATTATTTGTTTATGACAGTCAAAATTGCTTATACAAATGATACCCTTCCTGCGGCGGTTTTTGTGTACTCTAATTTTTCATAGCACTTTTACAAGTATCTACTTTCTACTACGTATAAAAAAAAAAAATATATACAAAATATAACACTCAATATTAGCATAGTACTAATTTTACTTTTTTTATCGTGCTTATTAGTGATCGTAAGTTTTCTATTACTTTACCTGTTTCTACCCGTGAGAACCTGTAATTGGCTCAATGTCTCTTATACTATTGTTACTCTTTTGTTGTAGCTGCTGGTTCTCCTATGACTAAATAAATTAATATTATTATTTATCGTATATTTCAGGCATTAGTTAACCCACAGTAACATTATTCAATTAAATAAAATTGTTATAACATAATAAATAAATTAAATTAAATACATTGGAATATTATAAATTATTGCAACATTGACAAAATTATTGATAAATTATTGAATTAAATTAATAAAATCATTGATAAATTATTGAATTAAATTAATAAAACCATTGATAAATTAGTGAATTACATTGAATAAATTAATTAATAGAATTATTACAAATATTGCACCTGTAAAAATAACTACTTTTTTTTTAAATTTTGGCCACCACTAGTAATTACTCCTGTATTGTGAGTGCATTCTAAAAAATGTGAACTTACACACACAAGACACTCGGTCCCGGAGCAACTATATAATTACATAAGTAAGATATGCAAATTGTACAGCGCGGAAATCGAGCCCGCGACACGCAACGCAGCAAGCAATTCAACCACTGCTCCAACCAAACCATCAAAAATAAAACTCTATATAATAATAAAATAATCATATTTTAGGCTCCTATAATAATAATAATAACAAAAACGTCTAATTCGGAACTTGCCATATTGTGATAATAACAATTTAAACTTAGAACTAATGTTAGTAACATAAGGAACCAATAGGTATTCTAAGCTGGGTGAGACGCACCGAACCTGGGGAATATCTATTGTCATAGGCGTATAAAGACGGCTCAGTCCCCCCGACTGGGCCGACTCTCATCAACTTCCTGCCCCGCGTTATTTGGGGTCGGCGCAACACGTTTTTTCCTTCCATTCTATCACCAACTCCCTTTTCTTTCGTATCACTCGTCACACAATCCATCCATCTTTTCGTTGGCCTCCTTCTCACTCTCCATCCATTCATATGTATACTCATAAAGTCATAACTCTTTTCCTCATCACATGACCATACCAATATAAACGGTTCTAGTTCAACTTTTTAGTCACTGGCGCTGCTTTCAAACCGCCCCTAACTCATTTCTCACATGAGTCGTCACAAAATTTTCGCTACACGTAATCTTTTTTCATCAGTCTTTTTCATAGAGACAAGAAAATCTAACCGTAAAAGTAAAAATACTGTGTTGTTTAAGAATCTCTGTATCGTGCCGACATGTGACACCGCGCATCATGGTCAAAAATCACTGTAACTTGTACTCGTAACAGGCAGCCCCGGATCTAAGGGGGGGGGGGCAATGCCCCGGGCGACATTTTCTTGGAGGCGCCAAATCCTTGAGACAAGAATTCGAAAAATTTAACAAATGAAGCCTCTTTTCCTACAATCTTATTATACTCGTAATATGTTTGAAAAACAAACTTTTCTATTTTCATACGCCCAGTTAGTTTTTGAACACATATTAGGTAAGTGATTTATGAACGCGGGGGGGCGCCACTATCAAGGTTTTGCCCAGGTTCGAAAAATCGGAGATCCAGGGCTGGTAACAGGGGACTAAGTTTCTTGAAAACTTTAGGTGCTATAAAAGAATAAGTATATTTTTAGAAATAAGTGAACGATCGCCTAAACTTTCAAGTAACAAGATTATTATAATTTTATATACTTATCACAATTACGACTAACTTTGAGCCGTAATTCCCTCTGCTGGCAGCCCGAAATAGCTGAATAAATTGGCTACGACGATAAACTCTCTTAAGCGTAAAATATTAGCCGTAGAGTATCATATTATGGAGCTAAAAATAGTCAAGTTTAAAAAGATATTGGAAGCTCCCGGTGGTGTCGCGTCACGTACTCTCAGCACAGATTAGTAGAGAGCAGAAAGATTTAGGGGGTTCGATTCTGATTCCTAAATTTTGTACTTTCAATTCCGATTTCGGTTTCGATAAAATATTAATCGGAACTTATATCAAAGCTTCTTATTTCGCCTCCGCCTCCGATTTCAGTTCCGAGTTCGACAAACCAAAATTAAAAACTCCGGTTCCGAATTCGGTTCCGATATAACCAAGTACGTTACATCCGTAGCAGAGAGCTATAGAAGGTCGACTCCACACTAAAAGCTTTTATACTTATTTTAAACAATCACAAACGAATGACAGTCGCGCATGCGCATATTACTCACTGCTCGACATCATCATCAGGTGTCTAGTTTTTTCCTAACTATGTTGGGGTTAGCATAACCACGGATTTCCTTTTTACTTTTTCTCCGTGGCCCTAGTGGGAATCAGGCAACTGAAGGACACAGATGGGTTTAGTCAATAAAAGTCTAACACGCCACTTTAATCCTTATAACCAAAGGTCGGAATTAAGTAGAGTTAAACACCAATTTCATACAGCGAAAGAATATAGTGGATATGTCTCAAATCCCGGGATTAATTTTAAAGACCAGTTTTTTTTTATTACACTATTAGACATATAGCCGAAAAAATCTCTTCCTGCATTAACGACTAGGAGGAGGAAGGGTGTAAATTTGTTAACCTCAGTTGACGTAGAAAGATATTTTTCTTTTTCAATGAAAAATACTAATAAAATGTATGTTAAATTATCTTTATTTTATTTGTCTTATCCCTGTGGTTTTTATTAATATTTATTTGTAATATTGTTGGCCACACGGGATGTTTCATTAGAAATCCCGAGAAGATCCATATTAATATCAACATTTCGATGCAAGTACATAAATAACTGTACCTAATTCCGACCCCTGCTTATAACACCAGCTGTGTTATAAGGAGGTATATTTAGGAGTTACTTTTATTTTAGAAAAATGAATAATGGTACCAAGTAAAAAAATATTTCTTGTAGTAGTGATCAAATAGCATTGTGCTGTTTTACGCTAGCTAGTTTAATTATATTATTACTACTCCGTTACGAACTCTGCTTTATGCATTGTATAAATTTTAGAGAACGTTTTCGCTCTTTGTATGTTTTTTTTTCCGGTGGGAAAGTCATCTTATGACATCCCCCGCTCTTGGGCGGAGCGGGACATAGTGTCAGACTTTTACTGACTAAAAACCCACTCCTGTTCCTTCGTTGCCTTTCCTTTGCCTTCTTTGCCCTACAGTTGCTGACATCTACTTGAGGCGCGCGTGGAACAGCACGTGCCGTCGACGACTTGGGCTCGGTCCGGACGGTTACCGAACGGTCGGACGGCGAGCCACCCATTGCTCGCCGTCCGCAAGCCCGCGCCTACGTTGACCGGAAATCGGGATCGTAATCCCGGCGGCGGTTGGGGCATGAGGACCGCTGCCTCACGCGATCGACTGCCTCCTTTGCAAGCATTACTGCTTCGCAGAAGGAGGCGACCGCCTGCCACTCCTCTTCGCTCCGGACCATGGCCTACACCAAGGCCCGGCGCAAGAGATCGCCGCCGCCGATCGCCCCCACCAGGACACGGCGTTGCTCTGCCCAAGCGGGGCACCTCCACCGTGTGCTGCTCTTTGTATGGTGCCAACCTTCTGGAGAATAAGTAATTATTGGTTTTCTCGACCTCAAGTCGTTCAAACCCCGATTACTCCCGAGCGACCCCGAAGAGCCACGAACCACGTCATTAAAACTTATCCCTTTTCTAATTTGTGGGTAGTGGGGAAACCATAAAATGGTGGAAAACTATAAGGGTTGGTTCGTACATAATTATACCTTTGTGTAAATTGAAGTGGATTTACATCACTTGTTAGAAATTTAATTTTTTTTGGAAATCTGGTTTTTTACCTACAAGACTTTTCGGGTTCCTGATTGATTTATCTTTATATTTGATTACTACTATGGAAGGCTTCACCTACCTTTTGATTACAAGATATTAAATAGCAATGTACAAATAACGGAATTTTAACACCCTGTTTCTGAATTAAGAATTTGTGGTTCAGAACTTCACAAATTCAAGTACGAAATTCTGACAAGCTTAAATATGCTAAAATAGAGATTGGCATGTTCATAACGCCGAGTTCTCAAATTAGAAACTGAAAAGAAGAAAGAAAATTGTGTTTATTAGCATTACAAAAACTAATTAAACAAAAAGTACACTGAGTAATACCACAAGTACATAAATACGACATATAGGCCTCCCCTAAGTGTCGCCATAACGACGGGTCCTATGCGTCTCGCATCTATCGGATTCCCGTGACCCTCACCAGGTCATCGTTCCACCTTGCGGGAGGCTTTACAACGCTGCGTCTTCCGGTACGTGGTCGCCACTCCAGAACCTTTCGTCCCCATCGACTATCTGTCCTGCGAGCTATGTGCCTGTAACTGGATATAAAGACAGTATTCGCCTGAAACACAGGATGACCTTTTTCATAGCACACGTTGAGAACTTGTTATAGATTTAAGAAAAACTATATTCACTAAATTACTGTGTAATTTGAATAAATTTTATTATAATTATTGTTCACACAACTCCCAATTGTCAGCCAATCCGTCGAATTTTTAATTCTGGGTTTTCTCACGATGTTTTCGTACACCTTTTACTTTTACCTCAAACGCCTATCTGGGTCTGAACGTTGTATGTCAAGGCCGTTGTCACTTTTTTTTAGGTGGGAACTCATCTAAAGACATCTCCCGCCCTTGGCCGGGGCAGGAGGGTGTGCAAGAATTTTTCTGACTAAAACCCACTCCTGTTCCTTCTTTGCCTTCGTTCCAGGGCCCAAGGTTCTCTTTCACATCACCCATGGCCCCAGTAGGCTTCGACTCTGCTGGGCCCCTACCCCTCGCGCGTGGAACGCTACGTACTGTCGACGACTTGGGTTCCTTCCGGACGGTTACCGGATGGTCGGACGGCGAGCTATCCATCGCTCGCCGTCCGCAAGCCCACGCCTACGGTGACCGAAAATCAGGATCGGGATCCCGGCAGCTGGGGCGTGAGGGCAGTTGCCTCTCGAGTGCATGTGTCCGCCTCCTTTGCTAGCATTACTGTTTCGTAGAAGACGACGACCGCGTGCCACTCCTCTTCGCTCCGGACCATGGCCTGTACCAAGGCCAAGCGCGAGAGATCGCTGCCGCCGAGCATCCTCACGAGGACACGGCGGTGCTCTGCCCAGGCGGGGCACACCTCTGCCGTATGCTCCACCGTGTCCTCCGGGTGGTCCATACAATAGTGACATCCGGCCGTTTCTTCCGCACGAATCCGACCATGTCCGGTGAGGACCTGCGTCATGCGGAAAGTAAGGACGCCGTGTTGTCTTTCCAGCCACTCCTCAATTTGAGGAGTGGATTTTGTGCGGAAGAAACACCCGGGTGTCACCATTGTGTGGACCGCCCGGAGGACATGGTGCAGCATACGGTAGAGGTGTGCCCCACCTGGGCAGAGTACCGCTGTGTCCTCGTGAGGACGATCGGCGGTCGCCTCCTTCTGCGAAGCAGTAATGCTAGCAAAGGAGGCGGCCGATCGCGCAACGGTCCTCACGCCCCAACCGCCGCTAGGATTCCGATCCCGATTTCCGGCCACCGTAGCTCGCCGTCCGGCTGTCCGGTAACCGTCCGGACCGAGCCCAAGTAGTCGACGGCACGTATTGTTCCACGCGCGCCTCAGGGAGATGTCAGCAAACCGTAGGGGCCCAGCAGTATCGAACCCTACTGGGACCAAGGGTCTGATTCTCAAAGGAAGACTTGGCCCTGGTACGAAAGGCAACGAAGGAACAGGAGTGGGTTTTTAGTCAGTAAAAGTCTGACACTTAATTGACTTGACTAACGCTCCGCCTAAGAGCGGGGGATGTCATAGGATGATTTTCCCACCGAAAAAAAAAATGACCCCTCAAAGAGGAAAGCCATTATCACTGGGCCCCCACTGCTCTTCAGAAACAAAGTAAAACTAATCTCCCTTCGTAATCATATTTTGTTCACGTCCCTCAATCAAAACAAAACAAACCAGAAATATCATCTTAAAGTTTGGTCCCCGAGCTCACTGACGCAGGGACGTGGGGACAACCAAATTAGCATAACTCAGTAGCAATTAGGGTTGTCATCAGTACTCTAATATCAAAAACAGAATGTCTTTATTGTAGGCATAGGTTATATGTATACAGATGTTAAGACTAATAAATTATAGTTCCATTATGTCCTGCCAAAAAGGGTTACAATAATAAATTTACATATATTATTATACTAACATACTCGTACATTCAAATATTTAAAATGAATCGAGTCAAAAGAATTTTTGATGAGAAAAATACAAAATTATTCAATAATTTAGGAAATCCTGGATCATATATTAAATTTATTATGAAATTCATATTGTGGAAGTTCCTAAATGTTCAAAATGTCAAAAGGTATTTTATTGTAAATTTTTGATGCCATACCAAAGAAACTTTTGTCAAACTGAGCCCTTTTATGTACTAAGTTAGATATTTTTAACATGTCTTCTTGATTTAAGTTTATCAAATAGATTGTCATTGAATTTTATAAATACGGTTACTTCATAAAAACTGGGCAAGCGCGAGTCGGACTCGTTCACTGAGGGTTCCGTACAAACTACAATTCCCGAATGGAGTCTCAAAGATTTATCCGAATTTCAAAAAAGTATTTTTTGTAACGCAGATAAACACAAATTTACTATTTTCAGATTTATTACTATACCTGTGCTTATATGACTTTGCTTTATACCAAATTTCAGGATTCTGGGTCAACGGGAAGTATCCTGTGAATTTTGATTGTCTTGAAATAAAATAAAAATCTTTCTTTTTCGTTAACTTAGAGGTTTGATTTTTTCACAGCTTCAAGAGACCGCAGATTTGAGTATATGGTTTTAATTTCAACTCGATACCTTCACGCATTCCCGAGATAAAAAGGTCTTGACATACAAACAGACGGACAACAAAGTGATCCTTAGGGTTTCGTTTTTTTCTTTTAAGATACGGTACCCTAAAAACAGAATGAAATAAATATTTAAGGGGGCTCCTAGACAAGAAATTTGATTTTCTTACTAATTTTTGCTACGGACCCTTCATGTGCAAGTCTGACTCGCACTTGACCGGTTTTTTAATAATGTACTTTTCAATCCCCCGTTCTAAAAATATCTGATATATTCTCTATTTCTTTCAAAGAAAGGTATCAACCCTTGTGGCAACCCGTCCTAATGAGAGTTTCATTGATGGAATTACCATTTTTATATCTGCTTTTACTAAGTCAGGGATGCATTAGGACCTTAGTTTTTGTCAACTAAATACCTTTTTTGTGAGAAATCATCAATAAGCCTTCCCGTTCTGGGCGGAATGAGAGGGAAAGTTAGACTATTACTGACTAAAGCCCAACTGTTCCTTCACGGTAACTCTTTCGAACAAAATCTAGGAATTCTTCTTCATTGGGACCTTATCTACACTAATACAATAAGGAGGCAAAATTGTATATTTTCACTCCTTCACGCTCAAATGGCTGAAAGGGTTTTGATAAACTTTGTATCAGTATACCTAGCTTATATCTTAGACTAGTTTTTTCCCGAGGCTTCGCCCGCATACACAAAATATAGCCTATGTTACTCAGGAATAAAGCAGCTTTCTATCGGTGAAAAAAAATTCGCAATCGGAGAGTACTTTCAGAGATTAATGACCTCCTACAAACAAACAAAAAACATAAAACCAATAAGCAAACTTTACCTATTTATAATATTAGTGTAGATTAACATATAAGCTATAATTTGTAAAGGTGGGATTTAGATTTTTCTCGCGGGTGGAGCCGGGAGCAGCAGTTTAGTGTTTGTATAAAAGTCAGTATTTGGAAACTGGAAGTACTTATTGATACTTGACGGTTGATTTGGCACTTTTTATTCTGAAAAAAAAAAATGGTTCCTATACAGCAGTTCAGTCACGGGAAAAACTCTTTATTAAAAAGAAAATTCTTAAAAAAAAACTTGTCAAAACTCGTGATTTGCTTCGTTTATGTTATACTAGCATTTGCACGCGACTTCGTTCGTGTAAATGTCGGTTTTTGTGTACCTACGAGAAGTCGAAGTCAGATAAAAAGCAGCCTATGTCCTTACTTGGGACTTAAAGCTTATTCTGTACCAAGTTCATCAAAATCAGTGTAATACTTTGAGCAGTGGTGGCCGAGTGGTAACAGCCCCGACTAACGAGTTGTAGGTCGCGGGTTCAAACCCAGCCAGGCGCATTACTTTGTGTAATTTATTTCATCACCACTGCTCTCAAAACGGTGAAGGAAAACATCGTGAGGAAACCGGCATGTCCTAGAACCAAAAATTCGAAGACATGTGACATCCACCAACCCGCGTTGGGCCCGCGTGGTGGATTACGGCCCATTCCCTCTCTCAGAGAGGAGGCCTGAGTCCCAACAGTGGGAACATTATAAGGCCGACTATGCTATGCTAGTGTAGTACTATTACCTTGAAAGCGTAACAGACATACAGAGTTACTTTCAGATTTATAATACTATATACTAGCTTCTGCCAGCGGCTTTGTCCGTGTGAATGTTGGTTATTGCGTACGCGAAGTCGAAGTCGAAACCAGATAAAAAATAGCCTTGTCCTTCCTTGGAGTTAAAGCTTACTCTGTAACAAATTTCATCGAAATCAGTGTAGTACTTTAACTGTGAAAGCATAACAGACATACAGACTTACTTTCACGTATATAATAGGTACGGATTTTTTATAAAATGTTAAATTACTGTAATTGGTCAAATATTAAATCCAGCTGACTTTCCAAAACTAAAAGCCCAAAATTTGTCTAGTCAGATGCTTACTACTTTTTTCTTTGCGTCCGTCATGTCACAACCTCAAGTCTAGTTGAAGACCAGCATCAGGCATTGGAAGGCCTCCCACAAGGTGGACCGATGACCTGGTGAGAGTCGCGAGAATACGGTGGATGCGAGACGCACAGGATCGGTTGTTGCGGCGACGCTTGGGAGAGGCCTATGTCCAACAGTGGACTTCTTTTGGCTGAAATGATGTTCAGACATTAGATCTTTAGCATTTATGGACTGAACTGGACATATTTTGACGCAGCCGTGAGGAACACTATTTTTATTTTCATTTATTTTCTTTCGTATATAGTTTTGTACCTTGTTGTTTTTGTGTCCTTCGTGTGAAATAAACTTATTTTCTTTCTACCTTTATTTGCATAACCTACATTTAAGTATCAATATCACTAAAACTATTCACCCGTTTATATACCTATATCGATGTATTCACCTTTAAAAGTGTCATTCCAATTTTATAGCTAAGGAAATTGATACTATTTTTCCATATTCCTAACTTTTAGAACCCATCCAGTTCGTCCCTGTTTTAAGTGGAATTTTATTACTGAGCCATCAGATGTCTTGTTAGTCAAAGTATGCCACGAAAATATTTCTGATGAAGAAGATTCCTGACGTCTCCAACGTGAGACTTCGGCGATAAAATGATAAATAGGTATAAAAGATAGACATTTTAGATCGAGGATAAAGTTATTGAGAGACTATTTCAGGAAGGAATTTGCTGATGATTTCTTTTATTAAAAGTTCGTAGGTATTACCTACCAACTCCATGACCTGCCCCCCTAGCCAAGTTACAATGGTATCGTTCGCGCTGAACGCTTCGAGTAGGCCACGCCTCCGATTCCTTTGTTCTGACGTCATCTCAACGCTCAGTCACGTGGTCCGAACAAAGGAATTGGAGGCGTGGCTTACTCGAAGCGCTTGGCGTGAACGATACGATTGTAACTTGGCTAGGGGGGCTGACTCCATGACGTTTAAAGTAAGATTGTTTCATTCTAATTTCCAGTGTGGGTAGGAGATGGCGCTAAACAACCTGTATAGCTCTGTCTCTTACCCACACTGGATTAAGAATGAAACAATCTTAGTTTGAACGTCATGATAACCCCGCTAATCATACTAATATTTTAAAAGTGAAAACCTGTGTCTATTTGTTAGGCCATTAAAAACACACGGGTAGACTCGGGCTTGGAATAGAATATAGGATATTTTTAAGACGGGAGTATCTTCCCTTAGGTTAATTTCGACTTTCAAGCAGGTAAACCTATCATATACCTATTCACGGTGTCTTTGACATCGACGCACAAACGAATACCACGAATCCAGTACAAGATTCTGGAACCCAAATGGTAGAATTTTTCGTCGGCTGTTTTTTCACTAAAAATGTTAAAATAACGATTTTATACAGTAAAATCGTCAGTAAATCAAATTTAATTATTTAAAAAAAAAATTGGAAAATAGCGACTGGAACTAAAACGGCAACTGAAGCAAAACAAAAAAGAAAACAAAAGAAGCAGCAAAAGTCTGACACTCTTGCTGCACTCTAGAACGGAAGAAGTTAAATTTTCAAAAACCTCTTTTTAGTGCTTACATCTTAAGAAGAAACCTACCTATAAACCTAGTCCCAACAATATCGGATTTGCTTTGTTAAGTCAGTCAGCTTCTCCTTTTATATTATAGATGTTTGCTGTTGTTAATTTGTTTGTTTTAACTTTAATCTCTCTCATGATTTTATTCACATTATTCCGATTCTATTTAATATTATGTATTACGAACTTCACCCTGTATTGCTGTCTCGTTTAATTTAATGGAAGATGACAGTGACAGAAAAACGCTTATGCTGTTAAATATGATTAGGTTTAGGGGCCTCGAAGTTTCCGGGTAATTTAAGGCTGAGCGCAAACTTGAGTCACGACAGTTTTAAAACAGCTTTACAAAAAATATGAAGACGCGCAAACTTCAAACAAAGCGTCACGTAGACAAAATTGTCTAATACCTACAAAAACTGCACAGTGAACTTTCTGACTAACCATTGTCGGCTTCCCTTTTGTATGGCGTCCAGTACACAGTCATGCAAACGTCAATCATCGCTGTAGACAGTAGGTTTTTTGTCAATCAAAACATTGACTGTGGCAAAACTGACAGCAAAACCTATCGTGTAATAGACGCCAAAGTATTGCGGGTGTGCATATCAACGATAAAGCAGTCTAGCGACGTACCTCTAGTCTAGTACTTCTAGTAATCTCGTCTTATCATGTTTCCAGACGAAGAACAGTATGGATGAAGTCCATTTTGATACTGAAAAACGCGTCGTCGTTGTAGACAAAATAGTTTCGCTTTAGGTGCGCGACGTGTCGCAGACATAACAGTATCGTTTTAGTTTTGAGGCAGACGTGTCTATGTGAGGAAAGTCTGTCTTAAAATTGTCGTGACTTAAGTCTGCGCTCAACCTAATATAAGCCAGATAATAGGTATATTACTCTGAAGTGGTTGTTTGTGGAGTATTAGGGAAATTTCCGTCATGTGTGACGATTAATAGGGAACAAAGATCGCTAATCACATGACTTGCTTTATGGCAGTATTGTCTTACAACCTTGATACTAAATAAGGGACACTAAGGGTTACTGAAGGAGTACGGATAGGTTTTTAGAATAGAATAGAATAAACTTTACCTTACTTTTTACTTCTTTTTTTATTTTTGTCAGTAAAAGTTTAATAAGCTATACCTACTAATCTGCTTATAACCTATTATACTTACAAGCGATCTATGTCGCTACATTGCGTAGGGAGATATTGCAGTTTTTCTATGTAACCTGTTATTTTTGCGGCCTAGTGTATTTCTAAACTTGTATGACAATGCGGATTTTGTTTTAGTTCGTTTAATCTAACAGTCATCATTAATTTAGCCGAAAGCCTTCCACTGTTGGACGTCGGCCTGCCCCAAGTGTCTCCATAACGACAGTCCAGTCATGGATCTCACCAGGTCATCGGTCCACCTTGTGGGAGGCCTTCCAACGCTACGTGTTCAAGTACGTGGTCCATCTGTTCTGCAAGCAATGTGCCCTAACCACTGCCATTAAACTTAGTTCTTGGTTCTCCTGTGGATACCTTCATTTTCTTTTCACGACCAATCAGACTGGAAAAAATCTTCCGTATAGTATCATATATAACATCACGCTACGACCCACGGAAGTGAAACTGTAACAATAGACGCCTCCCGGTGAAACTGCGGGAGACCACTTGAAATAATAATAATATTCCACAACTTTCATACAGCGCCATCTAGTCCCAAACTAAGTAGAATTTGTGGTATGAGCACTAGACAACTGATAAACATATTTATTTTTTAAATACATACAAATTATATGCAGAAAAATTACACACAGACACATAACAAATAATCATGCTCATCACGCAAATATTTGGATGGGAATCGAACCCAAGACCCAGGCATAGCAGTCAAGGCCACTGACCACTAACTGGCCTGAGGGGCTATTGGGTAACTTTTTCAATAACAGTTGATAACTAGCATTCGTTGCACACTAAACTTAGTTGTCAACTGATAATTTCATAAAATTGGTATTACGTATCACACAAGTGACTAAGAAACTACGGTGGAAATGTGCTGAATTATAAAAAATTACGGTGCCTATTGTGACCACTCTAAAATTTTATCGACTATTATACAGCTTCAAAAGCTTACACAATCGCAGTTTTAAAAGTATCGATACAATAACATCAGTCAAAACGTTTTACGGTGGCTATCAAAGGCACCAGTGGCTAATGACGTCACTGCAGTTGGTCACTGAAGATAGGCAATACGAAACTAGCTGTTTGACAGTTCAATGATGCACATTGTTAACAAGTGATCATCACTTGAACTGTCAACAGAGTTACGCAATAGCCCCGCAGATCTTTGTAACTAGTAAATTGTAAACATACTTTTACCTATACGTTCCACTTACTATCAATATCTAACAGTTTTTCCTATATGTGCTCAGTGATAGTACCTACCTATATAAAAGAGGAAGGTAGAGGTAGGGGTGTATGAAAAACTGACATAAATCGACCCTGCAACTAGTGCTTTAAATTACTCGGGCTTTTCCCGGGACTTCGTTCGAATGAATTTCGTTCTTTCTCTTACAAAGGTTAAAGCGAATAAGCGGCCAACTATGAGTAGGACTCAGACACAAAGGGTGCCATGCCGTCCGTAACAAAAAACGGCCAAAAAAATCACGTTTGTTGTAAAGTCATTTAATATATTCATTTTATTCTGTTTTATGCATATCTTGTTAAAGCGGCAAGGATAGCGAAGTCTTGGTTTTAGGTCCCGATTTTACCCTTTGGGTACGAAACCCTAAAAACCACTGCCAACTTAATTAACTTATTTGTCCTGTTACCCAAATAATTGTGTTATTCAAGCTTTTCAGTTAAATTTGATTATATAATCTACCGCGTTTAACTTGTTGACCGGTGCGTTAAGGTTCATTCTAACTTTTTTTTTTAACCCACTCTAGGAACAACTCCTGTATCGTGGGTGCGTCCACAAACACGTAAACTCACATACACAAGAACACCCTGACAACTATCTGTAGGCCATACAAATATTTGTTCCGTGCGGGAATCGAAACCGCGGCACGCAGTGCAGCAGCCATTCGCTCAACTGCTACGCTAACCGTACCGCCAAAAAAATCCCGGTTGAATATAATAAATGAAAATAAACATAAGTTTTAAATAGAAACAAAGACTCTAACTTGTTGTACAGATATTCTAAGGGTGTTTTCAATATCATGCGGATTTCATCACGCATGCGGGTTTGCTCCGCACGCGTCACCCCCGGCAAATGTCCATTTCATACAAGTATGTATTGTATTTACTTATTAGGTCTTTACCTATGAAATTGGAGATTTGTATGATAATTTTAAAATATAAAAAATTTGGCAATTTTTTTATTTCAGCTAATCAAAGTACTGGCCCAAATTATCTATACAATTTTGCCATTTTGATGGCAGTTTGTTTATCCCTTTACTGTAGAAGTCGCCGGACGGGAGGCGATGAAGTCAGCGAAAGCGTTTTGTACTGCATCACGGGTGTTGATTATTTTACCACTTAAAAATTGTCTAAATTTTGAAAAAAGTAGAAATCTGTTGGGGCAAGGTCCGGTGAGTACGGTGGGTGACGGAGAGCTTCCAGCTGTAACTCTTGTAGCTTTGCGATGGTCTGTCGTGAAGTGTGAGCTCGCGCGTTGTCGTGGAGAAGCAATGGGGAAGAGCGATTGACTAGTCTTGTATATTGCGAGCTTCTCCATCATTGTTTGCAATTCTTGGCAATAGACATCTGCCGTCACTGTTGTGCCATTCGGTAAGAAGCTGTGATGTACAAGTCCGGCACTGGTCCACCAGACAGTCACCATCATCTTCCTATGAGTAATCTTTTTTTTAGCGCACTGATTAGGAGCTGTACCCGGGTCCACCCACTCAGACGAACGCTTACGGTTGTCGTACAGGATCCACTTTTCATCGCAGGTAACAATTCGATTAAGAATTCTCTCGTTTCTATGCCGATTCAGTAGTGCTATGCATGCTTCGACACGTAAATCTCGCTGTCGGTCGCTTAGTTCGTGTGGCACCCACTTATCTAGCTTTTTTATCTTTCCGATTTGACGCAAGTGCTTCAATGTTGTTTTGACACTAACTCCAAGGCCCGCAGCAAGCTCAGCCGTAGATTGAGATGGATCCGCTTCCACTATCGCCTTCAATTCGTCGTTGTCGACAATAGTTACCGGCCGACCGCGAAGCTCGTTCTTCAACTCAAAATTTCCAGATTTAAAACGATTGAACCAATAATGGACTGTGTTTATGCAAGCAGTGTTATGCCCGTACACGTCGTTAATGTTTTGTGTTGTTTACGCAGCGGTATTTTCACGTAGGAACTCATATTCGAAAATTGTACGAATTTTCAGTTTATCCATAGCGCCAAAAACTACCACAATGTCTGAAATTGAAATTAAATTAACACGTCTTTCGAACAAAATTTATTTGAATTTTGAATTGCGCGCTAATCCACAGATAATTAATTCTGAAAATGCTGGTTATAGAATCTCCAATTACATAGGTAAAGACCTATTATTTATTATATCTTTTATTGTACACCACATAAACAAAAATACAGTACAAACATAATTAAAAATAAGTTTACAATGAGTGGTGTTATCGCACAGAGCAATTTCTTACAGACAACCTTTGGATGGACTGAAAGAAAGGAGTTAGATTTACGGCTGTCAGTGTTCAACATCTGCTGGTTGTGGGCTATGTGTGTGCTGTAATGCGAGGAATATGCACGCGAGACGCGTTTTTTTGATTTTTTTTGTAGCGTGATGATATTAAAAACACCCTAAACTTTTAATATTTACCTCCATTATTAAATTTACATTAAGAACATTTCTCGCGACGGAAATACTTTCTTGAAAGTAGAACATTGCAACTGCGACTATCAGTGCGGGGTCGGACAGTTTCCAGAAAACGGGTTTTAATGAAAAATATCTTACAACTGCAGCTATATGAGATTCCGGGATTCCGATTCTTAATAGTTGGATATTTTCCAGTGAATCTGAAAGATGAATTACACTTTCCTGAGAAGCAAAAGTATATACTTCATACAAATGTAATTTTATTTCCTCTCTATTTATTTATGATTATTATTTTAACGCTTATTGCGTATTTACTTTAATGTAAATGATAAATGGTATAAAATTTTCCGTATATAGTAATCATCAGCTGATCTAAATTGGTATGGAAGTTTAATTTTTTTCGGAATTTACTATGACTTCCTCGAAGGTATTTATACATTTCTATGGGCAGGAGCAGTATCTAAACGATCACACATTACCGTAACATGCTTTATATTGCCACGAATGCTGAACGAACGAAGCAGCGGAATACAACAGTTTCAAAACAATTAAATTCCACATTTAGATCAAAGTATCTTCTGTACATTTATTTTACTCAAAAAAATGTTGTTACCAACGAAACATCAAAAAAATACCCGAAGTAAATACCCGTACTCAGACCCGTAAAAAATAACGAGATACCTACAACACTAAAGTGAAATATATATTCTATTCGTTATCCAAATAACATGAAAGTCAAATAATACTCGTATTACACACGATTGGTCTACTAACAAACTTGTATGTCCAGAAAAATGTTATTCTTAAGGGTTGTGGGGCTCGTTGGACGGGACCGCGGTCCCAAATTCCACCCATAAAAATATTAACTTTTTTGAGTAGTATTTTGGGACCACAAGGAAAAAGGCACTAACCTTTATTAATAATAATAAATTCATTTATTTCAGTACGAAGTCAGATTCAGTTCCATAGTTAATATAATTCTCATTCATTCAACTACTACTTTAGCGTTTATTCCGCCAGGGTCGCACATCCACGACCAAATACTCCATCTGGTCAGCTATTCTGCCACCTATAGGGATTGAAGAGCTAAACGAGATGGATTACCCAGTCGCAAACATACGACCCTGGAGAATAGGACACGAAAACTTTTGTCGGACCAATCCAATGCAAGCGGTTAAAGGGTTAAAGTACAGTTTACAAAAAAACTGTACTTATTTTATTTGTGGTCCCAAAATACTACTCAAAACCAATTATTATATTTATAGATAGAAATTGAGACTGCGGTCCGACGGACTCAAACTTAAAAGTGTACGCACGTTTGACATCTGGACCGAAGTACTTGCTGAACTGATTTTACGTGCCTGAATGTTCTAGAATAGAATAGAAGAATAGAAAATATTAAGGAGCGCCCAACTCGTGACACTATTCGCATACAACCGCTATGACGTCATTACACATTGTTCTCTAGATATTTTGGAAACACCGATATCTTGTGGATATTATCTATAAATGTAGCCTTATTGCAAAATCCAACTATCTGCAATTTTCTATCTCTATCGATTTGTCTCTTCAAGACGAATCTACAGATAGGTAAAACCGGTTATTAGTTACGACACTTATTATTTTACAAGGATAGCTTCGGCAAAGAGTAAATAACCTATAGATTTGATCGAATATATAATAAATTATGTAATATAATAATACAAAAATGGACGTAGTTATGTAAACAAGAACCAACCCACATTTTTAGTGAAATTCTGTTACATATTTAAATAGACGCCCAACTATGTATTCGAACTCCTCAGAAAAGATCCTGGTTGATACACCAAGCCATAATAGAGAAAATGAAACCTACTTAGGTTACCAAGCCTAAAAAAGTTATTTTTGAAATGATAAACGAACTCATGTTGCATGGTACCTTTAAGTCTTCAACATTTTCATTACGCAAAAGAGACCCAAGCCACAAGGTTCTTGTTAAATATAAAAAATACAAATTAAGGTTGTGTTTTTTTTTGTAAAGGGAGTCCATGATATTTTGTTATATTTTGCACATCAAATTAAACAGTTTAAAAAATAACAGTTTATAAAATAACAGATGCTTAGTTCCATAAACTTACATTTTGAAAACTCTGATGTAAAAAAGTAGCTATGACCTAACGCATAAACGCCTTAATCCGAATATAAGTAATATCTGGCGACAATTTCAACAATGACTAGGGAATAGGGAATGAATGTGGACAATGTGATAATGTCTAGGATCTTAGACTATAATTAAATGAATATTCTATTTATCTGACTCTCCATTGACACATACAAGAAGGTTTAGATCTCGGTTCAAAGATCCGAAAACACTACGTAATGCCTCAAAGCTGTGCGTAGGTAGGGTAATCCGTCCCCTGACATTCAAATCGCCCATTTGCAAAATCAACGCCTTTCATGTCCTTCTAAGCTAAGTCCGACTAATCTCAGCTTTAACATAATAAATGTCAAGTGACAAGCACAATTTCGTCATAATCACATTTTCATCTTTTCACAACTCACTCAAAGAAAATCAAACGCACTTCGCAGAAAGACTGGAAAATCAAACACAGAATTAATGAATGTTAAAAAAAAAAACATATTTATTTATTTTTAATCTCTACAGATGATATTTAACCAATTTATAATTACATCTACAATTAATTGATAAAAAACACTTAACTAATTAAAACTATATATACACTAAAGACAAAAACTACTAGCTAAAATATGGCGTCATAAAATTCCTCCGCATCGCTGTCGACTGGAAGTGTGCCCAAAAGGCTGGCGGCATTGCCACGTTGTATGGCAATGCTTAATCTCTGACCGAGGTAAAAGCCAGCCCTTGGGTCACGCGAAGTGTCAACTAAGCGTCTGGATAGTTCTTTGAAAAGCTTATGAGCACTCGGACCCCACGACCCAAGAGTTTCAACCCCAAACGGCTCAAAAATATAACTTCCGACGAGGTTGTTATATTTCCGCCGCTTGAGGTTCTCCGCAGCCGCAGCGGCAGCACCAGCACAGCACGAAGAGCTAGGAAGATGGGATGGCGCAAGAGTGTCGACACAGGTAGCGTCCCACACTCTAGCGTCTCTACAGATACAATGTAATAAGTAAATATTCTTAGAAAATGTATGCCGTCAATCCTATTTCGAATTATAAATTCTATAAATAAAAGTTTTCCCAAAAAAGCTAAGCTGAGGTGTATGTATAGTACACCCACAGTTAATAACTCATATCTAAATCATGTGAAACTAGCTGCAGCCACCGACTTCGCTCGCGTAACAATAGAAAATTGACCCAAGGGAACCGGAATAAAAAAGTATCCTATGTATTCCAAGACATGGTCTACCCGTGTACCACGTTTTATTAAAATCCGGTCAGCTGTTCGGGTATGAAGAAATAACGAACATACACACACTCACAATCTTTCGCCTTTATAATAACAATGTGAGCCATTAACCAAGAAATTATTCAAACTCTGAGCAATTACGGAATAATCCCAATAACTTTTTTGAACATAAATCAATATACACAGAACAAATTGAAACATAAAATAAACACTAGACTAGCACGGACTGAAGAACTTGTACAGTAAAAAAAAAACAACCTCACACTCAAACAACAACATTTCAAGCATGCTTTTTAGGGTTCTGTACCAAAGCCGGCAAAACAGAATACTTATAGGATCACTTTTTGTCCGTCTCTTAAGTCTGCTACCCCAAGCAGCAGTAAAAAAAAAACAATCTTCTTAGTCAACGAAATCTAGGCCGTTTATGCTCCGTTTAGGAGCATATTTTGACACTCGCTAGGAAATCAAACACCTATAGGTACTTCCTGTTGACCCAGAACCCTAAAATTTTGCATGAAGCAAGCTCTCATAGCACAAGTATTGGAATAAAAAAAATACGTCACAAAAAAAGAAAACGATTCGGAAAATCTTCGAGACGATTCGAGAATTGAATTATTTACATAAGTTTGTACGAAATTCTCAGCGTGCGAGTCCAACTCGCACTTGCCCGGTTTTTTTTTTATATTTAAGTGACAGTCAATTCTATTGTATATGTTCATTCACGTGAGAAAAACATTGACTCCTTGTAATACTTTCTACCTAGCTTGGAAGCCAGGGCTTCAAATATTGTTGTATAACCCAAATTAATTTATCTATTAAATGTTTGAAATTGGAATAACACATTGGCTACTACACGAATTTAGAAAGGACGTTATTCTCTCTCGGTCTGATTCCAAATGAAGGATGGATGGGCTATAACGGTCTTGTGTACGACGAGCAAATTGGTAGCTCGCCATTCGGCCATCCAGCAACTGAAGGAACACTGGTGAGTTTTAGTCATTAAAAGTCGGACACTCATTCTCCACCCAGAGTGTCAGAAGTTATTTGATGAGAGATAACCCAACCTAAAAAATGAATAAAAAAGAATGGATGGACTACTTTCTTTAATAATCACACTAGCGACTGTTATAAACAAGGATATTATCAATACCACAAAATTAAAGAAGCTTATAGATACCTGCCATAAATAAGTAAATTTTACAAACTAAATCGATCATTATAATGTTTACGTTACTCGAGTTTAATTATAAAACCAGTAAGTATAAACCCTTAAGCATATTTTAATGACAGGAGTTCATTATTCTATTGACCAATTTGATATTAAATTATATCTAAAACTATGCTTGATGTATGATATAATCCCGGTTTATGCACCATCTCTTCCTAAAAATGAGTACACTACCGCCCGGACCGAGCTCGTGTCGTCGACGGCGCGCCGCGTACTGTTCCAGGCGCGCCTCGAAGAGATGTCAGCAAACCGTAGCCCAGGTCCCAGCAGGGTCAAAGCCTACTGGGGCCATGGCATGGTTGTGCGAAAAAGAAACCCCGGGACGAAGGCAAAGAAAGAACAGGAGTGCGTTTTAATCAGTAAAAGTCTAACACGCCTACGCTAAAAGTGGTAGATGTCATTGGATGATTTCCCACCTAAAAAAAAACAAAACCATATGCGGCATGTATGTATTTCATTATTATCTCACATGCAATATATCATGGACAGCATGTTCAAACAAATACATTTTTACTTACGTATAGGAGTTATGGGCCAGAAGATTTTTCAATTAGACTACAGTGCTACAATTTATGTAGCAGTAAGGACTTAGATTTGCTAGGAAAGGTGGGAATTGTATTAAAGTGCTGTGTTTCAGTCTCGGCGGTCAGTAACCGCTGCCTAGCTAACATAGACGGTTTGTTGACTTTTTAAAACATAGACAAGTTTGTAAGTAATGTTGTATATGTTTTTGTTATAAATATCGCAGCATAATGATGAGATAGAAGCCTTTTTGGACTCGCACAGGTCTTTTTGTTAACCTTTTTTATTAGGATTCCGTACCTCAAAAGGTAAAAACAGAACCCTTGTAGGATCACTTTGTTCTCCGTCCGTCTGTCTGTCAAGACCCCTTATCTCGGGAACGCGTGAAGGTATCGAGTTGAAATTAAAACCATATACTCAGGTCTGCGGTCCCTTGAAGCTATAAAAAATCAAACTTTTGAGTTAACGAAAAAAATAGATACGGCCGTTTATGTCGCAAAAAAACGTATATTTTGGCAACACTGGACGTCTCAAAACAGTCTTATCGCAGACAAGTCTGCGGTGTCGTAGACAGGTCTGCGACGTCGTAGACAATTCTGTCTAAGACAGTCTGGTCTCAAGTGTGTGCAGGCCCTAATACACGGGAGTAGTTTTAATATATATATAAAAATATTTAGGCGAATTTAAAGCTGATTGGTTATTCTACTTAGAATAATTGAAGAGAACATAGGGCCCTGCTATGAGCTCCTAACGCGATCCATTTTACGACTTAAATTAAATTGTTAAATGGATGGAGCTAAACATTTTAACACGTCATGGTAAAGGCCCAGATTGTAGACAATAGACTGATGGCCCCGAAATTATTAATTTCAAACGGATTCCCTTTAATACCGAAATAGGCCTTTACCCAAGACAACTCGGGATTGAACCTCTGCAATAAATTGTTCGTTGATTTTTTTATAATTTGAAAACCGTAGCGTATTTACATCACGAAATAATAAATTTTCTGCGATTGATTTACGAGACTTTTATAAAATTAATTAGTGAAAATTATTTACATTGGTATGTTTGTACGGATCCGAGTCCGACTCGCACTTGACAAGTTTTTATTACTTTTAAATTGGTTGACAAATAAAAATTAAGCTTCGATACACCCGGAAAAATCCTGTGGTAGAAACTAGTCTAACACATAAAAATCTCGTGTCACTGTTTGTTACCGAACTACTCCGAAACGGCTTGACCTATTTTTATTAAATTTTTTGTGTATACTTTGTAGGTCTGAGAATAGGTCGTGGGTTTTACCCTTCTACCCCCACTGCCACTTTTTTCTTTGACAATTTATATGGCACAACAACGTTTACCTAATCAGCAAGTATTATATTTATAATTAAATGTGTTTATAATTTTCTATATATAAAAGGAGAAACTGACTGACTGACATATCAACGCACAGCCGTCAAAACTACTAAGGCTAGGGGTGTGAAATTTTACTCAAAGCTTCCTTTTATGATGTAGGCGATCACTAAGAAAGGATTTTCCAAAATTCATCCCCTAAGGGGATGAAACATGGGGATGGTCCAGAGTTTGTATGGAGAAACTACTTTTACGTGGGCGAAGCCGATAGCAGAAGCTAGAGAACTCATAAAAGAAGAAGATAAATTAAATCACTAGCGATAGTTCCCGCAAAATAACAGTAAGAACTCGATTAAGTAATAAAAAGAAACGAGTCTTAATTCTAGAGCCGAGGGTATCTTTTGTGGGATAAACAACGCCATTTTGTTTTCTATTACTAAAAGTGGTGTTACGTAGTTCCCTGTCGTTTCATCGTTCTAGCTTTTTAAATTGAACCTAGATGCGGTGTCCAAAAGAACTTAATACGTTCAGTTCGTTACGAGGTCTAATATGCCTCGTACGGGTCTTCCTTGCGGTGCGGCTAAGAAAAACTTCTTTGCCGTACGGAGGCCGTAACTTCAATTTGGTTTAGTTTAGAAAAGAGGTGAGTATTATCAAAAGTGCCTTATGCAACCTACTTTGATACGGGGTCGCTTTGACCCCGTTCCGCACTGAATTTTTTTTCGTATGTGGTTACTATTTTTGGTTTGATCCAATTTAGTCAATAAAAACTGTTAGGTTTCTTAAATGTTACGGGGTCCAACGAGCCCGTTACCTTCATAATGGTAATTTTCAAACGAGATTTAAAATGCCCCGTACCACAGGAATAGGAATAATACTAAAATGCGCGCATGATGCTGATGTCAACATCAGCTGCACGCTTTTTAGTATTATTCCATTTTTAACCAAAAATTTACTTAACACCAACGTGTAAATCAATTTTTGGTTAAATATTTGATATAGTCACAGTAATCGTGATTTTGTATGATCTACAGGCTGGCATAAGCAAGCAATTCAATCGCGATAGTTGCCTGTAACAAAATAACTTATGTTAAACTGCACAACAAGCAGCATTGCCTCCTTCTGCGAAGCAATAATACTAGCGATGGAAGCGGCCGCACGTGTGAAATAACGGACTTCCTCACGCCCCAGCCGCCAGGACCCCGATCCCGATTTCCAGCCATCACATGCGTGGGCTTGCGGACGACGAGCAATGGGCAGCTCGCCGTCCGGCTGTCCGGTAACCTACTAAACCGAGCCCGAATCGTCATCGGCGAGTAGTGTTTCACGCGCGCCTCTAGAAGATGTCAGCAAACCGTAGGGGCCCAGCTGGGTCGAACCTACTGGGGCCATGGGTTTGCTCCTATAAGGAAAACCCGGTGTCCTGGAACGCAAGGCAAAGAAGGAGCATAGGAACGGATTTTAGTCAATAAAAGTCTAACACGCCCTCCTATTAGGACATTGCCAGTTGCGCCAATGGCGATTTGAGCTTGAAAACTCCATCCCTAACTAACGAGGAGTGAGCTACTCCTCACTTTAAGGAGAGGCACTCAGGAATAAACCGTATGTCTATATATTTTACTCATAATTGATCATTTAAAACAAGATGTCGCGTTGGCCTAAGAAATTAAGAAGAGTAAAACTTTATTGAAATCACGTCAATTTCCAAATTAGAATTCAGATACAAATCATCACGTCCTATATAATCTGTGTATCTATGGAACTTGACCTTGGATCCGCCGGAAGTGACGGACAAACGGCCATTATCCTTTACGACGTGACGTCATGCTATAAGTAGTGTTTGCCACCTTTTTATTAGAGCGATTGATTGCCATTAGATAATTATTATTTTGGATTGAGGCGTACGTGAAAATTGGTGGGCGATTATTTGATGTGTAAGTAGCTACTTGTAGGTTTATGGTATTGGACGTATGACTATTGGAGTTGCTGACGATTCGGACACAATATAGGTACTCGGACACAGCTTCCAAATCGGCACATTTTATTTTCAATGAAAAGAGTAACCATGGTGTTTCTTGCCGGTTCTTCTCCATAGGAAACGACCAATTTGGAACCGTGCATTTGCTTCTGACGTTTTATAAGTGCCCATGTAGGCCTATGTGAAATAAAAACATTTTAATTTTAATTTTTTTTTCATCGATTCTTCGGACACAGTGTTTTGTATAGTCAGATAAACGTTTTAAAATGTATTATATGGGGAAAACCACCACGTTAACAAAACTACGAGTATTTTAGGCTTGATTTATAATAATAATTATTTATTTATTTCATATAACAATGATCCATAATGGTTAGTAACAATTAGAACTTATAAACTATGACGGCAACTTGGGGTAATAAATTTCTATATATTAAGTATATTTTAAAACTTATGTAACTGTACAAAACAGCTTCAGATTTCAACAAAATAACAACTTCAAAATATTTTGATAATATTGAAAATAAAATGTTTTGATGCGGACACTGTGTCCGAATATATTGTGTCCGAATCGTCAGCAACCCGACTACTGTGACACGAAGTCGTCATTAAAAGTCACGCTCCTGAAATAGTTTAACATTGAATTTACACCTAAATCTATTTTTTATAAGTAATGTCAAATATAATTATTGCATTAGAAATTGGTATAAATCGATGTTGTTCTTATATTAATACAGATTTATATTATATTTAAGATAAAGAGCCAATAAAATGTTGATTTATCCTAATTAAACATGTTAAAAAAAGATTTTCTAAGTTTTCTGCCCTCATTACCCAAATACAAATTAAATTATGCTAATTAATAAAAAAGCAACAACTCACCGTATGTTTTTGTCCTTTCAAAACAGCAACTCTTTTCAACTCCGTAATAGTTTTACAAATAAAAACCAACTCACTTTCACAACACTATAATTAAAAACAATAAAACTCTTTGCTACAAAAAAAAAAAAAACAAAACAAGTTTTTTTTAAACAGAACACTGGAACCACAACCAACTCATTCTTTATTCGAAATTCGCGCTCGCGACGAAAATTTGAACAGTCAGTCGAGTAGCTAAATAAGGGCGGGAGCAGACTGCCGCGTTTCGCGGCTACCGTTCGACTGCCATAGCGGTCCTTGCAAATTTCGCGCGGAATTCAGACTCGGGTATCGCAGCTCGCAGGCGCGATGCAGCGAGATGAAATGGGCCGTACGCGTAATTAGCGCGCTTAATCGTAATTGTCGCGCCAATGTAATCTGACTTTATGTGACGTCATCGTTTACGTGATTGTCGATTTTGGATTTGAAATGTTTTCGTTTCATAAAGAATTCTTAATTCTTTACAGTTCAGTAACTAAATTCGATAGTTTAAAAGCACGTTGAAGTGATCAAGGTAGGGAAAAAAAGCTAAAATACTGAAGGTAAGATTTACGTTGAAGTTATTGCTTTACAAGCAAAGTCTATTTTTAAAGGTACTACCGTGGCAAATAAATAATGTGAGATGTAGCAATGGGTTTTTGCTCAACCCCAATCCTCCAACTGAGCAAAATTTCAAGTTATTGGAAACAAAGAATTTGTAAGCTTAATGAATGCGAATTCAAAAAAACTTATAAACTCAACGAAAACTTATACTGTATACATGTGTAAATATAGCTAGCTTTTCCAGTGACGTCACCCTCATAAAAGTCGAAAATAATCTTAAGTAAACATACTCTTAGGATAAAAAGTATCCTGTGTATATGTTTCAAACTATAAGACGTAAAGAAGATCAGACAAACAGGAGTTAATTTTGCATTTATATCTAATAACACGTAAGTATTAAATACCTGTAGTATAAATTACTACAGGTATTTACACTACACACACTTATTAATTAGATTTCACTGATTAATGTTAAAACAGCTGAACTAATATTTCTACATGTAATATATTGATATTCAGTCGTGTGACAATTTTTTAGCTTCATGTTATTAAAGCAAGCATTATATAAATGCTTGATTTAATGACATTTTTTTTCCTATATTATTAACAAAATTCTTAATAATTGATTATAATCTAGCCTAAAAGACTAATAAGTAATTAAATTTTGACTTAATATTATACGTTATAGGTTTTGTTAAAACTAAGAATAGCGTTCTTTAGCACTTTTATAGTAGTACGTAGCACTTTCTTAGAGTCTAATATTGATAAAAACACTTAGTTCATGTGTTTTCTCTCTGTTTGTTTAGTATGACGAAGGTATGTCAAATACATAAAAGAGGTATTTACAGTTTCGGTATTTCGGTTATGCTACCAAAATTCCATTATATCAAAACTAATTTTAAATCGAATTAGTTGATTGTGGAAATAGGTTCTAATCAGATTGCAAAAATTGTTTCACTGATAGAAAAGTTGCACTAACAAACCCGTATATATCTTTTTCTGTTTAATGAGTGTACATAAAAAAAAAAATTAAAGAGTTTCTGAAAAATTAAAACATTATGACGAGTCGAGACGAGACAAATAAATTATGACGAGTCGATAATTTATTTAAACGCAAGTGATGCACATGTGATGACAGTCAATCCTGTTGAAAATTCATTTAACTAATAATAGTAGGTAACGCGCGATTGTCGACAGATGCATTCATTTTTTGATAATTTTCGCTTCAAAACCTTGGCAATAGGTTACTTTATTTTTCGAAAAAATGTGGAGCTTCGATGAGAGCTGAGGCAAAAAGCTAGTTATTAAAAAACTGTGCAAGACAAGCTGACACAGCATCGGCGAACTTAGACCAATACTTATATCCACAAATCTAACTTTAACTAAACACTATCTAGTGGTTGAACTTGTTCTTTCTAAGAGCTTAAGACAATAAGTTTTACTTAGGTTTCATTTGCAAGGCTACGTTAGGATAAACTTTTTTAGTCTTGCCTAGCAAAGTTTTTATATTTATTTTATACACAGATGTGTGTTACGTGTGTACCAGTCCTTATTTCTAAAAACATTAAATTATTATCTTTGATTATAAATGAAAATTTTTAGTGTATTTTTTTCGAGTGAAGTTCAGTGGCTGTTTTAATTATTCGAAAATTGATTCCTAATGGATAATGTGATGTCTAATTAGTGTAGTTTTATATCCCAAGTGAACTCTACCTATTAAGTATAATACAGGGCATTAATTGAAATCATATGAAACATGCGCGATTTCGGTAAAATAGAGCCGAGTATTTTATTGTAATACTATTGACGACTTCACCATAGCTCGATTTTAGAATACGGGTCCCGAGTTGAGTCTTAAGTACTTATTATTCTCAACAATCTCGTGAAATTTAAAGCTTAGGAAATAAATACTTTCTGTAATAAAAAAATTCAAACTTTGCAAAATTAACCTCTAACTTAGTACCTACTATTTCATTACTTTTGACGTAATTTTGAAAGGTGTTGCTATTTTAAGTAGTTTTTAAAAAATGCGTTTGCTGTTGGCTAGCTTGTACACTATTTTTTATATTTTTAAATGTATTTTTAATTTTTTATTGAAATAATTAAAAATATAATTTATAAGTTACAATAATGAATAAACGAAATAATAATAATAATATTCCACAGCTTTCACACAACGCCATCTAGTCCCAAACTAAGCAGAGCTTGTGGTATGAGTACTGGACAACTGGTAAACATACTTATATATTTCTAAATACATACATATTATAGATAAATTACACCCAGACACAGAACAAAAATGATCATTCTCATCTCACTAACATTTGTCCTGGGTGGCAATCGAACCCACGACCTCCGGCGTAGCAGTCAAGGCCGCTGACCACTAGACCAACAGGCCAGTCTATGTATATCTTTGTTTTAGCATAAAAAAGTTGACGCGTATTTTTTTTATTCAAGTTACTTTTTGTTATGTTAGTGGGGTTCAACAACTAATCAGTGATTTCAGTTTTTTTTGTTTGAATTACTACTTTAAAAATTATTTTGTGACAAGACAAAATTATTATTTTTATCCAGATGGAATCTGATAAAAGTGAAACGAAACGCTAAATCATGATCAGTCATTTTTTTTTTCGTGCTATTTATTGTGTTATTCCCGACTCTCCTCCATTTAGTAGAAAGACACAGAGAACTTAAGATGCAAGAGCAAGCGTAGCGAGCTTAGGACTTGGGGGCACCCTAACTTGGACAGGTTAGATTAGAAGGAGATGACGGGGTCTAGCGAGAGAGCGAAACGAGCGAACACAGACCCCGGCATTTCCTTCGAAGTAATTTCTGTAATCTGTGTTTCCTGAAGACTACAACCCGGGAATCTTTAAGTCAAGAGTCAATAAGTTACTTCCAGGTAAGCGCGCTCTATCGTCGACCGCATCGTCGCTTTCCATCATGTGAGATAGTGGCCAAGCGCGAACCTATCAAGAATAAAAAAATACATTACACTCAGAAGTAGTCGACCGGTCCTCCGACGAGCCGAGAGCCATATGAAAGCGGGGGAAGCTCCCTTACACCTATAAATCCGGTTAATAATAAAAAAAAAATACGCGATCTCCATCCTTCCCCCCACCCCTCCCCCTCCAAAAGTTCATATTTTCACGCCCTTTATCCTAAAGTCCTTCCAGTCTATCGTAAGGAACCAATTGTCTTAAGAATATATTGTTTGTTTAAGACTGTTTGATGCCAAAATAATAACAAAAAAGTGTAAATCGTTGCATAAACCTGAAAAAACTCATCCAAGGTCCTCCTACCTTCTTGAGATAGCCCAACTATACCTAATTTATTAAAGAAAACCACGACCCTGACACCTGAACCTGGTTTTTTAGGGTTCTGTACCCAAAGGGTAAAACGGAACCCTATTACAAAGACTCAGCTGTCCGTCACTAGGCTGTATCTCATGAACCGTGATAGTTAGAAAGTTGAAATTTTAACAGACGATGTATTTCTGTTGCCCTATTAAAAAAATACTAAAAAGCAGAACAAACGTGTTTTTTTTGTTCGTTGTTTGCTATGGACGGTACGGAACACTTCACGCGCGAGTCCCACTCGCACTTGGCCGGTATTTTTTTCTAATTGTCTGTTGCTACCTGTTGAATTCATCTAGCACTTTCGTGGGCGATGACAAACAGATGGCGTATGACACACCCGTTTTATTTTATTCAGGCATACCTAGTTTTTGTTGTATTTTTTACCGACAGTTGAAAATGTGTCATAATAATCACTCATACCCGTTCCAATTAACAATTCTTAGTTTTTGCACGATGCACGTGCCACAATCTGTCAAAGGCTCCACATATCGGATCATTGTAATAAGGGATACCTTAACCCCTGTCATATGAGAGATAGGGTTGCCAACCATCTTATCTTATAGTGGGGTTGCCAACCATACTCTAATATAGAGTATTATACTCTATTTTACGAAGAACTACTATAACCTACGAACGCAATGGAGTACATACGCTATAATACCTACGTTTCCCGTTCCTGGGCCACTGGACTTTTATGCACAGCTGCAAATCTGGTGACGCTGGAAGCGGGCACAGTTTTAGTTATAGATTTTTATATTAATTTTAATGAGAAGTGTTACTAAGATAGTTTTGTAAGTGTTACCAAAGACAATAATGAATCGATACTTATAAATTTTAAGATATTTTGGGAACCCTTCGTGCGCGAATAGGTTCCTTACCGTCCGTAGCAAAAAATGAAAAAAAATCCCGTTTGTTGTAAGGGAGTCTCTCAAATATTTATTTTATTCTGTTTTTTAGTATTTGTAGCGGGAACAGAAATAAAATAAATCTGTGAAAATTTCAACTGTCTATCACTATTCATGAGAGACAGCCTGGCGGCAGACGGACAGACAGACAGACAGACAGACGGACGGTTTAGTCTTTGGTTAAAGAACCCTAATAAAAATAAAATAAACTAAAAATATTGAGTTCAGAACCATCTAGTGAGAAAGTAGGTACTTACGTTCTCCATCACACATTTGTATTGCGAATGTCCAATATTTCGGTAATAGATGATTGATGATCACCTTATTTATTTCATAAGGAAGAAAGATGCGAGATGAATATAAATGTGGATGGATAGAAAAACTGAGCCGCAGAGAAAGTGCACGGATTGTGTGAGGAATGTTATGAAATAATAAGGCCATTTTTAGGTTTCCGTATCTCAGGAGACGTAAGGAAAAAACGGAACCCTTATAGGATCACTTTGTTGTCCGTCCGTCTGTCTGTCTGTTTGTCAAGACCCTTTATCTCGGGAACTGTGAAAAAAACAATCATTCCTTGACGCTGTGAAAAAAAACAAATTACTGAGTTCATAAAAAAAAAAGATATGGCCGTTTATGTCGCAAAAAACGCGTATTTCGACACTCAAGAGAATCAAAATTCATAAGGTACTTCCCCGTAACCTAGAATCCTAAAACTTCCTGAATCTGAAAATTGAAAATTTGTTTTTAGGTACGTCACAAAAAAGAATCATTTTTTGAGATTCGGAAAAATATTCGTAAGTCAATTCGGGAATTGAACTCACACCAATAAATATTATTCAGAGAGGTAAGTTTGTACGGAACCCTCAGTGCGCGAGTCCGGCTCGCACTTGCCCGGTTTTTTTACTGTTTATTGTGTCGCGCTAGACCACTAACTCACCAGAAGGAAAGCGATGATGTGATCGACGATGAAACATGCAAGCTCTCCAGGTCGTAGCTATCGAGAAACACAAACTCCAGCAGGGAATTAAGCAAATAAATGATTTGATTGATTGATTGATTGGAATTCCACTCCTTACAAGAGGACAGTATAGACTAATAATCATGGACCAAATATGTAGGTATTAAAATAAAAAAATAAGTGAATCGAAATAGAAAAAAAATATAATCTATGAATCTGCAAATTCTAGTGTTCTCGCTTTCACGTAATAAAAAATGCTAAAAAAATAAAAATAACAATAAATGGTTTACAAATCACCAATAAAGTTTGCACTATATCTTAAGGTATGCCGTAAAAACATTGCATAGACAATGTCTTAAATAGAAAATACGAGTAAATACATAAAATCAAGTAGAAAACAAAGATGGAGCAGGTAGGTAGTAGATGTGTACATGATAATACCAAAACACTACAGACTACTAAAGAAATCTTAATACTCGGTGCAGCACAACGACCGTGCACTAATTTGTATTATTATATTTTTTTTTTCACCCCATATGGGCTTGCGGACGGTGAGCAATGGGTAGCTCGCCGTTCGGCCGTCCGGTAACCGTCCGGACCAAGCTCAAGTCGTTGACGTGGCGTAGTGTTCTACACGCGCCTCAAGGAGATGTCAGCAAAACCGTAGGAACCCAGCAGGGTCGAAACCTACTGGGGCCATGGGTTTACTTCTGAAAGGAAAACCCGGGATCCTGGAACCCAGAGCAACGAGGAAACAAAGGAGTGGGTTGTAGCCATTAAAAGTCTGACATGTCTCGCCCCGCCCTAGAGCGTGAGAAATCATTGGATGAATTCGCAAAATAAAAAACACAATTTTCTTACAGACTTACCAAATACTTCAGATTGCCACAAAATAAATCAAGCCATACGATGGTTTGATTTATTATAATATATACGTTTTAAACTCGATTGCCAATAATAACAGAATTACAGAAATAATCAGAAGCGTGACGTCAGGCGGCGTCGCTCCCGAACGCTATTTTCATATGAAATGAATCAAAATTTACGAAATACGCATCGATTGTGACAGAATTGTGGTTAATGATGATATTATAGGTACTTTCTGTTGCCGTTACAAAAATAGAATAAAATAAATATTTAAGTAGGGCTCCCATACAATAAACGTTATTTTTTTACCGGTTTTGGCTCGATATTAATATAATAGTTATAATATAGTGTCTAATGTTGTATAGATAATGGTACGGAACCCTTCGAGCGCGAGTCCGACTCGCACTTGGTCGGTTTTTGAATTTTCAGTTAGTTATCGTATATGCCATGATTCCAAGAACAATAAAAATACTTTTTACTGAAAACTACAAAAATCTTTCAGAAGACTGTTCCTGGTTTTATTTGTTTGTTTTTTAACCAATTTTCGTAACACCCAGAAGATTCTTCCACCTAAATTAGATGCAGAAACTTAAGGAGTAACGAGAAACCTGAGGAGAAACGAGAAACCTAAGAGTCTCTTCTTCTTTTCGATTCGATGGTAAACTCGTCAAACTGTTTGGGCCCAATAGGTGGCTACATTAATAGCAGCATCGGTAGCACTCATTAAATCCTCCAGAGTGCAGGTGTACGGGTGTGGTGTGTGGTGTGGGTGTGGTGTACCTAAGAGTCGAAAATTTCAAAGATTTGTAACACCCATGTGAAGGCAGAGTAATGAATATCATACAGAGCCATAATTGATCCATGTCTATTTGTTGGTGTTACCAAACCTACTATAATAATTCTTTCAGAAATAAAAAGCTACACTATTACTCTTCATTTTACCTTCGCTACAATATGTATTATGTAGTTGAGTAACTCTACTTTTATATTCGGAAAAAAATGTACGGTCGGTCTGGAATAGCCACAGGAGCAAACCATGTCCTGGTATAGGACATAGGATACTCTTTATCCTGGGGGTATGCCCTTTATGGAAGTTTCCTATTGGCACGCAGTGAAGCCTCTGAGAGAAACCAGTAGGACCTAATAAATTTCACAGGGCAGCCATAGTGAACACTTTAAACGGGAAATCTCTCAGAATTTGTCCGTTTGTTGGCGAGCTCCCCTAGCCAAGTTACAACCGTTCCGTTTCAATTTTCTGTTCGTCGATCGCCTCGAGTAGGCCACGCCTCCGATACGATATTCTGACGTCATGTCAACGCTCAGTCACATGGTCAGAAAAAAGGAATAGGAGGCGTGGCCGACTCGAGGCGATAAAAGAAAAGCGAAACGAAACTGTTGTAACTTGGCTAGGGGGCAGATTAGTTATTTAATTATATCAATCTATAAACCACAGCACAGCTGCACTTAAGTGCTTACGTATCTAAGAACTAATAAGTAAGTTATTGTTTTCTCTTTTCCTTGTTTACTCTAACGTAAATGATATTTCGAAAAAGCAGCCCCGTTAAGGTACGTGTCCTCACCTTCCGCACGACGCAGGTCTTTGAGGAGTGGCTGGAAAGGCAAAACGGCGTCCTAACCTTCCGCATGACGGAAGTCCTCACCGGAGATGGTAAGTTCGGGAGGTTCCTGCACCGGATTCGTGCGGAAGAAACTCCCGGGTGTCACCATTGTGTGGACCACCCGGAGGACACGGTGGAGCATACGATAGAGGTGGCAGGGTACCGCCCCGCGTCCGACCGTAACCGGTAACCGTTCGGACCGAGCCCAAGTCGTCGACGGCGCGTAGTATTCCACGCGCGCCCAAGGGCGAGAGATGTCATTAGACGATTTCCCACCAAAAAAAAAAGTATATATGTATGATATTTACTAAGTCATTTAGATTTCATAATACGTTTCATGTCAACATAGGCATTTTGTACCCGGCTTGACCTAAAAGATTATAAATTGACCGTCTTTAAAAATTCAAAAAATTTGACCAGTATTTAATTTGTTACGAAGTAAATTCTTTTAGTCTATAATATTTCAATTTAGGAATATCTTGGGATTTTTCTGAACCCTTTTGAGTTCTATTTATATAGGTATTTAGAGCAGTAGTGGCCGAGTGGTAACGGCCCCGACTTCCGAGTTATAGGTCCCCGGTTCAAACCCAACCAGGCGCATTACTTTGTGTTATTTATTTCATCACCACTGCTCTCAAAACGGTGAAGGAAAACATCGTGAGGAAACCTGCATGTCCTAGAACCAAACATTCAAAGACATCCACCAACCTGCACTGAGCCCGCGTGATGATTTACTTCCCTCTCCTAGAGAGGAGGCCTGAGTCCCAACAGTGGTAATATTATAAGGCCGACTATGCTATGCTATGCTAGTGTTTAACTCTTGAACCACTCAGGTCAAATTTTCCGACTAATATTTTCGTCGCTACAGTCGTATATTTACGACCAAATACTCCATCTCATCAGTTCTTCTGTCACCTTCATGTGACACTGGGAAAACAAGTTAAACGTGATGAAGTATTTGGTTAAAGGGTTAAAACCCATTATAATGCTGATAGTTATAGCAAGCTAGCAGCACAGTGAGTCGTTACGGTCAGGTGTATATGGCCGACATTCAATTGTGTCGCTTTTGGTGCGAAATTAATCGATAATGGCTCGCAGGCGACTACACATTAGGTAGGGCGCGCACGTGCGTTTGAGATTGAGTGTCCGAAACTTTATGCACATAACACTGTACAAAGGCGGACTTAATGCCTTAGGCATTTTCTACCAGTCGACCTTAGGGTGGTGCAGAGAGATAACATTGTAGATGCATGTTAATAAATAGACAAACAGAAAATAAACAAATGCAATAGTAAATACATACATAGGTATAAATAAGCAATGTTATTGCGAAAAAACAAATCCAACCAATCAGTACTGTGATGATTCTACTAACTTCTTACGAATTCGTTCCACTTTGGTGTAGCTTAAAGTGTTTCAGATAATAAACTCAGTAGAAAAACATTAATTTATACACTATCTTGTAATTAATAAGGAAAATAATAGACTAAATTACGATAGTTTTGAGTATTCATTTATTATATACTTTATTGTAAACATCACAAAGTGGAGTGGTGGTGGTGTGTAGGTGTGTGTGGAGCATGATTTCATGAATTTAGGGAATCGTGTTTCCTAAATAAATACTAGTATTGCAACAGAATTCTGCTTCCGCTTCTGTAAAAGTTCCGCAAGCTTTTTCATTTCCGTTTTCATTTCTGGTTCCGCAAACTTTATAACAGAACTCTTAGCAGAAGAATACAATGAGAAGCGTGGGGGTGGGGGAGGCCGTAGATGACTGGACCAGACGAAAAAGGCTTAAAGCGGAAGATTAAAATTTTGTTCATTCTGCACATCACCGTGTCTCGTAACGTTTAGCATAAGCGCGTGAATCTTCTGTAGTTTTTTTCTCGTTTGTTGTTTGTTTTGTTCTTCTGTTGCCAATAGTTTGCCAATACTTATCAGCAAGCAGTCACGTAGCCAGTGAGCAATTATTTAGCGGAACTGGTTTAATATATGAAGAACACTGAAACACACTCGAAGGTGTATAAGCAGCCAAATTACTTTTTATTAAATATAATTTACTTCTATTTAATTTCGAGTACTGTAGTAAGTAGAGTACAAAATACAAATTTAATTAAACAAATCTTAAAAAATAAAACTGTATTTTTTCTTCATAGTATTAACACTTTCGCTTCCGGTTCCGCTTCCTCTTCCGTTAAGATTTACTTTTGACATCTGTTTCCGTTTGTGCTTCCGTTAAGACACTTCCGTTGCATCACTTATAGTAACTTTAATCTATTTTTATAACTTTTGTGAAAAATCATGAATAAGTATGTGAAGATTTTTTTTTAGGTCGATAATCATCCAATGAATTCTCTCGCACTAGGGCGGAGCGAGAGGTTGTGTCAGACTTTTACTGAGTAAAACTTACTCCTATGTTTCTTCATTGCCTTCCGTTCCTGAGCTCCAGGTTTCCCTTTCGAAAGCGAACCCATGACCCCAGTAGGCTTCGGCCCTGCAGAGCCCCTACGGTTTTACTGGCGTTTCTTTGAGGCGCTCATGAAATACTACGCGCCTTCGACGACTCAGGCTCGGTCAAGACGGATACCGGACGGCCGGACAGCGAGCTATCCATTGCTTTTTTAATCTTGAATCTCCTTCTAAATATTTATCTATTGATTTCTCACCCAAATTTTTTTTAATCGTCCTAAACAGTCGCAAATGTGCGCCCCTCCACGACCTACGTAGTGGCGTTGATTAAGGAAGTCATTAAAGGCTCGCACAGACACACAAACAATACTAACAATGGCGACCGCGAATAAATGACGGCCGGCCAGTCTGTTTACTTCTCTCTAAAGTTGGGGAATTTAAGTCTGGAGGAACTGCAGGCTTTGTGGACTTGAGGGTTGTGGTTCTCAAAAAAGTATGGGCCTAATGAACTTTCTGTATGCTAACACTAGTGGCTGATCAGAAATCGGAAACGTTCATTACAAATAGACCAATTACAGGCACTTTTGAATTGTCAAAATGTCGGTCAGTCAAAAAAAGAAAAGAAGTGAAGCTACATTGCACGTTCGATCTCCGCCCGCGTTGAAATAGAAAATATATAGTGAAAGAATGTTTAAATTCGGTCAAGTAGTTTTTGAGTTAAATCGTAACATACAAACAAACAAACAAAAAATCAAATCTTTCCTCTTTATAATATTAGTCTAAATGTAAGTACATTAAAAAACTTTTTCGAAAACAAAAATACTCGAAAGTGCAAATTAGCTTTAATTTCGGAAGTCGGGGTTTCTATAATAGTTTTGTTTCTTTATTATTATTTAACACCGACTTTCTTTTTACATTGAAATCGGATGTATTTATTTTGTAAAAAGTTTTTTATTTTACAGTTTTTAGTTGTGGCACCCCTTAGTCAAAATAAATTACCTAATACTACTAACTTGCAAACTGGCAAGTTATACTTTTAAGGTTTATGATAAGAAAAGCATAGTTGTAGAGATTCGAATCATAATGGATTAAAGAGACGATGAAGACAGAGAGAGAGACAAACAAAAAAGTTTAAGCTAATGAGATATTTTATTTAGATAATGTAAAAAGAGTGCTTCTAATAATATAACCATTGTAAATTGAAATAGAAGCCTTTTCATTTGCGTCCCCCTAACACAATACCTTCCACGTTTCGGCTTGAGCACCCGATCAGTTCGATGGAACCTTATAACCATTGTGCATCTCATGACATTTCTAATGATCCCAAAAACATTTTGGATACATTGATTTATTACAAATTCCGGTGCCTACCTTCAGGCTTCATCATCAGATCAGTTCGATGTATCCCTTCCCCACCTTCCTTCAGTCAGTCATTGACTACTCGTATAATTAAAGCAATTTTACTTGTTAGGACAGTTCTACTGCGATCCTATGAGAAATTCCGTTCCATATATTCGAACATCCATACCTTCAAACTTATTTGGCAGGTAGATTCCTTATAGGGTGTAGACATCCGCTAAGAATTTTACGAAACTTCGCCCCTGAGGGGGTAAAACGGGGTTTAGAAGTTTGTATGGAGAAATCTATTTTCACGCGGGCGAAGCCGCAGGCAGAAGCTAGTCTTCTTATAAAAAAAAACCTACAGACAGATAATTGTAAAAAATAAAATTAAGATTGAAGTCGTGAACTTTCAAACTGTTCCGCAATACTTTTCTGTGACTCGTCAGTTCACAGTTGGTTTATCAATAATTTCCTTTGTGAACATTTTTATTTATTTGTAGGTACAGAAACTGATCATAATCATCTTCATTGGGCCGTTGGTTTTAACGTGAATCAGCGTCCTGTCTTGAGGTGAATAATCCGCGGCTGAGGAGAGAGTACTGATAAATAAATATTAATCATAATATTACCTAAATTTAAGGACTAAACATGTTTAAAAAAAAGGAGCGAAAATGAGAAAAAACAAAAATAAATAACAGTTCAAATAAAACGATTTTAAGTAATAAACTAGAAATAATGTGCATACAAAATATATAAGTGGTGCGGGTGATACAAAGGTTTTTTTTTTCTTGTTTTAACTGTATTTGGCTGATTGTGACTGTAGTGAAGCAAAGAATATATTATATGAAGTGAAGAGTGAAGTGTTTAAAGCGTTAGCTTTACATACTCTTTGGATGAGTTGTGCTGGTCGCAAGTAACAAACATTGTATTAACAGCATAATATAGTAGTTATAGTTATTGATAATATTATACATTAGATGGTATTTATGGTTATTAATACGTATTCTTATATATGTCGTGGCCGAATCGTAGAATTGATCACTTCATGATGTGACCGGCCGGATCATGAAATAGTTGCATTTCATGATATGACCAACTAAAACTGGTCAGATCGTTTAAACGTCAACGTTTCCTGATATTTCAAACACCGTTTGGCCATATCGTAATGTAGTATATTGTAAGGTTTCCATGACATCAAGTCTTATATTCTTTATTTGGAATTTTGATAAAAAATCCAAATAAAATATTAAAGACTATAAGACATTTTAAATAGCTTTAATTTTAAAAGAATAATCATTAAATAATACTATTAAAGATTGAAATCTACTAACCTGTGAAATACGTTCTGAACTCCAAGGTTTTTTTTTTTACGTTGCGCTCATTTTTCAATGGCTTTCGTAAAATACAAGTATTTTTTTATCGTAATGACATATAAAGAAAAAAGAAAGAACATTACAGAACAACATTTTTATCACAATAACCACAATAATAACTGTCCGCCGCCATGATTCATAACAAAAACAAAATAACATCAGCGCCTCTAACGGTGGATAATGTAACTATTTTACGATATGATCAGCCATGTTTGGCTATAATATGAAATAATCATGCGTTTAGCCGTTCATATCGTTAAACGCAGAGTGATCATTGATTTGGCTTGCCCATATCATGATGTGGACCTTGGACGAGGTTCAATCTCATGTAATAGAGATCTTTATTTAGGGTAGTCTCGGAAAATTCCAGAAAATCGATGGCATTTGCTAATATTCCCGAAGCAAACATAAGTTTTTCAGCAAACATATCTAAGGCTGCTTAGAATCGGAAGATATCGCCGAAAATTTTTATCAAGAATAATTAGCAGAGCAACGTGTTGCTTATTTTAAACGAAATTTGTTCCAGCAGACCTGCGACAGAAAAGTTGAATAAAATAGGTTTCTACATATGGGAGCGTATTGAGTTGTTTATGTGCTAAGAAACTAGGTAAAACTTCTTTATCTATACATATATATAAAAAGAGAAACTGACTGACTGACATATCAACGCACAGCTGAAACTACTAGGACTAGGATTTTGAAATTTTGCACAAGGTTTCCTTTTATGACGTAGGCGAGCACAAAGAAAGGATTTTCGAAAATTCACACCCTAAGGGGATGAAACGGGTGCCTAAAGTTTGTATGTAGAAAGCTAGTATCATGCAGGCGAAGCTGCTGGGAGAAACTAGTTTATATATATAAAAGAAGAAAATGACTGACTTACATAATCAACGCACAGCTAAAACTACTGGGATTAGGAGCTTGAAATTTTGCACAAGGTTTCCTTTCATAACGTAGGCGAGCACTAAGAGAGGATTTCCCAAAATTCATCTTCTTAGTGGATGTAATGAAGGTCCAACGTTTGTATGGAGAAACTTAGTTTCATGCAGGTGAATCCGCGGGCCGAAGCTAGTTGTGTTGTTGTTGTGTAATATCCAGGAAACCTTGAAAGAAACTTTGAGTATCGTCGCCATAGTTGGCTTAACAATAGTAAGTAAATGAGCCACGATATTCAGTAAAGTTATTAAAACGAAACAAAAGGGGTTACACAACAAACAGCTTGTTTCCTTTGTAACTATTAAATGGCATTGTATTTCAAGCATTATGGGGCTTAAAACAATATTGGTTTTGGCTGAAAATTTTGAAGAGCTGTTAGGGTTAATTGCGTAATTTAATATCGTACAAATAAGTTTGCACCAAATACAAAATGCCTAATCCTAATGGCCTATGGCCATGTCAAAATTAGGGAAAAGTCAAAATTATTTGATAAAGTAAATAGATAATTTTATAGGCTCGCGTTTGACCACTATCTCACCTGATGGTAAGCGATGATGTGGCCGACGCTGGAGCACGATTGCCTAGAAGTAACCTATTCACTCTTGACTTAAAGACATCATATAAATATCTATACTATACTTACTGTAGTTAATATTATAAAGCTGAGGCCCTACCACTCTCTCGCGCCGGGCCTTGGTACAGGCCATGGTCCAAAGCAAGGAGGAGTGGCAGGCTGTCGCCTTCCTTTACGAAGCAGTAATGCTAGCAAAGGAGGCGGCCGCACGCGCGAGGCAATGGCCCTCGCACCCCAGCCGCCGGGATTCCGATCCCGATTTCCAGTGAAGAAGAACAGGAGTGGAGTTTTTAGTCTAATTTATAGTTTATATCAATTATAAAAAAAAAACATCACGCTATGACCCACGGGAGCGGGGCAGCTTTGCCCACAAGACAGTAGAAAATAATAATAATTATATCCCACAACTATCACACAACACCGTCTAGTCTCAAGCTAAGCAGAGCTTATGTTATGAGTACCTACTAAACAACTGATAAACATACTTATATATTTCTAAATACATACATATTATAGATAAATTACACCCAGACAGAACAAATGATCGTGCTCACCACACAATCATTTGTCCTGGGTGGGAATCGAACCCACGACCTCCAGCATAACAGTCAGGGCCACTAAATACTAGACCAGCAGGTCAGTCAAATGTCAGAATGTGTGAAAATATGTATATTACGTGACGCAGTGATAAACAGAAGTTGGAATTAGGTAAAGTTAAACATGTAAGTACTTACACCGATTTCATCCAGCGAAAGAATAAAGTATATGCCTCAAATCTCGAGATTAATTGAGCAGAAATTATTTTATGACACTGTCAGAAATATAGCAGAAAAAAAAATCGAGGAGGAGGAAGTTTATTAATTTATTAACCTTACCTCAATTGACGTAGAGTGATCTTTTTCAATTAAAAATCCTAAAAAAAATTGATAGTAATTATCAGGCCATGGTCCGGAGCGAGGAGGAGTGGCAGGCGGTCGCCTCCTTCTGCAAAGCAGTAATGCTAGCAAAGGAGGCAGCCGATTGCATGAGATAACATTCCTCACACCCTAACCGCCTTCGGGGTTTCGATCCCGATTTCCGGCCACCGTAGGCGCGGGCTTGCAGATAACAAGCAATGGGTAGCTCGCCCTCCGACCGTCCGGTAACCGTCCGGACTGAGCCCAAGTTGTCGACGGCGCGTACCACCACGCGCGCCTCAGCGAGATGTCAGCAAATCGTAGTGGCCCAGCAGGGTTGAAGCCTACTGGGGCCATGGGTAGTGTGAAAGTGAAACCTGGGGCCCTGAGACGAAGGCAAAGAAGGAACAGGAGTGGGTTTTTAGTCAGTAAAACTGACACTATTTCCCGCTCCGCCCAAGAGCTGGATTTGCCATAAGATGATTTTCCCACCTAAGAAAAAAAATAGTAATTATATGTTTGTTTTATTTGTCTTATCTATCTCTGAGGTTTTATTATTATTTTTTTGTAATATTGTTGGTCACACGCGAATACCGCAAGGATTAAGGATGCGATTGAGCGGAAAAAGAGCTCTAAAGTATTTACACGAGATCTGTCTACTGGGCAAAGCCAGCTCACGAAACTGAAGACCGACGATGGCAGAGTCATATCCGCCAAATCGGAGCTTCTGAGAGAGATCGAGGCTTTTTATGGACAAATATACACGTCTATCACTAAACCCGCTGCAAATCTAGCAAACGACCCAAGAGCTAGATTGACTCAACACTATACCGAAGATATCCCGGACGTCATCGTCAGCCTGTAGGAGATTAGGATGGCTCTGAAGCAGCTGAAAAACAACAAGGCGTCGGGTGAGGACGAAATTACGAGCGAACTCCTGAAGGCGGATGGAAAACCGGTCGTACGCGCGGACCGGTATTAAAATATATAAATAAATATAATAACGTATATATATATAAACATACATGGTAATGGATGACCCGCGTGAACTGTCAGACGCGCAAAGTTTTAATTGAAGTCAAAATTTCAGAAAATTTTCCAATTTTCTGAGCAACTTTCTTAATTTTTCACAAAGTATTAAGAAAATTAAAAAAAAGGAATCGGGTAAAGATACTTAGGTAGGGTTTTAAAAAAAATGCAAATCAAATCTGTCGGCCATTAATATGGCACCGACGCACTATATTGGTAGCACATCGGTATTGGTATCTTCGCACACACAAACACGCTAGAATAGAATATAATAAACTTTATTATACCCCAAAATAGTAAAACAATCTATCTAGCTGTTTTCTGTGTGAAACTGCACTAGCTTCTGACGTTTTATAAGTGCCCATGTAGGCCTATGTGAAATAAAAAAAAATTGACTTTGACTTTGACTTTGACTTTGACTTTGAAAATAGACAGAAAACAGCTAGATTGTGAGTTTTGTGCACGCTAGTGACACAAAACCTCAATTCAATAATTTTATCAGTTTCAATAATTTATATAATCTAATGTATTTACCTAATTTAATTTATTTATTATGTTATAACAATTTCATTCATGGATGGCTCTGAAGCAGCTGAAAAACAACAAGGCGTCGGGTGAGTACGGAATTACGGCCGAACTCCTGAAGGCGGGTGGAAAACCGGTCCTTAAGGCCCTTCAGACGCTGTTTGATTCCGTCATACTCGAGGAAAAACGCCACAGGCGTGGAGCAGAGGCGTGGTGGTACTCTTCTTTAAGAAAGGCGATAAAGCCCTGCTTAAGAATTACAGGCCCATCTCGCTTCTGAGCCCTGTCTACAAGCTGTTTTCCAGAGTCATCACGAATCGTCTCGCGCGCAGGTTCGACGACTTCCAGCCTCCCAAACAAGCCGGATTTCGAAAAGGCTTCAGCACCGTGGACCACATACATACGCTGTGGCAGATTATACAGAACACCACTGAGGAGTATAATCAGCCTCTCTGCTTGGCGTTTGTGGACTACCAGAAAGCCTTTGATTCGATCGAGACTTGGGCTGTACTGCAGTCTCTCCAACGGTGCCAAATTGACTATCGGTACATCGAAGTGAAGTGTTTGTACAAAAACGCCACCATGTCAGACCGACTACAAGATCAGACCTCGAAACCTATCCTTTTGCAGCGGGGCGTGAGGCAGGGAGACGTTATTTCTCCGAAATTGTTCTCGGCACCAATGGAGGATGTCTTCAAGGTTGTGGGGCTAGGTATTAATGTCAATGGCGAGTACATCACTCACCTTCGGTTTGCCGACGACATAGTAGTCATAGCTGAGACTACCAAGGAGCTCAGTACAATGCTTGGTGACCTCAGTAGAGCTTCCGAAAGAGTGGGACTTAAAATGAACATGGACAAAACCAAAGACTCTACACTCGAAGTTGAGACGACTATGTTTACCTGGGACAGACGGTCCAGTTGGGTAGGTCTAACTTCGAGAAAGAGATCAATCGCCGAATCCGACTCGGCTGGGCAGCGTTCGGGACGGTGCGCGGTATCTTCTCGACAATTTACCATAGTATCTCAAGACGAAAGTCTAAGACCAGTGCGTGTTGCCAGTGATGACATATGGCTCCGAAACGTAGTCGCTTACAATGGGCCTCATCAAAAGACTTAAATCATCTAAAGGGCAATGGAAAGGGCTATGCTCGGAGTTTCCTTGCGTGATGGAATCAGGAATGAGGATATCCGCAGGAGAACCAAGGTTACCGATATAGCACGAAAAATCGCCAAACTTAAGTGGCAATGGGCAGGGCACATTGCTCGCAGAACGGATGGCCGTTGGGGCCGAAAGGTTCTGGAATGGCGATCACGTACCGGAAGACGTAGCGCTGGAAGGCCTCCTACAAGGTGGACCGATGACTTGGTAACGCTTGCGGGAGTCCGATGGATGCGAGACGCACAGGACCGTTCATTGTGGCAACACTTGGAGGAGGCCAATGTCCAGCAGTGGACGTCTTTCGGCTGAAATGATGATGATGGTGAAATTAAGTATTAAGTTTACATGATATATTGCATACATCCTGAAACACCAAAGCCACTCATATTTTTTAGTCGCAGAAGTGATTGTATAACAAGCGAATCTCGGCATCAAACTATAAAGTTAGGCGAGCTAAAAATATGTTATACAAATGTCAAAAACGTATGAGAGAAATAAATTTGAAAAACCTCTTTGAAATTTGAAATTTTAAAAATATTTCATGGTGTTGCTCGTGATTGTACTCTAAGGAAAGAACTAGTAAGTAAGGAAGTTTTTTGCGTTTAGAATACTGGACAAGTATAACAACTAAAGCCTCCACAAGAACAACCTAGGTATCAAATATCATTTGAGACAGATTTCACTAGAATACTCCTGAATCCGGATTCAATAGCCTAAAGTGAAGGTCATATTTATTGTAATAAAAATATCCTAAGAGCTTAACCGGCTATACAAAGAAATTCAGTCTACAAAACCTTATTTTAATAATAAAGGGTCTCAGGACGGGCAGGCAATTTCCTTCTCCGACGGTTAAGAATAGGGATCACGAAAACACAATCTTATGAATTTTAAAAGCTTTAAGGGTCTGTTAAGCAGTTAACACGTTTCTAAGTGAAAATGAGCGAAAAACAGCTTTTACCATAATTTATGCGTCTCCACTTAGCATTGAACTTCGACCGCTGAAGTGCGGCGACGGATACCAGTGAGCTGTCTAAAAATAATATAAAAATGTAAAATATGTGTGATGGTGTGTTTTGTTTTAAAGTGGGAAATTATCTTATGACAGAGCAAAATACATACAGCCGAATATAGAACCTCGTTCTTTTTGAAGTCGCTTAAAAAGTCTTTTATTTTTTAACCGACTTCAAAAAGGAGGAGGTTTATGTTCGGCTGAATGTGTTTTTTTTATGTATGTTCACCGATTTTCCTTTTCAATTGTGGACCGAATTTGAAAACGTTTTAATTTTATTGAAAATTTTTGCTTCCAAGTTGGTCCCGTAGAAATATTGTTATGATCTGATCATGAACCTCGAAGATATGGAACAGAACTCCTCATAGGATCACAGTAGAACTGTCGTAACAAGTAAAATTGCTTTATTTATACGTGTAGTCGATGACTGACTGAAAGAAGAGGGGCAATATATCGAACTGATCTGATGATGAAGCCTGAAGTTAGGCACCGGAACTCTGTAATAAATTAATTTAATCTAACAGTGTTTGGTATGATTAAAATTGTCATCAGATGCAGTCTGGCTATAAGATATTTAAGTACCTATGGCTTAAGGGTACTTTTTAGTGGTGGTACCATAACTAAAAAGTGTAAAATAAAAAACTTAAAAAAAAATACAACCGACTTCAATGTAAAAAAAACACTGAAAAGTGCTAAATAATTTTATTTACGGAAGTCGGTGTTAAATAACGAAGAGACAAAACTATTATAGAAACACCGACTTCCGAAATTAAAGTTATTTTGCACATTTCAGTATTTTTTTTTTTTTCATTGAAGTCGGTTGTATTTTTTTTGTAAAAAGGTTTTTTCGGTTTATGGAGATTTAAAAATAAAGCCTAGATATGCTGAAAGGGGCAAGTGAAGGCCTCATTCAAGGAACCCCATCTTTCTCTATTTCGTGCTGTTTGCATCCAGTTAGATCCAGCCGTTTTGTAGAAAGCATATATAAAGTGAAATAATATAAGACAATAAAACTAGTAAGTGTTATTCGGATGTCCTATAAATACCTCCCAGGGACGCAGTTGCAGACTAATTTCGCAGTTCGGACACCCAAAATAATAAATTGGATTGTCCGATGGCCATAGATTACCTAACTGTAAGCACGTGAATAGGCTGTCTGGGTCCAAATATGGACGTCTGTAGACATGCAATGTCATTGGATATTTGTAATAGCAGCGCTGACTTGCAGAATACTAATGTGCGCCATAAGTTGAACACGTGCTAAAGCAGAACGATGGCCGTTGGGGCCGAAAGGTTCTGGAGTGGCAACCGAGTACCGAAAGGCGCAGCGTTGGAAGGCCTCCTATAAGGTGGACCGATGACCTGGTCACGGAAATCCGATGGATGCGAGGCGCACAGGACCGTTCATTGTGGCGACACTTGGGGAGGCCTATGTCCAACGGCGGACGTCTTTCAGCTAGAATGATGATGATGAAAGCAGAAACTGCCATTTGCCGTTAAATTTTGTTTTGGTGGGATATTATCAAATAACTTCGTTCTGAGTGGAGCGAGAGACAGTATCAGACTGTTAATGACAGTAACCCACCTGTGTTCCTTCAATTGCTGCCCGATCGCCTCCACAAGGACGCCACGGTACTCCTGCCAAGCGGAATAGACGCCGCCGTGTACTCCGGGTGAAACATCTAAAGTGGAACGTCTAAACCTAGGCAGATCACACAAATATCTGGATTGATAGAATTATAGTAAGTACAAAATTTTACCGACGACAGAGTGTGTGACAGTGGCATTTTTATTAAGCGAGTTTGGAATGGTGGCACCATATGGGTAGCCTGCTGGGCTGTCAGACGACGAGCAATGGGTACCTAGCCTGACTACTTGGGCTTGATCCTGGCGGTTACCGGACGGTCGGACGGCGAGGTACCCATTGTTCGACGTCCGCAAGCCCGCACCCACGGTTCGCAAGCTAAACTGAATAATTCACCTTAAGAGCGGCCAACCCGAGATACATTTCCATACAATCTCTCTTACGTGAATATGACGTTATTACAAATCTTACACACACACGGTGGAGTATACGGTGGAGGTGCCCTGCTTGGGCGGAGCACCGCCGTGTCCTCGTGAAGGTAATCGGTGGCCGCAACCTCTCGTGCCGGGACGTGGTTCAGTCAATACGTCCGGAGCGAGGATCAATGGCAGACGGTAGCCTCCTTCTGCGAAGCAGAAATGCTAGCGAAGGAGGAGGACCAGAACGGCCGATGCCCACTAGGACGGTGGGGATTTTCTGAAAATGAAACCCGTAATCCTAGAACGCAAAGGGCAACAGGACACAGGTGTGGTTATAGTCAGGAAAAGTTTGACAGACACGCCCTACATCTCCACACAGACCGGGAGAAGTCATTTCATGATTTCCCCGATGAGCTTAAAAAAAATATATCTTGTGGATATTATCTGGGTTTGTATTGAAATCAAAATATTTTGTGTAAAACTAATCCAATAAAGACCTTCGAAAATCTGATATTATCTCATAAATTAAAAAGTAATGAAAATTTATTAATAGAAACCTTATACATACAATTGAGACGATATTTTTCTTTCAAAAATATTTAAGATTTAAAAAAAAAAACACGTATATTCTAGAACAAATTTTGTGAAATATTCAAGTGAGTGGCGTAATTGCCGAATGCCAACAAAGCGTTTAATAGGCGTTATCTCTCTTTTTTCGCGTTGCCTCAGGATTGCATAAAATATAACAACAAGCTTGCAACATGTATACGTTGACAATAGATCGGAAAGGACCTTCATAAGAATGTTAATTCGATTTCTGCCGATTTTAATTTCGCTTCTGACGTTTTATAAACTAGTGCCCATGTAAGCCTATGTGAAATAAAAACTTTTGACTTTGACTTTGACTTCGATTGTAGATTTTTTGTTCTCAACTTCTAACAGTACCGAGTGGCACGATCGACTAGAGATGCAAATCTGCCGGCTACAAGGGAAGTCCATCTGACGGTGAGTGACGTCTGACGTGACCACGTTCCCAATGACCGCCTATTCGTGACCAGGGTCGAGGGGTGAAAATATCACACTATATTATAAAAGTAAAAGTTTGTGTGTTTGCGAATGTTTGTCACATCTTCACGCTCGTACGACTAAACGGATAGAATCTATGAAACTTGGCGTACAGGTAGACCATGTCCTGGAGTAGCATATAAGGGAAATATGTCTCCTAGGGTTATCCCAAGGGGATATACTCCGCGCAAGCGACTTAATCCGCGTTTTTTAAATTATTATATTGTAAAAAACGCGGATTAAGTCGCTGGCAGCAGCTAGTTATAAATATACAATTGTACATATATGGTGAGGTGTCCAACAGTGAACCAGTGGTATACATTGAGCCAACGTTCTTACTTTGTAAACGTGACGTTGTCAAGCCGTGCCTTGGACACAAAAGTACTCGGATTTTACCGCGCCGCCCGGGCGGGCGGCTCCCCGACTGACTGGGGAGCTGCCCGCCTTATAATTTTCAGTAAAAAAACAAAATAAAATGTAAGGTCTATTTTTTCCTTTTACTTCTGTTATATGTAGTTTTTCTGTGTGACATTCATACTTTTATAGTTTTATTGGGGTATCGTATAAAACTGAAGTTAACATGGTAAATCTTTGCGTTTGTTTTTCACAAAACCTTAAATGTTGAATGGTAAGTGTAGTACACAATGAACCATTGTTAAAAACATTTATGTTTAATAAAGTTGATTCCTTGGTAACATATACAAGAAGTTTTATTTGCTTTACCTTTTATTTTTATGACAAAAGTAGTCATAATTTACTGTAAAATAAATAGGATGGTTCACTGTGTATGACCTAGCCCCCGGTTCAGTGTGTCCCACGTGGTGGACTCAGTGCGCCATTTCCCATCTAAAAAAATATTAAATATATCCTATCCTGTTACGTTTGGGTTTAAAATTAATGTGCACAATTAAAGACAGATAAATGAGCAGTCCTCTAGTAAAAAAAATCTTCACTGAAAAGGTTCACTGTTGGACACCTCACATACACACATATACACACTTCTACCTATAATTAAAATATACGAACTTTATTATTAAGTATTAATTTAAACACATTATTGCCTTTAGGCAATTAAAAAATTGGGGATGGAAGCAGGCGGATGAAAAATTCTTTGGAACCTATACGCATACCTATCGAATATCCAAAAAAAAAACCTTAAAATCGGTCGAGCCGTTTCGAAGAAGTCTGACCACAAACGCTGTGACACGAGATATTAAATATACCGACTTATGTCTTTATTTTCATGGAAAATGAGTAGGCCTTTAGTGTGGGACGCTACTTGTGTTGATACTCTTGCGCCATTACATCTTCCTAGCTCCTCATGCTGTGCCGGTGCTGCCGCAGCGGCTGCAAAGAACCTCAGGCGGTGGAAATATTTATAATAACCGTGTTGATAGTTATATTTTCGAGCAGTTTGGGGTTAAAACTCTCGGATTTTCTTACTTTGGGTCCGAGTGGTCACAAATTATTTAAAGAACTTTCAAAACGCCTTGTTGCACTTCGCGTGACCCAAGGGCTGACTTTTACTTCGGACAAAGGATAAGCATTGCCATTCAACGTGGCAATGCCGCCAGTCTTTTGGATACATTACCAGTCGACAGCGATGCGGAGGAGTTTTTCGACGCCGTACTTTAGATCGCTTTTTTAGTTTGGGCTTTTATTTTTATTTTGTAAGTTAGTGTTAATTAGGTTAAGTTAAGCATATTAATGTTTTAGTTATATGATAAATAAAACACCTACAAATATAATACAAAATTTATTATAATGTAGCGACATCAATGGCGCCACATAAGAACTAATCCTGCATCGCGCAATCAAAGTTCTCCGCGCGTTTTGAACATATAGAATAACCCGAAATCATCTATCGGGCAGTAGTAGCCCACCAGACATAACACCCGTCTGGTCGGAGGATCCTCCCTTTTCAACGGAGGTTTGCAGGACTTTACTCCCTGTTCCACATACCTCTAAACTGGTGACCCTCGACAAAGAACGTCAGGGCAGCCTTCGTGCAGCAACTACTTCGTGACGTCATCATCACTTCCTCAAGCTTTCGAGCACCGAGCCATACAGCCAGCACCCACGGCTTTAAAGGGTATCCTGACCACCAGCATGCCTACCTGGTCATACCTGGTCATCACCCTAAGCCTCATCAGCGACCTTGGCGAAGCACACTGCACCTTCGGCCAGTGACATGAAGAGCCACGAAGAACCTCTCCTGGTCCACGCAAGCAGTCAAGCCACTACATCGCACAGCACCGCTCCGACTCACTGGAGCTAGCAGCACTACTTCGACTCACTGGAGCCTGCAGCATCATCCCGACTCACTGGGACATCATCACCCCGACTCACTGGGGCATCATCCCGACTCACTGGGACAGCAACACCCCGGACTCACTGGGGCATCACCGCAGACAGTTCCGACTCACCGAGAACTATGCGGCATTCGGTTCCGACCCACTGGAACCAACCTACCACTGGCCTGGCACACGTCAAGAAGCATTAAGAACCTTCGATCTCGATCTCCGGAGGGGAGTGATGTAGCGACATCTATGGCGCCACATAAGAACTAATCCTGCATCGCGCAATCAAAGTTCTCCGCGCGATTGGAACATATAGAACAGCCCGAAATCATCTATCGGGCAGTAGTAGCCCACCAGACATAACACCCGTGTGGCCGGAGGATCCTCCCTTTTCAATGGAGGTTTGCGGGACTTTACTCTCTGTTCCGCATACCTCCAAAATATTTATTTATTTTATTAAATAAATAAAAACAATACAAATGTAGATAGACAATTTTATAAACAAATAAGCAGTAAATACTTATTTTAGCGCTTTTCCTCCTACCATTTAAAATTTTGCTGTGTCTGACAGGGTTTGTTGTCATGTCAGTCTGTCAGCTGCTCCTCCTCCCAATGTTCCACGTGCAACTCAAAGAGATGCCCGCTAGGACCACGATAATTTTCTAAAGAGATACCGTGGTCTGTGAACGCAAAGGGCAACTGAAGGACACAGGTGTGTTTTGGTCAATAATAGTCTGACACGCTCCCTCCTTCCTAGAGCGAGAAAAATCATTTGATTATTCTTCACTAAAACAAAAGTAAGCCAAATAAAAACAGAGAAATCCTAAAAACAAACCTATGCACATGTAGCCGCCGGGACCCTGATTCCGATTTCCAGCCACCTGAGGCGTGAACTTGCGTGAACCGCCCGGACGGAGCCCGAGTCCTCAACGGTGTGTAGTGTTCCACGCGCGCCTCAGGAGAAGCTGCAAAATCGTAAGGGCCAGCAAGGCCGAAGCCTAATGAGGTCCTGGGTCGTCCGAAAGGGCACCCCGAAATCCTGGAACGCAAGGCAATGAAGGAACAAACGACTGGGCTTTAGTCGGTAAAAGTCTGACACGAGTCAAGGTCAAAATTTTTTATTTCACATAGGCCTACATGGGCACTTATAAAACGTCAGAAGCTAGTGCACGGTTCTAAAGTGGTCGTTTCCTATGGAGAAGAACCGGTAAGAAACTCCACGGTTACTCTTTTAAAAAAGTGATTGTTTACTGCTAGTAAGTGACTGTGCTGTGCTAGTGAGTGACTCTACCCTATGCTCTACCCTAGAGCGAGAGGATTAGATGATTTCCCACCTAAAAAAAACCGGCAAAGTGCGAGTCGGACTCGCGCACGAAGGGTTCCGTACCATACGTAGCAAAAAACGGCAAAAAAAAAAAAAAAAAAAAATGATCACGTTTGTTGGTATGGGAGCCCCTTTCAATATTTATTTTATTTGGTTTTTTAGTATTTGTCAGCGGCAACAGAAATACATCATCTGTGAAAATTTCAACTGTCTAACTATCACGGCTCATGAGATACAGCCTGGTGACAGACGGACGGACAGCGGAGTCTTAGTAATAGGGTCCCATTTTACCCTTTGTGTACGGAACCCTAAAAAAAGTAATTACTCAAATCAATCAGGCGTAAACCTTTCAAATAAGAACTGCACTTAACCGTGAGTGAAGGCCGACCCATGACCGCCGCGACACATTGGCAATGACGGCCTGTTTTCGATCAGGGTTGAGGAATAAAGATATTCAGGTAGGGTATACTGTAATACCTATAGGGATTTTACAGATGTTTAACTGCAAAAACGTTTGATTCAAACAAAGACATACCTACTTATTATTTTTGTTTTCATGTTGTTTTTGTTCATAACGTATGTTTTTATCCGTTTTCTTTTTATGAATAAAATTAAACCGAAAACTAAATCCTTATTATAATTATACGAACAAAGAATTATAGGAATCAATATGAACATAGATTAGATTTCAGATATAGTCATAGATACTTTAAATTCAGTTAATGTTTAAAAGATTTACTTTAATTTAATCTATAATATTTTAAAGAGTGAATTTTTGTAGTATTCGTTCCAATTTTATCATCATTATATAATTAATTTTCAATATTATTATCCTTATTGATTTTTATAATATATTTTTTTAATAATATTCACACTACTATCACAAAAAGCCGTCTAGTCCCATACTAAGCTGAGCTTGTGTTATGAGTACTAGACACTTATATATTTCTAAATACATACATTTTATAGATAAATTACACTCAGACACAGAACAAATGATTGTGCTCACCACACAAACATTTGTCCTGGGTGGGAATAGAAACGACGACCTCCAACATAGCAGTCAGGGCCACTAACCACTAGACCAACAAGCCAGTCAATTAAATAACTAATTGTTTAAATTATATTTGTGCATGTCGTGGTCTCCTGTAAAGTGAAGGAGTAGCCTATAAGATAACTGAACTACTATTTTTTATTTATAAGACATATTGTATAAAGTACGTATTAAGTTGATGCTCTGAAACAGTGCAACGAGGCTGCGGCAGACCACGAACAAGATGGCGCGACAAACTAGACAGATTCCACCAGAACTGGCAAGAGGAAGCGCGGGCGCGCGAAAGATGGAAGGAGTGGAGTGAGGGCTTTGCCCAGGAGTGGGACAAAACAGGCTAACAAAAAAAAACCGGGCAAGTGCGAGTCGGACTCGCTCACCGAGGGTTCCGTACAAACTCACCTATGAAAACAGTTCAATTCCCGAGTTGAGTTAAGTAGACTTCTCCGAATCGCAAAAAAAGTTTTTTTTTTATGACGTAACTACTGATTTACAGCTTTCAGATTTTTTCCTATATTTGTGCTATGAGACCTTGCTTTATGCCAAATTTCAGGATTCTAGGTCAACGGGAAGCACTCTATGAATTTTGATTCCTTTGAGATTTTCGAAATACACGTTTTTCGACATAAACGGCCGTATCTTTTTTAATCGTTAACTCAGAAGTTTGATTTTTTTCACAGCTTTAAGGGACCGCAGACCTGAATGAACGTAGACTTGAGTATATAGTTTTAATTTCAACTCGATACCTCCATGCGTTCCCGAGACAAAGGGTCTTAACAGACAGACAGACGGACCACAAATTGATCCTATAAGGGTTCGGTTTTTTCCTTTTGCGGTACGGAACTCCAAAAATGAGCACATTCTTTGTTGGAGATCCTAAATAAATAAATCCTGGGAGTACCTACATTCCTTTTGGAAGTGGTCCGTCAGTGTTCGACTTTCTGGCAGGCGATGAGTATTATATAAATGGCTGTGGTACTACATTGTATATATCTTCTTAGGTATGCACATAAAAACGCCTTGATACTTACATAAAGAAAAAGGCGTCAATATTTTCAATAAAACTATCCAATACAAAACTTCTCTTCACTCACAAAAAATTTGTTCGAAAACTTTGACATTGTATCTTAGAAGAACTTCTTCAAAAAACTGTTTTCCCAAACTTCAACAAACAATATAAAAATTTGATAACCCCGGTGTTTTATTTCACACGGTTTGTGAATAAAAATGTCTTGGAACAAATCAAAGAACTTAGTTCCCGAAAAGTCGTGAGAAAATATGACGAGGTTTCTGAAGAACTGTTTCTCTAGAAAAAGAAAATCTGGTGTAGAACAAGTTTCTTCCAAGGTTAGTTTAGTTGGGCTGTTTTTGAGAAGCTAGATATTGGCAGTGGCAGCCTTAAGGGGTGGCGCGCTGTGCGGCCGTCCGGCAACCGTCCGGACCGAGCCGGAGTCGTCGACGACGGTGCGTACTGTTCCACGCGTGCCTCAGAGAGATGTCACTAAAACCGTAAAGGCCCTTCAGGGCCGAAGCCTACTGGGGCCATGGGTTGACTTCTGAAAGGGAAACCCGTGGTCTTAGAACGCAAAGGGCAACTGAAGGAAAATAGGTGTGGCTGCAGTCAGAAAAAGTCAGACACGCTGTCTTGCTCCACCCTAGAACAGGAGAAGTCATTAGATAATTTGCCCATCTTAAAAAAGGGCGTGGCGAGCAAGGCAAGTACGTGGGGCCTCGCGCAACAACTCTGTTAGAAAAAAAAGGCATTATTGAGACTTTTTATTTTATTTTACCTTTACCTTTCATAGTAAAATATTAATAGTAGGATGAGTATCTAATTTCTCAATTTCGATGACACGAGATCGGTTTTCAGCTCTTGCTATTCTTTAAATAAAAACTGAGCAAGTGCGAGTCCGTATCAACAAACGTAAAAAATTTCGTTTGTTGTATGAGAGCCCCACTTAAATATTTATTTTATTCTGTTTTTATTATTTGGTGTTATAGCGGCAACAGAAATACATTTGTGAAAATTTTAACTGTCTAACTATCGCGGTTCATGAGATACAGACTGTGACAGCAGAGTCTTAGTAATGGGGCCCGTTTTACCCTTTGGATCATCATCATCATCATCATTTCAGCCGAAAGACGTCCACTGTTGGACATAGGCCTCCCCCAAGCGTCGCCACAATGACCGATCCTGTGCTTCTCGCATCCACCGCACTCCCGCGACCCTCACCAGGTCGTCGGTCCACCTTGTGGGAGGCCTTCCAACGCTGCGTCTTCCGGTGCGCGGTCGCCACTCTAGAACCTTTCGGCCCCATCGGCCATCTGTTCTACGAGCAATGTGCCCTGCCCACTGCCACTTAAGTTTGGCGATTCTTCGGGCTATGTCGGCGACCTTGGTTCTCCTGCGGATATCTTCATTCTTTATGCGATCACGCAAGGAAACTCCGAGCATAGCCCTTTCCATTGCTCTTTGGGTGACTGTAAGCCTTCTGATGAGGCCCATTGTAAGCGACCATGTTTCAGAGCCATATGTCATCACTGGCAACACGCACTGGTCATAGACTTTCGTCTTGAGACACTGTGGTATGTTGGACGAGAAGATACCGCGCAGCTTCCCGAACGCTGCCCAGCCGAGTCGGATTCGACGATTGACCTCTTTCTCAAAGTTCGACCTACCCAACTGGATTGTCTGTCCCAGGTAAACGTAATCGTCTACAACTTCGAGTGCAGAGTCTCCGATCTTGATCGGAGTGGGTGCTACATGGTTATTTACGTTAAGCATATTAATGTATTAGTTATAGCATAGCATAGCATAGCATAGTCGGCCTTATAATGTTCCCACTGTTGGGACTCAGGCCTCCTCTCTAGAAGAGGGAATGGGCCGTAATCCACCACGCGGGCCCAGTGCGGGTTGGTGGAGGTCATATGTCTTCGAATTTTTAGTTTTAGGACATGCCGGTTTCCTCACGATGTTTTCCTTCACCGTTTTGAGAGCAGTGGTGATGAAATAAATTTGCGCAACCTACAACTAGTTAGTCGGGGCCGTTACCACTCGGCCACCACTGCTCTTACCTTAATGTATTAGTTTTATGATAAATAAAATACCTACTAATATAATACAAAATTTATTATATTTATTTATTCGATTAAATAAATAAAAACAATACAAATGTAGTTATACAATTTTATAAGCAAATACGAATTTAAACACTTACTTATTTTAGCGCTTTTCCTCCTACCATTTAAAATTTTGCTGTGTCTGACAGGGTTAGTTGTCATGTCAGTCTGTCAGCTGCTCCTCCTCCCAATGTTCCACGTGCAACTGAAAGAGATGCCCGCTAAGACCACGATAATTTTCTAAAGAGATACCGTGGTCTCTGAACGCAAAGTGCAACTGAAGGACACAGGTGTGTTTTGGTCAATAATAGTCTGACACGCTCGCTCCTTCCTAGAGCGGGAAAAATCATTTGATTATTCTTCACTAAAACAAAAGTAAACCAAATAAAAACAGAGAAATCCTAAAAACAAACCTAAGCCCATGTCCCGGGACCCTGGTCCCGATTTCCAGCCACCTGAGGCGTGAACTTGCGTGAATCGCCCGGACGGAGCCCGAGTCCTCAACGGTGCGTAGTGTTCCACGCGCGCCTCAGGAGAAGCAAGCAAAACCGTAAGGGCCAGCAAGGCCAAAGCCTAATGGGGTTTTGGGTCGTCCGAAAGGGCACCCCGGGATCCTGGAACGCAAGGCAATGAAGGAACAAAGGAGTGGGCTTTAGCCAGTAAAAGTCTGACACGAGTCAAAGTCAAAAGTTTTTATTTCACATAGACATAGGCCTACGTGGGCACTTATAAAACGTCAGAAGCTAGTGCACTTAAAAAAGTGATTGTTTACTGCGAGTAAGTGACTGTGCTGTGATAGTGAGTGACTCTACCCTATGCTCTACCCTAGAGCGAGAGGATTAGATGATTTCCCACCTAAAAAAAACCGGCCAAGTGCGAGTCGCACTCGCGCACGAAGGGTTCCGTACCGTCCGTAGCAAAAAACGGCAAAAAAAAAAATAATGATCACGTTTGTTGGTATGGGAGCCCCTTTCAATATTTATTTTATTTGGTTTTTTAGTATTTGTTGTTATAGCGGCAACAGAAATACATCATCTGTGAAAATTTCAACTGTCTAACTATCACGGCTCATGAGATACAGCCTGGTGACAGACGGACAGACAGATGGACGGACAGCGGAGTCTTAGTAATAGGGTCCCATTTTACCCTTTGTGTACGGAACCCTAAAAAAAGTAATTACCCAATCTAATTACATCAATCAGGCGTAAACCTTTCAAATAAGAACTGCACTTAACCGTGAGTGAAGGCCGACCCATGACCGCCGCGACACATTGGCAATGACGGCCTGTTTTCGATCAGGGTTGAGGAATAAAGATATTCAGGTAGGGTATACTGTACCTATAGGGATTTTACAGATGTTTAATTGCAAAAACGTTTGATTCAAACAAAGACATACTTATTATTTTGGTCTTCATGTTGTTTTTGTTCATAACGTGTTTTCTTTTTGTGAATAAAATTAAACCGAAAACTAAATCCGTATTATAATTATGCGAACAAAGAATTATAGGAATCAATATGAACATAGATTAGATTTCAGTTAAAGTCATAGATACTTTAAATTCAGTTAATGTTTAAAAGATTTACTTTAATTTAATCTATAATATTTTAAAGTGTGAATTTTTGTAGTATTCGTTCCAATTTTATCATCATTATATAATTAATTTTCAATATTATTATCCTTATTGATTTTTATAATATTTTTTTAATAATATTCACACTACTATCACACAACGCCGTCTAGTCCCATACTAAGCTGAGCTTGTGTTATGAGTACTAGACACTTATATATTTCTAAATACATACATTTTATAGATAAATTACACCCAGACACAGAACAAATGATTGTGCTCATCACACAAACATTTGTCCTGGGTGGGAATAGAAACGACGACCTCCGACATAGCAGTAACCAGCCACTAACCACTAGACCAACAAGCCAGTCAATTAAATAACTCATTGTTTAAATTATATTTGTCCATGTCGTGGTCTCCTGTTAAGTGAAGGAGTAGCCTATAAGATAACTGAACTACTAATTATTATTTATAAGACATATTGTATAAAGTACGTATTAAGTTGGTGCCCTGAAACAGTGCAACGAGGCTGCGGCAGACCACGAACAAGATGGCGCGACAAACTAGACAGATTCCACCAGAACTGGCAAGAGGAAGCGCGGGCGCGCGAAAGATGGTAGGAGTGGAGGGAGGCCTATTAGCCTGTTTTGTCCCACTCCTGGGGGAGGGGGACAAAACAGGCTAACAAAAAAAACCGGGCAAGTGCGAGTCGGACTCGCTCACCGAGGGTTCCGTACAAACTTACCTATGAAAACAGTTCAATTACCGAGTTGAGTTAAGTAGACTTTTCCGAATCGCAAAAAAAGTTTTTTTTATGACGTAACTACTAATTTACAGTTTTCAGATTTTTTCCTATATTTGTGCTATGAGACCTTGCTTTATGCCAAATTTCAGGATTCTAGGTCAACGGGAAGCACTCTATGAATTTTGATTCCTTTGAGATTTTCGAAATACACGTTTTTGCGACATAAACGGCCGTATCTTTTTTAATCGTTAACTCAGAAGTTTGATTTTTTCACAGCTTTAAGGGACCGCAGACCTGAATGAACGTAGACTTGAGTATATAGTTTTAATTTCAACTCGATACCTCCATGCGTTCCCGAGACAAAGGGTCTTAACAGACAGACAGGCGGACCACAAATTGATCCTTTCGGGTTCGGTTTTTTCCTTTTGCGGTACGGAACCCTAAAAATGAGCACATCCTTTGCTGGAGATCCTAAATAAATAAATCCTGGGAGTACCTACATTCCTTTTGGAAATGGTCCGTCAGTGTTCGACTTTCTGGCAGGCGATGAGTATTATATAAGTGGCTGTTGTACTACATTGTATATATCTTCTTAGGTATGCACATAAAAACGCCTTGATACTTACATAAAGAAAAAGGCGTCAATATTCTCAATATCTAACTATCCAAAACAAAACTTCTTTTTACTCACAAAACATTTGTTCCAAAACTTTGACATTGTATCTTAGAAGAACTTCTTCAAAAACCTAACTGTTTTCCCAAACTTCAACAAACAATATAAAAATTTGATAACCCCGGTGTTTTATTTCACACGGTTTGTGAATAAAAATGTCTTGGAACAAATCAAAGAACTTAGTTCCCGAAAAGTCGTGAGAAAATATGACGAGGTTTCTGAAGAACTGTTTCTCTAGAAAAAGTAAATCTGGTGTAGAACAAGTTTCTTCCAAGGTTAGTTTAGTTGGGCTGTTTTTGAGAAGCTAGATATTGGCAGTGGCAGCCTTAAGGGGTGGCGCGCTGTGCGGCCGTCCGGCAACCGTCCGGACCGAGCCGGAGTCGTCGACGACGGTGCGTACTGTTCCACGCGTGCCTCAGAGAGATGTCACTAAAACCGTAAAGGCCCTTCAGGGCCGAAGCCTACTGGGGCCATGGGTTGACTTCTGAAAGGGAAACCCGTGGTCTTAGAACGCAAAGGGCAACTGAAGGAAAATAGGTGTGGCTGCAGTCAGAAAAAGTCAGACACGCTGTCTTGCTCCACCCTAGAACAGGAGAAGTCATTAGATAATTTGCCCATCTTAAAAAAGGGCGTGGCGAGCAAGGCAAGTACGTGGGGCCTCGCGCAACAACTCTGTTAGAAAAAAAAGGCATTATTGAGACTTTTTATTTTATTTTACCTTTACCTTTCATAGTAAAATATTAATAGTAGGATGAGTATCTAATTTCTCAATTTCGATGACACGAGATCGGTTTTCAGCTCTTGCTATTCTTTAAATAAAAACTGAGCAAGTGCGAGTCCGTATCAACAAACGTAAAAAATTTCGTTTGTTGTATGAGAGCCCCACTTAAATATTTATTTTATTCTGTTTTTATTATTTGGTGTTATAGCGGCAACAGAAATACATTTGTGAAAATTTTAACTGTCTAACTATCGCGGTTCATGAGATACAGACTGTGACAGCAGAGTCTTAGTAATGGGGCCCGTTTTACCCTTTGGATCATCATCATCATCATCATTTCAGCCGAAAGACGTCCACTGTTGGACATAGGCCTCCCCCAAGCGTCGCCACAATGACCGATCTTGTGCTTCTCGCATCCACCGCACTCCCGCGACCCTCACCAGGTCGTCGGTCCACCTTGTGGGAGGCCTTCCAACGCTGCGTCTTCCGGTGCGCGGTCGCCACTCTAGAACCTTTCGGCCCCATCGGCCATCTGTTCTACGAGCAATGTGCCCTGCCCACTGCCACTTAAGTTTGGCGATTCTTCGGGCTATGTCGGCGACCTTGGTTCTCCTGCGGATATCTTCATTCTTTATGCGATCACGCAAGGAAACTCCGAGCATAGCCCTTTCCATTGCTCTTTGGGTGACTGTAAGCCTTCTGATGAGGCCCATTGTAAGCGACCATGTTTCAGAGCCATATGTCATCACTGGCAACACGCACTGGTCATAGACTTTCGTCTTGAGACACTGTGGTATGTTGGACGAGAAGATACCGCGCAGCTTCCCGAACGCTGCCCAGCCGAGTCGGATTCGACGATTGACCTCTTTCTCAAAGTTCGACCTACCCAACTGGATTGTCTGTCCCAGGTAAACGTAATCGTCTACAACTTCGAGTGCAGAGTCTCCGATCTTGATCGGAGTGGGTGCTACATGGTTATTTACCATGACTTTGGTTTTATCCATGTTCATTTTAAGACCCACTCTTTTGGAAGCTCTACTAAGGTCATCGAGCATTGTACTGAGCTCCTCCGTAGTTTCAGCCATGACTACTATATCATCGGCAAACCGAAGGTGAGTGATGTACTCGCCATTGACATTAATGCCTAGTCCACTCCAGTCCAGAACCTTAAAGACATCTTCCATTGCAGCCGTGAACAGTTTCGGAGAGATGACATCTCCCTGCCTCACGCCCCGCTGCAGTAGGATAGGTTTCGAGGTCTGGTCCTGAAGTCGGACTGACATTGTGGCGTTTTCGTACAAACACTTCAGCACTTCGATGTACCGATAGTCAATCTGGCACCGTTGGAGAGACTGCAGTACAGCCCAAGTCTCGATCGAATCAAAAGCTTTTTCGTAGTCCACGAACGCTAAGCATAGAGGCAAGTTATACTCCTCTGTCTTCTGTATAACCTGCCGAAGCGTATGTATGTGGTCTACGGTGCTGAAACCTTTTCGGAAACCGGCTTGTTCGGGAGGCTGGAAGTCGTCGAACCTGCGCGCGAGACGATTCGTGATGACTCTGGAAAACAGCTTGTAGACATGGCTCAGAAGTGAGATGGGCCTGTAATTCTTAAGTAGGGCATTGTCGCCCTTCTTAAAGAAAAGTACCACCACACCTCTGCTCCATGCCTGTGGCGTCTTTCCCTCAAGTATGACGGAATCGAACAACCTCTGAAGGGCCCTTAGGACCGGTTTTCCACCCGCCTTCAGGAGTTCGGCTGTAATTCCGTCGTCACCCGACGCCTTGTTGTTTTTAAGCTTCTTCAGAGCCACCCTAATCTCGTACAGGCTGACATCCGGGATATCTTCGGTATAGTGCCGGGTTAATCTAGCTCTTGGGTCGTTTGCTAGATTCGTTGTGGGTTTTGTGATAGATGTGTACAGCTGTCCATAGAATGCCTCGATCTCTCCCAGAAGCTCCGATTTGGCGGATATGACTCTGCCATCGTCGGTCTTCAGTTTCGTGAGCTGGCTCTGCCCTATAGACAGATCCCTTGCAAAAACCTTGGAGCCCTTATTCCGCTCAATCGCATCCTTAATCCTTTCGGTATTAAAGAGGCGGAGATCGCGTTTTAAGGACTTTGAGATCCGTCTATTGAGCTGCCGGTAGATGCACGCATCGTCTGAAGACTGCAGAATCATCTCACGCCTCTCTTTCATGAGTTCGAGAGTTTGATCAGAGAGCCTTTTCTTCCTTGTACGACGAGTCTTAAAAAACTTAGACCCGACCGTATGGACAGTTTCCACGAACCCATCGTTGTATTCGTCCACAGAGCCACCTAGGCACTCGAAACGATTGTGAAGTTCGAGCTGAAAGCTCTCGGAGTTTTGAATCTGGATCTGTGCTGGACGGAGCGTAGACTTCATCAGTCGAGATCTTTCAAGCTTGATATTGATATTCAATGTGCCTCTTACCATGCGGTGATCACTTCCAGTTTTCACCGCGTTGATCACAGAGACATCATTGAATATTTGCTTCTTCGTCGACATGATGAAGTCAATCTCATTTCTGGTCGCACCATCAGGGCTTTGCCAGGTCCACTTCCTACGCTCACGTTTTTTGAAGAAGGAGTTCATCATATAGAGGCCCTCCTTCTCCATAAAACTAGCCAATAAGTGTCCCCGGCGGTTCCGATGTCCAAATCCAAATTGCCCCACTCGCAGCTCATCACCGTCTCGTTTACCCAGTTTCGCGTTAAAGTCCCCCATGACCACGGTGAAGTGAGTCTTAGAACCATGCATGGCTCTGGATATATCCTCATACATGGACTCTACTTCGTCGTCGGGGTGCGTCGAGGTTGGGGCGTAAACCTGTATGACCTTCAGCGAATATCTTGATGATATTCTGAGTATAAGATACGCTACCCTGGTCGACACACTCTCGATCCTCACCACATTGTTCACAAGGGACTTGTGGACGATAAACCCGACACCACCCTGGGACTGCTGGTCACCCTCCCGGAAATAAAGCAGGTTACCGGATTTGAGAATTATCGTGTCCTCCCCCTGTCTTCGGACTTCAGATAATCCCACAATACTCCATCGTAACCTGCTCAATTCTTCCTCAAGTTCGGTGATCTTCTCGTCGGACCGGAGTGTACGCGTGTTATATGTTGCCAGGTCCAGTCGTCGTTGTCTAAAGGGGTAGCCGGATCCCATCCGGAGATTCTTCGCACCCCTTGCCTCGCCGTAACCTTGACCGCTACCGGAGTCAAGGGTAGACGGGCTGCCGGGCACTAGGGGCCATTTTTTGGTTGTGCTTATCATTGGGGGGATTTGCCATAATCGCCACGCTTGGCATGCGGGTTGGCGATCGCAGTTTGGTTGTTGGAATTTACACAGAATGCTGCTGCCCATTCTCTGGTATGTCCCTTAGTCGCCTCTTACGACACCCACGGGAAGAAATGGGATGGTGTTATTCTTTACGTCCGAACACCACACGGACGAAACGACCCTTTGGATACGGAACCCTAAAAAGCATTAAGTAAATATAATTTTGAAATCCGCGTGAATATCTTTTAAGTTACGAAATATATTTATAAATCTTCTAAAATAACATATTAAACTCGTAATTCATGTAGAACCTTTTTACATACATTTTGCATTTCTCACCTAGCATAAGAGATATCGTTTTTATGCACATACTTTGCAAAAATAACAAGGGCCTCGCAAAGATCTGCCACCCGGGGGCCTCATAACGGTTAAGGCCATCCCTGGTTATAGGATAACGATAGATACCTACCTACTAAATACCTTGCACTGACGGGACAGGTCCACTCAAATCTGTATGGTCCGGTTCTTTCTTCAAAAGACCATCTCAGACAAATCTGCATGGTTCTCATGTGATTTGACCATTACATATTTTCTGTATGGACTTTAAAAGAGACTTTGTCCCCTGAGTTTGTTTCGATGTTTCTTCTAATGGTAGTCGTTTGTTTAGTAGTTAGTAATGTTTTTTTAAACCTATTTGCAAAGTAAATATCATTTATCATTTATATAAATAAGTCACAAACATACACACTTCGTCACAGACATCGTGGTGAAAGGATTAGTCCGCAAGACTCTCTGACTGCGGACCCAGGTTGGCCGCTGTAAAAACAATTTGGCCAAATGGGGCTTCCTCGACCCATCTCTAACACAGTGCCAGTGTGAAGCCGCTGCACATGACATGCGTCATATGCTATGCTGTCCGTCCTGCACAACCACCTGCAGTTTTCAGGATCTATAAGAGACCAATAACAGAGCCGTAGAGGTTATTAAATACTGGTCAGAAAAAAAATAGAGTACATCGACACTAAAAGAAGAAGAAGTCACAAAGTAAGCTCGTACAGAGTCAAGAACTGCGACGACGGTACCTATATTATTTTTATTATTTTTGCATTCATGCTGAAGCAGCCGGCATGTCGGCAGCCTCTCGATTAGGAATCCTGGCTAAGACTTCTCCGGCTCTAAGGTGCTAGGAAAGAGCGTGTCAGAATATACTGACCAAAACTAATCTGTGTTTCTTCATTTGCCCTTAGCGTTCTAGGGCGGTGGTAAGTCTTTTAAACGTTTTCACAGATCTATGCCATAGCTATGGTAAAGAATAATAACATGGTCAAAATGTCAGGCTTAAAGTAATAACACGGTCAAAATTTCAGGCTTAAATTAATAAAATGGTCAAAATGTCAGGCTTAAAATTGAGTGTTTAGAGCACTAAATTTGCCAACTCTTCCAGGTGTACGATGTAGATGCCTACGATGCAACATTTGCTATTCCACGAGCTATCCTCAGGCTGGTTGGGCTTCGCATCACCAGGGATGATTCCACTTATGTCAGGTATTCGGATCTTTTTATTTTTATTGATTCCACTTTTTCAAATTTTATCAAAAGCTGTTCAGCCGTTCGAGCGTGAAGTAACAAGCATTCACAAACAACACACTAACAAACATTTGCCTTTGTAATATTAGTGTAATTATTATGAGCTTATGTGTGTGGGACACATCAAGCTCAGGACATTGTTTCACGTTTCTTTAAGTTCTTTTGAACTTTTGATTTTTTTTCCAAACGTTATAATTTTTTATTTTTTATTGATTAAATTAGGTTCACCAACGATTCTAAACACTGAATACAGCAACATAATACATATTTAAAATTAAACATCAGCGCACTTACAGGTAAACACCACATGCATTAAACAATAAATTAGAGATTAAACTACAGTAAAAATTCATATAAATATTTAATTAAATTAATTTAATGAAAAATTCCAAAAAAAACATAAAGTTGTAAAAAACAACATAAATTCACAAAAATTTCATAAAAAGTTATAAAATTGCATATTCATAAAAAATCGTTGGAAATTAAAAAAACAAAGTATAAGAAATTCATAAAAACTATTAAAATCATAAAAAAAAACATAATAAATCATACGTTCATATCTTTAAAATATAAACAATACATCAAAGCTAAAGTACAAAGAATATGTTCAATGACATCATCAATCTTCTTTGCTACGGATTTATATAAAACCTTTCAGGATCCGTTTTTATCAGTAGAATTGATATTAAGCTCGTTAGCAGACTTTAGCTCAAAACCTTAAAAAACGTGATAATATTTGCAGTAGGTCATCTATAATCCATTAACTTTCAGTTACCTTTTTCGTTTCATTTAACAGACTAAAAGCACACGGTGTTCCCTCCTCAACGCATTAAAAATAAAAAATAAATAAATAAACTGGGCAAGTGCGAGTCGGACTCGTGCACTGAAGGTTCCGTACAAACTTACCTATGCAAATAGTTCAATTCCCGAAAGGAGTTTCGAAAATTTTTCTGAATAGCAAGAAAAGATTTTTATGGACGTAACAAAAAATTTACTGTTTTCAGATTTATTCCTATATCTGTGCTATAAGACCTTGCTTTATGCAAAATTTCAGGATTTTGGGTCAACAGGAAGTAAATACCCTATGAATTTTGATTCACTTCAGAGTGTCGAAATACACTTTTTTGCGATATAAACGGCCGTATCTATTTTTCGTTAACTTAAAAGTTTGTTTTTTTTTTCACAACTTCAAGCGACCGCACACCTGAGTAATTATATGTTTTATAATTTTAACTCGATACCTCCGCGCGTTCCCAAAATAAAAGATCTTGACAGACAGACAGACTGACGGACAACAAAGTGATCCTATAAGGGTTCCGTTTTTTCCTTTTGAGATACGGAACCCTAAAATTGAATAAACCGGATAGGTGCAATAAGATCGTCACTCACTGGACGCCAGGAGTGCTACCACAAGCATTTAACGCGATCCATTTGACGACCTAAACTGAACTGTTAAAGGGATGGAGAGAAAAATACATAGGTGTATACCTCCACCCCTCTTTCTCGCTCGAGCGATTAACATTTTACACGTCATGGTAATTAAGTCGCTCTGATCCCAATTGACGTCTTCGAGGTCGACTACGGCGAAGGTTAGGAAAGAGAAGGGGCAAAGGGGGGAGGCCTTTGCCCAGCAGTGAGACAATATAAGCCTCATCATCATCATCATTTCAGCCGAAAGACGTCCACTGTTGGACATAGGCCTCCCCCAAGCGTCGCCACAATGACCGATCTTGTGCTTCTCGCATCCACCGCACTCCCGCGACCCTCACCAGGTCGTCGGTCCACCTTGTGGGAGGCCTTCCAACGCTGCGTCTTCCGGTGCGCGGTCGCCACTCTAGAACCTTTCGGCCCCATCGGCCATCCGTTCTACGAGCAATGTGCCCTGCCCACTGCCACTTAAGTTTGGCGATTCTTCGGGCTATGTCGGCGATCTTGGTTCTCCTGCGGATATCTTCATTCTTTATGCGATCACGCAAGGAAACTCCGAGCATTGCCCTTTCCATTGCTCTTTGGGTGACTGTAAGCCTTCTGATGAGGCCCATTGTAAGCGACCATGTTTCAGAGCCATATGTCATCACTGGCAACACGCACTGGTCATAGACTTTCGTCTTGAGACACTGTAGTATGTTGGACGAGAAGATACCGCGCAGCTTCCCGAACGCTGCCCAGCCGAGTCGGATTCGACGATTGACCTCTTTCTCAAAGTTAGACCTACCCAACTGGATTGTCTGTCCCAGGTAAACGTAATCGTCTACAATTTCGAGTGCAGAGTCTCCGATCTTGATCGGAGTGGGTGCTACATGGTTATTTACCATGACTTAAAATGAACATAGATAATATAAGCCTAATGAAAAATAAATAAAATATCAAACATGAAAAGAAACAATTAAATTATTATAAAATTTGATAGAGGGGTGCGAAAGAACGCTAAGACAACGAATCGGGAACCTTTTCAGTTGCCTAACACAATCTTACTTGAACACTAAAAGAAATTATATTGAATGTTATACATTTGTAATGATGGACAATGATATTATCATTTATTATTTATTTATTCATCTCAGGAGCCTTTTTTGTAGGAAATCATAAAATAACGTCTCCTGTTCTGGGAAGAGCGGGATGGGAATGTCAGATTTTTACTGGCAAACCCACAGTGTTCCTTCCTTATCCTTTATTGCGAGAGTGGAGGTAACTTTTTTGAACAAAGACCCTGGGGTCCTGAACCTTTGGAAGCCGTACGAGGGACCGAAACCAACTCGCAGAGGACCCTTAGTAAGTTTTCATGGAATTTGGTACCAAGTGATGACTATTTATCCCTGTACACACAATGCTAGTACACCCAAGTATTTTTTTTAAATATTCAAAAAAGATCCTTATTTCAGGTTACTATGGAACATATTCTATTGGTTCGAGTTCGGCAACCTGTTCGTGGTGACATGGCTGGAGTTGGTGAACATGGCGCAGACGGCAAGAGGAGGCTCCTTTCAGGATGCTGTTGAAATCTTCCGCATGATGCCTTGCGTTGGATACTTGCTGCTGGGTTTGTTTAGCTGATTATTGTAGAATATACCTACCACCCTTACGTTGTTAACATCTCTACGGTCCGGACTAAGCGTTACACAAAACTGCGATGCAATGCTATACGACGACGTAACCTGCAATGCGATTTCATGCGGCAAAGTCCGATGCTTTGCCGCATCTTTAAGTCAAAAATGAATAGGTTACTTCTAGGCAAGCGGGCCACCGTCGGTCACAATCATCACTAAACATCAGGTGAAATAGTGGTCAAGCGCAAACCTCAATATATATATATATTTTTTTTTTTGGTAGCAATGGCGAAATCCTACAAGATAGTGTACCACCGCTCAGTGTATGAAAACCTAGTGAATGAACTACGAAGCATGTGGCCTCGAGGAGAAGTATCTGATGAAGAGCATCAGATCGTCAGCACTGCACTCAGGCACCTCAACTATGTCATACAAGGTATGTATGTACGAGCCCACCTCTTTATATGAAACCTGCTGAGTGAACTAATAAGCATGTGGCCTCGGGGAGATGTGTCCAATGAAGACCATCAAAGGTCCTCGTGGATGCGGTCGGCAATGACGACCTGTCGCGCTGGGCCCTGATTCAAGCCATGGTACGAAGCAAGAGGGCATGGGATGCGGTCGCTTCCTGCTGCGAAGCAGTAAAGCTAGCGAAGGAGTTGGAACCATGAGGGAACGGACTTCCTCACGCCCCAGCCGCCGCGACAGGAGTTGCCCCGGACGTCGGGAGTTGCAGGACGATCCACGACCAGCGTAGGTGCAGGCTTGCGGATGACGAGCAATGTATAGCTTGCCAGCATTGCTAGCAGAGGTTTTTAGTCAGCCATAAAAAAAACCTTTAGGTATTTACAAATGTTCAATGACAATATAGGTTTGTTACCTAACCTGCTTGATAATAAACTCCAGTTATCTACTCCACCAAGCTAATAACAGAGCAGTCATTACATTCGTATTAATTAGTTTTTACCACTAACTCCAATTAACGGCAGACTATCTAGGGGAATATCTGTCTAGTACCTGCGTGGAAAAACCTAATAATAATAACTTCCATTCTCATCAGAAGTCTTGGAATACTCATATTTATTAGGTACTTCTGAATATTCGATGATAGGTAAACTGCTGTCATGTTCTTCAAGCCTTTTCAGGAAAAAACATCGTAAACGACAATTTGCGTTTTTTGCAGAAATAGGTTTTCTCTTCCATAATTAAAAAGTATTTATGAATAGAAGCTAATATATTTATTAAATCTATTATATTTATCGATTAGAGATCTGTCTATTGGGCAGAGCTAGCTTACAAAATTGAAGACCGACGATGGCACCTGGTATATATCCACCAAATCGGAGCTTCTGAGAGATGTCGAGGTATTCTATGGACAGTTGTACACGTCAATCACCAAACCCGCAGCGAATCTGCACCGAATAATTAATACCGAAGATATCCCGGACGTCAGCCTGTACGAGATTAGGATGGCTGAAGCAGCTTAAAAACAACAAGACGTTAGTTGATGACGGAATTACGACCGAGCTCCTGAAGGAGGGTGGAAAAGCGGTCCTGAAGGCCCTTCAGAAGTTGTTCGATTCCGTCATACTAGAGGGAAAAACGCCACAGGCATAGAGCAGAGGTGTGGTGTACATTTCTTTAAGAAGGGCGAGAATACCCTGCTTAAGAATTACAGGCCCATCTCGCTATGTCTACAAGCTGGTTACAAGACTCATCACGAATCGTCTCGCGCGCAGGTTCGACGACTTCCAGCCTCCCAAACAAGGTGGATTCCGAAAAGGCTTCAGCACCGTAGACCACATACATACGCTCCGGCAGGGTATACAGAAGACCGAGGAGTATAATCTGCCTCTCTGTTTAGCATTAGTGGACTACGAGAAAGCTTTTGATTCGATCGAAAATTGGGCTGTATTTCAGTCTCTCCAACGGTGTCAGATTGACGATCGGTACATCGAGGTGCTGAAGTGTTTGTACGAGAACGCCACAATGTCAGTCCGATTTCAGGACCGGACCTCGGAACCTATTCTTCTGCAGCGGGGTGTAAGGCAGGGGAGACGTCATTTGTCCGAAACTGTTTATAGCTGCTATGGAGGCTGGTTTCATGGTTTTGGACTGGAAAGGGTTGGGCATTAATACCGATGAAGAGTACATGACATACCTTCGGTTTGCCGACGATAATAGTCATAGCTGAGACTACAGATGAGCTCAGCACAATGCTCGATGACCTCAGCAGAGCTTCCGAAAGAGTGGGTCTTAATATGAACATGGACAAAACCAAAGTCATGGTCCACTGCGATCAAGATCGGAGACTCTACACTCGAAGTTGTAGACGATTACGTTTACCTGGGACAGACAATCTAGTTGGGTAAATCTAACTCTGAGAAAGAGGTCAATCGTTGAATCTGACACCGACAGCGTTCGACAAGCTGTGCGGTACGTTCTCGTCTAACATACCACAGAGTCTACCAGTGCGTGTTGCCAGTATGGCACAGAAACATGGTCGCTTACATGGCCTCATCAGAAGGCTTACAGTCACCCAAAGGCCAATGGAAAGGGCTATACTCGGAGTGTTCTTGCGTGATCGCATCAGGAATGAAGATATCCGCAGGAGAACCAAGGTTACTGACAAAGCTCAAAGAATCGCCAAACTCAAGTGGCAGTGGGCAGAGCACATTGCTCGTAGAACGAATAGCACCGGAAGATGCAGTGTTGGAAGGCCTCGCACCAGGTGGCACTATGACATGGTGAGAGTCGCGGGAACGCGATGGATGCGAGACGCACAGGACCGTTCGTTATGGCGACACTTAGGGGAGGCCTATGTTCAACAGTGAATGTCCTTCTGCTGAAATGATGATATTTATATTTATTGGAGAAAACCCAATCCCGCAAAAAAACTTCAACTCTGGCTTAAGCTGTTCTTCCTAAATCCTGACGATATATTCTGAAAAACTCAAAAGAAAAATAACTAGGTCACATAAGGTGCAAGCATAATTCCGTGATTTGGTACGGATAAAAATAAAGGCAGGGGAGAAATTTGCAAGGTATGCAGAACGAAGGCTGGCACATTTTTATCATGCCCCATTCGTCTTCCAGAGCAACATTTTTTTTATATGATTTCCATATTTATCACCGTAATCTTCTTTAACGTTACATAACTTTGTTGGCCAGGAACATTCTAAGGTTTTCAGTCAAAATAAATGCAGCTGAATTCCCATATTTCTTTAATATATTGAACAGGGGTTGTCTATGACAAGTCTATGTCTTGCATATTACAAAGATACGCGAGTATCTACATAGGTACTCAAATTTATTTAACTGTCCATTACATATTTTGAGTTAAAATTAATTAAAAAAACCTACTGTGTGGCTAAAATACTTTTAATATTTACTACAGTGTAAATAATATCAAAAGTAGATTCTACACATACAAATAAAAAGGACAACGCCCAAAAATAGTATGGAGCTCTTCCCCAGCAGTGGCCTGGCCGTAGATCTATGTCATATGATATAACTAAAGAACTGGGACCTTACCATGATGTGCTAAAATGTCAGGTGTGCGGGCGAGAGAGAGGGATGGAGCTATACACTCTATGTAGCTCTATCTCTTTAACAGTTCAGTTTAGGTCGTAAAATGGATCGCACTAAGAGCTCGTGGCATGACCTCTGCTTTAAAAGTTATTAAATGTTAACTTCGTTCTGATATTTTTAATACATTTTATAGTTTTCAGGCAACTTTGCTATTAGTTATTCACTAGGCACTTGTTTTCATTTTTGGGTAAACGGCTACACAACTGTCGATTGCAATTGATGATGAGAAAATCTCGTAAATATCCAAATAGGGTTGATGCATGACTGCCAAAAGAAAGACCGGGGCATGGAACTGATGCTTTGAAATAGTTAATTTGCGCCGTATAAAGGGGTGCTACGCGGGCGTAGGCGGGAGTATGAGTATGTATACGCCCTAAAGATTTCGCGCGAACGAAATCACAAGCACCAGCTGGTAAAAATTATGTCTGATGGTCTGAAATTTATTCAAAAAAGGATGGTGTCTCTAAATCTATACGAATCCCGACTGTCCCCGGTGTCCTGCATGACGTGTTAGCTTCCTATATTCTTGCAAATAAATACATCATTAATTCCCAATTTTTAGGCTACTACTGGTGCAACAACGCTCTTCTAGTGATCTTCCTCTCGCCGCCGTTCGTTGAAATCATCAAGATAGTCATGGGGTATGAAGTGCCTCTCATCCTGCCGTTCTTCTACTGGTTCCCCTTCGATCCCTTCCAGGGGGGCTACTATGAGGTTATATTAGTGGCACAGACTTGGCATGGTAAGTGAAAGTTATTTTAGTACCATTGTAGAGTGCCTGGAGATTTTACTTCGGCTTACAGTTAGGTATTGTGGATAAATTTCGAAAAAACAAACTGACCAAGTGTGAAACGAACTCGAGCACGCAGGGTTCCGTACCGTCCGTAGCAACTAACGGCAAAAAAGTCCCGTTTGATGTATAGGAGCCCCTCAAAGATTTATTTTATTGTTTTTTTTTTTAATATTTGCTTGACCATGAGACACGATTAAGCAAAAACCAACTCTCAACAAAAAAAACATTTCATCACATTTATTCGTGGAACCTAAGCAAAACAAAATGAACAGTGATTTATTTTGTTTTTTAGAAACATCCATAACAGCGTCTATTTTCACTGATAAATTACCCTTCACATTTTTCATCATCGTCTGCATTTTTTCGATTAAAAACGGTTTCTGAACGGGAAAGTAATTAATTATATTGTTGTCATCTTGAAAGTCCATCGCGATTACGCCTCGCTTTTTCTTCTCGTGTGAAGTTGAAACAACGCCTTTATTTTGAACGACAGTGATTAATCTAGTAACTAGATCACTCAACGTGTACTCAACATGCCCGTCAAGCCTTTCTGAATGCTCCTGCAGTCTAGAACAATATTGGTGGCATAAAACAAAACAAAACTAAAAATTTAAATGTATATATATAGCATGTAGGAATTTTATCATTCACGTTGAAAATATTAAATATAGGGGCTATTTTTATTCTATTAAAGGTTATTGCGGCCAAACATAATAATAGTAGAAGCACTATGTTGCCCGAGAATAAAAAAGGTTTAATACGGCTGAATTTTTAAGTTTAGAATAGTACATTTTGATACAAGTGCAGAAAGTTTGTCATCGCGACCGAGGCGGAATTCACACGAGCCGTAGGCGAGTGTGTTATGGAGCCGAGGGCTACAGTGACAAATTTGCACATGTCTAAAATGACTTTTTATAATACACTTACGAAGAAATCAACAAACGGGGGTTGACCGGCGACTTGCGGGGGTCGACGCGCGCCCAGTCTGATACGATAAATGTAATCACATTGTGGTGGGGGAGAGCACGCGCACTTTTCTGCACTAGTGCGGAAAGCAGTCTATTGCGTGCCTAAAAGCGGTGGCATAAGAGCGGGTTTTCGAGTAAGTGTATTGAAAAACCTATATACAACCTTGTCCAGAGCTGGGCCGTGTTTTGGCATCTCCCTTTATAAAAAAAGACAATAATAAGTGTTGAAATAAATCATTATTTTTAAATATTTGACTAAAACACGTAGAAGCACATTTAAATTACGGGATATTATAGGTCTGATTTTTTTTATACATCTTGAAAAGTTATGTATTTTCTCGCTATAATTTCAGGCATTCATTCACTATAAACCATCGACATACAACGATCTTTAAATAAAACTGTTTCCCGTCATCATCGTTTTATTCTTACCAATCATGTTTGTCACAGTCATCTGGCTAAATTAGCCAGCTAACTGAACGGCCCAGGCGTCCAATTAGCTGGCTAAATCGTCCATTGTAGGTATATTTCTAAACCCAAAAAAACATATGACATCACAGTGGAAAACTATTAATTTTCCACTGTGACGCCATAGTAAAAAACTGGGCAAGAGCAAGTCGGACTCGCACTTTAAGGGTTGCGTACAAACTCACCTATGAAAATAATTCAATTCCCGTATCTCTCGAAGATTTTTCCGAATCGCAAAAAAAGTATATTTTTCAGATTTATTCCTATACCTATGCTATAAGACCTTGCTTTATGCCAAATTTCAGGATTCTGGTTCAAGTCTGGTAACAAATACTAAAAACAGAATAAAATAAATATTTAAGTGGGGCTCAAGCTCAACAAACGTGATTTTTTTGCCGTTTTTCTCTACGTGGCGGTACGGAGCCCTTCGTGCGCGAATCCGACTCGCACTTGGCAGGTTTTTTATTTATCTGTGCTCACGATGTCACGACTGAGGCAACAACGAACGTACGTTTTATAATTTTTGTTACATTAATTTCGCAATATCATTCCAGAAAATGAGCGTCAGTCACAGATAAATAAAACAATACCGTTAGTAAACATTTTAGATTTCGCGAGAAACTGAATCGTGCTAGTTTACTACACGTCTGTCGTCTGTGTGACAGTTTCCGGAAAGTAATAATAGCCTTTGCCCTTTTTCATCAGAAAGTAGGTCAGTTCATTATCCGGTGTATAACATACTAGCTGCTGCCATCGACTTTGCCCGCGTGATGGTAGAAAATTATTCTAAGGGAACATATTCCCGGGATAAAGGGTATCCTATGTGTTATTCCGGGACATGTTCTACCCGTGTACCAAGTTTGTTCGAAATCGATTCAGTAGTTTTTACATAAAAGAGTAACAAACATACAAACTTTCGTGTTTATAATACTAGTAGGTTCGGTACCTATCCGAATCAATTAGAACTAACTTAAAGCTCCCGTAGACATGCGCGACGCGGACATGCGACAACGATGGGGTTTTTTTTTCAGTGGGAAAATCATCTTATGACATCCCGCGCTCTTGGGCGGGGCGGGAGATAGTGTCAGACTTTTACTGACTAAAATCCCACTCCTGTTCCTTTGTTCCCTTTTGTACCAGGGCCGAGTCTTCCTTTCACAATCAGACCCTAGGCCCAAGTAGGCTTCGACCCTGCTGGGACATCTTCTTGAGGCGCGCGAGGAATAGTACACGCCGTCCGACCACGATGAGTCGAAAATTCCATCGAACAATTTCTATATTATTTGTTTTCTTCTTGTTCCCTTTAGCATGTTACTTGGGGTTTTTTCTACGTTTATATTAAGGGGATGAAACATTGTAACTAAAAAGGTATGAATGTAAATGCAGATGAATGAAGTGGATAGCGGCCAAAAGATCATGGATTATTACATGAGTGATCTATATATGTAAAAGGAGAAACTGACTGACTGACATATCAACGCACAGCCGAAACTACTGGGACTAGAAGTGTAAAATTTTTCACAAGGTTTCCTTTTATGTCGTAAGCAAGCACTAAGAGCGAATTTACCCATATTCGCCCCCTCATGGGATGAAACGGGGATCCAAAGTTTGTATGGAGAAACCTACTTCCACGCGAGCGACGCCGCCGCCAGATGCTAGTATGAAATAAATCTAATATGAATCAGTGATAACGTAATCAGTGATCCCTTTTTGTTTCGTATTCGTTACATCCTTGACGTTTCATCTTTTCTAATTAAGTACAAGTATATGAAATTGGGCTTCGCCGCAGTCATGAGACAGGTAATTAGGGTTGCCATATCACAGAGTCGTCTTTTGGAATAAATAAACAAAAAAAGAAAAAATATTTTTATTTGTACTTTTTTAATTACTCTTGAATTAGTTAACAATAGGTCAACAAGTTAAAAACTTTAGACAAAAGTATCATATAAAACGGCAAGAGAAAACGAAATATTTCGTATCGCTGCCTTTTGTGTAAATTTTACAAAGGTGTGTGAGTGATGAATATTAGTTTTTAGATCACATAGATACTACATATATATAAACTTATCGCTTAAAATATAGCTTTTGCTCCATTCATCCGTTTTTAATCATGTTTTTGGCTTGGATACTATTTCTTTAAGCCATCTCTTCGTACTTACAGTTAGATTTGTAATATTTGAAAGCAAATGTATCGGGTCAACGTCCTCGGCAAACTTCGCTCCTCCTTAGTCAACACTACAACAAAATTCTCAGCTCAATTTTATCGAGATCGACTTTATTTCAATTATTCACGTATATTGTCTAGTTGTGCAGACGCTTTAAATACAAAACTATGTCAGTTTTACATCTCAATATCTACTAGTAATCAATTGGAAATTAATTAAAACAGCTACTGAACTTCACTCTAAAAGAAGTCCGCCTAAAACTCATATTCCAATCATGGGACAAAGATAACTAAAAAAGAAGGCGCCAATCAATAAACTTGCCGAATAAAAAAAAGCACAGTTAAGTGTAAATAAAATAAAACACGAAAATTTATAAGAACACAAACAATTTAGTTTATTTCTTGCTGTATTGATTGATTATATAAAATAATACAATCAATATAATTTGTACTACGATCACCATTAAAATCAACTAAACTTTGTCAAAAATTAACATTATTAAAGTAAACTAATACTAAACTGATCCCTTGATTGAATCCTTATAAATGAAAATGTAAGTATATTTCTATTTCTGTGTGGTTTTCAGTGCACTTGTAACAGTACTAGAATTTTGTCAGAAAACAGTAAAACAGTAATAACTAACAATAACATTGAATGTTTACTCGATATAGTTTTCAGTCAAAAAATATACAAAAGGTACGAAATTTCAGTTAAGATTAGATATTTTTATTTCAAGGGGGTCCGCCAAACAAAAATATAAACAAACAAAATGGCCGCCCACCTGATTCTACCGATTTATAATATTTATTTGGCTACATGTATAACATATATCATTGGAAACGGCATTCTTGTACAAAATAGTTACATAAGATGTACCTTTTTACTCGGATTTTTTATATTCGGCTTGGCCGAAGCTTCGGCTGGTTTATGGCCGAAAACAAAAATATAGCCGAATATCCATTTTTTTTGGCCGAAAATGGCCGAAAACGAAAACGAGTATTCGGTCGGTCACTACATACGTGGGCTCAGTTTGTTTTTACCTTTTTTCGCATAACAACATTATTAATATCTAACATGATAATCACAACAACACTATCCAAGTAACCAAGTCAATAAATCATCTTTTGATTACGAATTGTCTATATCACCATCGTTCAAATATATCACAGTATCCATGTTAAGTTGGTCCATTTTCGCGTAAAACATGACTTCTCCTATTAATTTTTCTGCTAAACATCGTTGTAATTTCGGCAGCTCCTTGAGCTGAGAACTTATGGATTTTCCAAACGTGTCTGCTGATGATTCCCCTTCTGGAGTAGTTAGATTGACATTGTAGGATGGGGTCGTGTCGACCAAGTCTACTTCCTTTTTGATCACATGATCTGTGTTGAACTTTGATGAAATCTTGGGCCTTTTGCGTTCGGGTTCCTGAAATCAGAATAATTATGTTCTGTAGTTAAATCGAAATTTATACCCCACATTATGGATATGACGCGCATGTACAAACAGACAGTGTTTTTAATGAATCAGTAACTTACTTTATAATTACAGAACCAAACTTAAAAGTTATATAATGTGTTTTTTTTTATATCCCATAACTCTAGGATATAAATGAAACAATATCAAAGATAATTGAAAAATAATTAATATATATATTAAAGATAATTTAACTATCAAAGATAATTGAAAAATAATTATATATATTAATTATTTTTAAATTATCTTTTTTTTTCATTTTCCATACAAAATAATTCGATAAATTCACGATCATTAATGTAAAACACCCTTACGTGAAATATGACAGCGAAAATATGTAATGTCATTTGATTATTTCCTTACAGAATAAAGACCTTGAGTTATGGGATATCAAAAACAACACATTGTATAGATCCTCTTAAATAGTTCTATAATACCTTTATTTAAGGTGGGAAATCATCAACTATATATGATAACTCGGCCCACTCTCGATGGAGTGAGATGTAATACTTTCACTGACTAAATCCCGCCTGTGTTCCTTCAGTTGCCCTTTGCGTTCTTGGACCACTCTTTCGAACTTTCCCGCAGTCCAAGCAATATACCTTACCTACATGATACTCATTTTATGTCAAAATACTTACTTCACTCTTGTTATCGCTGTCACTATAATGTTCCGTTTTCATTATAAGCGGATCCGAGTCGCTATCCAGAAAACTAAATAACTGGTAGTACCACAGCATCGGTACATGTATAGTAGACCGACTTTCGTCGGCCATACTTTTCTCCACCTGAAATTATAAAAATAACTCAAACTTTACAACAAATTACTAAGTTTAACTCAATACTTATAGATTTTTAAACGAAATTACTATAAGAATCTGGCAACACTTTGTGCACAAGTCATTCATTCATTCAATTGTTGTCAAAGTCACTGACACTTTCCATTTGACGTTTACATTTTGATGACAAAACTTCGCCTGGGCATAATATAATAATAATATTGTTTTACTTTATATTCACTTTGTGTTACAAACCTTTTTCTTCTCCCGCCTATATGCTGCTCGCATATTCTCTAGTTTCTTTTTCAGGTCACTAACACTAGCCCCTTTATCAAATTTGCGATAGTACACCAACAAACTTTCGTATGCTACTTGTCTTGCTTCTCGATTGCTATAAAGCTCATGGTTTGGGTCCCATAGGCCTGGTAAATCTCGATAAAGTTCTAAAAGTCGAATTATAACTTCGCGTTCAGAAATTACTGGCCGATTATCGTCCATTTTGTAAACATGCGCGGGTTCGACGCGTCGTCTCCCGACCGGCCCTGACCACGTTTCGGTCGGTACTGAATGTCAGACCGAATGCGTCCAATCTTTCACACAAGCCGATTTGGTTCGGTGCGCCATGTTGGTGAGCATTAGAATGAGATGAAAGATAACTTCTACAACTAAAAAAATAGGTAGATTAAAATCCATAGGTACTATTATTATTAGGCATATTTTTAGCTGTGCATCAAAAATGTTATTCTTCACTAAAAATACTATAATTGTACAGCAAATATCAATGGACTATTTACCTTCAAGGTATTTTTTTTTTAAACCACCCAGATTAGCATAATTTAGTGCACAATTAGTATTTTTGGTGGAACAAAGATATATTTTTTACTATAAAACAGGAACAAATAGAGGAATAGGGTCGAAGCCTACTGGGGCTACGGGTAGTGTGAAAGTGAAACCCGGGGCCCTGGGACGAAGGCAAAGAAGGAACACGAGTGGGTTTTTAATCAGTAAAAGTCTGACACTATCTTCCACTCCAACCAAGTGCGGGATTAGTCACTATATGATATTCCCACATAAAAAAAATTAGGAATAGTTAAATAAGTACTACCCAACTATATACTACCTAAATATTATTACAAATTCTCAGGCAGATCTGCTGGAAGAAATTTCTTTGGAAATAAGCAATACCTTTGTACTCTTGTCTACTTTGTATTGTCTTTTTCTGTTTTTGTGTGTAAGTAAATAACTGCGAAAGTAACTTGGTATGTTAGTTCGTCTGACCAAGTGAATTTGGATAAAACTAATACACGGCACATGGGTTTTTTTTCCCAGGAGCATATTTTGATTTATTAGATGCTTTCCGACTTTCATGGGCGAACACTGTCAAATAAAATAATAATAATTGCACCTGCATGTCTAGATATTTTTTTAAGTTAGAGATATTATGTAGGATTGGTCGCTCAGCAAATCGCAAAACTGACTAATTGAGATGTTTAGGCGCCCTTTAAGGCAGTTTTAGATAAGTATTGGTTAACTTTACATACTAACGACATTTAAAGTCGTTAGTGTGCACCTACCATATTGTCTCTTCACGACCTTAGGCCGACTGGTAGGTACAGGATGCCCAAAAGCATTTAGTCCGAGTTTGTACTTTATGTTGCATGAAGATTAAATAAATAAGTCTTTCGGATTTTTTTCTGTGGACCTAATTAACTATATTCGATGATTAATAGACGCAGTAAGTAATTAGGTTTGTAGCTACGCTGCGTCTCGCGGGTTCGATACCCACACGTAACAAATAACGCCTTGCTGTCCCAGGTCTGGGTATCTTGTATTTGAGAGTTTACATACTTATTTATGAACACACCCACGATACAGCAGTCAACTTCAACTCTTCATTAATGGCATTTGTTGAAGAGACACCACAACTTTGTCAATAACACGTGCGAACTAATAACAGACCATAAAACACTGGAGTTTTTTTTTTTTTAATAACTGTTAAGCAGGTATAAAAAAAAAATGATATTAAAAATAGAAGAATTTATTCGCAAACGCAAACTGACACAGTGACTACAACAGAGTAAAAAAGATGGAAAAGATACAGGAGTCATTCTTAGTAGTCACTTTGGACAGGTCACTCACAGTTATAACGACTAGGGCCTTGAGCACTGTAATGAGGGTTTTCAGGAAAACTGGAAAAAAATATTTTTATTCAAATCTATTAACCCAACCGTTACCAAGGAGTAGGCTTCAGAAAGTCACTGTTTTATGGCACTAAATGGGAGTAAGAGCCTTAACAGCTCATTTCAATCTTACTAGTCCATAACGTCACTGTGCGACACTCTTCCAGGACTCATAACAATCTGGTTCATGCTGTGCGGAGACTTGCTGTTCTGCATCTTCCTGAGCCACATCACGACTCAGTTCGACCTGCTGGCTGTCAGGGTACGAAGACTGGTGTACGTCCCCGTGGATAAGCAGCTGGTTGATGATTATCCGCTAGGTAAGTTAGCAAAAAAATCTACCTTGGCTTATTGGAAAAATATTTTAATTTTTTCAATAATGAAAAAAAAATAAAGGCTGAATAGCTGGCCGGCCACAAAAAAAAAAACAAAATAGTTCCCGCCTATTTTGTTTTTTTTTTTTTGTGGCCAGTGGCAATCCGGTAATCCGATCTTCATTTGTTCTTTCGAGTTGTTGAGTTTTGTTTACATTTCCGTACAGCAGAGATTTTCACGTTAAGTTCATCAGACTCAGATGTGGATATAACGCCTGATTTCATAAGAAAAGAGGTTAAAGCATTAGTGGAAAACTTTTTATCGCTTAAATCACATGAGTGTCGTATGATTTTAGACAGGTAGAAGGTACCTGTCTAAAATCATACGACCACTAATACCTGAGTGGTATAAGTAAGTTTTTTTTAATTTTATTTTTACTTTCCTTGTATTAGTAATAAAACAATGTTTACCTCGGGCTAAAGACTTATATTTAGTCCCTCGAACTATTGGCGACCTCGCTACTCTCGGACGCCAAACTCCTTCTCGGGACTAAATAGGTTACTTTCACCTCTAGAGTAACAATGTACTATTTCTTTACCTTACTTACCTTATCCCATAGTGAACTGCAAAAGGCAAAAAACGTACGATAATTTGAATTTCGCGGGCTACTGGAGTATTCACCTTTTATTTCTGGAACACACCAGAGATAAGTACGCAAGCGTTATTATTAGTTTTTTGAAATTCATCGAAGTTTGTTGGTGCCCTACCTATCTAGCCATAGCCCACATGCAGTTATAGCACACCATGCCCTGGGCTTTCTTTTGAGGTAGGAAGTTAAGTTATCAAATAACTTTTCCTACTCTGGATGGAGGAGCGAGAGGGAACGTCAAATTTTCACTGACTAAAAATTATGTGCTCCTTCAGTTATCCTTTGCATTTCAGTGTCACAGCTTTAGTCTACTTTTCCCATCCTTGAATAGTTTTAAAATACTAAGTTTTAATAAGGGACTTCGATTCAACTTCCCGTCGTTAAAAATTAAAAAAAAAACTAGTGCACCATTCGACAAAAGAGAAGGACAAAGTGAATGATCAAGGTGACAATTAACAAAAGATTCTAATTAACCTTAATTAGAGACACAATTAAAAAGCGATTGTCTCGCGTGGATCCGCGTCTAAAACACACGAAAGGTTTAAGCGGTCTTTATTAGAAAGGTCTAAGCAAGGGTCACGTTTGAAGCGAGTCCACCCTTTGACTTGATTAAAATGCAAGTTGCCTTTGCGACTCATATGGAAACGGTAAAAGGAGTTGGTAAGTAGTACTTAGACAAGACAGCGTCGCTAAACTAGAAATTAACGACACGGTGTGGTACGACGCGACAACGTGCCAAAGTCAGACACCACACCATTTGGCAGAGGCGTAGCATGGACTAATTTAGACGTGGGCGAAGGCACATCAGCGAGGCCTTTTTCTTTCATAAATATGAAAACGAGATAGCGACTTTCGCAACCCAGTGTTCGACCATATCGTCGCTTAGGTGCATCAGGTGAAATAGGGGTCAAACGCGAGCCTATCAATTAATAAAAAAAAATCGGTATCCGTTAGTTTGCTACGATTTTGTAGATACGTACTACTTCGAAGTTTTTCGGCATAACACGCCATGGATCCTTACTATAACGTGTTACGAGTGAGAAAGGATGGAGCTTTACACCCTATAAAGCTCCATCCCTGTTTCAGTTTAATTTAGGTCGTGAAAATTGATCGCATTAAGCTCATGGTAGGGCCTCAGGTTAGTTTAACGTTTTCTTTATCAGGTCTAGATATTTTTCGTTTCGTTTTTGTTCTTTAGACAACTACTTGGGCCATTCTACTTATTCTTTAGATTGTATATACTCCTACTGTTCTAGCAGTACTTAGAGATCGCGATCTGAGAACAATTATTTGAAGAATCGATTTTGTAGTTAATAAAAATCAATTTTTAAATTCAATGGATCGATCTGAGAAACTTGAAATCAATTCTGTGAATCGATGTCAGAAACTTGAAAACTTTCTGACATCGATAATATTTTTAGGTTTCCAAATGGCAAAAAACGGATCCCTTATGGATTCGTCATGTCAGTCTGTCTGTCACAGCCACTTTTTTCCGAAACTGTAAGAACTATAATAAAAATAGAAAAAAAAAACAATAAATTGTGGTGGTTCCCCATACTTGAACTGAAACTCAAAATTTTTTTCGTCATACCCATACATGTAAGTGGGGTATCTATGGGATGCGGGATAGGTAGGTCTTCAAATTCAAAGCATTTATTTCAAATGGAGAAGAATGTGCAAGAAACTCCATGGACACTCTTTTCAATCATGTTTTGCAATTACAAATATCTCTGTTACATGTTGCTTGTCACTATCATGTGAGAACAATGTCAATAAAGTGAAAATAAAAACTAAATATAGATTCAAAAATAATATTAAGGTTTCTAATATAATTTTTTTTCTAAACTGAATAGTTTGCGCGTTTCCTTCCAAATTGGTAAAATGTGTGTTCTACCCTGTAACTTCTAAAATAAGAGAATGATAAAACTAAAATAAATATATGATGTACATTACCATGCAGACTACCATCAAAAATTGGTTTAAACGAGATCTAGTAAGTAGTTTTTTTTTTAATACGTCATTATTCGTAAACCGCAATTTACCTTACAAGTTTGTACGGAACCCTCAGTGCGTGAGTCCGACTCGCACTTGCCTTTTTTTTGTTTCTGCGGAATGGAACTATATTAATAGATATTTAAAAAAGTTGAAAGCCCTTATTTTCCTCAAGTTAATTTATAATAATACTAATTACGGAACGTTACGGAACCCTATAAAAAGGTAAAATTATTTTTTGTTCAAAATCGATTTTTCATCCATCGAAACGTAGAATGACTCTCCTACCTCTATCCTAGATCAATGTTGAATTCCTGAATCTTGATTTATAGGTACGTTTATATGTAAGAGTGCGGTTCCTCGTTACTATTAACGAGATGTGGGTGGCATAACAAGAGGTCTCGACGAGCTCTTGCAAAGGTCGAGCATTTCAGACTTAAAAAAAAAGGTAGCATAAACTCTAGGTTTTTAGGTCTATACTGAAAAGTGGAAAGGGAATCTTTTGTCTTGGTATGGTCATGTGAAGAGAAGGGATGAAATGAGTTTACATGTGGATGGATGGAGAGGAAGAGGGAGACCAAAGAAAAGATGGATGGATTGTGTGAAGAGTGATATGAAAGAAAAGAAAGTTAGTGATAGCATAACGAGTGACAGGGCAGAATGGAAGAAAAAAACGTGTTGCGCCGACCTCAATAACACGGGACAAGGGCAGGAAGATGATGATGATGGCACCTAAGCTTAGATAGGCTGCTCATTTACTAGCAGACTATTCGAAAAATAAGTTCGTAAGTACTTGAGATAGGCGCTCTCTCATTGTCTTTCTATTGTGTCTCTAATTACGGTATTCGAAAGGTACCTCTATCATTATTTGCTTATCATTTTCGGCACTCTTGTTACAAGGCCTATCAAAACTGACTCAAAACAATCCAATTATTTTCCTATCCCGTGGCCTTACCACGAACTCTTAACGCTATCCATTTGACAACCGAAACTGAACTGTTAAAGGGATCCCGGATGACATGGTTGAGCACACGGTGAAGGTGTGCCCCGCCTGGGCAGAGCAACGCCGTGTCCTCGTGGGGGCGATCGGCGACGGTGTTCTCTCGCGCCGGGCCTTAGTATAGGCCATGGACCGGAGCGAGTAGGAGTGGCAGGCGTTCGTCTCCTTCTGCGAAGCAGTAATGCTAGCAAACGAGGCAGCCGCACGCGTGAGGCAACGGTCCTTACGCCCCAACCGCCGCCGAGATTCAGATCCCGATTTCCAGTCAACGTAGGCGCGGGCTTGCGGACGGCGACCAATGACAAGCTCGCCGTCCGACCGTCCGGTAACCGTCCGGACCGAGCCCTAGTCGTCGACGGCGCGTACTGTTCCACGCGCGCCTCAAGGAGATGTCAGCAACTGTAGAGGCCCAGCAGGGTCGAAGCCTACTGGGGCCAAGGGTCTGTTCTGAAAGGAAGACTTGGCCCTGGTACGAAAAGCAAAGACGGAAAAGGAGTGGGTTTTTAGTCAGTAAAAGTCTGACACTAGCTCCCGCCAAGAGCGGGGGATGTCATTAGATAATTTTCCCACCGAAAAGAAAAAACCAGACCTGTTTAAGACATATTATAGGGTGTATATAGCTCTATCCACCTTTCTCGCTCGCAAGCCTGGCATTTTAAGGTCATGGTAAGGTGTTATGCACAACGCTTTAAAAGTATAAATGATATATTGGTCCGACCAACCTGTTATAATACGTATTTCCTGCGATCTCCTTTGATATCAGCTAACTGAGTATTCTTTATTTTAAGGTGAATACTGTCAAAGTTATGCACAGAAGAACAAAGACCTAATTGACGCTTTTGGTGACAAGGATTGGGAGGAGAAACACCAAAAGGATCTCTACGAGATAATTGTGAGACACAGGGCGTTAGTCAGGTAAGTGCATGCTGAATAGGATATTATTACACTCATTTTTGAAAAGTGTCTCAATTAGATTCTATAGTGCTAATAAACCACAAAAAAAAACTACAATAGTACATTTGATTCATGGATGCATGGATTCGCACGAGCCGCGGTAGACGAGTGTGTTATGGAGCCGAGGGCTACAGTGTCAAATTTGCACCTTTATCAAACGACTTTTTTCAATACCTACACTTACGAAGCAATGAATAAAGGGGGGTTGACCAGCGACTAGCGGAGGTCGACGCGCGCCCAGCCTGATACGATACATGTTATAACATTGTGGCGGGGAGAGCACGCGCACTTTTCTGCACTAGTGCGGAAAACAGTCTAATGCGTGCCTAAAAGCGGTGGGATAGAACGGGTTTTCGAGTAAGTGTATTGAAATTTTTTTATTCAGTCGCTAAATACCCTAAAAAGTCATTTAAAATTTACATTTTCTTTCGAGCGTAATTTAACGAAAATACAGAATGCAGTGGATGCCATATTCATTCGTTATTTGGCTGTGTAAACAAATGTGCTGATATTCACTCAGTATCTGGCCGATCAGTTGACAGTTGACAACTGTCACTTTAGTTTACACAGCCGAATGACATACATAATGACATGTGGTGTATATTTCATGGTGATAAAGAACAGATAAAAAAGACTGAAAATTTTGAATTGAATTTTAAAATTTATTTTGTTATTTTATGAACAAAATCTGAAACTGAAACTTACCGACTGCTTTTTGCCTAAGCTATCTTAATATATATATTTTTAGATTTTTTCTCATCACTACATAGTATAAAACAAAGTCGCTTCCGCTGTCTGTCTGTCCCTATGTATGCTTAGATCTGTAAAACTAAGAGACGGATTTTGATGCTTTTTTTTTAATAGATAGAATGATTCAAGAGGAAGGTTTATGTATATAATGCATGCATAATAAAGTAGAGAAACACTGATAATTTTAGAGGTTTCTAATGTGATGTCGTAAATAAACAATTTTTTTTATGCTTGCATTGCAAACGCTGGCTGAAATCTACGAGCTAGATCAAAATAATGTACTACAGTATTGTACACCTTAAAAAGGTCTACAAAAAAGTCCACAATAACCATTTTTTATCCTTTAATTTTTACGAGAAATAATGGCTTATTTACGAAATGATTTTAAGCAATACAGCATTTATCTTTATCCAATTAAGTACCTTAAATACATTATTCATTTAATATAGATTAATATAGCATTTTACAGCGTGTAATTTAAATGAATATTTTCGAAGATATTAGGTACAGATTTAAAATGTAGGGATATGTCCCTACATTTTGTTATGTTATTTACCGCAGTTGCGGTAAATAACATGATTCTTTGAAAGATTGATGCGCCGACGCAAATATACTACTCGGTTGATACTGTTCTTGATTTGGAAGCTGGTAATTTTTAACCGACTTAAAAAAAAGCAGGTGGTTCTAAATTCAATTGTATTTATTTTTATCATTATTATTTTTTTACGGCTGTTACCTCAGAACTCCGTCGTTTATGGACCGATTTGCATTTTTTTTTCCCCTAATAGTATAGGCTTCCAGATTGGTCCCATTTTATCAAAATCCAGTTCTGATGATGGGTTCCATAAGAAATCGAGGGAACACCTCAAATATTATAGGCAACTATATAGTGATTATAGTACATGACATGTCAAGATTGTTTACATTTAGTTAATTACCTAAATAGATGGAGTATAGGGACATATTTTTTTTTTTAGAATTTATATTTATTTAATATTATGTATTTTACTTTTTTATAATTTGTGTTACAGAGACGAACCAACTAGATCTAATATAATACCCGAAATATTTTAAAAAGCCCAGGGTCAACATGTTTGTATGATTTTTGCATAATGGACTCAGTTTGGACTGAGCAACAGAAGTTAAAATTCTCAAGTCACAATATTATTTCAGTCTTAATCAAAGGTAAAAACTTGTCAAATTGTAGAGAAAATAAACATTGCAACTGCGGTGCGATTGCGAATGTTCTCTACAAATACGAGAGTTACCCCTCTTTGTTTCGGGTGGAAAATCATTAAACAATTTCTCCTGGTCTGGGTGGGGCGAGAGGGTGTCAGATTTTTACTGAATAAAACGCAACTCTTGTTTCTTCAATTGCTCTTAGCGTTCCAGGGCCTCAAGTCTACTATTACAGTAGTGTCAGAATGATCTTTCATTGATTTCATAATTGTTGATTTTGACAAGTTTGGTAATCTACTAATATAATGGCATCATTATGACTTTCCAATGGTTACTGACTAGTTTAAGATAAACAGTGCATTTTCGAGAAAACATCGCTGACGATTAGACAGCGGCAGAGACTGAAAATCCTCCCGACTCGGAGTTGTTGCCGCGCTCGATAGATGGCGTTGTACGTTCGAAAGCGAATCCTGAATCGCGCTATGGTTTCGTTACACAACGCAGTACTTAGTCCTAGAAAATCTTAACGATTTTTACTTTTACGATACAACGTTATACAGTAAAATACATAAATTTTTGAAAAATCAGTCTTATATTGTGTAAAGGCTGATTTTATAAAAAAGTATACTTATCATTATTATTAGTCTGTTATGTTTCACTGCAGAGCAAAGGCCTTCCTTCGATTCTTCCATTCTCTGTTTGTAGCCAATCCTTAAATTCATGAAATCATGATCCTATAGGTTTTTTTTTATTTATTTATTCATTTCATCAACAAATTTACATTTGTGTCAAATGGTTGAAATTTTAACAATATAATAATACATTCAAAAACCACAATACTAATAATTGTGATGAGTAAAATGCTTATTGCACATTTTTCTAACACACTTGGTAGGCGATACCCAAATGAAGAATGCCTAAATAATTTTGCATATTTATCATTAATATTTTATTTTTATATTAGCGGACCCGGCGAATTTCGTATCACCTAATAATAATGATAATGCCATCTAATAGCATTACCATAACAGCAGAATGCATTTTATAATGATATTTTAATTACAGATGGCGTTGTACTCGGATTTTTTTTCGTGATTTTTTTTTCCATTTTTCTTACTGTTAAAACCTTTTCTGGACTATCTCGAATAGTTCAAGACCAATATTAGCCAAATCGGTCCAGCCGTTTTTGAGTTACGGCGAAACTAACGAACAGCTATTCATTTTTATACATATAGGTTACATTTAAATGTCACCTAGTAGTCTACTATTAACATCATTGTCAGTAATTGACTGGCCTGTTGGTCTAGTGGTTAGTGGCCCTGACTACTATGCCGGAGGTCGTGGGTTCGATTCCCACCCAGGACAAATGTTTGTGTGATGAGCACGATCATTTGTTCTGTATCTGGGTGTAATTTATCTATATATGTATGTATTTAGAAATATATAAGTATGTTTATCAGTTGTCTAGTACCCAAAACACAAGTTCTGCTTAGCTTGGGACTAGACGGCATTGTGTGATAGTTGTGGAATATTATATTAAGTATATTATAATTGTCGCGTCACTTTTTATTCTAAACTAAAATTAAAGAAAAAGAATGAGATTCCTAAAAGAATCTAGCCAAGAACAATAAAGAAGAAAGAAAGAAAAAGTTCTGGGCTGCAACTACTTGCGACTATTTTTGGTACATTGGGTCGTAACGTATATCGACCTAAATTTAGGCTGGGCCTTACGAGGGTAAGTCCGCCTATGTACCACTACTGTAGATGAAATTTAAATAGATAAATACATAATAAAACTAAAGATTCGTCTTTAGTTTTATTATGCATTTATATATCCATAATCCTAATCATCTTCCTGCTCTTCAAATCAAATCAAATCCTTTATTATTTGCATAGAATGTAGGTACAATACAGTGATACAAAAATATAGTGAGCCAGGTTTTTTTTTTAGGTGGGAAATTCATCTTATGACAAATCCCGCTCTCGGGCGGAGCGGGAGATAGTGTCAGAGTTTTACTGACTAAAAACCCACTCCTGTTCCTTCGTTGCCTTCGTCCCAGAGCCCGGGTTTCGTTTTCACACTACCCATGGCCCCAGTAGGCTTCGACTCTGCTGAGCCCCTACGATTTGCTGACATTTCCCTGAGGCGCGCGTGGAACAATACGCGCCGTCGACGACTTGGGCTTGGTCCGGACGGATACCGGACGGTCGGACGGCGAGCCACCCACTGCTCGCCGTCCGCAATCCCGCGCCTACGGTCGCCGGAAATCGGGATCGGAATCCCGGTGGCGGTTGGGGCGTGAGGACCGTTACCGTTGCCTCACGCGATCGGCCGCCACCTTTGCTAGCATTACTGCTTCGCAGAAGGAGGCGACCGCCTGCCACTCCTCCTCGCTCCGGACCATGGCCTGTACCAAGGCCCGGCGCGAGAGATCGCCGCCGCCGATCGCCCCCACCCCACGAGGACACGGCGTTGCTCTTCCCAAGCGGGGCATACCTCCACCATGTGCTCCACCGTGTCCTCCGGACGGTCCACCCAGTGGCGACACCCGGGCGTCGCTTCCGCCCGAATCCGGTGCAAGAACTTCCCGAACTTCCCGTGTTCGGTGAGAACCTGCGTCATGCGGAAGGCGAGGAAGCCGTGAGGTCGTTCCAACCACGCCTCAAAGAGGGGACTTACCGCCATAATTGTGGCGTGCCCAATAGTGAGCCAGGTACATTCTGCCTGAGTTTTGGAATGCAAAATTGTCCCGTTTTATTCAGGGGGCGACCCAACACGTTTCTTTTTCTTCCATTCTGTCCCCCGTCACGCTATTACACTATTTTCTTTCATACACTTCTCACACAATCCATCCATCTTTGCTTAAAAGTGAATCATCGACAGATTTTTTTTTGTATAAAAGTCACCGAACACGGGAAATGTTTGTAAATAAATGTTTAACAGTTTTCTCCTAAAATATTTATTTTTCTGTTATTCGGAAAAATCTACGAGATTCGAATCAGGAATCGAACTATTTACATAGGTAAAGTACGAAATCCTCGTCACTACATAGTATATAACAAAGTTGCTTTTCGTGTCTGTCTGTCCCTATGTATGCTTAGATCTTTAAAACTACGCAACGGATTTTGATACAGTTTTCTTTAATAGATAGAATAATTCAAGAGGAAGGTTTATAAGTATAATATACGCACATTATAGTAGAGGAACACTGATGATTTTAGAGGTTTCTAATGTGATTTCGTAAATAAACGCATTGTTTTGCGCTTACATTGCAAACGCTGGCTGAACCCTAAGAGATAGATCAAAATTATGTACAACAGTATTGTACACCTTAAAAAGATCTACAAAAAAGTCCACAATGGTATATGTCTATCTTTTAGGTATAACCCACAATAACCATTTTTTATCCTTTACTTTTTACGAGAAATAATGGCTTATTTACGAAACTATTTTAAGCATTGCACCCGTGCGAAGCCGGGGCGGGTCGCTAGTAGAGAATAAAATACCTATTAAGGCGTATAGTCCCTTAAATATCTGGCTGGAATTAAATGCACATATACTCGTAATGCCACGTATGCTATGTCCCCGCCCAGCCCCGAACAGCGGCCCCACCGCAGACGCCCTGGCCGACAAAATCAGGGCGTCCTTAGATGCGGAGGAAGCCCGAGTGTCCAGGCCCACAAAGTGCGTTGACATGCGCATTATGGGCCTGGACGACTCCGTGACGGTGGATGAGATTGTGGCCGCCGTCGTCAAGACGGGAGGGTGTTTTACCGACCAGGTCCGGGCGGGCCCCATCCGTGCTGATAGCACGGGCATGGGGGCAGTGACGGTGAGTTGCCCCGTGTCGGCGGCCAAGAACATCACCGAGGAGGGCCGACGGCTTTTGGTGGGCTGGGTCTCCGCGCGGGTAAAACTGCTGGAGCCCAGACCTCTGCGGTGTTATCGCTGCCACGTGGGACACCACGTGGGGGCCTATTGCGCAGCGGAGGTTGATCGCAGTGACCGCTGCTTTCAGTGCAGTCAGCCCGGTCACAAGGCCGTCACTTGCAGTGCAGCGCCGCATTGCTACTCATTTGCGGCGGCAGGCAAGCCGGCCGATCACCGGGCTGGGGGCAGGTCCTGCGATCCCCCCACCAAGGCCAAGGGCAAGGCCCCGAGGCCCATTCCAGCGGATGTTCTCACTGCTGCGGCCGCCAAGTTAGCCACCACCGCTATCGCTTCCGCAGACGCCGCCGCTGCAACCGCCGCAGCTGTGCCCTCACAGGAGGCTCGGGAGGAGACTATAATGGACTGCCAGTAATAGCTCCATTACGTCTCCTCCAGGCGAACATCAACCACTGCGCCCCCGCTCAGGATCTGTTGCTCCAGAGCATGGCGCAGTGGTCGATCAACATCGCCGTTGTCTCCGAGCCGTACCATGTCCTACCCAGGGCTGACTGGGTTCAGGACCTGAACGGCTCGGTAACCTTAATTTCATCGGCCGCGGCTGGTACCCCGTCCCTCGAGGGTATCAAGAGAGGACAGGGTTGCGTGGCAGCACGGTTCGGGGAGATGGCTGTGGTCGGGGTGTACCTCTCCCCGAATAAAACTCTCGCCGAACTCCACAACTCCCTTATGAAGTTGAACGCCGTCGTCGCTGGGTTTGGATCCCTCCCCGTGGCCGTTTGCGGGGACTTCAATGCCAAGAACTTGGCTTGGGGTTCCCGGTTCACGAACCAGCGGAGTCGGATGGTGGAGGACTGGGCACTGGAGACAGGCCCGGTCGTCCTAAACCGGGGTTCTGTCCCCACGTGTGTGCGGATGCGGGGCGAGTTAGTGGTGGACATTTCGTTTGCCAGCCCCGCTCTGTCGCCGCGTGTCGTCGACTGGCGCGTCATGGAGGGGGTGGAGACGTTCTCAGACCACCGCTACATCCGGTTTGACGTCTCCACCCAGACCCCGACCGCGCCGGTCCAACAGACCCCGTGTGGTCCACGGTGGGCGCTGAAGCAGCTGGACCGGGAGCTTCTCCTGGAAGCCGCGATGGTACAGGCCTGGGTGCAAGCACGGGACAGGCCTGTCGACATCGACGTCGAGGCAGAGTGCCATGTCACAAATCTGCGACGTGGCAATGCCCCGAGTCCGGCAAGAACGTGCTCGGCGCCAGGTGTACTGGTGGTCGCCGGAGATTGCTGCACTGCGTAGTGCGTGCAATACCGCGCGGCGCCGGTACGCCAGACATTGCAGGCGCCGCATCCGCCCGCCGGATGCAGAGGCTAGAGAGGCGGAGCTGTACGAGGGATACAGAGCGGCGAAGCGCACCCTCCGAGCGGAGATAAAGCGGGCCAAGTTGGAGGACCGCAACGTGTGGCTGGGGACTCTAAACGGAGACCCATGGGGACTCCCCTACAAGTTGGTGCGAGACAAGCTCCGCCCTTGGGCTCCCCCGCTGACGCAGAGTCTCCGGCCCCAGCTTGTGGAGGGTGTGGTGAGCGCTCTGTTCCCCGCGCGAGGAGAACACTCTCCCCCGCCCATGGCTCCGCCACCTGCGGTGTCCGACGTGGGCCACGACGGCGACGGCGACGACAATGTTCCAGAGGTGACCGAGGTAGAGATGAGTGTGGCGGTACGAAGGCTGAATGCCAAGAATACCACCCCAGGACCCGACGGCTTGCCTGGAAAAGCCTGGGTCCTGGCCATGGAGGAACTCGGGCCTCGATTAAGGGGGCTCTTAAGCGCATGCTTGGAGAGGGGCCAGTTCCCACTTCGCTGGAAGACGGGGAAACTGGTCCTCATCACGAAGCAGGGGCGCCCTGCGGACTCACCGTCTGCGTACCGGCCCATCGTGCTGCTCGACGAGGTGGGCAAGCTCTTTGAAAGAGTTATTGCAGACCGCCTCGTCGCGCCCCTAACACTGGTGGGGCCGGATCTTTCGGACGGCCAGTTCGGCTTTCGCAGGGGACGCTCCACGGTGGACGCTATCATGCGCGTGCGAGCCCTCACGACGGGGGATGCGGTATCCCAGGGCAGGTGTGTCTTGGCGGTGTCTTTGGATATCGCCATCGCCTTCAATTCCCTGCCCTGGAGTAGCATTAGGAGGGCACTCAGGTATCACCGGGTGCCCGACTACCTCTGTCGTGTGATCGAGGCCTACCTGACGGACAGGTTCATCATCTCTCTCCCCGGTCACCAGGGAGAGTGGAAACGGCGAGAGATGTCGTGCGGTGTTCCGCAGGGATCGGTACTAGGACCGCCCTTGTGGAACATCGGGTACGACTGCGTGCTGCGCGGCGACCTCCCTGACGGGGTTAGCGTCGTCTGTTATTCGGACGACACGCTGGTTCTGGCACAGGGAGAGTCGTACCAGGCGGCGGTCGAACTAGCGACACGCGGGGTTGCGATAATCGTGGAGAGGATCCAGCAGTTGGGACTCGAGGTGGCACTGCACAAGTGCGAGGCCATGTGCTTTCACGGCCCTCGGAATGCGCCACCACCGGGTTCCCAAATAACGGTAGGAGGAGTTCACATCGGCGTCGGGTCGACGATGAAGTACCTGGGACTCGTCCGGCTCCCAAACTGGATCGGAATGGGGCTGCCCTTAAGCGGCTTCTGCCTAACCTAGGGGGTCCAGACGCCTCCTGCCGGAGGCTCTACGCAGGAATCGTTAGGTCCATGGCCCTTTATGCGCCGGTATGGGCGCCGTCGGTAACTGTCCGGACCGAGCCCAAGCCGTCGACGGCGCGTATTGTTCCACGCGCGCCTCAGGGTGATGTCAGCAAATCGTTGGGGCCCAGCAGGGTCGAAGCCTACTGGGGCCACGGGTAGTGTGAAAGCGAAGCCCGGGGCCCCGGGATGAAGGCAAAGAGGGAACAGGAGTGGGTTTTTAGTCAGTAAAAGTCTGACACTATCTCCCGCTCCACCCAAGTGAAGAATGATTTTCCTACCAAAAAAAAAAAAACCTATGCTATGTGTGGCAGTAGAGTATCTGTGCATTTAGTTCATAATCAATTCATCCAAGTTACATAGGTAGGTATCTATACCTAATTTCAGTTCAATCCATTAGGAGTAACTGTTTCAAAATCTATTTGCAAGATTTTCCCTAAACAAATATACATAAAAATATTGCAAGTTAAACAAAAGCTTGTAAAAATTGCCTCAACTATGCGACCTAACCTTTTTGTTTCTTGGAGGAAAGGCTCATGGGTATCCTCTGCCCTGTGGACCACCCCAGGGCGGAAGATACCCATGAAAGCCAATATGCATGAAGTCAATATGCATTTAAGCGGAAGTTGCGGCTTCATTTTCTACGCAAATAGTGGAGTAGTCTCAAAAATCCTTTCATTTTTCCTTATATAAATAATATATATATATGTAGGTTTATATTATATTAAATATGTATGTATGTTTATTTTATGTATATATACATTTGATCCCTTGTTTTCTCATTATTCTTTCCTTTTTTTATGCACCTGCCATGTTTTTCTCTTCACTACCCTTGGTTGACTGGTAGAGAATGCCTAAGGCATTAAGTCCGCCTTTGTACCTTTATGTTGCATGAAGTTTTAATAAATAAATAAATAAATAAATGAGGCTTCACAGACAGACACCAGTCTGTCAAACTCTTACTGACTAAAACCACCTTGGTGTTTCCTCGCACACTTGTGTTGGGGTCTGCGGGTGCAGTTGTAACTTCCGCTGCACCTGACTAGTGTTGATCCGCTACCCGTGGGCCCCATCCCGCATAGGTACCTATGTCTAAGAGAGGCTCGCATGGGACACTACGCGCCACCATCTCGGGCCCAGATTGATGGGCCGTCGGATGTCCCCTCATCCCTCGACCCTGGACCTTTTTAAGAGGGTTCGAAGAGGGTGTTATCCACCCTCCCTCACCGCCCGGTGCGCCTGATACGGGGCGGGAGAGAACTCGTAGTAACCTAAACTCTTGATCTGCAGCCGGCTAAACTGAGACATTATTTCCAGGCTCTCCGGTGATGTTGAGGCCATGTTCAGCTTTGCCTTACTCGTCAACTTCTTCAACAGCTCCATTATCATCTGCTTCTGCGGCTTCTGTTGTGTTGTAAGTACTTACAGTTTAGGCCGTACGTCTGTGAGTACGAACCAGAATAAATTGACCTGTAACTCTTTTGGGACTTCGTATATATGGTAGACTAGCTCAAGGTTGTTGCCACTGACGTGATAAAAAGACTCACTCCTTTTTTTCCATGGTGGACTGCAAAATTCCACCGACAACTATTCTTTTTTTGTTTTGTTATTTGTTATTGTTATTTATCGAACAGCTTCTCCCGCTGAGCGGAGTGAAGGGTATGTCTGACTTACACTGACTTAAATCCACACGTTCCCTTTAGTTGCCCTTTGCGTACCAGGTTCGCGGTGAACTCTTACGAACGATCCTGCAGCCAAAGAGGACATAATCTCTTGAAGACCAATTCGGTTTCGAAAACATTCTTCCACTGGTAGAAAGCCATGCTGTCAGTGAGCGTCATCTATTCCTATAACATAATCGGTCTTATAATGTTCCCACTGCTGGGACTTAGACCTCCTCTCTAAGAGAGGGAATTATATCCCTCCATCCAACGATCTATAGGATACCTATCCTATAAAAGTAAATGTAGGTAAGTTGAATGAAAAATTCACGTTTCCTGTGTGATTAAACAATGCTGCAGCCGTAGCATGTATCGGCCCTAGCAGCACCTGCAACAATCCTTACATACAATTTTGCTTCATTTGTGTTCCTAAAACTATTGAATAATCATTGATACGACCCGAGAGAGCCCGCGTCTACCATGGACGGTTTTGCATAGGTGACGTACCTATCCATCCATGGTAGACGCGGGCTTGCAGACGTCGAGTAATGGGTAGCTCCCCGCCTGGCCGCTCGGTAGTTAACCGGACAGAAAAAAAAAACAGCCTGAGGAATGACAACGGAAAAAAAAATAAACAAACACGTCATGTCTACGGTAGAATAGATAAAAAAAAAATAACTGGACCGAGTGGAACTAAAACGTAAAGGGTAATTGAAGGACACAGGTATGGTTTTAGTCTGTAAAAGTCTGACTCGCCCTCCCGCTCTACCCAGAGCGCGAGAAGTCATTGGATGATGTCCCACCTTAAAAAAAACCTTTGCAGAACCATCAAACTGTACGAAGGAAATTCTTTCCAATTTCCCCAACGTTGTTGCTTTGTTTACGATGTAAATCTACGATTATTTTATTCCCGCATTTGGCCTTCAGGATAATGTAAGGAAATCCTTCCAATAAAATTAAAGGTGATTATAGTTTATTTGTTTGTTTGCTTTATAAAGGTACGTATTCATTTAGGAAATTATGTCAATATCGGTCATATCTATATAATACTCGTGTTTAAGGAGAAACTGACTGACATATCAACGTACAGCCAAAAAACTATTAGGACTAAAACCAAGAAATTTTGCACAATGTTTCTTTTTATAACGTAGGCCAGCATTAAGAGAGGATTTTCTTTTCTATTATATTATATTTCTAGAAAATAAGGCCCATATTTCAGGATGGTTATAAAAAACAATTCCGTGTGGTCCGATGCCCCAAAATTACATGACTCAATCTTACATTTTGAATTTTTTGAGAGTGTCTTCTATGAATTTCTCCTGGTTCAATTTAATTTCATCTCCCATAAAGGTAATGTCTGTCCCTATTAGCCGTTAAGGTGTATCTAAGTCGTTTAACTCAAATTTCGTATTCAACAAGTCTTTTATTTCCTGAAGCTTTCTAGGACACTTAATAAATCGTCGACATAGATAATTATTATGACTTTAACTCCTCTCCTCTTTTCTCTAGTAAGTATAGACATGGTTCAGCTTCTGATGCTTTGAAACCTATATTCTTTAACTCTGTGTCGAGTTTCTTGTAGGTACCATCGCCTCCCTGCCTGTTTTATTCTGTATAAAGCTTTTATAAGGTGACAAACTTTTCCTTTTGGATTGTTTCTTATATATTTTAGTCTTATTGTACAAAGTTAAATCTTCTTGTTTACTTTCTTCAACCATGAACCATTCAGTCAGGTTTTCCTCTAAATAGTCAGGATACTTAATAACTATCTTTTCTTCTAATTCGCCATAAAGTACGCCGTTGTAACGTCCATCTGGTTCATTTTCAAACCCTCTTCCATGGCTATTCCAACAACAAATCTTATCAAACTCACACGTACAAAGGTCCGCACAGGACTAAGTGCGGAAACCATACTTAGACATAACATAACATAAAATTATCGAACTCGGTTTAGTTAAAGGAGCGTATGTTTAGTTACAGTCAACGCCTGGTCGTTGAGTGAAACCCCGTACTAGTCTGCCTTTCTTTGTGATACACTGATACTGCAGTCCGGTCCTATTATGTTTCTTAGAACCGTTTTTGGATCCCGCAAGCGCGGGATCTATAATTTTTCAAATCTATTAATCCAGCCGTTACCAAGGAGTAGGTTTTAGAAAGTCAAACAGTGACTTTCTAAAACCTACTACATGTCACTGCTCGGGAGCTAGGACCTTAATATTGTGAGAAATGTTTCAGATAGTGGAGAAATGGAATGAGATGGTTTACAAGTCGTTCCTGACGACTGCACTGTCACAGACTTGGCTACTGTGCTGGTATGGACAACGGTTACTGGAGTCGGTAAGATATTGATCTACACTATTTTTGGTTCAAAACAATAAGCCACTACGCTAGTTGTAGTTATTTAAAATTATTAATTACCTAAATTATTAGAACTTTTTCATCTTTCACCGGATCAGTGCAAACATTACTTACAAATCTTCATGTAATTTTTCAATAAATCTTGCGATTTTATAATATTTCGATATATTGTGAACATATAGTTTCAAATATCTACAGTAAATCCTATACTAATAAATAGTTTACAGGTTTACTGTATGGACTTTAAAAGAGACTTTCATCCCTGAGTTTGTTTCGGTGTAGTCAGCTAGGAAACACCCACCTCATCTAGTTTAAACAGGCGAAAGAACAAAAATACGTGTAAGTGTTTTTTTTTAAACTTATTTGCAAAATAAATAGAAAGAAAGAAAACAAAGAAAGAAAAATATTTTAATTGGCACACGTACACAGATACACACAATATAGAAACAACATATAAACACTTAAGATAAAAAAATAAGAAAATAAAATAACTAACATTGTGTGTCTCGCGCCTGAACCAAATAGGTCCAGTTCAGCAAAAATGCCAGACAACTTCGTGGTAGTTGCCTGACGCTGGTTTTCAAATGAACCTTATTTAGAGTTTACGGTAGAAAAGTTAGATTATTTATAATCTAAATTAATATTATTTATTATTTACCCTAAATCTGCGCGCCGGCGGCGACCTCTGGCGCAGGGCCCTGATACAGGCCATGGGCAGGGGCGAGAGGGAATTGGAAGCGGTCGCGTCCTATCTACATATTGTAGTCTGGTTTCCGCATTTAGTCCTTAGCGGACCATTATGCGTTGGCCGTAGCGGCCTTTACTCCAACCAGCCCACCTCACTCCAGAAGCAGATGAGTCTCTTCAGTTTGCTCAGGATGTCTATGAGTGAATTCGGTGCTCCCAAGGTTCGTGGTCTTATCTCGCTGACGGTAGTGCACTCGAGGAGCACGTGCACGACAGTTCTGACTCCATGCATCCTCTGCAGAGAGGACTATCCGTGATATTCATTGTGAAGAAGTGTTTGTTCAGGAAGCAGTGTCCGGTGATGGTCCCTGCCATCAGACGCAGGCTGCCTCTGTCCAATCGCAGAAGGTTACGGTCGCCTCCTTCTGTGAAGTTGCTGCTACCATCTCCTTCTATTCTGCAGCAGTAATGCTAGCGAAAGAGATAACCGCAACTGTGAGGGAACGGATGTCCTAACATTCCACGGGTTTTAATCAGTAAAAGTCTAACACTACCTCTCGCTTCACTCTGGAGCAAAAGAAGTCATTGGATGATTTCCCACCCATCAATAAAAAAACTGACAAATCCGTGACTAATTACAAAAAATCTGGGACCACACGTTCCCGAGATAAAGGGTCTTGACAGACAGACAGACAGACGGACGGACAACAAAGTGATCCTATAACAGTTACATTTTTCCTTTTGGGGTACAGAACCTTAAAAACAGTTTTCGTTAGCTTATTCAATTTAACCTTAACAAAATCAATGGAAAATAACTTGCCTTCCTGTAAACCAAATCAATCTTCAACTCCATATAAAATACAAATATCAACAAATAACCCACGGATTTAGAACACGAATTATCCAATTGGTTTAACTTGTTCCCTCATTAAGGAAACCCGAGAGAACCAAATTTTGCTCTGTCATTTTACCGAGGGCGATCGTTTTTTTTTTTTGTTTTGTTACAAACGTGCATTTTAAGGAAAAGGTTTTCTTTCACCCTTTTTTTGCATTTTCCAAAGAAATGAACCTTGAAATGTTACAGTCATCGTACAAAAAGTGAAGTCAGTCCCTGACTTGCGAAACTGTATCCACTTGAAAAACGACTACAAAACAATTTAGCGGGAAAGCGATCATTGAAAACTCATAGGTCCTCTATTGTTTATGGTTGTTCTTACCTGTAGAGGAACCGACTTATTTTATGGATATCGAAATCGAAAGAAAACCATTTGTCGATGGAATGGTATATGTCTTCTGTAGCCATTTGACATCGACCACGCGTCGGTGTTTGCAACATGTTAAACAAAGAGTAACAAAGACTAAGATTTGGAACTTGGTGCCATACCCTCAGTTTCTGATTTAAGCAATCGAAGTTGAGAATTACTCAAACTCTACTTTACCCTGAAAACCTGTAAAAATTTGGCAGTTAAGTATGGTTTGAGACGTTCTTAACTCAAATTACTCAATTCGGAAATCCGCCCATAGTAACTATTATCCAGCTCAAAATTTTTATCCAACGATTTAATTTACGTAGTTATTGAAAAATGGACCCAGATTTCATAGAAACTCTGGCGTAACTCTTTAGTTAACGTTCTTCAAAGTTTAGATCGTATTTGAGGTCTGCATTTCCAGCCACCGTAGACGTCGGCTCGCAGACGGCGAGCAATGGGTAGCATGCCATCCGGTCGTCCGGTAACCGTCCGGAACGAGCCAAAGTCGTCGATGAGGCGTAGTGTTCCACGCACGCCTCAAGGAGACATCAGTAAATCGTAGAGGCCCAGCAGAGTCGGAGCCAACTGGGGCCATGAGTTAAATGAAAATGTACCCCGGAACCCTGGCACGCAAGGCAAAGAAGGAACACAGGAGTGGGTTTTAGTCAGTAAAAGTCTGACATCTCGCTCCGGCCAAGGGCGGGAGAAATCATTGGATGATTTCCCACCTAAAAAAAATATGTGGACTGCATATTTGACGTGCTGTCAAGCGTACTTTGTATTCTCCTTCCTGTAATAATTTCTATAAAAATAAATAGGTTTAAGATTTTTAAGATGGAAAATCATCAAATATGTAACTCTCACTCCAGGAGACCGAGAGGGAGTACCAAAATTTAATGACCAAAATAGCGTTCTAGGGCCGCGGTGACTCTTTCAAACGATCCCGCAGGTACAGGTACAGGTACGAAACACGTCTAGTATTTTTCTGTAAAGATTCTATGTATCATAACTTACATACTTATCATGAAAAATCACAAAATTATAAGCTTGTCATGTTACCTGGTTTTCCGCACAAATACATGGTCACCGGGCCATCCGAGCGACTAAGAGGTTGTTTTGTTTCCACACCCAGCTGTTCGCTGGCGCCTAATACCCGCTATGACCTATGTTGTACTTATTGTCGGTGGTGTCCAACTTGTGACCTTTTTTAAATATTTATGAGAAAAAATATAACATGGTGTAAAACTGTGTTCAGGTTTGGTATATATTAAAAATAATGTTGTATAATCCTAACAATTTCTGTGTTGCAGAGCGAGGGATTCTCAGATGCTCTCTACGAAAGCGGTTGGTACAGAGCCTCCAAGAAAATTAAAAGCTCCGTGCTGATTATGTTGCACAGGTAGGCACTAATTACGCTAATTTCTTATTATCACTAGCTTACGCACGTGGCTTCACCTGCGTGAAAGTAGGGAATGATCCCAAGAGGACTCACCATCGTCATAATTTCAGCCGAAAGACGTCCACTGTTGGACATAGGCCTGCCCTAAGTGTCGCCATAATGATCGGTCCTGTGCGTCTCGCATCCACTGATGCAACAGTCGATTACTATTGTAACGCACGCGACCACACGCTGATTGAACTACTTAACTTATAGCAATGACTATAATTATTTTTGCCTTCTAGCTTCTTGCTTGTTACTTCTGTTTTCACGAAACGATATAATCAGATACCGTTTAACCTTTTCAGAGCTCAAAAGGACGTGCATGTGACTACGTATGGGTTTTCTATAATTTCATTGGCGAGTTATACTACTGTAAGTAGATAATATCAAATTGGTAACATGGCATGGTGTGTGTACACCAGCCATGATACCAATTTGTTAGTAAACAGTGATCTTTTAATGGTTTGAATGAATCTCTATTTATTTTCAGATAATCAAAACATCTTGGTCGTACTTCACCTTGCTGCTAAATATTTATAAAAAATGAAAGGTCAAGTCATAGCTACTAGGACTTCACAATTGCTTTGCTTCACAATATTAACATTCCTACGCAGTAGCCATGAGGTAGTGTTATCATATTAAATATAGAGAAAAACCTCGGTGTTTTATTTGAATTACAGTACCTATGATCTGGAGAGACTCGCGGGAATGTGAGACGCACAGGACCGTACGTTGTGGCGACACTTGGGGGAGGCCTATGTCCAACAGTGGCTTCGGCTGAAATGATGATGATTGAACAGTCTAAGCTAATGCACGGAGACCGAAAACCATACAGCATGTATGTACTGCATTGTGCGATAGGATCGACGCGAAGGAAACTTGGCTAGGGGGGCAGCTCTGTTATTGACCTCGTATAAGTCAGCATAGCAAGCGACGTGCCTTTATTCTACTTTTCTTCATTCTATCAATAATGTGCCTACTAATTTTACATTATCGTCCCCAAACTGCTATAAATTCCAATATAACCTGGAATATTCACTCAATTGAGATTGACCATAATCGTTGCCCTAGTGCTTAATTGGCTAACCAAGCAATTTTAACAACATTTACTTTTTATTTCAAAGTATGACAACTAATCTCTAGTGTTATTATTTTTAATTATTATTTAGATCATAAAAAAAAATAATATAATAGCGACACAGATATCTCTGTCTTCTACAAAAGTTTGAAAGATAGTAACCTAATTAGCTACAAGATACTATCTAGATGATATCTTTTGTCAACTAAAAATTTATACCAACATGATCATCCCCGTCGCCAATGTGGTGTTCACTTAAATCACTAGTTAGGGATTTAGGTTTATAAATTAAACAACCGCGCAAATAAAGCGTGCGCAAACACTGCCTGTATTCAAAAAGCTTGTGAAGGATCATTATTTGACACTGTGATCATGCCTACGTTTCATAACTTATTCCCTTGCTTAAATATTTATATTTTGTATGTATGTATATGTGTATCTATTTTAGTATTAAGTATCTATTAAGTTTTTGTTTACTTTTATATTTGCACCAAGTGCAACCCCATTTTGTGTCCAGGCAATTTCTGTCAATTCTGGGTTGCCTGGAAGAAATCGCCGAGTGCGATAAGGCCGCCAATTGTATGTTTTTTTTTTGTATTATAATATCAGTTGTAAATGTGTAATCTTGGTATGCAATAAAGTATATATAAATAAATAAATAACCAAACTATCATTAAGCAGGGACAACCCAAGAATGATGTCTAGTCGTCCTCTGGGACGGATCAAAACTGCCACCGTCACTACTTGGCTTGCCCTACATTTAATGTGTATAGGTACCACAATAAGATAGCGACAGAGCTATCTGTCTCCTACAAAAATATGAAAGATATTAATATTATCTATCTTTTTTCAACAAAAAATGTGTACCTTGTTGGTGTCAATCAAATGAAACAAATTATTATCTAATGTCACGTGGTACAATATCATCTTATGAGATTATCTTCCTTTAGCAAACTGAATGTATTGGAATGTGAACATCACAATTTTTCCTACAATCAGGTTACTCAAGGTCCTACAATATTCGAGTAATCCTCCATTATTTACCATTTAACATAAACAAAGTCTACAAACAAAGAGGTAAGTAAATAGTAAAACTTATGAATGTATTCGTACATTTATGAAAACATTGTGAAACAATAAGATAGGTATTCTTTATTGTAACAGCTATTAAGTACACTGAGACTTTGTCCTGTATCGTAGGTTTTATTTACAATTATATAATTTCATAATGCACAAACCCGGACTGATATCTGTCCCGTAAGATATCTATGAAGACGCCATCCAAAAGACGCTACTGCGCTACCGTGTCGTCCCCGAAAGCGGTAACGTTCCCGTTAGCAGTAGTAAACGAGATAAACGGTTAGGCGTCCCGTCAAAACGTGACCCTCAAGCGAGGGCTCCGGATCACCACCACATTCAAACACAGTCATAATCCACATCTACATCCCAAAAACGTTCACACTCAACGTTTCCGTTTACACACACGTATATCTACGCCTGGAAGCACTGCTGCAGAATGCCAAATTTTCCAACAGTCCACAAAACAAAGATATACGTCACACTGGATGCATTTAGTGCGAACTAATTTGGTAATCTTCTTTCGATTACAGATCATACATCTACTTCTATTCGAAGTACCCAAGCACTCTGGCTCGTGCACGATATCTCTCCTCAGCCTAACGTGTTCACTTGTCGCTTTGCTGACCTCTGTTATACAGGGGCGATGCCGTTTAAGCAGAGATTCAGCAAGCGCCAAGCGAAACTCACGATGCGTCATAGGCAATTTATGACGCCGTTTCAGTGAACTTTGGTACAGCACAAGCGCATTAAGTATACTTACATTCAGTAACCTTTTAAAAATTTTTGTATACCATTTCACGCCTCTCTTTCGCTCTAACAGATACATGGAGAGTTTTTGATCTTTGAGATCAACACCCCCCATGGTCATGTTGTAATCTTTTATACACACTGGTTTCACAAGCGGTTTACCAGCCCTAGTTCCAAGGTAGGTATCAGGTATGTGATAGGTGGATATTATATTCACCAACTTGGAGTCCATCCATGCAATGATGGATACGTCTCCAGAATGGCGAGATATAATTGTCCCCTTACTTAAATTCTTGGGTACCTTTGCAATGTTACTAGGGACGTTTCGACGGTTTGCTTGAAGGGTCCCAAAGCAATCAAAGCCCAAACTCTTGAGGTATCGTGCTAATGATGGACAATTGTAAAAATTATCCATCGCCACACAATGCCCCCGACGTTCAAGACCTTGCAATAGCTCAAGAACCACTTTCGTGCTTTTCCTCCCCAAATCGACGCCAAGTGACAGATTACCGTCGGGACTGTCCTCTTTGCCCGTGTAGATTTGGAATCTAGACATATAACCAGTGCGGGACTCACATAGCTCATATGACTTGATTCCAAATCGCGCAGCCTTTGATCTTATTGTTTGGGCCCAGGACAAACGGCCCTTGAATAAGGTCAAAGACTCATCGATGCTAAGGTCAGGCCCTAGATTATACAAGGAATTGAATTTTCTTCCGAGATGTTCAATAATAGGTGCCACCTTCCACAGCCTAGCCGATAGCCCTGCTGAAGAAGCTATTCCAAATTGTGACAATTGCTGACTCTTGACAGCGTCATTGTCTACAAAATGAAGAAACTTATTCAACAAAGTATAACGATTATAGGACATCATACGCTTGAACCCCGGTAATTGGAGAACTTCGTTTGATGTCCAATATTCATTTACTGACGTCCGCGGGTCGATAGCCATATACATCAACACCGCGAAAAAAATCATTATCTCGTCTGTATTAGTGTCAATCCACGAATAAAGGCGAGATTTAGTTTTCAAAGTTCCTGTGGTACGCATAGTCTCGATTATCTGATGGGCATATCGGTTAGTTTCCGTAGCGATTAATCCTATGATTTCTTCATCCCATATGTCGGTAAAGGCATCATAAGGCGTATCGTAGTCTTTGATTGGCCCAGGTGTAGGACCTGAGAACTTCTCACGAACCGCCTTGAACGAATCAAAGTCCTCTACCCACGTGAAACTAGCCGAAGTACCCAACAGGGAATCAGCGGCGTCATCCATTCCCGTTTCAATCTCGCTTAATAAAGCTCGTACAGGTTCTTCCAGCTCCTCGGTGTCAGGAATATTTATACTGTCTTCTGGCGCAACCGGGGCATCGAATTCGTCGTCGAATTCGCTGTCAAGGTCACTACCATCACGCCTAGGCACCATCTGTGAAGGTATTGTCACCATCGAAGTTGACGGACAAACATCAATTTCGGTGGCGACAGTCGCCTCAGATACGGCGTCTGGCGCGAGAGGATCTGGAGCGACCGTGTTGCTGCCGGTGGCTCGCGGCAGGTTCCCCATCCACCGCCGCACGTGCCAGGGGTCCGAGCGCAGCACCTCCTCCGCTTCGTCCTCTGACATGTCTAGTGCCTCCACCCGCTCCACCACATCGGAACTGTGACCAAATACAATAACGTAAAAATATACAAATCATATTCACGTACCATGGATGATAGTCTATTAAGGAGAGTTAACTTACCAGAGAGGCAAATCCAGGCTGGGATGCCTGGCTTGTCCGACATGCATGTGTCCACCTGGGGTCTGCTCAACAGACACGGCTTCAGGTTTTACTTGAACGGGGAACGCGAGGAAACTGAAAAGGTAAAAAATTACAAATTACTCCACTGCAACTAAATAAACATAGTAGATATAAATATAATTCTATTTCTCCTGTTCACGCTATAACTTATGAATGGCTGGACCAATTTTAATCATTCTATTTTTATTTTGTTTACCAGCACACAGGGAAGGTTGTAGGTGTAGGTAGTGTGAGGGTAACTAGGTAGGGTAGAGCAGAGTAGAGTAGTGTAGAGTAGAATAGAGTACCTAGTCAGTTAACGGGAGCGAAACCGTGGCCAAAAGCTACTACGCTATGAAAAAGACACTTACCGTGGTGGTGGGGATACAGGTCCTTCTAGATCATGCGCCGCGGCGTCCTGAGCCCTTTCCAATGAAAGGGCCCGCTGAGCCGCGCTCTGCCGGTCGGGCCCACGTTCACCCTCCATCATGGGAGTGACGTTCCTCGACCTCACCTCCAGATCGTATTTCAACAACCTAAAAATATTATGAAACTTTACAACTTGTACAATATGATCACCTAACCCGACCAACTAACAAGCCGAATAAAAAAATATTTTAAAATCGTGTAAAATCATAAACTCCTCGATAGGCATTCATACGTATATGACCGCTAAGAAAATATTTCTGTAATAATAACAATAAAAAAAAACCGGGCAAGTGCGTATAACACACAGGTTTTTTTTATACCATTTCACGCATTTTTACACATTACCTATGAAAACTTTTTACGAAACAAAATATAACCGACTTCAATGTTGCTATTAATGAAGATTCCGTACTATTTGCCGACGACACAACTTTGATTATTAAAGGTAATGATAACAAAGACTTAGAAAAACGAATTGATAAAGCATTGGACAAAGCAATCAAATGGCTAGAAACAAATAACTTAAAAATAAACATGACAAAAACAAATATAATACAATTTCGGGCACATCCAACACAAACACAGATAGTCTAGACATTCAATTTAACAATTCCACCTTAAACACTGTGAATGTGTATTTTTAGGTATAATCTATATATAAAAATAAATAGCTATTCGTTAGTCTCGCTAAAACTCGAGAACGGCTGGACCGATTTGGCTAATTTTGGTCTTGAAATATTCGTGATAGTCCAGGGAAGGTTTAAACGGTGAGAAAAATGGAAAAAAAAAACGAAAAAAAAACCGAATACAACGCCATCTCTAATTAAAATGTCATTATAAAATGAATTATGCTGTTCTCATAATGCCAGTAGATGGCGTTATCCTAACTATGAGGCGGTACGAAGTTCGCTGGGTCAGCTAGTCGTAGATAAAAATTGTAGTCTGAAACCACACGTAGATAAAACAAATTAAAAAAATAGATCGCTTTGTGTATGTCCTGAAAAGAATAAGACAAACGGTTAACTTAAATACCGCAATGGTTGCTTACCATGCTTATGTAGCATCTTTACTGAGATACGGTCTTATAATTTGGGGTAACTCAGTAGACGTGGAGTTTTTAAAGGACAAAAAAAATTTATCCGGGCAATGTGTGGAGCTCACTTTTTAGATAGCTGTAAACCGCTGTTCCAAAACCTTAAAATACTGCCTTTACCATGTCTTTATATATTTAAAACATACATGTTTGTAAAAAAAAAAAAAAAATTGAAAAAAGTAGTTACAAAATAAATAGTAGAGTACGACACAAAGACAAATTGAAATTACCCCAAATAAAATTAATGTTACATAAAAGAAACATTTACTGCATGGCAATTATTGTATACTTATAATCATTTGTCAAATAATATTCAAGATTTGCCATCGTCGTTGTTCAAAAGGGTGTTATTTAGACTGTTATTGGAGAAAAATTATTAGTGTTAAAGAATATTTAGAAAATAAATCGCTAATAGCTTGATAAATAAAAATAGACTTTATTATAATTATTTAATATTAATGACATGACTTTTATAAATTCAATACAATTCCAATTTTTATTACAATAATATTTATATTATGATAGTTGACTCACATTTAATAATTAATAGGTTGACTTAAGAGCCTTCATTCGTAAATAAATATTTGTACGCCATAGTACGGCAGGATATGCTGGAACCGAAATTGTTCTATATCTAATCTATTGTACCATATTCTGACAAATAAACATTATTGATTGACTGATGAAAAAAAAAAACTAAACACTAAAAAGTGCAAAATAACTTTAATTTCGGAAGTCGGTGTTAAATAACAAAGAGACAAAACTATTATACGAGTAGAAACACCGACTTTCAAAATTAAAGTTATTTTGCACTTTTTAGTGTTTTTAGGTTTCCGTACCTCAGAAAATAACGGAATCCATATAGGATCACTTGTCCGTCGGTCTGTCTGTCTGTCAAGACCCTTTATCTCAGGAACGCGTGAAGGTATCATGTTGAAATTTAAACCATATACTCAGGTCTGCGGTCCCTTGAAGCTGTGAAAAAATCAAACTTCTGAGTTAACGAAATCGTGCATGTGTGTAACTCGTGCAAGGACTGTTGCCTCCAGATCCCATGGTGGCTGGCCAGCAAGGAGGCTTGCCGTTACGCGGGAAACCGTGCGGTATCCCCGCACCATCCGTATGACCATGAACCTCTGGCATGCGTTCAGCTAGGCCGCCGGCGCCGGTCGCTTTCGTAGCGACGAAACTAATGGCCAAAGCCAATGGCCAAAGCCAAAGGGCCATGGAACCGAATGAAGCCTGCGTAGGGAATCCGGCAGAAAGGAATCATAACTATGAGGATGTCATGGTATCAATTAAAAGGCAATATATTCATCTTCAGGATGGCTTAAAAAAATATTATGGTCTCATATAAAATTTTCATACAAATACGATTTCACCAACTGCAACGCACTAATTGTTGAAAATGACAAAAATAGGTACGCGTACGCTAAATTCAGTGCACATTTTTAGCTGATATGATTTTAAATCATAAAATAATACAGCTTATATATTCTTCTATGCGTACAGCTTATTATTTTGAACCTACATAAATAACATAATGATATATGACCAAAATAAATCCACTCTCAATATTTCTTCATACATTTTATATTGAACGCTCGAGTACTAAAACTTCTAAGCGTCATTCCACGCTAGGACGCGCTATTGGAAGAACGGGTATATCGCTTTCTTGAAAAAAAAAAATGTAGGTACGTCACAGCCTATTACAAAGTGCGCCAAATCGTATACTGCGACTGCAATACGTTGATACTTTTTCGAAATAAAATTAAATAAGAGTACCATACTTATTTTTAGAATTGGATGGATATTAATTTACTGACACAGAATGAAACTAATAATAAGTAATTTTTGGGGGGTTGTAATAAAAGCTCCGACAAAAAAATAAGAATTGTCCTTACTCAAAATATTAAATCTACTGCCTAAAATACTAACTTTCCGACTATTTTTGTCTAAATAAAAATGACGAAACGACCGAATGAGATACTGAAATCTGCGAAAAATTAACATGACTGTTTATTGCTATAATACTTTTCTACCAGTATAAATTACGTTCTACTGAAAACTATGATATGTAATTTTTATCTTTACTTGCCTACTATTAATTCATAAACTAACTTTTATATTTCATAGACTGTGGTGCTATTTTAACTGTAACATTATACTGAAAATATTATTCTGAGTGGTTATACAGAAACTTATAAAAAATATAAAAATGTACTCGTAACAATAACTTTTACTTGCATCATATATCATGAATTTTACTTAAGTACCACGGGTATGCTTCGATATCGGTACCTATTTCAGGCGTTAAAAAGTTAGAACAGTCGTAATTATGCTTTAATCTAAAACCAAGTAGACTTCGATTTCCTAGTTTTTATAATGTCAGCGAGAACAAAGGTAAAAATAAAACAAAACTCAATTTATTATGAAAATTTAGTTTTAATAGGTAGTAAAAATTTTAGGTATACATAATTGTACTTATGAACTAAATACGGAGGCAGGTATTTAGTTGTTAGTAGGTATCTTAATTATCTTCATTGTATCTATTATAAGAGCAGGTTTTTTTTTATTAGTTGTGAAAATCATGTTATGACAAATCCCGCACTTGGGCGGAGCGGAAGATAGTATCAGACTTTTACTGTTCCTTCTTTGCCTTCGTCCCAGGGCCCTGGGTTTCATTTATAAGAGCAGGTCTGGATTTAGTAGGATGACCCCGTTTTCTTTTTTGTCCTATAGGTAGTGCTTTCGCTAGTTAAACTTTCCTTTATGGACCGTCGATTTAAGGGTCGGAGAGGGGGGGGGGGGAGAGGGAGGCTATTTTTTTCGTTTATGTTTTGGGTTTTTTGTCGGTAATTCATTATAACGCTGGTTAATTAGAATAATAGTCGCCCACAGATCGCTGGAGATTAATTTGTTTCTCGGAACCATTATTATTTACCATTTTTGGGAGTTGTTACAAATATCTCATCCTTTTTATTTAAGATGGAGAATGGATGTAATTTTTTTTCAATGGAGTTCAAAAAAGGAGGAGGTTCTCAATGAAGAATGTTAACAAATTTTGATTATTAGTACATTAAAAAAAACTAAACAATTTGTGGAAAAACAAAGTACTTAACACTAAAATAGATACATAAATAAAAAAAATATATAACAACAACAACATATAAACTAAATATAAAAAGCCAGCGCCGTGATGACTACAATTAGTACAGCTAAAAACGAAACGAAAGTCTTTTGAATATAGGAAATGATTGCGTTTATACTGGTAATGCAAATGGCCTGGACAGTAGAGGAACGAAAACGTGGAAGGCATTTAATGTTTACAATTCACAACATATTATGAAAATTTAGTATTATTCCCTTCTCCAATACCCGCAAGGAATGAAGCAGCTTTAAATTTACTGCAAAAAATAAACGTCCGTGGGTTAAATTAATGCAAAGCTCATTTTTCACTTTCTATAACGTTTAACAGATTCCAGTGTTGAGAAACAGTAGCCTTGGACAAATAACAAATCCGTCATTCACGTCATAAACCATGTTTACGGCTACCGTAGCATCGATTTCTAGTTTATATCCCACATCCTATGGTTCTGTGTTTATATCCAAAGATATAGAAATAAATGACTGATTTTCTTATAAAAAATATGATAAGGTTACATAAAAACAACTATTTTACTTGATTTCATTATTAATAAACATAATAATAAGAAGAAACGACTATCAGTCCCTTAACCGGGCAATAACTATATTGGTTACTCTATAATGTTTCAGTGTATACGATTGTTGGTTGGCCAATAAAATAAATAAATAACTTTAGAATGGTGTAGCAGGAGGGAGGGTGGTAATTTTTGGTTGATCCCTCCTCCCTGGCACCACTACCATGAAAAGGTAACTCACGGTTTCTAAGAAAAACGAATTTTTGTAACCTAACCTCAAAATACTCAAAAATTGTTTAAAAGGCGTAGTCGATTTCTGGGTGGTTTAAAAAAAAATAACCTCGAGGGAGGTGGCGGGGTCTGTGTTTGCTCGCTTCGCTCTCTCGCTACGACCCCGCCACCACCTTCTAACCTAACCTGTCCGAATCGGGGTCGCTGTTGCATCTTAAGTTATCCCAGTAACAGTAATAACTATATTTTGTACTCGCATAAGAAAAATATTTTTTTTTCCTCCATTGTATAGGTCGATCGAAGTATAGTATCAAAGTCCGCAATATTTCGCGCAAAAGTCGGTCGAATAGACAGGAAATCGGTGTCCAGTGTATAAGCGTGGGTCAATCGTAATGGCAAACCATTCAAGTTCAGAGCAGAAGCCAAGGTCGTCGAAAAAAGCCACAAGAATTCCACAAAACACAGAGCATATTCATGCAACTCGAGGAGAAACGGAATGAATAAGTCATTCACTCCGTTTCTCCTCGAAAATGACCGAAACGAATGACAGTGACACAGACTCAAAAGGCGTCTTTTTCTTACGTTCCGTTTTCCCGATGTAACACGATATTTTCCACCACAGACAATATCATATTGTGACAGCTTTGATTGTCAATCACCCATTTTAACGTTCAGTTTTCCCTTTTATCGGATTTGAGGATAGAAACTTATTTTGGAAATTTCTCGAAAAATATCCATTACCTTGTAATAAGAGGGGTAGCGTTATAATCGGTGACCCAAGCCCTACCAGCTTTGACCCTTTTTTGTCCCCAACTCCCGCCATACTAAACTAAATTCAAGCCATTTTAAGCTTAACACAAATTATACCTCATCCGTACTCTCAATAAAGTTCAATTGAAAACCAGCGTCAGGTAAAACTATGTTTATACTTCACAATCGGATCCCTAAATTGATAAATGTTTTTCACACACTCACAATATTTTTGAAAGACCTATCTAACGACAGTCAAAAAATAAATTTCCACTGTAAGTGTGGACACCGGAAATAGTCGTACACAGTGGCTCATTTCCCACTTTAAAAAGCCTGAATAGGTACACATTAAAGTTATAAGCATTCTGTACATATAACTTTAATGTGTACCTATTCTTTTTAATTTAAAATAATAAGGAATCATAGTTTATATACCCATAATATTATATATAGTATGGTAGTGGTATTTTTAACGAGTATTTATTTACTTCCTTCATACATCATATCTATTGAGCTTGAAGACTATTCATATATCAAAGGGCATTGTGATGTCGGATAAATTAAACTCAAGTACCTATTGGATTTTGTAATGTAGCGACATCTATGGCGTCACATAAGAACTAATCCTGCATCGCGCAATTAAAGTTCACCACGCGATTAGAACATATAGAACAGCCCGAAATCATCTATCGGGCAGTTGCCCACCAGAAATAACATCTGTCTGGTCGGAGGATCCTCACTTTTCAATGAAGGTAGGTATGTGGAACTTAACACTCTGTTCCGCATACCTACAAAGTAATATCCCATACAAAATAAACAAACATAAAAATAATAATATTTTGAATTTCGAATCAATAAATAAGGCTTCGGAAATAATCGTAGGTGTACAAAGAAATCTGGTCGAAAAATAAAATAATACCTTCAAGTATCAAATAAGTTAGGTCAAAGTATAAAATTGAGCGAACAATGGATTCTGTGTGCGAGCTATGTGCGTACGCGTACCAATGTTGATGTGTTGCGACTAGTTTACCTAAAATTGAGGGAGTAAAAATTGTAAAAGCGTACATACTTTATCGTTCATGATTCGTAAATAAATATTATTTCATAATTTCTTATTTTGCTCACCCTACCCAATTTTTCAATTTGACAGTTATGACGTCACAACATGGCATGGCGTAAAAATCGATCCAGGTATTCGTATTTGGAACGCATTGTACACGATTTTAGCGTCTCCTGTAAAATTTTGTTATATTGAGTTAAATAAGAGGTACCTATTGACGTTTAACCGGCGATTTTTATTATAAGCTTATATAACATATATTTAATTCTTAAGGATTACTCACCGTTTTCTCTTTGGATCCATGCTTGAATGAAAGACACAATTTCAGTTCACGGCGCTCGTTGACAACAAAGACGTCGACTGTGATGGTGACAGTGATACCAGGTTATGGGGAATCCCCCCAATTATAGGGGGTTTTTTGTAGTTATGGAGGGACAGTATTTTTGGGGGATACGTGGAGGTAAAAAACTGAGTTTAGAAGACATTGGAGGATTTCTATGAACAAAACTAATCTGGTTTGTTCATAACAAAAGGTTGTTTTAATGGCGCGATGACGTCACGCGCGAACGCCGGCGTTCGCGTGACTCTTGATAAAACATAATCATTGAATGTGACCAAACCACTAACTAATCTGCAAAAGCTAGCACACCCACGAAAGCGCAATGCTGTGCACGAATGATATCAAAAGAGACGATCAGAATGTCTTCGAAATTGCCGCGCCCCGTCACCCCACCACGCAGATCGTTTGCGGCCGTGTCTCGGTACTCTCGCTCGCATGCTAAGAAAAGCAGGTTTTAACCGTCACTCACCATTATCATCTGCTGAAAAGTAATGTACGTAATCTTTGTTTTTGTGCCTTTGTGTTTGAAGATAATAGCACCAACAAAACAAAAAATATACGGAACTTAAGATGACGCGAGTGAAGGCACTGATTCAGTAATGGGAGCTTTGCTGAAATAAGATGAGTTTTTTTTATTCGTTTTATTGTATAAAAAAAACTTTTTTCTTCAAAACCTGTATAATACGGCCGATGTATTTTGGCGAGCCCGAACTTTGCGCAGAAGGTTGTGCACGAACGTTTTTTGGAACAAAATGATGGCATGAGGCGACGTGCGCTGGGCGGAGGTTTAGGCTAGAGATTGACTCAACAATCACAATCGTCCCTATATTCAATTAAATATCGCAATTGATTTTTATCGATTTATATTTATCAATGTTTTGTTTTTAAGAGATATTGAACGATATAGATTTACAAACATAGTGAATGTTGTTATTAGTAAACGAGATTTCGACTTTAATGAAAAAAAAACGAATAAAATTTTATTTTATTGGTTGAAAGACATTTTTTATTTAAATATTAGTTATTTATAAAAAACTACTAGCATAACGATTGTTTGAGAAAATTTTAAACCTCCATAGAAGTAGGGGCGATCGGCGGCGGCGATCTCTCGCGCCGGGCCTTGATACAGGCCATGGTCCGAGCGAGGAGGAGTGGCAGGCGGTCGCCTCCTTCTGCGAAGCAGTGATGCTAGCAAAGGAGGCGGCCGATCGCGTGAGGCAACGGCAACGGTTCTAACGCCCCAACCGCCGCCGGGATTCCGATTCCGATTTCCGGCCACCGTAGGCGCGGGCTTGCGGACGGCGAGCAATCGGTGGCCCGCTGTCCGACCGTCCGGTAACCGTCCGGACCAAGCCCAAGTCGTCGACGGCGCGTATTGTTCCACGCGCGCCTCAGGGAGATGTCAGCAAATTGTAGGGTTCCAGTAGGCTTCGACCCGCCCAGTAGGGTCGAAGCCTACTGGAACCTGGTAGTGTGAAAACGAAACCCGGACCCTGGGACGAAGGCAACGAAGAAACAGGAGTGGGTTTTTAGTCAGTAAAAGTCTGACACTATCTCTCGCTCCGCCCAAGAGCGGGATTTGTCATAAGATGATTATCCCACCTAAAAAAAAAAAAAACCTCCATAAAAAATTGAATATAAATATATTTTTATAACTTAATATTTGAAAAAAAAATCGATTAAACAACACCCTCAAGACACGCGTATTGGACATCTCTCTTCGGTAACCACGTAAAGCTTCGTACTTATTCGGTAATGTTCGGTACGCAGTAATATGTCTCACTCACACGTTAGCATTGTGTTATTTCCGTGTCGCTGTCTTTGTCTTGAGCACAGGAGGTGACAAAAGTTTTCTTTGGTTGTTATTATTATATTGGTTAGGTTTGTTTCTTTAATTTAGTTGTTTTTGTAGCTTTCTGTCTCAAAGTGTTTTAATATTTGTTTTATTTGTTCTTGGTCCCTGTATTAGTACATTTTTATTCGTAATTTGGTTTAAAAAAAATAATTTCAATAACAGTTTTTTGACGAGTGTACATGAGCTAAAGTTTGCAGATCCTATATTCAGGCTCGTCGGGTTCGCTCGATTTCGGGGAAAGTTTGGGGGGAACTCGGGACGGTCGTCTGGCAACACTGGGTGGCGGCCATATTGCGCATTTGCGCATCATCGCAACTTTGCACTCTGAGGCCTTCTTGGGAGGTCGCGCGCAATTTTGGCGCTTCTGATTAAAACGACGATATCTACGAAATTAAGTTATACTCATCTGTTCAGGTAATTAACTAACGGTAAACAATCATGACATGTCTTTTAGCTAAAAGTTGTCGAAATTAAGTTATACTCTTATCTGTTTATGTAATTAACTAAAGGTAAACAATCTTAACAAGTCTTTTATCTAAAATTTGTTTATAATTATTATCTAAAAAGGTTTACAATTTGTTATTTACCTATACCGATGTTAAGTAACTAACTAAATTCAAATAATCTTTGTATGAGATATTTTTTTTGTATAAGATTTTTTTTAACAAAGACATTAATATTGTTTACGTTTAGTTAACTACCTAAACCGATGGAGCATAGTTAGTCCCAAATTTAAGTATGCGGGAATCGCAAATCACCAAAATATGTGTACTTAGTACATAATAAAAATATTCTATTCTATTCAGTTACCAGTACTTACCAGTATCATTCGTGTACCATATCTCCATATTACTGTAGTAAAAGTAAAATTACCAAAATTGAAATTGATATTTCGTAAGCGTTTCAACTGCGCGGCCATAACGATAATTTAAAAAAAAACCTATGCCAAAATTATGTAAAAATTTGCAAAAGTTGATTCCCAAATATAAGGGTTTGAATGTGGCAGCGCCATTGAGACGCGGAAACTGCGCGGCCACGGAGATCTTTAAAACTACGCGTTTCAGAGACCTGAAATTCAGGTAAATAATAGATTGAATTTGTAAAAAAAAAAAAAAAATATAGAAAAAAATCCTTGGTTTATATTTTAGGAGTTATAAAGCAAAAACCCTATGGCCGCGCCATTGAAACGGTGTCAAACATATTATCGTTGATATCTCGCTGAAAAAGCATCGCAGAGGTCTGAAGTTTTTTTATAAAACATAGATTTGAATTTGTCGATACTTCTAAAAATACAACAAAAATCCTAGTTTTATATTTCAGGAGCTGTAGTACAATATCGTGTAGGAATGTGTTTATCAATCGTAAGTCGTGTTTGTAAACACCTTTTAATATGTAGTACAGTAAACAGTAAAAAAGTATGAATTTGCCTCCCATCGGTAGATGGGAGGCAAATTCATACTTTTTTCATAATATAAAAAACTGTTTCGAGTAAATCTATAGGGTGACACCATGGCTTAATGTTTACAGAAAACTTTCCACCTACCTATTGTATTAGAAATGATATCTCAAGCATTCTAAATTAAATTAAAATGAAACGATAAGCTACAAAAACATGTATTTATTTCTTTAAAAGTTTTAGTCTTACAGCACCTAAAATATAAACCTAGGATTTTTTACAAATTCAATGTATTATTTACTTAAATTTCAGGTCTCTGCAATGCGTAGTTTTAAAGATCTCCGTGGCCGCGCGGTTCTCCGCGTTTCAATGGAGCGACCACATTCAAACCCTTCTAACTTTTTAACCATAACTTTGACAAATTTTTGGTTTTGGGAATCAACTTTTACAAAATTTTACATAATCTTAGCATAGTTTTTTTTATTAATTATTGTTTTGACCGCCCGGTTGAAACGCTCACTGATATTTCAGCGTTTTTAGTGTTAAATTAGCTAACTATGTAGTTATGTATGGATTAGTAGTTTTACCTTAACTCGCTACGATTTATTATCATTAGAATCGTTATTAAATTACCTAATAGAATATTTATGAGTTAGTATAAGTTTTGCCTTGTAATGTATTAGTATTTGTCATATATGTTCAGTGTGAGGGTATTTTTACCAGTTTGTTGTATTAAAGTAATTATAATTAAAAAAATAGACCATTCATTCAAAAAGTTATTGTTTTATTTCCACAAATACTATTTCAGATATAACAAACAAAAGAACACCTCGACATACCTTTTATTCACAAGCTTAACAATAACGACGTAATGTACGAGTGCCGGGATCGAAACAAAATAATGCGTTTGTTTACGGTTCTATTCTGAGAACGATAAACGTCTAGTGGCTTGGGTTACATTTTAATAATAATGATTGGTTCACATTCATAACACAGACAGAACCGCAGCTGTTAGAAGTGTTTAGTTTATTATTTTATTATCGAATAACCAAACCAACCACTTGAAAAGTGGCGCAAAAAACACCTACTCGAACTTTGGATCACTGTTTATATTCTGTTGACTAAATTTGAAATCTAATTATAATATTCAACATTTTGAAGATATCTACAAAACGTTAATCACATAAAAAAGGCATGCTGCCTAACAAAAACATTACACAAATCAACAATCAAAACGAACAATTTCATTAATAAACACAGACAAAACATAAGTACTTTGATCCAGGATTATACAAAATAAGGATAAGTAAAACAAATACTGTCACATGTAAACAAGAAAAAAATTAATTGAAATCAAAAACATTTTACGTACATAATATTGTTATTATTATTCAAGTCTGTTAGCGTATTTATTATGTAAAAATAAAAAAAAATAAAAATAACATAAATAAGCAGCATTGCAATAGACGAGAATTTTTTGGAAAAAAAAAGCTGCAATAAATGGCATCAACACCACCACCGCGTCAGAAGAACCATTAGATATCACGCAATACTGTCGCAAATTTATTTAAAAAAATGTCAAATATAACCCTTCCTTAGCGGTCGAGTAAAAAATAAAAAAAACAGTCAAGTAGTCTTTAGTAAAGTAGCCTTTCGTACAACAATCAGAAACTTTTATTTCAAATAAACCATTTACGTACTTTTGAATTGTCAAAGTGTCAGTCAATCAAAAAAGTGAAGTTAAATTTTAATAAAAAAAAAACAAATAAGCGTCGAAAATGTCTTTACATGCAAAATAATAAAAAAAAACCCAAAGCCGAAAATAAAGGATACAACGGCGGATGAACAATTTACACTATTTGCACAGTCATTGAAACGAACAGTGTGGTTTAAAAATTGTTATATAAATACAATATATAATACATACAAAGAAATATATATTTTTAAGTACATTTTACATAAACTATAAATTACTAATGATTGGGTGGTGGGCTTCAAAACAGACACGCATGCAAATAGTTTTATTGCAACCGACACAGTACGTAAATACCTTTTTCTTGCAAATAATACACCTACGTCGGGGACGGCGGCGTGCACTGCTTTCGTTCTGGTTTATATCGTATTCGTCGATTCGATGTATCAACGCATGGAACAGTTCTCCATCTCGTCGCGTCAACTCATCGAATCGACGCTGTGCGGTTGTAATGGAACCGGGAACGGGGAGGGGACGCTGATGTCTAGAAAGAAGGGTTTTGATGAGGTATATACGGAACTTTCGATGATTCAGAGAAGGAGAAGTAGAAGAGTGGCGATAAATGATATAAGAGTTTAATGTGGTGATGTTTAGTAATCTCCGAAACAGTTTTTTGTACCACACTACAGTTCGTTTCCGCTCGACCGGATACATGGCCAGAAGCTGGTCTTTTTTATCCACCCCACCCATCATGATATTGTAGTCCACTATCAGGATGGGTTTGGTGAAACCCTGGATTGTTTGGACGGCGTTGCCATGGTATGTAGAGATCATAGCCACACGATTAAGATCTCTCCATACCATGACATCGACGTCCCCCGAGGTAAGACCAGATATTTGTCCTGGGCGCATGTTCTGCTTGGTCAGATTGTGCAGGCCCTGCGGTACAAACTTACGATCGGTCCGCAGGGTTCCTACACAATCAAAGCCCAAGGACTTAAGTCGTCGAGCGAGACATGGCGAATTGTAGTAACTGTCCATCCATAATGTGTATCCTTTGTGCTCCAGACCCTGGGTCAGCCGCAACACTACTGACGGCGAAGGTGCGTCACATGGATCTTCGTACTGCTGCGATGGAGATGACTTTTTATGAGCGTGAACCTCAAACCGCCATAGGTAGCCGGTTTGAGATTCACAAATCTCATAGGTCTTGATGCCTTGGCTTGCAGCTTTATTTTTAATGATCTGGCCGATTTCCAGCCGACCCTTCCACATTAAAAGACTCTCGTCTAGAGCAATGTTCCGCGTTGGAGTATAGAGCTCCTGAAATTTCTTGTTTAAATGTGACAGTATTGGCTGGACCTTGTAAAGTCTAGCCTCGGAGGTCGCCAGGTTTAGCCTACGCATGCCATCATTGTCGTTAAAGTGCAAGCACTTGCTTAGTAGCAAAAACCTGTCGATTGACATGTGTACGCTAAAACCTGGAGTATAAAATATGTCAGAGGTAGCAGACCAGTACTCTTCTACCCGAGTCTTGACAATAACCCCCATCGCCAATATGATCCCGAAGAAGGTATATAATTCATCGACCGTGGTATCCTGCCAACGGCTGATGCGGCTATTGGGACGGAGCATGTTGTTATCCATTAATTGGCCTACTAACCACTGAGCATACTTGTTCGTCTCCGAGGCTATGTACTCCATAATTGGACGATCCCAAATGTCAAGGAAAATGTCATAAGGGTCGTCCCGTGGAGTTGTCGGACCTACATTTCTTTGGGAAAACTTTTCCCTCCTCGATTCAGGTGGAATCGGAGAATTCGGAAACTGTTTCCATTCAAAATCATACCACCTCCAAGGCTGGTCCGTCGCCGTTAAAGGGACGCTTTCAGCATATTTGGCAGCAGGCGTTTCGGGTACGGCGGCAGGCGTTTCGGGTACGGCGGCAGGCGCTCCGGGCTCGGCGGCAGGCTCGTCATCATCACCACCGTCTCCATAGTCCTCGTCCAAGGGTGTTTCCATCATGCTTTGCACCGTCCTGGTCAACCCCCTTGAAAGTGTCACCTCCTCCTCGTCGTCGCCGCTCTCGTCGGAACCTGAGTCGCTTCCTATAACAAATGATAGATTGGTTTAAAATCGGGTGGAAACCAGAAGCCACAGCCCCGAACTAAACTAAAATCAGCAGGTACTTACCATAATTGATGATTTCCATTATATTTGCGTTCTCCAGGTTCCGAAGAGGTGATGTTCGAGATGGCAGAAGAAGTGGAGACGTTGGTGTAGGAGCCTCCTGGGGCGAATGTTCCGCAAATCTGGAACAAATGCAGTCTTGTAATACATACATTTTAAAGAATAATAAAAAAGTTCGTAAGTAACTTACAAAGCCGACGAGGGCTCTATCTCCGACAACAGTGAAGGTGACGGTGGCGAAGACACCGTCGTTGACAACGGTGAATACGGTGGCGCCTCGGGTTCGTCCCACGCCAGGTCTGAACTAGATGGACATTTTAAAACAAGTTAAAACTTGCTCGTGAGTAAGTATTGCAACCACAATTACAAAACACACAAGTAGAACGACTTACGTCGGCGCCAGTGTCAGTGCGGAGGTCGGTGCGGAGGCCGATCGCGCCAGGTCTGAACTAGATGGACATTTTAAAACAAGTTAAAACTTGCTCGTGAGTAAGCATTACAACCACAATTACAAAACACACAAGTAGAACGACTTACGTCGGCGCCAGTGTCAGTGCGGAGGTCGGTGCGGCTGTCGGTGCGGGGGCCGATCGCGCCAGGTCTGAACTAGATGGACATTTTAAAACAAAAGTTACAACTTGCTTGCGAGTAAGTATTACAACTAACATACACAAGCAGAACTACTTACGATGGCCACCTGCACTCCCTTTTTGGATGTAGGGGCGTCTTCCGACTCCGGCCCTGCAGTTTCTCGATAGGGACCAATTTTAGGCTAAAATTCAAAACGATTCAATTGTAAAAGTGTGTGTGTGGAAAAAGAAAGGATTAATTTTACATAAAAACTAACTCTTCAATATCTTTTATATTTTGTTGTTTAATAAAGCTGACAATCTGACTTTCGACATATCGCTCACCTAGCAATATATTGGCACATCTACATTTTCACATTTTGCAAATAGGGTCAAACATAGTACAAATATTATGTTCGTGTGAACTGAGGAACCACACTGGTATTTAGCAAAAAAAAAAAGGATTATAGGATTTAGTAGTACACTTGAACAAATCTGAGAATTTGTAAACCAATATACTAAACACTACACCCCTATAGTGCGGTCCCTTAGTCCTCACAGACCATCAGCCAGATCTCGAAAAGTATCAGAAAAGGAGGGGACTTCTGGTGGGCTCAGCAGTTAACCAGTTGAAATGTGTATTAAAAAACCGTTATATTTTTCTAAAGGAAATCACAAAGTGTACCATGTTTCTACCCAGGAAGCGAGAAAACTTAAATTAAGTCAATGAAAGTAAATAATCGATTAAATAATTCCTGAATTACTACTAATCGATTATGAAGAAATCGGTATAATATGAGAATATGTATGAAAATCGAGTAACAAGTGCATATCAAGCTTTCGGGGAATCGATTAAATAGATTCATTTTCTTCTGGCAACACTTGTGCCGTCAGTCACTGACTGACAGATGCTTTCAGTATATTACAAAGTACTCTGTGACTATCTTAGCTGCCTACAGGATTTAATAAAATCGCCTTTTCGCGTAACAATTTTTCCCTAACTTTAAAAATTAAAGAAATCCTTCATAGACTAGACTGTTCAGGCATAGAGGTTGCACTGGCTTGGATCCCGAGCCATTCTGAAATCATTGGCAACGAGAATGCGGATCGATTGCTAAGTCAGCAACTCGGACCGGAATCGAGGCTCATTCATTTTTACCCTCGTGATTTGCGCTGCCTTGCTAAACCCAATATGTTAAAGAATTGGAACTCTCAGTGGCAAAAAACTCGAATTTTGAAGGGGAAAATTTTATGGCTCGATTCAACCATCTATCCCCTCTAAATGTTGGTTCAGCAAACTAAAATTTTCAAACAAATTAGCTACCTCTGTTATAATTCGGCTTCGACTCGGTTTTGTTTGCACTCCTGTTTTTTTGGCCAAAATCCACGTGAGAGACAATTCTTTATGTGAATGTGGTCTAGAAGAGGGTACCTTGGAACACTTGTTTTTCTCCTGCCCTCGTTTAACAATTCCCCTTTATGACTTACTCCCTTCTGATATTCCCCGCCCAATTGACATTCCTTTCTTTCTATCATTAGCCCATACTCCCGCAGTAAAAATTCTTTATAAATTTATTAATGTTAATAAAATTCAATTGTAGCTAGTACTTTTATTTATATAGTATGTATCTATTCCATGTTCTAATATATATTTTGTATTGTTTTATGTGTACTAACCAAAATTGTTATGTCCCTTTTTAGCATGATGACCAATGGATGCCATCGCTTCAAAAACTGATCAATAGTCAACAGTATTCTTTACAAAGTACCGACCATTTCCACCTCATACCTTGACATTGGCAAAATCGTCGGACATTCGTCGATGGAGCCATACACTAAAAAATTGAATTGAAAGTACTCTGTGGATGCACTCTTTCGTTTTCTTTCGTTCTGAGTGCGCACGTATTTTCCTTCTTTTATTGTTTAACCCCACGACCTCGGCTTAGCACATTATAACGAACTATTTGATCATGCTACTCTAAATTACCTGGCTCTCTATTTTGGACCACTGTGTTTACGCCTATCGATAGGATATTGACGACATGGATCGCTGTGTAAATTGTACGATTGCGACTGGTCGCAGTAACTCTATTGGTAGAAGAGTCTTGGAAGATGACGCGATTTTTCAGTTATTCGTCAGTGGCATACATTTCAGCCTGTTAGTTTTACCCATTTTTTTACCTATTCAAATCGTGCTTTTAGCCTATCAAACCATGTTGGCGTCATGTATGTTAGTTGTCTTTTTATTGGACAGCATAATATATTAAATCAATATACCAAGAAAAAATCGTATCTCCTGCACAAGTTTTAGATGATATTCTCATAATTATTGAAGATGAATAATAAATACATGTTTTATGAATATTGGTGTTTTATTTTACTTCCTCTTATCCCTTTTTTAGTTTTTAAAAGGTTGGTGCCTACTGCTTTTATTTAGGTTACAGGATATTGGATGTAGAAACTTGTCTTCGACAGTAGCGATTGACGAGAGCGCGGGAGAGCCAAACGTGTCAGATTATGTTCGACACGTCACACGCTCCATACATTACACAACCGAAGCCATTCAAAGTATTTCGTAAATAACATAAAAACTACAATGTTATAATATAACCTCACTTTTACTGTAATTCATATAACTTGGTTTCTGGAGAACCAAATTTCACCAAATTTTCAGTGAGGCCTTGTTATTATATCCTCTTACAAATAAAGCTAGTTTGATTCAGTTAACACCTGGGCCCAGGAATCTATGGAGTCGTTCCCTTCTCCTTAAAGTATTGTGACTACAGACATTTAGTAGAGAATTAGTAAAGATATTTACTGAATTTCAGACCACAAAGCACCAAAGATAAAAAATATATAACGACTAAACTGTGGTCCTTCTTTAAGACAATATGTCTTCGTCAATATAATCGGCCGTTATATCTCGGCGGCCCTGAACTTCGCGCAGAAGGCTGCGCACGAACGTTTTTTAGGAACAAAATGGCGGCATGAGGCGACGTGCGCGGGGCGGAGGTTTAGGCTAGAGATTGACTCTATGTAAACACAATCGACCCTTTATTCAATCAAATATCGTAATCGATTATTATCGATTTGGAATTTATTAATTTTTGTTTCTTTGAGATATTGAACGGAATAGATTTACAAACATAGTGAATGTTGTCGTTAGTAAACGAGATTTCGACTCTAATGAAAAAAAAAACGAATAAAATTTTATTTTCTTAGTTGAAAGACATGATTTAGTTAAATATCAGTTATTTATAAACAACTACCAGAATAACGATTGTTTGAGAATATTTTAAACCTCCATAGAAAATTGAATATAAATATATTTTTATAACTTAATTGAAATCGATTAAAAAAAATCGATTAAACAACACCGTCAGACACGCGTATTGGACATCTCTCTTCGGTAACTTCGTAAAGCTTCGTACTTATTCGGCAATGTTCGGTACGCAGTAATATGTCTCACTCACACGTTAGCATTGGTGTTATTTTCGTATCCCTGTCTCTGTCTTGAGCACAGGCGGTGACAAAAGTTTTCGTTGGTTGTCATTAATAAATTGTTAAGTTTTTTGTGTAGTGTTAGGTTTGTTTCTTTAATTCATAAGTTATTTTTGTAGCTTTCTGTCTCCAAAGTGTTTTAATATTTATTTTATTTGTACTTGGTCCCTGTATTAGTAAATTTTATTCCGAATTTGGTTTAAAAAAATTAATGTCAATAACTGTTTTTTTACGAGTGTACATGCGCTAAAGTTCGCAGAGCCTATGTTCAGGGCCGTCAAGTTACGTTGACCGTATTGTACCAAATCTATAAAATAAAATCTTTCTTTATCTACATAAACTTTTAGTAGGAACCTTAAAACATTTTGTAAAAATGAAATGGAAAAGAAATATCGACGTAATTTAAGGATAGCTATTATTAAAACTAGACCCTCAATCCTCACTTCCACTGACATATGTACACGTTCTAGCTGCTAGACGAGACATATATCAGAAAGTCTAGTGTACCTATCTTTTATTTTAAGATACACAATAGCCTGTGTGTTGATATTCCTACTCCCTTCAACATAATTGTAAAGAAATAAATGTAAACAATCGACCTACCTTCATACTAAAATCAAACAAAATAATCACTGTCTGTGAGACACTTCTGGGTTGATACTTGATACGATACTATTTTTGTTTATCGTTAATAATTTTTAAACAAAATATTCCAGAATAAAAACTATTACTTACATATTTAGACTCGCTAAATCATGGAGGAAGAATATCCATTTTACGACCAAAACCGAACTTTTAAAGGGATGGAGCTTTAAATAAAGTGCTTAAAATGAGCTTTAAAAGTTCGGTTTTGGTCGTAAAATGGACCACGTTAAGAGTTCGTGGTAAAGCCTCAGTGTGAGCCTAGGGAGGGTTAAGTTTTTCAGCATGTTAAGTTTTGTTCCTGATAATAAATAGTACCATATGTTTTTAACCCTTAACAACCCACATATGTGTGTGGACACAATTTAACATTTATTTTCGCATAAAAACGTAACTATTTATATTGCATAAATATCGCTAATAATATATCGCTAATAACATATCGCTATAGTCTAAAACTGGGGGCACGGTAGTGCCCCCGCCAAGACGAGCCAAGCGAAGCGCAAGGGCACTAGCTACCTTTTCTCGATGTGTTTCGTCGTTTTTTTGAATCCTCATAGAGTTGGTTTCCGATGTACCAGATAGTTCATATTCTCAGGATATGATGTCAATAATAGGCTAATTAAACATACAAAGTCTCAATTGAATAGCTCTAATTCTTTAGATTTTATTGATATCTAAAATACACCGATTTCGTCACTGACACACTCTCTGATGCACTGACACACTGATGATCATCAAAATGTTTGGCTACTTCTTGAATTGCTAGAAAGCTGAAAGAATAATGACCATTTTTCACCTGACTATGTATAGTAATGAAATAAATGTTAAAGTTTATCAAATACACTTATAACAATTTTAAAAGAAACGCAGAAAAAAATAAATTATTTTTTTCTGCGTTTCTGTTTTTCTATAAGCTTACTTTACGTATAAGGTACAAATATTTCAATTTTTTGAACGCATCTCGATTACTTTTTTCTACGACGTTTCGTTTTACGCACTGCCACTTGACTTTATTCAACTCTGTTTCTAAGTTTCATACATTATTTTACGTTTTATTCAATCAATATGTATTTCTTTATTGGCTTGTATACAGATTAATTGAAAATAAAATATTGATTAAATAAATTAATTATCACTACGTAATTGAGTTCGAATGACTAAAACGGTTTTTTATGACATTTGACAGTTCTGCGATTGAAATTGGCGAACACAGGCGCAGTTCTTCTTTGGTGCGTTTGCGTCTCATTGTTTACTGTGCCATTTTGTGTGTGTTACTTCTTTTTACGATCCTATTTGCTGCCTCCTAGACCTCGATATCTGAAGACTTTTGATTTCCATATTGTTGTAAATCCGCCCTCTTGATAATGCCGCCGTCAACAAAGAGTCGACGTATACTTTGCATAAACTGCAAAGTTTGCTTAAATACGTTTCGACGTTATCTCGTTTATGAGCTCAACACAAGAGTTATTTCGCTTCTTAGCGAGTGAATATCACCAGTAATCGTAAGTATTTATTTTTATAATGTTTAATCTAAAATTATATCATGTCCTAATCAAACTTACAGCCTGGCGCTTCTTTATAATGTATGATTACACACAAGAAAATGACCGAATGATGGAATTAAACTAATACAGTTTTATCTTGTTATTTCATATCTTGGCAATAAACTATTACCTATATTAATTGTAAATCAAAATATTGTATTTCCTATTACAGATTACTGAAGAGGATTACATTTGTGAACCTTGTAATGAACTCCTCATGAGAAGCATAAATCAGCAATTAACGACAAGCGGTGATGGTGCTCCAGCTTCAGGGTTATCTCGACCAGGTCAAAGACAAGTTTGCTGTCTTTGTGGACGGTCAACACTTAATCGTCAGAGACATTCTATTGTTTTTGACAATCCTTCAGAAGAGCAAAGACAGATAGATGCTGTTATACAAACAAGGATTGCACCACGTCAGGTAACTATGTTTCTATATTGTTCATTATTTGCCAGTATATTACTTCGTACCGTAACTCTTGGTGATTTCTCTTTTTGACCATGATATTGTTGTTTATTAATACACGTACAATACCTGATATTAACTCAATATTTTCTTTCATAGATGTCATCATCTGCTAGAATATGCCATTCATGCTGGATGAGTTGTAAGCGTGCTACCATACGTATTGGGCAAGCTGATGAAGCTCGTGGTGTGCCTATTACTGAAGACGTTGAAACAGGTGACCCTGGGCCAATCACTGCTGAACCAGTTAATGAAAGTCTAGAAGTACCTTCTGAAGTTGTATCTAGCGACATAACATTAGCAAATTATAGACGTGCAGCAAATACTGCTTTACACTGCCTTTTCCTCAATATGTACTAATATGAATCTGCACAATGTGGCAGATTCATTTAGAGCAACAATACTCAGTACATATAAATATTATATCCCTGTACATAGCCGTGTCTGTACAGAACATAGACTGAGTAATGAGTGGAGTAATCTATACGACTCTAGTAATAGCATGAGTACATTTACTTCACAACAAGTAGAACACATTTTTTCATTTGTTAACGCTTTCTAGTTGTTAATAGTTTTAAAAGATTTAGATGATAGCTCTTCTCTAGATGTCTTCAAAAGGAAACTAAAAGAGCACTTTCTTTCATTATTGACATATTATTATATATTGTATGTATTGATATGTATAATATAATTACATATTCGACTTATGTATAGTAGACTTAGTTATGTAGGTTTATATTGTGCACTAGTTCCTTCCCTCGAATATGTTCTCTCTCTATGATTCAAAGGTTTGCTGGGAGAAAACTCATTGCCGAGTTAAGCTCGCCTTTGTACATGAACTGTCTGTATCTCCATATATTACGTTATGTTTTTGTGTACAATAAAGAATTAAAGATGATAATGATGATAACTAATAAACCATTTCAGTTAAACATAGCGTATAATTTGTTTTTCCTTTTCTGTTTATTATATGTACTGTATACATATTGTAAGCCAATAAAATGTGTTGGGTAGATAAGTGATCCCTTTTGACAATACTTACAACAGGCTGGTAAGAGATACTATTTATCGTACTACAATGTATTTACTAGTTAGTACAAGTTATTTCTGCTGAAGAAACAAATCATTTTGCTCGACACGATTTATTTATTAGTGCCAATCATCGAGAGTCTAAGCAGCGACGTAAGTTGAAGTTATACACAAATAAAAAAGACTGTTCGACCACAGCATTACAATTCGAGTTAATAATTACACGGTTAAATTTTGATTGTTTTAATCCCGTGGAGGGTCGAACCGGTGCATGAAACACTATCGATTAGTAAAGGTAAAATTAAAAAATAAAGTACTTTTTTTTAATAACTTTAATTAATTTACGTATAAGTGAATAAATAATGCGAACCATTGGTAGGCCCCAATCCTAGACCAAACCCTGCCCTCAAACCCCGTTTGATTGGCAATGCGAAAGAAGCGCGCCCCGCGCGCTAAGTTCAGCACAGGAGAGACACGCCATTGAATTCAGTTTCTCTAAGACGTCATCGTGCATCGGTGTGTGTCGCACGAAAACAATGACGTCTCGGAATTACGTGTACTCCAACCAGGAGTTTGTTGCCATGGTGCAATTTTACGCAATCGCGGGTTTTGATGCGCAGGCGTCTCAGTGAACCACTCTCAGTGATTTAACCCAAGCCGCAAATTCCGTCTGGGCATACAATTGTGGCGGCTACGCAGCGTTTGTTAGACCACGGACAATTCCGGACACCTTCACACGCTCAGGGCCGCGGTCGCCAATCTACACACCTGAACTTGACGAAGAAATTCTCGAGTACTTTGACAGGATCCCAGCTATCAACATGACGGTTGTCCAGCACATTACGATCGTAATGTACGTAATCACTTGAATTCCGTGTTTGGAGATCATTGGATTGGACGGGGTGGTCCAGTTGCTTGGCCAGCAAGAAGTCCGCACCTTACCCCGCTAGATTTTTATTTGTGGAGTGAAGTGAAGCGATTGGTGTACAGAAACGAGCATCAAACTCGTGAACAAATGAAAAGTGCGATAGTGGACGCATTCGATGTTTTAAAAACTGACAGGGACACGTTAATGAAATTAAAAGACAATTTAACTAAACGTGCAAGATTATATACCTATCTAAAGGAATGGTGCACTTTGAACAATTATTACGCTATCGTTAAGTCTAACCAATGATGATTCAGAGTCTCAAAGGTGATTAGTTATTAGGTTTATAACAGTACTCTTTTTTAATCGTTGTAAATAATTTTGATTAGGTGCCTAGAAAGCTGATTTAGGTATGTAACAGAACTTTTTTTAAATTATGTAATTAGAACTTTTTCTTTTTTGAATCATTGTACATAATTTTGATTCATTTTTAAATACGCCATAACTAGCAGGGCTGAGATTAATTTTACATGTAGGTAACCTACCGCTTTTAGCATAATTCGTTTTATCAGGTATGTCTTAGGCATAAAGTAATTATGTCGGTCCTAAGCCCGTAAAAGTATGCAGGAAAATTTGAAATCATTTAATTTGTTTACGTGAACATCAGCTGAGCGAGTCAATAAGCTTTAGTTTAATCGGGCAGTGTAGGCTACCTACAGTGCCCGACTCAACGACCCCGCCGACGACACGTAGGTAAATATCTCGTGGCACTACTACTACTAAAATGCATGAAACAAATAGTTTCATGCATTTTGCGAGTATTACCTTATCACTTGCTATTTTTTTTATTTATAAGTTACATCGCTGTACAAGCTTTAGATGAATAATATTTTGTAAGTGAAACCACCGGTCCAAAGGATTAAACCGATCTAAATTTAACGGTGTATTTAGTTCTAACATCTTAACGGATAATCCTAACCTAAAAAGTAGCATTTATATAATAACTATGAGACAGCTTACAGGTAGTCTGTCTACTATACCTTATAACTATACATAAACTTTTATTGTCAGGTTTTGAAATGTATGGAAAGTGGTCATTCTTCTTTAATATAAGTTTAGTATACAACCAACAAAAAAAATCATAAACTTATAACTCCCCCCCCCCCCCCCCAACCCCCCGTTTCGTTACTTACTACAGAAACTAAATATTCGCATCACCTACACGACGGTAGCAAAATGGCGAAATCATAAATTTTCACTGATATGTAGAATTTGTGAAGTTATGGGTCGCTAAAGTTAAGCCGTGTAGATTCAGAAGCTTGGCTCTATATGAGATCTGATATATTTTTCACAGGGCAAACCTTATGTGGTCGTCTTGGCAACATTTTACATGAAATGTTTTTGGTGGGATTTTAGTTCTTTTTGTAAGTTGTTAGGCAGTCTTTTTAATGTCTATTTTTTTCTTCCTTTTTGGGGTATAACCGAGACCTACCATGAGACTCTTGATACTTAGTCGATTTGCTCCCCTCGTCGTCAAAGGGCGTAAATAACTAAGACCTACCATGAGACTCTTGATTAAGGCGGAGGTTCTTGTAAGTATTTATTAATAGGTTTTTTAGTTACTGTCTACAGTCCAGTGTAAACTTTCATGTCCTAATTCATTCATAAAATTGGTGAAAGTCTCATTCAAACTCTCCCCGCCCCCCAACTTTAGGGGTTGGGAGGCAAAAGTTATAAGTTTATCTGGGGGCACGGTAATGTTTTTTTGTATGCTGAACTTTGTTTGCATACCAAATTTCGGTTTTCTAGCACTTCAGGAAATACCCTAACGTTTTGAAGTCTCATACAAACTTGCACCCCCCGATTTTAGGGGATGGGGGGCGAAAGTTATAAGTTTATGATTTTTTTTGTTGGTTGTATACTGAACTTAGATTACATACCAAATTTCAGCTTTCTAGCACTTCAAGAAGTAGCCAAACATTTTGATGATCATCAGTGTATCAGTGATCAGAAAGTGTCAGTGACGAAATCGGTAAATTTTAGATATCAATAAAATCTAAAGTATTAGAGCTATTCAATTGGGACTTTGTATGTTTAATTAGTCTATTATTGACATCATATCCTGATAATATGAACTATCTGGTACATCGGAAACCAACTCTATGAGGGTTCAAAAAAACGACGAAACACATCGAGAAAAGGTAGCTAGTGCCCTTGCGCTTCACTGCGACAGTGATTATTTTGTTTGATTTTAGTATGAAGGTAAGTCGATTGTTTACATTTATTTCTTAGAATTATGTTGAAGTGAGTAGGGATATCAACACTCAGGCTATTGTGTATCTTAAAATCCTTATTTACACGGTTTTTTATTTTGAATTATTTGGTTACAGGTTACAGTGCTCAGATACCTATGGTATAAAGCGATTATGCGAAGCATACTTTCAGAGTGACAGAATCATAACATTTCATAATTATTTTCAAACCTCAATGCCTGGAATGGTTTGACAGTAGTTGAAAAAATGAGAAAAAAATATGACCTGTGTACTTTCAAATTTTCAATCCAACAGGTCCCGCGATGTCGAATCAAAAGTGTTTGGTTTCTCAGGTTGTCATTGATATAAAATGCCTAAAAAACCGTGTGGTTATAACTGCTATGCACCAAAAAGTAGATGTGTGAACAATAAAAAAAAAAATGCAACTTTTTACAAGTAATCACAACAGTGACTCCTCATATGCGTAGACGAAGTAAGAAAGGGCTGATAAATAGAAAAATTGGTAAGCAACTTACTAAGCGGGTGGCACCATCGAAGCAGACGGCGAATGTGGCGCTGGCGAGGTCACCATCGCCTCGGGTTCGTCCCACACCAGGTATGAACTAGAAACACATTTTAAAACAAGTTAAAATTTACTGGCGAGTAAGTATTACAACTAAAGAGCATATTACACCTTCCTAAATTTAGGGTCCGATTTAGAGCAAGAAATTAGGGAGGCGGAGCTCCTGATTACACATACACTGATTCAGGGCCCTAAATCAGTCGCTAAGGACGAGTGACTAGCGACGGACGTGTCGAAGTAAAGGAGGTTACTCTTTTGAGATGTTTTTTAAACTGGCTTGTTGGTCTAGTGGTTAGTGGCCCCCTGACTGCTATTCCGGAGGTCGTGAGTTCGATTCCCACCCAGGACAAATGTTTTTCCCCTGCTACCCTGGCCCTCCGACGCATCATCATAGCATAGCATAGCATATTCGGCCTTATAACGTTCCCACTGTTGGGACTCAGACCTCCTCTCGAGGAGAGGGAATGGGCCGTAATCCACCACGCGGGCCCAGTGCGGGTTGGTGGATGTCACATGTCTTCGAATTTTTGGTTCTAGGACATGCCGATTTCCTCACGATGTTTTCCTTCACCGTTTTGAGAGCAGTGGTGATGAAATAAATTACACAAAGTAATGCGCCTGGCTGGGTTTGAACCCACGACCTACAACTCCGTAAGTCGGGGCCGTTATTACTCGGCCACCACTGCTCGCATCATCAACTGATAGTATATTCAGGCTAAAATTCAAAACGATCCAATTGTTAAAGTGTGTGTGGAAATAGTGGAAAAAGAAAGGGTTAATTTTGATTAAAAACCTAGGCCTAGGTTTTTAATCAAAATTAACCCTTTCTTTTTTTCCGTTCGTTCGTTCCATCATCGGACCACCAGGCGTACGGTAATGCGCCACGGGTACATGGTAGACATCCCGTCCATATGCACGAAACGTTTTGGGAACACATTCGTTATGCATACAGTTAAGGAGTGGAATTCCTTGCCGGAATCTGTGTTTCCTAATGGTTACAACCCGGGAATTTTTAAGTCAAGAGTGAATAGTTTACTTCTAGGTAAGCGCGCTCCATCGTCGACCGCATCGTCGCTTTCCATCAGGTGAGATAGCGGTCAAGCGCGAACCTATCAAGAATAAAAAAAGAAACTAACTCTTCAATTTTGAACGGTCCCGGGCGCTTGTTGTGGAAATCGCGGCCTCCGCGCTCTCTGCCACGGCCAGAAGCCACCACCGCCGCCATCGTCTCCGTAGCAGCAGCCCTGCCACCTCGCACACGCACACGCCCACCGAGTCGCGGTCCACGCGTACGAGGTCGTCGTCTAAAATAATTAAAAAAAAAAAACAAAACATGCAAGTAAGTTTTTTGAAAAGGAAGTTGTAAGAATAAGAAATACATAAAAAAGAAACTTACACAGCCTGAGACGACGGTAAGGACCATGGTGACGACGGGGGATATACTGGGGATGGCGACCGGGCCCCACGTCCCCGTCCGCGTCGTGATCTTCGAGTAAAAGGAAAAATTAAAAACATGCATGTATGCTTTTGGGAAAAAGTTGCGACAGACAGCTGTCTGTCTGTTTGTTTGTCTGTCTGTACGGACAAACAAACAAACAAACTTATGTTTACATGCACACACACGCGCGTAAACCTACTAAATGTACGTTCAACATTCAAACGTATTTAATTCATAACCTATTTTTAAATTCGATTAAAATAACATATAAAAATGTCAACAAAAAAAAAAGTTTACTCTGTGCAAGTTTAAGTGGGATAAACACAGGTTTAATAAGCTTATTACGTCAAAAAATTAATCACAGATTCAGGGGACCGCAGCGGCCCTCCCACAGACAGATTTTTATAGGGAGCCGGAGCGGCTTCGCGCAACAGACACTTACCGTTTTCTCCCTGGATCCATGCTTGAATGAAAGACGCACAAATTCAGTTCACGGCGTTCTACTCTTTGTGCTCGCCACTGCTGGCTGCTGCTGGCCACTCTCGCCACAGACTAGAGAGATACTCGCTGCCAAGTCGTGAGTATTGAGCCGATTGCGGCTATTTTGCCAGTGTCGAGGACCACCTTCGTGGTAGATGTTAGTAAGCTGGAAGGACAAACAGAAGTGTTTTAGTAAAGACACATTATCTAATTTACAAACCTATCTATGATATGATATATATACAACACATAAACTACTAAATATACAATAATTACGCACCAATAAGAATTTTAATTTATTTTTATTTAAAAATGTCGTTAATAAATTTGGAAGAGAAGGGAATGAAAATTGGTTGGGAGAGGAAAATTTCAATTAGAATTTTTTTTATACATTTCGGAAGATTTATTGTTTAGGGAGCAAGAGAAGAAGATATGGTCTAAAGTACCTACCCTCCGCAAGACCACACTCGCACAAAGAACTATCTCGGACATGGATCTTATTCAGGAACACTGAGCTACAACAAGTCCGAGTCTCAGTCTACAGAGTGATGAAACAGTTCTCTTCGACAATTTAGGGCATTTAAAAACCATGGCCTACGTTGAATTTCGGGCTGTATAGCTGCATAGTAGACTGCCCTTGGTTTTGGAGGCCGTCCTTCATGTTTCAGTCCACGAATTAAACTTAACTTGGGTTTGGCACCATTCCGCAATTCGTAGTTATGAACCATGTAGTGCTTTCGATCAACCGGATTCGATGTGGCATACTTTGATAACAAATCAGCGCACTCATTGCCAACAATTCACGAGTGACCGGGGATCCAGACTATCTCGATGTCCAAGCCGTTTTGGGAACAATCAAAAAGCAAGTTCTTAATATCTACAATTATTTGACTATGGAGTTTACTATAAAGTTGATTTTGTTTTAAGGCCTAGTATTAATAGTATTCAACTATTATGCGAATCTGAAAAAAATACTGATTTTGCTATTTGATGGGATTTGATATAGTGTATGGCTTCTAGAATACCAATGCACTCTCCTGTGAACACTGATGCTTCTAGTGGGCATTGAAAAAGTAGAGCAATTCTAGAATTTTGGAAGTAAACTGCCACTATTTCCTGTTTCGTTCAATTTTGAAGCGTCAGTGTAAAATAAATTCCATCCCACCCACTTGAGAGCTAACTCAAAGTCGTTTTTCGCGTTTTGGGTATTTCTTGATATACCCAATCCCAAGACGGCTTTTGGTTCGAATTGAATCGTATCATATGCGGTGGAGAAAACCAGGAGAGTTCGATATTGACAAACTGGCGCGGAGAGTTGTTTAAGTTCTCTGTACCTATTTATAAATAAAGGAACTGTTTTATGGTTCCAATAAGGAGAATTATTAAAGTAGAGGTCGATTTGCTCTAAAATTGGGAGTAAGGGATGGGATGAAAGGGATAATACTTTAGACAGGAATCGGTCAGCTAAATACTGTCTGTCTGTCAGTATCCAGGCCAATGCCTGAAATTTGGCCTGGATACTGGTTAACCTTTTTAGCGCATTTTTGTTGCAGGGCTCTATAAGGATGCTGCAATAATCCATCGCACTTCTGGCCAACTCATTGTACAATAATTCAAGGTTGTATGGGTGAGCTGCCCACCACATATCGTACATATTGTACCTGGATTCTACACAATGCAAATTGTTTTATGAATAAATGAATGAATGAATGAACACCCCGGCCAAGGCCTTAAGAACCGACACAGATCGTTCTTATTTCTTGACCGTGTTATTAATGTAGTCGACCCCAGACAGTTTTGAGTCCAAAGTTACTCCCAAAAACCTAGCCTTATCCTTGATTAGATTGGTTTGTCCATCGATATTAATATCTATTGAGGGTTCAGAACGCTTGCGGGTAAAAATTACCGCTATACTCTTTGGCGCACTTAAAGACAAACCGTGATCAAGAAGCCATTGATTTAGCGACGACAAAGAGACATTCATTGATAGAGCGGCATCCTGAATAGAACTGCCAGAAACCAGGAGTGCAATATCGTCAGCATACCTACTGAAGGATTTTGCAGTCGGAATTGAGACAAAAGGGTAAATTAGCTGTATACTAATTATGTTATACAGACTAAGAACAGATCCTTGAGGTAATCCTCTCTAGATCGTTTTTTGATCAGAGTCCGCCCCAGGGATTCCTAATTGGATGGTGCGGTTGATAAAGATGCTACCAATGATACGACAAATCCTAGCCGGGATTCTCAGCTCGTGCAGCTTTTGCCTGAGGTTAGGGAGGAGGACAGAATCTAGGCAGCTGATATGTCTAGAAAGACAAAAAAAGAACAAATAATTAAAAAAAAAATTAAAAGTTTGTTAATTTAGAAAAGTGAAAAAATAGTCGATAAAAAATTTCAAAGTAGGTTCGGAAATTCCGTGTTTAGTCAATGAGTGACTTTCTTCACCTTTCTATAAATTAACAAACATCTCTTTTTTTTTCTTTTTTTTTTACATGCCGTTGGTTTTTTAAACCTCTTATACCTGTGCTATAAGACCTTGCTTCATGCCAAATTTCAGGATTCTGGGTCAACGGGAAGTACCTTTTTTTTCTTTTCGGTGGGAAAATCATCTTAAATCTATATCTATATATATAAAAGAAAGTCGTGTTAGTTACACTGTTTATAACTCAAGAACGGCTGAACCGATTTGGCTGAAAATTGGTGGGAAGGTAGCTTAGAACCAGGAAACGGACATAGGGTACTTTTTTTTTACTTTTTTTTTTTTTTAGGGTAGGGTAGGGTAGAGTAGGGTAGAGTAGGGTAATTTTTTTTTTTTACTAAATCCCGCTTTTGGGCAGAACAACGTCTGCCGGGACCGCTAGTTATTAATAGAAATAAAAGAGTAGGTGAATCCGTCCACACCCGACGCAGAGTCTCTGACATGGGATACAGGGACGTGCGAGCAATACAATTATATAAGCCCGGCTTGATGTGAAAATAATACCACACCACACACCTCACCACACCACACTCATCTACGAGTATATCATAGAACACAACAAATGAATTAAATTAAATAAAACTCTAATTTTTAAACTTCGCGCGCCTACTCGGTTATGCTAAATTGCCATTTCGTGTTCAATACGAAATTCATTCATCATTTAAAGGTACGAACGACATCGACATGTAAAGTTGCCTCTCTGAGCGCAATCTCTTCGATCTCAATCTAACACTTTGGCTTTGTACTTGGCTTGATCTGCCATCTCCATTTGATACTCATGGACCGTTTTTCTATTAAAATAATCCAGAATTAGTTTGTATCTATGAATTTTATTTCAAAGCGAACTTTTATTACGAAAACTACGAGGCGCCCTCTATGAAACGTAAAGCAGTTTTGCAAACTAAAAATTAATTCAAATTTGCTTTGAGCGGTCATCGTGTATTGTTTGTTTTCTGTTTTCTAGTAGATTTTTTTGTTTTCTGTCATTTAAAGTTTTATGATTAACTTACTTGGTATTGAAGTGATTAAAGTTTGTTAACTTTGAAATGAATTCGGAAACGATACTTGTGGTCAGTTGTGGTTGCGACTTGTGAGTTGTGGTGAGTTTGAGTTTTAGAAATAAATATGATCTCGTAACTTCACAAATATTCTCACCGGGGTAGGTTTACCTCACTCTGATTAGAATTTTCCTCAGAAAAGTAATTTCATTTTTCTCAAACGATAAGAATGCTTAGAATACATCAGGTTATAATGACTTAAAAACCTTCGCTGGTGCTATGAAAAGACATTAAAATTCTCAAAAGCACTTCAATGCTGTTATTTCATTCTGTAGTTTTGGTAAACCGGGAAAGAAACTTCTCGTGACGAAATTTTTAAGTAATTATGTAGGTACATTCAATTCTTAAGTTGATTAGAATATTGTGTTTATAGAAGAATGAAAAGCTATGGCTGTTTAAACTGTGAGTATTTGCTAATTATATTACAACTTCACTTTAATTTTTACTTACATTAATTTAAACAAATTATTGATTACTACCATCTTTTGTGCGCCATCTAGTAGATTCAGAAGTAAACAGCTATGCAATGTTGTAAGCGAGCACGAGTTGCCAAAAAATATTAATAGATGGCTCTTATATAGTTTACGTCATTAATGATACAGGTATGACGTTTACTTAATTCTATCTTATTATTAACAAATGAAAATGAAGCAATTAAAATCAGCATTACAGCAAGAAATTTTGCACTGATGATACGTAACGGCGGATTATAGCGCGAGTTTTTTTTTTTATTCGGAATATTATGTAAGTGAGTAGTACTGGGCTCCTTGGCTTGCCCCTTACACTAGTCGACACTTTTTCCATACAAATTTGGGGGGGTATTACTCCACAGTTTGACATTGTACATCCAAAGTAAAACATGATATGGTTTTATCTTATTCTTAATTTTGTCTGTACGGAAACAGAAAAACAAAAATAATTTCCGTTACAAAGTTATGAGCCAACAAAGTTTCTGTTTTTTTATGATTTTAACGCAACTTTCAAGTGTAAAAAAGTAACAAAAATCGTATAAAATCTCAAAAACGAAGTCGGTAGGTACCGACAAAATTTTATTATCAAAAAGTTTTCGTATTTCCAAAGCACTACTCTCAGATTTTACGCACCGTCTAATAATTTCATTTCAGTTCGGAACGGTGTTTGTGTGCATGCGAACCATACGATATGCATATAATTTAGCGTCTAACTGCTAATACTTGATATTATCGCAGTCGAACCCAATGTCAGATGAGTCATCGCAATTTTTGGCCTCACTTATCAGCGAGCCACCAGTTCGAGCCCGCGACTAGTTCGGCCTTAAAGGTATCTGGCACGCCACTGATGGGATAGCAGTTTTTAATTCCTCTAGGCTAAATGACATGTTCATTGTTGGCAGTATTGTCTACATCATCAATGCCAACACTGCCTCTATGCTTGGAACACAAGCCAGAGCGATTTTTGATAAAAACTGGTACCCGAGTTCTTCTGTGATGTTGATTGAGGAGACAGGTGCTAAACTATTCCTAAAATGCCTCAACTTTCGCCAGACAGTCGAAACCGGTGTGGACGGACTCACCAAACTACAGATTTTTGACCAACCTTCACGTTTTTACTTTTTAAGGAATTTCCTGGACTTGGCTAATATTCATTTGAAGGTGAGGTTTTCCAGGTTCATATCGCAGTTAACTGTCTTTTCCGCCTCATTCCTGGCCCTAATCATGTCAGTGCATTCCCTATCCCACCACGGTGGGGAAGGAAGTTGACCAGAGGATATTTCTTAAATAGGAAGTAGTCATCTGCTGTGGAGAAAAAGGACGATAAACATTCCTGGGCATTATGACTATCAACTTTTGGTAGAGAAGATACTCTGAAGTCTAAAATTTTTGAATATAAATCCCAGTTTGCCGAATTAAGTTGGTATTTTAAAGGTGGGGAAGCCATAAAGGGAGTACTTTTAATTATGATGGGATAGTGGTCATTTCCATACAGGAGGTACAGCAGAACACAGCTCCGAATAATCACAGGAGCCTTCACGGGGCATTATGCCACCAACAAACAGCTCTACAACATGGGACTAGCAAGCGACCCGACTTGCAGGATCTGTGGAGAGGCAGAGGAGAATATGCTACACTTACTGTGCGACTGTGCAGCACTAGGCTCCAAAAGACTAGAGTATCTGGGCCAACCATTTCCTAGGCCAGAGGACTATAGGCTCAGCCCCATCAAGGCCATACTGGGACTCATGACGAAGGTGCACGGAAGGCTGGGGTTTGAGTAGAAGGGAGGGGGACTAGCACAAAAGATCCAGAAGGGTCGAAGTGCTCTGGTTTTAAGGCCAGCCCCACATCAAGATAAGATAAGGTCATTTCCATGGGTCATATCCAAGTGTAGCCAAATGAGAAGGCTAGATATATTGAATGAACAGAATGCCAAGTCAACGCAACTATTGCCCTGCCCAGGTACAGACCTGCGTGTTGCACTGCCATCGTTGATGAGACAGATGTCTAGATCATACAATATATCCAGCAAGGCTATGCCAAAGTTATTGCAAGTAAGTACCTGAACCCCAACAATAATGATGGCAATTAAAGTCGCCCATAACAAGTATTGGACCGCTAACACTACATAACAAATTTCTAATTATTGAAAGATATATTCAAGTTGTGGGTACATAAAAAGAAAAAATATGTATATCCTCAGCCTTAACAACATTTATGTTATCGCTAACGAAGGTTAGAGGAATCTGGGAGTATGCTACTTTGCTATTGATGAGCAAAGCACATCTCCCATATCCATCATTTCTATCATTACGAACACTGATAAAACACCACAACCTGAAATTGATGGTTTAAATTTATTGATTAAAAAGGTAAAATCAGATTTTCTTGGAGCAATACTCCTCACATTCCACTGAAGGAATATCAGGGGATGGAACATTGTGAATATAGTTTAAAATTGAGATCAGTTTTGAGGTCAGGTATTGATCGCGTTACGACTAGTACAGACATTAGCATGTTGATTATAAAAACTAAGATATTTGAAGAGTTATTCTCTCATTTATTAGTTATTGGCTCTGCAACTTCTGTTAATAGAAAACATTCGTTTCCAATTGGGGAGAAGGAGTATTTCGTGTAAGCGCCTGGCTTGTCTATTATATATATATATAGCCATATAGCCAGGCAAAGAAGGGATGTGGGTTTTGGGTTTAAAAAAGACCATTTTACTGTATAACTTTTGAGTAACAGGACTCTAGGACTGTTGTTAGTGAAATGGTTGCCAGAACATGAAACACAGAAGCTTAATTCCTGGGTAGTTTCACACCCATCCCCTGGATGATCGTCACCACACTTAAATTGCCTTGGTTTAGATTGATATAAGGTGTGTGTATGTCCAAAACAACAACAATGATAACAGAGAATGGTTGGGTAAGTATATCTCTCAACTGGAAGAGACAAGTAAAAACTGGTCACACATTTGGGTAAGACTTGTCCATAGAAAGTTAGCACCACAGTTTGTGTAGGTATCCACTCAGTAATTCCAGAAGAGGACCGCTTACTACACTTACTTCTGGCCTTGATGATAGGGCCACAGCCTCCTAGAACCTGGATGTTTTGGATGACGTCATGAGTCATCCTCCGACCACTCTACCGGTATATCTCTAAGGCTTCCAGTAAACGGTCATGCAAGCGTCAGTCAAAACCATCAATCATGAATGAAACTTGACTGATAATGAATAAACTTCATTCATGATTGATGGATTTGATTGACGCTTGCATGACCATGTAATGGACTATGCCTATGTTAAATTGAATTGTGAGATGGAAGCTGCATAATTATTTTTACCCAGAACTGTGTTGTTGAGGAAACTGAGATTGAGACACGATTTCTGCCTATTCGTTTGATCCCGTCGAGACGTACAATACTGACGTTATTGACCATCAAAAACATACCAAACTTAATTGGTTGTAGTAGTGCCTGAGGTTTGTTGATCTTTTAAAGATACATGCACGATATAGGGTTGGATTGGAGATAGGGATTGTCGCTTTTAGTGTACGTAAATCTACCGTTAATTTCAAACAGTTCGTCAGAGGGATCAGGTTCAGGAGGCTTTTTAGAATTCATCTTGACGACTTATAACTAATCTACCGTTAATTTCAAACAGTTCGTCAGAGGGATCAGGGTCAGGAGGCTTTTTAGAATTCATCTTGACGACTTATAACTAATTAAAAAGGGACAATCACAAATAAAATCAAACCTTAATCAAAAACACGAGCACAGGGAAGTTCAGGGAAGTCTCGATGAAGTTTCACTCGGTTAAAAGTTCATTAGAATTGAAAAAATTCGTGAAACTGATAAAAGCACGTGTACAAACACAACACAAACACAGACTTAAATAAAAAGTAGGAGTGAGGCATATTTATAGTAACAGGTAGAAGTAACAGATATTTACAAATAACAAATAACAACTGCTCCTACCAATTTATTTTATCTGTTAATTTAATAACAGACCCTCAAACACTGTTACCGCAGCTGTTACTGTGATTCACATACAGACTGTTAGTTGTTACTACATGTTACTGCGTACGGCTGTTACTTCGTTAGATACTCATTCTCTCTTTTCCTCATTATAGAATGACCTTTGCTAAAAAGAGACACACCTAGTATTTATTTCGTAATAGGTTTACTTCTCCTTCTTACTAAAGCGTTAAACTACCCTAAAACGAGAAGCAGCTAGTATTTATTAACCTTAAAATATAGCTGGTGGTCTTACAAGAACAAATAGTAACGAAATAGTGACTCCTAAATTTAGTTGGATTACCTGTTACATGGCCGGCCTGTTACTAACCAGTGACCATTATAAAAAAACTTATAATGTATTTTTTTTTCTTTGTGGCAATTTGTGATACAATTTAAAAAATGGGTTTGTAATAATTATTTAAAAATTGTGTTAAGCTTGCCAACGCAAAAGCAACACGAAAAAAATAAAAAAATAAATTTAAATAGCTCAAAATCAAAATAAGTGAATTGCAATTGTATAATCGTATCTATTTTTTTGGTTTAACAGAATTAATCAAAAAACTCAAGAAATTCACGATTTTTTTACCAACCAGTGTGTAAATTAATTCTAATGAGAGTAATTTGCTAAAGTTGTTGGTATTTGTTGACAGGTATAGTATTATTTATTTAATTACATTTTTTTTAAGTTTGCCAAGCAACCAAAAACAATTACATTGATCGTGTCTGGACGCCCTTATTATCTGTGGTGTGACTTTTGATGGGATTGGTTGAAAAATGTTTTATGTATTTACAACCTTACTGTTGTAATCTTAAAGATCATATTCAACTGAAAGTTATTAGGCTGATTTGTTTGTTGACATTTTTAAATGTTCTAAAACGACAGCAAAGTGGTGAATTGTAATTTTAAAATTTTCGGAATGACTTCTCTGTTTCTCAGTGTTGGTTTACGGCGTCCTAGTGTTCATTTGGTTTATATATAAGTTCAGTTGTTTTAGTTTAAGTTACTCGTTTTATAGTTTTGGTAGGTGCTTAGTTAACCTACGTTGTAAAAAATAAGTTTATTTTGATTCTCTGTCTAATCTTTGACAAAAATCTGATTTTCGACTTATTTTAAGTCGGAAATCGGATTTTCGGAGAAAATCAAAAAGAAAATATTCAATTGAGATTTAAATACGCATACGTACAAATATAACAGGCTGTTATTTAAGAACAGATATTTGGATCTGTTATTTATAAGTAACAGTGATAACAGATATCATATATAACCTGTTACAACTATCTCTAATAAAAAGGTACTCCTACTCTGTGGTTGCTGTGTGGCACAGACCTATAGATAAATAATTCCACAGACCAAAGAGTATAGTATAATAGTATAGTAAGCGTAGACAGAGTCGGAGAGGAGACAGATCGAGTCGGAAAAATAAAAAACGGTAACTTTCTACTTTAATCTCAAAATTGTGGTTTGTATGTTTTCTAAATTCAAAATCTAGCGACATGCGCGCGGTATGAAAAACGACGCAACAATGATAAAGGAATGGTGGCTTGCTCTGCGCTGTTAGTTAGTTCCAGGTGCGGCCACGGGTGGCGCTGAGGTCGATTTACGTAGCGGAAGTAGGACTATCTAGCGAATAAACGTGGAAAAAAGACGATGTACTCTCATAATAGTTCTAGAAAATCTTAACGTCAGCGTTTCCAAATACAATTCTACCTGACATTAAATTGGGAACGCCACAATTATGGCGTTAAGGCTCTTTGAGGAGTGGCAAGAAAAACCACATGGCGTCCTTACCTACCGCATGACGCAGGTCCTCACCGTACATAGTAAAATCGGGAGGTTTCTGCACCGAATTCGTGCGGAAGACACGCCTGGGTGTCGCCACTGTGTGGACCGCCCGGAGGACACGATGGAGCACACGGTGGAGGTATGCCCCGCTTGCGCAGAGCAACGCCGTGCCCTCGTGGGGGGCGATCGGCGGCAGTGATCTCTCACGCCGGGCATTGTACAGGCCATGGTACGGAGTGAGGAGGAGTGGCAGGCGGTCGCCTTCTTCTGTGAAACAGTAATGCTAACAAAGGAGGCGGCCGATAGCGTGAGGCTACGGTCCTCACGCCTCAATCGCCACCGAGATTCCGATCCTGATTTCCGGCCACCGTAGGCGCGGGCGTCCGATCGTCCGGTAACCATCCGGACCGAGCCCAAGTCGTCGACAGCGCGTACTGTTCCACGCGCGCCTCAGGGAGATGTCAGCAAATCGTAGGGGCCCAACAGGGTCGAAGGCTACTGGGGCCATGGGTAATGTGAAAACGAAACCCGGGGCCCTGGGACGAAGGCAATGAAGGAACAGGAGTGGGTTTTTAGTCAGTAAAAGTCTGATACTATCTCCCACTCCGCCCAAGAACGGGATTTGTCATAAGATGAATTTCCCACTTAAAAAATAAAATACCCGTGGAACATTTTATCTACTTTATTTATATCAAGAAGATTACTTTTTAGATAAAGCCATTATTTATTGCTGAGGCAGGCGGTCGCCTCCTTCTGCGAAGCAGTAATGCTAGCATAGGAGGCGGCCGATCGCGTGAGGCAACGGTCCTCACGCCCTAACCGCCGCCGGGATTCCGACCCCGATTTCCGGCAACCGTACGCGGGCTTGCGGACGGCGAGCAATGGGTGGCTCGCCGTCCGATCGTCCGGTAACCGTCCGGTCCGAGCCCAAGTTGTCGACGGCGCGTAGTGTTCCACGCGCGCCTCAAGGAAATGTCAGCGAAACCGTAGGGGCCCAGCAGGGTTGAAGCCGGCCCAGCAGGGCCACGGGTAGTGTGAAAGCGAAGCCCGGGATGAAGGCAAAGAGGGAACAGGAGTGGGTTTTTAGTCAGTAAAAGTCTGACACTATCTCTCGCTCCGCCCGAGAGCGGGATTTGTCATTAGATGATTTTCCTACCTAAAAAAAAATCCGGCACTGGCGACACTTTGTGTCACAGGAACTAAATATATTTAGGTACGTAGAGCTCAGTTTTAATATATTTTAATAATCATAATGGACTAAAATTTGTTCAACATTCATATCTAAAGATCCTTTAATCGCCAAAATATTATTTTTGTATTTTTTATATCTATTTGTAAACAGGCCGCCATCTATTGTCAAATATGAATAACAAACATAAACATAACAAAAAGACAGGGCAGTAATTAGAAGCCAATTATTTTACCGAATGTCCCGCGGCTGTCTCATTTAAAACATTAAATACGCTGGACATAAAATCATGCGTCATGCTGCTTTTAATTTAGTCTGGTATTACTAATCTTTATATATAAAAGAAGAAACTGACTGACTGACGTATCAACGCACAGCCAAAATTACTGGGACTAGGAGAGTAAAATTGTGCACAAGGTTTCCTTTTATGACGTTGGCGAGCACTAAGAGAGGATTTTGTGTGCGTACGCGCAGCGGAATGTTGTTGAATTTAAAGATTTTAATTATGCAGATATTTAGTGTATGACGTCGTATAATTGTGTATGGTAAAAAAAAATTTGTGCACGCAACCATTGTGGAGAAATTCACCAAAAACTGATTCCGCTGGGCGAACGTTGTCCTGGCGGAACTTTTTTTAATCCATAGACTTTAGAAGAAAAGAGATGTGTCCAAAAATTAGTGTGTATTTGTGTGTAATTGTGTATGTATGAATAAAACTAGTGCATGCATAAACTTCGGAGAAATTCAAGTTTCCGCTACGCGAACGTTTGGCCATTAGCTAGTTTTCATATAAAGCGCTTACATAGAGAACTGTAGATTTTTACATACGTTGTTTTGAATTTGTTTATATTTGTTTAAAAAACAGATTTAGAAAAAATCGTAGGGCTTGAAAGATAAAAATATAAACGTAAAATACGCTTATTAGGTCTTAGTTCTTAAAGTATGCACTTTGGGGTCTAGATTTTCACGTTTATACAAACCTTGTAAGTGTCTGCAACATGTTGCCAAGTATCAATGATGTTCCGTTAGTAACTAAAGAGTTATAGGTCAAATTTACCATGAACAGATCACTGTTTACAAAGCAGTCAAATATCACGACGTTCTGAAGGAATTGCATGGTAATATGTATGTCAATAATTAGTGTATTCATTCAACTATTGTTATGCAAAATTTCATGTCATTAAATTCAGTAATTAAAGAAAAACAATTATAATACTGACGAAGCATCGAAAACCTACATAACCCGACCAAGTTCGGATGGCTACCAAAAAGCGGCCGTGCCATATATCTAAGAAACGTTCTTAACCTTCCAATATAGTATTTATTAATATGGTACAGTTGCGTACACAAGCGTTAGGAAAAAATAAAACAATTGCATTCTTGAATGAAAAATATTTTTTTAATAATAACGCCACTTTAACGATAAAAACAAATCTTCAATTAACAAGTACTTCTCTATTTAAATATCCGCGTACAAAAATATTTTTAATTACATATAATACTTAATTATGTAATTATAATAACGTTAACAAACGCTTGCAATGACAGCAATAGACTTAAATGTGTTTTAACTAAAATAGATTATGAACTAGCTTTTGCCCGCGACTTCGTTCGCGTGGATGACGAAACTTAGGGTAAGTATAATATTTCGAGCTTCAATAAAAAATAAAATCACATCACATAACTAACCTATTCAGTTGTTTAGATTTGATCAACATTAAAAAAGTGCTTATAAACTGAAACATTGGTATAAAAAAGGTATTTTCAAGAAAATATTCTTAAATGAGTAGCTAATACTGTAAATAACCTCAACATTTCTAAGTAGGTATACCTAATATTTTCTAGTTTCAATAATAAAATCACAGATTAACAATCACAGATCACATAACTAGACTATTTAGTTGTTTAGGTGGTGGGGTGCGGGTGAACACGCTCACATACATAAGAAAAAAAAATCGATTCAAGAAGTAGTTTTTTTTAAGTTATTAGATTGTTTGATCCACTAACGTTGCAAAGGGGAACGCTCGTGCATGCCTAGTCTATTGGTTAAATAGTGTAATAAGCTACAATATGATAAATATTTACCTAAACAGTAGTCCATTCTTGCATGTGGTAAATATTTAATTTCCCTAAAGGGTCTATAGTTAGAATCCTGATCCGTGAAATCTTCAATAGAAATTAGCTGTATGAATTTTATTTGTCTTAAATAATATATTTAGATTATATCTCAAGTCTCAAGCGCATACTTAAATAAAGTACCTACGTAAATAGTACCTACTTTCTGTCATAGTCAAATACATTTAAAAAAGTAGGTGTACAAAAATAGACCTATAAATTATATCGAAACAACAATTGTGTTATCACCTATACCAATTCAATACCGGTATTATACTGTAAATTTTGGGATGTTACCTAAATATATTGCACGGCCGCTTTTTTGTAGCCATCCGAACTTGGTCGGGTTATGTAGGTTTTCGATGCTTCGTCAGTATTATAATTGTTTTTCTTTAATTACTGAATTTAATGACATGAAATTTTGCATAAGAATAGTTGAATGAATACACTAATTATTGACATACATATTACCATGCAATTCCTTCAGAACGTCGTGATATTTGACTGCTTTGTAAACAGTGATCTGTTCATGGTAAATTTGTCCTATAACTCTTTAGTTACTAACGGAACATCATTGATACTTGGCAACATGTTGCAGACAGTTACAAGGTTTGTATAAACGTGAAAATCTAGACCCCAAAGTGCATACTTTAAGAACTAAGACCTAATAAGCGTATTTTACGTTTATATTTTTATCTTTCAAGCCCTACGATTTTTTCTAAATCTGTTTTTTAAACAAATATAAACAAATTCAAAGCAACGTATGTAAAAATCTACAGCTCTCTATGTAAGCGCTTTATATGAAAACTAGCTAATGGCCAAACGTTCGCGTAGCGGAAACTTGAATTTCTCCGAAGTTTATGCATGCACTAGTTTTATTCATACATACACAATTACACACAAATACACACTAATTTTTGGACACATCTCTTTTCTTCTAAAGTCTATGGATTAAAAAAAGTTCCGCCAGGACAACGTTCGCCCAGCGGAATCAGTTTTTGGTAAATTTCTCCACAATGGTTGCGTGCACAAATTTTTTTTTACCATACACAATTATACGACGTCATACACTAAATATCTGCATAATTAAAATCTTTAAATTCAACAACATTCCGCTGCGCGTACGCACACGAGGATTTTCCAAAATTCGCCCCCTCAAGGGATGAAACGAGAATCCAAAATTTGTATGGAGGAATGGTCTTTCAAGCGGGCGAAGCCGCTGGCAGAAGCTAGTTTATTTATATAAGGGTTTCGGATGGACTGCCACATAAACGGAAGGTGTTTTCTTTTTCTAAAAAGACTAGCTTTGTAATCAATCTTGATAAGTCTTACTATCAAAATAAGCCTTTAAAAAAGAAAACAAGCAATGTTGAATGATCTTCATTCGTCATTCATCAAATAATAGTATCACTATTTCAATGAAAAAATACGTATCAATATGGTTCACAAAATCAATTAAAAAGAACACTGAACTCCCTGGTAATTCTGAGTACGGCCTTGTTACATCCTACGCTTAATGACATCTAGTGTGAGATAGTTACGTAACTACAAAATAAAATCGATAGAACGAGCGAGTAGTTTTGCTATTGACTGGCAGATGGCAGATAAAGACATTGGCGGAATCTAACATCCCCGCACCCCGCGAAGTGTCACGCGTTTTTTCTTAGGGAAATCTAATTACAACTTCTCCTCTTTGTATTTGCTTCATGATAAAGAGTTACACACTCCTATTTTGGAGCAAAGATCAGTAAGTTACAGATATCACATGACAAGTGGCCCCTAGAATTACAAATAGTATCGAATGATCTAGTCACAAAATGATTTTCTGTTCTGCACTTGGCTTTCAAACTTTCAATAGTCTGACACTTTGCTCCACAAACACAGGTATTGAAAGCACATGAGACGCTACTGAGAACCTATAGTTTCATCCATGTTAAAATAATAAATAAATAATAATATTCCACAACTATCACACAAAGTGTCTAGTTCCAAGCTAAGCAGAGCTTGTGTTATGGGTACTAGACAACTGATAAATATACTTATATATTTCTAAACACCCAGACACAGAACAAATGATCGTGCTCATCACACAAACATTATTCTTGAGTGGGAATCGAACCCACGACCTCTGGAATAGCAGTCAGGGCCACTAACCACTAGACCAACAGGCCAGTCAAATAATTAGTTATGACAGATTTCTCTGGGATCAGTGACGAATTATACGAAATGGTAGTCCGTTGGAGCAAGGTCTGGCAAATACGAAGGGTGACGAATGGTTTCAAATTGCAGTTCCTGTAGAGTTAAAACGGTTTCTCGTGCTGTATGAGGTCTCGCGTTATCATGGAGCAATAATGGTGATGATCGATTCACGAGTCGGGGCTGTTTCACTATTAGTTTAGCTATCATTGTTCGGAGTTCGGCACAGGAGACATCTGCGGTATTGCTTAACCCGATCGGAGAAAGCTATAGTGAATAACACCATGCTGAGACCACCAAATAGTTATCATTACCTTTTTATTGGTAAACTTTGCTTTAGGATACTGTTGCGGTGTTTGACCTGGGATCAGCCATTGCATTTTTCGCTTACGGTTATCGTAAAGGATCCACTTTTCATCACATGTCACAATTCGATCCAATATTCCTTCATATCTGTATCGATTCAACAAGGCAACACAAGTTTCAACACGCGTTTCTTTCTGCAGATAAGACAAATCATGAGGCACCCATTTTTCATATTTTTTTATTGTTGGTAAGGTAACGTTAAACCATGCCGGTAATTCCTGGGTAGTTTGGCTCGGATCGGCTTCCACCGTCTTCTACGGGGTTCGTTCTCACGGTGCGTTCATTAGCAGGCCCAAACGCAACATTGATATTGCAAGCGTTTCTGCCGCGTCTAACTCGTTCGGTATTCAAAAAGTATCCATACTTCGAAAATTCGAGTGATTTCTTTATTGTCTAAGCTGAATAAAAAACAACTGAAAGTCGATAATCGAATGTTGCACATTTTTTAACCGTCTACCAAAAAAGGAGGAGGTTATCAATACGGTTGTATTTTTTTTTATGTTTGTTACCTCAGAACACCGTCGTTTATGGACCGATTGGCAATTTTTTTTCCCCTTAGAGGATATTCTTCCAGATTTTATGATGAATCCATGAGGAATCGCGGGAACTCTTCAAATATTATAGGCAACCATATAGTTGTTTTGGTATTTTCATCGAGGACTTAAGCATTTACAGTCAAAAAGTAACATTTGATGAAGTGGAACTGATGAAGAAGACCAGAAATGGCTAACGGAACTTCATACTTACATAAATATCACAATGAAGATAGTTAAGCGACTATGACAATACAAATAAATAAATAGTTCTTTAGAGTTATGTTGAAAATGGTATCATCGAAGTGAACTGACGATGATGATGGAGCTGGAAGTTAAGCACTGGAACTCCGTAATTAATCAATGTATCCTAGTCGTGTTTGGGCTTATTAGAATTGTCATGAGATGAGATGCACTTAGGCTATAAAAGAAAGAAAGACATTTTATTTGGCGGAACAAGGCGCAAATTTAGAACTAACAAATTATAAGTATATTATGTGAAAGTAATATGCGCCACATCCGCGCAAAACGGCCTAACGCTCAGCACAATGCCGTGACCACACGCAAAATGCGAATAGTCTACGGCGCTGGTTAAAGCTGCTGGTAGCTGGTGGTTGATATAAGGTACTATCGAACTGATCTGATGATGGAGCCGGAAGGTAGAAGGTAGACACAGGAACTTCATAATAAAACAATGTAACCTAGCAGTGTTTGGGTTGATTGGAATTGTCATGAGAATAGGCACTCTGGTTATAAGTGTATCGCAACTAAAAAGTGAGAAATAAAAAACATAAAAAAAATATATTTCAGAAGTCGGTGTTAAATAAGAAACAAAAAATACCGAAAAACACCGACTTCCGAACTTTAAGTTATTTTGATTGTTTTAGTGGTTTTATATTAGTGAAAAAAAAACCGACTATGTGACAAAAGTTTTACTGTCAAAAATCTCAGACCATGAAGGTTTTATGTCAATTCGAAGTACCTATTACAATAAAACGGCAATTTCATACTTTAACCCCTATTATTACGTAGGCATAGAAGCCGGCAGGCACACTTACTCAAAAAACAAAACATTTGATTGACACAGATTTGCGGGCAGGCCGCGGGGTAGGGGTGGTTTGTGATTGCCTGATCGCAATTCCAGTGCATTTGAATTGCGGAATGCACTAGCGGGCAGCGAGTGGGCAAGCGCAGGAGCAGGATTATGAGTCTATGTCAACTGAAAACCCGGAATTTTCAAATTAGTCCTAGAAACTTGTGTGGTTTTTGGTGACATGAGAGTGAGTCATGATGTCTTAAGAACGGATTTTTTTTTTGTGTTTCTTCTAGTGCCCCCGCAGAAGTGATGCCCTAGGCAATTGCTTAATTTGATTAAGGGTTCATCCGTCATGGGATCTTATTATAATCCGTCTGTAAACATGTATAAATATTTGTTAGAATTTCAACAGGCTTCTGTCCTTTTTACATAAGTAATATTTTGTAATACACTTTAATACATTCCTTATCCTTAATCCATGTTGTTCCAAATTCCCTTACCTTTTCTTTTCGCGTTAAATGTTTCCCTACCTCTCTCTTCAAACCCCACCCGGTATAACCGTTTAAACTAAATCTTTCAAAGAGTATAGTAAATATTATAATATCTCTAAACAGCTTGACGCTGGCGGATTCACACGAGTGCTAAGCCATAATCTTCGTAGTATCTCTCTGTAGTCTGCTGTCTGATGTGCAATCTCCTGCCCTTCGGGTGGGAGAAAAAAAAAGGAATGAATGAATGAACTCAACTAGTTCAAGTTCAAATATAGTTTAAAAAAAATCTTTTTTTTTGTTAATATTGTTACGCCGTGAAACTTGAAGACGCCATGTCTTCGAAGAAATCAACAGTAGGATCAAATAATTAAAACGCATTGCTTTATGAAACGTCTAGAATGGAAGTACGTACCCAGGCCTGGCAATTTCTAGAAAAGTCAGACATAAAGTACCTACTACTATTATTAAATAAGATTTGGTACGTAGGTAGATAAGGAAATTCATACCTTCCGTATTTAAAAATAGAGACGAAATTCGAGTGAAAGGAGGGAGGTACATTTTTGTAATAAAAGTAATTTATTACCCCGTGATTCGACGACTATTTTCTGGAAACGTCGGTATCTAGAATGTTCCTGGCTTCGCATATAAATCGAGCTCCAAAACGGAAATGAGTTTAAAGTAAGCCCTGGCTGGAGGCTTTGATTCTTGAATCGAGGCCGCCACAGGCAAGTCCTGTTAAGCAACCGACAACCTCCTAGGTTGACCTGCGATAGGCCATACACAAAAAAAAAGGAAATGAGTTTAGTTTGTTTTCGACTGCGAAACGAGTGCGATACCTAAGTGTGTGAAGTGATCTTACCTAACGACCTGAGCGATATTTAACGGAACTCTAGTGTTCATGTTCATTGTGGTTTGTTTTATTCGTTTTTGGAAGTAAGCGGAACAGAGAGTAAAGTCCCGCAAACCTCCTTTGAAAAGGGAGGATCCTCCGGCCAGACGGGTGTTTTGTCTGGTGGGCAACTGCCCGATAGATGATTTCAGGCTGTTCTATTGTTCCAATCACGCGGAAAACTTTGATTGCGCGATGCAGGATTAGTTCTTTTGTGACGCCATAGATGTCGCTACATCACTCCCCTCCGGAGATCGGAGATCGATGGTTCTTGATGCGTGCCAGGCCAGTGGTAGGTTGGTTCCAGTGAGTCGGAACCGAATGCCGCATAATTCTCGGTGAATCGCAACTGTCTGCGATGCGATCTCAGTGAGTCGGGGTGGTGCTGTCCCAGTGAGTCGGGATGATGCCCCAGTAAGTCGGAGTGATGATGTCCCAGTGAGTCGGGATGGTGCTGCAGGCTCCAGTGAGTCGGAGTAATGCTGCTGGCTCCAGTGAGTGGGAGCGTTGCTGTGCGACGTAGTGGCTTGACTGCTGGCGTCGACCAGGAGAGGTTCTTCGTGGCTCTTCATGTGACTGGCCGAAGGAGCAGTGTGCTTCGCCAAGGTCGCTGATGAGGCTGAGGGTGATGACCAGGTATGACCAGGTAGGCATGCTGGTGGTCAGGATACCCTTTAAAGCCGTGGGTGCTGGCTGTATGGCTCGCTGCTCGAAAGCTAAAGGAAGTGATGTTCATTGTTACAATTAATAAAGAATACCTTAAAACTATTACATAATCATTAATATTGTCTGTTACTAATTAGTAATGATGGTGGTCTCCAAACTAGGTAGAACTTGTATCTTGGGGACCTTTTAAATAACATTGTATCGAGCGGACAAGTAAAAATGCGGTTTTTTATACTTGGCAAAGAGGTTGTTGTTAACATTGAAACAACAAAATGAATGACAAAATGTAAAAATAGGTTATAAAACAAGCTATTATGTCTGACATACCAAACATAAACTGTACTAAAATAAAATTATGTATGCATAACACATGCAGTTAGGAACATTAAACCCAAAACACAAACAAAAACCCACAACCCACCCATCTACCATCACACAAATACACATTAAAAAAAAATCTTCATACCAAAAACCATCCCATCAACCAACACACCAAACATACAAACAATTGTTTGACTGACCGTTTCACTTTACTGTGGCACACAAGACAAAAAAAATGGCGGTTTTGAGGCCATGACCTGCCAACGGTAGCGATTTACGCGCCAATTTTACCGTTTTTTTTTCTTCCGTTAAGTACAATACGGTCGACGTAACTTGACGGCCCTGAACATAGGCTTTGCGAACTTTAGCGCATGTACACTCGTAAAAAAAACTGTTATTGACATTAATTTTCTTAAACCAAATTCCGAATAAAATTTACTAATATAGGGACCAAGTACAAATAAAATAAATATTAAAACACTTTGGAGACAGAAAGCTACAAAAATAACTTATGAATTAAAGAAACAAACCTAACACTACACAAAAAACTTAACAATTTATTAATAACAACCAACGAAAACTTTTGTCACCGCCTGTGCTCAAGACAGAGACAGGGATACGAAAATAACACCAATGCTAACGTGTGAGTGAGACATATTACTGCGTACCGAACATTGCCGAATAAGTACGAAGGTTTACGAAGTTACCGAAGAGAGATGTCCAATACGCGTGTCTGATGGTGTTGTTTAATCGATTTTTTTTTCAAATCGATTTCAATTAAGTTTTAAAAATATATTTATATTCAATTTTCTATGGAGGTTTAAAATGTTCTCAAACAATCGTTATTCTAGTAGTTGTTTATAAATAACTGATATTTAACAAAATCATGTCTTACAACCAAGAAAATAAAATTTTATTAGTTTTTTTTTTCATTAAAGTCGAAATCTCGTTTACTAACGACAACATTCACTATGTTTGTAAATCTATTTCGTTCAATATCTCATAGAAACAAAAATAAATAAATTCCAAATCGATAAAAATCGATTGCGATATTTGATTGAATAAAGGGTCGATTGGATTTACATAGAGTCAATCTCGTCGCCTAGACCTCCGCCCCGCGCACGTCGCCTCATGCCACCATTTTGTTCCTAAAAAACGTTCGTGCGCAGCCTTCTGCGCAAAGTTCAGGCTCGCCAAAATACGCCGGCCGTATTATATTTTACGTAAAAATATACGAATTTCACTTGTAAAATGTCTTGTACAAACGTAGGAATGTGTCTAAATCAGGTTTCTAACAACATTTTGCCGTTTGTAGCGTAATTTTCACACACAACACATCGAAATGGTGCAGACTAGTCGCGTGAAATTTTCGACTACAGCTGACGAAATCATCAGATCTTCACTTAAATCTATAACACACACACAATGAAGCAGTTTAAAACTGTTGATTACTTACCTTTACATTGTTTAAAACACTCAAAAAAGAAACACTGGCCACAAAAACGGTTTTATTCTACGTTGACTTTGAATTTCGAATACGCAATGACCGTGGCGCGGGACGGGTCAAACCACTTGACATTCCACCGAAAATTGTAAACAGATGTCTAGCAAATGATGTTCTATGCCTCACTTGTTCTATATTCTTACTCTACGCTTAATATAAACAGGATTGATATAGTTTTAATCGACATTTGTGTACATTTAAAACGGCCATGCGCAATCAGACTTTAGAAGTCTGGGTGACAGACATGGTTTTGGCGCGCGATATCTTTAGAAGTTCGATCGACAGACAGGCGAAGTAAGGGGTCATACCCTATTAGCGAATGCCGTTTTAGAACTGTGCACAATATATACAGTTGGCGTACTGTCAAGACATCAGAGAGCAAGTAGAGATCCTTAGTAGGAAAAAAGAATGGTAGCGACAAACTTACTTTTAGGACCGCTCTTTGGGCTCTTTCCAGTTTCAATATGTGTGTCCTACAGGAGCCACCCCACACAGTAACACAATAGCTCAGGATGGATTGGCATAAGGCCATATATACCATTTTAACGACTTTTTTGTCAGCTATGCGGCTCAGACTTTTAAAAATATATATTAGTTTCCTAGTTCTAGAGGATAGTAAGTCAAGGTGGTGTTTGAAGCTTAGTGTGCTATCAATCATGACTCCAAGATACCTACTTTATACTAAAAACTATTTCTAAGTCTCTACAGGAACATAAATGGTTAGAGGAGCAGTAGTGGGCTTTTATGGAGTAATTTTCGTGAATTGCAACTGTAGAATTTTTGATGGAAGACAATAATTCTAAAATTTTATATGTTTTTAATTTAAGGTTTTTAGAGCTGATGTCATTGAAATAGTTATAAAACAAGCTAAGTATTTAAACATAAATTTAATTAGATTTACATAGTAATTAATTATTTATTGTAATTTGAAATCAAGACGAGCGAGATTTTTAGAATGTACTGTACAAAAGCCATTATATTTAATAAAATGTACCATTATTAAAAAAAACTTTTATTTTAGTCACATAAATATACATTAATTTACTTTAATTTACAAAATAACACACCATGCCATACATGTTTTTCATCAGCTTTACAAAAACGCCTCGATTACGCGACCTGATCGTCTAGGCAAAAACAAAAGGGTAAGTTTATACTTAAAATCCGAGAATAATGTAGGTCAAGTGGCGACTTATTCTTTAGTATCGTTCACATACTTAACACATACAGAATTTCAGTTGTTACAAGTAATTATTCAGTTTATTAGAAATCAAACAATAAACCAAGCACTTGAAAATAAGTGTAAAAAACCCCTACAAACTTTGAAGCACAGGTTAAATTCTGATGCACTTAAAAATTTATATTTTACAATTTAATGGATTTTACAAACCAATTAGCACAATAAAATAAGGCATGCTGCCTAACAAATACATTCTAGAAATTAACAACCAAAGTTAACAATTTCACTAATAAAGCTATCTCTTCGAGATCGCCCTAGAGGGCCTATTACACTACGCGATATTCCGTACACGATATTGAGTCTTATTTTTTGTTCCGAGTAAGACCGGTCTAACCCTTATTACACTATGCGACATCAACTAAGACTGTCTGAATATCGAGTAGTGTAATAGGCCCTTAACAGCCAAGGGAACAAGTACATGTTAACATAGTATGGATACGACCAATACTGCCACACCTAAACTTGAAAACAAAAATAAAATTTTTATAAAAATAAGTTTTCATATTTTAACCGAATTCAAAAAAGGTTAATTCATCTTTGCATTTTTTTCAATAGATGCCAGTGAATCAATCGCGATTGTAGCGATTGAATTGTAATACGCATATTAGCAAATTATATATGCCAAGAATACGTGTTTAATATCACAACTAAACAAACTTAAGAAAAAAATAACTTTACTTTCGGAAATCGGTGGTAAAAAAATCAATGAATAAAAACAAATTTTGGGATGGGAAATCATCAAATGAATGCTACCGCCCTTCATGTTGGCTCTAAACCTGGGAACACTAACGTACAAAAGTGTGGTACAAAAATAAACATACAAATATATAAATACATAAGAAAAAAAAATATATTTACAAATACATTTTACATAAACTAAGAATGAATAGTGAGGAAGCAGGGGTCGATGCAAACAGTTTTGCTGCAACCAATACAGAATGTATGGACCTGCTTTTTACAAGCAATACAGGCCCGTCGCATGCGTTGGCGACCCCTCATTGGGTACTCAGCCACACGGTGAGTCACGTCCACTTTCTTCTGTGTGGTTGCAGACATGATCGTAGGGATGGGCGAAGGGGTATGAATAGATAACAGAGATTTTATAAGTTTATATCGGAAATTGCGATGACTTAAAGAAGAAGAAGATGAGTGGCGATGGATGATGAAAGCATTAACAGTAGAAATATTAAGAAGACGTTTGAAGAGTTTTTTGTACCACACCTTTGTACGTTTTCGTTCAATAGGATACATGGCCAGGAGCTGATCTTTTTTGTCCACCCCACCCATCATGATATTATAATCCGCTATCAAGATGGGTTTGATGGACCCTCGGACTGTCTGCTGGCTGTTGCCATGGTATGTAGAGATCATAGCCACACGGTTAAGATCTCTCCATACCATGACATCGACGTCCCCCGAGGTAAGACCAGATATTTGTCCTGGGCGCATGTTCTGCTTGGTCAGATTGTGCAGGCCCTGCGGTACAAACTTACGATCGGTCCGCAGGGTTCCTACACAATCAAAGCCCAAGGACTTAAGTCGTCGAGCGAGACATGGCGAATTGTAGTAACTGTCCATCCATAATGTGTATCCTTTGTGCTCCAGACCCTGGGTCAGCCGCAACACTACTGACGGCGTAGGTGCGTCACATGGATCTTCGTACTGCTGCGATGGAGATGACTTTTTATGAGCGTGAAGCTCAAACCGCCATAGGTAGCCGGTTTGAGATTCACAAATCTCATAAGTCTTGATGCCTTGTTCTGCAGCTTTATTTTTAATGATCTGGCCGATTTCCAGCCGGCCCTTCCACATTAAAAGACTCTCGTCTAGAGCAATGTTCCGCTTTGGAGTATAGAGGTCCTGAAATTTCTTGTTTAAATGTGACAATATTGGCTTGATCTTGTAAAGTCTAGCCTCGGAGGTCGCCAGGTTTAGCCTACGCATGCCATCATTGTCGTTAAAGTGCAAGCACTTGCTTAGTAGCAAAAACCTGTCGATTGACATGTATACGCTAAAACCTGGAGTATAAAATATGTCAGAGGTAGCAGACCAGTACTCTTCTATCCGAGACTTGACAACAACCCCCATCGCCAATAAGATCCCGAAGAAGGTATATAATTCATCGACCGTGGTATCCTTCCAACGGCTAATGCGGCTATTGGGACTGAGCATGTTGTTATCCATTAATTGGCCTGCTAACCACTGAGCATACTTGTTCGTCTCCGAGGCTATGTACTCCATAATTGGACGATCCCAAATGTCAAGGAAAATGTCATAAGGGTCGTCCCGTGGAGTTGTCGGACCTACATTTCTTTGGGAAAACTTTTCCCTCCTCGATTCAGGTGGAATCGGAGAATTCGGAAACTGTTTCCATTCAAAATCATACCACCTCCAAGGCTGGTCCGTCGCCGTTAAAGGGACGCTTTCAGCATATTTGGCAGCAGGCGTTTCGGGTACGGCAGCTGGCGTTTCGGGTACGGCAGCAGGCGTTTCGGGCTCGGCAGCAGGCTCATCGTCATCACCGCCGTCTCCAAAATCCTCGTCCAAGGGTGTTTCCATCATGCTTTGCACCGTCCTGGCCAACCCCCTTAAAAGCGTCACCTCCTCCTCGTCGTCGCCACTCTCGTCGGAACCTGAGTCGCTTCCTGTAACAAATGATAGATGGGTTTAAAATCGGGTGGAAACCAGAAGCTACAGCCCCGAACCAAACTAAAATCAGCAGGTATTTACCATAATTGACGATTTCCATTATATTTGCCTCCTCCAGGTTCCGACGAGGTGATGTTCGAGGTGGCAGAAGAAGTGCAGACGTTGATGTAGGAGCCTCCTGGGGCGAATCTTCCGCAAACCTGGATCAAATGCAGTCTTGTAATACATACATTTTAAAGAATAATAAAAAAGTTCGTAAGTAACTTACAAAGCCGACGAGGGCACTATCTCCGACAACAGTGAAGGTGACGGTGGCGAAGACACCGTCGTTGACAACGGTGAATACGGTGGCGCCTCGGGTTCGTCCCACGCGTCTGGCGCCCAGGCGTCTGAACTAGATGGACATTTTAAAACCAGTTAAAATTTGCTTGTGAGTAAGTATTACAACCACAATTACAAAACACACAAGTAGAACGACTTACGTCGGCGCCAGTGTCAGTGCGGAGGTCGGTGCGGCTGTCGGTGCGGGGGCCGATCGCGCCAGGTCTGAACTAGATGAACATTTTAAAACAAAAGTTACAACTTGCTTGCGAGTAAGTATTACAACTAACATACACAAGCAGAACTACTTACGATGGCCACCTGCACTCACTGTTTGGGTGTAGGGGCGTCTTCAGACTCCGGCCCTGCAGCTTCTCGATAGGGACCACTTTTAGGCTAAAAATCAAAACAATTCAATTGTAAAAGTGTGTGTGTGGAAAAAGAAAGGGTTAATTTTACATAAAAACTAACTCTTCAACATCTTTTATATTTTGTTGTTCAATAAAGCTGACAATCTGGCTTTCGACATATCGTTCACCTAGCAATATATTGGCACATCTATATTTTTTACATTTTGCAGATAGGGTCAAACATTGTACAAATATTATGTGCGTGTGAACTGAGTGACCACACTGGTATTTAGCAAAAAAAAAAGATTATAGGAGTTAGTAGTACACTTATAACAATTATAGAACAAATCTGAGAATTTGTAAACCAATATACTAAAAACTACAGCCCTTAAAGTGCGATCCCTTAGTCCTCACAGACCATCAGCCAGATCTCGAAAAGTATCAGAAAAATTGACGTATTGTGACTACAGATATTTAGTAGAGAACTAGTAAAGATATTTATTGAATTTCAGACCACAAAGCACCAAAGATAAAAAAATATATAACGACTAAACTGTGGTCCTTCATAAAGAGAAATGTCGTAGTCAATATTACCGAATCTATAAAATAAAATCTTTCTTTATCTACATAAACTTTTAGTAGGAATCTTAAAACATTTTGTAAAAATGAAATGGAAAAGAAATATCGACGTAATTTAAGGATAGCGATTATTAAAACTGGTCCCTCAATCCTTACTTCCACTGACATATGTACACGTTCCAGCTGCTAGACGAGACATATATCAGAAAGTCTAGTGTTCCTATCTTTTATTTTAAGATACACAATAACCTGTGTGTTGATATCCCTACTCATCTGTATATATAAAAGGAGAAACTGACTGATATCAACGCACACCCGAAACTATTGAGATTAGGAACGTGAAATTTTGCACAAGGTTTCCTCTTATGACGTAGGCGAGCACTAAGAAAGGATTTTCCAAAATTCACTCCCTAAGGGGAAGAAGCGGGGGTCCAAAGTTTGTATAGAGAAACCTACATTCACACGAGTGAAGCCGCGGGCAGAAGCTAGTTTCAACATACTTAAATACCAACAATGGACCTACCTTCATACTAAAATCAAACAAAATAATCACAATTTGTGAGACACTTGTGGGTTGATACGTGTGGTATACACATTAAATGTAGACCGACTGAGGTGTGGCGTCGGGGCACACTCGATCCGTTCCCGAGGACGAGTAGAGGTCATTCTGAGGTTGTGCCTGCTTACTGATAATTTGGTTGTTTCATTTATAAACCCAAATCCCTAAATAGTGATTATAGTGAACACCACATTGGCGACGAGTAAAAGCGCAGTAAGTAAAGTGATCATAAATCAAATAATGTTCTACTTACGGATTAGTCAGCAATGAAATTGTGGTATACACATTAAATGTAGACCGACTGAGGTGTGGCGTCGGGGCACACTCGATCCGTTCCCGAGGACGAGTAGACGTCATTCTGAGGTTGTGCCTGCTTACTGATAATTTGGTTGTTTCATTTATAACCCAAATCCCTAAATAGTGATTATTGTGAACACCACATTGGCGACGAGTAAAAGCGCAGTAAGTAAAGTGATCATAAATCAAATAATGTACTACTTACGGATTGGTCAGCAATGAAATTATTATTTCATAGCACAGCGTTATGAAAAAAAAAAAAGAAGTGACCGTTAACTAAGTGAAATTCAGTAAATGTTTCATATTTCTATGTTCATATTTCTATTGTTATCTATGAGTGATCTGCCTTGGTGATTTGCTGAGGGATGTACTGCATAGATCGATGAAATAATTACGTCACTCAATACATAAACGGGACCGTATATCGAAATGTGATTACGACATACAATCTGTCTCTACATTTCGACAATAGATAAAAAATAAAAATGATAAATACCAAATACGATGTTTGTTGACCAAATTCGTTTGTGGATACATAATATGATACTGAAAAAATCGAAATAAAAGTACCAACGAGAAATCGTTAATAGATCGAACCAAATGGAAAGATATTCGATCAAATGTACCAACAAGAGATCGTTAATAGATCGAACCAAATGGAAAGATATTCGATCAAATGTACCAACGAGAAATCGTTAATTGATCGAACCAAATGAAAAAGATATTCGATCAAAATGTACCAGCGACTAAACGTTAATTGATGCTAATCTTATCGAAAGATATTATTAGGTCTAAAAAATGTTCCAACGTTAATGTCGTTAATCAGTTCCAGCGATTAAACGTTAATAGAAGCTAATTTTATCGAAAGATATTATTAGACCTAAAAAATGTTCCAACGTTAATATCGTTAATGTACCAGTTTTAACGCTAAGTACCACTTCGATACTTCGGAGTTAAGTGATGCCTACTGTGAGGTATTACAATATTGTTAAAACTAAATACCTAAGTGTCATGAAATCCTTAAAAGGCTAATTAGATCAAATACATTTTGTACTGGCTTTACTTATCAAACAAAGAATTCGTCACATCTAAACGGCGTTATAACGCCCCGATGTGTTTGGATTTAATCTCTGTTTCAAAGGGCCGATTAGCTGAGTTACGGATAATGAACCTTTGTGTGACTTACTAGCTAGAATTTGTTTATTTAAAATGTTATGGGAACAGTACCCGTAGGTACAGCTCTTATCATCAGCCGGCTACAGTTAATTCAGCGGTATAACTAAAGTAATGATGTGTTGTGTACCTACTTTATTCTTTTATCTTAGTTTAGTACAACAAGAAAAAGATGAAAATTAAGAAAAATAAATGATTTGAATTGTAAATATAATTCTGGATTCGATAAAAAATCATAACTATACCTAAACCCTTTAAAACAGCAAACCCGTAATTGAACTACTTAATCCACGATTGCCAGAGTCAAAATGCAATAAGTACCCGCCATAAAGGAGTTGACACTTGAACAGGAATTGTTGCCGGTGCGGCAACTAAAATCACAAACGTGATAAAAGTTCCTTTCCTGTAAAACTATTGCAAATTGCATAAAAGGTGTTTTCAAATGTTATTTCCAGAAACACTGCAATACAAGGACCAATAAAACAAAAAGGTACCTACCAACCTCATGACAAATAACAATATAAACTAGTTGCTATCATGCATGTCATGAAAATTGTGGTAATCACAAAAGTGGTTACAACTCGAGCAATTAATGAAAATTCAGTTCATGACCTATGATTAATGCAAATGGCATAGAGAGAGTACTAACCTCTTGTCAAATATCTATAATGAATTGGTTGATATCATGCATGTCATGAAAATTGTGGTAATCACAAAAAAAATATTATAGCTCGAGCAATTAAAAAAAAAAAAAAAATAACAGTCGTGCTCTATAATTAATGCAAATGGCATAAAGAGGTGGTTTAAGCGTTATTTTCAGAAATAATGCGAAAAGAGGGTGGCTGGCTCTCGTCAAATGACAACAATAAAACAAAAAATTAGAAACACAAAGTACTCAAGAAAACTTCTAGTACTTACTGGTAGGTAGGTTCCCACCTACTTATCTAAATTCTGTGTCGTGTCGCGTCGACGACAATGCAACAATTACAATTAATTCTTACAGGCTAAATAATAGAAATTCAATTGAAAAAAAAAAAAAAAACAATTTTGCCAAATAATAATTGGTAAATATAGAAAAGCAGTTTCGTTGGTACCTGTACTAATGAAAAACATTGTATCACAGGTACCAGCATCTTAATATAAATAAACGTGCCAGGGTGATTACCTTTGGAGTATTACTAGCAAAGCTTATTTCGTAGATAAAATGTACTTAAAACAAGGCTTTGATCTGAATTCCATTGCCAACTTAAAGATCTCTATTGATAAAAAGCAAATCTATCAGTTAGTCCGTCTTCTAATTGATTAAATTATTTAAAAATAAATAAATAGGCGAGCTAGTCAAAATGAACTTCATAGGACCTGAAGTGTAATTAAAACGATCATTCATGTTTTGGATTTCTCCAATAGTTCCGGGTAAGCCTGATGACGACATTTGTATTTATCTGGAGATACATGTAAAGAATTCACAAAAAACAAAGAGTTCTCATATCAGTGAAGTTTATCACGCCTCGACGTTTCAAGTGGCCGTTGAGCTTAGTTCGCACCTAGCAGATGTTTATCAATAGACTAGTTTAAGTTGTTCATTTAATAAGTTCCTATATTAATAAATAGTCAAGGAGTCAATCGTAAATTGCTTTACATTCAACAAAATAGAAAAGGTTGAATGACTTATAAATAACCACTAGTGGCACTTTTGAGTTAATTTGGCATGGTTAAATAATTTCAGTTAAAAAACCATAACGTTTCAATAAACAAAAAATTATGTATTTAATATATATCAATTGAAACTTATTCAGTTTCTGGGCGATGAATGTCATCAGGTATCATACAGGTATATAGTTAAAAATACAACACAGTCAGACAGACAGTCGATCTAGACTTTCACACAGAAATCCAATGTTTTCTGGACCAATTTCATTTGGTCCAGAAAGTAAAAGGAAACTCTAATTTACAACTCTAAAAATCAAACAAATGGTTTTGAAAATTAATAAAAATCTCTTGGCTGTAATGACAAGAGATCGTATCCATAAGTAGAGCTGATGATAGCTCGGTAAGCTAATACAGTACTCAACTAAAGGCCTCACCCACAATGACTTCTAAGACAGAATCTGACAAATGAAAATGGTACTGTTAGATAAAAACGAGGCACAAGTTTTGGGTGTATTCAATTGAATTCATGAATTGAATTGAATTCAATACAAATTAGCATGTAAAACGTGCAAGAAACTCTACTGACACTCGGATCAATAAATGATTACAAGAACAAATAAGTAATTAAAATAAACCATGGTACCTAGTTGCGAGATGACCAGTCCGAATCGATAGCATTAGTTCACGAACATGACTCATGTCCTAGAACCATTCAGCTCTACTCTCCTGCAGGGATGAATGACCTAGCACATGCGCCACCATAAGCAAAACATGACATTCCAAACCGCCAGAGCACACCCAACTCAAAGGCCAACCAGTAAATGGTAACTAATGTATCTAGTACTCACATAGTGGGAAATCCAACAATTGCGCATGTAATAAAATATAGGTCATAAACATATTCCCTAGTCACAAAAACAAAGACCTTATTTAGAAATTAAAAATATAACTTATATATAATATAAGCCCTGAGGACTATATAAAAACAAGCACAAACAAGTCTCTCAGGATATTATATTTAGGCTAAAATCGAATTCAAATAACATATTGTGTTATGTTTAAAAGAAACCAATTGCTGATTCCCATAGTTCACTAAAAGAGCGAAATTGTTTCTAGATAGAAAATACTAGTGTTTAAAACATATACATATTTCGAAAGTGCAAATTGCAAATCCTAAATTGGCCTACAGATGGTTGTTCCGAGTCTGGGTGTCTTGTGCATGTCAGTTTACATGTCTGTGGATGCACTCACAATACAAGAGTAAATCCTAATGTGAAAAAAGAAATAAAATGAAATGCACTTGCTAGTGGCAGACAAATGTGTAATCAGGAATTCAATGTATACATACAGTATTAAACGAGGAATATGTTTTCAATACTTGATTCCAAATCCAGAATGAAAAAGATTCAAAGCAAATAGGCTGTAATGATGGTGTCAGATCTTAAGAAATATCCAAGGCGAGATGTTTAATGGAGCCTAAAAGAAAATTCATATCCAGAAATTCAACGGTTTATTACCATTGTGCTATACTTCAAAATTAAGAAGTTAGATACAAAAACCAAAACATAAATTAATAAACAAAAATACCCTCACCCGTCATAAAGGAAGCCGGATATCGAAGCTGGAGAAAAGATCAAGAGGAACATCAAATAGACAAAGAATATATAAGACCACCGATTATGAAGCATCACCTTCAATTTAAAACACGTAGAAAGTAGAAAGCAAATGGAAATGTTTCTTAAAGTTTAAATAAAATACTACTACATATATTGCTAAATGCTACAGTATATCTGTAAGTCTAGTGTAAATACTAAATGCACTCCAATCTGTGTGGTTCATTACTCAAAATATCATCTCAGACACTAATCTGCACGGTTCTCATAAATGATTTGGCCATCACATTTTTACTGCGGATTTTAAAATGACTTTGACCTCTGAGTTTGTTTCTGTGTTTCTTCTCAGAGCAGTCAGCTAGGAAACACAGGCCTCATCTAGTTTAATTAAACTTACATGTTTTAATTTTATATTTATAAATCCAAAATAAGAAATTGTACTTTAAAATTTAACGAATGTTTAACTGCAAAACACTGTAAATTGTACTTTAAAACTCAACGAATGTTTAAATGCAAAACATAGTAAATTGTACTTTAAAAACTTAAAGAATATTTAAATACAAAACATAGTAAAAATGAATGTGAAACGCATTTAATTTCAAAATCTTAAATACTGTAATTGCATTTCAAAAACAAATTAGCGTATAAATGTTAAATATTGTTAATAGCAGTTAAAATCTTAATAATTTTATAAAAAGGAAGACATGTGGTGTAGACATTAGTAATCCTAAATACTGTAATTGTACTTCAAAACCGAAACAGCGAATATTGTAAATTATCATCTGAGGGCTAAATATCTTGAAATCTAAATCATAAAAAGGAAGAGATGTGGTATACACATTAAATGTAGACCGACTGAGGTGTGGCGTCGGGGCACACTCGATCCGTTCCCGAGGACGAGTAGACGTCATTCTGAGGTTGTGCCTGCTTACTGATAATTTGGTTGTTTCATTTATAACCCAAATCCCTAAATAGTGACTATAGTGAACACCACAGAAATTATTATTTCATAGTATAGCGTTTTGAAAAAAAAAAAAGTGACCGTTAACTAAGTGAAATTCAGTAAATGTTTCATATTTTTATGTTCATATTTCTGTTGTTAACTATGAGCGATCTGCCTTGGTGATTTGCTGAGGGATGTGCTGCATAGATCGATGAAATAATTACGTCACTCAATACATAAACGGGACCGTATATCGAAATGTGATTACGACCTACAATTTGTCTCTACATTTCGACAATAGATAAAAAATAATAAATACCAAATACGATGTTTGTTGACCAAATTCGTTTGTGGATACATAATATGATACTGAAAAAATCGAAATAAAAGTACCAACGAGAAATCGTTAATAGATCGAACCAAATGGAAAGATATTCGATCAAATGTACCAACGAGAGATCGTTAATAGATCGAACCAAATAGAAAGATATTCGATCAAATGTACCAACGAGAAATCGTTAATGGATCGAACCAAATGAAAAAGATATTCGATCAAAATGTACCAGCGACTAAACGTTAATTGATGCTAATCTTATCGAAAGATATTATTAGATCAAAAAAATGTTCCAACGTTAATGTCGTTAATCAGTTCCAGCGATTAAACGTTAATAGAAGCTAATTTTATCGAAAGATATTATTAGTTTTTTTTTTTTTTTCTATTTATTGACTTCGGGGTTTTTATCCACATGGATACGCCAACCCCATCGTAACCTCTTAGTTCTAGTTACACAAACTAAATAAATACTTTGAGTGAGAGAGAATCATCAATCAGTTTTCTTTGCTAAACTACTTAGTCTTTTTGCCAACAACGATTTAGGACTTGCCAAAATAGTTTGAACTAATCCAACATCTAGGAAGTTCAGTTTAAACTCTTTTATTAATGATTCTCTCTCGTCTTTGTTTCTTACACAATCCATCAGCAAGTGAAGAATATCTTCAATTTTATTGCATATTGCACAATTGGGTGACGTAGTTTTTCCCATAAGATATCCATTATTAGACTTAAAAAATGTTCCAACGTTAATATCGTTTATGTACCAGTTTTAACACTAAGTACCACTTCGATACTTCGGAGTTAAGTGATGCCTACTGTGAGGTATTACAATATTGTTAAAACTAAATACCTAAGTGTCATGAAATCCTTAAAAGGCTAATTAGATCAAATACATTTTGTACTGGCTTTACTTATCAAACAAAGAATTCGTCACATCTAAACGGCGTTATAACGCCCCGATGTGTTTGGATTTAATCTCTGTTTCAAAGGGCCGATTAGCTGAGTTACGGATAATGAACCTTTGTGTGACTTACTAGCTAGAGTTTGCTTATTTAAAATGTTATGGGAACAGTACCCGTAGGTACAGCTCTTATCATCAGCCGGCTACAGTTAATTTAGCGGTATAACTAAAGTAACGATCTGTTGTGTACCTACTTTATTCTTTTATCTTAGTTTAGTACAACAAGAACAAGATGTAAATTAAGAAAAATATCTGATTTGAATTGTAGGTACAATTCTTGATTCTATTTCAAATAAATGATTTGAATTGTAAATATAATTCTGGATTCAATAAAAGATCATAACTATACCTAAACCCTTTAAAACAGCAAACCCGCAATTGAACTACTTTAATCCATCCAGTCAAAATGCAATAAGTACACGCCATAAAGGAGTTGACACTTGAACAGGAAGTGTTGCCGGTGCGGCAACTAAAATCACAAACGTGATAAAAGTTCCTTTTCTATAAAACTATTGCAAATTGCACAAAAAATGTTAACAAATGTTATTTCCAAAAACACTGCAATACAAGGACCAATAAAACAAAAAGGTACCTACCAACCTCATGACAAATAACAATATAAACTAGTTGCTATCATACATGTCATGAAAATTGTGGTAATCACAAAAGTGGTTACAGCTCGTGACCTATAATTAATGGAAATGGCTTAAAGAGAGTACTAAGCTCTTGTCAAATATCTATAATGAATTGGTTGATATCATGCATGTCATGAAAATTGTGGTAATCACAAAAAAATATTATAGCTCGAGGAATGAAAAAAAAAAACAGTCATGCTCTATAATTAATGCAAATGGCATAAAGAGGTGGTTTAAGCGTTATTTGCAGAAATAATGCGAAACGAGGGTGGCTGGCTCGTCAAATGATTATTGATGACAATAAAACAAAAAATTAGAAACAGATTCTTACTGGCTAAATAATAGAAATTCAATTAAAAAAAAAAAAAAAATTGCCAATAAAATATTTAAAAATAAATAAATAGACGAGCTAGTCAAAATGAACTTCATAGGACCTGAAGTTTAAATAAAACGATCATTCATGTTTCGGATTTCTCCAATAGTTCCAGGTAAGCCTGATGATGACATTCGTATTTATCTGGAGATACTTGTAAAGAATTCACAAAAAACAAAGAGTTCTCATCTCAGTGAAGTTTATCATGCCTCGACGTTTCAAGTGGCTGTTAAAGTGGCCGTTGAGCTTAGTTCGCACCTAGCAGATGTTTATCAATGGACTAGTTTAAGTTGTTTATTTAATAAGTTCCTGTATTAACAAATAGTTAAGAGTCAATCGTAAATTGCTGTACATTCAACAAAATAGAAAAGGTTGAATGAATTATAAATAACCACTAGCGGCACTTTTGAGTTAATTTGGCATGGTTAAATAATTTCCGAAAACCGGAGTTAAAAAACCACAACGTTTCAATAAACAAAAAGTATATATTTATCATATATCAATTGAAACTTATTCAGTTTCTGGGCGATGAATGTCATCAGGTATCATACTAGTTAAAAATACACAACACAGTCAGACAGACAGTCAATCTAGACTTTCACACAGAAAACCAATGTTTTCTGGACCAAATGAAATTGGTCCAGGAAGTAAAAGGAAACTCTAATTTACAACTCTAAAAATGAAACAAATGGTTTTGAAAATTAATAAAAATCTCTTGGCTATAATGACAAGAGATCGTATCCATAAGTAGAGCTGATGATAGCTCGGTTAGCTAATTCAGTACTCAACTAAAGGCCTCACCCACAATGACTTCTGAGACAGAATCTGACAAATGAAAATGGTACTGCTAGATAAAAACGAGGCACAAGTTTTGGGTGTATTCAATTGAATTCATGAATTGAATTGAATTCAATACAAATTAGCATGTTAAACGTGCAAGAAACTCTACTGACACTCGGATCAATAAATGATTACAAGAACAAATTAAAATATACCATGGTACCTAGTTGCGAGATGACCAGTCTCAATTGATAGCATTTGTTCACGAACATGACTCATGTCCTAGAACCATTCAGCTCTACTCTCCTGCAGGGAAATGAATCACCTAGCGCCACCATAAGCAAAACATGACATTCCAAACCGCCAGAGCACACCCAACTCAAAGGCCAACCAGTAAATGGTAACTAATGTATCTAGTACTCACATATTGGGAAATCCAACAATTGCGCATGTAATAAAATGTAGGTCATAAACATATTCCCTAACCCCAAAAACAAAGACCTTATTTAGTAATTAAAAACATAACTTTTATAAGCCCTGAGGACTATATAAAAACAAGCACAAACAAGTCTATCAGGATATTATATTTAGGCTAAAATCGAAACCAAATAACATATTGTGTTATGTTTAAAAGAAACCAATTGCTGATTCCCATAGTTCACTAAAAGAGCGAAATTGTTTCTAGATGTAACAAAATACTAGTGTTTAAAACATATACATATTTCGAAAGTGCAAATTGCAAATCCTAAATTGGCCTACAGATGGTTGTTCCGAGTCTGGATGTCTTATGCATGTCAGTTTACATGTCTGTGGATGCACTCACAATACAAGAGTAAATCCTAATGTGAAAAAAGAAATAAAAAGAAAATGTACACTGAAGAAGAAAAAGTGCATGGTTAGTACAGAAATAAAATCGTGTGAAGCGAGAAATGACGCCATCTAGCGTAAAACCAGATTGAAATGTTGCTATTGATAACATTACATTATACTGTTAATAGATGGCGTCGCTGTGCTTAATCAATGCTTATTTTTGTAGTACTTTCTTTTTGTTTCTTTAAATATTGAAATAATTTATAATTTATTTTAAAGAGATGAAGATATTAAAATTGAATATCAATTTATAAATATTTGATTATCTATGTGTTAGTTTTCAAACTTGAGAGGGTAGGTTGAATAAGGATTTATAGATAATAACTAGTAGGTAGTATGGAGTATAAATATTACTTAGACCAAAAAATTATGACTTAGCTCAATTGGTTGTTTGCCAAGTTAATTTCGATTATCTCGTTCCAGCGCCGTTCGTTAATTTTTTTTTAACCAGGTGTATTGTCTACTTATTTTACCAAAATGAGTAAATATGCATTGTTATATAGATTTAGTAAAAAGAGCTCAAATAATTGCTAAGCATAAGGTAAAAACTTGTCAGAAGTAGCCAGAGAGACCAGTGTAAATGTAAGTAGTTTTTTTAACTCTTTTATATAACAAAAAACTCCTATATAATAATCATTATTGGGTATTATATATTTATGTTTTATTGTTGCAGAGAAAAAAAGTTGTTCTATGGATATGACGATTTGAAGAAGAGGGTTCTTTAAAACACCATCAAAGTGCTGGCAGACTAAAACTAATAAACATATTGCAGTGTCAAACCATGATAAGGGAGTATACGAAGAAAACGGACATCTGTCGACGAACCACTATGCTAGTTTATTTGACACAAGCGTTGGCACTGCCCGTCGGAGGCTTGCTTACAGAAAACCATGAAAGGGCAAGATTGCAGTTTGCTTTGGATCACATAAACTTTGATTAGAAAAAACTTTTAAGTCTAGTGAACACGGACGGTTTTGTTTGAGGCTACAAGATAATAAATAATTATAATACTGATTTAATATTATTCACTCAGTACTTATTCTCTGTATTAACTGGAGACCTTGTTATGTGTGTTTAACTTAATATCTGTAATTAATACATTAAAAAAGTTATGAACACTTGATATGTTGTTGTGCAATTTTATAGTTTTTAGCCTACATTTAATCCTTTTGATCTTTGTGATAAAATTATCTGGTCTTTTGTTTGTTTTTGTTAAGGTTACATAAGCTTCAATCCTCTTTCCAATATTGGAAACGAATACTTAAGCTATGGCCTCAATAAGAAATTATTTATAATATTATAATTTTATTCGGTGATTAATAAGCGGTGATTGTTAAATTTGAATAAGAAATAAACATATTATTTTTTTAATAGTGCTTTTTTGTTTGATGAGCCTGTTTACCAGCATTTTTTTCGTCTTGCTGCGCCCACCACCACTACCCACTTGAATATTATATTACAAATAAATATCCACTTGTTAGCTTTGACATAATATTCCTACCGATTTTTTTAGTTTGTCATTCATAACTTACAAAAAGTGTGAGTACTACGTGAGATTTGAACTCACGGCTCATTGATTTACGCATCTATCTGCACATGCTAAACCACTAGGTCAACATGACTCTAGTTTGAATGATGAAATTATGAACTACAATCAGTTGTTGACGACAATGATGACGCAAGTGTCTATTATTTGTTGAACTAAAAATCAAGTTTATACTTTGTGAGATTGCCTTTGGCCGCTACTTAGCTGTGAAGAAACCAACGCCATCTAATTTAATTTTCGAAAACTTGAACTTTAACGTGCAAGGGAAAATAGGCGTTAAGGGATCTAAGCACTTCTACAGGCTGCCGTACTTGATAGTGGCAGACAAATGTGTAATGAGGAATTTAATATATACATACAGTATTAAACGAGGAATATGTTTTCAATACTTGATTCCAAATCCAGAATTAAAAAAAAACAAAGCAAATAGACTGTAATGATGGTGTCAGATCTTAAGAAATATCCAAGGCGAGATGTTTAATGGAGCCTAAAAGAAAATTCATATCCAGAAATTCAACGGTTTATTAACATTGTGCTATACTTCAAAACTAAGAAGTTAGATACAAAAACCAAAATATAAATTAATAAACAAAGATACCCTCACCCGTCATAAAGGAAGCCAGATATCGAAGCTGGACAAAAGATCAAGAGGAACATCAAATAGACAAAGAATACATAAGACCACCGAGTATGAAGCATCACCTTCAATTTAAAACACTTAGAAAGTAGAAAGCAAATGGAAATGTTTCTTAAAGTTTAAATAAAATACTACTACATATATTGCTAAATGCTACAATATATCTGTAAGTCTAGTGTAAATACTAAATGCACTCCAATCTGTGTGGCTCTTTACTCAAAATATCATCTCAGACACTAATCTGCACGGTTCTCATAAATGATTTGACCATTACACTTTTACTGCGGATTTTAAAATGACTTTGACCTCTGAGTTTGTTTCTGTGTTTCTTCTCAGAGCAGTCAGCTAGGAAACACAGGCCTCATCTAGTTTAATTAAACTTACATGTTTTAATTTTATATTTATAAATCCAAAATAAGAAATTGTACTTTAAAACTTAACAAATGTTTAACTGCAAAACACAGTAAATTGTACTTTAAAACTCAACGAATGTTTAACTGCAAAACATAGTAAATTGTACTTTAAAAACTTAAAGAATGTTTAAATACAAAACATAGTAAAATGTATGTGAAACGCATTTAATTTCAAAATCTTAAATACTGTAATTGCATTTCGAAATTATATTAGCGTATAAATGCTAAATATTGTAATTGCACTTAAAATCTTAATAATTTTATAAAAAGGAAGACATGTGGTATAGACATTAGAAATCCTAAATACTGAAAACCGAAACAGCGAATATTGTAAATTATAATCTGAGTGCTAAATATCTTGAAATCTAAATCATTTTATAAAAAGGAAGAGATGTGGTATACACATTAAATGTAGACCGACTGAGGTGTGGCGTCGGGGCACACTCGATCCGTTCCCGAGGACGAGTAGACGTCATTCTGAGGTTGTGCCTGCTTACTGATAATTTGGTTGTTTCATTTATAAACCAAACCCAAATCTCTAAATAGTGATTATAGTGAACACCACAATAGGTTACTATTTTTGTTTATCGTTAATACATTTTTAACGTATATTCCAGAATAAAAACTATTACATATTTAGACTCGCAAAACCATGGAGGAAGAATAGATGAAGCGATATATAAATATCGCTTTATCTATTAAGCTATTGCAAGATAAATAGTTAAGTTGTTATGTGTAAACAAATGTAAAATTGTGTCTGAAAGACACATGTGGGTTGTTAAGGGTTAACCCTTAACAACTCACAGACAGTGCTTATTTTGTTTGATTTTAGTATAGAATTATGCTCAAGTGAGTAGAGATATCTACACACAGGCTATTGTGTATCTCAAAATCCTTATCTACACGTATTGTAATTTGAATTATTTGGTTACAGTGCTTAGATAGCCACTATGGTATAAAGCGGTTATGCGAAGCATACTGTGATTAGTATGATTTTATATGATGTCTTCTTACTCTGTGATGACAGATTGACAAAATCATAACATTTCATAATTATTTTCAAACCTTGATGTTGCAAAGTTCTTTACTCAAAGAACTTTGCAACATCAATGCTTGGAATGGTTTTACAGTAGTAATTGGAATAATGAGTAAAAATATGTCCTGTGTACTTCCAAATTTTCAACCCAACAGATCACGCAATGTCGAATCAAAAGTGTTTGGTTTCTCAGGTTTTCATTGATATAAAGTGCCTAAAAAACCGTGTGGTTATATCTGCTATGCACCAAAATATAGATGTGTGAACAATAAAAATAAAGCATTAGGTACAAATCTACCAAGAGATGTGTTGATACGCTTGATCATATCGACACCTCTGGGCTCAAAGGTCGTAAAGGACATTTTGGCGAAAATGACTTTTTGATGCAGTTTTACTGAGTTTTTAATTCTCTATCGATCTGTATATTCCGTTTTACGAAATTCGCAAAAAAAAAGCCTTTACGACCCACATAATTTGAGACGTTAAACAAAATGTACCGTTAAAATATGGAAGTAAATAACACTCAGTTACCAGAGCGAACTCATTTTGGTAGTAAAGCAAAATAAAAAACAACTTTTGGGGTTAAAATACATTATAAATGTCAATTGTCCTTTACCTCCTTAGGTGGTTAATATAAGTCATTTTAAAAATTTGGATGTAAGGGCCATCGTCTTTGCAAATTGTCCTTTACACCCTTGCAACTTAAAATAAAGGAACATAATTGTCCTTTACTACCTAGTTTCTTTTCAATTATGTGCTTCCACTAAGGGCGTATTATAAACTTTTAGTTATGTGATTGGCGTGCGGATAAATCAATAACAAACTCACGTCTGGAGGTCCGCAAATCCTTACATAAATAGGAGAAGGCACAATAGGGGAGCGTAGTAGTACGAGAATATGAAGGTGGAAGATCTGAGGAACTGATTGATGCCAGAAACGGGTGCTCCGCGTCGAGTTAATATCCTGACTTGACGTTTTTAATTTTTACTCGGACAGCTGATGAGCGGACTTGTTTTTGGTATGTGTCTGCAAAGAGTATGTATGTTGTGTAAATGAATTGTAAGGTTGACTACAAACTTAAGTGAGAAATTGTCCCATAAATCCTAGAATATTCAGATGACAAAGAATTTAATCTCAACCTACCAACTTAAAATTAAACAAAACTATTAACTCACGATCTCGTAAAATGTAGGTAGGTATTAATAAATCGATTATCATCAAAATTACAAGGATGTTCAAGTTTTGGTATCTTCTTCAACCCCTACTACTACTATTAAAATGATTCTAATACATTCAACATACACAATTCATTATTATTACATAGGTAAATAATATTCAAATGGCCTCCAGTATAACTACGAAGTATAACTATGACACTTAAAACCCAGAAAAAATAATTGAAATAAAACGAACTTGTCCTTTACGACCTAAATAATTTAGGAAAATGTCATCATCATTCGAATGATTTATTTACTCATCTTCAATATCATTTTCATCATCCTCTTCGTCCGTTTCGTTTAAAGTCTCACGTAGCTCGGAATTGCATGGAAGTTCCCTGTATTCTTTGTGAAACCTTTTAGGTATAGTCCCATTTTCACAGAGGTTCGTGAGATCTTTATACTTAGCAGCGGCTATTGGTAATCTACTGTTATATAGCTGTTTCACTGCATCCATAGCAATCACTGGTTCATTTTTAATCTGGCTTTTATACCCTTTGTACTTTCCCTTTCCCTTTCCTTTATCTGAGGATTTCTCAAATAATGTTATAGAATGAGTCTCTGCTTTATCTTCCATAGAGTATTTGACGAACATTTTGTCGTTATGCTTTTTTTTGAATGTGGCGACTCTGATATTTTTAAATTTAATCTTTTTTAATGTCTTTGGCGTGAATATATTTAGAGCTAATTGATCAAAATTTAAAAAGTCAGTATATTCCATGACATTGACTTTGTAAGGTCTTGGTCTTTTGCGGGGCCGATTCAAAATATGTGGGCCACTGTGAGGGACTCCATACAATAAGTTTTCGCACTTCCCTTTCTATAATTGCATGAACTGTATCGACGGGCATGTATGTATGGCCCGGGAGTAAATAGTTAATTTGAATGACCTCCAAATTAATTGCCGATTTCAAGAATTGATTCATGGCAGCCAATGCAGTTTTATTTTTGTTTTGACCACAACACGAATCACAGTATATCAGCAGATGTTTTACGCTCATTTTATCCTTTTCCTCAAGATATTTCGTTAAGCAAGTTGCAATTTCATTACTCCCTCTTTTGCCATCACATATAGCACTTAACATCCTGTGTGCGACTTTCATAAATGGTGAAATTAAACACCGAATATTTTCTGGAATAGTATAATCCATCTAAACCATGTGGCGTGGTCAACACTTTTTGTAGGTCAAAGCTGCTTTCACGTACCTAAAAAAGATAAATGTCTAACTTGCGTCAAAGCAGAGAATAATAAAGACGAAATGAACGACAAGGACAAAGAGCTGCTGAACTCCCATCTCAAAGAGAAGACATCTACTTATAAGAGATTTAAAATTCACCAAACCCTTAATTCACCCCACAATGAAACGATTACTTGCAGCTTTGACCTAAAAAAAGTGTTGAACACAGTTCCAGAAAATATTCGGTGTTTAATTCCACCATTTATGAAAGTCGCACACAGGATGTTAATTGTTATACATGGGGGGAATGTGATGGCAAAAGAGGGAGTAATGAAATTGCAACTTGCTTAACGAAATATCTTGAGGAAAAGGATAAAATGGGCGTAAAACATCTGTTGATGTGCTGTGATTCGTGTTGTGGTCAAAACAAAAATAAAACTGCATTGGCTGCCATGAATCAATTCTTGAAATCAGCAATTAATTTGTAGGTCATTCAAATTAACTATTTACTCCCGGGCCATACATACATGCCCGTCGATACAGTTCATGCAATTATAGAAAGGGAAATGCGAAAACTTATTGTATGGAGTCCCTCACAGTGGCCCACATATTTTGAATCGGCCCCGCAAAAGACCAAGACCTTACAAAGTCAATGTCATGGAATATACTGACTTTTTAAATTTTGATCAATTAGCTCTAAATACATTCACGCCAAAGACATTAAAAAAGATTAAATTTAAAAACATCAGAGTCGCCACATTAAAAAAAAAGCATAACGATAAAATGTTCTTCAAATACTCTATGAAAGATAAAGCAGAGACTCATTCTATAACATTATTTGAGAAATCCTCAGATAAAGGAAAGGGGAAGGGGAAGTACAAAGGGTATAAAAGCCAGATTAAACATGAACCAGTGATTGCTATGGATGCAGTGAAACAGCTATATAACAGTAGATTACCAATAGCCGCTGCTAAGTATAAAGATCTCACAAACCTCTGTGAAAATGGGACTATACCTAAAAGGTTTCACAAAGAATACAGGGAACTTCTATGCAATTCCGAGCTACGTGAGACTTTAAACGAAACGGACGAAGAGGATGATGAAAATGATATTGAAGATGAGTAAATAAATCATCAGAATGATGATTACTTATTTACTCATTATTTCTCATCTTCTAATCAAACTGATTGAGATTATACAAATAAAGTTGATTAAAGAAGAAAAACAAATCAAAAGAGCAAAGATGGGAGTGGAGAAAAGGACTTGTAAGGAAAACGTAACTTACGTAATTACTACAATCTTAATCTATCATTATTATTTCGAAGATAATTATTATAAAAGCTTTGTGTTCACTTATAGATAATAATAAACGATCTCAATTTGATTACGAAAATGTACGTTTTATTTGTATGATTATGTTATTTCATGATTAATAAAGAAAATATAGTAATAAACACAAAAATATATTTAAAAATTACGTGAGCCGTACGTATTTAATAATTAAGTTTAATTATCAATTAACCCTTTTAGAATACCTTAGTGGGTGATCCTTTAGAACCTAAAAAATATTGCACTTGTCCATTATTTCCTTACTTTGATTAATTTTGCACAGTAAAGTAGATTTACGCCCTAAGCTAAAATCATAAGATGAAAATTTTAGGGGGGTAAAGGACATTTATTTTTAAATTTGTGGTCGTAAAGGAAATCTATCTCGATAAATAAAGCATTAGGGTAAAATTGTAATACTGCTCAAGAGAGTACTATGAATTTTAAGCACTTTTCCAAAATTTCATTTAAATAGCTCAAGAAACAAAAAAGTTAGAGTAAAAATACGATTTTTTTTTTCGTTTTTTGCTTCTCCTGAAAAGTTGTATTTTGTCCTTTACGACCTTTGAGCCCAGAGGTGTCGATATGGTTCACGAATATAGAGTAAGACGTAAAAAAAAATATGGTCAAATGCATTTTTTCAAAATCGTCACTAATTTGAAAGAATTAATAATATCTAGCTTGGAATCAACGTAAAAAAAAAACACACACAAAGAAAACTTTTTTACAAGTAATCACAACCAAAACAGTGACTCCTCAAATGCGTAGACGAGGTAAGAAAGGGCTGATAACTAGAAAAATTCGTAAGCAACTTACAAAGCCGGCGGTGGGACCATCAAAGCAGACGGCGAAGGTGACGCTGGCGAGGTCACCATCGCCTCGGGTTCGTCCCACGCCAGGTCTGAACTAGAAGGACATTTTAAAACAAGTTAAAATTTACTGGCGAGTAAGTATTACAACTAAAGAGCATATTACATCTCCCCAGGGAGGCGGAGCTCCTGATTACAAGTACACTGTTCAGGGCCCTAAATCAGTCGGTAAGGACGAGCGACTAGCGATGGACGTGTCGAAGAAAAAGGGATATTCTTTTTAAGTTTTTTTTTTTAAATTGGCTTGTTGGTCTAGTGGTTAGTGGTCCCCAGACTGCTAAGCCGGAGGTCGTGGGTTCGATTCCCATCCAGGACAAATGTTTTCCCCATCTACCATGGCCCTTCGACGCATCATCAACTGATAGTATATTCAGGCTAAAATTCAGGAAATAGTGGAAAAAAGGTTAATTTAGAATAAAAACTAACTCTTCAATATTGAACGGCCCCGAGCGCTCGTGGTGGAAACCGCGGCCTCCACGCCCGCTGCCACGGCCAAAAGCGCCACCCTGATTTAGCGCCACCACCGCCGCCATCGTCTCCGTAGCAGCAGCCCTGCCACCTCGCACACGCACACGCCCACCACATCGCGGTCCACGCGTACGAGGTCGTCGTCTAAAATAATTAAAAAAGAAAACATACAAAATATGCAAGAGAGTTTTTAGAAAAGGAATTTGTAAGAAATACATAAATCTTACACTGCCTGAGACGACGGTAAGGACGATGGTGATGACGGGGGATCTACCGGGGGTTGCGACCGGGCCCCACGTCCGCTTCCACGTCGTGATCTTCGAGTAAGAGGAAAAGTTAAAAACATGCCTGTATGCTTTTCGGAAAAAGTTGCGATAGGCAGACAAACAAACTTATGTACACATGCACACACACCCGCGCGAAAAATTGGTTAATGTACGTTCAACATTCAAACGTTCAGTACGGCCGACGTATCTTGGCGAGCCCGAACTTTGCGCAGAAGGCTGCGTACGAACATTTTTTAGGAACCAAATGGTGGCATGAGGTGACGTGCGCGGGGCGGAGGTCTACGCTAGAGATTGACTCAGAAGATGATGATGATGACAGTTTAAGTGGCGGTGGCGAAGGCACCGTCGTTGAGAACGGTGAATACGGTGGCGCCGCGGGATTGTCCCACGCCAGGTCTGAACTAGATGGACATTTTAAAACAATTTAAAACTTGCTTGTGAGTAAGCATTACAACCACAATTACAAAACACACAAGTAGAACGACTTACGTCGGCGCCAGTGTCAGTGCGGAGGTCGGTGCGGGGGCCGATCGCGCCAGGTCTGAACTAGATGAACATTTTAAAACAAAAGTTACAACTTGCTTGCGAGTAAGTATTACAACTAACATACACAAGCAGAACTACTTACGATGGCCACCTGCGCTCCCTGTTTGGGTGTAGGGGCGTCTCCAGACTCCGGCCCTGCAGCTTCTCGATAGGGACCACTTTTAGGCTAAAATTCAAAACGATTCATTTGTAAGTGTGTGTGTGGAAAAAGAAAGGGTTAATTTTACATAAAAACTATGTCTTCAATATATTCTTTTATATTTTCTTGTTTAATAAAGCTGACAATCTGACTTTCGACATATCGCTCACCTAGCAATGTATTGGCACATCTACATTTTTCACATTTTGCAGATACTATAGGGTCAAACGTTGTACAAATATTATGTGCGTGTGAACTGAGGGACCACACTGATATTTAGCATATAAAAAAAGGATTCAGTAGTACACTTAAAACAATTGTAAAACAAATCTGAGAATTTGTAAACCAATATACTAAAAACTACAGCCCTTAAAGTGCGAACCCTAAGTCATCACAGACCATCAACCAGATCTCGAAAAGTATCAGAAAAAGGGAATTGACCAACATCTATGGGACTTTGGCTATTTTTAAACAAACAGTTCAGCTAATAATATTTGATTGATTTAATAGTTCATATCAGTAAGAATGAAGATATAAACCTAGTTTTCATCAATTCTTCCTCCACGGTTTTACGAGTCTAAATATGTAATAGTTTTTATACTGGAATATTTCGTTAAAACTCACAAGTGTCTCATAGACAGTGATTATTTTGTTTGATTTTAGTATGAAGGTAGGTCGATTGTTTACATTAATTTCTTAGAATTATGTTGAAGTGAGTAGGGATATCAACACTCAGGCTATTGTGTATCTTAAAATCCTTATTTACACGTATTTTAATTTGAATTATTTGGTTACAGTGCTCAGATACCTATGGCATAAAGCGGTTATGCGAAGCATACTTTCAGAGTGACAGAATCATAACATTTCATAATTATTTTCAAACCTTGATGTTGCAAACTTCTTTGAGTAAAGAACTTTGCAACATCAATGCCTGGAATGGTTTTACAGTAGTTGGAATAATGAGAAAAAATTTGACCTGTGTACTTCCAAAATTTCAACCCAACAGATCCCGCGATGTCGAATCAAGAGTTTGGTTTCTCAGGTTGTCATTGATATAAAGTGCCTAAAAAACCGTGTGGTTATATCTGAATCCGAATTACTTTCTTACTTTACTTCTCCGAATATAGAGTAAGACGTAAAAAAAAAGATGGCCAGTTGCATTTTTTCAAAATCGTCGCATCATAGAGAATAACTTGATTATGTCAGCCTCTCAGAATGGATGTAGGAATGAGTCCCGAAGTACTAAGGAGCTACTCCTCATAGTCATGGGCATAAGCCAACAGGCTCGTCGATTCCGCAAGGATCTGTCGACATGTTGGATAGATTACAAGAAGGCCTATGACTCTGTTCTACATACATGGCTCATGAGGGTGTTGGAGTTATACAAAATAGATATGAGAGACAGTCCTTCGCTATCCAGGCTGTCGAATGATCCAGGGTAATGAGCATATTAGGATTAAACGGGGAATATTTCAGGGCGACAGTCTGAGTCCGCTTTGGTTTTGCTTAGCTCTGAATCCTCTTAGCACATTGCTAGAGAATTCAGGACAGCCCAGTCCTGAATTCTCTGAGAAGAGGTGGTCAGGCCATATCTCACCTTCTTTACATAGATGATCTGAAACTCTTTGCTCCCAGCAATTTGCAACTGATGGAGCTACAGAAGGTACCTGAAACAACCGCGAGGTGTGCAGCCTCAGAGAATATTTTCTTAAAACTGATGAGGGTATGCACCGAGATGTGGTCGCAGTGGACAAGGGTCTCACCCCGTTTTCCATGGCTAAAGAGGACTGGCGCAAACCTATAGTACTGACTACTGATGACTACAAGGAAATATGGAAAGGCTAGAAGCTCCACGGGAGCTTTTACCGGGCTCTTCATGAGCCTGATGTAGATTTCTTGGCGTCTGTGGCCTGGTTACGTTTCAGCGACCTCTTCAGAGAAACTGAAGGTTTTGTCTATGCGATTATGGACGAAGTTATCTTAACAAACAACTACCGGAGATATATAATGAAGGACGAGACGGTTGACGTGTGTCGGGCATGCCACTGTCCGGGTGAGTCTATCAGACATATTATCTCTGGTTGTTCTCGTTTGGCTAACGGCGAGTATTTGCACAGACATAACCAAGTAGCCAGGATTATACACTAGCAACTTGCTTTGAAATACAACCTAGTGGATTCTGAGGTTACTATATTACAAGTATGTGCCCGACACAGTTCTCGAAAATGACCATGTCACGTTATTATAATATAGTGGTGATAGACCGATTAGCGCGCCGTGCAATGATAGTCGATGTCTATAGGTATGTGCCCCACAGACAGATTTTTCGAGAGGAGAGACTTCGAGAGGCTTCGCGCAACAGACAAGGGGTTTCGTAAGATCACTTACCGTTTTCTCCTTGGATCCATGCTTGAATGAAAGTCGCACAAATTCAGTTCACGGCGTTCTACTCTTTGTGCTTGTCACTGCTGGCTGCTGCTGGCCACTCGAGTAAAATCAATATTGGCCACTGCTCGTCACAGACTACAGAGAGATACGTATTCGCTGCTAAGTCGTGATTATTGAGCCGATTGCGACTATTTTGCCAGGGTCGCGTTGAGACGGCGGCGGCTCGGTGAGGACCACCGCCGAGCTATTTACCCTCGTGGTAGATGTTAGTAAGCTGGAAGGACAAACACAAGTGTTAGAATAAAATAAACTTTATTATACACCAAAATAACAAAACTTTTACACTAGGTAACTTAAATCAATAAAGTATAAGGCGGTCTTATCGCTGATAGCGATATCTACCATAGAACCTTAGAATGGACTGTAAGAACTTGAAATAGAAAAAGGGGGTAGTCTTTTAATTTGCAGTACCGGTGTACTGCAAATTAATAAAGTACTTAAATATTAGATTAAAATTATATACTAAACTATACATAGATGTAATATAGCTATACATAGATATATATAGACATAATAAATATTATAATTATATATATAAATAAGTTACACAATTTCATACAAAGAAATGGAAAAAAGAAAAGAATTAAAGAAAGGTGGGTTTAGTGACGGAAGAACTGAGTTTTTGTACTATTTCTTATTCTGTGGCAAACACAAGAAGCAGGATAGCCATTAGAGAGGAAAGGAAGTGGGCTTTGACTAGATTTTTGAAAGAAGCTAGTGACTGGGCTTGCCTAATTGGCATCGGCAACGCGTTCCACAATCAGACAGAATCAAGGCAGCTGATAAGTCTAGAAAGACAAAAAAAACAAATAATTAAGTAAAAAAAAGTTTGTTAATTTAGAAAAGTGAAGAAAGTCCTAGTCGATGAAAAATTTTAGTTTTGTAGATCAAGTCGTTTCGGAGATTCCGTGTTTAGTCAATGAGTGACTTTCTTCACTTTTCTATAAATTAACAAACATCTTGTTTTTGATTTTTAGTTTATTTTTTTGACATGGCAGTCGTGTTTATACCTCTTACAGTGCTATAAGACCTTGCTTCATGCCAAATTTCAGGATTCTGGGTCAACGGGAAGTACCTTTTTTTCGGTGGGAAAACCATCTTATGACATCCCCGCTCTTGGGCGGGGTGAGAGATAGTATCAGACTTTTACTGACTAAAAACCCACTCTTGTTCCTTCGTTGCCTTTTCTACCAGGGCCGAGTCTTCCTTTCAGAATCAGACCCTTGGCCCCAGTAGGCTTCGACCCTGCTGGGCCCCTACGGTTTGCTGACATCTCCTTGAGGTGCGCGTGGAACACTACGCGCCGTCGACGACTTGGGCTCTGTCCGGACGGTTACCGGACGGTCGGACGGCGGCTACCCATTGCTCGCCGTCCGACCGTCCGTCGCGCCGCAAGCCCGCGCATAAAATATAGCCTATATCTCAAGAATAAAGCAGCTTTCTATCGGTGAAAATTTTTCAGCAATCGGACCAGTACTTTCAGAGACAAATCAAACAACAAAACAAAAAAGTTCGATCGTGTATGGAATACTGCTTTCATCTTTGGGATGGGTCAGCCAAATATCAGCTTGAGCCCGCGCCTACGGTGGCCGGATATCGGGATCGGGATCTCGGTGGCGGTTGGGGCGTGAGGACCGTTGCCTCACGCAATCGGCCGCCTCCTTTGCTAGCATTACTGCTTCGCAGAAGGAGGCGACCACCTGCCACTCCTCCTCGCTCCGGACCATGGCCTTGGGCCCAGCGCGAGAGATCGCCGCCGCCGATCGCCCCCACGAGGACACGGCGTTGCTCTTCCCAATTGGGGCACACCTCCACCGTGTACTCCACTGTGTCCTCCGGGCGGTCCACGCAATGGTGACACCCGGGTGTTTCTTCCACATGGATCCGGTGCAAGAACCTCCCGAACTTACCATGCCCGGTGAGGACCTGCGTCATGCGGTAGGTAAGGACGCCGTGTCGCCTTTCCAGCCACTCCTCAAAGAGGGGACTTACCGATGGGTCTGATGTAGCTCTACAAGTCTGGTTGCCATATATATGCCATATATCCAAAGTTTTTAAAAATAGTTAGTGCTAAGACTTTCTTAGCAGCTGGCAGATGGATTCTCAAACGGGCGCAAAGCCTGGGTATCTCTACTTTATGACCTTCATCATACCATGGGGAGTGTTGCAATGCCGTAGCTCGCAGGAATATGCCTCCAAACAAAACTTTGAATTATCTGTAATGCCATTTTGACTTTCTTAGTAGCTGACAGTCAGACCCCTCAAGCAGGCGTAACACCTTAAAGGGTATCTTTATTTTGTGATCTTCATCACACCTTGGAGAAGGTTGCATTGACGTAGCATTTAGTTCCTGGAAATTGACGTTATCCAGCACCCATGAATTTGCCTCCAGACAAAACATTCTATTATCTGTCAAAACCTATCGACTTTCTTAGTAGCTGCCAGTCGGACCCTCAAGCAAGCGCAACGCCTCAAAGGGTATATTTACTTTTAGACCTTCATCACCCCTTTGGGGAAGGTTGCATTGTCGTAGCTTGCATTCAGTTCCTGGAAATTGACGCTATTTAGCTCCAAGAGTTTGTCTCCAGACTTAGCTTTGCATGATCCATCAGTGCCAATTCACTTGCTTAGCAGCTGGCAGTTGAGCATTCAAGCAGGCCAAACCTCTATCTATTTATGTATGGTTTCCGCACTTAGTCCTATGTGGACCATTGTACGTGGCAGGCCAAGCCTCTTAGGGTATCTCAACTTTGCGACCTTCATCACCTTCCGGGGAAGGTTGCTTGCCGTACGTAGCTACAGCGATTCGCTTAGCTGCCGGCAGTTGATCCCTCAAACAGGCCAAGCCTCTTAGGGTATCTCAACTTTGCGACCTTCATCACCCTCCGGGGAAGGTTACTTGCCGAACGTAGCTACAGCAATCGTCTTGGGAGAGGTTCAAGTCATCCGACACAGTTTGCAGACGAGTTACGCGGACTACTACATTGGCGAGAAAGAAATCCGAGTACAAAACTGTAAGTAACACCGACGGGCCGTCTCATATCTGACCCCATGTATTGGAACTGTACAATACAGAACGAGATCTGCTAAGCGACGTGACTACACTGCACTAACTCTTCTGCCACTTCTGTTACGTCACCACCGCGCATCTAGGTGAAGTTTATGGCGTACAGCTGGAAACCTGGCCAGTTCGGTTATAGATAATTAAGCAATGCTGATTTCTTTTGTGGCCTACATTATTTCTTAAACAATTATAGGAATATAGTTCACATTGTTGCGTTTTACTAAGCAAGCCCCCAGGAGATACAGATCTCTCATAATGGACTTCGGACGTCAAACGGAACACAATTAGAGATGGGTCGTACTAGGCAAATCTTGGACTTGGTGCACCTAGTCCAAGTCCGTACAAATACTCGATCCAAATACCTGTTCCACCTAGTCCATGAAATACGCATACTTAGATTAGATGCTTAGTCTTTGCGTAACAACGACATACGTGCAGTACCTACGTACGTACGCAGTAATGAATTGTAATCTTCCCTTCATACTTTACACAGGCTTAAGACTGTCAACGTATAGATTTATCTACATTGAAGACTGTTGGCGTATTTAAAAGATTTCAATTCATTTTTCAGAGTACTTAATATTTTTTGTTTTCCTTTTTATTGTTTTTTTTTTTTTTTGAAACATGTAATTTACAATAATTGCTTTTTGTTTTGTATTTTTTTAAATCACGTAACTATACAATCATTGCTTTTGTTTTTTTTTAAAATCACAACTATTTACAATCATTGTTATACACTATTTACAATCATTGTTTTTTTAAGATACACGTAGAAAATCAGTCTTTGGAATTGACACTACTTCCTTTGGGAGCCATTTTTCAAAACAATAAACACATTAATTAATGTCTTATTAAAAATAGATCTAAGTTCTTTAACAATATATTAAAACTTCGTTACGAAAACCGATCAATAAATAAGTCCCATAGAAGTTAGCGACGTCGAGCAGGTATCATACGTCAATCGAGATCACATTCGCACGAGTCCGTACTTGATACTCGACTGCATCATATAGTCTTCATTCGCATCGAGTATTGTCAAAGTATCTATTCTACCTATTCTACAAAGTCTGCCTAGTGCCGAATTTTGACTAACCTTCACATTTTTTCTTTTTAAGGAATTTCGTGGACTTAGCTAATATTCCCTTGAAGGTGAGGAGGTTTTCTAGGTTCATATCACAGTTGTCTGTCTTTTCCTCCTCATTCCTGGCCCTAATCATGTCAGTGCATTCCTTATATTATATTATTATATATGGTGGGGAAGGAAGTTTACTAAAATATTTTTAGATGGGAAGCAGTGATGACAGCAGATCTGCTGTGGTCGCTGTGGAGGAAAAGGACGAAAAACATTCTTGGTCATTATGACTATCAACTTTTGGTAGACAAGCTACTCTAAGGTCTTAAATTTTTTAATGTAAATCCCAGTTTGCCAAATTAAGTTGGTATTTTAAAATGGGGGGAGGGAAAGCCGTATAGCGAGTATTTTTGGAAGGGAATTTAATTATGATGGGATAATGGCCACTTCCATGGGTCATATCCAAGTGTCGCCAAATGAGAAGGCTAGATATATTGGATGAACAGAATGTCAAGTCAACACAACTATTGCTCTGCCCAGGTGCAGACCTGCGTGTAGCACTGCCATCGTTGATGAGACAGACATCTAGATCATCCAATATATCCAGCAAGCCTATGCCAAAGTTATCACAAGTATCTGATCCCCAACGATAATGATGGCAATTAGTCACCCATAACATGTATTGGACCATTGGACACTACATAACAAATTACTAATTATTGAAAAATATTCAAGTTGTGGGTGCAAATATAAAAAGATTAAATATTTATATCCTCGGGTTTTGGGTTTTAAAAAGACCTTTTTACGGTATGACTGGCCTGTTGATCTAGTGGTTAGTGGCCCTGACTGCTATGCCGGAGGTTGTGGGTTCGATTCCCGCCCAGGACAAATATTTGTGTGATGAGCACGATCATTTGTTGTGTCTGGCTGTAATTTATCTATATATGTATGTATTTAGAAATATATAAGTATATTTATCAGTTGTCTAGTACCCATAACACAAGCTCTGCTTAGCTTGGGACTATATATTACTTTTAAGTAACAAGACTAGACTCTGGAGGACTGGGATTTTGGTACATTTGCCCTAAGCTTGTAACGAGGAGAGGATTTAGAAACATCAGCATAAGATCTCAACAGGAACAGGTGGTAATACCCGACTAACCTCCGCATATGAGATGATTTCCACGACATGAAAGCTTTGATGATCCTCTGGTGGCCCAAATCAGGACTAGCACTATTGTTTGCAAAATGATTGCCAGTAAACGAGACACAAGCTTATTCCTGGGTAGTTTCACATCCATCCCCTGAATGATCATCACCACACTTAAAACACCTTGGTTTAGAACAACATAAGGTGCATGTATGTCCAAAACGACAACAATGATAACAGAGGATGGTTGGGTAAGTGTATCTCTCAACTGGAAAAGACGAGTAAAAACTGCCCCCCTAGGCAAATTACAATCGTATCGTTCGCGCTGAACGCTTCGACTAGGCCACGCCTCCGATTCCTTTGTGCTGACGTCATCTCAACGCTCAGTCACGTGGTCCGAACAGAGGAATTGGAGGCGTGGCCCACTCGAAGCGTTTGGCGTGAACGATACGATTGTAACTTGGCTAGGGGGGCTGATCACGCGTTTGGGTAAGACTTGTCCATCGAAAGTTAGCACCACAGTTTGTGTAGGTTACCACTCAGAAATTCCAGAAAAGGGCACCTTACGACATCCTTCTGGCCTTGATGACAGGGCCACAGCCTTCGGGAACCTGGATGTTTTGGATAACGTAATCCTCAGACCACTCTGCCGGTATATCTCTAACTATGCCCATTCGTGTTATGTTGAATTGTGGGGTGGGCAGCTAAATATTTTTAACCAGAATTGTGTTGTTGAGGAAACTGTTGGCATCTTGATGAGATTTATATTCGACTGAGACACGATTTCTACCGTTTGATCCCGACGCGGCGTCAAGACGTACCTACAATTACGTACGCTAATGACCGTCAAAAACATACCAAACTTAATTGGTTGTAGCAGTGCCTGAGGTTTGTTTATCTTTTAGAAATACATGCAAGGTATAGGGTGGATTGTCGCTTGTACGTAAGTCTACCGGTAATTTCAAACAGTTCGTCAGAGGGATCAGGGTCTTTTTAGAATTCATCTTGAAGACTTATATCTAATTAAAAAGGGACAATCACAAATAAAATCAAACTTTAACCAAAAACACGAGCACAGGGAACAGTCTCGATCAAGTTTCAGTCAGTTAAAAGTTCAATAAATCGAAAAAATTTGTAGCACTTACAAATGCACGTGTATAGCACAGAATACAATTATTGTACCTCTTTAATATTTACCATATAATGCAAAGAGTATGTAAAGCTAACGCTTTAATAAAAATTACTAAATAAATATAAAAAATAAAAAAAAAGTGTGATATTTACCAAAAGTATGTACACAAACCTAACGCTTTTATTTACCACAGACTACAGAGCAACTACCACAGAGTTCTAGTGATGTGCCGAGTATGGCTTGACTCGAGTCAGACTCGATTCCTGCTGTGGACTCGCTGACTCGAGTACAAATTTATATTGATTTGAGTACGCAAGACTCGATTCCAGGACTCGAGTACGCTAGACTCGATCCCAGGACTCGAGTCCAGGATACGAGTCCAGGACTCGAGTCCAGGATTCGAGTCCAGGACTCGAGTCCAAGATTCGAGTCTAGAACTCGAGTCCAAGATTCGAGTCCAGAAGTGTAGTCTAGAAATTCAAAACCAAAAGAGTCCGTTATTGATACCTTTTAGAACAAAAAGGAAAACTTCAGACAGCATGTAGTTTAGGTTTAGGATAATGACACAAAGATTATTTATCAACCATTTTTATTGTAATTAAATATTTCTAAAGATTATATTTAAAAAAAAAACATAGAACATAGTAAGGAGGTATCTTTCTAGATAACAAATAAAACTTGATCTCATTTCTAGTTTCTACTTAGTTTCATTTTTAGTTCCTAGTAGAAACTAGAAATGAGATCAAGTTCTATTTGTTTTATTACAAATCAAAAACAGATCCTTTTTGTGTAATTGTACGCTTATAAAAAAATGCAGGGTAAAACTTATGTTAGCGTCATTTCATTTCTTAAGTAAATACAGATCGAGTACGAGCTAGTCAACTTAACTCGAATGCTAGACTCGAGTCAGCTGGACTCGCATAATAAAATTGAGTCAGTGAGTTCAGAATCGATTCTATCTGACTCGAGTCCTGGAATCGAGTCTTGCACTCGAGTCCTGGAATCGAGTAAACAAGGCATCATCATTATCCTAAACCTAAACTACATGCTGTCTGAAGTTTTCCTTTTTGTTCTAAAAAGTATCAATAACGGACTCTTTTGGTTTTGAATTTCTAGACTACACTTCTGGACTCGAATTTCTAGACCCGAGTTATGGACACGGGTCCTGGACTCGAATCCTGGACTCGAATCCTGGCTCGAATCCTGGACTCGAATCCTGGTCTCGAATCCTGGACTCGAATCCTGGACTCGAATCCTGGACTCGAACCCTGGACTCAAATCCTGGACTTGAATCCTGGACTCGAATCCTGGACTCGAGTCCTGGACTCGAATGCTGGACTCGAGTCTGGGACTCGAGTCAACATCCGAATGGTGGAATCGAGTCATGACTCGAATACCGTATAACCTGACTCGAGTTGACTCGATCCACAAAAACAGCGACTCGGCACATCACTACAGAGTACCTTTTTATGGCAACTACAGCCCTGCGTTCAAAAATAACCAGAGTAGCTTCGAGTTGCAACCCAGAGTCGTTTTTTTACGGTTCCATTACACGGTCATGCAAGCGTCAATCGAAACCATCAATCATGAATGAAGATTGACTGACGGAATTCTTTCATGATTGATGGTTTTGACTGACGTTATCGTCAGTCAAAACCAACAATCATGAATGAAGCTTGACTGACGGAATTTTTTCGCCGTACATTTTTCGTCATGCAAACGTCAGTCATCGCATACACGGTAGGTTTTTCGTCAGTCAAGATACTTGACTGTGGCAAAACTGACAGCAAAACCTATCGTGTACAGATCGGCCGTTGCAACTTGAGGGTTCTGAACATAGGCTCTGCGAACTTTCGCGCATGTACACTCGTAAAAAAAGTGTTATTAGAATTCATTTTTTTTAAACCGAAGTCGAATATAAATTTCTTGATACAGAGACCAAGTACCAATAAAATAAATATCAAAACGCTTTGAGACAGAAAGCTAAAAAAATAATGTACCTAATGAATTAAAAATTCACTCACCTTTCGATACTAGCAAATTTTTGTCACAATCACACACAATATTATTTACAGTTTGATAAACTTTTTATTATTTAATCACTTTCGCTGAGGGGGGAAATCCCTAACATAAAGTCATCTGCCCCTTGCGTACTTTGTGAGGTACAATACGGTCAACGTAACTTGACGGCCCTGAACATAGGCTCTGCGAACTTTAGCGCATGTACACTCGTAAGAAAAACTGTTATTGACATTATTTTTTTTAAACCAAATTCGGAATAAAATTTACTAATACAGGGACCAAGTACAAATAAAATAAATATTAAAACACTTTGGAGACAGAAAGCTACAAAAATAACTTTGAAAAAGAAACAAACCTAACACTACACAAAAATCTTAACAATTTATTAATAACAACCAACGAAAACTTTTGTCACCGTCTGTGCTCAAGACAGAGACAGGGATACGAAAATAACACCAATGCTAACGTGTGAGTGAGACATAATACTGCGTACCGAACATTGCCGAATAAGTACGACGCTTTACGAAGTTACCGAAGAGAGATGTCCAATACGCGTGTCTGATGGTGTTGTTTAATCGATTTTTTTTTTAAATCGATTTCAATTAAGTTATAAAAATATATTTATATTCAATTTTCTATGGAGGTTTAAAATATTCTCAAACAATTAACGATTGTTGTCTAGTAGTTGTTTCTAAATAACTGATATTTAACAAAATCATGTATTTCAACCAAGAAAACAAAATTTTGTTAGTATTTTTTTCATTAAAGTCGAAATCTCGTTTACTAACGACAACATTCACTATGTTTGTAAATCTATTTCGTTCAATATCTCATAGAAACAAAAATAAATAAATTCCAAATTGATAAATATCGATTGCGATATTTGATTGAATAAAGGGTCGATTGTATTTACATAGAGTCAATCTCTAGCCTAGACCTCCGCCCCGCGCACGTCGCCTTATGCCACCATTTTGTTCCTAAAAAACGTTTGTGCGCAGTCTTCTGCGCAAAGTTCAGGCTCGCCAAAATACGCCGGCCGTATTATACTCGGTATACGTTCGTCATCGTCATCATAATTGTCGTCGCTTTCACTTTCAGATTCATTTTCTGAGTCTGATCCTGTATTAATGACGAATTGTTCCGTCATTTCATCAATAATATGATCGAATAAACACAAACAAAAAACTTAATACTAAACAAAAAACTTAACAAGAAAATAATAACAACTAACAACGATCAACGAAAACTTTTGTAACCGCCCGTACTCAAGATAGAGATAGCGACACGAACACGACACCAATGCTAACGTGTGACTGAGACACGATACTGCGTCCCGAGCATTACCGAATATGCACGAAGTTTTACGGAGTAAACCAAAAGGGATGTCCAATATGCGTATCTGAGGGTGTTGTTTAATCGATTATTTTTCCAATCGGTTGAAATCCAAATATAAAAATATACTTTATTAAATTTTATAAGGAGGTTTAAAATATTCTCAAACAGTCGTTATTGTAGTAGTCGTTTATAAATAACTGATATTTAACTAAATCATTTCTTTCAACCAAGAAAATAAAATTTTATTCGTTTTTTTTATTTGGTAAGACACACTATTAGCTATTTAGCTGATGCGTGTGTTTCATATAGTTTGGAGATGGTCTATTGGTGGTTTTTTATTATCATTTTGTACACAACGCTTGCGGGTACAAAATGAACTCTGTACTCTTTGGAGCACTTAAAGACAAACCGTGATCAAGAAGCCAATGATTTAGAGAGGACAGTGAGATATTTATTGATTGAGCGGCATCCTGAATGGAACTGCCAGAGACCGTTAATGCAATATCGTCAGCATACTGAAGGATTTTGCAGTCGAAATTGAGGGACAAGGGTCTCTGTCAGGGATCTGCTGTAAATATGTTATATAGTAGGAGGCTAAGAAAGGATCCTTGAGGTAATTCTTTCCAAATCGTTCTTTGTTCAGAGCTAGCCCCTGGGATTCCTAATTGGATGATGCGATTGGTAAATATACTACCAATGTTGCGACAAATCCTAGTCGGGATTCTCAGCTTGTGTAGCTTTTGCCTGAGATTGGGGAGAAGGACCGAATCATAGACAGCCGATATGTCCAGAAAAACTTTAACCACAGACTCGTTCCGGCTGAGGGCCAGTCGGACCTCTGACGTGACTACACTATCAGCTGTGTGAATTGAGTCGTTGGGAACAGTTTCCTGTTCTCTACCAATCACTCTAAACGTTTTTTTATTATATTTTTAACAGTTTTATGAGTATTGACGATAAAGCAATAGGCCTATAAGAGCAAGATCGTTTGTCGTGTGTTTTCGTTTGCCGGGTTTTAATATTGGGATAACCTCTTAAACCTTCTATTCTATGGAAAAGTAGCCTTCATCCAGGCTAAAGGCCCCGTTCATTGGGTCGTCAGTGTTGTGTACATTGGTGTACATCATCAATGCCAATAATGCTTTCCTCTATACTTGGAACATAGAGAACATAGAGTGATTTTTGTGAAAAACTGGTATCCCAGATACGTAGTGTTCTCTGTGGTCTGTGTGTAGTATCATAGGTATCATAGTATCGCTCTGTACTTCTGTAGTCTGTGGTTAATTGTTTGTGTTGTACTTTTACGACGTGTTTGTGTCGGCGGAAAAAATGTCGAATAAAAAAAATAAAGAAATAGAAGTGCACGACAGTGAAAGTGAAGAAGAACAAGATTCTGGCAGTGAAAAAGACTCTGACTTCGATTCGGATGGGAACTTTGTTGGGGACAAAGTAAGATTTTAATTATAATAACCTATAAATCACATGGCATGTCCCGTTTTTAAATGCCTATTGTTTATTTTTTACGAAAATGTTCAATTTCAGTTAGATTTTTTGTCGTTTTTATTATTTGAATGAGTTTGAAATATGCATTTCATCAAGTTTGTTCATGTTTTCTAATAATCTACACAATTCCATTGTTTTTTTTTGTTCATAACATTGTGAAACGTGTTTGTCACTGAAAGTCATACTTTCTGCTTTTTGTTGATTTTTTTAAATTTCTGTTTTAGGAATTACAAGCGGACTTTGAAGGTCGTAACCCCGAGGATTGTGACTTCCATGGCATCAGGCAGCTGCTGAGGCAACTGTTTCTTAAGTCCAATGTTGAATTAGGTGGACTAGCACAAATAATTATTTGTAAGTTTTTAAAAAGTACCTATACTTTGTTTGAATTAAGCTCTTTTGCTGAAATATTTTTGAAATACATTCATTGTGCACACAGCCAAGGTGTAGAGTTCCCAGCTGGAGCCTCTATTTACTGATGGCTACAAATACTGGCTAGGGTTTATTTGTAGGCAAGCATGCTCCATGGTCAACTATATTGTTGTTTACTATCAGGTAAGATGGTCAAACGTGAGCATATCAATAAAAAAACATAAAAATTGTCGCAATAAGTAGGTCTTCTAAGTAGTTTTTGAATTTCATAATACAAATTGCCTTGTGGTCACAAGAACAACAGCTGAGCATCCTCCAAGGTTTGATTCCCAGGACAGGTGAAATTTCATCTAATTTTTTCATTACTAAAAATTAGTAGAAGGCCAGACTTCTAAAATTGGTGGTGGGACTCATCAGTGTCTGTGAAATCTCTTGTAAATTTGGGTAAATCCATTGAGATTGGCCACCATGACTGATTTCATTCAAGAGGATTATTTAAAAAAAATATCAGCTTTATTTTATAAACCAATAAAAATTGAATTGTGGATATCTAGTATCCACAATTCAATTTTTACATTCAATATTATAAAAATCTCATATCAGTGTTTGTTATAGAATTCCTCCGAAACGGCTTGACCAAGTTTTATTACATTTTGGTGTAGGTTGTAGGCAATTTTTTCCCCCCTATTTATTTGTTTGGTAATTAAGATGACAAAACAATGTTGGCCAAGTCAGATATTATCTCAATATAATTTGGTAAATATACTGGTTTTTTACTAACCAAACACTCAAGTGCATCTACATTGCCTTCGAAATTACTATGTTGACAACATTAACAACTGTCTGAATGATGCTTTCTTAGCCATTAGTTATAATATCTTCTAAGTAAGCCGCTTTTAGGTGGTTATAAAATAGTTAACTATGAAGGCTAAGAAGAGAGCTCTGCTTCTCTCCAGCCTTAGCCTTCTAACCTAACCTGTCCATGTCACAGTGTACTACAATTCTGAGCTTGCTTTGTTCACTCTTGGACTAAGAATCATTATCATCATCATCATTTCAGCGAAAGACGTCCACTGTTGTAAGTAGGCCTCCCCCAAGCGTCTCCACAACAACTGATCCTGTGCGTCTCGCATCCACCACATTCCCCGCCAACTCTCACCAGGTCGTCGATCCACCTTGTGGGAGGCCTTCCAACGCTGCATTTTCGGGTGCGCGGTCGCCACTCTAGAACCTTTCGACCTCATCAACTGGACATCGAACTAAGAATGTTGAGTTGAAAGAGGATTTAGTTTATTAGAGGCTATCTCATTTTCCCATTGTCACTTTTTTCATTTATAAAATGAAAAGTTGATATTGTGGCCAATAAGCCACACATTTCTTTATTGATCAAGTGGTCAACTACTCATTCTATTGGTACATTTATAATTTCTCTAATAATTTTGTTTATTTCAGCACAAAACTATGTCGGCAGTGTTGTGAAGCAATGCTTAGATGATGGTGTGGATGAAGAGGATGATGATGACGATGGCAGTGATGGAGTGTTTGGCATCACCACTATTATCAATATTACCAAGAGGAAAGTGAGTTATCACTATTATTATAAATAATCTGTGTGTTCTCTGTGTTTTCAACTGCATGTTTGATTACTGCTCTACTTCCATAGGTCAGTGTTTTTTTTTTTTTTTTTTTTTTTCGGTGGGAAAATCATCTTATGACATCCCCCGCCCTTGGGCGGGGCGGGAGATAGTGTCAGACTTTTACTGACTAAAAACCCACTCCTGTTCCTTCGTTGCCTTCGTCCCAAGACCCCGGGTTTCGCTTTCACACTACCCATGGCCCCAGTAGGCTTCGACCCTGCTGGGCCCCTACGATTTGCTGACATCTCCCTGAGGCGCGCGTGGAACAATACGCGCCGTCGACGACTTAGACTCGGTCCGGACGGTTACCGGACGGTCGGACGGCGGGCTACCCATTGCTCGCCGTCCGCAAGCCCGCGCCTACGGTGGCCGGAAATCGGGATCGGAATCCCGGCGGCGACTTGGGCGTGAGGAGCGTTGCCTCACGCGATCGGCCGCCTCCTTTGCTAGCATTACTGCTTCGCAGAAGGAAGCGACCGCCTGCCACTCCTCCTCGCTACGGACCATGGCCTGTACCAAGGCCCGACGCGAGAGATCGCCGCCGCCGATCGCCCCCACGAGGACACGGCGTTGCTCTGCCCAAGCGGGGCACACCTCCACCGTATGCTCCACCGTGTCCTCCGGGCGGTCCACACAGTGGCGACACCCGGGCGTCGCTTCCGCACTAATCCGGTGCAGGAACTTCCCGAACTTACCGTGTTCGGTGAGAACCTGCGTCATACGGTAGGTGAGGACGCCGTGAGGTCTTTCCAACCACGCCTCAAAGAGGGGACTTACCGCCATAATTGTGGCGTGCCCAGCACTGGGTCGCGACAGTCGCTGCCGCCATTTAGCCATGAGAACCCGCCGGAGCTCTGTCCGCCATGCTGCGATTTGTCGCGGCAGCGGAGTTTCGCCCCGGCGTTGCATCTCCATGCGCAGATCGTGCAGGTCAGAGTGTGGTGCTATTTAGCCTATAGCGGCCTATACTATTTGTCATGAATCATATCATGAAATATTTTTTCCAATCTAATTGGCCACAGAAGAGATTAACATGTTTAAAGAAACAAAAAAAACGGCTTCGCTTTATTGTGTTAGTATAGATGTGATTCCAAAAAAAATGAAAATTTATCAAAACTGATAGGGACTTTTTTTAAGTGCATTGTTTGTTTTAATTGTATTTTGTGTAGTATCTATTCATAACGGTTTCTGCCTATTTATCTGCTAAATGTTATATAAATTGGCAACAACAAAACTATTTACAGATAAGCATACTTCCTTTGACCCATTTAATTGCACAGATACAATATAGATACACAAGTTAGAATTGGTTTCATAATGTTTTAACATTTGATAAGTTTTTTTTTTACAAATAAATATATGCGGTGATAAAGTAGTATTCCACTGGTGAAAGAATTTTTAATACCCTACCTACCAACAAAAATTCAAAAATACATGTCTTTCCTTCATTTATAATATTAACTAGCTGACCCGGCAAACGTTGTTTTGCCATATAAATAATTTCCTTGTCTAAAAAATAAAAAAAAATTTTAGGGGTGGACTACCCCTAACATTTAGGGGGATGAAAAATAGATGTTGGCCGATTCTCATAGATACCGGATAAGCACAAAAAATTTCATCAAAATCGGTCAAGCCGTTTCGGAGGAGTATGGCAACGAAAACTGTGACACGAGAATTTTATATATTAGATACTTATAGATAAAAGGAAAATTAAAATCATTGTTACCATAGTTACAAAAGGGTAATATAATAATAATAATAGTTTATTTTAGAAAAAAAAACAGAAAATTCGATTGATAAAAACAATTTTGTCAAATAATAATTGGTAAATACAGACAAAAAGTTTTGTTGGTACCTGTACTAATGAAAAACATTGTATCACAGGCACCAGGATCTTTCATAATAAAGGATAACTTTAGCTTTAAAACAGTCCAAAAACGATTTACACAATGACATTATATAGTAAAGAAAGAAAAGAAAAAACGTTTATTCGTACCTCACACATACAGTAAAATTATTTTAATATTAGTATAATAGAAAAAAAAAAAAAGTAAAAAAAAAAATAAATGAATAGAATAGTAAAAATTTATACAAAGATTAAATATAACTAGCTTTTGCCCGCGGCTTTGCTCCCGTCAACTGACTACTTTATTCACTCTACCCTACTACCAATTTTTAAAATTTTTTCTTTCATAAGTTTCTTCTCCTTACAATAACAAATACAACAAAAAAAAAAATGTGAAATCGGTCCAGCCGTTCACGCGTGATGGCGTGACCAAGTGACATAGGAATTCATTTTTATTTAAGTAGATTATGTAATAATTTCAAAAACCATTTAATAATAATATCCTTTTTCCCATCTGTTGGGGTGAGATGGTTACACAGTGGTCTTTAGTAAAAATGGTTATAACTTTAAAATGTCACTATTATTACTGACAAAGTTTTTCAAATGTCAGCTGGAACCGACTGCTTTCTGTGGCTGGGACAGGAGTCACAAGAGATAAATGTAGAAAAAATTTAAATTTAATTAACTTTCAGGAAGAACAATGCATACAACAGATCCGGACGCTGCTTACGACATTAGCTGAAGAGAATGCAGACGACAGAACTAAAGCACTTATCAAAAAAATACTGGTGAATGAGTCTGAGCATGTTGGCCTAGTCATCAATGAAAGGTAATACTGTGTTTAAAAACCAAATATTCCAAATAAATGTGATCAAATCTGGTGGACCTTAACCACTGTGCTACCCTTATGCAAGCTCTTTGAAGAGAGGCTGGAGAGGCGTCACTGAGCATACTGGTTCGTCCCCATTGTCCACTTACGGACTTAGAAACCGTTGTCGGACTTAGGAACTTGAAACTTGAAAAATCTAATTATGTTATTGTGTTTGTCTATTAAAGGGCAACAATTTTTTTCAATAAAGTCAATAGTTAAGGAATAAAACGAACAAAACAATTTTTTTTACTATGGAACGCAACACATAAACGTTTGTATCTCGCGCATGGCATTTCGTATTGCTATTTCATATTTAGTTTGTACTTATAACATTTTCTCCTCGATGCGTTTCCTCCGCTACATGCATCATTTTCCACTGCCCATCATAAGCATATGATGTAACAAGTCATACATTAGATTTAATTGATGCACTAACGCCTATTGATAGTCCATATTTTCATGTCACCCAATCATCAGATTAAACACTGTTAATGGTTGTGCTTGCAATGAAAAGCAATTGAAATGTCAATGGGAAATGGATACATCACTATTGGCGGTTTTTGAATCGAGAATTTTGGGTTAAGAATGCCTCAAACCCTACTTGAAAGACAAATTTTGGCTAAATTACAGTTTTAAAAATAATAAATTTTAAATATACATATTTAAATAAAAAACTGGACAAGAGCGAGTCGGACTCGCGCACTGAGGGTTCCGTACAAATTAACTTACCTATGAAAAAAACAAAAAAAAAGTTTTTTTTTTTGTGACGTAACTATTAATTTACAGTTTTCAAATTTTTCCTGTACTTGTGCTATGAGACCTTACTTCATGCCGAATTTCAGGATTCTATATCAACGGGAATGATTTTGATTCCCTTGAGAGTGTCGAAATACACGTTTTTAGTTTGATTTTTTCACAGCTTCAAGCGACCGCGGACCTGAGTATACATGGTTTTAATTTCAACTCGATGCGTTCCCGAGATAAAGGGTCTTAACAGACAGACAGACGGATGGAAAACAAAGTGATCCTAGGAGGGTTCCGTTTTTTCCTTTTGAGGTACTGTACCCTAAAAATCGAGGGTTCAGTTCAGAGTGTGATATAATAAGTTAACTAGCCTATATATATATATCACATTCTGAAGTTCTAATCTTCAAGTTTCACTAGTAAAACAAGCCAAGACAATGTCAATTTTTTCATTAAAACTGAGGATACTTATGCAAAAATATTAATTTTTACAGGATCCTAAACATACCCGCAGCCATCAGTGTGCCTCTGTTCTCGTCCCTGCAAAACGAACTGGAAAAAGCAACAAAGAAGAACATGCCATATACATTCCGGTACCTCATATGGATCTGCAAGACTTACAATACTGGAGGTATGTGAATAAGTTACAGATCTCGATTTGTTGATGTTGATTGGGCCACATGGGACAAAACTCAGAGTTAAGATAAAAGCTCCAAGGTAACCTGCGAAATTCTAATTTTAGGTTTTTTTTTTGCATTTTCCTCTGTGCTCCTTCTGGCTTATCAAGCAGCTTTGCTGCATTACTGTCAGAATGTATCATCACTCCTCAATTCTCCGTATTCCACCTCACCATTCCTCCACCCTACTCATCCAGTCAGTCGTCTTCCATTCTTGATACCGTGCACTCGGTATCAAAAATGGAAGACGACTGACTGTAATCGGTATAATCGGTATCGGTAATCCTTGTAAAAAATAAATAGTAGTAAGGAAGTATTTGTCCTTCACAGCAGTAGCGTAGCAAAGTATGGGCGAAGTGGGCCCTCGCCCACGTCCTGGCACCCAAAGGGGCCTCACACAAGCGAGGGTTCTTTAAGAACGAGGTTTCTTTTTTGTAATTAATAGGCTCCCGTTGACCACTATTTCACCTGATGGTAAGCGACGATATGGTCGAACACTGAGTCGCGATAGTCGCTGTCTCGTTTTAATATTTATGAAAGAAAAAGGCCTCGCTGATGTGTCTTCGCCTACGTCTAAATTAGTCCACACTATGCCTCTGCTTCATAGCTATAAAGTATTTTCTTTTTTAACAATAACCTAAATCGGTTTTTAACATTGGTTTTCCGAAATGCCGACATCGATCCGTGGTTGCACTCGTCCATTACATACCGAGACCCCCTTTTTTTATTGGGTGGGAAAATCATCTTATGACAAATCTCGCTCTTGGGCGGAGCGGGAGATAGTGTCAAACTTTTACTGAAAACATTTTAAGCAGTTGGTGCCGCCAGTCATAGGTAGGTTTTCAAAAGTCGTTACGGGTAGACAGACACCAGCCCAAAAACTGGGGAAGTAGTCTTACTGAAGTACCCTTCAGTAAGACCTGGGTTTTACGATACCTCGTGCTACGCAGTAGTTTTTTTTTTCAAGGGTCGGTATTCCTAATACTAGATAGAACGCACCCGTGCTCTTTCAGTTCCCTTTGCGTTTCAGGTGCGTGATAAGATTACTCTTTCGAACAATCCTGCAGACAGGCATAAAGAATGTCATGAATGCAAATATGTTAATTTGTAAACAATAATGTTTGCTATGAATTAACAATGGTGTTTGTGTGTGCATATTGCTGTGCTTAGTCAGTTAGGCTTTGTTCTTTTTATTCTGTTTATGATACTGTAATTATTTTAAAGATGTCAATCTTCCAGAACTCTAAAGAAACCTTTAGAAATGTTAATATAGTTCGGGAACTCAATTGCCTTTCAGCTTTTTTTTTTGTTGAACTAACTCCTGTCACTTGGGAAGAGCGAGAGGAACTGTTCGACTTTTCATCCTAAAACCCTCCTGTGTTTCTTTAGTTGGCCTTAGCGTTGATTGTCATTAAGAGGGACCTTTTCCACTTGCTTATCGTCAACATCGAGCATGGTTTAAAAGATTGTTGCTTCATCTAACACAATCCAACGCGATGTTTGACAAAGAGGCAACGCGAAAAAAGAGAGATAACGCCTAAAAACGCTGTCTGTCTGCATTCGGTAATTCCGTGATTTACTCGAATATTTCACAAAACTTGTTCCAGGAAATACCTACGTCTTTTTTTAAGTTTTTGAAAAAAAAGTTGTTGTCATTCAGAATCCCGATTAAATGTGCAAGGCTTATATGGATTTACTTTTTTATATTTTTAATATACATATGGTGGTTTTGGTATACATTATGGTGGGCCAAAATTCACGTAAAACAGCAGATTTTCAGAAGTCTACTGGGTTGGTTTTACACAGATTTACATATTGATTTTCATAGAAGCCTAGATAATATCCACAAGATATCTGTAAATCCAAAATATCTGGAGAAATATTATGTGTAATAACATCATAATCACGTAAGAGCGGTTGTATGAAAATGTATCTCAAATTGGCCGCTCGGTAATTTATTGTCTGATATATAAGCGACTGTTAGAGGTCAACTTTTGCCTGCACAGCCAATTTGTTTCTCACATCAAGTACAAGTTGCTGGACAATTAAATTGCTCGTGGGCGTCCTCCTTTAACTAGTTTCAAGTTACTGGGAATTTTTATCAAAAGTATAAAACGGTTAAATTGTCGGATTTTTCCAGCCGTGCACGTCTTTCGGTTAAAATGAAAATGATGATGGATGAATGTTTGTTAATAGAACATGTAGATGAATTAGCATAATCATTACCGTTCATCGGTCTACCACATTTTAACGGGACCATGCTCTTTTCAAATCGGGTACATAAACTCAAAATTGTTTTTATGCCAGACAATTCATTGTAACATTATTTTGTTTGTTACACATTAACTTATAGTTGTCTTAACCTTTATTACAGAGGGTTCTTCAGAAGTACTGTTCGCGAATCAAGAAGAGAAGCCGATTGCTGACGAGGCTCTGGCGAGTTTCGACGTCGATGTTACCGAGCAGGCTGACCTCTCGCAGTGGGACTACGAGGGAGGCGCGCTTACGCCTTGCAGAAAGGTAAAGAACTAATCTAAACATAACGTGATATCACACATACATTACCCGAAGAGGTGGAACTATAGTACACCAAAAAACGAGTATTCCTAAAAATCAACATTATTTTGAAAATAATTATTAGCACATCTGTACAAATACTTTGGTTGAATGCGCTTCTCAACTACCCGTTCGAATTAATAAAGATATTTTAGTGTTTGGTAGCCCATTTATCACAGGTTCAGACCAATAGGTCCGGATCAATAACCAAAGACGCTGTGACTTTGGCCCATAAAATTCATCTCATTCTGCTTTTCCTGAATGCAAAAAAAAATAAAATAATTATCTATAGAGGTAACAGAGGTAGAGGTTATTTCTGCCGCGCTTATGATAATTACAGCAAGTCGATATTGAGTTAAATATACAGAAATGTAGATCTCAATCTCAACATTTCAAATATATACTCGCGGCAGATTTGTAGAATGTATTTTCCCTGAAAATAAATATTACTAATGTTTTTTTTTTCACTGATAATTCCTAAAGCTTGCGACCTTTACCAATTGCGAAAGTTGCAAGAAGCAGGATAAAACTATTTGTTTTAGCCACGTTAAAACTTTTGAACAATTCCGCGTCCGACACCCCCGCCTATCCCTTTTGGAGAATAGTAACGTTACGGTCAAGTTATGGCAGGATTTTTTCGAGTAAAGTTCAGTGGCTGATTTAATTATCGTCTGTTGATTCCTAGTGGATATTGTGATGTAAACTAGCTGTGATTTTGTAACTCAAGTGTCAACACAGCTGGACATGTGAAGAATGTTATTGTAGTAGGTATTGACTATCTCAGCAAAGCTTGCCGAGAAGGCCGACTTGATATATTTGCTGCCAAATCCTGGAAAAATATTAGAATGTCTTACACCCGAATTCTAATGGGACTCGAAAGAAAGAGAATGAAAACGAAATACTTTTTCTTGAGTTGCACAATGTGAAGTAAAAAAAGTAACAATCTTCATTTTTCTACTTCTCCATCTTCTAATTCTTTCCTTATTTGTTACAGGTCCTGATATTCGACGGCAGTAAATTCAATCATCTAGTGAGACTTATAAAAGAAGAGGTGGAGGCCGTCTAAACTGACTTTTATCATATGTGTGACTATTATATTTATGCCATACAATGTGCTGTATTCATATTTATATTTTTATTATTACATACATATTAAACGTAAGCTTTACCTATTTTTGTCTTTAACTTACTCTCGCCTTTAGTCAACAATAAAATTAATAATCTATTTTATATTACTAATATTTGAAAGTTTTCTCTCTGTCTCGCAGTTGATTATCAATAGTCCAATATACATTGTATGGTCACTTGTTGATCCTACCACGGAATGATATCGGAAAGCTATGAAAATTTACCCGCGCGGTTTTAATTTGTTACAAGTTCCACTAAAAACTTACAAGCTACTGAGTTGTAATAATACTAAGAGAAGGGGACATTCACAAGAGCAAACGTGCTCGAGAGAAGGACGTATGATCCAGTAAGGTGGGTAGGGACACAGAGTCAATAAGTAATAGTATAAGTACAGAAATTTCACTCTTCGAAAGAAAACCTGCGAATATAAAGGTACTAACAACGCTTCTAATGTTCATAATACATTGTGCGGCACGGACGTGACCTTCGTTATATTTGCCTACAAGGGACTAGTGCGCTCGTAACGAATCAAAATGCACCTTAACGCCACTTTCATTTGCCGGGTCGCTAGTTTTAGATAATGTTACCGGCAATCAGATTGCCGGTCCACAATAAAATTAATGATCTATTTTATATTACTAATATTTGAAAGTTTTCTCTCTGTCTCGCCATATGCAGTTGATTATCAATATTCCAATATACATTGTATGGTCACTTGTTGATCCTACCACGGAATGATATCGGAAAGCTATGAAAATTTACCCGCGCGGTTTTAATTTGTTACAAGTTCCACTAAAAACTTACAAGCTACTGAGTTGTAATAATACTAATAATAAGAGAAGGGGACATTCACAAGAGCAAACGTGCTCGAGAGTAGGACGTATGATCCAGTAAGGTGGGTAGGGACACAGAGTCAATAAGTAATACTTTAAGTACAGAAATTTCACTCTTCGAAAGAAAACCTGCGAATATAAACGTACTAACAACGCTTCTAATGTTCATAATACATTGTGCGGCACGGACGTGACCTTCGTTATATTTGCCTACAAGGGACTAGTGCGCTCGTAACGAATCAAAATGCACCTTAACGCCACTTTCATTTGCCGGGTCGCTAGTTTTAGATAATGTTACCGGCAATCTGATTGCCGGTAACGTATCTGAAACTAGCGACCCGCCCCTGCTTCGCACAAGTCTTAGAAATCTTTGATATTCCCGTTTTTTCTCTACTATAATATGCATGTATTACACCTAAGAAGAAGATTCCCCTTGAGTCACTCTATCTATTAGTGAAACTACTTAGTCCCCTAATTGATAAGCCTAACGACCTACCTTTTGTATTAATTATGTGTTGGGTATGGTACGTTATTAGGAGGACTAGTTCTCAGTAATGTATGAAAGTGAAGGAACAATAGACTCCCTACCTAATGCGCCGAGTCGGACGCTTACAAAAAGGCGGAATTCACAATTAAAGACATTTATTATCTCAAAAGAATTACAAATTCAGTTACAGAAAAAACATAGTCTTATCTGCCAGATTAAAACAAATAAATAGGTATATATTTTAAAACTAATATTACAATAATACTTCAAATTCAAACATTTAAGAAAGTCTAGAGGGCAGGAGACGTCATTAGATGATTTCCCACTTAAAAAAAAACTGTATAATAATATTGTGAGACTACATACAGTGACACTGCGGCTATCTAAGAAAATAAAAACTGAAGAACTGCTAGTGTTCATTTGGAAAAAAGTCAAGAACACAACTGTCTAGTAATATTATGAGATAAATAAAGTGACACTCTGCAGTTATCTCAGAAAATTAAAAAACCGAAGAACCGCTAGTGTTAACTTGGAAGAAAGTCAAGAATACAACTGTCTAGTAATATTGTGAGATAAATCCAAATAATGCTGTACTCGTTAGCTTAATTCTTGTATGCAAATAATTTTCCGAGAGGTTTGGCGCTGTATACCGAGATACAGGTTTTTACCTAGTTCGGTTGCAGATGCACCTATTATAATGTATTGTATTTATAATAGCTTATACTAAATTTTAATTTTCGTTTGTATTATCTTTTTGGGTAAAATAAACATTATTATTATATTATTATTATTAAATAAAGTGACACTCTGCAGTTATCTAAGAAAATTAAAAACCGAAGAACTGCTAGTGTTAATTTGGAAGAAAGTCAAGAATACAACTGTCTAGTAATATTGTGAGACTACATAAAGTGACACTGCAGTTATCTAAGAAAATTAAAAACCGAAGAACTGCTAGTGTTCACTTGGAAGAAAGTCAAGAATACAACTGTCAAGTAATATTATGAGATACATAAAGTGACACTCTGCAGTTATCTCAGAAAATTAAAAACCGAAGAACTGCTAGTGTTCACTTGGAAGAAAGTCAAGAATACAACTGTCAAGTAATATTATGAGATACATAAAGTGACACTCTGCAGTTATCTCAGAAAATTAAAAACCGAAGAACTGCTAGTGTTAATTTGGAAGAAAGTCAAGAATACAACTGTCTCGTAATATTGTGAGACTACATAAAGTGACACTCTGCAGTTATCTCAGAAAATTAAAAACCGAAGAACTACTAGTGTTCACTTGGAAGAAAGTCAAGAATACAACTGTCAAGTAATATTATGAGATACATAAAGTGACACTCTGCAGTTATCTCAGAAAATTAAAAACCGAAGAACTGCTAGTGTTAATTTGGAAGAAAGTCAAGAATACAACTGTCTCGTAATATTGTGAGACTACATAAAGTGGCACTATGCAGTTATCTAAAAAAATTAAAAACCGAAGAACTGCTAGTGTTAATTTGGAAGAAAGTCAAGAATACAACTGTCAAGTAATATTATGAGATACATAAAGTGACACTCTGCAGTTATCTCAGAAAATTAAAAACCGAAGAACTGCTAGTGTTAATTTGGAAGAAAGTCAAGAATACAACTGTCTCGTAATATTGTGAGACTACATAAAGTGACACTATGCAGTTATCTAAGAAAATTAAAAACCGAAGAACTGCTAGTGTTAATTTGGAAGAAAGTCAAGAATACAACTGTCTCGTAATATTGTGAGACTACATAAAGTGACACTATGCAGTTATCTAAAAAAATTAAAAACCGAAGAACTGCTAGTGTTCACTTGGAAGAAAGTCAAGAATACAACTGTCAAGTAATATTATGAGATACATAAAGTGACACTCTGCAGTTATCTCAGAAAATTAAAAACCGAAGAACTGCTAGTGTTAATTTGGAAGAAAGTCAAGAATACAACTGTCTCGTAATATTGTGAGACTACATAAAGTGACACTATGCAGTTATCTAAGAAAATTAAAAACCGAAGAACTGCTAGTGTTAATTTGGAAGAAAGTCAAGAATACAACTGTCTAGTAATATTGTGACACTACATAAAGTGACACTGCAGTTATCTCAGAAAATTAAAAACCGAAGAACTGCTAGTGTTAATTTGGAAGAAAGTCAAGAATACAACTGTCTCGTAATATTGTGAGACTACATAAAGTGACACTCTGCAGTTATCTAAGAAAATTAAAAACCGAAGAACTGCTAGTGTTAATTTGGAAGAAAGTCAAGAATACAACTGTCTAGTAATATTGTGACACTACATAAAGTGACACTGCAGTTATCTCAGAAAATTAAAAACCGAAGAACTGCTAGTGTTAATTTGGAAGAAAGTCAAGAATACAACTGTCTCGTAATATTGTGAGACTACATAAAGTGACACTATGCAGTTATCTAAGAAAATTAAAAACCGAAGAACTGCTAGTGTTAATTTGGAAGAAAGTCAAGAATACAACTGTCTAGTAATATTGTGACACTACATAAAGTGACACTGCAGTTATCTCAGAAAATTAAAAACCGAAGAACTGCTAGTGTTAATTTGGAAGAAAGTCAAGAATACAACTGTCTCGTAATATTGTGAGACTACATAAAGTGACACTATGCAGTTATCTAAAAAAATTAAAAACCGAAGAACTGCTAGTGTTCACTTGGAAGAAAGTCAAGAATACAACTGTCAAGTAATATTATGAGATACATAAAGTGACACTCTGCAGTTATCTCAGAAAATTAAAAACCGAAGAACTGCTAGTGTTAATTTGGAAGAAAGTCAAGAATACAACTGTCAAGTAATATTATGAGATACATAAAGTGACACTCTGCAGTTATCTCAGAAAATTAAAAACCGAAGAACTGCTAGTGTTAATTTGGAAGAAAGTCAAGAATACAACTGTCTCGTAATATTGTGAGACTACATAAAGTGACACTATGCAGTTATCTAAGAAAATTAAAAACCGAAGAACTGCTAGTGTTAATTTGGAAGAAAGTCAAGAATACAACTGTCTCGTAATATTGTGAGACTACATAAAGTGACACTATGCAGTTATCTAAAAAAATTAAAAACCGAAGAACTGCTAGTGTTCACTTGGAAGAAAGTCAAGAATACAACTGTCAAGTAATATTATGAGATACATAAAGTGACACTCTGCAGTTATCTCAGAAAATTAAAAACCGAAGAACTGCTAGTGTTAATTTGGAAGAAAGTCAAGAATACAACTGTCTCGTAATATTGTGAGACTACATAAAGTGACACTATGCAGTTATCTAAGAAAATTAAAAACCGAAGAACTGCTAGTGTTAATTTGGAAGAAAGTCAAGAATACAACTGTCTAGTAATATTGTGACACTACATAAAGTGACACTGCAGTTATCTCAGAAAATTAAAAACCGAAGAACTGCTAGTGTTAATTTGGAAGAAAGTCAAGAATACAACTGTCTCGTAATATTGTGACACTACATAAAGTGACACTGCAGTTATCTCAGAAAATTAAAAACCGAAGAACTACTAGTGTTAATTTGGAAGAAAGTCAAGAATACAACTGTCTCGTAATATTGTGAGACTACATAAAGTGACACTCTGCAGTTATCTAAGAAAATTAAAAACCGAAGAACTGCTAGTGTTAATTTGGAAGAAAGTCAAGAATACAACTGTCTAGTAATATTGTGACACTACATAAAGTGACACTGCAGTTATCTCAGAAAATTAAAAACCGAAGAACTGCTAGTGTTAATTTGGAAGAAAGTCAAGAATACAACTGTCTCGTAATATTGTGAGACTACATAAAGTGACACTATGCAGTTATCTAAGAAAATTAAAAACCGAAGAACTGCTAGTGTTAATTTGGAAGAAAGTCAAGAATACAACTGTCTAGTAATATTGTGACACTACATAAAGTGACACTGCAGTTATCTCAGAAAATTAAAAACCGAAGAACTGCTAGTGTTAATTTGGAAGAAAGTCAAGAATACAACTGTCTCGTAATATTGTGAGACTACATAAAGTGACACTATGCAGTTATCTAAAAAAATTAAAAACCGAAGAACTGCTAGTGTTCACTTGGAAGAAAGTCAAGAATACAACTGTCAAGTAATATTATGAGATACATAAAGTGACACTCTGCAGTTATCTCAGAAAATTAAAAACCGAAGAACTGCTAGTGTTAATTTGGAAGAAAGTCAAGAATACAACTGTCTCGTAATATTGTGAGACTACATAAAGTGACACTATGCAGTTATCTAAGAAAATTAAAAACCGAAGAACTGCTAGTGTTAATTTGGAAGAAAGTCAAGAATACAACTGTCTAGTAATATTGTGACACTACATAAAGTGACACTGCAGTTATCTCAGAAAATTAAAAACCGAAGAACTGCTAGTGTTAATTTGGAAGAAAGTCAAGAATACAACTGTCTCGTAATATTGTGAGACTACATAAAGTGACACTATGCAGTTATCTAAAAAAATTAAAAACCGAAGAACTGCTAGTGTTCACTTGGAAGAAAGTCAAGAATACAACTGTCAAGTAATATTATGAGATACATAAAGTGACACTCTGCAGTTATCTCAGAAAATTAAAAACCGAAGAACTGCTAGTGTTAATTTGGAAGAAAGTCAAGAATACAACTGTCTAGTAATATTGTGACACTACATAAAGTGACACTATGCAGTTATCTCAGAAAATTAAAAACCGAAGAACTGCTAGTGTTCACTTGGAAGAAAGTCAAGAATACAACTGTCTAGTAATATTGTGAGACTACATAAAGTGACACTGCAGTTATCTAAGAAAATTAAAAACCGAAGAACTGCTAGTGTTAATTTGGAAGAAAGTCAAGAATACAACTGTCAAGTAATATTATGAGATACATAAAGTGACACTCTGCAGTTATCTCAGAAAATTAAAAACCGAAGAACTGCTAGTGTTAATTTGGAAGAAAGTCAAGAATACAACTGTCTCGTAATATTGTGAGACTACATAAAGTGACACTATGCAGTTATCTAAGAAAATTAAAAACCGAAGAACTGCTAGTGTTAATTTGGAAGAAAGTCAAGAATACAACTGTCTCGTAATATTGTGAGACTACATAAAGTGACACTCTGCAGTTATCTCAGAAAATTAAAAACCGAAGAACTACTAGTGTTCACTTGGAAGAAAGTCAAGAATACAACTGTCAAGTAATATTATGAGATACATAAAGTGACACTCTGCAGTTATCTCAGAAAATTAAAAACCGAAGAACTGCTAGTGTTCACTTGGAAGAAAGTCAAGAATACAACTGTCAAGTAATATTATGAGATACATAAAGTGACACTCTGCAGTTATCTCAGAAAATTAAAAACCGAAGAACTGCTAGTGTTAATTTGGAAGAAAGTCAAGAATACAACTGTCTCGTAATATTGTGAGACTACATAAAGTGACACTCTGCAGTTATCTCAGAAAATTAAAAACCGAAGAACTACTAGTGTTCACTTGGAAGAAAGTCAAGAATACAACTGTCAAGTAATATTATGAGATACATAAAGTGACACTCTGCAGTTATCTCAGAAAATTAAAAACCGAAGAACTGCTAGTGTTAATTTGGAAGAAAGTCAAGAATACAACTGTCTCGTAATATTGTGAGACTACATAAAGTGGCACTATGCAGTTATCTAAAAAAATTAAAAACCGAAGAACTGCTAGTGTTAATTTGGAAGAAAGTCAAGAATACAACTGTCAAGTAATATTATGAGATACATAAAGTGACACTCTGCAGTTATCTCAGAAAATTAAAAACCGAAGAACTGCTAGTGTTAATTTGGAAGAAAGTCAAGAATACAACTGTCTCGTAATATTGTGAGACTACATAAAGTGACACTATGCAGTTATCTAAGAAAATTAAAAACCGAAGAACTGCTAGTGTTAATTTGGAAGAAAGTCAAGAATACAACTGTCTCGTAATATTGTGAGACTACATAAAGTGACACTATGCAGTTATCTAAAAAAATTAAAAACCGAAGAACTGCTAGTGTTCACTTGGAAGAAAGTCAAGAATACAACTGTCAAGTAATATTATGAGATACATAAAGTGACACTCTGCAGTTATCTCAGAAAATTAAAAACCGAAGAACTGCTAGTGTTAATTTGGAAGAAAGTCAAGAATACAACTGTCTCGTAATATTGTGAGACTACATAAAGTGACACTATGCAGTTATCTAAGAAAATTAAAAACCGAAGAACTGCTAGTGTTAATTTGGAAGAAAGTCAAGAATACAACTGTCTAGTAATATTGTGACACTACATAAAGTGACACTGCAGTTATCTCAGAAAATTAAAAACCGAAGAACTGCTAGTGTTAATTTGGAAGAAAGTCAAGAATACAACTGTCTCGTAATATTGTGAGACTACATAAAGTGACACTCTGCAGTTATCTAAGAAAATTAAAAACCGAAGAACTGCTAGTGTTAATTTGGAAGAAAGTCAAGAATACAACTGTCTAGTAATATTGTGACACTACATAAAGTGACACTGCAGTTATCTCAGAAAATTAAAAACCGAAGAACTGCTAGTGTTAATTTGGAAGAAAGTCAAGAATACAACTGTCTCGTAATATTGTGAGACTACATAAAGTGACACTATGCAGTTATCTAAGAAAATTAAAAACCGAAGAACTGCTAGTGTTAATTTGGAAGAAAGTCAAGAATACAACTGTCTAGTAATATTGTGACACTACATAAAGTGACACTGCAGTTATCTCAGAAAATTAAAAACCGAAGAACTGCTAGTGTTAATTTGGAAGAAAGTCAAGAATACAACTGTCTCGTAATATTGTGAGACTACATAAAGTGACACTATGCAGTTATCTAAAAAAATTAAAAACCGAAGAACTGCTAGTGTTCACTTGGAAGAAAGTCAAGAATACAACTGTCAAGTAATATTATGAGATACATAAAGTGACACTCTGCAGTTATCTCAGAAAATTAAAAACCGAAGAACTGCTAGTGTTAATTTGGAAGAAAGTCAAGAATACAACTGTCAAGTAATATTATGAGATACATAAAGTGACACTCTGCAGTTATCTCAGAAAATTAAAAACCGAAGAACTGCTAGTGTTAATTTGGAAGAAAGTCAAGAATACAACTGTCTCGTAATATTGTGAGACTACATAAAGTGACACTATGCAGTTATCTAAGAAAATTAAAAACCGAAGAACTGCTAGTGTTAATTTGGAAGAAAGTCAAGAATACAACTGTCTCGTAATATTGTGAGACTACATAAAGTGACACTATGCAGTTATCTAAAAAAATTAAAAACCGAAGAACTGCTAGTGTTCACTTGGAAGAAAGTCAAGAATACAACTGTCAAGTAATATTATGAGATACATAAAGTGACACTCTGCAGTTATCTCAGAAAATTAAAAACCGAAGAACTGCTAGTGTTAATTTGGAAGAAAGTCAAGAATACAACTGTCTCGTAATATTGTGAGACTACATAAAGTGACACTATGCAGTTATCTAAGAAAATTAAAAACCGAAGAACTGCTAGTGTTAATTTGGAAGAAAGTCAAGAATACAACTGTCTAGTAATATTGTGACACTACATAAAGTGACACTGCAGTTATCTCAGAAAATTAAAAACCGAAGAACTGCTAGTGTTAATTTGGAAGAAAGTCAAGAATACAACTGTCTCGTAATATTGTGACACTACATAAAGTGACACTGCAGTTATCTCAGAAAATTAAAAACCGAAGAACTACTAGTGTTAATTTGGAAGAAAGTCAAGAATACAACTGTCTCGTAATATTGTGAGACTACATAAAGTGACACTCTGCAGTTATCTAAGAAAATTAAAAACCGAAGAACTGCTAGTGTTAATTTGGAAGAAAGTCAAGAATACAACTGTCTAGTAATATTGTGACACTACATAAAGTGACACTGCAGTTATCTCAGAAAATTAAAAACCGAAGAACTGCTAGTGTTAATTTGGAAGAAAGTCAAGAATACAACTGTCTCGTAATATTGTGAGACTACATAAAGTGACACTATGCAGTTATCTAAGAAAATTAAAAACCGAAGAACTGCTAGTGTTAATTTGGAAGAAAGTCAAGAATACAACTGTCTAGTAATATTGTGACACTACATAAAGTGACACTGCAGTTATCTCAGAAAATTAAAAACCGAAGAACTGCTAGTGTTAATTTGGAAGAAAGTCAAGAATACAACTGTCTCGTAATATTGTGAGACTACATAAAGTGACACTATGCAGTTATCTAAAAAAATTAAAAACCGAAGAACTGCTAGTGTTCACTTGGAAGAAAGTCAAGAATACAACTGTCAAGTAATATTATGAGATACATAAAGTGACACTCTGCAGTTATCTCAGAAAATTAAAAACCGAAGAACTGCTAGTGTTAATTTGGAAGAAAGTCAAGAATACAACTGTCTCGTAATATTGTGAGACTACATAAAGTGACACTATGCAGTTATCTAAGAAAATTAAAAACCGAAGAACTGCTAGTGTTAATTTGGAAGAAAGTCAAGAATACAACTGTCTAGTAATATTGTGACACTACATAAAGTGACACTGCAGTTATCTCAGAAAATTAAAAACCGAAGAACTGCTAGTGTTAATTTGGAAGAAAGTCAAGAATACAACTGTCTCGTAATATTGTGAGACTACATAAAGTGACACTATGCAGTTATCTAAAAAAATTAAAAACCGAAGAACTGCTAGTGTTCACTTGGAAGAAAGTCAAGAATACAACTGTCAAGTAATATTATGAGATACATAAAGTGACACTCTGCAGTTATCTCAGAAAATTAAAAACCGAAGAACTGCTAGTGTTAATTTGGAAGAAAGTCAAGAATACAACTGTCTAGTAATATTGTGACACTACATAAAGTGACACTATGCAGTTATCTCAGAAAATTAAAAACCGAAGAACTGCTAGTGTTCACTTGGAAGAAAGTCAAGAATACCACTGTCTAGTAATATTGTGAGACTACATAAAGTGACACTGCAGTTATCTAAGAAAATTAAAAACCGAAGAACTGCTAGTGTTAATTTGGAAGAAAGTCAAGAATACAACTGTCTCGTAATATTGTGAGACTACATAAAGTGACACTGCAGTTATCTCAGAAAATTAAAAACCGAAGAACTGCTAGTGTTCACTTGGAAGAAAGTCAAGAATACAACTGTCTAGTAATATTGTGAGACTACATAAAGTGACACTGCAGTTATCTAAGAAAATTAAAAACCGAAGAACTGCTAGTGTTAATTTGGAAGAAAGTCAAGAATACAACTGTCTCGTAATATTGTGAGACTACATAAAGTGACACTATGCAGTTATCTAAAAAAATTAAAAACCGAAGAACTGCTAGTGTTCACTTGGAAGAAAGTCAAGAATACAACTGTCAAGTAATATTATGAGATACATAAAGTGACACTCTGCAGTTATCTCAGAAAATTAAAAACCGAAGAACTGCTAGTGTTAATTTGGAAGAAAGTCAAGAATACAACTGTCTAGTAATATTGTGACACTACATAAAGTGACACTGCAGTTATCTCAGAAAATTAAAAACCGAAGAACTGCTAGTGTTAATTTGGAAGAAAGTCAAGAATACAACTGTCTCGTAATATTGTGAGACTACATAAAGTGACACTATGCAGTTATCTAAAAAAATTAAAAACCGAAGAACTGCTAGTGTTCACTTGGAAGAAAGTCAAGAATACAACTGTCAAGTAATATTATGAGATACATAAAGTGACACTCTGCAGTTATCTCAGAAAATTAAAAACCGAAGAACTGCTAGTGTTAATTTGGAAGAAAGTCAAGAATACAACTGTCTCGTAATATTGTGAGACTACATAAAGTGACACTATGCAGTTATCTAAAAAAATTAAAAACCGAAGAACTGCTAGTGTTCACTTGGAAGAAAGTCAAGAATACAACTGTCAAGTAATATTATGAGATACATAAAGTGACACTCTGCAGTTATCTCAGAAAATTAAAAACCGAAGAACTGCTAGTGTTAATTTGGAAGAAAGTCAAGAATACAACTGTCTCGTAATATTGTGAGACTACATAAAGTGACACTATGCAGTTATCTAAGAAAATTAAAAACCGAAGAACTGCTAGTGTTAATTTGGAAGAAAGTCAAGAATACAACTGTCTCGTAATATTGTGAGACTACATAAAGTGACACTATGCAGTTATCTAAGAAAATTAAAAACCGAAGAACTGCTAGTGTTAATTTGGAAGAAAGTCAAGAATACAACTGTCTAGTAATATTGTGACACTACATAAAGTGACACTGCAGTTATCTCAGAAAATTAAAAACCGAAGAACTGCTAGTGTTAATTTGGAAGAAAGTCAAGAATACAACTGTCTCGTAATATTGTGAGACTACATAAAGTGACACTATGCAGTTATCTAAAAAAATTAAAAACCGAAGAACTGCTAGTGTTCACTTGGAAGAAAGTCAAGAATACAACTGTCAAGTAATATTATGAGATACATAAAGTGACACTCTGCAGTTATCTCAGAAAATTAAAAACCGAAGAACTGCTAGTGTTAATTTGGAAGAAAGTCAAGAATACAACTGTCTCGTAATATTGTGAGACTACATAAAGTGACACTATGCAGTTATCTAAAAAAATTAAAAACCGAAGAACTGCTAGTGTTCACTTGGAAGAAAGTCAAGAATACAACTGTCTCGTAATATTGTGAGACTACATAAAGTGACACTATGCAGTTATCTCAGAAAATTAAAAACCGAAGAACTGCTAGTGTTAATTTGGAAGAAAGTCAAGAATACAACTGTCTCGTAATATTGTGAGACTACATAAAGTGACACTATGCAGTTATCTAAAAAAATTAAAAACCGAAGAACTGCTAGTGTTCACTTGGAAGAAAGTCAAGAATACAACTGTCAAGTAATATTATGAGATACATAAAGTGACACTCTGCAGTTATCTCAGAAAATTAAAAACCGAAGAACTGCTAGTGTTAATTTGGAAGAAAGTCAAGAATACAACTGTCTCGTAATATTGTGAGACTACATAAAGTGACACTATGCAGTTATCTAAGAAAATTAAAAACCGAAGAACTGCTAGTGTTAATTTGGAAGAAAGTCAAGAATACAACTGTCTCGTAATATTGTGAGACTACATAAAGTGACACTATGCAGTTATCTAAGAAAATTAAAAACCGAAGAACTGCTAGTGTTAATTTGGAAGAAAGTCAAGAATACAACTGTCTAGTAATATTGTGACACTACATAAAGTGACACTGCAGTTATCTAAGAAAATTAAAAACCGAAGAACTGCTAGTGTTAATTTGGAAGAAAGTCAAGAATACAACTGTCTCGTAATATTGTGAGACTACATAAAGTGACACTATGCAGTTATCTAAGAAAATTAAAAACCGAAGAACTGCTAGTGTTAATTTGGAAGAAAGTCAAGAATACAACTGTCTAGTAATATTGTGACACTACATAAAGTGACACTGCAGTTATCTCAGAAAATTAAAAACCGTAGAACTGCTAGTGTTAATTTGGAAGAAAGTCAAGAATACAACTGTCTCGTAATATTGTGAGACTACATAAAGTGACACTATGCAGTTATCTAAAAAAATTAAAAACCGAAGAACTGCTAGTGTTCACTTGGAAGAAAGTCAAGAATACAACTGTCTAGTAATATTGTGAGACTACATAAAGTGACACTGCAGTTATCTCAGAAAATTAAAAACCGAAGAACTGCTAGTGTTAATTTGGAAGAAAGTCAAGAATACAACTGTCTAGTAATATTGTGAGACTACATAAAGTGACACTCTGCAGTTATCTAAGAAAATTAAAAACCGAAGAACTGCTAGTGTTCACTTGGAAGAAAGTCAAGAATACAACTGTCAAGTAATATTATGAGATACATAAAGTGACACTCTGCAGTTATCTCAGAAAATTAAAAACCGAAGAACTGCTAGTGTTCATTTGGAAGAAAGTCAAGAATACAACTGTCTAGTAATATTGTGGGATAAATAAAGTGACACTGCAGTTATCTAAGAAAATTAAAAACCGAAGAACTGCTAGTGTTCACTTGGAAGAAAGTCAAGAATACAACTGTCTAGTAATATTGTGACACTACATAAAGTGACACTGCAGTTATCTCAGAAAATTAAAAACCGAAGAACTGCTAGTGTTAATTTGGAAGAAAGTCAAGAATACAACTGTCTAGTAATATTGTGAGACTACATAAAGTGACACTCTGCAGTTATCTAAGAAAATTAAAAACCGAAGAACTGCTAGTGTTCATTTGGAAGAAAGTCAAGAATACAACTGTCTAGTAATATTGTGGGATAAATAAAGTGACACTCTGCAGTTATCTAAGAAAATTAAAAACCGAAGAACTGCTAGTGTTAATTTGGAAGAAAGTCAAGAATACAACTGTCTAGTAATATTGTGACACTACATAAAGTGACACTGCAGTTATCTAAGAAAATTAAAAACCGAAGAACTGCTAGTGTTAATTTGGAAGAAAGTCAAGAATACAACTGTCTCGTAATATTGTGAGACTACATAAAGTGACACTATGCAGTTATCTAAAAAAATTAAAAACCGAAGAACTGCTAGTGTTCACTTGGAAGAAAGTCAAGAATACAACTGTCAAGTAATATTATGAGATACATAAAGTGACACTCTGCAGTTATCTCAGAAAATTAAAAACCGAAGAACTGCTAGTGTTAATTTGGAAGAAAGTCAAGAATACAACTGTCTCGTAATATTGTGAGACTACATAAAGTGACACTATGCAGTTATCTAAGAAAATTAAAAACCGAAGAACTGCTAGTGTTAATTTGGAAGAAAGTCAAGAATACAACTGTCTAGTAATATTGTGAGACTACATAAAGTGACACTGCAGTTATCTAAGAAAATTAAAAACCGAAGAACTGCTAGTGTTCACTTGGAAGAAAGTCAAGAATACAACTGTCTAGTAATATTGTGAGACTACATAAAGTGACACTGCAGTTATCTCAGAAAATTAAAAACCGAAGAACTGCTAGTGTTAATTTGGAAGAAAGTCAAGAATACAACTGTCTAGTAATATTGTGAGACTACATAAAGTGACACTCTGCAGTTATCTAAGAAAATTAAAAACCGAAGAACTGCTAGTGTTCATTTGGAAGAAAGTCAAGAATACAACTGTCTAGTAATATTGTGGGATAAATAAAGTGACACTCTGGAGCCAGCTTCGGTTCTGTTCTTCGGTTCCTAAACCGAAGAACTGCTAGCTTTGGACATTATTCGTTAGCTCAGTAGGTTAAGCAGCTATACATTCACAGAGTGTACCATTTTATATAGCGTTTTAAACATTTTCATTGAAACTGTTCTTTGGTTTCTAGTTGATAAAAAGGTTACTGCGGTCACTTTCATGGAGGTATACAGATTAAACGTTGCACTGTTCACTAACATTTTCACTAAGTGATTCACAGCTGGAATTATAGTTGAACAGCTCTCCGGTCGTTACTCGATCAAAGACGATGTTGTTAACTGAAACAACAAAAGAATTAAGATAATATTATTGAACCATTGAGTTAATGTTCTTTCAAACGTTTTATGATATTGTTTTGACAAAAATAAAATGTAGGTACTTAAATGTTGAAATATTAGCAATATTACAGGTTGGGCCAAAAATTTTTGATAAAAACACAAGATTTTTTTTGAAAACCTTTCGAGGGATGGGCGCGCGGTTGGCGGCAAATTATGCGTCACTTTATGCAATTTTAGTCACAATGGATGGAGCGCTTCACGGGATAACAGCGTGCTTTTTGTGTGAAACAATTTTACAAAAACAATGATTCCTACATTACTGTGCGAACGCCTGTTTAGAATTGAATACGGATTAAGTAGTGTCCAAGTGTAAATAAATAAATAAATAAGTGTTAATTTGATCAAAGCTTGGGTCAAGAAGTTCGATTAAACGGGATCAACAATGAATATTAAACAAACAGGACGTCCACGTTAAAGAAGTAGCGATGAGACATTCAAGAGGTCGAAATATCCTTACGGAACGATCCAGACTCATCTACGCGTAAGCGTTCGGCGGCTCTGGCAATACCAAGAACTAGTCTAGAGCAGATTTTGCATCTGGACCTCAAACTGCACCCATATAAGCTTCAAATTGTGCAGAAATGATTACATTCAACGTAAGTTACTGGCTGACACTGTGCTGGAGCGATTCTCTAGCCTTGTGAATGTATTGTTTACGGACGAGGTCCGTTTTCATATCAATGGGTACGTGAATAAGCACATTGTCGATATTGGAGCAGGGACAACCCTCGCCTTAAAAACCAAAGGCTACTTTCATTCATCTAAAACGACAGTATGGGCTGCCATATCAGCAAAGGACATAATTGGTTCGTATTTCTTTGAAAATAATCAAGGAAATAATGTAACTGTGAATTCAGCAGAATACGTCAAGATTTTGCAAGACTTTTTGACGCTGCAGTTCATGAATTTCAAGGGTAAAACAGCAGGACCTGGATGCAATAAGATGGAGCAATATGCCATACGTCAAATGTGAGTTTACAGGTAGTCAAAGAAATATTTGGGTAATTTTCACGAAATTCCGAAATTCGGCTATCTTAAAATGACAAAAAATATTAAAATTATTTGATATTTATTTTAAGTGAATTTGATAGTACTAATGTTAGTAGAATTTATTTATGTAGTAGTCCCAAAAATTATCGCGTTGTATGAAAGTTATGAGGACATTAAAAAAAATCAAAGTGAGGGAATGACAATTAAGGTGAGGGAATGATTATTATAGAGTACAAGTCATGAAGCTTTTTAAATAAAATTAGTTTTCTTTCAATGAAATCTTTTTAATGAATGAATTTTTTTTCTTAAACAATAAGTAAGATTAATGAGTAATTCCAGCAAATCACAAAATTATTGCAGCACTTTGGCATAACTCTAATTTAAACTTATTTCTATTTATTATGGCACTTAATTAAGGCACTTTTTTTCTTAAACATCAATGAGTATTGAATCTCTTCATTATATTTGCAACAATAGTTTTCACTGAAATCTATGTGAATAAGGACTTCATTGTCAGTTAAAGTATTTTTAAGTTCTGATATGGTCTGATACTGGTGTGTTATTGTGGCTATGTGTTTAAAGAATGAAGGCAAAGTATTTTCTAATTGAACTACCAATGATCTTAGTGAAACCTTGATCTCTTTTAAAATAGGTTTTCTTACTGTCTTCATCTTTCCATTTTTTTCGTAGGATATAGTTTCATACATCCACTGTTCATAAGTCACTATTCTGTTTGGCTGTGGAAGATAATACTCTACCATTTTGTTTGCACAACCTTCACATTCTCGTAACAGACATTTAGTTGAATAGACATTGCATGTTTTCATGGTCAAAAATTTAGTTAGATTACAGCAAGGCAATACTTTATTTTCATGTAACTTCATGATTATCCGTTGAACATTTGCGTGGATTACACATTTGCATGTGTTACGGTCTTTTATATTTGCCCAAGTCACCCCAAAAAGGCCGAAATCTGCAGAAAGTTGTCAAGCTTATTTTATAATCAACTGTAGTCAGGAATTTATTGTGCAAATTTTTCATGGTATCGCACAGTAAACGTTTTTGTTTCACCTGTCCCTTTGACCTTACGAAATCTTTCTTTCCTGGCCACATACGAGAACTTTTATCCTTTTCCAAAAAATCTTGAACATCCTTTTTGACCTTCATCAATTTAGCACTGACTTTCCTAGAAACGCTCTTTTTGTAAGAATCATGTTTCGATAAGCTGAGTAGTTTGTGCTTCTTCAAAAGATCTGGTTTTACTATTTCATAGTACTTTTTCTTTTCAGTATGTTTCTTTAAATTACTGTACCTATCTTTTAGCTGTTTAGTAATAACTTCTGATAGGAGAAGCTTCTTCTTCACAATTTCAGGAACTCGGACGTTCTTTAAGAGAGCTGATAATTTAGCTTCCGGTGAAGTCTGATTATTTTTATTTTGTCTTTGACATCTCTTACGGAATCTCTCTTTTCTTCTTATTTCTTGTTTCAGTCTTTCCTGTAATCTGGATATTCTTGCATAAAGTATTCCTCTACGCCTTCTGAGTTGCTGCCTTCTCCGATTAACTGCCAGATTTCTTAATTCATCATTATTTTGTCCAGGTTCTGGGCTAGGAGGTGGTGTCTCATCTGACAGTCTTGCTAAATTCATGCGCACTTTCACTTTTTTGTCTCTATATATTTGGCTATTTTTCGTCCAGTTTTTCCTTTTTTGTCTTCTTTCTCGGGAACTCATTGCGGATATAGGTTTTACTTGACCTTTTTCTTTTTTTTTTACATATTTAACTCTTTCTTTTTCGCGAAGTATTTCAAGTGTTACAGGATCAGCTTTCATTTTTTCCCTGCGCTTTCGGTCATATTCTCGCTTTTTTAATTTAGCTTCTTCTTTGCTTATCTTCTTTTTTCTTGACATTTTTTAACCTACAACAATATTGCAGCAATAAATTCAAGTGTTAATAAAAGCAAACAAAAAAAAAAGCCAGTTAGCCCACCAAAAAATCATTCCCTCATATATCATCATTCCCTCACCATAAATTTTTAGGAGGGAATGATGGTGAGGGAATGACGAAATAAAGAATAACCGTTAAGAACTCGTAACATAACCTTACTTTTAAAACGATTTTTCTGCTTAAGGAAATAACTCCCAAAAGCCATCTTATCTGTGCAACTTATAATCAGTTATAGTACTTACCTTTTGTTTTTTTAGAATGTGATGAAATGACGATCAAAAAGTTTATTTTAACAATAAAATTAATAAAATCTTTTTGGAGCGGACACCTGAACACAATAACAGAAAATTCGCCATTTTGATAAATTGACATTAGTGCCAACTTTCAAAAGCTAATGGTAGCGTTCGTATTTTATTTAAAATGCGTTCATAATTCAACTGCCAGTAATAGTGTGAGGGAATGATTTATTTTTGTGAGACACATATAAATATTCAAATTTTTAACGCGTTTTTCACTTTGTAACGCTAATTTCGGTTTTTCCCATAAATTTATAATATTTTTAAACAATGCAACCTACTCGAATATGATTAGAATGATTTTTGTGTTTGTTTTGTAAATAAAAATAAATAAAATAGGTACTTGGGACACAGTGAGGGAATGATATTAGGAACATTATAGTTCTGAATTTTTATTTATTTATTTATACGGCTCTTAAATCTTATGTGAAACTTTTAGGTATAGTTATGGTGATTGTATAGAAACATTAGTAACATCTATTTCTTTGTTGGATTTTTCTATAAACTCCAAGGACAAGAATTTCGGAATTTCGTGAAAATTACCCATTTCCGAAAAAATTGATTTCTCGCAGAGGTGATATCCCATTGCCTCCAAGAAGCCCGGACCTTACACCATGCGATTTTTTCTTGTAAGTTACATGAAAAGTTGTGTGAACCTTAATAAACCGACGACAATATCCCAATTAAAACAAAACATCCACGAGGAGATAGCTGCAATCCCCCGCAGCATGTGTGAGCGAGTTTTCCAAAGTTTACGTATTCGATTGCAGGAGTGCCAACAACGAGACGACGCACATTTGGACGACGTCATTTTAAAAAAATAAATTTCAATAAATGATTATTACGTTAAATAAATTATCAACAAAATAACATTTGTAGTTTTATTTTTATTCATGTTTCAAAAGTGCAAAAATTTTTGGCCCACCCTGTATCAATAAATAAATCTTAGCTAGATTATACAATAAAAATAAAAACAATTACAATATAAAATTTATATATTACCTTGGGAAATATCGTAGCAGGCACACGAATATTATGCACATAATTTTAATAAGAAGTTTTCGCAAAATTCGCGAACTTAGAACTTGCTTAACTCTGTGGCGCACAAACTCAGACTGATTTCAAACCTTGAAATTCCGCATTTTTATAAGGGGCTGACGAGTAGGATTAGGTAGAAATTCTGTTGCTCCTTCCCTTTCATACATTACTGAGAACTCATCCCCTCATTAATACAATAGCTAGGTGATTAAGCTTATCATTTAGAGGAATAGGTACTTAGTTACAATAAAAATACCTTTTTATCACCCAGGTAACTAACCCTATTTAAAACAAAATGTAATTTGAAGAAAAGTTAGGATAGTATTATACTTTTACTGGGATATTTACCTGATAGTGGCAAAACCCAAAATAAGTGTATCGTTTTTACTGACACGGTGTCCATTTATTATCGCGTGGTATTTTTTGCGACTTGTCTTTTTTCATAGAGAAAAACCTTGAGTCCTAGCAGTGGGAACGTTATAGACGAATTATTATGTTATGTATATTTCATAAAGTAAGTTTTTTGACCAAAAATGGATTATTTGAATTTAAATAAAAACTTTCTACAAAAAAAAAAAATACCGACTTCACTAAAAAAGACACTAAAAGGATCAAAATAACTTTAATTTCGGAAGTCGGTTTTTCTCGGTTTTGTTTGTTTCTTATTTAACACCGGTTTACCTTGTGGGAGGCCTTCCAACGCTACGTCTTTTGGTACATGGTCGCCATTTCAGAACCTTTCGTCCCCATCGACCATCTGTTCTGCGAGCAATATGCCCTGCCCACTGTCACTTAAGGCTCCGTGCACAAAATCAACACATTTTGAACTTTTTTGATCATGGTTTGTGAGAAAAGCAAGAAGAATTTAAACCTTCTTTTATTAGATTATGAAAGTCAAGTTCTTATTCTCTCAGTTGGCTTGATTACTTTTTTAAAATAATGTGTGTATTAATAGCAATTACCCATATTCAAAACCCTTTTCTCGCAAAAGTAACGAGCGAGTGACGTTTGGCTACGTTTTACACCAAACTACAACTGATTTATAACATTAAAAAAAATATCAGTAACATCATTATATGGTCTACTGGCAGATGGGTTGAAAACATTATTGACTTTAATAGAAAATATAGCAGAAAAAAAATGTTGAAGAAACACAATTCTTGGAAAACATCTGGACAAATAAGTATTTTTTTCTATACCTTAGCAACACATTTAAGAAAATTTAAAAATTGCACAATAATCTTAAGAAATCCCTTTAATATAATCTAAAATTTATTTTATAAATAAACAATATCTTCATTTCGTAAATTACAAGCAAATTGAACTATATTATCGACCGCGCAAACTCGATCGCGTCAGTGGATCCGCTCCGTTGCCGTGGTAGGACGTGCGCGCGCTACCATACTTCGCTCGGACCGCCCTCTAGGTCGGCCTAACCCTGTGTTGTCGTGAGTGTAAGCTTAGGCGAACACTTACGGGAGCACTGGGGGAAGCCGCCTCAGTTTTAATCTCAGTTTTTATTACTGTCGCGGTCGCGTTGGCAACGTGCCACTATTTTTATTCTTTTAACTTGTTTTAATCCTAATTTGTATTTTTATTCTTCGGTATGCCGAAGAAGAAGCCAGGTGTGCGTAGCTCCCTCGAGCCCGACACCAGCCTGCCGCTGGATAGCCAGATGGGAGGTCGGACGACGTCGCTTCCGTACCTCGGGAGTTCGATGCCCGGCCCCCCGCCCGTCGCTCCAGCCCTAGAAGGGAATAAGCACCCTGCCGGCTCACCGACGTCGCCGGCGACTGCGCGCGTTTCGCCGTCGCCGTCGTCGGGCCGCCAGCCAGCCGTCCCTATTCGCCCGCCGGCCTTTCGCCCCGTGCCTATCCAGGCCCCGGGTCCAGCAGCGTCAAGCAGCCGTGCGCAAGCCGTACGTCTCGCCACCTCCTCGACGCGCTCCGTTGCGCCGAGAACCCGTACTATGGAGCCACCGGCGCGGCCGGTGGCGCCACCTACAGTCCGCGCCGGTAAACCCGCGCGCCCCGAGGCGCACCACGCGACTCGCCCCGCCACCACTGTGCCCAGTGTCGCCGCCCGCGTTCCCGTGCGCCAACCAGTGTTTGCTTCTCCCGCTCCACTACCTGCGCGCCCGGGAACAAGCAGAAAAAGCGACGCAGCCGCCCAAATTGTTGCGACAGCACGCCGCACAACATCGCCCGCTCCCCGCCGCTTGCTGACGGACTCAGTAGGGGCAAAGGTGGACTCACCCATCTTTTCCCCCCCCCCGCCCCGGTTCTCCGCCCGGGACTCCCCTGCCGTACTGTCCGCTTGCTCGTCCCGTCAGGGCTCGGACATGTCGGCTTACTCAGGGGACTCTTATGCCGGGATCGAGGACGTGTCGCTGGACACGCCCTCCCGATCCGAGTTTAGGGACGGAGAGTACCCGGCCCCACCCGTTGAATCCTTGGGCTTTGGCTTCGAGTTCCAGCTTGACACCAGAGCCCAGAGAAGACCAAGAAGCCCAGATGACGACGCGTCTGAGGAGGCCAAACGGTACTGCCTCGACCCGCCCAGCACCTATGCCGACAAGGTGCGCTCCCCGCCCCCTCCGCCCACAGTTCAAGAGAGCAGAGGAGAGCCAACGCCTGCGGGCCCACCCCCCGCAACTCAAAGGAAGAATCCCTCCCGCTACCCTCCGCTGGTGGTGGAGAAGCTGCCAGACTGGGCCGCCCACTTTAGGTCGCTGAACGACTTGCTGGGCCGCCCCCCGAATGCTCGCCCTTTTCAGGGCGGCATTCGATTCCTCCCGGAATCCGCGGAGGAATACAGGGTGGTACAGAGGTACCTAAGCGACCAAGAGAGGGAGACCGGCCTGGCATGGTTCGCGTACTCCCTACCAGCGGAGCGGAGCCTCAAAGTGGCCATCCGTGGCCTGCCAGCAGACACGGAGCCGGCCGAGATTGAGGAGGAGCTCAGGCGGCTGGAATTTGAGCCGGAGTACGTGCGCAATATAAAGGCGCGCGGTGGGAGACCCGGCTGCATTTTCCACGCCGTACTGAAGAGGACGCCCGGGATCTTTAAGATCTACGACATCACGCAGTTCCTGCTCATGCGTGGTGTCAAGATCGAGGCGTGGAGGGGCAGGCGCGGGCCTGCGCAGTGCCACCGGTGCCAGCAGTTTAGGCACAGCTCGCACCGGTGCCACCGCCCGCTGGCCTGCGTGAGATGTGGGGAGAACCACGCCGCCAAAGATTGCCCACGCCCCAAGGAGGAGCCGGCCACCTGCGCCAACTGCGGAGGTGATCATCCAGCGTGCCACAGAAGATGCCCCGTCTTCATAGAAGAGGCACAAAAGAGGAGAGTGGGCACGGTCGCTATCTCCCGGCGACCAAACCCGCCCACCATACCCACCCGTGGGCACGTGGCGGCCGACGCCTCTGAGGCGCCCAGCGCCTCATTGATGGCGGCGGCCAACGACCCCACGGACAGGAGAGACGCCCCCCCAACACGGAGGAAGAAGAGAGGTGGGAGGAAGGGGAAGAAGCCCCTCCCCCCCCCCACAACCAAGGATGCGGACTCTGCCCCACCTTCGGTGCAGTCGTCGCGCCCCCCCCCCACTGCCGAGACCGAAGCCCCAAAGAGGGCACAACGCCCGGCTAAGACAGCCACCGCCCCCCGGGCGGCCCACCAGGAGGCCAAAGTTCCCGACGCCGCGCCCGCCCAGCAGCGACAGGAGCTCACCCTAGAAGAGCGGAGGATTTTGTTCGCCTTCATTCAGGAGCTCACAGAATGCATCCAAATGAAGCGCCGTCAGGGTGAAGGGGACCCGACGGAGCTCATTATTACAGGGATGGCCCACCTGACCAACCTCCTTTACGGGGGAAAGTGATGGCGGGTAAGTTAATCATTTGACGCCTGAGTGAGCCGCTTACACCTACACACGGCTCACTCAAACAATAATACTCCTCATTCATAACATGCACCCGGTGAACGTCGCGTGCTAAGTTAATATAGGCGCGACGCTAACCCAATCCACACACACATGACTCCACACTCAAAATACTCACGCATTTGGACGCGCGGGGCGGATCGCACGTTCCAAATTGCACCCATGGGCGGTGTTACACAGCACCCATACCGCCCACACACTCACTACGCCCCTTAGTCTGAAGCGCAACCGGCTAGATCTGGAAACGTGACAGACGGGGGTTTACATCCACAGTGGGCAGCGCCACCCAAGTCATCACCTCTGTCGCTGGTCGCCGCCCGCCGGGCCTCCTCCGGGCAACCGGAGGTCTCACTCGGCGGCGACAGACCGCCGAGGTGGCGTGAAAAAGCGGCACTGTGACCGCACAGTGCCGCGGCGCTTCCCACTGTACAAATGACAGCTACACATAGACAAGCAGCGCGTGCGCGCTTGTCATGGCCACGGCCTATATGGCCACCAGAATGATGTGCCCGTCGTTACGGGCACCTAACCCGCTACCGCGGGACAAAGGCAATGCCTATAACCCGCCGGCCGCGCCCCCTTGCGGGGACGCAGCGACTTCCACGGATCGCGTCAGTAACGACCGGGCTCTCCCAGCGTGAGCACACGTTACTTTGCTTCGCAGCTGCTCGCGAATATTACATGAAAATATTCCCAAGATTGCACGCCGACTACCACTTTTTGATCCATTAAGTATTATAGTTTATTTAAAGTACTTTTTTTGTTTATGAAAATTGTTAAAATTTCTTTCGACTTCAATATTAATTAGAGGTAACGGTTGTATGTTTGATTGTAAAGGTTATCTGCGGAATTACTTTACTACTACCCAAATACAAAAATTATTTCACTAATGAAATCTACAATGTTTAATGGCAGCTATATTATCATCCAGTGTTATACACTATGTACAGGATGTTGATATTTCTTATGATTACTTAAGGTCGAAATTCAAGGTCTAGTTTTCGAAATATTTTTTTTTGTAGATAATGGGTCGAAAGAAAGAGACGCATTATCAATTATCATTATCAATGCGTCACTAAAAGAAAAAGGAAACGACATGTAGGGCTTTTTTTTATTGGGTGGGAAAATCATCCTATACAAATCCCGCTCTTGGGCGGAGCGAGAGATAGTGTCAGACTTTTACTGACTAAAAACCCACTCCTGTTCCTTCTTTGCATTCGTCCCAGGGCCTCGGGTTTCACTTTCACACTACCCGTGGCCCCCGTAGGCTTCGACCCTGCTGGGCCCCTTTTTTTTTTTTTTTTTTAGGTGGGAAATCATCCAAATGACTTCTCGCGCTCTGGGTGGAGCGCGAGGGCGTGTCAGACTTTTACTGACTAAAACCACACCTGTGTCCTTCAATTACCCTTTGCGTTCTAGGACTACGGGTTTCCCTTTCCGCGGTCCTAGCTAGCGAAACCCACTCCTGTTCCTTCTTTGCCTTCGTCCCAGGGCCTCGGGTTTCACTTTCACACTACCCGTGGCCCCCGTAGGCTTCGACCCTGCTGGGCCCCTACGATGTGTTGACATCTTCCTGAGGTGCGCGTGGAACAGTATGCGCCGTCAACGACTTGGCCTCCGTCCGGACGGTTACCGGACGGTCAGACGGTGAGCCACCCATTGCTCGCCGTCCGCAAGCCCGCGCCTACGGTGGCCGGAAATCGGAGGACCGTTGCCTCATGTGATCGGCCGCCTCCTTTGCTAGCATTACTGCTTCACAGAAGGAGGTGACTGCCTGTCACTCCACCTTGCTCCGGAGTATGGCCTGTACCAAAGCCCGGCGCGAGAGATCGCCGACACCGATCGCCCCCACGAGGACACGGCGTTGCTTTGCCCAAGCGGGGCACACCTCCACTGTGTGCTCCACCGTGTCCTTCGGGCGGTCCACACAGTGGCGACACCCAGGCATCGCTTCCGCACGAATCCGGTGCAGGAACTTTCCGAACTTAGCGTGTTCGGTGAGAAAAACGACATGTGGGGCTGATACGAGCGGGACAAATGTTGCTATTTTTTAGTAAATTGATAATGAAAATTTTGAAATGACTATGAATACTACAAATGTTGACAACATGTGTGAACTTGATCTAAACATGGTAATTATAACCTTTGTGTTACGCACAGGGTGTAAATTAATATCAAACCTACTTTTAGAAATTCATAACTTTTTTAATTCTACATGGTAGTCAGCTGATCGCGACTGTTTATATAGGAAGTTTAAAGTAAAAATATTTACCATTTTTTCAATGATAAAAATAAAGGCTAAATAGCCGGCCAGCAACAGAAAAAAAAATTGGCGTGAAAGCGGCAATCGGCTCTGTATTTATTTTTTCGAGTTGTAGAGTTCTGTTGAATCTCTGCTATATGAGATTTGTATTAACACGATAAGTTCATCAGAATCAGATATGGATTTAACGCCTGATTCTTAAGAGAAGAGGCTAAAGCAGTAGTGGAAAACCTTTTACCGTCTAAATCAAAAGAAATATATCTAAAGTCATACGACAAATTTTGAGGACGACTCCGATTTTTATTTTTACTTTATTTATATTCGTAATGAAAAGCACAGTGTTTTACTTCGGGTTAAAGATCTCTTCGAACTATTGGCGTCCAAGCGTATTTTCGGGACTAAATAAGTTGATCTCACCCCTTGGGTAACAATGTATTATAATTATGATTTATGGTGACATTGCACTATTAAAATATTTGCTAGTTATAATATAATTTTTGATAAAACAGACACAAAGATGACGATTTGTGTTTCAGAAAAGGGTTATTTAATTAATTTAATAACCAACTTTTGCCTGCGGCTTCGTTAATTTCGATTTCCATTAAGATTTGAAAGACACGTGGCAGTATCTAGGGATCATAAGTACGTTATTGTTATTTTCCTCGGGACAGTACTTTTCTTCGGGAGGAAAGTTACCCTGTAACCGTTTTTGTTCACCAGACAACATATAATATGTATAATTTCAGGATAATCAGTTCATTGATATAGGCGTGAAAAGCTCACAAACAAAAATAAACTTATTTTCGCATTTATAATAATTAAAACTATAGAATCTTGAGAGTAGTTAATTTGATTTCTTTCAAATCTTAAAACTTGTCGAGTAATAGTTAAGATTAACTTGTAAATAATATTTATATATCTTTAATATATATTTTGTTTAAGTAATTTGTCTCTTAATTATCTTACAGATAACTAAGAAACTGGGTAAGTGTGAGTCGGACTCGTGCCCTGAGGGTTCCGTACAAATTACAATTCCCGAACGGAGTCTCGAAGATTTTTCCGAATTGCAAAAATGTATTTTTTTTAGTTATAAGGTGTTCGGTGGAAACACCGAACAGTGACGTTAGGTAACAACAAATTTATGGTTTTCTGATTTATTCCTATACCTGTGCTATGAGACCTTGCTTTATGTCAAATTTCAAGATTCTGGGTCAACGGGAAGTACCTTATGAGTTTTAATTACTTTGGGAGTATCAAAATTTACGTTTTTTTTTGCGACATAAACGGCCGTTTGTGTTTTATTCGTTACCTTAGAAGTTTGATTTTTTCACAACTTCAAGGGACTGCAGACTTAAGTATATTGTTTAATTTCAACTCGATACCTCCACGTATTCTCGAGATTAACAGTCTTGACAGATAGACAGACGGACGAACCACAAAGTGATCCTATGAGGGTTTCGTTTTTTCCTTTTGAGTTCCGGAACCCTAAAAATAAAAGTATCCAACACGGATAAAGCTGTTTGTCTTGGGCACCTTGAATCCTTTACTTCACTCGGGTTTCTATATGAACTCCTTAGCAATGTTCGGGAGTTAATTATATAAATCCCTGACGATCGGTATTATTACTTCGTTTCGTTCGGAATTCAACATGCCGCCCGCGATTTAAAGACACTGCACGCCACATAATCTACTATTACATATTTTTGACGTATCGAAAGTGTTTTTTTTTACAACCATTTATATAAATAAATATAATTTTATCATCTGTTTTGGATTTATCGTTCTGTTAAATGTCTAAATTTGTCAACATCCATCTAACACAAAATTAAATAATTTTGGTGTACAGTGTGATAAATATAAAGACACACGTCTCAGACGTTTATTTACAAACCTTACTTAATATAAAATTTTGTAATTTAGAATAATATCTTCTAAAGGATCAGAATTGTTTAAGCGGTCACGAAGCTCGGATTTTTACGCATGTGTGCGTGTAGTTGTATGAATGATGCACACAAACATATCATTGCAACGAATTTGCCTAAACTCTAGCGAGTGAATTTTATGCACGGCCTCTTAAGTTTGGTGATTCTTCGGACTATGTCTGTAACCTTAGTTCTCCTGCGGATATCTTCATTTCTAACGCGATCACGCAAGGAAACTCCGAGCATAGCCCTTTCCGTTGCCCTTTGAGTGACTTTAAGCCTTCTGATGAGGCCCATTGTAAGCGGCCACGTTTAAAAGCCATATGTTATCACTGGCAACACGCACTGGTCATAGACTTTCGTCTTGAGACACTGTGGTATATTGGACGAGAAGACACCGTACAGCTTCCCGAACGCTGCCCAGCCGAGTCGGATTCGACGATTGACCTCTTTCTCGAAGTTAGACCTACCCAACTGGACCGTCAGTCCCGGGTAAACGTAGTCGTCCATAACTTTGAGTGCAGAGTCTCCGATCTTGATAGGAGTGGGTGCTACCATGACTTTGGTTTAGTCCATGTTCATTTTAAGTCCCACTCTTTCGGAAGAGTGCCTATTTCTCATGGCGATTCCAATTAACCCAAAACACTGCAAGGTTACATTGTTTTATTAGAAAGTTTCCGTGTCTACCTTCCACCTTCCGGCTCCATCACCAGATCAATTCGATAGTACCTTATAGTCAAAGTGCATCTCATGACAATTCTAATAAGCCCAAACACGGCTAGGATACATTGATTAATTACGGAGTTCCTATGCCTACCTTCCGGGTTCATCATCAGATCAGTTCGATAGTACCTTATAGCCAAAGTACATCTCATGACTATTCTAATAAGTCCAAACACAGCTAGGTTACATTGATTAATTACGGAGTTCCAGTTCCTACCTTCCGGCTCCGTCATCATCATCAGATCACTTCGATGATACCATTTTCAACATAACTTTTCAGAACCATTCATTTATTTGTATTGTCATAGTCCCTTAACTATCTTCATTGTGTTATCAATGTCAGTATGAAATTCCGTTGACCATTTCTGGTCTTCTTCATCAGTACCACTTCATCAAATGTTACTTTGTGACTGTAAATGCTTAAGTACTCGATTAAAATACCAAAATCACTATATGGTTGCCTATAATATTTGAGGAGTTCCCTTGATTCCTCATGGATCCCATCATCAGAACTGTATTTTGAAAAAAATGGGACCAATCTGGAAGCATATCCTGTATAAGGAAAAAAATATTTGCAAATCGGTCCATAAACGACGGAGTTCTGAAGTAACAAACAAAAAAAAAACAATACAACCTGAATAACCTCCTCCTGTTTTGAAAATCGGTTAAAAAATGTGTCAGGGCTCCCAGAGAAAGGAACCTCCTAACTATACGAGCCGTGTCCAATAGTATCTACCACCCTCTGAATCAAGCCCTTGATCTAGTCGCCTACCGAAGGCCGCCTCCTGTGTTGGTTGAGGCTCTTGGCTATTAAGCCATTGACTGATACGACTATGGACTATCTCGGTACAACGATCGCTGAGTCCATGTCGACAACCTTATTTTATTTAATTAAACTTGTATTCTTGACTTTCGTCCAAATAAACGCTAGCAGTTCTTCGTTTTTTAATTTTCTTAGATAGCTCCAGTGTCACTTTATGTATGTCACAATATTACTAGACAGTTGTAGGTATTCTTTACTTTCTTCCAAATAAACACTAGCGGTTCTTCGGTTTTAAATTTTCTTAGATAGCTGCAGAGTGTCACTTTATGTAGTCTCACAATATTACAAGACAGTTGTATTCTTGACTTTCTTCCAAATGAACACTAGCAGTTCTTCGGTTTTTAATTTTCTTAGATAGCTGCAGTGTCACTTTATTATTATGTTTAAAAAATATTCTTTATTGCTTTTTTGCAGTTTGTATCAAATTAGTATCTCTACTAAACAATTGAACATTATCTTTACAATCGATATTTAAAATAAAGAACTGTTTACAAAAAAAAATACAACCGACTTCAAAGTAAAAAAAAAACACTGAAAAGTGCAAAATAACTTTAATTTCGGAAGTCGGTGTTTCTATAATAGTTTTGTTTCTTCGTTATTTAACACAGACGAAGATTTGAAGTCGGTTGTATTTTTTTTTTTGTAAAAAGTTTTTTATTTTACACTTTTTAGTTATGGTATCACTAAAATGTACCCCTCAGCCAAACTTAAATACCTTATAGCCAGAGTGCATGTCTTGACCATTTCCAAACACAGTTAGACTTAGATTAAATTAATTTTTTACAGAGTTCCGGTGCCTAACTTCAGGATTCATCATCAGATCAGTTCGATATATTCCCCCTCTACTTTCAGTCAGTCATCGACTACACGTATAAACAAAGCAATTTTACTTGTTACGACGGTTCTGCTGTGATACTATGAGGAGTTCTGTTCCATATCCTCGAAGTTCATGATCAGATCATAACAATATTTCTATGGGACAGTTGGTCCAACGGAAGCATAACATTTCAATTAAAAAAAATATTTCAAAATCGGTCCACAATTGACCGAGAAATCGGTCGGAAAATACATAAAAAAAAAACACATTAAACCGAACAAATAACCTCCTCCTTTTTGAAGTCGGTTAATAAAGAAAATAGTAATTCATTTTTAGGTTTCCGTACCTCAAAAGGAAAATACGGAACCCTTATAGGATTAGGAACATTGATGCCTGTCCGTCTGTCTGTCTGTCAAGACCCTTTATCTAGGAACGCGTGGTATACTAGTGGGTTCTGGGAGATCTACTTATATTGATGGATCTTTAAGGTCATTGACTTTTTACGTGAAAAATGACGCAAATATTTGAAATATAAACTTGATAGAATATTTGATAGTCAAAAAAAAGAACACGCGTCTGACACCCTACTGATTAACCACGCCAAAAGGACAGTGAGCCGTAGGCTTGCACATTTTCATACCTACAGCGCGGATTGCGCTAGGCCCGTTAGGGATCCTTTTGATTGACCTTGAGGTCAACGTCAGTTCTACTTCCCACCGGATCCCGAAGGCATGACATCGATTAATAAATATTCGACAATTTGTCCAGTCGAAGTAGCGTTTGGATAAAAGGTTGTTTCGAAATAAATTCTATTCGATCAATCGTTCAGTCGACTTTTCGTTAATCGCGCACACATGACTCTCGAAGTAACGTTACGGACCGACGGAGGACAGAATGCAATTCCATTCTGTCCTCCGTGTACGAACCCCATTGATTTGGGGGTTGCAATTAGGTAGGATTATTTAATTTTATTACATTATAAATTTCTAAAAAAAACAATTTGGTGTATGTTATTCGTATCGCTGGGTCAGTTATGACGTAGGTTTACATAGTAAAGAACAAAGTCTCCTCGTATGCCTGTTTATTCCGAAGCAGAGTCGGTTCACTGCTTGAAAATAAAACAACAAGTATTTATTAATACTTTTATTATGACAAAAGAGTCACAGATCTTTTAAACTATACAATATCATTGATACCTCTTAATTCAGAAAATATTCTTCCCTTACACAATAGATCTAAAGAAAAACAAAACAATATTTGATAGGAAACATAATAAACGAATGTTTACTTGTCCAAAAGAGTTTTACGTCAAAACATTACTTATTCCGTCAATTTTTGTTTATGTGTTATTACCATGGACAACTTTAGACAAATATAAAGCATCTTTCATCATAAAATCTCTCAAAGCACAAAGTCCTTTTAGAATTTTGGAGTTTTGATCCATTTTCTGTATGTCAGTTTCCGAGAGGCTCTTGTCTTGAGCTAGATAGCCGTTGATAGCTTCCTCGGTCATCCAGTGCGCTGGGATCTTGTGCATGGTGAACTGAGCTGGATCTGGGTTGATTGGCATGGGGGTTAATGATTTCTCCCATGGTGTTATGTACTTCTGTTCCGAGTGTAGGCCTTCGATGTATCTGAGGACGAGAGATGGGTGTTAGATCTTATTTCTTTATTCACGTACTTAGTCGTGTGCACGAATTAAGTGTATTATAAAGGTGCGCCACGCTCAGCGTGGTCGCGCCCTCACCCACGCTCGGGGACGGCGTGTTGCGGGCTAGCGGCGACATTACCTGATGTAAGCCTCAGAGTGAGTGAGTCTCTGCGCGCGGGGCGGCGCGGCCACAAACAGCGGGTCGAGCGGCGGCCGCGCGGCCGGCGGCGCCACGCTCAGCGTGGCCGTGCCCTCGCCCGCGCTCGGGGACGGCGTGTTGCGGGCTAGCGGCGACATACCCGATAGGGACGCTGGAAATGAGAACAATTTTTAAATGGGTCACGTGCCTTTTCACAACGGTATGCAAATCTGAAAGTAATGGAGGCTGCTCCTGTAATGCTGATTTGTTTGTAAAATAATTCAATTTTATAATTACGAGTACTCATAAATTAAAAAGATTTTTTCATAATTTTGATACCCGACCTCGACAAATCGATTTTAATAGAAATGTAACTAATCTAGAAGTACATCTTTTTAAAAGTAAAAAGAATTAAAGAAAATAATATTAGTTTGTACCTCCTGGTGACATTACACCACTGCGTACGTTAGAGCTGAATTGTTTCGGTGGTTTTTTCGACGACGGCACGAAGTTCCTGGAAATTAAAAATTAAAATTAAAAAATTACCAACATACACAGTGAAGAAAATTCGTAGTAGTATATTTAGTAAGTAAGTACTAGGTATCTTTCGCATTGATTAGACTGCTTATAAAATTACCCGGCGCGTGTGGAACACTACGCGACGTTGAGCCGGTCTTGATCCTTACCAGACGGCGAGCTACGCATTAATCGTCGTCCGAAAGCCCTCGCTTACGGTGGCTGGAAGTCTAGGTAGGGATCTCGGCAGCTGGGGCGTGAGGATACTGTTATTCACCTGTATCCGGTAATACTCGAAGCCGACCCCAACATAGCTATGAAAAAGTTGTTGATGATATTAGTTACCTGGAGCGCTCATGCACGGCCATGAGTCGTCCGTTGCCCTTGTTGACGTGCAGGTCGCGCACGTGGCGCAGCAGGCGCGGCAGGTTGGGGAAGGGCGCCTGCCCCTTGCGCACGCGCGCGCAGTTGCGCCACACGCACGGGTACTCGTTGAGCGTGCCGCGGTAGTGCTGTTGCACGTGGCCGGCTGCCGACACGCATGTAGAGGGAACAGAAGGTTAGATATATTGTTTGTAATTGGTAACATCGCCTCCGCGAGTTTCGGAAAGGTACAAGTAATGCTTAGTCATCATCGTTATCATTTCAGCCGAAAGGCGTCCACTGTTGGACATAGGCCAACGTATGAAGATATCCGCAGCAGAACCAAGTTTACCGACACAGCTCTAAGAATCGTCAAACTTAAGTGACAATGGGCAAGGCACGCAGCGTTGGAAGGCCTCCCACAAGATGGACCGATGACTTGGACCATCAGTCGCGGGAATTCAATGGATACGAGACGCACAGGACCATTCGCTGTGGCGAAGCTTGGGGGAGGCCTATGTCTAACAGTGGACGTCTTTCGGAATGCTTAGTTGTGACCGTCATATTGAAGGGACCAAGTCGCGGATGTCTGTCATACATATTATATAAAAGACTAGCTTCTGCTGGCGGTTTCGTCCGCGTGAATTTTGGTTATTGCGGACTCGAAGTCGAAGATAGATAAAAAGTAGCCTATGTCCATCCTTGAAGTTCCAGCTTTCCTCAGTACCAAATTTCATCAAAATCGGTTCAATATTTTAACCGTGAAAGTATAACAGACTGACAGAGTTACTTTCACATTTAAAAAATTAGTATAGATTAACACCATTAATCTACTACTTGTTACCTTTGCTAAAACTTTAGCAACCTCTTCATTCGCATAATTATTTGAACGTAATGTTGGTCCCTCCATTATGATATCAAGATAGAAAGCCTAGGGATGTCGCTGATAATTATGTGTCAGTAACGGATAGCCAGTAAGTGGGATCGTGGTATCGATGTTGGAATTTGGCGCTGTAGTAACTTTTATTCAGCTCAAAATTACCTATCCAACGAATAACACACAGCTATTGAGAGGTGGCTCCAGATTTCATAGAAACCCTAGCATCTTTTACTTTAGCGACTTCTATCATGACAAACTAGCAGTTTTATATTTAACAAATGAACTGTGCTAGATGAATCATAAGGTAATATTTTTGTAGCTTCTCTTTATGAACATAAAGTTGTATGAAAATTGATCTTCTTCTTCTTTTCGTGTCGATGTTTTCAAACAATTTTTTTTCTGACCTGTATTTGGCAACCTGTATAGATACCGGCACGGATCTTGAGCGCTGACTTCTACAGTTCTACTTGCGAAGAAGCACGCAGAAGTGAAATATCGGGTCTCTTTAGTAGTATGGAGAGAGATGCGGGGGCGGGGAGTGAAATCCTTGTTCAGTGATTGACTCGCCGATGTGTACGATGCGCAAAACGATCCCCGCTCTTTCGCCGATCGCTCAAGATTCGTGCCGCTATCTATACTGCTCTATTATTGGCCTCGTATGGATCCAGAAAAGTGTAGGTGGTGGAGCAGGGTGGGCAGCATAGCAGGTGACGCATGTCCTATGCAGATGCTCCACACTGGCACTGTGTTTGAGGTGGGTCGAGGAAGTCCCATCAATGGAAATTTATAAAAACAAAATATTGGTTTCCACACTGTCTGACAAATATTTTGAGTTTAAGTGTTTTTATAAATACCATTATGAGGTTATTCGTCCTTAATATTAGCTTGTACTACTTAAAGTATCATTCTGGTGCAAAAATAATAATAATAATATTGTATGGTGTCGTATATGACTAAGACTGATACAAGATGATATTCGACATGGCCAAAGATAAATATTTTATTAGGTAAAAGTATCAAATAAAAATAATGTTTAATGGCGCCTATGGAAATCTGCAAAATCGCATCGCAGGTGAGATATTTTTTTTAAAATTATTATTGGTAGGCTCGCGTTTGATCACCATCATACCTGATGGTAAGCGATGTTGTGGCCGTAAGAAAAAAAAATGTAAGGTTATAGTTGAACTCCTTGGTAGTTGTAGATTACCATCTTGTCTATGGCGCTACCTCCACCAGCGACCGTATCATTGCCATATTTTCGTACTGTCGCTTCATTCTATAAAGGCCATCACACACGGTACCAACAACTTACATCGTTTGTTAGAAAATGTATGAAACTACCAGTCCCACGATATCGTGTCGTTATTGCTACCGTCTAATGTGAAAATGGCCATACAGAGGTGAACTCGCGAACGTCAGACTTGTGACAATTCACTCGCTAGTGGAGATGGCGCATCAATTTGTTAGTTTTTGTTTATTCTACGTTACTTACGTTCTAGCTTGGGTTTCTTGGTCTCGATAAATGTACCGATCACTAGCAGCATTAAAACATTACAACACATTTAGGTATAGAAAATATTTGATTAAAAACTGATGAACAAGCAAAAGAGGCAATAATTAATTTAACTAGGAGATTGTAAGATGATTAGTTTGATTGAGTAACATTTTCAAGTTGATGCATGCGTTCTTAAAAAAAAAACTTTGTATTTAAACAATAATTGAGAGTGAATGATCAACGCGCCATACTTTGATTGACGGAATTCCGTTCCGTTTACTGTAAACATTTAAAAAGCTATACCTGCGGGATTTTAAGTATTATGGCATAAGATTAGGAATATGAAGACATGCAAAGGAAAATATTTGTATATTTTCTTTACCAACTTACAAGAGTAAGAATTTATCAAATCTACTGCGTATACATTATATGTATTTATTGTTGATAGGCCCACGTTTGACCACTATCAAATGGTAAGCGATAATGCGGTCGACGATGGAGCACGTTTGCCTAGAAGTAACATATTCACTCTCGACTTGAAATACCCCCAGGTTGTAGCTACCAGGAAACAAAGACTCCGGCATGGAATTCCACTCCTTAGCTGTACGCACAATGAATGTGTTCCCAAAACGGGTGGTACCGTATGTATTTTTAAGTTACTCAAAATCTCCGCCTATATTTTTAAGTTACTCAAAATCTCCGCCTATATTTTTAAGTTACTCAAAATCTCCGCCTATATTTTTAAGTTACTCAAAATCTCCGCCTATATTTTTAAGTTACTCAAAATCTCCGCCTATATTTTTAAGTTACTCAAAATCTCCGCCTATATTTTTAAGTTACTCAAAATCTCAGCCTATATTTTTAAGTTACTCAAAATCTCAGCCTATCATTATTGTACTTTTTGAGCACAAGTTCCATAAAGCCCTAGCACAAAATGCGAGCTAGTCACACAGGTACATATACCGGAGACACTTACTGTTACCTCCATCGCCGATACAGTGCTCCATACAGTCTGACAGGTCCTCGAACTGAAAGTCGCAAGTGTCCCATGCGCATTCGTATGTCGTCTCCATCGGGGTCTGAAGAAATATACAATGGAATTATATAGAATAAATAGAGATTTAGTTTCAAGTGCTAACAAAGAATTTAATGCAATATTTGAAATGGTACAGACAGCTGCATCAATTGGGTACCGCTCTCACATTAAAATACCAGTTCAATTCAGTATTTAACTAATCGTCTTGAAATCTAGACAGAACTTCCTAAGATTTCTAACAACTATATTTAATAGCAGTGATACTCAACTTTCATAAACCTAAAAGTACACATACGTAGTACGTGAAGGTCGATTCTTTAACTTAAACATATAATTCAATTTATTACTTTAGGTAAGAAATTTGCTGCCACGAACGTGACGCACCCTCAGAATGAAAGTATCTTAACTTAAAGTACCGGTAATTTTGATTTTGCTCATTACCCACAAATTTCAATTTTTGAGTTAGGTGCCTTCCATTCTTAGGATGTGGTTTGAGTATCACTACCTTGTACTTATGGTGAACAAAAGTTGCACAGCATTGTATCAGCAACTTGTTTCTGATAACATTTCACAAAGCTCGAGAGCGATACATAATGCCAAAACTGCCAGATATTCCAAAACTTTTGTTCGCCACAACCACGATCATCAGAAAAAGAACTACTTTACTAACATGTTGCTGCAACTCCCGCATCTCCTCGGCAAGCCGGGCCGAGGTCTCCTCATTGCAGCGGGCGGCTCTTTCCTCCCAGCTCTGTTTAGTAGACGCCGGCAGGGATCGCCACTCGTTTCCCACGATCCTCGAGATTTCCCCTACACAGACATACTACGCTAGACACGTACCTTAGAGCTATTACACCGGGATAACTTCCGCGGTGAGTCTCTCTCTGGTCCAATGTGTGCGTGAATTTAAAATAGATTACGTTGGTACTGGTATTTTTTTGTCTAGCAGTGAGGCGGTTATGGTTGTGTACTGTTAATATTACTTTATTGAATTTGAATTTCAAAAAAGTCTAAAAGTGGCATAAATGTGAATCTTGATAAATATTAATGCTAATTACTTTGCTGTTATCTAAATATAATCACAGGTATGATTTAATAGATTTAACATTTAGAGTCCCTTCACACCCTTCGATATGGGTCGTCGAATTTATGTTTACTTCAAAACCACTTATAAAAAAAAAACGTCTGAGCGACGCCAATTAGCTTAGTAATTCTAGTTTTCGCACCGACTTCTATCTAAGTGCGAAAAAACACAAATCACTAAAGTAGACATGCGCACAGCTTTTACATGCAAAACATTTCATTGCAATTGTATTAAATTTACATTTCTTCAGTTGATTGCATCAGAAGTAGACTAAAGCCTAGTGTCCACGGACGCGTAGCTTCACACACGCGTATCCGTCATTATTATGCTTGATGTACACCTGCGTGTAGCTTACATAATGACGAATACACGTCCGCGGACAGTAGCCTTAAGACTAAACATAGGGTTACTTTAGCTATTCCGAATAGCTTCTGAACACCGAAATGCCATCCAGCCTGAACGGATTCATCACGGATCGAACGGTACGCTTTGACTCAAAGGTCGAAGAGTTAAACACATTGTTTTACTGATTTCCGTCGCTTCTAAGGTTTTAAATCTCTCTATTGAATTTCAGCCAGAGTTCAGCCACGCCCACAGCGTATCCATTCGCCACAAGTCATAGTGCAAGGTGTTATTGCATTGAAAGCACAACAGGACTTCGAATCAGATCATCAGATCGCATTCAGAGTCTAGAAGCTCGAAAAGAGACTTCAGCAAAGTATATAGAAAAGATTTTTTTACTCTGATAATTTTAATTAGATTTTTATTTAAAATTCCTCGTACACAAGAATAACAGCCAATAAAACAATATATAATACACAACATAAATACATTTAGCGTGCATTTAATGAGTCAAGCGATCTAATTGAGTAGAGGAAACATTACCTACCCGATTTCAAAGATTTGTCCTTGTTAGCTAGATTTACATATAGGTGGCGTTAGGTTCATTTACAACAGGATGACATAAAGCTGTGTACACACACGAAATGGAAATACAATTAGATGGTTTAACATTGTTCAATTCTTCTTTACATAGTATAAAACAAGTCGTCTGTCTGTTTATTTGCTAACTCCTCCCAAATGACGCACCGGATTTTGATGCGGTTTTCACTAATGGAATAAGCAATAAACGAGAAAGATTTAGGTATATAGTTTCGTCCCTTAGCTAACAACACCGTATAAGTAATTTTTACCGACTTTACAAGAAACGAAAAAAACTGAGCGGTGTTGAGAGGCCAGCCGACATGCACGCTATCACTACTTTTCGAATTATGGCTTCTGATTGGCTGATATCTATATCATGGGACCAATGGTTAGACGCGCAATGAGCAGCTCCGTCTAAAGGCATTCAAATGTGAAAACCACCAATTTTCAACTTGAGCCGTGTTGTAAGCTAAGGGACGGTTTGCACCCGTGCGAAGCCGGGGCGGGTCACTAGTTTCAGATCAAATGTTATAAGGTGAAAGTGACAATTATATTGCCCTAATTTTCTTAAGTTTTTTTTCGCATTTTGCAGGCTAGTGTCAAGTTGTATGTTGATTACAATATGATTTGCTACCGTAAAACATACGGAATTATAATTAGTAAAATCATCAATACAACACTCACAGTTGACCGAAACATATTGAATGGCTATTTCATGAAAAAGTCGTTAATTAGGGTTAGCTGAACTTTTTTTTTAAATTGATATAAACCAGTGCTTGACTGCGATCCCACCTGATTGTAAGCAGTGATGTAATCGTTGATGGTGAGGCGCACTAGTTTATTAAGAGCCTATTTACTCTAGCCTTGAAGACACCTAAATTATAGTTGGACGGGAAGACCGCAGCAGGCAAATTGTTCCAGTCCTTCGATGTATGCGGTATAAACGAAGAAGCGAAACTCTTAGTCTGGACCGTTGAAGTTTCAAAAACGTAAGGGATGATATTGCCGCCGTACGTCGGGTTGTCCGATGGTAGAAAGGAAATGGCGGAATCAAGTCATGCAATTCCCGCGCCCACCGAAAGGCTGGCTACCCTGCGCCTGTGCTCAAGGCTTTACTGAACTGCGAAGGTTGTATTGAAGATTCTATCGATTTATAAATCAATAATGCTATATTTGTCACAAATAATATTTTAAATAAAATAGAAGCTCACACTGACCTGCAAAATCCAAAAAACGTAAATAAATTAGAATTTCGCAGGCTACTCTAGCACTTCCTCCTTATGGAATAGTTGGCTCTGTTCTGATTCCGCGTAAAAATCTAAGTATCCTGTGTGGAAGTTGGCAGAGTCAACCTTTAATAGTCCCTCTGTTAGAACATAGACCTCCTCTTCGTGACATAGCATAGTCGGTCTTATAATGTTCCCACTGTTGGGACTCAGGCTCAATCTATAGGAGAGAGAATGGGCTGTCATCCACCATGCGAGCTCAGTGCGTATTGGTGGATGTCACATGCCTTCGAATTTTTGGTTCTAGGACATGCCGGTTTCCACACGATGTGTTCTTTCACCGTTTTGAGAGCAGTGGTGATGAAATAAATTACACAAAGTAATGCGCCTGGCTGGATTTGAACTCACGACTCGTAAGTCGGGGCCGTTACCGCTTGGCCACCACTGCTCTTAACATAGACTCATTCAATTAATCAAATCTTACTCTGTCGTGACATAGAGTCGGCCGAAATCTAAGTACCAGTTGCTAGTAGGTACTGTGTTGCGTTAAATTTTATGGTGTTATAAGTTTTTACTTATTTGGAGGGAAAACACAAAATAACTTCTCCCGCTCTGGGTATATGGTACTTGCAAAACTAATACTCGTATTAAAAATTTTGTGCTAATTTGAGACGATCTAGTTAGTTTATAAGTTTGACGGGGATGTAAGTTAAACTTGTAATAATAATATGTGTGTCTCAAACTTGAACAACACTAGACCGACGCGCACGTGTGAGACGCCTGATTTGTACGTAGAACGACGTCGCGTGGCGTGAATCGAGTGTAGCTCTACAAGTCTAGTTTCCATAAGGCCTAGCATAAGGGGGTGTCAGACTGTTACTCACTATAACCACCTGTGTTCCTTCAGTTGCTCTTTACGTTCCAGGATTGCGGTAACACTTTTGAACAATTTTGCAGCTAGGAGGGTTCACAACCAATCTATTTTTGATTTTTTCTAACAGTCAAAACAGCGTGGAGTCTGTCCTATATTGATCCCCAATTAAAATAGAAAAAGAATTGAACAATGGCAAATCTATTCTTTAAAAAAGCAAGACAGTTTTTTTTACATACATTATGAGAGAACACAGATACAAAATGGAATAGCAGCAAATATGAGTATACTTTGTTTTCATCGAAAAAAAAAACTTTAAAAATATTATAAGCAGATATATTTGTCAAAAAATTACAACTCCTATACCCATAAACCGGCTTCAGGTGAACCTGTTTTATTGACAAGATGAAATTGACTAAATTTTTTAAAATTGTTTGTATCAAAAAGTAACTTTAACCAAAATCGTAAATAGAAATAAGAAAACAAATTCATTCAATATTAACCAAGTTAGACCTTTCAAATCTGGTGGAAGGGGAAACTATCAAATAACAGAATTAAAAAAAAAATACTTCATTTCAGACCGTGGTCCATATTACGTTAGTAATCGCACAACTTAAATACTAGGATACACATACTAAAATATGACGTCACCACCATTTTTTTTTATAAATTTGGAATACTAATTGCTGTTTTTTAAATTAACAAATTTTGATGCTGTTTTCGGATAAAATATTATTTTTGTTTTATTTGTTGTTTAGTATAAAATGTTGTACAAAAATAAGCACAGACAAATACCCAATTCAAATCATGGAAATCATTGAGTCATTGCACTCAATATTTAAAAAAAAATTACTCAAAGTGAAAGCGTGGTGATGTCGCTAGAGGGCGTTGTACTTAACATTTTTAGTTTATTTTGATTTTCGTGTATGGGAGCATTATTATGTCAAATAAATGGTATTTGCTAAAATCAGACATTCTACTTTATTGCTACTTTAGTGGTTGAGTATAACTCAAGTCAAATGCATGAATTCGAATTAAAAAAAATAGAGACATGAACAGTCAGAATTAGGTGGATTTCGAGGCAATTATTTAATAAATAACATATATACATCTAACGAGGTAATAAATAACATTTTTGTATTTTTGTACAATTTTTGCAAAATCATTTTTTTAACATATCCTCGTAAGGCCCAACGATCTAATTTAATTATAAAAATATTTAGACTATCCGGCCCAAAATACTTTTTAAAATCATAAAATTACAGCTCAGCGACCTACAATTATGACATGATATTTAAACGTACTTTTTGTTTTACACAATTTCAAAAAATATTTACCATGAACATATTATTTCAACATATTTTTTGCATTTCTTTAGGTATCTCGGGGTATAATAAATTAATTCATTAAACCCATTGTATTTCTATTGTGTTTCTAATTATGCTACTCAATAGGTTAAAAGAATTTAGCAAAAAGCATTTCACTTAAACACTTTTTTACTACACCAAAGTTGTGGGCCGCAACTACTTGCACCTATTTTTAGTACATTGGATATATCGACCTTAATTTAGGTTGGGCCTTACGAGGTTAATAACGCTCTTATACACTAAAAACTGAAAAGTTGAGTTCAGCGCCATCTAGCGACAACATAACGCTCAGACTCGTACCTTTCACGAATTTTTTTTTTGGTGGGTTCTAGTATCTATTAGTTTGCTAGTTAGAAAAAAATTATGGATCATCAGCTTTTTTTTGGGACTACTAGGCTAACCCATAGTAAAAATTTTGTCACAAAAATCACACCTTTTTCGTTATTAGGTCAGTAAAATCTTGAAATTGTTTGACTCGTACAACAAAAGAAGCACACTCACCGAATGTAGACTCGGGGTTGTTAGCCACGATGGCCCTCCTAACCTCGCTGGAGTACAGGATGTACCCGGTGACGATCTTCTGCTTGTTGTCCTTCTTCTTCTTGCTGCTGGCTGGAGTCGCAGTGCTGATGCGCTCTTGTGTCGGTGTGGCCGTAAGAGAGGGATTGTAAGGGTTGCTGTTACCACCTAAGAGAGAAATATTCTTAACCCTTTAGTTGCCTACTTTAGTTGACTCAGAGTCAGACATCCACGACGAAATTCTCCATCTTATCAGCTATTCTGTCACCTATGGGGAATGAAGAGCTAACCGAGATGGAGTACCCAGTCGCAAACACATGACCCTGGCGAATAGGACACGAAAACACTCGTCGGACTAATCCGACGCGAGGGGTTAAATAGTTAGAGCACAAACTATAAGATTTTCTTCTGTTTTCTTATTTTGAACTTTTTTAAATGACATCAGCTAGTCAACGGATAAACAAAAATCAATATATTACCAAATATAATTTGAGCCTCATGATCGGTCACACAGGGTATTCTACCATGGACTCGACTTTACAAACACAAAGGGTCACATTGTGTGCATTAATATTCTTTAACATGTTTTTGTATCTTGTAAAATTTACAAATTAATTAGTGACCTTTGTGAAGAAAATCTATATATCAAATCTGTTATTTCATTTCATATTTGTCTACATTAGGTTCAACACGACACTAAAAAACAGTTCAACACGCCATTAAAAAAAAACTGGCGAAGGGTTCCATACAATAATATTAAAAAACAGCAAAAAGTTTGCTGTATGGGAGCCCCACTTAAATATTTATTTTATACTGTTTTTAGTATTTGTTGCTATAGCAGCAACATAAATACATCATCTGTGAAAATTTCAACTGTCTAGTAATCGCGGTTCATGATATACAGCCTGGTAACAGACAGACGGACAGTCTTAGTAATAGGGTCCTATTTTTACCTTTTGGTTACGGATCCCTAAAGCAGTTAATACATACCTATAGAAAGTGGTGTAGCTGGCGAGGCAAGCGACGAGTCGTCGAGCGAATTCTCCAGTATCATCTCCACGTCCTGACTGCCTATAGTCGTGTTGATCAGGTTAGTGAACTGAGGTTTACTGTCCTGTGGAGCGTAATTGAACGATATTAATTGGTATTCATAGTTATTTTACCTCTAAAAACGGTAAAGAAAAATATCGTGAGGTAACCGGTATGTCTTAGAATTATATTGGTGAAAACAGATTTCCGTTTTATTATTGCCTTCATGGAACCACTGGTCCCCAAGTCACAGGCTATAAACCTAGTTTGGGGACCAGGAGATAATAATTCATGCAAATTATATTGTATCCTATTACCGAACCTTTGTTAACAAATGATTGAAATAAACTTATTATTATTAGAATTAAAAATTCGATAATTATGTAATATTCACCAACCCTCACTGGGCACGCGCGGTGGATAACGGTTAAATCCCAGCAGTGGGAACATTAAAAAAGGCTGATTATGCTATGATTTTTAAACTGTGATCTTTATTGTCATAGTTCTAAGGTTGCTGCCAACGGTCTTTATATGGGCTTTTTTTTTTTGGTGGGAAAATCATCTAGTGTCAGACTTTTACTGACTAAAAATCCACTCCTGTTCCTTCTTTGCCATTTTTTCAGGGTCCCGGGGATCTCTTTCGCATCACCCATGGCCCCAGTAGGATTCGACCCGGCTGGGCCCCTACGGTTGCTGACATGTTCTTGAGGCGCGCGTGGAATATTACGCGCGATCGACGACTTGGGCCCGGTCCGGACGGTTACCGGTCTTTAGATGGGCTGATATCTTGTCGGATATATCCGACGGCGGTTAAAGGTTAATACTTACGACACTCTTTGCAGTTTATAATTTAAAAAACATCGAAACGTAAAACATACCATAGAATCCATGGAGTTACCATGTGGGTTGAACTGCTTCTGTGTGAACGCACTGGACGTTGACTGCACCTCCTGAGCCGTGGCCAATGCTGGAGGGCCGAGCGGTTTCGGGAAGAAGTAGATCTAGAAACAACAAGAATGGTTTTTATAGCAGCTAAGGAGTATAATTCCCTGCCGTAGTAGGGTCAAACGGGGTGAATAGAAACGAAGGGGTGAATGGAAACAAAACTTTGATTAAGAGTTTTACTTTGATATAAATGATCATATTTTTAGTCTCAATAAAGTCATTTCTATAATTTTGAGCACTCAAATACTGCAAAAAAATTTCAATAACGTGACACACAACTTTAATGGGGATTCCATTAAAGTTTTGTTTCTATTCACCCCGTTTTACGGTATAGATGTATTTCTTCATAGCTACAACCTAGGAGTGAATTCGATATTTGTAGGCAAGTGTGCTCCATTGTCGACCAAAGGTCGAGATTTGAGATAGTGGTCAAACTCGAATCTAAAAATAATTTAAAAAAAAAAAAAAACTAGAATATAGATAAACGGTTTGTATCGCCCGTCCAGCAGTGCGGCAGTGGCGAGGCATGTGTGCGGGGACATACAACATAACATGTACTCATACGCACCTCATCGATAGTGACATCCTTGGTGTGTTCAAACTTGCGCAGCCCCGCTTTTAGTTTGCGCGCGACACGATTGGACTCGTCATATACAGACTCGCAAACGTAAACGTCGTTCTCTGCTATCTCTGTCGGACGACCTAGGAAAGAAAATGTTAGACATGAATTTCTGAGAATTTTAGAATATAGGAATAAATCTGTAAATAATCACTTATTTTCTCAACCTATCTACAATCCATACCCGTTTATAATATTTTAAGGCAAAAGTTTGTATGTAAGTTTGTGTGTTTGTTTTTTCATGTTCAAACGGCTTAACGGATTTAGATGAAACTTTACAGTTTATATGTCAGAATAACATTTAGATTATAATTGATAATTAATATAAATTGAGCGAGTTGGTTTACCTTTAAAACTTGGAACACTATACAACTACATATTATTATACTATTTCAGTCATTAAAACGTTTAAGTAACATTAGCTTTGTAAATATGATGCCTTATGCCACAAAAAAAAAAACAATAGCGACGAAGGCTAACCGTAATACAAAAACATGGTCGGTACAAGTTACGCAAGGAAATATTGATAGAATATGCAAACCAATACTCACATTTAAGATAATCATCGTAGTCCAACACAGAGCACTTCCCAACAATGCCCACAAGTGGACTAGTGTCGTGCATAGTCGTCAAAAGCACCTCTTGCTTGTAAAATGGCTGAAAGTCAAACATACTCTTCAGTTAATGATAAAATCAAATGAAAACGTCTACCAAAGAGTTTCAGGGGTTCAGTCCGTTCACAGTTATTTTACCTCTCTTTTCTATTCGCGATAGCATTAGACAGAAGATAAAAAATACAATATATGTATATTGTGCTTTATTACAGTTAAGATTGATGCTGAATTCATTATAATCTACTTACATACCAACTGTTATACTTAATCAAAAAATAATAATAATCATAATCAAAATACAAGGCAACAATATATAGATTAATCGCGAATAGAGTATAGAGGTAAAATAACTGTGAACGGACTGTCAGCACACATTTGTTGAATCTAACCTTGTTTATTATGTTGGCGACTTCTGACGGGAAAATAAGGAACGGGCCGCGGAAGTAGCATTTGTTGCTGTAACAAAGTAAAAAAAGAGATTATAGATATCCTGTGTCAACTTTTATTAGAAAATCAGACTGGAAATGGTAGCGATGAATGGCGATGACCACCAGGCTAGTCACGTATCGGCATCATTTATCCAACAAACACTCTCGCGTTTATTCCGCCAGGGTCGCACATCCACGACCAAATACTCCATCTCGTCAGCTCTTCTGTCATCTATGGGGGATTGAAGAGCTAATCGAGATGGAGTACTTAGTCGCCTGTCGCAGGCAGTGGGAACATTAAAAGGCTGATAGTTATTCAAATGCAATGTGTAAACATAGATGTATATGTACTATGGACTATTTTTTAGGTGGGATATCGTGTCATCTCGCGCTCTTAAGCGGAGCGAGAGGGCGTGTCAGACTTTTACTGACTAAAACCCACTGCTAGTTCCTTCGTTGTCTTGAATTCCAGAAGGGCCCCAGCAGGCTTTGACTTTGTTGGGCCCCTACGGCTTGCTGACATCTCATTGAGGTACGCGCAACACTACACGCCATCAACGAGTTGGACTCGGCCCGTACGGTAAGACGGCGAGCTACACATTGCTCGCCATACGCAATAAACAGTAGGAACTGCGACATATACTCACTCTCCAGTCTCCCATATAGTGTCGACCTGCGCGATCATCTGCTTGCCTCCGTCCGTCACCACGTATACGTAATCTCCTGTCTTGATCACTCCTGAACACACGGTGTTATATTGTTCGTAATACGTGTTTTCATCGTCCGTGCCAAGAGGATTGTACATTACCACGTCCTGGGGATACAAAGATTATGTTTATTTCAAATTTTGCTGCTTTAATTAACAGTAAAATCTCCTCTAAATGAGAAACCGCTACTACTGAGTATTATAATTTGATTCCGACATTTTTGCATTGAAACGCCTCTGTTAGTGAGAATAAATACACCTTAACAAAATGAGATTGAATTTTTAAGGTATTTTTTCATCATCATCTTTTCAGCCGAAAGACATCCACTGTTGGACATAGGCTTCTACCAAGTGTCGCCAGAATTATCGGTCCTGTGCGTCTCGCATCGATCGGACTCCCGCAACCGTTACCATGTCATCGGTCCACCTTGTAGGAGGCCTTCCAACGCCACGTCTTCCGGTACGTGGTCGCCATGATATTCGACATGTTAAAGGTATTTTTTATGTTTATTTATTTACTAAAACTTTTTTTCTTTTCCCCACTCGAACTCTAGGAATAATTCCTGTATCGTGGATGTGTTCACAGATATGTAAACTGACATACACAAGTTATCCAGACCCCGAATTACTATTTGTAGGTCATGCAAATATTTGTTCCGTACGGGAATCGAACCCGCGCCGTGTAGCGCAGTATTGAAACAGTCGCAACGATGTTTGCTTAAATTTTATAATGCTATCATTTTTACCCCAGTATGAATATGCCTTTACTTTACATATTATATAGCAATGAATCATAATAATAATAGAAATATGTACAATGAGAAATATGCTAAAATTCCTTTTACCCGACTACGACCAAGCCAATACGAAGGGTTATGATTTTAGCAGTCTATATTTGTATTTCTTTTTATTTTTAAATATTGATACTCACATTAGAATTCTGGCCAATTCCGGAAGACAAAGAAAAAACAACAATATGGAAAAATTAATTTCAACATAAAGTAAATAAAACTTGTATCTATTAGCTTCGGCCTGAGGCTTTGCCTGTGTTAAAGGAGAATATTTTCTCTAGGGAACATACTCTCAAGATAAAAATTATCCAGAAAAAGGAATCTGATTCCAAATATGTATGTCAACTTAACTCTAAAAAAAATTAGTTTCCTTTTTTAATTACGACGGCAGTATTATAGAACATGTTCTTCTCACATACCAAGTTTCATCCAATTTCGTATAGCCGTTTGAGCGTGAGGCAGTAACAAACATACACACCGCTTCGCCTTTACAATATTAATGTGATATTACTGTTTTGAAACTTACAGGTCTTTCCTTCTCGTGTACGTTTTCCAACACTTCCAATTCAGCAAGTTCATCCTTGTGCTTTTCAACGCGTTCACGGAATACTGAAACGGTTCTGTTGGGTTCCAGAGGCACCTGTTGAAGAAAACATAGACAAGAGTTTAACGGCATTGCATCTTAAGGTAAAACCTATGGCCTCTAACTATAGTGCTCAAGTATAGTTAGAGTCGTAAACTGTCACAATTAGGTGGATTTTGAGGCAATAATTTGACTAATTTCAATAAAGTGAAATGTCCGATTTCCGCGGGTACCATTTCCTAGATATAAGCGTTTCGTAGAGTAAGTGGGCGGAGCCTTGTACAGGCTGTTGCACTCACGCACACAGTGACACGATGCGCGATAAATCGCCACGGGTGCTTCTGATTTTTTAATAGGTTTATTAAGAAAGTTATTCTGAATAAAAAAATAATAATACTGATTATCCAATCAGTATTATTATTTTTTTATTCAGAATAGCATCATATTTTTTATGATTATTCATTTACGAGTTTTATAACAACCTCCTGAAATTTTATACAGAATCAAAACTAAACCTAGTATAATTACCTCTCTAGGTATTAGTGTAGCTTCTTTTTCGGCTCCTTCCCACACCTTGATCTTCTTAAACCAGCGCTGTTTAGTATTGTATCGACTTTCACACACGTAAACGTCTTTGTCAGCAAAACCTGTTGAACAAAACACAACCTTATGAGCATTCAGTACGGGTTATTGTGTCATAGCATAGACACAATCCTAGGTCAGTTAGCGAGCTGTGTGTTGAATTGTATTTTCTTTTGTGATCTCTGCTAATAACTTCTCTCGCTCTACGTGGAGCGGCACGAAATGTCAGACTTACCGACTGTTATGTGGGTGTATCCACATAAGTAAAAATTTACATTATGTAGTGTAGTCCGCTATCTTCGATTTAGTAGTAGTACGTCAGTAGAATTTACGACCTTGAACGTACTAGTTATATTTTTCTGCTACTAACCCTATTTCAAACATAACAGCTGATTAAAACCCTTCGTTTAATCCTAAGTTTCTTCAGTTGACTTTTGAGATCGAGAGCGCAGTAACTCTTTCGAATAATCTTACAGAGAAATCGTGAATCGTCAAATTATAAAGCAAGAGGTTAGGCAGGGCGAACAGCTTTGTTTGAAGTCGAAATGAAGTCGTATTACCTTGCTAGCTGCGGACCGAGTTAAATGGCGTGCTACTGAAATGATATGGCCTCTTCAGTAGCACGCCATCACGTTCAACTGATTGATGTAGCGTTACGTACCTTAAGGCGTACATAGCGTCGGAAGTCCTCTAACAAGGTGGAGTGAAAACCTGGTGAAGGTCGGTGAAGCACAATGTGGTGACTCTTGGAGGGGCCGTGTCCAGTAGTGGATAGCTATAGGGTAAGAATGATGATGCTCATACCTTCGGGTCTAAACTTGAAGTACTCCTTGACGTTCATGACGTAGCAGCGTCCCACGACCTGGTCAAGAGGCACGACGCGGTGAGACTCTGTCTTGAAGACTTCTTGGTGAAGGAACTTGCGGGTGCGAACGTGGTACGTTTCTTGTGGTCTGTGGGAGAAGAACATAATGTTTCGTTAGTGTACTGCAAAAGTGTCTGTGAAGTTCATATCCATGTCTACAGGATTTTTTCTTACGTTTTTTGCAAATTGTAGCTCTGTATATAATGGTGATCCAAATCACTTAGGTAACTGCAGAACACCGTGTTATTTTAGTCTGTAAGTATGAGAGTCCCCCTCCCTCCCACTCGCTATAGAGCGAAACACATGCGCAGGGGAATACAAAAGATAAAAAAAAAATTGTTAGGTAGTTCATAAGATTACTTGCCTGTAATAGGACGTGCAGTACATGCATGGCACACCCTCGTTGTTGGTCCACACTCGTTCCACCTGCACTATAGCGGGCTCCTTGTTCCCTTTATCTGGGTGAATATAAACAAAGTCCCCTTTGCTGTATGCAGTCTGGATTGGGGCTCCTCCTGAGGGCATTGAGTCATCTGTACTCGATCTGGGGACAAATGATAACGATAAACGAAAGATTTCTACAGTTGTGAGGTATAATTTTATTTATTATTGTTACTTAGGTGAGACTTAATTTGTAATTAAATTGATTTGATGATAACACAAGTAAGAAAAACAACTTTCTTATAAGATTTACTAGCTTCTGCCAGCGCCTTTGCCCGCATGAAAATAGGTTCTTCTATACAAACTGGACCCCCGTTTCAGCCCTTTAGGGGGTGAATTTTGGAAAATCCTCTCTTAGTGCTCGCCTACGTCATATAAGGAAGCCTTGTGCAGAATTTCATGTTCCTAGCCCCAGTAGTTTTGGCTGTGCGTTGGTATGTCAATAATCAATAAATAATAATCAATAATAAAAAAAATACCCCCTCCCCCCCCCCTTTTATATTAAACCATATATATAGATTAACGTTTAAGTCTGTCCTTTAGTGGGATCCGCTCCGTTGCCGTGGTAGGACGTGCGCGCGCTACCATACTTCGCTCGGACCGCCCTCTAGTCGGCCTAACCCTGTGTTGTCGTGAGTGTAAGCTTAGGCGAGCACTTACGGGAGCACTGGGGGAAGCCGCCTCAGTTTTTAAACCCAGTTTTATTACTGTCGCGGTCGCGTTGGCAACGTGCCACTATTTTATTCTTTTTAACTTGTTTTTAATCCTAATTTTTATTTTTATTCTTCGGTATGCCGAAGAAGAAGCCAGGTGTGCGTAGCTCCCTAGAGCCCGACACCAGCCTGCCGCTGGATAGCCAGATGGGAGGTCGGACGACGTCGCTTCCGTACCTCGGGAGTTCGATGCCCGGCCCCCCGCCCGCCGCTCCAGCCCTAGAAGGGAAGAAGCACACTGCCGGCTCACCGACGTCGCCGGCGACTGCGCGCGTTTCGCCGTCGCCGTCGTCGGGCCGCCAGCCAGCCGTCCCAGTTCGCCCGCCGGCCTTCCGCCCCGTGCCTATCCAGGCCCCGGGTCCAGCAGCGTCAAGCAGCCGTGCGCAGGCCGTACGACTCGCCACCTCCTCGACGCGCTCCGTTGCGCCGAGAACCCGTACCATGGAGCCACCGGCGCGGCCGGTGGCGCCACCTACAGTCCGCGCCGGTAAACCCGCGCGCCCCGAGGCGCACCACGCGACTCGCCCCGCTACCACTGTGCCCAGTGTCGCCGCCCGCGTTCCCGTGCGCCAACCAGTGTTGGCTTCTCCCGCTCCACTACCTGCGCGCCCGGGAACTAGCAGAAGAAGCGACGCAGCCGCCCAAATTGTTGCGACAGCACGCCGCACAACATCGCCCGCTCCCCGCCGCTTGCTGACGGACTCAGCAAGAGGAAGATTGGACGCGCCCATCTTTTCTCCCACCCCGCCCCGGGTCTCCGCCCGGGACTCCCCTGCCGTACTGTCCGCGTGCTCGTCCCGTCAGGGCTCGGACATGTCGGCTTACTCAGGGGACTCCTATGCCGGGATCGAAGACGTGGTGTCGCTAGACACGCCCTCCCGATCCGAGCTCAGGGAAGGAGTGTATCCGGCCCCTCTTGATGAACCCGTGGGCTTTGGCTATGAGTTCCAGCTTGACGCCAGAGCCCAAAGAAGACCCAGAAGCCCAGACGACGACGTGTCCGAGGAGGCCAAAAGGTACTGCCTCGATCCGCCCAGCACCTATGCTGATAAGGTGCGCTCCCCGCCCCCTCCGCCTACAGTTCCAGAGAGCAGAGGAGAGCCATCGTCTGCGGGCCCACCCCCCGCAACTCAAAGAAAGAATCCCTCCCGCTACCCTCCGCTGGTGGTGGAGAAGCTGCCAGACTGGGCCGCCCACTTTAGGTCGCTGAACGACTTGCTGGGCCGCCCCCCGAATGCCCGCCCTTTTCAGGGCGGCATTCGATTCCTCCCGGAATCCGCGGAGGAATACAGGGTGGTACAGAGGTACCTAGGCGACCAAGAGAGGGAGACCGGCCTGGCATGGTTCGCGTACTCCCTACCAGCGGAGCGGAGCCTCAAGGTGGCCATCCGTGGCCTGCCAGCAGACACGGAGCCGGCCGAGATTGAGGAGGAGCTCAGACGGCTGGAATTTGAGCCGGAGTACGTGCGCAACATAAAGGCGCGCGGTGGGAGACCCGGCTGCATTTTCCACGCCGTACTGAAGAGGACGCCTGGAATATTTAAGATTTACGACATCACGCAGTTCCTGCTCATGCGTGGTGTCAAGATCGAGGCGTGGAGGGGCAGGCGCGGGCCTGCGCAGTGCCACCGGTGCCAGCAGTTTAGGCACAGCTCACACCGGTGCCACCGCCCGCTGGCCTGCGTGAGATGCGGGGAGAGCCACGCCGCGAAGGATTGCCCACGCCCTAGGGAGGAGCCGGCCACCTGCGCCAACTGCGGAGGTGACCACCCAGCGTGTCACAGGAGATGCCCCATCTTCATTGAAGAGGCACAGAAGAGGAGAGTGGGCACGGTCGCTATCTCCCGGCGACCAAACCCGCCCACCAAATCCACCCGTGGGCCCGTGGCGGCCGACGCCTCTGAAGCGCCCAGCGCCTCATTGATGGCGGCGGCCAACGACCCTACGAGTAGGAGAGACGTCCCCCCAACACGGAGGAAGAAGAGAGGTGGGAGGAAGGGGAAGAAGCCCCTCCCCCCCCCCACAACCAAGGATGCGGACTCTGCCCCACTTTCGGTGCAGTTGTCGCGCCCCCCCCCCCCACTGCCGAGACTGAAGCCCCCAAGAGGGCTCAACGCCCGGCTAAGACAGCCACCGCCCCCCGGGCGGCCCACCAGGAGGCCAAAGTTCCCGACGCCGCGCCCGCCCAGCAGCGACAGGAGCTCTCCCTAGAAGAGCGGAGGATTCTGTTCGCCTTCATTCAGGAGCTCACAGAATGCATCCAAATGAAGCGCCGTCAGGGTGATGGGGACCCGACGGAGCTCATTATTACAGGGATGGCCCACCTGACCAACCTCCTTTACGGGGGAAAGTGATGGCGGGTAAGTTAATCACTCGACGCCTGAGTGAGCCGCTTACACCTACACACGGCTCACTCAAACAATAATACTCCACATTCATAACATGCACCCGGTGAACGTCGCGTGCTAAGTTAATATAGGCGCGACGCTAACCCAATTCACGCACACACGACTCCACACTCAAAATACTCACGCATTTGGACGCGCGGGGCGGATCGCACGTTCCAAATTGCACCCATGGGCGGTGTTACACAGCACCCATACCGCCCACACACTCACTACGCCCCTTAGTCTGAAGCGCAACCGGCTAGATCTGGAAACGTGACAGACGGGGGTTTACATCCACAGTGGGCAGCGCCACCAAAGTCTTCACCTCTGTCGCTGGTCGCCGCCCGCCGGGCCTCCTCCGGGCAACCGGAGGTCTCACCTGGCGGCGACAGACCGCCGAGGTGGCGTGAAAAAGCGGCACTGTGACCGCACAGTGCCGCGGCGCTTCCCACTGTACAAATGACAGCTACACATAGACAAGCAGCGCGTGCGCGCTTGTCATGGCTATGGCCTATATGGCCACCACAACGATGTGCCCGTCGTTACGGGCACCTAACCCGCTACCGCGGGACAAAGGCAATGCCTATAACCCGCCGGCCGCGCCCCCTTGCGGGGACGCAGCGACTTCCACGGAGTCTGTCCTTTAGTGTCAGGAGTTTTGGACACATTTTGCTTTGTCGTATATACACGACTGTGACTGTGTGTTGTGGTCAACTTGTTACCAAATTAAAGAATATAACTATTTGTAATGAAATCAATATTATCTTATTGTATTTCTAATCTTTGATCGATACAAGTACTGAACTATCTTAGATTTTTCTTAGGCATAACTAACCTTGTCTCATCCTCGTCTTCATTCTCCTGCAGAAGCTTACACTGCTTGACGAGCTCCACACTGGTGGCCATCGTGTCTCTGGTGAAGGATAACGCAGGGGACTGCAGAGTGCCCCTGCACAGCTGGTCACGTTGTTCAATGTAGTAGGATTGGAGTTCCACTGAGTCTTCGAAGATCTGGCTGTCGGTACGCGAGAGACGACGAGCTCTGAGAACAATAAATGAGTGGTGTTATTTCAGGACATTGAGCTTTTTCAGGAAGAACATCGTAAGCGAAAATTGCAATCGCTTTTTAGCTAAAATGAGTTTCTCCTTTTAAAATTAAGGTACTGTGGGACATTCACAGTCTAGATTATTATTTTTTAATCTTGAAAACACACCTTTCAAACACCGCGAACATATCCTGCTGGAAGTGATCGAGCCGCTTGTACAGGCCCTTGTCAAGCCTTCTCTTCACCAAGTCAAGTGAGATGGCGCGCACTTTCTCGCCGTTAGCTGCCTCATCATGTTCGGCAAGTTCGGCCATACTGTCGGAGTAGCATCTGGAAATAATTAAATGTGTTAAACCCAAAACAAATGAACGCGACCACAAAACTACTTATAAGATTTAGTCTCTGGTAAAACCGTAAATGTTCCTTTTATACATTTGTTTGTTGCTACGTCTTGCACAATCAGTGTTCTATTTCTGTTAAATTTGAAATATTGCCAATGAGATCACTAATTTATTATTCGAACAATCAAGAGATTTTAATTCTTTATTTTTGTAAACTTAAAGCATTCAATTTACAAAAATATTTTCCAGGTCAGGCAAACTCTGTAGGGGCAGGGTCGAGGTCTGCTGGGACCAAGGGTGTGATTCTGAAAGGAAGACTCGGCCCTGTTACGAAAGGCAACGAAGGAACAGGAGTGGGTTTTAGTCAGTAAAAGTCTGACACTATCTCCCGCCCCGCCCAAGAGCGGGGGATGACATAAGATGAATTTTCCCACCGAAAAAAAAGGGTCAGGCAAACTGTTGTTGGTTTTTTTATACCAGGAATATCTATTATGGCAGTAGTCCGGAGTCTGGATCTGTGAAAGCAATAGGACCCATCATGGTCTAAATTCGCTTGCAGATTTATGTAGGTACATGTCACGGATTAATAAGTCGCTCAATCCATTGAGTTCTACGGGCTTCACAAATATAAATAAAATCTGTTTATTCTGCCAGAAAATACGCATAAAATATTACTAAATAATAAGCTTGATAGCTCACCTGCCCTCTTCATCTTGGTGATTATAGACGCTGGTGAAAAGATTAAGCAACAGTTCTTGAACCGCTGCCGGGACATCCGGAACCGCGTCATCATCCTCCCTGCATATACAACACTTTTTATAGTTTACAATGATAATAATCATTTTTGAGATGCCAAACATAAACCAGATAAAATTTCTACTGAAAACGAAACCGCAAGCCATAAAGCCATTTCTCATAACATCAATATGTGACCATTTTGAAATTTCGGTTTTTCGCAAGTGTGTTGGAAATTATCGTTTAAACTGTGTGAGCTTTTTCATTGCACACTCGGCACTATAACACTTGTGCTCGGATGTCAGTACCACCTCGGCTGCAATAATTTACATCGCCCACTAATATTAAAACGAACTATTTATTATGCAAACATTAAGTTAAAATTGACAAACAGTACTAAACATAATATCGACATAACATAAGAGCTCATTGCATTTGAGAAATAGGCCGGTAAACCCGTAATTTAAAAGTACTAGTTTATGATAAACTTACTGGAAATGTAGCTTATTCAAAGGAGAATGTTTATTGTGTACCCTATACTAGTTCCCATTTGAGCGTACTATTTTATTGGGTAATAAAATAATGTTACGTTTTCATGCTTTCCGACTACTTTACAAAGAACCTTCAGGTGACGTAAGCGACATTCAAAATCAGGCAAAACAATATAAAAATACAAGATGTATATTATGTACACAAATGAAATTAGTAACATTAATATGTTAACCAATTGTTTCGATATACACCATGTTTTTTACATATCTAATAAATAATAAAATCTAATTCTTATCTTTTTAGAAATAAAGAAAATAAATTAACAGCAATCATTCATTAAGTTTTGAGTCTATATTTCGCACAAATGAAATAGAGTCGCAACTAAGATAAATATTTTATTTTGAAATAAATATTATTGCATTATACCTCAAGAAAAGCATTGCTACATTCGAGTCAATCGCACCCGTCACACTATGTACTTGCACCAATAAAGACCAAATTTTCAATAGTCAGAGAACTGTAACTTCAGAAATAAAAATGGTGGTTTGACATTGACAGTTTTTGTATCACGCATATAATATTATAAAGGCAAGTTTATATGTATTTGTATATGTGAGTGTGTATGTTTGTTACTACATCACGCACAAACAACTAAACGGATTGGACGAAAATTGGTACAACAGTAATCTATGTCCAAGCATAGCACATAGGACATTTTCTATCACGGTAGTATGTTCCCTTGGGTTAATTTTCAAATATCATGCGAGCGAAGCCGCTAGCACAATCTAGTAAAAATATGTCAAACAGCCATATAAATTATCTATTTGCCAGTTAAAAGTGATCTGATTATTGAAAAATTTGTCTCTAACCAATCTGCTGTTTGTTCATGCAATTTTAATTGCGTCTCTATAGTTTTATCGTGCGATGTTATTCCGAATGTGGCAGACGCACCTGATGTTGACACGGCCTGATCCTCTGCTAACCCCGCAAGGACGTTGCGTGGAAATATACATACATTACATTCAATAAGCAAACATTATATAACGATGGGCGCAAAATAAAAAAAGTTTTAAAAGAATAGAATAGAAATCCTTTTATTCGTGACAAACACAGCACAATGGTTACAAACAGTAAGTAAAAAAAAAACTGAACACTGGCGACCTGAGGGTTCCATACAAACTTACCTATGAAAACAGTTCAATCCCGAATTGAAGTTAAATTTCGAATCACAAAAAAAGTTTGTTTTTTGTGACGTAATTACAAATTTACAGTTTTCAGATTTTTCCTAGATACTAAACTTGAAATTTGGCATGAAGCAAGGTCTCATAGCACAAGACCTTGCTTCATGCCAAATTTCAAGTTTCTAGGTCTACGGGAAGTATGAATTTTGATTGCCTTGAGAGCGTCAATTTTTTTTTTATTTGATATAAACCAGTGCTTGACTGCGATCTCACCTGATGGTAAGCATTGATGCAATCATGGTGAGGCGCACTAGTTTATTAAGAGCCTATTCACTCTAGCCTTGAAGGCACCTAAATTATAGTTGGACGGGAAGACCGCAGCAGGCAAATTGTTCCAGTCCCTCGATGTACGCGGTATAAACGACGAAGCGAATCGCTTAGTCCATAAACAGCCGTACCTTTTTTTTGGTTAAATCAGATGTTTGATTTTTTCATAGCCTCAAGGGACCGCAGACTTGAGTTTAATTTCAACTCGATAGCTTTACGCGTTCCCGAGATGAAGGGTCTTGACAGACAGACAGACGCTCGGACAACTAAGTGAACCTATAAGGGTTCCGTTTTTTTCTTTTGAGGTACGGAACCCTAAAGCGTGCATGTGCCGTAAGGGTGATCAAGGGTTTATCTAGAATTTTGCGATTATCTGTCACTACACTTATTAAAAATATCATATTAAACAACATAGCAAATCTTTTTTCAAGTGCAAGTACAAGAAATAGTGTAATATCTGTTATTTTTTTTCCAATATTATAGAATATATCTTTACTATCTTATCTTAATGATACTTCATTCTATTTAAAATATCTATTATTATTTATTTGTTGACCACTCTTATCAAAATGCAGTATTTTTTAATCCAAGGGTTGACTAACTTGTTAGAGAATGTTTTGTCGCATTAAGTACGCCCACGTACATAGTTTAAATAAGTAAATATATATTTAGTACCTATTTTACTGTAATTACCCGAAAAATTGTAAAATACTTTTTTCACTAAGCACCCGTCATTATTTACCAATTACATAGCATTAACTAATAACCTATTAGTTAATGCTGTTTTCTGAGAAGAGGATTAAATTAACAAAACGGAAGTATTTTGTCAAGTTAATGCTCTTATTTCTAAACACAATAAACGAAACTTAAAAATAGCTTTAATTTTTACGTAGAATTTATTTTATTAAGAAAAGTTAAAAAACCAGGTACAATGATCCCTTTATACTTAAAACCCGTTTAAATTTCCAAGAACTAAACAATTATTTTTTCAATTCTATTTTGTTCTTGTCTAGCTGCTACTAATGGCTTATTTCAAAGTCAAATATTTTACTTAGTTTTTGTGTAATATTAAAACCTGTTAAAAGGGGAAAAAAAAAACTGTTTTTTTACTGGTCTGCATACAATAAAGTGGGGTTACTTTACAATAGGAACATGAGAAACTGTGTTTCTATTGGTTAATAAGCTTGTGCCATAGTTACCCCAATTGACTCGATAGCAATAGATAGATGATCTTTGCAGTCTCTTCATATGTATCATAGAAAATTTGAAACATTACAATAAAAAAAATATGACCAATTCTCACCTCAACATCTGCTTAGTCTGCAAACAAACCCGATGCAGGATCAAGGCATCTTTATAAATCTGCGAATCAGGCTCATTGTACTTGCAAGCGTTATCGAACATCAAGATGAAGTCCGAAGCTAGCTCGTTGACAGAGCTGTAGACGTTATTCTTTAGTTTATGGGCGATTTTCTCCATGTCTATGGGATTTTTGATTAGTTCGTAATAGTCTGGATACTCGATTTTGCTTGGTAGCTTCATGAAGATTAGGGCCAGTTGGCGGTTTGCTGTGGAAGGAATTATCATTTCGGTTCATATTCTTATTATTTATTGTAGTATGAAGACACTTATACTCCATTCTCAATAAAATTAGACATTTAAACAAATCTTTTTTACTGTCCCTTCAACCAATTATGACTTTTATTGCAGTGGTGGTGCGTTCAGGGGTGCCGACTCCGTGAAATAAACAGTGGGTACGAGCACCCCTGAGAATAGACATCAAGAAACAGATCAGTAACCGCCTTTTAGGGATGGACGTTTTTAATTACTCGATGACCTGTTTAGCGCACTGGTTTAGAGTGCCGGTTGAGAAGCAATTAAGGGTCGCGGGTTCGACTCCCGCACCAACACAAATGTTTGTTGATGAAACAGATATTTGTGTTGGGTCTGGGTGTTTGTGGTACCTTTGTTGTTTTTGGTTTCCATAGTTTGGGACCAGGACATTGTATGTGATGTTGTCTCAATTTATTATTTATTAACGATGCGGGCAACTTACCACGGATTAGTAGGTACAGGTAAGTTACGAATAAATTATAATATTTCTTGCTAATAAAAACTAGTTTAATTTTTATATAATGGTTTCATTTTATATTTATAACCAACATAAATAGTAATTAAGCAAGCAGTATGTAAGTAATAATAATAATATATTTTATTTTCTACCTACAATATACAGTTATTATCAAATATTTTAATAAGTATACAAAACAAATCAGTTAATACAATATATTGTAGGAGACTGGTGCCTAAGCTAGGCTCCAGGCCTGTGTTTCAGGACACCAGGTTCCCACCCCTTAACTTTTACATAACCTAGATTGTGTACTAACGCGCTGACAATGTAGTAAAATATGAAGACAGTAATGTGTTTTATTTAAAGTAAAAAGGTAGTGTTAGTATGTTATATGCATAGTGTATATGAGTGTGTGTGAATGTGTGCATGTGTGTGTATGTGCATTTGTGTGGTTCTAGTTCTAGTTACCTAAGAATGATTACACTATATTAGTTAGCATATGCTCGGTATCATCATAGTTTAGCTTTAATAGCCATTCAGTTAGCTGTTTTTTGCATTCATGTTTTTTGAGACTATAGATGTTTAGCAGTTTGTGAGTTTTATTATAGAGATGACTACCCAAATGTCCGAAGAAGCGTCTAGCAAGTCGTTTTTAGATGAGGGTCTTCACCCTCACCGTTTTACTGTAAGTAGGACATTTATTTATTTGTCGGTCGATCAGTGTGCATGAGCACCCATGAGGTTTTCTAAAAGCTGGCGCCCTTGGGTGCGTTGGTGGTTTATCAAATGGCGGATGTAGTAAATAGTTGGTATTGTAACTCTTTCTTTGCTTTCAATCCCGTTCTATGTCTACGGAAAAGAAGTCAAAATCGGTTGAACGGAGAGGAAAAAACGTTTGTTTAAATGTTATAACTGCGAATGGAGTATAAAAAGCATAGAAATATAAAAAAAACACTAACTCCTTTCTTCTATGAGAAAAAGCCATTTTAGTCCTAGTTAGCGTTACCGAACGTGACAGCTAAAAACACTAACTCCTTTCTTCTATGAGAAAAAGCCATTTTAGTCCTAGTTAGCGTTACCGAACGTGACAGCTAAAAACACTAACTCCTTTCTTCTATGAGAAAAAGCCATTTTAGTCCTAGTTAGCGTTACCGAACGTGACAGCTCAACGGTCTGTGTCGTGTACAAAAGAACATGAATATTTTAGTAATCAAAAAGTTACAATGAAAAAACTTTGTTATAGAGCTTTATGTCTTCGGGTAAGAACAGCCTTGTGGAGTCACAAAGAGCCTTGTTTGAGTTTTTTTTAAACACATATTTTTTTTCCCATGGTAGCCTGCTAAAATTCAAATTTTCGAAAGTTTTTCAATTTACAGCTCAATGTCGGATAGTATGGTAACAAAGACTATTTACTTACGTATAATTGTAATTATTTATTTACGTATTTACCCAACTATACTCATTAACAACATCATCAAAACTATCTAACTTAGAGATAAGGTAAAATGTTCAGTTCTTATTAAAATAGTACATTTTATCTCTTATCTAAGTGAAACACTTATGTTAATGGCTTTTAATGAGTACAATTATTGTCTAAATACATAATGTCATTACCGTAATTAGATATTTTTTGACCTTACTATCCGGTACTAAACTGCAAATTGAAAAAAAAAAAACGTAGAAAAAATTAAATGTTTCAGGCTACCCTTTTTTTAGGTGGGAAATCATGCATGCGCTCTAGGGTGGATGGGAGGGCTTGTCAGACTTTTACTGACTAAAACCTACTCCTATTTCCTTTCTTTGCCTTGCGTCCCTGGACCTCGGGGCGCCCTTTCATACGACCTATGGGCGGGCTACCCTGGAGCATTATCCTTAACCAAAGAAATAAAAACAACGTTCAACATTTATCTTCATACCTTTAGGGTCCCGATAATCCCTGATAGCATCATACAAGGTCCTCAGCTTCTGTTCGAAAGGCGACAACTGCCTCGCTTTCGGCGCCGCCTTGAACGTTTTCAAAGGAGTCTTCTTCTCGAAACTGCTGCTGTTATTTACTTCTTTGAGCTTCTCGTTCATCACTCGTTCCAGAAGATTCGCGTCTTCGTATATCATGGAGCCTTCTTCATTGAATTGACGGCAGTTTGAAAACATTAACCGGAAATCGGACACCATTTCTTCTATTGAGTTGTATCGGTCATTCTGAAATAAAGTTTTTGTGAAAAATACACGTGATTTTTTTTTTATGTTATGAACTAGTGCTCGGCTGCGAAATCACCTGATGGTAAGTATTGATGCAATCGTTGATAATAATAATAATAATAATTTATAATTTATTTATTTGCTAGAATGTAGGTGTACAAAGTAGTATGATCTTAATTTTAGTTAGGCCCATTTACATTCTACCATAACTTGTGGTGTGCAAATATTAATACAGTGCAAATATAATCATTAATTTAAAATGTCATAATAATGTGACATCATAGGTTACCAATATCTGCTATCACAATAATGTAATTAAATGGTCCATGCACATTGATAAAATGTCAAAATAATAAAAATCAAAGTCACCAATATCTACTATCACTATCAAATGTCAAATTCTATATAATAATTTTAATGTCCATGAATATTATAAAATGTCAAAAATATGATAATAGTAATTGTCAACTTAAAAATAAAATGAAAGTATTTATTGAACTTCATATGAATTTAAAATGTCAGAAACAAAAAATGTAAAATATTAAATGTCGGTTTAAAAATAGAATAAAAATGTAAATAGAACCAAAATTGCCATTACTTTCCTACTTTGCGTTCGTTAAATGACATATATTCATTGACACTGTAAAAACATTTTTGCGTCAGCCATTGAATCAACTTTTTTTTGAACATAGGTAAAGGTAGTTCTTTTAAGGCATTTGGTAATTTATTGTAAACCTTAATAGCCATTATAAACGAATTTCTTTTGAATAAATCAAGCTTAGATTGTGGCAAGCAGAGCCTATGTTTATCTCTAGAGGCAACATTCCTTTTAGTTACATCTCTATGTTTAATAAAATATTCTGGATGTTGTCGTACAAATAGACATAATTCTTTGACATACATGCATGCTAATGGTAATATATTGTATTTTTTAAACAGTGGTTTACAGCTATCCATATAACCAGCTCCACAGATTGCACGCACACATTTTTTTTGTACAATAAATGCTTTAGTGATATCCACCGAGTTACCCCACAATAAGAGACCGTATGAGAGTACGGAGGAAACATAACCGTGATATGCGCAAAGAGCCGCTTCCGTTGAAACTGTTGCTCTTAATCTTCTTAGTGCATAGATAAATCTGTCCAGTTTGTCACAAACATAGTCGACATGCTTTTTCCAATCGCAGTTTTGATCTAGTTGTATGCCCAGAAATGCAGTACTTACTACTTGTTCGATAGTAGTGTCATTATATTTAATATTTAGCGTTAACGGGTTTCTCCTATATGTTTGAAATTGGATCATTTTCGTTTTCTCCATATTAATTTGCAGGTTATTGGTGTTCAACCAGTGTATTATATTTTTGACAGCTTCATTTATTTCATGCTCGTAGGTGTCTACTCTTTCACCTTTCACAACAAGGGTAGTGTCATCAGCAAATAAAATCACTGTGTGGCGAGTGATATTTGGGAGGTCATTGATGTAGAGGAGGAACAAAAAAGGCCCCAATACACTGCCTTGTGGCACGCCGAAATTATTTTCCTTATAGTCGCTTCTATAAGAAACCTTTTTCCCATTATGTATTCTGGAGATTTCCACACATTGTTGTCGCTTTTTCAGGTAGCTTCTTAACCAGTCGTTCGCTTTTCCTCTTATCCCGTATTTTTCTAGCTTGTGTAAGAGCAATTCATGGTCCACAAAATCGAATGCCTTGCTCATGTCCAAGAGGATAGTCGCTACTGGTAAGCCTTCATTTACCGCCTGGGTGACAGTCTTCATCAAATTAAAACATGCCAATGACGTGGTACTATTTTTTCTAAACCCAAATTGTTCATCTTTAAGTATGTGGTACCTCATCGTAAATTCTTGGAGCCTTCTCAGCACGATTTTCTCCAAGATTTTTGACATGATTGGTATTAACGTCACTGGCCTATAGTTCTTTATGTCAGACGTATTACCTTTTTTAAAAAGTGGCTTTACTATTGACTTTTTTAAAGTCTCAGGGAATGCACCTTCTTCAAAAGAAAAGTTTATCAAGTAACTTAACGGTTGGCAAATAGATGAAGAGCACAATTTGATTGCCTTAGTTGTAATGTCATCCAATCCTACTGCACTTGTATTTTTAAGATTTTGAATTATTCTGAATACCTCCGAAGCATCAGTAGGTTTAAGAAATATTGTGTGTTCATTATTACCATCCATAGTCCTATTTATTTCGTCAAAATTGTATTTAAAATTGTTATTATTTGTCGATTCTATATAAAATTGATTAAAATTGTCACTTATTTCCTTTGGGTCTTGAATTGTCCGGTTATCTTTAGTTATTTTGTCAATTTGCGTTTTAGCGTTTAAATCATCAATATTTTCATTAATCACCGCCCAGGTGGCTTTACACTTATTTTTATTATTAGCAATATACTTTTTACTTTGTAGCTGTCTAGATTTATATATACACTTTTTGAGAATTATACTATATGTTTTATATTTTTTGTTTAGTTTCTTTCTCTTAGTTTTATTGTGTTGTTGACTAAGATAAAGAAGCCTTTTTTTTACACATGATTTTTTTATGCCTTTTGTCAACCATTTGTGGTTCCCTTTATAAGATGACCTCTTTTTTAAGTATATTGGAAAGCACAAGTCAAAAAATAATTTAACAAGACCATGAAATTCCGCAAATGCTTCTTGAAAACAATTTTTCTCGTATACGCTTGAAAAACTGAGAGTTGATATGCAACTACAGAACTTGTCCATGTTTTCTTGACTAAAGTCTCTGACCTCCTCATACCAACTGCATATTTCGGACGTTTTATTAATTTTCATCGATAGCGTCTGTCCGGTTTCATGATCGGACAAGGCTAGATGATGCACCTCCGGTTTAGCTTGCTTGACATTGCTTGCTATCTGATCTAAACATGACAACTGTCTTGTGGGCGTTTTAATATGCAATTCGATATTAAAATTCTTCAAAATAGTTTTCAGACTTTCACAGCTTTTGTTTGGCTTTAATATGTCCAAGTTCCAATCCCCGCATAAAATAATTTTTTTACGCTTTCTCGTCAATCTTACCAGAATCTGTTCTAGATTTTCGAGAAATATTTGAGGGTTGCTATTTGGAGTTCTATATAAACAAACAATAATAATATTATTTATTTCTACGCCACAACATTCAAAATTAAAATTACATGTCAAGTCATTAATATTAGTCAATTTTTTATACTTCATATTATTATTGAGCAGTATGCATACCCCTCCTCGTTTATTTTCACGTGAGTATGATGCAACTAATAGGTACCCAGGGATTTTTAAAAGCATTTCTGTACCTTTTTTAATAAAAGTTTCAGTCAGACATACTACATTTATTTTTGGGCCTTGTTGCGATAGCTCGTGGATGGCGAATGTTAATTCTTCCGATTTGTTAATAGCGCCAGCTATATTCTGGTGAAAAATTCTAAAATTAAAATCTGAATTAGGGACGAAAACATTTTTGTTTTGGCAAGGATAACTCTGCATCGGATTTCATATTTAAACACGGTATATTTTTTTTGAAATAATATGGAATGGTTCCCTTCTTATGGGTGTCGGTGTTTATCATTACCTGCTTACTCAAAGAGGCATTATTAGAGTTAATATTTTGACAATTATCCCCTGAATTCTTTTTACGCTGAAAGTAGAATGGAATAGTGCCTTTCTTAGGAATAGTTGTGCATTCTGTTTTAGCCTTCACTGTATTAATTAATAACTTAATATTTTTAAAACATAAAAATGTCTTGTCATAATAATTTGAGTCAATGTTAAAATTAATTTTCTTACATGATGGTGAGGCGCACTAGTTTATTAAGAGCATATTCACTCTAGGCCTGAAGACACCTACATTATAGGGAAGACTGCAGCAGGCAAGTTGTTCCAGTCCCTCCATGTTCGCGGTATAAACGACGACGCGAAACGCTTAGTCCAGACCGTAGAGGTCGAGAGGGGTTTTTTCTAAATTTTTGGGACCATGTGTTAATTTTTACACAGATAGTTGTTATATGCCATCATTATTATAATACTTTAATAAACGGTCATTAGCGAAGGGTTTATGGCTTACAACCATGAAGTGTACGCCTCTTAGATCTAGATCTTGATGGTAAATTGTTATGAGCCTTGGTTCATGAATAGTGATATTAGTAGAAAACTGATTGTTGTTGTTGTTGTGTTGACTGGCCTGTTGGTCTAGGTGTTAGTGGTCCTGACTGCTATGCCGGAGGTCGTGGGTTCGATTCCCACCCAGGACAAAATTAAATGTTTGTGTGATGAGCATGATCATTTGTTGTGGGTGTAATAATTTATCTATAATATGAATGTATTTAGAAACATATAAGTACCTATGTTTATCAGTTGTTTATTACTCATAACACAAGCTCTGCTTAGGACTAGACGGCATTGTGTGATAGTTGTGGAATATTATTATTATTACTGTTCTTAGACTCAGATCTGGATGGATATTCCATGCAAGAGATTTGCCTTCATGGTTAAGGAAATCGCTTTACCCAATTGCGAGAAATGTGGAGTTGTCGAGGATTTACAACATTTAGTGATGGAATGTGTCCAATATGAGTACTTACTTACAATAGAAACAATTTGATTAGATCCCGGAATTTGAACAGAGCATGTTCCATAAAATACTATCCTAATAAATTGGCGACAATGCGAAAGGTTTGTTTGAATTTATGGGTCACGTTTTTTGATGTACAATGAGGATCAGTCATGATTTTTGGGGACAATGCTTACTTATAGCGTCAAAAAAAACCAGTAAATACTGTGAAGAAATTATTTAAATCTGTCATGATCGGTCTTCACCGGCGAATGAATACGATCAAGCCGTTCGTCGCACGGATCATGACAGATGACGTCATCGTAAACAGTCCAGCGAGTACTTTAATAAATCCACTATTTTTTGACAGATTTTAATAATTAAAAAAAATTAAATGCTCAGTAAATTATTACACATACGATGTACTTAGTAAAAATCGGATTTCCTATTATGTAATTGATCCTCATTGTTTGGGATATGATAGGACTTCATGCGCTATGCGTAAAAGCCTCTATAAATAAATTTTAATTAATAGTTGTTCTGGGTTTCCTGAGGTTACGAGTTTACATGTTATGTGAACATCTACGATACAGGAATTATTTGTATACTGGAGTCATTACGAACCTGGGAACTTAATTATAAATCATTAAGTACGTCAAAGGAATGTGACAATGGTGTACAAATCGTTATCTATAAAGGGATGCCGCTCGTACGCAGTTACCTGCGTCGCCTCCGAGCGGCATTGTTTTACCCCAGCTAAGGCAAAACACATTGTCTGTAATATTTTGCATTATTTCCTGAACATCTCACAGCCTTTTTTACAGTTACAAACAATACCAAGATAGTTCCATAAGCCCTAAATGTGCGAGCGAGAGGTTCGATAAGAAATATTTATGACTCAGTTCGCACGTTTGAACGGCTCAAGTTATAGGATAAGCAAGGTTCAAAAAAAAAAAAAATTATTTTCAGAACCGGCGAATGCGTGTCTTGTTCCTTTTTTTTAAGTTGGCTAGACAAACGACAACATCAATACATTTTTACTAGCTATTGTTACTTTTATTTACAATTGAAATTGTGGAATGATCAAATTCTGAGAATTTGGTCATTCATTTAGTGCCATAAAACAGTGCCAGATTAGCTTTCTGAAGCCTAGTTCTCGGTAATGGCTGAGTTAATAGATTAAAAAAAATAATTATAGATTCATAAATTATCAACATATAAATTTTTCGCTTGTTTTCCCTTCTCCTTTCAAACGGCTTTAATCTTTAAAATATGTTTACACAAAAAAATTGCTGACACCTAAGGCTGCTATACACCTAAGGGGAAGGTTCCCCTTGAGTCACTTTGTCTATTTATTAGTGAAAATTTCATGAAAAGTCATTCAGTCGTTTTTGAGTTTATCGCGGTCATACAGACAGACGTAGTGGGGGACTTTGTTTTATATAAGTAAGTATATTAAATTGACGACCGCGGGGTGACCTGGTGAGGATCGCAGAAATCCGATGGATGCGAGACGCACAAAACAGTTAGTTGTGGCGACATTTGGGGAAGGAAAATCTCCAGCAGTGGACGTCCTACGGTTGAAATATGATGATGATTAAATTGACAACATACCTTAATATTAGCCTCAATAGTGATCATATCAATAGGTTTATCAATGACATTGTAATACTCCGGGTAGAGCTTCTTGCTTGGTTTCTCCATGAACAGCAACATGGGTTGTCTTCCGTCTGAACAGGTGAACTCCACCATTTGTTTGGATATATAATGTAACTTCTTCTTCAGTGGTAGGTTTGTTTTGTTAGGGGTGCTTACGGGAGAAGGAGCTACAGCGGGCACAGGGTTGAGACGTGGACGACCTGGAAATAAATTGAATTTAATTCAGATATTTCTTACGCATAATGAATGTGTTCCTGGTCCGATGATGGAACGGACTTGGTGAAATTAAATTGTGCAATTCCAACGCACACTGCCTGAAATGTAATCGATAGAAAACCGACAGGCCAGCAACTCGGCGTCGATGCTCAAGGCTTTAGAGTTTTGACTCGACAAGTGCATCATCACCGATGATCCTCTTGGCTCGCTTCTCAATCGACTCCAGAGCATCAAGCTGGTATTTGGCAGACCCATCCCAACAACGAGAGCAGTATTCCATACATAAAACAACGTTTTGTCTCTGAAAGTACTGGTCCGATTGCTGAAATTTTTTCACCGATAGAAAGCTGCTTTATTCCTGAGACATAGGCTATATTTTATGCGCGGGCTTGCGGCGCGACGGACGACGGACGGTAACCGTGCCGGTACCGTAACGCGCGCCTCAAGGAGATGTCAGCAACTGTAGGGGCCAGCAGGTTCGAAGCCTACTGGGGCCAAGGGTCTGATTCTGAAAGGAAGACTCGGCCCTGGTACGAAAGGCAATGAAGAAACAGGAGTGGGACTTTAGTCAGTAAAAGTCTGACACTATCTCCCGCCCCGCCCAAGAGCGCGGGATGTCATAAGGAAAAAAGGCTATATTTTATGTACGCGGGTGAAGCCGCGGGCAACAGCTAGTGTAATATAGTTTTTAAAGCCACTTACAATATTATGGATCGAAAATGTCTGAATAATATTTTTTTATACTAATACTATAAGGAGAAAAAATTGTATTATAAACATTCTTATTTGTTACACTGATATTACAAACTTTGTATGTGTGTGTGCACGTTTGTTACTCCTTCACGGTCAAACGTCTCAATGGATTTGGATGAAAAGTGTCACATGATTAGATCACATCCTAAATTAGCACATGGGATAATGATATATATAGAAAGAAGAAGAAAGGTTAACATATTATTTGCAGGAAGTGACGGTTTCTCAACTCTGTATTTATTATAAAGCAAGAGTGTGGCATTATTTTATAGAAAAGAAAGCATGCACGAAGTGTAAGCACATTAACTTTTTAATTATTTTGACAAATTAGATATATACAGAGAGTGTGAAAATAAAAAAAGAAAAAAAAAGTCGAAAGAGAGGGAGTAAGTAGTAAAAAGCTGCATACCCCTAACTTTACCTCTTGGTCTCGGTGTTTGTACTTGCGCCTGATTCTTCACCGACGATAGACTTTCATCATCGCTTGACGAACTCTGAACGATGTCCAGCAACTCCTGTACACGTTGCTGCATTATTCTGTCAACAATACAGTTATGCCATGAAATATCATCCATCTTACAGCCCTTGTCTCAGAGTCATAGCCTGTCTTCTTCCATGCATGTCTGAGCAACTCTGGAACGCAAAGGGCAACTGAAGGATCTGGGGTTTAGTCAGTAAAAGTCTGACAGTAGCTTTCACTTTACCCAGAGAGAGAGAGAAGTTATTTGAGTATTACCCCGCCAAAAGATCGATAAGAGCAGTGGTATCCCAGTGGTAATGGCCTCGACTTACGAGTTGTAGGTCGCGGGTTCAAACTCAGCCAGACGCATTACTTTGTGTAATTCATTTTGAACTTAAAATGGTGAAGAAAAATATCGTGAAGAAACAGTATCTCCTAGAACCAAAAATTCGAAGATATATGTGACATCCATCAAACCGCACTGGGTCCGCGTGGTAGATTATCGCCCATTCCTTCTCCTAGAGTGGAGGCCTGAGTCCCAGCAGTGGGAACATTGCTTGCATTGACTATTCTATGCCAAAAAGAAAAACATGGCCACCATCTTCTTGTTAACCAAATCATTGCTCACACGTTGTGTCATTTCGTACTCTTACAGCAATCCAAATTCATACACAAAACTTACCTCATGAAATATACATAAATAGCTATAACGTTCCAAAAGCCAGACCTCTCCTCTGTGAGAAAGAACCGGTTGCAAAAAATACCACGTGGTAAATATTCCAGAAAAAGTAAAACGCTATCCAAATCTTTCTTCAAATTCCATTGTTTTAATAATAGGGTACCTATATTAGCACATTCCTTTCTTAGCAAAAAAAGTATTTTACACCGAAACTACTCCCCTAATTGATAAGCTTAACGACCTACCTTTTGTGTCATGGTTGTATTGTTATTAGGAGGACTAGTTCTCAGTAATGTATGAAAGGGAAGGAACAATAGACTCTCCCTAGCTAATGCGCCGAGTCGGACGCGGAATTCACAATTAAAGACATTAATTATCTCTCAAAAAAATCTGTCTAGTAATATTGTGAGTTATATAAAGTGACACTGGAGCTATCTAAGAAAATTAGAAAACGAAGAACTGCTAGCGTTTATTTGGACGAAAGTCAAGAATACGAGTCTAATTAAATAAATTAAAGTGGTCGACATGGACTCAGCGATCATTGTACCGATAGTCGTGTCAGCCTATTGCGTAATACTCCAGAGCCTCGACCAACACCTAAGAAGGCTTTCGGTAGGCGACTAGATCAAGGGCTTGATTCAGAGGGTGGTACTCTTGGACACGGCTCGTATAGTTAGGAGGTTCCTTTCTCTGGAGCCCTGACACATTTTTTTAAATTCAATTAATCCATATTTGTGCAAAAAACTTACTTCATGAAATACACAACACAATAATTCGTCTATAACGTTCCCACTGCTAGGACTCAAGGTTTTTCTCTATGAAAAAGATCAAGTCGCAAAAAATGCCACGCGGTAATAAATGGTCACCGAGTCAGTAAAAACTTTGCATTTATTTTGGGCTTCGCCACAATCAGGTAAGTATTCCAGTAAAAGTATAATACTATCTTAACTTTTCTTCAAATTTCATTGTTCTTAAAATAGGGTTACTTACCTGGGTGATAAAAAAGGTATTTTTATTGTAACTGCCTAATCCTCTAAATGATAAGCTTAATCACCTACCTATGTGTTAGTCGAGTCGGGTACATACCTGTACGCTATTAGCAAGATTAGTTCTCAGTAATGAATAAAAGGGAAGGAGCAACAGGCTCCCCACCTAACCCTACCCGTTGGCCGCTTATAAAAAGGCGGAATTTCCAGTTTTGAAATCAGTCTCGAGTTTGTGCGCCACAGAGTAAGCAAGTTCTAAGTTCGTGGATTTTGTGAAAACTTCTTAAAATTGAGTTCATAATATTCGTGTGCCTGTTACGATATTTTCCAAGGTAATATATATAAATTTTATATTGTTTTTATTTATATTGTATAATTTAACTAAGATTTAGTACTTGATATAATATTATTAGTATTTCAACATTTACATTTTATTTTTGTCAAAAAATATCAAAAAACGTTTAAAAGAATATTAACTCATGTTAATGATTCAATAATATTAACTTAATTCTTTTGTTGTTTCAGATATCAACATCGTCTTTGATCAAGTAACGACCGGAGAGCTGTTCAACTATAATTCCTGTGAAGCTGTAAATCACTTAGTGAAAATGTTAGTGAACAGTGCAACGTTTAATCTGTATACCTCCATGAAAGTGATCGCAGTAACCTTTCTATCAACTAGAAACCGAAGAACAGTTTCAATGAAAATGTTAAAGACGCTGTATAAAATGAGACAGTCTGTGAATGTATAGTGCTTTAACCTACTGAACTAACGAGTAAAGTCCAAAGCTAGCAGTTCTTCGGTTTAGAAACCGAAGAACTGCTAATGTGGTTTAGAAACCGAAGTACTGCTAGTGCAAATTTGGGAGAAAGTCAAGAATATAAAGGTCACAGTGTGTTAGCCTTAGTTGCGGACCTGTTTTTCGGTTTACAAACCGAAGAATTGCTAATGTCGTTTAGAAACCGAAGTGCTGCTAGTGCTGATTTGGGAGAAAGTCAAGAATATAAAGGTCACAGTGTGTTAGCCTTAGTTGCGGACCTGTTTTTCGGTTTACAAACCGAAGAATTGCTAATGTGGTTTAGAAACCGAAGTGCTGCTAGTGCTGATTTGGGAGAAAGTCAAGAATATAAAGGTCACAGTGTGTTAGCCTTAGTTGCGGACCTGTTTTTCGGTTTACAAACCGAAGAATTGCTAATGTGGTTTAGAAACCGAAGTGCTGCTAGTGCTGATTTGGGAGAAAGTCAAGAATATAAAGGTCACAGTGTGTTAGCCTTAGTTGCGGACCTGTTTTTCGGTTTACAAACCGAAGAATTGCTAATGTGGTTTAGAAACCGAAGTACTGCTAGTGCACATTTGGAAGAAAGTAAAGAATATAAAGGTCACAGTGTGTTAGCTTTAGTTGCGGACCAGTTTTTCGGTTTAAAAACCGAAGAACTGCTAATGTGGTTTAGAAACCGAAGTACTGCTAGTGCAGATTCGGGAGAAAGTCAAGAATATAAAGGTCAGTGTGTTATATATTTTGCCTTTGTTGCGGACATGCTAGATTTATTTTTTTCTGTATAACCTTAATAAACCATTCTTAAAAAAAAACTGTTTTTATATTTCACTTCATTTAAGAGATACAAATATTTTAGTAATAGGTCACTGACCTTCTAGTAAAGTTTTTCGCCTAAATGTCTTGGACGAAACAAAATTTCAGTCTCTTGTAAACTGTAAACTCTTGTAAATTGTAAAAATTGCAAGGCTCTAACGTAAACTGGAGAAAATCTATACTTATAAAATAAATTGAATATATCAGAAAAATAAATGGCAGGGGGTGTTACTAGACCGACAAAGAACCCAAAAATGTGATTAAAAAATTTTTAGTCTGGCTGTCTTTTTGTTCAGGCATCACGCAAAAACTACCGGTTCGATAACGATGAAACTTGGTATAATTATTCTTTAATATCCTGGGCACCACACTGGGTTTACTTTTTATCCTGGAAAAGTATATACAATAAAAAACAAACTTAATTTTGCGGTTCGATCCTTAGTCCCAATTACTGTACCAACTGCAAATAATAAGTTTGTCGTAGGTTACGTCACCCGCAGTGGAGTTCACTAAGGGGCACTGCACACGGCTAAGATATTATAATATTTTATCTAAAGAAACAATATCGGTCGCCATACAATTCAATGGACTATCACACACGATGAAGATAATAAATAATACTTCATATTTTCGTATCGTAAGATGAATTTGTATGGCGAACGATATTGTATTTAAAGATAATATTATAGTTTCTTAGCCGTGTGCAGCGCCCCAAGTAATGCTGTAAATGTAGTGCTGAGTGTTGAATTTGGCTTGCACCGTTCGCAGCACACGCGTGTTAGTTAGTTCTGACTATTTGGTACCTACCTACCTACGTCATGATAGTTAGCTATCAGAAGCGTGGTTTGTAGAAGTAAAGGTAAATTACTACAAGCATATTATTATGGGAAGTGTCGTTTCCAACAAATGAAAAAAAAAAAAAAACATTTTTTGTGTGAGCTTTCCATCTGCAAGACTGCCAGAACCTTTAGGTACTAGGTTATAATAAATCTGTAGAAGTTTAGTTTAGTGTCGCTATAACTTTTATACATTAAAATTGTGTGTAACTTGATATATTACTTAGGCTTTGTTTCATCGCAATTGGTTGACTATATCGAAAGATAAATATAGGTACTACATTCATTGACTGTTAGGCGGTAGTTACGAAGTTCGCCGGATCAGCTAGTATAGAATAAAAATACTATCAATAACCATAAAGACTATTGTAGATTATTTTATTCTACATTATTATAACGTTGATTAAGTTCAATATTGATTCACAGCTCATTTTCCTCATAAAAATTCTAAATTTTTATCCAACTGCCTCAGAAAGTCGTAAAAAATGTACCTACCTGCCTATAATAAATAAAGGTATTTCTTTTTTTTTATTTTGTAAAATTTAGAAGGTAAAGGTTAAATTTTAATTAATTTAAATTGTGTAGGTATCACTAACTAAAGTATCAGTAATCTGGTCTGGCAGGAATGAAATACGAGTTTTCGGAAATCCGATAGTTAGGTACCCAGATACTCGTAGATTCTATTGAATGAACATAATTTAAACCGTGCTATTGATGTAGAAATTTTAATGAAAATTTATCTATCTGTTCAATTGAACAATTAAACTATTTTAGGATTTAGTCTAGCCGCTAGCCTACCCTCACTAACGTTATGTAAGTAATGAACCTCTTTCTAGAAAGAAGAATCAAACATCTCCCAGTATTTTATATAATACTAGCTTCTGCCTGCCAGCGGCTTCGTCCGCGTGAAAGTAGGTTTCTCCATACAAACTTTAGACCCCCGTTTAGCCCATTAGGAGCTGAATTTTAAAAAATTCCTTTCATTATGCTCGCTTACGTCGTGAAAGGAACCTTTATGCAAAATTTCACGTTCCCAGTTCTAAATATGTACGCCTTGGTGGGGGCACTGCCGTATAGATACTTTAATTATTTATTGTACACTAAAACAACCCCTTCGGCCACTTTGGAAACCAGTTTCGAAAACAGAAATATTTTTCTTTAATGGAAACTCAGTTTCCAATAAAGAAATATATTTCGGTTTACGAAACTGGTTTCCAAAACAGAAGGCCGGATCTTCTTTCAAAACTTTTCGAAAAATAACTATTATTCAAACATTACAGTAAAATCGGGGGGCACGGCATTGCCCGCGCCAAGGCGTGCGCGAAGCAAACACTGCCGTACCATCCTTTACTGGAACCATTTCGCCGCATTTCAGGCCCCTATTTGAAAACCTCTGGATAAGACCAGAACGCAGAAATTTTCGTCATCCAGTAAGCTATAATCACATACTCCGGTCCTGATCACCGGAATAGAACTAGTACTTCCCATAAACTAAATGACCTAAACTATCATATATATCACAACATTAACTATAATAATAAAGAAATCGCAGTAAGGAACCTTAGACTTGGCACGACTTTGTCTAGATTTCATTTCTTTTTATAGATAAACAAGCTGCTCCATCGAGACTTGGCTAGTTTTTTACAGAATGTTTTTGGTGAGATATTATTTTGCCCAAGATCTTCAGATTATAAGGTTAGGGGTAAAGGTTTTTTATATAACGTGTGCTAAGTGTTAATGAGGCTATCTATGGATCGGACGACTCTAATGCACGGTGAAATAAATCTAAAATAGTGGTTTTTCTGTCTAATTTCCAGGTATGGTGTTGTCGATCATAGCGCCAGTATTTATTTCTTGACTCGCCTACTTGCTCAGACAACATACCTATGGGTAAAGGGCTGATGTCTATGATTTGACGGCCATGAAATTATATTTTGTGCATCGTAACAGGCATATAAATCCAATTGTATTATTATTACATTTATTTATATTTTAATACATATTTTATACATTTTTAAATATTTCCAAAAAAAACATTTAAAATTATAAAAAATAGTTGCCCACCGGCATCGGGAACAGGGTCTTAGCTACCGGTGGTCAGGGCTCCTGAGAGAGGAACCTCCGGACAATACGCGCCGTGTCTAAGAGTACTGCTTTCTGGATCAAGCCCTTGATCCAACTGCCCAACGAGAGCCTCCTCAGATGTTGGTCGAGGCTCTTTGATTTTAATCCATTGGCCGTCACGACTATCGGCACAATGACTGCCGTATCCACTTCCCACATGTCGACAACCTCACGAGCCAAGTCAAGATACTTAGTTTGCTTATCTTTCTCAGCTTTCGTCATGAGGGACCGCTAAATCAACAATCACTGTGCGACACTCTGGTCGATCTATCACCACTATATCAGGCAGGAATGCTGACGTGGCGGGAACAGACAATTTTTTTTTTTTTAGTGTCAGCACTAATCGATTAATTTCGCGAAATAAAGTATTTTCAAGTACTTTATTGTTCTCATAAAGTATAGAGTACTATTACCTGAAATAACGTACAATACTTTATTATAAAGTACGGATGGCAACCCTATTTGCAGCTACAGATTTACAAAAGGCATCTAATTTTTCTATTACGAAGTCACTTGACAGCACTACTTAAATAGTATGCAGATCATCCACCAACCATGTCTCTATGCCTTAGATATCTTGGTGACAGCGACTATCACAACACAGTGTTGGGCACGCTATAATCATGGCGGTAAGTCCCCTCTTTAAGGAGTGACTGGAAAGACATAACGGCGTCCTCACCTTCCGCATGACACAGGTTCTCACCGGACATGGTCAGTTCGGCAGGTTCCTGAACCGGATTTGTGCGGAAGTGACGCCTGGGTGCCACCACTGTGTGGACCGCCCGGGGGACACGGTGGAAACGGTAGAGGTGTTCCCCGCTTGGGCAGAGTGCCGCCGTGTCCTCGTGGGATCGTCGGCAAAGATCTCTCGCGCCGAGCCTTGGTACAGGCCATGGTCCGAAGCGAGGAGTGGCATGCGGTCGCCTCCTTCTGCGAAGCAGTAATGCTAGCAAAGGAGAAGGCCGCGGTGATTTTATACTAACCCACACTTAATTACTGCTGGATTATTTTTGTGCCCCAAGTGCAGTAAAAATTCAAAAACTATTATCCAGGCATGTAAGGGACGGGACATAGGGCGGGTTTCTGAATTGAATATTTTGAGTTAAGTATGCCTCAAACCGTACTTTAACGCCAAATTTTGACAGGTTTTCAGACTAAAGTAGAGTTTGAGAAATACTCAACTTCATCGGGGATTATTCCATGACGTAAGGCTTACGGGTTTGTTGATGACAACATCCAACTTGTTAAACTCCGTTACTGTAGCTCGACAACAAGCACAACGTAATTGCGAAGTGGTCCCCGTAATAACTTTAAACACTCTGCCAACTACAACTGTTAAACATAATTTGGGGTCTGAAATTTCAGATTTAAAAATAAATATTTATTTGATATAAACTAGTGCTTGACTGCGATCCCACCTGATGGTAAGCAGTGATTCAATAATTATGAAAAACTTGAGTTTGAGAAAGCAAAAAATTACCCTAAAAAGACCAGGCACGTAATAATAAAAAACATAATCAATAAAAAATCTCTACATCACCTGTCATCACCTATTTCGATTCTATCGGCAATTCTGGTAAATAATGATAATCATTATTTACCAGAATTACCACATTCCTTTATAAAAAAGATATTTTACACCGAAGCGACTAAGCATCTAATGGATAAGCCAACTACTTATCTTTTGTGTTAATTGGGTGTTGGGTAGGGTTCTTTATTACGAGAACTAGTGATCAGTAATGTATGAAAAGGAAGGAACAATAGGCTCCCTACATAACGTGCCAAGTCGGACGCTTACAAAAAGGGGAATTCACAAATAAAGACATTTATCTCTCTAAGAGTATTACAAATTCTCTTACAAAGAAATTTGAAACACTTCTAATTGACTGTAAACGAAGATAAAAACGAAAAATATAACTAATATTACAATAATACTTCGAACGTTTTAGTGAAGAATAAGTATTAATAATAAAATTCTAAGAAAACTAAAAACCGAGGAATTGCAAGTGTTTATTTGTAAGAAAGCCAAGAATACAACTGTATAATATTGTTAGATTATATAAAGTGTCACTCTGCAGCTATCTGAGAAAACTAGAACTGTAGAACTGCTAGTGTTCATTTGAAAGACAGTCAAGAATTCAACTTCTAATAATATTGTGATGCAGCTAGCTGAGAAAACTAGAAACCGAAGTGCTAGTGTTAAAGAGAGGTATTCAAAAAGGTATTTTACTCAGAAACAACTAATCACCTAATTGATAAGCTTAACTACCTGCCTTTTGTGTTAATTAGGCGTTGGGTATGGTACGTTATTAGGAGGATTCGTTCTTAGTACTGTATGAAAGGGAAGGAACAATAGACTCCCTACCTAACGCGTTGAATTGAATGCTTACAAAAAGGTGGACTTTGAAATTAAAGACTAGCTCTCAAAAGAATTCCATATTCAGAGAAAACCTGAATAGGTTTAAAACAATCTTATCTGCCAGTAAGCGTAGAAAAAAAACCCAAATAGGTATGTATTTTATAACAGTTACAATAATACTTCGAACATTTAAGAAAGTCAAGAATACAACTGTTTAATAATATTGTGACACTACATACAGTGACACTCAGCTATCTAAGAAAACTAGAAACCAAAGAATTGCTAGTATTTTAGTATTGCTTCGTATGTATCACCGTGTACTATGTATGTTTTTGTGTACAATAAAGAATTAAGATTAAGAAGCTATTGTTTATTTGGAAGAAAGTCAAGAATACAACTGTCTAATATTGTGACACTATACTCCATTTGTTTAGGTAAACGTAAACAATCTTGATATGTCTATTTATTTAAAAAAATCGTATAAAAGACATAAAAGATTATTTAAATTTAGTTAATTACCAAACATCGGTATAGGTAAATAACAAATTGTAAACAGTTTTAGATAAAATTTTTAGACAATTTTTAGATTGATGTCAAGATTTTGTTTACATTTTGTTAATTACCTAAACAGATGGAGTATCGATAGATACGTGTGTGGGGGCGTGTCGGGAAACTTTTAGAATAAAGTCCGTTTCATATAGTAAAAATTTTAATGTATGTTCACAAAAGTTCTTGAAAATTATCAAAATTAAATGTAAAATAAAAGTAGATAAAACTATACGCGATTAGCGTGTGTCTTTTCCCACCGATGTAAGGATGGAAAAAGCCCAGGGAATCCTCGATAACCGTGGGAAGCATTACTCATGGAATTTTACGCTTCGCACTTGTTTGCAAGTGTGCTGGGCCAGCATCATGGCATCGTAACACACTACATAAATTGATCTTGAGCAGCTTTATATGTATATCTATTTATATTTTTAAAGTAAGATTTTGCAGTCGCAACGTTTTTTATATTTAGATAAGTGTATAAGTAGTATATATAAGTGTGTAGTGACTTGTATCAGTATTATTTTTAATTATTTGACTTCACCAGAATGATTTTATTATTTGTATAATTTTGGAAATATTTGCATGCCATTGTCCAGGGCAAACATTACGATTTATATTGTGTATCAAGATGCAAGCATGCTGACAATTTAGTTGGTCATGTATAGGTATATTGTATTCATATTTGAGCAAATAAATGGTTATATTATCTAACGTTTTATCTTATCGTAATTAACGGTTCAGATTTTGTATTTGGTTTTTTTAATTTTATATGCACAGAAACACGTTTACACTATTATATCAGTAACTACTACAACAGTTTATTACTTCCTTATCATAAAGTTTATGAAATAAAAAGAATAACTAAAATAGTATACTACATCCTGAGACAATCTAACAAAATTCAAACATGTCCCATACATGTCTAATCGCCGCCATCTTTTTGCTAGTCAAATAATCGCATCTCACACATTTTTTTAATTTACATAATCCATATTCATACATAAAACTTACGTCATGAAATATTATAACATTATAATTAGTTTAAGACGTTCCCACTCGTAAGGACTCAGGTCTCTTTTCTGTGAAAGAGGACAAGTCGCAAAAAATGCCACGCGGTAATAAATGGTCACCGAGTCAGTAAAAACTTTGCATTTGTTTTGGGCTTCGCCACAATCAGGTAAGTATTCCAGTAAACTATCTTAACTTTTCTTCAAATTTCATTGTTCTTAAAATAGGGTTACTTACCTGGGTGATAAAAAAAGGTATTTTTATTGTAACTACCTAGTCCTCTAAATGATAAGCTTAATCACCTACCTATTGTGTTAATGAGGAGTTGGGTACGTACCTGTACGCTACTAGGAAGATTAGTTCTCAGTAATGTATGAAAGGGAAGGAGCAACAGGCTCCCCACCTAACCCTACCCGTTGGCCGCTTATAAAAAGGCGGAATTTCCAGTTTTAAAATCAGTCTGAGTTTGTGCGCCACAGAGTTAAGCAAGTTCAAAGTTCGTGAATTATGCGAAAACTTCTTATTAAAATTGAGTGCATAATATTCGTGTGACTGCTACGATATTTCCCAAGGTAATATATATAATTTATATTGTAATTGTTTTTATTTCTATTGTATAATTTAACTAAGATTCATTACTTGATATAATATTATTAATATTTCAACATTTACATTTTATTTTTGTCAAAAAAATATCAAAAAACGTTTGAAAGAATATTAACTTATGTTAATGGTTCAATAATATTAACTTAATTCTTTTGTTGTTTTAGATTTCAACATAGTCTATGATCGAGTAACGACCGGAGAGCTGATCAACTATAATTCCTGTGAAGCTGTGAATCACTTAGTGAAAATGTTAGTGAACAGTGCAACGTTTAATCTGTATACCTCCATGAAAGTGATCGCAGTAACCTTTTTATCAACTAGAAACCAAAGAACAGTTTCAATGAAAATGTTAAAGACGCTGTATAAAATGAGACAGTCTGTGAATGTATAGCTGCTTTAACCTACTGAGCTAACGAGTAAAGTCCAAAGCTAGCAGTTCTTCGGTTTAGAAACCGAAGAACTGCTAATGTGGTTTAGAAACCGAAGTACTGCTAGTGCAAATTTGGGAGAAAGTCAAGAACACAAAGGTCACAGTGTGTTAGCCTAAGTTGCGGATCTGTTTTTCGGATTAGAAACCGAAGTACTGCTAGTGCAATTTGGAAGAAAGTCAAGAACACAAAGGTCACAGTGTGTTAGCCTTAGTTGCGGACCTGTTTTTCGGATTAGAAACCGAAATACTGCTAGTGCAATTTGGAAGAAAGTCAAGAATATCAAGGTCACAGTGTGTTAGCCTAAGTTGCGGATCTGTTTTTCGGATTAGAAACCGAAGTACTGGTAGTGCAATTTGGAAGAAAGTCAAGAATATAAAGGTCACAGTGTGTTAGCCTTAGTTCCGGACCAGTGCTAGAGCAATTTGGAAGAAAATCAAGAATATAAAGATCACAGTGTTTTAGCCTTGGTTGCGGACTAGTTTTTCGGTTTAGAAACCGAAGAACTGCTAATGTGGTTTAGAAACCGAAGTACTGCTAGTGCAATTTGGAAGAAAATCAAGAATATAAAGGTCACAGTGCCTTAGTTGCGGACCAGTTTTGAAATTTGAAAAAAATATGAAACTCATAATACGATTCAGCCAATAATAAAATGAAAGCTCATCCGAGTCAGTCTAATTTGTGACTCATAATACGATTCTGCCAATAATAAAATGAAAGCTCATCCGATTCAGTCTAATTTGAGACTCATAATACGATTCTGCCAATAATAAAATGAAAGCTCCTCCGAGTCAGTCTAATTTGTGACTCATAATACGATTCTGCCAATAATAAAATGAAAGCTCATCCGAGTCAGTCTAATTTGTGACTCATAACACGATTCTGCCAATAATAAAATGAAAGCTCATCCGAGTCAGTCTAATTTGAGACTCATAATACGACTCTGCCAATAATAAAATGAAAGCTCATCCGAGTCAGTCTAATTTGAGACTCATAACACGATTCTGCCAATAATAAAATGGAAGCTCATCCGAGTCAGTCTAATTTGAGACTCACAATCCTGCCAATAATAAAATGAAAGCTCATCCGAGTCAGTCTAATTTGAGACTCATAATACGACTCTGCCAATAATAAAATGAAAGCTCATCCGAGTCAGTCTAATTTGAGACTCATAACACGATTCTGCCAATAATAAAATGGAAGCTCATCCGAGTCAGTCTAATTTGTGACTCATAATACGATTCTACCAATAATAAAATGAAAGCTCATCCGAGTCAGTCTAATTTGAGACTCACAATTCTGCCAATAATAAAATGAAAGCTCATCCGAGTCAGTCTAATTTGTGACTCATAATACGATTCTGCCAATAATAAAATGAAAGCTCGTCCGAGTCAGTCTAATTTGTGACTCATAATACGATTCTGCCAATAATAAAATGGAAGCTCATCCGAGTCAGTCTAATTTGTGACTCATAACACGATTCTGCCAATAATAAAATGAAAGCTCATCCGAGTCAGTCTAATTTGAGACTTATAATACGACTCTGCCAATAATAAAATGAAAGCTCATCCGAGTCAGTCTAATTTGAGACTCATAATACGATTCTGCCAATAATAAAATGAAAGCTCATCCGATTCAGTCTAATTTGAGACTCATAATACGATTCTGCCAATAATAAAATGAAAGCTCATCCGAGTCAGTCTAATTTGAGACTCACAATTCTGCCAATAATAAAATGAAAGCTCATCCGAGTCAGTCTAATTTTAACCTCATACCTCAGTCTGTGTTGAAAACTCATGCAAGTCAGTTTGTTTTTAAAATTTTTGAATAAACATTGATGATGAAATTTACAATCTTTCATTACCCCTTATCTGTCAATCCCAATAACATAAGTGTGCCAGCCCATACAGTAATAGTAGTTTATCTTAAAAGTTTTTATTCTGAGAGAATACTTTAAAATATTAAAATAATAATAGTAGTTTATATACTCTAATGAAGTTCAAATTACTTGATTAACTGAGAAATATGTACATTTAGATAATTACACAATTATGAAATCAAAATTAATACCTTATCGACAAAGCTCAAATAAAATTAATTTCATAACACATCTTCCCTAACATAATGATGCTATAAAATAACTTTTTTCTACACAAATATTGTAGAAATCGAGCTAGTCTGACACTAATATGCATAATATTCATTTATTTTGTATTTGATAACATACAAAAAAATATGTTTTTGTTTTTTAGATGTCTTGGCTGGATCTTAAAATTGATCACTTCATGATATGACAAGCATTTCATGGAATGGTGGCATCCAGCTTGCCTGCTGGTCACTTCTTAATATGGAATAGCCAATTTTTTTTTTTTAATTTTACTCCCAATGTATTCTACTGTTTTTTAATTTTACTGTATGTGTGAGGTACGAATAAACGTTTTTTCTTTCTTTCATTTCTTTCAAATCAAAGAATACTCTGCGTTTAATGATATAAAAAACTAAGCATGATTATTTAATGATACGGTCAAACTGTAGAGCTGATCATACTTAACTTTACGATAAAAGAGCAGATCTAATATACCTATATAAAAATGAACCCCTATTTTTCTGGTCACACTACAACTTAGAATGGCTGGACCAATTTTAATGATTCTTTTTTGTTTTGCTAACCAGCATGCAGAGAAGTACAGACAATTTTTTTTTTTTAGTTTCAACTCTCATCGATTAATTTCGCGAAATAAAGTATTTTCAAGTACTTTATTGTTCTCATAAATACTTTATTATAAAGTACGGATAGCAACCCTATTTGCAGCTACAGATTTACAAAAGGCATCTAATTTTTCTATTACTAAGTCACTTGACAGCACTACTTAAATAGTATGCAGATCATCCACCAACCATATCTCTATGCCTTAGATATCTTGGTGACAGCGACTATCACAACACGGTGTTGGGCACGCTATAATTATGGCGGTAAGTCCCCTCTTTAAGGAGTGACTGGAAAGACCTAACGGCGTCCTCACCTTCCGCATGACGCAGGTTCTCACCGGACATTGTCAGTTCGGGAGGTTCCTGAACCGGATTTGTGCGGAAGTGACGCCTGGGTGCCACCATTGTGTGGACCGCCCGGGGGACACGATGGATACGGTAGAGGTGTTCCCCGCTTGGGCAGAGTGCCGCCGTGTCCTTGTGGGATCGTCGGCAACGATCTCTCGTGGCATGCGGTCGCCTCCTTCTGCGAAGCAGTAATGCTAGCAAAGGAGAAGGCCGCGGTGATTTTATACTAACCCACACTTAATTACTGCTGGATTATTTTTGTGCCCCAAGTGCAGTAAAAATTCAAAAACTATTATCCAGGCATGTAAGGGACGGGACATAGGGCGGGTTTCTGAATTGAGTATTTTGAGTTAAGTATGCCTCAAACCGTACTTTAACGCCAAATTTTGGCAGGTTTTCAGACTAAAGTAGAGTTTGAGAAATACTCAACTTCATCGGGGATTATTCCATGACGTAAGGCTTACGGGTTTGTTGATGACAACATCCAACTTGTTGAACTCCGTTACTGTAGCTCGACAACAAGCACAACGTAATTGCGAAGTGGTCCCCGTAATAACTTTAAACACTCTGCCAACTACAACTGTTAAACATAATTTGGGGTCTGAAATTTCAGGTTTAAAAATAAATATTTTTTTGATATAAACTAGTGCTTGACTGCGATCCCACCTGATGGTAAGCAGTGATTCAATCATTATGAAAAACTTGAGTTTGAGAAAGCTAAAAATTACCCTAAAAAGACCAGGCACGTAATAATAAAAAACATAATCAATAAAAAATCTCTACATCACCTTCTACGGAGTTCTTGTCTGTATTCAGTCTAGACTGTAAGTTTTGACTGTAATTAAAGACTTTTTTGCAAATATTGGCAAGGAACTTGCGCCTAGTCATACAAACGATGGTACGAAACATGAGTCGTACTCGTATGAAAGGGATTATTCACAGGTATAAACAATGGTCCTTCTCTCTCCCGAATGTACCGAAGTTGAAAATATTATGAGTCTTGGTTCTGATTCTGCCCCGGGAAGGGATGGAATCAGTTCGATGTTACTTAAATTGAACAGACATACTCTTGTGCCCCTCGACACTCACATATGCTTATTATGTATCTCTGAGGGTGTATTCCCGAGAGTTTTAAAAAGAGCTGTCGTTACCTCCTGTCCACCAAGGAGGGGACAGAGGCAGCGTCAACATAGACCTATTTCGATTCTATCGGCATTATCATTATTTACCAGAATTACCACATTCCTTTATAAAAAAGATATTTTACACCGAAGCGACTAAGCATCTAATGGATAAGCCAACTACTTATCTTTTGTGTTAATTGGGTGTTGGGTAGGGTTCTTTATTACGAGAACTAGTTCTCAGTAATGTATGAAAAGGAAGGAACAATAGGCTCCCTACATAACGTGCCAAGTCGGACGCTTACAAAAAGGGGAATTCACAAATAAAGACATTTATCTCTCTAAAATTATTACAATTTCTCTTACAAAGAAATTTGAAACACTCCTAACTGACTATAAACGAAGATTAAAACGAAAAAAATAACTAATATTACAATAATACTTCGAACGTTTTAGTGAAGAATAAGTATTTAATAATAAAATTCTAAGAAAAATAAAAACCGAGGAATTGCTAGTGTTTATTTGTAAGAAAGCCAAGAATACAACTGTATAATATTGTTAGATTATATAAAGTGACACTCTGCAGCTATCTGAGAAAACTAGAACTGTAGAACTGCTAGCGTGTATTTGAAAGACAGTCAAGAATTCAACATTCTAATAATATTGTGATGCAGCTATCTAAGAAAACTAGAAACCGAAGAACTGCTAGTGTTTATTTGGAAGAAAGTTAAGAATACAAGTTTAATAATATTGTGAGACTACATTTCAGCTAGCTGAGAAAACTAGAAACCGAAATACTGCTAGTGCAATTTGGAAGAAAGTCAAGAATCACAGTGTGTTAGCCTAAGTTGCGGATCTGTTTTTCGGATTAGAAACCGAAGTACTGCTAGTGCAATTTGGAAGAAAGTCAAGAATCACAGTGTGTTAGCCTAAGTTGCGGATCTGTTTTTCGGATTAGAAACCGAAGTACTGCTAGTGCAATTTGCAAGAATATAAAGGTAATATAAAGGTCACAGTGTGTTAGCCTTAGTTTCGGACCAGTGCAAGTGCAATTTGGAAGAAAATCAAGAATATAAAGATCACAGTGTTTTAGCCTTGGTTGCGGACTAGTTTTTCGGTTTAGAAACCGAAGAACTGCTAATGTGGTTTAGAAACCGAAGTACTGCTAGTGCAATTTGGAAGAAAATCAAGAATATAAAGGTCACAGTGCCTTAGTTGCGGACCAGTTTTGAAATTTGAAAAAAAAATGAAAATCATAATACGATTCTGCCAATAACAAAATGAAAGCTCATCCGAGTCAGTCTAATTTGAGACTCATAATACGATTCTGCCATAAAATGAAAGCTCATCCGAGTCAGTCTAATTTGAGACTCATAATACGATTCTGCCAATAATAAAATGAAGGCTCATCCGAGTCAGTCTAATTTGAGACTCATAATACAATTCTGCCAATAATAAAATGAAAGCTCATCCGAGTCAGTCTAATTTTAACCTCATACAACTCAGTCTGTGTTGAAAACTCATGCAAGTCAGTTTGTTTTTAAAATTTTTGAATAAACATTGATGATGAAATTTACAATCTTTCATTACCCCTTATCTGTCAATCCCAGCAACACAAGTGCGCCAGCCCATACAGTAATAGTAGTTTATCTTAAAAGTTTTTATTCTGAGAGAATACTTTAAAATATTAAAATAATAATAGTAGTTTATATACACTAATGAAGTTCAAATTACTTGATTAACTGAGAAATATGTACATTTAGATAATTACACAATTATGAAATCAAAATTAATACGTTATCGACAAAGCTCAAATAAAATTAATTTCATAACACATCTTCCCTAACATAATGATGCTATAAAATAACTTTTTTCTACACAAATATTGTAGAAATCGAGCTAGTCTGACACTAATATGCATAAAATTCATTTATTTTGTATTTGACCACATACAAAAAAATATGTTTTTGTTTTTTAGATGTCTTGGCTGGATCTTAAAATTGATCACTTCATGATATGACAAGCATTTCATGGAATGGTGGCATCCAGCTTGCCTGCTGGTCACTTCTTAATATGGACTAGCCAAGTTTTTTTTTTTTAAATTTTACTCCCAATGAGAATACATTGGGAGTAAAATTTTAATTTTACTGTATGTGTGAGGTACGAATAAAAGTTTTTTCTTTCTTTCATTTCTTTCAAATCAAAGAATACTCTGCGTTTAATGATATACAAAACTAAGCATGATTATTTAATGATACGGTCAAACTGTAGAGCTGATCATACTTAAGTACGGGGTGGGCGTAATTTATCTATATATGTATGTATTTAGAAATATATAAGTATGTTTATCAGTTGTCTAGTACCCATAACACAAGCTCTGCTTAGCTTGGGACTAGACGGCGTTGTGTGATAGTTGTGGAATATTATTATTGTTATTATTCCATTTATTTATTTTTTATCCATATCGTTTATATTTTTAAATATTTCTTTAAAAAACATATTAAAAAAAAAAACATTTAAAAATATAAAAAATAGTTGTCCGCCGGTGTCGGGAACAGGGTCCAAGCTACCGGTGGTTAGGGCTCCAGAGACAGGAACCTCCTCACAATGCGAGCCGTATCGAGGAGTACTGCCTTTTGTATCAGGCCCTTGATCCAACCGCGCAACGACAGCTTCGACAGATGGTCGTCGAAGCTTTTGGCTATAAGGCCATTGGCGGTCACAACAATCGGCACAATGATAGCCGAGTCCACATTCCACATATCGACAACCTCGTGTGCTAAGTCGAGATATTTGATTTGTTTCTCTTTCTCAGCTTTCACGAGATTCTCGTCATGTGGAATGCTGACGTCGACTATCATTGCGCGGCGCGCTAATCGGTCTATCACCACTATATCCGGCTTATTGGCTACAATAGTCCGGTCAGTAATGATAGACCGATCCCAGTACAATGTGACATGGTCATTTTCGAGAACTGGGTCGGGCACATACCTGTAGTATGGTACCTCTGAATCCACTAGGTTATATTTCAAAGCAAGTTGCTGGTGAATAATCCTGGCTACTTGATTATGCCTGTGCAAGTACTCGCCGTTAGCCAGACGAGAACAACCAGAGATAATATGTCTGATGGACTCACCCGGACGATGGCATGCCCGACACACGTCAACCGTCCCGTCCTTCATAATATGTCTCCGGTAGTTGTTCGTTAAGATAACTTCGTCCATAATTGCACAGACAAAACCTTCAGTTTCTCCGAAGAGGTGGCTAAAACGTAACCAGGCCACGGACGCCGCGAAATCTACATCAGGCTCATGAAGAGCCCGATAAAAGCGCCCGTGGAGCTCCTTGCCTTTCCATACTTCCTTGCGGTCATCAGTAGGAAGTACCACAGGTTTGCGCCAGTTCTCTTTAGCCATGGATAACGGGGTGAGTCCCTTGTCCATTGCGACCACATCGCGGTGCATACCCACGTCGGTTTTGAGAAAATATTCTCTGAGGCTGCACACCTCACGGTTGTGTAGAGTCTTTGCGTTCAAAAAACCTCGACCTCCACACTTCCGCGGGATGTACAGTCTCATCACAGATGATCGTGGGTGATGCATCCGATTTGCGGTCAGCAATGTACGGACCCGTCTATCCAGAGCGTCTAGCTCGGTCTGAGTCCATTTGAGTATGCCGAAAGAGTACATTAAAACCGGCATGACCCAACCATTGAAGGCGCGTACCTTATTTCCACCTGACAGAAGGCTGTTTAGAACCTTCTTCAGGCGGCCAAAGAAACGCTCCTTCAATGTTTGTTTCATGTCAGCAACGTTAATGCCCAACGCTTCCGACATACCCAAATACTTATATGTTTCGGTCGAGGAGAGGGTTCTAAGGTGTATGGAATCCGAGAGTTGAATTCCCTCGGATTCCACAATCTCCCCTCGCTTTACATGCATGACTGCACATTTGTCCACACCAAATTCCATCCTAATGGCACTACTGAAAGTTTCAGTTACCTTCAGTAGTTCCATCAGTTGCAAATTGTTGTGGGCAAGAAGTTTCAAATCATCCATGTAAAGAAGGTGAGATAGGACCTGACCACCTCTTCTCAACCGATAGCCTAGACCTGAATTCTCCAGCAACGTGCTTAGAGGATTCAGGGCTAAGCAAAACCACAGTGGACTCAAACTGTCGCCCTGAAATATTCCCCATTTAATCCATATTGGTTCATCATTCCCTTGGATCGGTCGACATCCTGGATAGCAAAGGACTGTTTTCCATTGCCTCATACATGACTCAAGGAAGGTGCGTAGAATTGCATCTATTTTATACAACTCCAGCACCCTCATGAGCCATGTATGGGGAACAGAGTCATAGGCCTTCTTATAATCTACCCAGCATGTCGACAGATCCTTGCGGGATCGACGAACCTGTTGGCTTATGGCCATGTCAATGAGGAGTAGCTCCTTGGTACCACGGGACCCATTCCTACACCCGTTCTGAGAGGCAGACATTATCAAATTTTTCTCTATATGTACATTAATTTTTGCTCTCAGAATGGATGTAAGAAGTTTATAGACCGTCGACAAACATGTAATCGGCCTATAATTCTTGGGTTCCGTGGGACTACCTGTCTTATGGAGCAGGTGGGTGATACCAGTTGTTAGAAACTGAGGTAGCGACCCAGAATCTAAAGATGACTGGAATTGCGATGCCAGAAGCGCGTGTGAGCTGCTGTACCATTTTAACCAAAAATTGTGCAGTCCGTCCGTACCTGGAGACTTCCAATTAGGCAACGGACGAACTGCTCTGGCTACGTCTAGTGGAGTAATTATAAGTTTTTCCATTTCTGGTACAGCTGCGCACACCCGCTCGACATCACGCATCCAGCCACCCTCAGTGTGACAGACGGGCACCGACCAAATGCTACGCCAGAATGCATTCGTGGTAGCATCATCCGGGCGGGGCACGTCAATCACACTATGTTCAGGTCGCTCCCAAGCTCTATACACCCACCTCTCATCGCTCTGAAACATGCGATTCTGCGAGTACCGATCAACCCGCCGCTTATACCGGCGAATGTGGCTCGCCCATGCACAAACTTTCTGCTTCAGGAAGTCGATGCGCTCTGTGACACGAGACATGTATTCTTGAGGGCTGACACCAGTCCCCAAAAACGCCCGCCTCACGAAGCGCATCACTCGTGGTCGTGTATTACCCTCCCTGAAGCAGTGTAGTTTGCCGATGAGTACCCTGGCCCCGTCGATACGCTTCTCGATCCTGCACTGCCAGGCTGGTGCAGCAGGCTTTGGTCGAATAGTTCCATCTGAGTTAGGAAACTTGATGTTGGCTAAACGACATGCCGCAACAGCCCCACAATACAGGATTGAGTGCGTATCAACGAGGTTCTCGCTACTTTCAAAGACGTTCTTAAGCAGCGAGTCCAAAGCACACACCAGCGCCCTATTTTTTTTGTGCATGGGTAACCTTGGCAAACGGGGTCTAAGCTCAGTCGGAGTTGATCTGTATTCGCGAAGCGCATCCTCCAGTGCGCTCCTCAGTCGATCGTTGCACTGGCTACTTACTGTGACAACCTTATCATCTGCATCATCGTTATTATGATTGGACCGCGGCGAGATTGCGTTAGTAGTCGGCGTTACCGCGGTCTGTGTTTGTGTAGATGTTGAGACGATTTGGTTGCTCAGTACCTCTGAGCGCAGCCGATCAAGTGCAGCGTCGTCCAACCTGTGGTTGCGTTGGATAACCCGCACCTGATCCGACAATCGTTGGGCCGAGACGTTCACGGTTGGTTCCAAGTCCTGAAAAAGAGACAGCATCCTATCACGGTACGCAGTGAGGTTAGTTCCCCCCTCTGTAGACCCGTAATATGCGCGCATGACGTTCTCATTCATAGTCTGAGTCCATCTCATGCGCTGCACACAACCACCGGCAGCGGGGACCCGGCTCGGGGCCGGTTGGCTCCTAGGTCCTAAGCTCTTCGGTGGCCGGCCTCTCCCCGGCCGACGTACAGGTGTTGGCGACGTCGGCGGAGAGAAATACTCGTCGCTCGAGCTCGACGCAACTGCAGCCGTCGGTGACGCTGGTGATCCGAGGTCTGGCGGCGGCGAGGCGGAGCTGAGCGACGAGCCCGGGGGTGAAGGGCGTGCGCGACGGGCGGCTGCTCTCGTCAACATACTTACAGATGTTTTTTCATTCTTTTATTAGTATTTATTGTGTTATTTTTGTTGGTGACATCTGTCATCTGTCTGGTCTTGTGCATATTTTTTCTTTTCGTGTTGATTTTCACTATAATTATTATGGTTTTGACTAAGTTTTTATTACGTTTTTATTGTTTCTTGTTAGCTATTGTGAAAATTGTGAAAAAAATGGGACCAAAAATTAATATTTAAAAATCTTCGTCAGTGAAAAAACAACTTGTTGACATCGGGTGTTGCCAGTTATTATTATTATTATTACTTAACTTTACGATATAAGAGCAGATCTAATATACCTATATAAAAATGAGCCCCTATTTTTCTGGTCACACTACAACTTAGAATGGCTGGACCAATTTTAATGATTTTTTTTTGTGTTGCTAACCAGCATGCAGAGAAGTACAGACAATTTTTTTTTTTTAGTTTCATGTCTTATCGATTAATTTCGCGAAATAAAGTATTTTCAAGTACTTTATTGTTCTCATAAAGTATAGAGTACAATTACCTGAAATAACGTACAATACTTTATTATAAAGTACGGATGGCAACCCTATTTGCAGCTACAGATTTACAAAAGGCATCTAATTTTTCTATTACTAAGTCACTTGACAGCACTACTTAAATAGTATGCAGATCATCCACCAACCATGTCTCTATGCTTTAGATATCTTGGCGACAGCGACTATCACAACACAGTGTTGGGCACGCTATAATTATGGCGGTAAGTCCCTTCTTTAAGGAGTGACTGGAAAGACCTAACGGCGTCCTCACCTTCCGCATGACGCAGGTTCTCACCGGACATGGTCAGTTCGGGAGGTTCCTGAACCGGATTTGTGCGGAAGTGACGCCTGGGTGCCACCATTGTGTGGACCGCCCGGGGGACACGATGGATACTGTAGAGGTGTTCCCCGCTTGGGCAGAGTGCCGCCGTGTCCTTGTGGGATCGTCGGCAACGATCTCTCGTGGCATGCGGTCGCCTCCTTCTGCGAAGCAGTAATGCTAGCAAAGGAGAAGACCGCGTTGATTTTATACTAACCCACACTTAATTACTGCTGGATTATTTTTGTGCCCCAAGTGCAGTAAACATTCAAAAACTATTATCCAGGCATGTAAGGGACGGGACATAGGGCGGGTTTTTGAATTGAATATTTAAACCGTACTTTAACGCCAAATTTTGACAGGTTTTCAGACTAAAGTAGAGTTTGAGAAATACTCAACTTCATCGGGGATTATTCCATGACGTAAGGCTTACGGGTTTGTTGATGACAACATCCAACTTGTTGAACTCCGTTACTGTAGCTCGACAACAAGCACAACGTAATTACGAAGTGGTCCCCGTAATAACTTTAAACACTCTGCCAACTACAACTGTTAAACATAATTTGGGGTCTGAAATTTCAGGTTTAAAAATAAATATTTTTTTGATATAAACTAGTGCTTGACTGCGATCCCACCTGATGGTAAGCAGTGATTCAATCATTATGAAAAACTTGAGTTTGAGAAAGCAAAAAATTACCCTAAAAAGACCAGGCACGTAATAATAAAAAACATAATCAATAAAAAATCTCTACATCACCTTCTACGGAGTTCTTGTCTGTATTCAGTCTAGACTGTAAGTTTTGACTGTAATTAAAGACTTTTTTGCAAATATTGGCAAGGAACTTGTGCCTAGTCATACAAACGATGGTACGAAACATGAGTCGTACTCGTATGAAAGGGATGATTCACAGGTATAAACAATGGTCCTTCTCTCTCCCGAATGTACCGAAGTTGAAAATATTATGAGTCTTGGTTCTGATTCTGCCCCGGGAAGGGATGGAATCAGTTCGATGTTACTTAAATTGAACAGACATACTCTTGTGCCCCTCGACACTCACATATGCTGATTATGTATCTCTGAGGGTGTATTCCCGAGAGTTTTAAAAAGAGCTGTCGTTACCTCCTGTCCACCAAGGAGGGGACAGAGGCAGCGTCAATATAGACCTATTTCGATTCTATCGGCATTATCATTATTTACCAGAATTACCACATTCCTTTATAAAAAAGATATTTTACACCGGAGCGACTAAGCACCTAATGGATAAGCCAACTATCTTTTGTGTTAATTAGGTGTTGGGTAGGGTTCTTTATTACGAGAACTAGTTCTCAGTAATGTATGAAAAGGAAGGAACAATAGGCTCCCTACATAACGTGCCAAGTCGGACGCTTACAAAAAGGGGAATTCACAAATAAAGACATTTATCTCTCTAAGAGTATTACAAATTCTCTTACAAAGAAATTTGAAACACTCCTAATTGACTGTAAACGGAGATAAAAACGAAAAATATAACTAATATTACAATAATACTTCGAACGTTTTAGTGAAGAATAAGTATTAATAATAAAATTCTAAGAAAACTAAAAACCGAGGAATTGCAAGTGTTTATTTGTAAGAAAGCCAAGAATACAACTGTATAATATTGTTAGATTATATAAAGTGACACTCTGCAGCTATCTGAGAAAACTAGAACTGTAGAACTGCTAGTGTTCATTTGAAAGACAGTCAAGAATTCAACTTCTAATAATATTGTGATGCAGCTATCTAAGAAAACTAGAAACCGAAGAACTGCTAGTGTTTATTTGGAAGAAAGTTAAGAATACAAGTTTAATAATATTGTGAGACTACATTTCAGCTAGCTGAGAAAACTAGAAACCGAAGTGCTAGTGTTAAAGAGAGGTATTCAAAAAGGTATTTTACTCAGAAACAACTAATCACCTAATTGATAAGCTTAACTACCTGCCTTTTGTGTTAATTAGGCGTTGGGTATGGTACGTTATTAGGAGGATTCGTCCTTAGTACTGTATGAAAGGGAAGGAACAATAGACTCCCTACCTAACGCGTTGAATTGAATGCTAACAAAAAGGTGGACTTTGAAATTAAAGACTAGCTCTCAAAAGAATTCCATATTCAGAGAAAACCTGAATAGGTTTAAAACAATCTTATCTTCCAGTAAGCGTAGAAAAAAAAAAACCAAATAGGTATGTATTTTATAACAGTTACAATAATACTTCGAACATTTAAGAAAGTCAAGAATACAACTGTTTAATAATATTGTGACACTACATACAGTGACACTCAACTATCTAAGAAAACTAGAAACCAAAGAATTGCTAGTATTTTAGTATTGCTTCGTATGTATCACCGTGTACTATGTATGTTTTTGTGTACAATAAAGAATTAAGATTAAGAAGCTATTGTTTATTTGGAAGAAAGTCAAGAATACAACTTTCTAATATTGTGACACTATACTCCATTTGTTTAGGTAGTTAACTAAACGTAAACAATCTTGATATGTCTTTTTATTAAAAAAATCGTATAAAAGACATAAAAGATTATTTAAATTTAGTTAATTACCAAACATCGGTATAGGTAAATAACAAATTGTAAACAGTTTTAGATAAAATTTTTAGACAATTTTTAGATTGATGTCAAGATTTTGTTTACATTTTGTTAATTACCTAAACAGATGGAGTATCGATAGATACGTGTGTGGGGAAACTTTTAGAATAAAGTCCGTTTCATATAGTAAAAATTTTAATGTATGTTCACAAAAGTTCTTGAAAATTATCAAAATTAAATGTAAAATAAAAGTAGATAAAACTATACGCGATTAGCGTGTGTCTTTTCCCACCGATGTAAGGATGGAAAAAGCCCAGGGAATCCTCGATAACCGTGGGAAGCATTACTCATGGAATTTTACGCTTCGCACTTGTTTGCAAGTGTGCTGGGCCAGCATCATGGCATCGTAACACACTACATAAATTGATCTTGAGCAGCTTTATATGTATATCTATTTATATTTTTAAAGTAAGCTTTGGCAGTCGCAACGTTTTTTATATTTAGATAAGCGTATAAGTAGTATATATAAGTGTGTAGTGACTTGTATCAGTATTATTTTTAATTATTTGACTTCACCAGAATGATTTTATTATTTGTATAATTTTGGAAATATTTGCATGCCATTGTCCAGGGCAAACATTACGATTTATATTGTGTATCAAGATGCAAGCATGCTGACAATTTAGTTGGTCATGTATAGGTATATTGTATTCATATTTGAGCAAATAAATGGTTATATTATCTAACGTTTTATCTTATCGTAATTAACGGTTCAGATTTTGTATTTGGTTTTTTTAATTTTATATGCACAGAAACACGTTTACACTATTATATCAGTAACTACTACAACAGTTTATTACTTCCTTATCATAAAGTTTATGAAATAAAAAGAATAACTAAAATAGTATACTACATCCTGAGACAATCTAACAAAATTCAAACATGTCCCATACATGTCTAATCGCCGCCATCTTTTTGCTAGTCAAATAATCGCATCTCACACATTTTTTTAATTTATATAATCCATATTCATACATAAAACTTACGTCATGAAATATTATAACATTATAATTAGTTTAAGACGTTCCCACTCGTAAGGACTCAGGTCTCTTTTCTGTGAAAGAGGACAAGTCGCAAAAAATGCCACGCGGTAATAAATGGTCACCGAGTCAGTAAAAACTTTGCATTTGTTTTGGGCTTCGCCACAATCAGGTAAGTATTCCAGTAAAAGTATAATGCTATCTTAACTTTTCTTCAAATTTCATTGTTCTTAAAATAGGGCTACTTACCTGGGTGATAAAAAAAGGTATTTTTATTGTAACTACCTAGTCCTCTAAATGATAAGCTTAATCACCTACCTATTGTGTTAATGAGGAGTTGGGTACGTACCTGTACGCTACTAGGAAGATTAGTTCTCAGTAATGTATGAAAGGGAAGGAGCAACAGGCTCCCCACCTAACCCTACCCGTTGGCCGCTTATAAAAAGGCGGAATTTCTAGTTTTAAAATCAGTCTGAGTTTGTGCGCCACAGAGTTAAGCAAGTTCAAAGTTCGTGAATTATGCGAAAACTTCTTATTAAAATTGAGTGCATAATATTCGTGTGACTGCTACGATATTTCCCAAGGTAATATATATAATTTATATTGTAATTGTTTTTATTTCTATTGTATAATTTAACTAAGATTCATTACTTGATATAATATTATTAATATTTCAACATTTACATTTTATTTTTGTCAAAAAAATATCAAAAAACGTTTTAAGAATATTAACTTATGTTAATGGTTCAATAATATTAACTTAATTCTTTTGTTGTTTTAGATTTCAACATAGTCTATGATCGAGTAACGACCGGAGAGCTGATCAACTATAATTCCTGTGAAGCTGTGAATCACTTAGTGAAAATGTTAGTGAACAGTGCAACGTTTAATCTGTATACCTCCATGAAAGTGATCGCAGTAACCTTTTTATCAACTAGAAACCAAAGAACAGTTTCAATGAAAATGTTAAAGACGCTGTATAAAATGAGACAGTCTGTGAATGTATAGCTGCTTTAACCTACTGAGCTAACGAGTAAAGTCCAAAGCTAGCAGTTCTTCGGTTTAGAAACCGAAGAACTGCTAATGTGGTTTAGAAACCGAAGTACTGCTAGTGCAAATTTGGGAGAAAGTCAAGAACACAAAGGTCACAGTGTGTTAGCCTAAGTTGCGGATCTGTTTTTCGGATTAGAAACCGAAGTACTGCTAGTGCAATTTGGAAGAAAGTCAAGAACACAAAGGTCACAGTGTGTTAGCCTTAGTTGCGGACCTGTTTTTCGGATTAGAAACCGAAATACTGCTAGTGCAATTTGGAAGAAAGTCAAGAATATCAAGGTCACAGTGTGTTAGCCTAAGTTGCGGATCTGTTTTTCGGATTAGAAACCGAAGTACTGGTAGTGCAATTTGGAAGAAAGTCAAGAATATAAAGGTCACAGTGTGTTAGCCTTAGTTCCGGACCAGTGCTAGAGCAATTTGGAAGAAAATCAAGAATATAAAGATCACAGTGTTTTAGCCTTGGTTGCGGACTAGTTTTTCGGTTTAGAAACCGAAGCACTGCTAATGTGGTTTAGAAACCGAAGTACTGCTAGTGCAATTTGGAAGAAAATCAAGAATATAAAGGTCACAGTGCCTTAGTTGCGGACCAGTTTTGAAATTTGAAAAAAATATGAAACTCATAATACGATTCAGCCAATAATAAAATGAAAGCTCATCCGAGTCAGTCTAATTTGTGACTCATAATACGATTCTGCCAATAATAAAATGAAAGCTCATCCGATTCAGTCTAATTTGAGACTCATAATACGATTCTGCCAATAATAAAATGAAAGCTCCTCCGAGTCAGTCTAATTTGTGACTCATAATACGATTCTGCCAATAATAAAATGAAAGCTCATCCGAGTCAGTCTAATTTGTGACTCATAACACGATTCTGCCAATAATAAAATGAAAGCTCATCCGAGTCAGTCTAATTTGAGACTCATAATACGACTCTGCCAATAATAAAATGAAAGCTCATCCGAGTCAGTCTAATTTGAGACTCATAACACGATTCTGCCAATAATAAAATGGAAGCTCATCCGAGTCAGTCTAATTTGAGACTCACAATCCTGCCAATAATAAAATGAAAGCTCATCAGAGTCAGTCTAATTTGAGACTCATAATACGACTCTGCCAATAATAAAATGAAAGCTCATCCGAGTCAGTCTAATTTGAAACTCATAACACGATTCTGCCAATAATAAAATGGAAGCTCATCCGAGTCAGTCTAATTTGTGACTCATAATACGATTCTACCAATAATAAAATGAAAGCTCATCCGAGTCAGTCTAATTTGAGACTCACAATTCTGCCAATAATAAAATGAAAGCTCATCCGAGTCAGTCTAATTTGTGACTCATAATACGATTCTGCCAATAATAAAATGAAAGCTCGTCCGAGTCAGTCTAATTTGTGACTCATAATACGATTCTGCCAATAATAAAATGAAAGCTCATCCGAGTCAGTCTAATTTGTGACTCATAACACGATTCTGCCAATAATAAAATGAAAGCTCATCCGAGTCAGTCTAATTTGAGACTTATAATACGACTCTGCCAATAATAAAATGAAAGCTCATCCGAGTCAGTCTAATTTGAGACTCATAATACGATTCTGGCAATAATAAAATGAAAGCTCATCCGATTCAGTCTAATTTGAGACTCATAATACGATTCTGCCAATAATAAAATGAAAGCTCATCCGAGTCAGTCTAATTTGAGACTCACAATTCTGCCAATAATAAAATGAAAGCTCATCCGAGTCAGTCTAATTTTAACCTCATACCTCAGTCTGTGTTGAAAACTCATGCAAGTCAGTTTGTTTTTAAAATTTTTGAATAAACATTGATGATGAAATTTACAATCTTTCATTACCCCTTATCTGTCAATCCCAGCAACATAAGTGTGCCAGCCCATACAGTAATAGTAGTTTATCTTAAAAGTTTTTATTCTGAGAGAACACTTTAAAATATTAAAATAATAATAGTAGTTTATATACTCTAATGAAGTTCAAATTACTTGATTAACTGAGAAATATGTACATTTAGATAATTACACAATTATGAAATCAAAATTAATACCTTATCGACAAAGCTCAAATAAAATTAATTTCATAACACATCTTCCCTAACATAATGATGCTATAAAATAACTTTTTTCTACACAAATATTGTAGAAATCGAGCTAGTCTGACACTAATATGCATAATATTCATTTATTTTGTATTTGATAACATACAAAAAAATATGTTTTTGTTTTTTAGATGTCTTGGCTGGATCTTAAAATTGATCACTTCATGATATGACAAGCATTTCATGGAATGGTGGCATCCAGCTTGCCTGCTGGTCACTTCTTAATATGGAATAGCCAATTTTTTTTTTTTTAATTTTACTCCCAATGTATTCTACTGTTTTTTAATTTTACTGTATGTGTGAGGTACGAATAAACATTTTTTCTTTCTTTCATTTCTTTCAAATCAAAGAATACTCTGCGTTTAATGATATAAAAAACTAAGCATGATTATTTAATGATACGGTCAAACTGTAGAGCTGATCATACTTAACTTTACGATAAAAGAGCAGATCTAATATACCTATATAAAAATGAACCCCTATTTTTCTGGTCACACTACAACTTAGAATGGCTGGACCAATTTTAATGATTCTTTTTTGTTTTGCTAACCAGCATGCAGAGAAGTACAGACAATTTTTTTTTTTTTAGTTTCAACTCTCATCGATTAATTTCGCGAAATAAAGTATTTTCAAGTACTTTATTGTTCTCATAAATACTTTATTATAAAGTACGGATAGCAACCCTATTTGCAGCTACAGATTTACAAAAGGCATCTAATTTTTCTATTACTAAGTCACTTGACAGCACTACTTAAATAGTATGCAGATCATCCACCAACCATATCTCTATGCCTTAGATATCTTGGTGACAGCGACTATCACAACACGGTGTTGGGCACGCTATAATTATGGCGGTAAGTCCCCTCTTTAAGGAGTGACTGGAAAGACCTAACGGCGTCCTCACCTTCCGCATGACGCAGGTTCTCACCGGACATTGTCAGTTCGGGAGGTTCCTGAACCGGATTTGTGCGGAAGTGACGCCTGGGTGCCACCATTGTGTGGACCGCCCGGGGGACACGATGGATACGGTAGAGGTGTTCCCCGCTTGGGCAGAGTGCCGCCGTGTCCTTGTGGGATCGTCGGCAACGATCTCTCGTGGCATGCGGTCGCCTCCTTCTGCGAAGCAGTAATGCTAGCAAAGGATTTTTTTTTTTTTTTTTTTTTTTTTTTTTTTTTTTTTTTTAGTGTGTGGCCTCTCGCAGGTCAACCTAGGAGGTTGTCGGCTGCTTAACCGGACTTGCCTGTGGCGGCCTCAATTCGAGAATCAAAGCCTCCAGCCAGGGCTTATTTAACTAAAACTTAAAAACTAAGCGACTACACGCTAAGGGCACCCCCTGTGGGGTACGGACCTCGGCTTAGGGCGTCGCTGGGGGGGGACAGCAAGGGACGGGCTGGATCGAACAAAGATTTTATTATTATTATCGGGGAATTTTAAAACTACGGCTCAGCGACGCGGGCTGGCTCGAGCAAGGGACGGGGAGGACGTTTACGGGAGTGTCGCGGCGGGCCTCGGCGGCGAGGACGGAAGGACGGCGGTCTGTATTGTCTTCGAACTGTACTTGTTTCCTTACGGCTCTCTTGGAGCAGGGTAGTGGGGTCATCGGGGGTGACGAGAGTATGCCTAGGACGGCGAACCTTAGAGATGCGGGAGGGTTCGTATCGGGCTGCCGATACTATGAGGGGGTTGCGGTGTTTCACAGCAGTATCGAAGAAACGCTTGCAAAGGCGTTTCATGAACTGCTGGATGGTGGGGATTTTGAGATCTAGATGTAGATTCTCATTTCGGACATAATAAGGGGCACCGAGAATTTTACGGAGGGTCCTATTTTGAAGGGTCTGCATCCTATGGAGGAAGCGGGGCTTGGCGTGTGCGAAGATTGCACATGCATACGTCATGATCGGGCGGATTACTGCAGTATAGAGGCGCAGCTTGCACTTAAGAGACAGTTTGCTGCGGGCAGTCATGAGATAATGGAGCCTACCTTGAGCGAAAGCGGCTCGCGAGCGAGCCTGCTTTATGTGCTCGGCGAAGGACAAGTGCTGATCGAGGATCACTCCGAGGTACTTGGCTTGCTTCTCCCAGGGGATCGGCTTACCGTACATGGTGATCGGAGGGGGAGGGGGGACGGACTTCCGCTGTTTCGAGTAGAGAACAGCTTGACTCTTATCAGGGTTAACCTCGATCCTCCATTTCCGGAACCATTTGCCCAAAATGTTTGCGGAGGTTTGGAGATTGCGAGCGATAACTCTGGGGTCACGACCGGTGTAGTAAATTGCCGTGTCGTCGGCGAATAGAGCCAACTGGGCCTTTTTACTTTTGGGAATGTCGCTGGTGAACAGCGTGAAAGCTAGCTGGGACACTACCGAGCCTTGAAGGACTCCAGCTCGAATGGGGTGGGGGGAGGAGAGGGCTCCCTCGATTCGATAGCGGAAGGTGCGATTCGACAGAAAGTCTCGCATGATGAGCACGAGACGGTCTGGCACACCGAGTTGATATAGCTTATATAATAAGCCATTGTGCCAGACCTTGTCGAATGCTTTCGCTATATCGAAATACAAGACACCCGTCATCGCATTACGCTGGAAGCCAGCGCTTAGGTGCTCTACGATGCGGTGGACTTGGTGGACGCATGAGTGTTCGGTACGGAACCCGAACTGCTCATCAGGAATGAGACCCTTGGATTCGGCAAAATCTTTGAGTCGCTTATAAATAAGCCTCTCGTAGATCTTACCGAGAACATTGAGGAGACTGATGGGGCGGTAACTGGTGGGGTCAGACTTGGGCTTGCCTGGTTTAGGGATACCAATAACGGTGGCCTGTTTCCACGCTTGGGGGAAGATATTATTGCTTAATGCGCCATTGAAGATAGCGGTCATTAGCATTATAAGTTGGGGGGGGAAGAGTTTGAACACTCTGTTCGTGATACCGTCGGCGCCGGGGGCTTTCCTTGGTTGAAGTTTTTTAATGATATCCTCCACCTCGTCGGGAGTGACGGGGGCCAGAGGGTTATCAGGGTCTTCAACGGGAGGGAGGGAGGCTCTACGTTCGACTTCAGCGTCCACCATGTCGATGTGGGCTTGGTCTACTAGTTGAGAGCTAGGCGAGCATTGGGCTTCGAGGCTGTCGGCTAGGCATTCCGCTTTTTCAGAGTTGTCGAAAGCGACACTCTTATCAGGGCGGGTGAGCGGAGGCATAGAGGACTCTTCAGTGGAACGTAATTTCCTCTGAAGTTGCCAGAAGGCGAGATGGGTAGGCTCGAGTTCGCTGAGCGTCTTGTCCCAGCGGGCGGAACGCAGCTCGGTCATGCGTTTCTTTACAGCACGCTGTAAACTACGCATGTGAGCCTTGTTAGCGTCGCAAGGAAAAGCGCTGTATGCACGGACGGCTGCGTTCTTCTCGGTCATCAGAGCCCGTACATCGTCCGGGATTTTCCAGCGAAGGTCCTCCTTCGCAGGAATCTCCCTTGAACATTCGTTCAGGACGGATTGTACGTGGTCTGTGAGCGAGTCGATTGCCGCCGTCGTGTCAGCGACTGAGACTATGTGGTCGGGAATAGAATCCAATTGAGGTGACGTGGTAGATTTCAGCTTTTCGCTTACTTTCTTCCAGTCAGTGATCAATTGGGAAGCGGGGGGCTGGCCCGGGTCGAGATTGCCCGAACGGGAGCCTAGGTGCATAATCACGGGTCGGTGATCGGAGTTAAGCTCGTGTATTGCTTCTATAGATTGCAACCGGAGGTTGACATTCTTAAGGAGCGCTACATCGAGGACGTCGGGGCTATGGTTGGGATCATGGGGGAAGTGAGTGTGACACATCGGGGCGATGATGTCAAAGTTAAGGGATGCACCAAGGTTGAACACGACCTTTCCCCTAGGGTTGGTCGTACTACTGTTCCAGGCGGGGTGTTTAGCATTGAGATCGCCCGCTATGATAACGGAGTCACTCAAGCCAAAGAGGGCAGTGAGATCGCTAGTAAGCGCGATGGACTCGTCTGGCATACGAGACGAGGAAGTCGGAGGGGGATAGTAGGCAGAGACGACAGTGATCGGTTGATGACCAGTCATGCCTACTCGGCAGGCCGAGTATTCTAAGAAAGATCGGGGCGCGGGAGGAGCTAGAGGGATACAGTACAGTTCCTTTCTATAATAGATAAGGGTGCCACCACCGTGACAACGAGATCTATCGTTGCGAACTAGACGATAGTTGGCAATTCTAGGATCTTTACGGTGGGGTTTGAGGAATGTTTCCTGGATGAGGAGAAGGTCTAACTGATGGTCGCGGAGGAACGTGGCGATCTCATCTCTCTGATTGATAATGCCGTTGGCATTGAAGAAGCCTAACTTTAGGGATCGCGGTTTGGTACAACAAATTTTTTGTTGTCTATCCATTTAGGGGTACGGCAGGTAATTTGTCGAGTTCGACTGCGACCGACTCGTACTTAGTGAATAGCGCAGCGCGCTTGGCTAAGTCGAGTTGGCCAGTGACTTCCGCTAGGGTTAGCTCGTCAGCTAAGTCCCTAGCGTCCTGCGTCATAAAGATGCGATAGTTGTCCAGGATAATCTGGCCAACTGATCTGCGTGGGAACGCAGCTGAAACTTGGGGCGCGTTTCGGGGAGGTTTAGCGGCCACGGGGGCCACAGAAGCCGGGGGGGGCGCTGGGATGGGCTTAGCCATTAGCGCTGGAATTGGCTGGGAAGCCACCAAAGCCGGGAAGGCTTTCTGATGGTTTAGCTGATTCCAGGGGGATGGTCTCTGGGGTGCGAGACGTTCGGGGGGCTGGGAAGAGGGGACTTTCCCGGAGGGTGCTTCCCTCTGCTGGCGAGCGGCAGCACGCTTTGCCAGCTTGGGAGGGATTTTGGGGGCTTTGGGGCAGCCCCGGTAGTTAGCCGGGTGCCCGGCTTGGCCGCACAGCACACAGCTGGGAGGCTCTGTGCAAAGAGTCCGATCCTTGGGACGGGGGCAGTCAGAAGTGCCGTGCTCACCCAGACACTTAACGCATCTGGGAGTAGCGTAGCAGTTCTTCTGAGAGTGACCGTATAGTTGGCAGCGGTGACACTGCCCAACTATCGTGGGTCTGTAGGGCTTCTCGATGGAGATGCCGGAGAGGGCTAGCAAAGGAGAAGGCCGCGGTGATTTTATACTAACCCACACTTAATTACTGCTGGATTATTTTTGTGCCCCAAGTGCAGTAAAAATTCAAAAACTATTATCCAGGCATGTAAGGGACGGGACATAGGGCGGGTTTCTGAATTGAGTATTTTGAGTTAAGTATGCCTCAAACCGTACTTTAACGCCAAATTTTGACAGATTTTCAGACTAAAGTAGAGTTTGAGAAATACTCAACTTCATCGGGGATTATTCCATGACGTAAGGCTTACGGGTTTGTTGATGACAACATCCAACTTGTTGAACTCCGTTACTGTAGCTCGACAATAAGCACAACGTAATTGCGAAGTGGTCCCCGTAATAACTTTAAACACTCTGCCAACTACAACTGTTAAACATAATTTGGGGTCTGAAATTTCAGGTTTAAAAATAAATATTTTTTGATATAAACTAGTGCTTGACTGCGATCCCACCTGATGGTAAGCAGTGATTCAATCATTATGAAAAACTTGAGTTTGAGAAAGCTAAAAATTACCCTAAAAAGACCAGGCAAGTAATAATAAAAAACATAATCAATAAAAAATCTCTACATCACCTTCTACGGAGTTCTTGTCTGTATTCAGTCTAGACTGTAAGTTTTGACTGTAATTAAAGACTTTTTTGCAAATATTGGCAAGGAACTTGCGCCTAGTCATACAAACGATGGTACGAAACATGAGTCGTACTCGTATGAAAGGGATTATTCACAGGTATAAACAATGGTCCTTCTCTCTCCCGAATGTACCGAAGTTGAAAATATTATGAGTCTTGGTTCTGATTCTGCCCCGGGAAGGGATGGAATCAGTTCGATGTTACTTAAATTGAACAGACATACTCTTGTGCCCCTCGACACTCACATATGCTTATTATGTATCTCTGAGGGTGTATTCCCGAGAGTTTTAAAAAGAGCTGTCGTTACCTCCTGTCCACCAAGGAGGGGACAGAGGCAGCGTCAATATAGACCTATTTCGATTCTATCGGCATTATCATTATTTACCAGAATTACCACATTCCTTTATAAAAAAGATATTTTACACCGAAGCGACTAAGCATCTAATGGATAAGCCAACTACTTATCTTTTGTGTTAATTGGGTGTTGGGTAGGGTTCTTTATTACGAGAACTAGTGATCAGTAATGTATGAAAAGGAAGGAACAATAGGCTCCCTACATAACGTGCCAAGTCGGACGCTTACAAAAAGGAGAATTCACAAATAAAGACATTTATCTCTCTAAAATTATTACAATTTCTCTTACAAAGAAATTTGAAACACTCCTAACTCACTATAAACGAAGATTAAAACGAAAAAAATAACTAATATTACAATAATAATTCGAACGTTTTAGTGAAGAATAAGTATTTAATAATAAAATTCTAAGAAAAATAAAAACCGAGGAATTGCTAGTGTTTATTTGTAAGAAAGCCAAGAATACAACTGTATAATATTGTTAGATTATATAAAGTGACACTCTGCAGCTATCTGAGAAAACTAGAACTGTAGAACTGCTAGTGTATATTTGAAAGACAGTCAAAAATTCAACATTCTAATAATATTGTGATGCAGCTATCTAAGAAAACTAGAAACAAAAGAACTGCTAGTGTTTATTTGAAAGAAAGTTAAGAATACAAGTTTAATAATATTGTGAGACTACATTTCAGCTAGCTGAGAAAACTAGAAACCGAAGAACTGCTAGTGTTAAAGAGAGGTATTCAAAAAGGTATTTTACTCAGAAACAACTAATCACCTAATTGATAAGCTTAACTACCTGCCTTTTGTGTTAATTAGGCGTTGGGTATGGCACGTTATTAGGAGGATTCGTCCTTAGTACTGTATGAAAGGGAAGGAACAATAGACTCCCTACCTAACGCGTTGAATTGAATGCTTACAAAAAGGTGGATTTTGAAATTAAAGACTAGCTCTCAAAAGAATTACATATTCAGAGAAAACCTGAATAGGTTTAAAACAATCTTATCTGCCAGTAAGCGTAGAAAAAAAACCCAAATAGGTATGTATTTTATAACAGTTACAATAATACTTCGAACATTTAAGAAAGTCAAGAATACAACTGTTTAATAATATTGTGACACTACATACAGTGACACTCAGCTATCTAAGAAAACTAGAAACCAAAGAATTGCTAGTATTTTAGTATTGCTTCGTATGTATCACCGTGTACTATGTATGTTTTTGTGTACAATAAAGAATTAAGATTAAGAAGCTATTGTTTATTTGGAAGAAAGTTAAGAATACAACTTTCTAATATTGTGACACTATACTCCATTTGTTTAGGTAGTTAACTAAACGTAAACAATCTTGATATGTCTTTTTATTAAAAAAAATCGTATAAAAGACATACAAAGATTATTTAAATTTAGTTAATTACCAAACATCGGTATAGGTAAATAACAAATTTCATACATTTTTAGATAAAATTTATAGACAATTTTTAGATAGAAGACATGTCAAGATTTTGTTTACATTTTGTTAATTACCTAAACAGATGGAGCATAGATAGATACGTGTGTGGGGGCGTGTCGGGAAACTTTTAGAATAAAGTCCGTTTCATATAGTAAAAATTTTAATGTATGTTCACAAAAGTTCTTAAAAATTATCAAAATTAAATGTAAAATAAAAGTAGATAAAACTATACGCGATTAGCGTGTGTCTTTTCCCACCGATGTTAGGATGGAAAAAGCACAGGGAATCCTCGATAACCGTGGGAAGCATTACTCATGGAATTTTACGCTTCGCACTTGTTTGCAAGTGTGCTGGGCCAGCATCATGGCATCGTAACACACTACATAAATTGATCTTGAGCAGCTTTATATGTATATCTATTTATATTTTTAAAGTAAGATTTTGCAGTCGCAACGTTTTTTATATTTAGATAAGTGTATAAGTAGTATATATAAGTGTGTAGTGACTTGTATCAGTATTATTTTTAATTATTTGACTTCACCAGAATGATTTTATTATTTGTATAATTTTGGAAATATTTGCATGCCATTGTCCAGGGCAAACATTACGATTTATATTGTGTATCAAGATGCAAGCATGCTGACAATTTAGTTGGTCATGTATAGGTATATTGTACTCATATTTGAGCAAATAAATGGTTATATTATCTAACGTTTTATCTTATCGTAATTAACGGTTCAGAATTTGTATTTGGTTTTTTTAATTTTATATGCACAGAAACACGTTTACACTATTATATCAGTAACTACTACAACAGTTTATTACTTCCTTTTCATAAAGTTCCAATTATGAAATAAAAAGAATAACTAAAATAGTATACGACATCCTGAGACAATCTAACAAAATTCAAACATGTCCCATACATGTCTAATCGCCGCCACCTTTTTGCTAGTCAAATAATCGCATCGCACACATTTTTTTAATTTACATAATCCATATTCATACATAAAACTTACGTCATGAAATATTATAACATTATAATTAGTTTAAGACGTTCCCACTCGTAAGGACTCAGGTCTCTGTGAAAGAGGACAAGTCGCAAAAAATGCCACGCGGTAATAAATGGTCACCGAGTCAGTAAAAACTGCATTTGTTTTGGGCTTCGCCACAATCAGGTTAGTATTCCAGTAAAAGTATAATACTATCTTAACTTTTCTTCAAATTTCATTGTTCTTAAAATAGGGTTACTTACCTGGGTGATAAAAAAGGTATTTTTATTGTAACTACCTAACCCTCTAAATGATAAGCTTAATCACCTACCTATTGTGTTAATGAGGAGTTGGGTACATACCTGTACGCTACTAGGAAGATTAGTTCTCAGTAATGTATGAAAGGGAAAGAGCAACAGGCTCCCCACCTAACCCTACCCGTTGGCCGCTTATAAAAAGGCGGAATTTCCAGTTTTAAAATTCCCCACCATCCAGCAGTTCATGAAACGCCTTTGCAAGCGTTTCTTCGATACTGCTGTAAAACACCGCAACCCCCTCATAGTATCGGCAGCCCGATACGAACCCTCCCGCATCTCTAAGGTTCGCCGTCCTAGGCATACTCTCGTCACCCCAGATGACCCCACTACCCTGCTCCAAGAGAGCCGTAAGGAAACAAGTACAGTTCGTAGACAATACAGACCGCCGTCCTTCCGTCCTCGCCGCCGAGGCCCGCCGCGACATTCCCGTAAACGTCCTCCCCGTCCCTTTCTCGAGCCAGCCCGCGTCGCTGAGCCGTAGATTTAAAATTCCCCGATAATAATAATAAAATCTTTGTTCGATCCAGCCCGTCCCTTGCTGTCCCCCCCCAGCGACGCCCTAAGCCGAGGTCCGTACCCCACAGGGGGTGCCCTTAGCGTGTAGTCGCTTAGTTTTTAAGTTTTAGTTAAATAAGCCCTGGCTGGAGGCTTTGATTCTCGAATTGAGGCCGCCACAGGCAAGTCCGGTTAAGCAGCCGACAACCTCCTAGGTTGACCTGCGAGAGGCCACACAAAAAAAAAAAAAAAACAGTTTTAAAATCAGTCTCGCCTGGCACGCCCCTCTAGAGGGACGTAGCGATTGCCCAAACGGTTTAAAATCAGTCTGAGTTTGTGCGCTACAGAGTTAAGCAAGTTATAAGTTCGTGAATTTTGCGAAAACTTCTTATTAAAATTGAGTGCATAATATTCGTGTGCCTGCTACGATATTTCCCAAGGTAATATATATATAAATTATATTGTAATTGTTTTTATTTATATTGTATCATTTAACTAAGATTAATTACTTGATATAATGTTATTAATATTTCAACATTTACATTTTATTTTTGTCAAAAAAATATCAAAAAACGTTTGAAAGAATATTGTTCAATAATATTAACTTAATTCTTTTGTTGTTTTAGATATCAACATAGTCTATGATCGAGTAACGACCGGAGAGCTGATCAACTATAATTCCTGTGAAGCTGTGAATCACTTAGTGAAAATGTTAGTGAACAGTGCAACGTTTAATCTGTATACCTCCATGAAAGTGACCGCAGTAACCTTTTTATCAATTAGAAACCGAAGAACAGTTTCAATGAAAATGTTAAAGACGCTGTATAAAATAAGACAGTCTGTGAATGTATAGCTGCTTTAACCTACTGAGCTAACGAGTAAAGTCCAAAGCTAGCAGTTCTTCGGTTTCTTAACCGAAGAACTGCTAATGTGGTTTAGAAACCGAAGTACTGCTAGTGCAAATTTGGGAGAAAGTCAAGAATACAAAGGTCACAGTGTGTTAGCCTAAGTTGCGGACCTGTTTTTCGGATCAGAAACCGAAGTACTGCTAGTGCAATTTGGAAGAAAGTCAAGAATATAAAGGTCACAGTGTGTTAGCATTAGTTCCGGACCAGTTTTTCGAATTAGAAACCGAAGTACTGCTAGTGCAATTTGGAAGAAAATCAAGAATATAAAGATCACAGTGTTTTAGCCTTGGTTGCGGACTAGTTTTTCGGTTTAGAAACCGAAGTACTGCTAGTGCAATTTGGAAGAAAATCAAGAATATAAAGGTCACAGTCCCTTAGTTGCGCGGACCAGTTTTGAAATTCGAAAAAAATATGAAACTCATAATACGATTCAGCCCATTATGAAATGAAAACTCATCCGAGTCGGTCTAATTTGAGACTCATAACATGATTCTGCCAATAATAAAATGAAAGCTCATCCGAGTCAGTCTAATTTGTGACTCATAATACGATTCTGCCAATAATAAAATAAAAGCTCATCCGAGTCAGTCTAATTTGTGACTCATAATACGATTCTGCCAATAATAAAATGAAAGCTCATCCGAGTCAGTCTAATTTGAGACTCGTAATACGATTCTGCCAATAATAAAATGAAATCTCATCCGAGTCAGTCTCATTTGTGAGTCATAATACGATTCTGCCAATAATAAAATGAAAGCTTATCCGAGTCAGTCTAATTTGTGAATCATAATACGATTCTGCCAATAATAAAATAAAAGCTCATCCGAGTCAGTCTAATTTGAGACTCATAACATGATTCTGCCAATAATAAAATGAAAGCTCATCCGAGTCAGTCTAATTTGTGATTCATAATACGATTCTGCCAATAATAAAATAAAAGCTCATCCGAGTCAGTCTAATTTGTGACTCATAATACGATTCTGCCAATAATAAAATGAAAGCTCATCCGAGTCAGTCTAATTTGAGACTCGTAATACGATTCTGCCAATAATAAAATGAAATCTCATCCGAGTCAGTCTAATTTGAGGCTCATAATACGATTCTGCCAATAATAAAATGAAAGCTCATCCGAGTCATTCTAATTTGAGACTCACAATTCTGCCAATAATAAAATGAAAGCTCATTCGAGTCAGTCTAATTTGTGACTCATAATACGATTCACAGTGCCTTAGTTGCGGACCAGTTTTGAAATTCGAAAAAAATATGAAACTCATAATACGATTCAGCCCATTATGAAATGAAAACTCATCCGAGTCGGTCTAATTTGTGACTCATAATACGATTCTGCCAATAATAAAATGAAAGCTCATCCGAGTCAGTCTAATTTGTGACTCATAATACGATTCTGCCAATAATAAAATGAAAGCTCATCCGAGTCAGTCTAATTTGAGACTCATAATACAATTCTGCCAATAATAAAATGAAAGCTCATCCGAGTCAGTCTAATTTTAACCTCATACAACTCAGTCTGTGTTGAAAACTCAGTTTGTTTTTAAAATTTTTGAATAAACATTGATGATGAAATTTGCAATCTTTCATTACCCCTTCCTGTCAATCCCAGCAACATAAGTGTGCCAGCCCATACAGTAATAGTAGTTTATCTTAAAAGTTTTTATTCTGAGAGAATACTTTAACATATTAAAATAATAATAGTAGTTTATATACTCTAATGAAGTTCAAATTACGAATCACTTATTAACTGAGAAATATGTAGATTTAGATAATTACACAATTATGAAATCAAAATTAATACCTTATCGACAAAGCTCAAATAAAATTAATTTCATAACACATCTTTCCTAACATAATGATGCTAGAAAATAACTTTCTTCTACACAAATATTGTAGAAATCGAGCTAGTCTGACACTAATATGCATAATATTCATTTATTTTGTATTTGACCACATACAAAAAAATATGTTTTTGTTTTTTAGATGTCTTGGCTGGATCTTAAAATTGATCAGTTCATGATATGACAAGCATTTCATGGAATGGTGGCATCCAGCTTGCCTGCTGGTCACTTCTTAATATGGACTAGCCAAATCAAAGAACACTCTGCATTTAATGATATACAAAACTAAGCATGATTATTTAATGATACGGTCAAACTGTATAGCTGATCATACTTAACTTTACGATATAAGAGCAGATCTAATATACCTATATAAAAATGAACCCCTATTTTTCTGGTCACACTACAACTTAGAATGGCTGGACCAATTTTAATAATTCTTTTTTGTTTTGCTAACCAGCATACAGAGAAGTCAGTTGACGGGAGCGAAGCCGCGGGCATAAACTAGTAAATTAATAACATACATACCTCTGCAATTTAACAGCATCCTTATACAATCTAGACGATGGTGCATTATATTGCTTAGCGTTTTCAAAAACAATGTTCATGTCTCCGGCTACTTCAGACAATGTCCCATAGCTGCCTCTGATTATTTTGTTCTTTATTTGAGTTAGGGACACAGGGTTCTTGATTTCCTTGTAGTAATCTGGGTAGGCTCGGCGAGAGGGAAGTTTCCAGAATGATTCTGCTACGCGACCTATAAATAAAAGGTAATTTTATGACTGTGAACTGATGATTGCCAAGTTACTTTAGGTCTTCATTTTGACAGCCAGATCAGGTAAAGCTTATAATATCTTAGAACAAACTGCAGCCAAGACGATTACAAAGAATGACGGGCAAAACTAAAGTAGCTGCTTAGATCAATTGGCTTTTATTTTGTAAGGTATGAAATCTACGAGTGGCGAGGGCGTGTCAAGCTTTTACTAACAAAAACCCATCTGTATTGCTTCAGTCGGTCTTTGCGTTCTAGGGCCGAGGTAACTTTGTCGGATATTCCCGCAGCTCAGCTCAATATACCTACTAGTCCCTGCTGATTACATAGGCCTCACAAATAAAGGACTTCGAGTGGAACAATTTGCCTGGTACGGTCTTCCGGTCTGAATATAATTAGCTGTCTTCAAGGCTTGAGTGAATAGGCTCTAAATAAACTAGTGCGCCTCACCATCAACGATTGCATCACTGTTTACCATCAAGCGGGATCGCAGTCAAGCACTAGTTGGATTGTATAGGTTCTGAAATACTTAATTACCGTTTGGCCCAAAATGGTTCCTGATGGTTTCCAATAGTTTCCATTGCGGTGAATTTTCATTTTCATGCTTCTCCTCGTCACTTTCACCTGCACTATCTTCTGAATGCTGTTTAAATAAAAAAATAATATTAGCACCAACTAATAACAAGAAAAAGAGAAGAAAATCAGGCGATGTGTCCTTTAATTCTCGTCTCTTCATCTTGTGCCAAACGTGTGGTCAACGGGAGGGGCCATCTGCTATCCTTTCAGACCCATAAACACTTCTCATGCCGTTTGTTTTTTTTTCATCGACTTTTTATTGTTTTATGAAATTTAGTCCCAAATTTTTTATTCAAATACTATTTTTTTTAAATATATAAGGCCTAGTCTCTGAATTTTAATTTTATTTAGATGTGTATTGTATTAGAGTACTTTTAAATTTAAAATTAGTGACATTACCTATCTAGTTTTTTTTAATTTACTCGCAAAGTTTTGGACTTAAATTAAAGCTTATGTTAAAAATTATGTTTCAGCTACTTACATGGCTATAAAAAAAAATACAAAAGCGATTGGAATCATGATATGAAATGATGATGATTAAAAAAATAGAAAGACGAAAGCCGAAAGACGTCCACTGTTGGACATAGGCCTCCCCCAAGCATCTCCACAAAGACCGAACCTGCGCGTCTCGCATCCACCGCGTTCCCGCGACTCTAACTAGGTCGTAGGTCCACCTTGTGGGAGGCACGGTCGCCATTCTAGATCCTTTTGGCCCCATCGACCATCCGTTCTACGAGCAATGTACCCTGCCCACTGCCACTTTAGTTCAGCACAGAAAAAATGCATTAGAGCAATATGTAAAATAAAGCGAACGGATTCGTGTAAATCACATTTTCAAAATTTAAAGATATTGACTGTACCATCACTCTATGTTTATGAAGCTTGTATTTTTGTTAAAAATAATATGTATTTATTTAAATCTGTAAAGAGTCAACGACGTTTACATAAATTGCATCTGCTTCAGACTAAAACAAAATTTTATCACAAAAGCATATTTGCAATGGCTCCTAAGTTATATAATAAGTTACCTGAGCAAGTGATAAGCAGCAAAAATGTAAATGAGTTCAAAAGAAATCTTTTTAAATTATTAAATGATAAGGTATATGATTCCATTAATGAATTTCTTAATGACAAATGATATTTGACTTATTTAAATTTATCATTTTATATATTGACATTATTTAGTCTTTTGACTGACTATTACTTTATTTATTTGAATGTGACATGCAATTAGTTGTTAATTAAACTGTGACTAGTTAGACCTTATTTTAATTGTTGACATTTTATTTTTCAATTATTATTGTATTCTAATTTTTATTTTGCAATTTATAAATATTACAAATTCGAATCATTACAATATTGATAATATTTGTATGCCTTCTGGCATTGTTGGGACATTATATTTTTTGTACAACATCTTTAACCATACCCTATGTTCACAAATAAATATATTATTATTATTATTTCTTTATTTATTTTTTATACATATTTTGTACATTTTTAAATATTTTTCAAAACACATATAAAAAAAACATTTAAAAATATAAAAAATAGCAGTCCGCCGGTGTCGGGACAGGGTCCAAGCTACCGGTGGTTAGGGCTCCAGAGACAGGAACCTCCTCACAATGCGAGCCGTATCGAGGAGTTCTGTATCAGGCCCTTGATCCAACCGCGCAACGTCAGTTTCGACAGGTGGTCGTCTAGACTTTTGGCCATCAGGCCATTGGCGGTAACAACAATCGGCACAATGATTGCCGAGTCCACATTCCACATGTCGACAACCTCGTGTGCTAAGTCGAGATATTTGATTTGTTTCTCTTTCTCAGCTTTCACGAGATTCTCATCATGTGGGATGGTGACATCAACTATCATTGCGCGGCGCGCTAATCGGTCTATCACCACTATATCCGGCTTATTGGCTACAATAGTCCGGTCAGTAATGATAGACCGATCCCAGTACAACGTGACATGGTCATTTTCGAGAACTGGGTCGGGCACATAGCTGTAATACGGTACCTCTGAATACACTAGGTTGTATTTCAAAGCAAGTTGCTGGTGGATAATCCTGGCTACTTGGTTATGCCTGTGCAAGTACTCTCCGTTAGCCAGACGAGAACAACCAGAGATAATATGTCTGATAGACTCACCCGGACGATGGCATGCCCGACACACGTCAACCGTCCCGTCCTTCATTATATATCTCCGGTAGTTATTCGTCAAGATGACTTCGTCCATAATTGCACAGATAAAACCTTCAGTTTCCCCGAAGAGGTTGCTGAAACGTAGCCAGGCCACGGACGCTGCAAAATCTACATCAGATTCATGTAGAGCCCGATAAAAGCGCCCGTGGAGCTCCTTACTTTTCCATACTTCCCTGCGATCATCAGTTGTAAGTACCACAGGTTTGCGCCAGTATTCTTTAGCTATGAATAACGGGGTGAGTCCCTTGTCCACTGCAACCACATCGCGGTGCATACCCACATCGGTTTTATGAAAATATTCTCTGAGGCTGCACACCTTGCGGTTGTGCAGGGTCTTCGCGTTTAAAAAACCTCCACACTTCCGCGGGATGTACAGTCTCATCACAGACGACCGTGGGTGATGCATCCGGTTTGCGGTCAACAGTGTACGGACCCGCCTATCCAGAGCGTCTAGCTCGGTCTGAGTCCATTTGAGTATGCCGAAAGAGTACATTAGGACCGGCATGACCCAACCATTGAAGGCTCGCACCTTATTTCCACCTGACAGAAGGCTGTTTAATACCTTCTTCAGGCGGTCAAAGAAGCGCTCCCTCAACGATTGCTTCATGTCAGCAACGTTAATGCCTAACGCTTCCGACATACCCAAATACTTATAGGTTTCGGTTGAAGAGAGGGATCTAAGGTATATGGAATCCGAAAGTTGAATTCCCTCAGATTCCATAATCTCCCCTCGCTTTACATGCATGACTGCACATTTATCCACACCAAATTCCATCCTGATGGCACTACTAAAAGTTTCAGTTACTTTTAGTAGTTCCATCAGTTGTAACTTGTTGGGGGCAATGAGTTTCAAATCATCCATGTAAAGAAGGTGAGATAGTACCTGACCACCTCTTCTCAACCGATAGCCCAAGCCTGATTCCTCTAGCAATGTGCTTAGAGGATTCAGGGCTAGGCAGAACCAAAGTGGACTCAGACTGTCACCCTGAAATATTTCCCGTTTAATCCATATAGGCTCATCGTCCCTCCGAATCGATCGACATCCTGGATAGCGAAGAACAGTGTTCCATTGCCCCATACATGACTCAAGGAAGGTGCGTAGAGTTGCATCTATTTTATACAACTCCAACACCCTCATGAGCCATGTATGTGGCGCAGAGTCATATGCCTTCTTATAATCTATCCAACATGTCGACAGATCCTTGCGAGATCGACGAACCTGTTGGCTTATGGTCATGTCTATGAGGAGTAGCTCCTTAGTACCGCGAGACCCGTTCCTACATCCATTCTGAGAGGCAGACATTATTAAGTTGGTATCAATATGCTTGTTAATTTTCGTTCTCAGAATGGACGTAAGAAGTTTATAGACCGTTGACAAGCATGTTATCGGTCTATAATTCTTGGGTTCCGCAGTACTACCTGTCTTATGGAGCAGATGGGTAACTCCAGTTGTTAGAAACTGAGGTAGCGACCCAGACTCTAAAGATGACTGGAATTGAGATGCCAGGAGCGCGTGTGAGCTGCTATACCATTTTAGCCAGAAATTTTGTAGTCCGTCCGGTCCTGGAGACTTCCAATTCGGTAACGGACGGACTGCTCTGGCTACATCTATAGGGCTAATGTCTACCTTTTCCATTTCTGGTATAGCTTCGCACACGCGCTCGACTTCACGCATCCAGCCATCCTCAGTGTGACAGACGGGCACCGTTATTATTATTATTATTATAGTTTGGCGATTTTTCGGGCTATGTCAGCGAACTTGATTCTCCTGCTGATATCTTCATTCCTTATGCGATCACGCAAGGAAACTCTGAGCATAGCCCTTTCATAATAAGAAAGGAAAAAGCTCTTATTGCAAAAAAAGTCGTTTACAATGTTCTTCCTGAAAAGGGATTTCTAAAAACTTCAGTTTAACTGAGTCTCGTACATTTCCCGCAGCTCCCACTATTATCGGTCTATTTTTCCCAGTAACTTCAGGATTGCAGCCTTACCTTAACTTCAGGCTCAGTATCCGAGCCAGGCGGCTCCATAATCGCCAGAGCCTTGCTATTAGGCACTGGCCCAACCCTTGAAGTCCTCTTACTTCGGATACGTTCGGAAGTCTTCGCCGGTCCACTTCGGCCGTGCTGGTCGATCTCCTGCTTGCGCATTTGTATGACCTGTAGTATAAACTTTAACATCAATGGTCGTCTACGCCAAATGCTGGTTACGTACGATGCGACAATATTAGTAGTGGGATGTGTGGTGTATGAAAAAATGTGTTAAGAGAAAATAAATCGTCGAGAATGACTCTTGCAAGATGTATGTGAATAAATATGGCACAAATGATTTGATCGTGATGCAACTATCATAGATTTTAATAGTAAAGGGCGAGCGTTTGTTTATGCTTACGCGTTCACCCTACACGACGGGGTTTCCAATTGTCTATTATAAAAATCTATCAAAAAAAACTTTTCATCCTCTGTTAGATCCCCCCCCCCCCCCTCTTTATCTAGAATTATGCAGAATTTCAGAGACAGAAATTTTGTGTGAGCTTTGTCTGTTAGCGAATGAATTTAATTATTAAATTAAATAGATGGACTGTTGCAAAAAACATTCATTAATTGCAACAATAAATGTTGCTCTCACTAACTAATTAACTGTTCCATTTACAAAATAGAAAAGACAGACAATATATAATTGTGAAAAAAGTTTAAACCTAAAAATAAAAGCACACCAACCTTCTTCAAAGTTTTAGCGTCCTTGTAAATCTGACTGCCGGGCTCGTTGAAATGGCACGCATTTCTGACCATCAGCAATAAATCCTTCTCCAGTTCTGACAAGCTGGTATACTCCTCACCCTGGATTTTCTGAGCTATCGTCTTCAAGTCTATTGGGGAATCGATGACGTTGAAATACTCTGGGTAACGACGCTTGGATGGTAAGAACTGGAAGGCCGGGTATAGAGGCCGACCGTCACTGTTTGCTGACATTACCTGAGGAGAAAGTAAGCATTTAAATAAGAATATTGCCTTAGAACGTATCGCAAGATTGATTTGAGAAAGAAACATGTTGAGTTGGCATACACAATGGATATTCACTAGGCATAGCATAGCATAGTCTTATAATGTTCCCACTGCTGGGACTCAAGCCTCCTCTGTAGGATAGGGAATGGGCCGTAATCCAACACGCGGGCCCAGTGCGGGTTGGTGAATGTCACATGTCGTCGAATTTTCTTAGATTCACTAGAGCTTCAAACTAATTAGCGCATTTTTTTTATATAGTTTTCTAGTAGTATTTCTTGTAGTTTTCCGGAAGAATCGCCAAACTCAAGTGACAGTGGGCAAGGCACATTGCTCGCAGAATAGATGGTCGATGGTGACGAAAGGTTCTGGAGTTGGTACCACGTAAAGGAAGACGCAGCATTGGAAAGCCTCCCACGAGGTGGACTGATGACCTGACGAGGGTTGCGGGAATCCAATGGATGCGAGACACACAGGACCGGTCGTTATGGCGACACTTGGGGAGGCCTATGTCCAGCAGTGGATGTCTTTCGACTGAAATGATGATGAAGATCATCATGTCATATTTAAAATGAAACTCACAGCATTAAACAACTCTTCAAACACATTATCCTCTTCGTTGTTGGTTGATGTCTCCGACAGGTCTTCCGCCACATCCGATCTACGGCTAGAGGAGCCGGTTCGAGACAACTTTGGCATCTTGATATCTTCACCTTAAATGTAAAGAATTTGTTTAATTAATGAACTGGAATTGAGTGATTTGAAGTGAAAAAATCACACTTCTAAGTCAACACAATCAAAAGATAAGGCTCTTTAAGGCGTTTATGCTCCGTTTATGGCGCATATTTTAACCTACACGGTAGGTACTTCCAAATACTTAATTTTGAAATTTAGCAAGAAATAAAGTCATAGGATAGCACAAGTAAGTAAAGAAAAAGTCTGAAAAGCGTAACTTGTAATTACATCACAAAATAATTACTTTTTTGCGATTTGGAAAAATCGTGCAGATTCGATTCAGAAATCGAGCTATTTATAAAAGTAAGTTTGTACGGAACCCTCGGTGCGCGAAAAAGGTGCGGTGCGGTAGGGTCAAAAGAATGTAGATTAGGTGTTAGTGGATATATGGACGCATCAAGCGACTTTAACCTTCAAAAAGTATAAAATTCCAATTCACCATTTTCCAAAGCCTGTTTTGTCTGCATATAGAGTTTCCAAAGGTCAACGGCATCCCTATACTCCACGGTATCGGGCTTGTAGAATGCCTTAGCATTGTTCACAAGGAGCTCTATGTCCGCAGATAACTCTTCGATGTCTTCATACGTGTCTGTTTTTAGTTTCTGTTGTACCTGCGGGGAATTTAAATATTATGTAGGTATGTTAGATGAGGGGGCAGTTCCTGTTAGGGCTGCGACAATTGTCGATTTACCGTGGCCCTGGAATACAATTGAAGGAACACAGGTTAAAGGTTTGACAATTAAGGTGAAATCACACTTAGCCGAGCCGAACGAATCGAAAGAAAAGAATTTTAGATTTCTTTATTGTAGAGTCCTTCCAGATTTAGACGATTCGACGCGGTTCAGTGTGCAGGGTTTCATAGAATTCTACAATGCTTTCTTTCGATTTTTTCGACGCGTTCGGCTCGGGATAATTGTGCGTTCTCCTTTAACCTCCTGGATTCCAAAACCTGGGCTAAACAGTGCTGAAGATTCAAACCCAAAGTTGAAGTAGAATGGACAAGATGATGGCACAGATGGTGCAGTGGTTTGAATCATGCATTGAAATTGGAACAAAACTTTGTATGACCTGCAGATAGTGTTCGGAGTCTGGGTGTCTTGTGTATGTGAGTTTACATGTTTTAGAATGCACCCATGATACAGAAGGAGACATGAATAAGAAAAACTATAACAAAAAAAAAACAGTTTATATTCCGGAGAGCTAGGGCATTTGTGTTGTTATAGTTGATCCACATTTCCCTAGTTATTTTTAACCTATTACCATCACTGGAGCATCAATCAAAACTCTGAGGTATTGAAAAATTCATAAGTACAAAAAATCATACTTACTCTCAACAAGTCAATAGGTTGTGATACAACTTCATAGTACTGTGGCTCCTGCCGTCTTTTCGGAGCCCTGATGAACGAGTCGCAGAGTAAAGTGCCATCTTCTTTTTTGTAAGACCTGATTGTGTCATACAGCTGCTGGCAGATTTCACCCTGATAAGACAAATGAATAAGTTTTATCAGTTCAATAGTTTAACTGTTATGTTAGAACATAATATACTTACCCACAAACATACATAGAGTACTAAAATCATAACCAGGATGAGTTATTTGACTTTTCTGTAGTTGGGTAAATATTATACTAAGTACAAATTAATGGCGACTCCATAGAATCTGTTCTAAAATTAAATATTTTTATCTCTCATGGATATATATATTCAAAATTCAAATAAAAGGTTGGAGTTAGGGGCGCTATGGCGAAAGGACTTAGAAAAAAAAAAAATATTTTTTTGGAAATTTTCCAATTTTATTGCAGTAACAGGTTGAGCTTGACCATAGAAACCATTTAGGTTCTGAGAAACATGGTCCTACGACGCACTGTTTCAGTGTTGAGTTTAGAGGTTTTTATTTTTTTCAGATGAAATTCTTTTCTGGAAAGAATTTGTTGCTCTAGTCGCAAACTATGAGACGATGTTAAAAAATTCTATGTTCTCGCCTGTCATCGACTAACACTTTCATTTTTTTTTCTCAATATTTCTCGGGTTTCTTATATCATCTCATAGTTTGCGACAAGAGCGACCAATACTTTCCAGAAAAGTTTAACATCCAAGCTACCATTTTGGAAATATAGAGGCATCTAACTCGGAGACGGTGTGTTGTATGGACATGCTTCAAAGAAAAAATTTTTTCTTTTAGAAAATTTACCCAAAAAATATTTTTAAACAAAATATTTTTTTTTGTTTTCTTTACTGCTCATAGTGCCCTTAAGCGTATACTCCAACTCCTAAAAATCCGCACCTAAGATGACCCACTGACTGTTTAGTTGCGCTCTTAATAAACTAGTGCGCCACAATATCAATGATTGCGTCACTGCTTACCATCAGATGGGATCGCAGTCAAGCACAGGTTTATATCAATTTTAAAAAAAAATATGAAAGTACTTCTTATCGTGAAACATGATTAAAAACATAAGTGAGTAGCTTTACTTTAATCATAGATATCTTTTTAAATAAACATTATAGGTACCTAGGTGCTAATAAATTGATTTTATTGTTTTATCTCACAGATGAATCCATTTAGTTAAGAACTTATCAAATTAAAGTCATCTGAAATAGTATAGAAATAACTATTTTGTTTACCTTGGAACAAACTAAACTAGAAACTGTGTGCATGAATAATCATATTTGATGTGATCAAAACAGGTACTATCCAAATAATCACTGAATTAATAAAATAGATTATACATCTTAATAACAAAGACAACACCATATTTATCTCAAGTTTCATTCTTAGGTTCATATTAAGAAAAATTTATATTTATCAACACAGTATTTACATGTACAATCAAAGACATGCAGTATATGCAGTATTGCCGGTTTAAATTAGGCATAGGAAAAGTGTGTCATCTTTGCAATTGGAACATTTGAATCTGAATCACTGAAATGTTCCAAAACAGTGATATGCATAATTTGAAATGGAACATTTGAAACATTGGCTCACAAGATACAAACGGATCATTTGAAACATCAGCTCACAAGATACAAATGGAACATTTGGAACAACGGCTCAAAATATACAAACAGAACATTTGAAACATCGACTCACAAGATACAAACAGAAATTTTGGAACAACGGCTCAAAAGATGCAGACACTGACTGTTATGAATCGTGATCTGTTACGTCATATACACAAAAAAAATTATTTAATTGAATTTTCACGTGGTCACTTAAAGTAAAGAGTGTTTCAGTGTTCCAATCTTTCGGAACACTAAAATGTTTCAAAACAGTGAGTCGGTTCAGTAGTTACACACGCCTAGTATACATAGCTATGTATGCCGGTAACGTCGTATAGCGTCTTTGGTCTTTGATAATCTGTTATAACTTACTGGATCTAACTTCTTCCTTTTACGAGTCGATGGCGGAGGCCCGGGGTTGCTTAGCTCGATACCATCGTCACTGTCATCTAAATCAGCACCACGCGAGGCGCCAGAAGATGCACGGCGTCGCTTACTCATTTTAAATTAAATGGCTCGCAAAACGATACCCAAAACCGAAAGTTTCTACTTGTTCTATTACATACTTGATAAATAAATGTAGAATATTAGTTTTTCTTTAGAAATCACACAAAATTGCGTACTTATTTTAAATGCTATTTATTCTGGATTCATTGATTCTTGCGGTAGACAACATAATAATTATGTCGCTCGATGCTCGAAAACACAAGCGCGCATAAAAGAAAATGCTAAAGCTGTGAATGAATGAGATAACCGCATAGAAAATTGAATGTGTCAAAAAGAGAAGGGGAATATTGCATACTTAAAATGTACGGTATTTCTAGGTGACGGAATGCGTTTTTAGGGTCATTGACAGACCTATTGTCAGAAAATAGTATACAGATTAAAAACTCAAAACGTTTCGCACTACGCAAAATAAATAGGTCTGCTTTTATGAATACCTTTTGTTGACGCTGTTAGTGCCTGTTATTGTCAGATATTTTTTTTTTATGCGCTCAAAAGTTTTTGAGATAGAGGGAGGAGAGTGCGCAGCGCTTATCCACACTGCAATACAAGGTCAATCGTGAATTTCGGCGAATAATAACTTGTTTAAAGCAGAAGCGCCGACTTTTAGAAAACCTCATGGGTGCTTATGCTCATTTGATGACTCGAAAAAGTGGCGAAGTGTGAGAAGAGAAATGCACACTGATCGACCAACAAATAAATAAATGTCCTACTTACATACTGCGTACTTAATTACTAATTATGTTAGATAAAAATATAAAATGATACCATTATATAAAAATTAAACTCATTTTTATTATCAAGAAATATTATAATTTATACGTAACCTAAAAGGCGATTACTGATCTGTTTCTTGATGTCTATTCTCAGGGGTGCTCGAGCCCCCGAGCACCGTCGGAGTCGGCGCCCCTGGTTTAAAGTTAATACTTTGACGGCATGGTTGGCGCAGTGGTTAAGCGATTAAATGCTGCACTGTGAGTCGCCGGTTCGATCCCAGCACGGAACAAATATTTGTATGGACTACAGATAGGTTTTCTGGGTCTGGGAGACTTGTGTATGTTATTGTACATGTTTGTGGTCGCACTCACGATACAGAAGTTTAAGAATAACTTCTTTATTGTAGGGAACTTTTTTTAAAAATAAATCATTAAATTCACTTGTATTACATATTAATAATCTTTATTTGTATCGAAACCTTTAATATGACAAATACTAAGTTGATGTGTCAAAATTACAGTGAAATATAGGTCACACAGATGAGAAAAACCCTGGCTGCCAAACTAGGAAAGGAATTATTTATTCATAGGTACATTGTATTTAATAAAATTAACTTATAATTAATATATATTTTTAAATATCAAATACCTATATAATGTAAGTAAAAACTCATTCATTGTTTATCTCAATTTTATGTTATATCAACTTATTGAAATTAAACTTTAATTATAAATAAAATGGGGATGTAGAGTAAGAGTAGATGTATATTTCATACAAATTGAATTTAAATAAATAAGCAGAATTATGTTTTAATCTTTTATAGGTAGTTTTCAATGTAGTTAGTGACTTAGAGTATTTGGCCTAAGAACATTATTGTCATTGAAAGTAAATATCAAACCATTGAGGAAAATGGGATAATAGCATTATAAAATCATTATACAATTTAGTTTTTATCTCAGACAAATACATTATTGTGGATTCAATATAACTATTTTGTAATGACTGTGGCAGATCCACTATATTTATGTCTAACAGGACTACAATGTGGCTTAAATCTTTTGGATACAAAACTGAAAATGTATTAGATGAACAATATTCTTTTACATGCTGGACAAATGTTTGAACAAACCTTTGTATATTTGTGTCAAAGTTTGTCATTACAAATAAATAGTTGAGTACACCACAGCATATTTGGAAGCAATTGGCTGAATTTGACGCCTTTTTAACTAAATATTTAAGCGCTGCATCAGAACTAAACATAACATCTATATTTGGGTCTGTCTCATTCAAAATATTGTGGCATATTTCTAAAATACATTTTTCTAATTCTGGTTTCAATTTTATTGAAATATCTTCAGCAGTTTGAGACGCTGTACTAACACAATCACTTGTCCATAAGTCATTTAGTATGCGAATATTCTTGGTTTCTGTACTGTTCCAATGGATAATGTCTTTCAACAAGGCATCAAGGTAAACTCCATTTTGATTTAAATTTACTAGAGCTTGCACAACTTCTGGATTCAATGTTGACTTGTGATTGCTGCTGAGGTTCATATCCTTTAAATTTCGAATTAAGAATGCATCTAGACTCCTTTCCGTTGAATCATTGTTTGTAGGTGTTGAATCTTGAATTATTTGTTCATAAAACTCTAATAATAAATTAGTGAAGTTTTCATCGACCTTAATATGGTTTTCTGGTTCAACTTGACACATTCTCCTTATATTCTCCAGTATGGATAATCGTAGATTGTTGTTGACTTTTGAGTTTGTTTGAGACAAGTTGAGAATTTTTACGAAACTTTTTGAAAGTGCCTTCGCTACGTTTCTGTCGAGCACCGGATTTTCGTATGTGAATTGAGGGCATGGTAGGTTATTCGCAGTTATGATTTTCTCTATTAATTGTTTATTCATGATCGAAATCCGTAGTTTGAAACGAAAACAACAAAAACAACGCAACTTCAACTCTTCAATGGCATTTGTGGAAGATACACCACAATTTTGCCAATAACACGTATCAACTAATAGACCATCAAATGCTGGAGAATATTTAACGAGTAATTAGTAAATAAAAATAAAAAAAATATTAAAATTCAAAATAAAAAAAAAACAACTCCGACGAATATCTGCTACTGTCATATGTCAAATAAATGACAAGGAATTTGTGTCAGGTAAGTTTTTAAACTAGATAACATTTTTACACGTAGTCGTTTAATCCATAGGCTATAATAGTTTCACATTTTTGATTGCTAATATAATAATTATATGATTAAACATATTTCTTATTTTTACGTAAAGAAGGTGAAGCCGACACTTGATGTAAAATTATCAGGACATTAATCAGCACTGCCATCTAGTATCCAATAGACAATCCAATTTGACTGACTTACTCTTAAATGCTATTCGACGGTAGGTGGCAGTAATAGTAGCTGTGATAATTTTGTCTAAGTAATTGCATTTTTGTAAATTCGAGACAAGTAGAGCCAAACGTCATTCCTTGTGTTGTGCAGTTGTAGTTAACTATCATTAATCTTTTCATAATTATTTTACGTTAAAGATGTGTGTTTTCCAATAGTGCTGGACCTACTACAGTGGGTTGTCAGTTTCGCAGCTCTTTCCTTCACAATTAAAAAAAAAAAAATTGTTGCCCCACACTATTATAGCAATAATTCCTTTATTGTGGTGCATATACATGTAAACTCACATACACAACACACCCAGACCCGGAACAACGACTTAGCTCTCGATATCAACGCCTTATTTTGTTCCGTGCGTGAATCAAACCCGCGACACACAGCGCAGTAGCCAATCGGTCAACTACTGCAAAAACCGTGCCGTGCAATTTTTTCATCATTACCATTTCAGTTCAGCCAAAAGACACAGGTTTTCCCGTGCGTCCAGTTTTTTCAGTTCCAACAATTGTTGTGTGTTTGTCTTCTTTATAATGCGATAATGTGCCATGTCATTAGTTTTTATCCCTCTAAAGATGTAGGTACCGAAGAAAGATGATCTCTACATCAGTCATCACCTGCTAATAAGTTATGAGTGAAATCTTAGTCTCTCTTTACATACATAAGTATCTAGTATAAAGTGAAGTCGCTTAGGTACTGCGTATGTCTCATTATCCGCTCCTCCTCTGTCTGCTCTCAAATCAAAAGCAAATTGCAATTAAAGTCGTAGTTAAAATGTATGTCGGTAGCAAAACTGTACCTACTATATCTGCATTCGAACTGCTGATTGACTGCAGGCAGGCGGCCCGTATTAACCACTAGACCCACAGGTCAGCAAAAAAAAAAAATAGGTATATATATGATTCAAAGATTCAAAAGCATTTATTTCAAATAAACCATTTACAGGCACTTTTGAAATGTCAAGAAGTCAGTCAGTCAGAAAAAATGATGCTAATCGCACATTCCAAAGCGTAGATCTCTATGGAGAAGAATGTGCAAGAAACTCCATGGACACTCTTTTAAATCATGTTTTACAATTACAAATATCTCTGTTACATGTTTCTTGTCGCTATCATGTGAGAACAATGTCAATAAAGTAAAAATAAAAACTAAATATAGATATTAAAATAGCAACTGGCAGCTAAGAGATGACCAGTCTCAACTGACAGCGCCCGTTCACGGACTTGACGCGAATATTAACACCACTCAGCTCAACCATTTTGAAGGGAACCGAATGATCCATGGTAGGCGTAGATTGTTTTTCATCTTGCATAATGTTTCTATTTGTCGTAATCTCAGTTTAGTCATTTTCACTATCATATTAAATTATAAACAAAATGTAAGAATGTCTTAATGTTTTGAACCTTATTGATTTAATAATATCAAATAAGGTGGTTGTGTCATAATTATATTTCTGCATTTTAATCATCCATTTGTTTATTATTCTTTTGTCTGCCGCCATGTTGCGTCCCGAAAACAAAGCAAAATCAGTACCTATCTCATAAAATAGTTATGTTTTCCACTAGTAGACAACATAACTATTTCACGATATGGTGACCCATGTTTGACTATATCATGTAATATATACATATATATATATACTATATCATGTACCTACATATCGTTAAAAACAGCGTGTTCATTGATGTGGCTAGTCCATAATCATGATGTAATCAACGGGTAAGGTTCTATGTCATGAAATGCCACTATATCATGAAGTAGTCGATCATGTCATGAAGTGATTAAATCTACGATCTAGCCAAAACTTATATAATTTACATTATTTACGGATTACTAGTGAGTAAATAGGAAGGTAACCAGCTATAATGAGCGGAGGACCAACGAAGCACTTTTGGAGGTAAGCGGAACAGAGTGTAAAGTCCCGCAAACCTCCATTGAAAAGGCAGGATCCTTCGACTAGACGGGTGTTATGTCTGGTGGGCAACTGCCCGATAGATGATTTCGACCTTTTCTATATGTCCAAATCACGCGGAGAACTGCTCGATGCAGAATTAGTTCTTATGTGATACCATAGATGTCGCTACATCATTCCCCTCCAGAGATCAATGGTTCTTGCTGCGTGCCAGGACAGTGGTAGGTTGATTCCAGTGGGTCGGAACCGATTGCCGCATAGTTCTCGGTGAGTCGGAACTGTCTGCGGTGATGCCCCAGTGAGTCGGGGTGGTGCTGTCCCAGTGTACATTTTCAGTTAAAATTCATGTGGTTTTTCCATGGAGGCTGGCAGTATTACAATAGGTAGGTAATCCGCTTGCTGTGATGCCTGTGATCCTTATGTAGGTATTGTAGGGACAGGACTACGCTCCGGGTGTAGCCTTGTGAGAACAGGTGTGTATGCAGAGAAACTTCACATCAAGCACACCTAGCATTATAAACCTTATAACGTTCCCAATGCTGAGAATCAGGCCTCCTTTCGAAGAGACTCCTGTAGCAAGGTCTATCAAGAAAACTGACCTGGCCATATTAAAACTATTAAATAATACAGCGTCGTTAACGTGATAGGTACGATGCAGCGTTGTTAACGTGATTCGGCGCAGCGTGGTTAACGTGAAACAGCGCCGGTCCTGTCTACAGCATGTTGGGGTACCTTGATAGGTATCTACGAAGCAAAAGACATAGATCATAGGTTCATTCATACATCTGTTCATGTGCATCCTTTTGATATAAGTACCTAGGTATAGATTAGAAAACATGTTTTAGTAACCTAAGTTTTAACATTAGCAACCAAACTCATGTCGATTACGTAAAAGCTGCCGGTTGCGGGATGCTTCGACAGAGTCTCCATAACCCTGGAACGCATACTATAATAACGACAACTGCAGGAACACAGGTTGATTTTAACCAGTAAAAATCAGACACTCCCTTTCGCTCGACCAGATGAAAATATTTAATGATTTTTTTAATTATTATCCTCAAAAACGTTAACTCATTTACCTGATGTTCTGTAGTACCTACATGTTACTAATTATTAAATTAAAAAAAATACGTTCATTTGCACTCACACAGTTCACGTGAGTCAAAGCTATGAGTTTTATTGAATGACGGTAGATATCTATCTAACATCAATTTCGGAACACACCGTGAACTCTAATCTGTTCGGCGAGTGCACTTTGACACGCCTCATATAAATAAAACGCTTTCACATACAAACAATGTTACGTTAAAGACATTAAAATATCACGATAACGCAATAAAATTAGTAGCAGCAGAAACGCAAACAAATTCTGAAAATGCCCCGTAATAACACCAGCTTAATGGGTGAAAGTCGAATTTAAAACCAGAGTGTAAATTAAAAAAAAAATGAGATCACTCATCAACATGAATAATAGGAGATTGGGATATCTTAATTAGCATGAATTTACACCGTTATAAAGCGTGTAAGATGAAAAAAAGGTTAATAATAACTCATATCGCCATTTCTCTGGTATATTTCGAGACTGGAGTTGGTATTTGTGGGGCCCGGTTAATAAATTATGATCGAGACCTCACATAGAGTGGCTTAACTACGTGGGCCATACCGCTAAAGGCTCCGCCCGAGAGAGAGAAGAGGATATCTTCCGTCTCTGTCCTCCGTAAGGCTGTGTGGTAGTCCAACAATGCGTCTCGTCTTCGCGATATAAAACCCGGAATGTACGAGTGAGTATGTTTGCTTACTTAAAGGTCGTTTTTGGTGCAATTTCATTAAGTTTTCTAATTGGAAGCGTAAGCCGGGTATGTTATATTGCTTCCAGCGTAATTTGATTCTTGTCTAAGTACCGGAACGTAAGTTTAGGATTGTTTTCAACGAGAGTTAAATTTTTGTTTAAATTGCTACTGGAACTTAGAGAATGCCAAGTAGTTCAATTTTTTCTTTTATTTGACAATGACCATTGTACGTTTATGTTTTATGACAAATCAATCTGCCGAACTGTGTTCCAAGTGTTTTAGGGTCGGCTTCTATTCTAAAAAGATTTTTATTTTTGTTATTCTCTATTATGTAATTGTTTGTTATTCCAAATAAATAAATAAAATAAATAAAAAGAAGCACCGGAATGCCAGCATCGCCCAGGGCCGTTGTCTATAACTGTAATAACTAAATAAATAAACTAATTTTCAATCGTACACTCTCAATAAGGTTCAGTTGAAAACCAGCGTCAGGCCATGTAGTTGTCTGGCGTTTTTGGACCTATTTGGCGCAGCCGTGAAACACACAATGTTAGTTTTCTTTTTTAATCTGTTGTTTCTAGTTCTACATTTTGTTGTGCCATTTTTTTTTGTTTTCTTCTTAGATACTGGGTATACCATACCTCTGGATTGTCAGACATTTTGGCTTCTGACTACTCGTATCGCCTTTCAAAGATCTACTTGTTCACAAGTGATGGCCGGTATCAGCGGCTCATGCTTTCCGACGCACAGTACGGTCTTGATAATTATGTGGATTGGCCATCAACTGATCGATCTGGAAAACTATAGCAACCTTATTGCGTGTTAATCTATAACTAATATGATGAAGAGGTATAAGTTTGTATGTAGGCGGTAATCTCTGAAACTACTGAACCGATTCTGAAAATTCTTTCACTAGTAGAATGCTAATTTATCACTGAGTGACATAGATGATATAAATTTGTATTTTCAATTCTCAAACGGGCGCAGACGCTGGCTGAAGCTAGTAGGTGATTTTTAAATTAATAGGAAACCCAACTATACCCTAACCATTTTGACAGTTTGCCTTATTTTATATTTTCTTAACCTAATTGGGTTATAAATTCAATGATTTTAGGGTTTTAAAGTAGAGGCAAATAAATTAATCTATAATCTGTCGATTGGATCTTACGACACAAAGTATCTCATTACGGGAATCAGTGTGACGCCCAAATATTGTAGGTACGTAACAGTTATTTTGATTGGTAGGTATTAACTCAAAAAAAAAAACAATTAGAATATACTTGATCCCGATTTCAGATTACTCTACTCTAGTATATCTCGCTAGATGGCGCTGTGATGTCAATACTGTTAATAAGTCGGAACCAGTTTTAACTGGCTTCAGTCAAATGTTTATTTTATTACCTATTCAAAAAAATACGAAACACTAGTTATCTATAGAAAATTGTCCAACAGAAAAAAAAAAATACCATCTTAATTGATATTTGAGTACCTAAATGTTTAAAAAAATGAAAGCACTTACTTTTAATTGGTGAAAGTACTTCGGACCAATCAACAGTTTTAACTACCTACGACATATACTTACCTACCTACCTGAAGAGATATTAGAACTATGTTATAGACGAGTAACTGATCCGTGGGAACTATCGAGGCGGGTGCTAATATATCAAGTCCATTTACAGATATAGCTTACAGTTATTACCGGGGATGTTATGGAGCTCCATAACCGATACTATCGGATATTCGAAATAAAAGATATCCGTAACCCGTTACCGAAACTGATATAAAAGTTTTAGATATGGGAAAGAAAAAAAGAAATAGAAAGGAAACATGTTTATTAAATGTGACACACAATAAAATATAGGCAAGATACGACAGGTATTTATCTATTACTACTGACCCGGCGAACTTCGTACCGCCTAATAAATAGTAGGTAAAGATAACGCCATCTACTGGCATTACAACAACGCCATAATTTATTTTATAATGATACCTTTTAATAAGAGATGGCGTTGTATACGGATTTTTTTTTTCGTGATTTTTTTTTACCGTTTAAACCCTCCCTGGACTATCTACAATATTTCAATACCAAAATTAGCCAAAACGGTCCAGCCTTTCTCGAGTTTTAGCGAGACTTACGAAAAGCTATTCATTTATATACTTAAACGTATATATATAGATGTCATAAACAAATGATAATCAAATCTTGGTACGTAAGTATTTATAGGCTCTTAATAAACTAGTGTGCCTCACCATCGATGATTGTATCACTGCTTACCACCAGGTGGGATCGCAGTCAAGCACTGGTTTAACAATCAACAAATAAAAAAAATGTATTTAACTTTTATAAATTTAAAATTCTTTTATCCGTAACAGACACTATCCGAAAATAGCGGATAATCCGAAATAATTTCATACCCGTAACCGTTACAATATTATTCCTAGATCCGTATTTGTTACCAGTATATTTTTGTTTCTATACCCGTATCCGAAACTGGTATAATATAAGGCGATGTGCGATGGAAATGTGTCGTGCGAGGATGTCTAGCTGTGCTGTGAAAATGTGTGGGGGTTTCCACCAAAGCTGTGCGATGAAAATGTGCCTACGAGGATGTGTAGCGGAGCTGTGAAAATGCGCATTAATGTGTGGTGCGAGGGTGCGTTGCGAAGCTGTGAAATGTGTCGACGGGGGTGCGATGTAGTGGGAGCGGAGTACCTAACGGAGTAATATGGTTATACGTAAACTTGTGTGTTTTTCTATTGCTCAAAATTATAGAACTAATAAACTCCGTATCTTCTGCTTCTATTTCTTCATCGCAAATTGTTAAATATAAAAGTATCTTCTTTTTCCAATTATCCGTATCTATTTTGCGCACTTCTACTTCCAACAAACTCCGTCTATGGATTGGCTGGTTACAGTATGCGCAAACCTCGCAACGCATCCATCTTAACACACATTCCTCGCAACACATCCCTCGTACACATCCCTCTGACACATCCCTCGCTTGTATTGTATGCGCAAAAATCTAGCTCAGCTGAGCCGTTTCCACCAGAGCTGTGCTGACCGAGGCGAGGTAAATGAAGCGATTCTATTGGGTCCTTACAAACACATCCCTCGCTACGCATCCTCGCACATATCTGGTGGAAACGCAGCCTTATTCTTATATCCGTATCCGTTCACATCGTCAATTTCATATTCAACATATCTGGTTATTATTTCCATCAGCCATCATTCATGCCACAGTTATTACAAATAGTTACTTTAACATTAGGTAGGAATCTCTTTCGCAGTACATATTGAAATTAAAAATGATACATAACTTCACGCTCGTATTACCTAAAGAGTGGGTTTATTATTAGGTCGGAAATCATCAAATAATTTCTCTCGCTCTGGGTGCAGGAGAGGGAGAGTCAGACTTTTACTGACTAAATACCACCTTTTTTGAGGTGGAAAATCATCTAATGGCTTCTAAGGTAAGGTTTAGTTGAAGACCAGCATCAGGTATCTATCATGTAGTTACCTGGCAACTTTGCTGAATTGGACATATTTGGCGCAGCCGTGAGAAACACATTGTGTCAGTATTCTTTTTTAATCTTAAGTTTTTAAATGTTCTTTCTACTGTGTTTAAGTATGTGTGCAAAATAAAATATTTCTCTTTCTTTCTTTCTCCCACTCTAGAGCGGAATGGGCGTGTCAGACTTTTACTGATTAAAACAACACCTGTGTTCCTTCAGTTACCCTTTGAGTTCCAGGACCACAGGTTTCCCTTTCAGAAGTCAAATCATGGCCCCAGTACTTAGGTTTCGGCCCTGAAACCCGATTGCACTGAGCCCTGTCCGGGAAAAGAAACTGTAGAAGACCTCACGCTCAGGAGTAAAACCTGGAGCCAACGAGGCAACACAGAAACTATGCTTTTCTCCCATGGGGGAGGCAGTAACTACAGAACGCCTACTGGTATTATCCTTGTCGCGGCAACGGAGTTTCGCCCCGGCGTTGCATCTCCATGCGCAGATCGTGCATGTGTGCAAGGACTGTTGCCTCCAGATCCTATGGTGGCTGGCCAGCAAGGAGGCTCGCCGCTTTGCGGGAAATCGTCCGGTATCCTCATACCATCCGTATGGCCATGACCCTCTGGCATGCGTTCAGCCGGACAGCCGCAGCGCCGGCGCCCATACGCTCGCTCCGCCCAAGAGAGAGAGAGAGAGAAGCGAGATTTGTCATTTGATGATATCACCACATTAAAAAACAAAAATGGTGTTATCCTTACCTATTTTTTTTGCGTTGTTTACCTTCACTAGTACATTTCAGCTGCCCAGTTAGTGATGATCTTTGCTTACATCTTCGCTTGCATTCGTGTGACATGGCCAGCTTACTCCCACTTCAGTCTAAGTTGTTATTATGGTTCCGTACCTTAGTTGAACCCTAATAGGATCATTTTCTTATCGATTTGTCTACTCAGGTCTGCTAGGCTAACCTTTGGAGCAGTGGACAATTCAAACCTTGAAGTCAACGCAGTCTAAAGTTAAGGCAGTTTTTTTACCATTTATGGCGTATATTTTGACATTCGCAAGGAATGCCCGCTGACCTAAAATCCTTAAAGGCAAGTAGCAAGGTCTCTTAACACAAGTAAATAAAAATGTCTGAAAACTGTAATTTTTTTGTTTTAGTAGGTACTTCACGAAATAACTTTTATTTTGAGATTCGGAAAAATCTTAGGGAGTCGATTCGAAATTTCGATTTCGGGAGCCTTCCCCCTCAAAGGGTTAACAAATCAAACATCATAATCACCTCTTTAGGGGATTATGATGTTTGATTTCTTTGAAAGTGTTTTTCGAAGATACTTCCTCATACACCGTTATGGCCTCAGTTGGAAAGCAGCCTCGCTGCTAGTAGGTGCCAGCACATTATGTATTATGATGAGTCAGACGGTAAACGCCCATCAAACTAACTTGTGCGAAGACCATCATCTATTCTAATACATAATCATTAGGGTGACCATAATGGCTGCCTCTCCTAAGAAGTAGCTATTTTGGTGAAGTCAGTATCGAAGGATACAATATCGTTATTATAACAATAACTAGTGTTTTCCTTGGGTGCACTGGTATGGCGCGTACAGGGATAATTGTCGGCTGGTATCACATTCTATGAAAAGTTTCTAAGTGGCCTCTGGGAGTTGGCTTCGGCCCCTCGTACGCCTTCCAAAGGTTCAGGACCCCAGAGTCTTGAGATAAATAAATACAAAATAATAATAATAATATTTATTCCTGGACACAGCGCGCATTGTTAGGAGATTCCTCTCTCAGGAGCCCTGACCACCGGTAGCTTGGACCCTGTTCCCGATGCCGGTGGGCGACTATTTTTTATATTTTTAAACGTTTTTTTTTTTTTTAGAAATGTTTAAAAATTTAATCAATATGTATATAAATTTAATAAACGGAATATTTATTCCTTTAAACGTTAGTACAATACATAATGTATAAGTACGAGTACATCAGTAGACAGAGACACTAAAAACAATGTATCTCTGGCCTCACCATAGTTATCCGGGCCGCACACTATAATAGGATACGTGTGTCGTGAGGTCCCGTCCCTTCCGTAAGTTTAAAAATTAATAAAAATAATGCAGTTCATGCAACAATGACACTGTCGAATCGTGTCTCAAACGGGGTGAATAGGAACGCAGGGGTGAATAGGAACAAAAGTTTAAAGGGCATCTTCGCGTTAATTAACAATTTTTCCCAGCATTTAAGTACTCCTGTTTATTCATTAATTATAATAAATACGGATGCTTTGATAGAAATCATTTATATAAATATATACCAATGTGAAAAACCTAACCAAAGTTTTGTTCCTATTCACCCCGTTAGACGGTACATCAACTTGTCTTCTAAAAATGGTGCATAAATATGAATTCTTTTTTTGGGGTTGTAAAACAATCAAGATAATTATTGGAAAGCTATGCGATTGTTCGATTCAGTAAACGTTGCCCTGAACACAAAGGGCAAAAATTTAAGCAACACGGGTGGGTTGCAGTCAGTTAAAGTATAACACTCCATCTCGCTCTTACTAGAGCGAGAGAATTCATTTTATGATTTCTTAACCCAAAAAAAGGTATATTGCGATGACCTTGGCTTTCTAAAATCCATTTGTTTGACAAAACTTTTCGTAACTTTATCGACAGCTCAATAAATAGATATTGATTTACACAATCTATTCGGCGCTTAAACTCGTTTCAATTTGGCTGACGAAAAATAATAACTTTAGTATAGTAAAGTCAATAAGTATTCTAAGAAACTCGCACAACAGGAATTAAAATAAGTATTTTAATAACAAATAGGTAACACTAAAAATAAATATTTTTCCGAAAACAGCAACAAAATTGCTTACTTAAATGAAGCAGCAATTATAGTTTTAAACATTAATATGAAAAAAAAAAATTACAAAAGGAAATAACCGACTTGACTAAAAAAAAAACTCAAAGGATCAAAATAACTTTAATTTCGGAATTCGGTAGTTCTCGGTATTGTTTGTATCTTATTTAACACCGACTTCCGAAATTAAAGTTATTTTGATCCTTTTAGTGTTTTTTTGGGGTTCCGTACCTCAAAAGGAAAACAACGGAACCCTCACAAGATCACTTTGTTGTTTGTCTGTCTGTCAAGACCATTTATCTCGGGAACGCGTGTAGGTATCGAGTTGAAATTAAAACCATATATATACTTAGGTCTGCGGACTCTTGAAGCTGTAAAAAAATTAAACTAAAAGTATACTTCAGTTTATGTGGCAAAAAACGTACATTTTGACACTCTTGAGGAAATCAAAATTCATAGAGTACTTCCCGTTAACCCAGAATCCTGAAATTTGGCATAAAACAAGGTCTTATGACACAAGTATAGGATTAAATCTGAAAACTGTGAATTTGTTGTTACGTTACAAATTTTTTTTCTGTTCGGAAAATCTTCCGAGACTCCGCTCTGGAATCGAACTATTTACATAGGTAAGTCTGTACGGAACCCTCAGGGCGTGAGTCCGACTCGCTATTGCCCAGTTTTTTTTTAAGTGAAGTCGGGAATTACCTGTTTTAAACACTTGTCACATTTCAGTGTGTGCATCATAATGGTTCATTGGTTATTTGTTATTATAATTTAATTTAATTTAATACTAACATTAGGCTAAGTTGTACTACTACTAACACATATGGATGTTTATCTGAAATAAATATTTTGAATTTTGAATTTGAATTACTTGGTTACTTGACAGTTTCAGCTGATTTATAAGGTTTCTTAACTTAGTATCGAAGGGATTAAAAAAAAACCTATTGTCAAGTTTGGATAAAATTACTTTTTGACATAAATATTGAAAAAAAAAATTGAGTCGTTATGCAATTAAGTCGGTCAGAAATACTATCTTGTTAAATCTGATACCAAGTGCATAAAAAAGTTCTTTTTTTCTTTTCAGGAAATATCCTAGATACAAACTAAAACTTAGGAACACCACAGCCCATAGTTGCCATCGTCAACATGTCCAAATGATTGATAGCAGCCAACGTGACCGTCCAGCCATTATACACACTTATCAAACAAAAGAATTGGCCCCGATGATCGTGCGAAAGGTGACGTCGTGGCCCGATGATTGCCAATCATTACCAAGCATTGCCGAAGTGACGCAATCAACGATACGTGACGATTGTGTTAGATCGGTCTTTAGCGTAGGTGGTGAGTGATTTGATTGATCAATGAATGCTTTGAGCTGAAATGATTCAGGAAAACACTTGCCGAAGAATTTGTTACCGTTCAGCTATATACCTACATTAATTGACTGGTATGGCGTGTATATTTGTTCGACCTTCACGCAGGAAAGGCTGACCGAATTTGTAAGAAATTTGGCACAAGTCCTGGAATAACACTTAGGATATTTTTTATGCCGAGAGCATGTTCTCTTGAGACAGTCGCTAGTAAAGGCGACAGGTCACTGGAACAACTTGTGACCAACGGATGCCTCGCAAATTGACGGATAAAATGTACAAGTTCGTGATAAGACCAGTCATACTGTATGGATCAGAACGTTGGGCTGTGAAAAGTTGGATTAAGAAAATAAATGCATGTAGTGGAGATGAGAATGTTGGGATGGATGTGTGGTGTGACGAGAATGGATAAAGTGAGAAATGAGTATATTAGTGGAATTGCAATTGAAGATTTGTAATTGGAATAGTAATTGTAAGTGGCGCCAGTGACAGAAAAGTTGAAAAGGAATGGTTTGACTTGGTATGGTTGGTATTTGAAGGGGAGGGATGAAACGTATGTTACTAAAAGAGTTATAAATGACTTGAGTATACATGTGGAGAAGGAGGGCAAAGAAAAGATGGATGGATTGTGTGAGCAGTGATATGAAAGAAAGGGAGTTAGTAATAACGTGGCAGTGACCGAACAGAATGGAAGAAAAAGACGTGTTACGCCGACGCCAAGAAATATGGGATAAGGACAGTAAGATGATGATGACGTGGGTAAAGCCGTTGCGTTGGCAGAAGCTTATTAATTTTATGCGAAATCTATACTTTGCTTGTATAAGCATTATTCACTATTATGTCCTTTATTAACGTGTAAAACAGAAAGTGTAGATCAAGATGTTTGTACGTAGTTCTGGCTGCTTCTTCTTGTGGTACTTCAACTTTATCTTTCAACTACAAGTTGACGTTTAAGGTGCTAATAAAACGCACTGTCGACGAATTACGACTTATATATCTTTATAAGCGGCATTGTATTGTTTTAATGTCTTCATAGATTCGTCCAGTGATGGTAAGTGGACACCCTTGTCATTATGTGAAACCAGATAGTCTGTTTCATGAAGCGCTATAAAACATTGATGAGGCGAAACAAGAAAGAGTAATGAATTGAATATTAATTAAATTTGTGAATCAAAGATTTAGTTATATCTGTATGAAATAAGCTGTGTGAATACCAAGGAAAGCTTTCTTCAGGGAATTATTGCGAGGACTTGGTCTACAGGCCAGCTTATAAATAATTCGCTATAGATATTAGGCATAATTGCGTGTGAAAGAAATGACCGATGCATCAGAAATTAATAGTCAATTGTTACGATTGAATGTTGAATATTCATTGGGCGTTAGATATATAATTTTTTTATATTTATTTTGCCTTAATTTTATTCCAGGAACAGGGCTTGAGAGCAGTGGTAATGTCCCCGACTTACGAGTTGTATGTAGGCCGTGGGTTCAGAGTTCAGATCCAGTTAGGCACATTACTTTTTGTAATTTATTTCATCACAAAAATCGACGTAGTGTGAGTTAATCTCACGCACTGAGAGTTCCCACCAAACTTAAGTAAATAGTTCGATTCCCGATTAGGGTATTACTTACACTCATTTTTGAAAAGTGTCTCATTAGATTTTATAGTGCTAATATACTTACCACTTAAAAAAAACAAAATTTTTATTCAGTCGCTAAGTACCCTAAAACGCGTTTAAAATTTACATTTTCAAATTTCGCGCGTAATATAACAAAAATGCAGAATGCAGTGGACGCCATATTTACTCTGTGGTCGAGACGTCTGTAGGCTGTGTAAACAAATGCGCTGATATATTCACTCAGTATAAGAATAAGAATAATAAGTATGGTCGATCAGTTGACGGTTGACAGCTGTCACTTTAGTTTACACAGCCGAATGACGTAATAAAATGGTGGCTACTATTTGGTGATAAATAACAGATAAAAAAACTGAAAACTGAATTGAATTTTAAAATTTATTTTGTTGTTTTATGAACTAAAACTAACCCTTACCGACTGCTTTTTGCCTAAGCTATCTTAATAATATATTTTTAGATTTTTTTTCATATTTTTTTTTAAGTTCAAATATACACACAAAAATTTAATCCAGATCGGTCAAGCCGTTTAGAAGGAGTTCGGTGACAAATACGCTTACAGAAGAATTATATATATGTATTAAAGATTTAGTTAAGGATAAGATTTACAAACGCTTCATTGGTCTTGAACCAATGAAATTAGGCGTTTGCAATTTGAAAATACATTATTCGGGAACCTGCTAAGCCTTTGTTATGAAATTAAATCTCATAGATCGGGTGTCATGTTAGAACGTCCATTTTTTTAAAATTATTGATAGGCTTGCGCAAACGCCAGTCCACTATCCCACCTGATGATGGTATCTCACACGCCGGGCGTTTGGACAGAGCACCACCGTGTACTTGTGGGGGAGATCGGCGGCAACGATTTCTCGCGCCGAGGCTTGTACAGGCCATGGTCCAAAGCGAGGAGGAGTGGCAGGTAGACGCCTCTTTCTGCGAAGCAGTAATGTTAGCAAAGGAGAAGGCTGCACGTGCACGCGCGAGGGAGTGACCCTCACGCCCCAGCCGCCGGGATCCCGATTTCCGATCACCGTAGGCGCGGGCTTGCGGACGGCGAGCAATGGATGGGTCGTCGACCTTCCGGTAACCGTCCGGACCAAACCAAAGTCGTCGACGGCGCGTACTGTTGTAAGGGCCCATCAGGGGCGAAGCCTACTGGGACCACGGGTAGTGTGAAAGTGAAACCCGGGGCTTTAGGACGAAGGCAAAGAAGAAACAGGAGTGGGTTTTTAGTCAGTAAAAGTCTGTCACTATCTCTCGCTCCGCCCAAGAGCGCGATTTGTCATAAGATGATTTTCCCACCCAATAAAGAAAACCCTGATGATGGTAAGTGATAATGTGGTTGACGGTGGATCACGCTTACCTAAAAGTAACCTATTCCCTTTTGACTTAAAGACTCCTAGGTTGTTCAATTCCTAGCGACCACTGTTACTTCCTGTTTAGAAATAATGATACCTCATAAAGTCATAGATAGAGGGACACGGGCTCTGCGCAGTCAACGTCGGCGCATGCGCGGTGCTGTACGTCATTGTTTGCCGTCATTACCGCGGGTGAGGCCACCCAGCGCGCACCATGATCGTGCGCCCGCTTTAGGTATAGCTTGTAAGTGGTCCTGGTAAGGGTTTGAGATCTGTCTTCAGAACTAAATAGGTCCTGGGGATTAAGGAAAAAGTACCTAAGGAAAATTACATTTTTCTTTTAAAGAAAATTCTTTGTGTAGACACTAGCTTCTGCCCGCGGCTTCGCTCGCGTGAATGTAGGTTTCTCCATACAAACTTTGGACCCCCGCTTCATCCCCTTAGGGAGAGAATTTTGGAAAATCCTCTCTTAGTGCTCGCCTACGTCATAAAAGGAAACCTTGTGCAAAATTTCACGGTCCTAGTCCCAGTAGTCTCGGCTGTGCGTTGTATGTCAGTCAGTCAGTTTCTCCTTTTATTTTTTTTGTATAGATTTACATCTTATATACTAGCAAATTAATTTCAGTAGACTAGACTAGACTAGACTAGTAGACTGTTGTATTGATCTGACTAGGCTATTGGTCTAGTGGTTAGTAGCCCTGACTACTATGGAGGTCGTGGGTTCGATTCCCACCTAAGACAAATGTTTGAGGGATAAATACGATCATTTGTTCTATGTGTTATTCATCTTTAATAAGGTATGTATTTAGAAATATCTAAGTATGTTTACCAGTTGTCTAGTACCATAGCACAAGCTCTACTTAATTTGAGACTAGAAAGCGTTCATATATTTACAACTTAATATACATTTAATTATAAATCACTCACAAAACGATGGCCGATGCAATTGGCCGATTTGCAATTTTAATCAGTTAAAAAAAAACACTGTAAGCTTTCACGGTGTTCTTTTCGCTTTGCACCTAGGGCAACGCAATTTATAAAAATTGCCAGTCTGTACATTGCATGTATTAACATAATGACAGTGTATTTTGAGTATGTGACATCAATTCGCGAGTTCCTATCTGATATTACGTACATAATTATTTTTTGTTTAAAAAAATTACGCCGCGCGCTGTCACAGGATCTTCAATAAAATTGAGGGGGAATGTGATCTTTTTTACGTCTTATATAAGCAGTTAACAAAAAAAATAATAAGCAAACTTCCATTAAACATAAGTAGAACCAAACAGTTCTTTGTATAACTTTAGACTAATGATTCCTGTACTTAGATTATCCTACAAAGATCATTACCGTGGTTGATACCTACCTCATGAATAATGTAAGAAGAAAAGAAGGTTACCTTAGCGTTCCATCATTACCATATTTTTACATGTGAAATATGTAAGGAACTGCTTAAAACAAAGCTGCGCCATTTGCTTCTACAAACTCATTAGGGTTTCAGTGGAAGTACTGAAGTCCTAATGAGTTTGGACTTAGTTTTGTATTCATTGAGTATGCTAAGCATAATATTAAGCATAAGCATAATCAGCCTTTTAATGTTCCCACTGCTGGGACTCAGGCCTCCTCTAGGAGAGGGAATGGGCCGTAATCCACCACGCGGGCCCAGTGCGGGTTGGTGAATGTCACGTGTCTTCGAATTTTTGCATAATTATTGTAAAACATTAATGTTATGAATAAACTCGGATTCGCGCACTGAGGGTTCCGTACACACGGTGACTTTAATAGCGTAGCAGGGCACACTAACATGATAAATGTGTGCGTAAACGCTAGCGCGTGAAACACAACAGGTATTATCGTTGTGTGATATAAAGTAACTCGTTTCTACACTCACACTCTTGCAAAAAAAAAATAGTAGCCGTATAAGTTACACGACTATGAAAATACAGGAAAAATTGGCCACTGTTATTAATGTCGCTGTGGCGCAATGCGTATGATACATAACTAACGAGTAAGAGGTCCCAAGTTCGATTCCAATTATCTGTTATTTTCTTTTTGTTTTACTCATGTTTTTTTTTGAATAGTAATGTTATGGTTATTCTCGTAATAATTAAAATATTCGAAATATATTTTTGTAATTTTATACATATAAACTATGTATATTTACGAAATTAATTAACGAAATTTTTGTATATAACTTGTAATATAAATAATTTTATAATATATATATATATATCATTTACGTAATATAACAATACGTTATTATTAATAGTTGACAATCCTTTCATTGTCAACTTTTTTTTTTTATTTTCGCAAACATTCACTTATGAAATTATTATAGTTATTTAAATTAGCATCAAACACTTACACTTAATCTTTGGAAAGTAATTTTGATGATATGGGTAGGTAATCAGCAATAATGTTCACAATAATCAATTAGCTGTGGGTATCAATACAAACAGAAGTAAAACCGAGCGTGCCATCCCACAATAATTCACCTATTCAAATAATATGTCTCCAGCTCAACTCGCAAACAAAATAAAACTCGTTTACTACTCGATATACACACACACATATTTGTATATGTGTTTGCTACGAATTAGATAAAAAAATTCGCTTCGTTCATTAGATGGAAAATTAGCACTGATTATCAAGTGCTTGCTTGCCGTTAAAGGTGTATCGAGTTCGATCCTAGCCATTGACAAAACATTATTTTCTATTTTATTGTAGTATAATGATAACGAAGTTTATTAAAGCTAAAACTTAGAATATTTGCTTTAAAAACTAAGTGTATGAATATTATCATCTACCCACTTTATTAGTTATTTACTAAGAAATGAGTCGGATAATAAGTTAACCTGGCATAACGCTTTTGCCTATCACGATCGTGTGTTCTACAACTTACTCCGAGACAAAAAATAATTAATCGTTGTGGAAAGTGATACTTTTTACAAGTAATAATTAACATGTCTCATTTGTCTACACTTTTGAGGGCTGAGATAGTAGTATTATATAAACAAAATGTATCCATAAGTGAAATTTCGAGGAGACTAATGCTACCGGTAAGTAACAAATCCAAACTTAACATAATGCGAAATAATTTAACATTGTTGATATTTGTTAGGTTTTAACGTAATTTTGTGATTGTTTACAGAGGAAAACTGTGCAGTTTTGGGTGCATAGATATACAGCTGAAGGGACAATCGATGCCAAACGTCCGGGTCCAAAAGCAATTGCATATACGGATGCCAACCCACTGCATCGAAATATTGTTGCTACGTATAGCGCTGACGGCTTTGCTACAACAAGAAACACTGCGATTATGCACGACGTGTCTATGACAATTGTTCGACGCCACTTACGAGCAGCAAAAATTAAATGTCGCAAGCCTGCGAAAAAAATTTTACTGACGGCGTTGCATAAGGAAGAAAGGATGCGGTTTGCAAGAAAATTTATAGATTTTGATTGGTGCAATAACATAGTTATATTTAGTGATGAAAAGTGTTTTAAGTCAGATAAGGATGGGCGTAAAATATTATGAAGAAAAGATGGAGAACGTTACCATCAGAAAAATATTCTCCCATGCAGGTCTAGTGGTCGCATTACGTTAGGTTATTGGGGCTGGATGTCATCGATGGGTCCCGGTGAGTTAGTGGAGGTAGGGGGTCGCAATACCAGTCAAGGTTACTTGGACATCTTGCAAAATGTTATGTTGCCTACCGTGCGCGTGGCATACCCGGACGAGCATATTTACTTCGTGCACGATAACTGCTCGGTGCACCGCGCACGAATTTTGCAAGACTGGTTAAGTGTCCAAGAAAACTTGACTGTTATTGAATGGCCCTCTAAAAGTCCCGATTTGAACCCCATAGAAAATCTATGGGGTCACATGGTGCTCAACTGGGATTCATCTGATGTGAGATCTAAACGTAATTTAGATAATTTAGTGTCATCCATGTGGGAATCGTTTCGCGGCACTGACCTGTGTGAAAATTTGGTGGCTAGCATGAGAACGAGGTTACAAGAAGTAATCGACAATGAAGGTGCACCAATTAGATATTAATTTTGATTTAAATTGAATCCAATTATAAATATTTTTAAAAAGCTGTATTACTGTATGCTGTTTTTGTTGTTGTTGTTTTTATCATGTTATTGTTATTGAAATCAAGAGTTACGATACCTATCATAGTTCATTTTTTAAAACATGTTGATTGATATGTTATAAGTAAAAAAAAAAGACTAAGAAGTAAGCTGTAGGTAATTATACTGTTGTTGTTATTATGTGACATGATGTTATTGTTATTGAGATCAAGAGTTGCGATATCTATCATAATTCATTCTTGATAACATGTTGATTTATGTCACTAATAAAAAACTTAAAAAAGTGACGTCCATCCTTGTCTGACTTAGAATATTTTCACTTTATATATTGTATTAAAGATAATCATGAACAGATTCGTTAATTGTGACCATTCCGTTTAATGTATGTAATTAATAAGTTGTAATAAACATAGTTGGATCGTTATCGCAGTTTTCTTTGTCACAATATTTTCAAAATATTTTAATTATTATGAGAGTAACTATAACATTACTATTAAAAAAAAAACAGGGGTAAATCAAAAAGAAAATAAAAACAAGCAAACTTTTTGTTACATCAGACGATTGGAATCGAACTTGGGACCTCTTACTCGTCAGTTAAGTATCATACGCATTGCGCCACAGCGCCATTAATAACAGTAGCCAATTTGGGCTGTATTTTCATAGTCGTGTAACTTAGACGGCTACTATTTTTTTTTTCAAGAGTGTGAGTGTAGAAACGAGTTACTTTGTATCACACAACGATAATACCTGTTGTGTTTCACGCGCTAGCGTTTACGCACACATTTATCATGTTAGTGTGCCCTGCTACGCTATCAAAGTCACCGTGTGTACAAACTTACCTATGTAAATAGTTAAATTCTCGAATGGAGTCTCGAAGAATTTTCCTAATCGCAATTTTTTTTTTATTTATGTTTTTACTTTTAACTTAACTTTACTGTTTTCAGACCTTGCTTTCTGCCAAATTTTAGGATTCTGGGTCAACGGGAAGTACCGTATAAACTTTGATTACTTTGAGAGCTGTATCTTTTTTTGCGTAAACTTAGAAGTTTGATTTTTTCGCAGCTCCAAGGGACCGCTGACCTGAGTATAGGTTTTATTTTCAACTCGATACCTCCACGCGTTCCCGAGATAAAGAGTTTTGATAGACAGACAAACAGATGGACAACAAAGTGATCCTGTAAGGGTTCCGTTTTTTCTTTTTGAGATACGGAACCCTAAAAAGTAGATTAAAATAAAGTTGGAGCCACACTTGCTGAAGGAGTCATTGTCAAAAGCTTGTCTTCAACGTAGTCTTTAATCTTATTATTCTTTTTTATAAGGACACGTCTCTATTATTACCTCCTTTTCAGCTACATCATCTATTGCCAGGGCTGCGGAATTATGCAATAGTGCTACCACGGCCCTGGAACGCAAAGGGATATTAAAAAAATAGGTGTCAGAAACAGGTGGGGAGAGAAAGCGACAGACTTTTACGGACTAAAACCATAAAAGTCTGTCCTTTATCTCGCTCCACCTAGAGCGCGAAAAGAAATATGATGATTTCCCACCTCAAATAAAAATGCCATTATAATCTGTGACACAATCCAACTATTGTTGTTTCTTCTTACATGGCGCGATGACGTCACGCGCGAACGCCGGCGTTCGCTTGGGTTTACGTAGGTTAAATAGGTTTGAAAAACCACTTTTGCACGTCAATTTAAACTAGACGAGGCCGGTGTTTCCTAGCTGACTGCTCTGAGAAGAAACACCGAAACAAACTCAGGGGTCAACGTTTTTTTTTATAGTCCATACAGCAAACATGTAATGGTCAAATAATTGGGTAGCTTGGGTCAGGAGCGCCGACTCTGTGTGTGCTCGGGGGTACGAGCACCCATGAGAAATAAACAGTGCGTGCCGAACACCCTGAGAATAGACACCAAGAAACAGATCAGTAATCGCCTTTTAGGTTACGTATAAATTATAATATTTCTTGATACTAAAAACCAGTTTACTTTTTATACAATGGTTTCATTTTATATTTTTATCAACCATATTTAGTAATTAAGTACGAAGTATGCAAGTAGGTCGTTTATTTATTTGTCGGTCGATCAGTGTGCATTTCTCTTCTCACACTTCGCCACTTTTTCGAGTCCATCAAATGAGCATGAGCACCCATGAGGTTTCCTAAAAGCCGGCGCCCCTGGCTTGGGTCTTTCTCAATGTATCATCATAATCAAATAAGCCCTTTATTCAGTAAATAGAACAATCATACAGTCTTGTTTATGTATTGAGATTGAGCAATACGTCTTGAACGTGAAATGTCATTGTTTGCAACATCTACGAATGTTCTCAAGTGTGTCTGGTCGTGATAGAAATAATGACAGCTTATGCAAATATCAGTAATGTCATTGGAGTACTACTGTTTGAGACAAATAGTACAGCCAAGGAGTGGAATTCCTTGCCGGAGTCTGTGTTTCCTGATAGCTACAACTTAGGGGTCTTTAAGTCAAGAGTGAATAGGCTACTTCTAGGCAAGCGTGCTCCATCGTCGACCACATCATCGCTTACCATCAGGTGAGATAGTGGTCAAACGCGAGCCAATCATTAATAAAAAAAAAAACTTGCTCGTAGCCTTGGCTGAGCTACAATGTGTTGATAGTTTTGTAAAGAAATAGTGATGAAAACATCAAGTTCTTATTTCCAAAATAGACCAACTTATAACCAACTCCTTGGTGGAGTTAATCTCAAAGATAAAGAGCGTAACGTACACATAAGGAGGAGTTTCAAAGTAACGCCGTAAAATTACAGAGTCCTGGCTAAGATAGTGCGGACATTTTATGCGCTGACCCGATGATCACAACGTGAAAAAGTGCCTTTCCATGACTACAAAAAAGTAATAATATAATATATATAATAATATTCCACAACTTTCACACTATGGCATTTAGTCCCTAACTAAGCAGAGCTTGTGATATGAGTACTAGACAGCTGATAAACATACTTATATGTTTCTAAATACAAACATGTTATAGATAAATTACCAGACACAGAACAAATGATCGTGCTCCTCACTCAAACATTTGTCCTGGGTGGGAATCGAAACCAAGGCCACTGACAACTAGACCAACAGGCCAGTTAAAGTTCTACTGAACTACTTTGTAGCCATGGAAAGGCGTAGCTAGGCATGGGTGAAGTGGCCCACCGCCCACGGCCTCGCACCCCAAGCCTGCGACCACCTTGCGCAAGCGCGGGTTCTTTACATCGAGGGTCTTTTTATTACTGATAGGCTCGAGTTTGACAACTATTTCATCTGATAGTAAGCGACGAAGTGGTCGAACACCGGACTGCGACAGTCGCTGTCTCGTTTTCGAATTTATGAAAGAAAAAAGCATCGCTGATGCGTCTCCGCCCCCACGTAATTAGTCCACGCTACGCCTCTGCTGAAAGACGAGAGGGAGAGGTAGACTGCTAATCCTGGATGACAAATGTCCACAAGGACATGCAAAAGCTGAGCCTTACAGAGTTTCAAACGACGATGCTTAGCAAGGTGAATGGCGCCGAATGATTAAAAAATCAGTTAATAATTGCTTCTGCTCTGGATAAAACGAGAGGGACTGTCTACCCATGTTCTTTAGTTGCCCTTGGCATTCCAGAACTGCGGTGATGCTTTCGAATAATCCCGCAGTCTTAGCTCTGGGGACCTACTTGACGTTTTAAACCAAAATAATTCCGGTGTGTGGTAGAGACAGAGCTGTATATGACGAATAGCACTATCTCTCTTTCACACCGGCCGTTCTGGCTGACCAGTATCTTAGTACACGATATGAATGTTTTATACACAAAACCAATCCTTCATTTATTGTAAAAGGGGTCGTCATCATCATCATTGTCTTCTTGCCTTTGTCCCATATTATTTGGAGTCGGTGCAACACGTTTATTCACCCATACCGTCCTGTCTCCCGTCATGCTATCACTAACTTCCACGAAAACTTGTCTGTCTAATTGGTAAATAAATAATAGAATCAATCATTCATAACAATTGCTAGTAGAAAATATGCACTGCGTACTGTTTTATCCATACTGATTGCCATTAATTCATAAGCAATAACCTGTACAACATTTCCATAAGTTTACTGAAATTCTGGGATACAAACAAACTCTAATAACTTTACCGTTTATGAATATTATTTATTGAGACTTTACTTAAGTAATAACAAGACCTTTTCTTATTTAGCCCTTTAAGTAGATATTTGTACTAATTAAAAATTAACGGTGTTTGATTTCACCTATATTTAGCGAGCCATTTATCAATATTTTGGCTCATGTTAAAACTTCTGTTATAACTAGTTAGTTGCTGCCAGCGGCTTCGTTCGTGTGGAGGTAGAAAAATATCCCAAGGGAACCAACTCCCTGGATAAAAATTATCTTATGTGCTATTCCAGAACTTTGTCTACCAGTGTACCAAGTATCATTGAAATCCATTCAGCAGTACAAGCGTGAAGAAGTTACAAACATACACACAAATATTTTCCTTTAAAATATTCATCATCATTATCATTTCAGCCGAAAGACGTCCACTGCTGGACATAGGCCTCCCCCAAGTGTCGCCACAATGAACGGTCCTGTGCGTCTCGCATCCATCGGACTCCCGCAACCGTTACCAAGTCATCGGTCTACCTTGTAGGAGGCCTTCCAACGCTAGGTCTTCCGGTACGTGGTCGCTATTCCAGAACCTTTCGGCCCCGGCGGCCATCCGTTTTGCGAGCAATGTGCCCTGCCCATTGCCACTTAAGTTTGGCGATTCTTCGTGCAATGTTGGTAACCTTGGTACTCCTGCGGATAACCTCATTCCTGATTCGATCACGTAAGGAAACTCCGACCACAGCCCTTTCCATTGCCCTTTGGACTTTATTCTTAAGATTGTATTATTTTTCGCAAAAAAATCCTTTGTTTCTATTAGAATTAAACACTCGCTCGAAGGTATTGCTTGCATCGAGTAGAACTGTAAAGCAGCATAAATAACTCTCAATAAATCGTAAGAAAGAAGGTCCAATCACACATGTCTGAAGTCACAAGCAGCCATCCAATCAGTACTTACAGTCTAAACGACTCTCGAACAATGTAAACTAGTTAGAGAACTCTAAATAATTATGTCTATTACGATATCTAATAAAATCGTCACTCATGACTTAGTATGATTGGTAAGGCTTTCAATCTCGATACATTTTCGAGTCCCAGAACTAAAAAATCTAGACTCGGTACGGTCTCTGGATTCCCAGGAAAAAGACGAGGTATTCGAGACCGGTTAAAAAGAAAAAAAAATATATTCAAATACTAGGCATTTAGGCAATCATTACAAGATTATAATAAAGAACTTTATTAAAATAGTATTTCAATCTTGTTTTTCTTCTGCCGCATGCCGTGGTTACAATCGAGTTGGAAACAATGACGAGTTATTTTTTGCGTTTTTAAAGTGAGAACGTTAAAATTCATGAAGCATCTTATGTGATTTCAGAACGGTATGATTTGTTATTTTATTACATTACGAAATTAGCCTGCGTCTGAAAAAGCCCTCTCTGCTTCCACGCTGCTACAGTGGCTTAAGAATTTAAAATGTTTACTCCCGAGACTAGGAGCTATAAGTCTCGAGGCTCGAAAATAAGAAAACATCGTCGGGACTCTCGATATTTTCGAGACCGTGACTCCCGGGATGAAAACCCTACCTTGTACCAAATTTCATTGCATAAAGAACTCTCAATAAATCGTAAGAAAGAAGGTTCAAGGTAAAACTACATTGGGCACACGTGGGCCACGTACGCCGATCTGAGCGCATCGGTCTCCAGATTTTTTGAATGATAAGAGTTTTTAATGTATTATTTTAATTATTTATTGTATATTTTATTTCGTTTACCTATATTTTTCTTTGTTTATTTTTGCATGATGTAAGATAGAGTGTGTAAGGAATTATTTTTTGTACAATGTTTATAATGATAATTTATATTTTTCTTTTAATACATACAAAATATATTTAATTGAATTTATGAATAATTTGATAACGCTAATTTATAAATTGCTCTGGTAATCATTTCTCCTTTTTTAAATGTAATTGTTATTTACGATGTAAAATAATGTAATAAAATGTAACTGAGTTTTTTTGTATATAGCTATATATTTATAGAACTGTTGTGTATTACCCATATTTTTTATTTATTATTATTATTGATAGGCTCGCGTTTTACCACTATCTCACCTGCAAAACCTGTATATTTGCAAAATAAAATTCTATTCTATTCTATTCATACATTTTATATGGCAAATAGTCTTGTAGAGCTACATTAGATCCATGCCACGCGAGCCACGCGACGCGACTCTACGTACAAATCAAGCGTGGCCCACGTGTGCCTCGGTCTAATGTATTTCTCGCTTTAATCACACATGTCTGAAGCAGCCATCCAATCAATCAGTATTTACAGTCTAAACGACTCTCGAACAATGTAACCTAGTTAGAGAACTCAAATTAATTATGTCTATTACGACAACTAATAAAATCGTCACTCAGTCTTATTGTTAATTGAGTCGAGAAGTTATTTTGAACTACTGGGTTTACTTGTGTTGGCTTTCAGTGGATTTTAGATCTTGAATTTTCTTTGTTAGGGTTGAAACTTAATCAGGCTTCCTTGATTTGTGTGGACACAATTGATAGACTGAAAGATGATGAAATGGGATCTGGCGGGCGTTCTAGTCACATAGTTCACATTGGCTTTTTTTTGAAGATGGGATTTATGAAATACCTTCTCACGCTTCGGGTAAAGCGAGAGGGAATGTGAAACTTTTACAGACTAAAACTCGCCCGTTGCGTTTCAGGGCCGTGGTAAATCTTCCGAATAATCTCGCAGCCCCACTGATGTCCTTTTTTTTTTCGTTTGGTAAATCATCCAATGATATCCCCCGCTCTTGGGTGGAGCGTGAGGGTGTGTCCGATTTTTACTGACTACAAAACCACTCCTGTTCCTTCGTTGCCTTTAATACCAGGGCCGAGTCTTCCTTTCAAAAGCAGACCCTTGGCCCCAGTAGGTTTCGACCTTGCTGGGCCCCTACGGTTTGCTGACATCTACTTGAGGCGCGTGTGGAACAGTACGTGCCGTTGACGATTTGGATTCGGTCCGGACGGTTACCGGACGATCGGACGGCGAGCTACCCATTGTTAGTCGTCCGCAAGCCCGCGCCTACGGTGATCGGAAATCGGGATCCCGGCGGCTGGGGCATGAGGGCTACTCCCTCGCGCGTGCACGTGCGGCCTTCTCCTTTGCTAACATTACTGCTTCGCAGAAGGAGGCGTCTACCTGCCACTCCTCCTCGCTTTGGACCATGGCCTGTACAAGCCTCGGCACGAGAAATCGTTGCCGCCGATCTCCCCCACAAGGACACGGTGGTGCTCTGTCCAAGCGGGGCACACCTCTACTGTGTGGTCTACCATGAGCCCTACTGATGTGTAGGTGTACCTATGTGTTGTTACGGCGTTATTATCGATGTGTGCGTGCCTGCATCGCCATCGTGTTACATTACTTTTTTTACTGATTGGCCTGTAATGTTGGTCTAGTGGTTAGTGGCCCTGACTGGTATGCCGGAGGTCGTGGGTTCGATTCCCACTCAGGACAAATGTTTGTGTGATGAGCACGATTATTTGTTCTGTGTCTGGGTGTAATTTATCTATACATATTAAGTATGTATTTAGAAATATATAAGTATGTTTATCAGTTGTCTAGTACTCATAACACACGCTCTTCTTAGCTTGGGACTAGATATCGTTGTGTGATAGTTGTGGAATATTATTACTATTATTTATTACATGTTATGGTCAGCGATTAACAAACTAGCGTCCAATAGCAATGATGATTCCATTCGGTAGTTAAAACATCACTTATCTATAGGAAAAAAGATCTCCCTGCCTGATAATAATTAGAACAATTTTATCCAAAATGTACTACAATTACTTTTTATTTATTGATGTAAACTAGTGCTTGTCTGCAATCCTACCTGATGGTAAGCAGTGATGCAATCGTTGATGGTGAGGCGCACTAGGAGCTTATTCACTCTACCCTTAAAGACATCTAAAGATTTTTTTCCAAATTAACGTCTACAAAGCCACTCTCTAGTTGGAATCCTCAAAAATCCCAACTACTTAGTAATTCGGAAAGTACGACAATCGGACAATCTCCTATTTATGCTAAATAGCTTCGTAATTTATTCATTTTGAATAAGTAAGTAGGCACCTCAAAAACATTTATAAACTATCCTAAATATATATTTACAGTCGAGACCTCGACAAAACAAAGACAAATATTTCTCTACTAACTAGCTAGTAAAGACGTCTTTGTTTAGTGAAAATACTTTCAAATTATTCCTTCACATTTCATGTTTTCTGGTGGTCCTCTCGATAATGGCAATTTACATTTTAAAACCAATCCGTACGTTGTAATCCTTGCCTTATTTACATGAGAAAAGAAAAATGGCGAATGATTGTTACTTCGAAACTACTAAAGATAAAAAGCACAAAGTTAAGTCGTCAAGACGTGTCGTTTCGTTTAAAAAATCCCGTTTAAGTAGGTATGTTAATAATTTCATCTTGGTAATTGAGTGGTGCGGGTTGGGTGTAGGGAGGGGAAACAAGAGTTGCGGATATCGATAATATCCGCAACGTGGGATGTGGATGTAGATCGATGTTTTTATCGAAAGATATATGTCAAACGCGTCGTGCCTTATAACCTAAATAACATTAGCACACATTTTCAATTTAATTAAGTTGCCTTTCATTACTTTTCTGTTTAAAATCAGTTTCAATTATTCATGAATCACAAAAATCTACCAACCCGTACTGGACCTGGTTTGTAAATTACGGCCCATTCTCTCTCTTACAGAGGAGCCTTGCGTCTCATCAGGAGGAACATTATAAGGCTGATTATGCTAATGTAAGAATAAAATACCTGAGAGTAAAAATAGTATAGATATTTCCGTAATACTTCTATAACTATGCTTACTTCAGAATCAAATTATAGTGGTAACTGAGGCGTGTCGAAATGGTGCAGTGAAAAAAAAACAAATTATCTTTCTAATTACTGCCAGATTGGCTACAGTGACGAATATTAAGTGTCGAAGCCAATATAAAAACGGAAAAAGATATTTGATTGAGTTGTCATTGCTACTTGGGCTTTTTTCAGCCGCAAACTATTTTTAATTTTTATAGTAAGGTACTTATTTATTTCGGAACTAATGTGGTTATTTTTTCTCAACAATATTTGGTTTTTCATTTGAAAATTGTTTTTATTAGAGGTAATTGTATTTCTTTTTATTAAAGGTCCAAACGATGGTCTATCAGCGATGATGATTGTCAAAAATCGCTAGGAAAATGTCAAGTGGTCATATACAAAGGAGAAGCCGATCCTTAGCTATACCTATACTAAACTTAGGATAATTATTGACTGCCGGATTGTTCGAATGAGTTGCCATAGCCCTAGAACTCAAGGGAAACTTTAGGAACGCAGGTGGGTTTTAGTCTGTTAAAGTCTGAAACTCCCTTTTGTTGCGCTTAGTGCGGAAGAAGTTATTTCCTTAATTTCTACTAAATAAAAAAATAAAAAATGTAGACTGATGAAAAAAAACACCTAAGAATAGAACAGAATAGAATAAACCTTTATTTTACACCAAAATAGCAACTAACTTTTACACAAATTTAAGTACAAAGACCTAAGCTCTAGACTCATAATAAATTAAGAGTTCCTAAATTATTAGTTTAGAGCTTAGACATAAGAAACAGTCATATCTATTAATATTTTGACTTTTTGATAATATGTACCGCTGGCAGAATATCCCCTTGTCGATAGTCCGAGGCGACTGTTATTACTAGACTAAAAAAAAAACTCGCCACATTAATTACAAAGCGACTAATCTGTCTAATTATCTGATGGCATTGTTGCATTGTTGCGCATACACATCACTATAGCTAATGAGCATCGTGTGAGGTGTGTGTTGGTGGCGCGATCGAAGCTCGGGCTTTTGTATGTAGCGTGCGATATTATTGTAATACAAATTAATGGATGGAGAGGGAGGCCAAAAAAAAGATGCATGGAAAGAAAAGGGAGTCAATGATAGCGTAATGGTTGATAAGACAGAATGGACACGGAAAACTTGTTGCCCGGACTTTGGTTCCCTTCTGCCCTTATTACTTTGAATAACCTGGGACAAGGATAGGGGAGTGATGATGATATTAATATTATGACTAGACTTAAACTTGTCAATCGGGTAGATTATGCCCTAGATACTTTTTATAGGAGCACTAGCTGCTAATCATACGTTTTTCTTCCAATAGTAGTATTATTAGTAGCTGTTAGTCATAAATTATTAAAGAAAAAAATGGGAGATGAGGGTGAAAAATAGCTTACCTATTTTCAGATCTACCAAAGATAACAAAAATTTTCAAACACTGTGACACGAGATTTTTGTATTTATATATATTTAAAAGGAAAATCTGACTGACTAACATAATATCAACGCACAGTCGAAACTACTGGGACTAAGAGTGTGAAATTTTGCACAAGGTTTCCCTTATGACGTTGGCGAGCACTAAGATACGATTTTCCAAAATTAACCTCTTAAAGGAATGAGGGGGTCCCAATTTTGCATGGAGAATCTTCCACGCCGGTGAAGCTGCTGACAGAAGCTAGTATTTGAGGTTCCTTTATAATTTTCAACTCTTTTTCGTAGTAGAAGCTAGTTTTCGTATGAAAACAATATTTCATACGAAAGAGACATTGATTTGGTTAAAAAAATTGTCTGCCGATGTGCGGTGTAGTTGCGCAAGCGCATCTCTACAGGTAATGAGCGTCGTGTGAGGCGCGGAGGTGGCGCGATCGATGCTTGTACACGTAGCGTGCGATATTATTGTAGCGTTGGTATAAAAACGAACTTGATTTTGAATTATATGAAGGAGCCACTGATACCTTTGGGTAAAAAAAAAACTGACTACCGATTAAGGAGCGGTTAATTATTTTGATATAAAAACAGAAATAATGAATGAGTTTTATATAAATGCTTATTAATTAAGTATCCATTTAGGGGTATATAATACTACCTGTATATTCATACATTTATGGCGCAGTGGTTGAGAGCAGTATAGTTTCACTTGATGAATATAAACTGGTTCTAAAATTATTTACATACTTGAAAATATTTATTTTCTTATCTTAATTAAAAAAAAATAGACTGTAGGACTACTAGAAATTACTTCTGTATCGTAAGTGCGTTCATAAACATGTAAATTCACATACACCAGACCCCCAGATCCGGAACAACAATCTGTAGGCCATACAAATATTTATTTATTCCGTTTTAATACCAAAAACTAATACCACTTGTATTTTTTTTTAATCAAAATTATTTTTCATTCCGAACGAATACCATCAGATTGAATTTGGTAAAGTCAGTTCAGTCAAACCTAATCAAAATAGTTTTTTAAATATGAGTCCAAACAAATACCAGTGGTATTAGTTGTTGGTATTAAAATGGAATAAATACAAATGTTTGTTCTGTACGGGAACCGAATCAAAGACACGCGGCGCAGCAGCCAATCGCTAACCCACTGCGCTAACCGTGCCGTCAGACTGTTAATTTCAAGTAATTTTAGAACTTGAATCCTTGAAGCTATATTATTACCATTTTTCCAATAGGTTCATAGCATGATGGACACAATGTAGAAAAAGCTGCGATTGCTACAAGTCTACAAAAAGCCGGGGGAAAGGAACATTTCATAAGTGTGGACGCAGCGCGCGCACGAACCGAGCAAGCCTACTCACATCACATAGTTGTAATGCTCTGTTTGCGCGCGTAGCGTGCATGGTTCGCGCGCGCACGAGTTCCACACTATGGGAATTCTGTTACATGACATGGCGACAATCATGTGTTTCATTGCATGTTGCGTTACAGCAGTCTGTACCCGGCTTAAAAATACTCTAATCAACAATTCCATAGCTTTACATCAAAATATTTAACAAGTACACTAAAACTAATTTCCTTTTTATCAAAGTCTAATCGCTCGTTAAGATTTCCGACATCAATCAGCCAATCAGAGGAGATTAAAAGCAAGCTAACACGTTACCGACATTACGAATGACCTAATTCGGCTCAACCCGTGCGGTCCCCATTTACACCGGCTATAAAACCTCTTTTTGACATATCCGTGGCAAAACCCCTAACTGATATGACCCTTTATAACGTTAAGGTGTTAAGAAAAGTTCCTGTCTACGAACCAAAACCAACCTTGTTGTCAAAAAAATTAGGTTGAATTTCTGGTGTATGGTGTATCCCGTTTATTAGACTACAAAGACGCCGCCAGGGCCGTCGGTGCCTTTGATGTGGCGGCGTAATTACGTAAGAGCGGGCGCGATGAATGCCTCCGTATGAATGTACTTGGGCCACAAACAGGACACCTAGGATTTACATTCACAATGGACTGTAATTGAATTTTTTATCGCTTATACGATTGGTTTTCTGAAATATTTTCATAATAGAGTGGTCTGTGTTTAAAATGTAAGGTTCGAAGATGTAGATGCGTGATTGATAGAAAGAGTTACTGTGACTCCGGAACGGAAAGGGCAACTGATAGTTCACAGGTGGGTTTTAGTCAGGAAAAGTCTGATGTTCTCTCTTGTTTCACCCAAAGCGCAAGAAAAATATTTGAGGTTTAAAGAGTCATCTAGACTTTTTTGGTAGTTCTAGGGTTGGCAGTAAAGGGACATTGTTAAAAAGGTTTTGGTAATTACGATATTTTTTTTTTTAAAGAAAAAATGTCGTACATTAACAGTTAAACGTCATAAATCTTACACAAAATATAAAATTACAAATGAAAACGTCACTAGCAGTACCTATATGTAGGTATCACACATTATTATTCTACGTTACCAAATAATTAAAGAAGTTAACAATATAAAGTCATTAGCGTTATTTTCCTGTAATAATTTGAAAAACAAATATATATAAAAAACAAAATAATTATACCAAGTCATTATTCAAAGTCCACTTACTAACAAAAACAGTGCAAAGTCAATAAACAATGTCTACCCTTAACCAAATTCTAACCAGAAACTGCAATATTTAGCCGTATTTAGTTTTCGTTCATAATTAAAACCATTGTGATTAAACTGTGACGAATTAACTACAGTCAACCGGCGGGGCGACGGGGGGCGGGTCGCGGGGGCGTGGCCTCGCAACATCAAAGGAGCCGCCGCTGCGCCGCAAAAGGGAATGCTTATTGATGTGCGAGGGAGAGAGCGCATAAAACCCAATAGGTTAGAGAGGGACGGAAGATGAGTGTGTTTGTAGTAGTAATCCTTATGAACGGGTTGATTCAAGATTGTGAGAATGGCGGATAGTGGTGCGCTGAGATTGGTATCGATAAAGTGAATCAGTATTGGTGAAGGAATTTGTTTTGGCTTAATTTTTTTTTTTTGTTGTCCGTAATTAGAACATAACTTGACACGAATGTACTTTGTTTTTTTTTTTGTTAATAATAATAAATAAATAATTTATAGATTTGCTTTGATTTTGATTTAGCAAATTGCTGACCTACCTACATTATTCATTTATTATTTAATTACCAATGAAATTGTGCTAGGTATGGATCCGGTATTAGTTTAATTGAATTTGCCGTATTCAAATATGGCCTACCTGCCTTTAATATGAATACGGCTTACCATTTTTATATCTTCGAATTTATTAATCAGGAATGAACAGAAACATACACTGATATTAGTATGGTTATTAGCGCAACAAAAAAGTGTTTTTTTTTAAGTGGGAAAATCATCTAATGACAGGTCTCGCTCTTGAGCGGAGCGAGAGGTAGTGTCAGACTTTTACTGACTAAAAACCCACTCCTGTTCCTTCGTTGCCTTCATTCCAGTGCCCCAGGTTTCATTTTCACACTACCCATGGCCCCAGGCTTTAACCCTGCTGGGTGGTGGTATGATTTGCTGACATCTCCCTGGGGCGCGCGTGGAACAGTACGCGCCGTCGACGACTTGGGCTCGATCCGGACGGTTACCAGAAGATCGGACCGCGGGCTACCCATTGCTTGCCGTCCGCAAGCCCGCGTGTTTAAATATTTCATGAATTTACTAGCGACCCGTCCCAAATCTTCCAACGGGTGTTACAAATCTTTAGTTTTTCGGTTTTTCTCTACTAAGCATGTATTATACTGATTACACACTAAACCTTCTTCATGAATCTTTGTTCTCTCTTCATGATGTCTGTCTGTTCACGATAAAAAAAAATTTTGTTTATCGTGAACAGACAGACATATTCGTCGCCCTCCCCGCTAACCGTCGTATCTCACAAACTGACGTATCTGCACTGACATTACCTACGTGTTCATAACGTTGTTTCGAATAAGTTCTCTCTAATCGTCGTATCGATGCCGTTTACCGTTTAGGAGATAATCACATATTTTGTTTTGCGTAAGTGCAAAAGGAGGGTTAAAATATTCCCTCTACTTGTCGTATGAACATACTACAGTTAGTAAGATTTCTTTTTTTTCGTCACGATTACAAATGACTGAAGTATGTACATATGGCACTTAGTTAGAATTTTTTCTACGATGTTTATTCATTTTATTTTAAATTTACGTCGTATAGATCAAAGCTTTTTTTACAAATATGAAGCTATTTCCATAGCATTAAGTGAAGTCACACTGCGATACGCACGGGGGGTACGGGTGGATGTATAGCGACTGACCCCAAACTATTCAGTCGAAAAATTCTTTGTAGAGTGACACTGAAGCATCAACAAGACAAGACTTTGTTTAGATCAAAAAGAAATAAATGTAAAATAGCATCACAGCAGAACCCAACCACAATACAATGTGCTGCATTTGACCTCCAACAAGTCATAAGCTTGCCTATTAGCAATGAAAATGCTGTTTTTTATAAACGTCGTCTTTCAACCTACAATTTCACAATTATGTATTCTGGAGCCTGTTCGTGTTGTACATGGCATGAAGGAGCAAGCAAAAGAGGGTCGTCAGAAATTTCGACTTCTTTGTATGACTTTCTCAAGAAGAGTGACGCAAAAGGCATCAATATTGTTTACATGTTTGCTGATGGATTCAGTGGGCAGAACAAAAATTCCATCGTGGCATCGACTGCAGTACTCCACACACGATCGGACCTATGCTTTGTATAAACATTAGAAGCTGTTCCGGTGTAAAGTAACGTCGGACCTTTGCAAGAACGCCTAGTTTTCTAGCAGTTACCTTGGCTTTAGACTCAATGTACCGCTCAAAATTGAGGTCTAAAGAGATTTCGACTCCCAAGAGCTGAAGGCGGTCGGTGCACTCCAGGGACACATTCCGAAAAACAGGAGCCATGGTGAACGGGCTCCTTTTGGCGGTGAACAGACACGCTTGTGTTTTGGCGGCGTTGAATTCTACCAGATTGGTTTGTCCCCACTTGGAGACTTCCTGAATAGAGACATTCGTACGCTCTACCATAGCCTCTCGTTCGGACCGGATTAGTTCCTTACTAGCCCGAGCACCTGGAAGGTATCTCTCTACAACTGTGCTATCATCTGCATACCCATAGATACCGGGTATCAGCGGATCGTTAATATGAAGCAGGAAAAGAGTTGCAGAGAGAACTGACCCCTGAGGAACTCCAGCATTAGTGGTCATGGGCTCTGATGAGCATCCATCGACTACAACTCGGAGAGACCGTTCACTCAGGAAGTCTTTTACGCAGTTAATCAGAGCAGGGGAAAAGCCGTACGCTGGAAGCTTACTCAAAAGGCTGGCATGCCATACCCTGTCGAAGGCCTTCGAGACGTCTAAGGAGACAGCAATTGCTTCTCTATTCTTTTCGAGGGCCTCGCCCCACATGTGTGTAGTATACACTAGTAGGTCCCCAGTAGACCGATTGTGGCGAAACCCGTACTGTCGGTCACTGAGGAGATTGTTGCCTTCCAGGTATGCCTTGAGCCGCCAGTTCAATACACGCTACATAATCTTGCAGAGTATGAAGTCTATTGAAATCGGCCTATAGTTGGCAGGATCGGCACGACTGCCCTTTTTGGGCACGGGTTGCACGTTGGCAAACTTTCAGGACTTGGGCACTATACCAGTCCTAAATGAGATGCGATATAAGCGTATGGAGAGGCAACAGAAGACAACTCGGGTGCACATGCCTTGAGAAATATTGCTGGTATACCATCTGGTCCACTCGCTTTATTCACGTCTAGACGACACAGTGCTCTCAAAACTTCTCTGTTCCTTATGCGAACCTCGGGCATCAAAGTGTTGAAATGAGGTAGAGTCGGTGGAGTAGCACTGCTAGTATCAAGACGAGAATTATGGGCGAAGAGAGATGCAAAGAGTATGTCATAAACAATGCCACAAATATTCAAGAAATCACTTTACGTTGCTCCGTGCCATGTCATGGACAAAGCGAAGGACCATCGGCCGTCTCTCTCCGTACACAGCACCATCGGCCGCTGAAAACAAGTGGGGACATTTTTGTACCTAGCCAATTATCTCCAATTTTTAGATTGGCACATAAACCGTACGTAGTGAATGTTCTCACAAACACTGATTTCCTCGACTTCAAAAAAATTTCACCCGACCTATGCATGCTTTCTATCCGTAAAGACGATGAGGGCCGCTACTTGAACTAGACAGAAATGATGGAATTTTCTGTCAAGAAAACTGAACCACAAACGATTTTTTAAGAATAGCCACGGTGAAGAGATTTCACGTTCTCTTTCTCTTAGGAGACAGGTCTCTGTGTTCTTTAGAGAGATTATAGGACTTCTTAATCCGACACCGCCCAAAATTTCGATGGAAAATAAAATGACGCTGTCACTAACAAAAGGAGACACCCCAGTCATTAAGTTGCCGGAGCCAGTGGCATTTTATTCATCACTTTCTCACTAATTACTCATGTCATGATAATTTTTTACTATTTTTCAATTTACTAGCTGGTTGTGGATTTTAAAATTTAGCTCTTACGTTAATATTAAGAGGTTGTTTACCTATAACATAAATATTAACCTGATTTCTAGTTCCTATGTTCAGTAAATAAGAATGTTAACTGACGCTTTAATCCTAGGTAAAGCAAGTCCAATTAAAGATTAATATTTTTGCAAAGAGTGATTGTGATATTAAATAACTTAACTACATATTATAAGACCATTTGTTCTTAGAATAAGCATGATAAGATACACAAGTAGGTATAGACTTAAAATATTAAATAAATACACTTTATTTGAAATAAGGTTGAGTTTAAATTCATTTCATTAGGTACTAGTTTAAACATAGAGTACACAGCTAAATTGCCAAAAATGTAATAAAAGAATATTTTTAAAGTCTTTAAAAGTAACTTGTAACTTTTTAAGCTTACGAAAGAACTTTACTATTGCTTTTAATAAATTTATATGATATTAATAAACTTTTATTTATATTTTATACCAAATAACCACGTCATAACAGACACAAGTTATGAAACAAAGTTCTCACAGAGAGACGTATCTGCTTCAAATTAATATAAATAAATAAATAGATACCTTAGGGCTTTAAGGCCACTACTAGCTTAAAGAATAAGCCAAGAGCAATATAAAAAACTTATTAATTCATTGATAAAGCCACAACTAACGCAACTACAGGAACATGATCGTAACGCCCGACCGAAAAACGGTTGCCCTGGAAAATTATCAATTTGCTAGTTAGGACAGTTAGCCGGGAGGGTGACGAATTATGGTTGGGGGACTTTGTTTTATAATATCTAAGGAGTAATTAGTAAGTATGTTTATTTATTTGTTAGGGCACTCCAACGAATAGTTCGCAAAAACATTTACAAAAGAATAATCTAAACAATTACTATAAATCAATAAATTATGTCAGATTGAATTAAATTTCATTAGAATACATTAATTAAATGATGTCAGATTAAATTAAAATGCACTAAATTACATTAAATGGTAATAAATTATACTAAATTAAATTAAATAGGTGGGTTATATAATGTTATGTCATTGATCTACGATGTTTAATGTCATCCAGACCGTAAGACAGTCGATAATAGGGAAATATAAAACCTACCTTCTCAAAAACCTAGAAATGTAACACAATTTAATAACTAGATGAATCTCTCTTATTGAAGCGTTTTATCTCCAAATAATATATATTTTGCTGAAATGATTATACAGTGTAAGTTGTAACATCTACAGCATATTCCAATACCAAACTTATCGAGTTATCGATATATCCGCAGCATCCGCGGCGTCCCAACCCTAGCGATAAATCTGTGCCGCTAAAGAAGCTTACGTCATTGACGTATTGTTTATAAATCAAACGCGCCTCGAATGAAGTCTCCGACAGTACTACCCGACTGAGTTGTATTGGACAGTATTGTACGACTGTTCCTTCGACTGTCGAAGAAATCGATGCTAAGTCGTAGAGTGGGGTAGAATAATCCGATACCTTATTGGCAAACGTAGGATGAGATGCTCAATATATTTAAATACTCGTAAGTATATTTATCTTTATCGTAGAGTACATTCAAAGGATGGACCTTAATTTTATTACAATCTAGCCTGGTACCTAGACTAATAATTTATTTAATTGTATCCTAAACTAATAAATTGTTTTTCCTAAGAAGTGCTATTGGACACAACACTTTGGGGTGTAGTAGGTTGATTTATTTACATATCACTGTCACTTACAAAATGCAAAAATGAGATAAATATCTAAAAATGATCCTTAAGCACTCCTTTACTTTGTGCGATTTATCCAAAAGTAAAGTTAAAAGTTGAGGTTGTAGTATAAGCTGTTCATCTCATCTATATTATTCTTAATTTTATTTTATTATAAATTCTTAAGTCATTTTTTTATGAGGTGTCAAAGTTTTAAATGCTTCTCCTGAAAAACTTCATTTTTGCATAAGTGACAGTGTCGCACCGGGGGGTACATTCTGAAGAACATTTAACCAGGATTTTTTTTTGTAAACATATTTCTATAGATCAAAGCTGTTTGAAATTAGTAGAGAAAACAAGCGAAAAATCATGTTAAAAATTTTTTTTTTTGGCAAAACTATTAGTCATACGAAAAAAGAAACATATGTTGATAATGTTATAAACATGAATCAGTAATAAATAAACATATTTTTTTTTCAAACCTATTAATCTAGCCGTTACCGAGGAGAAGGCTTTAGAAAGTCACTCGTCTTATGGCACCGCTCGGGAATACACTTCGTTCTTCCTAAAAACTAACTCGGATGGTTTTGTTCTTTTTAGTCTTTTCACTAACACACTTCTTACAGTTTGCCCAGATTCATTGCCTGCCCAGATCCCTATCAATACCTATTATTGACAGCACGATTGGCGCAATGGTTGAGCTGCGTGTCACAGGGTCGATTTACTCCTGGAATAAATATTTGTAGTTGATAGTTGTTCAGGGTCTGGGCATCTTGTGTATGTGAGCTTACATGTTTGTGAACGCACCCACAATACAGGGGTTATAATTCCTAGCCTATCTTACGCTCGCATTTTTGAACGCGAACGTAGAGTTCAACTGTCAATGTCAAGCAAGTGTCATTTATGGCCGCTTACACCAACCTACCCTGCTCGGAGTTAGAGTTAGTTTGGTTAACTCTAGGGTAGCTACTCGAGTTATAAAAGAACGACCCTGGGTTGCAACTCAAAGCATTATTAACGGTTGGCGTAGCGACTCTACTCTACTCTGGTTATTTTTAAACGCAGGGCTTAAGTTTCGGTAAACGCGATTAAAATGGTGCTGGTGAAATCGGTTTGACGTAAGTCCAGATCAAAGCCGGTCTATAAACTAGATTACGCTGAGCTCAGTTTGGTTGAACTTAGTTTTTATAGCGACTGATGAAATCAGCCCTAAGATAGCACTTTTTAAAATTAGTTATTGAATCTAGTTTGTAATTTAGGAATAAGAAACCTTAATATTGTTTTGGTATTATGTAGTCTGTAAGGATATTGCTGGCCACCCTAGAGCGAGAGAAGTCATTAGATGATTGACTTCCCTGACTGATTGATGATTCCCAATACTAAAAGAACCGTATCATAAGAAATGAAGTCACTTTAAGTAGGTATTCATTTTATTAAAAAGAATCTTTTAAATGTTGTTGCTAATTTGTAAGTGCCTGTACATAATGTTGAATGAATTACTTAGTGATTTTAACATATCATTGTGTATCAAAGGAAGATGGAAGAAGTGATGAGATATGAAAAGAAAGACATAATGATATTAGTATGATGATGATTGATTGGCACATCAAGATAGTGTTTCATTTGATTTACAGTAAAAAATAAATAAGGATGGCAATCAAAAGTCACTAGTGTCATGATATAAGTTCTAATTTTACAAATGCATTTAACGCTAAATGTGTTAACAACATTTAGAGAAAAAACCGGTCAAGTTCGTGTCGGACTCGTTCACCTAGGGTTTCGTACAAACTTACTTATTTAGTGATGTAAGTACAAATTAACAGTTTTCGGTTTTATTCCTTTGCTTTTGCTAGATGACATTGCTTTTTGCCAAATTTCATGATTCTAGGTCAACGGAAAGTCCTCTATATAGGGTTTTTTGTTGGGAATTTAATATCTAAAAACATCTCCATAGTTTCAGACTTTTACTAACTAAAAACCCACTCCTGTTCCTTCGTTGCCTTTCGTACCAGGGCCGAGTCTTCCTTTCAGAAGAAGACCCTTGGACCCAGAAGGCTTCGACCTGACACCTGACATCTCCTTGAGGCGCACGTGGAACAGTACGTGCTGTCGACGACTTGAGCTCGGTCCGGACGGTTACTGGACGGTTGGACGGCGAGCTACCGTGGCCGGAAATTGGGATCGGAATCTCGGCGGCTAGGGCGCGAGAACCATTACCTCGCGTGTTCACGTGCGGCCTCCTCCTTTGCTGGCAGTACTGATTCGCAGAAGAAGGCGACCGCCTGTCGCCAGGCCTCAGCGCGAGAGATCGCTGAAGTCCTCTATAGGTTTGATTTCCTTGCAAGCGTCAAAATATGCGTCATAAACGAAGCATAAAAAGCCAAGATGAGCCGAGATTTTTTTAGATTGCCCGATTATTACATTTGATTTTATCGTTGCTCCGAGGAGTAGCAGTATTTGGTATTAATGTCAGCCTGATACCATATAATGTATCGGATTCTTGGGTTTAAAGTGGGCTTTAGCTAGACTGTTTACTCAAAATCTGCTACGTATGGTCGTTGTAAACCACCCAAAACTTTACCAAAAAATATATAAAAAAAATTAATATAAAATAAAAGTTCCAACAGAAACAGAACAAGAATAAATTGCATGACTAACTAGGTCATTTTTTTATCATTACTGAAAATAAAGTAATTAAAAATAAAACAAGACACCCAATTGAACGCCTCATTTTCCCATACACCTTGCACCATTTCATCAATATCATAATTGGTAACTGCTCACTTAAATATAATAAAACAAAAAAAAAATGGCTGCCAAATCACAAAGCAAGAGAGTTCCCTAATTCGATAATTACAAGTTCCGAGCTATTAAATCGAATTATCTATGACATGTTCACATTACGAGAGAAAAGCTAACTACTCATTATATCTAATATTACCAGGGAAGCAAGACCTGTAAAGATGTACCGTATTCCCCTCTGCTGCAAGAAACTGTTGAGTATAAGACAAGCAGGGAAGGTCTTCTTAAATGGTGCTTCGTTAATAGAAAGAATGCTGAGTCATGGGCAGTCGACTCGATGGTTTAAAGTGGTGAAGCTCCTAATAGATTCCCACGATCGCGAATCTGATAAAGATGGGATTTTCGTTTGTAATGTCAGTATAGAAGATGCACTTTTGGGTTGATGGGTGTGACGTATGATTGAGCGGAATTTTGCAGGGACCTCTATGGATTTTTATGCGAGTAGAAATTTAAAGTAACAACAAAGCGTTGAAAAGTATTGATGTGGTTCAAAGCTAAACGAGGACATATGTTATTTATTTATTTATATGGGAAATCATCAAAATAATATCTCTTGCTCTGGGTAGAGCGTGTCAGATTTACTAAATCAAACCCAACGTGTTCTTTCAGTTGCCTTTTGCGTTCCAAAGCTGCGATAACTCTTGTGAGCAATCTCGAAACTCTGAAAACAAAAGACTTTTAATGTTACTCTTAGAAATGTCAATACATAGATAAGTACTTTAATTTAAACTTAGCAGTAACTTAGGTTTATCTATCTATATACTTATATATAAAAGAAGAAACTGACTGACTCACATATCAACGCACAGCCAAAACTACTGGGAATAGGAGTGTGAAATTTTGCATTAAACTTCCTTTTATGACGTGCACTAATTGTAAAATTAAGAGAGAAATTTCCAAAATTCACCGTCTAACGAGATGAAACGGGGGTCCAAAGTTTGTGTGGAGAAACCAAGCCTAAAAGATTTAAATAATAGGAAAACAAAATTTTGTTGTCCCAAAGGATAGGTTTAGTTTTAAAGAATTTTATTTCATAAAAATATTACAGTTCACTTAAAATGAAATACAAAGAACTTATATTAAAAGTATCTTAATATTCGCATCTGGTGTGTTGGCGACGTCTTAAGCATGTTTTTTTAAATTTAGATTTAGACATGTAAAAGTTAACACACTTTTTTAATTTTTTCAGTAAAAATCATAAAAACAAAACGGTTGATACGATTTTATCTACCAATTCTTCTTCAGCACTTAGTTTACTATAATTGTGATGAATGGTAAGTGACAACATGGCCTCTGATATTAGACATCTGTGAATTCAGATAATTGATTGATTAGCTGACTTAATTGTGCACTCCCAAAACAACAGATTCGGGTATATTTTACCTCATAATTAAACCAGTTGACTTTGCAAACACGAAACATGGTGGTAAAAACATAAATATTCAAATATTGACACAGCACAGGTGTGGTGAGGACACCATGCTTCCCATAAAGCAGGGATGGCGAACCTAAGACACGACTGCTTTTTTAAGGTTACACTAGTCGATATTTTTTTCCATACAAATTTCGGGGGGTATTACGCCATAATTTCACATTGTACGACCAAAATTAAACATAATATAATATTATCTTAATGTTAATTTTATCTATGCGGAAAACGAAAAACAAAAGAAAATGCCATTATAAAGTTATGAGCCCACAAAGTTTAGTTTGTTTTGATAATTTTAATGCAACTTTGGGTGTAAAAAGTAACAAAAATCGTGTAAAATCTCCAAAACGAAGTCAGTACCGACAAAGCTCAATTACTGAAGACTTTTATAAAATTTATTTGCAATTGATTTACGCAGTGGTTTTTTCATTAAACTCGATTTTCCAAAGCACTAATCGTAATTTTTAAGCACCGTCTAATATTGTTACAGTTCGAAACGATGCTTGTGTGTGTGTGAACAAGATGTTGCGCATGTAGACTAGCGTCTGCTCATCACTTATTACTATATCAGTTGGACACGATGTTAGATGAGACAGCGTGATTTTTGACAAATCCCATCGCGGTGAGTTCGAGCCCGCGACTAGTTCCACCTTAAAACCACTTGGCTTATTTTAAGTTTTATTTTTTTATCAGACCCAACTATGACCTCTTAGTGCGATCCGTTTGACGACCTAAACGAATTGTTAAAATGATGAAGCTATACACCCCTATTTTTTAATTAGTACAAAAAAATATTGGGCTCTATCTGCACCCATTACTGGTCATATTTATGTAGTCAAAAGTAAAAAAAACGAAATCCCAAAATTGTCCACGAAAATTTATCATAATTGGTAAATTCATAATTGTATCAATTATTCATAACAATTGCTACTAGAAAAACTACGCGCAGTGTTTTTCCATTATTTCTCATTCATAATCTTCTGTATAATATTTACATTTTGGGATATAAACAAATGCTAATAACTTTGCTGTTCGTGAATATTATTTATTGAGACTTTACTTAAAAAATAACAAGACCATTTCTAATAAGCCCTTTAAGTATTTGTACCAATTAAAAACTAGTGGTGTATAGGATGCATCCCTCTCTCTCGTTCGCACGCTTGCCTGTTTAACAGGTTATGGTAAGGCCCCTAGTATACAATACAATGATGTAATAGAGCTCCGTAACCGTAGCCGAAACATTCGGATATCCGAAGTAAAAAATATCCGTAACCGTAGCCGCAACCGATATAAAAGTCTCGAATAGTTTCGGATAAAAGCGGAATCTCAATGACAGATTACGACAGGTTTTTGTTCGTTTTACCCGACCAAACAAATGACTAGAAATAAACGTCAATTCTTACTATTTTAATTTTACTTTATAATTTTGAAATTCTGATAGCTAATTATAATTCCTTAACCGAAACTAGTGGATAATCTGAAACAATTTCATATTCGTAATCGTATCCGAAACCGGTATAATGTTATTCCTATATCCGCAATTTAATATCCCTTCATTCTTGCATGCTGGCATGATCCAAGTAAGATGGCACAGCCACAAGGACCAAGAAATACAATGCTAGCATAAAATATTCTAAAAACTAAGCAATGACTACTAGCCTTTTGAGCCATTGCTAATAATGCCAAGAGGAGACACACAACAATAGTACATTTTGATGCAAGTAGGCAATCTTTACCATGCAGCCGAAGCGAAATACACGCTTGAACCAAAGCCGAGCCATAACGGAGCTGAGAAACTGCAATCACAAACGGTCATGAGTATCAACGATGTTTTCAATACACTCGAAAAACATTGCTGCGAGACTGCTGACTCTAGTTTAGTTTACGTTGTGGTACCGAAGTTTTTTTTTCTATAAAATATATTTATTTCTATTTTTTTATAATTCCTCTCCATTAAATCATTAAGTATTTAATGGTCTTTTAAAAAAACGTAGCCCCTCTATTACCTTTTATGTGCCCACACTAAGAATCTTTATAGTGGGTGCGTTCACAAACATGTAAACTCACAAACATAAGACGGATTCGACGTAAATGCCACATTCACAAAATGATATACCTATCGGAATTTCGCAAATGGCATATTCACAAACTGAACATACCTATTCTGAAAACGCCACATCGCAAAACGTCACAGAAGAGACATTTTGCGAATGTGGCATTGTAAACCGAAACCCAGAAGACACCGATCGTTATGGCCGTACTGGGCCATGGGTTATGCGAAAGAGAACCCCGGGGCCCTGGAACGAAGGCTAAAAAGGAATATAGGAGTAGGTTTTAGTCAGTTAAATTCTGACATGCCCTCTCGCTCAGCCTAAGAGCGGAGAAGACATTGGATGATTTCCCAACTAAAAAAAAATTGTTATGGCCGATTTTTATTTATAAACATTGGCACAATCACCGATAAAGTGTTTTTTTTTTGTTAATATTTGACTTGGATACTAAGTCCTTTAAGTCATGTGTTTGTTTACCATTAGAATAATGGATGTACATATTCTGTTTTTGTAGTATTTGGCAGCAAATGTATCAAGTCAACCTTCTCGGCAAACTTCGCTGAGGTTGTCAACATTATAATAAAAACTCTCAGCTCCAATAAGATCGCGCCTGTTTCAATGATTCCACATATTGTCCAGTTGCGCAGACACTGGAGATACAAAACTACACCAAGTTTACATCACAGTGATCCACTAGAAATCAATTTGAGAATAATTAAAACCGCCATTGAACTTCACTCGAAGAAATCTCGCCAAAAACTCCACTGAAAAAGGTTTGCCATCCCTGCCATAGAGTGTCACGCCTTCCACAGACACAGTTAATTACATAATTGCTTTAAATAATTAATCATTGTGTACATTTAGTTATCTTTATTAAAAATATGTGAGAATTTTTGCATTTTTAGTAATGGGTTGGTTAATGGAGTCAATGTAGTTGATAACTCTATTAGGTTTTGGCTTTAGGCCAAGGCTTTTAAGAATATTGATCACTTGCTTCTGCCAGTGGTTTCGTCTGTGTGAAAGTAGAAAATGGTCCCAAAGGAACAGACTCCCGAGATAAAAAGTCCTGTGTTATTCCAGGACATGGTCTACCCGTGTACCAAGTTTCATCGAAATCCGTTCAGCTGTTCGAGCGTGAAGAACTAACAAACATACGCACACCCTCATCCATGTGTGATTTTAGGTTATCATGTTTTTTTTAAGGTGGGAAGTCATCAAATAATTTCTCCCGCTCTAGGTGGAGCAAGAGTGGAGTATCAGGCTTTTACTGACATCTAGTCAGTAATCTACCTGTGTTTCTTTAGATGCCCTTTGCTTTCCAGGGCCATGGCGATTCTTTCGAACAATCACAAAAATGATAACATGCTAATTAGGGTTCTGTACTTCAAAAGGAAAAAACGGAACCCTTATAGGATCACTTTGTTGTCCGTCTGTCTGTCTGTCAAGACCCTTTATATCGGGAACGCGTGGAGGTATCGAGTTAAAATTAAAACCAAATACTCAAGTCTGAAGCTGTGAAAAAAATCAAACTTTTGAGTTAACGAAAAAAACAGATACGGCCGTATATGTGGCAATAAAGTGTATTTCGACACTCTCAAGGAAATCAAAATTCTCAGGGTACTTCCCGTCGACCTAGAATCCTGTTTGGCATAAAGCAAGGTTTCATAACACAAGAAAAGGAAAAATCTAAAAACTGTAAATTTGTAGGTAAGTACTTCACAAAAAAAAAAAATCATTTTTGCGATTCGGAAAAATCTATGGAATTGAACTGTTGTCATAGGTAAGTTTGTACGGAACCCTCAGTGCGCGAGTCCGACTCGCACTTGCCTGGTTTTTTTTTTAATGGATTGAAAAGCATCATCTAGCTATTTATGTATGAGTATTTGTTTTCATAATGACCAGTTGGTGCGGCTGTTGGAAATCCAAACAGGCTGTCGATCACGTGCACGGCACGTCTGGGTGTCTTCTGTATAAAAAGAAAAACATTTTATTTTGCGGAACAAGGCGCAAATTTAGAACTAACAAATTATAAGTATATTATGTGAAAGAAATATGCACCACATCCGTGCAAATCGGCCGAACGCTCAGCATAATGCCGTGACCACACGCAAAATGCGATGAGTCTACGGCGCTGGTTTTCAGCGTGGGTTGCTAACGGTATCGATATAAAGACGTCGGCATGTGAGTTTACTTGTTTATGAACACACCTACGATACAGGAGTTACTTCTAGTTTCCAAGGTTTAAAAAAACAAAATTAAGAAAGACATTGCTAAACATTTATATCATAGTGTAGCTGGTGAATTATCCACGCTGCCGCCAGCAATTATACAGAAGCCATAATAGCAGAGTAATCCTCGATGATTTGAATATTATGAACACATTTTATATCTCACAGTAAACTGGCCCGGAGTTTTTATCATAATTATGAATAAGTTTTTATGAAGTCACAGTTGTTTCTTATTATTGCGATCAGGCATTTAATGTTGATATCATAAATATGTTATTTTGTATGTTTGTGAAACTTATCTGCGCTCTTCTTCTAAGTGTTCCTAACGATTTTATTTTAGGTGTCTTCAATGCTAGAGAGAATAAGCTCTGAATAAACTAGTGCGCCTCACCATCAATGATTGCATCACTGCTTACCATCAGGTAGGATCGCAGTCAAACACTAGTTTATATCAATTAAAAAAAGAGTTATCGCGTTCGTAGCCGAGAATGAAGGCTTTAAAATTTTAACCCACATAGCGAACATAATGTTTTTTTATTTGAGGTGGGAAATCCTCAAATGACTACTCCCGCTCTGGGATGGAATGAGAGGCCGTGTCAGACTTTTACTGCCTAAAATCCACCTGCATTCTTCAGGCCTTTTCCGTTCTAGGGCTGCTGTCACTCTTTCAAACGTTCCCGCAGCCCTAAGCGAACTACTTTGAGCTGGGCTATAACTTAGACTCAAACTTTTTAACCAATGGGGACAACCAATAGGAACACAGTAAATACAGTGTTATTTACTGTGTTCCTATTGGTTGTCGAGCTTGGGACATACGTGTTATATTATTGAATTTTGTTTTGTTTCAGTGGCTGACACATCCAGTGCCGTAATTAGCGGTGTCAGCGGTGCATTGGCCCCCGGGGCCAAGGCATGCAGATTCTGATGGAGCGCTGAAATGATCAAACCAATATCAAGTTTTGGATCATTAATTTCATCAGAAGGTGGTTACTATTTCTCATTCCCTCTCGCTCCCTACCAGTACCATGGCCTGAACCAGGATCACCATCGATCGCCTCCACGAGGACACGATGGGGCTCCGCCCAAGCGGGGCAAACTTTCATCATAATTATATTTCATCATGTGCTTCGGGCGATCCGCTCAATGGTGACACCAGAATGTTTTTTTCCCGCTAGATCCAAAACAGGTACCTCTCGATACAGTCGTGTCCGGTGAGGTTCTGCGACACGCGGATTAAACTTACTCAGCTCGGACTGTTTATAGATGCGCAGTTACAGTAACTGGCACCGGGAGCAGAAAATACTAGTTACGGCACTGGACACATCAGTAAAATATTTATTGAGGCTGACCACTGGCAGGTGTGCCTAAAAAATTTGTAAACTATACATACCTGTTTCAGTAGATTTTAGTTTATGTTCGATATTCACAAAAATTCGTTAAAACTCAAGCAAACCCACTCACCAAGCTAATGTCCGTAGCAGTTGCGAGCCAAACCATTAGATTCAGTGCGGATTCGAGGCACGCCCCCTAGCGAACGGTTCCATAATTAGTGATCATTTATCTTTGCGCCTCTGTCAAAACTGTGTCGCTGAACGAAAACATTTTAAAATATGCCATAATTAGGGACCCATTTGATTAATTTGACCACAGGATTAGTGTTGCCAGTTTTTGATGGTAAATTTGGGCGCAGTTATTTGGGTTACCTACAGAATACGGACGGGTGTTTTCAGATTAAAGCTGGGGAAAGCTTTCCTTGACAGAAAACGATTTTCAAAGAATAAAAACTATCTGTACGTTTCATAATTACACATTACACTACAAAACAACCTCAGGTTCAGTTGAAAACCAGCTTCAGGCACGTCAATGCTGAACTGGACTTATTTTGGTGTAGCCGTGAGGAACATCTTTTTTTGTTTTGTTCAATAACCTGCACTTGTGTGCCTGTGTGTGCCAAATAAATCCTCCATTTTCTTTCCTTCTCCAAAAGAGTCAACTAAAATCTTCAGGACTTGTGTCAGATTTTATTAGAACAAAAATAAAGCAGAGTGAAAAGTAAATTATAATGGGCTTCATCGAATTTCTGCTTCATGAAAAATGTCATCGCGTTTCCAGTTAACTACAATCTAGGGGTCTTTAAGTCAAGAGTGACTAGGTTACTTCTAGACAAGCGTGCTCCACCGTCGACCACATCATCGCTTACCATGAGGAGAGATAGTGGTCAAATCGACCCATCAATATAATAATTAAAAAAAAACCATTCATGTCAAAACATCCATGCCTTTCAAAAAATTACCCACCATAAAAGGTAATTAAATCACCTGGCAACACTAATAAAAATGTGTTCTTCATACGTCAAACGTCTGACCGTTTGAAGGTGTGAATTAGACGATTTTTCTTCGTGATAAAGGTTGACGGATGGACGGAAAATGTTACATTGTCTAATTATTCACGGTTCTCTGTTAAAATTTTATTTAATAATACACTTGATAGTGTCGGACATATTTTGTTTGTTTGATTGATGAAGTCCGAATCTTTTGTGCTTATTAAAAGTTCTTGTTAGCTGAAATATTATGATGTGAGCGGTCAACTAGAGCGGTTGGCGGTTTCTTTTTTGTTAAGATTCTAATTGAGTTTTATTTGGGATTGTTGGTCACGGTCGGCGGGATTTAGTTTGCGATAATTAGAGTAACGTCAAGATTGGAGCGAAATAATTTGTTTTTGATGTTACTTAGCCTTGTTTTTCTAGAACCTGACTAAAGTATACCTACCTATTATGAGAAAATATGCATACCGGTACGTCACGCCTTCTAACTTAATAAAGTTGAGTTTTCGACGGAACGATGAAGGGTTAAGCAAAGGGATAACAAGCGCTACTGCTGAGCCTGTACAGTCCTGAGGGTAGGAAATCAACTTCTCCCTTTCTGTACTAAAATCCACCTGTGTGCACCACCTTCAGCTACCCTTTGCGTTTCAGGGCCGGCCTGACTCTTCTAAACAATCCCGTAGCCCTGGCAGATATCAGCAATACCGGGCCCCTATCAGTCATGTTGATTTCTTTTTATGGCGCGCGTAAAACATAACGCACCATCGCACCATCGAGCAGCTTGTATAGTCCGGAATTCCCATTTCGAGCATAGTGAAAGGGACACAGGAATGAGTTTTTAAATTTTGAATTCCTCAGTAGTACTCTGAAATCTATATCTGTGCCCTCTTGATGGCAATAGGGCCACCATGGGACCCATTTATATGGACCTCTTAACATAGCAAAAGTATATTCAGACGTATAAAGTTCCCACTACTGGGAGTAAGATACCTCTTCAGGGAATGGGCCGTAATCCTCCATGCGGATTCGGCTAGGGTTGGTCGATAACATATTTCTCTACAGTTTTGTTTCAAGGACGTTCTATAAATCGCCATGAACAGGTTTCCTCACGATGTCTTCCTTCACCGCTTTCAGAGAAGTGATGATGTACAAGTCACAAAGTAAAGCGGCTGCTATTATGGGACTTAAATATACTTAAATGGCAAAATTTGTATCTATGTTCTATGGGTATACTTCTAACGCGCTTTAAGAGGAATACAGTCGTTCAGGGAGAACATAGTCTTAGCAAAGAACAAGTTTGTTTTTGTAATATATAACATACTCGTAATTTGAAAGAGCGTCTGCATGGAGTTTCTTGCACACTCTTCTCCATAGAAACCTACGTTTTGGAATGTACAAATACCTTCATCTTTCTGGACTTCATGACAATTCAAAAGTGTCAGTAAATAGTATAAATCAGTAATATTATAAAGGTGAAACTTTGTATATATATGTATGTATGTGTTGCTGTTGGTCTAGTGGTTAGTGGCCCTGACTGCTATGCCGGAGGTCGTGGGTTCGATTCCCACCCAGGACAAATATTTGTGTTATGAGCACGATCATTTGTTCTGTGTCTGGGTGTAATTTATCTATAATATGTATGTATTTAGAAATATATAAGTTATCAGTTGTCTAGTACTCATAACACAAGCTCTGCTTAGCTTGAGACTAGACGGCGTTGTGTGATAGTTGTGGAATATTATTATAATTTATTATTATATTATATATTGTATGTATGTGTGTGTATGTTTATTACCCCTTCACGCTCAAACGGCTTCACGGATTTCGATGACATTTGGCACACGGGCAGACCATGTCTTGGAATAGTATGTAGGATACTTTTATTCCTTTTATTGACTAGCCTGTTGGTCTGGTGGTTAGTGGACCTGGCTGCTATGCCGGAGGTCTTGGGTTCGATTCCCACCCAGGATAAATGTCTGTGTGATGAGTACGATCATTTGCTATAATATGTATTCAGAAATATATAAGTATGTTTGTCAGTTGTCTAGTATTCATAGCACAAGCTCTGCTTAGTTTGGAACTAGATGGCATTGTGTGAAAGTTGTGGAAATATTGTGGAATATTCCAGCAATCTTCTTGGGATAATTTTCTATTTAGTGTAGTGTAATCTTCTATGTACTTGCGCAGGCGAAGTTTCAAATAAAAGCTGTCAGTTTAAGTTCTTTCACGGAGGTACAACAAAGGATACAGTCAATGGACATCTGGCCTATCATTAATTAAAATAACGTCCTGAAAGACCACCATGACTGAAATACTTTAACATAACCTACCATTATTTCCCTTCGCCCTTATCTTTACAGACATCTTTGTAGACGTGCATTAACAAAAAATATACAAGATTCACATCGAGAAACACATGTAAAAGGGTTGCCCAAATTATTGTTCACAATGCCCTCACGGAGTAACGTGTAATTTTCTTTTTGTGCCCTTTCACAAGCGCGACTATTGTTCTAAGTGTGGTGTGGAAATGGCTTAAGAGCGGCCAACCCGAGGTGGATTTTCATATAGCCGCTCTTTCGTGATTATGATGTTATTAAACATCTTTCTCCAGATATTTTGGATGCACAGATATCTTGTGGATATTATCTAGGCGTCTGTAGAAATCAAAATATATTTTGTTGTAAAACTAATCCAGTAAAGACCTCTGAAAATCTGCTATTTCACGTGAACTTTGGCCCTCAATAATGTACTCATATACAAAAAAGTACATCCATAGAAACATTTAATCGAGATTCTGAATGACAAAAAAAAATCTCAATAACATTACAAGTTTTTTTTTTTTTTTTAAATAACACGGATTTCCTGGAACAAGTTTTGTAAAATATTCGAGTAAATTACGGAATTACCGAACGTCAACAGAGTTTTCAGGCGTCATCAAACATCGCGTTGGATTGCCTTAGATAAAGCAACGAGCTTTTAAACCGTGCTCGACGTTAACGATAGGCGAGTGGAAAAGGGCCCTCTTAAGTGACAGGTCTGGCGTCGCGATATTCAGGGTATCAAATCTTAAAGTGGGCTGTTAGTTTCTGAGAAGGTTGTATGGAACCAACAGTTTGAACGAGACGAAGAATATAAAAGTTAAATATTGACACTGGCTGCTGCCGGATTCGTCCGTGTGATAGTAGAAAATTGACCCGAGGGAACAGACTCCCGGGATGTCAATATCCTAAGTGCTATTCCAGGACATGTTCTACCTTTGTGCCAAATTTAATTGAAATCTGTTCAGCCGTTCGAGCGTTAACAAGTAACAAACATACACACACTCATAAACTGTCGCTTTTATAACGGTGATTGGTTGATAGTATCTATCAACATTAATGAAATCACTTGACTTGTGATTTTTGTCAATAGATTCGAAACTTTCAAAAAGCATTATGGTGCTAGCTTACATTAAATATTCAACAGGATTTGTTGCATTTCAGACGTTACCAAGCTGAGGAATTTATTTTTCGATAAAAATTAAATCATCAAATTATAGCAGGATTAAGAATTTCTTCCAGAATGTAAAGAATTATTCCAATTGCCTATCACACTTTCAACAATACTATAGGTGTGATAGACAATTGGGGCAATTTTCCTGATCGAATTTCGATCATGGTGATTAATCAAACCAGACCGCACGGTTGGTGAAGTGGTTGGAATAATAATAATAATTAATCATTTATTTTCAGGCATCTTGGCCCATAGATAAATACTTCACAAATATATAAAGTAAATTAAATACAATTTATTGTTAATAAATAACTCTTATGACTATGTTAGTAACACTTCACGCTGCACTTGTTCACTTGCTCACTTGTTGCTTGCACGCTGTTCTGTGGCACTTGTCCGCGGAAGCGACCGAACACCACGCCCTGCGTCCAAAAGTCTTCCTTCAACATGAGGGGCAGAAAAGTGTTCGGGACTCGCACCATGAACACCTTGGTATTCACCTTATTGCAGCTGCTGCTGCGTTGCGTGTCGCGAGGTCGATTCCCGATCGGAACAAATATTTATCACCTACATATATTTGTGCTTGGCCTGGGTATTTGATTTTATGTTTGTACATGATACAGGAGTAATTTCTAGTGTGGTCAACGTCTTTTAAAAAAAAACCGGGCAAGTGCATGTCGGAATCGCGCACTGAGGGTTCCGTATAAACTTACTTATGAAAACAGTTCAATTTCCGAACCGAGTCTCGATGATTTTTACGAATCGTAATTTTTTTTTTGTGACGTAACTTCAAATTTTCAGTTTTCAGTTTTTTTCCTATACATATGCTATGAGACCTTGCTTCATGATAAATTTCAGGATTCTAGGACAACGGGAAGCAACGGGAAGTACCCTATGAATTTTGATTCTCTTGAGTTTTCTATACGTTTTTTGCAACATAAACGGCCGTATCTTTTTTTTCGTTAACTTACAAGTTTGTTTTTTTTACAGCTTCAAGGGTCAGCAGAATTGAGTATATGGTTTTAAATTTCAACTCGATACCTCTACGCGATCCCGAGATAAAGGGTCTTGACAGACAGACAGAAGAACGGACGGACAACAAAGTGATCCTATAAGGGTTCCGTTTTTTCCTTTTGAGGTACGAAACCCTAAAAAATAGTGCCGAAGTGTGTATGCAAACACAAATACACTCCTAGTTCCTTTACTTTCATAAGTAGTGTCTTTAGTCTCTTATGTAGTAGGCTATACGATGGTACGGCAATCTACACGACCGTGGAGAGAATAGGGTAGTACAGCGTACTCTGTAATCTACTTTAGACCAACAATGCGCATCATAATTAAGCATTATAAAATAACGTCATCATCATTTCAGCCGAAAGACGTCAACTGTTGGACATAGGCTTCTCCCAAGTGTCGCCACAATGAACGATCCTGTGCATCTCGAATCCATCGGATTCCTGCGACCTTCACCAGGTCATCGGCCTACTTTTATAGGCCTTCCAAGTTTGCGTTTTTCGGTACGCGGTCGCCACTCCAGAATCTTTCAGTCCCAAAGATCTGTTCTGCAAGCAGTATGCTCTGCGCCTCTGCCCACTACCACTTAAGTCTGGCGATTCTTTAGGTTATGTCGGTAACCTTGGTTCACCTACGGATAACTTCATTCTTGATGCGATCATGAACAGAAACTCCAAGCATGTGATCTTCCTTTAAAAAGGAACAAATAACGTGACCAACGAATTATATATAAATACAGTGTACATATAAATGTAAAGCTATTAAAAATTTAGATAAATAATCGCCTTATGAACTGTAAACTTTCATATATCTGTGTTTCCTGATAGCTACGACCTGGAGGTTTTTAAGTCAAGAGTGAACACTGAACAGGTTACTTCCAGGGAAGAGTGCTCCATCTTAGACCACATCATCGCTTACCATCAAGTAATATAGTAGTCAAGTGTAAGCCTATTAACATAAAAAAAACTAAATAAACTATACTAGTGCATTTTAGAACGTGTTTCTGCACCAATAGAATTTTCAAAATTTATTACGACAAATCGGTTCATGCAGTTACTACGAGTTTTTGTGCAACGGGGTTCCGTTGCCCATTGTCGAAATGCACCCGTGGAATCACTCAACACAATCAGATTTGTAAAGGGTCGACCGGACCCACTGTCCAATTTCGTTACAAGTACATTTACGGAGTGTGTGGAGTGAGTGATCCTGTGGGTCCATTTCGAGTGGGTCCAGTTGACAAAAGACTCTTACTTCAACGCGTACAACACGTATTTAATACCAACTACATGCGGTACATGAAAGCAGTGGTGGCCGAGTGGTAATGGTCCGTAGGTCGCGGGTACAAACCTAGCCAGACGCATTACTTTGTGTAATTTACTTCATCACCACTGCTCTCAAAACGATGAAGGAAAACATCGTGAGGAAACCGGCATGTCCTAGAACCAAAGATTCGAAGACATGTGACATCCACCAACCCGCACTGGGTCCGCATGGTTGATTACGGCCCATTCCCTCTCCTAGAGAGGCGGCCTGAGTCCCTCTCCTAGAGAGGCGGCCTGAGTCCCAGCAGTGGGAACATTATAAGGCTGATTATACTATGTATATATATATATATATATTATACATGTGGTACATAATTTATAGTTCCAGACATAACATGAGATTAACAAATGAGAAAGTAGCTGAACATTAAAAAAGAAGTCATAAAAATAAACTCTACAATTGAAAGTGTCAAGTAATTTAAAAACTTAATAGCTCTAAAAGAGTATTTATTGCACACATTAATTGAAAGTCCATCAGCAACTCGTCAATAACAAACAAAACATTAACCAATTAAGATTTTTAATTGATTCTTCAAGTTAATCGAGAGATAGCTTTATAAAAACTTCAGATGAGATATCTCAAAGTTAATGCAGACTATAAGACAAATGAGTGAAAACGGGGACAGTGATTATTGTCCGATATATTTCTTTTTAAGTTTGCCCCACACTAGAACTAGCAGTAATGCTAACGAAGGAGACAGCCGCACGTGTGAGGGAACGGACATCCTTACGTCACAGCCGCCGCGACCCCGATCCCGACTACAACCGACAGTAGATGTGGGCTTGCGGATGATGAGCAATGGGTAGCTCGCCGTCTAGCCGTCCGATAATCGTCCGGTCCGAACTCAAGTCGTCGTCAGCCCGTAGTGTTCCACGCGCTCTTCAAAGAGATGTCAGCAAACAAAGGGCCGCAAGGATTTTCTGAAAAGGAAACCCGTGGTCTTAGAAAGCAAAGGGTACCTGAAGACTGAGACACTGGTGTGGTTTTAGTCAAAAAAAGCCCGACACGCCCAATTATTATGACAAGTACAATTCCTCCAGGGTTGCAGGATTGTTCGAAAGCGTTACCGTGGCTCTGGAACACATAGGGCAACTGAAGGAACACGGGCGTGTTTTAGTCAGTAAATATTTGATATTCCCTCTCGCTCTACCTAGAACGGTAGAAGCTATATGATGATATGCCATCTCAAAAAAATTGATTACGTATGTGATAACAAACAGTGCCTAGCTCTTTTTAAAACATTTATATTTTAGACTAGGTTCTGCCTGTGACTTTGCCTGCGTTAAAGTAGATATACATTTAAATTCGAACCTGTAGTTTTTGAGTTTATTTTTAAAAAGGAAAATATTTTTTTTTTCTAATATTGTTAAAAAAGTATCGTCCGTAGCATTCAAGAATTGAAAAGAGGCCCAAGTGCGAGTTTTTAAATTAACCCTTTTGAGTACCGTACCGGGGTTTAATGATGGTTAGTGCATTCGATCGCGTCAACGTAAATGTACGCTTATGTCAATATATGGAAAAAAGTTTTTTATTAAAGTCACCAGACAGCACTTATCCAGGTAACTCGTTCGGAAGTCGCGCTTAGAGAAAATTTTCAGTAACCAGTGGCTAATGAAATTTTTACATTTGTTTTCCTAATTTTCTATCATTATTATTTTTATCCAATTCATTCAATTCATTCACAGCCAATCAGAACTTTCTAAAAAAAAAACAAAACGTCTATTTTCGAAACACTGTTTGTATTAATAAGTCTTAAAACCAAAACACAAGGACCTCTTAGAATTTAAAAACAACTGTCACCCCATCAAAAATGACAACTAAAAAGTTCACACAAGACCTGCCAATGTCATCCGTCAAAAAAATTACCGAAATCAATTCGCCTAATTGACGGCTCGGATCACCTTGCCAATCGAAGTTTCGAGTGACAGAGTGACATCACTAAAGCTTAGTAATCGGTTTTAACCGAGTTGTCAGTTTATATTGTCTCGTAAGTAATTTCACATTCCGTGGCGCGATTGTGAGGCGTTATAATGACAGGAGGATGACGTATGGATTTGGCGCTTACGGCGTTTGGCGGCGCGCGCCATCGGCCACATCAAAGAGGTGGCCTCCTTTGATGTTGCCGCCGCGCCGGCTTTAGAGATGTGCATGTGAGTGAGCTGGTTTTGTTGTTGTCGATACTTTTTATGAGAGTTAAATCTTGAAATGAATGATTAATAAAACACTAGTGTTTTATTATTGAGTTGGATACCTACCGATTCTACTATGAAGACGGATTTTAAATTATGTGAGACTCTACGTGGATCATTATCGTTATTTATTAAGGTATTTCAATGGCTCTGTATTTTTCTGTGAACTCTTTTGTGTAATTCACTTCTTTCTATATCTTGATTCTCTAAGATTTGTACAACATATCTTATTTATTCTTTAGCATGGTAAAAACTGCGTAATCTCATTTTAACTAATGCATAAGTTGGATGCGCGACGATTTTGCCGATTTACTTCGGCCTTTTATGAGCTTATTCATAAGTTTTATGAAACTGTGGCTTCTGAACATCATATTAATTCCTCAATACTCCGACGTGTTTTCTCTGATTATTTTTGGCATTAACTTCATAATCCATTTTTATCGACAAACAAAATAATTCACAACATTTTATCGATATCGATGCTCTCCCTTTGGCCACATCACCGCAAGGTAATAAAACGAACGGAGCACGTATTTTGACGTGGAGCGGCGCTTCTGGTCTTGCGTCCCTCTCTCTCAGACAGCTCCGTCCCCCTCTGGCACACGAAGGTGTCTGAGAAGCTATTATGGCGTATAGCTCGTCCGGACTTCGCTATAAATTATGGTGCAATAGTGCCTATTCTTTTGGTCATACCTTCGGTTAGAAGCAAAACGATAGCTGTATGACAAAAATTGTCTATGGTTTTTGAATATATGTAGAGCTAGCGCAGATGTGTGAAATTGTCTATGGTTTTGGTTGGTCAAACTGCCGCGGCGCTAATCTGTAATTATGTTTAACAATATAAAGCTAACTAGATTTCCCTGGTTTCGTTCGCGTCGTTGGTTATTGCTCAGCTCCCGTAGAACGTAGAGTGATGTTTTATGTGTGAATAATAGAGTTTCTCAATAAATGGGCTATTCAACACGATAATAATTTTTCAATTCGAACCAGCGGTTTCTTAGATTAGCGCGTTTAATCAAACCAACAGTCAAACTTTTATATATTAACTATAATATTATACATTAACAATAATATTAAATACTAGCTGCTGCCAGTGACTTCTGCGTGAAAGTAGTTTACCAGTAGTAGTATATAAACTTTGGACCAAAGAGTCCAAAGATTGGAGTCTTTGGGTTCCACCTTTAGTTAAGGATCTCTAATTTTTCATCATCATCATCATCATCATCATCATTTTAGCCGAAAGACGTTCACTGTTGGACATAGGCCTCCCCTAAGTGTCGCCGTGTGACCGGTCCTGTGCGTCACGTATCCATCGGATTTCCGCGCCCCTCACCAGGTCATCGGTCCACCTTGTGGGAGTAATTTTTTTAATACATTATATAGCCAATGTGACTCAGTAAAAATGTAACTTTCAAATGGTGAAAGAATTTTTTAAATCGATTAAGTAGTTTTTGAGTTAAATCGTAACATACAAACAAAAATACAAACTTTCCTCTGTATAATATTAGTTTAGAGGTAGAGATTTTAACAATTAAATTTTCTATAATAAAAGCCATGACTTCAAATAGTCCAAGAGATTTTCTATCAGAATCCAAATGAAATTCCTGTGCTTTATATTGTTGAAAAAAATTCTGCTAGAAAACGTGCGGTCTTCCTGTCCGATTATAAATTAGGTGTCGTCAAGGTTAGAGTGAATGGGCTCTTAATAAACTAGTGCGCCTCACTATCAACAATTACATCACTACTTACCATCAGGTGAGATCGCAGTCAAGCACTAGTTTATGTCTTTATAAAAAAAACGTAACACAATCAATGTAGATGAATTATTAAAATGTAGGGCATTCATTTTGTGTATTACTCAGTTAACGAGGTCCAACTACAATGGCATAGTGACAGAACCATTTCTAAAATAATGTGGAGTTACTCTCCTAATTATAGTCCCGAAGACTATGGAAAGCTCAGCTCAACCACAGAATAAGCTCATGCCATACGTTTCTCCATAATCGTAACTTAAAAGTTTTAAGCTATCACATAAGTTTTTATCGTTAACATTTTTCAACTTTAAATTTTATGTTCTGCCTTGGTTTAATCTTCATAAAACTAGACGCTGCTGCAGCCTAAAAATCCGGACATCTTTACGATATTGACGAAACAAATCAATTTTTAAGTGTCACTCAAAATGTACAAAGATTTTCGATTTACCGAACAAGGAATATTTACCGAAATATTTAAAAAACAGACGTTCGAAACGTTCAAATTGAACGATTGAATTTGAACTTCGAAGTCCCGAAGTGTTTACACAAAAACTTAGAGTGGGACAGAAAAAAGAGGCCAATAAATAGTACGGGAGGCTTTGAAAGCCCGCTTGGTCATAAAACGACCCATTAGATGACCTATTAACGCCTATTTCGACATAATTAGGATCAATTCACTCCTAAAACGGCCTAGAGTTATATAATTGTTTATGTTTTATGTGTGTATTAATATTAATGGAATTTTAGGGTGGCCGGCGTTCTCTATTGAAAGGTATCGATTAACTTAATTTAATTTAGTTGAAGCTACGGGCGCTTTTTTTGCTAATGTGTAGCAATATCTGATACGGTTTTGATGGATTTATTTTAAAACTGTTTTTTTTTTGGTCTCTGTCAGTTTAAACATCTGTTGTATCTTTAAATGCTTTATGTTATGTAATAAAAACTGAGAATGGTGAACTGTGGTCTAATTCCGTAAAACTTGTAACAATTACTTCTCAATAATAGTTAAACTATTATGTTCCGGCTGGACGAAGGCCTCCTTCTCCCTTTTACTCACACGTCTGCCTTCAACCATTGCAGGCCAGTCCCTCTATAGCCATACCAGGTTGCCTGGAAGAAATCGCGGAATGCGATAAGGCCGCCAATTGTAAGTTTTTAAATATAAGGTTCAAATGTATAATTTATTATCTTGGTGTACAATAAAGTATACTTATATAAATAAATACATAGGTATATTTATTTTTATGTTTATTTTGTCATGTTACATATGAAGTAAGTAAGTAACATTTGTGTTCATTTATAAATGACAATTGTTTTCATTTGTAAATGATAAATTTTGTAACTAGCTTGTACTAGCGGCTTCACCTGCGTAGAATTAAATTATCCTTAGGGAATGAACCCCAGTACCCTGGACCGACGGCAAAGAAGGAACAGGAGTGGGTATTTTAGTCAGTAAAAGTCTGACACACCATCCCGCTCCGCCCAAGGGCAGGAGATGTCATTGGATGACTTGCCCTCCTAAAATAAATTCTTAGGGAACATACTCCCGGAAGAAAAAGTATCGCCTGTGTGCTCTGTATTCCAGGATATGGTTTACCCGTTTTTTTTTTTTTTTTTTTTTTTTTTTTTTTTTTTTTTTTTTTTTTTTTTTTTTTTTTAAGGTGGGAAATCATCCAAATGACTTCTCGCGATCTGGTGGTTTACCCGTGTGACTACTGTTAACAAAATTACACACACATAATTATATATATATGTAAATACATACACGATCTGGACCAATTGTTTAAGTATTTTAGTGTATGTGTGTAGTGTATTAATTTGAGTATATATTGTATAATTGTATTATATTTATTCTATGGTTTATTAATGTATCTATTCTATGGTCTATTAGTAAATCTATTCCTGTATTCGCCTTTTTTTCTATCTTTTATTGCACCTACCACTACTTTAAACTGCATCACCCAAAGGTTGACTGGTAGAAAATGCCTAAGGCATTAAATCCGCCTCTGTACTTTTGTGTGCATAAAGCATTACTTAAATAAAAAAATAATGAATAAATACATACACTAGCTGCTACTATAGAACATAGAAACGTAGAAAATTGTCCCAAGGGAGCACACTTCTGTTATAAAAGTATCCTATGAACTATTCCCGTGTGCCAAACCCATTCTGCCGTTCGAGCTCAAAGAAATAACAAACAAACTATTGCCTTTATAATATTACAAGCTGCTGTCAGCGACTTCACTCGGGTGAAAGAGTAACACACACACATATACATGCGAAGCCCGGGGCCCCGGGATGAAGGCAAAGAGGGAACAGGAGTGGGTTTTTAGTCAGTAAAAGTCTGACACTATCTCTCGCTCCACCCAAGAGCGGGATTTGTCATTAGATGATTTTCCCACCTTAAAAAAAAAACACACATATACATATATCTACATACATACAAATATTCGCCTATAAAATATTTATATTTAATAAAAAAATGTCGTATATTAGTCTCCTCACATCGAGAATGCAATCAAGGTGCAGATTTAATTAATGACTTATTAATATAATTTACTTCTCAAGATATTAAATTAACTGCATTAATACTTAATTAATAATTTCTAGAACGTCTTATTCTGCTTTCTTTCTTGTTTGTTAATAGAAAAATGGACATTAAGGTTCGGTTAAACGGTTAAAAGACTTTATTACCTAATGTAACATACAGGAAGTCGTTAACTTTCTATAAAATAGTAGAGATTCGATATGTATACGCTCAAACAGTACCGTAATAAAACGACTTTGAAGCGTTTCTAAATCAACAACACTATCTCTAAAAGTATTCTTGAGAAATGAATAAGTATATATCGATTAATATCATATAAGAAAAATAAAAATAATTATAGTTGTTGTTTTTATAGTGGTTTTTGTTGTTATGTTGTTTATTTTTGTTGTGTGGTGTTTGCATCGATATAATAATTGTAGTTGGTACATCACTTAAAAAAACTCGGTCAAGTAGTTTTGAGTTTATTAATTAGAAAGAAAAATACAAATCTTCCTTCAATAAAATAATAGTATAGAGTAGGTATGGATGTCAAATGTGATCAGGGTTTGCTATGACCGGCTCTGAAAAATTATTCAGAGATGAGTTTTAATTTATTTGACTACCTTTTGAGTGCCGTAATTAGAGACACAATAGAAAGAGAATGAGCGAACGAACGCTGGCGTTCGCTTGGGGTTCAATGAACCCTAACAACACGGAAAAAGTGTCATATCAACTTCACTTCACAACAACACTTTTAGTTTCTAACTACAACCTCTCGAATTTTAGCATTACAGATATTGTTTTCAACACCAATATAAAGCGATTATAACCCATTTCAGATTAACAACCGCAGTTAAAACCCGAAAGGATGTTTAAATAACGCTCAAAGCTCACATCACTCATAAAACTATACCTGTGTAATATCACAGCTATTTTTGACACAATAATTCGTTTCTGTTTATTAAATGGTAACAAACAAATGTTAGCATCAAACGCGAGATTATGATATTCCTTTGAGCGATGCTCCAGCCTTTGATTCGATAAATAAGATATAAATCTTATAGTTTTATGTGATCCTGGTACCTCGGCGCTCGTGCTAAGTAATTAATGTGCGTCTTCTGCGAAAGATTTTTGTTGTAAAATTAAATGGAATATGACATCTTACTTCTAAATGGTTTTGTGGATCCAGACTTCATTGGAATAAATATGTAACAGATAGGGAATAAATATATCTTTCAATTTACATTTTTTTATAATTTCTCACTTCTTTGTACTAATGGTGTATAATTTATATTGCATTTAATGCATCGTTTGGCCACATCCATTCTTATAGTTATGTAAATTCACAAATATTGATGAAGGAGGGTTAGATTTTAGTGACCCGTCTTTGATTTGATAAATAAGATAATTATAAATCTTACAGTTTTATGTACTCCTGGTACCTTGGCAGTCGTGCTAAGTAATTAATGTGTGATTTCTGGGAAGTTTTTTTTCACAGGATTAAATAGATTATGAACATCTTGTTTCTAAATTATTTTACCACTTGGGATTCGAGTGCTCATCGATTTTTTCGGAATATCAGTTACCAGTTAGTCGACTTGTCAGCTTGTCTTTGGTCATCAAATTAACATTGCTATTATTTGCATAGCTTTCGGGGGACTTTTTCCTTTAACAACGATGAGGATGTTTTTTTTTTTTTATTTATGCTTATAATCCTTTTTTTTTATAGAATTCTAAATTTATTTATTAGTTTTGATTGAGATATCTTATCAAAGTATATTTAAGCTATCTTTTGCCCGAAGAATCACCAAACTCAAGTGGCAGTGGGTAGGGCACATCGCTCGTAAAACGGATGGTTCATGGAACCGTTCATGATTGGGTTGTGGTGGTTGGTGGTAGTCTTAAGTTTCTACACACTTATTACTTGTTTCTGTGCGTATATGTGTGTGCTCAATAAATATGTTTCCTTTCTTTGTTTCTTGCTTTCTTTCTTCTTTTTTCTTTCTTTTTAGGGTACCGATTTGAGGTATCAAAAGGAAAAACGAAACCTTTATATGATCACTTTGTTGTCCGACTGTCTGTCTGTCTGTCAAGACCCTTTACCTCCGGAACGCGTGGAGGTATCGAGTTGAAATTAAGATCATATACTCAAGTCTGCGATCTCTTGAAGCTGTGAAAAAAATCAAACATCTAAGTTACGGAAAAAAAATACAGTCGTTTATGTCGCAAAAAATGGACATTTCGACATTTTCAAGGGAATCAGAATTCATAGGGTACTTCCCTTTGACTCAGAATCTTTAGCATAAAGCAATGTCTTATACCACAGATATATAAATTAATCTGAAAACAGAAAATTTGTTCTTTCAGAATCATCTTCTTCAATCTTTCGGATTCGGAAAAATCTTCGAGACTTCATTCGGGAATTGAACTATTTACATAGGTAAATTTGTACGGAACTCTCAATGGGCGAGTCCGACTCGCACTGGCCCAGATTTTTCCTTTTTTCTTGCTTTCTATCTTTCTTTCATTAGTCAATCGCGCCATGTAAATACAGGCACTACACAGTTAGGAAAAGGCTAGACAAGTCTGCTATTTTACAAATTCGTCATTCCAACACGATCCCAATGTCATTTTGCTAAAAGTTCGTAATCTGCTAATTCATAATGATCGATCATTGATCGGTCAATGGTCTCGTACTAAAGTTGTGGTAGAATGAGAATAACGAAATTATTAAAAGCAATGACTGCATAATGACGTTCTAATGGTAGGTCACTGATCAAAGGAACTGTCAAAATTTTAGCAGATTACCGCATACGTCAGGTATTCATTTGTCAATATGTACGAGATTATCATTCTATGCCACTTCTTTCAATAGACTGTCAGTGGTTGACCGTTGGAAAGTAATAATGACGCCATTATATTAGTAGATTACCAAACTTGTCAAAATCAACAACTATGAAATCAATGATAGACCATTCTGACACTATTGTAATAGCAGACTTGAAACCCAGGTTGATAGCCACACATCTTTACATTTCTTGCAGCGTAGCCTATATCCGCTGTACTCTCACTTTGACTTATTCAAAGTCGCTAATACTTTCATTTCGGCAATCGTATTCACAATATCCCGTGCTTTGATCCCGAACATGAAAGCGATCAACATTATTGAACTGTCGCAATTAAATTTACTTTGGCATGGCCTTCGTTATTTATTGCTGAATAACATTGAGACGGAATGGACATCCCATTGCTCTTGAGTACAATGAATAGGGTTCATAATACTGATCACATTAATTCATTATGAGTTTAATGGTAATGGACCTTTATGGATGGATAAAGGAATTGGCTGATTAACATGCAATTGAAGAGGCATAAGTACGAATATATATCCAGTAGGTAGGAACTACGAACTTGTAAGAACTGTATTTTATATATGGAGTGTCTATCTATCTCTCTGACCTCTACAACGCATATCCAAGAGGGAACACTCGCCGGAGGGAGAGGGAATGGGAAGTGGCTGCGGCCTCCTTCTGCAAAGCAGTATTGTGGCCGCAACCATGGATCCTCACGCCTCTGCCATCGCCAGAGGAGACGCCTCGGGCGTCGCGAGTCACAGTGCGATTTCCGGTCATCGTATGCGCGGGCTGGTGAAGGACGAGCAATGGGTAGCTTGCCGTCCGGCTGTGCGGTAAGGAGGCCGAGTCGACAGCACGTAATGTTCCACGCGCCTCATAGATGTCAGCACAGCTGAAGGGTCTAGTAGGGTCGATGGGCATTTGAGGTGGAAAATCATCATATAACTTCTCCTTCTCTGGGTGGAGCCAGAGAGAGTTTGTCAGACTTTTACTGACTAGAACCCACCCGTGTTCCGTCAGTTGCACATTGCGTTCTAGGGCCACGGTAAGTTTTTCAAACAATCTCATATTGATAATGATGATTTTGACTAAATTCTACCGACAATCGAAGTTTTACGAAAAGAAACCAATGAAGTCAATGAACTATTCAAAAATTACTATCAAACCTGCGCTAATAAGACGTGCGTCAATTTTCATCACAAATGACACATCCTTATTCCTCAAGAATATTGATGAACGACATGAAATTACCACCCATTACGATATCAGACCAATAGCATTTTTTTAAGTGGCAATCGCCATTAACTAGAACAGGGATGGCGAGCAACGACACTCGTGCAGTCGTGCCATTACCAATATAAAAAAATATCGGGCACGAAAATAAATTTTCAATACACTTACTCGAAAACTCGCTCTTATCCCACCACTATTAGGCACGCAATAGACCGTTTTCCGCATTAGTGTAGAAAAGTGCGCGTGCTCTTCCCCGCCACAATGCTATTACATTTATCGTATCAGGCTGGGCGCGCGTCGACCCTCACGAGTTGCCGGTCAACCCCCGTTTATTCATTTTGAAAGTGTATTGAAAAAAGTCGTTTGATACACGTGCAAATTTGTCACTGCAGCCCTCGGCTCCGTAACACACTCGCCTGCGGCTCGTGCGAATTCCCCCTCGGTCGATCACAAACTTTCTGCACTTGTATCAAAATGTGCTACGAGTATTTAGGTACTGTGCGTTCCAAATAAGAATAGGAAAGTCAATAACCTCGCTCTGTCAAATGTTGAGTGAAAAGTACGGTTTGCAAAGAAAGCTTATTTGTGTATCAATAAAGAGTTTCTTTTTGCTTTGTGTTGATAAGTCTTAGTTAAATCTAGGTGAAGTAAAAACGTTATTGTTTAATATAAATTAGCTAAATATATTGTTTTTAGTTATAATTAGTTTAAAAAACTATATTTCTTCTTATTTTCATTGTTAGGAAAATTCTCCTTTTTTCCAATTGCCACTAATCAGACACTTCACACTGTGACGCAGAGATGAGCAAAATTGAAGAAATGGATTAAATTATGAAAATTTCTTGTTTTGTTCACCCTACCCAATTTCTCCGATTTGACAGTATGACGTGACGTCATAACGTGGCAATCGATCCTATTCTTATTTGGAACGCATAGTACAATCGTTTTCACGTATCTGTTTATTTGTTTTAATATTATTATTTAATTTTGTCTATTAAATCACTAACTCAACAGTCTTTAATAGTGTGTCAGGGCCATATTATTCTTTTTTTTTAAATAAAAGTGTCAACTTAACCAATAATGGTTCGCCATCCCTGAATTAGACCTAAAATTACGTCTAAAGTTAACCAGTAATGGCAATAATAAATTGTCCAATAAGCTAACTTAATATAGTTTTTCATTGAGCACTTTCTATGATGGTTTTTGCTGCCGTTGTCATACGTAATTGATCATGGCGACTGTCTCTATCGGCAAGGGTGGATCCAGGATTTATTTCTGAGGGGGCACAAGGGCAAAACAAGTAAAGAGAGTCCCTCTAGTAGTGGACAATGTCTTTGGGATTAAGGCTTTTATCATACATTTGGAGTGGTTTTCAACCTTTGTATTACCGAAGAGCACTTGGTTTTCCTTGTTGAAAGCAGGGATCAGAACTCCAGAAGAAAACTTGTTTATCTTATTTAAAAATAAAATTTGGATCACGCCTATTCTTTAAAATCAAACATAACGAGCTCTGTCATAAGCAAAGTACATTTCTTATAGAAACTAAAAATCAGTTTGCGTCAACACTTCTCGTGTTGACGCAAACTGATTTTTTAAAAAAAAAAGTTGTTGGAAAAAAAGAAGTTGGAAAGTTTGAAATTTTTAGACCTTTTGCACACTGCTTTCTTGCTTCCTTTCTGTATACTCTTCCCGCTTCTGACGGCCGCTTCGAGGAGCTCTTCGTAGCTTCAGTTCTCTCAGCCTGTCTAATTGACATCATCATTTTTAAACGGTTTTACTTAACTTGACTTGTTTGTTTGGGTCAAATATACCTCACAATAAACATTAATTCATTTCTTCCCTCAACTTTTCCCCTCTAAATTTACTTTTGCTTGTACTTAACTTTGCAGAGTTTTAGGAAACTTCCTTACAATAGAAAGAGACTCTCGATTAATGTCAATAAATAGCATGTTATAACTGGCGATTTGATTGATTGGGGTAGAGGATTTAGGGAACATACTTGACACTCCCAGTTATGTATGAGTGTACAGCACTTATATACACAAATATCATCAAAAGTTATCACACACATAGGTTTTATAGGTCTCACTCTCAGCTCCTTCTTTTATTTGAACCGTACCCCATTGTGCCGTCCCTGGATCCGCCCTTATCTATCGGCGTTATCATTAGCCTGTCTTGGTTGATCGAGTATTGAGTTCAACAAATATATTAGGTGGTAGATTATAAGGATTGAGTTTTTAACCGACTTCAAAAAGGTTATATATTCGACGTTTTGTATTTTTTAGGGTTCCATACCTCAAAAGGAAAAAGGGAACCCTTACAGGATCAATTTGTTGTCCGTCCGTATATCTGTCTGTCTGACTGTCAAGACCCTTTATCTCTCAAGAACGTGTGGAGAAATTAAAACCATATACTCAAGTATGCGATCCCTTGAGGCTGTAAAAAAATCAAACTTCTGAGTTAACGGAAAAAAATCATACGGCCGTTTATGTCGCATAAAACGTGTATTTCGACACTCTAAAGGGAATCAAAATTCGTAGGATATTACCCGTTGACCTAGAATCTTGAAATTTGGCATGAAGCAAGGTCTCAAAGCACACAAGTAGAGGAAAAAATATGAAAACTGCAATTTGTAGTTACGTCACAAAAAAAAAAATATTTTTCGATTCGAAAAAATCTTCGTAACTCAATTTGGGAATTGAACTATTTTCATAGGTAAGTTTGTGCGGAACCCTCAGTGCGCGACAAAACAACACTGTGGTAGGTGTGCACAGTAAATATATAAAAAATAATTATTAATTTAGTAATTGGGGTGATTAAGGGTATGCATTATTCCAGTCACCTATGTTGTATATAGGCATGGTTCATTAAACAAATGATATCTGAATTATTCGAAGATTAGATAGGTAGGTTCTGTGAAATCGAAGGAGATCGCATGAGAATTGTTCTTTGTCTACTATACTTTTAAAGAGTTGTGAAAATTTAGAATAGGATTTAAAATTGATAGGAATAATTGTATTGTTTAATTCAGTTAGGTTAGATAATGTCTATCAATGTTTATCTTCTTAATTAAATATTTTTGTCTCTTCGTTGTAGTTTGAGTAAATATGAGTATATATTATATATAGTGTATTCGTAGTTTATTGGTATGAGTTTGCATAAAGAATTTTAAAATAATATATGTAATGTTAATATTGCACTTACCTCTATTGGTCTCTGCATCACCCAAAGGTTGACTGGTAGAAAATGCCTTAAGGCATTAAGTTCGCCTCTGTGCTGTAAGAATAAATAAATAAATGTACCAAACAGGGATGTTGTAAATAAAGTATTAAAATATTGTGCCTCGAGTTTATCTTCATAAATACCTACAAGATTCCAGGTCTACATTGCAGCCCTCATAATACTCAGATACTATAATTTCTGAAGGGTTTGGTAGAAACTTCCGCCTACCTTAAACTAGGTTCATCAACATTTTGACATTTAGTTCTAAGTCCCATGTAGGGTAAATTGTTGATCGAAGCATATATATATGTAGGTAATAGGAGTCCTTGCACACATGCATGAGTTGCGCGTGGTAGTGCAACGCTAGGTCCACCCTAGCGTTGCACTCCACTGCTGTGACAAATCGCGGCACTTCGGACAAAGCTCCGGCTGGAATTCATGGCATTACGGAGACAGTGACTGTCTTCACTACGTGTAATTCAATAACACTACCTCATCCGCAAATGAAACCCTAGACATTCAATCCAGCAGTTGTGCTAGCGACCACTATGCCAATAAGGTTGCATACGATTAAGATAATTATTTCCTTAAACCTTGTAGAAATTCTTTTTCTCCTAGTTCTTTCACCCTTTAGCTCGTCTTTAAGATATTTTAAAAAATTCAAACTTTCTTTAACTGATATAAAACTGTCTTGCAAAAAAGTTAGTGATCGCATTTACAGGAAGTCCATCCTCTTGATTTGATTAATGGTTATGAATGCCATCTTTACAGTTGTACTAAATATTCTCCTTTACAATCTCCGAGACATTTCGCATACATTCATCAAACTGTCACAATCAAATTCATTTCATCTTAGTATCGGCTGCTTCATCAAACTTTATACAAGCCGAAACTATTAAATCGTTTCTAATCCTGTATCAAAGGCGGTATTAAATAGACCCGAATAATATTATTATCGGCTTACGATTTTACCAACTTACTTTTGCGCTTAAAAAACTCGATCATCAATATTGGCTGCAAGTTTATAAGGTTTATATTTCATTGAGTGGATGGTAAATAGTTTTAAATCAAATGTGTCGCTCAAAAGACAAGGTCTGCCCAAAGGAACCATGCCTCATTAGTACTTATAGCAAATCAATTGATATCGAAACTATTTATGACGTTCCTAAGGCACGAGTGCGATATCTAGCGAGTCGTATAAATAAGATAATCAAAGCAGTTTGGTTTACAACCACTTAAAATGATTTAGATAAGTTTGGAGGCTTTGAATTAGTTGTGTCGTTTGTTTTGATTTGGGTGAGGCCTTCGACAAGGTGACTCATGGCTCAACTGTTACATAGCATTACGTTTCAATTTTATAAAACATACAGGATCATTTGTCATCGCATCGTAAGTAATAACATTTTAAAGGCGGAAGTTTGTATGTATGAGTGTGTGTTTTGGTTCTTCTGCTTCGTTCTTTACTTTATTAGTACTTTTTATTCCGGGAACATGTTTCCTTGGGATGATTTTCTACTTGAGACCTTATATGATGTTGCTTAGATAAATTAGATTACTGAAGAGATCCTTGGAAAATTTTCAATAGATTTAAGCAAAGTTGTCTTAAAAAGTAAATAAGGAATAACGGTCAACGGCCTTTCATGGGGTCATACATTCCGGTCTCTAAATCGTGAATTTGTAGTTAACAGCTGGATAAACTTTCTTTTGTTAGTACTTCAGTTTGGCAAGTTAACGGCACGGTTGATGCTGTGGTTGAGTGGATGGCTGCTGCGCTTCGTAGGTTTGAATCTCGCACGGAAACGTTATTTGTAAGAGCTACAGATAGTGGTTCTTGGTCTGGGCGTCTTGTGTACGTTAGTTTTTGCTATGTTTGTAAGCGCACTTACGATACAGGAATAATTCCCAAAACGGTCTAACGGTTTCTTCAAAAATAAAAGTTCTTATTTCTAAAAATATATCTGTCTTTAAAAAGCTAGTCAGAGAATATTACCTCGTATCTACATACTATCTCGTAAAGTTATTTATATTTTAGGTATGTACACATGTACCTATTTACTGTTATTGATAATATTTGTATGTATTATTTATGCCCCGCTTGGGCAGAGCAACGCCGTGTCCTCGTGGGGGCGATCGGCGGCGGCGATCTCTCGCGCCGGGCCTTGGTACAGGCTATGGTCCGGAGCAAGGAGGAGTGGCAGGCGGTCGCCTCCTTCTGCGAAGCAGTAATGCTAGCAAAGGAGGCGGCCGATCGCGTGAGGCAACGGTCCTCACGCCCCAACCGCCGCCGGGATTCCGATCCCGATTTCCGGCCACCGTAGGCGGACGACGAGCAATGGGTGGCTGGTCCGATAGTCCGGTAACCGTCCGGACCGAGCGCAAGTCGTCGACGGCGCGTATTGTTCCATGCGCGCCTCAGGGAGATGTCAGCAAATCGTTGGGGCCACAGGGTCGAAGTTTTCTGGGGCCACGGGTAGTGTCAAAGTGAAACCCGGGGCCCTGGGACGAAGGCAAAGATGGAACAGGAGTTAAATCTGACACTATCTCCCGCTCCGCCCAAGGCGGGATTTGTCATTAGATGATTTTCCCTCCTAAAAAAAAATTATTATTTATGATTTTAATTTTAATCTAGGTATTTTAACTTTTATGAATTATTTATTCACACTCACTACATCTCTCATCCAACTCCTGTCGCAGGTCTGCTGGGCCCAATTCTGCTATTTTTATGAATTCGTCATTCCAACACGATCCCATTGTCATTTTGCTAAAAGTTCGTAATCTGTTAATTCATAATGATCGATCGGTCTCATAATAGAGTTGTGATAGAATGACAATATTGAGCTTATTAAAAGCAATGAGTGCAGGATGACGTTCTAATGGTAGGTCACTGATCAAAGGAACTGACAAAATTTTAGCAGATTACCGCATACGTCAAACATTCATTTGTCAATATATACGAGATTACCGTTATATGCCATTTCTTTCAATGGAGTGTCAGTGGTTGACCATTGGAAAGTAATATTATATTAGTATATTAGTAAACTTGTCAAAATCAACAATTATGAAATCAGTGATACCACCATACCATTCTGACACTATTTTAATAGCAGACTTAAGGCCCCGGAAGAAACGTTTGAAATACGCAGATAGAAGAGTACAAAGGTGCTGCACCTTTGTACTCTTCTATTTGTATTTGTGGTATTCAATTTTTTCAAGTATTTGTATGTACATAAATAAATAAATGAGTTTGACAAGGAACCCACTGGTTTTCTTCAAACAGTGCCGTAATTAGAGTGGTGCCAGTGGTGCCCAGGCACAGGGCGCAGTCCCTGGAGGAGCGCAATTTTTTTATATCAAGTCCGTTTTGTTTGTATTGTACTTTTTTCTAGAGGCGCACTTAAACAACATTAGTTGTAGTTTATGCGATTCCTGAAATACGTGTCTAGTATTTTTATGTAAAGAATCTATGTACAAATACATTTTGTACATACATTCTTTACATATAAAAGCTTGTTATGATATCTGGTTGTCAACACAAATACTTGGTCACCTGGCCATCCGGGTGACTGAGGGGTTGTGTTGCTCTTGCACCCAGCAGTGTGCTGGTGCCTAATGCCCGCTATGACCTGTGACGTACTTAGTGCCGCGGTAGTGTCTAACTTGTAACCTTTTTTAAATATTCTTGAGAAAAAACATAACGTGGTGTAAAAATGATTGCACTAATTGATTCAGTTACTGATTCTGAACAAACTATATTCAGGTTTAGCATATACTAAAAATAATGTTGTATAAGTTCGCACCGAGCGTATACAGTTACGGCCCTATTCACACCACCATCTAAAACTGGGAGAAAATTTTCTTTAGTTATCGCTCTCAGTATAACCACTTCCCAACCGTCACAAAGAAGGGATTAACACACGCGTCGTATCGGCAACGAGACGCGGCAACAATACGCCGTGTCTTTGATACGCCGATACGATTGACGCGAGCCTTGTTAGTTTCTACTTGACGGTTGTTGTTCACGTTAAACAGATTAACATTTGGACAGGCTTGAATAAGTGGAATGATGCGACTTGGCGCTGGTATGCTGCCTTTTGGTCATTTGCCTGCTTGTTTTTTTTTAACCGACTTCAAAAAGTAGGAGGTTCTATGTTCGCCTGAATGTAATTTATTTTTTTATGTATGTTCAGCGATTTCGCGGTCAATTGTGGACCAATATTGATTTTTTTTTATTGAAAAGTTATCCCTTAGCTTCCGAATTGGTCCCATAGAAATATTGTTATGAACTTCGAAGTTATGGAACAGAACTCGTTGTAACAAGTAAAATTGCTTTGTTTATACGTGTAGTCGATGACTGACTGAAAGAAGAGGGGGAATATATCAAACTGATCTGCGACGGTTGAAAGGCTAACTGATCTAAACGAAATTTTTTCCAATATTGAACTATATACATATTCGGAATAAGCCAAGTTTTCCCCGTCGTTTAAGTCAGGTTTCAATAAAAAAAAAAAAAAAATTCACTTAGATCAAATAGCCTTACAACTGTCGTAATGATGAAGCCTGAAGTTAGGCACCGGAACTCTGTAATAAATTAATGTAATTTAACCGTGTTTGGGATTATTAGAATTGTCATGAGATGCACTCTGGCTATAAGGTATTTAAGTTTGGATGAAGGGTACTTTTTAGTGGTGGTACTATAACTAAAAAGCATAAAAGAATAAGTTTTTATAAAAAAAAAATACAGCCGATGTCAATGTAAAAAAAAACACTGAGAAGTGCAAAAATATTTTAATTTTGCACTTTTCAGTGTTTTTTTAACATCGAAGTCGGTTGTATTTTTTTTTTGAGGTTCCCAATCCATCAAATAACTTCTCTCGCTCTGGGTGAAGCGAGAGGAATTGTCAGACTTTTTTTGAGTAATATCTAGCCGATTTTCTTCAGTCGCCTTTTACAAAGGTTGCCATCCGTTAGGGTTTCTCCGCATTTGTCCTAGATTTAAGGGCGTTCGCAGAGCATCCCGGTGGGGCGTCATTGCGAAAGCCGTGAACAACCAACATATATTTTATTATACATACTGAGTAACTTTAAAAAAAAAAGTTACGTAAGGTTCGGGTTCTGAGCCCGAAAATAAAGCAAAGCCGTACAAAGCGTTTTGGTAACACATTCATTATGCGAACAGCTATCTGCTAAGGAGTGGAATTTCCTGCCGGAGTCTGTGTTTCCTGATAGCTATAAACTCTTTAAGTCAAGGGTGAATAGATTGCTTCTAGACAAGCGTGCTCCATCCTCGGCCACATCATCGCTTCCCATCAGGTGAAATGGTGGTCAAACGCGAGGGTATCCATAATAAGCAAAAAAAACATGGTTATTACATTTCTAGTCCTGGTGGCCAGATTTTAAAGATGGCAAGCCTAACCTTTGCATTCCAGGGCCACAGTAACTTTTTCAATCATTTTCACGGCCAGGCCTGTGTATGAAACTTCCTTTACTCTGAGTTAGTTTCGATGTTCCTTCTCAGGCTAGTCAGCTAGGAAACACCGGCCTCATCTAGTTTAAATTGACAAAAAAATATGTCTTAGAAAATTCTTTTTAATATCTATTTGCAAAATAAATATAATTTATCATATCAATCGATCCAGTGGATCAAACTTAATTTTGACCGGTTTTCATGGTTAAGGGGATGCAACTCGACATACGTTTTCACTGTTTTTCATACAGCCGCTCTTACACGATTACGACGTTATTTCCCCTTTTTTCATTAGATATTTTGGAAACACAGTATCTTGTGGATATTATCTAGACTTCTATTGAAATCAATTTATAAATTTGTATAAAATTAATCCAGTAAAGACCTCTGAAAATCTGCTGTTTTGCATGAACTTTGAACCTTCATAATTTACTAAAACATAAAAAGTAAAAAAAAATAAAAACAAACAATAGAAGCCTAGAAGATTTTTTTTCAAAAACTTTTAAGGGTTCAAAAAAATACACGTATTTCCTTGAAAAAGTTTTGTTAAATATTGAAGTAAATCACGGAATTACCGAATGCTAACAGAGTTTTCAGGCGTTATCTCTCTTTATTCGTGTTGCATTTTCGTCAAACATTGCGTTGGATTGCGTTAGATGAAGTAACGAGCTTATAAACCATGTCGAGGTTGACGATAGGCAAGTGAAAAAGGACCCTCTTAACTAAACTTACTGGAAATTTCTTACTTATATACCAGAGAGCAGGTACTTTCTGATGGAACGTTTTACTGTATATTTCTAGATAGTCAAGCAAAACAGATATAACTGCATAACAAGTGTCATCAGAGGATCGTTACCTTCACACTTACATCAATGATACTCTGAGTACTAAGCAAGTATTTATAGAACAGTGGTTCTTAATCTTTTTGATCTGGTCAACCCTATGATTTAGCTTTAGCTGGAGAAAATGGTTTACAGTACTCTTGTTGATGTTTTTTGAACGAAAATCATAAAATCTCATTGAACGAAAATGTTTTCACGAGTTACATTCACTTTATATGCGACACATAATTTTCGAAAGGACGCCATAAATAAAATTAAATTAAAAAACAAATGACAGTCTCGCAAATTAAAAAGTCATATATGCTCTCAAAGAGTTCCATTTTCAAATTCTCTAATTGTTTTTTCATTCTTTTATTGTAAGTGGCCAGATCCAGAGACTTTCAGTATGCTCCGCGTACTACACTAAAGTTCTTTTAGTGTTGGATAGTCGATTCATCAAGGAAGGTTATATGTTTTATAACATCATAATACGACCAATAGAAGCGGAGTATTAATCAAAGACGTGGGAGAAAACGCGGTGACAGCTAACAATATAATATATCATTTACTGATCATAGAAAACATTGTATGCCGCTTTAACAGCTTGGTGTACAATTAAAATCATATGAGAATGTAAACAATAGTGTTCTTAGTCATCGTTTTAGATAATCGTGCGATTCTCACGTAATGACATATGGTGTCATGTAGTGACAGAGTAATGAAACGTTCGCGCGGCTACTTGAAAAAACCGGCTTTCTAATAATAATTTATTTATTTATTTAAACTTCATGTACAGTAGTAGTACATAGGCGGATTTAATGCAACAAGGCATTCTCTACCAGTCAAAAATAGTAAGTATCTTGACATAGCTCGCGAGGTAGTCGACATGTGGGAAGTGGATACAGCAATCATTGTGCCGATAGTCGTAACGGCCAATGGTTTTATCAAAGAGCCTCGACCAACATATGAGGAGACTCTCGTTGGGCCGTTGGATCAAGGGCCTTGGTCTAGAAAGCAGTAGTCCTGGACACGGCGCGCATTGTTAGGAGATTCCTCTTTTACGAGTTCTGACCACCGGTAGCTCGGACCCTGTTCCCGATACCGGTGGGCTACTATTTTTAATATTTTTTAATGATTTTGTTTTAAAAAAAAAAATGTAACTTATTTGTACATGAAATGTATAAAGAGACATAATAACATTTATTTGTGTAAAATGTTGTAAGTAGAAAAAATGTTAATAAAGGAGACTAAGTGCAAAGATACATTCCACCTTTTAGTGATAGCATGCAAATATTTACTGGATAGTGTTTTAGTAACATACAGTAACTGACAACTATCTAGAATTCTATTAGTTAATAAAATAGAAATATGAACAGATCTTTACCCAAATTTTATTTTAAACCAAATATTAGAAACAAAATTACCAGAGATTTAGTAATAAGCACGATTCGATTTAGGAACTGTCCGCGGTGATGCCCCAGTGAGTCGAGGTGGTGCTGACCCAGTGAGTCAGGATGATACCCCAGTGAGTCGGGGTGATGTTGTAGGCTTCGGTGAGTCGGAGTAGTGCTGCTGGCTCCAGTGAGTCGGAGCGGTGCTGTGCCACATATGGCTTGACTGCTGAAGTCGACCAGGGGAGGTTCTACATGGCTCTTCATGTGACTGGCCGAAGGTGCGGTGTGCTTAGCCAAGATCGCTGGTGAGGCTGAGGGTGATGACCAGGTATAACCAGGTAGGCATGCTGGTGGTCAGCATACCCTTTATAGTCGTGGGTGCTGGTTGTATGGCTCGCTGCTCGAAAGCTTGAGGAAGTTATGTTGACGTCACGAATTAAAGGCTGCACGAAGGCTGCACTGACGTTCATTGTCGAGGGTCACCAGTTTGGAGGTAAGCGCAACAGAGAGTAAAGTCCCGCAAATCTCCGTTGAAAAAGCAGGATCCTCCGACCAGACGGGATGTTATGTCTGGTGGGCAACTGTCCGATAGATGACTTCGGACTGTTCTATATGTTCAAATTGTGCGGAGAACTTTAATAACGCGATGCAGGATTAGTTCTTATGTGACGCCATAGATGTCGCTACAATTGACTGTTTTTGATTTTATCGCGTTCTTACAGATATATATTTTTTCAAATATGTAAGGATGTTGAAAGAAATTTGGATGATATCTGTATTCGCTACCGGCTCAGAAATTCTATACTCTATGGTCCAGTTACATGCAAGCGCAGAGGTAATTATAATACATTGTTTATAATGATATGGCTGTCTATGAGTGTCGCGAGGGCTAATCACCGACACTTGCCGGTAAAAACTTGCAACTTTGTAGATGTTAATTAAAATGAAGTATGATACGGGCGAGTTAGCTTCCATGTTAAGACTGGCTTCGGGATCGTTCGAAAGAGTTACGGTGGCCTTGGAACGGAAAGGGCAAATACAGAACACGAGTAGGTTTTATTCAATAAAAGTCTGACAAACCCTCTCCCTCTGAACAATAACTGCAGCGAATGTACTTTTTTTTTGGGTGGGAAAATCATCTAATGACATACCTCGCTTTTGGGCAGAGTGCGAGGGCGTGTCAGACTTTTACTGACTAAAAACCCACTCCTGTTCCTTCTTCGCCATTGTTCCAGGGCGCCGGGGATCTCTTTCGCATCACCCATAGCCCCAGTAGGCTTCGACCCTGCTGGGCCTCTACGGTTGCCGACATCTCCTTGAGGCACACGTGGAACAGTACGCGTCGTCGACGACTTAGGCTCGGTTCGGACGGTTACCGGATGGTTGACCGTGTCCGCAAGCCCACGCCTACTGCGGCTAGAAATCGGGGTCGGGATCCCGGTCGCTGGGGCGTGAGGGCCGTTCCCTTGCGCGTGCGGCCGCCTCCTTCGCTAACATTAATGGTTCGCAGAAGGAAGTGACAGCCTGCCATTCTTCAAGGCTGATTATAAGTACTTAGGATCGACATCAGAGGCTCAACGAATGAATTACTGTCAAAATTGAAAAAATGAAATGTTATGTGAACATCGTTATCTGACAGAATGTCACTTTGTATGGGTCCTCAGATTTTGATACATTGCGTGTTGATGTGGTTAAGAGATTGCTCTTAACCACATCAACAAACACTTTAGGGTTAATGACGTTATATGACAATGAAGCATGTTGTTAATGGGAGTGTTTCACAAATCTATTCTGTTAGGTATGTTCGAGTACACAAGTAAGATTCATCGATTTATTTTTATGTTTTTTCTTTAAATATCTCTTTCTCTTTAATAGCGATAAGACCGCCCATTGTGACACCCTATTAATTTTAAGTTCCTAATGTAATTTGTATGTTTGGTGTACAATAAAGAATATATCTATCTATCTCAGGACCCACGGGTCCTGGACCTTTGAAAGGCATACGAGAATGCGCAGATAATACACAGAGGCCTCTTAGACACTTTTAAGGGAACGTACTAATCGATTATTATCTCCGTCCGCGATATGCACAATTGTACCCCAGGACAACCTACTAGTTAGTGGGAATCCATTGCGACAAATGCAAAAATAAGATATAGGAATATGGTTTTGAGAGTTTTAAGTGTTACCAAGAACTATGTAAAGACTATGACCCTTGTATGAACAAAAGATAAAAAATACAGGGGGTGATCGGGCACACTAAATAAATGGGTCTCCAAAAACGGTCACTAGCATGAAGTGACGTAGCAAAAAGGGGCAGTATATCCTGAGGTGCTTTAGGAGTGGAAATGTACACCACGATTAACACGACAACCCTGGAAGTACGGTCACGATCCCTACCAGCATCTTACTGGATTATACATCCTTCTCCCAAGCACATTTGCTCCGTAAAGGCAAGAGAGAGTTGGAAGCTCTGTTTCCCTTCAGTGTTCACCCCAGCTGGCCAATAAAGGTATACTGCATATGAGGAACAAGACTTCTACCAGAATATCAGGTCCGTTATTATTATTTTATCTGCAGTCAGGGCTCTAACCACTAGACCAACAGACCAGACAGTTATAGATTCTACTTGATTCTTTACTGTACCTACGTTATTGTAAGAGCTGACATGAAAACTATAAATAACACATATTATGTTGCCTAAAAACAAATGAATAGGGCATGGCTCCAGACTCAATTTTCCATATCTCATAATTCAATTCTAAAACTTTACATTTTTCTGCCCCACACGTGCTAAATAAACCAGGTGCAAAATTATTTAAAAAAAAATGGGTCCCCATAGACTGCTACTCCAATAATGTTTTATGACACTTCAAAATGATCCAAACAATTCTGTCAGCAACTGTACCCGATTTAAGTTTCACAAGCGAACGCCTCCTCGATCCGTCGCACTAATCGTTCAATAAACGGTCCATTTGTAACATAATTGTTCTTTAATATACCCACACTCGGTGAAACGCCTAAAAACATGACAAAACCACTTCATTATCGGCCATTGTCATCATTTCACTCCACTTCCAACCGTCATTGTGAATCTCGCAACTTTTGGCGGGACTGCTATTTTTTTTTCTTAACCACAATAGAGTTCGAGTCGCATGTTCCACTTTTAAACTTATACATTCTGAGGGCAATTGATCGAGGATGCACTGTATTTGAATTCAGATGATTATCATGGGAAATAAAACTCTACGTTACACAGTTCAAAGTTCAAATTCCATTGCTACCAATACTTTCTTTAGGTCGCTTTTATAAAAGATGGTCACTCAAAAATCAACTTACAAACGACAAATCTAATGTTGATAGTTGATGGATTGAAATGATCACAAATTATATATTTAAATATAAATAGATTTATTCTATTTTAATCTGTACTAGATTGGAATAAAGATTAAAATGCAGTGAATGATTTTGACAGTTCTTAACACCGTGTGACGTTATTGGCACTTGGTAGGCAGTTTTAAAAGATAATAGGGAAGCGAATGTGCGAAACAATTTATCATTGAAGCGAGTTCTCTTGTTAATTCGATACAGTGAAGGCTGGATTTTTGGGTCAATTCTTTTGCCTTAGGGAGTTTAATATGAAAAGAAAAAACTTTACGATGGTCGTGTGGGGTTTAGTGATGAATCTCTGAATATTATTTATTAGCGTTGCAATATGGCGTTATTAAAATATAAGATTGTTTATGGCCATATATAGAAGTTTTGACCCAGTTTTTGGTGTTAGAAAGGATACTTTCTCAATAGTTTCTTGATTGGATTCCTGTATTTATTCATAGAAATTTAAATAATAGTTATATTTAGGTTTTAAAATTCGTTATAAACCGGTGAATATAATTTGTTTTTTTTTTCAAACTACGTTACACTATTATACCTACATTTTTTATCTAATATCAAAAAATCCATTAATAATATTACAATTACGTAGGTACAAACTTCTTCCTTATACAGAATAACACGTAAATAATAAAGCTAGTACACTCGATCCACGCCACGCGACGTCGTTCTACGTACAAATCTGGCGTGTTACACCTGTGCGTCTGTCTAATGTTCTAGCTTAAAGAGTAGGTACCTACCAAAACTGTATACCTAAACATAAACAATACAAACTCTGATAAATAACTAGTGTGATAAAGTGAAAAACCACTAGGTAGACTTGAAGCGGAAAACAAAAAACATCACCTTATTAGATAATTTTTTTATGATCTGTCATTTCTCATTAAGGACAAAAACACATAAGTGTTCCATTTGTAAGAACCTTTCACACTCTATTGAAACGTGACATCAACCAGTATTTTATAATATTAACTTTTGTATCAATTCCTAGCAGTGGGTGTGGTCTATTAAAAACCTCACAACTGTCAACGCCTTAGGCAGCGCGTGCTGTTCAAATTAATTACAATGACGCTTTAATTATAATTAAAATGACGTTTTCATTACAGAAGCTATTATTTCTAAATGACGTACTTGTGTAGCGACTATCGAACTGGTGTGATGAAAAGAAAAATAACAGTCGTTTAAAATTGTCGCCTCAACATAATTATTGCTTCAATAAAAGAAATAGGGAAACGTTGTAATATTTTTAGTTGCCACTTAAAATAATAATTAGGCTGGCAACACATTAACCAAACAAAACCCCCACCTTTCATGACGGTTTCAAAAACAAATGCTGCGTAATAATATCCTATGATGCCAAAAGAAAAAAAAAAACATCCTATGATGTAATTATTTTGAATTTCGAATTGTAGCATTCGAAATATACAACTGTTATAAGATTGCCAGTTTAAGATGGCCCCTCCTTCTTTATGCATTTGGACTTTGAAAAGATGACTCAAGAGAAGCAACAACGCCTGAGGGTGTATTTAAATTGGTCACATTTTACAAAGCAACATTACACCCTGCCATCACGCGCGTTGACCTCAAAAATTATAGTATTAAAGTCGGAACAAAGAGGCCGAAAGCCGCAGTTTTGAGTTTTTGAGTGCAGCCCGCGAAATCAATAAAAGGCGGCCCAGTATTAATTACGAGACAATAGGCAACATAAATTAACAGCTCTTGGCTGTGTTATTACTGGATTTCTTTCTTTACAGTGTGTTTTTGACTTAATTACTGTTCATATCTTTGTAATTCTTAATGTTTGTAATGTTTCCTTTAATTTCGCGTTGATATATCCAAACCGCAATTCAAACATGGTCGCATAAAAAATGAAAAAAAAAGTTTGTCTTAAGTAAACGGAGCCTTAAAATAGCGGAGGAAATTGACGATAGTTATAAAACGTTTGGTGTGGGTCTTAGACGGTATTTAAGCAATTATTTATTGTTTACGGTTCATCACATCACGCTTGTGCAAGAATAGTGACCATAGTTAACGTATTAACAACCACGAATTAATATTTGAAATGTGACCGAAACCAGCATGCGTGATAACTTGAAATCCATTTCAATAGGATCTCCGGTTTAGAGGATGTTTTTTACATTCGCGGGTCAATTTAGTCTGGTGATTATGGGTATAGTGGGCGACCAATTAATGTTTAACAAACTTTAGTCCGTAACAAATTCTCGTACAGTTTTAACAATTTGAGTTTGGAACGTTTGGGTGTAATTTGACAACGGCTGTTAGGCTTAGTTTACATTTATCAGTTTTCGCTTTTTGAAATAAATGTAGGAATTCAAAATTTTGGTGTCTTTCAGGATAAATCTACAGGATTTTTTTTATCAGCTAGATGCCATTATCAGATAGATTAAAGTTCGTAAGTGACCAGATCAGGTGGACATACAAGTCATACACACAAAACGTTTAGGGAATACTTTTATTGGGTGTACGTACAGCTAGAGTGGAATTTGTGTTTCATAGCTATGACCAGGGGATCTTTATGTCAAGAATAAATAGGCTAGTTAATTAACTAGCGGACTAGACTTCTAGACAAGCGAAAGATAATAAAAGATGGAGGACCATCTTTGATCATATTATTATCATCGTAACTGATGATATCAGGTCAGATATAATCATATGGTAACAAAACAAAAATCGTCGATAATGACGATGCCGTGAAATTATTATTCTTCTATCTATTTAAATATATGTCGTGGCCAGATCTTAGAAATTAATCACTTCATGATATGGCCAATTAAAACTGGCCAGGTTTGATGGTATTTCAATCCTCTTTGGCCTACTTTCTTAAGACCTTTTATCATCAGAAATCCAACATCAATGATATAGCCAAACGAGGATTGACATGTTAACAAATAACGTTTAAACGATCTGGCCAGTTTTATTTGGCCATATCATGAAATGATCAATTTTAAGATTTGGTCACGACATTTATAAAAGGGAAAACGGACTGACATATCAACGCACAGCCTTCATGACTTCATTTCCTTCCTACCAGGACATATAGGAACTTGAAATTTTGCACAAGATTTTCTTTTATGACGTAGGTGAGCACTAAGAGATTTTCCAAAAATTCACCCTCTATAGGGATGAAACGAGCCTCCAAAGATTGTATGTAGAAACCTACTTTCACAAAGCAAAGCCGCTGGCAGAAGCTAGTTGATAATAAACCTTTGAAGTAAGATTTCAAAGTACTGTTTTTATTTTAATTTAACTTCGTCCTGTTTTTTTAATATGAGACTCCTGTCTAATAATTAATGATTTTTATATATTATAAAAACTCGGGTTAAGGCCCCAAATATAGTTTTCTATCCGTTAATGTAGCCGCAGCTGACCTTCGTCCGGCACGCGACGCCTACAACAAAACTGAGCTTAGACAATTGTTGAAACCGCGCGAGCGCAGATCCAGCGATAGCTATAAGCGAACATCCAGTGAACATAAATATTGGAAAGATATGCTCTATAGTTTTAATTTGATTCTTAATTCATTAAACCCCAAAAACAAGCATTCGTAGTAAAACCGTGGCAATGTGCTACAAGCGCTTCGCTAAAAATATTTTCTAGAACTGTTACTAATTAGGATATTTTGATGGCATAATGCCATTAAAATATCCGCCATCAAAGTAAACCACAGCGTTTAGGAAAGAAATACATATATATAAAAGAGAAATACTACTCACTGATTAATCACGAAATCTCAGAAACTATAACACTTACTAACTTAAAATTTGGCAGGTAGGTTCCTTATAGGGTGTAGATATCCGCTAAGAAAAGAATTTTCCGAAACTCCACCTCTAAGAGTAAAACGGGGGTCGGGGGTTTGAGCAGTGGTGGCCGAATATTAACGGCCCCGACTTATGAGTTGTAGGTCGCGGGTTCAAGCCCAGCCAGGCGTATTACTTTGTGTAATTTATTTCATCACCACTACTCTCAAAATAGTGAAGGAAAACATCGTGAGGAAACCGGCATGTCTTAGAACCAAAAATTCGAATACATGTGACATTCACCAATCTGCACTGGGCACGCGTGGTGGATTACGGCCCATTCCCTCTCTTAGAGAGAGGAGGCCTGAGTCCCAGCAGTGGGAACATTAAAAGGCTGATTATGCTTATGCTTATGCTATGTAACTATATACTATGGTATGTAATAAAGGCTATACTGTTTCCTTGTATAGTCAGCACGCGTAGGCATAACCAAACAATGCATGTAAATTAGAAAATGCATATCAAATAGTTCGTAGCAAAAAGCGTAGCACATGTGCTACGAACGCTACGAGTAATTAAAAAAAATATATTTTCTTGATGAGATGATTATGGTTTCTTTTTTTTTGAGGTAAATCAGTGTCAGACTTTAACTGACTGAAACAACACTTATGTTCCTTCAGTTGCCTCTTGCGTTCCAGGACTATGAGTATTCCTTTTTCAGAGTCAATCTCATGACCCTAGCAGGCTTGGCTCTGCTGGGGGCGATCTACGACGACTAGGGCTCGGTCCTTTTAGGACAAGCTACCCATTGCTTATCGTCCGTAAGCGCGCGCATACGATGGCCGAAGATCGCTCCGCGATTATACTACTATAGTGTTTGTATTTTGTGTGTAGGTATTTTACAAATTTATATAAATGTGTATATGAATACATATTATGTAGTGTGCTGAGGAGCTCGTGGCTAAAATAATAACAGCGCCACGAGTCGATGTTTAAGGTTAAGTTACGCTTACTTGTGGATGGAGACCATCTTCAAATACCGAAATTTCTCCGTGCCTCGGAAAGGACGTTAAGCCTTCAGTCCCTGCTGTCATTTATAACAGTTACGAATGGTCACAAGTTAAGAAATCTGATACTAGTATACTCAACAGGATTTTTTAACCCAATCACAAGTAGGGGAAAGTTTTTACCAAGATGTATTTACCTAACCACAAGTTCGGATGCCAAGCAATGGGTAGCTCGCCGTACGACCGCCCGGTAACCATCCAGACCGAGCCCATGTAGTCGACGGCGCGAGTGTTCCACGCGCGCCTCAAGGAGATGTCAGCAACCGTAGGGGCCCAGCAGGGTCGAAGCCTACTGGGGCCATGGGTGATGCGAAAGAGATCCCCTGGAACAATGGCAAAGAAGGAACAGGAGTGGGCTTTTAGTCATTAAAACTCTGAAATGCCCTCACGCACTGCCCAAGAGCGAGGGATGTCATTAGATGATTTTCCCACCGAAAAATAAATAAATCACAAGTTGGAAAAGTCTTACCAGGGAGTATTTACCCAATCACAAGTTAGGAAAATTTATTAGAAAAAAATGTATTTAACCGATTATAAGTTGGGAATAGTCTTACTGGTGGTATTTACCAATCACAAGCTGGGAAAACTCTTACCAGGGGGTACTTACCCAATTACAAGTTGGAAAAAAAATTACCAGAGGGTACTTACCCAATTACACGTTGAATTAGTTTTACCAGGGGGTATTTACCCAATTACAAGTTGGGAAAAGTCTTAGGGTATTTACCCAATCACAAGTTGGAAAGGACGTATTTGCCCAATCACAAGTTGGGAAAACTCTTACCAGGGGGTATTTACCCAATCACAAGTTGGGAAAATCTTGCCAGGAGGTATTTGTGAAACCACAAGTTGGGGAAACTCTTAACAGGGGGTATTTGCCCAATCACAAGTTGGGAAAATCTTACCAGGGGGTATTTGCCCAATCACAAATTGGGATAAGTCTTACTAGGGGGTATTTACCCAAACACAAGTTGGGAAATGTGTTACCAGGTAAATAACCTGATCATAAGTTGGGAATAGTATTACTGGTGGTATTTATCAAATCACAAGTTATGAAAATGCTAGGTAGATAAAACCTATACAGGTTTTGTTCGTCCCATGATATCCTACAGTTTATTATTTTCTCCGTAACTATTTTTCTTTACCACGAACCACATACAGCATTGACTTTTCGGTTTGAAGATTACATATATGCCGGTGACGTCACAGATCCAAGCTTCGTTGACAATGCAAGTGCCCCTTTCATCACAAGGGCGTTTCTGCTAGCTATTAAAAAATATAAAATATCTCCAAGTGGACTTCAGCCCTCTCACTCAAGTCCGATCTGTACCGAATTGATTACATCGACTAGCTTGAGAACACATGTTTGTGTTACAACTAATGCTTGCACGGCATATTTCTGATTAGGTAACAGTTTGATCCGCGCTTAGTTCCGGTATTACCAAATAACACGCTGTTCGTATGAAAACAAACACTTACACCTGAGGCTTTGGACATAGTGATCAACTATTTGTGATAACGGTTGTCCAAAAGGCGTAGGGTCGGCTCCGTGACATAGTCTAAAAAAGTTTAGGGTTGCCAAGTGACATGGTCCAAAATGTTTTGGATTAATCACGTGATTTAGACCAAAATGTTTAAGATCAACCACATGTAATAGTCCTAAATGTTTAGGATCGACCACATGGTATGGTTCAGAATGTTTAGAATTGACCACGTGATATGGTCCAGAATGATAAGGATCAACTACGTGACATAGTCCAGAATGTTTAAGATTGACCACGTGTCATGGTCTATTATTATTTATTTATGGTTTATTATTGTTTTATTTTTCTATTATGTTATGGATGGATTACTAATGTCAACAATTTTAGAGTTTTTGACAAACTTCCTATTTCGGATAAATTGCATTTGTCCAAGTTTTCAAGTTATTAACTAAAAGATAAACTCAGTTTGTTGACAGACTGTTTAAGTGTATTTAAGTGTATGATTCGTTGTTAGCTTTAAGATGTAACAACAGCCAATTAGCCACAGACAATTTGTTATAGTGTTGATATGTTTTCAGAAAACGGGTTGTAAGAAAGTGTTATCTAAAGAGACAAAACAGCTTCATCATCTGACTAGCATATTTCTAACTAGCAGCTGCCAGCGATTTCAACCGATAAAAGGTATCAGTATGCGCTATTTCAGGACATGGTCTATCTGTATGCTTTTATCCAAATCTGTTTAGCAGTTCGAGCGTAAAAAAGTAACAGACATACATACTCACAAACTTTTGTTTTTATAATTTACTGTATCAATCACATGACTACGTTGATGCCTAGCAACTATGACTATGTATAAGTCGTTCTGTTGTTGTGTATATTTAATATGTCAACGGAATATTGTAGACTCTGTGTGATTGCTATAATTCTTTATTTGATTATAATTTCTCGATATATTATGAAAAAATTGTCACATCTAAATTCATGACTTTCAACATAACCATATCAATGGATGAGCATGATTCTTTTGTTGTGTCTGGGTGTAACTTATCTATAATATGTATGTATTTAAAAATATGTCGTATGTTTATCAGTTGTACTCATAGCACCAGCTCTGCTTAGTTTGGGACTAGATAGCATGGTGGACACAAGTCTGCCGCATGTCGGATGAGCGGTGGGCTGAAAGAGCCATTTATTGGGTCCCATTAAACGCAAGGCGACATTGTAGCAGACCTAGGTGAAGGTGGAGAGCTGAGCTGGATGACTATCGGAGGGACTGGCCTGCAATGGCCGAGCACAGACGTGTGTAGAAAAGGAAGAGGGAGGCCTTCGCTCAGCAGTGAGAAATAAATGGGCTAACTAACTATTATACACATACTCAATTTATCAAAAGAAAGCCTTCATCAGGTCTGTGCACAGCCTAATGTCAATAGCTGACTCTTTGGTATTTCCTGAGTCACCAATTAGGTGTTAAGAATTTTATGATCGTTGCGATGATTTGGCGACCTCCATGTTGAAATTCGTCAATTGTTTCGACGCCCACATTATAATTTAATCGATGTTTGAAATCATTCGTTTCCAATAATCGATTTCCACATAGTTTTGGCCCATAATAGATTGCTCAAGGTTTAGTTTTGGGACGTTTTTTTGGACGACAAAGAATTTTTGTCTTTATATTTGCACAATTAAGTATATAGTTCAGTAATACAAACTAATTAAAATATTAAATAGTTAAATCAAATAAGGTCGTCCCGGGCCCTCCTCATCCTGAGTCCTCTTGTTCGATCAATAAAACCTGGCGACAAGAACGCTGCCAGGTTTTTTTTTTCAGGGGACATCTTCAGCCCTCCGCCTTAAATGGTGATCTTATACCCATACATCTGAGATAACCCTAACTTTGTTAAAGAAACAGAACAATGTATATATTTTATAATAGTTTTTGTGTATTAGTATATTAAAGGTCTTCCAGTGCCCAAGTCTGGCAACCTTTTTAGGGTTCCGTAAGTACCTCAAAGGGAAAAAAACGGAACCCTTATAGGATCACTTTGTTGTCCGTCTGTCTGTTTATCTGTCAAGACCCTTTATCTCGAGAACGTGTGGAGGTATCGAGTTGAAATTAAAACCATAAACTCAGGTCTGCACCCTAGAAGCTGTAAAAAAATCAAACTTGTAAGATAACGAAAACAAAGAAACGGCCGTTTATATCGCAAAAAACGCATATTTAGACACTCTCAAGGGAATCAAAATTCATAAGGACCTACTTCCCGTTGACCTAGAAACCTGAAATTTGGCATGAAACATGGTCTTATAGCACAAGTGAAGTGAGTGAAGCTGAAAACTGTAAATCAGTAGTGATGTCACAAAAAAAATAATCGAAAAATCTTCGTAGCCTCAATTCGAGAATTAAACTGTTTTCATAGGTAAGTTTGTACGTCACAAAAAAAACTTTTTTTCTATTCAGAAAAATCTTCGATACTCGATTCGGGAATTGAATTATTTACATAAGTTAGTTTGAACGGAACCGTCAGTTTGCGAGTCCGACTTGCACTTGCCTAGTTTTTTCTGATAGATATAATGCTGACAGGGATATTTTTTTAACTGAGAAATTTTCTCCCACTCTAGGACGGAGTGGCAGGGCGTGTCAGAGTTTTACTGGCTAAAACCATCGGTAGCACTCATCAAATCCTCCAAGCTCATGTTTTGAACAGGAGCACCGCACTCACATTGAATATCCGACGGGTCTATAAAACCCCATTTTTCCAAGTTGTGTTTGCAGCGGCCTACCTGGTTTCGCAACCGATTTAGTGCTTTCCATATAGGCCACTGCAAATCGCGTCCAGGCGGGAGATGTTCTTGGGGTTTCAAGAAGTCGGATGTTGGTAGGTGATGCTCTTCCCAAATCTTTATTCTTTCTTTAGGAGGTGGGTCATCGATGGCCTGTGTGCTACGCAGGAAGCTCTTCCGACTCTTAAGCCTACTTGGGGCTGTTTTGTGTTTGATGAGTGCTACCGATGCTGCTATTAATGTAGCCACCTATTGGGCCCAAGTAGTTTGATGAGTTTACCATCGAATCTGGCTAAAACCTACGTTTTTTCAGTTACCCTTGGCGTTCTAGGACCACAGGTAACCTGTTCAGAATGTTAAGTAAGTTCTGAGTCAATCTATGGCCCTAGTAGGCTTCGGCCCTGCAGGGGGGCCCTGCAGGGACTCTATTACTATAGCAAGATTTTTCGAAAGAGTTACCGCGGTCCTAGATCTCATAAGAGTTACCCCGGTCCTAGATCGCGTAAGATTTACCGCGGCCCTAGATCGCATGTTACCCCGGCCCTAGATCGCATAAGAGTAACCGCGGCCCTAGATCGCATAAGGTTACTGCAAGAACACAGGTGGGTTTTAGTCTGTAGAAAAGCTATTTGATTATTTACCACCAAAAAAAGGCTAGCAACTCGGCTTCGATTATCACATATGTGGCTTAAGAAGATCAAACAATATTTTTTTAACTAGCGCTTACTGTCCCACTGCTGGGTAAAAGCCTCCGCTAAGTCCTTCCAAACTTTCTTCTCCCACGCCATCTTAAGAATATCAAACAATATATATTAAATTTTTTCACCAGCTACTTGCCACCTGTTCCTAAGGGCTTAAAGTCTGGTGTGCCCAAGTGTGTAGTTAGTTTACTATAACTCTAGCTGTATCTATTCTCTAGCTATAGGTAATAGTCATTGTGTAGCAATACTTACTGCTTTCTTCGAATACTTACAATAGCATTAGAGTTTTCAGTGGCCCTACCACGAGCGCGGCAGCGTATTATCTATTAAAATTCATATAACTGGCAGCATAGGACTGTCAAAGTTGTGTCATTGACGTTTAATACTTCATTCATCTTGTGTTTATATGCATCTTATTTTCGTTTATTTTGTTAAAATAATGTGGAAAATAATAAATAGTTCGACGAGGCGGCTTTTCTTCAAGATGATTGATAAATTTAAAGACCAAAAAAGTGAGATTGATCAGAAATCTGCCAAGAAAATGCGACGGCTGGATACAATAAGTTCATTTATAGGTTTGTGTTTTGAATATCTAGTAAAACAGCTTGATACTTTTCGATTATTTATAACAAAATTGCAATTTGACAGTTATCTTTTATCATTAATGTTTTAACTGTTTCTCAATTATCCTTTCCAAATATATAATAGGTATAGGTGTCAGAACAGGCAGGAGCAGCTTAAAAAAAAAAATGGATCTCCTCGCTTCCAATCATGCGACTAAAAACTTTAAACATTTTTGGAAAAACACAAATAAAATGAATGTGAGGCCTAGTCTCCCGCTGAGTGTCGGTGGTATGACTGATCACAAGGATATTGCTGATGCTTTTAGGGATCACTTTTCTGTACGGTCACCTTTGTGCACTGGATCTGGTGAAGCGGACGGTGCTGGGGCCGTTGTGACTGGGCGGAACGCAAAAATACCAGCTAAGAAAGTAGCTGCAATTATTACAAAAATGCAATGCGGAAAGTCGCCGGGTCACGATAGTCTCAGCATCGAACATTTTAAACATGCGGGAGTCCATCTGCCTAGAGTTTTGTCCCTATTTTTCACTCTGTGCCTGGGTCACTCCTATTTGCCGGAACCGCTTATGCGGACGACAGTAGTCCCCGTAGTTAAGAACAAAACGGGTGACACATCCGACATGAACAACTATCGACCCATCTCGCTCGCTACCACCACGGCCAAGGTGCTTAACGGTCTGTTAAATGGCTGCCTCTCTGAACACGTAGAAGTGCATGATGCGCAATTCGGGTTGAAAGCGGGAGTGTCTATGGCACTCTGCCATCCTTAGCCTGAAACATACCGTCAAGTGGAGGAGGACGCCGGTATACGCGTGTTTCCTCGATTTGTCGAAAACTTTCGATCTTGTCTCCTATAATGTGTTATGGGATAAGTTGAAGGGCACGGGTATACCGGTGGAGTACATAGCCCTCCTCAGATACTGGTACGCTCACCAGATGAATCGGGTGAAGTGGGTCGGTACTCTGTCGGATGAGTACAGAATGGAATGTGGTGTAAGGCAGGGAGGGTTAAGCCCGCCCCTGTTATTTAATATATATATCAACCAGCTTATCGAACGACTGAGCAGCACACATGTCGGCTGTCACATCGACAATACGTGTGTCAATAACATAAGTTATGCGGACGATATGGTGCTGCTCAGTCCGCCGATAAGCGGACTGAGAGAGCTACTATCGATCTGCGAGACGTATGCGGAGGTACACGGCCTTAAATACAACTCAAAAAAGAGTGAGCTCTTAGTGTTCAAAGCACCTAAACAACAGCCTCGCCGTGAGCCTCCAGTATATCTTAACGGCGTGCTACTCAATGTGGTTGATAGTTTTAAGTACCTGGGTCAAGTTATCACTAGTGACCTACGTGATGATGGCGATATAGAGCGCAAGCGCAGGGCGTTGGCAGTGCGGGGTAATATGCTCGCCCGTAGGTTCGCTCGCTGCACGGCAGACGTCAAAATTAGTTTATTTAAGGCGTTCTGTCAGTCTTTCTACTCGAGCGGCCTGTGGGTGTCATATACAAACCGGGCTTACAACGTTCTGCGCGTACAATATAACAACGCTTTCAGGATGCTGTTGCGGTTGCCGCGGCGTTGTAGTGCGTCGGGAATGTTTGCCGCGGCTCACACGGATGGCTGTCACGCCATCATGCGTAAGAAAGCGGCTTCCTTACTGCAACGCTTGTGCAACACTCGTAACAGCATTTTGAAAATGATTGCTGACAGGCCGGATTACCCTATCCAGAAACACTGGGTGGAATTAGCTATAGGTTACTAATAACACTAATATAGTATTTAAGCACTTTCTGTTATTAACACACTAACAATTTAGGGACTATTGGGTCTGAATTAAAGAAATTTTAATTTAATAAAAAAAAAGTCTGAATATACGTAATTTGAGGGATACAATTTATTAAATTTCCATACTGTTGATTTCTAATGTAACTTTGTTACTGTTTTCTATTGGCATCGATAGGTCTTTCAAACGAATAGAAAAAATTCGATAATAACTCACACACTATTTGTTTTATTTAATTATAAAGGTAAGAAACGCATTATTTCATAAAGAAACTTTAGTTAATATAATATTTTTTGGTTTTATTCATTAATTGTTAAATAAACATACATCGCATATTATTTTCATGAATAATCAAAAGTATCAACTCCGTTTAAACAACGTACAGTCAGGGTGAACAACTTCAGTTTTTTTTTATTTCGGCCTCCTTTCTGTTGTGCCATCTTTCAATGGCCAAAATCTAGTTAAATTTAGGTATAAAAAATACCGCTTAAAAGACTTTAGCCAAAAGCATTACAGAAGAAACAACAAAAAATGAAAAAAGCTCTGAGCCGCTACTACTTGTGACTATTTTTAGTACTTAAGGACCTAATGTATATCGACCTAAATTTAGGTTGGGCCTTACGAGGTTAATAACCGTAGGTAGAGGTACAAAAAAGGTAGGAATAAATCAAAACATGGATTTTTAGAACACATAATGTTTATTTACACTAAGTAATATTCACATAGTTGTCAAAGCACAAATTGTGCCTATTGTAAAACGTCATTCAGAACGTTACATTTAAGTCGCTGTAAGTTATCATAGTAGGAACAAGACTATCAGATCAATACACTTCGACTTTCAAGAAAAAAAAATACAATGTCTATGGATACAGACAATCTTAGTTTGAAAATGGAATATAGAGTTGTAGAGCGTAAAAAAATAACGATAGTTTAGTCCATTGCAAAATGTTGAATCATGGAATCGGTTTCATTAGATGTAATTAACAAATAAAACAAAAATATAATTTTAGTTGATGCAAAGAGAAAACATGTTTATTTTATAAGTACTTGCATGAAGTGAAACGTCGTCTTTACAATGATAAATTGATGAAACTTTACAATGACGACGTAAAATTTATAAATAGGCAAGAATATTTAAGTTAATATACAATACAGATTGATTTCTAGACACTATTCAGATAAATGTAACACAAGAATCAAGTCACATTTTCAATAGTTATTTAATACAAAAGTATTTATTGTGTAGTTACAAATGATGCCGATTCATTCAATTAGTGATATAACTTACTAATAACGATATATTTACACAATCCATACAAAATTGTAAAAATGGAAAATAATTGTGTTGCTTAAGTTTTCATATATTTTTACGTCTTGCCTTCATTATTTTGCACGTAACGGTATTAAAATCACATGAAATTACTTAGTCATTACCATCCATATTCATTCTCTATTGTTGGTAGTTAATTAGTAGAATTTCACAATTTGAACCAATTTAAAATTAGTAATTACACTTACTAATTAAAAATTAGATAAGATAGGTATGTACTATACACTTCATCAACTCCGTAATGTTCATTAAGATTATAAAACTACGCTTTAAGTTTTAATTACTAAACAAACTACCTTTACATTAATATGTACAATAGTAACATACGCTGGAAATCGTAACTGGCTTACAGATGATGTAATTTTATAATAATTATTGCACATTTATGAAAAAACTCTCACTTCAGTATCTACAAGTCCAAAACTATTCACTGTTTCGTTACTTTATTCAATAAAATTGCTGTTCTACAAGCCAGTTAATTATCCAACAGAAATAAATAATTTAGGAATATCTCTATAAAATATTAAGTACTTAAATAATAAAATCAACTATCACATTTATTTCGAACGAAGCTTCATAAGTTTGTACAATGATACACTACGGTCAACTAATACTATTTACAGACATATTAAATAGTGATGTACTTTACGAGATACTATTAATAGTGAAGATAAAAACATCTAACGTCACTAGAATGTTCGCATTGAAGTTGTAACACATTATCACTTAAGTCAATTCGATCATTCGACTATCGAGTCAATAATCGAGCACGCGCCGATCGTAACTTGCTTCGTTCGCGATCGCGCGTGATGCCTCGTTTCATTTGGACGCATTCACTACTAGGTTTGTGGCCGCCTCCTCACTGGCACCTATGCTCATGGCTTTCTTCTTCAGAATTCCCAGGTCAGTCACGTTTTCTAAGAAGCTTTTGTGAGCTGACAGTACTTTAGCACTTTCCACGTCCTTTTTTAGCTCCTCCATATCTCGTTTCAACTTCGCTCGTCTGTTTTGGAACCATGTGATGACTTGCGCGTTGGAAAGCCCAAGCGAGCTCGCGATTTCATCTCTGTCCGCAGGCGAGAGGTACTTCTGATATAGGAACCGCTTCTCCAGCTCAAAGATCTGGTGGTTGGTGAAGGCTGTCCTAGATTTTCGTTTCTTCTTCGGCTGCGGCCTCGAGTTGAAGAGATTCAGGTGATTTGACTGACCATCTGGAACAAAAAATCAACGAATTAGTTATGGTTATTAAGTTATTAACTATGTGTAAAAAAGAATTTAGTAAGTGGCCAATTGACAAGGTATTAAAAAGAAAAAAGTTGCGTTAAACGAGAGAATCAAACGAGTTTGTTGATTAGTTGAATTTACATATATTTTTTGTTACTAACGAAGTGCCTTTCTCTAAGGTTAACGTTTATACTAAATCCGTCTAAGAGTTACGAAAAGGCTGGGAAATATTTCAAGGAGTATTACAATCAACCTATCAAGCAGATCTGCAATTTAAATCAAATTCAAATTGCAAATCCTTGGCATAACTTCGATTAAGGAGCAGTTTACGACTTCTACTTTTTGTGTAATCTAAATGGGTTACACAAAAAATCTAATAAAACCCAGCCCCATGAAGACTATTGGGAGTCTCCAAATTAACCTCTCAAAAGGTGTCACAGATATCAGGTTCCATATAAAAAGATTAAAAGTAAAAGTAGGGTTATAGACGCAGGCGCACAAATAACCACTCACTCGTTATCAAGCACTGAAACATCACAGTCTATGACGGAGCTATAAAAGACCCGCAGCGCTAAAATGTTACTGTTCCCTCGTAAAAGGCACTATAAAACACACCCAGGTATCGTTACATTTTAACGAGCTGAGAATCATATACGGGCCTTCGGTAAAACTGTTTAATAATAATGAAAGAACAATCAAATAAGACATTGTTGTCAATTTTGCTGCAAATCTATTAGTGTAATAATTGCGTTTTGTTAGTCTTTAATACTATTATGTTTATTAGGTTGGTATTATAATGTGTAGGCTGGTAATAATCGTTGCAAATAATAAAGGTGTTCGATAAGTTGCTGATGCAAATTTCATCTAATAGGAGTAGTTAATTGAAGTTGGTTATGGGTTGTAGCAATCGTTTTGTGCTCTCAACATAATCGATTATCGATGATTGTTTAGATTTGCTCATTCCATTATGATATTTACAATTTGGAATATTTTTTGTGTTATTATATTTTACAATTTTATATCTGTGGCTATATTAAGAAAATAAATTGAATCATTAGTTAGTGTAAAAACACGGTTTCCAGTCCAATATCATAATAATAAAAAAAAACAAAATCATAGATAAGGAATATAACGCCACCCATTAAAATAATTAATAACAGTTACAGAAAAAAAACAAAAACGTTTCTTAAGTGCTAAGGTATTTAAGTTTAGTAAACATTTTCCACGCCTGTTAAAATTCAATTTTCTATTTATTGCCCTGGCAATAAACATAAAGGAAATGAAGACACAACAATGGCGCTATCTCAACATCCGGCACATTTTGTATTATCTGTGTTAAAATTGCACACTGCGTAATAAGTTTTTTGAAATTAACTTGTTAATGATTTTAGGTTTGCTACGTTTGATAATGTGTAACTAAATTGTTTTAGCTTCTGGATAATAATAGACAAAATGTTATGAAAATTATAGGCTATATATTTGGCGATAGATAATATTTCATGAGTCTAGTAAATAGAGTGTATTTTTGTCAAATTCATACAACGATATACCAAATATCATAGATACTACAATAGTACAATAGTAGCGGCTCTATCGATAAAATAAAACATAATCAATCAATGACACTATACGTGCGAAAAAAACTACAGAATGATTGTAACTATTTTAGTGCACAATAAAGTTTATTCTATACTATTAAAAAAGTATGCAGAGCGCGACCTCCTCAGAGATATTTGCGCGGGAATTTGCGTGGTTTACCACAGATATTAATAAAAATAACCCTTAAAATAATGTCCGTCGTTAAGTAAAACTGCCTATGCATTGTCGGATTTATTGGAATTCACAACATTGAAGTTAATGCACAATTACATTGACCACCACATGCTAAAAGAAAATGTTATGATTTTTTTAACGCTAAGTAAGGTTTGGTTTGGCGGTAAAAGCATTCGTCATTTTAGCAGAATTTGATGATTAATCTTTCAGTGTGTTAGTGAGTCATGTATCATGTTAAAATATTTCAATTACGTCCGTTTTATGCTAGTAAGTTATAATTTTTTACAAGAAATTCAATTTTAATTTTACTTTAGATAACGTCCGGTTGATATCAGAATTCAAAAGAACCTTAATTTAATAAATTCGATTGTATCGCAATTTTCAATAGTTGCATAGCACTTCTGCTATGTACTTAATAAGATATAACAAGGTTTTATAAAAGACTGACAAGTACAAAACAACTTGTCTCATAAATAACAAGAAAATTAATTTGATAAAACCTTTTTGTACACAGAGCACAAAACATTGGCAACATTTATGTTTTTTTTTCTGTTGTTATGTTGGCTAAATAACTTTTTAAAAATAGAGTCCGATACATCAAAGGAATCAATTAGTACGGACAGGACATGAGATGCATGGAGTGGTAATTAAATAATAAATAAAATGTATCCCTTCCCATTTATCAGATGTCAGCTACATTCAGTCACCGTCACGTCTCATTAGCAAAAATTATAAAGGAATGTATTTTTGTAATAAGCTCGTAGGTATTGGTCGACGTTTTAAGAGTTCGCTGGAATTGGAGGCTGATTCACCTAAACTGTTGAATGTATTCAGAAATTGCTTCAGGATAGTTCCTGAAGCAGATCTTTTCAGCCTTTAAATGTTACTAAACTTGTATATTTTTTTTCTGAAAGTTTTGTCTTCACTGTCACGTGATTTTAACTTTGTAAAGTTTCTTCCAAAATCTCCGGGCGTATCGCCCACTAACAGTAAAGGTTACCACACTAAAGATTGCCGGCTGTATTAATCATCGCCTAATCGTATCCTTAGCGAATTCGGACCTCAATTACATGTGAATCAAACGGACAAAGTGCGAAAAAAGAGCCGACCCTAAGACGTCGTTAAAGACTTGGCAAAAAACTTGGAATCAGTCACGGTGGAAACACCTGACCAGCTGTGTCACTTGCAGCCTTAATGGCTGGGAAGATTTCGGAGTTGTTAGGGTTTCTCCAAAATTAATGTCGAAATAATTACAAGCACTTGGCAACACTTAGATTAGACAGTGCATAATTAAATTTTTTTTATACAGTTTTCGAATCACGTGCAGTCTGCATTTGAATTTCGAACCCTAATAGGTCTGTGTTACAGAACACGTTTTTTTTTGCAAGTTGGCATGATATGCCAGTGCTTCTAATTTGTTTAATAAAACATTTTGACTAAAAAAGGTTTCACATGATTTGTTATGACAAGCTTATCACACGATAAATGGATCATAATGAGACAAAAACCGATTAAATTATGTTTTGGATAAAAAAAAACATTGCAGCAAAAACGAAGACTGCAATAACTTTAATTAATTGCATTTTTTTTTTCATTTAAAACGATGTCAATAAAAACACGTAAAGGAATAAAGTTCTTCAGAATCGTAGAGGTCGAGAGACAATCATTGCGACCGCATCATTTATCAGAATTAAGCTGAATCTTAATTCCATCAAAAGCTGGAGAGAATCGAGACTTCCTTCGTCGTTTTATTTTGTCATGGATGTTGCTTTACGTAGTTAATTAATTCCACAATAACATCACGTAGGGTCTTGTGTGTGAGGGGCAGAGGACTGACCCTTTCCTCCTCACAAAACACAAAGAAAACTGATCAAATCATCTTTACACGATCCATTGCGTCATAAACAAGCACGAGTATTTGATACTTTATGGGTGAGCGCGCAATCGATGCCGATTAATCGATGATATCGCTTTACAGTGTTGCTATGTAGATAGGCCCGTAATCAATGGAGTTGCTAGTTGTGAACGGATCGATACGCACGTAAACTTGTATTTAAAGGTCGGTTTTGTTTTGCAGCGAACAGTCAAGTGAAGAGCTAAGGGTTAAGTGTAGGTGCAACTAGCCGACGAATAGCTTACTGAGTCGTTACAAATAAGATCATGACGATTTTTACGCCATTTATTTTTGCTAGCGGTAACCGGTATATTGAAGTGAACTGTTTTTTATGAGTTTGTTATGCTTGTTTTAATGATAAGTTTTCCTGTTCTTTTGGACAACTAGATCTAGATACTAGCAACCGTTTAAAAAATGATTTCTGAAACAGTTTTCTGGGGCCTTACCATGACGTGTTTAAATGGAGCGAGCGAAAAAGAGGAATGGAGCTATACCCTATAGAGTTCTATTCCTTTAACAGTTCCGTTTAGGTCGTCAAATGGATCAAGTTAAGAGTCTGTGGTAAGGCCTCTGGGCCTGTGTCATTAAACCATATTATCCGTGCATGTCGAGGTTACAGACATAGCCCGAAGAATCGCCAAACTTAAGTGGCAGTGGGCAGGGCACATTGCTCGCAGAACAGATGGTCGATGGGGGCGCAAGGTTCTGGAATGTCGACCACGTACCGGAAGACGCAGCGTTGGAAGGCCTCCCACAAGGTGGACCGATGACCTGGTGAGGGTCGCGGGAATCCGATGGATGCGAGACGCACAGGACCGGTCATTGTGGCTACATTTGGGGGAGGCGTATGTCCAACAGTGGACGACTTTCGGCTGAAATGATGATGACGATCCGTGCATTTAACTAATTTTAAAAATATCATGTTCGTTGCACTTGTTCGCCTCAATCAAGGACCGTCCTTATTGAACCCAATCTTGATACTTGAGGAATAGTGTTGGACAGCTCCTTAACGATCACAAATTGAATGTCCTGCCCATTTTTTTTTCGATTGTACACCTTGTTATTCGGACGGAAGATACAAAGGAAAGGCTCTTTTTCTTAGCTCGCACGCTCATTTGGAGTTTTACGCGAAAAAAGCGTAGCGAAACAGGGTTCTATGTGTAATGCATTGATTTTTTTGAACACTGATTGATTCGACGAACAGGTTGACTAAACAGTTCGATGTCCCGACGATCCTGCTTAGAACACGTCTGGTGAAGAATGACGACGAACGTCAAATATCGGATTATGGTTAGCTAGGTTTGCGTGTTAACATACTTATATATTTCTAAATACATACATTATAGATAAATTACACCCATACAAAGAACAAATGATCGTGCTCATCACACAAACATTTGTCTTGGGTGGGAATCGAACCCACGACCTCCGGTATAGCAGTCAGGGCCACTGACCATTAGATCAACAGGCCAGTCAAATACTTTAAAAACTTTTAAAATTAAATACTTTCTTTCTTTTTAAATTCAATACATTCTTTCTTTTTAAAATTAAATACTTTTTAGCTCTGGTAAACAAATACGTGTGAAAAAAAATCTTCATCAACAATGAAGTTATAAAGCTTCAAACCGGGTAATAAGAAAGACAAGTCCGACATGGCATTTGACATCAAAGACGTCACAAACTAAAACTGACACAAGTAGGTACCTAAGGCTGGCAAAGAAAATGGCGGCGTCTTAGGGCTATATTTCACCGGGACACCGTGGTGGCGTGACCAGTCGCCACTACCATCAAAATGTATACAGCTCTATAGAGAGTTACTCACCTGGTGCCAGTGTGGTTGCGCAAAGTGTCTAGTTTTGTAGCTTACGGACACCATGGCGGCGCAACTGGTCGCGCCGCCATGGTGTCTCGGTGAAACATAACCCTTTGGGATGGAGACAGATGTATGTGTTTAAAATTGTTGTTTTCACAATAAGTATTCTATTAATGTACATTTATTGATTAACTGGTTAGATACCAAATATTTTTGCATGCATTTTCCCTATTGCCGATAAATCGATCTTAAATTAACAATCAACTAAAATTCGTGATATTCCATAATTGAATTCGCGTATTTCTGTTAAATATTTAATCTGTTGTAAAGATTGAAATGTCACGTGTTATATTAATTGAATAGTTTGATAATTTTAGTGTTGAAAGGATTAAATTTGATTTTGTTTTGATACAGTAGTCTTTTGGAATAGGTCATGAGGTTAATCGGCTTTGCTAAATACATCTTTAGTTTTTGTATAAAGACTATTAATTAATTAATATTATTTTTTGTACCAGAAAATACATTCTACACAATTTGTCTACAAGCCAATTAAATTTGCTCTTAGTAATGAAATTGTAACAATAAAATAGTGCCTAATTTAACAAATGCTGTCGAAGTGTCGAACTAGGTTTGGAGTTGTATTTCGGCATGGAATTGGGTCTGTTAGGACGAGCTCATAAACAATGGTATCAATATTTTTATTAAAATAAATGTAGGATCTATAAAAAAAAATAAAGAAAAAAAAATGGATGTAACGGTAACTGTCCTCTGAATATAGATATTCGATTATGTTTAGACTAGTATTAAAAAAAAAAGTTTGCAGTTATTAGGAATTATTCCTGTACCGCGGTTGCGTTCACAAACACTTACAAAACACTCAGACCCGAATCACAATAAATACGAAATAAAAAAATATCCGTAATCGTAACCGATATTAAAGTTTCGGATAAAGGCGGAGTCTAAATGAGAAGTTACGGCAGGTTTTTGTTTATTTTGTATATTTGACATTAAAAATTCTATTATCCGAAACTAGCGGATAATCCGAAATAATTTCATACCGATAATCGTATCCGAAACAGGTATAATATTATTAGTATATACGTATCCGTATATAGATCCGACATTTCGTATTCAATACCACCCCTGAAATAATTATTTCGATGTCCTCTACACATAAGGTCGTAGTAAGGCAAAAAGAACTTTCAGGAGAGTCGTTTTTGTAATAATTGTTAATAATATAAGTCTTGTATTTAATTTGTGAAACAGTTTTAACCATGTTCTTGTGATATGTAATGAATAATCTGTTTAAGATCACAGTAACTACCAGACGCTGGATGTATTTAATAAGTCCTTTTTTTATAATAAAGTTTATTTAAAAAACATTTTGCGACTTTATAAAAGGTATAAAATTTTGTTCCGTTCGGGAATATAACTCGTGGCGGGTAGCGCAGCAGCAAATTGCTCAAGCACTGAGCCAAAAATGTCGTAGAGATTAAGCCGTTTTCCTTAGAAATACAAAAGATATCGTAAACGTCAAAAATGTTTTTCTAAACATAAAATTTTTCAATATTGTATGTCAATCCCATACAAACATTTGGACTTTTGACGATCTTCTTATTTTCTTTTTTTTGTCTCGCACGGTTTGTGCATTCAGCCAGTATCAAGTTTAGAAAGTATTTAGTTTTTTGATACAGAATACAGTTACTTTTTTCTTTTATAATGCGGATGTAACACATTCTAATGTTTTTGCAGTATTTGGCAGCAAATGTATCGAGTCAGTTTTTGCTCAAGTAATCAAACTTCAATAACATTGTGAGCTTCATTTTACCGAGTTTGTGTCTATTTAATGATTCGTAATATTATCTTAACTTGAGATACAAAACTGCACCACTTTTACATCAGAATATCCTTTAATTGGGAATCAATTTGCGAATAATTAAATCAAAAGCAATAGACGGGGATGTTTGTATGTATAATTTACACTACTAAACAATAAACGCAATACAGTGTTCAGTAGACTGCTCACTGAATGAACAATTCTTTACAATGAGTATCACAGATAATCCTCTCTGCAGAGCATGCATGGGATCGGAGGAAACTATCGCGAACGTACTCTTCAAGTGCACAGCCGTCAGTGAACAATACCTTGGGAGCACCAAATTAACTCATAAATGCCCTGAGTAAACTGAAAGGGCTCGTCTACTTTTGGAGAGAGATGGGCTGTTTGGAACGAAGTCCGCCATAGGCCACGCACAATGGTCCACCAATGACTAAGTGCGGAAATCAGACCACAAAGACAAGGAGCGCAGTGACCAAACAGCGATGTAATAATAAAAAATAATTACATAAAACATGACGGAAAATGACAATAAACAACGAATAAAAATCAAATTCGCTAATTTGTTCTTTATAAATGGCATAAACTTTTACAAATAAAAAAAAGCATTTTCACTTATTACATACATGTGTAACCGTAAAATAATATAAAGATTTACTCGATAATATCATTTTACTCGATTAACATGCAAAATGCATTCGTAAACGCAATTACGGGAACTATACATAATAACCGGGTAGCTACCGAAATATAGAAATAATATGAAGGTGTTTGATTGCATGAATACGAATGTGCTCGCCGTAATGACTCTTGTATTGTTTTATATTTAAAAACCGGCCAAGTGCGAGACGGACTCAAGCACGAAGGGTTCCGTAGGTACTGTACGTAGCAAAAAAGGCAAATAAATCAGGTTTATTGTATGGGGAGCCCCACTTAAATATTAATTTTAATTTGTTTTTAGTATTTGTTGTTATAGCGGTAACAGAAATGGGTGATTCTTTAAAACTGAGAGAATGTCTCATTCATCTGGCCTAGTTTTTTCTTTACAATTTGAATTTTTATTTGCATATTAGTTTTCCCCCGATCACTAAATGTATCGTGGCACTCATTTGCGCCCAGTGGCTTACGATACAAAATATATAGGTACAAAAACTAGGCCAGATGAATGAGACGTTCTCTCGGCTTCAAAGAATTACTCGAATACAACATCTGTGAAAATTTCAACTGTTAGCAATTACGGCTCATGAGATACAGCCTGGTGATAGACAGACATACAAACAGACAAACGGATGGACAGCGGAGTCTTTGTGATAGGGTCCTTAGGGGTTTTACCCTTTGGATACGGAACCCTAAAAACTGCTTTGGCAGTTACTTCGTTTTTGTTCTCAACAGTTATGTTAATTTGAAAATGCTGTGACTTGAATATCATTAGTGTTTACTAACAAATTGTTATATGATAATAAGGTTACGTGTTTCTAATGTGCTTCGACAAAAAATTATTCTTTTGAATAGTTCTGCGCGTTTTATTTTATTCTGAATTAATTTTAAGAAGAAATTCTATGACTAAGTTTTTTTATTATGTTTTTATTTTATAGTTTCTTCAACGATTAGATCATGCTTATATTTTTTTCTAGAACATTTAATGTCAGCTCTATCAAGCGTGGATTATGTGTTTGTAATAACCTTTTCTTGTTTTCTTGAGAATAATCGATTATAATGATACTTGTTGAATATTCAATACCGGCAATAAACTGCGACCAATTAACAACAACCACACGCGGTGAGTGCCTGGGCTTGCGGACGACGTGCAATAGGTAGTTCGCCGTCCGGCCGTCTGGTAACCATACGGACCGAGCCTAAGTCATTGACGGCGCGTAGTGTTTCACGCGCGCCTCAAAGAGATGTCAGCAAAATCGTAGGGGCCCAGCAGACAAATGCCCGCTAGTGCTACAGGAATTTCTGAAAAAGAAACACGAGATCCTAGAACGCAAAGTGCAACTGAAGGAACACGGGTGGGTTTGAAAGAAGTTATTTGATGAAAAAGGATAAAACTACTTTTTATTCGCTCAAACACTACTTTATAAAAATAATATATATAAATATATAAAAGGAGAAACTGGAACTAACTGAACTGACATATCAACGCACACCCGAAACTACAGGGACTAGGAACTTGAAATTTTGCACACGACTTCCTTTTATTGCGTAGGCGAGCACTAAGAGACGATTTTTTAAATTTCAATTTACTCCCTAAAGGGATGAAATGGGGGCCCAAAGTTTGATGGAGAAACCTACGTTCACGCGGGCGAAGCCGCGAGCGGAAGCTAATCTATCTATAAATATAGAAATGAATAGCTGTTCGTTAGTCTCACTAAAACTTAAGAATGACTGGACCGATTTGGCTAATTTTGGTCTTGAAATATTCGTGATAGTCCAGGAAAGGATTAAACGGTGAGAAAAAAAATCACAAAAAGGAAATCCGAATACAACGCCATCTCTAAGTGAAATTTCATTTTAAAATTAATTTTGCTGGTTCTGGTAATGCCTATAGATGGCGTTATACTTTGACAGTTTAGCTAAAAGGTACAAAGCATTCATCTATATATATAAAAGGAGAAATCGACTAACTGACATATCAACGCACAGCCGAAACTACTGGGACTAGGAACGTGACATTTTTCACATTGCTTCCTTTTATTGCGTAGGAGAGCACTAAGAGAGAATAAACTGTTTTTCTTTCTTTCTTTTATGACGGAGGCGAGTACTAAGAGAGGATTTTCCGAAATACGCCCCATAAAGAGATGATACGGGATCCAAAGTTTGTATGGAGTAACCTACATTCACGCGGGCGAAACCGCTGGCAGAAGCTAGTTGACTAATAAGCGGTTCGAAGTTCGCCGGGTCAGCTAGTACTGAAATACATTGCCATTAGTGTTTAAAACTGTCAGCACATTATTAACTGTCATTGACGCTCAAACATCAGTCTCAATTCTAATTATATTCTCAGACATGTGTCACATCTTAGATTCGGTATCAAAAAACGTCACAACACGGCCATTATCAAAACACGTCACAAAGCGTCTCCATGGTAACGGGTGAGTTGACACCACGGCCTATTTCAGCCGAGTCGGAGTGTTTCGACTTAGTGTGTCGTTTGAGATGCCGCCGCAAAATGGTGCGTGACATATAACGATGTTTTTGCTTCTTAATTAGGGATAAGTATCCGGTTAAGACGATTTTTTGGCGGTTAAAATTAGTTGTTTGTAGTTTCAATGGGTAGGACAATCGTTTGGGGAAAGTTGGTGAGGAAAATTCAAGAGAACCGTGAAAATTCTTCGGAAATTTGTAAATTAAGAGATTTAATTCTTGGTAATCGTGTGAATTATATTAGGATTGCAAAACATAAAATATGTTTTCGTTTGATAAGCGACGAAAATTGTCCGGAGAAAATAAAAAAGCGGCAACTGCCAATTTGACAAACGAGTGAGCTGCGGTCGAATCGAATCGAAACGATCACAGACGATTCGGTTTGTTGCGGTCGCTTCTCGGAATCCATGTCAAAATAATATTCGAATTCTTTCAAAGATTGAGCTTTTTGCGTTCTGGACGACCAGAATTGAATGTGAAATAAAATAAAAAAATACAATTTTTCCGATGATTTCGTTCATTTTAATTGAACAGTACGCCCCGGTTGTGGGACGCTGCGTTAATGTAAGTCTGGCACGATTTCAACGTGCATGCATTATGATATCGATACGCGAATTGATGTAATAAATAGCATCTCTAATGAAAACAAGATTGCATCATACTTAGTTATCATTTCAATGACTTTCTGTATTGCCGTTATAAATTTAAATGATTCATTAAATCATCTTTTCTGCCATTTCGCGTCGTAAATAACAATTTAATGCAATAAGATTGAAAATAATTGGCTTTGGCTAGTTTTCTTTGATTTCACTCGATAAGTTAATCGAAGGAAATGGTCTGTACCAGGAGCGCAGAAGACGAAAGGGTTAATCTAATAAAACAATCGTAGTTCGACCACATTCTCACGGGCGCCTGTTCACACGGACCGAACATTCGGGTGCTGTCCACAACACGTCGGACCTTCTGGTTTCACGGCCCGTTGGCTACCAGATTACGAGGAAAAAATCAAATCGCTTTTACAACAAAAATCGTGTTCAAATTACAACTTAGTCTTAGTTTATTTTGTAAGATATCGGTAAGCGTCGGTAAACCGCTGGGAAATGCTCAATAGAAGTCACTCAATTTCGAATAAGTCAGCATGACTTTTTGTCGTAACGGGATTTCTAAAATTAGAAAATTATTTTGCCGCCTTCATTCAGAAGTATTAACCACCTAAGTAGTATGTATCCGAAACACTGAAACTAAAATGAATGGTAGAAATAAGGAAATGATTATGTAATATGAGGAAAATAAATGCATCACCCAAGACAAATAGAGAAATAAAATACTAAGAAAGTCGGATGAATTACGGTTAAAAAACAAATTGCCATATACTCCGTTCTGCACTACGTCATACAAACGAGTCATAAAGACGTGTACACTTGCATGGACTATCATTGAGCCGATAAGTCTACTCGATCATTACCGACCATTAAATTACTTTAATTAATTAATGGCTGATATCAGTGTGTGTGACACTCTACGTATTGCGCATAAAGGCTGTCTGGCCCACGCCACAACGCTACAATGTCTCATTAGTAACAATTAGTATGGCATAAATTACAAGACATTGTCTTTGGCACGTTGGCGGTTCACTGCTATTATTGTCTATGATACTTAGGAATTTATAGAGGTTAATCTATAGATCTTAGGTCGTTTATCGTTTTTGATTTTTTATTTAGACAGTATTTCGAAGGACATGCCATAACAATCCGTTCTCTTTAAAGAAATTCCTAAATTGTCGAATTTAATTGTCGTAAAACATGATATTTTGATAAAGTCTAAATAAAGGCAATTAACAGATTAGTTTCAGCAAGTTTTTTTGGGATAAACCAATAAAATTAAAATAACAGACTAAAAACCATTAGCGGTGTATCAAAGTTGGCGCCAAAATACCATAGGTACACAAAATTGGTTGTCAAAGTTTTCAGAAAATAAATCATAGGCGCATGCTAATTGTCCGTATTACGCATACCAGCACGCATTCTAATTTTGAATTTGAAAGAAAGCCCAGTGGTAAAAAAGGCGGCGTTGTGGACAAAAACGTTGCACGCGTGGAATACTCCGGCAGTTAGTGCATCGCCCGTGACTGCGTAACGACCGATCCTTATCGTAAGATCGGCGTCTTTAGTTAAGACTCAAGACGATGCTGGCAGACATTTGTAAAATGTATCTATGTACTTTATTTAAATACTCTCGTTATTCATGTTTCCGTATAGGGATGTACCTAGTTGTAATTAACTTGTCAGATTTTGAGGCTGTATTTTTGGGCAATTTGTCGGTAACACATCTTCTTGAAATCATGATTGACTGACCGCAAAAAATACTAAGTACCTAATTAAGTTAAATAAATGCGGATACATACTTGAACCACACTTAAGTTTGCCCTTGTCATACTGATTGACATAGTCGTTTTACTATTTGATATGAGTCGGGCTTTCGAGGCCATTCCGTGTACCTCATCAAACATAAATAAATACATGTGTACTTAATATGTACTATTACCGCTCATGTACCATTAAGATTCCTATCTTCCTTCACACTGCCTGCTGCATTTACCATACTTTGAATCTTTGTATAATAGACGATAATATTTACATATGTGTACTTAAACGATTATTTAAATTGAAGCTGTTGACTATATTTTGCATGGAAATTGCCACAAAACTCTGGTACTTATGAAGAATCACTTGTAAAGCATAATTTGCTGTGAATCATAGAATATAATAACATTTGTATACTTTATATTACACCCGGGGTTAACCGTGTATTATGCAGAGCTAAGTAATAAACAATCAGTTCCCTGGGTGGACAAAGTTGATAGATTTGTAGATAGTAATGATACACAGCGTCCTCTTAGACGTTAAATCACAGCTTTTATGATAAATTGACGTGCGTAATGTAAAACGCAATTCATTGAGGGCCATCTTTCTTTGAATGAGAAATAAAGTATTGAATTTTATGTGAAACAAATATCATTTTAATACACTGCTTCTATAGAAAATAAATTGTATTTTAAATGTAACCATAAAATACCATTTAGTTCGTTGAAGAAATCTTAAGTATAATCTTAGATATTTAGTTAAGTGTTTCGCTTGAAATATGCTTTGAAGTTTCAGTAGACTGATAACGTTTTTTTACGATCTCTTCAGGAGGGTAGTCAAAACAAACCGTTTGAGTCCCATTGAGAAGCCACTCGAGTTTATTGCCTCCCTTTATTTTGTATTTACTGTTTTTTGTCCTCGAAGATGTTTGTGTCGAACCACTGTGCATCAAGTGGACATTTTGTAGTGTTTTGGTGCACGTGACAGGTTGTAATTGATATTATCTGTTTTTTTTTTTCAGGATTTTTTATATCTTATTGTATTTTTTGTTATTCGTAGGCTCGGGTTTGACCACTATCTCTTCTGATGGTAACGGAAGATTAAATAAAAAAAACCGGGCAAATGCGAGTCGGACTCGCGCACTGAGGGTTCCGTACAAACTTACCTATGAAAATAGTACAATTCCCAAATCTAGTTACGAAGATTTTTCCGAATCGCAATTTTTTTCTTTTATTGTGACGTAACTACAAATTTACAGTTTTCAGATTTTTTCCTATACTTGTGCTATGTGACCTTGCTTCATGCCAAATTTCAGGATTCTAGGTCAACAGTAAGTACCCGATTAATTTTGATTCCCTTGAGAGTGTCGAAATACACGTTTTATTTGCGACATAAACGGCTGTATATTTTTTTTTTCGTAAACTCAGAAGTTTGATTTTTTTACAGTTTTAAGGTACTGCAGATCTGAGTATATAATTTTAATTTCAACTCAATATCTCCACGCGTTCCTGAGATAAAGGGCCTTGACAGACAGACAGACAGACAAAGAGACATACAACAAAGTGATACTATAAGGGTTCCGTTTTTTTCTTTTGAGGTACAGAATCCTAAAAAAAACAACTAAATACCTTCTTTTTAATGCAACATTTTCCTGGATAGCTTACACTATACTGTATTAATTTATAGGAAAGTTTACAGGACGAATATATTTGTACCTATTCACATTTGCTCTATTTATCTTTTCCTCCAACCCAAGCATGAAGGTGTTAGTTTAAGACCAAGACATAGTTATTCCTATTTAAGCTTGACATTATTAATACTTGGTCATTAACATTCACGACTTCAGCCGAGACATGATTCAGAAAACATGGCTTACGGATTATAATAAATCATGGGTTTGGAATTGAAATTATTGAAATAGAAGTAAAGTTATATACGTTGAATGAATATATAACGTACGATGTAGTGGTGGCCGAGTGGTAACGGCCCCGATTTACGAGTTGTAGGTCGCGGGTTCAAACCCAGCCAGGCGCATTACTTGAAGGAAAACATCGTGTGGAAACCGGCATGTCCTAGAACTAAAAATTCGAAGACATGAAAGATGTGCCAACCCGCACTGGGCCCGTGTGGTAGATTAGGGTCTATTCCCTCTCCTAGAGAGGAGGCCTGAGTCCTAACAGTGGGAAAATTATAAGGCCGACTATGCTATGCTATGCTATACACCACGACAGAAAACCAATTAAATTGGTTACCCTTTTAACTTTGCGATAGTTTCCTTGAAATGTGTAAACAAAATTCGATTTATTAACATAGTTTCAGAAAAACTATGAAGCTATGCATATTTTCTTTTAGTAGTTAATTTTTCAAAATAGGTAGGTACATATTATTAAGAGATATTCGACTTTGAACTGTCAATGATGCTGTTAAATCGAACTCACTTGTCATACCATGAAGAGTTGGTACCCGCCATTTTGCCATTTTTTTTTACTGGGAAGTCATCAAATAACTTTTCCCGCTCAGAGTGGAGCGAGTGTCAAACATTTACTGATTCAAATCCACCCGTGTTCCTCCAGTTATCCTTTGCGTATCAGGGCTACGGTGTCTTTTCGAAAAATAACGCAATCCTAGTAGCAGAATAAGTTTCGGGACCATTCGTTTCGCGAACTTTTGTTACGCAACAAACATTCGTACAGGGCCCTTACCATGATTTGAAAGAAGGATGGGGCTCCATCCCTTTAACAGTTCAGTTCAGGTCGTCAAATGGATCGCGTTAAGAGCTCGTGGTAGGGCTTCTGAAAGTAAAACTTGAAAACCTAATGTAACTTGCAAAAATAAATTCCTTCTAGGTACGAATAAATGTCCTACCGGACACTGTCGTGTATAGACAAGAGCGAGGGCGGCAATCGCACAGCAGCGGGACATCATAGACTGATAGAGAATGAATGTTCGTCATATAACAATAGTTCATATTAAGCTGTGTACGCACGTACGAACAAATTTGTTGCGTTGCATGATACGCAACAACTTGGCTCGCACGTGTCTACCACTAACGAACATCGAACACTTTGTTCGTCAAACATGTTTGCGGCGATCCTATTAGTATGTTCTGTATAGACGGTGTTCGTCGAACACCAAAAAACTTTTCGTTACTTCACAATCGACCTCTTCCAACGACGCCGCCTTGGCTATTAAGACAGTTCACGACTGTTGTGCGCGAATTCGATTCGAACTATGTTTGCGTTCGTGTTCGAATATGCATATGAACAAACCAAATGTTCTAGTTTGGTGTTTGTGTTCGCTATGTTCGTGTTCGTACGTGCGTACACGGCTTTTGGAACGTTTACAAAACAAATGAACGAAGAATGAACGAATGCTTACTGTATGTAGCCTCCTTTGTGAGTAAATAATTTTGAATTTATACCTTGACACCCTTCTAACAATGTTAACATAATCTTTATACAATCCTATTCATTTCAGATGTTAAACAATATGTTTAATTACTTTGCTACTTTACTATTCCTTGGAAGTCGGTAACTTACTAATGGGTTATTGTCTTTATATGCTAATCATCATTAGCAGAATTAATGCTGATTGGCTTGTTCATAACTTTGTACCTTAATATGAAGTTTTAATGCTTCCTATTAGCCTACTTTGTTGGGTAGAATTTATTGTTTATGGTCAGAGTTTACAAGCTGCATCTTTAGGGTTTTTTTAAAGTTGGGAAATCATCAAAGATTCAGAGTTTCAATGCATTTTATTTCAAACAAACCGTTTATACTTAATTCTTTTGAAATATCAAGAAATCAGTCAGCCAGAAAAAATATGAGTTTCAAAGCATTTTATTTCAAACAAACCGTTTATATACTTAATTCTTTTGAAATATCAAGAAGTCAGTCAGCCAGAAAAAATATGCTAATTGCATATACTAAAGCGTAAATCTCTATGGAGAAGAATGTGCAAGACAGACACTCCATGGACACTTTTCAATCTTTTCATCCAATGAATTCTCCCGCTCGGGGTGGAGCGAAAGGGTGTGTCAGACTTTTACTGCCCTTTCTTTCTTTTACTTCAGTTGCCCTTTGCGTATTAAGACCACTGGTTTCTTTTTCATAAAATTCCTGCGGCCCTGCTGGGTCCCTACAGTTTGCTGACATCTCTTTGAGGAGCGTGAAGGACACTACGCGCTGTCGATGACTTGACGTTCTCTCACGCGTGCAGCCGTCTCCTACACTGCTTCACAGAAGGAGACGACCGCCTGCCATTCCTCCTCACTCCTGACCATGGCCTGAACCAGGGCCCGGTGCGAGAGGTCACTGCCGTCGATCATGTAGGCGAAGCGGCATATAGACCAATTGGCGATAAATATTGTCAAAGATTAAAATGTTGCGGATTGTATGTTGTTGTCAACGACGACCACTTTTTGTCGTCGATGTTCGTGACGTGGTCGGTGGTCCGTGCAGATTATAGTCGTGGAGGTGCTGGTGGTGGTTTCGTGGCTGTGGTCGTGGTCGTAGTCATATGGTCGTGGTCGCTTACACTTTTTGACTATTGTTATCATTGACAGAATATCACTGTGGCTGACCCTTTTGGGTGGGAAATCATGAAATAACTTCTTCTGCTCTGGATGGACCGAGAGGGAGTGCCAGACGTTTTCTGATAAATCCCACCTGAGTTCCTTTAGATGTTTTGCGTTCTAGTGCCACGGTGACTCTTTCGAACCATCTGGCAACACTTTGATCTTTAACGATACATACCTATTTATCGAAAATTTGTCTACACCATAAATATCTAGCTTGGAATTATAACCACATAGGCCAGACTTAAGATGTTTTAGTTGAATACGACTTCTGTGGCGATATCGCCACAGAAAGAAACATTGTCATAGGAAAAAGAATAATATGAAGTTCCTTTCTTTCGCACAATGAGATGCGCTTTCACTACATCAGAAAACGTATTTAACGCCATTATAATATAAAATCTTTAAGTACGACAATTTCCTAACGCCGCAAACGCTCGCATTAGGTTCACTGGATACAATCTGAGGAGACATTTGTCTTTTCTCCAGCACAGTGGGCGCGCCACGACCGCACTGGGACATAAATCGAGTTTAACAACAATTTGTAAGAGTTACGCGACACCGCTTTGTTCCCCGGATTTCTATAGCACACTGTGTCTGTGACTTACGTTCCGGAAAAATGAACGCAATCACCCTAAAGTAATCTCTTTTGTAATCTTTACTATTGGGTTTACAGTAGTAAAAAGTCTGATTGCGTTAAAATGTATTATTTATTTTTTTGGATTGCGATCTAGCTTGAACTAAGTCGCCCTACGCAATGGACAGTTAGGCACATTCTTTTCACTCCATTATTTGCAATACTTTAATCAACCTTCAATACAGTTTTAAATTAAAGTACAGCTTGATTAAAAATCACCTAAATTCAATTACCATACGGACAGATACTCAAACCAGCGAATCCGATTCGCACAAAGAATAAAAAGAAAGAGGTTACCGAAAACCGGTAGCGTGTTGCATATAAATCACAGTGAGGCAATAATGTGGTGCCCCCCGGGATCGCTCGCCCTCCGAGAGAAATGCCTTCGACGAAAACACTTCCTTTGTCACATAATTGCCTAAATTGTTATTAGACGGAATAAAGACATATTGCTGTGGGACTCGGGGCGATATTTATAGACTACGAGATGATCTTTTAATAGTGTGATGCGGATGAATCGTTCTGTGCTGGTAATAATTTTTGGGGCGTTGCAAGGGAGAACTAGTTTGATAAATGATGTGATATGGAGCTATTAAGATGGTTATTTGTCAGTTTCTTTTAGTGTTTTTTGAGATCTAGTGTTCCGTAACCATATTGAAGACAATGATAAAGAAGACAGTTTGAACATGTTGTAATTAACTTGTTTGAATGACTCTGATTCAATGTTCCGTTTTTGACATTTTAGAAAAATGATACATTTTTATGTTTGTAGGAGTGATAAAGTGAATTATACTACTAATTCAATAACATTTATCAGCGTGATGAGCTTAAACATTAATCGTTTAAAACAACATTCAGTACATTTCCTGGCAAGCGCACCGCAGTTCATAACGACACAAACGTTGACAAAGCAAATCTCCTCCTAATAGTTTTATGAGTTTCAAACGAAGCGACACTTTAAAAAAAATGTATTACAAACATTTCGGCGGCCAATAACAATAATGAAACTTGTGTGCGGTCCTAACAAATCACTGCCATGTGTTCGACACTAAAACCTACAACAAAACACCCCACTGACAGATATATTAGCAGCATTGCATTTACACAAAAACCATGGAACAGACACACTGAAAAATCCCTGCACGACACAAATTTGAACTTTATTCCACTGTGTTACAGTCGCTAGTATTTTTTTACAGCCGCAAAACATATACATCTTAATTCACAACTGTAAATCCAACCAAGGGTAGGCAGAATCTGGATATTTCATCAGTTAAAACTCGAAATATCCACCGTAATACGACTGTTTGACATATTTATGGAAATTCTTTCTGTAAAAATCTGGCCATTTTTGTATCGGAGTTAATTTAAAAATAGAAAAAAATATTCGTTGGAAAAACTTGTGTGGCATCACTTTTATGTGATGAACGAACGATGTTCAAGTGGTCTACCTGACTTTGACATTGACATTTGTTTTGACATTTTAGCAAATGTGTCTGTTTGCAAAAAAAATATCAACAGTTGACAGTCAAAATAACTTTCTGATCCATTGATTTTTATAATCACCTTGAATGTGTTTTATTTCAGTTCATCAACCTTTAAAAAGTACAAATTGAAGTGCAAGAAACATTTTTTGTCGCAACAATTTTGTCCCCCTGTAATCACATTAGTCGCAATGTGCGTCACTAATTGAGACACATGGCGACGTGTGTCTTCGTATCGCCACATTACACATAGCTGAAGTCTCTTCTGCAGACATAATGGGGATATAGATAACTTTTGTCTTACTAAATTATTGTCGAAACGAGGGTATTTATTAATTGAAAGCATACATAGTTAGATGGTAGAAACTTAGATACCGTAAAACGGGGTGAACAGAAACGCAGGGGTGAATAGAAACAAAACTTTGGTTTGGGTTTTCACTTTGATACCATATTATCGGCTTCTAACAAAGCATCGAGTTTTTAGAATAACAATTCATTAATAAATTGATATAGTTAAACGCTGCAAAAAATATTCAAATATTGTGAAAATACTTTAACTACCTTTGAAGTTTTGTTGCTATTCACCCCTGAGATTCTATTCACCCCATTTGACTGTATCATCATTTCCGTAGACTTTTCTTAACTAGCTTGGAGTCGGTTTCCAATCTAACCGATTGCGGCTGCTTGCAAGACCTCCAGAACATGGCTAGTGGGCAACAAGATACTTCTTGAATAGACTTATGGTCAGACTTTCTGGCGTCTGTATAACTGTGACGATTGTAAAAGATCTACGAATAAGCACCGGGACCAACGGCAAAGACAACATGATTTCCGAAGCACGGGGTATCAGTAACGTCCTAGATAAACTTAGAAAAGGTAACTACAAGCGTAATAGATACTGGTGGTTCTTGTCAAAAAATTAGTAATCATTAAGTTTTACCTACATAAAAACTAGTACATCTCAACAACAACTCATCCTAGTAACCTATTGTATGTATTGTGACTTGACTGACTTACTATATCTATATATTATATAAAAGCGAAATACCACTCATTGATTAGTCACGAAATCTCAGAAACTATAACACCTACAAACTTAAAATTTGACAGACATCCGCTAAGAACAGATTTTTCCGAAATCACCACCTAAGGGGATAAAGCGTGGTTCCAAAGTTTGTATGGAGAAACCGACTTTCACTCGGGCGAAGCCGCTGGCAGAAGCTAGAAGTATATCATAAAGCTGAAGAGTTTTTTTTTAATTCTTTATAATGTTCGCGCTTGACCACTATCTCACCTGATGGAAAACGACGATGGGGTCGATGATAGAGTTTGACAGTTGTTGGTTTGGTTGAACGCACTAACCTCAGGACCAACTGGTTCGAAATGAAAAATTGATTGTCGGATAGTCTATTTATAGAAGAAGGTATATAACATCATGATAAGACCAACAGAAGTAGAGCAGTAACCAAAGACGAGAGTGAAACAACAGGGTGTCCCCCGTGGTTTCAAGTAGTCACTTGTGTTGTATAAATTATCTCTATTCTAGTCTTTAAGAGCGATGTCTTCTACAAGACCTCCATCAATCATTACAACCTGATTCCTTAATTTCAATTCATCCAAATTCCACCACAAATAATTCCGCAAATAACGCGCCCGTGAATAAAACTAATGGCGCCTATTCGCCGCAACCGTTGTACGGGAAACAGGAACGATTGCTGCCCAACAATTTAAACGTCGACGCCGAATTAGATTTATTTCGTCCCGGGATTTATTGCCAGTCCCGGTGGGATGGCACAACACTATGGTGCGGATATAACTCAGTTTTCCACGGAATCTGTTAGTTATTGTGACTGAAAGTCGTGTTTGTAAGTAGTCTATTTTTTATTTTATTCCGGGTTTTGATGTTTTATTGTGAAGGAATTAATGGCTGCAATGTTTTGCCAAAAATCATTGCCCTATTTTTCATTTTACTCAGTTGTGTTTGAATATTAAATTAGAAAATTTAAATTAGTTTTTTTTTTTAATAATTTATAGCTATGTGTGGAGAGAACCTGTATGGTTCTTTCCTCAGAAGACCATCTCTGACACTATTCTGCATGGTTCTCATATGATTTGACCATTACATGTTTGCTTTATGGACTTTAAAAGAGACTGTGACCTCTCAGTTTGTTTCAGTGTTTCTTTTTCAGGCTAGTCAGTTAGAAAACACCGGCCTCATCTAGTTTAAACTGACGAAAAAATTCACGTGTAGATAACGTTGGTTTTGTTCAAACCTTTATTTGTCATTTAGCTACAAGATTTCCGTCTCTAAATCTACATAACATCTCCCACCAAACCTCCACAATCACACCTTAAAACCCAATACTATTCACTTGATCGTAAACTCAACACATTTAACATCATTTCAGCTCCAAAACGAGCGTTTGAAGCCGACAGGACAACTACAAGCAACACACGCGAAGCCATGCCCAGAATCATTTGTCAATCGAGCAATTCCAGTACAGTAACCGGGCTGTTCCAATCGGGGTCCAATCGATTTGTGTCAGCGACTATTGACAAATTGATAATCGATTGTCCCTTAGCAACGTTACCCTAAGCGTTTCGCCTCGTCGTTTATACCGCGCACATCGAAGGACTGGAACAATTTACCTGTAGCGGTCTTCTCGTCCGATTATAATTTAGGTGTCTTTATGCCTCTCTTAATAAACTAGTGCGCTTCACCATCAACGATTGCATCACTGCTTACCATTAGGTGGGATCGCAGTAAAAAAAAAAACGTGCGGATGGTCAATGTTCCTAAGTGAGCGTGTTTTGTTTGTGAACACACTAGACGTGTGTCTCGGTGTACTAACGATCGATTGTTGAATAGGTTGTTGGGTCAAGGTTGAAGAAAGTTGTATTTACAGTTGTTGTACACAACGGGTTTTGCAGGAAGGTTCCTCTTTTGGTAGCCTCGCCCAGATCATGGGTAATTTAGACCCAATTGTTTAAACTAAGGGCCACGTTCCGCATTCAAATGGAATCATATCACACTATTATAAAAGGTAACTTTAACTTTGTGTGTATGTTTGTTTGTTACCTCTTCACGTTCAAATATAATTTATTATTATTCCAAGAGGATATACCCTTGGCACATATTTCTACTTTCGCGCGAGCGAAGCTGTTGGCAGGAGCTAGTATTTTCCCTCATTTTTGATGAATTGCAGACATTGATCGTTGTCGAGAAGAAATAGTTGTAAGACAAATAGCCTTTAGGAGAAATGTTTTGATTGTTCGAAGGAGTCATCGCAGCCCTGGTACTCAAAGGGCAACTGAAGGAACACGAGTGGGTTTTAGTTAGTAAAAGTCTTACACTCCCTTTTCGTGTGTGTAGTTGTTGTTGTTTGTGGGTTCACTCCCACCTAAATAATATATATTTTGCAATTCAGTTTTTAAAATCACTTTTACACGACACTTCCGCGCCACGTCGTTGTGTGACAGTTGTGGAATATTATATTATTATTATTAATTTAAACTAGATGAGGCGAGTTTTGAGTCTGAGATGGTCTTTTGAAGAAAGAACCACTCAGTTCTGAGTGGATTTGTCCAGTCAGTGCAAGCATTTGTCAGTATTCATGTACCACGTGACTAAGCTTTGAGGTGACGTTAGAACAAAGGAATCGGAGGCGTGGCCTACTCGGGGCGTTCGACGGAAGAGAATCTAAACGAAACGGTCGTAACTTGGCTAGGAGGGCAGGATTACTGAGGAGCTCAACTATAGCGGGATCATCAAATAACGATTTCTCAACCTAAAAGGCCACTATTAAAATTAAATAAAAATAAGTAATTAAACTATGACAAGATGTGTTTGAAAACAACATATCATGATTTAAACAAAAAAGGCTCTACATTAAAATCAAACGGTTTAAAAGACAGCTCCATTTGTTTGATCCTTCTGGCCACATTATTATATGTAAGTCACGTCCGTCAGCGCTGCGTCCCGGGATCCCTTTAGCAAACAAATAGTGCAAATCCCGGGATTACGGGATTAGGGTGACAATTTGAGCAGATAACGCGGGATCGACTTGAGAGGCGCACCCCACGTTGGTAATTTGTAACAATTACTTGCCGACCCCGCGAAGAGAATTGTTGTAAATTGCGTTTGTTTTAGCCGTGTTTTTTTTTTCAAGATTAGACGCGTCTTCTCTCTGCATTTGATTTATTGTTATTAACTTTACCTGTCCAAAATTGTTTATTTTAACTGTTATATCATTTAATGGCTTCTCCTGCTCTAGAATGCAGCGGGAGGGCGTGTCAGACTTTTACTGACTAAAACCACAGCTATGTTCCTTCAGTTGCTCTTTGTTTCTCAGAACCACGGGTTTCCTTTTCGGAAGTCAACCCATGGGCCATGGCCTCAGTAGGCTTCGGCCCTGCTGGGCCCCTACGGTTTTGCTGACATCTCTTTGAGACGCGCATGGAACACTACGCGCTGTCGACGACTCAGCTTCCAACCATGTTGAGGTCGTCTTCCAGTCACACCCGATGCAGCTGGATAGCCGTATTTTACATGGAGCAACTGCTTATCTGACCTTCACAACCCAGTAACTGTAACACGATACCTCTTGACAAGACTGGTGTCAGATTACCTGGCTTCTGACTACCCAAATGACTGTCAAAGATTTACAAATGACGGCCGGGACTAATGGTTTATTTAACACGCTTTCCGATGTACTACGGGGGAAGCGGGTTAAGATTGACCCATCCAAACACTGACCTCTCGGCAGCTGAACCTAAATAAGGTAATATAAATAATTCAGGAAATTCTTTCACTTGTAAAAACTTGGGCTACTTTTTATCCTGAAAAAATTGGAATATTGCTGTAATACTTAAATTCGTTCCATATGGAACGAATTTAAGTATTAACGAACGAATTTAAGTGTTTAAGTATTAGTTTTAGTTTGTTTAACAAAATTGGACGAAGGCAGCCACTGACTGGATCTCGAAGAACAGAAATCGGTGACGCGGTAGTCTTAGAAGAAGATGTCGTGAATTGTTAGACTCCTTCCCAAAGGGTTGACCAGGTGAAGCTAAGGACAAAGAAAAGTGGAAGAAAGGAATGAAGGCTTCTACCATGCAGTGAAACACAACAGTAATAATTCAGTGAGATAAGTTGAGCCGAGGAAAAAAGATCATAACTTTGAATCTAAAGGTCTCCATAACAATAAACTGCTAGACCCTTCAAAGCAACACTAAACATAAACTAGCTCCAACTCTCCCACAATTTTAATTAAATATGAAAATAGCTTTTCCCAGTTCATCTCACAAAATTACCTCTCGAGGTAACGATCAAGTCAGCGCCCTCCATTACTCCGGTCTATTTGCTGTACCTAAAACTAAAACAATTAACAGTAAACTTGAGGCTCGCCTATTTGAACATATCAAGTGCATAGTGGATCGACCGACGGGTTACAACGGACAAAATTCACTCGACAAAGTGAAATTTCGTTAGCGCACGTTAAGGGCGATAGGGGGAGGGTTGAGCGGGGGGGTGGGTTGTCACAGGGGCGTTTTCCATTTCACGCTCCGTTCGCCGCTGATGACACCGCATTCCGGCGAGCAAATGGCTCGACAAATGAAGAGAAGGCGCAGCCGCGGACACGCCCTGCCCCGTCATAACTGTCACTTCGGCTAAAGGGCGACTTTGCTCCCGTTTCCACTGAAAGCCTTTGTACTGACAAATTGATTCGATTTAGACCCGTTGCCCTTGTCTTATAGACGAGCACCCCTTTAATTAACGCTGTGTTTAAGTGTGTGTGTTGACTTGTAGAACTGTACAAATTACAGATGTTTGGCTTACGAAACGTAGTGATGAACAATGGGAAGTAAGTACATAAAGCTAAGGAGCATTGTCATTGTTGTTCACGAAAATAAAGTAGAATTATTTCTCGAAGCCAATTATTCTTTTCGCTCTTAATTGTTGGTTATAAGCTGTTTTTTTGTGTAGTAAAAAACGGGCTATCTAATCGTGGGTAATTATTTTAAAGAAAGGAAATTAATTTTATTTACAAGTCGTGCCGTTCATGGTGTTTATATGGCTGTTATTTCAGTTCTAACTGTCGTTTATAATATTAATTTGTTTAATCGGAAACCGCTAATAGTTTCACGTGAAGAAGGCGAAATATAAATAATAATAATGTATTTATTTCTTATCACAAACATTATAAGGAGAACAAAAATACTTAATCTAAATAATGTAACGTTTCTGAGAGACTGGTACCCAAAATAGGTAAAGAATACCTGTGTTATAGGTCACAGGGCCCCCCAAGACTTACAGGTATACAAATTAGATTAGTTAAAAACATTGTGAATGATGAAGTTTAAATACTAGGTACAGAATGTTATAAAAAAGAAATATGTGACAAGAAAAATGAAAGAACGAAGAAACCTAATCAGGTTTGAACTTTTTATATTGGTTTTATAAAGAGATTTATAAAAATTCCATCAGAATGGGGCAGCTACTGCGTCGTTATAACAAGAATGTCTAATAAAACATCCATTAGCGTCCGGTATTTGTGACAATTGTTCCGTAACTGAGTATCGTCGGTGTTTTCTTGTGTTCCACGATTGTTAAGCGTGGCTCGTGACAACTGTCGCCACCTTGCAACCGGTTGTCACAAAAAGCTGTTCTTTTTGTCCACCTGACTGTGATATGTAACACAGTGTGCGTGCTTCAGTATCTTCAAGTACACGGAGATACTAATGCTGTAAAGCACATACTAGTTTTATTGTAGGAATTAATTATTCACCAGTCATTATGTGACTATGTTTTATTTATTATTTTTTCTTTTTATGAGTCTACGATAGTTGGAATAAATTATTATTATTATATTAACACACTGTTTCCTTAACTCACTTTTATTAATCGCGAGTTTTACAATTCGCAAAAGTATATGATCCATTGCAATAAACAGAATCAGAAAATTATAATGTTATTCTTTAGAATAAATGCTAGACAGATATATAGTATGTTCAATTCTGGTGACAGACGGACCGACAGTAAAGACTTAATAATAGGATCCCGTTTTTACTCTTTGGGTAGGTACGGAACCCTAAAAAGATTTCTGAGATAAAGATAATTTAAGGAAGAATAGTTAAACGCCTACGCTAATTGATTTATTTTTGACGAAAAATTACAATAGAATGACACATGTCAATTTGCTGCCATTTCTGATTATGTCATGGTCAGAAACCGTAGTTTAAGCGAGTATAATAATTTTTTTATTGTTTAAGGTTGTTGACAGTATCTTCCCGCGTTTTCTTATGGTGTTACCTATATGAGTACGTAACTATAAATTTATTTATTTTACTCATTGAAGTCTTGTAAAAATGATCATCTATAAACTTTATTGCTAAGTTGTGATGTTTTACAACTTAGTGCGAACATTTTTGACTAGATTTTCCGAGATATTGCCAGTACACTAAATATATCTACTACATCGGGGTTTACCATTTGAATTTCGACGTATCATAGACAGTTTTCAGAACACAATGGCTCCTTCAAATTGCCTAGCTACTAGGTGTAACTAACGTACCAATGTAATTCGATTTCGAGTAGGTACATAACCGTCTAATACATAGACATCGTCAATCAACAAATAAGTTTTTCCGTTCGTTGAACAGGTGCATAATTGCTGTCGTTCCGCTTGACCGTATTATGTAAAACTACATTCCATTGGTAGTCATCTTGTATTTTATTATGTGCGTCATTGACAAGTTCGATCTGGTACACTGCGGGGAGTAGGTATCTCTCCTGTGACGGTAGATACAGGTGCTTCGGTAACTGATGTCGTGGAACGCGGTGATATCATCTGTCATTTGATGTGATTAGTGCCGCTCGTGTTTTATAGTCTGTGCTCTGGATTCCGAGGTTTATTCATGTACTGGCCGCATATAAATTGGTTCGTGGAACTAGGTTTGAATTATGTTGTTTTTTTGGTTTGTTTGAATGCTTTAGTTGTAGTTATATGCTGTGACGATTGAGAGTCCTCAGTGTAGATAAGACTTTTTTACTGTTCGATCTTTATTAGGTACATTTGGGTTTTTAAAGAGCAATGGAAGAGGCCTCTGCCATTGATGTTTGGTGGATTTATATCCGGTCTTTGTTGTTTTTATTTTTTTTTAGGAAGCAATGGCGGAGACCAAGGGCCTTACCGAGCGAGAAACAGGGATAGAGCTATACACTCTATACAGCTCCATCTCTATAACAGTTCAGTTTAGGTTCTCAAATGGATCGCGTTATAGCTCGTGGTAGAGTCTTTGCTCTTGGGATTGGGTGGATACGTTTTGAAAAAGGTTAAGAATATTTTGTAAGGACATGCCTTGCTTATCCCCATTAAGACAGTCGTCGGTGCAATAACATGTCACGTTTCGCAAGCAAAGCAATAACTAAGTATGATTTGTACATTATAATTGATTATAATTAAAGGGACTTTCCAACGAACAATTGTTTCCTTCTGCCGCCTTTCCTCAAGGCTACATTTCATCGGGGCGGACAAAAATAATATCTATATGTTTAGGTATTTTATGATCCAAATCTAAACACAGAAAATAAAAACAAAGGTAATTACACCCTTTAATTTTCTTAAACACGTAATAAAACAACAAACAACGGCTGCGAACTGTAATTACAGTTCTGTTTCAGTCGGGAACTGAAAAATGTCCTCGCAGTGACATTTGTTATTACTGAAGCATACACGAGTGGCCGCTCGTAGGTGGTAATGATACCGCTTCGTTTCTTTGATGTATGGACTTGATGAAGAAAAATGTTAACTTCGTGTGTTGGTTTAGTTGAAGTGTTTTGTGGCATAAGTACCTAATAGTTGGGGTTAGAATAGAATCGAATCAACTTTATTGTGCACCAAAAAAGGTACAGAACTTAAATCGTTGGCCAATTACCACTTACCCTCAACGTACCTACGCTCAGAAGATGCGAATGCAAAGGGCAACTGTAGGCATACAGACGGGTTTTGGCCAGTAAATATCCAATACTCCCTCTTGTTCCATCCAGAATGGCAGGAGTTAATAGATGATTTCCAACTGTAAAAAGGAAAAAGGCAGACACGCCCATTGAATCTAGACCTATCATCCTTTAAACAATCTATCTATCGTTTCTTTGATCACTTACCAAATTTCACGTTACATATATATCTTGTAAAATCTCATCGTTTACAGTTATGTACCTATACCTTGCCTGTTTTAAATACACATTGTCACTAACTAAACGGGCCCGTTTTATGCCGGCGTGATGTGCCAAAGATTGGGGAACCACAGGGTTAATAGATTTGATGACGGAAAGAAATGTACGTAGGTACCCATGTAATTAATGAATGTGTTAGTAAAACTGATCAAATAGATATTATATTAATTTTATGAATGGATGGACTATTTTATTGTATAATCCTTCGACTTTCTGGTTAGTTTCGTCCTTAAAAGTTGGATCGTTTTATGGTTTCGAACTTCATAGCCGCTGCCATTTTGTGATGGAAATTGGACAAAAAAACTTGATAAGTAAGTAATAATTCTGGTTTCAAGTAAGTAGTATTTTTTGAGTAAGTTTTAAAAATGGAAGTTATAGTTGAGAAATAATTGCAAATACACTTAGTTGTAAACAAATTTAAACATTTTGTAGAAGCAAGATATGACAGAAATTTGAAACAAAATCTACCAAAACATTTGACGAAAACAAAAGAAATCTGTTACTTCGCAATATTCAAAAAACGTGAAACGGTAATCTGAGTTTTATGATGAGAAATGTTCCTCTCCAACGATGCAACATAATGTAGATACTAGCTTTTTTCCCCGGCTTCTCTGCCATCGTCTACTCTCTTCAGGAATCGTGTTTTTTTTGTGACACAGTAGCTTAGGGCACTCAGTGACGGGCAATGCAATTGTTCGAAAGAGTTACTGTAGCCCAGAAACACAGTTGAACTTTAGTCAGTAAAAGCCTGACACTCCCTCTCTCTCTACCCGGAGCAGGAGAAGTTATTTGATGTCTTTTTACCTTAAAAATAACGGCACTCAGCGATATTACAAATTTCATAAACGAAAAAAGTTTCTTGTTTGGATCAGTGGCCTTACCAAGCGAGAACGAGGGATGGAGCTATATAGCCCCATCCCTTTAGCAGTTCAGTTTAGGTCGTAAAATGGATCGTATTAAGAGCTCGTGCTGGCGCTTCTGGAGTCTTATTGTCACATGTTAAAATGTCAGGCGTGCGAGTGAGAAAAAGGGATAAAGCTATAGGTACTAACACCTTATATAGCTGCATTCCTATAACAGTTTATGTCGTTAAATGGATCGCGTTGAAAGCTCGTCGTAAGGCGTTCGTACTTCTAAAGATAATGTCGTAGGTAAAAAAACAATTTCACCTATTACTGTAGTATCAATAAACCTTAAAATAGATGAAAGAGTCAACCCTAACATCCTCAGAACATTTGCCGCGATCATTTCACTAAGATAGCACAGATCGCAAGATTTAAATGTAAGATACACTTCTGAACAATCTGTTAACGTGGTGTATTTTCAGATCCACCATTTTGAATACGGGAATAAATTACTTGATCATAACGATTAATGGCTGCGTGGGTAGGAAAATAATTGGACATTGAACTGACAAACTAAATACAAGATTATTATCGTCATCTCTTTATGTCTCCTCATTTACTAACAGTCAATGAAACATGTCGTTAACATTAATTTTTCAGTCAGTACTACTCTACGACCGTGCCATTTTCTTTTTTTCCCGCGTTTTTCTTGAAGCTATCAAAGCTTTTTTTTGTTAATGTTTTCGGGCTTGGATACTAAATCTTTTAAGCCATGTCCTCATATGAATAGTTAATGTGTTAAAAAAAAAATAAAGAAAAACCAAAATGTCATTCTATTGGTTTAATCTCTTCATTTAGTCTCATAAAAATGGATAAACCTATAGAAAAATTACTCATGATTGCCGTAATACACGAAAAAGAACTTCATTTTAATGACAAGCGTAATAAACTGGACGAATGTGATTGTTGGCTGTATAAATAGTCCCCTTTGTGTGGGTGTGACAAATATAATTTTTTGCAGTACATTGACTTGCACAAGTGTGTGTATTACACACTTGTGAAGCAAATCAGTCGAAAACTGATTTTTATTGCCGGTCAACGACATTTGATGAAGTTTGATGTTCTGCTTATTTAGGTTTACTAAATGTTTTTGACAAGTAAGGCGAGAATGTAAAAATTTAATTGACTGAGTGGCTCCCAATTTATTTTCTTCCATAAATCTATGTCATTATTTTTACAGCTTTGTACTAATTTTGAAAACTGCGCATGAAATTCTTACCTGCCAAGAATATTTAAAATCATTTTTTTTTTAATAATCCAGGCCTGCGTTCCAAACATACAGATCTGTTAGAGCCATCGAGGCGAGACCACTAGAATGATTAACAAACGTCTAAATATCAAAACACAAGCTTTCGTATTTACTCGTATAATTCTATCTGTGGATAATGTAAAGGTGGATTGTATCTGTAAGGTAAGAAGTAGGATATCATAAAAAGAAAAACCATTTACTCCACTTCATATCATATCCTAAAACTATTACCACACACCAAAAAGAAGCACACAATTTATAGCTGTAATAAATTTCCTATTCACGGAGTTTTCGCAATAGATTCCCTGGATCATAAACCCCTGGCCACACCGGCGCGGTTCTGTCGCTCGAACGCGCGAGCACAATCGCGACCGCGCGACACAATACGGGGTTATTCTGTAATTTTCCAAACCACTACGCACTAGGGTTTTATACGCACTTTTGTATAAGACTCGATTGTGATTGGTTCTTTGTTGTGGGTAATAGTTTTATGTTTGTTTTTAGTAGTTCTCTTTTGTAGGGGTTGATCGTAAATTGATTTTGTTATACTGATTTTTTTAATACAGGAACTTTCATTTAGCGTTGCTTTTCAATAAGATTACAAAAAATAAGTAAACAGTCAGTATCAAACAAACAAATATCTTACTAAAGATTTTAAAAAGTTAGTTAAACTTCTTTCTCGTCCCTCCTGCTATTAAACTGTCCATCACAGTTGTCCCGACATTGGCCACAAACGTTGGCCCAACGTCTGCCATGCGTACAAGTCCACATGCATGACAGATTAAGATCTGTCAGCACAACGTTGTGTTTGTGACTGCACGCAACAGATGTAATAAATGATAACATAATGCTCAGCATATACAGCTTGATAATTGAATGAGCATGTTTTAGATTCATTTCGTTTTATCTATTTAGAAATAATTGTTACATATATAACATGAAACGATTGAACAATACATTTATGTGGTGCACTTTGAAATGCCATCATGACTTCTGCATGAAAACGCCTACCTATATTATTGCTAGCAAATGGTAGCACAGAGCGATATATAAAATACCTATTGTTCAAGTGCAACATGCTATTAAATTGAACATAGCTTTCGAGTTCTGCCGTAGCAGTAGGTACCTAACATTTTTATTTATATGCTTCAATAAAAAATGGTTTCATCATTTCTGCGTTACAATAAAACACAGAAGGAACCCCTATTTAAATTTCACTATCAAAGCAGAGTTTATAAACATTAATTACACAAAAAAATATGTCAAATAAATGAACCAAAAAGCAGCAAAAAATCACATTACAACTGGTCCCCATGCCCAAAGTTAACGAAATGCGCAATCGTGTTGAAGCGTACCGAATCACCTTCCCTGTACAACATTAGCAGAGATTAGGGGCTTCCACCAATGTTGTCTTTATCTAAATGAGTTCTTGCTTAACGCCCTACACATTGCGCAGTACCCTTTACATCGTTGCATATTTGTTGAAGCATTAGCGGCATTGAAAAGCTCGGTAATCGTAAAGCTCGCTAAGTGTGAATGATATTGCGAAATGATTGGGGGCTTTGTTCAGGAGTGCATAAAATTGAATTCTGTTCAATAAAAGTATTGACGCAAGTGTTAAGGTTACTGTTAATTAAATCTCGCACTGTTTGTGTTTAGATTAAGTGTTTTTTCTTGTATTTTTATGGTTTAACAATAGGAACTGCGTCGTAAACGAGTTTTCTGTTTATTATTTCGTTTTAATCAAAATTCATATGTAGGTATCCGTTTATGCAATATTCACCATTCGATTAGTGTAGAGTGAAATACTCCGTAATTACAAAAACAAGAAACGATGAATGATTCTAAAAAATATCTTAATTTTCGCCTTTTTTATTAAACATTTTATTTGTTTCTTAAAATTACTCTCTGCACTAACATCGTAAACTTATACTCAACGAAAACCAAATAAGAATTAGTTCCGTTCACAATCAAAGTCTAAGCTACAATTACAGTAGTTACGTGCCGTTTCGCCGCCGAGACGTCGCGTGCCGAGCTATCGCGCGTCCGATCGCGCGTTAAACCGCGCGGTCGCACGGCATCGCGACAAATCACTGGAATTACGAACTAGCCCTCATTAGCAGCTATATTTCAGTAAGAAACAACGAAATGAGGACATGGCTGGTTGTCGTGTGGTCTCAACATCAGAATATATGGTGGGTGGGTTATAAATAATGTGACTACGCATGAGAAATGGGTTGGCTAATTGAATTTATGAAAAATGTTGTGACAAAGTTGACAATTTTTGCTTTGAACTTTTCTGAAAACTGTTAAATTTTGTGTGTGTGTAAACTGCTATTTGAGATTATTTGAATTACATAAAGTGCATTTTTCATATGTCATCAAGCAGTAATCATAAAATAAGAGTTTAATAAAGGTCTCTCGCATGTCAATCTGTCAACTAATGAGGTTGCCGTCTAGTTGCCTGTGACTGCCTTAATAAAATTAAAACCGCCAGCCAGGTCTATCTCAATAATATCAATATATATGAAGTTTTAAGGGCTTCAGAAGTTGCCGCTCAAACGATGCGTATATTGGCTGATTAACGCCGCAGTGGCAGCGGCACAGCGGCAATAAACGGAACAACAACACATTGTGCACCTCCCACCGACCACCGTACACAAAACGACTTTTTCAACGTCCTACTCAAATATTAGGCCGGACACACACCGCCCGAAAGAAAAAACAGATAACGAGTTGCATTGCTACCGGTCAAAGCAGCCGCCCGTGCCGCCAACCAACTAGGGGCGGGGCACGTCACGCGTAAAACAAACTCAGGCGACGCGAGCGAGCGAGACAGACACATCCCACCTCCACGCGCCAAACGAAACAGCAACAGCCCGGTGCTACACACACCTAATTTAAAACTCGAAAATAAATTGATGGTGAGCTCAAAACAAACAGATATGGCTGACAAAAAAGGACGGCCGCATACGAAATCTTCATTAGCGAGCGAGCTAGAACAAGGGCGCCGGCGAACGCTCCTAATTTAAAAATATCGAAAGCAATCGCGATGGTGATTCGACATTAATACGGGTTTTAAAAAAATCTCATTTCTTATTCATTCAGCCGTGATGATTTTTCACAAAAGGGAAACAAAGCTTTATGACGGTGCTGAATCGCGTCGTAATGAATGAGCTGTGGTTATTAGCAAATTGAGGCCGTTAAAATGAAATTATCTCTCGGTAGCTTCGTTTCTAACGTAATTAATGGCGTAATTAATCTGAGGAAACCTAGTGAAGAATTAAATGAGCATCGTGGAGGTAAATCGATAAACTTTTATTTTTACGATAGTTTTGCAGCAGAAACCGAAGCTAGACGTTGAAGGAAACTTTAAAAGCATGGAACTTTTAATTCCAAATCCAATAAAATCTATCAAATAAAATATTGTGTTGTAGTAGTTTCCAGATTATTTTTTATTTTTTTTTTTATTTTCCAAGGTAGCCGCTTTTTTGCAGTGTTTTGTCTTTATGGAGAATCGCCATACTGGTGTAGAACACAAAAAAATTTAAAGCCCAGATAAATACTGACGTCTCCGTCACAAAAAAGCTCGCCTGGTTGAATTTTATAACCTTTTTTGCATCGCACTTCAAACGTCAAAAAAAGTTGCAGATAACTTTTTCCCGCCATTTTTTTTTTGCTGTGGTTCGGCGCCAATATTTTGACAGACGCGCAACGAGCCAACACTAAACAGACTTCGATGTTGCCATCATGTTATGAAATATTGAAATATCACTAAGTGGTGGTTCTGATAAGCGGCCTTTTGCCGGCCCGCCTGTGTGCACTCCCTTGATCTATATGTAATGGCTATTATTTGATTTATTGGACTATTATTGTGTAACGTAAGTTGATTTATGTACAGTGAGTGAGAAATAAATCTAACTAAAGTACATACAAAACATTGGTACTTGGTACTTACCTACTTGGACACTTAAAATGTAATAACGCCTTGGAACAAAGAGAGATTGCCCACTAGTGATTCATCTGTAATAAATCTGCTCATTTACATTGTATTACATAATATACTTAACGAGTACCTATGAAATAAAAATTTACATCGTTTTAAACGCTTATGAATAGCGATTATTTTCAAAAGTTTTATAACTGAAAGACGTTATGACACTAGGTAATTAATATAGCCATCAAGCTGGTATTGTTAAAGCTAAAATTTATTGTCTCTTCACAATAAAAACTGGTAAATATAACACTAGTTGCCTAAAACAACTTTACTATTGTATCTCATACAAATATACCACCCACTGCATTGCACAAAAAGTGCGGAAACGATATCTCAGAATGTCAAGACAATACATTTTATTGCACAAGTGTGTTTTCTTAAAAACAAAAGCTCAAGGGTCACGGCTAAGCGACCACACGTACTGCTTGTCCCGAAGTTTTGACTTTTGACTAACTACCCGTTTTTGTTGGGAAACAGGATTGGGCAAGGTCCTTTTTTTGTAACTCTCTAACATAAGATTTATTTTATAGTTTTCAGGGTGCTCCTGAACTGTATTTTACAATACTGTAAAATTTATTGGAAAGAATTTGATCGGATTAGCTCTTCCAGAAGTTACTCTCTTCTTTAAAATATTAATATGTATATATAGTAGTATTACAAAACGCACAACGGATAAAATGGTAGTCCAAGTATGTAAAATGGACTCCTTATAGTCAATAAACGCACTTAGTCAAAGAAATACTAAACAAAAAAGAAGTCAAATTGTTCATCTCTGACACACCTCGTCTCGACGGATCAATCCTCTCAAATTCATATCCCGTATAAGCATCTAAGAGAAACCGCGGCACAAAGCAAAGAGCACATCGATAATAAAGAGCTATTCGCTGCGTTTAATGACGGAACATCTTGTTCTACCGGCAAATTGGTAACCCGACCTCGTGACCCGTGTGTGGCCGGGAGGGGAGTGGAGCGAGCTCTTAATGTGTAGTGTGCATGCTGCCTTATGATAGCGATACTGAATGGGAAGCTTACGATTGATTTATTGTGAATCGTAGAGATGGGATTCAGAAAAATTCTTCGAGATTTTCGTGGTTATGTTATATATTACGATAGAGGGCTAGATAACAATAGAGTGACGACTTAGATACACTTATGACTGATTGGTCGGAGAAAGAAACACACCGGGAAGAGTATAAGGAAATAGAAAGACATTTACCCAGCTGAGGGACACTTACGTTGAAAACAAAACCTGTAATAAGTAATCATTAAAACAAGGTTCTAAAGTAACGACCACGTAAGTACAAGGTGGACCGACGACCTGGTGAGGGTCGCGGGAATCCGATGGATACGAGATGCACAGGACCGGTTATTATGACGACACTTGGGGTAGGCCTATGTCGAGCAGTACACGTCTTTCAGCTGAAATGGTGATGATGAAATGACGATTGATATGAAAGAGACAAGTAGCGTACAGGTTGTGTGACGATTTACAGGACAGAATGGAATAATGAAATATATAACAAGAGGGAGGGGTCCAGTGTAGATGATTTAGATGTTACTCTAGTCTGATGTTTACTGATGAAAGAAAACAATAGGTTTCTTGATTACAGACTTTCTTTCTGAATTCTAATTTTATAGCAAAAACTCGAAGCTAAATACAGAAAATAATGAATAAAAGAAGTATCCATTTCATTCAATCAAAAATGAAAACAAAACACGGGCACATTAGCAACCGGTGTGCATTGCATACTCGTAGGTAGGTACTCCTCATCAGGTAAGAAAAGTCGGTATATCAATTAAACCATGTGTAATGATGAAGGAACAACTTCCAGTAATGAGATATAACTTGATACCGTAGGAATACCAACCCTTGAGCTTGCCGCAATTTGAAGAAGTTTGCGGTTTTGTGTGGTAAGAAATTATAATAAATCAAGAAAAATATGTTTTATTTTTTCTCAAACATATTACTGGTTGCTTTTTTATATTGTTTTTTTTTTGTAATCATTATATTAATGTGCCATTTTTCTATGAAAATACAAACGACAAAGGAGGATGGACATTATGCGTAATGCATGTAAATATCGAAGTCATAATTTATTATGAAATGGCTTTTAGTGAGTTACATATTATGATAAACTGACTACAGAAAATCATACATGCAATGTAGTGTTTAAATTTCAACTTAATTTTAATAATTTTAATATTGACATAAAAATTGTGTTTTTAAAAAAACCTATTTGCAAAATAAATATCATTTATAGAATTCATATTATTATTCCTATTTGTTCCTATAAAATTACTACAACAGAAACTGAACGCATACAAGAAATAGAACTAAATATACAACTTTGCAAACTCATTGAATTGATCCCACAATCGCGACTCCCCTATAAATTAGACATGTGTTTTACTTGTATCTCAACATTCTCAACCACGTGTAATTTATGCAAAACTAGGTAACCTTCACAAACAGGGAACATCGTTAACTCGCATCTTTACTAACGATTATTATACTATTGGCAGTAATTGGGTTTGTTACTGCGTTCCCATACGGGTACTAGGGTTACCAACGCCCAAAATAATTTACAGTAAGGTTTGAAAACGAAACAAAATATGGACAGATATTCGTTTCTTGATTTATACATTGTTCCTTTTTGTGCTATCCGAAAACATGACAGAAAAATAGACTTGTATTTTTTCTAATTAAAAAGGCATGAAACCTTAATGAGGATTAATTAAAACAAGTAGCTGTCATTACCGTCATACTTAACAAGTTGCAATAAAAACAACAACAATAAACCCCGTAAAAAATAAACTTTTAAACGTTGAACATTGTTTTTTGTTAAAAAGGCAAATTAAAAAAAACTGGTTCACGACAGCCCTTATTATCAAGCGTGCGTGTCAGGAGTCAGCCATCTTTACGATCAACTTATGTGACGTAAGCACGCGAACCCGGGAACTATACTTATTCGTTATGTCGGCTTACGTAAGCATACACTGCCCTTTTAAAATAAAAGAGACTCATCAAAGTTCTTAATAAGACCACAATGTATACTCAATAACGGCCAACATTGGTCATTGTATTAGACCTTATTTATCGACCGGCATTTCTCACTATTGCCTACCACTTAGTAATTAAAATTATAATTTAAAAATTACTCTTTTAAACATTTAATTTACGCAAAGAGGCTTGTGAAACATCATTTTGATATTGTAATTTGAGTTAATTACGCAAAGTTATGCATCAACGCCTTACGCCTATATTATGGCAGTAATTAAATGAATTAATGAAGCAATTATCGATTTAACGTTAATTTTTGTGCCCCTTCCACAATACCTAAAGGTAGTAGGTACGGTAGGTGGCTACTTGGTTCGGCATTTGTTTTATTCGTGACTTCGCTTTGCCTAGTTATACTACGAGTAAAAGATTTGTTCATTTTTCAAGAACAAAAAGTATACACTCTGCGATGGTGCAGCTTTGTATGACTTTAAGAGCTTCAGTAATAAGATCTTACTTTGTTCTTTAGTTAACATGACAATTTTAAACCGAACTTGATTCACCTCAATAATGGGTTTTGTTCATTGATTTGATCGAAACCGGGTGAATTACCATGTGGGTTAAGTTTATTAAAAAGTTAGCTATTTACAGACATGATAAGTCACTCCTCCCTACATATAGGTAGTTATGACAGACCGCGTGATTTTATAATACAATATATTAAGTTTATTGTTCATAACAGAATCTCTATTCAAAAAATTATCAAGACAATATAAATTATATTTATTTGTTTTACAAACACGGATGTGGTAATATTAGATTTTATTGACATTATAGTTACATCATAAATATGTGGGAGTGGGCAACGGTTAAATATTTGTAAAATACTGTACTTTATCATCGTTTAGTATAGATCGAGAGTGTAAAAGGGAACGTACTAGTAGAGTCAAGTCAATTGTAACAAAATCAGTGTAAACTGGCCTCTTAGCAAAGGATCTAATTATAAGAAGTTCTAGATTAGACTCTGGTAAATATCACCGGAAAATTGCAAACGCCGCGCCGTAAGATTGTGACATATCGCTAGAAATTGTAAACAATTTTTTCCAAATAAGTCACGGTCATATATTTAAGAAAGCCATTCCGCTTCCCTACAGATCTAATTTATAGTGAGCTTGCGGTCTTAAGAGTACGACAACTATATATTTTAAGTGCTACACTAAACGTACACAAAACCCTAAAATACAGATCCGATTACAATAAAATAATCTCTAAACGCGTCCTCCATATTCCTCTTCCCGAAGCAGACAGTCTGTTGGTCAGGAGATGCCCCTTTTACTCTCATTTTCAAATTTACAATAAAATCAGCAAGAGCTTCAATATCAAAGACCTAAAGAATTTTACGTGTAAAAAAACCTTAATTAACTGGCTTGCTCTTTTATCGTACGAACAGACAGAGGAAATTTTAAAGTAACACAGAACTACTCCAGTCAAGCAATAAAGAAACACAATATGGCAATAGTATATGGCACATATAAATACACACATACACTACACACATACACTACACACGTACACTACACACATACACTACACACATACACTACACACAAAAACCTTTATTTTAAGTTAGCTTGTTTTTATCCTATTTTTACTTTTTATTATTCATTTTGTTGTTTCATTGTTTACAACAACCTCTTCGATAAATATAAAAAAATAAACCGAATTCCTACATGTCCGCCCGATACAATGCTATTATAGATTAAAGTTATCTCAACTCAGGTCCCCAAGATACAGGTTCTACCTAGTTTGGGGACCACCATCTAAATATATGTATAATTAATAATTAGTTACAGACAATATTAATCATTATATAATAGTTTTAAGGTATTCTTTATTTACTGTAACAATGAACAATAAACATTATTCTTATTCTTATTCTTATTCTTATTCTTATTCTTATTCTTATATTTTAAACTAATGAATTTGGATGTGATTTATCGTATACAAAATGATTTTTTCATAATATATCAAAAAATTATAAGCAAATAACGATTTATTATAAACATACATCAAACTAGTGCGATTCACTATCAACGATTGCATCAATGCTTACCATCAGGTAGGATCGTAGTCAAGTAATAGTTTATATCATAAAAAAAAACATACCAAGTGAGTAATTTTACACTACTTAGTTCATATCTAGAGTTCTATAAGCCTAAACGTAATTATTATTAAGTAGTAACATTGTCGTTTTCTTAAGTACTGTTTAATACACGGTTGCATTGAGCTGAGCTGCACACATCTACACTTAAATGTCGTTACCCGCGGCTAAGCACCTTTGAGTACAATGTTATTAGTAGCAGAAATAGTGAAGAGAAAACTTATCGCGTAGGGATACAAGGATGTTTCTTCAATTATTTTAAAGATTAACTAGTGTTGGGGAAAAAGCCCTAGGATGTTGGTCTGCTGAGGCCACCTACTAGACAAATGATACAGGCACGTATACACAATGCTGTTTTTATGGTAAATTAAATTAAATGCTACCATTTTTTTTTCTATATAGATAAACATAAATGCTCGTTGTCCTTTATACAGATTATGTATTTTCTTGACTGTAAATTTTCTATTGGATTGATTAAAAAAGAATCATAAAATTTCATTATATATTTTTTTTTTATCCGACTGTGGTGGGCCCAAAAGTAGGATTTAATACTGTCTGACGTTGTCTTCTAAGGTTGGATATCTATATTGATAGTTCGATTTGATTGAAAAATATTGATTAAGCCTACTATTAAGTTAGTCGGTATCTTTCTGGGCATCCCACGCACATTTTTCTTTATTACATTTTATTGTCTGTATGACAAATTATTGTTGTGTGGTCTAACAATAAATCAACTTGAATTCCATAATATTGATGTTGCCATCAAATGAATTGATAATATTGATTGAAATAATATTGATATCATAATAAACTATCTTTGACTTATAGGCAAAATAAGAAAAAAAGTATTAATAAATTAATGATTTTACCTAACGACTGAGTACAAAAACATAAAAAGTAATTTTTCAAAATCGTGTTCCGCGGTTTTTTTTATAATCGGCCATGACCATCGACCATTTTCAGCCCGCCATTTGCGTTGCATTTTCGCTGTTCATTTTACTGACAACACTAGCCAATATGGCGTAGGACTTAAGGCCAAATTCACGCGACAAGTAAATTATCTTTACAATTACACGCTTCAGACCACAACATGGTCGTAATTGGATAAAGAGGAGGTATATTTTTATTAGCCATCGGGTGTAAGTAGGTAATTAATGTGACCTCTGCGGAAAATATGATATTGCTGAACTTATTAATTTTGTTTATGCTCCGAGTTATTGTTAATTGATCGATGTTTTTATAGGTACTTATGACCTTTCGTCTTCATTAAAGGTTGAATTCATTCTACTTTTAATTAATAAATAATATATCAGGTGGTCCCGGTTGTCATTCATATTTCTTTGACAGTCGTTATAGGTAAGTCAGACGCCAGAAAGTCTGATCATCAGTCTATCCAAGGAGTATCGTGTTGCCCAGTAACTGGGTTGTGGAGGTCTGATAGGCAGTCGCTTCATGTTAGACACGGGTATTGACCCCAAGCTAGTTGAAAAATGGCTGATGATTTCAGGAGCTAAAAATGAATTGCTAATCGTTTTACAGGAAGAAGGCACCTTACTAGATGTTGTTTAAAAATCATTTTTTAAATCTTTTTAATTTATTTATGTAAGTACACACAAACACTTAAAAATTAAAAGAAGAAATACAGAGAAGAGCACAAAGATACTGCTTATTTCAAATGAAATTTCTGCCAGCAGATATCACACAGCAGATATGACAGGAGAGTTGGATGAGAGATGTAGACACAGTGTATACAAATAAGTTAGAAAAAATAAAAATATATGTACTATATTATCTAAATTAAATCATATATCTAATACTTACGTAAAAATATCAATAACAGTGAACAACACATAAATAGAAACAATATCTACATACATTAAGTTATAAAAATATATATCTATAATTTATAACTTTACAAGATGGTAGGGTAATGTAGGTACTTGGACTAGCTTTTTGAAGAAAGAAAGAAAGAAAAGTTAGCGTTTAATTTATTTATGGTATTTATTGGAATATATTATCATCGGGATAATATATTCTGTATAGACAAAATACCATAAATAATTTATTTAATTCAAATTAGTTATAAGTACAGGTACGTAACACATATACATGTATATACTAACTAGCCTACCCGCAAACTTGTATCCATTATGTATGTATAATAATACAATAAAGCGTTCCAGCCTCATCTATGTTGAAAATCTTGTCAAGTGCTTTCTTCCCGTATAAACTTATACTCCTACCTTCCTTATTCATAAAGATTTAGTATTTATTAAAGCTTTAAATAGTACTGAGCAGTGGTGGCCGAGTGGTAACGGCCCCGACTTACGAGTTGTAGGTCGCGGGTCCACCCAGCCAGGCGCATTACTTTGTGTAATTTATTTCATCACCACTGCTCCCAAAACGGTGAAGGAAAACATCTTGAGGAAACCGGCATGTCCTGGAACCAAAAAATTCGAAGACACCATTCACCAACCCGCACTGGGCCCGCGTGGTGGTTTACGGCCAATTCCCTCTTCTAGAGAGGAGGCCTGAGTCCCAGCAGTGGGAACATTAAAAAGGCTGATTATGCTATTAAATGCTATACTAAATAGCAAAGAAAGGTGCCAAACAATTTTTCTTGGCAATATTACATTGACAAATTAGCAATCAATCGGAGTTAAGCCTTGGTTTGAATTTATTCATCTATGGATGGCCCATCTCTTGAGGTGGACTAGGTATATTCTCTAACTAACTCAATTTAACTTAAAATATTATATTTTTGTCATAAAAAAATTAATTAGTGTCTTTTTTTTAGGTGGGAAACCATTCCTATGACTTCTTCCACTCTAAGGCGGAGCGCAAGGGCGTGTCAGACTTTTGCTAACTAAAACACACTCCTAGGTTTCTTTCAGAAGCGTACCCATGGCCCCAGTATTATTCGATACTGCTGGGTTTTGCTAACATGAAATTCTTTTTACGTACCGCGTACGTTTAACAAGCAATATTTTAAAATGTACCTTTTGCTGGTCGAAGCGAATTAATAAGAGATTTTCCGTTATTGACACCAGGTAGCGCTAATGCATTTTTTGTGCGAACTAGCTGACCCGTGTCCACTTTGATGGACGTCAAACATTTTTGGCGAAAGAAATCATTAATCACAGTCGAATATTGTTGCTTTTTATTGGTGAAAGAATTTTCAAAGTCCTTTCAGTAGTTACAGAGATTACTTCCTACAAACAAACTCATAAATTTTACCTCTTTACAATATTATTAATGTAGATGAACGTTTATTTATCGAGTCTGTTGTAAATTCGTACCTACTAAGGCCATAGATTCCGAACCTGTCCACTAAAAGATAATTTCGCGTAAACCTTCAAGTAAGTAAGTAAATATTATACAATTTAATTTGTTAGTATATGTATAAATAACTCAAAGTTTTGTAATTTTAGTACTTAGTAGATAATTTTGTATACTCAGAGTAATGAGCCGTGGCAACCGTTTGTGCTCAACTGGCTTCTGCTAGTGGCTTCGCCCGCATAAATATCGCAAATGATTCCAAAATATATCTCTCTCTTGACATAAAATTCCATTTTCTATTTCAGGATTTGGTCTACTTGTGTGCCAAGTTTCAGCCAAATCGGTCCAGTCATTAAGACGTGAAGAGGGAACAAACAGACAGACAGAGTTACTTTCACATTTATAATATTAGAACTTATAGATTGTTTGTCAGGTCCACAGAGCAATAAAGCGCCTCGAGACGGCATTGCCAAAACATTACATACAAATCAAAGGTGTCAGTGAGCGTCACCTTTAATTTTTCAAAAGAACCGCCGCAAAATAACAGAATGAATTCGTGCTCCATTTTTTAAATTAAATTATTCTTATTTTAGAACAAAGTCCCCCACCGCGTATATCTGCCAGTTTGCGATAAACTCAAAAACTATTTAACAAATTATCAAGCGGTTTTCATCAAAAGACAGGCTGATCCATGAGGTAGGTTTAGATGACAATACAAGCATATTATAGTAAAGAAAAACCGAGAATTTCAAAGATTTTTAAGAACCATGCGAAGGTGGGGTAAGTCATTCGTTAATAATATAATAATTAATAAATTGTTAAGTTTATTTAGTATGTAATAGTTCATTTAAGTGTCTTAGAATGTTTTTTTTAACATAAATTATGCACTTTAATTTTATATTTTTTAATTTAGTTAATATTATATTGTGTGCTTAATGTGTTGTCTTATAACTGAAGAAGAACACTTGAAACCGCCATTTGTAATATTGTAATTTGAATTATATCAGTGTATCCTTTGTAGGTGGTATAAATAAAAAAAACGATATTGACGGCACTTGACAATAGTGACTATAGCATTGACAGCTAATGCCCAGCGTATATTGCACAATAAGGCATCTTCTTCATGATTCCGTACTCTATGGCTAGGTCAAAAGGCAATAAGTGTCAAGAGCCAATATTAACATGATGATACAATATTACTAAATGGGTTTGAAAGGGCAGATGGACTACATAGGTAGGTACAGTCAACGTACATCAGTGATTGATAAAGAATTTTTTATCGTAGCAATAAGAGCGATTTTTGAAGATTTGTTAATAACGAAAAAAATAAAAAGAGAGACCTGCCTGAGGCTCTATCACGAGACCTTAACGAGATCTATTTGACGACCTAAACTAAACTGTTAAAGCATAGTATAGCATAGTCGGACTTATAATGTTCCCACTGTTGGGACTCGGGCCTCCTCTCTAGGAAAGGGAATAAACCATAATCCACCACGCGGGGCCAGTGCGGGTCGGTGAATGTCACATGTCTTCGAATTTTTGGTTCCGTTTTGAGGGAACTCTTACTTAAAGGGATTTTTTTTTTTTAAGGTGGGAAAATCATCTAATGACAAATCCCGCTCTTGGGCGGAGCGAGAGATAGTGTCAGACTTGTACTGACTAAAAACCCACTCCTGTTCCTTCGTTGCCTTCGTCCCAGGGCCAAACTAAAGGGATGGAGTATCCAATACTATACTGAGTGTTTTTGCAGATACTTAGGTGGGAGTCCCCCATGCTGCAAAGATGGGTGCGGCTTCATGTCAAAGTATAGTCGTGTGATTTGTGTCGTTATTGCTTACTAATATTAGTTTTTAAGATAATTGTTACTTACTAACAAAATATGGACCTCATCCGAAATAAATGTTTTATTATATAATTATTTATTATATAGGTTGTATAGCGTCATCCCGCTTGCTAGCTCGCGCACCTGACATTTTAACACGTCCATGGTAAGGCCCCAGTGAGTATGTCACAGGAAAATTCGTTGATACAGAGTTTTTCAAAAATGTCTATGCTATTGTAATTTAAATTACCTACCGGTTTCATTAAATACCTATTTAGTTGATACAAATAGATGTCAGATTACCAAATCTTAATCGAGAAATAATTGGTTCTCTCTGAATCAAGCGGTTTCACGTAAAAACATTAATGCAGATGAACAGAAGAACTTCGCTAATCCGTGAGAGCGGAATCTTTTGAACTTGCATGACCAACTAAAATCCTCTTTAAGCAATTTACAATAAGAACTAGAATTATCTCCAACTGCTAATATTCTTGGTAACAAAGTTACTTTTTTAAACTGGTTCATACGAAAATCGCCTTTATGAGGACGTGCTAAGGTTGGTGGGTTGTGTTTGTGTTAAGTGTGTGTGTTGCTAAGTGATCTAGTACACTGGAGATCATGATCGGGCGCCCGAGGCCGCCTCATTAAAGTGAACTAACGATGTAATTGGCACACAGTTGTAGTAACCGCTAAAGTACAAAATTGGATGATTTCGAAAAAGTACAATCGTTTTAAATACAGCTATTCTCTTTATTTAATCATTCAGTAAAATTAATTGTAATAAGTTATTCTAAAACCATTAAACAATTTACGCTAATTTAACTTTATTTTGCTTATTAATTATCTACCATAATTTCAGTATATGTAGGTAACGTAAAAAATAAAAACTGATGAACTCCATTTAACTATCTACTTAATTAATAATTTTGCTTTTGAAACTTAACTTTCTTACTTCAAAATAACATCGACTGGCAAAAAAATAAAATAAAAATCAATAGCAATTAAAACGTTTTATTAGTAATTACAGTTTTTGCCTGTTTCGATACTTGAACCGTAACAGCTGCTAGGCTGATGCCGTCTATACACGCACTACACGCTAAGCAGTTTAATTGCAGTCTTACTCAATAACGTGTTGTGTCGCACTGTCGCCAGTGGCGGGGCTGAGTTTTCAAAACATTTTACGGGTTTACTTTATCCAACTTAATAAAAAGGTTTTAATTTTTTTTTTTTTTTTAGAGTCAAACATACCATTAAAAATGCATAAGTGCTTAAACAAGTCTCTATTAAAATACCTATTAAAAATATTAGAATTATTTTGCAAAAAATATACTATCAACTTGAATAAGATTCAGCTGGTTCACCATCTGTATTAATAATTTAATTGATACTATTGACAAACACTGAAAGCCCGACTTCCTAAACTAGTAACTTCCTCGCCCTCTCGATTTCCATGTTCCCCCGCAGCACTAACAACTGGCAGTCACGCTAAACGGCCAGGTTATGTCGCGGAACAATGTCGTGTTGCCAGTGGCGCACCCTGCCGGTCGGCTTGCTAAGTTGTCCGTTATACCAAATTATATGTAGGTACAATCAGTGCAGCTCAGATTGTGCTTAAAATTTACCGAACACTTTACCTGCCTACTCATCAGAGCCCTCCCACGAGTTCTTAGCGCGATCCATTTTACGGTCTAAACTGAACTGTTAAAGGGATGAGAGGGAGATATAGAGTGTATATCTCCATCCCTCTTTTTCGTTCACACGCCTGACATTTTAACACGTCATGGTGTTTCGTTAAGACTTTCCAAAATTTACCCTCTAAGGGTATATAACGGATCCACAGTTTGTATGGAGAAACCTGGTGAAAACTTGGTGATGCCGCCTGGCAAAGGCTAGTCACTTGAATTGTACTAAAGTTGTCAAAAAATAAAAGGCCCGTTTTGACATTTTTGTTTTTTGGCTACCTAGCGGCTTGTCCGGTATAGTGTAGCTACTACTAAAATAGTTAAAACAGCTACTATTACACCGCCGGAACCCTATTATTATTTTATTGTTTTTTTCAGTTTCGTTCCAAGTTACACAAATGTATATGTATGTAACTATGTGTATGTTGTTTTTCTCAAATGTCAAAACGAGCCTTTTATTTTTTAACGAGTTTACACATGGAAATGACACAGAACTAATCAAATCAGGCACTACACCTCACACAAAACTACACCATCTCTTTATCACCGATCCCACTTGCCTTTGAAAAAGCAACGTGAAAGCAATAATTACATATGTTAATAGGTTCGCGAATCAGCGGCGATTAGTCTCCAATTACGTTAACACCAAACAAGCCGTAGTGTCTAAGTGGTCTATCACCGTAATTAAAATATTATAGTCGCGAGTGAAAATAACAGCATGGCATGTCCGCTTTCTAACTACCTGATGGTGTAACTATGCAATTATTGAAAAAACTATACTAACGAGTCGAGCAGTTTATGTGTGAGATCTCCTAATGAAGTGAGATGGTAAATTGTGAAGGATTTAAGTGTTGCAATTTTTTTTCTCACTGTTAATTGCATCTCTTGTAATTCAGTGTCGACAGTAATGCTGCTCAAAAAAGAATAGACAGTATAATATGTAATTATATACATATTATTGTATTCAAATTATACATGTATGTTTGTTTTAGCTATGTGAGCACCTACTCTACTACTAAAGACTTGGTAAACGTTGTTCTGCCATTTAACCTTTCGTATACCGTAATTAGAGACACAATAGATATACCACGAGAAAGCGAACGCCGGCGTTAGCTAGGGGTATAAGAATTAAAACATCAAAGAAAAATATGGGGGTTGAGGATAGGAGGGTAAAATATAGTCCTAACCTAACCGTAACCTATTCTCAGCACTACCAACACACACAACAGTTTCGGATCAGAGTTCGATAATAAAACACACGACACGAGATTTTTAAATACGAGTAATAAATACAAGTAGGTATATACTTTTTTATGCACCTGATAGAGGATGCCTTTTTGAGTCAGAGAAAGAAAAGAAAGGAAAAACGTTTATTCGTGCCTCATACAATCATATAAACTAAAAATACACAATGAAAAAAGAAAAAATAATTTAAGTTATAATCAGTGCGAGGCCAAAAAGGCGCCTAACTCAGCCTGACTCAGACTAGTAGAGAATACCTTTTAATGGTGTGAAGTCATCAAATATCTTCTCCCGTTCTGGGAGAGGGAGTGTCAGACTTTTGCGTACTAAAACGCTCCTGTGTACACTCTGTTGACAGCGCATTGTACCTACCTATTACACGCGTGCTTCTCTTCACTCAGAGCGGTAAAAGTCACATGAGGACCCACCTCAAATAAATAAGGTCTCTATTCACACAAAAAAAATAATTAGATTTTGCAACAGTTCGCATACAATCGGGTGTTATTTATTGACAGTTAAAAATCAATTTAAAAGACTTAAAGTGCACTTTTTTTATTAAAACTTGGTATATCCCGCTATATAGTGAATCATACCATTTTGTAAGTACACAACGTTTGACGGTACCTACGGTTGGACTGAGCGATGGACTGCCGTGCTGAGTGTCGCAAGTTCGATTCCCGATCCGGGACGGGACCAATATTTGTACGGCTTACAGATAAGTGTCCCGGGTCTTGTGTATGTGAGTTTATTACATGTTTGTGAATGCATCTACGATACAGGAATTATTCCTAGTGTGGGGAAAAGTATAAAAAAAAAACATACAAGTCCTAACAAACCATAACCTATTAAACGAAATCACGAATAAAAAGCTGGCTTGATTAAGAATTTCTAACTTGAAAATCTAGTTATATTTATTATTTGGAGAGAATCGGTGAATTTACTAAATTGATACGCTATAACTACGTATAAACTTCTTTTAATATTTTTTCTCAGTCAATAGATTTCGTCCGACACCTATTAAATTTCGAATTTTTGAAAATTTATTTAGACTTTTGGCTCTGCACGGTTTGTGCATTCAGCCAGTATCTAGTTTAGAAAGTATTTAGTTTTTTGATACAGAATACGGTCGCTTTATTTTGCAAAAACATTAGATCGTGTTACATCCGTACTCTACTGTTTTTGCAGTATTTGGCAGAAAATTGATCGAGTCAGGCTTCTCAGCAAGCTTTGCCTCCGTTTTTGTCAATGCAACAATAAAATTCTCAGCTCCATTTTAACAAGATCACACCTGTTTCAATGATTAGATTGTCCAGTTATGCAGACATTTGAGATAAAACATCATAACCAATTTTATATATCATCACAATATCCATTAAGAATTAATTTGCGAATAATCACCCGCCACTGGATTTCATTCGAAATAATCCCGCCAAATATTCGTATACCTAAATACTTCATTACGTACTACGCGTACCTATGTGGGACAATCGAGAGTTTATGGATTAACCACTTAGCTTTTTCTTTTAAAGTTTAAGTAATATTTGTTCTGACTTCATCATCATCATTTCAGCCGAAAGACATCCACTGTTGGACATGGGCCTCCCCCAAATGTCGCCACAATGACCGGTTCTGAGCGTCTCGCATCCATCGGATTCCCGCGACCCTCACCAGACCTCATAGACTTGGTAATGAATATTTGACCATAAACTTATAGAAAGTAAGACTTCCTCTTTGTTTTCTCACACACTCCTTTGAAGCCTCCTTTTATGACCACCTTTCAGCAGAAGTTTATCTTAAACTACTTAAGAAGACTATTAAAATGAAATCCAACAACAGTGACCTTTATAAATGCCAAACTTTCCACCACAAAATTGGAGTCACCAATAAGACATCCTCGGCCCGGGGCAACAGCCACATTATCGTTTTTAAACTAGCTCCAATCACGAGGTAATGTGTTTTAAATATGACGGACATAACACCGCGGCGTCTTTGATTTAAAACGGGACATATACTTGGTTATGACTTAGTTTTGTAACTGGTTTTTGGACAACATTTTTTTTTTAAAGCCAGAAAAAAAAAACAGTCTTTAATTTGGCTACAACTTCGATGCAAAACTTAGATCTATAGATGATAAAAAAATATTCATTGCAACACAAAACATACGAATCACAATTACATTATACAGAATTTAGCACTTACACAAAAACAAACAATAAAAATATATAATGAAAATTACCACTTAAAGCAAAAAAAAAGCAAATAACAATATTTTTCATGTAACAATAAGCACAAAAATAAAATAAAGAAAACAATAAAATTAGAAATACTGTGTGTGGGTACTGGGAACTTGGTCATTGTAATCTGTACAGGCATACATTCGCTAGTGATCTGGAATCTATCTAATTAGCCTATTATATCCCACTACTGGGCAAGCCTCCCTCCTTTTTCGACACACATCTGTCTTCAGCCTTTGCTGGCCAGTCCCTCCCGTAAGAGGCTGGTGCATCTATCCACCTTCGTCTTGATCTATCGCGAAATGTATTGGCTCTTTTATCCTATTTGGCATATACATAAGTAATAAAAATATTAAAATTTGATTCATTGAAGTCTAGAAGCTACCGATTTTGCACAAGAGTTAAAAAAATATGTATTTTTTTAAGGAGTTAAATGGAGCATGAACGTTTATTTGGCATTTCATCATTTTTGTCGTTGGAAAAACCCATTGGTCTCCTGGATGGGATTCCCTTTTATGTTAAAATAGCTTGTTAAGTAAGACGTATCACTATCTAAAAACACCTAAATTCAAATCGTTTCTAACTAATAATTTTAACAAAATCATATTTATAATCATCACACTTCCATTAAAAAACAAATTAGGAACAGAGAAACACGTCCATAGATCATAGGTGATTAAAGATAATTATAAAAACCAATAGTATCGCATAGTTTATGATATCGACTCTCACTAAACCTTGTAGACGAATAAATTCTTTATTTATTAGGTAGCTGGCAGACTTGTACATATTTTGGCAAGTTCAAGAAGCTATTAGGAATGTCTGAAGCGATTCAGAAAAATACCCAAATTGATTTTAAATTAAGCGATGCAAGTCTGATTATACTCCTTGGACTCTTCTATCATACATACATACTCATTATAAAAATCACATTATTCAAAACATTTCATAGCCAGAAGCAGCTATTACCAATAATAATCTCAAACTGCTATAAAACAGTAGCAGATTTAGATCATAACATAAGTAATAGCTGTCAAGTCTATAATCTGTGTCATAATACCGCCGAAAGAATTTTATTTTTAACATCATCTTAAAGAGAAAACTGCGAGTAATTACACATCAAAACCGACTATAAAAACTAAAGGCTTAACTCTGAAAATAAAAATTAAAAAATATATCTTCCACTTTTTATCATCACTTATAAGTTTTTTCAACAAAAAACCAATTTGGTCGGTTCTAGTTAATATAAATTTAGTAAGTAGCCATGATGTGCCATAAAATGACGAGAATGACGTCATAAAATGTCGTATTAAAGCCTTAGTTAATGAGCACGGCGGCACTATTGAAGATAAGTTGCAAAAGCGTCGAGATTCTTATTAAGTAGATATGCTAATTTTAGTAATTTTATTAATTTAATGCGGAGATCGGATTTGACGCGCGGAGATTATTGACAGCATGCTTTATATCGTATGTAGATATAATGCTACGTTAATGTGGTTCTCGTAAATAAAAAATCGTTTAAAAATTTTTGTGAGATGATGGAGTTCATTCCGTAATTAGTGAGTAATTTTTAGTAGAAAATGTCTTCTCAAGTATGTAACTGCTTACGGACTGAAAAAAAATTTGGCTGGTTTTCCCCCTAAGGTATAACAGTGGTGAACCTATAGAAAGGCACAATACCAGAGTTACGTGATTGTTCCAGAGCTGAGGATTTTTCCGGATGCAGTAAGAGCTTGATACTCCCTCTCGCTCCAATTAGAGCAGGAGAAGTTATTTGATCCAAAAAAGCCCCACTTGGACAGTTGTAACTAACAGTTTATTCTATAATGATAAGTTATTAGTTAAAGACTAATTTAACATACAGCAGAGTCTTAACTCACGCCAATGTATCCAGAAAGTTCTAACGTCATTGCCTGTCTACGTTCCGACTATAAATCCGTCATTAGTCTTCATTTCATTGTTAATAAACGTGACGTCGTCGTCCCAACCAGCTTCCGTGAGGCTAATAGCTGTCATTTTATCAAAATCTTTAAAGCATTAGTTACACTAAATGGTTACTTGTTACGTGTACTTATTCGCATACCATGATTAGCACGGTGCGTATTGTGAAGAGGTAAATTTAGATATCACACGTGTACCGGTAGATACTGCGTTCCTACCGCTGTGATAACGGTAGGAACTGTGGGTAAGGTAGTGGGAGATTTTGAATTTACAACGACAAGCTGGCCCTATACACCTTTTCCGATTTTCGTGGTAGATGAAGTGGCCTCATATTTTTAGGTAAAAATAAATGGTTGCTCTCTGTCACAAATTATCAAAAAATAAGATAGTTTGTGTTGCGCGCCAAATATACACATAGTACCTACCTATTTGTGTTAAAAAAATTCGAATCTTTCGCATTTATGATAGGTAATTAAAAAATCATTATTCGAGAACGTTTCGTTAAATTTCGCAGAATGTCTTCTTTTTACCATGACTCTTCAACAGCATCAGACTCAAGCACCAATTAAATGCCCTCAAAAATCAGGTCTTTATTATCGAGTTAAGATACTCCGACAGTTTAATGCAAGGCGTATTCATTTCCGTGTCAACGATGATTACGGCACAATCAGGTGTCGGGTTCGATTTTAGACAGTTGTAAAATCGAAAGTGGGAGCCAGATAGTCTCGCCTCTCTCGGCCAGGCCGAGTGCCCGACGGTCGGCTTAATCGCTCTTTAATAGCAGCGGCACTTTACAAAGAGCGGGTTCTTCGCCAGTGGCGTACGGAAGGACCAGGAATGCGTTTTGAAATATTCTAATTGCTTAATACCGCCCTTGTGTTGCGTTGTTTTAGGTGTTAGTCATAATCATAAGTGTGGGTGTTCGTTTTAATCCTAATCTTTCATTAATTGTCACTTTTTTTACAACAAACAACAGGTTTATCTTTTTCTAATCGTGGTTTCGAAATCTTTTTCAAAACATCGAAAATTTTCGCACACAAAGTTTTCTGTTTTCATTTTTCGTTGTATTATAATGTCGGCATCAATGGAAAGCCGCAGCTTGTGAGTGGGTGTCATGAATGGCTCGACACAATGGTGTTATTACGGCTTGAGCGGGGATCGGTGGGCCCGCCAAGCGATGTCTCAACTCTCGAGATGGGTCTTTAATAGATGGATACCGACTTTATTGGAATGATAAGAGCGTTATAAAAGCGATGAGTATTAGAAGGACGTTGAAGGACATACGTTTTATCTCGAAGATGCTTTTAAGTGGCTTTTGACAAGAAAGTGTTAGTCGTGGCCCAGTGATAACGGCCACGACTACGTACATTGTCACACTCAGGCAGGTTCTTTACTTCGTGTAATTTCATATTCATATAGAGAGGAGGCTCGAGTCTGACTTTATACAAGTAACCGCCAATTATAGAGTTGTATATAACAGCACAAGACATATTAATCTCGTCACAAAACATTAATTGCGTTATATGGCTGCAATAAGGTTTATTATGTCTCGATGACAATGGACAACTGTTAAAAATGAGTCGATACTGAATAGTCCCGCATAAAAGCATTGAGCGCTGATGAGCTTGAACAACTCGACCTACGTGTCGATGTCGACTAAGTACAATCGAAAGTTATCGATAATTAATCGGTACAGCACTAACCTAGCACGAAACTAGGGAACTATGGGACTATCCAACCGGTTTTCTAATGCCGTAAATTAGAGTTACTTTAATAAAATCGAGACTGCATCTTTATTAGAAAAATTATGTTTAACTCCAGTAGCTGTGAGTTGTGAGACATTTATTACGTCGCTTATAAATTTTTATTGTTAATAGGTTAATGGAACACGCAACTAATAAATTATTTAACGCAATAAGGATTAATGTACTTCAAAACTACCGGCATGTAAGTCAGGCTAAGATTAGCGAATTCGTTATACTTTTTTGTAGGATTGAAATCTCGTAAATCTATTCGATTTCATTTGGATTTTAATCGAGCATTTTTTTTTTAATTTCTCGCCAGGCAGAGGCACTAACACCCGCTGTTCGTCATATCGCTGTACGTGACCGCGGCCTTCTTTGAAATACATCCTTTTTTCTTTTAACATTTACACGTTTTTTTACTTTTTATTTTTGTTATTGGTTACAATATTATCTGGCGGCTACCGGTCGAAGCAAAGGGCTGTTATAATTTAGTTTTATTTATGCAAAATAAAAGTGATTCTGGTGAGATTTATAGAGGCGCGGGTGGCCCTGTAGCTTTAATATTATATTAAGAGAGAGTTTTAATATGTTCGTTTGTCATTTGTTTTTAGCATTTAATTTGGTTTCTTGTGTTTTGCATACATTGTAAGCTGAATACAAGATTAAAAAGATTTCCCATTGATTTTCTTGCTTTTGAACCATGTCTATTTAAAGTACTGATTTTAAAGCTTCAGATAATATATCATACTTATATTTTTTATCACCAATAGAAAATTTAGGAAAAATCGAAGCGGCACAAAATTATGAATGCACGTACAAATAGCAATTCTGTTTCTAAAGTTTGTCTGTCGGTAAATCAACAGTGCGCGAAATTATTTCGCTTTCAGAGTAAAATAAACACAAATGAAAACAGTTTCAAAATGAAAATCTTAGTTTTCCTTTTTAACCGACTTCAAAAAAGGAGGAGGTACTGAATATGGCAGAAGTTGTTTTTATCGTTTCTGTTTCATATCTAAACAATTTTGGTATATTCTGCGACATATATAATAAGTATACAAAACATTGTGTGAAAGATAACAGAGCTGAAAAGGGTAGCCTTTGTATGATAACTGCCAGAGAAGTATACTAAGGAGAAGAAGTGAATGCTGTCATAATTAAAATGTTATACTTAAGGGTAAAGTAATGATGATAAAGAAGACGCTTAGAAAATACTTATTTTTCGTTTATAGTTTCATTTAACATTAGATGTGCTACTTTATCATCCACAAAATTATAGTTTAACCTACTAAATTATTTTTGTGATAATTTTAGCTACCAAAATAGATAATGCAGGTTGGTATGATTTTGGAGATGTTAGCAAAACCTACTGGGGCCATGGGTTCGCTTCTGAAAGATAAATCTGGGGTCCTAGAACTCAAAGCAAAGATAGAACATAGGAGAGGGTTTTAGTCAGTAAAAGTCTGACACGCACTGCCGTTCCGCCCTAGAGCGGGAGAAGGAGAGTCATTGGATGATTTCTAACTTAAAAAATGTAGGTACAATGTTACGTACAATTTTGCACCCATACCAAGAACTTAGAACCATCATGAAAAACAACACTGCATATAATTAGACTCAAGTTGTTAGTCTAGAGTTCTGGTGCTTTCGAAAATCTGCATACTAGTCCGTTTTCCCGAGTGCACTGTTTGAGACAATTGCCGTAACCAATGCCTTAGCATGGAAACAATTTGAATTTATTACGAGAAACTTGCTTTTCTAGGGAATTCTATTCCAAATTCAAACTTGGAAGTTTGAAGTGCAAACCGTGTTTTTGGTTCTAACCTTTATGTTGCCGACGGAGATTTGAAATTAGAAGTGTGGAATGGAATAGTCCTTTATTGGTTCTTCGTAGTGGAATTAATAGCAAAGGTAAGCGATGCTACGCTGTTGTCAAAACTTTAATATGACAAATGGATAAAACGTTTTTATTTTTATTAATTTATTTAATAATTCTGGAGGGCTTACAGCTAAACAAAATACACTTTTCGCAATCAAAATGCTTAATGGGTTCACATTTTATTACTGTCACAATTTAAGATTGGTACACAATTATGCAAGGTCCTTTATTGCCGTCGGCATCAGTCAAAACTATAGAGTGTTCAAGACAGGTCATTCTGCTCACCCTAAAGTCGTAAAGGTGTAGGAGTACCAACATCGTAAACTAAATAACAAATGACTTTTAAAATGTTCTCTAAATCTCACAATAACGGCTGTTCTGTTCAGGTATTAGAAGGTCCCGAAACGAATCGCCACACACGTATCAGATTCGTCTTGGTATAGTAAAACAAGAAGATTGCATCGCACGGGAATCGAACCTGAGCTCGCGAGCCCGCCGCCGTCGCCGACGGGCCATTCATAAAATCCGGTATTAGAGACCAATATAAAATTTTATGCGTTTGTAATTGTAATAATTGTTCGTTTCCGGGTTAGAAGTGATTCTTTTCCATAATTTAAAGGAAATATTAACAAATAAAGACAATTTTGTTTATGTATGAGTTAAAAAGATATAAAAACGAGGATGTACTGTTATTCCTAACTAAAAATATTAACAGAACCGGAAAGTGTCAGCATGTCCCAAAATTAATTGTAATAAATTACTTACTTAGCCTTTTAATCATCTACCTACCAATAAGTAGAAAAAAAGAAAAATTCCAAACGGGCACAAACAGCAAAGCCTCGAACAACATTCTGCTAAAATGCAATAATCCCTAGACACCTCAAAACCTTACACCTCCAACGAACCAGGCTTTGAACCAAGAAGTATAAAACGAAATGGCACCGGCTGACGGGAGGGGTGTTAGAGCGAGACGGCATGCGCGGCGCGAGCGAGAGATCCGACAGCGGCCGGCTCAAAGCAGGCGGCAAACGCCAAAGGCGGCGGCGAGCGCTAATTGGAGAGCGCGCCGCTTCAAAGTCAGCCGCCCGCGAAGTTTATATTAGGCAGGTACACACTAGCTACGATTGATTAATTTCACCGCGAGATGGCGAGGCAATTAGTAAGCCTTTGTTAGGGTCACTCGAGACGTTTCTTGATGTGTTTCGGTCGAAGGTTTGTCGCGGTAGGAATCTTATTGGAGTGGGCGGAGGACAAGTCCGGACGTAAGGTTATGGGGCCCAAGTTGGAGAGATAGATGAAGGCGAAAGTAAAATGGAACTTGAGAAGGTTGAGGTTGGAAGTGTCAAAAGTATTTGCACTGTGATGGATTCAGAATCATTTTGAATCCATGAGTTCTTTCGTCGAAGAAGTCAGAGTCAGGAAAACACAATGACACTACGATCAACAACGATGGCTAAAAACGATATTATAACAACTGATAATTGTAAATCCATAGGTGCGAATGTGGTTAGTACAACTAAAAAGAATTATAAGTAGGTAGGTAATATGTTCGAGTATACACCTAGTTTTTATTTTTGCTACGCGTCTATCTTCCGTGAGTCCGTGCTTCCTCGTTCCAGTTGAGTAAGTAGTTAATGCAGAAAATTGCACTAACGCTGACAGCTAACAAGAATCCAATAAACCACTCAAAAACAAAGAGCCAACTAGAACAGAACACACAACAAACAATTTAACCGTCTTGGTTACCGATGACATGAAACTATGCAAAGAATTACAAAATGGTTACCGTGAACAGGCGTTCAATTTTCTAGCGTTTACCAGAAAACGCGTGTAACTCCGCACTGAAGAACAAAGAGATTGGCTTCATTGTACCACCCTACCGAGTACCATTATTGGGATCTCCGTTAACTGTTGACACTAAGCCCGATTTCCTACCAATTCGACACAGCTTCTCTCATCTACTGCACCAACTTATCACTACTGTCCATCAATATCTTAGTCTCCAAAGAATAAAGTTTCAATTCGCTTGGTAAAACTGTTTTGGCATACGGTTCGCGTTTCCTTTCGGATCTTTTTGATAAGGCTTAAAGGGCTCAGATTGGTAACAGACAGACGATTGAAGGTGTAAATCATGATGATAGGTGTATGTAGGTTAATCAGATTGACGGGATTATCTGCATTTAGTTTTGTTCTGCGAAAATGATGGGTTTATCTTTTTTGTTGGTTGCGAGATCTACAGAGGCTTTAAGCTTATGAAAGAAATATTATGAGGATTCAAGGTTATCTTGCATTGTATGGATTATATTAATATTCGATGCTAGTCATTCTTATTTTCATTGTTAAGTCAATCATTTTGCGCCATTCTTACATTTTGTTACTGCATTCAATCTTTCATCTTCAACATTCCTTCTGTTTGAATTGCCGCCTTTAAATATAGAATTAAGTATACTTAATTCAAATTTTCTTTGTATTGTTACGTTGTAAGTTTTAACAATCATCTCCAGGCTCTAATGAATTTCGCAATTTTATTAATGTCATGTTATCCCCAGTAACATAGACTACAACGTAATGAATTTCTGCATTCTCGAAAAAAAGAACACCCAAATGTAATCCCCAATCCACTAATCCCAGGTCTAGACACCTACCACCCATTAAAAACCCATAATGAGTACAAAAATCCCACAATTACGTAGGAATGTCAGTCGAAGCGCTTCCAATCCATAATAAGAGGTTATGGTATCAAAATAAGTGAACATCAGGATGCTACAGATAAGATCGGACCCCGGGCGGCGATGAAATGGCTCAATCTAACACTGCGCGTGTCCCGAGATCTGATTGGATGGATCGAGTTTGCCTGTGGTTTAGTGACTTACTACATGAAAGAGCTGTGTTTTCTGAAATTTGGAGGTGGTTTGGGTTTCAATGTTGATTTGAATGATTTTAAAATTAGATAGATATTGAACTTTCCTTTCGGTATTTTAAAGGATGTATTTTGTAGAGTGTGCGCGGGAATTGCATGACTTGATTCCGCCATCTCCTTTCTACCATCAGACAACCCGACGTACGGCGAATATCCGCCTTTACATTGTAAGATTTTCGCTTCTTCGTTTAGGTATATCGCGTACTTAGGTACATCGAAGGACTGGAACAGTTTGCTTGCTGCGGTCTTCTTGTCCGATTATAATTTAGGTGTCTTCAAAGCTAGAGTGAATAGGCTCTTAATAAACTAGTGCACCGGGAAATGGTAAGCACTGGATTATAACAACAACAACAAAAAAAAGAACTCCAAAAAAGTGGCAGTAGCATACAATGTACATAGGGTTGGAGATAAACAGGAGATTAGGGACGTCTTGAAGCGCATTGTAAGCTGTATATTTTCCTATACCTACAGCAGTAGAAATTCACAAAATGTAGTGAATGATTATGAAGTGCTTTAGAACAACGAATTCATTCCACCATTTTTTCTAAACCACTATTAATTAGCAGAAACAAATGAAATCTACTACAAAGCCGGCACACTACAGACAGTGTTACCAAAATACAAAATGTTATACGCGAAACAAATGAACGCGGTCTTGCTGAGAATCGAGAGGTGTTGGGGCTTGGGGATCCTCGCCCGTGGCAAAACGGTCATTATAAATTATAATCGATTCAAGTGAAACACGCGTCTCTACTGCGATAGTATCTGCTACTGTCGTTACGGAGATTTTGATTTCCTTTGTCTAGCTCGGATAGTTTTTATATGGCTTTAGTTATTTTATAGCGAAAACATCTATTAGGTAATGTGTCTGATATTTTTGTTTTGAACATGTAATAGGACTAGGGGCTAGGGTACACAAAATGCAAACACAAATGTAATTATTATAATTATAATAATTTTCCACAACTATCACACAACACCATCTAGTCTCAAACTAAGCAGTGCTTGTGCTGTGAGTACTAGACAACTGAAAAACTTCATCATCATCACCATTTCAGTCGATAGACGTCCACTGTTGGACATAGGCCTACCCCTAGGGTCACCACAATGAGCGGTCCTGAAAAACTTACTTATATATATTTCTAAATACTTACAATTTCATATTATAAATGCTCATCACACAAACTTGTCTTGGGTGGGAATAGAACCCACGACCTCCGGCATAGCAGTCAGGGCCACTAACCAGTAGACCAACAGGCCAATTGACAATATTCATAGCTTAGTATTTACGCAACTCCTAAAATAAGATCATTGCCACGACAGATTTACAGGATTTTTCTTATTCTTCTGTTTCCTTCTTCTTTCTTTTATTATTGTGTGTAGGTAGGTACATAAATAGAGCAGTGGTGGCCGTGTGGTAACGGTCCCGACTTATGAGTTGTAGGTCGCGGGTTTAAACTCAGCCAGGCGCATTACTTTGTGTAATTTATTTCGTCACCACAGCTCTCAAAACGGTGAAGGAAAACATTGTGAGGAAGAAACAAAAAATTCGATGACACGTGACATCCACCAACCCGCACTGAACTCGTGTGGTGGATTACGGCCCATTCTCTCTCCTAGAGAGGGGGCCTGAGTTCCAGCAGTGGGAACATTAAAAGGCTGATTATGCTATGCTATGTACCTATTCATAAATGGTTAAATAAATATATAAGATACAAATAAGCGGTTATAACTGAAGATGGATACAATGCGTTCCAAATAAGAATAGGATCGATTGCCATGTTGTGACGTCACGATACGACGTACTGTCAAATCGAAGAATTATTATGGTGAGCAAAACAAGACATTTTAAAAATTTAATTTATTTACGAATTGTGAACGAAAATAGTTTAATTAGAATCCAGTTCTTCAATTTTGCTCATCTCTGAGTTCTTCAAATTTGCCCAATTTCTTGCGATTTGACTGTATGACGTGACGTCACAATATGGCAATCGATCCTATTCTTATTTGGAACGCATTGTACTAAGGTTCCCCAATGTTTTTTGTCTCATAGATCATTTACCATGTTTTTCTGAAATTAGATAGACCTCTTTTTTTAGTGGAAGTCATCAAAAAAATCCAGCACTGAGTGGAGCTAGAGGGAGTGTCAGAGTTTACTATTTAAAAAAAAAAACCTAAAATAAACCTAAAACCTACCTGTGTTCCTTGCATTTCGAACAATCCTGTAGTTGCGTAGACCCTCTACTTAGCTGATATTGCATTTTTAACTCATCAACTGTAAACCCATTTACATACCACAGAACCCTTATTCTGAAATGGACCTCTTTTAGTTCGTCATAGATGCCTGAGATGTCATAGCGCGCCTCAAGGAGATTTGGTGTCAACAGGGTCAAAGCCTACTGAGGCCATGGGTTGTACGAAAGTGAACCCCGGGGTCCTGGAACGAAGGCAAAGAAGGAAGGAATATAGGATTGGGTTTTAGTCAGTAAAAATCTGTCACGCCTTCGCGCTTTGCCCCAGGACGCGAGAGGTCATTGGATGATTTCCACCCTAAAAAATAAATAAATAGTGAAACCCCTGAACTGGTGTTGTGTTAATTTACGCATATTATTCTCATGGCCAGTCACTCGTTGACCAACAAAGTTACGACTATGACGTAAGAAAACATCCATTAAAGACATCATTAAGTTGAAGCAACAACTTTTGAAGCAAATATTTATAAACTTAAACGGCAAAGCAAAGCATGGTCATAAACGCTAGGCCTTAGAATAATATAACACTGTGGTAAAACTTTAAAACAATGTGTACGGAACTCCTCAACGGGGCAATGGTCGTACTTAATCAATTATTCATTATGGAACTATATAACGTCTCTATTTCTGAGCTTTATGGCGTTTCAGTGCATATTTCCATGCACTGACGTCTATGGTTTTGTATGATACTGGTGTTTTAATATTGTAATTTCTACACATAAAAGTATGATACCTACCTATGAACATTTCTCGCATATAGAAATGGGTATTCATCAATTGGTTCTAATATTATAAACAGGTAAAAGTAAGTTTGTATGTAGAGGATAATCTCGGAAACTACTCAACCGATTCTGAAAATTCTTTCACTAATATGTAGCTGCACTATTCCTGAGTGCTATAATATAAGCTTTATATAATAAGCTTCGCTCAGTAGTCATAGTCATCAAAAAAGAAAAATTGACAAACGAATACGGAGAAATGATAACTTTGAGTATAAATGAGAGTAGCTACAAGAAGGGGTATACATAATGGATAGATTCTGTGAAAGATTTTAGAGATAGAAGGATGGCTACTGGGATGTTGTCTGATAGAGAAGTGTTTAAGAACAAGACATGATGCAGCGACTCCAAATGAAATAGGATAAAGAAGAGAATGATGGTAAGTGATGGGTGGATCTCAAAATAATTCTTCTGTATCTTTTTTTAAGCTTTGGTCTTGGCCAAGAGAAGAGCAGAGTAGGCCCAGTGATCGCCGGTTCAAACCTAGCCAAGCGCTTTACTTTGTGCAATTTATTTCATCGCCTCTACTCTGTGAAAAAATCATCATGAGGAAACCGGCAGGTCCTAGAACCAATTCGAAGACATGTGACATCCACCAAACCGCATTGGGCATGTGTGGTGGATTGCGGCCTATTGCCATTCCTTGAGAGGAGGTGTGTGTCCTAGCAGTGGGAACATTATTATGCTGATTATTTGCTTATTATGCTTGATCAAGATAGTTTACCATCTCTTCTGCCTGATCCTCCTATTATAGGTACACAATATTAAAAGGTTTGACTTACACGATTACATAAGTGGCTATAAATGTTTTATGCTCCTAAATAGCCATCACCAGCTGTTTACCGAGAACCATAATAGCACATGCCACGCTCTAGATACCTACACACACTAGCATTTAATTCAGCTAATATGAGCTTACTACAAGCGTTTCATAAAGGCCCTTCCCTGAAGAACCGGTCTGGCGCACGTGGCGCCGCCGGTGGTCGATATCGTAACTAATCGGCGACCATTATCGTCATTACATCTGCTGTTTCAAACGATCAGTATTTAAATTGTAACTCGGCCGAACATCAATAAAATTAGCTATCATTACTTGTTTTGCAAAGGAGTTATTTTTAAATTGAGATAATGTTCGGAGGTTATGAAATGAGAGGTCCTTAGGCGAAAGGTGTTTGAGGTGTGGCTTTTCTAATAGGCCACCATGTAGCTTTTCGTTGGTGGTCGAAAAAAAAAGAAATGATGAGAGGTTACAGTTGCTTTTAGCGGTATACTTATGCTTAAGCTATGGTTTATACATTCATAAATAACATTGTCAATATACGATTTTTTCGTATACTTTTGCCAAAACAAAATTTTTAATGACATTTTTTTTTTGCTTGTTTTTCCTACTCCTTTCAAATTCATGACTTTGATCTTTAGAAATAATTAGGTTTACACAAAAAAAAAATGCTGGTTTAGAGCTCTGCAGTATGTACATAACATAATTATGTAAATCAATCAATATTTCGCAGAGAAAATGGTTTTAAAGTTCAGCGGGGCACTATGCGGGCGCAGGCGGCATGGCAGTACGAGTATGTGTGCATCTTACTCCGGTCAGCCCCCCTAGCCAAGTTACAACCGTTTCGTGTCGAATTCCACACTCCAATCGGTAACGCCTCGGTGTCAGCAATTGTAGAAAACGATAAGTTGGTAGTCATGTGGACGCGCCTGAGTCGGCCGCTCGTTCTACAATGTCGTTCGGCAATAACAAAGGATGTAGCGTTGAACATTGTAGAAACGATAACAATTCATTCTATCATTTTGAACGATGTGAACTTGGCTACGAATTTTCTATTCGTTTGTTCTGACCACGTGACTTAACGTTGAGATGATGTCATTCCCATACATTTGATTAGTTTTCGACTAGAGTTAACGATTGCAGATTATCAACTTGGCTACGGTTGCAGATGTTCAAGGGACTATATGCCTTAATCCGGCACTGGCTAAGCTAAGGTACAACCATCAGCAATAAGTAAGTCTTCAATATGCACTGAAATGTCACCAGCATCATACAAAATGCTAATATAGTCGTACATGACCAGGATCAAGCTTTAACCACTATACCTATATCTTGTAGAACAATGCCTGTACTAGGTATTCAATTCAATCATGAGATGTGGCTGTTTTATATACAACATTATATTTAGTACATTCTGTGGGCTTGCGGATGACGAGCGATGGGTAGCTCGCCGTCTGGCCGTCTGGTAACCATCCGGATCGACCCCGAGCCGTCGACAGCCCGTAGTGTTCCACGCGCGTCTCAAAGAGATGTCAGCAAAACCGTAGGGACCCAGCAGGGCTCAAGCCTACTGGGCGATAGGTTGACTTCTGAAAGTTAAACCATAGAACCTACTAGTCCTAGTACGTAAAGGGCAACTGAAGGAACATAGGTGTGGTTTTAGTCAGTAAAAGTCTGACACGCCCTCTCGCTCCACTCTAGAGCGTGAGAAGTCACTAGATGACTTACTACCTTAAGAAATGAAAAAATAAAAACACCGGTACATATTATCCTAACCAGTACCATTAGGAATGCAAATACACAATCAGGATTAAGTCTAGCTAGTCGAACTAAAGCTGACGAACAATGCCTCATACGAGTTACTCAATTCGCCTGACTATTAATACTGGGTCTAACACCAAAACGTTCGCAAACAAAACACGCATTGTACCAAACGACCGCTGCCACCATGTTTAATTAAACCGCCTGCTATTATTACTCCTGATTACCCGTAAGCTAGCTTTAACTGCAGGCATTCGATTAGTCAACGCAGGATTAGAACAACAATAGTGTATTTATAGCCTTGGTTTGTACCAAGCGGTTATTGTATCGAGCAAATCGACTGTTTATTGTGATTTGTGCCACCAGCCTTATGGACATGCTTTGCGTATGTGTGTTAGGGAAATTGGACGACGTTATGGAATAATAGATCAAGCAACAGTTTTGCGGAAATGAGAAAATTGATGAAGAAGTATATTATTTTTAACAAACCCTGAACCCTGGAACGCAAAAGGCAACTTGGAACACAGGTGGAACCAGTGGCGCCGGCTTCTAGAAAACCTCATGCTCATTTGATGCTGCTCATGCTCATTTGATGACTCAAAAAAGTAGCGAAGTGTAAGAAGAGAAATGCACACTGATCGACCGACAAATAAATAAATGTCCTTCTTACATACTGCGTACTTAATTACTAATTATGTTTGATAAAAATATAAAATGAAACCATTATATAAAAATGAAATTAGTTTTTATTATCAAGAAATATTATAATTTATACGTAACCTAAAACGCGATTACTGATCAGCTGATCTGTTTCTTGATGTTTATTCTCAGGGGAACTCAGGGGCTCCAGCCCTCAAACACCCACGGAGTCGGCGCCCCTGGGTGGAACATGATCAACATTTCAACCAAAAGACTTCATTACTAAACGGCTGGACCTCTCCAACGTATCGTTGTGGCGACCGCGCCCGGCTTATCGCATCTATCGGATTCCCCCGACCCTCACGTGGTCATCCAACCTTGTATCATAAATGCAGCGTCTTCTGGTACGCGGTCGCCACTCCAGGACTAAGAGTGATTTGATGGGGCCAGTTAGGGCCGACGCCTGGCCAGAAAATAGGTTTTTGAAAAGGTAAATTGACCGGCATGAAAAACTTATTTTTAGTTTTTGCGCTTGATTCGTTTCTGCATAACGACGTCCAAACGTTTCCACGTGCGCTGCATTTTCATTTGTTTAGTTTTTTCATTGTTTGTTCTGATTAAGATCGTTTAGTCATAATGTCAACGAACTTTAACGAAGTTATATGTGAATTAAATAAGATTCTGCTGAATGATAACGAATTTAGAATGAAGTTCTATACCTACCTATATAAAATATGTATAATAAATAATATAATAATCGCATTTTATTCGTTTAATGCAGTCACCGAGTTGTTACATACATTGTAAATCCATAATAGGTACATATTACAAAACAAATTCTCCCACCGCGTCTGTCTGTTTGTTTGCCATAAACTCAAAGACTACTTAACGGATTTTTTCACGATTTCAACCAATAGACAGAATGATTCATGAGGAAAGTTTACTTGTATAATACATGCATATTATAGTAGATAAATCCCGAGATTTTCAAAGATTTATAACACCCGTGCATGCTGAGGCGGGTCTCTAGTAAATAGGGGCGTGACATAAAAAAACTTTTCTTTTCAAGGTGCATATACATACATGCATATACATACCCATAAAATTAACCGTTATTGTTTTTTAGTTTATAATTTCACAAAATATATTTCGTTCGTGGATCGTGGTTGTAATTAAGTAGTGACATAGGCAATCAATATTTTGGCTACCCGGTCACCTTCGCGAAAATATACATTCTGTTTAAACCATGAAATCAATTTATTCAATGGAACCTTTTATTAATACTATAGTAATGATAGTGAAATCGTCAATTTAAAAGTAAATAGGCAAGCGCGCTTCAACGTCGACTACAATCATTGCTTACCAGTAAGATAGCGGTCAAGCGTGAGCTTATAATAATATATAATTTATAATTGTAAATAATATATAATTATAGATATATGAATTAAAAAAAATAAGTGCAGTTCCAGAAGCACGGAATATTATAAATCAAGAACTACTTACATAAAGTACGATTAACTTACTATCAAATCATATAGAGAAAAATTAAATTATATTGTATTACAGTACTATAAACGAAATTACTAATGAGGTCTTAGGCAAGTAAGATGTTCAACTAATTCACAAACTAATAGGCTGTCAAATATTTAAATTGCTCAGCGGCTTCCTACTCTAAGATTGAATGCGGTTTCGCTTACAAAACGCAATAGCCCTACCACACTGTTTTCCAACAACCAACATTAACCAACGATTTCTTAACACTGTGTCTCAAATTCCTCGTAGTCTGATCACAAAGCGACACGGTGTGTTAAAGTGTCGGATTTAGAAACAGGTTACGCCTGAGCTTTGGTTTCGCAAAACATTTTTCTTGTCATTTGAAAGTGGCACATTAATCAGGGTTTCAAATGGACCATTAAGATAGGAATGATTTGAGAAACATTAATGTAGTTTGATAATAATTTAATGTGATATAATCTGCTAATTTGATTAGGTACCTACTGATACGTGCTCATAACTCCATGAACACAAAAGTATTAAGCAAGTTTGACATTTAAAGTCAAATTAGCTCTTAATAAAAGCTTAGGGACGAAATTTCAGCGCCATTGGCTAACCAAAAAAAAAACGTCATGTTATATAATTAAAACACACCCATTACTATCATCCGTAGGAGTGGTTTTACGGACGGCGAGGAATGGGTAGCTCGCCGTCCGTCCGTGCGATAACCGTCCGGACCGAGTCCAGTCATCGACTCACGCCTAAAGATGTCAGAAAACTGTAGGGGCCCAGCAGAGTCAAAGCCAACTGAGGCCATGGCTTTGCTTCTGAAAGGAAAACCCGGAGTCCTGGAACGCAAGGCAAAAAAGGAACCTAAGCGTGCGTTTTAATTAGTAAATTCTGACATACCCTCCTCTAGAACGGGAGAAGTCATTGGATGATTTCCTATCCACACACATTACTATCTAGATTATCTTAATCTGACCGAATGCAGCTAAATCGACATATATAAAAGGAGAAACTGACTGACTGACATATCAACGCACAACCGAAACTACTGGGACGAGGAGCGTGAAATTTTGCACAAGGTTTCCTTTTATGACGTAAGCGAGCACTAAGAGAGGATTTTTCCAAAATTCACCCCCTAAGGGGTTGAAATGGCAGTCCAAAGTTTGTATGGCGAAACCCACATTCACGCGAGCGAAGCCGTTGGCAGAGTCTAGTAGTTTATATTGCCTAATATTTTACTTGTATGACTTCCTCTCTGACGCACACTTGAATAAAACCGTTCGTCAGTCTTTTGAGCTTCATACAGCTTGTTACAACAGCCCGACCATCTTTAAATGATCCTTGAGATCCAGCCCTTAATATTAGGACGATCTTGCCTTACTTTCGAAAGCACACTAAAAGAAATTCCATTGCTATTCGCTGTTATTTGTTTTTCGTAAATATTTCTTCCTTTTAAACCCTATTTATATTACAAACAAGAAGTGGAACTAGAAAAAAGCTTATCAATACTCGTGTACTTTTTAACAATATTTTTACATTAAAGCGTAACTACAATAACGTTGCATGTCCGCCATTGTTCCATATTCGAACGGACCAATGGGAGGCCGTGGTTGACGAGACGTATGACGTCACAAGTCCTGTAAACATAATTCAATTAAGTGGATTGCGAACGGTCTTATCGGTGTTATCGTGTGTGAAGAATTGGCGCTAATAGATTGCTTTATCAGTACCGTGACGACGGTAACAGTGTAAACATAATACGCGCTGGATGTAAATTAAAATGTTATTGCGTATATTTTCCTTTTATATTGATTTTTCATAGCGTGGTAGAGAAATGTTATAGGAAATATGAATATAATTATATTTATTTCATTTCCTTTTATGGCTTTATGTAATTTATTGTGTTATCTAAAGGTCCGAAGGCTTTTTTTGTTATGTCAGATTTTTATGAATTTTTGGGTCTCACTGAAATGTACCTTACAATTTTCTATTGCGGAAAGTAATAAAACATCTTTGAGCTATTATTAGTCAATAATTAAAAAAAACTAGGTCTACAATCACAACCACAATGGTTACAATAAAATTATTGTGCCTACAACTTCGCACGCACTGAGCCAAATTATTCTATTGCGAAATACCTAATTATTTCCTTCGTATTATTACTTTCACACAAATAAGATTTTCGAAAAAAAAAACCATACATCAACAAACTAATTACATAAAATCGTGACGTGGTATTATACATAATTAAAAGAGAAAAAATCACAAGAAAGAATTTTAAAAAAGAATTATATTTCGACACAATTGATTCATCTTTTGTCCGTCGTCTTTTATCGAGCAATATTAAATGCCGTCAATAACATTTGAGACGATATTACTTACCAACCAATGAAGGAATTTTATTTTGCTCTTTTTTGTATGAAAATGCGTTGCGTGTTATAATAATGATGATGGGAAGTCGTGACTGTGTTGCTCATACAAAACTTTTGGAAAGTGAAGACTTGGATTATAAGTCTTTTGATCCTGAAAGTCCTTGTAAAGCTAATAATAAGATCACACCCATTGTTGTGGCTCAATTATTTAATGAAAAGCAATTATGTACAATTTTAAATTAAAAGATGCGAAGGTTTTTGTGCGTTGTATTTAAATTTTTATTGTGTTTTATTTATAATTATATCGTAAGAAGGAGCCATATGACCGTAATATTATGCAGAACTTCATGTTTAAGTTGTATTTAACATAATGGAGGTTAGCCGAAATTAGGGACAAATTAATTGTCTCGATAATTAAACCATTAAGTACCTACTGCACTATGATAGTACGGTTTATGGATAGAAAACATGGTGCGATTAATTTAAAAACTAGTTACAAAGTACGATGCAATTTATTTGAGACTAAACTGCTATTTAGCATTTATTTTTACTAACTTTCGCTTATTTTTCAAAACATTTTTACAGCATTACTTAATTACAGACAAACACTTCTATATTACATTCTAAATTATCTTCTAAAGGTACCATCTCACACTCATCTAAAATCTTAACAACTTAATTTCTTCTTTCTAGCACCTTTCCGCAATAGTCTAGGCATTAAAATGAGATAAAACATTAAGTAGTCATTCATATCCTCGAACAATAATAAAAACGCATGTTCTTCACATCCAATTAGACGTGCACTTCTTAGTGTACAGTCAGGGGTCAAAAGTGCAGTAGCACTTTCATAGCTAGATTGTCTAGAATTACAACGAATAGTGTCGAATAAATATGTTTAATTTTAAAACTATGTGACTAATTCTGTAAAATTCTGACTATAAGTCATTCTAAAATTCAATTACTATAAGTAATTCGAAAATTCAATGAGTATAAGTCATTCAAAAATTCAATTACTATAAGTCATTCGAAAATGTTAGGTCTAGGACGAGATGCTTATCCACTGACAAAAGGAGGAAGTTTACATCATTTTATGAGGACGATAATGTGAAGTAAGACAAGCCTCTTCATCTTTCTTGTACCTTTATGAATCCCCGCGTCTCTAGTTGACGTTTTTTTGACAGACTACAGAGGTAGTCACATGGTCCAAAATTTATTCAATCTACTGTACAGAATCTAAAGTAAGAAAAACAAATACATTCTTCAGCTTTAGTACAGTGCGACCGCACTTTTGGCTCGTGACTGTACTTACACATAGATATATAGATAGGCACAATACACGGGTATGACGTACCCACGTTTATAGTACCCATTTACACATCTATCTGTTCTTAATCTCGGAGTCAACGACTCAAAACGGATGTTCGCGTTATAAATCATGAGAAATACGTACTTAGGTATAAATTTTATGTACATTAATTAAGTATATAAGGTATAGCCCTCGTTTGAAATAAGTAATGTTGCCTTTAAATTACCCTTTATATCAGCTAAATTGATGGTTGTCTTATGACAAGCGGATCCATTGTTTCAACATTTGTTGTGATTTTAGTGTGTACCTTATGGAGTATCAGCTATTATGAATGCAGATTTCCACTATAAAATAGTTTTAAAGTGTCTTATTTATTGATCATAAAATTAAAACCACATTACATACCTTCTATCTTTTTTAAGTGAATCTTTTGTTGGCATATTAATATGTAAGTACCTGACTATTTGAGAGTTAACTGTCTACGAAAATTACCTATTGTTATCTGGGGGTGAGTGGAAACAGGAGTAAATAGAAACAACATTTATAAGAATAAAATTTTGAAGTGTTTTCAGGTTATTTCAATTTTGTTAGCATCGTTTATCTACTCCAATATATTAAAGAACTGTAATTGTTGCTATTTTAGAAACCAATATTGTGTTATCAAAGTGAAAAGCGTAGATAATCATTTTTTTTCATTTACACTCCTATTCCATATTAGATACCAATAGATATATATATACCCTAGACTTCTGACTGAAATTTTATACAAATTAAATAAGGTCTAAATGAAGAAACAAAAAATCTCACTGATAAATCCGGTTTGTAAAACTTTATAAGTTTAAATTTAGCAAAGAAAATTCTGTAAAAAAATCTCTTCTAATTATAAATAACGTGCTTTTCGAGGCACGGAAGAGTCTCAGTTTATAATGGATGATCACCCATCCGTGGACCGACCTCTTCAAGCGTTGATCCTCGAAGATCGATACGAACGGCTGCTATAATTTAGCAGGGTAACCGAAACTATCGCATATCCGAAATAAAAAATATCCGTAACCGTAACCGGAGTAGAAGTTTCGGATAAAGGTGAAGGCGACATGAGAGACTACGAAAGATTTTCGTTTGGTCAAGAAAATCATAATCTAGACTAGAAATAAAAGTCAAATCTTGTTATTTATATTTTATAATTTTAAAATTCCAATATCCGTAACCGAAACTATCCGAAACTAGCGAAAGCTAAATAACCCGACATAACTTCATATCCATAACTGTATCTGAAACCGATACAATATCATTCTGTTAGAGAAGGCTTTGTACCTTTGTGTTGCATGAAGTTTTAATAAATAAATAAAACAAAAATATTCTTAATCCGTATCCATAATATCTATTTTATTTAGCCAGCAATAAGGCATAATCGAGTAGTGGTGGCCCAGTGGTAACGGCCCCAACTTACGAGTAGTAGGTCGCAAGTTTATACCGCGTACATCGAGGGACTGGAACAATTTTCCTGCTGCGGTCTTCCCGTACGGTTATAATTTAGGTGTCTTTAAGGCTAGAGTCAATAGGCTTTTAATAAACTAGTGCGCTTCACCATCAACGATTGCATCACTACTTACCATTAGGTGGGATTGCAGTCACGTACTAGTTTATGTCAATTAAAAAATAAATAACCTAACAGTATAAAGCAGTAACATTCACGTTCAACTACTCTTGCAAAACGAAAGTCTGACGAATGCCATTACACCCCAGTCTCTAACAATAGGAAATTTAATTACGGAGATTGACGTTCGAGAGACAATGATCTCTGAGCTTTGCCTTTTTGTCCAAACATATATAATGGTAGTTCAGTAAAACAGGTCCAATAAGATTCAAAGGCATTAAATATCTGATGCTTGGTAGTGAAGGGTTTTGGCATCAAGTTGACGTTATATTACAAAAGAGTCCGTCAGAACTTCTATAGTGAAGATTTTGCAGCATTCAAGAATCATTATTTCATAAACAGGATGATTCCTTTATTCTCTGATGAAAATTATAACGAGATTAAGTTGTTTAGGTACATCTATAATATGAAAGAAGGCAGACGTGTCTGGAAAAAGGAGGTCTCTCCCAGGTTTTTGTTCAGCAGTGGGATATATTAAGATAGTTAGATAATATATTATGTTTGTAAAGTAATCTCTTACTAAAAACAAAAACTACACTACTGTAGTTTTTACGTCCCGGAAAATGCATTACTTCTACATGACAGGCAAAAGGAAGGGGGATGTATGCGCAGAAACACAAAACTAAACTTGTATTTCCGATAAAATACCTCATCAAAATACTTCTCCGGTAAGATTCATCAAACACGCGGGTTGAGAATAGGTATATTTCAGAATTAAAATAAATCTTTTGAACGACTTTGTATTTGGTGAATGCAGCGTCCAAGTGCCTGACCAGGGTCACTGAGCGGTCATCGATTCAGCAATGTTTCAAACTCACCTACTCACTTTAAACCTGTCGGGTGGCAATATTTCAGTAAGTTTAAAGACAAAATAAAAACTACATAAAGGACTGTACTTTGTCAGTGATAGTACGGATTAGTAAATGTTGTAAATAATTTCAGAATAAAATCAGGCTTGTAAATAGAAAAATGTGCTTTAATACTAGACAGATATTTCAATTGAGTACTTTAATAACTATCCACTTACACCCTTCGAGTTGCCAACTAAAGAAAAAGAGGCATTTTATGTGATCTAATTATATGTCTTTTATCCTGCTCAAAGAGAAAAGTTTTCCTTGATTCTCAAAAGGTCAACGCTAACTTATGTATCTGTGTCGCTTATTTGGCAATGTTAACTATCCTATTGTATAAATACCTACCTACTAACAGTTTTGGTCTTTGTTATATAGCAGGGTCATATACCCTGTTATAGGTTCCCATGTGCTATAATTAACACGTACATTTAAAAAGGGCACCACCCTTCGTAGGCCCTACATAATAGTAAAAAATCAAACACCTTTTATATACACAAGGGCCAATTAAAAAATGGCCACCTGACCCTAAAACTCACAGACCCTATTAGAAAACACACATAATATAATTATTTTGGTCCGTTAAAAGGCACAAAAAAAACGAATTCAATTGATTTTAAAATCGATTATGTTATCTAAATCAATATCTGAAAAAAAAAATGTTAAGGTGTCATGACTTTTGTCTATGGAAATGTTGGGCTATGGTACGAAACGGGCGATATTTTAGTTCAAATAAAAGTTGGTAAGATGAGTGCAGTAAATAAATCGAGCTAAAGATGGAATATTTGATAGCTAGGATCGGGTACCTATATTTTGGGCGATGTCAATGTTTTTCTTTCTTTCTTTTTATATAATAGAGAACATAAAAGGGATTTTCTGTTCATGTTAAAATGGCTTCTGCATTGTTAATATCAGGTACAGATAGCTGAAAAATATCAGTAGGTAAGTAGAATAGATATTTCAGATGAGAATCAATCGTACAAAACCTATTTAGGTACAGAATAGAACTTTTACTTCCTCAAATTTCACAATTCAATTGGACAATTCACTTCAAAGTGCCGCTGAAGTTAGAATGGTTTTTATGGGAACTTAAACAGCCATCACTTTAGAACTAGCAAGGTTGTCTGCGCCGGTAACAGCAAAGTGTTAACGTCCCAAAAATAGCCTGTTAGGCCGACAAAGTAAATGGCTGCAAGACTTCCTACTTCCATGCATTTAAAGAGATGAGAATTGAGGTTAGTGTTGGGACATTAAACGATACCAGTCGATCGATTCTGTTAAAATATTTTCGTATTTCGTACTTAATGAGGAAGTAGCCTGTCATTCCATCTGATGGTAAAGACTTTTGAGAATTAGATAAAATTAGATGACGTATCTATAGCGTACCACAAGTACTGACTACACGGCGCTGGAGAAGAATGTCTGGAAGGACGTGGGAGAGACCTTTGCCCAGAAGCGATACAGTCATGGCAGTGAAAAGAAGATGCGAGTTGTCTGTGTGTCAAAATCTAACAATTTATTTTTGTGTTGTATTACCTTTTCCCATTCGGCTTTTGCGATTACAAACTACTTACTGAATAACCAAGTCATTGCCAATAACTATCTAATAATAGGTTGCAAGCAAAAATTATTTTCTTGCCAAAAACTATGGGTCGCCCATTTTTAGGGTTCCATAACCGAAGTTTAACAAACGGAATCCTAACTAAACGTCCGATGCTCGTGTTCTTTCGTCAGTCTATCAACGGCATAGATATCAGAAAGAATTTTATATTTCTCATGAGTGGTAATAGGTAGACAGTTAAAATTGTCACAGTGTATTTCTATAACATGAGTAATGTATACTTATCAGCAACAAATCAGGGTTGTTATGTTTATGAAAACTCGGATTTAGATACGGGTAAAATAATATTATACTAGTTTCGGATACAGTACGGAATATGAAATTATTACGGATTATCCGTTAGTTTCACACAATTTCGGTTACGGATATTAGAATTTCAAAATTATAGAAGTACAATACAAATAGCAAGATTTGAGTTTTATTTTTTTAGTCTAGATTTTCATTTGTTTTTTCAATCAGTCGTATTATGGAAATATTATTATAATTATCCAAAAGATTATCCACTTTAAATCTTTGCCTTTATCCGAAACTTTTATATCGGTTTTGGTTACGGTTAAGGATATTTTTTTACTTCGGATATCCCTGCAAAAAATCATAAAAGTGTTACGGAACCCTTCGTATATGAATCAAACTCACAGTTAGCCGGTTTGTTCCTTGCTAATACTAAACTGTGATAGGTCGGTCACTTCGACCAGTTTCATTAAAAACAACCCGCGTCCTGCCGGTTTGTTCACAAAAAGATGACTATAATTCAGGTCGGGGTGTCTGAGACCCATCAAATGTAGGGTTATTAAATAATGACCCGCTGCCGATCACGGGTTGAACAGAATGTGCTTTTGTAATCATTGGGAATGTTTGTATGATAGAGTTGCGGTTTTGTATAGCAGAGGGGGACTAAATTGAATTTATTTTCTTGAATGGAAGCTTTTGCTTTTTTTTTTTTTTAGCAATGTGGACGTGTTTTGTAGGTATAAATACTTGATTGTCATGTACATGGCACTTTTAATTCAATAATGTGCTTGGTTCATTTTGTTAAAAAAAAAAAATATAACTCAAGCTGCCTAGCTTCGGCTTCCAGTCAAACTACATGCAGCTGAGCACCAGCACTTTACATAGAGTAACTTCCTAGCTGATCTCCATAACCCAGTAACTGGGTTTCTCAGTCAAGTTTCAGTGCCAACATTTTTCATAAGTAAAATAAAAATTCACTATCATTGTTACAAGAAATGCCAGATAGCTCTTAAATGCAAATTGAAAGTCAACTTTAGATTTTAATTTTATTATTTAATGTTGTAGTGGCAATAGTAATACATAATCTGTGAAAATTTCAACTCTCATCCTCTTGCCATCGTAGGCGCGGGCTTGCGGACGGCGAACAATGGGTAGCTCGCCGTCCGACTGATCGGTAACCGTCCGGACCGAGCCCAAGTCGTCGACGGCGCGTAGTGTTCCACGCGTGCCTCAGGGACATGTCAGCAACCATAGGGGCCCAGCAGGGTCGAAGCCTACTGCCAAGGGTCTGATTCTTTAAGGAAGGAGTGAGTTTTTAATTAGTAAAAGTCTGACACTATCTCCCGCTCCGCCTAAGTCTGTCATCCTCTTACGGTGTATGAGATAGAGGCCGATAACCTACGGACAGAACGACGAACTTAAGGACAGAAAACTTAGTAACAGGGTCCCGTTGGCACCCTTCGTGTATAGAACCCCAAGAAAAAAAGTGTTACACATATGTACACATACAAAATACAAGCCGACCTGTGTCACATCAGAGATGGCGCTCAGATAGTATAATTAAATTAACTGACCGACCACCTGTCCCCCTCTCTCTTCATGCGTGCGACAAGGATGGATGTACGCACCTTGCTCCTCGGGGAATTAGAGGGTTAAATTAAAAGATGGCGATTTATTTTACGAAGGTGGCTTTTTAAATGTTACCTATAAGAAAAAATGTGTGAGTGTGTTGGTTTTTCTTTGAAAAAGTAATTCAGATGGTAGAAATACTAAAAGATAGTAAATTACCTACAAGAAAGTTATCACATTAGCGGTTCAAGCACGGTTCTTTTTTAGTTTCATAGTTTTCAAGATATTTTCTTCATTTGAATCAATGACCTCAAAGCCATATCAACAAAGATTTTTCTCTTTTCGTTACAATTCGACCAATTCAAAATATGAACTAATAAAAATAGTTTTTTTTTTTAAATTTAATTCTTGACAATGGATAAAAAGTCTTTCAGTCGAATAAAAATAGAACTCTTACAATGATACCTACTAATATTCCATGTGATACAATATTAACCAATAACATCCGTGCTCGCATCGCCGAGAAGAAAAGATAAGGACTGAACTGATTTCCGCTTGCTACTGAAAGCACGTTTCAGTCATACAACTTTAAAATAGAACTAATAACCTCTTAACATAATTAAGTGGCAGTAAAATCTAGGAATTCCAATTTGAAATTGGAATGCCAAATTAACTCTGTGCAGTTATGCCCTGGAAATAGCCAAAGTAGTCACCTTCAACAATAATTTGACGCTAAGGCATTACCTTACAGCCACGTGCCAAGAATTAACTATGGTGACGGTGCTGACATTCTGTTCAACACTACTTGTTGTAGAAAGTTTATTTTTGAAGTTGCAACTATGCTTCACTAAAATTAATCTAATTTTCTGTCACTGTCTTTCACTAAAAATCTATAATCCTTTATGTATTGCCTATAGACCTATGTCTGTGATCATTTTTGGTATAGATAGACTCTTTAGTCTATACCTAGTCATGACATTTCAGCAGTTCTTAATTTGAACTAATGCCAGTTTTAATAGTTTTCGTTGCAATCGCTTTTCTTCAATTGATGATTTTTTTCAAACTCCAACACATTTTCCAGCATAGCGAAAATCGAATTATTGACACCCCATTGATTTCCAATTTAATAAAGCGGGCCATTCACAATAATAATCAATTAGTCAGCGATTTCGGTTTTGAAACTGGCATTATTCATGTAAAAGCTTACTGTGCGCGCCCTTCGACGCCGGGTGCCTTTTGAGCTTATTTTTTTAGACATTTTTTTCATAATGGGGGTAATATAAACGTGTTGGGACCGACACCTTGGCAGACCCCACAGGCCGCGGCATAATTTGTGGGATAATAAAATATAATAATTCTTTGGGCCGACTGTTAGTGTGGACGAGGGATGATTCGATGACGTTTTTTGTGTTGTCTATGATTGTGAACGAGTTGTATTTATGTTTTAATTTGAAGTGTGTTGTGACGGAAATGGAACGCGGTGAGATTTGAATTAAGAATGTGAAGGGTTGTAAACGTTGAAAGAAGTTTTTATTTTTAACACACATAATAATTCTCTACATTTTTTTTTAACACATTTGAAGTTTACAATTAGGCTGATGACAAAATAGGAAACGATATTATTTTTATTGCAACGATTCAATTAGTATAGGATAAATAATAAAAATATAACATCCTGTAACTTTGCCTATCGTGTTATATTTTTATCTGGTTACTATACATCGTGTCTTCAAACCCATCACGCTTGAGGTGCAACTCATCACGGTCTAAAAGCCATGTCTATTCAGTTCGTACATAATTACAAGTACATACATAACATTAGTAGGTACAATCGTAAATATAGCTATCAGTAGTAGTTTAGATTGCATCGCAGTAATAACTTTAATGTTACAATATATATTAACATTTGTATTTTGTACTCTATCTAGCTGTACCATGGTAAATCTGCAAATTATTATTCTGACCTTGTAGGGTAGTCTTTAGTAGTTATTTTGAGTACAATTTTCTGTGTACTTACATAAGTTAATCATTTATTTGCCGTTTGAATACAATTTATTCAAAGACTAGCCGTCTACCAGCGGCTTCACCCGCTTCAAAGTAGGTTACAAACTTTGGACCCCCGTTTCATCACCTTAGAGGGTGAATTTCGGGAAATCCTCTCTTAGTGCTCGCCTACGTCATAAAAGAAAGCTTTGTGCAAAATTTCACGCTTCTAGTCCCAGTAATTACGGCTGTGCGTTGATATGTCAGTCAGTCAGTTTCTCCTTTTATATATATAGATATATTTTCTATAAAATTTAAAATTCATGATTTCGTTGCACCTGCAATGTACTATGTAAAAACCTGGCCGTAAAAGTATAGAAGAAATAACCGCGAAGTGACCTGACATCCCATCCAATAATGCTACGGATGGACCGTTCACTTCACATAATTTTCCGCGGCTTGTTTTTAGAATAGACGGGCTAGTTCATTTAAAAGCAGACATGCGTCTACAATCTATGATATAATCGTCTGATCGGTAATGATGTTCTTTCTTCAGAAGTTTCCTGTCTTTTAGAATAATTAATCATTTTTCTAAGAATTTTGTGCTAAGTAATTTATTTGCTACCATCTTTTACTGTGCTACAAGTTACTCATACTCGGAACGCAATAGGCCTGCTCAGTTTTTTATCCCTTAACCAATTATGATCCAACGCGATTCTCTCTTAATAAAAACCCTTAATTCCATCCTTAGAACGAGGAGACACTTCCATATCCCCATAATTATAATGTATCTTTATATCACGCATTCATGTAACTCTCTAATAATCACACAGGCATTACCCAAGTCTTCTAATGTCCCGTAGTGAACAGGGGATGTAAAAAAAATATTATTTCCGTTCATAGACAAGAAATGACTTCCTCAATCAAGCGCTCAGTGCTGCCAATGACAAATGACCATTTGTTACATGTTAATCTCGTAACATATGGAGCATAGACAATTCCCGCTTTTTCTACGTTAAATTTCGTTTTTTTTTCACCAGTTAATCGTAGTGATGTCTTCTTTTGTGCCAGCAACAATAGATTTTTTGCAAAGTCCGTGTAAATTAGTGTATAGAGTTTTTCAAAAAGGTTCGCTCGGGTGAATGATGTTTGATACTTTGGGGGTCTTTAAGAGCTCATTGATTTGTTCTGTTGCTGCATTAAGTGGTTAATTCTCATAAATAGCGTTCGTTATTAGTGAATGGGCGTTAATTTAAAATGCATTTGGGGTAAATTTGATTATACGGGGCTGTGTGTGTTGTAAGTGTGAAGTTTTCTTGCTTGCTTCTTGTATAGACTTTGCATCATATCTTTTATAAAGAGCTTTCATGCTAATTGATTTATTTTAAACATTAATACAGCAATTTTAGCATTAGCTTAATTTTTTTATATTTTTTTATAAATATTACTGCTACTTCACACCATTTATATAATACATTTGTTACTAGAAAAAAAACAATGCAACGTTGCACAAAAATTTCACAACAACCATCCTTGGCAGATTCATCAATACCAGAGACAAATTAAAAAAAACAAAAACCTCACGCACACTAATGACAGAGCGCGGGCGCGTTCGGTTCAGAGATCATTCAATTACGACGCGCCGCTCTGTAATCATAACACAATCATCTATTTCGGCACAACACTAGGTGTTTGTCGATGGCCGAGGTCTTTATCGATAACGATCGATAAATTGATATTGCATTGTTGTTACGTGTGTGACTGCGACTCAGTTATGTTACGTAGGTATGATGCCGATTTTTCTTTTTTTACTGTTTTGCTAGTAAGATATATTTTTTAAATCATAATTATAAGTGTAGTTTTTTAGAACGTTGCTTAGTAGGTTCCTATCTTTTTGTAGTTCTCTAGTAGTTTATGAAATCTGTATGTTTTAATTAAGTCAGAACTGAGATTTAAATCAAGGTCCAGTCATGAAATATTTTTGGTAGGCAAAGTCATACCTATCATATAAACTTTAATATTTGACTCTCATAATTAAAACGCTTTTTTTTATAAAGGTAATGAAAAAGTAATTTAATACGAAATAAAATGTTGAAGTTATGCTTGTGAATTATTTAATTTTTAATTATTCAACTGTACCCATAGAATACCTTAAAATAAATGGGTTTAATAATAAAATAGGCATTTGGCTTGTTAGAAAATTAAAAATACTTTAAGTATGTTAAATTTGCATAAAAAAGATTAAAATCTTTTAAAGCGCAATTATGTTTTAATTCTGAGAGAACAATTAAGTAATTAACTCCATGGCAAAATAACTCTGAAGGCGTTGAAATGATAGTGTCACAATAACAAATATTTAGGTTATAGTGAATTATAAATTAGCCAATCTTGCTATTATTTTAAACTGGAAAATTTTAATTGATGTTGAAGTTCCAAATCAATGCGTTTGGAATATTGTGAGTAATATTATTCTAAAGATATAGAAAACTATAGATATACTTTAGACAATCCCACACAAGAACAAAAGTAATCAAATCGTAACTTTAGTTTAAAGTAGTACCTAATACCAAGAATAATCAAGAATAACGATCTGAAGAATCATGAAATGTCAATATGCACACACAATGTTGTCTATGGTACTTAAATGACATGACATTTGACATGTAATAACTATCTAAGTACAGAAATACGTATATTTCGTTGTTTACCCAGAACAAGTATTTTACAATCATCAAATACGTATTAACTGAAACAGGCTAATGACATTTCAATCAAAAACGAATAAATAAAACATTATTTAACCAAGGAGGATTTATTGTTTTTGATTTGCGTAGGTATATCAGTTGGAAATAGAACTTGTTCTCTATGGGTTTTACACGTTTCACGCCTGATTTTGGTGTCATTATTTTTCTATGTAGTAAAGAAAGCTTTTCCATGGTTTTCATGTATACCTATTGCTTTTATAATTACCGAATTGGCTCTGGTACAAAAGTACCGGTACTAAAATGTTTAAGAATTTAAGAATGGTAAGAATGTTTAAGAAGGACACCCATTCCTGCAAAAAACGCAAATTGTCGCTTACAATGTTCTTCCTGAAAAGGCTCGATAAGTAGCTGCAGGATTAAAACTAAAGAACGGAACACAGGTAGGTTTAGTCAGTTAAAGTCTGACATTACCTCTCACTCCATCTCGAGAGGCAGAAATTATTATTATTGATTTTCCATCCCATATTTATTCGGTGGAATTATCACGAGTGTAACTTAAGCACAGTATATACTGTATATAAGTAAACTAGCTTCTGCTAGCGGCTTCGCCCGCTTGGAAATAGTTATCTCCATACAAACTTTGGACCCCCGTTTCATCACCTTAAAGGGTGAATTTTGGGAAATCCTCTCTTAGTGCTCGCCTACGTCATAAAAGAAAGCTTTAGCTCCTAGTCCCAGTAGTTTCGGCTGTGCGTTGATATATCAGTCAGTCAGTTTCTCCTTTTATATATATATATATAGATAAAGTTATCTACAATTTTGCGATTTTCTGATAGTTGCAGAAACTTACTAAATATTCATATTCCAAGACATGAAAAATCGACTTTCAAGTGTCATAAATGCAGAAATGATAATTGTTTTATCAACAATATTTTTGAAAAAAAAAAACTTAATAACTGCGTATTAACACTAATTATCAGAAAGTCGCAAAATTGCAGATGACTTTATTTACTTTGCACCCGTCGATATATAAATTATAACATTTATAACTTAATTTAGCCTAAAAGATGACAGAATTTATTTATTTATTCACAAAAAACACACACAAAAGCACAGAGGCGGACTTAATGCCTTAGGCATTTTTGTACCAGAAAACCTTTGAGTGATGCAGAGAAAAATAGTGGTAGGTGCAATAATAGAGAGAGAAAGCGAATACAAGAATCGATATAGGTACTAACAAACCATATATTATTAATTACATAATATTATTATTATTGCTTCTACAGCGTGAACATGGTTAAATAAGTAAATACCATTTTTTCAAACGATTTTCATTTTCAATGGCTTTTGAGGTAAGAAATCATCAAATAACTTCTCCCGCTTTAGGTAGAGCGAGAGCGAGTGTCAATCTTTTACCGACTAAATCCTACCCATATTTCATTAGTTGCCTTAAGCTTTCCAGCGTTCCGCGGTAACTCTTTTGAACAATCTAGCAAGCCACGCCTAGCCTGGTCTTGTTGTCATAGAAGTAAAAGTCGTATATTATAGTCGTCCTCATAATCTTCCTACTGTTGGGAGTCAGGCCCCCTCTCTAGGAGAGGGAATAGGCCATAATCCACCACGCGGGCCCAGTGCGGTTGGTGAATATCACATGCCTTCGATTTTTTTGTACTAGGACATGCCGGTTTCCTCACGATGTTTTCCTTCACCGTTTTGAGAGCAGTGGCGATGAAATAATTACACAAAGTAATGCGCCTGGCTGGGTTTAAACCCGCGACCTACAACTCCGTAAGTTGGGGCCGTTACCACTCGGCCACCACTGCTCTCTAAACGTATCTGCATTAAAATAAGCAGCATAACTAATAGTCGACTAGTCATGCTCAATATCTCCCCAATGACTTCTAATTAGTGCAATTAATTTGCAAATAAACAATACATCAGACTTCCAACGGACCGTCTATTTGAGTCCCGGGTGGTGTAATACTGTTGCTTGCCAAAATAACCCGACGAACATTTGGTTTATTTACAGAGACAATTTATGGTTAATCTAAATAAATATAGATGGGTTTGCAGTAATTAGCGTTTGTTTAATTTTCGTAATTAATGAGGGGGTGATATGAATGATATATCAATCTTCAAGTAATGGTAATTAGGATGAAAGAGAATTAAGATCGTTTTTTTAGACTTTCAGATTCCTTTCAGTTGTCCTGTTTCAATGGTGTTGTTTAATATTACAAATAAAATAAGAGTAAAATAAAATAAATTATGTCAGTGTATGCACTGCTCTCTAAAATAGCTTATTAAGAAAGTAAATATAAATCAGTATTAAAAACAATCTGTTGAGCTTTTTAATTTGACAAGAAATGTAGTAGAAATTCAGACAATAGACAGGGTGTCTATCTAGTTTTATTTTAACTATAATTTTTAAATGATTGTTATAAGTACGCAGTTTTAAGGTGTGAAACCTATATATGATTTTTTTTTAAACAGGAAAGTCCTATTAGTTCAAATCCGAAATAATGGAAAAATAGAGATCTATCTATCCTCTTCATATACCTATATTGATCATGAAGATACCTTAAACAAATTTTTCATAGACAAAATTGCCTCTAAATGTTAGGTATTAAGCGCAATAATTGTTTCGAGTTTCTCACACTAAAATTCTGGTATCATAAATTTCACCAAAATTGTGGCAGCAATAAATCATAAACAGAATTTGGACCAGGATCGAAAATAAGGTGACAATTCCTTTCTGACCGACTACGTATCAGAAATTTATAAAACCTACATAAACGAAAACCAGTTTCAGAAAAGATACGGCACAGTACTTAGTACCTAATATAAGTACAAAATATAAAAAAAAAAACAATTTTCTTGTGCTGTTCGCCTAAGCAATACCTAAAACCTAAGCAATTTTTCTTATTGGATGTCAAAACAGCCTTTAAATGGTTTATTTTATTGGTAGTCAAATTAAAAGCAACATTTTTGCTGTCATGTTTCAAGGAGCGGCACAGCGCGCTCACACAAAGTTGCAGACCTTGTCAAACTTAACCTAAATTTAATCCCATTTAAAAAAATTGGCCAAACTAGAAAAAATACACTACTTACCTCCACTGTCAGGATTATTGGCCTCGAATGTCTTGCTCGTCATGTGGAACAACGCGTCCAGAGGAGTGTGGGGGGCTGCAGAGCCTTGCTGTGGAGCTCGTCTTGGCTCCGAGCAGCAATCCGATGCGGATGACGATCTCTCGGACGCGGAGTCGCAGCATTCCGCCTGCGCCATGTCCCGGGGGCGCAACAACCCCAGCGCAGCTAACCGCCATCTTTCGCCATCCAACAACGCCGCCCCAGCCAGTCGCTGCAAGCGCTGCAACCGCTCGAACCCCGAAGCATCCCACGGACGCACTATACGCGGCGGAGTGCGCGGACTGTGCGACAAAATGTCCAAAATCGAGAAACTCTTCACTCCATCTCCTCGCCTCTCCTCCGCCGGTTCCGAAGCCATCTTCAAGCGCTTCAGTGGCCGAAAGTAGTCATGCGGCGAAGGAGACCGCGACGGCGCCGGCGACGGCCGACCCACACTGATATCGTCCTCAGAACAGCTGTGGCCCGACATCGACTCCTCCTCCATGTTCAGTTCACAGATCCATCACACAACAGTCACAATTTCGGAACGTTCAGTTGATTGTGTTTATCTCACAAAACATCAAGCTAACACGAGATACGGCTGACGGCTCGACGCGCCTCGGTCAACTGACGTGGCGGGTGACAGCCCTGGCTCGGGCGGCGAACAGAGGCGTGGCCCATTAAGCCTCAGCCAATGGGAGCGCCATATTATATTGCGGGTGTGTTCTGATTGGTCGGGCCGGGCGGGTGAGGCGCGTCGGAGTGTCACACTCGCCTCTCCAATAAAACTTTTTAATCCGGACCTGGATTGGGGGGCGAGATTCGTGGTGTGATTAATTTAGGTGCGCGCGGGTGGACGGGCGCCTTGGGTGGGGGGGCGGTAAGGGGGGGGGGGCGGCCGGTTAATTACCGGGATGAAGACGTGCGTCTAACTACTCGCGCCATTATTTAGCGTCGATAAGGCAGACGTTTGTCACCGGAGAGATTGCCACTTTCCTTCATTTATAGTTCATCGGTTAATTGTCTAAACTCGAGTACGGCCATACCGGGCAAACTGCTTATTGGAGGGAATTTTACAGGTGTTCCATAAAATTGTTGTGATATTTCTACCGCTCTGGTATTAACTGCGACTTGACACTGTAATTGACTTGACAATTAATGCCACTGAAGTGTGATTATAAGATATTGACTTTTTTATTTTCTACTGTGTTCTGTCTGATGTTCTGCTGACCATTAGGTACAGTTTCAAATTACACTCTTTCTTACATTAAAAATTAAAACTTTTCTTTCGTGTATTTTTTTACTTTAAGTTTTAGTTTTCGTATAAGTAAGTAGGTATATAGAAAGTAATTTTAGAATTAATATGAACGAAAGTGCATTTTTTTGTTGAGAAAATGAGATTAGGTAGAAGAGAATCTCAGACTAAAAGTACCTAGGTATAAAAAATATCAAAGTAGCTACTATCTACGTGATGTAGTCAATACTCGTAGACTTAACAAAAAAAAATACCTTAAGTGGCTATTTAATTTAAGTTACATAAACAGCCTCATTTATTAAAAAAAAAACTAGTCCTACTTATTTTTAATTTAAATAGGTACCTATCTTCTTATTAAGTTAGAGTAGTTCAGAAGATATAGATTCCTAAATTCAAAAACTCTACCGACAGAACAATTTGAATTAAGAACTAGATTTATATAACTCTATGATTTAAAAGAGTGTCCATGGAGTTTCTTGAACGTTCTTCTCCATAGAGATCTACGCTTTGGAACATGAAATTTATTTTCACTTGCTTTTGTTTTTGACTGACCGACATTTTGACAATCCAAAAGTGCCTGTGGTCTATTTGAAATAAACGTTTCTGAATTCTGATTACTTAAACGGATCATACGATATTAGAAATAGTACTTTATGTAGAAGAAATAAATATTATCTATAGGTACCCGTAGTTATATACTATTCCAATTAAAAAACAAGTTATGAAAATTATTATTTTTTTAATGTTTCGAACAGCAAGTGAAGAGATAGGTTGAGATACTCGTAATATACTGAATAAACTAAATACAAAACTTTATTACACTTTATGTACTAGTAACATCAAGTTATTTATTTCAATTATACCATAATATATACTATAATAAATAATTATACTATACTATTGTACTATAATAAACTTTTGAATGTCTTTCAGAGATAAATAATGAATACTTACTAATTCCAGTCGTTCACTCGCAAGGAAATTTTCATACGAATAAAACCGGACCAAAGCAAGTCTCTCACTCTGTCTGGTAGGTACACTAGGCCTGGACACAGTAGACGAGTTTGTTTACCTGGGCTCTACCATAACAAACAATGGGTCGTGTTAGCAGAACATAAGAAGACGTATTGGGATGGCAAAGAGCGCCATGTCACAACTGAATCGCGTCTAGACCGTCAGGAACATCTCGCGTAAGACCAAGAGAAAGCTCGTCACCACCCTCATATTCTGCATCTTCCTGTATGGTGCAGAGACCTGGTCCCTTAAAAAGCTGGCCGTTGCTGGATTGACGCTTTTGAAATGTGGTGTTGGAGGAAATGCTTGGAATTCACTGGACAGAGCATCGGACCAACGACCATAATTGCCGACCTCAAGTCACCCAACTCACCACCATAAGCCAAAGAAGAATCTTTGATTTCTTTGGCCAAATTGCCAGAAAGAGAGGTGATAACCCGGAAAAGTGGCTACTGACAGGAAAAGTAGATGCGAAAAGACCCAGGGGCAGGAGTCCCCGATACATTGGTCTGACCAAATCCGTGCTACACTGGAGACCACAGTCTGCGACGCCATGCATTCACATCGCTGAAGATAGGACAACATGGCGAAATATAGTCCACAAGAAAGTTATTTGTTGAGGTCACGACCCTCAGCATTGAGGATAAACGACGCAAGGAGGGAGGACGAAGAATGGATAAGAAAGTCCATAAAATAACCCTAACATCAATACCTAATATAATTTTAATACAATCTTTTTTTTGAGGTGAGAAATCATCAAATGACTTCTCCCGTTTTAGGCGGAAACGAAAAAGCGTGTCAGATTTTCTTGACTAAAACTCACTATGTTCTTTAGTTGGTCTTTGCGTTCCAGGACCACGGTAACTGACTGGCCTGTTGGTCTAGTGGTTAGTGGCCCTGACTGCTATGCCGGAGGTCATGGGTTCGATTCTCACCCAGGACAAATATTTGTGTGATGAGCACGATCATTTGCTCTGTGGGTGTAATATGTATGAATTTAGAAATATATAAGAATTTTTATCAGTTGTCTAGTACTCATTACACAAGTTCTGCTTTATAGCTTGGGACTAGATGGCGTTGTGTGAAAGTTGTGGAATATTATTATTATTAACTCTTTTGAAAATTCCCGTGGCCCTGACAGGCATCGGCCTTCCTGGGCCCCTACGGTTTGGCTGATATCTCTTTGAGGCGCACGTGGAACATTACGCTCCAACGGCGACTCGAGCTCAGTCCTTACCGGACGGCGAGCTACCCGTTGTACGTCGCACCTAAGGCTTGAAGATTCTTAAGATTGTCCAATTCTAAAAAACTGTTCAAGTGCGAGATTTGAACTCGCACAAGAAGGGTTCCGCGAACCGACTGTAGCAAAAAACGTCCAGAAAATCACATTTGTTGTATGGGAGAACTGGTAGCCCCTTAAATATGTATTTTATTCTGTTTTTTTTTTGTTATAGCGGCAACAGAAATAACTACATCACCTGTGAAAATTTCAACTATTTAACTACATATTACAGTTCATGAGATGCAGCCTGGTGACAGACGGACAAACAGGCAGACGAGGCCGTTTTACCTTATGGGTACGAAATCCCAAAAATGTTCAGTACTCAAAAATTCCGTCTTCCAAACGTCCCATTCCCAAATATCCAACCTACCTTACTAAAAAAATACTTGCACTTAAAATTCATAAATTCCCGTCGCACCGTTATTAGGCAGCCATTTTGTATGTTTACTTTCCTCGCTAAGTCACGCTCTGTGGCTTCTGGGGTGACTGATGTGGAAAAATTAATCCAATTTGACATTGAGTTTAGTTTTAATGGGGGCACTGACTGGCACCCATTCTGCCTTGTTTTGATAGGGTAGGGTAAGTGTGATGTTGGCTTTAGAGTTTATTATTTAATGTTTTATTTTGTAAACACGTGTAGTTTTAGTACATAGGCCATTTCCTATGTAGCTTCATGGACAAGAACCGGTAGAAGTTTTTACGCCTAAAGTTTGCCGAACAGTAGAATGCTTTGGTCAGAAAATGGTCGTTTTCGCGTTAGACGATAACAATAACGACACGATATCGTGGGATAGGTATTTTCATAAATTTTCTAACGATCGGTTTAAATTGCTAGTTAGACTAGGTACTCGAGACTGATCGGTGGCAAAACGCACACAAGCTATTATAGTTAAGGCCAGGTTGTACTAATCTTGAACTTTTTTGAACCTCTGGAAATCAGAACACCATAAAAAAATATTTAATAAAATTAACCATATGACCAACTGCTAGGTAAAAATCAAAACATGATATAAATTAGTTGTCTCGATAAAAAAATCACGTATCTGACCCTAATTTACGACTTCAAACGTGTATTTTCGAGATTACGTCACGGAAATATTTGAAAGTTACATGAAATAATAAAGCTTGTTTTTTAAAAAGGTCTGGCAAAAAACAAAAATCTTGAATAGTTACTATATTTTTTTTTAATAACAATTAAATCACTGTTACGGCGCCGCGAAGTCGACATACTCCGAGCTGAGTACGTACAAAAGACTCTGTGACTACAACCGGCTCTTAATATCAACTTGACATCGTGCATCGTCAGATTAATGAAACTATTGAATGACCTATTGACAGGCCTGTTGGTCTAGTGGTTAGTGGCCCTGACTGCTATGCCGGAGGAACTGAAACCGAAACCCACGAGGTTCGATTCCCACCCAGGACAAATGTTTGTGTGATGAGCACGATCATTTGTTCTGTGTCTAGGCGTAATTTATCTATAATATGTATGTATTTAGAAATATATAAGTATGTTTATTAGCTGTCTAGTACTCATAACACAAGCTCTGCTTAGCTTGAGACTAGACAGCGTTGTGTGATAGTTGTGGAATATTATTATTATATTATTTATTATTACTACTTACTCCACGATATCGTATCGTTATCGTTATTGTCTAATGTAGAAACGTCTATAATTGTGGGATCTGTTTGCAGTCTTGTAAACTTATGGTACCGTAAAGGCCAAAAAGTCGGTTGCAAAAAAATTATCAACTTTCGTTTCGCAGTTGAAATCATGCTATTTGCACCAACTGCTGCTGAATTATAAAATATGAGCGCAGCAGGCGTCGATGTTGCACAAATGATGAATCGGTCAAAGACTAAAGTCACGATCAATAGCATAAAAAGTATAGTTGAGTTAGATGAGCAATAACTATATCGATGAATTGAGCCAGCTAGTATACTAACTCAGGCCACGGGATTGTTCGAAAGAGTTACGGTGGTCCTGGAACGCAAAGAACTGAAGGAACACAGGTGAGTTTTAGTAAGTAAAAGTCTGGCACTCCCTCTCTCTCTCTCTCTCAGAAGTTATTTGCTGATTTTGAACGCACAAAAAAAAATTAAAGTAGGTACTTAGGTATTATCCTGAAGAGATAAGACAAAGAAATCAACGGCCGTGTCGAGAACGCTTGGAAGAGCTACTATACCCTATTCAGGGAGCCGTGAGATAAAAGGTAAACAAACCATTTGTAATACTACTAAATTATAGACCACAGATACTGCAAACATTTTACATAAAAATCTGACGTTTTGTCATCGGGCAGGTTATAATTCGTCTTTTTTTTCACTATCGATAAACTTGTTGATACGATATATTTTCGTTGAATTCTTGTAATAAGAACACGAACAACACGGCGGTATAAGCAGTAGAATTCCCTGCGGTAATCTGTGTTTCATAGCTAAAAGAGGTCTTTAAGTCAAGAGTGAATAGTTTACTTCTAAGCAAGCGTGCTCGATTGTCGAACACATCGTTGCTTACCTTCAGGTGAGATAGTGGTCAAGCGCGACAATATCAATAATAATTAAAAAAAAATTTAGCAGTTTCTTTCTTTACTGTTTTCTAGGTCCAGTCTGCTCAGCTCACTTTTTGTAGCGATGCTGTCGCGCGTTTTATAAGCGCGCGATACTACTAACGCGTTAGTCGCATTTGCAAGCGCTTTAGAAAAGATGCCAACACGCTACTAACGCGCTACAGCATCACGACTGTATCGATGCGAACGCGCTACACCAGCGCTACAAAAAGTCGCCGTGGGACCCCGGGGCCTAAAGTGTGTAGATGCACTTAGTTACTTACCTATATTATTATTCCATTCAAATAGTTTGACTTAATTTATTTTAAGGTGGTTTTCATTTCACTGTAAAACCTACAATTTACAACACAGCCTATAATAATACTTCACAATCTAACAACTTAGCATTATTTTATTCAATTAGACTATATCACAATAAAAAACCTTTTTAATTTCACCCCACACAACGATACACTCCATAAATTACTTTAATATCTCAATATAACAAATCAAACAAACAGAAAAACAATCAATAAATAAACATTTCAACAGTTTAATGTACGTTATTAGTTCCGATGTTATTTCCCATAAACCGACCGGAACCGACGCCATATTGTGCGCTTTCCCGCGCAGTGTTCGACCAATCAGCGTCGATTTCCGCCGCCATAGACATTGACTGAGCAATTATTGATAATATTTTTTTTCTATTATTCCATTTATATCATACCGTGACATTATTATTTTACCCATTATTTAGAGTATTAGTTTCGTTTTAGATTGAATTAGATTTTCGTATTAGATAGGTTTAGTATATAAAGTTATTATGGATAAATGCCATTTATTTGGTGTGGGTTAATCAAAATAAGTACCTGCGTCTGTGTACCTACTTATGTATGTTCAATTGTTATTTTATCATGGTCTGAATTATATGTAACCATTTAGAAAACATTATTTGAATTGCGCCGTATGTTTTATCGCCTCAAACATCAATACAGGACATAAAATACAAAACATATAAGTTTTCTATCAGAGTAATAAAATTAATGACTCATTTATTTCACAATTGCTTCATGTTATTTACATACTTAACTATAATTATTGTATAAATTCCCTAAAACAAAACAATATGAGTATACATAATTGAACATAATAAAATGGTTTTCTCAACGACACCACATCACATTACTGCGTAGTATCCTATGTGTCAAGGGATGTAAAACTCCGCGTAGCATTTGGCGTAGCGCTCCGCGTAGCTTCCTGCGTAGCGTTCCATGTAGCGTTCTGCGTAGCATCTTGCGTAGCGTTTCGCGTAGTATTTTGCGTGGCTTTCCGCAATAGGTAAATAATTTGAATAATGCATTACTTACTTAAAGTGAAATATTTAATTACGTAACATAACATCACGCTCACATTTTCAAAAAGGTCAGTCAAAGCTGTACTAATTACTTTTTATTTATTACTTTTTACTAGCTTGAACTAAGATATTTAGAAATCTTTCAAAGCTGTTATTAAGAACAATTGTATAGTAATACTAATAAGCGATTAAAGGCTTCATCTTTGCACCCAGCTTCTTAACTACAGGACACCGTGCTAGATTGTCTAAATTATAAATCATTATCAAATATTTATCAAGTAAAATAATGTGCTTATTAATTATTTTTGCAGGAAACATTGATCAAACATTGAACAAATGATCGTGTTCATCACACAAACATTTGTCCAGGGTGGGGAATCGAACCCACGACCTCGGGCATAGCCGTCAGGGCCACTAACCACTAGACCAACAGGCCAGTCAGGCCATTAGAACAGAATAAATCCAATGGAATATCTATAGATACTCGTATTAATGTCTAATGTAAACAAAGCATCCATCTCTAATAACAGGACATCCTGACTTAGCTCACACAAAACAATTTCTCCCCGTCTACTCCCATTTCCTCACGACGCGAACTGCAAATCTGCCGCTATAAGGAAAATGGCGTATCTGAATAAAACAAAAAAATAAAAAAAAACTAAACTGAAATGTTGAACTTTTATTCGATGAAATTAAACATTTCGCTAGTGTAACTAGAGCAATGGAAGCTCGTAAAAAAAAATGTAAAAAATATATTTAGTAATATAATATTCTTATTATAAAAATGTCCCAACAGAACAAACGCGCGGTATAAAAAGTCAAATTATTGAGCGTGAAGGAATAACAAACATACAAACACACTCACAAACTTTCAACTTTTTATAATATTAATGTTATGTGTTTCACTGCTACTAGCAGCATCGCCCGTATGATGGAGGAAAATTACCCTAAGGGAAGATCCTCCTAGGATATGCTATTCCAGGAAATACTTCAGCCATCAAATTTCATTCAAATCCTTTCAGCCGTTTGAGCCAGAAGAAGTACCAAATACTTAAATTACCTTTCCTTTTAAATACAGTACCTTTGTACAATTTTTTATATTAAGATACCTATCTTCTTCTGTATATTTGTGTGTACATAAATTATAAAATAAATAAGTATAAAGTGCTATAAACTTAAAAATTTGTTTGGAAGACTGGACGATTGTAACTGTTTCTAAGAATTTACTGAACGAATTACAAAAATATTATGCGTGTATAAAACATAACGCGTTTGAATCCTCATTTTTTAAGGTTAAATCATCAAATCACTTCACCCGCTCCAAGGTGGAGCAAGAGAGCGTGTCAGACTTTTTCTGACTATAACCACACCTTCAGTTGCCTTTTGCGTTCTAAGAGCACAGATTTCGGTTTCCTCAGGCAAAAGCTATAACATAAATAACTGACTAATGTTTCCTAAAATGTTAGTTGCATCCATTTTCTTTCAGACAGCAGAACTGTTAGCAATCGTAACTTGCACAGATTGCATCCGCGGTGTGGTACTGATCAGTTTTTACTTCCATCTCCTGGATGGTCATCATTAGAAACTCTTTGGTTGTTATTAAATAGTGTTTAGATGGGTTTGTTCGAAGAGGAACAAAATGAGGTATTTGTTTTTAAATACAATTGTTAGGTACCTTATTGATAGATTTGCCATAAGATTTATTTAAAGAGATACTGTGGTCCTGGAACGCAAAGGACAACTAAAGGACACAGGTGTGGCCTCTCCTGCGGCGGCGGCTGGATCGTGAGGATGTCCATTCCCTCTCGGTTGCGGCTATCTCCTTCACTCGCATTACTGCTTTGCAGAAAGCCCCCGACAGCAGGGTGTCAGCAGGGTGGTTTGACAGACCGGCCTAAACCGCTAAACGCCAAACTCGCCAAACTTAAGTGAAAGCAGAGCACATTGCTCGCAGAACAGATGGCCATTGGGGCCGAAAGATTCTGGAGTAGCGACCACGTACCGGAAGACGCAGCGTTGGAAGGCCTCCTACAAGGTGGACCGATGACCTGGTAAAGGTCGCGGGAATCCGATGGATGCGAGACACACAGGACCGTTCATTGTGGTGACACTTGGGGAAGGCCTATGTCCAACAGTGGACGTCTTTAGGTTGAAATGATGAGACGGCCTACTCCACGGCGGAGGACAGCCATGCCGAATTTCAAAACAAAAAAATGTAATACGAGAATTCTTAGAATAGTTTACCTGGTCTAAGAGATTGCAGTCGGAACGTTTTAAATTATTTAAATGGCTGGTTATTTTTTTTTATTATTGCTAGCAATAGGCATCACAATCTTTTTCTAGACTCAAATGAAAAGAAAGCAAAACTATAAATAAATTAAAATGGTAAAGTAATCTCTGAATATTTTCTGGTCACGTACAAGAGCAATGTACCGGACTGAAAACGAACTGAAAAACTTTCAGATTATGTGCGATTCGTCAACGTTTATTTTTAGTAGTTCTAAGCAAAACAATCATTTGAATGCTAGAGTTTATGAAACATTCAGTGCCAACAATTTTTGGACCGTATCTAAGTTAGAGACAAAGGTTGTTAACCTCTTCATTATCTGAATTGTTACTAAATTATTTATCCTTACGTTGTTGAAACCTCTACGGTCCGGACTAAGCGTTTCGCCTCGTCGTTTATACCGCGATGTATATCGAAGGACTGGAAATTTTTCAGTCAGCCAGTTCAGTCCGATTACTTCAAGGCTAGAGTGAATAGACTATTAAAACTAGTGAAATAGCTTTGGTGCTCGAGTAAAAAGCAGTGGTGTGGTGGCCGAGTGGTAACGGCCCCGACTTGTAAGTTGTAGGTCGTGGGTTCAAATCCAACCAGGCGAATTACTTTGTGTAATTTATTTCATCATTACTGCTCTCAAAACGGTGAAGGAAAACATCGTGAGGAAACCGGCATGTCCTAGAACCAAAAATTCATAGACATGTAACATCCACCAACCAGCACAGCGCCCGCGCGGTTGATTTCGGCCCATTTCCTCTCCTGGAGAGGAGGCCTGATGCCCAGCAGTGGGAACATGAAAAGGCTGATTATGCCATGCTATTATAAACTAGTGCGCCTCACCATCAACAATTGCATCACTGCTTACTATCAGGTGGGATCGCAGGCAAGCACTAGTAAATACGTAATAAAAAAAACTTTATTCACTAAAGAAACACTGTACAAAGACGGACTTAATGCCTTAGGCATTTTGTACTAGTCGACCTTGGAGTGGTGCAGGAACATAACATGGCAGGTAGAAGACAAATAAAAAGAAAATAAGTAAGTATATTAATAAATATATACAAGTTAGATACATACATACAAATAAAGAATGATATTGTGAAAAAAAAAAACGAATCCAACCAATCAAGAGTGTGATGATTTATGCGGGTGAATGAAATTAAAAAAAATACTTACTAATTTTACAGATTCTTTTACCGTAAACGTTGACCAACATTATCGTGGGTGCGTTCACACATGTTACAAGATACCAAGCCTGGAATAACTAACTATCTGTAGGCTATACAAAATTTTGTGTGAGAATAAAATTCGCGACACGCAGAACGTGAGAGTCAAAATGGCGGGTGTACCATAGCGAATTAAATTATACCAATTACCAAAAAAATCTACCTAAAATGTACTATTCAGTACCTAGGTCTAAAAAATCTGTACCTCTTTCACAACGAAATTATTTAGAAAGTAAGGTACACCCGCCATATTGACATCAAGATGGCGGGTGTACTATAATATTTTATTATTTAACCATTACTCATAAAATATAATTACACCAAAAAATTGTACCTAAAAAGTACCTCCATTAAAAGAAAACGTACACTTGAACAGTTGGATAGTTCCTGAGAAATAAAACAACCGTGTTTTGTGTAAAACTAAACACGATACTTAATTATAATAATATTATTGATATAGTTACATATATTATATGTACATTGCAGTGCAGCCCAGTGGTAACTGCCCCGACTTGCAAGTTGTAGGTCGCTGGGCACGCTACAATTATGGCGGTAAGTCCCCTCTTTGAGGAGTGGCTGGAGCGTCAACACGGCGTCCTCACCTTCCGCATGACGCAGGTCCTCACCGGACATGGCAAGTTCGGGAGGTTCCTGCATCGGATTCAGGCGGAAGCAACGCCCGGGTGCCATCATTGTGCGGACCACCCAGAGGACACGGTGGAGCATACAGTGGAGGTGTGCCCCGCTTGGGCGGAGCACCGCCGTGTCCTCGTGGAGGCAATAGGCGGCAGCGACCTTTCACGTCGGGCCTTGGTTCAGGCTATGGTCCGGAGCGAGGAGGAATGGCAGGCGGTCGCCTCCTTCTGCGAAGCAGTAATGTTAGCGAAGGAGGAGGCTGCACGCGTGAGGGAACGAAGGTCCTCACGCCCTAGCCGACGTAATTCCGACCCCGACTACCAGCCACGGTAGACGCGGGCTTGCGGACGTCGAGCACTGGGTAGCTCGCCGTCCGGCTGTTCGGTAATTAACCGCACCGAGCCCAGTCGTTAACAGCGCGTAGTGATCCTCGCGCTCCTCAAAGAGATGTCAGCAAACCGTAGGGGCCCAGTGGGGCCGATGCCCGCTAGCTAGGACCGCGGAGAATTTCCGAAAGGGCAACCCGTAGTCCTAGTACGCAAAGGGTAATTGAAGGATACAGGTGTGGTTTTAGTCAGTAAAAGTCTGACACGCCCTCGCGCTCCACCCAGAGCGCGAGAAGTCATTTGGATGATTTCCCAACTTAAAAAAAAAAAAAAAAGTTGTAGGTCGCGGATTCAAACCGTGTCAGGCGCATTACTTTGTGTAATTTATTTCATCACCACTGCTCTCAAAACGGTGAAGAAAAACATGGAAATAACATTAAATAATAGAAAATACGAAATTCTTGGATTAATTGAGTTTTTACCATCCGGCAGCGATGTTACAGACATCCACAATATTGGCCACTATCGAGCTCATTGTCGTCGTAATGCTGAATGGAAATGTTTTGATGATCTTAATAATTTTATAACCAAAACTCCGAATTCACTTATCGCTAATTGCATTATGTATGGAAAAATAAAGAGGTATCTAATCATTTTGACGCGTAATTTTCATTCATGATGTATACTTCAATTATCCCTAGAATATATAAAAATATGCACCTAGATCAATAATTAATTATAATAATAACATAGTAAACGAGATACGGTTGTTTTATTTCTCAGGAACTATCCAACTGTTCAAGTGTACGTTTTCTTTTAATGGAGGTACTTTTTAGGTACAATTTTTTGGTGTAATTATATTTTATGAGTAATGGTTAAATAATAAAATATTATAGTACACCCGCCATCTTGATGTCAATATGGCGGGTGTACCTTACTTTCTAAATAATTTCGTTGTGAAAGAGGTACAGATTTTTTAGACCTAGGTACCGAATAGTACATTTTAGGTAGATTTTTTTGGTAATTGGTATAATTTAATTCGCTATGGTACACCCGCCATTTTGACTCTCACCGCAGAACCATCATGATGCTGCCATGAAACTATAAATTGAACAAATTTTTTTAAAGGTTTTATATAAAATTAAATATATTTTTAATAGGTACCATAAAATTATGTGTTCTGACCTAAAAAAATAAAGAATATGATATAAATGTATTACAGGCTTTTTAATTAGAAATATATTAAAAAATCACATAATTTTTTTAACATATTACATGATTTATATTTAAATCAACGTATGACCTTTCCCCACAAAAACATTTCAAAGTTTAGGTTTACCCAGATTCTATTGATCTTATGCCACCAAAAGAATGAAACATGTATTGTTTCTATTCAGTTAAATAAAACTATACAAACACGGAAGCAGAAAGTACACAAAAAAACTTAATTCGAAAGCGCCAAAAAGAGCATCTGCGGTCGCCATTTACCTTCACAATAACACAACCTAACAATTATAAAGAACCCCCAATTTTAACAAATGACATCTCTATCGCCAGATACCCTGCAGTTATAAACCGACCAACTTAAATAAGAATTTAAGGGTGGCGCTGCTTGTCAAGGAAACCTGTCAAAGAACTGTCAAACATTAATACATTTTACGTTTAGTTCTCTTTTTCGCCGCATGAATCAATAATTTTGTGGATTTATATTAAAGGTGGCGAACTATTTGGTTCAAATTGATAACGGAAGCCAACCCCCGGTTGTGTTGTGCGTTTGAAAGTCATTAGTGGCCTCTAGTACCCGTAGACACGGCATTTGGGACTCGCGATGATGTGGAAGCATTAGATACTGAGGGGCAAAATCTGTGAGACATTACAGATTGTTTTTTTCATGATATGACAGATTTTATACAAGGCAGAAAGTCTGCCCTTGTGCGTTTGTGTTGTATAAAATTTTATTTAACAATAAATCGACCGCGCCGTTTTTGAAAAGCTTTATGCTGCCTAGTGGATAATTTTCCGATAAAGTTTATTTTTACTGGGAAACCACCAAATGTCCTTTCCTACTCTGGATGGAGTGAGAGGAAATATGAATCTTACTGACTAAAACCCGCTTCTATTTAGGCCGCCTTCAGTAACCTTTTGCGTTTCAGTGGTATGGTAACTCTTTCGAAAAATCCCGCATCCTTGGCAGGCATCGGCTCTGGGCCCCTAGGCCCCGTTAATTTTACTTCTTCGACCCAAGCTTGATCAAAAAGTTTCGTATTGTAATGTTTAGATTTACTTTTTTTTTAATTGATATAAACTCGTGCTTGAGTGCGATGCCACCTAATGGTAAGCAGTGATGCAATCGCTGAGGGTGAGGCGCATTTGTTTATTTAGAGCCTATTCACTCTAGCCTTGAAGATACCTAAATTATAATCGGATGAGAAAACCGCAGCAGGCAAGTTGTTTCAGTCCTTCAATGTACGCGGTAAACTCGACGAGGCAAAAGTTTAAGGTAGAAGTACATTGCGCACACGTGTGCCATTTTATATGGAAACTAGACTTGTTGTAGAGCTACACTAGATCCACGCCACGCGACGTAGTTCAACGTACAAATCAGCTAAGGCGTGGTCCACGTGTGCGACGGTCTAATGTAATTCTAGCTTTAGTCCGGAACGTAGAGGTTTCAACAGCGTAGGGGTGGATATTCGCCGTACGTGGTGTTGTCCGATGGTAGAAAGGAGATGGCGGAATCAAGTCATGCAATCCCTGCGCACATTCTCCAAAATGCATCCAGTAAAATACCGAAAGGGTTGCCACTCTACGCCTGTGCTTCTACAAAAACAAATCTCCCTTAGATTCCACAGTTAAACCACCCAGTCGAAGCCATCCATCCTAAACGAGAACACACTAAAACCGTCGGTAATTTCGGGTGCAGCCATTATGACACATCTTAATTCAGTTTCGACGCATAAATTGTAATAAGCAGACATGGGCCCAATGCGGGTGGCCTTAAGATGAACAGGTATAGGTACGTACACAATAGAAAATGGTGATCGACTTGATGAGACGAACGATATTGGAAGATTTTGGTTTAAATTGGACTACTATCAATAAATTAATATATACTCGTACTATCTATCACACTAACATTGTAAAGGTAAAGTTTAGTATGTGTGTATGTTTGTTACCCCTTCACATTCAAACGACTGAACGGATTTCGATGAAACTTGGTACACGGGTAGACCATGTCCTGAAATGGGACATTGGATACTTTTTATACCAGCACTTTGTTCCCTTGGAATGATTTTCTACTATTACGCGGGCGCAGCTGCTGGCAGCAGCTAGGAACATTATAAAGGGAAAAATATGACTGTACTTACGTTTCTTACTTACCCCTTCATACTTAAACGGGTGAACTTTGGATTGGAATGTAACTTCGACAGGTAGACCATGTTCTGGAATCAGTGACGTAGCTAGGTAACCAACGGCCCTGTGGCAAAAAATTCTGGGGCCTACTTTTTACATGCGAAATCACCAATTAACCTTTCCTGCTTTGGGAGTGTCAGACTTACTGACTACTATTAACTACTACTAATTAAAGTAGTGTTTCAACCTAATTTATTTAGATTTCGAAAGTGGGAGTATGTTTCCGGTAGTTCAATAAGAGGTTTGCTAATCAGGTTTTGGGGTCTTTCATGCAGTTTTCACCAATAGACAGAGTGTTTCATGAGGAAGGTTTAAATGTAAAGAACATTCATATTATAGCAGAGAACACCAAAGAATTTTAAAGATTTCTAACACCCTTGCGAAGCTCGGGCGTCGCTAGTAAAATAAATAAAACACATTTCAACCGAGTGAAACCGCGTGCACAGTCTAGTTTCAAATTAAGTTTTCTAATTGAAATTGTATTAGTCTATGATCTCTGACATTTCCTAATTAATTATAACTTCGCATTGTTACTTCATATTGCGTTTCGAATCACGATAAAGTGGTTTCGATTTAGACTGATTCGATTTGCAAAGAAAATTATAAATCATCGAAGAAACTGTGTAGGTAGGGGATTAGATAATAAGTAGATATGAGTTCTCTCTTAATTATAAAGAAACCAACCTACTCTTTAAATAAATGGACAGCATAGCATAGCATAGTCGGCCTTATAATGTTCCCACTGTTGGAACTCAGGCTTCCTCTCTAGGAGAGGGTTTGTGCCGTAATCCACCGCGCGGGCCCAGTTTGGGTTGGTAAATAATATATAGTAAATATTAGTTTGTAAAATAAATGAATACTTAGTTTTTTTTTTCTGTAAAAGTTTTTTTTTACTGTAATATTCCGTTAATTTTGCTATAGGTACCTCAAAATCAATCTGCCTCGCTTTTTCACAATAGGGAATATACATCATTATCATTTTAGCCAAAAAATTCCATTGTTGGACATAGGCCTCCACCAAGTGTCGCCATAACGACCGGTCCTATGCGTCTCGCATCATTCGGATTCCTGCGACCCTCACTAGGTCGTCGGTCCATCTTGCATACAATTTGCTAAATTTAATTCTTTTTAGCTCTGAAAAACAAATATGAAAATATATATATATCTTCGTCAACAACGCAGTTAAAAAGCTGCTATTATGAAAGAGAAGTCTGAAATAGTATTTGATGACAAAGGCAAATATTTCATACTAAAATAATTCTTGATTACCTATATTATTTTAAAAATTACTAGGTATTTTTAAAATAGCTGTACCTAATCGATTCAGTAGCCATGTTGTATAATATGCATATTTATATTATAAAAAAAAATAAACAGCGACACTTTTTTTTACCAAAAATAAAAGCAACGGAAACAAACAGCTCTAGGGGTGTATTACGTTGATCGTCCCTATTTCCAAACGTTCCAATTTCGTCATTACACGTCTATATTTGTTCGCCTCATAACGCGATGTGTGGCCAGTAATCGATTAACATAAGTGCTGGCTGGAAGGTGGAACAGGAAATAAATGTGCTTTTTGATGCGTTTGAATTTGGAAGGCTATATTTTTTTTTAAATTAGTAAGTGTGATTTTTGACAGGAAGGTTGAATGAATTTCACCAGAGATAGTTTATGAACTGATGGTGGTTCCCAATGTGCGGAACGCGGTCTACTGGTGGTCCTCTAGGTCTAAAAATTCTAAACTTTCCAACTTAAATGTTACGAGCTAATTTTAAGTTCTTATCAAAAATGGTTTTCTCTGTTTAAGTGCATTTTTTGACACTCGCAAGGAAATCAAAACCTATACTTTACTACCGGGTACTTTCAGTTGACTCAGAATCATGAAATTTGGCAAGAAGCAAGGACTCATAGCACAAGTAAAGAAAAAAGTCAAAACTATTGGCATGATTGGTCCAGTGGTTCAGCAATTGGCTGTTTTGTGTAAGTATGTCACTTTCAATGTTTGTGAATGCACCCACGACACAGTAGTAACTCCTAATACAACCCAAAGTTTTAAAAAAAAAACAGATTTTTACTACTTTACTAGTCTAGTTTAGTTTTTTCAATTCCTGAATGGAGTTTCGAAGATTTTTCCGAATCGCAATTTTTTTTTTGTGACTTAACAACAAATTTAATGTTTACAATTTTATTCCTATATCTGTACTATAAGACCTTACTTTATGCCAAATTTCAGGTCAACGGGAAGTACCCTATGAATTTTGATTCTTTTGAAAGTGTCGAAATGCACGTTTTTTGCGACATAAATGGCCTTATCTTTTTTTTAGTTAACTCAGAAGTTTGATTTTTTCACAGCTTCAAGGGACCGCAGACCTAAATATATGGTTGTAATTTCAACTCAATACCTCCACGCGTTCCCGAGATAAAGGGTTTTCTTGGCAGACAGTCAGACGGACGGACAACAAAATGATCCTATAAGGGTTCCATTTTTTCCTTTTGAGTTACGAAACCCTAAAAAGGAAAAATGGTAAACACATTACGTTCCGTGGTTCCGTCCATGACTACTAGAGGTATGCCCACTAAATCGAAGTAAACACAGCATGAAATACATTGATATCAGAACAGACGGTAGCTCGAGTAGATACACTCAAAGGCAAATTACAGAGAATTGCATTCAATCGAGTGTTTGTACTGAGCTGATTGCTTTTACCGTTGCCACCTGGGGTAGTAGGCACTGAAAATGAGGATCCTTATTTTGTAGTCAAACCTTTTTTGTTGTTCAGGTAATCATCAATAGTACATTTTGATACAAGTGCAGAAAGTTTGGCTGCATTGACAAATTTGTACGTGTACCTATCAAACGACTTTTTTCAATACACTTACGAAGCAATGAATAAACAGGGGTTGACCGACGACTAGCGGAGGTCGAAGCGTGCCTAGCTTGGTACGATAAATGTAATAACATTGTGGCGGGGAGAGCACGCGCTTTTTTCTGCACTAGTGCGGAAAACAGTCAATTGCGTGCCTAAAAGCGGTGGGATAAGTAAGTGTATTGAAAAATAACATCTTTCGGCAGTGACAGACTTTTACTGACTAAAGTCCACCTGTGTCCTTCGGTTGCTCTTAGCGTTCCAGGACCACGGCATCTTTTTCAAAAAATCCCGCGACTCCTGGACATATCTTTGAGGTGCGCTTACAACACTACCCACTGTCGACGACTCGATACTTACCGGACGACTGGACGTCGATCTACCCATTGCTTATCACCCGCATGCCTACGCCTAGGGTGGCCGGATAACGCTCTGTGATTACCGATGCTCGGGGCGTCTCCAATGGCGGGCGGCTGGAGCGTGAAGATATCCGTTGTTACTTCCGGGTTTGGCCATCTCCTTCGCAAGCTTTACTACTTTGCAAACGGAGACGACCGCTGCCCATTTCCTCTCGCTCCGGACCATGGCCTGAACCAGGGCCCTTAGCAATAATTTATAATACGTCTTTACTGAAATTGCCGTTTTTTAAAACGGGTTGCTTCTATGTGTTATATCTTTAGATTGACTTGGAATTATAAGTTCAAATAAACTTTATATTAAAGGTATGTTATTCTTTTTCGAAATTAGGTATTTAATGGTTTCTTTAAGCAATGATGTGCAATAATTGTGCCAATATTTTACTAGATGAGGGGAATATTTTAAATATTTCTTTTACAATGCTCAGACATCAACCGGTGCATGTACCCTATATAGTTAGCAAACTCATAAACCATTTACGTATCGAATTGTGCGCAATGAAGATTGGAGATCGATTATAATGAGGGTGTTCTAAAATGACGTTGACCAGGTGGCAGCACTGAGGCGTCAGGTCCGGACACCTGTCAAAACGCTTATATTTATGACATTAGTTAAACATCAACGTCAACGTTACGTATACGTTTTGAAAGGAAAAGACCCGACGGCTAAGTGGCGCTAACTGGTGGTGACAATTTTCTTGAAAACCCTCATTTTGTGTTTTATGCTATGAAACTGCAATATTTAAGGTTAATGAGAAATACAGATTAAATAAACACTTTTATGAGCAGTAAACACTTTTTAACCGACTTAAAAAAGGAGGTTCTATGTTCGGTTGAATGTATTTTTTTTCCTGTTTCTTCACCGATTTCAGTTGCCGATTTCGAAAATAAATATTTATTGAAAGGTTATGCTTCCGAGTTGATCCCACAGTAATATGGTTATGATCTGATCATGAACTTCGAAGATATGGAACAGAACTCCTCATAGGATCAAAGCAGAACCGTCCTAACAAGTAAAATTGCTTTGTTTGTACGTATAGTCGATGACTGACTGAAAGACGAGGGAGAATATATCGAACTGATCTGATGATGAAGCCTGAAGTTAGGCACCGGAGCTCTGTAATAAATTAATGTAATCTAACCGTGTTTGGGATTATTAGAATTGTCATGAGATGTACTCTGGTTATAAGGTATTTAAGTTTGGCTGAGGGGTACTTTTTAGTGGTTTTTTTTTAGTTATGAAAATCATCCAATGACAAAGCCCGCCCTTGGGCGGAGCGAGAGATAGTGTCAGACTTTTACTCACTAAAAACCCACTCCTGTTCCTTCTTTGCCTTCATCCCGGGGCCCCGGGATTCGCTTTCACACTACTCGTGGCCCCAGTAGGCTTCGACCCTGCCGGGCCCCTACAGTTTTGCTGACATCTCCTTGAGGCGCGCGTGGAACACTACGCGCCGTCGACAACTTGAGCTCAGTCCGGATGGTTATCGGACGATCGGACGGCGAGCCACCCATTGCTCGCCGTCCGCAAGCCCGCGCCTACGGTGGCCGGAAATCGGGATTGGAATCCCTGCGGCGGTTAGGGCGTGAGGACCGTTGCCTCACGCGATCGGCCGCTTCCTTTGCTAGCATTACTGCTTCGCAGAAGGAGGCGAACGCCTGCCACTCCTCCTCACTCCGGACCGTAGCCTGTACCAATGCCCGGCGCGAGAGATCAGTGCCGCCGAGGACATGGCGTTGCTCTGCCCAAGCGGGGTTCACCTACACCGTGTTCTCCACCGTGTCCTCCGGGCGGTCCACGCAGGGGCGTCACACGAATTCGGTGCAGAACCCTCCAGAACCATGTGCGGTGAGGACCTGCGTCATGCGGAAGCTGGAAGCCGTGTTGTTTTTCCAGTCACTTATGAAAGAGAGGACTTATCATGTTTGTAATAGGTAATCTCTGAAAGTACTAGTCCGATTGCTAAAATTTGTTCACCGATAAAAAGCTGCCTTATTTCTGAGTGACATAGGCTGTCATTTATGTACGCGAGCGAAGCCGCGGGCAAAAGCTAGTCACTACTACCGAAGATATTTAGAGAAAGTATTTCTCTAAATATCTTCGGTAGGTATTTAAAGTTTAGAAGTCACCTGCGAATGACAGATCATGCTGATTAATCGGCCGATAACTTTAGTAATCTATTTAAATAAAGACATTTACGATGCGGACAAGAAAAAGCGTGGCATTTCTAAACTTTCTTGAGCAGTCAATGAGAAATATTTCATGCAATTGCCGTTAAATCAAGCGGAACTAACAGTTTTTTGGGTTTTCATGGGTTCTTTTCTTATTTTTATATAAAATGAAGTTGTAGTCAATTCTGGAAACGATTTTTTTAGTAGGCCCAATTAGCGATATGTATCTGGTTTCCTTATAAGCTTTTACTCGCGGTTTTGCCTGCGTGAAAAGATGAAAAGCGTCAAAAGCATTAAAGCGCCATATTAAACCAAGGGTATTATTTATCTTTGGTCCTATTCCTAAGTCTACCTGTAGGGCTGCGAGATTTTGTTTATTATTCCTTTATCCTGTTCCATAGTCTACCTGTAGGGCTGCGAGATTTTGTTAATTTATCCTTTGTCCTATTCCATAGTCTACCTGTAGGGCTGCGAGATTTTGTTTATTTATCCTTTATCCTGTGCCATAGTCTACCTGTAGGGCTGCGAGATTTTGTTTATTTATCCTTTGTCCTATTCCATAGTCTACCTGTAAGGCTGCGAGATTTTGTTTATTTATCCTTTATCCTATTCTATAGTCTACCTGTAGGGCTGCGAGATTTTGTTTATTTATCCTTTATCCTGTTCCATAGTCTACCTGTAGGGCTGCGAGATTTTGTTTATTTATCCTTTATCCTGTTCCATAGTCTACCTGTAGGGCTGCGAGATCTTGTTTATTTATCCTTTATCCTGTGCCATAGTCTACCTGTAGGGCTGCGAGATTTTGTTTATTATTCCTTTACCTTATTCCATAATCTACATGTAGGTCAGCGAGATTTTGTTTATTTATCCTTTGTCCTATTCCATAGTCTACCTGTAAGGCTGCGAGATTTTGTTTATTTATCCTTTATCCTATTCTATAGTCTACCTGTAGGGCTGCGAGATTTTGTTTATTTATCCTTTATCCTGTTCCATAGTCTACCTGTAGGGCTGCGAGATCTTGTTTATTTATCCTTTATCCTGTGCCATAGTCTACCTGTAGGGCTGCGAGATTTTGTTTATTATTCCTTTACCTTATTCCATAGTCTACATGTAGGTCTGCGAGATTTTGTTTATTTATCTTTTGTCCTATTCCATAGTCTACCTGTAGGGCTGCGAGATTTTGTTTTTTTATCCTTTATCCTGTGCCATAGTCTACCTGTAGGGCTGCGAGATTTTGTTTTTTTATCCTTTATCCTGTGCCATAGTCTACCTGTAGGGCTGCGAGATTTTGTTTATTTATCCTTTATCCTGTTCCATAGTCTACCTGTAGGGCTGCGAGATTTTGTTTATTTATCCTTTATTCTATTCCATGGTCTACCTGTAGGGCTGCGAGATTTTGTAGCGAGAACGCAAAGGGCAACTGAAGGAACACAGTTGGGTTTTAGTCAGTAAAAGTATGATACTCCTCTGGGCCCACCCAGAGCGAGAGAAGTTATTTGATGTTTCCACACCACAAAAGGGGGTCGAGAGAGTAGTCTACCCGTGTGCTAAGTTTCACCCAAACCCTTTCAACGGTTGAGGCTTAATTTCCTAAGAAACATATCATTATCGTCATCATTTTCAGTCGAAATACGTCCATTGCTGGACATAGGCCTGCCACAAATATCACCACAATAATCGGTCTTCTGCGACTCGCATCCAACGGATTCCTGCGACTCGGACCAGGTCATCGGTCCACCTTGTGGGAGACCTTCAAACGCTGCGTTTTCCGGTACGTGGTCGCCATTCCAGAAACTAGGCCCCATCGACCATCTATTTGCGAGCATCTGTTCTGCACTGCCACCTAAGTTTGGCGACTCTTCGGGCTGTCTACAACGTTTATAGTCATTCACTCACTCTTTATTTCAGTAAGTAGTCAGATAGGATAGGAAGTATGATAATATTAATGTGAGTGAGGAGTATGTACAGTCAACTTCACGACACTCTGCTAACAATTTGAAATCGAAAGCGCCTTTATTTCGTAGCAGGCCAGTTATTAAGCTTACAATTTTTAAAGTTTAACTATTGCCACTGCTGTTGACTTTACCCTAAATATAAAATGGACTCGAGGACACATCATCACAAAACGTCACTACACTTACCTTTTTGGTAAACTGTCAAATGTCATCAATACACCATAACACAATAATCAGATCGATCGTCAATCCTCGTCAGAGCTCGTGAATGGTCGGGCAAGATCGCGTGACATCGGGTGACGGGATATCGGCGTAGACGCGTTGAGCCGCGCGACAATGCCATGGAGCGTCGGCGACGTGGCTAATCATTTGTATTGTTGTTCTGCAGATGTTCGGGGCTTGTAGGGTAACAATGTTTCTAGAAAAAAGTTAGTTTTAAGACACCAAGTCTGTGCTACTTTGGCATACAGTTTGTCGGGCATGCGGCCGACGTGTCCCACTCAGTCCCATTTAGGCTGGGTAGCTACAACAGCTATTCTAGTTTGGAGCGCAGTTTATTGTTATAGAAGGTGGCTTTACTATTAGGAAATTTAATTAGGTTACTTAATAACAACTCATTGAAAACAAGCAAAAACAGTAAGTAATAGTTAAATGGTAGTTACCAAATAAATTCGGAATAAAGTACCTTTTCCTAATATCTCTGCGTAGGAACCCGAAAAATAAACAATTAACTGTTTTTAATTACTAGAAAATGGAAAGGATCACGATATATGTCGATTCAAGACAAGTCTTTATTTTCGTTTTTTAAATTAAGAATGTTAATAAATATAGGAGGGTCGATGATGATAAAATTATTCCGGAACCTTCCTTAGCCATAATAAATCCCGCAAACGCCACCAAAATCCTGGGCGCCCTACAATAACAATAATATGTAGCCGTTTAATTACCCGTGACCGATGTACTACAGTTATTGAGCGCCGCCATTATGCCGCCGTGATAGATAGACTTGACGACAGGATGAATGCCTAATTGAGACACAATTATATTTGTGATGGAGATGAGATGTCAATGTGAGATCAGGATTTGGAAGATAGTGGTGATTGAATGATGAAGAATCTGTGAGAAGGGGTGACTTTTAACCACTGATAAAAAGGTAACTAATTACCTATAAAAATCTATTTATTATTATAATAAGTGATCTTTGAAACTTCATCATTTATTTATTTACCTCACACTAATCTGATTAACATCCGTAGACTCATATCAAGGTTCACTTGAAAACCAGCGTCAGGCAACTGCTACGTAGTGGCCTGGCATTATGCTGAACTGGACCTATTTGGCGCAGCCGTGAGACACACAATGTTGGTGTATTTTTAAGTTTAGTATAAGTATTTAATATTTTTAAGTTACTTAGTATTTAAGTTTCTATAAAATTGTTATCTCATTGTGTGTACCTGTGTGCCAAATAAACGTGTTTTCTTTCTTTCTTCATCAGTCCATTGTATTTAACCGCCTACATCGGATATAGACGATAAACACACTCGCGTTCTTTCTGCCAGGGTCCAACATCCACGACCAAATACTTCATCTCATCACCCTAGATAGAGACAGAGTACCCAGTCACAATCACACGACACTGGCAAATAGGACACGAAAACTCTCGTCAGACCAATCTGTTAAGTGATTAAAGGGTTAATTAAAACATTGTTAATGGTGACATACATAACATTGTAAACATTATATTTTATTCTTCTCGGCATCACCCAAAGGTTGAATGGTAGAAAATGCCAAAGGCATTAAGTCCACTTCTGTATCTTTAAGTGCATAAAGTATTAAATAAATAATAAATTAAACCATAGTACAACACAAAATAACATCTGGTAGTATAGTATAATCAGCCTTTGTAATGTTCCCACTGCTGGGACTCAAGCCTCCTCTCTAGGAGGAAATGGGCCGTAATCTACCACGCCGGCCCAGTGCGGGTTGGTGGATGTTCGAATTTTTAGTCCTAGGACATGCTGGTTTCCTCACAATGGTTTCTTCCACCGTTTTGAGAGCAGTAGTGATGAAATAAATTTCACAAAGTAATGCGCCTGGCTGGGTTTGAACTCGACTTACAACTCATAAGTCGGGGCCGTTACCTGATAATATTCAACCTTCCATCCATCCAACATATAAACCTACATGTATCAGCACAAACCATCATCAGCGACAAAACTACAGTAAAAACACTTATTAAGAAAGAGACCACACAGTGTTAAGAACGGTAGTAAGATCAAATGAAAGCGTGTCATCAGCATGAGTGCCACTAAATCCGAACATAAGACATTAAATCCAAGATGGCTGACCTCCAACGCAGCTGATATATTATGCGTAACAGTGACATTATCACTTGCTACAAAACAGGCATTAATGAAGGTGATAAAGTTTTAAGACAATGGAATCATGATTAAAATGTAAATCTGTACTTAATGTAAAGGTGTAAAGGTCGGGGGGTCCTAGACTGCTACAGGAACGTTTAAAAGAGGTAGGTACGTATCGTGGCCTGAGCCCAGCAGGGTCAGTGTCTGCTAGAGCTGCTGGACCAAGGTGTTTTAATCAGGATAAGTCTGACACGCATTCTCGCACTAATATCCTAAAGCGGGAAAAGTTACTTATTGATTTCCTATTTCAAACAAAGGGTCTAAGTCTTTCATGGTTGCCTGGGAAGTTACATGAAGCTTTCTTATTCAAAGAACTTCATCATTATCATTTAAGCCGAAAGACCTCCAAGCTGGATATAGGGTTCTCCCCCATGTGTTGCCAAAACGACCAGTCCTGTGCGCCTCGCATCCATCGGATTCCTGCGACCCTTACCAGGTCATCGGTAAACCTTGAGGACCTTGGAGGCCTGCGTCTTCCGGTACGTGTTCGTCGCTCCAAAACCTTCGGCTCCATCGACTATTGGTAGGTACTGGGAACAAGTATTTAAAATAACAAGGAATTTAATTGACACATTAAATTCCTTGTTATTTAAAATACTTGTTGAATGTAAATACTTATGGCAAATGGTCTGTACCCACCGCAGTATGGTCAAGCGGCCACCCCAGGATTTTGGGCTACCGAGAGAGAAATACTATGATGGACGTCAAAATACTGATAACTTCACACACCGGACCGACCCCGAATGGTGAGCAGTGGTAGCCGTGTGATAACGACCGCGGCTGATGAGCAGGTAACGACCCCGACTTACAATGGGGGGAGGGGTTGGAAGAGACTTGAGTATGTGGTTTTAATTTCAACTCGATACCTCCACGCGTTCCCGAGATAAAGGGTCTTGACGGACAAACAGACACGAACAACAAAGTGATGCTAGGGTTCCGTGTTTTTCCTTTTGAGGTACGGAACCCTAAAGATATAAATTTGTGCCTGACTGTGATCCCACCTGATGGCAAACACTGCAATCGTTGATCGTGAATCGCACTAGTTTATTAAGAGCCTATTCACTCTAGACTTAAAGACATATAAGTCTATATGTGTCTTGTAGCTGAAATGATGACAACGCAGCTGCTAAAGGGATACAAACTAGCCAGATCTATAGAGTCTATGCCAGATGGTTACAAACTAGCATTCCAACCACGGTGACCTTGGTTTATGTGTTTGGTTTGTGTTGCGGCTACATGGATGTAAACCACGCGCCAACACGTTCGGTATTTCGGAAAACGCGCCTCTCAACCAAGGGTGTTGAAGGTTATGGATTACAACTGCTGTCTACAAGGATTGAAACTAGCAAGGTCACCTTGGTTGGGACGTTGGTTTGCAACCATCTGGTCACCCCTTGTCTCGTCCATCCCATCTATTTTCTACTTTTGATAATCGTTTAGTTAGCCTACTCTTCCTGCCTTAAAGTAGTGCACTAGGTAGCTTTATTCGACCGAGTATAAATCAGAATAATCATTTGATTGCCATTGTATACTAAGTTTCTCAATCCCTAACCCGGCTTTGAAGACCACACAATTAGCTAATAAATAGCTAATTTTATAGCAGATGTAGGGATCTTAATGTCTCATTATATTCATAGTCAGTCCTCAGTAGTTACGAGCTGACGATGAAATTAAAATACGGAGAGAGCTTTCTACTGGTAATTATAACGTTCTTTGATTGTGTAATATTGTGCCATATGCATTTCTATGGCTTTATAAATTGCAATTACAATAGCAGAATCTTTGCCTTTTTTTATTTTTTTAGGTGAGAATTCATTAATAACTTCCCGGGAGTGTCAGAACTTTACTGACTTAAACCCAACTGTATTCCTTCAGTTGCCTTTTGCGTTCCAGAACTGTGGAAACTCTTTTGAGCTATCCCGCAGCCCTGGCTATCTGCGATATCCTGAGATCTCAATCATCATCATTATCATTTCAGCCGAAAGACATCCAGTCCATAACTGGACATAGGCCTCCGGCCACCGTAGGCGCGGGCTTGCGGACGGCGGGCAATGGGTGGCTCGCCGTCCGACCGTCCGGTAAGCGTCCGGACCGAGCCCAAGTCGTCAACAGCGCGTGCTGTTCTACGCGTGCCTCAAGGAGATGTCAGCAAATGTAGGGGCCCAGCAGGGTCGAAGCCTACTGGGGCCAAGGGTCTGATTCTGAAAGGAAGACTCGGCCCTGGTACGAAAGGCAACGAAGGAACAAGAGTGGGTTTTTAGTCAGTAAAAGTCTGACACTATCTTCTCGCCCCGCCCAAGGGCGGGGGATGTCATAAGATGATTTTCCCAACGAAAAAAAAAAAAAAAAAACTGGACATAGGCCACCCCCAAGTGTCGCCACAATGAATGGAGAACCAACCATGCGTCGAAGATATCCTCGGGAGATCCAAGGTCACCGTCATAGCCCGAAGAGTCGCTAAATTTAATAGGCAGTGGGCAGAGCACATTGTTCGTAGAACAGATGATCGATGGGACCGAAAGATTCTGGAGTAGCGACCGCTCACCGGAAAATGCGATGACCTGGTGAGAGTCACGGGAATGCGATGGATGCGAGATCTCAATAGTAAAACTTTAATCTGCCTATTATTCTTAGCTTGTAACAAACTTGGAACACAACATCCTTATCAAAAATACTATTCACATGACGTGTCCAACAGTCCACTGTAATCCTTCGACTTATTTTTACAATGCATTCACTGGTGCATATTTCAAAGGTGCACGCTAATTTTCACAGGGTTACATGAAACGAGGCAAAGAAGCGCAAACATCTTTATCATAAAGTCAACAACTCCGTTTTGTACATTTCAAAATGGACCACCTTTTAGCGCCTCTGTATTTAGTCACAGAATCCTTTTTGCTGGATTACAAACTAATTTTGAAAGTCGACAAGCTGGTAAAACTTTTTAATATATTTTTGTAAAATCTCAACATCCATTGAAGCTTAACCAACGAATTTGGTTACACCTTCGAAACAAATACGTCAGTGGATATAGAACCATAGCCGATTTCGGTATTTGGATGATTGGTTTTAAGGTTCATTTTCGCTTGAACGAGTGCAAAGTAAATATTGTAGGCCCGGTCATCTGTCATCAACGGATGTCACATTATGTCTCGTTTTTGGACCACAAAAGATTCGGGTTCCTTTCTAATCAGTTGTATTATATTATACAACTCTTTACAGAGTTTTTTTCATCAGTTTACAATCCATTCCTGATTTTTCTTGTTATTTCTGTAACTTTTATGAAGACAGCAAGCAATGGATAGGTTTTGTGACAGAGATGTCATAGATATTTGTTGGTGCACTTCAAAATAGACGATCAATAACGCTTTATCCCGGTTGGAGGTGTAAATTGACATTAAAATGCAGTTTAATCGATGTTCGGGCTACAAGAAAAAGTTTTTTGTTGGATTTGGGTTCGTTTAGGTAGCACATTGTCAATAATAGTACCTTTTTGGTTAGTTGTATGTTTATAATGTTGTAGGTAGGTACCTCACCTAAGCTTTTCTGCTTCATTGGTGTTTATAAACCCGATTGACTAAATCTGCGATTAAGTAGACACCTATAATTTGAAGCCTCTATTAGTTACGTAATACCGATCGACTTTTCAAGTTCCTTATGAACTTGTTCGTAGAGCTTTCTATAGAATTACTAGTTGTCTTCTCTTTGTTCATCATTATCATCATCATTTCAGCCGAAAGACGTCCACTGTCGAACATAAGCCTCCGCCAGTTCGCCACAATGAACGGTCCTGTGCGTCTCGCATCCATCAGATTCCCGCAACCCTTACCAGGTCATCGGTCCATTTTGTAAGAGGCGTTCCAACACTGCGTCTACTTCTTCTTCTTCTGTTACATTTATGAAACAAGTTTCACCGTTGCACCTGCGCGTAAGTCACTACGACTTACCGTATTTTTTTATCATTCCTAAGACACAGGATCTTCCTAGTTCTAGATCAGGGTTCAATATTTTAAATTGACTATTGTATTACAAGTTTTTTGGTACTTTAACATTTTGTGTCAAATATGTATTTTTGAAATTAAATATTATTGATACGCTCACGCTTGACCACTATCACACCTGATGGAAAGAAGTAGCCTTTTCAGTCTTGACTTAAAGACCCCTAGGTTGTTATAGGTGGTTAAAAATAAAACGTCACCCTGCGCTTGTTTTGAGGCGTGGTTGGAAAGACCTCACGGCAGGTTTTCACCGAACACGGTTAGTTCGGCTAGTTCCTGCACCAGATTTGTGCGGAAGCGATCTCGTTCTCGTGGGGGCGATCGGCGGCGGCGATCTCTCGCGCCGGGCCTTGGTACAGGCCATGGTCCAGAGTGAGGAGGAGTGGCAGTCGGTCGCCTCCGTCTGCGAAGCAGTAATGCTAGCAAGGAGGTGGCCGATCGCGTGAGGCAACGGTCCTCACGCCCTAACCACCGCCAGGATTCCGATCCCGATTTCCGGCCACCGTAGGCGCGGGCTTGCGGACAGCGAGCAATGGGTGGCTCGCCGTCCGACCGTCCGGTAAGGGTCCGGACCGAGCCCAAGACGTCGACCGCGCGTATTGTTCCACGCGCGCCTCAGGGAGATGTCAGCAAATCCTAGGGGCCCGGCAGGGTCGAAGCCTACTGGGGCCATGGGTAGCGTGAAAACGAAACCCGGGGCCCTGGAAAGAAGGCAACGAAGGAACAGGAGTGGTTTTTTAGTCAGTAAAAGTCTGACACTATTTCCCGCCCGCACAAGAGCGGGATTTGTCTAATCTAAAAAAAAAACACCCCGCGCTCGTTATTCTTCTCTTTCTACACCAAATTCAGAAACCAACCCTTAATATATATGTAGATATTATAGGTTAATCTAATGTGTGCCACGATTGAAAACTGAATGTATCGACCGTTTGTGGACTCATCCTGAAATTCCCTCTTGGTCAAAAAGTCTTATAACCTGTTAACGTTGTGTGTGATGTTCAGTAGGTGCTCCATAGTTCTATCTGAATCTGAACAATGAGCCATTACAGTCTCGAGTTGATACTTTGAACTATAACTGTTCAAAGTACTGATAAATAAATATATATATACAAGATACCGATCTGTGCAGGCGGCTAAAATTATGTCTCACGAGACGACTTCGAAACAGATGTATTCTGATAGCTCATGCCAGCACCCGTATTTACATACGTCTGAAATTATTTCAAGTTACCGACCTCCTGGGATAAAACAAAATGCTATGTTATTCAGGAAGTTTCGATCTACACGTTTACCAAATTTCATTAAAATAGGTTCAGCAGTTTAGGCGTGAAAGTGTAACAAATATATATACAAAATTATACTTTCACATAGTATGGCTTAGCGACCCACCAAAGATACGCAAGGTGTTATAAAACTTTGAAATTCTTGGCGTTTGTCCACTATATTTGATCCATGTTAACCTTCCTCATAAATTACTTTGTCTGTTAATAAAAACCGTATGAAAATCAGTTAAGTATTTTTTGAGTTTATCGCGTACAGACGCGTCAGGGAACTTTAAAATCAATATCTAAACTAGTAGATATAGGTACCCAAGAACCAGAACCCAGAAGGGTCGATTTTATTTTAATAAGGAGTTCAAAATAGCAACAGTTTGCTTAAAAACATTTGGGAATAAACCTACGATCCCTATTAGTAAGGGTTCGCAGATCACACTGCTATTCTAATTTAACGCAATAAACTAACTTAAATTTATTAGTTCAAACGAATGAAGGTAGTTTTGGATCCCCTTTTGGGGTTCCGTACCTCAAAAGGAAAAAACGGAACCCTTATAGGATCACTTTTTTATCCGTCCGTCTTTCTGTCAAGACCCTTTATCTCAAGAACGCGTGGAAGTATCAAGTTAAAATTAGAACCACATACTCAAGTCGGCGGTCCCTTGAAGATGTGAAAAAATCAAACTTCTAAGTTAACGAATAAAAAAGATACGGCCGTTTATGTCGCTAAAAACCTATATTTCGATACTCTCAAAGGGATTCATAGGGTACTTCTCGTTGACCCCGAATTCTGAAATTTGATATAAAGCAAGGTCTTATGGCACAGGTATAGGAATAAATCTGAAAACAGTAAATTTATTGTTACATACGTCACAAAAAAGAAACCTTTTTTGCAATTCGAAAAATCTTTAAAATTCCATTCGGGAATTGTAAGTTGTTGCGAAACCACAGGGCGCGAGTCCGACTCGTTATTTGCCCACCAGTAGGTTACTAATGCTACTGAAAAAAACCTGCTTCAAAGTTTCATAAAGTATCTAGCTGTAGGATAGATTTTGGCGGATTTTTTTCGAGTGAATTTCAGCGGCTGTTTTAATTATTCCCAAATTGATTTCTCATGAATATTGTGATATAGAATTAGTGTAGTTTTGTATCTCAAGTGTCTATACACATAGATTATTTGTGGAATTATTAAATCTAACTCGATCTTGGTAAAATGGAGATGTTCTCTGAGATTTATTTATTATTTACACCTTTACAGACGCGTCCAAGGCAATGTTATAACTGAAACTTAGTTAAAATTCATAGTTATATATTCTTAAATAATTATGAATATAAATTATAAGTTCAGACCTTTTTCAATAATTATTTGAGCCTCTACTTTTTTTCTTTTTTAATTTCTTTGCGATACACTTGCTGACAAAAACTACAAAAAAAAAAAGAACAAAGTGAGTTAGATTCGCATTCTAATGTACAACTAATACATATACTTACCTACATACTTTTGAAACTTGACACTAGCTAAATGCACAAATAAAACGAAGCCAAAAGTAAAAAAAGTAACTGTATAAACTGAACGGATCTAAACAATTACAATAATAAAATTGGAATCTGCGAGTCAGCGAGTCTTTGTATTAAACCAAATTTTATTACATTTTGGTTATGCAGAAAAAAAAGCTTATATAAACAAAAAAGTTTCAATAATTTTTTTTTTATAAAAAAAAGTCATAAAAAATAAAACTTGTATACTATACATATTGTCAGTTTACAGGTTTGTGAACGCACTCACCATACAGAAGTAATTTCTAGTAAGAGGCAACATTTTTTAATAATACATCTTCATCATCATTTCTGCCAAAAGACGCCCACTGTTGGACATAGGCCAAAACCAAGTGTCGCCATAATGACCGGTCCTGTGCGTCTCGCATCCATCGGATTCCCGCAACCCTCACCGGTCATCGGTCCAACTTGTGGGAGGCCTTCCAACGCTGCATGCATACCAATAGAAAAACTTACTTACCTATATCTAGAAACACTTAAATTACCTATACTTGTTTTTTTTTTATTTAATTCCAAGCCAAGAATCTATTCCAAACTGCCAAATAATCAAAAATCCGAGCATCCCAATCAAGACCAATAAAGTGATCCGCTTCTGATTCGTACGGCCGGAGCTCGAAGGTGCGTCTTAAGGTGCCGATTAGCGGCCTCTGTCGCTCCTCTCATTACTGAGAGCCCTAATTGCACCGCCGCGGAGCCTCAAACGCGCCGACCGCTTTCATCTCGCCGACGGCGTGTGGTGCAAAGTGTGGGAGTGAGCTCGTGCGGGCGGATAGGCTGTAGCGGATTTGTTCTATCAGATTAAAGGTGCTAGGTTTTTTTTTTTATCATTCTGCTTTAAAGCGTCAAGTATTGTTTTTTTTTTATTGCAGGGAATGAACAGCACCCGTAGCCAAGTTGATAATCTGCAATCGTTAATGCTAGTCAAAAACTAATGAAACGTATGGGAATGAAATCATCTCAACGCAAGTCACGTGGTCAGAACAAACGAATAGAAAATTCGTAGCCAAGTTCACATCATTCAAAATGGTAGAATGAATTGTTATCTTTTCTATAATGTTCAATGCTTACATCCTTTGTTATTGTAGAACGAGCGGCAGATTCAGGCGCGTCAACATGACTACTAACTTATCGTTTTCTACAATAGCTGACACCGATCGATTGGAGAACGGAATTCGACACGAAACGGTTGTAACTTGGCTAAGGGGGCAGATCTTACAAAGGTTCTATAAAGGTTTAGCTATAAAATAATATAGAAATCTTCTTGTGGTAGATTTATTTAAACTCGAATAAAATTTGGAAGAAAATATTTATAGAACCTATTTTGTAATTCTGTTGTAATTTAAAATGTTATTCTATGCAATACAAAGTCATAAAATATAAACGTTTTCTGTGGTTTTAACTTTTTATAACTCAACAAAAAGTAAAGACTACTACTACTCCGTACAGATTAACCTGAATAAGTCAACATCTGTAAACCCGGAACCTTTCGCGAATTGATTAAAAGTAATAATTGGTCAAAATATATCAATAACGAATTAGCTGTAATATACCGATTGGACCACAAAAAAACTAGATTTATTATTAACTTTGGTGTTTTTCTAATTAAAAACTCGCTATATAGCAAAGTTACTTTTCATGTCTGTCTGTGTGGCAGGTTTCCTTCTAAACTACGCAAGGGAATTTGAAGCAGTTATCACCATAATAATTATGTAAATAATATTTTTATATCAAGAAATTTCGATGTTTTCACAAGTCCTGAAAACCGGGCGGAACACGGGTTTGTCGCTAGGCTGCAGGATTGTTCGAAATAGTTACCGCGGTCTTGGAACGCAAAGGGTAACTGAAGGAAAACAAGTGGGTTTTAGTCAGTAAAAGTCACACACAGACACACACACTTCACACAGAGCAGAAGAAATTATTTGGTGATTTCCCACCAAAAAAAAAAATGGCGCGTCGCTGGTATATTGTACTATTCAAACCTAATTGATATTATATGGCAATTATTAAAACCATCTAGCTGACACTAATGCCCATTGCAAAAACTGTATCATCGTTTGAAATTATTAATTTGCTACATCAATATTCATAATGGAAAAAGTTTTGACATAAAACATAATAACACGCTATCGCTTCCGCTTATGACGCATCGCCTCTCTTTTCACACAACGCTCTCCGCCCAAAAATATTCTGCAGTTGGTAAAAGGACACAGTTGACGAAACTTTAGAAATTGAATTTTAACTCGTCGACATAAGGGTTGTGTGAATTGCATTGGTGCAAGTTTGAATGTTTTGTCAAGTTGGTATTACTGTAATTGTTTTTATTCATTTATTGCCCCATAGACTGTCTGTAAGGTGGGCTTTATAGCCTGTCTATTAGCGGCCAAGGAGTTATCATCGCCTTATAGTGGATTTGTACTAATTTTATTATATTCTTAAGTTTATTGGCATCGACAATGTTTTTTAATAAAAACGGATGCATGCAACGTTATATTCGTATTAATTAAATTTAAAAAAGCCCTGTAGATAAACTAGCTATAAAGTGTCTACTGAGTTAGCAATCAAGATGGCAGAGATAAAAAATAAGAGTAAATTGATAGATTGATTGATTGATTGGCGAGAGACGGTTTTGAATAAAATATTGGCTTGTAAAAGCAGTAGCTGTTTCGTTTGTGGTATCATACGAGTGTTTACGTCGTTTGTTAGATTTTATTAATTTTATTGGTTAATAACATTTTAATAGGGAAATATTATTGTGTATTTTAATTGGTATCTAACTAGTTTTATCAATATTTGGCTAGTTAGAGAGATTCGCATTGCAAATACATAGTGAAGTTGTACTAAACTGATCCTTTGAATTAAATCACCCTGACTCCTTCAATAATGCGTTCGTGTAGGATGTTCCTTAAGAACCTGAGGCCCTAATCCATTTTAAGACTTAAACTCAATTGTTAAAGGAATGGAGTTATATAGGGTGTTTAGCTCCATCCTGGACTTTGACTGGCCTTTTGGTCTAGTTGTCAGTGGCCCTGACTGCTATGCCGGAGGTCGTGGATTCGATTCCCACCCAGGACAAATGTTTGTGTGATGAGCACGATCATTTGTCTGTGTCTGGGTGTTATTTATCTATAACATGTATGTATTTAGAAATATATAAGTATGTTTATCAGTTGTCTAGTACACATACCACAAGCTCTGCTTAGTGTGGGACTAGATGGCGTTGTGTGAAAGTAATGGAATATTATTATTATATTATAATATCTCTCTTTCTCGCTCACACTACTGACATTTTAACACATCACGGTTAAGACCCCTGTTCTTGACCACGATCAACTTTTATTTTAAACTTCGAATGATTTCTTATTCTGTGTCAATTCTTCAATTCCTCATGAAAGACAGACTACAAAAAAACCCCAGCGTTGTTATTAGCACCGCATCATATTAAAATAGACTAAAATTAATTGATTTCTAGACTTCTCATCTTTAATAACGATCTCACATTCAATATTTTTTCAAAGCAATCTCCATGGAGACCACCTCGATGCTATTATATTAGGAAATCGTGATATGATAGCAACATTACGGCAAATAGGTACATGGTTCGAACATTTACCTTCTATAAACGTAGGCGGAGTAAGAGAAAGCTGTATGTATTAATGTATGTATGTATGTCTGTTTGTTTGCATCAATTTAACGTATTATTGAAAGGAAATTAGATGTTTGGGTTTATCATTTTGAAGGGTTTTTTTATGATATGTTTGATTTAAGGTTGCGTAATGTTGGGTTGTGTGTGAAAATCTAGTGGGAAATCATACAAAATTGTTCTCTTTTTTGTCTAGAAGTAACCTCACTCTTGACTTAAAGATTGAGGTTGTAGCTATCAGCAAAACACATCTTTTTGAATAAAATATAACTAAAACTAGCTTTTCTAGGTTTCGCTACCGCGAATTATTTCGGAATTACCACTGGTACAATATAATACAATAAGTTTTTTTTTTTTGCACATTACACAGGTAGGAAACCATGGTAGGTGGAAAACCATGGTGCTATGGGTAGAGAGAGAGAGAGTGTCAAATTTTTATTGACTAAAACCACGCTGTGTCCTTCAGTTGCCCTTTGCGTTGTAGGACTACGGGTTTCCTTTTCAGAAATTTCCCGTGGTCCTAGCTAGCGGGCATCTGCCCTGCTAGGTCCCTACGGTTTGCTGACATCTCTTTGATGAGCGCGTGGATCACTATGCGCTGTTCACGACTGGGCTCGGTGTGTTAATTACCAGACGGCCGGACGGCGAGCTACCTATTGCTCGACGTCCGCAAGACCATGTCTACCGTGGCTGGTAGTCGGGGTTGGAATCTCGGCGGCTGGGGCGTGAGGACGTTCGTCTCTTCACGCGTGCGGCCTCCTCCTTCGCTAGCATTACTGCTTCGCAGAAGGAGGCAAACGCCTGCTGAAAAATATAAATTTTTCAGGACCCTTTAGAATTTTCCACGATCTATTTCGTGAAATCAACTGCATGACTCGAATTGAATTGAAGTAGGTATGATTTTGATGTTCAACACAGCCCCGACTTACGAGTTTTAGGTCGCGGGTTTAAACCCAGCCAGGCGCTTTACTTTGTGTTATTTATTTCATCACCACTGCTCTCAAAACGGTAAAGGAAAACATCGTGAGGAAACCGGCATGTCCTATGTGACATTCAACAACCCGCACTGGACCCGCATGGTGACATTCCCTCTCCTAGAGAAGCGGCCTGAGTCCCAGCAGTGAAAACAGTAAAATACTGATTATTAAGCTATTATTGGTTTGTATTGCAATATTTCAACTTATCTACTACTTATTTTGGATCTATTTTATAATTTTGTAATGTCATTAATTAATCATTAGTTATGCACATTTAGTGACTCTAATTACCAAACATTTTTGATAAAATGCGGATAATGCCCGCAATATTATTATCTACCACTTAGATTTATTGTTCATTTATTAGTAAGCACTGTATATTGTGGCTGTTAATTGTACATAAATAAAGGCTTCAGCATCGTCGTAAACGAAAAGAATAGTAGAATACTTTGATGTCTCTTAATTTAACTCTAATTAAAACATCTAATTTAAAACCCCATATTACCCCATAATAAAAACAAAACAGCATGAATATACAATAAATCACAGCGAAAGCCGAGAATTAGAGGTGGCATTACAAACACAGAGGTTTCCCATAGAGGCCATAGACTACGGGCACAATGGCGCCCCTCTAATTGTGCCATAGAGCATCATAGAGCAGACCACACACGGCCGGATGATGGATGCTGTATTAACACGTACTCGTAGGTACCGTCGATGGGATTCTTATTAAAGAGTGTTTCATTATTTATTAACTTTGCTAGCGTTTCGAGATTTATTAAGTGGAAAGAATTTGAGGAATGAGTTTATTAAATTGATACTATGGTGCGTGCCGTTGACATTAATTTTTTTGGTGGGTTTGGATGTTGAACTGTCTTTCGTTGCCGTTTATTTATTTCATACCAACAGGCCTAGAGCCAAGTTAATAATAATAATATTCCACAACTATCACACAACGCCGTCTAGTCCCAAGCTAAGCAGAGCTTGTGTTATGGGTACTAAACCTACTTATATATTTCTAAATACATACATATATAGATAAATTACACCCAGACACAGAATAAAATGATCGTGCTCATCACACAAACATCTGTCCTGGGTGGGAATCGATCCCACGACCTCCAGCATAGCAGTCAGGGCCACTAACCACTAGACCAACAGGCCAGTCAAAGGTCAGTTACGACCATTTCGTTTCGAATCTCTTTTTACAATCGGTAACGCCTCCTATTTGTTTGTTCTGACCACGTGACTTAACGTTGCGATGATGAAGTTTTCTACTAACGTTAACGATTGTAGATTATCAACTTGGCTAAGCCGGCTGCTGCTGCCAACAGTTTCAACTACGTGGTAGATTACAAGTTTACATACTCTCGAGATAAAGAGTCCGTGAGCCAAGGTTCATCCAAATCCTTCCAAACGTGAAGAAGTAACAAACATACACCACACTCACAAACCTTCGCCTTTATAATATAATATAAAGGTAGAGCTACACTGCGCATACGTGTGCCACACACGCCGATCTAAGTGCGTCGGTCTCCATACATTTTATATGGAAACTAGACTTATAGAACTACATTTGAACTACACCACGCGACGCCACACGACATCGTTCTATGTACAAATCAGGGGCTGATTTGTACGTAGAACGATGTCCTAGCCAAGCTACAACCGTTTCATTTGGATTCTCTTTTCGTCGATCGCCTCTAGTAGGTCACGCCTCCGATTTCTTTATCCTGAAGTCATCTCAACGCTCAGTCACGTGGTCAGAACAAAGGAATAGGACGCGTGGCCGACTCGAGGCAATCAACGACTTTTCGTTTCGATTCGATTCTCTTTAGAATCGAAACGAAACGGTTGTAACTTGGCTAGGGGTGCAGGAGTGTCTAATGTAGTTTGATACTCACGACTATTAAGGTAGAACTATACAGCGCACTCGTGTGCAACACACGCAGATCGGGCGCGTCGGTCTCCATACATTTTATATGGAAACCAGACTTGTAGAGCTACACTTGATCCACGCCACAGGACGCCACGCGACGTCGTTCTACGTACAAATCAGGCGTGGTCCACGTGTGCGTCGGTAAAATGTAGTTCTAGCATTGTTGACGAACGTAAGTATAAATTGAAACAAAAATATATATACTTACATAAATCGCGATAAAAAAATGGTGTGTGGGTTTTTTTAAGGTAGGGGAAATGAGCTAATGACTTCTCTCAGTGGGCTTCGGCCCTGCTGGGCCCCAGCGGTTTTGCTGACATATTTTTGCGGCGCACGTGGAAAGTGTTCGAAGTCGACTCGGGCTCGGTCGGGGACCGGTTAGCTGGGGCGTGAGGACGTCCCTTTCCTCACGCGTGCTGTCGCCTCTTTCGCTAGCATTACTGCTTCGCAAAGGAGGTGACCGCCGGCCATTCCCTCTAGCTCCGTATCATGGTCTGTACCAGAGCGTGGCTCGAGGGGTCACCGTCGCAGATCGTCCCCACGAGGATACGGCGGTGCTCCGCCTAAGCGGGGACACTTCCACCGTATGCTCCACAGTGTCCTCTGGGTGGTCCGCACAATGCTGACACCCGAGCGTTTCTTCCACTCGAATCAGGTGCAGGAACCTCCCGAACTTACCATGTACGGTGAAGACCTGCGACATGTGGAAGTTGAGGACGCCGTAACGTGTCTCCAGTCACTCCTTAAAGAGGGGACTTACCTTCATGATTATAGCGTGCCCAGGGGTGGGCAAAATAAAAAGATAGATAGACTGAAAGAAATGTGTTTTTGACTTACATGTAATCAATAGTTGCGAAAGGAGAAGAAATAAAACTTTTACAACTAGTGAAGATTCAGAGTACCTAACACTTATCTAGATTTTATAGATCATAGATCAATCTATCCATTAAAAGTTTCAGAAGTGTTTTGACTTCGCAATTATTATGTTCTTAAATATTTATTTTATAATTGAAAGAAGCTTCCGTGTAATCTTAGACGTTTAATTACGTGATCATCCAACCGCAAGAACTTAATTTTAATTTAATAAAAAACTCCAACCAATCTCTTGGTGGTCGCCGCTACCAAATCTTACAAAACAGTTTCAGTTGCAAGAAAAAATTGAACTTACAAAAGGAAAAATACCACCAACCTAACTATAATGTTACACAAAATTAAACAGCGTTGAATAATAAAAAATAAAAAAACAAATAAAAGCGTAACATGATACCAAAGAATTGATTTGAAAACGATCTAATAGTTAATAGCGAAATTGCTAGCGTATGTCTAAATAACTTAATGTGCTTTCAGACCAGATTATCTACAATCACCATTGTGTATTAAAATTCCCCCTTTAGTTCATAAACCACGTTAATTTTACACTCTGACAATTAAAAATCACCCATATATCTATTTACATAAGGTTGGTGGCAAGTGTATGTGGTAAACATGTAAGAGCACTTATAGAGGGGCATGGTAGATCTCGGTATAATGGTGTGTAATGCCAAAGCGTTCCTATTAAGGTTCACTATTACGGCAATGATATTATCCACAATTTCGTATCATATCAGTAATAATACATTTATGCGTTACTCTGCTATTATATGATGAGCATTTACGGTTTATACATAGGTACCAGGCCATGTTTGTGTGTACGTCAGCATTTTGGTAGCTTACAGGGTTCCGTACCTATGTGGTCTGAATTTTCTTTTAGGAAAGCGGAGACATATTGTATTTAGACTTTTGATCAGACACAAAAAAACTAAACCTTATTAACTTTCCAATCAGTCATTTTGATTTCAGAAGTTCAGTGCCTGAAATGCCTGAATGCCAAGAAAATACAGTAAGTAATAGTAATAAATTCATTTATTTCGGATGCAGTCCCTATTCATAAATTATGATTGAAATTATAATATTAGAATAACAGTAATAATTATTTTACGCATAATTATGCAACACAAAATGATTACAAAACTAATCAATAATAACATAATATATTACAATTTATCAATTACCAAAAAATAGGTACCTAAAAATAACTATTTTCCAAAAAAAAATTAAGTACTAAAAAAATACTATTTTTGGGCACGGTTATAAACAATTTTTAGTAAGTAACCATAAATCGGTTTAGTAAAAGAAAAATACATTCCTCCTTTCGGAAGGATTTTACCGACTTTGCATGAACTTAGAATCTAGAGCCAAGAAAACTATATATATTATTCCATCAGCGATAATGCTTAACGAAAATTCTATGGTGTATGATTGACCAGATTTACCTAAATGTTAAAATATATTAGACTTATGACTAAAAGAAAGTCGGTTTTGTCTGTTTATTTGCAAACTCCTCCTAAACCACTCAACGGATTTTGATGTGGTTGCACTAATAGAGAAAGCGATATAAATAAGGAATATTACTTTGTTCATATAATTGGCACTTGTGCGAAGCCGGGATAAGTCGCGACTGACAGGTCAAATGTCACTGCGTTTTTTGCAGGAATGGACTTTCTCTTCTCTAATTAAAAATAATCTATTAGTGACAATTTAACTTTTGAAAAAAAAAAAGTTTGTTATTCATACAATTACTAGAATAGTTTAATAGTTTCACTAACATTATTATAAATAATTTCTAATTTACACCTACCACATTGTAGTCTTTTTTAACCCAAAGGTTGACTGGTAGAAAATAATATACATGAAGTTAAAATAAATAAATTTTCAAAAGGAACATCCCATTTGTATATAGGCTCTTAATAAACTAGTGCGCCTCACCATCAATGATTGCATCACTGCTTACCATCAGGTGGGATCGCAGTCAAGCACTGGTTTATAGTGAAAAAAAAAAAAAAAAAAAAAAAAAATAATTGTGCAAAAAGCGGAAACTGTCGCTTACAATGTTCTCCTGAAAGGCTCAATATCATCAAAATATTTAACCTGCTAAATCTTGTTCAATTATTCAACAGAAACAAAGATCTCACAAAGGAGAGACGTTTTTTCCATCACCCTTACCGAACCCTAGCCCCGCGAGTTACGAATCTAATGTTTTATTACCATGTGCACTTAAGTGGTCAAAGATGCCTAATTTAATTAGATATGTATTAGCGTACTCGTGGGTGGCACGCATTGCAGAGGTACCAGGAAATAAGAAACAGACAGAGATACCATCGTTTATTTTGATCTTTTGTTCGTTGCCCAATGAGGAAAAAGGGATCTGGAATTGTTGTAATGACTGATTTTTGTATCGAAAATTGGGTTAGTATGAATAAAAATGGACGGCTGGGTGGTGTCTGTAAGAGATTGCCCTGTGCGTAATTCGCGCCCATGATATATTTGTTTTTGATTTTTTTTATCCTGTTCACATAATAAGGTGTATATTAAAGTGTACAAATAATAGAAAAAGAATCACTTTGAAAGTACAGAAAGATTCACACATATTTTTTACTTTTTATTACATTATTTTTATTTCATTCACACTTTTTACTTTATATTTTTTGTTTTTCAAAATTTTAGGCTTTACTTTTTAAGTTATTTTGATCTCCTTTAACTTGTTTTAATGTTAGTTTTTTTATATTCTTTTTATGTAAGTACATTTTGTTACATTCTCCAGTGGCAAAAAGCAATTTTATTTTTTTATATCCAACTCCGGTCCCCAAGATACAGGCACCGCCTAGTTTGGGGACTAACGTATGCTACATAACTGAAGCCCGCAATTAGTTACAGACCTTTATTACATTAAGATTATTTAATTTAAGGTCTCCAAGTGGGATGAAACCAATTTGGTAAAATTCAACGCCGCCAAAACACAAGCATGTCTGTTCACCGCCAAAAGGAGTCCGTTCACCTTGGCTCCTGCTTTTCGGAATGTATCCCTGGAGTGCACCGACCGCCTTCAGCTCTTGGGTGTCGAAATTTCTTCTGACCTCAATTTCGGGCGGTTCATTGAGTCCAAAGCCAAGGTAGCTGCTAGAAAACTAGGCGTTCTTGCAAAGGTCCGGCGGTACTTCACACCGGGTCAGCTTCTAATGTTATACAAAGCACAGGTCCGATCGTGTGTGGAGTACTGCAGCCACATATGGGCTGGTGCTGCAAAATGCCATCTGGCAGCTTTGGACTCAGTAGAAAGGCGTGCGAAGAGGCTAATTGGGGATCCAGATTTGGTTAAGTCCAATCTACAAAGCCTCGAGCACAGGCGCAGGGTAGCCAGCCTATCGGTATTTTACAGGTTGCATTTTGGAGAGTGTGCGCGGGAATTGCATGACTTGATTCCGCCATCTCCTTTCTACCATCGGACAACCCGACGTACGGCGAGTATCCATCCTTACGTTGTTGAAACACCAACGGTCCGAACTAAGCGATTTGCTTCATCGTTTATACCGCGTACATCGAGGGACTGGAACAATTTGCCTGCTGCGGTCTTGATTGCATCACTGCTTACCATCAGGTGGGATCGCAGTCAAGCACTGGTTTATACCGAATAATAAAAAAAAAAGGTACCGTTTGTAACAATGATTCAATAAATTTATTGTTATTATTATTATTTAATATTATTGTAACCTTTAGAATGCAAAACTGATAAATGAGAAAGAAGTAATTTTATAGGAGTAAGAAAAAACTACGCCCAGTAAAACAGTTACTTATTTATAGGTACATGTTTATTTGGACACATTTTCAAATATAAAAGCATACCTAGTTAGTTATATATTTCAAACTGTTATCATAAAAATGTAAAATGCTACTTGCCTTTTTAAATTAGACAAGAATCTCAAATTAAATCTGGCCAGGGAAACAGGCATGGAGAAAAAAAAAACGAGTGGAAAGCGCGTGCGGCGCTACCGCGGTCACCAAATATACGCTATACTTATCAAGTGGTTATTAAATATGTCCATGGGAACAGGACAATGGAATCGTTCTTTTTGAGGTGGTAAATCATCAAATGGGTTCTTCCGCTCTAGGGGAGAGGGTGTGTCAGACTTTTCCTGTTTAAAACCCAGTCCTTCAGTTGCCCTCTGCGTTATAGAGACACGGTCACTCTTTCAAAAATACTCGCGGCATGGAAGTTTACCTACGGTGCCAATCTAAGTGAGCATTAAAAAAAACGTGTTGATAAACAAGTAAAGAACCTGCCACCACACTATCAGCTACTTAATGACCATTAATTACGAATAATAACCATCTTGACGTCATCTACCGTAACCTGTACCCACTTTGCATTTTTAACGCCAACCGTGCAATTTTTCACAATGTTTAATCATTATAGGAAAACGTCACTTCCCTCGGAAGGCAAAAAATGGTACATCTCAACATTTTCGAAATTTTTGAATACAATCTTTTTTTTATTTTTTAACTTTCAGTGTTTGTGGAAAAACTTGAAAATAGATTTTGAAATAGTTACCAACCTTTAACCGATTGAGTGACCATGTACCGGAAAGCTCAGCGTTAGAAGGCCTTCCACAAGGTGGACCGATGACCTGGTGAGGGCCGCGGGAAACCGATGGATGCGAGACGCACAGGACCGTTCGTTGTGGCGATACTTGGGGAGGCCTATGTCCAACAGTGGACGTCTTTCAGTTGAAATGATGATGATGAACCCATTGAGCTGAAATTTAATAAGTATACCTAGGTAACTTTATAAGAGATGTCGTCAAACAGTAGGGGCCCAGCAGGGTCGAAGCCTACTGGGGCCAAGGGTCTTCTTCTGAAAGGAATACTAAGCCCTGGTATTAAAGGCAACGAAGGAACAGGAGTGGGTTTTTAGTCAGTTAAAGTCTGACACGCCCTCGCGCCCCACTCAAGAGCGGCATTGGATGATTTTGCCACCGAAAAAAAAAATGGAGCTGGTCTGATGATGGAGTCGGATAGTGGTCATAGGAGCGCAACATGATAACCCCATCATGTTTGGGATCTTTGGAATGGTCTTGTACTATAATACCACGCCATAAAGTTTGATAAAATAAAATAAGATTAAATATTACAATTAAGATCTTCTTCTTTGTATTTGTGTGTACATGAATTATAAAATAAATAAATAAATAAAATATCATATATTTTTCATTGAAATCTTATTTTTACATCAGTTAAATTTATACGCATTAGGTCATTTATGTCAGACGAAAAACTCGTTATATTACTGGAATTAGAAAAAAAAAAATAACCATACTTGTATGCGGAAATAACTCTCTTTATTACATTTTCACGCCTAAGCCGCTAAACGAATCAAAACAACACTTTTTATCAACGTACACGAGTGAGACCTGGGTCACAGCTACTGTTAAAAACATGTCAATAAGACGATGGAAATATTTTATTATTCTCAAAATTCACTTTGTTTTTTTTTGAGGTGGGAAATCATCTAATGACTTCTCTCGCTCTAGGCTGGAGCACGAGGGCGTATCAGGCTTTTACTAACTAAAACCTATGTTCCTTTTCAAAACCGATCCCATTGCCCTAGCAGGCTTCCGCCCGGGGGGCCTCTACGGTAAATTCACTTTGCTTGGGTTACCTCTTTGTGGTTCTAGAGCAGAATAATTAATTTCAATAATCAATGATCTTGTTTGTAACAACGTAGTCATTAGGACTGTGGATTAAACGATATGTTAGGGGGGTAAATGAGGGAGTGGTAGTTAGCCCTCAGTAATGTCAGCAACAGGAAACGATATAGATAATGGTGAAGTATGGTTTGTCTGTTCGTGTGATTTTGTACCAAAGAGTATACCTACTTTTTTTTTTTTTAAGTTGGGAAAATCATCTAATGACAAATCCCGCTCTTGGGCGGAGCGAGAGATAGTGTCAGACTTTTACTGACTAAAAACCCACTCCTGTTCCTTCGTTGCCTTCGTCCCAGGACCCTATGGATGACAAAAATTATTCGGTACCTGCTTCATGTCATTGCAGTCTGATTTATTCCCACAAACCTAAGCCCAAGTTTGTCGCCAGTCTGTGATTATACTACGATGATAATCACACGACACACGACTAATGGCACGGTCGCCATAATTGTTTTATAGATAGTCGTCTGACTAGGTCTCATGCAGTTAGCTACAGATTGGTCTGGATAAGTACAAATTATGGGGACTGATTAGACAGTGGCTACCACAGTACTGGCAGGAAGTAGAGATGCCTTCGATAATAATATTCATAATCCCGCATGTGAAGGTATTCTATATCCCAAAGGGTGGAAGATATCTAATGACATCTCCCACCCTTTGGGTGGTTTGTGGGAGGGCGTGTCAGTTGGGAAAATCATCTAATGACAAATCCCGCTCTTGGGCGGAGCGAGAGATAGTGTCAGACTTTTACTGACTAAAAACCCACACCTGTTCCTTCTTTGCCCTCGTTCCAGGGCTCTGGGGATATCTTTCGCATCACCCATGGCCCCAGTAGGCTTCGATCCTGCTGGGCCCCTACGGTTGTTGACATCTCCTTGAGGCGCGCGTGAACATAGACGCCGTCAACAACTTGGGCTCAGTCTGGAAGGTTACTGGACGGTCGGACGGCGAGCTACACATTGCGGCGTCCCGGAAATCGGGATCGGGATGCCGGTGACTGGGGCGTGCGGGCTGTTATCTCGGGCGTGTGGCTGCCTCCTTCGCTAGTATTACTGTTTCGCAGAAGGAGGCGACCGCCTGCCATTCCTCTTCGCTCCAAACCATGGCCTGTACCAGGGACCAGCGCGAGAGGTCGTTGCCACCGATCGCAAGCACGAGGACACGGCGGTGCTCTGCCCAGGCGAGACATACCTTTACCGTATGCTCTACCGTGTCCTCTGGGCGGTCCACACAATGGTGACACCCGGGGCATTGAAAGGTATCAGGTGGTCACTTACAAGCTTCATTTTCTGGGTTCAAACCCAGCTATATACATTATTCCACCGTAGGCGTGGGTTTGCGGGAAACGAGCAATGGATAATTTGTTACCCGGACCAGGGGTCGCGAGCGAGAAACAGGTCAGTTTAGGTCGTCAAATGGATCGTGTTAAGAGCTCGTGGAAGCACAGCAGACACGACACCCGTCTGGTCGGAGGATCCTCTCTTTTCATCATAGATTCGCGGGTCTTTAAACCTTGCTCCGCTAAAGCATAATGGCATGCAAACCACTTGCATATGTTTGTGCCAGTTCCAACTATACATCAGCATTTTTATGCCAGTCACATAAGATCCTGTTTATCGTCAAGTTTGCAGCCAATTGACGTCATACTTGACCGCTCATTGATTGGATAGAGCAATAAAAATGTTTACAAAAAAAATACAACCGACTTCAACGTTGCACTTTTCAGTGTTTTTTTTACATTGAAGTCGGTTGTATTTTTTTTGTAAAAAAAATTTTTTTTTTAAATACACTTTTTAGTTATGGTACCACCATTAGAAAGTGATGAGGGGTACCATCCAAACTTAAACACCTTTTAGCCAGAGTGCGTCTCATGACAATTCTAATAATCCCAAACACGGTTAGATTACTTACATTAATTAATTACAGAGTTCCGGTGCCTAACTTCAGGCTTCATCATCAGATCAGTTCGATATATTCCCCCTCTTCTTTCAGTCGGTCATCGACTACACGTATAAATAAAGTAATTTTATTTGTTACGTCAGTTCTGCTGTGATCCTATGAGGAGTACTGTTCCATATTTTCGAAGTTCATGATCAGATTATAACAATATTTCTATGGGACCAACTTGGAAGAATAAACATTCAACAAAAAAAAAAAAAAGAAATCGGTCCACAATTGACTGACAAATCAGTGAACATGATACATAAAAAAAAAACATACATTCAGCCGAACATAGAACCTCCTCCTTTTTGAAGTCGGTTAAAAAGGGAAGGCATATAATGCGACTATAAATAACGTGATCGCATAGACAGTAGTGTCAACTTGAGCGTATTTTCTATGTACTAAATTAACCAATCTACTTTGTTTGGTTTATACGATTCCATCTAATACTCTTACCTACATACAGTAGATGCATATGTATGTATATGTATGCATACTGGTAGGTAGCCACACACCATCAAGTTTACCGGATCCCGCTTCAAGCGTGTTGCAAACATAATGGTAAACATGATCGTGTGTGGCTAGCATAAAGAAAGTTTTGATACTGCCGTCTCTAGCGGCCACCACAGCGCCTCGTTCGGTGTTCTATGACAGCTACCGACTTTGATTCGAGCTCGTTTTAGTAACTCGGTTGCTAGGTAGGTACTTAATATGGTAATGTGTGCCTGTATAAAAGTGGAGTCGACAGCTCTTAATTGCGTATTTAAATTGGTTGAGAGTAGCTTTTTTTACAATATAAACTAGTGCTTGACTGCGATCCCACCTGATGGTAAGCAGTGATACAATCGTTGATGGTGAGGCTCACTAGTTTATGAGGAGCCTATTCACTCTACCTTTGAAGACACCCAAATTATAATCTATAATCGGACAAGAAGACCGCAGCAGGCAAATTGTTCCAGTCCTTTGATGTGCAGTTAAAAGTGTCTAAAATTTAATTTTAGAAGAGGTTCAATAGTTCATGACTAATTTAATTTGCGGCATAGAATATAAAGTATTAAATAAACTAGTTGTAGACCATTGAACGTCTACTACAAAGTAATTTTGGACTCTTTAGCATTGGTAGCGTATAACTGCATTTTTGACCCCTGATTGTACGCGGTATAAACGACAAAGCGAAACGCTTTTATTTATTGATTTAGATTGGATGAAACTATTTAAAATCAGCTTTGGCTGCGGCACTGTTCGAAAGAGTTATCGCGGCCTTGGAACGCAAAAGGCAACTGCAGAAACTGGGTGGATGGTAGTCAGTAAAAGTCTGACACTGCCTCTCAGAGTGAGAGAAGTTATTTAACGATTTCAACAATATCTATGTGTGGAGGCTTGTAATTAGCGATTTGATAATAGTACAATGTTTTTATATTTTTTTCTATTTTTTTGTGAGCCTTATATTCAATAAAAGTCCAAAACGTCCCTCTCGCTCCGCGCTAGAGCGAGAGAAGTCGTTGGATGATTTCCAATAAAATAAATAAACAAAAAAGGTCACACGTTTCTATACGGCTTAAAGCTGCATTTCGATAAAAATCCTTCTAAAAATTCTAATATCGAGAATCATGTTACTTCCTTCATAACTGAAGGAACACAGTAACATGATTCTCGATATTAGAATTTTTACGTTCCAGGGTCGCAGTGATTCTTCCGAACAATCTTGTAGATAAGCGGATATCCCATATAGCGTTTTAACGACACAAGAAACTATAGGTTCTTCACCTATACTTACTTGATGGTATGAGGAAGCTATCAGGACCAATTACTGGCCTACTAGCATACCGAGAGCAGTTTACATATCAGATGTGTTCAATTGAAGCGTTTGCGTCGCACTAATTAGTCGTTAGAGTAATTATACGCATCGCCCGCGAGAGATGACGATTGACGTACCAATAACTTTAGTTAGGACTGATTTTGCATAGATAGGAGTAAAATAATGAGAAAATTGAGAATATCAATTTGATTAAGTCTTTCATATTATAACAAGCAAAACAAAATAGCGACATAACATCAACATTCGTAGATACCTAGATACTTAAATAAAACATAATATTCCATAATAATAATATTCCACAACTATCACACAACGCCGGCGCCGTCTAGTCTCAAGCTAAGCAGAGCTTGTGTTATGAGTACTAGACAACTGATAAACATACTTATATATTTCTAAATACATACATATTATAGATAAATTACACCCAGACACAGAACAAATGATCGTGCTCATCACACAAACGCGACAGACCTGTTGGTCTAGTGGTTAGTGGCCCTGACTGCTACGCCGGAGGTCGTGGGTTCGATTCCCACTCAGGACAAATGTTTGTGTGATGAGCACGATCATTTGTTCTGTATCTGGGTGTAATTTATCTATAATATGTAAGTATTTAAAAATATATAAGTATGTTTATCAGTTGTCTAGTACCCATAACACAAGCTCTGCTTAGCTTGGGACTAGGCGGCGTTGTGAGTTAGTTGTGGAATATTATATTATAACATTTGTCCGGGGTGGAAATCGAACCCACGACCTCCGGCATAGCAGTCAGGGCCACTAACCACTAGACCAACAGGCCAGTCCAGTCCAGACATACAGTCATTGTGCGTACAGCTAAGAGTTGAAATAATTCCCAGAGTCTATTTCCTGATAGTTACAACCTGGGGTATTTATGTCAAGAGTGAATACATGTTACTTCTACGCAAGTGTGCTCCATCATCGACCACGACATCGCTTACCGCCAAGGTAGTGGTTGAGCGCAAGCTTATCAATAATAATAATAATAAAAAACTAAAACTGTTGAGAGACAAACCTATTATATATATATATAGAAACACCGAATTCCAAAATTAATATTATTTTGCACTTTTCAGTGTTTTTTTACAGTCTTTTTAGATATCATGTTGTTATTTTTTTTTGGCAAAAGTATTACTTACGAAAAAATCACAAGTACTTAGATAATGTTGTACATGAATCTTTAGAATAAACATTTTTTTTTTTTCAAACCTATTGACTTAGCCGTTACCGAGGAGTATAGGCTTTGGAAAGTTACTGTTTTAGAGCACTACTCGGGAGTTACGGCCTAAAAACCTAATATCCGAGTACTGAAGCTGTCCTTACATGAAGCTCATTAACTGAAAATCGTACGATTAATGGGAGCGGGTGTAGCACACACGACGCAGCGACGAGGCGACGCGGGCGCACCGTGACCGAGCCGTAATTACTGCGGGGACCACACTGGAGGGCTGAGACGGGATAGCAATGTTTGAGGGAAAGAAACTTCAATAATACTCACACACCATACTCACCAGCACGCCTACCACCGTGTGGCCTTCTTTACCCCAAGGTTTATTTTTAAATTATTATTACCACTATCTTGTGTGAAGGCTGTTCTCTCGCGCGTGCAGCCGCCTCCTTTGCTAGCATTACTGCTTCGCAGAAGGAGGCAACCGCCTGCGATTCCTCCTTGCTTCAGACCATAGCCTGTGCCAGGGCCTAGCACGAAAGGTCGTTGCTGTCGATAACCCCCACGAGGTCACGGCGGTGTTCCGCCCAAGCAGGGCACACCTCTACTGTAAGCTCCACCGTGTCCTCCGAGCGGTTCACAAAATAGTGACTCCCGGGCGTTCTTCCGCATGAATTCGGTGCAGGAACCTCCCGACCTTATTATACCATGTCCGGTGAGAACCTGCGTCTTTCCAGCCACATCTCAAAGAGACGACTTACCGCCATAATTATAGCATGCCCAGCACTGGGTTGCGATAGTCGCTGTCTCCACATCACCATGAGGTCCCGCTCTGTCCGCCATGCCACAACTTCTCGCGGCAGCGGAGTTTCGCCCCAGCGTTGCATCTCTACGCGCAAATCGTGCCTGCGTGCAAGGACTGTTGCCTCCAGACCCCAAGGTGGCAGGCCAGCAGCCTTGCTAGCTCGTAATTTTGTATATACATCGTCGAAATCGATCGAAAGTGATGTAACGATCTGATCATGTTTTTCGGGTAAACTTGGCCAGACAGATAGGTTTGGAAGAGGAAGAGGCCTGTGCCCAGCTGTGGAGCAGAATATAGGCTAATAAAAAAACTGAGTATAACAAGTTACAGGTATAGCAAAATCGCTTGAAGGCACGGAAATTGGTTCTAGTCTCTACAAGGTCTGTGCCTGTGTATTTCTTCTTAATTCATTATTACGTATTATTAGAAGTCTTAAAGTCACCCAAAAGGCAATGGAGAGAGCTATACTCGGAGATTTCTTGCGTGATCGAAACATAGGCTGAGGAATTACCAAATTTTGGTGATAGTGGCTAAGACACATTGCTTTCAGAACAGATGGTCGACAGGGTCGAAAGGTTCTGGAGTGACGACCGTCTACCGTTTGTATCGCTGTGGGAACGTTTCATAGAGTCAAGTAAACGCAAAGGGTTTAGTCATTAAAACTTTGAAATGCCCTCTTGTTCCACCCCAGAGTGAGAGAAGTCATTTGATGATTTTCTACCTCAAAAAAAGTGGGTTCGTTTTTCATTAGTGAAGTGTGACCATCTTCAACTTGGACGTGTAATTTTTGGGCAACAAAACTTTCTTATAGGTATCCAAAAAAGGTGTTAAAATATCTACTTATAAAATAGTAGTGAGTTAGTTTCGGTGTTTCTTCATAAGGTAGTCAGCTAGGAAACTCCAGCCTCATCTAGTTTAAATTGACAAAAAAAAATATGTAAAAGCGTTTTTTTAAAAACATATTAACAAAAAAAAAAATAAGTATGAAATATTAGGTAAGATTATAAAGTTATCCAACTCCCTTCTCCACATGGCCACCCTTGCAATAATGGCCGCTCGTTTGTTGTTTTAATTTAGCTCTAAATACACGCATGTGTTACTGTCATTCATAAATAGATATTAATTAGGTGGAGACCGCTTCTTTTCGTTAGGATTTTGCTTAATTAACTATTAGTGCTGCTTTATTTTCGAGAAACGCTCCGAACATTTTGAGCTTAAATGTGGATAGCCATTTTGAAAATGTTGTAAACATGAATAGACAATTTCAACAAAAAAAAAAATATTGGTGAACACTGGAAGGCCAGAAGACACAGACTAAGAAATGACTGCGTTCAAAAATGAGCTTAGACGTCATCAGGGTAGATACTATACGCTCGCTTTTTGAACGCGAACGCGAACGTAGAGATCAACTGTCAATACCAAGCAAGTTTCATTTAAGGCTCGGAGTTAGAGTTAGTTGGGTTAACTCTAGGGTACTACTCTAGTTGTAAAAGAACGACCCTGGGTTGCAAGAAGAAACTTTTTTGAACGATTGGAGTAACGACTCTAGGTACTTTTGGGTACCTACCTTTTGCTTTTCGGGGCTGCGGACTTTCTCAAAGAATCTTTGAAGCCCAGGAACACGGCATACGTTAGATACTCGTTGGTACCTACTATTCACTGAAGTATATAAAACAAGTTTACATACAAAGTAGGTAGGTACCTATCTAAACCTACCGACGCTGTGTTACACTCTCTGATGACTAAATTATCTCTCATTTCAATGGAGAACACGCACGGTGATTCAACCCATCCAGTTGGATTGCAATCAAAGTTGACAACTAGCGCCACTGGCCAGCAGCCAAACGTCAATTAGTTTGCGTTGCCAGTTGCCTTCTGCTCCTTCATTCAACATGTCAAGCAGAACTAACAATGTTCCTACTTTATATGTGTAGGTAGGTACATTGTTACATTCGTAGTCCTACCTATATCGTATGTACCTCGGTATCTAGTTATTTAGCACTTGTGGTTTTAAAATTATGTTGGTCCACTTTTTTATTAGACATTACCTAAAATAATAGATACGTACTTACGGCTAAGGCATGAAGACGTTGTCATTTCTTCTTCATTATCTGTGAGGTGTTTTCGGTTTCGCTTCGGCCTCGCTTTAGAGGGACGCAATGCAACTCGACATACTATGCGTTCCAAATAAGAATAGGAAAGTCAATAACATCGATTTGTCAAGTGTTAAGTTAAAAGTACGGTTTGCAAAGAAAGCTTATTTGCGTATCAACAAAGAGTTTTTTTTTTGCTCTGTATTACTAAGTCTTAGTTAAATCTAGGTGAAGTAAAAACGTTATTGTTTAATAAAAATTACCTAAATCGGTATATTGTTTTAAGTCATAATTAGTTAAGAAAAATTACATGCTTTCTTCGCCTTCTTCTTTTATTTGCCACTACTTCACACTGTGACGCAGAGATGAGCAAAATTAAGATCTAGACTCTGATTAAACTTTTTCGTTCACGAGTAATGAATAAAAATTTTAAAAAATTCTTGTTTTGTTCACCCTACCCAATTTCTTTGATTTGACAATATGACCTGACGTCACAACATGGCAATCGATCCTATTCTTATTTGGAACGCATAGTTCCTACCTAAATTTTCACTGTTTTTCATACAGCCGATTATGACGTTATTACACATTTTTCATTAGATATTTTGGAAACATAGTAGGACAACATCTTGTGGATATTATCTAAGCTTCAGTTGAAATCATTTTATAAATTTGTGTAAAACTAATCCAGTAAAGATCTCTGAAAATCTGCTATTTTGCATGAACTTTGACACTCCTTAGTTTATACAAAAATTAAAAAAGTTAAAAAAAGTATAACAATGAAAGCCTTGTAAATCAAGATTCTCTATGACAACATTTTTTTTCAAAAACTTTAAAGAGTTTAAAAAAAAACAGGTATTACCTGGAACAACTTTTGTAAAATATTCGAGTAAATCACGGAATTACCGTATGCTAACAACGTATTCAGGCGTTATAGGTAGGTAGGTATCTCTGTCGCGTTGCCTTTTTGTCAAACATCGCGTTGGATTACGTTAGATGAAGTAACAAGCTTATAAACCATGCTCGATGTTGACGATAGGCGAGTGAACCCTCATATAGGGTTCGGGATCCCAGGGTTTTGAGAAATGTCAAAGATGTAATAAAGATGTCATGCATGCTGTGTAAATTAATGTATTAATGCGCCATCTCTTACCGAGTAGCTAAACTAATATAGAAGCAAGACTCTGCCATCTAGCGTCAAATAGCTAAACTTTTTAGCTAACTCTTTTAGCATGTTGAATGCTAAACTATTTAACAGCAAGCCGGATCCACTATTCCTAGTACTATTATACTACTAAATCAAAACGTAAAAGTTTAGTTGTGGAGAGTTCTAATAAATCATGTAGTTTACTCTGAGCACCTAGCGACAATACAGTTTAACGGTTTACTTTTATTAATAGTTGGGTATTAGTTTAGCCTATTCACGAATTCATGATTGTCAATTGTCAAGATTGACGCCGGAATACGTACGTAGTTCGTCGCTACGTCATTACGTCAAATTCAATTCGTTTGTTGAAACTGGTTTTCAGAGCGGGAATGGTATGAAGACATAGCTTTGGTGGTGATCAGGTGATTGTATTATATTTACGCGTATCAGCACAATGCCGCCAAGTAGCTTACGGGTAGTGTACGCGTTCGCAAGAGAAATGCATCCAAAAACGAGTGATGTTTTCATTGAATACGGGACAGCCGGATTCCGCACAAAGTGAGTAAAAATTTAAGAATATTTTTTTTAAATTTCTTTATGTTTATTTACCAAATACGGCCATAGAATAGCTAAATAACATATTTTTGTTGGACCTTTCTCTCATGCGCTTTGAATTTGTCACGTAAGCAATATTGTTGCAGACTTAGTACAAGTAATAGTAACAAATTGTGAGTCATCTGCAGTATCGTTTACTAACGAATTCATAACGGGAAGTCGCTGACACGGCCGACTGTGATTATGGTCAATGACTCGTGGTAATATATATAGGCAAAACAATAGGATAGGCTGTGATTCACTGTACCTTGGGTGCATTTTGACAGACTGTATAATAAATTACTCAATGATTATGAGGAAAACGGTAATATAAAAGACCTTGTTGTAATTAAAATGTCAACAATAACAAACAGAGACTGGTTTATACATTTTTCACATAATTTTAGAATGATGAAACTCTTGGTGGGGGGTCTCAAACATATTGTGTCATATTACTCACTCCCTGGTGGCACAATGTTTCCTCTATAACATATTTATATATTATATTTTAAAACTACATGATCTATATTATAAAAGGAGAAACCGACTGACTGACATTATCAATGCACAGCCGAAACTACTGAGACTGGGAGCGTGAGATTTCATACAAGGTTTCCTTTTATGACGTAGGCTAAGGATACAAAACAGATTTCTAAAGTTTGTATGGAGAAATCTATGCTCACATGGGTGAAGTTGCTGGCAGAAGCTAATCTTCTAATAGAAGTCCACAGGTCATATCTGTAATCATTTATTTTGTTGTTTGACTTAATTGACCCTTTTCCGTCTGCGTGATTTAAAACATACTTATCACCATTATCACCAGAGGTTGGAATTAGGTAGAGTTATTCATGTACGTGCATCGAAATGTTAATATTAATATGGATCATCCAGGGATTCCTAATGAAAAATCCCATGTGGCCAACAATATTACAAATAAATAATAATAAAATCCTCAGAGATAGATAAGACAAATAAAACAAAGTTACTAAATAATAATTAATTTTTATTAGTAATTCTCTTAGAAAAAGATCTCTCTATGTCAACTGAGGTAAGGTTAATTTATACACTTCCTCCTCCTCGTCATTAATGCCGGAAGAATTTTGACGTGACAACGTCTTATAAATTGGTTTGCCGGGTGACACTTCAAGAAACTGCGTTACGCTCCGCTCACGTTATGCGCTCACAATGAGAGCGAGTGAGAGGCACGCGTCCCTTCCACTCACACGATTTTACCACTCAAAGTCGTTGTCACGTAAAACTTTCGCCCGTATACCGACTTTACAGGCAACCAATTTTTTTTTTTCTGCTATATTTCTGAGAGTCAAAAAAAATTTTGCTCTTGTAAATTAATTTTGGGATTTGAATCTTTATTTGACTTTATTCTTTCGCTGTATGAAATCACTGTAAGTGCATGAATAACTTTACCTAATTCCGACCTCTGATTATCACACTAATAATATAAAGGCGAAATTTTGTGTTACTCATTCTCACTCAAATAGTTGAATGAATTTGGAAATTTGGTAATTGGCACACGGGTAGACCATGACTATCCCAGCTATCATGCAGGCAAATCCACTAAATGATAAATGATATTTATTTTGCAAATCAGCCTTAAAAAACACTTTTACACATAAATTTTTTCATCAGTTTAAACTAGATGAGGCCCCGTGTTTCTTGGCTTACTACCCTGAGAAGAAATACCGAAACAAACCCTTAGGCAAAGTCTCTTTTCAAACACATACAAAAATCGTTGTGGCGACACTTGGGGGTGTGATATATGTCTAACAGTGGACATCCTTCAGCTGAAATTATGATGATGATGATGATAGAGTGTTCAAACAAATTTATTCCAGTTGATAATTCATGTTTAAAGGCGAGTTTAACCCAACAATGAGTTTTCTGCCAGCAAACCTTTGAGTGTCAGAGAGAGATCATATTCGAAGCTAGGTACAATATAAACCTACAAATATGTATACATGTACTAAAAAAAATTCATCATATTCTAGAAAAATACATGAAGTCTGTGGGATAAGGTCATGGATGTTATAAATATAATTTTTCTAATTCTATGTTATTAAAATTTTAATTTTGTATATTCCCTTATTAGGTAAATAAAATTATATTACTGACTAACATTGGACCATAGCACAGTTTTGTAACTCTTAAAAAAGTATTGCAACTATTTGGAATGTATCATTTGAAAGTTTCAAGGCCTAAGATAACGGTAACAGTTGTGTTAAATAACTGCAATATACTACGCAGTTTTTTGCTCTTGTTTCTTTGTTTCACTTTAATTTTATAAATAATTGGAGAGATTTAGTATTTATTACCACAAAATTAATTGGAAAATCATTTTGGTTTGAATTACAAACAAATTTAATTTACCCAATTAGTATAATTCAAGGGAAGGAAGATTTTAATGGTTAGAACTAGTTGAATGTTAATTTCATATCATTAACAGGTCAATCAATATCATCACTAATAATAATACCTATTATAAAGAAAAAAATAATGTTTATTTAGCCTATACTTTCCCAACTCGAACCAGCCCTTACGGTAGGTATCTAGGTCGTCTCGCCGGCGTCGTCCGTCCTCAGGTACCCACTTTGTGGCGACTTTTGCCCAACGGTCACTTAGCATGCGGATATGATCCGCCCTATCCATAATATGTAATGAATAAACTCAACAACTGCTTTGAACACAGACAAATTTGAAAAGAAAGCTATTTTATCACTGAGTTATATAGGTACCCAACCAGCTTCCAGAGATATTGCATTAATTATTACGAAATGCAATGTTTTCCGTCTTATGGCAAATTCTTGTATTGCTTTTCGGACCACTTTTGTATATAATTTCTAATATGATGCAAGCAAAGACACTGGCAGAAGTTAGTATTTACTTAATAGGAAGGAAGGATTTTTTTTTGTGTAATCCATTTCATAGCTAAATTATGTGAACCTCACCATAGTTACAGCTATGGCTTATATGATTAATTAAAGAGGTCATGAGTTCACTCTGCATTCCATACAACTTTATACTAAGTGAGCCCATTCCCACTACACGTAATAAACTGTGTAGGGGAACTATTATTGCTTTGAACTCAAGTATTTTTGTAAATATTCTCCAAGTGTCTAGTAAGCACACAATTTTTTATGTCCATATGCAGCAGTGATGAAATAAATTACACAAAGTAATGCGCCTGGCTGGGTTTGAACCCGCGACCTATAACTCGTAAGTCGGGGCTGTTACCACTCGGCCACCACTGCTCCACGCTCATCACCACTGCTCTCAAAACGGTGAAGGAAAACATCGTGAGGAAACCGGCATGTCCTAGAACCAAAAATTCGAAGACATGTGACATCCACCAACCCGCACTGGGCCCGCGTGGTGGATTACGGTCCATTCCCTCTCCCAGAGAGGAGGCCTGAGTCCCAACAGTGGGAACATTATAAGGCCGACTATGCTATGCTATGCAGCAGTGTCTTAACTAGCATTTTATACGCCCGGTGCGAGCTTCTACATATAACTGCGCCGCTAGAAAAAAGCATATCATCATCATTTCAGCCGAAAGACGTCCACTGCTACACATAGGCCAGGCATACGTCTCGCATTCATCGAACTCCCTCAACCGTTACCAAGTCATCGGTCCACCTTGTAGGAGGCCTTCCAACGCCACGTCTTCCAACGCCACGTCTTCCTGTACGTGGTCGCCATACCAGAACCTTTCAGCCCCAACGGCCATCCGTTCTGCAAGCAATGTTCCCTGTCCATTGCCACTTTAGTTTGGCGATTCTTCGTGCTATGTCGATAACCTTGGTTCTCCTGCGGATATCCTCATTCCTGATAAAAGCACAATACAAACAAAAGGACTGGATAAAATTTTTGTACAGGAAATCACAAATTCATTGAAGACCTAAATCTATTCTAGAACAATTCGCATACATGTGTAAGTAATAGAAATGTATTTATATCCAGGGTAACATACACCAGATTGTACAAACAAATTCAGCAATGCAAATGCCTGAAACAATAAAAATCCCACTTCTGATCCCATACCTTTTCCAATATATTACTTTTGGCGATCCTCCAAACACTTACAATATGTATTGACTTTATTATTTGTTATCAAAACACTCATAGTTTATTATAACTGTGTTCTGATAGAATAAAACCATTTGTTTTGTATTGAAGTGATAACATTGGAAAGTATTTTTTGAGTTTTTTATACTTCGGGTTTTATGTAGGGACCTCAATTATTTATTCCAAGCTGGTTTTATATCCTGCTGCTGGGCGAAGGCCTCCTCATTCTCTTTCCAAACCTTTCAGTCTTGCGCGAGCTCTTGCCAAGCTTGACCTGCAAACATAATCAGGGACATACCATGACGTGTTAAAATGTCAAGCGTGGGAGCGAGAATGAGAGATGAAGCTGTACACCCTATACAACATTAGTTTTACTCGTAGTATATGTGAAACCGGAAACACGTGTCTAGTATTTTTATGTAAATAATCTATATACAAAATTTCATAACTGTATCATGAAAAATCACAAAATTATAAGCTTGTTATGTTACCTGGTGGTGCGCAGGAATACATGGTCACCGGGCCATCCGGGTGACCGAGATGTTATTTTACTTCCGCACCCATCTGTGCGCTGGCACCTAATGCCCGTTATGACCTGCCGTGACCTGTGTTGAACATAGTGCTGGTGATGTCCAACTTGTGACCTTTTTTATGTATTTTTTGGGAAAAAGTATAACATGGTGTGAAAATTATTGGAATCGATTCAATTACTTACTGATTCTGAACAAACTATATTCAGGTTTCGCATATACAAAAAATAATGTTGTATAACTCCATCCCTTTAACAGTTCAGTTTAGGTCGTCAAATGAATCGCGTTCGAGCTCGTAGTAGGACCTCAGATTTATATCTCAATTAAGACCGCTCTACTCTCTCTCCCTCCGCTTTTCTCTGTTCAGGTAAAGCGGCTTGAGATCAGCTCTTGCTGAAATAATCCAGTCTTATCCTGCAGTCACTGTCTGAGCCATCAAGACAGTTAAATCAAATATTATGCAACTTTTTGACATAAATAGGACTGCTTGTGGTCCAACTGTATTTAAGCTTCTGTGGATATGTTGCTGATCAAGACAGATATCCTGGAAGTACTAAAATCGTATTACCTTTTGGAAGCATAAAACACGTTATGTTACCCTTTGAAACTAGCTAAATGTTAAAGAAAATCCAGTATAACAAGTATAGCATACCTAACCTAATGAACAATTACTTAACAAGCGGAACAGTATGAAATTCTAATTAGTACAATGTTAAATGAAGAAAAAAAGCGCTATGAACGTGGTATTGTTACATAATCTAGTTAGCCATTAAACTGTTTGTTGTTAGCTTGGCAAACAGTTATACCATTATACATTCATATTAGAGTTCTTTGAATTGGACTTTTCATGAAGGGAACGGCTCTGGATATCGTCAAAAGTATGATATTGAATGTTTGTACGTTTGATGATATGGCCGGATGTTGTATGACTATATCGTAAAATAGTTAGATTTGTCACCGCTAGTGGGGTTGACAGCCCGTTTTTTGTTTAGCCATAAAAAATCACTTTAAAGAAAAACTGACAAAAAAAAAACAAGTTCATTCCAGTAGCGTAGAAACCAATTAAATTGCCCTAATTTAAACACATAAAATTAAACAAATATTAAATTCTAATACGGAACATTGACTGCAACAGTCGGGACCTATATTAAATGGAATCATTTTAATCTGGATTATTTTAATGGGTCCCGAGTCCTGAAATTTGGCATAAAGCAAGGTTTTACAGTATAGATATATATAGGAATAAATTTGTAGTTACGTCACAAAAAAACCTTTTACAATTCGAAAAAATCTTCGTAACTCAATTCGGGAATCGAACTGTTTTCTTAGGTAAGTTTGTGCGGAACCCTCAGTGCGCGAGTCCGACTCGCACTTGCCCTGTTTTTTAGTTATTATAATCTAATATCGCTATTTATTGACTCTATTTTAGTTAAGTTCACAAACCTACTTAGTTGGCTCCCTTATTTTGTGTCCTTACTCCTCACGTAGTTAATGGCGCCCCCTAACGATAGAAAAAAAAGTCAAATGTCGATGATCAAATCGTAAAACATTAAATATTCAGTGTTTTAATAGTAGGTATATATCGTGAAATAGCCAATTCAACAACATGTCTACAACACGGATAAATACATAACAGTATGCTTGGTAATCGCATTAGGTAGGCTGATTGATTATGCAGATCTTATCTCACTAATTTAAGAGTGTTTACGCACGAAGATGACGGTTGAATGAGCATACGAGTATACTGGGAGTAATTTTAGGCTACTTTTCCACCAGAGATGTGCTATGCAGCTATGCTGCGAGTATGTAATAGCGAAGCTGTAAAACTATGTGACCGTTTCCACTGACACTAAGCTATTTAGCGGTGCGAGTAAGATGTGCCGCCGCAAAGTAGCTACGCGAGGAAGAAGCGCAGCTCTGCGATGTGTTGATAGTAGGGATCCATACCACGCATCCTTCTATATTAAAAACATATCTTAGTTGAATCCGTTTCCACCAGTGCTCAGCTATGTGCACCAATAAATATGATTGGTGGATACCAAACGCATCCAAAGCAACGTAGCATAGCACATCTCTGGTGGAAAAGCACCCTTAGAGTGAAAAATTCACTGGAATGGAGCCGGGAACAATGGAAGGAATGGAGGGAGGCCTTTGCTCACCCGTGGGACAGTATAGGCTAGATATAATAATAATAAAAAGCATAGCATAGAACATTTTATGATTCCGATCTCCAGTGTTAATCCATCATCACTCTGCAGACCATGGCCCGCTACCATCTTGCGTAATGACATGCCCGGTCACCTGAGACATACACACAAGTTCCTAATGACGGCTTCAGCAGATGGGGTTACCGCAGCTAAATATTGGTCTACAAAAAAAAACAAAATCGGCCAAGTGCGAGTCGGACTCGTGCACCGAGGTTTCCGTACAAACTTAAGCTAAGGTAATCGCAAGAAAGAAATTATTTGGTGATGTAACTTCTTTACGGCTTCGAATGCTTTCTGCATTGCTTCTTGCCAAATTTTATAGTCAAGGTCAACGGGAAGTCCCTTTTACGTTTTGATTCCCTTGCGAGCGTCATAATATGCACCGTAATTGGAGCATAAACGGTCCTAACACTAGATTGCGCGTACTTAGAATTGCTTGATATTTTCTCTGCTTTAAGGCGTTCAGTACACGGTCATGCAGGCGTCAATCAATTCCATCAATCATGAATGATGTTTTAATGACGGAATTTTATCGCCATTAGTTTTTCGTCATGCAAACGTCAATCATCGCATTAGACAGTAGGTTTTTCGTCAATAAAAAAATTGATTGTGGCAAAACCTGTCGTGCAATGGACGCCTAAGGGGTTGCGGACCTGAGTACCTACTTGATATAATTTTCAGCTTGATACATCCACGCATTCCTAAGAAAATGGGTCTTGACAGACGACATAGTAATACCATAAGGGTTCTGTTTTTGCCTTATAAGATACGGAACCCTAAAAATACATTAAAAACCAACTACATATTGTGAAACACCAAGAAATGTGTTACCACGTGTACGATAAAATGCTACAAAGCTTTCACGTTCAAAGCAAGCTTAGCCTTTATGGTAATCAATATGCCTGACTCGGAATACTTTTGTATCTACAAATCGCTGCTAGCTTTCGCTGAAATATGAATCCTATTTCAATCATAAATGTGGAAATTGTGTCTAGATGTTTGTTAATCAATCACGCTTAATGGCTTGATGGAAACTTGGCACACGTGTAGGCGTCCTAGATGATGTCCATGTCCTAGATAAAAACAGGATTTTTTTGTATGCTGGCTATTCGTCCAATGACTTCTAGTTTAGGGTGGAGCAAGAGCGCATGTTAACCACACCTGTGTCCTTCAGTTGCCCTTTGCGTTCTATGACCACGGGTTTCCTATTCAGAAATTCCGCGTGGTCCTGGCGGGCATTGGTCCTGCTGGTCCCCTACGGTTTTGCTGACATCTCTTTGAGCCTCTCTTAGAATGAAATCCGTCTACCACGCGAATTAAACCGCGGGCAAAGTCTAGTAAAAAATAGTTATTTTAACACCTTTTGGGACCACATTCACTGTGCGCACAGCTAAGGAGTTAAATTCCCTGCCAGAGTCTGTTTCCTGTTAGCTAGCTAACCTAGGTGTCTTTAAGTCAAAAGTGAATTGGTTATAGTTCTTTGTAAGCGTGCTGCATCGTCGACCACATCAACGCTTACCAACAGATGAGATAGTGGACAAACGCGTTACGCAACCCTATCCATAATAAAAAATTAAGTGAACTATGAGCACTTTTCACATCAGCTTGCAGTCAATTTATTTCTGCATTTTGAATGACCTCGAACAAGTCCAGGTGAACGGGTCGCCCTGCCCTATCAGAGCCGATAATTGGTAAGTATTGATCCGTCTATAACGGTGCAACGAATAAATTCATACCTATAGGTTCTATACGAGCTGTAATGAAGTTATCTTTGTGATAATGCCGTTTTACAAGGATAAAATTATGTTTTTTTTTTTGTGAAATTATGTACTTGACTCTTCTTGAAACTGAAACTAGAAACTGTCAATTAACAGAGAAAGAATGCACAAACTGAAACGTGACGTCACTGCTATGTTACGTGCGTACAAAAGAGATTCATTCATTCTTCATTTAATAACAATTTTTGATGCGGGTTTTAGAAACAGATTTATTATGTATTGTACGAAAATGATCACTGTAAAGTACTCAATTGCAATTAGCAGTCCCTTTAGAATAACGGTGCATTGCTTCTAGCTAGTTGCCGAATATTGAATTTCAAAAACACGTGAAATCGGTATTAAAAACTAGTGACATCACGATTGAGATGAAAATTTGAAATAATGGGACTGAATAAAACATATCTTCAGCAGACGTGTTACTATCTGTTCAACTTGTACTGGGCTGAATGGTTAAAATCTAACTCGTCTATAACTGGTTCCTCTCTACTACTTCCAACAGAGAAGAATCCGAGCCCCAGCAGAGGAATACTCATTATGTTCTAGCCTTTTTTTTAAAGTGAAAAGTCATCAAATAACCCCTCCCGCTCTGTGTAAAACGAGATAGAGTGTTAGGTTTTTATTGATTAAAAACTGCCCACTGCTGTTTCTTCAGTTGCCCACTTTATCCCACAACTCAAATATTTTCTAGCCCTTATGTCTTATTTTAAACTTCTCTATTAAATGATCATCTCCAGTATTCACTTCGCTTTCTGGACATATAACCTTATGCACATTCCATGCATCAACTGCACCTGCATAAAAAAATCGCGGGTCCCATTATAGATGGATGCCGTCCATCTTCATGACAACCCATCTTTTAACCGCGACTTACGACACTACGGGAAGCGATGGGCTATTCTTAGAGACGATCACACGGCACTGCGTAATCCACATACCGATGTCTGCTATTCGTTCGTACCTGCTTGGTATTTATTTATTTGTGTGTGACTAAGGTCGGTAATTATTTACCTACATACTTGTCAATGGATGAGTAGATTAGTCATGAACACCATGACTGTCTTAAGTTAGCTTTGATTGTCCATCGATAGAGTTACAATTTTGTGTAAATGTGTCACTTGGATTTAGTCTAGATTTCAACGTAGTATTCCAGTTCAAATGAGGTTTTCTGTAGATATTAGTGATGCGATGTTCAGTCTAGATTTTGTAGTAGGTGAATTATTACTCTTCTTTTTAGCGTATCGATGGTAAAACTAGTTAAATTCCTTGCCGAGCCCAGTATTCGGCCATGGCAATGACGTCCGCTGAATGATGCTATCATTAGGTCCCCACGTGAACAGGTAAGGGTACGTAAAGCAGGATGGAAGTTGGGACATGGTCATAAATTTTTACTGACTGAAACCCATGTGTCTTCCTTTAGTTTCCCTTTGCGTTCAAGGGCCACATAATCTCTTGCGAACAATCCCGCGGCCATAGCAGGCATCGGGCTTTATCCGTTTTGCTAATGTCTCCTGAGGGGGTCGGGGTGTGAGGATTGTCTCTTTCTCCTTTCCGCAATCTCCTTCCTTTGGATTACTGCTTCGCAGAAGGTTACTGCTTCCCATTCCCTCCTGCTCCGTACCCGTACCAAGGTGTGGACTAGGATCGGACTCGAGAGGTCACCACCGCCGATTGCCTTACCTTGCCTTGCCAAGTAAAATACACCTCCATGTTCCTTTTCAGCGAATATATTCCTTGTTGTGAAAGTATTTAGATCTATTCCGCCGCACAATATTGTAAGCGTGAACAATATAGAGATTATATTAATTGTTATTACTTAGATAACACGGTAACACAAAAAATCAATACTAACGGAACGAAACGCAATGTTTTATCAATATATACACTTGATAACATAGCATAGGCAAACAGACGAAGACAATGCATTCAATGAAATGGTGTCAAACGCTTTATGTAACTCTTTCACGAGGTACGACTGTAGGTGCCAAATGTTGTAGAGCCTTTTTGGAACATGATTATTTACCTTTTGTAATATAAAGAGAGGTACGATAGGATAGTCAGGTCGGCACAACCTTTTGGAAAACTAGATAAAGAATGAATTTCATATCTTTAAGCCCAAATAATTTATTTGATGTCGAAGAAATCTCTTATTCTTGCAACAGGATTCATGGCGCCAGTGATCTACAGTCAATACATAAGGAGACGTAGAACAAATTGCCTAAATAAACACATTTTAGAGAAACATGGTAGTACTCGTATATAAATATTTAATTGTAGCACACTAACACTCAAGTAAATACTCTTTTGAACGAGGGTCTCTGTTATATTCTACCACCTTCATAGCATATAAGCATAAGCATATTCAGCCTTTTATCAGGCCTCCTCTCTAGGAGAGGGAGTGGGCCGTAATCCACCACGCGGGCCCAGTGCGGGTTGGTGAATGTCACATGTCTTTGAATGAAATGAAAAGAGCAGTGGTGATGAAATAAATTACACAAAGTAATGCGCCTGGCTGGGTTTGAACCCGCGACCTACAACTCGTAAATCGGGGCCGTTACCACTCGGCCACCACTGCTCTCACCACCTTCACCTGTGCTTATATATACTTGATATATTTTTTTGGTTGTTGCAGAGCCAACCTACTGGAGCATGTGGTCTACCGCATGGGCCTCCTGGCTGTCATTCGATCAAGGGTGAAAAATGGTAAGATCACACTAATATTATAAAGGTGAAAGTTTGTGAGTATGTATGTGTTTTGTTCCTTTACGCTGAAGGAATTTTGATGAAATTTGGCCCAAGAGCAGACCATGAATATAAAAAATAGGATACTTTATAATTTTCCCGGATGTACGTTCCCTTGGGAAAAATTTACACTTTTACGCAGACGAAGGCACTAACAGCAGTTAGTTCTTGTATTAAATCAGAGTTGTAGAAAAATGAAACGTCCTGACGGAAAGCGTTACCAATTTCTGCTACTGAGAAGAAATCCTGTGAACAATGGATAATGTGCTTTGAGAAACGCCAGTGTTTGTGAAAGTGAAACTATTCAACCTTCTCTCAAGGATCGACTTCTCAAACCACGGAACCTACAGATAAATCAACTTTGAGTTAAGGTCGCCTATTTACATGAACTTTGTTATCCACATATTTTATAACTTGCTTTAATAAAGAATTAAAGAATAAATGGCAAATACTTTTTAATCTTAAACAATCACCAAAACCCACTGGGTTCACGTGGTGGATTACGGCTCATTCCCTCTCCTAGAGGGAAGGCCTGAGATCAAGCAGTGGGAAAATTATAATTTATAAGGCTTTTTATGTTTATACAGTTATATATAAACTGTTAAGCCATCTAAAAGCTTTGACTTAAAGGTTCACGTTCTTACTTTGTCGTACTGAATAATGCACCAGTTAACCTTGGTTCATAAACTGTAAGCATACTGCCGCTATAAATATTAATTTCTAAATACCTTCGGTGGCCAGCACTTACACTGGTTATTTATTTTTTGTTATTATAATCATCCGCTGTACGCTTTGTATTGTAAAGCAAAGAGGTTTCTCTTCTGCAAATGCGATTTTTCATGAATCAATAGTTTCAAATATTCCAGTTTATTTTACACCGTATTTCTGGCTCTGCCGCGTAGTCGTTTTGAATCTACATGCAAAAGATGTGACTAGTTAGTTTTTTTAAATCTTCTAGTCTTTTGTTTCACACATATTCATCATCCATTGACTGACTTCGCCCACTGCTGGGCAATTAAAGGGGCGGGGGGGCTCTCTTATCTCATGTTGAACCCCACGCGCCTGATTCAACCTCATCCATACCTTTTTTTTTTGTGGAAATTCATCAAATACCTAACTCTTCACGCTCTGGCTGGAGCGAAAGAGAGTGTCAGACTTTTACTAATTAGAACCCACTTGTGCAGTTGCCCTTTGCGTTCCATAGTCGCGGTAAGTTTCGAATAATACCTGATCCAAATTATATCTGTGTACGATTAGCAACCTCTATATATATATTGAAACAAAGTAATAATTCAGATACGTTCAATGACTAATCATGAGTAATCGAATCGCCTATCGGTCAATTATTAAATCAAGATATCCGCCGCCAACTTCAATCAGTTTAAATGGCATTTCTTGCGACAAATTACTGCGTAGAACAATTTGTCTGTCTTTAGTCTCTACGCTAATTAGGAGTCAACAATCGTAGGTATGCATTAGCATTGCAAGCAGTCGCGACTAAATTCAATACTGTTCTACATAATGCGCCTTGAAATGCATTAGTAACTGTCGCACTTCATTGTCTAACTGCATAATAAGGTGCGAATTTCGTACCCCAGATTGTGGAATGAGTTAGGTACCTACTTGACTCATTTTTTTAGGGTTCCGTACCCGAAGCGGGCCAGCGGGACCCTATTAGCTTCCGCTGTCTGTCCGTCTGTCCATCCGTCTGTCAGTCTTTCAGCGTGTTGTATCTCATAAACCGTAAGAGGTAGAGAGTTGAACTTTTCACAGAATGTGTATTTCTATTGCCGCTACAACAATAAATAATAAAATTAAAATAAAGTTAAACATTAAAAGGGGATCCCATACAAAAAATGTCATGCTGTCGACGTTTTTTTTTGCTCGATTTTAATATTGTTATCTTATTAACAATGGTTATAAATTAAGGAAAGTGAACCCTTTGTGTGCGAGTCCGATTCGCACTTGGCCAGTTTTTTAAATATATATGTGCTAATAGTTTTTGGATAGTATCTGGTTTTACTCGTAAAATAGACCTCCAATACAGCGTTATTCAAATCACTATTAATGAATATCGCTTACGACAGACCTTTGACATTTTTTTACCAAGGTCGACATGAGAAATAAGAATGTTGAGTATCATTCCGATCAGGCGTTCCAAATTGACGTTGTAGCAAATGTCAAGTCTCGATTATTGTTGTACAACCTATGCAGGTACATATTTGATCTATTCAGGGACCTTACTATGATGTTTTAAAAAGTCGGTCATGCGAGCGTGAAAGAGGGTTTTTTTAGGTGGGAAAATCATATAATGACAATATCGTGAGATAGTGTCAGACTTTTACTGACTAAAAACCCAGTCCTGTTCCTTCTTTGCCTTCATCCCGAGGCCCCGGGCTTCGCTTTCACACTACCCGTGGCCCCAGTAGGCTAAGACCCCGCTGGGCCCCTACGATTTGCTGACATCTCCCTGAGGCGCGCGTGGAACAATACGCGCCGTCGACGACTTGGGCTCGGTCCGGACGGTCGGACGGCGGGCTACCCATTGCTCGCTGTCCGCAAGCCCGCGAGAAAGAGGGATGGAGTTACACACACCCTATATAGCTCTATCCCTTTAACAGTTTAGTTTAGACCGTAAAATTCATCGCGTTAAAAGCTGGTTGTAGCACTGCTGGTCATCTTTTAGAGGTACCATAAGCCTTGAAGTCATCTTTAGCTTATCCCGCTCATGGAGGAGCGAGAGGGCGTGTCAGTTTTTAACTGATTTTACCCACCTGTCTTCCATCAGTTGTGTTCCTCTTTCGTACAGTCCTGCAATCCGGGTCAATCTTTTGCAGAGCTCATCATTTTGAACCACAGCATTGAAACATCTCGACGGCTATTGCTTGGTTTGTATGTACACTTTGTGTCTATCGTTATCACCAATCTTTCCATACTTGTTTTACTCGTCCGTGAACTCATAGAAATTGAGGGCGTAAATGCACATATGAATTGGGTACATATCTTTTTTTGTGGGAAATTATCCAATGACTTCTCACGCTCTAGGGCGGGCCGGAAGGGCGTATCAGACTTTTACTGACTAAAACCCACTCCTAAATTCCTTCTTTGCGTTGCATTCCAGAACCCCGGGGTGTCCTTTCGGACAACCCATGGTTTGGGTAACTACTTACCTATGTTCATTTATTTAAAATATTTTATATTAAACAATAATTTAACCATTAAAATAAATGTTTGCCTGAAAAGAGCATCGAAATTGGTTATTAAATAAAGCAGCAGATAACTTCTTAAATATTGGTATCAGAAACAGTGGGAGCGTTTTGGAAACATCTCACTATCTATTTTGCACACGACTAACCTGACGGTGATGACGTCACATTTGAATTTGGCCATCCTTTTGGCCTTTTCTGATACTTGCTAGTCTCCCTTTCCACTAGATTTGGAAACTTTCTTACTTTCGAGTACCGAGGTACTTAATAAACGGATTTGAAAAATGTTTTCTATTTGCGAACCCAATTCTGAGCTAGGCTATGAGTTATGAGTTTATGACAGACAATACTTGTGTTCAGCGCGCATTGCGTGCCCACAAATATTACATTAGTTTATTTTAGTGTTAGATAACTCCCACAGTCTGTCCGAGGTAAAGTAATTCTCATAAATCAATGCAATATCGTTACATAATAAAATGAGGCCCTCGTTATGGGGTTGAATCAAGGGCTTGATTCAAATAGCAGTATTTTTTGTTTATTAATGTGTGTGTGTATTGTTTGTTTATTAACACTAACAACGCTTTGAAACGTGGACGCTCACAATGGGCCGCATCAGAAGGCTCAAAGTCACCAATCAGAAGACACAAAGGGCAATGGAAAGGGCTATGCTCGGTTTCCTTGCGTGATCGAATCACGGCGACCGCGTACCGGAAGACGCAGTGTTGGAAGGCCCCCTACAAGGTGGACCGATGACCTGGTGAAGGTTGCGGGAATCCGATGGATGCGAGACGCACAGGATCGTTCGTTGTGGCGACATTTGGGGGAGGCCTATGTCCAGCAGTGATGATGACTTAAACGCTTAAAAGCTAAAAGAACAAATTAATACAGATAGAAGAGCACAAAGGCGCTGCAGACCTGCGACAGAAGAGTAGGGTGAAAGACGTATACAGTGTTTAAAAATAGGTTTGAAAAGTTGAAATGGACTATAATAAATAAATTAAATCATATAATACATAAATACACCAAGAACAGGAAATAAATGTACACATAAACTTGTACAGTACTTCTGGACACGGCGTATTGTTTGGAGGTTCCTTTCTCTGGAACCTTCACTGCCGGTAGCGTGGACTCTTATTCGTGTTAAAATGTCAGGCTTGCGAGCGAAAACGAGGGATAGAGCTATACACCCTATATAGCTCCATCCCTTTAACAGTTCAGTGTAGTTTGTCTAATGGATCACGCTAAGAAGTCGTGGTAGGGCCTCAGCCCCCCTAACCAAGTTACAACCGTTCCACTTCGATTCTGTTTTCGTTGATCGCCTCGAGTCGGCCACGCCTCCTATTCCTTTGAACTGACCACGTGACTGAGCGTTGAGATGACGTCAGAATAAAAGAATCGGAGGCGCGGCCTACTCGAGGCGATCGACGAAAAGATAATCGAAAACAAGGCAAGATACACCGTTGTAACTTGCCTAGGGAGGCAGGTCCCGATACCGGTGGGATATTTTTTATTATTAAAATTATTTTATTTTAAATGAAATGACCTTCTGAGTACCGTAATTAGAGACACAATAGAAAGACAATGAGCGAGCGAACGCCGCGTCGTTTGGGGTTTAATTAATTAATAAGTAAATAATTAAGATGAATAATCGAAATATGCATAATATAGGTAACACATACAGAATATTTTATTTATACAAGTCATAGAAAAATCGATGTTTTGTCAAGTCGTAAATTCCGTGCAAAGTAGGGGCGGATCGCTAGGGTTATAATAATTTATTATCACGTTTGACGTTCCAATTCAGTGATGCGCAAATACGCGTAAAAAAGATGCGTATCTCCGATTGTCGGTAAACTGGAGCATACTTCAACATCACAAGAAATAGGCTAACTGCTGGAGATACACCTAGGATTCACGAATAGAAGAGACAGCTTCATTTACAGTTTACGCCGATTGAATTGAGGCTTTATTTTTAGTTGAATAAAGTGCTAAGTTGTACGAACAAACCCAGAACCCAGACAATTTAATTACTAGCACGTGAGATATTCTAATTTTGAATTTAAGGAGGACGAAGAGTTGACACTAGTACCGCAAATGTCTAATAGGTCTGCTTGATTACCACCAATTTGAATTTAGAATTGCAGATGATATTAAATATTGGAACAAAAAATTCTATCTAATACGCGACAAAGCTCAAATTCCATTGCAACCTTATTTTAAAACAAATAGACACTTCAAATCTTCGTTATAAAATGCACAGAGCTAAAAGTCGATACTTAAATTGGTAGTGATTGATTTGAATTGTCTCGACTATAAATTCAAGTATAAAGATACTGGCAATCAGGTTTAAATTCGTCACTAACTCATTCATATAGATGAACAATCAACCGGGTTTAAAACAGGGTACAATCCTTGTCAAGCACATCTCTACCAGTCACTCTAAAGGTTAGGCTAGGCAAACGAACGACCCGAGCTCAAATTCGTGTAGTGTCGCTAGTGGTCGGCACCTCTAGAGAGGCGGTCCACACAACACGAAATTGAGATCGGCTCGTACTCCGCTCGTGCTCGGCTCCTCTAACGTTGATCCACCTTAATTATACTTCATTAAAAGTCTCTTCTTCCGTCTTCGAGGACACTGTCGTCAATTTATTTGGCACTTAAGATTAGGTCTATAACTTAATGTCAGCTCTTTCGCCTGCTCTCAGCTGTCAATGGTGTATTACAGGTCGCACAATCGGCATGATGATAACTGCCTCGCACAATTTGGAGCCAGACAATGGAGTAAAGCTGGTCGACCCTGATGGTGAGATGCTGGAGGAGAGTTGGGAGGCCATTGCCACCACACTGGCCAATGTCAGGTGAGATTTGATGTGAAGACCAAATGGTCGTTATTATTACCGGGGTTTATAGACTATCAACGGTTACATTATCTGAACTTTTATACAGAAATAAGAGTCAAGTTATTCATACTGTACAGAAAAAAAAATTGAGAAAAATATGAGATTTTATGATGAATAGGAAAACTCTCAAACATTTTTGTACCTCTTCAAACTGCGATACTTTGGGATTTTGGTAAATATTTCTCAATATTTAATTTTGTAATGTATAATTGGTTAAAGTATAGTATATAAAATACTGTATGATACTTGTGGTCCACACAGACGTTGTCCTGTCCAAAAACTGGCTTTTCATTAAAAAATAAAAACCCGATTGCAGCGCCACCTAACGGATCCAATTTTATTTTCTGACCGTCCAGGGACCCGCACAAATATACACAAAAAGTTTGAACCGAATGGGTCAAGCCGTTTAGGAGGAGTTAAGTGACAAACACACGTACAGAAGTAAATCATCATCAGAAGAAGGGATTCCTCTAAAATAACGGGAAAGATAAATTAACCGTTTTTAGTTCCTTTATGCACTGCTCCAGATTTGGATCCAAGAAAATTCGGTAATAAATCTACATTGATAGCTGGAATTCGATGAATTGAACGCGTTACACAACCGTTCATAAGAATAGGATTCCAGCTAGTTAGATAGTTCCGATCGCACTGTTGGCACAATTATTTTTATCCTGGCAATTACTAGAATTTTTTTTTTTTTGTGATGGGCATTCATCGAATAACTTCTCTTGCTTTAGGTGGAGCGAGAGGGAGTATCATTCTTTTACTACGTTTGACTAAAATCCACATGTGTTGCTTAGTTGCCTTTTGCGTTCCAGGGTACGGTGACTTTCATACAATCCCGAAGCCCACTATAATTTTATTTGAATTCATAATCGATTTATTTTTTAATGCAAATAGTCACTTATAAGTAGACTCGAAATACACAAAGCTGAAAAAGTTAAAGGCATTTAAAAATTATAAGGTTGCAATGGAATTTGAACTTCATGTATGACATAGAATTTGTTATTCAAAATTTTTATAAATTTCTAGAATTCTAAGTTCAAATATCTATCTAATCTTACTAAGTTCTTATGTCCCACAGTTGGGCTAAGACCTCTCTCTCCCTTTTTCACGGCTTTTCCTCCTTCATTTCGGGCCAGTACTTCCGGTAGGTGACAAGTCCATCCCCCGATTAATATTGCGTTAAAGCCAACACGCTGCGTTGCGTTTTGAGAACACATTCATTGTGCGTACAGCTAAGGAGTATAATTCCCTGCTGGAGTCTATGTTTCCTGATAGTTACAACTTGTGGATCTTTAAGTAATTTTTAAGGAGTGGATAGGTCACTTCTAGGCAAGTGGCTCCACCATCGGCCACATCATCGCTTACCATCAGGTGAGATAGTGGTCAAACGCGCCTATCTATATACATATATAAAAATGAATCCCTATTTTCCTTGGTCACGCCATCACGCGTGAATGGCTGGACCGATTTCACAAATTTTTTGTTTGTTTGTTATTGTCAGTAGAAGAATCTTATGAAAGAATAAATTAAAAAAAATGTTAGTAGGGTAGAGTAGGACAGAGTAGGGCAGAGTAGGGAAGAGTAGGGTAGAGTTGGGTAAAGCAGAATAGAGTAGTCAGTTGACGGGAGCGAAGCCGCGGGCAAAAGCTAGTCAATAATAATAATTAAAAAAAAATGCCGTAGTCTGCCGCGGTGTTATCTAACATTTCGTACAGTTTCTTAAATAGACCAGGAATCTTACTTTTTTAAAAGGAAGTCTCCTCAACAAGACAGGAGATACCTCAATAGATAAGAAATTAAGAATACATTCTAGCATTCTGGGCACAATTGTAGGCAATTCAACCCACATTCAACACCTACGGCTTCACGTTGCTGTGCGATTCCTTATTTCGAATCAACTTGTTAATTGCTTGAAATGTGTTCTTACTCATGACCTAATCTGTACTAATATTATGAAGCTGCAGAGTTTGTTTGTTTAAACGCACTAATATCAGGAACAACTGGATGGAATTTTTTTTTTAGTTCGGAAATTCATCTTATGACAAATCCCGCTCTTGGGCGGAATGTCAGACTTTTACTGACTAAAAACTCACTCCTGTTCCTTTTTTGCCTTCGTCCCCGGGTTTCATTTTCACACTACCCGTGGCCCCAATAGGCTTCGACCCTCCTGGGCTCCTATGATTTGCGGACATCTCCTTAAGGCGCGCGTGGAACAGTACGCGCCGTCGAAGACTTGGGCTCAGTTCGGACGATTACCGGACGGTTGTACGGCGAGCCACCCATTCCTTGCCGTCCACCCATTGCTCGCCGTCTGAATCTGAAGTTTATTTTAGTGTTAGATAGCCTATTTTTTACAGAATGAGCTAAAGGTTCCACACTGACTAAGGGTAGATTCAAACCAGAATGGCAGCGACGGCTGCGCGCCCTTTTTGAACCTTTCAAGCGGTTTCTTTAATCGCTTCCGTCCGCCCTGTCGTATTCGCCATGGTTGTATGTTTGCGACTGGGTACTCCTTCTCATTTAATTCTGCAATCCCCATATGTGTCAGCAGAGTTGACGAGATTGGAGTATTTGATCTGCGACCCTGGCGGAATAAGCTTTTGACGTTTTAAAGTGCCCATGTAGGCCTATGTGAAATAAAAACTTTTGACTTTGACTTTGACTAAGCGCGAGAGTTGGACATATCCGACGTAGGCGGTTGAAGGGTTAAAAATGTAATAATAATAATAATATTTATTTCATAAAATAGGAACACATTGCACTGTATACATAATAGAGTATTAATGTTAATATTATCACATTATTAGCACAATATTATTGGCTCTATCCCTTAAATAAACTAGGTCTAGCCTGTATCTTAAGAGATTCAACCATATGGGTACAATATTTATATGTAGCAATCTGTAGCTAGTAAAACAGTGTTGGTGTCACATTAGCAAAATTAAAACTGTGGAAGAAGTTTAGTTAGTGTGTTGAATATATAAATAAGAGTTTGTGTGTGTGTGTGAGGGTGTGTGCATGAGTGTAATGTGTATGTGTGTGATGTAGATAAAGAGTGAAAATATGGGTACAATATTTAATTATGTAGCATTCTGTAGCTAGTAAAACAGTGACGGTGTCACATTAGCAAAATTAAAACTGTGGAAGAAGTTTAGTGTGTTGAATATATAAATAAGAGTTTGTGTGTGTGTGAGGGTGTGTGCATGAGTGTAATGTGTATGTGTGTGATGTAGATAAAGAGTGAAAATATTTCCCTATAAAGGTAGGTATTGGTATAAATCGGCCCTTAATCCAGCACTTTATAGGCCCACCTCCTTAGACTAGAGACAAAAACATAATTGACAAGGTGCTCTGGTAGATATCGCTGTCAGCGATAAGACCGCCATTGTAACCATAGATTATGTATAAGTTATGCTTATGTATAAGTTTTTTTTTTAAATATTTATTTAAACATTTTTTCGCTAGTGCGAATATGTCACTCTGTTAGTTTACAAATATAACAGTTAAAAAAATACAGTTGTGTTACTTTTCTGATGTTTAATAAAGTTTATTCTATTCTATATGGATTTACTATACCCGACTGCCTGACCTATGTGCAAAAAACACCATCTTCCTTCTGAGGCAGTCGGGTAAAAACAAGTAAAATTTGTCTTTATGTTTATTTACAACTTTTTATTTTATTTTCAGTGACAATGATTTAGAAAAGACCGTCCAGGAAATCATCGCCACGGAACAAGCTGACATGGCTCTCAAAGCGAGTGTATTCATCGGTATGGACACCAGGTAACTAACATAATTTGTGGACCTGCAAACGTAAATAGGGGTGATATAGTTTACAACCAATAATATATGTTCTAATATGGGTTAGGTTTACGTTTGGTCACTTATGCGGTATCCTACTTATTTAACTCAAACGCGGTTGCGAAGCGAAGCGGCGCGAATTATACAAACAATTGATCCTTTATTGCACGTAGGTGCGTGAAGACGAGCGAAACGATGCGGACGCGATCGGTTTGATATTTTCGCGCGAACTCCGGGTGTGATGCATAGCATAGCATAATCGGCCTTATAATGTTTCCACTCAAGCCTCCTCTCTAGGAGAGGGAATGGGCCGTAATCCACCACGCGGGCCCAGTGCGGGTTGGCGGGTGTGATGGCTTGTTTTAAATTAATTGCGGCTGAAGCGGCGACTTCACTTAGGACATAGCCATCGCGTCACGTTGAATTCGCGTAAACCGCACCGGATCGCTTCGCAATCGCATTCATGTTGAATCACCCAAATTTCACAATAATTAAAAAAAAAACGGAAGTTTTGTCATTTAATTTTATTAGACTTATGTAAATTCGTGTTGCATATACTGTCATCAGAGTGAGGGGATGTCTAAAACTGTTGTTTTTTTTTTTCGTTACAGTTGTCAGTTTATTTGTATCACCGATAGCTTTTAATATGATACTTAACTACTTGATTGTGTTACATTTTACAATTTATGTAAACTCATAAACTAAAGCCGTGCCCTCTTCTTCCAGATACACAAGTCCACGCTTAGCAGCGGCAGCAGCTAACGGCGTGATAGCTCTGAAGGGCACACCCAAAGAGTTCGGCATCGTCACCACGCCGATGTTGCACTTCTTCGTCAAATGCCGCAATGACAACACATATGGCACTCCTACTGAAGAGGGTTAGTAGATGATGTTTATATAAAATCTTCGTTATTTTAATTACCCATCTTCTCTCAATAGAGAAGAGGGTAGTTAACAAAAAAATCGATACGTCCACGCGTTCCCAAGATACCCGGGTCTTGACAGACAGACAAACAACAAATTGATCCTATAAGGGTTCCGGTTTTCCTTTTGAGGTACGGAACCCTAAAAATAATTCATTTTGCAAATAAATAATTCGCATACATATTCTCTGTTGTGGGTTAAGCTCGCATGTGTACATCAGCTGTCCTAATCAAAATTGTTTTCTGAAGTTTTGTGTACTGTAAAAAATTAAGAAGATTTAAATACCCTTCTGAACAATACAAGTGTGATCATCATCTTCCTGCCCTTGTCCCGTTTTATTTGGGGTCGGCGCAACACGTTTTTTTCTTCCATTCTCTCCTGTCACTCGTCACGCTTTCACTGACTCCCTTTTCTTTCATATCACTTCTCACATAATCCATCCATTTTTTCTTTGGTCTCCCTCTCCATCCACCCACTATGTAAACTCATAACTCTTTTAGTAACATGCGTTTCATCCCCCCTTTTCACGTGACCATACCAAGACAAACGATTCCCTTTCAACTTTTCAGTCACTTGCGCCACTTTCAATAATGTTCTATCCTATTTCTTTTAAGAATTCATTCATTAATTCTAGAATATCTAGTATATTTCGAAACACTACTGTCAGGCCACGCGTCAATAGTAAATACCACAGCATTGCTAACGTTGGCGCGGGTTCAACTCGATTCATTGAGAAACAACAATGTGACGTTCGGTTACTATCACTCTGCTATCAGTGTACACTGATTGTGCCAACTGACCTCATTAGTATGTTGCTAAATAAATACCTGCGTATATAATTTGTTAATAGCCAATTTGTTATGTCTAATAAAGAAATAGCAAATTTAACATACATTGGTACGTAATTATACATAAATAGCATAGCATAGTCGGCCTTATAATGTTCCCACTGTTGGGACTCAGGCCTCCTCTCTGGGAGAGGGAATGCGCCCTAATCTACCACGCGGACTCAGTGCGGGTTGGTGGATGTCACACGTCTTCGAATTTTTGGTTTTGGAACATGCAGGTTTCCTCATGATGTTTTCCTTCACCGTTTTGAGAGCAGTGGTGATGAAATAAATTACACAAAGTAAAGCGCCTGGCTGGGTTTGATCCCTCGATCTACAACTCGTAAGTCGGGGCCATTACCACTCGGCCACCACTGCTCGGTTGTATATATATGTTACCGTTATTTAGAATACTTGGTAAAATCCGTTAAAATGTCAAATTTGACTTGTAGTTGCAGATTTCTCCACTTTACCTAGTCAACCTGCATCTTAATGGATACTACATCGTTAAATCGCGGAAGACAGTGAGCGAAACGCTTTAGTCTCGTTTAACATTACCGACAGACTTATGGGTGGTTGTAAAAAAAAACACGATGGCTTAGCCTTCTAACCTAACCTATCCGTGTCGGGGTGCCCTAAAATATGTTAATTCTTCATGCGTAAAATGTCATCAAACTTTAGAATAATAGAAATTAAAATTATTACAATGAATTCGAATGTTTTATTCACACAAAGAATATACAAGAATAACAAGCGCAGGGTAGCCAGCCTATCGGTATTTTATAGTTTGCATTTTGGAGAGTGTGCGCGGGAACTGCATGACTTGATTCTGCCATCTCCTTTTTATTATTAGACAACCCGACGTACGGCGAGTATCCACTCTTACGTTTTTGAAACTTCAACGGTCCGGACTAAGCTTCGCTTCGTCGTTTAAACCGCGCACATTCTTCAAGACTAGAGTGAATAGGCTATTAATAACCTAGTGCGCCTCACCATCAATGATTGCATCACTGCTTACCATCAGGTGGGATCGCAGTCAAGCACTGGTTTATATCAATAAAAACCTTCCGGGGGTTGTACTTAGAAACTATAAAAAGCCACCTGATATAATCTTTACATGTTACAGGAAGGCCGTCGATCCATTTAACTGTACTTTATTTCTGTTTATTGGGTTGTATAACTGGGTAGATTCAATATTTTTTTTTACTTTCGTTTTTTGCTAATTTCGCATGACGTAATATAATGTGTTGGAACTCCGTATACAATGTTTACATCGCATTTTGTACTTATTCATTGTAAAATGAATGATGTCTGATTTACATTTTTTTTTTAACTCTACACCATGCATTTGCAATGCTTGCAAATCCCCTAAGAATAAGCAGAAAACAACCACATTTCGTCTATGCTCACACAACCATCCTCGTGTATTGGCGGTTAAAAAACATTACAATATTCATAAAAAAGAAACAAAATATAGTACTAGCCAGCCAGCTCACTCAAAAACCGGCATGCTTCAAATATTTTAACTAAAAGATTAAACAAAGTATGGGCCAAAGTAGCACAGAGTTGGTGCTCTGAAACAGTGTGACGGTGTCGTGGCAGACCATGAAGCATATGGCGCGACGAACTAAACAGATTCCGCCAGAACTGGCAAGAGGAAGCCCGGGCCTGCGAAAGATGGAAGTAGTGGCAGGAGTGGGACAGAACAGGCTGACAAAAAAAAAACACTAACATTTATTTACACTGTCCATTCTAGGGTACTACGAAAAAATCGTCGGCGCATTCAAGAACATTCGCAAGCGGCTGCCTGCCCGTGGTGACTACAACCCGCGGCTGTACGTGGACGGTGCCAACGGCGTGGGTGGCAAGAAGCTCAAGGCCATCAAGAAGAACCTCACGGAACTGGAGTTGGAGTTGTTCAACCTTGGTGGAGTAGGCGAGAAGCTAAACTTGGGCGTAAGTAGAAACGTTTCTGCCTAGCCTAGCCTACCTTATCTTGAGCCAATAATAAGAATATAAATACTTTCATTCGGGACAGACACAGCACAACAGTTACAAACACAAAGTAAAAAAAAATATAATATTAAACCCTTGATAAACCTAGTTGTCTGTTGTGACCAGTTCTTGTTCACGGTAAATTTATATAAGGGAAGTTCTTCTTTTGTATCAACAACTGATCAGTACAATAAAGATAATAATATAATAATAATATGTGAATAGAGGCGTGTATCATCCACACTAACGCAAATTAAAAAAAAAAAAATTAAAAAAAAATGTTGCCTATTTCACCCAGTGATAAATTAGCATTCTTTTGGTGAAACAATTTTTAAAATCTCTCAAGTAGTTTTTGAGTTTATTCATTACAAACATAAAATCTTTTGTCTTTTTATTATTAGTATTGATTTAAAACCCACTAATAATAGTATGTATTTTTCTGTAACCAAAAAATTGCAGGGTAAATATGGTCTTTACAGCTCACAATAACATATTTTTTCAGTGTGGTGCAGACTACGTGAAAGTAAATCAAAGCCCGCCGAAGGGCATCACACACCCGCCGTACCAACGAGTAGCGTCAGTAGACGGCGATGGCGACAGGATAGTGTATTACTATCTTGATGAACAGTACGTACTGGATTTGAGACAACTACTAAAATAATAATTTATTTATTTAATCTTCATGCATCCAAAGGCGGACTTAATGCCTTAGGCATTCTTTGAGTACATCGTCAGTGAAATCAGTGTAAAACGTTCACACGATCAAGACACAGGACTCCTCTGTGAGAGGGAGTGGTCGGTATTCCACCACACGAGCCCAGTACGGGTTGATAGTTATGACATGTCTACGAATATAGGTCATGAGAAATGTTTTGTTAAGGCTGTTGAAAATTTATATTGTTATTATTTTTTTAATTGATATAAACCAGTGCTTGACTGCGATCCCAGCTGATGGTAAGCAGTTTCATGTAAGCATTTTCTAGTTACCCTTTGAAATTTTCCCAATCAGTGTCCTTGACTCTTAAACAAATAAGTTTTATGTTAGTGTTTCCGCTAAACACTAGGAACAAAATGTATAGCAGTGACATAACTTGGTCACGTAATAATAATATAATATTCACCCAACTATCACACAACGCCGTCTAGTTCCAAGTTAAGCAGAGCTTGTGTTATGAGTACTAGACAACTGATAAACATACATAAATATTTCGAAATACATACATATTATACATATATTATACCCAGACACAGAACAAACGATCGTGCTCATCACACAAACATTTGTCCTGGGTGGGAATCGAACCCACGACCTCCGGCATAGCAGTCAGGGCCACTAACCACTAGACTAACAGGCCAGTCAAGTAATGTCATTGCCATGCATTTTGTACTTAGCGTTTGGCGGTAACACGTTCAGAAAAGTTGTTTGTCTAAGTCCGTAGAACTGTTAATCAAATATATAAATTTGACTAATTATCAATTGTTTCTTTCTTCTATTACCCATATTCCATACATTTCAGAAAAAAGATGTACCTTCTCGACGGAGACCGCATAGCAACGCTCATAGCATCCTACATCCAAGAACTATTACAAGCCTGCAACGCGACAGACATCAGCCTGGGCATCATCCAGACGGCGTACGCTAACGGAGCCTCTACTAAGTACATCGAGGACTCACTGGTTAGTAACTGGATAGCTGACTCAATTTATTATTTGTATCGAATTATCATTTCAGCTGAAAGACATCCACTGCTGGACCTAGGCCTCCCCCAAGTGTCGCCACAATGAACGGTCCTGTGTGTCTCGCATCCATCGGACTTCCGCAACCATTACCAAGTCATCGGTCCACATTGTAGGAGGCGTTTTGTGCTTGTATTGAATAGTAACCGTAAAAGTTATCCAAAATCGAATTAAGAAAGAATTTTTCAAATCCGTACGATATTAAGTAAAATTGAAACTTTTCAAATAAGGTGGAAGGGGAAACTGTCAAATAACAATCAGAATGGTTACATAAACTGAAATGTTACGTCACAGTCAAGGTTCACATCTCGCTATTTATTTTCCTCATACCAATATTTGAAGTTTTGTTATCACAAAAACAAACTACAGTACACATCACTACTTACTCTCCCTCTCCCCTCTCCTCTCTCTCTGCTCTCCTCTCCCCTCCGTCTTTCTTCTTTCTCCTCTATCCACTCTTTCTATCTGCTTATTTCTATTTATACAAATACGACTTGAGTAGGTATACAAATATCACAAAAAGGTTTTAACAGCAAGAAAATCTGTTCAGTTCTGTTGAATTGATTCAACAGAACTGAATGGATATTCATGTGGTTTACACCAATAGACAGATTGATTTATGATGAAGATTTAAGTATATATTACATGTACATTAAAGTAGAAAAAAAACGAGATTTTTAACACCCGAGCGAAGCTGGGGCGGGTCTAGTCAGTGATAAAAGAATTCCCACGCAGTAAATTTTTCTCTGCTTTACTTTCAGAAAATTCCAGTCCAATTCGTGAAAACGGGTGTGAAGCACTTACACTCGGCCGCTAAACTGTACAATATCGGCGTTTACTTCGAGGCCAATGGACACGGCACAGTACTTTACAGTACTAAAGCTAAGAACACTATCACCAGAATCTCGCAGGAAGGGTGAGTTCTATCATTAACTTAAAATTCAAAAACATAAAATTCTACTTCCCGTAAGACTTATCCATTTATATTAATACAACGTTTATGGTACTTCTAAACGCACTGATAAAATAAGAGAAATTATAAGTCAAGCTTCTTTATTGGCCATGTGATAAAACTTCATTCTTAGTTCAAGAGCGAGCGAAGCGAGCTCGTAAATGTAGGGCACTCCGACACGGACAGGTTAGGTTAGGTTATTTTATTTATAACCACCCAGAAAATTGCTTACATAGAAGATAACTAGTGGCTAAGATACTCGTAGTATTATTCACACGCTTGTTAATTGTGACTGACTTAGTGATTTAGTTTGAGAGATTAGAGAGTAAGATGTCGATTGTTAGAGGCGAATAACGCTATTAATAATAAAAAGAAGTCTGTTTAATTAGCATCCGTAAAATAATTCATATATTTGTTTCTTTTTCCAGTGAACCCGGCCCCCGCAAAGCGGCCCAACTTTTCCTCGACTTCATAGAGATGACAAACGAGACGGTCGGCGACGCGATATCAGACTTGTTTATAGTCGAAGCTATTTTGTGCGCGCGCGGCTGGAGCGCCGTGCAGTGGATGGAGCTGTATGACGACCTGCCCTGCAGGCAGCTCAAGGTCACGGTCAAGGTAAGGCTCTAATGTCATCTGCCTCCAGCCTCGTGTACCTCCTAGGTGTGCTGTGTTGGCGGCGCCTTCCCGCCGTTCGTGATAGTGCGCTGACGTGCTACGCGGTGTGGCAGGTATGCTGCTTGCACACTTTAAAACTTAACGTCCACGTGTCTGTATCGTGAGCATCGGACGCTTCGCACCAAACAGTAGTATTTTTTCCATAGAAAGTCACACAAGTGCGTCCACTGGTCCGCACCGTACGGATCCGTCCTAGGATCCTCAACGGCAATGTCGACACCGATACTCCGAGAGGCAATTTTTGGGTTGCGTGCCGATGACGTCATACATACGATGCGAAGTTAACAAACAAGCAACGACAAATCCGGAGGGGAGTGATGTAGCCACATCTAGATCACGTCCGGATCATCAGTTTAGAAGTATGCAAAACAGGGTGGGTTCATTCAACGGAGATATGTGGAATTAACACCTTGTACCGCATACCTCTAAACTTCTTCGCTTTTCTACAATCTCACAAACACGAATACTGGGCTAGGCAAGAAAATTTATATAAAAATCGACACATCCCTCTTCCATATTATTTTATTTTCTAGCCATTACTATCGCAATGGGTAAAGGTCTCCCACAAGCCCTTCGTTCTTTTCCCGCGCCATTTCGAACCAGTCCTTGGGGTACGCATTTATAACATTTCGTCACCTCTTTCTATCATGTTCTAAGTTTTTGATATTTATTCATTCTGTCCGTCTCCTTTAGGACCGCAGCGTAATAAAAACTACAGATGCCGAACGGATATGCTCCGACCCTCAAGAACTACAAGCGAAGATTACAGAGCTGGTCGCAAAGTATCCCAGTGGCAGGTCGTTTGCGAGACCTTCGGGTACTGAAGATATTGTCAGGGTATATGCTGAGGCTGAGACGCGGAAGGTTAGTATCTACGGTCGTTGAAATAAAGTCCAATATAGCTGGTTGTTAAGTTACTGTTATGTTTTAAAGCTTGCCGAGACTTAGCATTCGTCCACAAGCTCCAAGTCTACAAACGCTTGGATGCGATTTACACGCTTGCGAGTGCATTTGTGTGTTCCAGACAGGCAAGCTTGGTAAACGTGAATTTATGGTGGTTTGGAACTTGTGGACTGCTGGCGCTTGGCAAGCATGTAAACATAGCATTTTATACTATTTTCAGAAAAAAGATTTATAAAATATTATGCAAATATAAACACAGGGCAATACTTATTTGACTGTCAAATGTTTTTGTTAATAGCTAGCTAACTGCTGTTGGGTTAGCTTACTATTACTTTTTTTTTAATATTCTCTTCTCCCCACAGCAAGCCGACCTGCTAGCAGCAGAAGTAGCTCAAGCAGTTTTTGACCTGGCCGGCGGTGCGGGCGCGCGGCCCGAGCTGCCCGTCGCGCCGGCACCTGAAGTAGACTAGACTTCATTGTATTCATATCGACCCACTAGAACAAATGCTACGACATCTATGTATGTTTGAATTCAAAATTCGAGATAATTATCAAATTTTGGAACTGTAAATCTCTATGCGGTACAAGACAAAGTTCAAATGTCATCATTGAAAAAGGCCTTAAACCTTAGTGATATTTCAATGATGACATAAAAATTAACTTAAAATACACATTGTTAACGTTAAAATGAAAGCTATGGCTGCGAGCGTGACTGTGTTTTTTTATGGTGGGATTCAATGACTATATACAATGGTACTTCAGTTAGTGAGTGACAATAGATTGAAATTATCTCGAATTATAAATTCAAGTATATACTTACTTATAATGCGCGATAATCACATTTAATTGTTATAGGTTTTTCGTTTGAAGATCTATTCGAATTCATTGGTGAAACTTCACCGTATTAATCTGATGATGATAAAACAATAACAAATTCGTAGTAAAATTATGTGAATATGTACATAAATGTGTAAAATGATAAATAAATAAGGATTGTCCTTAAAATAAATCATATTTTTTTGGTTTTATCATCATCACTTACACGTCTGTGAAGTCTTTTAGTAAAAAACAGAGATGTGTTTTAGTAAGAAAAAAAAATCGAGGCATACCTCTTCGACAGTATGTTTCAGATGCTAAATTCACCATTTTAACAAGACTACTAAGTCATTTTTGTCATAAAAGACCTACATTTACATCTTTTGAATAAAGCTTTGACTTAACAAAATGATCAATTAATCAAAAATCTTATCATTAAAAAGTCGCTGTGCGATGTTATATAATATTGTCATAAAAAGTAATCAACAAACATATAATTATATACGATTAATTTTATTAATTTAGCTGATAGTTTTAATTTTCAGTCATTTCTGTACAACGCACTACTAGTCCTATTGGTTTGTTCAAGTGCATATTATTTTGGACCAATGTTTTATATTTAACTTTCTTTTTACTTGCAAGAATCTTTTACTTTCAAATACTGCTATTTACTAGGCGACAAAATCTTGAACGCCAAGTGGTATTGGGCGCCGTTTTGTTGTCTAGTAAATACAGTACGGTCAAAATAATGTTGGGTCTTAAGTGCTCAGCCAGACTGGCAGCGCGGTGCGGGGGCGCGCGCCTTGTGGCTGGCCGCAGGCGAGCCATCGTTACGACGCGCGCGCTTAGCGAGGACTGGCCTGCCATGGCCGCTCCCGCGCACCGCTTCCCGCGCTCACGTGCCCGCTCGGACACTGCAAAGAAGTTCTTATGTTTGAGTTTTCCGCCCCGCGCCCTCGTTTGTAGTCTGGCTGAACACTAACTTAGGCGTTCCGAACTACGCGAATAGTTGAAAAAATCATTTGCCATACGATTCTTAAAAAGAATTACTGCGCAGTCAATTGTACGAAGTTCGGAGCGGTCAAGATACTTCGGCCGTACTGTAAGTGGTTTTTAAGACTTATAGTTAGGCTCTCTTGCTCATAACAGAGTACCTAGGTGACAAATGTTGAGAAAAAAAATATTTTAAAAAAATCTGCTCATATTATACTTGTAATATACTTTTACAAGCAAAGCTTTATACAATTTTTACTTTTTAAAATTCACGCAAGCGTCTCAAGTGTTAGTCGATTTGATTGTGAGTATTTTAATAATTGGAGATTAAACCAATAAACAGCTCAGAAAAACTATTGAATAAGAACCTGTCCAATATTAAATTTAGTAGAACTATGTCCACGCATGCATTTTCATTGTACCCTACCACTGCCCTTAGAGCCTTTGAAAACGAAGAAATCTTTCAAACTCTCTTGAAAGTCATTCTGTCTCATCAATTCTACTTGAAGAGACAAAGACAGCAATAACTTAAAGGTATCTTAAGAAAAATATATTTTTGAGTTTTCGGTCGATAGCATAGAATTGAGAGCATTAACGCAGAGGCGAATAATTTGATGCCTTTGCGTATATTTGACGGTAAAAACTCACAATTTTAATAAATTTCTCTCACTTCGTTAAAAATGTCAACTACCCTTTAGTTGATATTTTTATAATTAGCTCAAAATAAAATTTGTAACAACTTTTGTAACTTTACACGATATAATATAATCAATATTTTAAAATTCATTCTACATTAGATCAAAATTTTTATACATTATAATAAAGAGGATTCTGTCACCTATCCTCAAAAACTCAAAATATGCGCAGAGGCAGCAAAATTAAACCTAAGTCTTGAAAAGTAATTTAAAAAAAACAAGTTGCACCTTTTTTAAAAAAAAGTAGAAAATTTGAAATTAATGTAAGTAAGTATATTTTTAAAGAAATTGCAAAGTTTATTGACTGTCTTAATTAGACTGGATTTATTAATATCTTAAACGTTTGTGAAAGTTTCTAATAAAAGATTTAATAATTCAATACTAATTTGTTAAACAAAATAATAATTATATTCAATGCAAATTTTGCTTTCAAAATAATAGGTTATTATTCTGTTTCTTTTAGTATGGATATAATAATGTAAACATATAAAATAGAATTATGAGAATTGTGAATAAAATAATACCGTTCGGAATTGTGATTTGAAGGACTGATTGAAAAAAGAGTGTATCTGAATATTTTTGTGTGAATGTATCATAATAAGACATGCATTACCTGTAAGTACATTAATAATCAGAAATGTTAAGTTGCAATAATTCTGCAAACACCGATGACTATATATTTATAACTTGCAACCACAAAAAGATGTGCAGAAGGCCAATTTTGACAAGTCCTTAATTTTTTATCAAATGTTTGAATGCCGCTTGTTTTTCACGTTTAGTGTTGTCAGCAGAAAACTAATGTTGACACACACTGTATGCAGTGTAGCATTTGAAATACGTTTCCAGCATATATGTGTCTGTGTGTGTTGTGTCTCTGTAAGTGACTGTTTTTAGACAGAATCCCTTCGTATATGTAGTTACATATTGTTGACATGGTTTTGTAAGTCGTTGGTGTGCCTATAATATAAATAAACTAGCTTCTGCCAGGGGCTTCGCCCGCGTGATGGTCGGTATCTCCATACAAACTTTGGACACCTGTTTCTTCCCCCTACGGAGTTAATTTTGGAAAATCCTCTATAAGAAAAAACAAAGGAAGAAAGAAAAACAGTTTATTCACGCGAAATGACGCAATCTTAAAACTAGCTTTTTAGCTAGTTTTAAGATTGTGTCATTTCACATATAATCAATTGAAATAAATCACACACTGGCGAAAAACGGCCGAACGCTCAGCATAAAGCGCTGGATTTCAGCGTGGGCCGGTGGCGGTGTCGACATAAAAACGGAACGGTGCTGTGTATAAAAAGATTTGTATAGAAAAAGGAAATAAAAATACATAAAATATGAATCTCTTAATGCTCATTAAAGGAAGCTTTGTGCAAAATTTCACGTTCCCAGTCTCTGTAGTTTCGGCTGTGCGTTGTTATGTCAGTCAGTCAGTTTATTCTTTTATATGTATAGATAAATAAATAAGTTAATAACAAAAAGATGTTCATATCATTAATTTGTTTAGAATGACAAATCTTAAAACAAACAGGTTTTCATACATTACACGACCTGTTAGGATTGGCCCTTCTGTATCTATATCTGCAATGTAACACAAATTCATCGGAATTGAAACCTCACAATAACACTCGATAGCATAATCTCGATTCTTGAGAGAAAAGTTCCTTATATTTTTGCACTAAACATTTTATCGTTTTCTAGTAAAATGTATTTTGTAATCTTGCAATCAATCAGCATTTTTTTTGTACTGTATATTTCATTTTGATTTGGTGTTGTGATAGCTATAATATTGTCTCGATAAACTGTGTTATATTAGACGTATCGCGAGTTCTAAATGTTCAATCTGGATTTTACATAACAATGATTCCTCCGATTACTTAATTAAGAATTTGAAGTTGAGTGTTAGTCAAACTTAAACCATAAAACTTGCAAAGATTTGGTATTGAAGTAGAGCTGGACACGCACTCCAGCATCTCAATTCAAAATCGGGTGTTATCAAACTATGTATGAGCTTGTTGACCCAGGTCGATACATCAATTAGGCCCAAGACCGTAGTTCATCAAACTAAAACCTAATTGAAAATCGATAGCACTCGGTTGTGAGCACAGACGTATAAAGAGTAGGTCGTGAACTACTTTTGAGTCCACATACATTTTTAAACTTAGTTGGCCGTCGTCGTCTTAAAATTAATCGGCTGATCGTGCCAAGCGATGTGTATCTATAAATAGTACCTAATCGCTAATTACTACCCGCTTATCAATGACTAGCTTCTGCCACGGCTTCGCCCGAGTGAAAGTCGGTTTCTCCATAGAGATTTAAGTTCCCCGTTTCAACCAGCTTGAATTTTCAAAAACCCTTTCTTAGTGCTCACCTTCGTCATAAAAAGAAGCCTAGTGCAAAATTTCATGTTCTTAGTCCCACTAGTTTCGGCAGTACGTTGATATGTCAGTCAGTCAGTCAGTTTCTCCGTATATCGGCAATGATGCACTTGTTGAGTCGAAGCTCCAAAGCCTTGGGCATCGCCGCCGAGTTGCTAGCCTGTCGTTTTTCTATCGTTTACATTTCGGGGAGTGTGCACTGGAATTGCACAATCTAATTCCGCCAAGTCCGTTCCATCCTCGGACCTCTAGGCGTACGGCGTTGCGCCACCGGTACATGGTTGACTTCCCACCCATACGCACAAAGCGTTTTGAGAACACATTTATTATGCGTACAGCCAAGGAGTGGAAATCCTTGCCGGAGTCAGTGTTTCCTGATAGCTACAACTTAGGGGTCTTTAAGTCAAGAGTGCATAGGCTACTTCTAGGCAAGCGTTCTCCATCGTCGACCACATCATCGCTTACCATCAGTTGAGATGGTGGTTAAACGGGAGCCTATCATAAATAAAAATATATAATAAATATAGTTAAGCTTTTAATTGAATGAAGAGGCTAGATTTTTAATATGTTTAGTCAAAGTTATTTTAAGGCAAATTTTCTTGATCTTGGACTAGGTACAGTAGGTACCTACATCATGGTTTGTCTGTCAATAAAATATATATGCGATACGTCTAATAGTCATAAAATTCTACAAAAAAAGATCTCGAAGGTCACAGAATTGTTTATGTCCAAAATAATGTTTGTAAGATAAAAAAATAAACCATTCAAGGGAAAATATATACATGGTCTGATAAACGTAGGTGATAAGAGATTGTATGTTAAGATTGACAGTTAGATAATAGAGAATGTACTGATATCGGTGTTTGTCGCGTGCGTGAAGTTTGATAAGGGACATGTATCTAGGTTCTGTGTACAGACAGCAGCATCAATAGGAAATATGCATGCTTTCACTTATACTTTTTAGCGCTGGTAAACAAATACGAAAAAAATAATTGAATATGTTCATCAACAACGAAGCTATATCTAAAGCTTCAAAGCCACTGTTATGAAAGAGTAGTCTGACATGGTCTTTGACGTCAAAGGCCATGACACTTGTGTGGTCGCCAAAGAAAACGGCGCGGCGTCTTGGCGAGAGAGACAGATTATAGTTGTTTGAAATATCTCGTTTGCTACCAATTTTGATATTATATATTTATTGATAAAATTGGTTAGTTAACAAATATTTTTTTCATGCATTTTTCCTATGGGTACCGCTCTCACATTAAAATACCTTGAAGAAGGGGCGTGTTACGCCCCTTCTTCAAGTTGATGACGCTGTCCGTACCTTCCGTTCCTTTTTTACTTTTGGTACCACCTAATTATTTTTGTGAGTAGGTCTCACAGGTCAACCTATGAGGTTGTCATCTGCTTAAGCGGACTAGCCTGTGATGGCCTTCATAAATTAAAGTCTCCAGCCAGGACTTAAAAAAACTTAAAACTAAGCGACTATACGCTGAGGTCACCCCCTGTGGATACGGACCTTAACTTAGGGCGTTATTGGGGAGGGCAGCAACGAATAGGCTGGATCGATCGTAGGGAAACACCCAACTCAACCATTGACTTTATAGTAAGGACATGGCAGACCGCATGTTTTTTGGACGCCTCAATTTGGTCATAATAGAGGGTAGCACACCCGACACACTGCTATCTTCGGGAGCGAGCGGTCGTGTGTGCCGGTACTAAAAATGCCATGTTTCTTGTATCCTGAACGCATATAAGCAATCGTTTGGTCGGCCGTATCTTTACTATTAAAATAGTAAAGATACGGCCGACCAAAAACACACGTTCACAGTGCGTACATTAAAATGTACGAACTTGACCTAGGTTTGGTCTTTTACAAATTGAATTAAGTATAATAATTAGCTGTACCAGATTAAAGTCTAAAAACCCAAGTAAAATATGAATTCATAATTTCTTATCCATCCTATAGTTGCATTTATAGTAGAAGCTTATATTCCAGAGTACCTAGATAATAACATATTAATTTATCCATACATTCCTTGTTTCCTACTAACAATACTTATGTCCCATGCTTGCAAATAAAATAGGCACTAATATATTTTCGATCGATAAGAAAAGAGTACCTAACAGTTCTTATGGATTATAATACTGCCATATACATATTTCTTTACATCTACCACAAAATCTATAACGGGGAATTCACCTAAAGCACTAAAGGTGGGTCTACGCTAGAGGAGCCGAGGTCGAGCGGAGCACGACTCGAGTTCAAATTCGTGTAGTGTGGACCGACTAGGGAAGCCGAGCACGAGCGACAATACACGATTTTGAGCTCGGCTCGTCCACCGATTCACCTTTACACACTACATCCAATTTAAATCAAATAAATGTAGCTCCAAAATAGCTGAGTAGTGCTTCTAGGAGGGGTTGCGCATTAGATTCCAAGTACGTCTGTCCGAATTCAGTAGGTAGTACGTTTACAATCCGGATGGCACTCAAAATGTGCAGTGTGCAACGGCATCTACTGACTTGCAAGCGGGTCATGTCCACTGAACCTCTTTAGCCCTTTGGGCGCCACGCCAAATAAGCAAGTGTGCTCTCGGCGGGCAACTCGGCGATTTCATCCTTTAACAACATAAATAAGAAAAACAATACTTTCTTGTAAAGGTGGGTCTACGCTAGAGCCGAGCAAAAGCAGAGCTTAAATTCGTGTTGCTCGTGCTTGACTCCTTTAGAGTCCACGCTACACGAATTTGAGCTCGGCTCCTCTAGCATAGACCCACCTTAAGATTTATTAACGTTTAAGTCTGTCATGTAATCGTGACCGTGGCGTGCTGGACACATTTTCACTTTTTCATGTATCTAGTGATGACAAAGGTTGATTTCGCTACTTAGGTATTAAATGGTCTTGCAATAAGCAGAAATAGGCAAGTCTCGACTCTCGTCTATTGAATCCACCGCTTTAGAATATACTAGGGTACAGAAACTGACCACATCCATACATAACCTATAGGTAACATGCGCTCGAACGATGGTCTCATGCGATGAAATATGAAGGGACAGTTATAAGAACTTCTGCCGTTCAAGTAGTACGTATTACAAAACATAATATTATGTGATAAAATTACGGAAGACCACCGCCATAAGATAATGTCAAAGATGTTTTGATATTTTAATCATTTCATCACGAGCGGGATGTTGCTAACGGCAGAGTCTGCAGAGACTGCAGTCGTCGGCACGGTTCGGCGGCAGCTGTTGACGCGGCCGTCGATATTCCAACTTTGAAGATCAGCGGCAGCCGTCGTGTGTGTCAAGTATCACCACTATAGGTCGACGGCTGCCGCCGACGCATCGACGGCTGCAGTCACATCTGCCGTTGGCAACATGCCACTCGCGTGTGTGAGCTCTTACTGTTGCGATGTTTGATTTTCCCGGTAACGGATAGGCAATAAAGAATTGTATAAAAATCCTGTTAGGACTGGAATAAGAATGCCTTAAAGATTATATTATTGTTAGCTTAAATCTGCATGTGGCTGTTCTGCCAATATTTGTTCAAATCTATTGTGTGTGCAATTGTTGTGTGGTTATTATTTAGTTTATGCTGATGTTATAATACAATAAATCAATTAATAACTACTACTGGTATTTTTTTTTATCAAATACCTTTTGAGCTAATGGGCTTTTGAGTCATCCATGAAATGGACTTGTGTATGTGTGTTTGGCACCTAACTCCTAAACGCCTTGACCGATTTGGATATAATTTTGTGTGTATATTGAAGAGTCCCAAGACGGTTTGAAAATACAATTTGACTTGGTAGGTGGCGCTGCAATAAAATTCTTAAATTTTTATTCTGACGAAAAGCCAACTATCGGACAGGACATCTGTCGGGACTGCTAGTAGGATTAAAAATGAGAAACAAAAATAACAAATAAACTTTTTATTAACAATAAAACATCAATACTACTTCTTGGAAACGAAACTTATTTCTATAAAATTTCTTATATAATAACAGTGCAATCATTAAATTTTGTTAAAATTTTATAAATTCAATTCTGGCATCACAAAGGAAATCAAGTTTCGCTTTCCTACAAATATATCTAAAAGGTGCATTCTTAGAATTGAAACCTATCTATTACAAATGAAATTACTAATAATTAGAGATCAGATAGCTAAATCATTAATGCTCTACTTTTAAATGAAGAATTTTAAAGTGTAATAAGTGAGACAAATTGGAATGTTCATATTTTATTTCACTTTTAACTTAAAATGACATAAAATACCTCCTATATAATATATAAAAAAAAAAATAACGAATTAAAAGTTGACAGGGTAAAAAAAAATTGAATACATAATCATTAAAAATAAAATCACAATAATTTAAAAACTAATCAATATTTTATATTTTGTTGTCATTTGTAGCACATAATATGATGTTTCAAAGCCTCAAATCTAGTTTTACTTGTCAATTGTACATAAAATAGTTCCATAACTTAATTATAGTTTTATTTGTGATGATGAAGATGAAGAGGAGTCCACCATGGCCTAATGTAATAGTTATTGTGAAAACTATGACAATATTACAGCTATGTCATGCCAAGACAATGGGTAATTGATAAACAATACTAATGACATGTGAAAATAAATTATAAATGTTTCTAAACATTCTGTCATAAGTATTAAAATATTACGAATGAATAGCCTTACTGCAAAAGGAAATCAATTAATATAATCAATTTATTTCCATGGTTTTACAGTTCATTTGTCCATTGACTAAGGATAGGTACTTTTTTATGAACTGCTATTTATTAAAAAAGTAGAAAAGTATATTAAGAAAAAGAAAGCATAGAGTAAAGTATTTAAACATTTAGATTTTCAAATTACGTATAAATGACTGGAGAGTAACGAAATAAGCCAAAGTATAGAATAAAACTAGAAATAACATCAATTTTGACTTGGGCATAGAATTCTAGTACTCTAATAACAATGATAACATCAGCAATATACCGATTCATCACATACTCAACATTCGCCGCTAACAACAATATATTTATTATCATCAACACCAAAATATTAGTCCAGTATTTTGTTTTTTGTTTTTACATGTAAGTAGGTAGGTGGGATTCACTACATACAGAATGTGATACATAAAATATTATTACAAACAAAATGTCTACCTGTTTAGCCTTGTTACATAGGAATTTACTACAATTTTTCCTATTAATTTTTAAATTGGTAACCTTAGTTAGGAAAAATATTTTGTTACTGTTTGTTGAAGTAAGTTTTAGTCTGTCTATATTCTATTGAATTGGTATTAAGTTCTTAGCATATACAACTTGGTATATGGGAACTGCTTATCTTAATGGTAACTTACAATGGTTGTTTTGAATGAAGTCTTGAACATAATACCATAATGTATGAGTTTGCAGACTTGTCTATGGATTGAGGGTAGGTACATATTAAATACTGATATTTAATGTGAAGAATGAATATTTCTACATTCCTATTCAATACTTGCATAATTATAAAAATTAATTGAATAAACTATTTTTATGGCCAGGAACTTAAATTGGATCTTAACATTTTATTTTTATATCCTCAAATAGCTACCTAAGAATAGTAAATTTGTAATTTGTACCTAACCAAGTATTGGTCCTAAATAAGGTGCTTGATCACAGTAGAAACATTTTGGCACTTCAGTTTCTTGCAATTCTACTAAATTGGAGCTTACCTCGTTGGTAACATGGTAGTACCGACATCGTCTCGGTCCAATACCTTCAATTAATGTGTCATAAGGTGGTGAGAGGATGTCGAAGAATGCAGCCGGCACCTCCAGGGCTTCTATCTCATGGTAGTTGGATATAGTTGGTGTGAGTATGCAAGTACTAGAATTTTCTGAACAAACTTTATTGCTAGTTACTTCGGCAAACAACTTTCGTCGTTTGTGGGTACCCTGTGCGAGCCGCGCCGCCTCTCGTCTCGCTTGCAGTTGGAACTCTGCTGGATCCACGTGCTCCGTGACGGGATACTCTGAAAATGTCCTAATTTTCACCGCACCAGATATCACCTTTAGAAGCCCGTGCATGTGCGGGTGGTCGTGGAGCGGCATTTTAAAACCAGGCTTTAAAACAAAAATACTCATATTTATTTGGCTGTTTTGGAACACTTCAATGTACGTGCATGGTGCCTTGTTGGGATGCCTCCAAAGCGTTTCGTCTTTAAAATTATTGTCATAGCCCAAGTCTTCAGATCTTAGACCATCCATCATACTCTTTAGTTTGTCCAAGTTAGCCATAAGAGCAGTTTTTTGACTGTCATCAAAGGTGTGCAGAGAGTGCCGGTAAATGGACACGATTGGCGGTACATTGACTAGTTCCATGGCTGACTTCACTTCATCTCCTATATTCACATAAAATCTGACTGAATTTATACACGAAAATTTATTTCTTCTAATGAATGTTGAAAATAATCTCGACGATAACAAAGCGCAACTGTCAACAAACGTCATTTTGCACATTTTGTTTTTACTTATAAATGAATTACGTTTCATTACTCCAAGCTTTGTTTGACTGTCATAATTTTGATTAAAGAAAATGAAACTAAATAAAAAAATAAAACAGGCAATTAAAATACGGTTTTACAGCATAAACAAAAAGTATCTAATAAGCATTGTAAAAATTATCTTTCACTTCAAGTTTATTATAATTTTCCTTAGTTTCTCTAGTTTGCGGTTGCTTTACCTTTGCAATAAACGTAAAGCAACCGCTTTGTACGAAAATATGTATAAGTGTCATCTATTGACGAATAGCTAAACTACTAGTAACTAGTAGCTAGTCCAAGTCGTGGCGGTATCTTTTTTGTCCGTGACTGTTGTTTCGAAGAATAAATTAATTGTTCCATTGAAAAAATAGATGGCGTAAACAGTGGCGTCATTGTGGAAAACTCAGATAAATTATCGAGGTCACAGAGTACCTTTTTATGTATAGATCGAGGGTATAGTAAAAAGAAAGTAAGTAGAGTGAAAATAACCTTAATTAATTAAGAAGGTTCTTTTTCACTCAGCTATCGTCAACTTCGAGCTTGGTTTAAAAGCTTGTTGCTTCATCTAATGCAATCCAACGTGATGTTTGATGAAGAGGCAATGCAAAAAAGAAAGATAACGCCTGAAAACTCTGTTGGAATCTGTGATTTACCTATTCGAATATTTCTGAAAATTTTCTCCAGGTAATACAGCAATGCAGCATCCTGAGAACTGTAGCGCAGAGCTATAGCCCTCCGATTATAAATTTTATTTTACAAAGGGTAATGGGTACTAACACTAGATAATAAGTTATTTATTAAGTTACAAACACTTTAAGGATCTTTGTGTCCGAAATAAAATAAATTCTATTCTATTCTAAATACGTGATTTTTTTAAACCCTTAAAAGTTTTTTAGCATAAAAATTGTCATCAGAATCTCGATTAAATATGCAATGTCTTCTATTGATGTACTTTTTTATATTTTCAATCTAAGAGTACATTATGGAGGGCCAAAGTTCACGTAAAGTAGCAGATTTTCAGAGATCTTTAATAGATTAGCCCCAGTGAGTCGGGGTGATGATGTCCCAGTGAGTCGGGATGATGCCCCAGTGAGTCGGGGTGATGATGTCTCAGTGAGTCGGGATAATGCTGCTGGCTCCAGTGAGTCGGAGACGTGCTGTGCGACCTAGGGCTTTACTGAGATTCTTCATAGCTCTTAATGGGACTGGCCAAAGGTGGCGGTGTATTAGCTAAGATCGCTGATGAGGCAGAGGATGATGAACAGATATGACCAGGTAGGCATGCTGGTGGTCAGGATACCCTATATCGTCGTGGGTGCTGGCTGTGTGGCTCGCTGCTCGAAAGCTTGAGAAAGTTATGATGACATCACGAAGTAGTGGCTGCACGAAGGCTGCGCTGACGTTCATTGTCGGGGGTCACCAGTTTAGATGTACTTATGCGGAACAGAGTGTAAAGTCCCGCAAGCCTCAATTGAAAAGGGAGGATTCTCCGACCAGACGGGTGTTATGTCTGGTGGGCAACTGCCCGATAGATAATTGAGAACTTTAATTGCGCGATGTAGGATTTCGAATTTCTTGTAGTTCTTATATGACGACATAAAGGTCGCTACAGATGTCCTCAATATGTTCGAAAAACTTATTATACCAGAGGCACTCCATGCTTGGATAGGCACCTAATTTGAAGACGTACACAGCCTTTGAAGGTGACGAAGAATGATTTATCTTGTTTTTTTTTTTATTGTGATTCTCTAAATAAACCATTTATTAAAGTACATTATATTTATGTTTAATTTCTCTAGACCTAAAATCTAATAAGTCGGTGCCCTTTGAAACTTATAATTTTATTATGACAAAATGGACCACCTCAAAAACTTGAAAATACTATTTTACACTAATTCAATGTATAAATACTCATTATAACGACATTATTTGAATAACATAGGTTTATGTGTTTTTGTACACTGTTTTTGTTTTTTACCCTAATTTAACTCCTTTCGTTCAGTCCATTCTAAAGTTTTCTGTAAGAGATTGCCCGCCCTGTGCGATAAGACCGCCCATTGTACATTTTGTTTTTGTATATATTTATTACTGGCCACCGTAGTATGAGTACAATAAAGTATATAATATTAATAATATTAGGTATTTTTGTCCTTAAAACTTAAATATTGAATATTATCTCGAAAGTGAAAATTTCGTGTTTATTGGGTTTGAGCACTATTTCACAATTTTCAATGATACTTTGTTCCTCTCTCCCCGCCACTTCTCTTGACCGTAAAGCCTTTAAGCCTCTCTCAGTAAAGTCAACTTTTTTGGTTAAAACAAGCTTCCGTCAGCGGCTTCGCCCGCGTGAAAGATTTCTTCATACAAACTTTGGACCCCCGTTTCATCCCTTTAGGGGCTGAATTTCGAAAAATCCTTTCATTGTATATAAATAATAATAGGTATGCATCGTATATGCGTAACAGGCACTAGTATAGCAAACATTGTGTAAAAAAGAGTATTTTAGCGTCCTCTACTAGTTTTATAGATTATAGATTAAGCCTACATGTTATAGAGTATAAAATTCTATTTTAGAGTACAGTTGATAACCATATCTGGTACACAAAAAGAGAGGAATCTATTGAATAAACAAAAGAATGCTGAAAATATCACCTACCTAACTGAATAATTACATCACCACCTATAAAACAACGTCAGTATCAAAATAAGGAGTAGGTACCTACTCAGACAACAATAAAGATCGTAAATGCGAGATCGGTTTTATGTGTGGTCTGCTCGGTCGCGGGTGGTGTACCAATAATACCACTTAAATAAATACCGGCCCATTGTAAATGTTCCTCGGATTTTATTGAGTTCCAATGCGCCTGGGTTTCATCCATTCCCGCCATTAACGGCGACCATAGACTATAAACATAGATAAATTAATCAGGTGTACGCGAATAGAAGTTGCTATTGTAGCGGAAAAATATTAGTTTTACTTTTTTTTTTTAATGTCTTTGGAAACAAATATGTTTCGGTTTTATTGAGATGTTTGGACTGATTTCCTAATCATTTTGTTTTGATGTGCTTTTTGCTGTTAAGATAACTTTTGTGTGATTATAGTGGTTTGAGAAACAACTAGGTACATACTGAGAACGAATCAGCTTAGTATTTTTTTAATTTTATTGGTTTCATGAACCCGTCACGCGTCATCCGGTTGTAAGAAATCCTTCTTTTTTTTTTTTCGGTATAAACCAGTGCTTGACTGCGATCCCACCTGATGGTAAGCAGTGATGCAATCATTGATGGTGAGGCGCACTAGCTTATTAAGAGCCTATTCACTCTAGCCTTGAAGGCACCTAAATTATAGTTGGACGGGAAGACCGCAGCAGGCAAATTGTTCCAGTCCCTCGATGTACGCGGTATAAACGATGAAGCAAATCGCTTAGTTCGGACCGTTGGTGTTTCAACAACGTAAGGGTGGATACTCGCCGTACGTCGGGTTGTCCGATGGTAGAAAGGAGATGGCGGAATCAAGTCATGCAATTCCCGCGCACACTCCAAAATGCAACCTGTAAAATACCGATAGGCTGGCTACCCTGCGCCTGTGCTCGAGGCTTTGTAGATTGGACTTAACCAAATCTGGATCCAATTAGCCTCTTCGCACGCCTTTTTACTGAGTCCAAAGCTGCCAGATGGCATTTTGCAGCACCAGACCATATGTGGCTGCAGTACTCCACACACGATCGGACCTGTGCTTTGTATAACATTAGAAGCTGACCCGGTGTGAAGTACCGCCGGACCTTTGCAAGAACGCCTAGTTTTCTAGCAGCTACCTTGGCTTTGGACTCAATGAACCGCCCGAAATTGAGGTCAGAAGAAATTTCGACACCCAAGAGCTGAAGGCGGTCGGTGCACTCCAGGGATACATTCCGAAAAGCATGACATGCTTGTGTTTTGGCGGCATTGAATTCTACCAGATTGGTTTCACCCCACTTGGAGACTGCCTGAAGAGAGATATTCGTACGCTCCACCATAGCCTCTCGTTCGGACCAACGGAGAGAGAGAGTTCTTTTTACCCACCAAATCATATAATATCTACATTTTATACCAACCCACCCTGGGCCTGCGTGGTGGATTACGGCCCATTCCCTCTCCTAGAGAGGAGGCCTGAGTCCCAGCAGTGGGAACATTAAAAGGCTGATAATGGCATTTTGTGCCTTGCCTATTAGCCGAAGCATGACATGTTACCTACAAGCCTACAAGTTAGGCAATGTTTAGCTAGGAATTACCTCTTAGAAGGTAGGTCACTATCCTGTTTCTGTGAAAGCACGCTGAAAATAAACATTAGTTAGACAAGATTACAATTGCCAGCAAGGGAAAGAAGCAAAGGAAGTGCTTGTCTAAAACTTGTAAGAAACTTTAAATTATACAGTTTGTAATGGGCATCGGTGGTTATATTAAATACTGCTTCACAACATTTTTCAAGAAAACCATTGTCAATCCCCAAAAAAGAGTTTTTCTATACCAAGTCAAATCATCAGTGGACTTAAGAAAGTAATAAGTAAGGCTTAGGCTGAGATAGCTTATTTTCAATTTTTTTTCGGGATTGCCTCTTATTTTCTCAGCAATCACTGCTGACTGCATGCAGAATTTTACTAACCATCCAACCATCACTTAGACACCGAATTCTCGGAGCAGAAAAGTTTACCATTGTGTCCCAGGGGCGTTACCATGACGTGTTTAAAAGTCAATCGTGCGAGCGAGAAAGAAGGATGAAGCTATACCTACACCCTATCTAACTCCATCCTTTTAACAGTTCAGTTTAGGTCGTAAAATGGATCACGTTAAGGGGATGCAACTCGACATACATTGTTTTTCATAAAACCGCTCTTACACGATTATGACGTTATTACTTTTTTTTTTTTGATATTTTGGAAACACACTATCTTGTGGATATTATCTAGGCTTTTATTGAAATCAATTTATAAATTTGTGTAAAATTATTTCAGTAAAATCCTCTGAAAAACTGTTATTTTGCATGAACACTTTATAATTTTCTCAAACATTTAAAATGTCGAAAAAGTATAATATTAGTAGTCTTACAAAAATCAAGATTTTTAATGACGACGATTTTATAAAAACACTTTTGAGGGTTTAAAAAAAACATATTCCCTGGAACAAGTTTTGTAAAATATTCGAGTAAATCACGGAATTACCGAATACTAACAGAGTTTTCAGGTGTTATCTGTTTTTTCGCGTTGCCTTTTCGTCAAATATTGCGTTAGATTGCGTTAGATGAAGTAACAAGCTTTTTAACCATGGTCGATGTTGACGATAGGCAGCTCGTATTAGGGCGTCAGGTATCACTCATCAAAGCTGCCGTATTCTGCGCTTAGTCGATTTGTTTAGCATCAGCTAGTGGCCTAGCAGTAGAGCCACAGAATTATTAGGTGCATAGGTACAGCTGTGTCCTTTTCGTATTGGTAGGCAGCTAGCAAATCTGAATTGTTTTACGAGTGTCGTTTGACCACCACAACAAAGGATACCCTGTCTAAATTTTCAGTGTTATCAGAAATTGCCTCTGACAACAATTTTCCATTGAAACTCGAGTACCTACCTACAAGACTTCGTCAATTCTACTCCCTACTAGAGATTTATTACGCCATTTTTTCTCAACTATAACATTAGAAGTGACTGGGTCTTTTAAAGGTTTAATTTTTCACGTTAAAAAAGTGCATAAGTACCTAATCGTAGCCTAATTTACGTTAGGTGCCACATAAATCTATATATATAAAAGGAGAAACTGACTGACTGACATATCAACCCACAGCCGAAACTACTGGGACTACGAGCGTGACATTTTGTACAAGGTTTTGATAAGAGTTTTTAAAATTTACCCCTTAAGTGTATGAACCGGGAATTTAAAGTTTGTATGGAGAAATCTACTTTCACACGGGCGAAGCCGCTGGCAGAAGCTAGTTTGTCATAAAATACATAGGTCTCTGTATTTTTATTAACAGACTTTCAAAAATTTAAATAAAGCTTTTAGCGTTAGTCGACATTATTTACATTTTCTAGTTATGAAAAATGATGATGGTTGTTAAGTGTACCTACGAAGAGAAAGGTCAGTGTACTTTATCGCAAGTTGATCTGGCGCCTACCGTAAATAATTTTGATTTCGATTACCAATGGCTGCTTCTTCCCAACGACCACATAAGACAACTTAAATACAATTTTCCACTGAAAACCAAGTACCAATTCCACAGCTACCGTTGCTCTGTGCTTCGTCGGTTTGTTTGTCAGCTGCACCACGCTGGGTGGCCTTCCACGAACTCTTTATTTGGGTGCGCCTGCGCAAGGTGTGGAGATGGAGGTGATATGTTATGTAATGGTGGCTCTTGGTGCAATAGTTTGTGTTGGTATTTGCGTGGATTGTTATATTAATGTCTCTGAGGAACATGTTTCGTAGTACCTACTGACCAGTTTATTTTTATTTTTTTATTTATTTATCATTTCTACAAAAGTATTAAATAGCAACCAAAAACCACTAAGTTTTAACTTATATTATGTACCTCAGTTATATTTATCATGATGCAGATTGTGTATCAATCAACTGCACGTTAGAAACAAAAAAAGAAAGGTAGAACTACATTGCGCACACGTGGGCCACGTACGCTGCCCCCCTAGCCAAGTTACAATCGTATCGTTCACGCCAAACGCTTCGAGTAGGCCACGTCTCCAATTCCTTTGTTCGGGCCACGTGACTGAGCGTTGAGATGACGTCAGAACAAAGGAATCGGAGGCGTAGCCTACTTTCAGCGCGAACTATACGATTGTAACTTGGCTAGGGGGGCTGATCTAGACGCGTTGGTCTCCATACATTTTATATGGCAACTAGACCTTTAGAGCTACATTAGATCCAAGTCTCGCGACGCGTCTCTACGTACAAATCAGGCGTGGCCCACGTGTGCGTCGGTCTAATGTTAGTTAGTTCCCACTTCATACTCGTACTTTTCACGTCGTATGTGTAATAGGTACCTCTGTATTGACAAGCCTCAACCTTCATAGAATTTTAATCATTCAATAGGTTACACTATTCGTATTCATTGATTTTTATTTGGGGCCTATACTAAGTTCTAATATGGGTCACTAAATTTATAGCTAGGTTAGATACCTACCTAGTAAGTCAAAACATAAAACATACTTAAATACTTTCACGAGCATCATCATCATCACTTCAATCAAATATCGTCCACTTTTGGACATAGACCTCCCCTAAGTAACGCCACAATGAACGGTTCTGTGCGTATCGCATCCATTAGATTCCTGCGAACCTCACCAGGTCATCGGTCCACCTTGTGGAAGGCCTTCCAACTGCGTCTTCCGTTGAGTATCACACGAAGGAAAACCTAACAAGTTTCCAATATTTATTAATTTTCAACGATACACCTACTGCGGCATTCGCGCGCTAGGTACATAATCGTGGGTACGTGGGTGGAGGTAGGGCTTCTATAAGGCCCTTACGGGTAGGGCAAATGAACGAAAATATGTGGGTTTTAGTCAGTATAAGCCCGACACGCACTCTTGGCCACCATAGAGCGTGAGAAGTCATTAGATGATTTCCCACTTATAAAAAAGGTACAAGGTCCTGCCTCACTAGCCAAGTTACAACCGGTTCGTTTCGATTCTCTTTTCGTCGATCGCCTTGAGTCGGCCACGCCTCCTATTCCTTTGTTCTGACCACGTGACTGAGCGTTGAGATGACGTCAGAACAAAGGAATCGGAGGTGTGACCTACTCGAGGCGTTCATTGATTTTGTTCATTGGCGAAACGATGGTAACTGACTAACTGGAAACTGGTAACTTGGCTAGGGGGGCTAGTCACTTTAAAATAGTGTGGGGTCAGTGACGTGAAACGGTTCGGCGGTTCGTATTGCGAATAAAGTGTTGAGCAGATGCATGGTACTTTGCCGTGTCATACTTAATACGAAACCGTGTTGTTCAACAGCTGTATCGTCAGAAATTTCGCGATCATTCTGACCTGCGGCTGCCAATTGCTATTAACCATTCAATCGCCTCAAAAACAATCTCGCGTTTATTCCGCTAGGGTCACTCATCCACGACCAAATATTCCACCTCGTCAGCTCTTTTGTCACCTATAGGAATTGAAGAGCTAAACGCGGTTTAGTACTCAGTTGCAAACACATGACCCTGGGGAATAGGAAACAAAAACACTTGTAGGACCTATCCGACGCAAGAAGTCATGCAAAAAGTTATCGTGGGCAACGTCCCTTTCAGCGGTTGCAGCCTCAGAGCGTAAGTACCTATCTGGAGCAATCATGGACTTAATAAGTACCTTCTGTTTCAAACTACGTGTAATAATAACTTCTCACAAAATGATCTATCCCACAGAATTTCCTCCTACATCACCGTAAAACCAGCGAATGTTTTACGAATAAAATTCATATTTTAATAGCTTATTTTTTACATGCTGTGTGTAATGCTAATGAACCGGAAGTGCCGCCATTACTCCCGTGATGAGCGTTCACTTGTCGTAAAACGGAACGTTCATTAAAAAGAACGAGGTTATGAAGTAAAAATAGTTGGAATGTGCGATAGACTGGTTACACTTGAGATGTTGTTTTAGGTGTGCGTCGAGGAAACTTCGCACCATTTCGGAAATAGGGACATTTCTAGTAGATATGGTCCTTAAAAAAATAGTATGAATAAATAACTTCTACATAAATAAATAAAATCACCACCAGGCGTACGGCAATGCGCCACCTGTACATGGTGGACATCCCACCTATACGCACAAAACGTTTTGGGAACACATTCATTGTGCGTACAGTTATGGAGTGGAATTCCTTGTTGGAATCTATGTTTCCTGATGGCTACAACCCGGAAATCTTTAAGTCGAGAGTGAATATGTTATTTCTAGGTAAGCGCGCTCTATCGTCGACCGCATCGTCGCTTTCCACCAGGTGAGATAGTGGTCAAGCGCGAAACGATCAAGAATAAAAAAAAATTTAAAGTGACTGTTTGTAATATCAATACAACATTACCATTAAAAAGTGCAATTGTTTCTATTTATCTGTCTGTCTGTTTGTTCCGGCTAATTTTCGAAAAGACCGAACCGATTTTCACGGGACTCACTGGTAGATAACTGCATGTTGTTATAAGAAGTGCCAAAGTTTCGCGCAAAACAAAAATATTGAAATTGGCTGTTATGAGCTTAACGCGGACACCAGCTAGTGTACAATATAAAATCAGGTGGATTGTACTGCGAGATGATGATGAGAGACTAACTGACGTTTGTTCGGGGTGGTGCTATCCTAGTGAGTCGGGATGATGCCCCAGTGAGTCGGGGTGATGATGTCCCAGTGAGTCGGGATGATGCCCCAGTGAGTCGGGGTGATAATGTCCCAGTGAGTCGGGATGATGCCCCAGTGGGTCGGGGTGATGATATCCCAGTGAGTCGGGATGATGCCCCAGTGGGTCGGGGTGATGATATCCCAGTGAGTCGGGATGATGCTGCAGGCTCCAGTGGGTCGGAGTAGTGCTGCTGGCTCCAGTGAGTCGGAGCGGTGCTGTGCTACGTAAGGCTTGATTGCTGGCGTCGACCAGGAGAGGTTCTTCATGGCTCTTCATGTGACTGGCCGAAGGTGCTGTGTGCTTAGCCAACGTCGCTGATGAGGCTGAGGTCGATGACCAGTAATGACCAGGTAGGCATGCTGGTGGTCAGGATACCCTTTAAAGCCGTGGGTGCTGGCTGTATGGCTCGGTGCTCGAAAGCTTGAAGTGATGATGACGTCACGAAGTAGTAGCTGCACGAAGGCTGCGCTGACGTTTTTTGTCGAGGGTCACCAGTTTGGAGGTATGTGGAACAGAGAGCAAACTCCCACAAACCTCCTTTGATAAGGGAGGATCCTCCGGTCAGACGGGATGTTATGTTTGGTGGGACTGCCCTATAGATGATTTCGGGCTGTTCTATATTATGTTCTAAACGCGTGGAGAACTTTAATTGCGCGATGTAGGATTAGTTCTTATGTGACGTCATAGATGTCGCTACGATAGAAAACAGTGGAAAAAGTCACGGAAAACCTATTGATTTTGCACCTATCATTGTAGTTATTTTTTTTTGTTAGGAAATCATCTAATGACATCTCCGCGAGCAGGCATCGATCCTGCTGGGCCCCTTTATTTTTGCTGATATCGACTGATGACGGCTGAACGGTGAGCCACCCATTGCTCGTCGTCCACAAGCCCATGCCTACTACGCCGTGTAGTCGTGTGTGGCTTGAAATCGCCCTGTAAATCCCGACGGCCGGGGCGTCTCCTGCGGCGGTGGATGGGGCGCGGGGAAGTCCGATTTCTCACTGTTGCGGCTAGGGAATGAAATCCCGCATCAAAATCGTGATGCCGCGGGCCTGCGGGATTGAAGTTAGCAATTTCACGGGATTATGATATTTTAGTTTTTATTTTTATTTTATTTTATGGGGTGCACTCAAAAGTAGTCAGCGAAATGCAATTTTTCTTAAGGTTTTAATGCATTTTGCAGGTCACAGTGGCACTCTGACCTGCAAAATGCAAAAAACTTAAGAATAACTATTTGAATTTCGCGGGCTACCTTGGCGTTTTTTTGCCCTTAGATACAACTTAGGTGAAAGGGCCAGGTATTAAAAAAAATAAAGACAATTTCAAAATATTTTGTATCACTAACTAGAGTTATTGCTCTTTATTAATTTACAATTAACGATGTTTTAGAGATAATAAATATATCCGAGATCCATAGAAAATTGTTAAATCATTTGTTAATGGGGCTGAGCTGGGCTAGTAAATAGGTAATCAGAACAGTGCGTCTTCAAAACCCATTTTTCTCATAAAAAAATCAGTCCCGCAGGGATCCCTCTTCAGTAATCCCACATTTCTGATCCCGCAAAAAAGGCGCGGGATCCCGCAATTCCGGCATCCCGCGCTTGCTGGATTGGATTCCCTAGTTGCGGCCATCTCCTTCGCTCGTATTACTCCGCACAATGGTGACATTCGGGTGTTTCTTCTGCCTGAAATCGTAATAGAAACCTCCAATGACTATTAATTCCCATGCACAATCAGCCTATTTGCACCGCTACATACCCAGAACCCAATCTAGGTAATCCAAATAAAGTCTATCACTAATTAGCAATGATTCACTACTATATAAAGCCGGTTAGCGTTACGCGGTGACGTCCAGCATTAGTAATAAAAGCTATCATTGCGCCAATCCTCGTATTTACGTTTAAAATAATTTATTTTAGTACGAGCACATCTGCAAGTAGATGTATGGGGCTCCGGTTACTCGTTATAGGAATGTAGCAGAGGGAACCAAGAACCAATTGAGGAGTTGAGAAAAACCAATTGAGGAGTAAATCACACTAATATTATAAATGCGAAAGTTATTGAGTATGTACATGTTTGTTACTTCTGCACGTGAACGAACGTTTGTTTTATTGTTTATTTTATACTATTGGTCCGCCCCAGCTTCGCACGGGTGTTAGAAATCTTTTAAATTCTTGTTTTTTCTCTACTAAGATTGACAGCGAATTCTTCATATATGAAAAAGTCTGTAGTTAAAAGAGTTATATCCTTATCGTCGTGTCGGTGAAACATTTTGTAGCTGGAAAGGCCTGTCGTTAAAGTGACGTACACCTTCACTTTCAACGACAGGCCTTTCCTGTTGGCGAAATGTCCATAGGTGAAAGATTCTGCTGGGGAAACGGAAATAAATGAATCGTCCTGACGACGAACAGTCCGATGACGAATCGGTCTTAGAAGAACGGTTGCGGAATCCTTCTGATGCCAATAAACGCATATTTTTTCCTTTTTCTAATCTTGCTTCTTTTATGAATAACCCCATCCACAGTCATCCCGGGACGCGGACATTTAACAGGAGAGAGGTACAAACGGACACCGTTCAGTTACGACATTAGTCACGGGTTACCAACTAATATAATATACTAATTATAATAAAATAAAATCAACATGAATAGACAGATAGATATGAAATATTATGACTAGGGATGTCACACGTAGTTTGTGGGCCTGCTATATATCCAGCATGCCAAGGTGGCGAGATTGCTCGAGAGAGCCTTCGTGGTCCTGGATTGCAAAGGGTAATTAAAGGATCGTAGGATTTAGTCAGTCAAAGTATATAAGATACTATCACTCGCTCATCGTTCCACCCATAACGGGAGATTTGTCAATTTTCCGTCTCAAAAAAAGGTTGCTACATCCAGCACTAAGTTACCACAGTACTAAACCGTAAAGCGTAACTGAAGGAACATGAGTAGGTCTTAGTCAGTAAAAGTTTGACACGCCATTTCACTCCACCCCAGAGGTCATTTGATGAACCAAGAAAAGAAGAAGATTCGTCTGTCATGACTAGTGTTGCCAGATCCGATTGGATTAAAATCGGGACAGATGGTAAAACAAATCGGGATTTGTTTAGAAAAAAACCTTATTTTTTTTTAATAAAGTCTTTTTTTAAGGTGAGAAAACACCCAATGATTTTCTCACTCTAGGATGGAACGAGAGTGCGTGTCAGACTTTTACTGACTAGATCTCACCAATGTTCTTCAGTTGCCTTGTGCGTTCCAGGGTCACGGTCACTCTTTCAAACGTCCACGCAGCTGGCAACGGCCCTACTGGGTCCATTCAGTTTTGCTGTCATCTCTTTATGGAGCGCGTACAACACGACGAGTCATCGACTCGAGCCTGCTGCTTACCACCTACGGTGATCGCTCTCCGACTCCCGACGCGGTTTACTTCTAGTTATGTGGATTAAGTGAAGCAGAAGGTATACGGCTCCGCGTCACGGACGAAGACGATGCGGCCCTGAGCGAGAGAGAAACAAGCTAGTGAATATGCGCCGTGTGCCATTTTGAACGCACTTGACATGTGTGATAATGATGCGAATGCGACTGATGTGATATTTATGTTTAGTAATTAAAATGGTTTTTTACAAATTTATTGATTTATCGGGACATTATTACCGTCCCGATCAGGCGCAAATCAAAACAGAGATAAATTACAGTTTTGATAGACAGCTGCTGGTCTAGTGGTCAGTGGCCCTGACTGCTATGCCGGAGGTCGTGGGTTCAATTACCACCCAGGACAAATGTTTGTGTGATGAGCACGATCATTTGGTTCGTGTCTAGTTGTAATTTATCTATAATATATGTATGTATTTAGAAACATATATGTTTATCAGTTGTCTAGTACACACAGCACAGGCTCTGCTTAGTTTGGGACTAGATGGCGTTGTGTGAAAGTTGTGGAATATCATTATTATTATTATTTATTTATGTACCTACGTCTTACTTTTCATTTTACTCTATCCCCATCATAACATCCCACAAACATAACATGATAATCAACTTCACACTGCGCACAATATTAACAAAATTGAAGGAAACGACAGACGTTTCGTTTTGCGAATTATCAAACAATATAGTCTATAATTACACTACAAAGCGTACCATAGAGTAGACATGAAAGTCAAATAGTTTCTTTCATCGGGTACAGACAGCTTTTGATAATAATTGGCACTCTTGGACTTGAATATGAAATTCAAAAACCGGTCAAGTACGAGCCGGATCGGCACGAAGGGTTCCGTACCATTATCTATACAACATTAGACACTAGGCTAGTTATAGGCAAAAAAAAAACGCTTGTTTAAAACGGGGGGGGGGGGGGGAGCTTCTCTTTAAACAAACGTGTTTTTTATATATAATATTTATATTATTTTAATTTAATTATTTGTTTTTAAAGTGAATATACAACAAAATATCCTGTGAATGTTTCAGGTATTTACCTGTTGCTGTTAATATTATCGAGCCAAAAACGGCAATAAATATTTATTTTATTCTGTTTTTAGTCTTTGTTGTTGTAGCGACAACAGAAATACATCATCTGTAAAAATTTCAACTATCTAGCTATCACAATTCATGAAATACAGCCTGATGACAAACGGACAGACAGACAGACAGACGGACGGACAGCGGAGTCTTAGTAATAGGGTCCCGTTTTTACCCTTTGGGTATTTTTTTTCGGACTCGCGCCCTGAGGTTTCTGTACAAACTTAAGTATGAAAACAGTTCAATTCCCGAATTGAGTTACGAAGATTTTTCCGAATCGCAAAAAAGTTTTTTTTTGTTACTACAAATTTACAGTTTTCAATTTTTTTCCTATACTTGTGCTATGAGAAAAAAAAATGCAAAAATTCAAGATTCTAGATCAACGGGAAGTACCCTGTGAATTTTGATTTCCTTGAGAGTGTCAAAACAAGTTTTTTGCGATATAAACGGCCGTATCTTTTTTTTTTGTTAACTCTGTAGTTTGATTTTTTCACATCTTCAAGGGACCGCAGACCTGAGTATATGGTTTTAATTTCAACTCGCTACCTTCACGCGTTTCCGAGATAAAGGGTCTTGACAGACAGACAGACCGACAGACAACAAAGTGATCCTTTATGGGTTCAGTTTTTTTTTTGAGGTAAGGAACCCTAAAAATAATAATGGGTGCCAAGTTTTTGTGGGCGTCATAATGGCCAGCATTGTAAATGAGATGACGTGTAAAGGTAGAAGTTTACAGTTGAATTGTTTATGGTTATTACAGGTGTTTGAGATGAGATGTATGAAGTTTCAAATTAGTGTGGTTTCAGTTTGTGAGGGAGCCAGTCATTTTTTTAGGTGCAGCTTTGTTTAAGTGTGTTGCGTACTTGAGTGGGCTTTTGTCAATGAAGATGGGGAGCCTTCACTTTAAAAGTCTTCATTATTTATGGTTAGGTACTTATAAAAATTAAAAGCTTTGATGAAAGGCCCTGCAAAATAATTGTTACGTTACTCGCATTGTTGAAATGTCAAAATATATAAAATTATAATATATAGGTATATTACATTCTATTTTAGATTAAGGATACACCGAACCATCATATACCAGCTGGTGAAAAACTAAGTTGTATTTCAAGTCGTTTTAAAGTGTTATAATTATAAATAACTTAATCTCAGAAAAAAAACAAAAATATTTATCAAACTTTACCTTAATTTAAAATCTCACATTATTATGTACACATTTAGAGCTTTTTTAATCTCACAAAAGATCGCCAACTATAATAAGATTTAAATATTGAAATGTAAATATTTACGCTTTAATTCCGGATCCCACTGACAATCTTGAATCCGGTAGTCGTTTCGCCGGACAATCAAGGCGTCAGGAAAGCAGAACACAGAGTAAGAAAATACAGAAGGACCAACACACAAATGATATGAAATGGAAACGTTTCTAATGGTCAATGCTGGTAAAAATAGTAGGTTGGTAAGCGACAAAATGTGACTGCCAGAGATATTATCAACTCTTAGGTCAGGGTGTTCAAGTTTTCGGTCACATAGGCAACGGCTTTTATAAAGTAGTGGCTAAGTATCCATGATTTAAGAAACAAAAATTAGGAGACCTTTGTAGGTCAATAGGTACCTATTTATAATTGAGTTTGCAATGTACAAAGCACACGTTGCAACCTGGTTGTAGAACCTAGGCAGAGCACCGCCGTGTCTCTCGCGCCGGTCCTTGGTACAGGTTATGGTCTGGAGTGAGGAGGAGTGGCAAGCGGTCGCCTCCTTCTGCAAAGCAGTAATGCCAGGAAAGGAGGCGGTCGATCGCGTAAGGCAACGGCCCTCACGCCCCAACCGCCGCCGGGATTTCGATCCCGATTTCCGGCCACCGTAGGCGCAGGCTTGCGGACAGCGAGCAGTAAGTAGCTTGCCGTCCGACCGTCCGGTAACCGTCCGGACCGAGCCCAAGCCGTCAACGGCGCGTACTGTTCCACGCGCGCCTCAAGGAGATGTCAGCAACTGTAGGAGCCCAGCAGGGTCGAAACCTACTGGGGCCAAGGGTCTGATTCTGAAAGGAGGACTCGGCCCTCGTACGAAAGGCAACGAAGGAATAGGAGTGGGTTTTTAGTCAGTAAAAGTCTGACACTATCTCCCGTTCCTTCCAAGAGCGGGGTATGTCATAAGATGATTTTCGCACAAAAAAAAAAACATCTATGATCTTTACGATCGTTTCGACATGAGGAGAAAGTCAGTGTGTGGAAACTGTGGTCGAGAAGTTATGTGGAATCGGTCATGGTACATGCTTGTGATGAGGAGGAATGAGAAACTTGCATAAGAAAAGTTATGAGAATAACACTATATGAACAAGGAAAGATGATCAAAGAGATTTTTATTGGTATTACGGTAATTAAAATGTATAGAAGAAGACACTCCGAGTAGACCTGAAATATATTGGGAACCACGGGTTGTTCGAAAGGGAATACCTGGGTCATGGAATGCATAGCAAAGAAGAAGCATAGGAATGGGTTATAGTCAGTAAAAGTCTGATACGCCCTAGAGCGAGAAAAGTAAGAAAAAAAAAATTGGAAAATGGGCAGGAGGTGTCTGAAACTTCTGTCCCTACTTTACTCTGTGCCCGGACTCTCCGCACTGCCCACAGGCACAAAGCGAGTATCCACCGCCCGACTCCGCCTGTTTGTGTTACACAACGCATTAACCGCCGACTTCGCGCCTTACTAAGAACACTAAATTACGCCTTTGTGTTTATAGATTAGTTTTCCACAGAGACTTTACAGAGATTACATTTAAGTAGACAAGTTGCAGTATTTTTATTTTACCGTTTTTTCAGATGAACTTGTTTGATATTACGTGTTGACTACGTAAGTAACTATTTAAGGAAATAAACAAAAATAATTTTAGGCTTTTCAGGCGCCCACTTAAAACCGATTACAAACCAAGAGCTTAATTGAGTTACTTTTGTAAGTTTTAATTAATTTTTCATAATTGTGCGCAAAAATTTACTAACGTTTAAGCTATTAGACTGCTACCGGATAAAATTATATTTTTCGAAAATGATTATAATTGTAGTTAACCATCTGTAATATTTCGGAGACAAAAATCGTTTAAAAAAACACTTTAAGACTCTCTGTTTCGCCACACTGCTCTATACCCCATAAGAATCAAAGCTCTGGCGTGCTTCCAGGCTGGCATTCAAAGACAACTAAATCTGTCTTTTGATCAATTGTCCACTAGCGGTGTACGCCACTGCGAGCCCACATAATAACACACTTTGATGTACACGCCACTGTTTCAAACAGTAGTTGTTGAACAAAAATCATTTTCATTGATCATACTACTGATTGATGTACCAACTTTACCTAGCTGAGTTTCCGGGAATTAGTAGAAGAGATTAGGTTGGTATAGCTGCCATGTTTGAATTTTGAATTTGGAACGGAAGAATGAATTTGGGAAAATTGGCTGTTGAGATAATTAGGGCACTGAAATTGGTTTATGACGCAAGTGATTACAAAATGGGTCTTAGCGCTTGCGTAGAATTAGCCTGACGAGTGTTTTTGTGTTTTATTCGCCAGGGTCGCGTGTTTGCGACCGGGTACTCCATCTCGTTTAGTTCTTTTATCCCCCTATGTAACATAAGAGCTGACGAAATGGAGTATTTGGCCGTTTATCATATATATCCGACGTAAGTGGTTGAAAGGTTAATCAGTAGCGTTGGTCTCTACCCAGGGCTGCGGATTGTTCGTTGACTGAAGTTACCGTGGCCATCGCAAAGGGCAACTGAAGTAATACTGTGGGTTTTAGTCAGTAAAAGACATTTCTTCTAGCTCCACCCATAGCAGGAGGAGTTATATGATAATTTCCCACGCAAAAAAAAAGCGTCGGCCTCTGTCCAAAACTGTAATATGAGAGATGTTTTTAAAAGTTATTTTGTAGTCCTGATTTAGTATTTCTTCTCAGCTCTTTGCTGATATCCCAAACAACTCGACGAGCGCTCGGGCCCAATGGCCCTAGTGTCTCAACCCCAAACGGCTCAAATATATAGCAAACAGCTGGTCGACTCTGCGCGTGACCAGAGGGCTGGGCTTTTCTTCGGTCATCGTATCAGCATTGCCATCCAGCGTGGCAATGCTGCCAGCGTTCTGGGCACTTTTCCCATTGACATCGATGTGGACGAATTTTTTGATGCCCTATGAGTTTTATTTCTACCCGTTTGTACATATATTATTTTCAGTTTGTTTATAAATTTATTAAGTTATAATATTTAGGATTAAAAGTATTTCTTCTTGAAACTTTATAACGATGGTCTATTTATTTGAGAAAAATAATATTTACTTCATTCTAGGTATTATTTATTCATTCTCGTAGCGTCAGTATCGCCTCGTAGCACTTTGCTACGCAAATGACATTCGTAAGTTCCAATTGATATTTGTAGCGCGTACACGTATTTAAAATTATTTTTGTTCTTAACTACCTTCTTTTATTGACAACATAATAAATAAGCAGCGTCAAAAATAACACAAAATAATTTCAGAGATCGTACAAGTACATGTAAACGTTATTATTATTTATTTTTTTATTACTCTGCAATTTTATGACCTCAGACGATTCAAAACTAAACGAAACTTTAATAGATCATTTAATCATAACGAACTTGTTAAAATAAACAACAATTCTTGAAAAAAATGTTGTTACTACACCCCTAAAGACGTGGTTCCACGAGTTATGTTAAAATATAACACCTTAAAAAAACTTAAACACCTATTAACTAAACCCGCCCTTTAAAACGAAGAACGTACTTCGAAACTTTCAAACATTCCTACTAAACACTTCATTCTAAATCCATTGAGTGTTATGTTCTGCATTAAAATCAAAGCTAGTTCGATAACCAGCAATGGATGTTAAAGCAACTGAAAAATTCATTGTATTTTCAAATAGCTCGTACCTGAAAGCGTAACATAAACAGTGTCCCAGTTTGAACGACAAAAAGTATTTACTTTTTAAAATAAGAATTATTAGGAAGGCGTCACGTGTGTCGGTTCTAGGAAGTGACGTGATTACTGGCTGGAAACTCATAAAACTGTGTTACAACGAATAATCATAAACTAACACGGCCGACTCGACTCGATACCTTACCAAAAATATATGTGCCTATTTAGTTTATTAAATTGTGTATAATATTATATAATTGTATTGCATCTACGATTCATTTCTCTGTCTTTTTTACATTCACTGCATATTTTATCTGGATCTCCCAAAGGTTGACTGATAGATAATGCTTAAGACATTAAGTCCACCTCTGTATTCAAAATATTAAAAGGTATCGTGTACGCTCTTGTCGTATTTTATATTATTTTTAGTGAGATACGCGTAAGCTTTTCTAATTGTGATGGTCTGTAAATTAATCTAATGTCGGATCTAATGCCTATTATCTAATACCTATTAGAATATTGAAGAAATAAATCTATCATGATCTAAAAATATCATGTTGGCGCAGTGGTCGAGCGATTGGCTTCTGGGCTGCGAGTCGCAGGTTCGATTCTCGCACGGAACAAATGTTTGTTTGGCCTACAGATAACCGACTCCGGGTCTTGTGTATGAGAGTTTACATGTTTGTAAACGCATCTACAATACAGAAGTCATTCTTGGTGTGAGACCACAATATTTCTTTTTTTTTAAACTGTAATTATATGGATTGTTAAAGAATATTTTAGAAGTCGGATCATTATCAACTCATAAAACCATTATCTTAATCACAATATTAAATGGCTCAGAAATAAACACAATTTTGCAAATTTTCTTTTGGTCACTGCGTTCTATTGAAAATCGAAATCGACCATACCAACTTGAAGAGGTATGTAATAAAAATCTCCGCACCGTTGCCCATAGAAAATATATAACACGTCAATCAATTCCCAAGTTAGATTCTTAATTTCTAATATCCAAATAAACACCACAGTAATAGCAGATCTAGTAGAAACGCGAAGTAAATCAGTGGCAGTCCATTCACGATGGATTCTGTGCCACATTTACATTTCAGTAGCATAAACTTTTGATATGTTTCCCCTACCTGTTTACTGAGGTCGGAAGTGAGGGAGGTGCGTTTGAACAGGCGAGTTACTGGCTTGCTAAAACAATGTCAATAATTTTAATTTTTATTACTATCAGTGAGCTGGCAGAGCTATTTTAAAACGCTATCGAGTATTTTATTTGGGTTAGTTCAAGAACAATGAATTAATTGGGAAGTGTCTGTATCCAGGTAACGATTGATTCTTTAGTCACTATCGTCGATAATCACATAATATTATCTATTATAAATTACTAGTAAAATGATCAATGGAAAACCGGTGCCTGCATAAAAGGAAAATGTGAAAAAATCATTACCTTAGATGCAATGTCAATATTGCCCGATGGCGTAGGCTGAGGTGTTATATTTATCCAATTGTATGTGAGCCTTTTGCCAACAACCAGGCAGAATCTTTGACTGCAATCCGCTGCGCATTTCCTACTGAGACAAACCAATAACCTTAATCCCTTGTTAATTGTCTAAACCTCTACGGTCCGGACCAAGCGTTTTGACTCGTCGTTTATCCCGCTTATATCAAAGGACTGGAACAATTTGTCTGCTGCGGTCTAAAACTAAAACTAGAGTGAATAGGCTCTTAATAAACTAGTGCGCCTCACCATCCACGATTGTATCACAGCTTACCATAAGGTGGGATCGCAGTCAAGTACTAGTTTATATCAAGTAAACACAAAAAAACCTGATGAAATGTCAAGTGAACTTGCTTTACTATACTACTCAACTCACCAACAAAGGAAACCACATCCAAACGCTCCTCCAAGCCTTTCAAACATCGCACCGAGTTGTCTAAGTCGGTTTTATTTTTAATCGTTGAGGCACACGTGTGGATTGTTTTCAGCCAGCAGCTAATTCTGTGAGCTTTGTGCTCACGCTAATTGATTCCCGAACGAGCGGCTGAGTATCTGCGCCTTTGCCTTTGAAGGTGATTGAGTCGTTCGTTTTTTTTATTTTTTCGTTCAGAAAAATTGGTATGAAAATGTTTCCGGTACGGAGCAAGTGATTGCTGGACATACTTTCTTGTCTATGGGTTAATGAGTAGAAGAGGTTTCGAAGAAGTTAATTAATAGTCTGTGCGGAAATTGAACAATCATAAGATTTGAGGGCGTTACTGTGTATAACTTTTTTGTTGTGTTGAGAACTCTGTTATTAAAGAGCGACTAACATTTTGATCATTTGACACTATGTTAGACTAACTTTAGTCCGCGTTTCCGCCCGTAAAAAATATGAAAACCAGCCGCCATATAAAATCCATAATATTAGTTGCATTTTACTCTACGACACGGTTCCCATTCCGCACAGACTCTAGATATTGCATGTTGTATTGTGGCCAGTATCCGCTCTTCTTATTTCTTCATCAGAATATTTATAATTTTAGCATTACTTAGTAGACTTTAATCATCGTGTTCCATGAATTGAGTTGATGATTAATATGAATAAATTAGTAATAGATCATGACATGTGTTAAGTGCTTAGGTACTGTATTGTGTTTCAGTTTTTATTTCTAGAAATGAATTCTGTCATTCACTTATACTGAATTGAAAGCCGATAGTTAGTTACCTAAATATCTTTTTCGAGGTCATATAAATATGTAAGTACTGATATTATTTATTAAAAAGTTTCATTATTTTCAAGTTTTTGCTAAGTACTAGGCCACTAAGAAAGTTTTGCGAAAAAATATTTTTATGTATTTGACACTAGCCACTAGTAATTATTTTGAAAACTTTAGTTATTTAAAAGTAAAAAACCGTTGTTCGAATTTTGAATTTCCCTCCACATACCACAACTTATTGTATGGATAAAGGACCTTCAAAAGCAACCATCTAGCACTGGTATAGCGAGTTCAAGCGCGGTCGCCTTCCTTTGGGGGATGAACAAAGGAGTGGTCGTCCTACGACGGCTGTCACGGAAGAAAGTGTACTGGCAGTAAAAAAATTAATTCAAGATAACAGGTGAATTATAAAGAAGAGATTCAGCATACACTGCAGGTTCGGAGAGCGTTCACAAGATTCTACACGAGCACCTTTGCGTGAGGAGGATAGTTTGCCGCTAGGTCCCGCACAACCTCACCGAAGTTCAGAAGCAGGCCCGTGTGGAGTGGTGCCGTGATATGATGGAAAAATTTGAAGCAGCCTCGTCTCGGCGCGTTTACGAAATTGTGACAGGTGACGAATCCTGGATATATCAATTCGATCCTGAAACAAAGCGTCAGTCGACAGTTTGGCAGTTTCAAAACGAACCAACGCCTAAGAAAGTGAAGCGATCGAGAAGCGCAGGGAATTTTTTTATCGCTAGTTTCTTCACTTTGACGGGGTATCTGATTTTATTTCTATTACAAGACCAAAGCAGCATCAACGCCGAATGGTATGAGCTATGATAAATGATATTTATTTTGCAAATCGGTTTTAAAAAACACTTTTCGACGTCAATTTTTTTGTCAACTTATTTTTTAATTTATTTATTTAAACTTCATGTAAAGTAGTGGTACATAAACGGATTTAATGCAACAAGGCATTCTCTACCAGTCAACCTTTAGTTGACAACACTGTGATAGGTGTGCACAATCAATAAATAACAGATAAATATCAAGTGGAATGTAGTATCATTAAGTAAGTATAGTATCATTATATAATAAAATACTTATATTTAAACAAAGTAATTAACACACTATAATTAGGAGAACTAAAAAATAACATTATGACGAAGACCAAACTAAGGTTGAGAGGACTCCAAGTAGTAGTTCCGAATTTTACGCTTGAAGGAAAATTTACTTTCGGCTTTTTTGATGTCAAGGGGAAGCACGTTCCAGAGTTTTATGGTAGAGACAGTGTAAGAATTAGCCAAATTAAACTAGATACTGGACTGGTGTTTCCTAGCTATATATAATAGGGAGTGTAGCGCCTTCGAATGGGAGAAACCATTACAATATTAGATGATTTCCCACCTTAAAAAAATCTTATTAAGCTGAAATTAGCCATCATCTCACACATTACTCAAGATTAGCTAATAAAACAGTAATAACATCACAGTACATTCGCAATGCCCGTCGCGATGAAAAACTGACAAGAAACAAAAATAGCGTCGGCGAAGTAAGAAAACTTTCGTGAATTACCTCATTGCATAAACTGTTTGATAGGTATTACGAACTATTTGAACAGAATAGAATTAACTTCATTGTATACCAAAAAAGTAACATAACTTATACATAAATTTAAATCTACGGGTACTATGGCGGTCTTATCGCTGACAGTAATATCTACCAGACAACCTTTGGATGGATCGTAAGAACTTAAAATAATTCAAGCGGTAGTCTGCGGTTTACTGCTAACAAATTAATCATCACTATATTAAAACATATATATAAAATAATTATATACCTATATAAAACACAATACATAACTTTGCAATAATTAAACAACAACAACAGGTACATACCTACAGAACCAAACGATAGAATCACGTTGTATTAGTTGGCTGTTTTAAAAATCACATTAATATTATACATATTATAACCTACGGGTCTTTAGGCCAAGAGTGAATAGGTTGCTTCTAGGCAAGCGTGCTCCATCGTCGGCCATATCATCGCTTACCATCAGGTGAGATAGTGGACAAACGCGAGCCTATCCATAAAACCCGCGCAAGTCTCGCGCACTGAGGGTTCCGTACAAACTTACTTATGAAAACAGTTCATTACCCGAATTGAGTTACGAAGATTTTTCTAGATCGCAAAAATATATGTTTTTTTGTGACGTAACTACAAATTTAAAGTTTTCAGATATTTTCCTATACTTGTGGTATGAGACCTTGCTTCATACCAAATTTCTGGATTCTAGGTCAACGGAAAGTACCCTATGAATTTTGATACCCTTGAGAGTGTCGAAATATAGGTACTTACGTTTTTTGCGTCATAAAAGGCCGTATCTTTTTTTTTCTTTAACTCAGAAGTTTGATTTTTCACAGCTCTAAGGGACCACAGACCTGAGAATATGAATTTCAACTCGATACCTTCACGCGTTCCCGAGATATAGGGTCTTGACAGACAGACAGACGGACAACAAAGTGATCCTATAAGGGTTCCGTTTTTTCCTTTTAAGATTTTTATTTTTTTTCGGGTGGGAAAATCATCCAATGACATTCCCCGCTCTTAGGCGGAGCGCGAGATAGTGTCAGACTTTTACTGACTAAAAACCCACTCCTGTTCCTTCTTTGCCATTTTTCCAGGGCCCTGGGGATCTCTTTTGCATCACCCATGGCCCCAGTAGGCTTCGACCCTGCTGGGCCCCTAAGGTGGCTGACATCTCTTTAAAGCGCGCGTGTAACAGTACGCGCCGTCGACAACTTGGGCCCGGTCCGGACGGTTACCGGACGATCGGACGGCGAGCCACCCATTGCTCGCCGTCCGCAAGCCCGCGCCTACGGTAGCCGGAAATCGGGATCGGAATCCCGGCGGCGGTTGGGGCGTGAGGCGATCGGCCGCCTTCTTTGCAAGAATTAAACCACCCGAACTTACCATGTCCGGTGAGGACCTGCGTCATGCGGAAGGTAAGGACGCCGTGAGGTCTTTCCAGCCACTCCTCTTTTCCTTTAGAGGTACGGAACCCTAATAAAAAAATTAAAAAAAACGGTAAAAGTTTGCGAGTGTGTTCGAGTATGTTTGTTACTTCTTCATGCGTGAACGGCTGAACGGATTTCATTGATACTTGGTACGTGGGTAGACTAATATGTCCTGGAATAGCACATAGCATATTTTTGTCCTGGGAATATGTTTCCTAAGTATAATTTTTTACTATCACGCGAGCGAAGCCGCTGGGAGCAGCTAGTTACCATTGTACACTCAATTAACTTACTCGTATTAGTTTTCACCTGCTGAGGAAGTTTATTTTTGCAAATATCCAGCTCACTAATGTTCCTCTTTATATGCCTGTCGTGGCTCAAAAGTCGCTGGCCAGTAAGAAACTATTGTAACTTGAGTATTTATATGTAGTTTATTTTTTCAAAACTGAGTGGGCTTCAATTAAAAAAAATAACTCAAAAAAAAATAGGGTATATCAATGTATTTAACTTTGCACAACACTACTAAGATTTAGGGTCCACCCCTAAATCTCTGTTATTTTGTTTGTATATACTGTAATAGGAGCAGGAGCTACTATAAAACTATAACCTATTTAGTGCCAACCTTTAAAGAAAAACAAAAAAAAAATAACACAGTCGAATTTCGAACCTCAACATGTGCGTGCATTGTTTATTTTTTTAACAAGTGTGCGTGTCACTAAACGGCCAGTATTTTGTTATTGTTTTTTATGACGACAATAAAACGTGGAGTTTATTTAATCTGTGCGTTGCGGTGCGATTGCGAGTAATTAAAAATGTTAATATCAGTGTCTGTTCGCTTCGTAATTTCGGTTTATGAGACGTGAGATGCTGTTGGCGAGTGTTTTATGGAATGTACCTCATTCTGTATGACTGGGTTATCTGTGAAAATTTTTATGATCGCTTTCTGAGATCGTTTCTTGGGTTTTTTCCGATGCACTCAAAGATCATCTTCTCCCTAACCTTTTCCCAACTAACTTGGGGTCGGCTTCCAGTCTAACCGGATGCTGCTAAATACCTGTGTTTTACATGAATCGACTGCCTATCAACATGATACTCCTTAGACAGATTGATGGTCAGAGTTTCTGGCATCTGACTACCTGTAAAGACTGTCAACGATCTACGAATGACAACCGGGACTAATGGTTTTACGCATTCAAAGTTATGCATTAAATTCGAAATTTGAATTATTACAAAATAACAAAAACAACAACTTGACGCTGGCGGATGCACAAGAGTGCTAGCCATAATCTCTAGTCCGACGGGCTGAAAAAAAATAATAATAAAAACTTTCCTAATCCCTATTAGGACAGTTTTTGTTGTTTTCGATTTAGGATATAAAACCATTTTTTCACGTTTGAAAGAATGATTTTATGTCCTAAATCGAAAACTTGACGGTCTCTTAATATGGTAGTAGAAATATCTTATTGTCTATGCTAAAATGCCTATGCAGCAGGCCCATCCTGCGCTAGCCTATGCAGCTAAACCGTGAAGCTCCATCTTTCAAATTCTTACTAAGAAGTTCTGCCTATGATGGGCCTGTGTGAGCCGAAGCAGCTAAACCATAAAGTTACATCTTTGAAATTCCTACCACGAAGTTATAACATTGCGTAAGTTATTTTTGGCGATGTGGAGATTGATACTATTGGCGGTTTGAAAAAAGATGCCATTTACACTATAATTGCTGTAGGATGGTTTTTTTTCCGGTGGGAAAATTATCTTATTACATCCTCCGCTCTTGGGCGGAGCGAGAGATAGTGTCAGACTTTTACTGACACTATCTCCCACTCCTGTTCCTTCGTTGCCTTTCGTACCAGGGCCGAGTCTTCCTTTCAGAATATGACCCTTGGCCCCAATAGGCTTCGACCCATTATATTAGGCCGATTATATTGGGCCCATATAGTTGCTGACATCTCCTAGAGGCGCGCGTGGAACAGTACGTGCCGTTGACGACTTGGGCTCGGTCCAGACGGTTACCGGACGGTCTTTCCGCCATGTCATGACTTGTCGCGGTAGCGGAGTTTCGGAACGGCGTTGCATCTCCACGCGCAGATCGTGCATAAAGTATGGTGCGGGTGACAGCTGTCGGATTCATACAATGTAGCTACTTATCCTTTTCTCTCATCTTAAAGATGCATATTTTCGTCCTGCTGTCTCCTCCTCCTCATACCCAAGCTATGTAAAAAGGTACTTAGTTCAGAAAAATCACGTGCTTCGTTTCAACTAATCAGAAAACAAAACGCTTACCAATACTTCTTCTAAAATAGACGTTTTCATCATTATCAGCATCATTCCAGCCGAAAGACGTCCACTGTTGGACATAGGCCTCCCCCAAGCGTCTCCACAACGACCGATCCTGTGCGTCTCGCATCCACTGCACTCCCGCGACCCTCACCAGGTCGTCGGTCCACCTTGTGTTTCAGTTTGGCGATTCTTCGGGCTATGTCGGCGACGAATAGACGAATAGACGTTTTAATGTTAGTTATCCTATCTTTACTATTAATATTTTGCCGACTTGTAAAGTAGCCATTATTGACTTCCGCACTCTTAGAATATTATTAAAGACCTATTTATTTGACGAGAGGCCAAACCACGAGCTCTTAACGGGATCCATTTTACGACCTAAAATGAACTGTTAAAGGGATGGAGCTATATAGAGCTAGCTATAGCTCTAAAGCCATAGATTCCGTATAAAGCTCTATCACTCTTTCTCGCTCGTACGACTCAGTAAATATAAATCAACTCTTGATTAATGTCAGTAAATAACACGCTAGGTAAAACAATCAATTTGTTTGAGTCGGGTAAAGGAATAAGTCGAAGAAAGGTTATGGGTAAATAATATTACGTAATCCTCCCGACAGAATTTTATGGTGGGCGAATTCAAAGTATTTAACGAAATACATAAGATATGTCATAATTACATACTATGTTACACAGAGTTACACTTTATTATACAAGTGAATGCACAAACTCAGGTGCAATGGAAGCTCTGTTTCCTTACTATCATAGTCTTATGAGAGAGTAAACCAACACAACCGGGAAAAGAGCAGGATCATCAGGAGTACAATCAGTTGTCAATTTAATAACTGGTGAAAACCATTCTGCTCCAAAGCCACAGCCCAAGTAGCACAATAAGCTGTATAAAAGTTCATATAAGAACTCACAGTTCAAGGCAAAACTCTAAAAGTGAAACAATAATTATTAATTTAATTATCATCACTACAATATCCAGAAGCTTAAAGCAATAAAAAGTAAACAAAAAACATATTCTGCGAGTTTTAAACAACAGTGGGATTATGCTATAGAGCACGGAACGCCGCGCCGCTACATAAAAAATTATAGTTGATATTTATTTTGCCATATCCTACTTAAAACAAAATGGTTTTTTAAAAACATTTTTACACGTCAACTTTTTCGTCAATTCAAACTAGATGAGGCCAAAATTAGAAAATTATCTAATAATGGCATAATGGTGAGTAGCCACCAACCAGAATTGACTTTAATAATAATAATAATAATCTTTATTCAGGTAAGTTACACCCATATCATTAAATAACACAACACTATACATGACACAAGTTACATTAACTAATAAGACTAGTGATTAATAATAAATAAATAAAATTGCCTCAAATTTTGAATTAATTAATAAAACACAATAATTACATTACATAATACAAAAATAATAAATAAACAAATCATCAATATAAATTCAATCAAAAACAAAGTCAATCAATTAAAATCAAATTATATAAATTAAACTCACTCTGTGTTCCTTCAGTTGGGATTGTGTGATCACTACGCTCCGTCAATGACTTGGGCTAAGTCTGTTTGGGCTGCTGGATTGTTCAAAAGAGTTACCGTGGGATTAGAACGCAAAGAGTAACTGAAACCGGGGGTTTAGCCAGTAATAGCCACTCATCATTATGCCGCTTGACCCATTGGCTTGCTATGCAGTATCAATGACCGAGACCACTCACATTTAAGCGGAATGAAGCGGCGTCAGTTCAGACATAAAAATTGCACGTCAAATACCATGTCTTTCCAAAATTCACAGTTAGTCTGACTTTATCAAGCCTATTTGATCAAGCCACTGGATCAAGCGGCCTAATGGCGAGTGGCTACCATGCGAGCGTGACAGGGTCAAACTTTTTTGACCCTGTCACGCTCCACCCAGAGCGGGAAAGGGTAGCCCGCGAAAAGCTGATTTCGCAAAAAGCTTGACATTTTACATTGTCTCTAAGTTTGTGAGAGTTATGATGATGGTTTTAATAAGTATAGTTGTATAATAAATATGTACCTACCTACATGTAGTTACCACAAATATATTTTTTGTTACTTTATTGCAATATCGGATATATTGCAAAAATCTTACGAATACTTGAATTTCACAGGCTACCCTCGAGTATTCACCTTAAAATATATATATAATATGTATAATTTGCATGTTATGTTTAGGGGAATCCAATCACGCAAGCGCGGGATCCCGCACCTTTTCTGCAGGATCGGAAATGCGTGATTAGAAAGAAAAAAAGAAGAAACAAGAAGCAGTCTGCGGGATTGAAGTTTTTTATAAGAAAATTGGATTCCGACGACCTGCCGCCGTTTTGATTATTTATTAGACCCAGCTCATCCTCATTAAAAAGTGATGAAACTACTTTACATGGAACTCTTGATATTTTTCATAGTATTTGTATGGAAAATAATTATTTTGTTTTCGATTTTACCTTGCAGCTAAATAATTTTTGAATTTCAATTTTGTGTTGTGAGAGTCCTGTATCGCAACTGGAACGGAACGTAATCAATGTCAGTTTACGTACTCTATGACCAGGGATTCCCCAAAGCACGAGAATTTACTTTCCCATAATATGAAGTTCCATTTACACGTAAATATTTTATTATATAGTTCCATAAAAGCATCTGATTTTATACGAAAATCGTAAAGTATAGTTACATTACAAAGTAATATTTTTTTTTTGCTATTCGGGAAGTCTTCGAAACTCGATTCGGGAATCAAACTATTTACATAGGCAGGTAAATTTATAGGAAACCCTCGGTGTGCAAGTCCTACTTGCACTTCACCGGTTTTTATGTGCGCGGGATTGGTAACTGCAATCCCGCAGGCATGCGGGATCGCGATTTTGATGCGGGATTGGATTCCCTAGTTTTATTGTATATTACAGTGACCAGTAAATCGTTTTGGTACTCTATGGATCATGCCCACAGCTTCGTTCGTAATGAAAATTATGTATAGTTTGAGTGACTTTTTGTGAGCAATTAAAAGTCATTCTCTGACGTCTTATAAACTGTTGGACGTTGATGAACATCAAGGAGCAATATTTATTGGTTTTATAGCGTGAATCATGTCTCGAGAATCCATACTAATCCAAACTTATATTATAATATGTAAATGCAAAGTAATTTGGTTTGACCGTCTTTCTGTTACGTTTTATTTTGTAAATCAATGAACCGATTTTGATAATATTTGGAAGTAACTTATAATATTACCTTGAACCGAAATATTAATAATTAAACCATTCTGTTTGTTTGTTTTTATTTTTGTGACATTTAAAATTTAATTTAATTTGATTTCTATGACATTTTTTGAATTTTATTTTATTTTAATTCTTGACTTTTTTGTTTTATTTCATTTAATTTATGTGACATTTTAAATTTTAGTGACATTTGATATTTTATTTTATGTTTTATTTTTATGACGTTTTATTTATTCACTTTTTTAAATTTAATTTTAATTCATTTGACATTTATAATTTTTGGTTTTATTTGATTCTGCAATTTATGACATTTTTAATTTTTGCGTTGTGTAATTTTTATGACATTTTTAATGTACTTACCTACTTAGAATCTCCAGTGTAGTTTTTACTTTTGCATGCCTTCTGGTTAAATATGGCTGATGCTTATTATATTTTTATGTCACCGTTTTGTACCCATATTTGCAAAATAAATAAATCTTATCTTATCTTACCGTGAAGGCCAATCTTGGAGGAAAATATCCTATACCTATAGGTAGGTATGTACCTGAATTCCCGAAACTGCGAAACAAGCAGTGGCAGTTCACGAAGGAGATGACGGGACGACTTAATGTCATTCTTAGGAATAGGCTTTTGCCCAGCAGTGGGACAGTAAAGGCTAGATATAATAACAATTATAATGCACACGGGTGAAGTCGCAGGCAAAATCTAGTCGATAATAAAACCGCCAGAAGTGTGGGTATGTAATCAGTGCGTTATTATTAGACTAACTAGAAATTAGGGAGGGTGTTGCCAGACCTAGTTTTATGTCGCTTTCGATTATTCGCTTGATTCTCGGATTTTGCGGAATAATACAGGCCTGAGTAATTTCTAGTGAATCCATTAGGTAAAGATGGAGACTGACAATTAGCACTTCATTTTTTATTGCAAATTGACATTTGCAAAACGGCTCTTAATGTTTCTTTTTTTTGCATATTGACATTTGCAAAGCAAATAAAGAGTGAGGTTGGTAGGTACCTAAGATAATCTCAATAAAAAAAATCAAGTGTACAACTAAATCATGAAAAACGGTAAAAAAAAAAACAATTATTTAATCTATTTTATTAGGTATACTTAGTAATTCTCTAACCTTAAAAACTGCACTGTGTACAATATTTACACAAAGATGAGCGCTTGACCAATGTCTCACCGAATGATAATTAAGCGATGATGTAGTCGACGATGGAGCACGCTTGCCTAATAGACAATAATACGGCTAAGGTTTCAATAATACGGCTTTAAATATTATGAAAAAGTAGAATTAATTAATCCAGAATAAAATTAGTCTTCAGAAAACCTAACTGGCTCGTATGATTCCCACCATAAAATAAAATGTATATGTACGTGCCTATCCATTCTCGCTCTCATAAACACCACAGTTTTAACGACTCCTAGTTAAAATAACCACAGAAAATCAACATCACAACCATTCATAAACTTAATACCTCACAGTTACAATACAAATAACCAAATAACTGGAAAGTTAATCTTATGTCAGTTCACATGTCAAAATGGCGGCTGGTTACTCGCGCGTTGGTCAAAATATTTGTTTTCTTATGAAGGGATCATCGCGTGTAGTGCATTAGTGCTGTTGTCATTCATTCTGAACGATTGAATGATTGATTGACGTGATTGTTTCTTCAAATAGTTCAATGTTCTATTATGAAAATAGTGGCGTTTTATTGGTTGGTGGGTGGTGTACACGGAAGTTTCCCTAAAGGGTTGTGTTGTGTGGTAAAAATTCTTGTGAAGCAATGATTGATTGAACGATGTTTGGTTTTGTAATTGTAGAGATGTAAGGTTGGTGGAAATAGATCAATTGTTTGCAAGTTCCGAGATATAGGTCCAAGGAGCGGCATTTCCCTTTTAAAAAAATAAATAAATTAGACTTGGATTATAAGCGAGATAGTTTGAAAGCCCTAGCCAGCCCTAACGCAAAGGGTAAATGAAGAAAAACAGCTGGATATTACCCTCGCTCCATTCAGGGCGGAAAAAGTTATTTAACAATTTGCCACCCTCAAATCTTTTTAATCACAATTCATTATTTCATGCCTTAGTTCAGTAGCCAAAGATTTATAGACTTATTTTTAGGGTTTTTTTGAGGTTATGAGGATAAAATGTTGCTCACACACCCACAGCTAAACAGCTAATAACAATTCCCTTAAAGTCTCTTAACATCAATTTCCTTACTTTTTAACCCGTCTTAAACTGTAACAAAAAAAAAACACTTAACCACCATGCAACTGCAGTCTAAGGTCTTAGGATACTTTGTATTGAATAATAAACTTTGTTTTGAATGAAGCAGTCATTCAATACAAAGTCTACCGCACTTAGCTGTTCCCTGATTTTTCTATAGTTTCCCGAGAGAACGATCGGGTTTTAGTCAGCTGAAGTCTGACAGGCCTTCTCGTTCCACCCTAGAGCGAGAGAAGTTATTGGGTGATTTCCCAACTTAACTTTCCTAACTTAAAAAAGTGCCACGATAATTCTTTCGAAAAATCCCTCAAATGGTTTATACTATATAGTTGATGCCCAATTTAGGCATATTCCCTAAAATCGCATAGAATACCGAATGTCAGATTTTCTTACTTTTTAATTTAAAAACACTAAACACCAAGTAACTGCAATCTAAGCACTAAGTATACTTACCTGCTTCATTCAACACAAAGTCTACCGCACCTAGCTGTTCCCTGATTTTCCGATAGTTTCCCGAGAGCACGATCGTCGGTCGCTCACGTCGTGCAAGTGCCCCGTGGAGCGACAAATAAAAAGCTGAGCTCGACCGCCAATGCCGTTTAGGTACAGCTCAAATAGTGCACAGGGTGTGGCAGGTGTGGGTGACTATTAATTCTGTAAGATGAACATACAGCTAAGTATGTAATCTGGCCAAACTATTCTTGAGTGCACCTGATAGCAGGATATGTAGCGAACATTTTTTTTCCAATGCAGAAAATTTGTATGAGAAGAAAAGAAATAGGCTTTTCCAGATAGAGCTGAAAGCTAGTTTTCTTGCATTAATATTAAATATATAATATTAAATAACAAATATTATTGATTTATCTATATTAAAATTGATTAGTGCCATAGTTGAGAAAATAACATAGTTCATTCATTAGGCATAAGTAAGCTTTATATAGTAATTGCTAGTGGGATTATTGCAATTGAAAATTACTGTTCTTTTAAGTTAATTGATTTTACAATGTGTTCCAAATATGAATAGGATCGATTGCTATTTTGTGACGTCACGACATACTGGCAAATCGAAGAATTATTATAGTGAGTAAAACAAGAAATTTTTAAAATTTAATTTATTTACGAACTATGAACGAAAAAATTTTAATCAGAATCTAGTTCATAAATTTTGCTCATCTTTGAGTTCTTCAATTTTGCCCAATTTCTTGCGATTTGACAGTATGACGTGACGTCACAACATGGCAATCGATCCTATTCTTATTTGGAACGTGTTGTATGTAACTGTTAATGCTATAGAGGTTGTATTTGGTTACTATGTTTAATTATATATTTGTTCGAGTACCTTACAATAAACGATTTCTAATAAATATGATTGTTAGAATATGGTATTCATTTAATTTATTTTGCCCTACAGGCTGATTTACAATGATCCATTAAACCGAATACATTCGTCATTTCAATCGAATGATTCTGCCGAATACGTAGAAAAAAGAATATAAAACGAATGTTCGGCGAATCTCTAGTAATTATCAAACAACTTTGGGTGGAGCGAGAGGGTGTGTCACGCTTTTACTGACTAAAATCTCACGTGTGACCTGTGTCTTCTGAAAAACTAAGCATTTCCCCAACATTTTCAAAAAACAACCTGTAAATAAAAAGTGCCTCGCCAATAGCCAATGATAATCGGCCCGGTCAGGTGTGACGGTACCGGACCGGGGGGCGAACGGGGCGAACGGGGCGAACGGGTCGAACGGGTCGGGGCCAAGGGGACGACAATCGCCCTCTAATGAGTCGCGCTCTAATAATAATTATCTACCTACACTTTCTGTTCGACTGCGAGTTTAGTTAGGGCTGTGCTGAGTAGTGGAGTATTTTTTTTAGGAGTTTTTTTTTCGTTTTGTCGAGGGGTGCTTAGTAGTGTATTAAATGTCTCGTAGTAACAGTTCCTTTACTTGCTTTTTTTCTCTAAGTAAATCATAAGTAACCATAGAACTTCCGAATTACGATATAAGTGAATGGGACAGGAAATGTAAGATGGGCAGTTCTTAATAGCTTCATGAGGAGACTAATTTGTAGCTTAATTATTAATTAAGTAAATATTAAAAAGGTTGAGACTAAACGATTCACTATAAGTATTCTCTAACAGTGTAACAAATAAAATAAGAATCTAATAATAACAATCCTTTTTTAACCAGGTTCCTTTTTTCGCCAATAACTTTGTTTTAACATTCTAAAGCGACATAATAAACACGTAACTTGAAACTGCCATAAAAATCCTAACATTAACTTAATCACCTTAACCTTTTATCCCAACAAAAAATATCACAAACATCCCTTTAAAAACCCCCGCAAAAACCCTCTGCTCGCCAACCCTGGCCAGCAATAATAGGAAATTTGTTTTCCGGTTCGGTAGCGCGCTCCAATTACGGGATTAACGAATTATTTCCACTTTTTTCTTCGATCGGCTCCTCCCACCCCCTCCCCTACCTCTGCGCACTTCTTCGCTCCTGGTAATTCCGTGGTGGTTTCCGCCTATTGAATCCCTTTTGATTAGCCTCCTTGCCTTCTTTCCGTTTGAAGCTAAATTGTTCGCTCCGTCACGTCCGACGACCATGCCAATCGGCGATGTATTGAGCGCTTTCTACTTGTGTAAGAGTGTTCGTCAAGTTTTCAAAATGAGGTCGGTTTTTTTTTTATGTGGAGTTTCTTTAGATTGGATTAATGTGTTTTTAGATTTGCCAATCCCTCATATTGGGTTGTTGGTTGGGACTCTGTAGAATATTGCTGTTGGCTGCTGTATTTGAACTGTTTTTGGATGCAAATGTAACGTGATTAAAATAAGTAACTGATTCTATTCTTAACTTTTCATTAGTTACGAATAATGTTTATATACACTACTAATTTTTAATTAGTACAAATACTTAAAGGGCTTATTAGAAAAGGTATTGTTATTATTTAGGCAAAGTCTCAATAAATAATATTCATAAACAGTAAAGTTATTAGAGTTTGTTTATATCCCAAAATGTCATTTAATTTATTTAAATATTGTACGGTCTATTGATTATGAATGAAAAACTGCGCGGAGTGTTTTATATTAGCAATTGTTATGAATAATTGATTCAATTATGAATTTACCAATAATGACAAATTTTCGTGGACAATTTTGGGATTTCGTTTTTTTTTTACTTTTGACTACACAAATATGATCACTAACGGGTGCGGATACAGCCCCATTTTTTATACTAATTAAAAAATAGGGGTGCATACATACTCTATTGACTCAAAGCCATACTTTAATGTCTCTAATAATTTTCTCCATTATTTTTCGACTTGTAAAGAGAATGTTTATGGAAAATACTTGTTCACCGATGGTATTGCTCTCATATGTTTACGGTTTAGCGTCAGGAAATCATAATGCACGGGTAAGTAAAATGAAAATAAATAACACGGGCACGAGTAAGTAACTTATTTTGAGGAGATGCAAAACTAGAGATTCTCTGTTTTTAGTCTTGCATACTCAAAACAAATTGCTTACTCGCTTTGAAGGACCCAAAACGAAGTAATCTATCGTGTAAATAAATCTATTGACAGCTACTGCAACAATGGCTGTGTCCGCGTGAGAGTAGAAAATTGCCCGAAGGAAACCTATCCCCGGGATTAATGGTATCTAATGTGCTATTCCAGGACATATTTATATAAACATATAAAAGCAAAATACCGCTCACTGATTAATCACGAAATCTCAGAAACTATAACATCTACTAACTTAAAATTTGGCAGCCTTTAGGGTGTAGACATCCGCTAAGAACGGATTTTCCGAAATTCACCCCCTGAGGGGATGTAACGGGGGTCCAAAGTTTTTATGGAGAAACCGACTTTCACGCGGGCGAAGCCGCTGGCAGAAGCTAGTAATATAATATTCCACAACCATCACACAACGCCGTCTAGTCTCAATCTAAGCAGAGCTTGTGATATGAGTACTAGACAACTGATAAACATACTTTTATATATTTCTAAATACGTACATATTGTAGATAAATTACACCCAGACACAGAAAAAATGATCGTGCTCATCATACAAATATTTGTCCTGGGTGGGATTCGAACCCACGACCTCCGGCACAGCAGTCAGGGCCACTAACAACTAGAACAGCAGGCCAGTCAAACATGGACTATCCGTGTGCCAAATTTTCAGAGAAGTTCTCCGTATAAACGAGCGATGAAAACTTTCGATTGATTCATGTAGATTCTTACCTACCTACATATTTACAGGACGACACAGTAAGTGCAGTTGTTGAGCAATTGACTGCTATGCTGCGTGTCTTGGATTCGATTACCGCACGGAACAAATATTTGTATAGCTACAGATAGTTGTGTCGGGTCTGGGTGTCTTGTGTATGTGAGTTTACTAAACGTGTTTGTCAAAACAAAGGGATTTTTTCACTGTGAAAAAACAAGGCGAGAATAGCTCTTCAAGAAGTGGCCTTAACCAGGGGCAGGTGCGAGAGGTCTCCGCAGCCGATTTCCGAGACACGGAGGAGTTCCAGTAAGTACTTAATGGGACTCCCATCTAAGGACAGACCTCGATAGATCCGTTTTTCTGGTACTATTCAGCCGCGATCTCCTAGGCGCTGCTTCTACTAGGTATAGATGTGTGGTGCCATTAACCCGGATGCTCGAGTGTGGTCTAAATGCGGACGTAATAGACCTCTTGAGTTTCGCTTGCCCAATTCAACGGCACTTCTTTAACGGGTAGTCAGGAAGAGAAGTGCTTTAATTTGGGTTTTGCGAATGGAGTTTTTGTTTTTTATTTGGTCCCTGTCACAGATCAAATAAAGCGTATTGTGTTGCACAGTACTGGGTTGTGAAGGTCTGTTAGGTAGTCGCTCCATGTAAAACAAGGTTATTCAGCCGCATCCGGATAGACTGAAAACCGACCCCAAGTTTGTTGGGAAAAGCCAAGAGAGAGGATGTGTCCGACGGAACTCTTAAAACATAATATTTTAATTTTACCCAACACTACGAATCGTAGGTGCGTTCATACACTCACATATCACACATACATAAGACCGCAGACCGTGCGAGAATCGAACCCACGACACGCAACGCAGCAGTCAATCGCTCAACCACTACGCCAACCATTCGAGGGGCCTTACGACGTGTTAAAATGTTAGGCGTGGGAGCGAGAAAGAAGGATGGACCTAGACACCGACAGTTCAGTTTGGGTCGTCAAATGGATCGCGTTAGGAGCTCGTGGTAAGGACTCAGTACAAGATCTGCTGAACGATTTAAAATTCGAACCACGCCAGCACTTTTCTCTCCGCCTGTACGTTGCTGATTCTTTTGGCAACTGGAGTGGTCTGAACGCGCACTCATGAGTTTTTCGGACGCACTTACATTGTCGTTATCGTAAATCAATGGCTACCATATAAAACAGAACATCATTGATCATTACGCCCAGCTCTGGCTATTTGGCAGCAAAACTGAATGTTTCTTAAGTTATTTACGAATAAATAAAGGTATTTGAAGGGCAATCGCTTTGGAGTTTGATGTGATATGCCAATAAATAAGGGGTAATATGATAAAGGGGTAATGTGAGTCATTTTCGATTTATCTTGGTTGGGTTGATTTTAAGTTGGATTTTATAGTGATTCTAATGTGTGATGCAATAGTTACTCAATCTCTTCAGCCTTTTTACAACTTTTTTTTTCGGGTTTGTAAATGGTCTAATGACATCCCCTGCTCTTGGGCAGAGCGAGAGATAGTGTCAGACTTTTACTGACTAAAAACCCACTCCTGTTCTTTCTTTGCCATTGTTCCAGGGCCCCGGGGATCTCTTACACATCACCCATGAGGCTGTGTTGAGCTCAGGTGCCAGTGGAATCGGATGCAACTAGATACCAGTATTTTACATGGAGTGATTACCTATCAGACCTCCATAACCCAGTAATTGAGTAACACGATACCCAGTGGCGTAACTGAGGTCCGTGGTAAAATCATTTAATGGGGCCCCAGGAAAATCGTCAATTTTGTAATTTAATTTAGAGAAATCACTGGTCAAGTACAGACATAAAATATTCTTCATTATTAATAAATCGGCAAATCCTCTAATACACGAAGAGTTTTATATTTCGTCTCTGAAGGTGGGCTTCCCAGTAGCGTATCTATAAGGTAGTAAATGGCAAAATACCATGGGAAATTGATCCTTTTCTTCTCAATGCGTTTAATAAATCTTAATAATTTATTTGAATTTGTATAGTTACTTCTGAGCTCAAGGCCTCTCGGAGCGTTTTTTTATATCCCAAAATATCACTCAACTTATGAAAATATTGTACAGGCTATTGATTTATGAATGAATAAATGACGATTAAAATGGAAAAACACTGCGCGTAGTATTTTCTAGTAGCAATTGTTATGAATGTTGATTCTATTATGAATTTACCAGTTATGAAAAAACTCCATGGACAACTTTAGGATTTTATTTTTTTACTTTTGACTACATAAATATGATCAGTAACGGGTACGGATAGAGCCCTGTTTTTTTGTACTAATTAAAAACTAGGGGTGTATACGTAATGACTATCAAAAATGTACAAATTACAACGGCTTATCTAACGTGCTTTTTTAGGCAGAGGAATCTCAATATGTTACAAAAGACTGTCAAAATGTTTATTTTTTATTTTGATTATCTATAGTAATGAAGATGAACAGTGCGAACGTAGACCCCATTATATAAAATATTATTTTACCGTTTCGTACGTTTGATACGAGTAAAATAACTGTGTCTTTAAAAAATATGTTAAAACGCATATATATCTACACTTATATTTTGAACAATTAAATCTCCAAGAGTAGGGACAACAAAAAAAAAAAATCTTCAAGTGCTTTTGTTATCTATGGCTGTGGCATCTATTTCGCCACCGAGCCTCCTGTGCAATGTCACCCAGATAACCAAATATCAGGTGAAGTGCCCCTCTAGCAACTCCTTGCTCAAGTAGTTGCTACTTATTTTACGGGTAGGGCTACCGGGATGACTGTCATGTCGACATCGATGATTTTATAAATTGTAACAGCAAGTTAGTTGGATTTCACTTGACCTGTTTTCTGTTACTTGACAATATCCTCTTCAGATTTAAAAGATTTCTAACTTCCTTAATTTTGAACGGATTTGAAAATTTCTTTCTATCTACGACTAGCTTCTGCTAGTGACTTCACCCGCGTGAAATTATAAAGTATATAGTGGTCCTGTACGTTTTGAGTTTATTCATTGCAACCAAAAATACCAATCTTTCCTCTTTATAAAGTTAGAAAAGTACGGATTATTACGGATATAGGTAGTTATTAAAAAAAAAAGATTTACAATAAAATCGATAACTACCCAATTGTAGTAAAAATTGATTCCAAGGCGTTTTTAATCACTGAGCTGAGATCCTACCACGAGCTCTTAACGCGATCCATTTGAAGACCTAAACTGAACTGTAAAAGGGATGGAGCTATATAGGGTGTATAAGTCCATCCCTTTTTCTCGCTTTACATTTTAACACGTCATGTTAAAGCTCCAGAGCTTTGAAAAGCTTTCTGACAAACTATGCTTATATCGATAAGTTTACTGGTTTTCCCTGAACACATCACTATACCACCACTTGGTTGAGCTTAAGCATTGCAACTTCATAAGTGGCACACGTAACCCATTGCTTAGTGTCTACTGTCTGTTTAACTGTTTACGTCTCAAGAACATGGCTGATAGCAACTTTGGTGTTTTTTAATAGTTCTTTTGGAAGAATTGTGTGACAGCTTTTTGAAGAGGCTTAAGTTTGAGATACTATGGGATTGTATTGGAAAGAGTAGATCGTATTCTGAAGAGGTCACAAAAATAAAATTCGATATATTAATTTTTTTTACTATACTCTGCATTTACATAAGTATACTTAAATGTGGTTAAGTAGTTTCGGCTGTACGTTGATATGTCAGCCAGTGAGTTACTCCTTTTATATATATAGATAGGGATAAATATAGCGTTAATTTTATTACCATTTGCCCTATAATTCTAAATTATAAATATACGCTCATGGAAAGCAACAAAAAGTACAAAACAGTCGCTGTTTTCCTGTTCGATTGACCTCTACGAGCTACGTCTTGAAGTGCTCATAAAATTGAACGCTGAAAAGTACTTCGTATTCTGTTTATATTCATCTGAATGATCATAAAAATAACGCAAGTAGACCATACGTATAAAGGTATGTATGCAAATGTTATGATTTTATGTCTTAGCAATAATGAACGAATTGGTTCGGATGGCGCAGTGGTTGAGCGATTGTCTGATGCGTTGGGTGTCGTGGGTTGGATTTCTGCATAGAACAAATACCTATTTGTATGTCCTACACATAGTTGTACTGGGTCTAGGTATCTTGTATGAGTTTACATGTTTGTGAACGCCCCCATGATATTCGAGTACATACCTAATTCTTAGTGTAGGTCGTGTAGGAAAACGTTCTTTTTTTTAAGTATGATTGTCGGGCGTAATATGTATACACCCCTATTTTTTAATTAGTACACAAAATGGGGCTTTATCAGTAACCGTTTGTCAAAATTAAAAAAAAAAACAAAATCCCTAAATTGTCCACGATAATTTTTTTGTCATAATTAGTAAATTCATAATTTAAACAATCATTCATAACAATTGCTACTAGAAAATACTACGAGCAGTATTGTTCCATTTTGATCGCCATTCATTCATAATCCGCCTCTACAATATTCCCATATATTGAGTGACATTTTAGGATACAAACAAACACTCATAGCTTTGTTGTTTATGAATATTATCTATTGAGACTTTACTTAAATATAACAAGACCTTTTCTAATAAGCCCTTTAAGTATCTGTACAAATTAAATATGAGTTGTGTATATTTACTGAATCCTAATCATTAAAATATACTATTATGTTATAGCCGTTAAATAAGGTACGACGAACTAAGAATACAGGGTTAAATAATTTGGTACTTTCATTATAATTCCGTAAGTCAATCGTATCCTATCGTCGCCGACATAGCCCGAAGAATCGCCAAACTAAAGTGGCAGTGGTCAGAGCACATTGCTCATAGAACGGATGGTCGTTGGGGCCGAAAGGTTCTAGAGTGGCGACCGCGCACCGGAAAACGCAGCGTTAGAAGGCCTCCAACAAGGTAGACCGACGACCTGGTGAGAGTCGCGGGAGTGCGGTGGATGTGAGAAGCACAGGATCGGTCGTTGTGGCGACGCTTGGGGTAGGCCTATGTCCAATAGTCGACGTCTTTCGGCTGAAATGATGATGATAATGATGAAGTCAATCGTAATACGCTTGCCTATCATATAATTCCACCTAAAAAACAAAAGGCTATCTGCGAATATCCCCATTAAACAGTGGACGTTAACTGTTGACCCTGTTCCCGTAAAAAAAAAGGTTAAAAGGACCATAAACCCATGAAGATTCCCATTCAAGAATTGATTCGCAATGTTAAAGTCCAATAGTAAAACGGTTTTATTAATACAAGTCAAGTGTTTTGCCTACTGGGAGCCAAGTGGAGTGGGTATTGCGCAACGCACTAAATCATGAGAGCACTGTACATACACATAGAGAATAGATTGAGTGTTCCCAGGCAGGCAAAAGAATAAAAGCAGAATTGTGTGTCTCACACATAATTCTGCTTGTATGTGCTAGAGAGAGAGAGAGAAAGATAGAGAGAGAGATAGAAAGAACAAATGTTTAGAAGAAATAGAACAAGCACTGTAGGGTTTATCGCTGGATTTTAAATAAATCTATCAAAAGACAAGATATAGAGACTCATATTAGCAAGTAACTCAGCATTCATTCCCGTATTTTTAAGGAACGCATCCATATCGAAATCCGTCAAAAACATCTCTAATTTCTCCAAATTTTGACAAGTTTTTTAAACCACCGATTCAGACTAGGTGATATTTCGACTTTAATTTTAAGTTAAAGCTGATACAAACTATTACAATTCCGATTGGCTACCTTACAGGCTTCAAGTATCATCATTATCACTACCTACGATTTTCAGAAAAGAGACAGATATTGGCTGCACAGTCGCTTTGTCTCTTTCTATAGAGTAGTCAATTTTGCTCAGTCCATACTGCGGTACAGTGCTACCTACCACTCTGTGCCAGTGTATAAAGTGTAGGAATTGTATGATCTATATGTCTAGACTAGCTCTCTAGTGTTTAGTCTACTGCATCTTCATATTGGGCTCAGCTTGGTCGGTTTAATTTTAGTGGGAGATTGGTTTATTCTTGGGTATAACTATGGTATATGCATTACTATGCAATAGTGTTCTAACATCAGATGTTTCAATCAATCAAAAACATTTACCTATTTCAAATAAACCATTCACCTACAGGCACTTTTGAATGGTCAAAATTGTCAAAAAAGTGAAGCTAAATTGCACGTTCCAAAGCATAGATCTTCATGGAGAAAAATGTATAAGAAACTCCATGGACATTCTTTCAAATCATGCTAAGAGTTACAAAATCTTAGTTACATATTTCTTTTCACTTTTATTATGCGAGAACAATCTAAATGAGTAATGAAAAAAAGTATTAAAAAAATATAAATTAAAATAAGTATGCATCAGCCCCACTTGGACCAACCATTTTGAAGGGAACTTAATGATCCAACAACACGTGTCACCATCAGTGAAACATTTGAGTGAGCATGACAATTACATGTTTTTTGCTGTAATTTGACCTTTGACAGTGGTTATGGGGAGTTTATACCCTAAAATCTCATAACTTCCCTTACCACGTCTGTATGTCTGTATGAACGTCATCAACGCAAAAACAGGAATTTTCATGCAGTTCACACAAATAGACAGATTAATGAGCAAGGTTTAGGTGTATAATACATGCATAATAATGCTTTAAGTTATGGGGAAATGCAACCAAAAAGAAGCCTTTGAAGCAATTTCTACTTAACCGAGTTGTAACGGCACGGAACAGGCTTCCGAAAAGTGTTGTGAAAGCTCCCACATTGAACTGCTTTAAAAATCTGTTGGACAGACTAAACATCTCCAAACTATATGAAACACACGCAGCAGCTAAATAGCTGCTAGTGTGTCTTACCAAATAATAATAATAAAGTAGAAAAATACAGGGAATTTTAAAGATTTTTAACGCCCTTATGAAGCTGGGGCGAGTCGCTAGTAGGTACTATTAAAAAGATTTTAATATTACCTTCTAGAAAGTGTGCTTGTTTGAACGTGCTAATATCAGCCTCCCTAGCCAAGTTAAGAACGTTTCGTTTCGATTCTCTTGCGTCGAAAGCCTCGAATAGGCCTCGCCTCCGATTCCTTTGTTCTGATGTCATCTCAACGCTTAGTCACGTGGTCAGAACAAAGAAATCGGAGGCGTGGCCTACTCGAGGCGTTCGACGCAAGAGAATCAAAACGAATCGGTCGTGTTGGCTAGGGGGGTAGAAACTACGTGTTCAAAATAAAAAAATCTTTTAGTGTTGGATAGACTACTTATCGCGGAAAGCTATAAGCAATATAACATCACGCTATGGCCAATAGGAGTGGAGCATTTACCAAAGATGCGGGTGAAACCGCGGGGGACAGCTAGCAAAATATATTCACAGTCACAGTAGTACCTAATAAATTAGAAGGTAGCTGTAATGTTCACGTACAAAAAAGCTTTCAAATCAGTCCATCTTCACGAAAGTATTTCCCAGAGTGCTCACACAGTAACTGAACTGCCTCTGTTCATTAAAGAGTAGGTACCTACTCAAGTGATACACACTGAGATAATTATAATTACGAAGATATGCGTGCTGGGGTCATCAGGCAGGTCCTTTGAGCGCATTAACTGCTGTCGAATTGGTGTGTAGACTTTCGAAGCGGTAGAAAAGATGAAGGTACTATTTTTGTTAGGTTTTTAATTATGGGAAAAGAGTAATATCGTTTGTCGTTTTTTGACCTGTGATAATATGTAATTGAAATTCATCGTCACATTGTGTACGCCCTTTTTTATTGGTAGCAGCTCTACCAACAATTTATAATTCTATAGGTTTCTGGACCTTTTATATGAAATGTTAAAATCTCTATAACGTTTATTATTTTAATATCTATATTTAGAATTGTTTTTTTTTTAGTTTATATTAATTGTTTTCACATAATAGTAACCAAGATATTTATAATACACTAGCTTCTGCCAGCGGCTTCGCCCGCTAGAAAGTCGGTTTCTCCATACAAACTTTGGACCTCCGTATCATACCCGGATGTCTACACCCTATAAGGAACCTACCTGCCAAATTTTAAGTTTGTAGGTGTTATAGTTTCTGAGATTTCGAGATTAATCAGTAAATGGTATTTCGCTTTTATATACACAGATAGATAACATGATTGAAAAGCGTAGGAGTTTATTGCACATTCTGCCGCATAGAGAGCTTTGAAATGTGCAATTAGCATCATTTTTAAACGGTTTTATTTAACTTGACTTGTTTGTTCGAATCAAATGTAGTGATTGGAATTTTACCCCCTTCCTGTCGACAGATCGATGTGATTTTTGGTACACACCTTTTTCTGACTGACTTCTTGACATTTTAAAAGTGCCTGTAAATAGTTTATTTGAAATACAATACTTCGAATTTTTGAATCTTTAAATCTTTGGATTGCAATCACCACGAAATTATAAAAATGATTATTAATATGAAAAACGTATCAAGACCATTTCTGCTCAACTTCCAACAGCGGCTGCTTTATTTATATTCAATAAAATTCTAAACTCTACAAACTGTCAAACATCATCGTGGGAGCCTGACCACCTCAATGCAGTTATGTGTGTCCTGGCCCTTGAAAACCAGCCTCGAACCCTCACTCCATTCTGAACCTTAACTATCTGAATAAAAGGACCAATTACCCTTCTACTGTGTTTTTTAGAACTAGAGTTCATCACTCCATTCTTAACTGTACCCACATGAACAAAAGGATCAAATTCTCTTTCTGTCAAATCTGTGTCCTGGTCCTTTAAAATAATCCCCAACTTTACAAGCCAACTTCAACCTTACTTTTCTATGTACAAGGACCAGTTTCTCTTGTGCCGTGATCTTAAGGACCCAAGCACGTTAATTGACAATAGTAAGCTTCTGTGCTCACAAGTGCAGTGATTGTATAGCTGTTATGATACTCATTATGGCCTTAAGATGAGTGTCAATTTGTTTGAGCTGCTTGAGATATTCATTACTTGAGGGATTATGTCTATAGATCTGTCGGAACATACCTATGTCTACTTTATAAAACTTTCACTCAGGTTTCTAGAAGGAATGTATTGACTGTGTAATAATTTAAGAGGACTACAGCACTTAAACCGCGGTCACTCTCGGACTGTATGCGCAAAGATACAATGCTTGCAAATAGGGTTGCCAGGTCTGGAAAACCGAAAAGCCGGACATGCTATCCTATTTAGCCGGACATTTGGTCAAAAAGGCTGTCATTTTTTAAGTCTAACATGTCTTTTTAGTAACAATAAAATTCATAAAATCTTTTTAAATTCTAATAAACAATAAAATTAAGTGATATAATTGCTAGACTAATTGCGTGTCCGCTCTGCTTGCGCTAGTGAGACAAGGTAACGTAGAACTCAAATGTCAATTTAAACATGGTCAAATTTAAAAATCCTAACAAAAGCCTGAACGTGTCCGGCTCTATCCGAACGCCTGGCAACGCAACCTGCAAATATAAAGCATTTTAGCGATTTACTAAAAATCTATAGATTTGATAATAAAATTAAAATACTATGACGGTAAAATGTTGCATTTAGAATAATCTGACAAGAGACTAAGACTTTGATTCCGGGAAACTTTTTATACAATTTTCTACTATCACGTGAGTGAAGCCGCTGGCTACAGCTATTTTAAAATATTTCCCTGAAGGGACTTGCCTTTGCCTTGATATTTATGCTTACGAGTCAACAGCCCTTAACAGGGTACAAGACCAAAAACTGAGCTACAGTTGAGAAAATTCTGATGAAAAAACTCCAGTGGGAAAAACCAAAAAATTGGTTGCCTGTAAAGTCGGTATACGGGCGAAAGTTTTACGTGACAACGACTTTGAGTGGTAAAATAATTTTAATGTGAATATTCATTCGTATAGTAGGACGCGTGCCTTTCACTTTTTATGTCTGTCTCTCTCGCTCTTAGGCGGGCTAACCATGCCCGAGTGGAAGGGACGCGTGCCTCTCACTCGCTCTCATTGTGAGCGCATAACGTGAGCGGAGCGTAACGCAGTTTCTTGAAGTGTCACCCGGCAAACCAATTTATAAGACGTTGTCACGTCAAAAGTTAGAAATAAAGAAAAGATTTAATTGTTCGTAAAACTTAACGACGAAAGAAGAAACGGATCGCTTAGGTGTCAAGCCTGCACTACAAAATCAAGCAACCCCCTGGGTTGTACTATTACTGAACCTCATTGTCAGTAAGTCGATCTGGATGATTTCGCCTCCAGATGACCGACTTCTTCCTCTTTTGCCCACTTTTATGGATAAATGGCATCGGGTCATGTGGTCTTCGTTTCTGCGCATTACGAGTCTATCTATACCATAGCAAGCGGTCTTCCTGCATCTTATGCTGTATTTTAATTACTTTGAAGCTCCCTCGGATCAGCCCGCACTATAAAATAAGAACAAATAACACAGCTTCTAAGTGATAAGCCAACTAAATCTACAGATAATCCTTACCACAAAAACCGCACAATGTAACCGACACCGGTAAATACAGCAAAATTTAACGGTTCGAATAACACGCCCCTCTTAAAAGCTAAAATGGAGTCAAGTGATTGTTTGGCTACGATCAGCAGGCAAATCTGTGTGCGCACTGTGATCCATCACCAATCGGGTAGGCAAGGAGATGGGGGAAGACTATTGTATTGTTTTATTGTGCAGATTGGATGGAGAATTTCTTTTTCACATGCAGAGGCAAAAATCCTCGCTTAGTAAAAAAAACGCTTTATATATGTTATAAATCCACATCACTAAATACCCAATATTTAGTGCAAGCATTAAGAAGACTACAACCTAAAGCGCGGTCACTCTCAGATGCGCAAAGATACAGATATGGCGTCCATTACACGGTCATACAAGCGTCAATCAAAACCATCAATCATGAATGATGTTTGAATGACGGAATGTTATCGCCATTATGTTTTCGTCATGCAAACGTCAGTCATCGCATTAGACGGTAGGTTTGTCGTCAATCAAAATATTTGACTGTGGCAACACAAAACTGACAGCAAAACCTATCGTGTAATGGACGCCTAAGATTTTCTGTTTATTGCAGTGAATCACACTTATATTTTTACGCATTATAAAATTCGCGATCAGCTCCTGTAGTCCTCTTAAGGCCAATACCATATTCTTTACCGTTTTTAATGTAATCATTTGCAGTTTTAGGTCACCTACAAATTAAATCAAGTTTTCCCGGTTGTTATTGTAATATAACTGAGTAACACTATCTTATCTGAAAAATATAAAAAAATGGGTATAATTTTTGTAATCTATTATTGTAATATACCTCTTTATTTTTTCTTTTTTACGGTCTTCCATGTATAATGGTGTCTTAAATATGTCAAAAATTAGGTTTTATGAATATAAAATAGACTATGCAGCCAGATTATGCGATTGCACAAGTTATTTCCGCCAAGCCCGTACCATCATCGGCCCACTAGAAGGCGATGCGCCACCGGTACGTTGTGGATATCCCACCCATACGCACAAAACGTTTTGGAAACATCTTGATTGTGTTGGTTTTTGTCATTCTGTGTTTCCTGATAGCTAACCTTGGGATCAAGAGTGAATAGGTTACATCTAAGCAAGCGTGCTCAATCATCGAAGACATCATCGCATCAGGATATTGATAGTGGTCAAACGTGAGCCTATGAAAAAAAAACATCTTTTAAGTAGTTTAAATGCAAGTTATGATAATAGATAGTAGATAGATTTCACTTTAAAACTGGATGGCTCAATCCATCATGCCGCTGTCTCCTTGCCTACACGCCGAGTAGTGCAGGGGTGGAGTCCACCCCCCCCCCCCCTCACCGCAATACAACACTTTAATGTGCCGCGATTTGTTTGTGAAACTTTTTATAACATTGTAGAGACAATAAAAGTGATTACTTACTTTGATTGGCGGAAGTCATATTTTTTTAAACATAATCATAAATACTGCTTCGTTTTTATTAAGATAGTTCTTAGGCAACATAAAGCACAAAGCACATGTTGAGCACGTTGAAAACCAGCGCTGTGCGAATAATACAAAGGCGCCAGCACCACGGCATCCTCACTTTCCGTATGATGCAGGTCCACACCGGACACGGTTGTATCGGGAGGTTTCGGTCTTAGTCTAGGCTGTCATTATACGGATCGTCCAGAGAACAAGGTGGAGGTCTGCACCACTACCTCCTATGTCCGGCCTTGGTCTTGGCCGTGGTTTGGAACGACAGGGCATGGGAAGCAGTCGTTTTCAGATTTCAACATAATTGACGGGGTCTGTTAGGGCCGATGCCTGCCAAGGCTGCAAACTTATTCGTAAAATCCTCCACGCTTTACAATGCAAACGGCAACTGAAGTAGTGGATATAAGTCCTTAAAAGTCTGACACTGCCTCTAGCTCCACACCTATTGGGAGAAGTTAATTGATGAATTTCCACACAAAAAAGGGGCTTTATTCTCTACATTTCATCATCATATCTAATATGAGTAAGTATAATTCGCCATTAGATTTTACAAAACCAAAAGCTCTCCTTACATCAATTTACTGTCTTATGCTCCAGTTAAACAATTTAACCCGTCATTCAATACGGTTAATATTATAAACCCTTTCTGCCGTGTCGTGCGTCAGGGCGTGTTTGTTTTAACTCAATTTTAGTATCATGTTACCGAGCTTTAGAAAAAAATCCGCGTCGTTCAGTGACAGAGGTACTCAAAGTTTTGATTGATAGATAGTTTGTAGCTTTATTAATCTTGCTGTAGGAAAACTCGGGTTATCCGTGGTCCTAAAACGCAAATAGTCAGTAAAAGTCTGACACGTTCTCTCGATTCGCCTTAGACTGGGAGAAGTCATTAGATGATTTCCCGCCTCAAAAAAATGTTTGCGGGATTTTTCAAAAGAGTCACAGTGGCCAAAAAACGCTGAAACACTGCTGGGTTTTAGTCTGAAAAAGTTTGGAACATTTATTGAGTGTGTAAGCCAACTCCTGCCTTTTTTATTATTTATAGATGTATTTTAATAACATTGTTCAGGCAAAGGCTATCATAGTCTTAGTTCTTGGTTACCAGTCCACTGTACCTTCCCAAAACCATTGCTCATCTTTGTTTTTAGGGTTCCGTAGCCAAATGGCATAAAACGGAACCCTTATAGATTCGTCATGTCTGTCTGTCTGTGCGTCCGTATGTCACAGCCACTTTTTTTCGAAACTATAAGAACTATATTGTTGAAACTTGGTAAGTAGATACTGTAAACCAGATTAAGATTTTCACACAAAATTAGAAAAAAAAAAGAAATTTTGGGGGTTCCCCATACTTAGAACTGAATCTCAATTTTTTTTTTCATCAAAACAAATAAGTGTGGGGTATCTATGGATAGGTCTTCAAAAATGATATTAAGAGCATTCATCCGTTAAAACCACGCGGAAGTCTAAATCAATGATTTCCGATGGACAATATAACAATAATGTCTTTAATTTCTCGATAAGATATTGACAACATATTATTGGAAATTTCATAATCTAGTGTATGGTCCAAAAACATTTTCAAATAGTCGTATCGTTTTCCCATTAGAACAGTTCTTATCCAAGCCGTTTTTAAAACTAGCGGTCGATGGTCTACGTAGATACGAGATAGTAGTAAAACCCTGTATGATAAACTTAGGACAATTTTACTTTAAAAAAATATATAACATTGATTAATGCATGGCCGAAAAAAAACACGATTGCTGTAAGTTTTCATTCAAGAAAAGTAAACTCAAAACTGTCATATTTAGCAATTTTTCGAGAAATTAAACAAGTTAGTTTAGGATCAAATATGGGGCATTTTTGTTTTTTTTTTAGACCTAGTAATTAAACACATTTACGTTCTAAGACATGGCATAATAATTTTTCTAAAAACTTATTTATTTAATTTACAATGAATTATTTAGAATTACTATATAATAGACGATTACATACTACATACTGACAATTTCATACTTACTAAAAACGTTGGCAAAGTATCAAAATTATCAATGCGGTGTACGACACGCGGTTATAATGCACTCCAATACAGACAGCTGTGTGCACGCTAACTGTAAAGCAGTGTGAGAAAATTTACCTAAAATCGAAGCGCGCCGCTCTAGAGTAATGCTCTTAAGGTTTCTAATAATTTTTTTTCTAAACTGAATAGTTTGCGCGACAGACACTTCCAAAGTGGTAAAATGTTTGTCCCCCCTGTAACTTCTAAAATAAGAGATTGATAAAACTCAAAAAAATGTATGATGTACATTACCATACAAACTTTCACCGAAAATTGGTTTGAACGAGATCTAGTAAGTAGTTTTTTTTTTAATACGTCATAAATCGTAAACCGCAATTTACCTTTCAAGTTTGTACGGAACCCTCAGTGCGCGAGTCCGACTCGCACTTGCCCAGTTTTTTCACAATTATGTCGCAAAAGTTTCCCACCAAGTGTACAATTACATAGCGCGTACAGAGATAATTGTCGGTTGGTACCACGTTTCATGAAAAATGTTTAAGACGCCTCTGCAAGTTGGATTCGGTCCCTCGTACGTCGTCCAAAGGTCCAGAACTCCAGGGTTTTTAGACATGATATAAAAAAAGCATTTTTAATAATATAATGTATAATGTAGCAATACCGTGGGACTATAGCTATAGATACCGATCTTGAGCGCTGACTTCTACAGTTCTAGTGTTGCCTCTCGCAGGTCAACCTAGGAGGTTGTCGGCTGGTAACCGGACTTCCCTGTGGCGGCCTCGATTCGAGAATCAAAGCCTCCAGCCAGGGCTTACAATTAACTACACGCTAAGGTCACCCCCTGTGGGGTACGGACCTCGGCTTAGGGCGTCGCTGGGGGGGGGGGGGGGGGGGGGCAGCAAGGGACGGGCGGGATCGAACTAAGATTTTATTACTAGTATCGGGTAATTTTAAAACTACGGCTCAGCGACGCGGGCTAGCTCGAGCAAGGGACGGGGTTCTAGTTGCGCAAAAGCACGCAGAAGTAAAATATCGGGTCTCTTTAGTGGTATGAAAAGAGATGCGGGGGCGGGGAGTGAAATCCTTGTACGCAGTGATTGGCTCGCCGATATTATACGATGCGCAAAACGATCCCCGCTCTTATGCCGAGCGCTCAAGATTCGTGCCGTTATCCGTACAATCTGGGTTAACCATATTTGTATAGGAAGTAATTTAAGTGTCTGATGCTAAAGTTTGAGACACACTGTAAGACATCAGTGAGGAACGACTATTAAGTAATAGTTGTGCGCCGGATGCGACTTGTAAATATTGCCGCGCAGTGAGACATTAAATCCGTGGAGACGTCTTTATATTGTTCAATATAATATTTTTTTCATGAAGGTTTTTTTTTATTGGTTCTTCGAGTTCAGTTAACTAAATGGTATTCAGGAGCAATGTTTTAAGTTGAAAATCGGTAAATGGCTGAACTTTAGGAAATAAAGGAAAACTTAGAAGCGGTTGCAGGGAAGGTCATAACTACAGGAGAAATATAAAATGTTTTTTTTTTTATATACCAATTCCCCCGCTACTCCCCTAACCACCCTACAAACAATTGTGGAACTTACCTCAAACTCAAGATAAACTACACTAGATTACCCCTTATAAAATATTTTTTTCCAAGCGTCTCCACAACTTTTTGCTTCCGCTCTAAACGCGCCAATAAATTAATTAGAACTACGTTAAAGACGTCAATAGCTTGTCTCACATATTCTATACGCCATACATCATCCACCACATCACATCTCCCAAGTTAAGCAATAATCACCTTTATTGCCCATCAAAACTGTCTTCACATTAGAAAATTTAGCACACAACTTTACGTATTACACTAAAAATTAAAGTAAACAAAATATAGTTATTTTGGTAATTTTTTAATAATAAACTATAGCTTTTGCCCGCGGCTTCGCTCCCGTCAACTGACTTTTCTACGCTACCTCCCTACCAACTTACCCTACGCTACCTACCCGACCTGCCAAGCCTACCTACCTATCCTACCTATCTATTTGTTAAACCTTTTAAAGCATCCCTGCTGCCATTCATGCTGATGACAAAACAAAAAAAGAATGATTAAAATCGGTCTAGCTTTCGAGTTTTAGCGAGACTAACGAACAGCAATTGATTTTATATATATAGATGGGGCCCATTGAGGACGTTGCGTTCAATGAGTTTGAGAAAAATAATTAAAAATAGTGTTAATGGGTGTATGGACCATTTTATGGGGAATTAGACGAAGGAAGTGTCTTCACGGGCTTTTTATCTGGACTTTTTACGAGAAAAGAGGTTTTATATCCATAATTATGTGTGTGTTTTTTTAATGTGCTTAAAGGAGAACGGATAATTTGTGAAGTGCGCGTGCGCAGGGTTGCCAGATGACCGGGATGTTGATGTCACGATGGTTATTATAGAGCTAACTAAGCCTAATTATAACTGGATTATTTTGAGAACAGAAGCTTTTATTTTTTATGATGTGGACGCAGTTAACAAACATTCTTTTTTTTATAAATGAATCATGAAAAGTTTTCCATAGATTGTGCTTTTTTGCAATAATGCTAACTTTATCACACTAATATTATAAAGGCTAAAGTTTGTTACATCTTCACTCTCAAATACTTAATCTGATGTCGATGATAAACGGGTAGACCATGTTCGCTCGTGGCTTTTGCTAGGTCCCCGTCAGAGGACGTGGCAGGCGGTGTCAGAGCTTCGCCCTCTGACCGCGGAGTCCAGCCGGGGTCCGTTACAACGGACCCGTCGTTATGGTGCCTAACTAGGCTCGGTGGTTGTAGAGCAAATGGCTCTATGTGTAAATGTTTTTAAGTGTGAATTGTAGGCACGTCACGACGCTGGTGCACACAGCGCCGACTCTTATTCGCCGAGTCAGTGGGTTAGTCCCCGCCAGGTGAGACCCCTAGGGGAAGCCCGGCTGGAGACGACCAGCGACAAGTATGCTTGTTACGGACCTACAGTAAAGTATAAATCATATGTGCTATTCCAGACCATGTTCTGGAATAGCACATATGATACATACTTTCTAACCCGGGAGCAGGGGCGGATCCAGGATTTTGGGGAGGGGGGGGGGGACACAAGGGGCGGACGGGCAAAAATATTATTGTAGGTATCCTGTTAGAAATAAACTTGAAGTATCCTACTTTAAGTTTATTTCTACAATTTTCTTTTCATATTTTAAGATCTCTGATTTGCTTCTAAGTAGTAGTAGTATTGTGATGGAATCTTCACAGTACACTAAAATACCGTAGGAGGGGGAGGGGAACGGGGCACGTGCCCCCCTATTATATATACGAGTATAAAGACTAGGAATTATTAATTGAGGAGGGAATTAGGGAGTGTCAGGCTTTTATTTTGTTTTAGTCTGTAAAACACATCCATGTTTCTCCAATTGCCCTTAGCGTTTTAGGGCCGCGGTAACTCTTTCGAAATCTTTAGCCAATTACAGTCTGATACTCCCGCTTCACCCAGAGCGGCAGATGTTATTTGATGACTTCTCAATCAAAAAAGGATGTACATATATTCTTGTAAATCATTTTTAACAACAAAATGTTTCCAAATGGCTTTCTGCCAGCCCTTAATCAACAATGGGGGTTAATGAGGTATTCAGACTCGCTAACAATAAACTGCACGCTCAGCTATAACTATTGTACACTAGTTAGCTACTTACAAAGCAATGAACACTCTTGCGCATCTCACAATTTCGTGCTGTATTACGTAAAAAGATTTTTAAAAAGAGAATGATTAATTTATTTTTTAAATAAATGAAATTTATTTATATTTTAATATTAGGTTTATAGATTTGAGGTGAAGCAGTGTTTCAAGCCTCCCACAAGGTGGACCGATGACCTGGTGAGGGTCGCGGGAATCTGATGGATACGAGACATACAGGACCGGTCGTTTGGGTGACACTTTGGGGAGGCCTATATCCAACAATGGACGTCTTTCGGCTGGAATGGTGATGATGATGAGTGCTTCTGAATAAAATCTATTCCGTTTTAACTAGCTATTTGATCTGTATAAGTAGATATAGCACTCGTGTATAGCGGTAGTGTATTCGTAAGAATTTTAAAAGTACCTAAGTAATAATAATAATCATAAGTCCTTTTGTGGCAAGAAAAATAGGTCAGTTTTTACAGAAATGTTTGATTATTTTTAGGGTACCGTATCTAAATCAGCAAAAACCGAACAATTAAGGGGTCACTTGGTACTCCGTCTGTGTAGACCTTTTTCTCAGGAACGGGTGGAGATATAAAGCTGAAACTAATATTAAATACTCACGTCCCCAAACAGCAGTGAAAAAAATATATTTCTGAGTCAAGGCCGTTTGTGTTCCGTTTAGAAGCATATTTTGACACTTGCTAGGAAATCAAAACCTATAGAGTACTTGCTATTGACCTAAAATCCTGAAATTTTGCATAAAGCAAGGCCTCACAGCACAAGTATAGAAAAAAGGTTGAAAACTTTAAATTCGCATCACATTACAAAAAAAAAAAAAAATTTTGTTATTCTGAAAAATTACCGATTCAGGAATTGAACTATTTACACAGGTAAGTTTGTATGGAACCCGTACGCGAGTCCGACTTTCACTAGATCACTTTTTATTGTGATTCACAGAAAATATTAAAAAAAAACTGTCAATTGTTACACGAATCACCGATTAACTTATTAAACTCGGATCCTGTAGCTAAATTAGGAAAGGCAAGGGTCATCATAAGATTGACTGTTGAATTAATTTAACTAATCAAAAAGCAGTTACCACACGTTTAGAATTTATTCACATTAATTTTGCAACAAATTCCATTCTTTAAACTGGATTACAATACAATCTTACCACAATGGTTTTTCTCATAGCGTCGCCCATTTTCTACCATTTAAATATTCATTGAGTATTTTTTTTTCTTGAGTATTTAGCTGTACTAGTAGGCGGGCTCCAATCCCACTCTTGTTTTAACATAAATCTTCTCGATTCCTAAGTATGGGAATCTCCATGCTCTTCATTTCTATAAAAAAAAAACCTCATTCATAAATTGGCAAAAGCAAGACCACCAAGAGTACTCTTGAGACACATTAATGCCATTTAAAAAAGGGCGTATGTTGTTTAGAAAAAAGCTGTAGTTGCAACTTTTTTGTCGCAGGGTCGGTTAGTCGGTGCGCTTGAAGTGACCGCGCCGGTGGTCGGCGACGCCTGTCGTGTCGCGATGTCGCTCGTCTAGACATGGGTTACTCGAACGGTGGTGGGAAAGTGAGTGCAGAGTGAGATTTTGATGACGAGGTAAGCTTTGACTCAAAAGTCAAAGTTTGCAATTATTTAGAAAAATAACAAACATGCGAATAGATTTTAAAAGTAAAGCGTAAATATGAGTAGAGCAGTGGTGACCGAGTGGTAACGGCCCCGACTTACGAATTTTAGGCCGCGGGTTCAAACACAACCAGGCGCATTACTTTTTATTAAATATTTCATCACCACTGCTCTCAAAACGGTGAAGAAAAACATCGTGAGGAAACCGGCATGTCCTAGAACCAAAAATTCGGAGACATGTGACATTCACCAACCTGAACTGGACCCGCGTGGTGGATTATGGCCCATCCTCTCTCCTGGAGAGGAGGCCTGAGTCCCAGCATTGGGAACATTAAAAGGCTGATAATGCTATTGGCTGCTGTGTTATGTCGTGGGTTCTATTCCCGCTCGTTCGTAACTAAAATTTGCAAGGTCAATATACAATAATTAAAAAAAAAATGGTTTAAATATTGTCATAACTAGCCTAAGATTTTTTTTTATATTCCACAACTATCACACAACGCTGTCTAGTCCCAAGCTAAGCTGAGCTTGTGTTATGAGTACTAGACAACTGATAAATATACTTATATATTTCTAAATACATACATATTATAGATAAATTACACCCAAACACGGAACAAATGATCGTGCTCATCACACAGACATTTGTCCTGGGTGGGAATCGAACCCACGATCTCCGGCATAGCAGCCAGGGCCACTAACTACTAGACCAAAAGGCCAGTCAAAAGAGATGGGCATTTAATTGGTAGTTTTGTTTGAATAATATTCTAAACTTACAGTTAAAAAAAACCGTAAATAGACTGACAGCAAATCATAAAAGATAACAGTAAGAACAAAAGGAAGTGTTCTAGAATCACTTTCTCCTCACTTCATTCTCACTCGTTCATGGTAAGGGACCGCCGATCGTCGAGTAAAGCACACTTGCGTCAATATGGTGCGATTTTTTTGACGTCGCGACAAGTCTGTATTCTGTTTTGCCTGCCGTTAAGTGGCGTGGCGAAACTTCACTAATTTGCTTTTTGCACGACCCTTTTTTTGTTTAAAGGGTTGCCGCAGTTAAAGGTCAAAACCTTTTAAATTGTCATAAAGGAATCGGTAGGGGAAGCCATTGCGAATGAAGTTTGTATAAAAAGAATTTTGGGGGTGTTTATTTTTTTATAACTTTTTGTGTGGTTTACCTACTAACTTGAGAAGAACTTGTAAGCAAGCTAATTTAGATCAATTACCTAATCCTTTTCTTAAAAATGAAGACAAACGTGTGGGCCACTTCGATTAATAATTTTTAAATTAGGAATAAAATATTATAAAAAAAACTACCTGTATTTTTTTTAATCCATGTCATTTTCTATATTTTTTTTGTTTCATTAAATTGAGATTATTGTTTTTTTTTTATTGATTGGCTTCAGTATTAGAAAAAATAAAATAATTTAGAGGGAGAGACAATATTATGTCATAACTATTCGATACTAATATAATAATACTAGCTTCTGCCAGCGGATTCGCTCGCGTAAAAGTAGGTTTCTCCATACAAACTTCCAACTCTCGTTTTACCCCCTTAGGGGTAGAGTTTCGTAAAATCCGTTCTTACTGGATGTCTACACCCTTTAAGAAACCTACCTGCCAAATTTTAAGTTTGTAGATGTTATAGTTTGAAAATGCGCCAGTGACAGAAAAGTGAAAAGGGAATCGTTTATCTTGGTATGGTCATGTGAAGAGGAGGGATGAAAAGCATGTTACTAAAAGAGTTATGAGTCTACATGTGGATGGAGAGAGAGAGGAATACCAAAGAAAAGATGTATGGATTGTGTGAGAAGTGATATGAAAGAAAAGGGAGTTAGTGAAAGCGTGACGAGTGACAGGGCAGAATGAAAGAAAAATTGTGATGCGCCGACCCCAAATAAAACGGGTCAAGGTCAGGAAGATGATGAGGTGTTATAGTTTCTGAGATTTCGTGATTAATCAGAGAGTTATTTTCAGAGAATCAGAGTGTTATTTTGATTTTATATACGAAAAAGCTGAAGAGTATATTTGTTTGTTTGAACGCGTTAATCACAAGAAATACTGGATCGAATTAAAAAAAAATGGTAGTGTTAGATAATCCATTTGTCGAGTAAGGCAGGCTAAATAACGTTACGTCTAGACCAATGAGAGCAGACTTGTAACCAAAGTCGTGTAGATATAAATTGCAAAACTGCACTCTATATGCATCTCTATTTTACTGGCCTGTTGGTCTAGTGGTTAGCGGCCCTGACCACTATGCCGGAGGTCGTGGGTTCGATTTCCACCCAGAACAAATGTTTGTGTGATGAGCACGATCATTTGTTCTGTGTCTGGATGTAATTTATCTATAATATGTATGTATTTAGAAATATATAAGTATGTCTATCAGTTGTCTAGTACTCATAACACAGGCTCTGCTTAGCTTGGGACTAGACGGCGTTGTGTGATATTTATGGGATATTACTATTATATGTGTATATTGCTTGACCGATTTGGATGAAATTTTATTTGTATATATTAGAGAGATCCTTAAATGGTTTGAAAATACAATTGGACTTGGTTGGTGTCGCTGCAATCGGGTTCTCAATTTTTTTTCTAACGAAAAGCCAGCTTTTATATAGGACAACGTCTGTCAGGACCGCTAGTTAAAATATGAATAAAAAATATATTTTTTTAAAACAAGCTTTTAATTAAATGCGCTAAAAAGAATAAAATATTGTCAATGCGAATCAAACGAGCCCAAACTTGATGGGGTTGTATCATTCTGTTGCAGAGTTCTTATGGCCACCTTCCCAACACATCAACAGAACCTGGTTACCATATAGGATCAAAGTACTCGTCAATAAGAATCAGAAAACGAGCCCAAACTTGATGGGGTTGTGTAGTTTTATGGCGGAGTTCCTATAGCTTACTTTCAGCTCCATCATCAGATCAGCTCCACGTCATCATAATATTGCATTGTCACGTGATTTACACATGTATACAAAATTTCTGCTTAATCGGTAGAAGATATTTGCTTCAAAATTGAGTTACAAGATTTGAGCCGAACATACATAGTTACATACATTGCAAGTTAATAAAAAGCTTGTAAAAATCAACAATCTTATTGAATCCCCACTTCCACATAATTAGCAACACATTCCCTTATGTCATTAACAATCGCACCAAGCACGGTCCCATCGCATCGTAATCTCAACAATACAACTGCGACTTCGCGACTCGATGCCCGCCATTACGATCGTTCCCATCGTAATGTTTACACGATCACGCACATTTGGTATCAATATACTTGATGTGGTTCTCATGTTGATGACTTTCATCTGTATGACTTATGAGCTGTGAGTCATAAGACTTGTTGTGATTGAGCATAAAGATGATAGAAGATTTAGATGTCTACACAGGTATGAAAAAACTGGGCAAGTGCGAGTCGGACTCGCGCACTGAGGGTTCCATACAAACTACAATTCCCGAATGGAACCTTAAAGATTTTTCCGAATTGCAAAAAGCGTATTTTTTTGTGACGTAGGTAAACAACAAATTTATTGTTTTCAGATTTATTCCTATATGTAGGTACTTGCTTTATGGCAAATTTCAGAATTTAGGGTCAACGGAAAGTACCCTATGACTGTGAACGTTTTTTTGCGACATAAACGGCTGTATCTTTTCTATTCGTTAACTTAGAAGTTTGATTTTTTTATAGCTTCAAGAGACCGCAGATCTGAGTATAATAATATGGTTTTAATGTTAACTCGATACCCCTACGCGTTCTCGAGATAAAGGGTCTTGACAGACCAACAGATAGACAGACAGACAAACGGACAACGTGATCCTATAAGGGTTCCGTTTTTCGTTTTGAGTTACGGAACCCTAAAAATGTTTCAAAATCCATAATCATACTATAAAAGCGAAAGTTTATGGGTGCGTATTTGTTAGTTCTTCAACCTAGAACTTGGTTCCCAGGTACCTGTTGTCCTGGTTGTCCTGGAATAAGACATAGGTTACTTTCATCCCGGGAGTATATTCCTTTAGGATATTTTTCTAGTTTTACACGGGCGAAGCCGCTGGCAGTACCTGTGAACTCAATCATTGCGCCGACTGTTGTTACTGCCAATGAAGTGAAGGATTAACATCCTGATACAGAAGCGCATTGTGAGAAGGTTCTTGTCTCTGGAGCACTTAGCACCATTAGCTTGAATCTTACTCCCGATAGCGGCAAACTACTATAAGAGCTGTGCAAGGTTAGTAACTAAAAACACCCAAATTACTGCACAGAAATAAAATTATTTCCTATTCGTCAAACATAGTACCCATTCGTAGCACCGTAGCAACTCTCGTAGCAAATCGTAGACCCTTCGTAGCACTCTTTTCACCGTCGTCTTTATACTATTTATTTTTTGCTCGACTTTTTCTATCTGTTTAAAAACATCCAAAATAGCTGGCCATAGGTGTATTATTTAGTTTTATTGTAAGTAATTAGTAGATATTTGTGTTAACAGGAGTGCTAGCGTTGTTTGTTTACGGCGACACATCCGGCGAGCGCACGTGCATGTAACTCGAGCCACTGCTGCCGAGTGCGACTGTTAATGCAAAGTGCGAGTAGTAGTGTTGTGCCGGGGGTGGGCTGGAATATCGATGAAATGCATGCAAAGAATCCACGAAACGGTCAATTGCAATTTTGCAATTGATAATATTTACCTACAAGATTGACACCAATTGATGCAAAGTTTTATATTTTATGTTCTTTGTAAAAGAGTTGTATAACTGTTTTAGTGTATAATAAAGTATTTTTCTATTCTATCAGCATCAAAAATAAACTATTAAACATAATTTTATTGATTCTAATAATATAATTATTTTTTTCTGATTTTTCATTTTATTTGAAAGGTTAAAAGAGTATAGCAATATATATATAATAAGCGAAGTTACAACACCATTTTCAAAGTCAGTTAAGCTGAAAAAAAAAGTCAGCAAAGTCAGCTCTTTACTATTTCAACACCATATTTCTTCTGTTCAGCGCCATATTTTTATTTACTTACTTTATAAGTTTTATACACTTACCTAGTTTAAAACAAATGCGCTTTCTACGTCTGTTTGTTTATCTGCTAACTCGTCTTAATTTACGAAATAAACGATAATTCATTATCATTAATATACAAAGCAATATGCAGGTTTTAGGTATAGTATACCTAAATATAATTTGGAACCGTCTGAAGCCGGCCAGGTCGCCAGGGACTTATAATGATTAAGAATAAACTCAAATAATATCCAAATTATTCGCATATGGACAGCGTCCATCGATAACACACCAGCCCATCACTATTTAGTATTGAGAGGATGAGCGGTAATGCACTGTTTACAGTGTAGTGCATCGACAATCAGTTAATTGCATTCAGTCTCAGTACATCAGTGAGTTTCTCGGGAATAGTCCACAAAACGAATGAGTAGCTCAACGGTAGGAAATGTACAGAGTTCATTTAGACATAAACGTTTAGGGAGAGAAAAGACTAATCCCCTTTATTTTCAGTTGAGAAGACATCAAATAATTTCTTCCGCTCTGGGTGGAGGGAGAGGTTTTTTTTAAGGTAGGAAGTTATCCAATGACCGATCCCGGTCTGGGTGGATCGGGATGGCGTGTCAGACTGCGTAAACCACATCTGTGTCCTTCAGTTGCTCTTTGCGTTCTAGGGCTACGGGTTTTGTTTTCAGAAAATCCCCGTGGCCCTAACGGGTATCGGCCCTACTGGGTCCTTACGGTTTGCTGACATCTCTTTGAGGAGCGCGTGGAACACTATGCGCTGTTGATGACAGGGGCTCGGTCTGATCGGTTACTGAACTGCCGGACAGCGAACTAAGGTTGAGTGAGAGGTTGTGTCAGATTTTACTGACTAAAGTTCAGTTGCCCTGTGCGTTCCCGGGCCACAGTAACTCTTTCGAATAATCCTTCAGCAAAGACTAATCCCGTATTCTTCCTAATAATTTCTGAAACGACTGCGGGCTCAGGTTGATCGCTGCAGAGATAATCTGCCAAAATCCTTGACCCACCGCAAACACAGTGCCAATGTGGACCCAGCATGCATAACTACCTGTGCCTTCAACGACTTCTACGAGGTCGACGACAGAGCTATCAAAATAAAGAGATGGAGTTCTATAGGGTGGATAGCTCCATCCTTCTTGACATTTTAACACATCATGGTAAGGCTCCAGGACGCTAAATTCTGCGTAAATTTAACTCCGGTACAACGGTTTTATATAAGAACAAATAAGTTTTTTATTTAAATATACCAACGGGGCCCAACAGTCCTTACTTACCTCATAATCAGCCCTTGAATGTTCCCACTGCTGGAACTCAGGCCTCCTCTCTAGGAGAGGGAATTGGCCGTAATCCACCACTCGAGCCAAATGCGGATTGGTGAATGTTACATATCTTCGAATTTTTGGTTCTAGGACATGCTGGTTCCCTCACGATGTTTTCCTTCACCGTTTTGAGAGCAGTGGTGATGAAAAAAATTACACAAAGTAATGCGCCTGGCTGGGTTGTAACCCGCGACTTACAACTCGTAAGTCGAGGCCGTTACCACTCAACCACCACTGCTCTTACTTACCTATGGGTAAATTATTTCGTAACTACTTATTCTTTACCAATAAAACTTACTTAGTCTCCTCTTCAAAAAACTGCATCTAATTTACAATTCTCATTTTAACTATGCATCATTTTCCCCTATTCACCTCAGGGTGAGCGCGGGTGAATTGTCACTCATCGGCGGAGTCTTAGCGAATTCTTCGTCCGGAAGTCGGAGCTTGGCATTTTCATAATGTCTGCACGGCCCGCCCTCCCCCCGTACTAGCAACTAGTATTCATATGATAATTTTATTTGAAGACTTTTGTTAGTTAATGTGGAGACGGCTTTTGCATTTCTTTTACTGAAGAATATTTTTTAATGATGTGAAAATTGCTTTTTCGTTTAGTGAAAGGTAATAAAATATCTAAAATTCAGTTGAAACTTTGTTGGGATTTATTTTGTAATCGATCGAGGGATTTTTCCGCTTTCATGGTGCCAGAGTTGAGTGGAGGTTTTTCAAACTCTTACAAGCTTAAGCTCTTCTTTTGTTAAAATTATCAATTTATTCTCTTCTTTATGCAATTTAAATAAAATATTTTTTTCCATCTTACTATATCTAACTCATATTTCAAAAGTCTCCTCCGCACAAACCCTCCCCCACAAGTAGGTATTGAAGCAATTTGGCGCGCGGTGATTTCCCGTGCATTCTTCACTCTCGCCGGCTGTCGAGCACCATCTTGTAAAATTACTGGCCTTCAAGACTCTTGGTAAAACTTTGAGAGCTGAAGACTTCGTTTAAAAGTTAAAGATTGGTGTGCTTTGGTTGGCAGTTTTGGATTGGTAAAATAAAGTTAGCAGTATAACGAATGCTTTTTGAAAAATATTTAGTATTGCCATTTACTATACATCACTATTTTTAAATTAGTACAAAAAAAAATGAGGATCTATCTGTAGGTACCCGTTACTGATCATATCTGTGTAGTCAAAAGTAAAAAAGAACGAAATCGCAAAATTGTCCACGAAAATTTGTCATATAATTGGTAAATTCATAATGGAATCACTCATTCATAACAATTGGTACTAGAAAATACTACGAGCATTATTGTTCTATTTTGATAGCCATTCATTTATAATCCTGGACTATATTTCCATAAATTGAGTGAAATTTTGGGATATAAACAAACGCATATAAAATTACTGTTCATGAATATTATTTATTGAAACTTTACTTAAATATAATAACAAGACCTTTTCTAATTGCCCTTTAAGTATTTCTAATAATTAAAAATTAGTGGTGTATAGGTACTTGGTTTTTTGGCGGGATTTCTCCAAGTGAAGTTCAGTGGCTGTTTTATTTGTTCGCAAATTGATTCCGAGTGGACACTGTGTTATAAAATTAGTGTAATTTTGTATCTCAAGTGCCTACGCAGCTGGAAAATATGTGGAATCATAGAAACGTTCGGTAAAATGGAGCTGGGAATTATTGTAGTATTGACTACACACACAGCGAAGCTTGCCGTGAAGGCTGACCCTGTAGATTGGCTGCCAAATACTGCAAAAACATTTGAATGTGTTACATCTGCGTTCTAATGGAACTCAAAGTTACTTAAAGTGATTGAAAACTTAATACTATCTAAACTTGAGACTGGTTAAATGCACAAAACGTGCGAAGACATAATAAACAAAAGAAAACTACGAGTAGGTACCTACTCGTAATATATACCTAATATAAGTATAAACGGGGAAGCTGATTGACTGCCATACCAACGCACAGCCGTAAGTGTTCTGTTATTAATTTAGAACTAGGAACATGAAATTTTGCACAAGGCTTTTTTTTGTACGTAGGCGAGCACTAAGGGTTTTTGGAAGTTCAAGCAAAATCTCATGTACTCTGTACTTGAAAGTTGGCAAAATAATAAATGTTGTCATTATTTGCTTACAGAATCTAGCAAGTGACATATAGGGTATAATGTCACTTGCTAAGTTGCAATATTACTTATTTATTACCTATCTTATTATTTGTGTATTGTATTTGCTTTGATTCTTGTTTTTTTTTTTGTTTCTTTTTAATAATTAAGTGTTTTTATTTTTATCTAATCGCAATAGATCTCTGTGGGGATGCTGTGTAAAACTCCGATCACACGTCACAAATGAACTGGATCGGCCACACGCTGCGAAAGGACCCTGAACATATGTTCAGGTGGTTGTTGACCCTAGTCAGTCCCTAGACTGACGTTGACCCTAGTCGACGTCAGTCTAGGGACTGAAATCCTCAAGGAAACAGTAAACGTGGCCGCCCTAAGTAGGCCTGGCGATGAACGGTCATCTCAGAGGCGAAGAACATAGGGAATACCTGGAGTGAATTGAAACGCAAAGCTCAAGATCGAACGGGATGGCGGCGCACTATGAACGCCCTTTGTCCCATCTAGGGCCACAGGAACTTAAGTCAAGCAATAAGTAGATCTTGTTCTTCGCTTATTTTACGGTGACAACTCCGACACAAGTATTAGTAATTACTACCTGGGGCTGCCTCAATTCTACATCTTACTGGAATATTGGAGACAATAAACATTTTTATTTTTTTATGTATTTTTGATTTGCGCCAGTGACTGAAAAGATCGTTCGGAATCGTTTGTCTTGGGATGGTCATGTAAAGAAGAGGGATGAAACGCATGTTACTATGAGTATACATGTGGATGGATGGAATGTGTGAAGAGTGATTATGAAAGAAAAGGGAGTTAGTTATAACATGACGGGTGACAGGATAAAATGGCAGAAAAGAACGTGTTGCGTGGTCCTCAAATAACACAGGACAAGGGCAGGAAGATATTAATTATATACTTTTTTAATTCTAACTACCGTTATCACTGACAGAATGTCATTTTGGTGTGGAAATTAAAATGTTCATATATATGTAATTCAAGGACGACTATAATATTTACTTTCATAGGAAAAATGGTCCTATATGATGTATCGATAGTTTGGAATACCCAGTTTCTAGTCTTGAGTTATACAAATCACTAAACAGAAATTATATATTTATCACTAGTGGTTAGGGTTTATTGTAACTAATTAATAAGTTTTCTGACTTAGTTTCATCGATGTCCAAAATTCTGCAATTATAACTTCAATATGCCTTAGTTATTTAGACATTTTTCATTGGAAGCTTTAGAAACAGAAACTTTTAACAATAAAATAGATATTTGTATTTTTCCTCAAGAACATAGTTTTGTATTTATAAATAAAAACAGATTTGAAGGTGTATTTCATAATTATATAGGAAAATGATAATCGCATCAACGGGTCAATCGCACAGTGTTCAGAAAAACCACGAAATAAGTCGCCATAATCTTTATTGCACCGTTATTAAGCTTAAGTCCTACTTTTGTACTATATACAAACGTGCCAATGCATTAACTAATAAAACATTTATTCCAACCTTAAAAATATTTACAATAGTAAAGTCTAAACAGTAACAATTTCTACTAACTACGTGCTTTGGCTAACATTACTCCATCTTTGGTTTTCTTTAATGCCAGATTAAAGTATTTAAGTACATTTCAATAAAATTACAATAAACATAACTTTCAAATGAGTCCAACTTTACATTAAAAAAAAACTTTCTAAACTGCCGAAAATGTTTCTAAATTAAAATCTGTAAATCTGTGGCTTTGAAATGTGTGACATTAGTTCAATGTATTTTAAAAATAGAAAGTTTACTTTGGAAGTCTACATTCGAATTCTACAAAATTGCTATTCAACCTCTTTAATAAAATAATTTCTAGAAAAATACTAATTTTCAATTTCAATATTACTGGCCATACTTTCGTTACTGTTCTCATTTAAATCGATATGAGTTTTTGGTTTGATTTCTGTTTTTTCTTTATCTTTTTCTTCGGAAAATTCTTTGCTATCAGTCCGTTCTACTTGACTTCTGTCTACATCACAAGGTACTGGCATACCGAAACCGGAATGTCCTGGGTAGTACATGTAGGGAAGTGGCAGGTTAGGGTAATTTACTCCCAAATGTGGTCCATACAAAGACTGTAATACTGCTTGGTTGTACGACTCTTGTAACAAAGCTTTGTACTCAGGATTCTTTGCAAAATCGACACCGTATACCCCAGCAAAGTGCTTCAAAATCGGCGAACTTTCTAATAGATTCGGTGGTGTGAACAGAGGATTTAGTGATTTGCCTAGCATTGGGTTCTGGTAGGACTTCAAGTCAGGTATACTTGGTTGTCCATTATTATTTACTAGTACTTTGACTGCAACTTTTCTAGCATGATTTGCAGCAGCCGCTGCAGCAGCAAGCATCCCATTTTCCTGCATCTGCAGTTGCTTTCTCTTAGTCTTGTACCGTCTATTCTGAAACCAGATCTTTACTTGGGTCTCTGTCAATTTCAAACTCGCTGCCAGATCAGCTCTTTCAGGTCCTGACAGGTATCTTTGCTGGCTGAATCTTCGTTCCAACTCGTATACTTGTGCGTGGGAGAAGGCGGCTCTTGATCGCTTTTTCCGACCGCCATTTTGTGAATATTCCGTGATATTGTAGTTCGGGGAATGCATCATTCTCGAGTCGTTTGTTGGTGTGGAGCATTTTCTTTGGTCGTAGTGCAGACTGAATGGTTTGTAGGTAATGTCTGAACTTGGAGAAGAGTTAGCTCGACGGATTGGGGAGCCTGTTGTGGAGGAACGGGAGTCGTAGTCATCTGTAACAATGGAGAAGAAGGTTAGTGTGTTATCTTCTCTTTTGTTTTTGATAGGAATGGAAGAAGCGGTGTTTCTTTGTTTATTGTTGTTGTACATATTATTAACGCATTCGAAAACACTGACAGCTCTAAGAAGTATCCTTACATATTATATAAGTATTAAGTAAGTAAGTATTTCCAAACAAAGTCCACCACGGCATCTGTCTGTCTGTGTGAACGCGATAAATTAAAAAACCACTGAACGGATTTCTATGCAGTTTTCACCAATAGACATAGTGATTCGTGGGGAAAGTTCAAGTTTATTAAAGTATATGTGTAAAGATTTGTAACACCCATGCGAAGCTGGGGCGGGTCGCTAGTTATAAATGAAATATATTAAAATTAATTTGCAGGAAGAATGTCTGGAAGGACTTGGGGGAGACTTTTTCCCAGTAGTGGGACAGTAATGCCTGGGTAAAAACAAACATTAATTCGGGACGATTCTGAAGCCGATAAGCGTGAGTAATTTTTTATTTATATTAATTTTTTATGAGCTTCTGCCAGCGGAATCGCCACGTGATACTAGAAAATTATCCCATTGACTGTATCTAAGCTGATACCAACTTTGTTAACGGGGTATAGCTTTCACACAGAGGTTTTTTAACACTGTTCCTTGAGGACACAGGTTATAAAAGATGTTTGTCCGTCTAGATATTGAGATTGACACTTGATGATTTGTTTTGTTTTGAAGATAAGCTACTGGGGTATGGTCAACGCTTATAACGTTATCAAATTGGCACAGTCCTTTCTTTTCTTCTAAACATCCGATTAGGCCGATAAACCCATAATCGAAATAGTTTAAGTTAGTTTGTAATACCTATATGAGCCGATATGAGCTGACATATCATTTACGTGCATTTTAGGGGGATGTCTCGTCTGTGGCACTGTTCGTAAGCGCAAAGGCCAGCTGAAGGAACACAGGTGGTTTTTAGTCGGTAAAAGACTGACACTCGCTCTCGCTCCACCCTTAGCTTATTTAAGTATTTTTACTAAAGGAAAAAAAGCTTCTATTAGTGCTGACTGGGTAATGCTCGTGCCTTTTCAGTATGACAAGAGGCCTTTGCTCTGCAGCGAGACAGGTTCAGTATGGCATTTATTAATCGCATCAGAAACCATTAGGAAAAGGCATCCACCTTTTAAGGCAAGTTGGTACCAATGTGAATTTTTTCAGTTCGAAATGTACTTTTTTAAGTTTATCCAGAACATCACTGACACCCCGTGCATCGGAAAGCACGTAGAGCCGTTGGTTGAAGCAGGATTCAAACACCGCTTTCAAATCAAACCAAATCAGGTAACCAATGTGCTCCTAATATCACTAAAAGGCCAAAATGCCGCCACCTCCAAAACTCCAAACTCATTAGGCTAGCTTCACACGATCACATGGAATCAATTAAATTGCCTATCGACGCACGCCATTCGCGTATAAAGGCGCCTACACAATGGATCCATTACGCAAATTGTCGCCGCTCATTAGAAGCGGTAAAAGGATGCGGTGGCACGAAACGTAACCGTATTTTTGCGTGTGACGCTATTGTTGAGTTCGGGGTCGTCTTTATTGTATAGTTGGCGCTTTGACGTTAATTGATGTAAGTATGAACTAAATGGGTAGGTATTACATAGTCATTGGATGTCATTTGGCGTAGTTACTGTCGAATTTGTGGTGAGTTTTGTGGTGTTGCGTATTGTCTGTTTTATTTTGGTCGTACCTATACTATCTACCTAACTGCTTTCGAGGAGTCAAAATATGTCCACAGTCGTAAATAGTGTGTCTTCTTTGTCATTATTTCAGTCTTAAATTTTTGTACCTAATAAATTACTTACAAATAAAAATGACATTTAATCTCTTCGTAAAAGAAAATACCTTATGCGAATCTAGAATCTAGAATATTAAATAAACTATTCAAGAATAATCTAGGTAATAAGTTGATTAAATTCTAATTTCTTTCATATTAACATAATAATACCTAGATAATGACTTAGTCTTTGATTGCGACCCTGGGTCACACAAAAATCCAATCACAAAAATTTACATTAAAACTAGACAATTTGGCAGCGAACTACAAACCTAGTAATTACTAAATTGAAAGGCTGAATGGCTTTAAGCGTCATCACTTATTATAATGAGGGGGTCGCGTAATCGCGCGAAGTGACGATTAAGTGGCGATGTCGCGGGGACGTACGACGCGTGACCGCGCGGCGGTGCGGCTGGTGGGATGGTGTGAACGCACCATTACTTTCATTGTCCAACGGGAATTAGTGAAGCGTTTGAATTTAGAAAAATCGATAGTTGGAGTTCGCTTGTTTTAAATTATGCAAGTGTTTTGTTGTCTCTCAAGTGTTTTAAGAAGGTAGAAAATTATCTTGATTTGATCCAAGTATATTCAAGATAGCAGTGGTGGTTCAGTGGTAACGGCCTCAACCATCTAGGGTTCAAATCCAGGCTGGCGATTTATTTTGCGTAATTTATTATAACACTTTTACATTTAAAAACAGTGAATGAAAACCTTGTAAGAAAAAATGTCCTAGAACCAAAAACTTGAGAACAATGGGACATCCACCACACTGAGCCCGCGTGGTGGTTAACCATCCATTCCCTCTCCTAGAAAGGAGGCATGAGTCCCAGCAGAGGGAATATTGTAGGGCTGATTATGTTGTGTATGTATGTTTTGACCCTAATATGGTCGATTTTCGGCTTTATATTCGAACTCGATGTTGAAGAATGCATTTTGATTTCGCACGCTGATTTATAACTAATCCTTGCGTGAAGAGAGCTTTGAAGATGATCTACATTGTCTCCTTGTCCTAAGTATCGGTCCACTTAAAAGTTTTCGCTTTGTGCGAAAAGACCACTCATTATGCACTTGTATGCTTTATATACAATGGTTTGCAATAAAATAAGTAATATTAGTTAATTAGCCTTAAGAATCGCCAAACTTAAGTAGCTCAGTAGTCGCAAACTTGCGTTCTAGGGCTCCTGGGGTTCATTTTTACTTAACCCATGGCCCCAGTAGACTTTGACTTTGCTGGGACCCTACCATTTGCTGACATCTCCTTGAGGCACGCGTGAAACACTACGTGCCGTCGACGACTTGAGCTCGGTCCGAACGGATACCGGCCGACTGGACGGCATGCTACCCATTGTTCGCAGTCCGCAAGCCTGCAGCTACGGTAACTGGAAATCGGGATCGGGATCCTGGCGGCTAGGGCGTGAAGGTCGTTCCCTCGCGCGTGCGGCTGCCTCGGTTGCTAGCATTACTACTTCGCAGAAGGAGGCGACCGCCTGCCATTCGAACTCGCTCCAGACCATGGCCTGTACCAGGGCTCGGCGCGAGAAGTCGTTGCCGCCGATCGCTCCCACGAGGACACGGTGGTGCCCAGCCCAAGCAGGGCACATCACTGAGTGACATAAGCTTTATATTATCTTCTTTGCTTAGCACTGGCCGTTTTTAAGGTATACACCATCTTTGACGTAAATAAACTCTTTTTCTTTCTTTCTTTACTTTGACGCTACCAGAAGCTAGTAGTAACTAAACCCAACTTCGAAAGTTAAGATAAATTTTCGATGTTGGGTTTAGTCACTAATAGAAGCAATTTTTTATTATGGCATAAAATCTTATTGATTCTTTTTTTAGCAAACATTTATATGTCTTCTATAGCCTGTACATATTAATAAAATTTAAGTGCCTGTTTATAGCATCTAAATATATATTTTTTACTAAGAGAATATATCGATATATATCTACAGAATATATCGATATATATTCGACACATAATTACATATAACAAAAATGCCATTTTTTTTTGTCTGTTTATTCGACAATTTTTTCTGGCTAATTTCCTAAATTTTGACCGGAATTTCCCTGGTCGATGACTGCGATATTATAAACAGTAATTTAGGCCAGTTTTATTTAAAAAAAAAAATTAGGGTTGCGCGCAAAAAATCTTCTTGAAATTTTAACCAAATGGCATAGTGTTGTTTTATTCTAACTTTTTAAAGTGGACGATGTCGCGGGCCCCAGTAACTAGCTGTTATAAATAAATAATATCTATCAAAATAAGTCGCAAATGGATGACTGAGCTTTCCAAACCGCGTCAGCATTATATAGTACAAATCCTACTTACAACACAACAACACGTCAATCATCCATTCCTAATGTGTTTTAGTCAGATAATAATAGTGCACTAATACACAATAATACAAATACGCACTTATAAACTGCTTCATCATTGCACTTAACTAAGAGCATTAGCTGTGCTGTGCTCCGCTGTTTCACCCTCCTCCGCGCTACCCACTTCGTTTTTGCTTAGCATTCTATTTTTTAGCATATTTTTGGCTGGCCTGTTGGTCTAATGGTTAGTGACCCTGACTGCTAGGCCGGAGGTCGTGGGTTCGATTCCCACCCAGGACAAATGTTTGTGTGATGAGCACGATCATTTGTTCTAAGTCTGGGTGTAATTTATCTATAATATGTATGTATTTAGAAATATATTAGTATGTTTATCAGTTGTCTAGTACCCATAACACAAGTTCTGCTTAGCTTGGGACTAGACGGCGTTGTGTGATAGTTGTGGAATATTATAATTATATTATTATATTCTTTCTGACTTATTTTCATCTTACTCACAGGACATGAGCTCTTAACGCGACCCATTTTACGAATAAACTGAACTGTTAAGAGCCGGTTGTAGTTATTATGTAGATTAGTATTTTGAAGGTACCGGCCCGAGGCTATGTCGACTTCGCGGCCCCATAACAGCGGAAGTGTAATCTCAAATATATATACACGTTTAAAATTGTAAGTTAGGGTCAAAATTGTGATTTTTTTTATCGAGCCAACTAATTCTTATCATGGTTTTGATTTTTACCCAGCGGTTGGTCATACGGTCAATTTTAATAAAATACCCAATTTTCATAGTGTTCTCTTTTATATTTGTAGATTTAAAAAAGTTCAAAATTAGTATAACCTTGCCTTAAAGGGATGGAGCTATATAGAGGGTAGGTATCTCCATCACTCTCGCTCGCACACTAAACATTTTAACACGTCATGGTACGTAAGGCCCCAGCTCTTAATTAAGGACTACAGCTTGATGTTAAATAATTCATAACCTTTCTCAAGAATTGAGCTATTAAAATAATGTTCCAAATCTGTCTGTCAGTTCCTGAGATAATATGTAAGTGCGATCGAACAGACAGTCTATATTATTTAATTTGGTTAAAAATTGTGTCAAATTTCAAGTTTATTAACCCAAGAAATAAGAATCTTCCATACAATCTTTGTAACCCACTAAATTGTTATATTTGGGGTAGTTCTAAAAACAAATAATGACAACATTTATTATTAAGGTACTTTGGTGACTATTTGTGTTAACTGCTAACTGTCAAGTATTATAGGTGGTGGTACACGGAATGGGATTTTGTATATAAACGAAATTCCCTCTTTTCACCCCGTCACAGGTAGAATTTCCAAAAGCCTCTTCTTAGTGCTCGCCTACGTCATATAAGGAAGTCTTGTGCAAAATTAGATGTTCCTAGTGACAGCGCCAGCGGCGGCGGCTACAGTGTGTGTGTGTGTGTGTGTATGTCAGTCAGTTAGTTTCTGCTCTTATATTTAAAACCAGAAACTGCCAGCGGCTTCGCCCGCGTGTAAGTAGCTTTCTCCATACAAACTTTGGGCCCACTTTTCATTCCCTTAGGGGGTGAATTTTGAAAAATCCTTTTTTAGTGCTCGCCTACGTCATAAAAGGAAATCTTCTGTAAAAATTCACGCTCATAGTCCCAGTAGTTTCCGCTGCCATGTGCGTTTATATGTCAGTCAGCCAGTCAGTTTCCCATTTTATAAATATATATAGATAGAAGATAGATTACAATGTGTGAGTGTTGCCTATTTTTGATGTAACCTTCAAGACTTTTAAGTGGGCGAGAATCTAAATAATGATTAGGATACGATGGTTGGAGTTAATGACGTAAACTAAAGGATTGCAAAGGGTAAAAAAATAATTTTAGGAAAATAGCATTTTTTCACTTGGCAATGAGAAACGGATTGCGAATTGTGATGTTTATTTATCTATAACAAGGTATTTATTTATTATTTTTATATGATCCGTGTTGTTGACAAAATGTATTGATTATGGCTATCACCTTTGATTTTTTAATTTTGTAGTCATTGGAAACATGCATTTTGGGTGCCAAGTCAATTTCACTTTTGGAGATATTATATTTAATAGCGAATTTATTATCAGAACATTAGATTCTTATGAGTGTGACTCTTGCGATAAATATCTAAGTATTCTAGCACAACGATCAGTTACAAAATGAGACAAATTAGCCAGAGCTTAGAATAAGTTTTAAGACAGAAATACAACTAGAAAATATTAGAATTTACGAATGGTTATTTTTTAATAGCCTTATATGAATATCAGAAACCAACCTGATAATTCCGTGACAGGATACTGGTTCTTTCTCGACATGTCCAGCGCCCCATCACCACTGAAGTCTCGGTAGCCATTGCAGTCATCGTAATACTTCAATCCCTTCTCCAAAGACTCCTTCTTAACGGCATAACCATCCTCCTTACTAAAACAACTGGCCGGTTTGCCCAAAAAGTTCACCTTCCCGCCAAAACTCTCCGCACAAAACATTCCATTTTCAAAATCGCACTTTCCCTCGTTCTCTTTCGTCAAAATGTCATTTATCGAAAATGGTGTCGTCAAATTAGGCTTCTCACAATCTTGTAACGTTAAAGTGTCTTTGAAATTCTTTAATTTAGATTCCATTTTTATTAAAAATTCAAACACATGAGTTTACACTTCACCGCGCGGTCCCGTCTCACCGCAAAAGCGTTCCTCAAACGAATAAACTTTGGGTGATAGATTGCCCGCCCGTTTGACGTGTTTAAGCCTTAGAGAGAGACGGAGCGATACAGCTACTACTAGTATTCGTTCAAGTTAGAGTAGGACAGCGATACTTAAGGCGGTCGTTTTTTAAAAAAGCTCCTGAAGTAGCGTAAGTAGTGGGGATCGTTGAGTTTTTCTTAAAGATGTTTACGTGGATGCGATTTGATCGCTTAGGTCACATGCAGATTATGATGTTGTTGTGTAGTGGCCGCTGTGTGAAATTTCTCAACAGTAAATTGGCGGCTAATTTCATTGAGATGTTGGGATATTAGGAATATTATAATTGACATAGATTGTTTTGTATGTAGTATGCTGTTTGTTTACAGTTAGGAATACCTGAAACAGTCTTTTGAGATGGCAAATCATCCAATGTTCTCACGATCTAGGGTGGATCGTAAGTGCGTGTCAGACTTTACTTACTAAAACTACACCTGTGTCCTTCAGTTGCTCTTTGCGATTTAGGACGGTGGGTTTCCGCGTCAGAAATTCCTGGCAGCCTTACTTAATATGGTATTAGATAATTTTACGTTGTACAATACATACGACCTTAAGTAATAGTAATTTACCTTATGGACTATAGCAAAAGTTTACTCATGAAATTATCTATTATCTAAAATCTTGCTGATAGTTCTTAGGTAACTGAAACATATACTTACTATAAAGCATCTCGTAGATCTTTCCACCCAAAATTTTGAAAGAAATCTCTATATGCATCAACCTTTCGACAGAACATTTTGAATAAACGCAAAAGCCAATCAAACAATTGTTATGCTAGTTAGATTAACTGTTATCAACCTTTCAGCTAATAGTATCATAATAAATTATCAACTCAGCAGCCAATCCGCAAAGACCCCACTATGTCACTGCACCGTCCGTCTAATCCAATTTCCTTAGGCGCCCGCCGTTAACGCGCGCTTTATCTGTAAGTACTTGACAAGTGTCTATCTATCCCTTTCGCACCTCCACCCATCGCCCATGCCCTAGTTTCCCCGTCCCTTTTCCTCATTAGAATCAACCAATCAGGTTCGAGCTCCTCTTGTGACGGACCAATAAAAGAAGTGGGTGAGTGGAAGTGTCAACATAAATTTTCTTTTTTAATTTTTAGTTGCGGAAAATTCGTTCTTATGTTTTTTGTTGAGCGGTTGAGCGTGATTTGTATTGGAAGCGGTCGCGATGGTTCCGTGTTTCTTTAGAATTTGTGGTTTATTTTTAGAGTAGACGGTAATGATTTTGTTGAAGTGAAATTGAGAGAACGAAGATTTCAACGTGATTAAGTTTACAGATTAATTATTATTAATGTTCGTTAGTTAAATACTTAGAAGAGAATCGCTCTGAAAGTTTATATTGTAAGTGCTTACACGGAAAGTTTGCTGCGACAAAATTATACCTACTTAGTTGAGTTAGGCTCGCCTTGGTATAAATTGTGAAATTACTGTTCACTACCTATGTTAAGTTTTAGTGTAATTTAAATAATTAAAAATAAAAATAAAAGTTATTTATCAAAAAAAAAAAAATAGGTAGATACATTATTTCTTGTTTAAAGAAAGTTAGGAAGCATTAACTACTTAGCTGATAATCTATCCCAAATAGAAAGTTAGAACCCCATAAGTATAATTACTTATATTTGATCCATTCACAAATTATATTCAAGAATTTCCCTTTTAATATTGGCACACGTTGAGCGACTTAATTTTCACAATTTTCAACACAACCAATTTTCAAGAATTCTTTAATACTTTAATACAATTCTCTTTCGCAAACATGAAACCCTGCTGAATACATTAAAAAAAAATAATTTACTCATAATTCAGAAATACTTAATACAAAGAGCACATTACATCAAATGAATTGACCCAAATAAACCACTTAACCTTAATACCAAAGACAATAAAACCCGAATTAAACCTCCACTTAATAATCGAGTGGATTATAATCGATGCTCGCTCGATTGATTGATTATATTATCGACTAACTTTGTCCCGCGGTTTTACTCGCCGTTTAACTTTTTATTCGACAACTAAGGTCTAAGTACTAGGGCCTAGAGGGCTCTAGGCCCAAGTTAGTTGGGCTCAGAGTTACTTGCTAACACAAGGTTAAAAAAATACGGCGCGTATGTGTTCCACACGCGCCTCAAGTAGATTTCAGCAAAACCGTAGGGACCCAGCAGGGTCGAAGCCTACTGGGGCCATGAGTTCACTTCTGAAAGGAAAACCCTGGAACGCCAGGCAAAGAAGGACCGTAGGAGTGGGTTTTAGTCAGCAAAAGTTTGACACGCTCCCTCCGCTCTCGAGCGTGAGAAGTCATTGAATGATTTCGGACCTAAAAAAAGGTTAAAAAATAACAATTTATATGTAAAAATGGGCATATTTTCAGTAGAGCCGGTTTTGAAATAATTCAATATGTTAAGTACCTACCTAATTTGTGAATTAATTTAAACTGTTTTTTTTTTTTTGTATTATACAATCAATAATTGCCGTATCGTTGTAGACGATTACGTTTACCTGGAACAGACGGTCCAGTTGGGAAGATCTAACTTCAAGAAAGAGATCAATCGTCGAATCTGACTCGGCTCGGCAGCGTTCGGGAAACTGCGCGATATCTTCTCGTCCAATATACCACAGTGTCTCAAGACGAAAGTCTATGACCAGTGCGTGTTGCCAGTGATAACATATGGCCCCGAAACGTGGTCGCTTACAATGGGCCTCATCAAAAGACTTAAAGTCACCCAAAGGGCAATGGAAAGGGTTATGCTCGGAGTTTCCTTGCGTGATCGAATCAGGAATGAGGATATCCCCAGGAGAACCAAGGTTACCGACATAGCACGAAGAATCGCCAAACTAAAGTGGCAATGGGCAGTGCCGAAAGGTTCTGGAATGGCGACCACGTACCGGAAGACGTAGCGTTGGAAGGCCTCCGACAAGGTGGACCGATGACTTGGTAAAGGTTGCGGGAGTCCGATGGATGCGAGACGCACAGGACCGTTCATTGTGGCGACACTTGGGGGAGACCTATGTCCAGCGTGGACGTATTTCGGCTGAAATGATGATGATGATGATGACAATCAATAATCAGTTTTAGATTACAGTTCCAGACGTTGGATGTGAAAAGAAATAATAATATTTATTTTATAATAGGTACACGTTTTACTCCAAAAATATGTTACGACTCTATGCTTAGGAGGTATCGATTTCTAATATATAGATAATGGTTAAAAACTAACTCGGAGTTAATAAAATGACTCTGGATAACAATAACAACAACAACAACTGCAACTTAACAACAACAACAATTCAACAACAACTTGTGCAACTTTTCCTAAGGGCCGTAGCGTAGCGGGCTGCGAAATAGTTCGAAAGAGTTGCCCTGGCCCTGGAACAGAAAGGGAAACTGAAAGCGTTTCTTCTGCCTGAATCCAAAACAGAAACCTACAGAACTGGCCATGAGGTGGCTGGTCATGCCGGTGAAGACCAGCGTAAAATGAGGACGGCGTGATGAGTCTACAGCCACTCTTCAAACAGAAGACTTACCGCCGCTATTCTGGCATTCCAATAACATCACGGAACAACCCTTTTTTATTGAGATTGGAAAATCCTTATTTAATTAATTTTCCACCTCAATAAATGTGTGATGTAATTTGACCTTCTTCCAAATTTTCTTTTCAGGTTCGATAAGTTCCCGAGATTGGCTCGTGCAAACAAACAAACTCTTCAGCTTTATTATGTTAGTATAGATATAATATCGATATCGCTGGCTCACCGCAAACACACCACTTATGAACACTTAGCTCTGACCACTTATGAAGGTATAGACGTAAGAATGGATAGACAAGATTGGGTGATAATTGAAAAAAGTAGATGGTCAGTGGTGGTAGTAGGTGGTCAGCGTAGACTCTATAAGAAAACATTAGTTTTTTACTTAAAAAAAAACGAATTAAAAAATAGAAATTAAATTAAGCCAATGGCAGCTAAGAGATGACCAGTCTCAACTGACGAAGAACCACTGTTTTTATTTTATTTACTAGTTACCTAATGCATTTTTGTAGATCAATCAATGGTCATAACAATGCCAGCTGTGATATACCGCTCCTGCCACCCGACAGTTTTGTTAAAGTTGTCTTCATGTGCGAAATTGCTATCACATTAAGGTTTGCTATAAGAAAACTCAGAGGGTTAAACTCACCTGTGTAGTTACAATGACTGTTCTGATGAAAATTGTTTCTAAAGTTGTGTGAGCAAGATTAAAGAATAATATTTTCGAAAAATTGAGAATTTTATATTACGTTACTGGCGCCCCGCCCAGCTTCACACGGGTGTTACCAATCTCTGACTTCTTTGCTTTTCTCTACTACCACCTCGGGCGCCCCGAGGTAAAAAAAAACGCATAATAAATAAAAAAACTGTTTCTGGATTTTTCTAGGAAAAACAAAGATTTCAATATTATTCAAGCTGTACAGACGTATGTACATACGTCTACAATCGGCCTTCGAGGGGCTACATTTAAACTTTTCTTATGAATGACTATATGTCTATGGTTAAAAAGGCATGAAAATCCGATCAGTAGTATTTGTGTTTACCGCGAACAAACAGAGGCAGTGAAGGACTTTGTTTTGGGCAGAATTGAAGAAAAAACGTGTTGCACCGACCCCAAATAACACGAGACAAGGGCAGGAAGATGATCATGATGTTGGTACTTAAATATCTTTTGGAAACAGCTTATTTAAAACTTCACTATAAAAAACTAACTCTCTTTCTAACTCTCGAACAATCGGATAAAAAGAGAATCCAGCTTTAAGTGTTCTTGGGTCTATGGCACCACTTGATGGCAACCGATATCCTGAGCGAACATCATCTAAATGAAATATAAAACGATTCCAACAGCATCCTTATTTGTGAGTAGCTTAGTGGTACCATGGTAGTAGGTACCATAATGTAGAGCTATCTGTAGCTATAGTACCTACACTCTATGTTAAGTGATTCCTGGATTCACACTAATATTAGATAGGCTAAAGTTTGTGAGTGTGTAGGTACGTCTGTTTTTGTGCTTCATCATGCTCGAACGGCTGAACAAATATAGATGAAACTTCGTACACGGGTGTGTAAACCATGTCCTGGAATAGCAAATAGGACACTTTTGACCCCGGGGATTATTTTTCCTAAGGGATAATTTTCTAATATCAAGCAGCTAGTATTGATATAATTTGGAAGTTTACTAAAACTGAAATAAAAGCCTATTCACTACTACAAATATCTTCTACTCTGGGTAGAGCGAGAGGGAGTGTCAGGTTTTTACTTACTAAAACTTACCTGTGGTCCTTCAGTTGCCCTTTGCGTTCCAGGGCGAAGGTACTTAATTCTGTAAAAAAATTGGCCTTAGCAGGCTTCGTAAACAAACGACGAACGACGAGGGGTCGACCGAAGAAACAATGTAGGGATTGTATGTAAAAAAATTATGGTTAGAAGTACCTAATAGAGGTGACTCTCTAGACGACGGCTAAACACGATGTATTAAAGGCATGCGGTGCCAATCACAAATCCTAGTTTTTTTTTCTTATTATTAACCTATTTTGTGTCCCACAGCTAGGCAAAGGCCTTCCTTTCTCCTTCCAAACCTCTCTGTCTAAGGTGATCTCTGGCCAAGTTTTCCTCGCAAACATGATCAGATCGTCACACCACCTTCGAACCCAAATACATTGGAATAAAAACAAGGGGATGATGATAGATGAGCACTGATGGCCCTGATTTATACCGAGTTGTACTTTTTTTCTTCGATGGGAAAATCATCCAATGACATCCCCCACTCTTGGCCGGGCTGGAGATAGTGTACTCGACGTCGCTGTTCCAAATCCAGGCAGCCGTTTAATAAACCAAAAAAAAAAAATGTATATATAAATACTATGTATAATTTAGTTCATCACCACTGCTCTCAAACGGGGAAGGAAAACATGATGACGACCGGCATGTCCTAGAACTAAAAATTCGAAGACATCCATCCATCAACTGGGCCGCGTATTTGATCACGGCCCATTTTCTCTCCTAGAGAAGAGGCCTGAGTCCCAACTGAGGTAACATTATAAGGCTGATAAGCATATACAGATGCTAATGCTTATAGATTTAAATATGGATAGTTAATTATATTGACTAACTATCTACTCATACTGATTAATTTAATCCAAGCAATACAATATATGATGCAACATAATCTGCTACGCATTTACTTAACATTGTTTTACGAATATCTATCTATTACTTTTGATTAGTTCGTCAATTGATTTTCAAAGAGTAGGACCGGAAGCAGCCTCTAAACAAGATAGCGATTGATCATTTCTTCTTCGACGCTTCAAACCCTTCATTCAAACTATTCAAATTAAGAACATCAATAGCTTTTCACTTATAAACCAATCAGAATATCAAACAAAAGAAAAAAAGTGCCCTTCAGAACCGAAAAATCAATGAACGAACATCCAAACAGCTTCACTTTCAAACCAATTCGATTTTTAAACAAAGAAAAAATAGCCACTTACTTAACAAAGGAGTTCTTAATTGAATCGAATAGAGGTGTAATTGATTCAGTCGATCGACTTACAAAAGATAATCGAGTGATCACAAAAGAAAGAGTCTTGATGTGTTCCGGACTGTTCGTGTGCGTGCACCGTGTTGTGTTTGATGAGGGGAGCGGTATTTGCATTTGAGGGAATGGATTTCGTTCTTTTATAAGGATATTCTGCGTAACGGAAGACGCAGCGTTGGAAGGTAAACCGATGATTTGGTTAGAGCGGTGGGCATCCTATGGATGCAAAATGCACAAGATCGGTTGTTGTGGCGACCACGACACTTGGGGCGGGTGTATGTTCAGCTGTGCACGTCTTTCGGCTATGTTGATAATTATTATAGAGATGAACCTGATGATTATTGGTGTGTTTTTAAAGAAAATAATATAGGTAGGTAGATACTTACTGTACATGACGTTGGTAGGTACTATCTTATCTAAGAGGGAACCCTCATATACAGGAGTTGTAGTTTTGAAGTCAATTACCACAGTGTATTTACATAAACATATTAGAAACATAAACATACATTGAGAGCAGTGGTGGCCGAGTGGTAACGGCCCCGACTTACGAGTTGTAGGTTGCGGGTTCAAACCCAGCCAGGCGCATTACTTTGTGTAATTTATTTCAGCACCACTGCTCTCAAAACGGAAACCGGCATGTCCTAAAACCAAAAATTCAAAGACATGAGTAGTATATTATTGGGTTCTCTGGATCAACGGAAATCAATAAGTCCAGTTATATAGAACTAATACCATTCACCCACAATCTATTCAAATAGATGAAAACAGGGGTTATTGAAAAAAGAGTAACATCGAATTAAAAATCTTCAGATTTTGAAAAGTAGATATACCTTCGCAGAGAAGCGCAGGTAAACTTTTCAAAATCTGAAGATTTTTAATTCGATGTTACTCTTTTTTCAATAACCCCTGTTTTCATCTATTTAAATAGATTGTGGGTGAATGGTATTAGTTCTAAATAACTGGACTTATTGATTTCCGTTGATCCAGAGAACCCAATAATATACAGTTGAAAACTTAATTACTTCTTATCTCTAAAAAGGGGGAAAAAAAAAACAACAATTGCTAATCATTAATTTTGTCTTTTATTAATAACACTATGTCTCTATATGATTTATAAACATCGTCCATAAACATGTTTTTGACAATATATTGCACACATAATTCGGAATGACACTTGCAATTTAACAATTCTGCAGGTAGATTTTCCACATCATATAACTCAATTCGTATCAGAAAACTTAATTACTTCTTATCTCTAAAAAGGGGGAAAAAAAACAACAATTATTTTCTGGTTAGTCAGGTCTTGAGTAAATATAATCTCGCCACTAGCATTCTTGAAAATAAGTTTAGAATTGCCTTCCAAACCAAATTTCGATGAATGAAGCATTCTGTCAATTTTAATTTAATTTATTTAATATATTCTCTCTCTCTCTTGTTGAAGCAAGCATTGATTAAAATTGAACCATCACACTACAATGCTGAGAGTTTAATGCTGAGATGGAGATATCGATGGCCCCACCGAATAAACGTGCAAGAGTTCTTACACGATTTTTTTTTTATTTCATTTTTCGTTTCTTTTGCCTATCCTGCATCTACTTAATTTTTTTTATGAATTTTAGACCCAAAACAAGGCCTATTCTAATAGTGTGTTTTTTTATTCTAGGGAAATAGTTTATTTAAAAATTATAAGAATAATAGTTTATGCTTTCATTACATGTTTTTTGAGTCGTCTAGTACACAAGAATAAACATATTAAAACCTATAGGCGTTTCAGACGATTTGTGATTGGTTTCGACTTTGGGTAATGTCGTCTTACACGTTTATTCGTGTAGAAATGTATGCAAATTTTATTATTAATGTTTTATTCCACGAAATTGAAATTTTAATATAAATGGGTTATTAAAACTAAAGTATTGCATTATCTCTTACTATAATATTTTATTTATAACAATTCGTATTATAGCTTCCAACATTAATATTCTTTGCATATTAGTTTAAGTTTATTTCTAGTAACGGTAAATTAACAAATGTTTACCCGGTAAATTTTATTGCAATCGTACGTAACATTAGAAAGGGGTACGCGGTTTTTTTTTGAGTGGAGAAATCATCTATTGATATCCCCCGCTCTTAGACGGAGCGGGAAATAGTGTCAGACTTTCACTGACTAAAAACCCACTCCTGTTCCTTCTTAGCTATTTTTCCAGGGCCCCAGGTATCTTTTTCGCATCACCCATGGTCCCAGTAGGCTTCGACCCTGCTGGGCCCCTACGGTTGCTGACATCTCCTTGAGGCACGCGTGGAACATTACGCGATGACGATTTGGGTTACCGACCGTCGGACGGCGAGCTACCCAATGCTCGTCGTCCGCAAGTCCACGCCTGCGGTGGCCGGAAATCGATATTGGAATTCCGGTGGCTGGGGCGCGAGGGCCATTGCCTCGTGCGTGCACGTGCGGCCTCCTCCTTTGCTAGCATTACTGCTTCGCAGAAGGAGGCGACCGCCTGCCACTCTTCCTCGCTCCGGACCATGACCTGTACCAAGGCCCAGCGCAAGAGATCGCTGCCGCCGATCTCCCCCACGAGGACACCGTTGTGCTCTGCCCAGGCGGGGCACACCTCTACCGTATGCTCCACAATGTCCTCCGGGCGGTCCACACAATAGTGACACCCAGGCATTTCTTCCGCACGAATCCGATGCAGGAACCTCCCGAATCCGGTGCAGGAACCTTCCGAACTTATCATGTCCGGTGAGGACCTGCGGCATGCAGAAGGCGAGGACGCCGTGAGGTCTTTCCAGCCACGCCTCAAAGAGGGGACTTACCGCCATAATTATGGCGGGCCCAGCACTGGGTTGCGACAGTCGCTGTCGCCATTCCATTCCACCCGAAAGCAGCGGAGTTTCGCCCCTGCGTTACATCTCCACGCGCAGATCGTGCATGCGTGCAAAGACTGTTGCCACCAAATCCCACGGGGCCAGCAAGGAAGCTCGCCGCTTCGCGGGAAACCGTGCAGTATCCCCGCACCATCCGGATGGCCATGACCCTCTGGCTTGCGTTCAGCTTGGCTACCGGTCGCTTTCGTAGCGACGGCGCCCATACCAGCGCTCCATAAAGGGCCATGGACCGAACGAATCCTGCATAGAGCCTCCGGCAGGAGTCGTTTGAACCTACGGTTTTGTTGACTTCTCCTTGAGGTGTGCGTGGAACACTACGCACCGTTGACTACTTGGGCTCGGTCCAGATGGTTAAGGCGAACTATGCATTGCTCGCCGTTCGCATGCCCTCGCCTATCGTGGCTGGAAATCAGGGTCGGAATCTCGGCGCCTGAGCGGTCCACACAATGGTGACAACCGGGCGTTTCTTCCGCACGGATCCGGTGCAGGAACCTCCCGAACTTACCATGTACGGTGAGGACCTGCGTCATGCGGAAGGTGAGGACGCCATAGTGCCTGCTACGGCGTCCTCACCTTCACCGGTATGATGATCAATTTGCTACACCTTGTTATAGGGATACATTATAGGGATTCGATTATTGAAAAGTATTGCAGAAATAAAAAGTATTTCTGTTCTCTTTAATTTATTTCAGAAAGTTTGACATGTCAGTCACGAAGTTCCTTTCCTATTGATGCTATATTAATAATAATAATAATATTTCCACAATATTCCACAACTATCGCACAACGCCGTCTAGTCCCAAGCTAAGCAGAGCTTGTGTTATGAGACAACTGATAAACATACTTATATATTTCTAAATACATACATATTATAGATAAATTACACTGTTGATAAATTTGTCTGGACACAGAACAAATGATCGTGCTCATCATACAAACATTTGTCCTGGGTGGGAATCGAACCCACGATCTCCGGCATAGCAGTCAGGGCCACTAACCACTAGACCAACAGGCCAGTCGAATATTAGAATATTAGAGTTCAATAGAGTCAACTCAGATTACGAAGAGGGGAGCCATAGAAATTGCAGGTTGTCTGTTGTTATTTATCCAGCTCACGTTGAATTAGGAATTAAAAATATATTTTTAATTCCTAATTCAATAGAGAAGGGTCGTAGCCTATAAGAAAGTGACTCTATGATTGCTGCTATCGAGCGTTCAAAGAAAAGTCATATTATATAGAATCTCGATCGAATGTATTAGGTACTTGATAAAGAATGCTAAAGTTACTGGGCACAAGTACCTAGTAAAACAAATGACACAAAATGATTTTGTGGATTTTAATGAGTTAGTAAAGGGGAAGAATTGGTTAAAGGACACAAACGGCGATAAAATTTACTGGAGCAAAATAAAAGTAGTAAACTTCTCTCATGACCATCCTAATACAATTTACTGCAGGTATAGTTTGGAAGATGAATTATGAGAGATGCAAATCATGATAAGGACTAACTCAAGCGGCGTGGAGAACCTACAGAAGATGCTAAAAGCTTAAAACTAGCGTACACTGGAATGTTACTTAAATCACTTCCGTTATTTAAGGATTTGATGTCTTTGTGATTCAGGAGCAATACCAAACCATTATCAAAGTTTGTATATAAATCTACTGCCATTGGATAACTCCATTGCGGTCTCCAATGATAGTGAAGAGGAGGACTAGTTTTTTTAATATTGCAATTTGTTATTTTTTTTTAATCAAGAAGACTAGTACTTTGTGTTCACGTGCATAAATACATGATTATGTATTTTTTATTCATTAAAATATCAGTATTATATTTCATCTTTTTATAAAATTATTTTTATCATTATACCATGCATTAGCAAAGATGTATTACACAAATGAAAACTGATCTTATTAACACTAATATAAATGCTTACGATCTTTCCAATCATATAATAGCAGAACAATGTACTGTAAAAAAGCGTGTAAATAGTTATAGCTGGGTCCAACAACAAACTTGATTTACGGAGAATAATAGTGTAACCTTGCAGTGCGTTTTATTTGTTGAGTTTTATTACACGAATAAACGTGTAATAATTATTACTGAGACCTAGTCATGCGAATTTCACCAGAGTAAAAATATTAAATAGTTTTTCATGAATTTCTTGAAACTCGTTGAAGTTTTTAAAGAAGTATATATAAAAGTCTATAGTTTATTTTTTTATCTTTAATTTGATTATGCATTATATATACCAATTTACAATAACATGAGCGTTATTGAAGTTTAAACGTTTTTATTTTTTGCTGAAAAGTTGTCACTTTTCTCTTACACGTTTATTCGGTGGGGCCATCGATATGTGTATTTAATTATATATTCTTTTCCTTTCACAGCGTTCAAGTAAAAACACTCAGGATAATGTATAGCATGCTGCATCCAAGGATCATCATAAATCTCCCAATCTTTGATAACACCTCCACATGAGAAACATGCTGCAATATCATTTATACCATTTCCATAATAAAAGAATCCCGCGTCAGCCATTTCCCTCACTAATCTTTTCTTTTGATTAAACGTCCTCCAGTAATAATTAAATGAAAATTCACGCATTTTGAACATGTTATACATGTCATATCGAGGTTTGTATTCATTTTGAGACATGTTCTATTAACTTTCTAGTTCAATTATAAACGTTCAATGGTATCGTCCAGCGTTTGTCAATAACTTATAAAGACCGGACAGAGGTGGGCGGAGGGGAATAGAAAACTTTAAGATGCGTTTTACCTAACTATAGAAATAAAACAAGAAACTATTTATTTTAGAATTTTATTATCAAAGCACCACTTATTTAAACACAATACATTTTTTAAAGCACATACAGAGTCATGATAAATACAGTTATATAAATCTTGAGAATACTTATATAGATCGTATAAACTTATCAAACTAGAACATCCTTTATCTTCTAAATTGAATATATTAGAATTACTGTTTTCTAAAATATGCTTTAACCACAACACTTTTTCTGAACCTTTAACGTAGATACATTTATCTCTTAAAATATCTATAACTAAATTCTGATAATTAGGGTAGGGTACAAATCCTTCACGCCAATGTATCTTTCTGTTACGTTCAATCCAACAAACATGTTTTTTTTCATGTTTCGTTAATTTTGAAAATGGAAATGGTGGCTTAATTAAAAACACTTGTAATGTTTTATTATACAATATAGCGATTTCTTTTATTATAAATTCATTTGTTTCTGTTTTAAAGCCTTGAATATCCACAATAGCTATCATGACAATCTGCGCACAATGTTGCTGAGAGGTTTGTATTCTACGAGTCGATCGTTTATAATCAAACAATATGCAGTCGTCTTATCTGGTAATGCTGTGGAACATTCAATTTCCAACCTCACGTCCACTGGACCTGTTTTCAGGCTATCGTTTTGTCTTGAGCAGTCTAAGATAAAAAGAGGGGCTTTTTCTTTGAACTCCTTTAGGTCAAGCAACGGGTCTACTGGACAGTTGTAATACGACTGACGAAATTTCACAAACATTTCATATAATATACTATATTTGTTCTCAGAATACTTTAAACCTAAAGGTTCATATGGATAATATTGTGAATTCAAAAAGAGTGTAACGTTTGTTACTTCACAATGATCGAATAGTGAACTGTCTTTAGTTTTATTATTTTTTCGATTTGTTTGTAAACAAAAAATTACATATCTGGGTTTTTCCAATTGTGAAGCAGTTTTAACTGACCAAGAATGCTTTGTGGTTTTAGGTAGTAACGGATATTCATATAAATCCCAATTTCTAAACGCCATCTGAATAGGTTTATCTCTTTCTAAATGTTTTAAAAGTGACAGTCTTTCTCGGTCTGATACTTTTATGTGTGGCACCCTCCACTGAACTCTTTGCACGTCTATTTGAAAATTAACAATATCATCAGAAAGGATAACGCTATTTAAGTTAGTATTGCTTCTGTTCAATATAAGTTCATGTTTACAATTTATCACTATTTTATTGTAATCCTCTGCAAAACCTAAAACCTTATTTAATGGGATAACAGCACTAAAATGCCCATCACTTTGAAATCCCTCTAAATTCCAACCCCATAGAGCAGCAACTTTATTTTCTGCTTCATTTAATGAGATGTATGATTTTATTGTTGATGTTATTCCAGAATTTTTTATGCGGTCTATTTCAATACCATTCATTTCGTATCTGATGTCTTGAAACAAATACATAACAGGGTTATTAGTGAATGAAAAAGTTTTCTTGATTGGATTCCCATCTTTACCGAAGAGCTTCGCTTGTCCTTCGATGTAAATTGAACTGGCTGATGGTAGCACGTATATGTCTTGCTGGTGGATGGGAATTCTGATTTCATCGTTTTCTCTAAAGCTGCTATTGTAGGGATTGTATGAATGGACTTCATAACTTTCGATCGAAGTGTCGAAGTGCGGTAATTCAGTAATCTGTAGTATATTCATACTTTGAACCCTAGGGCTTTAAGAAAATCTTTATTTGCTTTAGTCAATTTCTTAACGTATTTCTTGCGTCTTTGCACTTTAGCAATCGCAGAAGGACTAAGACATTTTTCATTCGCTTGGGTGTTTTTATAATATACTATCATTTTGTTTTTCTTAAATGAAGACGTAACTGAACTTGTTCCTCTCCAAAGTTAATACAGTGACCAAATTGATCTACAATCTTAACAGATACCGATGAAATTATATTTTTGTTTACTGGAAAGTAAATAACATGTAGTGGTATTTCCATGCACTGATGACCTGGAGTAGTATCAGACACAAACTCATGAATAAAATGAGTTGGTAACCCGTTGCAGTACGAACCGTTAACAAGATCACATTCGATTCTGATTACAGACAGACCTCTGTTAATAATGGGAATATTTGGTCTTGATTTTAATACTGAAAAGTATACCAAACCGCACTCATATTGATCTGACAAATGCAATGGTGGTTGAAAGTATGAAACCAATTCCGATTTATTCCCAGAGATGGTAACCGTAGTAGACATGCTTCTATACTGACCTCTTTCGAAAGATCATGTTTATTTTATTCCTTCACTACACCAAAAATTCTTCAAAAAGTTTAAACAAAGATGTCCACAATTAAAAGGGTGATCACGCTGAATATTATCATAATTATAGTGAATTTTGGAGCCCAAGTATTTTATAAATTCCTTTGGAGGCTTAAGATTTCCGTAACTATCAAAATACTCAATATAATCGTTGTATTTTGCATAGGCTACCCAATGAGAACCAGGATTTTTAGAGCTATCTAAATTTATTACTCCACATTCTTTTTTAAAAGGGTGTTTAGGTAGCTTATCTCTCATAAAGACACCTCTGAAATAGGGAATATTATTTCCATGCTTCAAAATGTCTAAATTACTCAAGGCTCGTTTGGGTAGCCGATATCTTAGTTTTTTTCTTTCGATACAAAAATGCCGAGTCCATCTTTATGTGGTTTAAGGTGTAGTCCTTTTCCGATGCAGAGAGCTTCCATCTTTTCATTGTGTCTCTTCGATTCAGTCAATAACTTTTTCGCAATCTTGAATTCATTTATGGTTTTAGCAATACCAGCTGCACCGCCTGCTAAAGCTCCCACTGCAGATAATCCCGCAAAAATCGGAATCAAAGGCAATACTCCACCAGTTTTTGGTATAGGAATAACACGAGGAAGTTTAATGGATGAATCATCAGCTAATTCTCTGGCAGCGGCCATAGCTAATTCTATTGCCACTTTCTTGCATTTCGGTTTTAATTTTTTGATATGTCTCTTGGTTTTTCTAATAACATTTTTAAATTTATTTTTTAATCCTTTTCCAATTTTAGGAGGACACTTTTTGCTATCTTTTTGTAGGCCAAAAACAGTTTTAATTTTTGTTGACATAGCGCTGCTTACTAGGAGTGCTGCCAGTTTTTCCCCTACACTCGCATCAGAGGCAAGTGCTCGGTCTTTAGCCATATTTAACAAAACTAAATCTGCCTTGTGGCGATCCTTTAAGTTTGAAGATTTATGATAGGCAATGTCGTGCTGTTTGCAATATTCGTCTAATTTATTAACACCTTTATCTCCACGTGTAAGCCTTTTCATCAATTTAGTGCCAGGCCCGCAATAATTGTATCCTGGTAAATGTAATTCAAATGGTAAATGATTTATAATCCAATTGAGAAGACTACTCTCTTCAATACACATCATAAGACTGAAACATTTGGACTGAACACTCAATAAATATTCGATTTATCAATCCAACTATTTTCAGAAGCAGGCAAACCTAACCATTTTACAAAAACTCTGTCTCCTTTACTTTTAAGAACTTTCTCAACTAGATATAAATTAGCATTTTTTGTCTTTTGAAGTTCTTGTACATAAAATGCACCTAAAATGGGTTGGCCTCTGATTGCGTCTTCAATTAAGTAGGTGATAGGCGATGTATCTTGTATTTTTCGAATTTTAAATATTTCTGTCGACCAGTTGGGAGTATATCCTTTTTCAAATGTCCCCTTATATTTACTAATGCGTACATAATCACCCTCTTTAAACTTGCTTTTTATGCTAACGGTTTTCATCAACATACAATATCTTTGTAATATGCGTTTTTTATTAACATTATCCACGTTTGCTGGGATTTCATCAATTGTGCGATGATAGGTGTGATTGTATTCATAAATAACATTATTAAGAGTATTATCTATCCAATTATAGTTACCTTTTAAACTAAATTCCTTGTATAGTTTCGATTTCAATGTTCTAATAAATCGCTCAACTATTGATGCCTTTTTTGTTGAAAAGGTTGAATAATGATTTATATAATAAGATTTCATAAGATTTTGAAACATGTTATTATAAAATTCTGTTCCATTATCCGTTTGCAAATTTTTGGGAACACGCCCATTAGCCAACAAAATCTTGAAAGAATTGCATACAATATCTTTGGTCTTGCTTTTCAAAGGAAAGGTCCAGGCGTATTTCGAAAATGTGTCAATAACAGCAAGAATAAATTTGTAATTTTTATTCTCTTTGGAAATTGATTGCATGTCGATTAAGTCTGCTTGCCAAAGGTCATCTATATCTTTCATAATAACATGTCTTCGTGGAAAGTTTAGTCTTGCATTTTTATGAATTTCGTTTACTACGTCAGCTTTACTCATATTTTAATTCAGTATATCAACATTTGTCTTGAACCTACCAATGATTCTGAATGAAAATCATACTATCTCCACTATTTATTCTTCAATTATATCAGCTTCTTTTAATTCTTCAATTATCGATAAAATTTCATTATCATGATTTGTATTGCCAGCATCTCTTGAAGCGACTAATAGTTTTAATCTCTCAACCAACTCGTTAGGATCGTCCCAATATACCAAGTCAGTATTGTTTTTGTACTTCTTTAACTTTGGCAAGTTTCCTCCAAGTTTAGTGTGAATGTTATCATTTAATGTTTCAGAAAAAAAAGGTCTGATTATTTCACGATATTTTATTCCTTTATCACCTTTTATTTGACCTTTAGGATTGAAGTCTCTTTTGTGAGCATTGGTGTAATGCAATATATCCTTGTAGAAAAGTTTATCTTTAGGGGATACTAATTTTAAATCAGGTTTTTTGTTAAGTAAAAGTTCTTTCAGACCAGGAGTTAAATTGTAAGATTTATCACCGATTTTAATCAAAATAACGCTATCGTTATTCAAACTATCAATTTTAGAAAATGATACTTTTGAATTACCCATAAATAAAGTTTTGTTTTCACTTCTTATTCCAAACGGTATATTTACACCATCATACATATCATAATCTTCTAATGAAATATCTAAATCATCTTCCATTTTAGGAGACTTTTTAACCAATTGTGCAGAATTATGTTTTGGTTCGTAACAGTCCTCAAACTTTGTAGTCGAGCTAGTATTAATATCATCCATTTCAATATCTCCAGAACATGTGGTTGGGGTTGTATTTTGTAACAACAATATTTTTTTCATATTTGTATTGGAATCAGCTAGGGTTTTAAGAGGGTCTGTGACCGGTTTAAGCATTTGATCAAGCGACAATTTCATACAGTGATCCTGGTTCTTCATTTGTTTTATTTTATTCTTTATGGAGTCTACTGACTTCATTAATTCTATTTTAATATTTTTCTCCATGTTATATTTTAACAACTGCGTTCAGCTAAGAATCAAATTATACTGAATTTGATTTTGTATGTTAATTACTTATATGTATAAACAGTCAGTCAAACTTTAAAAAAATATCAAAGTTCTGTCTGTACCTTCCATTATTTAATGGCGATTCTTTATTAATAAGTAGAAAATTATAAGGTTTACTCCAAACAGTTTGACAAATATTTTTGAACATTTTCCATTGTAAATCAGAACTAACATGCTCTTCATAAATATGTTTTAAATTCACATCATCTTGTTTGAATATAATAAGAAAATTAACATTGTCACGTAACAATTGCTTCGGAATTTTAGAATAGGTTTGAGATAAATAGAAACAATCGATTTGTTTATGCCTGCCCATGCAAAAATAATTGCGGATATTAACTTGATTTTCACACGCAACATCATCAAAAATAAATACAGAATTTATTAAAGCTTCACTCGGAGATATTACATCTTTATCATCACTGAACTCATAGAAATTAATCTGTGGCACTCTTTTTAATACTTCGTTTAAAAAACGGTATTTTGGTTGGAAATAAGTCTTAGAGTAAAGATAAAGATTTCTGAATTTGAGTCCATTTTCATGCAGCAGTAAACTAATCATAACATTCGTTTTGCCACAGCTTGATGGACCGCATATTATACAGCGAATGGTATTTGGCAATAAAGCGCTATGTCTGATGTGGTGAACAGAATCACTTAATCTTATATTATTAACATTGAGGGATATAGGTTGCTTGATCAACTTCATCTCACCGATTAATTAAAAAACTATTTAACGTGTATATATATATACTTCGTCGAATTAGGTCGAATCCTGTATTGAGTACAAGAAAGATGCTATTCTCATCTTTCATAATATTTAATCTAAGGTACAGCTGATTGTACTTATTATAATCACTTCTCTTCGATACTGTCTATTCCATAAGTAAATCGTTTCGTGTCGCATCATAAGTAAATTTTAATGCTTTCATAATTTGATCTAATAATAAATATATAATGCATACTCTTTTTACACCATTATAATATCAATATTCAGTAAAAAAAACATAAATAAAACACCAAATATAATCTCGATATATTTATTTTGAATAAGTAAATTAAAATATCTTATCGATGGTACATCTAATCATTAAATGTATCATTTATTATCTAATTAACAGTCTAGTTACAATTATTATACAAGTATTGTAATTTATCATATAGGTGCTCGTACATTCAAAATATTGTATCACAATGTCCCCAAGGTAACGTATGAGAATTATCGGGAAGAATTTGTCTTTTATCATCGTTTCTGTTCAAGACTAGTTTGTAGACTTCCTGAGTATATATAGTATGCTTTATGGATTTTAGCATATTCATTTTGAACCGCAAATTCTTATTTGTTATGAGAGTCTGATAATAGTCAGATAAGTTTAGTTGTTTAGTGACAGTCTTAGATATACCTTTTGCTTTTTTTATTTGCACCTTTACGCTTTTTATACAGTACAATTTAGCTCTGAGTCCTACAAATTCGGCAATCACATCGCCACCTAACTCGTCCTTGAATAACCCGGGCACTTTATCATTTGTTATTGGCATATTAAACGGATTATTCAAATGAAAATTACTAGTATCAAACAAAGATATATTCTCCTTCATATCTCTATAAAAATCGTCAGTGTATATCAAATAAAGTAAGCTGTCTGTGTCAGTATAACATAGTTCTACGTTTTCATTATACTTCTTTTTAATAAAGTCATAGTGAAACTGATAGAGATGAGTTTTAGCATATTCTAGCACGCTGAACCCTATGTATATAGGTCTGTCCAGCTTGATTTTTTCGGGATTTAGCTGGATTGCTACTAAGTTTTCAGAAAATATAGTAGCACTATGAAAATTTGGTTTTGCAATTAGTTTTTTGGCCTCCAAAACTTTTTTAGTTTTATTTTTAGTATCGCTCCATTTAGAGACTAGTTTAACATTGACATGTTTCCTTTTATTCTCTATCGTTTTCCCGAAAATAGCATTGTTAAGTAATTTAAAAAAATCTTTTTCAAAAACTGATGAAGACTTTTGACGTAACTGAGTATTCAAATCAATATATTTTTTGAGGTAGCTACCTTGTCGAAAACACAGAATCTTATGGATTTTTTTAAGACGTAACCCATGTTTTAGGCATTCTTTCAAGTGAACATAATGTATGACATAATGATATTTGTCATAAAGGTTTGCAATAAGTTTTGGGTTTTTACCACCAGGAGGAATGAATTTCTCGCTTGCGAATGGTAAATCACTATGAGTATTATGTAAATAATCCCTGTATTCCAAATCAACTGCCAGAATATAACCGTAATCACCATTTTCATCAGTATTTATGATATCGAAATTACAAATTTCTGTGTCTGTTAAAAACCTAAACTCGGAAATTGGCATTGGTTTTGTCATAGCATGAGAGTAGAGTGCGTTACAGTCAAGATATATAAGAAACGATGTTTCTTTTTGATCATCGTAATTGGGGAGATATTGATTGTTTGCTTTAGCATGTCTCAGGGAACATTGAGCTAAACCTCCACGAATACCTTTTTCCAATAACTGATAGATCTCTACATCATTAATTAATTCTAATTGCACACCCGTACATAGTAACATTGCATCCCAGCTGAGTCCGGGCGAGGTGACATAATAAGCCGGATCTAACTTATAGTATTGAAGGCATGTATTTCGAAACTTTTCAAATATATCACTAAGAATCAAAACATCACTTTTCAAATACAAGTCTGTGTATTCTCCAAGCGATTGAATGTCAAAAACATCCCACACTCTTAGCGCTCTGAGGTATTCTTCGTCTGATAAATGCTCTTGTTTTAAATTATTAAAAAAGTATTCTTTTTTCGGCAGTGTCGTATCACTGTACTTAGACCATGTATCTACGTAGTCATATGGATAAATGCCCTTAAGTTGCATAAGCTCAAACTGTTCATGATTTTGGAACTCATGAGATAAATTAATAAAATCTTTCTCACATAAAGTTTTACATAAATTATCTAAGCTCGAGCTAAGAAATTGAAAAGAGTCTAAAAATTTTATTTGAATTGATTTTGATGAGTCTTTTGATGGCAAATATTTAGTAATGGATAGGTACTTTTCCTTAGTTTGCGGTATAATTTTCAAATCACCCTCATACTTCGCTAATTCTTTTATAAACAGATGACTATCATAGCCAGATAAGTTATGAAATATCACAGGCACAAAAGGGCAAACTCTATATAAAAGATTACATTGATTATGCGCTGCTCCCCTAAATTCAGAAGTCACGTGGTCATGGTCCATTACTTTATCATCAAAAAGTAAATTATTACAGATATGGCAAGTAGTTTCTCTTTGATATTTGTCCTGCTGATGTTTAGACAATTTCATTATGGGCTTTTTACATTGCAACATATCGTGTATTTGTGACACATCTCTGATTAAATACTCAATGAATACTTTAGCACAATCTGGACCTCTATAAGTTACATATTTATTTAAGCCTGAATCATGTGAACAGCATATATAATAGCCGAAACAAGAAGGCTCGTGTTTTTGAATAAGTTTAGTGTTTTCAGTTGATTGGTTTTCTGTACAATCTGTCAAAATGCTTTCAAAATCTGCATAAATCACAAAGTTGATTTTCTGCTGTCTCTCGTAGTGTTCAAATTTCAATACACTGTTTTTTGGAGGCAACACCGATAATATTTCTGAACAAGAATGCGCAGTATACTTAGACACACTTGAAAAAAATTGTAGACAATTTTCACATAAATACATTTTACCTTTATGTTCAGAAATTTGCCTGCGTACTAATTTGAGAAGATCTTTAATCAGACAATAATGAAACTTACCATTTTTTTCAATGTAAAGTAGGTTCACGTGATTTGTTTTCCTTGAATCTGACTTATATAGAGGTCCAGTTACATAAAATTTGTTATCTAATCCGTAGATGTTTACACTCAAGTCTGGATTATTTTTTTCTAAGACCTTTACATCGCTTATTGTAGGGGGAAAAGTCATATCCTGAACGTTCAGTACGTTACTGTAGTGTGGATAAGAGTTTACTCTGCACGCGTTACGTTCGCGTGGGTGTAAAGCTGCTACTATAGACCATAACAAGCAGTGGTTATCATTATTCTGTATATTAATACAGCTTTTAGTATTTTTCACTATGGGTGGTAAATCAATATAGGAGCCACCTCTCATAGGACAGTATTTATTAAGATTTATTTCTAAATGACTTATTGAGAGAAAAGACCAGCCTGACTCACAAAATTGGAACTCGCTCATTTTTTTATTAATTGTATTCACTGCCTCCATATACTTTTCTTTTATACATGTATCTTTAAGAATAATTGTATTTTTAGTGTTAAACGACTTTAGATTTTGTGAGTCTGAATGTGGTAATATAAAGTTTGCAAATAGCTCAAAATTTACTTTTAAGCAAGTACTTTTTTCCAGAGCCATAGTAATTAGTTTTATGATATATTTCATACTATCATGCAAGAAAGTTTCAGGGGTCTCAAAGCATTCTTCATATGGATTTAATCGATAAGTAAGGATCCTGTCTTTAAATGCAGTTGCAATGATTTCAACATTTTCAAATTCAGTTTTCAATAAACAATTTGATTTATGTACATTACTTCTTACATGGTATCTATAATCAGGTTTTCGTAAAATTACTTTGCATTCATGGCATATCATAGTATCATGACTTTGAAAATGAGATCCGTTATCGGCGGTAGCGGTAGCTGTAATAAAAAAAAACAAGACATCATTAGGATAAAATAATGTTATATTAATTTATTTAACTTTTTCAACTTAACCTATGGATACATTTTGATTATATGCTTATGATCTACGCTTTTATATGATATAGGCTTATATGTGAAAAGCAAATATTAGCTAAATTCATATTTTGAAAAGATCATCTTGATTATGATATGTTCAAAAATATGGTTTGTTCGTATTCAATAATAGTTTGAAATAAATGTCGGTGGGATATCCTTAAATTCCTTCCTACTTGAAGTTATAAATTTTGCTAAATATCCCCAAGCTTCAGTATTATCGTCTGTTTTATTTTTTAAACTGATCACTGCCTGACGCCATCTATTCATTGCAGAAACATTTTCAATATCCGAAACTTTATAGACTTTTAAGTCAATGTAGTGCGATCCCTCTTTAGAAGGATGACCTTGTCGAGAAATACCGTTAGCTAATCTTCTCGTGATAGAAGATACTAAAGTTGATACTTTTTTAGAAGAGGAAGAAGAGGCACAGGCCGCTTCCTGTGCTTCATCTTCACTGTCCGTACCAAAAAGTTCCCTAGCCGTAGGTCTTGTAACTGGGCGAATCTTCGGCTTTTTCAATGATGATCGTATATGTTCAGTGCTCACTGCTGGCTCAGCTCGACGTGTTGACGAATGTTTTTCGCGTTTAGTTCGCTTTCTCCCCAGCTCTTCCCCCTCGTCATCCAAGATTGGCATGCTGCTAGATGGACGAGACTCTTCTCTACTCCGTTTCGTTTTCTTTTGAGGACAAATTTCTTCAACCTCTTCTTCAGAGGATGTGGGAAAAAGTTCGTCAGCTTTTGACCTGAAAATAAAAATAAATAAATAATTACATATATACGTTTTACTTATCTACCTCTCTCTGCTAACAGCTCTGTTGTATTAGAAAATAAAAATTAATAAATTCAATACTTTTTACAAAACTTGCAGATGTTGATAATATTAGAAGTACTATAATAAAACAACGTTTTCGTGACAATTACAAAGGTTAAGGTTAAAAGGTATTTTTTATATTAATAATAATTATAATATTCCACAACTATCACACAACGCCGTCTAGTCTCAAGCTAAGCAGAGCTTGTGTTATGAGTACTAGACAACTGATAAACATACATATATATTTCTAAATACATACATATTATAGATAAATTACACCCAGACACAGAACAAATGATCGTGCTCATCACACAAACATTCGTCCTGGGTGGGAATCGAACCCACGACCTCCGGCATTGCAGTCAGGTCCACTAACCACTAGACCAACAGGCCAGTCTGATAATAATCTATAATGATACTTACATTTTGTTTAATTTGATTGAAGATTTTGTAAGATGACGATGATGAAGATTTTGAAAACTTGTTGACTTGACTTGTACAGTGGAGTTGTAGATCTGAAAACAAAAATAGAATAAACTGATTAATTTAAATTATCGAAATCATATTTAATTATTTTAAGTTTTCGTATCAGATAAGGTAAGTTACACCTTCGAATACACTGTCGCTATTAACATCAGGTTACCTGGTGCCAAGCTGACTTGTTAATTCAGGAATGTTTTCAGAATACCAATGCAAATATTTGTATTGAGCTCATGTTGAATCATTCATAAAAATAATACACCCGAAATCTAAAAGTGATTTTAACGCTTGTATTCATAAATAGGTACGGGTTGAATTAAGAACCTTCCGCCTTTTTGTGAAGTCGGTTTATGTTGTTCTTACAAATTGGATAAACAGATTTAATTAATCGAATAATTACTTATTCATCACATAATATTTGTTAGAACATAAATAACAAATTTTGAAACTGATGAAAAAGATAAACTATTCTGAAAAGTTATTACATTTGAAAAGCTTGATACTCACTTTGTATTGTTAAGAAGACTAGTTGTCCGAAACCTGCATATGGGACACGCACTACACACACTTATAAACACTTTTATCACTTGTAGCACCTCAGAAAGAAAATTTTGTAGTGGCTCATTGTTTCACGGTCATTTAAATAAATATGAAAAACATCAATGTGTGCATGCAGATTTTACACTAGTGTTATGCAGAAAACAGTTTGTCAGCAAATTAAATACACTAGCTGTATCCAACGGCTTCACTTCTTTTAATTTACTCCTCAGGTAACCAATCAGTCTTAATAAAGGTACTATAAGTGTGAATTAGTCTAAAATAAACAGACAAACTTCTTCATTTTTATTATATGTTTATAAGGGTACAATATAGTAACATAACATATTCCGTAACCAAAATACGACGTTACTGCTGCGTATTATGAGATAAAATAGTAGGCGTCAACATTGACGCCTAGGATATTATTATATTTCTCACTGTAAACATAGACAGATCATCTGTCTCCAGGCGCCAGTCTTATTGTACTCATTTCCATTTAAGGAAACGTGGCATGTGTTCAAATTAATTAACGATTTTAAACCTTAATAGCATACTAAAATCACATATAAAGAATCATTTACTTAAATTTCCAACATCATTATTTCTCTGATTTTTATCAACACCGGAGCAGCTTTGAACATCTAACATGTCGGTAAGTTATTGAAAAACATTTTTATTTTTATTTAAAAAAAATATTTATTTTTTTCGTTGATCGAATAATGGATTAAGTATATAAACAATGTTTTCAAGATGAATACTTAACGGGTTCGACGTCAACAGTTTTGTCATAGTTCAATTTTTTTTTAAATAGAATAAACAATGTAAATACATAAATTAAATATAAAATATGCGTTGACTTGAGAACTTTCCTTCTTCATTGAAGTCGGTTGATTAACTCGATGTTTGTTTCAGGAATCTGGTGAGGATCTATTCAACTTCTTGCCGAACAATCAAGACAAATCAAAAAAGAGAGCATATCAAGACAAAGAGACTTATATCTGTATAAAAAAACCATCAAGGGGAACGAAAATGATACGAATTGAGTTATATGATGTGGAAAATCTACCTGCAGAATTGTTAAATTGCAAGTGTCATTCCGAATTATGTGTGCAATATATTGTCAAAAACATGTTTATGGACGATGTTTATAAATCATATAGAGACATAGTGTTATTAATAAAAGACAAAATTAATGATTAGCAATTGTTGTTTTTTTTTTCCCCCTTTTTAGAGATAAGAAGTAATTAAGTTTTCAACTGTATATTATTGGGTTCTCTGGATCAACGGAAATCAATAAGTCCAGTTATTTAGAACTAATACCATTCACCCACAATCTATTTAAATAGATGAAAACAGGGGTTATTGAAAAAAGAGTAACATCGAATTAAAAATCTTCAGATTTTGAAAAGTTTACCTGCGCTTCTCTGCGAAGGTATATCTACTTTTCAAAATCTGAAGATTTTTAATTCGATGTTACTCTTTTTTCAATAACCCCTGTTTTCATCTATTTGAATAGATTGTGGGTGAATGGTATTAGTTCTATATAACTGGACTTATTGATTTCCGTTGATCCAGAGAACCCAATAATATACTACTGACATGACATTCACCATTCCGCACTGGGCCCGCGTGGTGGATTACGGCCCATTCCCTCTCCTAGAGTGAGGAGGCCTGAGTCCCAGCAGTGGGAACATTAAATGGCTGATTATGCTTATGCTTTATATATTTATATAAGGGAAGAAACGTCATTCAAGTGGCGGCGCCGGCGCAAGTCAAGTTAAGTTATCAAGCTGCCATTATTCTTGAGACAATCCTTATGTACTATTATCCAATCAATCCAAACCAATCCAATCCCAATCCAATCCTTATGTTCCTTATTATTTTATGTACTATATGCTCTTCTAGCTAGCTTTTCTTGTACAGGTATTATAAGTACCTGTACCTACCGATAAGTACCGGCCGGTTGGTCGATCGATTTCTTTTTTGATGTGGGAAATTATATAATGACTTTCGCTCTAGAGTGGAGCGAGAGGCCGTGTCAGACTTTTACTGACTAAAACCACACCTTTGTCCTTCTGTTGCCCTTTGCATTCTAGGACCAGGGAAATTCCGAAATTTGCCGTGGGTATCGGTAGTAATGTAATGGTGCGTTTACACGTAGGTCCGTTTACACAATGGCGATTGGCCGAGGCTGGGCCCACGTGTAAACACACCACTGTCTCTTCTCAGTTTAGAATACATCTACGGAGTCTCATTGGTAGGTAAGTTTTGCAGATATGACGGTTACACAGTAGGGCCGCATATCTACTTTTTTGACTGACTCTTCTATCTTCGGTCACCAGTAGATATTAGATACACATGGAACGACTGCCTCCTGATTCCTGCTCCTGGCTGGCACCTAATAATAGAAAATATAGTAATATAATATTCCAACCACTATCACACAACGCTGTCTAGTCCCAAGTTAAGCAGAGCTTTTGCTATGAGTACTAGACAACTGATAAACATAGTTATATATTTCTAAATACATACATACTATAGATAAATTACACCCAGACAGAAAAAATTACGTGCTCATCACACAAACATTTCTTTTGGGTGGGAATCGAAACCACGACCTCGGGTATAGCAGTCAGGGCCATTAACCACTAGACCAACAGGTCAGTCAAATCTACTACTAATGCAGTAACAAGACACTTAAACTGAAACGGGGCTTTGATATCATGATTAGGTACGAAAAAGCTCATAAAATGCCACCTAAATAAAATATGGGCTCAACTATTAAAAATCCTACATTGCCATCTAGCGGAACGTTTCTTAAGCAAAGGCACCGTTTTAAGTTCACTTTACTAACAGTGAATGTGGAATAGCTATCCGACGACAGATGGCAGTACACTAAACATTCTTTAAATTAATAATTTCATTATGATAATGACAAAAACCCTTTCATAAATAATTATGTACACTAGTTGATTAAGTTTCAAAGTTTTTTATGCAATCAATAGACGAGTAATTAGTATTTCTAAAATAACATTATTTTTATTTTTTTTAACTTTGCTAGTCGCCAATAGATGGCGCAGTTAAGCTAAACTTTTTCTTTGATCAAGTTGTCAATATAAATTCGGATATTTGCGAGTTCGGATAGATTAAATTTAATAAGGATATTTTGCTTGAATATGCTCAATAACACTAAAGCCATATCAATGTTAATAGGTACATAGTTATAAAGAGAGCAAGTAACCCTCCAAAGCTTCCCCAGACACTAACCACATGGTCGACGGTCGTGTCATGTTTGACCGGCGTTTTATTCTGTAATTGATACGATAATCGCCCTCTGTTGTTGTGTACGGAGATTTACGTTGCATTTAATTGACTACCCTATAGCGGTGAAGTAGGGGAGATTGAGAATGTAAGGGTTTTTAAATTATAAAAGAGAAATAGGTACAATGCGTTCCAAATAAGAATAGGATTGATTTCCATGTTGTGACGTCACGCCATACTGTCAAATCGCAAGAAATTGGGCAAAATACGACACAAAAAAAAAAGTATTTTTTGTGATGTAACTAAAAACCTAAAAACACTTTTCATATTTTATCCTATACTTGTGCTATGAGAGCTTGCTTCATGCCAAATTTCAGGATTCAATCCGTATCTTTTTTTTCGTTAACTAAGAAGTTTGATTTTTTCACAGCTCCAAGGGACCGCAGATCTGAATAAATAGTTTTAATTTCAAATCGATACCTCCACACGTTCCTGACAGACGGATGGACCACAAAGTGATCCTATAAGGGTTCCATTTATTCCTTTTGAGTTAGGTACGGGACCCTAAAAAGAAAGATCTTTATGACCCCATCTCTTCATTTAAGAAGCTGAACAGAAAAAAAAACTCTTTTCAAATAATTTATTTCATCGTTATTAAAATTTATAGATTTTTTTTTGAGCTAAACCGTTTGAACTGTTTGGTATGTAACATGTTACTTGGATGATAATGCAATAATATGGTACCATAAAGCTTGTCTGATGATGGAGTCGGATAGCCCTAAGAACTCCTGAGCGCAACATGATAACCCCATCTTGTTGTATCTCTTTGGAGTAGTCAGAGGCCCCTAACACGAGCTTTTAACTATTGTTGCAACAGAACTTTGCTTCCGTTTCCGCTTCTGCAGAAGTTCTCCAATCTTATGTGTGTGGACGACTGGACACGAGTGGCATGGGGGGCGGGGTGCGATACACTTACGAGTCGCAACACTCGCAACGAGTTTCTTTATTACTATATTTTTTTTTTGTTCATTCTGCGCATCACCGCGCCTCATGTCATGATTACGACGTAAGTCTACTGTTGTTTTAAAAAAATTAATTTATGCTTTTTCTTCATAGTATTAACACTTTCGTTTCCGCTTCTGCATCCGCAAAGATTTACTTTTGACATCTGTTTCCGTTTTCGCTTCCGTTAAAACTCTTCCATCCATTTCACGACCTAAACTGAATTGTTAAAGGGATCGATCTATATGTATAGGGTATAAACCCTGAAGCTATACAGCTCCATTCTTCTTTCTTTGACTACTGGCATTTTAACAGGTCATTGTAAGCAGGTCATTGTAAGCAGGTCATTGTAAGCAGGTCATTGTAAGCAGGTCATTGTAAGGCCCCCTAATTTGATGAGTACTTTATCGCGCAACTAGCTCCTGCCAGCGGCTTCGCCCGCGTGAAAATAGGTTTCTCCATACAAACTTCCAACCCCTGTTTCACCCCCTTAGGGGTGGAGTTTCGTAAGTTCTGTTCACAACACCCTATAAGGAACCTACCTGCCAAATTTTAAGTTTGTAGGTGTTATAGTTTCTGAGATTTCGTGATTAATCAGTAAATGGTATTTCGCTTTTATATGTATAGATATAAAATTCTCGTGTCACAGTTTTCGTTGCCATACTCCTCCGAAACGGCTTGACCGATTTTGATGAAATTTTTTGTGCTTATCCGGTATCTATGAGAATCGGCCAACATCTATTTTTCATCCCCCTAAATGTTAGGGGTAGTCCACCCCTAAAATTTTTTTTTATTTTTTAGACAAAAATTTAATTTATATGGCAAAACAACGTTTGCCGGGTCAGCTAGTATGTATAGATATATAACAGCTTGAAATGAAAATAATGTTTTTCATTAAAAACTTTTTAAGACTTACTCTTCATTGACACTGTCTAAAATAACATTAACTTGGTTTTACTTAAAAAAAAGTTAGTTACCCTAAAGTAGGTGTCATTTTAAAATTATTATGAAAAACCTGAATCCGTCCAGCGCTTGCATCATGTTTGCACATTTTTTTGCGATTGGCGCCAACTAGCCTGCTTGTCCTTGTGGAAGCAATAACTCACAGACCAATACGGACATGTAAGGTCATCCACACATGTGTAGATTACTTGAACTACGAAAACATCCCTTAATGCTGCGGCAAAACCGCGCTGTCACTGTCAAACAGTTAACATAACCATGTGGTGGAGTGTACGGAACACACGACACAGTCTCAAATGACCCCTACCGTGATTGGTTTTTGTTTATAGAAATGTCATATTGACCTTTTCTTTAAAAAAATTACGTCCAAATTGGTTGTTAAAATTGTCATTGTGAAAGGTTTTTTTCGCAGCAGATTTGATACAAGTTTATTATTTTACAAGTATATATTACTGGCTGTTCCGAAATCCCGCTCTTGGGAGATAGTGTCAGACTTTTACTGACTAAAAATACCACTTCTGTTCCTTCGTTGCCTTCGTCTCAGAGCCCCGGGTTTCGTTTTTACACTACCCATGGCCACAGTATTAATCAATTTAAGAGTAAATTAATTATTAGAGAATTAGACATTTATTATTGAAGAAATGTTTTTATAATATGCACGAATTCCTTAATAATAAATTGTAAGATATTTGACTTTGATTTAATTTAATTTGGCATTGTATTATTATTTTTAAAATAGTAAATTACTTGACATTGATATTTATTTAATTTTGACATTGCATTATTATTCTAATTTCTATTCATTGAGATATGTTGTGTTTTGTTATAATTATATTATTATAATATGTTGATTAATTCTTATTTATAATAATAACTATCTACGAGAAAGAGTGTACACCTTTAAGGTAGATTTTTGAGAAACTAATTAATTTATTATTAGGTTCTCATGTAAAATGGACCAAAAATCACACCAATAAATGAATTTTGAATTTGTTTTTAAATTTTAATTTTGAATTATAAGAGAAGCTTTGCGAGCGTTTAAGTAGAAAATATATACTGTCACTTAGTGATAAAGTAGCATTCTAATGGTGAATGAAATTTTAAAATCGTTCCGGTAATTTATTAAAATATAAACATACCTATACAGAAATAAAATCTTTATTTTTTACCGTCACAATGCCATTTGGTCACAATTTCAAGAAGTATTTTTTGCGCGGATTCTTTTATTAAAATAAAAGTAGCCTAAGTATTCCTTATAACATCAGCTATCTACCTGTAAAAGTCTTCTCAAAATCAGTCCGGCTATTTCGGCAATTAGCTGGAATAAACAAACACAGACATTTTAATATTTTTTTCGTTTTAGGTATCGAATCACAGATATGTAAAACAGACACATACGTTCTAATACATTTAGTGTAAAAAAATACAAACAAACACATATTTTTTTTAAATTTATTTATCATAGTGTTAGTAGATATAGATTTGGCTTTTATCTGTTTTTATTCATGCAAACCCTACCTAGTTTAGAAACAATTTGCTTGTCACATTTTACCCATTTTTATTCCTAAGCTTGGAAATAAGAACATGTTTCTTTTTGTATTACCTACTCTTTCAGCTTATATTCCTCACATAAGCGCCTATTACACTACTCGATATTCAGACAGTCTATGTCGCGTCACACAAGAAAAAAAGCAACTTACACCAATGTCGTGTAAAGGAATGAAACAGAACGAAGAGATTATCTAATAGTTCAACATAGACTGTCTGAATATCGAGTAGTGTAATAGACCCTTAATTCATACTTCTGCTGTTGGCAGTGGCCATCTCAACAAACAAAACATCATGTAGCTCAGTAGCTACCTTTTAAAAAAAGGCACCAATATTATGGCGGATAGTTCGAAACAGTCACAGTGGACTCGGAACGCAAACAGGAATTGAAGGAACACGGGTTGGTTTTATTCATTAAAAATCTGACTCTCTTAAAAGTTACTCCAGCCAGAGTAGGAAAATCATCAAAAATAACTTCCCTCTCTGGGTGGAACGAGGGGGAATGTCAGACTTTTACTGGCTTGGCCCTTACCGCAAGGTGAGTTACCCTTTTCTCGTCGTCTGCAAGCCATAGAAAAATCGAATATACTAACACTGTCTCATTATGCCAGCATGAATTAGGCTAGGTAACCTAGTTCACAGGAGTCACTCAGGCTCTAGGATTTACTGATTTTATTAAGCAACCCAATATTGTGCTAATGAATAATTTATTTAGTATTTATTTATTTATTATCTCAATACTTCCATCTGCAAGTGCCCCACTCTATCTATACTGATAGCAGTGAATGGGCTATAAGGAGCTCGCGGGCCGCATTGTTTGGCAGTTTTCAAAATGGGTTGTATGGTATTTTCAAAATTAATTTCAGTATTGACATACCTAATATTAATATATATATATTAGTAAGTACTAGAATTTATATTATAATTATATATTAGACTTATGTATAATATAATTATATATTAGATTTAGTAATGTAATATAAGGTTTATATTGTGCACTGGATCCTACCCTCGAATGTGTTCTCTCTCTCTGTAACTCAAAGGTTTGCTGGGAGAAAACTCATTGTTGAGTTAAGCTCGCCTTTGTACATAAACTGTATGTATCACCGTGTACTATTTATGTTTTTGTGTAAAATAAAGAATTAAGAATGAATTACTTACTTCGTATCCAGTAGAAAACTTAAAGTCTTTGAGAAGGCAAAAATCTGTAATATTTTCATCACCCCTTAACTATTATTAATAATTCAAAATACCAACCAACCGTGAGACACAGCTTCTAGTATCCCAAAAAAAAACTAATTTTTGGGCGGTCGGGGGCGTCGTATTGACAAAATGCCAATGTAATTTATCGGCGGCGTGGCGCCGGCAGGTTTCAGCCGTTTTTTGCGGAATCCTGCCAGCGCCGTGCGATGAGAATGTGACCTCCGACTTGACAGGTTCGTGATAACGTGCCTGCATACACTGCAACCGCTTTTTAAGTGCTTTTTGTTTTTTTTTAGAGAGGATTTGTAACTGTACTGGGTACTGTTTGACATGGATTAATGCTAGTGGTGATCAAGAGCAAGAGAGCAGTGGTGGCCGAGTGATAACAGCCCCGACTTACGAGTTGTAATTTATTTCATCACCACTGTTCTCAAAACGGCGAAGGAAAACATTGTGGGGAAACCGGCATGTCCTAGAACCAAAAATTCGATGACATGTGACATCCACCAACCAAGACTGGGCCCGCGTGGTGGATTACGGCCCATTCTCTCTTCTAGAGTACTCCTGAGTCCCAACAGTGAGAACATTATAAGGCTGACTATGCTATGCTATGATCAAGACATTGCCTTCTCCGTCCAAATCTTATGAAAATGTGACCCTTGACCTGCAAACGTAAGTCGAAGTAAAGGATGTCGTGTCGGTCACTAATGTCCGCCGTGGCCTGAATGGAACAATTTTACTGGTGGTCACAATTATCCAACATGGCCTGAGTGGAACATTTATAAACGGTCACAATTGTCAAACGTGGCCTGAATGCAAAATTTGCTGGCGGTCACCTTTGTGGCGACTAACGTGTTAAACAATTCCAGAAAACTTAAATTTTCTTTTTTCTACTTGTCTCCAAAACGGTCTAAATAGCTGAGAAAATTAAAATCAAATATTTGACTATAGATACGTACCATTCTAAATATACCCCCTTCTTCATTCATGTTTCTACGTAACAGACACATCGCAAAGTAAAACCCCAACTCGATTAAATATCGATATAATAAGATTCTTAGAAGCCAAATCGATTGGAGCAATGATTTTGTTTTATTCGTGGCCGCCGCATCATCGCGCGGCAATTAGTCGAATGAAACCGAATGGGAACATTAAACTGTGCACATGTACCGGCCGCTGATAACGCTGAGAAAGATCATAGTGTACACTGTAGGACAGAGAAAGGGACTCAGCAGGTTTTTTTTTTACGAGTCAAAGCTTATCAGCGATATTTGCGTACAAAATATATATTTTTTTTAAATATTTTATATACTAGTTGCTACCAGGGGCTTTACCCGCAAGAAAACAGTAAATTATACCAAGGAAACTTGCTCCTGAGATAAAAAAGGACACGGTCTACCCGTGTGCCAAATTTCACCAAAATCCGTTTAGCCATTCGAGCGTAAATAAGTGACAAACATACACACACTCTCATGAACTTTCATTTTTATAATATTAGTGTGATTAAGCCTATTTTTCTCCACAGTTGAGCAAAGACTTCCCCCAACTTCTTACAGGTATTCTTGTCTCAATGCACCTCTAACCAACCCTTGCAGTATACCAATGATCGACCGCGACGGCGTCGTCCATCCTCAGGCACACACTTTGTAGAGACTCTTCGACCCAGCGGTCAAGGTCTAGTTAAGTACTGAGTTGTGAAAGTCATCGCTCTATGTTTAAAACCTATTCATGTGCACTCATCTATGACCCCAACAAACTCAACTGCCTGCCGAATAATTGAGGATCTTAGCAAAGAGAGTGTTAGCTACTGTCAGAGCAGAGGAACTTTGCTATTTTTTTTACCTCTTATTATTTATAATTATTATTGTCAATTATCTACACTATAATATTATAAAGCTTTAACTATTCTAAAGCTTAAACTTTACCTAAGTTTGTTTTTTGTTTGTGTGTTTGTAGGGGGTAATCTCTGAAAGTACTAGTCCGATTGCTAAAATTTTTTCACTGATAGAAAGCTGCTTTATTCCTGAGTGACATAGGCTATATTTTATGTACGCGTACGTTGAAACCGCGGGCAAAAGCTAGTTTAAAATAAAAATTATTATGATCTATATGAATATGAATATAGTGAAAACTAATTGTATCAATTTACCCTTTTTCTAAATAAAGAACTAGAAATCATTTTAATGTTTATTTTCATTTTTTATACAACAGTCATGTATTTGTGTCGTGGTCGCTTTAGTGACACCCAGTTAACATTTGTGGAAGATGTTAAGACTGTTTTGTACAACATACCCCTGTACCATGATGTTTAAAGTAAGACTGTTTCATTCTTATTTCTGTGTGAGTAAGAGACAGAGCTTTACAGGTTGTCTAGCGCCATCTCTTACCAAAAATGGAATAGGAATAAAACAATCTTACTTTAAACGTCATGGTAACCGCCATGTATCTTATTATTGTTTTTAACGTGTTTTTTTGTTATCTAATTAGTATATAGCTAAATGTGTAAACTACAGTCTGTGTAAACGTTGTTCTGTCATATAAATTATCAATTTTTTAAACTCTACCACCCTTTGGTTGGTAAGTAAAAACAAGCCTACGACCTATTTTCAGACTTACGAAATATGCACAAATGAATTCATAAAAAATCGTTCTAACCGTTTGGGAGGACTTCGATAACAAACACACAAGATTTTTATGAATTTTCGTTATATTGATGTTAGTGATTGTTAGCATTTTTTATTTTTTTAGTTTTGTTCAGGTAACTATTATCTGTTCACTTTTGTGTGTAGCGTCGAATATAATTGATATCTGAATTTATTTTGTCGAGTATATAATATAGCTGTACACTAATTATGTCCGCCAGTGTACGGCGCGGCTGGAACAGGAGTCCGGCGTCCAAATAAAAGCTAACGAGCGCGCACTGCACGGGCGCTTAGTAATGGTGTACACGCGCATGACATATTGGAACCAGCAGAGTTTTGTAGGAGATGAATTTAATAATACATGTTGTCTTTTTAACCGACTTCAAAAAGGAGGAGGTTCTATGTTCGGCTGAATGTATGTTTTTTTTTTATGTATGTTCACCGATTTCTCGGTCAATTGTGGAATGATTTTGAAAATTTTTTTGGTTGTAAGGTTATGCTTCCAAGTGTGTCTCATTGGGCACGCTACAATTATGGCGGTAAGTCCCCTCTTTGAGGAGTGGCTGGAGCGGCAACACGGCGTCCTCACCTTCCGCATGACGCAGGTCCTCACCGGACATGGCAAGTTCGGGAGGTTCCTGCATCGGATTCAGGCGGAAGCAACGCCCGGGTGCCATCATTGTGCGGACCACCCAGAAGACACGGTGGAGCATACAGTGGAGGTGTGCCCCGCTTGGGCGGAGCACCGCCGTGTCCTCGTGGAGGCAATTGGCGGCAGCGACCTTTCGCGACGGGCCCTGGTTCAGGCTATCTATCAGGTCCGGAGCGAGGAGGAATGGCAGGCGGTCGCCTCCTTCTGCGAAGCAGTAATGCTAGCGAAGGAGGAGGCTGCACGCGTGAGGGAACGAAGGTCCTCACGCCCTAGCCGCCGTAATTCCGACCCCGACTACCAGCCACGGTAGACGCGGGCTTGCGGACGTCGAGCACTGGGTAGCTCGCCGTCCGGCTGTTCGATAATTAACCGAACAGAGCCCAGTCGTCAATAGCGCGTTGAGATCCTCGCGCTCCTCAAAGAGATGTCAGCAAACCGTAGGGGCCTAGCAGGGCCGATGCCCGCTAACTAGGAGCGCGGAGAATTTCCGAAAGGGAAACCCGTAGTCCTAGGACGCAAAGGGTAATTGAAGGATACAGGTGTGGTTTTAGTCAGTAAAAGTCTGACACGCCCTCGCGCTCCACCCAGAGCGCGAGAAGTCATTTGGATGATTTCCAACCTAAAAAAAAAAAAGTGTGTCCCATAATTATGTCCCATAGAAATATTGTTATGGTCATTGAACTTCGAAGATATGGAACAGAATTCCTCATAGGATCACAGCAGAACTGTCGTAACAAGTAAAATTGCTTTATTTATACGTGTAGTCGATGACTGACTGAAAGAAGAGGGGGAATATATCGAACTGATCTGATGATGAAGCCTGAAGTTAGGCACCGGAACTCTGTAATTAATTAATTTAATCGAACTGTTTGTTATTATAAGAATTGTCACGAGATGACTCTGGCTATAAGGTATTTAAGTGTGGCTGAGGGGAACTTTCTAGTGGTGGTACCATAACTAAAAAGTGTCAAAATAAAAAACTTTTTACATAAAAATACAACCGACTTCAATGGCAAAAAAAAAATTAAAAGTACAAAATAACTTTAATTTCGGAAGTTGGTGTCAAATAACGAAGTGACAAAATTATTATAGAAACACTGGCTTCTGAAATTATAGTTATTTTACACTTTTCAGTATTTTTTTTTTACATTGAAGTCGGTTGTATTTTGTTCATAAAAAAAAAAATTAACCCTTCTATTGTCGCTTATAAAACGTCCCTAAAGTCGTCATATTTTATTTTGGGTAGACCTTCCTAAAAATAAAGATTTCATCGCTAAACAGATATCAACACAGTTTAATGAAAAATAAACTTTCAAAACAATTGCGACAGCAACATTTCGACACGTTTTTCATGTGTATACGGGTGTATGGGCGATAATATTTAGAACACTGAGACCCTGAAACAATGATTTCAGAGTTTGAACTAAAATCCAAGACTTTGGATCTTTTATTCACCCATCATTATTCATCCAGGTTCTAATAATTTTGTGATAGCCTTTGATCTGAATCATTGATTATAGGCATATTTGCGTGTAATATTAGCCTTCAGGATTCACGGCGTCCTCACCTTCCGCATGACGCAGGTTCTCACCGAACATGGTAAGTTCGGAAAGTTCCTGCACCGGATTCGTGCGGAAGACACGCCCGGGTGTCGCCACTGTATGGAGCGCCCGGAGGACACGGTGGAGCACACGGTGGAGGTGTGCCCCGCTTGGGCAGAGCAACGCCGTGTCCTCGTGGGGGCGATCGGCGGCGGCGATCTCTCGCGTCGGGCCTTGGTACAGGCCATGGTCCGTAGCGAGGAGGAGTGGCAGGCGGTCGCTTCCTTCTGCGAAGCAGTAATGCTAGCAAAGGAGGCGGCCGATCGCGTGAGGCAAGGGTCCTCACGCCTCAATCGCCGCCGGGATTCCGATCCCGATTTCCGGCCACCGTAGGCGCGGGCTTGCGGACGCCGAGCAATGGGTGGCTCGCCGTCCGATCGTCCGGTAACCATCCGGACCGAGCCTAAGTCGTCGACGGCGCGTATTGTTCCACACGCGCCTCAGGGAGATGTCAGCAAATCGTAGGGGCCCAGGAGGGTCGAAGCCTACTGGGGCCATGGGTAGTGTGAAAGCGAAACCCGAGGCCCTGGGACGAAGGCAAAGAAGGAACAGGAGTGGGTTTTTAGTCAGTAAAAGTCTGACACTATCTCTCGCTCCGCCCAAGAGCGAGATTTGTCATAAGATGATTTTCCCACCTAAAAAAAAAAAAAAAAAGCCTTCAGGATCAACTGTTTGGTAAATACGTTTCAATTCATGAGCATGAGTTGAACGGTGAGAACGTGTGACTAAAGCATTGCTTTATTGCATATTACAATTCTTTTAATTTTCTGTACTTGTCTAGGTCGTCTCGCCACTTTTTTGTGGGTCTTCCTCGGCGGAGTCGAAAGCTTCCATTTTACAAAGAAAGATTATATATCAAGCCACACATTTCCGTATTGGCTACGAGATCAAATTTTTTATTTTTTATCTAAGCAACGCGAAAATGAGATAGCCTCTTTTTTACAACGCCTACTAAGTATTCTTAAAAATAAAAAAAGTAAATAGTTTATTTGACACAATTAATATATACCTAAATATTCTTAGTCCAAGAGCGAGCGAAGCGAGCTCGGAATTTAAGGGCACTCCGACACGGACAGGTTGGGTTAGAAGGCTAAGACGGGAGTTCTTATTCGTGATTATTTTTTATAACCACCCAGAAAGTAGCTTACATAGTAGATACCTAATGGTTAAGATAGTATCATTCAGACGTTCGTTAATTGTGGCTAACTTAGTAATTTAGAAGGCAATGTAGATTTTTAGAGGAGAATCATCATCATCATATCAGCCCAAAGACGTCCACTGTTAGACATAGGCCTTCTCCAAGCGTTGCCACAACGACCGGTCCTGTGCGTCTCGCATCCATCGGATTCCTGCGACCCTCACCAGGTCATCGGTCCACAAATTTAATTACAAAACAGGCCTGTTTCGTAATTTAATTTGTGCAAGAGTACCGATGTACTTACAAAAAATATAATTAAACACAAAAATAATTTCAACCTCTGTAACCAGCAGTACCTTCAGCTGTACTCTCTGGTGGCATGGCATCGGTCTATCGGACCAGATCACCTTCCACCCGCGATAACCTTAAAAGCAGCGCAATATTAATACATCAAACGCCCACGTGCGCCCGCGCAACAAGCTTGCGTGTGCCGTCGTGTTCTGGAGCAGACTCGTTTGGGAGATTTCGAGGCTGATTTGTTGAAGATTTGCGAGGAGAATGATATGATTTGAGTTATTTGGTAAGGTAATTGGATTTTGTGAAGTTCTAACTTCGTGTTATAGTAAATTGGGCTATTCTTTATTTTTTAATTATTTATACGGTCGCGCTTGACCGCTCAGATGTTAAGCGATGATGTGGTCGACGACGATGCACGCTTGCCTACAAGTAACAATTCATTCTTGAATTAAAGACAATGAAAATGAATAACAGAAACCTAGGGGAGGTTGAGCTATCGGGAAACACAGACCCCGAAGGGAATGTGGAATGTACTATCACACAAGTTTTGTTGGTACATAATTATATGAGTGTATTTTGTTGTATGGATGGTATGAGTTCTTTTTAGGGAAGGATAATTTTAAAGGTGCCATTCGAACCTCGCCTGTAGGCTGTGGATGTCATGCAGGCTGCGAATACAGGTAGCACACGCATGACACGTAGCCGTTGCCTGCATCCGCAGCCGGGAGTGATTCCGAGGCTGGCTGCACGTGCTGCCATTCGCAAATCTACGATTCAATCCAATATGAGCGCTATCAGCTCCGAGTAGCGATTATTTTTGGACTTGTCTAAACAGGTTGGCCGTAACTATGTGTGCATTGACTTGCGGCTGCAGCACTACTGGTCTGCGATCGGCTACGGCTGCAGGTCACGGCAGTATTCGCAGCCGAAGCTAGGCAGCAAGAGCGGTCGCAGCCGCGTTCGGAATGGTTTTCACAAAAATCTTTAATACTACATAGAAAACCAGTCGTGCATCTGCAGCCGGCTTCGTGAAGCCGCTGCATCTGCTGCCTGCATCCGCAGCATGTAACCGAGGTTCGAATGGCACCTTTAGACGGACACTTCAGATATAGAAATCAAAAGGAAATATGCATGATATTCTTTTGTTTACTAAATAGACGACTTCCACCCTAGAGCGGGAGAAATCATTAGATTATTTCCCAAAAAAAGCCCTGGTGTTGGTTCAACGGATGAACTTTAGCAATGGATGCATTGCTGAGCTGCGATTGTGAGAAAGAGTTAAAAGCTTTTTGCAAGACTTGCAACTAAGTGATCGTTTATTTTTCATCCTCATTCACATTAAAATAAGATCAATGAAACACTTTAATCCGCCGCATCTGGCTGGTTGGTGGCTTGTCTGGGAGTGGATTTTACAATACTTAGGACTTAGGAGACAGTCTGATATTACGACATATTGGTAGATAATAAAGCTAGCTTCTGCCAGCGGCTTCGCCCGCGTGAAAATAGGTTTCTCCATAAAAACTTTTCACCTCCGTTTCATCCCTTTGTGGGGTGAATTTTGGTAAAACCCTCTCTTAGCGCTCACCTACGTCATAAAAGAAAACCTTGTGCTCCTGCTCCTACTTGTAGTTTTAGATGTGCGTTGATATGTCATTAAGTCAGTTTTATATGTAGACTATCAGTTTGCTCGTGACTTTGTTCGCGAGAATGTTTTCATAAAAACTATTGAATTCAACTTTTCACTGTCAACATTCTATCTTTCTATAGTTATTTGGAACTGGTTATATAATATTTTTTTCGTGCATATTCCCTACTTTTAGCCAACTGCATGCCATCACGACGTGCAGTAAGCCCGACAGAAAAATAGGCCGAAATACAGCAAACTTTTAAAACACACAAGACTAGCTTAAAACCTCGAATTTAGAAATATATAAATTAATAAGAAATTAATAGGAAACTATTTATTGAGACAATAAGCGAACTTGTTTGAAAGAAAGAAATGCGAATCAGCAACAAAAACGTTAATCTAAGGAACTCCCTTGTTTCAGCAAATTCCTCAGGTTCTCGTACAAATGAGGCAATGAGAGCCTGAGTGGCCTAACTGTATTTTTTTCAATACTGATCCCAAGAAACTGCTCTTTTTTTTCAAATAGAATCCGTATCGAAAAAATGCATTAAGGCCATTCTAGCTCTGAGGTCATGAGAGCCACAGTGGCCCAACTGTCATTTTTTTAACACTAATTTTATTTGAAATAACAAAGCTTCTTTTTTCAAATAAAGTCGGTATTGAAAAAGTGATTTAAGCCACTCTGGCTCTCATTGCCTCAAATGGCCGCCGATATGGCCACAGATACAACTTCACTGTCAGTGACGTCATATACATCGAAAACAGGACTAAAAACAGTGTCTTAACTATAGGGATTATTACACTACGCGTTATTCAGACAGTCTTAGTCTATGTATCGTCACACAAGAAAAATAGCAACTTACGCCAATGTCGTGTAAAGAAATGAAACAGAACGATGAAACATAGAAATACATAGACTAAGACTGTCTGAATATGTTTGTCAAAAAAAAAAAAAAACTTAATGACGGCCACTAATTGATTGACATACTGCTTACTCTGTTTGACATTATTATTTTGATCCTGGTTGACTTACTTTTTATTTCCGATTGACATTATATAATAATATTTTAATTTTTATTAATTTGACCTTTATTAAGCTGACATTTTTAACATTTATTTATTTATTTAATTTATTTATTTTTAGGACAACCAACAAAGCATACACCATTATACATGCTAAAGATTCCGTATTCTTACATTATAAAGTGTAACCTTAATTAAAGGCTGCCACGGCATGCAATAAACATAAAAGGAGTTATGAACTAACGTATCTATTCACATTTTGTTCGACGTTATGCCAACCAATAAAAAAAAGAAATATGGCAATATAAACAAATTCTGAATATTTGAACATTTACAAATTATAAATATTTATTTATTTATGAGAATTTTGTCCTTTTCACTCACATAAAGTACGTAAAAGGGACAAAATTCTCTTTTCACTCTAGTGATAATGCTTTATGCAAGACAGAATTGAATTTACGCAACGAGTAAGACAAATCAACATCTTCACTGGGTGAGCGTGACAGGCGACCAAATTGAACCTGCATCCTGTTAACGGTGGAAAAATGACGCAGACGCAACATACTTAAATTTATTCTTTTAAAATTGCAACGGAATTTAAAAAATTGTTAAAATTTGTATGCCAATGTGATGGCAAAATATGGAGGACTCTGTTATAAAAAAACACCTATGTACTAGCTATACCCATATTTGCAGATTAAATGATTATGATTATGAATAACGCGTAGTGTAATAGGCCCTTTAATCATCTGAGGCCCGTGGCAAATTCATTGGATGGGGCCTCAGGAAAATCATCACGTTGTGATTTAATTTTAATAAATTTTGTAAATTAGATTGGGTTACTTCTTCTGAACTCACGGCCTATCGGACCGGGGGTCTCGTTGGACCAGGGGCCCGTGGCATTTTGCCAGCTTTGCCATCCTATAACTCCACCACTGATTATGAAAGAGAAACTTCTTAACGGTTTTCGGGTTCAGCTGCAGAGCTGCAAGCGAAAATAGTCCTTACTGTGGACTGCAATAGATTTTCTTCACTGTCCTCAAGCCCCAGCCGCCGACACAGGAGACGTTCCGGGCATCGCGAGTCCAGGACGAATCCCGGCCGCCGACGTAGGTGATGGTTGGATGGCTTGCGGACGACGAGTAATAGGTAGCTCGCCGTCTGATAAGGACCGAACCCGTGTCGTCGACGGCACGAACGCCGCTACGCCTACCACCACGTACGCTTCAAAGAGATGTCAGCAAAACTGTGACTGGCCTGTTGGTCTAGTGGTTAGTGACCCTGACTGCTATGCCGGAGGTCGTGGGTTCGATTCCTACCCAGGACAAATGTTTGTGTGTTGAGCACGATCATTTGTTCTGTGTCTGGGTGTAATTTATCTATATATGTATGTATTTAGAAATATGTAAGTACGTTTATCATTTGTCTAGTACCCATAACACAAGCTCTGCTTAGCTTGGGACTAGACGGCGTTATATGATAGTTGTGGAATATTATTATTCCATTTATTTATTTTTTATCCATATCGTTTACATTTTATTATTATTATATTACTGTAGGGGCCTAACAGGGCCCGCTAGGCCTAAGGGAATTTACGAAAGAGTTACTATGGCCCTGGAACGCAAAAGCCAACTGAAGGACACAGGTAGGTTCTGATATGCCCTCTGATACCCCACCTCTAAAAAAATTGGGGTACTTTTCCTGAGGCCCTACCATGAGCTCCTAACGCGATCCATTTTACGACCTACACTGAACTGTGGATATAGGGTGTATGGCTATATCCCTCTTTTTCAACATTTTAACATGATGGTAAGGAGGCCCCAGTTCGGTCAAAACGATTATTACTCAAATGGTTTTAGTGAGGTAACAAACTGACACTTTCCGAACCGACTTTTTAAGGTTAAACCAACAACTTCTATGTACAGCGTTTTTCAGGTGCCTTTTTAAGGTTTCCTCCTGAAAAAAGGACCTAAGTATGTTCAGTGGCCGAGCTTGCGACTACTAGGCTGTGTCAACAATTTTTGATTAATAAAAACACACCATTGTTGAGTTTCATCACTGATTTTATTTATTTATTTTTATTATTTTACAGAAGGATCACAGACAAAAAGAAAAAATTATATAAACATTGTAATATTATCAAATCGCTAATTACAAGCCTCCACACATAGATAAAATGAAAATTTTACATATAGTGAAATCTTTTTGCGCCATTAATGATTACTTAAAAAGCAGTACAAGATTTTATCGACAATCAATCTCAAATCTTCAAAAACTAAGTAAAAAAACACTAAAACGAAAATAAAATTGCTTTATAAGTTTTAAAAATAAATACGACCTGTGAAACTCTCAAACACATCGCATAAAAATTTGCAAAAACAAAAAAGAATCTGGAATTCTTTTTATAAAAAAAAAAGTCCAAATCGGACACGCTTAGCATATAAAAGCTTTTAGTGGAAAACAGGTGGCACTCCGACATTCCCATAGAGCATAGACGTGGGCACCATAGAGGCAGGTCTCATGGACACGTGTAGGGATCAATATCTTATCGTGTTGGCGCCGGCGCCTACAAGAGACGCTTTAGGGATGCGGTTGTGTAGACGAGCGGCTTTCTAGCGTTGGAAACGCTCAATGAAGGTGAAAATGTATGATGTAGAAATGATTAGTTTCCCAGTTTTCTGGAATGACATTTATAGGTACAAGTTCGTAGTCGACTGCACGCAGCAGCAGCAGACGACGTGTCGCAGCGACACTACTGGTTTCTACGTATTTCTATGAAATTTCTTCCGTAGTTAGCGACATGAAGCTAGCGACGCGTCGTCGAGCGGCAGACGGCAGTGTCGTCCGACCGCAGATCAGTAGTGCCGCTGACGCCGGAGCAACGACCAACGACAAATCGATTATTCTCGAACACGTAAGACATCTTGTTTCACGGAGCACTCAGAACCAACTGGATGCCATCTGCTGTTGCCGTCTGCAGTCGAGTTCGAAATCATGACTGCAGCGACATGACGCAACGACGTGTCGTGACGATATGAAGCGACGACATGTCGTCTGCTTCTGCTGCTGCGTGCAGTCGGCTACCAACTTGTACCTTAAACCTTCACACTCTAAATAAGTTAAGGCATATGACATCTCACGTTGAGATTGTAAAGTACTGTAATTATATGTGTAAGGAAATTAATTATGCATGAGTTAATCAACTAGTCCTCGAAATGGCAGAGCTGAATCATATTATTCGAATGGCATCCTTTGCGGCTCTGGCACTCAAGCAATCGCTAACATACACGAAAACGCGCCTCAGAAGTTGAATAGGAATGTTTTTGTTTTCTTGTCTAAAATTTTCTTCCCAAGCCGCCACTGCACCCTGGACCTCCACGGCTCCAGCTTTTAAGATTGTTGGTCCACCTAGTTGGGTGACTCTGAACTGTTGATAAATTCCTAACGGGTATTATCTAGCGGAGTTTGTACCTAGTCCTCAAGCTTAATTACTGTTACCATTACGACTGGCAATTTAATGCTATCTAAAATGAAATTCAGCCAGCGTTTAAACGCTGCGTGTCGACCGCTCGTCTGCACTAACCAACCCTCATTCGCTGCGGTATGGTAGCAATTCAGATAAAAACGATCTCTACAAATTGAACTGAAAAAATACTGAAACATTGAGGAGATAGACACTTTCTGTTTTATGTTCGTTTTTTTTTTAAGCATTTATGTAAAATTTTATGAGCCGGCTTTTATTATGATGTATGTAGTTAAATGAGTTTTAAATATTTTTAGTATCTTGTTCTGATATGTTATGGGCTTTAAAAATGCTGTTTAGTGTGGGACATTAAGTTACTTATTGATTTAAATAATAAGTACACTTTGGTACACACATTATTTCGCACATAAACTGCCTACTTGTTATGTATGGTTACGAGCAATAAGTTATATACATTGTCAGTTTGTCACATTATCTATTCTTCTTCTGCCATTAAAAAAAGATGAGTAAAACAATTGGTTTTAAAGTACGTATTTGATGGGAATTAAAAACCATTAGTCGTAGTACACTTTTTTCTAGAATAACAGAAGTTAAGATATATTGAAAATGTGATAATGTCATATATTTATACTCATTACTTTTAACTGTACCTAACTAGTGCTTTTAAAAATAAAATGATAACAACATAATTAAATGCCTCAGTGAGACTCGTATGAAATATTATAGAAAACGTTTGAAATTAAGTAACTGAATATACCTACTCAGGTGAAAAATGAAAAAATGTGGACTTATTGTGTTATTTAGGTATTAGAAAAGTGCGATCATTTGGTTATATTACTAAATGAGTAAGTACGGTGTAGTAAAAGAAAAAAAGAATACAAATAAAGTAGACAATTTTATTTACAAAACAGTTCTTAAAAGCTATTTAATACTTTGGCGTAGCATCGTAATACGTCATTGCACAGGCATGCACAGACAGACACTAAAAGTACTAGAACTATACAATAACAAAATTAATACTAAAATATATAATACTCTTTGGCAATCAGTCTAATATGGCGCAGTCGTTTTAACAAAAAAAAAAAAAATCAACAAACAAAATTCAATGGAAAATATTTTTTGATTTCAGGCTCTTCATACATTTCCTTACGATCATTAACTATAGTATTTTCAGTCGAGTATAAAGATTGCATTTCAGCCGTCGTACCTACATGATCTATGTTTAATTGTTTATTAAAATATTTATCGTTTTGACTCTCGTAAGTTAGACTATCATCAAAATAAATGGTAGACGTTAACTGGTCACTGGCGTAAGATTTGTCATGGTCACATCTGGAATCTTTGAAGGCTTCATAGCTTGGAGCTGATATCTGGATTTCTCTGTTTTCTGGTTTAAACATCTTTCTACCGGACAAGCTTTTGCTAGGCTTAGCATCTGTGGACGTAGAGACTTCAGGTGACTTAATCCTTTTACTTTTATATCTTCTGTTTTGAAACCAGATCTTGACTTGTGTGGGAGACAGGTTGAGGGTGACAGCTAGTTGTTCTCTCTCAGGGGCTGTGAGGTACCGCTGGTTCCTGAAGCGTACTTCTAAGGCGTGGACTTGGGTCTGAGAGAAGAGGATGCGTGGTTTCCGCTTGGCGCTCTTATCTTTCCGGTCCGGTTTGGTGTCGCAGGTAGGAGTTTCTGTTGACAAAATGAAATAAAATGGTTAATATCATGAAATTAAATGCATTTATTAAAGGATGCCTGGTGGGAGGCTGGCGGGTACAGGGCATGATTATTATAAAAGAATTAAAGGTTTCATAAAAGATTCTAAATTAGATAAGATGCCGTAACTTTGATGCTTGTCTAAAAGGAAATGAAGTATATAGAATTACGTTTATTAAATATCTCGAAGTCGAAATTCAGCTTAAAACAGGATAAAAGATCATTGCACTGAAACTTACTGTTGATTTTCCTACAAAGTCCAGAATTTTTCTCCTCCGACGGAAACTGCATAAAGATACCCTTTTCAATGCTGACTCGTTTTTGTACCGTCAATGAATTCGTAGGTACAGACTCTCTTTCTTCATTATCATCGACCCTCAAATTTCCTTCCGTCAAAATGTGAGGTTCAGGAACCACTTCACTGCTGTATTGGTCATAGTTCTGATGGTACAAATTGTGGCAATAAGGGTTGTAGCTGTAGTATTCTTCTATCTTGTGATCGTGGTACACATCCTGGTTCCAATAAGGATCAATATTCGTTGGCACGGGGACGTTGGGATACATTTGTGCGAGATACTCTGGCGGGCAGTAACCCTGGCCCTGGTACACCTGGTCGTACTCATAGCTTCGTCGATCCCTCTCGCTGTACTTCCAAGCCTCGTTCCTGTCATAACTGTAGGTTGGTTGATTGATGCTCAGTATATCCTTGACAGAAAACGGCGTCGTCAGGCTCTGATTGATCTGCCCTTCCTCCAATTTCACTCGAAAGTTCTTCTGATCGTACATGTACTCTTTGTTTTCCAATTGTTTCTCTTTTTCTAAATACGTGACGTCCGCGAATTGATAGAATTCGTTTTTACATGAATCGTTAAAATTGTGTTTCAAGTTATTATTATTGTACGAGGTTGAAACTTCATTGTGTTGTTCGTAGTTCTCCATTTTTCAGTCACTGTCACTTCATTAGTTAGTTTTTGGTTTTACTAATTGTTTTACGGCCGAGTGGTAATTAAGATGCGGTTTAAAAGGCAAGCGGTGGAAGACTGATGGTGTTCAGATTGGTGGACGAAGCCAATCCACGCGCCCTAGTGTGTTTTGGGCGGGGCGATGGGGTTAGCTCCATCTCTGTCTGACATACGAAGGGCTGCTATCTCGTCGTCCTTGTCGTCTGCGGTGAGGAGTGTTTACTACGGAGAGTAAATAAAGCGGATGATTTCATTTCGGAGTTGAGATGCTCTTTGATTTTGCTAATGACTTAATTATGTTGCTTTTGTGAAAAAAGTGTGAGATCTATATTGAGGGTTGATGAAGTTTGATACTGTTATTGTTTTTATTTTATTGAACTCTGGAATTAAATAATGTATGGACTTTTTATAGTTGTTGTTGTTTTATTATTTTTGCTTTTTGTCAAAATAATATCTACGTACAATAAAAAAAAAATTGATAGTTTTTTTTCGACGCTGACGAAGGTACTTGCCTATTTTATTTTATATTTCTATCTAGTATGCAGTGTGCAGTTGCTCTAAAAAGGACCTATTTATTTAAATGAATTTTAAGATACTAGCAAATTTCCCGCGATTTTGTTTTGTTATTTTTTATTTATTTAGGTAAATATTCATGTCGAGTTTACTTAACACCAGGAATAAGATTGTTTTATAAAAACTTAACACGATATGTTGAATTGCAAAAAATCCTTTGTTATTCTTTGTGTAAGTACAGTCAGGGGTCAAAAGTGCAGTTCCACCTTACCAATGCTAAAATGTCTAAAATTTCTTTGTAGAAGATCTAAAGTATTGAATAAACTAGTTGTGGACTATTGAACTTCTACAACAAAGAAATTTTAGATAACAAATTGATTTAATTGTTTTTTTTTTTATTTTTTTTATTTATTTGATTTTTTTTGGATTGGTGGAGTGCAACTGCACTTTTGATCTCTGGGTGGTACATCATAAAAGGAACCTCTGTAAAATTTTCAGCATTCTAGGTCCAATGGTTTGAGCTGGTTGTTGATAAGTCTGTGAGTGAGTCAGGAATTTGACTTTTAATATAGGTAAAGATTGATTGGCCTGTTGTTGTAGTTGTTAGTGGCCCTGACTGCTATGCCAGAGGTCGTGGATTCTTACCCAAGACAAATGTTTGTGTGATGAGCACGATCATATTTATTCTGTATCTGGATGTAAGTAATTTCTTTTTCCACAACCATCACACAAAATCAAAATGTTTAATTTATCTATAATATGTATGTATATATAGGTATATAAGTATGTTTATCAATTGTCTAGTACTCATAGCACAGGCTCTGCTTAGATTGAGACTAGATGGCCTAGTGTGAAAGTTGTGGAATATTATTAACTTATTATTAATAAATACTTCTTCCAAATAAACCAATCTCCACCATAAAAACACCTTATAATCTAAACAACAATAATTGTCAGCGATATCAATCGTTATCGTTTGTTGGTGTGAGTAGAAGGTGTTAGAACAATTGTTTACGCCCGAGCGTCGGCACTCGTGGGTTATCGACTGCGGCACATACACTATATACAGGGTGTAACAGAAAGACTGCAGGATTATTCGTAAGAGATACTGTGACCCTGGAATGCAAAGGGCAACTGATGGTACACAGGAGGGTTTTAGTCAGCAGAAGTAACAGTAGTACTCTCTTGCTCCAATTAGGGAGGAGTTGTTTGATGAACCCTAAAAAAAGGGTTTAATGGAAAGGTGTGGTCAGGTTTTAAAAACTACTTCTGTCAAAGGGACTGGTTTAAGGGAGTGTACTTACACCCAGAGAGGTGCTGACTGCGCTCTGACTTTCAATTTAATATACAAAAATATAAAAAAAGTCTCTTATAACCCATATTATTCCTACTCCACCGGAGACGAGAACGACGTCAGAAGTCGCAGGACGATTCCCGGCTCTTAGGCGCGGGCTTGCGTATGGTGAGCAAAGAGTACCTCGCTGTCCGGTAAGGACCGAGCCCCGGTCGAAGGGGCGTTGGCCACATGTGCTTCAAAATGATTTCAGCTAGATCAACGAGGCCAGTTTAGGCCCATGCCTGCCAAAGCTACGGATTATTCAAAGGAGTTCGGCCCTCGCAAAAAGGCAACTGAAGGAACACTGTTGGTTTTAGTGAGTATAAGTCTGACACTCTCTCTCACACTCGGCGATGTGTTGAAGATGCACAGAACATATTTCTGCCGGCGCTCATGTTTATGCCTATGTAAGTAAACAACTTTACTCACGGATGTTATAGACATACTAATTTGATCAGCTGATGATTGCTGTAAATTAAAAATTAAAAAAAATTAGTTACCATTACTTTTCCAAAGAAAAAAGCAAGTACATAGACAAGTCCGGGCCTTGGTCCAGGCCAGGGTCCAGTCCGAGGAGGAGTGGCAGGCGGTCGCCTTTTTCTACGAAGCAGTAATGCTAGCAAAGGAGGCGGCCGCATGCGCGATAGAACGGCTCTCACGCCCCAGCCGCCGTGATCCCGATCCCGATTTCCAGCCACCGTAGGCGCTGGATGCGGACGGCGAGCAATGGGTAGCTCGCGCTCCGACCATCTGGTAACCGACCGGACCGAACCCAAGTTATTGACGAGTTCCACGTGCGCCTCAAGGAGATTTCAAAAGCGTAGGGGTTCAGCAGGGCCGGGGCCCTGGAACGAAGGCAAAGAAGGAACAGGAGTGGGTTTTTAGTCAGTAAAAGTCTGACACTACCTCACGCCCCGCCCAAGAGCGAGTAATATCATTGGATGATTTTCCCATCGAAAGAAAAAGTACATACACAAGTACGTCAAAAAAGCTGAAAATATTTTTTTTTCAAGCGTAATATTCGGAACTATTACTTCAAGTCGTCTCAACCTTAGTTTGATCTTCGTCATAATTATTATATTTTTAGTATAATAATAAATCATTATATGATTTGATATTTCTCATAGGATATTATTAGTTTATTATTTTATGTATGTATTATAAGCACTTAATTTCTATTATACTTCATTCTATTTTTATGTCTAGTATTTATTTATTGTGCACATACACAGTGTTGTCTTTTTTAACCCAAATGTTGACTGGTAGAGAACGCCATTTTGCATTAAGTCCGCCTATGTACCACAACTGTACATGAACTATAAATAAATAAATATGGTACCTAGTTCATTTTAATAAGAAGTTTTTAAAATACGGCCACAACATCTCGCTACACTCTGTATAATCAGAGGCTGCGCCCCCGGCGCGGCGGCTCTCTGGCACGGATATTGGTCATGGTCGATGACAGCTAGCGACATTTTTTTGAGTGACTCAACTGGTGCAAGCATTTTGGGGTTAACTTAGGTTGAAAAATATGTACTTAATATTAGGTGGTAGGTACTTATGTACAATAAATCAAAAGCGTTTTGATGAAATTAATTTTGGAAAAGTAAAGTATAGGTAACAAAATAGTAGCATTTTATAGCAACAAAGTCGATGTATAAGTTTATGTGGCCGTTTCGTTCGTTTGCTAAATTGTTCTGACCGTTATAGGGTTAAAAATCGACTTACTGACGATTCGGTCACAGTATATTCGAACACAGTGTCCGAATTAACACATTTTTATTTTAATAGTTTTTTTCACTGACGATTCTAACACACACTGTTATACTTAACAGTCAGATAAAAATATAATAAATATGGGGAAAAAAGCGTTACTAAAACTATTTTAGGCTGGATTTAAGACGGCAACTTCGGGTAATAATTATTTTTTTATCTGACTGTATTAAATAGCTTCAATAAATTTGGTGGTGTCCGAATCGTCACTGAAAAAATACTAAAAATAAAATGTGTCGATTCGGATACTGCGTCCGAATATATTGTGTCCGATCGTCAATAACTCTAAAAATCATTTTGCCAAAAAGAAGGTAGGAATACCTATTTGACTCAAATAGGTGTTCCTACATCTTTATTCATTGCAATACAGAAGCTCATCTGCCTGCTACTACCACTCTAGAACTAAATTAAGTTTTATTTTATTGCCAACATTAACACCACAAAACTCAGCACTATCTACCGGAAAGCTGCATAAAACTTTTACAACTTCTTAATTTTTAGGGTTCCGTACCCTAAAGGTAAAATGGGACTCTATTACTGGGACTCCGCTGTCCGTCCGTCTGTCTGTCTGTTTGTCTGTCCGTCTGTCACCAGGCTAGATCTCATGAACCGTGATAGTTAGACAGTTAAAATTTTCACAGATGATGTATTTCTGCCGCTATAACAAAAAATACTAAAAAGAGAATAAAACTAAATATTTAAGGGGCTCCCATATTACATACGTGATTTTTTTTTGCGTTTTTATAGGTAACTAGCTTTTGCCCGCGGCTTCGTCCGTATACATAAAATATAGCCTGTGTCACTCAGGAATAAAGCAGCTTACTATCGGTGAAAAAAAAACTTGTAATCGGACCAGTCCTTTTAGAGATTACCAACTACAAAAAAAAACATAATAACAAAAAACAAACTTTACCTCTTTATAATATTAGTGTACATGGTACAGAACCCTTCGTGCGCGAATCCGACTCGCACTTGGCCGGTTTTTTTACGCAATGGTATCATTCTGTTGGACTCGTGGAGTCGTGGCAGACTCGTAAAAAGTTGACTTCTTCCGCATGGAGATGTAACGTGAAACTTTTGTACAAGTGTAAGTTGAACTGGTGAAGGAAACAAAGGAATCTTTTGTAGTTTTTTGGTTTGGTTTCAAATGAGCGGCAGTGGGGTTGATTTGTGTCTATGATAGATTATTAGATGTGTGACTGTGTGTGTGTGATACTATATGAATATAATGAACTATCTGTAAATAATAGGTAAATAAAGGTGAGGAAAAGAATGGTTTGATGAAAGGCCTTCTGATAATAGTAAAAAATAAAAGAAAAAATAAAATGTTTATTTTTATATCACACAACTTGTTAAAACTAAAAATATGAAAAAAGCGATCAAATTAATAAAATCAATGTAAGGCTGAAAAGGCGCCTATACATATAATTTAGCATATCTAAGCTTAAAAAAAGGAGGAGGTTCTCAATTCGGTAGTGTTTTTTTTTAAATAACAAATAACACAGTGCAATTAGGTGTTTAGTTAAGGTCGGGTTATAAAAATATTTTTGCATTAATTGATGCATTAAAAGACATAGTCCCTACTTACTCCCGGTTCGCTAAAGTCCGGCTAACATTTAAATATCACAGATGTTAATAGTCCTATTAATCAATATAATTTCTAACCGATTTCACTAACACTAGACTACGTTTTAAAAAATGGTAAAAATATACCAACAGTGCAAAACAACATAGACATAATTATCAAGGTGTCGTTTAGAATAGAATAAACTTTATTACCTACACCAAAATAGTTACTGAACTTTTTACACAAACTTAATTCTATGGGCCACGGCGGTATGCTATCTATGCACAATCAGCCTTATAATGTTTCCACTGCACTTGTACTATTTCTTATTCTGTGCCACTGCTGGGTGGGACTCAGGCCTCTAGGATAGGAAAAGGGCCGTAATCCACCACGCGGGCTTAGTGCGGGTTGGCCTACATAGTAGGTTTTTTTGAAAATCATCTTAGTTTTTCTTACATTAGGTACCCACTTCAGTGAATGTAATTTAAATATTTTAAAAGCAACATCATGAGCATACGACGGTAAATTAATACAGTTTTTCTTATTATGTGATACCTACCATATTCTTTAGGCACCTCCTGGAAAAAAACACATTTTAAGGGTTCCGCAATTGACCGATCGGTCAATTGCGATTTACAACATTTACATGAGTAACGCCATTTCTCAAAATTAATCGTTTACTTTAAATTAAACGATTGAAGCAATTGTCAATACATTTGCATACATTTGATAAGATAAGATTATAAGATAAGATTGTCATTCACGTAAATATTGTCAATCGTAATAGACCGTTTCGGGGATTCTTAAGTAAATTATAAATCTATTTAAATAAAAGCAAAATACCACTCACTGATTAATCACAAAATCTCAGAAACTATAACACTTATGAAATATGCGAATTTTACGAAATTCCACCCCTAAGGGGGTAAAACGGGGGTTGGAAGTTTGTATGGAGAAACCGACTTTCACGTGGGCGAAGCCGCTGGCAGAAGCTAGTAAGTTATAGACTCATAAACAGCTATACCAACATGGTAGATGGCGCCACTATCGCTCGACCCAACTGAACAATCAAAAGGGGCGGTTCACCCAAGACAGGGGGTGTCTATAGTAGTATGATTTATGAAAATGTAAACGTAATTAGAGCTGATTGCTGAACAAACATGTCGGTGTATGCTCAGACATTACGGTCGACGCGCGGCGGGCGGCGGAACAACCGACCATGACCTTAGCCAGAGGGTAATTAAATTATTGTGTCATATCTGATTTGTGAGTTAATAACGCTCAGTTAAACTGGCTTCCATATATATATTTTACATAGGGTTTTTAGAATAAACTTTATTGTACACCAAAATAGTAACAAAATTTTTAGGTACACTAACTTAAACCTATGGGTACAAAGGCGGTCTTATCGCTGACAGCGATATCTACCCGACATCCTTAGGCCTTAGGCTTTAACCTTATTAATCGCGTTTTAACGTTTGGCTCGCATAATCGCGTTTAGCCGCTGTCACTAATGTCACTTGTAAAAATACAACAAAAGAAAAATACAGACAAGTGACAAGATGCGAACATCTTGACATTTAGAGGCCTTCCAACGCTGATTCTTTCGGTGCGCGATCGCCACAACAGAACCTTTCGGCGCCATATATTAGGGCCTTTTTTGAGGTGCGAAATCATCAAATAACTCCTCGCGCTCTGGGTGGAGCGAGAGAAAGTGTTAGACTTTTACTGACTAAAACCCAATTGTGTTTCTTTAATTGCCCTTTGCCGTTCGAGAGCGCGGTAGCTCTTTCAAACAATCTCGCTGCCCATTTATTATAGTCTAGTTCCAGGTTGTATTTATTTGCTTAATTATAGATTTACTTATGTAGGCACAAACAAATACATAGTAATGATATGACCGCCGCGGCTGTCTAAAGTTTGTGATCCGTCATCCGCCTCACACTTGGACTTCCTTCGTATTATATTCATTAGTTCAGTGAGCTGTATCTTTTTTTTTAGGTGGGAAATCATTTAATAACACCTCACGCCCTTGGACGGAGCAGGAGGATGTGTCAGACTTTTACTGACTAAAACCCACTCGTTTGTTCCGTCTTTGCCTTGCGTTCCAGGGCCCCGGGGATTCATTTTCACTTAACCCATGGCCCCAGGCCCCCAGTAGGCGACCCTGCTGGGCCCTTACGATTTGCTGACGACCGAACGGCGTGCTACCCATTGCTCGCTGTCCTCAAGCTTGCACCTACGGTGGCTGGAAATCGGGATCGGGATACCGGCAGCTGGGTCGTGAGGGTCATTCTCTCGCGCGTGTGGCCGCCTCCTTTGCTAGTATTACTGCTTCGCAGAAGGAGGCGACCGCCTGCCATTCCTCCTCGCTCCGGACCATGGCCTGTGATTGTCCAGGGACCGGCGCGAGAGGTCGTTGCCGCCGATCGCCCTCCTGAGTATACGGCGGTACTCTGCCCAAGCATAATTATACGGGGTGTTTGGTGCATCGTGTGCCAAATTGAAATGGTTGACGGGAGGGGTCATCTGCTATCCTTTCAAACCCCTAAACACTTCTCATACCCTATGGATTTTTTCTCATTGACTTTTTATTGTTTTATGAAAATAAAACCCGAATTTTTTATTAAAATACAAATTTAAAAAAATATATAAAGGGTAGACTCTGAAATTTAATTTAATTTAGATGTGTATTGTATTAGAGTACTTGCACTCGCATATGGCGAGCTGTTTCTACCGCGACTGACTCATTCACAATTCTAGCGAATTTACACGGCTTTCTGCCCAATCTAGGGGGTCCAGACGCGTCCTGCCGGAGGCTCTATGGTAACTATTACAAAGTTATATTTCAGTAGGTAGTCAGACTAATTGTAGTGACCAAACATCCCCTAAACACAAAAATTATTCAGCCGAGAGTATGAGCGCAAGAGCACGCATGCGTCTCAGAGCGATTGAGACGATTGCATGCACTGACTGGATGTTTGGTCACTACAGTTTGTCTGACTAATGAAATATAACTTTGTACTCAATAGTTACAATAGTAACATATTTAAAATCAGACATGTAAAAATAAGTACAGTTTATTTACTTTTTGTGGAGCTTTAAAGCGTCTGACAGAAGTTTTGGTCCATGGAAAGTGTCTGACACTTATGATACTACTTTAGAATAATATTCTACAAAACATATATAAAAATCAGCCATATAACATTAAGTTAAGTAACCCGTTATTTTTAGTTCCCTTTCACACCTCGTAGCTGCCAAAGTTCTCCAAGGGGGAGCTCTACAAGTACACAGGTATTCAAAGCACATGAGACGCTACTGAGAACCTAAAGTTTCATCCATGTGAAAATAAGTTATGTCTGACAGCTCTGGGATCTTAGTATAGAATGCCAACAATTATTTTCAAACACTTTTAAGTGTTTAAAAAAAACAACGTATTTCCTGGATCAAGTTTTGTGAAATATTCGAACATCGAACGCATCATCTAACACAATCAAACATCGCGTTGGATTGCGTTAGATGAAGTAACAATTAGCTTGTAAACCATGCTCGATGTTGACGATAGGCGAGTGAAAAAGGAGCCTCTAAAGTATAAAATTTATGTTTCAATATATTCTAACAACGTATCCACCATTTTGCCCACCACCGTGTTCTAAAACACCCTTTTTACTGACAAAATGTCAACAAATTAAGTAGACCACTTGACGTAGCTTGAAGCACGTATCTCCATCATAAACTTGCTACTTTATTACAAGAATTTTGACAGTTTGGCTTGTGAACGCTTTTTAGCAACGTCTTGAAATGTTCACAGCAACTTGAAATATTTTGTAAATGTTATTTATGATAAATTTCTCTTATCATCACAGGGTGAGACACATTAAGGAGTAAGTTATGGTATTGCTAATACTAAATAAATACTCACAAATGACAGAATTTCGTTTCTGTAATGAAGCTGTTGTGAGGTTTGTATTAGTACCTACTTTACGATCTGTATTACTATAATATGTAATAATAATATTCCACAACTACCACACAAAGCCGTCTAGTCCCAAGTTAAGCAGAGCTTGTGTTATGGGTACTAGACAACTGATAAACATATCTACTTAAATATTTCTAAACACATACATATATAGATAAACTATAATCTATGCACCTTTGAAACAACATTATTCTATGAAATATAATTCAATATTAGATACTCTGGCGTTCACTAGTTTCAACACCGCACCGGATATAGGTTTTACTTTATTTTCTGGAAAAATCTTAATCTATGTTTTATTTTTAATTATGATACCTATTTATTTGTGAAAAGTATTGTTACAATAAGACGATAATGTCGACCTGCCTATATTTTTCATATAGAAGTCAATTTTTTTTGAGGTGGGAAATCATTCAATGACTTGCCGATGATTTGGATTTCGAAGGTGAAGCCGAAGACGCGGCGGCTGCGGCTGCCGCCTTCTTGGTCTTGGCGCTGGCAGCGGAGGCTGTCGCCTTCTTAGTCAACGCAGCCGAAGGTGAAGTAAGAAAGTATATCAGACTTTTACCGACTAAAACCCATCTGTTTCCTTACACAGATGGGTTTTAAGTCAGTAAAGTTTTAGTCAGTAATGTTTTAGTCAGTAAAGTTTTAGTCAATAATGTTTTAGTCAGTAATGTTTTACTCTGAAGGCAGTTGCCCTTTGCGTTTCAGCACCACAGTATCCCTTTCAGAAATTCCCCGTGGCCGTTGCAGACATAGTCAATAGTTGGACTCTAGATTATTTTCAATACCTACATCAACGAAATAAGAATCGTGGGGCTACTAACTACATTAGCTCTGCAGCAGATGTTCGTCATCTGCAAGTTATATCGGGTCTTTTCAGTAAGAATGTCGTAAGCGACAGTTATGTTTTTTTGCAAAAGGCTTTTTTCTTTCTTAGATAAAAAGTATTTATGATAATATTATCTTTCGAAATATTGTCTTAGTAGGTAATTTGTTATTCATATCATTTGAATTTGATTTAAGGCCCTTGCTCCCAATTAGTGTCATAACAATATTTAGTTAAAATATATTAAGTTTATTAGTTAATTGATGTTATATCTAAACGCCCGGTTGATACTTCGTTCGCATGACCCAAGGGCTGATTTTTTACCTAGGGCAGAGGATAAGCAATGCCTTATGTACCTACATACCAGTCGACAGCGATGTGGAGCAGTTTTTATTAGTAAATAAAGGAGGATTCAAACAAATAAAGTTAAACCGTCTCGCCAATATTCTCCGAAGATAGATGTATTATATAAAAGCCTGTCGTAATTTAATCCTGCCGAGGATTCAGTAGGTGCAATTACGTAAGTTGTGATCACTACCTATGCTAAATCTACTGAGCCTAATGTCTGTTTAATTGCAATGCAACGTCACGTGGCCTGGCCACGAAACTTGGCCTCTCTCAAGTTGCATCAAAAGACCCGCTTCTTTTCGTATCCAGTCTGTCCAATTCCATCTAGCCGGGAGTGTCCCGTTCATTCTGCTCATTCCACTGTTCATTCCATCCAATTCATGTATATTAGATGACTAAGATGTACTTTTTATTTTTCAAAATTTGGATAAAAATTTATGCTTACAAAAGCATTTATAAAAGATACCTACATATAGTGACATCTGTTATCGAGTAGCAGGATTAACAATGAATTGACAACAGTGCCATCTATATATTAAATGTATTATGAAGTAGTTAACCACCATTCTACGTAATTATGTGGATAGTTCATAGATGGCGCAACACTCTCCTGTTTTAGTTCTAACAGAAACTAATAGATAGCGCTATATGGAATAATGTCAGTTCATATAAAGTACGATAGAGGACGTCCTAGTAACCGTTAAAATTATGTTATTTCATTGGAAAACCTATAAATATTATAAAATTTAAGACTCAATAAATTTCTAAAAATCTTTATTAAGTTTAGTCATTGTTTTGTATTGGAAAACATAGCCAAATTATGCAATCAAAATAAGTAACCGTCAAATATAAAATATTTTTTAGCAAGCTTTCTGATGTTGATTAAGATGTTCCGTAATGAAGACACCAAAAGTATTTATATAGGTAGGTTTGGTACACCTGATAATACACCTAGAATCCCCGAAGGAAAGATCAGAGATGTAAGTACTTAGGTCCAGTAGGTAATCCACTATTTTACAGTTACCTGCCTATATTTACAAAAATATAACTAGGTATGAATCATAATAGTATTAAACAAAACAAATCAATGTATCAGATTAATTAGTAATTAATTGACTAATCATGTGCTGCGACCGCACGCACGTTATATTTCGCCGAATCATCGCCTATCTCAAAGACGATCGCCGAATCGGTTCACCCGAGCCAAATAATCGAATAATAATCATATAAACCGAATTATTCGATTGTTCTAAGTCCACATCTCTGTGGGTGGGCAATCGATTGCTCGCTAAGATTACTAAATGGGTAATTCTGCGTCACGTTTTGTGTATTAACAAATAATCATGTTCTTGTGTTTAGTGGAGTTATTAGATACAGGTTTTCTTTGTTTTCTATTGGTATGGAATCAGGCGCAGAAACCGTAGGCGTACCAAGTTTAGAGCGGTAAATAAAAAAGCATTTGGACTATGATTTGCAAAATTGGTGGTAGGTATACCTAGATCCTTTTCTTGGCGTTTCGATGGCAAATACGATGGAATGTCGTTAAGCTATTTTGTAGCGACATCTATGGCGCCACATAAGAACTACAAAAAATACGAATTCCTGTATCGCGCAATTAGAGTTCTCAGCGCGATTTGAACATACATAAATATACAACAGCCCGAAATCATCTATCGGATAGTTGCCCAGATCAGACAAACCTCCATCTGGTCGGAGGATCCTTCCTGTTCAACGGAGGTTTGTGGGACTTTACTCTCTGTTCCGCATAGGTACCTCTAAAATCTAATTTCCTACATTATGTATAATTGTTGTGCATTATGTGTGTATTAGGATTTTGATTTTGATGTCTCAACCTAGGATTTTGATGTCTCAACAGATTTTATTTCACGTCATCTATATCATCATCGACCATCTGTTCTGCGTGTAATGCGGCCGGCCCACTGCTACTTAAGTTTGGTGATTTTTCGGTCTATGTCGATAACCTTGCTGACATCTTTATCCTTAACGGACGTCCTGTTGTAAAATCTCTTGTAAAGTTAGCTTAGCACCACAAACTAAAGGTAATAATAATAATTTTATTAAACCCAGTAAAAAACCTCTGAAAAGGTTTCTTAGCGAAGCAGCTTTACATATCATAGACAATTATATAGACACTTCAGAAACTTCAATGTGACGGACAGACGTGAAAACATTGAATCTATTATTTATTTACCAATCAATCCAACCTATAAGAGACGCAGTTAATTATCATGTGAGGCCAGATCCTGGGCGAAACTTTTGGTTATAGTTATTTTATTTGAGGTAGGATTATTGTGAAAAATGTCCGGCATCATGACGAAGTTTCGTCACTTACCAATGTACAGACACTATCCCCTACTACGGGGTATGGTCTCCTACAGCATCATCTGGCCCACCTGTAGCATCACCCAGGAGTACTTGGAACACGGCACAACCATAGCTGATGCGAACTGGGCTCGAGCAGCACGCTTTGGATTCTTTGGAGCATTTTGTATGGCACCAGTTTTCTACAGCTGGATGAAGTATTCTAGCCGATTCTTCAAACGGAACGACTTGAGGACGGCTATATTTAGAGCAGCTATCGAACAGGTATTTGTTTATAAGAATAAAGTTATATTTAATATTTAAGTTTTTTTATATATCTAAAAGAGTGTAAAAGATAAATTATAATAGAAAAGGGGTTGTAAATAATTTTTTATCAAGGAAATTAAAAGTTTTCAATAAAAATAGAATAAAGTCATCTATATGATTGAGACAGTTTACTCCGTCCATATAACGTATCTAGAGTTATTTTTCAGGGGAGGCCTCCACTGAAAAATAACTCTCCTGACGTACGTAGTTATAGCAAAATACAGAATTGCAATGAACAACGGGATTTTGAAGTTTTGTTTTTGGTAATTTAATTATATTTTATATAAAGTCATAGAACAAAAGTTGTTGTTTATGATATTAGTAATACAGTCCTGCAAGGTTGTTAGTGTTCTACAAATAACCCTATAAAAGTTCGTCTATCATATATTCAATGGAACATCAGTGTCAGTCGGAATCTATGTGGCAACATTATTGAAATTTTTGTCCTCGTCCGTCGGGCTGAGCTTTGAGGTGCACACTTTCAAATTTTGTCTGTGTTAATTTCATTGTATGTTCTACTTGCCTAATAAACTATCGTCAAATTAAATGTTGTTCTTTCTCTGTTATTTCAAGGTATCGTACTCTCCTATAGCTATGGCGTATTTCTTTTTCGGCATGAGTCTCTTGGAGATGAAGCCGATAGACGCATGCGTTCAAGAAGTTAAACAAAAGCTGTGGCCGACATACAAGATCGGCGTCATATTCTGGCCGACGGTACAGACGATGAACTTTTATCTTATCTCAGATAAGAATAGATTGGTATTCGTAAGTGCTGCAAGTTTTGTCTGGACCGTGTTCATGGCTCACATGAAGTCAAGGATAACGAAACCAGAAGAATTGAAGAAGCCCGCTTGAAGAGACAGTATTTTTAGAAGACTTTTAGTTGTTTTATATACTTTTGGATCCAGTTATTATTTTGGATATTAATTGTATTCTTACTATTGACGCCATATTTTAATTTATAACCTTATACCTAATTTTGAACCACTCTATTTTGGTATGGTCATGTGAAGAAGAGGGATGAAAAGCATGTTACTAAAAGAGTTATGAATATACATGAGGATAGATGAAGAGGTAGAAGGAGGCCAAAGATAAGATGGATGGTTTGTGTGAGGAGTGATATGAAAGAAAAGGGAGTTAGTGATAGCGTCATTCTAAAAATAGAATGGAACAAAAAACCGTGTTGCGACGATCCCAAGTAACGTATTGAGACAAGAGCAGATGTGATGATGGTGATTTAAAACCGCTTTACAAAAGTATTGTAGTCTGATTATACCAGGTAACCACGCTACTTTTTTTTAAATAATATCTGTACATTATTTGAGATTTGAGAGTGAAAACATACGGTAAACAAAGTCGATGGATGTCGACAAAATGAGGACCTGAATCTAACTTAAAAAAGCTTTCTAAACTACAATCTTTTGTAACATAATCTTCAAGCGTGGCTAACGATTTCATTCAACATAAAAAAGGAACGGCTCTAAAGAAGCATTCTAAATTTTTTGTAAAAAAAGGACAATAATATTAGAATTAATAATGTGTACGAATTTTTATTGGACCGTTTTTATTGGACATTAATCATGTTTTGTCGTCGAATGATGTTAATGTGAGCAGTGAGTTAATAGTTCCACGGGTTTTTTGTAACTTCAAATTCTTTGTCCGTAAAGGTGAACTGGCTAGATTTTGATTATAAAAAATGTTGTGTTTGAAATATGTAGGCTTTTTTCCGCTGTTCAGTAGCTTGAAATGATGGTTTTATGGTTCAAAAGGGACTACTTAAATTCTACATATTATCAGTTGATAATATGTAGAATTTCTGACTTATCTTGACTAGGGCACTAGCGATCGATCGAAAGAGTTTTCGTGGCTCTGGAACGTAAAGGACGACTAAAGGAACACAGGTGGGTTTTAGTCAGTTAAATCTGACACTCCCTCTCTTCTCACCTGTAGTTGGCGGAGATTTGGTGATTTCCCACCTCAAAAGACCTTTTTGTCTGATTGAAACTGACTACAACCAAATAATTGAAGTACAAAGAAAATAATCACACTAATATTACAAAGGCGAAGTATGTGAGTGTGTATGTGTGTGTGTTTGCTACTTTTTTACGCTCAAACGGCTGGAATAGATCCAAGTCACCATGGTTCTCCATTGCCCTATATTCTTCTGGCTATGCTCAGAGATCAGAAATGAAGATATCCGCAGGAGGACCAAGGTTACAGATATTAAGCGAAGAGTCGCCCGCCAAAGCACTCAGGCTACATATCTCGCAGAACAGATGATCGATGGATCGATACTGAAACGTACCGGAAGATAGTGATTGAATAGCTTCCCACAAGGTGGACCAACGACCTGGTGAGGGTAGCCAGGTAGCGGGAATCGGAGGATGTGAGACGCAGACGACTGGTTATTGTGGCGATACTTAAGGGAGGCCTATCTCTCTTTTCGTTTTTTCTTTCTTTTTGAAATGATGATGAGAAACTGACTGACATATCCACTCAGCTGAAATTACTGGGCCTTAGAAACATGAATGCACAGGGCTTCCTTTTATGATATAGCACTAAGTAGGCGTTTTTGAAAATTCAACTTTTAAGGGTAAAAAGGGCTCGTATGCAAAATATCATTGCGTGTGCTAATATACGTACTTGAAAGTTAGCACAACTAGTAAACCTAAGTAAATGATAAAGGTTTTCATTATTTGTTTTCAAAATTATAAGGTCGCCGATATAAGGTCGACTGGTAGAAAATGCCTAAGGCATTAAGTCCGCTTTTGAACTTACAATGTTTCATTAGTGCATAAAGTTTTAAATAAATAAATAAATATACTTAAATAGGATTCTTATTTCTTGGATTAATAAACTTAAAACTTGGCACCAATTCTAACCAAAATAAATAATAACGACTAAAGTTTTTATGTCCATATTCTCCCCAACGAATTTGTGGGCAAAGTGCTATTATAACATCCCTACAATGTAAACACATACTATCATAATTGATAATGCACCCCCTTATGCCTACACCGCGATTAGATAATTAAGTTACAATTATAATTTAAGCATTTCAATTTTATTTAAATGCACCTAGGAAGTGTTTTTTTATGAAATTATTTAGAAAATTAAGAAAGAAAGAAAAAGAGTTTATTTACGTCAAACATGGCGCATACCTTAAAAATAAAAACAACAACAACGACTTTTAATATAAGTGGTAGGATAAGCGTCACATCCGCGCGAAACGGCCAGCGCTCAGCAAACTGCTGGGGCTCGTGTAAGACAGAGCCTCAGCGCTGATTTTCAGCACCAGCCGTCGTCGACGGTGAGACGTTGATCAGCCAGCAAGGATTACATATTATATACTTAAATTCACTGAATAAACAAACCAAAAACATAAATAACAATAAACCATTACAAATATATAAAGGGGTACAAAAATAAAAATGAATTTAGTTATCTTAATTGTAGACTTGTAGACAAATTATTTGAGCATCGACGCACTATCATTAGTAGCGGTTAGGTATTAGTATCTACGCACGCACACACAAACACGCTTAACGCAATTAAGATTTATCAAGAATTTACCAGAATAGGTAATTTTCAATATTTTTATATTATTTTTTCTTGACATAACACACACATACTTCAGCCACAAAAACCTAAATTTAAAAATAGCTGCTATTGATTCAGTAGGCGATTCTGAATATGCTACTTTCAAGATGTGTTAATAAATATATTAAAGCGAAACACTATATATATAAAAGCGAAACACCACTCACTGATTAATCACGAAATCTCAGAAACTATAACACCTACAAACTTAAAATTTGGCTCGTTATAGGGTGTAGACATCCACTAAGAACGGATTTTACGAAACTCCACCCCTAAGGGGGTAAAATGGGGGTTGGAAGTTTGTATGGAGAAACCTATTTTCACGCGGGTTAAACCGTTGGCAGAAGCTAGTTTTATATAATTTAAAATATCTGCTACCAACAGAGTTCTAACAGATCACAAACTGCACCATTTTTCTTAACTCCCAAAGCGTATATCATATAACAAACACCACATTTATTCGTACAAACGTCTGTTTCCAAAGCTAAATATATGGACACACGTCGCCGGGAACTGAACCCCATGGCTACCAATTTGATATGGGCCCCATAAACCATGGGGAGTTGGGACAATGTCGCGATATATAACAACACTGTCATCAAAACAGTGAGTTTATTTTATTTATTTTGGGAGAAGTTGGCGTCCATTTTGTGTGTAGTTTATGTCGATTTTGGTGAAAGTAACATATGAAATGTATTTTTTATAAATTGCTGATGTACACTTTTTTTTAGATGGGAAAATCATCTTATGACATCCCTCGCTCTTGGGCGGAGCGGGAGATAGTGTCAGACTTTTGCTGACTAAAAACCCACTCCTGTTCCTTCGTTGACTTTCGTACCAGGGCCGAGTCTTCCTTTCAGAAGCAGACCCTTAGCCCCAGTAGGCTTCGACTTAACTGGGCCCCTACGATTTGCTGACATCTCCTTGAAGCGCGCGTGGAACAGTACGCGCCGTCGACGACTTGGGCTCGGTCCGGACGGTAACCGGACGGTCGTACGACGAGCTACCCATTGCTCGCTGTCCGCAAGCCCGCGCCCGTCTCTCACTTACATAAGACCCGGAACAGCTATCTGTAAGCTATACATATATTTGTCGCAAGGGAACATACTCTCGGGATAAACAGTATCCTATGTTCAATTCTAGAACATGGTCTCCCCATGTGCCAAATTTTATCTAAATCTGTTTAGCCGTTCGAACGTGAAGAAGTAACAAACATACACACATATACAGACATATAGGCTTCTACCTCTATAATATTAGTGTGATTTTGGATCTTGTAGTGTAGTCTCCTGCCTGGTCCATGAAAATATGTTGATCTCCTTCTTCTTCTTCTTCTCGTGTCGATCTGACTCAAATTTTGTATGACCAATATTTGGCCACCTGGACAGCTCTGTCGTTGGCTTCGATTTATTTCCTGTAACTCACTTTGTAAGTTTTTTTTGTACTTGAAAGGGAATAGTTTGTCTTGGTATGGTCATGTGAAGAGAAGGGATGAAACGCATGTTACTAAAAGAGATATGAGTTTACATTTGGATGGATGGAGAGGGAGAGGGAGACCAAAGAAAAGATGGATGGGTTGTGTGAAGAGTGATATGAAAGAAAAGAGAGTTAGTGATAGCGTGACGAGTGACAGGACAGAATGGAAAGAAAAAACGTGTTGCGCCATCCCAAATAAAACGGGACAAGGGCAGGAAGATGATGGTGAACTTACTTTGTAAACTCTAACTCTTCAATAAAAACTGGCTAGATGTTATTTTATGTAAGGATCTTCTCAGTTGGGCTACGGATTGGCTGGCTGGACTTACCGCGGCCTTGGAAAACTAAGGGCAACTGAAAGAACATTCAAGAGTTTTAGTCAGTATTTATTTATTATTGATAAGCTCGCGCTTGACTACTATCTCAGCTGATGGTAAGCGCTGATGTGGCATAAACGTTAGCCTAGAAGTAACCTATTCAATTGTTGAATCGCTCCACCAGAAACGGAAGAAGTAATTTGTTGGAATATAACCTTAAAAAAATCGCAGATTAGGCACTAGTTCCGACAAAAAGCAACCATCAAACCTGCTATTTTTAGCTCAAACTGCCAGCTCTAACATAACATATTTATCCCCCGCTCTCCACATCTAAATGGCCTCGCTATACCGTTTCGCCAATTTGCGTCCCCGCGCAAATTAGCCGAGATTGTCCCTCCGTACTATCTCAATCCATATACATTAAAATTCGTACGTTGGTACGATTAATTAGGCTGATAACGACAGTGTCGTATCGTTGCTACCGGCTACGAACATAGCCCACAAAAGCGCCGAAACTGGTCCTTTTTCACTTAACGATCTTGACTCGACGTTGCTACCAAAAAACACTGCAAAAAAATATACACTTTTACCTGGACCTTGGGAGGTGTATGGAGATGATGTTACCGCTTTTTGGCCGAATTTATTTAGGAGTTGTGTAAAGAAGTAACTTTTAATGTACCAAAGGATTTGTTCTTTGGAAGTATGGAGGAAGAAAGCTAAGAAATGGTTAGGTAAATGTGTAAATGTGGTTGACAAATGGCAATACAAAAACGAGAATACCACCATGGCTTTCGCGTTCGTGTATGAAAAGTAAACATGCAGAAGCTTCCTGTTAGTTTTCAAAACTTAATTTTTCTATTTTTGCATTAGTAAGGTCTTTTCCCTCGATTGGGCCACGTAAATACAGGCTGTGTCTAGTTTGAGGACCACGGCCACTTCTAATATGTTTTATTCTTATTTCTATTTTACTTTTCCTTATAAACTTGTATGTGCCAATAAATACATTATTATTATTCTATGCTTGTGTTCAGTTGCTGTCAACTTTTTGTTTGGAAACGTTGTCGATTGGATCAAACTAGTTGGTGGTTCGAGCAACTCTCAACACATCCCGAAGTGAACTATTTCACGGTATACGCCGAGGTCTATATTTTGTTAAAAGATAAAACTGACCAAAATCACAAGACATAAAGAGATTTTTTTGTCTTACAATCCTCGAATGTCCCACACTGCTGTCTTCACCTGTCTTGGCGACATTATTTATAGTTTTGTAAAAATCGCATCAAAAATTTCACAGCACCTGTAATAATCGATTTTATTTCTTACTTCACATAATTAGTGTGAAATATGTTCGCTAAAGGTCGTTCTTAAAGTTTTTTTGCGGCGCATTTTTTCTTTTTTTATTATGCCCGAGTCGATCTATTTTTTTTTGCTGTGGACGTAGAATTTGGTCCAATTTGAGATAGGAAATTGGTGACAGGTTAGTTTATAATTGGTGACTGTTTATGGTAATGTTCTATGTATTTATGGAAGGAAAAGAGGAAGTCGAGGTAATATTTAGGATAACAATTACGATGCGGCCCTACCACACATGATAAGTTTTCATTATACCGTAATATGTAGGTATTTTTCAATAGACTATGTTTTTTCTGTACATTGTAGACTTCTCAAGGCCCTTAAGATTTTTTGGATGTAAAGCTGTGCAGTGTGCAGCTTGTCTGGGTAACTACTACCACCATGTTTTGTAAAGCTGTTCATCCATGGAACTACTTCCAACGTACTTTGTGAAGTAGCTCGTCCGGGGAACTACTACCACCAGATTTTGTGAGGCAGTTTGAACGAGAAACTACTACCGCCAGACTTAGTGATGCAGCTCTTCCGAGGAACTACTAGATACCACTAGACTTTGCGAAGCAGCTCGACCGAGGAATCACTACCGCCAAACTTTGTGATGCAACTCGTCCGGGGAACTACTACCACCAGAATTTGTGAAGCTGCTCGGCCGGGAAATAGCTACCACCAGACTTTGTAAAGTAGTGCTTCCGGCAAACTAGTACCACCTGATTTTGTGAAGCAGCTCATCCGGAGAACTACTACCACAAGATGGACTATGTGAAGCAGCTCGTCTGGGAAAATATAACTCTATTATTTTCCGACGGTTCTGACTTCTGACGCTATGCAGTATTTCAGTGTCCCGGTTTGAAGTATGTGACGCCTCTGAAATTAAAGATGTCTATAAACTGTGCCATATTATGGTTGACCTCCTGTTTGTAACACTACTGATTATATAAGAAAAATTTGAACATTAATGAAATTCCCTTATAAGTTTCCAAAAATTCAGGCAAAGACGGCACACAACACTAGTGCAAAAATTTAAATAATCAAATCAAGACATAAAAGCTCCGTACTGCGAAATTTTAATTACAACAAGATTATGATATTATGAAGATATTAAAAAAGTTACGATAAAAAGTTTACGATCAATTTGGTTTAGGTTCGATTCCCCGCGGCATAAACACACAGTCGCTCGTTTTATAGCTTAACGTAAGGGGTAGTAATGGTTTATCAAGTGTAGAAACCGGCCAGTATATTTTGACTGGCGGTAAAATATGGAACTACATTTGAAAATGTACTAATTTGACGTAAATCTGACAGTTGTCTTTGGTAGAGGCGCCATCTTGGATGTCAAGAGATTCTAGCCAATCTAGTTGATTATTTGGGTTCCATACCCAAAGGGTAAAACGGGACCTTATTACTAAGACTCCGCTGTCTGTCCGTCTGTCTGTCACTAGGCTGTATCTCATGAACCGTGATAGTTAGACAGTTGAACGTTTCACAGAGGATGTATTTCTGTGGCCGCTATAACTACAAATACTAAAAAAACAGAATAAAATAAATATTTAAGGGGGCTCCCATAGACAAAACGTGTTTCTTTTGCCTTTTTCTGCTACGTCCGGTACGGTACCCTTCGAGTGCGAGTCCGACTCGAACTTGGCCATTTTTTTTTTCAGAAGAATAAAGATGTTCATTGTTCGTTATGGTTGATTGAGTTATTTTATTAGTTATGGGATGTGATCAAGTGATCTTAGGCTTTTAGTTTAATTATTTTAAGGCTCTTTTGATTGCTCTGAAGTATCATGTTGATATGTAGTTTGTTGGTATTTGAGTGTCTTGTACGGTGTATCTAATTAACTAGGCAATTTCAAACTGAAATTCGTGAATAATTTTTTTCTAACTAATGTCATCTATCTACGCTATGTATGTTAATACTCGTATTATATAAAGAAAAGATTAGTGTTTTTTAATTATTTTTTTTGTAATGAATAAGCTCAAAAACTACTGGAGCGATTTTGAAAATTCTTTGACCAGTAGAATGCTAGTTTATCACTGAATGTCACAGGCTATATACCTATTTTCTATTTTGAGTTAGTTGTTCTATAATTAAGATTTTATTGATTAAAAGTATTTAAAGGTAGAACAAGGTGTTATGTCGAAAGAACTAAAGAAAGTAATGTCAAGTAATTACAAATAATTTAAAAAGTTCTCGAACTTCTTCAAGAAAAAAATCATTATATACCTAATTGTTAGTTTGATAAGTTCATACCTTCATTCTTTTATCTGTTACCTAGTTATTAATAAAAGATAAAAATTGGTAGCTCTACAATAAGTCACAATCTTTAAAATCGAAATAATTATGGGGCGTTCACAAAAAAAAAGATTTGTTATTTCATCCTAAAAGAAAAAAGATAGGCAGCAGCCGCCGTTTTCCGGCAACCTTATTATATTTTTATGATAATTAAGATATCGTGAAAAAAAAAGATAAATTTTATTTTGGATCCGCATAATAGGTGGGCGGGGACCTAGTGGGGGTCCAAACTATGGATCTCTGACAAATGGAGTTATTGTTTAAAACAAATTTAACTATTACAAACCAATAAGAACCTATTCTACATTTGAAACTTTGTTTTATTATAAATTAGACTCACATTGCCGTGATTTTAATTTCAGAAGCCGAAAAACGTAATTTGGTTATCTTTTTTCTTTTTCCCTTCTGCGTCTGACGTGAGTAGTAATTAAAAGTAAAAATTATTGTGATTGGTTTTGGCAAATTGCAAATTGGTTCTTTATAAATTTTAAAGACAAAAATTAAATGGGATTTCCTTTTTATTTTAAGACCGCGTTTATTACTTAGTCGCAGATAAATTAAAAACATTCGTTTCGGTTTAAAAATGAATTTGCGTGAGAATTAAAAAATGTGGATGATGACTAATAATGATTTTGTTTCGTAATGAGCTTTCATAAAAGAAATCTTATTGAATCACTCGAGAAGCTTTTCACAATTAAATTCCACCATCATCATCATCATCATTCAGCCGATAGACGTCCTCTGCTGGACATAGGCCTCCTCCTCCTGTCGCCACAATGAACGGTCCTGTGCGTCTCGCATCCATCGGATTCCCGCAACCTTTACCAGGTCATCGGTCCACCTTGTAGGGGGCCTTCCAACACTGCGTCTTCCGGTACGCGGTCGCCACTCCAGAACCTTTCGGCCCCAACGGCCATCGGCCATTCGGCACGAATCACCAAACTTAAGTGGCAATGTGCCCACATTGCTTGCAGATTAGAGCAACATGGTAGGTGCATAAAAAAAGGAAAATATTATTTAGAAAACAACGGTACTAAAGTATATAGGTATAATTAGTTGAAATAAATAAACATATATACAACATAAAAACTTATATGTATAATACATACATATAAGTTTATAATATATTTCCTAACTTATTTAGATACACTGTGTCTACATCTCTCATCCAACTCTCTTGTCGCAGGTCTGCTGGAAGAAATTTTGTTTGAAATAAACAGTACCTTTGTGCTCTTTCCTGTATTTGATCTTTTCGCTTTTGAGTGTTTGTGTGTACATATATATTTAACAGATATATTTCTATTCATAAATGAAGTAAAGAACAAAGGTATTTCACCAGTGAAGTCAATATCGACCCAACTAATTGTAAAAAAAAAACTGTCAAAAAATGCCTAAGACATTAAGTGCGCCTTCATACACTGTTTTTTACTACAGCATAGTTTTAAATAAAAAATAAATTTTAATTTTACAAAGTGTAATTATAACTACCATTCACCATTAAAACAAAGCCATTTTTACTACTTAAGAACGAACTAAAGGTAATTAAAACAGCACATAAAACTCCTAAACTGGAGTCCTTACATCTCATAATCTAACAGGATACGACATTTAACCGAGAGATCAGTAATACACACGTCACATTTCGTCAGCACCTCATCAAGCGGTCGTTAAACAAGTAATAAATAAACTTGTGACAAGAAAACAAAACACGCTCGTTTATGAGCTGGCCATGACACTGACGACGTCAAGAGTGACGAAGTGACAATGATGTAGTGACAATTTATGACTGGATTGTCATTGGTGCTGAATTTTGCGTGTAGCATGATGATGATTATCTATATATTACTGGCAATCTGTATAATCCGGTATTCTATACAATACCTAGGCAATGTACAGAATACCTAAAACGTGTAGGTAATGTATAAAATATGATTTATTTTATACTTTGCCTAGGTATTCTGTACAATACCAAAATGCGCAGCCGGGTAAAGGATGAGAACAGGGAAGGTGGTGACGTAATTTTAGGGCACTCGGACGCGGACAGGGTAGGTTATGGTTACAGGAGATACTGACTGACTGACATATCAAATATCAACTCACAGCCGAAACTACTGGGTATAGGGGCGTGATGTTTTGCACAAGGTCTCTCTAAGAGAGGATTTTCCAAAATTCACTTTCTAAGGTGATGAAATTGGGGTCAAAAGTTTGTATGGAGAAACCTACTTTCACGTGCGCGAAGCCGCTGGAAGCTGCTGCTTCCAGATAACATAATAAAATAAATAAATTTATATAATAAAATAAATATATTTATTTTATTATGTTGATATCTGACCGTAAGCCTACCTGTTCTCTACAATGGAAAAGCACTATCTTACTGCTCAACTCTCCCAACCCTCATTTGTATTAAGAATATCATAATATTATCTGCTGCCTGCAGCTTTACACCCGCGATAACAGAAAATTATTCCAAGGTAATATATTTCAAGGATTAAAAGTATGTGCTATTCCAGGACCTGATGTACCAAGTTTCATCGAAATCTGTTAAGCTGTTCGAGTTTGAAGAAGTGAAAAACATACATCAACACTAACATTCACACATATTGAGAGTGAGATTGGGCACAGCGTCGCCGTGTCCTCGTGGGGGCGATCGGCGGCATCGATCTCTCGCGCCGGGCCTTGGTACAGGCCATGGTCCGGAGCGAGGAGGAGTGGCAGGCGGTCGCCTCCTTCTGCAAAGCAGTAATGGATGTTTACACCCTATAAGGAACCTAGCTGTCAAATTTTAAGTTTGTAGGTGTTATAGTTTCTGAAATTTCGTGATTAATCAGTGAGTGGTATTTCGCTTTTAACTAACTAACACTACTACTATTACACTACTATTATTTACTTTTTTAAATAACTTGAGAACTTATTTTCTAAATAGAAGTCGTCCTAAACACCTCTTTCCATTACTTTATACACTTAAATATATTATATCTATACTAATATTATGAAGAGGTAACTTTTTTTAGTTTCTATGTAGAGGGTAATCTCTGAAACTCCTGAACCGATTCGGAATTTTTTTTCACTAACTTATAGATGCACTATTTTATGTTCTAATGGCTCTATGGGCCAAGCCACTGGCAGAAGTTACTTAAATATTATGGTTTTTATATGGTTTGAGTTAAAAGATAAACAGACATACACAGAATGCGAATTAGTTTAATACTATATAGATTAATAAGAGAATAATATTTAACCCTCATAGCTTAGTTTACTTTAAAAACTGTTAAAATTCTGCCGGATTGGTTTACAAATTAATCTTATAGCGTCAGTTTCTTCTATTAAAGGTATAAAGGATATGCGCCGGCGCAGATTATGCCACCGTGGCGCATGGGCGGGGGCGCCTCGCGATGTCAACGGAAGAGTATTTTTAACATGTTTTACTAATGCTGTTAGCGCTTCTTAATAGATAATAGCTGGTAGGCTTACATGGAGGTCGTTAGGGTGGTAGTGAATTAGGAAAAAACTGCTATTTAGGTATGTTAGTAAAAACTTTAGTACTATGCGTTCCAAATAAGAATAGGATCGATTGCCATGTTGTGACGTTACGTCATACTGTCGAATCGAAGAATTATTATGGTGAGCAAAAAAAAAATTGTATTTATTTATAAGTACGAACTGTGAACAAAAAAATTCATCAATTTTGCTCATCTCTGAGTTCTTCAATTTTGTCCAATTTCTTGCGATTTGACAGTGTGACGTGACGTCACAACATGGCAATCGATCCTATTCTTATTTGGAACGCATTGTATTCAGTTTTATGAAGACTTACGTCTCACGACCGACAGCATAGTTGGTGTAGTTCTTGAGCAATTGGCTGCTACGCTTCGTGTTGCGGGTTTGATCTCCGTGCGGAACAAATATTTGTATGCTCTATAGATAGGCCGTTCCGGGTTTAACTGTCTTGTGTATGTGAGTTAGAGAGCTTTTCCAAGTGAGGGAGGCGTTTTAATTTTCTAGTTCACAATAATATGTTCAAAACCCAATTGTGGGTTAAGCTCAGCTGTCCAGTTTTTATTCTTTGTAACAGTTGTGTACAACATCTTTATTGACTCTTTATGAGTATTTACAGGGGCATAACATAACAACGCTAAGTTAACTTTTAACCCGCCACTCAACCCCATGTATACCAACCACTGAACTCCAACCTCTCTCCACACCAAAAACACTACTACCAACCGAATAAATTGTAGAAAAAAAAAGCATCAACGACGGCGGCGAGATAAATAAAGTTGGTGTAAAGACTTGGAGAGCGATAATTACTGGCAGTGGCGGAAACGGCGCGATTAGTGGCTAAAAGCCGTTCCTTTTAATGGCTTTTGAATAATTTAGCCAGATTGAGCCATCTTACCCGTCCGTGGGTTAATAATACGTTACATTTTAGCTACTGTGCTGCGAAAAGAAAAGGTGTTTCTTTAAGTGGTGTAACGGGTTCGACCTCTGATTGGTGTGTATCTGGCATGTGTTTTTAATTTGAAGTGATTAGTTATGCAAATATTTGGGCCATTTTTGGCTAAGTAGTTTGGCACATTAATTTAATTGTGCTCTAATCTGGTTGATTATTGATTGATAATGGAGCTTTTGAAATGTCATTAGTACCCTTGATTGTTTATTATCGAACTTCTCAGAAACGGGTTGACCAATTTTTATGTTTTTTTTTTGTGTGTAGTTGGTTGGTTTTTGAATAGGTCGTAGGCTATTTTTCCCCATACCCCATTTTTTTCTACGGTAATTTATATGGTGGAACAACGTCTGCTGAGTCAGTTACTTGTTTATAGGTGTCCAAACAATTATTTTAAGGTGTGAAATCATCAAATGACTTCTCCCGCTCTATGGTCCACTCCATCTGATCGGTTATGGCTGATTTTAATCGGGTTATTTTAAATTGTTTTGTAAATAAACCAACATAATTAAGAAGAAAGTGAAAGAACACTCAGATTCTATGTCTCCTTTTCAACATCCTATACAACTTGTCTTATCCGTCAAAACTTGATTGAATTTCTCACGCTCGTCCTATTGATGCAAAGTGCAGATCACACCTTTTTTAAAATGGACGTCATCAAATGACTTCATCAACTCTAGGGTGGAACGAGAGGGCTTGTCAGTCTATTACTGACTAAAACCTGCCTGTGTCTTTCAGTTGCCCTTTGTATTCTAGGGCCGCGGTCACTTTTCCAAACTTTCCCGCGAAGGTGATCTAGTTTGCTGTGCACAGGATAAAGCGCTAAAGACCGTGACTCCTGGTGTAGGCGCATCTTTCTTTGATGAATATTCAACGAGATTGCTTCTGGAGGAGTCTGTGTTTCCTGATAGGTATAACCTGGGAGTCTTTAAACCAAGAGTGAATAAGTTATTTCTTGGTAAGTGTGCTCCATCGCTGACCACATCGTCATTTACCATCAGGAGAGATAGTGGTCAAACGCGAGCCTATCAATATTTAAAAAAAATCCACACATAGGAAATACATACCTAATTATAAAACGTACCTAAAAAAGGTACATGGTGTCAGTCAAGTGACAATCCTTTCTATAGGAACGAATATGATAATCACCAACATACTTTTTATTTTTTTTATTTTATTTTTTTTAGGTGGGAAAATCATCTTATGACAAATTCCGCTCTTGGGCGGAGCGAGAGATAGTTTCAGACTTTTACTGACTAAAAACCATACTTAAAGTATTGATAACATATTATAACATAATAAGACACTATATCACAGAACACAATCGCAGGCTTCGCCGCCTTACATATCGATATCTTTACTTATATAAAAGGAGAAATTGACTGTCTGACATATCAATGCAGAGCCGAAACTACAGCGACTAGGAATGTGAAATTTTGCACAAGACTTCCTTTTATGACGTAGGCGAGCACTAAGACGAATTTCCAAAATTCACAATCTAAGGAGTTAAAACGGGTGTCCAAAGTTTGTATGGAGAAAATTACTTTCACGCAGGCAAAGCCGCTGGCAGCAGCTAGTACTTGAAGGAATTGACTTCTTCCTTATTTCTGCTCCAAAAAAAAAAAAATTAAGTCTTATACATAAAAGTAACTATAAAAGTATAAACTACAACATTCTCTCTCCCTCTATCTTTGTTCTCTCTTACTTGCATGCCTGTCTATGTTTAAGTTGACTGTCAACTATTTTTCTGTTTTAACAACTTAAAAAAGCACACATAGTACATTTAACGTAAATATAACTTTTACTATGTTGTGGAAAATGTCGTTGGTTATCTTTCATAACTTTTGTATACCTATTTATAACTAACTTAGCCTAAGATTTTAATGTAGCATAAACAGCCTTATAATGCCCCCACTGCTGGGACTCAGGCCTCCTCTCTAGGAGAGGGAATGGGCATAATAATAATATAATCCACCACGCAGGCCCAGTGCGGGTTGTTAAATATTACATGTTTTGGTTCTAGGACATGCCGGTTTCCTCACGATGTTTACCTTCACTATTTTGAGAACAGTGGTTATGAAATAAATTACACAAAGTAATGCGCCTGGCTAGGTTTGAACACTTTGAACCCGCGACCTACAACTTGTAAGTCGGGGCCGATACCACTGGGCCAACACTGCTCTCAAGGTTTTAATGTATAACTGTTTATTTTCCCGAATAAATAAAATAAAATAAAATGTCAATCAATTTGAAAAGCCTCAATATGTTTCCCCTCAAAACGATACCTAATTACGGCTAACAAGATCTAATTCTAGCGCCAACCAACAGGTTCCAATAACGAGCGAGCAACTCGCGTCGTCGCGTCGCGGGATCGCGCGGTTATATCGCGGGGTGCGGGGGTAGGGCGGTACCAGCAGTTAATACCGGGTGATGTCTCAATACCTCCCAGTGTGCCAGCCTATTATTTCTGTCGCACACGATGCGGTTCTAGTGGGGTAGAGTGGAGTAGGATTCTGCAGACGGAAACTGGAGAAAATCGATTCATTGAATCTTTATTATAGACTGGCCTGTTGGTCCAGTGGTTAGTGGCCCTGACTACTTTGCCGGAGGTCGTGGGTTTGATTCCCAGCCAAGACAAATGTTTGTGTGATAAGCACGATCATTTGTTTTGTGTCCGGGTCGTAATTTATTTATTTGTATATCTTATTACACACCAAGATTACAAATTTACAAATCTATTTTTTTTATCTATATGACTAGATGGCGTTGTGTGGTAGTTGTGGAATATTATTATCTATTTATTCACTTAACTATTTACTTTGGATTTAGAGTCAAGAGAAGAGCTGGAATTACTCAAGTTCAGGATATTGTGTCGAGATGTCTTGCAGAGGAAGCAATCAAAAATGTCCCAAAAAAGGCAGCTAGTTCACGGAACGCACTGGTTAAGGACAAAAAAGGGTTCTGACAAATTAGGAAAATATTTATATTTAACAAATTAGCCTGCGACTTCGTCCGCATAAGACTCGTAACGTAGCAAAAAGTCATTTGTTCACAATTTCAGGAATATTTTTGTTTTTACGTGGACCTCTGAATATTTGTCTAAATAAAAAAATGCCTTAGTTAAGCCCTGTAACATCAACTATCTACTAGCAAAAGTCTCGTCAAAATCGAGCCATTTTGAAGATTAGCCGGAACAAGCAGACAGACAGGCAAAAATAAAAAAATGCATTTATTTATAGGTATCAAATATACTTTCATTTGCATTTAGTAAAAAAAATATTATTACAAAGAGACACTTCAATTTTATTTAATATAAGTAGGAATAGGTAATTTATATAGATGGCTTTAAAACACATCGAAAGTATTGATTAAGTGAAACGAACTTCTGCTTTCAATTCAACCAAGAGGATCTAGAAATCAAAATAATTCCTCTCAATTATGAGCACAAACTGTTCAATTTCCTAATAATTCAGGATATAATTAAATAAGTCTTCAATGTCCTCCTTGTCTACAACAAATCTGTTACCTGTGATTAACCTAAATGAGTAGGTAGTATGTAGGTGTAGGTATGTAAGTACATAGAACGATCTATGTAGCAAATTGGTATCAGTAAACAACTGGTCGACTCTTCGCGTGACCAGAGGGCTGGGCTTTTCTTCGGTCAACGAATCAGTATTGCTATCCAACGTGGCAATGCTGCCAGCGTTCTGGGCACTTTTCCCATTGATATCGATGTGGATGAATTTTTTGATGCCCAATAATTTCTTTTTCTACCCGTTTGTAAATATTATTATTTTTGGTATGTATATATTCCTATTAAGTTATTAATATTTATTAGTTTTAATGTTCATAAGCAAAGGTTATTATTGGTGTTATTAAAGTGCTTATAACTTTTGTATGTTTGAGATTTTTGAGTGTTTTTATTATACAACACTAGATGCCGCCTATATATAAGAGGCGATTGGGCCATGGGGAAAAGTATTAAAGACATACTTGTGGTCCTAGAACGCAAAAGGCAACTGAAGGTACATAGGTGTGTTTTTTTAGTCAGAAAAAGTCTGACAAACCCTCTCGGCCCACCTTAAAGTGATAAGTCATTAGACGATCCCACCTTAAAAAAACCTATAAGAGGCGATCCCCTTGTAAAATTACCTTGGATTATTGTTTTGGATTTTACAAAATTTTGGACTGTTACCCGTTAAATTTTATATGATGAAAGTTAGCTGTCAGAAAAATATTCGATATTGTGAATTTTCTAAAATTCAATTTGATGACTAAAAAGTGTGAAGTAGGTAGTATTTATAACCGTTTAATAATAAACTTTTATTTAATAATTAATTTACTAAATAAAGAAGCCATTTCCACACCAACGTTCACCCCCTATTTAGGTTGTACTAAAGCGTGGTGCATGCTTGTGCACCTACAATGCGTTCATGTGTTGCTCTTCATGCATACCAGCCTTAGTATCAAAACGATTCACGGCTTTAATCCGCAAATGGAAACTAAACCCTATTTCCTGACAACAGAAGTTCAATTTCCTAGACCTATTGAAATAATTTTCCCTAATACAAGGGCAACCGTATCGTGATTCGTTGTTATTTGAATATGGAATTTAATTGTATCCATGTAAGATTGGTTTTAATTTGCAGTGAGATTGGAGTCATGTCGTTTTTGAAAACGGGATGGGGATTTTCAGATTTTAAATTGTTTTATTTTTATAAGAGCTTATAAAAGAAAATATGAAGAGAGTACATTGAAACATAACTTGTTAATGATAGAGTTTATTTTCAGTTGTTCGGTTATGGTTCTTTGGTTAATAAACGTTGAGTATTGAAGAAGCTAGTGTGAGGTAAGGTGAATCGCGAGAAAGTAGCGCTATTTGCTACCGTATCGCGCGCCATCGCGACGTCAGGCGTGCGTAACCTTCGGCGACCTCTCGTGGGCCTGAAATAAAGCAATAACAATCAATTAACGATTTTCTTTCACCTAGCTGGTCATGTAACTGTTGTATTGAGACATTTTGAGATTTGATCTAATTTTGGATGATTGAAAGGATATACTTAAGATGGTTATAAATGGTAGAGGTTTTCCTTATTATTTAATCTGAGTATATAACCGCTTAGAATTGTTACTTCCTTTCTATCATTAGCATCTTTCTGCAAAGGTATCTTACTGATTCTGGGTTTATAATACGATGTTTTGTCCTTTTCTTTCACTTAAGTATCCAAAAACCTCGAACATTTGATATTCCAGGTCCCCATCTTCCAATCCAATTAAACTAAAAACCTCAATAAAAATGTTGACGTTACCTGGTCTGCGCATTCGATGTCACATCTGCCGCTCCGCATCCGTCCAATCAGCGGCATTATATGTTAATAGCCTATTAGAATATATGCTGCAGGGTTCTTCGCGCCAACCATCTCGAATGCACTATAATTCCCCCACCAATACAGCCAGACACTCACACACTATTGTCCACACTCAAGTTAGAGATCAACGAAAATTGGAAGCTTGCTAATACGCTACCAAGTTATTCTACACCTGATGTATTGCATTTCAACGACTAATTTTCAGAAATAAGGTCGTCTCCAACTGTAAATATAAGTTTGCCGCCGTTTTGCACGGTGGCTTGTTAGGAGAAGTGTTCATTGTTTTTGTTGTGATCTCTTATTGTATTTTATGTAAGTTAGTGCTTTGTTACCCATTGAGCGCGTGTTTTGGTGGGTGGCTGCTCACACTGGTACTGAAGTTGAAACGTTTTAATAAACCCACTATCTTAAACTCCGTGTACAAAGTAACAGATACAGAAATTCTAAGAAGTTCCGGCATTAAAAATATAATGAAAAAAGAAAAAATATTGAACGACCCATTCCTAAAACGTATCGGGTCCCGTTCTGTGCGCGGTGTCTTTGCTCGGAGGCGATAAGATCTCCTTTATAATGTTTCAATTAACCAGTAGCCAGTATTTATTGGGGACACGCTGAGGCGGCCGGCGATTCATTACCTGCTCGCTACGAATTAACAAAAAATTTAAAGGATACGCCGCATTACAAAGTTAAACCCAACATTACTATTTTAATGGGGATTTTTGTTCTTAAAAAATAAACATTTGAATTTAGAATTGTCCAACGGAAAATAAATAGGTTTATTTTAAAAACTACAACACAATTTGAATTTATTATGTTTGCAACACTTTTTAATTGGAGTTTAGTATATAAAACAATTGCTTAACGATAAGATTAAATAACAAGAAAATTTTATTATACGGTTTATTTGAAATGTAAATATACGGAACCATTAGCGTTGTTTATCGCTTAAGAGTCGCCTTTTAGCGCGCTTAAAAGCAAAAAGTGGCGCGATTTGTTTATTTTCGAGAGAAAAAAAATATGGCCGCGTATTATTCGAATTAATTCAGCTGTAATTGGATTTATGGTGTCTCGGCTGAATATTTCCAAATCCACCCTGTGTGGTTGCTAATTATGCCGCTCCGTGGTATTTTAACACTATTTATTGTGCGTTCGCCTTAAGGCCCTAGCGCCCGAGCAATGCCATAAAACAGTGACTATCTGAAGCCTACTCCTCAGTAACGGCTAGGTCAACAGGTTTGAAAAAAAAAAAATGTGTATTATAGATTCATGTACAACATATTTTTTTTTCGTGTGACTAATACTTCTGCAAAAAAAAAATAACAACATAATATTTTTTTTTGCTTGTTTTCCCCACTCTTTTCAAACTGCATTGATCTTTAGAAATATGTTTATATAAAAATGTGCTGGTTAAATATTATTCAAAATATACATAGCATATGTAAATCAATCAATATTTCGTAAAGAAAATGGTTTTGGGGCTCCGTACGGGCGCAGGCGGCAGTACAAGTTTTTGTGCAATTAATTCCGCCCAGATATTCAAGGGACTACATGCCTTAATTTTGCATTAAGTGGTATTATCGTGCGATGATATTGGATTATCGATATTAACTGCTAGGTTGGATGATAAAGTTTTCGTTGAAAATGTCGGTTACAGGTATTTTGGCTTTAGTATGAAGGCATAAAGGTTTGTAGTACACCTTTATGTTTATCCAATTACAGGGCTGAGAGATATACTGGGAAGCTTGGCGGAATCATCTGCTCATTATTGTAATCGTGTTCATCTTTGGGTGACTGTTCTTTATCTTTTCGAATGTTTTACGGAAACTATCTTATTAATTAACACTTTGCTATTGTTTATAATTTAGTCATCGAGGGCAACAGCTGAATAATATCATGGTTAGTATTTCGAGTACCTATCAATATAAAATAAAAGAATCACATTAGTTTATTAACGGCCTCTTTAGAACAGACAGACAGACGGACGGATGGACAGCGGAGTCTTAGTAATAGGGTTCTTTTTTACCCTTCGGGTACGGAACCCTAGAAAGGAAAATAAACCAATGGATTCCACAGAAAAATGAGTTTATATCTTTACTCTACCCTGGAAGACACGTAAATTATAATGGAACGAAAAGACCGCTGCAGGTTTACAAATATTGTTGAAATACCTCGTCAAAAACCTAATACAGCTCAATTCATCTCTATCTCATTCACATGTCATCTAAGTATACCTCGTTTCACCCAGTGCGAACAATCTCTCAATGGAGACACATACCCTACCGTCATTCAGCGATATTATTAAACCTATTCAAACGCCATTCTCTTTTTAAAATACGATCAAAAATGTATACATGGCTGCCTTAAGGATACACTAAGGGTATCGTGACGGGGTTACAAGCATAAAAAAAATGTTATAAGTAAAATAAAAAAGATATATCGTAGCGCCATTTCTCGTTATTATTTTGGAAACAATAGCGCCTCGCCTGTCAAGTGAAGCGCGGTTCATGCAAATAATCATAAATAAATAAATAAAAATAAATATGAACTGAAAGGACGATGTCTTATTTTAGGGCCGGAGTCGATAGCCCCGATGTATGCGTGCTGGATATGGCTTTGTCTTTTAGAAATAAAATATGCGGGCTGTTCATTAAGGTTTTGTAGATTATTTAATCATCATCACCATCATATACATAGCAGGCCTCCCCAAGTGTCGTCACAACGAACGATCCTGTGCGTTTCGCACCCATCAGATTTCCACAAAAGTCACTAGGTCATGGTCCGCCTTGTGGGAGGCCTTCCAACGCTGCGTCTTCCGGTGCGCGGTCACCACTGCAGAACCTTCCACACACAGACAGATACATTCTTACCTTAAGTATGCCTTATCTGTATTTAACCTACATAAATGGACATAAATGTTTTTTCTTGCATAATTCTATAGTTACACTAGCTTTTGCCTGCGTCTTCACCCGCGTACATAAAATATAGCCTATGTCACTCAGGAATAAAGCAGCTTTCTATGGGTGAAAAAAAATTAGCAATCGGACCAGTACTTATAGAGCCTCTATTAACCTCCTAAAAAAAACAAACAAAAAAAAAAACAAACTTTACCTCTTTATAATACTTATTAAGTGTATATATCTGTACATAGAGGGTCTGCAGCTGAATTATTTGGAATAGTCACAGCGACCACGGAATGCAAAGAACAACTAAAGGAATAAGGGTGGATTGGGTAGCCTGTAGAAGTCTGAAACTTCACCCAATTATGGAAGAAGTTATTTGATGATTCCAATACCAAAATAAAGGTGCAGAGGACCTCGTTTTAATGTAGAACTACATTGCACACTCGTGGGCCACGTACACCGATCTGGGCGCGTCGGTCTTCATACAGTTTACATGGCAACTAGACTTGCAGAGTTACATTAGATCCACGCCACGCGACGCCACGCAACGCGCCGCTACGTACAAATCAGGCGTGGTCTACGTGTGCGTCGGTCTAGTGTAGTTCTCGCTTTAACGTATTCAATCGCATTGATGTAAACGATTGCTTATTCTTATTAAAAAAAAAACCGATATTGTCACCAGACAGCGCTAATTCACCTTTTAGTACAAATTAAGATTTATGTTAACATGATCAGCCCCCCAAGCCAAGTTACGACCGTTTCGTTTCGATTCTTTTGTGTCAAACGCCTCGAGTAGGCCACGCCTCCAATTCTTTTGTTCTGACCACGTGACTGAGCGTTGAGATGAAGTCAGAACAAAAGAATCGGAGGCGTGGCCTACTCGAAGCGTTCGACGCAAGAGAATCGAAACAAAACGGGCGTAACTTGCCTAGGGGGGCAGATACATTACGTAGGCGCGGGCGGCGAGGAATAAGTAACTTGCCGTCTGATAATGACCAGCCCCGGTTCGACGGGGCGTTTTATTCCATAATCGCTTGAAAAAGATGTTAGATGGTCCCACCCTCAAAAAAATAGCATCTAGGACATCCGTAAAGTAATTACAATCATAACAGTGTCGGTGTTTATATCTCAGTTCGAGTAATAAGCTCTGATTCATTATTAGAAGATTCACTAAGAGATATATGCCGTCTGTTCGTCTTGTCGAGTTAGGAATTTCGGTCGAATTATTTGTTTGCGCTGGCCTCACATAAAACTAATGAATTAATTAAGACGTCGGGGTAACTCAAAGTGGTGAGGAATGCAAGATTGTTTTATCTGCTACATGTGCCGAGAGATTTAGGTAAATACGACGGACATACCTACCCGGGTGTCTTTTAATTACTGCGTGTCTAATGAGGTGTTGATTAGAGTCAAATTATCCTAAGCCAAGGTTTCAGCGTTTAAGCACCGAGAATTTTACTGCACCAGCATTATAAGTATTTTCACAATAGATAATGTTTTAAACAGGTCATGTGATAGCGAAGGTCCTTGGTGTACTGAAATAAAGACCTACAGCGGTAGAGCCTAGTTTAGGCACCAGTCGCTCACAATATTAAGTAATGAAAAAGTATATGTGTTATTTTGTAATATTGTGGCGAAAGTTAGGAGCAGTGGTGGCCGACCGGTACCGGCTCCGACTTACGAGTTCTAGGTCGCGGGTTCAAACCCAGCCAGGCGCATTACATTGTGTAATTTATTTCTTCACCATTGCTCTCAAAACGGTGAAGGAAAACATCGTGAGGAAACCGGCATGTCCTAGAACCAAAAATTCGAAGACATCTGACATTTACCAACCCGCACTGGGCCTGTGTGTTGGATTACGGCCCATTCCTTCTCCTAGAGAGGAGGCCTGAGTCCCAGCTGTGGAAACATTATAAGGCTGCTTATATATATATATATATTTTTTTTTTTCTATTAATCTCAGGACCCTGTGGTCCTGGACCTTTGGAAGGCGTACGAGGAGCCGAAGCCAACTCGCAGAGGCCCTTTAGATAATTATTATGGAACATGATACCAACCGACGATTATCCTTGTACGCGCTATGCTAGTGCACCTAAGGACAACCCCCGGTTGTTGAAAAACTATTGCGACATATGGAGAACAAAGATAATAGGGCTATGGTTTTTGGAGTCTTAAGTGGACTGGTAACATGGAACTATGTTAAGACTATGGCCCCTGCCTGAACAACATTATTGATATCCATCGAAAAAAGGCAGGGGGTGACTTGCACACTCAATATATATTGCTTGCTTATATATTTATTATTATATAAGTTAATAAAAATACTATTATCATTATTCCGTTTTTTCAATATTTTAACATATATTTATAATTTTAAATATTTCAAATACAAAACTGATTAAAAAAATCATTTCTAAATATAAAAATAGTAGCCTACTATTTATTTATTATTATTTTCATTTGTAAACTAAATTGAGTATTTTTCCCAATGACTTATCGTCATCATTAGCAGCCTGGTAGTCTTCTTCCTGTGTCATGTTTACCTGACCAGTCTCGACCAGTTCTCACTCTTCTTAATGACATTCGCCAAAGGCTGGTTATGCTTACCTAGCTATTTAAAATTCTATGAGCACGTAACTTGTGACAACAAAAGGCGAGAGAGCTTAATCACTAACAGACAGCTTTAATAAGGTTGTTCCTTCTTTATTCTTACATATTATTAAGTCATCCCCACCGCGTCTGTCTGTTCGCCATAAACTCAGAAACTATTGAGTGGGTTTTCTTGCGGTTCATCAACAATAATATAATATAATATTCCACAACTATCACACAACGCCGTTTAGTCCCAAGCTAAGCAGAGCTTGTGTTATGGGTATTAGACAACTGATAAACATACTTATATATTTCTAAATACATACATATAGATAAGTTACACCCAGATACAGAATAATTGACCGTGCTCATCACACAAACATTTGTTCTGGGTGGGAATCGAACCCACGAGCTCCGGCATAGCAGTCAGGGCCACTAACCACTAGACCAACAAGCCAGTAGGCCAGTAGGCCAATAGTTGCATATTATAGTAGAGATTGTCGAGAATTTAAAAGATTTCTAACACCCGTGCGAGGCTGGGGCGGATCAGAAGTGGTGAATAAAGTCTCAGATATATTACGGGACAAAATGTCCCCCAACAAGCAAACCTGCGTCCCGTGTCACGTTTTAAAAACGTCAATGAAATCGACAATAATATGAGGTATGTAGTAGGTACCTAGTGAAAGCGTTGTCAGCTGCCAATCTACACGTGAGCTGTCACCATTTTTGTCAATCGATATCTTATATACTTTTTTTTAAATGTTATAAACTAGTGCTTGACTGCGATTCCACCAGATGATAAGCAGTGATGCAATCGATGATGGTGAGGCGCACTAGTTTATGAGGTGCTTATTCACTCTTGCCTTGAAGAAACCCAAATTATAATCGGAAAGGAAAGACCGTAGCAGGCAAATTGTTACAATTTGATGTATGCGGTATAAACGACGAGGCGAAACGCTAGGTCGGGACCGTAAAGGAACTTACTATTTATTAAGCGTAAGCACATCCAGTAACCCAACATCTATGTCACGAGCGAGTTCGCAGTTGTCCAAACAAGGACCCTGTCTCACGAGCGCCATCTCGGAGCGAAACAAATGTCGGCCTCATGAAAATAAACTTATGCTACAAACTACACTATTAACGTTGTGCTCGAGCTATTTTCTTACAGAGCTATTTTCCAATCTATCGAAGGAGTATCGTGTTGCCCAGTAACTGGGTTGTGGAGGTCTGATCTCCATGTAAAGGTGGGTCTACGCTAGAGGAGCCGAACACGAGCGACACTACATGAATTTGAGCTAAGCTTGTGCTCGGCTCCTCTAGCGTAAACTCACCTTAAAACACGACTATTCAGCCGCATCCGGTGAGACTGTAAGTCGACCCCAAGCTAGTTGGGAAAAGGCTAGAGGAAAAAAGCGCGGGAATCGTCGAATTTGGCGGGCGTGATTTTTCTGGCGGTTTTGTTAAAAAATAATTAAAGTAGAGATTAGTTGTGTAAATTTAAGTAGATATTGCTTAGAATAGTTATTTTATTATTTGTGTAATTTGTCTTCGTATTTAGGGTAAGTTTTTATTTTATTTATTCCCTTTTTCTGTCCAATGGACAAAGAACCACCCGATCCGGGGGGCACAGTCCCCTCGGTAGGGTATAATGTTAGTATTAACGAGTCCAGTATGGACACCGACTCGTCCATAAATAGATCGGAGCGTAAAAGGGCTAGGGCTCCACGCAAGATGTGCAAACATTGCAACAAAAGAAGGAAACATGGTAAATCTACAGCAGATACCAACAAAGATACACACTGCCATTGTGAAAATGACTCGGTAATAACTAAATCATCAAACAACCAATCATTACAAACAACAGCTGCTATAAATCATCTGGAAACCACTCCACGTTCTGTGGATGGCCCCCAAACTGGAATATCTTCAAATTCAGATCTCCCCCAGAAGGCGCCACAGGTTGCTAGGGCTTTGTACGAATCCACAGACTTGTCTCCACATGTGGTACATATTCAAAAAATATTTGATACGACGAATCCAGGTCAAACATTACACCCAATCACTTTAGGTCACTTTTTAAAAAAACGAAGGTTTAATAGTATTATTAATGGTTCAATAAAACGCATTGGTCGCAACAGAATTTCTCTCAGCTTCTCACATTACCAAGATGCAAACTCATTTATAAATGACCCTTGTTTGGCCAAGGAAAAATTGAAGGCATTTGTTCCATCAATTAACGTGTGTCGTATGGGAATTATTAAAGGCGTCCCTACCGAATGGTCTCCTGATGAAATCATTGAAAATGTTTCTGTCCCTACTGGATGCGGGAAAGTTATCAAAGTTAGGCGTCTTAATTATAAAGTTCACGAACCGACCCCTGTTTGGAAACCATCTCAAACAGTCGTGTTGACCTTTGACGGGCAAATTTTACCGAAACGTGTGTTTTGTTGCTATAATTCTATGCCAGTAGAATTGTATACATTCCCAACAATACAATGCTTCAATTGTTGTCGTTTCGGCCATACAAAGGTACAATGTAGGTCGAACCCTCTGTGCTTCAAGTGTGGGGAGAAACATTCTGCTGACACTTGTAGCATTCAAGACGAAAATGGTAAATGCTGTCATTGCGGTGGCGTTCATTACGCTATCAATAAAAAGTGTCCCGAGTTTGAGAGACAGAAAGCAATCAAGCACTATATGGCCCATAGTTGCGTATCGTATGCCGAAGCGTCGCAGCTACATCCCCCAGTGTCAAAACTATATGCAGACGTGGTAACTTCAGCTCCTTCACTTGCCAATAATAAACCTACTTTACGCTCTTCACCCCATTCACCTAACACATCACACAAAAAAACTGTTTTCTCAAAACCTAGGGACCCCCCAAAAACAACTAAGGGGTATGACCGGGCAGCTCACCAAAAACTTATTAATAATGAAGTTTCGATGACAGGTAATGGTGTTGCATTGCAAAATAAAACAAATAATGAAAGTCAAATTTTAAATATAATTATTATGTTAATCAATACGTTATCTAAAAATAATATTATTGAACCGTCCATCGTTGCCACTGTAATTGATACGCTGTCTAACTTTTCTAATTTTAATCATAATGGATCCAAGTCTATCCAAGATTGTTCAGTGGAACAGTCGCAGCATAGTGAATAAAAAATCTGATTAGTGCTATATATTGAATAAATATGATCCCTTTGCAGTCGCTCTCTGTGAGACATGGCTTAAACCAGGGTTCTCATTTAGAGTTCCTGGCTATGCATGTCTAAGAACAGACAGAAGCGATGGGTATGGCGGCGTCGCCATACTTGTAAAAAATAACTTGTCCTTTCAATCTTTCCCTCTTCCCAGTCTCAGTGACGATATATCTGCCGTTGCTGCCGTAGTAAATAAAATCTGTTTAGTATGTATATATTATTCTCGCCCGACTGTGACTATCCTTTCTGAAATTAATAATCTTTTATCAGTCTTACCTAAACCATTTTTGGTAATGGGCGATTTTAATACCCAACACCAATCTTGGGGAAGTTCTAATACCAACTACTATGGAGAAAAACTATTAGAAATCCTAGACTCTAATAATTTGTGTATTTTAAACACATGTCTCCCAACACGCCTGACAGATCCAGCTGAAGGAATAAGTGCTCCTGATCTCTCGATATGTACACCTGAGCTAGCATCAACATTATCCTGGTCTCCTCTATCTTTATCTTATGGCAGTGATCATTTCCCATTAATAATTTCTTTCCCACATAAAAAGCCAGAGGTTTGCAGTCCCACACCACGATTAAAGTACAGACTTCAAAATGCAGACTGGGATAAATATAAAAATGGTGTAGAAGAGAGAATTCTTTCTTTATCTGATTCCTTACAACATGATCCTCAGTTATTGGCTGATCAATTTACAAGGATTTTAATAGAGGTAGCAGATAATTCTTTCCCTATAAAAAATGGTGCTACAGGCAAAATTCCCTCACCACCTTGGTGGGATGCTGATTGCACTCAGGCTGTTAAAAAAAGAAAAAAGGCACAAAAAGATTACTGTCATAATATGACTCAGCTCAATTATGAGCTATACCTAGAAGCTGCTCGTGCAACCCGTACACTTCTTAAGAAAAAGAAATTCGAAGGTTGGCAAAAATTTTGCGAATCTATCTCTCCAGCAGTTAATGTTTCCATAGTATGGCGAAATATTAAACGATTCAGGTCAGCATTCAGTGACACAACAGCCTCAAAACTGCCATTAGAGTTAGCCAATGAGTTCATGGATCATTTAGCTCCTTCTTCAGTCCCTGAACAGAGATCTTTGATGCATTTTCCTTATGTTCCTATTTCTGATTCTGACTTGAATTCTCTCTTCACACTAAGTGAGTTGAAAGGAGTCCTTTCACATGTTAAGGATTCAGCTCCTGGTGAAGATGGTGTACCATATTCATTTTTAGCTAATCTTTCCGACTCTGTTCTTTTAATATATTTAAATCTTATCAATACAGCCTTAATATCTGGCAACATCCCATCAAGTTGGAAGTCTCAAATAATTATTCCTGTTCTAAAACCGAATAAACCTGTTTCTAATGCTACTTCTTATCGACCAATTGCACTGTCAACGGTTTTAGCTAAGATTGTCGAACACCTTATTAAAAATCGTTTGGAGTGGTACTTGGAAAGCAAAAACTTGCTTGGTAAATCACAGTTTGGGTTTAGAAAAGGTAAAAGTACTATTGACAACCTTAGTGTATTCATAACTGATATTCGCCTAGCGTTTTCTTCCAATAACTCTGTAATTGCTGCCTTCTTGGATATTAGCTCAGCCTACGATAATGTCCGTGTATCAGTCCTGGAACAAAAGTTGAAATCATTACAAATTCCAACAATGCTGTCTAATTTCATAATTAACATGCTTTCGGAGAGATCTTTAAATCTAGATGTTGAAGGGCATAAATTTACCCGTTTAGTATGGAAAGGTCTTCCTCAGGGTTCTGTACTTAGTCCACTCCTCTATAATATTTACACTTATGATTTAGAATCTTCTCTTAATGGGTCCGTACAAGTCCTTCAATATGCAGATGATTTACTTCTTTATGTATCAGGTAGTTCTGTTTCAAATATTTGTTCTTCCTTAACTTCTTCTTTATGCTTACTGAAGACTTGGTTGGACGCCAACGGCCTACACCTGTCGATTGATAAAAGCAACATTGTCTTATTTACTAGAATGCGTAAGCCTCCCGTAGTTACAGTGAAGTATAACAATTTTCCTATAATAGTTAAAAACCAAGTAAAATTTTTAGGCTTAATTTTAGATACTCGTCTTACTGGTTTACCACACTGTGATTATATAGCTGCTAAATGTGAACGAAATATCAACATTATTAGATGTCTTTCTGGTGTCTGGTGGGGAGCACATCCATTTTCATTAAAATTACTTTACAACACATTAATTAGAAGTGTATTGGACTATGGTACCTTTTTGCTGGAACCTGCTAATGTTGCTGGCCTTAAGAAACTGGACAGTGTTCAATCTAAGGCACTTAGAGTAGTTTCAGGTGCAATGAAAAGCAGTCCTATTAATTGTCTTCAGGTGGAATGTGGAGAACCTCCACTTCATTTGCGACGTCAATTTTTGGCTGATAGGTACATGGCTCGTTGTTTGCAATTCACACACCATCCTTTGCTAAATAAACTTTCTACTCTCTCTAAAGAAGTAACCTCGTCCACTTACTGGAGACACAAAGTTACTCCGTGTTTAATTAAAAGCTTTAGAAAATACAATTTAATTGAAGCGCCTTGCCACCAATCTCAATTTCTTCCTATATTTCATTGTAATTTCAGTTCATTAGTTATGTCACCAAATATTCAGTATAACCTCAACATTTACCGAGATGACGTATGTCCTAACGATAGCTTCAAATTCACTATGGATAAAGACTGGAAGGGTTATCAGCTCCTGTTTACAGATGCTTCGAAGCACGGAAGAGACTCATGTGTGGGAGTAGGTGTATACCACTCCCAATATAATATTGTACAAAAAATAAAGCTCCCGCCCGAATCATCTGTATTTACGGGAGAATGTTACGGGCTATTCAAAGCTGTCGAATATATACTCGTTATGGGCTTGCGGAAAACACTTATTTTAACTGATGCAAAGAGTGCCTTACAATCTTTGGCCAGATTTCCTTTCTATAGTCAAAATCCTTTTATTATATTTGAAACACGTGAACTCCTCAATAAGTGCTCTCTTAAGGGGTACTTAGTGCATTTTGCATGGATTCCCTCTCATTGTGGCATTTTAGGTAATGAGAAAGCAGACCAATTAGCTAATGATGCCGTTTTGTGTGGAGATGTTTTTCCTTACAAAAATAACTCCCAAGATCTGGCTGCTCTGCCCAAAGTTTATCTACAGGAATCCTGGAGTCAGCTTTGGTCGGAGCAATCACTGAAAGGGAAGTTTTACCGATCTATTCAGCCATACATTCCTGTTAAACCTTGGTTTAGCAAGTACAAACTAAGCAAAAAGATTTCATCGATATTCATACGTATGAGATTGGGTCATGTGTGCACTCCTGCTCACCTTGCCAGGCTCGGCATAGTGCAGAGCCCTGTGTGTGAATGTGGTGCTGAGGTGGGAGATCTGAACCACCTTATTTTTGCTTGCCCTCTTTATGACCACTCCTTACTTTTCCAAAGTCTTGTTTCCCTCCGAGTCCCTTTTCCCACTTCTATCTCATGTATCTTGTTTAATTTTAATTTTAATATTTATAAAATCATAGCACTTTTCCTTGTAAATAATAATATAGCTATTTAAATGTTAAAATGTAAATGTTTGATACATAATTCATGTATATATATTTATGTACATATTATTATAATGTATTTTTTAGCTTAATGTATTAAAGACGCACCAAGTTGGGCTTCTTGTTGGACCAACTGGTCGCGTTAATTTTCCAATAAATATATTATATTCCATACCTACTGTTGTAATCTATAATTTTAATTCAGTAATCCAAAACAACTAATCTCCTTTCCTTTTCCAAATTTTCCTTTCCAACATTTTATTGTTTCGCGAGTAATCGATTCTTACGTTTTGTTTTATAAAATATTGTCAGTGGCAATAAGCACGAACAGTGCAACGCCATACCCCAAAAAAAAAAAAAAAAAAAGGCTAGAGATGACGACTTTTTTTGAGGTGGGAAATCATCCAATAACTTCTCCCGCTCTGGGTGGGGGCGAGAGGGAGTGTCCGGCTTTTATTGAGTAAAACTGCTATGGCTGTAGTGCCTTTCGAACGGCCGCAGCCTTGGCAGGGTCGCTGTGGTTTTGACAATTGCTAATTGCTCTATACAAAGTAGCGATAACGATTGTTGAACAATAAAAAATATTGGGAACGACAAGCACAAATGAAATGTCACATTCTTAAACAAAATTTGTTTAAGAATGACCAGAAATATTACCGCCGGATTATTTGTTCTATGTCTGTGGGTGGGTGTAATTTATCTATAATACGTATGTGTTTAGAAATATATAAGTATGTTTATCAGTTGTCTAGTACTCATACCACAAGCTCTGCTTAGTTTGGGACTAGATGATGACGTTGTGTGAAAGTTGTGGAATATTATTATATTATTTTGGTTGCGAATGACCAATCTAGGTCTCTAATATGAGTTTATTATATAAAAGTAGAAACTGACTGACTGACATACCAACGCACAGCCGAAACTACTAAGACTAGGATTGTTAAATTGCTCAAAGCAACTCTTTATGACGAAGGCGAGCACTAAGAAAGTTTTTTTTGGAATTCCCCCATTTTTTGAAAATGCGGGATTTCGTTTGTACCTATGCAGAATCATATTCCGTGTGCTGTATACTAGAAACTAAACACGAACAGTAACCTAAAGGTTTGTCATTATTTGTTTATTAAAAATTATTATTACAAATAGAAAAAAAAATTGCTCTCATGCGAAACTGGGGCGGCTAGTCGTGGATATAATTTCGCTTTGTGTAAGCGTTCTTACCTAGGTGAGGCCTCACTCGTGAGGGTACGGTCTACCTCACGCCCCAGCCGCCGGGACCCCGATCCCGATTGTATGCGAACGACGAGCAATGGGTAGTCCACCATCCGTCCGTCCTGTAACCGTCCGGACCGAGCCCGAGTCGTCGACGGCACGTAGTGTTCCACGCGCGCCTCAAAGATCAGCCAAACCGTAGGGGCCCAGCAGGGTCGAACCCTACTAGGGACATGGGTTCTCCGAAAGGGAACCCCGGGGTCCCGGGACGCAAGGCAAAGAGGGAACAAAGGAGTGGATTTTAGTCAGTAAAAGTCTCCCCTCCCTCTTCGACGTAGATCGAAAAAAGTCATTGGATGATTACCCATCTAAAAAAATTTCATTAATTAAAGCATTAATTTAAAGCTTTTGCGTTTCTCTTCAAGCCTTTTACATTATGTAGGTAAACCCATTTCTCTTTAGGTACAGTGACCCAACTCAGCCAACAGCATTCTGTCTAAATATGCAAACAACACAAGCACCCGTGTGCAGCCAAATAAAACGTCACACAAAAGCAAGAGAGGGACGGCAATCAAAGTTTGCGCTCATACATTTTCACGTCTATATTCGACAAACTTACTTTTGTCATCTATTTAGAGATTCTAAACTCTATTGCTCAAGGTTAGAGTTTCAATTGGTGGCGTCGGTGGTGTGTTAAGTTTGTTGGTATGTAAAAATGGCAGCAGCGCGAGTTTTCCGGGCGAAATTGGAAAAATATTCGTATTTTCACAATGGCGCCGAGGCGCGGCGTGCGCCAATTTGAATATAGATTAGAAAATGTGACTACGTGCACTCTAATATGTTTTTTTTAGTGATGTGATTTGGATTTTATCGATAGACTTTGGAAATACAGATAATAATTAATCATTGATAACTTCTTTTCTGTAGCAGAATATTTTGTAAATATGTAAAGAAATAGGACCAACCGTCATGAGACCCACACCCTTTTGAAGAATAATGTTAGAATATGTGCAGGAATAAGTCATACTTTTGTAAATAATACCTCTAGGTTCCAAGATCCTTGCATAGTTTAGTAATAAGAACATACGTTGTATTTACAGGCTTTAGGTACTGAAAGCTTTCCAAACATTATTACAAAAAAAAAAAAACTTTTATTTCAGACAAAACAGTTCATAAAAGTTGTTTTTTTTTTTTTTTTTTTTTTTTTTTTTTTCGGTAGGAGTGGGAAATCCTCATGGACGCCCAAGCTGCCTCACAGACGAGGCAGTCTGGGCAGTGTCAGACTCCTACTGACTAAAACCGCACTCCTACCTTACATTTAAACCACGGACATGACGTCCGTGCCCTTGTTTGGTAATTCTACATTGTTTGCTTCTGGGCAACTCCACGTGCAAGTGGCGTCACTCCAGAGCACCTTTCAGCGATCATCACAATAAAAGCCGTCACAATTTCAGGGTTTAGAGGCCACCAGCCCGAAGCGATACCCAAGCGACAACGACCCACATACGCATAAAAAATCAGGAATCTCCCAACCTTCAACACACATACAACTCATCGCCGCCCGTAATGCCGCACCAAACAAATGGCCCCTCAACCCCAACAACTATACTTAAAACTAATACACACATAAAAGTTGTTAGTAACAAGAACTTCTAACTAATGTTAGTAATATTCCAGTAATTATACAGTTGGAGAACCTATCTACCCCTGCACAGTAGGCTCTTTATTTTTATTTTATCACTTTAATAAATAAACTGTGTGTCGAAACTTTTGTTTCCGTTTCCGTAAGTTCACTTAATGAACGGACTGTGGCAAAGCGAAAAGGTTCCATACTTCCACCATTTTAATCAGATATTGTTTTGAAAATTCATCCTTCCATATCAACTTCTAAGCGTTATTTTGAAGGACGATAACTGCGGACGATTGTTGCCACGACTTCATAATCGGCCTTGTAATGTTCCCGCTGCTGGGACGCAGGATGGGGCAGAGCATATACGTAGTTCAGCACACGGGCCCAGTGTGGGTTAGGAGATATCTCATATCTCTGAAATTTTGGTTCCTTCACAGTTTTGAGAACAGTGGTGATGAAATAAATTACACAAAGTAATGCACCTGGCTTGGTTTGAAACCGCGACCAACAACTTTTAAGTCGAGGCAGTTACCACTGGGCCACCAATGCTCTCAAATCCTACAATTTTCCAGAAACCACGACCACCCACGACACCCAAAAAAAATAGAAATATCCGTCAATTATCGACATTAATTCCCTCATCCCTAGTGAAGCTACGAATGTACTACGGTGGGTAATGGATTTCCTGCACCCGCCCACTCCGGCTTCGTTCTGCTATTTTTGCTCACATAATAAAACCCATGGATTGGGCCAATTTATAGCTTATGTAGTATAACTTGTGATGTATTTATGTACTTACGTTTGTTTTTTTAGGTTTTAGCTACAATAAACACCCCTTTTGGATGTAGGGGGAGTAGATAGGGCTGCGGGATTGTTCGAAAGAATTACCACGGCCCTAATGAAGGAACATAAGTGGATTTTAGTCAGTAAAAGTCTGACGAGGTAAGTTATTTGATGATTTCCCACCCTCAAAAAATAAGAACATTTAAAGTGTACGTCTTTCGTCATCGTTTTCACATAAATGAATAAATTCTACAATAACGATGTAACCATAATTTTGTGATAATTTATCAATTTAAAGGAGTGTACTATGCGTTCCAAATAAGAATAGGAAAGTCAATAACCTCGATCTGCCAAATATTGATTGAAAAGTACGGTTTGCGAAAAAAACTTGTTTGCGTATTAATAACTTTTTTTTTTGCTTTGTGCTACTGAGTCTTAGTTAAATCTAGGTGAAGTAAAAATATTATTGTTTAATCTAATTTAGTTAAATATGTTATTGAAGTCATAATTAGTTAAAAAAACAAACATTATTTTCTTTCTTACTTTCATTGTAAGGAACGTTTTGCCTTGTTATTCCATTTGCCACTATTCAGACACTTCACACAGAGATTAGCTAAACTAGATTCTGATTGAAACTTTTTTAGTTCATGATTCGTAAAATAAATATAAAAAAAAAAAACTTGGTTTGCTCACCCTACCCAAATTTTTGATTTGACAGCTATGTCTTCACAACATGGCGAAAAAATAACGCATTGTACGTAGAGTTTCTTGCACGTTCTTCTCCATAGATATATCTACACTTTGGAACGTGCAATTAGTTTTATTTTATTTTAGGGTTCCGTATTAAGCCGGCAAAAGGGAACCCTTATAGGATCATTTTTTTCCATGGGTAGTGTGAAAACGAAACCAACGAAGGCAACGAAGGAACAGGAGTGGATTTTAGTCAGTAAAAGTCTGACACTATCTCGCGCTCCGCCCAAGAGCGGAATTTGTCATTCGATGATTTTCCCAACTAAAAAAAAAAGATAGGATCATTTTGTTGTCTGTCCGCCTGTCAAGATCCTTTTTCTCAGGAACGCGTGGAGGTATGAAACTGAAATTAGTAACAAATACTCAGGTCGGTTACCCCAAGAAGTAGTGATAAAAATCAAATTTCTAAGTCAATTTAAAGATTAATAGCCGTTTACGCTCCGTTTAGACGCATATTTTGACTCTCACTAAGATATCAAAATCTATAGGGTACTTCCCGTTGACCTAGAATCGTGATATTTGGCATAAAGCAAGGTCTCATAGCACAAGTATAGGAAAAAATCTGAAAAATTTAAATTTATAGTTACGTTTAATTTGTAATCTTCTTTTGCGATTCAGAAAAAAAATTCGAGGTTTGATTCGGAAATTGAACTATTTACATAGGTAGGTTTGTACGAAACCGTAAGGGCGCGAGTCCGACTCGCACTGGCCCAGTTTGTTTAATACTCTTGTATTGTGAGTAAGTTTACAAACATATAAAATCTCATACACAGGATACCCCGACCTGGAACACCGCTTAGAAAATTAACCAACCAAACAATAAATATCAATAACAAAATATAACTATCTCAGGGCGGGAGTCCGCCTAGCCCTTGGCCAGTTTTTTTAATTTAAAACATTCCATATTTTTTAACAATCTGCAGCGAAATATTGGCCTACTTCAAAAACTCAAAAACGTGTCAGCCACGTAATGAGCCGTTAAAAGCATAGTTTTTTCGTGTTCCTGTGTTAAAACACTCTCCTACTTGAGTATCCGGTGAGTTAAGTACAAAGATAATGTTGGCAAATCCCTCACTTAAGGAGGGCAAGTTCAAAGGTGGCTTAAGACCGCGGTGTGGTGGTCCTTAACTGTTTTTTTAACTGTTATGTCTAAACATTTTTCTTAATATTTTTTTAATCTTCAGTAGAACGATTGATCCTGGCTTTGGATGGTGTCCACTGTCAATGATTGAAAATTATAAATACGATAATATCTAGCGTCTGTGAAGAATTTCTTCTGTTTAACTTTAATATATGTTTTTTTGATTTTATTGTTAATACTCGCTAAATATTCTCCAGAATTTGACGGTCTGTTACTGGCAAAATAGTTGTTTCCTCCACAAATGCCATTAATGAAGAGTTGAAGTTGATAATATCTATAAGTTTATTATTTAACATTTTAATAGTTACTAAGCTGGATAAGAAAACTCCATCTCTTTTGATACCTATTCAGAAGTAGCGGTTTTAGGGTTCCGTACCTCAAAAGGTAAAAACGGAATCTTATTGCATCACTTTGTTGTCTGTCCGTCTGTCTGTCAAGACTTTTTATCTCGAGAACGCGTAGCGGTATCGAGTTGAAATTAAAACTATTTAGTCAAGTCTGCAGTCACTTGATGCTGTGAAAAAATCAAACTTCTAAATTAACCAAAAAAAAAGATGCGGTCGTTTATGTCGCAAAAAAACGTATATTTTGACACTCTCAAGGAAATCAAAATTCACAGGGTAGTTCCTGTTAACCCAGAATCCTGAAATTTGGCACAAAGCAAGGTCTTTTATAATACAGAGATAAGAATAAATCTGAAAACAGTAAATTTGTTGTTACGTCACAAAAAAAAATATTTTTTGTAATTCGGAAAAATCTTCGAAACTCCATTCAGGAATTGAACTGTTTACATAGGTAGGTTTATACGGAACCGTAAGGGCGCGAGTCCGACTCGTATTTGCCCTGTTTTTTTAAACGTTACCCCCCACTAATACTCTTGTATTGTGAGTAAGTTTACAAACATATAAACTCATACACAAGATACCCCGACCCGGAACACCGCTTAGAAAATTAACCAACCAAACAATAAATATTAATAACAAAATAGGAATTTTTTGCCCAGCGTCCTGGGCACTTTTCCCATTGATATCGAAATGGATGAATTTTTTGATGCCCAATAATTTCTTTTTTTACCCGTTTGTAAATATTATTATTTTTAGTTTGTATAAATTCCTATTTAGTTATTAATATTTATTAGTTTTGATGTTCGTTAGCGTAATTGAATAATTAAATTAATTTCAAATAAAATATTTATAATGTATTTAAAAAAAAATACCAAGCAATGTTATATAAATTAGCCAAACAATGTTATCAGACCAAAAGTTTAAAGCAAAATATTAATCATACCGCCTTATATACTATTACTAATATTTGTCCACAACTTCCTTCACATGAATGTCGGTTATATTAGACGCGAAACAGAAGTAGGAGCCCGATAAAATGTAGCCTATGCTCTTTCTTGGGGTTCAAGCTTACCTACTGCGTACCAAATATCATCAAAATAGGTTCTGATGTTTAGCCGTGAAAGCGTAATAAACGGAGTTACTTTCACATTTATAATATTAAGTATGGACAAACCAAAAAAAAAAAAACAAGTCGTACTCGCGCCCTGAGAAACTTACCTATATAAATAGTTCAAATCCGGAATGGAGTCTCAGAAGATTTTTCCGAACGGTAAAAAGTCTTTTTGTGACGCAACTAAAAATTTCCAGTTTTCAGATTTATTCCTATATCTACTATCCTATATACTATATTGATTTATGCAAATTTCAGGATTTTGGGTCAACGAGAAGAGTACCCTATGAATTTTGATTCCTTTGAGAGTATTGAAATGTACGTTTTTTGCGACATTAGATTTTTTCACAGCTTCAAGGGACCACAGACTTGACTATATAGTTTTAATTTCAACTCGATACCTGTACGCGTTCTCGAGATAAAGGGTCTTGACAGACAGACAGACGGACGGACAACAAAGTGACTCCCTAAAAACAATAAACTTAACAGGTGCCCAAGTAGGTCCCACAGCTGGCGACCGTCGGCAACCATTGTACCACCGCATATGGCTCCAAACGTGAGGAAACATACACCATCGCTCATTACTTACCTCTCCTACTAATTTGCACTTCACTCAAGCTATGGGCAGCCATGTTTGTTTACGAGTCGTAAATACCTCCCCGCTATCAAAACACTGGAATTATGGTAAGACAATCATTAAGTAAAGAGATTTTTATGTCCAAATAACTTGAGAACTTTGGGAACATAAAGTTTTCGTCGTCGGTTGGGGACGTAGCACTGAATTTTAAATGGGTGTTTTTATTTTGGCCGCTTTAGGGCGGAGCACGAGGGTCTGTCAGACTTTTACTGACTAAAACCCAATCCTATGGTCCTTCAGTTTACTCTTTGCGTTTTAGGACCACGGGTATCATTTTTGAACTTCTCCCTATGGCCCTAGCATTTTTTATGGGGTGGATAAATCATCAAATAACATACTTCCATTCTTGGTAGAGCAAGAGGAAGTGTCAGACTTTGACTGACTGACATCAACATATTTTATTCAAACTTATTAGCCTAATCGTTACCGAGGAACGTAGGCTTCAGAAAGTGACTGTTTTATGGCACTGCTTGTGGTCTAAGGCCTTAAATCTTATGGATGTCTGGTAGACATTGCTGTTTGTCATTTTACCTATAGATTTAAGTTATTTATTTATTATTATTTATTATATTCATTAATAATTATTACTTATCTTTTTTTTTTGGTTATGTTACTATTTTGGCGTAGTACAATAAAGTCTATACTATTTTATTCTGTCTCTTCATAATACTGGCAATCATGAATAATTTTTAAAATAGAATACAATAAACTCCATTGTACTTTATTGTAGATTTGCGCCGTGAAAGTATTTAGTAAATCGAAAAAAAAACTACATTTTCCTCAAGATTATTTTTTGTAAATGACAAATAAATGAAATGTAATGATAAAGGTAATATATTCTTGTGGGTCTATCACCATTCTCGTATCTAAAGAAATCTTTAACTTATCTACAAACAACATTTTTATTAAATTATTGAATCAACTGACAACACAAGTCCATCACTCGCCTATCTCTGTAACGTGTGAACGTCATCCTTTCCATTGTTCTCATGGCGCTGGCGGCTAATGCAGTAATCCCGACAAACACTGCGCCTCTCAACATTGTAGCTGTGTCAATATTAAATGAAGGTAGTTTTTAATGCAACTATTTCCTGGCGCTATAGTCTGACGACTTTACTAAGAGCTTTTGAAGTGAAACTTCTTTACGCACGCTTGACTTGGGGAGTAAGCTGGCGAACGCGTGACGTAAGCGTTACGAAAAGTGTGATCGGGCAAGGCGAACGGAAGTTAAGTGGGGGATATAAGCAAGAGACAGCAGTGCGCGCGCACATTTTCTTTCTCTCTTCCTCTCATAGCCAAATACGTTCCGTATATCTAAGCACACTGCAGGCTTATTGTCTGTATCACAGTGTAGGAGCAAGAGAGAGCAGTGCGCGCGCACATTTTCTTTCTCTCTTTCTCTTATAGGCGAAAGAAGTTTCACTTCAGTCGTGTGGTCATAAGCACACTCGTTTTTTTTTTCTAAATGATATAAATTACTGCTTGATTGCGAGCACACCTGATAGTAAGCAGTGATGCAATCATTGATGGCCACACTAGTTTATTAAGAATATATTCCTACTCTAGCCTTACGTTTTCGAAAAGCCGATTAAATTTTCTGCTGGCTTAGACAAATGACTTTTTTTCCTCCTTCTATTTGGCTTCGCACAGTTTGTGTATTTAGCCAATGTCATGTTTATATTTTATTATAAATCAAAGATATGGAAACAAAAATATTAATAAAGAATTTGAAAAGGAAAGGCAAAAACTAAATTCCTAAATTCTTTATTTAAAGGATCAGTATATTAAAAAGGTGAAGATAAGCGGATAATGAGCAAATTACAATGACAAAAATTACAGCTTACTATTATTGAAGTAGATGAGTGAGACTATACATTTGTACACTGGGAAGCTACGAGTATTTGTGCAAAGTAAAGAGAGTATTGAGGTAGCAAAAGGAATACGGAGAGACAAGAGGCTATCGAGGAAGGAAGAACGATCATATAAGGGACAAGAGAAAAAAATGTAATCTAAGTCACAACAAATAACTTTTCTGTTACCGTTTCCGCCAAAAATGAAATTACCTGCGCAGCAGTCAGATGACAAGTGACGTGACAGGTAATGTCATTGCCAAACTCAGTCACTGACTGAAAAAGAAAGAATTTTTTTAAATTCGCCCCCTAACATTGTATAGAAAAACCTACTTTTAAGCGGGCGAAGCCGCTGAAAGGAACTTTATAGGCTCTTATGAACATCACACTAATATTATAAAGGCGAAAGTTTGTTTATGAATATGTGTGCATATTTTTTACTCCTTCACGCTCAATCGGCTGAACGGCTTTTAATGAAATTTAGCACATGAGGAGATTTAGTAAGCGCATACTACATCTTGGGTACTAGGTCCTTTGGGATAATTTTCTACTTTCACGAGGCCGAAATCGCAGGAGTACGCTAGTAGTGTTATAAAAGTGTTAATTGCGTATGCTGTTGATAAAATACTTTCGAAATTACTGATATTTATTTTATTTTTGTATTATTTGTATCAGATTCTTACATCCCTATTATGTTAGTAACATTGCTCATTAAAATAAATAGAATTCAAAATAATAAAATCAATTCAATATACCTATACATATAACTGTAGCCTCTTCCCGCTGCACCAGACCTGCAGCTGTGCATACAACTCCAGTGCCCTAGGGCATTCCAGCTTATCAGCTATCACCCTCAAAACACTGTTGGTGCTCCCCCGAATTCTGCGCATCAGGGATGCTGTTGTCTTTCGCATAATAGTTACAAAACATAGCTCAAAGTTTAGTTCTAAAACATGTCAGATTAAAGAACAGAATTGAATATTTGTGCCCTATCTATAATACGAGTACCTTCCGAGCCGATGGTTAGTCTCCATCTCAATAAAAATGACCGAAGTCGCAGAAATGCATACCTGAACTCCTGAAAGATATAATTACATTAAAGTAAATCAAGAAGACCTATAATTTTCTTTTCTACAGCGATACCTACGGTTGAGTGACTTTTTCACTTTATTATAGCGTGTCGATGGCAAAACTTTTCAATTTTGATTTTTACTTTCAAGTTAAATTTCTTGTCTGGCCCAGTAGGTATTCGGCCACAGCAATGCTGTCCGCTGACGCTGTCATTAGATCCCTACGTGAACAGGTAACAGGGCACGTGACGCAGGATGGATGGTGGGACATGGTCTGCGGTGAGACGCCGCACAAACATTAAAGATTGGTACCGTCCGAGAACTTCAAAATACCATCTCAGAAACTAATCTGCATGGTTTTCATGTGATGTGACCATAGGTATTTACTGTTTTTTTTTTTTTAAGTTATAAACTAGTGCTTGACAGCGATTCCACCTGATGGTAAGTAGTGATGCAATCGTTGATGGTGAGGCGCACTAGTTTATTAAGAGCCTATTCACTCCAGCCTTGAAGACACCTAAACTATAATCGGATGCAAAGACCGCAGCAGGCAAGTTGTTCCAGACTTTAAAAAGACTTTGACCACTAAGTTTGTTTCGGTGTTTCTTCTCAGGGTAGTCAGCTTGGAAACACCGGCTTCATCTAGTTTAAAGTGACGAAAAAATTTACGTGTAAAAGTGTTTTTAATAAAGAAGAACTTATAAATGAATTTATCGTTTAACCCCCGCCTGTGGAGGATTGTCTTTGCAGCACTCAATCTGGTTGCGGAGTCTGTTTAAAGTTTATGCCAATTACCGAACGGAGATGAAGAAAAACGATGCTGATCATTTTAAAAATACTTTCATTTTAATATCTCCATATTAAGTGATGATACGATTGTCCAATAATATCCAGACGTTGTTACGTTCAATAATTTGAATGCAAGCACCTTTTAATTGCCGACATAAAACGCCAAAAAAGTACGAGTATATGTAATGAAAAGGTTTATAAAGTCGTATTCATTTTATTGTTCGTCATAATCTCCATATAGGAATTAACTGTGTAATTAAAACGGAGTGTGTCAACAGTGTTGTGGATGACGTGTGCAGGCAATACGCGCGGGAGTGCACCGATGTAAGCTTAGCGCCGTCAAGAGCCTTTTATGTTGCCGACAACATGGATACCGAGAGTGGAATAAATCGAGCCTTTTCAGGCAAAATCATCGGGGCAATCAGGCAAGGCATCGTAAGTGACAATTTGCGTTTTTTGAAGGAATGGGTTTTGTCTTCCATTTTAAAAAGTATCGATTAACGTAAGGGTATTTTACTTAAAATGTAAAAATATAACCCTTACACAAATTGATACTTCTGGTATCGGTATCACACTGATATTACAAAGGCGAAAGTTTGTGAGCTTGTGTATACTTAAAAAACGAAGAACAAACATACGTAGTTACTTCTTCACGTTCTTCTCGCACCAGTGGCGTATCTGGACCCAAAGGGGCCTGTATATATATTTTTTTAATATGAAAAAAGTGGTTTTGTCATAAGAGTCGAAAATAGGATTACTCTGACTACGATAGGACAAATCTCGATTCAAGTCCCGCACCGCGCCTATCTGTCAGGCGCGGTAAGGGACTTAGTTTTATAAATAAGGATGCTAAACAATTGAAAATATTTTCCCGTTCTGGTTAATTCTCAATGTTTAAATATGATTGTGACCTTGGAACTAGAATTAGATCATGGGTTTTATTTTCGGGAAAACTAGACTGGGAAATTCTGAATAGAAACCCGTGTCTATAATTTTTCGGTCATTGTTATTGTTATACCTAATGTAATTTATAAATATGTGTTCATAGGAGGTAGTAGCTGTTATTAACACATGGTTAATTAGGTACGGGGAAAAAGAACAGGACAAGGTATTACTTGTACTACTGTGGTTTTGTTATGCGTAAGGTTTCCTTGTCCAATAATAGATTTTTTCTATTATGGTTAGCAATCATCTAATAACTCAGATGTGTACTGACTAGACCCACTCGAGTTCTTTCAGTTATTTTTTACGATTTAGGGCCGCGAAAACTATTTCGAATAAAGCCTAGAAAGAGGTGGGGAGAAGATCTGGACGCGTACCACGAGGACTGGTTCGAGACGGCGCGGGAGAAGTATGTCTGGGAGGACAACAGTAAGGGCTTGGGAAAAAAGACCTACAATTACTTACTTTATATTATAATTAGTCGTTACGGAGTGGTATTTTACTACTCCGTCACATTTTATTTAAACTGTAACCAGAATATAAAAACAATTTTATGTCACAATAACGTTGTAGTGACACATTGTTTGAATTACGAAATAATCCAATCTGATATTATAAATGTGAAATTAACTCCATCGGTTATGCTTTCATGGTCAAAAACTACTGAATTGATTTTGATGTAAATTGGTACGGGGTAAGCTTAAACCCCAAACAAGAACATAAAACTTAATTCAGAAACCTCCGTTCTGAATTAAGTTTTTTGACTTAAGTACGTCTCAAACCTTATTAATACCAAATTTCGACAGACACCTATTCTGGTTAAAGTAGAGTTTGGAAAAATTCTCAACTTCAAATGCTTAAATCAGAAATCAGGGGATAAGCTACTTTTTATCTGGCTTTGACTTCACATCTGCAATAATCGGCATTCACACGGACAAAGTCCCTGGCAAGAGCTAGTAGGAAGATATGTAAAATTAATAAATTATGATTATAATATGTAAACATTTTTGGAGAACAAATGAACTGTCAGTAAAATACATCCTAAATACATAAATGTATGATAAACCAAACCATCTTTAATCCACTTAGATCAGCAAGACAAAAACTCTCTCCTTTACAAAACAAAACAGCGCCATATCGGCAAGTTTTTACAAAAGCGCCACTTCAAATAAGCGCCACTTCAGAATCTGTAATTCAAAACTGTCAGTTGGCGGCTCCGCTCAATCATCTCGCCTTTCATTTTGCCGAAAGATGAACTAATATTTGAACACCTTGGCCCGCCTGAGTGATACAGATTGGCAATGTTTGAGAAGATCTGTTTGACTGACAAATGTTAAAAATTATTGGCGAATGTTATTTGATAATAAGTATTTAATTGATTGTTATGAGTGGTTTTAGTTTAGTTAGGTAGTAAGAAAAAAAACTTTAAAATGCAAGTTGAATATCAAACTGATTACAAGAATTTCACATAGTTTATGTTTTTTTGTTTTTTAAACTGGTTAAACTTAGAAAAGTAAAAATAAATTTTTCAATTCATTTTTACTTTTCTAAGTTTATGGAAGATATTTCTGGCACCCCGTGCCTCGGAAAGCACATAAAGCTGTTGGTCCCGATTGTCATTTGTGTAGATCTTTGATAAAAATTATAGGTAGTTAGATGCTAGAAAGTCTGACCATCAGTCTACTCAAAGAGTATCCTGTTGTCCAGTAACTGGGTTGTGGAGTTCTGAAAGGCAGTTGCTCCATGTAAAACACAGGTATTCAGCCGCATGCTTTAGATTAGAAGCCAACTCCAAGCTAGTCGGAAAAAGGCTATGGAGAGTAATTTAATAACCACACGTTAACGCCACGTTTAAATCAAAATCTTTAAATTTAGGTGGGCCAATATGATAAAAAATTGTTTTGGTTGTCTGTAGAATATATTGTCTTTAATTTTGCAGCCTTTTACATCTTCATAAAATATAGAAGCACCTTTAGTAGTAACCAATGGGGATAGACATTTTTATTTTTAGTTAGGATATCATCAATAATCTATTTCCACTCTGGGGGAGCAAGACGGAGTGTTAGACTTTTACTGACTAACCTACCACGTTACTGACTAACGACCCAACCATGTTCCTTCAGTTGCCCTTTGCGTTCCAGCGCCACAGTTAGTATTTTGAACAATCCCGCAGCTCTGATCCTGCGAAATAGATATAACTTTATGTATTTTCATAAAGGCTTATAAAGGACAAGGACAGAAAGATCCATCTATTCAAAAAAAGGAGACAGATAAGTAAACTTTTTTTTCCACAAATGTTGTGTTTCCCACACTAAGTTAGATACCGTTATGTTTGTGATGTATTAATGTGTTTAATTGTTTTAAAACTATGACAAAGTTGGGCCGCTTATGGGCTCAGCTGTCCCCAAATACAGAGTAGGATACAGGTAGAGAAATCATTCTGTATCAATATTCATATTTTGAGAAAATGCACTTAACAATTAGTTACATAAACATTTTTGTAGGTAGAATGGTAGAAAAATAAGATAGTTTTTTAAATACATAAAATGAATTCTTGAAACTGTAGTAGTGTAGTATGTTGAAGAGAAAAGAAAAAATAAAGAATAAAAGTAAGAAATAACGAAGAAAAGAGAAGTAAGTATGAGGATATCCGCAGGAGAACCAAGGTCACCGACATAGCACGAAGAATCGCCAAACTTAAGTGACAATGGGCAGGGCACATTGCTCGCAGAACGGATTGCCGATGGGGCCGAAAGGTTCTGGAATGGCGACAACGTAGCGGAAGACGTAGCGTTGGAAGGCCTCCTACAAGGTGGACCGATGACTTGGTAACGGTTGCGGAAGTCCGACGAATGCGAGACGCACAGGACCGTTTATTGTGGCGACACTTGGGGGAGGCTTATGTCCAGCAGTGGACGTCTTTCGGCTGAAATGATGATGGTGATGATGATGAAAAGTAAGAAAAGGAGGATAAGGAGTTCTAAGAATAGATAAAAGGAAATGAATAACTCATTATTCACAGTAGATACTTAATTTTAATTGAAAACTAACAAAATTTCAGAACTATACTAATAGTTTAATTCTCAGAACTTAAAAATTATTGCATAGTTGTCATAATTTGTGATCAAAATGTATACTTATTTTTTCGTTTCCTTTTCCTTCGTCAGATTGAGAATATTACTCTGTACCCCATAATATCAGATTCCCATCAATCAATGAGTCCCAGTGGCTTAATCGTCTCTCAAATATTTGCTCGGAACTATAAACTGTTCGCTTAGCACCCTTGTGAAACTCAAGGTTTTCTCTCACACCCCTAATAGAACGCCATTTTGTTTTATGTGTCATTTTTAAATACAATAAAATTATTGTTTATGAGATTTGGTTCGAAGTATCGGGTTTTAAGAAATTATGGGAAGGGATGGTAATAATATTTAAGAAATAGAAGGTCAGAGGACTAAGTTTGAAAAAATAAAACCTTGTCAGGTACTCAGTGCAATTCCTTCTTGTTGCTATACTAAAAAATATCTTTTTATCTTTTCAAAAAAATATCTTAGCCTCGCGCTTGACCACTATCTCAATTGATGGTAAGTGATGATCAATCAATTTGGCTTATTCCAAGGATCTCTAAAAACTTTTGCATTTTTTAAAAGCTAATATCTGAAAATTAATCGGAATTCTCGCATTAACCTTTAAATGAATTTAAAATATTGATCTGTTTTTGACTATCATTTCAAGTTGACAGTGACATAATGACGTTTGTTTTTATTTCACTAAACGTCGATTTGAATATCAGCTACTTGAAATAATTAAAAAAAAACACAAATATTCTCACATATCCGAACGATAGATCCGACACGGTCATTGAGCTGTAAAGATAGTCCGCAAGCTGTTGACTCTGGCTAGTCTATTCATAGACCTCGGCTAGGCTGGTAAGATGAACCTTTTGTTTTAGTTGGTACAGCTTGAAAGCATCCATTCACGGTGCCTCTGAGGAAAATAGGAACTGACGTAGTATCAAGTGAAGATTTTTTTTTAAATATGTATACTACCTGACCCGGCGAACTTCATACTGCCTAATAGTAAGGATAAGGCCATATACTGGCATTACCAGAACAGCATAATTTATTTTATGATGACATTTTAATTAGAGATGGTGTTGTTTTCGGTTTTTTTTTCCTGATATTTTTCGATTTTTTCTCACCGTTTAAATCTTCCCTGGGCTATCTCGAATATTTCAAGACCAAAATTAGCCAAATCGGTACAGCTGTTTTTGAGTTTTAGCGAGACTAACGATAATTTTTATATAAATAGATATGTTTGTATAATCTATCTTCTACTTTAATAAACTATTAGTATATACTGGCTTCTGCCAGCGGCTACGACCACGTGAAAGTATAAAATATATGCCTATGTCACTCAGTGATAAAATAGCATCCAAATGGTGTAAGTTTTTCTTTTAATCGATCCATTATTTTTTGAGTTTATTCATTATAAACAAAAGTACAAATCTTTTCTCTATAAAAATATATATGTTGACTTATCAAACGTTGTTCTTCCATATAAATTATCAAAGAAAAAATTGGGGGTGGAGATAGAGAGGGTAAAAAATACTAGCCTACGACCTATTCTCAGACCTACCAAGTAAGTACTTATATACAAAAAAAATCATACCAATCGGTCAAGCCATTACGGAGGTGTTCGATAACAAACACTGTGACACGAGGTTTTTATATAAAGTATATCTATATAAGTATACATAGATAGAAGTCTCAGAAGCGGACCCGTGGGAAAAACTAATGTGATACGACTGTTTATGAAATTTTAATCGCAGTTCTCTTGAAACATTTAAAATTTAACTTATTCTGTAGAAAATACTGCACTTCCATGTTTGAAACATTCTGACAGATGTTACCACAACTACCAATCTATCGACACAAATAAGGAAGGGAGCCGCCAACCTCACAACACCACCCCCTCACTATTTATGTCTCAGATAATGTTGTAAACTGCATGTTTACGTTTGTGAATGTGTTTACAAAATTCTGGGGAGGGGGGCGTCGACCGGAAGTGGCGGAAGTGACAGGCAGTGTATCATACTGGGGCGTAAGGTGTTACACTGGATGTCAGTGAAATAAGTGTTAAGTTATGATGTCTTAGTGTTGTAATGTAGTGTTTGTTACCCGTGGGGGGAATTTGTTGTGTTCATTTTAACTAAGTACTTACACTATTGAACTAAGTTTATACAACTAGAAAGTTTGTATTCAAAATGTTCTAATTAAACTATATTAAGATCTGTTTTTCATCTAATTATAAGTTCATTTTCTAAATAACCGAGACCTAATTTGTCTTATTTTGAGTGGTTATTATCAACATATATATATATATATATATATATATGTACAACATAACAAAAGAGGACGAACATAAATTTTTAAGAGATAACATATAACCTAAATGCTGATTAATAGTTAAAAATGATATATATAATCCAGGCGTACAACTTTTTAACTTTGTTATATGTATAAGGTGAGCCGTCGGCATTTGTGTTCTTTTGGTCGGCGCCTTTTGAAATCAGTACATTTCTTTTTTGTACTTTACTTAGATTGATAAGTACTTATCACTTGTAATTAGGTAACTTACTTTTACCTAATTCATTTTACCGATACATACTCATCACGCACATTTCATTAATTATATTAATATATAAAAAAAAAAAAACAATAATCTACTTAAATGTTGGCAGATACTTAATTTTGAGTAAGTATAATTGATTATACAGAACAGTAGTATTGATCGAAGGGCTCACCATTCAAAGGGTAACTTAAGAGATACAGTTGGGTTTTAGTCAGTAAAAGTCTGACACTTCCTCTCGCTCCACCCAAGAGCGTGAGAAGTCACTGGATGATTTCCCACCTAAAAAACCTGCGGTTTTGGATGGTGTCAACTGTTAATGATTGAAAATTATACATAGCATAATGTCTTGTGTTAGCGTAGAAATTCTTCTATTTTGATCTTTTATGTTTTATTTTATGTTACTGTTAATACTCGCTAAATATTCTCCAGCGTTTGATGGTCTATTAATAATTCACACGTGTTATTGAGAGAAGAGAAGCTACTTGATGATTTTCTACCCGATAAAAAAACTAACCTAAACACTTAAAATCTCAGTAACGTCCCAGAATTCAAGTCAAGCCCTTGATACTCTTGGGAATATAATCAAATTTTATTCACCTCATGTAGACGGATTTTATTATCACTGCTATCAAAATAAGCTATAGATTTCTCATTTTATCCTACAAAATACACTGTAAAGTACTAAATGTGCGCCTGGCGCATATATATGACGATATTATTCTGATCAAAAGCGATTCAGAATGAGGTGGAATGTTTTTTCGCCGACTCCTAAATGCCAATTGTATTTTCTGTGTGTTTATGAAAATGTGTGTTGGAGATATTGTGCTTTTGTTTGTCGTATCATTATATTAGATAAAAGTCTAATGCCTTTCAGTCTTATTTATAAAACTCGCTAACCATGCGCTTAGTTTAAATGCAGTTTCACTCATTCTATAAAAAAATAAAATTATAATTTATTATTTATAATTTCTTAATTTACAAATTCATATTCTTCACAGAATATTTTGTTTTAAATACTATTTAACACATTCTAAATTCAAATTCTCCATAGAATATTTTGAATTAAATATACTTATATTTTTTTTAGTTTTAAATTAACCGTTAAAACATTGTTTACATATTATATTTAGAAATAAGTATGGATTGAAGTTCTGTGTTGGCAGCATTTATTTTCAGACATTTATGAAAAATTTTATGCACGCGTTCTGCTGTGTTTTACAGCCTTCCTCAATAAATGAGCTATCCAACACTAAAATAACTTTTCAATTTGAACTAGATATCAGTTCCAGAGATTAAGTGAACATACTCTTCAGCTTTATAATATACTAGCTTTTGCCCGCAGCTTCGCCCGCGTACATAAAATATAGCCTATGTCACTCAAAAAAACATTTGAAAACATTTTAGCAATCGGCTTAGTACTTTTAGAGATTACCTCCTATAAACAAAAAAAAAAAAAACTTTTACCTCTTTGTAATATTATTATAATTAAAATATAAGTATAGATTTGAATAATAAACTAGGTTGTGTTTGTGTCCTTCGTTGCCATTAGTACCATCAATTCCATGATGGAACTACTGATGTTTTTTAATCACTAGATCCCTTTAAATAAAATCTGAAAAAAATTACGTTTTTGAAAAACAACGTAATTTTTCAGATTTCTATTTTTCTACATTGTTGACACCTCTACGGTCCGGACTAAGTGTTTCGCCTCGTCGTTTATACCGCGTACATCGAAGGACTGCAACAATTTTCCTGCTGGGGTCTTCCCATTCGATTATAATTTGGGTGTCTTCAAGGCTAGACTGAATAGGCTCTTAATGAATTTTACATCACAGCTTACCATCAGGTGGGATTGCAGTCAAGCACTAGTACGTATGAAATTAAAAAAAAAATGATCTTAGGTCATCGTCATGTCGAATTTTATTATCACTAGTTCCACATTATGATTTGTCTTTGTGTTGTGTCAAATAGACTATTTACTTTCTTTCTTTATTTTCTTTCCCTATGTATTTTTATTCTCAATTCAGTAACAAACAAAGTTATTAACCGTGTACATTAACATAATTTTTGTGAGTGAGCGAGTCGGAGCTCAGTTTAATGTGTCCCAGGCTTTAGTGATATCACTCGTTGGCTATCACATTATGCTACGGTTTTCATCATAGGTTTTATTTGCTTGCCTATTTTAGAGAATGTTTTTCTTTGAGAATGCGATGATGCAATCTTATTTTTAATTGGTTATTTTCTTAATCGTGTCGTTTTGAGAAGTTGTTGGATGATTTTCCGCCTCAAAAATAGTGGTTTAATTATTGTAAAACATAGCAAACACACAATCATGAAAAAAAAAAGAAATTAGTGGCGCAGAATATTTAGACCATATCAGGCCATTATTTATTCATTCATTTATTCATTATATACACAGTTTTATACAATTACATAAGAATCTTTAGAAATTACACTAAGAATGACGTTAACAGGTTAGCGATGGGTCCTCAACTAGGCAAAGCCTGTATCTTGGTGACCCAATAATTGTACAGAGTTAGCAAGATGATCTGGCCTGCTGGCGCTAAGTATAATTTTTTCATAATAAAAATACAAAACGAAAGAAGTACATAAAATCAAAACAAAGATGGAATCTTGTGTTTTCTCTCTTTGGTAATTATCTTTTGGGTTAATAAGACATTATCTATGATTTAGTTAAACCTAGTCTAATCCAAAACTTACCAAACTTAGTCTAATCCGACCCTTATTCCATCTAACTCACACACAAACAGCTTCAATCACGTCAAATAATATAACAGAAAATAAAAAAAAATCTACAAAGAAATCTCTACTACAATGCAAATGGTCCTAACGGTTTATTAGAAAACCGTTCTTTTGTCACCACTCGACTCGATTCAATTCTCCGGAATAGAGCCCCTCGTAATAAAATCTTACGCCTACGTCTGATATGCAAAATTCTTTGAACGCCAGGGAAATGGCGGCGTATTCTGGTTAATCTGTTAATTAAACTGTAGACCAATAGACTGAACGTTTTGTAGAAGTCAAGTAACGACATTTTCTGACAATGTGTTATTTTATCGTTGCTACGAAAGCAAGGAATGCCTGATATTATTTTAATTGTTTCCGTAACAATCAAAATAATACGCAGGCTAGAAAAAAAACTTTCCAAGTCCAATTTGTGCCATTACATCAGTTCGTAACACGTTCTCTGCAGTACCAATTATGGATTCGATTTAAAAAAAACTGATATTCGTTAATAAACTTTTTACAAGCACTTTTGAATTGTCAAGAAGTCAGTCAGTTAAAAAATTAAGTTCCATTAATTCCAAAGCGTAGATCTCTATGGAATAGAACGTGTAAGCATGTGTATTACATATTATTTATTGTTTCTATAATGTGAGAACAATGTAAATAATTAATTCAATATAATTAATTCAAAATATAGATGGTAGAGTTTTTGGTTTTTTACATTCTAAGTAGTGAACCCCAAAGGTCTTTTATTTATGTGAGTAACAACAAACTATTAACCGAGAGGTATCATATATATAAATAATATTCATAATCCAAACCTGTACCTTAACAACGTCCTGAAGGATTATGAAACTTCATCTTTTCTTGCTAAAACCACCCAACGAATTTTTTTACGAATTTCCCTGACTACAGAATAAGCATACCCAATAACATAGCGAATAAAAAAGAGTTGATTTTCGATTTGGATACAGAGCGGGCGCCGGGTGGCAATTCCGTAGATCTCGCTGATACATCTCGCATGGGAAATCACTAGTGCTCGCGAATGCAAATTTAACGCAACGCCGAAATCGGTGTTGAGAATAGGTACTTTTACCTACCTCTTTGAAATTCGTAGAACGAGATTGATTTTTCAAAGGGAAGAAAGAAAAAATTCGGTGTGCGATTAAATAAAGTGACCGTATTTTGTATATTGGCGAAGTCTTTTTTTGTGAGTGGCCTCTCGCAGGTTAACCTATTTTCTTTTTTTTTAGGTGTGAAATCCTGCTGTATCCGGATCATGGTCTGTACCAGGGATCGGCACGAGAGTTCGTTACCGCCGACTGCCTTTACGAGGACACGGCGGTGCTCCGCGGGACACACCTCAACCTTATGCTCAACCGTGTCCTCCGAGCGGTCCACACAAAGGTGTTTAAGGGCGTTTCTTCCGCACGAATACAGTGCAGGAACCTCCCGAACTTACCATGTCCGGTGAGGACCTGCGTCATGCGGAAGGTAAGCACGACGTGTTGTCTTTCCAGCCACTTCTCAAAAAAGAGGGGCTTACCGCCATAATTATGGTGTGCCCAAGGGTAACCTATGAGGTTGTTATCTGCTTAACTGGACTTGCATGGCGGCCAACTCGAGATACATTTCCATACAGCTGCTCTTACGTGATTACATATCTTTCTCAAAATATTTTGGAAACGCAGGCATCTTGTGGGTATTATGTAGATTCCTGTTGAAATAAAAATAAATTTGTGTAAAACTAATCCATTAAATGCCTCTAAAAATCAACTATTTTGCGTAAACTTTGGCCCTTCACAATGTACTCATAAATTAAAATAAGTAAAAAAAAAACATAACTTCAGAACCCTTGTACATTTAATCGAGATTCTGAATGACGAACATTGTTTCCAAACATTTTAAAGGTTTAAAAAAAACGCGTACATATTTCCTGGAACAAGTTTTGTGAAATACCTATTTGAGTGAGTGCCGGAATTACCGAATGCCAACGAAGTGTTTAGGCGTTATATTTCTTTTTCCGCGTTACCTTTTTATCTATCTTTGCGTTTAATGAAATAACAACCATGCTCACGTTGATGATAGACGACTCGGAAAGAGCCCTCTTAATAAATTATAACCAGCCAGGATATTGGCCAAGACTTACATAGATAACTAATTACTACTTGGTATAGTAGGACCTACTAACTTGAATCTGCGTGAAAACTTTTTCATTTAATTAATTAGAATCATTTTGATCGTAACAGACCAAGATTCAAACCCGCGTCGCAAGCTGGTTTGAAATCGGAAGTCCAAGTAAATTAAGGCCATTTATTTTTTATATTAATTCATTCTTATTTAATGCATTTCCCATAATTAATTCAGAGTGTGAATTAATTAATTATACATTAAAGAAATATCTGCTGGTATAACTCTAACAAAAACACGAAACCATTCATATTAGTCACAATTATAAACAAAAAAAAAAAATATGCAAAACGCCCAATTTTCTTTAAAGGAACAATAAAAAAGTAAAAAGGAATATAATTAAAATCGTGATAATATTAAACACAATTAATTAACAGAACAATAAAAGTCGAATTTTAATGTTTAACTTACACACAAAGTTTTAACTGAAAAGTTAAAAGTATTATTACGAAAAATGACTTAATTCACCGTGCGGCGGGCTTAATTAAGAAATTAAGATAAGCCTGGGTACACAAATAAAGCATTTTGTAATCTACTCCGGAAGTGACTCGGAAGCTATCCGAAACGGACAGCGAGCTTAAATTTGTGTGCATAATAAAAGCCTTAAATCGAAAACCTAGACCCCTACTTTTGGTCTCTAACGATTTCTAATCGATTATGGGCGGACCGTCGAGTTTACTACATGTGTGTCAAAAGTCAAAGTCAAAATAATAATTGCGCTTGTCCCACAATCAGTAAAGTTTTGAAAACAAAATATCTAGGCGTAATTATTGACCACAGATTATCATGGTACTCTCATGTTGAACATGTCACTGGGAGGATTAGGAAGTTGGGGTGGATTTTTAAAACTTTAAGGTATATTGTTCCCAAAAATATAAAAAAGAAATCAGGCTCTCACAGAAATTTATTAAATGAAATATATATCGCTCTAGCACAATCAGTAATAGCCTACTGTATCACTGTATGGGGTGGTGCAGCAAAATCACAGTTTATACATGTTGAACGAGGACAACGTGCCGTTATAAAAATAATGTATTTTAAAAGAATTAGATACCCTACTGAAAGGCTGTATCTGGAAAGTGGACTACTTTCCGTTAGAAAGTTATATATCATATGTACCGTCTTAAAAAAACATAAAAATCTACCATATGATCCAAATAAACCAACAAGAAGACGGAATGATCTCGTAGCCAAGGTTCCACAGACTAAAACTAAATTTGCTGCCATTCAGTACAACAAACTATCATGTCAACTTTATAATAAAATAAATAGAAAGACGTATATACACAACAAACCATTACACGAGTGTAAAAAAATTATTACTGATTGGATAAAAACTCTAAATTATGCAGACACTGAGGCCCTATTACAACAAATAAAATAAAACACGAACATACATTTTCACCCAAACACCCGCAAACTCATGCACAAACACACATACGCACACACACACACCACACACACACGCACCATCACACACAAACACACCCTCACAGACACGCAAACACAGTCACGAGCATGCGTTATATCTTAATTATTAAATAAAAATATATATATATAATTGTATTTTGATGTGGAAGAGCGGAGTCTCCTAATACAGGCATTACATGCTTAAAAGGAGGCTCCAATCAACTACAAATGTAAACTATTTTGTTAAGAAATAAAGATTTTGATTTTTTTTTTTTTTTTTTTTTTTTTTTTTTTTTTTTTTTTTTTTTTTTTAAAATAGTTTATTTGCCAGAAGTATGGTAACAAAGCCGAAGATGTAACATACAGTAATGACGAGTTCAATATGTTTTACTAGTGGTTGGTATACAAATATTACATAATCTAATATATAAAAATGTCATCTCAGGGCGTTTTTAATATCGTGATGTTGATCACCCATGCGGGATTACTCCGCACGCGTAACCCCCGCAAATGTTCATTTCATACAAGTATTTACTGTAATGCGTGGAATACGCACGCGGGGCGCGTTTTTTTGCATTTTGAAATTTTCTGCATGCAGGGCAAACCCGCATGCGTGATGAAATACGGACGATATTAAAAACACCCTCACAGTGCTTATTATCGAACTCCTCTGAAAAGGCTTGACCGATTTTTATGAAATGTTTTGTGTATACATATTTGGTAGGTCTGAGGATAGGCCGTAGGCTGTTCTTTGCCTTCCTACACACACCCCCCATTTTTTCTTTGGTAATATGGCAGACAACGTTTGTATTATGTTTTTTAAAATCAATTTAGAATATATACGATTTCATTGAACAGATAAACTGCTGAAATAGATAATAAATTCATTCGAAGGGCATACAATACACACTTCTCATTACTGGTGATGAAAAACTTAAATAATTTCTGTCAGAAAGAGAAAGCAAGTGATGTTAATTAGTTTTATCGAGATGCTCTTTAAATTAATGGCAAAATGCTAGTGCGAATTCAAGCCAAGTGTGAGATCCCGTTCGATTATTTAAACTTTACTTCTTAATTTTTAAATTATGATAACATTTATTAATTTAAAAGATTTAATTAAAGAAGAAATATCTATCTCGATTGCGCTATCGCATCTCGATCTCGACTCGATAAAAAAAGGTTTGAGACGGTACGATTAGTAGGGGCTCCCGTTTCGATACAAAGCGTTCGAGTCGAATACATAAATTTCAATTAAGGGAGGTGTGACAACTCGCTCACGAATGTTATCGCGTATCGGACGCGTTAGAATACATTATCATATAACTTTATTGTTTACCTAGTTATGACAGCCGACAGTCGCCTTTGTCGAGCCGAAAACGTTTCGATTTATATCTCGATTAAAATAAGGGTTCGATACGAAAACTTCAGAATAAGGTGTTAAAATTTAAATTGCTTCGTATTTTTATAGCTAAATACATGTTTAATTTGAATAATTAGATTTGTGAAAGGTTTCAGCTCCGAAGCATTTTATAACTAATGGAAGAAAATAAGCGGAACTCTATCACTATTAAAAATACGTTTACAATCTCCTATTTAATAGATTTTCGATACGTTTTCATAATTACCGATAGTGTGGGTAGGTACCCGAGAAAAGTAATCAGAAATTTTCTTTTAAAATGTAGTAAAGCATTTGCTTGGCTTGGTTTTCAATTTAAAACCAATTGTTTTTCCTAATAAGTTAATATCTAAGGAATATTAAGTGAATATCGTTAGAACGTGGCAGTCTTTGTTGTTTAGTAATTAAATGTGAAATGAAAAGGTGTGAATCTAGATTTGTGTTTGAGTTACATTAGTTATGCTTATAACTACGTGGTTAATGCGATTGAGAAATGAATTTAGTCTTTATTAGATGCTGCGTTTTGTTCTCTCAATCTTGTGAATGAATTCGGAGGTAATAAAATAATCTTTGAACTAATTGCCATGGAGAAACGGGAAGTGTCTGATCTGGGACACAACTGGCGGTAGCAGAGCAGTATCGCCACTCACCTGAGTCGCACCATGCACTCTGCCTCTGCCGACGCTGAAGACGCCTACTCTAAAATAGGCTCATGTGCGCTTCCCTGGAGCAGTTTTATAATTTTGTGCCGGTTGCTCTGGGGACTCTGGGAAGTTGGAGACTTGGAGTACGGAGGCAAAGTGTTTTGTGGGGGATTTGGGCTCCTTTTCACCGGGAACGTGACATTTTATTCATTTGTTTAATTGTAATATGATAATTTACGACATGTATTTTGTATATTAAGATAAGATGTTTTGTATATTGATAATAATAGCAATCATTTTATCCATATACAGTGTAGCTTAGTAGCTACACACTGTTTTCAATATCGAACTAAAATCTATATTTAAGAAAGGAGAAACTGACTGACTGACATATCAATGCACAGCCAAAACTACTGGGACTAGGAACGTGATATTTTGCACAAGGTTTCTTTTTATGACGTAGGCGAGCACTAAGAGAGGATTTTCCAAAATTCGGCTCCTAAAGGCATGATTTGGGGTTCTAAAGTTTATATGGAAAAACCTACTTTCACGCGGGCGAAACCGCTGCCAGAAGCTAGTTTACCAATATGCTATTAGACTAGGATTGCTAGGTAGTCATAAGTAACTGTTGTAGATTATTTTAAACATCTTTAAAGTTTTATAAAAAAATATTTTCGTCAAAGGGGGAAGTACTGTTAGCACTTGTACATCTGGCGTACGACCGCCCCAGATATTTTATTATTGTGTTTATACACCACTAATTTTTAATTAGTACAGAGGGCTTATTAGAAAAGGTCTTGTTATTATTTAAGTAAAGTATCTATAAATAATATTCATAAACAGCAAATTTATGAGCGTTTGTTTATATCCCAAAATGTCATTCAATTAATGGAAATATTGTAGGTACAGTTTTTTGACTGTGAATGAATGAATGGCAATAAAAATGGATAGGTAAACATTGCGGGTAGTATTTTCGAGTAGGTATATTATGAATAATTGATTCAATTATGAATTTACCAATTATGACAAATTTTCTTGAACAATTTTGAGATTTTGTTTTTTTTTGGCTACATAAATATGATCAGTAACAGGTTCGCATAGAGCCCCATTATTTTGTACTAATTAAAAAATTGGGGTGTATATTATGTTAATCATGAATGTGTGTGTCTACTAACTAGTACATTTTAATAGTGGTTATAACTAGTTATTTGTAATTGCAAAACATGATTGAAAAGAGTGGCCATGGAGTTTCTTGCACATTCTTCTCCAAAGAGATCTACGCTCTGGAATGTGCAATTAGCATCATTTTTTCTGACTGACTGACTTCTTGACATTTCAAAAGTGCCTGTTAATGGTTTATTTGAAATAAATGCTTTGAATTTTTTTGTTTTTTTTTTTTAATTTATTTATATAAAAGAGAGGTACTTTAGAACAGCAATCTAATCATTTGGTCTAATGTTTGTATATATAGTTTTACCAGGAATCAGTATAAAATCAGAACCAATAAGAATCTAGATAAACGCAAGCATTAACTTAATATAGCAAAGTGTGTTTATATGAGACTGTATAAACTAACCGACACGATGATAATGACTTGAGCGAGGAATTCCTCACTAGAGATCTCATAGCATAGCATAGCATAGTCGGCCTCATAATGTTCCTACTGCTGGGACTCAGGCCTCCTCTCTAGGAGAGTGAATGGGCCCTAATCAACCATGTGAGACCAGTGTGGGTTTGTGAATATCACATATCTTCGAATTTTAGGTTCTAGGACATGTCGGTTTCCTCACGATGTTTTCCTTCACCGTTTTGAGAGCAGTGGTGATGAAATAAATGACACAAAGTAATGCGCCTGACTGGGTTTGAAGCCGCGATCTACAATTCGTAAGTCGGGGCCGTTACCACTCGTAAACTGTAAACTGCTATACAAAATAATATTGAACATTAAAATCCCCAGTATTTTCTTAAGAAAATTAACTAGAACTTTACGACATCTTTTCCGACTACCAACCAATTTTCCTTTGCCACATTTAAGGCAAAAAAAAAACAAGAACAAAGTGAAATTGGCGCCAATTCCCAATACATCTGTATGCTCTGTTCTGAGTACCCCCGCCCACAGACATAAAGCCGCCCACGAACAGAGTCATACGTCTGGACTAACTTACAAAGAGTTTGAAATGGAATAGACTAGAATGTGCATTGAAAATTATTAGTAATTATTTTTTTTAATGATGTAATTTAGTACTTAACTGCGATCTCACTCAATCACAATCATTGATGGTGAATCGCACTAGTTTATTAAGAACCTATTCACTCAATATTGGACTGGCCTGTTGGTCTAGTGGATAGTGGCCCTGACTGCTATGCCGGAGGTCGTGGGTACGATTCCCACCCAGGACAAATTTTTGTGTGATGAGCACGATCATTTGTCCTGTGTCTGGGTGTAATTTATCTATATTAAGTATGTATTTAGAAAATATTTAAGTATTTTTATCAGTTGTCTAGTATTTATAACATAAGCTCTGCTTAGCTTGGGACTAGACGGCGTTCTGTGAATATTATTATTTATGTTATTACCTTCTCTAGCCTTGAAGACACCTAAATTATAATCGGACGAGAAGACCGCAGCAGGCAAGTTGTTCCAGTCCTTCGATGTACACGGTATAAACGACAAGGCAAAACGCTTAGTCCGGACCGTAGAGGTGTCCGGAGGGACTGGCCCGCAATTGCCGAAGACAGACATGTATGGAAAGGGCAGAATAAGGAATTTGCCCAGCAGTGAGACATAACGAGTTTTTTTAGGAAGTATATTTTTGCTAAGTTACCTAAACCATATTGGTTTACCCCCGATTTCTGGTTTAAGCATTTGAAGTTAAATAGTTTTGAAACTCTAACCTGAAATCTTGTTAAAATACGGCGGATGGCGAGTGTCTACCTTTACGTTGTTAACACCTCTACGGTCCTGTCTAAGCATTTCGCCTCGCCGTTTATACCGCGTACATCAAAGGATCGGAACAATTTGCCTGCTGTGGTCTTCCCGTCCTATTGTGTCTTCAAGGCTAAAGTGCTCTCGAATCTCTAGGCTAGAGGGCTCTTAATAAAGTAGTGCTATTCACCATCACCGATTGCATCACTGCTTACCATCAGGTGGAATCGCAGTCAAGCACTAGTTTATATTATTTAAAAAAATAAAAATAAGTAGGGTTTGACATATTCTTAACTCAAAATAGTCAATTCAAAAAACTGCTCATAGTCACACTCGTGCCGAAAAGGTTCTTTTGTAATATTCAATTAGACTACAAGCCGACTCCTGTTCCATCATTTTCAGACGACTACAAAGTTAGTGTTTGTAACATCGATACAAAGAACCGTCGGTACAGGCGAGCTCGTAAAGGACTACAGTCGACGTCGACGAACAGAGTTAACTATCTGCTGAAGCTTTCAGTAACTACAAAGGGAATGACTGGAAACCACAGTCGTGGAGAGAAGTGCTTTGACTTGATTTGATTATTTTGTTAACTTATTAACTGATCCTTGCCCATTTTACTAAGCGTTAAGTACCTAATTTCTATGATATTTCATCCGATTTTTATATATCTAGTACTTATTTATTGTACACACCTGCCAAAGTGTAGTTTTTTTTTAACCAAACCCGAAGCGAAACCGCAGTGAAATACAATAGTGCCTACTGTTACGTTCAGCCGCATTAAAAAATCAATATGGTTCATAATGAAATATATAATTACAATTGACATTTATAAAAGTAGTTAACACGGTATAAAAACGACTGCTTTTTCTTTACATATTTGCCCGCCAATTTATTTCACTTTATTAAAAAAGTGAGATTAATATTAAAACTTGTTCTGACGGCAACGTTTAAAATTAACATAAAATCCAAAAACATTTTAACTCACTTTCTATTTATCTCAGCGGCGACATGAAACTGTAATAAAAGTAGGCAATAAAGTCCACTTTACAGACAATGATAATACTGTAACACTTGTGTATTTCAGTGTACTGGGCGTGTCGTACGACTTGGCTCGTTTTACAGCATTTCACGGTAACACATTAATTGGCCGAAATAAAATCAAACGTGGTCGTTAATGACACTTGTGTGAGCGACTGTACCGGCCAATAGCTTGTCGTAATGAAGTTATAAATGTTCTCTTGAGAGTTATTTTGTAAGGATTTAGTTTACACTTGTGACTGGTAATGACTGGCTAGTTTGTTGTACAGCAAACAAATAATAATATCTTAGATTGATGATGAAATCTGTGTGACGCTTATTACCCATAGCGGTCATTAGAAAGTCCGTGTTCGAAGATTTATGGAGTTCCAAGTTACCAGCGGTCACGGCTCTAGAGAGAGGAACCTCCTCACAATAGGTGCCTTGTCCAGGAGCACCGATATCTAAATCAAGCTGTTTATCCTTTATAAACTTGGCACAAAGTCTAACTTAAATATTCATCAATCATTCATTATTCATCTATCTGTCTAAATCATTTTAGACAGATAGTTTTGAATAAGGAATAATGAAAACCTTTTTTATTTACTTCATCATCATCATCATCATTTCAGCTGAAAGACGTCCACTGTTGGACATAGGCCTCCCCAAAGCGTCTCCACAACGACCGATCCTGTGCGTCTCTCGTCCACCGCATTTCCGCGACTCTTTTTTTTACTTAGATTAATATTTATGCCAAGTTTCAAGTATCAAGGTCCAAGGAATAAAATTTTGCATACAAACCAATTTCCCCCTTTTCACCCCTTAAAAATTTAATTCTCAAAAACCCCTTCTTAGTGTCCATCTACATCATAAAAGCAAGCATTGTGCAAAATTTCACTTTGTTAGTCCCAGTAGTTTCGGCTGAGCGTTGATATGTCAGTCAGTCAGTTTCTCCTTTTATATACATAGATGTATCTATTTATAATAATGTATATATAGTATATAATAATACTCAAATTATATGCGTGGGTTTATTTGATATTTTAGTTAAAGATTTCACATACTCTTTTTTCTTGTATTTTTTATATATATCTGTTAGGGCCATGGGGAAAAGTCTACAATTATTTTAATCTCTCCTTTTGCAAAAAGACATGTCTGCTGAAAGAAATTTCTTTTTAAATAAGCAGTACCTTTGCACTAATATCTAAAATGTATTACCGGTTTCTATGTGAGTACATCTTCTATCTTCTTATTATTTATAAAAATGAATAGCTGTTCGTTAGTCTCGTTTAAACTCAAAAACCGGTGGACCGATTTGGCTAATTTTGGCCTTGAAATGAACGCCATCGCCACGTATACAACGCCATCTCTAATTAAAATATCATTATAAAATGAATTATGCTGTTCTGGTAATGCTAGTAAATGGCATTATCTTTACTATTAATAAATAATCTATTTGTACAATACTTAATTATTTTTAGAATCGTTATGATTACCTACAAATAAACTTCTCATATAGTATAGTCTGCCTTATAATATTCCCATTGCTGGGACTCAGGCCTTCTCTCCAGGAGAGGGAATGGGTCCTAATTGACCCAGTGCGGGTTGGTGGATGTCACTTGTCTTCGAATTTTCGGTTCTAGGACTTGTGGGTTTCCTCACGAAGTTTTCCTTCACCATATTGAGAGCAGTGGTGATGAAATAAATTACACAAAGTTATGCGTCTGGCGGGTTTGAGCCCGTGACCTTACAACTCGTAAGTTGGAGCAGTCATCACTGGGCCACCACCGCTCTCAATTCCTTGGATATTTCGTCCCATTTTCTCGCAATTTACAACTTAACAACAATTTTAATAACTAACAATATCAATTAAAACGTCTCGAGCTTACAGACCGGCTTATTTTATAATTAGACTTAATTAATGTCTGTTCTTCAAGTCAATGTAGGACATTAAATGATACCTAGTAGTGTGAGGTAGAAGTGTTGGTTTCTTCGTAACATTCTTGTTAGGTTATTATCTTTGTAGTTTAATTAGTCTGAGTTTTTTTTAGGGTTCCGTACCTCAAAAGTCCCTTATAGGATCACTTCGTTGTCCGTCCGTCTGTCTGTCTGTCTGTCAAGACCATTTATCTCGGAAAAACGTGGAGGTATTAAGTTAAAATTAAAACCATATGCTCAAGTTTGCGGTCTCTTGAAGCTGTGAAAAAATCAAATATTTAAGTTAAAAAAAAGATTCGGTCGTTTCATCATCATCATCATCTACCTGCCCTTGTTCCGTGTTATGTGGGGTCGGCGCAACACGTTTTCTTCTTCCATTCTGCCCTGTCACTCGGCATACTATCACTAACTTCCTTTTCTTTCATATCACTCTTCACACAATCCATCCATCTTTTCTTTGGTCTCCCTCTCCCTCTCCATCCATTCACATGTAAACTCGTTTATGCCTCAAAAACTCTCGAGGAAATCAAAATTCTTAGGGTACTTCCCGTTAGGGTACACCCAGAATCCTGCAATTTTGCATAAAGGTCTTATAGCAGAGGTACAGGAATAAATCTGAAAACTGTAAATCTGTAAAAAAAAATATTTTCGATTCGGAAAAATCTTTGAGACTCCATTCGGGAATTGAACAGTTCACATAGGTAAGTTTGTACGGAACCCTCAGGGCACGAGTCCGACTCGCACTTGCCCAGTTTCGAATCGGTCAGCATTCAGCATCGGCCCAATTGGGAGCATAACGGTTTGCTGACATCTCTTTGAGGTGCTATTGGAACACTGCGTGCCGTCGACGATTCGGACTCGGCCCTTGTAAGACAAGCGTTTATTAGTTAGGATGCAGTTGCGTTGTACCGGTTTTTATGCTAAATGAGGTGTTAAGTTGGTCCTGTAATTAATTATAAATATTTATCGTTAATAACACACGATATGAACTAAGACACAAAAATTCCGGGTCTCTTATAACAACTACGAAATAGTTACGAGATAGTTTTTAAGGTTCCGTACCGCAAAAGGAAAAAACGAAACGGAACGTAGTCAGAAAAAAAAAATTATGAACCCGATTACAGCCCCATCTTCCGGATCCAATTGTATTTTCAAACAATCCAGAGACCCACTCAAATATACACACAAAATTACTTTCAAATCGGCCAAGCCATTTAGGAGGAGTTCGGTGAGAAACATACATAAGCATAAGCATATTCAGCCTTTTAATGTTCCCACTGCTGGGACTCAGGCCTCCTCTCTAGGAGAGGGAATGAGCTGTAATCCACCACGCGGGCCCAGTGCGGGTTGGTGGATGTCACATGTTTTCGAATTTTTTGGTTCTAGAACACGCCGGTTTCCTAAAGATGTTTTCTTTCACCGTTTTGAGAGCAGTGGTGATGAAATAAATAACATAAAGTAATACGCCTGGCTGGGTTTGAACTCGCGACCAACAACTCGTAAGTCGGAGCCGTTACCACAAACCACCACTGCTCAGAAACATACGTGCAGAAGAATTATATGTAAAAATTGTAGATATATTCTGTAGTAAAAATTAACCGGTGAGTTTTTCTTTCTACATAAATACATATACATATGTATATATTTTTATAGCCCAATTCACACGGGACTGGTTCTTTATCTTTTTCTCAGGAAATCGTAACTAATCCAATTAGACTATAAAATCAATTCTACTTAACCGAAATCTTGTTTTAGACTATTAAACTCAGCGGTTCTTATTTACAAATTAATTAGATGTAAACCTATCTAATTATTATTTGCTAGTTTATTTAAGTATGTGCTTCCTTAATATTAGAGGTAAGTGGTTATATTTTAAGCATGTTTCTAAGGATGAATAAAAAATATTCATTTCATTTGCGACATCGATAGGAAATTATTATAATCACATTAATTAAAAACTAATAATTTAAACTCAACTCAACTCGACGTACGGCGAGTATCCACCCTTACATTGTTGAAACTTCAACGGTCTGGACTAAGCGTTTCGCTTCGTCGTTTATACCGCGTACATTGAAAGACTGAAACAATTTGCCTGCTGCGGTCTTCCCGTCCAACTATAATTTAGGTGGCTCCTCACCATCAGTGATTGCATCTCTGCTTACCATCAGGTGGGATCGCAGTCAAGCACTGGTTTATATAAATAAAAACAAAAAACTCACAGTAGTATTTTTCTTGTATAATTAGGCATTATTCAGATCACACAAGTTTTTTTACTTCTATTTCTGAAAAGGCAACTGAAGGACACATGTCCGGTTTGGTCAGTAAAAATTTGACACGCCCTAACGCTCTATCCTAGAGCGAGAGAAGTCATTGGATGATAACATTTGTCTTCGGTAGGAGTCGAACCCAAAACCTCCAGCTTAGCAGTCAGGGCCTCTAACCACTAGACCAACAGGCCAGTCGAAAAACTATAATAGTTCGTAAAAGGACCTTCATAAAAATTTAAATAAACATATACATTTATGTATATAAGAAAAAGAAAGAAGAAAGTTATACACAATTTTAATTACACTGTCTATTTTTTGCGACGAAACAATTAAACCAAACAAAACTTCTTTTTAACCTTTGTCCCCACCTCAGACAATTAACGCACAGATGTAACCTAGCCTTAACAATTGTACACTGTATTGCAATAAAACTGTAACAGCAGATGTGTAAGCCCAGCATTTCATGTCAACGATTTCTTATTATTTTGTATTTTTTTAGGGTTCCGTACCCAAAAGGTAAAACAGGACCCTATTACTAAGACTCCGCTGTCCATCCGTCTGTCTGTCTGTCCGTCTGTCACCAGGCTGTATCTCATGAATCGTGGTAGCTAGACGGTTGAAATTTTCACAGATGATATATTTCTGTTGCCGCCATAACAACAAGTACTAAGAATAATAATAAAATAAACATTTAAGTGGGGCATACAACAAAAATGTTATTCTTTTTTTGCCGTTTTGTGCTATAGCCGGTACGGAACCCTTTGTGCGCGAGTCCGACTCGCACTTGACCGGTTTTTTCTTTGCTGAGCTCAAAGTGGTGTTATCTCGGCCGTCACAGATAGCATGGTCGAAGTTGTAAATGTAATCGTTTTTATTTTAATGTATTTGTTTCCGATAAAATGCTAGTTTCAACCGTTATCCGTTGCTATTTGAGTAGGTGAACTTAGGAAGTTATTTAGCATTAGTTATTATTGTTGATAGGCGTGTAATTAATTAATTAATGTTTTTTTTTTACAATTAATTCAATGTTTAAATACTTTTTTTAAGTAGAAAATCATCAAATAACTTCTCCCGCTGTGTGTGGAGCCAGAACTAGACTTTTACTAAGTAAAACTCTCGTTTTTTTTTTAGTATGTTTTTTTTTGTTTTTTTTTAGGTGGGAAAATCATCTAATGACAAATCCCGCTCTTGGGCGAAGCTGGAGATAGTATCAGACTTTAACTGACTAAAAACCCACTCCTGTTCCTTCTTTGCCTTCGTCCTAGGGCCCCGGGATTCACTTTTACACTACCCGTGGCCCCAGTAGGCTTCGACCCTGCTGGGCCCCTTCGATTTTCTGTGAAAACTCACATGTGTTATTTCAGATACCACTAATTATATTTATTGGAGATAATGTTAATTTCTACATGTTTACCATTGAAAACAAGCTAAGAAGAAAGAAATCACCCTATAAACACAAAATCTCCATCCCCATCGAATAACTTTTTTAATCCACCATCGTCTTACCCTCAGTTATCTCAATATTTATCTAAGTTTAAATAACTGTCACATTAAACTTTATGGGGCAGTAAGCAGATAGCTGCACCTCCCCTGCATGTATTTATACCGTGGGGTGCGTTGTACCAGGGGACGGTTGTAACGCCCAGAGAAAGAATTATTGTCACTTAGAGCGGTTAAAGATGTTTGTAGTGAGGGGTGACTCGTATTGTGTGGAGTCATGTTTAAGAAGATTACAGGAGCTATTCGCTGTTTTTAAATGCGCAAAAATATAGCATAGTCAGCCTTATAATGTTCCCACTGTTGGGACTCAGGCCTCCTCTCTAATAGAGGGAATGGGCCGTAATCCACCACGCGGGCCCAGTGTAGCTTGTGGACGTCACATGTCTTCGAATTTTTGGTTCTAAGACATGCCGGTTTCCTCACGATGTTTTCCTTCACCGTTTTGAGAGCAGTGGTGACGAAATATTACACAAAGTAATGCGCCTGGCTGGGTTTGTACCCGCGACCTACAACTCGTAGGTCGGGTCCGTTACCACTCGGCCACCACTGCTCTACAAGCGCAAAAGTATATAATAATATTATTCCACAATTTACACACAATGTTATCCAGTCCCAAAATAAGCAGAGCTTGTGCTAGATGAGTACTAGACAACTAATAAACATACTTATATATTTCTAAATACATATTATAGATACATAACACCCAGATACAGAACAAATGATCGTGTTCATCACATAAAAATTTGTCTTGAGTGGGAATCGAACCCAGGACCTCTGGCTTAGCTGTCAGAGCCACTGACCACTAGACCAATAGGCCAGTCATGATCATATGATCCACTACAGTAAACAGAATTGCAAAAATATATGTTATTCTTCAAGGGTTTTTTGTTCGCCTCACTCGTCGCCATATCGCACCAACGTGCAGCTGGTCACGTAGGCTACTGTAATCAAGTATCAATTTTTTTATTACAATCGCGCCGCATCGCTTCGCGTTCGCATTCACGTCGAATCGCGCGTCGTTACGTGTTGTAGTTGAAAAACAGGCTCAGTTTTTTTTAATGATATAAACCAGTGCTTGACTGCGATCCCACCTGATGGTAAGCAATGATGCAATCGTAGATTGTGAATTGCACTCGTTTATTAGTAACCTATTCACTCTTGACTTGAACCGTCGGGAAGACCGCAGCAAGGTTATTGTTCCAAGTCTTTGATGTACGCAGTATTAATAAACAACGAGGCGAAACGCTTGTTTCAATATGAGTTGAGCCATCACATTCCAAACTAGAATGTTTCCGCCTCCCGTTGCCGAAGGAGATAATTCCCCACTAGGGTGATCGCAACGGTCGACACGTGGGGAGACATTCTTCACGACAGTTGACTCTGTTCTGATAACGGTGACCACATATTTGTGATTGCATCAGGAATTTTAGGGACTGTTAATAGTTCCTGACATGTTTTGGGTGTAGTTGTCTTGTATGGGTTAATTAAAATTGATGTTGTGAAGGGGGAGACGCAGATAGTCAAGGAGTTACACTGTCTTTGATATAGCTTTGTTTTCAACTCTACGAATCAATTAAGACACGTGTAAAGAGTGGTGTCAATGCAACGTTAGGTATATTTTGTTGTTTCTCAATTCAATAAGTTTGTATAATTTTTTGGTGAATTTAAAGGGCTCTTGGCTAGAATACTATAAGGTTAAGGAAAGTTTATCGAAGTCGTTCTCTGGATAGTTGACCATCCAAACACACCGGAAAGCACGCTAAGCCGTTAGTCCCGGAGGTCATTTGAAGAAGTTTGACAGTCATCACGGATGGTCAGAATCCAGGAAATCTGACATGATACACATTGTACTGGGTTGTACAGGAAAACTAGGCAGTCGGTCCATGTAAAATTCTGGTATTCATTAGCACCCGGTTTTTTTTTTTCGGTGGGTAACTAATCTTATGACATCCCCCGCTCTTGGGCGGAGCGAGAGATAGTGTCAGACTTTTACTGACTAAAACCCACTTCTGTTTCACACTATCCATCCATCTTTCCTTTAACCCCCCCTTTCCTTTTCATCCATCCATAATTCCACATTCTCATAACTCTTTTAGTGACATGATACGTGATTTGCTACATCCGTCCTCTTTAAAAAATCAAAAACAATTGTACAATAACTTGTACGAAATGTATTACAGTAAATATAGGATGGCATATGGTTACATGTACAATTTACGACGTTTCCACATATTACTTTTCTACATTATTGAATAGATATTATTATTTTATATTGTCAGGCCACTAGGGCCCACAGATAAAATACATATAAAAAAAAAACACAAATCAATAAACTAAATTGTACACGTATCATCGGTGTCGTGTTCCGCTGCGTGGTATTGCGTAGCCGTCTTTGGAAACGACATCATTGGCCAATAGTTTTCTTTCAACAAGGTATATATACGGTGGGTTGAAGTTGATGTAGAAATGTAAGTATAATAACACTTAAAAACTACTAGACGATTTAGGACCACGACCACTCTACCAGGAATGTACCACTAAGAAGAATATGAGGTTCATTCCAGTTTTATTTTCTTTAGAATATAATCTCTTTTATTTGACATTTAAAGTGCTTCAAAAAACCTTAACCCTTAAATAACCGCCCGCCAAACAACGCCACTGATCGTACCCGCCGCGGCTTCCGGCGGGCCGCGACCGGCGCCCGCGCAGCGCCGCACGTGACAGTTTACGGCCGCCCCCTTCCGCAGAGAGATGGCGCCACCGACACAATGTTTAGCTTTGTTTGTGAAGCTTTCACGGTTCTTGGGATTTGGTTTTGTTGCTTTTTTTTTAAGTGTTTATGAGAGATTTGTGGTTTAAGTTACTTTTGTATTTAGGATTTTTGTTATTACTGATTTTTATCATATTTTTGTTTAGCCGTACCTATAGATTTAGTATGATTCTTTGGGTATCGCAGTTTATCTAGTTTTGTTCTGATTATATCTAGGCACTTATACTTTATTATTGAATAGCCGAAATGGAACGCTGACACCTGAGATACAGGACACAAGTCCTGCCCCCCTAACCAAGTTACAATCGTTTCGTTCGCGCCGAAAGCCTCGAGTAGGCCACGCCTCCGATTCCTTTATTCTGACCACGTGACTGAGCGTTGAGATGATGTCAGAACAAAGGAGTCGGAGGCGTGGCTTACTCGAGGCGTTTGGCGCGAACGATACGATTGTAACTTGGCTAGGGGGCTGGTTTAGGTACCAGAAATCTCATGTTTTATGCTAATTCCAACACTTAGCGAAATCACAATAAGGATTGTAACTTAATCAGCACAGCACATACTGAGACTTCTGTAACTCTAATTAGAAGCAAATAATGTTTTTTGCTCGCTCTTATGTATAAGGTTTATGAATATATTATTACATCCCTGAGAATCCATACTAATATAATAAATAAACGGGGAACATACATAAACCAGTGCGAGTCGGACTCTTTCACCGAGGGTTCCGTACAAACTTACATAAATATGTAAATAATTAAATTCCCTAATCGAGTCTCGAAGATTTTTCTGAATCGAAAAAAAGGGTTTTTTTTTGACGTAACTACTTTACAGTTTTCCGACTTTTTCCTTGCTTCATGCCAAATTTCTGGATTCTAGGTCAACGGGAAGTACTCTACAGGTTTTAAATGTTTTAATATCTTAGCCGGTGTCAAAATATGCGCCTAAACGTAACATAAACGACCTTCTTTAGATTGTGTTAACTTAAAAATTTGATTTTTTCACTGCTGCTGGTAACAGACCTGAGAATTCATATGAAATATATGAATTTCAACTTCATACCTCCATGCGTTCCTGAGAATAAGGATCTTGCCAGACGGACAGATGGCCTAACGTACAGGGGGATATCAAAGTGATATTTTAAGGGTTCTGTACGAACAAATTTTTGGTTCCATATTGAGCTTGAAGTTAATATACCTATTGGTGGCGAAAGTAGGATAACCTAGGTGCTCAAACCATAGGTGCCGTAAAAAATGGTGCCGAAAGAGGAATACTACCGACTGGCCAGTTGGTCTAGTGGTTAGTGTCCCTGACTGCTATGCCGGAGGTCGTGGGTTTAATTCCCACCCAGGACAAATGTTTGTGTGATGAGCACAATCATTTGTTCTGTGTCTGGGTGTAATTTATCTATAATATGTATGTATATAGAAATATTTAAGTATGTTTATCAGTTGTCTAGTACTCATAACACAAGCTTAGCTTGGGACTAGACGGTATTGTGTGATAGTTATGTGAATATTATTATTACTTATTTTTGCTGATTAAAAAATTCTAAAAATAAAAAGCTACAGGCGGATAGAGAACCTCCTCCTTTTTGAAGTCGGTTAATATACTTTCAACATTCATCAACAGACTAATTAAACCAAGTAATTGCATAATAAAACGCAGTAAGAACATCAGAACTGATTGTGTTCACGTTACATTTATCTAATGTCACATTAGTTACTACATCAATGACTTAATGATTATAATTGACGTTTACGACTTGTTTGAGGAATGAAATAAGCTATTAACCTAGAAAATTATGTTTCTCAGTAATCGTTACTTGTTAGAAAATTAACTTGTTGTTTGCATCTCTTTTTATGTGTTTATGTTGAAGACCTTATCATTAGGTGATGATATTTTTTCATAAATTGCTTTGTTGAACTCTTCCGAATATTTTTTAACTTGTTAAAAAATCACTTAACGTTGAACGCTTAAGAAACGCTAGACATTAAATAGCAATGGCATAGAACTACGGTATTCTATTTCTTTGTATGACTTAAACTAGTGCTTGACTGTGATCCCACCAAAAATTAAAATTCATAGGGTTCTTTATCTATCTATTATATTATTATTATAGCACAAGCATAGGAAATCTGAAACTAAATTTGTAGTTACGTCACAAAAAAAAACCTTGTTTTTGCGATTCGGAAAAATCTTTGTAACTCAATTCGGGAATTGAACTGTTTTCTTAGGTAAGTTTGTACGGAACCCTCAGTGCGCAAGTCCGACTCGCACTTGTCTAGTTTTTTTTCACTTTTAATCCTACTAATATTATATGTATGTATGAATGTTGGACGGATTACGATTAAATTGGATTTCGATGAAACTTGGTACACGGGTAGACCATGTCCTGGAATAGCACATAGGAGACTTTTTATCCCGGGAGTATGTTCCTTTGGGATAATTTTCTACTATCACGCGGGTGAAGCCGCTCACAGCAGCTAGTTAGTGCAGATATAATTAAATATAGATATTATGCAAAGGCTGTAATGTCATGGGGCTCTTTGGACCGGGACCGCGGTCCCAACTTCTACCTCATCATCATCATCAACATTTCAGCCGAAAGACGTCCACTGCTGGACATAGGCCGTGCGTCTCGCATCCATCGGACTCCCGCAACCGTTACCAAGTCATCGGTCCACCTTGTAGGAGGCCTTCCAACGCTACGTCTTCCGGTACGTTCTACCTACAGAAATAATTTTTTTTTTGAGTAGTATTTTGGGACCACAAGTAAAAAAGCATTAAAGTATAGTTACCAAAAAAGCTGTATTTATTTTATTTGTGGTCCCAGAATACTACTAAAAAAACTTATTATTTTTATAGGTGGAGGTTGGAACCGCGGTCCAGAGCCCCACGACCCGAAAATTCTGCACAAGTGCGTATGAATAGAGTACCTTATCTAGTAATTTTTTACAAGAAAACGTGCCAATAATTGAAAACTAAAATTACATCAACTATAAAAACTTATGTTATCGTTAAAAATGCCATCAAAAATTGTGAATCGTCGCAAACGGGCCATTGCAACTCTTTGTTGGGAGACGATAAAAAAAATCCAATTTCCTGCAGTTTTGTCCCCCTGGCGTTTTGGTGGGTATGTCGTTATGTTATGGGTGTATGTGGTGGTTTATGGACTCTACTGTAATGGTATTTGATGGGCTATAGTTGGTATGTGAGTCGATTTTTGAACTAAGAATTTGCAGTTTGACAGGTTTTCAAGCTAGAGGAAAAACCTCATTTGAAATTCTTAATTTAAAAATCATTAGTTTGTGGTGTTACTTTTGTAGGAAGTATTTTTGGGATATGATTAATAAGAACATTTTTTTTATTGATATAAACTAGTGCTTCATTGCGATCCCACCTGATGGTAAGCAGTATTTTGTTGCGTTGTACCATAAAATATTACTCACGCCAAGAGTTTCCTCCATGATTGTAAAAAAAAATAGACATAGATCTATAGCGGTTTTAACTGTAAAATCTATCTGTACCTATAGTCTATTCAAAAGGAAGTCTTATAACCAGTGGCGGACTAAGCCCGTCAGAGGCCCGGGGCGGCAAAGCTGAATGAGGCCCCCCGCTTTAAAAAAAAATGTAGTTTTTCAAGCTTTTTATTCAGTTTATATTTGTATGTATAAATAATTGTTTATGTTTATTTCGTTAAAATCAAATCTGGTGAGTAAATTCCTTTTGAGTAGCGCAATTAGAGACACAATAGAAAGACAACAACCGAGCGAACGCCGGCGTTCGCTTGGGGGGGGAGGGGGGGGTTAATGAAATAATTAGCTCTTAAGAAGCACATGTGATATTTTTTCATGAACAAGATTATTTGCAACAGACGCAACACAAAATAATTCACAAACCTCACAACAAACGAATAAAATACCATCACAACATCATTTAAAATTTGGCACTGACAAAAAATCCGATACTCCTAGAAATAGGGTGTCCAGCCAAAGCGGATTTTCCTGGATTTTTCCAATTTCCACGAGCACGCATATCATGTGTCCGCCCGGCTGACTTGTGCACTTTTTTTTAATCGTACTGTTATTGAAAACGTTCGACTGACGGGTTTATTAAATGGTGTATACGAATTTGGACGTTTGAGGGATTAAATACATGCCTACCGTACTTCTGATGCAGATATTGACAGAGTTCTATCTATAAGTGGTTTTGTGGGACTGGTAAAGTACCATTAGAAAGTTTTGAAATATTTTTATGGTTTCGGACTGAAAGTGTAAAAACGGGACCCTATTACTAAGACTTCACTGTCCGTCTGTCTGTATGTCACCAGGCTTTATCTCATGAACGGTAGTAGCTAGTCGATGGAAATTTTCACAGATGATGTATTTCTGTTGCCACTATAAAAAATATAATATAGTGTCTAATGTTGTATAGATAATGGAAAGAAACAGAATGAAACCCTTCATGCGCGAGTCCGACTTACACTTGGCCGGTTTTTTTTATTGATATAAAATAATGCTTGACTGCGATCCCATTTGCTGATGATTACTGACTTAGCAAAATAATAAAATTAATTTTGTTGTCTGTTTTGTTATTAATATAAAAATGTTTGGCAGTACGTTTGGGGCAGTGGTTGAGCGACTGCCTGCTGTGCTGCGTGTCGCCGGTTCGATTCCTGCTTTTATGCGGGAAATATTTGTATAGACTGTAGATAGGTGTTCCGGGTCTGAGTGCCTCGTTTGTGAACGCACCCACGACACAACATTAATACCTAGTGTGAGGCAATGTTTTTTTTAACTGACACAAAAAATGTACTTAATAGTTTTCAAAACAAATATTTCTTTAGAACGTATCAGAAACATAAAATTAAGTATCAGAAAAGTATTACAAAACAATAATAAAAACCACAAAATACAATCATAATAACCCCCGCATTACAATTTTTAATTAAAAACGACAGCTACAACAATAAGGCTAACACATCGAACAATTTAGCTAAATCCATAAAACCATTACACTCCCCTGTGCAAACAGCTGAGATTCACCACGATAAACTGTTGTAATTCACGAGTATCGCGTTACCGACGTCAGCCGAAGTCACCCGACGTCGCCCGATGTCGCACGACGCCGCCCGATAATACGCGACACGCGCCGATTATGAAATCCGATGTAGGTAATAGTGTGAGCAGTTGGGGTTGGATGTAGAAGGGACTGATTTGGGAAGTGGATTTTGTGCCTACAAGTATGCAGGCAAGGTATTTTTGTTGGTCTCTTTTTTAGTAACGGTACCAATGAGGTTACCTAAAAACTGCTTTTAAGGTAGGTATGTACGTAAACTAAGCTATGTTTTAGTTTCTTCCGTGGTAATATGTTGACATGAATAAACATTTTTGGCATGTGTGAGTTTGGTAGGGTTCCCGTCGAAGTCGAAAGAATTAATGCTTAGCCAAAGTCTCCTCAGAGCGAGAGGGCGTCTCAGACTTTAATGACTAAAACCAACTTTATTCTCTAACTCTTTTGAACAAACCAGACTTCCTGGAACATCTATTAATCTTGACCTTACAGTTTCTACAAAATTGTTGCATTCTTTACCATTTGCAATTAAGTTTTTACGCTTTGGTTACATATTAGAGAATATTTCAGAAACCACACAATGTTTGATTCATCTTTATTTTAGCGATACTCTTACCTATTTTTAAATAAAATTTTAGCTTTCCCTTTACGAGTCACGCCCTTAATAGGCACAAAACTAACTCCCGAGAACCACACATCTACTCTATGCCACATCCCTCGTTAAGGGTGAGCTACCCTTGTAAAAGTCAGCGTGAATAGAGCTAATCCTTATCACAACCGAGGGGTTAGAGTGAATCAATTAAAGATAAGCAAATATGCTCCATTGTGGACCGGAGGGATTGAATTTGTTGGTGTGAGAAAGGAAATTAACTTTTGCCGGATAAAGCGATCCGTCATCGTCTGACGGCCCCTTAAATCGTGATCAAAAACTAAATTGTTTGAATTGTTTTGTTGGATTAGATTTCTCGTGTGTTATGCGAGGAAATGTGGGAAAATGTTTTGGCAAATTATTGTATCTTTTGTCTGAAATTCAGGGGAGTTAAGTTACCCCTTTGTTCAAGATGCAGTTTTACTTTAGTGTATTAGGTTACTTTTATAATTATCTACACACACAAATTAATGTTTACTGGACTTTGAAGGTTATCATCATCTAGAGAGAAGACGCTTGACAAAGCATTGGAAGGCCTCCTACAAGGTAGACTAATGACTTAGTGAGGATCGCAGCCCGGGAATCCGATGGATGCCAGACGCTCAGGACCGTTCGTTGTGGCGATATTTTTGGGAGAAGCCTATGTCCAACAGTGGACGTCTTTCAACTGAAATTATGATGATGATGAGAGACAGGGAAATTGAAATTCGCTTAGATGCATAATAACTTTCTACCGTGTCTTCTTTCTTAAACCAAAAACTAGCGGGTTTGCTCGAAAGACTCACCGCGGTCCTGGACGCAAGAGGTTACTGAAGGAACACAGGTGGGTTTTAGTCAGTAAAAGCCTGACACTCCCTTACGGTCCACCTAGAGTATTACAGGTAGGTGGTATTTGATGACACTCCAAAAAAAAGTAAAACCAAATATAAAAAAAAAACAATGCAAAAAAGTCATGAACGTTCTTCTACCTTTATTCATTCTGTGACGTTTTGTTCCTATTATATAATTACTGTATTGCCTAAAAATTCTCATAAACATAAGTTATGAATATGATTTATGCAAAAACATTTCCTGTTCCAACCTAAAATAAATCAGAAATGTAATACTTATTCTTTAATTCGTAGTCGTCCGGATTAAAGATAATTAATAATTTTAATCCAAAACTGTATAAAATAACAATTAATTAAATAAAGCCACTAATACCTCGAACCGATTTCACAGCCAATCTATGACAAAATTTCCAGAATTTATTTTATCACTAATTCTGTTAATCTAGTAATGAAAATTTTACGCCTAATACGTTATTGATCGGCCATTACATATAATCAAAACTAGTTTCAACAAAAGACTCCATTTGGAAAAATAATAAAAATGCCTAAAATCTAATAAATTTATCATGCTACCTATTACAAGGGACCGAATGATTCTCCCCACACTGAATTATTCATGACTAAATTAATAATATTAACAATAAAACCCATTATGGCGTCCACCGGTTATTATTAACATTATCCGTTCGGCTTTGACCGGCCATTATTAATAAAAAATTCAAATGTGTAGGATTACGGTTGTAAGCTGTGGATCCGAATTGTTTAAAGTTCTCACAATAAAAAAATGGTTATAACTAATAAATCTCACATATTCATGTGAGGGTGAGTATGTGTATTATGTTTGTGAGGGTGTGTGTGTAGTTATAGCTTAATAGTGATGTAATGTGGTATTCGGTAATCCCTTGTGTGAAATGTCAATATGGTTTGGAATAGGGATTTGGTTATGATAGCTAATCCCAGAGGAATCAAGAGGGAAGGAGGAAGTGCGTAATGAAATTCATGTGATTTTAGTGGGATAAAGTAGTGGTAAAGTCATAAGGACCTTTATGTTATTTTTGTGGGGTTAGGAGATGTATGAAATAATTGGCAAAATAATTCTGTGATATCGAAGGAGACCGCATCAGCTATTGCCCTTATGAACTTGCAGAGTAGCAAGACAATGATATATATATAATTTGATTGATAAAAGAAAAAAGCTTATTTTTAGTTAGGACGGTTGTCAAGCCGCCAGACGGATTGAATGTTTCAATAAATAATATACAAAAAGTCTATTCTGGGAATAAATCAGACGAAGCTAGATGCACAATAGTATTTCATTACTTGCCACCTCTCACAATACTGACAGATAGTCGATAGCTTTTAAATTTAGAAAATCAGCAAAAACAAAGTCAAAGATAATTTGCAACACAAAATATTTGTGCGTAAAAATCGGGAAAAAATGGCGCCATTATTACCGCCATCACCTGCAGATTTTCACAAATTTTATTTATTCAGAAAACCATTAAGATTAGGCGTGACGCCTATATCCGTCATCAGCGTCGACATTAGCGTCAAGCGTCGTCGCGTGCGCTGATAAACGCTAATACATAACGTCGTATGACGTCACGTGACGACGCCACGCATTAATAACATTGACGCGGAAAAATCGACAAGTGTAAGGCGTTGAAGATGTGTTTCCATTGGAGAAGACGGTAAGACACAATAAAGAGTTCCCAAAATGACGTTCTTTATAAAATGAGAGCTTACATTGAATAAGATGGTAGGACACGATAGAGGAGTTCCCTAAATGACGCTCTTTTAGCGTCTAAGTTTAGGTGCAGCTAACCTTACAGAAAATATAAAACATAAAGAAGCCAGTAAAGTATTTAGTTCAGTGTGTCAGTGTGTGTGGTTTTTGTTTGTATTTTTTGTGGGGCAGTGTTTTAGTTTTAGTTTCCTTTTTGTATGTGTAATGGTACACAACAAAGAACATAATAAATAAATAAGTCAATCCGAAGATATCTCAGTTCAAAGTAAATTGTCTAAAAAATGCCAATTCTATATATGTATGTTACAAAACTGACTGGTTTCCTATTAGAAATTACTAGCGACTCGCTCCGGATCTGCCTGAGCGCAAATCACATATACAAACTTTCCTTGGTTATCGCTCTTTCTGTTCGTCAAAACCGCATTAAAATCCTTTGCGTGATTTAGAAAAAGTAAGCAGACAAACAGAAAGACGCGGAAAGCAACTTTGTTCGTATATTTATAGAAGACTAGACACCAGACTTCCAACCCAGACAGACCATGGGCACGCTACAATTATGGCGGTAAGTCCCCTCTTTGAGGAGTGGCTGGAGCGTCAACACGGCGTCCTCACCTTCCGCATGACGCAGGTCCTCACCGGACATGGCAAGTTCGGGAGGTTCCTGCATCGGATTCAGGCGGAAGCAACGCCCGGGTGCCATCATTGTGCGGACCACCCAAAGGACACGGTGGAGCATACAGTGGAGGTGTGCCCCGCTTGGGCGGAGCACCGCCGTGTCCTCGTGGAGGCAATAGGCGGCAGCGACCTTTCACGTCGGGCCTTGGTTCAGGCTATGGTCCGGAGCGAGGAGGAATGGCAGGCGGTCGCCTCCTTCTGCGAAGCAGTAATGTTAGCGAAGGAGAAGGCTGCACGCGTGAGGGAACGAAGGTCCTCACGCCCTAGCCGACGTAATTCCGACCCCGACTACCAGCCACGGTAGACGCGGGCTTGCGGACGTCGAGCACTGGGTAGCTCGCCGTCCGGCTGTTCGGTAATTAACCGCACCGAGCCCAGTCGTTAACAGCGCGTAGTGATCCTCGCGCTCCTGAAAGAGATGTCAGCAAACCGTAGGGGCCCAGTGGGGCCGATGCCCGCTAGCTAGGACCGCGGAGAATTTCCGAAAGGGCAACCCGTAGTCCTAGTACGCAAAGGGTAATTGAAGGATACAGGTGTGGTTTTAGTCAGTAAAAGTCTGACACCTCCTCGCGCTCCACCCAGAGCGCGAGAAGTCATTTGGATGATTTCCCACCTTAAAAAAAAAAAAACCCAGACAGACCAGACCAGACCAGACCAGACCAGACTTCTGCCAGGGATTGTGTTAGTTTCGAAGTAAGTTTCTCCATATAGACTTTGGACCACTGTTTCACCCTTTTAGAAAGTAAATTTTGGAAAATATCTTCTTAAAAAGAAACGTATGTGCAAAACTTAAGCGTTCTAGGTCGAAGGATTTGGGCTGGACGTTGAGTCAGTCTCTGAGTCAGGACTGACCATTCTTCTATCTTTACCTTTTATACCTTTAGAAGAGTGGTCAGTTCAAAGATCAGTGTTGGTAACTGCCGTGACAGCGCTAGTTTTCAGGTTCAAATGTGCATAAAAGCGGCAAAGCTTCGTTTAAATCAAGGATTAATATGTGCTCCTATCCATTATTTACAAAATTAGGTATTGTAGTTAGTCTATAACACTGTCGATCAGCTGCAACTGGTTGGACTGGAAGCCGACCCTAAAATATTTGCGAGGAACCGGAACGATGGATAGAGATATTGGTAGCAGGAGACATAGTATAGACCCCTTTTAAATGGGGGGGGGGATGTCTTGAAGCAGGGCTTGGCAAAAACGCCGACAGACATTGGAAACCCACTCAAATCCAGCGATATTTCACAAACACACACATCTCTCACACACATTATAAATGATTATCACCTGAAGCAACATCGAGTGAGGCTAATGATTCGACGCTTCGACGGTGAACAATAACATAATGTGCGGGAAAGCGTCGATAGCACTGTTCTTTCATTAAGGGCTTTACGGAGGTTATTTAATAATATTATTGATAGGTAACGAGTGATCGAAGAAAAGGAATATTTTGTAGAGAAAGTTGATTTAGCTTCAGGGTATAGGTAGCTAAATTTCTTTCATTATTTATTTCGATGAGTAACTTATCCAAAATCGCACATATGTAGAAAGAATTTTTCTACTAAACAGGTGTTCAGTTAATATAAAAGGGAACAGAATCATAGGATTCATATTAATTCAATACGGGGAATTAGTACCCTCAAATTCGATAGATGGCGTTGGTGTCGAATTAGAAGTCGCTATGGTTTCGTTACCGCGCGTAATATAGGCTAGGAGGTCTAATAATTTTGTTTTTTGAGAGCCAGATTGATTACACTTTGGATTCAAAAAGTTACGAGGAAGATGTCAAGTCTAGTAGTCCTGAGTTCAGTTGAACTCTAGTTATACGAATACTGACAAATACTTGCATTGACAGGACCCTGGACAGTTCTACTGAAATATGTGTGGTTCTTTCAAAAGACCATTTAAAAGACTAATCTGCATGTTTCTCATACGATTTGACCATTACATGTTTACTGTAATGGTCAAATACTCAGGGTAGGTCAGCTAGGAAACACCGGCCTCATTTAGTTTAAATTGATGAAAAATTTATGTGTAAAAAAGTGTTTTTAAAGCTTGCAAAACAAATATCATTTATTTTTTATACCTTAAAATATACCTTTTAAGTAGGTATTTAACATATCTTAAAAAAAAAAAAATTGTATCTTAAAGCTCTGTTATTTGTGTAATAATTAAATATCGCTAACATACCTAGGGATCCTAGGGGTATTTAAGTTAAGAGTGAATAGGTTACTTCTAGGCAAACTTGTTCCATCGTCGACCACATCATCGCATACCATCAGGTGAGATAGTGGTCAAACGCGCCTATCTATTATAAAAAAAAACATAAGTAATTATGTATTACTTTTTAGTAAATTCACGTGTTACGCTTTCAAACAAGGACGTTAACAGGGATTTTTATTTTAAAACATTAACTGATTTTCTAAAACTACACCTTTTAAACAAACAATCCTTTTAACCATGGTTAACACATACCATCATCCTCCAACTGGTGATGTATTTAGCGCGCCGAGTGCGTTACTGACCCCGGTGGCTCGGTATTGCGGGTAGAACGGGTGCAACCCCATCATTTAGTACTCTAATGGGTTAAGCAAAGTTTGTTCGACCACCCATGCCCAGTGATCACGTGGATAACGCATCTGTAATAGGATTGGTTGAAGCTGAGATGAGTCGACCTGCGCAGAGGGCGAGATGACCCAGACGCCTAGATACCGTAAGGCCTGGTTTGTAGTGGCCCCAGAAAAAATTACCTGGAAGAAGTTGGGGAGGCCTTTACCCAGCTGTGGGAAAGTATAGGCTAATATAAAATAAAAAATATTATTTCGTAAATGTATTGTTATCTACGTGAAGTGCAACGTCTTTGTGTTGTTGGGTTTGTATCGTGACAATAATAAGTAGTTAAGGCAAAAGTAGGTAAGTGTTACCGCGGTCCTGGACCGCAAAGCGAGACTGAAAGTTATTATTATATTTATTTATTCATCACCCATTTTTGAACACTCAAGGAAATCTATGTTTTTTTCATTATTTATTCGAAAAACATCCGTCAAACAATACACCACTTATGGTTAGACTACCAATAATTTCACACGTTACCTGTCCATTTAGCGTCCTAACTGGTGGAGTGGTGGCACTATCATACTCACTAACGAGCACAGCAAACAGTACTGCTGACCACCCGCGACGATCAGCTGGGGTTTTGGGCATAGGTAGGCTGTAGGTGGGGTGCTGGTATTTATGTAGAATCTTCAGATGATTACAGTGAAAAAAAGGAACAGGGCATGAGCGAGTCGGACTCGCGCACTGATGGTTCCGTACAAACGTACCTATGAAAACAGTTCAATTACCGAATTGAGTTACAAAGATTTTTCCGAATCGCAAATAAAGTTCATCTTTGTACATCAGCAGTCCAATTTTTAATTTATTGTTATTATAAGCACAATAAAGAATATAAGATTTTTTTTTTATTGTGACGTAACTACAAATTTACCGTTTTCAGACTTTTTCCTGTACTTGTGAGTTGAGCTATGAGACCTTGCTTGACACCAAATTTTAGGATTCTAGGTCAACGAGAAGTATGCTATGAAACGTCCGTTCAACGTATCTTTTTTATCGTTAACTCCGAAGTTTAATTTTTTTTACAGCTTCAAGGGGCCTCAGGCCTTAGTATTGGGAATCTTTGCGTGTATTTAAATAAATGTAGATATAAAATACATAAATATTAACTAAACTATACTAAAACCTAACTATGTACATAAATATAATACAAAAACACAAAATACACTCAGGCGTCGATACTCCTCCACATCGCTGTCATCCGGGAATGTGCCCAGAAGACTGGCAGCATTGCCACGTTGAATGGCAATGCTAATTCTTTGGGCAAAGAACGAGCCAGCCCTCTGGTCACGCAAAGTGTCGATCAGTCGGCGTGAAATTTCCTTAAAAAGGAGACGCGTACTCGGACCCCATGGCCCAAGCGTTTCGACCCCAAACGGCTCAAAACTGTAATTAGTATTTGGTTTTAATTTCAATTTGAGAACTCCACGGTGAGGAGGAGTGGCAGGCGGTCGCCTCCTTCTGCGAAGCAGTAATGCTAGCAAAGGAGGCGGCCGATCGCGTTAGGCAATGGTCTTCATGCCCTAACCGCCGCCGGGATTCCGATTCCGATTTCCGGCCGCCGCAGGCGCGGCGAGTAATGGGTGGCTCGTCGTCCGACCGTCCGGTAACCGTCCGGACCGAGCCCAAGTCGTCGACGGCGCGAATTGTTCCACGCGCGCCTCAGGGAGATGTCAGCAAATCGTAGGGGCCCAGCAGGGTCGAAGCCTACTTAACTGGAGCCACGGGTAGTGTGAAAGCAAAGCCCGGGGCCCCGGGATTAGGGCAAAGAAGGAACAGGAGTGAGTTTTTAGTCAGTAAAAGTCTGACACTATCTCCCGCTCCGCCCAAGACAAATCCCGTCATTATGTGATTTTCCCACCTTTAAAATTATTTTGAGGCAAGCCAATAAAAGATTAAAACCTACTAAATGGAAAAAATAACACATGTACAGCCAGTTTAATATTGATTACCCAATTAATACACATCGTTGGTAATGTGGTGCTAATGAGCCTCCATGGGCACTACACAGAATAAACAAGATTATTTGATCACCGATACAAACACAAACGATTCTATAATTTCCTATAAAAAAGGCAGAGGAGTCTGTGGTCGATTGGACCCGCTCGATTTTGGTGCCGCGGGTCCACTTGACCACACAATTTATTTTCTGTTTTTTCATTGGTCAAATAGACCCACATTCAAATTTAAAAAAAATATCCATTGTTTAAAGCTACTGGTGGATACAGTCAAGCGCAAAAGTGGTAAGTCAAAATATAATAAAACGCAATTCAGTTAGATTTAAACGTTTATTCTCAATTAAATTCTAAAATCTTTTTAAATTAGGTTGTAAATATTCAATAAATATAAGTTTAACATGATAACATAACCTAAAAAAATTAGAAAGGTAAGAGCATATCTTTTTTATTTATTTATTTAAACTTCATGTACAGTAGTGGCACATAGGCGGACTTAATACAACAAGGCATTATCTACCAGTCAACCTTTGGGTTAAAAAAAACATACATTCAGCCGAACGTAGAACCTCCTCCTTATCGAAGTCGGTTAAAAAGACAACACTGTGGTAGGTGTGCACATTTTTACGATAGAAAAGCTTAACTTCTAAATTATAAATTGTATAAGTGCATAATTATAGGATTTTTTTTCTTTTTTCTATTTTATAAAAATATTTGTATACCGATAGCATATAAGCATAAGCATAATCAGTATTTTAATTTTCCCACTGCTGGGATTCAAGCCTCCTCTCTAGGAGAAGGAACGGGCCCTAATTCACCACGCAAGCCCAGTGCGGGATGTCACATATCTTCAAATTTTTAGTTCTTGAACATGCCGGTTTCTTCACGATGTTTTCCTTCACCGTTTTAAGAGCAGTGGTGATGAAATAAATTACACAAGTAATGCGACTGGCTGGGTTTGAACCTACAACTTGTAAGCCACGCTTGTTAGTTCTCCATACGTACCATTATTTTTCGTTGGCCGGTTGATTTTCAGTTAAGGCCCAAAAAAGCTCTTCGACAATCGCTATCGTTTGCAGAATTAGACTTAGTATAGACCGCAGGATTTTTTTAACAAGGTTGTGGGATAATTCGAAAGACTTACCGCAGCTCTAGAATGCAAAGGGCAATATGAAAGAACGTAGATGCGTAATACGCGTTACGCGAGCGTAATTTGAGTAATTGGATGATTTCTCACCTAAAACAAAAAGTTTTTTAAAATATATTATCTATTTCATTATTATTTACCTATAAGGTAGATTGTCTGATTATTTTTGTGTTTGAAATTGTGACTGGTCATGACCAGTAACAATTTTATTTTTATTTTTTTTATTCAAGTCTAGCAATCGGAAACGATTTTTCAAAATAATCTTTTCAGATCAGATTCGAGTAACCTTGAGAATGGAAAGTCTGTGAATTTATTGGAATCGTCTTCAGTAAAACTAGACCGGAGTCTTATTAAAACAGCCGGATAGAACAATAGCTGTATATCAACATACTTTTTAAATTAAAAATAATTGGCAGTGATTTAAAAGAAACAGACTGTTTGATTCTAAAAATTATTTAAAAAACCACAAATCTAATATATTTATTTGTTTGTTTTATTAATCTGGTTAACGTGATGCTTAATTGATATCAACAGAAAGGACTGGTCTGGTGGCTGTAACCCACACCAGCACCCGCACGCTCCAGTCACCGCCACCGAAGACGTCATGGGCATCGGGACTCGCAGGGCGATCCCCAGCCACCACAGCGCGGGCTTGCAGACGACGAGCAGTAGCTTGTCATCCGGTCGTCTGGTAAGGACCAAGCTCGAGTCCTCGACGGCGGTGCGTAGTTCGTAACATTCTACGCGCGCTTCAAAGAAATGTCGGCAAAATTGTAGTTCCGATGCAGTGATGCCCGCTAGAGTCACGACAAAATTTTGAAGAATCCTGCCCCCCTAGTCAAGTTACAACCGTTTCGTTTCGATTCTCTTTTCGTCGAAACGAAACGGTTGTAACTTGGCTAGGGGGGCTGGAATGCAAAGAGTAACTGAAGGATACAAGTGAGTTCCAATCATAAAATCGGATACGCTCTCCCATTCCACCCTGGAGGGGTCATTTAATGATTATCCACTGCAAACAATTCGTGTTACTCTATACACTTTTCCACACATCTCTGACCCCTTATAACACTCTTTCTATCCATATTATCTCTCAAACAATCCACACATCGTTCCTTTAGTCTCTCTCTACAGTGAAACACAAATAATACTATCTTACTAACCCCTACAATAAGACCTAATCTCCATGTTGAAACTATTCAGATTTGATATTAAAACTGATCTATTACCATTGGCCACAAGCTATTAAAATCCATACTAATATTATAAATGCGAATGTTGCTTTGTTTGTTACCTCGTCACGTCTTATTTCTTTGAATCTTGACACACCTTTAAACCTTGAATATGATTACTATTATTAATAAAATTACTCGTGGTCCTAGAAATTATGGGCAACTGAAGGAACATATGTGTGACTTTAGTCAGTAAAAGTCTGTCACCTTAGAGTGGGAAAAGTCATATGATGATTTCCCACCTTAAAAAAAGGGTACTTTTTTATTTTAAAAGTATGTTCCCTTGGCATAATTTTCGACATTCATGCGGACGAAGCCGTTAGCAGAAGCTAGTTGATACATAAACTAAACCATAAACAAAACGAATATTCAAGGCGTTACTATAAATACTGAATCTCGTATTATGATGCTGAAGGCGTCTCAATACATGTTCCGATGCAATGCTCCACAACGTCGAATAGCAACGCATTGATGTCATAAATATCTATACTTCGAACCGTAAATATAAGGAACAAAGCGGTACAAACGTATAAAACGACCCTACATCTCTTAATGATATGTAGATTCCCTACATTAGTTACATGACTGTGTTCTCAGTGAAAACATCTCGCTAACTCTGCGATGAAACCTCTGACATAACGCAAGGATACACTTCAGGCCAAATTAACCTCTTTATCCACCAATTTAAAGATCTGTTTTGTGTTGTATTAGAGGGCAGCTAAGACGTTGTGGTCCGAGTACCATATCGACTCATTAAACAAGACATAATTTAAACGCATCCTGTACAAACATTCAATTTAGTGTTTCAGACCAACGATACACGATCCAATTTTCTCTGTTAACAATTGTCCAAGTTACTGCGTTTGAGAATTGAGGCTTAAAGCTTGTGTATTTTAAACTGCGATCGAATCGAAGCTTAATTGGGTGTATGATAAGGTTGATATTAGGTTGTGTTACCTCGGAAATTGAGACATTAGAAATCTTCGAGCGACTATTACCGTGTTCTTTTAACAAATGCACGACGGCGTACGGAGTAAGATGTAAGTTTGTGCCGGCGTGCATAAATAAGGCCCGGAGAAGTATCGGTTATTTTAATACTGAGACCCCAGGTGGGCGGAGACCCATCATATATCATCGGCAACAATTATTAAATTATCTTTTTCGTTGACATTAAGTAATTGTTTCGGTTGGACCGTGCTCATAACTGGCGCGCCGAGCCATGAGCTATCGTTTTTAAATTGTCGTTTTAACTTGTGCTTAAATTCCTTTGTTTAGATGTATATTTATTAATATTAAATGATGACATTATTAAAAAAATACCTTTCATCGTTCTAATGTTATTGAAACTTATGTCCGTAACTAAGAACGTGAAAGTTATTTTAGAATAACATAACTCAATTTATTTTATAAGATACGTTCTCTCATTTTTTTTTCAACAACTTATTCCGTAAGCGGTCTTAAACAGAAATATGATTAATAAACGAACATAGAACGATAACCATCAACAATTCAGCAATAGATACAATAATTGAGTTGGAACACACTGTATAAGCAATTATGTCGATTAAATAGTACGAAATGTTGTATATTTTGTTGTGGCATTAATCATGCACGGCAGTGTAATCGGGTCAGGCGGGCGTTGGTGTAATGAATCAAGGGGGTAATTAACTAACTAATACACTTATCACGACATGAAGTGTACACGTTCAATTGGAGCGGAGTCGAGCGGTGTAAGCTAGATGCTGCTCGAGTCCGGAGCTCGATTTTGAGATTCGAGATTGGCTCGGGATTATAAATTGCAAGTGAACTAATCATTCGGAATTGCTCGAATTGTTTGTGACTATTTAGATTCTTAGCGTTCCTAAGACTGTGAACAGTGTGGAGGATGGTAGGAATGGCATCTTTGTAAGTATTTAGCGCCTATTTAAATATAGTATTGTATAGTATAAGCAGCCATAAAATGTTCCCAATGCTGGGACTCAGGTCTCCTCTCAAGGAGATGGAATAGACCATAATCCATCTAGTGGGCCCAGTGCGGATTGTTGGATGTCACGTGTCTTCGAATTTTTGGTTCTAGGACATGCCGATTTCTTCACGATGTTTTCCATTACCGTTTTGAGAGCAGTGGTGATGAAATAAATAAAACAAAGTAATGCGCCTGGCTGGGTTTGAACCGGCGACCTACAACTCTTCTCTACTCTGTAATCTTTATATATAATTCTCCTATACGTGTGTTACATATGGCTCCGAAACGTGGTCGCTTACAATAGGCTTCATCAGAAGACTTAAAGTCACCCAAAGGGCAATGGAAAGGGCTATGCTCGGAGTTTCCTTGCGTGATCGAATCAGGAATGAGGATATCCGCAGAAGAACTAGGGTTACCGACATAGCACGAAGAATCGCCAAACTTAAGTGGCAATGGGCAGGGAACATTGGTAGCAGAACGGATGGCCCTTGGGGCCGAAAGGTTCTGGAAACGCGACCACGTACCGAAAGACGCGGAAGACGTAGCGTTGGAAGGCCTCCTACAAGGTGGACCGATGACCTGGTAAGGGTTGCGGGAATCCGAAGGATGCGAGAAGCACAGGACCGTTCATTGTGGCGACACTTGGGGAGGCCTATGTCCAGCAGTGGACGGCTTTCGGCTGAAATGATGATGATGATGTTTTAAATCCTGTATTTAGTTTTTAGTTCCTAATAAACGATTATCATTATTATTTTCCGACGAAAGCTACCTTTCGGGCAGGGCAAGGTCTATCGGGACCGCTAGTATAAAGGGTGACTGGCAATTAGTGTACGATACTTAAACACGTGATTGTACTCATGATAACAAAAAAAAATTATTGCGGGAGCAAAGCCGAAATCGCGAAAAAAATATCAGTTGTTTAGTACATTAGGCAAACATAAATGTACTGAATAGCTGATTTTTTTTTTTCGTGATTTTCAGGTTTGTTCCCATAGTAAAAGTTGTTGTTTATCATGAGGACAATCACGTGTTTAACTATCGTACACTAATTGCCAGTCACCCGATATATTACAAAACATTGTACAAAAATAAATAAAGGCAGGTAACCAAGGTAGAAATCACTAAGCAGGTTCCAGTCAGGTCTTATAATACCCAGGACTTATCTACGATCATGCATTTCACAAAACATTCAATATAATAAGGGAAACTCTGTAATGGAATGTCAATATTGTCGCTTTGGAAAGCAGATCATAATCTTGGCATTTATGTTTCCGTTCTATATAATCTGTAGTAGGAAGATTACTTAATAAATGATAAATGTTAGATTCTAGCTTGTTGGTTGATATGTGACTACCGGGGTTTGTATCAATCTGAGTGTGCTTTATAAGGAGATTTGAAAGTTTCAGACTACCACAGAAAAACGGAAATGACAAGCAACATTGCAAGAATTGTTATTGTTGTTGTTGTTTATTTTTAAATGTTGTTGGTTTTTTAAAAAAAATAAAATATTTTCTTGCTTTTTTTTTTCTTTTAATAATGTTGTATTTGCAAAATTCTTGCTGTTTCTTATTCTCTCCAATCCCGCAGTACTGGTTGCTTGATATCCTAGCTTTGAAAACTAGTCTCATATTTTCCGAGCAATAAAATGAAATCAAAGAATGATTATTTGCTCAGTTTTAATCTCTAAACCTACATTGGTGCATCTAACCAATCTTTAGGCGAGCAATTGGGCAGTTTATTATTATAATTATTTCACTATTTTCAGAAAAATAATCTTATTAGTTTTATTACTTATTTAGTAAAGTACAAAATATTGTACAAAAACAAAACAAGATAATACTGAATTCAAAGGACGCCAGTGATTTCGTTACTTTGTTACCAACCATACCTTTTCCATACATAGTACATATATATAAGGACAATCTTACTGACTGACATATCAACGCACAGTCGTAACTACTGGGACTAGGAACTTGTTTGCACAAAACTTCCTATTGTGATATAGACGAGCACTAAAAAGTGATTTTAGGAAATTCAACCTTTAAGAGGGTGAAAGGAGGAATTTTGTTTGTTTACAAAATCTTATTCTATAATTCTAAATATAATATACTTGAAACATAGCACGTAAGTAACCCAAATAAATAATAAAGGTTGTCAATATTTGTTTTGTGTTTCAAAACTGCCCTCAAAAGATCGTTTAGGGGGTGTTAAAGTTTTTATGAAAATATTCTCGCGACCGGGGTCGCGGTTAAATTGCTAGTCTATTATATATGTTGTGACCAGATCATAGAAATTGATCACTTCATGATATGGCCAACTAAAACTGGCCAGATCGTTTTAAAAGTTAAAGTTTGATTATTATTACGTACTTATTTTCTTTAGAACTTTTATTATCATAGAAATCCTACATCAACGATATGATCAAACGAGGATTGGAGGACATATCATCAAATATTAACGTTTAAACGATCTGGCCAGTTTTAGTTGGCCATATCATGAAGTGATCAATTTCTATGATCCGGCCGCGACTTATATAAAAGGAGAAACTAACTGACTGACATATCAACGCACAGTCAAAACTACAGGACCTAGGTGTGTAAAATTTTGCACAAGGTTACTTTTATGACGTGGGCGAACACTAGGAGAAGATTTTCTAAAATAGGGATGAATTAGGGGTCCAAAGTTTGTACAGAGAAAACTAATTTTATGCGGGCGAAGCCACTGGCAGGAACTAGTTTAACTATAGATACAAAAGCAAGCAACCTTTGGCACATAAAGTACCATTCCACCTGTACCCAGTGATTGCGCATGCGATCGTATCTCCGACCACATTATTGTCTTAATTGATACGTTTTGTTCGAAGCCAAGCTTGGCTAGATTAAAATAGTTTAAATCGCTAATTCCTTGATTTAGTCCGGTGTGCCGGCAATCCTTAGTAATGAGATCAAAAGATTGGCTTAATTTATAGTTTTGTTCAGTTGGTACTTGGCAATATCTTCGTTTGTGAGGTTATGTTCTTAATCGACGTTTAAATGCTATTGATTATCTGGTGCATGTGACAGCTTAATTTGACGCTTTGATGAGCACGGTTGGCGCAGTGGTAGAGTGATTTACTGCTGCGCTTCGTGTCGCGGCTTCGATTCCCGCACGAAACAAATATTTGTTCATACACACACCTATCCAGGTGTTCTTGGTTTGGGTGTCTTGTATAAGTGAGTTTACATGTTTCCGAACGCATTCGCGACACAGGAGTAATGCCTAGAATCGGGCAGAGTTTTTTTAAAAAAATAATTTTAGAGTTATTATATATAAAAAACTAGCTTCTGCCAGTGTGGGTTTTACCATACAAACTTTGGACTCTCGTTTCATCCCAGGAGGTGAATTTTGGAAAATCCTCTGAGTGCTCGCCTAAGTCATAAAAGGAAACCTTGTGCCAAATTTCACGCTCCTAGTCCCAGTAGTTTCGGCTGTGCGTTGATATCTAAGTCAGTCAGTTTCTCCTTTTAAATATATAGATATCAGCTAGATGTTATATAAAAATATGCTTTGAATAATGTCTCTAGCCTATTCAACAAAAAATAAAAATTTAATTTTATTAACGCGATTGTACCTGGGAGATTTAAAAATAACGGTTCCTACAAATTTTAAGTCATACTTGGCTTGATAATCGATTTTACGTATTTATTTTTATTTTTCCTGTTTTTCACAGCTGGGCAAAGACCTCCCCCAAATCTTTCTAGGTATTCTTTACTTGAGCCACCTTAAACCAGCTCTTGTGGTAGGCGTTTAGATTTTCTCACCACTTTTTCACACTTCTCTTAAATCGGCATCAGCGGCGCGGCGTCGTCGATCCTCAGACACTTTGTGGATGCTCTAAAGTGAATTCAATAAAACAAAGATCTGTTTTAAATACGAAATGTCACCTTCCCCCATCCTTTCACTTTTTGCTCATATCCTGTCCAGCCAAAAACCTTTATTCCCACACCCTTCAGACCAACAAAAACACTACATTGAAACCCCACAATTGCACACAGAGCTACATAAAACAATCACATGAAACTATTAATCCTGCTTCAGAGAACACGTTGAGATGGCAAAAATGGCGGCTCGTTCCTTCGTATATCATAAATTTGAATATTTCTGAGCAGTGGGATAATATAGTGCGGTATTGTCATGGCGGCGACGACGCGAACGCTGCAGAAATAAAACATGGGGAAAAATCGCGGGTTTTGTGTCGGAACTAACAGGTACAGAGTAGTGCGCTGGGACAGAGAGATTTGAACTTTTTATATTGGTCTTTATTAAATTATTGTAAACCCTGACTTTGTTCAATGCTAGTTTAGAAATCAATAAAATACACAAAACTAGCGGAACAGAGTTTTGGAGCCCAGCCATATTCTCTGTATGTCCTTCTATTGGCCCGTCATTATATTAGATTTTGACCGAATTAGAGATTTGTAATATCCATGTTATTACTAGCTTCTGTCAGCGGCTTCGCCTGCGTGAAAGACGGTTTCTCCTTACAAACTTCCAACCCCCGTTTTACCCCCTTAGGGGTGAAGTTTCATAAAATCCGTTCTTAGCGGATGTCTACTACACCCTATAAGAAACCTACCTGCCAAATTTTAAGTTTGTAGGTGTTATAGTTTTCCGAGATTTCTTGATTAATCAGTGAGTGGTATTCGCTTTTATATGTATAGATTTAGATAAGTGTCGCCATGTAGTGTGTTCTTGCAGAGGGAAAGCGCTGTCGCTGAAAGGTGGCGAGATGATCCAGACACTACTGTTTCGTGACGGCACCGGAGAAGAATGTATTGAACAACTTGAGGGAGACCTTTGTCCAGCAAATGCCTCTTCCTAGTAATAGCTAGGAAAAACCCTCTACAAAACTTAACTTCAGGTTAGTACCTGGAGACTAGGTTGGTTTAGGCTTGCTTACTTAGTTTAAGCTAAATTTGAGTTTTTCGGATATGACTAAACGGTTGACGGTGATTTACAAGCTTGACACCATTCTATCCGAGGTATTTTTAATCTATGATCATTGGTCTAATTTTCTATGTCAATTGATATGACTACTTAAAAAATAAAAGTTTTAACTATTATCTCATATTCATCCACCACATCATTACTCTGTATCAGAATTGAGACATCTCGCGTGGCGAGGCCTCGGGACGCAGCGTCTTGCGAGGAATGTTAATATGCAAACCAACCGGCCAAGTCTCACAAACTATCAATACCAGCCATGCTGGCCATAGCTGGCCGATTCCAAGGATATTTCGGTTATTGCTTTCTTATAATTGTTTGCAGTGGAGTCAGAGCTTTTTAGTGGAGCTGCATAAGATCAAATACGAACACTTTCTTTCTGTTTGGCTCGCCAATTTCTATCACCACTGTTATTTTTATTAAGGTAACAATGACCCAGTTATTCTTTCATATTAATTAGTTTATCACCGAAGATGCTGCGTTGGAAGGCCTCCCACAAAGTGATCGATGACCTGGTGAGGGTCACAAGAATCCGATGGATGCGAGACGCATATGTCATTACGCGTCACTTGAGGGAGGCCTATGTCCAACATTTATTCGTACTTTTACAAATTAAATAAGTACGCAGTTACAGATTTTATGCTGTACATTGTGGCAAAACTAAAATGCGAACTGCTCGCCTAAACTGCCTCCTAAACTAGGCCAAGAGCCAGAGATACAGTACAGTTTTTGTTGTTACAGTAATTACAGCGAGACATTGTTGTTTCTTAAAAAAATAAAATACTTAATATTTTTTTTTTATTTCTCATCATTAAAAAGTTAACAATCTTCTTCTTTTCGTGTTGATGGATTCAAATAAAATTTTGTCAGACCAGTACTTGGCAACTACTGTTCTTAGCCTCGTATAAATCCTGAAAAGTGATGATTATTATTTATCCACTATGACTCGAACTCAAACCCAAAGTTACCCGTAACAATATAAAGGAGCTTTATTTTGAAAAACTTAATACAAAGCAATATTTTATATTATACTATGGCTGTGATGTGCACCAAACAATTTTGACCCTATCCCCTGAACTAGGTGGTAACCTGTATCACAGGGGGTTTTTTTTCGGTGGGATAATCATGAACTCTTGGGCGGTGCGGGAGGGTGTGTCAGACTTTTACTGACTAAAACCCACTCCTGTTCCTTCGTTGCCTTTCATACCAGGGCCGAGTCTTCCTTTCAGAAGCAGACCCTTGGCCCCAGTTGGCTTCGACCCGGCATGGCCTCTGCGGTTTGCTGACATCTCCTTGAGACGCGCGTGGAACAGTACGCACCGTCGACGACTTCGGCTCGCCTGGACTGTTACCGGATGGTCGGACGGCGAGCTACCTAGTGCCTACGTTGGCCCGAAATCGAGATCGGGATCGATACGATATTTACTGATTACCACTACTATTTAAATGATTTTGTAGGTAATGTATATATATGGAGAAACTTTAATAAAAAACAGGGCAAGTGCGAGTTGGACTCGCGCACTGAGGGTTCCGCACAAACTTACCTATGGAAACAGTTCGATTCCCGAATTGAGTTACAAAGATTTTTCCGAATGGTAAAAATAGTTTTTTTGTGACGCAACTACAATTTTACATAAATGTATTCTATAAGACCTTGCAGAACTTGGTCAACGGGAAGTACCCTATGAATTTTGATTCCTTGAGTATTGAAATGAACGTTTTTTGCGACATAAAAAGCCGTATCTTTAAAGTTTGATTTTTTTACAGCTTCAAGGGACTGGAGACTTGATGAGTATACAGTTTTAATTTCAATTTGATGCCAAACACAACTTGGCAAACATACAGACAGATAGACAGACAGACGGACAGATAACAAAGTGATCTTATAAGGGTTCCGTTTTGCCCTTTGTAAAGAACGCAAAAAATGAATGAGGCAGGCGTTGCAAAAATCATCAGATATTTCCCTAGATTTTCATCTGAATCAACTCGTAACGTCTCCTAAACCTTGATAATAAAAACACGGATCTGTAATTTATTTTTCAATTTAAGCAATTTCTGTGAATTTGTACCACTTAAAATTGATCCTTATCTTCTTGCTTCATTTAATTGATATGCAAATAAAATGCATCAACACAAACACACAAAAATTAAGCATGCACTCAATCAATGCTGATTCTTTTGATTCAGGAGTTGAAGAGCATATTATGAATATCCGGAAGATCATAAAAGGGCGGTAATCAAAGAACCCATTATGAATATTATTACTACAATAAATAAAGAAATTATCGTCAAATCGACGATAAAAAGCTAAATCCAATTAATTTAATCTCAAATGGGATCACGAATTTGTTTTATTCATAAATAAACAGAAGACTATCATTAGTTGAAATCTGTCCTCGGCCTTTTTTGATTGAAAACTATGTTTTGCTCTCGACAACCTTTATAAATACAGCTCTATAACTCAAAATCATGCGGAACCGAACCTTATTCCTCTTTAATAAAGTGTGTATCTGTTATTTTTTTGTTGCCAGTTGTGTTTTTGTGTTCGTATAGAATCCTATTGTTATTTCCATACGTCACATCAAGGGTATGCGATGAAGGGAACGCAGTTTACTATAATTAGTTTGTGTTTTATCTCGATCGTCGGATTCGCAATACTGATGTGTTTAGAGATGTTTTGGTGTGACAGTGAATGTTTGGTGTGATTATTAAAATAAAAGTAACAGATCGCGAAAAGTGGATGGCGGAATGGAGACTTGTAGTGGAAGGGTACCGGCTTAAAATAGAAAATAAAAATTGATATCATTAGATAAGTCAATATTTTTTTACTAAGTTTCCTAAAAAAGTGAATGGAATTTTTTTTGAGAAATTTTCACATTCTTTATTTCTTAATCTTCATTTTCTGCCTTTTAATAACCTAATAATCACAAAATCTATAATATTCATATAGACCACTAACCTAAACACACACACTGACTTATAAAATATATGTCTAACAATAGTAGGTAAAATTTGTGAATTACTTGCTTCTGCCAGCGGTTCACCCGCGTGAAAATTGATAATTATCCCAAAGGAACATATACATTCTATTCTACAAAAAAAGTATTCTATGCCCTATTTCAGGAAATGGTTTACTCGTGTGTAAATTTCCGCCGTTTTAGCGTGCAGAAGTAATAAACATGTGTATGTGTGTTATGTGTGTATGTCACTCACAAACGTTAGCCTTTATAAGATTAGTGTGACTAGTACTGACATTATACACTTAGGGCGCTGGATTCACCAATAAAACTAATCGCTTTTTAACGTTTGGTTCGCATAATCGCATTTAGCCGCTGTCACTAGTGTCACTTGTCTGTATTTTTCTTTTGTTGTTTTTTTACAAGTGACAGTAGTGACAGCGGCTAAACGCGATTATAAGAGCTAAACGTTAAAACGCGGTAAGTTTTATTGGTGAACTCCGCCCTTAATCGAATCTGCAGGTTTGAATACAAAACTGTTTCTATGACTTAAGCAGCAGGCGATCTGTAAAAACCAAAGCGCTAAAACTTCTATCGGTAACAACAGCTCCCTAAAATCCCATGTCCTCACACTTATCAAGTCTACAATCACGTCGCTTGATGTCCTGATGAATGAACGTTTTGTGATGTTAATACACAGATTATGTATTAAAACTACTGTTCCAACCCTTCACAATAAAAAGAACTAACAACCATCACTCTCCGTTTGACTTACAACTTTAATATTTAAAACATAGAGTTGAGATTTCAAAGTAGGTTTTATTGGAGTTATAAGAACGTTTGTTTTAGCTAGGTAATGAGGTATAGACTAATAGAACACGTGTTTCCCTTATCTCTGATTAGTCAGTTTGAAACCTTTGTCTCTGGTTGTCGAAGGGTAGTTGTAAATTGACTGTGAATGATTTATTAGTGACGTTGAGCTGATCGGGTTGATGGCTGATTTTGATTGGGTAGTTTTTAAGCTGTTTTATAAATAAGCCAATATTGTGAAATAGTGAAGAAATAAGGATTTGAAAAGCAACAGTGGCTTCCGATCCATTTTCTCAGAAACACTCGATCTGATACTATATATTATCTCTTTACAACATCCTAAATAACACGTCTCATCCCTCCAACCAGCTTGATTAAATTTCTTACGCGTTTCCCTAGCGACGCATATTTTTTGAGGTGGAAAGTCATTGAATGACTGCTCTCGCTCTAGAGTTGAGCGAGAGGGCGTATCAGACTTTTACTGAATAAAACCAGTCTGTATCCTTTAGTTGCCTTTTGCGATCTTGGCCTATGGTCACTCTTTCATACGTTTCTGTAGCCCTAGCACTGTGCAGCTCAAACCTAAGACCCCTTCTTAAATCTCATCCTCATATATCCAGTTACTACTCCTACTCTTTCTCTGTCCATTTAGTGAAGTTGTGGAATTCATTCGGCCTAGCATTCGAAATTTGAAATCGATTTATCTTTTTAAAAATCAATTAAAAGAGGACTGTTTTTCTCCCATATACAGGATTGAAACAGACTGTTATACTTTAACTGGCTACTAGTTAAAGTCTAACAAGTTTCCCCCATATAAAAGGGATGATATGAAGGCGAATGACGTTAAATTAGGTTATGAAAAAATTATGTACTTGGCAACCTGTAGAGGCGTTATCTGTCCAACTATACAAGAATCTTCTGGAAAAAGTTTCTTCTCTTCACTTTCTTCTCCTCGGTTTTTGCGAGAATTAGGGTCCTGAGTCCCTAACTTTCACGAAAACCGAAGAAGAAATTTCGCCACCATAATTGAAAAAAGTGTATATCCACAAACATATACTTACCTGAATAAAATTGAAATATGAAAATTTTTCTTTTTACTGAATGCTTATGATATTATAGAAAATAAAAAATTTAACATTTTTGTTTTTCTGTTTGTTTCAGCTAATCTCCATAACGGCAGGAGCGATTTTGAAGGAACTTTCACTGGTAGATAACTGATATTAAAAGGAGTTACTGGGCTGTTAGTACTTTTATTTTAGAAAAAAAATTAGGGTTCTGTGCAAAAAAAAAGTTCTTAAAAGTGTGACCAAATGGTATTGCATAAGCATAGCATAGCCATAATCAGCCTTTTAATTTGCCCAGTGCTGGGACTCAAACCTCCTCTCTAGGAGAGGGAATGGGCCGTAATCCACCACGTGGGCCCAGTACGGATTGTCGAATGTCACATGTCTTAAAATTTTTGGTTCTAGGACATGTCGGTTTCCTCACGATGTTTTCCTTCACCGTTTTGAGAGAAGTGGTGATGAAATAACTTACACAAAGTAATGCGCTTGGCTGGGTTTGGACCCGCGACTTACAACTCGTAAGTCGGGGTCGTTACCACTCGGCTACCACTGCTCTCAATGGTATTGTGTTATATAAAATTAACATTACATTCGAACAAAGTCGCGGGCATCAGCTATTTAATTTATTTAAAAAAAACCTTGCCCCACTCTAAGAATGACTCTTATTTATTTATTTATTTACAAGCACTTGTGCAACGTTACGGAGGAAGTCCAAGCCGTTGTACAGTAGAAACTTACAAACTAAAAAAATACATTAAATAAAAACCATAATAACACATTGAAGAAGACTCTTGTATCGTGGGTGCGTTTACAAACATGTAAACTCACTTACACAAGACACCCACACCCGGAACACTTATTATTATTATTTTTAATAAATACTTTATTATAAACATCATATCTACACACACACACACACATCACATTGTATCTTTATTGTATCACCTTATCAGTAGGTCATACAAATATTTGTTCCATACGGGATGTAAAGTATGTTTGTAAGGATATCCCATTAAATTACAATACCCACCCCTAAACCTGACCAAATTAAAGTGAAAATCTTGGGAATAAAAACTGCTGGGGTAATGAGAGAGCCCGGTCGCCCGACAGCGCCATACATCACACTATCTGATCTGACCACCGATTGATTTTCGGAAATCGCCTCCGAATAACCCTGACGATAAAGTGATTTACGGGTCGGACATACGGACAGGGCGTTTAGTGAACACTTGGAGGCTTGGTTTGTGTTGACCTTATGGTGTGTCCAGACCTGGCGAATGCGCCGCTCGCGAGCAGCTTGCGAGCTGCGCGTGCTGCTCGAGTGCGATTCCAGTCTAAGTTTGGTGCGCCGCTCTAGTGCAGCTCCAGCAAAGCTCGAGTGAGGCGCGCGAGCTTCTTCTTTCGCGTTTGAACTATGTATGTGTACCGCGAGCGGCATGCGCGCGCCCCCTGTGCCCCTCGAATTTGGCGCTTACGCGCGCAGTTCGCAAGCAGCTCGCGAACGGCTCGCGAGCGGCGCGTTCGCCAGGTCTGGAAATTAATTTTTTTTAAGTGATTTGCATTTTGCAGGTCCGTGTTCTTCTTTATTCATTAAAATATAATTTGCGACAGTGACACGATTTTTTAAAAATTATTATTATTGATAGGCTTGCGTTTGACCACCAACACACCTGATGGTAAGCGATGATGTGGCCGATGATTTTTTTTATATATATCTGGGAAAATCATCAAAATGGGAAATAGTGTCAGACTTTTATTGACTAAAAACCCACTCCTGCTCTTTCTTTGCCTTCGTCTCAGGGCCCCGGGTTTCACTTTCATACTACCTGTGGCCCTAGTAGGCTTCGACCCTGCTGGGTCCCTACGGTTTGCTGACATCTTGAGGCGCGTGCGGAACAGTACGCACCGTCGACGACTTGGACTCGGTCCGGACGGTTACCGGACGATCGAACGGCGAGCTACCCATAGCTCGCCGTCCGCAAGCCCGCGCCTACGGTGGCCGGAAATTGGGATCGGGATCCAGGCGGCTGGGGCGTGAGGGCCGCGCCCTCGCGCTTGCACGCGCGGCCACCTTCTTTGCTAACATTACTCCTTCGCAGAAGAAGGTGTGACCGCCTGCCACTCCTCCTCGATCCGGACCATGGCCTGTACCAAGGCCCGGCGCGAGAGATCGCTGCCGCTGATCGCCCCCACGAGGACACGGCGGTGCTCTATCCAATTGGGGCACACCTCTAGATAGATAGATAGATATATTCTTTATTGTACACCAAAAATACAAATTACATTAGGAACTTAATATTAATATAGTGTCACAATGGGCCGGTAGTAGTAGTAGTAGTGTCTCTAGGTACCGTGTGCTCCACCGTGATCACTGAGTGACATAGGCTGTTTATATTTTCCATTTTAACGCGGGCGAAGCCACTTGTAAAATGTAGTATTGTTATAATTATAAGACCGTAGAGTTGTCCATCCTTACAGTCAGTGCGTCCAGTAATTTTATCGATATCGAATCAGCGCCGCCGATTGGCTCCGTAATGGCTTGATTATCGTATTAGGGCGAACTGATTATTTTCCACTTTTCCCTTTCTCTTTGCGCATTACACAAATTGTTTGTTTGTGAACTGATAAGAGGAGAAAGCTTTACTCAAATAGGTTATTGTGTGTTGTCTTTTTGGTTCGCTTATCTATTGTAAAATTATTGAATCTTTTACATGTAATGATGCGTGTTGCTGTTATGAATTATTCAAGAAAATTTATGGTTACAAGGTAGTTTAAGTTTGTATATCGCTATAACTAGTATTTTTTTGCTTTATGTTTTTATGGTAATAAAGTAAATTTTTAATATCTATGTAATCAAAAGTACAATTGTTTTCAGTTATTGGAACTGACGGTAGTTTTTTTGAGGTGGGAAATCATCCTATGGTTTAGATATGAAGGTCAACTAAAAGACACAGGTGTGATTTAGTCAGTCTGACACTCGGGATTTCGCTCCATTCAGAGCTAAAAGGAGTTAATTTTGTATTTTTTTTAAGATAGATAAATTAATATTAAACCTATACTCTATTCGCGATAGCATTAGACAGAAGTTAAAAAAGGTTGTTTTAGGTTACACTTTGTAATATAAAAGTACAATATATGCATATTGTGCTTTATTATAGATAAGATTAATACTTTTATTATAATCAACTTATATATCAACTGTTATACTTAAATGAATGCATTTTAATGGAGTATAGGTACAATGTAAAGGTATATGGCCAAATGCGAGAAACGTCGTTGCACACTTACAAAATTACAGAAAGGCAGACCGACCTTTCCTCAATATTTTTTTTTATTATTGAATGACATCTCAACGCTATGGCACGTGGTCAGAACAAAGGAATTAGAAGTGTTAACGGCTGTAGAAAGAGATTCGAAACGATACGATCATAACTTGGCTAGGCCTGCAGGAAACACAGACTCTGGCTGGGAATTCCATTCCTTAGCTGTACGCATAATGACTATGTTCCCAAAACGTATTGTACGTATGGGTGGAATGTTCACCATGTACCAGTGACGCATCACCGTCTTGTGGTCCGATGATGGAATGGGTCCCACAACAACATTAATTCGTCCTTTAGACGACCACAGTTGGACATTGGCCTCCTCTAGACATTACCACATTAACCGCCCCTTTTTCCAGCATCACACACACCACTTCACCTAAATTACACTGAACACAACAATACAATCTCCAGCAGTTTAAGCAGGACAAGCTGGCTATACAGATGAAAAGTGAGAAAAAGCAGTGAAAATGAAACAGGTTATTAGTTGAAAATTACCGAGCGCCCCGGCTTGTAATGTCGCCTGCAATAAAGTCTGCCCGACGAAAAGAGGCTACAGACTTAGAGTAAATACTGGAAGAGAACATGGTATTATTTTCTTTATAAGAAGTTATAAAGAAAAAACTGTTGATATGAAGACAGGTTTCAGCAAATAGTCACAATCGTCCGCTGCGTCCAATGCTAGATTTTTACTAGCTAAAAATCGCCTGTGCACATTCAGGTGCCCTGTACGATTCAGGGCCACAGTAAGGTTTACTGTCCACGAACACGTAGCTTCATAGACGCGTATTCGACACTATACGCTTGGTGTACGCCTGCGTGCAGCTTATATACAAAACTATGAAACTGTTTCAACGAAGCGGCAACAACATGACGGCACGACGCTGCTTCTTTGTGGACAGTAGACCTTATTCTTTCGAACAATCAACAAGTCTTGGGTCCTTACCATGACATGTTAAAATGTCAGATGTGCGAGCGAGGAAGAGGGATGGAGCTATACTCCCTATATAGCTCCATCCCTTAAACAGTTTAGTTTAGGTAGTAATATGGATTGTATTAAGAGCTTCTGGACAGTTTCATCAGGTCAAGTCAATACAAAGGTAACTAGACGATCCATGCTTTACTCACAAATACAAATATTACGTACGCAAACTGCGCTAATGTACCTTCCACCACGATAATACTCTGTGTCACTCGTTGAAAACAGGGTGGTTGTGGGGCCTAAGCCCAACCCCCTTAGGGGCCGGAAAGGGGGAGGGTTGCAGCGGGCAGTAGAGGGGGGGGGGGGGGGGTACGGCCTTAATTACCACCGCTTTTATAGTTTTAATGAGTTCATTTTGGACCGGGGCTAACAAGCGGCGTAATACCTATTTAAACCAATTTTGAAATTAATATCGTAAAGGGATGTTTTGTGACAATATCGATTGTTTGGGCTTTAGGTATTTAACATTTTAGATGTATTTGTGTTGTTTTTGGTGGTTGTTTTACGGTTGAATTGAAGACCATCTTAAGATTTTCAATATATTAAAATGTGGTAGGTGCACTTTATTTAGGGTATCTTTGTAACGTTAAACTATTGCAAAATCTAGGCGTAGCTTCCTGTGTTAATTGTCCGATGACTTTCAGTTTTTTTTTTTTTTAATTGGGACATAGCAGTCTATTTAATCTTCGAAAGAGTAGCCGAAAATTTATTTTGTGTTACAAAGTGTTGAATGCTAAGCTTCATACAGGATCATAGCATCTAAGCCTAAAAACCGCTAAAACACCTTTATCGATAAAACCAAAAAAACATAGAGTAACATCCCTAAAAACTTTTATCAGGAGCGCACAACTCGCGGTCGACTCGACTATTTTGTCGATATTAATTAAAAAGGGGTCTGTACAAGTTAATATTAAAGAAAATTAAGCAATCCCCTTCTAAAGTTGGTAATGAATTTTCACAATAAACATTTTCATGTTCGCCGTAAACCGCTCGACGGCATTTTGTTTTGTAAGCGCTTCAATTTTGTTTCTAAATTAAATTCTGTTACAGTTTGAGCGTTTACTTATTAAAAATTATGTGCCAGGCTACAGAAAACAACAGTACTTATTAAACTTTTTGAAATTAAATAAGAAGAGCAATGTTTGCATTCTAATGTCAGTGTGAACCTATCTCTCCTGCCGGAGTTACAGTATTTTTCGAAAAAGTTACCGTAACCCTGGAATGCATAAGGAAATTGAGAGAACACAGGTGGGTTTTACTCAGTAAATAGACATATTTACTACTACTAGTTAATGAGTTACCAGGGAAGTCACATGTGCAGAAGCACTTATCGCCAAATAAGCGTGTCTTCAACATAGTCTTTAACCTTGTAATACGCTCTTTTGGTAAGGATACGCTTAATGTGGGTTTTGAACTTTCCCTCGTTAAGTTCAGTATCCAACTTTGGCAGCTTGTTTTAAAAACGAGAACAAACGTGCGGAAGCGAGTTAGAACCAAAAATTCAAAGAAATATGAATCTGTCAATCCACACTGGGCCCGCGTGATAGATTACGGTACATTACCTCTCTTAGAAAGAATGCCTGAGCCCCAGCAGTTCGAACATTATAAGGCTGATTTTATCCACATGCAGTATCATGTTATGCAGTAACACTCACTGGGTCACTTACTGACTGTACTATCCTTTAACTCATTGGCGTAAGCAAACTTGCAGCCATCCAGACAATATCTTCAAATGAAGACTTTTTACTTTTTTTCTTGTCACTTCTTGGGTACTGATTCTGTATCATTCATGTATCATAATCTCTTTTTATCTGACATCAACGCTGCAACATACATACACAATTTTAGGTGTACTGTTAATATCTTATGAACAGTTAAAACTAGCCAATCAGTTTGGAAACCAGACTTAAACAGTGAGATGAACTTTATCAGTCCTATCAGACACCTTCTAAGTACTTAATTAAAAAGCGTTAAACAAAAACACATGACCGAACACCCACACACACTTGACCCACCCCACCCCACCCCAACGGTGGCTATCGGGTGGGGTGGCCACGTAATAGCCTCGCAATTATCACCCTATTAAGTAGTTTGGAACCGCCATTCACGATGGGCCCCGCTGGGACTCCGCATCCTCACAATGGCCCAACTTCAAATACGTTGGCTGATATATGTTTTAATATGTGAAATGATATTTTGGACTGGCAATTAGTATGGCGTGAAATATTAATATTAACGAGTTTGCGTGACTTAATTAAGAAATATATCTCGGTTTTTTTTGTGAGGTATTATTAGGGCTTATTAGAAGTGAATTAGATGGTCCTTTAAATTAATTGGATTTTTATGATTCATTAGAGACAGGCATAATAACATGTATATATTAGAGCAGTTATTAGACTGTTATTAGGGTAGTCAAGTGGTGGACCAGTGGTGACGTTATGCTCATGAGTCAGTCGTGGTCCAAGACCAGATAGGCGCTTTACCTTGTGGAATTTATTCCATCACCACTGCTCTCAAAGCTATGAAGGTAAACATCGTGAGGACACCGACATGTCAAAGAAATAAAAAATTGGAGGACATCAGGAACCCTGGATTACTGTCCGTTCCTTCTTGTAGAGAGAAGGTCTGAGTCCCAGCAGTAGGAAAAATTATAAGGATGTTTTATGTATTATGTTATAAATTATGCACGTATTCCTAAAAGGGTGTACCTGATAGGATAGCCACATTTTGCCAGATATGTTTAAATTCCATGTATAATGGGGCAAATTTATGATCATCAGCCGGGCGGGCATAATCCGGGTTACAACTAAAAAATTCCAGATTGCAAAACTCGTAAACACTTTGCCTTGCACGAGAATCGGTCCCAGTCACTCATGCTCTAGCGGGATGGTTCGAAAGAGTTACTGCGGACCTGGAATGCAAAAGGTAATAAGGAAGGAACGAGCACAGGTGGGTTTCAGTCAGTAAAAGTCTTAAACTCTCTAAAAAAACTTGGCAAGTGCCACTCGCGCACTGAGGTTCCGTACAAAACCTATGAAAACAGTTCAATTCCCGAATTGAGTTACGAACATTTTTCCGAATCACAAAAAAATATTTTTTTTTTTTACGTAATTACCTACCAATTTACAGTTTTCAGATTTTTTCCTATACTTGTGCTATGAGACCTTGCTTCATGCCGAATTTTAGGATTCTAGGTCAACGGGGAAGTACCCTATGAAAATTGATTCCTTTGAGAGTATTGAAATATACGTTTTTTGCGGCATAAACGGCCGTATCTTTTTCCGGAAGTTTGATGGGTTTTAATTTCAACTCGATACCTGTACGCGTTCCCGAGGTTAAGGGTCTTGACAGACAGACAGACAGACGGACAACAAAGTGATCCAATAAGTGTTCCGTTTTTTCCTTTCGAGGTAAGGAACTCCAAAAAGTAGTTATTTGATAATTTTCCAAGAAAAAGTAATTCATGCTTATTAGTATAATGCTTGACGAACGAAACAGAATACACAGTTATGCTTATGTCTACACACACTTTACTTCTGTAGGGAGATACAGTCGTACGATATGTTGGATCCCACGGACAGGGGGTGAACTTATCACTACTCTCCCACAATTCCAATCTTAATATTAATGAGAATTTCTTACAGCAAAATAACATACCACAGATCTTAGAACCATATTCGGTTCCTACAAAATAACATACCACAGATCTTAGAACCATATTCTGGTCCTACAAAATAACATACCACAGATTTTAGAACCATATTCGGTTACTACAAAATAGCATACCACAGATCTTAGAACCATATTCGGTTCCTACAAAATAACATACCACAGATCTTAGAACCATATTCGATCCTACAAAATAACATACCACAGATCTTAGAACCATATTATGGTCCTACAAAATAACATACTACAGATCTTAGTACCATATTCGGGTCCTACAAAATAACATATCACAGATCTTAGAACCATAGTCGGGTCCTACAAAATAACATACCACAGATCTTAGTATCATATTCGGGTCCTACAAAATAACATATCACAGATCTTAGAACCATATTCGGGTCCTAAAAAATAACATACCACAGATCTTAGTACCATATTCGGGTCCTACAAAATAACATATCTCACATGACCTGTGACCTGTGTGTGTGTGTGTGATCTGTGGATCTTAGAACCATATTTGAATGGCCTGTTGGTCTAGTAGTTAGTGGTCCTGATTGCTATACCGGAGGTCGTGGGTTCGATTCCCACCCAGGACAAAAGTTTGTGTGATGAGCACGATCATTTGTTCTGTATCTGGGTGTAATTTATCTATATATGTATGTATTTAGAAATATATAAGTATGTTTATCAGTTGTCTAGTACCCATAACACAAGCTCTGCTTAGCTTGGGACTAGACGGCGTTGTGTGATAATTGTGTAATATTATTATTCCCTTTATTTATTTTTTATATACATATTTTGTACATTATAAATATTTTTCAAAACACATAAAAAAAAAACATTTAAAAATATAAAAAATAGCAGTCCGCCGGTGTCGGGACAGGGTCCAAGCTACCGGTGGTTAGGGCTCCAGAGAGAGGAACCTCCTCACAATGCGAGCCGTATCGAGGAGCCTTCTGTATCAGGCCCTTGATCCAACCGCGCAACGACAGTTTCGACAGGTGGTCGTCTAGACTTTTGGCCATCAGACCATTGGCGGTAACAACAATCGGCACAATGATAGCCGAGTCCACATTCCACATGTCGACAACCTCGTGTGCTAAGTCGAGATATTTGATTTGTTTATCTTTCTCAGCTTTCACGAGGTTCTCGTCATGCGGGATGGTGACATCGACTATCATTGCGCGGCGCGCTAATCGGTCTATCACCACTATATCCGGCTTATTGGCTACAATAGTCCGGTCAGTAATGATAGACCGATCCCAGTACAACGTGACATGATCATTTTCGAGAACTGGGTCGGGCACATACCTGTAATACGGTACCTCTGAATACACTAGGTTGTATTTCAAAGCAAGTTGTTGGTGAATAATCCTGGCTACTTGGTTGTGCCTGTGCAAGTACTCGCCGTTAGCCAGACGAGAACAACCAGAGATAATATGTCTGATAGACTCACCCGGACGATGGCATGCCCGACACACGTCAACCGTCCCGTCCTTCATTATATATCTCCGGTAGTTATTCGTCAAGATGACTTCGTCCATAATTGCACAGATAAAACCTTCAGTTTCCCCAAAGAGATTGCTGAAACGTAGCCAGGCCACGGACGCTGCAAAATCTACATCAGACTCATGAAGAGCCCGATAAAAGCGCCCGTGGAGCTCCTTACTTTTCCATACTTCCTTGCGGTCATCAGTTGTAAGTACAACAGGTTTGTGCCAGTTCTCTTTAGCCATGGACAACGGGGTGAGTCCCTTGTCCACTGCGACCACATCGCGGTGCATACCCACATCGGTTTTATGAAAGTATTCTCTGAGGCTGCACACCTCGCGGTTATGCAGGGTCTTCGCGTTTAAAAAACCTCGACCTCCACACTTCCGCGGGATGTACAGTCTCATTACAGACGACCGTGGGTGATGCATCCGGTTTGCTGTCAACAGTGTACGGACCCGCCTATCCAGAGCGTCTAACTCGGTCTGCGTCCATTTGAGTATGCCGAAAGAGTACATTAAGACCGGCATGACCCAACCATTGAAGGCGCGCACCTTATTTCCACCTGACAGAAGGCTATTTAATACCTTCTTCAGGCGGCCAAAGAAGCGCTCCTTCAACGATTGCTTCATGTCAGCAACGTTAATGCCTAAAGCTTCCGACATACCCAAATACTTGTAGGTTTCGGTCGAGGAGAGAGATCTAAGGTGTATGGAATCTGAGAATTGAATCCCCTCAGATTCCATAATCTCTCCTCGTTTTACATGCATGACTGCACATTTATCCACACCAAATTCTATCCTGATGGCACTACTGAAAGTTTCAGTTACCTTCAGTAGTTCCATCAGTCGTAACTTGTTGGGGGCAATGAGTTTCAGATCATCCATGTAAAGAAGGTGAGATAGAACCTGACCATCTTTTCTCAACCGATAGCCCAAACCTGATTCCTCTAGCAATGTGCTTAGAGGATTCAGGGCTAAGCAGAACCAAAGTGGACTCAGACTGTCGCCCTGGAATATTCCCCGTTTAATCCATATAGGCTCATCGTCCCTCCAGATTGATCGACATCCTGGATAGCGAAGGACTGTGTTCCATTGCCCCATACATGACTCAAGGAAGGTGCGTAGAGTTGCATCTATTTTATACAACTCCAACACCCTCATGAGCCAAGTATGTGGCACAGAGTCATAGGCCTTCTTATAATCTATCCAGCATGTCGACAAATCCTTGCGGGATCGACGAACCTGTTGGCTTATGGTCATGTCGATGAGGAGTAGCTCCTTAGTACCGCGAGACCCGTTCCTACATCCATTCTGAGAGGAAGACATAATTGAGTTACTATCAACGTGTTGGTTAATTTTCGTTCTCAGAATGGATGTAAGAAGTTTATAGATCGTCGACAAGCATGTTATCGGTCTATAATTCTTGGGTTCCGCAGTACTACCTGTCTTATGGAGCAGATGGGTAACGCCAGTTGTTAGAAACTGAGGTAGCGACCCAGACTCTAAGGATGATTGGAATTGAGATGCCAGGAGCGCGTGTGAGCTGCTATACCATTTTAGCCAGAAGTTTTGCAGTCCGTCCGGCCCTGGAGACTTCCAATTCGGTAATGGACGGACTGCTCTGGCTACATCTATTGGGCTAATGATTACCTTTTCCATTTCTGGTATAGCTTCGCACACGCGCTCGACTTCACGCATCCAACCATCCTCAGTGTGACAGACGGGCACCGACCAAATATTGCGCCAGAAAGCATTCGTGGCGACAGCATCTGGGCGGGTCACGTCGGTCACATTTTGTTCAGGTCGCTCCCAAGCTCTGTATACCCATCTCTCATCGCTCTGGAACATGCGATTCTGCGAGTACCGGTCGACTCGCCGCTTATACCGTCGAATACGGCTGGCCCATGCACAAACTTTCTGCTTCAGGAAGTCGATGCGCTCCGTGACACGAGATAAGTATTCTCGAGGGCTGATTCCAGTCCCCGAAAACGCTCGCCTCACGTAGCGCATCACACGTGGTCGTGTATTGCCCTCCCTGAAGCAGTATAGTTTACCAATGAGCGCTCTGGCCCCATCAATACGCTTCTCAATCCTACATTGCCAGGCAGGTGCGGCAGGATTTGGTCGAGTAGCTCCGTCATAACTTGGTAGTTTTATGTTAGCTAAACGACATGCCGCAATAGCCCCGCAATAGAGGATCGAGTGCGTATCAGCGAGGTTTACGCTGCTCTTGAACACATTCTCAAGCAGCGAGTCCAGAGCACACACTAGCGCCCTATTTTTTTTTGTGCATGGCTAACCGGGGAAGACGAGGTCTAAGATCTATCGGAGTCGATCTGTACTCGCGGAGTGCATCCTCCAGTGCGCTCCTCAGTCGATCGTTGCACTGGCTACTTACTGTGACAACCCTATCATCTGCTTCTTTATCAACATGATTAGACTGCGGTAGAATTGCATCTGTAGCTCGTGGTGCCGCAGTCTGTGTTTGTATTGGAGTAGAGACGATACGGTTGCTCAGTACCTCTGAGCGCAGCCTATCAAGTGCGGCGTCATCCAATCTGTGATTTCGTTGGATAACCCGCACCTGATCCGACAATCGTTGGGTCGTGACGTTGACGGTTGGTTCCAGTTCCTGAAAAAGAGACAGCATCCTAACACGGTACGCAGTGAGGTTAGTTCCCCCCTCTGTAGACCCGTAATATGCGCGCATGACGTTCTCATTCATTGACTGAGTCCATCTCATGCACTGCACACAACCACCGGCAGCGGGGACCCGGCTCGGGGCCGGTTGGCCCCTAGATCCCAAGCTCCTCGGTGGCCGGCCTCTTCCCGGCCGACGTACAGGTGTTGGCGACGTCGGCGGGGAAAAATACTCGTCGCTCGAGCTCGACGCAACTGCAGCCGCCGGTGACACTGGTGATTCGAAGTCCGGCGACGGCGAGGCGGAGCTGAGCGGCGAGCCCGGGGGTGGATGTCGTGCGCGTCGGGCAGCTGCTCTAGTTAACATATTAACCCATTTCTTTCAATTCATTCCATTTCTGAGATTTCTTGTTGATTGTTGGGACGTCGTCGATGACAGACGTCATTCGGTTTTTTTCTCTTCTATATTATTTATTTATATGGTTATGGTGCGGATTTCTTTTGGTTTTCTTATTGTATTTTATTAGGCTTCTTTTGTAGTAAATTGTATCACAGTTTACAGGTAAAAAGTACGGGTTTATTAAATTTAAAATGGAATAGAAAAAAATATGACTTATGTTGCTAGAGTGTTGCCAGGTTATATTATTATTATTATTATATTATTATTATTATGACATCTAGACCATTGAATTTGTTTCGCTCAGGAGTAGGGTAGCCAGCCTTTCAATATTTTACAGGATGCAGTTTTGGAGTTGTGCGCAGGAATTAAATGACTTGATTCCGCCATCATCTTTCTAACATCTTTTCCATTCTCTTACGCGTTTCGCCTCGTCGTTTATACCGCGTACATCGAAGGATTGGAACAATTTGCCTGCTGCGGTCTTCCCGTCCGATTATAATTTAGATGTCTTCAAAGCTAGAAAGAATAGGCTCTTAATGAACTAGTGTGATTCACCATCAACGATGGCATCACTGCTTACCTGATGAGGTGGGATCGCAATCAAGCACTGGTTTATATCATGAAAAAGTATATGAGTGCGAGGCAAAAATAAACATTTTTTTAATTCTTTCAAATGTTTGGTTGAAGGAGAAAGAAGTTCGTAGAGTGCGTTGGATTTGTTGGTCACACTTACACTTACATTGTTTATTTGTATGTACATTCTACGTTCTGGGTCTACACCATCTTAAGTTCGACTGGTAGAAATTGCCTAAGGCATTAAGTCCGCCTTTGTACAGTATTTCTTACTAGTGCACAAAGTTTTATAAGAAAATCTTTTAGCGATAAATACTTTCTGAAATTCATATAAAACCCCCAGTTGTGTAATCTCAAACAATTTATAACAATTTTTGACCATACTTGAAGCAGACTAACAAAAAAACTTGGCCACAACGCATTCACGATTTCGTCTGGAAGTACCTATCTTTACAATTCAATTAATTTATTTCAAGTAACTATAACCATAACCCATGGAATTTTAACAAATGTTACACATTACTGACAAATAATAATAATACAATAAAAATCATAATAAATGTCAAAAATTAAAAATACAATAATACAATAGGTTATCATAATTATGAACTAAACTTATTACCCCTATTAAATTATAATATTAAATATATTATTTTTATTTTTTTAGGTAGGACAATCATCTTATGACATTTCCAGCTCTTGGGCGGAGCGACAGGGCGTGTCAGACTTTTACTGACTAATAACCCACTCCTGTTCCTTATTTGCTATTGTTCCAGGGCCCCGGGAATCTCTTTCGCTTCACCCATGGCCCCAGTAGGCTTTGACCCTGCTGGCCTACGGTTGCTGACATTTCTTTGAGGCGCGTGTGGAACACCATGCGCCGTGCATGCCGACGGCATGGACTCGGTCCGGAAGGTTACCGGACAACTGGGGCGCAAGGGCCATTGCCTCGCGCGTGCGACCGCCTCCTTTGCTTGCATTACTGCTTCGCAGAACACTGCCACTCCTCCGGGCTCCGGACCACGGCCTGTACCAAAGTCCGGCGCGAAAGATCGCTGCCACCGAGCGCCCCCACTGCTCTGCCCAGGCGAGGCACACCTCTACCGTATGCTCTACCGTGTCCTCCGGGCGGTCCACACAATGGTGACACATCTGCTGTTGATAATATAAAAATTGGTCATCATCATCATTTCAGCCGAAAGACGTCCACTGCTGGACATAGACCTCCCCCAAGTGTCACCACAATGAACGGTCTTGTGCGTCTCGCATCCATCGGACAATCGGAAATTGGTCGTTGAACAAAATATCCCTGTTATTATATTGCATAAAAATATATGCAGGGCTACCACTGCTCCTATGAAATAGAAGCAGTGGTAGCCCCGAGTTAAGTTGTAGTTAGTGGGTTGAAACCTACCTAGGCACATTACTGTGAATAATTTATTTCATCACCACTACTCACAAAACTATGAAGTAAAACATCTTGAGAAAATTTAGAACAACTGCACTGTACTGGGCCCGTGTTTTGAATAACAATTCATTCCCTGTCCTAAAAAAGAGGCCTGAGTCCCAGCAGTGGGAAAATTATAATACTAATTGTTTTATGTTTATGTTATAAATAGAAATATACAAAGAATATACTGGTGAAGGTTTTTTTATACCGAAGAATGGTATTATTTAATTCTCTGTATTCAATAGAAAGCCGGACTCCCGTCCATATAGATGGCGTTACATAAAGGAATTTTAAACCGTCTAGATTCTAGAGAATACTTTTGCACCAGACAAACACTATCTAAAATAGATTTTAAATTCAGAGACCGGTTTCTTAAAACTATTCCAGCTATTTACCATACTCTTGTAAGAGTAAAAGGGAAGAAAATATGCAAATTGACTGCAAAAAGGTTGCGTTCCATCGCGACACTTGTTGCATACGCAAAATCTACTTTTAAATTAGCATTCTAAGGTTGATTTTCAGTTGTAGATTTATGAGTTATGTTACCTTTTATAAGTTTGAAAGTTTTGCCCATTGTTACAACTTCATTTGCTTCTACGTTCCCTTTATTCTTTTTCGAATATTGATTCAAAGTGCCTCGTAAGTCGGAATGCGGGGAATTTTTACGATTTGCCACCAGAATATGAGCAAAAAGCATTATACTGTCAATTGTTTTGTTTAGAAGTATTATTTGTGGGCTACAGTGAAATATATGGCTTTGGTTTTGTTAAGTGAAGTACGCCGATTTGCTGTGGACTCCTCTCTGCTCTTAGCTTCATTGCCGTGGATACAAAATAAGCTCTATCCTCCTGTTTTAAGGTTCTTTTGCGCAAAGCAATGACAAGATTTCTCATCTTTCTCCTACATCCTTTCCCGAGCATGTTGCTGTTGTTGCTCTTGCTAATTCCCTCCTATTAATTTTATAGATAGACTCACGCTTGACCGCTGTTTCACATGATGGTAATCGATGATGTGGTCGACGATGGAGCACACCTGGTACTGCTACTAGTGCTAGTTGCTATTACTGTACTAGTCAGAAGAAAATGTGATACATGTCTTGCCTAGGACCAATGTAATAATTAACAATTTATTGGACTTAAACATCTAGTAAAAGCAAACACAAACAACAAAAAGAAAAATTAGAGAGTAAGAAAAGTTATTGTCAGAAGTATTTACAATGGATTCTGGTACCCGAAGTTAGCTTTGACTTGTGTTAAGGGTACCAGAATTCTCATGTCAGTTTTACATATTAAAAGTTACATTAGAAGGACTATCACGTTACCCAGTTACTGGGTTGAGGAGGTTAGATATCAGTTGCTTCTGAGGAATCGTTTTAAAGAGTTATTGTTGCCTTGGAACGCAAATGACTACTGAAGGACACAGCTAGGTTTTAGCCAGTAAAAGTCTGTCTGTGTAAATTTTACGGTCTGTTCACGACTTCGGTCTTAGCGGCGAGCGGCGCGGCGAGCGGCGCGGTGAGCGGGGCGGCATCAGTAAGCGGGCGCCGGCGCCGGGCGCTATAAGCGGCGTCTCGTGACGTGCTTTTCAAACATTTTCATACATTTGTTCTTACTCCCCCCGCACCGCGCTTAGCTACCGCCCACAGCGGCAAGGTCGTGAACGGGCCGTTAAAGCGGGAGAAGTTATTTAATGATTTCCCATCTCAAAAAAAATACCTATTAGTCGCCTCAAGTACAAAAAGTAGTGTAGTAGTTTAATATATAAAAATCTTGTTTCACGATGTTAGTCATCGAACTACTTCGAAACGTCGATAGGCCTATTGTTCACGGACGCGTAGCTTCATAGATTTGTCATTCACTATACTCCTAGTGTACGCATGCAAAGCTCGGTTTAAAACCATGAAATTCAGTCGACGAAGCGGCAGCGTCGTGCCGTCATGTTGCGTCTATGAAGCTACGCGTCCAGGGACAGTAGGCCATACTTTTGTACGTAAGCTATACACAGGCGTACACCAAGCGTATAATGACGAAACGCTTAAATGAAGCTGCGCGTTCGTGGACAGTAGGCCTAAGTCTACAATGATGATTTCGTGCAAGCGGCGTAACAAGTTCTTGGTTCCAGAATCTGCCACTACAATTACTAACAGCACTTATTATTAATTTGCCAACAAAACTCAAACACTAACAAACTCCAGCATCTGCAAATTGCGTGGGTCACCGTAATAAAGTTATCGGAGCAGTGATTCGGCGGGGGTCCAATTGTGGCCCATCGCCTCGCAACGGGGCCCCCGCGTTAATGGAGCCGCACCATTATGCTATTAGCTATAAACGCATTATGACTATGTGCTTGAGTGAATTGTTTTTATATTGATATTTTGTGCGAGTTAATTTTTGTGGTGGATGGTGTAAGTGGTTTGAGGGTTTTATTTGAGTTGGAGGTTATTGAGAGATTGCTGCTCGTTAGGCAAAATGTTTAATCATTTCTTCGTGAATATGAGAACGGAGCTTTTACAGTTTAGCCTAAGCAAATATTCCACACCTATCGAAAAATCTTGTCCCAGCAAAAGTATTTTTAAATACACTTATTCGAAAACCCGCTCTTATCTCACCGCTTTTAGGCACGCAATAAACTTTTTTCCGCACTAGTGCAGAAAAGTGCGTATGCTCTCCCCGCCGCAATTTTACTACATTTATCAAATCAGGCTGGGCGCGCGTCGTCGCCTACGAGTTACCGGTCAACCCCCATTTATTCATGTCTTCGTAAGTGTATCGAAAAAAGTCGTTTGATACACGTGCAAATTTGACACTGCAGCCCTCGGCTCCATAACACACTCGCCTACAGCTCGTGCGAATTCCGCCTCGGTCGCAATGACAATCTTTCTGCACTTTTATTAAAATAGTACTATAATAATAGTAGCAGTTTGGTAGTTTTTTTAGTAGTAGTATTTTTTTATGTATCTGTATTTGTTCTTTTAATTTTAAAGTGTTTGTGTGGACATAGAAAATATATATTTTTTTTAATATTGATTTGCTCGCGCTTGACTACTATCTCACCTGATGTTAAGCGATAATGTAGTCGATGATGGAGCACGCTTGCCTATAAGTAACCTACTTAATCTTGACTTAAATACTTCTAAGTTGTAGCTATTAGCCCCCCTAGCCAAGTTACAACCGTTTTGTTTCGATTCTCTTTTCGTTGATTGCTTCGAGTCGGCTACGCCTCCACTCCTTAACTGTACATACGTACAAGGAATGAGTTCCCAAAACGTTTTGTACACATGGGTTGATGACGTACGACGTGTGAGTCGATTGACCTATGGAATATAAACATAAGTATAATCAGCCTTAAAATGTTCCCACTGTTGGGACTCAGACCTCCTCACTAGGAGAGGGAAAGGGCTTTAATCCACCACGCGGATCCAGTGCGGATTGGTGGATGAATTCTTAGGTCTAGGACATGCCGGTTTCCTCACGATGTTTTCCTTCACTGTTTTGGGACCAGTGGTAATGAAATAAATTATACAAAGTATTAGGTATGCCTGGATGGGCTACCTCTGCTCTACATTGAATATTTTTTTCTTCTTAGTGTGCACTCTTGACAGAGTGATCGTGGTCATGTCTCGGTCGAGTCTTGCGCCACCGCCTCTCTCGCGATACGGCCAGCTCTGTGTTTGGCGGCTTGGGAGTTATTATTAATGCTGCAGTGTGTCACAGATTTGATGAGGTCCGTCCACCGTGTTGGAGAGCGTCCACGTGATCTTTTGCCTTCGACTTTCCCTTGCACCACCAATCGGTCCATCGTTCCAATCGTTACGGGTGATATGGCCGAAGGAGAATGGAATGGAGGCATAGAATATATCGTAAAGGAACTTATCCAACAAATTGTGACGTTTTTAGTTCAATTATCCAATCCCACTTGGTTTCTCAACACTGGCACAGTCGCAATTGATCAGCCGATTCTGTCATCGATTTCTAGATTGATATCGTTAAGGAAAACGTCGCGAGGAAATCTATCATTAGACTTTATAGACTTAGCCTCAATACTTCATAACTAATAGCACCACAGGTAGCTAATTATCTACTCTAATTGAATACAAGTTAGAAATCATTTATTTATGGGATGATTTATCTGTTGATCTTATTTTGCAAACAGTTTTAAATTTTACAAAACATAATTATTATTAATACTGTAATATGAAAATATTGTAAACAATCATTTTTTTAAAAGAGTAACCATGGAGTTTCTTGCCGGTTCTTCTCCATAGGAAACGACCAATTTGGAACCGTGCACTAGCTTCTGACGTTTTATAAGTCCCCATGTAGGCCTATGTGAAACAAAAAATTTTGACTTTGACTTTGAATTAGTATTAGCATTATCAGCCTTATAATGTTCAAACTGCTGGGACTCAGGCCTCCTCTCTAGGAGAGGGAGTGGGCCGTAATCCAACACGTGGGCCCAGTGCGGATTGATGTCTGTCACATATGTCTTCGAATTTTTGGTTCTAACAAGACGGTTTTCTCACAATGTTTTCCTTCACCGTTTTGAGAGCAGTGGGGATTAAATAAATGACACAAAATAATGTGCCTGCCTGAGTTTTAGCCCGTGACTTAAAACTTGTAACCACTACCACTACATCCCAGTTGTCACTGGGCCACAACTGTTCTCGTGTTTCTCTCGGTATTAACTTTGTGAACAGCTGTATTTCTTAAGTGTTGCAAAGCGAAATCCAATGACCGTAGGCTTGGGTTTGAGGACGACGAGCAATTGGTAGCTCGCCGTTTGTCCGTCCGGTAAGGACTAGGCCTGAGTCGACAGCGCATAGCGTACCACGTGAACCTCAAAGAGATATCAGCAAAACTGAGAGGACCCAGTAAGACCGATGCCTGCTACGGTTGCGATAACATTTGAAAGAGTGACCGCAGGTCTAGAACGGTAAAGGCAAATGAAGGACACAGGTGGGATTTAGTCAGCAAAAGTTCTCCCTCTCAACGTCCAGCTGGAAAAGTCATTTGTTGACTTTGCATCTCAAAAAAAGACGATAGGTGTACCTATAGCACCACGTTATACTTTGATCACTTAGGTATATTGGGGACCAGCCTATTTTCATCAACCATTCACAATTCCCGAATACTAGGCTAATTACATATAGAAAACCCAGTGATGATTTGGACTAATGAACCGTTAGAGGCATTTCGCATATTGTTATTATATGTAGCCTGTACTGTCCCACTGCTGGGACTCCCACTACTCCATTCCTTCGATTGATTCCGGCTCTGGGCCTCTTTCTGCCAATTCTTAAGTCGTACCGCCTTCTCTTACGTGGTCACATGACAAAACATTACAGGTCCAGTTTCAAAATTTACAAAAATATCGCTAATTGACTAACGTGAAAAATAAATCCAACAAACCTTAAGGGCCGACGCTGCGTTTAAGCGGGCACCCGCGTGGTCCAATACTAATGTGCTCCGTCGTGTCGCGGTGACCCGCGCCACCCGTCCCGGGGTGCCGCGCCCCGCGCCCCTTTTGCTACGTAATAATACATTAAGTTTCTCCATCGACATGACTACATGCACACCGTTAAAGTTGAAATAGCGACATTGCGCAGGTAATAATCCGGTTTCCACTACGGAGACCGCCGCGCATGAAACACGCGCGACGTCACGCGACGGGTACCCGCACGGGCGCCCGCTGAACACAATGTTGGCCCTAAAAGCATTTGTCCAAGTTTCAAAAGAGGTACTCTTAAATGATCTAAATGGATGAAAGCAATTCGAAAGCAAAGTCACTTAAAATATTATTAAATAACTTCCGTCGCTCTGCGTGGAGCGAGATATCTGACTTTTACTGACTAAAATCCACCTGTGTTCCTTCAGTTGCCCTTTGCGTTCTAGGGCCGCATTAACTCTTTCTGACAATCCGGCAGCCCTGAGTGAGATATATGACTGACGTGCTATATCAATTCATATCAGAAAGTTATCAGCTCGGTTCAATTATAATGACACCTCAGGCATCTTCTTGACAAGCTGAGCCAACAATAATCTGTGTTAATTGCCCCATTAAAATTATAATTAGGAACTTATTGAGCAATTTATTGACTACAAGCACCCATTGTATAGTAGCATTGACATTTACGTCCTCAATTTCCTCACTGACAGACAAACAGTCAGACAGATGCCAAACAGTCATATTCTACAAACTTAACACTAAAATTTGCAAGCGATACCAATAGACGGGCTTGTACGACCGAACAATATTTTATTAACCCCTCAATGGACTCATAATAACTGTTTAATAGACACCGATTTATCTCGAGAAGAAAACCAAAATAACTTGCGTCTTTGTGAAAAATATTCACGCGATCTTCAACCTTATTGCTTAGTAACAAGGGCTATGGTAATGATGGGAGAGGGTCGATGAAACTGACATGTCGATATAAGAGTCATATCATCGTCATATTTGAATCGCGTGCCATGATTCGGCAGAATCGATCAAAGCAACGCCGGACCACCAGAGACTCCGCGTCCTATTAGAGATTATTAAAGGTTATCGATAGATTTGTCGACTAGTTGAAAGGTTATTGAGTAAGTAAAAAAATAAGTAATAAATTATCACTAAAAGATAATTATTAGATTTCGTTAATGGTTTTGTTTGTTTTGTATTTTCTGTGTCGAATCGTGATGTAATTGTTTTATCTTTTAGTACCGTTGTGTTGTAAATATTATGATTGGGTTTGACTAATTGGTAATAAAAGCTAGCTTATCAACATTTATAAGGAAAATTAATGATACATTTCTACAACAAGCAAAATTTTCTAACATATTTTTCCTTGATCAATCTAAACGTCGATATCGACAGTAGTTCATCCCTATAATACTTAAAAGCGTTCTCAAGAGGCACAATCAACACACATTGAATATTTCTTTGTATCGCCGAGTGATTTATTGATTGCGTCTCTGTCAACACCGGCTGGCATTTTACACCAAGTTGAATACTTCATTTGATCCGGATTTTTATCGATAATAAAATCCGATCATGATTCACATCACTCGTTAAGTGTATTTAGTAACAAATGATTTGATCGTGTTCGTCGAGTACTTTCGAATTTTATACTATAATACTTTCTTTCATTTGTGATAGATATGAATTTGCGCTTATTTTTAATTTATCACTTGTGATGGGCAGTCTACGGTGACTATTAATATTCATTTAGTCATGTTCAACAGTGTCAAAATCAAGCAGCGTTCAACAAAAATGGTGACTCATTTGAACAGCAGAAACTATGATGTATCTTTATAATATGTTGATTGTCGATACAATTTATTCAGGATCTGTCAAGATGATCTTTGCGAGTAATTCAAAAGTCATTAGGTACCCAAGTTTTTTTCATAGTCAATTCTGCGAACCTTCGTACAAAAATGTTGCAACATTGGACATTTTTGTACGAAGGTTCGCAGAATTTCATTTGGTTCATTTTGGTAAGTGTTAAATGATCTAATTCTAAATGTAAAGATATAAGACACAAAGAATCAATCAAGACAATCTCTATCCATTCTGGGTTGCCTGGAAGAAATCGCCGAGTGCGATAAGGCCACCAATTGTATGTTTTATTTCTTGTATTATAAGGTTTATATTTGTATATTTGTAATCTTGGTATGCAATAAAGTATATATAAATAAATAAAGAAAGAAAATTAAAAAAAAGTGCGAGTCAGACTCACGCACGAAGGGTTCCGTAACGTCTGTAACAAAAAAAAAAAACACATTTTTGTATCGGAGCCCCACTCAAGCATTTATTTTATTCTGTTTTTAGTATTTGTTGTTATAGCAGCAACCGAAATAAATCATCTGTGAAAATTTTAACTATAACAAAATGTGTAGTTATCATGGTTCATGAGATACAGCCTAGTGAAAGACAGATGGACAGTGGAATCTTAGCAATAGGGTCCCGTATTTCCCGAATATTTACCTTTTGGGTGCGGAAACCTAAAAAGCAAAGAATACAATTGTGTGTCTTACGGCTGCACCAAAATAGGTCCAGTACAGCATGAATGCTGGAGAACTAGTGCCTGACGCTGGTTTCTAACTGACCCTCTTAATGTAGGTGTAAATTGTCCAGGGTAGCCCAAGAAATTCAAATTTTCTTAAGTTTTTTGTATTTAGTGTAAACTTTTATGTTGATTAAAATGTAATATGCGATCGCAACACGTATTTATTTATTATTATCATTAAAAACATCAATACAACCCTTTTCAGTCCTAACCTAACCCCTAATGACTTTTTCGTGTAGAAGCCATTCTTCCATCAATAATACTACTATAATATTTCACAGTAGGCCTTATAATGCTCCCACTGTTGGGAGTCAGGCCTCCTCTCTAGGAGAGGGAATGGGCCGTAATCCACCACGCGGGCCCAGTGCGGGTTGGTACCATAATATTTCACAGCTGTTACACAACGCCATCTAGTCCCAAACTAAACAGAGCTTGAGCTATGAGTACTAAATAACTGATACTACTGACTTACATATTTCTAAATAACAGGTGTCTCAAAAGTAAGTTCACATTTGCTTATCTTATTACGCGAAAGCAACTATTCTGAGGGGCGCGGGGGGTATGTCAGTCGGTAGTCTGGCTCTTGGGAATTTAGTCGCTATGGAGCGTTTCTCTGGTGCGGACCGTGCGTTGTGCGTACGTGAGTTTTACAAAAACGGTAATTCGGCGACTGTAGCGCGTAGAAAATTCTGCAGTATTCGACATATTCGTCACTTAAATGATGCGCCTAGCACTCGTCTCATTGCAAAATGGGTTGAGAAGTTTGAAGAGACTGGGTCAACTCTGGAGAAACCAAAATCTGGGCGACCAAGAACATCAAGAACAGCCGAAAACGTGGACAGTGTTACTCAGTCTATTCGAGATGATCCAAACCTCTCGATTCGGAAGCGTGCTGTTGCTTTAAATGTGCACAGATCTTCATTATGCCGCATTTTACACAAAGATTTAAAGCTGCACCCGTACAAAATTCAGTTAGTGCAAGAACTGAAGCCTCAAGATGCTGGTCAGAGGCTTGCCTTTGTAAATCAGATGATTGAGCGCTTTCCAACGTTCACCAACATCTTGTTTTCCGATGAAGCCCATTTTCACCTGAATGGGCATGTAAACAAGCAAAATTGTCGTTACTGGAGTGCAACCAACCCAAAACAAAAACATCAGAAACCGCTACATTCACCCAAAGTCACCGTATGGGCAGCGATGTCGGCGCGAGGAATTATCGGCCCTTACTTTTTTGAAGATGGAAGGGGACGCACACTCACAGTGAATTCAGAGCGTTATGTGGAGATGTTAGACGAGTTTTTCGTACCCCAACTGCAAAACTTTCCTGGTTACAACCAAAGAACATGGTTCCAGCAGGATGGAGCAACTTCACACACGTCCAACAGATCTCTGCCTCGAGTTCGAGAAATTTTTCCGAACAAATTAATCTCCAGGCGAGGTGACATAAATTGGCCTCCACGGAGTCCCGATTTAACGCCTATGGATTTTTTCCTGTGGGGTTATGTCAAATCAAAAGTTTACGCTAATAAACCGACTTCCCTGGCACAATTAAAAGAAAATATCCGTCATGAAATGGCAGCCATCACGGAGACTACCTGCCGAGCTGTCATAGGCAATTTTAGTGCCCGACTAAATGAATGCCGAGAGCGCAACGGTTTACATTTGGACGATGTTATTTTTAAAAAATAAATTCCCAAACAGTGTACTTCAATATAAAATAAACATTTTTTCAATAAAGCTAAGACTTTTCTTTTAAAAAAAGATTTAAATGTGAACTTTCTTTTGAGACACCTTGTACATACATATTATAGATAAACACCCAGACAGATTAAATGATCATGCTCATCACACAAACATTTGTCCTGGGTGGGAATTGACCCCACGGCCTCCGAAATGGCAGTCAGAGCCATTGACCACTGCCATGGAGCATCTACCTTAAAACAAGTTATATGTCATAGTATTCACTGTGTCAATAAATAGTAGAAGTGTGGTGGGCCCGCAGCCCAACGAGTCGCGGGCTTGCGGACAATGAGCAATGGGTAGCTGGCCTCCGCTTGTCCTGTAAGGACCGAGCCGCTTCAACAATAATGGTATAAAGTCCTAACTAGACCCCTCTAGAACTTTATGCACTTATAAAATATCACGAACTGGCCAATTAGCTAGCGACGATTCGACATTCCTATCTAAAGAACATAATATACCTACCGTTTAAAATGCAATAAAAACAAACGCACTATTATAGATCTAATGCACTTTCTTCACATAGCATGTACTTAGCGACAGCTAGAAGAAAACCCACCTTTATACAATTTCCACAATGGGTGGTCCCATATTACAGGAAAGAATTGCATTCCTATTTAACAGTGCATTAATTCTGCACTAGTGCTACTATGCTATGTGGAAAATGTGAGACTGGCTAAAAAATATGGCCGTCATGGTTGCGAGTGTCGTGATAGCCCAATGGTTAAGGCACCCACCTCTCATGCATGAGGTGATGAGTTCAAAACCGGGCAAGCACCAATGTGAATTCTTCAATTATTTTACTTTTACAATACTTTTCTAAGTTTATCTAGCACATTACTGAAACCCCGAGTCTTGTCATTCGTAGGTCTTTGACAGTAGTTACAGGTAATCAGGCGCCAGAAAGTCTGAACATCAGTCTATCCAAGGAGTATCGTGTGGCGCAGTAACGGGTGTAGAGGACTGATAGGCAGTCGCTCCATGCAAAAGATGGGTACTAAGCCGCATCCGAAAACTGGAAGCCGTTAGGGCTATATTTGGCCGGGACACTATGGCGGCGCGACCAGTTGCGCCGCCATGGTGTCCCGGTGAAATATAGCCCTTTCATAAGATAGATTTTCAACTTACATACTCTTTGGTGGGGGTGTCACTAGCGTCCGAGCTGGTCGCGCCACCAAATTGGTTGCGCAACCAAACGGACACCAGGTGAGTAACTGTCTATAGAGCTGTATACATTTTGTTGGTAGCGGCGACTGGTCGCGCCGCCATGGTGTCCCGGTGAAATATAGCCCTTATGGTCGGCTTGTTAGGAAAATACTAGGGATATGATAACTGTTTGCGATCCTTGAAGTGGATTGGGTACAGAGGTGTAGTTAAGTAGGTATAGTTGTACTATCTGGCGCACGCAGGTTGGTCTTTTGAATGTATGTCTGGAGGCGATCGACGGCGGTGACCTCTGGCGTCCGGCTATGGGAAGTTCGAATCGGAATAAGCAGCAGTAAATGATAAATGATATTTATTTTGCAAATAGGTTTTTAAATTTTATAATACACACGTCATTTTTTTCGTCAATGTAAACTAGATGAGGCCAGTGTTTCCTGCTGACTACCCTGAAAAGAAACATCGAAATAAACTCAGAGGTCAAAGTCTCTTTTAAAGTCCATACAGCAAACATGTAATGCTCAATCATATGAGAACCATGCAGATTGGTTTCTGAGATGGACTTTTGAGAAAAGAAACACACAGATTTGAATGGACCTGTCCAGTCAGTGCAAACTAGCATTTGTTAGTATTCGTGTAGCTAAACTCAAGACTACTAAGGAGCTCAACGCAGTAATGTCAGCAAAGGGAATACCTGAAACCGTGAAGTAGAGGATATTCTCACGTCCCAGGCACCGCCTCAGGATACGCCCCGGGCATCGGGATTTGCAAGGCGATGCCCAGCCATCCGATGCGGGCCAAGCCAGATACTGAGACTTAAGCAAACGGGCCGAACCAACGAGGTGGAAAACCATCAAGTAACTTCTCCCGTTCTGGGTGAAGCGAGAAGGCGTTTTAAACTTTTATTGAGTATCAGTATTCCTTCAGTTGCCCTTTGCATTCCAGGGTCATGGCAAGTCTTTCGAACATTCTCGCAGCCCTAGATGATGTTTTTCCAAATACCCACAAATACACTGTATACATTTGCATACCCTTATCTTCATCTAATAAATTAAAACTAGTAGCTACAAAGAACACATTATCTATGCACACGTCAAAATTTAAATATCCGTTTCGAAATACCATAAATTATAGAAAAAAATTGTGTTACGTGAGTAATTATCGCGCGGCATACCTTTGAAGATAATATTAATTGCACAGTCACTAGAAGCGTAGTTTTTAATTCATTACTTCTACTTTAAAATAAGTCCAAATGTAAGGGAATATCATGGTTTTGTAGTAAAAAAAAACTAACTACTTAAATATCAATTACATGTTTATCTTTTAAGGAGATAGTAATTTAGAATTAGTGGTAGCAAATTAGGCATCTCTTTTTTTTAGGTGGGAATATCATTTAATGACAAATCTCGCTCTTGGGCGGAGCGAGAGACTTTTACTGACTAAAAACCCACTCCTGTTCCTTCGTTGCCTTCGTCCCAGGGGGCCTGGGGTTTCGTTTTCATGAAATGGCCCCAGTAGGCAAATTAGGCATTTAGTATAATAACAGGAATTAATCATACTTCACACTATATTATAAACCCTAAATTTCTATGTAGATACGAGTATGTGTGTGTGTCCGTAACTTCTTTAGATGTTATTTGGTACACGGGGAGACCACTGTTATTGCAGGACATGGTCTCCCCGTGCTCAGAGGGTAAGTACTTTTTATTATTTTTGTTCTCTTGTGATAAAGGACATTGCTCGTCGTCCATACATAGCTCGCCTAAGATCCAACAGGGAGGTGTATTTACTCTTTGGGTTTTAGATAGTGTATATATTTGATTAAACCTAAATTAAAACAACGTACACTTTTGAGAATTCTGATAAAATCAAAACACTTTCGGATTTTGAGGTTATAATTACGTCAGTAAAAACATTCGGTATGTAGCAATAACTTAGCATTTATTACTGAATGATATTACTACCAAATGTCAAATATTGTCATCTGTCAATTCGTCAACTGTCAGTGTTGATATTATTGCTCGTTTCAAACAGCGCCTTCAATCGAGTTTTTTGATAAGGCTTATTATGGTTCCGCGACATCATAGCGGACTGTTTGTAACTAAAAATCATTATTGTATATCAAGGAATACTGACGCTTGTCTGTGTCAAACTCTTATTAAGAGTGCTGCTACAAAGACTTGGCTGTATGAGCTATAATACCTTTGCCTATTAAAAACCTCAAATTGTTAAGACGGAAGCTAAGGACGAAAGTAAATACTTTTTAAAATGTTTTCGAAATTAAAAAGTGTCCGTTCTATTAAAATATAAGTAATGTATATTATTAAAAAAAACTAGTAATTATAGTAAATATTTCATGCGTGTTGGTTCATAGGCCTTTTTTTACAATGTCCTTTATACCTATTACCATGTGAGCGAAGCCGCTGGCAGAATCAAGCTATTAAAACCTAAATGAGCTTTTTAGACTTTCAGCAAAGTTAAGGAGTGCAAAAAGCCTTTAGGGGAAATTAAGAATTAATTATTAATTAACTAATTACTTTTTTTTATTAAGTTAATATTTTTGTTGCGATGATTACTTGAGTCGTTCAGTTGCCTTTTGCGTTCTAGGGTCATTGTCAGTTTTTCATACCCACAGTCCTAACAGGCATCGGCCCTGTTGGGCCCCTTCCGTTTCTGCTTGGGTCTGGTTCTTACCGGACGGGTAGATGACGATCTACCCGTTGCTCGCCGTCCGCAAACCCGTGCCTACGGTAGCCGGAAATCGCCCTGTTAATCCCGAAGCCCGGGGCGTCTCCATCAGCAGTGACTGGGGCGTGAGGATGTCCGTTCCCTCTGCTTACCTTAAGTCTTTCGGAACCCTGCCAAAAATGATAACGAAAATCATGATCGGGACTTGTCCCACTAATCAGACCATCACCATCACCCTAGCTCCACATAACGGTGGCTCCCACGTTCATAGGTAATTGCCACAGTACACCTCAACGTAATTGTGTCGATCTTTTTATAGGAATGCATTACACGTGTCGCCGCTTTGTAAGTGGCCAGTGTTGGCTGTTAGACTACAATGTAAGACTGATTACATACCGAGTTATTAGGTGTAGTCATTGTCATTCTAGAAAAACTTATCATCAATATATAAGATACTAGCTCCTGCCAGCGGCTTCGCCCGCGTGATACCAGGACTCTCCATACAAACTTTGGAACCCCGTTTCATCCCCTTAGGAGGCAAATTTTGGAAAATCCTATCTTAGTGCTCGCCTACGTCATAAAACGAAGCCTTGTGCAAAATTTGACGTTCCTTAGCGTTGATATGTCAGTCAGTCAGTTTCTCCTTTTATATAAATAGATTTACAATAAGAAATGTGTATGATTTGAATGATTTCATTGAATAATTTCGCTTTATAAGTTACATTATCAATACGCGACAGTGTGACGGTTATTTGTCGTAATTAATGTATTTAAAGCATTTGTTTTGATAAAAACTGGTAAATATGTGTTCACTATTAACCTCGTCAATAGCATTACAAACGAAATATAGTAAAAATGAGTCTACAAGTGATGAATTGTCGAGCCGAGGCCCGGCATCATTTTCCTTTATATACACCTTTAGAGCCTTACCCAACTATGTTATTTTTCTTAAGGTAGGAAATCATTAAATGACTTCTCTCGCTCCAGGGTGGAGCGAGACGGCGTATCAGACTTTTACTGACTAAAACCGCTGCACAAACACCGGCCTCATCTAGTTTAAAAATGACGAAAAAAAAAAATTGACGTGTAAAAGTGTTTTTTAAACCTATTTACAAAATAAATATCATTTATCATTTATCAAACAATCTGGCCAATGGGGCTTCCTCGACTCATCTCAAACATAGTAGGTCACCCTTAGGCAGAGTGCGAGGGCGTGTCAGACGTTTACTGACTAAAACCCAATCCTATGTTCTTTCGTTGCCTTTCATTCTGGGGCCGAGGTTTCCTTTTAGAAGCGAACCCATGGTCCCAGTAGGCTTCGACCCTGCTGGGCCCCTACGGCCGCTGGGCCCCTACGGTGTTCCTTTAGTTGCTCTTTGCGCTAGAGAGCTATGGTGACGCTTTCGAACAATTCTGCAGCATGCCAATTTTACACTATATTCTCAATTAAAATACATGTATTGTTATTGAGGTGGGAAATTATCATATAACTTCTCACACTCTGGTTGAAGTGAAAGGGAATGTCAGACTTTTACTGACTAAAACTCACCTGTGTTCTTTCAGTTACTCTTTGCGTTACAGGGCTGGACGATTCCTTCAAACAATTCCACAGCCAAAATACAAGTGTTTTTTTTTGTGTGACTTGCCTGTGGCGGCCTCGATTCGAGAATCAAAGCCTCCAGCCAGGGCTTACTTGACTAACCTTACAAACTAAGCGACTACACGCTAAGGGTACCCCCTGTGGACGTCGCTTGGCAGCAAGGGACGGGCTGGATCGAACAAAGATTTTATTATTATTAACGGGGAATTTTAAAACTACGGCTCAGCGACGCGGGCTGGCCCTGGCAAGGGACGTGGAGGACGTTGACGGGATTGTCGGCGAACTGTACTGGTTTGCTCTCTTGGAGCAGGGTAATGGGGTCATCGGGGGTGGCGAGAGTATGCCTAGGACGGCGAATCTTGGAGATGCGGGAGGGTTCGTATCGGGCTGCCGAAACTATAAGGGGGTTGCGGTGTTTCACAGCAGTATCGAAGAAACGCTTGCAAAGGCGTTGCATGAACTGCTGGATGGTGGGGATTTTGAGACGATTACGTCTCAAAATCCCCACCATCCAGCATCCCCATATTAATGGGGCACCGAGAAAATACAAGTGTGTCTCTACCGTCCTATAATAAGTGTTGACTTGTAAGAAATGACTCAATTATGGTAAATAAATTCTAGCATTTATCATCACTACGGTTGCAACTAACTCGGCCAACCTAAAGATTAATCACGTTATTATTCAAGAGTTAATCAGCAGACTAAAACATAATTTCTTTCACACTTAACTACAATAGTACCATTAGGGCTGTTCGCACATTAAATCATAAGTTTTTGTGCTTCATACTTTATGGATTACAACGAGTACTAAAGTCGATTTAGGAAATTGATATAGTTTAGTGGGTAATTCTCACATTTATCATTGTGACATTTTGATGGAAAACTTCTTGCCAGCAATTGGTAGTAATAATTAGATACAATGATCATTATTTAGACACCTTGGTTGATAAAATTGTGTGTAAATCTGGTGAATTGAAAAACTGTCAAGTAACAGAAAAAGGATACACACATTTCGTAAAATTGACGTCAGCTCCAAGTAATAATAATTTTGCATTGTCATCTGATTTACACATGCATGCAAAATTTCAGCTCAATCGGTAACCGGGAAGTGGAACAAATTTAATTTGCAAGATTTGATTACAGACATACAAACATCGGGACAGGTGAAACTAAATAAAAGCTTGTAAAAAGTGTTGTGGTTCTGGTAGTCCAGATATCGAACCACTGTTAAAAGAAACCTGTATATAAATTCCTTTTTTTTTAGACCAGGAAATCATCAAATAACTTCTCTCACTCTGGGTGGAGCTAGAGGGAGTTTTACTGGCTAAACCCCCCCTGTGTTCCTTCAGTTGCCCTCTGCGTTCCAAGGCAACGGTATCTCTTTAAAAAATTACCCGTGGCTCTATCAGGCAACTCCCTCGAACAACCTGACAGCCCAACTATAAACTCCTTGCCACATAATCTCGTAAATCTCTTAAAAAAAAGCGAATAATTAAATAGATTTTTTAATTGTCCAATCAAGGCCCGGGTGCGTGTATAAATCATGTGTATCTTAATAGTTAATTACTCGCTCGTTCCATAGAGGTCTGAACAGAGGCATAACGTAGTTTATGAATACGCATTCATTAACGGACACTTCTGCTGGCCCCTTACCATTTTATTGTCTTTTGATGGTTATTATAATTTTATTATTTGCGAATTAAAGAGTGCTATTTTTAGTTTGTCGATTAATGGGATTGGTTGTCTTAAGGGGACTACAGGAGCTAGCTAATCGCGAGTTTTATAATGCGCAAAAGTAAAATATTCCCCTGCACTAAACAGAATCAGAAAAAAAAATTATTTTCCAGTATAAGTGCTAGATAGATAGTGTGTTCAAAATATAATTATTCTTATGATTAGTCTTATTTTTTTTCTTTTGTTTTTATTTTCAATTGTGCTTTTTATTATGAATGCAATATTTTTACAATTTAACATTGTAGATTATTTTTTTTACCATTTGACATATTTTTTATTTCAATTAATTTTTTCATATAATATTTACTTTACTAAGTATTACATTTTGTAAACTATATATTGCCCTTTATTATTGTGAACATGAGGACTATGTTGAAAGCTTTTTTTCCTTTTCAGTAATTTTAACGTATGTCTGGCAATTTGAGTATTTTCTGCGGCCTACCCAAATGGCCTTTCCTTGCTATTGTTCGTCAAGTCATTGAGCTTCTTAGTAGTCCTGGGTTGAGCTTTGCGAATACTGACAAATGCTTGCACTGGCTGGACAGGTCTACTCAAATCTCTATGGTTCTTTCTTTAAAAGACCATCTCAGACAAATCTGCATGGTTCTCATATGATTTGACCCTTTTCTCGTTTGATTTACTACTATAGATAAAAACCACAAAGATGCTTTTAAAAATAGTTTTATCGATAAAAAATCGGCCTTATATTCATGCAGTCAGAATGGTTGTTTGTCATATTATTCTACAAGCAACGTTTTGCCATTCAAGTGTTTTGATTTTATGACCAAATCTGTAGATTTTTAGTTAATCACTAAAATGCTTCATATTTGCTTTTATTGTGTTTTTACGCATCTCTTTCTGTTGTATACAACCCGAGAATTATCGCGCTTTAGGTGTTGTAGTCCTCTTAAATGTTGCTTGGTCTGTCTTGATTCATTTATTTTAATCAGGGGCTTTTTGTTTGGGATTAAGATAGATATCTTAATAACGCCTCATTAAAACTATTATTATCTTCACTTTTCCTTATTAAATTATGATTTGGTAAGGCATCATCTTTTTTTTATCGTAGATAGGCTCGTGTTAGACTACTAACTCACCTGATGTACTATTATACTAGTACCTACTATTATACTTAATTTAAAACAGAATTAGACGAAATAAAAACAGGTTGTAATGCGTATATTACGTATAGGGTGACTGGCAATTAGTGTACGATACTTAAACACGTGATTGTGCTCATGATAACAAACAATTTTTATTATAGGAGAAAAGCCGAAATCGCGAAAAAATATCAGCTGTTCAGTACATTAGGCAAACATAAATGTACTGAACAGTTGATTTTTTTTCGTGATTTCAGGTTTGTTCCCATAGTAAAAGTTGTTGGTTATCATGAGCACAATCACATGTTTAAGTATCGTACACTTGGGCACGCCATAATTATGGCGATAAGTCCCCTCTTTGAGGAGTGGCTGGAAAGGCAACACGGCGTCCTTACCTTCCGCATGACGCAGGTCCTCACCGGACATGGTAAGTTCGGGAGGTTCCTGCACCGGATTCGTGCGGAAGAAACGCCCGGGTGCCGCCATTGTGCGGACCGCCCGGAGGACACGGTGGAGCACACGGTGGAGGTGTGCCCCGCTTGGGCAGAGCAACGCCGTGTCCTCGTGGGGGCGATTGGCGGCGGCGATCTCTCGCGCCGGGCCTTGGTACAGGCCATGGTCCGGAGTGAGGAGGAGTGGCAGGCGGTCGCCTCCTTCTGCGAAGCAGTAATGCTAGCAAAGGAGGCGGCCGATCGCGTGAGGCAACGGTCCTCACGCCCCAATCGCCGCCGGGATTCCGATCCCGATTTCCGGCCATCGTAGGCGCAGGCTTGCGGACGGCGAGCAATGGGTGGCTCGCCGTCCGACCGTCCGGTAACCGTCCAGACCGAGCCCAAGTCGTCGACGGCGCGTGCTGTTCCACGCGTGCCTCAAGGAGATGTCAGCAGCTGTAGGGGCCTGGCAGGGTCGAAGCCTACTGGGGCCAAGGGTCTGATTCTGAAAGGAAGACTCGGCCCTGGTACGAAAGGCAACGAAGGAACAGGAGTGGGTTTTTAGTCAGTAAAAGTCTGACACTATCTCCCGCCCCGCCCAAGGGCGGGGGATGTCATAAGATGATTTTCCCACCGAAAAAAAAAAAAAAAAAAAAAAAAAAAAAAGTATCGTACACTAATTACTAGTCACGCTATATATACATGTAATCCATATAGGTATTACATGGAATATATGTATTTAATAAAAAAATATAATTACAAAATTGACTAGTAATAGTGGTTAATAGTTATTTTGTTTTACACGTTTTTGTAGTTTCATTGATTTCTTAAATGTTTAGTATATTTTGTTTTATTCTTTTATTATCAATATATTATTATCTTATTTGTCTCTGTGTTCCGTGAGTGTGTCCGTGGCATCACCTGTCACCAGGCCCTATCAGAATACCAGCGCTGTGTTATTTTTACTTTTTAATATAATATCGCAGCATATGCTGAGATAGGAGCCTTTTTGGCCTCGCACAGGTCTTTTATTTAATATTGTTTTCTATTTTTTTTTTTTAAGTTAAGTATTTGTAGATTAAGCAGTTTCTTTTTTTATTTTTTATTTTATCGTTGTTTGTCCTGTTCGAGTCTCAAATAAATGTTTTCTTTCTTTCTCTTTCTTTGTTTTAGTAATTTATTTTATCACTTTTATTCAAGGTAAGCAAAGTTTGGATATAGCTTAATGAATTTAAGAGTATTTGTGGTCAGTACTGTCATTTTGAGATAAAATTGTATTTTATAGACAAAATATATGTAGACAAAAATTGTATTTTGCAGGAACTCTCCCGCAGGCGAAGGCCTCTTCCAAGGAACCCCATCTTTCTTGGGTTTTTTTATATTCAGCTAGAACCAGTCGTTTACAAAATGTCCTCCGCCCATGTTGTATGCGATCTTCCTCTGTATAGTTTCTCACTGGGGCCTCTTTATCACTTATAATTCCATCCTTTCATCCTACCTTCCTTCTGTGGAATTTGCTACCTCTTGATATCAGGACGGTCACGAGTAAGTATGTATTTAAGCGAAAGTTGCGGAATTACTTTCTACACAATTAGCAGAATCATCTCAAAAGTTCTTTACTGTGTATATATATATTTTATGTATCTATGTATAGGTTTATATTTTATTAAATATGTATGTATGTTTAGTTTTAGTTTTAGTTTTATATATAATTTTTAATACTTGTTGTCTAAATAATATTTTCTTTTTTTTATGCATCTGCCATCCTGTCTCTCCACTACCCTAGGTTGACTAGTAGAGAATGCCTAAGGCATTAAGTCCGCCTTTGTACGTTTTGTTGCATTAAAATTAAATAAACAAATAAATAATTAGCATTTATATTTTTTTACTCCACAACTTACACACAACGCCATCTAATCTCAAACTAAACAGAGCTTGTGGTATGAGTACTAGACAGCTGATAAACATGCTTATATGTATATTTCTGAATACATACATACGATTATTTTAAATAAACAGTAAAACACAAAACAAATGATCGTGCTCATCACACTAACATTTGTCCTGAGTAGGAATCGAACCCACGACCTCCGGCATAACAGTCAGGACCTCTAACCACTAGACCAACAGGCCTGTCGAATTTATTAATTAAACTCCAAAATGAAGTACAAAATCAAATTCTATTTTTCAATTAAACTTCTAGCTAATTTGCAGCACATTTGGGCTACATGACACTTGGCATTGATTGGCGTATTGTGCCAGTGTGTGCCATTTTGTGCCACATTGCCACCCGAATGCCTGTCACTCAAACAAACATGGGTTTAACTTGTAAACAATGCGCATCACTGCTTTTGTCAATGGAATTTGAAATGAAAGTGGAACAAGTTACAAATTTGAGTTTATGTGTTTCTGTAATATAGTAATGTTTTTGCATTGTAGATTTGTAGATCAAGATCAGTTTTATTTTATAGGTGAGTTAAAAAAAAACAGATTAAATCGTAATTTCGATGGTGTTGTCTTGTGAGTGGGTTAGCCATACCTCGACTAATAACGTTTTCCAGTTGAAGTTATTGTATTTTTACTGACTATAGTTTATCGGAATACATTAAATTCTAACAAGTACATGATGTAGACATTGATAGGTATCCTACATTTTCTTATTACTGCACTTCACACACATCACATCTACATATCTGAGTACTTTTTCTTCTTGTCTGGTAGATATCGTTGCCAGCGATGAGACTGCCATTGTACCCATAGATTTAAGTTTATGTATTAATTGTGTTACCATTTGGTGTACAATAAAGTTTATTAAATTCTATATATTATCAAGTCTATCAACCTACAATAATTCAATGTATTTTCCAAAAACGCAATTTTTACTCTTATGCCACTTTCTAACCTTGCCACTACCGCCTACAGACACTAAAATTATCCAATAAAATTGGATTTTGTGTGGTACGATGCACTCGTAACGTACAATGGCAAGTCAATCATTTTCGCATTATATCCCAACAGAGATACCCAGGCTTAGTGGCAGTGACGGACAAATTTTAATCTCAAATGATGGATTTATTACAAAAAAGTTTTTTTTCTGCTACAAAAAAGTTTTTTTTTTCGTAAATCTGAAAGCAGGTGTTGTTATTGACCAGGATTACAAGTATACACTTGTCAAAGGTTTTTTTGATTGATTGTGGGATTCTGTTAGTTTGAGTTTTGTAATTGCGAATATAAACAGAGCGGAACGTGGTTTTGTAAAAGAAAAAAGAAATTTGAAGAAGGGTCTATCTTCACCTTTGTATAGGTGTGTTATTAAAATGTTTTGTTTTTATGTAAAAGCATCTACGATACGATACGATACGTTTTAATAGTATACTGATTGAACAACCAAAAAAATAAAATTAATTTAAAAAGTTAAATATAAAGTTAATAAATATCATATAGGTAAGTGATGTTGTTATTAAGTATTAACAATTTAATTAGAAAATAACACAAAATCGACAAAGAAACGTGTGTAGTGGTATCGGACTTATAAGTAACTAGCTTTTCCCAAGTATTCGTTCGCGTGAATGATAAAAAATAATATTCTTCCTTGGTGTTCAAGCTTAGTCTGTACCAAATTTTATTAAAATCAGTTCAGAATTTTAACTGTGAAAGCGTAACAGAGTTACTTCCACATTTATAATATTTGTTTGGATAAATAATGTCCTTCGATCCTTTATCTAGCTGCAACTAAATTAAAAGTATTTTTTTTTAAATTTCCTCTATTCCCAGAACACATGACACAAGCCCAAGCCCACATACATCGCACTCCAACCCAAACAGCATTAGTTAACAAAAACAAATTATTCCATCCCATTCATACACAAAACGTCAATTATATCATGAATGCACTCACTCCCGCTGATTTTCTTGTCATTTAACAAAAGATTCAAGAATGAGTTATGCCTATTTGCAAAGGTGTGGTAATCCCTTTAAGTTCATTGGCTTAAAGGATTTTTTCAATTTTTGAATAGATGTAAGTACTTAATTCTTGTGTTGAAGATAAGATGGAGATACGTCCGGTTTTTTTTTGGACGGTTGAGTGTTGCATGGGTTTTGCAATTTGGTAGAAATTATATGTAGATATAGACACCATCGCACTTTTCAATTGCCTACATCCACCTTAAATATCAGTTTTTTTACCTCTTACACGTATGGCAAGGCTTTATAATGAAAAGTCCAACTTGATGGATTACGTCCCTATCGATGTCTTCTCCATGAGTTTCGCTTCATACAGACGCTGCTTTTATAAACAGTGCGAATAATGTACGAGTACTTCTTTATATTTCGGTGTGTTTTGTCTTTGTAGTGTACTAGATTTAGGTGTTCTAGACACACTTTTTATTTTGTGTTTGTCTCTAATATTCATTTTGTCAATGTCATGCATACCTGTTATTTGCATGGTTACTGAAATGCCAATTAGAATGCAAGTTTATTTGAATTGTAAGTGACTGTGCTGTTGATGTGCGTATTATAAATAAATAAATAAATAATAGTCGTAATAGCTCAGTGGTTAAGGCACCCGCCTTTTATGATTGAGGTCGCAGGTTCGAAACTGGGCAAGTATCAATGTGATTTTTTCAACTCATATCATACTTTTCTAAGTCTATTTAAGACATTACTGATATCCAATGTCTCGGAAAGCACGTAAAGCCGTTGGTCACCGGTTGTTATTCGTAGATCTTTGATAGTCGTTACAGGTAGTTAGATACTAGAAAATCTGACCATCAGCCTATATAAGGCGTTTAGAGGTAGGCGGAACAGAGTGTAAAGTCCCGCAAACCTCCGTTGAAAAGGGAGGATCATCCGACCAGACGGGTGTTATGTCTGGTGAGCAACTGCCCGATAGATAACTTCGGGCTGTTCTATATGTTCAAATCACGTGAAAAACTTTAATTGCACGATGCAGGATTAGTTCTTATGTGACGCCATAGATGTCGCTACAGAAGTTTAGTATCGCCCAGAAACTGGGTTGTAAAGGTCTGATAGGCAGTCACTCCATGTAAAACACAGGTATTCAACCGCATTCGGATAGACAAGAAGCCGACACCAAGCTAGTTGGGAAAAGGCTAAGGATATAATAATAATAAATAATGATAATACCTATAATATTCCACAACTATCACACAACGCCGTCTAGTCCCAAGCTAAGCAGAGCTTGTGTTATGAGTACTAGACAACTGATAAACATACTTAAATATTTCTAAATACATACATATTATAGATAAATTACACCCAGACACAAACATTTTTCCTTGGTGGGAATCGAACCCACGACCTCCGGCATAGCAGTCAGGGCCACTAACCACTAGACCAACAGGCTAGTCATGATGAGCTCCAGCTATTTATCCCTGTATCACCAATTTTTAACATTCTTATTGTCGACGACACAAAAGTTTAAGGACAAATAACTTCTTGTAATTATGTAAAAAGTAGACTCATAGTTTATTATAAGGCCTGTGCAAAAATTCAGGACCCAGTAATGACGTAGAGGCAGGTCAGTATATTCTGGATTCTTTAAATTAAATGCCAAGTGTCTAGGCTCACGTTCAGAGAGAAATGGTAATCACTCGTGACGTGAATCACATCTATCCTTACATGCTCGCGTTAGGGAACGGACATTTTAGGTTCAGCTGACACCTCTTTAAGATGCGCGTGGAACAAAACGTGCCGTCGATTTGGGCCTGGTCTTTAACGGACCGGACGGTGAGCCCATTACTTGCTTATAGCGACTGGGGCCGCCCTGCGTCTCCCGATGCCTGGGGCGTCTCCTGCGACAGCTGGGGCATGAGGATGCCTTCTCCTTCACGCTTTCTGCCATCTCCTGTTTGAGAAATTAAATTTTGGTTTCTCGTTCCTAAAAATAAAGGTCTTTGAATAACATCAAATTCATACTACCGTGGAAAAGCAGACAGGTGCTTCATCTAGGTATGTAATAAGTAAATGTCCTCAACGTACGTGTAGCTTCCATATATTTTATCGATGGCAAAGTAAAAGTAGCTCCGATTTAACTGCAACTGATTAACTAACCGTCGATAAGAATTCCCACTTATTCCGCTCCAGAAAAAAACGCGTAAAATGGCCACCATTACTGCCAATTACCACTCAATAACCCTATACATAATACGCGCTACAGAACTTCTATTTATTCATCTTAATTAATCTACACATGCATAATCTTGGATCGGGTCCTAGCGCAGAGCACGGAACGCTCAGAGGTGCCTTTTACCAGTGCTACGAATTGTTTGAAAGAGTTACCGTGGCCCTCGCTTAAGGTAACTGAAGAAACATTGGGTTTTATTCAGTAACCTGCTGACACTTCCTCTCGCTCCACCCAGAGAGGGAGAAGACATTTCATGATTTCTCACGTTAAAAAAAGCAACGTAGATTGATTTATAGGCGCAATAGCGCTAAGCACAAATTCTGTATGTCATAGTCATACTCAGAATTTTCGAAAGCCGTCAATTTCTATGTGTAAGGTGAAACTTATTGACACGCTTGATTTGTATGCCAAGTTTCAACAGTGCCGTGTTGCAATTGTATTTGTGTTTAATTTTGTAATTTAGTTTTACGAACAGCTTAACAAAAAAAGGTTTTTCATATTTTTTTATAAAAAAGTTTCAAAATTGATGTCTTCAACGAAACAGCAATTAAAATTATAAAATTATTGTGTATTATGTTGTGGAAAAATCTCGCCGTCTCTTTTGCACGCGAGTAACAAAATAGCAGTGACGTCACATTTTAATACGTCAATTCTTTATCTGTTGTTTGACAGCTACCCCTTCCACCAGATTTAAAAAGTTCTGTTCTGTTCTCATATGCGATTTTGAATTTTAAGTTACATTTCGATTCAAATAATCAAATAAAATTAATCAACTACCCAATTACCGCCGGAATCAGTTTCGTTACTCTGTGGAACCTAGAATTCCGTTTCTCCAATCGAACCTATCATGTAACTGTGTTACATGCGATGAATGACTATGTGTGTGTATCTGTTGGTGTGTATTATTGTAAATGAGTGTGTGTTAGTGTGCTTAAAGGCGTGCGTATGTGTGTAGCTGATTGAATTTAGTAACGCAATCACTTTTATTGCAAGCAATTACTATTGAATGTATAATGTTTGCGCTGAGTTGCCATTTCAAGACGGTTAAGCGTGAGTGTAATATCTTGGGTTGAGAACGGATTGTGTTGTTAATACAAATATGAGGTCTTTAACTAAAGATAAGCGTGGCAGCTTCAATGGAACAGAATATTCTAAGGCACGTGTAAAATATATTTAAGATTATAAAAGTGTTCGTAAACACTATGAAAGATATCGGAATTGCCGACTCCACATCAGTTCCAACAATTTCGCATCTCAATAGGTTGTTTCTGTTGGTAACACGTACGTCCCCTTTAAAAGCGCAAATCTCTAACTTGAAGATTACCATACCAGAGGTTACTAGAGGTTTTTGGCAAAGTCCGAAATACATAATATTCGTTTGACGTGCGATATAGAACGTCACGTGATCAATCTCATACATTTTGTACTTTTTACAATCGTTATTACTAATGGAATATTTTATAATCGTTGTTGTTGATGAAATAATTTTTACACGTGTTATTGCTGATGAAATATTTAAAGTCGTTATGGCTGATGAAATGTTCTTAAAATCGCTATTGCTGAAGAATATGTTTACAATCAATATTGTTAATGAGATGGTATAAGATGTACTAGCTTCTGCATGCGGATTCGCCCGCGTGAAAGTAGGTTTCTCCATACAAATTTTAGACCCCCGTTTCATCCCATTAGGGCTTGAATTTTGGAAAATCCTCTCTTAGTGCTCGCCTGCGTCATAAAAGGAAACCTTGTGCACAATTTCACGCTCCTAGTTCCAGTAGTTTTGGCTGTGTGATGATATGTCAGTCAGTCAGTTTCTCCTTTTATATATATATAGATTTGTTTATTGCCATGGAAGCAGTGTCATCGTTAGTGAAGACAGCCTTTGATTTTCCGAACAAATATCTTTACCTACAACATCAGAAAACCCAAGCGTTTCAGAGAGCCCAAAGCTCACTAGGCGTTTTTCATCCACTCCCAAACACCCCTAAAACCAGTAATTACATCTAATTTCAATTCGTGGATTAGGTAGCGATAATAGTTTGTTGAGTGATTTTTTCCTCGCGCGCAAACAATTAAAGTTGAGTCGTAATTACAGATCAGTTCGCGCCATTTACATCATTAAGTACTTACGTACTCATTAACAGTTACTCTGTTAATTAATATGGGTGTTTAAATTGCAATCTTTCTTGGTCGTTATTCCTTAATTAAGACGCACTTTTCTTTATTACAGCGGATTTGTGGTGGTTAATAGTGTAAGGATTTAAAGGGTGATTAGCCTTTAGAGCGCTTTATTTTGAGGTGGGTAGGTAAGCGCCAACTACTATGGGTTTACTTCTAAAAGGGCAACCTGTGGTCCTGGAACGCAAAGGGCAACTTAAGGAATATAGGTGTGGTTTTACCCAGTAAAAATCTGATACGACCTCCCGCTCCGCCCTAGGACGGGAGAAGTCATAAGATCATTTCCCACCGAATCACACATTTCTATGATCAGTTTTCTGTCTGTCACATAGAACCGACATTTACAAGAGTGAGAAAGAGACCGTGTTGCCGAATGCCTCGTCAACTCCACCGCGTGAGGTCGCACTCCCGCTCTCTTTCTCAGAAGTGAGTTTTCCAATATTACACTAATATTATAAAGGCAAAAGATTCTGTGTATGTTTGTTACTTCTTCACGCTCGAACGGCTAAACAGATTTGGATGAAGGTACACAGGTAGACAATATCTTGGCATAGCACATAGGACTTTTTTATCCTAGGAGTATGTTTCCTTGGGACAATTTTTCTAATTTTATGCGGGCGAAGCCACTGGAAGTAGCTATTACTCGTAACTACGTAATATTGTGCAGCGTAGACTTGACACTGTTTCATCATTTATTTGGTATCTAAAAATAACCACATCTTTGAATAGCTATACTTCAAAATTAGCTCTAAAGTAGCCTATTCCTGAATCGCATCATTATGTAGGGTAAAACGGGATAGAGGCTCCAGGAGTAAAGATATTTACACTAATTGTGTGGATGAATTGTATGCTAATTCATTTATTTATCTATACAGAAACTTCCCACCTACCACTAAGTTGACAATGTAAACCTGTGTCATACACCCTTGTGCGAATGTATGCAAAGGCAAGGTATGGTCAAAATATACGTAGAATAAATGTCATAAGATATCACTATTGTAAAATGTAGTGATTCGGCAACTATCCCCTATGCAATAAGATTACCCAAAATGTAGAGGTCTGTCTTTAAAAAACAATGGATTTTTTTTTGTTTTTGCTTAGGTAACTTTCTAGATAATAATAAGTTTATGACCAGTGCGTGTTGCCAGTGATGACATATGGTTTCGAAACATGGTCGCTTACAATGGGCCTCATCAGAAGGCTTAAAGTCACTCAAAAGGCAATGGAAAGGGCTATGCTCGGAGTTTTCTTGCGTGATCGCGTCAGAAATGAAGATATCCGCAGGAGAACCAAGGTTACAAACATAGCCCGAAGAATCGCCAAGCTTAAGTGGCAGTGGGCAGGGCACATTGCTCGCAGAACAGATGGTCGATGGGGACGAAAGGTTCAGGAATGGCGACCACGTACCGGAAGACGCAACGTTGGAAGGCCTCCCACAAAGTGGACCGACGACCTGGTAACGGTAGCGGGAATCCGATGGTAGCGAGACGCACAGGACCGGTCATTGTGGCGACATTTAGGGGAGGCCTGTGTCCAACAGTAGACGTCGTTCGGCTGAAATGATGATGAATAAGTCAAAGATACCTGAAAGTTTTAATAATAAAATGTTTTGCCTAAGATATGTAAAAACTCATTCCTGTATAAAACGCACATTGTCGCTTACGACGTTCTTCCTGACAAGGCTATGGACATAATATGTGTAAAGCGACTTTGTTTGATACTATGTAGGGAAAATTAAGTCAAGTCGTAAGTTTGTAATCAGATATTTTTAGGGTTCCGTACCTCAAAAGGAAAAAACGGAACCCTTATAGGATCACTTTATTGTCCGTCCATCTGTCCGTCTGTCTGTCTGTCAAGACCGTTTATCTCGAGAACGCGTGGAGGAATCGAGTTGAAATTAAAACCATATACATAGGTCTGCGGACTCGTGAAGCTGTAAAAAAATCAAACTTGTAAGAAACGAGAAAAAAAAAACTTCGGTTTATGTGGCAAAAAACGTACATGAATGGCCCTATGAATGCGTCGAGAGTGTCGAAACTCTCGAGGAAATCAAAATTCATAGGGTACTTACCGTTGACCCAGAATCCTGAAATTTGGTATAAAGCAAGGTCTTATAGCACAAGTATAGGAATAAATCTGAAAACTGTAAATTTGTGAAAATCTTCCGAGGCTCCATTCCGGAATTGAACTATTTACATAGGTAAGTTTTTACGGAACCCTCAGGGCGCTAGTCCGACTCGCACTTGCCCAGTTTTTTTTATTTAATTTCTAACGTAAACTGCCACTCAGTCAAGCCATGTTCCCATGTGCAGGTAAAACAAACACGCTTGAATGCCAATTCACCAGCTTTACCATTATATCCTACTACCAATTAGCAAAGAAAACCAATTACGAACCTATTTATGTACATTTAAAACAATGAAAACCAATAGAGCAATACATCAGGTAAGAATTTAACCCTACACAGTCTATGGCGACCGGTAATGACATTGGTGGCGAAAAACCCGTATACCCAAACGTAAAAAATCGAATTTAAAAATAAAAAGGTAACCCGCTACTCGCTACTCGAGACCCGTTGACACAAACTACAGAAATGGGGCCGAGACTCTCTTAACTAATTTCTTCCATCGCTACCGTATACAGAGAGTGTTAATTGCCCTGTGCGACAGAGACAGACGTATAAATTAGCAGCAAGTGTGAAAGAGACAGTCATTAACACGGCAGGAAAATAAAAACTTGTTCATACCAGTTGGAGCACACACACAGTAGCGAAGGCTCGTTAAGTCACTGCTTTTAACCCTTTAATGAGTGTTTATGTTTGATTAAAAAACATGATTTTAGTGTAACTGTTTATTTTACTGTCTGTATCGACTGTCGTGACTGTTAAGTGGGGAATTTTAATAATTTGTTTAATTGTTTTTAAATGTGAGGTAATTATTGCAAATATATTCGGAATATTTTGTGTTCATGGGTCTTTTTTAAAGCTCAAATGCTTCAGCTGCTTTTTTCTACATTTTGTACGAGTTTGTGAACAAAAACTGGTTTAGTAACTCGATTAGCATTCAATTATCTATTTTATTCATGCAATTAATGTTTTATTTTGTAGAACAAACAGTGTTACTCATATCAAAACACGAAAATTAACTTACGACTTTAGATAATTAATTAAATAATTATTTATAGATTGTGGATCATTGGGTACTCTTCGCTTATCTATTAGGCCAGCGGGTATTGATAACATTTCTAGAAGTTTTAATTGCTCAGAGAATATATACATGCATAATGCTTGGATTACATGTTTTTGCATAATTATTTATTTCGTTATCACACTAGGGTGAGCAGATATACCTAGTTCTACCATAACACTTTTGTTTTTTAATGTGACATTTTAGAACTTGCGGATCGAGTAGGTATAGTAAACTATTATAATTTGTTTTTAGTCTAAAAGCTTTGCCCATTTTTACAAGTTTCCTTACATATTAAAGGTCACTTATCGGGACTAAATGCGGTTCCCTAGGGTATAATGCAAAACAGACTAATAAAATGAGAGTTTGACCACTGTAGAACTTCCTTTTATGCTTCTTCCAATGACATCATGCAGTCACCATATGCAAGCATAGCGTTTATTAGTTTAAAATACTCTCTGAAATATTTTCAAGAAAGTCTGATTTCACTCGTGCCACCATCTAATTGCGGCAATGTTGGAAAGAGTTACCGCCTCCCAAAAACGCAAAGACCAATTGAAGGGACATAGATGGGTTGAGTAGTTATTTGAAGTGAGTCTATCAAATCTCACTGATTAACTCCGATTTTCGGTACCGCGGATCGCTTGTCCAAAGAAAGGGATGAAATGGTGACAGGTAACTCGAATAGCTGACAGAATATAAGAAAAAACATGTTGCACCGACCTCCAAATAACATAAGCAAAGGGCAAGAAGATGATAATGTATATTAATGTTAATCTTAGTAAGTAATCATTTATTGTGCAAAAATATTAGCCTATAAGTGACATTAGTGATGAATGTCCTTATATTTTACGTAAATAAGATCACTGTCCTCCAAATTAAGAATAAGTAACCCTGAATCTTGAAGAACAGTGTACATTAAATGTAGTGATAATTTATTTTTTGTATTTCTACTCTAAAAAACCACAGCCGGTCTAAAAGACCCCACGCCACCGTTCCACTGTTACATCACTTCGCTGACAAGTTGACGGCGATTGGCACCGAGCGAGGCACATCGGTATCCACGATACGGTTAATTAGTAATAAAACCTTGCCTTCTTCGGCCACTTGAGGGTTATCTCTGCTACTATGTTAGCAATAAATGCGTGTAATAACACTGCAATTGTGAATCGATTAGGCTTGACCACCATTTTGAATTTTTGATTTAAATGTGGGGATTGAGTTATTGATTTTTTTGGTCGGATTTTTTTATGTTATTAGTAGGTTTTAATCAGTTTGTGAGAGCAGTGGTGGCCGAGTGGTATCGGCTCCAACTTACGAGAGGTAGTGGGTTCAAACCCAGCCAGGTGCATTACTGTGTGTAATGATGATTTCATCACCACTGCTCTCAAAACGGTGAAAGAAAAACATCGTGAGGAAACCGGCATGTCCTAGAACCAAAAATTCGAAGACATGTGACATCCACCAACCCGCTCTGGGCCCGCGTGGTGGATTACGGCCCATTCCCTCTCCTAGAGAGGAGGCCTGAGTCCCAACAGTGGGAACATTATAAGGCCGACTATGCTATGCTATGCTAATCAGTTTGAGGGTAATCACACTAATATTATAAAGGCCTAAGTTTATATGTATGTGTGTGTGAGCGTGTGTGTTTGAGTTTGTCACTTCTTCAAGCTCAAACGATGAGGGTAGCCCATGTCCTGGAATAGCATATAAAATACTTTATATATCCTGGGATTAGTTCCCTTGGGATGATTTACTACATTCAGGCAGACGAAACCACTTGGAGAAGCTAGATTAGGTTGAAAATATTTATAGGTAACTAGCATCTGCCACTAGTTTCGCCCGCATGAATTTTGATATACAATATTAGTTTTAGTATATATGCGAAACCCGAAACACGTGTCTAGTATTTTTATGTAAAGAATCTATGTACAAAATTTCATCTGTAACATGTTAAATCGCCTAATAGCTGGTACTTATTACTTATTCTGTGCTAATAGTCAATGAATGTTGTGATAACTTTTAGCTAAACTTTCAAAGGATAACGCCATCTACTGTCATTACCAGAACCAGAATAATTCATTTTAAAATGTCATTTTAATTCGAGATGGTGTTGTATTCGTATTTTTTTTTTGTGTGTATATTTCCATATTTTCTCACCGTTTGAACCTTCTCTGGACTATCACGAATATTTCAAGATCAAAATTAGTCAAATTCGTCCAGCCATTCTCAAGTTTTAGCTCGACTAACGAACAGCTATTATTTATTTTTATTTATATAGATTTTCAGTTTAATTTGATGGATGTAGGAACCGCCATATGAATTTGCAATAAAGTTCAATGACCTTTATTGCAAATTTATCCGACGGTTACTATAGTCATTTACATAGCAACTAATCATTTGCATACATACATGGGATACACAGAAAAAAGAAACAGAATTCTCCATCTGCGTTTACAGCAAGGTGTAAAATAGACAGAATGGGTTACAAGTCATAAATGACAGGATATGATCAAATATAGAAGTCATTACTTGATTACTTACCTTTTAGAATCAATACATATGTAAATACGAGGTTTTTTTTTGGGTTTTTAGTTTGTTTTTAAGATTTTTTGTTTAAATAAATTAGATCGTACATCTGTAATACCATTTGAGATGGGACTTCAAATGTCTATATGATATTTTCATACAATCACCGCCTTGCGCCTTGATTTCACCGAGATACTTTGTACTTATCATCATTATCATTTCAGACGAAAGACGTCCACTTTTGGACACAAGCCTCCCTTAAGGGCATCCAACTCGACATACATTTTCACTGTTTTTCGAACAATCGCTCTTACGCGATTATGACGTTATTACACATTTTTCATTAGATATTTTGGAAACACAGTATCTTGTGGATATTATCTAGGCTTCAATTGAAATCAATTTATAAATTTGTATAAAATTAATCCAGTGAAGTCCTTTGAAAATCTGCTATTTGGCATGAATTTTGACCATAACCACTAAAACCATTATATATCAATTTTCTTTGACTTTGACGCTTCGTTTAATAGTAAAAAGTAAGCACAGCCTAAGTAAAACTTGTGACTCAAGGACAGCAACAGTGGTTTTTACCCTACATTTTTATACTCCGTACGCTTATCAAATCGACATTGAAATAGAAGGTTTAATTCTTTAGGCAGCGGTATTATTCGAAAGAGTTACCGCGGCCCTGGAACGCAAAAGAGTTACCGCGGCTCTGAAACACACGGACACGGTAACTCTTTCGAATAATACTGCTGCCCAAAAAATTAAACTTTCTATTTCAATGTCGATTTGATAAGCGTACGGAGTATAAAAATGTAGGGTAAAAACCACTGTTGCTGTCCTTGAGTCACAAGTTTTTCTTAGGCTGTGCTTATTGTTTACTATTAAACGAAGCGTCAAAGTCAAAGAAAATTGGTATGTAATGGTTTTAGGGGTTATGAAACAGATAACAAATTTAATAGAAAGTTAAAAACAGTTGTTTTTTAACGTGCCAAAATAATTGTGTTCAAAACGAGGCAATAATACTACAATTACAGTCTAATTATCACGAATAACTACAGTTATCACGATTATATAAACATCGTTAATTATTGGAATAACTTAATTGCGTATACTTGCTAATTATTATCAATTAGGTACAGTTAAGTTAGTTTTTAGTGCAGCAGATTTGTTTGTAATGACATTCGAAGTTTTTTGTGAATATTCATTATGATTTTTCTTATAAATTATGGCTAGTAACAGAAATGATAATAACTTGTAAATGGTGACAATTTTTTTAGGGTTCTTTACCCAAAGGATAAAATAGGACCCTATTACTAAGACTCTGCTGTCCGTCCGTCTGTCTGTCAGTCTGTCATCAGGCTGTATCTCGTGAACCGTGATAGTTAGACAATTAAAATTTTCACAGATAATGTATTTCTGTTACCGCTATAACATAAATACTAAAAAAAAGGAATAAAATAAATATTTAAGGGGGCTCCCCGTACAACAAACGTGTTTTTATTTTATCGTTTTTTGCTATGGTCTGTACAGAACTCTTTGTATGCGAGTAACACTCTTGACCGGTGTTTCAATAAGATTATCATTCAATTATCTTGTTTGCTTTAAAAGAGAGGTTTTTCCCAAGTTGCACAAATCGCGATGTCATTCTAAATTGATACCCAGTTCGCGTGCCGTTGTATGTACATCTTGTCACTTGTTGCCACTCGTCGCCAGCATTAACTAGGGTAGTGTTACTAGATGTACCTCGAACCATAAGTTAGCGCTTTTTAGGTTCATGGTGCATCTAGTACCGAAATCAGAAATTTTGGAGGTACGCCATAAATGAAAACAAATTTTTTTTACAGATTACCTACTAATTTTATTTTATTTTATTTTATTTTACTTTATTGGAACATATTATAACAGTTACACATTACAATTATTAAGGTATTCCAGAATTAACATATAAACAAAGTGAACGTGTAACCCACACAAATGTTCGCGAAATAATGGTGTCGAACTATTATGTTTTTAAAAGCGTGCGTGAGAAGTTAGAGAGTAGGTACTCGTAAGTATAACAATATTTCGTGACTAAAGTAACTATTTTAAAGATTCAATAGCCATTTTTATGAACTTTAAGTGTGCATGTGCGAAAATATCCAAATCGATAAAATGTGTGTTATACATATCTACGATGCGCCGGAGAGGCGCCCGTGCACCAGCGTGTGTTTTGCACATCATAATCATAATGAACAAAAATAATAAGAAACTATGAAAATTTAAATTTTAATCCATTTTCATTTCTAATCGTTCTTCCTGCTTGTATCGGTAGGTACCTCAGTATCAAAAAGGAATGCCCGCGGAGAATGAATTCCGAACCTAGACTATAGGTAGAGCTACATTTTTATCAGTCATTAACTTTATGAGATAACCCACGTATTTTTCCAAGGCACACTAACTATTCACCACGGTACACCAGTGTGCCGCGGCTCAGTGCAGTGCAGAACACTGAACTAGGGGTTTGTTAAGAGTTACAACAACCCGAGAACGCAAAGGGCGACTGAAAGAACAAATGTGGGTTTTAGTCAGTAAAAGTCTGAGACCCCTTCTCGCTACGCCCAGGGCGGAAAAGTTTATTTGATGGTTTACAACTAAAAAAAGGAAGTGACGTAAGAAAGTCACGATTATAAATTATACAAGATTTGACAGAGCAATTAAAAGGTTATAAACAGTCACATAAAATTAATCGTAGGCATCATCAAAATTCTAAGTGCCATATTTTTTACGAAAAACTAAAAAATATTTGTGACAAATCTAATTTATTTTATCACCACTGCTCTCAGAACAGTAAAGAAAACATAAAGTGAGAAAACCGGCATTCCCTAACACAAAAAAAATCGAAAACATGACTTGAAATCTGAAAGGATTACTACTCATTTCCTCTCCTAAGGTAAGACAGAATCGTGAAAGACGGTGGCACAGTGATCACGTGCTACCGTGTACAATGAGGCAAAGAGGAGATCTCTCACAGTCTCCTCAGGGATGTGCCCTAACAGGCGTTGTACAGACGGGGTTCCGGGGTGGTCTTTTAAGAGGTCACGGGGCCCTCTTCCATGTGCTGATGGTGATCACCGGGGTGGTTATAGTGAGGTAAAAATCCCACACTCCCTGGTATTTTCCCCAAAAGTCTTTTAAAGGCTTCCTCCCGAAAAACGTCCCCAATTAAAGAGACACCGTGCTCCTGGAACGCAAAGGGTAACTGGATAACGTAGGGACGTTGTCCAGTTCCCCTTTGCGTCTCTACTCTGGTGGGTTTTAGTCAATAAAAGCCTGATACGCCTTCTTGCTCCACCCTAGAGCGTGAGAAGTCATTGGAAGATCCCACATTAAAGAAAAAACCCCTCTCCTAGAGAGGAGGCCTGAGTCGCAAATACTAGGGACATCATAAGGCTTGATTATACTTATCACTATCAGGGGCGATGACTCCGTGGGTGCTCGGGGGCTCGAGCACCCATGAGAAAAAATCAGTGCGTGCCGAGCAACCCTGAGAATAGACATGAAGAAACAGAGCAGTAATCGCCTTTTAGGGATGGGCGTGTTTTCATTACCCGACGACCCGTTTAGCGCAGTGGTTTAGAGCGCCGGTTGAGACGCAAGGGTTCGATTCCCGCACCAACACAAATTTATGTTGATGAAACAGATATTTGTGTTGGGTCTGGGTGTTTGTGGTACCTTCCTTGTTCCTGGTTTCCATAGTACAAGGGAAAACCTTAGTTTGGGACCAGGACAATGTATGTGATGTTGTCTCAATTTATTATTATTTATTTTTATCAAACATAATTTGTAATTAAGTACGCAGTATGTAAGTAGGACATTTATTTATTTGTCGGTTGATCAGTGTGCATTTCTCTTCTTAGTCTTCGCCACTTTTACGAATCATCAAATGAGCATGAGCACCCATGAGGTTTTCTAAAAGCCGGCGCCCCTGCACATAGTAATTCTAAACTGCCATTTTCACTTTCCACTTATCAACTGGCCGGTAACAAGCAAACTCACCTCTCTCTGTGATAATAAAAGTTAAACAGAATATAAAAACGGGAGCGCCAGAGAAAAACAAACTGTATATGTTATCAGTTAAATGTGTCGTTAAACGTTAATTGTCTGCATTAATTGCAATAAAAATTAAAAGTTATTGCAGTCTGTTATCGCTGGGTCACGGAGACATGATTATGTGTACTTATATATTACGAGTATATAATGGAGATTTGCGATATACATTAAGCTTCCATACTGATCGATATTATATTAGCCAAATGGGTTACGAGTAAGGCATTGTTACATAGAAGAAAATTGTTTTCCGGATTAGTATTTCCTACAATCATTTTTCAAATGATAGTATAAAACTATGTTAACTTGTCCTGACGTTCTCTTCGGATAGCTAACCTATATACCACAATTGGTGGACTTACGGACGACGAGTAATGGGTAGCTTGCCATCCGGTCGTCCGGTCAGGACCGAGCCTGTGTCGTCGCCTCAAGGAGATGTCAGCAAAACCGAAGGAGCTTAGTAGGCCGACGCCTGTTAGAGATGCGGGAACGTTTAATTAAAAACATTAATGTAACCACCCTAAAACGCAAAAAGCAAATGAAGGAACGATATAAGTCAGTAGACGTCTAACACACAGGGAGAGAAGACATTGGACGATTTCTCACTTAAAAAAAAACTACCCAGTTACCGGTTTTTTTTTTCAGTGGGAAAATCATCCAATGACGTTCCCCGCTTTTGGGCGGAGCGGGAGATAGTGTCAGACTTTTACTGACTAAAAACCCACTCCTGCTCCTTCGTTGCCTTTCATAAAAGAGCCAAGTCTTCCTTTCAGAATCAGACTCTTGGCCTGAGTAGGCTTCGACCCTGCTGGGCCCCTACAGTTGCTGACGTGTCCTTGAGGTGCGCGTGGAACACTACGCGCCGTTGACGACTTGAGCTTGGTCCGGACGGTTACCGGACGGTCGCACGGCGAGCTACCCATTGCTCGCCGTCCGCAAAGTTACCGGGTCTTACGACATCCTTTAGTAAGGCTGCCCAAACAAAATAGTTTTAAAATAATCAAAAAAATAATAAGCCAACAGGCAGGGGTCATTACCTATAGCCGCCTTATCAATATGTATAAAAAAAACTATGACTTCATGAATTTCTTTGCCGCTCAGATATTGTTCTTACGAATGCATGTGATAACCTCTGATTTCTGCATTCCTAGTACTTCTGTGACGGGAAACGACGTAATTAACGAATTTCTGTTGACAGGATGCATAATTAATATTAATCTCGTTGTGTCAGAGGTCAGAACCGTTTATTTTTTTCGGTTGTCGTTAAAGACGCCATTTTAATTTTCAAGAGCATAATCACCCTGCTACTGATTAGGTGCTATATAATTTCACCAATGCTATGCGATGCAATGCAAAGTGAAAATCTGACAATAATTAGAATTGTCAGAAACTGCTAAATGAATGGAATTGACAGGCTCTATCGAATGGTTACCTGATGACATCATTCTTTACATTTTAGCACTTTGACAATCACTATTGCCGATTGACACTTTGTTTAGCCTAATTATGCTACGATTTTCAATAGGTGTAATTTAATAATATAAAGAGGTAAATTTTATACTTACGTTTTGTACATTTGCTTGTAGGAAGTAATATCTACAAAAACTTTTTTTTATTACTGATACCTGATGGAAAGCGACGGTGTTGTTGACGGTGGTGCACGCTTGCTTAAGGGCGGAATTCACCAACAAATAAAACTAATCGCCTGTCACTAGTGTTACTTGTAAAAATACAAAAAAAGAAAAATGCAGAGAAGTGACCACGGCTAAACGCGATTATGCGAGTCAAACGTTAAAACTCGATTAGTTTTATTGGTGAATTCCGCCCTAAAAGTAACCTATTCACTCTTGACTTAATCACCCCCCAGGTTGAAGCTATAAGGAAACACAGACTCCAGCAGTTAATTCCACTCCTTAGCTGTACACACAATGTGTTCCCAAATCGTTTTGTGCGTATAAGAGGGATGTCCACCATGTACCGGTGGCGCATCGCCGACCGATTTTGAAAACTCACCAGTAGAAAACTCTATGGGTCATCCAAAACCTGAGACGCAAGGCTGAGAAGTGACATAGGAGTGGGTTTTAACTTTTATTGACTAAAACCCACTCCGGTTTTAGTCAATAAAAGTTTGACAGGCCCTCGCGCTTCACCACAGAGCAGAAGAAGTCATTGGACGATGGAGCAGGGGGCAGGGCACATAGCTTGCGGAACAGATCCTTGGGGCCGAAAGGTTCTGGAATGGCGACCGCTTACCGGAAGATGCAGCATTGAAAGGTCTCCTACAAGGTGGACCAATGACCTGGTTAGGGTTGCGGGAGTCAGATAGATGCGAGAAGTCATTGAATGATTTTCCACCTAAAAATAAACCAGTAAAAAGCAACCTACATTATTTCTGAGTGAAATAGGCTTTATTTGTCTGTGATTATATTTTCACACCAAAATTGTTTGACACGCAGCGGACACAGGTCAGATTGTAAGTAGGTAGTTTCATATTCCCCAAATTATGGATAAGTATTTATTTATTTATAGTGGGGAGCAGTGGTGGCCGAGTGGTAACGACTTCGACTTACGAGTTGCAGGTCGCGGGTTCAAACCCAACCAGGCGCATTACTCGGTGTAATTTGTTTCATCACCACTGCTCTCAAACCATGAAGAAAAACATCGTGAGGAAACCGGCAGGTCCTAGAACCAAAAAAATCGAAGACATGGTGATAACCCGCACTGGGCCCGCGTGGTGGATTACGGCCCATTTCCTCTCTTAGAGAGTAGGCCTGAGTCCTAGCAGTGGAAACATTAAAATGCTGATTACGTTATTATGCTTATGTTATATTTATTTATAGTAACATCAAACAGTAGTATTCTAGGAATCAAATTGTAGGTAGCCTCTAAATAACATTAATTTGTTTCTAAAAATAATTTCATTGTGTAAATCGAACTCAATAATGACGTACCTCATCATTGATAAGAAATTGAATTTCTCAGAACGAACAATAAAATTACCAGTAATATGAATAACATTGATTTGTGCAGGAAGCGAAGTAATTAAGAAACCAGTAAATGTGATTGTTTGTGCCATAAATTAGTGGAATATCGAGTCTGTGATCCTGACTGCGCCTGCGACGGTTTCGTATCGGATTTCTGCGAAACAGCTGGTTCGGTGCAGACCGAAGTAGTTTACTGATATGATGAGCGAAACAAAATTTCTTTTTGAAAAATTGCTTTATAGAAAATGAAAATGAATGAAAAAACAAAAGATGTGATTTTTGAATTGTTTTTTTTTTTATTTTTTGATCGATGTTTCTTTTGATAAATTTATACTATTGCCAATTATGGAATATAAATAAAAGCCCAAAGTACAGCAATTGCATGTATGTGCTAATAATATCTTGGGAGTTTCCTCAATTCCTCATGAATCTCATCATCTGTAGGTACTGGATTTTAAAAAATATGGGTCCAATTTAGATGTATGATCCTTTCAATTAAAAGACTAATTTTAAACAACTTTTTTTTACACAATTTATTTTATTCTTTTTTTAGTATTTGTTATTATTACGGCAACAGAAATACATCATCTGTGTAAAATTTCAACTGCTAAGCTGTCACGGTTCATGAGATTCAGCCTGGTGACAGATATACGGACAGTGGAGTCTTAGTAATAGGGTCCCGTTTTTACCCTTTGGGTACAGAAATTAGAACCTCCTCCTACTTTTTTTCAGTCTGTTAAAAACTTTACTAACTGGTTTTGTTTTTAGGTGTGAAAATCATCTAATGACAAATCCTGCTTTCGGGCGGTGCGCGAGATAGTGTCAGACTTTTACTGACTAAAAACCCACTCCTTTTCCTTCTTTGCCTTCGACCCTGGACCCCGGGTTTCACTTTCACACTACCCGTGGCCCCAGTAGGCTTCGACCCTGCTGGGCTCCTACGATTTGCTGACATCTCCCTGAGGCGCGCGTGGAACAGTACGCGCTGTCGACGACTTGGGCTCGGACCGAACGGTCACCAGACGGTCGGATGGCGAGCTACCTATTGCTCGCTGTCACAAGCCCGCGCCTTTTAGAAAGAAAGAAACTTTTACTAACTGGTTGAATATTCCTAGACCTCTGCTTACCTCTTAGTCAAAATAATACCAGCGTGATATGATTGTTAATTACTTCCCAAAGCGGTGGTGAAATAATGATCATAAATCATTGTACTGAAGAGTTACGATCATTGAAAAAGTTAAGCGCAGTCATCCGGGAACGTTTTCAAGCATACGTAAATTGGCATGTGTTTATAAATAATTAATTGGCAAGATCGTTAACTACTAATTATTGACACGGTATTGTTAAGATCAAGTCTCTTGATTTTTAACTGTCAGTGGTTATAATACATACGTTCATCCGCTGACTTCTTCTGCAGTGCAGTGTCCTTCAGTTGCAGGGTCGCTTATTCAAGAAGATGCCGAGGTAGACCGAGATATAACACATCGGATCAATTCAGGATGGATGAAATGGCGACAGGTCACTGGAACAACTAATGATCCACGGATGCTCCCCAAGTTAATGGGTAAAATCTACAAGTCCGTGATAAGACCTGTCATACTGTATGGATCAGAATGCTGAGCTGTGAAAAAGACGGATGAAAAAAGATTGCATGTAGCGGAGATGAGAATGTTGAGATGGATGTGTGGTGTGACGAGAATAGATAAAGTGAGAAATAGTATATTAGAGGAAGTTTAAAAGTGGCGCCAGTGACTGAAAAGTTGAAGGGGAAATTTGTCTTGATATGGTCATGTAATGAGGAGAGATGAAACGCATTTTACTAAAAGACTTATGAGTATACATGTGGATGTGTGGAGAGAGCGAGGGAGGGATGAAGATGTGAAGATTGATATTAAAGAAAAGGGAGTTAGTGATAGCATGATGAGTGACAGGACAGAAAGAACAGGGAAAAACAAAAAACGCAGGTCAAGGGCATAAAGATGATGAGTGGTTATAATTACGTTCATCTAATGACTTCTCCATACTTTCACTGACTGAAACCACACCTGTGTCCTTCAGTTGCCCAACGCGGTCTAGAACCACTCGTTTACTTTTCAAAAAATCCCAGCGATTTGCTGACATCTCCTAGAGGACGCCCTCCTCTAAGAGATGTCAGCAAATCGCTGGAACACTACGCGCTGTCGACGACTTGTGCTTAGTTCAGACGATAGCCGGACGGCGAGCTACCTATTACTTGCCGGTAACTCCTTCGAATAATCCACAGCCCTGGCCGACTTCGGCCCTAACCAGCTCGGTCACGGCCCTATCGACTATCTGCAATATGTTCTTTGAAAGATGTATTTGGCTGTCTTCACCTTAACCAAGTAATTACACAGAAATCAAGGTAAGCACGAAACACTGGAGGAAGTATTTTAACAAATGGTTTTACTTACTAATAACCCACTTAACATGTGATTACTTATCGCTAACCGCGCTCATGTGTCTGAGACATTACACGAAATTATTATGACAACCCTGAATACTGAGACAAGATCTTCAAAACTACAATACAATGCTGGTTTTGAACAGAATCGTTCAGAAAGTTGTCATAGATAAACGTTATTGGATGACAAACATTAGGACGTTTCCTTTTTCAAAATTCTTGGTAGTGTTCTGATCTTACCGGCGTAGTAATTTCGAAATTCGAATGCTCATGACCGTCACAATATCTTTGAGAGTGATCGTAAGCGGCAAAGGTAATAATGGAAGCATAACCCTAAATATTACGATAAAAGGAAACGAGACGTTTAGTGGTTGGAATTAAGGATCGATATCGAAACGAATGTTTCAAAAGATGATGCTTTAGCACCCAGTTTTAAAATGATTTAAAAGGTATTTATTTATATTTATTTATTTAAGTTCACCCACTGCACATATATCCACATAGGTACATAAACCAAATCTTAGTCAATTATCGGTAAAGACAACATTTACAACACAGATGTGGCTATTACCGTTCGGTTGCTAACTTAGGTTATACGAGTAGGTATATAAAATTTTGATACAAAACAAAAAGCAGAGGACTATAAAAATAAAGTTAGGTTACGAGAAAAACCGGGCAAGTGCGAGTCGGACTCACGCACTGAGGGTTCCGTACAAACTTTCATAAGAAAACAGTTCAATTCCCAAATTCAGTTACTAAGATTTTTCTATCGCAAAAAAAGTTTTTTTTTGTAACGTTACTAAACAAAACAGTGTAAAGCAAGAACTGCTCACACGTGTGCCACACTCGCCGATCTGGGCGCGTTGGTCTCCATACATTTTATATGGAAACTAGACTTTAGAGCTACACTTGATCCACGCCACGTAACGTCACGCGACGTCGTTCTACGTGGGTACAAATCAGGCGTGTTACACGTGTGCGTCGGTCTTATGTAGTCTGTTGTAGCTTAAGGCTGATTATGCTGTGCCATGCTAGATTGTTGTTATCGGCCTGCAATGACTACTTATACAGTGATTTAATTCTCTTTGTCGGCCCGGGTATCTCGTAAACGACAGCTTACGTGTTGGTGAATTTACCTACGATACAGGAGTAAATCTTAATATATAGCGCAATTTTTTTTTTTAAATTGTAAAAAATATTTCATGATTGCAAAAAAAAATACAATGACAGAATGGAATAAGTTTACATTTTTATTAACAACTTTTATTTATATTTTGGCAGTTTCTCTAATCAACACGATTTACCAAATTATTGGCAAACTTTGGTTAATTTATTAGACGCATGGTAACTTTAATTTACTTACTAAAAATTAAATTCAAATAAAGACACGAGATTAAAACACGAGTGCTTCTATATGTATGTGTATTCGGTTTTACACTATATCCAATCTTCTCTCAAATTAATCCAGCTTCTCCTCATTTCCATAACTGTGACTAATGAAAAGATGTGTACAATTTTCTCCCTTATTTTCTAATTAAAACAAATATAAGCTGTCAGCCTATATTACACATAAAGTCGTCAGTTATTTTCTGGTTTTAATATCTTAATTAAGAAACCACCATTTACTTCGAAGAATTCATCTCAATTCAGTTATCAAGAAAATTAGGCTCGCATCGCAATCACGCTTGCATCCCAACACTATAATCAGTCAGACATAAAACGAACTTGATACGAACTCTCTGTAAATAAACATAAATTAAAAGAACTCGGATTTCGCTTACAAATTGTGTCCAAATCGAGTTTATAGGTCATAAAACTAATGTGAGATAAAATGGTGAATTTATAATTAACAGTAATGGGTCCAAACTATTAACGGCTACCGGAAAACTTCGGATAGAGACATTAAAATAAATATATATGTAGATTCGGAGATAAACGGTTTTTATATTGAATAAAACGTCATCATGCGGTCTGCTGTTCGGTTAAGAGGATGCACTCCTGCATGCAACTACGAAATGGTTATGACAGCACGGTTGGTGCAGGTCGAGCGATTTCCTTCTACGCTGCGTGTCGTAGGTTCGATCACCGTACGCAACAAATACTTTATACGGCCTATAACAGGTGCTCCGGGTTCGTGTGTCTAATGTATGCGTGCACCCACGACACGAGTTTTTCCTAGTTAGGAGCTCCAGGTATCGAACTCTGTATCAGCAGCAGCAAACACACATGCACTCACAAATATATTTTTTAATTTTTTTATATCTTCTTTTGTGTTCCTTTTCTTTTTTTCTTCTTCTCCTCAAGCATCTTCAAAACTGCCTCAAAAACTTTTATCACAGAGAGAAAACTACCCTCTATTACTACGGCACACCAATCATTCAATTGACAAGTTGAAACCGGTACCCGGGTATTTTGATTTAAAGAGATATAAGAGCATTCTTTCATGTTTCTGAAGCATTAATATACAAGAAATGGCAAGTGATGCTGAGGGCTGGGCTTTTCTTCGGTCAACGAATCAGCATTGCTATCCAACGTAGCAATGAGTTCTTTTTCAACCCGTTTGTACATATAATTATCTTTAGTTTGTATATTTATATTAAGCTATAATATTGATTAGTTTATATCCGCAGGAGAACCAAGGTAACAGACATAACCCGAAGAATCGCCAAACTTAAATGACAGTGGGCATTTTTCATATTGCTCGTAGAACAGATGGTCGATGGGGACGAAAGGTATGGCGACTACGTACCGGAAGACGTAGCGTTGGAAGGCCTCCCACAAGGTGGACCGATGACCTGGTGAGGGTCGCGGGAATCTGATGGATGCGAGACGCACAGGACTGGTCATTATGGTGATATTTGGGGGAGGCCTATGTCCAACAGTGGACGTCTTTCGGCTGAAATGATGATGATTGATTAGTTTAGAATTTAGATGTTTATAAGTAGTTATAATTATCATTTTATTGATTCATTAAGATTTTTAAACTTAGTTGACGACGGAGCTGACATGCATGAAACAAAAGTACTTAAAAAAGTAAAGATTGGAAAAAAATAATGTCAGTATTCCGTATCAGGATACTATTCCATATTTGGTTACTTTCCTCTACTGATTCCCAAACTAAGTTCGTTGTTTTTATTTTAATACCACTGGTAGACTGGTTCCAAAAACACTTTTGGCAATAACTTTCTCCTCTTCAAAACGCACACAATAAAACACTATTAGTCAATTTTACAGACGCGAGACGTTCAAAATATGTTTTCAAAGTAACTTTTATCAATAAAAATACAACCGACTTCAATGTAAAAAAAAAACACTGAAAAGTGCAAAATAAATTTAATTTCGGAAGTCGGTGTTTCTATAATAGTTTTGTCTCTTCTTAATTTAAAACCGACTTCCGAAATTAAAGTTATTTTGCACTTTTCAGTTTTTTTTTTTTGCATCTAAGTCGGTTGTATTTTTTTTTTTTTTTGGGAAAAGTAAAAGATTTTTATTTTACACTTTTTAGTTATGTTACCACCACTAAAAAGTACCCCTCAACCAAGCCAAGATTACATTAATTTATTACAGAGTTCCGGTGCCTAACTTCAGGCTTCATCATCAGATCAGTTTGATATATTCCCCCTCTTCTTTCAGTCAGTCATTGACTACACGTATAAAGAAAGCAATTTTGCTTGTTACGACAGTGACGCTGTGATCCTATGAGGAGATCTGTTCTATATCTTCGAAGATCATGATCAGATTATTACAATATTTCTATGGGACCAACACGGAAGCATAACCAGTAAATCAAAAAAATTATAATTTCAAAATCGATCCAAAATTGACCGAGAAATCGGTGAACACACATAAAAAAAAACGTACATTTAGCCAAATACAGTATATAACCTCCTCCTTTTTGGACTGTTAAAAACTATTGCCGTCTACCCCTTAAACGAGCAACCGAGATAAGGCGTTTTCGGGTATATATCCGAGTTAATTGGTATCGAAGCGGCATGTTCACTAGAACACATATTTTTTGTTTGGGTGGGCACCTCACCTGCACGCCAGACTCTTGATAACTTCTCGGCTTCTTTCATTTTAAAACGGTGGCAATGTTTATATTAAGATTACCTACTTCCTAAATTACAGTAACAGGTTTCTCAGTAATGTCGACTATGTTCTATGAATATTAAACCTTTCTTTAGAGAAACATCTTTATTTAACGTATTCTTGGTGTGGTCTTAAGGGCCTGGGGCCTTACCATGACTTGTTAAAGTGTCTGTCGTGCAAGAGAGATAGAGGGAGGGAGCTATACACTCTAAATATCGCTTACCATCAGGTGAGATAGTGGTCAAACGCGAGCCTATCAATAAAAAAAAAAAAAAAATTAGAAGAGTTATAATATAATAATAATATTCCAGCATCGAGCATCGCCAGCCAGGCGCATAACTTTGTGTAATTTATTTCATCACCACTGCTCTCAAAACGGTGAAGGAAAACATCGTGAGGAAACCGGCATGTCCTAGAACCAAAAATTCGAAGACATGTGACATCCACCAACCCGCACTGGGCCCGCGTGGTGGATTACGGCCCATTCCCTCCCCTAGAGAGGAGGCCTGAGTCCCAACAGTGGGAACATTATAAGGCCGACTATGCTATGCTATGCTATCGAGCATCGACGCCGAGTCGCTAGCCTGTCGGTTTTCTACCGGTTGTATTTCGAAGAGTGTGCGTCGGAATTGCACAACCTAATTCCGCCTAGCCCGTTCCATCATCGGACTACCAGGCGTATGGCAATGCGCCACCGGTATATGGTGGACATCCCGCCCATACGCACGAAACGTTTTGGGAACAATTTCATTGTGCGTACAGCTAAGGAGTGGAATTCCTTGCCGGAATCTGTGTTTCCTGATGAATAGGTTAATTCTAGGTAAGCGCGCTCCATCGTCGACCGCATCGTCGCTTTCCATCAGGAGTTAGCGGTCAAGCGCGAACCTATAAAATAAAAAATAAATAAAAAAACCACAACTTTCACACAACACCTTTATCCCAAACTAGGCAGAGCTTGTGCTATGAGTACTACATAGACAACTGATAAACATACTTATATATTTCGAAATAAATACATATTATAGATAAATTACACCAAGAAACAGAACAAATGATCGTGCTCATCACACAAACATTTGTCTTGGGTGGGAATCGAACCCACGACCTCCGGCATAGCAGTCAGGGTCGCAGGCCCCTAGCTAGACCAATAGGATTATCATCAGTCAGGGTCACCGACCACTAGACCAATAGGCTTGACATCAAGTGGTAGTGGGCAGGGCACAACGTCGTAGAACATATGGTCGATGGGGCCGAAAGGTTCTGGAGTGGCGACCGCGCACCGGAAGACGCTATGTTAGAAGGTCTCCAACAAGGTGTAGTGATGAACTGGTGAGAGTCGCGGGAATGTGATGGATGCGAGACGCATAGGACTGTTCGCATGCTACTGTTCACATGAAACTGCCACTTAAGTTTGACTATCCTTCGAGCTCTGTCGGCGACCTTGTTTCTCCTAAAAATATTATAATATAATAAAAATTGCTCGTCAAGGTATATGCAAAGCTGTGTCGATCCGACACCCCTAGAAATAAAACGTTCATATTAATATTAATGAGAAAAAGTCAATTAAAACGTACTAAAAACATAATGATCGTAATTGCTTTTATGGATGGTCGTTAGGAGTCTTAATTATAGAAAATATTGTGGCCCCCCGTTGCGCCACAGTTGCCTAATTTGGTTGTCCGCAACACTTGTGTGTTATTTGGAATTATAAAGTAGTATACGTTAATTTTTATACTTTATTTTCGTTTGCAAAATGCCTTCATTTTAATGTACATTGAAGCTTTTTTATACGAAAACGTTTAAAAAAAAAAACGTTTCACCTCACTAGGAATTACTCCTGTATCGTGGGTGAGTGCGCAAACATGATGTTAACACACATCCACAGGACGCCCAGACTTGGGACACCTATCTGTATATTTCCATACAAATACAAATATATGTATGCGGGAATCGAACACCCGACACGCAGCACAGCAGTCAATCGCTCAACCACAGCGACAAACGCGCCGTTAAAAAAAAATATTATACTTTTCAGAATAAGCAATAGAGATAGATGTATTCTTTATTGTACACCAAAAATAAAAATTATATTAGGAACTTAAAGCACTAAGCTTTAAGCTTAAGTGCTTTAAGCAGATATTTAGTGATTTTATCTCTTGAGCTATGAGTGTTGAAATATGATACAGTAAAATCTTCAAAATAGCAAAATAAAAATTGTTTTAAGTTTAAAAAGATTTTTCCAAAATTCTTTTCTTTCTTTGTTTGGTGTGATAAAACCAAATACATCATTTTATGTTATACGAAAAAAAAATGTTGATAATATTATGAATTTATATTTTATTGGTGAAATTATTGCTAACAGCTGTTATTGCATAAGAGGACAGTGGATCAAAATTCTTGCAGCAGAAGGTACAAAATGCACGATTAGGCAATAAATTAACTCCTACTGTGAAGCGTTTCAAATAGTTTAAATACAAAATTACTCTAATCATTAAACCACACATTAATACTTTTATCACCAAGTTCTACCGTAAAAATAATACCGGTACATTCAATCTAACTGTGTAAAAATTAAGACTCAATATCTCAAAAATAATATCCCAATAATAAATCGTACTAAAAATCCGGATTTATGATCACATAATTATCTTCTTGTACACTTTATAGGTAGCTTCTATTCATAAAATAAAAATTCGAAACTTACATAAAATTAAATAGAAAATAAATAAAAATTACCATAAAATAAAATTCTGGCACATTATAGAGAACTTGTGGAGAAGTTGACCCGGCTTCTCCATGGGGAACATAGGTCACTAGGGCCACTATATCGTGGCTCGTAAAAGTTTAGGGTCCATTTTTATGTTTGTTTGTGGCCCAATATCGGTTTAACCCTCCACAGTGGATTTGATTGCCTGCTTATTGACGTGTGCTGTGGGGTCGTTGTGCAAGCGGGGAGGACAAGTTAACTGGATCAAAAGTAAGTTCAGTACTTACCTAAGTTAACTCAGCACTGCAGCTTTACTTAAAGTAGCATTTTGAAAACTTTCAGTGGGCAGTAACAATAGAGTTTTCTGAGTTGCTGATTAGCCTACCTATTCTTAATTCGTTATCTACTGTAAATTAAACATCTCAACTCAGTCATAACATTCTTTTTTTCGGTTTTTCATCTTATTTGCTATTTAAAAAAGTGTTTTATTAATACTACACCAAAATACAGTCCATCAAGCTTAATCAAGGTTTGTGACTTCCTAGTCACAAACCTCGATTTAGAAGAACCAGGACTAACAGGGCTAATCGAAAAACCTAAGCACAAAATGTTTAGGTATTAGAATTATTTGCGGTTGGGCTATGTGTATCATTCGACTTCCCTATCCCACTCGTGATAAATTTACTAATCTGTCACATTCAAACACTTCACCGCCGTCACTGGCACCCGACCTCACTCTGCCCTAACGACCGTCATTCACGGGTGCACAAAGAAACCGCCTCCTGACGCGTCGTACGTGTCACGACTCTAAACGCACCACAAAATATTTAATAGTCCAAAACCTTCCTCAAAATGGTGTAAATCGACTGTGAACTGGCAACTGATCCTATCTCAATTTTTTGAATATTTTAACTGCACATGTACTCGTACAGCCGCCTGCGATTGCATAGAGCCCCATTGGCAATTAAAATAATTTTCTTTGCATAATATTGATTGATTTACATAATGCTATGTACATTCTGAAGAACACTTAACCAACTATATTTTTGTGTAAACATATTGCTAAAGATCAAAGGAGTAAAAGGATTTTTTTTTGCCAAAAGTTTAGTCATACGAAATAGGGTTAATTCGAATTGTCATAAGAAATAGGCACTCTGGTTATAAGTGTATCGCAACTTTAGAGTGTGAAATAATAAACAAACAAACAATACCGAGAAACACCGACTTCCGAAATAAAAATTATTTTGGTCGTTTTAGTGTTTTTTAATGAAGTCGGTTATTTTTTAATTTATTTTTTTAAACTTTTTTTATAATAAAAGGAAGTACGAGTCTAATAGGTATATTATGCAACTTTTGTTTTGAATAAGATGTGGAATAAAAATGTTTAAAAAACACGTACTTTTAATTCAATTTCAAAATTGAGATAGTACTGGTTGCCAGTTCACAGGCGAAATATAAACGCAGTGTATTAATTTATAAGGTATAATATGAGGCGATCCAATTGAACGAGGATATGATCTGTTTGATGACTTATTGGTTGGTTTAGGCTTCCGTATTGTCCTCCTCTCGTCATGATCGTCATTACTGAGGGTCGTGATTCTTCTGACGTGATGTCACTCTCTTTACGATTCTTCACCATTTGTGCCTCTGCCTATTTTTTTTAATGACATAAACTAGTGCTTGATAGCGATCCCACCTAATGGTAGGCAAAGAAGGAACACGAGTGGGTTTTTAGTCAGTAAAAGTCTGACACTACCTCCCGCTCCGCCCAAGAGATGGATTTGTCATAAGATGATCCGATGATATGATTCCCACCTAAAAAAAAAACCTGATGGTAAGCAGTGATGCAATCGTTGATGGTGAAACGCACTACTTTATTAAGAGCTTAATTATTAACTCTAGCTTTGAAGACATCTAAATTATAATCGGTCGGCAATACTTAGGAATTGTTCCAGCGATTGTATGTTACTTGATTTTCTTGATCCTTATCTAACAATAACTTGATAAATTTTGTGCTCACTATCTCAATGGAAAATATTCCTAAGATAAAAAGTAATTTGTCTATCCTTGCGCCAAATTTCATCTAAATCCATTCAGCCGTTTAAGTGTAAAGAAGTAACAAATATACACCATCACAAACTTTAACCTTTATAATATTAGTGTGAATTATCCATCACAAAAACCCGGTACATTCAGTTCACGTAAGAACCAAATACAGATACCCATCTCCCAATTAAGATTCGCCAAGATAGACCAATCATTCATTACGGTCCGTTCATTCATTCGTTCATTCAGAGCTAAAATAGCGCGTTTATCTGTCTGTCTGTCCGTCTATCAGCCGAAGGAAGTCATAAAGCACTCGGCATCTTGGCTATATCGCTCGGCGACCTGACTTGTGACAACTTGGCATTTCTTTATTGTAGTAAAATTGATGTGTATATGGAAGGAAGACAGATAATGCTACATTGTATTTAACTGGAGTATCTATCATTTGAATATTTATTTCCATTTATTAAAATATGATTGGTTTGAGTCGAAGCTTCAAAGTCTTGAGCATCGACAACAAGTTGCTAGCTGGTTGTTTTCTACCGGTTGCATTTCGGAGTGTGTGCATCAGAGTTGCATAACTTAATTCACCATCAAACCATCATCGGACCACTAGACGTACGTTGAAGTGCCACTGGTACTTGGTGGACATGTGTTTCATGATAGCTACTATCCGACATAATGGGCTAACTAACTAATTCTGACGAACACAGAATTCGTTAGTTAGCCCATTATGTCTCACTGCTGGGCGAAGGCCTTTTTCTCCCTTTTCCACACATCCTCAGCCATTATGGGCCAGTCCCTCCGGTAGTTCTCAAGTTCACCTCTCCACCTTTGCCTTTCCACACAGTCACGTCTGTCCTCAGCCATTATGGGCCAGTCCCTCCGGTACTTGTTAAGTTCATCTCTCCACCTTCGCCTTTCCACACACGTCTCGCTTCAGCCATTATGGGCCAGTCACTCTGCTAGTTGTCAAGTTAATCTCTCCACCTTCGTCTTGGTGTGCCGCGATGTCGCCTTGCCGTCGTCAGAATTGCATAATTTAATTTCACTATGCCCGTTCCATCATCGGGCCACTAGACGTATGACGATACGTGGACATCCCTCCCTTACGCACTAAACGTTTTGAGATCATACTCATTATTTGTGCATACGGCTAAGGAATCGAATTCCTGCTACAACCTGGAGGATTTTAAGTCAACTACGGACGATGATGCAGAATTTCTCTATAGTCATTACAACATTTGCAAAAGAGAACCGTCATCAGTTACACTAAGTACCAATCTTGATAACAATTATACCAAATTATGAAATATGAGCGTAATATTTGGAACTACTACTTGAAGTCCTCTCAACCTTAGTTCCGTCTTCGTCAGAATTAAAAAAATATATATATAATATAATTTTAATAATTGTTATAATTTGATATTTTTCATAAAATTTATTAGTTTATAATTTTAGCTTAGATATATATTTGGTTTTCTGTGTGAAGTATCTGTTAATTGTTTATTGTGCAAACCTACCACAGTGTTGTCTTTTTTAACCCAAAGGTTGACTGGTAGAGAATGCCTTGTTGCATTAAGTCCGCCTATGTACCACTACTGTACATGAGTTTAAATAAATAAATATTATTATTTTTCTGAATATATGCTGAAATAAGTAGAAATATAAATGAAAATCTTCTTCAGTAAATAATTCTGTTCATTGAAATAGCATATTTTTAATAATCCGGTTGGTGGGAAACTACTTATCAAGAAGCAATAAAAGCCTGTTGTATCAGTACAAAGGCCTCCTTTCCTTTTTACCACTTTTCACTGTCCTTACATGTTATGCCCCTTGTACACGTGGGCTCAGCCTCGGCCAATCGCCATCCCTAGCCATTGTGTAAACGCCGAGGCTGGGCCCACGTGTAAACGCACCATAACCAACCTTTTGGGTAGTAGACTAACTTGTAACACTAACTCCTTCTGAAAATACAGCGTCGCCAGTTCCTGTTGTTCGAGATCCATTTAGTAGAGGCCTTTGCCCAATTTATTTATGACAGTGACCTTTTCAGTTTCATTTCGATTTTGCCTGTTTTATACAACGCACATCCTGAAAGTAATATTTCAGAAATCGATAGTAAATCCATTTCAGCTACTTTTAAAATAGTCATTTTTATTCAATATATAAAAAACAATCAAGGATTATATTAGGATAAATTTCTTGATAAAACTTGATTACGTCAATAGCGTGTTTGTGTGTGTTTAGCGTTACCAATGTAGTGTGTCGATGATCAATTATTGACCTATTAGGACAGCTCTTAAAGACACCAGTTAGTCCCCCTATGAACTAGATCATAGGGGGACTAACTGGTGTCTTTCCCGCTACTACCTATGTGCATTTAAGTAACATTTTATATCAATAATTTATTTGCTATAAAAGGAGTTTACTTATTTATTTTATGATTCATGTACACACAAATATACAGAAGAAGATAGGTATCTTGATACAAAAGTTTGTACAAAGGTACTGCTTATTTCAAAAATAAATTTCTTCCAGCAGACCTGCGAAAGGAGAGATTAGAAGAGATGGAGTTGTTATAGTGACAGTTATAGACCGAGACATATTTTACCTAAGTTATAGGTAGGCAAATATTAAAAAATAAAATGTATCAATACATGAATCAATAAAAATTTATTAAACTATAATTGAAGTTTACAGTATTGATTATATTACAATGTCAAAATAGATAAAAAATAAACATGAAATAAATTTATGCATCTTTAAAAAAAATTGTAACAATATATTATAAACTTTTCTTCAAAAACTCTTTTACTGAATAAAAACTTTCCTCTATCAATCAGTCCCGTAAAACACGAAAGAATTTATTATATGGTAATTCGGAAATAATGCTTTTTTGTTATGATTGTAACTCAATTTTCTAATTAGGGTGTTTATGAGTGTACCTTATTCCATTTACATGTTGTATACTCATTTTCATAAAATTATAACTTGACGCTACATCATCGACATGCAGTTCTTCGATCACTAGTTTAATAGTCGAACGATACGATATCTTAATGTCTTCTTAAAGGAACAATAATTGTTACAATATAATTATTACGATAGGCTCAATAAATCATTGTGTCCACCATGAATTATAATATGATTGAGAAATGTGTCTTTGATAAAAGTGTGTTTTGTGTTTTTATAGTCGACTCGTGAATGGGATGTAGTGTTTGGTAATTAATGTTGATATTAATGTTAATTATGACTGTTTGTTTTTAATAGTATTTGAAAACGTGTACGGCAATTATGTACTGTTATAACATGATCATCATCGTCTCTGTACCCTTTGAAGCTATTAATTTAAAAGGTATAATGTAAGACGATCAAATTGAACGGGGATATGATCTGTTTGATGACTTATTGGTTGAGTTAGGCTTTTATATCGTTCTCCTCGCGTCGTGTTCCTCGTCATTACTAAGGGTCGTGATTCTTCTGACTTGATGTCATTCTTTTTACGATTCTTCGCTATTTGTGCCTCTGCCTATTTTTATTAATGGTATAAACTAGTGCTAGATAGCGATTCCACCTGATGGTAAACAGTGACGCAATCGTTGATGGTGAAACGCACTAGTTTATTAAGAGCTTATTCACTCTAGCTTTAAAGACATCTAAATTATAATCAGTCGGGAATACTTAGGCATTGTTCCAGCGATTGTATGTTACTTGATTTTCTTGATCCTTACCTTACAATTACTTAATAAATTATAGGCTCACTATCTCAAAGGAAAATATTCCTAACACAAAAAGTAAATTGTCTATCCATGCGCCAAATTTCATCCAATGGTATTTGAAGACGTGTACGGCAATTATGTACTGTAATAATGTGGTCATCATTGTCTCTTCACCCTTTGGGATCATTAAGGCTTGTCTACACAATAATATCTGATATATTAGTGACTAGAAAATTATTCCAAGAGTACATACTTCCGGGATGGAAAGTATTATATGTGCTGTTTCAGAACATGGCTTATTTGTATGCTTAAATATTCATCAACATGAGGTGGGTCTACACTAGAAAAACTGAGCTCGAGCTAAGCACAAATTTGTGTGGACCGACTCTAGAGGAGCCGAGCACGAGCGACACTTCACGAAATTCAGCTCGGCTCCTGCTCCGCTCGTATTCGGCTCCTCAAGCATAGACCCCATCTTATACGTTCTGCCGATTGAACGTGAAGAAGTAACCAAAATATTCATATATACACACACATACAAACTTTCACACGTATTTTGGTATATATTATTACAGTGTATTATAGGCTGGTGATTCTTTACCATTAGATTATAAGGGAGGTCGTCCCCAAAAAAAATCCTTATTTATGTAATTGTTTCATAAAACGTTAGAGAACAATACACTAACAGCAGATCCATGTTGAGATACACACAGCAGTTTCCTTCTCTGCCAATCTCTTTTCCAATCGCAATATTTCTCTCAGTTTATAACCTTTATGCCCTGTTCATTCTATTTCATGCTTATGCACGCAGCAAATTATGATTTTTTGTTTCAATATTACCGTGGAATTACTAGGTGTTACATTTCAGATTTATAAAACCCAAGTAATTTTCTATATGGACGGCATGAATCCATTCTTCTATAAAACTTACAATAGGGTTATGAACAAAGTATTTTAAACCTTTTTTGCACACAGTTATGGTTATTTTCAATCTACAAATTGTATTTTTACGGTTATCGGAAAATAATTTTCAGTATACTTGCCTACAATGAATTTACGCTGTGCGTGGCATAAATGTAGTTCGTATTACTGTGCAAGAGCAGTTTAACCATTGTTACATTTGGTTTATACCATACTGTAAAGTTATTGGTTAGACGACTCTTGCTTTTGTAACAGGTAAATGTGGTACAAATATGCAGGTTTATTAATTGCTACTTTACTATATACCCAATCAGCCTTCGTCAAATGAAAAACGACGTAATTATTTATTCTTTCACTTTTTCTTGTGAAGATTTTGAACTTTTTTGTCGATGACAAATTCGCAGACTAATAGATAATTTTATGTTTCGATGAACTTGCACTTCTCTGGCTTTCAATAAAATACATCATTTATATTTTATTTATTATATTAGAGATATAATATATTATTAGAAATATGTTGTACACTGTATCTTACACTCGAATGTGATCTCTCTTTGTCACTCAAAGGTTTGCTGGGAGAAAACTCATTGTTGAGTTAAGCTCGCCTTTGTACATAAATTATCAAATCAATTTACTAAGGTTAAGCTTTTTTTTGTGTACAATAAAGAATAAAGAAAGAGATCCTAGCATATTCGAGGCGAGGTACAAAATTATAAACATGACGACTAAATCGCAGGATTTAAGAATTTAAACATTTTATTTTATCTAAAGAATTATTCTCTCTCTTATTATGTTTCACTTAAATGTAGGAAATAAAAAAAGTTGATAATGTCAAAAAACCCGCTTCTTCCACTTCTCAATTAGTCATCATCTCAGTAATCGAACACCAATATTATTCTGTATGTGTTATACCCATCAAATAATGGGACGACCCCAGCAACTATCAAACCTGTAAAAGAAAATAGATAAAACTAAAATCTCAAAATAGAAAATCCACTCAGCAACAACCAAAGAGCAAAAAGACAATGAAATCGATTCATCATCGCTTCCTCTAAACAATGAGACACGAGCAACAAGTTTGTACAGATGAGCAATGAGACAAGAGCAATAAGTTTGTCTATGTGACTCTTGGATACAGATGCGTTACAGATCACATAGCTGGGAGCTATTTAATCAGCGTACCAGGATTTGCATGGCATATGGTAGACATGTTGCAGAAGTAGAAAGGCTTTGTCCCAGCAGTGGGACTAATCAAGCTAAAATGATTATATAAAAATAATCATATGCGAGTATAGTAGTGGGGTGGCAGGTGTGGTGGTGGTGGGGTAGTAGTGGTGAGGTTTGTTTGACGTTTTCGATGGCAAAAGAAATGCCGCAATATGGTGATCTGCGATTCCAGAGTTATTAAATTTGAAATATTTGATTTTAATTGCTGATAATTCTGGATTCATTCCTAATATAGGTTTTTTCTTAAAATACTATCTATTAAGCTAGAACTACACTGTGTACACGTGTGCCACACACGCCGATCTGGGTTTTTTTTTTTTTTTTTCGGTGGGAAAATCATCTTATGACATCCCCCGCCCTTGGGCGGGGCGGGAGATAGTGTCAGACTTTTACTGACTAAAAACCCACTCCTGTTCCTTCGTTGCCTTCGTCCCAAGACCCCGGGTTTCGCTTTCACACTACCCATGGCCCCAGTAGGCTTCGACCCTGCTGGGCCCCTACGATTCGCTGACATCTCCCTGAGGCGTGCGTGGAACAATACGCGCCGTCGACGACTTAGACTCGGTCCGGACGGTTACCGGACGGTCGGACGGCGGGCTACCCATTGCTCGCCGTCCGCAAGCCCGCGCCTACGGTGGCCGGAAATCGGGATCGGAATCCCGGCGGCGACTTGGGCGTGAGGAGCGTTGACTCACGCGATCGGCCGCCTCCTTTGCTAGCATTACTGCTTCGCAGAAGGAAGCGACCGCCTGCCACTCCTCCTCGCTACGGACCATGGCCTGTACCAAGGCCCGACGCGAGAGATCGCCGCCGCCGATCGCCCCCACGAGGACACGGCGTTGCTCTGCCCAAGCGGGGCACACCTCCACCGTATGCTCCACCGTGTCCTCCGGGCGGTCCACACAGTGGCGACACCCGGGCGTCACTTCCGCACGAATCCGGTGCAGGAACTTCCCGAACTTACCGTGTTCGGTGAGAACCTGCGTCATACGTTAGGTGAGGACGCCGTGAGGTCTTTCCAACCACGCCTCAAAGAGGGGACTTACCGCCATAATTGTGGCGTGCCCAACGCCGATCTGGGTGCGTCGGTCTCCATACATTTTATATGGAAACTAGACTAGTAGACCTACACTTGATCCACGCCACGCGACGCTAAGCGACGTCGTTCTACGTACAAATCAGGAGTCTTACAAGTGTGCGTCGGTCAAATGTAGTTCTAGCTTTACTGTTTCTCTGTGTGTACTTAGATTTTTTTTTTTAAAACCCCACTCGGAATCACTCTTTTATCGTAAGCGCTTTCAGCCAGCCAGCCAATCGCTCACCCACGCCTATCGTGTCGACCAATAAATGATGATGTTTTCGACTTTATTTAAGCAGGTAGTGCCGTCGATGACTTAAGAATTACCTACACTAAGCACAGAAGAACATTCTTCAAAGAATTATTTCATGTTTGAACTTCCAACAACTCAAAACACCCTCTTTGAAAATCCAATTACAAACGAACTCACCCATGTTTAATGTATCACGCTTAAATAATTTCAAATAGCCGTGTCAGTCAGCCTCAAACAGAGGCCATCCTAAACTAAATATATCTGACAATAAAATTAATTATTAAAAAGATGGCGAGTAAATTAGATGATCACTTACAAGAGATATCTTGATGCGCAAGAGTTGGTCTTAATGAGCGTGTCAGGATAGAAACAACTTGAGGTGTAGGGCAGGAGAGAGACAGTAAGTAAGTTGTGTTTTGAATTGTATTGTTGAAGAAAATCGGAAGCCACAATCAATGTGGTAACTTCCCTCTTTGAGGAGTGGCTTGAGAAGCGCCACGGCGTCCTCATCTTCCGCCTGACACAGATCCTCACTGATCAGACATGGCAAGTTCTGTACGTTCCTGTAACCGGAAGACACGGTGGAGCATACGGTGGAGGTGTGCCGCGCTAAGTCCGCTCAAGCACCATCGTATCCTCGTGGAAGTGATCGGCAGACGGTGACCTCTCGGACCAGGCCCTGGTTTAGGTCACGATCTGGATTGAGAGGGAATGGGAAGCTGTTGCCTCCTTTTATGAAGCAGTAATGCTAATGAAAAAGATGAATTAAGAATCAAGAGCGAACGGGCACCCTTACGCCCCAGCCGCTGCCACAAGAGACGACCCGGGCGTTGGGAGTCGCAGAGGGATCCCCAGCCACAGCAAGCGCAGGCTTACGGACGACAAACAATGATATCTCGCCGTCCGGCGGACCGTGGGCAACGCTGCGTAGTGTCCCATGCGCGCCTCAAAGAGATGTCAGCAAAACCGTAGGGGTCCAGCAGTGAGCATGCCACAATTATGGCAGTAAGGCCCCTCTTTGAGGAGTGGCTGGAAAGACAACACGGCGTCCTAACATTCTCACTGGTCATGGTCAGTTCGGGATATTCCTGCACCGGATTCGCGCGAAAGAAAAACTCGTGTAGGTTTAGGGGCCCAGCAAGGTTCGAAACGTACTGGGGCCATGGGTGTTGCGAAAGAGAACCCCGAGGCCCTGGAACAAAAACAAAGAAGGAACAGGAGTGGGTTTTACTCAATAAAAGTCTTACACGCACTTACGCCACGCCCAAGGGCGGTAGATATCATTAGATGATTTTCCACTTTAAAAAAAGGGTTCCAGCAGACTTTTTGGAAAGGAAAAAAAAGTAAGGAAAGGGAAGGTCCTAGAACGCTAAAGGCAACTGTAGAACGAAGGTGGGTTTTAGTCATTAAAACACTCTCTCTCGCTCCACTCAGAGCGAGCGTAGTTATTGGACGATTTTCCACCTCATAAATAAAGGTAGACTGAACCTTCTGTCTTTTCCCTTCTGTACACCAAATTCCCGAGCCAAATTCAAGCCGCCACGATTCGCCTGAAACAAAGCCAGGCCTGTGGCCTGAAAATTAACAAGCACGCAACATTAACGTGATTAATTTAGTCAATTAAGTGCTCCCGTACTAAATGAATAAGTTATTTTTAATTACGGAGTAATTGTACGTACGGGTTTATATTAATTAGGATGTAATCATATGGCGATGAGCTTCTTGCGTAGATGATGATGTGAGACGAGTGTGATGGGAATAAAGGGCCTATTACACTACTCGATATTCAGACAGTCTTAGTCTATATAATATCTATGTATCTCATCGTTCTGTTTCATTCCTTTACACGACATTGACGTAAGTTGCTCTTTTTCTTGTGTGACGCTACATAGACTAAGACTGTCTGAATATCGAGTGGTGTAATAGGCCCTTTAGTACTGGTGAGGATTCTTTTGAAAGTATTGAGCGCCATGGTCTTGTATAGCATATAAACGTTTTCGTGCCCTCCATGCCACTAGCCAAGTCTTTATTAGATCACAATGTTTAATTTAACTGTAATAAAATACATTAAAAAAATTGTTTTGTTTTGTGCGTATTGTTACTGTCGCCTACCCCTTTCCTTAGATTTTTATTTCAATAGAGACTTTTGTTTATTTTAAAAACAGCAAAATTATATTGGTTTTAGAACCAATATAATTTTATATTATTTATTTTGTTCCTATTTTATTATTCCACACATTCCAATCAGACTTTTTTTGTGGTGGATAACCATCAAAAACCTCCACCCGCTCTGGGTGAAACGAGAGGGATTCTACATCCCACATGTCGACAACCTCGCGAGCCAAGTCAATATAATTGATGTGCTTATTTTCACGAGGTTCTTGTCAAACGGTAACGGTTAAGTCATACACCATTGCACGCCTCTTGATTCGGATGACTTTCAGCATATCCGCAGGGATCTAAATGTCAGAAAAGCTTAAGCAATGGAAGTTACTTAATCAGCAATTTCACAATTAATACCCACAGATATTTACAGTTATCTTAAGATATATATAAACAAAATGGAAGTGTCTGTTTGTAATATTAAATTATCATTTTTTAATTAAATCTAAATATTATGCAAGTACATATATTCAATACCTATAGGTAACGAAAAGCATTTTTTTTATCTTTCTCTTTGTTCCGGTAAATCTCAAAAACGGCCGGTTTTTTTTTAAAAATACTTTAAAAAAAAACCGGCCTACAGCACTAGTAGGTAGATAGCTAGACTAGGAGTAACCCAGGCTACTTTTATTATAGAAAAATAATTTAAGGTTCCGTAAAAAAATCTCCAAAAGTTACAACCAAATAGCATTGTGCTGTTTTACGGGTCTGACGCGGACGAAGTTTCGAGCACCAGTTAGTTCAGAATAATCTTTTGACCTATCCAATGTCCCACGTTACTCAACAAGCAGTGTACCGTGTCAAATGATACATGAATTATTATCAGTATAACGTCGTCATGATTGAGTACTTAGGTAAGTACCTTCCTACACCATTTTGATTGCACAATCTGAAATTATAAGTAGTTACCTATCCAAGTAACAAAAATAGGGTTATTTTTAGGACTAGAATGGATTAGTAAGCTCTTATAACAATGGATAAGGGCCCAATTTATAGGCGTACTCTTTATTTTAAGACACCATTAGTGGACTTGGTGACTACCACTTCGACCAATAGTATCCTTATAGTTACTCAGAACTAACTGTTCCCATAAAGCCAACTATAAGCGCCTAACAGAACCATACACGACCCTAACGTGCTTCATGTTTCTGTTACAAGTTTTTCAAAAAAATTTGGGCATTTGCAGGTAAATGCACTGTTAATATTATAAAAAAAATACTAAAAAGGTTTATCTTAGTTAATTTTCTTTCAAAATTTACTGTCTATAGTCTCATGTAATAATAAGATGCTTTCGCTTGGCAAACGTATATTTTCGCTGAAGTATACTATGGTTTATTTCTAAATTTTTACGCGCTTCTTGAAAATAGCGAATTTAATAAGTTACATTTAAAAATAATATTGGTTTTAATAAGGCTTTCAATGAAAAATCGCCATTTGTTCTATCTGCTTTTCTGAAAATCATTACAAAACCGTTGTTATTTAACTACTTGGTCTCAGAACGGTTTGCATTAGAACCATTGCATCGCCATATTTTTAGAAATACAAAATAAAATTACCACGAGAATTTTCTTCGAGGATTTTCTTGTACTCTTTACTCGTTGATACAAAAAATCTCCTATAACGGAAATTTAGTAAAGAATAAACAAAACTCTACATCTCGAAAAACAAATAAAGATCGAATCACCGCTTTCCCGCCTACTTAATTTGTTTTTTTTTCTGTGGCAGGCTGGTTATTCAGTCATTATTTTTAGTTTTCATAATTGAAAAAATGGTAAATATTTTTATCTAAATCTTTGTTATTTAAAAAAAAAAAATAGGTGAAAGAAAATTATAATAGTCATTTAAAAAAATATATTATTTAATATTTATTTCTTATCTATATGCTATTTTAATTGTACATTGCACTGTAATTGAGGGACTGTATAAAAAATAGGAACATGGTGAACCATTATTTTATTATTATTGGTGGTATTGAAACAAAAGCAACGAAGAAGAAAATATGTACTACAAGGCCAAACAGACTCCGTGCCTTGCACAACTTGGTGCAACAATGGACATACAAGCCCAATCCCTCATGAATTACATCATCACATCAATACGAATTGTTTATTATTTAGTTAATTACTGAGTGCGCAAGTCCCAAATGTGGGGCATCTTCGTTGTAGGTAAATCGCCATCATAAATAATAAATGATAAAAATTGTTTTTAGACACAAACAGTTCAAATTATTAACCAAATCCGTTGTGTACAGGGTGTTTGATTATGTGTGTTTCTTTGGTATTTTGCGTGTTACATTTTGTGGTTAAAAGGTACATATCTATTGTAATGCACTACCCGTGTGGTGAATTGCATCAAAATTCGTTTAGCCGTATAAGCATGAAGCTTTATAAAGGTTTTTTTTTATATACACTCGCGATTGACCACTATCTCACCTGATGGTAAACGATGATGTGGCCGACGATGGAGCACACTTGCCTAGATGTAAACTATTCACTCTTGACTTAAAGACCCCTAGGTTGGTAACAAATATACACACTTTCACATTTCTAATATTAGTGACAGTAGGCAGGACACATAGCTCACAAACGTCGATGGGGTGACTACATATCGACGCAGCGTTAGAAGGCCTCCCAAAATTGGACCGATGACCTGGTGAGGATTACGGGAATCCAATGAACGGAGGACGCACAGGACCGATCGTTGTGACCACACTTGGGGAAGCCTATGCTCAACAGTGGAAATCTTTCGGTTAAGATGGTGACTTTATTTCACTCAAAAGTGCAAAAGGCGGACTTTACCCGGTAACCGTCCGGACCAAGCCCAAGTCGTCGACGGCGCGTAGTGTTCCTCGTACGCCTCAAGATGTCAGCAAACCGTAGGGTCCCAGCAGGGTCGAACCCTACTGAGGCCATGGGTTGTGCGAAAGAGAACCCCGGGGCCCTGGAACGAAGGCAAAGAGGGAACGGGAGTGGGTTTTAGTCAATCAAAAGTCTGACACGCCTTCCCAGGGTGGGAGATGTCATTGGATGATAACTCATCTAAAAAAAGAAAAAAATAGGTGATGCAAATTTGTGCCTGGTCTGTCAAAATACTATACTTACCCACCTAGGTACTTATGAACCTATATCTTACATGAGTGATACACTAGGTTCCCTAACTAGGATATTGAACAATCAGAAGTACAGAAATAGATGTTTGAAAGGTAGGTCAGACTGATTGCAGCAAGTGTACGACAGTAAGGAGTGCTCCATTGCGCAGATGCAAGATCTAGACTAGAAAGTAACCCCATTGGCGTATCTAGGGATATTTTTCAGAACGGGGGGGGGGGGGGGCTGATCCTTCAAATGATTTTCTATCATAGAATTTCGAATCGATAGTCCGACATCCTGGGGTGAGTCGACTCCCCCACCTCTCCCCTATATACGCCTATGAGTAACACATAAACACAACTAGAATTTTTTCGTTACACTGTTCTCTGCCCTGCCTTTTCCCTAGTATGTTGGGGAAGGTTTCCAGTTTAGCCTCATGCAGCTTGATCTGGTTCTTCAATTTTGCCCAAGTTCTTGTGATTTGACAGTATGACGTGGCGTCACAATATGGCAATCGATCCTATTCTTATTTGGAACGCATACTTGTTGTTTGTCGAATCCTGTGGGAGTTTCAAATAAACGTTTTTCTATCTTTATTTCTTTCTGGTTTTCTTTTTCTTTCTCTCTCTTTCATTCTTTATTTCTTTCCCTTTCTTTGTTATTCTTACCTTAAAAATGAAGGTGAATATAAACATACAGCTCTGGATGGGTTCAGGGCTTGTTATTCGTGATCCGTTGCGTTCTAATACTATTACTTTTTTATTAATAGGCTCGCGTTTGACCTCTATCTCAATTTTCGCTTGATGGTAAGCGATGATGTGGTCGACGATGGAGCACGCTTGCCTAGAAGTAACCTATTCACTCTTGACCCCTAGGCTATAGCTAACAGGATAAATAAATTCCGGCAGGGAATTCCACTCCTTAGCTGTAGGTACAAAGTGTTCCCAAAAAAATTGTACGTATGGGTGTGATGTCCACCATGTACCTACCAGTGGCGTAACACCGAACGTCTAGTGGCTCGATGATGAAACACCATCAAATTGCTTTTTGTAAGACCATAATATCATACAAGAGTTTACTTAAACAATATTGCACCAATTTTTAACATCCCCCTGTAGAGTCGCGAGCCTCTATCGATACATATCGCGCGACCCGACCCTGCTCGCTATCAGGCAATTAACTTTAATGGGTATATTTAAATTAGTGCTCCACACTCAATTGACAACATAATATTATCATAGCGTATTGTAAGATACTAAGATCATTCAAAAATTCAAAAGAAATTAATTAAGACTTTGTTTTTGTTTGCATAAAGTTCAAAATTGATTGCAGCCCCCTCATTAGATTCTAGAAGTTAATCAATGAAAATGTTATGATTATTATAGGCACTTTATATTTGTATTTTAATCACGTCTGCAAGTTTTATCAACAGGTCACTTTGCAAAATCATCCTTATCTGAAAGTACGTAATTATGAACGTAAATATAATAATTATTTATGTACATAATTAAATGTAAATAGGTAAATAATAAAACAATATTTTTCGTCAATATCAAAGAAATATATATTTAACTACAGAATTAAAATAACAATATACAAAATAAAATCCTATGTACAACAATATTACAGTTCATACTGAATTCGAAAGTCTGGTCAACGAATTTTGTACTGAAATACAATCAAATAAAATTTTGGTAAAAAGGTAAGGTTTACCTACGATAAAGTTATACATTAAATTAATTCCGAACGTAATCCTAATACACAGTATTGTCTAAACTCCCTTCAATCTATATTTACACAATAATTTACAATTTTTATCGATAAGTCAAATTCACTGCACTCACAACCATACGGTAGCGACAGCAGAAAAAAAAATTAAAAGATTTTTCAATAATATCTTTCGGAACTTTTTGATAGAAACTTTCATTCACTGTTCGATTTTACCCGAATTTGAATTTTCAATCACGTTTTGTAACGTCTTTTGTTCATATTTCACTGTTGGCTTGTAGTTTGTGTGCTAGGTGACGGTGATCCGCCTGACACAGGTGGTTGGACCATGGTTAGATGCGGTGGTGGCAGGCCCATGTGGGCCAGCGGCCTGCCTCCCCCCATAAGGTGGTGAGGGTGGAAATACTGCTGCAACGCAGGGTGGGGGTACAGGTGGTGGGGGTGGCGTGAAAACTGCGCCATTTTGAGTTTCTCGATCTCCGCCTCCTGTACGCGCTTCGCTTTCGCTCGTCGGTTTTGGAACCAGATTTTTACCTGTTGCAAAAAAAAAGGATTATGAATATATTATATAGCTTTAAGTCTTCACGATGAAAAAATAGTTTTTTCGATATTATAATATTGTTTTTTACTTATTAAATACCAATTCTTATTCTTATTTTAATTTTAACTGTGACTATTCTGTTCATTTTAATTGTATATGAATCATTGATACTTGAAAATAAATTATTGTATTCGTTTTATTGCGAGTCAATCTCAAAAATTATTTGATTGCTATGTTATAATCATTATCAAAGTTAGATCCTCACCTGAGTTTCAGATAATCCCAACGAAGATGAGAATTCAGCCCTTTCTGCGATGCTCAAATATTGTTTGTCGACAAACTTGCTTTCAAGCGCGCGAAGTTGCTGCGCAGTGAAGGGCGTGCGCGGCTTGCGGTTAGGTTTGTGCTTACGCAGGTTGCATTTCAGCTTGGCTGGCTCACCATTAGCATCTGTAGCAAAGAAAAAAAAAACAGTCAGTCGAATTCATAAATACTTTTGCCTTAATTGCCAAACAGGATCCTCGCATAATGTAGCCAGATTTTGCAATGTAATAAAAACGTGGGTAGTAAAATTAATCAGGCTAATTTGTAAACGAAACGATCTCTAATGATGTTTCGCAGCCTTTGTGTGATATGTCAAAAAAGATTGGCTTCAAAGATTTAGTAGATGCATTCGACAGATAACGCCCGAAATGGAAATTAACATTCTAAAGTGGATCTCGAAAATGCAAACATTTCTGGATTTCTTCAACAAGTATTTTATGACTAATTAATAAATCGTAAAACCTCCAGTTTTCACATTCGATCACATTATACTTGCCGAAAACAGTTTCGAAACGTTCTCAAATGGAGGTGGTATGAATATTAATAATAATAAACGGGAACATTTATCCGTAGACAGACATGCTGTGCATAAGTATGAACAGCATGAACTTTACTGTTACATCTCAATAACACAAAAGCAGCCGAATGATGATCGGAATGCCGCTCCGTTTCTCCGCTGGATTAATAAATCGCATAATAAAACTCATATAAAATAAAGGCTAAAGGAAACGAACCGCGATCCGATCCCGATAAAATCTCCACGAGGTAATTTTTAAACTTATTTAGCGACGAAAACAAGCGTATTAGTACGCAAATCGTTGATTTTATTGCCACAGCTGGTTAGAAAAGAATTGATTAACGCCCACTGGTCCGAGATATGAAAGAGAGATAACAATTTCGTTTGGGTACCCGGTAGGCAAGTATTCATTAAAAATCTTTGAAGCCATGTCTGGACTTCAGTCATTACGGTTTTATTGAGCGAGTGTTATGTTAATTTTGGTGTCGTTTTTTGTCGGATCATCATCGTCCTCAGCACGCGTAATCCGTTGTGTAACTTTACTACCGCTTAATTTATTTAATTCATCAATCAAATTAATTCGTGATTGAATAATATATTTATGTCTCTCTGAATCATTATCTTGTCCGTCTATTAGTGGATTCGTCAACAAATTTCTGGTTTTATTAGTAATTTGGGTGTGATTCAATAAAAAAAACTTGCTTCGTAATTTATTAGTGGCTCCGTTTGACGGTTCTAATAGACTCTAACCTACATAATTATCTATCAACTAATTGGTATTTAAGTACTAATTAATGCTTGTGATCGTTGATTGATCGATGAACACGTGTTGTGAAGACTTTCGTTTTATTGTTTATGACACATATTTCGATCGCACGTCATTATACTTAATGAACATGTTATTATTATGATCTAAGCGTTACACTGGTGCTGAATATTAATGTATTCAAACGTATTATAAACAAGTTTGAAAAAGATATTGATATTTATTTAGGAGTTTGTATTGCGAAAAAAAGATCTAAACTTTAGATTTAAAACATCTACAAGTTATACATGCAGTGTTAGTCAGTCCAACTTGTCAAAATTAAACCTTGTAAAAATATAAAACAATCATTATCAGACAGAACATTGATAATATACATTTAGAATATTAAAACATTAGTAGAGTGGCGCTTCAAACCGCCGACGTATTAATCCCAATGTCAAACGGTACAGTCGCTTAATAGCTAATGTCCCACAAAAAAAGTAAGAAAAAAAAAACGTAAATTATGTGACAGTCGAAAAAAAGCTAAAGTGTATTAATGTCGTGTTTAGCGGACGTCAAAGCAAGTACCGACGACAAGACGGAAATAAAGCTAAGAGGCGATGCACACTAACGATTTAAGTGCCACTGTTTTTTTTACTATACTATGCAACCGAAATATGACTTAGTTACCGTATTTTATCCATGAACTTGCTTTTCAATTTGATTTATTTTTATTAAAATAAGTAATGTAAAATATTAAATAAAGGGTTTTTTAATTATGTGTCTTAAAGAAATTTCTTACGTTATTAATGAGAAGAAGGCAAAAGAAAAATGTAAAGTTCAAATGAGTCGGCACGACGCACGTGTGCAGCGTTTCTTAAAATTGCCCGGGAGCTGTTAAATTACCTTCTTTAAAAATACATATATGGGACTGTCTGCTCTCGTCCTCTTGTTAATTGTATAAAGAGATATTGACTACAGATGTTACTCCGCTGAATTATGCCCATGTTGTTGTGACTCTGTGAGCGACGAGAGAAATATGAGACGTTTTAAATGTGTTTAAATACATTTTCCATTGTTACACATTTGTTTCTTTTCTTTTGAAAAAGGAATGCCTAGCGAATGAATTATGAAAAGTGCCGAGTTTTTTGTGACAATTTAGAATGGAAATCAATTCTCATCCTGATCGTTTGTGCTGACGGTACCTAATGTTTCAGTGCGCTGCTAAAAAGACAGTTGATATATTAATGAGCATGTTTGCTTTTTGTGTGCGCACCACCATTAATCGTGCGAGGCGTGGTATGTCATTCATTCCAATATTTTAAACGGCCAGCGTATACTTGACGTTTTTGTTGTCTGTACAAGAGAGGCGGGCATTCTTTGCGTCTTGCTGGATACTTAACATTACACGTTTCTTTTATTATCCATGAATGTGAAGTAATATTAGAACAAATGTATTGAATATAGTAATTGTAAAATGTTTTAATTTCTTTGTAGTTCAAAGATCACGCCTCATTATAATTTATATTTCAGTTATCGAGACCGATAAATTATCTGAATAAAAATATTCACTCAGATTTCGCAGCGAAAAATGAAAACAACATTATTTTATTTGTCACAATCGCGGTTGTTTTCGCAATAAACAATCATAATAATATAGAATAAAAGATCAACTAAGAACTCATTTGCCGATTTTCACCGCAGGCGAGAAAAAACTTAAAATAATGTCAGGTTTAAAAAATAATAGGGTTATAACGTACGAGATGTAGTGATATTGTTTTGAATAATTTATAATGTCCAACAAAGAGCTATTAAAGCTATTAGCTGTGCGAGCCCGAATTCCTTATGAAAACGCCCACAATATTTATCTGGTGATCAAACGGCATCCCGAGAGCAAACCATTCATCAGTACTCAATCTTTAACTCATAAAGGGGCCATAGGAAACGCGGAAGTGGATCGCCTGTGCCGTTAACCGTCTAATTTATGTATGGAAAACTATTTGGTGATCGCTTTTATGTTTAGTAGATGGGTCTATTACTTATCATTGGAATGAATCAAATCTATATTTACCAAGGAATATCTCAAATCAGATAACTTATAAAATGAGATGAATAGTCTTCTATTACAAATGCTCCTTTGTGGAATCATTTAAAGAACAGATATTTCATAGCTTCAGCTCTTCATGTCATAAAAAATGCGCTTTAGAATATGATTTCATGCTAATTTATGACGCAAAGAAAAACACACAGATGAGTTAAGAGGTACTTTACGTGCATAATAGGTTCATTATTCATGCAATATCCCATTTTTTAAACTTCCCACTTTGATGTCAGTGGCATTTAATATGGTATAGCAGACATCACATATCTCAACAGCATCTAAACAATTCATTCCGAGGTAAATAACTCCAACAAAAGACCTTTCATGTTTATTGAAGGAGATATCTTCCATCTTTCTTGGTCTATGACATTTACTTTAATGTCATCTTAAACTTATCGGGATCTAGTCTTTTCTCTCATAAGACTTCACGTACTATATTTAATTTATTAAAAACTGGGCAAGTGCGAGTAGGACTCGCGCCCTGAGGGTTCCGTACAAACTTACCTATTATGTAAATAGTTCAATTCCCGATTGGAGTTTCGAAGAGTTTTCCAAACGTAACAATAAATACCTGTGCTATAAGAACTTGCTATATGCCAAATTTCAGGATTCTGGGTCAACAGGAAGTACCCTATGAATTTTGATTCCCTTGAAAGTATCGAAATATACGTTTTTTACGACATAAATGGCTGTATTTTTATTTTTTGTTAATTTAGAAGTTTGTTTTTTTTCAACTTCAAATGACTGCAGACCTGAGTGTATGCTTTTAATTTCAACTCGATACCTCCACGCGTTTCCGAGATAAAGGGTCTTAACAGTCAGACAGGCGGACATCAAACTGATCCTATAAAGGTTCCGTTTTTTCCTTTTGAGGTACGGAACCCTAAGAAAGAATTATTACAACGATTGTATTTTTTTTTCTGTCAGCCAAAGGCCTCTTCTCCACCCATCCTTCACATTTTTTTTTTAAATTGATATAAACTAGTGCTTGATTGCGATTCCACCTGAGGGTAAGCAGAGATGCAATCGTTGATAGTGAGGCACACTAGTTTATTAAGAGCCTATTCACTTTAGCCTTGAAGACACCTAAAGTATAATCGGACGGGAAGACCGCAGCAGGCCAATTGTTCCAGTCCTTCGAAGGATTTTTTTTTTTAAAAAAAAGCTTCCGTGGTTCTCGCTTGTTTTATGGCCTCGCTTTAAATGATCTATTAAGAGCATCGCAGCGTTAGAGCTCTGTTTATACTTGTCCCGCTCTCCTCAGTTTACAAATAGCACTATTCAATGGGACATTAGTATTCTGGCTCGTTGCCAAAGCCTGACAGCGGCGTTTGACTGCTTGTTAAACACAAAACGTCATTTTGCTTCAGTTTTTGTAATATAATTTTGGTTAAGAGATTATTTTTGGTTTTCGTTTTGTCTTATGGTTAGTTTTGTCATAAAAGTGTTATTTTTTTTTTTTAAATTAATTTTTGAATTACTAGCTTCTGCCCGCGGCTTCACTCGCGTGAATGTAGGCTTCTCCATACAAAGCTTCATCCACATAGGGAGTGAAATTTGGAAAATCCTTTCTTAGTGCTCGCCTACGTCATAAAAGGAAACCTTGTGCAAAATTTCTTGCACCTAATCCCAGTAGTTTTGGCTATGCTTTGATATGTCAGTCAGTCAGTTCCCCTTTTACATATATAGATTACTGATTTAAGTAATATTCGGTTATTAAGAACAATATTTTTTAGTGGGTTATATATTATAGAAGTAGTTAATGACAGAGAAGAATGGAAGGGCGGCCTTTGCCCGTAGTGTGACACAAAAGGCTCCTAATAATAAAATATATACCATAATTTAATCAGCCTTATAATGTTCCCACTGTTGGGACTCACGCCTCCTCTCTAGGAGAGACAATGGGCCGTAATCTACAACGTGGCTCCAGTGTATTTTTTTTTAAATGATATAAACTAGTGCTTGACAGCGATTCCACCTGATGGTAAGTAGTGATGCAATCGTTGTTGGTGAAGCGCACTAGTTTATTATTCCCTAGCCTTGAAGAAACCTAAATTATAACCAGTCGGCAAATTGGTAGATGTAACATATCTTAGGTTATTTATATGTATCATTTAGTTGAGTTTTGGCTTATTAAGCACCAATAATTATCAACATCAAACAGGTGCTTAAACCTACTTTAAATTCATCACGAGATTAAAATTTTCTGGCATTTTACTTCCACTCACGAATAAGATAAACTTTCTTAATTAAAATTTAATTAATTGTTTTGCTGACGATACCGCAAATGAAGCGGTCGCAGCAGTCTTGTTGCGCATACTCGGTAATTGATTGGGAATGCTTCTATAATTAGGAGCGTGACTTCGTTGCCGACCGTACTTACTTATAAGTACTTACAATAGGCCTGCGAAGTGTATATGCAAAAATATGCGGAGCGAAATTGACATTGTATGTAAGTTGTCTGTTAAAAATGGTAATTTTGAGTTATCATGCTTATAAAGTCGGAAAAAATATAAATAAATTATACTTAATTTAAACTAAAAAAAAACTATTTACAAAAAATACTTTAAGTAATGTTATAAAGAAAAAAAAACCGGTCAAGTGTCAGTCGGACTCGCGCACTAAGGGTTCCGTACCATTATCTGTAAAATCGAGCAAAAACGAGCAAAACAATCATGTTTGTTGCATGGGAACCCTCTTAAATATTGATTTTATTCTGTTTTTTTAGTATTTGTTGTTATAGCGGCAACAAAAAAAATTCAACTGTCTAACTATCACGGTTCATGAGTTACAGGCTGGTGACAGACGGACAGACCGACGGACGGACAGCGAAGCCTTAGTAATACGGTCTCGTTTTACCCTTTGGGTAAGGAACTCTAAAAATATGCACTCGACCTTAAAGTCGAATATTTATGTATAGGTTGTAGTGTAAGTATGTATGTATATTTTATTGGTTCTTAATACAAAGAAATAAAACAAAAGCCTATCAGAAGCAATAACATGATACTTAAGCAATAATGGCAATCAAATGAGCAGCAATACAAGGCAATAAGACGCAATTATTGTTATAATTACCGATTTATAAGACATTAAAATGTTATTACTATTGCTGTAAGACAATGTGGACGCATTTATATACCGTATGTAAGAAACTCCATTTTTTGTGGTATTATTTTTTAAAAAAGGGTCGAAGTCATCCTTTTCTTAATCAAATACTTAACGCCCTAAAGTTTTTTTTTTTAAGAAATTTAGAACTGGCTTGACTATGGAATGGCTTATTTTCGTTATTAATACATGAAAGAACAAATGAAGAAATCTATTTCTGCCGCAATTTTTTTTATATTTTCGTCACCCATCACCATTGGTAGTATAATAACTGCCAACACCGATTCCCAATTTTTTTGAATATTTGACAAACTCTTCTTGAAGTTTGCCACGATCTTAACATCCAATTCTCAATTCAGAAACTGGTTCTGAATAAAACCTTCAGTAAAACTTGTAGACTAATTTTAATACAGTTTGTCTTGCGTAACTTGTATCGTCAAAAATATCATAGAACTCGAAAAGACACGCAAATAATACAAAATGGTAATAAATTATAGTCGAACATTAAAATAACTTCAGTTACCAATATTCGTTTTGTGCAATATTGCATAAATTTGCTTCGAAATATCTATGTTAAATTAAAATCTTTTGTCAAGAGTTTGCTATCCGAAGTTTGGAAAAGAAATGATTTATGTTTACGTATTATTACTGACTTACCCGGTTATGATTATAAGAGATTGGATTTGTATTGCATTAAGTTAATAATACAATTAATTTAATTTCTATTGTGGGGATTCGGACTATTTCTCTTTGAAAGGATAGTCAGTGTGGCTTGGTCAATTTTATTTTAGATTATAAGATTTAGTTTCAAAACAACGTACCTAATAATTTATAAAACTCGCTAACCATTGTGCTTCCTTTAGATACTGTTTAGTGGATTCTAAATTCAAATTATTCTCCATATACTTAACATTTTGAATTAAGAACCCGCTGATCATTGTTTATACTAATCGTATAGTTATTTTTTTTTTACAAATACAGCCATTTATGTCCGGGATAATTTTTATTAGGTAGTTAAAAAACACTTCCAAGTTTATTAATCAGACTAGGTACATAAATGTATGTAGATAATTGTAGATACTTAAGGCAACTGTCTCATAAACCCTTATTTTTACCTAAAGTGTACAAGAAATAAGGCACAGTTCACAATATCGTATGCTTAATTGACAAGTGGTATATTAATTAGCTGCATGTAGCGATCCACTTGACTCGCTCGCCACCGACGCTGATCTGAACACGGCTTTATAATGCTGTGCAATGAACATCGGCCTACGATCGTCACGGGGTGTCTTTTATGTGTACGTAGCCTTATGAGGAATAGACAAGACTTTTTATAACAAGCATTTGGTTCTTCTAAAATCAAATTAGCAAAAGTACTATGCGCAGAAAAATGTTACGTGAGAAATGTGAGATCTGTCATTACAGACATCAAAACTTTTTTTTTTTCAAGACAATTTTAATCCAGTAAAATAAATGTCGTGGGAATACAGTAGCTGAAACTCACATTCAATACAAAAGCTACTGGTTTAAGTGAAAGTTGTCTTCATTAATTATAGTGAGAACATTTTGGGTCAAACCCGTCAATATTGACATTTTCAACTTTTTTTTAACCCACTTGTTGCTCGCCTTTCCCAATAAAGTTGATTTTTAACGTGAAACTTGATGGTTAGCTCGTTTTAATTGTTTTTACTTAATTTTCTTAATGTGTGGTTAAAATGCCATGTCCCATGTATCAATCAACCGGGTTTAATTGAGATTAAAAGGTTACTTGTAATTTGGTAATGAGATCGGAGTAATTTTGGAAAATTATTGATTATATCTCAGTCATTAATTAAAGTGATAAATTCGGATTTTAACTTTGTTGACAAGACATTAATTTACTTGATTTGATTACATTATGGCTAATCAAGTTTTGTCGGCATAATAGACAGAAGTTTTGGCGAGTTTGTTAAGCCATGTGAAGTGGTGACGGGTGCGGATTTTGTAGTAACCTTAAAACTTTGGCTTCCAAAAAGTGTTGACTCTCAGCCTAAATTAGTTAAAAAAATACTTTTGATTTTTAATAGTCCCGTGTATAAAATTATTTAAGTAAACTATATTTCAATAGTTAGTCAGATAAATTCATTGCTTACTATTAGAGATATTTTGCCGGTGGGAAATCATCTAATAACTTCTCCCTCTCTGAGTGGAGCGAGAGAAAGTGTCAGACTTTTACTGACTAAACCAAATGTATGTTACTTCAGTTGCCCTTTACGTTCCAGTGCCACGGTAACTCTTTCGAACATTTTAATAACCATTGCTTACTAGCTAGTGCTTTTAGTCGATTTTTTATAAGATTTAAAACTTAAAAAAAAAATCGACTAAAACACTAAGTTCCTTAAAGCCTCTACCAGGCCATAACTCTATGGCCTAGTATATTAATAAATGAACATGTTAATGTCGGTGCGTCGCTCGCACAGCAGGGGCTCTGCCGGACTCCCACGCACTGCCCACCTACCTCGGCCTATAGCGCAATGATACCACCAGCCATTAAGACTCCTTCAATGGAAACTATGTGAGGATTCTTTCGAAGGAATGCGAGAATGCTGTATGACGGATTAATGATACGTTTTTCGTATAAATTACAGGTATTTTGTGTTCAGTAGGTACCATAATACAATGTCTGCCTGCCTTTTTTATAATATAAACTAGTGCTTGAATGCGATCCCACCTGAATCTCTATATATTAAGACGGTCACCCATCTACAAACAGACCTTGGTAAACGTTGCTTAACCTATCGTGATGCTGATATTATTATTACCCTCTTCCTATACATGAATATAAAGATACTACAGTCCATAAACATATATTTTTTTAAATCCTTCTTAGCTCAAATTCACAAGAATTCGAACATTAATATAAGATTTGACATCCGTTTAATCAATTATACTAAATTACATTTCATAACTAATTAGAAGGACACACGGATATTCATTAACACTTTTCCCAAATTATTAATCGAATAATCGATTAAGCACGATTAAAAATTACTTAAAGCTAAATTACAACTTCTATGATATCGAAGAGGAATAACCAATTCAAACTAATTAGTAACTAATAATTCACACCTCAAAGAACAAAATGACATTTGCCTCTGACCGTGCGAAATTCGACGAACGAAAAACTCGTTTCAAAAGGCAAAAATATCAAAGAATCTTAATAAATATTCCACAAATACAAAATGATAACTAAAACTAGCCATAATAATGAATTTGAAGGGGAATAAATTAATGGTTTAACATGTAAACACCCGCCAATTTATTGAGGTTGGTACAAGAATGTTTTGTTAGGTTGGCCACTCATCTAACACGCGAACTGGCAAGCAAGACTAAGCAATAATTTCGTAAGATCACCTAAGGTCTAATAATCGAATTATTTTATCTATAAACTAATGACACAAACAATTAATCATCATTCAACCAATTTTGGATACTTACTATTATGAGTCACCGTGACAAACCTTAAACAAAAACTTTTGATTCTTAAATCATTGCATGACATCACTTAACAAATTGTGTTGCAAACTTTACAATGACGTTTTTTTTTTCGACAAAACTACTGTACATTACGAATAGAGTATTTCGCAAGAATAGCTTTGCGAAACAAGCACAATATATATCACTTAAATCATTTAGTTATGCATAATTCTTGCTTTCTTGTCTTGTCTGTATGGCCGTCCTTATTTCCAAGAAGGCTGAGATATTATAATTTATGTGTCTGGCAACAATATAACGCTACGCGAGAGTCGATGACAAATTATCTAATTCGTTTCGCTTGATCATTTTAATTAACTCGGAACCAAATAATAATGGAAGATATTAATTCCATATTTAATTTTTATTTGTAATTTATTGTCCGGAATTTATGATAACATAATTCAAATTTTAAATTTTTATTCGGAACTCATGATAATAAAATTAAAATGATCGTTCTCTTGTAGCCGTGATTACCTAATATGCGTTAAAAATTAATATCTTTCAATTATTCATATTTATGAGACCGGATTATTCGCGTAGGTAAGTACTTCCCGAGATAATTTCCTAGTAAAATTATAATTAGGCAGTGATAGGCAATTATAATACCTACGTTTATATGAAGTCAATAATAAAGACATGAAAATCTTCATTTATCAACTAGGCGTTAGTAACCTTAAGTTTATCATATTAATTATCATCATCATTACAGCCGAAAGACGCGCACTCCTGGACACAGGCCTCCCTCCAGGGTCGCCACAGCGACCGATACTGTGCGTTTCGCATACATCGCATTCCTGCCACCCTCGCCAGGTCTATTATGTGGGAGGCCTCCCAACGCTACCTTACGTTATGCTAAACTTAAACCTTAAAAAAGAGGAGGAGGAGGAAGGAGTTAGAGAGAGTGTGTTAGAAATGTGTTTTACTGACTAAAACTCACTTCCAGGGCCATGGTAACTCTAACGAACAATCCCGGAGCCATGGCTTGGCTTGGTTAGGTAGCGTAGTACGATGGCTTATCATGAGGCTTGGTATTTCTAATTCCCAACCGATGCTATGATATAATCTTTATGTTAAAACAGTAGTCAACTTTCATTTGACTATCTTTCCAAGAATCGGATGTATGCCACCATAAACCTACATATTTTATCTAAATTTTGATCAAAAGTGTCTTTGAATTAATATCAAATCAGACGGCGGAGGTATTGATACCAACTGTTATTTTCTGTTTGATTGTAGATATCTTATTTATCTTCAATGTATCTTAATTTTATACATTTTCCGAGTAGCTAGTAATTTTTAAGTAATTTAAACGATAGTTAGGCCATTTATTTATTCCATGATTAATTGGTCGTTAAAACGGAGCTTAGCTTCAAAAGGTGCGTTTTATGCGTAAAAACTTGGTCATATAATACCAATTTACTTTTGACAATACAAAACGTTTATGGCAACACTAAGTTCGAAATTCGAATAAACCTTCACTTAATGACGTACCAATTTTTAGAACGCGAAAGTCAATTGAAGCGTTCCATTTTCAAAAGGGCTACCGGTGGCGGTTTGTTCGGTGCAAATTGACGGATTAAATTGCATCGCTTGTTTTCGTGAAAGAATGCAAGCGGCGAAAAAATACGAAGTTTGCCGAATGCTTTTAATGGGTGTTTCTAATTGGTCAACGCGCGGGTCGAGGCCGATTGTTACAAATTCGGCCAAAGAAAACAAAAACTGGGTATTTTCAAGGAGTCCTTAGAATGCGTGTGTGTGGTTTACTGTGCAGTGAAATAGAACGTTTAGGTTCAGGTCATAATCCCAGTCTGGCTGTAAGTGCACGTTAACTAGGCAGTTAAATATTTAAACTGTGTTGTTCTGTTCATTGTCTTCTGTCGCTCAAGCACCGGCGTTAACTTTTAGCGTACGCTTCTGCGAACTACTAAAAATATATTCAGTGTTCTACACAACCATTTGTTACTTGCCTTTGCATGTCCAACGCTCAAATGAATTTGAACCTTATTGCTTAAGTCATACGTGTGTAGTATAACAAATGGTAAGCAACATTGTTTGTAGGTGTTTTACTAATTTGCCCGTGCAGGAAGCACGGATGGCGTGAGGAGGACTCAGTACCGTATAATCTTCGCCTCTGATGTTATCTAAAGATTTATTATTTACTGTCATCGTCCGAGAGATGGCAGCACGCGTCACTGACTATGCCACTGGACTTATCTCTTTGCAAATATGCTTCCAAATCATTTTCAACCTTAAGTCCAGGCAATAAAAGCCAAGTGTTTCATCTTCCGAGACCTCCCATAGCGTGATAGGTATTGAAACTAGGCCATTTTTCATGCCTACACATAATTGCGATTAATTTCCTGGTAAGTTGCCTATTTCGTTTCTACAAACAAGTTTAATAACGGCTATTATTCATTCTGTAGTATTATTATTAACAAAATACCAAGGAGTTGGAGTCGATAAGAAATTATACGCTGAACGAACCCCGAATGGTAACAAATTAAAAATTAAAACCCGTATAATCAGAATTACAAAACATTACCCCACATGGCAACCACAAAACACATCAAAGTAAACAGTGAAACAAAACTAAACGAATATTTGTTCAAAAATCGAATAATCCACCCGAGCACTCGATCGAGCGACTCACACGCAAACGAATCGATTAATCGCTTCGTTACACCACCGACCGCCAGGCGGAGCCACGCGTCAATAAAATACTTGTAAAACTATCGCAAAATGAATTAAAACAGATGGCGAGCCAATTAGGAGAGGCAATCGTGCGCGTACCGGGCGAAAAAAGACCTTAAACATGGCGTCAAATTGATTTCTTCCTTACGACTTTCAACTTAAGGTGTCTATTTGGTATTTTCGAATGGCAGTAATGGGGTTTAAGTTTACAAGCGCTAACGAGAGCATTCAGAACGATAAGCATTTCCAGTTCTACTGATAGACAAATATGGATATATTTATCATTAAGTTTGCACAGAAGTGTACGCTTAGGCGCGTGTTATGTCATTATACTGTACTAATTAGCTTAGGGTAGGAGACAAATTCGTGCTCTTAGATATCGGATAGAAATAAATAATTCATTTTGTTTATTTGTTAGTAATTTTGTAATTCCGACGTTTTGGGTCGATTTCACTATTTCAAACGGTTCGCAATATTGGGTTAGCTCATAAATCGTATTGCGTGGATATGAACGTGATCATAAATCTATATAAAACGAACAAAGACTTAACAATTTTTTTTTTGATATTTTCAAGGAGCAAAACGGTACCTTTTTTGAATCATCATCATCATCATTTCAGCCGAAAGACGTCCACAGTTGGACATAGGCTTCCCCCAAGTGTCACCACAACGACTGGCCCTGTGCGTCTTGCATCCATTCGATTCCCGCGACCCTCAAAAGGTCATCGGTCTACCTTGTAGGACATTTTTGAATATTTGATACAATAGTTGAGAAGGTGTCTCCCTACCATTCGAATGCCGTATTTAGAGACACAATAGACAAACAATGAGAGAGGAAACGCCGGTGTTCGCTTGAGGTATAGTGAATTAAATTAAGAGTTATCAACGAATTATGACATAACATTAATACCTAGTTAACTGGTAGGTGTTAGCAACAGGAAAGCGCAAAATAATATTACAATATTAAGTTACTGAACATTTTGATTCCAAAACTCCGTTAATTTGCTGTAAATGTCGCACCTTTACTAAAATCAGACAACGATTTGAAACCAGCTTAGAAAACCTTTCAAAGTTAAATTAACCGAACCAAGTACGCTTAGCCTACCGTAATGCAATTAAAAAAATGGCCAAGTGCAAGGGAATCCCACTCGAAGGGTTTCGCGCTACAATATAAAAATCGAATAAAAAACGCAAAAAAAAAACACAACTATGTAATTTTTAATTTTATTATTTGGTTGTTGTAGCGGCAATAGAAAAACACATTCTGTGAAAATTTAAACTCTCTACGTTTTACCGTTTTACGGTTTATTAGGTACAGCCGAAGAGATCGGACGGTCAGACGAGCAGTGGAGCCTTCGGGTACGGAACCGTACAAAACTATATCTCAAATAAAATCTTTGCTTTCAAATGTGCGAGAGAGACAAGAGACTTTATAGTCATCTGAGTGAGCGAGATTAATATATATAAACAGCGTCACTTAAAGTTTTGCTTACCACATCTACAACTAACCCCGCAAGAAACCAATTAGAAGTTCGATTACTCTAACAATAACGTCGATGGCTATAAACTGGGGGGTTAATCAACTAGTTGATAATAATAGTTGATATCACGCACCACTATAACTCAATAGGTGTGAAATGGAATGGTTAAACTTATTAAACGTTATAAATTCAGTCGGGATTGGAGCGAGGTGAGGTATGACGCTTTTAACCGGCGAGTGCGTTTATCGATCGGGGGTAAGGCCGGCCTATAGTAGTGTTAGAAAGGCGGGTATATTCGTGTTTTTTTTAAATGTTGCCCCTCACTAGAAATTAGTTCTGTGTCGTGGGTTATTTTTTTTTAATAAACATAATAACTTCAGTCTCCTGCTCTAGAGCGAAGCTGACTTATCAGACTTTTACTGACTAAAACCACACCTATGTTCCTTCAGTTGCCCTTTGAATTCCAGGACCACAAATAACCCTTTCAGAAGTCGACTCATAGCCCCAGTAGGTTTCGGTCCTGCTGGGCCCCTACGACCCGTGCTGTAGGTCTGCTTTAAAACATAAACTTACGTACTACACAAGACACCACTGAGATCCATAATAACTATTTGTAGGTTATATAAAAATTCATTTGCCGTGCGGGAATAGAACCCGCAACACACATCTGATCGCTTCATCATTGCGCCTACCGTGTCGTCGTAAATGGTCGGTCGTTGGACCGTTTTTTAGCGGGAATTAGGTTGTTTTTATGATGTTACTACATTTATGAGACGATGAGACTCCAAACAAAGAGAACGATAATTTCTTTGGAAAAAAATCATAAAGTCATAAAAATAAGAATCTGGACGAAAAACAAGCGTTCTTTTCTGCTATTGTAGAAAGTTGTGGAACACGAAGAATTCCTTTTCTGTTTTGCGAGATGAAAAATCATCAAATAACTTCTCTCGCATTGGGTGGAGCGAGAGGGAGTGTCAGACTGACTAACACCCACTCAAGTGTAACTTCAGTTGCCCTTTGCGTTCTAGGGCCACGGTACTCTTTGCAACATTCCCGCAGACAATAATGAAGAATTCCTGAAGAAAACACTTTATGCTTAGGATACTAATCTAAAATAGGAACTTTTTGGGAACCAAAGGTACATACAACAACAGGTAAACTAAAATGGAACTGGGCAAGCCACATATTCCGCATATCGCGACGAATTGGGCGAAGGCAACCACTGACTGGATCCCGAATAGCAAGAGCCGGCGACGCAGTAGACGAGAAGGAGATGGTGTGACGTTTTGGACTCCAACCTAAAAGATTGCCCAGAAGTGGCTAAGGACAGAGAAGAGTAGAAGTTTTGCCCTGCAGTGGGTCTCCACTGACCCATGATAATAACAGGCCAGCCAGGCGCATTACTTTGTGTAATTTATTTCATCACCACTGCTCTCAAACGGTAGAGGAAAACATCGTGAGGAAACCGGCATGTCTTAGAACAAAAAAATCGAAGACATGTGACATTCACCAACCCGCACTGCACCCGCGTGGTGGATTACAGCCCATTCCCTCTATTAGAGCGGAGGCCTGAGTCCCAGCTGTGGGAACATTAAAAAATGCTGCTTATCCTTATGCTACAAAATTCCGTAAAAATAATTATTTTCTTCTTGAAAGTGACAAAAAAGTGCGTTTATTTTTTTATTATAAGTGATGACGTGCACCTCTATTATTCATGAGCCCGTTTTAGGTATTTTCGTAGAAGAATAATGACCACATTGCAGTCCCTGGTTACACGCAACGACCACTCTGATAAGAACGTCCCCAGCTAATTACACTCGCCACGTTACCACATTTTACGACATAAAAAATAAACGCAACGTGAATAGTCGTCTTTATCGAGAGGCAAATAAAAGTGTAATATGCCTCTACTAGCTTTATCCTATGGCTTCACTCTCATGGTGATATAAAAAACAAACTCAACGTGAATAGTCTTCTTTAACGAAAGGCGAATATAGGCGTAATAATGCATCTACTAGCTTTATCCTATAGCTTCGCTCATGGTGTAAACCCACAGAAACTGCATTTTTGAGCTTTCAGTAATAGTGCAACTTTCTACCAGGCAAAGATTTTTCAACTAATTGGATAATTACTACTAAGTGGGGGTAAGTAAGTAATAAAGGAGGAGCAGAAGTGGCCCAAGTTTTACGTCGTGTGGTCAAATGATCAAACGTTCAAACCCAGGCACATTTTTGTGTATAATTTATTTCATAATTACTCCTCTCGAATCGATGAAGGAAAACATTGTGAGGAAACCGGTATTTCCTAAAACCAAAAATCTAGACATCCAGCAACCCGCTCTGCGCCCGCGTATTACAGCCCTTTCCCTCTCTTAGAGAAGAGGCATGAGTGCTAGCATTGGCAATATTATAAGGCTGATTACGCTACGCTACATAAATTGCCGTTCCAATAAGAAAATTAATAATGTACAATCCATGAACTCCAACAATTGAATTACTAAGATACTTGAACAATTGATATTAAAGTATCGTTTCAGAAACAAAACAATTATTTTGTTAATCAGCAAAATGCTCACATTTTCGCGTTAGCAATTTAACATTCTTAATAGACCATTATTCTCGATCGTAAACAAATAGGAAAAGGGTATTAATGGTATTTTAGTTCGTAAAAGCTACCAATATTGCGCGGAGTGGCCGCAGTCCATTGTGCATTGACGATAAGGGAACCAGTTCTGCTATGTTTTATTTTTCAGTGGTTGAAAGCGTACCTTTTCCACCGCGATTCGCTGATACGTCCTATATTTGTGCGAAACAACTGGTCAATGTGATCGGCCGGGTGACTACCTATACGTGTACACCATTTATATTATACACGTTTTATGTGACGAGAATTTGTTCTCTAATTTAAACATTGCATTCATGGATTGAATTGTAAAATATTTGATACAATACACATATTAGCTCCACTTGAAATTGAAACTCCAAGAAATAACAAACTATTAAATCGGTTCGATGGTCTTGTTAACCGAGTCTAAGTGAAAACGATTCCGTTAAACAAATATTTGTGACGGTAACATTTTAATATTTTATGCGCTTGAGTCGCCGTGTGTTTCCCTCCATTGTTAGTGCGTGCAAAACTAATTACTTTTTGTGCTAATTACAATTCGCTATCTAACTTTATATTTCATTTACGTCATAAACGTCCGTAACATCGTAAAATACGTTCATTTTACACTTTTTGTACCCAATACAGTTGTTAGCGACTGTACATGTGTGTTTAATAAAAATTAGATACAAACGTACTGTTGAGTGGAAAAGCATAATTTATGTATTGTTATGTGGCTCTAGCTTTGTGCTCATTCAGTTTACGCCTTCCTTATGCGTTTGTTTGCGACTGTACCTAACCAACAATACTTTACGTGGGTTATAAAAATTATGTGCGAACGTATAACCGAGTGGAAAAGTGGAATTTATGTATGAATTAAAACTGATGGATCATGTTCGTACTGTTCTATATATTTACAATTCTCATTTTTTGCTATCAACGTTCGTTAGCGACTGTACTGGGAATTGAACTCATAAAAGTAATATAAATGTACCTTCAAGTAGAAAAGTGAGATAAACTTTTTCCGTCGAGTTTGTAATGATATTCAAGTGTAACAAGCACGTATGAAATGGGGTACTAATGTACAAGCGAGTGGAAAAGTATAATAGTCGAGATTCGTGTTCATGTGTCGTGACCATCGCATAATGGCGAATACTTTTCATTATTCGCTTGCAAATTATTTAATAGCTTTATATTTTTTATGAGGACATTTTGGATGGCGGCCAATTGGCACCAGCCTGTACACACCTCTTTTAAAACATTATTTGTAATTATTTTTATTGAGCAGGGACGAGAAATTATGTTATACCTTTGTTCTGCTCAAATCGTTTGTATACAGCATAATTAAGAAAACAGACCACTGCGTGTGATTTAAATCATTAATGTAATACATATTTGGTCAATATTAAAAGTAAAAATTCAAGTAAGAAAAATAAATGCTTTGTCAAACTTTGGGCTCTGACACAAAACTGCGATGCGACGTCGCATCGTAAAAATCGTCAAGATCGCAACGTTGTTTTGTGTGAAATCTACTTTTATGTCACAAGTTCTTTAAACCCCTAAAAACATATTTTTATCATTAAAGTCACGGTTATGCGCTAAATTGAAATATACTTGTACTGCAGCGAATAATTTCAAATGTAAATAATGCAATTTCATTTACATTTTCAAGAAAACCATAGAAGAAAAAAATGTAGCACAACTTTGAAAACTTCAATTGCTTAGGTAAGCATACTTGAGAACTGTTACAACGTTGATAAGCAATAATAAGTTCGCATGTTTTCAAGCACTAGTAACTAATATTAATTGCAATGTTTGCTATTTACTGTGGAAATGTATATTTTTTGCTATTTTATAGTGAAAAGGTTTGCTACAAGTTACGTGTGGAAGCGTAGACATAGCGTAGCAATGTGGAGTATAGTCAAATCTGTATAAAAATGAATGGCTGAAGATGTGTTGCTAAGCCTCCTTTGTACCAATTTTAATATTTAGTTGATATGTCGGATAAACTCTTTTATTTTTTTACTTGTGACTTAGGAAATTAAACAGCCTATGTCACACAGTGACATAGGCTGTTTAATTAAAAAAAAAAACTCAAATTTTTCATAAACGGTCCGTTCTAATACTTTTTAAGTTCATTCATTAAGTACAAATAAAACGCAATTCTTACCTCTTTATAATATTAGTACAGAAGTATAGATTATTCTTTCTTGTCTACCACTGAGAGAAATCTCAAAAGTTGACTACATGAATACAAAAGAAGAACACAATTACAACGTACAAAAATTCCTAAAAAATCATACCATTAGAATCTCAATATTTATCTATATTATAACTCCTCTAAAGAAAGGGTTATGCTTTTACTAAAATAGATTCTACTAACATGAACTATTCTACAATTGACTGTACCATATATAACGTAAGTAACCAATGGTACAAGCAAAGGTGAAATGAAGCGGGAAATGGGCTAGCTTAGCTAAGCGCATGTTACAGTCCCAGCCTAAGCATTTGCGGGGTTGTTCGAAAGAGTTATCGCGGCTCTAGAACACGAAGGGCAACTGAAGCAACACACGTGGCTTTAGTCTGTAAAAGTCTGACAATCCCTCTCGCCCCACCCTAAGTAAGAGAAATTATTTTATGATTTCCCACCAAAAAAAAAAAGCGTTGACGTACTGCTAGTAATCACAGTATTTGCTACACTGTGACCTAGTCTTTTCTATAAGAACGAAGTATCGTATGCTTATGGAAATAACCCTCAAGAAATACTCGTTTACGTGAATTATATTCCGTTTTGTTTTGTTTTCAGCACTTTACGAGTTACTTGCTAATTAATGTGTTGGATTTGAAAGTGGTTTTTATTGTTTTTGATACTATGTATTACTTTACTCAAGATTTATTTATTAGAGACAAAAAAATAGTATGTGCAACATGTTAAGGACTCTTCAGAAAAATAGGTATATCTAAAATATATAACCCACACTATTGTGTACAGATTAATCAAATAAATAAGAAAACATTGAAGTAGTAAGAACATAGATTTATAATACTATCTATGAGTAAGAATGTCTATGGCGACAAGTTCAAGTTTGGAATTCTAAATTGAAAACCGAAGCTAGAATTTTTTTTTTTATTAGAAATGTGGAAATGTTTAAGGCGATGAGTTCAAATTTGGAATTCGAGTTATAAGACCACCTTTGTATCCATACATTTAAGTTAGTGTAAAAGTTCTGTTACTATTTTGGTGTACAATAAAGTTTATTCTATTCTATAGTTATTTATTGGAAAAGCTATTAAAATTTCATCACATAGGTATTACCTAATAGGTACATTCAATTATACACAGTATACAATCAAGAAACTCGTGCATTTATTAAGCACTAAATGTTTCTCACAATGCAACATTAGAGACCAATAAAGCACGATAGGCAGGTTCGGCTCGATTAGCCGGTCGTAATTGAACAGGCGTGTATGGCGGCCGATTCCATATGTTAGGGTAATGTTTGTGGGCACGCAATAGACGCTGCTAGGACTTAGTTTAGTTTGAAGAATTTTTAGAACAAGTAATTTTAATAAAATGGTACGTTCGATTAGGTACCGCATGGAACCAATTTTATATTTGTATGCCTTACAAATAGTAGTTACAGGTCTTTTATATTGAGTTAACATGTTTGTGAATAAAAATGCACCCACGATACAGGATTAATTCCTAGTGCGGAGCATCGATTTAGAAAATTTACTGTTCCGTGCTCCAAAAGCAGTGTAGCGACATCTATGGCGCGACATAATAACTAAAAAAATACAAAACTGGTGACCCCGACGTGACGATTTGGATACTTCTGTTGAAACGGGAGGATCCTCTGACTAGACGGTTGTCGTGTCTACATACTTAAAACGTAATCGGCCTTTTAATGTTCCCATTGCTGGGACTCATGCCTCTCTAGGAGTGAGAATGAGCCGTAATCCACTACGCGCGCCCATTGTGGATTGGTGAATGATGTGTTTGGTTCTGGCAATTGCTCGATAGATGATTTCGGGCTGTTGTATATGTTCAATTCGCGCAGAGATCTCTAATTGCGTGAAGCAGGACTTTGTATTTTTTAGTTCTTATGTGGCGCCATAGATGACGCTAGATACCGCAAATGTGGCTCAAAAGGCTCCTTCACTTAAATGGGACTGGGCAGGACATATCTGCCGCATGCTCGAACTGAGGGCAAAAGTATCCGTAAGTCCATATGTGTGTAAGTAGGTACACATTATGAGTAAGTAATAAATAAACAAATCACCGTAGTCACTTTCTCGAAAGGTTTCTCAAGAAACGACATTGTTGCTGTCATCTTGACATTTCTGAGAGAAGTATGATCCTTCATACGGTTGCAAAAACTAAACTAATTCATTATACCAGTCGTGTTGCAGTCACAATGTATGAAATATTGATCTCCAGTAGCGTTGTGTAATATTATTATTTCGTTTATTCATTAGTATTACATGTATATATATTACATTTAAAAATATTTCAATATAAAATAAATAAAACATTTAAAAATATTAAAATAGTAGGTAGTTAGCCCACTGGTATCGGGAACATTGTCCAAGCTACCGGCGGTCAGGGTTCCAGAGAAAGGAACCTCCTACTACTACGAGCCGTGTCCAGAAGTACCGCTTTCTGAATCAAGCCCTTGATCCAGTCACCTAACGAGAGCCTCCTAAGGTGTTGACTCTGGGCTGCCAGCCATTGGCTGACACGTCTATCGGTACAATGATCGCCGAATCCACATCCCACATGTCGACAACCTCGCAAACCAAGTCAATATACTTGATTTGTTTGTCTTTCTCGGCTTTCACGAGGTTCTCGTTGTCTGGCATTTGTGCTGAACTGGACCTATTTGGCGCGAGAGACATAATTTTAGTTATTTTTTGTTTACATATTGTTTCTACAATGTGTGTGTCTGTGTAGGTACGTGTGCAAAATAAAATATTTTTCTTCCTTTCTTTCATGCGGAACGTTATTAATTATATTATCTATTAATTTTCTTTGGATGGTGACAATAATTTCAATGTAAACCAATATTCGTCAGAAAACGTGCATATATTTTTTTAGTCATAAAATAACCCCCCTTCTACTCTGGGTGAAAAGTTATGTACTTACCCAAGAGTAAAATTGGTCTTTGTTATTTTTTTTTTTATAGATACTGTTGTGTGCTTTGGTCAGTAGGTATGTGTTTGAATTAACTATTAAAACTGTGACAAAAACGGAGATCTACCAAATCGGAATCGAGTAGACTATGTCCTGGAATAATTCATACTTATTACTCCGGGAATAAAACATCGTGAGGAAACCGGCATGTCCTAGAAACAAAAAGTCGAAGACCCGCGCTGGCCCCGCGTGGTGGATTACGGCCCATTCCCTCTCCTAGAGAGGAGGCCAGAGTCCCAACAGTAGGAAAATTATAAGGCCAACTTTGCTATGCTACGCTATTCCGGGAGTATGTTTATTTATTTATTTTTAGGACAACCAACAAAGCATACACCATTATACATGCTAAAGATTCAGTATTCTTACATTGAATGTACGAATTGTGTGTATGTTGATGTTTAAATGAACATTGTATTAGTACACCATCGCACCTTTACACATACATACATAACACTCACCATCAGCCAGTAACGACCTGAATCTGGTCCGGTATATTGCTACACATCACCCAAAGGTTGACTTTTAGAAAATGCCCTAAGGCATTAAATCCGCCTCTGTACTCCTTTGTGCATAAAGTATAAATAAATAAAAATACAGTGAACTAGGCAAGCTTCAGCTACGGAGAAGGGTATAACCGTGTGGGTAAAGCAGCAAGGGAATATAGGACGCTGCCCAAGATAGTTTGATACTTGAGCAGGCTTGTTCCCTTGCCGCCCCATATAATATATGTATTTTTATTTGTTTTTTTTTTTAGTTTATTAACTTGTGTATGTATTATATAATTGTATGATATTTATGGTTTATTAGTATATCTATGTACCTGTACCTATTCGCCTTTTCTCTCTTTTATTGCACCTACCACTATTTATCTCTGCATCACCCTAAGGTTGACTGGTAGAAAATGCCTAAGGCATTAAGTCCGCTGCTGTACTTTTGTGCATAAAGTATTTAATAAACAATAATAAATAAATAATTATTTGGATAGTTGTTAATTATCACGTGAGCGAAGCCGCTACCAAGAGCTAGTAAAATACATTCAATTATATAAAATATATTAAGCATGTTCTAATGAAAAGTAGAGTCTACAGAAATCAGAGAATATGAATCATTTATTTCAACAAGATCGTTGCGTATTCTACAACTTAGTTGTCGTTGCATATAAGGCAATGGGTCTTCTGTTTACCACTCTAGAACAAGCTAGCGTGACAATTCAAAGTTTCGATAGTCCCTTTTGACAATAGCCGATATCGAATAGCTATATCTCACGATTACCCGACATACTCCGTGTAAACATGAGTTATTTGCTAGACAGTACAATTTATTTGACTTTAACACAGGGCGTGGCTCATGATTTTATGCGTCGCAAATGTGCCGTGGTGATGAAAGTGATCCGCTTATACACACAGGTTTGTCCTGTGCAGGTTTCAGTGAAACCAAGTGTAAAATTGGTCACATTGTTATTTTTTTTTTAATGCTTTGGTCAGTATGGCTACGAGTTAACAATTGAAATTGTGAGAAAAACGAAATAAAATTTGGTAGGTACAAAAATTATTTTGAGTGTGGGAAATCAAAAAATAACTTCTGCCGGTCTAGGTGGAGAGTGTGTCAGATTTTTACTAATTAAAACCCACCTGTGCTTCTTTAGTTGCCCTTTGCGTCTCAGGACCGCGGCGAACATTTAGAACAATTATTTTTCTTTCTTTTTTTTATAAATTCCGCGGCTTAAAAACCGTAGTCACGTTGTTAATTCCAAACATTTAAGACTGATTAACCATAGAGCCTAAGAAATAAGGTATTTCTACACCCAAATGTATCCTTTAATCGAAGAAAAAACTACAATGCTTTATACTTACCCACAAAAAGTGTTAACTACAACCCAAATATGACCAAATTGTCCATATTAAGCCCCATTATAATTCTAAATATCCATAAGTATCAATCAATCCGTTTACCAACAGGATTTCCTTAAACGTTTCTATCGATTGAAAAACAAATCGATTTCTCCATTAGAAACCAGTAATTGAGTAAACGATTATTATTCGAATATTGATACCGTAATCAAAAAATAATAATCGTTGAATTATGTCAGGGCTAATTTTTATTTATTAATATAATACAAGAATTATTAAAGTTGATTTAAAGAATTTGAAATTGCATTCGATTTTCCAAATAAGGATTTATCTATTGAATAAAAACGTTGGTAATTGGTTGTTGTAGCAATTATTGAATGTTTTATGAAAAATAAAAATTATTTAACTTTGCAATGTGCACGTCACGTCAGAAACAAATGGTCATTATAGTTGATATGCTATTGATACGATCAAGTAGCACTTATGTTAGTTAAAGAACTTGTAATATGTGTAGTTTGTACCCAAAACTGCGGGATTTTGTGAAAGAATCACTCCAACTCTGGAACGCAAAGGGCAACTGAAGAAACACGGGTGGGTTTTAGTCTGTAAAAGTGTGCCATTCCCTTTCGCTCTACCCAGAGCGGGATAAGTTTTGATGCTAGAGCACCTTCAAAAAAATAGGATGATTTTGCAACCTAAAAAAAAAAACCTTTTGAAAAAATGGTTGTCAAAAAAGCAATAGATAGATTAGTTTTTTAACTATCTATTCCTAATGTGTAAAACATAAACGTTCCTAAAATCACATGACAACTGGCTAGATAAGACACGCGGAAAAAAACTGTTCATATTCAAAAAAAATTAAGAATTTAAGTGCTAAGCTAAAGGACTCCTAAAGAAATCGATTGTGACTTGCAAATTTTTGTATATATAAGTACATAAGTAGGTACTGAGGCAGAATTTTTTGTATTAAAAACAATGCTAATATCATCTAAATCAAACGATTTGGCGTAATTGTTTGTAAAAAAAATCCATATAATTTAAACATTACATTAAATATGAATTCCAATTATTCAAATTGTACGAATTGTATTCAATGTTTCATATAAAGCATTATTATTTACATTTCTTTTCAAATAAAAAAAAAAAATAGCCACATCACAAAATACACGCACCCTTAACCCTTTCAATGCAAACTTATACAATCTCGAAATCTCGTCGAATCCCCGTGATCCGTCCGGTTGTCGAAAACGATGTGCTATTGTTTACGTATCCAAGTGATCCGTTATTTATGTACGGCTTTGTTCTCTGCGCTCCGTTTCTTGAGACCCCGCCAGGGAAGGGTTAACGGGTTTCCGAAACAAGATGTTTGGACGTAAATAGGTGACAATAATGATGACGGGTTAAGTGTGGATTTAAGAGAGGGTTAATTGGTTTAAATCTTGCGGCAGGAAAATTTATTTACATATTTATAATTATCAGGGCAAGATTTGCATAAAGGTAATATATTTTTAAATTTAAGTTATTTATTTAAATGCAATTGTTTAGTGACATATTGTATCTATTTTAATTTTTAAGCAACGACATTTCAAGCCAGCTTAATATTAGGTATTTCTTCTTCTTAGCGTATCGATGGCAAAACTAGTTAAATTCCTTGCCTGGCCCAGGATTCGACCACGGTAATGCCGTCCGCTGATGCTGTCATTAGGTCCCTACGTGAACAGGTAACAGGGCACGTGATACAGGGTCGAAGGTGGGACATGGTCTACGGAGAGACGCCGCAGGTATTAGGTACTTAATTTTTTTTTTTATTAATTGTTATAGACTAGTGCTTGACTCAATCCCACCGGATGGTAAGCAGTGATGTAATCGTTAATGGCAAAGCGCACTAGTCTTTTAAGAGCCTTTATTACAAAATATTGTCTATACCTATAGCGTCAACCACTATTTACTAACTTTGTAGGTATAATTTGCGGATAGTGCAGTGGTCTGCATTATCCACAAATAAAATATATATCATCCATAAAACGTTACTATTTATAAAGAACATATTTTTAGACATTTTTTGTTGTTGTTGTGTTGTAGACTTGTAGCTGGTTGAGGGATAACAAACAGCTAGCAGCACAAATAAAAAAAAGTGGAAGAAATAGTTTTTTGAAGATGGTTTTTTTTTTTATATAAACCAGTGCTTGACTGCGATCCCCCCTGATGGTAAGCAATGATGCAATCATTGATGGTGAGGCGCACTAGTTTATTAAGAGGCTATTCACTCTAGCCTTAAAGGCACCTAAATTATAGTTGGACGGGAAGACCGCAGCAGGCAAATTGTTCCAGTCCCTCGATGTACTTACGCGGTACAAACGAAATTAAATTGCATTCTTTTCATACGGCCCAATTGGATGTTGGCCCATTGTAAACTAGCCCTGGCCCAACTGGATGTTGGGCCAGGGCTAGTTTACAATAATTATTCAGTATTGTTAAAAATAATATTTGTACATGTAGGTCAGTTTATACAAAGCCGATTCTAGACAATATTATTCACTCAGTTACCGATTACCGCCACTTAATTCCAGTTATCATAAATATTGAGAATAATTAATATCATACGCATTTGATAAATACTCAAGCTAATAGATTCTACATTTATGTAGATTAGACCATTAGATATAAATGATTAATATGAATTAAATATACCTAACAGATACTAGTTACTAATGGCTTTGTAACTTAAAACAATTTGTTCTATATAATAATATAATATATTATGTCATATTGCCTTAAGTAATGTTGCGACGGTATGGTAACAGAGCATAATCTACATTTATATATTAATCCGTAAAAGCAATTATATAACCCGTAAATATAAAGGAAATAAATTGAAATATTCAATTTATTTAATTGAACACCAAACGAATGTAGGTAATTAAGTTTTAATAATAATTTGATAAACGTAATTGGGTGGAGCACAGCTATTTTAATTAATAAACGGTATGCAGGAAAACGATAAGAATAATAATTATATATTGCAAAAATATTATAACGGTTTTATCATTAATTTAAAAGCTGATATTTTCCTCGTTATAACTGAAATAAATGTGGAATTTCCTAAAATTGTTTGTCACACTAAAATGCTTGTATCTAATAAAAATAATTAAGTTTTAATATTGTTATTATATTATAATGTTGAACTATAATTAGTATTGGTGCCTAATGACTGTATATAGGGTAGGGAGGTTGATTTATGATATGCAACTGCAATGTTCCAATTTTAATTAATTAAAGAATTCAGGTATCCAATAACAATCACCAAATAAAATAAACCGAACAGGAAACTCTATTGAAACTATTAAAAATAGGATATAATTTATGAGTGACGAGAAAAAAAAACCGAGAGAAAAAAATATTTATAAGAAATAAGAAGATAATAAAGCTAAGCTAATAAATTTTGATACATTTACACTTGATTAAGAAAAAAAAAGAAACGAGCTCTTCAATACTATAGAGCAAATATTAGCTTGATGAATGACAAGCTTGTAAACCCAATCATAGTTGAAAAAAAAACAAACAAACTTAATCTCCCAACTATATACACTGTACAAAAGCACCAATTAATTTAAAAATCTCATAGAAGATAAAAATCCAAATATTTCGGGAACCGAAAGCTAAGAATGCGAATATCTACCGTACAAAATCTTTGAAGCCCCACAACATATGTAATAATATAGCACAAAACACTAAAAAGATCTAAACTATAAAAGGTACAAAAAGTAATAGCTAACCTGTTAAGGGTCCAACGGGGAAGTGTGACTGGAACAGCGGCCCGAAGGAAGGCACCACCGGTGGGGGGCCCGGCCACCCCAACCCGTACGCCGCCGCCGCCAACGCACTGAACGGCGTCGGCCGCACCAGCCGCGCCTTCTCCGACGGGGGCCTCTCCTCATCCTCACTCGGCAAACCATTCTGCAAATCCTCCACATCTACTATCGAATCTTCCTGGTTAACAGAATCTTCGTACTCATCTTCAGACGACGTAACTGTTGCAGACACATTCAGATTCAAGGGAGGCGTTTGAGACGATGGCCTAGGAGACACTGACTTTCCGCCGGGCAACTCAGGCTGCGCAGAAGGAGACTGCCTCAATGGCGACTCCGGAATCGTCCTGTGGTGCCTGATCATCTCTGCCGTCTCGTCCACTTGATGTGCTTTCGTATCCGCTAATATCGATGCTACGCTGAAGCTGATCCTCGACGCCTTAGGTGGCTCCGTCGCTTCGGCAGGGCTGCTCGGGTACCTCGAAACACTCTGTATCGCCATGTTCACTTCCTTGTCCTCGTAGCTTTGATTCTTTAACATTGAACGCTGGTCAGTTCCATTTAGCACAGCCGGTTCACACTGGGGCGCGATCGACGGATCGTGTACGCATGCGGGCGCAGTCGGAGGTTGACTGGCGGACAGCGGCGGAGCGCGCGGCAGCCGGGCCTGAGGCGTGGCCGCCGGGGCCCCGCCCGTCGTGCGGCCCAATCGACCGCTGGCCCCGCGATTGATCCGCGCGGGCGTCGGGGGGAACGATTTAGCACGCTCTTATCTCGTTAGTCTCCTTTGTGATACTCGATTTTTTTTGTAGGAATCAAAACATAATTACCTTTTGTAGGGGTTCGCGCGTTTTGATCGCGCACTTTATGCCCGCCACCAGAGGTATAAAGTATAAAAATATAATGAGCAGTCGTGAATGCCGCTTGTTAAATCCTTTTGAGCATTCTCTGCTGGTCCCTTTGTGGGATTAGCGCCGAGGGGGCATCGGTTTGATGAATTCTGCTGCGTCCGTGTTTACGGATCCGTTTCAAATTAGCGCAAATGATTTACAGCGACGCTGCTCACTGTTATTTATACTTTGATTTATATTACTTTTATTGTAAGAATGTCTTTAAATTATAAGTACATGCTTACTTCATGAAAGACCTTTGATGAGTGCCGACGTGAATACTTGTATTTACGTCGGTTCTCGCCATCAATAGGTTATATTCGCCAGCTCCAATACCAATTGGACTTCTAAATAAAACTTCTATGAAACAATCAGTTTCATAGAAGTTTTATTTAGAAGTCAACTAATCAACATTGTAGATGCTGTAACAGTTAGTAAAAATTGCATAATTAACTATACTAAAGCACTGTCTATAGGCGAAATAGATTACAAAGTAAATGCTTGAGATGGAATGATTGAGATGTCTTCCAAAAGAATTGTGAGGAAGTTACATACAATGAAGATGGAGGTGAAATGAGTGTTACAGATCTTTCTAAAATTAAAGTTATTAAATATATACATACACAAATTGCCGTTTGTATCTAGATTCTGGTTGACTTAAACAAAATAAGCCCTAATTATTCTTATCAAAAAACACGAAATTCCTGTTTATGATTGTTATGTATTCGAGCATTGTTTAATTATTAAAATATTGTTTAGGAAACCTACAAAACTCCCATTCCTAATAACAAGTTAAATTCTGGGGTTTCCCGGAAAATATGAAGCTACATAACAAACAAATATGCGATACGTAAGTGAGTATACGTAATAACGAGCGATAGCCTTAAACAGCAGCACTAATTAATATACTTATTGACATTATTATGTTAGTAGAAGGGAGAATTACGCAAGAGGAAGAAAATTTATGTTTCATTGAAGTGCCAGAAACTCTTAAAGATGATAAAGATGATGCAATCGAAAAAGAGACAGAGGAAATCCAATTTTAGGATTTAGAAGTTAATGAAATATATTAATAAATGAAAATATTGAAACTCTGGAAACTCAAAAGTAACAGATACTGAAAGAATTAACAGCTAGTTGAGTCTATAAAAATGACGTGATTGAAGCAGAGCTCGATAAAAATCTGAGCCTACTTGTACATGAATTTTAAAAGGCATAGGAAGAGTTTGTAGCAAGTGAGCCTTGAAAATTGACGGGTATATCAGCCGTACTTATTACCAACAGAAACTTTTTATTGGATAAATTAACCCCTTAATAAATTCTGACTCACGATCAAAGATAAAGTTGACTATATTATTTATGTCATGTGTTCCGAATGTCATAAATTTTAGTATTTTACTAGTTTCTTAAAAAAGGCAAAACAAAAACAATCGGTACTTAATTTTATTTAAAACAAAATATAATGTAAAGGGTACATGTCTATAAAAACAATACTAATGCATAAATCAATAAGTATACGAGTATATACAAACAAAATATGTACAAATGTAAATATAAAAACGCAGAGATTATTACCACGTTGAATAGTAATGCCGATTCGTTGACCAAAGAAGAGAAGAACCAAGTTCTCTCTCACGTTAATAAATATAGGTACTTTATAACAGAATTTATAGAAATTGTCAAACATTAATCAAGATTCTAAATTTTATTATTTCTATAACTTTATATATACACCTTAACTATTAATCCTAAATATTATAAATAACTAAATAAGTATATAAACAAACTGAAAATAATATATGTACAAACGGGTAGAAATAAAACTCATAGGGCATCAAAAAATTCGTCCACATCGATGTCAATGGGAAAAGTGCCCAGAACGCTGGCAGCATTGCCACGCTGGATGGCAATGCTGATACGTTGACCGAAGAAAAGCCCAGCCCTCTGGTCACGCGAAGAGTCGACCAGCTGTTTGCTGATATCCCGAACAACTCTATGAGCGCTCGGGCCCCATGGCCCTAGTGTTTCAACCCCAAACGGCTCAAATATATAGCCTCCGATGAGGTTATTATATTTACGCCGTTTGAGGTTTTCTGCACCTGCAGCAGCCGCCCCAGCACAGCCCGCCGTACTCAGAAGATGGGATGGCGCAAGGGTGTCGACACATGTTGCATCCCACACCAAAGGCCTACCCAATTTCCAAGGCATTATAGTCATCCCGTCTGGCCTCTTCCCATCGTCACGTGCCAAGCCATTGGGTTCTAAAACAGCTGGCACCCCGGCGGTGACAAGAGCTCGGCGGATGATGTCATTAATACTGGCATGTCGTGCTATCCGACCAGCGCTTCTACTGCATGATAGGCCATGGTGTCCGAGGCGGTCGACTGCTTCACCGCACTGACATCGATGTGGAGCTCCACTAGGAGCACCCAGACGCAGGCATGTAGCGATCCGGAAGGTGGTGTCACTCAGCATAGTACCTATGTTAGGTGACGGTAGAGCCTGTAGCCAGAGGCCCGACTCCCATTCACCCACAGCCAGTAGGCGGGCGCGCTCAGCAGTATTGGTGGACGTATTAATAAGATTATTCCGTACCAGCCTGCAGAGCGGCTCATCCCACTGTCTCTGGGAAGATGGGTTCTCGGGCAACGCCTTGTCCGGGCAAGCCACTTTCCAGGCGTTCACGGCGTCGGTCAAGCACGGCACTTCACAGTCAATCAGTGATGGAGTTAAGATACGATTGACTAACTGTTGAGTGCTGTGGACCGAAGACAGAAACGCCGGTAGACTTATACTAGAAATTTTGCGGATGCCGAGCCCGCCAAAACGGATGGGTAACGTGGCTTGTACCCACGCTCGGTCATCCAGGGCCAAATTTAAGATGGATGTTAAAGTGGATCGAATCGTTTGATCAATTTTGTCCAAAAGATGTGGTTGTTTCCATAAAGAGGAAGAGCGAAGAAAATACATAAAATTTGGAGCAAAACAGCAATATTTAATGAGGGTGAAGGCCGAATGTAAGTTAATTTTTGAAAGTCTATCTGAAATATCGTTGAAACGTTTAATTTTATCGTCAACGAATAAAGAAAAACTGTCTTCTAAAATTGGAGAACCTAGGAGGCGCAGTGAACATTTTTCTAAAATTTTGATGTCTGGGGCTATTGCATTGAATTTCTGAAGTGTCGATTGTCTGTCAGTATTGTCAGTAACAAAAATTTCACATTTGGAATGATTGAGGTCAAGGCCGATGGATTGAAACTGCTCCTTCAGAAATTGGAGATCGTTTAAAACAGTATTTACGTCACCTCCCAGGGTTCCATCATCTAAATACCAAAGGTTAAATTTTGAATTTAATTGTTGAATAATAGGATGAATAGCCAAACTAAAAATGACTGGCCCGAGAGGGTCACCTTGTTGGCATCCAACTGCAGATTCCAAAACATTGTCTTTATATAATAATTTTGATGGATGCCTATAGCATTGCCACAAAAAGCCGAAAATTTCTGGAAGTTCTTTTTTTGCTTCAGCCAACAAAGTGTCCCTATTAATAGAGTTAAAGGCGTTTTTAACGTCAACCTTGAGGATGACCTCACCCTTATTAGAATTTAGGAAGGTAGCGAGTGCATGTACGGCAGCCTCACAGCCCCCTCTTGAACCAAAGCCAAGCTGTAGGGGCTGGAATTTGTTAGTCAGAGAGTGGCTATAAAGTTTACAACAGATTTTGGCTGCCGTACGCCTATAGGTGCACCCGACAGCGATAGGACGAATGCCACCGTCTTTCTTGCGCAGGGCACATAGGTTGGCCCCGTACAAGACATCGACGACGGCATCGTTCACGCCGCCGGAGAGCATAAGGGTAACTAGAGCCAGAAGCTCCTTCAAAAGCGACTCACCGGCTTCCCCGGCGCCTGAGCTCAAAAGATCCTTTAAGTGCTGAGGAGTCAGGCCGTCGAGACCACCGGCCGAACCGCTTCTGAAAGAGCTCACGGCTGCAAGTAACTGGGGGGCTGAAATTTGGAAAAAAGATGAATCTGAATTAGGGGTGTCAGGAGGATCAGGAAAGGTGAGGTCATCCGCAGGCACTGGGTGTTTACTCTCCAGGGCTGAAAGTGTATCTGGAGAGTAAGGCGCCACCACATCACTGCTGAACAGTAACCTAGCCGCTCCCCTAATGTCACCCTCACTTAATTTGGATTCCACATGTGAGCACAAACCTTTCTGGGCAACGTTATTAAAAGCGGGTAAATTTAGATCTAAAATATTAGTCGAATTGTTGCAGTTGTCTTTAATTTGGGTTGTTAATGATTTTTTTGTAGCCAAACTTTTTTGAACATGCAGAATCCTATAAGGGAAGGTAAGTAGTTCCTCCCAAGCACTTTGTGTATTTTCCTGGGTTGCAAGACGGACGCATCGCGCTAAACTCAGCGCAACGGACCGTCTCGCGCCCCGGGGAACTCTCTTTAATAAGGGTGTTGAATTTTTTAATTTTGATAAGGTTTTCCAAAGTGATTCCGAATATGTGGATGTTTGGGATGTGGCTGGGGGACACAAAGGTAAACTATGTGGTTTGTGAACCTTACCATAATGAATTTTCAGCCCCCGTTCGCCTTTAAAAAAACGTGCTTGGGAGCAATGGGGGCATCTCACTAACTGGGTTTCGAGTGATGTGGTAGGTTGACTGCTACAGGGTCCGGCATCGCTACCGCCGGCGTTTAACATAAAACAATGTAATTACACTTACCTATATAATAAAGAAAAACTATAAGACTGTAAATATCACACAAACACTAAACTAATAAAAATATGAACAGGAAAAGTCAAATAAACTGTCGGCATGGCACTGACGTGACGTCCACGGCGCAGTCGCTGTACGGGAGCAGGGCGCCCGCCGCGCGCACAGGGCGCAGGGGCGCATCCTTTTAGGTTGTTGCCAGGGTAACGTGCGAGCAAACGCGAAAGCGAGTAAACAACTTCGGCATGTATTTTGAGGTTGATTATTATCTCATAAGCTGCGAACAGTTTGTTTCTTTGCACTACAAATCTTTGTTTCCTGTCGGTTTGGTTTTTTCGTGTTGTCACTAATAAATGATGATGGTAGTTTTTGGGTTTAGAGTTTTTGTTTTGATTCTTTAGTTTGAGTATAAATTTCGTAGATAACACTTTCACGTATTATTAGTAGATATTTTAACTGGTACACTAGGTTTCAGTTACATATACTCACTATTAGTATTTTTTTAAATATTTTGTAACACAGCGTTCTCTTTTACGTTAGGCTAGGTGCAGCGCCATCTTTTCGCACTAGTAGAATTGAAAAGAGTCATTTATTTGAAATAAATTTTTCTGATTGAAGAAACACAGGTTGGTTTTAGTCACCAACAAGTAAGAAAAAAGTCTGATACTCCCGAATCTCGCTTCACACACAGCGGAGGAAGTTACTCGTATTTGTTAAGTAAAAAGTATCAAATGCTGAATTTTGTCTGCTGATCTTTATCATTTATACTTTCTCGAAAATTGAAGGCCTGAGTCCTAGCGAAGGAGACATAGTACACAGTAACAGCAAGAGTGTTTAGATATCTGCTACACCGGTTGAGTTAGTAAATCTGTCACATTAGAGAGACCCAACATTAAATTTTTTCACATTTTTATTTTCTTGCCTTTAATGGCCGATTTTTGGGCAAAGGCTCTCCCAAATCCATGCAGACATTTTTCTACCGCGCTATCTCGAACCAGTCCTTGTGGTGCACGTACAAATCAACTTACTCCCATCACACCCCGACCTCTTTTAAACTGGGAATATATTCATTGTGCGTATAGCTAAGGAGTAGAATTCCGCCGGAGTCTGGCACTCTTTACATCGAATAGATTACAGAGGCAAATATGCTTCATCGTTGACATGATCGCTTACTATCAGGGCCTCAAGTCTGCTATTACAATAGTGTCAGAATGGTATATCATTGACTTCATAATTGTTGATTTTGACAAGTTTGGATTTTTTATTAGTAGATTATACTAATATAATGGCGTCATTATGACTTTCCAATGGTGAACCACTGATGCTCGACTGGTAATCTCGTACATAATGACAAATGAGTGTTTGACGTATGCGGGAATCTGCAAAAATTTTGATCCTTCCTTTAATCAGTGACCTTCCATTAGAACGTCATTGTGCAGTCATTGCTTTTAATTTGTTACGAGACAGCTCGATTTGTCATTCTACCACAAAACCATTGACCGATCAATGATCGACCATTACGAATTAGCAGATTACGAACTTTTAGCAAAATGACAACGGGATCGTGTTGGAAAGGCGAATTTATAAAAATAACAGACTTGGGCCCCGGGTGAGAAGTCTATCAATAGGTATTTAAATACAAAAAAAAATACTTTCAAAAATCTTCCCAAAACGGATCAACTCAATCAAAATTAGATAAGGGTGGTTATTTAAAAATAAATACGAACTATCTTCACAGCCGGTTACCAACCTTAAAAGAGGGTGACATATTCACCCTCCTTCATAAACGTCAAACTCGGGGTGATATCCGACATCTGCTATCTCTTTCACACTCATGGAATACACTAAATAGGTATTTAGTATTCGGAAGGGGAAAATAGTTAATTTTGTGGGGTGAGACGGAAAAAATTGTCTAGTGTATCTTTTTGTGCGGTCTCTATAGCTCTTATTAGCAAGATGTTGAGTTGATTTTTGTATATTTTAGATGGTTTAGGGTTGGTTGTAAGTGTAGGGAACAGTTTTCCTTATTGAATGTGTGTGATATAAATATAAATGTTATTAATTATGATTGGCTTCATTGATTTTGGCTTAGGAGGTGTTTGTATTGAGTTAGGGTCGGATTGAGGATGTTAGTTATTATTGAGAATTGGCTGAAAGTATTTGGTGGACTGACTTTTGCGTACAAAACTTTGTGTTTACAACAGTTTTGATTAAGCTATCTTCATCATCATCATGTCAATTGAAAGACAATCAAAGATGTCTTGTGCTTTCCACATCCATCGGATTCCCGCAACCCTCACCAGGTCATCGGTCCAGCCTGTTGTGACGCAGCGTTGGAAGGCCTTTCCGCCGCTGCGTCTTCAGGTACGCGGTCACCACTCCAGAATCTTAGGTTAACAATCTATTTATTTAATTATAATTATAATAAATCATTTATTATCAGGCATCTTGGCCCATAGATAGGTACATACATCGTATATAGAGTAAATACCATTTATCGTTAGTAAATAAGATTTGGGACTATGTTAGTAACACTTCACATTGCACTATGTTTACTTCGAGCGTAAAACTTCTAAATAAGGCATTATAAGTCATGTAAATGACAATAAAGCTCGCAACATGCGCTCGAAAAAAGGAAAAAAAATGTACTAGTATTAGTGTAGTTTTAATAAAACATATTATTTGAAAAAAAAAAAACTTTGTTAAGTATTTATAATATATTTAAGTTTTGTAAACAGCCAACGCTAAGGAGGAGCGGTCTCCTAATACAGGCATCATCATGCTTAAAAGGAGACTCCAATCATAAACTATTCTAAACTACTTGTTATAGAAATAAAACATTTTGTATTTGTATTTGTACTTCGTGCTGTTCTGTGGCACCTGTCCGCGGAAGCGACGGAACACCACGCCCTGCGGCCAAAAGTCTTCCTTCGGCATGAGTGCCAGAAAAGTGTTCGGGACGACACACGACCGCATTGAAATTGACGTTTCGGTGTGACTCCAACAGTTGTACCCTCAGTGCGAACTTCGTCGACACTGAAGTGTTGGGCTGGGCGGCACGCAGGCTCACGTTAGGAGTTGCAGGGGTTTATATATCTCAAGACCTTTTAAAGGCGTACGAGGAGCCGAAATCAACTTAAGGGCCTATTAAACTAATCGATATTCAGATAGTCGTAGTTGATGTCGCGTAGTGTAATAAGGGTTAGACCGGTCTTACTCGGAACAAAAACTAAGATGTCTAAATATCGTGTGCTGAATATCGCGTAGTGTAATAGGCCCATTAGCCTTTAGACACTTTGTTGAACGTGATACCACTGTACACGTCACAAAAACACAGGACAAAAGTTTATAAAAACAAGTGTACAATAAGCGGTCTCCTTCCATAGGGCAAGGGTACTTACAGACAATCTTAATAGACTGAACGGAAGGATCAATCAAAACTTTAGATGAACTGAACGGTAGGAGATAGATTTTTTTTTAATAATATAAACTAGTGATTGACTGCGATCCCGCCTGATGGTAAGCAGTGATGCTATCGTTGATGGTGAAGCGCACTAGTTTATTATGCCTATTCACTCTAGCCTTGAAGACTTCTAAATTATCATCGGACGGGAATACCGCAGCAGGCTAATTGTTCCAGTAATATTTGGGGCTGTTAGTGTAAAAACATCAGAAAAAATAATTTAAAAAGTAATTAAGACATTTTTAGGGTTCCGTACCTCAAAAGGAAAAAACCGTACCCCCCCTATAGGGGTAACACTTTGTTGTCCGTCTGTCTGTCTGTCAAGACCCTTTATCTGGGGAACGCGTGGAGGTATCGAATGAAGCTGTGAAAAAATCAAAATTCTAAGTCGCAGAAAACGTGTTTAAGACACTCTCAAGGAATCATAGAGTACTTCCGATTGACCTAGAATCCTGAAATTTGGCATGAAGCAAGGTCTCATAGCACAAGCATAGGAAAAAATCTGAAAACTGTAAATTTGTTGTTACGACACAAAAAAAAAATCTGAAATATCTTCGAGACTCCATTCGGGAATTGAACTACGAGTATGTATACTATGTATGTTTTACATAGGTAAGTCTGTACGGAACCCTCAGTGCGCGAGTTAGACCAATTTCTTGTTTCTTTCTAATAAAGTAGTCTACTTATTTCTCTTTCTATACATATAGATATCTCTTTTCCTTTATATTCCCTGATCAATCCCTCTGTAATCCAAATCATCATCACAGCCGCGTTTACTAGGTATCTAAGCTGATAAAAAAGTGTCTGTGCCTGCTTAAAACCCGGAATTATAGTAGTCCGTTAAGGGTTACACAGGATATTTTTTCTTTTACAAGTACTTATTGATTGGTTAATGGCCGATTTACAGAACAGATAGTCGATGGGGTCGAGGGTTCTGGAGTGTATGTTTTTGTTGGATGTCCACCATGTACTGGCGGCGCATCGCCGTACGTCTAGTGGTATGATGATCAGCACCCCTAGTCAAGCTGATAATCTGCAATCGTTAACGCTAGTCGAAACCTAATCAAATGTATGGGAATGACATCATCTCAACGTTAAGGCACGTGGTCAGAACAAACGAATATAAAATTCGTAGCCAAGTTCACATCGTTCAAAATGATAGAATGAATTGTATCCGTTTCTACAATGTTCAACCCTACATCCTTTGTTATTGTAGAACGACATTGTAGAACGAGCGGCCGACTCAGGCGCGTCAACATGACTACCAACTTATCGTTTTCTACAATTGCTGACACCGAGGCGTTACCGATTGGAAAACGGAATCCGACATGAAACCGTTGTAACTTGGCTAGGGGGGCTGAAGTCGGGATTAGGTAGTTAAACATGTCCTTAAACCGATTTCATACAGCGACAAAATAAAGTGGATATGCCTCAAATCCCGAGTTTAATTTTAAAGAGCAGATTTTTTTTATGACATAATCAGAAATGTTCTAAAAAAATTTCTTCCTGCATTAATGACGAGGAGGAGGAAGTGTATAAATTTGTTAACCTTACCTCAGTTGACGTAGAGAGATCTTTTTCAATGAAAAATACTATTAAAAAATCGTATGTTAATTATTTTTATTTTATTTGTCTTATCTATCTCTGAGGTTTTTATTAATATTATTTGTAATATTGTTTGGCCACACGGGATTTTTCAAAGAAATCCCGGGAAGATCCATATTAATATCAACATTTCGATGCAAGTACATGAATAACTCTACCTAATTCCGACCTCTGGTGACGATGGAACGGGCTTGGCAGAATTAATTTATGCAATTCCAATGCACACTACCCGAAATGTAAATGATAAAAAACCGACAGGCTAGCCACTTGATTTCGTATCATATAATTTTTTTTTTAAACCAATGTCCTTACCATGACATGTTAAAAGGTCAGGCGTGCGAGCGAAAAAGAGGGATGGAGCTATACATCTTAAATAGCGCCATCCCTTTAACAGTTCAGTTAAGGTCGCCAAATGTATCGCGTTAAGAGCTCATGGTAGAGTTTTTGACCCCCGTAGTATTTCTAAAAACTAACTAAACCATTTATTACTGAAATAAATCATTACGTTAATGATTCTTTTTCTTAAAAATAAACTCCGAAACGAAAATCTGTTCTAATTAAAGCCAAAATTAGCGACTTCCACTAATGACTCGACACATTGCAGCTCAGATGTCGGCTGTGTTGCCATACAAATGATGTGGCATTCTGAACGAGCTCGCAAATATGACCTGCTCTCATACAAATATGTATGGAATTCGGGATTTTGATTTAGTGGCGACGCAAAAAGTACGAGGAAAAAGTTATGGCAGATTAATGGGAACTTCGAAGGAAATAATCTAGGTACTAAACTATAAAATTTAGTTAACTAATGCCAATAATACTGGTTAATAGCGAGTCATATTCGTGCACCGAGGATTCCGTACAAAAAGGTATCTAAATATTCCCGAATTCAGTCTTGCAGATTTAATCGAATCATAAAATACTAATTAGGTACTTATTTTGTGATGTAACTACAAAGCTATGGTTTTCAGATTTTTTTCCTTTAATTCTGCTTTCTTGGAAAATTGGGAAGTACTCCATTGGTTTTGATTTTCTTGCGAGTGTCAAAATTAGTGCCATAAACGGAGCATAAACGGAGCATAAACGGGCTTACCTTTAGATTGCATTGACTTAGAAGTTTAGTTTGTTTCAGCCTATTTGACATAAATTTTAGCCTAATATCTGTACGCGAACTTACCTGAGAAAAAGGGTACGGAAACCTAAAAATAAGAATTTATAAGTATATCTAATACCCTAATGACTGCTCAACGATTACCTAATTTAAATTTATCCAGAAACAAAGAACCAGTTTCATTGGCTAATAAATCATTATGGTCTAAATAAATCTTAGCCTACCTACCTATAAAACAAAGAGAATAAATTGAAAATAAAAATTGAGAGTAGGTAATAATCTAATTTGACAAATCGATTTCTTTGGACAAAAATATAAATATAAACCCAAACTAATATTTCTTCATACCAAATCTATCACACATATTAAGTATTTACTATTAAAACAGTGGTAATATATGGCGGGTCTCGTAAAAATATCAACCGAATCGTTTACTCGTTCGAAAGAGTAAATTAAAATAGATTTATAAATCACGCTTTAGCTACCGTGTGGCGTAGGCGACGGACATAGATGAAACAATCATTTAGATGCGACAATGCTTGTAGCTACTATTGTCAGGGGATGAGTACCTACCTACCATAACATGTCAAAATGTCAGTCATGCGAGCGAGAAAGAGAGAAGGAGCTATATTTCCTATTTAGCTCCATCCCTCCATTCATAGCTATATAGGGTGTGTAACTGTTCAGTTTAAGTCGTAAAATGGATCGCAATACGAGCTCTTGGTAACACTGCAGGCGTCCGGTATGGACACAGTCAGGCTTTTTGGTTGCGTGTTCGGCTGAATTGAATTATTAGACGGTATCCTTGTTTCAAAAACATGATAAAAATATTAGGTTATTTAAATTTGTCAATTTTTTTTTTTAATTCTCTTGAATTGATTTGCCCGCCGCTTTGCTCGTTTGTATCGCTAGTGCAATCAAGCGAACCAGTAATCATAAATGTCGTGTTATACCTACTAAGACTATAAAATTAGAAGGGTGTCCGGTTTTTTTACCCAAATGTCCAGCTAAACTAGCTGGTCTGTCCAGTTTTTCAATTTTTAGACCTGAAAACCCTACTTGTAGCGAAGGGTAGATAGATAGGAAACGTTGATAGATAGATAGAAAGAAAATATTGAAAATTATGCAAGACAGCAAAACCAAATTAGCCCAAGCAAAGAAATCAACAAAATGCGTAGAATAATTTTTATTATAGTCAATATATAGAGAAGCGACCGTTCAAACAGATAGACGTGGAAAACTATTGTTTTATAATATGTAAAGATAAAGAAAATAATGTTGTCTAACTTTTTAATCTTCTTTTTACTTTTAGGCGATAGGTACCTAATTAGTCAAGTGAATATATCATCTATCCACTACATCATCTATGACCAATCGTTGATGAACGCGCATACCCACATTACCCACACCATAATGAGACTAGTGAAACCAGGAACACGTCAATTAGCAACCATTTTGCCCGTTTATGTTTTTTGCCGCCAAAAAAATATGATTTATGGTCAAACCGTGGAACATGACACTCGTTATGGCCGTTACAAATTGTCTATGGGTTTTGGTTATGATTGTTAAGGATGGAATTAGTCGATTTATGGATCGACATATAAAGTAGATTTAGAATTGAGCCTTTTGTCAAGTCTTAAATCATATCTAGGCTTTAGGCGAAATGCGAATCAATGAATCATTAATAGAATAGAATAAACTTTATTGGACACCAAAAAAGTAACACAACTTATACATTATCTTAAATCTATGGGTACAATGGCGTTCTTATCGTTGACAGCGATATCTACCAGTCAACCTTAGGATGGATCGTAAGAACTTAAGATAATACAGAGAGTAGTCGCGCTGTACTGCTAATATTTTTGAGTATTTCCACAGCGAACGTTTTTTTGATATATTAAATGTAGATTCATTGACTTGAGTAGACTCATGTGTAGAATCAATAATTACTTAATTACAATGAATACAAACTAAATGAAAAAGAAACTACATTTTCCCACATATTTAATTTATAGAAAACTACCTTCTTTTTTCTCTACCAGAACAGAAAACACTCTTTAAATCTTCTGTAATTTTAATCGTCTTTCACATAATTACCTTTTACTGTAGGATAAAATCAGTCGAACTAGTCCTTTAACAACTTTATCAACATAATTATACCATTAGCTCGATAGTCGAGAATCGATTCAGACGGAGAAATCTCGCGGTATCGATATAATTTAGAGCCTGTACCCATATGTATATACTTCACTAGTAATTAAGTCACATTGTCAAGCTGCAACTTAATTTGCTGTTGATATTCAATCTTTCTCATGAAACGCAACCTTATGGTGCAAAAAATAAGAGGTGTGTGTATCTAATTTGTGACACAGTAAAAGTTGTAAAATGATGTCCCCCGCTTAATTTACTCCGGGAAGGAAATATTTTAGTTCAAAATTCTATTTTGACATTCGTGTTAATCGTCCGCAGGTGTGTACTGGTATTTATGGTATGTGTCATTGATACTTTAGCCACCGAGGCATTCATCATTTTTGTGTAATTTTGAACCATATTTAACTCGATTTCGACTAACGAATTAGGTAAAATGGGTCCCTCTTGGGTCATATTGCTAATGATTCTATTAGTTCATTTTTAGTTGCTGTTTCCGTTTCGTAATAAATCTATCAGTTTTGTTCTGTCATGTTTTTAAATAACTGCAAAAGAAGACAACTCGTAGACTCACACAATCGTAAACAAACAAAAAGCCTCCAAAATACGCCATCTCTTAAACACCCAATTTCGCCAAATAAGCGAATTCCAAAACAAAAACCGTATTCGACTACAACAATCAACTAATTATGGCGATCTTTCATCATGTCAACGTCCGCCATATTGGCAGCCATTAAAAAAGTGTTGCCGTCACCGCGCAGGCGTGGTTCAACAAAAAGCACCTATTTGTTCGATTTTCAAACGGAATTTTAATCGGCGCGAGATAAAACTTTTTGCGCAGCTACTGGCCGGTTGCCCTTAAAATATTCCGCGAAAGCCCTTTATCGTTCCAATTAAAATTTTGAACGCAAAATGGCTTCTTTCGTCCGCCATTTTAAGGCTGGAGAAAAAATTGGCGCGTTTTTGTAGTAGCTGCATAATAGAAAGGGTTGATAGTTTGTGATGATTGTAGTGTAGGTACCTATCTACACACCTAGAAATGAATTTATGTACAAATAAGAACTTACATGTGGGCACGTCCTACGCGCTTTTATTTCTTTGTCTTTTTTTTTAAGTCTTCTTTTATTTCTCTTAACCGTTCCAAACTCTAGCTCTTCATGCTGTCTTACTTGTTCTCTTGTATTACTAACACCACAATGCAAAAATTTTATCAAGCCACCTCAATTCTAATTTCGAAGTTTCGTAACTTACTTACGTATAATACCAGTACCTATGTAATCAATCCGTTTGCCAGACTTCTTTGTCGAAGTCCTATTATTTCGACTTTGATATCACTAAAACTGTAAGTAGATTCAATATAACTAGCACAGCCTTTAGTTATTGCAACTACCAACATAAAGATATCATTAAAATCTCCTTTTCCATGTCTCTCGACAAAAGTTTCTCTGCTTGTTATGACAGTATTTCTGCGAAACCTTTGTGCAAAGCCTGGTATAGAGGCATTATGTACGTTAGTACTTAGTTTTCTATGCGTGCTATCTTCATTCTTGGTGAGATCAAAGGAATGAAAAAATAATGGGTTTAAAGTAGTTTCGGCCTTTGTTTGATTCTTCGCTTTTATGAAAGATTAGACCAATTACAGGCACTTTTGAATTGTCAAAATGTCGGTCAGTCAAAAAAAAAAAAACAAGTGAAGCTAAATTGCACGCTCCAAAGCGTAGATCTCTATGGAGAAGAACGTGCAAGAAACTCCATGGACACTCTTTTAAATCATATTAGGAGTTTTGAATTTTGGTTACATATTTCTTGTCGCGCACGTTGTGGTCATCAATAAGTACCTGCATTTTATGAAGAATTTACATATACTTTTAGTTCCATCAAGTCCAGTGTCTTTAATTCGATACAAACTTATCGATCTAATTTGATACTTATTTCTTATCTAAGGCAAACAAAGGATGCAGGTACACTTATGAGGTTATTCTGTAGTTTTTGCCTCCTCTATATTCTATATAGATTTATAAAGTAGACGAAAGGAAAACTTACTCCGACTTTTTTTTCAGGCGGGGAATCATTCAATTACTTAATAACAAGAACTGTAGGTCTCAAGTTTAGATCCAGGCAAGCAGTCTACTGTGGTCATTTATTTTATCACCACTGCTCTCAAAACGGTGAAGAAAAACTCTGTTAAGAAGCCAACCCGCTTTGAGCCTGCGTGATAGGTCATAGTGGGAAGATTTAGGCTGATAATACATGATCATATTGCTAGTCGTACACTTCTCATTTTTCTTTTTTAGCCAGCACTTTATCATCCTATTCCTTTATACTCATTCTTTGCTTACATCTCTCCCAGACAGTGGCTTAGTTTTATGGGCTGGCAAGCATTTAATGGTCTTTTACTTCAATGGTCTTGAACGTCGGTCTCCACAAAGACACGGGGGCGTGTCGGTGATTCATTAGAAACAAATTCGTGTATTGTGCAGATTTGTGCCCATTCTACGGTCAGGATCGCCGCTCTGTCTCGGATATTTGAGCCAAATAGCCACTCGAAAGTCCGTGTAGTATATTTAAAGTCGCAGAGAAATAATGTGGTGTTTATTTTAGTGGGTGTAAAATGTGTCGTGCAAGAAATGATAAATCTGCGTAACATGTGAACAAGTTAATTTAGTTAGTAATTTTTTATTGTTTCGTATTTTAGCATCCATAATTTAATATTATAGGTAAATGTGAAAATAACTCTGTTTGTCTATTACGCGCTAACTACTGAACCAATTTTAGTGAAATTTTGTACGGAGTAAGTTAGAAACCTAACGAAGGACATAGGCTACTTTTTATTAGGCTTTAACTTCGACATATCATTTCAATTGATGAGAATGATGGTACAACATGTATAAATAGGTACCAATAGCACATTTTTTTCTTATGGAGTAAATGAGCCAAATCGTGAAGGTATTCTGTTAGTGAACATCTAATAATCTATCTAATGAATACAAAAACACTTTTTAACCACATATATGACATTTTTTTTAACTGTAGAAGTTTGTACCCTGTTCCTATTCTTTAACGAATTAACAATTTCAGTTACTAAAAAATTTGAAATGTTAATGTTTCTGCAATTCTAGCATATACTACGCCTAGTCGAAGGCGATCAGTGCAAACGCCCGCCACATGGCGCCAACTTCACGCTGCAAATGAATTATGACAGAAAATATCCCAATTCATGTCATTTCACGCCCTCGCACAAAGAACTTCACTTAATGACTACTGAAAGTGAACCTTTTGTGAGGAACAGATGATTTTAGTGATGCATTCAAATAGTGGCACTGCTTTGTAGGTGGACAATTATTGAAATACCGGATGGAATTGGAGATTTTGTTTCGGTGTTCAATTGTTTTTTTGAAGGGCATTTTAGAAGCTGGAGTGATTTGTTTCAAGGGAAAGTTATAGATCAATATTTTATTCGACATTAAAATTATGGGGTTGATAGGAAAGCAGCAAAAACCAGTGCAATCAGTTGTTATTAAAAAAAATGCTGCTCAATGAACTCTAAGGCACTTTTATAATAGTAATATTCCACAACTATCACACAACGCCATTTAAACCAGAATTTTGCTGCGGCAAAAGCACAGGTTTTGTGCTGTGCCTCAGTGTCGAACTGTTGCCCCTGCTCAGTCTCCAATAACTCGCACTTTGGCTGCACTAAATAATCTCTTGGATTCTAATCCAACAAACGATCTGTTTGCGGATGAATGGAAGATGATTTTATTGGCATGTCAAAAGTACTGTGAGATAATTTTAATTGTGTTTGTTTATTTACTATAATTAGTGGTCTAACAGTTGTAATTAATTGAAAGAAATAAATGAATTGTATGCTTTTAGATTTTTTCTCAAGCACAATAAAATATCATATTGAAAAACAAAAACTTTTTGTTTCTGCTACGAATACTTTGATAACTGAAGCACTCATAATTGTTATCATAGATATGAGAAAACCTTAGCTTAATATTTATATTTTTTTAACTGTCTTATGTCTAACCACCAACTTTCTTGAAAACGCCAGCTGGCACTCAAACTGCAATAATATCATTCCAATAGCTTTTACACGATTTATGTCAAAAGATGCCATTCATTGTGACCACAATTGTGTTTTGGTGGTACTCCAAGGTGGTCCTATTGTCCATTAGTGCAGCAGCAAAGAAAAGAATGGGTATGCAATATAAGTCGAATTAGCTAGCTTTGTCCGTCGAGTGCAGGTGATAGTTTGCGCAAGGCACGGGTCATTATTTTGATACTGTTGGGTTTTTAATGACCACCAGCGTTTTTAGGGTGGTGACTGGTCCTTGAGTTGGAAATTTCTGGGTAAGGGTAAGTTTGAATTATTATTTTTTGAGTTCGAGGTATTATTTATTTCATTACATTAAAAAAAATCCATTGTATTGAAATCAACACAACACTACAAAGCACAACAAATATAAAAATTATATTGTAGAATTGGAGAACATATAAACTATACATATAAAAAGGCCACAGAAGTTTTACAGTAAACAAAGTGCTTTCAAATAATAATATTTTGCAATTTTAAACACACTATAGGTAGGTAATCAAATTAAGTACAAATATAAGGACAAATAAATTAAACACCGTTACAAAATATCATAAGTAAAGATATAAAATGTCAATAGAGACATCGTTTTGATAATTGTAATAGTACCTACATTATGTATGATACAAGTGTATAATGTTGGTGATTTACTGCTGAGGCGGTATTTAGATCCGAGCCGAAAGCGAAGATCATAAGAGAGCCGAGGACGGTAATCAAAAATATTCACGTGTATCATACGATGTTTTTCAACACACTTATGAAGAAAAATAATTAAATTAACAATAAATTTTATAAAAATAGTAAAAGTGTTTTTATTTTTATTTTAAAGCGGTAAACATTGAATCTGTATCCTTTTTTCACTCCATTTGGGCAGGCTATGGTCTTTGAGACTATATCGCCTTGACATCAGTAATAAATATGTAATACGGATTAAACACATTCTAATGTTTTTGCCGCATTTGGCAACAAAAGTATCGAATCATGCTTCTCGGCAAGCTTCACTGAGGGAGCCAATACTACAAATAAAATTCTCAGCTTTATTTTGCCATTGGAAACCAATTTGTAAATAAATTGGTTTTGAGAACAGAGGTTTAACAAAAAGGTTTCATCTAGATTATCGCACTAGTACATAATGGTAATCAAAAAGTAACAATTTGGTTACAAGTCCCCTATAATACCTAAGTGTAGTGCAATTATCATTAACATCACTTACATACATGAAAAAAATAATTTATCGTTATACTCCCATCACAAAATCCTCCATTTTCAAGCACCTGCCTAAAGGTAGTCTAAAAGCAATAATCCATAATCAGTAACCACCTCTTAGATAAACAAATACTAAAAACAAAGATCATTGAAGATGCATGCGCTGCGCGGGCGCCGGTTAGCAAACAAGCGGCGGTGTGCCTTTGTGGTAGGATGCCGCGACAGACCTCTGTCACTACTCTAAACATACGGCGTTTTTGTACCCATGCCGATTTAGTAAGAGCTTATGGAAAGTGTTTGTTTGATGTAGGATCGGTATAAGTTGATATTTTTGCACGGATTACTATATTACTTATCTGATTACAGACATTCCATTTTATATACGCGCTTTTGGATATTTAGAATAAGCTTTTGGTGAGGATGAAAATATTTCTTTTAGGTATTTTCTATAGCTTCATCATCGTCATTATCATGTCATACACTAGCGGTTTCACCCGCGTCTTTGGTTACTGCTGAGCTCCTGTTGGTCTTGACGTTACTACTGTTAAGGTAAATGAGCTATCCAATACTAAAAGAATTTTTCAATTCGAACCAGTAGTTCCTGAGTTTAGCGCGTGCAAACAAATTGACAAAGAAACTTTTCAGCTTTATAACACATATTAGGAAATGGTAATCTCGTTCCTCACTATTTGAACTGTCACTAGCAAAAAACATAAAAAGCTTCTCCTTTAAGCTTACTGTTGTATCCATTAACCCATCATCTGATAAAATTCATACACCCTAAATTTTTCATTTCTAACCTTCCTTAGAAGCCTGCTGGGACTGCGGAATAATTTGAAATAGTTTTCGGCCCTGTAACGCATATGGCAATTGAAAAAAAACAAGTAGGTATTATCCAATAAAAATCTGACACTAGCTCCACTAGAACAGAAGAAATTATTTTTCTCCTCTCATACCTAAAAGAAAAGGCTTCCAAAGAACACAGTCCTTAAAACCGAACCATTTTGAATACCATATTCTCATCTGTAGAAGCTATATCCTCCTACAAATCCGCCTGCAATATCAAAATCGGTTATTAGTAAGCCATTCGATGCGTCGTTCGTACAGTAACTACACCAAGTAGGTTTATCCAGTGCCGGATTAGCCACGTAACAACGTAGCAAATTCTACGGGCCCCGCGCATTCAGAGGCCCCGGTCGGACATACAAAAAAGGTCAGTCAGTCACGATAAGTATCCTGACCTCATCTAACCAATTTCGGGATATCTATAAAGACAATGAAACTGCAGTGGGGCTATCGCTGCTTAAGGGTCCTGTGGTATGTGAGAAAACTAAGTTGAAAGAGTTTTAATTTGTTTCCATTGACAAAAAATTAGCGGGCCCCATGGTAGAATTTGCTACAGGCCCCACGCTGGCTTAATCCGCCACTGAGTATATCTATGTGTTGTTCTCGTATGTGAGACGGCGGCGGCGGTGGCGGTGAAGTCAGGCTCTCTGTTGTAAGCGATTTGTCGTCGTAACCTAGGAATTGATTAGTTTGTGCTGCAAATTGTCTTACAGCGTGAGATGGACTAGATGCCTGTGGTTTAAGGTTATACATAGGTAGCTGCGGGATTGAAAGAGTCAACGCGACTCTGAAAAGCCAAAGGCAAAAGAAGGAATGTTTCTTCAGTTGCAGTGGTTGTTGAAACAGTAATGCGAGCGATGGCAATGGCCGCAACCATGAGGGAATGGAAAGCCACACGTCCCAGTCGCCGCCTAAGGAGATGCCCCGGCCGTCGGGAGTGGCATCGGCAACTCGTATCGTGGCGTGTTAAAATGTCAAGCGTACGAGTGAGAAAAAGGGATGGAGCTATACACCCTATATGGCTCCATTCCTTTAACAGTTTAGGTCGTCAAGTAGATCGCGTTAAGAGCTCGTGGTAGGGCTTCCCGCCCGAGTCAACAGAGATGCGCTTCAAAGAGATGTCCTCCCCCAAATGTCACCACTATGAACAGTCCTGTGCGTCTTGCATCCATCGGATTCCCGCAACCCTCACTAGGTCATCGCCATCACTGCGTCTTCCGGTACGTAGTTGCCACTCCAGAACCTTTCGGCCCCAACGGCCATCTGTTCTGCGAGCAATGTGCCCCGCTCATTGCCACTTAAGTTTGGGCGATTCTTCGTGCTATGTCGGCAACCTTGGTTCTCCTGTGGATATCTTCATTTCTGATTCGATCACGCAAGGAAACTCGCACTGGTCGCATAGACTTTCGTCTTGAGACACAGTGGTATATTTGCATTCAAGAGCCGTGGTGAATCTATAGAACATTACCGCAGTTTTAGCAGGCATCGGCCCTGCTGCTGATAATAGAACACAAATTGCACAAAAACACTCAACATTACAGATCTACAACAGAAGACAAAAAAAAACATTACAAAGAACAACTTAACATGACAAACTATAAGTACTTAACTCGCAAACATCTGACGAGCTACCGTCAGTCATGCGTAATACTACATCTGCCTCCACTGACGCTGTCAAACAAAACGACCTGGAGCCGTGGAGGGAATAATTAAAGAAATCCGTGTGGTATTTAATTGATGACAAATATTGATCGTCACGGCAATTAGGTGGAGGGAGCCACCGTGACCCGACGTCGCCGGTGATCGGGCAAAGTGACCGACCGGTGACGCTGCGAACAGTTTGAACTTGATTGTTGAAGAGATTTCTAATTAAATTCCGCGGCTTTTTTATTTTTAAAAGAGGGTAAGCTTTGCCATACAGCGAGGCAATGCCGCCAGTCTTTTGGGCACATTACCAGTCGACAGTGATGTATATGAGTTTTTTGACGCCATATTTTAGTTTGTTTTTAGTTAGTGTGTAGTTTTTATTATTATTTTTTTTGTATTTATAAATGTAAATTATTCGTATAAATAAATAAAATGTAAATAGATCTAAGGTTCAGCTTGTCTAAAAGATACTAGCTTCTACTAACAGTTTGGCCCGCGTGAAAGTATAAAATTGTCTTGCGGATGACGTGTAATAGATAGCTTGTTGTCCGTCTGTCCGGTAACAGTCCGGTAGGGGACCGAGTCGTTGAAGGCGCGTATTGTTCAACACACGACTCAAAGAGATGTCAGCAAAACTGCAAGGGCTCAGCAGTGCGGACTTATGTAAAGGCAACTCGTGGTCCTTGAACGCACAGGGCAACTGAACAAACATAGGTGTGGTTTTAGTCACTAAAAGTCTTTCTTACACGCCTCTCGCTCCACCCTAGAGCGCGAAAAGTCATTAGATGAATTTCCACCATAAAGAAAAATACGTAGCTGGGAAAAGGCTAAAAATATATTGATTGCATTAAAACTGTTTTATTATTTTAAATGAAGCTATCAATTAGTTAATACCTCATTAAGGATTCAGAACATACAAGATACTTACAATTCTCAGAACATAATCAAGCCGTTATGAATTATTGAATAACAACTTCATTGAATAATTCAATTTTAATGACACAAATTTAATTATTAATAACGTGTATGAATGAGTAAAATATTCAATTAATAGTTGTGCACACAAATAATTCACTCAAATTATAGACGCACTATTCTTGTTGTTGACTACAAATTAATGTTTTATGAAAACAAGCTTTCAAACTGTATTCTATCATTCCGAAGGATGCGAGACGCATAGGACCGGTCATTGTGACGACACTTGGGGGAGGCCTTTGTCCAACAGTGGACGTCTTTCGGCTAAAATGATAATAATGATACTGCATTCGAATGCATCTAATGTTGCCGCTGACCGGCGCCGAGTTGGGATTGCACAATCTAATTCCTCCCAGTCCATTTCATCATCGGACCACTAGACGTACGGCGTTGCGCCACCGGTACATGGTAGACAGACCCATACGTACAAAGCGTTTACAAGAATATCGCCAAATATCTCCTTCCGCGCTGACTAGAGCGCAAGGGAGTGCCAGAATTTTACTGACTAAGGGCCGACGCTTCATTAAGCGGGCGCCCACAAGGTCCCATACAAAAGTGCTCCGTCGCGGTGACCCGCACGGGCACCCGTCGCGGGTCGCGCGCCCTGCGCCCCTTTTGCTGCGTAACTAATAATACATTAAAGTTCTCCATTGACACGACTACATGCACACCTTTAACGTTGAAATAGCGACACTGCGCAGGTAGGACTGTGGCAATAATCTGTCCTAAAACCACCCGTGTCTCTTTGCATTCCAGAACCGCAGCAACTCTTTCGAACAATCTCGAAGCCCGTAATGGATACTATGCGTAATAAATGGTATAAAAAGTGCTGACTCCACAGTCTGAGTAGTCATTAAATGTAGTATTTTCGCCTAATGAGTGAACTATGCGATCAATTAGACAATTATTAATAACCGTGTCGAACCATTATTATTAAAATAAACCCTTTTAACGCGTGTACTTGATGTTATTATTGTATTTTAACTTGTTAGGATATTTTTAGAAAGACGGGATGTAAGGTTTATGCCTAGTGGGTACGTAAATAAGTTTTTTTACGAAAGCGTCTGTAATACCTATCACTAGCTGTTCTCGCGGTTTCAGCCGCATCTTTGGTGACTGCTTTGCTACCGTGGGTCGTAACGTGCTGTTATGTTGCTTAGTTATAGCCGTGCTTGATCGTCGTATGTGTCTTGTCGTGCTCGCAAGTGCGAGTCGGACTCGCACCCTGAGGGTTCTGTACAAACTTATCTATGTAAAGAGTTCAATTCCTGATTGGAGTCTCGTAGTTTTTTCGAAATCGTAAAAAAAAATAATTGACGTTACAAAAAATTTTCTGTTTTCAGATTTATTCCTATACTTGTGTTATAAGACCTTGGTTTGGGCAAAATTTCAGGATTCTGGGTCAACGGGAAGCACTCTATAATTTTGGTTTCCTTGAGTTCCGTTTTTTTCCTTTTGAAATACGGAACACTAAAAAGACAATACTGTGGTAGGTCAACAACAAATCAAAGAAGCATCAACAACAAATATATTCTACAAGACCTTAAATTAAAAACTGTTAAAGAGGTAATTTCCCAGAGGGGCTCAAACTACCAGAAAAAGTCATCCAAGCATGTAAATGCCCTGGCCTCTAAGCTGTCTGGATCTGGAAGTATTGAATTCGCAAAATTGAAGAGAAATAGTGTACCTAATCTCACAGACCGATTCGTCAGCCAGTAGGAAGAGAAATTCTTTGGATATTTCTCTTCAATGCAATCTGCCACACCCAGACGATAAGTCAGCCAAAGAAGCGGCTAAATGTTTATTAGACAGATTGCTGCGATGCAGGATACAAAACAGAAAAAAAAACTGTGGTAGGTGCACAATAAATAAATAACAGATATTTTATTTCAAATCGAATAAAGTGTCATTAAAATAAATTATCCAACACTAAAAGATTTTATACAATTAAAACCAGTAGTTCATAAAATTAGCGCGTTCAAACAAACAAATCCTTTAATGTGCCAAGCTTATTCCCAACGATGAAAAATAAAACATTGTACAATGGCCCCACTTAGAGTGGATTATGAAGGTATGCCATACTTTTACTCTATAAAACCCACCTGTGTTCCTTCAGTCACCCTTTGAGTTCTAAGACCACGCTAACTCTATACCTACATAAACCTATAAAAATACATGAGGTAGCCACCAACTAGTAAAAAAAGCTGGGCAAGTGCGAGTTGAACTCGCGCACTGAGGGTTCCGTACAAACTTACCATGTAGGTAAATACATTTTTCAATTCCCGAATGGAGTCTCGAACATTTTTCTGAAACGCTTTTTTTTTGTGACAACAACAAATTTACTGTTTTTAGATTTATTCCTATATTTGTGCTATAAGACCTTGCTTCATACCAAATTTCAGGATTCTGGGTCAACGGGAAGTACGAGTACCCTACGAATTTTGATACCTTTGTCATTGTCGAAATTTAGGTCTTTTGCAATAAAAACTTATTTTTTTCCTTAATTTAGAAGTTTAATTTTTTCACAGCTTCAAGTGACCGCAGACCTGAGTGATGCGTTCTTGAGATAAATGGTCTTGACAGACAGACAGACAGACGGACAACAAAGTGGTCCTTAGAGGACCACTTTCGTTTTTTCCTTTTGAGGTACCGAACCCTAAAAAATAATAACCTAGTGTTTAAAAATCACATTACTCACCCTAAAAGACTATAAAAGCGATGAATAAACATAATTCGTCGACATAACGGTGAAGTCTGTAGGCTAACGTTACAGGGTATACTCATCAAGTCGTAAACACTCGATCGATGCGAGCCATATAATTATAACGCTGTAAGGAACTTAGGAACATACGAGTATGTAAGACGCGATTGATCACTTAATACAATCACCCATTACACACGGGTTGAGACACAGAGGGAGGAAGGATATATTGGAGTTTTTACTTCATTAGATAAGACGATGAGCATTGGTTAGCTCGTCGTTCGCCTGACAGGAACAGGCCCTGCGTGAGTGTTTGAGAGACTGACCGTGGCCCTAGAACTCAAAAGGCAACTGAAGGACATACGTGAGTTTTGGTCAGTAAAAGACTCGGACCACGTGCGCGACTGAGCGTTGAGATGACGCAGAACAAAGGAATCAGAGGCGTGGCTTACTCGAGGCGTTCCACGCAAGAGAATCGAAACGAAATGGTCGTAACTTGGCTAGGGGGGCTGTTCTGTGAGCAATATACCCTGCCCGCTGCTACTTAAGTTTGACCATCCTTCGGGTTATATTGATCTATACCTATGTATAAAAGGAGAAACTGACTGGGACTAGAAACTTGAAATTTTGCACAAGACTTCCTTTTATGATGTAGGCGAGCACAAAGAGAGGATATTCCAAAATTCACCCCCAAGGGGATGAAATGGGGGTCCAAAGTTTTTATGGAGAAACCGACCTTCACGCGGGCGAAGCTGCTTGCAGAGGCTAGTAACTAACAAATGATAAAAGGAAAACAATAGATGCCAAAAGATACGACTATAAACATTTATTTAAAAATAGAAAGCTAAACCCACGTCTCTGCCAAAGCTAAACCCACAAATCCGCCCTCTCTCCCATTAAAAAAACAAAAAAAATGTTTTCGACGAATTAAAAACTTCTTCCTTTTTTAAATCGGTTTAAAAATGTGCAACTAGATGAAATAAACACGTAAGCACGTGTTCATTTCATCTAGTTGCACATTTTATATTAGCCTAGTCCGCCGCACGATGTGAGACAAATTTTTCCTTAACGACTCAATAATAATAGCTGTGGTGGTTTATAATTGAATTCTTACACAATTACTCAATTATAACCGCAAAAAACATTAAAATATTTATAGTCTTGACGCTATTTACTATTTTATTTACAAAATGACTTCACTGTTAGCACAAGGTTTGCTATTTTTTGTATAAAATTTTCCTCGAACGATGCGGTGTTTCGGTGGCATTTTGATAAACATATTTCGACTTTAAGTCTCGAGAAAACCTGTTTATTACGCATCCGTTTGTTTGATTGTTAAACGAATTAAACTAACAAATGTATCCTCAATAGGTATTTATAGAATTAGATTTTTACTACTAAGAAAAAAACGTGTTGCGCCGGCCCCAAATAAAACGGGACTAGGGCGGGAAGATAATGATGAGATCTTATACTTCCATATAACGACAAAATTTACCTAAATATAATTTATTTTCAAGGTTTTTTATCTACGTGTTTGACCTCGTGGTTAAAATGATAAAACGTCCACTGCTGGAAATAGGTCTCCCCAAAATGTCACCACGATGAGTAGTTTTGTGCTTCTCGCATCTATCAGATTCCCGCGAATCTGACCCTCACCAGGTCATTGGTCCATCTTGTAGGAGGCATACCAACACTGCGTCTTCCGGTACGCGGTCGCCACTCCTGAATCTTTCGGCTCTATCAACCATCTGTTCTGCGAGCAATGTGCCCTGCTCACTGCCACTCCAGTATGGTGATTCTTCGAGCTACAGATGTCGGTTGGTTCTCGTACGGACATCTTCATTCCTGATGCACGCAAGGAAACTCCAAACATAGGCCTTTCCAATGATAAAAAAAAACCAATTTTATTCTTTGAAAAATTCACTTTTACTCATTTTAATATTTGAAGGAAAATCTATTCGCTACCATTTACTCTTCGACTCTCTATCAATAACAAAATATTTCGTAAAATACTGTGTCAACATCCATTTTTGTTGCATTTGGCTTTGACTATAATTCTATATAATACTTGTCTCGCTCCGGGTGTAACCGGCCTTGTACTGACTAAAACCCACTTACATATGTTCGTCGTTTACGTCTCAGGACCGCAGGTCGCGCCTCCTTCTACGAAGCAGTAATGTAAGCAAAGGAGGAGGCTGCACGAGCACGCGCTAGGGCGCGGCCCTAACGCCCTAGCCGCCGGGATCCCGATCCCGATTTCCGGCAACCGTAGGCGCGCGCTTGCGGACGGCGAGCAATGGGTAGCTCGCCGTCCGATCATCCGGTAACCGTACGGAACGAGCTCAAGTCGTCGACGACAGCGCGTACTGTTCCACGCGCGCCTCAAGGAGATGTCAGCAAACCGTAGGGGCCCAGCTGGGTCAAAGCCTACTGGCGCCAAGGGTCTGCTTCTGAAAGGAAGACTCGGCCCTGGTATGAGAGGCAACGAAGGAACAGGAGTGAGTTTTTAGTAAGTAAAAGTCTGACACACCCTCCCACTCCGCCCAAGAGCGGGGGATGTCATTGGATGATTTTCCCACCGAAAAAGAAAGTTTAAGAACTTTTGAATAATCCCACAGTGTGTCCCCTTCCTAAGCTCCACACATGACTCGGTACCTTCGACGCAAATTGCTCATCAATGCTGGCGTGTCGAATTTTATGTTGTCTAACAACTTGCAATGGGCTGGAAAATAAGCTATCTAGTAGATATAACCGCGCCTCGTGTTGATACTGTTTTATACGACGTGCGGGAAAAATATGAAGATTGGAACGATGAAATGAAGAGGTTTTACTTATTATAATAATCTTTATTTTACATACGACGTTTAAAAACAATTTTATTGAAGTCCCTGGCTCCTGCGCTAGGTGATTAACCTGTGTTACAGAAGCCAGTGCCCTCTCCCGGGAGAAATACAATTAGTTCTTATGCAATGTATATGAATACATGAAAAATAGTAAAAAAAATATTATTAACTAAAGACCTTATTGAGTTTCTGACGGTTTTTTTTTATATTTAAGTTCAGTGGCTTTTTTTAGGTGGAAAATCATCCAATGCCTTATCGCGCTCCAGGACGGGAGTGCGAGGGCGTGTCAGACTTTTACTTGCTTTCCATGACCCCGCGGTATCCTTTTTGACAACACATGGATTCATATACAGCATGTAGCATGTGCTTAGGCACATCTTGAAAGTAGTATGTTCAAAATCTGCTACTAAATTAATTTTAGCTATTTTAAAAATAGGATTTTTACTATAATGAAATAATTCTTGATTTATTTAGGAAAAACATCTGAGATAAATTTGTTGTCTTGTTATATCGTGACTGCGTCTACCAGTGTGTTAGTATGTGCGTGCGTAGATACCTATAGTGATGCGCTACCAAGTAGTCATCACTTACATCTAATATCTCATCATCGTCTTCCTGCCCTTGTCCCGTGTTATTTTGGGTCGGCGCAAGACGTTTTTTTCTTCTATTCTGCATTGTCACTCATCATGCTATCACTAACTTACTTTTCTTTCATATCACTCTTCACACAATCCATCCATCTTTTCTTTGGTCTCCCTGTCCTTCTCCATCCATCCACATGTATATTTAATATCTATACCCATAATATTCGCCAAAATTAAGATAACTTTATTCTTTAAAATAAATCTATCTAAATAAAAAGTGGTTAAATTATGATTGTTACTTTATTTTCTCATCGGTGTGTACCATGAAACGATGACCGATGAACGATGACGAAACATTGTGAAACACTGTTTCTATATTGCCTAATGAATGCCCGGCTTTAGGTTGTAGGTACATTATTCAAGTCACATACTCTATTCTGTAATGTAACAATCTTAGGTACACATACTCGTAAATGAAATTGACAAATTGTACTTTTCCTCTCGTCATCATCATCATCATTTCAGCCGAAAGACGTCCACTTTTGGACATAGCCCTCCCCCAAGCGTCTCCACAACGACCGATCCTGTGCGTCTCGCATCCACCGCATTCCCGCGCAGGACCGCGAAGAATTTCTGAAAGGGAAACCCGTAGTCCTAGAACGCAAAGGGTAATTGAAGGATTCAGGTGTGGTTTTAGTCAGTAAAAGTCTGACACGCCCTCGTGCTCCACCCAGAGCGCGAGCCCCTTAAAAAACAAAACCGCTTTCCTGGGACTCACACCAGGTCGTCGGTCCACCTTGTGGGAGGCCTTCCAACGCTGCGTTTTCCGGTGCGGTACTTTTCCTCTATTTAAATACAACCATTTCATTCATGATACACCCATATAAATTACTAAGCAATTGTTTTATTTTTACCTACTTACAACAATTTCATCCATGCATTCTATCAAAGGGTAATTCTAGGTACTTATAAAATGATGTCACTATTTCAAGCTTAGATGTTTGTTGTGCACAAGAGTGGCTACGTGAGTGGCGCCATACCACAGTTTGTGGTATTGTGGTGACGGACGTAGAAATAGCTGAATTTCCTTGAATTATTATTATATATATTACCTTGAGGTACAGAAATAGGTACATACATAATATTGTGGTGGACGTTGCGATAAAAATTGAAAATACTAAATGTTTTTATTCCACATAGGCCTACATGAGCACTTATAAAACGACAGAAGATAGTGCATGGTTCAAATGGGTCGTTTCCTATGGAGAAGAACCGGCAAAAAACTTCATGGTTACTCTTTAAATGACCTTTAAAACCATAATGTAACATCATTCGACTACAAGAGCCTCATAATAGTCTATGGAATTCTGTCAAAACACCTGAAGTGTAATTTATGTATGGGCTGAGGTGTTTGAAAGAATCACCAACCGTGGCCCTAAAACGCAAAGAGAAACTGCAAGAACACAGGTAGGTTTTAGTCAGTAAAATCTGATACTTCCTCTCCACCCAGATCTCCTGCTCAGGGTGGAGAGAGTGTGGAGTGTTAAAAGTTTTCCTGAAGTTATTTGATAATTTCCTGAGCAAAAAAGGAAAGGGTGTGATTTAACGTTATCCGAATGCAAGAGCCCATAACCGGCTATAGATTTCTTTCAACACACTAAATATTGACTAGATAAAGACACAAATAGTACCTCCATCTATATCTTATATTTATGAAGCAGAGTGTTATTTCAAATAGAGATGCCATTTCTGCTAATTGCATCTCTGTTTAAAGTGGTGACATAACATCTCAATTTACAGCCGGATAGTCAGCTGAACATGGTGGTCAATTCCCGTCTTCAAGATCGTCGCAATCTGTCTGTGTCTGTGTCTATCAAATTTTCAATTGGTATCACAAATTGCAGACGGGCATTGACCATCATATTAAGTTCCTTCTTGTAATGAATGTTCTGGAGTGGCGATTACGTATCGGAAGATGCAGCGTTGGTAGGTCTCCCACAAGGTAGACCAGGCGAGGGTAGCGAGAATCCGATGGATGCGAGACGCACAGGACCGGTCGTTATGGCGACGCTTGGAGAGGCCTATGTCTAGTACTCAACTTTAATGCATTCCATATTATGTAACATAGATGGTATAAAATATTGTCAAGATCAATATGGACCCTGTCGGGCACAGCAAAGTTAGGAGAGAGGATGAAAGCTAAGTAACAATTCATGGAATTAATTATTATTATAAGTAGATCTAACAGATGTAAATTATGTTAGATATTTTAATTTATTTTTTATCAGTAGTGAACGTCTTTCGGCTGAAATAATCATGATAATTAAGTTCCTTGTTCATTCTCACACGCACCACGATACTCCCACTCAAATCGTAAACGAGACTTTAAAAAATACCTAATCAATCAATTTAACACTCCAATGTACACTGTTAGCTGTTTGGCACAATCTTGCTATCATTTCTTTCACACACCAATTTCCAAAAACTCAATAACCAATAGAAATCAAGAATGACAGCTCAGAAATAGAGATGGGCCAAATAGTGGTACACTATAAACTATTCTTACTTAATGCAATCAAAACTAGATGTCTTAAGTTTTCACTACAAAATGTCCCCGATTTTTACGGAAGCTCATCTTCGCAGGTCGATTAAGGTCAGCTGCATACACTTAAAGTAAGAAAAGTATGGCAATTGATTGGAATCTAGATAAATTTTATTCGCTTATTTCCACAGTATTACGCCATTATAACATTTTGCTGTGAGGATTTGCAGCTGGCATCGATTCAGTTTTTATATTGCAAAAGAGGGTAATCCGGGTAATTTATAAAACGAACCTTACTATTCAAAAAAATAAGTTTAAAGATATCGATTATGAATTGCCGAAGTACCTAAAGAACTTTTTAATCGACTTCAAAAAAAAGGGAGTTATCAATTCGGTTGATTTTGTTTTCCTTTTTTTTTCCTATTTAAATTGTTTTGCAGTGATTCTTGTTTGTGATTTTTTTCCCCAACTAGTCGCCGACTACATAAACGACTTTTCAATTATAACTATTTTTTTTTTTTCGCCTACAGTGTAGTCGTTTTAACCCAAAGGTTGACTGGTAGAGAAAGCCTTATTGCATTAGGCCCACGTACTACTGTACAAAAAGTATTAAATATAAATATATAGTCGTCTATCACGACTAGTTGGTTCATCTCTACTCAGAAGCCATTATTCTGATGCCTCAGGTGCATGCTCTAATTTCCTTAAACGATGCTAATGGTCACAGTAAGAGGGCTGAAGCCCTGCACGATGCATGAAGCCACTAGCCACTTATGACACTTAGCACTTGGCGGTGGGAAATATTGTCTTTACATCCATTTTATAGACAAAGGCTGAACAATAAACTCCTGTTTGGTAGTTAGTAGGTACTTTAGCATTTGGAACATAATCAGACTTTTGTTGAACAGGTTGGGGAGTCAATTAATTACCTTAGCCTATGTTGCCCCTTGGTTGCTACGTCCTTTCGTACTAGTGACCGTTTCTGAGGGTCCATTTATTGAGTTTGTAAGTAACACTCTGCCATTTTTGTCCATGTATATTAATAAAAGTGTTCAACCAGGCGAGGGCCGTAGTCTTTACATAGTTCTTGGTAACCACTTAAGCCTCCCATAACCATAGTCATATCTTTGTTTTCCATTTATTGCAATAGTTTCCCATCAAACAGGGGTTGTCATTGAGTGCACTTGCATAGCGCGTATAAGGATAGTCGACGGTTGATACATCTTTCCATGTAAAGTGTCTAAGACGCCTCTGCGTTGGCTTTGGCTGGAACTACGACAGCGAACGCAACCCAGTGCTGGGCACGCCATAATCCAGAGATTGGCTCCTCAAAGAGATGTCAGCAAACCGTAGAGGCCCAACAGGGCCGATTCCCGCTAGCTAAACTATACAAGATCAGAACGCAGAATTTGTGTATACATTGTAAGATTTAAAAATAGCAATACAAAGTATACGCGAGCAGTTTCCTATGGCTGCGTTTAGGCCTTGTATAATATGCTACTTCGAATAAACTACAAATTTTCATCATCCGTAAAATACGTACTTGGAAAATCAGCAAGGAGTCCTTTGCTCCGCTCAGGCAGGAGCGAGTTAGAGTATCAGACTTTTACTGACTAAAACCTACCTGTGTACGTTCAGTTACTCTTAGCGGGCCTAGGCCACGGCAACTCTTTCGATAATTCCCACAGCCCTCGAACAACTATCCTAAAGACACCATACGTCTAAAAGATGATGAAAATGGTGTTGATGATAACCATCCATTACAATAATGTGGGAAAGCTATACGGGAAGCCAGTAGCGGAAGAGACTAGTAGAAGCCGCTAATGTTGCACAGTTCCAAGCTGAGCATATTTACATCCTATAACCGACGTAATAGAGAGCTTCCTAATAGTATAATGGGGTAAGAACACACTAGATGTTTTTTTTAACTATAAATTTTGACAGCACGGTCGGAACAGTATTAGTTGAGCAATGGTTAAATATTCAACATACACACGCGCAGACATCACACTCATACCATCACTTACACACACACACACACAACATCACACTCTTCTTCTCACACATACTACTCCAGCATGCATGCTCACACGTACATAAATTATTTTTATTGTACACGTTTGGTTCATCGAATTCTGGTAATTGTACCTAATAATGGACACGGCGTTGCTCTGCTCAAGCGGGGCACACCTCCACCGTGTGCTCCACCGTGTCCTCCGGGCGGTCCACACAATGGTGACACCCAGGCGTTTCTTCCGCACGAATCCGGTGCAGGAACCTCCCGAACTTACCATGTCCGGTGAGGACCTGCGTCATGCGGAAAGTAAGGACGCCGTGTTGCCTTTCCAGCCAGTCCTCAAAGAGGGGACTTACCGCCATAATTATGGCGTGCCCAGGAATCCCGGCTGGGGCGCGTGCACGTGCGGCCTCCTCCTTTGCTAGTATTACTGCTTCGCAGAAGGAGGCGACCGCCTGCCACTCCACTTCGCTCCGGACCATGGCCTGTACCAAGGCCCGATATCCGTAGAATGTGTAAAGACTTTGCTGACCTTCGACCAATAAAATGAGAACTGTGATAAAGGAGTAACGCACCGGCTTACGGTCGTACTAATATCGACCAATTGTAGCCCAAAGGCTAACAACTGGTGTGCAAAGGTAAACAGAAAGCACTATTCAAAAGTTGAACAACTATCAAGCTAAAAACCAACCAGTGTGTTCCCTTCCCATCCAATCCAAACATGGCGGCAGATGGTACCGTGGGTACTACTGCTACTGGACAAGTGTAAACTTGAGGTAAATTACATTAGCTAATTGTGTAAACTAACGCCAAATGCTGTGAGAACGCTGGCTGGGAAATGAAGAGGTTCTGTGAAGTTCGTGTGGAATCAATGAATCTTCATTTTGATTGGTTAGCAGAGAATTAATTGGGATAATGGCAAGAGATTATTTTTTTCGGGTGGTAAAATCGTCTAATAACATCCCCCGCACTTGGGCGGAGCTCGAGGGCGTGTTAGACTTTTACTGACTAAAAACCCACTCCTGTTCCTTCTTTGCCATTGTTCCAGAGCCCCGGGGATCTCTTTCGCATCACTCATGGCCGCAGTAGGCTTCGACCCTGCTGGGCTAGGGGCCCAGCAGGGTCGAAGGGTTGCTGACATCTCCTTGAGGCACGCGCGGAACACTACGCAAGCCCGCGCATACGGTGGCCGGAAATCGGGATCGGAATCCCGGCGTCCAGGGCGCGCACGTGCGGCCTTTTGCTAGCATTACTGCTTCGCAGAGGCGGCCGCCTGCCTCGCCACCTCGCTCCGGACCATGGCCTGTATTATAGGTGTCTTCAAGGCTAGAGTGAATAGGCTCTTAATAATATACAAATAGACCTACTAAAAGTTTGATTGAAGTTGGCCATATTTATTCTTATTACATACCTACACGTCTAACACTAAACACCAATTTTTGATTTAACATTTTATATACATTAATATATGCATATATATATACTTATATATTTATTTATTTAATTCCCATACAAAAAACTAATTTTCTTCCGTACCTACACTCTGAGGTTCAGTTGAAAACCAGCGTCAAGCATCTGCTACGTCTGGCATTATGCTGCTGGACCTATTTGGCGTAACCGTGAGATAAATTGTCATTGTTAATTTTTATTTCTCCTTAATTTTTTTTTCATGTTTAATTTTAGTTTGTTAATCAATTAATTGTTGATTAATGTATCATGGTGTGCCAAATAAACATATTTTCTTTCTTTCTTTCTTAATAAATTTAAGATTGCATCACAGCTTACTATCAGATGAAATCGCAGTCAAGTACTCAATCATCAAATGACTTCTCTCGCTCTAGGGTGGAGCGAAAAGGCGTGTCAGACTTTTACTGACTAAAATCCACCTCTGTGTCCTTCAGTGGTACCTTTCATTTTTGGACCACAAAATCATCATGACCTAGATAGAATTATTAATTGAATCCTACCAAACAAATGCAAAGAATGTTAATGTGCAGTAGGATCCGAGTGATAACGGCCGCGACTTACGGGTTGTAAGCCGCGGGTTCAAACGCAGCCAGGCGCATTTTTTTGTGTAATTGTCATCACCACTGCTCTCAAAACAGTGAAGGAAAACATCGTGAGGAAACTGGCATGCCCTGGAACCAAAAATTCGAAGACATGTCATTCACCAACCCGCACAGGGCTCGCGTGGTGAATTATGGCCTATTCCCTCTCCTTGAGAGAAGGCCTGAATCCCAACAGTGAGAACATTATAAGGCCGACTATGCTAAACAAATGTACTATCAAGCAAACAATCAAACCTTTTAAGCCAAACGTTGACATTATACCATTCAACTCCAAACAGACTCTACAAAAGATTCCTACACCAATTAGTTACCAACACGTCTAGACCTAAGCTTGTGTGAATCTTGATCGGAATCTAGACGACCATAAAGAAGGCGGGAGGTCTTAGTACACTGGTGGAGTGCTGAGTCAAAAGAGATAATTTGTGTAGTTATGTGCAGGGTGTCCTGGAGAGCTAATGAGTTATAATAAGAACCACCCAGAGAGACGAAGCTCTGTGGGTGTGGGCGTGTGGAGGAGGCTTTTGTGTTTGATTGGAGTATTTTGTTTAAAAGCTAGCTAAATTACCGATTATCAGATTACATGTACTCGTAGTACTCACATTAGTAGCAAATAAAATTCTGAATTATAAAGTCTATGACAAAAGATATTACATAATAAATAACGTACATATAATAATACTAGCTTCTGCCAGCGGCTTCGTCCGCGTGCAAGTCGGTTTTTCCATACAAACTTTGGACCCCCTTTGATCCCCTTATGGGGTGAATTTTAGAAAATCCGTTCTTTGTGGATGTCTACACCCTATAAGGAGCCTACCTGCCAAATTTTAAGTTTGTAGGTGTTATCTGAGATTTCGTGATTAATCAGTGAGTGGTATTTCGCTTTTATATATATATATATATTTAAGAAAGTTTGTGAGCGTGTATGTTTGATACTTCTTCACGCACACTCTAAGACATGGTCTTGACCGGTTAAGCCATTCGAGGCTAAACGGATCAAGACCATGTCTTAGAATAGTACATAGGATGTTTTTTTATCCCGGGAGTATTTTCCCTGGCAACAGCTAGACAGGAAATAATTACAAAATTAAGAAGTAAAATGTGTCATTTTAATAAAAACTGGACGTAGATGATCTACGGTAGATCATTTCTAATTTACAGATTCATAATGATTATTTTAATGACTATAGTGGTGTAAATACGTACATGTTACTACTACAAATATAATTTGAATTACCATACTATCCGATACTGATCTGCAAATTGTGGAAAACTTTCAAAAAATAGAATTTTCTGGGCTACTCTGGGGCATTTACCTTAACAAGGAGCCACTAAAATACAGTCACTGTAAATTGACTCAGCTATCGAACCCAACATGGCCAACGGAAAACCAGCCCATAATCCTTTTTTACAATTCAAAACAAGCAATTCCTCAAAATATTCCATGTTAAACGGGTAACGTATTCCATATTAAGCCGCATGCAGACTCGATGTGTGCGAGCAGACTCTTACGACTTCATTAGGAAGCGTCAAGCAACCAGTCACGACTGTACCTAACCAAACCAGTGTCTACCTTCACACGAGCGAAATTATACCCTACTGTTAAAAGGATAGAACTGGGTATGGAATGGAGTTTGTTGAGTGTCTATCTGAATGTTATCAAGGGAGTTTAGGCTTTGACTTAAAAACGTTAAGGTGGGTTTTCGGTTGGTGTGTGACGATAATGTATTTTGATCGTATTGAGATTCGAATGTATCCAGATGGAATCGCTTCCCTGAGTTGCAAGTTCGAATATGTGCACGATAATTGTTAGGTTTCGTCGCTATGTGCTATGATAGCTTTACCTTTGAGGTGAAATCTAAGGATGGGTTCATCTACGGATGTCGAGACTGTTAACTTTATCTAAAAGACAATGAACTTTTAAACTGACCTTTGTCTACACTCTTTATTTAGTTCAGCCTTTGAGAAGACACGTTTTTTAAGATCAAGTTCTCGGAGAACATCGGATTTTTACTCACTAAAACTCACCTGTGTTCCATCATTTGTCCTTTTTGCGAGGGCTACGGTAACTTGTTCGAACAATCTGCAGCCCTGGCAGGCATCGGCAGACTTTTACTGACTAAAACCACACCTATGTTCCTTCAGTTACTTTTTGTATTACAGGACCATGGGTTTCCCTTTCAGAAGTGAACCCATGGTCATGGTAGGCTTCGGCCCTGCTGGGTTCCTACGGTTTTGCGGAAATATGTTTGAGGCGTGCGTGAAACACTAGTCTCCGTAGATGACTCGGGCTCGATCTGGACGTTTGCCGGATGGGACAATGACTATCTATCTGCGATCCTAATTGTCGAAATTTCAATTATGAAGTCGAAATATCACTTAGTTTACTGTCTATATTGTGAATAGTCTCAATTAAGAAGTCGGAATGTCACGTAGTTTACATCCTATATACAGTAACCTCTTTTCTATCGTGTGTTCCATGTCCACTCTAGGGCCTAGTGTTTGTCAGACCCTTTAGCCCTAAAGGGTCTGACAGACACTTAGAGCCCTTAGGGTTCGCATCGATACAGTCGACTTGTTGTGGCGCGTTGGTATCTTTTCTATAGCGCTTGCAAATGCGACTAACGCGCGTTAATAGCGATGCTGTCGCGCGTTCGCATCGATATAGTCGCGTTGCTGTAGCGCGTTAGTAGCGCGTTGGCACCTTTTCTATAGCGCTTGCAAATGCGACTAACGCGGGTTAGTAGCGATGCTGTCGCGCGCTTATACCATAAGCCGTTTACAGTTCTTCGTATCGAGTATTTTCTCAATTTATAGTACTTTTTTCTACCGTGCAAAGTATACCTATTACTCTTTAGACTGGAAAGTCAGAATTTTAGGTTCTCCTATCTGTATATCGACAGTGGAAAGCTAAAATCGCTTAACCGCCACTTTGGTCAAAAATATTTTTTATAACTTATTTCGAGTAACTTATTCCACTCAAAATGTATAGTTATAAAAGCGAAGTACCACTAACAGATTAATCACGAAATCTCAGAAACTATAACACGTCAAACTTAAAATATGGCAGGTAGGTTCCTTGGTGTAGACATCTGTTAAGAACGGATTTTACGAAACTCCACCCCTAAGGGAATAAAACGGGGGTTGGAAGTTTGTATGGATAAACCTATTTTCACGCAGGCGAAGCTGCTGGCAGAAGCTAGTAATTTATAAAACTTATTTTTAACCAAAGTGGTGGATAAGCGATTTTACCTTTCTGCTGTCGATAGAATTAAAAAAGACAAAGTCCTGAATCATTCATTGATTCATGAAGGTCCCGCTCAAACCATTGGACCTAGAGTAAGTTTTGGTCAGTCGACATCTGATATTGCTTGCTCCCAGAGGCGGCGTAGCTACCGCCGTATCTGCCGTCTCAATGATACGGGGCCCCGCGCTACAGCTCCGACGCGACCTGCGCAAAAATTCGTAACATGTTATCCACAATCTTCTTGTATTGAAAAAAGACTACTGGAGAAAAAATAATTAAAATATAATATAATGTTCTAATAGTGTATAGCTAGCTCCACTCGTTCTAGCATTTTCTACATAAGATCAGAATAAAAACTTAACCTATCCTAGTCCAGAAAGCCCCAATAAACGAGCTCAGAAAAAAAAAACAAATGTTTGATACGGGGCCCTTGAGGGCCTAGCTACGCCACTGCTCACTCCATTCAAAGTTATTTAATGATTTGCCAAGCTCAAAAGAAAAAATGCTGCCCTAAAAAGACTGACAAGTTTGTTGTGGTTGCGTTGACGCTGCACTAACAAAACGTATACGCAGCGTTAGCGCCGCCTTGTCGTAGCGTAAACTCCAATCGCCTGCACCGTATGCACTGCGTCCATACTCATTCACTACACAATCAATGCAAACTCCATTACATAAGCAAGTTAACAGTCCACCATTAAACTTAACAAACAATCAAGTTTTCTACAGAACTTTCTCAGAAAACACTTAAAGTTGGCACATGCGATGTTGGCGCATTGTCGCGACGTAATAACTTAATAAGCGCCCTCTGGCGGCTCGCGGCGGTAATTACAAATTAGATGAAGCGCGCTAGCACCCAGAGCGCACAGATCATTCTATAGATAGCAAGGACTTATTCTGCAAACTTTTTCACATAATATATTTCTTTAAAAATGTACAGTCACGAGCAATAAGATTAGAAATTGTCACAACTTCTATCTATCTTAACTTCTGCCATTCAAGAAGAATTTATTCTTATCGACCTGTCTGTATAGGTACAACAATTTGTTTTTAATAGGTAATTAAATTGAAAATTGTTGTAGTCTTATTTCTTGAATAGCAGAATTTAACATAGATCTATAGATGTGACAATTTATATTATTTTATTGCTCGTGTCTGTACTTACGTTGGTACAAATGGACATGGTACGGACACAGGCTATAAAACATAAAAACACAGTAACTTACCTAAAAAAATAAAGAAAACTTTCACTTTATTCTAAATGTTAAAACTTCAATTTAACTTTGTAGACAGTCACACTATTACACGAAGTAATAATGTGTCTGTTTGTGTTTTATTTCTATTATGTTTACTGTTAATTATGTAAATATCCTTATACTTATACTTACCTATTTAAATTTCAAAGTTATGTGAGATAGGTAAATATTTATGATAATCAATGAATTCAATAAACATAATTATTATTTTTTAAATAAAAAATTAAGTACACTTTTTTTTAATGTTTTGACGAATTGCATTAAACGTTCATCATCATCATTTCAGCCGATAGACATCCACTGCTGGACATAGACCTCCCCCAAATTTCAAACAAAAACAAAAACAATGAACGGTCCTGTGCGTCTGGCATCCATCGGATTCCTGCAACCTTCACCAGGTCCACCTTGTGCCTTCTAACACTTGGTCTTCCGCAATTCTAGAATGTTAGATACTCGACAGTTAAAAGGCATAAGTATAATCAGCTTTATAATATTCCCTCTCCTGAGACATGCCTCTTTTATAAGAGAGGGCATGGCCCATGATCCACTACGCGGGCCCAGTGCGTGTTGGACACTTCAGTTCAATAAAAATAACTTAATTAAACAAACTTTAACACAAGTTTACGTCTTCATTACAGAATAACCCGAGGTCCTAACCCTTGAATGCGCACGTTCAAGAGAAATCCTTAATGGGTTTACCGTCCCCAAGATGCGACTTATCGATCGCTTCACAAGTTTACCTGTTAATCTCTGCCGGTACAATATCAAGTAATTGTGTTTTCTTACTTCACTTCACGACTTTACCTTAAGCGGAGTAGGGTTAACTTTTAAGTGATAGTAATTAGGTATGGTTGGGAAAGAAAATAATAACATAATACTTGTTTTTTAATAAGTAGTCCTTGATAGTCCTCCACTTCCATAGCGCGTGTATTCGTCGTTAAATAAATAAAAAAAAGAACGTGCCAAAACTTTAATTTTTTATTTATTTATTTAATTTTTGCATCAAACTGCCGACAATTGGTTTCTTACACTAGACTTATAGTAGACACTCACTGGCACTCCACAATGTTAAATTCTGTATATTCCTTTAGAGAATATCATCAGCTCAGTTATGGTTTGGGGAAAAGGGCGTAAAGTTACAAATTCAGGGATATTAAGTTATTTATTTATCTATTTATTTTTATTTATTTCACAATTTATTTACACGCATAAAAAATAAAAGACAAGAAATAGCAAACAGAAAAAAAACAAAGGTGATGCTTATTTTCTGTAGAAATCTTTTCCAGCATAGCTGCGAAAGGAAAGTTAGAAAAAAAAGAGAGAAAGTACCTCTGTACGTTGGGTTAGTGTCCGCAACTACACATCCAAAGCGCGTATTTTGCTCACGAATGGGACAAGTATGTCATTCGATCCACCCCTGCTTCTCAAGAATGGCCGGTAGCGCCCTGTTGTTACTGGCCATTCTTGCGAAAAGTAAGTACCTACCTGGGTTTCCGTAATACTTTTCTCTATGGCGTCCATTACACGATAGGTTTTACTGTCAGTTTTGCCACAGTCAAATATTTTGACAGACGAAAAACCTACCGTGTAATGCGATGACTGACATTTGCATGACAAAAAACGTATGGCGATAAAATTCCGTCATTCAAACATCATTCATGATTGATGGTTTTGATTGACGCTTGCATGACCGTGTAATGGACGCCTATATCCAACAACCGCTGTATAGCTCAGAAGCAGATGAGCTGCTATTTCGACCTTCTCCATGCATACTCTGCAAAATAGGCTGTCTGTAACTCCTATGACAGAGAGGTGCTTATTAAAGGACCCATGGCCAGTTGTCATGGCTGTGACTTTACGTAACTGAAGTTAAGTCAGTCGTAGGGCCTGATTCGTGAGGCGGTCATCAATTGAGGGAACTGCCACCTAGGCCAGCACACACCATGCTCGGCTCACACTTTGTGGTGTTAGTCTCAGAATATGTATATTTAAGGTTCAAGTGTTCTGTCTGGTAATCGACCGGACCGAGCCCAAGTCGTCGACAGCGCGTAGTGATCCACGCGCTCCTCATAGAAATGTCAGCAAGTAGGTCCCAGCGAGGCCGATGCCTGCTAGGATCACGGGGATTTTCGGAAAAGGAAACCCGTAGTCTTTTTTTCGGTGGTAAAATCATTCAATGACATCCCCCGCTCTTGAGAGGGTGTGTCAGACTTTTACTGACTAAAAACCCACTCCTGTTCCTTCGTTGCCTTTCATAACAGGACTGAGTCTTCCTTTCAGAAGCAGAACCTTGGCCCCAGTAGGCTTCAACTCTGCTGGCCAACACGGTTTGCTGACATCTTCTTGAGGGGCGCGTGTCGACGACTCGAGCTCAGTCCGAACGGTTACCGGATGGTCGGACGGCGAGCTACCCATTGCTCGCCGTCCGCAAGCCCATAGTCTTAGAACGCTAAGGGCAACTGTAGGACACAGGTGTGGTTTTAGTCAGTAAAAGTCTGACACGCCCTCTCGCTCCTCCCAGAGCAGTAGATTTATTGGATGATTTCCCACCTTAGAAAAAGGGTGTGCCAACTATTTAATATTATATTAAGGAAATTACTGCTTATTACTGAATTAATATAGGTAAAATTGATTCTAGGAACTGAATAATAAACATAATTAATATTAATTCAAAGGCGGAATTCCTAAACTCTGACACCTAATGATATGTAATGTGTCACTTATTAGTTCCATTGACGATCTGACCACAACCATGACATATGTCACGTAAGCATATCGACCCCTTTTTGGAAAAACGTGGTGAGAGACAGTTCGGGATTTTTGTTTTTTTTTTATTTTATTGTACCAAAAAAAAAACATTCCTTATTAAAAACCTTGACCCCACACTAGTATTGGGATGTGCCTTTCTCAATCCGAAAACAAAGTTGCACAAACTTAAATACTAAAAGTAAAAAATGAAATAAAACAGAAAATATATAAAAAAAGAAAAAAAAAGACAATCTTCAGCTTGTTTGTGGGTAAGTAGAGTGTATCTTTCTATGTGATGAAATATATTACAAAAAATAATGCGCCTGGCTGAGTTTGAACCCGCGACCTACAACTCGTAAGTCGCGGCCGTTACCTCTCGACCACCACTGCTTATCATTAGAGCAATTAGTTATAATTAGTGAAAATGTCTCCAAATTTTAGATTTGGAAACATTTTCACATTTTCCCCTCCTCGAGACTAAATAAATTACTTTCACCCTTAGGGTAACAATGTACTATTGCAAAATCTTTCTAAAAAATATAAGATGTTATTCATACAACTCTGATCTATTAGAATAATAAATTTCCTATCAACATATTTTCTTAAAAACTTTCCCACTTGTCACCTTTATAACGCCAAAATCCCTTTTTGCAGAAAGGCAAATTATCGCTTACAATATTCTTCCTAAAAAGGTTAGATATGTCACCGCGGGTTTTTCGATTAAAGTTCAGTGGCTGTTTTAGTCTTAAACCATAAAACAGAATTCAATTTTTATCGTCACATTGTAGAGTAGTATTATGTCGAGCGTATGTTCCGTCGAAATAGAGACCCGCCGAACAAGTGCATTTCGAAGAAGGGTTGTGTCGAAGTAGTGTTCTTCGAATATACTTCGACAACATAAGCCTTTGTGTAGTCGAAGTATATTTTGTCGAACTAATGCTAGTCGAATATAATTATGTTCTGTCAAAGCAATAACTAATTGAGTAATCGGACAATTTTTTTTCGAAATTGGGACTGTGTCGAAATAATTAACTGTCGAAGTTCAGACTGACACTTGTAAATTCAATAATTCATACAGAATACCTAGTGTGTTATAAATTTTTTGTAGTTTTGCATCAAGTGTCTATGCAGCTAGACAATATGTGGAATCATTGAAATAGGTGCAAAAAAGGATGCGTGACGAACAGGACTGTTCGTTGTGGTGACACTTAGGGGATGCCTATATCTAACAGTGGATGTCTTTCGGTTGAAATAATGATTGTGATATATTGAGTTTCAAGTTATGTTTTTACATTTTTTTCTGGTCTTCTGATTTCTGATATCAACAGAGAAAACCAATATTAGTCACAGGCCAAAAAGTTTAGGAACCAGTCCCTTAAATGTAAGTACAAACACTTATTTGAAGAATTTCATACTTCAAGCCAATTCGATGACATTCCAACATACATAAAGAGAGCGCTATTTTTTAATATGACGTCATTTATACACACACATACACACAATACTGACATACTCGCTAAAACTAACACGGATTTGATCATCAATGACCATTATTCATTAATCATAGAAAACAACCAAGCTAAATATAGACTCTAGCTCAAACATGTTAAGGTTGAATTTCCTATTGGAAATCGATAATATGGTAGTATTATAATAACAATTAATATTTGTAAATTAAAATATTACGTCAGCATGAATTAGCAAGTAATTATCGCTTTTACGTTATAGAAGTCATATTCTGAGAATTATTGAGATTTTAACAGCAAATAAATTATTATTTACGGGGAATGTATGTAATATGGGTATAGTATTTTTTTCTATTATAATGGAATCATTTTCTCACTAATTAGCCTATGAGTTGAATCACGCAATTGTATGCAAAAGTAAATGCATAATATATGATAATGTTCGTTTATTCAATACATGTTTCAATGTCAATTTCTAAGTATTAGTTTGACCTTGAGATATTCAGGTTGCCTAATTAGATTTTATATACAAATATAGTTTTAGTATATGTGAAACCTGAAACACATGTTAGTAAAAATCTGTGTACAAAATTTCATAACTGTACGATGAAAAATCACGAAGTTATAAGCTTGTTATTTTACCTGGTTGGCCGCACAAATACATGATCACCGGGCCACCTGGGCGACTGAGGCGTTGTTTTACTCCCGCATCCAGCTGTGCGCTAGTGTCTAATGTCTGCTATAACCTGCCATGATCTGTGTTGTACTTAGTGTCGGAGGTGTCCAACTTGGAAAATATTATAACATGGTGTATAAATGATTGAAATTGATTCAGTTACTGATTCTGAACAAACTATACTCAGGTTTCGCATATATTAAAAACAATGTTAAATAGGTATCATATATGTATATACAGGGGCGTCAACTCCGTGGGTGCTCGAGGCTTCGGGCACCCATGAGAAATAAACAGTGGGTGCTGAGCACTCATGAGAATAGTCATCAAGAAACAGATCAGTAATCGCCTTTTAGGGATGGGCATTTTTTCCTTACCCGACAACCCGTTTAGCGCAATGGTTTATACGCCGGTTGAGACGCAAGAGTCGCGGGTTCGATTCCCGCACCAACACAAATGTTTGTTTAAGAAATAGATATTTGTGTTGGATCTGGGTGTTTGTTGTACCTTCGTTGTTCCGCAGTATGTAAGTAGGACATTTATTTATTTGTCGGTCGATCAGTGTGCATTTCTCTTCTCACACTTCGCCACTTTTTCGAGTCATCAATTAAGTATGATCACCCAAGAGGTTTTCTAAAAGCCGGCGCCCCTGTGTATATATATATGCCACTTACGTTCATGAAAGATGATATAAAGAAATATGCGCGTTTACTTAAAAGCAACCTATTCACTATTGACTTAAAGACCCCTAGATCTAGGCTGTAACTAGCAGGAAACACATATTCCGGCATACAATTCCACTCCTTAGCTGTACACACAATGAATGTGTTCTCAAAACCGTTTTGTGCGTATAGGAGGGATGTCCACCATGTACCTACCGGTTGCGCATCACCGTATGTCTGGTGGTTCGATGATGAAAGAGTCTTGGCGCAATCAGTTTATTCAATTCCGACGAAAACTGGTTCTAGAAAAAAAAAGTCTATGCTCAGCAGTATAGAATAACGATTTAACAGTTTAAATTTAAAAAAGTACAGATTTTTTTTTTGGGTCTACCTTTTATAGCAGAACTTTTTACGTCATAATATTGTTTTGCATAACAACGGATAGCATAAACTTCATTTCGCAGAAAATCATTTCGCATACACTCAGTTGTCATACATTCAAAACTCAACTAATTTTGTTAGTCAGAATCATCTTTAGGCATAATGTTTATAGCCATAATAATTAAAAAGCAAAACCATCATATCGCAGAAAATTCACAGTCAGAATCGTTTTTTGGCATACATTTTATATCGATAGTGCAGCATGCATGTAGCATGCAAGCAGGCATGCAACATGCAGCATGCATGCAGCATGCAAGCAGGCATGCAACATGCAGCAGGCATGCAGCATGCAAGCAGGCATGCAACATGCAGCAAGCATTGTTTCTGTCACGGCTCCGGCGCTGCGGGGTTTGGGCTGCGCCACGCGAGCTTATCGTCACAGATGGTTTTAACGCTCACCACCTGCTCCTCAGCTCGCGGGCCGCCCTACCCCTCCGCGCCTACGCGGGTTTAAATTACACTCTAGGGGTAGGGCAGACAAGACTGCGTAAAGTCGGTTTCGCAGCGATTCGTTTCTGTCACAAAATTTTGCAGCACAACGTATTGACTTTTTATGACACAAATTTAATTTAATATTGAAAATGCTACCAATACATGCTATATTTAGAACATTCTATGTCACTTTTGCAGACCATTCGATTTTAAATACATTGCACGTAGGTTATCTAACCATTCGACAGCATAAATTTACTTTATTTAAATTATCAGTTTTATTCCATATATTATAAGTTTTTGATGTTTTGAACACTAATTTTTACAAGAAGATACATCTATTTTAATTTTTGATGTTCAAATATGCACCCATACCAAATAATCGTATCTCTAAATAAATGTTATGCTAAACAAAATTATGCATAATATTAATTATGGCAAAGGTAATTATGCGAAACAAAATTCTGCCAAGATAAAAGTATGCCATTGTAAATTCGGACACGTAAATATTCTGCCAAACAAAAGTTATGCTAAATAATTTTTATGCCTTAAAAATATTCGATTAAATAAGATTATGCCATGTGAGTTATGCCAAATAAAAATCGGAGTATCAAGATTCTGCCAAATAGAAGGAACCCTTTTTTTTTAAATTAGGAAAAAGCCGACGAAGGATTTCACTACTGGGAACCAGAATCATGTACTGGATCCGTGGTATTCGTTAATTGTGCGTCGATGTCAAAGACACCGTGTATAGGAGTAATTCCTAGTGCGAAGCAAAATTCAAATAGAAAGAAAGACTGGTTTATTTAACCAAAATGTAATCCAAACGTGAACCAAATCAAAAATTCCTTACTCAAAATTTTCAACGCCCATTAAACGATCTACCAATATTAATATTTTAACAAGAAACGTTTATCACAAGCCACAATCATCCATCTTTGTCTCGGGACACAGTTTTCAATTAGCAAAGTGTTAATGCAAGCTTTCGACGCCATCTTGTTTCTGTCAAACAATGCAAACTGACTTAACATGACTGAAGTTAAGAGGGCCCTTTCCAATAAACATGGTATAAAAGCTTGTTATTTCATTCAACGTAATCAGTTAAGCAAAAAAAAAAAAGATTAGCTTTCGGTAATTCGGTCATTTACTCGAATACTTCACTATCATTTTTTATTTATGAGTACATTATGAAGGGCCAAAGTTAATTTTTTCAATTTTTAAGGATTATTTTTGCACAAATTTATGTTTTGATTTCAATAGAAATCTAGATAATATCCCCAAGATGTGTATCATCATCATCATCATCATCATTTTCATTAGGTAGAGGTAAACATATACTTGCACCGATTTCATACAGCGAAAGACTATAGTGGATTTGCCTCAAATGCCGAGATTAATTTTAAAGAGCAGAATTTTTTTATGACCCTATCAGAAATATAGCAGAAAAAATTTCTTCCTGTATTAATGACGAGGAGGGGGAAGTGTATAAATTTGTTAACCTTACCTCAGTTGACGTAGAGAGATCTTTTTCAATGAAAAATACTAATAAAAAATGTATGTTAATTATCTTTGTTTTATTTGTCTTATCTGTCTCTGAGGTTTTTATTATTATTTATTTGTAATATTGTTGGCCACACGGGTTTTTTCATTAGAAATCCCGGGAAGGTTCATATTAATATCAACATTTCGATGCAAGTACATGAATTCCGACCCCTAGTAATAACATCATAATCACGTAAAAGTGGTTTTATAGAAATTTACCTCGGGTTGGCCGCTCTTAAGAGTCTGAGATATTAATTGTTTGTTAAACCTTTTCGTCGTGATTTGTCGAAGTTTTAATCTTTTGAGGATTTGTGAGTCGAAAAGTGAAATCACACCATTGTAGGTAAAGGTGAACGTTAGTGTGTGTGTATTTTTGTTACTTCTTCACGCTCGAAAGGCTGTACGGATCTCGACGAAACTTGGCACACAAGTAGACCATGTCCTGGAATATCAACTAGGATGCTTTTTTTTCGGAAGTATGCTCCCTTGGAATAATTTTCTAATATCTTAACTCTAATCTCCTAATATAATTTTACTTTTTTTTTGCGCCTGCTGCATGGTCTCATTAATAAAATTTTTGAAAAGTGCCTTGTTATCACAAAAATACGGTAACAACAGAACTTTCTTAGAAAAAAGAAAGAATAACATTTTATTTGGCGGAACAAGGCGCGAAATTAGAACTAAACAAATTATAAGTATAGGTAGTATGTAGATACGTGTGCCACATCCACGCAAAACGGCCGAACGCTTCTTAGTTCTATAGTTAACCTACTTTTCTGACTTTTTGTGTTATGAATGATAGGCTCTCACTTCACGGTTATCTCACCTGGTTGGACGATAGAGCAAGCTTGAGAAGTAACCTGTTCACTCTTTACATAAAGAACCCCAGATTTTTGCTATAAGGAAATATAGACTCCGGCAGGAAATTTCACTTCTTAAACGAGCGCAATGAAGGTGCAACCAAAACGTTTTATGTGTCTGGGTGGAACGACTTTAATCCAATTACAAGGTGGCCCTTTATCATCATCACATGCAATCATCATCCACTGCCTAACTGCCGTTCTATGCCTAACATCTTTTTGTAATGGTAGTCCCTCCATTACAATACATATCGATCTAGGTCCAAATGGTCTTCCATTTGAGTCAGCTTTGTTCATTAATAGAACTCATTGTGTCTAGAATGACGCTTGCCTCCTCATAAAGAAACCATCGGAAATTCTTCAACAGGTGACGTATCCAGAATAAAATCCGTAAGCGACGCGGTAGTCCAGTTCAAACGCACAAAAAAAAAGAAAATCACCCCATTCCATATTCAAAGTTCATTAATACAGCGTCGACAAAGGCCGCTAATGCTCGGCACACGTCCACAGACGGCAGCTAAAAAAGAAATTATTCTTAATTCAAAATAAATATCCCGCTTTCGATCACGAAAAAGGAAGGTTCATCGTCAGTCACAATGGAATCGGCTTCACGAGAGGCCGTATCGAACAGTCATTTAAAATATATAGAGGCGAGCAACAAAGGAACGATTGTCCTGCTGACTATAAACCCGACGTTTTTCTACGGTGAATTAGTTGAGATTATGTTCGAATAGGAACTAATAAATCTTTGGTGGAAGCAAAGCTTGAGTGTCCATTGATTTCTTGAGAGTAGGCGTGATTGTCGATGGTAATCTTCATAAATTTTACGAGGGAAATCGATAAGTCAAAAGGTAAAAGAAAGGTGTTTTGTATGGGACATGTTCGTTTCATTTGGCTAACAATCAGGCGTTTGTGCGTTGGGTGTAGCAATTATGAGTTATGGCGTGTGCCTAATAGAAATTATTGTTCGCCGTTCTATGGGCTGGAGATGGTTTTTGCATGGTTATAGGATGTTATTATGGACCGGTCCAAGTTAACTGTAAATCAGTATGAGAAATGTTATGATGGCAGTCGTTCCGAATTATATCTTCACGTTTTAGAATTTCACAGCTTAGGGTTAATTTGTTTTCAAGTTGGATGGTACTTACCTGTGTAATTTTATCTCAACTCTATATTTATTTACTAATGGTTTTCTTTAATTGGATATCAAAGTAAAGGGAAATGTACATTCGATATACAAAAAGTAAAAATAATATATTTTTGGTTACAATATTAATGCAAACCCTTTATTAGGATCTCCATAAACCAATGATAAAAACTTTCTTCAACCAACAGAATTGCCAACAGCAAAAGGCAAGATTTGAAAACACATTTATCTATTCTTATCAAATTTTACATTCTCAATAATTACTAAACATATATTCAATCGTTTTTTCTTTCTATTTAATGCAGGACCACCGCCGATTGCCGAGTTTAGTATGAGTGGTGCAAGCGAAGCCTGGTGATTAGCATAAGTGTTGCTGCAGGGACAACAAATGTGCTTATCGCTAACCCCGAGATTGCTTTGAACACTAACCTTAATTGCTCATCAATATTCGACCTAATAAGTTGGTATGGATGTGAGAAAGTACGAGCATAATGTATTTTTTTTATTTTATTGTTTTTTTTTATTTTTATTTTTAATAAGCAGCCAAGGTTTAGCATGCGAAGAGAGAGGTCTTTGTCCAGCTATGGGCTATTAATTAGCGCATAAAGAGATAGAGTGTAAGTATTTATAAATTAATTTTACAACTTTTTATTAAACTAAGTACTTATTTATAAAAATATAATTATTTTTTTTTTTGTTTTTTTGAATTGTTTGAGAGAGTTATCTTTGCCCTGAACCACAAAAGGTATGGAAAGAGACTTTTACTGTCTATAAATACCCATGTATTCCTTACACATGCGTATGGTCAGTACAAGCTTGACACTCTCTCTCCCTCCACTCAAAGCAAGAAGAGTGCTTTGACGAAAACCCACTGAAAAAAAAATGGTATGCTACTTTTTTCTAGATTATCAACTGTTTTTTTTTATAAATACCTTTTAGTGTAATACAAAATATTTCACTAACTTTAAAAAAGTTTTCACTAAAACATGTTTTAATGAGGTACCTACTTAATGTAAAGGTTTAATGTAGGTAGAAAATGACAGTAATTTATTACGCTCTACTATTTATTATGTTATGACTATAATTTTTATATGTAGTGTATACCGCAAGTATCTAAGTATAAGTAGGCAATAAATATAAAAGAAAAAACACAAACCAACTGGTTATTTGGATGGATAAATTTAACTAAATTGTCTCCCTTACTAAAAAGTTACTCTTTTTCTTGCTCTTCCTGTCCTTATCCCTTATTACTTGGGGTCGGCGCAACACGTTTTTTTCTTTCATTTTGTCCTGTCACCCGTTATCACCATCACTAACTCCCTTTTTTTTTATCACTCCTCACACAATCCATCCATCTTTTCTTTGGCCTCCCTCTCTCTTACTAAAAACTGACGTACTTAACTTTTATTTATAATTAAAGTAAAATAACAAAAGAAAACTATCACAAAATAACAGTGGGCCCGAACACAAAACTGCAATATGACGTCGCATCGTAAAAATCTGCGAGCTCACACGACGCATCATAAAAATCTCGCAAGACGCGGCGACGCATCGCAAAAACTTTCGAATTGATTTGCGTCGCACATTGTATGGTCCCCTGAGCCAATACTCTGCCGCACAAATACGCATCACAGTCTGCGATGCGACGTAGTATCGCATCGCATCGCAATTTTGTATGGGAACCCTAAGCAGATGTTAATTCCTAAAAAAGTACAGGAATTGGGTTGGTACGTACTGCAGGACATTTTTTTTAATCTTTGATTACCGTTCTTGGAAAAGTACCTACGCTATTATTTTCTAAACATAAAATTCACAATATACTGAATACAAATCACGGAAAATATTAGTTAAAATTAGAATATCCATTAATGTAGTATCCCAGATAACAAAAATACAATAGTAAGCGAAGTGAGATGAAAAATTAAAAAAGTTTGACTGAAGAATGAAAACATAGTGATTGAACACAATACATTATAAAAATGATTACATTTTAATAAGCCAAGGTTAAACCACAAAAATGCGGAAAAAAACATTCTAATTAACGAAATTTCAGAGAAAAATGCACACAAACCAACATAATAGGTCATAAAGCTAATTAAACCACATTTCATATTGATATCACATAATTACCTATCGATGGAATTAAGTGCACTTTCCTTGTTATTGAAATAATTATAATTTGTCCAATTATTTTAACATAAAGTACGTACATACGTATAACTAATTGGTTAAATATTTATTTATCAAGCTTTATGTCACCATAGCCTTCAGAAACTTGACGTAAATTGTATAATGGATATTTTTTTTTAGTCATATAAACATTATTGAGGTAAAAAACATGTTTACATACTGCAATACACAAGTTTACCTACGTAGATAAAATATTTTCAATACACCTACTTAAAATTCCGCTCCTACCTTTACCGCTAGGTTAGGTACGCAAATTAATGCACAGTTTACCGCACCAGTGCGGAAAACCACCCCTTTTATTTATTTCTTCGTAAGTGCATTGAAAAACGTCTTTTGATACCCATGGAAATTTGTCACTCCGCTCCATAACACACTCGCCTGCTGTTTGGGCGAATTCCGCTTCCGCCGCAATGACAATTTTCTCCACTAGTATCAAAACGTACTATGTTAATCATACTTCACACTGATACTATTGGCGACAGTTTGTATGTGTGTGTGCGTGTTTGTTACTCCTTCACGCTCTAACGGCTGAACGGATTTAAACAGAATTTGGCACACAGGTGCATGATATCCTTTGTTTGAGTAGTAAATTATCAAATAACTTCTCCCGCTCTGTATGCAGCAAGAGAGAGTGTCAGACTTTTACTGACTGAACACCCATGTTCCTTCTGTTACCCTCTGCGTTTCAGAGACGTGATGTTTCTTTCGAACAAACCTGCAAAATGCAAAAACTTAAGATTTGAATTTAGCGGGCTATACTCTGATGTTTTCACCTAAAGATACAGAATTTCTTTGTTAACAACATGATCCTAAATACATACCTTTTTTCTTCGGGGTTGAAATCCTCATGGATGTCCTCCGCCCTGGGGTAGGTGGAGGGGTCTGTCAGAATCTTACAGACTGAAATCACCTCGGTGTTCCCTCATACACTTGTGTGGGGGGTTTGGTCAGTTTGAATTCCGCAGTAGGATCTTAAATACCTACCTGATCTAACCTATTCTGCTAAATAAATAATTACTTACCTATCTACGTGTTTAATTCAGAAATTAATATTTTTAACACGTAATTCGAAATAAAAAACAGCTTTCCTTTTTTGAAATTTTAAAGAACATTAAGCTTTTTTCTGTTTTTTTTTTATATTCTTCTTTTTTCTACTCCTTCTCAATTTTATCTCAATGGAGAACGAGCAGAACTTAAGATTTTTGTTTGTAACTGTACTTCTCTGCAATAGCGTAATGAGAATATAATAATTTAAATTATTACCTAATTGATTACGATTGACGTCAGTAGCGGAGGACGTAGTCTTTAATCACTAATGTAGAACCATTGGTTTTTCCATAATTTCGGACTTAATTTAATTTTCCATTCGCAAATTAATTGAATTAATATTTATTTATTTATTATATCCTTTATTGTATACACCAATAGAAACATAAAAGGAAACTAAAACACATACGTACATACAATGGGCAGCCTTATCGCATTCCGCGATCTCTTCCAGGCAACCTGGAATGGACAGTAATTGCCTGGACAAGAAATGGGGCTGTCATTAGTGTGTCAAAAGTAGCCTCAAACATATTATATTATAATAGATACACAGATATATACATATGCTATATAATCTATATATATAAAAGGAGAAACTGACTGACTGACATATCAACACACAGCCGAAACTACTGGGACTAGAAGTGTGAAATTTTGCACTAAGCTTCCTTTTATGACGTAGGCGAGCACTAAGAAAGGATTTTCCAAAATTCACTCCCTAAGGGGATGAAGCGGGGGTCCAAAGTTTGTATGGAGAAACCTACTTTCACGCGAGCGAAGCCGCTGGCTGAAGCTAGTAGGTACATATTATATACATACATAATTCACCTACAAAGTATTGTCATGCAACAATGAACAAAGAGTCTCATTCATCAGATCTATTTTATCAAGTGACACTTTCTAAATGTAGAAAATGCTTGATGAAAATACCACAAACACTATGTACCTACTTATATGACAATAATATTTGAGGTTCCCCTCAGATGCTCGCGGATTTCATCATCAGAACTTGGTTTTGATAAAGATAGGATCAATCTGGAAATATTATAAATTTACTGTTCAAGTAAAAAAAAAATTATTTCCAAATGAGAGTCGATAACTAACATAAAAAATACTTACAACCGAATTCAAAACCTCCTTTTTTCAAATCGGTTAAAACTACTAAAATAATACTCAACAAATTCAAGACGGTACTTTTTCACAGCCATGCAGAGTACCGTACTCCGTTCGCTTAATTAAGATGTAGGCAGAACGGCGCATGTTCGCTAACGAGTACCTCACACATCTGCCTGTGCCCTGCCTTATAACTCTTCATTGGCTAAGAAAAAACAGAAGGACTACTATGTTATCCAAATTGGTTTGGTTTGTCCTACTACTAATCACGGACGCGTAGTTTCATAGACGCGTATTCGTCATTATACGCTTGGTGTACTCTGTCGACGAAGCGGCAACGTCGTGCCGTGCCGTGTCATTGCCGCTTCTTCGACTAAGTTTCAAAATTTTGTAAGTAAGCTTCACGCAGGCGTATTGACACCAAGCGTATAATGTCGAATTTGCGTGCATCCGTGGACGGGGATTATTAGGATTTTAAGGGTGTGTTTACACTGAAGCGGAGAAGGGCAGAGTGGAATGGAGAAGAGTATTGAGAAGTGGTAACTGTGGCAAGTGAATAATTATTGAGTAAAATATGTGACTAGTTGTAATTTTGACTGTCAAGTCAATACGGAAGGCAAGATTAATTGATGTCATTATGTACATAACGGAAAAACCTATAAAATTGGTGTAACACAGAGACAATGTATTGGATAATAAAGACCTCACGCTCTGTGTAGAGCGTATCAGACTTTCACTGACTAGAACCCACCTGAGTTCCTTTAGTTATCTATTGTGTTCCAGGCTGCTAAATACTGGGATAGGTAGAACATTACTAATATTTAAAGAAAAGATTTTTTTACTATGGAGAGGCTTGCGTTTGACTACTATCTCATCTGATCGTTAGCGATGATGTGGCCGACGATGGAGCACGTTTGTCTAGAAGTAACTTATTAATTCTTGGCTTAAAGATTGTTGCTTTACTCATATCAAATAGTTTACCTACTGTCCAGTATCTACAAAGTGTCCTCACACAGTTACCATCATTACTAACCCCGTTACACATGACGACAAACTATGACAACAAAAGCGACCACATCACAGTGTCACAGTTCCATTTGCTGGTTTTATTAAAGCCATTAACAAATGAATGCGTCTTGAGCAGGTAATGGACAGTTAAGTAAATGTTTTCCTCGTCAGAGTGTTCGATTGTCTCCGGTATGTAAGGAGGTTTTACACTACAAACTTCTTCAGACTTAATTAAGAGAATTTCATGTAATTAGACATAAGTTTTTACGTAGTAATGAGGACTGATAGTATGTAAATTGTTTTTATCGCAGCTACGACGCTATCTATGAGATTTTTTTTTTTTAAATTTAGCGATAAAAAACTAGGATTTTGTAGGTACAGGAAAAAACATGTGCAATTTTTATTTCACTATTTCTTTTTTGCTATTTAAAATATTCCTATTATACATAGGTATTACCTACGTAAGTAGATATATTTTGTTATTACATGCCAATTAAACTAGTACATTATTTTTATTCAAATTAAGAGCCACTGTAATACCTGCTATACATAAATAGAAATGTACTTACTAATAAAAAACGTTTTACAAAAAAAAATACAACCGACTTCAATATAAAAAACACTGAAAAGCGCAAAATAACTTTAATTTCAGAAGTCGGTGTTTATATAATAGTTTTGTCTCTTCGTTATTTACCAATGACTTCCGAAATAAAGTTATTTTGCGCTTTTCAGTGTTTTTTACATAGAAGTCTGTTGTATTTTTTTTTTTTTGTAAAAAGTTTTTTATTTTTCACTTTTTGGTTATGGTACCACCACTAAAAAGTACCCCTCAGCCATACTTAAATACTTTATAGCCAGAGTGCATCTCATGACCATTTTAATAATTCCAAACACGGTTAGATTACATTAATTTATTACAGAGTTCCAGTGCCTAACTTCAGGCTTCATCATCAGATCAGTTTCATATATTCCCCCTCTTCTTTCAGTCAGTCATCGACTATATGTATAAATAAAGCAATTTTACTTGTTATGATAGTTCTGCTGTGTTCCTATGAGGAGTTCTGTTCTATATCTTCGAAGTTCATGATCAGATCTTAACAGTATTAGTATTTCTATGAAACCAACTTAAAAGCATAACCTTTCAATCAAAAAAAATTATTTCATAATCAGTCTACTATTGCCCGAGAAATCGGTGAACATACATAAAAAAACATACATACAGCCTAACATAGAACCTCCTCCTTTTTGAAGTCGGTTAAAAATAGGCATATCAAATCAGATTTTCCAAATTTCGGACTTTAGTTCCGTAACATTTTATTACCCTATAGTCAGCTACCGAATTGAACAAAAGTGAGGAACGAAAACCACGCAATTCAATAGTTCCAATCAACTGAATGTTCGATTTGTGTGGTTTTCATTAAGCCGAGGATCCGTCCGCTCTTTCTAAGATCCTCCATCAAATATGGTACAGTCTACATCTACACTAATATTATTAAGAGGTATACCTAGTTTGTTTTTCTGTTTGTAGTGGATAATCTCTGAAAGTACAGCCCCCCTAGCCAAGTTACAATCGTATCGTTCGCGCTGAACGCTTCGAGTAGGCCACGCCTCCGATTCCCTTGTTCTGACGTCATCTCAACGCTCAGTCACGTGGTCCGAACAAAGGAATTGGAGGCGTGGCCTACTCGAAGCGTTTGGCGTGAACGATACGATTGTGACTTGGCTAGGGGGGCTGTTCCGATTACAAAAATGTTTTTCACCGATAGAAAGGTGCTTTATTCCTGAGCGATATAGGCTATATTTTATGTACATGGACAAAGCCGCAGGCAAAAGCTAGTGCCTAATAATGTCCAGACATCATGACATCTAAGAAGATGCAATTTGATAAAACGGGCAAGTTTCTTTTTGATGAGGGTTGGTGATTGAGGTTGCTGTTAAGGTTGGAGCATGAAGAAGTAGGGTATTAGACTTTTATTAATTAACACCAACATGTGTTCCTTCAGTTGCCCTTTGCCTACTTGGGTCACGCGGGTGACACTTTCGAATAATCCTGCAACCCTAAGGAGTTGGAGATAGGAAAGTAGATACTTATCGACATATTATTGAGCGAGGCGTTTCTCACGCCAGCGTTGCGCACGCTCAACCTCATAACTGACGACGTGGATATATTTTATTGTGCTCTGAGTGAATTCACTAAGATAGTGCTTTTTAAAATTTGTTACAGGATCTAGTTTGTAATTTAGTAATAAGAAACCTCGATATCGATTTGGACTAGTCTGTAAGGATATTGTTGGGAATAAAAATAAATAAATAAATAAAATATATTCACGCGGGCAAAACCACTGGGTAAAGTTAGCATAATAATAAAACTTTTAACAATCTATCCCTCCCCCTCCACCTAACCCACGGTCTACAGGTGCACAATAACTCATTAGACAGTTATTTGTTCCTTTTTCAAACTCAACACTTCCATAGACGCACAGATCATATCATAATAATCAGCGTAAAAGAGTTTGTTTATGTTCGAGTAAATCAATCGATTGAGCCAGTCGACGGCACACAATGTATCGAGTCGAATCGATGCGGTGTGGTCCCGAATCTCTATAATCGTTAGTTAAGCATTGTCACGTTAGGAAGGTTTAGGGTACCGTAAGTGTTGGATGATCTTTTCAAGTACATGTTTAATGATTTTAAATCAAATGTGATTTGAGTGCAACGCTTTTATTTTGATTAAACCATAATTACATGCGTTCCAAAAAAGAATAGTATCGATTGCCATGTTTTGACGTCACGTCATACTGTCAAATCGATGAATTAATAGGGTGAGGAAAACAAGAAATAAAATTTGATTTATTTACGAACTGTGAACGAAAAAAGTTTAATCAGAATCCAGGTCTTCAATTTTGCTCATCTCTGAGTTCTTCAATTTTGCCCAATTTCTTGCGATTTGACTGTATGACGTGACGTCACAACATGGCAATCGATCCTATTCTTATTTGGAACGCATTGTACGGGCGCTTTTGAATTGTTAAGTAGTCGATCACACAGAAAGATGAAGGAAATTGCATATTCCAAAGTAGAGCATTACTTTATGAAGAAGAACGTACAAAAGCTCTACTGCTCCATGGACACTGTATGGGTAAAGTATAAAGATGTATTAATCCGTTTTCCAAATTGGAACACTAAAGATATTGAATATAGGTTTTTCTTTTCAGATGTGGGATAGGTAGCAACAGCGATGCAATGGGAAAAGATAGATATTAGATGATCACTTATTAAATAATTAAATTTTAAATAAATAATTTATTATATTAATAATATTAAAACCAGAGTTTCCAAAATTAGTATTTAATTATTTTTTTAATTTTCATAAAAATGTCAGTTGGTATCCGTGTGACATATCTGTATTGTTTGTCTTTATAATGTTCGTGTTATAGAGAAACAAAAAAATGCAATTAAATTGATAACTATGTAACTTACAACTATGTAAGTATGTAAATTACAACGTCCCTGGCTCATTATAGAAAAACACATGACATGATATCCAATCAAACATGTAATTTTTTATTTGTAACAATCCCCCATTGTCTATTCAACTACCGTTTAACGTGACATTAGCAGCTATTGTTTTACATAATTATAATAGCCATCACAAATATTTTAAGTTTCATTTATGAACAATCTAAGGATAAATTAATCACGTGCGGAACCACGTTTACGAATAGAACACGCGTGTTTGACAGGTGCCATGTGTTTTTGTGGACAGTCAGATGAGATAATAATGGTAAAATTAGATTGATTCATTAATCGTGTTTACGCTAACGAAGCGTTGATTAGGTGATTATTAAAATGTTCGTTGTTACATGTTAATATGCAGTTGCGGATGTAACCATTGTGATGCCCCCGGGCGGTAGGTCTTGCGAGCCCCTTGTCCTATTCGCAAAGTATGTGAATCAATATTGGGTATTTCTTATGATAGGTGAGAAATGCAACCCTACCGCGTTTAGGTACGCAATCTACTGTTTTCCGCACTGGTGCGGAAACGTGCGCGAGCTGGCCCCTGCCACAATTGTATTATCGTATCACGCTGGGTGCTAAGTGACCCCCGCGAGTCGTTGGTGAGCGCCCGATTATAAATCTCTGTAAGTGTTTTAAAAGACGTTGTTTGATACACGTGGATAGTCACTACAGCACTCGACTCTATGACACCCTCGCCTGCGGCTCGGACGAATACCGCCTCGCTTGAGACTACACTTTCTCCACTTGTATAAAAATGTACTTACTATTTTAAACTTGACAATGGCACAAATCGTGCGAAGCCAAAAGAAAAAAAAATCGAATCAAGGTGGCCAAAGTTAATAACTTTAACTTTTTAATGATTAACAACTACAATCGCATTGGCAACGGTCACGGTGCCATACAGCCTCATTAACTGGCCATTAATCTCGGGAATCACTTAACGAGGCTTAAGGATTAGCTTCCTTTGCCAAAAATGTAATAAAAAAAGTATTTCGGTCGTTAGCGGAACGCGGCAACCCTTTTGTGGGCGAAAATTAAATAATATGAAGTGAGGTCTGAGTGCAAGCGGGGAAAATGGGCATATATACTTGGTTGACTGTTTTAGCAGTAAGTTTTTATTTTAAGGTGGGAAATCATCTAGAGACATCTCCCGGTCTAGGATGGAGCGAGAGGGCGTGGCAGATTTACTGACTAAAGCCACAATTATGTTCCTTCAGTAGCCTTTTGCGTTCTAGGACCTCGAGTATCCCTTTCATACTTTTCCTCATGGCCCTAGCAGGGATCGGCCCTATAGGGATCGGCTGCTGGAGCGTGAGGATTTTTAAGTGAGTTGGATTTACCAAATCTAATAGAATAATTTGTGCAAATTAACCACACACTTGATTCAACTCAATGAGAAGAGGAAATTGTTACGAACATATTGTAATGAAATGCTGATGGTATGTCCAAAGGTCGACCATTGCCGAACTGGCCCTTATTTCAATGAATTTGCGGTTATTTTTTTTATTTAAGCGTGGGGAATTATCGTATAACTTTTTAGTAGAGTTTGTTTAGGTGTTTCTTCTTAGGGTAGTCAGCTAGGAAACACTGGCCTCATCTAGTTTAAAATTACTGAAAAAAAAAAGATTGACGTGCAACAGTGTTTTTTAAACCTATTTGCAAAATAAATATCATTTATCATTATCATTTATCTGTACTCATTCAAGACGTATATCCTATAGACGAAGGAACACCAATGAACACCGTCACGTGCCCACGCTAATATCCAGTGCTGAGGACTCGTCGCATTAGGTAAGTATACATGTGGCCACGGCATTATGCTGAGCGTTCGGCAATTTTGCGCGGACGTTGTGCCTTTTCCTTATAGTTATAATGTTTATAATTTAAAAGCTAATCTTAAGATTGCAACATTACCCGCAAATATTTTTCCTTCTTTCTTTTTTTTATTTCTTTTTTTCTTTCTTTTAATGTGGAGGGCAATATTATGTAGTCACAGGACATCATCTCCCCGCTACCAGTAACACAGGCCCCATAAGTCATAAATATCGCTGAACACGTTAAATATTGAGGCAGTGTCGGCTGGTTCGACCGCCTAACCCTTTGTCGCGATCGCACGGTGAATGGGTGAAAAATGAGCCTACAGCAAATATTAATAAGAGATCCCATTCACGGCTCGCCGATATAAAGTTCACGTTTCAACGACAATTTGTTATCTGGCAACACTGTCGTTTTGTAGAACTTGTTGGGATTTTGTGCCTAAGCGTTTTATTTAGACTCTCTTTTGGGCTCTCTAGAATAAGTAACAATTTATAAGCGAGAATAATTTAAAAAAGTACTTTTTTTGAAAATTGTTCTAGTATATAGTTTTTATTGGTTTCATACATTTTGTGAATTTAGGCAGTATCATGTTCCTAAAGTATTTATTTTTTGACTAGCTGCTGGAAGCGACTTCACTCACGTGTTAGTTGAAAATCATCCCAAGGGAACATATTATTATTATTTGTGCAATTTAGCTTCACTTTTTTTTTACTGACCGATATTTTGACAATTCAAAAGTGCCTGTATTTGGTCTATTTGAAATAAACGTTACTGATTTCTAATTCTGATTAAACCCTGGATAAAAAATATTCTGTGTGCTATTCCAAAACATCTATAACGTAGAGCTGTTGGAGCAATGCTTCGAAACTACGTTCGACCACCAGATCAAACGTCGTAATTAGAAATGGATTGATCAGCATACATCCATTTAACATTTAATAAATATAACTTTCGTTTTAAAACATTTTCATAAGGAAAATATTTTTAATAAAGTAATAATCATAAACTTTATTATAAATATAAGTAACATACTCCTACCTATCGTATATGACGAACCTCTATATGACGCACTGGACAGTCCTGCAGGCCAAAAAGAGCTATATCGGCTTACTAGAATAAGAGAGAGAAAGGCGAGGGATGTTTGTCATGTAAGATGTATAAGAGATGAAACTGGAATGGTTCTATCGGATGATGAAAAAATCAGAAAGAGGTGGAAGGAATATTTTGAAAGATTGATGAATGAGGAAAATAATTGGAGTGGGGTGTTAGAGAATAAACCAGTGAATGTGGGATTAGTGAGAATGGTTAGTATGGATGAAGTCAGAATAGCAGTAAATGGAATGAAGAATGGTAAAGCCAATGGTCCAGATGGAATACCAGTTGAAGTGTGGAAGTTATTGCGAGTGGATGGATGGACGTGGTTAGCTTTGTTCTTCAATAAGTTGTTGCTGGAAGAAGCCATACCTGATGAGTGGTGCAATAGCTCTTTGGTGCCGATTTTCAAAAATAAAGGTGATGTGCTTGAGTGCAACAATTATAGAGGAATAAACATAATGTCACATACTATGAAAGCCTGGGAGAAAGTTCTTGAAAGAAGACACAGACACACACAGGTTACTGAGAGAAGATAGTGAAATTTCACAGAACCAATTCGGTTTTATGCCTGCTCGTAGTACAACGGATGCCATTTTCGCTATACGCCAGCTGTGCGAGAAATACAGAGGTGCGCATAAAAACTTGCACATGGTATTCATTGACCTCGAAAAGGCATACGACCGGGTACCTCGTGAGGTTCTGTGGTGGGCCCTTAAGGAGAAAGGTGTGCCTGGGAAGTATGTGCAGTTGATCCGAGCGATGTACAGTCGATGCAGTACCCAAGTCCGGTCTACAGTGGGCACCACTGGCAGCTTCAATGTGGCTGTCGGCTTACATCAAGGGTCGGCTCGCAGCCCTTACCTCTTCCTGATGATAATGGATGCTCTGACGTCGGACATTCAGGAAGAGGCTCCCTGGTGTATGCTGTTTGCCGATGACATTGTGTTGGTTGCCGAGAGTGGCCTAGAGGTCCAGAACAGATTTGTTATACAGATTGATAAGGCCTGTATGGATCAGAATGTTGGGCTGTGAAAAAGACGGATGAAAAAAAATGCACGTAGTGGAGATGAGAATGTTAAGATGGATGTGTGGTGTGACGAGAATGGATAAAGTGAGAAATGAGTATATTAGGGAAAGTTTGAAAGTGGCGCCAGTGACTGAAAAGTTGAAAGGGAATCGTTTGTCTTGGTATGGTCATGTGAAGAGGAGGTGAAGAGGAGGGATGAAACGCATGTTACTAAAAAAGTTATGAGTTTATATGTGGATGGATGGAGAGGGAGAGGGAGACCAAAGAAAAGATGGATGGATTGTGTGAAGAGTGATATGAAAGAAAAGGAAGTTAGTGATAGTATGACGAGTGACAAAGCAGAATGGAAGAAGAAAACGCGTTGCGCCGACCCCAAATAACACGGGATAAGGGCAGGAAGATGATGACTCCTACCTATCGTATTACCGAGTCAACGCAATATACATTATTATTTCTAAAACATTTATAGATCGATAATTTTATTTTATTATCTTAGTTGTTTGCAATTTTATTTATTTATTTATTTGCATAGGCACACCAACGACTTGTTTACAATATGATTTCAATAATATAATAATAATAATAATAATAATAATAATAATAATTTATTTGTTAACATAGGTGAAATACAGGTCTTATTTTAATAGTAATTAATACGAGGTGATAGTCACTTAAAGGTATGCACAACATTCACAAAAAGTCTTATTAATTAAATAGGTGAGAAACTTAAATAATTAACATATAAAATACGAAAATAGATTTTTTTATGGCAATGCTTAACCTCGGTCGCAATGCGGCAATGCCGCCAGTCTTTTAGGCACACTTCCAGTCGACAAAATTAATATCAAATTCAATGAAAATTCATTTATTTTTTTCCTTTTGTAAGAGCTAAATAAATAATTGTGTTAGAAATATGTTATTTAAACCTTATTATCGGTTATCCTTTTATCGTACGATATGACTTAACTAACAATAAAACCCAAACACGTGTTCTAAGTTATTTTATTTCATAATTATATATGTTTGTTTACAGGTTTTATTTTTAACTTCTCACGTGTATTTTCGGAATTTCCCGGAGGGTTTTAAACACGTGTTGAACTTTAAAATAGTTTTATAGACCTATTGTTCTATCATAGAAGAGGTAAATAACAATTTATCCGAGATTTGTACATATATTTTCATTAAAACTTCCCGATACAATATTTACCAACTTACCTATTTATAATTCGTTCGTGGATACTGTTTCAAAATATGTATATTTTGTGTAAACATACTGTGATTTTGAAAAATATATAAATTATCATATTCATACTAATAATATGAAAGCAAAAATTTGAAACTATGGTATGTTCGGTCCTTGGTACAGGCCATGGTCCGAAGCGAGGAGGAGTGGTTGGCGGTCGCCTCCTTCTGCGAAGCAGTAATGCTAGCAAAGGATGAGGCCGTACGCGTGAGGCAACGGTCCTCACGCCCCAGCCGCCGCTGGGTTTCCGATCCCGATTTCCAGCCACCGTAGGCGCGGGCTTGCGGGTGGCGAGCAATGGGTAGCTCGCCGTCCGACCGTCCGGTAACCGTTCAGACCGAGCCCAAGTCCACGACGGCGCGTACTGTTCCACGCGCGCCTCAAGGAGATGTCAGCAAACCGTAGGGGCCCAGCAGAGTCGAAGTCTACTGGGGTCAAGGGTCTGCTTCTGAAACGAAGACCCTTATACGAAAGGCAACGAAGGAACAGGATGGTCGGTGGGTTTTAGTCAGTAAAAGTCTAACAATATCTCCCGCTCCGCCCATGAGCGGGGGATGTCATTCACCGAAAAAAAACTTTATATGTATGTGTGTATGTTTCATGTCTTAGAATATCACATAGTATAGATACAAATGTCTTTTATCCAAGTAGGATGTTTCCTTGGGATATTTTTCTGCAATCACGTGGGCGAAGCCGCTCGCTGAAGCTAGTTTAAAATATAATTATTATAGCTGTTTTATTTGATCCTTTGAAAATTTTCACAAAACTAAAATATTACCTACACAACTACACTTACAGAACAAAGCTATGAATGATTCTTAGCAAGCGGGATGCAACATTCCTTTTCAATTTCATGCATTGCATCCTCCTTAAGACAAAATTACTCAACAAAAAACAATTTATTCCCAACTGCTCTACACCACCAGGATCACTGAGAACAATATTTTACATGAGAACCACTTAACAATTTAGATAATTCTTATACTGTAAATAATTATAAGATACTCTTATCTGGAGGTTAATATATTCTCCATCCCTTTAACAGTCACTCTATATAACTCTATCTGTTTAACAGGACGTCTACTCTCTTTCCCTGAAACGAAATTTTCGTAAACGAACGATAATCAAACGAAATTTCGTTTATGACCCTACTCTAATTCATTTTCGGACACAAACAAGAAGTTCGTATCCACAGATAATTTTCGTGATTGAATGAAAGAAACAATTTTGTGTGGGTCTTTTATATATCATTCAAAATAAATTACGGTTTTAAAACTAATTTTGAATCTTGCTTTATTTTAAAATTTTGCATTTAGTATGGTGCTTTATTAAATATTTCTTTTAATATTATAGATGAAATTTAAATAGTTTAGCTCTTAAAATGGATTGCGTTAAGAACTCGAGCTAGCACTGCTGATCTTATGAAAATTCAATTCAAATGACTTCCTTCTTCCTTGAATTAGGTCGCCAGCAAAAAATCATCTGAACTCATAAGGATCTCAAAAAGAGCTACCAAAGCCCTCTTTCTCGATCCCACTAACCGCGCCTGTGCACTGATTGCAGGTAGCATACAGCTCTTAAAGGTTGTAGCACACATAGCATAGCATAGTCAGCCTTATAATGTTCCCACTGTTGGGACTCAGGCCTCCTCTCTAGGAGAGGGAATGGGCCGTAGTCCACCACGCGGGACCAGGGTGGATGTCACATGTCTTCGAATTTTTCCTCACGATGTTTTCCTTCACCGTTTTTAGAGCAGTGGTGACGAAATAAATTACACAAAGTAATATGCTTGGCTGGGTTTAAATTCGTACCTACCTACAACTCGTAAGTCGAGGTCTTTACCACTCGGCCACCACTAGTAGTACACATAACACCTTGGAAATGGATCTTTCCCATCGCAACTCGATGCGGACAGTATTAATCACACTATTTGGAACAATTTGCCTGCACTGGTCTTTCCGTCCTTTTCCGTTTATAGTTTAGGTGTCTTCAAGGCTAGGGTGAATAGGCTCTTAATAAACTATTGCGCTTCACCATCAACGATTGCATCACTGCTTACCATCAGGTGGGATCGCAGTGAAGTACTGGTTTATATCATTTAAAAATACACTAACAAATATTATAAAGGCGAATTTTTGAGAGTTTTTTACTCTTTCACGCTGAAACTGAAATGAAATTTACACGTTTCCTAAATTTCAGCTCCATCGGTAACCAAAATTGGATTACAGACAAGCAAACATCGGGGCAGGTAATACTAAATAAAAGCTTGTAAAATACAACAATTTTGACGAAAAGCCTTAAGAGGCAGGGCCGAAAGGGAAACTCGGGTCCCTGGAGAAGAAGGCAGATAGGGGTTTTAGTCAGTAAACCACCACCATCCACCCACCATCTGACTTCTTGAAACCCCAAGAACATCTCCCGCCTGGGCGCGATTTGCAGTGGCCTATATCGAAAGCACTAAATCGGTTGCGAACCCAGGTAGGCCGCTGCAAACACAACTTGGCAAAATGGGGTTTTATAGACCCGTCGGATATTCAATGTGACTGCGGTGCTCCTGTTCAAAACATGAGCCACATACTAGAATGCCCCAAGTGCCCATACACCTGCACTCTGGAGGATTTGATGAGTGCTACCGATGCTGCTATTAATGTAGACACCTATTGGGCCCAAACAGTTTGACGAATTTACCATCGAATCGAAAAGAAGAGGAGTCAGTAAAAGTCTGACACGCCTTCGCGCTACGCCCAAGAGTGGGAGAAGTCATTGGATGTTTTCCCATATAAAAATTTTTTTACATTGTTATTATTGAGGTGAAAGTTTGTATGTATGTGTATTTATATTTGTTACTTTTTCACGCTCAAACGGCTGAACGGAAGAGGTTGTTTTGCACACGGGTACACCATGACCTAGAATAGCACATAAGGTACTTTTTAACTTGGAAGTATGTAGGATAATTTTCTACCATCAGGAGAGCACACTGTGACGAGGGCAAAGCCGCAGCTAGCAGCTAGTTCGTTTTAGGGTTCTGTACCTCAAAAGAAAAAAACCGGGACACATATAGATATGATCACTTTATTGTCCATCCGTCTGTCTGTCTTTCAAGACCCTTTACCTCAGAAACGCGTCTAGGTATCAAGTTGAAATTAAAACCATATACTCAAGTCTGCGGTCCCTTGAAGCTGTGAAAAAAATCAAACTTCTTAGTTAACGAAACAAAAAGACCGTTTAAGTCGCAAAAAACGTGTATTTCGACACTCTCAAGAGAATCAAAATTCATAGGGCACTTTCCGTTGACCCAGAATCCTGAAATTTGGCGTGAAGCAATGTCTAATAGTACAAGTATAAGAAAAAATTTGAAAACCGTAAATTTGTAGTTACGTCACAAAAAAAACCTTTTTGCGTTTCGGAAAAATCTTCGTAACTCAAATCGGGAATTGAACTGCTTTCACTGGTAAGTCTGTACGGAACCCTCAGTGCGCGAGTCCTACTCGCACTTGCCCAGTTTTTTTTATTATTATTATTGATTGGCTAGCGTTTGACCACCATCTCACCTGATGGTAAGCGATGATGTGGCCGACGATGGTTCCATCGCGAACGCTGCCTAGAAGTAACTTATTCACTCTTGACTTAAAGACCCCTAAGTTATAGCTTTCAGGAAACACAGACTCCGGCAGGGAATTCCACTTCTTAGCGGAACGCATAATGAGGTCATTATAAATATATGCAGGCCATAGACGGTAACCGACCGGACCGAGCCCAAGTCGTCGACAGCGCGTACTATTCCACGCGCGCCTCAAGGAGATGTCAGCTGTAGGGGCCCAGCAGGGTCGAAGCAGTAGGCTTCGACCCTTGGCCAAGGGGCTGATTCTGAAAGGAAGACTCGGCCCTGGTACGAAAGACAACGAAGGAACAGGAGTGGGTTATTAGTCAGTAAAATTCTGACACTATCTCCCGCTCCTCAAGAGTGGGATTTGTCATTAGATGATTTTCCCACCTAAAAAAAAGGCCATAGAGCTATTTGTTTCATACGAGAATCAAACCCGCGACACGCAGCTCAGCAGCCAACTGCTCAATCACTGCACCCACCGTATTGTAAAGTCTTGTCGACTCCAGTCGCAAACCGAGTCGCCAGTGTGCGACAACCTTAAGTCGCTGCATATAAGACTCGGCGTGCGCACGCGATGGTTACGGTTCGTTATTGGATTTACCAACGGTTACCAAGTTTGAGTTATTGCTTACCTCCTGGTTATATTTGGTTCCTTTCGGTAATTGGTTCTTGAAATGTGGAGGTACGGAATAGGTACATCATGAAATATTATGCAGAATTGGAAAATTAATTTTAAAAAATTACCTACGATGAAAAAATTTTAAAAAATTACTGGGTATCGGAATACGCACCGCTGGAAAGCCTCCTACAAGGTGGATCAATGGGCAGCTCGCCGTCCGACCATCCGGTAACCGTCCGGACCAAGCCCAAGTCATCGACGGCGCGTAATGCTCCACGCGTGCCTCAAGGAGATGTCAGCAAACCGTAGGGGCCCAGCAGGGACGAAGCCTACTGGGACCATAGGTTCACTGAACGGAAAACCCGGCCCTGTAATGAAAGGCAACAACGGAACTAGAAGTGGGGTAAAACACTGACACACCAGACCAGACCAGAGGCGGGAAATATCATTTAATGAATTTCCCACTTAAAAAAAAAAAAAACACAAAAAAAAAGGTGGCCTGGTGGGGTTCGCTGGATGCGAGACCGAGGCGCACAGGACTGGTCATATTGGCGAAACTTGGGGAAGCCTATGTCCAATAGTGGTCTTTCGGGTAAAATGATGGTGATGGTTAGAACCAATATTTAAAAAAAGTCACCAAAAAAAAAATTATCCAGATTTCCCGAAATAAAATATATCAGCAACAAGCTCATTAATTAACAGAAACTAATTAGATTTAACATCGCATTCACATATTACTGCACACTTCCTTAACTTTATTTACAATTTTAGTAAAAATTTACCTCTTTATAAGATTTAATTTCTCTATTATTTCTATAACCGATGATGTGATCCGACCGACCTATTTACTTTTGACTTAATTTACAAAATTATTTCTTTCTTTAAATCTTAAGATTCCTTTATCGACAGTTTTAGGGTTAGTTTGAGTCCCCTATTCGATTCAAATTTCTCTTAACAACTGTTTTAAAAAAAATAATTATATAATTCTTCTGTACGTTTATCACCTAACTCCTCCTAAATGGCTTAACTGATTTGAATGAAACTTTGTGTGTATATTTGTCAGTTTGAAAATATAATTGAACCCAATATGTGGCGCTGCAATCGGCTTCTAAATTTATTTTCTGACAATAAACCAGCTTTAGGGCACGACAACATATGATCGCTAATATTATTATAAATAAATGCAAACAATAAAGCAAAACAAGTAATGATAATACTAAAATAAAATAAACGGAAATTCACATAATGTTTGGTAAAACACGGTTTTTAATGAGTTACAATAATATTGTAACGTTATATAAATAACAGTGTGTATTCCCAACTATATCGCTACCATATGCACAACGCGATCGCCCAATTATATAAATATAATATACTATTACCTACACTGAAACGGGGATACAAGAGTTCGGGATGAAATAGGGCTGCCAGGGTTTTGGATTGGATTCTGACGAAGAATTTGGCAGGAATACAACATCAACTGCAACTTATGCAAGCAGTTTGCCCCGTACGGGTGGACCCCCGCCGTGTCCTCGTGAAGATGAACGGCGGCGGCGAGATCTTGCGCTGGACTTTGGTTCAGGCCATAATCCAGAGCGAGGAGCAATGGCAGGCGGTCACCTCCTTCTGCGAAGCAGTAATGCTAGCGAAGGAGACGGCCGAATGCGCGATGTAACGCTTGAGAGTGTCTCTCACGCCCCAGCCACCGCAACTCCAACATCGACTACCAGCCATATTAGGCACGGGTTGCGGACGACGAGTAATGGGTAGCTCACCATCCGGCTGTCAAGTAACCGTCCGGACCGAGCACAATTTGTCGACGTAGTGTTCCACGCGCTCCTCCAGAAACCGTTGGGGCCAGCGTTGGGGGTCGAAGTCTACTAGGGCCGCGGGGATTTTTAAAAAGGAAACCCGTGCTCCACCGCACGCGAGGGGAGACGGATAGCATCACGCATCAGCCGCCGCGACCCCGACCTTGAGACAGTCAACAAAATCAAATCAATAGAAGAAGTGAATCGTGAAGACCTAGTGTTCGACTGGCCTGTTGGTCTAGTGGTTAGTGGCCCTGACTGGTATGCCGGAGGTCGTGGGTTCAATTCCCACCCAGGACAAATGTTTGTGTGATGAGCACGATCATTTGTTCTGCGTCTAGGTGTAATTTATCTACAACATGTATGTATTTAGAAATTTTTAAGTATGTTTATCAGTTGTCTAAGCTTTTACAACTTGAGAGCAATGGTGGCCGAGTGGTAACGGCCCCGACTTACGAGTTGCAGGTCACGGGTTCAAACCCAGCCAGGCGCATTACTTTGTGTAATTTATTTCTTCACTTCTGCTCTTAAAACGGTGAAGGAAACCATCGTGAGCAAACCGGTATGTCCTAGAACTTAAAATTCGAAGACATGTGACATTCACCAATACGGCCCATTCCCTCTACTAGAGGGAGGAGGCTTGAGTCCCAGCAGTGGGAACATTAAATGGCTGGTTATATATAATAGAGAAATTGCGTGCATGTCAAAACGAGTAACAGACAAAGAGAAAGGATGATTCTGGAAAGGGATTTGTCGTCCTTCTAATTACACTTACAAACTATTTCGGCACAGTTTTTTTATACTCTACTGCCCTTTTTTAAGTTGTGAATTCATCAAATACCTAAGATCATCATGGAGCGAGAGGGTGTACTAGACTTGTACTGACTAAAATTCCACCTGTGTTCATTCAGCTACCGTTAGCGTTCCAGAGCCGCACACAAATCATCCAATGCATTACCGCTCAACTTATCAAAAATATCATTGACAAAAAGAAAGAAATAACTAACGAAAGAAAGAAAGAAAACAGATTTGTTTTCGGACGGCGAGCAATAAGCAGCTCGCCATCCGGCCATCCGATGAGGACTAAACTAAGCAGAGCTTGTGGTATGAGTACAAGACAACTGATAAACGTACTTATATATCTATATATATAAAAGCGAAATACCATTTACTGATTAACCTATTAAGTAGCGTAATTAGAGACATAATAGTAAGACAATGACCGAGCGAACGCCGGCGTTCGCTCGGTCATTGTCTAATAAATTAAATAAGTAAATAAAATTAAATAAGTAAATAATGAATTAATCTAGAAATCTTAGAAACTATAACACCTACAAACTTAAATTTGGCTAGAAGGTTCCTTATAGGATGTAGACATCCGCTGAGAACGGATTTTCTTAAATTCACTCCCTAAGGGGATGAAACGGGGGTCCAAAGTTTGTATGGAGAAACCGATTTTCACGCGAGAGAAGCCGCTGACAGAAACTAATTTTAAATAAGTACATCATCATCATCATTTCAGCCGAAAGACGTCTACTGTTGGTCTCCACAACGACCGATCCTGTCCGTCTCGCATCCACCGCATTCCCGAACAAATACATATTCTATTTAAGTTACACCCATTTTAGACCCATTACGATTGAATTTAAGTTAAAAAGTAGTTAAATAGTAGTGTGGTAGTCTTACTCGTACCTACCATTATTAGAACTTTTGTTTTTATCTGCAAACAAATCTTTGACTTTGACTTCTCTAGATAGATTAATTTACCTGTGGTCTTAGGTGAGCAGCCCTAATTTAATATTTTGTTTACTATACTGGGCGTAAATTCCCATGATAATAATATAATATTACTATATTCACTGTGGTTAGCGCGCTTGCCATTGTATTGGTAACGGAGCTGATAATATTCAATTTTGAGACCACAAGTCGTTCTCATTACTCATGTATAAGGTGAAGTTCTATTGCTGTCTGCTTCTCTTCACCATGTTTCATGTGGTTTTAGATGATCCCAAGGCATAGAAATGTGTTTAGTTTTCTTTAAACTGTAATATGACACCTTATAAATAAAAAAAAACTTTAAATAAAAACTGAAAAAAAAAACAAGTTCAGTCCAGTAGCGTAGAATAATTTAATTGCAATTATTTAAACACATAAAATAAAACAAATATGTAACATACTGACTGCAACCGTCGGGATCCATATCACATGGGATGATTTTAGTCTAGATTATTTTAATGGGTCCCGACTGTTGCAGTCAATATGTTCCGTATTAGAATTTATTACATATTTGTTAGAACATTACCCATAGTCGGGTGCGGCGATCTCTCGCGCCGGGCTTTGGTACAGGCCATGGTCCGGAGCGAGGAGGAGTGGCAGGCGGTCGCCTCCTTCTGCGAAGCAGTAATGCTTGCAAAGGAGGCGGCCGATCGCGTGAGGCAGCGGTCCTCACGCCCCAACCGCCGCCGGGATTCCGATCCCGATTTCCGGCCACCGTAGGCGCGGGCTTGCGGACGGCGAGCAATGGGTGGCTTGCCGTCCGACCGTCCGGTAACCGTCCGGACCAAGCCCAAGTTGTCAACGGCGCGTGCTGTTCCACGCGCGCCTCAAGGAGATGTCAGCAACTGTAGGGGCCCAGCAGGGTCGAAGCCTACTGGGGCCAAGGGTCTGATTCTGAAAGGAAGACTCGGCCCTGGTACGAAAGGCAACGAAGGAACAGGAGTGGGTTTTTAGTCAGTAAAAGTCTGACACTATCTCCCGCCCCGCCCAAGAGCGGGGGATGTCATAAGATGATTTTCCCACCGGAAAAAAAAAAAAAAAAAAAAAAAACCCATAGTCGGGTAAAAACATTCGTAATCCTGCCAGGGCTGCTAGATTGCTCGAAAGATTTTTTTTATTGATAGAATCGCATTTGACGACTATCTCACCTGATGGTAATCGTTGATAATGTGATCGACGATGGGTACACTTGCCTAGAAGTAACCTATTCACTCTTAACTAAAGATTCTGTGTTTCCTGCTACAACAACACAACACAACCTGATACAACCTAGGGGGTTGTAGCTATCAGGAAACGCAGACTCCGGCAGGGAATTCCACTCCTTAGCTGTACGCTCAATGAATGTGTTTTGTGTGTATGGGTAGGATATCCACCATATACCTACCGGTCGCGCAACATCGTACGTCTGGTGGTTCGATGACGGAACGAGCTGGGCGAAAATAAATTAAGCAATTCCGATTCACACACCCCGAAATGTAAACGATAGAAAACCTAGCAACTTGGCGTCAATACTCCAGAATTTGGAATATTAACTTGACGAGTGCATCATCACCGATAAACTTCTTGGCTCGATTCTTAATCGACTCAAGCGCATCATGCTGATAACGCAACCCTGGAACGCAAAGGGCAACTAAAAGAACACAGGTGGATTTTAGTCAGTAAAAGTCTGACACTCCTTCTCGCTCCATCCAGAGCGGAAGGAGTGATCACATTTAAAATTACGTAACTCATGCCCATCATATTGCGAGACGCACAGGACCGGTCGTTGTGGCGACGCTTGAGGGAAGCCTATGTACTGCGGTGGACGTCTTTTGTGTGAAATAATTATGATGATAATGATTTATACTCAGTATTTTTTTATCAAAGGAAGGAATTTCCATAAATAGCGGAATTACCCAATAAGATTACACAATATTTCGAAACAGTCTATTCGCAATTTTTAAGGTTACATTGTTTAACCAGTATCAGTCATTAAAAGAGCTGCCCCCCTAGCCAAGTTACAATCGTTTCGCTCGCGCCAATCGCCTCGAGTAGGCCACACCCCCGATTCCTTTGTTCTGACCACGTGACTGAGCGTTGAGATGACGTCAGAACAAAGGAATCGGAGGCGTGGCCTACTCGAGGCGTTCGGCGCGATCGATACGATTGTAATTTGGCTAGGGGGGCTGATCGTGCGGGAATAAATACCTAAGAATTACTTTGTTACAAGAAGGTCTTGACAAACAAATTTCATTAAAACATACACATAAAAATCATTATTATCTATCTTGCTCTGATTTCTATTCGTTTCTGGTCAGCGTAATATTTTTACGGGTTCGCAGCAATTTTGCATAGAAATGTGACTTACTTACTAAGCAGGGTTTGTACTGGCGGCCTAATAAGGAAAATTAATTAATTCTTTGATTACCTATAAAAAAAAATTTTTCATAATTTCTTATTTTAATTTAAGCCTACTAACAGTAACACTTCAATATTTTTTCATAAATTAATTTATTATTATTATTATGAGCCCGTTGTGTCCCACTGCAGGGCAAAGGCCTCCCTTCCGTTATTCCATTCCTTTCTGTCCTTAGCCGCTTCTGGCCAATCCCTAAGGTCTAAATCGTCACGCCATCTCCTTCTGGGCCTACCGCATCGCCGGCTCCTGCTGTTCGGAATCCAGTGTGTTCGTATTTTCTGAATAATATCGGTCAATTTATAACTATGTTAGTAAAATTTAAGATTATTATTATTTCGAACGTGCATGAGCGACCACTGCCTCAGGATTTGGCTGCCCACTCTGTCTGACACCACACCCAGAAGCCAGAAGCTTAATCCAGTTTGTTTGATGTGTGGTTTCTTTTATCCGTTTTTTCGCTATTGCTTATAAATCGTCTGTCCAGCGTTTCTTAGAACTTCCTGTTCATTTTCAAAAAGCTTCCTCCATTCTCCTCTGTTTAGTGATCAACCCCCCTCGCCAAGTTACAACCGTTCTGTTTCGATCCTCTTTTGCCGATTGCCTCGAGACGGCCACGCTTCCTGTTCCTTTGTTCTGCTCACTAGACTGCGCGTCGAGATGACGTCAGAACAAAGGAATCGGATCGACGAAACAGAATCGAACCAAAATGGTCGTAACTAGGCTAGGGCTGCAGTAGTGAAACGATCATCCTGTTCATCTCTGCCTTATAATATAATATATATATAATAGTTTGTATACCTGCCCTTTATAGCTACCATTCTGCCTGCTCCTGTGTCAGACGAAACGGAGCTATGGGTGTTATCAACCCGTAATTACAGACTACAGGTAAACTAATTACTTTTCCTATTTCTAAATAACATCAGGTTTTTCCTTGTCCGATATTCGTATTAAGTTCATTAACCTAATAAAAATATCGGAACATTTGATAAAGTTACCGTGGCCATCACACAGAGGGCAAAGAAGGAAAGAAGATTTGTTTTGCGACCTCTCGCTCCACCATACAGTGAGAGAAGCCATTTTACGATTTCGCACCTCAATGAAAACTCTTGTAACGCTGGGTGGATTACAGTCCATTCCCTCTCTTAGAGAATAATCCTGAGTCCAAACAGTGGGCACATTATAAAACTGATAATGTTAATGTCAATGACCAAAACGGAGAAAAATGAGGATATTAAATATTATAGTACGTTTTAAAAATCAAAGGCCTTAACTTTTAACCATTATTGTCATCTGTAATAATTAAGTTGGTCGTAAATGATTTTTTCGAGTGAAGTTCAGTGATTGGTTGGTTTTTGTCCTAGTGGATATTATAAGTTTTGCTCAAAAGGTAGACTTGACACTTACATTTGCTACCAAACAGTTACTACAAACACATTAGAATGTTTACATCCATATTCTAAAGGTAAACAAATTATCTATTCATACAAAAACATGGCTTAAAGAACTTAGTATTTGGATACAAAGTCCAAAAGGCCAAAGACATTTAAAAAAAAAAGAAAAAAAAAATTGGGCACAGTGGTACATCATCTCATCACTGCGGTAGGATAATCGGCCTTATAATGTTCCCATGTTGTGTTTGAGAGGGAATGGGCCTTAACCCACCACGCGAGCCCAGTGCGGGTTGGTGGATTTCACATGTATTGTCTTCGAATTTTTGGTTCTTGGACATGCCGGTTTCCTCACGATGTTTTCCTTTACCGTTTTGAGAGCAGTGGTGATGAAATAAATTATACAAAGTAATGCGCCTGGCTGGGTTTGAACTCGTGACCTACAACTCGTAAGTTTGGGCCTTTGGCCACCACTGCTCTAATCTAATATCGGTCATCACTGCGCCAAAATCTAACAATTTATGTTAGATTTTGGCGCAATATTCACGACTTTTTAAATTTTGTTTTGATGAGATTAGACAAAGTAGTGTACGAACTGCAAGTATGATTAAGTATTAATTCATACGTGTGATCTATAAATATATATATAAAATAATAATATATATAAAAGCGAAATACCACTCACTGATTAATCACGAAATCTCAGAAACTATAACACCTACAAACTTAAAATTTGGCAGGTAGGTTCCTTATAGGGTGTAGACATCGGATTTTCCGAAATTCACCCCCTAAGGGGATGAAACGTGGGTCCAAAGTTTGTATGGAGAAAGCGACTTTCACGCGGGCGAAGCCGCTGGCAGAATCTAGTACCTACTATTATTTTAATAACCTTTATTACGAGACATTACAAAAACTATTTTTTTTTTTCTTCTAATCCACGTTATTTTTTTTTTGTACTTTGAACAAAGGCATTTGATGATCTCCTTTGACGATGGTACGCTTATCGGCCTCAAACTTCAAACAGTCTCCCGAAAGAAATATACTCTGTAAATATGTTATTTATCAAATATGGCAGGATGTGGCCGAGCCATGACTTCCATGGTTCATTAAGGCGGTTCCCTTGACTCCTGAGGGTCGGGGGCGTTGGCAATGACCCATGACACGTGGCGCCAAGTTTTTTCGCGTCTGACTCTTAATTGATTAGAGGAATTTTGGATTTTGTTTGCTAGTTATGAACTATGGTGGATGCTAATTATTGATTTAGTTTTTTATTTGTTGCTATAAGGAAGTTCCTTGCATTGAGTATACGGCCTTTTGGTAACTGATTATTGAGAGATTGTGTAGGTAACACCAATGTAACCAATTTTACAATTAACTAATGTCAATTCCACATTAGTTTAATTGGCATAAAGATTTTTTCTCATTTATCATGCTTTTGTTTGTCCTATAATATATACCCTGTTTTATAAAACAAAGTCCCGCTTCGCGTCTGTCTGTCTATTCGTGATAAACTCAAAAACTACCGTACGGATTTTCTTGCAATGTTCACCAGTAGACAGAGTGAATGAGTTTAAATGTATATATTTATTTATCTTTTATTTTCAGACATTTTTGAATGTCTGAAAATTACTATAGCATAATAAATATAATGTCTATGTATATTATAGTCGAGGATTTCAAACATTTGTCAAGTAACACTCGGGCGAACTGGGGCGGGTCACCAATTATTTTTTTTTCTTAAATAAAGCCCTTAATTTTATAAAAATCATATTCCGTCTTTCATATATTTTTTGTTGGTTTCGACTTTTTATATAAATTAGCGGAAGGTGTCAAGCTACAGAGACGCGTGATTAGCGACGGAACACATTTTCATAATTAGGGTTCAGTTTGTGGACCTTATTTTTTATCAGCTGTTTTTAATTTATTGCTACACTTTTGTTTGAGAATGTTTAATTTTTGGTCCTCATAAATCGATTTTAATGTAGTGTAAAACGGTCACACCTACTAAAGTCGTTAAGTAATTTCGGAAAAAAATGGTTTTTATTACATACCTATTTATTTGCTAAACAAAAGATCAACTCGACATTGTATTGGACTTGAACGAAAGTTTAATAAAAACAATTTTAAAAAGAAAAATAAACTATTTTTATCGAAAAGTTAAACATAAGTTCATATCACCATCACCAGTCAAAATGACTACTAAACCGCAGACTACGGAAGCCAGCGGTCCTCAAACCGTCACTGTTGTGAATTCTAGCCAAGTTTGACAGCCACTGGCTGGACCAAGCCTCATATAATAAACTAGCTCGGCTCAACGGTAGCACAATGCCTGACGGTCTATAAACTATAATATATTGTCACTGAGAACAGTATATGTAAGATTACCAGATAAATGTTGCGCGATTGTTCGAAAGAGTTTTTTTTAAATAAGTCAGTGCAACATTGATTTATACCTACCTATTTTATATTAAATGTAATTCTTCTGATTTATCATTCATTTTAAAAGGGGGTTGGTGCAACATTGATATAAATACATACTTTCTATTAGTCATAATCATACTTTCTCCTCCCCCCCTTTCTAACCACATCATATTCTACACACCACATCCATCGTTTCTTTGCTGTGCTGCAAGAAAATAAAAAAAATTACCGCGGCCCTGAAATCTAAATGGTAACTGAAGGAACACAGGTGGGTTTTTGTCAGTAAAAGTCTTACACTCCGTCTCGTTCCCATCCTGAGCAAGAGAAGTTATTTGATGACTTTCCACCTAAACATAAAACAATGACTCTTATTTTGATACCTAAACAGTAATGTGTGTAAAATATAGGTATTTGAAGAATTAACGCACTTGCCCTGTTTTTTTTCTCGTTTTTACCACTATTTTTCTCTTGATCATCCAAAGTTTGACTGACTGGTAGAAAATGTCTAAGGCATAAGTCCGCTTCTGGACTTTTGTATGCATAAAAATAATAATGATCCTAATATCATAAAGAAATTTTTATTTTTGTTTGAAATGAATAAACACAAAACTGCAGAACTGATTTGAAAAAATCTTTTACCAGTGGCATGCGACTTTATCACTGAGTGACATAGGCATTTTCTATTTTCAAACTAGTAAATCATATTATGGTCCAATCATATGAGAACCATGGAAGTTATCGTCTGGTCTCTTAAGGAAAACAACACATCATAAATATTTCTGAGTAAACCTTACCAAACAGTGAAAAAACATTTATTAGGTAGTTGTTATAGCTTGAAAGTTAAAAAAGCTTTGAAAGTCCAATCCTTTTATCTCAACAACATAATTTAATTGTAAAGAGTGTATTGAATTAAAAGATGGATTTAAAAATATTTTTACCGTTACATTTTTTTCTACCATCATCATCATCATTTCAGCCGAAAGACGTCCACTGTTGAACATAGGCCTCCCCCAAGCGTCTCCACAACGACCAATCCTGTGCGTTTCGCATCCAACGCTACGTTTTGCGGTGCGCGTTTGCCACTCTAGAACCTTTCGGCCCCATCGACCATCCGTTCTACGAGCAATGTGCCCTGCATACTTTTTTTCTGTACCATCACCTATTGTCTGTAATCCCCACATATACTATACCACAACAACAGATGCGTACAAAAATAAAAAATAAAAAACTTAACAATAGGCCTAAGTGGAGTCAGTTACTAAATAATAAACTTTAACGACACCTTATTAAGGATTTATTTGTTGGTACTTACGAATTATTCTATAATTTATTACAAATAACATCCAAACCAGTAAAACGCGTAACAACGCAACTTCAGTGTACATTTGTTATAGGATTTGATTTTAATGATGCCCCATTCAGTTCCGTACGGCCATTCATACTTCTGACTTTTTTAAATATATTGGGTAATTTTTAATGGGATTCTTGTAGATTTATTTCGATTTTTATATCGTTTTTTTACGAATTTTATTAAATGTTACATGTTTATGTTTTGATGTTGTGATGTACTAGTTTTGTTGAGACCACCTACGTCAGATTTCATAGGACTAGTCTATAGTATGTTCACTCCTAATCCTAATTTATTAAGAATGTTATCACTTTTAAAAGTATTTTTATTCATTTTTGAGAATAATAACAGCCGGTCATTCATTCGACTGTTACCTGTTATATTTTTAAAACGATACAATAATATTCAACAGTAAAAGTTATGGGAAAATACATTAATTTTGTGAACGATAATACTCACTGTATATGTGACAAAAATTTCAATTCAATACAAGTTATTGAAAGTAGTCAATGTATTTTCTTTCATACTAACTTCATTGGAATTACTACAAAGATTTTTTTTCCGTACAAATGTGTACTAAATAAGACGTAAAATGTACTATAATTGTCACAAAAATGGTGTGAAATTGTAAATGGTAGCACTCTCTAGAGACCAAACTCAACCCTTAAAACTTCAATGAATTTTACAACGTCATCATTCGCCTTAAACGTTTTTAAAATACCCGAAAAACGTCATTACGGACACAGACGCGCCGACGCCAAAAAAATCAAGCAAATTTCGACTTTATCACCTAAACCTTCGTTATAGGATTCGCTATTCACGATCCATTCATAGACTGTAAAATCGAAATATAATTAATCATTAATTGTATCATTAGCCGTATCGTATTTACTCTAGTGACGTACCATCACTTCATTTTCTCTCTCTTTAAGTCTCATTTCAATGATTAATGATAGACAGAGATAGAAAGAATGATAAATGATTTTGGAAGCGTTGAAAAGACCGCTGGCGCATGTGTTGCACGCATTTCTCTACGGTCGTCAGATGTTTTGCCCTATAGAATTTTAAGCGGTCATTCATAACCCGTTATTGATGATTGGTAGATAGTGCGATAATAGATTTAGGAGTAGAACTATTAGTGAACTTAGGCAACTGTTCCTTCCAAATAGAATTTATGGAAAAATGTTATTTTTGAAACATTTCGTAGCATCTGTAACTTATGTTGAACGAAATAGGTTCTTAATGTAATTTTAACGTTTTTCAAGATATCGTTTTCTAAAAAAATACTGGGTAACATTATTTCAACAAAACATGGCTCAATGTTAGCAGTAACGTAACTGAGGCCCGTGGCAAATTCATTGGATGGGGCCCCAGAATAATCGTCACATTGTGATTTCATTTTAATTTTTGTAGATTGGGTTACTTTTTCTGAGCTCGCGGCTTTTCGGACCCGGGGCCCCATCGCACCAAAGGCCCTTGGAATTTTCCTAGCCTTATCACCCTATGATTCCGCCACTGTACGGGGTTCTCAAAATACATGACGATCGAACTCACCAGAGTTTCAGATAGTTCAAAGGAGTTACCATGGCCCTCGCAAAGAGCAAAATAATAAAGGAATACTGTCCGTTTCAGTCAGCAAAATTCTGATACTCCCTCTCACTCTACCCAGAGTGAGGGTGAAGCCATTTGACGACTTCCTAAACAAAAAATGGCAATCGAATTCCTACGTCAATTTATACCATAACAGGCTTATCACACCAAATCAAATTTCGTCTCCAGAATAAATCGTTGACGGAAATTAAGAAAAAATCACTATGTCCCACCCTTCATATAACGTAATAACGATATGAGTTTTATGACAAATGCATTAATGAATTTAAACGAGGCAGTTGTGTTTATTGTGTGCTCTGACTCCGTTAAACCTAGTTAAGCTTTTGGTGTTATCCGCTTTTAGGGGATGGTGTTATTCAGTAGTAGACCATGTTTACACTTTTAGAAAATAGCTATTGCCAGCGGCTTTGTCTGTGTGAAAGTGGAAAATTGTCCTAAGGGAACATACTATGTGCTATTTTAGGACATGGTCTACTCGCTTGCCAAATTTCATCTAAATACGTTCAGCCATTCGAGTAACAATGTGTGACTAAGTAATAAACATTCAAACTTACACACATTTTATAATATTAGTAGTGTGATTAGTGTAAATAAATGGATTTTTCCTACAAAAGCATAATATCGCCTCTTTTTGGAACGGAAATTATTTTATGGAGTTATTAACCGTCAGCAAATTAATGAGACGATAACAAAAAAAATTTGCATAGTAACTTATAAATTAAACATGACTTAAATTTACCAGATTGGTAAAAAATAGTTTTCCTCGAGTATTTTGTCAATATTTTAATTGACCACAATTTATAGCCGAAAAAGGAAATCCTGTTGCTACAGCTATATATAATACTGCCATAGTTAATTAATTTTATCAGAATTTAACAACGAAACAACTTACGCGTACAATGTTTATCAATTTACGACAAGAGAAAGGAAAAAAACAGGATGAAAGGTCAAAACGTTATTTTGCTATCGTTAGAGCATTATTATCACAAACACAAGCTACACGGATTGTTGTGAGTAGATACTCCCAAAGAAATTCATCGCCAAAAATATAAAATACAAATTCAAATTCATTAATTTTGTCAGAATATGGATAGATAGATAGATATATTCTTTATTGTACACCAAAAATACAAATTACATTAGGAACTTAATATTAATATAGTGTCACAATAGGCGGTCTTATCGCTAAAAGCGATTTTTTACAGACAATTTTAATATGAATATGATAAGGTCTTGAATTAAATTAATAGTCTCATCACATTTTATCACGGGGGGTCATGTCAGTATATTACTGACACACCAATCATAATCGGAAAGCCTAGATGAACTAAAAAAAGCACACATGAATTGAAAAATTCGCTTTGGTTTTTCCCGATTTCGAAACTGCAATCTCATGCATGAGAAGCTGTCGCAACCCAGTGCTGAGCACGCTACAATTATGGCGGTAAGTCCCCTCTTTGAGGAGTGGCTGGAGCGGCAACACGGCGTCCTCACCTTCCGCATGACGCAGGTCCTCACCGGACATGGCAAGTTCGGGAGGTTCCTGCATCGGATTCAGGCGGAAGCAACGCCCGGGTGCCATCATTGTGTGGACCACCCAGAGGACACGGTGGAGCATACAGTGGAGGTGTGCCCCGCTTGGGCGGAGCACCGCCGTGTCCTCGTGGAGGCAATAGGCGGCAGCGACCTTTCGCGACGGGCCCTGGTTCAGGCTGGTCCGAAACGAGGAGGAATGGCAGGCGGTCGCCTCCTTCTGCGAAGCAGTAATGCTAGCGAAGGAGGAGGCTGCACGCGTGAGGGAACGAAGGTCCTCGCGCCCTAGCCGCCATAATTCCGACCCCGACTACCAGCCACGGTAGACGCGGGCTTGCGCGTCCGCAAGCCCGCGTGCGAGCACTGGGTAGCTCGCCGTCCGGCTGTAATTAACCGGACCGAGCCCAGTCGTCAATAGCGCGTTGAGATCCTCGCGCTCCTCAAAGAGATGTCAGCAAACCGTAGGGGCCCAGTAGGGCCGATGCCCGCTAACTAGGACCGCGGAGAATTTCTGAAAGGGAAACCCGTAGTCCTAGGACGCAAAGGGTAATTGAAGGATACAGGTGTGGTATTAGTCAGTAAAAGTCTGACACTCCCTCGCGCTCCACCCAGAGCTCGAGAAGTCATTTGGATGATTTCCCACCATAAAAAAAAAATGCGTGAGAAGCTGGTACTTCAACCAATGAACCGTCATGACACGATACACACAAAGGTCTTGCACCAGAATAAAAAAATATCATAATTTTTAAATTACATACTTGTAAAGAAAATTTGTAAGTACAAAAGAAACCAATAGTTATTTTGCAAAAAAAAAAGACACAGCCTACACATTGACTTCCTCACTTTCGCATAGCACACTCCCAATCTCCCCAATAGTTGTTCCCGCACAATGATATGGAAAAATATCGTATTTAATAACTAACTAAACGGGGAGTCGATCCCGGGGCTACTATGAGGGTGCTTTATTAAAATATGTTAGGCTACACGTATTTACATATGCTCACCACTAAACCGAGCATGACGGATAGGATTTCATGGTTTAATAAGGGCCTTTGTGTAGAACAAGTTAAGTAGGGCTAACGATTTTGTTACTTGTCAAAAGAGGGTAGGTATAATAATCAGCCTTATAATGTTCCCACTTCTGGGAATCAGGTCTCCTATCTAGGAGAAGGAATGGGTCGTAATCTAATGCGCTGGCCCTGGGACCATTGGTTGACTGCCAAAAGGAAAACCCGAGGTTTTGGAACGCTAGGCAAAGAAGGAATACAGGTGTGGTAGTAAAATTCAGAAGTATGACACGCCTTCCCACTCCGCCCTAGAGCGAGAGACGTCATTTGATGATTTTCCATTTTAAAAAAAACACGCGGGTCCAGTGCGGGTTGGTGGATGTAACATGTGTTCGAATTTTTGATTCTAGAACATGCTGGTTTCCTAACGATGTTTTTTTTTACCGATTTGAGAGCAATGGTAAAATAAATTACAGAAATTAAAGTGACAAGCTGGGTTTGAACCCAAGACGTATAAGTCGTAAGTCGGAGCCTTTGCCGTTGGGTCACCACTACTTAAAAGAGTATATTGTTTTTTGTAAATCACTAGCTTTTTTACAGGCCTTTGCGGCAGCAACCGCGCATTTTCTCGGTATAAAAATTATGATAGTTTTCCATCTGTGTGATACATGGTACCAACCGTCAGACATGACGTCATTCGCGAATTTTCTAGGTCAACTTGTCCAATCATCGACACCCACGGGTATACTACACCCACTGTATTATAAGTAGAGACACTTTGTGTTAACTGTCAGTCGTGAAATCATTTGCAAATATTCTAACCCTGCTTGCTTGATCATCGACACCCACGGGTATACTACACCCACTGTATTATAAGTAGAGACACTTTGTGTTAACTGTCAGTCGTGAAATCATTTGCAAATATTCTAGCCCTGCTTGCCCGATCATCGACACCCACGGGTATAGTATACCCACATTTCACTAGTTATATTTAAGATCCATTTAATAGAAAGCGAACCAATTGGCATCCGGCAGAAGTCCAAGCTGTTACTGTTGAATTCCTGAAATTAAACTCAATACTTGTGAGTTGTAGTTAAAAACCAACTTCAGGTGGTGTGGAGCACTTAGTGTGGTCATCTGCTATTATGCTAAACTGAAGCCGTTTTGGTACTAGACACAATTGTTTTCATAATAATAATAAAAGTTTTTGGGGGCCCATTTATTGAGTGTGCGGATGACTTGCACCTGTCTTTTTATTGATGGAAAGTAATAACATTGTTCTGGCAGGGGCCATACTCTTAACATAGTTCCTGGTAACCAGTCCACTTAAGACTACAATAACCATAGCCCTATATCTTAGTTTTCCATATGTCGCAATAGTTTCTTATTAACCGGGGGTTGTTCTTGGATGCACTAGCATAGCATACAGGGATAATCGCCGGTTGGTACCACGTTCCATTAAAAGCGTATAGGAGGCCTCTGCGAGTTGGTTTCGACTGCTCGTACGCCTTCCAAAGGTCCAGGACCCCAGGGTTCTGAGATATAATAACTCATAAAATAATAACCATTTTATTTTCAGACAACGGAGGCCCATAGATAAAATACATAAAATTATCTTAAAAAACGAATACATTATATATTATCAAAAAAAACATAACCCTTCTAGCAGTCAGGTAAAAACTTATCTACACTAATATTAGTGTAAATAAGTTTTTACCCGACTGCCAATCCAAATAAATAAAATATAATATTAAATAATATTATAAAATATCTCTTTATAATATTATAAAGAGATACAGTTTCTTTCTTTGTTTTTTTTCTTTTGTAGGAAGTAATCTCTGAAAGTACTGGTCCAATTGCTAAAATTTTTTCACCGATAGAAATTGCTTTATTCCTTAGTGAAATAGGCTATATTCTATGTACGCCGGCGAAGCCGCGGGAAAAAGCTAGTTGTCGTGTTACGCTACGTGATGTCGCATAACCGTCCTCGGAAAAGCCTAAGAGCACCAAGCGCATGACATTATAGCAGTTCATCATTTAAAACTTTATAATCAAAATCAATTTCAAATAATAACGTGTCGAACAATATTCAAAACTAGCAACCCTAATCACAAACAGTGAACCGAAATGCATGTTAAAACAATTTTATTCAATAAATTCACAATTTAATTGTGGAATCATTGAGTGTGCGTTTGTCGCAACCCTAGTTATTTATGTGTTAGTTCAATGTTACACAATCAGTGTACTGCGGGCCTTAGCATGGGGATAGGGCTGGCAGGAATATTGATTGGGTGATACTTTTTATGGCTTGACTATTATTATAAAGAGGTAAAGTTTTTTTTTTTTGTTTTTATGTTTTCTTGTTTGTTTTAATCTCTGAAAGTACTGGTCCGATTGCGAAAATTTCACGGATAGAAAGCTGCTGTTCTTCTGAGTGACATAGGCTATTTTAAGTATGCGGGCGAAGCTGCGGGCAGAAGCTAGTGGCTTGATAAAAGAGGTCATATTTAAAGAAAATAATAATAAAGGAATATTTGTGCCAGTGGGATTGTTCGAAATAGCTACCATAGCACTAAAACTCAAAGGACAACTAAAGGAATACAAATGGGTTTTAATCAGTAAAATTCTGATAATCTCTCCCGGTCCACCCAAAGAGGTGGAAGTTGTTTAATGATATCCCACCTCAAAGAAAAACTTAGTATTTGCGCCTCAAAATAAACCTGAGTGTTTACGCCATAACGTATACCGTACATAACAGAAAAATGCAAAAAGAAAAAATATACAAGTAAGGAAAATATACGGCACGTCTTCAATGACTTCTTCTTATTACAATATTTTCAAAATAACTTGCTGCGATCAAATATGAACCTGGAAATTGATGCTTCGAAATCTTACCATCTTTCGCCAGTACTACGCTTGTAGGAGAGTCGAAAATCGTTTCGCGAAAATACACCTACTGCCGAGATAAGAAGTAGGTATCCTATGACTTAACCCACAATTTTCGCGAAAAATAAACAATGATATTCATTAGGAGTAATAATTTTATTGCGAAATATTACTTAATAATATAAAAGCGAAATACCACTCACTGATTAATCACGAAATCTCAGTAACAGTAACACCTGCAAATATAAAATTTAGCAAGTAGGTTCCATAAAGAGTGTAGACATCCGCTAAGAACGCATTTTACGAAACTCCACACCTAAAGGGGTAAAACGGAGGTTGGAAGTTTGTATGGAGAAACCTATTTTCACGTGAGCGAAGCCACTGGCAGAAGCTAGTATTATATAATGTTACATAAAACAGTAATTGCTTTAATTCCACTTAGATACAAAAAACAATATTTTCAACAGGAGAACGGTTGGATAATCATCTTTTTATGTTTCCAGCACTTTGTGGTTTAATATTAATTACTATTTACGGAAAAAACAAATCTTCTAATGAAGGATTCAGCCTCTTGGTATTATAAAAGCTATTTGTCCGTAGGTTTCTATTTATTATTTCTATCCAAATACTTCCAAGACCAATCATAATGGGGTTGTTGGTACTTTTTTTAAACTGTTCCTTTAAAAAAGTAATTTTGTTCGAAATCGAAAATAGAATGAATTTTCAAATCGAAAAAAAAATCTTGTAAAAGTGGAAACTGTCAAGAAAAAACAAATCCCACCATGGCTCCTCTCTTCCTATTACTTCTCCATTTAATACTTAACCAATTTAGATGCTGTTTTCAGATAAAGTTACCTTTTTAGTATTATTTGTTGTTTCATATAAAATCTTCTCTAGTGTTCACATAAACATAATTATAAAGGATACGTAATAAATGCACAAAAGGCGAGAAAACATTGGACAAAAATAAATTTGAACTGGCTTAATCCTGAGATCGCTCTCGTGGCTAATCCCACAGAATCCTAGCATTTTTCTGGGATAAAAAGCCTTGCAACTTTTAGAAAGGATTTTATCTGTATGTATCAATAGTCAACAATCAAAGATTTACAAACTAACAACAACAAATTTAGAATTATCGCTGTCGCCGTCCTGGAACGCGAAGGGCAATGGGAGAAACGCAGATGTGTTTTAGTCAGTACAAGCCTGACTCTCCTCCCCCTCCACCCAGAGCGGGAGTAGATATTTGATGATTTCCCACAAAAGGAAAAATGGTAACTGAATCAGTAAAACAATTTTACCTTTCTCTAAATCAATTTAGGTCGACAACCCTACACTGCTAGATTGTATAGGGGTGCCAAAGTGGCCTATAATAGCCCAACATAATGTGTTTAAACGAATGATCATCGCATTCGACTCGATACAACACACATAGGGTTTCTTTATTGCTTTTATTTTGGGAACTTTCTGTTTTATTTCCGATAGAAAGGGACTTTTTAATAATAGCCCTTTTAGATCTCTAAAAGAGTTAAGTGAAAAGCTTTTTTTATTGTGTAGCTAATTTATTATGTTATTTTAATACTATTACTGGTGTTTTTTTTTTTGTAAAAAAAAAATAACTACGGGTATACTTTTTTTGGTGGGAAATGATCAAATGAATTCTTCTTGGAAGAATTCAGATTTTCGAGAATATAGAGAATATAGATTTTCGAAGATATTCGAGAGGGTGAGAGGGAGGAGGAAGAGACTTTCACTGGCTAAAACCTAATTGTGTTCCTACAGTTGCCACTGGTTTGAAAATATTTATTTTTAAAAAATCATCACCTTTGTACCTACTTATTTTATACCGACTTAATTTTGAAAATTCCAGTTTTTTTTTGTATCTTGTTTACCAAAAGTAAACCGATTTTATCGACAATTTTTATAATAAAATAAAAGATTCAAAATAACTTTAAATAAAACCAGAAACACCGATTTCTGAAATTAAAGTTATTTTGCATTTTTTAGTTTGTTTTGGAGTGAGTTCAATGTAATTTTTTGTAAAAAAAAAGTTTTTATTTTTCTTGTCTATATTTATGTGTATAAAATCTAGGAAGGACACATGCTTACGATTTATATTATTATATCAAGAGAGGTACCATGTGTTACCCGGGTATTGGAGGTCAGATAGGCCGTCGCTCCATGTAAAATACTGTTATCCAGCAGGTATAATATTCGGTCACAGTATCTGGTATATTCGGTCAGATTTGGAGCCAAACCGAAACACATAGTGTTGGGAAAAGTTAAGGTAGCGACGACAATTCGGGCTTCTGTAAGGTACTTTTTGTAGTGAGATTTCAGAACTATTTTTAATACATAATATAAAATAATAAAACAAACAATATATTTATAGACTAACAAATAATTCAAGCACCTGTAACTAAACTAGGCAAAGCCTGTATTTAAGTTATCAGCACAAAATCCCCTCATTTTAGAGTAGCCAACAGTAAATTGATATATACTAGTGCTTGTCTGTAATCCCACCTGTTAGTAAGCAGTGATGCAATCGTTGATGGTGAAGCGCACTAGTTTATTAAGAGCCTATTCACTTTAGCCTTAAAGACACTTAAATTATAATCGGACGGGACGAACGCAGCAGGCAAATTGATCTTAATTTTCGTACAAGCCATCTTATTGTTTTCAGCAATTTATGTTTATTATATACGTAGAACAACACCTAATTAACTGTCGTAATCAATCATTATATCACAAAAATTATTTATATTTTCGTTAATTGCCCGCCATTACAATATTTTGCCGTGCAAACATGGCGTCAGCTTAAATAAATAAAAAAACAGATATTAGAACAAAATGGAACAAATATAATTACTATTAATTACTGCAACAGTTATTATTTGAAATTTTTCCTCTAATTAATTTATTCCAATTATTTTTTATCTCGAAGTACGTAATAACGAACTAATATCCTGTTCTGATAAAATGCCTAAAGTCAAAACATGGGATTTTATTGTGAAATAATGCGTAATGGATATTGTGCCAAGCGGGTAAATACGGAGTTTCCTGTTTTGTTACTGTGACTGCCGAAAATGCATTAATATTGATCAATTAAAACTAATTTTTACCTATTTTTTTATAAATTTTGGGAATTTGTTGAGTCATACTTCTTAGTGAAACATTTTACATAGTTTTTTGTAAACAAAAACATTTTGAAACATCTATTACTTATTTTATTATTGTCTACTACCACAGTCTACATAGACTTTAACCCAAAGGTTGACAGGTAAAGAATGCCTTGTTGCATTAAGTCCGCCTATGTACTACTACACTGTACATCAATTTAAATAAATGAATAAACAAGTTTACTTTTAATTCTTAAGCTTTCAGAACATTAAATTACTCAGAGTGAGTAATATAATCTCATTTAATTTAGTCTAGTTCATGAGTATGAATAACTTTTCTCTATGGTTTTTGGCGGGATTTTTTGAGTGATTTTCAATGGCTGTTTGAATTATTTGCAAAATGATTCCTAGTGAAAATTGTGAAATTAAATTTAATTATCTACACATAGAGACAATACAGAATCATTGAAACAGGCGCAATATCGGTAAAAAGTAGTTGACTGTTTTATTGTAGTAGGTACTACGTGCTACCAGTGGCTTTACCTGTGAGAAAGTAGAAAACCGTCCTAAGAGGATATACGCCCGAGATAAAAAGCATCCTGTGTAGGTACCAAATTTCATACGAATCCGTTTCGCGGTTCTAGCGTGAATAAGTAACAAACATACACACACTCACAATCTTTCTCCTATAGAGATAATATTAGTGTGACTGACTAACTTAAGAAGGTTGACTTGATACATTTGCTTCCAAATACTGCAAAACATTAAAATGTATATTCATGGCGTGCTAATTGAAAACAACTTTCACAAAAAGATGTATGTATAGAATATACTAAATTAATATACCTACTTAAATAATACTGTGGGGTCCGTGCTCTAATAGGTACGTAGGCCTTGGTTCACGGGATGTGTTCTGGAAAAAATTAAACTGTACGTCGTAGTTATAATATTTTTTATTTTTTTTATTGCTTGTTGCACTTGTAATAATTACATTTGCAACCGAAAATCACATCATATCTAAAAAAAAAAAACAATTCTTTCATTTATCAATATCAAAACTTATTCTAAATGTGCAAAATCTTTAAAAGTATATTTACCAAGCCAGTCCGCCAGCTATAAGAAAATTAACCCATGCTATCCTTCAATATATCACAATACTTTTAACCACTGAAATATTTTTCTTATAATATAAATTAAAAGTCATCATAGGTAGGTACTTATTATTTTACTCCCGCCATTTTATATATCAGTGAATGACTACCAACATAATAATAAAAACAAAATGGTCCCCAACGCACAGATATCTAATAAATATAAGTAACACAGCTAATTCAAAATCGGAACATATCTCCCAAAGCGTTGGTGAACGATTGTTTAATGTACCAGAAGTGAGCAAATTCGTTTTTAAACGGCTATCAGCCGGTCATTATACGACTATGAATGACGCGAATGGTACGTCACTGCTGGTTCCATGTAGGGTGACAACGAGTTTTCGGATAACTATAAACTTCTTTATATTATTTTGAAGGTTAAATGGTTTGTTGAAGGTAATCTCTGCAGGTAATTACTAGCTCATTTGTGAAATGGTTTCACTGATATAAAGCTACAGTTTTGCTTTGTATATCTCTTTGTTATACGTCATACGTTATTTTTAGTAAACTAAAAATATCGTATTACTATAAAGAAAAAAAAAATATGGATGACACATAAGGTGTCATGTGTGTTTTAGCACTTGACTTTTACACATAAAAGAGTAGTGAAAAATTATAATTTCAGCAATTTTCTATAATTATAAAAAAATCGCATAATTGTAGGTAACCTTTTTGTCTGACCACTTGTCGAAAACAATAAAATAATTCAACAAACATTTTTAATTCACCAATTTTTATACAACAACATCCCATACCCACTTCAAGCATTGTCACCCTAAGCAGTAGTATATTAAGTACTCTTAATAATGGGACAGTTTCACAATAGGTGTACGTTTGTCATCTCACACAATAGGACTCACAGCATCCCAAACGTTTGTTGTTTGGACATCTGGGGTCTCATATCGATCGATAAAACGTGGACACCCTAGCTGTTCTATTTTTGGCTACGTCATTTTGCAACTTAAGAATGTGGTCTTTAGCGAATTTATCATTCAGTCATTGGTTCATTGAATGGGTGAATGGAAAAGGTACTTGAAACAAATTAAAAACCATTTTTCATTTGTTATTGTGATGGAATGTGAGGATTCGGATTGATAGCAAAAACTCTAGGTGTTTTTTTTTATTAATACATTTATATTATAATCGTTGTTATGTGATTGGGTACAATCGATATTGAAAAGGATAACACTTAAAATTAGAAAAGATTTCGCAAAAAACAAACAGCAAATAATTACCTAAGCATTCGGGTATCTCAAACCAATAAAATTAAATAACTAACTGACTTCAATTTCAGCTCTTTACAGTATCGTAAATAACGCACAATAATAACATCGATACAAGCTACTTATCAGCCAATTTCCAAACTTGTACAACATAAACTCACTTAACGAGAAACGGGCATTAAATTTTGAACAGGCCAGTAATCATACGAACACTTTAAAACACCCCACCTCTAGTAATTATCCACTGTAACTAGACCCCCCAAAAGATCATTATTTACCCCCCTTTACATAAATAATTACCCCACAAGAAGGGGCAGGAAGGTCATGCTAAAACGGTCCAAGGGTAAGCTCCCCCGTTGTTGGCTACCCTATTAAGTGATGGGTAATTTAGGAATACATAAAGTACATAATAGGGTCCTTAACTTGGGCTTAATGAGGTGAAAACGGGACCGTTTACCCTGTTGGTAGGGAGTTAATGTTCGTTCAATCGTTCAATGTGCCAAATATAGAACATTTGGCAATTCACGTGATATTTCAAATCGATAATGTTAGTATCGAGTAGTTAAGTTTAAGGGTAATCGAGATGTGAGTAGATTAACGAATCGAGAAGGTTAATTAATGTAAACGACGATACAATGAGTAGAACAAAGTAAAATAACATTCCATGAATTCTGGCAAGCTGTTTGCAATGTAGCTTTGTTTTTTTTCGTAATAAACGACCCAGGTGTTAATTTAATTAGGAAAGTACTTAAAACACAGTCTACAGCAAGTACAATGGACGATTTAATTTACCATAGACGTGAAAAATTACGTGCGGTTTGCAGTTAATTGCATTCAATTCATCTAAAGTCACACTTACAGTAAAGTCGGGTAAATTTGGTACTTAGTACATTGGTATAACTTTGGCCCAAGTTTATTAACCAATAAGAACACGGGACAATGTTTTTACGATGTTTGTAATTAATACTCAAAAACTACAGGCATTTTTAAAAGCGGTATTTAAAAAAGAAATTCACCAGCAGAATGCTAAGTACTTTATCACTGAGTGATTTATGCTACATTATCCATTATCTATTTTGTTAAATTTTATTTTATTATAATTAAATCATATTGTTGTCAATTGTCAATCAAACGCGTGATTTATATATTTATGATTGTTGCGAATAACGCTGCTGATTGCAAAATTGTTAATTTTAAGTTTTTTTTTTTGTTGTAATTTTCTATTATGTAATTGTTTGTTATTCCAAATAAATAAAATTAAAATTAAATATATTTTCAAGCGGCTAAGTCGCTCACAGAAGCTAGTCAAAATAATCGTAATCAAACCGTGTTCAAGCACTCGTGTAACACGAGATAACATTGAATCACTTATAACTAAACCATTATAATATTAAACCGTCACACACAAAAACACCAACCCTTTATTTTTTTCAAACAAATATCTAACAAAAGCGTTGAAAAACGTCGCTCTGCAGATGTTCACAACATTTTATTACGATTTAATGCCATAAATAATTTGATTAGTCGCGTATTTATCAACTAAGGACCATCTTCATGGAAAAATGTCAACCATTCATGACCGCTCAAAGACCTTTATATGGGGTGTATGAGACCCCATTGAAAAGAACAACCATTTATAAGCCACTAATGTTATCTAGACATCTTCACGGGAAAGAAGATGTCATATAAAACTGCTTTAAACAACCTTCTTGTTCTTAAAAATCAAAAGTTCGAAATGTTTTCGCACTTAACTCTATAAAAATAAGAGCGAAATAGGAAGTTGTTGGATCTGTGACATTTTTTTCGCGTTTTCAAAAGAGGATTCGTTTATGAAAAGGTGTAAAGACGTCTTTTGTTGACAAAAATTTATTTTTTGCGAATCTCTGGAGCACGCGTTGAAAATTGACTCGATCAATGCGTTTTTAAAAACTGTCGGGATTATCTTGTTCTCTTTTGTATAAATATTTATGGAATTGCTGTTTCTAAAAAATATCTTTGTCGGTATTTTAATTTTATTACGAGTATATTAGCTAAATTTTTCTAACGCGCTATTTTATGATCCGATAAAATAAGCACTAAAATTTCACTATTCACTCAACCTAAATAAATTACCGCATTTAATAAATAACTGCAAAATAATACATCGTCATTTTCGCATTATGATAATTTGGATAAATACGCAAATATTTTTTTTATTTATAAAATCATTCATGAACACATACAAAAATTACTCAATCAACGAAAAGGCAATCCGAGAGTACTTCACTCGGTAATCATAAGCCCAGGACCACACACGTCGACAAACGAAACATACAGTAAAAGGTGCTAATGCGAAAACACAACACGTTCCATTTTCGTAAAAACAAACATGGCGCTTAAAACGCCATAATCTCTTTACCCGGCGCCCCGACTATTTGAAAATCGAACTAGTTACACTTCCCTATTCAAAAATTGTTACACGTTCTTTGTTCGGACAATATTTGTTGGGCGTATAATGCGACCAAATTTTCAAGACCCTCCCTTGTTTTAAAGGGCTGTTTAAAATTAAATAAATGGAAGTGTCTTCTAAAAATGGTTCGGTTAAGTGATGTGGTTAAGTGGAGACTTGATGTTTGGTTGTTTTAGGGCGCTGTTTGTTTTCGGGCTTTAAACACGACTCGTCTTAACAAGGTAGGTTTATTTTTATCTGCTCCACAACAAAGAGACTGTAGTAGCAGATTTTTTTTTGTCGTTGGGTGCTGTCTACCTCCTTAATGCTAAAGGTACATATGTACGTATTACCTTATTTTTAGTGTTCCCATAATTCTGGCTTTTGGAAAACAATCTTACTTTTATACTCATGTTAATATGTCCATTAGAATATTTACTGAGGATAGTGGGATCTCTGTTCGTAATGGGAAATAAAGTGTTTGGTTAAACATATGTAGGTAACTCATACACTATTTCACAACCATTTGTAAAGTAGGTACATACAATCCAACTATGCCTGAAAATTACCAGAAAAATATAAAAACCGTATAAAAGTTCATAAAATCTGAATAGCAAAACGAAAAGAACAATAAATTAAAAGGGAAACGAATATTGCCACCGTGGGGTGCAAAATTACCCCACGGCATAAAAACGCCACAATAATTCAGTAAGTACGCTGCCCTACGGATTTATTGTTCGCATTTATCATAATAAAGTTGGCAATAGCAATAATGATTATTGAATAGAAATGACTTCTTGTTGCAATGACGTTACTATTGTTTTTGGTAATAATGTAATAGCTGATAGAAATCAACTTTTTTGAATGATTTTGTGTTCATTAACTGACTGGTCCGTGCGTCTAGTGTTTAGTGGCCCTGACTGCTATGCCGGAGATCGTGGGATCGATTCCCACCAAAGACAAAGATTGGTGTAATAAGCACGAACATTTGTTCGGTGCCTGGGTGTAATTTATATATATATATGTATGTATTTAAAAACTTATGTATTGTTTATCAGTTGTTGTCTAGTACTCATAGCTCAAGCTCTGCTTAGTTTGGGAATAGATGGCGTGCAAAAGTTGTGTGTATCTTATCTCTAACCTACCTATAGGTTAGTATTTCCCAGAAGACATATCGAGAGTGGCCTAGAGGTCCAGATCAGATAGAAGGTGTGGTGTTGGCCTAAAATTGAGCAGAACCAAAACCGAGTACCTACTTGTTCTGCGATTTTTCGGTCTCTCCAGGCCTATGCCCATAGCTCTTGCCGGAACGCCCATACCAATCTGTTCCGACTTTCGGTACTTCGGATCGCTTATCCAAGGGGATGGTGAGGTAGACCCAGACGTAACACCTTGGATCAACTCAGGATGTATGAAATGGCGATAGGTCACTGGAACAACTTGTGACCCATGGATGCCCCTCAAGTTGAAATGTGAAATCTACAAGTCCGTGATAAAGCCGGTCATACTGTATGGATCAGCATGTTGAGCTGTGGAAAAAACGGATGAAAAAAGATTGCATGTAGCGGAGATGAGTATGTTGTGATGGATGTGTGGTGTGATGAGAATGGATAAAGTAAGAAATGAGTATATTAGAGGAAGTTTGAAAGTGGCGCTAGTGACTGAAAAGTTAAAAGTGAATCGTTTGTCTTGTTTGGAGGTAAAGAGGAGGGATAAAATGCATGTTACTAAAAGAGTTATGAGTATATGTGTGGATGGATGAAGAGGGAGACCAAAGAAAAAATGGATGGATTGTGTGAGAAGTGATATGAAAAAAAAGGAGTTAGTGATAGCGTGACGAGTGACAGTCGACAGGACAGAATGGAAGAAAAAACGTGTTGCGCCGACCCCAAATAAAACGGGACAAGGACAAGAAGGTGATGAAATTAGTATATCCTAGAACCCTGGAGTCCTGGACCTTTCGAAGGCGTACGAGGATTTGAAACCAACTCACAGAGGCCCTTTAGACTTTTGCACGCGCTTAAAACGGATGACCATTGAACAACCACTTCCATTTTCATTATTCAAATTATTCCTTGCATTAAAAGCGGACATTATAACCCAACAATTTCTTCAAACGATACAAATTATCTCGAGACATCATCATGAAAGCTTTGCGTAGTTTTTGTGAAGAACCATCAGCAGTCAGACAGACGGATACTGGTGTCATTTCATAGGGTATTCAGCTTTCGCAGTATTGAACAGCAAACAATGGTCTGTCAGGTTCTTCATAATACCGATTTTAGATTAGATTGTTTTTAAGTCTGCATTAATTTCCGAGTATCGAAGGCATAGGCAAAAAGCTTTGTAACTGAAAATGAAAACTAACAAACCCCCGTGATTCCTGAAAAATTATTGACGCTTTACAATTTAGACACAAGGGAAGTAATGAGCCTAGCTATTTAAGCTTCATTTGTCCAATCGTAGCAGCTAAACCGTTAATATTAAGCTGGTAAGGTTTATCGTAAATAAGTACGTTCACTTAGTTTATATACCCTCACTAGGTCATCAGTCCACCTTGTGAGAGGCCTTCCAACGCTGCATCTTCCCATCGACCATTTGTTTTGTGAGCAATGCCCACTGCCACTTAAGTTTGGCGATTCTTCGGGCTATGTCGGTAGCCTTGGTTTTCTTGCGGATTCTGATGTGATAGCTGAAGGAAACTCCGAGCATAGCCCTATCCATTGCACTTCTACATTCCAATCATATCTATTCATATTTAAAGCACAGAACAGTTATTCCTGCATCGTTAAATAAAAGACCGCAGCTTTCGTGCACTACAGAAGTGGCAATTGCGGAATAAATGTTTTTACGATGACAGTGCACTGTGGGTTGTTCGAAAGTTAGGTGGACAAAATTTGAAGAATTTTAAAGTTGAAAAGTTTGTCATATTGTTATGTGCAGTAAACTTGATGGATAAAGCTTACCTACCACCACTGCAGGTCCTACTGGCCCAGCGGCATACGGACCATTGGAGACAAGGCCGGCAATTGCGTGACTGCGTATATTTTTATAGCTTGTTTACTGAACGTGCTATGTGAACTCCATATATTTCTTTTTCCTGTTCGTCTCTACCAATTTCACTTCTCCGCTTTCTGGGGAATGGTCACGCAATGTGACTTCACGCACGAGCAGCTCTCATCGGATTGCTGATCAACTAAAAGCCTGTTGGCTATTCCTAACCTTCCTACCGCTGGTTATAATTGCTGGTACCTATCTATCCCTGTCCTAGTAGACCCCACTGCAATTCCAACGCCTTTCACTTTTTGCACATTCCAAAGCGCAGACTATGAGCTTGTGAACGGCGAGCAATGGATAGCTCGCCGACTGCTCATCATATAAAGACCGAACCCAGTTCCACGCACGCCTCGAAGAGATGTCAACAAACCGTAGGAGCTCAGCAGGGCTGATGCCTGCTAAGGCCATGTGATTCGTTTAGAAATGGATATTCTCATGGTCCTGGAACGCAAAAAGTTTTTCTGTAAAGTAAGGAACGTAGGTGTAGTTTTAGACAGTAAAAGTCTGACACGCCCTTTCCAGTCCAACCTAGAGCGGGAGAAGTGATAAGATAATTTCCCATCTCTGATTTTCCGAAATAAAAATGTATTATTACTATTATTCCATTTATTTATTTTATATACATATTTATTACATTTTTAAATATTTCTAAAAAACATTGTTATTATTATTAAAACATAAGAACTCTATGAAGAAGAATCCATAGGTGGTAGGTGTAGACCTCTACGGATTCTTGTTCATAGAGTTGAACTTATGCATTCCTTTTATGTTTAAGCGACTATTAGACAGATCAAAAATGCCTAAAAATAGTTCAATTGAAATATAATATACTTTAAGTTTGATTTTGGCCACAAAATCGGAGGAATAAATCAACCAAATCAAACGTTTGTGGTTTGAAAATAAACCAAGATCTCCACACTATCAACAAAGTACAAAATACAAAGGGATTTCGATCCAGAGTTTAGATGAAAAATTTTCCCTTTCCAAATTTGAAATTGGGAGTAAATTATGTCCACGTAATATTACAACCAGCCCACTGTGAGTACAACGCGACGCACGTTTTATTACGTTCCCGCTTTCATGGGACCGACGCTACAGGCTGTTGTGTAGACACCAGGAAATTACTGCGGATTTTAATAGATACTAGGTAATGCATTTATTATAAAACGTCGCCTCATTGGATAATGAATACCTATGTACATTTTTTTTTTAACGGGGTAGGCGACATAAAGTACTCAAAACTGCCAGACATTATGTTAAAATTACAAAAAAGGAAAAGTGATCTATCTTATCCACATTCACAACAATTAAACCAAATTTACTAAATTGTAACACTTTGAAGAGTAAATTTTGCCAATTGAAAAAAAAATTGACAAAACATTGCGCGCTCAGGTTTTTTATGAGGTAGGACTTCATCAATAACTCCTTTCGCTCTAGGTGGAGTGAGAGGGAGCTCTGTTGTCAGACTTTTACTGACTAAAACTTCACCTATGTCTATTTCGAACAATCCCGCAGCTAGGGACCTATATTCCCTCCACCGTAGGCGCGGGTAGGCGGGATGAGCCCTGGCTAGCTCGCCGTCCGGCTGTCCGGTAAGGATTAAGCCCGGGTCGACAGTGTTTTGTATTTCTAACAATTTAGCAACTTACATGACCATTACATACCGACTCTAGTAGCATAGCATAGCATAGCATAGCATAGTCGGCCTTATAATGTTCCCACTGTTGGGACTCAGGCCTCCTCTCTAGGAGAGGGAATGGGCCGTAATCCACCACGCGGGCCCAGTGCGGGTTGGTGGATGACCGACCGACTCTAGTGCGTCTTCATATCCATGGCGAATTCTTCGGGAACTCTGCATTTTTCTTACAAAAATTGCCTTTAAAACTCAGTGGTTATGTAGTGTTATTTAAGTGTATCGTGGGTGCGATTGTAGATCTTGAAGTATTTCAAGTCTGCGTGTGTTATGCATGTGGCATAACACACGCAGAACCGGAACAGCTATCTGTCAACCATACATATATTTGATCAGTGCAGGAAGCGAACCGGTAACACACAGCACAGCAGCCAATTGCTTAACCACTGCGCCAACCGTACCCACTATCGTTTCATTATTATTACTTCTCTCTCTATTTGCCTAGCCTTTTCGTTAGGGGTCGGCTCTCCTCGTCATTTTCCGCCAGACATTTTGGTTCTGGGTAGCCGAGTCATTCGCTTGGGCTTTCTTTAGGTCATTACTAATTACAGACATCCAAGTTAGAAGGGATCTACCACGCTTTTTTGGACCTGTATTTATGTGTAGGACTTGCCTAGTCATATGTTCTTCAGATCTTCTCATTACATGACCATACCATCTGAGTCGCGTCTCACTGAGTTTTTCACCAATTGGGCGGATCTTAAAACTTCCACGGATATGTTCGTTTCTAACCCTATCGTTGAGAGTGACACCTCCTGTCCATCTCAGCATCTTCATCTCAGACGTGTTTATTTTAGTTGGGGAAATCTAATGACAAATCCAGAGAATCAGGAGTTAGTGTCAGACTTTTACTGTCTAAAAACCCACTCCTGTTCCTTCGTTGCCGTCGTCCTAGGGCCCCGGGTTTCGTTTTCACACTACCCATGGCCCCAGTAGGCTTCGACCCTGCTGGGCCCCTACGATTTACTGACAGCTCCCTGAGGCCGCAAGCCCGCGCATCTCAGACGTGTGCATTTTTGTGGCATGGGTTTTCTCCATTATTATTACTTAATAGACTTAATTCGGACCTCTTTGAGCCTCTCGATTGTAGGAACTCTACAATCTAATATTGTCGAAAAGTTGACATAAACACATTCTCCTCGTTATTGCAGAAAAATAATTGTTTATGCAAAATATTTGCACAATAGACTCATAATGGAAGTTCCGCTTTGTAAATCGATAAATATTAATTTTACGTAGTTCTCCAAAAACCTTGTTTCCTCTTGATATCGTTAAAAACTTATTTTTCTCATCAAGTTACCTTAAAGGTTTTTTTTTTATTTTGCCACCTAAGTAACAAAACAATGGAAAATACACGTCATTAAAACCTATTGATTATTTTAATTATCTAAGTTATTGTTTACGAAATAATATGGGGTTTTAGACTAAATATACGTACACACACTACAAATTTGACAGACCAGTAAAAAATTGATAACACTCAGGTTTTTGGGTAGTCGGGTAAAACCTTTGATAGTGACTTTGTCAATATTATATGATTTATATTATAAATTATATTACCCTATTAATTATTTTTTATTAACTTTTTATTTCCAGCAACCTTACAAAACGTGACTTTCTTAAAATCAGTCATTTAAACCCCATTCCGTCGCTCCATCATAGCCAAATTTTTAATTTTAAGTTATTTTAAATCTCTTGCCTCGTCTCTGCCTGCCTCGTAGGCTTAGCTGCAATGAAAAAAATGAAAACTTAATATAAGACGATTTCAAACATATTAAGAGTGTTAAACAGATTTCTCCTGAGGCGTTCGCCTCGCTCACACTCCACCAGAATATGATGTACGTCCTCGATTTATCTTAGGTGAAAATGTGATACCCATTATTTCTATAGAACTTTCTTCCAATAAACCTTAGAAAGAAGAAATCAAAAGAAATGTAAACGATAGTGTGTAAAAACAGGAGAAGACATGTTTGTGAAGTCTTAAATTAAAGTATCAAATAAATAGGTACTTATATCTTAGCATATTTATAATTAGCCTGTTCCTTCTGCTGGGACGAAGGCCGCCTCACTAGGAGATCAACGAGTCGTCCACGCGGGCCCAGTGCGGGTTGGTGGATGTCACATGTCTTCGGATTTTTAGTTCTAGGACATGCCGGTTTCAACCCACAACCAAAAACACGTAAGTCACCCTTCAGAGCCATTATCTTTGGGCCGCCATTGCTGTACAGACTAACTGTAGACCATGCCAATATTTATTCCGTGCGGGAATCGAGGAACCGCTCACTCAACCACAACGCCACTAGTGCCTTGAATTCAAACGTGCAAAATTACCTTTTTAAAGTGTCAATAATTAGGCACCTTCAAAGCAAGAATTTTGACCTCCCTACACGCCAGGGACATGTAGTCGAGTCCATTCTTGTATACTTACACTGTTTGTTTTGGTTTTATTTTTGTTTGATACACAAAGTAATGCACCTGACTGGGTAAGACGGGGCTGTTAATTGAGCCACCACATAATATATAGGTATATAAATACAACACACACAGACAGAGACAACAGACAGAAACTTATAGAGTCAAGTCTAACCCTATTACATACAATATTTTTACAATTGAAAATTACATACAATTGTTTTTGGCATGGCAAATTATATTATCAGATTTATATAACTTCTCCCACTTTCGACGAAGCAAGAGAGTGTCACAGTTTTACTGACTAAAACTTCACCTGTGTTCCTTCAGTTGCCCTTTGCGTTCCAGAACCACGGTAAATTTTTCGGAGGTCCTAAGATGAGCTCTTAACGCGATCCATTTGTCGACCTAAACTGAACTGTTATAGGGACGGAGCTATATAGGGTGATACTCTCTATCAGTTCCACTTACTCCTAAGAGTGTTTTTAATATCGTGAGGATTTCATCACGCATGCGGGATTGCTCCGCACACGTAGCGCCCGCAAATGTCCTTTTCATACAAGTATTTCTTGTAATGCGTGGAATACGTACGCGGGATGCGGGGCGTAATATCGGGCAGCAGCCCCGCATGCGGAGCAATTCCGCATGCGGGATGAAATACGAACGATATTAAAAACACCCTCAAGTTACCGGATCTCCTAGTTTAGAAGTCAGGGTTTTCCATATCTGTGTCGTCTCTATCGAGGAGTAATTCCTTAAAAAATATTATTATTATTACTTTCTCGCTCGCTCCCCTTTTATTTCAAGACATCATGGTAAGGCCCCAGGCGCGATCTAATAAAAAAGTGCCTAATTCGCTTATACTTTCGCATGGAAATCACAAAACGGTGTGACAGTGCAACCGAAGCCAAGCATTCACTTTGCGTGTGCGACCAACACATTGCAACATTAAGAACTCGCTAATGACAGGACAAACACAGAAAGCAGCTTCATTTAATTAACAAGGCCCACGGGCACAGCAAACAAAGTTATATTAAGAAATGTCAATAAAGAATTGCGAATATCAAACAATTTTTTTTTTTCGTGAAACCCGTTAAAACGGCAATAACGACTTGATTTTTTCCTGTTGTACCTTCAATTTGACAAGCAGTCTTGTCCTCGTGTTATTTTTTAACTGAGATGTGGACTTGGATCATGGTCCTCTCTTTGAGAAAAGAAATCACGGCGTCCTCACCTTCTACATGAGGCTGATCCTCACTAGACATGGTAAAGTTCGGGAGGTTCCTGCTATATGTGTGGAAGAGGACACGGTGGAGTATACAATGGAGGTGTGCCCCACTTGGGCGGAGCACCACTTTGTCCTCGTAGGGGCGATCGGAGACAGCGAATTCTTGCGTCGGGCCCTGTTACAGGCCACGTTCTGAAGCGAGGAGAAAATGCAGACGGTCGCCTCCTTATGCGAAGCTAGCAAAGGAGGCAGCCGCACGTGAAGGAATGGACTTCCTCACGCTTTCCAGCCACTGTAGGTGTGGGCTTGCGGATGACGAGCAATGGCTAGCTCGTAGTTCGGTCGTCGGGTAACTAAAAAAAAGGGAGAAAAAAAGTAGCTACAAATTAGGTTTTAACGATTCAGATTTAGATGGTTTTATAGGTGTCTAAATTGAAATTACTCTAGTGTCGCAGATGAAACGCTTGCTATTTTATTTACATAAGCTCTTCCTGAAAAACAGCATCCTGTATCATCCCAGAAAAAAGTGGCAAACTGAAAACTCATTTCGCGGAGTAATGGCCGGTCCCCTACTTACTATCGTTGTCATCACCGACTTTTTAATAAAAAAAAAAGCCGAGAATCCCTCATCTCTAAATTGTCCGCTCCTCTGGGGAATATGAAAGTCATTATTTAAAAAGATTGCCTCTTTTTCTCGTATTATTTCTACGTAAATTTAACTTAAGCTCCGCTCTTGAGTACGGGAAACTGAGTGAATATCAAAATTTTATTACGTACCCCGTAGGTTTGCTTTTCGACTTATTTATGGTAATAGAATACGTTAATTAAGAACGTCTTAAATTATAGAAAGAAGGTACTTTTTTTTCTGGTTTTCCGTGAGGAAAATTTAATGTGCTCTTTTGGAATCGTTTTATGTTGTAGACTTCGCATTTGTTTATTTAACTATACCAATATATTTTTTTAAATACATTTATTTATTGTTATTATATACTTTATTGTAGGTACTTACAACAAGAAACATAACAAAGAAAAACTTATATCTAAAACACATACAATGTGCGGCCTTATCGCATTTATGTATCGCAGTCAGTAATTGTCAGAACATGAAATGGAGCTATTTATTTAGTTTGATAAAAAGGATCAACATTTATTACAATATATTATTAGTTACCTGTACCTACTTAATTATATAAATTAAGTAATTTGAAAAAAAATACCAATATACATTTAGACATTTTTCAAGTGCCCATTTCAATTGTAATCTTAAAGGTTTCGCCATGCTGACGAGCCCAAGATAGTCGATTGTCGAATTGATCGTACAGGGGCCCAAGTCTGCTATTTTTATAAATTCGTCATTTCAAATCGATCCCATTGTCATTTTGCTAAAAGTTCGTAATCTGCTAATTCATAATGATCGATCACTGATCGGTCAATGGTCTCGTAATACAATTGTAGTAAAATAACAAAGTCGAGCTGTCTTGTAACAAATTAAAAGCAATGACTGCACAACGACGTTCTAATGGTAGGACACTGATCAAAGGAACTGTCAAAATTTTAGCAGATTACCACATAAGTACGTCAGACATTCATTTGTATTTTGTACAAGATTACAATTCTATGCCATTTATTTCAATTGAGTGTCAGTGGTTGGCCATTTGAAAGTCATAATGACACCATTATATTAGTAGATTACCAAGCTTGTCAAAATCAACAATTACGAAATCAATGATGGACCATTCTGACACTATTGTAATAGCAGACTTGAGGCCCAGTTAAGGAGTGGAATTCCCTGCCGCAGTCTGTATTTCCTGATAGTTACAACCTCCGGTCGGTTAGTCAAGATTGAATAGGTTAGTTTTTGTAACGGCAGTCACATATTTTATCAATAAGCAAACAAGCTTTTGTCAACTATCCTTTTATAAATAGACACAAGAGTATTTGAACCCCTCGGTTGCCGTCATTAGGAGTCACCGGCTAGGGCGCTCCCCATCTCCGTTTATCAGACAATTTGGGGCCATAGCCGAGATTCTTTAGAATAATCAAATTCAATTATAAGTTTGTGTTGTCCTATAGATTGATCAGAAGTGCTTGGTCCTCTGTGTTTTGTAATTTATTGGCCTTAGTAGCTATATTGCCTCTCATATTTTATAGATTATATGATGATATATTAGCGTTTAAGTCGTTTAGGGTTCCGTACCTCAAAAGGAAAAAACTGAATCTTTATAAGATCACTTTTTTGTCCGTCCCTCTGTCTAGACAGACAGACAGACGTAAAGACCCTCTATCTCGGAAACACGTGGAGGTATTAAGTTGAAACTAAAACCATGTACTCAAGTTTGCGGTCTCGTGGAGCTGTGAAAAAATCAAATTTCTAAGTTAACGAAAAAAAAAGATACGGCCGTTAATGTCTCAAAACGTACACTTCGACACTCTCGAGGAAATCAAAATTCATAGACTACTTCCCGTTGACCCAGAATCCTGAAATTTTGCATAAAGCAAGGTCTTAGAGCACAGGTTTAGGAATAAATCGGAAAACTGTAAACTTGTTGTTACGTCCCGTAAAAAAAAAAAAAAAAAAAAAAACAGTGCGCGAGTCTAACTCGCACTTGCCCAGTTTTTCTTCTATTGATTGGCTCGCATTTGGCCACTATCTCACCTGATGACCTGATGGAAAGCGATGATGTGGTCGACGATGGAGCATACTTACCTAGAAGTAATTTATTCACTCTAGACGTCTTGTACCTATAAGGAAACACAGACTACGGCACAATAAATAGCCCCTAGTCTCTATAATATGTCGGTACTATTACTTTTCTATGATAACGTACGAAAACCGACGGATCAACTGCTTAACTGGTTGAACAAGCTCTATATCTACTTAACTACACAAACAAATCGACGGATCATCCAAGCGCATCATTAAAAAACAAAATCTCCTGTGTTTGTGACCAATTATGCCATGTACCCTTTTTACTTTCCAACCGTATCTTTCAAACATCTAATCCTTGCATCTTACGTTGGTACAGTCAAACCGTCCACCGTAGCAACGATTTGACATTGAGAAGGAAAACAAATATCGTAGCTAAAGGGTGTTTTTTTACCAGAGATGAGCGAGGCAGCTAGGCGGCGCGCGAGGGGAGAATTCAGCAATTGGAACACTCCATCAACATTTTCCAAGCCTGACTTACTGCAGTTCTAGTGGAAAAGAGTTAGTCGTGCTAGGTACTTGTAAACGAAAAAATAGCCGGTTTTGTGTGCTTTTTAGGGTTTCGTACCTCAAAAGGAAAAACTGGAATCCTTATAGATCACTTTGTTGTCCGTTCGTCTGTCTGTCTGTCTGTCAAGACTCTTTATCTCGGGAACGCGTGGAGGTATTGAATTGAAATTAAAACCATATACTCAAATAATTGCGGTCCCTTGAAGCTGTGACGACGACAAAAATGATACGGCAGTTTTTGTTGCAAAAAAAAACATGTATTTCAACACTCATCATTGACTCAGAATCCTGAAATTTGGCTAAAGCAAGGTCTTATAGCACAACATATAGTAATAAATCTGAAAATAGTGAATTTGTTGTTACGTCACAAAAAAAAAAAACTTTTTTTACGATACGGTAAAATCTTCGAGGCTCCATTCGGATACTGAAGTATTTATTACACAGGTAAGTGTGTACGGAACCCTTTGTGCGCGATTCCGACTCGCACGTGCCCATTTTTTTTATTATTGGTAGGCTTGTGCTTGACCTTACCTGATGGTAAGTATGTGATGATGTGGTCGACGGTGTGGCGAACGCTTGCAGGAGTACAGATAGAAGCGAACTACTAGCGCTGCGCAATTGATCGATATACTTACCGTAACCCTGGACTGCAAAGAACAAAATGAAGGAATAGAGGTGGGTTTTAGTCAATAATATTCCTACTCCCTTTTGTTCCACCCAGAGCGAGAGGAGTCATTTGCTAATTTCGTAAAAAAGAGATGAGAAATGAGAGAGAGAAATGTGTGCAAAAGGACATAAGCGAGTAATGCACTTATAACTGAAAAGTATACAAATTATATTTTCTTTAGTTTACTAATTACTTAATTTAGTTAAATGTGTTATTATATTTATCTTAATAATTAATAAGAAAACTCATGTTTTTTGTTATTTTGTTTATCTTACTTAAAGAAACATAGATACTAATTTAGCAACTATTTATGTGTTAAGTATGCAATTTCTACGACACTCTATTACTTATATCAAAACATGTAGGCCATAGTTATTAACACAACGTCTTGCAGTAATAACTCCAATTTGTACCTAATGTATGCTCAATGTTTTACTAATTCAATATCTCTTCATTAAGATCACACATTTTCAAAAAGCAATTACGTTCCCTCGCTCATCTCAGGTGGAAAAGCACCCTTAGGTGTGGGTTTTCGTAGATCAAGTTATTTGGTTATCTTATTCTCCAATCAGACCCTAAGCAGTCTGACGTTTGATCTCGGTAACAAGTGAGCATCACAATCGTCTTACAACTCATTATTTCACGTAAATAGCTTAAAAATAATTATGTTTTGGACATTTCTAGCGCTAAGCTCGGGATTAAATGCGTCTGTGATGCTAGCGTATGTTTAGGTTACGCTAGTTGATGTTGAGTATGAAATGATATTTATTTTTAAAATAGGATTTAAAAAAACTTTTACACTTAATTTTTTTCGCCAGTTTAAACAAGATGAGGTCGGTGTTTCCTAGCTGAGTACCCTGAGAAGAAACACCGAAACAAAGGGGTCAAAGTCTCTTTTAAAGTTCATACAGCAATCATGTAATGATCAAATCATATGAGAACCATGCAGATTGGTGTTTGAGATGTTATTATTTTGATACTCATCAGCCGAAAGACGTCTACTGTTGGACATAGGCCTCCCTCAAGTGTCGCCACAATGGGCTGCTGAGCACTAGGGGCCATTTTTTTCGTTTTGGTTTTAATTTTTGAGAGGTACCACAATCGCCACGCTTGGCAAGCGGGTTGGCGATCGCAGTTTGGTTGTAGTAATGCACAGAGGATGCTGCTGCCTATTCTCTGGTATGACCCTTAGTCGCCTCTTACGACGCCCACGGGAAGAGATGGGATGGTGTTATTCTTCACGTCCGGACACCATACGGACGATTTTGATACTAGTTGACCCGATAGACGTTACTCTGTCGTAGCTATGAATATCTATCAAACGAACGAAATGTCGTAAATGTTCTTGAAATTTTTCCGCGCTATTTTTTATGTCGTGGATAAATTTCTGCATTCACACAAGCGAAGCCGCTGGCAGAAAGTAGATTTATAAGTAGTTGATGAATGAACTCATCACCGGATTTTTTTAAGGTGGATAATCATCCAATAACTTCTCGCTCTAAGGTGGTGATCTTGGTGTCAGACTTTTACTGACTAAAACCACACCCATGTTCCTTCTTTGCCTAGCGTTCCAGGACCCTGGGATTCTCTTTCGGACTTCCTATCCGGTCGTCCGTTAAACTCCCGCGCGTTTAAAACGCCAATCCAAGAATCCGACACGACATCCGCGACACGACTTCCCCGCGTTCATTAAAACGACGATATCTCAGAAAGTACGCGTCCTAGCTGTAGAGAGCTAGGACGCGTACATATTTTTGCAATTTTTATGAAATAAGCTTTCTCATATTTAGGGTTTTGTGTAGATTGACCTTGTAATGAATTAAAATTACTAATTTAACTTGAAAGCAGTGTGAGTTTGTTTTCGGTGGGTAAATCATCTAATAACATCCCCCGCTCTTGGGCGGGGCGGGAGATAGTGTCAAACTTTTACTGACTAACAACCCACACTTGTTTCTTCGTTGCCTTTCGTACCAGGGCCGAGTCTTCCTTTCAGAATCAGACCCTTGGCCCCAGTAGGCTTCGACCCTGCTAGGCCACTACAGTTGCTGACATCTCTTTGAGGAGCGCGTGGAACAGCACGTGTCGTCGACGACTTGGGCTCGGTCCGGACGGTTACTGGACATTCGGACGGCGAGCCGCCCATTGCTCGCCGTCCGCAAGCCCGCGCCTGCGATGGCCGAAAATCGGGATCGGAATCCCGTCGGCGGTTGGGGCGAAAGTAGTGTGAGTGAGGACTATTTCCCAGTTTCGTGTACATCGCAGTCGCAGTCGTCATATTTATAAAATAAAACCATATTTTCCAAAAGCAAACCGTTGTATTTATTTTAAGACACATACGCGCCGTCGACGACTCGGGGTCGATCCAGACGTTTACCGGACCGCCGGACGGCGTGCTATCCATTACTCGTCGTCCGCAAGTCCACAACTTATCAATTGATGCGTCCGTCACTGACACGATGACATCGAAAATGTGCTAATATAATTGCTACGAAATTCCTACAGTTAGTGCTACGAAATAGCTACGCGCTACGAATATCGTAGATGTTATAGGTTGAAAAGGTTATTCAATGAGCGAGACAAAGTGTCAGATTTTTACTGACTAAAATAATAATAATAAGTACTTTATTTTTGTGTTAGAATTTTTTACAATAAATAAATACGTCTGCCAAACTACATATCAGTTTGTTGGCGGACGTAGCTCCGGTGTTAAATTATTACAATCATTGCCAAAGTCCGCCTGTGCTCCATCAGTTGCCTTTTGTGTTCTAGAGCCGTGATAATTATTGGAGCCAGTTAGGGCCGACGCCTCCCAGGCTATGTGTTATTCCAAGGAGTACCTACCACAGCGTTGTCTCTTTTAACTTAAAGGTTGACTGGTAGAGAATGCCTTGTTGCATTAAGTTCGCCTATGTACCACTACTGTACATGAAGTTTAAATAAATACCTAAATAAACATGTGCACTGTGGGTTTTAAAAAGTAAAATTCATTTTATGGTTTCCCATGTAAAAACAGTTCGAATAATCCTACTCATCACCATCATCACTTCAACCGTAAGACGCCGACTGTTGGACATAGGCCTCCTCAAGTGTAGCCACAACGACCGGTCTTGTGCTCACATCCATCGGATTCCCGCCACCCTCACTAGAATATCGGTCCAACGTGTGAAAGGCCTTCCAACGCTGCGTCTTCCGGTGCGTGGTCGCCACTTCAGAGCCTTTCAGCTTCATCGATTATCTGTTCAGCGAACAATGTGCCCTGCCCACTGCCTCTTGAGTTTCGTAATTCTTCGGACTATGACAGCAAACCTATTCATTTATACCTATATGTATATAAAAGGAGAAATTGTCTGGCATATCAATGCACAGCTGAAACAGTACCTTGGCGCCTAGGCTTGAAATTTACCACACAGCTTCCTTATATGACGTAGGCGAACACTAAGAGAGGAAATAAAATTCACCCGCTAATGGGATGAATCGGGGGTCTAATGTTTGTATGGAGAAATCTACTCTCATGCGGGCGAAGCCGCTGGGAGAAGCTAGTACGGCCTTTTATGTCGTAAAAAACGTATATTTCGACACTATCAAGGGAATTAAAATTCCTATGATACTTCCCGTTGACCCAGAATCCTGAAATTTTGCATAAAGCAAGGTCTTATAGCACAGGAATAGGATTAAATATGAAAACAATAAATTTGTTGTTACGTCACAAAAAAAAAACTTTTTTGCGATTTTTTTGGAATTGAACTATTTTTACATACTCGGCAAATTAGTTTGATGAAACAGGACTGTTGTACATTTGTAGGGTAGTTTATTGTTGGAATTATAAGCTTGTTATGGGCAGAAGTGTGTTAAAATAGTAGGAGTTTTGTTTACTTAAGTTTGTACAGAACCGCCAGTGTGCGAGTTCGATTCGCAGTTGCCTGATTTTTTTTTAGTTTAAGTTTTTATAGTTCATCATAAGGTGGTCTGGTAGATGTCGCTATCAGCGATAAGACCGCCATTGCACCCATACATTTCAGTTTCTGTGAAATTGTTAGTATACTTTGGTATACTTACAATAAAGTTTATTCTATTCTATTTTATTCTAAGCACATCTCAAAAATGGCGTAACATAATCTAAAAATGTTGTCGCCTTCATACTCTTTCAATTAAAGTGAACGTTAATCTCTTTGTGCTATTAAATGACATTAATTGGGTAGGGGACGTGGGTCATTAAATACACACACACAAATCAACTCTATTACCACACAATAGAGTACGTTTTCCTCCAACAGAATTAGGAGACACATCGTCTTTTGTTAATATTTGCGAATTGACAACGTCAATTGATGTGACAAGGTTTTTTCAATCTTGTTGCTTTGTAATAGAGTTTAGTTTTGTTTTGTAAGGAAAGGGAAATCTTTTTCGACGATGCACAATGAGATTGCAGATATATTATCTGTGTTATACGATTAAATGTTAAGTGACATGGAGCTAATGATTTGATTCGGGATTACTTTTTGTAGATGATGTTTAAATTGTTTTTTTTTTAATATCTTGTTTGGTTGTCTCATCACTTTTCTTGTATTTTTCTTTTCTTTTTAATGATGATTTTATTTAAAAGAAATCATGATAAACCTACTGGATTTTAAAAATCGACATAAATCTAGAATCTAAATATCGAACGCATCTTATTTCGCGTCCAATCTCTAACAATATCATCCAAAACCTATCTGAAACACAAAACCGTCACAAGCCCCAGCTAACTCGACTAACCCCACAAATTAAACAAGACATGTTACTACCAACTAATTTAGTGTTGTCGAGCGGCGCCGCTTGAATCTCCGCTTCGGAACTCCGAACTGTCGCCGAACAAAACATTGAGCCGAACGTCTGCACACCTCCTTCGTCATAAACAAATCAAACATGGCCGGCCCGCCCGAGATATTAATGAGACAATGAGACATTAGCTTGCTACAAAATGCCTCCGCATTCGCGAATAATTAAATCGTAAAGTCCCCTCTACGCCGCCTACAGCACCCGGCTATTTACTCCTTTTTCATTCAACACAATAGCCGCTGCAATCCAACACGCTTAGCTCCGTTACGTCACTTTATTGTTACGACACACAAAGCATAATCGACCTTAAGTCTAAGTCGTAACGATCAAATTTGTGTACACGGTCATAATTCTATAAGGCGTATTCCGTAGAGACTATTAATTTGAGCGCGACGGACCCCGCCTACTCAATATCGCGTTTACACACATGTCGGATTGTATCGTCGTCTCGTTCGCTCCGCGCCGCTTATTAAAATTCCTCGGTCGGTAGCTGCATCTCTGTCGGCGGGAGAGGCGGTCCGCGGCCGCGGCGAGCGCCCCAATGCTGGCGCGATTTTCACCGCGCTTCCACGCGAATCATTACGCGGAGATATCGCTCGTTTCCGAACACATTCGCAAGTTTCCGCGGCGCGCTCGCGACAACACGTTCTGATTTCAAATACACGCTCCATATTCTAATTTTAATTTTTTCTTTTATTAGTGCTCCAAATTGTGCTAATTCGACTGCTGCCACAATAGTGATGTACTGACTCGACTGTTGTATCGGAACGTTTACGTGGATAGTGTAAATAATAAGACCATGTGCATATGAACACAAATTATAATTTGACAGATAGGTACTTGCAAAGTAATACTTACACTGATGTGAAATCAATTAGCGAACTTTGTAAATTACAATTGTTAACAATAGGCAAAATTTACAACTTACAAGTTGCTTACATGAGTTGTTGATTACAATGGGACTCATGATGAACTCAATGACACGAGTGTGCATTTAAATAAACGGATTCTCAAAAACTAACAATCGTGATTGGACGTTTAAAAAAAAAAGAAAATGGCGAGATAAGCCGTCGGGTATAGCGCGCGAATTTAATTGAAATGTCATCGAGCAGATGAAATGAAGACTTCGCTCGAATGCGAGCGGGCGGAGACCGCTGACAGCGGCGGGAAGGGCCGGATATCATTTAGCGTAGACTCTTTACTGGGGGGGAAACAGGACGCGCCGGTCAAGGAGTCCGTTGCTGATACAAACAGCAACGACGCTGAGAGCACGGACGCGGCGCCGGAGAGCGACGAAAGTGATGTCGACATTGAAGACGTTGACTCCAACGTCGATGATCGGGAGGAAAGAGAGAACGGGCATGATAGCGAGGGGTTGGAGACGAGAGGCGGGGTGGTGGTGCCCCAGCCACTGCTGCCGCGTCTGTACCAGGGCCCGCCGCCGCACTCCTGGCCGTTTGGAGCATTCCCATGGATGGCTCCGAACCCTATGTTTAGAGGAGGATCGCCTAACAGTAAGTTTTTTTCCAGCTGTTAACATACCAACTTGTCCAATGAACTTGGGGTTCTTCATCCATAGGACCCATAGGCAGTACCTATAGGGCACAACACAAAATAATTTACGAAGGTCTACCCGTATAGTGGGCTTGGTGAAGGATGTGGTAGTCAGTTATATGTCAAAAGCTCAGGAATAGTCTAATATCTGCGATGATAATAAAGATCAGAGCACGAAAGGTCCGCCGATTGAGTTAGTACCTATTACCCATATGCATGCAACTTTATATTCGCTAATCTAACTTTTTAGTTCTGGTTAAATAATGTGAAAAAAATATTAAATAAAATATCTTCACCAACAACGAAGCTAAGTAACTTCAAAGCCGCTATTACGAAAGAGAAGTCCGACATGGTCTTTGACGTCATAGGCCATGACACCCGTACGGCCGTCATAGAAAACAACATCTCGGAAAGTGATACAGATATATATATATATTGATTTAAAATTGTTATAAGTATCTCATTTGCTTTCGTACCAATTTTTTTACAATAAGTAGACTATTTTTGTATTGATAAACTGGAGAGACTTAAATTACTGGAATTTATTCCTTATTATAAATAATTTAAACACAATAACTCCTACCTAAAATATGGCGTCAAAAAATTCCTCCGCATCGCTGTCGACTGGAAGTGTGCCCAAAAGACTGGCGGCATTGTCACGTTGTATGGCAATGCTTAATTTCTGACCGAGGTAAAAGCCAGCCCTTTGGTCACTCAAAGTGTCAACTAGATATTATTATAAATTGTATTTTGTTCAACAACCTAAACTCGTATGTTTTGATGTACTAAATATTTTCCGGGTTGAAATCATCGACTGCTTTCCATAAAGGAAAATGCTCAAAGCTGATATTAGCGCGCTAACTGATTAAATCAACTTCATGCATTATATGTAAATTTATGCTTAAAATGACGAAAATTTATAATTCACCTGAAGAATACATACACAATACAAGATAACATTATTTTCTAAATCTATTTTATTAAACATTTATGTATATAGGTACCTACTCTATGACGTCGCCAACACAGCAGATTAAAAAAAAAGTGAATTAATCCTAAGAAATCAGAAATCAGAAACGTTTATTTCAAATAGACCATTTACAGGCACTTATGAATTGTCAAAATGTCGTTCAGTCAAAAAAATTTAAGCTAAATTTAAGCACGTTCCAAAGTGTAAATCTCTATGGAGAAGAACATATTACAAGAAACTCCATGGACACTCTTTAAAGTAAATTCTAGGCCTCCTACAATATAAACCGACGACCTAGAAAGGGTCGCGGGAATCAAATAAATGCGAAACACCCAGGACCGGGGTGTTATGGCGACAATGAGAGAAGCATAATATGTCTAATAGTGGACATCTTTCGGCTGAAATGATGATGATAATTATGATGAAGTGAATCCGTTAGATGCTCAGGACCGGTTGACATGGGGTTCGCGTTGAACGCGTGAGAAAGGCCTATGGCACACGATGTTATATTTTTCTTTTATTCTTAAGTTTTAACATGTTTTTTCTACACTTTGTGTACCTATGTGTGCGATTTTTTTTCTTTTTTTTCTTTCTTTCTTCTTTCTATGTCCAGCAGTGAACGTCTTTCGGTTGTAACGATGAAGGTCCTCTCATTGTTACTATATCAGCAGCCCGATTATCACAGGGCAAAAACCTTTTATTGGCCTCATTTAAAGCATGCTTTTCTGGCAAAGTTGATCATGCACCTGTACATTTTTTGTTAAATGAATGAATATCGACAATCACGGCTAGGTTTTGCACGATTCATATCTTTTCAGGGAAGAAAATTTGGATAACTATCTGTAATTTGAATTTTCAGCGCGTAGTGATCCATGCGCTCCTCAAGAGATGTCAGCAAACCGTAGGGGCCCAGCAGGGCTGATGTACGCTAGGGCCGTTTTCTGAAAAGGAAACCCGTAGTCATAAAACACAAAGGGCAACTGAAGCACATAGGTGTGGTTTTAAGCAGTAAAAGTCTGAGATAAATTTCTCCCGCTCCACCCAGGGCGGGAGAAGTCATTGGAGGATTTCCCAACTTAAAAAAGCCCTACTATCACAAAAACTTGAGTCATCCTAGGTCCGTCGCAATTGGGTAAAAAGTTATATAATTACGATTCTTTTTTTTATTATTCATAACATTAAAAAATAACACAGATTCCAATTAGAATCTTACTCATTTTACACGATAACTGACGTTTAATATTGTGGTTAACTTTACAAACATGGCAATAACTATCACATGTTTTTTAAGAAAATTATTTTGTCTCTCACTAGAAATTACTCCTTTATCGTTGGTAAGTTCACAAACATCAAGGTACCATACAAAGATATTTGTTACACGCAAAACAGCCGTTAATCGCTGAACCACTGTTCCAAGCGTGACTTAAAAGCATGTATTTCACACTAACTTTTGCCCACGGCTTCACCCACGTACACAAAATATAGCCTATGTCACTCAGGAATAAAGCAGCTTTCTATCAGTGAAAAAATTTTAGCAATCGGACCAGTACTTACAGAGATTACCTCCTACAAAAAAAAAAAAACAAAATTTATCTCTTTATAACATTAGTGTAGAGGTTGGTTCGTGGATGGGTGACCATTTTAAGATATTGAGATTCCTTCAACCCTCGGAAAGCGTTGGTCCCGGCTGTCATTTGTAGTTCTTTGACAGTCGTTACGGATAGTCAGAAGCCAGAAAATCTGACTGGAGATGACTGGATTGTAGAGGTCAGACAGGCTGTAGCGCTGTGTAAAATGTATGTGTGAGGTACGAATAAACGTTTTTTCTTTCTTTCTTTCTAAAATACTAGTATCCAGTTGCTTCTGGTTAGACTGAAATCCGGCCCCAACATAGTTAAGTAAAGGCTCGGCAGGTTAATAATGCCTCCGTAATGGCGGGCTTGCGGACGGCGAGCAATGGGTAGTTCGCCGTCCGAACGTCCGGAAATCGTCCGGACCGAGCCCAAGTCGTCGACGGCGCCCACTGTTCCACGCGTGCGCCAAGGAGACCGTAGGGGCCCAGCAGGGACGTAGCCTACTGGGGCCAGGAGTCTGCTTCTGAAAGGAAGACTCGGCTCTGGTATGAAAGGCAACGAAGAAACAGGAGTGGGTTTTTAGTCAATAAAAGTCTGACACACCCTCTCGCTTCGCCCAAGAGCGAGGGAAGTCATTATATGATATTCCCACCGAAAAAAAACGTAGGTTAATAATGCCTCAAAGAGTTGTCAGCAAAGTAAACGGGGCCAGTTAGAAGCAGACGACATCAGGGCCGCAGATTGTTCAGAGGAGTCCTCCGCAACCCTTGCTATAAAAGGCAACTGAAGGAACAATGAGGGTTTTTCCCTCCACCCAGCGCGAGGAAGTTATTTAATTATTTCTGACGTACGAAAATGTATGATATTGTTAGTACAATTTTCAAGGTATCAGATGTCCTCATAGAGTTTACGGGTTCCTAAAGTATTGACTACGGGAGGGAAACCACGGGAAATAGCTAGCTATCACATACATACTTACATACATATTTACAAGTCATTTTAATACATGGCAAGTTATTTTCAATTTTATTACCTTATAGCCCGGTCAAGTTAGCCCTAAGAATTTTGGGGTTGTTGCTATAATTCACATACAGCTGGAAATGATACGAATGTTCGGAACCCTATTATAAATTAAATGTGCAACAGTACATTTTGATACAAGTGGAGAAAGTGTGTCATTGTGACTGAGGCAAAATTCGCCCGAGCCGCAGGCGAGGATGTTATGAAGCCACTCGGCTTCAATACATATTGCGCGATAAATAGAACAAGTTTTGACGAGTGCAAACTCGCGCTCTTTTCCGCACTAGTGTGGAAAACAGTAAATTGCGTGCCTAAGTAGAATGCTGAATACGGAATAGATACCAATTAAACGAATAAAAACTTTTCAACACACATTTTATTGTTAACAATTTTATTGAACGTAAAACTGCAAATGATTTATTATGTATCATTAATAATGTATTAAGTATTTAACTTATTAACAATTGACCACCAAGTTTCTGGTTTGAATAATCAGGTAAAGAATAAATTAATTACGAAACTATTGCAGTATACTAAGTTGCACTTGACCTAACTTTGCATATATTATGTGCAAATATGACGTACATTTTTTTTTAATTCTAAAATTATCAAATGAACTCACCATCTCTAGGACGAAACGCGACGTCGTGTTCCTATCCTCTGATGGAGATGGTAACCGCATCTCCATAAGAAACACGCAAGCGGTGGAGTTCTCTTGCAAACATTTTTCATCTTAACTCTCCATTTATCCGAGCTTAGAACTTGATACACGACACGTACTCGTATTTTGCTCGCGTTCACGAACAGACTGCTTCGTGTTCGTCCAAAAACCAGCACCGATTGGATCGCTGAACGCGGAGAGCGCACCGTTGCACGCTCTAGGAGCGCAAACATATCCGCTATGTGGAGCGGTTGCAGGAGCGCGGCGTCCAAGAGGTCCGCGAACATATTGGATACCAGGTAAAACACACCTGTGTCCTTAAGTTGCCCTTTGCATTCCAGGGTCACTGTAAACTCTTTCGAATGTTCGTACAACCCTAGCAGGCATCGGCCCTACTGGACCCCTTCAGTTTTGCTAACATCTATTTGTGGCCCGCGTGGGACACAATGCGCTGACGACTCGAGCTTGGTTTTCTCCGGACGAAGAACTACTCATTACTCTTTGTCGGCAAACCCGCGCCTACGGTGGCCGTAAGTGTGGATTTAGTCAGTAAAATTCTGACACGCCTTAAAAATAAGTCGATTATTGAAGTAACCTTGACTATAATTTTTATGCGGAATTCTGAATTAGATTACCAAATAGACCGACATAGTAAAGTTTAATGAATTACTATCAATAAAATTGCGCTTTGTATTTAAATTATTATGTCTATGTAATCTGTATAATTCAGAGAGTCTATAAAATACCTAGGCAATATATGGAATACCTGGGGCGTCCAGGCAATGTGTAAAATAAATAGATTTTGGTCTATGTTTATTAATGTTAAGCGACCCACGTATAATGATGGGCAAATGAAATATGTTCTACTTATTACTTAAAATTAATGTGTGTAGACGTGAGCAGGGAAGGAATTGATGTAATTTTAGTGCTCAAAAGGAAAAAAAAGAACCCTTATAGGATCACGTTGTTGCCCGTCTGTCTGTCAGTTAACACCCTATATCTCGAGAACGCGTGGAAGTATCGAGTTGAAATTAAAACCATAGACTCTAATCTGCGGTCCCTTGAAGATGTGAAAAAATCAAACTTCCGAGCTAACGAAAAAAAAACGGCCGTTTATATCACAAAAAAACGCATGCTTCGACACTCTCAAGGAAATCAAAATTCATAGGGTACTTCCCGTTGACCTAGAATCCTGAAAGTTGGCATGAAACAAGGTCTCATTGTTGTAGTTACATCACAAAAAAAACTTTTTTCCGATTCGGAAAAATCTTCGTAACTCAATTCGGGAAGAGTCCGACTCGCACTTGCCCGGTTTTTTTTTTATAACCACCCAGACCCCGCGAACAAGAAATAATAGGTCTTGAGTATACATAATAAAATTAAAGTAAAAATTCTTCTGGCTATAAGTAACATAATATAATTTGCTTACATGTACTCAGGTCTTATTTCTATTTGCGGGGTTTAAAGTAAGGCTTCTATTTCTGGTTGGTGATAAAAAATAATAACCCTAACCTAAACTGTCCGTGTCGGGGTGCCCTAAAATTACATGATCTCCTTCCCTGCTCTCGCCTTTTACATACATTACCGGCTGCGCATGCGGTATTGTATAGAATATCTAGGCAATATCATATCTAGGCTATAAAATAAGTAATATTTCATACATTACCTTCACGTTTTAGGTATTTTATACATTGCCTAGATATAGGATTACCGGTAACATATACAAAGAATTAATTCTTTAATTAATCAATTATTCTTGCCATTCATCATCCAATTCATTGTTTGTATAAAATGACCCAACTATCATTGGTGTTAGGAAACCGATTTAGTTCAACTAGTTGCACTAAGCGCTTCTACTCCATATTTATTTTTAGTTCACTTACTCGAAAACTCAACAGTGAAACTCGAGCAGTGGTGGCCGAGTGGTAACGGCCCCGACTTACGAGTTGTAGGTCGCGGGTTCAAACCCAGCCAGGCGCATTACTTTGTGTAATTTATTTCATCACCACTGCTCTCATAACGGTGAAGGAAAACGTGAGGAAACCGGCATGTCCTAGAACCAAAAATTCAAAGACATGTGACATCCACCAATCCGCACTGGGCCCGTGTGGTGGATTACGGCCCATTCCCTCTCCTAGAGAGGAGGCCTGAGTCCCAACAGTGGGAACATTAAAAGGCCGACTATGCTACTCGAAAACCCGCTCTTATTCCTACCGCTTTTAGGCACGCAATTTACTGTTTTTCGCACTAGTCCGGAAAAGTTTACCCCACCACAATTTATTGTATTTAGCGTATCAAGTGGGCACTGCGCAACCCCCGTTTATTTATTTCTACGTAAGTGTATTGAAAACTTCGTATGATACACGCGAAAATTTGTCACAGCAGCATTTGGCTACATAATACCCTCACCTGCGGCTCGGGCGAATTCCGCCTCGGTCGCATTGACAAACTTTCTTCACTTGTATCAAATTGTACTATTTGCACACAGCCAAAGTGCTCTCTGCCAGTATCTACGTTCCCTATCACTTATAATTCGCCTGCCTTCAAATCCAAAGAGACAAGACGCGGTATGGCGGACAGAGTTCCGACGAGATCTCATAGCGACATGGCGACAGCTACTATCGTAACCCAAAGCTGGGAAAGGCATAACCATGGCAGTAAGTCCCCTCTTTGAGGAGCGGCTGGAGAGGTGTCACAGCATCCTCACCTTCCCAATGTAAAGGTCCTCACCGGACATGCTAAGTTCGGGAGGTTCCTGCATCGGATACAGACAGAAGAAACGCCCGGGTGTCACGATTGTGTGAACAACTCGGAGGACACCATACGGTGGAGGTGTGCCCCGTAGGTGGAAGCGACCGGAGGCAGCGATATCTCAGGTCGGGTCCTGGTTCAGGCTATGGTCTGGAGCAAGGAGAAATAGCGGGCGGTCGCCTCCTTCTGTGAAGCAGTAATGCTAGCGAAGGAGGAGGCTGCACGCTTGAGGGAACGAACATCCTCACGCCGCAGCCGCCAACATCCCGACTCTAACTACTGGCCACGGTAGACGCGGACTTGCGGACGACGAGCAATGGGTAGCTCGCCGTCCGGCCGTTCGGTTCAGACAGCGCGTACTGTTCCAAGCCAGAGAGCACTTATGCTCCATGTTCCACGCACTCCTCAAAGAAATTTCAGCAAACAAAAAGCAGGACCCCTGACCCTGCAGGACAATACCCGCTAGGGCCACGGGGATTTTCTGAAAAGGAAACCCAGGGCAACTGGACATAGGTGTGAATAATGGATTGGACTAAAAGTCACTAAAAGTCTCGCACTCTTGCTCCACCCATAGCAGGAAAAGACATTGGATAACTTCCCACCTTAAAAAAAGGGTCCGAAACGACTTGTCAAAGACACACTATTTATACACACTCTGTATAAATTTCAATTGTCTTCCAATTATGTTTTATGAGATTTCTTGCTATCAGACAGACAAACATACGGACGAACAGCAGGGGCTTAGTAACAGGGTTCCGTAGCTTATTCTTCAGATGCCGAACCCTAGAAACTACCACTCAATATGCTACCTTTGACAAGTCTTTCAAAGTTCATAACTTTTATGAAATATACTATTAATTATATTTTTTACAATGGTACACGTCACAAGACATCATTAGCGCACGCGTGCTCCTGCGCATCGGAAGCGTTTTAAAAAACGCCGGTAGGAACACCACGGTTCCGTTTTTAAATCTAGGATAGGCAAAGTCAAGTTCAGTTTCAGTGTAGGTAACAACTTACCTTTCTGAGGTTTTCAGGCCTTTAACTATGAAAAATAAATCGCAGTCCGGTAATCGACTAGGCCGAGACCAAGTCGTCAACAGGACGTAGTGTTCCACGCGCTCCTCAATGAGATGTCAAGAAACCGTGGAGGCCTAGTAGGACCGATGCCCGCTAAGGTCGCGGGCATTTTCTAAAAAGGAAAACTGTGGTCTTAGAACGAAAAGGGCACCTGAAGGGCATAGGTGTGGTTTTAGTTAGTAAAAGTCTGACACGCCCTCACGTTCCACCCAGAGTGGGAAAAGTCATTGGAAGATTTCCTAACTTTAAAAAAATACTATGAAAAAAAAACATTATTTAATATATTTATTTTATTGTTTTGATGTTGTGCTTAAATATGTTCTGTCTTTTAAACAAAATTATTAAGATATCCTGAAAAACTTAGACAAATCCGGAAAAACCAACCAACGGCTTGGATACCCTACCAATACTACTTCGATCATTAATACAAACACCCGGTAGATGGCGTTGACAGCCACTCGTTTATCAAAACAATAATTAACTAAATAGCAACACCTTATTTAGTATTAACAGTAAACTTATGGACCGAAAGAAATTCCAAGAATTTCTGTCTATTTCAAACCAAACTGATGAAAAGGGACTCAAGATCATTCGATTTAAAGATTCAGTTGCTTGACATGTGTCGCATAGAGTTGTTTTGATTTGATTAATGACTAGGTTCTGTCAGCGGCTTCGCCGGCATGATAGGTTTAGTAGTACATTTCATCGCTTTAGGGGGCGAATTTATGAAAATCCTCTCTTATTGCTCGAATACGTCATAAAGGGAAACCATACCAACATAAAGTGTGCAAAATTTCACGCTCCTAGTCTCAGTTTTGGCTGTGCGTTGATATGTCAGTCAGTCAGTTTCTCCTTATATATATATATATACTTTGTATATATATACCTATTTTGTGCGCTTTATCCCACTTCTTGTAGAACTTTTTTTTTTTTAATTATTAGTGATAGGCTCGCCTTTGACCACCATCAAATGATGTGGTCGATGATTGAGCTCGCTTGCCTAGAAGTAGCTTATTCACTCTTGACTTAAAGATCCCTGAGTTGTAGCTGTCCGGAAACACAGACTCCGGCAAGGAATTCCACTCCTTGGCTGTATGCACAATAAATGTGTTCTCAAAACGCTTTGTGCTTATGAGTGGGATGTCTTGCATGTACCGGTCGCAAAACGCCATACGTCTTATAGTGGTTCGATGATGGAACGGACTTGGCGTAATCAGATTGTGCAATTCCAGTGTACACTCCCCGAAATGTCTTCTAATAAGTAATCTTCATAATAAGATTAATAAAATAAATTTGGTGGTATCCGAATAGTCAGTGAAAAAATATTGAAAATAAAATGTGTCGATTCGGACACTGTGTCCGAATATATTGTGTCCAAATCGTCAGTAACTCAAACAAACCAACCCAAAAACCCAATCTGTTCAGTCAAAAGTACTTTTGACTGAACAGATTGGTCAAAAGTGGTTTTGACTGAAGATTATTGGTTATCAGTACTTTTAACTGCAAATTTCCGGTTATAAGTACTTTTGACTGAAGCTCTTCGTCAAAAGTAGTTTTAACTGTTCATTTCAGTGTGCAGGATCGGTTTCGAAACCAGACCCCTCCTATTTTTGCTTTTCTTCCTTTGGCATACTTCGCACATTGATGAATATACATTAACCATTTCTTTTGTAACATTAGCGTACTTCTTTGCCGTTTCATTCTTAAGTCTTTCGCGACCACCATGCCCTATACAAATATGAGCAGCATCAATAATGTCGTAGATTTCCTCAGCTGGCAAAAAATATTTGACAGGTTCTGTGTTTGTAACTAATTTTTTTATACTACAAACTTCAATGATGTTAAAGCGTTTTAGTCTACTGTACTGTAATGGTATTTTCTTTTCATCAAATTTTGCATTCCACATCCATGGCAAACTTTTCAAAATTTTTATTTTGTCATCACATTGAAATGACTATCTTTCATATCTTCTATCGCTAAAATTCTTTGCAATAAGCGTTCTTTCTTTTCGTAGTCAGTAATTTTTTTCTAATATGAGCACGTTCTCCACTAATAATGAGGAATATAAAAGTTTATGTGGGTGTTTGTCGTTATTTTAGCCGACCACCATAACTTTTTAAGAGTTTTGACTGATACGACCAGTCAAAAGTACTTGTAACCAGTTCCATTGGGCAAAAGTACTTTTAACTGTTATTTTAGTCAAAAGTATTATTGACTAAAGCATACGGTCTAAAGTACTTTTGACTAATTTTGCTAGTCAATACTTTAGGTAGGTACTTTTGACTTGTTAACAGTTTTGACTGCAACATATACATGAAATAGCCACTACTATTTTTGAAGTTGCGTCATTGATGTTATTTATAAACAGTTATGCGCAGTAATTACTGCAACAAAAACCTTTGGTATTAAATCGACGTTAGCATACAATGTGCTGATTAAATTAGTACCTCGTTCGCTAAAGCTAATTTTTGTAGGTAGCAGAAAACTAAGACGTTTCAAAAACTTAATTCACTTGTACCAATAAACTGTTTGATGTATCGCTGTTTTAGCATAAAAACTATTAGATGTATCGCTGTTTTAGCATAAAAACGGTTAGAAATATCGCTGTTTTAGCATTAAATCTGTTAGAAGTATCGCTGTTTTAGCATAAAAATTGTTAGATGTATTGCTGTTTTAGCATAAAAACTGTTAGAAGTATCGCTGTTGTAGCATAAAAACTGTTAGAAGTATCGCTGTTTTAGCATAAAAACAGTTAGAAGTATCGCTATTTTAGCATAAAAAGTGTTATTAGTATCGCGGTTTTAGTATAAAAACTGTTGAAATTATCGCTGTTTTAACATAAAAAACTATTAAAAACATCGCTATTTTAGTTGAAAAAAACTTCGAAGCGTCATTGTTTTAGCATTAATTTTTAAACTGTTACTGTTGCTGTTACTGTACCTATTGCTATTTTAGGAGTGAACGATTTTTTCTAATAATTTAATCCACCATTTTGTATCCAATAGAACTGCTTGCAAATTAATGATTTAAAGTTTAATTTTCGTCTTTTGTATGATTTTTCACCAGCCTTTACGAAAATAATGTCCACATCAAATCAGCGCAAAATCATGAAAACATTTTTCCTTAATAAAAAAAAATTCTTATGCAAACCATAAAATATTATCCGTGAAGATAAATAAATTGGATTAATTAAACAAAAGTATATTGTTTTTTGTTACGATTTTCATTTAATTTTAAATAAACGAATGGTTACTATAGGTACCTAACTTAACTATGGTTATCTAGAAAGCACAAATTATTTAATGTCCCATTTTGTGGCACTGTAGCTCGATCCACCGCGTATGCTAACGATGCTTAACGCGCTCGTGGAGACCAACCCTGGATTGGATTTGTTTGCTGATGAATGGATGACAATATTATTAGAAAGTTTGCGATTCTGTGAGAAGGCAGAGTAAAAGGATTAACGTATTTTAGTATTAACGTCTATTTATTGTACTAAATAAATAAATCTAATAATTAAATGTTTTTTTATATATTCTACAACTATCAAACAACGAGGTGTAGTCCCAAGCTAAGCAGAGCTTGTGTTATGAGTACTAGACAACTGATAAACATACTAATATATTTCTAAATACATACATATATTATAGATAAATTACACCCAGACACAGAACAAATTGTGCTCATCACACAAACATTTGTGCTGGGTGGGAATCGAACCCACGACCTCCGGCATAGCAGTCAGGGTCACTAACCACTAGACCAACAGGCCAGTCAACTGCCTCTTTGTCCTCATTGCCGCGAGTTGACTGCTATTGGTTTTTTCAATAACGAAATATTACTCTGTAGCAGCTCGGAGTTTGGTGATACACCCGCGTCTTGGTAAGTGGTATAGTAAGGCCTAGGCATGTAAAGCCATTGGTCCTGCGTCTGATCACTCTCTGGTCGTGTGGGATTGCCGACCCATCGAACTATGAGAGTAAAGGAAACGAACAGTGAATAGAGAGTGACCCCGCCCCAATACAGGTAGTTTAGAGGGGGGGGGGAGTCACCTCGTGATGACCGAAATTTGATCTGAAAGATTGTTGCTAATAATTGGATACCTAATGTTAGTTACACTAGCTTCTGCCAGCGGCTTCGCCCACGTGAAAATAGGTTTCTCCATACAAACTTCCAACCCCGTTTTACCCCGATAGGGGTTTTTTTTTTAAGGTGGTAAAATCATCTAATGACAAATCCCGCTCTTGGGAGGAGCGCGAGATAGTGTCAGACTTTTACTGACTAAAAACCCACTCCTGTTCCTTCGTTGCCTTCGTCCCAGGGCCCCGGGTTTTGTTTTCACACTACCCATGGCCCCAGTAGGCTTCGACCCTGCTGGGCCCCTACGATTTGCTAACATCACCCTGAGGCGCGCGTGGAACAATACGCGCCGTCGACGACTTGGGCTCGGTCCGGACGGTCGGACGGCGAGCCACCCATTGCTCGCCGTCCGCAAGCCTGCGCCTACGGTGGCCGGAAATCGGGATCGGAATCCCGGCGGCGGTTGGGGCGTGAGGACCGTTGCCGTTGCCTCACGCGATCGGCCGCCTCCTTTGCTAGCATTACTGCTTCGCAGAAGGAGGCGACCGCCTGCCACTCCTCCTCGCTCCGGACCATGGCCTGTACCAAGGCCAGGCGCGAGAGATCGCCGCCGCTGATCGCCCCCACGAGGACACGGCGTTGCTCTTCCCAAGCGGGACACACCTCCACCGTGTGTTCCACCGTGTCCTCCGGGCGGTCCACACAGTGGCGACCCCCGGGCGTCGCTTCCGCACGAATTCGGTGCAGGAACTTCCCGAACTTCCCGTGTTCGGTGAGAACCTGCGTCATACCCCGACAGGGGTGGAGTTTCGTATAATCCGTTCTTAGCGGATGTCTACCCTTTATGGAACCTACCTGCCAAATTTTAAGTTTGTAGGTGTTATAGTTTCTGAGATTTCGTGATTAATCAGTGGGTGGTATTTCGCTTTTATTATAATTAAAGAAGAAGATAGGGCCTTGTAGTTCCGTTATTACCTGATAAACTAAAAAATAGACATAGTACAATTTGGAAAATATTTTAATCCAGCATACCTTGATGTGCACTAGGAAAAGAAAACAGTCATTTTGTTTTTCATTAGAATGTAGATGTAATGTTATTGCAGTAATTGTCAGCAAATAGAGTCGAGTCTTCCTTCTCAAGCTTTGCTTAAGAAATCGATACTAAAATATAATTCTCAACTCCATTTTACCTAGATTGTCGCATGTTTCAATTATTTAAGTAATGGAATAAAACTACAGCAATATTACAACATAATATCTAATAAGAATCAATTAGCAATTAAAATAGCAACAGAACTTCAATTGAAAAAAATCACCCCAAGAACTCAACATTTTGACTGTCCTGTGGGTCTAGTGGTTAGTGGCCCTGACAGCTATGACAGAAGGTGTGGGTTCGATTCCCACCTAAGAGAAAAGTCTGGACGTAATTTGGGTATTGTATTGTAATGTATGTATTTAGAAGCATATGAGTATGTTTATCAGTTGTCTAGTCCTCATAGCACAAGCTCTGCTTATTTTGGGACTAGATGACGTTGCGTGAAAGTTGTAAAAAAAGAAAATCCCCCAAAAACTCAATAAATACCTTACCAGCCACATAACTAAATTAATACATAAATATAACCCGCATTAGTGATGCGACACAACCCAATAATCGGATTAAACTACTTCAAACAACTTCGATTCGAACACAACCGATATTGCGACCATCTATGCGTAACCACCGCACGCCAATTAAATGATTTGAACCAATCAGCGGCCCTCATTGCCGTTCGCTATTTGAAATTATACCGTTAATGCTTGATAAGAATACAATTTTTACCATAGCGAATTGTTCCAAGAACCATTAAATCTTTAGGTTTAGTAAGAAATTTGATAGCGTATGTATTGGTACTGAGTCGTAATTTATTATGATTTTAGTTCGATTTATTATCACCATATTTTTTTTTCGACTATGGGAAGTCGTCATGTTACTTCTCCCGCTCTGAGTAGACCGAAAGGAAATGTCAGACATTTACCGACTATAAACCACCCGTGTTCCCTGTTGCCCTTTGTTTTCAAGGCCCACGGTGACTCTTTCTAAAATATACCTACTTCCTTCCTTATATTAAAGAAGTCCCCTTCCGTGTCTCAAACTTAAAAAAATTGAACGGATCTTCATACGGTTTTCGCCAATAGACAGAGTAATTAATAGGAAAGGTTGTCGTATATAATACATAGCGTCTGCCAGCGGCTCCGCCCACGTAAAGAAATTGGATATTAGATAGGAACCGAACTCGACGGTCGGACGGCGGACTACCCATTGCTCGCCATCCGCGCGCAAGCCCGCGCCTACGGTGGCTGGAAATCGGGATCGGTATCCCGGCGGCTGGCACGTGAGGGCCGTTCCCTCGCGCGTGCGGCAACCGCATTCGCTAGCGTTACGTACTACTTGCCACTCCTCTTCGTTCCGGACCATGGCCTGTACCCTCTACCGTATCCTCCGGGCGTTTCTTCCTCACGAATCCGGTGCAGCAACGTCCTGAACTTACCATATCCGATGAGGACCTGCATCATGCGGAAGGTAAGGACGCCGTGTTGTCTTTCTAGCCACTCCTCAAAGCGGAGACTAACCGCCATAATTGTGGCGTACCCAAATAACTAGCACGTGTGTCAACTTAATCAAGTCATATAACATCGATAAATAAATGCAGTGTTGCAAGCGTAGCGGCCAGATTAGCGGCAATTATTTGATTGGTCGTCCAATGAAACACTAGACTGCTATCGTATGCAAACCTTTCGATATAGTCACGCTGCATTTGATGTATGACGCGGTATGTACCTACATACTTGGTGGCGACGCTATGGAGTTTTATTTACAAAGTAAAAAGAAATGTTGTGAATATCTACGCAAATATTCACAATGCTTTTCAAGTACCATTTGACAGATAGAGGTCAATGACGTTCTTATTCTTATTTGAATCGTATTTTACTCAAAACAAACCGTAAATAGTCATAAAGCAGCAGCGTTAAATCTAAACAATAAAAAAAAACAGTTATTCTTTAGACAGTTCGTACCTGCTTTCAGTTTCAGGACAGTAACAGCCTCAGACGTCATCTCAACGCTTATTCAGAACAAAGGAATAGGAGGCGTGGCCTACTCGAGGCGATCAACGAAAAGAGAATCGAAACGAAACGGTTGTAACTTGGCTAGGGGGGCAGGACAGTAAATCCGTCATCAACTGACTTGAATTACACATCACCTAATCTAACTCTAGCTGTAATCTAACTAACTCATCATATCCCACTGCTGGAGGAAGGCCTCCCTCCCCCTTTTCCACACACGTCTGTCCTCGGCCACTGCTAGCCAGCCCCTCGATAACAATGCATCAGAACTTAGATCAAAGTGGGGTTGAGCCGGAATGTCTGCCGCATGTCAGATGAGCTATGGGCTAAAAGAGGCATTTATTGGGTCCCATTAAACGCAAGGCGACATCGCAGCAGATCAACACGAAGTTGGAGAGATGAGCTTGACTCTTAGCGGAGACATCACCTAGTAACTATTTTGTAGAACATTTTCAGACACTAGTAAATACTCCAGAATGGAATAAGAGAATAGAGCAATGACCTACCAGAATAGGTAATTCAAAACTGCTTACTGATTAATGCAGTTTATTAGTTTTTTTTTTTTTTTGCAATTTTAACTTAGACGGCCTAAAATAAGCAATATGCTTAATATTGCTTATTTTAGGCCGTCTAAGTTAAAATTGCCAATAATTGTATAGGGGCCAATAACTGTCGCGTTACACGTACATCTACCCAGATCTGGTCTGATCTGGTGGGAGAGCTATTTGTAGGTTATAAATCTTATTTGTTCCGTGCGGAAATTGTATCCGCAACACTTAACGCAACTGCCAAACGCTCAATCACTGCACCAACCGTGCTTCTTAAGGCTCCTTTTTTAATTTTAGTAGTTTATGCCTTGATTACTACAACACCACATACCCAATGTACCGCAAATGTTCACCATTACATTTTTAACACCTGTACGGTCCAGACTAAGCGTTTCGCCTCCTCGTCGTTTCACTTCGTCGAAGGGCTGTAATAATGTGCCTACTGCGGTCTTCCCGTCCGTTTATAGTTTAGGTGTCTTGTAGACTAGAGTGAATAGGCTCGTAATAAACTAGTGCGCTTCACCATCAAAGATTTCATCACTGCTTACCATCAGGTGGGATCGCAGTCAAGCTCTAGTTTAAATCAATTAAAGAAAAAATGTCTTTCAAAGTGTATGTGCATCTGCAAGCGAACAGGGCAGTTGGTTGGCAGTTTTGATAGAGTTATGTCAACTGCACAAAAACTGCATCTAAACTGCAGCTTTGCAGCTGGCATGCACAGCATACGCTGTCCGTCGTTTTGTCCCTTAGATTATTATTTTCCAAATGGTTTTTAGTACTACCGTCCTTAAGAGCGCCCAACCCAAGATACATATTCATAAAACGGCTCTTACGTCATTATGACGTGTACATTTTACTCCAAATATTTTGGAAACACAGATATCTTGTGGATATTATTTAGGTTTTTATTGAAATCAAAACATGTGTACCTAACACTAATCGAGTAAAGATCAATGAAAATCTGCTATTATATACGAAGTTTAGCCCTTCATAATGTAGGTACTTATAAATAAATAAAAAATTCTACCGAATTGAGAACCTCCTCCTTTTTTTGAAGTTGGTTAAAAATATAAAAAATATATCTATAGAATAAATAAAAACAATAAATATTTATTATTTATTGTTTTTTGTTATTATTTAAAACACGTATTTCTTGGAACAAGTTTTGTGAAATATTCGAGTAAATGACGGATGTACCTCAGTGAAGCTTGCCGAGAAGGCTGACTCGATACATTTTCTAGAAAATACTGTAAAACATTAGAACGTTTGAATCTATATTCTAATGATAAACATAGTGACTGAGTATCAAAAACGTCGACGTTAAAACGTCAGTCTTCCAAGCAAGAAAAAGGGTTGGAGCTATATAGGATGTATAACTCCATCCCTCTTTTTCGCTGAACTGGACCTTTTTGGTGCTAGCGTGAGACACAAGATGTTACTGTTTCTGTTCTCTAAGTTTCAACTTGTTTTTCTACATTGTGTTTATCTATGCATGTGCGCCAAATAAAATATTTTTCTTTCTTTTGCTTTCTTTTTCTTTCTTTTTCTTTCTTTTTCTTTCTTTTTCTTTCTTTTTCTTTCTTTTTCTTTCTTTTTCTTTCTTTTTCTCTCTTTTTCTTTCTTTTTCTTTCTTTTTCTTTTTTTTCTTTCTTTTTCGCTCGTGCCAAGTGCGAGTTGTATTTACGTTATCGCGATCGAAACGTTTAGCTCTCTGATTGGTTCAGAACTTGGAGCGGATCGCGTTTACGTAAAATATACTTGTACTAAGCACAGACACTAGCTACATGCATAAATAGTACGAAGCGACACGAAAACAAGTGCGAGTCGGACTAGCGCACGAAGGGTTCCGTACCGTCCGTAGTAAAAAACGGCAAAAAAATCACGCTTGTTGTATGGGAGCCCCTTAAATATTTATTTTATGCTGTTTTTTTTTCTGTATTTTTTGTTATAACGGCAACAGAAATACATTATCTGTCAAATTTCAACTGTCTAACTATCACGGTTCATGAGATACAGCCTGGTGACAGACAGACGGATAGCGTGTCTTTGTAATAGGGACCCATTTTACCCTTTGGGTGCGGAAACCTAAAAAAGCCTGGGTTTAGCAGCATACTAGCAGTCTTCTCATGCTACTTTTCAAGGAGACTGCTACACTACAGTAGCTATTGACAAACTGCACGTTGCTGATAATGACTGTTTGATTGGCGAGCAACCAATCGCAATAGAGTTTGTTATCCTACGCACATAATTGGACACGGTTACGCTACGTTATACCGTGTACCTATTATGTACGTGGTCGATTCTAGTCGAATTGTTTTGGTAAGAAAGTAGTTTCCGTTTTAAACACTATCATAATATTATTCCCCCTTATAATGTTCCCACTAGTGGGACTCAGAGGCCCACCACGAGCACTTAACGCGATCCATTTCACGACCTAAACTGAACTGTTTAAGGGATGGAGCATTAACATCTGACATTGTGTTATCTATTAACTGAATCTGACATTTTGTTATTTATTGATCTAAATCTGACATTGTATTAACTATTGAACTGAATCTGACTTTGTATTAAAATTACTCGTATTAATTTTAAATTTTAACTTTTTTAAATTGTATTGTAATGTAATGTAACTATGGGTATTCCAAACCTGAAATAAATGAATTAATTATTGTTTATTATTATTATGTATTTTTAATTAAGCAACATTATTTTTAGTATATGCGATACCTGAATATAGTTTGTTCAGAATTGGTAACTGAATCGATTCCAATAATTTTTACAACATGTTATATTTTTTCCCATAAATACTTTAAAAAAAACTTTAAAAAAAAAGTCACAACTTGGACACCATCGACACTAAGTACAACAAAGGACACGGCAGGTCACAGAGGATTTTAGGTGCCAGCACACAGCTGTGTGATTCGGGAAGCATGTAAAGCGCCCCGTGGTCCCGTTAACAGTCGCTACGGTTAGTCAGATGGCAGAAAATCTGACCAGTCAGTCTATGTAAGGAGCATAGTGTTGCCCAGTAACTGGGTTGTGAAAATACAGGTTACAGCCATATCCAGTTTGATTGGAAGCCGATCCCTAGTTGGGAAATGGTTAAGGATCATCAAGCAACTAATCAACCAACAAATTCTTTGCGCTCTAGTATCCATATTCGTCTACTCATATAAAACTCCTTAAAAACACACGTAAAGCCATATGTTCCACTTCAACATAGCTATGTCATATCACAGTAAATTATATCAAACTGTCGACATAACGAAGTGGCTTCGGTCTGAGAATTTTTACGATACGACAGTTATGGTATGGATTTATGAGGTATCTATTAAATTAGCTAACGATACCTTAGAAATAATCACTAATAATAGTTAGGCGAAAGTTTGTGTGTATATTTTGTATGTTTGTTCGAACAGCTGAATGGATTTAGATATAATTTGCCACACTGCACGGCAATAATAATAAACCCATTTTATTCTATAACCCTTAAATTTTACACTTCAAATGTTGTTAGTATTTTTTTTTTCTTGTTCTTAAACTTAAGATCCAGTGTTATTATATGAATCTAGTTAATCTAGGTAATGGACCCATTTTGGGTATAGCTCTCCCCCAACCTTTTCCACCTTTTCCTGTCCTTGGCCTGGTCTATCCAGTCTCTCCCCACCGCCTCCTCGATGTCGTCTGCCCATCGCTGCTTTGGCCTACAGGCTGATGGTCCCTTCTATTTAGTGGTTTCTATTTTTCCACCTTCTGTCTGTGTAGCGTGCGATGTGATCAGCCCATTGTCACTTTAATTTCAGTGCGTGTCTCAATGCATCCGCAATCTTTGTTTTCTGTTTTATGTACTCGCTTCGTACTTTATGTATTTTATATACTACGGATTCAGTAAAAAAAATACAATAAGTCTCGGAATGTGCGTTTTATCCTGGAAGTATGTTCCTTTGAGATAATTTTCTACTTTCATTGTGTGTGTATGTTTTTCTTTACGCTCGAACAGTTCAATGGATTTCGATGAAATTTGGCACACGTGTAGGTAAACCATGTCCTGGAATAGCACATAGAATACTTTTTATCCCGAGAGTCTGTTGCCTTGACATAATTTTCTAATTTCACACGGGCGAAGTCACTGGCAGAAGCTAGTGTAGCTATAAAGCTGATCGATGTGATTCCTGGAAAAAAGGTCCACTCAGTCGTCAGGTATCTTTTACAAAACTTCCTGTTTTCATGAATGGACGAGAACAAAAACTCCATACAGGTTCCTTCCACTAACGAGTGTGAACGGGGACAAAACATTAATGTACGTGTACTGCGCACTGAGTTGGAATTAAATATAATATTCCACAACTTTCACACAACGTCGTCTAGTCCCAAAATAAGCAGAGCTTGTAGTATTAGACAACTGATAAGCATAATGATGTTTCTAAAGGTCTTTAGGTCAAGAGTGAATAGGCTACTTCTAGGCAAGCGTGCTGCATCGTCGACCACATCATCGCTTACCATCAGGTGAGATGGTGGTCAAACGCATTTTATACGTTGTAAACTATACCCAGACACAGAACAAATGATCGTGCTCATAAAACAAACATTTGTCTTGGATGGGAATCGAACCCACGACCTCCCGCATAGCAATCAGGGCCACTAACCACTGGACCAACAGGCCAGTCAGTAAATAAGAAAGCAAGAAAAGCGGCTGAATAACTCTATTTTACATGGAGCGACTAGTATCAGACCTCCAAAACCCAGTTACTGGGCAATACGATACTCCTTGGATAGACTGATGGCCAGACTTTCTGACATCTGACTACCTGTAACGGCTGTCAAAGATCTAGAAATGACAACTGAAAACAACGGCTTTACGTGCTTTCCGAGGCTAGAGGTGTCAGAATTGTCCTAGATAAAGTTAGAAAAGTACATATGGATATAAAAATTGATACATGCTCGGTTTTGAACCCGCAACCTCATGCGCAGGCGGGTGCCTAATACTGGAAGCGCCGGCGTGCCCAATTTGACCCATTTCAATATTCTTCCTGCTCTAGTTAATGTTATGTATTATGCGTAGAATCGCAATTTTATACGACTTTTTATAAAATCTCGTGTAAACAGTAAAGTTGTTCATTGCGACTAAGGGCTGCAGTTTTTTTCCACGTGAATCAAACAACGTTTTTCAATACACTTACAAAGACATACATAAACGAAGGTTTACCAGCGACTATTGGTGATTGATGCGAGCACGTGCACTTTTCCACACAAGTGCGAGAAACAATCAATTGCGTACCTAAAAGCGGTGGGATAAGAGCGGGATTGAGTAAGTGTATTGAAACATAATTTTCCAAATTGGTTCATAAATGACGAAGTTCTGAGGTAAAGCCAAAATAAGACAATTCATTAGTTTTTCGTTCTTTTGCGTCAATAAACACACATTAGGAAGCATTTCTTTCGTTATTATCAGGCTTGCTTTTACATTTTCTGCTGAACCAACTCCGATTATGAAGTTGCCAAGACCATCAAAATCTGTAAATAAGTCTAAAATATTTAGCTACTTAATTGATATCGATAATTTATCTATTATCTCAATTATTATCGGACAACCCGACATACGGCGAGTATCCACCCTTATGTTGTTGAAACCTCTACGGTCCGGACTAAGCGTTTCGCCTCATCGTTTATCGAAAGATTTGGAACAATTTGCCTGCTGCGGTCTTCCCATCCGGTTATAATTTGGGTGTCTTCAAGGCTAGAGTGAAAAGGCTAGGTTATTAATAAACTAGTGCGCCTCACCATCAACGATTGCATCCCTGCTTACCACCAGGTGGGAACGCAGTTAAGCACTGGTTTATATCAAATAAAAAATTATGTCAATTTGCTAGTTATTAAAGGACATAAAAATAATATCTCCGAAGAGTTTCAAATAAAACCAGAACACGTAATTACTCAGAAAAATATCATTTTAATAGACAACAAATTATAATTCCATATAGATTTCCAGCGAATTTTAGAAACTGGCCATTTTAGCGAAATCTTAGCGACTTCCTGCAACACATACACGTAACTGACTAAGTACGACTATTAAGTAAATTATATCAATTTCTTGTAATCAATATTTACTAAATATGGGACCAATTCATGGGGTGTAACTTGCTGTCAAGTCGAGTTACCTATTAGGTCCAGTTGATAGAAATCGGTATGTAGTTAAAGCTATGCAATTATAGATGCCAGTTCAGTTGCTGGAATCTGTCGGTAATGTTGAAAAATACGCTCGAATCGTGTGAACGGTGCCTAGTTTTGTTTTGGTATCGCGTGGGAAATTTGTTTAAAAGCAATTAGGAATTTGTGAGTTGTGCGTTCTAAATGGCATATCTCTGAAATCTAGCTCTGTCCAGTTGGGGATAAGCTTTTCTTATGTGTCTCATCTTGAACTTGTCATCTTGTTTTGACTGGCGTGTTGGTCTAGTAATTAGTGACCCTGACTGCAATGCCGGAGGTCGTGGGTTCGATTCCCACCCAGGACAAATGTTTGTGTGATGAACACGATCATTTGTTCTGTGTCTGGGTAAAATTTATCTATAATATGTATGTATTAAGAAATATATAAGTATGTTTATCACTTGTCTAGTACCCATAACACAAGCTCTGCTTAGCTTGGGACTAGACGGCATTGAGTGATAGTTGTGTGAATATTATTTATTTTATTTTCTATTGTGATAGCAGAGTTTCTCTTGCCATTAACTTCTTTCTTCTTTTCTCTTTCTGTATAAAATCCATTTAAAATTGTATTGTGCTAAGGCCATGGGGAAAGTATGAAAGGGATACTCGTGGTCCTAGAACGCCAAATGCAACTGAAGGATCATAGGTGTGGTTTTAGTCAGCAAAAAAACCGCTACACCCTCTCACCCCACCCTAGAGCGAAAGAAGTCATTATATGATTTCCCATTCCCACTTAAAAAATTAAAACCTATGTAACTTTCTCTTAAATCTAATTCAACTGAAAAACTTTATTTTTTCACAAATAAATCAGAAGCTTGTTTCGGGAGTAGGTAACATTAACGGTAACAATAAGAGTTTTTCCCTTATTTTCGATCATCATTGAAATACATATCTCCATCATCTTCAAGAAATCAAAAAACAAACTAAAATCCACGGTCGCAATATTTTCCATAAAAGGTACAAAGTCACAGTGATCTTGAACTACTCCCGACCATCGGAAACCACCTGACCGCTATTAAGGTAATAGATGAAACCGATTGCCGTATTAGGGCATAAAACTTGAATTCATTGAATAAATTGTAGACTATACTTAACTGAATGTGTAATTTGATGATTCCTCGCCCTCAACACTTTCGTAAATTGTGTTTATATTGTGTTACATCTAGTCTATACTGTCCTGCTGCAGGACGATATCTCGATGAATTCCGTTTCCGGCCCTGTACCACTTTTTACCAATTCCCAAATAGAACATCCTAGTTGTCCGGTCATCTCCTTTATGGTCTCCTAAGTCGTCGTCGTCCCGATTACCTTCATGGTCTACCTCGACCCCCTCGTGCGATTTCAGCCCCCCTAGCCAAGTTACAACCGTTTAGTTTCGATTCTCTTTTCTTTGATCGTCTCGTATCGGCCACGCCTCCTATTCCTTTGTTCTGGCCACGTGACAGAGTGTTGAGATGACGTCAGAACAAAGGAATCAGAGGCGTGGCCGACTCGTAGTGATCGACGAAAACAGAATCGAAACGAAACGGTTGTAACTTGGCTAGGGAGGCAGGGTTCTCTTAGAATAGAATCTATAAACGAGACACGCTTATGTTTAACAAACGACACTTTATTTTCATCATCATCTTGGTACCATACTAGGCGCAAATACCATTTCCATTATTACGACTTTCTATTAAGTATACAAGTACATATATTGAACTTATCACTCCCTCAGTGAAAATACTATGAAGAAATGCGAAGTTGTCGTCTCTGAAAATGGCAAAAGGTCAGTTACCATGAACCGCCATTACGTGCATACGTCTCCTGTAATGACTGACACCCAATTAAATGTGCCTGATAACCCCCAAGAACTTTAAAACCTAAAGACCAGTGGCCTTTCATTATCAGCAGTTTAATGTTAGGAGGAAATCTTTTTGCCATAGGTATAAATCGTAGGAAACGTTGTGAAAATCGTTATAAATAAATTGATCATCGTCTTGATGCGCATTTTAATTTAGCCACACATAAATAAGCATTTCGACGTATACTATAAATTATATTACACTTGAAACCAGTCTAGACACGTACTATTAAGTATTCCGTGATCTAGTCAGTTTATCAGAATAAACAAGGTTTCATTTATGCCACGATCATCACTAACATTTCCCATCTGTCCACATGAATCCGTCCACTTTGCAAGAAATTGGTCCTTCGAGCCGGATACCTTGCTGAATATAAGGTGCCGCTGTATGATTTTATCTACGCCTAGATAAATGCAACTGTCCACCAGATTTAACACCGTATAGTTACTTCTTCTAAGGGCCCAGGAAAAATGGATTGGTCTGTTCTTAAGTATCAATCGATTAAGGATGCTCTACGGTTATTCGAATTCAACTGGTTTTTAGTTATACAGCATTTATATAAGAAATAAAATACCAGCCCGCCCCCCATAGCGAGATATTGAAATTCACCAATTAAAGTGAACAGTAAAGCTTAATAAATTTCAACAAAAAAACGTCCGCCATGTTTCCGCATCGGGAGCATCATTACCGTATTTATTAGTTGCAGCATTAACCCGTCCTTAACACTCAGCTGTAATGGTAACCGAAAAACGTTTAAAGTGGTATGTGAATTGTGCCCAAATGCGTCCACACGCCGACAATATTAAATAAATAATTACACATTTGTCAGATACTCCTAAAAAGCGAAATGTCCGCGTCGGACTGGTCGCCATATTTGGTGCGCTGTGGCGGCCGCGCGCATGTGCAGGTGAGCGCCAATTACCGGGGAGCGCAAAAAGCGCGCGCGGACAAATTGTGAAATTGTAAACGTGTGCTCTTTTGAGCTTAGCCAACCACCAACCTCCGAGGTTCTGACCTATTAACGCAAGATGGATGACGTTTTGTTGTCAAAGAATTTACCGGCTGAGTTCTGGTTTCAGACTGAGAAATCATTTTGCATTTTTAACTAGCTTTACAGTTTTCTTTCTCATTTTGATTAAGAAAGTATAGTCTAAATTGAAGCTTAAAAGTACTACCTAAAGCGCAGTCATTTTCAAACTGCATACAAAAGAAAGTGATGCGCAGACACAATGAAGCATTTTAGCGATCTACTAAAAGTCTTTATATCTATATCTAGTCTAGTCTAGTATCTAGTATATATATATAAAAATGAATAGCTGTTCGTTAGTCTCGCTAAACTGAAAAACGACTGGACCGATTTGACAAATTTTGGTTTTGAAATGTTCGAGATGGTCCAGGGAAGGTTTAAACGGTGAGAAAAAATTAAAAGCACTACGAAAAAATCCGAATACAACGCCATCTCTAATTAAAATGTTATTATAAAATGAATTATGCTATTCTGGTAATGCCAGTAGATGGCGTTATCCTTAATATTAGGCGGTACGAAGTTCGCCGGGTCAGTTAGTTTCATTATAAAATTAAAAGTCTTTAACGGTCAAACATTGCTTGTAAAATAATCTGACAAACAATCGAATGATTGCTTGTAATGTTAGTCCAGTTTATAATCGATAAAGATGAAGATCCTCCTAAAACTGTTTCAGGAGGATCTTCGTAGTTCTTAGCTGTACTTTTGAACATTTAGCATTTATCCAGAGGAATCACATAGTACGTTTCTGATTCAGTTTTCTGCAGTTTAACATATACTTTTGCGTATTATAAAACTTACGATTCTCCTGCAATCCCCATTTTATAGGTATATGTTTAAGATTACAATCAACCTGTACATTCACCTATTCAAAATCAATAATACAAGGTTCTTGAAACATGATTGAATCGGACACAAGTTGCTAGCTTGTCGCTCTCCTACCGGTTGCATTTCGGGAAGTGTGCGTTGGAACTGCAAAGCCTGATTCCGCCAAGCCCGTTCCATCATCGGATCACCAAGTATATGGCGATGTGCCACCGGTACATGGAAGACACTCCACCTATATGCACAAAACGTTTTGGGATCACATTCATTGTGCGTACAGTTAAAGAGTGGAATTCCCTGCCGAAGTCTGTGTTTCCTGATAGCTACAACCTGGGGATCTTAAGGTCAAGAGTGTAGGTAACACGAGTGCGCTCCGTCGTCTACCACATTGTCGCTTCCCATCAGATGAGTTAGTGGTCAAGTCGCAAGTCTAACAACAATAAAAAAAAATTGCGTCTATTTACCAAAACACTGTTTTATTTTACCACGTGTTTAGGGCGTGGGATTATTCGAAAGAGTTATCGCGGCCCTATAACGTAAAGGGCAACTGAAGGAACACAAGTGGGTTTTAGTCTGTAGAATTCTGTCACTTCCTTTCGCTCCTCAGCTATTTTACTCAACGGTAGGTATGTCTACTCACATTCCGTAATCAACATTTCTTGACTGAAACAAGGCCAAAATAAAAATAAAAACTGGGTAAGTGCGAGTCGGACTCGCGCCCTGAGGGTTCCGTACAAACTCATCTATGAAAATAGTTCATTTCCCGTATCTCTCGAAGATTTTTCCGAATCGCAATTTTTTTTTGTCACGTAACTTAAAAATACTGTTTTCAGAGTTATTCCTATACCTATGCTATAAGACCTTGCTTTATGCCAAATTTCAGGATTCTGGGTCAACGGGAAGTACCCTATGAATTTTGATTCCCTAGAGAATGTCGAAATATACATTTTTTGCGACATAAATGGCCGTACCTTTTTTTCGTAAACTTATAAGTTTGATTTTTTCATAGCTTCAAGGGACCGCAGACCGAGTATATGGTTTTAATTTCAACTCGATACCTCCACGCGTTCCCGAGATGAAGGGTCTTGACAGACAGACAGACAGACGGACAACAAAGTGATCCTATAAAGGTACCGTTTTTTCCTTTTGTGGTAAGGAACCCTAAAAAGAACACCTAGATATTTCCCTTACAAATAATAAGTACCTTTATGTGAGGTATGTAATTGTTTTTAATGTTCGGACATACTGCTGGTTGACAAAATAAAAATACCATTAACTTTAATATCTTTAATCGACGTAATTAGCAGCTGAGACAATCAAAAGAATATAAAGTAAATGTATGTTTGCGTCATTTTCTCTTTAAACCTTCGAGCTGACCGTGGTTGGTATATTTAGATTATTATCACACTAAAGCGAAAGTCTGTATGTTTGTGTGTGTATGTTTGTTACACATTCACGCTCAAACCGCTGAACGGATTAGGATGAAATTTGGCACACGGATAGACCACGTATGTATATTCCCTCTTGTGATTATTTTCTACTTTCTCGCGGGCAAAGCCGGTAATGAATTTTATTGAACATACCATATGCATAATCTGCCGTATTTCTTAACTTAATCTGTTTTACTTCCCACAGCTGGGATTAAGGCCTAAAGGACTAAGCCATCTGACCACATGACTTCGAAGTTTTTGGCTTTACAAAATGCTGGTTTCCTCACAATGGTCGCCCTTCACAGTTTTGAGAGCAGTAGAGATGAAATAATAATAAAAAATCATATCATCTCTTATATTGACATCACAATTAATAAACTAAAACGTAAAAAATAATAATGTCCGATTTTAATTTAATTAAAAATCCGGCCAGACTAAATTAAATTAAAACAAGAAAAAATTAGATTACATCAATTCAAATTAAATTCAATGACAATAAATAATGAATTACCTACATCGATCATTACTAATTAAAATACATTATAATTAATATGATTATGAACGTAAATTAATCAAACCGGACCGGGTCATTATGGCGACACTTGGGGGAGGGGATACTAACCTTTGCCCGCGGCTTCGCCCGCGTACATAAAATATAGCCTATGTCACTCAAGAATAAAGCAGCTTTCCATTGGTGAAAAAAAAATTAGCAAGCGGACCAGCAGGCCTATCCAAGTTACAACCGTTTCGTTTTGAATCACTTTCTACAGTCGGTAACGCCTCCGATACCTTTGTTCTGACCACTTGACTTAACGTTGAGATGAAGTCATTCCCATACATTTGAAGTTTTGTTAACTAGCGTTAAATAGTATCAACTTGGCTAAGCCCTCAGTACTTCCAGAGTTTACGTCCTACAAACAAAAAAAAAACACTTTACTTCTCTATAATATTAGTGTAGATTGGACATAGAGATTTTTGTTTCGATTTTTATTGGATAGTTTGTGTTTGTTCTCCACTTCGTCTTACACACTAAAACATTAGGAAGTGGTGACGGGCAGCCATTTTAGTGACAGTTTTTTTTTTTAGTAGGGTTAGTATTAAATAACTTCTCTCTCTCTTTCTCTGGGAGCGAAGAGGCGTATCATACTTCAACTAACTGAAATGCGCGTTCCTTCAGTACGTATTCATTGCGTTTCAGGGCCACGGACCCTCCTTCAAAGGATCCCGCAGCCCTAGTCGGCAAGGGGACAGTCTTCTCTTCTCTTTATGTAAACTTTGAAGTCCAACAAGTACTGGCTCTCAGTCAGATTTCTTTTTTGTTTATTTATTTATTTTTATTCATTTATTTATTTATTTATATTAAGATACTCCAACGACTTATTCACTAATAACATATTACTATTACATATTATTATTATTATGGTGAACTTGTCACTTAAAGGAGGACACAGCTTAGACATAAATCAAAAATTACATACAATTAGTGATAGTGCTTTTAAAAGCATAAACTAATTATTATTTTATGTTACAAATTGAAATAAATATTTTTAAAGTTGAGTCGCAGTAACATTATGACTTCGTTACCGTGGTCTATCTCGACAGAATCGTGCATTTTACCGTAATTAATAGAAGTCTGTGGCTCTCATAGAGAATATATAGCTTTTCAACACTAGCGACCCGCATTATGCGTGTTACAAATATTTAGAATTCTCGGCTTATCTTTACTATAATATGCATGTATTATATACCTAAACCTTCCTCATGGATCACTCTGTCTATTAAAGATAACCACAAGAAAAACCGTTTAGTAGTTTTTAAGTTTATTGCGGTCAGACAGATGTGTTGTTGCTTTTTAAGAAGTAAAGAAAACTGCAATACTGACAAAGATCAATGGAATGAAGTATGGCCGGCACATCTAAAATGGACCACATAATAAACGAACCTCTAAAATTTAAAACAAAAGTTATAGGCCACATGATGAGAGAGAATTAAGAAAAATGGAACAATTTTTTTTCTGATTGGTACCCCAGTGAAGGGAAACGGAGAAGGGAGAAATAACTGATGAGATGGGAGGATGAGTTAGAACTGACAACGGTCCCAACTGGATGAGAGTGGCTTGTGATAGGGTACAGTGGAAGCAGCTTGCTTAATTCAGCAGCCTCCTGGCAACGTCCTCCTTTGCCAAACACAGGTGCATATAAAGTTAATTCAAAATAATAAGGCTTTTATTTTTGGATTCGATTTTGGCCAAGGTTACAAATATAACCCGAAGAATCGCCTAACTTAAGTGGCAATGGATAGGGCACATTGCTCGCAGAGCAAATGGTTGATGGGAACGAAAGGTTTTGGAGTGGCGCCCACGCACTAGAAGACAGCTTTGGTAGGCTTCCTATAAGGTAGTGGACGCGGGAATCTGGTGGATGTGAGACGCGCAGGACCAGACGTTACGTATGGCGACGCTTAGGGGAGGCCTATGGCTGAAATTATGATATTTTGGAGCTACTTCGTCTTTCTCGCTAACACTAGGAAGTAAGAAAGGATTTCACAAAACTCCCCTAAAGGGATGAAACGGTAATCAAAAGTTTGTATGGAAAAATCTACTTACAAGCTGGCGAAGTTAGTTTTCTATAAAATCCAAATGCCGTTAAAACACAACCCTTTAAAAGTATACTCGATCGACCAGCCTACTGCTAACAAGACACATTTTTCATGTAATCTCCTCAGATCAGTATCTAGATGCTTCAATCTATCAGAAAGTCCAATTTAAACTGCAACCTCATCAGTACATCAAACATTAAAAACGAAAGAAATATCTACAAAACGAAATGCGTACTCAAACACGCATCCTGTATAACATCATCTAGTACAATTTTATTAGAGGTAATCGCAAACCGATACTAAAATGACAGGTAAAATGGAACTGCACAATTTTCTCTCACACGGCAGGTCAAAGCAAAGATATTCGCTGCAATTCTGCGAATATTTTTTATGTCTTAATTATCTTGAACATGGAGAATCGTAAAAACCGCCACCCCTTCTGTAGCAGCAGCCTGTGATTAACAAACAATAACCTTATAATAAATTATAATTAATATTTTCTGGATAAACAATTTCATACTCCGTCATCTTATAATGGCTGCCGTTGGTTTTATAGCCCGACAGAGTGGAATTGGGAGTGCCATTTAAATTACTTGGATTAAGATGTTGAATGTGTTCTGTAATAACGCTATCATTGTTTATTTTCCATCGGATTTGATGAACACCGATATGAAACATAAAAACTGCTTCCAATCAAGATTCATCTTTTTTATGGTACCGTACCTCAAAAGAAAAAAAACGGAACCCTTATAGGATCACTTTCCTGTCCGTTCGTCTGTCTGTCTGTATGTCTGTCAAGACCCTTTATCTCGGGAACGCGTGGAGGTATCGAGTTAAATTATAACCATATACTCAGGTCTGCAGTGCACCCCTTGGCACTCCAATGTCGCACATACCTACCTTTTTTTTTAAGTGGCAAATCATCCAATGACTTCTCCCGCTCTAAAGTGGAGCAAGAGGTCGTGTCAGACTTTTACTAACTAAAATCACTCCTTCAGGTGCCTTTTTAATTCTAGGACTACGGGTTTACTTTTCAGAAATTTCTCGTAGCCCACAATTGCTGACAACCCTTTGAGGCGCGCGTGGAACACTACGCGCCGTGTCGAGGGCTCGGGCTCTGTCCTTACCGGACGGTCAGATGGCGAACTACCCATTGCTCGTCGTTGCTACGGTGGCCAGGGATCGTCCTGCAACTATCGGCGTCTGACCCACATATCTGTCCAAAATTCCAAGCGAATGCTTTTTACTGTGTAACATTTTATCTAAAAACCTTGCACACTTATCCCAAAGTCATTGAACCGTCAGTCACATTAACTTCAACTCATCATCATCATCATTTCAGCCGAAAAACGTCCACATTGGGCTCCCCCAAGTGTCACCATAACGACCGGTCATGTGCGCTTCGCATCCATCGGATTCCCGCGTCCTTCACCAGATCATCGGTCTACCTTGTAGAAGGCCTTCCATCGCTGCGTCTTCCGGTACGTGGTCGTAACTCCAGAACCTTTCGCCCCCATTGACTCTCTGTTCTGCGAGTAATGTGCCCTGCCAACTTCAACTATTGTTTTAATTTTCCTTCCATTATTAGTTCATAAACAGCACATCCTAATTTAGCTTAGATGTAATTGCATCGTTCATACTAATAGATACTTTATTGTTATGCCGAGCCTTATAGGTCCAAGTGATGACATATTAATTGTCCTATAGTCCGACTATACCAATGGTTCTCAACATGTACACGGACCACTTGAGGTCCACAAGACCTAAAATATGGTCCATGAAAGATTTCAAATTTCAAAACTAATTTTAAGTTTCTATCAGAAATGTTGTATTATTAAGACAATGCTCGATACTTTTAATTTTGAAGCTATTCTACAAGTTTTGAGTTTATGATATGAGTACTAAAGACCAAATGCAATTTTTATACGTTTATAATTAGCGCAAGTATGATCGTGTATAGAGTATTGCTCTTATCTTTGGGATGGGACTACCAAATACCAGTTTGATGCACTAGAGTCTATTGAGTTGAGCATCGTGCCAACATAATCATTGGCAATGAAACACTAGTCGAGTCAAAACTTCAAAGTCTTGAGCATCGACGCCGAGTTGCTACACTGTCGGTTTTCTATCGTTTAAATTTCGGGGAGTGTGCATTGCAATTGCAATTTAATTCAGCCAAGCCCGTTTAATCGTCGGACCACTAAATGTGCGGCGTACACCACCATACCCATACGTACAAAGCGTTTTGGGAAAACATTTATTGTTCGTACCGTTAAGGAGTGGAATTAAGGGTCTTTAAGTCAAGAGTGAATAGGGATTATCGCTTACCATCAGGTGAGATAGTGATCAACCGGCAGCTTTACCATAATAAAAAAAAACTATATAGGTATATACATAAACCTTCCTTTCCTTGTTTTTACCATGTAAGTATCTAAAGACGTTTTTGAGATAAAAAGTTTATTCGTTCCATATCCTTTTCGTTTTCTTATCCCTATTAATAACAAATAAATCAAAGTTTTTTTTTTATACAAAATGCAATTATATCAACCGTAACGATTCACGAGGCTAAATTGTCTGGGATTGCCCACGTAACATATTGGTAGGCCCATGTCAATTCCAGTAAACCGTACTGGGCCCGGTTAGTGGGTTAGGCCCCTTCTCCTAGAGAGGAGGTTTCAGTCCCAGCTGTGAGAAAAATGTCAATCCTTTAATTTTTTTTACTTTTGGTTGATAAAATGTCACTTAGTCTCGAGGCTCAGGTTAAATAAAGATTGAGAACCACTGGACTATAGGACCAACGAAGTAATTGTCCGCCATTCATTCATTCACTCCCAATCCGGCCCTGTGCCCACGTCTTGAGCGCGGTAATTAGTGAACGACGCGTCTTGACTCGAGCCGAAGTCATTCAATTCAAAATTATGCAACTTACATCCATTATCTTTTTACAACCAACCTTTTTAATGACGATTCGAGACTATGACAGCTCGTAACTGCCATTTAATTTTCGTTACCTACACTTAATTGGTGTACTGCATATATCGGGAACAATAAAATGCGTTTGACCAGTATTCTGTGGCACGACTCGATCGAGCGTGAAATTTTTTGCACTGAATCCTGTTTTGTATGCATCTTATCATTACTGACATTTTATAGTGAGGAGAATGTGATAATATGAGCTATTAAGTGCGCCATAATCATCGATTAGATATTTTTAATTAGCTGTGGTGATAAGTGGATTGTGGCAGCATTAGGCTTATATCATAAGTATAAGCATAATCAGCCTTTTAATGTTCCCAATGCTGGGACTCTGGTCTCCTGTCTAGGTGAGAAAATGGACCGTAATCCACCACGCGAGCTGGTGCGAGTTGGTGAATGTCACATGTTTACGAATTTTTAGTTCTAAGACATCTAAGTCTCCTCATGTATTTTTCCTTCACCCTTTTGAGCTAGCGATGGTGTAATAAACACAAAATAAAAGGCCAGCCAGGGTTTTATCACCACCTACAACTCCTAAGTCAGGGTTTACTACCACCAGGTCACCACTGCTCAGGCCGTTAGAGTTGCGTTAAGACAACTTTATATTAACACTTATATTAATTCATATTTATTACATTTACATAGGTTAAAGAGACCATCAACCGTTATCTTGATTGGCAATAAACAAACTTACTCACTTTTTACCAAGTTCAAATTCGATGCGATCGAATGCTTTATTAAAGTCAATATCCCAGTTTTTACTCATCAAACGTCCCATTTATGTGAATAACTCGTTAAGAACGCCCTTAGCCTTTTGATAATATGCTCCATTTGGAAAACACTCCATAAAATGCTGTATTTAATCCCATAATTGTTCAGTTTTCCAAGAATTGTTAGAAAAACATTCTTATTGAACGGGCTGGTGGTGCATCAATAATGCTTATTTACCGGAAAATAGCTAGAGATCGCATTTTCTTGCTAATTAGTCGGGCGTGTTGGTAATTTAGAAGTGATTACTGATGGATGGCTAACACGCTGACGTGCCATGAATTCTGCGTGTCATATTATCCACAGATATTACCTACATTGTAGCTTCAATACATCTGACACTCAATGCGCAGAAAATATAATTGTTCCGTCCATTAAACTGTCCTATTGTTCTACTTGAAGGAAATGTTGATACAAACACCTCCTAATGAAATTAATAGAAACATTAGTACCTACTATCCAACTCGCATTTTAATTAGAAACCGGCACCGCGGAACACATTTAATAAATTGCTAATACATTTACACACAAGTGGGGAATAAATAAGTATAAAAATTAACAAGCAACATTGTTGCTGCCGACTACACAATTGTTACATACACACACAACAAAGAGAAAAACACAATACTGAAAAACTGTTAGTTTAACAAAATGCGCTTATCGGCTTCCAGAGCATTTATTCAGCAGAAAAACAAGCGAACACAAAGTAATTTATTCAATAACAAACAGAGATTACAACAATCCAATTAAATGGCGACATTGACAACTAAATCCTATTAAGTAGCCCAAACGGCGCGCTTAATTGGCGGCCATTACACAAAATGGTCTATGGTCTGTCATCGCTGCACAAAATGGCGCGCGCGGGAAAATAAATACGTTTAGAGATGGATATTATATCTTCATTAACGTTCGGTAGCGAGCATTGATATGTCTGCAGGTGGGGGCTATTGAAATTGTTGTATTTTATCACCGGAGCGCCGCGGATAGGCATTCAGGGGATAGTCTTCTTATTGCCTTCTGTACGTATTGAGTCGTTGAAGGTCGACGCGGAGAAAGTTTTTTTTTTGCTATTTTGAAGTTAATGTTTATTATGATGATGATTGGCGTAGAAAAATACAAGTAGTTATACTTTGTACATTATTATTATTCCGTCATTCGCTCATCAATTTATTCTAATATATTTTGGCTCGACTTTTCTAAAATTACCCACGGCTATATGATGGACTGTCTAATGATCAGGTGTTTGCCTCAGTAGTCCGCTGGATGCAAGCACAAGACCAGTCGATAGGGCAATGAGTAGGGGAGGCTGATACCCTGCAGTGGACATATTTACACTGAAATTATGGTCAATAATGAAGTGATGACCTGTTTTTTTTTTTTTTTTTTTTCATTGATATAAACTAGAGCTTGATTGCGATCCCACCTGATGGTAAGCAGTGATGCAATCATTGATGGTGAGGCGCACTAGTTTATTAAGAGCCTATTCACTCTAGCCTTTATTATTTATTTAATTTTTTTCATGTCCTGATTATTACGGTAGTATTTATGTGTGGGCGTAATCTATCTGGTGAAAAACAATTTCGTCAGATAGGGGGAGTAAAATGGCGGTTGATAGATAAGTAACGTATGAGACACGAATGTAAAATAGGTAGATTGGAAGAGAGTCAGAATAATAATGATTTAATCCATTGACTGTTATCAGAATTGCCATCAGCTTTATCTACTTTTTAGGGTTCCGTACCTCAAAAAGAAAAAACGGAACTCTTATAGGATCACTTTGTTGTCCGTCTGTCTGTCTGTCTGCCTGTCTGTCAAGACCTTTATCTTGGGAACACGTAGAGGTATCGAGTTGAAATTAAAACCGTATACTCAAGTCTACGGTTCCTTGAAGCTGTGAAAAAATACAACTTCTGAGTTAACGCAAAAAAAAGATACGGCCATTTATGTCACCAAAAATGTATATTTCGACACTCTAAAGGGTATCAAAATTCATAGGATACTTCCCGTTGACCTAGAATCCTAAAATTTGCCATGAAGCAAGGTCTCATAGCACAAGTAATAAAAAAACTGAAACTGTAAATTTGTAGTTACATCACAAAAAAAAACTTTTTTTGCGATTCGGAAAAATCTTCGTAACTCAACTTGGGAATTGAACTGTTTTCATAGAAAAGATTGTTCGGAACCCTCAGTGCGTGAGTCCGACTCACATTTGCCCGGTTTTTTTAAGGTGAGATACCATCAAATAACTTCCCACACGCTCAAGTGGAGCTAGATTGTTAAAGTTTTACCAACTAAAGTCCACCTGTGTCTCTTCAGCTGCCCTTATGCATACCAGGGCCACGGTAACTGTTTCGAACATTCCCTCAGCTATCTAATTAAACAGTGATTTAAATACTTATAATTTCCTTTCGTAACAAATAATTACTAAATGTTAAATAGTACATTTTTTATTCTACAATGTTTTGTGTGTAAATAGAGGTGTAATGTTAATAAGAAGGTCAACCAATTCCATGCAAATCATCTTCAAAGGAAATTGAAAAATTTACATGCGAATTGATTTTATTACGTATTAAACTATACATAGATGTCTGCAAATTAATATTCATTAATTTAATGTCTAGCTACGTCTTTTTTCAGACATATGATGTCACATCTATTGTAAATTGCGTCAAGAATGACAAGACTATCTACGAGTAAAAAAAGTGTAAGTCAAAATAAAGGTTACTAGTTACTAGCCTAGAATATGATGCGGTAATATGAGCTTCTATGCTCTTCACTTTACAATCTATTGTATAGTGATCCGCAGGTCTTCGTCGGACACGGTTGGAGATTCCTGTTTCGGATTCAGCGCGAAGAAATACCCGGGCGTCACTATTTACGGATCACCTGGAGGACACGGTGGAGCTTACAGTGGAGATCTGCCCCGCTTTTGCGAAGAGCCACCGTGTTGTCTAAAGGGAAATCAGCGGTAGTTACCTCTCGCATTCGGACCTGATCTAGGCTCCAGTATGAAGTGAAAGGGGATGAGAAGCAGTCGCCTCCGTCGGCGAAGCAGTAATGTGACCGAAGAAACGGTGGAAAGCGTGAGGAAGTGTGGCATCTAGCTAAGGATGCCTTGAGTATCAGGAGTCACAGGGCAACTCGGTGTACGTTTTATACTAGATCCCAGAGCGATCTGATATAACTTATTTTCACATGGATGAAACTTTAGGTTCTCAGTAGCGTCTCATGTGCTTTGAACACCTGTGCGTTTGTGGAACTTCTGCTATCCATTTTTAGTTCCCTTTCTCACCTAGTACACGCCCAGGGGCCCCAAGGGGAAGTTCGACAAACGCACAGGTATTCAAAGCACATGAGACGCTACTGACTACTACGGAAGAGCTCAGCACAATGCTCAATGACCTCAGTAGAGCTTCCGAAAGAGTGGGTCTTAAAATGAACATGGACAAAACCAAAGTCATTGTAATTAACCATGTAGCACCCACTCCGATCAAGATCGGAGACTCTGCACTCGAAGTTGTAGACGATTACGTTTACCTTGGACAGACAGTCCAGTTGGGTAGATCTAATTTCGAGAAAGAGGTCAACCGTCGAATCCGACCCGGCTGGGCAGCGTTCGGGAAGCTGCGCGGTGCTTCTCATCCAATATACCACAGTGTCTCAAGACGAAAGTCTATGACCAGTGCGTGTTGCCAGTGATGACATATGGTTCCGAAACGTGGACGCTCACAATGGGCCTCATCAGAAGGCTTAAAGTCACCCAAAGGGCAATGGAAAGGGCTATGCTCGGAGTTTCCTTGCGTGATCGAATCAGAAAGGAAGATATCCGGATAGAGGAGAACCAAGGTTGCCGACATAGCACGAAGAATCGCCAAAATAAAGTGGCAATGGGCGGGGGACATTGCTCGCAGAACGGATGGCCGTTGGGGCCGAACGGTTCTGGAGTGGCGACCGCGTACCGAAAGACGCAGTGTTGAAAGGCCCCCTACAAGGTGGACCGATGACCCGGTGAAGGCGGGAATCCGATGGATGCGAGACGCACAGGATTGTTCGTTATGGCGACAAATGGGGGAGGCCTATGTCCAGCAGTGGACGTCACAAGAGACGTCGCAAGAGTACCTAATCGTTGGTGTACTCCATCGTCGCTCAATCATCGCTTACCATCGGGTGAGATTGTGGTCAAACGCAAGCGTATCTCATTAAATATTATAAAGGTGAAAGTTTGTGAGTGTGTATGTGAATGTTTGTTACTTCTTCACGCTTGAAAAGCTGAACCGATTTCGATGTGACTTGGCACACACATATACCATGTCCTGTTCCACACTTTATATCTTGAGAATATGTTCCCTTTGGACATTTACATTTATAAAATCACAACAGTTCCACAAAATCCCTCAAAAATTCTACTCAACACTATTAAAACTTAATTAAAATTTGAATAAACCGATTGATTCGGGCGTTAATAGGCTCTTTAGCGGCCGGAAGTGAGACAATAGGCCCGGCCATAGTGTGATTATGCAGTCCAATGGTTCGATGTTTTAATATTCAAATCGATTTGAGCCGATTCAGCGTCCGATGTTATCCGGCTAATGACCGCATGGGGGTTAATTAATGGTGATAACAGGTCCATAATGTATGCTAAGTTATACTTATGTTTGTTTATCAAAGTTTATATGGCGATGTACTCTTTTGATAGCAGGAATATAAGCAGAATCACCCGTGAAATATTCCCACTGCTAGGTATATATCCCGGGAAGTATTTTGCTTTGGGACAATTTTTCTATTTTCACAAGAGCAAAGAAGCTGGTAGCAGCTAGCAAACACATATTTATGTGTGGTAAATCGGTAGGAGAAGTCCATATCGGCGTCGAGTCGACGATGAAGTGCCTGGGACGCGTCCTCGACAGCCGAGGGGATAACGAGGAGCACTTCCGACGTCTGGCTCCCAAACTAGATCAGACTGGGGCTGCCCTCAAGCGGCTCCTGCCCAACTTAGGGGGTCCAGACACCTCCTGCCGGGTCGTCGACGCGCGATGGCTCGACAGATGTCAACAAACCGTTGGGGGCCCAGCAGGGTCAAAGCCTACTGGGGTTAAATGAAAATGAACCCCGGGCCCTGGAACGCATGGGAAAGAGGGAACATAGGAGTGGGTTTTAGTCAGTAAAAGTCTGACACGCCCTCCCGCCCCGCCCAAGGGCAGGAGAAATCATTGGATGATTTCAAACCTAAAAAATAAATAAATAATGTGTGGTAAATGATAATTAATAAATAGATATTTAGAATAAGTAGGTTTTCTTAAATTACTTAAACTAGTGATTGACTGCAATCCCACCTGATAGTAAGCAGTGATGCAATCGTTGCTTAACTTTAGCCAATAAGGCTAAAGTTAAGCAACGATTGCATCGCCCGGACTGTGGGAGTGTTCGAAAACGTTACCACAGCCTTGGAACGGAAGGAACACAGGAGAGTTTTTGTCAGTAAAATTCTGTCACGCCCTCTCGCTCCACCCAGAGCGTGAGAAGTTATTTGATGATTTACTTTGTAGTTGTTTGGCATTTTACTGAACTGATCGTATTTGGCGCAGCCGTGAGACACTATGTTATTATTTTAAAAAGTTTTATAGTGCTTACCTTACACACTACTCCACGCACCTCTAGATGACGTCGTGTGCCGGCCAGGTTACGCGATGAATACTACGGGGTATATCCCTATGTGAGACCTCCAACCAATAATTATTGGCAGAAGGTCCTGAAAGCCCGTGGAAAGAAATGAAAAGAAAGAAAGAAAATTTATTTGGCACATTTTAAAGCACACAAACAATAACTAGGTAAACACGAAACAAAAACAAGAAGCAAAAAATACAATTTTGTGTCTCACGGCTGCCCCAGAATAGGTCCAGTTCAGCATGAATGCCAGACAACTAGTGTCTGACGCTGGTTTTCAACTGAACCTGTGGTTGTGACGCAACGGATGTAAAAAAGTTTTCATTACTTACTCGTAACCCACTCTTATCCCTACGGCTTTTAGGTTTACAATTTACTGTTTTTCGCACTAGTCCCGAAAAGTGCGCGAGCTTTCTAGCAAGCTGGGCGCTTAGCTACCCCCGTGAGTCACGCAGTAACCCCGCTCATTTATATCTTCGTAAGTGTGTTGAAAAACGTCGTTTGATATACGTGGTTTGTCACGGCAGCATTCGGCTTGATAACAGAATTCCTCCTCGGTCGCGATTGATAAACTTTTTCCACTTGTATCAAAATGAATTTCTGTGGCCCGTGTACGCGTTCCTATCCCGCGCATCCTAGAACCTTGGTCTTCTCATAAGTTTTACGTTTTGTACCATTGTACGTGTTATACAAAATACAGTCTTCTTCATAGCTCGAAGTAAAAGCATAATTTAAAGCACCCCGACTATACTTTCTGTATGTTTGTTCCTACATTGTGTTTACTTAAGTGCCAAATACACATGTTTTAAAAAGAAATATAGTATAATCAGCTTTATAATGTTTCCACTAATGGGACTCGGGCCTATCCTTTCTAGGAGAGGGAATGGGCCGTAATCCACCACGCGAGCCTAGTGCATATTGGTGGAAGTCACAATATGTCTTCGAATTTATGGTTCTAGGGCATGCTGGTTTCCTCACGATGTTTTCCTTCACCGATTTTGAGAGCAGTCGTGTTGAAATAAATTACATAATGAGCGTTGCTGGGTTTAAACCCGCCACCTACAATTCGTAAGTCGGAGCCGTTACCACTGGGCCATCAATGATCCACCTATAGGTGTTTAGAGGTATGTGGAACAGAGTGTAAAGTCCCACCTCCGTTGAAAAGGGAGGATTCTCCAACTAGACGGATATTTGGTCTGATCTGGGCAACTGCCCGATAGATGATTTCAGGATGTTGTATATTTTCAAAACGCGACGAGAACTCTCATTTTCGTGATGCAGGATTCCCCAGTTTAGTTTCCATGTTACCTATGTCATAGATGACGCTACTGGTGACTGCTACCAAAATTACAACACTTTCGAAACTAGTAACCACCAAGGTGGTCTCCAAAGCTACCGTCCACAACAACACCGGTTTACCACCGAAACCAGACATTACTGCATTACGAGCATTTTCGCTAATAACCGACACATATGCACTAAAACTTCCAAAGCTCTTCCTGTGAGTACGGCCGTAGTAATTCTACCGGCACTACATAAGTGTGTCAGTCCACTCGTAACTGACGTTTTCCACGGTCGATGCGACATTTAACTATAGTTAAACTGACCATGGTTAAACTAACGGTCGAATTTCATGCCGAATGATGACCAGGAAACGGATGTTGATGCGGAACTCAGCCGTGTAAAGGGTGTTAGGTGTAATTTTGGAATTGTGCTAGATTTTATGGGGGAATTGGTAAATCAGCAGCAGTTTAGTTGTTCCTGTCATTAATCTGTTTTTGATACGTGTACTGCGAGTACCTGTAGAAGACGGTGTTCTTTCCAGGATCATTTCGGCGAATTTAGGGCACGACCACTATGGTTAGGATTGATAGCAATGGTAATTCTTTGGGCAAAAAACGAGCCACTTTAGCTTCACTTGTATTTTTTTTTTGACTGACCGACATTTTGACAATTCAAAAGTGTGTAATTGGTCTATTTGAAATAAACCTTTCTGATTTCTTATTTCCACCCTCTGATAACGCAAAGTACTGATCAGTGATGACATATGGCTCCGAAACGTGGTCGCTCATAATAAGCCTTATCAGAAGGCTTAAAGTTACCCAAAGGACAATAGAAAGTGCTACCCTCGGAGTTTCTTTGCGTGACATCAGAAATCTAGATAACCGCAAGAGCAGGAAACTTAAGTAGCAGTGGGCCTAGGCAGGGCACATTGCTCGCAGAACAGGTGGTCGATGGGGACGAAAGTTCCTGGAGTGGCGACCACGTACCGTACGCAGGTAGATGCAGCGTTAGAAGGCCTCCCACGAGGTGGTCCGATAACCTGTTGAGGGTCGCGGAAATCTGATGGATGCGAAATGCACAGGACCGTTCATTATAGTGATACTTGGAGAGGCTTATGTCCAACAGTGGACGTCTTTCGGCGGAAATGATGATGATGATGATTTAGAGAGCCTCAGCAGCCGCAACACGTATAACATGAGATGTCGACACAGATTGCGCCCCACACCATTGTTCCATTTATTCTTTTTACACCTTTATCTGACGTCATTCAGGATCTATGTGATTATCCGTATGTTGTGAATTGATAATAAGTCTTTTAGCATCTCTTACATCATTTATTACTTAAATATGAGTCAGCTTTAAGGTTACACTAGTAGATACTTTTTCCATACAAATTTCGGGGGGGGTATTACTCCACAGTTTGACATTGCACATCCAAAACAAAACATGATAACGTGATGATAACGTTTTATCGTTTTTATTTATTGTTAATTTGGTCTGGGCGGAAACAGAAAAACAAAAAAAGGCCTATAATAAGTTATGAGCCAATAAAGTTTCTGTTTTTTTGATGATTTTAACGCAACTTTAGGTGTAAAATAGTAACAAGAATCGTATAAAATCTCCATAACGAGGTCGACAGTGACAAAGCTTAATTACCGAAGAGTTCTATACAATTTATTTGTAATAGATTTATGCAATGTTTTTTTTTAATAAAGCTCGTTTTTCTAAAGCACTACTCCCAATTTTTGCGCACCTTCTAATATCGTTTCAGTTCGGAACGGTGTTTCTGTGCGTACAAATGATACTTTGTGCATTATACTAGCGTCTAACTGCATATACTTGATACTATCGCTGTCGGACACGACGTCAAATAAGACAGCGCACTTTTTGGCCTCACTCATCAAAGAGTTCGAGCCCGCGACTAGTCCAACCTTAAGAGCGGCTATAGGTTCCTTACCCCTAATATTCCACTCAGTGCCGTAACTAGGGCGGTTCCAGCGGTGCCCAGGTACAGGGCGCAGATCACAATGGGGTGCAAAAATTATCAAACCAAAAACATGTTTAGTAACATTAATTTCATCAGAAGTTTAAAGTTTCCCATTCCTTCTCGCTCCATACTATGGCCTGAATCAGAGCCGGAAGCTCAGGTTGCGCCCGTCGAGTGCCTACACAAGGATACGGTGAAGCTCCGTCCAAGTGGGGCAAAGTTCTACCATATGCTTTAACGTATGCTGCGCACAATGGTGGCAACCGAGCGTTTATTCCCGCCAGATCTGAAACAGGTACCTCCCAAAACACTCATGTCAGGTAAGGGCCTGCATCAAGTGGATTAAATGGACCCAGCTCGAACTTTTTCAGGAGCGCAGTTTCTGAAACTGGCACCGGGCGTATAAAAGGCTGGGTACGGCACTGATTCCACTTGAGCTTTCGCAACAATATCTCACTTGCCTGAAATGGTTCTGTTATTATCTTGTTAATGTGTTGGTAGCCGTTGCTTCGTTAGCGGTTATTAGTTGTGCTAACCTGTATTTTAGGCCGCTCCGTTCTTAATTAGTGGGCCTACGTACCTTCTCTTAACAACTAAATATTTGAGTTTTAAGTCACGCAGCCTTTTTTGAGTTGGGAAATCATTAATGACTTTTAGTAACTAAACGATAACGAATGACGAGCAATAGGTAGCTCGCCGTCCGCTCGTCCTACAAGGACCGAGCCCGAGTCGTCGTGTGCGTGTGTGTGTAGACTTCTGAAAAGGTAACTCGTGCTCATAGAACGCAAAGGGCAACAAAAGGAGCATAGATGTGGTTTAGTCAATAAAAGTCTGGCACATCGCTATTGCCACTAACCGAACTTAAACTCAGACTCCAGGCTGTTACTGAAAAATAACATTTTGCCCGTCCCGGGAAACGAATCCAAGAACTCATGCTCAACAGCAGTGCAAGCACACTACCTACACCACACGTCACAAAGACTTTTCTAACATCTCCCTTTTATCCTCAGCAGGTGCCCCAAGCGGTCCTCCCGTGGTCCGCTGCCAGCTTCGCAAGCACAAGCCCAACCGCAAGCCGCGGACACCCTTCACCACGCAGCAGCTCCTGGCGCTGGAGAAAAAGTTCAGAGACAAACAGTATCTGAGCATCGCGGAGAGGGCCGAGTTCTCGTCCTCGCTAAGACTTACTGAGACACAGGTGAGGGTCAAACCTTACAAACTACTCATATACAGTAACTCCTGGCGCTGGAGAAGAAGTTCAGAGAAAAACAGTATCTGAGTATCGCGGAGAGGGCTGAGTTCCCGTCCTCGCTTAGACTTACTGAGACACAGGTAAGGGTCAAAGCTTACTAACTACTCACAAATTCGCAATACAGTAACAACTGGTGGTGGAAAAGAAGTTCAGAGACCAGCAGTATCTGAGCATCGTGGAAAGGGCCAAGTTCTCGTCCTCCCATAGACTGAGATACAGGTAAGGATGAAAGCTTACCAACCACTCATAATTCAGTAACTACTGGTGACGGAGAAGAAGTTTAGAGACTAGCAGTATCTGAATATCGCAGAGAGGGCCCAATTCTCGTCTTCCTTTAGACTTACTGAAACACAGGTGAGGGTGCAAGATGCACATAAAGCAATATACATATTACAATATAAAGAAGTTTAAACTAATAAAGTGACATTTATACATTAAAATTTGCTAAAAGCTAAAAATCTAGAATAGAATATGGTCTCCATTGCAACTAATCAGCATTTAGGTGTCATAGTTGTGATTCAAATTTTATTGTGATTTCTTTATATCTGCAACACCCTATTGTCTCAAACATATTCGCTACAGTAATTGCAAGTCCTAAACTTAAAAACCTGTCTAAAGAAATAAAAGCTATCCCTAGCAAAACTTTTTAATTCCAGGTAAAAATATGGTTTCAAAATCGCCGCGCGAAAGCGAAACGGTTACAAGAGGCTGAGATAGAAAAACTAAGGCTATCCGCGCGGCCCCTCCTTCCCCCATCCTTCGCGCTTTTTGGAGGAGGAGGGGCGCCTCCACTCTTCGCAGCAATGGCAGCTGCTTCCAGGCCACAGCTGAGCTTCCTTGGAGGTCCACCAAGCCATCAACATGCAATAAACATGAATATACTGAACTCTCTACAGCCACATTGACGAATGGATCACGCGGCAACGCGTGAAGGCAACGATCAGCGGCCATCTTGAAACGGTGTATTCGAATTCGAAATTTAAATTGAAAGGGTCCCTATTCTCGTATAAGTGCAGTTTTGTTTATAGTTCTGAATTTTGATACGACCATTGTGATGGGGCTTTATTCTCACTCTTCGCAGTATCTACAAATTGTATCTGTGGTTTTTATTTCGATTTTAATTGCCATCGCTGTGATTATCCGATAGGTTAACAACAATGTTAATGCTAAAGACAATGTTAGTGATGAAAAATACGATCGCTTTTTCTACGCTTTATACTGATTTTACTTTCGCGTAAATTGTGCACTGTACTATGTAAAGGCAAAAACAGTAACGCCTAGTCATATCTAGACTTTTAAATCACCGGGGCGTCGCTTGCTGTATGAAAATAGAGACCAACGGCCAACAGTGGTGTTCGAGAATCAAAAGTGAATAAAAGACAAAAAGAAATGTGTTCCAATTTTAAAATAAACTGTGTTTGTTTTGTGCGGCCCCCGAACTTAAGGTGTAGACACATCAATGAGAATAATTTCTGAAGATTTAGATATTAAGCCACAATATTATTATTACAAATACCCTATTAAAAATGTTAAGATATTACCTTTATGTGTATAAACTCCTGGTAGCAAGCCTTTCGGTTATTCATATACACGAAAAGAAAAACTCTCTATAAGTGCAATTTCTCAAAATACCTAATGGTTATTTATAGTACTGGATAGAAAATTGTAAATAAGTTTACGATTATTATATTAAGAATAAATCAAGTTTACTTAATGCGGATTGTTTTAATTTGTTCTGAAGTAAAGTCAGCACATTGAACTGTTATTTTAAAATATAATATTATTATGTTTTACTTAGTCAAAGACTTCCAGTTACTGTCTATAATATTATATTCTTTGCCATCGCTGCCATATTCCAATATGTGAATTCGATATAATATTGACATGCGTAGCACATCACGGTGAATAGCAACTACTGAAAGGTACAGTTACACAAAGGATATACTTAGACAGCTGTTCCACTATCCTTCCATTATACTGGCTTGTATGCTAAAATATTTTATTAGTAATTCTCATCGGCCTGTCCATTTCCTTTTCTTAAAGTCCCTTCTATTTTTTCTTAGATTTTATTTTTAGTTGATAAATTTACCTTTGTTTTATATTTTATTTTCCCACAAGCCATTTAATAAAATAGCCAACATTTTCTTACTATAGGTAAAGTACACTAAAAAGATGTGAGCTATTAAGGTTTCTGTACTTAAATATGTTTAAGACTACTGATGTGCAAATAGTAATGTAAATATAATATTTAAATAAATTATTGTATACGTAAGATCGAGTACATTATGTATTACTTAAGTATATTTCTAAAACATTAGATTTTTTAAAACGAATCACTGATCATAGATTTTGTGGACATGATCGACTTATTAGAGTATTTATATTGGAGACGACATATTAACTTAGCCTTTTGGTAATTGTTACTTATTATCTACAAACAAATAAAAGCAATTAAAAAATTGCATTTGCCGACAAAATCAAATAACTTTCAAATTACTGACAAAATGGTTCCAGAATAGTTTCACGTGACTTTTCCGATATAAATGCTCTATGTTCCTACTGTTAAGCCATAGTTTTATCACAATAAGTACTTGAGAAAGTTAAGTTTAATCGCTTTTGTGTCATATTAATTAAAAATCATGCTTATTTATTACTTTTTTATTTGACGAGTGATCTTGTTACGTGCATCGATGAAGAATATAAACTAACAAGAAAAATTACCCTGAATGGAGTCATAAGACTTATATTGGAAGAAAATCTTTGCTCATAACAATAAATACGTCACTACTCTGTACAAAAATAGTAAAAGTAATAGTTTATCTGGTTTAATTTGAATCTATGTTATTATCGCCTTTGATAAATACCTAAACATAGGAGTGGACTATGGAACATTTGTAAATTATTGATTAAATTATAAATTCGTTATTAGTACATTTACGCGGTTTTATTGAAAGCTAAACTCCTCCTTTAAATATTTAAAAACTATTCTTGGTTCTTAATAATTACTGTTTATTTAATAAAAAAAAATACACGTTATTTATGTGTCTAGGTACTATGTTCTTGTGCCTTACAGTAGATATAAATATCGATTTTATCATTTCTATTAAAATAACTAGCGTTCAGTTTAATGTTCAGTTGCCGTTACAAAAAAATATGGCCGTACCTTTATCTGCAACCATAAACAAAAAGATTTTTTCAACCATAAATTATACAGATAAAATACTCGTCAAATCTATCACAATTTACCATAAACAACTCGAGTTTCTACTCGATTGAAAGTCTATGAAGACATCGGCCATAAAGTTTATCATGAGGTCCTTATATGTCGTGTTATGGGGTGGGGACGCCATAACTTCCTGTACCACTCACTAATTGGTGTCTTTTGCTAAAAACTTGCTGCGCCATAATGAATGATAATACTTTTAAATGCACAGATTCGTATGCCGCGTCGCCGACTGGACGCGCCTGGAGACATTAATTACTCATTTGTGAACTAGTTGATGCTTGTGGCTTTGGGTGTGGTTCTAGGGAACTTAAATACGTGAAAACTAAATAAACACACATATTATTAGTTTAAACAAAAGACAGACTTTTACTGAGTAAAACTCACCCGTGTTCTTTTAGTTGCGTTGTTGTATAATATATCTACCCTTTTCTGAATATTCAAAGCTTTTATAAATCTACGAAATTAGTTTTGGTATATGCAAAACCTGAAACACATGTCTAGTATTTTTATGTAAAGAATCTATGTACAAAATTTCACAACTGTATCATGAAAAATCACAAAGTTATAAGCTTGTTATGTCAGCAAAAATACATAGTCATCTGGCCAACCAGGCGAATGAGGGGTTGTTTTGCACTGCCACCCAGCTGTTTGCTGGCGCCTAATACCCGCTATGACCTGCCGTTTCCTGTGTTGTAGTTAGTGAAAAATTATAACATGGTTCAAAAACTATTGAAATCTATTCAGTTACTGATTCTGAACACATTATATTCAGGGTTCGCATAAACTAAAAATAATGTCGTAATCACCTTTGTTTTTTAATTAGTATAAAAAAAATGGGGCTCTATCAGTAGGTACCCGTTACTGATAATATTTTTGTAGTCAAAAGTAAAAAAAAAACGAAATCTCAAAATTGACCACGAAAATTTATCATAATTGAATCAATCATTCATAACTACTAGAAAATACTACACGCAGTTTTTATCCATTTTGATCGTCATTCATTCATTCATATGCCTGTACAATATTTCCATAAACTGAGTGACATTTTGGGATATAAACAAACGCTAATAACTTTGCTGTTTATGAATATTATTTATTGAGACTTTACTTAAATAATAACCAGACCTTTTTAATAAGCCCTTTAAAAATTAGTGGTGTATTTTAGTACGAAAGAACTGAAACAAACAGACAAGTATAAGAAACCTTAGACACAAGCTAACAGCGTTTACAGGTAAAAAAAGTTACTTTAACGTAACCTACAGATTTATTACAAGTATATATATTTACCATTACCAAAATGGCCGTTACTGCTGGCTGGTAATTTATTGTAATTGGCCAGTTTATTCGTAATGACGCCCGTCTTACTAAGTTATGGGGAAACATGGCCAGCATAAGCTGAGTCGTCCGCAAGACTGTGGTGCAAATTTCTTTACATCGTAAGTTAATTTCAAGAAATATACAACATGTAAGTAACATAATAAACGTTTATCCTGATATAAGTAGGTGGGTATGTTCAGAATCGGATACTGAATTGATTTCAGCTATTGTATAAATAGGTATTTTTAAGGTTCCGTACCTCAAAAGGAAAATCGGAACCCTTACAGGATAACTTGGTTGTCCGTCCGTCTGTCTGTCTGTCAAGACCCTTTATCTCGGGAACGTGTGGAGGTATCAGGTTGAAATTAAAACCATATACTCAAGTCTGCGATCCCTTGAAGCTGTGAAAAAAAAAACTTGTAAGTTAACGAAATAAAAAGACACGGTCGTATGTTACAAAAAACGTATAAATATTTCGACACTCTCAAGGGAATCAAAATTCATAGGGTACTTCCCGTTGTCCTAGAATTCTGAAATTTGGCATGAAACAAGGTCTTATAGCATAAATATAGAAAAAAAATCTGAAAATTGTACATTTGTAGTTACGTCACAAAAAAACTTTTGCGATTCGTAAAAATCTTTCGTGACTCGATTCGGAAATTGAACTGTTTTTATATATAATTTTGTACGGAAACTTCAGTGCAAACAAGAATTATTGTAGGTTAAAAATTGCCTATTTCTACCATCGAAGAACCCGATGTACGGCGGGTGTCCACCCTTACGATGTTGAAACCTCTAAGGTCCGGCCTAAGCGTTTCGCCTCGTCGTTTATACCGCGTACATAGAAAGATACATACAACTAAAATGGAACTATTTGTCCGCAGCGGTCTCCCCGTCCCATCATAATTTATTTAGGTTGCTTTTTAGGATAGAGTGAATAGTTTCTTAATAAACCAGTGCGATTCACCATCAACGATTGCATCACTGCTTACCATCAGGTGGGATCGCAGTCAAGCACTAGTATAGACCATTAAAAAAAACTTGATAAATCTTGATAACGTCACTAGTATGATTATATGTGCGTGCATTGATTCATCATCATTTCAGCCGAAAGACGTCTACTGTTGGACATAGGCCTCCCCGAAGCGTCGCCACAGCGACCGATTCTGTGCGTCTCGCATCCACCGCATTCCCGCGACCCTTGTCTTTGTCCACCTTCCAATTGCGTTTTCCAATGCGCAGTCGCCACTCTAGAACCTTTCGGCCCCATCGACCATCCGTTCTACGAGCAATGTGCCTTGCTCACTGCCACTTTAGTATGGCGATTCCTCGGGCTATGTCGGTGACCTTGGTTCTCCTGCGGATAGCTTCATTCTTTATGCGATCACGCAAGGACACTCCGAGCATAGCCCTTTCCATTGCCCTTTGGGTGACTGTAAGCCTTCTGATGAGGCCCATCATGAGGTGCATTGATTACCACTACAATCAATCAATCAAATCATTTATACAGGTAGACTGATGTTACAGAACAATACAGAGACCACTGCATTATTACCTATTAAGATATATAATTAAAATTAAAAAAGAAATATACGTAAAATTAAATAAATTCAGAATATTACAAATGCCTAAGAATATTGTCAGATAAAATATGTCCTAAACTTAACTGTCAAATAAATTAAAATATTGGTCCAGATAAAGATGTCAAATTAAATTATCATAATTTATCTATATCATAATTTATATATATCATAAATTATCATGCATATCACGCAATTTTTATCGTCCTATTATTCAATGTCACTAAATTAGCCTTACTGTAAGTACATATCTATATTTTTATCCTGTAGGTACTCTTTGGCATTATAATAACATTTATTCACTAGAAATGTATGCAGTTTCGACTTAAATTGATAAACAGGCAACTTTTTGAGATCCGAATCATAATTCAAGCATAAAGGGCGCCAATAAAGGGCGGACCGGGAGAGCGTGTCAGACACTGACTAAAACCCATTCCTATGTTCCTTCTTTGCCTTGCGTTACAGGACTACAGGTTTCCCTTTCCGAAGCCAACCCATGGTTGGTAGCTTTGACCCTGCTAGGCCCCTACGATTTTTCTGACATCTCTTTGAGGCGCGCGTGGAACACAACGCACCGTGGATGACTCGGACTCGGTCCGGACGCGGTTACCGGAAGGCCGGACGGCAAGCTATCCATACTATATATACTTATGTCCATCAGTAGTCGTCTTTCGGCTGAAATGATGATGTTGATAAATAATAGGCACACAAAAAGTATTTTTATTAGTATGTAATACTAATTCGATCACGCAAGGAAACTCCGAGCATAGCCCTTTCCATAGCCCTTTGGGTGACTTTAAGTCTTCTGATGAGGTCTATTGTAAGCGACCACGTTTCAGACTTTCATCTTGAGACACTGTGGTATATTGGACGAGAAGATACCGCGCAGCTTCCCGAAAGCTGTCCAGCCGAGTCGGATTCGACGATTGATCTCTTTCTCGAAGTTAGACCTTCCTAACTGGACGGTCTGTCCCAGGTAAACGTAGTCATCCACAACTTCGAGTGTAGAGTCCGCGATCTTGATAGGAGGGGGTGCTACATGTTTACCATGACTTTGGTTTTGTCCATATATATTTTAAGTCCCACTTTTTCGGAAGCTCTACTGAGGTCACCAAGCATTGTACTGAGCTCCTCCGTAGTCCGCAGGAGAACCAAGGCCATGAGGATATCCGCAGGAGAACCAAGGTCACCGACATAGCACGAAGAATTGCCAAACTTAAGTGGCAATGGGCAGGGCACATTGCTCTCAAAACGGATGGCCGTTGGGGCCGAAAGGTTCTGGAATGGCGACCACGTACCGGAAGACGTAGCGTTGGAAGGCCTCCTACAAGGTAGACCGATGACTTGATAACGGTTTCGGGAGTCCGATGGATGCGAAACGCACAGGACCGTGTGGCGACACTTGGGAGAGGCCTATGTCCAGCTGAGGACGTCTTTCGGCTGAAATGATGATGATGTAATACTATAAGTAATGTCAAGTAAATCCAATCGGTTTTATTGAATAATTGAATTTACAGTGCCTTGGTAGCGACGACGCCTAACACTGTTAGAAGGCATTCACTTTTAGATTTTCAGTACGTACTTATGTTAGCGATTCAACATGGCAATACCGCCAGTCTTCTGGGCACATTTCCGTCGTGACCAGATGACACATATGGCAACACATAGTTATGCTACGTTTTTATTACACCTTCGTAAGTACGCTTCCCTACAAAGATCTTTTAAATTGGCCGATCTTTTATTATATGAATTGGTAATACGTCACTACATGACTGTTTATGGACTTCTACTTGGTATTTATTTAGTTTTGTATGGATAAAAAGTAACTATTTACCCGCGTAGCGTTAGTATATGTACAGACCGAGGAAGTCATAACTTTTTTTAGATACACTATATTCTACTCTAGAAACAGTGAAGGCGAAAACTAGTAACAAATAGTAGATTATGCATCAAGAGGATAAAGCAGAGTCTTAAGCCACGATTGTCATGTTGAATTCCGACCGTAATTAAGGATTCTAGAGTTGACTCCCGAGTGTAACAAGGGAGTTTAAAGTTTGAATCACGAGCGAAGCACGGGGATTAACATTGCTTGGGGGTTAACAAGCTATTTTGGTAAAATGGAGCTGAGAATTATTGTAGTATCGACTACGACAGCGAAGCTTACCGAGAAGGCTGACTCGAAACATTTGCTGCCAAATACTGCAAAAACATTAGAATGTGTTTCATCCGCGTTCTAATGGAACTCAAAGTAACTTACAGTGACCAAAAACTTAATACTTTCAAAACTTGACACTGACTAAATGCAAAAACCGTACGAAGACAAAATTTCGGACAAGGACAAGAAATCGGTGTTTCTATAATAGTTTTGTCTCTTCGTTATTTAACACCGACTTCCGAAATCAAAGTAATTTTGCACTTTTCAGTCCTTTTTTTTTATATTGAAATCGACTGTATTTTTTTTTTTTTGTAAAAGCTTTTTATTTTACACTTTTCAGTGCTTTTTTATATTGAAATCGATTGTATTTTTTTTTTGTAAAAAGCTTTTTATTTTACACTTTTTAGTTATGCTACCACCACTAAAAAGTACCTCTCATGACAATTTTAATAATCCCAAACACGGTTAGATTACATTAATTTATTACAGAGTCCCAGTGCCTAACATCAGGCTTCATCATCAGATCAGTTCAATATAAACCCTCGTCTTCTTTCCGTCAGTCATCGATTACACGTATAAACAAAGCAATTTTACTTGTTACGACGGTTCTGCTGTGATCCTATGAGGAGTTCTGTTCCATATCTTCGAAGTTCATGATAGATCATAACAATATTTCTATGGGTCCAACTCGGAAGCATCACCTTTCGATCAAAAATTTTCAATATCGGTCCACAATTGACCGAGAAATTGGTGAGCATACATAAAAAAAAAACATAGAAGCTCCTCATTTTGAAGTCGGTTAAAAAAAAGTGTCAATGTAGGCATAAATGAAATAAAATATGTATTTAGAATTTGAAAGGGCAAGAGAATAATGACGGCTAATGGGTTGTGAAATCATATTTAAAAAATCTACTACAAAGTTCTACATTGTTACGCCGCCCGTAGACCGGGGAAGTCAACATTTTGTACCAAAATGCTACGAATAAAAACTACAGCATTTACACTACAAATTAATTCATCAATGCACTAATCACATAATTTCTCATGAAAATAATAAACGACCTTAATCAACGAACTCTATTCTCACATTTATCAAACTTATCTCGTTGAAACGAACACGAAACGATCCTAATTACATTTCGTCAGTTTAATCACTGCTCAAAAGCAAAGCCAATTTGTCATAATTAATACGCAACGGAAACTGCTATACAGCCAATGGGTAACTTGGAACACGGGTAATTGGCCCAAAACATGAATTAAACATAATTTACTTTTAATTATCTGATCGATAGCATTCTTTGGTAACCCTTTCGGTCCAATTTAAATTCTTTGCATATTTCTGGTCAGTTGTTTGTTTGGCCACCTAAGCTGTTGATTTTTATCTAGGCAGTGGAAGGGTTAAAAATTATTATTAAAAGTGTGTATTGTTTTTGGTTGGAGACAGGAGTTGTTCTTTGTTTTTGGTTCCTTGATATAGACGTTAATACTTAATTGTTATATATAGATAACCCTAGTCTAGCTAGTCCTAACTAGCTTCTGACCAACGGCTTCATTCAGTAATAAAGTTTTTTTTTTGTCAGTTTCATAAGTGGTCGTACGGCGTCAATATTCGAATCTATAACTGCAGTCGCCGGCCGACCTTCACGTACCTCGTCATAGAGATGATTGAATGATGAATTCACGAATACACAGAGCTGCGACATGGTACTTCATCACCAAATGTCAATTTAAGTCTCTGGCAACTCTTTTGTTGACTTAATCCACAACGAAAGACATAAAAAATCATTGAATGGATATGTTCACGAGTTAAGTTCTTTTCGATAGCGACACACAATCTTCGAAAGGACACCAAAATGAAAATAGTACATTTTGATACAAGTGCAGAAAATTTGTCATTGCGACCAAGGCGAAATTCACACGAGCCGTAGGCGAGTGTGTTATGGAGCCGACGCCTACAGTGACAAATTTGCACGTGTCTCAAACGACTTTTTTCAATACACTTACGAAGAAATGAATAAACGGAGGTTGACCGGCAACTTGCGGGGCTATATTGCGTGCCTAAAAGCGGCGGGTTTTCGAGTAAGTGTATTGAAAAACAAATTAAAGTCTCACAAACTAAAAAGGAAACATACTCGCAAAAAGTTCGATTTTCAAATTCTATAATTGTTTTTCATTCTTTTATTGTAAGTGGCCAGATCCAAAGACTTTCAGTACGCCCCACGTATATTCGACACAGCTGCAAGGAATAAAATTGTAAGTCAGTTTTAAGTTTGTATTCAGTATTTTTTGTACAATAAGAATTATGTTTGCAACTCGAAATTGCCTCAAAACTGAGTTAAATTGCTATTCTTACACCAGCAAGAGTAACTCAGTTTAGGCCCATTTTCATTCTGAGTAAACTGAGTTACAATACCCGATGAACCGCCCTTCCAATACCCGCTGTTGATTTTGTTCCTTGGACACCTCCAACATTCGTTTATTTTTTTATTTAACCTTCACTGTGCGACTCTGGGCTGCTTTGGGCAAATGCCTACCAAATCCTTCCAAGTATTTTTTCCTCAGCCATATCGAGCTTTCCCTTGTGGTAAACCTGGAATAGGTCATGTCTCCATCTCTCGCGCCGTTCATCCTTATATGCATTCCACACGCACAATAACACCACACTTTTGGCAACCACACGCATGGTGTTCCGTGTACAAACATAGGCAAAACTGTGGTAAAGCTTGGACGTGTGGTTAGACTAATTAAGGGGACGCGACTCGACATACATTTTCAGTTTTTTATACAACCGCTTTTTTTCTTTTATTTTTCATTAGATATTTTGGAAAGACAGTATCTTGTGGATATTATCTAGGCTTCTATTGAAACCAATTTATAAATTTGTGTAAAACTAATCCAGTAAAGACCTCTGAAAATCTGCTATTTTGCATGAACTTTGACACTTCATAATTTACTTAAAAATTTAAAAAGTAAGAAAAGTATAACAATAGAAGGCTTGCAAATTTAATCAAGACTCTAAATGACGACAATTTTTTTTAAAAACTTTTAAGGGTTTAAAAAAAGCACGTATTTCCTGGAACAAGTTTTGTAAAATATTCGAGTAAATGACGGAATTACCGAATGCTAACCAAGTTTTCAGGCGTTATCTTTCTTTTGTCGCGTTGCCTTTTCGTCAAACATCGCGTTGGATTGCGTTAGACGAAGTAACAAGCTTTTAAACTATGCTCGATGTTGACGATAGGCGAGTGAAAAAGGACCCTCATAAGCTCTCACTTTTTGCATTCTTAAACAGAAAATGTTGGTGGTATCTTCAAAAGCCACCGCGTGTATTGGAAAAGAAGGTCCAACTACCTTCTTAACCCAGCAATTCCAATCTGAACGCATATCAAAACCAACCCATATTAATATTCGCACAGTTAAAAATACAATCATTCTCTCTGCTCAATAATAAACACGGACTACCAATTATTTATTTTTAAAAACCAATAACAAATCCGAGGCCCAATCGTGAGATTAAAACCTAAATCATTCTTATTCCTCGCAATACTCGATTAATTTCATAAATTGTGACCCCTACCATAAGTATACTTGTGTTTTTTTTTTAATTAAGAATATTTTTGGAAGACATTGTAAAACTCGATGTGGAAGTACAGTTCATTGGTTGTTTTAATTATTCGCAAATTGATTTCTAGTGGATTTTGTAATGTAAAATTGATGTATTTTTGTATCAACCATGTCTTAGTTGCCAGTTGCTATTTTAATAACTATATTTCGTTTCTATTTTTACTTTATTTACATTGTTCTCACATGATATTAGCGTCAAGAAACATGTAACCGAGATATTTGTAATATATAACATGATTGAAAAAAGTGTCAATGGAGTTTCTTGCACATTCTTCTCCATAGAGAACTACGCTTTGGAATGTGCAATTAGCATCTTTTTTTTCTGACTGACTGACCTCTTGACGTTTCAAACGTGCCTGTAAAAGGTTTATTTGAAATAAAATGCTTTGAATCTTTGAATCTATCTCAAGTGTCTAAGCAGCTGAGTAATATGTGGTGCGATTTCGGTAAAATGGAACTGATAATTACTGTAGTATTGACTACTACAGCGAAGCTTACCGAGAAGGCTGACCCGATATATTAGCTGCCAAATACTGCAAAAACATTAAATTGTGTTACACCCGTTCTATTGGAACTCAAATTAACTTAAGGTCCTAACTCCCGAGTAGTGCTATAAAACAGTGACTTTCTGTAGCCTACTCCTCGGTAACGGCTAGGTCAATAGGTTTGAAAAAATATATGTTTATTATATTGATATTAGATTCATGTACAACATTATTGAATCAACATATGATGTTTTCGTGACTAATTATTTTTCCAAAAAAAAATTACAACATGATATTTTTTCGCTTGTTTTCCCAACTCCTTTCAAACGGCTTTGATCTTTAGCAATGTGTCTACACAAAAATATTGCTGGTTAAGTGTTCTTCAGAATGTACATAGCATATAAATCAATCAATATTACGCAAAGAAAATGGATTTTAATTATTGGTCAGCGGGACTCCATCCGGGCGCAGCTGGCCGGAATTGAATGCACATATACTATTGGACTAATTCCGGCCAGATTTTCAAGGGATTATACGCCTTAAAGTGACTGAAAACTAAATTCTTTCTAAACTGGCTAAATGTACAAACCGTGGAAAGACAAAATAACAAAAAAAAGCTGGATGAGTTTAGGACAGCATTTTATTCAACAGTGGGGAGCGCAGTTAAAAAATAATGCAATCCTTTTAGAATGAAGTTTTTCGTGATAAAAGAGTTTCAAGTAGTTTTTCAGTTAAACTTATCAATAATTGCACACGGAGTGAAATATGAATTTTAAATAAATTTAACAATGAATTGCACACAGAGTGGAATTTGATTTTTCAATTAATTGCACACAGTGCGAAATGTGATTTTTCAATTAATTTATCAAATCAGCACACAGAGTGAAACGTGATTTTTTATTTATTAGCACAGAGTGAAATGTGATTTTTCCAACATCCTACGTGATTGTGAACATTATCATCGAATTTTACCATTATAATTTAAAAAGGAAACAAAAATTGTTTATAAATATTTTTTTTTATTCTATACCACTATAGAAAAAAAAACGGGCGATGAAAATCTGAACAAATACGACTTTGTTATACGTATATAGATGTGCCACTTCTAACTCCTCTAAAAAAGTATCGGTGAAAAAGGTTCTACAATACCATCTAGAACCCCAAGTAAGACCTGAAGCTAATTTAAATTCAGTTGTGAGTGGGCGCGGCTGCGTAATGACCAAGTGCCACCTATAACTAATCAGCGCACGCCCGCCTCGATATCGATTCATTTGTCATTCGCAAGCCACTACACTATAACCAGTGCAGGGATCGAGATATCAAATCATCTAGGCTGTATGTGATGTTGCCTTTGCGAGAAACGTAATCTTTCGAAAAAGGAATTTCTTGAGGCTGAATGGGAAATTGCCTTTGCAAAGTGCAAGTGATTTAGTCATGGAATTCGTTTCAGATTTATACCATGTTTTGACACTACGTCAGGGTTAGACTGAAAATAACAGCTTTTTTTTTTTAAATATGCTGCCGTAAGGCTGTAACGACAACTAGTGCTGATTTTCATTAAAATAAAAGAGATAAATGAGCTCAATATTATGTTTGAGTTAACGGATATCCACTTCTTTTGATTCAATTCACAGACATAACAAAAGAATTAAATATTTACCGTGTTTAGAAAGTAGATATGTAATTCTCAACACAATCAAAAATTATGTAGGTAAGTACCCTTTACAAAAAAAAAACTATATTTGGATAGAAATCTTATGATCATTAAAAAGTCAAAATTATTTTTGTATTTTTGCTATTTAAATAAAAGCGACATACCACTCACTGATTAATCACAAAATCTCAGAAAGGTTCATAGACATCCGCTAAGAACGAATTTTACAAAACTTCACCTCTAAGGGGGTAAAACGGGGGTTGAAAGTTTGTATGGAGAAACATATTTTCACGCGGGCGGAGCCGCTGGCAGAAGCTAGTTTGTTATATACATTTAATTATTTTTCCTAACAGTTTAGCAATAAATCACAAACCCAGCTCATATTTCCCGATCATTAGCTCATACAGACTAATTCTTAAAAGGCTGCGTCCCCAGGCTAAAATAAAGCTGAAACGACAGGCTGAATGCCTGAGGCGTCGTTTGACAGCTAAGACAAAATATGAAAGATTATCTGTCGGGAGCACATGGCCGCAGCCAGGCTGATGTTTTAATTAGCCCACAGGCAACGGCACTTAGCCAGACAGCCAATTGGAACCTCTTGTAGGGCTGGCGCTGTAAGAATTTCAGATAGAAATTAAGTTTTTAAGGGATTAGATTATATATACAGAATGTTTGGTGCATCGTGTGCCAAATTGAAATGGTCGACGGGAGGGGTCATCTGCTTTCCTTGCAGACCCTTAAACATTTTTCTTGCTTCACAGCTTAAGAAGTGTTTAGGGGTCTGAAAAGATAGCAGATGACCCCTCCCGTCGATCATTTCAATTTGGTACACGATGTTTGGTGCATAGTGTGCTAAACACCCTGTACCTATATTTAAAATGATATAGTATTTAAAAGATTCGTTGGTTATTTAATTGACATCATACATTAAACCCCTTCCAATCAATTCAATCAACAATGACTCATTCCAATATTATAGAATACTGGCCAAGTGCGAGTCGGACTCATACACGAAGAATTCCGTACCTACTAGAATTTCAAAATTGAGCAAAACATGCTGACAATATAATGTTTCTTGTATGGGAACCCTCTTTAATTTTTAACTTAATTTTAATTTTATTATTTGCTGTTTTAGCGGCAATAGAAATAAACATTCTATGAAAATTTCAACTCTCTACCTCTTACGGTTTATGAGATTCAGCCCACTGATAGACAGTCAAACAGACAGGCGGACAAACGGACAGCGGAGGCTTAGTAATAGGGTCCTGTTGGCACCCTCAGGTACGAAACTCTAAAAAGGTAAAATATTTTATTTTATCGCGCTGAAACCGCGCGGCGCTTTCGGTAAAGTGAGGCAGAGACTTTTATTCTGCTTAGCGAGTCAGTGGCAATACTATTTTTTTTGTTAAGTTAATTTCCTTGCCTAGTCCAGTATTTGGCCACGGCAATACCATCCGCTAACGTTATCATTATATCCCCACGTGAACAGCAGTAACAGGGCACGTGATGCAGAATGGAATGTCGGACAAGGTCTGCAGAGAGACGCCACAGACAAGATCGGAACCGTCCGAGAACCCATATGTTGCGATTGTCTTTACTGCGCTCAACTTGTGCTGCCAAATACTGCAAAAAAAACTAGACTCTCTTACATCCGCATTCTAATGAACTCGAAGCGACTCAAAGAGACTGTAAAAACTAAAGGGCCTATTACACTACGCGATATTCAGCACACGATATTCAGACTTATTTTTTGTTCCGAGTAAGACCGGTCTAACCCTTATTACACAACGGGACATCGTCTAAGACTGTCTGAATATCGAGTAATAGGTAGTAATAGGCCCTTTAATATTTTCTAAATACAAACCGAGCGTAGCCAAACCTAAAAAAAATTTGCCTCTAAAAACAAATGAAGATCACAGTGGCAACCCTACCGCCAGCTCGGTTAGTTACTGCTAAGGGCCCATGAAAATTGTTTTACGCCTTTCCAGTGTCGGTGGATCTCTTCATTTTGCTTGCTAAATTGAAAGCTAAGTGCGCCTTCCTCGCATGCAAACATCAGCCATTTTATTCTTCGAAAACTATTACTTTTGTTTTGGACTTTTTTTTGCCAAGTTCTGGTTTTAAGATGTTGTTATACGCTTTGGTTGTTGACTGTTTGAAAGAGTCGCCGCGGTATGGAACACGGGTGGACTTTAGTCAATAAAAGTCTGACACACCCACACGCTCCACCCATTCACGCTTCACCCAGATTCCCCAACCTCAGAAAAGGCTGGCCTCTCATGTGGGAAATGGCGGTATATTATAATTTGTGGGTCAAAATGGTATACAATGTTATGGAGAAGCCAAAAGACGTCATCAAGGACTATCCAGACGCTGGCGAATGGTGAGAGAGAAAGTTGATGATATATTATTCGCGCTCTAAAATGTAGATCTTTAGGAAAGAACGTGCAAGACTCTATGGCCACTCTTTTAATCTCTGAGCTGCTGCCAGTGGCTTCTACTTACTTCCGGGATACTACGTCTTCCAAGACATGGTCTACTGGTACCAAGTTTCATCGAAATCTGTTCAATCTTTCGAGCATAACGAAGGAACAAACAGCGACAGTGCCCAAGCGTTAGTTCTGCACTCAAGGGTAATTGTCTAAATTACTAGTAATTTAGATAATTCCTTTTATTGGAAGGCAGTGTAAATCCTTTCCTTTTATTTGCAAGGCAGTGTAAATAATTAATTAATTTGCTAGTAATACTCCTTCTTTCTGCCTCCATCCTCTACCTACTCTTCATATCCCCTTCTCTACTCTCCATACCTCCCTCTACTCTTCATGTCTCCCTTGTAGCTACACCTTCAAACCTTAGCATTCCATCATCAAATATCGACGCATATAAAGTAGGTATACATAACATAATGTACCAATAACTGTTTACAAAATACAAATGGCAATGACTATTATTAATTTAGCCGCTTTTCCAGTAAACTCGACCAATTTAAGGCATCCTCTTATATTTTCTTATCATATTATCTCTTTAAAGTGAAATGGACACGTGGAACAATTTTGTCACCTTAAGGGCTGGTTTTTGAATTGCAAATTTGGAAAGAAAATGTCAAACACCACAAAGTTTCAGTCTAACAAATACCAACTTGTGTTTTTAGCGGGATTTTTTTGAGTGAAGTTCAGTGACTGTTTTTTTTCGCGTTAATTATTCGCATATTGATGCATAATAGATATTGTGATGTGAAATTGATGTAGTTTTGTATCTAAAGTATCTAGATGCTTGACAATATGGAGGAGTCATTGAAATAGGCACAATCTCGGTAAAAATGAAGCTGAGAATTTTATTGTAGTGTTGACTACCTCAGCGAAGTTTACCGAGAAGGTTGACTTGATACATTTGCTGCCAAATACTACAAAGACATTAGAATGTGTACATCCCTATTCTAATGGTAAACCAATTAACTATTCATACGAAGACATAGAAGCCTTAAAGTACTTAGTATCAAAAAACAAAAATTCCAACTTCAAATTTTAAATTCAGAAATCTAAATTTAATTGAACATAATCAAGAAACACAACTGCATACAATCACGGCTAGGACACTAATTTACAGACCAATCATTACGACATCCGAGTAATCATTCTTAATCGATTCAAACATTCTCAGTATCGAGTAAGTTATCAGGGCCAATGCTTACGTCCGCGCAAAGCAATTAACCGCTACTCACTTTATTATTTCTCTCCGATTAATCGATTCCATTCGCCATTTTAATAATCGATACCGATCAGTGTCCGATGAGTTATGCTTATTTGTTTTTCGTATTCGCGCTTCGTAATCGATTTTTTCGATGATCGATACGTTTCCTTATACATCGCGATTTGAGTACACGATTCGATTTATTGTGAGGCGGGGATTATTTTTCTTATAAATTGATGTTATTAATATACGTGTTTTGACAATGTGTAAGTACATGAGAATTTAATTCGTTTGGTTAAGAATTTATTTTGAGAACATCTTATTGGCAACTGCTTTTTTTTGGTATAAGAAAGACATCATGAATACTTCCCGATCAAAGATCACGGTGGTCAATCAAAATCAAAATACACAGGAAATATTAGTCAACAAGTGTGTCTTCGATAATTTTTTTCGAGTAAATTTCAGTGGGCGACTTAGGGCGGAATTCACCAATAAAACTAATCGCGTTTTAACGTTTAGCAGCTGTCACTAGTGTCACTTGTAAAAATACAACAGAAGAAAAATACAGACAAGTGACACTAGTGACAGCTGCTAAACGCGATTATGCGAGACAAACGTTAAAACGCGATTAGATTTATTGGTGAATTCCGCCGTTAATTATTCGCAAATTGTTTTCTAGTGGATGTTGTGTGTATCTGTATCTCAACTATGTTAAATCATTGAAACAGGCGCGATCAAATAGTATTGACTATTTCAGCGAAGCATAGTGAGAAGGCTGACTCGATACACTTGCAGCCAAATACTGTATACCTACCTATATAATAGTTTTCTAATGGAACTCAATCCCGCATACTGATGGAACTCAAAGTAACTAAGTTTAAGGTGGACCGTTGACCTGATAAAGGTTGCAGGAATCCGATGGACGCGAGACGCACAGGACCCGTCGTTGTGGCGATACTTGGGGGAGGCCTATAGCCAACAGGTTTTCACGCTTTCCGAGAGTGTCATACCACAAACGTCTTAAAAACTCTTTGTCCGTCCTAAAAATCAAAAAACTGGGCAAGAGCGAGTCGGACTCGCCTGAGTGCGCCCTGAGGGTTCCGTACAAACCTACATATGTAAACAGTTCAATTCTTGAATGGAGTTTCGAAGATTTTTCCGAATCGCATATTTTTTGTCACGTAACTACAAATTTACTATTTTCAGATTTATTCCTATATCCGTCCTATAAGACCTTGTTTTATGCCAAATTTCAGGATTCTGGGTCAACGGGAACCTCCCTATGAATTTTGATTTCCTTGCGAGTAATGAAACATACGTTTTTTGCCACATTAACGACCGTGTCTTTTTTTAATTAACTTAGAAGATTGATTTTTCCACAGCATCAAGGGACCGCAGACTTGACTATATAGTTTTAATTTATGGTAAGCAGTGATGCAATCATTGATGGTGAGGCGCACTAGTTTATTAAGAGCCTATTCACTCTAGCCTTGAAGGCACCTAAATTATGGTTGGACGGGAAGACAGCAGCAGGCAAATTGTTCCAGTCCCTCGATGTACGCGGTATAAACGACAAAGCAAATCGCTTAGTTCGGACCGTTAGTGTTTCAACAACGTAAGGGTGGATACTCGCCGTACGTCGGGTTGTCCGATGATAGAAAGGAGATGGCGGAATCAGGTCATGCAATTCCCGCGCACACTCTCCAAAATGCAACCTGTAAAACACCGAAAGGCTGGCTACCCTGCGCCTGTGCTCGAGGCTTTGTAGATTGGACTTAACCAAATCTGGATCCCCAATTAGCCTCTTCGCACGCCTTTCTACTGAGTCCAAAGCTGCCAGATGGCATTTTGCAGCACCATCCCATATATGACTGCAGTACTCCACACACGATCGGACCTGTGCTTTGTATAACATTAGAAGCTGACCCGGTGTGAAGTACCGCCGGACCTTTGCAAGAACGCCTAGTTTTCTAGCAGCTACCTTGGCTTTGGACTCAATGAACCGCCCGAAATTGAGGTCAGAAGAAATTTCGACACCCAAGAGCTGAAGGCGGTCGGTGCACTCCAGGGATACATTCCGAAAAGCAGGAGCCAAGGTGAACGGACTCCTTTTGGCGGTGAACAGACATGCTTGTGTTTTGGCGGCGTTGAATTCTACCAGGTTGGTTTCACCCCACTTGGAGACTGTCTGAAGAGAGACATTCGTACGCTCCACCATAGCCTCTCGTTCGGACTGGATTAGTTCCTTACTAGCCCGAGCACCCGGAAGGTATCTCTCTACAACTGTGCTATCATCTGCATACCCATAGATACCGGGCATCAGCAGATCATTAATATGCAGCAGGAAAAGAGTTGCAGAGAGAACTGACCCCTGAGGAACTCCGGCATTAGTGGTCATGGGCTCTGATGAGCATCCATCGACAACAACTCGGAGAGACCGTTCACTCAGGAAGTCTTTTACCCAGTTAATCAGACCAGGGGAAATGCCGTACGCTGGAAGCTTACTCAAAAGACTGGCGTGCCATACCCTGTCGAAGGCCTTCGAAACGTCTAAGGAGACAGCAATTGCTTCTCCATTCTTCTCGAGGGCCTCGCCCCATATGTGAGTGGTATACACTAGTAGGTCCCCAGTAGACCGATTGTGGCGAAACCCGTATTGTCGGTCACTGAGGAGATCGTTACCTTCCAGGTATGCCATGAGGCGCGAGTTCAACACACGCTCCATAATCTTGCAGAGTATGGAGGTTATTGAAATCGGCCGATAGTTGGCGGGATCGGCACGACTGCCCTTTTTGGGCACGGGTTGCACGTTGGCAAGCTTCCAGGATTTGGGCACTATACCAGTCCTAAATGAGAGGCGATACAAGCGCGTCAATACAGGAGACAACTCGGGTGCACATGCCTTGAGAACTATTGCTGGTATACCATCTGGTCCACTAGCTTTATTCACGTCTAGACGACACAGTGCTCTCAAAACTTCTCTGTTCCTTATGCGAACCTCGGGCATCGAGGTGTTGCAGCGAGGTAGATTCGGTGGAGTAGCACTGCTAGTATCAAGACGAGAATTATGGGCGAAGAGAGATGCAAAGAGACCTGCTTTCTCGCCGAGTGAGCCAGTGTCCCATCAGGTTTTACCAGCGGAGGCAATGAGGGCCCACAGAAGTTCGCTTCGACCGATTTGGCAAGGGACCAGAATGCTCTGCTACCGGACGGCTGTGCAGAGAGCTTTGAGCCAATATGGGTAATGCGGTCGAAACGAGCCTTCTTCAGTGCCTTTTTGTAGGACTTGGCAGCACGGTTGATAGCACTCTTCTTTGAGCTCAAATCCGGAGCTTTGCGGTCACGAGCGTCAACCCAGGCGAGAAACGCCGAATGTTTACGCTCTTCAGCTTGAACGCAATCGGCGTTGAACCATGGGCGAGCTGAGCCTCCGGTGGGTACGTCACTATAAGGGATGAAAAACTCCATAGCTTGACGTATCACATCGGATATAGCATCCGCACAGCTCGACGGACTTTCAGAAGAGAAGCAGACCTGCTGCCAAGGATAAGACGCAAAGAAATGTCGCATCTCATCCCAATCTGCTGACCTGTAACGCCACATTCGCCGTTCGCCGCGTGAGTCGCAGTCAGGTGGGGAGAAGGACGAAACAGACTTCACCAGACAGTGATCTGACGTTCCAAGTGGTGAGGATACTGTTACGATACATCTGTCCGGATCGGTGGTCAGCAGAAGGTCCAGACAATTGGCAGTATGACCAACTACATCAGGCACCCTAGTCGCTTGTTTGACCAGCTGGGAAAGGCCCATCGATACTGCAAAGTTTCGCGCTTCTCTCCCAGCGTGGTCGGTCCTCTGGTATGGGAAAAGCCAGTCTTGGTGGCAGGCGTTAAAGTCCCCCAGAGCGACGAGCTGCGCATCAGGGTGCCGATGCAGAGCCTTATCGGCGGCCTCACTGAGGTGGTCGAACAACCGAGTCGTCTCCTGATCACCGCTGTGCGAACGGTAGACACAGGCATAAACAATTTTGTCCATACCAGTGTCCACCAACAGCCATAGCGTGGATAAATTAGGGTCTTCAAGGTGACGGAGACGCTGGCAGCAGATGTCATTACGGACGTACACACAGACCCCGGCACGCTGCAGGAAATGATGCTCAAGTGAGTATCCCGGGTAATTGAGGTACGCCGTATCAGACGGACATCTAATTTGGGTCTCCGTCAAGAAAAGCAAGTGTGGCTTACCAGTCTCAAGATGGTGGTGGACCGCAACGAGATTGGAGTGCAGTCCTCTAATATTTGAGAGGTGCACTTGAAATGAGAGGACGTGCATCCGCTGTTGACACTTGCCTTTCTTGTTACCTTTCATATCGATTTGTTTTGGAGTGAATAGGAGAGATGGAAGATGGCAGTTGAGCGAGGTGATGCGTTGAACCCAACAACACAACCAGAGTTGCTGCACCCATGGAGGGTTGGTCTGGAGACTGCGGGGACGCCCGAACCCCCCCAGGGATCGCCATCGGGTCCTCTCGCCCGGTGGCCAACCGGCACGATGGGGCCACCCTGGAATTTTTCGCAGTTGGCGGGGCAGCCTTTTGTGCGTGGCTGGCACACTACTTGGGCCCCCAACTATCTGCGGTCGGCCAGCGGAGCACCGTGCTTCGGATCCCGCTACCCTCCACGATCAAACGTCCGACACAACAACAGCTGGCGTATCATACCCGGTATACGTCGCAACACAACTGCTCAGACCCATCTTCCACCATACGGCTTCACCAGACATCACGCCGGAACACGACGAATCGCTTGGCGGCATGGCTTTGTCTGATGGGTGGTAACTTTAAAGCCGGCAGCCGATGCTATAGCCTACCACCGCCTTTACTGCTCGTTTAGCACTACCCAGGGGACACGTGTAGGGTGTTCAGAACTAAGTAAATCCTACGGACGCAAGCAGTTCATCCCCCAAAGCATTTCCAAGATAAAGGGTCTTGACAGAGAGACAGACAGACGGACAGACAACAAAGTGATCCTATAAGAGTTCCGTTTTTTCCTTTTAAGGTACGGAACCCTAAAAAAGGACCAAGACCAGGTCGCAGAGATGTCAGCAAAACTGACGGGGACAGTTAGGACCAACGTCTGCTAGGACTGCGGATTTTTCGAAGGAATTACATTAACCCTCACAAAAAGGGCAACTTAAGAAACACTGTGGGTTAGTCAGTAAAAGTCTGACTTTCCCTCCCGCTCGTTATTTCTCCTCCCCAAGTTATTTGATGATTTCCCACATAAAAAAAGTACTTCATGCTCAATTGTAGCACTTACAACCACGAGACCAATGGAGCAGTAGCATCTTAAGTATGCATTATATCTTTGTAAAATGGAAGTTACATCAATCAGCAGTAGAAAACGACGGGTAACTGCAACGGTACAAGTATTTATGTAAACAGCATTCTGAACTTAGACCTGGTGTATGCTGCATTCAATTTCATATTATAGTAAATCATCTAGAAATACGTTTGGAGTTTCCATTTGAAATGGTGAACTGGAAATGTGTAGAATCTATTACTTACTTGATATTAGTGTTGCAACAGAACTCTGCTTCCACTTCCGCTTCTTCAGAAGTTCCGCAAGCTGTTTCACTTCCGTTTCCGCTTTTGCTTCCGCAAAATTTATAACAGAACTTGAAACGGAAGAATACAGCGAGGAGCGCAGGGGTGGGAGGCGCGTGGACGACTGGGCACATCGGAATAGGCGCAGGGGACGGGCGGGGGCGGTACATAAACGTGTCGCAACGAGTTTCTTTATTATTATATTTTTTTTTTTCATTCTACTCATCATCGCACCTCGTGACATGATTACGACGTAAACCTTCTGTTGTTTTTAAAAAACAAAATTGTGCTTTTTCTTCATAGTATTAACACTTTCACTTCCGTTTCCGCATCCGCAAAGATTTACTTTTGACATCTGTTTCCGTTTCCGCTTCCGTTAAGACATTTCCGTTGCATTAAAGCTATCTTAAGTTTCTGGGAAGAGTGCCCACGAGCAACTTCCACTCCATTCATTCATTTAAACAAACCTTTTTACTGTTTGTTCAAACGATTTTAACTTTTATTGCGTTGGCGGCATGACAAATGGCGGGTGCAGTAAATATTTGGTATCGCAACCATTTTATTGCTTATAATGTCATCCTCATGCCTACGAAATAGAATTCAAAATCGGTTGAACGGACAGTAAAAAAGGTTTGTGTTAATGTCGAATCCTATTGCGAATGGAGTATAGTTGCCAAGCAACTTGTTTTTGTCTGTTTAGTACTTTCATACAAACCAGTAACTTGAAGTGAGAGACAAATTAGTTGCCGAAAAAAAAAACGTTAGTGTGCGCTATCTCTTTAGCCTACTGTCCCCGGACGCATAGCTTCATAGACACGTATTCGTCATTATACGAGAACTCATCGTCTGCAATGTCATTATGGACAGCCAGTAGACCTTTTTATTGGCACCATGAGGTCCGAGTGCTTTTTTTGAGGTGGAGAGTCCTCGCTTAACTCCGCCCACTTTGGATGGAGCGAGGTGGAGTGTCAGACTTTTAGTGACTAAAATCTACCTTCGTACCTTCAATTACCACGTTAAAGGGTCACGGTAACTATTTCTAACAATTTCACAGCCCAAACAGGCGCCAAGTCGTCGATGACGCGTAGTGTTCCACGCGCGCTTCAAGGAGATGTCAGCAAATCGTAGGGGCCCAACAGGGTCGAAGTCAACGAAGGCAAAGAAGAAACAGGAGTGGGTTTTAGTTAGTAAAAGCTCTCAAGCTCTCCCGATCCGCCCAAGGGCGAGAGATGTCATTGCATAATTTCCCACCTAAAAAAAAATAAAGCCTACAGTACTGTCTAGTAACTGCATAACATTTTTAACGATAGTTAAAGGCCGACTTGAACCATTCGCTTAATCTGTTTACATATTTCTTTATCATAGTACTTATCATATTTAAAATTCATTCAACATCACCATTCAGTGATCTGTGGTGTAAACTGGCTTAAATCTCTGGTCTTAACATAAAAGGTGTGACCTTAATAATATTGTAATGTCCATAGTCACCATCCTCGGTAACGTGATGCTAGATAATCTTGAAGACATCTTACTACTGTAAAAACTAGAACTACACACTAAATATCAACTTAGGGCATTGTTTCACCTTTTTACACAAACGTTACACATCTAATCAACGTCAATCACCAACCAGTCACATTACACAGATAATATCAATTCCAAATTCAAATTCAAATCGACCACTTACAAGCAATTAAACAAATTAAAATCCTTTAAAAATAAAACGTTGTCGCAAACCCGTCTTACGCTTGTCCGATAGCCATTTACAGCTTAAAAGCCATATTAAACTTTCGAAAAGAGTAATGCCGCCAATATGGCGAGGTGATGACAAAAAGACAGATCTTGCGACGACTTTTACTATAGTTATAGTGGGTTAAATGGGCACATGGTAGCTTTCCACGTAGCATCCCGCTGAGCGAATGTCGAACACCTATTACGAGTGGTAGTGTACTGGCTGCAAATAAGTTGGAGGGGAAATAAAGTGTTTTGAGTTTGGCAGTGACATTGACGGCTTTTGCTGTCAACAGCAAATTAAGGATTCAAAAGTAGAATTTACATTTACCTATTTTTAGGGTTCCGTAACTCAAAAAGAAACAAAACGGAACCGTTATAGGATCACTTTGTTGTCCGTCAGTCTGTCTGTCAAGACCTTTTGTCTCGGGAACGCGTGGAGGTATCGAGTTGAAATTAAAACCATATATTCAAGTCCGCGGTCCCCTGAAGCTGAAGCTGTGAAAAAATCAAACTTCTAAGTTGACTAAAAAAAGATACGGCCGGTTATGTCGCAAAAAAAGTATATTTCGTCACTATCAAGGGAATCAAAATTCATAGGGTACTTCCAGTTGACCCAGAATCCTGAAATTTGGCATAAGCAAGGTCTCATAGCAAAGGTATAAGAATAAATCTGAAAACAGTAAATTTGTTGTTACGTCACAAAAAAATATCATCACCTCCCTTTTAGATAAATAAAATTACTCGTTTTGTGCATGGCGTTTAATTCATATCGTAAATGCCTTGAAAGCTCCTCAGATCTTTTGGGGAAATGGTATAATCTTCGATTGGAAAGATTCCTTTTTCAATGTAATGTCTGTATCAGCGAAGATCGTAGAGCAGTGGTTTCAGGCAGTTCTGAAACCACTGCTTTATGATCTTCACTTGTAAATCTTAAAATAAGAGTTCGATTAGAGTGAACATCACTCGAAAAAAATCCGCCAGAATCTCCTGTAGATACTTATGTCATGTTTCGCGATCATATTCTTATTTTTTATAACACACACAAAACATACAAACACATTTGCAATTCAATTCACACTTGGAATACAATTGTGAAACTTCCTTACCGATTTTTTTTTAATTGTACATTCGATTTGACTAAATAGCTATTTGAAGATCTCGTGTAAAATAATTCAAAATACCCAAACTACCCTCATCCAAACCCTTCAATTCTACCAACAAAACAAAATTAACACCAAAACTATTCTGCCGACCCTACTATTACACATACAAGTGTCGTGAAGTAACTGTGCATCCATGCACTCGCTAATTAGTCGGGTTCGATTCCCGGTAGCAGCACACCGGCTACTTTTTACACTATATCATTTTTACCCAATAGGGATCATTGTCATGCGACAATTAAACTCGACTTAAGAATTACGCATACCTTTTTTATTCTTCATCCTTGTCTAGCATTCAAAGTGAGAAAAGGATGGCACTAGTTCGTCGCTCTGATACGTGCTCTAAATAATAATGATTTGACAAAGATTATTAATTTAATAACTGATATGACAGATAATGATGACATTATTTTTGAACTAGTTTTCGTTTTATTGTCTCTGGTAGTTGACACTTTGTAAAAACTAATTAGATTGAAGCATTTCAATTAAAACTTTTTGTTTTGTGCTTCAATAAATATTAGTTAAGACATAGTTTTTTTAAAGTCTATGTACATGTAACATTTTTAATTAACTCAATGAAATTATTATGTTAAATGTATTTAAACATTGAATCATAAAACCCAGGTAAGTACGTCATTAGATTCAGTCTTCAAATACCAAATTTTTGAGTGATTTTTCATCATCATCATCCTCATCGTTTCAGTCGAAAGACGTCCACTGTTGGACATAGGCCTCCCCCAAGTGTCACCACAATGAACGGTCCTGTGCGTCTCGCATCCTTCGGTTTCCCGCAACCATTACCAGGTCATCGGTCCACCTTGTATGAGGCCTTCCAACACTGCGTCTTCCGGTACGCAGTTGCCACTCCAGAAGTCATTTCGGCCCCAACGGCCATCTTTTATGCGAGCAATGTGCCTCGCCCATTGCCAGTTAAGTTTGGCGATTCTTCGTACTATGTTAGCAACCTTGATTCTCCTGCGGATATCTTCATTTTTGATTCAATCACGCAAGGAAACTCCGAGCATAGCCCTTTCCATTGCCTTTTGGGTGACTTTAAGCCTTCTGACAAGGCCCATTGTGAGCGACCACGTTTCGGAGCCATATGTCATCACTAGCAACACGCACTGGTCAGATTTTCGTCTTGAGACACTGTGATATTGAGTGATTTTTCGCTCAAATGAAATTCGAATATTATTCCAAGGGAACATTTATTTATGTAGTACAGTAAAATAGCCATTAACTCTAAAATACGTTAATCCCTTACGTTGTTGAAACCTCTACGGTCCGGAACAAGCGTTTCTTCCATCGTTTATACTGCGTACATCGAGGGACTGGAACAACTTGCATGCTGCGGCTTCCCGTCCGATTATAATTTAGGTGTCTTCAAGGCTAGAGTGAATAGGCTCTTAATAAACTATCAACGATTGCATCACTACTTACCATCAGGTGGGATCGCAGTCAAGCACTAGTTTATAAAAATAAAAAAAAAGAATATTTGCTCAAAAACATTTTAAATGTTGGATTTATTTAATACACTTGCTTGCGCCAGCGGCTACGCTCGCGTGAAACTAGAAACTTGCCCAAAGGTAGGAATACTCTCGGGATAAAGAGTATCCCATGTGGTGTGGTGTGTGGTTTTATTCAGGTCTAACACGCCCTCTCACTCCACTCGCAAGCGCGAGAAAACATTTGAACATTTCTCAACTCAAAAAAAGGTCTTCTTTCTGTTTTGGTTGTCTCTGATCCCACCACTTTACAATAACAACAAAAAAATAATTAAAAAAAGAATTACAGCTTTTGGATAAACTTTGCGAAAAGTGGCCAGTATTAGTAGTTAGCTAATAGTCTTAATTTGAATACAGTCCCGTCTCTTTAATCAACAACAGGTTCTTTATTCAAACTACTGATTATTATTAACCCTTTCTGCCTGCGTCCCCTCCTTATCTCTGAACCCTTCCCATAGCTACACCTTTTAAACAAACATTCCTTTAAAAAAACAAATGGCCGATCCAGTTTGTCTGAAATCGCCAGGTCGGGCGACATACACTCTTTAATTGGCTCCAATTCTAAGAAAGTAATTTCACAAATTACTTTTAGCTACCGGATTTTGAGATCGACACTCGACAACAGTTGGAACTATATCGACATAGGTAGTCGCTCTCATGTTGTGGGCGGGTGAAATTTTATACTATTTGAAACATGTCTAGTTTATTAAACTACTCGTTAGTTCGTTAAGTACTCTATAAATTATAATGAGTACGCCTAATGAATTTTGATGGGAATAGCTTCGGGACTATTAAAACATTTCTTGTTAAGATTTTTGACGCTCATGTTCAATCGTATCTGACAATGTTATTTTTAATGTAGAATGTTTGTTTTATTTTTTTAAATTTAATGTGGCAATTAAAAGAATATTAATAAGTATTCTGTTACGAATAAAATAACCCGATTATGGCCATTAATTAACATAATCACAACTATGTTGAAAGAAACTACATAATATTACTTATCTAGCAACATAATTAGTTCCAAAGAACTATTAGAATACACACTCAATGTAAATTTAAAATATGAGCACTAGTGCGAGGGAAATCGATGCCAAAATGGTATGAAAAATCTAAACCGGACATTTTCAATATTGATAGGTTCGCGTTTGACCGCTACCTCTCTCTAATCTCTTTCTACAGTCGATAACGCCTCCAATTCCTTTGTTCGGACCACGTGACTGAGCGTTGAGATGACGTCAGAACAAAGGAATCGGAGGCGTGGCCTACTCGAAGCGTTCAGCGCGAATGATACGATTGGTACTTGGCTAGGGGAGCAGAGGGCTTAGCCAAGTTTATAATCTACAATCGCTAACGCTTGTAGAAAACTTCAAATGTATGGGAAAGACATCATCTCAACGTTAAGTCACGTGGTCAGAACAAAAGAATCGGAGGCGTTATCGACTGTAGAAAGAGATTCAAAACGAAACGGCTAGACCTGCTGATGGTAAGCGACAATGTGGTCAACGGTATACAACGCTTACCTAGAAATAGTCTATTCACTTATGACTTAAAGACTCCTAGGTTGTAGCTATCAGGAAAGTGAAACACAGACTTCGGCTGGGGATTCAGGTTCCTTTGCACAAAGTAAATAAATATTTATGTTTACACTAGTTTCTGACAGTGGCTGCGCCCGTGTAAAAGTAAATTTCTCCACACAAACTTTAGACAGCCGTCTTATAACGTCAGGAGATGAATTTTGGAAAATCCTCTCTTAATGCTTGCCAATGTCATAAAAGAAAACCTTGTGCAAAATTTCACGTTTCAAATCCCAGTAGTTAGAATGTACCTTGTTATGTCAATCAGTAAGTTTCTCTTTAAATATATATGTCGTGGCCAGATCTTCAAAATTGATCACTTCATGAATTGGCCAAGTAAAACTGGCCAGATCGTTTTAAACGTTAAAGTTTGATGATATTTTCAATCTTTGTTTGGCCTACTTTCTTTATACCCACATCAATGTTATGGCCAAACGAGGATTGACATATCATCAAATGTTAACGTTTAAACGATCTGGCCAGTTTTAGTTGGCCATATCATGAAGTGATCAATTCTATAATCTGGCCATGACATACATATATATATATATAGACCATTATTCTGTTTCTATAATTTTCATAAGTATGACAGAAATAGAACAATTATTTAAAATAGTTAACCGCCCAATGCATTTACTGACTTGTAGTAAAAGTGGGCATAAAAGTCAAACACTGGAATACAGAAGCTTCCTGTAACGATTTAAAAAACTGGGCAAGTGTGAGTTAGACTCGCGCACCGAGGGTTCCGTACAAACTTACCTATGAAAATATAATATAATGAAAATATAAAACCTATAAATAGTTCAATTCCCGAATTGAGTTACGCAGTTTTATATAAAAAAAAATATGACGTATTTACAGTTTTCAGATTTTTTCCTATACTTGTGCTATGAAGCCGTGCTTCATGCCAAATTTCAGGATTCTAGGTCTACGGGAAGTACCCTATGAATTTTGATTCTCTTGAGAGTGTCGAAATATACGATTTTTGCGACCTAGATGGCTTATCTTTTTTTTTCGTTAACTCAGAAGTTTGATTTTTTTACAGTTTCAAGGGACCACAGACTTGAGCATATGGTTTTATTTTCAACTCGATCCCTTCAGGCGTTCCCGAGAGGTCTTACCAGACAGACAGACGGACGGACAACGAAGTGTTTCTCTAAGGGTTCCGTTTTTCCGTTTGAGGTACGGAACCCTAAAAATGGCCTTCAAAAGATATCAAGTGAGTTTATCAAATTATAACTAGTTACCAACAAACGCCTACACAGCGCTACATAGGTTTTTAATTTGATTAAATTGCTAACAGCTTCCGTCTTCAGATTTATATCGCAATTTAAGTAATATAATTTGTTTAGATATTTAAGCAAGATAAGAGGTCCATTAACGATCATAAGAAGCATACTTCAAAACCCACTCTAATATCTATTAAAAAGCCCATAAAATAATAAATAAAACTAAATTAACTTTGTTACTAATAAACCTTTATGATACTTACTTTTTGATCATCAAGCACGATTTGCTAGAGGAAAGTGGTTTTCTTCTTTAGTCACAACAGAAAAATAAATCATACTCAATCGTGATAGTAAAATAAAATGCATTTATTCGAAAACCGGCTCTAATCCCACCGCTTTTAGGCACGCAATAGAATGTTTTCCGCACTAGTGCAGAAAAGTGCGCGTGCTCTCCTTGCCACAAATTACAAATATTACAAATATATAAATACAACAAAATACAAAAAACAAACATTTTATTACATGAATCGTATCAGGCTGGGCGTGCGTCGACCCCCACGAGTCGCCGGTCAACCCCCGTTTTTTCATTTCTTCGTAAGTGTAAGTATTGAAAAAGTTATTTGATACACGTGCAAATTTGTCACTGCAGCCCTCGGCTCTATAACACACTCGCCTACGGCTCGTAAGAATTCCGCCTCGGTCGAAATGACAAACTTCCTGTACTTGTATCAAAATATACTATTGTAGCGACATCTATGGCATGACATAGGAACTAAACTACGAAATCCTGAATCTCGCAATTATATATGACCGCGCAATTTGAACATATACAACAGCCCACATCAGACACACACAAATCATATACATATACAAATTATCTACTGGACAGTTGCCCAGATCAGACAAAATATTTGTCGGGTCGGAGGATCCTCCCTTTTCAATGGATGTTTGCGTTGCTTACTTTGTTCCGCACACGTCCAAACATTATTATTGTTTTCTTCTATTTTACGATTGGAGGCTTAATGACCAGCAGCGTATGTTTTTCGGCTGAAATAATGATAACGATAGAGATTTATTAAACACAGGGCAAAAACAAACCTGTAGTATGGCCATTCCTTAACATCGTTGTTAGGTTGGCAACACATTGTCACCAACCTAATGGTAGTGTCTTACCGCCCGCACCCCGCACCTGCAACCCCACTCTCTCCTAAAAAAATAAACACTACTCTCTCTCGCGCACGCGCTCTGATCTCGATTAAAAAAATATACTAATAAAACCCCTACAAACCTTTTTTATGGTGGGAAATCACAAAACAACTCCTAGCGATCTGAGGGGAGCGAGAAGTAGTGTATCAAACTTGTACTGACTAAAACCCACCGGTGTTCCTTTAGTCCTGGCGCCCATTATCGGCATTGGCAAGGAAAAGGATCATTCGGCAACCATAAATGTAAGTGCCGTTCCTTAGCTACTCTTTGCGTTCGATGGCCACGGTAACTTTTACGAACAAGCCCACGCTAGAACAATTTCAAAATGTCTACAAAGCCAAGAAACCGCAACTTCCCCGGTATCACCAAAAAGTATCGTATAAACACGCTGTGTGCCCAAATTAAAATTCGTGAATTCTGTCGTGTCGACCGAACACGGCGAATTCTGAAACGAATAAATATCTTCGTAATTAAATATAATTTGTATTAACTATGCTATCTTGGGGAAATTTATTTTCGGCTGGCAACACTCTTTAAATAAGTTAATTGTTTTATAGTCTGTTGATGACCTTTAAGAAAAAGAGCAGTTTAAGTTTAATTTATTAGTTTTGAAGTTAATTAAGGACTGTTATTTATTACTTTCATATATACTCGTAGTTTAATATATTTTATTTGACTATAATAGACGTTAATTCAGTACAACAAAACTCAAGACAAGGGCCATGAAAAATAAAAAATAGCAGTGATTAACATTTGACAAAATATGCGCACTTGACTTCTTGTCTTTTTTCTTTATCTAAAACGTGTTCCACAATTTTCCTCAAAGTTCTATCAGGCCGAAAGTTATTTTACGATTCACCTTTTAGGTAGTCAATTGTTATTCAAATACCTAGAACTTCAATAAATAGTTAGGTTAGATAGAGCGTTATTTTCTGCCAAATAAAGTTTTTCTTGATACCTTTCAGAATTGTCTATGATTTTAATGTGAATAAGCAGATTGAAATTCAGCACACGTGCAGGCATTCTATCTTCTCTATAGACCGTCGATAGAAAAAACCTCCCCTGTATGTACGATCCACATAAATTAATAAGAGACATTTCATAATTAAATATTCTAACCACGTCGCATTTCCTTATTTATTGTTAAATTAATTACAGAGCGGCCATGAAAAAATATTCGCGGTTCTATTGTTTCATTAAAATGCCTCGCGAATTGTTTTTAATTAGGCGTGCGGACGACAGACATTTTTATTAATCGGTTAGCGGCCATCTTGTTTGACTCTGTCATTATGAAATTAATTTTCGTAATTATACTTTACGGAATTATATGTCGTTTATAAAGGACTTCTTAGCTTATAATTTGACACATGACACGTGCCGATTTGAATGGAAAGGATATGTAGGTAATTCTTCTGACCAAATTGTAATCTACTAATATAATGGTGTCATTTGACTTTCCAATGGTCAACCACTAACAGTCCATTGAAAGAAGTGGCATAGAATGGTAATATCGTAGATATTAACAAATTAATGTCTCACACGACGTATGCGGTAATCTGCTAAAATTTTGATAGTACCTTTGATCAGTGACCTATCATTAGAACGTTATTATGCAATCATTGCTTTTAATAAGCTCGATATTGTCATTCTACCACAACTCTATTACGAGACCATTGACGATCATTATTAATTAGCAGATTACGAACTTTTAGCAAAATGACAATGCGATCTTGTTAGAATGACGAATTATAAAAATAGCAGACTTGAGCCCCTGGTCCCTTGCTATCCTCGTCAATGTTACTCCTGTTACCTTTTCAATGTAGATGAGAAGACAATCTCATCTACGACGCTGCCTACCTTTTTTTCTGCCTAAGACAGTATTTTGTGACATCTGTTGCCCATTTGACTATTTTATTCTTTATTAAGTGATTCGTCAAGTACGCAGGAGATATAGTAGTATAGGTACAAGTGTGTGCGAAAACACAGGCTCTGTTGCTTTGCTATCGTAGTCCGACTGTAAACCGAAGTGAGATCATTCACGGGAGTGTCACACCACTTTCCTGAGAATTCTTAATAACACTTTTTGTCTGGCAATCGAACCCATAAGATCGGAGGTTTCTAGAGCAGAGATTCTAAATAATGGAGGATAACCTCGTGTTATGAGCCAAAACCAAGCATTTTGAAGGAGCGCTTGTCTGATGCTGTGTAAGATACTTTGGCGTCTACCATTCCACTGCGCACATGATGTTCAAGAGTAACAGATTCTGTACTGATTTGTGCTCCGGAAGACGCAGCATTGAAACGCCTCTGGTGAGAGTCGCGGGAATTGGATGGATGCGAGACTCACAGGAACATTCGTTATTCCCTTTCCCTTGGGTGAGGCCTATGTCCAACAGAGGACGTCTTTCGGCTGAAATGATGATGATGAAGTGGACCTACTATTATTACCATAAACAATTAGCTTGACTAAATCAACTGACAATTAATGTTAACCGGTTCAACTGGTTTTATTAATTCGTAAATTAATTCGACAAATCGACGGGTGCAAAGTAAAAAAAGTTATCTGCAATTTTGCGTATTTGTGATAGTTGCAGTAACTTACTAAAAATAATATTCTTAGGCCTGGCAAATCGTCTTTCAAGTGTCAAAATGAAGAAATAAGTATATTAATTATAATATAATAAAAAGTCTAAAAAACTGCTTTATTATTCACTTATTATTACTATCAGAAAATCGCAAAATTGCAGATAACCCTTTTTACTTTGCATCCGTCGAAATTTTCCAGCACAAAGATACGGTAGCAATGTAAGTAAGTAAGTCATGACTCCTTGAGATGAGACACCCGTATTATTTCAAGCGCCATCACCACTTGTCGCTCCGCTCACGTCTAATAAATCCAGTTAATAAGTAAAACCAACTAATGTATCACATAGACAGGAACACATCGAGTTTTTCCCATAAAGAATGTTAATATAAATACTCCAAAGACAATCTGCTAATGATTCTCGTTATATCTTTAAGTAGAGAGTTTTTGCCTTGTCTCTGGTCGCAGACGCCAGTGAGGAACTTCAAGACTCCGTAGACAATTAAAAGCAATCTAGAGGAAGTTGTTAATGATCTAATGTGGGACTCATTGAAATATAGTTTCGATATTAACTATGTGAATTTGTATTTCTTGTTTTGAATTTCATATTTGAGTGGTTCGATTGCTTTTTTGCCGACGATCGTTTGTGGTATGTAAAAGGAAATGTGTGATTTTCTCTTATTGAGGTTAATTAGACAGGTATTATGATTTCCATCATTCTAGAGGTAATTGTTAATGGTGCCTACAAAAAAGGCGAGTGTTGACATTGATTGTAATTTTTTATGCCCACTAAGCAGAGAGAAAGTTCCGCTTATGCGTCATGGCACAGAATAGGAAATAATTGGTCATGGTAAAAACGATACGAGAAATTACGTCACCAAAGTTTTCATAATTATTGTTAGGGCAAAAGAAGAACCTCAAAGAGATGTGAACATAAATAACGGCTCGCTAATGCTACGGGATTGTTCGAAAAAGTTACCGCAAAGGGCAACTGAAGGAACACAGATGGGTTCTAGTCAGTAATAGTCTGACACTCCCTCTCGCTCATTTGATGATTTCAAACCCCCTTAAGAGCGTTCACTCGAAATTACGCGCTATTTGGCCAAAAACCATGATTTTCAAACTCGTTTATATCCATAATTGATATATTGTACAAACATGTGATTTACCAATAACATTAGGAAATATTCTTGTCTACATAGTTAAGTAGGATTTTATTTAAATTAATAGCACACTTGTGAACTATATTCACTTAAGTAAATAGAGTTTTTGAAATTTTACTTTCAGAGGCAATTTCGAAGCTTGACAACTTCTACAATTCTAACAGAATTAATAAACAAAAAATACAAAACAGTAACTAGAATCCTGAACAAAATAGTTATAGAAAAATATTCATTGATTTAGTTTACTAATTTAGAAAATTAAAATAAAAACATTGTCTAATTATTAAGAAATTATGGGTAAATAAAATAATGATTTGCACTGATTTAACTTAATTTTATCAATATAATAATAGCTTATTCTAATAGAAGAACATGTGTTTCAAAACTCACTATATAAAATTTGAATAAAAATAGCTTTGTCGATTTTTAATAAATATCACAAAACTCGGCGCGCGAGCGTGATGATGAATTTTGTTGGGCGACTGAATTTGCGACGCTCGTGCGCCGATATTTATGGTCCTTTTAAAATATTTTTAAAAAATTGAAAAAGCTAATTTAATTCAAACTTTATATAGTAAGTTTTGAAACACATGTTCTTCTATTAGAATAAGCTATTATTATAATGATAAAATTAAGTTAAATTAGTGCAAATCATCATTTTATTTACCCATAATTTCTTAATAATTTGACAATGTTTTTATTTAAATTTTCTTAATTAGTAAACTAAATCAATTAATCTTTTTCTATAACTATTTTGTTAAGGATTCTAGTTACTGTTTTGTATTTTTTGTTTATTAATTCTGTTAGAACTGTAGAAGTTGTCAAGCTTCGAAATTGCCTCTGAAAGTAAAATTTCAAAACCTCTATTTACATAATTATGTGAATATAGTTCACAAGTGTGCTATTAATTTTAATAAAATCCTACTTAACTATTTAGACAAGAATATTTCCTAATGTTATTGGTAAATCACATGTTTGTACAATAATTCATTAATGGATATAAACGGGTTTGAAAATCATGGTTTCTGGCCAAATAGCGCGTAATTTCGAGTGAACGCTCTTAAAAAAGGTATAGTAAGGTATCATCTCCCGACCATCATTTACGAGTACCACTAATTTTTTTTGGTTTTACAGCGGCGTTAACTACTTACTTACCATCTGGATGGGACCGCCGGTTTAACTACCACTCAATAATTTAAACGAGTGCTGATATTATTGAATTGTAAACAAATAGTCCTAACAGTTTGCACTAAATCATAAGGAACCATTGTACTCTTCATAACTTCAAATACATCAAATAAACAATTTACTTATGGCCATTCATCTTCAAATCTTGCCAATGTTGGCCAGACTGTATGGCGCGCACAGAAGCGTGTATAGAAGAATAATAGTGTTCTTCTATGAACGAACGCCTCCCCGAGCAACCCGCAGTCATTGTCGTTCACTCGTTCATTCACAATCGAAACTGAATCATTTGGATGTAGCGCGACCGATAGGTTTTGATCGCTATGGCTACTTGTTGCTTTAGTTTGAAATGTTTTACCAGTAAGTGATATTTATATACTTATAAATGTAATATTGTAGAGCAGTGGTGGCCGAGTGCTAAAGGCCCTGACTTACGAGTTGTAGGTCGCGGGTTCAAACCCAGCTAGGCGTATTACTTTTTGTAATTTATTATTATAAACATAGTATCGATTACCAAGTATTTATTTTGCATTTGGTAAAACACAATTAACTGAGCATTCACATGATATCCAGAAATGTATAATAATTTATTGTATTAAGTTCTGTAATAAAGATTTGAATTTGGCTTTGACCAAATAATGATTGAAATGGGTGAAATTTATTTTATATCGTATTCAACAAAGGTCTTATGATAGAACGTTTGGGAAGTGCATAAGTTTCTCATATAGGGCAGAAAGAAGCCATGACACTTATATTCTAAGAATAGGAGTCACACGTCGGTACCCCAAGTTCCCATACATCTACACTTTGGAAGACTTGATGAATACCACCGATGCTGCTATCAACGTAGCCCACCATGGCCCAAATAATTTAAGGAGTAACTATTGACTCGAAAACAGTCAAAAACATCGATTAGATAGAAAACCATATTTATTTAGAAAGCATTAATATTTGGGTACATTTTTAACAACATAGAAAGATGGAAGCTTACACCAATTACGAATAAATTTGAAGAATGTTATACAGATGTTCTTATAGATATTAAAAAATAATAATGTCCATAGAAAAACCTCCTCTCTATCAGATTCGATGCTCAGCAGTATTCTAATCGCATTCCATTTGTCCACCACTGCAGCTAGAATATCCGTCGTAACCATGAGCCCTGCAGCACTCATGTCTTTCAGGTTCAATGCGGTCGCAGACTTGGTCACAAGGTCCAACACGGGTTGCATTGATGCCGATAGTACACAGCATCATGGCGAAAGCAATCAACAGAAGAACGAAAGTCGTCTTGAGGGCAGCCATTTTGTTCTTGAAGAAGTTGAGACGAGATACGGTTGTAAGGAGTTGTAGATTTGTTGTGATGCTTAAGACGCTGCGCTTCCATATTTATATCATAAATCTAATGGGTAATGACTGTAATGAGTATGTAGGTATTGCAAATTTCCCATGTACCGGTATGTTTTGTGAACAGGATAATATTTTTTTAATTCTTGTTGGCTTTTCTTGTTTTTATGTGGTATGGCTTTTCCTCAGATGATTGACTAATTAGTTCACGAACTATAATTATATGGGTTCATTCTCACGAGTGCGTCAATTATCACTTATAATTTCAACCCTATTAACAGGAAATAGCTCTCTGGCTGCACGGACCAAATAAAGAGATTGATTTAACATCAAAGAGTCACATAGTCTTTGCTTGATAGGCTAAAAGGTTAATGACCGTAATTAATTAGCAGTTCATAAAAATCCTTCTTAAGGCTTTCACACACCGGTGTGATATTTACGATGAATATAAAATAAATAACAAAAACAACACCGATAGCGCTGTTATATCAACAATTTATGTGCCTGCTAGTGAAAGTCTGCCTTAATATGCAAAGAATGGTTAACCATCCACGATCCGACGTCTTGCTTGATAGTTAAAATATTTCGACAAATTATTATTGAGTTTATTTGAAATAAATGCATTGTAATCGACTGCTATTATGCCGAACAAACTTAAAAAATATATTCACAAGACTAACGGTCAGCAGTCTAGGGTTACTCCTTAGCTCAGATAGTTTTTGTTTCCTTATCATTTGTTTGATCTTATGATATTATTTATGCATGTAACTTTACTTATAATTCATTGAGGAAAATAATAAGGAGAATAGAACAAATTTCAATCGCAGATAATCTATAATAACTTATTAAAAGATAATAATAATGACCTATGACCAGTTGTAAGAGTAATGTGGACACTAGTTTCAAACGTTTTATGTGACAAAAAAATATTGTGAATTACCCAGTACACTGTATCACAGAGAAAGCAATTTAACTATGAAATTACATTACTTGTCAAACATAAATAGGGTGAAATATTTTAAGTTTTTTGGACGACAAGTCGAGTTCTCTACGGCATGCGGCACATATTAAAATTAATGCAATTTTTATTTATTTATTGTAATTGGTCAAACAACAAAAATACTGACATTTATTTAGGAAAAAGGAAAGAAAATGCACCGCCGTTGGTATGACGTAGGGTATGATTCTATATCAAGAGATTATGTACCTACTAGGTAAGTGATACATTGTGATTCATACCTTCATCAAGAATCATCAGGTGAGATCGCAGTCAAGCACTGGTTTGTATCAAATAAAAAATGTCTGACATCTGATGATGATGCTAAAGGAACCAGATCATACCAGTTATTCTTTTAATTTATTCATATACCTATTAGTAAATTCTTAATTACAAATATTGTTTGTGTTTATAAACAAAATTTTTGTGAAAATAGCTGTCGTAAATTTATTTTACATGTCAGTGCGTGTGAACCGGAGAGAGAGGTACCTATATTTTTCATAAATGGTGTAGTTATGGAGATGCTGAAAGATGGAAAATAAATATCCTAAATATTTTCACATCGGTGCAGATCAGCCCCCTAGCCTAGTTGCGACCGTTTCGTTTCGATTCTCTTGCGTCGAACGCCTCGAGTAGGCCACGCCTCCGATTTCTTTTTTCTGACCACGTGACTGAGCATTGAGATGACGTCAGAACAAAGGAATCGGAGGCGTGGCGGTACCGTAACTAAGCGAAACACGTAGGAAGGAAGTTTTCCATAAAGTAAAAACCATTTTTTTTTGTATTTTCTAAGAAGGTAATTTTTACCAATTTTTACCAAAAAATTTATACCAATTTTTTTTAAAAAAAAAAACACTAATTGTTAAAACAGAAAAGTTAAAGTAGGTGAGTACCAAAATACCAAGTCTGCTCGAATCAAGTAGCCAACTTGCAAATTCAAAATTCGCACTTTATTTGCGGACTACCACTTTTTTCTAAGAAGATAAGTGCAATAAACCCATGTTTTGACGACGACTGCCCACAGAGTTACTTATAAAGCGATTTCAATTTTGAATTATTGCCTGTAATGCCGAATTTAATCTATTAAAAGGTGACATTCTAAATAATTGTGCCAAATTTTATTATCATTACGAAAGAAAAGAAACTTTAAATGGGCCAATCAGAAAGGAACGACTCAAAAAAAGAATGTCACAGTTTTCTGTAAGTTGATATAGTATTGGAATTTCTTGACATTTCTCCACATTGTCATTGTCCCAGTGGAGTGGCGACTGGGCGAGTGGCGAGTGACGCGGCATCTCATCGATTTTATTGGATACAATTGACGGGCCTTTGTTTGCAAATATGCACTTTAGTGTTACTTTTCTTTGGCTTTTATAAACAATTATCGATAAATAATGGCCCAGCTTTATCTCTTTTAACGATATGTTCCCATTTCCACAACAACAAAGCAAACAAGAAAATAGAAAAATTATAAAGCTGTTCTGCTTTTTGTTTCAATAAATATTACCATAAAGCGACTCTTATTAAGGAACAACAATATCCGTTGAATTATTTTAAAAGCTAAATTCCTTTTCATGATCATTTGCATAACATTAATGATGTTTTCATTCGAGTTGATTCTGAATATCGATGGGGACGTTTTTTCTGCGAGCGTATGCAAAGGAGCACATTTGCATCCTCCGAAACCACATTCGGCCTAATTTGGATGCGTCCGCTATCTCCGCCGAAATCGTTAAAATGCACGCACGGTAGCGAGAACGGTTCAAAACACAAAACAATAAATAAATAACGAGAACAATAAATATAATTAAAAACGACAAAAAGCGTCCGTTCGCATGACGCGGGTACAAACGGGTGCGCGCTCTCGACGACTCTATATTAACGATACGAATTCAACCCAAATTCCATGAACGAAACTCTGCTTTATCGAATACTATTACGATTCGATTTACAATGCTAAAAATCGATATCCCTTCAACATTTTGTCACCGGCACGTCACGTTTCCGAACGCTCCTCATTAGAGATTTTTATTTTTAAATAGTCGCAGTAGGGTCGAGTCTCCCGTGGATCCTGCTGGCAGTTTTTTAAACTTGAAAATGGAATTTAAACGAGATGACGTTTCTTTATTGCGTTCGATTCTGTCGAAGCGATTCTAGACGCGTTTGTGCTTTAATTGGCGTCAATAGAGATGAGATTCGTTTGGGAAATGGGATCAAATTTGACAGATATCCGAAGTGTGTCCGTAAGTTTTGTCTATGACAGGTCGGAAGGCATAGGTCCTAATAAGGTCCGAGATGGAGGAGTAATGGGTTTTCAGAGTTGTCGCGCTGTCTCAAATTTATTGCACCAATTAGTAGGGTCCACGTGAAGGGGTTTATCTCGAGGTTCGATCTGGCTCTATTTGGGAGGTAACGGTCGATAATGGTCGAATTTCGGGGAACGCTTCTTTGATTTTTTCCTCAGCTATGGTAGACATTTTCGGAAGCGAGAATGTAACAAGTTAATTGGGTAAAAATATTCCGAGACCGACACATGGTGGGTGCTTATAAAGATCATTACCAGCATAGTTTAATTAGGAAGCTACCGGGGTTTAGATGTTAAAACCGGAATACGAGGTAGCTAAGTATTACTCTGTAAGCAATTAATTCGTATCTTATTAAGATACTGTTTCTAGAATTGTTGTTACTTCAAAAGCCTTTAAGATGTCTATCAAAGGTCCTTTACAGGGTTTCATATTAAAATTATAATTAAACCATTATTAAGAAGTATGTTAATTAGTTCTGTTTCTAATAAAGATTGTATCTCGTAGTAAACACAGGTTAATCATAGTAAAGTTTCATATGTTATTACGCTCTTCTTTATAAAATTAAATTACAAACCAGATGAAATCTTAATATCTAGCAACTTTTACATGCAAATGCTATCTAAGCTTTATCTTAACGTTATCATGATATCTTTAGTCATCTATGAATCTTTATTTAGAAATTTAACTACGTTTTTATAGTCACCAATAAATATATCCTAATATCCTTATTCTCACATCCTTAACCTTATACATATTATAAAACAAAGTCCTCCACAGCGTCTGTCTGTCTGCTCCCGATTAACTCAAAAACTAATGAACGGATTTTCATACGTTTTTCACCGATAGAAACGAGCAATTTTTAGTGAATGTTTAAGTGTAATACATGCATATTACAGTAGAGAAAACGGACTTAAAAATTTCAAGATTTATTACTTACGTATCGTAAGTATAATCTCTTTTTAGGGTTCCGTACCTCAAAAGGAAAAAACGGAATTATAGGATCACTTTTTTGTCCGTCTATCTGTCTGTCAATACAACAACAAGAGGTATCGAGTTGAAATTAAAACCATGTCTGCGGTCACTTGAAGCTGTGAAAAAAATCAAACTTCTGAGTTAAGGAAAAAAAACAAATACGGCCGTTTATGTTGTCTAAACGTTTGTGTGTACATAAATAGATAAATAAATTCAAAACACGACATCGACATTCTTAAGGAAATCAAAATTCATTGGGTACTTCCCGTTGACCTCGTTGAATCCTGAAATTTAGCATGAAGCAAGGTCTCATAGCACAAGTCTAGACTTGTGCTATGAAACTGAAAATTTGCAGTTACGAGGCTGCGATGCTTTTTTATTTCTCAAAACTTTTGTCCTGAAGGGTTTAAAAAGATAAAAAAGACCGGGCAAGTGCGAGTCGGACTCGTGCACTGAGGGTTCCATACAAACTTACCTATGAAATAGTTCAATTCCCGAATGGAGTCTCGAAGATTTTTCCGAATTGCAAAAAAGTTTTTTTTTTGTGACGTAGAAATAGTTAACAACAAATTTACTGTTTTCAGATTTATCCCTATACTTGTCCTATTAGACCTTGCTTTATGCCAAATTTCAGGATTCTGGGTCAACGGGAAATACCCTATGATTTTGATTAAAGGTTTTATAAGTGCCCATGTAGGCCTATGTGAAATGAAAACTTTTGACTTTGACTTTGATTTCTTTGAGAGTGCCAAAATATACGTTTTTTGCGACATAAATAGCCGTATCTTTTTATTCGTTTACTTAGAAATTTGATTTTTTTCACAGCTTCAAGGGACCGCAGACATGAGTAAATGGTTTAAATTTCAACTCGATACCTCCACGCGTTCCCGAGATAAAGGGTCTTGACAGACAGACAACAAAGTGATCCTATAAGGGTTCCATTTTTTCCTTTTGAGGTATGGAACCCTAAAATTTAAATTCAATTCAATTAGAAAATTAAATTAAAAAGGTGTGAATGGTACATGAAAAATCATTCCTAACCAATTGATTAAATCAGGAAAAATAAAAACAAAACGGGCTTTATCTACGGGTTTTTTTCTAGGTCAGCTATTAGTAATTATATAATCAATAACTTGGACCAAGTAACAAATAAGTACAGTTTTTTTTTTCAAACAATTTCATACGTCGGTAGATTATGAAGACCTAGATAAGTCTTGGGGCGTAGACTCTCAGGATGTCATGCTAATGACGGAAAACGCTAGGTATGAGACTTCAAGCCTTCAAGCATATTTAACCTATTAAAATATCAAGCGAATAAATATTATATAAAATACTGTGAGAAGTTTGATTTCTAGAAAGAGGTTCATTACCTACCCCTACCACCTTTAGTGAGGGTAGGCCAGACTAAATCCTAATATAGTTTAATTGTTCAATTTAACTGATTGATAAATGTTCAATATATATTTCTATATCAATAGCACGGATCAAATCATGTCCATTCAATAGAATCTACGAGTATCTGGGTAATTATCGGATTTCCGAAAACTCTCACCTCATAGCTGCCAGACAAGATTACTGATACTTTAATTAGTGAGACCTACACAATTTAAATTAATTAAAATTTAACCTCTATCTTCTAAATTTTTCAAAAATAAATATACCTTTATTTATTATGGGTAAGTAAGTAGGTAGTCGATACATATTTAACGCCTTTCTGAGGCAATTGGATAATTTTTTCGAATTTTTATGAGGAAAATTTACTTTGAATCAATATAAACTTAATCAACGTTATGATAATGTAGAATAAAAAAATCTATAATATAATATTATAGTCTTTATGGTTATTGATAGTATTTCTATTCTATATAATGTTGTGAGGTTGGCACCTCCTACCAACGAATGAGTAAATGAACTAAAAAAAAAGGTTCCAAATATGAACTCCAATAGAAAACCAAAAATTCATCATCACATTCTGAAATCCCACGGGATAATAAAATGAAGACGTCATAGAATATTATAGATTAACTTATTTTATTACAGAATAAAAGCAGTCCACTTATTGGGTAGTTTTTTGCGTTACATGAATGAACGAACCTTATGAATGAACCTATTATGTGACATTTTATCCACCTGTGCAATAGAGTTCTCGGACTATAAAAATTTGTATTGTTACAAGTGATATTATTTATGATCTCCAGAGTTTTTTTGGGACAACGTACAATTCGGAGAATTTCGGAGAAGTTTTACGACCATTAATGGTGAAAAATATTGTGAATGAATGGGACGGATTGAATGGAGATTAGTTTTAAATTTTATTTGATTGCTCTATAGCTCAACTGGGCCGTTGGGAATTCATTTTCAAAATAAAAAAATGATCGTCAAGAAAAATGCGTTAGAAGGTTGACAAAAAAATGAATCAGGCATCCATGGTTTAAATAACTATAATAATAATAAAATTATTTATTAACATAAAGTTCCTACACACACAAATTAAATTAGTATTACAGAATACAGGCGCCAGCGTATTCCCCATCATATTGTAAATACAATTTTGACAACAAATGTATACAATTAAAATATTTTTTTAATTAAAAACTAAAATGGAAAAAAGATAGGAAAAAATATATTATAGTGGAAAAATATAAAAGGAATTTAAAATAAATTACGGTCAATGACAAATATCACAATAATTTATTAATAAAATCAAACCTATTATATTTTTTACGATTAAAAATATTGTGATCTTTCAACGTTCATAACAAACAAATCCTCAATTCCTTCACAGATACTATTCAAACCATGGCGCAAACTCATACATAACTCAACCAAAAAGACCTTATTCGTTATTAAACAGTGCCATGACTAACTCATAACTACAGAACTAACTACTACTCAACAGACAATATTGCAACACTGTCTTAAGCAGATAAGTATTACATTCCCACGACCAACAATACACGAAAATAATGACCGATCGAGTTGACCGCAAGTCATTTTAGCGACACAACCTTCACTCGGAGTTAATGACGTGAAAGAAATCGCTTACACTCGCCAATCGAAATGTATGACGAGAAAACTTCGAGATTCTTCCCACGCGTAAAAAAAAAATACAGAATAGAAATGTCTGACCTATAATGTGCGGACACGGTTAATCGGTTATAATATGTAATTTTTAGTTTTTTAGGTAGTTTTTTTTTTTTGTCGAATGCAATGTGTGATTATAATAAAGGCCTTTCGAACATTTTGTACAGAATTTGACGGAATTATTTAAGTAAATGGGACTCTATTTGTATAAAATTTCTTCATAGGTACTTAGTTTGTGCTCTTGCCTAGATTAACCCTGTGTTAGGCATAACTGCCTAACACAGGGTAAATCTAAGCAAGCATGACCTAACGGTCATGTAGAGTTATCTCTAACTTAAAACACATGGATTTTACTCTGTATATACGGAATCTAACAAACCATTACCAAACATGCAAATTACACAAGCAAAAAATTAAACTAGAACACAACAAACATCATATTCATACAAAATTTCGGTCGGTATAATCTCGCCAAACGGAGGCACCCTCATGAATAAAACTAGCTGGTGTATAAATTCAAATTTCCTCTTCTCCACACGCTCATTTCCATATCTCGGCCTCTCTCCCCCTATGCTTTATTATTAAAACTCCAGTGCAAAAACCGACACCCAAGTTATTCGCTATCTACGTTCGGAAATGGCATTATCGGCCGCGCGGCCCGACGCGCACACGTCTCAGCCAATAGGGCATTCTTATCAGAAAATGACTCATTTCAAATGACAGAGTGTTCTAAAACACAATCAATGAAAGAACGCCACAACCGTCACCGAACTTCCATTCCAAATTTAAACTCTGTACTGAAGTTACTTCGGAACACTTCGGCGTGTCGCTACGTTACTCAGTTAAGGCTCGTAAAATGGGGACTCTCGTAGCGAGAGGAAATTGGAATAAGAAAATTTGGGGTGTAAAATGAAAGATAGACGAGTGCTAATTTCCGGCTATTACTACGTCTCTTTCTTTCCCACACATTTATTGCGGGGAACGTGTTTGGGTGGCATATACTGTCTTTTTCTAGCGTGTAGGGACTCTACTATTTAATAGAGCGCATGGTGTAATGTAATGGGACTCTGGAAAATTGTGTATCGTCTACGTATTTCTTCTTGTTTGGAAGTAAAATAGGTCGTTAAATTGAATTATGAAATTTGAATACTTCAATAGTCCTTCAGTAAAAAAGGTACCTAATTATTTACTACTTTACTATTGGTTCACTATCTATCAGTTGTATAAACTTGTGTAGATTTAAATTCTAAAAAGTTTTACTTGCATACAAATCGTTTTTCTAAATAATAATATTAAATTCATGCCACAGCCCCAACGTTCCTCCGATTGCTTTATTCCTCGTTGCAATAATATGATTGAGCGTCAATATCTCGAGCGGTCCGCTCCGGCCGAGTCCTCAATAGCAAATGATGCCTCCGACCGCGTTGCGTCAAACACTACCGGAATTTATCGACTACCCGCAAACAATTCGCCTCGCCGCCGGCTATATTCTCTATTGAGGCAACTTTGGTAGCGAAATTATTGAACTGAGGATTTATTACATAGAGAAAAGCGGATGAGCGCTAAAATAGATATTGTAAGTAGTAACACATTAGTTATCGCTAAAATAATTTTCCAATATGAGTTTTCCGTAAGTCGTAAATATGATTGAGATTAACATTCATGAGGCTGTTGGGTTCAGGTTTAAGGTATTTGAGAACAGACAATCTTGTAAACGTTTACAGTGCAATTGTACAGAGAGTGGGTTTTATATGGCGTCGGTAATGGAGCGTCTGGGAGCGTCGACAGGCCCGCCATTGTTCTCCGTTTAAAGTTAAAAGCAAAACTGACGGATATGAGCACTGCGTTTAGTCTAACTTAAACAACTTAACGGTGCCTTAATCCCTATTATCGTGTTTGTTAATAAAATCAAACAGTTATTTTAGTAGCAGGTTAAATATTAAACAGTTATTCCTAAACCACCGTGGTTGTATCTTAATCCCTTCCCCGTGTAATACGATACGAAGTTATCGAGAAGCTATTAACACGTTGTAGTCGTTCGATAAATGAAATCCCGTCACCCCTTGTTTGATTTCTACCGTAATTCGATCATTTAGTGTGTGCTCTATTATAACAATCTAAATTGTGCTATTATTATTATAAAGACATTGATTTCATAGTCTATAAATTATATTAAAATGATAATGTATTTAACGATATAAAATATTTTATTTCAAATTAAAGTTCTTCTCAGATAAAAAGCCGGCTTACAATTAATTCAAATCGATTTCCACTTAAGCAAACGTTCGCCGCGAACGATCAGAATTTCAAATTCGACTTTCAGAAAACGCGGCCAGAATGGTGTAAAGGTTCTTTTTTGATTCCAATATGCCATTTAACTGAACGCGCCAAAAGAAATAGTAGTTGCAGCCGAGTTAGGTTGGCCAGCCTGATGCTATCTTGGCAGTTGGCACACCTGACCGACGCTAATTGGACAATAAATCAATTCTTTCCCGCTTCTTATTGGCGAATCGTGGCATTCCAATATTGAAAATTTGGCCGCGCGATATTGACAACATGATAAAAAACAATAGCCGGTTATCTTTTTCTTTTGTGTTCATCTCTGGACTCCGGTTCTTATTAAGGCTGAATCGTTTTATATTTTGTTTGTGTCAAACCCAATGTCTTATCGGTTAGACAATTTGTTTTTGGGAGCTCGTTATTGAATTATTAATATTGATATTTTGTATATTCTCATTTGATGTTACATTTGAAATAAATCTTATGTCATTGTTTAGCTGGCGTCATAGAAAAGCGTGTGTGATGAATCGGTTTAATAAAAGCGCTATAATCGGAATAAATAACATTAATGCAGCAAAGAGCGCGGGCGTCATCCATTATTAGAGTTATTAACAAAACGGAACGCGCGCCCGGCTAATCTGGGCGCGCTCTGAGCGTAATTAAATTCTCAGAACAAGCGAGCTATTAAAGCGAAACGGTAGCGCGACGCCCATTACGAAACGGAACGTGCATAATTATTTCGTTCCCGCCTTTTTTTCTTATTCTCATTTCGATTTTCGAAAGAGCGCGCTAATGTAGCGTCTCTGCCCTCTGGCACGAAGTCTTGTAAACAATGTTCTCGTAAAATCTTATTCAATTACCGCCTGCCCTCTTAATATACTGATTAGTTTTCGAACTGTTAATTGTATTCGGGCGCAAAAGACCGTGGAAATTAATAAATACTTGACTATGTTGCCTGAATTTCCAATTTAAAGATGTGGTTCTATATAAAGTCTGTAAAGGCAGTGGTAACAAAAAGCTGGTAGTTTTTTCTATCCAGACCACCAAGGCATTCAAATGAGGCATATCATTAGCCGTATATAAACAATGTCGTAAAATGACAGGTAGCAGAGCTTGTCACATCGCTGGTATAATATTATTCATGTGGTGTTATCGGCTCGACTCATCTACCGTTCTTCGTACTGTTAACATGTATTTTGACAGATGACATAAGTTTGGCGCCGTATCGCCGGTTTGTCATCTCGCTACGATGAAATACAATTCGGATGTAATAATAAGCTCCCGTCTTACGTTCGTTGATAAACGGACTCGTGTAAATCAATGTAATGGTGTTGTTATGACGTCAGTTTTGGTAGCTATTCAGTGGAAACCTTTTGTTTCGCTATCATTTCGTGTTTTGTAATAGACGTATGAGTAATAAACTGTCGACATTTAGCACTAGTTTATGTCTATTGGAGCAAATTATGAACTTCACCCGATTGTAACTGTGTATTTATTTTACAGTAATAGACCGCATAACGACCTTGCCTAGAACTTTTGGCCCAAGTCCATAATTTGTATGGCATAAGGTGCCAGTGCAATTTTATGCTATTTTAATCGAAATGTGACATTTTGTTTTTTGTTGCGGACAGTTGGTAGTGCCGACTTTGCCACCTTCATTATTAATTTCTCTGAAACATATCGCATTCAGTCTTCTCACAAGAAATAATATCTTTGGTCTTTAGTACAAAAATAGAATAAACTACGTAACTGGATGCAAATTAACCACTTCGATGAAAAATGCAGTAATTTTCTGCGACAACTTTCCATATGGATCTTCTTGGTTAACAAAAAGCGGAATGTGAGAGTTGACTGAGGGAAGATATGCTAATTTTCCGATGCAATGGGCTAGCTACCTTTGCTACATATTTAGGTATTCCTGGCATAGAAGGATTCCTAAGATACCTCATAAACAAAAACCCTTAAATTGTGCCTCACTGTTAGCTCGCTAGTACTTATTACTAGAATATTTTCGTCAAACTCATTTAGAAAATCATGAAAAAGACCTCTGAGTTTTTACCGCTACAATTTCTAATTTATATATGATGTAACTCTGCATTTCATCAGCATCATCATTTCAGCCGACCAACTAGCAACCACTTTAGTTCAGAAAAGATTCGGGGACCACGGGTGCTTAGGGCTGCAGGATTATTCGAAAGAGATACCTAGAACGCAAAGGGCAACTGAATTACTGAAGGAAAACAGATGGGTTTCAAAATCTGATACGCCCTGAGAGCGTATCAGAATCAGACTCTCTACTCCGAACGGGAAAATTTATTGGTGATTTTCCACAATTCCACCTTTTCGTTAGGCGCTATGAGAAGAGGTTCGCTTGGTAGCCAGGTAGGTAGAGACGAGTACACATAGTTAGTGATTGGGGGAAAGTATCCTGTCCCGGTTTGCAGGAAGCATCGGCCGGAGTTCCTGACGAGGCCGCTGCCAAAATCCTGAAGAGCGGGACTATTCAACTGCTTGGATGACATATTTCGACTTCTGAATTTAAGATAAAGAAATATTGAACCTTTTTTCTTGAGATGGAAAATCATCAAGTAACTTCTTCCGCGGTGGAGTGAGAGCTCGTGTCAGACTTTTACTGACTAAAACCCACCAAAAAAAAAAACCTGTGTTCCTTCAAATGTATATTTCGTTCGAGGTTCACGGTAACTCTTGGGTTGCCTTGCTTCTGCAAGGCCTCGGGTACGTTTTCGGAAGGGCGCCGGGCGCATTGATTGTTGCACCACCACCATGTGCAAACGATGCGCGACCCTGGTACGCAGGGTGTAACAGACATGTTACTGACTGTGCCTAATGGTTTTTTTTTTAACTACCAAATATGTAAATTATAACTTCAACGCCAACTCAGAATCCACTCAATTCTTTAGTCCCCCGATCGTTATCAAGCTCGCACGAGTCAAACTGATTGGTGACCAAACCGATACCTCCTAAGTATAATGAGTCAACTGACATTATAGTTATTTTATAGGAGAGTGATTTGAAGGCAAATCGTTTATATTTTAATGAAATCAAATTAATTCGAAATAAAGTAAATGTTTTTTTAATAAAAATTGTAAGCCCTTCCTTTGGTATAAAATGATTTTGCTGATTTTTGTTTTTAAATGACATTTTATGTACATGACTGGGTATACGCCGGCGGGACTCAATAGCGAAATGGTTTAACTACCAGTTATATTCATGTACGTTGTCCATTAAAATCCATCGTTTACACCAAAATCACATGAAATATGATTGTCATTTTATTAATATAATTTTACTTTTGTTTGTTTTCGGGGTTTTCTGTCTCACTTAATAATAAAATGTTGAAATTATATCACTTGACTCATTATACTAGGAAAGTGCTTAGCAATGTTAACATTTGAAACCTCAACGTATACTGGACCAATGTAATTTACCGAGGTTTTTTATTAGTATTTTTTTTTTGTAATACCTTACGATATGTGGGATTAATAAAAGCTAGGAAGAAGAACAAGAATTATAAACCAAAAACAACTCATTTTGAAGAATCACAATGTATTTTTCGCCATAATTAAGTAGGAATATCTTTTTAACATAATAGCTTTACTAAAAGCTACACGTAAACAAATCACTATTAAAAAAAATATCAATGTTCCATCATTAAAGTTTCATAAAAAACAACAAACAATCGATCAAAATAAAAACTAAAACAGGTACTTCCTTAGTAGGTCAATAAAAATAATAAGAACTAAAAATGGTAACTTACGTTAAACAATCATAAAAATTATAAAAATTAATAACGTAACAATCTAGGCATTTCTAATGCTCAAAAATAGTTATAAGGTTTAACAAATTAGAAATCAGTCAGAATCACTGTCGTTAGATCCATTAGAATTAGTTGAAATCAATTAATTTATTTAAAAATAAATGAAATTCCTATTTTTCGCTGTAATTAAGTACGAATTTCTTTTTAACATAGTAGCCTTACTAAAAGCTACAAGTAAAAACAAATCAACATTTAACAAGTTATCAATGTTCCATCATCAAAGTTTCATAAAAAAACAATAAACAATCAATCAAAATAAAAAACTAAAACTCTACTCTAACCTCTCTTCTACTCTCTTCTCTAGTACGTCAATAAAATTAATAAGTACTAAAAATGGTAACTTATGTTAAACAATATTAATAAAAATAATAGAAATTAATAACAACAGTCTAGGCATTTCTAATGCTCAAAAAATATAAGGTTTAACAAATTAGAGATTAGTCAGAGTCGCTGTCGTTAGCTGCATTAGAGTTCGTTGAAACCAAATTATTAAAAAATAAATGATACTCCTTAGGAATTTCCAGTGTCTTACAAAGATCCATCAATTCTTTGTGCTTATTTTGGTCAATAGGAATGGGTGTCTGATAAGCTAAAGAAATATTATCTATATCAATATTTAACTCTCTTCGATTTCGTGTAGCTTTAGGTTTCTTTACACAATCTATCCACTTGTAAGCATCATCTTGGTAACTCGTTTTATAAAACAGCCTAAATGGATATTCCGCTTTAACTACTACTTCCGTTACTTTATTCCAAGGCATTTTTGATCCATCGTTGGTAGTTGTCCAGTTGTTTATAAGTTTTAGCTTTGCTTTAAAGTCTTTAATTAAATCCTGAGACACTTCAGTAACTTTGTATGGCTTTTCATCAGATTTGGCAAATCTAAAAGCTGTATACCTTTAATCAGGCGTATGAAGCATCTTATCTTTCGTCTGTCTTTCAATTAAAGCGTGCATACTGTCGCCTTCATTTTGAGTGTGACCCACTACTAGAAAGTGATGACTAATATCTATAACATACTTCGAACTAGCTAACATATACATTAAGAATACAATTCTGTTTCTATTTTGGCCTCCACAGTTGTCTGACCAGAACCGGTAATCTTTGACACCATTACCCACCGTATAATAGTAACTTTACGTAACAGACTATTACCTAAAATTGCGTGCGCACTCGCCGCCATTCATCGTATACTGAGCCACAATAAACTTGTATCCCCTCACGCCCCGCGTACACTGGTACGATGTTATTTAGATCAGTTTACAATGTACGATTTTAACTGATGTTGAAATTGATTTAGTATACGTGAAATTATCTCGGTAATTATTGTTCTTTTTTAATTTTTTTTAACACAAACGTTAAGATCACGATTTATCATGTACGTTTATATAAAAATATAAAAATACCTAAATTTGTTAGTTGACTCAGTATACTTAGGAGGTATCGATAACTATGATGTATGTCCCTTGCTCCCAAACTATGTCAGGAATGCGCCTTTGACAAATATGTATCTTGTGACCACTGACATCTGTCCGCAGGTGCTTTCTAAACAATTATTTAAATTAATAAGAACACTGCGGACGTTTTAATGGTTGGTACTTTGTAACATGCTAATTATTTATTGATGTTCTGTTGTGTAGGTAATGATGAATTGTTTATTCAAGTTTTTACCGTAGGTAGAAAATCTACGTACCTACATATTACTTTTATCAACATATTAAGTAGGTACAGTAAAGCTAGAACTACATTAGTTTACCGACGCACACGTTTTTGTACGTAGAACGACGTCGCGTGGTGTTGCGTGGCGTGGGTCAAATGTAGCTCTACAAGTCTAGTTTCCATAAAAATGTATGGAGACCGACGCACCCAGATCGGCGTGTGGCAAACGTGTGCGCAGTGTAGTTCTAGCTTAAATCTGTACGACGTAATAGTAAGTGCTAAGTGAGTTACTTTTATGAACAATTCATCAATAATAATAACCTTAAACGGAATAATAAAAATACCTACATAAAAATATTCTAAATATATCAATTTATTTTTCAGGAACAATTTACATTGTGTTTGAAATGAAATCATAAATAAAAAAAAACATTAATTAAAATTATAAAATTAACACATTCTACATAATTCAATAAAACATAGATAACAAACATAATAAAAAAAAATCAAAAAAAAAACATTACAAAACAATAACTAAATTTAATATTACTCAGTCTCACTTTAATACCATATTATCAAATCGTGGATATGTCATCATCTATCGAATGACAGACATTTCTTCAATAAGAAAGCTTTGAGTCTTGACTTAAACGAGCTCGTGTAAATTATGCTTTTTAAGTCTAATGGCAACCTGTTAAAAACCGCACTGCTTGATATTGAGGACAGTGTTGAACAATGTTAAGGTGGGGTATTATTTTGTTTTTAAAATCTTTCCTGCGCGTACTTTCTCTTAATTGTCTGTCCTCATCTGTTTCATAGTAACGTAAGTATTTTTTGAAATTCACCAATAATATTAAAACATAGAGACTGGGCACAGTAAGAAGTTTCAAATGTATAAATGCGAAAGTAACTGTACCTGTCAGTTTGTCTGTTACCCCTTCACGTCCTGATATTATCTGAACGGATTCGGATGAAACTTGAGGCACTGGTAGACCAGTCTTGGAATAAGTCACAGGATACTTTTCATTCCGGGAGTATGGTCCCTGATAATATTTTCAAAATTGACGTGGGCTATGCCGTTAGCAGAAGATAATACCTTCTAAGTATTACTGACCAACTTAATTTTGGGTATGGATAGGTTTTTTTTAGGTGGGAAAATCATCTTATGACAAATCGCGCCCTTGGGTGGAGCGAGAGATAGTGTCAGACTTTTACTGACTAAAAATCCACTCCTGTTCCTTCGTTGCCTTCGTCCCAGGGTTCCGGGTTTCGTTTTCACACTACCCATGGCCCCAGTAACGTATGGATAGGTGGCGTTTATAAGTTCTTGGGGTTCGTCGCGCATTTGATTGTTTTTTTTTTACCCACTGTTTGGAAAATTCTGGGCTTGACTTGGGTTTTTGGGAGTAGGGTGTAACAATGGGTCCTGGGGTCTTTGGACAGGGACCGCGGTCCCAACTTCCAACTATGAAAAAAAATTTTTTAGTAGTATTCTGGGACCACAAATAAAACAAATACAGTTTTTTTGGTAACTGTACTTTAATGCCTTTTTCCTTGTAATCCCAAAAATTACACACAAAAAACAAATTTTAAGTTGAGATTGGGACCGCGGTCCTGGTTCAAAGAGCCCCACTACCCGTAACGGTTTAAGTATGACACATAGTTTAAATTTAACTGCCCATCACCAGTGAAAGAATAACGGAAGAATGACGGCCAGGGTTGACAACTTTTACTATGCCAAGAGGTATGTTTCACATGGGCACGCCATAATTATGGCGGCAAGTCCCCTGTTTGTGGAGTGGCTGGAAAGACGTCACGGCATCCTCACCTTCCGGATGACGCAAGCCTTCAGGTAGTTTAAGTTCGGGAGGTTCCTGCACCGGATTCGTAGGGAAGAAACGCCCGGGTATCACCACTGTGTGAACCGCTCGGAAGACACGGTGCAGCATACGGTGGAGGTGTGCCCTGCTTGGGTGGAGCACCCCGTTTTGGGTGTCCACGTGGAGGCGATCGGTGGTAACGACCTCTTGTGCCAGGCCTCAGGGCCTATCACAGTACAGGCCATGATCCGGAGCGAGCAGGCATGGCAGGCGTATGTCTTCTTCTACGAAGTAGTAATGCTAGCGAAGGAGGCGGCCTCACGCGTGAGGGAAACGACGTCCTCATGTCCCAGCCGCCGGGACACCAGTTCTGGTGGGTTAAGTCAGTAAAAGCGTGACACGCCCTCCCACTCCGCCCTAGGGCGTGAGATCATTGTATGACTTCCCACCTTAAAAAAAACATGTTTTACATTACGTTCTTATTTTACCATTAGACATTTTCTTACCTTCAATCTAAGAATGCACTAAATAAGTAAATAATTTGTTTATTCTAGTTGTTTATCAATAAATAATGCAACTCCTTAATTTTTTCTACCAAAAAGTATCTTCATTATTACTTGGTAACATTAAAATTGGCTACCAACAAGCAACACTGAAAAGTGTAGCTGTCAATGTCAAAGTGTTGTTGTCAAACAAGTTGAAAACAGAAGTGACATTTATAAAAAGGAATTTAATAGTAAATGAAGCTACCTAAAGTAAACTAATAAATGTTTTAAGTAATTTTCATCCTAGTGATCAAGACCTACCTTATAAAATGGCAGATGACGAAGGTAAGTTGAAGGTAGTGAAACATAACCTATAAAAATTTGCGAAATGGTATCAAAAAAATATGTGATGATTTAGATTAAACTTCAGGTTTTGCACTGTTTTTCCCACTTACTGTTCCCAATCCGACTTTCCAGTCTGTATTCTTTTCTTTCAAAGATTAAGGAAAGTTAGTTTGATTAGCTTTACGTAAAAAACAACAAATAATGTTACAATTTTAATGTTTCCAGCCCCATCAGATAGCAGCCTCCTAGTTATAATAGTGGACACAAATCCAAACCAGCGCTACATAATTGAAGACCCGAAGGTGCTGACCAACTGTCTTGATGCTGTCATCGCGTTTGCCAACTCCCACTTGATGCAGAAATCTAGAAATGAATTGGCTGTTATTGGCTGCCATTTTCATAAAAGGTAAAGTTTATTCAGGGTAAATGTGAAGGCTGGTAAATAGTTTGTCACAATTTACCTCCTTTTTGGTGGTGCAAGAGAGTGCAATACTTGTACTAACTAAAACCCAGTTAATATATTAAAACCCACTTGTGTGCAGGGCCTTAGGTTGACTACCAAAAAGGAAACCTGGGGTCCTGAAATGCTAAGCAAAGAAGGAACATAGGTGTGGTTTTATTCAGTAAAAGTGACATGCCCTCTCGCTCTGCTCCGCCCGAGTTTTAATTATGTTTAGATAATTATATCTTTTATTATTCATGGCTGATGCCTTCTTTAATTAAAAAATCTAATTTCAGTGAATACCTGTACCCGTCACCTGGCAAGCCATTAGATGTTAGACAGATTGATGGCCAATATGAATTGTTCACATTAGTTGAGAAAACTATTAAAATGAGGTAAATATTTTTATCAAATTTTATACCATTTAACTGCCACAGCAGGTTCGTGTTTCTAAACGTGACTGCTGACCTTGGGGCCTGGGTTCGATTCTGACCGTGGGGTCCTGGTCTGGCAAAAAGTGCTAATAAGAATTACTAAAAAATGTTCATTGAAAATAAACAATTGTAAATGTATATTATTGATATTTCCAGATTAGTAAACCTTGTTAAGAGTCAGCCACAAGATGATAAGCCAGGGGAGTCCCTGCTGGCTGGCGCAGTTGCTATGGCACTCTGCTTTATAGCCAAGGTAAGAAGTCACGATTATACTGTTCATCCACAGTAGGGAGCGCCCTCAAAGCCGGCATTCTCGTCGCTGGTCGTCTCTCGCTGGGCTTCCTCCGGGCAACCGGGGGTTCCACCTGGCGGGCATTGACCGCCGAGATGTCGTGAAAACTATGTGCTCCTACAGAACACATTGCAGTTACTCGTAGGCAAGCTGCATATGCGCGCCTGTCTCAAGATTGCCGTCTATAAGGCACCTCCAACGCAGGTCCCGTATTTACGGGGCCCTAACCCGACCCTGCGGGACAAAGGCTTTGCCTATACCCCGCCTGCCGCGCCCCCTTGCGGGGACGCAGCGATTTCCACGGACGATTATACATTTTATTTAGTCATTTCTAGCTATTAACCGCAACTTTTTTCGCGTGGAGCTTACGAACATTACTCTCTCTTTTGGAGCAATTGCAATGTTATCCATTTCGGAGATGTCTTCAACGCAGACTCATGCATCGAATTTATTGAGCGCAAGCAATACAATACAACAACAAAATAAAATAATAAAAAAGATTACAGAAATAAAATAGAGTTGCGTTGAGCGTGCCTGAACAGAAAGAGCCGACAACTCAGCAATTGCTGGGCGTCAGACACCCAGAGCTGGTTTTCAAATGGCGCCTCGCTGTGACACACGGATGATGGTAAATAAAATATAATAATATATACATAATGGTGTGTCCCCGGGGTTAAGTCCCGTTCTGGCGAAAAAATTAAAATTAGCCTAAATTACTGTTTCGTCAAAATCGGTCCAACTGTTTCGGAGATTAGCCGGAACAAACAGAAAAAAGACAAAAAATTAATAATTACATTTTTGCTATCGAATATACTTTAATACGTATTTTGTAAAAAAAAACCGGGCATTTGCGAGTCGGACTCGCGATCGAGGGTTCCGAACAAACTTAAATTACCTATGAAAATAGTTCAATTCCCAAATTGACTAACGAATATTTTTCCGAATAGCGAAAAATTAATTTTGAGACGTAACTACAAATTTACAGTTTTCAGATTTTTTCTTATATTTGTGCTATGAGACCTTGCTGCATGCCTAATTTCAGGATTCTAGGTCAACGGAAAGTACCCTATGAATTTTGATTCCCTTGAGAGTGTTGAAATATACGTTTTTTGCAAAATAAACGGCCGTATCTTTTTTTTCGTTAACTCAGAAGTTTGATTTTTTCACAGGTTCAAGGAACCGCAGACCTAAGTATGTGGTTTTAATTTCAACTTGATACCTCCACGCGTTCCCGAGATAAAGTCTTGACATACATACAGACAGACGGACAACAAAGTGATCCTATAAGGATTCCGTTTTTTTTCTTTTGAAATACGAAACCCTAAAAAAATGTTATCTTGATTATTACAAACAGGCACTTCAATTTTATTCATGTGTATTAATTCTCATGTTCATTTCAGATGCGTCGTGAATCGTCCCCTGGTCTGCGGATGACGAGTCGTATCCTTATAGTGACGGGGAGCAGTGACACAGCCGCGCAGTATATCAACTACATGAATGTCTTCTTTACTGCACAGGTACATACGAAAATATGGCCGGATGATCTCTGCTGCAAACAACCAACATAATCATATTTTTCTAAACTTTTGTACTGTCATAGTCATAACTGCACTGCATGTCGCGGGTTCGATTTTCGCACGGAACTAATGTCTGTATGTCCTAAAGATAGTTGATCTGGGTCTGGATGTCTTTTGGATGTGAGTTTACATGTTGGTGAACGCACCCACGATACAGGCCTAGAGTACATAGATTAAATAAAAAATAGAAAACTGCTATTTCTGAACTGATTGAATTATTTTCATATCAAGAGTGTTAATTTATAATGAGGGGAAGTACTAATTTCACACGGGCGAAGCTAGTATAACATTAATTTAAACGATCTTTTTTCATTGTTTTACAGAAACAGCAAGTAATTATAGATGTATGCTCATTGGACAAGCACCTCAGTCTACTCCAGCAGGGATGTGACATCACTGGCGGACTGTATCTCAAGGTGCCTTCGCTGGAAGGACTGCTGCAGTACTTATTGGTAATACATAGTCTATATCGATACGTCTGTTAGACTTATGCTCACTGAGCAAGCACCTCAGTTTAATTCACCAGAGAAGTGACATCATTGGTGGGCTATATCTCATCTAGAAAACTTTTCTAAAATTATTGAGTGAAGATCTGAAGAAAGAAAAACTCCGTAGAAGCACACATTAATACACAAAGAGCGTCAGTACAAAACTAGGCTTTGCTTCTGTGAGGTTGCTCTTAGGCATGACGTTCGTATAAATTCAAAAACACGAATTTTACCGAAGAGCATTTTATTTTCGAGTTTACTCGTATATTTTTTTATACGCCTCGTGGACGTATGTTCATAGGATAAGGCTGTATCTGTTTAGATTTTGTCTCCCAAAGTCGTACTAAAAAATAGTTTTTTCCTCTCATTTTCCAGTGGGTATTTCTCCCGGAGACCTCGGAAAGAACAAAGCTGGTACTTCCTGGTCGGGGTCGCGTGGACTACCGCGCCGCCTGCTTCTGCCACAGAGAACTGCTCACCATCGGATATGTGTGCTCCGTGTGTCTTAGCGGTAAGTCAAACTCTAAATTCTAAGCATTTTTAAGCTAACCAGTAATCATGTACAGACACTTTTGAGTAGAGCTTAAGACTGGACTTATTATATATATATATAAATTGTTTAAAAGTCATGAGAAGTGGCGACACATCGCTAGCAGCACTGCATGGTCGGCACATTCTAAAACATGGTTCTCTAAGGAGAAGAACGTGGACAATTTTATGTCCATATCCAGTCGCTAGCACTTACCAGGAGTCTAGTAGACGTTCTACTTTATATTCTAGTAGTCTGGTAGACGAATTGTAGTGAAAAAAATGACAATCACAATGTGACTATTTACAAGTAAAGATAGTTCGTTTCTATGAATTTTTTTGTAGTATTTACTTTATTTGTTTGTTTCAGTGTTCTGCAAATTCAGCCCTATATGCACAACTTGCCAGTGAGTATCAAATTATTATTTATTGAATGGATGCTGTCCGCGTGTATTTAATTCTTGCACAATGACGCTAATACACACACCCCACACACCTCACACCTACCACAGTGTTGTCCTTTTTTAACCCAATGGTTGACTGGTAGAGAATGCCTTGTGGCATTAAGTCCGCCTATGTACCACCACTGTACATAAAATTTAAATAAATAAATATAAAAGCGAAAGTTAGTAAATATGTGTATGTATATCTTTGTGACTCCTTCACACTCAAACGTTGAACGGATTTAGATGAAGTTTAGCACACAGTTAGACCATGTCCTACAGTAAGACATAGGATCATATCTCGGAAATATGTTCCCTGGAGACATGGGCGTACCCAGCTTCTGGCGTAGGAGGGGGCAAGTCAGATTTTTTAGGTCGGATCGTCCGCGGCTGTTTTGTCATACACACTACATAAACAGACCTACATGAAACATTAGGTATATGTAGTGTAGTGTGTAGGGCAAACAGCCGCAAATGATCCTGCTTTAAAGGTAGTTAAATAAATAAAAGTATAAAATAAATGCTAGTCGCTCGCAACTCTCTACCGAATAGAGCCGAGCGTTCGAACGCTTGGCTAGATTCGGTAATGTACGTCCGCCATCGTCGCGGGCGGTTTTTTGGCAATTGCATTATGCATTTTGCCAGTGTCTACTGCGCGGTTTATTTAAAAGTTAGAGCATAAGGCCCCGTTTGCACTTAAATTAGTAATTAGGCGAGTCCACACATGTTCTGCGAAATTTCCAAGGGGGGGCTGCCTTGCCCCCCCCCCCCCCCCCCGGGTACGCCCATGCCTGGAGATCTTTTTCTACGTTTACATGGGCGACAACGACGCCCAACAGGTACAGTCGGCTAAAAATATTCAGCGCTTATGTCTGTTTATAGAATAAACTAAAACATAACATAAAAATATCTATTATTTTCAGTACGGTATTCAAGATCGGCGGTCCTCTGCCCATCAAGCCCAAGAAGAAGAAGATTAAGCTTTAAAGTGAGAATGTCTAATATTGTAACACTGTAAATATAAATGATAAGATTTTTCTCAGTCAAGTCTTTTATTTATAAGATCTCTTTTTTTTGAGGTAAGGATTCATCAAGTAACTCCGGCCGCTCTTGGTGGAGCGAGAGGGAGTGTCAGACTTTTACTAATTAAAACCCATCTGTGTTCCTTCAGTTGCCGTTTGCTTTCCAGGGCCTAGGTTTCATTTATAATACCACACTCATATAAACTCTGTGATACAAACTATGACAAGATATCAATTTCAATCGCAGTTATCAAACAAAATTCAACTTTAACAACCTCATGTTTAAGATGAATTTTGTCTGATAATTTTAACACCAGTCCGATATTCTATCAACGAGATAATTTTAATCGCAGTTATCAAACAAAATTCAACTTTAATTACATCGTGTTAAAGATGAATTTTGTCTGATAACTTTACCGCCACTCCGATATTTTGTCAAATTATCGCGATACGTTTTGTTCATTCAATTTATTATTGCTGGCTTCGAGACAGCTGATTAATTTTTCGGTGACTACGATAATACGTAGAATCGGAGTTTCCTTGCGTGATCGAATCAGAAATGAAGACAAGGGCGTCGCCAAGGGGGGGCAGGTAGGGGCAGCTGCCCCCCCCTAGAGATTCTAAAAAAGTTGCCAAATATAATGCAACCAAAGTCCTAAGTCTTTGAGTTAATTTGCTTGAAGTTCAAGCCTTGAACAATCATTCCCGTACGTCGAAACTCGAATGAATTCACCAATTCCACTCCTAATATTCCGTACGCTCAACTACACTCTGCTCTATCCATCGTTGAAGCGGGAGAGGGGGAGTGGGGAAGCAACATGTAACCGCGCGGCGCTCGCGCCCTCCGCACAGCCGCCTTTGTTTTAGCGTCTGTCTGTCATTTATTCGTGCGTTAGCGTTGCCACTGCCCGCTTTTACGTTTGTTTTGTGCGCTATTATCACATCTAAATAGTTGCTGTGACCACATAATCAATATGGACATCAGAAAGTTTTTTGGTGAGTATCACTTGCGTTTAGCTTTCGTATTTTCCGTTCGTAAAATAACGTCAATTGATTTGATTATAAATGCTGATTTTGCATCGGTTTTTAAAATCGCAAAAAATCCCTTTCTAGGCACGATATCCGATTCTTAAGGGTCGTCAGTTTAAACCAAAAGGAAAATTGCTCAATTTAATGGCTCAATCGAAAATAGGACCGTATTACCATAGCTTAAAGTAGAAAATTGTATGAATGAATATCGGCAGTGTCGATTCGGCACAGTCGGCTCGCGTATGCTTGAGACTCCGGCGTGTGCGTGTCGTCGCGCCCGCTCTAGAGTGGTCGAGCGAGGATGCCCGAGACCGCGCAAGCATAGCCGCGGCGGTTAAACCGCCCGAAATAGCTAGGACTGTTGATATCAAAAATATCGTTGACGCTCGTTCTTGCGCGGGCTCGAGCCTGCCGCCGTCTTGAAGCGCATTTATGCTTTCAATGTGAATTGCGGACCAGAAGAAGTTGTAGCTATTTCAAATATTTTGTTTTGCAGTTTTAAAAAGAAAGAAACCTGAAGGAGCAAGCAGTGACAGCGATGATTCCGTGGGTGACCTGAAGAGACCTAGCACATCCAAAGAACCGGACTTAGTTCCCGACTCTTCGATAAATGACTGCAACGAAAATGACATCGGTAAATTTATTGGACAAGCATCAATGTTATCGACTGAAATGAAGAAAGAATTGCTTGACAACACTTGGTCTCCGTCTGCGACGTATGACTTTGCGGAAGACGCTAAACATTTAAAGAGGAAATTCAAGTATTCATGGTTGGAAACGTACTCTCCATGGTTGGCCTATTCCAGGCACCAAAAAGGAGCCTTTTGTAAATATTGTACGTTGTTCCCGCCAAATCCAAATTCTTTTAGAGGCGTATTAGGGTCATTTATCATAAGGCCGTTTTGTAAGTTCAAAGACATTCACGAGCATTGCAAAAAGCACATGGAAACCCACTTCCATAAGATGGCACTGGAAGCCGCTAAATCATTTCTTGGAAGTGTGCCTGTAGATTTACAACTCAACAAATACTCCCAGGGCATTATTGAAGAAAACCGAAAAATTATAACATCTATTATTTCTTGCATTACGTTTTGCGGGTCGCACGACTTAGCTCTGAGAGGAAAACATTATGGCGAAGGTATTCTCGAGGACTTATACAAGCTACGAATTGACGCGGGAGATTTAGTTTTGAAGAAACACATTGAGCATGGGAAAAAGAATGCAAGCTATCGATCCATCGATATTCAAAATGAAATTATCGCAATTTGTGGAGATGTTATTAAGGCAGACATTGTGAAAAAAGTAAAAGAAGCAGAAGCTTATAGTGTGTTAGCAGACGAAACAGCTGATATTTCCGGTACTGAACAATTATCAATTGGGCTGCGATATTTTGACGAGAAAGCCAATGAGGTCCAAGAAATGTTCGTCGGATTTGTTGAGCTGAAAGGTCTGGATGCGAAATCTATTGCATATTGCATCGATGAGTTTCTGACAAAAGAAGACCTTAATCCTGCTGATAAATGCGTTGGTTTTGGATTTGACGGTTGTTCGACGATGTCCGGAAAAGACGGTGGAGTACAAGCGATACTGCGCAAAAAATATACCAAAGCATTGTTCTTTCATTGCTCGTCCCATAAACTGAATCTGGTAATAAATGATCTCAATATTCTTCCTGAAATTCGAAACACCATGGGAACCACTAAAGATATTATTAATTTTTTTCGGGAATCTGTTTTGAGAAGAAAATTGGTTCCTAATATTGCCAGGCTCTGCGAAACAAGATGGAGTGAGAAACATAAAACTATCAGAGTATTTAAGGACAATTTTCCTGTTATATTGGAAGCCTTAGAAAACTTATCGCGCGAAGGAAACAGTGCGACTCGAAAAAACGCCTTTCAACTCCATGCGGCTGCTTTCAAAATTTCGTTTATACTTTGTATTACTTTGATAGCTAAATACTCTGCTTTGTTGGAACCTGTTGTCAACGCACTCCAATCCATAGCTTTGGATGTGGTGAAGGCCTCGCAACACGTCAAACGCATTTTGCAATTGCTTAAGAGCCACCGTGATAATCCCGAAAGAGTCACAGATGAAATCATAAAGGATGCTACTGTTGTTGCGGAGAAAGTCGGCCTGGAGGAGGATATCACTTCAATGCCACGCATTGTTGGGAAACAACGTCATCGAAGCAATCACCCAGCAGAAAGCCCTTCAGAATTCTGGAAAAGATCATTGATAATACCATACTTGGACTCCGTTATTACATCGCTTGAAACACGCTTTGCTGAAGAAAATACTCCATCATTTGCTTTATCTAAATTACACCCCGCACAAATGCAAACGATGTCAGTCGAAAATCTCACAGAAACTTGTGAAACTATCGCTCAGTTTTATAATTTACCAAACATAAAAATTGAAGTCGAGCTTTGGCAGCAATTCTGGCATAATAAACCAAACTCAACAGATCAAACCGTTGTTGATATCCTAAAAGAAGCAAAAACCTTCTTTCCCGACACGGAAAAAGCGTTGAAAATTTTGATCGCTCTTCCATGCACGACGTGTACGGTAGAGCGATCGTTTAGCAGCCTCAGGAGACTAAAAACCTGGCTAAGGAGCACTATGAGTGAAAATCGCCTCAATGGTTTGGCCATGATGAGTGTGCACCGAAAACTTATACATGGAAACTTACAAGATTTTAATAATAAAGTAGTCGAGAAGTTTACAATGAATCCCCGAAAATTATGTTTTAATTAACCTAATATAAACAAACAACGACCACTATAATATTAAAATCTGGTAATTTAAAAAAAAATACGCTGTACGCTGTACACTTATTCAAATTCAAACTCCTTTTTATTTTATTTTTCTAATAAATGTTATTATAACTCAAGTTTTTTATTGCATAGTCAAGAGCTCGTGCTCGTGTAGCTTCACACATTGGACTCTGTACTGTCACAGAATATATATGTATATAGTACTAAGATACTGTTGTTATTACAATCGCTGTAGATGTAAGGCTCGTAGTACAAGTGAAAAGCTTCATGTGCTCTCGACTTTACCTACAACTCATACCTACTTTTCTCATTCATAGAGAATGAGAAAAGTATGAATTGTAGTAGGTAAAGTCAACTGCCCCCCCCTGCGCCATAGGCTGGCGACGCCCTTGAATGAAGACAGCCACATGAATCGCCAAACTTAGTGGGCAGGGTACAGAATAGGGCTCGCAAAACAGAATCATATGATCAATGGGACCAAAAGCTTCTGGAGTGAAGACGCAGCGTTGTAAGGCTTCCCACAATGTGAACTAACGATTTAATGAAGGTTGTGCGAGTCCAATGGATGCGAGACTCACAGGACCGGTCGTTGTGGCGACATTGAAGGAGGCCTATGTCCAATATGGACGTCTTTCAACTGAAACGATGATGATGACGATAATACGTTGTAAATGTATAATGTGGGGGGGGGGTATCTCTGAGAGCATGTTTCGCTGTTGATCCCGGCTATAATAATTATTTTTTGTGGTTATAATTACATATTATTATTTTTGACAGTCGTAACGAATAATCAAAAGCCCAACTCCTATCAAACAATATCGTGTTATCCAGTTACTGGGTCATGGAGTTCAGACTCGCAGTCGCTCCATGTAAAATACTGGGAAGAATTCAACTGTATTTTTCGGTCCAAAATCGAATCCGTGCTAATCTACGGGTGCGAAACGTGGAAGGTCTTAAAGGACATCTGATGCCAAATCCCTCCCTAAACTTCTTCGCCTTGGTCGACCGCTGTCTCCGCCTCGTCCTTGGCCCGAGACAATATCTAACGTACCTAGAGCTGTTGGACAAATCCCACGAGAGCCTTGACGGATTGGCCACACGCTGCGAAGGAATTCCGATCATATGCTCAAGGAAGTGTTGGACTAGAATCCTCAAGTAAAAAGAAAGCGTGGCCGTCCTTGTCAAACCGCACCGTGTTGGCAGAAGCGCCGAGCAACGGAATGACGTGGACTGAGGTGAAGCGCGAAGCTCAAGACAATTCGCGATGGAAGACTGCTGTGGATGCGTGGACAACCTCGCCCCATCTAAGGGAGATAGGACATTAAATAAGAAGGTTGTTCAGCTGTATCTAGCTAGACTTGAAACCGACTCCATCATAATCTCGTACTTGACTAATTTTTTAGGTCTCCGTTCCTTAAATGTAAAAAACGAAACCCTTATAGGATCACTTGGTTATCCGTCTGTCTGTCAAGTCCTTTTATCTTAGGAACGCGTGGAAGTATTGAGTTGAAATTTAAACCATCTACTCAGGTCTGCGACTGTGAAAAAATCAAACTTTGTTAACGAAAGAAAAGATACGGCCGTTTATATCGCAAAACACTCTCAAGGAATCAAAATTCATAACGTACTTCCCGTTGACTCAGAATCCTGAAATTTCGCATAAAACAAGGCCTCATAGCACAGATATACGAATAAATCTGAAAACCGTAAATTTGTAGTTACGTTACAAAAATATTTTTTTTGCGATTCGGAAAAATCTTTGTAACTTAATTCGGGAATGGAACTGTTTTTTCATAGATAAATTAGTACGGATCCCACAATGCGCGAGTCCGACTCGCACTTGCCCGGTTTATTTTTTAAATTAATTATATTAAAAGTTAAGTAGGTTTCAAATCTGGTGGAATGGGAAACTGTTAGTAACTGAAAAAGATTGTACAAACTCCATGTGACGTCACCGCCATTAGGTTACAGGCGTAGAAAAGAGATAGCGAGATGGTCCCACTGTGTCTTTATTCCCTTTGGTCCCACTACTCGCCCACTCTTCCTCCTGTAAACATTTGAAATTTTCATTTTATAACCCATTTTGGTTTTAAAAAAAAACTTATTTTAGTGTTTAATTTTTTTTAGGTGGGAAATCATCCAATGACTTATATCCCGCTCTAGGGTGGAGCGTGAGGGCGTGTTAGACTTTTACTGACTAAAACCCACTCCTATGTTCCTTCTTTGCCTTGCGTTCCAGGACTCTATTTTCCTTTCAGAAGCCAACCCATGGTCCCAGTAGGCTTCGGCCCTATTGGGTCCCTACGGTTTAGCTGACATCACAACCCTTGCCCTTGAAATCGTTCTTCCACAAAACAATGATAACTCACTATCTTCAAGATGCGGATCAATATCACCAGCCCGGCAGTTACTGATAGTTGAAGATAGCTGATTACGCCTCGTTATCGGTAATTAAGTCCTTATCTTATATCCGACAGTGATAATAGTGTCAAGCATCATTTCTTTGTGTTAATATTGCATTATTTATGCAAATTGATTATCATTAATACCTATGTTTATTTAAATAATATACATAGTTTTATCAGCCTGAATGTAACGTGAGGTAGCTGCCTGTATTTATAGAGCTATAAGTATTATACCTAATTACTTAGATTAGTGCTAGAAATAGAAATCTGATTTAATTTTGGTAGATAAACAAATAATAGGTAGGTACTTATATTCGTTCTATCCTTATCTAGAATATATAGTATTTCTATGCATTTGTATGTGTGCGTAAATCCCAATCAGAAAGCTTGCTGTTTTACTTAATTTTATTTTGGTAATAAAATTTGGACAGGGGCACATTGCTCGTAGAACGGATGGTCGATGGGGCCGAAAGGTGTTCTAGAGTGGCGACCGCGCACCGGAAAACGCAGCGTTGGAAGGCCTCCCACAAGTTGGACCGACGACCTGATGAGTCATCAGGTCGTCGGTCCAACTTGTGGGAGGCCTTGATGAGAGTCGCGAGTCGTGGGAATGCGGTGGATCCGAGACGCACAGAATCGGTCATTGTGGCGACACTTGGGGGAGGCCTATGTCCAACAGTGGACGTCTTTCGCCTGAATAAAATTTATGAAACCCCCTTATTTCGCCAGCTGTTTCGAAAATATGATATCATTAGTGCTAAGACAATTGCTATTACACGAACACAAATCCAGACACGGAACTGCTACCTACTAACAATTTCAGTGGTAAAAGAAAACCAAATCGACCCAGCTATGGAACCTTCGACCGGACCTGTGGTCGGCGAGCCGTAAGCGCCACAGAGTACTTTTTTACATATATTAGTAAGCGCGGCGTCGCCGTCGCCTAGCTGTAGCCGAGTAAAAGTCTGACACTCCCTCTCCTCGCTTCATTCATAGCGGGAGGAATTATTGATGATATCCCACCCAAGTACCAAGAATCTACTTAGATAACTGCCGGAATTACTCACCACGACGCAATATTTTGATACTTTTAAAACGTAGGTAATTATAATTTAATCAATGACAAGTCATCAGTGGCAATAAAGGTGTGAATTTGTTTATGTGCTAACGTAGATAAAAAAGAACTAATCAGCTTGATTTCGTAAAATTTTAATTTGTTTTTAGAGTTCCGTACGCAAAAGGTAAAACGGGACCACTGCCCGTCCATCTATCTCATAAACCTGTACTTATATTTAGACAGTTGAAATTTTTACAGATGATGGTGAGGTGTCCAACAGTGAACCATGAAAAAGTTGTACATTCAAAGCTCAGCTGTTTTTAAACATAATGAAGATTTTTTTTTACTAGAGGCCGGCTCATTTATCTGTCTTTAGTTGTGCAGTTTAATTTTAGTTCCAAATTAAACAGAATATGATATATTTAAGTCTTTTTTAAAGATGGGAAATGGCTCACTGAGTCCACCGCGTGTTACTCACTGAACAGGGGGCTAGGTCAATATGTACACAGTGAATCATCCTATTTGTTTTACAGTAAATTATGACTATTTATGTCATAAAACTAAAGGTAAAACAAATAAAACTTCTTGTATATGTTACCAAGGAATCAACTTTATTAAAAGTAAATGTTTTTAACAGCGGTTCATTGTGTATCCTACCGTACAACATTTTAATTTTTGTTAAAATTACACGAAAAGGATTACCATATTAACTTCAGTTTCATACGATACCCCAATAAAAACTCTAATAAGTATAAATAACGGCACGCAGAAAAACTACAAATAACAGAAGTAAAAGGAAAAATAGACCTTACATTTCATTTTGTTTTTTCACCGAAAATCATAAAGCGCTCCGCCACACTGGCGTCTTTGGTGCTAGCTAGTTCGCGAATAGGGAGCGGGCGGCGCGGTAAAATCCGAATACTTTCGTGTCCAAAGCACGGATTGGCAACGTCAAGTTTACAAAGTAAGATGTGTGGATCATTGTGTACCACTGGTTCACTGTTAGACATCTCACCCTACCTATTTCTAAAAAAATAGAATAAATAAATATATAAGGGGCTCCTGTACAACAAACGTGATTTTTATATATCGCCGCGCTTGGAAGAGAAGCATCTGCTCACGCAGGCAGCACTCGGTCAACGGCAACCTGTGCCAATCTGCACCCCATCTCAGAATTATCAACTTTAGGTACATTTTCATACAACCAGTCTTACGTGATTATGATTTTATTACACATCTTTTTCCAGATATTTTGGATACACAGTGTCTTGTGGATATTTATATTATCTAGGCTTCTATAGAAATCGAAACATAAATTTGTGTAAAACTAATCCAGTAGAGACCTCTGAAAATCTGCTATTTTACGTGAATTTTAGACCTTCATAATTTACTTATATATTAAAAATATAAAAAGTACGAAAAAAAAAATCGAGAAAACGCCCGCGCCCGTCGTTAATCGAGATTCTGAATGAAGACAATTTTTCTCAAAAACTTTTAAGGGTTTAAAAAAACACGTATTTCCAGGAACAAGTTTTGAGAAATATTCGAGTAAATCACGGAATTACCGAATGCCAACAGAGTTTTCAGGCGTTCTCTCTCTCTTTTCGCGTTGCCTCTTCATCAAATATCGCGTTGGATTGCGTTAGATGAAGTAACAAGCTTTTAAACCATGCTCGACGTTGACGATAGGCGACTGGAAAAGGACTTTCTTAACGCTAAGGCACTTGCATAAAAATTATAGGCATGTCAAAATAATGAGGTTTCTGAAGAGACAGGCCGGATGACCACATGACACGCTACGCTGTCAAATAGTCCAACATTCACGTGAATGCGTTGTAAAATGTTGGGGGAATGTTGCGGAACACTGGGCAACGTTACAGCGTCACGTAGATTGGGCGTTGCGCGTTGGTGCCGGACATTATGTCCCCTAATGCTCACATTCGGCCTCAACTTCAGGCCTCAGATACCTGTATCTGAGGCTTGAAATTGAGGCCGTTAGCACTAGACCACCACTGATACCAGGAAAAGGTAAATAAACATCATGTCAATTATGTTATGTTATTCCGTTGGCCGAAAGTTGTAAAGTAGGGGAAAAAGAACGAAGAGTAGAATGATTGACCACCATTATATCCGATATTTTGTACCAAAAACTTGATATCATTTCGCCTCTAATCTGCGTGTTAATACCCTCATATAAAGGACATTATTAGGGCACTAATGTGTCTGATAAAACAATTCTACGGGTCATAAAGCAATAACACTAATCGTCAATGACAATAAAATGAAAGCGAGCAACTGTTTCAACAATCAGTCTTTAATTTCATGCAAATACGTCTCGATAACAAAACAACACAATCTTTTAAGTAGGCACTTCACTGGAACAATACTTTAGACATGTAGAAATGTATTTATATGAACTAATACGCCAACATAGGCAACTAGATAGCAGTTCAAGCCTACTTCAGATAAATTCTAGATAAATTATTTACTGGGGTACATTAACATATATAACGCTTTAACACTATACAATTTTACACCATATCACGAAATCTACCAATCCTACCAAGATTACCATCGACAAGATTAAATTTATTTTTAATTTGGAAAATAAAGAGATATCGGGTCTGGGACAGTTTTGAAGCTATATACACGTGATTAGTAAATGGGCGTATACTAAAAAACAAGTAATCTAATAAACTTGTCTGAAGGTAAAAGGTTTTTTGCAATACACTTGCTCGTAAATTCGCTCTTATCCCACCTCTTTTAGGCACACAATTGACTGTTTTTCGCACTAGTGTGGAAAAGTACGCGTGGTCGCCCCCGCCACAATTTTATTACTTTTATCGTATTAGGCTGGGCGCGCGTTGACCCCCACGAGTCATGCGTCAACCCCGTTTATTTATGTCTTCGTAAGTGTACCTATTGAAAAAGATCGTTTGAAACACGTAGAAATTTGTCAATGCTACCCTCGGCTCTATAACACTCTCGTCAAGACTTGGGTGAATACCGCCTCAGTTACAATGACAAACTTTCTCCACTTGTATCGAAATGTACTATTTCATACAATGCACTCGCATCACATACATACATGCAATCTTATCAGAGTTATTAAATTTTGAATAAATTGAATGACAGAATCAATATTTTTTTTTCAGAATTTCAATAAAATACCCTGCCTAATGCCTCTATAGTTTACGTATTATAATCTCATTTTACATAATAATATAATTTGCTAACACATAATACATATAAAAGAATATTTCTTAAGAATAATCACAAAATTCTTACAAGATAATAGGTAGATATTTAAATCACTCATTAGAGAGAAATAGTGGAAATAAACTTAACTTAGATTTAGTTCTATTTGTCTGGGCGCATATTCTGAACAATTTAATATGTCTATTTTACCTATAGGCAATCTGTGGAATTTTTTTTTTTAGGGTGGAGCGGGATGTGTCAGAGTTTTCCTGACTGAAACCTGTATTTTTTCAGCTGCCTCTTACGATCCGCGGGGCCACAGTAACTCTTTAATAATCTCGCAGCTTTAGCAGGCACTGCTTGATTCTGGTATTTGAACGCGCGCCTGGAGATCATTTATGAGCCATTTGACATACTTAGAAAATAGTTAATTTCCATATACCGGGCTAAACAGAATGTAACATAAATGGGTGGTCATATTTCTTTTCATAGAAATCAAAAACTTTTTTCGAGAAATAGTCAATTCTGAAAATGGAACTCCCAAATTGTTATTGCTTAGCTGATGATAACTTGGACGGAAAGACTTAATTGAAGACAGTTGTTGATTTTGATGGGTAGAAACAGTATCTGAAATATAACTACCAATTTCTGTTATACCCTATATAAAATTAGCCATAATAACGCTTACAAAAACTTTAAAATACTCATAATCTTAACAATAAATTCACTCGTCATCCATTTCCCTAATTTAAGCTATGATTTATCTATAATCTCAAACGCGAGGTCAATTTCTTCATCGGGGGATTTGGCAGAAGAATCTATGGCTACAGTACTCAGCTTTGACTGAAGAGGTACGACATCGATGGTGGCTGATTCTACAGAAGGATCCACTTCCTTAGGTTGAACTTCCTTTGGTTCTGTCGAACCAAATCTGGATTTTCTGGAGCCTAGTACCACTGGGGCGGTGTGACTTGGAGTGTTAACGTGATACTCAATAGCTTGTGGCTTTTCTACAGCATCTACTTGATTAGCCTGAAAGTAGAAAGTAATGGTACGGTTAAACTTTTTGTTAAAGAGAGAGTGAAGAATTCTAGCATTGTTACATTAGGTACAATACAATCTACTAATAGACATCAATTTGCATGGATGATTGATAAGTTGAGCACATCAATCTTCGAAAAATCAAACACTTCCAATATTCAACGCCGTGTCCTCGTGGGAGCGATCGGCGGCGGCGATCTCTCGCGTCGGGCCTTGGTACAGGCCATGGTCCGGAGCGAGGAGGAGTGGCAAGCGGTCGCTTCCTTCTGCGAAGCAGTAATGCTAGTAAAGGAGGCGGCCGATCGCGAGAGGCAACGGTCCTCACGCCCCAACCGCCGCCGGGATTCTGATCCCGATTTCCGGCCACCGTAGGCGCGGGCTTGCGGACGGCAAGCAATGGGTAGCCCGCCGTCCGACCGTCCGGTAACCGTCCGGACCGAGTCCAAGTTGTCGACGGCGCGTATTGTTCCACGCGCGCCTCATGGAGATGTCAGCAAATCGTAGAGGCCCAGCAGGGTCGAAGCCTACTGGGGTCATGGGTAGTGTGAAAACGAAACCCGGGAACAGGAGTGGGTTTTTAGTCAGTAAAAGTTTGACAATATCTCGCGCTCCGCCCAAGAGTGCGATTTGTCATAAGATGATTTCCCCACCGAAAAAAAAAACACTTCCAATATTACTCTAAGTATATCGATACATCATACTAGCTTATAACTACAAATCTCTCTTTACTAAGAAACGATGTACATATATCAATCACTAAACACCAGTTGAAATGCCTGCAACATACATAATACTTGGATTGATACAAATGATTAGTGATATTACTAGAATGATCGACGTATAGTTGCATACATATTGTTCGACCTTAATCAACCTGATTATTAAGTAATTGACTGAAGAGGCATTTCCGAAATTGATAAAGATAACAATTGTATCTTAAAAATTTGTTATAAAAGAATTGTTTCGTTATTAGGTACTGAAAACAATTTCTTTATTTATAACTCATAATAGTACATTATGATATAAGTGTGTAATGTTAGTGATTACCGTCGAGACGATATTTAGACCCGAGCTGTGGCGAGGGTCTTAAGAGAACCAAAAACGCTAATCATTAATTACTCACGTGTGTCATACGACGTTTTTCAATACACTTGTGAAGAAAACAACAGTAAAACTAGTAAAATTTTCTGTGACATGGCGGTAAAAATCTGTTTTCACAAGCGCGCGCATCATTTTTTTTATTTACCTCTAGAGGATGGAAAAGGTATTTCGATCATACTGCCTAGTCTTACGTTTGTGTTTTCTTGCGTGACAAGTTTTTTATGATAATGTCTTTCGTAGTGACAATAGAATACGGATGTAACATTTTCTAATGATTTTGTAGTATTTAATTTTATTTAATTACTAAAGCCACTGAACTTCACTGGAATAAAAAAAATGCGCCAAAAATCGCGCGCATATTAAAATGGCGGCCATAGACCACAAAAGAAAACAAATTTTATTTGAATGTACGATTTATTTACTAAATGTTTTTTATTAAATAAATCGTTTGTACAATTTAAATTTGTCCATTTTTACTTGTAAATTGGATGAACTAAGTAAGTAAGACACTAATTTGTATACAATTGAACGCTTTAATGGGAATTTTATTCGAATTCAAAATTTGTTTTGCGAACAAAGAGGTTGAACAAAAAGATTTTAACTACATTTTAGCACTAGTGCGTAATGGTAATCAAAATGTCACAGTTTGGTAACGAGTACCATTATATACCTAAGTGCAGTGCAATAAGAGTCACTTTCTGAACAAGTGTGTTGAAAAAAAAGTTTATTAATAATGTCATTTGGTTGGATCTCATTCATTGGTCTATCTCGATATAAAGACTCGGCCACATTATCAGGTTTTTTTTTTGCAACTGGTGAGTCACACCAGTTGCAACGAAGCGGCAGTGGTGATACCAGTGGTATAAAAGTCTGTACCTACTATCAATACCTGAAGATAGATGTACGGAATCGTGGCAGCTGTTTGATATTATGAGCCGCCAAAAAGAGTAAAGGATTTAAAGACAAAATTGGAATTCAAGGTTATTGCAAATAATATTGCTAAGACCAACGTTAGCTATAATATTCAGTTATTCATTCGTTAGAAAATCAAGTTGTGTGAACTATAAAATCAACTCTACTGCAAGCGTGCCACAAGGAGCTATACTAGGACCTATTCTAAGTGGGAATAGTCTGTCATGCTCGAGGATCTAACTCAGAGGCGAGCAATTGGAAAGGCTGATATGATGATGAATTTAAAATATTCTCTATGGTAATTATGCCAAGCTTAATATTATTTACGGCACGGTTAACATAATACTAACTACATTCTGCAATGTAAGTATTATAATACATCTTTGTAATGGTTAAATAATTGATCTATGTTTTGGGATTGTATCTATTTCAAACTACCACCAGAAAATTACGTTTTATTTGAAAATATTATTTCATTTAAGTATTTAGTTTTATACAAACATCTACACTAATATTATAAAGAGGTAAAGTTTTTTTGTTTTAGTATTTTTATTTTGTTTTTTTTTTTAGGTAATCTTTGAAAGTACTGGTCCAATTACTAATTTTTTTTCATCAATAGAAAGCTTTTTTATTCCTGAGTGACATAGGCTATATTTTATGTGCGCGGGGGAAATCGCGGGCAAAAGCTAGTATTTTATATAAGACTAGTTAAGCACACCAAACGTAAGGTCCGGATAACTACAACAGTTTGTTATTGTGTTATATAACAATTGTATATTATTATCTCCATATATTTGTTTCATTTTGCAACCGGTACGCAATTGATCGGTATCAATCTATCAATTTACAGTTAATGTTTTTTATACTAAGGTTAGGTATCGCGCTTAGATCAAACGGAGAGCAAAATCATTAGTGCACTGATAAGTTTGTTTTTTTTTTTTTGTTGTTGTTAAAATTTATCTATTTTATTTTCGATTTTATTGAGTAAAAACCAGGGCCCTAAAACACTGCTGATAGTATTTACATAACTTTGATTAATGTGTAGGGCGTGGTGTTCCGTGGCTTTCGCAGACAGGTGCCATGAAACAGCACGTAGTCACAGTATAGATATATGGAACAGCGTTTCTGAGCCAGACCCCTAAGTGTTTCTCGCGGTCCTGTCAGTAGCGAATGCCGCTTAGGAGTCTCGTCGATGCGTATGTTTGTGTGAGTGTGCCGTTTCGAACATTTGTAGGTAGTTTCCGTACTGTTCCATATATGTATACTGTGACGTAGTCAATATGGTCAATATGAATATCAATATGAAAAGGGAGGATCCTCCGACCAGACGGGTGTTATGCCTGGTGGGATACTACTGCCCGATAGATGATTTCGGGCTGTTGTTCTATATGTTCTAAACGCGCGGAGAACTTTGATTGCGCGATGCAGGATTAGTTCTTTTTGTGACGCCATAGATGTCGCTACACTTATATCAAGAGTTCAAAAAAAATGTAATGAAATAAGAAACGTACTTAAATAAAAAAAAAATATTGATCGTGATAGGTATAGAAAAATAACAATAATAGAATGGTTACTCATGTGGGCGTGTGGTGTGGTGTGTTATTCATGATGGTGTGTTTTTGTAGAATACTTAAGAATTATGATGTGTGTGTGTGTGTGAATGTCTTCAGAGTACAGTCCTTTTATTTGTTTGGGTTACTGGTGACTAGATTTTCTATTTGTTCGTACTCTAATTTACTGAGCCAGTTTAGTACACTTTTCCCGAAGTTGTGGTTATTTAAATTTTGTGCATTTTAAATAGGAATTTTGTTATATAAACGCGGTGCAGTGAAGTTGTAGTGTCGCTTTGCTAACGTGGTTTTCACGGAAGGTCCTGGACATATAAAACGTCTCTTGGTGGTCGGTAGCAACTGAGGAATTTTGGTGCGGTGGAATCTGCGAAGTACTCGACTTACGTAGAGTTTGCGGACTGTAAGGACATCAGTACGATTGTATAAATCTGTTGTGGGGTGCCGGTATGGGAGGAACATTAAAACTTTGAGGAGCATATTATAAAATGTTGTTCTATGATCTATGGGCCCATGATGCTTGATAATAAATTATTTATCCATACTATCCATACTTGTGATATTATAAATGTGAAAGTCACTCTGTCTGTCTGTTACGCTTTCAAGGTTTATACTCCTGAGCCGATTTATATAAAATTAGGTACAGAGCAAGCTTAAACTTCAAAAATGGTCATAGACTGCTTTTTATCTATCTTTAAATTTGACTTCACGTCCGCAATAACCAAGATTCACGTAGACGAAGCTGCTGACAGAAGCTAGCTAGCTAGGTAAAATATCTACGTTGAAAAAACCGCATCAATTATGGACTGATGAACCTTACTACAAATAAGTGTCTATCTAAATCAGCAGTGTTATCTATTTAGTTATCAATTAAGTAAACCATAGTTATCACTGCAAAAAGTGCAGGTAGTCTATAAGTTTATTGTCAAAACACTCCAGTTCTTGAGCACCTGATGCAGACTAGGCGTTAAGATAAGGTTTTCAAGTAGCTCCTTTGTTTTTCGCAAGATGCTACTTGAATGAAGCTACCAAATTAGTAATACATACAAAGGTATCGCGGAAAGATACTTGAAGAGCTTCCACTGAAGATCTAGAAAAGTCTGTCACGTCAAATGTCAAATGAAGTTCACGAAACAGACAAAAAATATAACCGAATTCAATATGAAACAAAAGATACAACCGTATTAAATATGAAACAAAAAAACAAAAATGTGAAAAATAAAATATTATTTTCAAAAAACAAAAACTTAATAAAATACTACACTACACTACATAGTAGTCCGGTCAACTAAGACATCCGAGGTTACAAAAATTCGCACCTAGCTGAAAATTGGTAGGATTGTTCAAAACACCATCATAAATGAAATCGAAAAAGTCCTCATCGATTCGACACTAGTCTCTCTTTCGGACCGGATTAGCTCCTTACTAGCCCGAGGACCTAGCAGTTATCACTCTACAACTGTGCTATCATCTGCGTACCCATAGATACCGGGCATCAGCAGATCGGAAGTTAGAGGAAAAATTTAAATTATTTTAAAGACACGACTAAAATGCTCATCTTTCTGCCCGCCCATATTTTTGACACCCCGAACCATGAAGTACCTACGTCGGAGATAGTAAATAGACTCATAAGTCGTAATGAGACTACCTACTACTAGGTTCAGTACTGTAATGAAAAACCTATAGAACATGGGTGACATTCTGTTCGTTGTCTTGGTAAAGGTCTATAGACGTGTCTAGCTGGGATTGATTTGTATACCTAATTTGCGACAGTATCCTCCTCCTCACTAACCTGATATAGAGCCTTATGTCGTCACTATTATGACTCCCCCTATAAGACTGATTGTAAATTCTAAATTATTATTTTTTAGTTGGTTGAGTCACTCTTTTAATGTATGGATCGTCTGAAAGAGACGATAAATATAATTTTTAGATTGCCAGGACACGGTGGAGCTCCTCGTGGAGACTATCGGGGGCGGCGACGTCTTTCTCGCGAAGGCCTGGGAAGTAGTAATACAAGCGAAGGAGACTGCAGAAAGCGTGAGAGAGAGGAGACCACGCCATGGTCGTCACAGGACACACCCTGGGCGTCGGGAGTCACAAGGCTATTTTCCGTCACCGTAGTCGCAGTCTTGCGAACTATGAGCAATTATGGGCATTATACAGCATTAGCTCTATAATGCTCATAACCGGTATTATTCGAAAAAGTCATCGCGGCCCTGGAACGGAAAAGGCAACTGAAGGAAGGCAAACTTGACATTCCCTCTCGCTGTACCCATAGCGAGAGAAATTATTTGATGATTTCCACTCACACTCAGAAAAAAAAGTATCTTTCAATAGGTTAAAAGAGTAAACTATAGGTACTTACTTCTCCATAAAGCTCCGGATTGAGCGAATGCCTCTTCTTATTCGCCTGCCTCATCCTCCCTGAGCGGGATATAGAGAGCTGCCTCTTACTGCCCGCCTGGGGCGACTCGCTCCGATCTTCGTCAGTATCAGCGTCGTCTTTGTAGTGAGGTGCCTTCCGCCTGTCCGTCGTGTGAAAGATCGACTTGAAGAACTTCGCCATTTTGTGTTCTCGTTCGCCTGAAAGTTTAATTTTAGAACTTCATCATTTGGTTTGTATTAAACGGACATTTCAAGGAATTATGAATTTAAATGTTGATGGAGAGAGAGGGAGGCCAAAGAAAATATAAATAGACTAGCAGCTGCCAGCGGCATCACCCGCGTGAAAGTAGCTTTTTTTTAGAATCTATGACATGATGTACTCTTGTGCCAAATTTCTTCCAAATCTGTTCAGCCGTTCGAGCGTGAAGAAGTAACAAACTTGTGTAAATGTGTGTGTATACACACTTTCACAAACTTTCGCCTTTATAATATTAGTGTGATTGTGTAAGGTACGATCTGAAAGAAAAGAGAGTCAATGGTAGCTGCCCCAATGGATCAAGGGCACGAAGATGATGAACATTTGACTTCGGTAAAGGAATGATCGAACAAGTAACCAGGTTATGGAGATCAGCTTCAATATGCTTATTTTTATTGTGCTTTTGGGTACAATATTGACTGGTCTACACTGTTCTTACATAATATTTTTTAATTCTGTAGATAATATGAAAATATTGTAAACTATTGTATTTTTCACGGAGCCAATGCATAGCTCAGTCAAAGTCAAAAGTTTTTTTTTTTCACATAAGCCTACATGAGCACTTATAAAACGTCAGAAGCTAGTGCACGGTTCCAAATTGGTCGTTTCCTATGGAGAAGAACCGGCAAGAAACACCATGGTTACTCTTTTAAAAAAAGTGGTACAAACTACCACTCTTTTTAAAAGAGTAACCATGGAGTTAAAAATATCGCACCGTGAAAAATATCGGAATTTGGCTGTATCTAGTTAGACCGGAACCCGATCCCGACATTGTTAAAGATTTGGTAGATAGTGACGAGGCGAAGACCATAGAAACGATGGATGGTGTGAAAGACAATCTGGCTATAACAGTGCAAGAATAGAATAGAAAAACTATTATTCGGAACGGACACAGCACAACGGTTCCAAACACAAAGTAAAAGAGAACAAAATTACAGAATGCGCCGAGCGTAACGAAAGGGTTGCCACCTCAGCATTTGATAAGCGTCAAACACACAGTGCGATTTTCAGTTGGTACCCCGTAGAGGACTTCCAAGAATTCCTTCTGCTAATAAACCTACGAAAGGCTTGTTGTGTTTAATGGTTTAACACAGATTGCCAAGTTACAGAATCACACTACGTTACACTAATATTATGAAGGCGGAAGTTTGTATGTGTCTGTGTGTATGTTAGTTAGTCCTTCACGCTTAAATGGCTGAACAGATTTGAACAAATCTTGGCACACGAACGGATACTTTATAACCCGGGAGTACCTATGTGCTCTTGGGATAAATTTTGACTCCGCGGGCGAAGCCGCTAAAAGAAACTAACATAAACAAAGAAAATGGTGAATGCGAATACATTCATTATTTTAGATGTTTTCTACGGTCCGAAATAAATATCGACAAAAATTGATGTCGTTATTTGTTTTGGCTTTCTATTTAAATAAACAATTATAATCTTAAATCAGTTTATGTATTATAAATTATAAGATACATGAAAATAATTGGCAGATTGCGTGACAAGACAACTTAACTACTTACTTCTTTGCATAATTATGTATTTAAAGGTTATATAAAACAAAGTCGTTTTCTGCGTCTGTATATTCATCCGCTAACTCCTAAACCATGCAACGGATTTTGATGCGGTTTTCACGAATAGATAGAGCACTACACGAGGAAGGTTGGTATATATAATTTAAATCCGAAAAAAGTCGGAGTATGTCACTAGCAATATGTATAATAAAAAAAATATTAGCAAAATATAAACTACAAACTTTGCAGTTAAACAACTTTGCACCTTTATTTCCTAAGGAATATGGTTGTATAATAATTTATATAGCTTAGGAATAGGAACAGACAAGTACCAAGTACCTACTCTTATTAGAGGTTTTAGGATGCATCTACCTTTTTTTGGGGAAAATTCAAGAGGGGCTTGGGCTTTTAAGGGAAAAGCCAGGAAGCGTAGAATTTTTAACACACCAAAAACCCCCGATGACCAGCATAAGCTCATGTAAGGGGTCTCATAATCTCTTAAAAGAACACCCCGGAACCCCTTCTGTAATCTGTACAACACTAGAGATACCCTAACGGGTATCTCAAGGGAGACTGTAAAGGAGTAACTAACAGAAAGGAAATCTCAGTGTGAAATCAAAGGATATACCTACTTGTCTTATTTGCGTTGTTTAGTAGAGGCTGAGGTTAAGGAAAAGGTGTATAAGAAATACGGAATAGATAACTAGAAATGTACAAACGTGTGGACACTTATGTTATGGATACTTGAAGCACTCACAATCACTAGGTACCTAAGTATCTATCTGGATGGTTTCGCACGTCACGATCTATCCTATCAGTCCTGCAGTACCGACTATATATTTTAGGTAGGTATAACAAAAATCACCTATCTTTAGACTAAATAAATTTATCGTTTTGATGTCGATTAAGTAAGTATTACAATCACAACCTTATCAGTTTTTACCCAGAATTGGCGATCGTTTTAAAAAACAATGCAAAAAATATTACTTGGTTGTTTTTTTTTGCTTTTAACAATTAAGTATATATACTTACCTACTTAAATAACTAACTACGATTATCTATGTATAATGTAATGAACGCATATATATACACAAAATTAAATAAGTACACATACGAGTCTATCTGTTTGATTTAGCATAGCATAGCATAGCATAGTCGGCCTTATAATGTTCCCACTGTTGGGACTCAGGCCTCCTCTCTGGGAGAGGGGATGGGCCGTAATCCACCACGCGGGCCCAGTGCGGGTTGGTGGATGCCACATGTCTTCGAATTTTTGGTTCTAGGACATGCCGGTTTCCTCACGATGTTTTCCTTCACCGTTTTGAGAGCAGTGGTGATGAAATAAATTACACGAAGTAATGCGCCTGACTGGGTTTGAACCCGCGACCTACAACTCGTAAGTCGGGGCCGTTACCACTCGGCTCTGTTTGATTTATGGCACAAAAATAATTGAAAAATGCATTAGACCACCTGGCCAATCAATGTTCTTGTAACCTATTGATCTAGGTTGACATAACTTGTAATTTAAATTAAAAATGATAAAATTAATCACGACAGACGGCAGCCTACATCACTTACCGTGTTTCCAAACCACACTTTCCTAGATTAGCTAGTTTGCAATGCACTTTTTTTTGTCTAGATAACACGCGCGAAATAAAACGAGTACCATTATACACTGCAACGCATTGAAACAACGCTTACTATTTACCATAATTTCATCTCCGATAAGATAAGAGTGATAAACTATCATCGATACCGCTTTTTATATGATAATACTCTTATCATTATCTTGCTAATGGATATTGTTAACTTGATTTCTTAGAGATTGCCAGCTATTGCAGTTTTTTTATTGCTGATTGTTGACTTGTTCGTTAAATTATTATTTTTTAATAAAGTCGGTTTTGTTAAAGGTTTTAATCTGTTTTTTGATCTTCAATTGGAAAGATGTACCTAGATTTTAATTTATACTTACACAGAAGTTTGTTTTTGCGTATCAAGCGATGAATCTAAGCTGATAAGTTACCTGTAAACTTCAAGCTTGCTAATACGAAAATAGGTGGGGCTTAGTACTCATTCATCTTGGTTTAACCAAATTTTACGTAAGGAAGGATGGGTTAGCAAGGGTAAATAGGTCTACTTTTTTGAGTTAATATCCAAAATAAACTTAATTTACGAAGATCGTCACTCACTGGACGCTTGAGGGAAGACGACGCCGTCGAAGTCGACCGCGGCAAATGTGGTGTGATGATCTGATCATGTTCGCTGGGAAAACTTGGACAAAGATCGCCCAAGTCAGAAAGGTTTGGAAGCAGAAAGGGAAGGCTTTAGTCCAGCTGTGGAACACAAAGTAAGCTAATAAAAAAAAACTGGGCACGTGCGAGTCGGTCTCGCGCAGGATTCAGGGTGCAGGGGCAGATTTTTACGAATTACAATTTAAAAAAAATGTTTTTTTTTTTTTTTGACATAGTAAACAACAAATTTACTGTTTTCAGATTTATTTCTATACTTGTGCTATATGACCTTGCTTTATGCCAAATTACAGGATTTTAGGTCAACGGGAAAGTATGAATTTTGATTTCCTTGAGAATTTCGAAATATACGTTTTTTGCGACATAAACGGCCGTATCTTTTTTTTTCGTAAGAAGAAGTTTGATTTTCACAGCTTCAAGGGACCGCAAACATGATTATATGGTTTTAATTTCTACACGTTACCGAGATAAAGGGTTTTGACTGACAGACAGACAGACGAACTGACAACAAAGTGATCTTATAAGGGTTCCGTTTTTTCCTTTTGAAGTACGGAACCCTAAAAATAGGTAAAAGGAACCGTAGCCCAAAAAAGATTGGGCACGCCGTAATCATGTGAAGTCCCCTCTTTGAGGAGAGGCTGAAGAGCCAAGCGACATCCTCCCCTTCCGCATGACACAGGTCTTCACCGGACATAGTAAGTTCGGAAGGTTCATGCACCTGATACGTCCGTACGGTAACCGTCCAGACTGAGCCCGAGTCATTGATGGCGCGTAGTGTGCCACGCGCGCCTCGAGGAGATGTCAGCAACACTGTAGGAGGGGACAACAGGGTCGAAACCTATTGAGGTTCGTTACAAAACTCATTACAAAATAAAGATAATAATTATTATATTGCAGACTCATTCATTTGTTTAACGCTTTATCAAACACATGACTTAAGATTATTGTAAAACATTGTATTGTAGGTAAATGGAGCACATAGCAACAGTGTATGTGGCATCTAGGTTAATTAAATAATGTCGTCTCAGTCCTGAAGCCCTATCACGAGCTCTTAACGTGATCCATTTGATGACCTAAAATGTTAAAGGGATGAAGCTTTATAGGGTGTATGAAGCTTTATATGTTTACGCAGTGATCCGACCGCCGGCGAGTAAACGACTAACTATCAGCGATTTTCTCTCTCAAAAAACGCACCAATGAATGTAGGTACGTTCCGTGTAAACGAAAGAGATGCATATATTAAAAGTTGCTCTCTGACTGTTCACGCTGCCGGCGACGACTCGCTTTACTAGTTTTGTCGCTGAGCGACGAGCTTTCAAAAATAAACTCCATCAGCGATGCTCGCGAGCCTAAATGGCGACAAACCGCTTACGTTGGCCACACTGTGAGCGACCGCGGGCGAGTAGCGCGAGTAATCGCTCGTCGCACTTGCACACTTGCTTATAGCCCGGCAACAAAACTATCGAAACTACACACTTGCTTCCCGCTGATTGCCAACTCGTTTATGGTTTTTAGTTCTATTCGTTTTTCGTTCATCGTCAGCAGTCGGACCACTGCCTAAAGCTCCATCCTTCTTTCTCCGTCGCACGACTGACATTTAACACGTCATGGCGCCGCTGGCGGGCAGCAAGAGTTAAAATAACATGGTCCACGAAAAGTCTAAAAGTTAGAACTTTCCAACCGTAAAGGAACATCGATGCTTACAGAGATTTCATGTGATAAAAGGTAAGTTTTTTTTTTAATTTAAATAGTTGTCTTCTGGACTTCTAGTCCCTGCTAACAACAAAGAAACCAAAGTGTTGCCCGGTCAATAAAAAAAAACAGGTCAAGTGCGAGTCGAACTCGCGCACCGAGGCGCACCAACTTGCCTAAGTAAAAAAGGCAAAAAAAAATTGTGCTTTTTCTTTATAGTATTAACACTTCCGTTTCCGCACGTAACACCCCTACTTCCTACTACTTACCCGAATTATAGAATTGAGGATTACCTTTTGGTAAGTAATTGGTGATACTTAGATAAAACCAAAAGTGCTTATTAGAGGTATAGGTAACTAAAGAAAGACAACAAATTGAGACTCAATAAAAAAAATATATTTATAATCTGTTGACAAAATGATAGCTAGGTATAAGTTAAAAGAAGCGTTGTATACAAAACTGCGGAGCATGTGGAGCGTTCTAGGATCACAAACGACTAGCAAAACTAACCCTTATGGCTATTTGAGCGATAAGTGAACGGTTTATAAACAAAGTGACGGAAAATAAAGGTGATTATCGCTTGAAAAAAAATAACTATACCTATTTCCTTTAATGCAAGATGAAAGAGAGTGTACTGGGATAGAGGTCATTATTGTAAGGCCACAAAAATCTTTATTCCATAATCGTCTTGTTTACTGCTTACTTGGTCTTCAATCTGGGCCATTTACTGTATCATAGCTAAAGATCGGAATAGGTAAAGTATTTTACCTAAAGTTTGAGGAAGTAAATAACATAGAGTTGGTAATACCTAAAAGCTCTGATTGCTTTTGACTTAGCCTGCGTTACACCACTGTCTCATCTGATGGTAAGCGATGATATGGTCGACGTTGGAGCACGCTCACCAACAAGTAACCCATGAATGGGTGTGGACCCCCAGGTTGTAGCTATCGGGAAAAACCGACTTCGGCCGGGCATTCCACTCTTTAGCTATACGGACACAATGAATTGAAACTATGTATCTATCTAGTTGCTTTTTATCTATCAAATGGTCACATAATGAAGGGGGGTACGATCAATACGATCATACTAACTGCTAGGCGAAGGAAGCTCGAATTGCTCCTAAATTCATAAGCATAAATGCAATTGAGAATAAATCGCAATCTTGTCTTACGAACGAAATAAATTATATCTAATCCACGTGTTATGCTCAATTAGCCACAAGTCCAGCATAGTTATTATTATTATTAAAACATATAAACCAAAATATTTATAAAACAAATTATTTAAAATTTCATGTAAGTAATCAAACATTTCTGACGGTACCTATTCCAACGTATCAAAATAGCAATATGCATTATAGTTCGCAAGTATTGTTAGAACCTAGGAGTAAACTAAACATTGTTAATCGAAAGTTATAATAAACTGGTCACATCATTGTAAGTCTAACAAAAATCGACTTTTGTCACTGGCCAAATCAAATCAACTATTAGCTTATTCTTTTGTCGTGTTATGAACAGTGATGTCAAAATAGGTAAAGTATATTTACCTAAAGTTCGTGGAAATAAGTCATATAGAGTTGATAATACCTCCTCTAAAGTCCTGGAATCATAAATCTAACGAATAAATCCTGAGATTTACGAAATTACAAATGCCTTAGAAAGTAAATTATTATATTGAAGTATATAATCTTAGTTTTAGTACGCAACTGTAAAACAGTGTTCCGCAAGGGTGTGCCGCGGCACACTGGTGTACCGTGGTGATTGGTTGCCTCGGAAAAATAAGGTTATTTCTTAAAATATCCCGCGACCGTTGCGGGCATCAGCTCTAGTGGGCTCCTAGAGTTTTACTTAGATCTTTGTAAAAATGATTTTCCATTTATGGTGTACCGTCAAACAGGGTGAATAGGAATGCAGGGGTGAATAGGAACAAAACTTTAGTTAGGTTTTGCACATTGGTATATATTTATATAATTGATTTCTATCAAAGCATCCCTTTTTATTACAATTAATGAATAAATAGGAGGACTTGAATGCTGGGAAAAATTGTTAATTAACGCGAAGATCCCCTTCAAACTTTTGTTCCTATTCACCCCTGCGGTCCTATTCACCCCGTTTGACTGTACCTCCAAAATTTTCCAATTTCCTAGGTGTACCTTGAACACAAAAAGTTTGCGGAACACTGCTCTAAAACACAATAAGATTCTTCAATGTAATCATTTAGTTTTAATTCTTAAATCCTTGGATTTTTCCGATACTACCTGTTTCGATCTGTGGTTACGAACTAAAAGCTTGTAAATTACTTAGAAGTAAGAATAAAGCACCGGGCAAATGAAAAAAAAATACAATATTATACAATTTCAAATAAAATTAGGCAAAACTTCACAAACGAGATAACTGTTGCGTTTTAGCATGGCAATTATTACTAATATTAATTAAAAAAACGAATAAAGTTATAATGCTATCCTGATTTGACATCTATCGCGAGTGAACATTTCAACTATTTTTTGCCATGAAGAACGATACATAATTTGTAGTTCTTTAATAGCCGTAAAGGGTAACCAAGACAAGACAGAAAATCTGACACTCAGTTACTGGGTTGTAAAGGTCAGATCGGGAGCTGCTCCATGTTAAAAGCCGACATCAGTAGATCCCCGCAGTTATGAAGGATATATTGAAAAACGATACATAGTTATTAGAACAAAGTCATTGTGCGTCATTGCCAATGATTTCTCACGCACTTGGTTGGAGCGAGAGGGCGTGTCCGACTTTTAATGTATAAAATCTCACCTGTGTCCTTGGGTTGCCTTTTACGTTCTATGATCACTCGCAATTGTCATGCTAAAACAAAACAACTATAATCGCCACTGAAGTTTCACTGCATCAGTTCAACCATTCATTTACAAACCACCCATTCAAATTCCATAAAGGCACTCCATTATAAATCCCTTTTCTAATATAATAAATTGGAACATTTTACAATTAGTTTTCAAATACATTAAAATTTTAAGTTTAAATCTTTCAACTTTAAATTCCTGGACCTATCACATCGCGTAGTATATAAATTAACATACTATATTTATATTATTTACATTCAAAGTACTAAAATTTAAACTGAAATGTAAGCAAAAACTGCCATTAAAATAACGTCCTTACTTCGATCGACATACGGTACAATTTGGCACGCTTTAGGATAGCTGATGGACGATGCCAAAAGATCAATTTTCATCTATTTAGGAGACAAAGTACTGATTGATAATAATTATTTATTCTGTATGAGCATTGTCTAAAGAGATCGACTAATAAAGATGTTTTTTTTTTCGTTAAAAAAAATTTACCGACTGCACTTTTTCAAAAGTTTTTTACCCCTTTAATCTAAGTAATTTCCTCTAGTCAACGTCATCCTAACTCAGCCTACATGAAATAACTATGCTACTGTTATTTCTTGTATGTTACTGACATTAATTTGAGAGAAAGAGAAAATCCATTCAATAGTTTTGGAGTTAATCACGTTGATACAGACAGGCCGACGCGCCGAGAGAACTTTGTTTTATGTGTAAGTATCAAGGCTACCGAGTCGAGTAAACCCAAGGAAATTTCCTTAAAAAGTGCTCAGAATATAGGTGTTAATATTATTATCTTCTGTTAACAGATTTTTACATCCTCCTTCAAACAATGTTCATACAGAATGCATATTATAAAAGTCAATATAAAAATAATTAAAAATAAAACTATGTTTCATTAAAATAAACCGTCTTGTCATAATACTATGTTACAATGCGATTATTTAATGTTATTATGCACTGTAAGTACATACATTGAAAACTTAACAATAAAAAATAATTATGGCTATTAAACGCAAGAGTCGATGACAATTTTACAAGAATTTTAGTTATAAAAGCACTTTTTTTTTTAAACCAGCTTGCGTGAAAATATTTTCAACTGTTGTGGCAACAAATCATAATAAAATAACAATAAAATGTCTCTTAAAATAACTCAAATGGGGTCTTATCAAATCCTTGTTTCCAATAAATGTAGATAATTTACTCTTAAACAAATAGGTACCAACTTTATGATGATGTAAAATAAATCGATTCCTGGCTAAAAAATTATAAAATGTTTGAAGTTGTAACGTAAACTGAACTTTATGAATGGGTTTTAAACTCGTAATTCCCTAAACAAACATTTGTATATGTTTTGAAATTAATTCGCGAACCAAGAATTTTGGCCACTATTAATGACAGTTATTGGTTATATTTATTAAGATTTGTCACTTCAGTATAGATAAGGACACACGAAACTACGATGCGATCTCGTACGGCAAAGTAACCAGGTAACCATACAATGTGCGATGCGAATCAATTGGCAAGTTCTTGCGATGCGTCGTGCGAGCCCGTAGGATTTTACGATGCGAAATCACATCACAGTTTTGAGTTTGAAACCTTAGACAGATTTTTTTTTTTACTGTCTGGGATTGTTAAAGTTTAGCACAATACGGTTTTAAAGCGACACTCAGCGATATGATACAAATACAAAAACTTTAAATATGAAATGAGAAACAAATATTGATCGTGTCATGGAGGCGTGAGCATAAAGAAACAATCATTTATAGACGTAGAGAATGAATTGATGACGCTGTAGAACGAGACAAAGCGACTTAACAGACAATACCTGTCTCTTTTTAGTAGGTCATAGTAATGCAATGCCGTTGGTCTCGGCAGTCATTTGTAGAACTTTGACAGTCGTTATTAGTAGCCAAACGTTGGAAAGTTTGACGACAGTCTTGCCAAGGGGTAACGTGTTATCCTAACTCAGTTATTGGGTATTGGAAGTTAGTTCAGCAGTCGTTCTGTGTAAAATACTGATATTCAGCTGCATCCGGTTACTCTGGGAGCCAACAGTCCAACACCAATAGAGTAGGGAAAGGTCGTGCAAATCGATTGTAATTATTTATTGATTCTTGATTCAGGTTCAGGAGTGGCGACCGCATATTGGAAGACGCAGTGAAGAATTAGGCCTCCCACAAAGTGAACCGATGACCTGTTTAGGGTCGCAACAGTCCGATGGATGCGAGATGCACAAGTCAGGTCGTTGCGACACTTGTCGAAGGCCTATGTCCAACAGTGGACCTCTTTACAGAAACCGAATGCAGGTGAATTCTAATTTAAATAAATAGGAATTCCGCTGCAACCCGTTAGTTTGTAAGTTAACATAGTTAGAAAAAGTCAAGATAGATTTATTGCAGTGACGAAGGTGACACTACAAGTCTGTGATGTCTACAGGCCGAACAATACTTTTACTTATTGCACACTTTAGCTGCATGAATGACACTTGATAACTGGATAGCGAAAGCTCACTCCATTCTCCATGTCTATGCAATCATTAATATTAGATAACGGATATGTCCGAGTGTTTACAATAATTTATTAACAGTATTTCTATTCAACGTTTCTTTGTAAATATTGACGTTATTTTACCGTAAGCGTGGGTGAAGAGTCCGGGTTTATTCCACGTAAATTCTATTTTTATAAGAAAATTTTCCCCGTTGATATAAATATTATTTTAACATTCATTAGATTAAACATACTTTGAATTTTAAAAGCTTACAAATGTATATGTAGGAAATATTATATAGTAACATTTGGACAGAAGTTTATAAACATGAAAAACACGATTATTATTATTACTACTTTTTTCATAGACACTTGACTTTTAGAAACAGTTCATAAATATCATTTGAAATCGACCTAAATAAGATTTATCTACTTATCATCGGTTAACCTTTACGTATAATAGGATTATTCTCTATTATTTTGTCAACATTCACACATTTAGAATCGTCAGAAAAATGTTTAATCTATCTCCTCGATAACCACCTAGCCTTAACGAAATTGGGAAAATTTCCAAATACATACATAAACCCACACTTTTCTGGCGATGAGGGTAAGCAGAACTGCTTTCATCTGATTATACACATGAGTTTTACGGCTTTTACGTATTTATGACTTTTTGAACAAAGATTAGCACTTTACGCATTCGGCCATGACGTTGCATTACTGACTGGCTTGTATTCATACTACGATAAGACTTACTATCGTGAAACAAGAGTGTCATGTTTCTTTAGGCCAGTAAAATTCCGTTTTTATGTGTACAGTCGAGTAAAAAGTCAAATTCGGTCTCTTCACCCCGCAGACACGAACTTATCCACCTATACATAATTATGTACAATTACAGCCTAACTCTAAACCACTTGTTCCGAGTCATCCCGCGTACTAGAAATGGCATCTGTGGTGGTCGAGGTCGCGGCACTTCTGTATAACTTTAGATTTGACTCTGTATAGTCTAGAATTTTCCGGCTGGAATGTCTGATGTATAGCATTTGTCTGTGGTAGATTTTTAGGGCACCTTTGATAGTGATGTAGGTGATGCCGCCTAATATGGTTCTGTGTAAGTTGTTTTGTATGGATCGGAAGAAGATTTTGCCTATAATGGTAGATATGGTGGGTAGGAGAAGTGCTGAGCAGAAGATTCGTGTGGGGGAAAGGTGTGAACTGCTGCTGTGTTGGGTGTTGTTGTGGTTGTGGCCGGTCACTATGGCGCCTCGGTCGCCTTCCACGCTGGAAATGAGAATAAGAAGTTGTTATTATACGGGTTATAACGTAAGTCGAAGGTAATTAATTTATTCAATTTTAAGGCCCTAGGAAACCCTATCAGCAAAAGTAGATTTTTTATAATTAAGAACTTGTTACTTCGTGACAGAAACATAATTGTATGTAATTTGTAGCATATACAATATCAGATGCTCCATCTAACCGTAACTGCTGCTAGTGGGCATCTATACTACCAGGAAAAATCCTGAACATAATATCAATAATGTCATTTCATTTGATGCATGTATGCGGAATCTATAATTATGCAAATTTATCCTGCAAATCTACAATGAAAAGAGAGGACCCTCCGAGCAGGTGTTATGTCTGGTCCGGGCTTTCCGATAGTTGTTTTGGAACTACGGCCCTACCACGAGCTTGTAACGCGATTCAATTCACGACCTAAATTGAACTGTTAATGGGATTTTTTTTTGGTGTGAAATCATCTAATCACATCTCATCAGTTTATGTTGAGCAGCAACATTTTCTAAGTCATTTGATATTAATCAATAAAAGATAAGTATACTTACTTGCCAAACGGCAATATATAAGACAGCGCCGGTATCTTAGCGCAGTACTTCCTCAGGAACAGAAGCACGGATTCTTCCCAGTTGTACATCTTGGCGCTGATGAGCGTCACTGGGATGGTTGGTAGAAGTACCAGCAGGACTAGTGGGTCTGCTGACTCCATCATCTCTAGGCCTTCTCTGTGACCTACCACCTGGAAAAGAAAGAGATGGAGTTTTAAGTTTATAATAAACTGTTGTATTGGTGGATGTCACATGTCTTCGAATTTTTGGTTCTAAAACATGCCGGTTTCTTCATGATGTTTTCCTTCACCGTTTTGAGAGCAGTGGTGATGAAATAAATTACACAAAGTATTATGTGCTTGGCTGGGTTTGAAACCGCGACCTGCAACTCGTAAATCGGGGCCGTTACCACTCGGCAACTACTGCTCAAACCACACATTTCTTTATTGGCCACGTGATCAAACTTCTCATTTTATAACTAAGCAACGGAAAAATAAGATAGCCTATACTAAACTAATTCGTCCTTTTTACAACGCTAACTAAATATTCTTAGTCCAAGAGCGAATGAAGCGAGTTCGGAATCGTAGAACACTCCGATTACAGACAGGTTAGGTTAGAAAACTAAGGCGGGAGCGGAACGCCCGCCTTAGCCTTCTTGGTTGTTTTTTTTATAACCACCCAGAAAGTGGCTTACATAGAAGATGTACTAGTGGCTAAGATGGTATTTATTTATAAGGATTTAGACACACGTTAATTGTGGCTAAATTACCTAGTAATTTAGAAGGCAATGTAGATTTTTAGACAGATAAGAAGTCTGTTTAATTAGCATCCATAATAAACTAGTGTAACCTGCTCCGGCGCCGCTACCTTCTTCATTGAAATAATTAAATTAAAAATATCATTCGAGTTGATTAGGATAATGATTTCATACATGAATACAGTTTTAAAAAAAACTGAACACGCTGTTCTTTGTCTCAAGCACACTGTTCGATACTATACGGACAGGAAAACCCCTGTTTATGCATGTTTTCTTGATATGTCGAAAGCTTTCGATATGGTGGCCTATGGTGTTTTGTGGAAGAAGCTATATGACGAGACAACACTTCCAAGTGAGTTGATTGAGTTATTTAAATATTGGTACGGCCATCAAACCAATATGGTGAAGTGGGCAGGCTCGCTATCCGATCCATACAGGCTGGAGTGTGGGGTCAGGCAGGGAGGTCTGACCTCACCGAAACTCTTCTGTCTGTATGTAGATCGGTTGGTTCGTGAGCTCAGCAGCACTATGGTCGGTTGTTCAATTGATGGAACAGTTGTCAACAACATAAGTTACGCTGATAACATGGTGCTGTTGGCCCCATCAATTAGCGCTCTCAGGACGCTGGTGTCGGTTTGTGAGCAATATGCGGAGGCCCAGGGTCTTAGATATAATGCAAAGAAGAGCGAGTGTCTGCTGTTCAAGGCAGGCACAAAGAGCTATGCTGTACCACCCATCACACTTGTGGGGACCGTTCTGAAATGGGTTACTTCTTTCAAATATCTGGGGTACTGGGTCACTGCTTCACAGACCGACAATGATGACATAGAGAGGGAACGCAAGGCGCTGTCAGTCAGAAGCAATATGTTGATTCGTAGATTTGCAAAGTGTTCAAAGGATGTAAAGGCTACTCTGTTTAGGGCATACTGCCAGTCTTTTTACACTTGCAGTCTATGGGTTGACTACACGCAGAGGGCTTACAGCGCCTTGCGGGTCCAATACAATAACGCATATAGGGCACTGTTGAGGCTGCCGCGTCATTGCAGCGCATCGGGGATGTTTGCGGAAGCACGTATTGATGACTTTTATGCTATCTTACGAAAGCGTGTCGCATCCCTGATGGGGCGGGTTCGGGGCAGCGCCAACAGTCTCTTAAAAACCGTAGCAGATAGGACTGATGGCCTTATATTAAAACACTGGACGAGGACGCAAGTGTTATCCTCAAAGCCGTGCCCAGAAGTAGTGTTGTGTGTGTATGATACTTAATTGTTTTTTTTTTGATTGTGTAATTTATTTATTATTATTGACATGCTTATTGAATTTATTTACTTAATTGACAGAGATATATATGTACTAACACTAGTTTATAAGTTGTGTATGTCTTTACTAACCATGATGGATTGTATTATCTTGGAAATAAATTATTATTATTATTATTAAAAACCTGGGCAAGTCCGAGTCGAACTCGTGCACTGAGGGTTCCGTAAAAATTAACTTACTTATGAAAACAGTTCAATTCCCGAATTGAGTTACGACGATTTTTCCGATCGCAAAAAGTTTTTTTTTTGTGACGTTACTACAAATTTACAGTTTTCAGATTTTTTCCTATACTTGTGCTATGAGACCTTCCTTCATGCCTTCAGGATTCTAGGTCAACGGGAAGTACCCTATGAATTTTGATTCCCTTGAGAGTGTCGAAATACACGTTTTTTGCGACATAAACGGCCGTATCTTTTTTTTTCGTTAACTCAGAAGTTTAAATTTTTCAGAGCTTCAATTGACCCCAGACCTGAGTATATGGTTTTAATTTCAACTCGATGCTTAGACGTTTTAACAGACAGACAGACATACGGACAACAAAGTAATCCTATAAGGGTTCCGTTTTTCCCTTTTAAGGAAGGTACGGTACGCTAAAAAGGAAAGGACTTTTTTTAAATAAAGTAAAAGCCGATGAAAAAATTACATCACTCGGGAGTCCCGATCCATGGTACACATTTGTGCGTCGATGTCTGGGACACGATGTATTTAGAGCGACTGCAAAGTATATGAAGCGACTGCCCAATAAATGAAGCGGCTGCCCATTATATGGAGCGACTGCACCTCCTCGGTAACACGACACCTCTCGGCAAGATCACTATAAAATCGGTATTAATTCGTGTTTTATGTGACTTTAATGAGACCTTAAAATCAATCAACCTCTAACTTGACAAGGTCGAAGAACTATTTTATGTCTTTGTAATTCTCGGAACGGCTTACATTCAATCTTGACCAAGAGTACCGTGTTATCCTAATAGTAGGTTTTCGTCCTCAAGAAGATCGATTTTTTAATAGATTCGAATCGAAATCTAAAGAATCGATTCAGTAATAAATCGAGTTCTTAAAAATTGATCCGTTTGTTACCGAGCAGGTATCTACTGAGTCCTAAAAAGCACGGCACTAATGATTCCACAATGCATGACTGGAGTCTGGAGTAATCGGGTGTACCTACAACATTCACATACATAAGGTGTTTTGAACACTTTTAAATAATAATATAGTTGTACCCCAACATATAGAAACACCAACCACTGGAACAGGAAAGTTTTAGAAAACTTCTCTACCACAGATCACATGAGCCTATCACCCACCTACAAAATGGTCAAAGCAGTAATTTCAATAGCATGCAGGGGCGCCGACTCCGTGGGTGCTCGGCAGGTCGAGCACCCATGAGAAATAAACAGTGGGTGCCGAGCACCCCTGAGAATAGACATCAAAAAATATATCAGTAATCGCCTTTTAGGGTTGGACGTTTTTTCAATACCCGACGACCCGTTTAGCGCAGTGGTTTAGAGCGCCGGTTTAGACGCAGTGGTCGCGGGTTCGATTACCGCACCAACACAAATGTTTGTTGATGAAACAAATATTTGTGTTCGGTCTGGGTGTTTGTGGTACCGTCGTTGTTCCTGGTTTCCATAGTACAAGGGAAAACCTTAGTTTGGGACCAGGACAATGAATGTGATGTTGCCTCAATTTATTATTTATTAAGGACGCGGGTAATGGATGCCAGTTTTTGATGCCGGTGTCCGTTATTGTGTAATCAAAATGTCGATCATCAATGTGCATGATGAGCACCCATGAGGTTTTCTAAAAGCCGGCGCCCCTGATAGCATGTCAAGTATTTACTAAAAACATTTTTTCTAGGGTAACCGAAGTTGAAGTCATGATCATCGTTTGAAGGTTACCAGTAATGGTAACCTTCAAAAGTTGTTTGAATAATAATAATGATAATATCAGCGACTAAAAAACTATGATAATCTTCAAATTAGTTGAGATTTTATACAGAATCGTGCCGCACTGATCTGACAGGTATTCGGACTTCGGACTACGAACATTATTATTTTATACACGGTTTTTTGATATCCAAGACGGTGAGAACTTATTAACCCTTAACCGCTTGCGTCGGATTAGTTCGACGACTGTTTTCGTGTCCTATTCGCCAGGGTCGTGTGTAAGTTTGCGACAGGGTGCTCCATCTTGTTTAGCTCTTCAATGCCCATTGGGGACATAAGAGCTGACGAGATGGAGTATTTGGACATGGCTGTGCAACCCTGGCGGAATAAAGGCGATAGTGTTTGTGGCTTAGATCCGACTAGGTGGTTAAAAGGTTTAAGTGAAGTTAGACAAGTTCATAACTTAAATGTCAGAATTCATAAGCATCAGAAAAATACACCCGAATATATACTGGTGGCGGAAAACGTGAGGGAGAGGTAATCCTCACGCCCCAGCCGCCGCGGGAGTCTCTGTCGATACGAACTTGCAAAAGGCGAGCAATGGGAGCTACCCATTGCTTGCATTGTCGAGGGCCCGATATGTTCCACGCGCGCCTCAAAGAGCTGTCTTCATAATTGACGGGACCCTCTAGGGCCGATGCCTGTCAGGGTTACTCAGGTGGGTTGTCAGTAAATGTCTGAAACTCACTCTCGCGCCGCCACCCAGTGCGGGTGAAGTTATTGATGACTTTCCAACTCAAAAATAGGTCTCTATTCTGATAGAAGCCAAAAGAAAATGGTAAGGAAAATGCGATCCCGTATACGCTCATTTATTTGTCACTAGACAATGGTATAATGGAACGATAGCTTTAGTGCTGGCTAACAAAAGCAAGTCGAGCTATACTACTAGTAGATGTAGCATAGCTCCTGCAAATGACGTCAATTTTGAATATTTCGTGAAACAATTGCATTTAACGGTCAATCAGCCGTTACGGGCTTGTACACTTTGTTACACATTGTCGAACTAGCGATTGACATGCTTTAGAATATTGCATTGTTTGTCCTATTGTGGCCTTGTCAAGGTTACTGAACAACAAAGTAGAAAAATGTCGTCTAGTAACATAATTAAATATAAAATAATTTTCGTTGTAAAAATACATTGTCTTTAAATATCATCGTGTTGAGTTGTTGTTGTCGTCATGACGCGCAACTCTCAATCCACGTGACGCTGCAACGTGTCTCGCAACTTGCCCCCCAATTTACAACGTACATGCGGGACATGTTGTTGGACCATTTGACAACGTTGCGCGTCATATTGGAGGTCATTGTGGTATTTTTTAGAGTTCCGTACCCAAAGGGTAAAACGGGACTCTAATACTAAGACTGCTGTCCGTCCGTCTGTCTGTCTGTCTGTCCATCTGTCACCAGGCTGTATCTAATGAACCGTGATAGCTAGACAGTTGAAATTTTCAGATGATATATTTCTTTTGCCGCTATAACAACAAATACTAAAAACAGAATAAAATAAATATTGATGTGTGGATTCCATGCAACAGACGTGATTTTTTTTGTTCGAGTCGCACTTGGCCGGTTTTTTTTTATAGTTGAGATAGTGGTCAAGCGCGAGTCTATCCACAATAAAAAAAAAACGCTTGATCGAGTTTGAGTTTTCCAGATTTTACTGTCTATTTTATTTTTTGAAACTACATGAAACACCCCAAGAAATTCCGTCCCATTTGGGTGGCTGTGTCCATGTCATCGGTTTTACAGATACTTACTTACCAGTCTCCTTGGAACAAAGGTTTTTATGTTAAAGTGCTTCTGAGGAAGACATATTATGCTCATACTAGCTTTTGGCTTCGCCTGCGTGATTGTAAAAAAAAACCCGGGATAAAAATATCCCATGTGCTATTTCAACACATAGTCTACTCGTAAGCTAAATTTCACCAAAACTCCGTTTAGCTGTTCGAGCGTGAAGTACCTAATAAAAACGCCTTTATAATATTAATACATACTCACATACATAAATACAAACTTTCGCCTTCACGACGTTAGTAAAAAAATCAAAGAGACATCGGTTGTAGAAAACCAATCAATAGATTTACACAATAAATGTTTATTTGGAGATGCTTGTGAGTAATTACATATTTACTTGCCAAAAACGAGTTACTGCTGTTGTAATACAAATAAAAAAAAAATCAAGAACAAGGTCTGTGAGCACAATAATCTATACTTCTGTACGATTCATATGAATATTCCCAGTAGGCTACAGGTCCATAATGACCAAACAGAACCCAACATTGAAAATTCCGTGTCACTTCGATACAGTAAACTTCTATAAACTACATAAATTGTTTTTGTTCACGCGAAATCAACAAATAACTTTTTCAGCTGGGCCCCGCTGACCTTTAAGTCAATTTTCTTTGCGAAATATTGATTGATTTACATATGCTATGTATATTCTGAAGAACACTTAACCTGCATTTTTTTTTGTGTAAATATATTTCTAAAGATCAAAGCCGTTTGAAAGGAGGTGGGAAAACAAGCGAAAGAATATCATGTTGTTAATTTTTTTGTAAATTTTATGTTTTTTTTAATTATTAATCTTACGAAAAAATCATATGTTGATAATGTTGTACAATGTGAATCTTAATAAACACAAGTTTTTTTTTATAACCTAGCCGTTACCGAAGAATAGGCTTCAGAAAATCACTGTTTTATACTATAGCTCTGCTTGGGAGTTAGGGCCTTAACGGGCAATCGCAATGCCTTGACGCCTAGGCCAGGGACCTTACAATGATGTGTTGAAATTTTAAGCGTGCGAACGAGAAAAGATGGAACTATACACCCTATGTAGCTCTATCCCTTTAACAGTTCAGTTTAGGTCGTCAAATGCTCTCAACGCGATCCATTTGATCGCGTTGCGTTGAGAGCTGCTGTTAGTGACTCTGGGCGTCACTTACGGCCGCAGTGTACATGTAGATACATGGTGTAGATGCATTATTCTATGATTTTTACCTACCTGTTGTTGTAATTAACAATTATTGCGCAATTAACAACAAAACAAAGCAAGGTTGTGCCTATATGAGTAGGTACATTTATACGTTATATTATTATCTACTCTATCACATCTTGTTAATTGAGTTAATTTTAGTTATTTATTTCAATGTAGCGTGTCCATTACCTACTGCAATTTGCAACAAGTAAACATAACGGCTAATTTAGTATGCTAGTGTGTTACCGGAAAAACATGATTATATTGTAAATGTTTGGTTGACACCTATTATACGTATGTCAATCAATAGTATCAAGTAGTCAGTCGAGACTGGTCATCTCTTAGCTGCCATTGGCTTAATTTAATTTATACTTTTTAATTCGTTTTTTTTTTTTAATTTTTGTTACTTATCTACATGTTTTTCACATATTAGAAGCAACTAGAAATATGTAACCAAAATTTACGTAACTCATATTATGATTTTGATCGTGCAATTTAGCTTCACTTGTTTTTTTTTTTTACTGACCGACATTTCGACAATTCAAAAGTGCCTGTAATTGGTCTATTTGAAATAAACGTTGCTGATTCTGAAGTATCAAATAGATCGCATTGGAAACACCACGCTCCGCTCCATAACTCAAGTAGCAGATGCCGGGGATAAAACAGCTAGCCCGATGTGAGAATGGGCTGGTCACGTCGCAAGAATGCACCCGGACAGATAGGTGAGGAATGGCACTCACTGGACGCCTTCTTCTTCTTCTTTTCGAATCGATGGTAAACTTGTTAAACCGTTAGGGACCAGTAGGTAACGTAGCCAACGTTAACTGCAGCTTCGGGGGCACTCACTAGATGCCTAAGGGAGGTCGAAGCTGCGCCGTCGAGGTCTACCGCGGCGAAGGTGGGGTGATCATGTTTGCGAGGCAAACTTGGCCAGAGATGTTTGAAAGGGCAGCTCTTTTCAAAGCAGTTAGACACACAATACGCTATTCAAAAAAAACGTTTGGTGGTTGATTGTTTTAGTACTTATTTATGGATTTTCATGCAATTGCTCTTTATACACTGAATGCCAATAAATACTTATAAGGACATATATGAAGAAATTCATGAAGGAGTTGTAAAAGCATGGAATAGGCTCCCGGAAAGTGTTGTGACAGCTTCTACACTGAACTGCTTCAAGAACCGATCGGATACTCTACAAATCTCCAAGTTATTAGTTGATAATGTGTCTTAACAAATAAATAAATGCTAACACAATCTGCAAAGTTTTCTATGACAGATTTCGATTGCCAATAGAACCATTTATAGGCCAGATTAATTTCGCGGTGTCCATCAATGGAATCTGACCACCGGTCTAATAGATAGTATTATCAGGGATTGAACAAAGGAGTGTCCACCGTATATAAACCAGCTAGTTCAGAGAAAGTGGTGACATAACCAGTCGGGTCAAGCAGATATCTTGGTGTTTATGTAACCATGTATTTTGGTTTTAGCGCATCGCGATGAACCGCAACGAAATGTTAGCATAGCATTTAGATTTTTAACATCGCCTAGTTAGGTAGGCAAATTTTCTATCTACAATAGTCGCTTCCCTAATGATTGTAATTTAGCTATAACAGAAACGATTGATGGTCTGTTTGAAAGACAAATGAAACAACTTAGGTATACTAGAACACTAGCTTCTGCCAGCGGCTTTGCCCGCGTGAAAGCAACTTTTTCCATACAAAATTTGAAAGCCCGTTTTACCCCCTTAGGGGTAGAGTTTTATAAAATCCGATACCTGCCAAATTTTAAGTTTGTAAATGTTATAGTTTCTGAGATTTCGTGATTAATCAGTGAGTGGTTTTCGCTTTTATATAATATATCGACGGTTGAGAGGCTAATTGATCTAAACGAAATTTTTTCCAATATTGAGTTATATACATATTCGGAATCATCAAATTTTTCTCCGTCGTTTGACTCAGGTTTCAATTTTTTTTGAAACAATGACGCTTAGGTCATTTAGCCTTTCAACCGTCGATATATAGATAGATTATGAATGAAGACGGTATGGTATGCATTTTAACACACCTGCGGTATAGCACCAACCTAAAGATAATTGACGACGCTAATGTAAGTGCGAGTTGTACCATAAACTAAAAAAGTCACGTTTCTTATACGGCACCCTTTTTTTGAGGTGAAAATCATAAATGATTTCTCCCGCTTTATGGTAGATTGAGAGGGCGTGTCAGACTTTTACTGACTAAAACGCACCTGTGTCCTACAATTGCCCATTGCGTTCTAGAACCATGGTTTCCCTTTCAGAAATTCCCTTAAAAGGACTCCTTTAATAATGATTTATCTAGGTACACCTATTACGTGAGCCAGCTGACAGACGGACGAACCTGGACGGACAGCGGAGACTTGGTAACGGGTTCCGTTGGTAACCCTTTGAGTACAAAACCCTAACAAGATATTACCTACCCTTGTAATCAACAAACTTCTCTTTATTCATTTATATATTACTTTTAGTACACCAGTTCAATACACAGATACCTACCATTGTGCACCAAAGTAAATAAGAAAGACAGGGTTTATCTTTCTACGCTCACACACACACCAACAGACTTATGATAAAACTAGAATTAAACTATTAGTTATTCATTTTCACTGTTGTTTTGTCTGTTGTTGTTGTTCGTACATTTGTATGATATAAAAGAGCGGCGCCTCCTGGTACAGGCATCTAATGCTTAAAAAGGGACGCCACCAACTGTATAACTTTGTACAACGTGTAATAACGAAATAATTTTTTTTTGATTTTTTTGATTTTGACGCATATTACTTAAGGGTCAAGAACGAAGTGATTGATTAGTAATTTATCATTTTTATGCACTTTCATCATACTGTGGTGACGTCTGAACACTGTTTACCTTTGAAAGTTCAAAGTTCAAACACTAATTATGTTTATTAATTTTAGATAAGGTAAAAAGATAACGGTTTCATTGAGACCTGGGTAGTTGACGCATTTTTAGGGTTCCGTACCTCAAAAGGAAAAAACGGAACCCTTATAGGATCACTTTGTTGTCCGTCCGTCTGTCTGTCGGTCTGTCTGTTAAGACCCTTTATTTTGAGAACGCGAGGAGGTCTCGAGTTGAAATTACAACCATATACTGAGGTCTGCGGTCCCTTGAAGCTGTGAAAAAATTAAACTTATAAGTTAACAAAAAAAAAAAGATACGACAGTTTATGTCGCAAAAATCTTAAATTTGACACTCCTAAGGAAATCGAAATTCGTTGACCTAGAACACTGAAATTTGGCATGAAGCAAGGTCTCATAGCACAAGTATAGGAATAAATCTGAAAACTGAAAATTTTTAGTTAAATCACAAAAAAAAAAAAAAACTTTTTCTATTCGGAAAAATCTTTCAAAATTCGATTCGGGAATTGAACTATTTACATAATTTAGTTTTTACGGAACCCTCAGTGTGCGTCCGACAGTCCGACTTCAGACCGAAATTCAGAAGATAACATACATGGATTTCCACCTAAACAGTTTTTCAACCAATAGAGTAGGAGAAGTATTAACCTTGATATACTATAGTTGATTGATAAACCGGGTCACTGTCAACGAGTCTTGAATGAATCACAATCAACGACTGATATTATACGTGAATAACAATTCATTCCTTTAGAAGCTGATCACAGTACCTTACCTAGTGCGAGTTTGTAGTATGTTTGTAAGAAGCGCGCGCGGCGCAGAGGCTTCGTGCGAACGAGACGTGCGCGAAATGCACGCGCGCTGTTCGTTAGCGGCGCATTCGCATTCGCAGCCAAGTTACAACCGTTTCGTTTCGATTCCCTTTTTGTTGATCGACTCGAGCCGGCCACGCCTCCTATTACTTTATTCTGATCTCGTGACTGAACGTTGAGATGACGTCATAACAAAGGAATCGGAGGCGTGGCCGACTCGAGGCGAACGACGAAAAGAGAATAGAAACGAAACAGTTGTAACTTGGCTAGGGGAGCAGGTCTGGACACACCATTACCTTATCGATACGTTTATGACGTTCCGCCCTCCGATTGGCCCGCTCCAAGCTGTTAACCAATCAGAGAGCCAAACGCGGTAAACGTTTTAATCGCATTAACTAAAAACAACTCGCACTCAACGCACAGATATACGCAGATATAATGCAGTTCTTACCAATAGTCACCGTACGCCAGTCGGTAAAACGCAGCTTGATGCTCTGCAACTAACGGAAATGTCTTGTTGGTCTCGTAGTTTGCGACTGCTGAGCGTGGGGTCCTGGGTTCAATTCCCATGTCATACACAAAATTGGCTACAGCTTCGTTTAATTAAATCAGTTCTAGTCCACATCTGGACAAAACCCCTTTACAAGTTGCGTCAGAAGGCCCGGTTCAAAGCATTTAACATCTAGTCCCACCCAGATATCTTTAAATGGTTCGCGCTCCATCGAGCTTAAGAGAACGTTTAGACTACCTACCTATTTGCATTCTCCACTCAAGAGTTCGCCTGGTCCGGCCTACTACCACTGTGGTAGTAGGCCGGACCAGGCGATGCCACAGTTAATGTGGTAGTACTAAATCAGCTTGCCCATCATGCTAGCATCTCTATAACTCCAGTTCTTTATTGACTGATATATTGAAACTTCATAAATTCAGAGCGCTCCAGCGGGCGATCGGAAAGACTACTGATTGATGATAAGGCCGGGTTTTTTTTTATATGGAAAATCATCTAATGACTTCTCTCGCTCTAAGGTGGAGCGCAAGGGTGTGTCACTTTTACTGACTAAAACCACACCTGTGTCCTTTAGTTGCCCTTTGCGTTCGAGGACCCTGGGGTAATTTCTGAAAAGGTAACCCGTGGTTTTCCTTTTCAGAAATTTCCAGTGGCCGTAGCGGCCATCGGCCTTGCTAGGCCCCTATGGTTTTGCTGATATCTCTAATAAATAAATAAATACGCGCCGTCAACAACTCGGGATAGGTCCCGGGCGGTTACCGGGCGGCCGGACGCCGAGCTACTTACTTCACGTCGTCCGCAAGCCCGGGGCTACGGAGGCCGGGGATCGCCCTTCGTCTTCTCAAACTTCTTAAGGCGAGGTTGAGAGAGTCGAAAATTTTAAGCTTTTTTAAATCTCTGGAAATCCGCCAATACAAGAAAGAACGTCATGAAAACTTCAAACGATCTCAAGCAATAAAAATACGGAAATTGTTTAATTTAACGCAATTATTATAGCTCCTTCGTTAGTCACTTAGATTTCATTTGCGTCCTGCATCGCGTAACATCTTGAGCAACGTCAGTTGCAATGCGCGGTGAAATATATTCACTGAGTATTCGAAAATGGTCAGTTCTAACGACTATTAACTTTTAAAGGCAGTTCACAGTACTACATCTAAACAAATATTAGCACCACTCAGCTCACCCATTTTGAAGGGAACCGAATGATCCAACACATGCGCCACCATCAGTGAGACATTTAAGTGAGCATGACAAACTCTCAACTGCCGTGCTCATTTATGTCAAACAAGTCCAATAGTAACATAAAAAACCATAAAATAGCTCCATGGTACTCACATTTACAAACTTTGAAAATAAATGCTTCTACATTATACAATACTTATAATATTTTACAATTCCCAAAAAAAAAAGCATTAAAAATAATAATAATAATAATTTCCAAACTAATCAATTTGTATACCTCGGTGGTAGAGGAGCTGGACCAGCATTGAGCCAAGCATTTTTATCTATATCTATATCTATTTTTATATTTCTTGATGAACAGCCATGGATAAAGACGATGAGGACTACGACGGAACGAGTGATCACAGAATATGTCAGTTCATTCTTACTTCGGAAGCTGATAGTATGTTTATAATTATACTTCACAGAGAAGCATTTTAAAAGCCATTGGGCAACTGCTAAGGATCGTCAAGGCATTTCGTGGTTTAACAAATTCTTGTGGTTTGTATTAAAAACCAGTCAAGTGCTTTTGAAATTCTATAAGTTTTTAAGTAGTGTTTTGTTCGTCATTCTTCCCAGGGATGTGGTATTGTTCAAGTTAATGCGACCATGGAACGCAAAAGATAATTGAAGGAACACTGGTGGGTTTTAGGCAGTAACAGTCTGACACTCCTTCTCACTATAAAAAGTGGATATAACTTCTATTTGATGATTTTCCACCAAAATAAAAGAAGTAGTGTTTTCATTAGTATGGATGGAGCAAGTCTGCGCTAGACGGAGAACAACAAAAAACTAGTAAAATTGGTACCTGTTCACGGATTAAACGAGGACAATAATAAATTTTGATGCAGAACCTGTTCAAAATGCCACTTAGAAAAAGAAACTATCGACAATGTTATATTTTTTGCGTACCTAAAAGGTGCCAAAAAAACAACACTTGAATACCCTAAACAAACACCACAAATGCATAAATGTATGTCATGACCGCTTCATCAATTAGGTACAAACAGTAAATTGGTCAGCTCTCTGTGTCATCTTCGACAAAGGATCGCGATCCATAACTGTAGTAGACATGGTAATTGATCACAAAGTCACAGATCGTGACAGACGTGTTTGAGCAGGGTTAGTATACTTTGCACAAGTGATGTGAAGTAACACCGAGGTGTTAGACGGAAATGCTGCGGCATTTGGCTTGTATCAAGTGCAATAGAGATATTATACTTTATTGTACACATAACATCTATTGTTGTTGTTGTTAACTTTATTAAGTTAACTAAAAACATACCAAGGGCGGTCTCATCGCATTAGGCGATCATTTCCAAGCTACCTGAAACCTGTTTCTAGACATTTTTATAACGCCCGTCCATAAAATAGACAGCTTGCAAAATCAGTAATGTGAAATAGAAGCCTAATAGATAGGCCATGTTAAAGGACCAAAAGCCATTGGATTAGAGAAGTTATCGAGTGAAGCCCGCCAGTTAGACAGACGGTCATCATCATCTTCCTGCACTTGTCCCGTCTTATTTGGGGTCGACGCAACACGTTTTTGTTTTTTCATTCTATCCTGTCCGCCAGTTAGACAGACAGACGGTAGCAGAAGAAATATAGGACCGGGATAAAGAAGGAAAAAAACCGACTGTTGTGGCGTAACTTGAGCCGCACATACTGTGCCCAACAGTGGTGTACGGTCGGCTGAGTTCATTATCGATCATTCAAAAGTGTGAGTTTTTGCCAAATTAGAGGAAGCTGTTGCCAATCCTCCTGGGCAATTAAAACTTAGAACCTTCGATAATATAATATCAGTTCCAATATTGAGATATTCAAATAGTTACGCAAGGCATCTAAGCCAAATAATACTGATAAGTATAAATATAAATAACCATCTTTTATGCCGTTTGGGCATCAGCAAGAGACCAATGTTATTGGTTTTATAATTTAACTATCACACAACGCCGTCTAGCCCTAAGCTAAGCAGAGCTTGTGTTATGAGTACTAGACAACTGATAATAAATTACACCCAGACACAGAACAAATGATTGTGCTCATCACACAAGATTTGTCCTGGGTGGGAATCGAACCCACGGCCTCCGGCATAGCAGTCAGGGCCACTAGCCACTAGACCAACAGGCCAGTCAGTACTTGTTTAGTTATTCAAAATATTTGCTTAGCAGCCGTTATGTAACCAAAGAGGTTTGTATCGTTGCTAGTTGAAACCAAAATTAATTAAAAACTACGTGCTATAAGATTTCATTGCATAATCGGCAACATTTACCAAATGCAATATTTTCTGATTTTAGTAACATGAGATTCTTATACTGTATGCATAATTGGGTGTAAAGTCCCCCAAATCTCCATTGAAAAGGAAGGATCCTCTGACCAGACGGGTGTTATGTCTGATCTGGGCAACAGCCTGATAGATGGTTTCAGGCTATTGCATATATGTTGTTCAAATCGTGCGTAGAATTCTAATTTCGCGATACACGATTTCGTAGTCTAGTTCCATGTAAGAGTCTGTTTTCGCCAAGACTTGACAACACGTAAATTAATGCATGAATAAAAGAACGATGTTAATTAACACTAAAATCATCGCCGAGAATTGAAAATCATCTTCAACATTTGGCTACTCAATTGAATACTTGACACATAGTTGTAAATTATTCGTTTCACAAATTAACTTTATCCAAAATAGCAAATGGAGTTTTTTTCTAATTTAGTAGGTTTTTGTTAGGTTAAAATAAAATGCACGGTTTATGCATTTAGCCTTGCTGATTCCACATATTATCCAGTTGTGTAAACACTTGAGATACAAAACTACACCAATTTTACATCACAATATCCACAAGCAATCAATTTACGAAGAAATTAAAACAGCCACTGAACTTCACTCGTAGAAAGCCCGCCAAAAACTGTATTATATGCAATAAGTTACACACCTTTCGAATTTGGGAGAAGGGGAAACTGTCAGGTATCGATCTGTTAAAAGGAAAAGGATGCACAAACTGAAATATGACGTCACTACCATTAGGGTAAGTGCGTACAAAAGAGATAGCGAGATGTTCCCACCACGCCCCCAGTCTTGCTAATATCCACTAATAGAAATGTTATTTGCTGCATATTTTAATAAAAAAAAAAAAAACTGCAAATTAAAAAAAAAAACACTTCAATGATATTTGTTTTTTTAGCATGTATAATCAGCCTTTTTTAATGTCCCCACTGCTGGGACTCAGGCCTCCTCTCTCTGGGAGAAGGAATGGGCCATAATCACCACGCGGGCCCAGTGCAGATTGGTAAATGTCACATGTCTTCAAATTTTTGGTTCTAGGACATGCCGGTTTGCTCACGATGTTTTCCTTCACCGTTTTGAGAGCAGTGGTGATGAAATAAATTACACAAAGTAATGCGCCTGGCTGGGTTTGAACCCGCGACCTATAACTCGGTAAGTCGGGGCCGTTACCACTCGGCCACCACTGCTCTCATTTGCTCTATTTGTTGTTTATTATAAAATATTGCAGGAAAATATGTTATTACACGCCTTTGTGTTGAACAATCGGGCATCAATATAAAACTAACATATATGTACTAATTTAACCTAGCTTAAAAAACATAAAACATTCTTTCTCCAATGTCCGATTTAGACTTTGAAATCAACCAAACCGTGGCCCAAACCGGTTCATTAGAAAGGCAATAATGCGAAAATAGTTTTAAAGTATAAACTATTAAAATAATGCATATTGAAAAAATGCTAATTTCCGTCCAACGAATTAGCAAAATGTATTTCTTTTTTTAGTATAGTACCACACACCGTGTTTCCGCTCGTGGAGGCAATCGATGGCAGCGACCTCTCGCGCCGGGTCCTGGTTCAGGCTAAGGTCGGGGGCGAGAAGGAATGGCAGGCGGTCGCCTCCTTCTGCGAAGCAGTAATACTAGCGAAGGAAGAGGCCGCACGCGTGAGGGAACGAACATCCTGACGCCCCAGCCACCGAAACCCCGACCCCGACTACCAGCCACGGTAGACGCGGGCTTGCGGACGTCGAGCAATGGGTAGCTCGCCGTCCGGCAGTCCAGTAACCGACAGGACCGAGCCCCAGTCGTCGACTACGCGTATTGATCCACGCGCTCCTCAAAGAGATGTCAACAAACCGTAGAGGCCCAGCAGGGCTGATGCCCGCTAGGACCGCGGCGACCCGCGATCTCCGGGAAGGAATCCCCGGAGTCTTAGAACGCAAAAGGCAACTGAAAGACACAGGTGTCGTTTTAGTCAGTAAAAGTCTGACATTCCCTGCCCGCTACACCCAGAACGGGAGAAGTCATTAGATGATTTCCCTCATTAAAAAAACCGGCTTTTCACTAGTAAATTATTTGTCCCCTTTAAGCTTGCCAAACTAACTACAGTATTACCTATAGTAAGGAAATATAAATTCCATGATGGAATTTAACACGTTTAATTATCTTGAAAGGTCAGTCTATCAGGAAATATTATTTTATATTTTACCTCACCTGACCTTCGCAATAAAATATTTATAAGTACTTACCTATATTAATTTAATTTTAGTTAAATTGCATTTTAACCATACAGGTTGGACTGCGAGTTTGTTCCGAAAGAGTTACCCTGGCCCTAGAACGCAAACGGCAAATGAAGAAACACAGGTGGGTTTTAGTCAGTAAATGCATGGCGAAACTTTGGCGAAACCACTGGCAGAAGCTAGTATTTTATATTTTCAGAGAATTAAGAAAAATGGAGCAAATTAATTGCAAAGAACATGTTACGTTCAGTAGAATTAATGAATACTTACGATGAATTGGGTTTTACCACGAAGGTGAACAAATAATATTTTTTGGTCTGGCAATAATCACATTGCAGATAAAACGATATCGACAGCACGGTTGGCGCAGTGGTTGGACGTTTGGGCCAACATTTTTTTTTTTTAAAAAACCTGACCGAACCAAATATTTGCGTTATTTTACCGTTTTTTAATCATTCTGATTTTGTCCAAAATGGTTAGTCCGACCGACTTAATAGTATTCGAATGACATTGAACTTAGCAGTCTAGTTTTATATTTAAATATAAATTATAGACAACGCGGCGTTAGACTCGTCCAAAATCAACAAAATCTTATTCAACGCGTCTAAAATAAATTAAATACTTTTTTATTATTATTAATAGGCTCGTGCTTGATCACAATCTCAACTGATGGTAAGCAATGATATGGTCGACGGTGGGGCACGCTTGCCTGGAAGTAGCCTGTTCACTCCCTACGTTGTAGCTATCAGGAAACACACAAGACTCGGGCAGGGAATAGTGGAATTCCCTTAGCTGTACACACAATGAATGTGTTCCCAAAACATTTTGTGCGTAAGAGTGAGATGACCATCGATGTATATCTGTTGGTCCAACGGTGGAACGGACTTGGCGGAACTAAGTTATATAATATAATTGCGACTTTACATAAAGAAAGCTTAAACTCGTGCTTTACAAGGTCACACGAAATTAGAGAAAACCTAGAGAATTTTTACGTTATTCATGTCCGTTCATTTTAAAATATTACTAAAAGTACATAGGTAAGTACGGGTACACTCCATTTAGAAAGGGGTGCAGTTCTTGAATTATGAATTTGAGTATTCATTTTCATTCAAATTTTAACTCAGATTCAAAAGTCCTGTAAAATTTTGGCACTAAAGTAGGGTTTGAGACTTTATTAACTTCTAATAGGTCGTAGAGTATTTTGAGTTAAATCGTGTCAAACCCTCCTTGAATGCCAAATTATGTCAGGTTTTTAGGCTAGAGTTTGAAACTTCAAATGAAAAAAATTAGGGTAACCCGAAAACCGACCTGAAAACTGTTAAGGGGTGACCAGACGGTTACAAACTAGCGTTCCAACCAAGGTGACCTTGTTTGTGTTTGATTTGTTTTGTGGCTACATGGACGTAAACCACGAGCCAACACGTTCAGTTACCTCTGACTACCCCTGAGTTTGTTTCGGTGTTTCTTCTCGGCGTAGTCAGCTAGGAAACACCGGCCTCATCTAGTTTAAAAATGACGAAAATAAAAAATTACTTGTAAAAGTGTTTTTTAAACCTATTTACAAAATAAATATCATTTATAATCTATCAGTAGTTGGGTAAACGCGCCTCCCAACCAAGAGCGTTGCAGTTCATGGATTACAACTGCTGTGTACACGGATTGAAACTAGCAAGGTCACCTTGGTTGGGAGGTTGGTTTGCAACCGTCTGGTCACCCCTTTACTTGCAATAACCTCGCAGATATTTTTTATCATTTGACCTAGAGAATATTAGAACGGTCATAGAAAGATAACAGAGATAGCAGCACGCGAATTTGAAGGGCATTAATATGGCAGTAAGCCCTCTTTATAATCTACAGCAAAGATACCATCGAATATCGATACAGCATATATTTAATGAAAATCATCAGTATTATGTACTTTGACATGTCTGAAGCATTTTCTTCCAGCAGACCTGGGAAAGGAGGTTCTTCTTTCGCAGTTTGCTGGAGGAAATTTCTTTTGAAATAAGCAGTACCTTTGTACTTATAATGAACTATCTTCTTCTGTTATTATGTGTAAATAAAAAGTAAAAATAGATAAAGACTGAGGCCAAATAATATTTTGCAAATCGAGACGTGGTAAGTGTCTTCAAGTTTATTACCGTTGAATATAAATAAATATAATGTATTATTATTTATGCGCATTATTTTTGTGCTCATCAAGTACAAAAATATACGAGCATTACATAGAGGTGCCGCCTAGTGTGAGTGTGATTTATTATCCCCAAATATATATGACACTATCATATTAATATATTATGATAAAGGCGAAAGTTTCTATGTACGAGTGTGTGTTTATTACTCCTTTACGCTTAAATGGCAAAACGGATTTGCATGAAGCTTTCCAGTATTATAATTTATAGATCAGAATAACATATACATATGCCTAATTTGTAACGTAGTGAAATACCTACTAAAATCACACACATTTTAACATCCTTATAACATTGTATTTTCTCTCGCATTGTCAAAGTCAAAGTCAAAAGTTTTTATTTCACATAGGCCTACATGGGCACTTATAAAACGTCAGAAGCTAGTGCACGGTTCCAAACTGGTCGTTTCCTATGGAGAAGAACCGGCAAGAAACTCCATGGTTACTCTTTTAAAAAAGTGATTGTTTACAATATTTTCATATTACAGTATGTCAATAAAACAAATAAAACTTCGCCTAGCAAAAAATGCTCTAGGGTGCATTCGACCTATAAACAATATTTTTGTTTATAATGCAAAAGTAAGCAAATAATATCACATCTCACCTGCATAACAGTAACAGCTCCATATGTGATGGCGATCCAATATATGGAACCCAGAAGTACTCCTCCAGCGATGAAGGGGCAGATCTTGTGGGTGATATCTTCCATGGCATCCAAGAGAGCCACAAAAGCTCCCATAGAAGGAAACACTACAATGTACTCAGCTTTACACTGTGGACACAACACTTTCCTAGTTATGTTGCCTCTCTGCTTCTCATCTACCCACCGTTGAAGGCAACTTTGATGTACCTGAAGCAAGGAGAAATATTTTTCATTATTACAAATCATAGACTGATGAATAATAATATTGAAACTGGGCTAACAAATAGGATAGGTTTTAATTCGGTCACTCCGCGGCAGATTAACTAAAACTAATCACTATTATAAATAAGGTTTCTATAACAACCGATAAGCATTACTTACAATGGTTGTGTAAACTATGAAATTACAGAGCTCGAGCTTAGTATGCAATAAGTGAACAAGGATCAGTAAATTCAAGCGACTATACAAAAAGAAAGGCATTTATACACAAGGGCACACAATTTGACCTTATACACAGACACGGTAACAACATACGAGTCTATGTAATTCGTAAATTAAAAAAAAAAAACATTACAAAAATCAAGGCTCCCAAAAAAATAAACAGTAAAGAAAATAAAGCAGAATACAATGGACAGTGCTAAGCCGTTTATCGAACTGTACTGGTAGTAGTAATTAGTATTAGTGATAACGCTTATTCAGACGTAATTGAAGTGCGAGCTTAATGTCCAGACACTCCGTGTCAACACATTCGATCTTATTACTGTAACGAACTTAAATCGTAAAGGATAATATGACCTAGATGTTGCCTCCAAATATTATGAGATATTGTGAGAAGAAATTGAAGAACAATGCGAAAGGTGCAAGGAATAACATTTTAACTCCATTGAGTTACAATCACATTCTACTGTGCAAAAACTGCAGAATTCAAATTGCCTAAAACTGAGTTACAATTTTATTCCTTGCAGGTGTCGATTATGAATCTCTTTAGCCGGAAACTGTTTGTCTGAATTCTAAAAAGGAATATGGAATATTTCATATCCTGCTTTAATCAGTACAAGTCGGACAGCCTCATGTGACTTTAGGGTCAGAGACTCGTGCGCGGAGAACATACAAGGAAACAAAAACCACTCCTTCAGATACTTGAAGAAAATTCAATAGGACGAGTATTTATCGTATTGAAAATAAACACATCGGCTTAATAAATCGTGTTGCCTAGTGAGAATCATGATAATCATTATCAAGACTTAAAGGCGGATTTAGCCAAAAGGTTAAATGTGACTTCATTGTGGATTCAACCGGCATTTAATAGTTCTCTATTTACTGAGTATGCACTACAAGCATTGGATCAATGAATTAAGGACAAATGTCAGGGCTGCAGTTGACAATGAGGCTCTGTAAACACTGAATCGATTTTCTTTGACGCTTCATGTCGTAATTATTAATCAATCGACTGTACTACTAATCAATAATGCAAATACACAGTTTCAATCTAGGGCAATTTTAAATTGAGTGTGGACATGCTAAACATGAAACAAATAATGGTAAATAACTTTTAACGAGTGTTAGGTTGTAGTCCTCTGACCCAGTTATTTTTCACGTTATTTAAATATGAAAATTGGATAGAAATCAGTATTTTTCAGCACTACAGGAACTATTCAGGTCAGACCGCCGAACATTCAATTAATAATGAAGTCATTGACTTGTTCCAGCTTTTAATTTGCGATTTTTCCAAGGCTAATGTGGGAATGTGTTGATCACAAATATGCGTAAGGGTCAGAATGGCTGGTCAACAGTCGTATTTAGCTTTGAAATTGTGCCTAAAAATTGCTTATCAATTGCTTATATTTGCTCATCATAATAAGAGAAATACTTATTTCATAGGTTAAAAGAATTTAAACATTTAAGGTTAACCGGCCGTTGACATCATAATGGCCGGTCAACCTCTGCAGAGTAAATTAAAAAATTCGTTAAATTTCATAAGGTACATATTATTACTCGTTGCTTTATTTTCTACAATAAACAAACTTTTTGATACTTATGTGAAATAAGCAATTTATAAGCATTTTTTGGCCCATGTATATTTCAGTAAATCCACAGTTACTAGTCTACAGAGGTTGACCGGCCAATCTGATGGCAGAATGCAACTTGAAATGTTTAAATTCGTTTAACCTATGAAATAGGCAATTCTCATAGTATGATATGCAAATATAAGCACTTGATATTCAATATTTAAGCACAATTTCAAGGCTAAATACGACTGTTGACCAGCCGTTCTGATGTTCACAAATATGCAACTTGTTTATTCAGAAGTTAAAAGTATTTCGGGATTCGACAATGATTTTTTTAACATTGTTTTAAAAAAAGATTTTTAATATTAATATAGTAAACAGGAATGATTGCGCAAGGTCCTGCTTAAATATTGGTAGGAGTACTCCAGGGTTATATCGTAGTTACTAAAATAATAGTTAAGAAAAAAAAAACATACGTCAAATTGAGATCCGACGTAAAATAAATTTTGGTAGAGAAGTTTTGCATTTACAACCAGTTCTTATATGTGACCCTTACGCAACTGATTAATGGGGAATCAGTTTCATAAGATTTAATAGTTAATCTAGAAAAAGTATTGAATGAAAATGAAGTGTAACTTATAAAATATCGATGATATGTAATTAAATTTGCTTCTGACACTTACCAACAACAAACAGACGTGACGATAGACCAACAACTATAAGAACTTTAAAATAAAGTATCAACTAACAACAACAACATCAATTTTGTTCGTCATAAGAATATGTTATTCAAGATTTCCTTGAAAATTAAGTAGATGAATATTAATTATGATTCAAAAACGAATTGAGTGTTGTATATTGTAAGTAAGTATATTGCATAGAGACATGTACTTCCTATTACTTAGCAATCTTAGCAAGGTGATCTATCAAGGCTTCCGCAGACAGGAACGAAGCGAGAATGCAAAAACCCTTTTTACCCAACTGCCAAGGAAGGCTTCATAGGCATGAAAGCAGGTTTCTTTATAAAAACTTTGGTCCCCCGATAAATTCCCTTTTTTTTTAGGTGATGTACTTTAGAAAAACCTTCTTATTCTCTTTATACATCATAAATGGAACCTTTGTGCAAAATCTAGCGTTCGAACTGAGGTTCTAGGTTCCAGGGTATGGCTGGGCATTGATGAGTCAGTGAGTATGTCAGACCTGAGTCTTTTTTATATACAAAATATATAATTTATTTAAACCTTAATATGAAAAGGTGTTGTGTCGCCTTTCAGTTTGGTAAAATGTGGACCTGAATTTGTTCTAGCAACATTATAGTCGTTTGATATCGTGGTCGATAAAGGCGATAAGGACACAGTAAATGACCCAGGTTCGGGTATTAAGTTCAAACACCTGTACGGAGCAAGCAATACGGCTTCGGAATAAAGACCTTTGTGCCCTTGGAACAAATGACCTTTGTAGTTCGTTCGCCGTCCTTTTGTAAGATGTAGCAGATCGATTTTGACACTGCTTTAGTGCAATGCACCGAATCAGTAAACACTAGAAGGAACTTCAATCCCGAGCTACTTTTTATCACGTTAAAATGCACAGGTCGCGTCCCGGGTTTTAAACTTAGCCGTATTGAAGATTTTGATAAGGAAATTGTGCCTTATATACATAATGTTAAGGAAATGATGCCACAACGATAATCAGAAATCACCATATAAATAGTCTGATTAACCAGTCGATAGACTAAATTAATTAAAAATGCGACTTAGGGCTGATTTTCCAATAACCAAATATTTATTAGCTCAGAAATAAAAATGACAGTTTGACAGCTTTTGTGTTGAAAATATGTAAAAGCATATTTATTATTTTAATAACAGTCATCTGGCTATTGAGATATCAGGCCTTAGAACATAACAAATAAACAAACCATACCTAACTAGTATGTTAAATTGACATTATTTTTTATTTTACTTTTTACTATTTTTTTTGACATTACTTACATTTTATTGACGTTTGGCTTTTTTATTATTGTATTTAAACTATGATATTAATGTGATGACAAATAATGTGGAATGTTATTTTATTTATTTATATGGCAAGTTGCTGTACCAGCACGACTATGTATGTAAATTGAATTTTATTTTTTAAATTATTAATATTGTGGTTTTTTAATGTTTTTTGAATATAATTATATTGTTAAATTTTCAACCATTCGATACTAATGTAAATTTGTTGATGAAATGAATAAATAAAATAAATAAAGATTGTATAAGGAGGCGTTTTACAGTTTTAGGGCAAACAAGGCTAATTTCGACATGTGACATGTAAGTATGTGGGACGATCTTTTTTAGGGTTCTGTATCCAAAGGGTAAAACGGGACCCTAATACTAATACTCCGCTGTCCTTCTGTCTGTCTGTCCGTCTGTCACCAGACTGTGTCTCATGAACCGTGATAGACAGTTGAAATTTTCACAGATGTATTTCTGTTGCCGCTATAACAACAAAAGGGTTCCGATACAAGAAACGTTATGATGTCCGAGTGTTTTTGCTCAATTTTATTATTGTAGCGCAGAACCCTTCGTGTGCTAGTCCGATTCGCACTTGACCAGTTTTTACCGGCAATTAACAGTAAAAAGTGTGACTATTTCGCTCACTGTCACGACAAAATATTGAAAAAAGAAAACAGCAATTTACCTACTTAAAATATTATTATCACTACTTGAATAACAGTAATGATGTATTTTTTTACCAATAAACTTAAAATAAATGAAAATTGAGAAAATTAAAATTGTCAAGCGTAAATATATGATATTACATTACTGTTCGAGGAGACAAGCAATTATTATTCGTAAAAAATATAAAACGTCCCATGTACCTACTAATATATAATTTTCTAGCAGGCTTGCGATTTTTTACTTGACTTGCTAAGATATTAACTACAACATAAAGATATGACAGGACGAAAATCTGAAGAGACTTTCTATCTATAAAAGCTACCTATAATATATCTGTAGAAGTTTTTAGTTGTGCGCGCACAACTAAAAAATATAGTAAAAAATTTAGAAAATCGATGTAGTAACTTTTATACATTATAATTAATATGTGTAACTTGATATATTACTTTTGTTTCAGTCCAATACTAACCCATCAAGTTCAACTATATCAATCGAAGAATTTTGGTCTACAGTTCCTACTGCCCCTTTCCATTTTCTGAAATAATAATATACGCGCTTGCTTTTCCAATTTACTTTAGACATTTGCAGAATAGTCGACATCGGCTCTACTTGTCATTAATAAAGAATAGAATAGATATTACTTAGGGTTTTATTTCATCGCAATCGGTTGACTATATCAAAAGATATACTATACTACATTCATTGACTACCTATTAGGCGGTACGAAGTTAGTAGAAGAAGTTAAGTAGGTCAGCTATAACAAAATAATTGTCGAAGACATGCATCTCTTTGAAACCCAGCCGATCTCATTTTAACTGAAATCAGATCTAAAAAATGATTACCATTAAAAAAAAAAAAACACTGAATTGTTATGTCAAAAAGATACGTTTAAGTTATACTTATACGCATTTGCTTTAAAAACTACAGAACTGATGTAATCAGGTGAAACCTCTGCAAAGATATTTTTTCATCATTGTTATGATTTCATCAAGTTGATTTATAATTGTTTTTCTAACCATACGCAATCTGTTATATTTTCCAACAAAACTTAAATTAGAAATACAACAAAAAACATCAAAATTAGTCATGCCATATTAAGTGATAAGTACTCCAGGGGCTTAACTACCGCCGTATCAATGTTACGGGGCCCCCAAGCCGCAGGGGTAAAACTTAATAACATGCTATCCACTATCTTCAATTCTCTTATTGATGAGAGATGCTTAGTTAATGAATGACTAAATGATAGGATGTTCCATTTTTATAGCTCCGTTCGTTCAAGCATTCCCTACATAAGATCAAAGTAAAAACTTAACCTCTCTTTTATTCTAGACTAGCTTCTGCCAGCGGCTTCGCCCGCGCGAAAGTAGGGTTCTCCATACAAACTATGGATTCCCGTTTCATCCCTTTAGGAGGTGAATTTTGGAAAATCCTCTCTTAGTACTCGCCTACTTGTGCAAAATTTCACGCTCCTAGTTCTGGTAATTTCCGAGTGTGCGTTGATATGTCCAGTCAGTTTCTCCTTTTATATGTATAAATATATAGAATACTTCAAAAAAACGAGGTCATCAGTCTCGATTTTACGTGAATGAAATCTATTTATTTAGTCTGGACATCTCTATCGCGGCCTATTGCGAATCCATCTCATTTCTCTGTGCTAGGTCTATGTTGTAAAAAAAAAACCTTGGATAACTTTTGGGGCCCCTTTGGGACTAGCTACGCCACTAAAGTACTCAGTCATGCATTGGTAATTGATTTTTATTTACATAGATTTAGAATAAAACCATTTAGAAGATAAAAGCCTTTTTCTTTTCAATAATTTATCTGCTTAACCCAATTTAATCTAAAAAATAAGTATGACACAGAATAAGCCTAAGACTGAACCTCAGTGACCCTAATTCTTCATGTACAAGGTGTCTCAAAAGTAAGTTCACATTTGCTTATCTTATTACGCGAAAGCAACTATTCTGAGGGGCGCGGGGGGTATGTCAGTCGGTAGTCTGGCTCTTGGGAATTTAGTCGCTATGGAGCGTTTCTCTGGTGCGGACCGTGCGTTGTGCGTACGTGAGTTTTACAAAAACGGTAATTCGGCGACTGTAGCGCGTAGAAAATTCTGCAGTATTCGACATATTCGTCACTTAAATGATGCGCCTAGCACTCGTCTCATTGCAAAATGGGTTGAGAAGTTTGAAGAGACTGGGTCAACTCTGGAGAAACCAAAATCTGGGCGACCAAGAACATCAAGAACAGCCGAAAACGTGGACAGTGTTACTCAGTCTATTCGAGATGATCCAAACCTCTCGATTCGGAAGCGTGCTGTTGCTTTAAATGTGCACAGATCTTCATTATGCCGCATTTTACACAAAGATTTAAAGCTGCACCCGTACAAAATTCAGTTAGTGCAAGAACTGAAGCCTCAAGATGCTGGTCAGAGGCTTGCCTTTGTAAATCAGATGATTGAGCGCTTTCCAACGTTCACCAACATCTTGTTTTCCGATGAAGCCCATTTTCACCTGAATGGGCATGTAAACAAGCAAAATTGTCGTTACTGGAGTGCAACCAACCCAAAACAAAAACATCAGAAACCGCTACATTCACCCAAAGTCACCGTATGGGCAGCGATGTCGGCGCGAGGAATTATCGGCCCTTACTTTTTTGAAGATGGAAGGGGACGCACACTCACAGTGAATTCAGAGCGTTATGTGGAGATGTTAGACGAGTTTTTCGTACCCCAACTGCAAAACTTTCCTGGTTACAACCAAAGAACATGGTTCCAGCAGGATGGAGCAACTTCACACACGTCCAACAGATCTCTGCCTCGAGTTCGAGAAATTTTTCCGAACAAATTAATCTCCAGGCGAGGTGACATAAATTGGCCTCCACGGAGTCCCGATTTAACGCCTATGGATTTTTTCCTGTGGGGTTATGTCAAATCAAAAGTTTACGCTAATAAACCGACTTCCCTGGCACAATTAAAAGAAAATATCCGTCATGAAATGGCAGCCATCACGGAGACTACCTGCCGAGCTGTCATAGGCAATTTTAGTGCCCGACTAAATGAATGCCGAGAGCGCAACGGTTTACATTTGGACGATGTTATTTTTAAAAAATAAATTCCCAAACAGTGTACTTCAATATAAAATAAACATTTTTTCAATAAAGCTAAGACTTTTCTTTTAAAAAAAGATTTAAATGTGAACTTTCTTTTGAGACACCTTGTATATATTAATGATAAAAATTGTCCTATATTCACTTTTTACACACAATAACAAATGAGTGTTTAACAAACTGATAAGGTAGTAAAAACAATCGTTTTCCTAATTATCTTGATGATAATGCATATTCAGTGATGATAAAAAATATATTGTGCTCTAAAACTGATATTAATTAATATATCATATCTAGCTACCGTAAGGTGGATCAACAATAATTATGTTTATTTAATATACGCAGTTACTTATGAAACGGTAAACATTTTTCTACAAATTAATTTTTTTTGTTCATCCATGTCTCCAAAGATGTAGGTGAATGGTGGTGGTGGTGAAGGTAGAAAATGCCTAAGGCATTAAGTCCGCCTTTATACCTTTATGTGCATGAAGTATGTAATAAATAAATAAATAGTCATAACCATGAAAAAAAAAATGTTTTTTAACAATTACAGTAAATAATTTTAATCATACACTAAAATAGACTTTGCATTTTAAATCAGTTTCAGAATTATCACAGTAAATCAAAATAATCGTAGTTAGTAACTATTTCTTTTTCCTAAGGCTTACACACTGATTAAGACAGACAAGAAACGGTTTTTCTGACTGTACTTTGGACAAATCTCGTGGATCCATTGAGAATTGATGTAGGAAAATTTAAAATTAGATTATTATTTCCATGGACTCTGTGGAGAATGAAGAACAATAGAATCACAGACCTCTGGGAACAACCCCTTTTAAATTGCTCATCTATTTTTTGGGAATTTCAATTAATTATCTAGAAGAAATATTTCAAACTTGCCAATTTGCAATGGAGTGTTGTATTACCCAGTTACTGGGCTGTGTTTGTTGTGGTCAGACAGGTAGTCACCATGTGATATACTGGTAAGCAAAAAACGAAAATTCGGTAGTTGATTCATTTTATTTGTAAATTAACTGTATTAAAATATCTGTATTATTCAAAATCGTAAATAGAATCCATTTAATATTTTTTATGTTACAGAACAAGGATGCTCATACTGAAATGTGACATCACCACCATAAAGGCAAGTGTACTAAAGACTTAGCAAGATTTTCTTACCACACCCCCACTATTCTTCATATCAAAAATTGAAATGCTACTTACTGCTTCATTTAATAACCTATTTTGAGACTGTTTTCAGAAAAAAAATTCTTTTTAGTGTTTTTTTTTTAATATGATTGTACAATTACAAATATAAACAAACAGAGGTCAATACCCAGTTGGTGTTGACTTTATATAGTTACAGAGGACAAATCAATTGACCTTTAATTTGTTTTTAAAACAGGCTAATTTTAGTTTTGTTACTTGAAATTGAAATGGGTTCTGTTCAATTATAACCACAGTTTCTGTTTTCGTGACTTCCAACTTAGGACACAAGGTTGAGTGCGTGACTATTTTAACCTCTTTGGGGGAACTGTGGTTGTGGCTATAGCGTCTCTAGGAAGACATTGGTTGCAGGCTAGTGATGTTCCACTTTACATGTGTTAATACCCATCAAAACTGCTATGTGGTAGATGCCATAAGACAGAAAACATTACTGTTTTTTTTTCTTTATTTTTTGCAATCGGTTAGATGAACCATTAGCAGATTTTTTGTGGAAATGTGTGGGATGCTAAGGTTCATTCTTCCAGCAAAGAATCAGCCAACTCAATATTATATTTACTTTGCTCAACTTAGTAATGTACCGAATGTGTTGGTGTTTTAGCCTTTTCATTGTTGCTGGGTCACTTAAGCTGTGGCTAAGATGTTACTAAGTGTCATTAGCCGGTCTTTGTATGACTTTGATCTGCATTCTATTTCTTCCTTTATGGTTCCAAACTGTAGATGTTCATGTAGTTTATTTATTATTATTTATTTATTTAAACTTCATGTACAGTAGTGGTACATAGGCGGACTTAATGCAACAAGGCATTCTCTACCAGTCAACCTTTGGGTTAAAAGAGACAACACTGTGGTAGGTGTGCACAATAAATAAAAACACTCAGCACTCAGCTGTAGTTCACTCATGGAAAACATTGAATGATAGTGTTGCATCTCAAAAAAAACAAGATTAATAAATAACTTAAGTAGTCACTCGTTTGTAAATGACCAAATCTATAACCATCAAATAACTGTCTTTCATCTGGCTGGACATGAGTAATCTCTCACCGGATTATTTATTTACATCTCGAGATGAACTGATAACCTTGATAGTACATTGACTGTCATAAACTCACAACAAGAGATAAGTGAGAGGTTTTCATCATCATCATCAAAATAATCTTTGTTGTTCTTTCTGCTTAGGGTGTTTAAGAAATGGGCTGTGGGAAGGTTTCCAGGAGTGAACATGGCCCAAGAATTTAAAGGGCAATTGTAGGACACAAGTGTGGTTTTAGTCAGAAAGTCTGACACATCCCTCCTGCTTCACTCTAGAGCGGGAGGAGTCATTGGATGATTTCCCACATCAAAAGAAAAAATGGTGTTTAAAAATGAAATTAATATATAAACAATAAGAGAGGCCTAATGTTGACTCCAAAATCTCCCCAACCCGGTTGGTCACCGTGGGGTCAGAGACCAAAACCCCCCTGAAATGCTATCAAATAAAGGAAATGCACACAACAAGAAAAATAAAATAAACTATTACATAGCAACATTGAATACTAGGACACTAAAAACACAAGATAGATTATACGAATTAGACAATGCACTACAAAAGATAAAATGGGATATTATAGGATTGTCAGAAATTAGAAGGTCAGGCGAACAAATAGAAGAATACGATGATTATATTTTATATTTTAAAAATGAAACTTCGGGACGATACGGAGTCGGATTCCTCGTGAAAAAATACCTCAAAGATAATATCCTAGAATTCATTGGAATATCAGACCGAATAGCAGTTCTGAATATTAAATTACCTGAATATAAACAACCCATTTCAATAGTGCAAGTTTATGCTCCAACCAAAAATGCAGAAGAAGAAACAAAAGACCTATTCTATCACAGACTGAGAAAAGTCATGGAAAAAAATCACAAAACCATCATTGTTATTGGCAATCTAAACGCCATAATAGGTAATCGTACAATGAACGAGAACAATTACATAGGGCCATATACATCTGGAAAGCGAAACAACAACGGACAGAGGTTAATAGACTTTGCACAAGAACACAATCTTAGTGTTATGAACAGTTACTTCAATAAAAAACTTAGTAGAAAATGGACTTGGTTGTCACCAAATGGATGCGTCAAAAATGAAATAGATTTTATAATTACGAACAAACCCAAATTGTTCATGGATGTTCATGTTATAAACCAACTAAACTTCAACACCGACCATCGCATGGTTCGTGGAACAATGACCGTGTCCCACATGAAACACTCACGCAAACACTTGCGAAATAGTAAGCAACCATTCAAATTACCCTTACCGAAAACGATCTTGGACCCTTTAGAACATGCTTTACAAGCCAAAATTCACAAAACTCATACTCTACTTGAAAAATACGATATCTTAGAAAAAGAACTAAAACAGATTGAAAACAACACACAGTCAACTAAAGCTTCAAAAGATAAAATCGGAAAAGAAGCAAGGAATTGGATGGAAACGAGACAGTTTTTGAGACGGCAAAAACCAATTGATAGGAAAGAAATAACTAAGATAAGTAAAAAAATCAATGAATGCATAAGAAATCATAGAAAGCAAACAAGACAAGATCGAATCATGTTTCACATAAAATCTACTGGAGGAGTCAAGAAAGCTTGGAAGGAGTTAGAAGAATATACAAATTGGATACCAGAAATGAATAAACAAAAAGATCAAAAGAATAAAACGAAAAGATCCGAAATACTAGAAGCAGCGACAAATTTCTATCGAAACCTTTACAACGACGACGACGAAATGACATCATCACTACCATGTCTAAACCAAATGGAAAACGAAGAAGACGAGATCCCAGAAATATTGGAAAGTGAAATATTAAAAGCCATCCAATCACAAAAAAGTGGGAAAACGCCAGGGGAAGATAGAATCTCGAACGAACTGTTAAAAGGTTCCTCAGATGTTTTACTTAAGACTTTGCAAGACATATTTAATGATATCCTCAGACAAGAAAAACCGCCAAAACAATGGACTACGTCAATAATTACATTGCTCCATAAGAAGGGAAGAATGGATGATATTAACAACTATAGACCAATTAGTCTCATGTCCAACCTCTACAAAGTGTTTTCAAAAATCATACTCGATCGGATTACAAACAGTTTAGATGAAAATCAACCAAAAGAACAGGCAGGATTCCGCAGCGGTTTCTCGACTATAGATCATATTTTCACAATTAAACAAATCACCGAGAAGTACAAAGAATATAGATTACCTTACTATCTGGCGTTTGTAGACTATCATAAGGCATTTGACTCTTTAAAACACAAAAAGATTTGGGAAGCCCTGGCCAGTCAGGGAGTACCTAGAAAATATATTCGGATTATTAGAAACATCTACAAAAACATGACCGCAAAAATTAAAACGGAAAAACTGGGAGAACTATTCCCCATTAAAAAAGGCGTCAGACAGGGTGATCCCTTATCACCTAAATTATTCTCAGCAACATTAGAACTTGTGTTTCGCAACCTAGAATGGTCAACTTACGGAATAAGAGTAAATGGAGTAATGCTGAACCACCTTCGATTTGCAGACGACCTTATATTAATTTCTGATAACCCGGATCAGCTGCAAACTATGCTCAAACAACTTGTAAAGGAAAGTCGAAAAGTGGGTCTGCAGATGAATCTAACAAAAACTAAATTGATGACGAATCGTTCGAAACCACCCATACGGGTCAACAACGATCTCATCGAGTTTGTAGACGAATACACTTATCTTGGACAGATTATATCTCCTTCAAACGATACATCTAAAGAAGTATACAACAGGGTAAATGTAGCATGGAAGCGATACTGGTCCCTAAAAGAAATTACAAAAAACCAATCAATTCCAGTGACGCTAAAAAGCAAAGTATTTAACTCGTGTATACTTCCTACCATGACCTACGGTTGTCAAACATGGGCTTTAACTAAGCAAAATACAAAAAAATTGCAAACATGCCAACACAACATGGAAAGAAGTATGCTGAATATTAAGAGAAAGGACAAATTAAGCCTTAAATTTATCCGAGGGAAAACAAAAATAGCGGACGTGGCATATACAATCAAAAAATTAAAATGGAAATGGGCGGGTCACCTAGTCAGAAACAGAAAGGAGAAATGGGCTAAATTAGTAGCCGAATGGTACCCTAGGGAAGGCAAACGGAAGAGAGGACGCCCGATAAGAAGGTGGGACGACGACATAAAGGCGGAAGCGGGACCAATGTGGAAGAGGAAAACCCATGACCGGGAACTGTGGAAGAATATGGGGGAGGCCTATGCTAAAGCAAAACAATCTTCTAAAACCGATGTCGGAACATATTATTAACTAAATATTGTATGGATTGTTAATAAAGGCTATTATTATTATTATTAATGTTGACTACTATACCCACTGATATAATGAACGTGGAAATCTTCATATTACGATTATCGGTAATTAATTACTCCTTGTGTGGATTAGGGCCATGGGTTGTACAAATACCCATGAGAGAGAGCAGTACAGACCACCAGATACTTCAAACAGGTGTATACAGACAACAAAAATTTCCCTAAGACCAAATCCTAAACTGGATTAATCCAGAAACCTATTACCATGTCCCCATACTCAAATTGCACTTCTACCTTTTTTTTCCATATTTCATCAACCCAGAGAGGTAACCTTGTTTCCAATGAAACCCACCACACAACAATGAAGAAGAAAAGCATCTCCCCAGATGGGTTTCCCATGCTCTCATCTCTCATGCCAACATCGACGGAGAAGTGCCAATAACTTCTAAGTAACATTTTTCAAGAAAATTACTTTTTAGCGCTTTTAATAAAAAAATTTGAAATCTCTAAAGCCAATATTACCAAATTAAATTGTGGAAACACTTCCTAACTAAACGAACATGTCAATTTTCCTTCATCCAACCTCCTAACGTTTTTAAGACAAAAAAAATTGACTTCGACAGGTAGGAGTTCTTGTCACTTCGCCGTCGACATATTGGTTAGCTCCAATCAGATTCCAGTAGGGGGCACTTAGAATAGAATAAACTTCACTTTACACCAAAATAGTAACAATTTCAAAGAAACTTAAATGTATGGGTACAATGGTGGTCTTATTGCTGACAGCGATATCTATCACACAACGTTAGGATGGACTATAAGAACTTAAACTAAAAAAGGGGGTAGTCTGGGGTGTACTACTAACAAATATAAGTCAATTTTTTTTTTTTTTTAAATATGATACGTAGATGCAAAAGATAATACATAAACTTAAAAATATATCCACTTCACTTTCCTGCCTACTGGTGATACACCTTCAGCCTTAACATAAGGTAAGTTTTTCATAATAATATATGAATAAAGGAAAAATTTATAACTTTAGGAATGCAATAGTTAAAAATTGATCAAACTAATCATTTATCAAGTATTTATAATTAATTTTAAATTAGTCTTATATATATGATAAATACAAAGAAATTTACGTTAACTTTGATTAACCAGTTTTGGCATACGTCAACATAAAGTTTGAATGATTAAGTGATTAAGCAAGAAAACCAATTAATCTAATGCAAACGAATAAGATCACCTCAAAAACATTGCACAACTAAAATTCATTTCTAAACTATAAATCAAATTCCAATAGTACTGCCTATTAGTGTTTACTAAAACAACTGGAGCAAACAACAAATACTTTCACTTCCTCACATGTTTATATCATGAATCGGAAGCACAGATAATGACTGCGGCGATCTAGAACAAATACTGACGACGCACTCACCCATTTAGTGGTCCCGATGCATTTACAAGGCTGGACCCATGCCGCCAATCTGTCATCAGCTTCCGTGGCGAAACACACCCAACAAGATTTCGCATTCTCATCCTCAGCAGGCTGCAAAGCCTGAGAACTCTCAACACCTGAAGCCGCCCCTGACACAGGCTTTTCACCAGACATCTTCAACTCCGTTTATAATAAAAATATAAAAATTCACACTATAAAACAGACAAGTGTACCACAATAGTTCTCGACAACAACTGATTATGTGCCAATCTTTGACGTTATTATAACAAAACCATATTTTTCTCCGCAAACGATAAAAATACTTTTGTAATCTAAATCAACAGCTGTTTTTGTCGCAAGGTTTTTTAGAAATTTCGTTCGTTTTGACAAGACTGGGAAGTTGAGTCTTCAAAAATGAATGGTCAAAAACGTGAACGAAATAGTGATGCGACTTTAGTCGTTGCATATCGACTAAAAACAACTGACTACTCAACTGCCTATTCTCTTAGTTACACTCAACAGCGTGAACCATCCGTTTTATTAAATTAAATTAGCAGCATTTTACCTTAAAATAAAACGCATGTTGTGTGCGGAGACTCATTCGTGGTCATATAAACAATATTTGAGTCTAGCATCTTCCGTTTCCGTGTCACATCTATGTGGGTATATATACTACAATCTCCCAACATCATGACGTTTTTCTGCTTTCATTCACCAGGTGGCTGCAGCGTGCCAACTCGTTCATTGTGGCCTCAAAATCCTACAACTTAAGAAGTAATCAAACCAGGCAGTCTTTAAAAGTATGACCACGAATGAGTCTCCGGACATAACATGCGTTTTATTTGAAGGTAAAACGCTGCTATTGTGTCCTTCGGCCTCATTGGGGGTCATATAAACAATATTTGAGGCTTTGTTTGTTATCCCAAGGATAAAAGTTAAATTAGATCATTAAACCGTTACGGAACAAGTAGAAAAACTTCAAATAGGTTATAACACTTATACTTTAAAGCAAAATAATAATTATAAGATAATTACAATCTTAACCCTTGATTACAACATAAACAAAAACATTCATACATACCACATAAAATATCCTCAATTATTGTAATTGTATTTGAATTAACTTACCATAATCTTCATATTTTATATCTATTTTAATTAGTCTTAAGTAATTAATTAATTGGCTGAAAAAGATAAATCAAGGAGCTACCGTGTGGTGGGATCACTTCTCTCCTATAATGTTTTTTAAAAGTATTACCGGATTTCCAATTAGCTCGTGCCATTATCTCATCAAGAGGCTCATTATCCAACCAGCTTCGTGAAGCTACTACTGAACGGAAACTACCTGGAGCAGCTTTAATTCCTGCCAATTCCTGCTTCCTCCAAAATAGATTTAACCCAACTTACCAAAATAGTTCTAGTAGCTGGTTTAGCTTTTCCATATGCTGTAATAAATAATCTATCACTAGAACAAAGTAACCGACGCTGTTTCCCAGTGTCTATGAGTTTTTTAAGCCAGAACACTGGATCAAACGCTACACTTTCAAGATTACCTAACAACTTCCAACCTGACTGTACATGTGTTTCGGAAACCGTCTTCGAACCAAAATGCAACCAAAACATAATGCTATTCTCGCTTACTATACATCTGTCTGGGGACACGCTAAGTAATGTTAAGTCGTGTATCCTTCGCCCTGAACACAACAACAGTAGCACTGCACAAACCCTTGCAATTTCGAATAGACCTTGACTTTGAAGAGACCTACTGCCCAACCTACCTATGAACGATTGAGAGTCCCAGACCAGGGGCGGACACTTCTTAAGCTGACGCAATGCTATAGCTTTAATCATTTGTTTACACCTACTGAAGCTGATGCAAGCCGTTTGTCCTAATTCAAAAATAGCAAAAGAAATAAAATGTCCTTCGACCAAAACTCACGACATAATTGATCATATTATAGGTAAAGAAAGTTTCGATAATTTATGTATAGACCTGCGGCAAACTAAGTTTTCGCTTATTATTTACGAGTTTACTGATCTTAGTACAACCAAACACTTGCGCTTAGTCGTGAGATATGCGAAAATGAATCGTAATAAAGATTGTTTTTTTATCTCTTATTCTATTAGAAGAAGCATTAGATTTTTCTAATATAGTTGTTGCATTAGCTTGCCTTATTTGAACACAATGTGAACTTTTTTAGAAGTAATGATATTCCATTTAGAAATAATCTAATAGGTTTTGCATCTGATGGAGCAAATATATAATGAATGATGATGCCATTCGTTTCATCTTTGCGCGTCATATGCTTGGACCAAATTGCCACGCTTGCGTGCATCCCTTACAAGATCCTCTATAAAGCTAATCTTATTTCACCTAAAATTAAAATAACACAAGGATATCTAGTAGCGATAAGGGTCTAATTATTATTAAAATAACTTTCGTGATACATAATTAATTAATTTATCTTTAGGCCCACACACGGGGCCCATTGATCGAATTTGCTACAGGCCCCGCGCTGCCTTAATCCGGCACTGGGAAAGGAAGGTCGAAGTAAAGATGGGTAGATTGTGTAATGTGTAGTTAATTCACTTTCTAATAGTAACAGCACTCAAAGTTAAGTTGTTATTTTAAAAAATGTCACATCGCAATATTGACACCCAATCAATTGACTTAGTCGATTTTTTAAATAAAAATAGTTTTTTTTTTTTTCGTAAATCACTAATCTATCGCGTTCCAATGATCATTAGATATCAACAAATAAAGCATGAAATTGAATTGTGTTATCTCTTTTTCTCGCGTTTTGCAACGTCAGCCAAACCGAAATTGAAGCGTCAGTATAACATGTTTACAATTACTGAAAAGTGGAACTGGAACACGCAGTCACATTGACTTGACATAATAAAAAGTGATATACTCAGCTGGGTTGATGGTTCCGTAATTTCTGTGTGGTTTCTGAAATCAAAACGAAATATTGAATGGCTAAAGTTTAATTATTTCAATTTGTGAGTGAAACTGCATACATCTTCTAAGAAAAATTGGATTTAATTCCAGATAACCGTAAGTTTTTACAAATGTAACTTTCACAAATATACTTACGAAATAGTGCCGTTATTAGTACGTTTTACACGTTTTTGGTTTATTTGAATATTTTTTAATCATTTTGAAGACACAGTACTTACACATTTATCTTTTCATAAATTTAATAGAATTCCTAACCATACCCTCCATTTACATAACATCGAACGTAGTTGTATCTCATGAAATAAAAAAGAAAGCATAAATATTATTAGTACTTGTACTTTGAAAGCGGTAAAAAGTTACAATACGCTCTATTTGTAAAAAGTTTCTAAGAATCTGAAAAATTTGTCCATAAAAATCTAGTATGAAGTTCTAATACTATACATAAAAAGGTATTCTGTGTTCGAATCGGTCAGTTTTCTGTTTAATATGTGCGTGAGCGAACTACTGCTTCATAAAAATGTATTTGTTATAGCTTCATGCATACAAACATGATGATCTGGGGGAAACAACAAGGGCGCCTTACATTTAGAAAAAAAAAAGTTGATGAAACTATTCATCAGGTTTTTTGTCAAAAAGCTAATGATCATAAATAAGACTTGCTCTATACTACAGACAGCTACTACTATATGACAGCTTGTACTGTGCAGATGGGCCTTCAACCTAAGATCAGTTTTTTTCTTAATTCAAAATTTTAAAAAAACTGTAATAATTACGTAAATTGAACTAAAAAAAAACGAAATTTAAAAAAATATATATTTCTGTCAACTAGTTGCACTGTTCACTGAATCATCCCAGAGTGTAAGGTAAAAGCATAATTATTTTATCATAACTTACTGTTCATTCACTAGCAGTTATTTACAATGAATTATTTTATTAGTCAATACAAAAAAGTTGACAGTCTATAAACCTGACTGTAAAAAACAACAAAAAACGATCAAAACAAACAAGTCACTTTAACCCTGTAGCTGCTCATGTCAGATTAATCCGACAAATATTTTCGTGTCTGTTTCACTAGGGTCATATATTTACGACCAAATACTTCATCTCGTTTAACTCTTCAATTCCCATATGGGTGAATAGTGACAGAAGAGCAGGAAGGCGTGTCAGACTTTTACTGACTGAAACCATACCTGTGTGTGTCTTTCAGTTGCTCTTAGCATTCTAGGACCGCGGCTTTCCTTTCCAGAAATTTACCGTGGCCTTAGCGGGCATCGGCCATGCTGGACCCTCATGATTTGCTGACATTTCTTTGAAGTGCGCGTGAAACACTACGCACCGTTGACGACTCGGGCTCGGTCCGGACCTCCACCGAACTCGGAGTTCACCGCCAATCGCCTCCATGAGGACACGACGGTGTTCCGCCCGAGCGAGGCACACACCTCCACCGTATAATCTACCATGTCCTCCAGGCGATCCACATAATGGTGACACCTACTTAGGTGTTTCTTCCGCCTGAATCTGGACCAATGACCTGGTGAGATGATGATGAATCCAGACATGAACCTCCATACTTACCATGTCCGGTGAAGACCTGTGTCATGCGGAAGGTGAGGACGTCGTCGCGCCTCTCCAGCCACTCTTCAAAGAGGAGACTTACGGCTATGGTTGTGGCGTGCCCAAACGAGGATTGCGACAGTCGCTGTCGCCATATGGCCATGAGATCCCACTGGAACTCTTTCCGCCCTACTGCGACTTGTTTAGGCAGCGGAGTTTCGGCCCCGGCGTTGCAACACCATTCACAAGTCATGTGCATGTGTGCAAGGACTGTTGCCTCCAAATCCAAATAGGCCGGCAGAGGGCTCGTCGCTTCGCGGAAGACCGTGCGATATCCCTGCACAATTTCGATGGCCATGACCCATTGTGACGCGTTCAGTTCCGGCCGCTTCCACACCGCCGGTGCACACAGCGACGCCACGTAAAGGACAATGGACCGCACGGACGATCCCCGCGTAAAGCGTCTGGCAGGAGGCGTACATTGACCAAGAGCCGCTTGAAGGCAGCCCCGACCCGCTCCTGTTTGGAAACCATACGTCGAAAGTGCTCCTTGAAATTCCACAGGTTATCGAGGACGAGTCCCAGCTACTTAATCGTCGACTGGACGCGGATGTAAACCCTCCCACCGTTATTTGGGAACCCGGTAGTGGCGCGTTCTTGCTCAAGAATGTTGTAGCGTCAACTAGATTCTCGATAAAGAAAATCAATTCCAAAGCTACGTTAAGTGTTAATTAAGCTCTCATACGCCGAGGTTGTACGCATCCACAAGACAAATCATGCCGGTGACGGTTTACCCTTGAACAAACTTACAATCGAGAGGGGAATGACGCTCGAATCTACTTGCGAATTCGCGTCTGGAATGTACGTCACTAGTCAGTAATCGCGAGTTGCGCGACAAAAGCGCGCGTGTCTATAGTCGCGTCTTCTTGCGCCTTTTTTCAAATATCGAACAAGGTACATACAATTTTAAATTGTCACTTTCACTAAAATTTTGATGTGTTGCATCACTTTGCGTATACGAACCGGCTTGCTTACATGTGTTGTGCCGTTCGCAGATATTTCGTAATGTGTAATCTTGTTTTGTATCTCTTGAGGATTATGAAATTATCTCAACGTGTTTTATGTAGTGTTTGTATTGTAGGTTTTCTTTTCAACAAACTTCGCAAAATAAAGAATTTTGCGAAGTTTTTTCATTTAAAAGTTCACTGAATTTGCAAATTTTCTTGTAAAATCTACATACTTAATTCATGTGAATTATAAGTAACCAATATAATCACGGTGATAATACCCATTATTCTGTTCACGTTTTACCAACTAAAGTGTATAAACTACGACAAACATCCATCCATTCAATTTGGATCACACAATAACCGATGTTAATAAACAAATATGTATTTTTCATCAACATTATTTTGGATAATGAAGATCTATGTTCAATTGCATCCGTCGGGCAAGTTATGGAAAACATGCTAATAGTCAAAGGTTATAGTATAGTGTTCTACGTGAATCCTGGATTGTATGTATTTCTTCTTCTACTTTCTTCTTCTTTTTCTTCTCTGAGAATCACGTTGCACGTGTGTCCATGACTTCTTATTTAAGCATTTAAAGCAGAGTAAATCTCAAAATCTAGCCTGAAAACCGGTCAATATTTGGCAATTGAGAAGGGTTTGAGACGTTAATAACTCAAAATACTCGATTCAGAGTCTAATTCTGGTTAACTAGGGATGTTTTTAACTCAGTAAAGGCTCATTCAAGTTAGTCCCAATATAAACTGGTCCGTCGAATTATTTAAACGACCAATCTTCAAGATTCTGTAATTTTTATACGTCATTTGTTGTACCGGTTATGTTGGAAATACCTTTCGAAGATCCGTATGCGTGAGCGGATTCATGACCGTAACTCGTAAGGTCATATAATAATAATCATTAGCACTCAGTAGTATCCATTGTAAATGGTCCTAATGACTACGTGCCCTCTATCGTTATTGTTCGTATCAGAATTGCAAAAGTCTTGTCTGTTTACAGACGAACTGACAGCATTGCACGTACTATTTGCATTAAAGGAGTGGCTTAACCGGTATGAACTACACTAACTACGTCACAGAAGTAATATAGGTAGGTACCTACCTGCATGTTGAATTGCTAAGTATAGTTGTTGATACAGTCCATGGTATGCATATCCGGCTCGAAGGGTTTGCAGCCGGAGTCCCCAAGGGTTTGGTCCTTCGAGCCGGATAATATTTTTATCTCTGACCTAACCTTATAGTCTTATGGTGCCATTTCTAACTATTTAAATCAAAAGCAGCATCGATGAACTTTATATGTTCGTAAAGTACAGAAAACTACATCTTTGCCGATTTATTGATAAACTATTTGTTATGATAACAAAGTTTTATATGAAGAACCGAATTATGCAATATAGATTATAATTATACGTTAAGCTTGTTCAGCTTAATGCAAATTATAATCTAGATTACGAGTAATCCTTGGCGTTTTGTAAAGCTTTGAGACTTACATTAGTGTAGTGTCAATAAATTATTTATTGTCCTGAAAAAAATGTAAAAGAACTTAGGCCAGTAAGGTTAAGACACTTTTTATTAATAAAATGTAGTTGGATTGGAACTTGATGATAGCTCAGCAAAAATTCACTCACTTCAGATTTGTACTTGTAGCAATTTCCTACAAACCTTTTTTATTATTGATGTAACAGTTGAACTAGCTAGAATAATCATTACCTACTTTATGTAGTGTTGTGAGTTTACGACACAATCGTCATCATCGCCGTCAGTCTTTCTTGGATTTCTAGACGTTTTAAATGTCTCTGCAAGTATAATAGAGAAAGGATGAAACTCATGTTACTAAAAAACATACATTATGAATATACATGTGGACTGATGGAGCGGGAGGCTAAATAAAACAATGATGGATTGTGTGAGGAGTGATATGGAAAAAAAGCGAGTTAGTGATAGCGTGACTGGTGATAGGACAGAATGAAAAAAAAAAACGTGTTGCACCTACCCCAAATTACACAACACAAGGGCAGGAAGATGATGAAGTACAATATCCTTTTTTTAACGTGTGGTAATCCTCATGGATATCCTCTGCCCCGGGGCGGTCGCAGGGGTCTTTCAGACTGGTCCAACTAAATCTAGGCTGTAGTGTGCTACCTTTGGCCAGGGCGCTGAAGTGTTTGCGCATTTTGTCACGTTCCATCGACCAGGTATTGGCCCGTATGAAAGACTCCTGACTCCTGTAGTACTATACCTAGCGCAGGTGTCAGGGTTTCAATTTTTTTTTAAATGGTATATATTTCAATAAAGAACGAATTTATTATTATAAATCATGCGGACCCCCTCCCCCTTTCTGGCCGAGTGAGAAGAGAGCTGTGCGTAAAATAAGACACGCTGCCGTCTCGGGTCTATCAATGTTCAGGCCACAGACACCCCAAGTCCTGATATCAGCAGGCCAAGAGTGTGACCTGCATGGCAGTCGGAGATCGCTTTTCGCCCTCCATCTACTACGGATAGTGAGAGAGGTTGTCTATTCTCGCTTCCTTTGCGACCGAAACTTCCTCGTACAATATGATGATTAATGATATATTAGCTATGTAGGTATAGCGACAACTATGGCGCCATATGGGACCTAAACTACGAAATCCTGCACCGCGCAAACAGAGTGGTCCGCGCGATTTGAACGTACCTATACAGCAGCCCGAAATCATCTCTCGGGGGTTGGGCAACTGCCCGGATCCGCCATAACACCCTTCTGGTTTTAGGATCCTCCCTTTTCAAAGGAGGTATGTGGGGCTTTACACTCTGTTCCTCCTTAAGCTATGTATCGGACTCTTCATTATAAACGACTTGATTTTAACTCTCAGATTTGAGATCTCAGTACAAAATTATTTACCTACTGCATTTCTTGGACAACCTTTAATTGATATTGATTAATTCGGACGAACAAACTTATCAATATATTGCACACAGTGATTTATCTTTGAATTAAGGTTGACATGTCTTGAATAATGGCTTTAAGAAGCTTAGGTACGTAATTTAATTTTATATATATTGGGGACAAAATACCCAAAAATTCACCACATTTTATTTTAAATAAACCATTTATAGGCACTTTTGAAATGTTAAGAAAGAAGTCAGTCAGTCAGAAAAATTATGCTAATTGCACATTCCAAAGCGCAGATCTCTATAGAGAAGAATTTGTAAGAAACTTTCTTGCGCCCTAAAAGCACAAACATGTAACCCACGCCAATAACCACGTCTTAACAAATATAGAGATTACAGAATACAGTCTTCTGTGATAAGCTGTATTTAACGAATTACAAAATAATTTATTTACAATTCAATTATCTTAATTCCATTTCATTCAATTTAATTGGTTGTTTAAGTCTTGATAATAATCTACAGTAAGTATACTATTATTTCTAGGCCATAAACGACTGGTGTTCAATTTATGAAGATATTTGCATATTCAATATGGTTACCCCATGTAAAATACAGATAAGCTGCATCGGGTGAGACTGAAATCCCACTACAAAATACTTAGAAACAGCTATGTTATATGTATTGTAGATTGATGAGAAAATCTACACCAATTCCTCATAGTTCTTGTAAAGTCTGAATAATGCATTAAAATGCAAAATGTTGAAATGGTGACACACTTTCTAAGTCCAATAATTTAATTTAATCATGAATTCATGATGCATTTATTTATAATTTAATGCAAATGCTTCAGTTATCTAAATACATATTTTTAAATAAACAAATAATAACATGCTATTTAGTAGAAATGTAAATAAACATGCGGTCATGATGATACGTTATTAAGACCATATGACTATGACTGTCAAATCTCGCTTTGATCTGATTGCCAATTTTTTTTAAATAGTTAGACTCGCGCTTGACCACTAGGTATCTCACCTGATGCAAAGCGACGATGTGGTCGACGATGGAGCACGTTTGCCTAGAAGAAACATATTCATTCTTGATTTAAAAACTGGCAGTAATTCCACTCCTTAGTACCACACTAAAACCCACGATCGTCTCCACGATAACTCAGCGGTGTTTCGCTCAAGCGGGACAGATCTCCACCGTGTCCTCCGGGCGGTTAGTACAATGGTGTTTTCACCCGGATGTTTCTTCCCGCTGTTTGAAAAGCAGGAACCGCAAAACACAACCAGCGTCCGGCAAAAAGTAAGGACGCCGTGGCGCCTCTTTAACCACTCAAAGTGAGAAATTATTGCCACGATTATGGCGTGCCTAGCATATCCCACACCTCGCTTCCAATTTTGCCAACCGTACCTACAGCAGGATAAATTAAAAGAAATTCCTACTTCCGTTCATGTTACAATTAAGTGGGTAAATATTGTTAATGAGTTACTAACTACGATTTTCCTTATAAAAAGTTAAACAAATGTATTAATTAAATTTCAAGGATATATCAAGGAGCTCGTGGCTAATAGACTGACACCTGTCGATCTTCAAGGTAAAGCAACGCTCATCGAAGTCAGTTTGTGGATGGCTACCGTTCGTTACCAATCCAGACTTCTCCGTGTCTCGAAAAGCACAGGAGTCGCCGTTCATAAATGTTACAAGTTAACATCAGGGGACAGGGAGCGTAGACTACGTCGAAGTGTGACGTTGTGTGACAAGGGATGGGAGGATTCATAAGTTTAGTGATGTCACATTAAAAAAAACGAAAAAGAGGCTTTATGGTACCTGCCTAGTTGTATGCTATAAATAATTTCTAGAACAGTTTGCAGCCTCTGTATTGTAGTGTTATGTAATCTGATGTTAACGAGATAAGATTGCGTGTGACACCAATTGAACTCAGTTTTATTATACTCCACCGTAAAATAAATAACACTTCATATGTACATAGAACACGGCAGCATTAATAAAAATACAACAAAAGGCTCTCATAATGAGTCTTTGAAATCTATGATTTTATTTATTTTCAAAATAATCTTCATAATGCAATTTCGAGCTTCGCGAATTTGTAAAGTAGCTCATAAAGGAAATTTTGAGATATTTTTATTATTAACACGCTTTTATTAGCTTCACTTGTAACTAACTATGTATGTAAGAAAATCTTGGAATCTTAATTTGACCCACTTCCCGGTCTTCGATTAGCATGAAATTTTGCACACGCCCTGAGTTCTGATGACAAGACATGACTAGCTAAGAAACGTCATTACAAATCCAATATGGCGGCCTCCCCAAGATGGTGGACTGGCTGTTTGAAATCCACCCCTGTGATATGGGTATCAAATGAAAGGGTTTGCTGACAGGAATACGAAAAAAATAGATTTTGTAATTTTTTGTGCGTGCTAAAAGCGTGTTTTTTAGTTTTTTAAACTATTAATGTTTTTATTTAAATATACCCCTAGTTTCTGGTACGCAAAATTAATCTAATTGCACGCAAATTGAGCTGTAATTGGTTGCTGACGATTATTCATTAACCAATCACAGTAGTTTATGTGCGACGCGCACTATGTGTATATTTGTTACAAATTCCCACTCGAACGGCTAATCGGATCCTGGAATAACTTTTAACTTTTTATCCCAGGAGTATATTCCCTTCGGGCAATTTTCAGCTTTCACGTGGGCTTAGTCGTTGGCAGCAACAAGTTTATTATATTAATTTGCTTGCAAAGAACAGTATTTTTTAAATTTACCCTATTTTAAGAATACTTTACTGTAACGTTACTTCGAGAATCATAATTGTCTATTAACGGAAAGTCGACTGAACGATTGATCGAATATTTATTGATCGATCTCATTCCTTCGGGATCCGGTGAGAGGTGGATCTTGATGTGGGGCTGGCCTTAAAAACCAGAGCACTTCGACCCTTCTGGATCTTTTGTGCTAATGGAAGTGGAGGTGGAACTAAAATGGTAGAGAAACATTGGGGGACACTGAATTTGATTTGCTGCCAGCGTTATGGGCAAGTGGGCACTTTTCCCATTAACAATATTGACATCGATGAAGTGGATGAATTTTTTGATGCCCAATGAGTTCTTTTTCAATCCTTTTGTATACATTATTATTTTCAAATCGTATATACATATTAACCTATAATAATGATATGTCAATCCTCGTTTGACCATATCATTGACGTAGGATTTCTATGATAATAAAAAGTTTAAAGAAAGTAGGCCAAACGTGGATTGAAATATCATCAAACTTTAACGTTTAAAACGATCTGGCCACGACATATACATATATATATACATATATATACTTAGTAAATACGTATTACGATGTGCAGTAAATTGTTGGATCCGTAAATTCATGCATACTGAGACGGACGGATGTCAGGTTCTTGATATTAAAATAATAATGACACACGTAACATACATGTTATTTGCATTTGCTTATAAACAAGTTTTCCTTTACGCAAACAAATATAAACTGGTTTGAAAATTACTCGACCATGCCTTGTTACAGCAGGGTAAATAGTTTTATAATTTTCTCGTGTGGTCCTTACCTTAGTTTCGTAGTTTCATGGTCCTTAGTTCCGTACGATTGGCGGATAGACTTGTCACCTGAGTTCAATCGATATACGAAATAGAATCGATAGATTCTACGATACTCCAGCCCCCCTAGCCAAGTTACGATCGTTTCGTTTGCGTCGAACGCCTCGAGTAGCCCACGCCTCCGATTCCTTTGTTCCAACGCTCAGTCACGTGGTCAGAACAAAGGAATCGGAGGCGTGGCCTACTCGAGGCGTTCAACGCAAACGAAGCGATCGTAACTTGGCTAGGGGGGCAGATTCTCGCCTAGACGCATTGATTTGAATAGGTAATATTTAGGCCATTTCTTAGAACTATGATTCAATGCGAAATAACCTGGTAAGTCGGGAAAGTAGCTGATATCATCGAGGTTTTGAAGAAAAAAAACCTTTATCATCGTATCAATACGACCGCGCCGCTTCAAAGTTACGTCGCACAACCGGTAGGCGAGGCTTAGCTGCTTTCTTTTTTGACAAAATGCACGAATGCTCCCGATCCCGAAGATTGCCGACCGTTCGCAAAGATTACACAAATGGGGTACAATTTGTTTAATCTCTATGAACTACTAGGTATGTATCAATGCGTGCAGGCAGGATTTCCGGCAACCGTAGGCGCGGGCTTGCGGATGGCGAGTAATGGGTAGCCCGCCGTCCGATAACCGTCCGGACCGAGCCCAAGTTGTCGACGGCGCGTATTGTTCCACGCGCGCCTCAGGGAGATGTCAGCAAATCGTAGGGGCCCAGCAGGGTCGAAGCCTACTAGGGCCATGGGTAGTGTGAAAACGAAACCCGGGGCCCTGGGACGAAGGCAACGAAGGAACAGGAGTGGGTTTTTAGTTAGTAAAAGTCTGACACTATTTCCCGCCGAAAAAAAAAAAAAACATTTGCTCGGGATAAAATCCACACTCGGCGGTTGTGTAGCTTTCCATCAGTTAAAGATTGCGTAATAGGAACGGTTTCTGCTGCCAGAGATTAACAAATTAAGTAAGTGCAGATATTTTTTAATTAAAGTAAGCAAAAATTATAATATTATGTACATAAGAAACTTAAATAACTACTGTTAATTTATACTAAACATGCCTTCATGTCTGTAGACAAAAACAAAATACACTTAGGCACAGAGTAAGAAATAGTACCTTAGGCGTGTAAGTGCTCCTACACATCGTTGTCATCCGAAGATGTGACCAGAAGACTGGCAACATTTAAAATATTAGTTGAGAAACAGATTAATTATTTGCCATGAGATAAGCGGGGATATAAATATTACACCGCCAAAAACATGTTTTCCAACTTTTTAAGGATAACGAGAAACATTCTGAATTTGACCTTAAAAATCTTGTAGTGAGCGTAATTTAGTGTTAACTCCGGTAGGCCAGTCGCCGAAATATTAAAAATGTTTTTGGCAACCATTACTAAGAATGTTGACCATGTGAAATGAATCAAATGATTCCGTCACATGCCTTATGAGAGCCATGTCTGTAGTCACGTACGCTGACACACCATGGTCGTTTTAACTGCTCGGCGAATAATCAAAAACCCTTTTTTACAAAAAATTAAATAAAAAATAAATTCGACCTGTTTTTTCCTATCATGGGTACCAAGGAAAAAATTATAAGCCATGTTATACATACAATATTATTAAGTTTTCCTTTAACCTATTTGTAAAATTAAATAAAAAAAAAAAGTTTTATTCGGGGTTTTCATCTAGTTCTAGTACGTCTTCAGAGTTTATTTTTTGACTGGCCTCCTGATCTTGTTGTCAGTGGCACTGACTGCTATACCGGAGATCGTGGGTTCGATTCCCACCCAGAACAAATGTTGGTGTGATGAGCACGATCATTTGTTCTGTGTCTGAATGCAATTTATCTATAATATGTATTTAGATATATGTGTATATAATATAAATATGTTTATCAGCTGTCTAGTACTCATACCACAAGCTCTGCTTAGTTTGGAACTAGATGGCGTTGTGTGAAAGTTGTGGAATATTATTATTATTTGTATAACAAGTGCGCTTCATCATTAAAGATTGCATCACTGCTTAACATCAGGTGGGATCGCAGTCAAGCACTAGTTTATAATTATTAAAAAACAAAAAAAAAACTAGCGATCCCCTCCGGTTTCGGACGGGTTTCAGTATGTTTAGAGTATATCGCGAACAGACAGACAGACATACGCGGTGGGGGAGGTTGTTTTATTATGTATGTAAAGCAATGCAAATATTATTTTAAATTTATTAAAACAGATGGCTTGGTTGGCGTGTGATTAGCTGCTGCGGTGCGTGTCGCGGGTTCGATTCCCGCAACGAACAAATATCGGGTCTGGGTATCTTCTGTATGTGATATAATATGTTTGTAAACGCACCCACGATACAAGAGATATTCCTAGTGTAAGGGCAACGTTTTACAAACTTGTTTTACCATAAAATCTTTGGCTCAACCGTTGTATGGTAACGGTAAAAACTTGACCACAATACAAGATGAAACCTCAAACGGGTTCCTAAATTGTACTCGAATGAAAATACACGGTAAACTGTTGTTTCCCAGTATATATTTACATATGTACACCATGACGTAATCTTTTTACACCATAAAGGATCCTCCTAAAAGAATTAATTGCGTTTGGTAATAAATAAGTTTGTTTTCCGTCACCTGGGAATTACGCGATGAGTTGATGATGAGGATTTCTTAGTAGTCCTGGTTAAACGACTGCTACTGACAATTAAAGTCACTTCTTTTTTTATTTAGTTGGGAAATCACCCAATGACTTCTCCCGGTCTAGCGCGGAACGGGAGGGCGTGTCATACTTTTACTGACTAAAATCCACTCCTTGTTACTTCTTTGCCTTCGTTCCAGGACCCCGGGGCTCTCTTTAGCACAAGCCTTGTCCCCAGTAGGCTTCGATCCTGCTGGGCCCCTACGGTAATTGACAAATTACTAACACTCAGTTTCAAGAACGAATATTTCGCCTGTAACACAGAATAAGTAAAGTCCTAAAGTGACCTTACTCAAAAATTGTAATGCAAGTTTTTTTTTTAATTGATATAAACTAGTGCTTGACTGCGATCCCACCTGATGGTAAGCAGTGCTGCAATCGTTGATGGTGAAGTGCACTAGTTTAAGAGCCTATTCACTCTAGCTTTGAAGACATCAAAATTATAATCGGACCAGTTTATCGGTGTATCTACGCAGTATAAACGACGAAGCGAAACGCTTAGTCCGGTTCGTAGAGGTGGTAACAATGTAATGGTGGATACTCGCCGTACGTCGGGTTGTCCGATGGTAGAAAGGTGATGGCGGAATCAGGTAATTTCTTTCCGACTTACGAATTGTATGTCGCGGGTTCAAACCCAGCCAGGCGCATTTCTTTGTGTAGTTTATTTTATCACCACTGCTCTTAAAAACGGTAAAGGAAAACATCGTGAGGAAAACGGCATGTCCTAGAACCAAAAATTCGAAGACATGTGACATTCACCAACCCGCACTGGGCCTGCATGGTGGATTGCGGCCCATTCCCTCTCCTAGAGAGAGGAGGCCTGAGTACCAGCAGTGGGACATTAAAAGGCTGATTATGCTATGTTTATGCTTAACAAACAATTGATCCTCTATTGCGGTGAGTTACGTGACCAACTGCACGTGAGAGCTGTGCAATCGAAGCGAAGCGGACACGATCAGTTGGTTTAAAATTTTCGCGCGAACTCTTGCGGTGCCGGTGGCTATAATTATCTAAATTTTTAACAAGATTTTTCTTTTCGGAGACAAGACAGTAGTTTTATCTGAGGCCCTACCACGAGCTCTTAACCCGATCCATTTGACGACTTAAACTGAACTGTTAAAGGGATGGGTGTATTGCTCCATCCCTCTTTTTCACTCGGATGCTTGACATTTTAACACTCATGGTAAGACCCCTGGTCTCATAGCAGTTCGTCAAAATCAACAAAGGCTGTCCATATCAGTTACTTAGTTCGATAGGCCAATAACCTGACTGTACTATTGTTAGGCTTAGGTTTAGTTCGTTATCTAGATTCTGTTGCGGTTGCGAGGTAAAACGTGGGTGTGAGAATGTTCATTCATAGTCAACGACAATGAATAAGTAGTTTTAACTCCAAGGGCACAATTACAACAAAAAAAACTTTATTTATTTATTTTTTGTGATAATTCACTATTTACATAGTTACATACATTATTTATTAAATAACTATAATTATATGTATGTACATTAACACAAAAACCTTTTACTAATCAAAACTAAATAAAAACAATTCAAAATATGGCGTAAAAAAACTCACGCAGTAATTTAGTTTTCTATCTAATCATAGAACCACAACAACTCGGATATCTTTTGATGAAGTTATCTAAACGAATAAGTAGTTAGATAAACTTACTCGTAATTAACTAAGTACGAGTATTACAAAAAATATCCATAGGTACTAATGCAAATGTGTGTATATCTTTTCACGTCTAAAACGCTCCACGGATTTTGATGAAATCACAGCACACGAATATAATAAAATGTAAGTACGGATATAATGGACAGCTGTAGTACTAACGGACATCATCAGGAAGTTTCCCTATTATAAAACTACACGAAAGGTTCCGTACCGTCGCCCGTAACAAAAAACGGCAAAAAAATCACGTTTGTTGTTTAAGAGCCCCTTTAAATATTTATTTTATTATGTTTAGTATCTGTAGTTACAGCGGCAACAGAAATACATAATAGAGCCTGGTGAAAGACAGAAAGACAATCGGACAGCGAAGATTTAGCTATAGGGTCCCGTATTACCCTGTGGGTACGGAACCCTAAAAACACTTTTCGAGTACCTAGGTGAAACTGCGGTCAGAAACCAGTGAATTGGTAAATAAAATACCTACTACGTCTAGCTTTACGTTTTTTAGCCTTGAAGATATGGAAATGCGCATGATTGTAGATCTAATCATAAAAAACAACTACGTATTTTAGTTACCACTGGCTACTATTATCTCGAGTGGCTAGTGCGAGTTTGTTTAACGTTAACGCGATTGACACGTTTATGACGTTGTTAGCTCCGATTGGCCCGTACCAAGCTCTTAACCAATCAGAGAGCCAAACGCAGTAAACGTAAAGACTCCCAGCGCACTGTATTGTTACAATAAACATATTGTTAGTCTAGTAATCATATACATATTTTTCTTTTTTGTTTGGAGGGAAGTCAACTAATAAGTCCTCCTGTTATGGGTGGAGGGAGAGGGGAGTGTCAGACTTTTATTGACTATAACCCACATATTGTGTCCCTTAGCGTTTCAGATCCGCGATAGGTACATACCTAATAACTCTTTCAAACAATGTCATACTCTTGGCATTGTTACTAATAATGCTATTCAAATATGACACTTGACGATTGTTTACTAAGGACCACAAGCTTGGCATCCGCGGTTTTACCAAACCATGACGGCTAGCTCTCTTTCCTCAAGGTCTTTTAATACTTACTTGGGTTTTTAAAAAATACTTTAATTAAACGCTGTTGACGTGAAACCGATCCAATCTATTTTGCATTCAACGCGAACGTTTAAATTATTATCAATTATATGTTCTATGTTGCAACTTGCAATGAGCACGGCGATCCAACTAATGTACTAGTTATCCTTGATCAATTTCTACTCACATATGACTGATATTAAACTTTCGAATACCGTAATTAAATGCACAATAGAAAGACAATGAAAGAGCCAACGCCGGCTTTCGCTAAGCTAGGTTCATATGTAGTCTAGGGTGTCACACACCCTAGACAACATATTTCCAACAAAATTTTCCGTATTTTTCAATTTAAATCAATTTTCTTTGTAAAAAACTCATCGAAAGAGCTTTGACATTTCAAATTGTGTTCGATATGGGATGATGCATATGGAATCCTGGAGAAGCGATGGTTTGATGCTGCTTAAGCGAGCCACGTGACCCTTCGCCGCGCCACTCCTTTGATGACTACCATTCCACTGCGCACATGATGTTGGAAAGTAGCAGGTTTTGGACTAATTGTGCTCGATTGGTGTAATTGCTGCAAGGCGTTCCGATTTGAGGATAAAAATAAATAAATAAATGAACCTAGCTTATACGTCATGACGTAAGATACCCCAATCTAACAAATTTGTTCGAGCCTACGACAGATTACGAGTTTTATAGCTACTGCATCAGAAGTCCACGACACCACAGAACACAATAATTTGAACCCGGTTTTAGTGTGACAAGTACTGCCTCTCGCTACAAAAGTGTGTACTGCTTATGCGCAATACTTGACAAGTGTGTAGTCCGCGTAAGATATCTTGATACTTGAGAATTTAAGAGCATGGTGGCTTGTTTTGATACTTATGACCGAATACCGACTTGGGTTCGAATTTTAATCATAACGGTGCATGAGTTGTTTTTTTTTAAATAATTTCTTTTTATTTATTGTCTTATTGTATTTTTTTATCTTTGTCCTCGTTTTTTTATAAAACTTAAAATAAAGAATTTAAAAATAGTCTACATTTCACGATAATTGCATATTTACATACTAATTATCAACAGTTTCTTCAATTGAAATAAGAGTTCTTATCAATGAAGTTATTTTATTATGTACCTTAACATTTACAAACACCTCGTGTAGTAGGTGCTTACTTACCTTCTATCTGATGTAGATTAAGGTCATGTCGTCAGGGTTATTGTAATGTGTTACTTCACTACAGTAGGTACCTACTTGAAGAGTTTTTGTTTTGACTTTTGATCTAGCGGAACTGGATTTGTAACTAGAATTTTCTTTGTTATATAAAAATCTTATTTCTTATATGTACTCTTACTATTTCTTTTTCTGACCTGTGTTTGGTTCTGTTATTGGCCTCGTATAGTTGTTGAAAAGTGCAGGTGGATATTAGTGTTATATAATTCAATTTTTAATTAAGACATAATTCCGACCAGCTAAATCACTAATAGCCTAAACATATATTGTAGTTATTAGATAATGCTACAGATTCGCTTAAATGTCTATTATTTTTGATTTTATTGAGGTTACATTAAGTGCTACACTAATTTATGAATCCATTTAAACTTGAGCGATCATAAAGCATGTGATATGCACGTCTTTACTGTATAAATAATGTTCCATTCGTGAAGATCGAGCAATTTATTACTCACGTGAGTTTTAAGGCTACACAAAATATTAATAACTAGTTACTGTGCGGATGGCCTCGGTGCCTTTGGTAGTTTTTATGAAGTTATTTCAATGTATTTTTTTTTATGAAGTTATTATTATATCTATGTGATTTGTTTGACGTTTTAATTTTTTTCCTTTTTTTTTGTTTAATTAGGTTTTTTTTACTTACTGAAAACAGACTAGTTTGTGTAACTGAATTCTTACGTTAAAGAAAACCTCAGTTATATTAGGCCTTTACCTATGAAATTGGAGATTTGTATGATAATTTTAAAATATAAAAATTTTGGTATTTTTTTTATTTCAGCTAATCAAAGTACTGGCCCAAATTATCTATACAATTTTGCCATTTTGATGGCAGTTTGTTTATCCCTTTACTGTAAAAGTCTGCCGGACGGGAGGCGATGAAGTCAGCGAAAGCGTTTTGTACTGCATAACGGGTGTTGAATTTTTTCCCACTTAAAAAATTGTAACTCTTGTAGCTTTGCGATGGTCTGTCGTGAAGTGTGAGCTCGCGCGTTGTCGTGGAGAAGAAATGGGGAAGAGCGATTGACTAGTCTTGGTTGTTGAATTGCGCTTCTCCATCATTGTTTGCAATTCTTGGCAATAGACATCTGCCGTCACTGTTGTGCCATTCGGTAAGAAGCTGTGATGTACAAGTTCGGCACTGGTCCACCAGATAGTCACCATCATCTTCCTATGAGTAATCTTTTTTTTAGCGCACTGATTAGGTGCTGTACCCGGGTCCACCCACTGAGACGAACGCTTACGGTTGTCGTACAGGATCCACTTTTCATCGCAGGTAACAATTCGATTAAGAATTCCCTCGTTTCTATGCCGATTCAGTAGTGCTATGCATGCTTCGACACGTAAATCTCGCTGTCGGTCGCTTAGTTCGTGTGGCACCCACTTATCTAGCTTTTTTATCTTTCTGATTTGACGCAAGTGCTTCAATGTTGTTTTGACACTAACTCCAAGGCCCGCAGCAAGCTCAGCCGTAGATTGAGATGGATCCGCTTCCACTATCGCCTTCAATTCGTCGTTGTCGACAATAGTTACCAGCCGACCGCGAGGCTCGTTCTTCAACTCAAAATTTTCAGATTTAAAACGATTGAACCAATAATGGACTGTGTTTATGCAAGCAGTGTTATGCCCGTACACGTCGTTAATGTTTCGTGTTGTTTGCGCAGCCGTATTTTCACGTAGGAACTCATATTCGAAAATTGTACGAATTTTCAGTTTATCTATAGCGCCAAAAACTACCACAATGTCACAAAAACAAAAAACTATCTAAAAAAAAAAATGACTGAAATTGAAATTAAATTAACACGTCTTTCGAATACAATTTATTTGAATTTCGAATTGCGCGCCAATCCACAGATAATTAATTCTGAAAATGCTGGTTATAGAATCTCCAATTACATAGGTAAAGACATGTTATTACAATTACAGCATAACGCTACGACCACAAACGAAATAAATTTGCAATTGAACTTGTGCGACCTTTGATCGTCATTTAGTTGGCTACTGTCGCTTTTGTGACGTTGTTTGTATAATTAATTAAAGGTTTATTATTGCAAACAGCTGTAAAGGATAGATACTTCAACACTTATTTGTTTTGAACGGATTCTCTCATTTTTATCATAATATCTTGCTGCGGTACCTGAAACCCTTTTGTGGATCAGATAAGTGCGTACCGATATGGTATTGATAATAATCAATCTAATCGTACGTGGAAAACGTATCTAATGCAATAGGTACCGTATGAAAAATCTTGTGTTACTCTCATTAAATCTGATCCAGGTATAATTTCTGCAAATACTCGGAAATCAATCATTCTTAAAACATGTTACGCACCTCGCTAGTAATCGTAAAGTCGTAAAGTAACTACGTGCAAAAATAGCGGTTCTATTTAAAGATCACACGGCGTTGCATAAGCGGTGACTGATTGCTAGTCTGTCACCCGCACAATACATAATATCCTGGTTCTCCCCTCTGACCACAGACGAACTGTGTCATAGTTTGACTTTTACACTCATAAATTGATCAAAATGACTGGTTTATTTATCATTCGGATCCTAACGATAAACAAACTACTATATCTCTGGTCTTAACCACCCCTATTTATTTGTAGAGATTGAAAAGAGTCGTGATCCGAATCTTCACCTTTTTCTTGTTCTTGGTGGGGAGTCATCAAATAAATTTATTTGCCGTTACTGGAGCGGATAATGTCAAACTTTTACTGATTAAACCTAACCCACCTGTGCTCCTTCAGTTGCCCTTTACGTTCTAGGACTGGATTCAGTTATATTGATTACCTAAATTTATGCCATTGAGGGATGATAAAGAGTTTCGAGCAGTAGCATACTTTTACCATGTTTTCAATAAACCGTGGTCACAGATTACATTGTAAAATTATATGAGTGGACAGACACACATCTTTAGTTATCTTCAAAATTATTCTTCGATACTGTACTGTATGCGAGTACCTTTTACATTATACCCTGTATACATACATATAAAGTGATCCTGATCCACTGCCTTTGATATTGGAATTCACAAGGCGATTTAATCTTATCATTCAAAGTCACGGTTTCCGGATGTATCAAACGAGATAGAAGGAAGCTCCATTACATATAGTGGCTACAGCTGCAATCCAGTATAAAGTAGTGGAACCGGTTGTAGAAAAAAAAATCTGTGAAATAGCACTCGCTGATAACGCGAATATATCCATTATTAGTAAATCTGCTAGCCGTTAGACAGAATATTCTACTTGCAGAGTCGTTTAACCCATCAAGTGCAAGGAAAATATAAAAACTCAATTGACATAACTACAAGATGATTCAGTGCTTATATATTGTGGCTTATCACTGATAATACTTATTTTATTGGCGTTAGGTGTGACGATAACGAAGGTTTACACGCTGCTAAAATGATGCTACCACTAGATCAACATCAGTGCAATTTCCTTTATTTGGACTTTAAAATATGCACGTAATGATAAGGCGTTGATTGATACTTTAATTAGTGATTTATCAATAAAGAATTGGTCCTACTGTTTTTCAGATTATCGCAAGCTTTTGTTAAGCCTGGGTTTATTTTTCAACTAATACTTTTTCTTTAAAATTCTTGTAGTAAACACTGTGTAAATGGAATATTGGGATAATAATGGAAATGGAAAATTATGTAACCGTTTTTTTTATCGGTGGGAAATCATCAAATAATAAACCTTTCTGCTCTGCGTGGAGTAAGAGGGAGCGACAAAATTTTGCGGACTAAACCCACCTCCTCTCTACTCTACTCCTTCAGTAACTTTGCGTGCCAGGGTAACTTTTTCGAACAATACCGCGCAGTCCTATTATGTTACCGCTGTCAATATACTATATTATTATTATAAAGAGCCGAGTGTTCCAGTACTATATGATATAGTACTGGAACACGGCTCTTTGGTCTAACTTGCTTCCATCGTTAACGTTACTTGACTTTATTTCGTGCATCAAACTTGGTATTTAGATATTACTGCACTGTGCTCCATGCGCACAAACAGATGTCAGCATACCGTAGGGGCCCAGCAGGGCCGATGCCTGCTAGGACCATGAGGAAAAGTATGAAAAGAATACTCGTGGTCCTAGAACGCAAAAGGCAAGTGAAGTTACAGGTTTTAGTCAGTAAAAGTCTGACACGTCCTCGCTCCGCCCTAAAACGGGAGAAGTCAGTAGATGACTTCCCACCTTAAAAAAAAAGATGTTACTACAATAATAATTAGGTTGCAACTGCCTTTTCTTCATAGTTGTCTTGCTTACATAAGAGGACAGTTCAAAAAGTTGAAAAGGTTATCAAATTCAAGCATTTATTAGTTGAAGTTATTAGTGTGCTTATCACATCAATTTTCACATCATTAGTGAATGCATCATTTCCCTGATTGATCTATTTATAATCTGAAGTTCAAGACCTATATGAGGAAAATTGAATGTGTTTATCCGTTTGGTATTCCCCCGGATATGAATTTCCTATCACGTCTTGATCGAATTTTAATATTGCTTAATTATTGTTTATTTAAATAATAAGATTTATGTTGTAATCAGCGTGCGTGTGCAATTTAAGAGAATTGACAGTTACAAGTTAATGCTTTCTCACGATGACAAAGCATCAAGTACTAATACTTTAATATCAAGCTTTATTATTAACAACGACCTTAAGCTATAAATAATTGAGTACCTAAGTAGGTTCCTGGGTTACCACAAGCCACAAACATTGTATTCCATAATAGTGAAAGTCTCCGCTTATTTTCTTACAATCCCTTTAAGGAAATACGAGACGATCTCTAGCAGCTGTGCATACTCAACCAAAAAGGAAGTAGAAAATGCGTTTGTTTTAAGCTTAACATTTTGGTCTCTCTGCTTTACTGCTTTACTTCAGCCAGGGAGACCCTTTCTACAATTTCTTTCTTCATCCTTCTTGATTTGTTTCTGGTATTTGGTTATGAAACGATACTCAATAGGTTTCAATTTTGAACTGCTCCAATTGCAAAAATTGGCAAACCGGAGCTCTTATGATTTACTTCGCTGTTTACATTTCGCAAATCCTCTGCAATTTAGCATGTCCGGTTTCCTAATCTACCCAGCTGTAATCATGGTTGAATAATATCAAATCGGACCGCAGTGCAACGTCACAAAGTCACAGTGGTTTGCGATCACTCAGGAGGTCAATGCCGAAACGTATTTACGATTTCAACACCGAATAATGACCCAAAATTAAGTAACCGATAATATTGAATGATGAGTTATTTTTTTAACTATTGTTATGAAAATGATCTCGTTAATTTCATTTGTTTAAGTTTTTAAGACTCGAAAACCTCGTCAAAGTCATTAGTTTATTCTATTTTTTTTATATTTCAATTCTTATTCAACTAGTTTTAGAATTTTGAACGACTATTTAACTTTAAATATGTTGTCCAAGTTTAAATAGACATGTGAATATAAATTAATTTATTAGTTCTAAATACGTAAATCTAATTTTCTTAAATAAATCGCTGCTGAAACATGATTTCAAAACTGATTCTACTCGTATTTGATTTATTGGTCTCATTCCTCATTGATATGCCGTTTTAAATTAAAAACAAGCTTGATTATTTGTAAATTGAAATGAGTAATGATTATGAAGCAGTAATATAATAAACCTTCGATGATTAGGCAAGCAATAATATATAAATATTTTATTTTATTCAAGTATACAAAAAAGTAGGTTATTTTAGCTGTCATCATTTTTTTACGAGCGTAGTCTCCGTCATTCGTAGTAAATATTAGTAGTTATACTTTTTTACTTAATTACTAATTGTTACAAAGGAGGAGCTACAATAATAACAGTTGGACAGGTCGTCGACCTCCAAGGTGAAGTAATATTTGCCGAGGCCAGTTTGTGGATGGGTCATCATCTTAACTTAGATAGGTACCGAAATTCCTCCGTACCTCGGAAAGCACTTTAAGCCGTTAGTCCTGGTTGTCATTTGTTGATCTTTGACTATCGTTACGGGTAGTTAGAAGCCAAGATATCTGTCATCAGTCTTACCAAGGGGTATCGTGTTTACCAGCTACTGGGTTGTGGAGCTCAGTCGCGGCGTTCTATGTAATATACTGGTTATACAGCTCCATCTGGTTAGACTGCTGACCTCAACTAGGGAGATTCATGCTAAAGGTGAAGCTTCCCAAGACTTCCATGGCTCATAAACTTAATTCATTATTCCTCTCTTAATAATCAGACACGCTGATTACAAGATTATGGTCACAGTTACGTAAAAACGTAATTACTTTCACTTGTGAACTGATATATAATAACAGCAGAAACCGTATCTGCGAGTAATGGAGTAGGGAGACAGGGAAGTAACCGTTCCCATTCGTTGCCTTCATCCACAGAGCTTGGAGTCGCCTCTGTGGCTACTGCTAGCTAGAGACGGCGTGGTCAAAACTTTAACTAAGCGTGACAGTGAGTATCACCGTTTACTCATATCGCTTGGGTACTTGACTATTTTTTATTAAAACTATATATTTGTTAAAAAAAAAACTTAATGAAATATTTCAAATCTGGTGGAAGGGGAAACTTAGAATAAGGATGGATGCACATACTGAAATGAGACGTCACCGCCGATAAATTACGTGTTTACAAAAGATATACCGGCCCCACTCTCACTCACAATATTTGAAATGTTATTTACTTACTGCTTCATTTATAAACCAATTGTGAAACTATTTTCTTGTTTAATCTACACTAATATTATAAAGAGGTAAAGATTGTTTTTATGTTTTTTGTTGGTAGGAGGTTATCTCTGGAAGTACTGGTTCGATTGCTAATTTTTTTTCTTTAATGTATGTACGCGGGCGAAGCCGCGGGCAAAAGCTAGTATAAAATATTCTACGAAAATTAACACAGGAAAGCACCAAATTGGCGACTCATGACAATTCTGACTATAGCGATGATTGATCCGCGTCACAAGCTGTCAAACGCAAAGGAAAGAGACTGGTTTGCCGCACATTCCCCTAGTCTCTTTCTACAGATTCGTTAGTTTGACGATAATGTTCAGTTCTTCTTCTCCAAGTCTATGGTTTAGACATTGACTATTATGACAAGCCGAAACTTGTGCTCATCGCTATAATGTGCGATGAGCACAAGTTTCGGCTTAATACAATCTTAGATAGTAAAAACGCCTCATGCGACTGAACTTGCCGGTGCGCTAATTCTGTGATCTGTTTAATGTACCTATTGATTTACACAATTTTATTGTGCTTCACAATCAGCTTGAACCGCCATTGTTCTGGTACCCGGTGCTGTCAAGTTTTGAAGGCAAAGCAAAAAATATAATGTAGTTACTACTACCAAGTCAATTTTTCAGGATTTCAGTATTGATAAAATTATAAATATTTATGTAGTATTTATGAATGTTACATAAATATGTGTATACAGTAATTAGGTATTAGATATACAGCCATTGTATTTTGTAATACTATCGAGGTAAATTGCAACGCTTCGATAAAGTCGTAAGCCTTCAAAAAGCATGAAGCATCAATTTAAAATTATAGGTCATGGTGACATTATTTGTAAACCGAAGCAGAGATAAAAAGAAACTGAATTTATAATACATAAGTTTACTAAAAAAATAAATAAGACGACAGAAAAATTAAAATTGCTACACCAAAGACAAAACAAAACTTCAAAATTGTTATACCAAACAACTATTTACAAAATAATGATAGATCACTATTTGAATCAACAAAATTACACCTTACTTTCATAGACTAGCCAAAGTCATTTACGACTATTTGTATATTATGAAGGAAAACATCCATTAGACCGAATGACTGTTTCCTCAGCCATTCAAAGGCCATATCAATTTAAAAAGAAGATACACAGACGAACGGAAATGAAACTAATATCGTTTATTTCAGGTGTTTATTCACGAATAACCAATTATAATTTGTAGACGCGTCTATTGGCCTTAGAACGTTGAAGCAACACTAGTAAATTACTGGGTTTTGGCTATCGTTTCAGCGAGCAATGTGCCTTGCCCACGGGCCACGTAGGAAGGCCTCCGGTTCCCACACAATGGATCGATGACCTAGTGAGGGTCGCGGGAATCCGATGGATGCGAGACGCACAGGACTGGACACTCGGGAGAGGCCCGTGTCCGACATCTTTTGGTTGAAATAATTATGATTCTTGATACCCAGGTTCTAACTATAAGGAAACCGAGTCCGGTAGACAATTCAAATCAATAGCTTCACGCACAATGAAAGTATTCAAAAAAAAAAACGTTGTGTGCACATGGTGTGTGGGTAATTAAGATAGTTTTAGTTGGGCTATCAGTCCGTCGTACCCATCGTTGAACGAGACGTGCATTCTTTTTCGGTGACTAAGGAATAATATTGACTCTATCAGCACAAATAAGATAAAAAGATAGCCTGAGTAAAGATGTAGGTGAAGAAGCTAACGAACTCAAATAGCTCAGTACGAGTCCGGTTTGAGTTAAATTTTAATCCGAGTGAGCTTTTAATACAAGGATCCAGGGTTCATGTCCCTTTTCGGGTGGATCTCTGAGCTGCGGTATCGTTCGCAAGAGTTACGCAGCACCGGAACTCCAAGGGCAATTTAAGGAACCCAGATGCGTTTTGGGCGGTAAAAGTCTGAGAGGACGGAAACGGGAGAATTTATTTGATGATTTCCAAGGAAAAAAACTTTGAGGAACCTAAGGCCATGCCGAAGTTTTCTAGCGTTACATACAATAATAATGTAGCGGTGTACATTATGATGCATAATTGATTTTTTTTTTCTCATAAAAAGAAGAAACTGACTGACTAACGTATAAACACACAGCTGAAACTATTGGAATTAGGAACGTAAAATTTTGCAAAAGGCTTTCTTTTATGACGTAGGCGAGCTCTAAGGGGTTTTTGGAAAGTTACCATTTATAATAATATCCTACCACTTATAAGACGTTGTTGTTGTTTGATTTTATTTTTAAGGCATGCGCCATGTTTGGCGTAAATAAACTCTTTTTCTTTCAAAGTCAACCTTTTAAGGGGAAATGGAGAATTTCGTTTCTAAGCCAGTATACTTGCTTATGGTTGTCATTACTGATTTTTCAAAACTACTCCATAAAACAATTTGGGGGTTTCAAAGTTTGTTTAGAGGATTTATATTACGTGGGTTACACTTGAATTTAGACACAAATTCTAACCAAATAAATAATAAAGACGGTCATTATTTGTTTTTTAAAACTACCCTCTAAAGTTTTAATGTAAACATTCTCGCAAACGAACTCATTGGCAAACTCTAATTAAAACAAAAATAGAGGCTTAATTCGATTACAAACTATCGAAAACCCGTGGTTATAAATATAATTTCCATATATTTGAACCGGTAGAAACGTGTCGTTATGGCAAAACCAAGGCATTACACGTGTTACAATGCAAATAGGTTAATAATATCAATGTTACGTAACCTCTAGTTATTATAATAATAGAATCAGAAATATATTGTGGCATCTTTTTTGCTTTGATGCAAATATAACATTAAAAAACTCAAAGCATTTACTTCAAATAAACCATTTACAGGCTCTATTGAATAGTTGAGAAATCAATCAAAAAGATGCAAGCTTATTGCACATTACATTCCGAAGCGTAGATCTCTATGGAGAAGCGCAAGAAAGAGCATGGACACTGTTTTAAATCATGTTATGTGCTACAAAATTCTTGGTAAGAAATTAACTGTCAAATCAGTTCAATTATAGAAATATGACTAGTCAACTAACGGCGCCTGTTCACGAACATGACGCGTTCATCAGCACAGCACACCCGAACCACCATCAGTGAGGCATTTGAGTGAGCATGATTAACTTTCAACTGTCTGCTCGCTTATGTCAAACCTAATAACAAAAATTGTTCCATGGCTTTAATCTTAGCTTCTGAACCATCTTTGAACATGATACAATTAAATCAATGAGGCAACTCGGAAGGTTATAATAACTTTGAAAAGGCTATTGCCTTTTCAAAGTTAGTTAGGAAGTCAATAAAAAGAAAACAGAAGTTTCTTTCAACACTCTGGATGGAAGCAGCCAGAATTCATGACACGAGTCTTAGCCCAGTAATGGGATGATAAAGGCTGACGATAACCGTTATTGAAATAAAAGATTCTGTCTACTACAATAATCTACTGTCACAAATGCAGCGATAGATACATGTTCTTAAAACGTCATTGACATTGAAATCCTAGCTAAGAATAGCTAGCTATTCAAACGACAAAAGTAAATTGGGTCTAGACCCAATTTACTTTTGTCATAGCAACATCAACAACACAATCAAGCGCATTGACTATAACAAAATTTTGCATTAAATATTGGCCAAGGGGCCATTCGTTAATTACGTAAGACAATTTAGGGAGTGACAGACAATTATCAGACAATTTATCGGTCTTAGGAGAACGGTTGCTGAATCGGGTCAAAAACTAGTAAAAATCGTCTGACGTATTAAATGAATGACTCCCAACTCAAAAATCTTCTCTAATCTATATGTATAAAAGGAGAAACTGACTGAGTGACATATATCAACGCACAGCCAAAACAACTGGGACTAGAAGCGTGGAATTTTGCACAAGGTTTCCTTTTATCACGGTGGCGAGCACTAAGAGAGGATATCCTAAAATTTACCCCCTAAGGGGATGAAACGGGGGTCAAAAGCTGGTCTAAAATAAATTTACGAAGTGGAATATTTTTAGGTTGGCCCCTAAGGTTCAGATTTCATATGTGCATGTTCAAAATAATACAAAATGGCTTCCGTTATTTTCCGATGGATCTGGAATAAATTCATGAATTCTAAGCATTGGGTTGTTGTTGCAAAACTCAATATATTTAAATAAATTCGAATATACAAAAGAAGGTGAACTACCTGAGCTCATTCTTTAAAATATTCCACCGTTTATTTTTGAACTCCTATTTATTTTAAAGTTGGCGAAAAAAAAATCTTATAACCCTCAGCACAGAACAGTGGTGGCTCAGTGGTTAATGGCTGTAACTTGCAAGTGTAGGCCGTGGGTTTAAACTTAGGCAGGCACTTTGTGTAAGTAATTTATAATATTTCAATACCACTGCTCGAAAAATAGTGAAGGAAAACCTCGTAAGGAAACTGGTATGTTCTTTATCCAACAATTCGAGGACTGTGACATCTACCACGAGCCCGGGTGGGAGGAGGCCTGAGTGGGATTTGGAACATTATAAGGATGATTATTGATTATGCTATGTTATAGACCATTCATAACTCAAACAATAAGAATCGGTTTTGTTACTGGTAGTGTCTTGGGATACAGCAGCATCTACTATTATATTTACAAATACTTGAGAACACAGTAGAGATCATATGTCTGATAAGTTAGAACCATGTTTGCTTTTATAATCTACTTCCAATGGTGAGGAAACAGGTCGGTCATCGTGACATTTATTCTCTGTTTACGTGATTCCTTCTTAACTGTTCGATACTGCAGAGTCAATAATATTTAATCTGTTGTCGACTAGTTTTGTCTGGTCCTTTCTCGGTTGAATTGTCTCTGGTCAGTCACATCGCTTTCTAACACTTGTATTGGTTTCTTTTAGAGAGGCTGGGAGAGATAGAGCAATTTTTGTTATTAGGTTTGACATAAACGAGCAGGCAGTTGAAAGTTAGCCATGCTCACTCAAATGTCTTGCTGATGGTGACTCGTGTGTTGGATCCTTGGGTTCCCTTCAAAATGGTTGAGCTGATCGGTGCTGCAGTGCTACCAAAAACTCTTAACGTGATCTTTTTTACGATCTAAACTGAACTGTTAAAGAATATAGGGTGTATAACTCCATTCCTCTTTTTCGCTCGCACGACCGTCATTTTTACACGTCGCGTCATGGTTAGTTCCTGCACGTAGTGAGCTGGACAGCTCTGGCTCTATGATTTCCTGGTTGGGGCAAGGTCCATTGGTTCCTTTGGGAGAGGGTACCTTTTAAGTACCCTATCTTCTAAGTTTTGACTCTTTCTCCTAATGTACACTGTTTATATGGGGACTTGAGATACTAGGTGGCCTAACTGGAATTTTACACATGCGACCAAAAAGATTCGTGTTCATTCAACGTCGACGTCTGGTTTATGTAACTATGTAATTATAGGCAAGTACTAATTGAATCCGTAACAACAATGGTGGTATTGTGTTACAGACCTTAGCCGATTATAGAGGAGGCACACGTACCAATTCAAGGACAATTTCAGCCAGCAAATCAATGTCATAGACGCTTTTGTTTTTTCGGGATCAGAATCATAATTGTACCGATGAATAATAAATCAAGTAGCACTTTATTATTCTGATAATATGATCACTTTTTTGTTCAGCTTTTATATTTTGTATTACGATACCGGTCTTGCCAATGGGTATAGTGTTACCCAGTTATGGGATTGTGGAGGTAAGATAGGCAATCATCATCATCATTTCAGCCGAAAGACGTCCTCTGTTGGACAAAAGCCTCCCCCAAATGTGGCGACAAGGAATGGTGCGTCTCACATCCATCGGATTCCCGCGACACTCACCAGCCCCCCCAGCCAAGTTACAACCGTTTCTTTTTTATGATGTCATCTCAACGCTCAGTCACGTGGTCAGAAAAAAGGAATAGGAGGCGTGACCGACTCGAGGCGATCGAAGAAAAGAGAATAGAAACGAAACTGTTGTAACTTGGCTGGGGGGCCAGGTCATCGGCCCACCTTGTGGGAAGCCTTCCAACGCAAGCAATCGCTTCGTGTTAAAGGTAGTACTGAGCAGCATCCGATTGGACTGGAAGCCGACTCCAACATTGTTAGAAAAAGGTTAGGCAGGTTTATCGATTCCGTATCTATTCTTTAACTAAGTATATTTTTATAAGTATGTTTTACATATTATAAACACCCAAGCATGTAGTACTACCGTCACTAATAAATAATGTAAATATAATTTACCTTGACACATTCAGTCCTGCACATAATGTCAGTGTCGTTTGTGTGATATATAAGCCTGTAATTTATTATTTTAGTACAGTTTGATAATAACTGCTTTATGAAAAGGTCCAAGAGCACAAATATTGGCACAAGGACCAAAAATTTGACCCTTAGGCCCAATTTCAGGAGCGATAATTACACTGGTCGACAAATAAAACAAAGTCCGTTCATCGGGAGTAAGAAGATTTCCATGTGATTTTTATAGGTTTTGATTCACTGAATCCAAATTTGTTCACAGATAAAATCACTTACGTCCACCGCGCAATGTAATGGCGTATTACATTCGTATTCCTTATGAGAAAAAATAATTTTATTTATAATTATTATTAAAAGGTCGTTTGAGCACTACTTTTCTGGAGATAAGCGATGATGTGTTCGCCGATGGAGCACGTTTACCTAGGTTTAGGTAGGCCTAACCTATACTTTTGGCCACTCTCTCTTCCTTCCAAACATCTTTTTTCCTGGACTAATTTTGCCTGTAGGCTCTAAACTTGTCTCGTTATCTTTGCCTAGATTTGACGTGTTGTGGAGATGTCGAAACGCATATTTGAATTTGAAAAACGAATATAGATCTTCAGATTTACTTCTTTAGATTGTTCTTCTAGATTTACAGACTAGTGACGAAAAAACGACAGCGTTAATTGCTGTAGTTGTTGACTGAAAACAGCAAATCGTATTACAGTGAAATGGGATTAAAAAAAAAAAAAAACTGACGAAGGTTAATTTTGTAATAGAAATATTGTAAAACCATTCATTTTTTATTTAAAGAGTAACTATGGAGTTTCTTGTCGGTCCTTTTCATAGGAAACGTAATGCATTAGCTTCTGACGTTTCCTATGTGCCTGAGCACTTAAGTAGTGTGAAATAAAATTATTTTGAGTTTGATGTCAAATGCATTAATTCACATGTTTCAATTTTGAATAATCTAATCCAATCCACGTTTTTCTTAAGTCCTTAGTAATTAATTATTGCGCTAAATACATTCTTATCGATTTTATCTCTACGTGCGTGACAAAAAACACGAGATACGAAACCTGTTGTGATCGCTCCACTGAATTATGCTTATCTCACGATAAAATAAATCATTGAACAATCGACCCTAAGATTCGGTGATAATGGATAATTGATCGCAAAGATAGACTTGTAAATGAATTGAGAGCTTTTGCGTCAGTTGTATCCATGTGGTCTTGGATGGTGCACGTCTAAGATGTATAGTAATTAAATATTAAAATTAATTAAGTTAGGCCTTGTGATACTGTGTTCAAGTCGCGGTCGACCTTGCTTGGTGTGTTTGGTAAATACTTGTCAAATGTTTTTTGTTTGGACAATATATTATCTTCGGAATTAGATATTCATGTACTTGCATCGAAATGTTGATATTAATATGTATCTTACCGGGATTTCTAATGAAAAATTCCGTGTGACCAACAATATTACAAATAAATAATAATAAAAATTCAGAGATAAATAAGACAAATAAAACAAAGATAATTAACATACAATTTTTATTAGTATTTTCATTGAAAAAGATCTCTCTACGTCTCAACTGAGGTAAGGTTAACTAACCAATGTATACACTTCCTCCTCCTCGTCATTAATGCAGGAAGAATTCTTTTCTGCTATATTACTGATAGTGTCATAAAAAATGTGCTCTTTAAAATTAATATATCCACTTTATTATTTCGTTGTATGAAATCGGTGTAAGTACATGTTTAAGTCTACCTAATTCCGACCTCTGCGTTATACGAATAATAATAAAATTATAGGTAGGAACACAATAATATCTACAAGTCAATTGACTTAGTATAAAAACTAGTCCTTTATACTGTGAAGAACCTAACATTTCTTAGGTTGTACTAAATAATTTATTTAAGCATGATTGACGCCAGACAACGGCAAAGAAACTTCCGCCATTAACCGACTTCTGCATTGTCAAATTGAATGAGCAGTTCTAAAGAGTTACCGGGGCCCTGGAACGCAAAAGTAACTGCAGGAACACGGTTTTTAGCCAGTAAAAGTCTGACACCCTTTCGCTCCACACAGTGTGGGAGAATTTATTTAATGACTATTCATTTCACATTCACCTACCCAAAAGGCTGAATAACAAGATCAACTGGCAAGTTATGTAGACACTGGTATTGGATTTTTGAAAATTCAATGGTCGTAACAAGAAATACCTAACTTACTTTAACACAGGATTTTTTTTTTACTATACTTTGTTCGCTCTTACTTTATATCATTATATTATAAGCAGAATTAAATACTAAAAGTTTCGGATAAAGGCGGAGTCTTAATGACAGGTTACGGCAGGATTTTATTTGTTTGGCCGGCCAAAAAAATAACAGTAATAATAAAAAAGTTAAATCTTGCTATTTGTATTTTACTTTTATAATTTTAAAATTCTATAAATCATTTCATATCCGTAACCGTACCTATTCGAAACTGGTATAATATTATTCCTAGATCCATATTCAGACCGAAATTGCAAATCCATAACATCCCCTGATTAAAATCTGGCCCAAATGCCCGTACCTTATCCTAGCGAAAAATACTCTTTTTTCGCTATTTCTTGTAGCATTGCGATACCCGACTAAACTTTTCAATTTAATTTGGCCCCACTTAAGGATGATGTTAATCCAGCAGCGTTTTATTACATGAAACCGATAACGCATTACGTTTGTGTATTTGGAGTTTAATCATAATTCATAACAAATAGACGAGTATAATCATCAATATCATTCAGCTCACTGCAGTTTAAATTAATCAGATTAAGTCAATCCTTATCAAGAATCAATATTCATAGGTAAATAGAAAGTCTTCAACTGCTTTCAAGTAGTATCATGAATAGGATTGATATCGCGCTTTTTCTGTGAGGATCTTATAACACCTTCTCTTCTTAACTAAACTTTTAATATTTATTGCAATTTTTAATTATATAGTTCTTCTGTACGTATATTTCTCACTTAACTTTTCCTAAACGGCTTGATCGATATTTTTTTTTTTTTGTTTTTGGTCCCTGGGTGATTTGAATATAAAATAATTAAACCCGAAAAGCTAGCTTTCGGTTTGATCCCAAGGCATTGATAGATAAGAAACCCTCAAAAGCTTTCCAGAGTGGATTTATGGCCAGTTAGTACCGCAGTCATTTACATAAAGAACCTCTCCTGTTCGACGCCAGCATTCAGCCTCATCGCTACGCTGCACTACATTCGACTTACTGGAGTATAACGCTGTGCCTGTGCTTCATCTAGCAACTAGAGCACAGCAGAATTAGAAGATGTATAGATGACGAATTAAGGACGAACTTAACAGTTACGTTTACCCTCAGAAAACACCTATAAGTATTTTGCACTAATCAAAACTTCTCTTCTTTCCAGATACCAACTAAGCAGATAAATCGGCCAAGATGTGTCCCATCTGGCCACTGCACCTGATAATCCTGTACATCCTGGCACTATGTCCACTATGGGTGATCTGCCAGGCCGCTCCGACCCTGATCGCGACCTACATCCCTAAAAACATTACTGTTAACATGGATGAGTATCAATACGTCGATGTGACTATTCAAGGTTGGTATAATCTGCAACAAACACAAAGTTCTGGCTATACTCAAGCTAATCCCACGGGGGATGTTCGAAAAAAAATGTTGTATGTTGAACTGTACGAATACGGGTGGGTAAAATACCCTCTAACTCCATCCAGAGCGGGAGATATTATTTCATGATTTCCCACCACAAAAACAAAAAAAGAACAAATTGGCAAGCGCTTACTGTGTGACCAGTTACCCTACTCATAATATGATTTAAAAGAGTGTCCATGGAGTTTCTTGCACGTTCTTCTCCATAGAGATCTACGCTTTGGAACGTGCAATTTAGCTTCACTTGTGTTTTTTTTTTGTCTGACCGATATTTTGACAATTCAAAAGTGCCTGTAATTGGTCTATTTGAAATAAACGTTTCTGATTTCTGATTTCCTATGGACTCTATGGAGGCGTTCAAACGGCGCCGATTGTCGCGTGACTTCCTAATCATACCTGAACAAATTTAAGCGTGCTCTCTGATTTGCGTTTGCTGTAATAATATTACTGACCACTCTGTTCACGTATAGGAAATTATTTTTATTAAAATATAGTGTACTTATAGTAAACTGTAATGTACTTACTTTTGTAGTCGTTAGTAGTACCTAGTAGCTGTGTGTATTCTGTGTAATATGTATAGTAGCCCTTTGAAAAAACGACTAATCCGATTGCAAACTGTAAGGGCTGTATTTCATCGGGACACCATGGCGGCGCGACTAATCGGCGCGACCAGCTCGGACACGTGCACTTAAGGTCTATTTTGATACTGTCTCAGTGTGCTGTAGCGACTCTGGTGTCTGTATGGTGTCTAGTTTGGTAGCGTACGGACGCCATGGCGGCGAAACTGGTCGCGCCGCCATGGTGTCCCGGTGAAATATGGGGGTACTGTCACTATATTTTTCCGTTCTGTTCTGTTAATAATATTGGAGCTTAGTATTTAGCGGGAGGCTGTGAGACAGTTCGAAAGAGTTACCGAAATGCAAACGTCAACTACAAGTAGGTTTTAGTCAGTAAAAGTCTAACATTCCCTTGACGCTTCTCAATTTCATATTCTACCCAGAGTGGCTGGAGTTATTTGGCGACTTCACACACAAAAAAAAGTTGGATTTAATAGGAGAAGCAAGTACATAAAATTAACTGGTAAATTACCGTATTTTAAGTAAAAAAATCTCAAACGTAAAACGTCTTACGTTGATATCGGTCGAAAAGAAAGATAGTAAAAATACATACAGGTATATCTTGATTTCATAATAGGTACTACCATAACATAACATTGAGAAATAACTAATGGTGCAATTCAGCTCGCATGTATCGACTGCCCTTCGCTCAGTTTGTAACTGGTTATATAGCGGCTACTACCATTCTAAATATTAACGAACCAAGGACGTTACGCTTGTGACAAAATTTAAAGAAATGTAATAAGGGTAAATGTTCAGTAAAATATTCTGTGTTTATAACTCAGCTTTTAGAAGATTGAAGTTTTAGAGTTATTCTACGAATACATAACTACATAAGTACGCTGAACAGATTATTCGGATGAATTTTTTCATACGGGTAGACCATCTCCTCGAATAGCACTACAGCTCTTGGGATAATTTCTAATTCCATGCGGGCGAAGCCGCTGGCTAGTTATTCAAATATGGAAATTGTGAAAGCAGTTACCTGTATTGGACCCCTGTACCAGACCTCTTTGGACTGTCTGATGTAGCATTTGAATCCGGCAGAAAGGTTTACGGGACTTTACACTTTGTTCTGCATACTTCTATAACATAACCTGGCGAAATTCGTGTGAACCAAACACTTCTGCGTTTTCTGATATCTGATGTCTCTCTACTCCTTCAAGGAATATAAGCTAGGTTTTTTTTTTGTTATGTGTCTTAACATCTACTATTTTATTGTCACCAGGCACGGGCATGCAAGCAGGCGACCAGTTCACGTTGTCGACAACAAATGAACACTTAGCAGAAGCGAATTGGAATTCCACGTATCAGCTAACTGAAGACCATGTCCAGAAAAATCGGTTTGAGGGCAAAATGCGCGTCACTGGGAAGTTCCTTGGTAAGAAACTATTTATTTTATATTAGTAGTAGACGATTTTGAAATGGTTTGCAGCTCCATCCATTTAGATGGCAAGTAAACTGCCTACGAACGGACATCCTCACACCCTAGCCGCCGCCACAGTACGCCCCGGGCGTCGGGAGTGCAGGGTGATCCTCGCCCCTCGGTCACCGTAGGCGCGAACTTACGGATGATGAGCAATGGGTAGCTCGCCTCCTGGCCGTCCGGTAAGGACCGAGCCCGAGTCGTCGTCGGTACAGTGTTCCACTCGCGCCACACAGCAGCAAAACCTTTGGGGTGTTGTATTTCCGCGATAAAATGTTGTTGTTGTCATTTTATCATTTCACATTACCCTTACACAGTCGGCAAACTATTATCAAAGTAAGTTTAACACCCAAGAGCTACCATATGGTTTCCCAGAAATACCTAGATAGTAACATTAAATTATTTGACAGTCTATTCATCCAACTTAAAAAACGAATGTAGATTTAGCCGGTTATAAAGAATTCAGCAATGTCATCGTATTTATCTACCTTTTCCTTATATACTTTTGGCTACCTACTGTTAAAATATTAAAATAGTCACGATGACTTGCTAACTATGAAGTAAATTGACAATAACGTTTAAAAAATAAATAAAGAAGAATTAAAAAATAATAGGTGATCTCAGAGCCAATAACGTAATTTTTTGCTGCAATATTTCTTTATAATTTTCAACCGAATAACACAGAATAACAGTGAATTGTTTGAACGAATGTTTTTGAACATGGCATATTTATACAGTTGGTAAATATAAAGAAGGAAATGTGTAAATATGCAAATAAATTACTTTTGCATATTAAGTACATAATATGCAATAAATATACATTATTTTCTTCGTATTCTTTTTTTTGACGTGTTTGACGAACGTGCATGGTTTTTAAAGTATTTAGGTAAAAATGGGCGTGTTATACCTATATTTATTGGCCGCGTGTGGCCGCGAAACAAACGCTCAGTGTGTTTGTTCATCATGCACTTAAAGCGAAAGCGTTAGGGTTGCCCGCAAAAAAACGTCATAATCATCTTATAGTATACAAAGTCATAGCGAATACCATGCCATGAAGGTTTCGAGTTTTCGAAAGGTCATCGAGCTTGGTGCTGGGGCCTAACAGCTTCGATTTGACGACATCATGATCATGAGCGTTATACTGCGTCGCTTTTTTTTTTTACTTTATTCATATTTTGCTTACATTATTCATTACAAAAATTCTGCCAAACTGTGAAACAGTTTGTCGGCAGTTGTTCTCGTGTCACATTTTAACAACTTTTTTAAGACATGACAATAAATGTATGCTAAGCCAACAACATGATAAAACTTACTAATACACCCACGAAATCAAACAAACTATGAGAATGTGGGATCATTCTACATCCATCCAGACTATTTTCACTGTTCATACACAATCCTGTTAATCTACGGACATAGTGACAGATAATGTTTTTTTAGTATTTTTTTAAGGTGGTATTTCAATTTTGCACATGATAACAAGTTTGGGGGTAGCTCATTCATAAACACTTACTGTCCGTCATCGTTCTTGTAACAATGACCATTGACATTCATCATTAATGCTGTGGGATGATTAGCAGTTGTCTCAATGAGAGCTAATAGTTTTACCAATGGTCATTAATTTACGGGACGCGCGTAACATTGGCCTCGGCTGCTCCCATGGAGACTGAGCCGCAAGTTCCAGGCCCTGTACCATGACGTGAAGAGAATATGCTGGACTTGCTGTGTGACTGTGCAGCACCAGGCTCCAAAAGACTAGAGTATCTGGGCCAACCGTTTCCAAGACCAGAGGACTACAGGCTCAGCCCCATCAAGGCCATACTGGGACTCATGAAGAAGGTGCACGGAGGGCTAGGGGTTGAGTAGAAGGGAGGGGAATAGCACAAAAGATCCAGAAGGGTCGAAGTGCTCTGGCCTAGGGCCAGCCCCACAATAAGATAAGATAAGACCATGACGTTTAAAGTAAGATTGTTTCATTCTTATTTCCAGTGTGGGTAAGAGATGGCGCTAGACAACCTGTATAGCTCTGTCACTTACCCACACTGAAATAAGAATGAAACAATCTTACTTTGAACGTCAAGGTAACCCCGTAGGTCTCGCAAATGATGAATGAATAAGTCATTCATTAAACGCGCATCTACGACAAGTATTTGGTCGCACATCCACGACCAAATACTCCACCTCGTCAGCTCTTCTGTCACCTATGGGGATTGAAGAGCTAAACGAAATTGAGTACCCAGTCGCAATCACACGACCCTGGCGAATAGGACACGAAAACACTCATCGAACGAATTCGACGCGGACGATTAAAGGGTTAAAAAACAACGTCAGCGCAAAAACACGCATCTTTTGCTTTTGTATGCAGTCAGAGTGACCGCACAGCTTTAAAACTTTCTTATTCTTACCTTCTTTCTACCTACAGGTAGAACAAATGTGGAGGTGAGAAGCCGGCGCGGCGGAGAGACCTTTCAGGTGAACGGGACCCTACCAGTCATAGTGCTCAGACCAGAGAGGGTCATCGACACTATATTTGTCACCTCAGTCGCTACTTTTGTAAGTAATCAGTAATTTTCAAGATAAAACCTTTTTTATTTCTTTGTGAGCTTGTGTTAAACCTCTTGCTCATTTGGTGGCAGGCAAACAGTTTCTTATTTATATTGATATGATCACAGACCCTACTACGAGATCTTAACGCGAATCATTTGACAACCTAAACTGAATTATGTTAGGCGTGCGAGCGAGAAAAAGGGATGGAACTATACACCTTATATAGCTCAATCCCTTTAACAGTACAGTTTAGGTCGTAAAATGAACCGCATTAAGACTCGTGGTAGGGCTTCTGGGCACTTTACTTTGTGGGTGTTTAAAGACGCCATTTCCTATACAGGGCCATAGATGTCTGCGGGTTGAATGAGACTGAGCTGATACGCTCGGTTGTGTATCTAATACTCGTTCGACCTAAAAGGGCCACATTGAGCAATTCATTTAAAAGCGACTAATTTCCCCGAATTCCTAGCAGATCATTCCTTTCTCTAATATTCGTAAATTGGTTACACAAATTAGCTATTTAAGCTCCACAACATGCCATGGTAAGCCCCTAGCAATCTTTATTTATTTACATGTCAACATAAATAGTCTGATTATTCTTAGTACCTAACATGTTTGTATAAAAGTAAATCCACTTTATCGTAATACCACATAAACATTAAAATTGATAATACACATTTAAACCGAATTAAGCAATTATTAATTAGCTTTTATTATCCGATGATATAATATTTAGGTACAAGTGAAACTGACTCATACATTATGTGCTGAAAACACCATTTTTCCTGAGGCGATTAACAATCCAGAACTACTGGTTCTGCCTTGTGTACGAATTTAAAGCTGGTTACTGTATTTGGAACTTTATTTCTAATACAGTTAAGTTGTTTATAACTTAGTTACTAAAAATATCTTTAACACCAATTAAAAGTACAAACTAATTTGTCTATCTTTAGGCGTAAATAAATAACTTATGGGGTAAGAATATAGCAAAATGGTTTCCATAAAAGGATAGATTATTTATTCAAAAAAATCAATGAATTTATTTTTGGACAGATAAATGCAGCACGGCTTTCATAATATCTAGAAGTCCAAAGATCTGAAATTTTATGCACTCTTTTCGTTATAAATCATCGTATGTGAATTATCCTAGAAGTACCCATGGTAAAGGTACCGAGATTAATACGAGAGAAGCCACTGGAAGGAGCTATGCAAAAAAATAGATAAAAACATTCAGAAATCCTAATGAACTGAACGTTGTGTTCCAGGTATCGCTGATCTTCATAAACTTCGGTTGTGCCATGCACTGGCCGACTGTTAAGGAGGTGCTCAGAAGGCCTATAGGACCTTTAATAGGAATGTGCGGACAGTTCCTCTTTATGCCACTTGTAAGTATTGTTTTACTACCATCATACCAAATTATGCCAAAGCGCGATTGCTCCATATTAACTCAAGATCGTGTTAATAATAATAATATAATATTCCACAACTATCACACAACGCCGTCTAGTCTCAAGCTAAGCAGAGCTTGTGTTATGAGTATTAGACAACCTACACGACTAATAAACATACTTATATATTTCTAAATACATACATATTATAGATAAATTACACCCAGACACAGAACAAATGATCGTGCTCATCACACAAACATTTGTCCTGGGTGGGAATCGAACTCACGACCTCCGGCATAGCAGTCAGGGCTACTAAACACTAGACCAACAGGCCTATCAAAAGTTGTATGTACAGTGGGACACCACAGCTTAATAAACATACCTAGCCAGTCCTATAAAACATTATAAGACTGGTAACACCCACCACTGGCACTCAGGCCTCTTCTCTAGGTGAGAGAATGTGCCACAATCCACCACGTGGGCCCAGTGCGGGTTGGTGGATGTCACATGTCTTCGATTTTTTGCCGGTTTTCTTACCATGTTTTCCTTCACCGTTTTGAAAGCAGAGCTGATTAAATAAATTACATGAAGAAAAGCACCTGGGATTGACCCACGATGCACGACGTGAAGGTTGAACTACATCTGGCAGCATCGAGTCGCATTTTCCTACGCTTCTATCCTCTCCTGTTACTTAGAACTGACTTTTACTAAAGCGTATTGCCGACCGCTTCATCGATTCCGCCGCGTGCGATCCAATCTCTTTCTTGCTCTAGTAAATGACGATTAGATGCGTCTAAGAGAGGTGCGCGTGTAACAGTACGTACCACCATCTTTGGAATATGTAACTTTCCTGTTCTAACACACTGGGAGAGCAGTGGTGGACGAGTGTTAACACTAATGATCTCGACTTACGAATCAAACCCAGCCAGGCGCATTACTTTGTGTAATTTATTTCATCATCACTGCAAAACGGTGAAGGAAAACATCGTGAAGAAACCGGCATGTCCTAGAACCAAAAATTCGAAGATATGTGACATCCACCAACCCGTACTGGGCCCGCGTGGTGGTTTACGCCCCATTCCCTCTCCTAGAGAGGAGGCCTGAGTCCCAGCTGCAGCAGTTGGAACATTATAAGGCTGATTATGCTATTATTATGCTATGCTGTCTTAACCCTAAAACTCTTCCTCTCTTCCAGATGTCGTTCGGCCTAGGTTTCGCGATCTTCCCGGACGACCCGGCCATGCGGCTGGGCATGTTCTTCACGGGGGTGGCGCCCGGCGGCGGCGCGTCCAACATCTGGACCTTCATCCTCGGAGGGAACCTTAACCTGTCGTTAGCTATGACTTCTATTTCTACACTCGCGTCTTTTGGTGAGTTTGTGAATTATTTTGTTACACTAATTTTTTCTGTTACAGTATTTATATTCGATAGTATAACAAATATAAGTCACAGAGCAATGAAATACATATACGTTACCTACAAAAGAAAAAAAATCGAGTGTAAAATAAATAACATACGCGGAACAGTCGCTTATTCGTTTTAAGCAAACACTCCGAAATACGCATAAAACTGTGTCACCCTTTTATAGAACTGGCAACCTGAAATGACCAATTTCAGTAGAAACATTCAATTGTAATAATATTGCAGTGATAATATTAATTGATTGGGAGACCATGTTAGTAAAAAAAGACTAAAAAAAATGTAACTATCGAAACCGGCATGGCCACTCCCTCTCACAGAGAGGAAAGCTGCTTGGATCTCAGTACTGGAAACATAATAGGTTCTTTTTTAGGTGCATTATCATCAAATGACGTCTCCCGCTCTAGGGTGACGCTCTAGGGTCCCGCGCTACGGTCACTCTTTCAAACATTCGCGCAAAAGATAATTCAGCATATACTTTTAATAATTATTCATTTTCTTTTTCCAGGTTTTATGCCCATGTGGCTCTTCTCCCTCGGTCAAGTGGTGTTCCGCAACGCACATATAAGGGTTCCGTACATGCGTATAGCCACTTTCGTCATAGGGCTGCTGGTTCCTCTGGGGATCGGTCTGGGCATGCAGAAGTGGACGCCTAAGATAGCCAAATTCATGGTTCGAATCTTGAAAGGATTCTCTACAACCTTGCTGCTTTTTATTATAGTCTTTGCCATCGTTACCAACTTGTATATCTTCGAGTTGTTTACTTGGCAGGTGAGAATGTTTTTATTTTGTTTTATTTGTATTAACTGCTAATTAAATAAAGTTGTTTTGAAAAACTAATGACGTGTGGAAATGAAATGAACAAAAAGAGTTTGTTTGCGTTATATATTGCACATACCATAAATAATAGAAAAAAGAAAAAAATACGTAAATATGGTTTTTGTTTTATATAATTAATAAAAACATTTTGCATAATTAATTTATCAAAGGCACAGTTAGGTGCAATAGCTTTCTTACAAGCTTTTATATAGTTTCACCTTTCCCGATGTTTGTATGTCTGTAATCAAATCTTGCAAATTAAATTTCATCCACTTCCCGGTTACCGATTGAGCTGAAATTTTGCATGCATGTGTAAATCAAATGTCAATGCAAAATTATTATGACACGGAGCTGATCTGATATGGAGCCGGAAGATGGCCATAGGAACTCAGATAACCCTACAGTGTTTGAGTTTTTTGGAATGGTCTTGACGAGTATTAATTATATAGGTATATACCGCGTAGTAAAAGCTTGCTATGAAAAAATGATTATCATTGAAAACTTGTTAACTGTTGATAAGCTCGCGCTTGACCACTATCTCACCTGATGGAAAGCGACGATGTGGATGTGGTCGACGATGGAGCACGCTTGCCTAGAAGTAACATATTCACTCTTGACTTGCTGTATGATTGACTTCTTTGCTGTGGGATCGACTCCTATTGGAGAATGACATCTAACATCGCGTTACATACTCGTATTACCTTAATTTATGCCAAGTATCTGGTTAGAGAAAAAGATTTCAAAATTATTGGGTCAAGTGCTATGATTGGTTGAAATGGTTAATCGCGACATTAGCCTAAGTATCTTTCTTTACTTTTATTAAAAAAAAAGTTGTCTTACTAGGAATAATTCCTTTATCATATGTGACTTCACAAACATGTAAACTGGCAGACACAAATATGATCATGTAGGCCTTACAAATATTTTCCCGTGCTTGAGTCGAAACACACAACAGCCAATCACAAAAAATCTTGAGCCTTTTTCAATTCAATAAACTTAATTTGTCTTCATGTTCCCAGATCATAGTAGCCGGTATAGGCATCCCCTGGCTGGGGTACAGCTTCGGCTACTTCCTGGCGTGGGTGTGCCGCCAGCCCCACCCAGACTCGCTGGCCATCTCCATAGAGACAGGCATACAGAACACTGGCATCGCCATTTTCTTGCTGCGGTACGCTCTGGACCAGCCTGAAGCGGATCTTACTACAGGTATGAACGCTAAGAATAAGGATAGAATAATAATAGTGCTAAGTCATCATCCTTTCAGCCAAAAGACGTCCACTGTTGGACATAGGCCTCCCCAAAGTGTCACCATATTGTACGGTCCTGTGCGTCTCGCATCCATCGGATTCCCGCGACCCTCACCAGGTCATCGGTCATCGGTCGGCTAAGTATCACACTAATGTTATAAAGGCGAAAGTTTACAAGTGTGTATGTGTGTTTGTTACTTCTTAACGTTTAAACGGCTAATCCGATTTCGATGAAACTTGGTTCACGGGTAGACCATGTCCTGGAATTGCACATAGGATACTTTATCCCGGGAGTATGTTCCCTTGGGATAAATTTCTACTAAAACGCGGTGGCAGCAGTGAGTCAAAAAATAAAAATAATTTGTATTAAAGTGAAACTGACCTTATCTTACAATACATACAATTCTGACTAATAATGAGGGTCGCTACATACAGGGGCGCCGGCTTTTAAAAAGCCTCATGGGTGCTCATGCTCATTTAATGGACTCGAAAAAGTGGCGAAGTGTGAAAAGAGAAATGCACACTGATCGACCGACAAATAAATAAAGGTCCTACTTACTAATATTTTTATAAACTAATATTTTTACCAAACATAATTAGTAATTAAGTACGCAGTATCTTAATTACTAATTATGTTTGATAAAAATATAAAATGAAACCATTATATAAAAATTGAACTAGTTTTTATTATCAAGATATTTTATAATTTATACGTAACCTAAAAGGCGATTACTGATCTGTTTCTTGATGTCTGTTCTCAGGGGTGCTCGGCACCCACTATTTATTTCTCATGGGTGCTTGAGCCCCTGAGCACCCATGCAGTCGGTGCCCCTGGCTATATACTTAGCTGTAAGAAAGTGCTGCGAGGTTTTGTCCTATACTGTTTCATCTTTAACGAAATACGAACAATCAGCAATTATTCATATTAGCTGCACCTCGTTTAGTCACGGCTTTCCCTGTTCTGGATAAAAATAAACACTGCGAAATTATTTTGACAGATAATGTCCCCATCAAAAGTATATTATTGTGCTTTAAAACAATGGGGTTATAAACAGCGTGATATTGAACGTGTTTCATTTATTTTGGATAAAATCTAAACAGCTACAGATCTAATCTCACCGTATGTTTTAACCGCCTAAATTAATCTGTATTTACTTAGTAATAAAGCCTATTTTACATCGTAATATCTTATATTTCCAGTGGTACCAGTATCATGCGCCATCATGACCCCAGTTCCGATGACGTGCATCTTTATCTATCAGAAAGTTAAGGCTTGGTGAGTGATCATTTTAAATGTACATTTGTTTTCGTCTCACATCTTGGTACCGTCAAGGAAATGAATGGTTCATCACCTTGAGGTTGATTGTCACTTACATCTCGTCATAAATTGACAATGACTATTTGTCTATGAAAGGTTATATATTATTCGAATTCAGAATTCGATATAGTTAATTTTTTTTGAAATATAAACTATATTTCATACAACACAAAGCCCAAATTCCAATGCAACCCATTTATTTTTACGACTTCTTGATAGTTTAACCTTTTAACAGCCTACATCGGATATATATTATCAGACAAACACTCTCGTTATTCCGCTAAGATATTTTACTCAGAAGTCATGAACCATTAATTTCTTTGAATTCATGAGGGACTTACCATGAACATCAAGACAAGCCAAAATAGCACTTAGGTCTTACCATGAAGAGTCAAAATTATTTGCATTGTTTCAGTGCGGGAAACAGATGGAGTTATTCTAGACGACTAGCGCCATCCTTATGTCACAAGGGGAAAATTGTCTAGGACAAAAAGAAACTGCACATAATTTAAATGCCAAATTGGTCGTAACTTATGCCTAGAAGCGTAGCGTGGACTAATTCAATTCGTGGGCGAAGGCGCATCAGCAAGGCCTTTTTCTTTCATAAATTCGAAAACGAGAAAGCGACTGTCGTGACCCAGTGTTCGACCATATCGTCGCCTACTATCAGGTGAAAAAGTGGTCAAACGCGAGACTATCAATTATAGAAAAAACTATCCTTCTTAAAGAGCGAGGCTCCTTTGGGTGCAAGTTCGTGGGCGAGGAGCCGCTTTGCCCACACTTAGCTACGCTACTGCTTCTGCCCTTAAACTAAGATAGCAAATGTATTTTAAACTCAACGCAAAGTATTATTTCTTTGGCTATGTTTCGTGATAGGTCCCTATTATTAGATTTCATTTTTAGATACCGCAAATATTAGTCGTTTAGTTATGAAATGTTATTTTTTCTGCATTTTGTTACGCCTAGAAAAAGTAAGATGTAGCATCATCTTCACCTCCCTAGCCTTTTCCCAACTAGCTTGGGGTCGGCTTCTGGTCTATCCGGATGCGGCTGAATACCCGTGTTTTACATGGAGCGAATGCCTATCAGACCTTCACAGCCAAATTACTGGGCAACACGATAATCATTGGATAAACCGATAGTCTAGAATTTCTGGCATCTGACTAAATGTAACGGCTGTCAAGATCTACGAATGACAATCGAGATCAACAGCTTACCGAGTTACGGGGTATCAGTAATGTCCTAGATAAACTTTAAAAGTAAATTGTGAATTAAAAAAATTACATTGTTACTTGCCCGACTAAGAACCCGCAAACCGCATGCTTTAGAAGCGGGTGCCTTAACCACTGGGCCATCAAGACACTAAAAATAAGGTGTAGCAATGCCCCTGTTTAAAGATTTCAAAGTCATTCTTAGTTTAAGAGAACACTGACCTCCGACGATGTACGTAAGTCAAGACAAGAGGTCTGAGTTCAAATGATAGTGATAACATGAAAGTTTTTTCTAAAGGTCACTTTTATTAACAATAATATTAAATATATATTTTACAAGCAGTTTTAAAAACAGAATAAATGACTATAAGTGACACATAAACGCTGGACCTGACTAATCTCTTTAAATGATTGGTCACAGAAATTGTGTAAAGGTCAAATAGGGATGTAAAATACTGGTATTCAGTGAGACTGGAAGCGGACCCCAATATACTTGGAATGAGGTTATAGGCAGATTGCTTGGAAACCTTTTTTATGGCATTACTACTTTTAGGTCTATCCTGATTAGAAAATAATTACGAGTTTACAATGAAAACACATTTTGGGAGAAATTAGGTACTTACTAAGAAGTTGTAAATTCTGCAGATCAGGCTAGGGTTGTCATCATTGGGGTAATTTTGGAAAAAAAAAACATTAATTTGTGATTGTTTTCGCTTATCTTGTCGGTAGCCAAAAATTATCATTACCAAATTGGTTATTCATTTTTCACTATGGCAAGACCTAACATTTTAGTAATTGGCAACAATATCAGCAGATGTATGAAAATTGGCAATAATGAAATTTGTAAAGAAAAAATATAATCAAAATTAAATGAGATACTTTTTTTTGTTTTTCATATAAAAAATAAACATCAACATCATTCACGGTTTGTCGTGACAGTATGGGAGGTATGTCAACATGTACTTGTATTGGGTTGAGGTGTTGGGTTCCGAGTTCATTGTGGACGCGTGCTATTGCTTCGCTTGGTAGATTTAGAAGGCTGTGGACTGATTTTTTTAATAATCAGATAACTTTTATCCAAAGATTAAATATGGTGGATTCACATAGAACTGTCAATCCGCCATTTTTATTCCACAGATACGTAATAGTTTTCTGAAGATTATAAAATCAGTACCGTATGATGTTTAAGGCTTTATATAGAAAGAATGGTGATTCAACGCTTGAAAGAGTATGGTTTTTTGGTACACGAGCTAATAGGACATAAGGCGCAGTTTCATTTTGTGGACATTTAATTCATCTTCATAATTCGGGGCCATCGTTCACTATCACTTTTCAGAATTTCAGATACCTTAAAAGACACATAAAACGTTACAATCATGGTTGGTAATTTATATTTGGTCCCAAAAAAGGCCAAGAAAATGCCAAAATAGGAAATAAACACAATTTTTTTCTTTGAAACCATAATTTATTATGTTGGCGTTCTAAGGGTCGTGCCTCACTGGGACGCCATGGCGTCACGGCGTAGCCAGGTCATAACGCCAAAAAAATGTATGGATTGGCTGCATGGCCAGGTCAGGAACATGCATTTTCTTGGCTGCGCGAACTGGCAACCCCGCCATGGTGTCCCAGTAATGTACGGGCCTAATAGTAAGCGATCATAATGTGAACACACGATCTTCGCATTCATTTGTTTGGTAAAACCGGTTGGCGCATTCTGTCAGCGATTTCGCCGAACAAATCAACGCGACGACCGTGAATTTGCGCGAGGATCGTTTTCTATTAGGACGTTTAAGGTGAAAGTTACGGGCCTGAATGAGGCTATATTTTCCCTAGATGGAGCTGAACTCAACATTTTTGGTTTTCGTTTTAGTGTATGGGTGCATTATTAAGTCAAATAAATGGTATATTGCTAAAATCGAAAATCCACTTTATAATATAAAAATAGAATAGAATAAACTTTATTGTAAACCAAAATAGTCTCAAAAACTTTTAAACTAACTTAAATCTATAGGTACAATGGCGGTCTTATCGCTAACAGCGATATCTACCACACAACCTTAGGATGGACTGTAAGAACTTAAAATAGAAAAGGATAAGAATAATCGATTTATTGAACTTAGTCAAATTATTGCCTGAAAATTCACCTAATTCTGATTGTTCATGAGTCTAACTATAGAGCTATACTAAAGCACTAGCTTTAGTATAGCTCTATAGTTCAGTAGAATGTCCGATTTTAGCAAACACCATTTCCTTGACTTCATAATATCCCCTTAAATTCTACTAAAAACTAGGTTAATGTTGAGCTCAACGCCATCTAACGGGAAGATGGCGAATCTCGAATTTCACCTTGAGAAAGACGTCAAAGAAGAAAAAGCCATAATTCCTAGTATGAAGAAAGTCTGCATTGGTTTAGCGTGATAATGCAAGTTGCATGGTTACAAAACTAAACCCACATGAAGTGAGGATCTAACTACTAAAAAATATGCTCGTTATTACTAAAACTCAATTGAAATCATCGATTCGACAAGATGGTTTGCTTCCTAGCTTTAAGACGCAAGTTGTAAATACTTCACGTCAATATCTTATTTGTAAACGTTATTTGAGACATAAAGATTTAAACAAAAAAAGTTAAATAAAATTGGCTAAAGAAACTCTGGAAATGTATATCGATATACCTACATAATATGAGTACTGACGATAAAACAAACAAACAATCAAAATTCTAAACTTTTAAATTCAAATTGAAAAACATTTATTCGCAAATATATAATCATGTAACAATAGTGTATTATAGTTTGCCCGCTAAGGCCTTCCAGGCCTACAGAATTGTTCGAAAGAGTTACCGCAGTCCAGGAACGCAAAATACAGTATATAAATAATGAAAACAAGAAAGCTGTAGTTACTAGTCCTGCGCGTACTAACATCTGTCATCTCAAGTCTACGACCTGGAGAGCTCATTTCAATGATCGATCTAGGTCGCTATTTTATTTCATTCGACTCGAACCAAAGAAAGGCAGATTGATCGCTCGGTTTTCTAGTTCTACCGACCAGACAAATGAACGAACGATGAGAAGCGCATGTGATCTGTGATTTTGTTCGCATAGTTCGCGCGTGGGAGCGCACTTACCACCTAGTTCATTCAGGAAATACACAAGACTAGTAGATACTTGAAATTAAAACTTATTAAGTTTTTGTTATCGTCATTGGAAATCGATGCCTATTATCTCTACGGAGTCTCTTCAGCCAACACAATTTGATCCTACAATTTAACAGATAATGATTTTGTTAATGACACAAATGTAATGTTGTTCTGTTTGAAGGTTTTGTCTCCAACAACATTTATGAATAAGAAAAATCTGTACATATTTCCTAACTTGTATCTAATACTTCTCGTTTCTAATCTAAAACAACAGCATGTTTTTCGAAGTATTCTGAATTATAAACTTGAAAGTCTTTTACAAATCCAGTACTAAAGATTTACTGTCCTACTTGCACAATTTATTATTGCAACCGCTATTAGACTAGGCATTTTTATGAGACCGACTTATAGTTGGCAACTAGTCGTCTAGTTGGCCAAGTCTATTGTCGGCCCAGCTTTATTACTTCAGTTCGAATAAACGATTTTTCCGACATAGGCGGTTAAACGGTTAATAAGTTAGACAAGTGACAAGTATTTATAGAAAGACCTATATAATTCAGAATACAAAAGAATCCCGCACTACCCAACTAATAAAACTCTAAAAATTCCAGCTTTGTCAACCGACGAAAGCACAAGAAAATGCTGGAAGAAGACATCACCCCTAGAGGAGACTCGCCACAGCCCGCAATCATCTCAACCGCTGATCTTTACGGGAAGTCCAACAAAGGTTTAGATGACGTCGACGACAAGACTGACGTCGAGACAAGCGGCGTCAACCCCACAGGAGGTTCTGTAGTCAACTAATACGTATAACAAGATCTTTCTTGAATTTTTTTCTTTGTTAGCTTTTTACTTGGCGTATATATGAAATTCATGGTACTTATATAAAGCAAATTATACCCTAACCCAGCTAAGATAAAGTATAGTTTGTAATGACGCGATTATTTGATCGTCACGATAGGATTGAGTAACAGGTAACATATCCTACTGTTATAGAAATAAAGCTCATTTTGTTAGCGATTATTTGCGCTAAATTGCCAAGAATCATCAAAAAGCTAAAAGCTATTAATTTAGCTTTTTGATAACTCAAGAGTGAAGTGGCGTAATAAAAAAAAAATTAAGTGGTTTTAAATAAGATATTATTGTTTTCAATATGTTGTTAGGCATGTGACACCCGCCATAGATAATAAATGACTTGGGATTAACTCTAAAAGCAATATTGTAATAAGTTATGTTATTCTTTCGATGAATTTATAATGTACCTATGAAGTAGTGTTAAAAAATCCAGAATAAATATTTTAATAAACAGTGTTACCAGATAAAATAATTACAGAACTTATCTTGCCATATACAAAAAAAAATAGATCTAATATTTACAAAGATCTTGTTATATGTACGTGATTTTGCTACAACAGTATTTTTTCTGAAACTTTAATAATCTTGAATGTCAAATTATTTTTTAAGGATGCTATTACATCCTCAAAAAAATCTAAACGCATTATTATGCATTTTTGGAGAACTTGTGATTTTATTTAATTATTTATTGTTGTACGCGCCTTCATATGTTTTGGCGCCGTACCTTACTTTACAAAGGATTTAGAGCACATTATTGCTTTCTAAAATCGAAGATAGAATTTAAGTTTTTATTTATCGCTCGTTTTTCGGCAAGTCGATAGTGTGTGAGAATCTTAATGACTTTGGTCACATAAAATTGAATGATTTTCACCTATAAATTTGTATGTCACTCGAACAAGGTTATAATTATTTGTTTTGTTTCTTAATTTCTTTGCAATAATGGCACCTTCACGGTTAAGGGTACAATATGCTTAAATATTTCGCATGCGATTTTGGTGTTGCCAAAGGAAAATATTTCTGGAATAGTAGATTATTTGTTCGCTTTGATTTTAACTAAATAAACTTACTGAACACGAGATTCCGTTGAATTGTACGTGAAACTATCATAAAAAATATATCTAATTTGCTATTAGTAGAACTTTTAAAATAATTTCAACGATTTGGCAACCCTGTGTGGTAGAAATAGTATTTGTTTGCTTCTTTTTTCAAATTAGCTTTCTGTCTTTTTATTTTCGCTCTTTGTATGATTTTGTATTACTGTGAAAACGATCTCGGTTCGTATATTATCGGTGACTTTCGCAACTCGTTTATAGGTGAAACAGATGTGAAAAAGGCTGTCGTTGGTTTGAAATGTTTGTTATGAGATCAGTATTGCATTAAGTTATGTGAGATCATTATGTTATGTTAAGAATCTAATACAAACGTTTTTCATGAACAATTCTGTTGTTTTATTGGATTTCCTGAAACCAAATAAAGTTATCATCAATAAAGCTAGAAAGGTGATGATTACAGAACTGATATGATATGATATGACAAATATTAGAAAAAAATGGAAAGGAATTTTGAGCATCGACGGCTAACCGCAAATAAACTGTGAGGAGACGTTACGACGAACAAGTACAAAGAGGAGACGGCCTAAACGACTGTGCACTGTGATTCTCAACTAGGTCCTGACGTCATCACGGTAGGCGTGAACTTATCCATTTTACAGCATATTCGCGATAGAAGAAGATCTATCGTCAACTATGAATAACAAACATTAACATAAGAAAAAGACAGGTCAGTAATTACTTAGAAGCCAATTATTTTACCAAATGTCCCGAGCTGTCTCATTTAACACATTAAATATGCTGGACACAAAATCATGCATCGTGCTGGTTTTAATTTAGTTTGTTATTACTTATTTATTTATTTAATGGTTTCGGATGGACTGCTACATAAATCGGAGAAAATGTTTTTTTTTTCTTTCTAAATAATCTAAATAAGTCTTATTAGCATAATAAGCCTTTAAAAAAGAAAAAAGCAATGTCGAATGATGTTCATTCATCAAATAAAAATATCACCATTTCAATGAAAAATTACGTATCAAGATGGTTCATAAAATTAATTAAAAAAAAAGAACACAGAACTCCCTGGTAATTCTGAGTACGACCCTGTTGCATCTTGCACTTAGTGACATCTAGTGTGAGATAGTTACGTAACTATAAATAAAATCGACAAAATGAGCGAGTAGTTTTGCTATTGACTGGCAGATGGTAAATAAAGAAATGGGCGGAGTCTAACACCCCCGCACCCCGCAGTGTCACGCGTTGTTTCTTAGGGAAATCTTATTAAAACATCTCCTCTGTGTACTTGCTCCGTGGTTGAGACTTAAAATTACTTTTACTTGTACGGCATTCGCCTTCGAATAAGTTGAAGTGTATAATCGAGTTGCGTTCTTGTGATTACGACATTTCGGTAGATGTATCACCACTTGTTATCCTTCGTTTTTACTCATTTTAAATCTATTCGGGCCCAACCTGAGCGACGTTCTTTTGGCTTCAAAGAATATAATATGCACACACGTACAAAAAGGTCCCATAAATACTCCTTCATAAATAAAAATAGAATAGTCTGAATTTAAAAGGTCTGTCAAGAGTCCCAGCAAGCCGTCAGTGTGACAACCACACAACTCGCAAAAATGACCAAATAACACAACAGTAACAAATTATACACTAAAAATTCATGACAATAAAAATGTAAACCCAAAACCGACCAACCACCTAAGTAGATCTCTCGGGACGGCTAGCGAGCAATAGCAAGATGGCGAAACAATCCAAGTATGACCACCCCACAAGTACCTACCCATACAAAATACCCAGGAGATTGAACCTCCTCAGCGTACCTCGAAAAACGTTTTACGAGTCTATGGAAGGAATGCCCGCCTACACCGACATGGGCATCCGGAAGTCTGCGTTGAGAGCTATCCCCAGAGACAGAGTAAACGATATCGCATGGCCATGGGTTAGGTGAGTATTACCGCAACAGAAAATAAACTATGATACCTACACAACACACTGACTTTGTTGTGGAAGTGAGAAGTATTGCTATAAGTACAAGATAGGGATATTCAGCTGCATTGCTGGTTAGAGAGAGGCAACGTCCAAAAGGCGGGAACTTTTGCCCAACAGTAACTGTAATGTACACTTACGTCCCACACCCACACCTGTTCACAGTAACCAGGAGATGGATGTGAAAAAACATTTACTGGCGTATCAGATCATGAAATAGATATTTATTTATGAGAATATCTAATGTACATACTACTAGTTTGTCTAAGTACCTATACACATAAAGCAATGTGCTCAATAGAATAAAGAAACTTCCATAAAAGCATCTACTCCTTTAAAGGAGCATAAAATTTCATATTTTCAAACTATGCGATGTCTTTAGTGTAATTTAGATTGATAGATTTAACCAATTATGAGCACCACGGTCTTATAAAGAAGATAATCACTATCGTGTCATGCCACGATTATAATACAAGATAAAATACACATATGTAGTCATATTACTTGTTACGTTTTTTTATGCTCTAGTGGTCAAAAGGTGAGGTAGATTTTTCCTTTCGATATTAACTATTTTTATATTTTATGTTATAACTTTCGCTAATAGGATCTGTATTTGTTTCACAACATTAATTTGTAGACGTTTAACCATGCTTAAGAAGACGTACAAAAACCGCTTCAGTCCAGAGCGCATGGAACGTGTCGAACGCATGATCGAATGTGCGAACGCGACTATGTACACCAAAATGGCGAACTGTGTCCTAGACCTCAAGAAGCAAGAGACTGGGAAAGACGTGAAGAAGAAGAAAGGCTGGTCTGAGAGCGAGTGGAAGAAACATATGGACTATATCTCACAAGTCGCTGGACCTAAGAAGACGTTCCAGCCACCGCCTATTAAGGTATAATAATAAATACTTTATTTCAGACCATGGTGTCCAATTTGTTAGTAACAATATTCTTATAGACCAAAACATAAAAAGAACGTACTATCCAACAATCACTATTGCGCCATTCCATGACAAATGGCGCAGCAATAACTGATGTAACCACAGTTCAGCCGACTAGCGATCATGCTAAGGATGCTGTTAGCACTGCCACGTACTCTATGCACCAAGTATGCACATTTTTTACGCATCGTAGCGTAAAATCCACGCGATGTTGAGTAAACATCCCAGATGCACCACAGGATCGCCGCAGCCCCATCAGCACCCTGAACACATTAGTAAATAAAGACTATAATTTTAAATATGTAATCTTGTAGAAACTAGAACTTTCTGTACGTTCAAGCGTTTGTACCATTTTGGGCCTATCAATATTTCCGTAGTGCTTAGCAACTGGGCTTAGGTTCCCCTTTATTATTATAAACATGTCTTGGTGCCTATAAAGATGAACGCACTCTTATCCGAGCCGAACGCGCGAACGAATCGAAGTTAAGAAGGCCTCGCACACATATCCGCACCGAAAGAATCGACCGCGCCGAAGAAATCTTTTCTAATTCCTTTACACCTGTCGCACTGAAATTACATGTGAATTGTGATGGATCTTGACGAGGTTTTTATTGTCAGTACCTACTTTAGAACTTTGGAACTTGAACTTGGGAAGATGAAGAAAGTGAAATACATCAAAAGGAAACATGAATGTGGGTTCATAACATTAACTTAATTAAAAAGGCAGTGCTTTGGTGCATCCGAATTTGTCTGGTATTTTTGGAGTCCTTTCAGATTCGGACGATTCGACTTAGGTGTGAGTTTCATTAGATTTCATTTAAAGAATTCTTTTCTTTCAATTCGTTCGGCTCGGTGTGTTCTTCTTAAATCTAGCTCTGTGCCATCTTTAACTTGGTGGGTAGTGCAAATTGTTTTTCAATACACTTACTCGAAAACCCGCTCTTATCTCACCGCTTTTAGGCACGCAATAGACTGCTTTCCGCACTAGTGCAGAAATAGCGCGTGCTCTCCCCCACCACAATGTTATTACATTTATCGTATCAGACTGGCGCGCGTCGACCCCCGCAAGTCGCCGGTCAACCCCCGTTTATTCATTTCTTCATAAGTGTATTGAAAAAAGTCGTTTGAGACACGTGCAAATTTGTCACTGTAGCCCTCGGCTCCATAACACACTCGCCTACGGCTCGTGTGAATTGCGCCTCAGTCGCGTTGACACTTTCTGCACTTGTATCAAAATTTACTATTTCTGCCTACTATTGTGGGATCCTAGAGAGTTGAAAAGCTCGTCGATCTTCATTATCTCTTTACTTTTTATTGGTCGTCACTATTGATTCGGGCTTTCAGAAGTTGCATTGGTTAAAAATAATGTGGCGGACTTCGACCTGGACCATGTCCTGGAATAGCATATAAGATATTTTATCCCGGTGTTCTTTCCTCGGGATGTTTTCTACTTTCACGCAGGCACAGCCACTAACAAATTCTAATCATACATAATTTTCGTTCCAGCGAGGTAAATCAATGCCGCTAGAAGCGTTGATGCCGCGGATCATTGAGATATCTTCGATGCCCGGATTTAAGTGCTACATCAGACAGTCCAAAGAGGCCTGGTACAGGGATCCAATAAAGGTGAATATTAACTTTAAGGCCTAAACATAAAGTTTAGTCTCCGCTCCGTTACAACTACCTACAAGATTTTTTGACATTTTCATGATAGTAGGACACTATATAATCAAAGGATAGTAGTAGTCAACCTAGAATCAGCTGTATTTACACTATGGAAAAGTTGATAAATATTTCTTTGAGTAAGGAAACTGATTCAATTAGACCTAACTCCTAACTTTGCCCTAACACATCCCTGACTCAGGCTAAGAACTCACGATGCGGTTTTCACCCGCGACAGCCGCGGTAGTGGAATCAGCTATTTTATTTCAAAACTCACGAGACCGCAGATTTACGTGGTTACGCAGCCGCCGCGGTTGCAATTTTCGCCCGCAAACCTGGCGGGCGATCATTGCAAGACATGCGGTTGCAAGACGGACGGTGAAATGATCGGTGCCCGGTCGCCCGCCAATCGACCGCCTCACGTGCGGGCGCAAACTGCCGAGGCTGCGGGCAGCGCGGCCCGCGAGGTTCTACTGGTTGCTCGCCGGTACAGCGGGATCCGCGAACAACCGCGCACACCGAGGGCGTAAAACGCGTCGTTAAATGTGCTTTGATTTTTTACATATATAACTGCATTCTACAGAAACTGCGGGCCCGCAACTACGGCAGCCGCGGGTGAAAACCGCTTCGTGAGCCTCAGATTTTTTAAAAAGAATTCTTTGATTTATCAAAGCTTTTTATCTTACTATCCAGGTACCTCCAAATGCCCTCAAATATCTAATATCAGAAAGAGTGAAGAAGCTAGCCGAACCGAGAATCATACCGCAATCCTACTAGCCTGGTCATCAAACACCTGGAAAATGTCTACATAAGCATAAGCAGTGGAACCAATAAGTATCGTCTAGTGAATCAAATAATAAAATATTGTACAAAATGTAAATTCATAGCCATTCAAGGGATACAGTGACAATATTTTCATACTTGAAAATAAATATCCTTTTAAATAGCTTCCGGCGTTTTATTTAAGACTCCCAGCCCAGGCGGGGCACACCTCTACCGTATGCTCCACCGTGTCCTCCGGGCGGTCACACACAATGGTGACACCCGAGCGTTTCTTCCGCATGAATCCAGTGCAGGAACCTTACGAACTTACCATGTCCAGTGAAGACCTGCGTTATGCGGAAGGTAAGGACGCCGTGTTGCCTTTCCAGCCACTCCTCAAAGAGGAGGCTTACCGCCATAATTAGGGCGTGCCCAGCACTGGGTTGCGATGGTCGCTGTCGCCATTCCACCATGAGATCCCACCGGAACTCTGTCCGCTATGCCGCGGCTTAGCGCGGCAGCGGAGTTTCGCCCCGGCGTTGCATCTCCACGCGCAGATCGTGCATGCGTGCAAGGTCTGTTGCCTCCAAAAGGTGGTAGGCCAGCAAAGAGGCTCGCCGCTTCACAGGAAACCGTGCGGTATCCCTGCACCATCAGGATGGCCATGACCCTCTGGCTTGCGTTCAGCTTGGTCGCCGGTCGCTTTCGTAGCAACGGCGCCCATACCGGCGCTCCATAAAGGGCCATAGGCAGAACGATTCCTGCATAGAGCCTACGGCAGGAGCCGTCTGGACCCCCTAGGTTGGGCTAGAGCCGTTTGAGGGCAGCCCCAGTCCGATCCAGTTTGGGAGCCAGACAGCGGAAACGCTCCTCGAAGTTCGATCTGCTGTTGAGGACGAGTCCCAGGTACTTCATCGTCGACTCGACGCCGATGTGAACTACTACCGTTATTTGGGAACCTGGGGGTGGCGCGTTCCGAGGGCCGTGAAAGCACTTAGCCTCGGACTTGTACGACTCTCCGTACAGGACTAGCGTGTCGTCTGCGTAGCAAACCACGCTGACCCCGTCAGGGAGGTCGCCGCGCAACACGTAGATGTTCCACAAGGGCGGTCCTAGTACCGATGCTTGCGGAACACCACACGAAATCTCTCGCCGTTTCCACTCTCCCTGGTGCCCAGGGTAGATAATGTACCTGTCCGACAGGTAGGCCTCGACCACATGACAGAGGTAGTCAGGCACCCGGTGATACCGGAGTGCCCTCCTAATGCTACTCCAGGGCAGGGAATTAAAGGCGCTGGCGATGTCCAAAGACACCACCAGGACACACCTGTCCGGGGACATTGCATCTCCCGTCGTGACGGCTCGCACGCGCATAATGGCGTCCACCGCACAGCGCGCCCCGAAAAAGCCGAACTGGCCGTCCGAAAGATCTGACCCCACCCGTGCAATTGCAGACCGTCGGCCCTAGGCAGGACACGCTAGGGGACTACACAGCACTCGATTTTTCACTACGAGTACCTATGCAGGGGATTCTCTAAGTACTAATAAGCGCTTATTCCACTACGATCCCCAAAACCAGTCCCCTACTACACAACTCTCGATGTTCCACAATGATCCCCTGTGCAGGGAATTGTGATGTTTTTTAAATCACTTGTTCAATTTTAAAAGAATCTGGAAATAATGGAACTAATGTTGCACTTGTGAATTTTTTTCAGGATTGAAAAAATTTAGAGGTAAAAATACCGGTACTTCCACTCCGATCAACGGAACCGATCAACTGGTTGTGCAGAATGGAACTCGATCGGATCACCTATTTTTCATTCTCAACGATGCAACTTTTTAGTTGTTCCGAGTTAGTTCCACTTTATTATCTTAGGCATTTGTGAAATTTCTTAAGGGTGGAAAAACACTCGAGGTAAAAACATACTTGTGCAATATTGCCATTTCTCGCTGACGAATAAACTCAAAGGATCGTGTTCAACCTATTGACTAAAACCTCATCATAAAAATGAAGAGTTCTAAATACGAAACGTCTCTATTAAATCTATGCGCACAGCAGTCGCACGTCGCGTTACATCTGCCAGTGTCACAAGAATAGTACACTGGAAAGCCGGTGGTCAAAATGTACGATCAATAAACATACAGTAAATAAACATGCATCTCCAAACCCGGTCACACGCCATCCACCATGCAACACCCATATAAATCTCATAGCGGCCAACAATCATCACAACCATGGGTATGAATAAATATACACCAACAAACAGAGGTCTCATCATGTATCATATACCCAAGAGAATTCAGCTTCTCAGTGCACCTAAAAAAGTCTTCGTATACAGCGAACAAGATATGCCCAAGTATACTAAGGCAGGCATCAGGCAATCTGCTCTAAGAGGACGATTAAACAATAACGATATTGCTTGGCCTTATCTCAGGTAAGACCTCAGTTATTTCAATTACACCTTGTGTATGAAAGTACCTATGTGTTTAAGCATGCATATGCATTATCAGCCTTTTAATGTTCTCACTGCTGGGACTCAGGCCTCCTCTCTAGGAGAGGGATAGAGGCGTAAACCATCATGCGGGCCCAGTGTGGGTTGGTGGATGTCACATGTCTTCGAATTTTCAGTTCTCGGACATGCCGTTTCCCCACGATGTTTTCAATCGCCGCTTTAAGAGCAGTGGTGGTAAATAAATTACACAAAGTAATGCGCCTGGCTGGGTTAGGACCCTCGATCTACAACTCGTAAGTCGGGGCTGTGCCCACTGGGCCACCAGATCTACTGTCCTATGTGCTTATACATATAACGTCAAAGTATCTAGGTATATTGACTTACATAGTAAGGACATGGTGAGCCCCGCGTTGTTCTGACGTCACAACTTGGCCTGACATAGGTCCGACTGGACCGAAAAAGACACCATGGCTATCTTCAAGAGCGATCGTGTGTGCGAGACTGATATTGCAAACATTTAGACGGCCTATCTTTATTATTTGAATCTATGTTAGGTGGGAATTAGGTGGGAATCCGATGAATGCGAGACGCACAGGACCGGTCATTATGGCAACATTTGGCCAAAATGACCGTTCCACTGTTGGACATAGGCCTCTTTCGACGTCTTTCGGCTGAAATGATGACAATGTTGATGATGTTAGGTGGGTAGTTTTTTCTGCAAAAAACAAATATTTTAACAATGAAAACTTATATTACAGACGTCTAGTTGCCTTGAAAAGGATGTACAAATACAAACTTAGTCAAGAACGACTGCAAATCATTGATCGCTTGATTGAGGCGTCCAACGCTACGATGTACTCGAAATTAGCCAGTTGTGCCATCGATCTCAAGAAAGCAGAAACGGCAAAAGACATGAAAAAGAAAAAAAGCTGGTCTAGTTCTGAGTGGAAAAAGCATACGGAATATTTGTCGCAAATAGCTGAACCTAAAAAAGTTTTCACGCCGCCGCCGTATAATGTAAGTTTCCAGCACATGTTTTTGAACATATCAGAAAGATTTGATGTTTATGGATGGTCTGGCTCAAAACAACAAAGATAAATGAGCCTGAATAATTGATTAATGAACTGATCTGCAGCCGGCGTCCTAACCCCCTTATTAATAAACGTGGAGAAACCGGGAATATAAATCTGTTTTAATCTGCATTTGCGCAAACATCGAGACGGTGTTATGTCTGAAGATGCTTTCAGGATGGTTCCTGAAAGCATCTTTAAATATAACCTGGGTGCATATGCACCTAGGTTATGTAACGCTTGAAAATCTTACTTAGTGATTTCACTCCGAGAGAGAGAGACGACAGTATACACGGCCGACAGCACTTAATTTTTTTCTCCAACTGAAATAATGTCAGTAAAAACTTAGACTCGCAAGGTTTTTAAAAATGCTTTTTAATGAAGCACGAAACTGCGACCTGCGAAGTGTCCTAAAAGGGCGATTCAACGTGAATACGGTTACGAAGCAATCTGGTGCGGTTCAAGTGAATTTCTATGTGCGCGCGTGCGCATCATGTAGGCGACCTCGATAGAGTGACAATTGTTTGTTCCAATCGCAACGTATCGCTTCGCTTCGCCTTCATATGACACGGACACACTTTAGGATCAAATCACAACAAGATGCAACCTGATGATGCTTGTACAAGATACCAATGAGGGTGTTTTAAAATGACGTTCACCAGGTGCCAGCATTGAGGCGTAAGGTCCAGGCAACTGTCAAGACTCTTATGTTAATGACATCAGTTTGACGTCAACGTCACGTCATACGTTTTCAAAGAAAAAGTCCTGATGGCTAAGTGGCGCCAACTGGTGGTGTGAATTTTCCTGAACACCCTCATTGTTTGGCACGCGCGGCGCCACGAAACACATCGCGAAGCCGCAGGGGATAGCAACACTGTCATTGCGTCGCGCTTGCTACCTCGAGATGCAGTGACACGCAGCATTATAATTATAAAATCATCAGTGTGCACATAACGTGTCTCAGTGTAAGTTGACCCTTAAATGCAATTACGTTAATTTATATTATGTAAAATTTCCAGCGAGGTAAGTCAGTACCGTTGGATGTTCTGCTACCGAGGCTCCAAGTAATAAGTACACGTCCTGACTTCAAGTGCTACAAGAGGATTGAAGACGAAGAATGGTACAGGGACCCTGAAAAGGTCAGCTTACTAAAAAATGTTCGAGTAGTCTGCATATTCATTTTATTTGCGCCAAGTACCTATGATGACTCATCTTTTTTGATTTGTTGAAATCCTCATAGATGTTCTCCGCTCTGGGTAGACGGAGCAGTTTGTCAGACTATTACTGACTTACGAACTAAATATCAAAAAAGTCTTCCAAGGCCAAGGCGCTGGAAGACTTACGAAGTATACCGTATGCACCGGTGCCGCAATTTGACACAGATTGCAGTAAATACCTATGATATCATTTTTGAATCAAAACGGAGTCTGTAATCATCATTCGGTAGGAACAGTAGGTACCTATCAAAATTTGGTAGGAAAAATCAACAGTACCTAACAAATTTTCATGAAAATGTCACACTTCCCGTTACAAATGTGTCTTGCGAAATAAGCAAAAGTGCAAAATCGAAAAAAAAAGAAGAAAAGAGTTTTTCAAATCCATTTATAATTGAGGAGGTTAGAAATCTTAACTACATTTATTAATTGATAGAACTTATTAATCAATATTTATGTGTGGTTTTCACCAGGTGTCGCCGAAAGCTTTGAAATATGAGATATCAGAACGAACGAAAAAGCTAGCCGCTCCGAGAATTATACCTGTCTATGATTAGTTACAACTATCAGCCGATCACAACAAACTCATGCTGACTTCAATATCAACTGCCACTCAACACCATCATTCGACATGAGAAAAAAATTAAAAAGATGTTGGTAGTATCTTCAGAACGTCCGAAGTCCTTGCAAAGAATACTGAAAAGCATTTTACTATTTGGATTTGCTGTCTCAAGCCCACCTGACGGACGGACGGACTAGACGGCCCCCGAAAAAAAGAAATTGGTGACTACATTTTTTTAAGTCCCATAAATAATTACTATAAAGGGTCAGTTATACCAAAAATATCTCGCCCCAGTAGACTAAAAATGACTCGTAAACAGTACTTACGTGTGATAATCGCATTTCAAATGGCTAAAATCGCGTCGTCTGCCAAATATAACAGTGTGAACAAAACGTATTTCGAGTTATAAACTTCAGTTGATGGACGAGAAACTTTCCGCGTGTGATGAACCAATCAAATGAAGATTGAAGTCAATCAGTAAGTGAAGTAGTTGAAGTCCTGTAAAATTATGTTGTGTATCCAGACGTTTATCACACATTTATAATATTAATAGCTGTATAACTTATATATTTACTTTTCCCAATCGGATTATATCTTAATACATAAATACAGAACAAAAGAAATGTAACTTTATATGTTGTTTAATTTAATTTCATTGTCATAAATAGACCACAGGCAAAATAAAAAAAAGAATAGGGCAAGCTTCAATTTAAGGTTTACAATAATAGCTCTAAGGCTGAACTGAGTATGATTGATTATTTTAATTCCGTAAATAAAAGAGCTTGGCCAGAATGGGCGAATGCGCGATTCTCTCGAAATCATTCGCGCGTTAGCGAGATACCAGGCGCCAGTCATAGATAATAATACATCGCATTCACAAGAACGCGAATCGAAAATTCCACGCGTAAATTGCGTATATTTCGCCAGACTCTCGACTCGCACTTATTGCGAACGAGTCAAGATACTAGAGACGCCTTGCCCCATAGCGAACGTAATCGCTTCATTTCTTCACTTTTTGTCATTCTCGTTAGTCGAGCGCGCAATCGTGTACGCTCCTGAGAACGTGCGATAGATTTGCTGTGTAAGGGGCGAATTCGTCCTTTCTGGACAAGCTCTACTTGTTAGGTTAGGTTAGACCCCACATTAGGCGTGTTCATTCCTCGGACGTGTGAGTAGCGCGGGCGCCGCGTGAGCGTCGCGTTGTTATTCCTTCGCCTGCTATCGCGGCGGCGGCTACTAAAAGTTCACTGAATGTTGCCCTCGGCATTCGTAAATAATCATAAAAATGCTCCCTGCTCACACGCTACACGGCGTCAACACACAACGCGATTGCGGCGCTTGCTTCGCTCACACGCCCGAGGAACGCGCTCGCTTCGCTCACACGCCCGAGGAACGCGCTCGCTTCGCTCACACGCCCGAGGAACGCGCACGCCTAATGTGGGGGACGCCTTACGATCGCAAATCATATTTTAATCAATATATGACCTGCAAAATAGGTCTTAAAACTTACATTTATTACTAAACTGCTACCGCATATTGTCGGTGATGTTATGTTTTTTTTTTTTTTAATTGTGGTTACAAACTTTTGGAAGTGCAAAAATTGAGATAAATAAAAAACAGCAGCGTATATGGTACCTGAGTGTGGGGTAAGCAAAATAGTCTCGTTCACAAATAAAAGGCACAAAATAGTTATACATAATGAGTTTATTTACATTGTCCAACACAATTTATCTACATAAATAGTTCATAAAAAATGAATACTGAAGGTATTATTATTAACTATCATTCACAGATCGTTTATCTACAAAATAAAATAAGTAAAAATAAATAGTTGAATCTTAAACTTATATTGATTTATGGCGCACGTGTGACGTGTGCTAGGTGACTAACTTCTATATCTCTAGTTGGATGATTATGTGAGATAATGGATGACAGCGTTGGTGAAGTCTTTGGTTGTGGACTGTCCTCCGAGGTCCTTTGTCCTCACTTTGCCGTCTGTCAATACCCTGGAATCGAAAAGGTTGTGCTGTATTGTATGATGTATCTATATACACAAGGGGGCGCCTAAACTAGTGCGCCTCGCCTTCAGGTGGGATTGCAATCAAGCACTAGTTTGTATCAATTAAAAAAAAAAGGTTTGTTTTTCGTCGTGTTGGTCTCAGCAAACCCTATAATTTAATAACTATATTATTTGAGTCCATAAAAATAATTGGTCTATTATATTTGGGAGTCCGCCATGTTGGATTTAGAGTGACGTCACTTAGTTAACCGTGCGTTGTCATCTAAACCAAACCTGTGTAGGGACGTTCTTCTTTTCTATCGACAATCGATCAGCAGAAAAAAGTGCGATGGGGGCGAGTTTTCTCCACTTTGTCGCGTAAATTGAAGTGAATTGGGTACTTGTCTCATTTATATATTATTGGTATCAAAACATAATTTTATCCTAAATCGCGAATAGAAAGACTTTTTATATCCGTTCAAATTTAAGTGTTATTTTTTTTTATTATTATTGATAGGCTCGCGTCTGACCACTATCTCACCTGATGGTAAGCGATGATGTGGCTGACGACGGAGTGCGCTTGCCTTGAAGTAACCTTTTCACTTTTGACTTTAAAGACCCCTAGGTTGTTTGTAGCTATCAGCAAACACAGACTCCGGCAGGGAATTCCACTCCTTAGCTGTACACATAATGTGTTTCCAAAACGCTTTGTACGTATGGGTGGGATGTCCACCATGTACCAATGGCGCAACGCCGTACGTCTAGTGGTCCGATGATGGAACGTACTTGGCGGAATTAAATTGTGCAATTGTAACGCACAATCCAAGAAACGTAATCGATAGAAAACCGACAGGCTCAAGGCTTAGGAGTTTTGACTCGAGAAGTGCATCATCACCGATGATCGTCTTGGCTCACTTCTAAATCGACTCCAGGGCATCAAGCTGGTATTTAGCAGACACATCCCAAAGATGAGAGCAGTATTCCATACAAGATCTTAGATGTTAGAAAACTTTCAAATCTAGTGGAAGGGGAAACTGTCAAGTTACGGGTAAAGGATGCTCAAACTACAATGTGACGTCACTGCAATTTACGCGCATAGAAAAGACATAGCCAGATGTTCCCACCACACGTCCACTTTTCCTCACATAAATATTTGAAATGCTAATTGCTGCTTCATTTTTATTTTAATGAATTTTGATATGGTTTTCAGAAAAAAAAAAAATATTTTGAGTGTTGTAACAAAATATTGTACATTTACGATATTTACATTATTTTTCGAGGGGACAAGCGATTGTCGATAGAAAACCATCCAGTACGCAAATTTTCTAAAAACGTTCGAGTTCAGCGCCATCTAGCGAGAACATTGCCCTGCTCGAGAACATAGTTTTCACCTTAATCTAAATGTATTGAGGTTTTGTCTCAAAATGACTTTTTTTTTCATATCCTTTTTTCAAATATATATTTTCAACCTTAACAACTGACATTATTTTTTCAACAAACTACTTACTTATTAATGGCATTCTTAATCATCCGTGAGTAGGGATGCAGGTTGATGTGTGCGAGCAGGTTGGCGGAGCACAGCAGCATGGCTATCGGGTTGGCTATGTTCTTGCCCACCGCGCCCGAGAATATGTGCCGAGCTCCCTGCAGACGCACAAAATACACTTATTTGACACATTAAGAAGGTGAAGCTGGTTTAGTAAGGTATCCAGTCACAGTACCTATGTTACAGTAACATTACGTGCTATATATAACTGACCTGCTCGAACACGGCGCACTCAGCGCTGTAGGAAGCCCCGGCGACCACTCCTGCGCCTCCCACCAGTCCACTGGCGAGGTTATCTACTGTGTAACAGTAACATTACGTGCTACATATAACTGACCTGCTCGAACACGGCGCACTCAGCGCTGTAGGAAGCCCCGGTGACCACTCCTGCGCCTCCCACGAGTCCACTGGCGAGGTTATCTACTGTGTAACAGTAACATTACGTGCTACATATAACTGACCTGCTCGAACACGGCGCACTCAGCGCTGTAGGAAGCCCCGGTGACCACTCCTGCGCCTCCCACGAGTCCACTGGCGAGGTTATCTACTGTGTAACAGTAACATTACGTGCTACATATAACTGACCTGCTCGAACACGGCGCACTCAGCGCTGTAGGAAGCCCCGGTGACCACTCCTGCGCCTCCCACGAGTCCACTGGCGAGGTTATCTACTGTGTAACAGTAACATTACGTGCTACATATAACTGACCTGCTCGAACACGGCGCACTCAGCGCTGTAGGAAGCCCCGGCGACCACTCCTGCGCCTCCCACCAGTCCACTGGCGAGGTTATCTACTGTGTAACAGTAACATTACGTGCTACATATAACTGACCTGCTCGAACACGGCGCACTCGGATCCGCTCCGTTGCCTTGGTAGGACGTGCGCGCTACCATACTCGCTCGGACCGCCCTCTAGTCGGCCTAACCCTGTGTTGTCGTGAGTGTAAGCTTAGGCGAGCACTTACGGGAGCACTGGGGGAAGCCGCCTCAGTTTTAATCCCAGTTTTATTACTGTCGCGGTCGCGTTGGCAACGTGCCACTGTTTTAATCTTTTTATTCTTTTATTATTTTAAATTTGATTTTTATTCTTCGGGATGCCGAGGAAGAAGACAGGTGTTCGTAGCTCCCTAGAGCCCGACACTAGCCTGCCTCTGGATAGCCAGATGGGAGGTCGGACGACGTCGCTTCCGTACCTCGGGAGTTCGATACCCGGCCCCCCGCCCGCCGCTCCAGCCCTAGAAGGGAAGAAGCACCCTGCCGGCTCACCGACGTCGCCGGCGACTGCGCGCGTTTCGCCGTCGCCGTCGTCGGGCCGCCAGCCAGCCGTCCCGATTCGCCCGCCGGCCTTTCGCCCCGTGCCTATCCAGGCCCCGGGTCCAGCAGCGTCAAGCAGCCGTGCGCAAGCCGTACGTCTCGCCACCTCCTCGACGCGCTCCGTTGCGCCGAGAACCCGTACTATGGAGCCACCGGCGCGGCCGGTGGCGCCACCTACAGTCCGCGCCGGTAAACCCGCGCGCCCCGAGGCGCACTACGCGACTCGCCCCGCTACCACTGTGCCCAGTGTCGCCGCCCGCGTTCCTGTGCGCCAACCAGTGTTGGCTTCTCCCGCTCCACTACCTGCGCGCCCGGGAACCAGCAGAAGAAGCGACGCAGCCGCCCAAATTGTTGCGTCAGCACGCCGCACAACATCGCCCGCTCCCCGCCGCTTGCTGACGGACTCGGCAAGAGGAAGATTGGACGCGCCCATCTTTTCTCCCACCCCGCCCCGGGTCTCCGCCCGGGACTCCCCCGCCGTGCTGTCCGCGTGCTCGTCCCGACAGGGCTCGGACATGTCGGCTTACTCCGGGGACTCCTGCGCCGGGATCGAAGACGTGTCGCTAGACACGCCCTCCCGATCCGAGTTTAGGGACGGAGAGTACCCGGCCCCACCCGTTGAATCCTTGGGCTTTGGCTTCGAGTTCCAGCTCGACACCAGAGCCCAAAGAAGACCAAGAAGCCCAGATGACGACGCGTCCGAGGAGGCCAAACGGTACTGCCTCGACCCGCCCAGCACCTATGCCGACAAGGTGCGCTCCCCGCCCCCTCCGCCCACAGTTCAAGAGAGCAGAGGAGAGCCAACGTCTGCGGGCCCACCCCCCGCAAGTCAAAAGAAGAATCCCTCCCGCTACCCTCCGCTGGTGGTGGAGAGGCTACCTGACTGGGCCGCCCACTTTAGGGCGCTGAACGACCTCCTGGGCCGCCCCCCGAATGCCCGCCCTTTCCAGGGCGGCATTCGATTCCTCCCGGAATCCGCGGAGGAATACAGGGTGGTACAGAGGTACCTAGGCGACCAAGAGAGGGAGACCGGCCTGGCTTGGTGTGCGTACTCCCTACCCGCGGAGCGGAGCCTCAAGGTGGCCATCCGTGGCCTACCAGCGGACACGGAGCCGGCCGAGATTGAGGAGGAGCTCAGGCGGCTGGAATTTGAGCCGGAGTACGTGCGCAACATAAAGGCGCGCGGTGGGAGACCCGGCTGCATCTTTCACGCCGTGCTGAAAAGGACGCCCGGGATCTTCAAGATCTACGACATCACGCAGTTCCTGCTCATGCGTGGTGTCAAGATCGAGGCGTGGAGGGGCAGGCGCGGGCCTGCGCAGTGCCACCGGTGCCAACAGTTTAGGCACAGTTCGCACCGGTGCCACCGCCCGCTGGCCTGCGTGAGATGCGGGGAGAGCCACGCCGCGAAGGATTGCCCACGCCCCAGGGAGGAGCCGGCCACCTGCGCCAACTGCGGAGGTGACCACCCAGCGTGTCACAGAAGATGCCCCGTCTTCATCGAAGAGGCACAGAAGAGGAGAGTGGGCACGGTCGCTATCTCCCGGCGACCAAACCCGCCCACCAAATCCACCCGTGGGCCCGTGGCGGCCGACGCCTCTGAAGCGCCCAGCGCCTCATTGATGGCGGCGGCCAACGACCCCACGAATAGGAGAGATGTCCCCCCAACACGGAGGAAGAAGAGAGGTGGGAGGAAGGGGAAGAAGCCCCTCCCCCCCCCACAACCAAGGATGCGGACTCTGCCCCACTTTCGGTGCAGTCGTCGCGCCCCCCCCCCCACTGCCGAGACCGAAGCCCCCAAGAGGGCGCAACGCCCGGCCAAGACAGCCACCGCCCCCCGGGCGGCCCACCAGGAGGCCAAAGTTCCCGACGCCGCGCCCGCCCAGCAGCGACAGGAGCTCTCCCTAGAAGAGCGGAGGATTCTGTTCGCCTTCATTCAGGAGCTCACGGAATGCATCCAAATGAAGCGCCGTCAGGGTGAAGGGGACCCGACGGAGCTCATTATTACAGGGATGGCCCACCTGACCAACCTCCACTACGGGGGAAAGTGATGGCGGGTAAGTCAAATCACCCGACGCCTGAGTGAGCCGCTTACACCTACACACGGCTCACTCAATCAATAATACTCCACACTCATAACATGCACCCGGTGAACGTCGCGTGCTAAGTTAATATAGGCGCGACGCTAACCTAATTCATACATACACGACTCCACACTCAATATACTCACGCATTTGGACGCGCGGGGCGGATCGCGCGTTCCAAATTGCCCCCATGGGCGGTGTTACACAGCACCCATACCGCCCACACACTCACTACGCCCCTTAGTCTGAAGCGCAACCGGCTAGCTCTGGAAACGTGACAGACGGGGGTTTACATCCACAGTAGGCAGCGCCACCAAAGTCTTCACCTCTGTCGCTGGTCGCCGCCCGCCGGGCCTCCTCCGGGCAACCGGAGGTCTCACCCGGCGGCGACGGACCGCCGAGGTGGCGTGAAAAAGCGGCACTGTGACTGCACAGTGCCGCGGCGCTTCCCACTGTACAAACATCAGCTACACATAGACAAGCAGCGCGTGCGCGCTTGTCATGGCCACGGCCTATATGGCCACCATAACGATGTGCCCGTCGTTACGGGCACCTAACCCGCAACCGCGGGACAAAGGCTATGCCTATAACCCGCCGGCCGCGCCCCCTTGCGGGGACGCAGCGACTTCCACGGAACGGCGCACTCAGCGCTGTAGGAAGCCCCGGCGACCACTCCTGCGCCTCCCACCAGTCCACTGGCGAGGTTATCTACTGTGTAACAGTAACATTACGTGCTACATATAACTGACCTGCTCGAACACGGCGCACTCAGCGCTGTAGGAAGCCCCGGTGACCACTCCTGCGCCTCCCACCAGTCCACTGGCGAGGTTATCTACTGTGTAACAGTAACATTACGTGCTACATATAACTGACCTGCTCGAACACGGCGCACTCAGCGCTGTAGGAAGCCCCGGCGACCACTCCTGCGCCTCCCACCAGTCCACTGGCGAGGTTATCTACTGTGTAACAGTAACATTACGTGCTACATATAACTGACCTGCTCGAACACGGCGCACTCAGCGCTGTAGGAAGCCCCGGCGACCACTCCTGCGCCTCCCACGAGTCCACTGGCGAGGTTATCTACTAAGTAACATTACGTACTACATATAACTGACCTGCTCGAACACGGCGCACTCAGCGCTGTAGGAAGCCCCGGCGACCACTCCTGCGCCTCCCACCAGTCCACTGGCGATGTTATCTACTATGTAACAGTAACATTACGTGCTACATATAACTGACCTGCTCGAACACGGCGCACTCAGCGCTGTAGGAAGCCCCGGCGACCACTCCTGCGCCTCCCACCAGTCCACTGGCGATGTTATCTACTATGTAACAGTAACATTACGTGCTACATATAACTGACCTGCTCGAACACGGCGCACTCAGCGCTGTAGGAAGCCCCGGCGACCACTCCTGCGCCTCCCACCAGTCCACTGGCGATGTTATCTACTATGTAACAGTAACATTACGTGCTACATATAACTGACCTGCTCGAACACGGCGCACTCAGCGCTGTAGGAAGCCCCGGCGACCACTCCTGCGCCTCCCACCAGTCCACTGGCGATGTTATCTACTATGTAACAGTAACATTACGTGCTACATATAACTGACCTGCTCGAACACGGCGCACTCAGCGCTGTAGGAAGCCCCGGCGACCACTCCTGCGCCTCCCACCAGTCCACTGGCGAGGTTATCTACTATGTAACAGTAACATTACGTGCTACATATAACTGACCTGCTCGAACACGGCGCACTCAGCGCTGTAGGAAGCCCCGGCGACCACTCCTGCGCCTCCCACCAGTCCACTGGCGAGGTTGTCCACTATGTTACCATACAGGTTGGGTGTCACCATGACGTCGAATTGGTTGGGGTTGGACACCATTTGCATGGACGCATTGTCTACAATCATCTTTTCGAATTGGACACGGGGGTATAGTTTTGCCATCTGAAAACATTAAATATTGAGCTGGCGAGCAATTTTATTATGTAAATATCATTCATTCACTGAACTACAGTACGGCCGACGTATCTTGACGAGCCCGAACTTTGCACAGAAGGCTGCGGACGAACGTTTTTTAGGAACCAAATGGTGGCATGAGGCGACGTGCGCGGGGCGGAGGTCTAGGCGACGAGATTGACTCTATGTAAACACAATCGACCCTTTCAATCAAATATCGCAATCGATTTTAACGAATTGGAATTTATTAATTTTTGTTTTTATGAGATATTGAACGAAATAGATTTACAAACATAGTGAATGTTGTCGTTAGTAAACGAGATTTCGATTTTAATAAAGAAAAAACTAACAAAATTTTATTTTCTTGGTTGAAAAACATGATTTAGTTAAATATCAGTATTTTATAAACGACTACTAGAATAACGATTGTTTGAGAATATTTTAAACCTCCATAGAAAATTGAATATAAATATATTTCTATAACTTATTTCAATCGATTTGAAAAAAAAAATCGATTAACCAACACCCTCAGACACGCGTATTGGACGGGTCTACCTTTTATAGCAGAACTTTTTACGTCATAATATTGTTTTGCATAACAACGGATAGCATAAACTTCATTTCGCAGAAAATCATTTCGCATACACTCAGTTGTCATACATTCAAAACTCATAATTTTGTTAGTCAGAATCATCTTTAGGCATAATGTTTATATCCATAATAATTAAAAAGCAGAACCATCATATCGCAGAAAATTCACAGTCAGAATCGTTTTTTGGCATACATTTTATATCGATAGTGCAGCATGCATGTAGCATGCAAGCAGGCATGCAACATGCAGCATGCATGCAGCATGCAAGCAGGCATGCAACATGCAGCAGGCATGCAGCATGCAAGCAGGCATGCAACATGCAGCAAGCATTGTTTCTGTCACGGCTCCGGCGCTGCGGGGTTTGGGCGGCGCCACGCGAGCTTATCGTCACAGATGGTTTTAACGCTCACCACTTCGGCGGGCGGGCCTTCAAACCACCTGCTCCTCAGCTCGCGGGCCGCCCTACCCCTCCGCGCCTACGCGGGTTTAAATTACACTCTAGGGGTAAGGCAGACAAGACTGCGTAAAGTCGGTTTCGCAGCGATTCGTTTCTGTCACAAAATTTTGCAGCACAACGTATTGACTTTTTATGACACAAATTTAATTTAATATTGAAAATGCTACCAATACATGCTATATTTAGAACATTCTATGTCACTTTTGCAGACCATTCGATTTTAAATACATTGCACGTAGGTTATCTAACCATTCGACAGCATAAATTTACTTTATTTAAATTATCAGTTTTATTCCATATATTATAAGTTTTTGATGTTTTGAACACTAATTTTTACAAGAAGATACATCTATTTTAATTTTTGATGTTCAAATATGCACCCATACCAAATAATCGTATCTCTAAATAAATGTTATGTCAAACAAAATTATGCATAATATTAATTATGGCAAAGGTAATTATGCGAAACAAAATTCTGCCAAGATAAAAGTATGCCATTGTAAATTCGGACACGTAAATATTCTGCCAAACAAAAGTTATGCTAAATAATTTTTATGCCTTAAAAATATTCGATTAAATAAGATTATGCCATGTGAGTTATGCCAAATAAAAATCGGAGTATCAAGATTCTGCCAAATAGAAGGAACCCGTATTGGACATCCCTTTTCGGTAACTTCGTAAAGTTTCGTGCTTATTCGGCAATTTTCGGTACGCAGTAATATGTCTCACTCACTCATTAGCATTGGTGTTATTTTCGTGTCGCTGTCTCTGTCTTGAGCACAGGCGGTGATAAAAGTTTTCGTTGGTAGTTATTATTGTTTCTTTAATTCATAAGTCATTTTTGTTGCTTTCTGTCTCAAAGTTTTTTAATATTTATTTTATTTGTACTTGGTCCCTGTATTAGTAAAATTTTATTCGTATTTTGATTTAAAAAAAATAATGTCAATAACAGTTTTTTGCGAGTGTACATGCGCTAAAGTTCGCGGCGCCTATGTTTAGGCTCGCCAAATTACGTCGGCCGTTCTGTACTAAAGGTCGATTTTTAATCATATTCAGTGCCCCCTACCTCCTGTGTGTGTTATAATAAAACCCAATCTTGTCTCTCGATAATTGGGAAGTCGACTGAATTTTATTATTTCTTTACCCAAAATAAGTTAGAAACCTTTCAAATCTGGTGGAAGGGGAAACTGTCAAGTAACAGAAAAAGGATGCACAAACTTAAATGTCAAGTCACCGCCATTAGGTTTCGCGCGTAGAAAAGGGAGCGAGGTGGTCCACAATGCGCCCTTTCTTCGTCGTACAAATATTTTAAATACTAATTGCTAGCTGACCCTGCGAATTTCACACCGCCTAATAGTCAACGAATGATGGAATGATTGACTGGGATGAGACGAATGTATTTGATATTTTTTTTAGATTTTTTTTTTATAATTTTCCTTTATTTTAATAGTTATTCTGCTATTCTGGGTGGAGTCAAATTTAACAAAGCAAAAATCATTTAATCGGTCCAGCCGTTCTTGAGTTATAAATGATGTTACTAACACGACTGTGTTTTATGTTTAAATAGACTTTTTCAGAAAAAGATTCCTGTTCAATGTTATTTGTTGTTTAGTATAAAATATTGTACAAAAGTAAACACATGAAAGTACTCAATTAGTGTAAAAATTACGATTTAAATGTCCAACACTAACCTCTTCACAACTGCGCAGGAACAGTCCGTCTCCCAGCTTCATGATGTTAGCCTTGTGCACGGCGGTCACCTTTTTGCGGCCCATCTTGACCGCGTAGTCGAACGCGAACTTGGCGATACGCTCCGACTTGGCCGCTGTAATGATCTTCAAGCATTCTACGACACCTGAAATAAAATTGGAAGTAGTAGAAATTGATGTTTTGGTATCAGTTGGTCTCGTTTTCTGCTTTTAATCGGTTTGATAGTTAAAAGAGTCGGGTGTTTTTGTTTTATGGTTTCCTAACACTGAATTTTCAAATTAAAGTTATTGAGCAAGTTATATGGCAAAGTAGGTACCTATAGGACTGACATAATGCCCAAAATGGTAAAACCTTTACGTTGGTGCTGTTTGTCAACATTAAAAACCATTATATAACGATAGCAGCATTTTTTTTTTTAGATTGGCCAATCATCTTATGACAAATCGCGCTCTTGGGCGGTGCGAGAGATAGTGTCAGACTTTTACTGACTAAAAACCCACTCCTGTTCCTTCTTTGCCGTCGGCCCAGGGCCCCGGGTTTCGTTTTCACACTACCCATGGCCCCAGTAGGCTTCGACCCTGCTGGGCCCCTACGATTTGCTGACATCTCCCTGAGGCGCGCGTGGAAAACGATAGCAGGTAAGAATATACAGTTCAATGACAAAGTCATATATCTCGAGAACAAACAAAACACCTTCCAATTATCATGCTTGCCATATTTGAGGTTTTTAAAAATAGATTACTTGGTTTTGTTTGTTGAACAATACACAATTCTTGGAACATTTGTAGTCTGACTTAGATTCTGTTAAACTTACAGAAAGATGAGATTGACAAAGTGGCCTTAATAATTAAAGCAAAAAAAATATACAAGCTTTAACTAAATCAGAATTTTTAATGCTCACCTGGTACGCTCTCATGCTCGAGCGCGGAGTACTCTCCCTCGGTTTGCTCTCTGATGATGATGCAGTCAACGTCGCGATGACGACTCTTGACGTTGGGCAGCGACTTGACGTGGACGACGTTAGCGTACAAGTCCAGCGCGTTACGGAGCTTCATGTTCAGAGTTTGAAGCTCGCCCGTGTGTGAGAAGTCAGGGGTAGCGAGAATGCCCTAGAAAAAAAAACAAGGCAAGTGCGAGTCGGACTCTCGGTAAATAGTTCAATTCCCAAATGGAGTCTCGATGATTTTTCCGAATCGCAAAAAATTAATTATTTTGTTGTGACATAATAACAAATTTACTGTTTTCAGATTTATTCTTATACCTGTGCTATAAGACCTTGCTTTATGCCAAATTTCAAGATTCTGAGTCATTGGGAAGTACCCTATGAATTTTGATTCCCTTGAGAGTATCGAAATATACGTTTTTAGCGACATAAACAGATGTATCATTTTTTTACTTAACCTAGAAGTTTGATTTTTTCACAACTTCAAGTCCGTAGACCTGAGTAATATGGTTTTAATTTCAACTTGATAACTCCACGCGTTCCCGAGATAAAGGGTTTTGACAGACAGACTGATAAGGACAACCGAAGGATAAGGGTTCCGTTTTTTCTTTTTGAGTTACGGAACCCAAAAAATGAATTTTGCAAGGTGTTCTATTTACTCTTATTCCACGAAATACTTAAGCTCCGATCAGACCGAAGAGCATTCTACGCGAGAATTGACCAAATTCGACGCATGCTGTTGTGTGTCGTGTCTAGCGCAGAGTTCGCCTTAGGCCTACTGCCCACAGACGTGTATTCGTCATTATACGCTTGGTGTGAAGCTTACGTATAAAACTATGAAAATCTGTCGACGGAGCAACAACGTCGTGCCGTCGTGTCGTGTACAGTACGTACGAGTCTGTAGACAGTAGGCCTTAGTCTCCAGCCCCCCTAGCCAAGTTACAACCGTTTCGTTTCGATTCTCGACGAAAAGAGAATCGAAACGAAACGTTTGTAACTTGGCTAGGGGGGCAGTTTGTTGATTGGCAAATATTTTGACTATGGCATGTGGTATTCACGGAGAGTTCGTGCCGATAAGAGACAATATATTTATTTTATTTTTGAAAAGATAATATATTATCAACAACTTATCAGAATATCATGGATAAGCCATTTTTCCAAAAAGTAATTCCAAATATTGTTAATGTTGGTAGTGATATTATTACTACTCAATTCAAAATTTAAAGGAAGGTATCAAAACTAAATTAATTTATTATTTATCTGTTGAATAATAAAAACAATCGAATTCCGATCGAAGCACCAATTCCGAAAGTATTCAGTCCATATTAATATATACGTTTCGGATCAATGACCCCAATTCAATTTACCTATTCCGATCACTGCTCATAAATACTACAGTGAATATAATATATTACCTTGATACAGCATTTGTTCCTAGTGATGGAGTTGACGACATCTTCTAGCGGAGCGCTTAATGTAGGATTTACTTCGGAAAAGAAGAACGACTCGAAGTCGACTGGGATGTCTGCCGCCTGCCATAAAAAAATATATTATTAACAATACTCTTAACACTTTGAATATAATAAAGTAAATAATAAGAACTGAATACAGGTTATGAATACATTGTTGTTGATTCGAGAGCATTTGATGTTTAACTCAGGTATAGAGATATAGTAGGTTTTGATAGAAGTGGAGAAAGTTTGTCATTGCGACAGAGGTGGAATTCGCACGAGCCGTAGGCGAGTGTGTATGGAGCCGAGTGCTGCAGTGACAAATTTCCACGTGTATCAAACGATGGTTTTCGATACACTTACGAAGATATAAATAAATGGGGGTTGACGCGCGACTCAAGGTGGTCGCTTTATCCGCACTAGTGCGAACAACAGTAAATTAGCGTGCCTAAAAGCGGTAGGGATAATAACGAGTTTCCGAGTAAGTGTATAGAAAATAGCTTATTTCTCGAAGGCTGATTGAAATTTAGGATACCAATTTTAGCCAAGTAGAAGGCAACTACGGGGCTATTTTTACAAATTTTTCGACGGAATACGCTGTAGCGATATCTATGGCGTCACATAAGAACTAATCCTGCATCGCGCAATTAAAGTTCTCCGCGCGATTGGAACATATAGACCGGCCCGAAATCATCTATCGGGCAGTTGCCCACCAGACATAACACCCGTCTGGTCAGAGGATTCTCCCCATTTCAACTTTTGGTTTGCTAGGCTTTACTCTCTGTTCCGCCTACCTCCAAAACGCATTATAGCAACCCATACCAAATTATTTATTATTTACCTTAGAAATTAAGACTTATCTAGTCTTTTAGTACTTACATATACTGCATAGTACTTGTTTGATTGTCTGAGGGCGGCGTGGGAGAACCGCATCGGGGTGCAGACGTCTATCAGCAAATGATTGACTAAGTTCTCGCGTTGCGTCATCACATCCTTATTAGTTAAGTGGCCAATCATTATCATTTCAGCCAAAAAACGTTCACTGCTTTGACATAGGTTTACCCGAGTTGTCGCCACGGTGACCGGCCCTGTACGTCTCGCATTCTTCGAATTCCCGCGACCCTCACCAGGTCGTCGGTCTACCTTGTCGGAGGCCTTCCAACGCTGCGTCTTCCGGTACGTGGCCTACAATAATTATTGGATCGACAAGATTCGTATCAAGACTCTTACCTTGAAGACTTCCTGTACGGAGTATACAAGCTCAGGACCAACTCCATCGCCGGGGATCAATGTGCACTTGATGCGGCCCTCCGTTGAACTCGATTGCTACACATACAATTTACATATTATAGCACTTATTATTATTGTGTTACAGTTCATATTGATCTACGCTGAGTTTACAGAGCGGGCCTAGAAAAACCTAACCTTCTTTGAGGACGGTGTAAAGAGAGTTCTGCGGTCACATTTAACTTTCGCTGGCCCTGTCTAACCAGGATAAAGGTCATGTTTTTGAATGTTATAATATGAGATATAACCTCTTATTATATCTTATCGTCCATTTAATGCCTGTTTCATGTTGTTTTCAATCAGTTTGAAGAGTTATCCTATTATCTCATTAAGTACGTATTTAACCTAAGCACTTCATGATTTCTGTTTATGTAGATTCAGTATGTGTTTCTATATTATACAATTCGTTTTTCCACATTTTATGACAAACTCGTTATCTAAAAAAATACTTATTTTTAAGTGGGAAGTCATCAAATGAATTCTCCCGCTCTGGGTGGTGCGAGAGGGAGTGTCAGACTGACTGATTAAAACCCAAAGTGTTCTTTCTGTTGCCTTTTGCAAGGGCCACGGTAGCCCTGCGGCAGCGTCAATCATGCTGATATTTCTTTGAGACGTGCGGGCTTGGTGCTTGCCGGGCGGCTGGACAGCGCGCCGCCACCCATTGTTCGCCAATCGCAAGGCTACATCCTGCAACTTCCGACGTCTCCGAGGGCTGCGATGTGACAGGTCTCGCCGCCGCACAATGGTTATCCAGGCGATTCTTTCTGCCGAATCCGAAACCCAGGAATCTCCCGAAACAACCGTATCCGATGAGGACCTACGTCAGGTGGAAAGTGAGGACGCCGTGACGCCTCTGTCGACGAGACCAGCCTTACTGCCGCGATACGCGTGCCCAGCAGCGGGTAGCGACAGTTGCTGTCGATGTTTCCATACTGACTTATAAATTACCTTAGTTGTCTTAAGTGGTTTTAAAAAAAAAAACTAATGAATTTACTAAGAAATTAAGCAGAAGTTAATTCTTGTATAATTATGAATCTATACCTACTTTTTTTCTATTAATATAATATAATCTATTATACTTTATACAATGTCAAATTAAACTAGCTAGCGAAACTGCACAGACGCATTTATTCCGAAATTCTCTTTTTAGTTAGACTAACAAACTCCATAATTCAAGTAGCGGATGTTAGAGAATAATAGGTAGGCTGTAGTGGGATTAGGCTGTCCATGTCGCATGAATGCACTCGGGGCGATAGTCGAAAATCGTGACCCACTGGACGCCTCAGGAAGGACGTGGTGGCCCGTGGCAAAGTTGTTGTTTTTACGATAACGCGACCGGAACGTTTACTGCGTTTGTCTCTCTGATTCGTTAAAAGCTTGGAGCGGGCCAATCGGAGAGCCGACCGTCATAAACGTGTCGAATGTAAAACAAACTCGCACTAGCCACTCTGATCACGTTTTTGGTTTCAGCTTGCTCTGAGATGGTACAAGCGGCCCAGCAGAGGGACACAAATTAGTTTAGAAAAAAAAACTATATGACATCATTGCATATAATAAGTAAGACTCATTTTATAGTTAATGTGTCATGTGTCACGCGCAGGACAGAGATTTGAAAGGAAAAAAGGGGCGCCTTTGCCTAAAAATTAGCATAGGAAAGAAAAAAACAAACTACGACATCATTGCAAGTATAAGTCTCATTTGTCACAGTCGCGTGACGCAGTAACTGTATGTTAACATAAATAATAATTAACACGAGTATGAAACAATCGCTAAGATTTACAGCCACCGATGCTTCCGATAACACTGTGGGGATAGGTGGCAAGGTCAAACGGTTGTAGACTTGACACTTATCACTGCATGTCGAAATGTTGAGGATAAATAGCTCGTACTCTTTGATAAATAATAATATTTGTTATGTATTTTCTGACTTATAAAATTAAATATTGATTATTATACCATTATCAGGCTAGGATGGTGCGGGTGACAGCTGTCGGATTCATACAATCTAGCTAACTATCCTTTTCTCTCATCTTATGGTGCGTTTACACGTGGGTCCAGCCTCGGCCAATCGCCATTGTTTAAACGGAGTTTCCTCGTTTACACAATGGCTAAATATGTCGATTGGCCGAGGCTGGCCCCACGTCTAAACGGGGCATTAAAGATGCATATTTTCGTCTTGCTATCATCCTACCCGTGCTGTGTAAAAAAGACCTTAGTGTTGTGTGGCAGGGTCGCGGCAGACCACGACGGAGATGGCGGGACGAACTAGACAAATTTGGCCGGAACTGGCAGGATTAAGCGCGATCCTCCAAAAGATAGAAGGAGTGGAGGGAGGCCTTAGTACAGGAGCCGGGCAGAACAGGCTCACAAAGAAAAGTATTTATTTAGACAGATAAATTTTCTTCTTTACAATATTATAAAACAAAGTCGCTTTTCGCGTCTGTCTGTTTATCCGCTAAATCCTCCTAAACCACACAACAGATTTTGATGCCGTTTTTACTAAAGGAACACGCAATAAATTTTAATTTATTAGCCATTTGAAGTACATACCTATTTTATCATCATATCATCATCATCATATTTAAAATCGATACCTCCCAAGCCATCGAAATATAAACGCCACATGAAGATCAAATTACTTACACATCTGCAGTTAATATTTTCGTAACTTACCTCATTTTACAATAACTAGAACTTACTGAACAGCCTAGCCTTGTCTGAACACTGTCAGGTTTTCTTCCAGTGTACCTAGATTCAACTAAACATCAGTGCATTTTATTTGACACAGCAGTGAACATATACACTACCAGTTATGTTTAATGACCCAGGGTTATAGTTAACAATGTATTGGACAACACATAGGCACTGTGGTTGCATGCTACACATAAATGCGAATCTGTACACTTTTAACTGCCATGTATTTCTCCTTACCTTTGTTTGGTTTTGGTTAAAATCTAAGCTTAAAAAGAAACCCTAACCCAATTTTACAACCGAAATCATTTTAAATGAACCAGCATCTGGTTTTGACATGCATTTTTTCAATAATTTTGTATCTGCAGTTAAAGGATGTTTTAAATAATTATAACATTTAACATAGTTAGGTATCAAAATCATGCTACATACATGACCATCCTATTCTCTAAACATTTGTGCCAATATTATGGAATCCAAGGTATGAAGATGTTTATGTACAGAAACTGTACGAATTTTGTGTTTAAATTTGGAATGTTAATATTTTAAAGAAAGAATTTCAAATAACAAAAAAATTATAATTTTGAATTTGGAACAAGGTTTAGACGTTTTTATTGCTATTCCTAAAGAATTTATGTCAAACCTTAATAACCAATAAATAAATAAAAAATAAATTAATCTTCCTTGAATTGATTTAACCGAAACTAAGAAAAAAAAACCAAAACTTGATTAATTTTATTTTGAATTTGGAATTCTTAAAAATAAATAGAGAAGGTTTTTTGACTATTTTAAAAAAGAATAGAATGGTATTATTAAAACAAAAAAAATCAAAAACACGGGAGTGGGTGCATGCATTATTGTAATAAACATATCTTACGGATCATCTGAAGTCTTACAAGGAACCATACTATAACTTAAAAAAAAGTATAATACTTGTGATTTACAATATAATAATAATTCATTGTTTTATAATAATAATTCATAAAAAATAATTTAGATACCATACCAAAAGTGCCAATTAAAACTTAAAAAAAATTGGTATAGTTAATGTGAAAATTTTGAATAAGACCTAAAGAGTTGATAAACAAACCTATAGGTAATGAAGCAAGTAGTAATTATAGACAAATTTTTATTTGTCTGCAATACCAGGAGCTATTTTGTAAATCAGAGATATGAGTATTATGGTGGAAAGCTCCTCATCCACAATTGAAAATGGCTTCTGGGCAGAGGATTCTGCCCAGAAGTGTGTTGTATCTGGCAGGCAACTATTCAACTGTTGATTATGGGTTTCTTATAATTACGTTAATCACGCAGACACTTCTTGCTTGCAAAACGTAGCATTTACGAGATACTCATATCAATTCCTTGTACACTGACCGCCCCAAATCTATCTCTTTTCTTTCAGTCCATCCTAAGGTTGTCTGTAAGAGATTGCCCTGTGTGATAGGTCACCCATTGTACACTTAGTTTTTACAAATGTTTATCCTGTCCACATTATGAGGTATACAATAAAGTATATAATAAATAATTCCTGTGATATTATTAAAGCTGCCACATAACAGAACTTTTCTCTCATTTTTTTACTTGCTTCATTACTCATAGATATTAAGGTATTAGTGGACAGTTAGTATGCTCACCAGCGTGCTGATACCATGTGGAGCGTAACATACGTTTTTGTCTGCATTTACCGAGGTGGTGTGGACGCCTTTGTTTGCATGAACCAAATAGGATCCCTGGGGAAAATTTTCAAATTTATATTATTTTTGCAGCTTAGACTAAAGCCAAATTACTGTCATAATAAATAATCTGGAAATGTTTAATTTACAAATCTTAGCCAGTTAAACTTGTTTATAATTTGGAAGATATTTTTACTGGTGCCAGAATAAACATTAAATCAACAACCATGCAGAACTAAGTTAATAGGTACAAGTTTCATTAGGTGTTAGGTTCAATTTTAATCAAAAAAATTAAACGCATATTAAATTGCGGTTTCAAGTAGATATTATTAGACGAGATCACGTGAGAAGCCTCAGGGAAAATAAAATATTGAAAGCACATTTCATAACAGTAAACTAGTAACAACATGATAATGTTACGATGTCCGCCAGTTTAGGTAAAACATAAGTGATAATAAACAATATCCGCGAAACGGTTATTCATAACACAGAAGTTACGAAACAGCCAGGGTACGACATTGGCAATTAATAATTGTTTTAAAATCAGTCAAAGTTTGTACTGTACCTGCATCAGGGTACGGCACACATTCCTAGTGAGAAGCGACATTCTCAATTTATTCCAAAAAACCTTTTGACAAGGGTTGAATTTATATATTTTATAATTATTTTTGGATCAAAATCCTGCTAGAATAAGACGTAACCTAACCTATCACACGTTCGGTTTCACGGCAAATGACAGCTCTACAATTTACTCATTTACTGAACGTACATTATTAAAATTTTTGGTTAAAATCATAGCAATTTAAAGTCCAAATTGTTTTGTTTAAAGTACTGAATAATAGTTTTATTTATTAGAATTAATTACACATGTTCAAAATAAATATAATACTTGGCTGAAGTTAATTTTACTAGCGTGGAACAAAACGTACTAAGGAAACCATACCAAAAAGTTGCAAGGTTAGAAAATCTTTTTGTGTATGGGAGATTATAATAGAAAAAAATAAAGTAATTAATTACGAGTACAAAAATTAGGTGCGAAGACATCAGTTTCAAAACTATTTTAATATGTAGTATTATACAAATTCAAAAAAATATTTTAAGTTCAATAGTAAAGAAAGAAAATTAATAAAATAAGTAGAATCTAAGAAAGGAAATGGAACACTGGTAACTCTCTCTTGAATTATCGAACCAATGCCAAGTGCGAGCGAATTGATTTTTACGTCACCATCTAAGTAGCTGTCACGGCGCAACATTTGAACTTTACGTCTTGAAAATTAAGTAATTTCGGCAAAATAGTGATACAGGATGGATGTGACGACTTCGTCGTATATTTGAATTATTTTGTAAGCCTTTGGATATCGTGATTTTAATATCGGTCCCATTTTTAATCTGCTAAGTCAAAGTTAAGAGGTGGCACAAGTGTGAAATCGGTAAGAGTATTTTTTTTAATGAAAAATATTATTTTATTGTTAAACATACACGAATTACTCAAAGAATAAGGGTAATTTTAGGTTCATGGTGTCATCTTATGCAAGCATTATAGCGGATAGATGCTTAGTTATTTTAATTCATAAAATTGTTGTATCCGTGATCTCAGAGCTAAGATATAATGATTTGATAAAATTATTACTGATGAACCTCTCTGTAACAATGATAATATTCTCCGCTTTATTCGAAGAACAGATACTTGTTAAATTGTTGATAAGAAGCCATAGGTCGGTCTTATTGATTACCTATTACGTTTAAAGTTGTTTCAATGTTATATCCGTTTTCCATTTAGATTTACATACAAAAGAGTAAAAGACATTTAACCCAATTTTTTCTTTGAATTTGAATGCAATAACAAGTTTATTTTTTTTTTGAAAGATCGACCCCGATTGCGTCGCAGTGAAAGTTACAAATTGCGACGTCTAAATCGATAAAATATTCATTAATTAACAGTCGTGTTAGAATGAATACATACCTATAATAATAGTAAGTTAGTATCTAACGTATGGCAGTTTAGTTACGTTTGGCAATTATTTAATTTTCTCCGTTTTTGATTTTAAAACTGATTGCATACCATATCTACAATCCAGTCCATCCCATCTACAATCCAATCTTTGATAGAAGTTTATCTACTTTGATTTGTAATATCACGTTGATACGTTATCAAGGATTTTATTCATAACTCTACAATAAATGCCTAATATTTTTTTTTTGTTTTTGAATCTTATTTACACGAGGCCTAGGCTTGCTTTGGACGCAGAATAAGTAATAGTGCTTTGGACGACATCGATTACGTAATCGGATAATCAGAATCAGAATAATCAGAAAATGGGCATTCTGCGATTTCTTCTAGATATTCTGAATTTTGCTTTTTTTTGGTTCACATTATTGCTTTTGACTTGGATAGCAATCACGTTATTAAATATAATAAAGGTGGAAGTTTGTGTGTGTATTAAATTGTATATTTTATACTTCTTCACGCTCGAACGGCTGAACGGTCGATGTAACTTGGTACGCGGGTAGACCATGTCCTGGAGTAGCGCTACTTTAAATAATTACTTTACTATCCAGGATACTTTTTATCCAGGGAGTGTGTTCCCTTGGGATAATGTTCTACTATCACGCGGAAGACGCTGGCAGCAGCTGATGGTAAAATATTTTTCAAACTTCGGCATATTTTCTCTACATAAGGGGAAACAGACCCCGGCCCTTTTTTTTGGGAATTTTCCTCTTCATTTTTTCCGGTGGAAAAATTATACAATGACATCCCTCGCTCTTGGGCGGAGCGCGAGATAGTGTCAGACTTTTACTGACTAAAACCCACTCCTGTTCATTCGTTGTCTTTTGTACCGGGGCCGAATCTTCTTTTCAGAAACAGATCCTTAGCCCCAGTAGGCCTCGACTCTGCTGGGCCTAACGGTTTGTTGACAACTCCTTGAGGCGCGCGTGGAACAATATGCGCCGTCGACGTCTTGGGCTCGGAAATCGGGATCGGAATCCCGGCGGCGGCTGGGGCGTGAGGACCGTTGCCTCGCGCGTGCGGTCTCCTCCTTTGCTAGCATTACTGCTTTGCAGAAAGAGGCGACCGCCTGCCACTCCTCCTTGATTCGGCCATGGCCTATACCAAGGACTGGCGCGAGAGATCGCTACCACCGATCGCCCCCACGAGGACACGGCGTTGCTCTGCCCAAGCGGGGCACACCTCTACCGTGTGCTCCACCGAGTCCTCCGCGCGGTTCACACAGTGGTGACACCCGGGCGTCGCTTCCGCACGAATCCGGTGCAGGAACTTCCCGAACTTACTGTGTTCGGTGAGAACCTGCGTCATGCGGAAGGTGGGGACGCCGTGAGGTATTTCCAGCCACGCCTCAAAGAGGGGTCTTACCGCCATAATTATGGCGTGCCCAGCACTGGGTCGCGACAATCTATCGCCATTTCATCATGAGATCCCCACGGAACTCTATCCGCCACGCCGCGACTTGTCGCGGCAGCGGAGTTTTGTTGCATCTCCACGCGCAAATCGTGCATGCGTGTAGCAAGGAGGCTCGCCACTTCGCGGGAAACCGTGCGGTATCCCTGCACCATCCGTATGGCCATGTGACCCTCTGGCACAAAACATGGGATACGGTTTCATAGAGACCTAAAAATTATACAACGAAGCTCCCCACCACTTCCAAAAAAGCGTTTTAAAACTATTTGTGCCTAAAACCTTTTTTAGCTCTTATATAAAATCTCCTTGAATATATATAGAAAAACATCTTCTGTCAATTTGTCAAATTTCCGTCAGCATCTTGGACATTAAACTGGAAATTTTAAAAATAAGTTTTCAGCAAATTTATTTTGTGACCGTGCAAAATACTTCCCGTTTACAAGAGATTTGGTGGGTGCATAGTTAAGTTTGTGTGATCTATCTGTCTAGCCTATTCTTATAGCCGGTTCCGATCTTCAGTGTTTGTGCGGCTTCTCTCCGCAGACCATGTCCCACCTTCCGTCTTGCGTTACGTGCCCTGTTCACGTAGGGACCTAATGACAGCGTCAGCGGACGGCATTGCCGTGGCCGAATATTGGGCCAGGCAAGGAGTTTAACTTGAAAAAAAAAAAGGAAAATGAAAACTAGGTAGTTCTGCCATCGACACGCTAAGAAGAAGAAGCCTATTGTGTCCCACTTCTGGGCAAAGAGCTCCGTCATTGTTTTTCACACATTTTGGCTTTTGCTAGAGCGGGCCAGTCTGTTCGGTAGGTGTCGAGCTCATCCCACCAGGTTCGCCTTGGTCTGCTGCGATGTCGTCTAGCCTTTAATGCCGGGACCCATTCGGTGGTTTTTATTGCCCGTTTCTCATCTGACATGCAGCAGACATAAATTCCGCAATAAGAATAAAATCGTTAGTTGTTTCAGTTATATTTTGACGTTTATAAGTTCTAACGTTGAAAACTCCCACGCCAAGAAATATGTACACATTATTGAGTAACATAACTAGGTAACTAAAGTCAGGCACTATGTATACACTCAAAAGGTCTTTCTCTCCTGTTTACGTACATTCCTGTTTCTAGTGATAGGGATCGAGTTCGTCCTGCTTCAACAACCTAACTTATTTAAAACAGCTTCTGACAGCGGCATCGCCCATGTGAAAGTTAAAAAAAAATCACACGGAAACATACTCATGAAATAAAACGTAGGTATCCTATACTCCATTCCAGGAACCTCTAATATGGTTGAAGCGTGTGCCAAAATTTCATCGAAATTTGCTCAGCTATTTGAGCGTAAATTAGTAAGAAACACACACATGTATTTAAACTTTCGCCTTTATAATAGTAGGGTAAGACAGATTTAACTTAAATGCACTCAGGTAATGTTTTTTTTTGGGAAATTAGTTATCCTAATTGTAGGCAAATAATATGGATGAGAATTGGCACATTACGTTGGTAGCGCATCGATATTGGCATCTACGCACGCACACACAACTAAGCGAGTGACGCAATCAAGAATTTATCAAAAAATGAAATATTTTTATCCTAAAATAATGAAAAAAAGTTAAAAAATTAACTGAAATCGATTCAGTAGCAGAATTCTGAATATATGTATTATCTACTACATTCAAGATTTGCGTTTATTTATCATTGTTAGATGTTAAAATAATTCTATCGTTTTATTAATATCCTACCATTAGCAAAGAAAAGATGTAACTACTAGGTACTTTGCCCTAACTAATTATAATTCCGTTAAATCATTTCCATAATGCCCGAGATAAATAATGATGTATCACACACAGGGAACCTTGAAATTCTGTCAACGATAACAATAATAATGTCTTTGCCTTCAGCCAGTATGTAAAATTATCTAATTACTCGCCTTATCTGAAGTTACACAAACATTTTTAATTATTGAGAGACCGTACTATGATTGAGATAAAGAGCGCACCGAATAGGTAGCAACTCGCATACAATTTTAACTGTAATTAACGAAAATTACTACCTTATAAAAGTAACATATTTATGTATATTTTTTTTTGCTTCTTACAGCCAATAAATAATAAATAATAGTTTTGATTCAAATTAGAGACATATTTTTTGCTGGCTTATTCGTGGATGTAACATATTGTAATGTTTTTGCAGTATTTGTATTTGGAAGTAAATATATCGAGTCAAGCTGTGGTAGTCTACCGCTACAAAAAAATTCTCAGCTCTATTTTACCGAGATCGCGTCTGATTCAATGATTCCATATACACACACTGTATGGTCTAGTTGTGTAACACCTCGAGGCGAGGTGGTGCTGGTAGGGTGTCGGGTGGATTTTATTGAGCTATGACCACTATGATTGACTTCCTTTTCTTTCACATCATTCCTCACACAATCCATCCAAGTTTTCATTTATCAATTTACCTAAGACCTTTTTTTGCGGTTTCAGAATTCCTGATTCAAAATGGCGATAAACATAGACAAACCGAGATATGACCAGGGAACGTACTGGGGCAGAGCCAAGCATTTTATCCTGCTCACCAACCCACTGAACGCGTTTGCTACAGAATCACAATTGAATGAAGCGAAGAATGTCGTCGATACTTTCAGGTATGTTCTTAATAAACTTCCTTTTCATCATCAGCTTGATTTCGCCCATTGCTGAGAAAAGGCCTATTTCCTTGTGGCCATTCCCCACGGTTCTGTGCCTGCCAAATATAGGTAATACCCGCGATGCGATAGCTTCATTGTCGTCTGCCTATCTGTTCTTCCATCATTAACAAAATAAAAAAAAAACAATGTGAATAAAGATCAAAATCCAAGGGTTCCTCTTTAAAGTAATAATTTCCAAGTGACTGGCAAATTGAAATATTATATATGTCGTGGCCAGATTTTAGAATTGATCACTTCGTGATGTGACCGGCCATATCATGAAATGGTTGCATTACATGATATGGCCAGCTAAAACTGGCCAGATCGTTTAAACGGCAACGTTTGATGATATTTCGATTCACGTTTGGCCATATCATTAATTTACGATTAACAGACTTTTTACAATATTATTAAGGGACTTAGGGAACCCCGACTCGGGCCCAGCAGGGTAGAAGCCTACTGGGGCCATGGGTGATGCGAAAAAGATCCCCGGGGCCCTAGAACAATGGCAAAGTAGGAACAGGAGTGGGTTTTCAGTCAGTAAAAGTCTGACACTATCTCCTGCTCCGCCCAAGAGTGGGGGATGTCATTAGATGATTTTCCCACCCGAAAAAAATCCCCTACTCGGACAGGTTAGGTTAGAAGGTCTTCGTGGTTTTTCTAACCACCCCAAAAGCGTATTTTAGTGCACATTTAGTATTTGTTGATGGAACAGAGGCACATTTTGTAGTAGAAAACAGAAATAAATTGAGGAACAGTAAATAGGACCCCAATTAAAATCGTCTATATCTAATCTCGTTAGCAAAACTGTACAATACTGCATGCAAACTGCTGATTGCCTGCAGGCTCGGATTAGTTAAATAACACAATTTTGTATCGTAATTATATTTCATTATACTTTTACTATTAGAAAATTGTTATTCGCTTTTAGTAAAAATGTCGCCATAAAACGTCACGAAAACAAATCGAAATCAGCACCTCTACGATACTAATTATGGCGATAAGTCCCCTCTTTGAGGCGTGGTTGGTAAGACCTCACAGCGGCCTCACCTTCAGCATGACGCAGGTTCTCACCATACACGGGAATTTCCTGCACCGGATTCGTGTGGAAGCGACGTCCGTGTGTCGCCACTGTGTGGACCGCCCGGAGGACACAGTGGAGGTGTGCCCCGCTTGGGCAGAGCAACGCCGTGTCCTCGTAGCGGCGATCTCTCGCGCCGGGCCTTGATACAGGCCAAGGTCCGGAGCGAGGAGGCAACGGTCCTCTCGCCCCAACCGCCGCCGGGATTCCGATCCCGATTTCCGGCCACCGTAGTTGCGGGCTTGCGGACAGTGAGCAATGGGTAGCCCGCCGTCCTGACTGTCCGGTAACCGTGTTCATTGATTTAGCGTGCCCAAATCAAGATGTGACCAGCGGACAAGTTTCTTTCAAACGTTGCCGTTCAAAACAATCTGGCCAGTTTTAGCTGGCCATATCATGTGATATATGAAAAAATATAATAAAATATGGTCCCTCATATCATGAAGTGATCAATTTTAAGATCTGGCCACGACATATACATAATATATAACAACGTGTTTTCTTTTCTTTTACAGTAGGAACTTAAATAAACATGTCATATTATGTCTCATTAATAATGTTAAAAATTGATATGTTTGTAAATTGTATCATTTTATTTAGTAAAACAACTGCGCTCTTCGCGTCTTGAAGTTTGTTTGAAAAACTGTTCACAATGTACTTACTCGTAGAACATGATATTTATATGCAATAATTTTAATTATTACTGCTGCATTTATTGCTGCCAACATCTTCGCCCGCGTGTTAGTAGTAAATTATCCCAAGGGAACATACTCCCGGGGTAAAAAGTATCCTACATGTATTCCAGGACATGGTCTACCCGTGTACCAAGTTTCATCGAAATCCATTCAGTAGTTTTTTCGTGAAAGAGTAACAAACATCCATACATACTTGATGGGGACATGTACCGGGCCGGCGGCTGGGGCGTGAGGATGTCCGTTCTCACACTTACGGCCCTCTCCTTAGCTCACATTACTACTTTACAGAAGGAGGCAATCGCTTTCCAAATACAATACATCGTAAGTAGTTAACAGTTTTTTTTTTTTCATGATAACAGGAAGACACAAAAGATGCCTCCAGGCTATGATGAAAACAAACTGTGGGCCGCCAAATATCTGTACGACAGTGCATACCACCCCGACACTGGTGAGAAGATGATCCGAATTGGTCGCATGTCTGCGCAGGCGCCCATGAACACACTTATTACTGGATGTGAGTAATAACAATATTTCAAAGTATTTAGACTAGAACAATGTAGCTCTCTGCGAGTTAGCTTCATCCCATCGTAAGATTTTCAATGGTCCTTTCAATAGACCCTTGAGTTCCAAGATTTGCCAACAATTTGACTGGACTGCTAAACCTGGGTTCGGTTGCCAGGTCGGCAAAATATTGTTAATTTTTCCATAAGAAATTTCTCGTTAGCAGTCCAAAATTTGAAAGTTTTTTTTAATAGATACTTCTGTAATCGAAAAGCATCTAAAGTCGTATGTCCTGTGGTGCACTTTGCTATTCCAAGTAATATGGGACAATGACAGGAAGAAGACGAAGAAAAAGACTCGGCTATTCTCCGTTGAGATTGATCACCCTCATCATCATCTTCCTGCCCTTGTCCCGTTTTATTTGGGGTCGGCGCAACACGTTATTGTCTTCCATTCTGTCCTGTCACCCGTCACGCTGTCACTAACTTCCTTTTCTTTCATATGACATATTTTATTTAATAAAAATCGGTCGGGAGAATAATTATTAGTAAAAGATTTTTTTTGAGTTTTGCAGGTTAGTATCAAGTTGTATGACAATTACAATATGATTAGCAGCTGTAATACGTATTTATTATCGGAATTATAATCATTCAAATCATCAATTTGATACAACCCTCTTAGTTCGTCTTACGCTATTGTATGACTTGCATGAAATAGCTGTTCAGTAGGGCATCCCCCTTAATTGGGTGATTTTTGATTCAGTGGTTTTTTCCTTTGATAAAGTTTTTATATTCATGAGAACTTTGATAAGAAAGGTGACCTATGATCCAAAACTCATCCTTGTAGAGCATGGAAATATCATTACCTACTAGCCTTTGCCCGCGGCTTGGCACGCATTCATAAAATATAGCCTATGTAACTCAGGAATAAAGCAGCTTTCTATCGGTGAAAAATTTTTCGCAATCGGACCAATACTTTCAGAGATCCTACAAACGAAAAACAAGCTTTACCTCTTCTGTTCTGTCTCATGACTGGGTGTAGGTCATCCTCCATTCCTTCCCGGCTCTGGGCAACATCTTGATTCAGGAATATAGAATTTTTTACTATTTTTTCAGGCATGATAACGTTCTACAAATCGAATTTGGCTATAATATTCTGGCAGTGGGCCAATCAAACGTTCAACGCTATCGTCAATTATTCGAATCGTTCTGGTGACGCTGTTATCACCCCAAAGTAAGGACTTGGAACTATTTAATTTATTGTGTAATTATAATGAATGCCGACATCCTGAAGAATCGCCGAACTTTAGTGGCTTTGGGCAGGGCACATTGCTGGCGATTGCGCACCGAAATATGCAGCGTTGGAAGGCCTCCCACAAGGTACCGATGACCTGGTGAGAGGCACGGGAAAGCGATGGATGTGGGTCTCACAAGACCGTTCGTTGTGGTGACATTTGGGGGAGGCCTATGTCCACCAGTGGACGTCTTTCGGCTGAAATGATGATGATGAGTGAATGCAACACCGCTACCTGCTTTTGTTAATTTCAAAGGGACCGTGGTCGTAGAACGCAAAGGGCAACTTAAAGACAGAGTGTGTAAAACCACATCAGTCAGGATAAGTCTGACGCGCCCTCCAGCTCCACCCTAGACCAGGAAGTTATTGGATGATTTTCTACTTAAAAAAAAGTATCAATAATTCATATATCGTTTCTGTCGTATGACTAATTGTATCAATATTGCAGGTACCCTAAATTGGTTGTCTAGAATAATATGTTCAGAGTAGTTGCTCTCCGAGCTTGGTCTGTAACAACTGAATACCATTCCAATGTTTACTCAAATATATACATAACTAGCTTTTGCTCGTGACTTTACCCATGTACATAAAACATAGCATATGTCACTCAGGAATAAAGCAGCTTTAAACGGTGAAAAAATTTTAGCAATTGGACCAGTACTTCACCTCTTACCACAAAGAAATTTTACCTCTTACCTTAATGTTAGTGTAGATATCCTGAAGCATCCTTCCCGAGTTTTAGGGCCTGTGCACACCACCTTTTTTAAACGCGCCGTTGACGCGCGTTTGTAGCGATACGTACGCGATTCAGATGCAGCCTGTAGACCTTTAATAGGATAAAAGCGCGCCGTTGACGCACGTTTCTAAAACGCACGTCAACGGCGCGTTTAAAAAACGTGGTGTGCACAGGGTCTCAATCAGTTATTATCCGAGTGAGCCTACTACGCAACACACCAAACCCACACAGCCAATACCGGCGAAAGTAACTTAAAAAAAGAATGATGTAATATCTAAATCAACAAATTACTATTATTATGATATATAATAATTATATATTATTATCTTTTTATTTTTTTATTATTTATTTTTTTATTATTTATTTTTTTATTGAAATGTTATTGGTTGAATAAATAAATGATTATTATATATTTATTTTCCAGGCAATTACTCGCGTCTTACTGTGCGGCGTGTACGGGTGCCTTGTCTACTGCCTTGTTCCTCAACAGTAAAGTCAAGGTAAGAATTAATTTTCATCTGAAACAACTAATCTCGAAAACCTTTATAAATGATTTTCTAATATTTTGCTTTGTATTGTAAAAAAAACGAAAAAATTCTTTGCATTTTTTTCTGCGGTTGGTAGGTAGGTAACAGTGCAGTGAAAATCTTGACGCTTGATAAGTGTAATTTTACAGGAGAAGAATAAATAATGTAAGTATTGTGTGCAAAAGAAAGTGTAAGTTCTTAGGTTTTATTTATCTGCTATAGGTACGCACATTCGTCTTGAACACGCTTTACTAGATTTATTTTTTTATCACTATCCAAATCTTTTCAGGGTTTTTAACGAAAAATAAATCAAAACCAGTTCATCATCATCATCATCATCTTCCTGCCCTTGTCCCATCTTATTTGGGGTCGGCGCAACACGATTTTTTCTTTCATTCTGCCCTGTCACTCGTCATGCTATCACTAACTTCCTTTTCTTTCATATCAGTCTTCTCACAATCCATCCATCTTTTCTTTGGCCTCCCTCTCCCTCTCCATCCATCCACATGTAAACTCATAACTCTTTTAGTAACATGCGTTTCATCCCTCCTCTTCACATGACCATATCAAGACAAATCAAAACCAGTTATTCCTTATATTTTGTCGTCATATGCAAACAAAAATGTATTTAACAATAAGCGTAATTCTTTGTATAAATCGTGTCTGTCTGGAATAATTTGCATAGGAATTTAAAAAAACAGGCATTAGGCTTAATTAGCACGAGCTTTATAAGGTTTTCACTGCACAGTGCCAATATGCAAGCAGCATTCGAAACGGCTTTATCATAATTTACAACTTTATAAAAATCACGGTGTTCAACAATTTATTATCTCAACGCCAATAAATTTCGGCCAGGTATATTTTAGTATCAAAACGATAGCGTATCTATCGCGTATTTTTCCAACCTTATCTTCTATTTCGGTAGTGTCAACACTTCCACTAATTACTTATATCAAGTATAATATCTAAACGTCACGGAGGTGTGTCCTATCGTGTCGGAAAAACCGTGAGATTATAAAATGTTTACATAGGAAAACACGCCTTACAAAGATTGGATTTTGATATGTCTGTCACGTGACTTTGATGTTTGGAAGTTGGTTCTATCATCATATTTGTAAAGCTGATTGTTGCTTGAAGAAAGAGACTTAATTTATGCTTAGTTGATGACATCTCGCCCCGTATTACATGGATGGTACTTAAAAAATAACTGGCTGGTTATGGCTCACATTTGAATTTGTTTAAAATAGTTTTTAAGGTTCAACCAAAAATTTACCTTATTTATATGCTAAAAAAATAATAATTTAGAATTTCAGCTTCTGTTATCATGTAAATCCGTTTTTGCTTGCTACATTTTAAATAGTCAATTATTTATAATTAAAAAAATACTTAAAATCACAGTTTCTTATTTCAATTAGATCATAAGCTACTGCATAAATGTCAATTATTTAAAGGTAAAAATAATAAATACCTAATTATTTTTCAATTTTGCTGATCTTGCACATATATTTTTTGGAGCCGTTGGAAAAAAAAATTTGAAGCTCATGGGAATACGCCATATACGGATCATGTGCGACAGGTATAATCATCTTTTCGTTACACCCTGTATGATACTAGGATCACAGCAAGATTAGCAAGTCTGAGTACCATAACAGATCATATCTTCAAAGAGTTAATTTGTTATGATTACGACATCACAACTCCACCGTGACCTATAGCATGCGAGTCGTGCTTGACAGATTTGCAATAGTGTGTCATGAAAGTTCACTTATCGATTACACTATAAATGGGATCGCAAACAAAAACATATAAGTATATAACACTTGTTATATTACTATGACGTCAGAATCCTCCAACACGTTTGAAATAGTACGTAAGTACTATGATAATGTATCTATCGTACCTCAATTTGTATCCATAATTTCGTTAAATTATCTAGGTAGAACGTCTGTATGTACTTTCGTGGTAATTAGAATAATTGGAATAGATAAGGTGCGATTACACGGGCAACTAAATTTTTTACTTTTGGGCAACATTAGTCAAATAGTCGTATTTGACGATTGGGAAAGGCATAGTTCTTGAGTGGAGACCGCGAATTGGCAAACGTAAGGTTTTGGCCAAGTATCTTGCAGTACCTAATCTACTGCTTTGTAGTCTTAAAACACATTTATATGGTTCCCACTTTATCTCTGGACTCAAAAACAGGCCCTGACCACTTCGTTTGTTCCTGTATTTCTTTTGAGCTATATCTACTTACAAAATGAATACATATAATTTATCTTCACATGGAGTAATTGAACAAAGTAGATTACTTACTCCACATTCTGCCAATGTCTTCGCAACTATTGCCGGCAATTAACTTACTAAAAAAGCTGCCCGTGTATACGCAGCTCAACCATTTATTTTGACTTCACCATTGTATTTACATTTAGATAGTTAATTTATGTTTATATTTGTATTTACTATTGTTTTTTTTTATTTTTATTTTCATAATAAATTCCAGGGCATGAACCCGCTGTATGCTCGGTTAGTTCCCTTCGCCGCCGTGTGTGGCGCTAACTTCATCAATATACCCATGATGAGGAGCACGTAAGTACGGTTTATAAGTTAGTTTTATTCAAATAGAGCAATACAAGTAATTTTCTAAATTACGACAAACAAGTCATGGTTGGTTGGTGATGGTGATAATAAATAAGTAGTCGTAGGAATAAGGTCGTCGGTGATAATAAATAAGAAACTTGATATGTCTGAAATTGTTTTTAGGCTTATTTATTCAGCACACAAAAGCCATTATTGATAAATACTCCCGTGGATCTTCATGATGCTAATATTATTTATTATAAAAAAATGCTCGGGATCTCTTGGACCGAGTTTCTAACAAACGCTTCCATTCCCAAGAAACTGCTCCCCTAGCCAAGTTACAACCGTTTCGTTTCGATTCTCTTTTCTTCGATCGCTCGTGTAGGCCACGCCTGTGATTCCGAAAATAGAATCGAAACGAAACGGTTGTAACTTGGCTAGGGGTGCTGGGCGTCAAGGAAAGCTTGTCTACGCTGATGCGTAGTCGTATTTTTAAATACTTTGGCCATATTTGTCGACGTGGAGGTGACTCCACCGAACGCCTTGTTATACAAGGAAAGGTGGACGGAACAAGGACGCGTGGCAGATCACCGATGCGATGGACTGATAAAAACGGCTGTTGGCGACCCATTGAACGAGTGCATCTGGATGACTGCCAGTAGGCAAAAGTGGCGGGAAGTCGTGCGGAGTACCCTGACGGCTTCCGGAGAGCTACCTTCGTGATAACCACGACCGCTCTGGCAAGAGTTAAACGACCAAGAACTGAATATTGTTTACCTATCTTTGGTATACAACGACATAGTAGTCATGGCTGAGCCTACGGAGGAGCTCAGTACAATGCTTGGAGACCTCAGTAGAGCTTCCGAAAGAGTGGGACTTAAAAAGAACATGGACAAAACCAAAGTCATGGTAAACAGCCATGTAGTACCCACTCCTATCAAGATCGGGGACTCTACACTCGAAGTTGTAGACGACTACGTTTACCTGGGACAGACGGTCCAGTTGGGAAGGTCTAACTTCGAGAAAGAGATCAATCGTCAAATCCGACTCGGCTGGGCAGCTGCGCGGTATCTTCTCGTCCAATATACCACAGTGTCTCAAGACGAAAGTATATGACCAGTGCGTGTTGCCAGTGATGACATATGGCTCCGAAACGTGGTCGCTTACAATGGGCCTCATCAGAAGACTTAAAGTCACCCAAGGGCAATGGAAAGGGCTATGCTCGGAGTTTCCTTGCGTGATCGAATCAGGAATGAGCATATCCGCAGGAGAACCAAGGTTACCGACATAGCACGACGAATCGCCAAACTTAAGTGTCAATGGGCAGGGCACATTGCTCGCAGAACGGATGGCCGTTGGGGCCGAAAGGTTCTGGAATGGCGACCACGTACCGGAAGACGTAGCGTTGGAAGGCCTCCTACAAGGTGGACCGATGACTTGGTAACGGTTGCGGGAGTCCGATGGATGCGAGACGCACAGGACCGTTCATTGTGGCGACGCTTGGGGGAGGCCTATGTCCAGCAGTGGACGTCTTTCGGCTGAAATGATGATGATGATCTCTGGTATTTAAATTCTAAAATAATGGTCTAGTATATCATCAGCTCGCAATTCCAAAATGATATTACGACTATCATGATATCGATCATGTTAATGACATTTGGAGTATCGAGAAAGTACCGTTGACATCACTAGTGGCTCGGTCCGCGTTACGGGTGGCTTTTTAACCCATTTTTTTTTACTTTGTTTTACACTAATACTGCTAATACTATAAAAGCAAAAGATTGTATGTATTTGTCATGTATGTGTGTGTACATTTTTTTCTCATTCAACCACGAACGGCTGAACCGATTTGTATGAAATCGGGCACACGGATTGACCATGTCCAAGAATAGCATAGAAAACTTTTTATCCCGGGAATATTTTTCCTTGGGATATTTTTTTTTTACATTTACGCGAGCGAAGCCTTTGATAGAAGCTAATGTCTTTTTTACATAGCATGGGTAGGATGACAGCAGAACGAAAATATGCATGATTAAGATGAGAGAAAAGGACTGAGCTACACTGTATGAATCTGACAGCTGTCACCTTTTGATTCGCTTTGATTTGACTGGCCTGTTGGTCTAATGGCTGGTGGCCCTGACTGCTATGCCGGAGGTCGTGGGTTCGATTCCTACTCAGGACAAATGTTTGTGTGATGAGCACGATCATTTGTGCTTTGTCTGGATGTAATTTATCTATTATATGTTTGTATTTAGAAATATATCAGTTGTCTAGTACTCATAACACAAGCTCTGCTTAGCTGGGGACTAGAGGGCGTTGTGTGATAGTTGTGGAATATTATTATTATTATTATCTGAACCATCCTATAGCAATTCCAGTGTAGTATGTGATAATTCCTAAACCTTCACTTGTCATATTTCAGTGAAATCATGAAAGGAACGCCGGTATTCACACCGGATGGACAGCGAGTGGGTAACTCTAAGATCGCGGCCGCCTCAGGCATATTCCTAGTTTGCATATCCAGAGTGGGCATGGCTGTACCTGGAATGAGTAAGTATATATAAAAATAGTTTCTCTTTGAAAGGTACTGTTGGCTAAATGGTTGAGCGATTTGCTGCTGCGCTGCGTGTTGCGGGTATATTCCCGCGCGTAGCAATTATTTGTATGGTCTACAGGTAGTTTGTTCCTGGTTTGCGTGTCTCCAGTTTGCGAGTTTACATGTTTGTGGGCGGACCCACAATACAGAATAAAATTATTCCTATTGTGAGGCAACTTTATCTTTTTTAAGAAATAAACAATCATTTTACATACTCTTCGATCAAAAAGTGATATTGTACTAGTTGTGGAAAAAAACGTTATTTGTTGATATCACATGTAGAAAGAGGAGCCCTAGATTTTTTTTTTTTGCCCCAGGGCCGTTTGTCATATAACTACGCTACTGATTGGCCACCGGGATCTAAATCCGGGATTGGTTTTTTATCCTATACTGAGCTGCAAACCGCGAAAAACTGTTAAGGAATCCGTCAGAATTATTGCCTACCTCAAAATTTTGATGGTCATAATTTCTCTATAAGATGTTTTTCCTCATTTCTAAGCATGCGTATTCTCTTGTTCCAGCACTGGTACCAATAATAACGAACACGGCAATCAAGAAGCGTTGGTTCAAGCCGTCTTCGCTGGCCATCATCCCGTTCCAGCTAGCTCTGGTGTGTCTCAGCGTGACGTTCGCGACACCACTATGCTGCGCCTTCTTTGACCAGAAAGCCAGCATCAGTGTGGATACCATTGAAAAAGAATTGAAGGTAATCGTTTGTTTAGTGCTTAGTAAATTCTGCCACCGTAGGCTTGGGCTTGCGGACGACGAACAATAGATAGCTCGCTGTCCGGAACGATCCCGAGTCGTCTACATGTTCCAGAAAGAGATGCCAGAAAAACCGTAGGGACCCAGCAGGGCCGAAGCCTACTGCGGCCATGGGTTGACTTCCGAAAGTGAAATCCGGGACCCTGGAACGCAAAGAGCAAAGAAGGAACATAGGTGTAGTTTTAGTCAGTTAGTCTGACACATGATGATTACCCGCATTAAAAAAAGTGCTTAGTAAATTATTTCTCATTAAACGCCAGAAGATGTCGCGTTAGACCAAGGCTAAACCTTGGAGAGGCGAGCTCGATTTCTACCTAAAGGGTTGGATTGCTCTGCCTATAGTCACCCAAAAGGCAATGGAAAAGGTTATGCTCGGAGTTTCCTTGCGTGATCACATTAACAATGAAGATACCCGCAGGAGAACCATGGCTACCGATATAGCCCGAAAAATCGACAAACTGTAGCAGTGGGCAGTGCACATTGCTCGTAGAATAGATGGTCGATAGGGCCGAAAGGCGCATCGTTGAAAGGCATCCCATAAGATGGACCGACTACCTGGTGAGGGTCGCGGGAATCCGATGGATGCGAGACGCAAAAGGGCCGTTCGTTGTAGCATCACTTGTTGTAGCCAAAGTGATTTGGCCAACGGTGGACGCCTTTCGGCTGAAATAATGATGATGATCGTGACCCTGAAACACAAAGGGCAACTGAAGGAACAAGGGTGAGTTTAAGCGGGTAAAATTCTGATACTCCCTATCCCACCGCCCGAAGCTGGAAGAGTTATTTGATGACATCCCATCTAAAATAAAAGGACGGGCACGCTCTAGCTGAAAATTGTGTGCAAAAGGGAGAAAGTGTCTAACACGATGTAGCAGTGGCGTAGCAAGGCGTGGGTGAAGTGGGCCCTCGGCCACGGCCTCGCACCTCGCACAAACGGGACCTCGCGTGTGCGAGGGCTCTTTAACAACGAGGGTTTTTTTTATAATTTATAGGCTCGCGTTTAACCACTATTTCACCTGATGGTAAGCGACGATGTGATCGAATACTGGGTTAAATTGCGACAGTCGCTGAATCGCAGACTAACTCACCCTCCTTTTTATTTTTTTTACAATCCATTCAAAGGTGGTCTGGTAGATATAAGACCGCCATTGTACCCATTTTAATAATTTTACAAAAAAAGTTTATTTTTTTCTAGAGAGGAGGCCTGAGTCCAATCAATGGGAACATTATTTTCTTTATAGAATTATACCAGTATCATAATTGTGTACTCTCCTAATGATGAATAAGGTTGACCGGTAGAAAATGCCTTAAGGCATTAAGTCCGCCTCTGTACTCCTTTGTGCATAAAGAATAAATAAATAAATGAATTATACATATACCAGCCCCTGAATTGACTTAATGAAAAACTTAACTCATCAGTAGACCTGTAACGCAGTGTCCTACATAGGCGATTCAACAGAACATGAACGCGAAGCGATGCGGCGTTATTGAAACAACAATAATAATAACAAGGCTGCACGGGCATCCAAGTCCGTAGGTGCGCGCAAAGCAACGACAAGCGAAGCGAAGCGGACGAGCTCAGTTTGTTTGATATTTTCGAGCGAACTCTTGCGGAGCGGTGACCTGTTATATATGAATGGCGGCTGAAGCAGCGGCATCGCGCGTACGTAGGACAAAGCTGCCGCATCGCGTTGAACTTACATAAACCGCATCGGATCCCTTCGCAATCACATTCACGTTGTATCGCCCACGCAGGACTCCGCATGTGTCTGTTTGTAAAATTTTGAAATTGATAGTTTTATTGTATTTTTCAGGAAAACGTTAAAAAGATATCTCCCGAGACGACTACGTTATACTACAACAAGGGATTGTAAGAAGCAGGAGTACAAATATTACCTAATCTAATGGCTTTTGAGACAAACAAGGTTGCAATGATAGAGACAAGTCAAATCGATCATGAGTGTTGTGATCTTAGAAAATTTTGTTCAAATGTCTTATGTTTAAAAGCATAAGCACAAGTACTATTTTCTGTAGAATATTTATGAAATATTTTATTATATCGCCAGTTTAAATCTACAAAACAAGAATATTACGAATTTGGATACTATTTTCCTAACTATGAAAGTTATGTCATAGTTAGGAAAATAATATCAAAATTCCTAGAAAAGTAAACGCGATTAAAATAATTTTAAACATATATGGCGACCGTACGAGCGTCATGGACTTTGACGTCAAAGCCCATGTGGGACTTCTCTTTCTTTTTAGCAGCTTTAAAGTTTTATAACTTCGTTGTTGATGATGATGTTTTTAAACACTCTTTTATATATTTTTTTCTTCTAGTGGGATAAAGAAAGATGCAAGTGTATTCCCTATTGCAAATTGGAGGAAATATCGATAAGAAATAAACTTGTTATTTTTAGTATGGAAATTTGAAACCAAAGGCTTTGTGCTTACAATATTTTCGAGAGACGCTATATAACTTGTTATGACTAGTTTTTAAGAATAAACTTTTGCTGAGTGCGAGTTGTTTTTACGTTAATGTGTTCGAAACATTTTCTATGGAGTTATAGATTTACTCCACATTAGTGCCGTGAATTCACGGTAAAAGTGTGCCCTCCACATTCACGGGATGCTCACAGTCGTTTCGTGAAACCCGCCGTGAAATGTACGTAAAAGCTGCTGCTTCAATAACTTTTGCTGTGGCTACATATATGATTATTTAGACGTTCAAAACAAGAAAGTTATTAGAAAGCGTTGAAAAAAAAGATAGTGGATGACTGAAATACATAATCATAAAATTCATTTCAGACTTTGTATGGAGAAGCAGTATTACAACTATTACATTCTGAACCCGGTGGCGAATTTAACTCGTGTGTGGACAGTGGACTTTCAATACATAAATGCTTCTGAAAGTTTCTTCAATTATTTATTATAGACGTCCGTACATCATTGTAGTACGGAGTAAACTGGCACGGGGCCGTGAATCTCTGTATATAGTGTATAGTCTATGGCCGTGAATGTGGATGTGTACGTAATACTGACTCTGATCGAGGAACAAGCGTGGACGCGCGTGAACCCCGCGAAAACCGTCCACATTCATTTTCACGCCTGTTTACGGAGTTTCACGGCACTAATGTGGAGTCGCCATGATTGGTTAAGAGCTAGGAGCGGGTCAATCGGAGCGCCGAACGATATAAACGTGAACTAACTCGCACCAGGCATTCTGTTGAATACAAGAGGTGTATAATGAACTACAGTTTAACGTTACTATACTTTCCTGGTATTTCAATTACCTCGGAACTATTAATTATAGTTCAGAGTAGTGTTTTTGATGTTAATATTTGTGGATTAAATATCGGTTATCCGTCGTGTGTTGCTACTCTAAAAAACTGGGCAAGTGCGAGTCGGACTCGCGCCCTGAGGGTTCCGTACAAACTTACCTATATAAACAGTTCCATTCCCGAATGAAGTCTCGAAGATTTCTCCGAATCACAAAAAAAATTTTGTTGTGACGTAACAACAAATTTACAGATTTCAAATTTATTCGTATACCTGTGCTAAGACCTTGCTTTACCCAGAAAGTAAGTAAGAGTGTCGAAATATATGTTTTTTGAGACACAAACGGCTGTATCTTTTTTTTCGTTAACTCGTCGTCGTTCGATAATTTTGATTTTTCCATAGCTTCTAGAGACCGCAAACTTGAGTGTATGGTTTTAATTTCAACTTAATACCTCCACGCGTTCCCAAGATCTGTCTTGACAGACGGACGGACGAACAAAAAAGTGATCCTAAATACGAAACTCATTTTGTTTGTTTGTCAGAAAAACAGACATTTTCACGGCATTTTGTAATGGTGTTTAACCAATCTTCGCAATATTGCCACTTTGGGGCGTATTAGTTGGATGGTTTCGAAATCTATAACGGACACAGATTTTTTTTCGTGTTTTAGATATTTACAATTTATGTTCCAACCAAGTTGTATAAGCAAAATTTTATTATATTCTATTTTATTTTTATGATGTACATTTATTATGTTAAAGAATGTTTTTTTTCATTCCACTCATAGCAAAGAATGGATGAAGCAGATCGTGAATGAGGTTTGTAAGAATTTGGTCACAGACAAAACTAAGGGCGGTTTTCTGAATTGAGTATTTTGATTTAAGAACGTCTCAAACCATATTTAACTGACAGGTTTTCAGGTCAAAGTAGAGTTTGAGTAATTCTCAACTTCAAATGCCTAAATCGGAAACCGAGGGTAAGAACCACATATGTACGTGTTTTCAGGTACTTATAGTGTATGCACAATCGTATGTACCTAATAATCAAAAGTTACTTGTATGTTCCTAATATGTGTCCAGTCTGTGAAAGATGTAAAAGCTCAATAATATATATATATATATCTAGTTGTTATGTTACCCCCTTCGATCTGACCACTAAGGACTTAGTGAGAATTGTTTTAGCAATAATATGCAATAACATTCCAAAGGTATTCCTTTTTTTATTATAATTTTTAATTATATTTGTATAATGTGAATTGTGATGTCAATTGTCCTGTCTATAAGCTGACAATAATACTGTAACTAGTAGATATAGAAATATATTAAAACAGTCAAATCATATTATTTGTTATTTATAAATGTTTTAAGAAAATCAGTTGCACATTTTTCAAAAATATTTTTTCGAGTTTTTTTTTTGTAATTTTGCTTTGGAAGCTATTAAGTATGTAAATATGCCAAAAAAAATATCTTAATTCAATATTTCAGAATGTAAAAAGAAAACAGTAACCGTACCAAATAGCTATAATTTTAGTTAAGAAAAAATAAACTGTTACATAACTTATTGTCTATTGTTATTTCATTGAGTCCATAACCATGTTCCGATAAGTACCTATAGTCAGAGGTCAAAAGTGCAGTTGCGCTCTACCAATTCTACTAAGGGCGTAATTCACCAATAAAACTAATCGTATTTTAACGTTTGGCTCGCATAATCGCGTTTAGCCGCTGTCACTAGTGTCACTTGTCTGTATTTTTCTTTTGTTGTATTTTTACAACACTTACTAAACTAGTTTACAATGATTCTTGACTTATTTAATTGGTAACATAGAATCTAAAGTATTAAATTATTATTTCCTATTGAACACATTGACAGCTGCCATTGTTTTTATGATTGTGATTTTTATTTTATTTTATTGTATATTTTGATGTTTTTTTTTTGTATAATGTTTTTAACTTATTATTATTTATTTCTCTTTTAATTTTTTATTTTGTAAAGCATTCAGATACAATGTAATTTTTTTTACTGAATAAATTAAATGAAATGAAATAAACTAATAAAGAAATTTTAGACACTTTACCATTGATAGAGTGCAACTGCACTTTTGACCCTTGACTGTACATACTCGGAGGCTTATTATTATCATCTAGTAGAATTTCATAATCATCGTCTTTCGAGTTGGCGAAACAAATTTCCTTGTTGCATTCTCCCCTGTCAGCCGTCATACTGTCATTCAATCCCATTTCTTTCCTCACACAACCCATCTTATCTTTTTCTTGTGCATCATCTCCCTCTTCATTTATCAACGTGTATATAAAACATGTATCATAGCTAACGCACATCCTGAAAGTAGGCCTGTTTTTATAATAATCAAGAATTATTATAAGTTTAAAAAATTACCTATTTTGATAATACTTAATTCTTCATATATCTTGATTGCGTCAGTAGCGTGTTCGTGTGTGCGTGCTTAGATACCAATACTGGTGCGCTACTTAGGGCTTTAAAATACCCGATTTTTCAACTGCGCCTGGATAGAGCCCTTTAAATCCATTTTATTTACGAAATATTGATTGATTAAATATGCTCATGTGCATTCTGAACACTTAACCACCAATTTTTTTGTGTAAATATATTTCTAAAGATCAAAGCTGTTTGAAAGGAGTAGGGAAAACAAGTGAAAAAATATCACGTCGTTAATTTTATTTTTTGGGCAAAAGTATTAGTCATACGAAAAAATTATATGTTGATAATGTTGTACATGAGTTTGTAATAAACATATATTTTTTCAAACCTATTAACTTAGCCGTTACCGAGCAGTAGGCTTTAGAAAGTCACTGTTTTATGGCACTGCTCGGGCACTAGGGCCATAAAGAATGATGAATGAAGAATCTATGAAGTTACGCGTTCGCGTTTTTTAATTGGGGTGTCTAATAAGGGTGTGCATCTTACCAGTTACATGTTGTATATCACTCTTACTCCTACCCTCTTATGTCTTTTCATTTACTAACTATTAAATATATAAAACTTATTTCAAGGGCATGAATCCATTGTATGCGCGGCTGGTTCCCTTCGCAGCTGTAGCCAGCGCTAACTTTATCAATATTCCCATGATGAGGAGCACGTAAGTACCTATTTGTGTCACCACATATCTTCGCCTGGACTGGACTTTTACTGAAATTATAGCAGCATAGTGGCTTGATTGATCTCCCTTTTGATTAATGAAAAGGTTGGTTTTAACTTTGATCAAAGGGGCCTCGCGCAAGGGAGCATTCTTCAAAGCCGGGTACACCACACCTGGCAGGGCGCGCGTCGTCTACACTTTAAAATGCTCCATTCATGTTACCTTGCATGTTATGTTACAGCAGTCTGTACCCGGCTTAAGAACGAGGTTTTTTTAATACTTGATAGGGTAGCGTTTGGCCCTTATTTCACCTGATGGTAAGTAACGATGTGGTCGGACGCTGAGTTGCGACAGTCACTGTCTCGTTTTTGAATTTATTTATAAAATGGCCTGGCTGATATGCCTTCGTCCACGTCTAAATTAGTCCACGCTACGCCTCTGAAGCTATGTATGAGCTCAACGATGAAGCGAGAGAGTCCAAAAGATGCCTGTAGGTACACTCTTGCTTTGAAGGTTCGTGGGTCACAGTTGGTAGGGAACAAGAATAATGGCAGAGTTTCACACATTGTGCGTATAATTTTGAAGGAGAAGAGCTCGTATAGTAATACTATCTAACAGGTATTTTAAAACTTCAGACTTATGATCGAAAGCACAACGCTATGGTGAGCGGTAGCGGACCCAAAGCCGTAAGAAAAACGTCTAGAAACGAGTGGTTCCCTCGCAGTATGCGTCAGCGGGGACGTGAATTCCGAGTCTGGCACCGCATACCTCAACGTTATGCGTTCCGATCAAGATAACATAGCTTTTAGATAGTTTTCAGTGGTGGTTTAGCCATTTTGCAAGAGTATCAAATGCTACAGCCCCGCGTATTAAGGGGGCCACGCGCGTTCGAGGATCCTGCACTTGAACACAAAAAAAATCTAGTCAAAATATATTTATATTGAAATACAAATACAGCTAATTCCTTTTAATGTGATAGCCAATTTACTAGACTGTTCTCCAGGTAAAACCTCCATCATCGTACTGTTCATTTACCTAACCCAATCTTAAAATCCACGGGGTTATTGGTGACTATTGTAGTTTACACATACAAACAAAATATATAGTTCTTGAGATCTTTTTTTATTATGGATATGGCTCGCGTTTGACCACTATCTCACCTGATGGAAAGCGAGGATGTGGCCGACGATGGAGCACGCTTGCCTAGAAGCAACCTATTCACCCTTGACTTAAAGACCCTTAGGTCATAGCTATCAGGAAATACAGACTCCGGCAGGAAATTCCACTCATTCATCGCATAATGAATGTGTTCCTAAAACCTATGTACGGGTGGGATGTCCACCATGTACAGACCCTGCGCTGGCTTAATCCGCCACTGAAGTTTTTTTTTGCATTCGCGAACATGTAAGGATACTGAAAAGGATCTGTAGGTTTGTAGTTGTGACTTGATTCTAGCTAGATGATATATTTCAGTGAACTCATGAACGGAACTCCTGTGTTCGTCCCAGACGGACAGCGTGTTGGCAACTCCAAGGTCGCGGCGATCACAGGCATCTTGCTTGTGTGTATATCCAGAGTGGGCATGGCAGTACCCGGAATGAGTACGTACACGACATTTGGCCATGAGACTTTACATATAGTGTATTCAAGAAAATAGTGACGTTATCGTTGTCATTCAGCTTTTTAGCCACGCCCCTTGATCAGTTGAAGCGTACCCCTCAGGGTATTCTGGCTGTTTAGTTACAATTATTTGTGTAATGCTCGGACCATTACAAATACCTACGTTATAACAGAAAATCTACAAATTTCATGTTTGGGCTTGTACTATTACTGTCTTATTCTGTGGTTTGGGTACATACATACGTTCTGATTTACATCGATTCGAAGTCGTAAGTAGTAGTTTAATTTCAAGTGTCCGTTAATAGAATTCCGATCAAGACAGTGACGGTCAAGCTTCTTATTGTTTTTTTTTTTTAAACCTTATTGTCAAGATTTTCTTTTCATGTAAGTATTCACGCTTATGGGTGATTAATGTTTTCAGCTCTGGTACCAATGATCACGAACGCAGCGGTTCAGAGGTGTATTTTCTGCCCTAACTCGTTGTCCATCATTCCGTTCCAACTATCACTAGTGTGCATCTGTGCGACATTCGCTACGCCATTGTGTTGCGCCTTCTTCGAACAGAAAGCCAGCATGAACATCAACCGTTTAGAACCTCCCTTGAAGGTAAGAAAAAATAATGCATTTCTATCTCCCAAAGAGCAGTGGTGGACCAGTGGTAACGGCCCCGACTTACAAGTTGTAGGTCGGTTCAAACCCTGCCAGGCGTATTATTTTGTACTATCGATCTCATCACCAACTGCACTCAAAACGGTGAAGGAATGCATCGTGAGCATGTCATAGAATCAAAAAATTGAAGTGACAGCCACCAATCTGCACCGGGCCCGCGTGGTGGATTACACCCCATTTCCTTTCCTAGAGAGGAGGCCTGAGTCCTAGCAATGCGAAAATTATTTTATTTTTTTATTGTTTTTTAGGGTTCCGTACCTCAAAAGGAAAAATGGAACCCTTATAAGAACACTTTGTGGTCCGTCTGTTTGTCTGTCTGTCAAGACCCTTTATCTCGGGAACGCGTGGAGGTATCGAGTTGAAATTAAGACCATATATTCAGGTGTGCGGTCCCTTGAAGCTGTGAAAAAATCAAACTTCTGAGTTATCGAAAAAAAAAGACACGGCCGTTTATGTCGCAAAAAACCCTTTGGCCTAGAATCCTGAAATTTGGCAAGGAGACCTTCTCCTAGCACGTATAGGAAAAAATCTAAAAATTGAAAATTTGTATTTACGTCACAAATAAAACTGTTTTTTGCGATTCGGAAAAATCTTCGTAACTCAATTCGGGAATTGGACTGTTTTCATACGGAACCCTCAGTGCGCCAAAGCGCCAATCCGACTCGCACTTGCCCGGTTTTTATTCATAATATTAAAATGAAGAGACGTGCGCGCCGCGTTGGTTTGTTACTAAACGTTGGCTCCATTATTTCATTTCATCAAAATAGTAATAGTGCTCTTTTTTATCAGTTTTCAGTATAAACCTTAACTACTTACCTATAATGCGCGCTCACTGTTCCCTTCCCCTCATCGTTCAAAAAGACTAGAGAGAGACAATAGCCAGCAAGGGCAATCCCTGTATCACTGATACGGCGGTAGCTACCTACCGCCATATCACTCATGCAGGGCCCCCGAGCTACAGGGGCCCTGACGTGTGTAAGTAATTAATTCGTAACGTGGCCATCTCTGTCGTGGCTAATCGCGACTTTATCTGTCTCTGTGCTAGTAAATTGTACTTTTTTTAAATAAACTCTCAATAACTTTTTTATACAGGGCGTCATTGGGGCTAATTACGCCGCTGATGTTATTTTTTAGATATTAGCGCATTGACTGTTTTTTATTTTTACAGAAAAAGGCGCTAGAACTATCTCCCAAAACAACTACAGTGTACTACAACAAGGGTCTATAAACAGCAGACGCTAAGCTTTTGATGTACCTACTGTGATTATCTTACTTAAAACTGAATCAAGACTTTAAACAAGCATGAGCCAATTGAATTGTTATGACAACGTAGGTACTGTTTGGACTTAAATCTGTGGTGATAGGGCCCAAACACAGAACTGCGATGCGAATTCGAACCGTAAAAAATCGCACGATGCATGGCAAGAACTTGCGAATTGATTCGCATCGCATATTGTCATCTGAACTGTTGCTTTGACGCACGAAATCGCATCACAGTTATGTGTGAAAGCCCATATTGAGATTAGCATCACGGTCATCGTGAAAATTGTACTGGCTCTGCTAGTTCTTGTCGGCAGCTTTAGGAACTTGGGTGACATATCACCTAAGTTCTCATAAAATGCTTAGTTGTTAAGACTACATTAGTTTACACTCTATGAACTGTAGTTTAACGCCGTTTATGATCTAAAGTTTTATTTGTTTTTGTTTACGCCGTTAAAGCACTAGTGCGCTGAGTGCGAGTTGTTTTTACGTTAACACGATCTGGCTCTCGGATTGGTTAAGAGCTTTGAGCGGTCTAATCGGAGCCCCGAACGTCATGGCTCTCTGATTGGTTAAGAGCTTGGAGCGGGCCAATCGGCGCGCATAAACGTATGGATCGCGTTAAAGTAAAACAAACTCGCACTAGGCACTCTGATCATGTAAACAGTAACTAAATGTAGCTCGAAATTTATGGCTTAGCTACTTATATTTTGGAATAGAGCGCTTGAATTTTTAAACTTTCATATTAATGTTTTTCATTGTCTTTAATACGTGTTGTGCTAAATTATGCTCTTATTTATATCAACTTATTTGAATATCTTTATTGTATTCTTTGCTCGCCCGATTTTTTGAACGAAAGTCAGCACAGCGTTGGGTAATAAATTGTTAAGTGCGTATCAATTGATGCGATTCATCGAAAGAATCATAAGTAACCTATCGAACTATCCATCTACTGCTTCAAGAGCTTGCATTTAATTTAGACACGTTGAACTTTGCGTTCCAGAAACCGGTATTGTTAATTATAGGCAAGGCTTATGCTAAAAAAATTTTGCAAATATCGATCACAAAAATGACTGCGTTGATGCTCTGAAGATCACAAAAATTACCACGTTGATGCTCTGAATCCGTTAATAGAAAGATTATTAGAGATATGAAAAAGTAACCTGATTCATATATAGATTTCTTATTTTTGCTACATTGGATCTCAAAGTATGGTAGTTATAGGTGCTTAATTTATTTTCCAAGGTTCTAATTGTGTAGGCTATACTACTCTAGTGCTCAAAATACAGTTCTATACTGTGATAATAAATCCGAATACTGATCTTTCCTATAAGCTGACTACAATATAAAATGTTTTTTTTTTAACTTTCATCTATAGAACACGTTAATCATAATGTATTTGTATTATTAGTGTTGTTTTTGCTTAATAATAACGGTATACTTCTATAACTGTATAAAATACTGTTTTTTTTTTTTTTCATTTAGATGCTAACCTTTATAATTTTTGGAAAATAAATAATTATTATACCTACTCGACAGGTATTGTTATTTCTCTATCCACTAAATCTTATCTTTATCTATCTTTAGGTCAACAAGAGTAAATAGGTTACCTCTAGGTAATCGCGCTCCGTCGCCGACCGCATCGTCTTTTTTATCAGGTGAGATAGCGGATCAAAGAAAAAAGAGAGTAAAGTCCCGAAAACCTCCGTTGAAAAGGCAGGTTCCTCCGACCAGACGGGTGTTATGTCTGGTGGGCAACTGCCCGATAGATGATTTTGGGCTATTCTATATGTAGCCAGCCATAACGTGATTCTGTGGAGGTTCTGGGATATTCCCAGAACCTCTACAGAATCACGTTACTTTAATGACGATAAAATAAAAATAAAAATTGTTATTGCTGGCGCTTCCAACAAACTGTGTAGCTCACAATCAGCGTTGATCCCGTAATCCTGTGGTTACTTGAAGGGAACCTATAGCTAGATTATTTTTTATTATTTAAGTACCTAACTTATCTTTAGATTTTTAAATGTTTTTGAGGGTTAAACTACATCGTGCAGCAACGAATCGCATTTTCCTATGCCTCTATCCTCTTCTCATTTTCTGTCGTTTCCTCCATGTACGATCACCGAACTCTCGCGGAAAAAAAAAAGTTTTCTCGCTCTGTAAACTACGGTTCTAAGTGACAGAAAAAGATAGAAGCACAAAGAAATGCGATTTGGTGCTGACAAATACAGCTCAACCCTTATCCATCAATCACGTCTCAACACGCATATGGGTAGAGCAAGGGCAGGATTAGGACATAGAGCGACGAAATTGCGGCCTTGGAACACAAAGGGCAACGAACATTCCAGAACATCCGAGAGCGACTACCGCGTCATCTAGCGGCCAACACTAAACATGCCAATTCATCTGAACCGTACTGCATTAGCCACGCAGCAAGAGTAGCAAATAATGCTACGGGCTCCGTGTATTCGGGTGGGCCCCCGCTTGGACGTACAAAAACAAGTCAAGACTTCACATGAGTTTTAACAACTTCCTGGATTTTCCATAAGAACAATATAGGTAACTTATAGGCAGCTTATGGACTCGTCGCTACCTAAAGGCCGGTCTCTTTGAAAAACAAATCGAAGAAGTTCATTCGTTGTAATTTGTAAAAAAATAAAGGGCCCCCTTTGGTAGAGTTTGCTACAGCCACGCTGGGTTGATCCGCCACTGCACCTGAGTATCGCAACCCTGTGTTCTTTTTGCACTAGGGTCAACTCGTCGAAATAAAAGTCAAAGTACGTAAATTATTTCATTTAATTTAATTTACATTTTTTATAAAATAAATAAAACCTGACATAACAATGCTTGCTTGGCATACAGAGATAATTATATCGTTTGGAATAATCCCTTATATTACAGGAGTCAGGAACTTCACACAATATGCAACTCCTTTTCTTATGTAAATAAGAAGAAATGTAATCACATATTGTGTGAAGTTCCTGACTCCTATGTCAGTGCGCTCTCCAGAGGGAAACAAATATATAATAAGTAAACAACATCGAAAAACGTTGTAAACAGGTTCCTTTCATCGAAGGTAAAGGACCTTCTTCTGTAACTGTAGTAAAGAGTGTGTGACTCGAAAAATGGAGAATGGAGATGAACCGAGGTGTTGTAGCTTCACCATTGTTGAAAAAAAATGTATTAGATTTTACTTCAACAACTATGGATCTCCGTAGTTGTGGAAGTAAAATCTATTCCAACAATCTTATTGCTACAGAGCTTTGCTGATGAATCGAGGTTCTTTCTGCTGTGTAGTACCTAGAGCGTGGGTATATTCATATTTTTTGTCAGGCTTGCACCAATAACCCTCATGCCTACCAATACAGGACAGATTGGCTCATCCTTCTCGTGCAAGGAACAGTGGACATAACACACGTTTAGTTCACACCTTTCCCCGGAATGGCCAATATTAAGTAGTCTGATATAGGTACCTAACAAAACAGCAAAAAATAAAAGACATTTCATTTGTAAAATCATGAGTAGGTATGCAGTAGGTACAAATTAGAGTCAGTACTGCTAGATGTTGTGTTTAGATCAATTATGGCTTACACATTTTGTCATAGGTAATGACGTACAAAGTAAAAAATTGCATAGGTAGGTACCTAATATACATTCACAAGTAGTTGTCGCATGCAGTTTTTTTACATAATTATTTAAGTGCTGGGGTGGCATTGATTGGTTTTAAATTTCAAAAGGATGCCTCCTAGCAAGCAATTTCAACGATAAAAATGTAAAAAAAAATTGAATGTGGACTCATTACGTGGATTTTCGTTTTTGCAACAAAAAATTATAACATTGTAAGAATATTAGCGTTCACACTAATATTACACCCGAAGAAGCAAAAATTAAAGAAGGAAAACGTAGATTTAAAGAATACGTGGTCTTGCGTGCATAGCGTATATGAAGATTTAATTTTATATACAAAACTGAAATAAACTATAAGGCGGCTAAAATAAAGGCAAAAGATAGGGTTAAATTGATAAATTTATATATTACTCCTACAAGATTGGAAACTACAACCGTAAGGGTGAAATTGAGAATCATCAAAGTCGCCTCGTACTTTTATATCTTTAACACAGTAGACCCGGTTAACTAGAAGTGTTCAAGTAAAACAAAATGGCGATCGTTACCAAAAATTCAAACATGCTTTGAATCTTAATTGAAAATTTGTCTGTATTTTTCTTTTGTTGTATTTTTACAAGTGACACTAGTGACAGCGGCTAAACGCGATTATGCGAGCCAAACGTTAAAACGCGATAAGTTTTATTGGTGAATTCCGCCCTTAAAGATCTATGAATTAATAAAATAAACAATAGCTAAATTTTAACAGCACAGTAACTGTAAGTAGTGAGTACTATTCTGTGAATATCTCACCGTAGGCGAAGTCAAGTGAGTTGTTGATCAATCAAATGGTAATGAGAGAGAGTTTACTTCACATTCATTTTCAGTGAGATGTTTACAGGAATAAACTGATTAAATAGACAGCTGAAATGACACCTAAAAACTAAACAAGAGTAGGAAAAATTAAAGATTTACCTGTATTTAGGAAATCCCCGTACGTTGAAACTACAGTTGCCACAGAAACAATATTTCTCTCAAACTGAAACATCGCATCGCGACGGCAGGCGATGCGATGTTTCAGTCTGTAAGAACTATTCTCTATAAAGTAGTTAATTCTTCTTTCGTAACATTTGTGTACCTGTAAATTTAAAACCACTACTGCTCAAGAAGCTGCAAATAAAAACGGTCGAACTATTATTGTGACGGTACCCCTTCAGCTATCCACGACAATGTCGTGCAAATCGCAACCGACATTGCCGTGGACAGCTGGAGAGGGCCCGTCTTCCATCTTGATTAAGCGGTCTTCTTGGATCCAGATTCTAATGCAAGGAGCATCCTCAGTATCTGTGAAGAACAGTAAAGCGGTGCACTCTGAATAATTCTTCCATATATTTCTCAGGTAGGTAGTCCGTAGCGTTGGAAGGCCTCCTACAAGGTGGATCGATGACCTGGTAAGGGTTGCGGGGAATCCGATGGTTGGAGACGCACAGGACCGTTCATTTTGGCGACACTTGGGGGAGGCCTATGTCCAACAGTAGGCGTCTTTCGGCTGAAATGGTGACGATGATAATGATACCTAAGGTAAGCACAAGATAAATTGCAATAGCGTTTATTGACCCTTGTTTGTGGCTATTTCACCAGGGTCCTATATTTACGATCAAATAATCCATCTCGATTAACTCTTCAATTACCATTTTCACTTTTATTAGGTGACAGAAGAACTGTCGAGATGGAGCATTTGGTCGTAAATCATACGAAAAAAACAGGACAAGTGCGAGTCGGACTCGCGCACTGTGGGTTCCGTATAAACTTACGTATGGAATCAGTTCGATTCCCGAATTGAGTTACGATGATATTTCCAAAAAGCAAAATTTTATTTTTTTTTGACTTACCTACAAATTTACAGTTTTCAGATTTTTTCCTATACTTGTGCTATAAGACCTTGCTTCTTGCCAAATTTCAGGATTCTAGATCAACTGGAACTACCCTATGAATTTTGATTCGCTTCAGAGTGTCGAAATACACGTTTTTTGCAACATAAACGGCCGTATCTGTTTTTTTTTTTTCGTTAACTTAAAATTATTTTTTTACAGCTATTTCAACTCGATACCTCCGCGCGTTCCCGAGATAAAGGTCATGACGGACAGACAGACGGACGGACAACAAAGTGATCCTATAAGGGTTCCGTTTTATTCCTTTTGAGGTACGGAACCCTAAAAATAGCGAAATAGACACGTAAAGAAAGATATGTCGGATTAAGCCGACGTAAGCGGTAAGTTAGCAGACTTGCAGCAATCCTCCTGCCGTACCTCTTTCCCCTATACTTACGTCTTTATCTGTAGTTACGTATCTGGGATTGTCATAAAACTGATAATATAGGTACCTATTTGTTTTCTATTTGATTTTGACGAGTTCCCTAGTTTATCAGGCAACTCTGTCTTCATAAGCACAAGCTCCGCGTTTTTACACGGTCAAACTTAGTACCTTCATACGTGACACGACTTGATAGCCTCTGTTTTTAAAGTTTGTTAAAAATACAAGCTTTACGTGTACTTACTCATTTACTCACCCAGAAGTGCACTAACGCCAGCCACGGCTTCGAAACAACTTTATATTTTTGAAGCAAAATTAAAATTACTTCAAAAATTTAGTTTTCAGAAGAAAAAAATGCGTCCACCTTTAATGACCGCGCTTTAAATTATACTGGGTGAAACCAAGCGCTGTTTTATTCATCACACACTAAAATAATGTTTTCGGTGATAAGAGACTCTAGATAGACTCTATCACATGTTATTTCATCATCCGGCCAGTAAGTAGTGTTGTGTTGACCAAAATACGATTTTGGGCTGAAACCGAAACGAATCCCTCACCAATTTAACATCTCTTGTGACTTCAGGATGTTTATTTTGAGTTCTGTATTTGATGCGTCCTGACTAATAATGACGTAAATCGTTTAGCTTTGCTTGCATGGCATAGATCATCAGCGAAATCCAGGTCTTCCAAGACATTGGATAATCCCCACTCTATCCGGGAGAACCTGTTATCGGAGATGCGAAGCATTATCCGTTTAGAACAACAAGAAAGAAAAGTGGTGAAAGTAGACATCCCTGGCGGACCCTATCCTGCACTGCAATATCATTCGAGATGAGATCGTTGTGACTTACCTTTCAAGAATACTTTCTGTATATTGGCTCTAAAAAATAGAAACTTTTCGAGCCAATATAGGTACAGAAAATATTCTTGAATACGACACTCCAATGCTTAGTAGGCGAGACCAGGTGTTGGACCGCTTCTCCGTATCAAAGGCTTTTTCAAAGTCAACAAAATAATAATAACCATTTTTTTTATTCGGCCATTTACTGTCCGAAATAGAAACTGCGACCGATACCCTTGGTCGGACACTATCATCCCGATAACTTGGTGACCTTTTCCGGAGCGGCCACGTCACCCGTAAATGCAAGCAACTATTTGAAATCTAAGGCATTATTAAGAGAATTTAAGAAATAAATAAATGAAATAAGAATTATATACTAAGATCCCAGAGCTGTCTGACATAACTTATTTTTACATATATCTGCCCAGGGGCTCCAAAGAGAAGCTTCACAAGTACACAGGTATTCAAAGCACATGAGACGCTACTGACAACCTAAGGTTTCATCCATGTGAAAATAAATTAAGTATGTCAGACAGCTCTGGGATCTTGGTCTATTACGGGTGATTTTAGTTTTTGAAATCCATACTCTATATGTTTGATTAAGTAGGTATGTAATGTTGAGTTACATAAATATTTAAGAGTTTATTTTACACTATATATCTAATCTGTATACACTCTCTTACATAAAAAAACTTAAATATTAACTAAACTATACTAAAACCTAACTTACATAAATATAACATGTCTAGATAATTACTTTAATATTATAAAGCTGAAAAGTTTGTTTAGTTGAACGCGCTTATCTCAGGAACTGGGTACTGGCTGGGATGAGATAAAGCCCACTCACAGGACTATCACGGCGGATGCAAATCCGACAGCGATGTTCGCTGTACATCCGTACAGCGGCTTAGCCACAAATATTTGTAGGTATACTATATGTAACTATAGTTTCGTTGGTTACCCTTTTTGTATGGAACCCTAAAAACTAACATCGCTTTACATCAGTAGAGATCGTGGTCAAGATGGTTCATCAAGAAAAGTCAAAGAGTTAAAAGTAAAACCTCTTTCGATGATCACAGTTCTCTATTACAGAAGATTTATATCTATGCTTAGAAGGAACGACATAAACTCCTGTATGGAGAATGTCACTTTTGAAATTCGAAATTTAATTTCGGTATATTTTGGTATATTTACAAAATAAAAATGTGTTATTGGCTTATATATTTGTAGATTTTATCTAAATGTATAACGTGCTTTATTTAAAACCAATTTTTGTCAATTACGTGCATAAAACTTTGGTGAGTACGATGATCTGGTGAGGTTCGCGGAAGAAGCACAGTTCAACGTGGTGACGCGACTGTTGGAGGAAGTTTATGACCAGTATTGGACGGCTTACGATTAAAATTATGTATGCTCCAACTGCTCGACCTCAGATAAACCCAACTGCTGGATGTTTACATGTTTACAAATTAGTACTATTTTCTAGGACATCATGCCAGCTTTCTTTATAGATTTTAGTGTAGATCCCTGAGAACAACAAAAAAAGAAAAAAACGGAGCTCCACGAATTTCAAAAGTAAAGCCACAGAACGAAGCTTTTTTGTTGGTCTGAGGTACCTGATCCATGGTTCATTAAAAATGACCATCAGTTCAAAATCGTCAATGGAAATCTATTGAGGTCTATTTCTAATTAGGTTACAATCAAATCATGTCATATTTGATTATATCCTTATGTATAGTTTTTTGATATTTAGTAGTAGAGTCGGATAGTTGCACCACTTTTCTAAAAAGCTATAATACAATATGTACTTAGAAAGAATAATTCAACAAGTATATTATCAAAACATAGGTCTTGGATCTACTATAGTTTATAGTAGCCTATTTTTGTTAACATAATTAATAATAGTTTTGAGTAAATCCTGTTTTATTTGACGTCTCGAAAAAAGGATAGTTGCACAACGTAAAAAATACTTCGGAGGATACTGGCCTCGTGCGGGGCTAGATGCCTCACAATGTTTTTTTTTAAATATAACAAATTTATATTAATTTACGTAATCGTAATAGTTTTAACATTAACTAAAATCAACATTCTAAGATATTATTAAACTTTATGCTTTGAAATTATAAAAATATAAAAAAGACCTCCAAATAAGTTTATCTAACTTAAAGTTTGGAGGCATTTTTTTATAGCATAGCATAGCATAGTCGGCCTTTTAATGTTCCCACTGTTGGGACTCAGGCCTCCTCTCTAGGAGAGGGAATGGGCCGTAATCCACCACGCGGGCCCAGTGCGGGTTGGTGGATGTCACATGTCTTTGAATTTTTGGTTCTAGGACATGCCGGTTTCCTCACGATGTTTTCCTTCACCGTTTTGAGAGCAGTGTGATGAAATAAATTACACAAAGTAATGCGCCTGGCTGGGTTTGAACCCGCGACCTACAATTCGTAAGTCGGGGCCGTTACCACTCGGCCACCACTGCTCTCAATTTCATTTTGTTAAGTTAAGAGTTATTTATATCGAGAATTAACACTCCCGCACGATTAATTACAATATTACGGTGTTTCCAATTATCCGGTAACATGTTCATTGTGTGTCAAAATAAATATTTCTTTTTTGTTTCTTGGTATGCCTAATGGTCGATACTTTTGTTGTAGCATAAAAAATAATGCCAGAACAAGCTAAAGAACTAGCCAAAGAACCGGCAAAAAAAACAGGCAAAAAAGCAGCACCGGCACCGGCAAAAGACAAAAATGCCCCAATAGATTTGAACAAACCCCGATGGGACCAGAAAACATACATGGGTCGTGCGAAGCATTTCATTGTGCTCACCAACCCTTTAAACTTTTTCGCTTCAGACAAGGACCTGGATGACGCCAAACATCTCGTAGATGAGTACAAGTTCGTTTTTTTCGGTATCACACTTAATATTATAAAGTAAGTTTGTTACTTCTTCACGTTCTTCACGCTTGAGCGCTCGAACGGCGGACAACCTCCCTAGCCAAGTTACAACCGTTTCGTTTCGATTCTCTTTTCGTCGATCGCCTCGAGTAAGCCACGCCTCTACCTCACAAAATAAGAATTTTCGTAAACAGAAGATTTGTTCTAATTTCTGGTACTAATCGTACCAGACAAACAGTCGAACGAATGAAAATCGTTAATCTAAGGCAGCAGCAACAGTTCTTGCTTAATTTGACTACTTTTTTAATTTAAAATTTCCATGTTATATTTTAATTTATTTCGATTCCATTTTTAATTTATATTTTTGAAGTCGATTATAAAGGCGAAATCATTGCGATGCCACAACACTTCGTGTGATCTCTCTTGTGGAACTCCATTATCATATTACAAAGACCTTATTAAATAACTAAAAGAGCTTTTATGTGCATGACACTAGGAAAACAAAAAAAATGCCGCCAGGTTACGATGAGGACAAACTCTGGGCGACCAAATATCTCGTTGACAGTGCGTTCCACCCCGACACTGGTGAGAAGATGATCAAGATCGGACGCATGTCTGCGCAGGCGCCTATGAACACCCTCATCACTGGTTGTGAGTAATCTGTTTTTTTTAATAATATAAATCAGTGCTTGAGTACGATCTTACCTGATGGTAAGCAGTGATGCAATCTTTGATGGTGAGGCGCACTAGTTTAATACTCTAGCCTTGAAGACACCTAAATTGTTATCGGACAGGAAGACCACAGCTGGCAGGCAAATTGTTCACACATTTGAAGCCACAAATTTTTAATTATTACAAATACTTATAGGGCTTATTAGAAAAGGTCTTGTTATAATTTAAGTATCAAAAAATAATATTTATAAACAGCAAAGTTATGAGCGTTTGTTTAACGTGTTTGTTGTCCCAAAATGTCACTCAATTTATGAAAATATTGTACTGGCTATTGATTACAAAATAATTATGAATGAATGAATGGCGATAAACATGAATAAACACTGCGCGTAGTATTTTCTAGTAGCAATTGTTATGAATGATTGATTCAATTATGAATTTACCAGTTATGATCAATTTTGAGATTCGTTTTTTTTACCTTTGACTACTCAAATATGATCAGTATCGGGTACGGATAGAGCCCCATTTTTTTGTATTAATAAAAAATAGGGGTGTATGTGGTGACGCTTGAGAGAGGCCTATGATAGCAGTAGATGTCTTTCGGCTGAAATGAAGCGATACGAATACATCCTACGAATAGTCATAATACATTTTTTGAGTGAAATTATAAAAAATATAGTATATTTTTCCTTAAGAGCGTTCACTCGAAATTACGAGCTATTTGGCCAAAAACCATGATTTTCAAACTCGTTTATATCCATTAATGATATATTGTATAAACATGTGATTTACCAATAACATTAGGAAATATTCTTGTCTAAATAGTTAAGTAGGATTTTATTTAAATTAATAGCACATTTGTGAACTATATTCACATATGTAAATATAGTTTTTGAAATTTCACTTTCAGAGGCAATTTCGAAGCTTGACAACTTCTACAGTTCTAATAGTATTAATAAACAAAAAATACGAAACAGTGACTAGAATCCTTAACAAAATAGTTATAGAAAAAGATTTATTGATTTAGTTTACTAATTTAGAAAATTAAAATAAAAACATTGTCAAATTATTAAGAAATGATGGGTAAATAAAGTGATGATTTGCACTGATTTAACTTAATTTTATCATTATAATAATTGCTTATTCTAATAGAAGAACATGTGTTTCAAAACTTACTGTATAAAATTTGAATAAAAATAGCATTGTCAATTTTTAAATTAAAACAAAATAGTTACAGAAAAAGATTCATTGATTTAGTTTACTAATTTAGAAAATTAAAATAAAAACATTGTCAAATTATTAAGAAATTATGGGTAAATAAAATGAAAAAGCTAATTTAAAAATTGAAAAAGCTATTTTAATTCAAACTTTATATAGTAAGTTTTGAAACACATGTTCTTCTATTAGAATAAGCTTTTATTATAATGATAAAATTAAGTTAAATCAGTGCAAATCATCATTTTATTTACCCATAATTTCTTAATAATTTGACGTTTTTATTTAAATTTTCTTAATTAGTAAACTAAATCAATGAATCTTTTTCTATAACTATTTTGTTAAGGATTCTAGTTACTGTTTTGTATTTTTTGTTTATTAATTCTGTTAGAACTGTAGAAGTTGTCAAGCTTCGAAATTGCCTCTGAAAGTAAAATTTCAAAACCTCTATTTACATATGTGAATATAATTCACAAGCGTGCTATTAATTTTAATAAAATCCTACTTAACTATTTAGACAAGAATATTTCCTAATGTTATTGGTAAATCACATGTTTGTACAATATCATTAATGAATATAAACGGGTTTGAAAATCATGGTTTTTGGCCAAATACCGCGTAATTTCAAGTGAACGCTCTTTGATTACAGAATACAAAAACATCGGTTAAAAGTGTTTCACAAATTACTTGTATCATTAACAAAAGCAACTCTCGTGGAGCGAGAGGGAGTGTCAGTTTGTCAGACTTTTACTGACTAAAACCCACTCGTGTTTCAGTTGCCCTTTGTGTATCGGGGCCGCGGTGAATTTTTTCACTGCCGCAGCCCCGGCAACTAACACTAACAACTTTTGCTCCTATAGGTCCAGTAGTTAGTTAGTTAGCCCATTTATGTCCCACAACTGGGCAAAGGACTCCCTCTCCCTTTTCCACACACGTCTGTGCTCGGCCATTGAGGGCCAGTCCCTCCGGTAGTTATCCAGCTCATCTCTCCACCTTCGCCTTAGTCTGCCGCGACTTCGCCTTGTTTAATGGAACCCAATAAGTGACTCTCCGCTCATCCGAGCCAGTATAGGTCTAGTAGAGGACTTAAAATTTAGCTGCGCGCGCGCTGGTAAAGCTGATGTTATAATGAGTACGGAACTTTTTATTTTCAGAAACAGGACTTAATTCCCGGGGACATCTCCAAAATGAATTTTGACCAAACTTTCATTGACACATATCTTAAATGTGTTATGTTTTAAAACCAGAAATTAAAGTGGGATTACAGATTTTTTTTTTCTCTTTTCCAGGCATGATAACATTCTACAAGACAAAGCCAGCTATAATGTTCTGGCAGTGGTTCAATCAAACGTTTAACGCCATAGTTAATTACACAAATCGTTCAGGAGACGCTGTTATCACGACAAAGTAAGTACTTACTTCTTTACCCCGATTTCTGTATTAAAGGTTTTAAGTCGAGTATTTTCTATAGTGGAACAGGTTGTAAAGCCCCGCAAACTTCCATTGAAAAGGGAGGAGCCTCCGACCAGACGGGTGTTGTATCTGGGCCGCGAAACAGTTTCAAACTGTTGTATTATGTCCTAATCGCGCGGAGAATTCTGATGCCGCGATATAGGGTTTTGCCTAGTTCCTATGGTTGCACGGACGCTGCTACATTCTCAAAATCTACTTTAGCCTTCTCATAATAATATACTCAACTCAGAACCGTTATGTTTCGCCAGTTCCCGGCCACGACCAGAAGTGTTATCGTGGGGAAGGGCTTATCTTTGTATAGTTTAGAACAAAGTCGTTTCTCGCTTCTGCCTGTTCATCTGCTAACTCCTCCAAAACCACGCAATGGATTTTAATGCGGGTTTCACTAATAGAAAAAGTAATAATCCAGGAAGGTTTATGTGTATTATAAATTTGTACCTGTTCGAAGTTGGGACGGGTCATTAGTTCTAACTTCTAACATAAGAGAAACTAAAGTTTTTCCACATTACCAGACAAATACTTGCGTCGTATTGTGCGGCGTGCTCGGGAGCCTTGACAACTGCTTTGTATCTCAACAGTAAAGTTAAGGTAAGCAAGAAAAACACTTGCATTTATGGCCTAGGACCTAAGTTAAGGTAAGCGAGAAAACCACATTCATTTATGGCCTAGATCCTAAGTCTCACAGTCGGTCAGTCTCACAGTCACTCACAGTCGGTCACTTGTTATTATTGCACAAGGAATCAGCTTACCAAGAAAATGTTTTACAATAATAAAACCGAAATTCGGATATCCGGAAAGTTTATGATCTAAAGTGATATTGGGCCGGATATATCTGACTTACGCTGTCAGACAAACGAAAATTGAGGGGAAAAGTTGACTCCTGTCGAACGGGCAGAGGATCCGATAGACATAATTGGAAAAGGGAGAGAAAGGCGAAGGGGAGAAAGGATATAATTTATCATAATCAACATCATTTCAGTCGAAGTGTGTTCTTTAATGGTAATACAGACAGAGGCCTACGTCCACCAGTCGTTGTGGCGACACTTGAGGGAGCTCGTACAACGACTGGTCGTACTGCGACCCTCACCAGGTCATCGGTCTGCCTTGTGGGAAGCAGTGCTAACGCTGCGTCTTTCCGTATGCGTTCATCATTCCAGAACCTTAGTTGGATAGACAGTAGGCTGAATTTGATGATCTCAACCGCTGACAGTCTAAGTCGTAGTCTTCAACTTGTATCACATCCATATCTGAAATATGTGTGAACGCATGAACATAACCTATAACGTCACTACTTAACTTATGGAACACAGCTTTCTCTCTTTTAGAGGAAGTGGGTCGTATTCCAAGCACAATAACATAATAATGGCATTAGTACGTGGGGTATATACTGAAAGTCTCTGAATCTGGCCCCTAATAATAAAAAAAAAATGAAAAAATAATTATAGGATTCGAAAATGGAATTCTTTGCGAATATGTTACTTTTTAAGTTGCGATACTGTCATTTATTTTACATTGTGGCGTCCTTTTGAAGATTGTGTATCGCCATCAAAAGGAATTTAACTCGTGAACATTTTCGTTCAATGATTTTTTAAGTTTTTGCCAGAGACTTTTGGCATTAAGTGATGAAGCACCATGTCACAACTCTGTGTATTCGTGGTTTAGAGAATTTAGACGTGGACGTGATCATCTCTATGACGAGGTACGTGAAGGTCGGCCGGCAACTGCGGTTACAGACTCGAATATTGACACCGTACGACAACTTATTAAAACTGACAAAAAATTACTTACCAGCAAATTTATGCTTTGTTAAGCATTGGAATGAGCCAAGTGCAAAACATTTTACTTAAGCATCTGAAGGTTCGGAAGTTTTGCACTCGATGGATACCACATGACTTAACGGAGGACTATAAACGATTTGTCCAGTGTTGCCGTAAAATGATAAAAAAAAATAATGGAGGACAGTCATTGGCTGCATGTCTCTAACCTATTGAGTAGCGTAATAAGAGACACAATAGAAAGACAATGACCGATCGATCGCCGGCGTTCGCTCGGGGTTTAATGATATCGTGACAAGTGACGAATCCTGGAGTACTGCTTTGAATCCGAAAGAAAAAGTACGTTGGCAGAGTAGGTCTTTCCTTTTGAAGATTTGCCGACGAAAGTTAAGAAAAGTCGAAGTGTTGGTAAAAAATGGTTGCTTCTTTTTTCGGAAAATCAGGTTATTAGTTTACACTGCAGTATCGCTTGAAGATTAAAGGACAGTGACTGCAGATTGGTACGTCAACACTTGCTTGCCCAGAGTCTTAGAAGAAGTTCGCGAAAAGCGTCCTCGAAGCAATGTACTCCTCTACCACGATAACGCATTCTCACATTCCGCTAAGGTAAAGTGGTTTTAACGAATGCAAAATACATTGATTGCGAGGGAATATACTTTGAAAACCAATAAATGTATCGTAAGTCTTATTTATCCGAATCCAGAAACTTTCAGTATACCCTAAGTAGATACGTCGTGTGAACCCAGTGCGTGTGGGCGGATATTAGAGAATGATGTAGATTTTGAACTGACGGGCTGAATTTAACTGTACTTCAACTGGAAGACACAGTTTGGATGCCAACTGTGCAGCCCGGTCGTAAAAACTGCATGGCAACTGGACGCATCCCCAGCTGCAAGTTGACTGCACAATCGTTTGGCAGTTTATGTGCGATCATCTTAAAGACATCCAAACTAGAACTGCAACTGACCGTGGGAAAGCAGGCCATCTGTTTAAAGCGTGGCTATATGGGGTATTTTGGCATCGTTTTTAATCTTTTATTCTGATTTCCAGGGTATGAATCCAGTGTTTGCGCGGCTAGTTCCCTTTGTGGCCGTAGGCAGTGCTAACTTCATTAATATCCCCATGATGAGAAGCAGGTAAACTACGCAATTGATCATAATATAGTAAATTAATTAAGGGATCTACCTACATTATAGCATTATAATTCTGTGGTGGCTAACTAAATGCAACAAGGCATTCTATACCAGTCAACTTTCAGGTTTAAGACTTGAAGTCACTTTTACTGGTCAGAACCCACCTGTGTTCCTCCAGTTACCTATTGCGTTCCAGGGCTGCGGTATATCTTAAGAACAATCCCGGAGCTTTTTGCCAATGTTACCTCCACAAACCAGTTACCGAGTATCAACTGATACTGGCTAAAACTTCGGGCTTTTAATCTATGAATGAGAACTGGTACTAAAGTTTTTACGAGCTTTCATAGGCACGGAAGATTCGAGTTGGCTCAGTTTAAAGAGGCCGTATGGTCTCCTACTACAGATCGACTTCAATAAGTGTAGCATTTATAACCATTTTTACTACAAAAAAGGTCCTACAAAAAGTATGGGTTGCAATGGAATTTGAACTTTATATACAGTATGAAATAGAATTTTTTATTCCAAGATTTGTCAGTTATCTTGAATTCATCATTCGAATATAGAATGGATATCTACTTAACTTAGATATGCACTTACCTGTATATTATATTTTATTTGGTTTTTATTCAGTTTCTGAGAGTGTTTTTTTTTCCGCTTATTACAGTGAGTTAATAAACGGAACGCCAGTATTCACTCCGGATGGCAAGAGAGTGGGTGAGTCCAAGAAGGCAGCGACTACAGGGATCTTACTCGTGTGCATATCTCGAGTGTTCATGGCAGTGCCCGGCATGAGTATGACAGATTATTAATCAATTTTTTTTTTCTTCATTAGAAAATAATTGGGCTAGGCACACCTACCGGCGTCCTGTCAGGCGATGGGGCAAACTGAAGACCCACAGTGACATTGGTTCCTGCTATATGACAGGCAACATCGCGGCAGGAGTGACCGACAGTGAGGCGGGATGAGATGTCGGGAAGACTAGTCTCAGAAAGCCTTTGATAGGGAGAAGTGGAGAGTAGGGATGCCTTTGCCCCGCCGTGGGAAAAAACCTATGATAATGATTTAATGATGACTAAAGGACTAGACCGACTGAGCAGTGGTGGCCGAGTAGTAACGGCCCCGACTTACGAGTTGTAGGTCGCGGGTTCAAACCCAGCCAGGCGCATTACTTTGTGTAATTTATTTCATCACCACTGCTCTCAAAACGGTGAAGGAAAACATCGTGAGGAAACCGGCATGTCCTAGAACCAAAAATTCAAAGACATGTGACATCCACCAACCCGCACTGGGCCCGCGTGGTGGATTACGGCCCATTCCCTCTCCTAGAGAGGAGGCCTGAGTCCCAACAGTGGGAACATTAAAAGGCCGACTATGCTATGCTATGATGACTAAAGGAGCCACCCAAATGCGTGCTGTGAGACCTTACAAGGTGGATCCAGTATACATATGTGAGATATCAACCGATCGTTTAATTACTTATTTATTAAACAATTGCTTGCTATAGGTACTTCTAGTAGGTATGCATCAAAGCGTATAGCAAGCCTTCGTTGTAACAATGCATGGCCAAAGCCTATGTTCAGCAGTGAACGTCTTTCGGCTGAATGTCGATGAAAGAAAAGAAAAGGAAAGGAAACATTTATTTGAGACTCGCACAGGACAAACGACAATAAAACAATAAAGTAATTAAGTACATCTATAAATACTTAACTTAAAATAAATGAAAACAATGTAAAAAGATAAAAAATTAAAGACCTGTGCGAGGCCAAAAAGGCTCCTATCTCAGCATATGCTGTGATATTTAACAAAAAGTAAAATAACGCAGCGCTGGTATTCTGTTTGGGCCTGGTGATGCCACGGACACACTCACGGAACACAGAAGACGGATAAGATAATATATAGATGATGACGATGAACTAAAAGATACTGAGATGTGACTTCATTTGACCAAAAGTTGTACCCGAGGCATGCTCAATATTCAGTAGAATCATCATTGATCTAGCTAGCTTTTTTCAAGAATGCTGGCGTCGGCTTCCTTAAAGGGCCTATCACACGCACAAGCTTCACCACAGGATTGCCTGGCAGGCCGGTTGTACGAGGCACACGGGGTAAAACTTTACGAGTTTTAACAATCACAATCGCGGTGTTTCGAGTACAAACGGGCCTCCGCAGGGAACACTATGGTAAAGCTAGTGCGTCTGGCAGGCCCATCATACATAGAGTGAAGTATTTTCTTAAACATGTCATTTGTTTTTTAGCCCTAGTGCCGCTAGTAACGAATATTGCGGTGCAGCGAAACCTGTTCTGTCACTACCCGTTGGCTGTGATTCCCTTCCAACTATCACTGGTTTGCATTTGTGCGATCTTTGCAACACCATTTTGCTGCGCCATCTTTGAACAGAAAGCTAATATGAATATCAATTCTTTGGAGCCCAACTTAAAGGTAAAAATATTTAAATTTTCTGTTCAGTACCTAATTATTATTAATCGACAAGCCTGTTGGTCCAGTCGTCAGTGGCCCTGACTGTTATGCCGGAGGTCGTGGGTTCCATTCCCAGTTTCTCACCCAGGACAACTGTTTGTGTGACGAGCATGATCATTTGTTCTGTGTCTTGGTGTTATTTGTGTATAATATGTATGTATTTAGAAATATATAAGTACCTATGTTTAACAGTTGTCCAGTACTCATACCACAAACTCTGCTTAGTTTGGGACTAGATGGCGTTGTGTGAAAGTTGTGAAATATTATATATTGTTGTCAGTATAGATCTACATAATGTTGTTCGATGTCAGATATTAGATTCAGGTTAGGAAGAACGCCTTTGTTTACCTACACACTTGTGACCTATTTTATATCTATTATATCACCAGTCCTATGCGTCTCTGGCTAGTCGCCGCAGAAATTGGCCGCCTTGACCGAAATTCTGACTATTTGATTGTTCTGGTTCTTTAGACAAAATGAAACGGGAGAAATGCAAATCGTTCTTGTACATTGAGGGTTTCGTGGAAAGAAATAACAAATGTTCAAATTTGTCGCATTTACTAAGTTAAAGACATCGACGGTAGAAATGATGAACTTTTGTCAACTCTGAATTTCAACTTAAGAGCGTTCACTCGAAATTACGCGCTATTTGGCCAAAAACCATGAATTTCAAACCCGTTTATATCCATTAATGAATTATTGTACAAACATGTGATTTACCAATAACATTAGGAAATATTCTTGTCTAAATAGTTAAGTAGGATTTTATTAAAATTGCACACTTGTGAACTATATTCACATATGTAAATAGAGGTTTTGAAATTTTACTTTCAGAGGCAATTTCGACGCTTGACAACTTCTACAGTTCTAACAGAATTAATAAACAAGAAATACAAAACCGTAACTAGAATCCTTAACAAAATAGTTATAGAAAAAGATTCATTGATTTAGTTTACTAATTAAGAAAATTTTAAAAAAAACATTGTCAAATTATTAAGAAATTATGGGTAAATAAAATGATGATTTGCACTAATTTAACTTGATTTTATCATTATAATAATAGCTTATTCTAATAGAAGAACATGTGTTTCAAAACTTACTATATAAAGTTTGAATTAAATTAGCTTTTTCAATTTTTAAAAAATATTTTAAAAGGACCATAAATATCGGCGCACGAGCGTCGCAAATTCAGTCGCCCAACAAAATTCATCATCACGCTCGCGCGCCGAGATTTGTGATATTTATTAAAAATCGACAAAGCTATTTTTATTCAAATTTTATATAGTAAGTTTTAAAACACATGGTCTTCTATTAGAATAAGTTATTATTATAATGATAAAATTAAGTTAAATCAGCGCAAATCATCATTTTATTTACCCATAATTTCTTAATAATTTGACAATGTTTTTATTTTAATTTTCTAAATTAGTAAACTAAATCTATGAATCTTTTTCTATAACTATTTTGTTAAGGATTCTAGTTACTGTTTTGTATTTTTTGTTTATTAATTCTATTAGAACTGTAGAAGTTGTCAAGCTTCGAAATTGCCTCTGAAAGTAAAATTTCAAAAACTCTATTTACTTAAGTGAATATAGTTCACAAGTGTGCTATTAATTTAAATAAAATCCTACTTAACTATGTAGACAATAATATTTCCTAATGTTATTGGTAAATCACATGTTTGTACAATATATCAATTATGGATATAAACGAGTTTGAAAATCATGGTTTTTGGCCAAATAGCGCGTAATTTCGAGTGAACGCTCTTAACGCTATATCAATCGTATCTATTTCTTGCCTATCAAATGCAAGCATATTTTAGATGTTTCGTAATTCAGCTAGCAAGACCAGCATCTCTTCTGTGGTCGGTAAACAGTGGCGTAGCTAGGTGACCAACGGCTCTGGGGCAAAAAAAAACAAGGGCTTATTTTTTACATAAAATAAATAAAATAGCCTTTTATTCTACTACCACATCTAACAATATGTAAACACATTTTAAATTAATTAATTATACATCATATTATGAAAAAATAAAAACTAGTAAAATCACAACATTGGAATTATCCGATCATTTATTATAATTATCTATTTATTACATATTTTGCTTCTACATAGAAATAATTGTAATATAATTCAAATCATTTCTTAATTCATTTTATATTTTATATATTAGAATGCTTTTTACATGGGAAATCTCAAATAACATCTCATCTGGGTGGAACGGAAAGGAGTGTCAGACTTGCTCACGAATTGCCATGATTAGTGTTCCAACCTATTTTATTTATATTTCGAAGGTGGGAGAGTTTTTCGGTAGTTCAATAAGAGGTTTGTTAATTAGGTTTTGGAGGCTCCCCGAGCTTGGGCGCACCGGGGCACTGGCGCCAAGCCCGCCAAAGCCTTAGGTAGCTACGCCAATAAACCATATTTCTCCAGTAGGCATTTGATAACTAGAATTAATTTCTTTCATTTCCTTTTCAGGACGCAGCATTAAAGTTATCGCCCAAAACAACAACAGTGTACTACAACAAAGGATTGTAAGCAGCATAAGAAGCGAACTTTATCGAATAGTAACAAACGTGTTGAAGCAAGCTGCACCCAAGCACGGATGGGTCAAATTAAGTTCTGCTCTATGGCGTGGTTTGAGTCAATCTTTTGGATCAAAAACATTTCCATCCTGGGGTTGTCAGGAAAAAGTACACCTTGCACTCCCTAAGTTCTTACTTGGGACACAGAGCCGGATTGCTGAAGTTCGCCCGCCTCTCTTTAGGCCTACATATTTGAGCCTACCTGAACTTTATCAAAAGATGCGAAGCTAAGACAGTGGTTTTAAGACATTCTACATTAGTTTTTGTGATATTAATTGAAGCACCGATATTCTGAGGACGCAAGGCACTGGAGGCTTGCTCTTCGAATACCTAATCAGCTCTTTGAAATTTTCATATACAGTATGTATGTCTATTCCAATAAAATTCAATCCGAATCTGAATTTCATGATCTTTTGAAGGAAGCCCTCTGTTTTTCTGCGTCTTAGTCGTAACTGGATACGTCAGAATATCAAGATTTTTACAAGATTTATTTAAGTCAGCGATGTAGGTTTTAATCAAAGAATTTGCCAATCAAGTCAGCTATTACATAAGACAAATAAATCACATTAGATTTCAAAGATAAATGTTTCAATTGAACTCCTTGTTCTGTAATATATAGAAAGAAACTCTCAGTTTGCACACACATGCTAATGCTACGCGTTAACTTCGACGGGCCTACGCAGTATGGCACGGATGTCACACATCTACAGCGAGGCTCCTACACTACGCGACGTAGCACGGCTGCTTCGCGTCTACTACGATGCGAGACGGGGTCCTACGCAGCACAACATGACTGTCACGAATATATTTACTGCGACGCGCCTACGCAGCGTAGCACGGCTGCTACGCGCAGATACATATAGGGTGGTGCTAAGCGTCTACTTCAATGAGCCTACGCAGCGTAGCACAAAGCTGTCACGCTTATGCACCTACTTGTCAGATATGTACTCGTACCTAGCAGCCGAGTACCTATCTTGTATTGTGTGTTGTATTTATCTGTAAATGGTATATAGGCGGAATTCTCAACAAGGTGTATATATATAATCATTACGCTACAATCGTGACGTCAGTAATAGCAAAATAAGAGGCTGCAATTGAATTTGTGATTATGTAGAGTAATTTGTGCGACCCAGCCGTAATTGATCTATTCGCTATAATCTAAATAATCTTTATTCATTTAATATCATAACAATACGCCTGTCCTACTCAAGTGTAAGCCATTTTTGTTTTTGTACAATCACATTTCACCAAATTATGACAGTCTCGTGGTTTTTTACAACGCTAATTATTGTCCTTTCGATCTTCTTTCAGTTTTCATCGCGACCGATTTCTAGTGGCGGCCATGAAAAAGTGCCCGTCTCGATTCGAAGTTCGAACACACAACCTTCAGTTCGTAACTTCGTACTGTAACCATCTAATGCTTGAAAATTACTTGAACTAGGTATAAATAAATACATTATCACTTTACCCGACCTGTGACTGTAACTCGAACCCAGAACCGCAGATCTATGAGATTGCCAATGAAGAGCTCGATATGAAAATTTTCACTGATAATATCAGGCGACCAGTGCAAAATTATTACTGATTACTAATATGAATACTGATACTAAGATTCCTTCCTTTGGATCCATATGCAGATTTTTGAGAATGAAGAGATTCCTAGTCAATATTGTTAAGTAAAATTGGTGTAGTTTTGTATCTGTGCAGCTGGACAGTGTGGAATCATTGAAACAGGCGTGATCTTGGTAAAATTAACCTGAGAATTTTATTGTAGTGTTGACAACATCGGCGTAGTTTGCGGAAAATATTATAAACGTCAAAATGGCGGGACCAACTCTTGTATCCGAATAATTCTACCACGTATATTTAGTAAGTTTTAGTCAAAGACATTAAATATATACTACCAATAGACAGGACATGGCGAACAAAATCGTAATCGATACTTATTACCTAGTGGTCATGTGTCGCTCAGTCTAGTATGACGCCCAAAGACTACAATAGTGATGACGCCCCTACATGTCAAGTCGTGTTTAAATCCGCCTATGCACTAAAAGAAAATCATTTTCTGAGAGAATATGCCGAACTGCGCATTACGCTATTGCAATCTTATGATAAAATGACTGGACCCAACTTCGGTTTATTTAAGTCAATATTTTTGGTATTTACGAGTAATTAATTAAAATTCAATATTTTTTATAAATAGTTCTAGAACATTTGCTGATTTTGTGATAACGCCATCTATTGCTGAAAAGCTTAACCTTACCTTTATCACACACTGAGGCTCTACCACGAGCTCATAACGTGATCCATTTTACGACCTAAATCGAAATGTTAAAGGGATGAAGCTATATAGGGTGTATAGCTCCATCACTCTTTTTCGCTCGTACGACTGACATTTTAACATTATCATGGTAAAGCCCCTGTCCACCTACCGAGCGATAGTCAAATAATTATAAATTTTGACAAATTTAATTCGCGTGTTTGGTATTCAAAGCCAGATGGCGTCACTGAGGCATAGGATGACAGTTTTTCTAAGACATTTGTTCTGATAGCCGCTCTATTGTATCTCTTTAAATCTCTTTGGTTTTAGTACTATTTTGTACCCCTCCTGAAATTGTACCTCACACGGTGTAAACGGAATTTCACGATATTGTTGGACCCGCCATTATAACGCGTTATAATAGCGGGACCATGCTTGTACGCCAAAACTATAACGAATTTTATCAAAAAAAAAACTAGTAATAAGTACGCGATTTAGTACCTCCGAAAATCAACAATAAGTGACGAAGATATTATTAGTTTCTTTACAAAATCTTTTTTTTTATTTTTGACAGTTTCTATGCCTGAATAATTTGACGACCAAAAATACCTCGGGTAAAAAGTTGCACTCACATTTCGTGCAGGCGCGTTATTGTTATTTATGTATATTATTTACACAACACTGTTATTAATCAATATTAAGTAGGCCACACAGGAAAATTATTATTGTACGTTACGTTACGTACCATAACTAAAAAGTGTAAAATAAAAAACTTTTTACAAAAAAAATACAACCGACTTCAATGTAAAAATAAAAACACAAAAGTGCAAAATAACTTTAATTTCGTAAGTCGGTGTTAAATAACGAAGAGACAAGAAGATTATAGAAACACCGACTTCCGAGATTAAAGTTATTTTGCACTTTTCTGTGCTTTTTACATTGAAGCCGGTTGTATTTTTTTTTTTGTAAAAAGATTTTTATGTAGTGTTAATTCTTGCCAAGAAGGCTTATTACATTAGACACATTTACCACCAAATACTATAAAGCGATGGAATTATTGTACATTCGTATTCTAAGGATACGAAATACGTTATTGTTAAAAACTTGCGCAACAAAACATGGACGTAAGGTTAGGTATGCTCGAAAGATTATATAGCCTGCCCTTAAAAAATAAACGTCAACCTTGCTTGACAGACGTCACTTTCGTTTCTTTGTCAAACGTCAACGAAATCAAACAAAATGCTGGGAGCAGTAATTATTTAGATAATGAGTTTTTTTAATGAGACAATGAGATAAATATTAGCAAAATGTATAATCTCAAAGCGTGTATGGTGTGTTTCAGCACAGATGTAAAGTTATTTAGCATGAACAGTGTAAAATTAAGACAGGAATTCCATTTGATTTCTGGTATCCAGGTATGCATTGTTTATATCCGTTTTAGCATGAAATATTCAAAATATTGTGGTTTAATATCCCCCAGGTACTAATATAGAACTCCTTTTGTTATTTTCAGACTTCCCACGAAGATGGTATGCCGGATTATTTGTGTTTTCAGTGTTCAGCTGTTGTGCGAAACTTCAAAAAATTTCGCGACAGATGCCACCGAGCTCATTACGCTTTGAAAGAAATTTTAAGCAGGAACAAAGAGGTAAATTATTTTAGAACAGTTAACAAACACATTATTATTATTTATTGTGACTTATAGTCTCAACATAGGGTAGTAAATGATAATAACCATTTCCACTTTACAGATTACTCAAACAAATCTTGAATACTTAAACCGCAACCTTCTTGGTATCATGCCGCCTCTATCTTTCATGAGTTTAGATAAAAATCACTATGAAAAAGTAACATTTCAGTGGAAAAGGTCAAACCGTATTGATTGTAATTCTTCCAATCGAAACATACCCATATTCCACTGTAGTACACTTACTTCTGATTTCACTTTTGATGGTGTAACCAATGCCAGTGATTTAGAATTCACTGAAGAGAAAATTAAAAGAGATGTTGATGAAACGGAACCTGAAGAAGTACCAGCTGAATTTGAAGTAGCCAAAGATGAATCTGCTGGCTTTGTGTGTAGTACAACAGAAGACACTGAAATACCAGATTCATTTTTGGATAACGAAAACTTTAATAGTGATCAGGATATTGATAAATTCCCTGATTTGGCACTTAATGTGGAGAATACAGTCATAGATGGGACAGATATGGATGAAGAATATGCTACATTGGTTCCAATTTCTGTGAAAGAAGCTAAAGCTGCGATTGAGGTTTACAAAATGTTCACTCAGGGTAAATACCATTGTGAGATATGCAATAAGGCTTATAATAATGCTGAAAGGATGAAGATACATTTACGTATGCATGATAAGGTAAGACATTTTTAAAATAATATGTAACAATATCACACCTTTGGTCCCCAAAGAGATGTCAGCAAAACCATAGGGGCCCAGCAGGGTTGAACACTAAAGGGGCCATGTGTTCGCTTCTGAAACAACCTGGGGTCCTGGAATGTAAGAAAAAGAAGCAACATAGGAGTGGGTTTTAGTCAGTATAAGTCTAGATTTCCCACCTAAAAAAAGCCCTGTGGTCCACAAACAGTGAGGCTGATGCACTGCCTGTAACTGCAGGTACACAACTGCTTTCACAGTTATATTTGAAGTCCACAACACTGCCCAAACCCAGGAAAATTATACGAGTTTGTCCTAATCTAAAGATGCTGGGGTTGGCAGTCTGCAGAGCATTGACCCTGCAGACTGCCAATCCTGAATGTGATGTGTTTGCGGACAAATGCGTGCTTATCTAGTGTTGAAAAAATACTACTAACTGTAATTACAGTAAAACCAAACCAAAAAATAACCCTAAACTAATTTATTGAAACTAACTAAAAACAAACTATAATATGGCATCAAAAAACTCTTCCACATCACTGTTGATGGGTAATGTGCCGAAAAGACTGGCGGCTTTACTACTCTGTATGGCAATGCTGATCTATCCTAGACAAGATAATTTTAGCTTCTAATGTTCGTAAGAAACTGATATTGTTATTTTTATTTAGATTTGTTTTCAAAAGAAGATAATTTAGTTCCTTGTTCCTGTTCCTTAAAATTTTTTTTTTTTTTGAGAGAGTAAACCACTTTATTTTTTAGTTTATAAGAAGGTATTTCTATGTATTTAGAATATATCTATCTATTTTTTACGATGTGTATTGTTGATTTAGGTTACTATATTTTTCATTATTTGAACCGAAAGGAATTACAAAACAATACGTCAATGAAAAAATCCCGACAACCCGAGAAATTACCCTCGAATTCACGAAACGCAAGAAATTGAAAAGCCTGAAAAATTATGAACCCTAGCCCTGGCGAGCCCGGACGTGTGGGCGCAGTCATTGTTGATCACACATAAGTCAAGCTCATCAAATATATACATTGTCATACCGACATCGTCACGCTTATATTGTTGTTCGGGCTGGACACTGGGTCGGCGGACTGCCGAAATCTTCACGACATTTTCACGCATATATTGTCATATCGACATCGTCACGCTTACGTTGCTGTACGGGCTGGTGTCCGCAACTCCACGACTACAGCGCGTATTTAGCGTACGGGTGGGAAAATTGTATCATTCAATTGACCCCAGCTCTTCAAGGAAAGCCAGCAGTGCATTTGTGTTACCGACCATTTCACGGAGGGTACCTGGGTTTCCGAAGTACTTTGCCCTGTATCCAGCGACCACTGCTGTCTCGTCCTCCTCCATGCAAGCTCTGGAGAGTGGGCTGTAACTCATATGACAGAGAGGTGCTTATTAAAGATCCTGTGACCAGTTGTTACGGTCGTCACTTGCAAATGAGGTTTATTCAGTCGTAGGCCCTATTTCGTGAAGCGGCCATACTTAAGTTGCTACGCCTACATCGTCACGCCTACACCGTCACGTCACTCCGACGATCCAGTAAAAATGAGCCTTATATTTCCCATATTAATATTTTTAAATTTTCAGCATGTAAGTGGAAACTACCATTGTGGTCTCTGCCAATACTACTACAAAACCGAGTTTCTACTGAAGACTCATATGACTGATAAACATCTGTTCAAGTATTTATGTAGAAAATGCCCCGAAGTTAGTTTTGATAGGTAAGTGGAAGTTTTTTTTTATTAATTAAAAAAGAACAGGTAGAGTATGGAATACCATAACTTCTTAACATAAATTATATAAATGTTGCCAAAAGGGCTGCCAGTCTCAAATAGAATTGGGTATGTCACATCAGGCTGATGGATGCGCACTATGAAGGCTGGTTCGAGGTAGCACAATAAAAGAATATAATTATAGAAATATATGGGGTAGGCCTTTGCCCAGCAGTGAGACGTCCTGGGCTAAGAAAAAATATATGTACTTTGAATTTCTTGTGTGATCTTTTAATTTAACACATAGTATGCCGTGCTCCATAGCATGTTGCCAAACCTTGAGTGACATGAGTAAATTGTCTTAAAATAACGGAACTATTTATTACTCATGTAACGTAAAAATACATCCAATACTCGTATATTAGGCATGTTAATTTCTAAGATCCAATAAACAGAACCTAATATAATTTCAGATCGTCGGCAAAACAGCACTACATCTGGACCCACTTACAAAACGGTAGCAAAAAGAATGCAAACTGGTACGAATCCAGACCAAAATGGATGCAAACTCGAGGAGGAAAACGCGTGAAAGGTGCGGTCACAATAAAACCGGTTAAGAAAAACAGGAAGCTGCCTGAAGACTTTCTTATCTATTCTCCTATTGGTCATGAGGAGCAGTACCGATTGGTTCAAGAGAGACAGCAGTCGAGGAACTATCAAGAAGCCAGGTATCAGTGTGATTTGTGCTACCGAGGGTTCAGAGGTATGCTGACGTATAATAAGCATATGAAGAAACATGATCCTGTGAGTATATGCTTTGAAATTAACAATAACTTACTTCTTATTGCAATTTCAAATAGAGACCGACCGTAGATTCGGTTTCGGTCAGTTTCGGCCTCAATAACTGGTTTCGGCAGGAATTTCGGTTTCAGCCAAAAAGAGCCAGTAGATTCGGCTCTACCAGATCTGCAAATCTTCGAATTCGTCGGTTTTTCTCTACATACATATGCATATATTATCTGACTAAACTTTCATCATAAATCACTATGTATGATGAAAACTGCACGAAAATCCGTCTTTTTTTTCTTGCGAACAGACAGACACAGTTAGGGTTTTTGTTTTCTAATATGTAAGTATAATGTCACTTCAGGTGTTTGTCTTTGTGGTCGCTTTTTAAATACTCCCTGATTCTAATCAAACCAGCTATCGGTCGAATTATAAAATCATGCATAAGCACCATTTTAGGGTTCTGTACCCCAAAGGTGCCAACGGGCCGTCCGTCCGTTTGTCTGTCAGTGGTCTGTATCTCATAAACCGTAAGAGGGTTGAAGTTTTCACAGAATTTGTATTTCTATTGCCGCTACAACAACAAATAATAAAATCAAAACAAAGTAAAATATTAAAGGGGATACAAGAAACGTTATTTTGACGACGTTTTTGGTCGATTTTAATATTGTAGTACCTACGGAACCCTCCCTACGCGAGTCCTACTCGCAGATGGCCTGTTTTTTATTCACGGCGGGACCCGAACCATTGTTTTAATCTTTTTTTTTTTACTTTTGACAAAAAAACTAATATTCATTTCGCCCTTAAATTTTCAGGCACAGTCAGGTCCCTTGCAATGTGACATCTGCAAGATCCACTTCAAAGATCAGAGGAAGCTCTACAAACATATGAATATCACTCACTTGTTCAAATACTCCTGTCAGTTGTGTAGTTATGTGTGCTGCAATAGGTAAATATATTTTTATTTTATGTAAAACCACATTTCCACCCTTAACCAACTTACATGGAAGTTGCATTCAATTGCGGGCCTCCTAAGTTTCATGTGATCAATCGTAAGACACCCGGTTTTACGATTTTCTTTACGATTCTCACGATTCGCAATGTAATTAAACTTACATGCGAGTTGCTTATCTATATATATAAAAGGGGAAACTGAGTGACTGACATATCAACGAACAGCCGAAATTACTGGAACTAGGAACGTGACAATTGCACAAAGCTTTCCTTCATGATGTAGGCGAGCACTAAGACAGGATTTTCCAAAATTCACCCCCTAAGGGGATGAAACGGGGGTCCAAAGTTTGTATGGAGAAACCTACTTTCAGGCGAGCGAAGCCGCTGGCAGAAGCTAGTTATTAATATTTTTATAATTTTGTGTTTGACCATTTGCGCACCTGATGGTAAGTAATGATGTGGTCGACGTTGGAGTGGCACGCTTTCCTAGAACTGTTTACACAGCCAACAAAAATCGTTAGATAAGCTATTTTTTCCAACTTCTATTAAAACGCAGGGTACACCAAGAACTAAGCCCAGTTAAGCTCTAAAAAGCTAAACGTAATGGTTTCACACCGGAAAGTAAGGTTAAAGGAGCACATAGCATAGGTTAGGGGCCTCCTTTCAGTACCGCGCGAAGTGCGGCATTTCGCTTTATTGGGAACGTCAAGCTCGTATGTTCGTATCGCTAGCAACTCTCTGTAGTTCATGCTATCAAGTCTATGAGCCCAAGTTTTTTTTTTTTAATGATATAGAATAGAATAAACTTTATTGTACACCAAAAAAGTAACACAACTTATACATAAACTTAAATCTATGGGTACAATGGCGGTCTTATCGCTGACAGCTATATCTACCAGACAACCTTAGGATGGATCGTAAGAACTTAAAATAATACAGAGGGTAGTCTGCGGTGTATTACTAACAAATTCTATATAAAATCTCTATATAAAACACAATACATAACTATATATAAACTAGCTTCTGCCCGCGGCTTCACTCGCGTGAATGTAAGTTTTTCTGTACAAACTTTGGACCCCAGTTTCATCCCCTTAGGGGCTGAATTTTTGAAAATCTTCTCTTAGTGCTTGCCTACGTCATAAAGGGAAGCCTTGTGCAAAATTTCACGTTTCTAGTCCCAGTAGTTTCGGCTGTGCGTTGATATGACAGTCAGTCAGTTTCTCCTTTTATATCTATAGATTAGTGCTTAACTGCGATCCCACCTGATGGTAAGCAGTAATGTAATCGTTGATGGTGAATCGCATTATTTTATTAAGAGCCTATTCACTCTAGCCTTCAAGATACCTAAATTATAATCGGACGAGAAGACCGCAGCAAGCAAATTGTTCCAACCTTTTGACGTACGTTGTGTGTTCCGACCAAGAGACCAAACCTTCAGCTTCATTTCGCTTGTTCCCCTGTATGGCCTGCGCTTTATAAGACACGAAGAAAGACAAACAATTTTATACCCTATATAAATCTCGTTAACACCAATTTGCTGCCTATAGTTGATTTTATTTCTACTCAAATGGAACATGGACAGCAAGTGGATGTGATGTTTGATCTGATGGGCTTTAATAGAATTAATAATGAAATCTTGGTACTTAAGTGCCATAGGATTTACACCTGGTCTTTTTCATATAATGAGATTATTTCTGCCTATCTCTTCGGGACCACCAGAAATTTGTTCAGTTTTCCTCATACAACTCGCATGCTTATCATAAACGATCAAGCGTGTCAGGGTTCCAAATTAGGTCCACTGCTATTCTTGACGTACAGATTTATGCTAATTTTAACTCTGACTGTATAACTCTAGAGCGTGATATGGATGCCCTGAGTGAATAGGCCGTCAACTAGATGTAATTTAACGCCTGAAAATGTCCAGTAATAAGCTTTGGCAGCAAGTGGATTTATATATAGTATGACTACAATGTGAACAACGAACTGATAGCCTGAGTCTCGACAGGAAGGACCTCGGTGTCCAGTTTGACACAAAACTGACTTCCATACGTACATCATAAGCCTGCCTGAAGATTCATTTAGACGCTTATGATTTGTTTTATGCAACTGTCAAGGAATAAAACACCAAGCTTCTTTTTAACGGTCTAGTTCGGTGCAAGCTTGAAACCAGCCCTGGAGTTTTTTCATAACTGGTAAATTCATAATAGAATCAACATTCGCAACAATTGCTACTAGAAAATACTACGCGCAGTGTTTTTCCATTTTAATCGTCATTTATTCATTCATAAATCAATTGCCTGTACAATATTTTCATAAGTTGAGTGACATTTTGTGATAAAAAAACGCTAATAATTTTGCTGTTTATGAACATAATTTTTTGAGACTTTTCTTAAGTAATATCAAGACCTTTTCTAATAAGCCCTTAAAATATTTATACTAATTAAAAACTAGGGGTTTATACTCATGCGCATACACTCAAGAAAGTCCTACATACGAACTATCCATCCAAATCAAAAGTGATTTTGAAAAAAAAACACCAAACTCGATTTTTTGTTTTCTTTTCAGAGGTCAGGCTCACATGCATTATAGATGGCATAAGAACGTCACGTATGAATGTCCTCACTGTAAAAGAGAGTTCATGTAAGTTATTCCCATTGTTCTTTCACATACATCAACATCATCATGGCAAAAATTAAAAAGGTTTTTTTTTTGTACTTGTTTAGAACTATGTTACTTGCCTACACTGTCCTTTTTTTGAGGGGTGAAATCAGTAATTAACTCCTCTCGCTCTTCTGGGTGGAGCGAGAAGGTTACTGACTAAAACCCACCTGTATTACTTCAGTTGGCCTGTAACTTTTTCAAACAGTCCCGCATGGTCCACACTGTCTTCAAAACTCATTTTTTTTTTGTATTTTATATAGTGCCCATGAAAAAAAAAACATTCTTGAAAACTAAAACCAATTAATAATTACAGGAAAGCATCAACGCGTTTAACCCACATAAGAATAAAACATCCGTCCATGTGTCTGTGCACTATTTGTGGACACAGTTTTGTGAGCGATTCAGGACTGTATTGTCACAAACAAATAGCTCATACTGAAGAGGTAAGATTAAGGTGAAAGCGTGACCATGCTGTCGCTAAATGGCGCTAAACTCAACATTCTTAATTTATTTTGTTTTTAGTGTGTAGAAGTATTATTAACCCTGTGTTCTGAATTGCGTCCAAAGCGATCATAGCGCGAATCCGACCAACGCGCAACGTCACAATTATTACTCAATAGCCCTTATATTTTGTGGCTATTAAATTTGGTCGGATTCGCGATATAACCACTTCTATTGCAAATCAGAACACGGAGAATGTCAAGGTGTAAATGAATTCTCCTTTATTGAACTTAGTCATATGGTTGTCTCAAAATTAACCTAAATCTGACCGTTCATGTATACTATTAACTGTTTATGCAAATTATAGCGCTATACTTAAGCAATGTCTACACTAAGCGCCATCTATCGATAACATGAGCATACTCGGTCTTTTTGAAACTGATTTCTCTTATATTTATCGAGTTCTTACGTTACGATTTTTTAATGGATGAATGTGGATGCCTGTACTCATAACAATGGCTCGTGGCTAAATAGTTACAACCGCATGAGTCCATCTTCAAGGTTGCTTAACCTGGAGGTCCTCGTTTGTCGTTCATAGGGGCCATTCATTTATTACGTAAGACGATTTAGGGGAGGAGAAAGGTCGACCATGTTTTATTAAATGATTTTTTAGTTTGTAAGTTTTCATTTTACAACGCCTTGGACATCCTCTGTAACGTTGTACAAGTGCTTGTAAATAAATAAATAAATGTCTTATTTTTTTTACAAGGGGGTGGGAGGTAGTGTTGATAGTTCTTATGTAAGATCACAAAATACGCATAGTTAAGATTTGAAAAAGTACAGGCAACCGCGCGATTGCCGTCTTGCCGATGTGCGCTCGGATACGTATAGGTAAATTATTTCCATGGCAACATCACTGCGCCTCACCGCTTGTGAACTCTAGACATCAGTTGTTTGTATAATCGACAAACTCGTTCCTTGTCCTAAACATTTTTACGTTTAAAAATAAACATCAAAACCTACCAAACTTACATTAATTTTTTCCTTTAGATTCTTACGTAACAAATATTAAACAGGTGGGGGGAGGGATCGGTCTATACTTATTTTTTCATATTAAGGGGGGAGGGTTCAAAAACCTCTTCTTTACTTAATATAATATTATAAAGAGGTAAAGTTTGTTTTTATGTTTTTTGTTTGTAGGAGGTAATCTCTGAAAGTACTGGTCCGATTGCTGAAATTTTATCACCGATACAAAGCTGCTTTATTCCTGAGCGACAAGCTATATTTTATGTACGCCGCAGGCAAAAGCTAGTACGTAATAAATGAATGGCCCCATACATATTGATCTTCATACACTGAGTATAGTTCTGTTTAGGCGGAACAGAGTGTAAATGATAATGATATTTATTTTGCAAATAGGTTTTTTAAAAACACTTACACGTCATTTTTTTTTGGCAATTTAAACTAGATGAAACGAAAAAGAAGAAACACCGAAACAAACTCAGTGTAAATTACATACCTCCTTTGTTAAAGGAGGATCATCTGACCAGACGGATGTTATTTGTAGTCCGAGTAACTGCCCGATAGTTGATTTCGGGCTAGTTAGTGTACATGTTCTAATTGATAGTTGTTTTCGGCTTAGCTAGTATATATTATGTTCTAATCACGCAGAGAACTCGATTATCGCGATGCAAAATTTTGAATTTTACTTCCTATATTTATATATTAAAAACCATTATAGTTTCGGAAAAGGATAGGCAGATGATTATTCTTTTATCATTAAAAATGTTGCCCCACACTAGGCATTCGTGCGTGCTTTCACTAACATTTAAACTCACACACAAAACGACACCCGCAACGAACAAGGCAGTAACATTCATTCAGTCATTTTTCAAAATGAACCTAAAAGTGATAGTGCCATGTTCGAATTTTGTTTGGACTGTAATCCGAGATACTGCCTTGTTCGATACTGGTGTCGACAAGACACCCAGACTCGGCATTGATATATATGTACTATGCACTAGATTACGCGTGCCGAACACTCACTTCAATCGACTCAGGTGTAGTGTAATCCATACACCTTGAACATTACACTATGTTGAACGAAACGCGTAAGTGCCACGAAATCCATGACGCTTAAGACATTTTGGTCGCGAAAAAGTATCCTCTAAAAGCTATGTTAGAGCTGTATGTTTTAATAGTTCTGTTAAACGGCATAATGCCAATATAGCACTGCAGCGAACTTTTGTTTTAACTTTTCAGTATTTACAAATAGTTTCCATGATGGTGCATGATCACTAGAATATAAGTCGATGTTTGTAGGTCATACAAATTTCCGTGCATAAATCGAACATGCGAAACGAAGCGCAGTCTGTGTGTTTTGTTATTTTATCTTAGTCTAATGTTTATGTTTAAAGTTTCTGACAACGAATCTATAATGAATGTAGTGATGAATGCCTATGATTATCCTAATGGATTCTTTAGAGCTTATACACACGAGCGGTATGTTGCACGCAGCAGAGGTAACTGCAGCTATCGAAACGTCGGCGGCAGCTGTTGACGCGTTGACGACGGCCGTCGATAATGTAACTTTGAACATCAGCGGCAGCCGTCGTGTGTGTCAAGTGTCACTACAGCTCGAATGCTGCAACATGCCGCTCGTGTGTATGAGCCCTTACTAATATGTTTTCCTTATAATTGACAGGAGATAGAACAAAGCAATAAGATGGTGGTGAACACGGCTGACCCGCACTACTGCGCGGACTGCGAGATACAGTTCATGTCGTTCGCTGCCTTCACGACACATCTCGGCAGTTCCTACAAACATGCTACGACTAATCTGTAAGTACTAGTCATGGTTAATAATAAACAAGTTTTGTGAACCCAAAAATTATGAAGGCAGCCAGAGGACTTAAACAAAAAAAGGGGATAGTGCGAGTCGGACTCGCGCACTGAGGGTTCCGTACAAACTTACCTACGAAAAATTTCAATTCTCGAATTGGGTTACGAAGATTTTTACGAATCGCAAAAAGGTTTTTTTTTATGACGTAATTACAAATTGTCATTTTTCAGATTTTTTCCTATACTTGTGTTATGAGACCTTGCTTCATGCCAAATTTCAGGATTCTAGGCCAACGGGAAGTATCCTAAGAATTTTGATTTCTTTGAGTGTCGAAATATACGATTTGGAAATACTCTTCGAGACTCCGTTTGTGAATAGTTAAGTGGCTAGCTCGGTTACCGATGTTGCGCCCTTTCACTCGTCAATGTTGCGTCTTATTTACTTATACCCTCTTCGGATATATGTTATTGATCTAGAATGTGATATTTGGTTGTGTTTTAGTTAGGCAACATTTTGTGTCGATGATTATTATGCACGGTAAAACTCTAATGAGTTTATGATTTGCATCATCTGTATTGTATGTTTGTGTCTGTATTCCTTGTATAAATAAAAGAAAACAAAAAAATTGAACTATTTGCATAGGTAAGTTTGTATAGAACTTTCAGTGCGTGAGTCCGAGAGAGTGAGACTCGCACTTGCCCAGTTTTTTTTTTTTAAACAGATTATTTTCTTGTTTTACTGATGTGTTCATGGCCGTATATTTTAGCTCAATAAAGCCGTCCCGGCGCAGCAAGCCGGAGGAGCCGCGCGCGCGCGGGCGGCCCCGGCGCGGCGCGTGCTCCGAGATCGTCAACAACGGCCTCACCACCTCCAGCACCTGCGAAGTGGTAACCATCATACTTTATACTGTTATAATCAACCATTCAGAAAGACATCACGTAGAAAATGCTAAAAATGAAAAATAATGTCCTGTTAGTAAAATATATTCGATTAATTTTTGGTATGCAGACTGGGAACATCATGAGTTATATGCAGTTTAACTTAATGTCGTATTAACGGCGCCTCCCTGTATAAAGTCACAAAGGCTTTGTTTTATTGAATGAGATAATAGTAAGTTACCATTTTATAGATACTGGTAATTATTTTTATTCTCGACATTATAAAAAGATTTATAAATAATAAAAAAATACTAAAAGTACGGGTCGTACAAGTAACCACGTTTCCTTGCAATCCTCGACTTTGAAAGGATTGCTTATTATTATTTTGGTGCTTTATTATTTTATTTAATAGGTATTAGATCACCTAAGACTGCAATACACCTAACCCTGAATCAGCAGATGAAAAGAAAATCTCTAGATGTTTTCTATTATGTGCTCATTAAGAAAGCTGAATCAGTAAATAGGATACTCCTGTTTAAAAAAAAATCTCTATGCGTTTTCTATTATGTGATCATTTAGAAATAACTATTAATAATAAACGTTTTTCCGTTCCAGTGCGGCAAGTTCCTATCTAACGACGTGCAGGCGCGCAAGCACTACGAGTCAGAACACCCCGACACCGAGTACCTGAAGCGATACATGTGCGACGTCTGCGGACACACCACCAGGGTACTTTTACATACACCACCTTAAAAACCCAGCTAGTATTGTGAGCCCACATTCCCCGCGAGCGAACTGAGCGTGCCTTCATCAAACAAGAAGAGCGAGCGCAGCAAGTTGCATGAACCTACATCGCGACCAACAAGCAAACAAACTTGACAGAGTTGTTGATAGAGCTCGATTCGCTCGTTCTTTACAAAGCAATGCCCACCACACCTGCTTTTTTTTACGAAGAGATTCGCTTCGCTCACTCTTCTCTTGTGTCGCGTGATCATCTGTTGAGTAAGCGTATTCTACTAATTCGTATTAAGACAATAAAACCATAAAATAACATTATTTTAACCATATAACACATGTATAACTGTTTTTCACTTTCGGTACCTTGGTGAATACTATAAAGCACACTTCATTTGGACTCGCAAGTCGGGTTCGACAAGGCTAACCAACAGTAGCTACTAGCAACGACTCGGAAGCCGGGTTTTAAGGATACGTACCGCAAGATCATACAACATCAGCCCCCTCGCACCCTTGGTTTGTAGACACCAAAATGAGCAGAACTCTCATAGTAGTGGCTTTAAGGCTTCGTTCTGGACACTATCCCACCAAAAGATTTGGTCAGATGATGAAAAAAATAGATTCCCCAAATTGTGACGTGTGTGGAGTTATTGATGATGTCCAGCATCTTTTGGTGGAATGTGTCAAGAATCAAACGGGTAGGGAGCTACTGGCAAAATTACAAAGGATCAATAAAATTGATATAGGATTTTTCTTTGAAATTCTGGCCGATCCTAGAAGTGATGCTGCTAATCTTAGCAGCATCACATCTTCTTCTCACATTTGACATGGCAACGTGTCGGTAGTTAAACCTTGTTAACAAAATGTTTAATCAATTGTGTTGATTACTAAGTTGTTATTGTAAACTTAGGTTAGGTTATGATGGGGCTGACATGCTCTTAGAGATTAAAGTCCCTAAAAAATAAAGAGAAAAAAAAAAAGGATACGTACCAATTATTCTATTGACTCTTGTAGCTTATTCTTTCATTTTTTATCATAATAGGTCATGTTTCTTTTTCAGCAATACGCGAACCTGATAGTCCACATGCGCACGCACACAAACGAGAAGCCGTACGGATGTCCGCACTGTGACCGTCGGTTCAACATGCCCAGCAACAGAGACAGGCATCTTGTCGTAAGTATACGTTTTTAGGTGACTAATCATGCAATGACTTTTTTCGCAATTAGGCGGAGCAGGAGGGCGTGTCAGACTTTTGCTGACTGAAACCTACTCCTACGTTCCTTCGTTGCTTTGGATTCCAGGGTCTCAGGTTTTTCTTTCAGAAGCGAACCCATGGCCGCAATAGAACACTACGCGCTGATTACAGCCCTACAATTTATAGCCTCTGTGCTACATTTCCTGCCTAGTATTTAAAGGCGACCTTAATATTACGACTAGTCAGCAAAACACATATTATAATATTTTTTTTTTGAGGTGGAAAATCATCTAATGACTCCCCCGCTCTAGAGAGAAGCGAGAGGGCGTGTGAAACTTTCACTGACTAAAACCACACCTATGTTCCTTCAGTTACCCTTTGCTTTCGGTTAAGCTTTTCAGAAGTCAACCCATGGCCCTAGTAAGCTTCGGACCTCCTGGGAGCTTACGGTTTTGCTGAAATCTCTTCGAGGCGCGCGTGGAACACTACGCGCCGTCAACGACTTGTGCTTGATCTGGACGGTAACCGGACGGACGGACGGCGAGCTACCCATTATTGACGCGCTGAACTGTTATTTTTAACCAAAAAAAAAATATTCATTATTTGTACTTCAGGTCACATATTACATACAATCGCCTCTTAGTCATTCAAACCAGCGATGGTTTCAGACGAGCCTCTATAATTCCAACGGTTCTCAGCCCTGGTCCCAGCCGTTGCATTATTAATTCAAGACTGAATTTGATGTCATTACAGGTCCATACAGGTGAAAAGCGATATCAATGTCAGCACTGTAACCGTCGCTTTACGCAGAGTAGCGCCGTCAAGCTTCACATACAGACTGTTCACCTCAAGATACCCTACGCGCCCTGGAATAAGAAGAACAGGAAGCGACGCAAGGTACACCAGCAAAATTCAAAACTAAGCTAGATCTTAGAATTGATCACTTCATGATGTGACCAGCCATATCATAAAATGGTTGCATTTCATGATATGGCTAATTAAAACTGGCCAGATCGTTTAAACGTCAACGTTTGATGTTATTTCAATCCGCGTTTGGCCATAATCATGAATGTAGGATTAAATTCTTTTTACAATTATTATGGGATATTTTTTTAACCACCCAGAAAAGCATATCTTAGTGCACAATTAGTAAGGTTGGTGAAACAAAGAGATGTTTTGATGTAGAAAGCAAGAATAAATAGGAACACAACAGTGTGTTCCTATTATATACGATTTAAATTGAGGTAGTACACAGGTAAAATCAATTAAAATCGTATATAATATCGTTGACAATATTAGACCATAGCTGCATTCAAAATGCTGATTGATAAATGATATTTATTTTATAAATAGGTTTAAAAAAACACTTTTACACGTATATTTTTTTTTCGTAATTTTAAACTAGATGAGGCCGTATGATTGACTTAAGGCTCGTATTAGTTAAATCAATTATGCAACTTTGTGTCGTAATAATATTTCATTACACTTTTATCTTCCATTTGAAAATTATTATTCGTTTTTAGTAAAGAAAAACTCACAGCTGGAACTACTAGAACTAGGAGCGTGAAATTTTGAATACGGCGTCCTTTTACGACGTAGCCGAGCACTAAGAGAGGGTTAATTAAAATTTATTCGCCAAGCACATGAAACGGGTTTCATGTGCTTGGCGAATTTTGAGTAATAAATAGGTTAGAAACCTATTTTCACGCGGGCCAAGCCGCTGGCGGAAGCTAGTAATAAATAAATAAATAAATACTTTGTTAGCTCAAAACTGGTTTACAAATAAGTAAAACTCTGACTCCTTGTCAGTAGAGTAGCTAGGCGTGGGCGAAGCGGCCCCCTCGCCCACGGACTCGTACCCAAAGGGCCTCGAGGGTTTTTTTTTTCTTTATAACTGTTAGGTTCGTGTTTGACCAAAATTTCACCTGATGATAAGCGATGATGTATCCGAACACAGGGTTGTGACTGTCGCTGTCTCGTTTTTGATTAATAAAAGAAAATGGCCTCGCGGATGCGCCTTTGCCCACGTCTAAATTAGTCCACGCTACGCCTCTGCTCCTGGTACATGTATTTCAGAAGCCTGTGACTCCTTCAATATTTTTTTCATCTGACTAAACAAGACATGCTTATGTTCCAGGAGTTAGAAACAGCGGGTATGTCGACGCCTCTGGTCCTGCCGCCGCCCAACAAGCTGGCCGCCTACGACGCGCCCGCAGACTATCTCAACGCCTACATAACCTATAATGACGACTAACATTTACTTATTTATACTGTGATTACTATCACAAAAGCTGGGCTATTATAATGTGCTTTTACTATAAACACCTTGTGGGAGGCCTTCCAACGCGTCTTCCAGTATGCGGTCCCATCGACCATCAGTTCTATGAGCAATGTGCCCTGCTCTTTGCCACTTAAATTTGGCAATTCTTCTTGTGAGATTATAGATTATAGAAGTACATCTTCCAAGTTCGGTGGTTACAGCAATAAAGTAAGCAATAATAATATATTTGACTTATACTATCGTCGAAAGTGATATTGTGTAAGCTTTTTGTTCAGTATTAAGTTTTCCTTTCGCATGCTCTATTGTCTTTTGTGTGTTTACCTATAAATGTCAATAATAGCTTTAATTATAGTCAATTTTAAGTTTTCCTCATCTATATACATACTGTGTCTACAGATCTCGCCCAATTTTCCTGTCGCAGGTCTACTGAAAGAAATTTCTTTTAAAATAAGCAGCAACTTTGTGCTTTTCTACATATAGTCTTTTAAATGTTTGTGTGTACATAAATTAATTAATATATTTTTAGTGCAGGCTTTTGAGCCTCAGACACATTAAGGGATTATATGTCCCCCATCGTGACGCACAATGCTGTCAAATCGTACCGCGTACACGTGAATGTTGATTCAAGTTGAATGTTGAATTGTATCAGCGTTGTAAAATAATAATATTCCACAACTATCACACAACGCCGTCTAGGCCCAAGCTAAGCAGAGCTTGTGTTACGAGTACTAGACAACTGATAAACATACTTATATATTTCTAAATACATACATATTATAGATAAATTACACCCAGACACAGAACAAATGATCGTGCTCATCACCATTTGTCCTGGGTGGGAATCAAACCCACGACCTCCGGCATAGCAGTTAAGGCTACTAACCGCTAGACCAACAGGCCAGTAAAATGTTGGGGGGCAAGTTGCGGGACATTGGGCAACGTTGCAGTGTCACGTAGATTGAGTTGCGCGCCATGTTGCGGGACATTTTATTCCCTAATGTATCTAACACTTTAGTTAATGAACGATTGTGTTTCAAATCGTGCCTGATAAAAACGGTGTGTGCCTAAGACGGCAAAACAAAATTGAAAACTTCATCCAGGCAAAGTTAATTATACAAGAACGTAAATCGGCCGACATGAGCCGACTTTACCCGAACGAGCGTTACATATCATCCCTTAGCTTACAACACCACTCTAGTCTAAAATTGGCGGTTTTCACACTTGAATGCCTTTAGATGGAGCTGCTCATTGCGCGTCTAACCATTGGTCACTTGATATAGATTTCAGCCAATCAGAAGCCATAATTCGAAAAGTAGTGATAGCGTGCAAGTCGGCCGGCCTCTCAACACCGCACAGCTTTGTTCGTTTCCTGTAAAGTTGGTAAAAATGGCATAGGCGGTGTTGTTAGCTAAGGGACGATATACGAAGTGACGGCTCAGTCTCATTCGATACCTACAAAATGAAGCGCTTCGCGCACCTAAAGAAACATTTCACTTAAAAAAATTAACTTCCAAAAACATAAATAATGAAATTAATCTTTTTTTAGACCATAATTGTATGTTCACAATAATGTAAATAGTCGTTAACTTCATGCATTTAAACGCATTTGTTACTGCAAAGTTTTAATTCCTTCTTGATATTATGTTACTAACAAGTGTACTGAGTGAGTCTATTTATTAACAAATGAATCTTTAGATACCTACCTACATTATAATTATATTCTGGAGTATGTTTTTTAAAGTAAATCATGATCCACAGTTTGTTTTGTAAGGGTGTATTCACGTAGAAAGCTGGTTACAGTAAGCGTCAAGTCTGATGGTGGGACTCGCTATGCCGCACCCACTGTCACATGAATTTTGTACTGCGCAGTGAATCACCTCGCGTAGTTATACAACAGTTCTATGACTGGTGCAGGTTTTTCAGTGCACACTGGTGTTAGACAAATCATCGGGTCTTTTTATTTTGATAATGGGACAACCTATCTTTATAATATATATAATTCTTCTGTACGTATGTTTGTCACTCCTCCTAAACGACTTGACAATTTTGTATGAAACTTTGTGTGTATGTTTGAGTCCCTGTATGGTTTAAAAATAGAATTGAACTATGAAGGTGGTGCTGCAATCGGGTGCTCAATTTTTTTTCTGACGAAATGCCTTCTTGGGCAGAACAACGTCTGCCAGGACCGCTAGTTTATTATATACTTTATTGTACATACAACATGATACATACACAATAAGCGGCCTTATCGTATTCCGCTTTCTCTTCCAGGCAGCTTGGTATGGACAGTAGTTGTTAGAACATGGTATGGGGCTGTCATTAGTATTACAATAAGCACTAATATTAAATCACCTTTATGAAAGGCTGCAGAATGGTTCCAAAGAGTTAGTGAGGCCCTGAAACGCAAATGGCAACTGAAAGATCACACAGGAGGGTTTTAATCAGTAAAAATCTGGCTCATCTTTTTCGCTTCCACCTAAAAAAGCACCTTTACGACTGTGGTACCTACCGGCTCATACAACAAGTAAGATGAGCTGCTCAAATCGTGCTCACAAGCAACCGACGCTAAATAACACATTTTTACGTGAATGCAGCCAAACTCTGCTGAATTATATATGTAGATATATTTCTTTTAAAATGTTTTAAAAATAATTATTAATAATATTGTGTGTGTGAAAGTATATACTTAGTGTGTTTAATAGAGAAAGATTTTAAATATTAAGAATGTAATCAATCGATTTAATGCGCAATGTATGATTTGCCTTGTAATTTAACTTATACGAGTATTTTTAATACATAACATTAATTCTTAATAACTCTTTTATTTATCTATCTATATTTACAAATCGAATAAAAGGGGATCACTTTTATTCGATTTGTGCATACCCTTTCTAGGCACGCGCGATCAATTTGACGACTTAAACTAACCTGTTAGAGTTGGAGCTATGTGACTGGTCTTTCGACGGTAGGTACAGTTGTTCGCAGTGGTTGAGCGATGGACTGCTGCGCTGCGTGTCGCGTGTTCGATTCTCGTGGAACAAATATTTGTATGGTTCAAGGTTTAGGTGTCTTGTGTATTTGAGTTTACAATTTACATGTCTGAGAAAACACCCCACGATACAGGATAACAATAGATTGGGGGCACGTTTATGATAAAAAAGACTCCTAAATGTATGTGCTAAGATTACCCACCGCCGATATCCTCCACAAGGACACAGCAGTGCTCCACTCGAGCGAGACACACCACTGTATACTCCAGCGTGTCCTCCGGGCGATGATACCCCGTGCGGTCCCGGTAGAAGTTCATAGATCTTTGACAGTCGTTACAGGTCGCCAGAATTGATTCCACGAAGTCAAAAAGTAGTTGCTTTTGTAATAATATAAGGCTGGGATTGCGGTTTAGTGTTCTTAATTATCAATTTTCGGCTAGGTAGCGATCGGAACCGGTTGGGCAGCGTTCGGGAAGCTGAGCGGTATAGTTTCGTTCGATGCGAGTCGCACAGAACCGTTGTGGCGACACTTGGGGGGGGAGGGGGACTATGTCTAACAATGGACGTCTTTCGGCTGAATTGATGATGATGATGATCAATTGTCACAATAGGAGAATAAACGTAACTTTAATAACAGCAGTCGCTGAAGTCTGGCTCCGAGGTCGATCACCGAGCATTAAAATATATACCTTAATTCGATTAGATAAGCATTAAATTATATTGTAAAAAAGTCCTCTGCCTTGTCCCGTACTATCCATCATACATCCATCTATCGCTTTGCAAAGGTCTTCTTTTTTATGGGAACTCATCCCGTTCCGAGCGGGCGAGAGAGATCCGACTTTTACCGACCCCCACGGGTAGTGTGAAAGCGAAGCCCGGGGCCCCGGGATGAAGGCAAAGAGGGAACAGGAGTGGGTTTTTAGTCAGTAAAAGTCTGACACTATCTTTCGCTCCACCCAAGAGCGAGATTTGTCATTAGATGATTTTCCCACCTTAAAAAAAAAAAAAAAAAAAACCGACCCCCAGAACCCCGTCTTTCTTCAGTCGCCGTTTGCGTTCCATGACCGCAGTAACTCTTACTAACAACCCTGCAGGAGTAAAGACCTTCCTCCATGAGCTTTCCTCAGTGTTTGAGTACACGAGCAAATTTCCAGCAAAAGTATTTCCAAGCCCTCCAATGCTGACGGAGGTTTGTGATTGCTCAAAGGGATTTAAACAATTACAAAATGTTTAGACCATACAGGTGATCATGAATCGAGAACACAACGGTATTACAAAGTCACGAGTCTTTACGACTGTAACTTGTGAAAAAAATTAACGGATTTGCGATGAAAACCGCGGGTAAAGCTAGTTTTCTTTCAACTGTTTGTATGTTTGTTACGACTAGTAAGAAACTCCACACCTTATAACATACTCAAGAAAACGAAACCATAGCGCGAATTTAAACGCGGCAACGCCATCTATCGAGCACGCCGGAACTAATTTAATTTAAGTATTACTGAAAATGTTTTAATTTTTTTTTATTAAACAGATATAACTTATTGTCCACAATGGGTTTAACACTTAAAAACTACATTAAAATAAAAACGAAAATCACATACAATGTATTAATAAATCGGTAAGACATTGCATTTATGCGTTGACCTGCTAAATTATAAATGCGTAGATGTCTATGATGGCTCAACGCCTAAACTGAATTGGAGGTAGTACCACAAAATACGCTTTTATCTCCTGGTATTACGTTTCCGTGGGATAATTACCAACACAGGCGCAGTTGTTGAATATAGTTTCATACTTTCGGTGTCCAGATCTTTGAGAACAAGGGTTTACTCGGAACGCGTTACGAATCATTAACATAGCTATTGCTGTCTTGTGTTCATGCTCAGTACCCGACCAACGTAAATGATAAATGATATTTATTCTGCAAATAGGTTTATAAAACACTTTTGCACGTCAATTTTTTTTTGTCATTTTAAACCAGATGAGGCCGGTGTGTCCTGGCTGACTACCCTGAGAAGAAACACCGAAACAAACTCAGGGGTATGCAGCGAGTCCAGCATTTGTATGCCTTTATGTCTGTAGTATGCTTTAGCCTGCTTGGATTTTTCAATTATTGTTTTAGGTCCTTGATTTCAAGTGTTCAAAAATGCGTAAGTTAAGATAGACAATTAACACATCTCATTACTAGATAATATTTTTTTTTAATTTTTCATATTTTAAGTTATGACATAACATCAACATCGTTCAAACACTTTATATAGATCATTTAAACTAGCAATCTGCAACACAGCACCATTATGAACAAAACTTGTCGGTGGCAGGAAGTTCCTTCTAATCGCTGGGAACAGTATGTGTTCCTGGCGCCATTGTTCTGCCTTCACGCTTTCTGGGATGGTGTCTGGATTCGGTTGTGAGTAGAATATCGCCGTCTGTCGGCTGAACGTGTCGAAGCATTCCCTCTCACTGTCCCAGTTCACTTCGGTCACTAAGCGGACTAGGTACGTGGGTAGGGCACCCATGAAAGGTGTGTGGCCATCTGTAGGAAGGAAAACGACACGTTATGATGTAAAATACACAAATTAGCTCAAAATGTCTATATTAGTTAGTAAGCGCTAGATAAAGCCATAAAAAAACATGGACCTCTTTCAAATAACTCCTCGTAGGTATTCTGAAAAATGAAATCGACAGACATTTATCGTGACCCTTCGAGATAGACGTCTATATATCGAGGTATCTTATTAGTTATTTTAACTGCTGTTCTGCGCTGCTAACAAACTAAAGAGTGACGGATCTGAGATCTTGTAGTTCGCTGGTGGGGGCAATTAAACCTTATAATTCGTTCGCAAACTACACAAGACTACCTGATAGACGAAAGAAACAGTTTTACCTCTTATTTTGAGCTAAATATGTACCTACAGCCATTGAGTTAGGCGTCTTTTTGGCCTGGCACAGATTATAGTTTTCTTTTTTCATTAAATATTTTTTATAATTTAATTGTGTGAGGCACAAATAAACGTTTTTGTCTTTCTTTCAGTGGATTAAGGTTGACTCTACAAAGTAAAAAATAATAATATGTATGATACCTACATACCTAAAAGTAAAGGCAATGACAACAGCTCGCCATCACCATCGATTTCTAGTGAGAAGTACTCATACAGCATACTTCGCTTGTTCACGAGTAGCTCTGCCATTTGTTGGGCCATGTCCCTCATGTCACCTGAAACAGTAATATGTATAACAGATTAAGAGGGCCCTTCCCGATCCGTCTAATCGTCAACGTGAACATGGTTTAAAAGCTTGTTGTTTCCTCAAACGCAATGATTGATAAAGAGGCAACGCGAAAATAGAGAAATAACACCTGAACGCTTTGTTGGCATTCAGTTAAAATGTTACTCACTCGAATATATCATGACCAGTTCTAGAAAAAACGTGTTTTTTACCTTCAAAAGTTAAAAAAAAAAATATCATTCAGAATCTCTATCAAATTTGCAAGGTCTCTAGTTTTATTTTCATTACTTTTTTTAATTTATGCATACATTATGGAGGGCGAAAGTTCACGCAAAATAGTAGATTTTCAGAGGTGTATACTGGAATAGTTTTACACAAATTTGTTTTTTTTTTGCAATAGAAACCTAGATAATATCACGATATCTATCTGTGTTTTAGAGAAAGATGTGTAATCCTACTAATATTATAAACGCGAAAGTTTGTATGTATGGATGTAGGTATGGATGTTTGGTACTTGTTTAAACAAAAACTATTGAATGGATTTCGATGAAACTTGGTACACGGATAGACCATAATATACGAAATAGCACATAGGATACTTTTTATTCAGGGAGTATGCTTCCTTGGGATAATTTTCTACTGTCACGCGGGCAAAGCCGCAGCCAGAAGCTAGTAATGTTATAATCACTTAAGACCGGTTGTATAGAAATATACATACTTCGGTTTTAACGCTCTTAAGTATAACACTATACCTGAGCGTTACCTTAGCATAAAGTAAAAAAAACGCACCCAACTCGGGATCCCATTCGCTTTCCTGTGAGCTAAGTCCGAGCACAAGTAACTCTTCTAAGGGCAGTGGACTAGACAGCTTGATCAGACCAAAATTCTGGAAGTCATACAGCATTGTCTCGTAAAATAGTTCTTCTCTGAAACAGGAATAAACGTTCCTTCATGAACTTAACCATTATTTTTTTATGGATAGGCTCGCGTAAAACCAAAGTCGTGGTAAATAGCCATGTAGCACCCACTCCGATCAAGATTGGAGACTCTACACGCGAAGTTGTAGACGATTACGTTTACCTGGGACAGATAATCCAGTTAGATAGATCTAACTTTGAGAAAGAGGTCAATCGTCGAATCCGACTCGGCTGGGCAGCGCTCGGGAAGCTGCGCGGTATCTTCTCGTTCAACATACCAGTGTCTTAAGACGAAACTCTATGACCAGTGCGTGTTGGCAGTGATGACATATGTCACTGAAACGTGGTCGCTTACAATGGGCTTCATCAGAAGGCTTACAGCCACACAAAGGCAATGGAAAGGGCTATGCTCGAAGTTTCCTTGCGTGATTGCATCAGGAATGAAGATATCCGCAGGAGAACTAAGGTCGCCGACATAGCCCGAAGAATCGCCAAACTTAAGTGGCAGTGGGCAGGGCACATTGCTCGTAGAACGGATGGTCGATGGGGCCGAAAGGTTCTAGTGGCGACCGCGTACCGGAAAACGCAGCGTTAGAAGCTCGGTGGATCGATGACCTAGTAAGAATCGCGGGAACGCGGTGGATGCGAGACGTATAGGACCGTTCGTTGTGGCGACACTTGGGAGAAGCCTATGTCCAACAGTGGACGCCCTTCTGCTGAAATTATGATGATGAGGCTCGCTTTTGACCACTATCTCGCCTGATGGACATAGTGCCCCTACATCTGTACTTAGAGTGCCCCTACACCGCAACCCCCACCAGGTCATCGGTCCACCTTGTGGGAGGCCGCACTCTAGAACCTTTCGGCTCCATCGAACATATGTTCTACGAGTAATGTTCTGCGCACTGCAACTTAAGTTTGGCGATTCTTCGGGCTATATCGGCGACGTTGGTTCTCCTTTGGATATCTTCATTCCTGATGCGATGGGCACCTACCGGGCCCAAAGAATTCATGTTTCATGCCTAACTATACTGCTTAAGTATAGAGCTATACTTTAGCACAAAAGCTCCAGAAGGGTCGAAGTGCTCTGGCCCCGGACCAGCCCTACAACAAGATAGAGCTATACTTAGTATATCTGACTTAGTGTGTGAGTGATTACCTGTAGTAAAGTGAATGTCCACTTCAGTGGTTAGGTGATTGTCATTTCTTTTTTTTTTATAGATTAACGCACATATATAACATGGGTGCGTTTACAAACATGCGAATTCACATACACAAGAAACCGAGACCCGGAACAACTATCTGTAGGACATACAAATATTAGTTCCATTCGAGAATCGAAACGCACAAGCTGCCAACAGTGCCGTGCGTATTTATGTGACCAAGTTAGTAAGTGTCAATTTAATATCTCTAAATTTAAATTTATGTCCTATCATTATTATGAGTCACTTTGTGAGTGTCTTGAAGTCATACAATACAAAGTAAGAAAAATTACATCTTTAATAGGTTTTGTGGGGTTATCTTGTTGCGCTCAGTAGTTCCTATGGCCACTATCGGACTCCCATCATCAGACCAGCTTCATAGCACCATATTAATGAATTGTCATTCAAGTTACATAGGTATACCAAATATCAGCTCAATTGGTTAGGGGTACCTGTTTCAAAATCCATTTGCAAGATTCTGCCCTAAACAAATGCATGATAAAAAAACATGCTTACAAATATGTAAAAAGATTTACTTACGCAAATCGAGTAGTATCACACAAATACAGCTTCGTAGAATGCTGTATCAGAGACTTATGGCAATCAATACAAGCAATAAAGATCAAATTCGCTAATATTTCTCTCAAATTCGAATTACAGTTGTTTTCTACATCCAATCTTAGTTGTTTTACGCTAGTCAACTTAGTTTCTATTCTTTCGTACTTGAAAGTTCTTGTTTTGAAAGATTCCTTTGGATCTATATAACTTAGATTCGCTTGGTCTAAAGCTGTGTGAGTTTTATACTTTTCTTTGTTTTCGTTTTTTGGTTCATCAACTAAAGAATTTTCTAGAATTTCATCGTCTTGAACGGAATCAACTACAATTTTAGGAGGTTCAGTGATATTTCTTTCATCGTCATTATTCATTTCAGAGTCATTGACAATAGTTTCATTAGGTTTGGTAAATGTTGGAAAGAATTTGTCAATTTTCTGTACATCTGAGTTGACTCTGACCATATAACTAGGGTTTACTTTGGCGATATCAGTTGTCTTTTTGACGATTTCTTCGACCATCGTAGCGCCGGGTAAACGAGCCTGGAATGTAAAAATTCTCTTAAACATGAGTACTGTAGGAATTGCCAATAATAAAAAGATATTGTACGCGTTTCGATGTATGATTTATTTCTATGTATGAAATTACTTTTTAATTGACTTCAAGAAAAAGGGAGGGTATCAATTCGATTGTAATTCCTTTTTTAAGTGTGTTATCTCAGATGCCTTGTAGCTTCCACATTAATATATTATGAATGTCAGAATGTACCTGTGTGTACATAACTCTGGTGGAATTACAGCTCAACAGCTTGCTCTCTATACAAGATTTGATCTTCTCTATGATCTGCTCTTCATATAGGAACTGTACCTCATGTTTAGTTGGATGTACATTTACATCTACGTTTCTGGGATCTGTAATAATTATTGTAGGCTTATATTAACATAAGATCATAATATAAACTCAAATCAAAGAACCTAAATATATATATTTCAGTTCATAAAAGTAAAAGATGGGGGCAGAAATTTAACTATAATTGTAATAATCATTTTATTTTCAGGCAATAGAGGCACATAGACAAAATACACAAAATAATCAATAAACAATATGGATTTTAATGGATGTAATAAATATAAAATATAAAAGCACAAATTAAGCTCACCTAATTCAAGACTGAGGTAAACGAACGCGTGAGAGTTTTTCGGTAAATAAGTAGAGTAAATTGAGTCCACGGCTTTTTTTATTGCTGGAAAGAAATCACAGTTAATATTATTATTCCACATATTTACTCAATAAAATTACTGAAGTGACCAGAGGGCTGAAATCAACTACCAGGCAGTGGCCCAGACCAGACACAACACCCGTCTGGTCGGAAGATCCTCCCTTTTCCTCACTGCTATAAATAGGTACAGGTGTGATTTGTTCACAGTTCCTTTGGTCTAATTAAGAAACATTTCTTACATAATGAGTCCACCAGCCTATGATTGATAAACAGCAGCATAGTCCCCTTTTTATGTGAGTAATTGACGTTGGTGATACACCCACGCAGAGACAGTTTCAGGGTTGGTTCCTGAAGCTCAATCTCCATCAGTTCGCGAGCTATTGCGTTGCCGTAAATCTGAGAAATTGTAGATAGAATTCCTTAGTCATTTTTAAAAAGAGTTCTTTATTTTCTGTCACCTAAGGCCTACCGTCTACGGACGTGTTAGTCATGATACGGTTGGTGTACTTTGTCGACACGACGAGCGACACGACGTTGCCGCTTCGTCGAAATTTGTATAGTTTTGTATGTAAGCTTCACGCAGGCGTACACCAAGCGTATAATGACAAAGACGCGTCTATGGAGCTACGCGTCCGTGGACAATACGCCTATGTTTACTACTTTGAAACAAATCATACTAACAATCCGAACATTCTCAATAACAGAAGAATTCATAGGCGTCTTTAAGTCAGTATTCTCCCCAAACTTCTTTAAAGTGAACCCAACATGACTATTATGTATTGCATAGCCTCCGACCACCTCAATTATGTGTGTATACTCTTCTGTAGGGCTCCTGAGGGACTTCTTACGGGCTATAACATTGTAGAAAAGATCTTCAACTGTTATTTGAGTACCATTGTTGCCTGCACATGGTTTCATTGGAGCCTTTAACTTCCCATTTTCATATGATGCCCTGGAAATTGTCAATGATTACAATATTATCCCTCCCCCACACTTGGTTGACTAATAGAGAATGCCTAAGGCATTAAGTCCGTGTTTGTACATATGCGGGTAAATAATATAAATAAAAAAAACTATCACTAAATATGATGTTTATATGTGGCGACACTTGGGGGAGGCCTAGCCAACAGTGGACGTCTATCGGATGAAATGATGATTCGAGTGGATTCTTGGATGATTTGAAAATACAATTGAACCTGGTAATTAGTGCAATTGGGTTTTAATTTTTTTTTCTGACAATATACCAGCATTTGGGCAGGACCAGCTGTCGGGGCTAGTGGTATCATATAATATAAATTATTCATCATTAAGGAAAGTCATTGCTCTCTCTATTAGTCAAAATGGAAAAGTTTTGTAAATATAGAATTCAAACTATACATACTTGTAAGCACATTTAGCAGCAGCAGTTTTAGTAAGTATGGTAAGATGAGCGATGTGACTGATGCTGGCGAGAGCTTCACCCCGGAATCCATATGTGCAGATCTCTTTTAGATCCTCGTACTCACGCAGTTTAGAAGTGGTGAACCTCTCACAGACTATCTCTAGGTCTTCACTTCTTATACCTGTGCCATTGTCCTGAATCTGAACATATAGAAGATTTAATACAAAATTTCTTTCACACATAAATGAATTCCTAATTTTTGACGCACTATTTTTAATGAGGAATAATATAAATATTATATATTATATATAAATAATAAAAGTTTGCCAAAAAACCCTGGTGTTATCCTACAAGTGCACTGTATTCAGAATGTGATCTCCTCACCGTGAGACAGCTTTACATTACTTCAGTGCTTCTTCGCTTTCCCTAACTTGCTAAGATCACAACTTGAACCTCTTACAGAATTTTTAAATGGAATACACCAAGAGCTTGCTCTGCTTTTGCTCGTCAATCTTTTACTTTTATGGGTTCATATTTATATAACAAATTCTTTAAGACTGATAAAACTGTAATAAACCTGACTTTATTTCGCTTTAAAACCTCCATCCACAAATCTGAGAAACTTTTACATATTGTTATTATATATCACGCACACACATACGCCATCACACACACTCATAAATGCATCTACAATTTTTCTTTTTTTTAGAAGCTACCTTTTTCCTTTTGTTTTTTTAATTCGAAGAAAATAATAATAGCAAAAATATACACAAAAACTGCATTTATTTATTAACTTGTAAATTTACAGAAGAGACTGAACCTCACGATACAGGGTATCCTAGTGTGGGGGCCAGAGATGTATTGTTTATTTTAGTTTAAAGTCAACTGATGCACCTAATTTTGTGTATCTTGTACTAATGTTTTGAACAAATAAGATTATTATTATAATGCGGCTACCTCATGTTCAGCCGGATTGTCGTGGCAATACCACAAAATAGATAGATACAGAAGTCTGTCTAAATACAAAGCACGCTTGAGCAACGCACACATAGACACCGCTCATGGACATAACATCTCGGCTCAATTCATGCACAATGCAAGCTCGAGTGCTATCCGTTTATGACATGCGTCTGTGGACTTTTTTGTGGAAAAATTAACCAACAAAAAATACCTTATTTTTCATCAATTTAAACTAACAATCTCCAAGCTCAGACCCTTTTCTAAAGTTCATACAGTAAATGTGTAATGGTAAAATCATAAGAGACCCAAGCAGAGTAGAGTATTAGATTGTCTTTTGAAGAAAGAACCAGACAGATTTGTCCAGTCAGTGCAAGCAATTGTCCATACTAGTGTAGATATGCTCAGGACATCTAAGCAGCTCAACAACTTGACAATCAATAACAAAGAAAGAACATTTGGGTAGACCACATAAGTGCTAAAATTGCCAGACATTATGTTAAAATTACAGAAAAGGTGAAAGTAATCCACATAGTCTCTTTACAAAGTAAATATTAAAAAAAATGCCTATGAGAGACACTAACCTAAGCAGTGCCGCAACATACATAGTTACATACAGTGTAGTTAGTCACTACAGATAAAAAAGTCCAATATGACAAGATAAGGCATATTAAAGCATGAAAAAAATATGCTTAAAAAATTTCTTACTATTATCAACTAAAATAAATCTATGCGCACTTCAAGATACAATAATGCCTGCTCTCAGATCAAATGCCTGCTTTAGTAGACTACAATAACTACCTGCAAATATTTTAATCCACCAGCTTTCACGGTTATCACAATATTGGTGGCTTTAGCATCCAAACTGTAATAGAGAATACACAGAATAGAGTAACGAAAACGAAATTAGTATTTAATAAATAGTTAAAGAGATGCAAGTATAACCTGTTTTCAATCAATTCTTTTAAAGCATTCGAGGGTCTCTGAACTATTTCTCCAGCAGCTATCCGATTCACTACTTCTTCACTTAGCTTTTTAATAACACCCGGTTCACCCATAGTTCTATAACATAGAAATTTCAACAAAGACAAACCACCGGGTGCCCGGGTGGCGGGAGAACTTTTTTGTTTATAAAATAGTGGCAGATAGGCAGCAAGTCAAAAACTTAATGACAGTGACACCTGCTTTTTTTGGACTTTTATGACCAGGGTACTGAGGTCTTCAAGTCATATTTTTATACAGTGCTTTTTTTAATATAAATAAAATAAATAAATACGGATGCAAATTGCAATCCATTCTAAGACATTTTGTAGAATGCACAAACTACTCAGAGATATGTGCGCAGCTAATATATCGATTCAGCTGAATAAAGATGGCCTTATGAGCGCTATAGGGGACTTCAATATTTTTTCGTTTTTAACGCATTATTGGGTTGACTTTGTTGAACTCAGAGGTACACAGAACCTACCTTGGCCTCGAGTCAACTCGTGTCAGAAACTTAAGTGAAGCTAGCAGCTGAAGACCATTCCCAATGAAGAATTAAGGATTACGCGATATTCAGCACACAATATTCAGACTGTCTTATTTTTTATTCCGAGTAAGACCGGTCTAACCCTTATTACACTACGCGACATCGACTAAGACTGTCTGAATATCGCGTAGTGTAATAGGCCCTATAGTATCATTCTCAGAACGCGAGGATAAAAGCCTTCAGGGCCTATTACACTACGCGATATTCAGCACAAGATATTCAAACTGTCTTATTTTTTGTTCCGGGTAAGACCAGTGTAACCCATAATTACACTACGCGACATCGACTAAGACTGTCTGAATATCGAGTAGTGTAATAGGCCCTTTAGCGCATGTATGTACACTCGTAAAAAAAACTGTTATTGACATGATTTTTTTTTAAACTAAAATACGAATAAACAATTTACTAATTAAACACAGGGACAAAGTACAAATAAAATAAATATTAAAACACTTTGAGACAGAAAGCTACAAAAATAATTTATGAATTTAAGAAACAACTCAATCAAAAAAATAAATAACAACCAACGAAAACTTTTGTCACCGCCTGTGCTAACGTGTGAGTGAGGCATATTACCAAAGACTAGAGCAGGATACTCATATTACTGCGTACCGAACTTTGCCGAATAAGCACGAAGCTTTACGAAGTTACCGAAAAGGGATGTCCAACACGTGTGTCTGAGGGTGTTAAAGCGATTTTTTTTCAAATCGATTGAAATTATGTTATAAAAATATATTTATATTAAATTTTCTATGAACATTTAAAATATTCTCAAACAGTGTTATTCTAGTAGTCGTTTATTAATAACTAATATTTAACTAAATCATGTCTTTCAACCAATAAAATAAAAAATTTATTCGTTTTTTTTTATTATTAAAGTTGAAATCTCGATTAGTAACGGCTGACGACTAGTTCTAAATCTATTTTATTCAATATCTCATATAAACACAAAATTAATAAATTCCAAGCCGATAAAAATCGACTACGATATTTGGTTAAATAGAGTCAGTCTCTAGCCTAGACCTCCGCCCCGCTCACGTCGCCTCATGCGACGTATCCCTCTGTCGTCTGTGCATGCCTCCATTTGGTTCCAAAAAATCGTTCGTGCGCAGCCTTCTGCGCAAAGTTCGGGCTCGCCAAGATATGTCGGCCGTACTTTAGTTGGTAGTGGTGAAGCCTCGACACGTGTTTTTTTCAGTGCTAAGTGCTACGAATTTTTTCGATTTTAGTGATTGAGTATTTTTTGTGTGAAACTTTATCAAGACTGTTTTTAGTGTTTGTGATGTTAGTTTAAGGTTTGTTTTACTTGTGTTTGTCCTTCCTTTTATCTATAATGAATTCCAAAAAGCCTCCTGACCCTGACCCCCCTGATGAACTTTTTGACCTTATTGAAACAATAAAACAATTCTTTTATTGATAGGTGGGTACAGAGACCTTAAACGGCTCTCCGCGCCAATATGTCAATACCCACTCCCCGGACTCCTCTTCCGCATATGAAGCAATTCAACGACTGAGTTAGCTCTCAAGCGGTACTGGTCAGGATGGAATTTCTTTTACACTGACGATGACGCCTTAAAATTGTCCGAAACAGGAGATACTGGTGTGTCAGTTTACTTCCAAAATTCTAGAATTGCTCTACTTTTTCAATGCCCACCAGAAGCATCAATGTTTACAGGAGAGTGCATTGGTATTCTAGAAGCCATACACTATATCCCATCAAATCGCAAGATCAGTATTTTTTTCAGATTCACTTAGTAGTATTCAGGCCTTGAGACAAAATCAACTTCATATTTTACTATTTCCATAGTCATAAATAATTATTGTAGATATTAAGAACTTACACAATCAAAAAGATTGTTTCTTGTTGTTGTGGTTTACAACTATGATTTGCGGAATGGTGACAAACCCAAGTTATCTAACTCGTGGGCTGAAACATGGAAGACGACTTCTAAAACCAAGGGTATTTACTATGCAGCTATACAGCCTGAAATCATACGAAGGCCTTGGTTTTTTAAATGCCCTAAGTTGTCAAAGAAAACTGTTTCGTCGCTTTGTAGACTTTTTAGGACTCGGACATTGTTGTAGCCCAGTGTTTCTGAATAAAATTCATGTCCGGGATAGTTCCCTTTGCGAGTGTGGTCTTGCGGATGGTACTTTGGACCATATTTTTTTCTCTTGCCCCCTAAACAATAAATTCTTTGACCTCTACCAAAAAAAAAACCAAATTTAACATTCCTCTTCCAACCAATTTCCGCTCCCTTCTATCTCACTTCTTTTCTAAAATAACAAATCTTTTGACTACCTTTTTAAAAGAAAATGATCTGAAATTGTAGTTGGTGCGTAATGTGTATATAATTATTTTGTATTTAGTAGCTTGTGTTGTATATATTGTAGATTAATTGGTGACCAAACGGTTGCGAACTAGCGTTCCAACCAAGGTGACCTTAGTTTATGTGTTTGGTTTGTCTTGCGGCTACATGGATGTAAACCACGCGCCAACACATTCCTTGGTTGGGAAAACGCGCCTCCCAACTAAGGGCGTTGAAGGTCATGGAAAGACAACTGCTGTCCACAAGGATTGAAACTAGCAAAGTCACTTTGGTTGGGACGTTGGTTTGCAACCAAGGTCACCCCTTTAGTGAGTAATTTAGATTATGTCTTTTTACTAACAACTTGTGTTTGTCCTTCCAGCACATACTAACATCTACCACGAAGTTAGAAGCTCGACGGTGATCCACACCGAGTCGCCGCCGCCGTCTCAACGTGACACTGGCAGAATAGTCGCAATCGGATCAATTGCCATAAAAAAAAACCTAAATTCAGTTGAGCAGTTGAGGAAAACAGGGGTACTCTGTGGTTGAGGAGTTGTTTTATACTCTGTGGTCTGTGGTTGAAGCTGAAGTTGGTGAAGTTGAGTGAAAATCACACGTGACGTTTGTTTTGTTTAGTTTTCAAGCGCTGACTTTTTTTTGTGCTTAAATAGAGTTGATATTGAGGTTTCATTACGGACCTGTACCTTGGCTATTTGGTTGTGGTGGCAAAAATATTATTAATTTTTAGTGTAACCATCCATTTACAATTCTCAGTACTTTCGTAAGCAGCATTGGTCTATCGCCTCAGTGAGACTGTATTTTGGTACCTAATCAAACAAAAAAAGCACCATGAACATCGATGACCTTGAGTTTGATTCTGAGACCGACTCTGAAATTGATAGCGATGATGATGCGCTATTGGAACCTAATCACATAAGGCGGCTTAATGGTCTAATGGATGATGATGACGACACGCACAGCGAACGTATGCCGCGTACTCTACCTTCCTTCCACAACACAACGACCCAACAAACCCACAGTGCCTTTACAATAGACAGTGAATTAGCAGCAGCTGAGGCTCAAATAACATTTGCCTTGTCTACAAACAAGCTATTAGACGAAAAGATAAATAAACTGGAAGGAATTCTTCCTTCACGTCTAAATGAGTTGCGGAAGATGCTGGCAGGGGTTCAAATTAGCGATAATGAAAATGAGAAAAATGAAACTTTCCGCTACATCAGCTGTGGTAGGCCCTACTTTAAAGATAAACAGAATTTTCCAGCTCCAGACAATGATGATGCCAAAATGGCAAAATCACAAATGTATGACTTCTCCTTAGTAATTTCTGCACCTGGCTGGACAGTAAAAGACAAATCTGAACTAATTAGTATGATTCACAAAATGTCAATAGATATTAAAAAAAATGAGTTGTATGCTAAAATTGCTGACTTGAAACGCAATGCAGAACCTACAAAGAAGCTAGAAAGAGAAGTAATGGCCATTAGAAAGGAAATTGATAAAGTAAGTAAATTGCCTTTAAGTAAAGTAGCTCTTCCAATAGATCAGGAGTATGATTGGGACATGCTAGCAAATAAGTTGAACAGAAGGCACACAGCCCAAGAGTACCAAGCCCTGTGGAAGTTATTCTTTCATCCTTCAATCAGTAAAAATAGTTGGAGCACAGCTGAACATGCCAGATTGCTGCAAATTGCTTGTGAAAATCGTAAACAAGACTGGGATACTATTGCTCAAAAACTAAACACTGGCCGGACTGGATATCAGTGCTTTGTGTACTTCCGGACAAATATGAACAACTCTTTTACTGGAAAGAAATGGACCAATGAGGAAGTAACATACCTTAAAAGACTAATAGAATATTTCAAAGAAGACTTTTACATTCCATGGGGGAAAATAGCTGCTGCAATGGAAAATCGCACTAAAATTCAAATCTATAATAAATATATGAGGCTCATTGAACTAAGAAAAGGCAGGTTCCTTCCTGAAGAAGATGCAGTCATTCTTAACTGTGCGCAAAGATTTGGAACAAACTTTAAGAGAATGGCAGACTATTTACCTGGGCGATCTATGGTCCAGATACGTGCCAGACATCAAGTTTTAAGCAAAATGAGAGTATCAACTGTATGGACTGTTGAAGATGATAAGAAACTTATTCAATTGATGAGAAACCAAGAGTCTAACATGAACTTTTCAACAGCTACACAATATTTTCCTGGTAGAAACAGAACAAAAATTAGAACTAGATATGTTACTTTACTGAAATGGTTGAAAAAGCATCCCAATTTAGGTTTGGAACACGCACCGAGACGAGGTGCGCGACGTTTAAATCATGGGCGGCCCAGTGAAAACTTGCATGACGCAGTTGAGAACTTGAAAAACTCTTTAATCACAACAGTTGAAACAAGGGCCAAGAAAAAAAAGATTAATTATGAGTCTACACATGTTGACTTAGATGATGCTATTGCTGTATTTCTTGTCAATTGTTTAATAAAAGAGGTAGAAGCAGAATCAAAGAAAAATGCTCCTGAAAGTCAGTTACGTTTAGGTCCTGACCTCATAGTCTCGGTTTCAGACCTGAATATTACAAACTTGCGCAAAAATATAATATTTTTAAATGCATGTCTAGATGAGGAGAGATATTTAAACAGCAACTACTGTACAGATTATCCAGCTGTAGGAGATAATAGTCAAGATGTTTCTTTAGTTAGAGTGAAATCATATTCTCGGAAGAACTCGAGCCACACAATACTGGTTAGAGACCCACCAAATGTTTGGGGAAATCCTCAGTTGTTTGAGGGCGCACGTACGAGGATACAACGAAGTTATGTATTACCTCCACAACTGGCGTCTATTACAGGTATCAAAGCAATAATAGCATGTGTATTAGATCACGGCCAATACAGTGATTCTATTAACCTGCATGTCCTTTGCAGGCGGAATGCCTTATTGAAGGAGCAATTAGATCAGGTTCTAGAACGTTTCTATATTTTGTTCACTTGGCCTATGATATTGTCTAACGAGGGGCCTACTGATAATGTTTCAAAAACGCCGCGAACAGATTCTGTTTTTATTAGACCACCAACATTGCCAAGTGCGCCTGAAGTTACAATCAATGTTAAGTGCATAAAGAAATTTAAAAATAAAGATGTCACGGAAAATATTGATTTGACTGAAAATGATGCCAAGAAAGCTGTGATTGCTGTTGAGGATAAAAGTGGTAAAAAAATAGCAAACCCTTTTAGTGATTAATCAAAAATGTGCTATCTTGAAATGTTATTTAAGTATCCTTAATTTTGTCTAAGGTTTACTTGTTTACTGTTTAATAAATGGCTTTGTTATAATGCTTGCATTTCATTGGCATATATTGAAATACAGTTGACCTGCAGTAATCCAGCACCTCTTATCCATGTGCCCCGCTTGGGCAGAGCAACGCCGTGTCCTCGTGGGGGCGATCGGCGGCGGCGATCTCTCGCGCCGGGCCTTGGTACAGGCCATGGTCCGGAGCGAGGAGTGGCAGGCGGTCGCCTCCTTCTGCGAAGCAGAAATGCTAGCAAAGGAGGCGGCCGATCTCGTGAGGCAACGGTCCTCACGCCCCAACCGCCGCCGGGATTCCGACCCCGATTTCCGGGCATCGTAGGCGTGGGCTTGCGGAGGGCGAGCTATGGGTGGCTCGCCGTCCGACCGTCCGGTAACCGTCCGGACCGAGCCCAAGTCATCGACGGCGCGTGCTGTTCCACGAGCGCCTCAAAGACATGTCAGCAACTGTAGGGGCCTAGCAGGGTCGAAGCCTACTGGGGCCAAAGATCTGATTCTGAAAGGAAGACTCGGCCCTGGTACAAAAGGCAACGAAGGAACAGTTGTTCAGAGTTTGGGTGTCTTGTCCACGTTTGCGCCCTGCATAAGATGTATGGCGGCCCCTACACAGTCAATCTCGATCGCGATCAGCGGTTCGCAATCTGGATTTCAAAATATCTAGATAAATATTGTGATCAGATACATCAATCTGGATAGCGATCATTGATTTTGATCGCGATCGAGATTGACTGTGTACGGGGCGCATATAGCTACTTCCCTCTTTCTTGTTTGCACGCGGAGGCCCCTGATGCCATTGAGCTTTTTCGTAACGAAATTCATTGCATAAACTGTGTTTGATATTCCATTGTCAACCTTGTGTCAAAGTACAATAAAAAAAGATGAAAATATTTGATGAAAAACTTTATTATAAAAGATACACTTAATCTCGGAATATCTATGTATCAACAACATAGTTTGGATGCACTACTAGCAGAGGATCGTCCTCTACTTCTTGGTCTGAAGATTTCTGCGATGCTTTGAGACCCGTGGTCGATAGAGGGATTATAACTTGGTCCTGAAATCAAACAAAACACGAAATATACTACCAGCCAACTTCGTTGTTGCTAGTTCTCACCCTGACCGATTTATGCTATGGCGGCCAGTCAGCCAACAAATTGGGATCGGAATAGTCCGGCTTTCAATTGAAGTAATTTTTAGAGGCATCTGCGTGAATTTTTGGCTGACTGATGATTCGGACACAGTACTAAACAGCTTCAATAAATTTGGTGTCCGAATCGTCAGCAACTCTATTTTTTCTATCGTACTAAATTAGCTGTATTATTTTATTTTTATTTATTTATTAAATATTTTGAACACAATATATATCTAGAATTTATCCTGAAGAGTAACATGTATTTTTTCTGATCCTGTTTACTGCAGCATCATGGATCATAATAATATATACTCGCGATTAGCTAAAAAAATCCCATTAACGACGCTTTGGTAACATGGCCAGGTCCTGATCTCGAAACACTCGGCGTCATTGAAAATGGCGACACTTCGTGTAATAGAACAACTGTATAATGGTAAAACCTGCTATCAATTATTAATTAATTAATGAAACCGTTCGTAAACACATACACACTTACACTCATCATAACTTGTAATATTTTCCTGATAGCCATTAGCATGACTTAGTGAAAGGTGCTGAAACTCATACTGGTTACCTACGTATCAAGTTTTATTTATTTTTGTTGAAAGAGACTAGAACCTGCGACACCGGGTATCCTAGTTCAGGATTTAGTGTCCAATATTAATGTAAAACTATACTTAGAACAATAAAGTGTTATTATATATAGTATAAGGAGAATGATAAGTAATAGTAACAAAACATTTGACTTACATGGTACATAAGCCTGTCAATGACCTTCTCCACCAGGGTCTTCCTCTCGAGCAGTTCGTCTTCGTTCTCGATCTGCCCCTGACTGACCAGCTGCTCCAGGTACCAGCTCACGACCGCACTCTTGCGCATCCCTGCACTTTCTTCTCCTGTGAAAGGTTTAAACTGATTTCTGAAACTGTTTTAAATGCCTACATGGTGTAATATTTTAATTACTAGTCGATCTTACAATGTTCCCACTGTTGGGACCGGGCCTCCTCTCTAGGAGAGGGAATGGGCCGTAATCCACCACGCGGACCCAGTGCGGGTTGGTGGATGTCACGTCTTCGAATTTTTGGTTCTAGGACATGCCGGTTTCATCACGATGTTTTCCTTCACCGTTTTGAGAGCAGTGGTGATGAAATAAATTACACAAAGTACTGCGCCTGGCTGGGTTTGAGCCCGCAACCTACAACTCGTAAGTCGGGGCCGTTACCACTCGGCCAGCACTACATTTTAATTACTGCTTCTGACTAAATAAATGAAAAACTTTCTTCAAGATAGTCATAGTAAATGCCGAAAAAATAAATGGAACTCCTCATATTAATTGATTACCTGATGACAACTTTGTACGGAAAGTACAAAGTTGGGTATCGGCTACTAATTCCTTGTAGAAAATTGTTCATTTCCACGGGCAGAAGCAGTATCTAAAGTATAACTACCTATTTACGTTACACCTGTATAACATTGCAAGAAAGCCATTTATTTCGTAAAACGTCATGTTGAAAAAAACACTGGGCAATAACGAGTCGGACTCGCGCACTGAGGGTTCCGTACAAACTTACCTATGTAAAGAGTTCAATTCCCGAATGGAGTTTTGAAGATTTTCCGAATCGCAAGAGAAGTTTTTTTTTTGTGACGTAACAACAAATTTACTGTTTTCAGATTTATTCCTATACTTAAGCTATAAGACCTTGCTTTAAGCCAAATTTCAGGAATCTGGGTCAACGAGAAGTACGAAGTACCCTATGAATTTTGACTCCCTTGAGAATGTCGAATTATAGTTATTTGCGACATAAACGGCCGTATCTTTTTTTTTCGTTAACTTAGAATTTCGATTTTTTCACAGCTTCAAGAGACCGCAGACCTAAGAATATGGTTTAAATTTCAACCACCATGCGTTCCCGAGATAAAGGGTCTTGACATACATACACAAGGACAACAAAGTGATCCTATAAGGATTCCGATTTTTCCTTTTGAGGTACGGAACCCTAAAAACACCAATTCGAAAAAGATCTGACTCTTAGAACGTCACACATCATCTGCCTTGTGACATTATGTAATTTTCCAAATGCCTACCTCTTGTTTCCGCCTCAACTTCTTCTTTCCTCATGAATACGACCAACATATCGCTCAGAGATTTGTACTCTTCGAATGACAAAGTCAGTTTCTTCTTAGGAGCCGAGTCGCCGTTTACTGGGGTTTCTGAAAAGAAAACGATATTAAAATAAACAATTAACTATAGATTTAATACTATTGTAATCAGAATTAAAAAATGATTAGATTCATGATGCAACTCTTTCATCTATCATAATAGATGGACGACGACAGCGTGTATGATGATTTAAGTTGAAAAGAAAGCACATTAAGCTTACCACCATTAGTGCCACCATTGGGTATTTCCTGATCAACATCCATGCTGGGCTCGTACTGAGGATCATCTTCGTCCAAGTGGATGTCTGGCTGTTCAACTCGAATGATAGACTTGTTCAGCAATCTGCAATTAAAAAATATACATTTTATTGTAATATGTTAGTTAATAAATATCACTGTGTTATGTGAACACGGAAATATGGAGGAGGCTTTTGCCAGGAGGCATACTGAATTAAGGGATATAATTTAAAAGAAGAAAAAGATAATTTATTCAGTATAATAAGGCTATTATTATTATGTGAACACGAAACAATCCTATTAAATCCTGGGAATCGATCACGAGTGCTACTAAAGAGCAAGTGGTCCCAGGTTTTTTTTACTCTATGATACTACTCATAATGTAAATGTAATTTGTGTGGTCTATTGACGTTATTAGGTCCCCTACATCTGCATCTTGGCCATGGCCTCGGCCAGACGCACCATGGACTCCAGCTGATGTTGTCTGGCTGCTGTATAACGTCTATATTTACGATTAATACAAGCGTGATGTCGCATCATGGGCTTCAGTTGATGTTGTCTGGCTGCTGTATACCTGTATGCCTCGTGCACGTGTTGCGGAGTGACGTGGCCGCTGCAGTGCATCTTGGCCATGGCCTCGGCCAGGCGCACCATGGACTCTAACTGCCGCACAGTGATGCGCCACGCTCCGCCGCCTCCTGCGCCGCCGCCATCACGTTGGCGAAGGACTGTGTAGTATTCTACCAGGAGTTTGCCGGCCTCCTAGAAAATTTTGTCGTTATCATCCTTCTAGCACTGATCGTCCTAACCTGTTCCCAAACATTGTGGTCGGCGTTTAGTTTAATGAAATCTGATTTAAGTCATAATTAAACATGGAATGACTGCCTATGCGATTTCCATAACCAACCCAGACAGGTAATACAATACCTTAAACTTAGTAAATATGGAGGGATATTTCACGAGATTATTGCATACACCCTAAGATAATAAAATATTTTAAGATAATGCCATTTCAGCTGAAAGACGTCCACTGCTGGACATATACCCCCCACGCGCGTCGCTACAACGACGAGTACTGTGCGTCTCATCCATCGCATTCCACCTTGTGTGCGGCGGCGCCAAAGCTGCACGCACCGGTGCGCGGTCGCCACTGCAGAACCCTTCAGCCCCATGGACCATTTATTCTGCGAGCAATGTGCCCTACCTACTGCCACTTAAATTTGGCGATCCTTATATCTATCTCCTAAACTCTCTATAAATTGAGAGCTTTTCTCTGGGTTGCTTCGACGAAATTAACATTATATAATAACAGTTATATAGATATAACGGAAACAATGGCCGGCCTCATCTAGTTTAAAATGACGAAAAAAAAATTGACGTGTAAGTGTTTTTTTTTTAAACCTATTTGCAAAATAAATATCATCTATAATGGAAAGAATGGAGGGAGACCTTTGCCGAGCAGTGGGACTGTATGGGCTAGATATTATTATTATAACGGATATACTACCTTGATTTATTATTGATTTTGATCTTGATTATTTTTTAATGCTTTTTTTTTGGGAATTGTAAAAAATTATAAGTATTGTATAATGTAGAAGCATTTATTTTCAAAGTTTGTAAATGTGAGTACCATGGAGCTATTTTTATGGTTTTTTATGTTACTATTGGACTTGTTTGACATAAATGAGCACGGCAGTTGAGAGTTTGTCATGCTCACTTAAATGTCTCACTGATGGTGGCGTATGTGTTGGATCATTCGGTTTCCTTCAAAATGGTTGAGCTGAGTGGTGCTAATATTAGCGTCATGTTCGTGAACGGGCGCTATCAGTTGAGACTGGTCATCTCTTAGCTGCCAGTTGCTATTTTAATATCTATATTTAGTTTTTATTTTTACTGTATTTACATTGTTCTCACATGATAACGACAAGAAACATGTAACAGAAATATTTGTAATTACAAAACATGATTGAAAAGAGTGTCCATGGAGTTTCTTGCACATTCTTCTCCATAGAGATCTACGCTTTGGAATGTGCAATTAGCATCATTTTTTTTTCTGACTGACTGACTTCTTGACATTTCAAAAGTGCCTGTAAATGGTTTATTTGAAATAAATGCTTTTGAATCTTTGAATCTTTTGATTTGATTGAAAAAGGGTACTGGGTTTTTGAGTTTTGAATAAGAAAAAAAAAATAGAAACACACCAGATTCCCTGTAAACTTAATTCAATTGATTTAGATCTATATCATAAAAGGCGAAGCAACTAGATGGATTGAGTTTAAATTAAAAAAAAAAAAAAAACAAAGGGATCTTTAAAAAAAAAAAGAAAATAGAAACTCACCTCAGTAATAATAGGCTTGAAAGACCTGGCGAATGCGATGTATCTCAAAAGATCTTCCCTCGAATACACACAGTCGTATGTCTCTTCCTTATTACAATGTAGATCGACAATCTTCCTAGCTATGGCGTAGTCTACCATTTCACTGCTCTCATCTGTTAAAAGCAGAAAAAACATTTTGTAAATTATCATCCTCACATGTAGGAATTTACCTAGCTTTTCTTTTTTTTAGCATTTCTTCCTTACTCGCCAAAGATAAGACTTCAAATTGTGATCGCGTCTGTGATTTGGTTTCAATATACATTAGTTTACATTACAGTTACAGTAACACTGTGCTGGTGGTGTCGGCATAGAAAATTTATAGTCGTAAAATCGGTTAAAAGACAGCAGCTGTTGACAGCTGCAAAAAGGGCCTCCCTAAAGAGTCGTGAAATCAACAGGTCTTGTGTCTCGCATCCAGCGAACAAAGGCTATAATAAAAAGCGGTTGACAGCAGGACAACATTTTAGCCCGTTTTGTGATTCTGACAATACAATCTCCTGTAGGGTGTATGTGCACTAAGAGCCACGTTCTGATAAGAGAATTCACTCTGTATAAGCAGTATTGAACCTGTTCTTTTATGGAAGACTACTTACCTATAAGTATAAAGAACAGGTCGATTCACGATATAATGAGTGGACTAAGAAACGCATTCTATTGTAGGGACTTCGCTTTGTAAAAGCAAAGTATTGAACCGTTCAAGGACTACACACCTATCAGTATGAAGAACAGGTCGAATCTCGACATGATGGGTGCACTAAGAGCCACGTTCTGTTGTAGCGACTTCGCTCTGTCGTAGCGGCCTCCGATTGGGTTTGCAGCTGCGAGGATTGAGGTTCGGGCGTTGAGAGTTGCTCTCACTCCGGCCTGTAAAGATGAAAAGTGACATTAACCTTTAACAACTGCCTACGTCGGATATATCCGACATACCGACGAATAAATGACGAGATGGTGTATCTCGTCAGCTCTTGTCACCTATGGGTATTGAAGGGCTAAACGAGATGGAGTACCGGGTCGCAAACACACTACCCTTGCGAATACGACAGGGAAACAATCGACGTCGGACCAATTCGACGCGGGCGGTTAAAGGGTTAAGTGTGTAATTCATACAACCTACCTAGTGCTAAAAAGTTAGTTACAAACATTTTCGCAAAAGAGTAGGGGACAAAAGTCTAAGCTCTTTACAAGTTTCATTAAAATCGGTTCGTTTATTTCCAAGAATACGAATTAGCCAATTTATATTAAATGACGTGAAGAGTTAACCCTCTTATAAGCATTACCAAACCAAATTGGCAAACCGACTATCACCCTCATATCAAGTGATTTTATTGGCTGTTGTCGTAGCACATCTTGGGGAGGTTATGTATGAACTGAGATTTTATTTTTCGGTCGGAAAATCATCTTATGACATCCCCCGCACTTGGGGAGATAGTCAAACTTTCACTGACTAAAAACCCACTCCTGTTCCTTAACTGCCTTTTGTACCAGGGCAGAGTCTTCCTTTCAGAATCAGACCCTTGGCCCCAGTAGGATTCGACCCTGATGGGCCCCTACAATTGTTGACATCTCCTTGAGGCGCGCGTGAAACAGTACGCGCCGTCGACGACTTGGGCTCGGTCCGGACGTTCGAACCGCGAGCTACCCATTGCTCACCATCCGCAAGCCCGCGCCTACGGTGGCCGGAAATCGGGATCAGAATCCCGGCGGCGGTTAGGGCGTGAGGACCGTTGCCTCACGCGATCGGCCGCCTCCGGACCATAATTATGGCGTGCAAAGCACTGGGTTGCGATAGTCGCTGTCGCCATTCCGCCATGAGATCCCGCCGGAACTCTTTCCGCCATGCCAGTCGCGGCAGCGGAGTTTCGCCCCGGCGTTGCATCCCCACGCGCAGATCGTGCATGTGTGCAAGGGCTGTTGCCTCCAGATCCCATGGTGGCTGGCCAGCAAGGAGGCTCGCCGCTTTGCGGGAAACCGTGCGTATCCCCGCACTATCCGTATGGCCATGACCCTCTGGCACGCGTTCAGCTGGGCCGCCGGTCGCTTTCGCAGTGACGGCGCCCACACCGGCGCCCCATTAAGGGCAATGGACCGGACGATGCCTGCGTAAAGCCTCCGGTAGGAGGCGTCTGGACCCCCAAGGTTGTGCAGGAGCCGCTTGAGGGCAGCCCCAGTTAGATTTAGTTTGGGAGCCAGACGTCGGAAGTGCTCCTCGATATTCCACCGGCTGTCGAGGACGAGTCCCAGGTACTTCATCGTCGACCCGACCCCGATGTGAACTCCTCCTACCGTTAGTTGGGAACGTCGAGGCGGCGCGTTCCGAGGGCCGAGAAAACATATGGCCTCGGACTTGTGCAGCGCCACCTTGAGTCCCAACTGCTGGATCCTATCAACGATTATCGCAACCCCGCGTGTCGCTAATTCAACCGCCGCCTGGTAAGACTCTCCCTGCGTCAGACCAGCGTGTCGTCTGCGTAGCTGACCACACTGACCCCGTCAGGGAGGTCGCCACGCAGCACGTAGTCTTACCCGATGTTCCACACGGGCGGTCCTAGTACCGATCCCTGCGGAACACCACACGGCATCTCTCGCCGTTTCCACTCTCCCTGGTGACCAGGGTAGATGATGTACCTGGCCGACAGGTAGGCCTCGATCACACGACAGAGGTAATCGGGCACCCGGTGGTACCAGAGTGCCCTCCTAATACTACTCCAGAGCAGGGAGTTGGAAGGCATTGACGATGTCCAAAGACACCGCCACGACACACCTGGCCCGGGCCACCGCCTCCCCGCCGTGAGAGCTCGCACGCGCATGCTGGCGTCCACCGTGGAGCGCCCCCTGCGAAATCCGAACTGGCCGTCCGCAAGGTTCGGCCCCACTCGTGCGTATGGACTGAGATGAGTTGATTGAAAGATATGAATTAATAGTAGTCGGCTTATTTTCTTATTGACTCTTTGAAATTACCTGGTTTGGATCTTTACAAATAAAATATGGGGCATTCTATTTTCTATGCCATAATCAGTTTGTAGCGTATAGTGTCGCAACTGTTTAATATTTTGGGTAGCCACACTAAATGTTTCCGGTACCAGACAAGTCGTCTGTCAGCATTTTGTAATAACTAGACTGCTCTCACAACTCGAGTCAGCGTGTTGCTCTATCATAATAGTGTCACTATACTTTGGTGTAATACAGGTAATAGTAAATATTACATCATTTTCCGTATATCCGCGAATTTCATTTCCAAGTGAAACTCCAAAAGTTTATACAATCTGTTACATGCTTCCCACCTTAGCAATAGATATAGTCTGCTGTTCCATAGCCTCGTGGATGGCCACCTGGTCGACGAGGTCCATCTTGTCGAACTCGTCGATGCAGCAGACACCGTTGTCAGCCAACATCAGAGCGCCCGCTTCAATCACGAAGTCAAATGATTCTTCGTCCTATGTGGAACAAACGAAATATATTATAAAAAATTTACAGTAATAACATAAACTTAAATCTTGTTCCCTCTACTTGAGCACAGACCTCATGTCTGTGAGCGACTCCCAGAGCGTGCCTTCTATTTTTAGCTTCTAGGACATTCCGGCTTTCTCACGAGAATTGAGATGTGTCTATTGAATCTAATTTGACTCATTTCTCACGAGATAAATAAGAACTGTTATTGCAGAAACATTGCTCCAATCGAAAATGGAGTATGATTATTGGTTAATATTAACTAGGTTTTTTTATTTATTATTGTATATCTATGTTGTAGCTGTTTAGTGTACCATTAATGCAAGTCAACATTAATCAGTGCTGGGCCTGTGATAGGAAACTGAAATAGCCCATTGATTTTTTTAAAGCAGTTTAACACTACGTAAAAACAACCCGTTCAACCCCTCTGAAAGAGTCGCTCAGAGCCAATTTTGACAATATTTTCTCGCCTAGAGAGTTGCAGAATACTAATTCTAGTCCTGTCTTACCTTAACAACGGCCGCGGTGAGACCGGCAGCTGAAGAAGCTTTGCCGCTAGTGTACACGGCGCGCGGAGTTATCTCGCTCACTTGTTTTAGCAGCTGGGACTTGGCGGTACTCGGGTCGCCGACTATGCATACGTTTATGTCGCCTCGGAGGGTTGTGCCTGGTGAAAGAGATATTGTGAATTTCTGAGTATGTACGACATGAAAAAGGTGGCTCGTACATACTGAATGCGGTGGAAGGAAGTTGGACCATGGCCACATACACTAGTGGACTGAAATAGTGGCGCTGACCGTTTTGCGCGTATGTGTTGCATAACTCACTTTTTTGTATAGATTTGTTATATTGTATTGCACATATAGTGTCATGTTTGTCGTAAATAAACTCTTTTTCTTTCTTTTCTATTGAATGAAGGTGGAGTTGATTGTATGACACAATATAAAAAAGCTATCATATTACATATGCCATAAAAATGATTCACTAATCGAAATTTCATAATTGTTTATAAGCCACATTCGTTATTTGAGTGCCGATTACTAACTAAGGACAATCAAGCGAGAATGAGCGTTCACCCAAAACAAAAAAAAAACCGCCCCTCACTAGGAACAATTTCTGTATCGTAGGTACGATCACAAACATGTAAACTCCCATACACAAGACATCCAAACACGAAATACTTATATCTATAATTCATACAAATATTTGTTTGTTAAAAACCATTATGCTTAAGCAAGCTGTGAAAAAAATCGAACTACTAAGTTAACGAAAAAAAAAGATACGGCTGTTTATGTCGCAAAAAACATATATTTCCACACTCTTCAAAGGATTCAAAATTCATAGGGTATTTCCTGTTGACCTAGAATCCTGAAATTTGGCATAAAGCAAGGTCTTATATGTATAGTTGTCAAAAAATAAAAGGCATGTTTTGACATCTGTCAAAACGAATACTTAAATATGCAAAAAGAATACTCGCAATATATTCCATCATATTATTTAATGCGCCAAAAAAATGTATGTAATTGTTTAAAACATGTAATTAATTATTATTTTATTGTTTCTTTCAGTTTCGTTCCAATCCAAGTTACATTCTCAAATGTTAAAACGGGCCTTTTATTTTTTAACGAGTTTAGCACAGGTACAGATCTGAAAAAGTTTGTTGTTACGTCAAGCGTCACAAAAAAAAAACTTTCTTTGCAATTCGGAAAAATCTTCGAGACTCATTCTGGAATTGAACTATTTACATAGGTAAATTTGTACGGAACCCTCAGTGCGTGAGTCCAACTCGCACTTGCCCAGTTTTTTGCGAAATAAAAGGCCGTATCTTTTTTTTCGATAACCTAGAAAACTTCTAGGCTATCGAATTTTAGGTAGCTTTAAAAAAGACTTTTTTAACAGCTTCAAGGGACCGCAGACCTGAGTATATGGTTTTAATTTCAACTCGATACCTCCACGCGTTCCCCAGATAAAGGGTCTTGACAGACAGACAGACAGACATGACGACGACAAAGTGATCCTATAAGGGTTCCGTTTTTCCTTTTGAAGTATGGAACCCTAAAAATAACTAAATGTATGTATTTTGTGAAGTGTGTTAAGTAAAGGTTAAGTGCATAGTTATGTGACGATGAGGAAGAACTATGGAACATGTTCTTACCTTCAATAGTAGTCTTCGCGACTCCACCAAACAACATGAGTAGTATGCCTCGCTTCACCTCATTGTTGCCGTGAATGCTCGGGAACAGACTTGTGATCAAATTGTTGTAGAGATTGCGGTCGCGGGACATCTCGTAAACCTGGCGGCGTTTAGTTTTTTGTAGACGTTCGTCATATTAATAATGAAGTAAGATGGGAACATGCAAGAGAAACAGCATAAATAATAGAAAAAGTTGTAAAAAAAATTCATGATGTGTTTATTTCACATAGGCCTACATGGGCACATAAAGAACGTCAAAAGCTAGTGCACAGTTCTAATTGGTCATTTCTTATGGAGAAGAACCGGCAAATGTATTGTAGACATCATCATTATTATTGTTACGCCGTGAAACTTGAACACGCCATATTTTCGATGAAATCAAGAGAAGCATCAATTAAAACGCATTGCTGTGCGAAACTTCTAGAATGGAAGTACGTACCCAGGTCTGGCAAGTTCTAGAAAAGTCCACCATAAAGTACCTACCACTATTATTATTAAACAGGGTTAGCAAGTGGTGGATAAGAGAATTTGTACTTTCCGTGTTTAACTATATTGTCGAAATTCAAGTTAAAGGAGGGTTTGTTTGCAATAAAAATGATTTATGGCGTGAGTCATGTATTTTCACGTCTGTGCGACACTAGTGTGGCGTAGGCATTTATTCTGTTTTAAATCTAGCCAGCACTCAAATCTTAGAATCTAGCAAAGAACATAATTTATTTACAGATTATCGTTTTTTGCAATTTATTGGTCATTTTACCTTGTCCCACTCTTTGTCTGTCATCTGCTTCCTCATGTCTTCAGTAGTAAGGTCGTCAGTCGCCATATCAGCAGTTCCAAACCTTCGCGATATAGCTTGCACACTGCATGCTAAGAAGGCAGTTCTGTAAAAAATATATTTTTATTTAACCAAAGAAATGGCACTTGTGTAAAATTCAGAAGAAACCTTTTATCACTGGGTTTTAACTAGTAAAATGAGAAACATGAACAACAATGTCCAAATATTAATGTATGTGTGTATGTGTCTAATGTCAATGTGTGTGTGAACAATGAGTTTCATTATTTTATGCCTTATTGAGAGGCATTCTGGTTATATGGATTATATAATCAAATGAGCCTACAATGGTTCATTACTGATTTATGAGCTGCACTACTAAAATGATGTAATTTTGATATCAAACTACCAGTAACATGGTTGAATGAAGTCTTCATTAACCGTTTTTAAGGCTCCGTGCACAAAATCAACACATTTTGAACTTTTTTGATCATGGTTTGTGAGAAAAGCAAGAAGAATTTAAACCTTCTTTTATTAGATTATGAAAGTCAAGTTCTTATTCTCTCAGTTGGCTTGATTACTTTTTTAAAATAATGTGTGTATTAATAGCAATTACCCATATTCAAAACCCTTTTCTCGCAAAAGTAACGAGCGAGTGACGTTTGGCTACGTTTTACACCAAACTACAACTGATTTATAACATTAAAATAAAAAAAATATCAGTAACATCATTATATGGTCTACTGGCAGATGGGTTGAAAACATTATTGACTTTAATAGAAAATATAGCAGAAAAAAAATGTTGAAGAAACACAATTCTTGGAAAACATCTGGACAAATAAGTATTTTTTTCTATACTTTAGCAACACATTTTAGAAAATTTAAAAATTGCACAATAATCTTAAGAAAACCCTTTAATAGAATCTAAAATTTATTTTATAAATAAACAATATCTTCATTTCGTAAAATACAAGCAAATTGAACTATATTATCGACCGCGCAAACTCGATCGCGTCAGTAACGACCGGGCTCTCCCAGCGTGAGCACACGTTACTTTGCTTCGCAGCTGCTCGCGAATATTACATGAAAATATTCCCAAGATTGCACGCCGACTACCACTTTTTGATCCATTAAGTATTATAGTTTATTTTAAGTACTTTTTTGTTTATGAAAATTGTTAAAATTTCTTTCGACTTCAATATTAATTAGAGGTAACGGTTGTATGTTTGTTTGTAAAGGTTATCTGCGGAATTACTTTACTACTACCCAAATACAAAAATTATTTCACTAATGAAATCTACAATGTTTAATGGCAGCTATATTATCATCCAGTGTTATACACTATGTACAGGATGTTGATATTTCTTATGATTACTTAAGGTCGAAATTCAAGGTCTAGTTTTCGAAATAATTTTTTTTGTAGATAATAGGTCGAAAGAAAGAGACGCATTATCAATTATCATTATCAATGCGTCACTAAAAGAAAAAGGAAACGACATGTAGGGCTTTTTTTTATTGGGTGGGAAAATCATCCTATGACAAATCCCGCTCTTGGGCGGAGCGAGAGATAGTGTCAGACTTTTACTGACTAAAAACCCACTCCTGTTCCTTCTTTGCCTTCGTCCCAGGGCCTCGGGTTTCACTTTCACACTACCCGTGGCCCCCGTAGGCTTCGACCCTGCTGGGCCCCTACGATGTGTTGACATCTCCCTTAGGTGCGCGTGGAACAGTATGCGCCGTCAACGACTTGGCCTCGGTCCGGACGGTTACCGGACGGTCAGACCGTGAGCCACCCATTGCTCGCCGTCCGCAAGCCCGCGCCTACGGTGGCCGGAAATCAGAGGACCGTTGCCTCATGCGATCGGCCGCCTCCTTTGCTAGCATTACTGCTTCACAGAAGGAGGTGACTGCCTGTCACTCCACCTTGCTCCGGAGTATGGCCTGTACCAAAGCCCGGCGCGAGAGATCGCTGCCACCGATCGCGCCGACACGGCGTTGCTTTGCCCAAGCGGAGCACACCTCCACTGTGTGCTCCACCGTGTCCTCCGGGCGGTCCACACAGTGGCGACACCCGGGCATCGCTTCCGCACTAATCCGGTGCAGGAACTTTCCGAACTCAGCGTGTTCGGTGAGAAAAACGACATGTGGCGCTGATACGAGCGGGACAAATGTTGCTATTTTTTAGTAAATTGATAATGAAAATTTTGAAATGACTATGAATACTACAAATGTTGACAACATGTGTGAACTTGATCTAAACATGGTAATTATAACCTTTGTGTTACGCACAGGGTGTAAATTAATATCAAACCTACTTTTAGAAATTCATAACTTTTTTAGTTCTACATGGTAGTCAGCTGATCGCGACTGTTTATATAGGAAGTTTAAAGTAAAAATATTTACCATTTTTTCAATGATAAAAATAAAGGCTAAATAGCCGGCCAGCAACAGAAAAAAAAATTGGCGTGAAAGCGGCAATCGGCTCTGTATTTATTTTTTCGAGTTGTAGAGTTCTGTTGAATCTCTGCTATATGAGATTTGTATTAACACGATAAGTTTATCAGAATCAGATATGGATTTAACGCCTGATTCTTAAGAGAAGAGGCTAAAGCAGTAGTGGAAAACCTTTTACCGCCTAAATCAAAAGAAATATATCTAAAGTCATACGACAAATTTTGAGGACGACTCAGATTTTTATTTTTACTTTATTTATATTCGTAATGAAAAGCACAGTGTTTTACTTCGGGTTAAAGATCTCTTCGAACTATTGGCGTCCAAGCGTATTTTCGGGACTAAATAAGTTGATTTCACCCCTTGGGTAACAATGTATTATATGATTTATGGTGACATTGCACTATTAAAATATTTGCTAGTTATAATATAATTTTTGATAAAACAGACACAAAGATGACGATTTGTGTTTCAGAAAAGGGTTATTTAATAACCAACTTTTGCCTGCGGCTTCGTTAATTTCGATTTCCATTAAGATTTGAAAGACACGTGGCAGTATCTAGGGATCATAAGTACGTTATTGTTATTTTCCTCGGGACAGTACTTTTCTTCGGGAGGAAAGTTACCCTGTAACCGTTTTTGTTAACCAGACAACATATAATATGTATAATTTCAAGATAATCAGTTCATTGATTTAGGCGTGAAAAGCTAACAAACAAAAATAAACTTATTTTCGCATTTATAATAATTAAAACTATAGAATCTTGAGAGTAGTTAATTTTATTTGTTTCAAATCTTAAAACTAGTCGAGTAATAGTTAAGATTAACTTGTAAATAATATATATATATCTTTAATATATATTTTGTTTAAGTAATTTGTCTCTTAATTATCTCACAGTTAACTAAGAAACTGGGTAAGTGTGAGTCGGACTCGTGCCCTGAGGGTTCCGTACAAATTACAATTCCCAAACGGAGTCTCGAAGATTTTTCCGAATTGCAAAAATGTATTTTTTTAGTTATAAGGTGTTCGGTGGAAACACCGAACAGTGACGTTAGGTTACAACAAATTTATGGTTTTCAGATTTATTCCTATACCTGTGCTATGAGACCTTGCTTTATGTCAAATTTCAAGATTCTGGGTCAACGGGAAGTACCTTGTGAATTTTAATTACTTTGGGAGTATCAAAATTTACGTTTTTTTTTGCGACATAAACGGCCGTTTCTGTTTTATTCGTTACCTTAGAAGTTTGATTTTTTCACAACTTCAAGGGACTGCAGACTTAAGTATATTGTTTAATTTCAACTCGATACCTCCACGTATTCTCGAGATAAACAGTCTTGACAGACAGACAGACGGACGAACCACAAAGTGATCCTATGACGGTTTCGTTTTTTCCTTTTGAGGTCCGGAACCCTAAAAAGAAGAGTATCCAACACGGATAAAGCTGTTTGTCTTGGGCACCTTGAATCCCTTACTTCACTCAGGTTTCTATATGAACTCCTTAGCAATGTTCGGGAGTTAATTATATAAATTCCTGACGATCGGTATTATAACTTCGTTTCGTTCGGAATTCAACATGCCGCCCGCGATTTAAAGACACGCACGCCACATAATCTACTATTACATATTTTTGACGTATCGAAAGTGTTTTTTTTTTACAACCATTTATATAAATAAATATAATTTTATCATCTGTTTTGGATTTATCGTTCTGTTAAATGTCTAAATTTGTCAACATCCATCTAACACAAAATTAAATAATTTTGGTGTACAGTGTGATAAATATAAAGACACACGTCTCAGACGTTTATTTACAAACCTTACTTAATATAAATTTTTGTAATTTAGAATAATATCTTCTAAAGGATCAGAATTGTTTAAGCGGTCACGAAGCTCGATTTTTACGCGTGTGTGCGTGTAGTTGTATGAATGATGCACACAAACATATCATTGCAACGAATTTGCCTAAACTCTAGCGAGTGAATTTTATGCACGGCCTCTTAAGTTGTTGATACGTCATAGTAAACCTCATCGCCATTTTACGACATCTATCTGATCTTGTTAGCCTGTGGGCAAAGTCCAAAGGGAGAGGGCTCTCTTTTCCACACATGTCTGTCTACACTCTACAGTCATTGCAAGCCATTCCTTCCAAGAGTCAAGTTTGGCTCTCTAGTTTCTTGACCTATTGTTATGCCGGCTAGCCTTTTATTTCAAGTTTGATGTTTGTATTTGCTATGTTTGTGTTTGTATATGCGTACACGGCTTTACCAATTTGGTTGAAACAAGCAATTAAGATCAAAACTGATTTTAAGTTTCTATCAGAAACATTATTTTCTATGACCATGCTCATTGTTTTTTTTAAATATTTTTTAAAGTATATGTATGCAATTGAATTGAGAATTATTTTTTTTGTTAACAAATCCTCCCCTACACGCCTTTTCCGTCGTGTCCAGTCATCTACGGATCCCCATACCCGCGCTCCTTGTTGTAATATATGGAGGTTTTCTTTTGGACTTGTGGTCTCTGCTAACAATAAAGTAACTAAAATGATTTTCAGTCCAAGAAAAGTTTGGGAACCTACAATAGGTAACAAGCAGTACCTTTGTGCTCTTCTATCTGCTTTTGTTTTTTCAAGTATTTGTGTGTACATAAATAAATAAATAAAAGGTTCAAAAGTTTTTTATACCTAATGTGGGTACTTGTCAAATCTATATTATGTAAATGAGATTGACCAGGTAGTGGATAGAAGAGTTTTCTTCAGTTCTCTCTTGTACTGGTTCTGCTACTTAGCACAATAAACCTATTTACCAAAATAATGGGCATAACAAAACCACTGGTTCAAACTCCATTCTGCTTACAACAATTTCCTAATTGACAAAGCTAAAAATACTTTTCCGTTCACAGTTAACAGCTGTGTTTTTGAACCACTAAATATGTGTGTGTGTTATGAAGGACCAAAACAACAAGTATAGTATCAACATACTTATAATGCAGTTCCCTGACTCCCAAAGCTTTAAGTCCCTTGATGCCCTCCATCTGCCCTTCATTTCCTTGTCTAGTCCTGGTAGTAAGCTCAGCCTTAGCTCCCGGTAATGATAGAGATCCCACGTCTGGGACTACTATGAGGGTGCCGGTGAAGTCGTAGCGGTCACCAGCCTGAAAGAATTTAATTATGAGAATTAATCGATCTTTGTGTAATAAATGTGGAAGTAAATTTATACAAAACGTTGTTAATGAATTTACTAAAGTTTAATGAATATTTTTATGGAAGTGGAAAAGTGATTTCGTACTTTGCTATCCTATACAAAAAAAACTCATAGATCATTTACTCATCATTATTCGATGAAATAATCATTTTCATTTGAACTTGAAACTTGTAAATCTATCTAAATCAACAATAGAGTTTGACAAGTTCTGAAGATAAAGTAAAGTTCTTTATTCAAAAACCAGTTGTTAAAAATAAATTAACTAGCAATTTTTCTAATTTACCTGTACAGATTCCACAGCTTCAGCCCTTAATATAACTTCAAGGGAGCGAGGGATGCATCCCCTTGGTAACTCCGCTTGTGTCTCCTGAATTCGGACCTTTTGGAAGTCAACAAACACAGACTTGTCTGTGTCCAGCATAAAGCGACGTCTGTTAGCACACACTGGGTTACGACAGATCGCTGGAATTGTGTACTGGAAACGTGAAGAAAGACATTTACAAATGCAACAAGTTGGAGTTTCGTGTTAACAAATTACAAAACTATTATTATTAGAAATTTTCAAGTTTTATCTTTTTAAGGTTTACCTACATGATAAATCTTATGTGTAGTCAGTAAACACCTACCTTAAATTGCTGTTCAACATTTTTAATAACTGTCTGACAATCCAAACAGACAAAAGTGCCCAAGACCAGCTCGGGATGCACTGGGTGGGTTCTGACAATCTGTCCTGAGATTCTAATCAATGTGCCAATCTTTGCAGTAGTGAGCTCTCTCACTTTATGTCTTGTCGGAACATCAACGAATGACACATAACACTCCTTATCCTGCAAATCTTTTTTCATACCACTGTCAGCAAGACTTAAGACATAATTTAATATAGCTTGGTTCAAAAATGGGTATATTCTGTAATATTCTTCAATTATTGTGGTTGCAAGGTTTTGGTTGTACTTCTCAACATCATCAAAACTGACTTCTAGGGTGCTTAATTCGGGTTTGAGGAGTTCTTTGGCGTTTTTCTCGTATTTTAGTTCATTGTCTTCTTTGAATCTATGAGAAACAAAAAAAAATATATTATAACCTCTTTACTTAGTTCTCCACAAAGGAAATACGCCTAATTATTCAAGAAATTAACTGATTCAAGATTACAAACAAAGAACTATACTTACTCTTCTAAGAAATCTTGAAAAAGCTTTTGGCAACGAACTCCGACCTCGTCTTTGACTTGGCTTTGTGTGGCGTAGGTGTCGGCTACATCCATTTTTAACGTAAAAGGTACTCAATGATCACAAATATCTTAATTAATTAACTGCATGAAGAGAACACTTATTAAACTTAACACCTAGTCAATATTTATCAAAGAAACACGATAATTACACAGTTATCACTTCACTTGTTCTCGAACGCGTCGGTTAATCCACCCGCCTTACTTTTCTTAGCAGGCCCCATATAACGATTTTTCTTGTAAATGTTATAATATAACACTATAAGTAGGTATAGCAATAACTAATTTCTAATTTATTGAGATAAATGTTACGTTTCTCATAAAAGATAATTTTCAATTTCAAAAATGCGCGAACAGCGTGAGGAACGCAATCAGCCGCATTTTGATTGTTGATAAATGTCATTTAGCATTTTGGCGGGAGTTTTCATTGAACGTCCAGAAATTAAATTGTAGATCTATATATAATTTTTAATTAATTCATAATAGGTAATCTTAAAAGAAACACAGCTGAAACAGATATGGATTGAAAGTTTACCCGGCAAATATTAAGTACCTATGAAATTACTTCATGAGATCATAACATCTCAATTTTTCAACATTATTTCTGAACAAAAACGATATATCACACTTTTTTTGGCGGAATTTCTTCGAGTGAAGTTCAGTGGCTGTTTTAATTATTCGCAAATTGATTCCTAGTGGCTATTGTGATGTAAAATTGGTGTAATTTTGAACACATAAAAAGGTACTCTGTGGTTTTGAATCATTGAAACCGGCGCGATCTCGGTAAAAAGAAGCTGAGAATTTTATTGTAGTTTTGGCTACCTCAGTGAAGTTTGCTCAAGGCTGACTCGAGGCATTTGCTGCCAAATACTACAAAAACATTAGAATGTGTTGCACCCGCGGCCGCACTCTAATGTGATACATAGTGCAATGATTTGAAAAATAAAATTAGACTTGACTTAAAAGTTCAAGTGACCAGGTCATTAAAATCCAAAAAAAAAAAATCACACATGTCATAATAGTATCCCTCTTTAGTCTGTGGTCATAATCGTAAAACGTATTGTAAACAAATGTGCTTCAATTTCAAGATCACAGAGTACCTTTTTATGTTTATAACTTCAAGATCTTCATGCTGATGCTGTGATCTTCATGTTTTTGTGTTAGCATAATTGATACGTACTATCTCTATGTAGTCTGTGCATAGTTGTGGTGTCTTTTCCACAAAGAGTTGAAGTTGAAGTTTTTGTGTTAATTCTACGCAACTAATGTTAATTTAGGCAGCAGCTGAGATATACGAGATTCCCACAAATATAAAAATCGTGGATTCGTAACCCGCTATTCATCACAGGATTAGTTACTAAAATATCATAATTATCTTACATAACCTTAGATTAAAAAGTGTATGGCAGAAACTACAGAATCATACTAAGATAATAACAAAACGAATCTGAAACTAAAGACCACATATAATGACGGAAGCCCAAGTAGGTTTTTTGTATAAAATAGCTTCAGCTGTATCTCGTTCAGAAAATGAAGAAACTAAAACTTTGTTGAAAAGTTATTACTTGTAAGTAACAAGAACAATATTTTTTTAATGTGAGGATTTTTATTTAATTTGTGACATATTTAATATGGTTTTATTTCCAGGATGCGCTGTAAAGATATAACAAGAGGGTATGGGCTTCCTGACAAATTCTTTTCTCCAAAAATAAGATGTCCAACTTGTTGTATTGAATGGAGTAAGAAAACTGAAATAAATGTAAGATGTAGTCCAGATTTTTTTATTTATTAATTTTAATGTGGCACATAGCTACAATAATATTTTTTTTTTTGCAGGTAAAGTCCATTAAATTAAGTAAAAGACAAAAACAAAGATTAAAATCTCGCAAAACTAAAGAAAGTGAGAAGGAATATGTAAGACGCAGGCAAGATTTATTATGCAGCAACAATATAGTAAGTATCAACCTATCTGGTTGATAAATAATTTACTAGTATCATTTTCATTAATTAATTAATATTATTGTTTTAGGAGCAAATCTGTGCATTCTGTAATCATAGCAATGTTACTCCTTCAATAAAACCACAGAAAGAAACCATACAAACTGAAAACACTGGACAAAATGACAACAATAAAAGAAAAGCAACTGAAATCCTCCAAATCAATACTTTACAAAAGCCAGAGCCAAAGAAAGCTAAGCTTGGTAAAAAGAAAGAAATTAATGTTTATGCTAATGCACTAGATGTATTCTCATTACAAAACAAAAATAATGCTTTGGCCACCAAGGAGAAACCTAAAGCCATAAACAACAATAAAAAGAAAAAGGACAAGTTTGCAGGACTCTGCCAAAAAGCTGTACTGGCTTCAGCAAAATTAAAAGGAAAAGAGGAAAAGAAAGACAAACTCAGCCTGTTTCTGAAACCATCTTCATGATAAAATAAAACCAATTTGCAATTTAAAAAATGTATTTATTTCTTCTTATAATTATCAAGTGAATATCCATCACATTAGTATTGGTATGGCCTGTTATCACATGAAAATTACCATTTCTAAATTTCTTATAGAAATTATAGCTATCATTCTCAACTAAATATTTATGGGGATCCAAATTTTCTTTTTTGGCATCAGAAATTAAGTCTAGATACCCTATAGCACCTGCAGCATCAGTTGGGCCATCAATCCCATCTGTCCCAGCACTTAAGAAGTATATATCAAAGTTTTCAAAATCATCTTTTGCAGTATGGAGAGAATTTGAAAATTCTAAGGCCAGTTGCTGATTTCTGCCTCCCTTTCCTGAACCTCTCACATTTACAGTTATTTCTCCACTAAGTATTAGACAAAAGTCTTTATTGGTTGGACTATTTCCCATATTTTCCAAAGCTTTTGTATTAATCCCAGGGATATTGTAAGACTGAATTGTCTGTTGTAAATTATCTAAACTCAACTTTCCTGTTAAATATTGACAAAATATTTTTGTTAGCTTAACATATTCAGACGCAATTTCTTTGACCTCTCCAGTGACTACATCAGACAGTGGAACAGGCAAATAGTTTAAATGTTTTGCTTCTTCTAATGCTGCAGCTATACTAATTTTGTTTGATCCTATAACATAATTTTTCACATTTGAGTGAGGGAATTTTTCTGTTTTATAATTTTCACCCAAAACTTTCTTGATTGATTCCGGAAGTTGATCCATTAATTCATATTTCTTAACAATATTTAAGGCTTTAGATGGGTCATCATCATTTTCTGTAGTAGGTCCACTGGCTATTAAGTCTAGTGGGTCTCCAACAATATCAGACAGTACTAAGGAAACAACTTGAGCTGGTTGTGCCATTATTCCCAATTGACCTCCCTTTAAATGTGAAATCCTTTTCCTCACAGTATTGAGTTCCTTTATGTCTGCACCTGCATTTGCTAATTTCTTTATCAGTGCAGTTTTTTGATCTAGTGTAATAGGAGGTTTAGGTAATGGCATGAGAGCAGAACCCCCACCAGATAGTAAAACAAGAAGTAAATCATCTTTTTTAAGATTCGTAATATGTTCTCTAATTTTCTCAGCAGTATTCAGAGCTTTGGCATCAGGCAGGTTATTGAGTGCTCCTTCATAATAAATAATATTCGGATTTATTGGTTTATGACTTAAACTCCCCACAGGAATACTTACAATTCCATATTTGATTTTCGAACTCAAGATACTTTCAAGTTCCTTGGCCATACTTTGCACAGCTTTCCCGCTTCCGATCAAATGTACATTTCTGTTACGTAAGTTCATATTTTCGCCGTCTATCGTTAACTGTTGAGTTGTGGTATTATATTTCACAAATCTCCTTATAAGGTTTTCTGGAAGTACTGCTTGCACACTACTTAGGAAAGTTTTCATCAAATCGCCGACCACTTGTTTAGACATTTTAAACACTATCTTGTCGTTCTTCTTCAACTTGATCTTACAAAATAGGCGCAATCAAGTATTCTCCCCGATTATTATATCTTGTTGCGATTATTAATACGGTACTTTTCCACATACCATTAAAAAAACATTTTTGGACAACAAGTTTTTTTTTATGTTTACATTTTGACGAATGAATGTCATTTTCATTTTGACATTTTTCACGCTGTATTTTTTGCTGTTTTTACTTTCTAAGGTATTGGTTTTACCGACTAACCCAAAAACAGATACAGCTTTTTGTAAGTTTTCTGATAACATTTCCTTCACGCTTTATTGATTCTTAGACTGCTAAAGCAAAACCAGCCTGATTCGGAATTTTAATTTTGCTTTTGCGGTAAAAGGTTTTTGGTTTTCATCGTTAACTTTTGGGCAGTGTATAGTCAGCTTTATAAAAAGACATTAAAATTGATAAAAAAACGAATGTCAAACGCATAAATGTTACGGTTTATTATCATTGTTAACAAAACTGATAAGAAAAAGTAATTTAATTTTAGATTTATTGGATGTTGACCAATCAAAGCTGGACAATATTTTGGCGCGAAAAATGAAGTTACGTTCCGTTTATTTCTAATTTGATTAACATTTTATTCTGAGATTTTAATGCTTTTTGTTATTACTTTGGTTCATTTTAATGGATGGATGTATTTTGAATTTATTAAAATAAGAAGTGAGAAACTGGGAACCCAAAGAAAAGAAGAATGGATTAGTTGCATTTAGTGTTTTTGTTTTGAAACCTTTTAGAAATACAAGACTATGTGCAAATCGGAATGTTATTCATCCATGCACGCGCGAACATGTTGGAACAAGTTGCCGGAAATTTCAAAATACAACGGAGAAGCAGACTTGTTGAGATAGCTCTTCTTCAACTATAACTTTAATACACTATTTAAAACGAAACTGTAATGTACACTAACAATGCCGTGTAATATGGATAACCCGGTTTGTTTATCCCAATATTTCACAAATAAACAAAATGTGCGAACATTTGGAAACATAATAAAATGGAACATTTTGAAAAACGGAAACGAAGAAACTTTCTACAAACTTATCATCGGAGATGTATCCTTGGTAAGCGATTTGCCGCCTGATTTTATAAATATTTTATCTGTTCTAAAAACAAACCTAAGGAATAAATCCAAACTAGATTTCAAGGACTTTTTCCTTTTGGATAGTAAAATTCTATTCTTACAGCCAGTAAACAAAGAATTTATTTTTAATAACTGTTGGAAAGCGTTATGCACGATATGTCCAAGAAACTTCTTTGGAAGGAATCAAAATAGTAAAATACTTAAGAATTTAGTACGGACTGTTGTTTATAGCATGAAACGCCAACATTTTTTTCTTGAAAAAATGATTGCAAATTGGGATATGGATGTATCACCCTGGAGAACTCTTCAGTTTGCTAATGCAAGAAGTATATTGGCCAAGATTATAATATGGATACTGAAATATCTATTGTCATCAATGATTTGTTTAAACTTTTATGTTACCACATGCAAACTGGATGCAAATGAAAACAAACTTTATTATTTTTGGAAACATCACTGGCAGAGTTTTTATGACAAGCAAGTTTCTAAAATGGTATTCACCAAGGTGATGCAGAAATGTGAACCCTATTCTCTTGGCAAAAAGTCAAAGAGAAACCACAGTCTTATTGATAGACAGAAACTGAAAATGTTAAAAAAAGATATTCCTAAGTTGTATCTAACATTAAAGCCGAATAATGATTGTAGACCAATAGTTTGCTACAAAAATGAATCTCTGAGTATTTCTGAAAAATATAAAATCAAGGACAGATTGAGATTTTTAAGGTTGCTGACTAGTAAACCACTTGCAAAACTTGAGAATTTGTATAAAACGTTACATACTAAATGGCTAGCTGCAAATAAGCCAAAGCTATATTTTATTAAAACTGATCTCAGTAATGCTTTTGGTTCCATAAATAGAGAAAAGTTGTCAAAAATATTATCAGAGAAACATATTAATTGCCAGAAGGCTGAAAAGTGTTTGAATATGAAAAAAAAAATAGCCCAGCAATATCGAGATTTGATAACTGAGCTACGAAAGCCAATCTTAATCCGTGCCGGATCTACAGTTTATGAATGGAAAGAAGGATTGGTACAAGGATATAAGTACTCGCCGGCACTCTCAGAACTCTACTATACATATTTGGATGAACTATACTTTTCTGAGCATTTAAAAACTACTAACAATCACATTACATTATTTATCAGAGTTGTTGATGATTATTTATACATCACAGATTCGTTATCAGATGCCTCATCATTTTTGGATGCATTGTTGAATTATAGAAATGTAAATTATGAAAAAACTGTGGTAAATTTTCCCCATGAGACTATAAGGTTTAGTGAGGATATATTTTTTCTTGGATATTGTTACAACACATCTACATTGCAAGTTAGTAGAGCCAGTAACATATTTACTGGCCAGATGTGCTATAAAATCGCGTTCACAAGTGGTTTCTCTGAAATACATAAGTTTATTGAGAGCCGAATTGGCCAATCTGGCATTCAAATAAACAGCCATATCTTTAACTTGAACTACAATAACGAAGATCTTATATGGAGGCATGTATTTACTACTTTTTGTCTATCGGCTAACAAATTGTGCACAATATTGGCTATTCTATGCATTGAGCAAGAAATGAAGAATTTTCTGTCACTTTACAAAAAGAGGGTATCTGTGAAACTGAGTAATTCTATGATCGAAATGTTAATGAAGAATAAGCCCAGTGATTTTATGTTTGTGTATTGTATTAATCATTTTAGATATTTATCTTGGAAAGCTCTATATTTGTGTGCAAAGTTAACACCAAAGTGCACTGGGCTGATACCATTTATAAATGATGAGTTGGCGAAATCTAATTGTATATTTGGAAAATGGCGCGAACATTCAAGACGAATAGATACAGATGGCCGATCAGAACGTAAATCAATCAAAGAAGTTTGTCGAAGAACTGATATGAGAATTATTTTCAAAGATTTCGATGTATTACCGAAAGGATTTGAATGTTATCATCATAAACGATTATTATAAAAGGTGTAAATAAAAATGTGTATTGTTTTAAAAATACTTTGATTTATTAAAAAATATAAATAAAGCTGTAGATTCACTTGGACGGTAGAAAATAAATGCTTAAAAATAATATCTAAATAATCTAGGCACACATTTGGACGGATGTGAGTTTCAAAAAGCTGCAACAATACAAAAACATCTTATTCTATGTCTGGTCAGACATAATACAGATCAGATCTGAATTAAATCACTAAAGCCTCGTTTACGTAGACGCCCCTGCGTCCCTAAACAAGCACTTAGGAATTGATTTGTCTTATAAAATCATATTTTATGCTTACAAACTAACATGGGCTAGTGAAAAATTGAAGTACCATTCTCAATAATAAATATTACATGGTTGAGAATCATTCTGTTTCTTGTGCGACAACTTATGACACTGTATTAACATAGTTGTTCATTATTCACTGCTAACAGTGCCTTAGTGCTGGTAGCACATCATTGTTATTTCGTTTACGTGTAGCATCACGACGACGGTAATTTATTATACTGGTGTACTATCTATTACTAGAGACTATCAGCCATACAGTCCTAAGACAACATACCAATTTCTCACTACTCTACACACAAAAAACTAAACTATCTCAATAACGCCACTACGAATAGGGCAATTGCTAATAAATGTCCAACTACATCGTTGCTATAGGCGTGCGACAAAAAGTCGGGATCTGAAGCTACATAGTACGAGGCTTGTGGAGCATCACAGGAGACGATCCTCGCAGCTCGTATAAGCGCGGGGCCGGCGACTATTTCCGCTGAGCGCTTGCTGTGTGGTAGAGGCTTTAGGCGTACTGCTACGTCATTGAAGATCAGATCGGAGTATGGCGGTTGGGAGAGGAACATGGAGAAACTGTGAAAGGAAAGTTTGGTTTAGTATTGTTTAGGGTTCCGTACCCAATGGGTAAAAACAAGGCCCTATTGAAGAAAAGACTCCGCTGTCCGTCTCTCTGTCACTAGGCTGTATCTCAAGAGCTATGATAGCTAGACAGTTGAAATTTTCAAAGATCTTTGAAAGTGTTTACACTTACAATTTTTTAGGGTTCCATACCCAAAGGGTAAAAATGGGACCCTATTGCTAAGACTGCACTGTCCGTCTGTCTGTCACGCGGTTCATAAGATACATCTCATGAACCGTGATAGCTGAAATTTTCACAGATGATGTATCTCCGTTTCCGGTATAACAACAAATGTGTTTTTTTTTGCCACGAACGGTACAGAACTCTTCGAGCGTGAGTCCGACTTGAGAGTTTAGATAGCCCCAATGGGAAATAAAAAAATAAAAAATAATGACACTTAATTGTGTCATTTCTATGGACAAGATTTTTATAGTGGTTCTCGCCATGCCATACCTAAATTTCAATAGAAACACATTGAGGTAAGTTTCTTACGGCGAAGAACGCATGCCGCGACGATGTCACGCGATAACTTGTGTGGGTCAGAATGAAGGGTGTATTGTTGCAGATATTATTATGTTAGATATGAAAGGAATGTATAAGCAATGTACTTGAATGTACCTTTAACGAAATTCAATGTACCGACTGTTGACCACCGACAAAATGTCAGAATATGTTCATAAATTAAACTATACTCACAATACTATGGAAAAATTGGCCAAGTGCGAGTTGGACCCGCGCACAAAGGGTTTCGTACCATTATCTATACACACAACACTTTTAACACAATTTATTTTATTCCGTTTTTAGTATTTGTTATTATAGCGGCAACAGAAATACATCATCTGTGAAAATTTCAGGTTCATGAGATGTATCTCATGAACCGCGTCTAGTCTACCACGTGATAGACAGACGGACAGTGCAGTTTTAGTAATAGGGTCCCATTTTTACCCTTTGGGTATGGAACCCTAAAAAATAATAATAATAATAATAAATCTTTTTATTGTAATAAAACCAAAGTACAAATTAACTTAATACTACATCAAGAGTGACGGATAAATTGTAAGCGTTAACACTTTTCTTGTTTTTCTCGCTAACATACAGCCCAAGTTTTGATCGAATCAAAAGCTTTCTCATAGTCCACAAACGCTACGAGAGATTATACTCCTCGGTCATTTACAAAAGTAACAAACATAAAGTATTGTTCAACAATTTACCTGAATTCGTCAGTAGTAACAGCCCCATAGAACTGCTGAGCGTACACCATCAGATTGGAGTAGGTATCCAACTCTGTGTGATTTGGTCTGCCCATCAACACTGATCCAGGGACCTTGCCCAGATTACAGTGCTTGTATTCATGCATCTTTGCGCGAGTACCTGACGGATAAATATTTCATTAGTTTAACAATAATATAATAATAATATTCCACAACTTTCACACAACGCCATCTAGTCCCAAACTAAGCAGGGTTTGTGTTATGAGTACTAGACAAGTGATATACATAATATTTCTAAAATATAATCAAATATTTCTAAATACATACATCTTAAAAAAAAAATTACACTCAAACATGACAAATGATAGTACTCATCACACAAACATTTGTCTTGGGTGAGAATCTAACCCAAGACCTTTTACATAGCAGTCAGGGCCACTAAACACTAGACCAACAGGCCAGTTAAAGTTTGTTTAGTCATTTGTTGATAAATTGTGGCGATAGATGGCTAGCTTGTAATTTTATAATTAGTAGCTGTCGTGTCTTTTTTATGTTGCAATAGGACGGCTACATATACTCTAGCCACAAACACATATTTTATTTCCATCACAATATAACATTATAAAGGCAAAATTTGTTATGTTTATTAGTCCGTCACGCCATGTCCAAGAAAAGAACATAGGATTCTGTCCTTTGGGGTATTTTTAGGTTTCTGTACCTCAAAAGGAACCCTTATAGGATCACTTTGTTGTACGTCTTTATCTCGGCAACGCGTGAAAGTATCGAAATGAAATTAAAACCATATACTTAAGTCTGCGGTCCCTTAAAGCTGTGAAAAATCAAACTTCTGAATTAGTGAAAAAAAAAAGATACGGCCGTTTATGTCGCAAAATACATATATTTCGACACTTTCAAGGGAATCAAAATACATAGGGTACTTCCCGTTGACCTAAAATCCTGAAATTTGGCATGAAGCAAGGAAAAAGTCTGAAAATTGAAAATTTGCGATTCGGAAAAATTAATAACGGTGAATATTTAGGTAGCTACCGTCAGGACAAAGTAGCTGCAAGTCATCAGGCAGCAGATCCCGGGCCCACCACTCGCGCCGCCTACCCGCCGACACCTCGGCCGGCGCCGAGTGCCGCACGAAGGCGACGTCGCCGCCCCCCTCCACCATGCAGCGCACTGCGCCCACGTGACCGAAGTAGTCTTCACTCGCGTCGCGACGGCAGCGCCTGTACACAAATAATCGCTAATCACATACGGAAGCATTGTATGGTGGCCTAGAACCAAGCTGACAGGCCCTAAGCAAAGTGCAGCGGACTGCCTGCATGGCCATGACAGGAGCATTTAAGACCACGCCAACTGCGGCGATGGAAACGCTTCTCACCCCTTTACACATTGAAGTGGAACTGAGGCGAGGAGGACCATTCACAGGCTCAAAAGTATGGAGCACTGGACAAACTCCGGATGTAAAATAAACCATACAAACACAAGACCAAACAGGGAACTGGATTATGGACATGGGATGTGACAAAATACATACCATCCGCAGTCTCAAAAAGGCATCGAAGGGGACACTATCTACATTTTAAGCGACATCCAAGCAACACTTAAGGAACTCATGTCCAATAGAGTGGATTCTGGGCTGGTACTAAACTGTATCAAAATACTAAACCAGATAGGAAGGCGCAACAAGGTCAGGTTGATCTGGGTGCCAGGTCATACAGGAGTAGAAGGCAACGAAAGAGCCGACACTCTGGCAAGGAAAGGGTCCGAGACACCCCTATACGGACAGGAGCCCTCTATAGGACTCTCACCAAGGGTCATCAACCAAGCATTGAAACGGGCTGCCTTAGAGATACACAGCACACACTGGCGCAACATTACAGGCTAGAAGCATGCAAAGCTATTTCATAGAAAAGGCCTGGACCCAAAAACTATGAAGGTACAGCAGATCCAAACAATCATAGGAGTCTTCACGGGGCACTATGCCACCAACAAACAGCGCCACAACATAGGACTAGCAAGCGACCCGACTTGCAGGATCTGTGGAGACGCAGCGGAGACTATGTTACACTTGCTGTGCGACTGTGCAGCACTAGGCTCCAAAAGACAAGGGTATCTGGATCAACCATTTCCAAGACCGGAGGACCGAGGAGAGAACTACAGGCACAAAAGATCCAGAAGGGTCGAAGTGCTCTGGCCCAGGGCCAGCCCTACAACAAGATAAGATGAACTAGACAGATCAAGGCTTATTAAAACAAGGGTGCTCTATGTCAGTAAGAATATAATACAATATTTACACAACGCTGTCTAGTCCCAAGCTAAGCAGAGCTTGTGTTATGATTACTAGACAGCTGATAAACATACTTCAATATTTCTAAATACATACATATTATAGATAAATTACACCCAGACACAGAACAAATGATTGTGCTCATCACACGAACATTTGTCCTAGGTGGGAATCGAATTTACGATCTCCGGCATAGCAGCCAGGGCCACTAACCACTAGACCAACAGGCCAGTCAAGTCAGTTAGTCAGTCGTGCGGGCGAGAAAGAGGTATAAAGCTATGCACCCTATATAGCTCTATCCCTTTAACAGTTCAGTTTAGGTCGTAAAATGGATTGCGTTAAAAACTCGTGGTAGGGTTTCTTTACACTTGAGGAACGATAGACTGCGTCAGATAGGCGATTTTATGCGTTGAATTTTAAGCAAAATATAATATGGATTAGATGATGTTATTACTTTATATTTGCCATCGAAACGTTAAGAAGAAGATAGATATAATGTCTACTCTGATTGTTGCCAAAAACACAGAAAATAACGCACTTGTGTTTCGTCTTACGGACAGTTTGATCAACCAGGTACATGGTACTATACGCACAAAACGTTTTGGGAATACAATCATCCGTACAGCTAAGGAGTGGAATTCCCTTCCGGAATCTGTTTCCTGATAGCTACAATCTGGGAATCTTTAGATAGATAGATAGATATATTCTTTATTGTACACCAAAAATGCAAATTACATTAGAAACTTAATATTAATATAGTGTCACAATGGGCGGTCTTATCGCTAAAAGCGATTTAAGTCACAGTGAATAGGTTACTTCGAGGTAAGCGCGCTCCATTGTCTACCTCATCATCGCTTTCTATCAGGTGAGATAGCGGTCAAGCGCAAACCTATCAACAATAAAAAGTGAGTAAATTTTTTATCATACACAGTCGTTTGCTTGACGATGATCCAGTAATAATACTTTCTGGATTTTTGCCTACAAAATACCTAAATCTACGCAAAGTTAGTAAACAGATTCGATTTTGATTAATAAGACAGGATATTGTACGTAGCTAATCCCACGTTAACTGCGACTTACCTATACGAAGCTCCATGGCACAGATGGCACAAGTTATCGTGTGGCACTGTACCGGAGTCCACGTATTCTGAGCTGAGAGCACCAGGAGCGCATGACTTAGTGAAGTATTCCGCTGCTGCGTGGGCACCATCACAGCCGTATGATCTGTTGAATATTGTAGATTATTTTGTTAAAAAATAAACAAAGAAACCCGGCCCAGTGCGAGTCGGAATCGCGCACGTAGGGTTTTGTATCGTCCGTAGTAAATAACGGCAAAAAAATCACGTTTGCTGTTTATGAACCCCACTTAAATTACGTATTTGTTATTATAGCAGCAACAGAAATACATCAACTGTAAAAATTTCAACTATCTAGGCTATCACGGTTCATGAGATACAGCCTGGTGACAGATGAACAGCGGAGTCTTAGTGTTAGGGTTCCGTTTTGCCCTTTGGGTACCCACCCATGGGTTGTGTGAAAGTAAACATGGGGAACGACCCTGGAACGAAGGCAAAGAAGGGAGTAGATTTTAGTCAGTAAAAGTCTGACACGATAAGGGCGGGAGATGTCATTAGATGATTTACCACCTAAAAAATACCTTTTGGGTACGGAATCCTGAAAATTTTAGAAAAAATTCGCGAGAGTTTTCGTCTTTTTAAAAATATATTTATTTATTGCTGTACATTTTTCTCAATAAATTTTCGGAAGAAATTCAAGATCAGTTCATATAAAGGACTCTGTTTGAGTTGCAGCTGCAGGACTTCAAATCATGTAAGGCAGGCGAACTCGACTCTTCCACAGATTTTACCAACGAAAAAAAAAAAAACATCATTACATTTCATTTAAGACGGACTAATTAAAGTGTCAGAAAAATCATTACCTTATCCATCCATTGGAAATAAGGTAAGCCAGTGGGAACACCCATCCAGCGGCGGTTCCCAAGCCAGTATGACAGGTGTTCTTGCCACGTAAGTACGTCAGGTCTGTGTCAGGGTCTTGTTCCTTAGCAACAGCTACCGCATAGTACCAGTTGTCTCCGCTTGAGTAGATCTAGGGACAAACAGAAGATTTTAAACTTAATGACTTAGGCCGTACATGCCGTGTTTTGTGCCGAACTAGTAACGATAAGCGCTGAGCGTCTCCAACAGGTTCGGGTAAGCTCAGGTCAGCGCATATCGGTACTGGTTTGGCACATTTAAGAAGTCATAGTCACAAGAAGTCCGAGGCGGGTGGAACTGCACCCTGACTTGGCGCGGATGCTTACCGTGATTTCCTTGGAATAAAACACTCTCCGTATTTGAAAGAACCTTCGCTATGAAGAGTACTTTTCCCTTTAATTGTCATTTCAGCTTCTCGGAAAATCGGAATAATAACTTGTGGTGTGCTTCATACAAAATACTGGTATTCAGCTGCATCTGATTAGATTGCTGACCCTAACAGAGTGCGGAAGTCTCGGCAGACTATTTACTATGTTACCTCCTGCATGAAGGGCACAAGACGGTGCGTGTTGGCCGCGTGCAGCATGTCTGCGGCGTCAAACAGCGCGAAGTCCGCCGCGCCCTCCGCGATGGCGCGCTCGCAGTGACGTGTGCTGTGGCCGCGCCAGCAGATCAGTGTGGGGGATAGGAAGGCTGCTTTTAATGCCACCTGCAATAAAAATGAGTCAATAGCGAAAAAAAATCTGACCAGAGCGTGTCTCTCTTGAATATAAGGACCGAAACTGTGTAAAGCGGACGTACGCGCGGTGCCATCTAAAAGTGCTCCGTTGCGGTGACCCGCGCGGGCATCCGTCGAGGGGATCCGGGCCCCGCCTATATATATATGTATATATTAAGTTCTCCATCGATACGACTACATGTACACCGTTAAAGTTGAACTAGCGACACTGCGCAGGTAATAATCCGGTTTCCATGATGGGGACCGCCAATGTGAACACACGCGCTTTGTTAACAACAGTTTCAGTCCTAAGTGTTCAAAGGTGATGACGTTTTACTATATCATTATTATCAATTGACACATTAATACGAGAAGTTTTATCAGAATAACCACAAGAATAACCGTTCGCCGCCGCCATGATTCATAACAAAAACAAAACAACATCAGCACCTCTAACGGTGGATAATGTAACTATTTTACCATATGATCAGCCATGTTTGGCCATAAATATCCAAACTAATATTATAAATGCGAAAGTAACTCTGTCTGTCTGTCTGTCTGTCTTTTCTTCACGCCTAAACTACTGAACCGATTTGTGTGAAATTTGGTACAAACATAGTTTGGAACTTGAGAAAGGACATAGAATAGTTTTTATTACAAAAAATAAAAATAAAAAATAAAAATTATTCCGGACATACAGCGCCATCTATTTGGTCAAAAGTCCCTATTCCACGCGAACGAAGTCGCGGGCAAAAGCTAGCCGTCAAATCATGCGTTTAGCCGTTCATATCGTTAAACGCAGAGTGTTCATTGATTTGGCCTGCCCATGCCCATATGATGTGGCCAGCGGACGAGGTTCTATATGATGAAATGCCACCATTACATGATATGGCCGATCACATCATGAAGTGATCAATTCTAAGATCTGGCCACGACATATAATGTTATGATTTTTCATCAAAGGACGCTAAAAAAAATTGTCAAGAATTTTTTTTTGGGATTTCACCATTGCTCTTTATGAAGGTTCACGACTACTCACCCGCATCTTGAGACACTTGTCCATCTCCTGATCACTAGTCACACACAGCGTGGCTCGCTTGATGGGACAGTCTCTGATAGCGAGCACCGCGTTCTCAGCTTGTCCACCAACGAATTTGTTATTGAGGATGTGTTTTGCAGCTTGCTCTTCTTCTTTTAATATTCGGAAGTTTACTGTTGCGTCCTGGGGACAAAAAATATATCGGTTATTTGTGTAACAACTACCCGTAACCTACCCGGTAAAGTTTTATTTTTATTTTAGTTGCAACTTAACTAGGTATTAATCCTGTATCACGTTGTGTACAAGGCACTCAGACCCGGAAAATCTATCTGTGGGCCATACAAATATGTGTTCCATGCGAGAAATGAACCCGCGATACACAGCGCAGCAGTCAATCGCTTAATCATTGCGCCAACCATGCTGTCAAAGAGCCGAATAAGACCCGAATGGAATACGACTCAATACTCAATTCTTTATTGCATTCCACAATGTAGACTTAGGTGGTAAATATTTGCCAAAAGAAACAATCATGGACCCTGTCGGGCACAGCAAAAGAAGGATACAAAAAGCGGAAGAGGACTTATTTTCGGCATCTTCTAATCTAACATATAAATACATTTTTATGAAATAATTAATTAATAATAATTTGAAATAATAATAATGTCAATATTTAAAATGTAATTTGCTCCCCGCCCGCCTACTCCGTACTTCCCAAATTAAGCCCGTAATGTACCGTGGGTACTGCACTGCCATTTTTTAACTAGTGTTTTTTTAGTCTCATAGCAACCAACCATAGGTGAAGATTAAAAATCCATAATAGTATATAGTAAATGTATAAACCTAATCCGTTGGAAGGCTTCCCACAAGGTGGGCCGACGACCTGGTGAGAGTCGCGGGAATACGGTGGGTGCGAGACGCACAGGATCGGTCGTTGTGGCGACGCTTGGGGGAGGCCTATGTCCAACAGTGGCCATAAAATAAACTTAATCATTGTATAAAAAACCGGGCAAGTGCGAGTCGGACTCGCGCACTGAGGGTTCCGTACACACTTACCTATGAAAACAGTTCAATTCCCGAATTTACGAAGATTTTTCCGAATCGCAAAAAAACTTTTTTTTTCACACAAATCACAGAATCACACAAATTGGTTTTCAAAATTTTTCCTATACTTGTACTATGAGACCTAGCTTTATGCCAAATTTCAATACCCTATGAATTTCGATTTCTTTGAGAGTGTCGAAATACACGTTTTTGGCATAAACCCGTATCTTTTGTTTTTCGTTAACTCAGAAGTTTGATTTTTCACAGCGTCAACAGACCGCAGAACGGGTCTTGACAGACATATGGGCAACAAAGTGATCCTATAAGGGTTCCGTTTTTCCTTTTGAGGTACGGAACCATAAAAATACTTACTTGCAACAATAAGTCCGTTGTCTCATTGGATCTGAAGAGTTGGAACAAGGATTCTATCGGTTGTCCCGAAGAGTCTACGCGAGTCTTGAATGGCGGCATAGTACTTGCTCTGCAAAACATTATACAGTTTAAGACAGTGAGTGCTGATATAATCGAAACAAATCGGAGGAAGAGGAAGGAGTTAAAATTAACCTCCGAAATACTCCGGATACTCAAAACTACTGTATATGATAAAAGCCTGGGTATCCCATGAATTTCAAATTTTTTTAGGTTTTGCATTTTTAAGAGTCAAGATGTATTTCATTAAAAACATGATTGACGGGTGTATCTATAACAATCAATAAAATTGTCAATAGAACCCTCTCAGTTCCTTTTACCTCACGGTAATGAAAAAGTCAGTCATTGAATAGATTTCGATGGTTTTTATTATGAGAATTGAGTTACTAAGTATTACTTACTTGTTGTTCATATCCTCTTCAAACTCATTTTGCCTGTTGTAATTGTTGTTATTGAGCTTGTCTCTGTTGAATGAGTCGAAGGAATAGCGCGATGGTTCGGTGGTCGAGTACGGATTGAACGGGGCTCCGGACTGGAACCCACTCGTTATGTTGTAGTTGCGATTTAGAGGGTTCGGAGCGCCATAGAGTTGAAATATCACTTGGAAGAGATTTTGGTATCTGTAAAAAAACATTTAGAAGTAAGTTAAGTGAATCAAACGTAGTTTTGATGCGCAGTAAGTATATATTTTCCGGAAAAAAACATCCAAAGACCTCCGAATTCTCCTGCTCTTGGGCGGAGCGAAAGGGCGTATCAGACTTTTACTGTCGATAACCCACTCCTATGTTCCTTCTTTACCTTGCGTTCCAGGACCCTCTGGGTTTTCCTTTCAGAAGCGAACTCTTGACCCCAGTAGACAAAGAAACTGACTGAATGACATATCAACGCACAGCCGAAACTACTGGGACTACCAGTATGAAATTTTGCACTAGGCTTCCTCAGGCGAGCCAAGCGCGCGCGGGGTTCACATATGCTTGAGGAACGCGCACGTCCAATGTGCGACACTAGAAAAGTATGACCCGCCGTATCGCTCCACTTTAGGTTAGAAGATGTCATTTGATGATTTACCACCTCTTTTTCACAGCTTCAAGGGACCGCAGACTAGTGTTGCAACAGAATTCTGCTTCCGCTTCCGGTTCTGCCGAAGTTCCTCAAGCCTTTTTCATTTCCATTTTCGTTTTTGGTTCCGAACAGAACTCTAAACGGAAAATACAGCGAAGAGTGCGGGGGTACGTGGACGACTGGATACGACGGACAAGTCGCCCCCCCCCCCACGCGACTTTATGCAAACGTGTCACGACTTTCTTTTTTTAGGTATTATTATTTTTTTGGTTCATTCTGCGCATCACCGCGCCTCGTGACGTTTAGCGTAAGCGCGTAAATCTTTTGTTGTTGTTTTTTTTAAATATTTGTTTTGTTCTTCTAGTGTCAATATTTCGCCAACAGACTCAAAGGTGTAAAAGCAGCCAAATGTATTTTATTGAATATAGTTTAGCTCTGCTTTGCGAGTACTAAAAGTACAAAATACAAATTTAATTAAACAAATCTTAAAAAATAAACTTGTGCATTTTCTTCATAGTATTAGCACTTCCGCTTCCGCTAAGATTTACTTTTGACATTTGCATCACTACCGCAGACCTGAGTATATGGTTTTAATTTCAACTCGATACCTACACGAATTTCCGAGATAAAGGGTCTTGACAAACAGACATAGACAGATATAGGATATTAATATAAGGATAACAAAGTCATCCAAATTGAGTCAACTACCCAAATTATGATGTGACTTACTTTTTCCTCTGTGCCATAGACACAGCACTGCTAGTGACAATAGCGTCAGCGGGCACGCGGCCCCAGTTGCAGTTCTCCGAGTCTGTCACGGGGCGCCGGCTGCCGTCGCGACAGATCAACTCGAACTGGTCTTCTCTTACTCCACCTACACAGAAGAAGAATTTTTAGCCATTTTAAAAGGACTACTTAGGGACTGCTATACAATGTGTTTTTTTTTATATCCCACTAGCTTCTGCCCGCGGCTTCACTCGCGGAGAATTAGGTTTCTCTATACAAACTTTAGACCCTCATTTCATCCCTTTAAAGGTTGAATTTCCGAAAACCGCTTCTTAGTGCTCGCTTGTGACATAAAAGGAAGCATTGAGCAAAATTTCATGCTCCTAGCCCCAGTAGTTTCGGCTGTGCGTTGATATGTCAGTCAGTCAGTTTCTCCTTTTATTTAAATAGATAACTCCAGGGTATGAATGAGACCATATCAAAGAATCAACTGGCATATGAATTATTTATCAATTATCTTTTTTTTTGTTTTTATTTCCCATACAAAATAATTCGATAAATTCACGATTTTTATGTAAAACACTTCTTACGAGAAATATGACAGCGTAAATATGAGAAGAAAGAAGAAAGAAAGAAAGAAAAACTGTTTATTCGCGCGAAATGACGCAATCTTAAAACTAGCAAACAAACATAATTAATTAATAGGGAAGATATGCGTCACATCCGCGCAAAACGGCCGAACGCTCAGCATAAAGCTGTGGCCTCACGCATTATGCGATGAACTCACAGCGCTGGTTTTCAGCGTGGGCCGGTGGCGGTGTCGACATAAAGACGCCCGAACGGTGCAGTGAACAACAAGATTTGGATACAAAAAGGATATAAAAATACATATGAATTATAAATTATAAATTAAAAGAAAATAAAATTAAACTAAATAAATAAGAATAAAAAAATAATAATAAATAACGTGACAAATACATTAATATAAAGCGGCAACACCACGACGCGCCCGAGCAACTTGTTTTTGTAATCTGTGGCAATTTGCACACAGACGCTAATACGTGATTGGACGCGACCGCGATGCTGTTCACAAAGCACTTTGACAAAAGGATATGACCGAATGTGACGAAAGCTATGATGGTTTTGGAAATTCAAATGATTCTTGTAAAGTACTATGATGGTTAATGTTTGTGACAATGTTTAAAGTATTTGTGACGGGATTTGAAATTAGATGAACTCAAGAGAAGCGAACACGGGGACAGGTAAGGTTGATCAAATTGTTCACTCACATTCACATTTCTTTGTGGAAAATTCCAGGAATAGGTTATTATGAAACAAACGGGACGAAAGAATAAATATAATTAATTTATCTGTAAGTAGATCAATAATGGATTACCCAGTCAACAAATATGAATAGTAGTAAAATTAAAGTTATATATTAGGCATTGTAATAAATGTGATCTAATTGTAAAGAGTGTATTAAAGATAATTTTTAAAACGTATAATTAATATTTGTGTTCTTTGTAGGTTCTTAGCATTATATTTAAAAATAATATGGCAACGCAAACCGACAGTAGCGCAACACACCACAGGGACAAGACATTGAATGCCAAGCCGCTGGAGATCCAAACCAAGTACTGCAGGTCATGACCCATGAGGTGACAAAAGTTTATTGTTGTGAAAGTTGTGCCAGCAAGAGTAACTTTTTATGGTTATATTTAAATGTTTGTATTGATTTCAGGCCTCGCATCGGTGGAGGAATGTTATTCCAGACCTTCGTCCCAGCGTACTTGAAGGAGCCCCTAAATGCTGCGGTTTTGTGTCGCGGCGCTGATAGTGGAGCAACCACAGAACGAAGACCATACTTGTAGTGTGTTTGTCGCCAAGTAAGTTTATCAAATAGATAGCGTGGCTTTTGGGTTGTTACAATGCCAAACAGCAAACTAGCCAAATGCAGCCTACGCCTAGCAGCCATTTTCAACATTTTCAGTTGATTTATGTATGGAGTCACATGACTCCTACGTGGGACATGTACACAAAAGCGAACACATGCATTCTGGATGCGCTGAATCAGTCTGTCTGTCCTAGCAAACAAACATGGCCCATAAACCGTGTCACAGTAGTTGAGTTTTGATAAGATTAGGCTATCAACAAGCAGCTTACGGAGTGGGGTGCTAAGGTATTTTCGTATCCCATACAAAACCTTTAGCCTGTAAAAACAATGTCTTAGTGCACTTTTTATATGGGCCTCAAAGCGCAGCTCTGGCTCCAGAATCAGCCCCAGGTTGCATGTCTGCTCTATACGCTCAATTTCCTCTCCCCCAATCATGACCTCAGGCTTGGCTAACAGTATTGCAGCAACTTGTTTCTTTGTGCCCAGCACCATGAATTTCGACTTAAGCGGATTCAGGACCAAAGAGTTCTCCTCAGACCAGGCCACAACCCGAGCCAAGTCCTCATTCACCCTCTGTACAGCCAATGACGTGTCTTCCCCTTTAAAGGATATGTACAACTGGATATCATCGGCATACATATGATACTTGCAGTTTATGAACGATCCAGTTACATCAGCGCTATAGAGGATGTACAGAAGAGGACCCAAAATTGATCCCTGTGGGACTCCCCTCATCACAGGAAGCGGGGGGGAAGATATAGTTGATCCATCTTCCCTATGAATTTGCACAAACTGAGACCTGTCAGTTAGGTAGCTATTAAACCAATCCACAGCGTCTCCGTTGAAACCATAGTATGCTAATTTTGACAACAGTAGATTGGTATTAATTGCGTCGAAAGCCCGTGAGAAATCCAATAGGACCAGGATCGAACCCTCCCCCTGATCACGTGCCTCAAGGATATTGCCCACAACATCAGCCAGAGCCGTTGCAGTACCTCTGCCCTTCCGAAAACCGGACTGGAGGTCTGGAAGAATGTTATTTGTTTCCAGATACTCAATAACTTGTGAGTACACTACACGCTCCAGGATCTTCGAAAGGCAGGGCAGGATGCTAATTGGCCTAAGATCCTTCATGTTGGCTGGGTCATTGGTTTTCGGGATAGGGCGCACCATCGCACGTCTCCATAGCTTAGGGAAGGTGCGCGTCTCAATGGATCTGTTGATGATGTCAGTGATGGCTTGCAAGGTAGTTGGCAACGTGAGAGACAACATCTCCAGACTGATACCATCAACACCCTGTGCATTTGAAGCCAGACTCCTAATTATCTTCAGAACATTATCTTGATTGGTTGTAGTGAGTGAAAACTCAGCCGGACCGTGTCTGCAAGATTTGAAGTAGCCTATTTTTGAGGTATTATCGTAGCAGTTTCCAGGGACGTCCAGAAATGCTGCATTGATATTTTCCGGGTTATCAAAATGACTAGGTAGTAGTTTCTGGCTGTGGTCTGGAAGCACATCTGATTTCAGATTTTTCCATAGCAGTTTGGGATCCATCTTTTGCTTGTTGATTTTTTTGGCAAAGTATGCTGTTTTCTCCCTCACTAACGCGGTGGCCGCCTCATGCTTAAGATCCAGATAGTACTGCCTATGAATCGGTTCCCTAGTCGTATGATATCTGGCTCTAGCTTTATCTCGCAATTTGAACATCAGACGTATATTGTCAGTTATCCATGGTGTAGGCGGTCTCCTGAAGGTCCTACGCTTAAGTGGAGCATGAAGATCAAATAGCTGAATGATGTATGAATTAAAAGTGTGCACCATAGCGTCAACATCACTTATATCCCCAATAGTTGACCAAGGTATCATATTTAGATCAGCATTGAACTGATCTTGCAAGATGTCGGAAAAAGAGCGGAATTCGACCAATCTAGGCTTAACCTTAGGCTTTCTGAAAACAGCCTCGCATGTGACAAATGCGTGATGACTGAGCTCACTGATATGATTCACCATAACATTTCGCGTTGAGGCATCAGTGCATATAATGTCAATGAGCGAACTGCTGTCTCCCACGAAGTGTGTTGCGGTTTGAACAAGCTGAACGAGGTTTGAATAGTCCAAAAAAGCTGTCAGCTGTTTAGCTTTTGAGCTGTTTGGATCTAATAAATTGACATTCAGGTCACCCAACAAAACCAGATTATCATACGGGGCCATGGCACTAATACTGGCAGTTATAGCGTCTAAAAATACCGCCAAATCCTGCCAAGGCGGACGATATGCGGTACCGATCAGAAGCTTTTTTCTATTTATGGTTAAACCCAACCAAAACTGCTCCACATTAGGATCCTCAGGATGAGCTTTTACCCTCACGTTTATTCCATCTTTGATGTAAAAAGCGACCCCTCCGCCACGTCCTCCACGTATAGACACTGGTCGCGGTATGTGCCTTAGTTTGTACCCTGGTACACTAGGAGCTCGGTCCTGTTCGCCTTTGCGCAACCAAGTCTCATTAATAGCCATAATGTCCACAGAATGGTTTCTCATGGCTATCAGAAACTCATCTTGATTTGTGCATAGAGAGCCTGCATTCAGTAGACCAAACTTGATATATTTGCTAGGAGCCATGAGTGTAAATAGTTGTAAATATTAGATATGTAAGTGTATGAAAACAGAACTGATAAGTGTATATAATATTTGTACATATATTGTAAGCAATAATAATTAAATATAAGTGTGATATGTGAAAGTATTGGGCACTGTTTGTATGTGTATTTGTATAAGTATATGGTACATGAATATGTGTTGGTGTATGAACAGGAGTGGGCTGGGGTGAGCTTATTTGGTTAGGACAACTCAACCCGACTATGTGATAGGCACAGGCAAAGATAGTCATATAAACTATTAACATAAAATTAGCTCTCGCTGGCAAAGTAAATTGAAAATGTAAATAAAATTGTAATATAATATGTAAAATATAAGTATATATATATAGAATTAAAAATTGTTCAAAGAAACCTGCAGAGTTGCAATAGAGCAACATACAATAACAGAAGCAACGCACATCTTCACCTATGACAACTATGAACAACAAAAGAATAACACAAAAAATAACAGACTCTAAATAAAATATTAAGTGATTAAAACTAAACTGTAACGACAGGTCCAAAGACACGGGAGATGTCTGTTTCAGATCGTATTCTATGGGTAGCGTCTCCTGGCTTCCTTCTGGCGAGAATGCGGCCACGCTTGATCCACACAAACTTCCAATCAGCGAGACCAGCAGCGTCACGCGCTCTGCGAAACAACTGGCGGTTGGTTCTGGTGAGCCGCTCGTTGAGAAAGAACCGCCGGGCAGGGCCCGGCATGTCGAGGTCGGCTGTGGTCGCGCCGCGCCGCACACGTGCGCTTGCTAGCAGCTTGTCGCGCAGATCCCGTCGAGCCAGGCGCACGACAATGGCGCGCGGCCGAGATTCCAACGCCCCGGCTGAGCCTGTCGCGTTGAGCTGCCTACCACCGACCCGCTCGGCGCTGACAACGTCGCGCTCCTCGAGTGTGACGCCTAGCTTCAGGCTGATGACCTGTATTATGTGAGCTGGGTTGTCAGCCGTGGCCTCCGGTATATTTGAGACCTCAATGTCATTCGCCAGAAGTTCCTGGTCCCTATCGTTGAGCTCCCGCTTTAATTCTTCAATAATCCCTTCGACCGCTGGCTTAGGCGGATTGGAGGCCCGCTGTTCCAGAGCATCCAGTCGCGCCTCTAATTGGTCGATACGCACGCTGCAGGTGCTCATGGAAGCTTTGAGTCCCGCCATTTCAAGCTCCATCTCCCTCCTGAACACCTGGATATCTGCTCGCATCGCTCGCAATTCCTCCATAATCGAGTTTGCGTCAGGGGCGGTGAATAGGGGAATATTTTGGCAACCAAATTCAGTAGAGGAGGTATCTCGCGGCGGAGTGTCATACCTGACTGGGCTGTCAAGTTTGGAGCCGACCACAGTGATGACTGGAGTACAGACTTCCTCCACCGATTTTTTCGTTGTACTCTCCGACGCGCCTCTGACGGGGGTATCAGCCCTGTTGTCTCGCACGACGCCCTTTGTACATTCAGGGCAGCGCCAGCTAGCTGATAACGTCGCCTTAGATGGAAGGCCGACGCAAGCTCGGTGATAGTGAGCTTGACATTTACCGCATTTAACGCCCTCTTGCGTCGAAGTAAAGCGGCCGCATCCTCCGCACTTGAGTCCAGGCATAGTGATGGTGTTGAGACTACTTGTTGACTATGTGATACTAGGTCAACGCTCTAGATGGCGCCAGTGGGGACCCAATATAGATCTGAGGATCAAGAGTCCAACAATTATCCTAGATGGCTCTGGAGCAAATTAGGCTGCTCACTCTATTAATTACAATAGAGGGTACCAAATTCTTTGGCCATAAAAATCTACTACGCTTTTCGGTGGTTTTATGTATTTTAAACTCACTATTTATAGTTCACTTTAACAGATGTCACGCTACTTTATACTGTGTTTATTATTAAAAACTTTTTATTCCGCAAAACGTGTTATTTTATTTATCAACACTGAAATAAGCAAGACGAGGCTACACCGTCACAGACGTCAAACGTCAACCTCCTTGAATATGTAATGTCATTTGTTTATTTGCAAACTACTTTAGATTTCATCGTGACTAGCAATGTCGCAAAAGTAAAGATTTGTCATACGGGTGACAATTATTGATCTTAATTAATTATGATTGATGATATCTTCGAAACCATGCATCCAAAAAAATGGCCCGTGGCCGTGGCCCAAAAGACCACATATTCTAGGACTTTTAGTATTATTTTTCCTTATAGAATATAAACCATGAGTTATGGGATATCAAAAAAAGCACATTATATAGTGCGGTAGATGAACAGTGCGGTAACTACTATGCGATTAAAAAAAGAATAAGATCGATTTAGTGATCTATAGTGACATCAAAGCTTTCAAATCATTTCAGTGAGATAGGGTGAGCAAAACAAGATATTTTTACGGTTCCGTAGCCAAATGGCAAAAAACGGAACCCTTATAGTTTCTTCATGTCTGTCTGTCTGTCCGTCCGTATGTCACAGCCAGTTTTTTCCGAAACCATAAGAACTATACTGACAAAATTTGGTAAGTAGATGCATTCTGTGAACCGCATTAAGATTTTGGGGGTTCCCCATACTTAGAACTGAAACACAATTTTTTTTTTCTAGAAACCCTTACTATCTGTGTATCTATGGATAGGTCTTCAAAAATTATATTGAGGTTTCTAATATCATTTTTTTTAAACTGAATAGTTTACACGAGAGACACTTCCAAAGTGGTAAAATGTCCCCCCCCTCCCCCTTACAACTTCTAAAATAAGATAATGATAAAACTAAAAAAAATATATGATGTACATTACCATGCAAACTTCCACCGAAAAGTAGTAAGTAGTTTTACTTTAATACATCATAAATCGTGAACCGAAATTTACCTTTCAAGTTTGTATGGAACCCTAAGTGCGCGAGTCCGACTCGTACTTGCCCAGTTTTTTAATAATTTTTTTTCGATAATTATTTTTTTGATTTGACAGCTCTAACGTCACAAAATGGTGCAAAATCGATCCTATTCTTATTTCAAACACATTGTGTTTTATTATTATTATATTATATATTCTTTATTGTACACCACATAAACAAAAAATACAGGACAAATATTAAAAATAAGTATAGTAGTTTTTATTATTGTACTTACCAAGAATCTGGTGCGAAAGCAGGGCGTGTTGTATGGTAGTGTCCCGAACAAAGGCGATGTCGCCCGAGTTATTCGCGATCAGACAACGTAGGGCTCCTTCGTAACCCGCGTATGGATCTGCGAGTGTGCAGCGAATGCCCGCGCCGCCAGTGCAGAGCCTGCATAGCCTAGAGAAGAAGGGTATTTTCAGTAATCTAGGTTGACATAAGAAATGCAATAGTAATAGTCTGATTGTTACGTTTTCATGATAAAAGCGCCAAGGGCGGAATTCACCAATAAAACTAATCGCGTTTTAACGTTTGGCTCGCATAATCGCGTTTAGCCGCTGTCACTAGTGTCACTTGTCTGTATTTTTCTTTTGTTGTATTTTTACAAGTGACACTAGTGACAGCGGCTAAACGCGATTATGCGAGCCAAACTTTAAAACGCGATTAGTGTTATTGGTGAATTCTGCCCTAAGAGTATTTACGTAAGACATCAAATTTTTATCTCGGGAATACGTTCCTTTGGAATCATTCCCGAATATCACACCGGTGAAGCCACCAGATCACCAAATGGTGGCTGTGAATAAAAAAATAGAGAATGTGGGAATATTTAGTTACTTATTTTTCTTAGTCACAGATTTTCTTAATGTTTTGATACAATTTTATCGGACAATGCTTACTTATTTCTTAGGATTAGGACTGTCATACTCCTTTTCTTGAATCAATAAATCAAAAGATCAAGGGATATTACACTCACTTGTCAGAATTGTCACCAATAGGATTGTACATGTTTTTCAATGAATTGGGTGCGCACGAGTCGCTAAAGAACTCTATCGCAGATTTCACGTGGTTGTTGCAGTCTGTTATTTTGAGGCCTCCTTCTTGCATTAGCTGTAAATAAAGAGTTGAAACAAAAATTATACAGCACAGAAATAGCTCCTAAAAGTGGTTGTCTAGCAAAGAACTAGGCCTATTGTTCACGGACAAGCTACGCGTCCGTGGACAGTAGGCGTTAGTCAACATAGAGGATTCCTACAAAGTCATTATTTAGTCCCTAAAAAAAATTGGTTCAGTTTAAAACTGAGTCACATAAAATATTAATATCAACTTACAACATGTATCGGCATCACCCAGCCCGCTAACGCTCCGACTCCCGGGAAGCAGGCCTTTGTCCCTCGCAGTGCACTAAGTCCATACCCAGGTTGTACGTTCGGTAGAGCACCTTTGCGGACTACTGCGATGGAGTACTGGTAAGGCTCCCCACGCCCATATAACTGTAGTAAAGAGTGGTAACTGTAGTTGATCTTTAACATATTGATATTTTACTGATCACAAAAAGCAAAATAAATAAAAGGAAAAATTTTGTTTAATTTTTAAATATTGTCATAAACCTGATAGGGCCTGTCATACTGAATGGATCAGAATGTTGGACTGTGAAAAAGACGGATGAAAAAAGATTGCACGTAGCGGAGATGGTGTGACGAGAATGGATAAAGTGAGAAATTAGTATATTAGGGGAAGTTTAAAATGGCGCCAGTAAATGAAAAGTTGAAAGGGAATCGTTTGTCTTGGTATGGTCATGTGAAGAGGAGGGATGAAACGAATGTTACTAATACAGTTATGAGTTTACATGTGGATGAATGGAGAGGGAGAGGGTGACCAAAGAAAAGATGGATGGATTGTGTGAAGAGTGATATGAAAGAAAAGGAAGTTAGTGATAGCATGACGAGTGACAGGGCAGAATGTAAGGAAAAAAAGTGTTACGCCGGCCGACCCCAAATAACACGTGACAAGGGCAGGAAGATGATGAGATGTCATGAACCTGATACAACATGAAAGACCTTGTAATTAGGCTCAACAAAGACATATTATACAATGCTAGCTTTTGCGTCTTCTTACGCGTGAATGTCGATTATGCGGACTCGGAAGTCGAAACTAGATAAAAAGCCTAACCCTTGGGAGGTGGGTCTACGCTAGAGGAGCCGAGCACGAACCGAGTACAAATTCGTGCAGTGTGTACTCACAAGCCACGAGCGAGCGCGCTTCGAGCGTTCGGTTCGTGCTCGACTGTACTCTGCTTTTATCGACGGTTTTTTGACGAACACAAAGGGTTTCGCATCACGTTCGAGGACAGTGATCGTTGGAAGCTCGTAGTACGTCCACATTTAATACCGCGAGTAGAACGGTTCCGCTTATGCTCACCTCCTCCAGCGTAGACCCACTTTTGGGGTTACAGGTTACTCCGTACCTCATTGAAATAGATTCAGTAGTTAGTTAGTCAACACCACTTAGCGGACCATTTGTATTTTCAAACCATCCAAAGACCCACTCAAATATATGTATTCTCTAAATTTCATTTCCATTGATCAAGCTAATTAGGAGGGATTAGGTGACAAACACACATACAAAACAATTTATATATATGAAGATAACATAATAATTATAAAAAAAAGAATTTAATAGCGATATGATTACAAACATGTTTCAGTGATTTCATTAGAAATACTATCAAAAATAATTGATAAAAATCCAAAATAAAAGCTAATGCAATACGAAGAGATGTTTACCTCTTGTAGAATGGGTACTAGGGAGTGATATCTGCCAGCAACATAGACTTCACCGGCATCAAGACCAAGCAATGATGCTTCTCCTCGGTCCACCCATGTCATGCATTCTTCTGTGTCAAAAGCCTGCAAAGGAAGTATTCAATTCAATTTTTAAGTGTATGGCTCCATCAAAAAATGTCCGATGATTTTGCCAATATTAAGGTATGAGGTAGAAATGGTGTACAATAAAGAATTTAACTATATATCTAAAGGACTATAGAATTGGGCATTGTGATGAAAACTGTTAATTGGTATTTTTGGTCTACAAAGTCTCTATTTTTCTGTATAATTATGGCCAAATCAGTTCCTTTCCAAATCATTGAAAAACAACAGACTCACCCTCTTACACTGCAGCTCAATGAAATCCTGTCCAAACAATCCCTTGTCCTGTAGCACAGACTTGGCAAGTTTCTCACACTTCTGTGTCTCTAGTAGCGATGTGGTGCACCATGTGATGATGTCCTGTCCTTCCACTTTAGGTACTTTTCCTATACCATTAACATTCTCACTGCCATAGATACTGGCAGAAGTTGTACCTGGAATATTAAATTAAAAAAATATAATAATTAGAAAATAGGTTCATCTTCTGATGTTTAACAATATGTTCTTATACTGTTACTGGCTGACTATAGTGATAGGGATATGTTGTTCTGCCATAAAAATTATAAAAGAAAAAAATTGATTGGGTTAGGAGGCTAAAAAATAGCTTACGACCTATTGTCAAACCTACCAACAACAAACAAAAAATTCCATAAAAATCAGTCATGCCATTTCAGAGATATTAAAAAAAAAATGATTCAAATGTTTTAATTTCGCATAGGCCTACATGGGCACTTATAAAACGTCAGAAGTTAGTGCACTATGCCACGCTAGTGCTAGTACAAACTGAGACACAAGATTTTCATAAATGTGATGTGTATTCTTCATTTTGTGTACATTCCAGCAACATAATATTGCATATTGTTATCTTGGTAATATTTATTTCAAGACCCATTAATTCATTAAACCCCATTGTCTCTCATTGTCTTTCTATTGTGTCAAATTACGATTACGATTTGAAAGGTTAAAGAACTAAACTTTCTTCTAGAGTAGCATTACTGCAGCTGTAGAAACCATTTTTATCAAATAAATAGAAAACTATTCGCGCACCTAATTTAGGTCTTCACAATTACAGAATGTCAACATAACAGACATTATTTTGTTGGATGTACACCTAATTTTTTTATCTTATATTTCCAGAAGATTTGAGTATGAATGAAACATGAGTAACTTACGTTTTAAAAGAGTTTTAAGTTACTTGTGAATAACAATACTCAATATTTGTGTAGAAACTAATTAAAAAGCGGCATGTCCGGCCAGTTACAATTTACAGAGGACAGTAATAGAATTTGAAAAGCTGATTTCCTTAGGCTTGGTATTAATTTTTCCTATAAGACGCTTACCTTTAAAGCTTTGTTTGTAACTTTACTGAACTGTTTATTATAATATGCAAAAGATAATTGGTTATTTAAACTACTTTCATTTAAATTATACGATATTGTGATGTTGTTAATTAAAAATAACAAAAATTCCACTTGTAAATAAATAGTTGTCCAAACTTTGTTACGAAGTTTTTTGTATACGAATATACTTACCAATAAGAATAGATATAAGTGCTGAAACCAAGTAAATATCCATATCTACTAATATTTATGGATTATTTAGTCAGCAAACCACTATTTCATTATAAATTTTGGTTAAAGTTTATAATTTTTGGACACACCCCAGCCACAAACTGACAAAACGAATTTTGCAAAACGAGCATTGCATAATGTTACCATCATGGATAATAATTAAGCCCCGTTTACACGTGGGCCCACGTGTAAACGGGGCATTATAAAGTACCAACTGGAGATAATACAGAAAGAAAATTTTTCTTTTTCATTAATTAATTTTAATCATATTTTAATCCAGTTGATTTATATCCCTTTTGTTATTCTAACCTATGAATTAGTTAATCTTGTTCATGGGCTGGTTTTATGAATAGTTAGACAAAGAGACAAAGAGATAACGGTTAGACAGAATTTGTTTAGAAATCAAACAATAGTTGTATGACTTTCTTATTATTCATCATTTAACATGAGAATTTTATTGAAAAATCAGTCTTAAAACACAAAAAAATTAATACAATTCTCTCGGTTAATTAAATTCTTTTAAGACACTATTTATTACTCCACAATTTTGCTTAAAATCTTTTGCGTCGTGGAACGAACAGCTGAATACAAATGCCAAAATGTCAAATCGCAAAAAAAGAAGACATTTGGTAGTTTGTCAATTTTGAGAAAAGTTTCACAAAATCGTAGCGAATTTTTTATTTTCCTAAAATACTTTAGAGAGATAAAGTATGTTGGTTAATTGAACAATATTACTGTAGCAGACACATTGTTAATTTGAAATACCTTTTTATTCCGGTTACTAACACGCCCATTTCTTTGCAGGTTATAATATTTGTATTCAAAACAATTCGTTCTAAAAACACGTGTTTTAATTAATTTTTGCAATGGTCGTATTCACGTGTGGACATTGCGGGGAATCTGTGACTAAACCTAAAGTCGAGAAACATTATTTGATAGCATGTAGAAATATGAATCCCAATTTGTCTTGTATGGATTGCTTTAAAGATTTTCAGTGAGTATTGAATATTTACTGCATGATATTTGGTTACGTGACCACATATTACATATAAACAAAGAGGTTTCTAAATATTAGTTTGTATTGCTTAGTAGATAATGGGTTGTGTCTATAAATAGAACTATACCAATGATACCGACTATGTTGTTGTTGCCAAGCAGGAAATAAATAACATGTTTTCATTTTAAATAGTGTTTATTAAAGCACGGTACTAAACATAATCCTCTTTGCACACAACATATTTGTAAGTCTTATATAAAATAGATTTTGAACAGAGTTCACCGTGTTTGTTAATTTAATTATGTCGTTGACATTATTTTGTTACTATTGGCATTAACAAGCAAGTATTTTTGTTGTTAAGTATGCCTCCTTTGGCAAAGTGACAAAATGCTGACTAGCATACAAACTGTTCAGTTTGTGTTCTATCTTGATGCTTTTGAGGTCATTAAATTTAAGACAATTTGGATATTTAACTATATCATTTTGTTTGTTTTAGTGGTAATGAATATGAATCACATATAAAATGTATAACAGAAGAGGAACGCTACTCCGGAAAAGGATTTGTTGCAAAGGAGAAAAAAGGTGAAAAGAAACAGAGTACATGGGTGGAAATGTTAACGTCAGTCCTTGATGAACAACAGAGTGCACCAAGAAATGTGTTAAGGATTATTGAGACCATCACCAAACACAACAACACTCCGCGCAAGAAACCTAAGTTTGTTAACTTTGTTAAGAATGTTTGTGGACAAAAGACTAACCCGAAAGACATTGACCAAGCTTGGGACTTGATATCTGTAAAACTGACTGCATTATCCAATGCTAATAACAGGAATCAAAATCAAAAGAAAGAGGAATCTGTTTCTGAAGATTTAAAACCACAAAATGGAACTATTGAGGAGGCAGATGAAAAGTCAGAAGAGAATGGCACAGCTGATGAAGCAGAAGACCGGAATGGTGATGTAGAACAAAATGGTGAAACAGAACAGAATGGTGAAGTCAAAGTAGTTGGCAAAAAGAAACTATCCAAAAAACAAAGAAAAGAAGAGAAGAAAATAAAAAAATATGAAGCTGAGTTACAAAGTGCTGCAGAACCTCTTCCTGAAGATGTGGAAGAAGAAGTAGAAAATAAGAAAGGCAAAAAGAAGAAAAATAGGACTGAATCTGTGAATGGTGATGAAAATGTAACTGAAGGTAAAAATGGAAAAAATAAAAAACGCAAGAGACAGGATACTGTTAACAGTGTTAATGGAAACCAAGAAGCCAATGAAAATGGTGCAGAGCCTGTTGAAGCAGTTGTAGCATCCACAGGAAAGACCCAAAAGAAGAAAAGCAAAACTCAGGAAGAAGATGCAGAAGAGAGTATTTGCCTTCATGACCAAAATGTTGCCAAAATTGGAGAATTAGCAGTTAGTGATGAGAAATTCAACTGGCATGCAGTAATCATGTCTGTTTTGGAGAAGAAAGGTAACGAAGTACCATTTAAACGTTTACAAAAGAAGGTTTTGGGAGAGTACAGTGAAGCTACTGGCAGAGAAGTAGATGACCGCATAGCTGATAAGTTTATAAAGAAGTTGAGAAGCGCGCCCAACGTAAGAGTTGACAAGAATAGGGTTCTTCTTATTGACTGAGAAGTTATTAATTACGTGTTATACTTAATTGTACTGCCACACTTTGCGAGAATGTACAAATTGGATGTACAACTTGATAATTAGGATTCTATGAAGTAATACTGTTAACTCCTAATATGGTGTATATGCATTACTAAATACATTACTTGGTTCTGCATATCTGTTAATTCCTTGGGTAATTCTAAGGCATGATTTCAATGCTAGCCAAAGTGTGGAGCCAAATTGATATGGATTTAAACTAGATAAATATAATTAGTTTTTTTTTAGGCAATTTGTGGCTCGAAGTTACAGTTGGTACCTTTAACACATTTTCAATATTACTGTTTTAGTTCCAATATTCTTCTTTTTACGGCAATAATAACGATGTTCTTAATATCAAATTATTGTTTTATTAGTAGTTGTTAAGATCATGATGCACTCGTTGAGTCGAGGCTTCAGTCTTGAGCATCGACGCCAAGTTGCTAGCCTGTCGGTTTTCTACTGGTTGCATTTCGGGGAGTGTGCATCGGAATTGCATAACCTAATGATTCCGCCTAGCCCTTTCCATCACCGGACTACCAGGCGTACGGCATTGCGCCACCGGTACATGATTGACATCCCACATATACGCACAAATTAAAAAAATAATCGAAACATTATTTCCAGTCCGCCGCAGACACCTTTTCCACGGTCTTCTTGAACTCTGCTAGCGCGTCTTCCGGCGATGAAAACTATCCCTTTCGCCTGATCTTTTATTTTAGGGAATAAAAAGAAGTCACATGGTGCAAAGAAGTCAGATTAGGACTGTAAGAAGGGTGGCCCAAGACTGACCGGTGTGGTGTCCAGGAAGTCCCTCGTTTTGAGCGCTGAGAGGCCGGGCGCGTTGTCATGGTGAAGCTGCTTTGGTCTCGTAATGGAATTGAAATCAGATACCCTGTCAAAGTGAAGAAAATAGTGATCAAAATTTTCCTCTGCGCTTTTCGATCGCTTCACTTTCGTAAGAGTTGGTTCGTTTTGAAACAGCCAAACTGTCGACTGACGCTTTGTTTCTGGATCGTATTGATAAATCTAGGAGGCCCCTTTCAGTGCGAGGCCGTGGTACCGCTTCGCCCACGCCTAGCTATGCTACTGGGCAGGGGCGCCGACTCTGTGGGTGCTCGGGAGCTAGAGCACTCATGAAAAATAAACACTGGGTGCCGAGCACCCCTGAGAATAGACATCAAGAAACAGATCAGTATAATCGCCTTTTAGGGATGAGTGTTTTGTTTACTCGACGACCCATTTAGCGCAGTGGTTCAGAGCGCCAGTTGAGACGCAAGGGTTGCGGGTTCGATTCCTGCACCAACACAAATATTTGTTGATGAAACAGATATTTGTGTTGGGTCTGGGTGTTTATAGTACCTTCGTTGTTCCTGGTTTCCATAGTACAAGGGAAAACCATAGTTTGGGACCTGACAATGTATGTGATGTCTCAATGAATCAATTTATTATTTATAAAAGATGCGGGCAACAGATGCTAGTTATTAATGCCAGTATCCGTTATCAAAATGTCGATCAGTGTGCATTTCTCTTCTCACACTTCGCCAATTTTTCGATTCATCAAATGAGCATGAGCACCCATGAGGTTTTCTAAAAGCCGGCGCCTCTGCTACTGGGTACACTAAAGGTTACTAACCACTTAGGTACCTATCTATCCATAAATATGCCTAACCTGGTTAAATTGTCTATCAATTTCAAAGTATCGCTTTAGCATTATTTGAAGTCATTAATCATTGTTATTCATCAAGCGCCCATTAACATTAATTTCGTGTTCAACATTCTTAGAAAGAGTTTTTGTTAGGGCGCACGGTAAATTAGACGAGGCGCTATTGGAATTCTTTGTCAACGCTTTTCATTGGTAGGAGTAGGGGATTGGATTGTTATAATAGACGATGCGTGAGTGAAAATATAAAGCCGGGTATAGACTGCTGTAACTTAGATGCGATGTAACAAAATTCCCATAGTGTGGACGCCTAGCGCGTGTGAACCGTGCACACTACGCGCGAGAACAGAGCATTTTAACATGTTCGGTTCGTGCGCGCGCTGCGTTCACACTTATAAATGCTGCTTTCATGTTACCATGCATGTTACGTTCAGGGATTTAAAACCGGTACTAATTTCGGTTCTGGTTCTTCATTTAGGTTCTTATAAAGGATCCTCTTTTCGGTACGGTTCCGGTTCCGGTTTGGGTTCCCATGTACCGGTGCTAAATACCGGTTCGTAGAACCTTTAAATGGGATGATATTATTCCGGTTCCTTGTCATCCGATTTAAAGGTTCCTTACGGAAGAGGGGATGTGTGTTCGGAGCAGGGCTTGAATAACCGAAATTTACTGATGTTCGTGCCTCGACCGAGCCGCGCTGCATTGCGCCGTCCACCCGACTGCACCTCGAAAAACAAGTTTAAACTCGCTTTGCCGGTAAAATAAAGGTTCTTAAAGGTTCCAATTTAAGTTCTGATTTATGTTCTGGTATTGGTACCGGAACCCCTAAATACCGGTATTGTACCGGTATTTTGGAAGACCCGGTAAAATAAAGGTTCTTAGAGGTTCCAATTTAGGTTCTGGTGCCTGTTCCTCCAAAATACCGGTATTATACTGGTATTTTGGAACCGTTTTCAATCCCTGGTTACGTTACAGCAGTCTATATCCGGCTTGATATACTGGTGTCTACCAGCGGCTTCGCTCACGTAAAAGTAGAAAATTAGGTATCCGAAGAGATAAAAAATATGCTATATCCTATTCTCACTGGCGTAGCTACCGAAGGACTAGGTGGGACAGCGCCCCGGGGCCTCCAAGCTCGCGGGGGCCCAAACCTGATTAACAAACCTCTTATTGAACGAGCGAATAATTAAAATCTAAATAAAACACAATACTGCAATACGTATGGCAACTCGTTTTAGTCAGTAAAAGTCTGACACTAGGGAGTGTCAGACTACATCCAGAGTAAAATAAGTTATTTGATGATTAACCACGTAAAAAAGGGACCCTAAGTCGTTGGTTTTCTAGCTACGCCACTGAGCCTATTCTAGGACATGATGTATGTACTCGTGAACCTACCAATTTCACCCTAATCAGTTCAGCCGTTTAAGCGTGAAGAGTTCAAAACATACAAACATACGTACATATAAACTTTCTCCTTTATGATACTAGTAGTATGATTACTGTTTTTTATTTATATACATATATAGGACTAGCAGCTGCCAGCTTCGACTGACTGAAAGTAAAAAATTGTCCCTTGGGAACCAGGACAAAAAGTGCTATGTGCTATTCTACGACATGGTCTACCTGTGATTTACCTACCATGGTGTACCAAATTTTATCCAAATCCATTCAGCAGTTCGAGCGTGAAGAAGTAACAAATACCTAGATACCTACTCACAAGCTTTCGCCTTTGTAATATTAGTGTGATTGTTATAAAAAAAAAACTTGTAGGTATCAAAAAATCGCCTTTATAATATTAAATAGAGTGATTCTTATAAAAAAACTGGGAAAGTGCGAGTCGGACTCGCGCACTGAGGGTTCCGTACAAACTTACCTACATAATATATATATGTGAATCGTTCAATTCCCGAATGGAATCTCGAAGATTTTTCGTATCAAACAACAAATTTTCTGTTTTTAGGTTTATTCCTATATCTACAATATGACCTTGCTTTACGTCAAATTTCAGGATTCTGAGTCAACGGGAAGTACCCTATGAATTTTGATTCCTATGAGAGTGTTAAAATGCTGGTTTTTTTTTGACATAAAGGACCGTATTTTTTTTATTCGTTAACTTAGAAGTTTGATTTTAACACAGCTTCAAGGGACCGCAGATCTTAGCATATCGTATATATTAATATATATAAATCATATGCTAACATAATTTCAACTTGATACCGCCACGCCTTTCCGAGATAAAGGGTTTTGACAGACAGACAGACTGACAGACAGACAGACGAACGAACAACAAAGTGATCCTATAAGGGTTCCGTTTTTTCCTTTTGAGGTACGGAACCTTATCAAAAAACCCGACTGCAATCGCTTTTCAAGCAGTCTATTGTAGTTGGTGATGGTGACAATATTTTAGTTTTTTTACGGGTTTGATTAAGTATAGTTTTTCTTCTATGCCTCCCTATACCTCTCTTTATCTAGACAAAAAGAAATCGCTAAGTATATTGGCAAATAGATAATTATCTATTCTTCACACAGTCAGAGCAAGATATTGCACCACAATAAAGATCATATATACACACTGAGTGTTTCCGCCATAGCCGGTCGCCCCACAGCCATAATATCTGCTCCCATTGTGCCAAGATGTTTGTTCAAGGAACAATGGATACCTACTCGGAATGTGTTGGCGGATAATATTTTATAGTTGGGTAGGTACATATTCAGGGGCGGATCGTTAATTTGGGGGTCTCTAGGTTTACGCTACTTGGGGCCCACCTAGGTAATTAATCAAAGTAATTGGCTTTTTCTCAAAAAACTGTTTTAATTTTTTTCTAAAGTGTGCCTTCCCGTGGCACATCATTGGACTGGCCACATTATTGCTCGCAGAATAGAGATTATCAATGAGGTCGAAAGGTTCTGGAGTACTGCGTAGGTACTGTAAGAGACACATCGTTAGACCGATAGCGTCTGGTGATGGTCGCGGGAAATTTTATGGTAGGCATTTCATCCGGCATTGTTCGGCTAGACATGTTCCGGTGTCAATGCCGGAGAGGAAGTATTAATTTTAATTTATTTTGTTTTGATTTGTTTATTTTGTTTGACTCTGATTTTAATTTAATTTATTTTGATTTTAATTGTGCATTATTTTAATTTATATAATTTGATTTTAATTGATTGACTTTGTTTTTGATTGAATTTATATTGATGATTTGTTTATTTATTATTTTTGTATTATTTAATGTAATTATTGTGTTTTATTAATTAATTCAAAATTTGAGGCAATTTTATTTATTTATTATTAATCACTAGTCTTATTAGTTAATGTAAATTGTGTCATGTATAGTGTTGTGTTATTTAATGATATGGGTGTAACTTACCTGAATAAAGATTATTATTATTATTATTTGTCTAACAGTGGACGTCTTTCGGCTGAAATGGTGATGATGATAATGGTGCCTTCTCATTCTGGTGGTTCCCGAGGCGGTGGTTGTAGTGAAGGAGTATTTCTCTATGTTAAGAATTGTTATGACTCATTATGACTTGCTTGCTTGCTTGCTTGCTTGCGAAGACAGGTTATCTGAACTGAACTTCACCAAGGGAAGGCGCAGTACTCGGCCAGTGGCGTAACTTTGTGGTTGTGTAACAGCTGATTTTTATTTTGTTTCTCAAAGTAGAAGAAAAGATTGGACGGATATAAAAAAAAAACCGAGCAAGTGCGAGTCGGACTCGCACAATGAGTGTTTCATACAAATTTACCTGTGAAAACAGTTTAATTACTAGTTTGAGTTACGAAAAATTTTCCGAATCGCAAAAAAAAATTTTTTTTTGTGACGTAATTACAAATTTTCAATATTCAGATTTTTTCAATACTTGTGCTATAAGACCTTGCTTCATGCCTAATTTCAGGATTCTAGGTCAACGGGAACTAGGTACCCTATGAATTTCCATTCCCTTAAGTGTGTCGAATTATCCGTTTTTTGCGATATAATCGGGCGTATCTTCTTTTTTCGTTAACTCAGAAGTTTGATTTTTTCACAGCTTTAAAGGACTTCAAACTTGCGTATATGATTTTAATTTCAACTCGATACTTCCACGCGTTCCCGAGGTAAAGAGTCTCGACAGATAGATGGACGGACAACTAAGTGATCCTGTAAGGGTTCCGTTTTTTCCTTTTGAGGAAAAATCCTTACCATATTTTTAGGGTTCCGTAACCCTAAAAATAGGTTATTGTAAAGAGTTATCGTGGCCCTGGAAGGCACACGGCAACTGAAGTTCCTTCAGTTGAGTTAGGTTAGGTGGGTTTTAGTCAGTAAAAGTTTGACACACCTTCTCGCCACACCGCCACACATCGCGAGTAGGAGAACCTACTTGATGATTTTCCACCTCAAAAAGAACCGGTTAAGTGTGAGTGGGACTTGCATACCGAGGATTCTGTACAAACTTAGCTCCGTAAATAGTTCGATTCCCGAATTGAGTTACAGGAATTTTTCTAAATTGCAAAAAGTAATTACGAGTATTTAGTGACGTAACTACAAGGTTTTCGTTTTGATTTTCTTGCTATTGTCAAATATGCCCCTTAGAACGATCATAAACGGCTTTATCTTTGGATTACGTTGACTTAGAAGTTTGATGTTCTTATTTACTGCAAGGGGAAGCAGACTTGCGGGGATCCTGCGGTCCAATGACCCTTTACGGACCGCTACGGATATTCGTCAACTCGTACGGAGCATATATTATTTCATTTATTTGTTTTGTTTGATTGAAAGCGATATCTACGAGCTACCCCGATTTTTTTACTGAAGCAAATAGGCCTGTGTTTAACTAGATATAATAGTACCCTAAATTCAGCTTTTTACCCGATTTAATTCAATATCGAGCAGATAACGTACTTACCTATCATTGCATTTTCTGGGACATTGATGCTTAGATTGCAAAGATTGAAAATTACACGCCCAGCTTCGGATAGTTTAGATTTTTTATTAGTTTAACATAAAAATAGGATACCTACTTACCTAAAATGTGCAGTTTTCTGCACAAGTCTTATAGAATTGATCAAGCGATATTGTCCCTTTTTTCAATGGGGGCCCTTAATGTCCATGGGGCCCTGGGCTACAGACCAAATAGCAATCAGATAGACAGATCCGGCCTTGCGTATACCTAGGTATTCAACGCATTGTTCGAAATATTTCTTATTTTTTCGTAGAAGGAATTTGTGCGTAAGCTCTTATGGTTATTTTCACAACCCAAGAGTCAAAACACTTATAATGACACCTACATACCTACCTACTGCCCCAGGAATTCAGTTATAGGATCTTATGATTGCGTCAGCGAGGTCAGCGACCGGAGTTTGCGTGCCTAAATTTGAGGCTATATTTGATTTTATATATATATTTGATTTTACTAACTTAACAATAAGGGTATTTTTCGGAACCTTTAAAGGTGCAACCGGCGTCGCCGTAAAATGCAAAGCGCAGTTGAAGGACACAGGTAGATTTAAGTCAGTAATAGTCTGATACGCCCTCTCGTTCCACATTGGAGCGGAAGAAGTCATTTGATGATTTCAAACCTCAAAAAAGGTAACCTTTTTTTTTCTCATACCTTTCAATGCTCCATTATTATTTATCCATTTTACTCAGAAAACATGTTTCGAATCCTCTACATTCAATGATCTACCGGCAGAATACCATTTTAAATTCTGTAAAATCTCCATAAATACAATGTAGTCGTCGAGATCTTTCAAATGCTCTTTCGATCCGATAATTCCGTTGAATTTTCAAATAAAAACCAGCCACATTGGATGTTCGCTACATTCCGTTCTTCGTAGCAAATACGAATAAAAAAAAAATTAAAACACTTGTCTTAGTTTATTTTCTTTTTATCGTCGCTTCATGTGGCCAGTCATTTGCAGTTTCGGTCCATTTCGTGAAATTATAACATTCTGTACGTTCTCACGTTAGGTATATTGCGAGATTTAGGATTTAAGAGATCTCTTTTGAATTAACTTTGCTACAATTTCATCCTTTTCACATTATCAGTAACCTGAACGCTCTTTCCACGAAACGCTTTCATATAATAATTATAATCCAAATAACAAGAAACCCGCAATTGGGGTATGTTTAGTTTCCGTTGAAATAATCTTCAAGGAATCCCTTTTCCATAGAAATGGAGGGTTATGTCAAGAAAAACCAGAATGTTTAAGTATTTCTTTTATTATTAATCTTTTTCTATTCAATCTACCAGTACCGCCCCCGGCTCTCGGCCACTTCTTGCCATTTCCCAAGGAACGCCTCCCTTACCCTCCTACCCCCAATCACCATTTTTTCTGTGATAATTTATATGGTAGAACAGAATCTTAACCTTCTGAGTATCGTAATTACAGACACAATAGAAAGACAATGAGCCAACAACGGCGTTCGCTTAGATTTAATGGAAAAATAAAATTGTGTTTTTTTTTTCAAAGTATTAAAACTTCCGCTTCCGGTTCCGCTTCCGTTAAGATTTACTTTTGATATCTGTTTCCATTTCTGCTTCCGTTAAGACACTTCCGTTGCATCACTAGTATAGATATGGCTTCCCTGCTACACAACAACACAATTACACAATCCTCTACGCGGCTACGGCGTAGCACTTCACGCTCACACAATTCGTAGCATCAAGCGCTTTGACGCAGCGTGTGTGGCATCACACTTTATCACTAAACTTTGCTAATATCTATGTAGGTACTGTCGACCATATGTCGTTTGTAATACCTTGAGCTGGCCTGGGCTAGAGCGGAGTTTCAATACAACATGGAATTGGCTTCAGTATTTCATCGAAGCTACAATATGGACAGCTTTGAACAATAAGAGACAAGTTTCTGGTAAAGGAGACGCAATGCACCCCTGGTTTTGCAGATGTCCATAAGTAGCAGTGACCACCATCAGTTAGGCCACGTGTGCATTCAAAAACCAATAACAATAGCCTCGTGTAGTAATTAGAAGAAGTTCGAAAGTAGCGCCAGTGACTCAAAAGTTGAAAGGAAATCGTTTGCCTTGGTATGGTCACGTGAAGAGGAAGGATGAAAAGCATGTTACTAAAAGAATAACTCTTATGAGATGCTTTTCATTCTTCCATTGAGTACATATACATGTGGATGGATGGAAAGAGAAGCCAAAGAGAAGGATGGATGGATCGTGTGAGGATATGACAGAAATGGTAGTCAGTGATAACAATGACAAGACAGAATGGAAGAAAAAAACATGTTATAACAACCCCAAATAACACGGGATAAGGGTAGGAAGATGACTGAATTGGCTTCTTAAAACCTCAATAAGCTGGCGTTTGTACTGGTTTAGTTTACTGCATTTTATTGTATACTTCAGTAACGGATCCTGACATCACACTTATATTATAAAGGCGAAAGTTTGTATGTGTGTATGTTTCAAAGAATAAGATTACTGAAATGGAACTGGGCAGGACATCTGTGTAGATTGGAGAGTACGAGATGGACAAAGCGGGTAACAGAATGGATTCCATTAGACGGTAAAAGAAAGCAAGGGGACAAAGAAAGAGATGGCGTGATATATTTACCCAACGTTGTGTATCAAACTGTATGCAGAAAGTGCGCGATAGGAAAGGGTAGAGCGCTTTAGGGGAGGCCTACGCTGTAGAGGCGACCGCTATGAATAGCGATGACAAACCAGAATAGAAGAAACAGATGAAGGAACGAGGTTATGTCAATAGATTGGTTTTCATGACTTAATAAGTTTTTCTAAAATTGTAAGTAGTGGAACAAAGGGCATTTTTATTTGTTTTATTTATGTGTATGTTTGTTACTTCTTCCCGTTCGAACGGCTAAACGGATTTTGATGAAATTTGGCATATGGGTAGACCATGTCCTGGAATAAAACCTATGTGTTATTCCAGGACATGGTCTACCCATGGTCTATCCTTTGATACTTCTTATCCCGAGAACATGCTCTCTTGGGACAATTTTCCAGTAATATTATAAAGGCGAGTTTGTAAGTGCGTGTGTTCTTTTGTTACTTCTTTACGCTCGAACATGTAAACTGATTTCGATGAAACTTGGTACACAGATAGACCCTGTCCTGGAATATCATATAGGGTGCTTTTTATTCCGGAGGTAGGTTCCCTTGGGATAGTTTTCTACTTTTACACGAGCTTTTGGACGAAATTTTGGAATAGAGCGATTGAATATTGAAACTTTTTGCTCATAATTATGATTGTTTGAATATCTTTATGGTATTCTCAAGGATTTTATATACCCCACAGATAAACGGTATTCTTCACTCGGCCGATTTTTGGAGTGCAAGCTTTTTATTCCGGGAGTAAATTATTTGGTCAAAATTTTTGCTTTTACGAAGTCGCTGGCATCGACTAGTACTTTTATAATTTTACATGTTGGTTCATATCAAACCATATTATGTACACCCCCCCTAGAACGAATATTAATACAAGAAACAGTCATAAAGCGACATGCCGTGCGTTTAATAGCTCGTTGTGCGTCTAAGGGTGTAATATACGCCAGTTTATTGTCATACCCGCTAATACAAGGCTGTGTTTGTTATTATGCAACGTTAAAACAACGCTTAAGCATTAAGTATGGCGACAAAATGAGTTGTTTGTGTTGGCGGTTTATGTTTAACCCGCTGTGTAATAGGGACCAGGAGGTCCTTATTACCCCAAAAGCAGGAGCGTTTGTTTATTAAGCTCCTCATAACTGAGATTGTGCCGTGTAATCTGCTATATCAGTAATCTGCAGATATAACGCGGAAAAAAAATGTAACTTTCGCGTTATTGCTGGGCAAAGGTTTCTCCCAAAGTTCGAGTTACTGACGACTCGGACACAGTGTCCGAATCGACGTACTAAAATGGTTTTGTTAACTCTTTTAATAAAAATGTATCAATTCGGACACTGTGTTCGAATATACAATGTCCGAATCGTCAGTAAGTCGAAAATTCTACCAGGTATGCTTTAGGAACAGCTGAATATTTGTCAATAGTACATTTTGATACAAGTGCAGAACGTTTGTCATTGCGACCGAGGCGGAATTCACACGATACGGCTCGTGCGAGCGAGTGTGTTATGGAGCCGAGGGCTACAGTGACAAATTTGCACGTGTCTCAAACGACTTTTTTCAATACACTTACGAAGAAATGAATAAACGGGGGTTGACCGGCGACTTGCGGGGGTCGACGCGCGCCCAGTTTGGTACGATAAATGTAATAACATTGTGGTGGGGGACAGCACGCGCTATTTCTGCACTAGTGCGGAAAGCAGTCTATTGCGTACCTAAAAGCGGTGGGATAAGAGCGGGTTTTCGAGTAAGTGTATTGAAAAATTGTTTAAACGGCAAGAGAAGATTCACAAACATGTACATGAGAGTCGGCTAAACTAAATAGCAAAAATAATAAAATACCCGAAATATCGCTCCAAAAAATACCTCGGAAAAATCACCTCTTAATACCTTCAGAAAACAAGTTACTACTCTAGGTAACTGTAAAAGAGAAAACAAAAATAGGGGTGCGCCGCGGGCTTGCAAGCGACCTACATGCGTAACCCATTAAATCAATTACTCGGTTGATGTGGCCCATCGCAGCAGAGCTCAAACGACAAACGCTGCATGTTTATGACGCATTTTCGAGCCGGGATTTTCTCTTGCTTAGTAATAATTTTAAAATAATTTAATTTTTTGCCGCAGTATGTTGATTGGTACTGCTACTATTGATGGAAAAAGACTGGAACAATTTGCCTGCTGCGGTCTTCCCGTCCGATTATAATTTATGTGTCTCCAAGGCAATAGACTCTTTATTATGAGCCTATTGACTGTAGCCTTGAAGTGCGCTTCAAATCAACGATTGCATCACTGCTTACCATCAGATGGGATCACAGTCAAGCACAGGTTTATAATCTTTTCATAAAGCCTTCGACTTGATATTGACTACTGGGAATACCTTAGCGCTCATAGACACGAGCAGCCTGTTGCCAACGGCAGAGGTAAATGCAGCCGTTGACATGTTGGCGGCTACTGTTGACGCGTCGAAGGCGGCCGTCGGCATTCCAATTTTGAAAATCTGTGGCAGCCGTCGTGTGTGTCAAGTGTCAACATGCCGCTTGTGTGTATGAGCTCTAAGTCGTTGTGAAACTGGAAACATTCTAAACTATCTACCGATCTTTGTAACATTACACTAAATATAATGATAATAGTGATGACATTTCATATTGAGCTTTCCGAAACCTTACAATGAAACGGGACACCTACTCAACTACATAAACATAGCGCGTAGATAACTAGACACCCTCAAAGGTCACAGCCGTGGAACCCACTTCTATTTCTGTTCCTACTTATAGAAAGTATAAAAGTACACAATCTCTCTGAATAGGGTCTGTATGCCACATGTGGCCCGTTGGGCTTTAGGAAGATCGTCCACGACGACTTTGGCATAGAATCACAAGCGCGTTTCGTTAACGCGTTGCTCTCAGAAATCAGAAACGTTTATTTCAAATAGACCAATTACAGGCACTTTTTAATTGTCAAAATGTCGGTCAGTCAAAAAAAAAAAACAAATGATGCTAAATTGCACGTCTCACTACTTTTCCCTATATGACGCATTTATTTTACAACTGCATCGGTGCAAACGCGTGAGTCTTTATTAATGCTTCATAGCTGCCAACATACCATAGATATCAGTGCTGCGTTGCATTGATGCAAACCTGTGACTCTTCTAAGGGCATCCAACTCGACATACATTTTCAATGTTTTTCATACAACCGGTCTTACGCGATTATGACGTTTTTACACATTTTTCATTAGATATTTTGGAAACACAGTATTTTGTGGATATTATTTAGGCTTCTATTGAAATCAATTTGTAAATTCGTGTAAAACTAATCCAGTAAAGACCTCTGAAAATCTGTTATTTTGCATGAACGCTAAATTACACATAACTTGACACTTCATAATTGGCTCAAATATTAAAAAAGTCAAAAAAGTATAGCAATAGAAGCCTTGCAAATTTAATCCAGATTCTGATTGAAGACATTTTTTTTAACAAAAAAATTTAAGCGTTTAAAAAAAAACCGTATTTCCTCGAATAAGTTTTGTAAAATATTGGAGCAAATCACGGAATTACCGAATGCTAACAGAGTTTTCAGGCGTTATCTCTCTTTTTTCGCGTTGCCTTTTTGTTAAACATCGCGTTGGATTGCGTTGGATGAACAAGCTTTTAAACAATTCTCGATGTTGACGATAGGCGAGTGAAAAAGGACCTTAATGCTGTATAGCTGCCAACACATGACTACGTTGATGCATGTGCGTGTCTCTATTTATGTTGATAAGCTGCCAACCATCTGTTCTGTGCTGCCAACACATGACTGTGTTGATGCAAACGCTTGACTCTATTAATGCTGTATAACTACCAAAGATGACTATGTTGATGCCAATGCGTGACTTTATTAATGCTGCATCGCTACTAACCTCCCGTTTGGGAGAAAAACCCACTAGTGTTCAGTTGCCTTTTGCGTTCTTAGAACAATTCCGCAGACGCAGGTGAAGGTACAGTATAGACCAGCGATAGAATCGCAACTTTATCGTGATTTTCTTTCGATTGTAAGGTTACCGAATCGTTGCAAAAAGACACTGTGAGCGACCTCCCTTATTAGCTATTTACTTATGTATGACGTTTACAGCAGGCCTTCTGTTTCATGAAACCCGAGCGTCGACGTTCCGGGATCCCTTGCCAAGGTTATTGAGATAAATTGACGGCGCAATTAACGTCCCTTATTTTGGTGCGAGCTTGTTTTCGAGCTGGTGAGCTGTCAGAAAGCTAAACATTATTAAAACAAAAACATGATGGAATACCTACTAATCGTATCCCTCTAATAATAAAATTCGCTTTAGATTTTGTGCCAAACATGGGCCCACGTTTTTTTATTTGAAGTGTGAAATCTTTATTATAACTCCTTCAGGTCTGGGTGGGCGAAACTCCCTCTCACCCCACCCAAATGTCAGATTTCAGCCACAGTGACTCTTTGAACCATCCCACCGATGGGCCAACATTTAAGGTAAATATAGCTAGCAATTTTATAGAATATTGTAGCCCACCGGTACCGGAACTGTGTCCAAGCTACTAGCGGTTAGTTAGCCTTCCAAAGAAAGGAACCTCCTAACTATACGAGCCGTGTCCAGGAGAGCCGCTTTCTGAATCTAGCTCTTGATTCAGTAGGCATTGGCTGATATGACTATCGGTGCAATAAGCATCGAGTCCACATCCCACGTGTCGACTGTTGGATTATATCAAAAACAAATCCATCCTACTTCAACGTTCTGTCTTTAAACAAATAAATATTGTATTTAATTAGTCTGAACCCCTCGTCAGCACTTGACTCAAATCCCTAGTATGGTTACAGTTACTGTATTCCTTTAGCCTTACTTAGAAGTACACGGCTCACCAAATATTACTGAAACACCTTCCAATATAAAGTAAAGGATTAATAAATAGTTATTATTCAAATCCTTAAAATCGTGTTTGGTGTCCACCTATTAACCCCAACATCAACAACCTCGTGAATATACTTAAGTTCCCTAACATTTTCGGCTTTCGCGAAGTTCTCGTCATGCCGTACGGTTATATCAACAATCATTGCACGCCTCTTAATTCGGTCCACCACCACTATATAAGGCTTATTGGGAACAATAGTCCTGTCAGTGATGATGGACCGATCACAGTACTATGTTTCGTGACCATTGAGAACTGGATCGTGCACTTGTGGTACGGCACCTCCGATTCCACAAGAGAGTATTTCGAAGCAAGTTGCTGATGGATAATCCTGGCTACAAGGTTGTGCTTATGCAAATACTCTCCATTAGCAAGACGAGAACACCCAGAGATAATGTGGCAAATTGATTCTCCCGGACGGTGACATGCCCGACAGATGTCAACCGTTCCGTCTTTTGCAATAAATCTCCGTTATTCGTCATGATAACTTCACAAACAACACCTTCGGTTTATTATTATTTTAATTGTGCTTTTGGGTACAATGCTGAATGGTCTTCGCGGTCGTCTCATAAGTAACCTAATTGTAATATAGAGAAATCATAAATAAATGTTTTTTTAAAAGAGTGATTTTTTTTAGGTGGGAAAATCATCTAATGACATATGTCGCTCTTGGGCGGAGCGAGAGATAGTGTCAGACTTTTACTGACTAAAAACCCACTCCTGTTCTTTACCTTCGTACTAGGGCCCCAGGTTTCGCTTTCACACTACCCGTGGCCCCAGTAGGCTTCGACCCTGCTACTACCTACGATTTGCTGACATCTCCCTGAGGCGTGCGTGGAACAGTTCGCACCGTCGACGACTTGGGCTCGGTTCGGACGGTTACCAGACGGTCGGACGGCGAGCTACCCATGGCTCGCCGTCCGCAAGCCCGCGCCTACGGTGGCCGGAAATCGGGATTTGAATCCTGGCGGCAGTTGGGGCGTGAGGACCGTTGCCTCACGTGATCGGCCGCCTCCTTTGCTAGCATTACTGCTCGCAGAAGGAGGCGGCCGCCTGCCACTCCTTCTCGCTCTGGACCATGGCCTGTACCAAGGCCCGGCGCGAGAGATTGCCACTGCCAATCGCCCCCACGAGGAAAAGGGTATCCATGGAGATTCTTGCCGGTTCTTCTCCATAGGAACCGTGCATTAATTTCTGAAGTTTTATAAGTGCCCATGTAAGCTTATGTGAAATAAAGTATTTTGAATTGTTTAAAGTAAAGTATTTTCTGAGGAAAGAAGTACCTAACAAACATACACACTTTCGCCTTTATTATCTTAGTGTGATTACGTATGATACAAGACAACAGAAAATATTGAAAAAGTTAAAAACTAAAACCTTTTGTCGAATAAATCCCCAAGCAAGGCACATGTGGCGATAACTACTAAGTTATATCAATAAATTCACTTTCATGGCAGCAGCCGCTTGATAACTTCGTTACTTTTGCCGGCTTCATCGAATTCCATTGTTACAACTGTCTTGTTGTCCAATATTGTTTAGATTTATTATTGGAATTATTTTTGTATCTTTACAACTGGAACGTTTGATAAACAGAAACTTAGAACACAAATGAAGCAACATAGGTGTGTTTTAGTTAGTAATAGATAGTCTGATAAACACTCTCGCTCTGCCCAATGACTTCTCGCGCTCTAAGGAGAAGTCATTTGATGATTTCCAACCTTAAAAAAAATAAACTATTATTTTTGTTGGTTGTACAGTACACCTCCTTAACTGCTTCTCAGAAGAAGCAGTTATGCTCAAAGAAGGTGGCGGAAAGCTTGAGAGAGCGGCAATCCTCATATCCTGGCCTCCACCGGTTGGAAGTCGAAGGGCGATTTCCGGCCACTCTAGGCCCGGGCTGGCGGACAGCGAGCAATGGGTAGCTTGCCGTCCGATAGGAACTAGCTTCGGCAAGGGTACGTTGAACATAATTATATTCCACGCGCGCTTCAAAGAAATGTCAGATCTCGATAAGGCCGCTGCTTTCCGTAGCGCTGAGGAGTCCCGGTATGTAATAGATAGTCACCCATCCACAGATCGACCTTGGCAAGCGTTGCTTTACCTTGAAGATCGAGCTATGTTCCGTATCCATGGTCATTCATTGGGTTCCGTATCCGAAGGGTGCCAACGGACCCTATTAGTGTCAGTTCGTCCGTCAGTCACTGGGTTGTACCTAATAAACCGTAAGAGGTAGAGAGTTGACATTTTCACAGAATGTGTATTCCTATGCCACTGCTACAACAAAAAATAATAAAATTAAAATAAAGTTAAAAATTAAAGATGTTTCTCATACAAAAAACGTTATTTTGTCAGTGTTTTTTCGTTTAGCTCGATTTTAATATTGTAGTACGGAACCCTTCGTGTGCGAGTCCGACTCGCACTTAGCCAGTTTTTTTTTAATCTCGATAGTCATCATAACTGCTCCCGCTCTGGGTAGAGTGAGAGAGTCAGACTTTTACGGAATAAAACACACCTGTGTTCCTTCAGTTGCCCTTTTGCGTTCCAGTGCTGTGATAACTGTTTCGAACATTCCCACAGCCCTAGATGGCATCGGCCCTACCAGCTCTTAGACGCCACTTGGTCACTGCCTTACTCCATCTGCCATCACCTTATCGAGATTACGTACTAAATCTAGACTGTCTCGGAAACAAAAACATCACAATAACGTAGATAATCTTTATTACACCAGTAGGTAAAGCTACCAAATATTTCACTGCATTATAGCCGACAATAAATCCCACTACTTTCCACGCGACCTAATACAAAATTTGACTTTTATGTAGGGTTGCCATTCGTCCGGGTTTCCACGGATTTGTCCTAGTTTAAAGGGCGTCCAGGGAGTGTCCAGGCGAGGTCTTATTTGTAGTCCGGGTATATTTTCAAGGACACCGCAGTCGGTCGTCAGCACCATAGGTACTCGTAGATATATTTCAAAAAATATATTAAGTTTTTATTAAATTAAGGTTTTTTTTTAATGTCTCACTCATCATCATCTTCCTGCCCTTGTCCCGTCTTATTTGGGGTCGGCACAACACGTTTTTTTCTTCCATTCTATTCTATCAACCGTCATGCTATTACTAACTTCGTTTTTTTTCATAACACTGTCAACACAATCCAACCATCTTTTAGTGTGTCTCACTATTCAGTAATAAAAAAATAAAATAAAATATTAATGACTACTACTACTACTACTACTGAACTATTTTAAATTATAATTAGAAGTTTATAAAAAAAAGTGACGAAATGCGCGGGTTCTGAGCTCTTAAATCCGGGGTTTTTACGCTTCTTGTCCTGGTTGACAGATTTTACAGATAGCAACCCTACTTTTATGGGTCAGTGTGAGCCCTTAAATGCTTTCCTGTGTATAACAATGGCAGCGTCACCGTTGTTTAAGGGTGTGACGCCAATGGAGTGGTGGATTTATTACAATTTATGTTGGAGGGAATAGGTTAGGCCTGAGGCCCTACCACGAGCTTAACGAAAGCGAAACATTTATTTCAAACAGTCCATTTACAGGCACTTGTCGAATTATCAAAATGGCGGCCCGTCAAAAAAAGTGAAGCTAAATTGCACGGTTTAAAGCGTAGATGGAGAAGAACGTGCAAGAAACTCCATGGACACTCTTTTAAATCATGTTAAGAGTTACATAATAATCTTGGTTACAGGACGTGGTTGACGATCTAAAACTTGAATTAAAAAAGAAAGAATAGAAAAAAAAGAGAAAAAAGAAAAGAAAACAACGCGCAAAACAGAGGAAAAAACATAGAAAAAAAGAAGAGTAATGGAGCTATAGGAAGAGAAAGAAAAAGGGATGGAGCTATACAACCCATATAGCTCCATCCCTCTTTCTCGCTCGCACGTCTGACATTTTTACACGTCATGGTAAGGCCCCTGATATAGGATAAGAGGTGTTGGATTTCCTGTAGTAAAATCTTTAATTAGAACGAACTGAGATACATATCAAACACCCCAACTAATTTACAAAATAGAAAGCTTGGCAACACCAACAGTTTTCAATCTGATTTAGCTGTTCCTTCCGGAAATACAAAGGTTTATGTTAAGTTAAAAAAATACAACCGACTTCAATGGAAAGAAAAACAAAAAGGAGCAAAATAACTTTATTCTCAGAAGTCGGTGTGTTTCTGGTTTTGTTTCTTCGTTATTTGACGTTTTGTATTGAAGTCTGCTGTATTTTTTTGTAAAAAGTCTTGTAGTTTAATCTTCTTTATTGTGATACCCCTCAGCTGGAAAATGGAAAGCAGTTTCTACAGGTACCTATAGAATAAAAAGAATAAAAAAGACACCGACGAATTGAGAACCTCCTCTTTTTTTATGATCGATCAAAAATAAAATAAAGCTCAAAAAATAAAGGTGAAAAAACAAAGCTATTCGGCAGCCAATCACTTGACTTCTGTCGGTATCGCAGATAATCCGATTAGCTAATGACCCGTTCGACACTCGATTCAACGGGGCGCCCGATTATTCATGTAAAATGTAGGATCGATGGTCTCGGATCCGAAAGATTGCAGCACAACACAGACGCAGCCATTGATAAATTATGCTATGCGTCAAGCCCGCGCTGTAATAAACTTGCTGTTACATAAATCACAGGAAAATATATTTTTTACTGTCAAGCTAAGATGGCCCAGTAGTTACCTCTCATGTATAAGGTTGCGAGTTCGTAACCGGGCAAGCTTGATAGATAATTAATTTTAGAAAAAAAAACAAGTCTGAAAATCTGGTGGATACTCATTTCTTCTCCGTTTCGTGATGGCTCAATGGTTAAGGCCTCTCATGCATGAGGTTGCGGGCTCGAAACCGGGCAAGTACCAATGTGATTTTTTCAATTCATATGTACATTTCTAAGTTTTCCTAGGATAATATTGATACCTCGTGAATCGGAAAGTACGTAATGATGTTGGTCCCGGTTGTCATTCATAAATCTTTAACAGTTGTTACAGTCAGACACCAGAGGCCGAAGTCTGCTATTTTTATAAATTCGTCATTTCAACACGATCCCATTCATTTTGCTAAAAGTTCGTAATCTGCTAATTCATAGTTATCGATCATTGATCGGTCAATGGTCTCGTAATAGAGTTGTGGTAGTATGACAATATCGAGCTTATTAAAAGCAATGACTGTACAATGACGTTCTAATGGTAGGTCACTGAAATCAATGATAAACCATTCTGACACTATTGTAATAGCAGACTCGAGGCCCAGGAAGTTTGACCATCAGCCTATCCAAGGAGCATCGTGTTGCTCAGTAACTGACTTGTAGAGGTCTGATAGGCAGTCGCTCCATGTTAATATCTGGTTACACTGGAAGCCGGCTTCAAGCTAGTTGAGAAAAGGCTAGGAAAATGGCTGTCAAGCTAAGAAAATCTTGTTAAAACGTAGGCAATCGGTAATCCGATTTATGTTGTAGCATAACTCGTGTTCAGTAATCCGCTTACGTCAGCCGCCAGCATACAGGTAGCGGGATTGACAAATTTGACACATCTTTCCCAAATAAGTTTTCCATATGTTCTCTGAATCATATTACTTAAACTCCGGAAGATTTGTGCAATGTTTTTCGTAGTTCAATAACTTTTCTTTTACGCTACAAAGGGCAAAAAGAAAATCAGTTTATTGGATTTGGATTGAATATATTTTACTGTAGACCAGACAAAGAAAACGTTGTCTCAAAAGCTTATTACATGGGCACCTACAAAGAATTATTCATGAATTCGAAACGGAACAAATATTTTTTTGAGGAACTCTGAATTTGGTCTCGCAAACAATTTACTTGACTCCAAATTGTTCTTTTTTATTAAACGAGAACTTTCGTACTCTATGGTAAACCTACTTATGAAATTGAAAAAGAATTTCTCTCTTATTTAAATTATGTTAAGTAAGAGCTATATAGGAGCAAAAATCTGCATCTCAATTGGATTATCTTATAATATTAAAAAAGGTTTTTTTAGGAATCGGGTCAAAACTTGGCTGCCTAGAAGGGTTATTTTACGCCTTCTTAGCAGTTAAGTTTTATATATTCGCGTTCTGAGAAATTCCCTACCTATTTATTGCCTTCTTCAAGTCTTTGAGTGAAAAATAATATATTTAGTCGATAGGTGACGATTTAAAGCCTATGTATTCAGAGTACATTATCACTTGAGTCTGCCGATCGTAATAATATCTTTAAGTCCGTCACACAAGGTCAAAATACAAATAATAAATATTTCTAACTAAGATAAAATATTATATTAACTTAATCTACATACATACAGATGGTCGATGGGGCCGAAAGGTTCTGGAGTGGCGACCGCGTACCAGAAGACGCCACATTGGAAGGTCTTCCACAGCTTTTGGGCTTAGCTTTTTTTCTGTCGTGTGTATTGCTTTATTCAAATGTACCTTTGGCAGTAGATCTCGATATTACTTACTATTCTTCATTGTGTGCCTTTATTCTAGCTTGAAATGATAAGAATGAAAGCTAATGTTTCTGGAAATATTCGAGTTGGTGACGATTCGGACATAATATATTCGGATACAGTGGCCGAATTGACACATCTTTATTTCAATATTTTTTCCCTGACGATTCGGTCACACACTATTTAGTACAGCCAAATTAAAAGTTTTAATAAGATATAATATGTGGGGAAAAAAACGATACCAAAACTATTTTAGGCTGGATTTAAAGCGGCAACTACGTGTAACAAACTTTATATTTTATTTGAAAACTTTTTTTATCTGACTGTTCTAAACGATCAATAAATTTGGAGGTGTCCGAATCGTCACAAAAAAAATATATAGTGTCCGAATCGACAGCAACTCAAATATTCTGTCGGCAAGTTTAAAAGACGGCAACGACGGAGACTTGATCACATTTAATCACTTACACAGTTTACTCATAATAGGTTTATAAGAAACATGATGAAGACGAAATTTTGTAAGTTGTTTTTTGGAGAAATTTCAATATTGTTGTACCTAGTCCTTATTTTCTTATTTAGACCTCATCATCATACAAAGGTGATTTAATATAGGTATCTATTAACCCCCCGTTAATAGTTAGCTATATTAAATCACCTTTACCATAACCACCCTATTTTTTATAGATGATTTAAACTAGTGCTTGACCTGATGGTAAGCACGCCTCCTTCTGCGAAGCAGTAATGCTTGCAAAGGAGGCGGCCGATCGCGTAAGGCAGCGGTCCTCACGCCCCAACCGCCGCCGTGCTTCCGATCCCGATTTCCGGCCACCGTAGGCGCGGGCTTGCGGACGGCGAGCAATGGGTGGGTCGCCGTCCGACCGTCCGGTAACCGTCCGGACAAAGCCCAAGTCGTCAACGGCGCGTGCTGTTCCACGCGCGCCTCAAGGAGATGTCAGCAACTGTAGGGACCCAGCAGGGTCGAAGCCTTCTGGGGCCAAGGGTCTGATTCTGAAAGGAAGATTCGGCCCTGGTGGTACGAAAGGCAACGAAGGAACAGGAGTGGGTTTTTAGTCAGTAAAAGTCTGACACTATCTCCCGCCCCGCCCAAGAGCGGGGGATTTCATAAGATGATTTACCCCGAAAAAAAAAAACCTGATGGTACGCAGTGATGCAAATGAATCAGTGATGGCGAACCGCAATAGTTTATTAAAAGCCTATTTATTCTAGCTTTGAAGACACCGAAATTATGTTCGGACGCGATGACCGCAGCAGGCAAATTGTCCCAGTCCTTCGATGTACGCGGTATAAACGACGTCGCGAAACGCTTAGTCCGGACAGTAGAGGTGTCAACAATGTAACGCACGAGTATTATCCTTATTTTCTTATTTAGACTTGATCATCACAAGGGGACAAAGGTGGACTGAATAAAGAAAGAAAGAAAGAAAAACATTTTATTTGCCGGAAAAGGCGCAAATTTATAACTAACATATTGCAATCATTTTGCAAGACAAAAACATAATTAACTCAAATTAACATATATGCGCCACGTCCAAGCAAAACGGCCGTACGCTCAGCATAATGCCGTGTCCACAACGCAGAAATGCGATGAGTCCACAGCGCTGGTTTTCAGCGTGGGCCGGTAATATAGGTATTAACTTGGTTTTTATTTATGTTATAAAAATTGAAGCCTTTAATATAGTTATACCTTGTAAATACAGTAAATATGCACAAATGACATCTTAACTACACTTCAAAATAAATCACTATTATTATTATAGGTAAGTTTTTATAATTATTATAATACAGTACAGGGTAATGACGGCTCTATGAACGCTCAAACATACGCACATGCGTGTCTCTAAATGTGTGTTGATCAAGATAACGCACAAATGGAAATTATTGATCACTGGGAACTTACTGAGTCTTTTTCAAACTAAAAATACTAAAGGATTGCTTTAAAAGTGTAATCTAACTCCAAAATCCTTCACTTGAATAAGTTAAGATATATTATAGGTATAACGCATCACTATTATATTTCCTAGTTTTATTGTGTAACACAATTGTATCCTCCATAACCTCCGCATTAATTTTACATATCCCTAATCTGGACATACAATTAATTACACTTAAAAAAGCATAAGAAAAGCGATTAAAGCGATTGTGACAATTACTGATCAATAAGCCTAACATCCTATTATACTAAGTATATACACTTACAAGAAGGTCTAAGTCGAGTCATGAATCATAATGTTAGTCAATTGAGCTACTATGACTATAGCAAATAATGCTACCGTCTGTTAGTCACTATCCTTTATAATAATGTTATTACCAAAATAGAGTAATTGAATATTTTATTTACAAAAGGTTTAGGTAGAATTTAAAACCACAAGTATATCGGAAATTATGTCGCTCAATCTTTCAAACTGTTCAATTGCAAGTAATATTTTTAAAGACTGAGAGATTTGTCTCTTTTGAATTGTAATGAATTAGTTTCGTCTTAACAGTTCTGGCTTCCCTGATAATTGTTAAGCCGTTATTACCGGTTACAGCCTTATCCGAAATATAAACTACATAAATATTATATTTTTAAAACGATTCAGTATTCATATTCCGATATGAATGCAGCTATACGTGATTGGCCAAGTAGTCAGGCTGTAAAACCCCAGAGAGCGCTTCAGTCAGATATTTCGTTTCGCTAGACTTTGTAAGTTTTATAATGCTTCCGACCACGCTGTCGATTTGTAACGCGGTTTCCGAACGCTATGCGGCCATGCTTAATTTACTGTCAAATTCACTGTTCGAATTTCGAAAAAGTTTTCCTCATGTTTATTGCAAATGGAATTTGGATAACTTGGCAAAGGAAATGGAATTTTTCAGTCTATTGCAGTCGTTTAGTTACTTAATATTCCAGTGGATGAAATTCCTGAAAAATCTTTTCTGTTTGTTGGTGATGGTGCGGGCGGGTAGATACAAACATATTTATTTCAAACACATTTAGAAACATCCCTCTATACTTTTTCTATGTGCTTTTAAAAATACCGAATTGATCGATTGTTACATTGGAACAGCTTTGGTTATTACATTTTATGAATCGAGTCCAAACAACACCGTACTACGATATATTCGACGTCAGTTTTATAAATGGATAATATTTTTGTCTGTGGAAAAAAGATTGATTTAACGGTTTTTAACTAGAGCTGACAGAGTCCAATTTTAACTGAATCGTGCGAGTTTTGAATTGTAAAACTACAGACTAATAAGAAAATCTGAAATATGTAAACACGCCTTATCAATACTAGACAAAGATCTTTATAAACAAATTTAACAAAAATAAGCTGTGTTTCGGTACCTACATGATAAGATAAAATATAACTAAATTGAAACTTCATAAAAACTATATCCAAACCACGGCAATGCATTTATTAAAATTTGAGTTTTTATTATTTTCTATTGCATCTTTTACTTGGCCTTTTTAAAATTAATATAATTTGATAAAGCATTACTACTTTTTATTTTCATGAAAAACATTTTCACTTTGAGAATTTATATACTTTAATTTACTACATAGATACCTAAAGCACCCAAAGCTACTTATAAGCCACATTTAAATTACAATATAAGCTGTGAAAGTGTCGGAACGCCAACATCATTATCATATTCCATAACTGGGTGTGAAAAACGCACACGTGTGGAAATCGTGTGGTAAAATATAAATGTGGAAAAAATATGAAGTCCACATGAAAAGCGGCGTTTCTCAAAATGGAAACGATACACATAATAGTGTGAATGTACGAATGACGGTTGGCACAGTGGTTGAGAGACTGGCTGCTACGCTGAGTGTCACAGATTTGATTTAACGAGTAAAATAAAAGCTTCATAGTTTATGAGTCATGTACTCACGTAGGTATATTCTTTTCTTTTTGTGTTGGCACAAATTTTCCTACTAATTCTACTTCTCTACAGTACATTCAGGTGTATAAGTATGGTTTATTCCAGAAATCCCCACCGACAAAACCCTACCAGTGGGAATAGTTACTTATTTTTCGAAAAATCCCCACTAGGCTGATATTGTTTACCTAGTGGGGATTTTTGTAAAAAAAAAAATAACAATTCCCACCGATGGGAATTTGTCGGTGGGTATTTCTGGAATGAACCCATTTATTATGTCACTGAGCGCTAAAAAAAATGTGCACGTAAAGCTACACTGTGCTTTCGTGAGACAGGAAAACTGTGAAATTATAGATACTTCGTTGATGTGCCATAAATAATACCAAAAAATATAAACCATATAGGTAGTATCGCTTCGCATTTATAAGCAAAACATTTAAATTTCGAACACAAAACATTCAACCCTAACCAGGAACACTAAGTAAAATCGTCAAATCATATTGTTGCACAGATTAACTACAGACCGTAACAAATCCTTTGTCCCTAAAACATATTGTGAAGATCAGTAATTCAGTATTGTTACCATATCCATTCCAACCTTATCGTCAGTACGCAGTTAAATTCGCTCGTCGACTCATGAATAAACCGTAATTATTCATTCTGCTATTGATTTCGGAAGTGTTCGGATCATTTCGGAAATATTCGGAACTGTTCTGTCCGATACCCGGAACGGTTATAATTCAGATTCGGTAACTGTTTTTAGGAACGATAGAAGTTTGATTCATTTGTTTTGTTTTGTTTCGAATGTTAGGTATTTGGTCGTTATTTTTTTAAGGTGTTGCCGTTTCATTCGTTGACGCATTTGTAATGTTGTACCGTATCTAAAAACTTTGAATGAATTGCGATTAGATCAAATATTTTGATGGTTTTCATACACCTACAGGTACCTACAGAATGGCAATTTAAGTTAACCGTACCGTTTATTATAATCACTCATCCGTAAACCAGAAGCATATATATATTACATATATATATTATATATATTATTTATATTCATGAGTCCCCCTAGAAAAAATCAAATCAAAATGACTATTTGTAACAAATTGATTGTTTACGATGAAAGATAAGGTAGGTATAGCCTAAAAGTTACTGTATTCTGCCTGCAAGAAAGCATGAAAATTATTTATATTTGTTTCATTTGTCATTCAATCCCATTTTATTATAAATACCGACACGGATCTTGAGCGCTGATTTCTACAGTTCTACTTGCGCAGAAGCACGAGTTAAATATCAAGGAGTGAAATCCTTGTATAGTGATTGTAATCCGATATTAAACGATGCGTAAAACGATCCCCGCTCTTTCGCCGAGCGCTCAAGATTCGTGCCGCCATCTGTACTATACGTATAAATGATATTTATTTTGCAAATAGGTTTTTAAACAACACTTTTACACGTCAACTTTTTCATCAGTTTAACCTTCCGATACCGTAATTAGAGACACAATAGAAAGACGAGCGATGAAAGAGCGAACGCCGCGCCGTCTTCGCTTGGGGTTTAATGAATTAAAGTAGATGAGGCCGGTGTTTCCTCAAAGTTTCTTTTAAAGTTCGTACAGCAAACATGTAATGGTTTTTGAGATGATGTTTTGAGGAAAGAACTCACAGATTTGAGTGGACCGGTCCAGTCAGTGCAAGCATTTTGTAAGTATTCGTGTAGCTCAACTCAAAATTACAATACGGTCGACGTAACTTGACGGTTCTGAACTTCGCGCAGAAGGCTGCACACGAACGTTTTTTTAGGAACAAAATGGTGGCATGAGGCGACGTGCGCGGAGCGGAGGTCTAGGCTAGAGATTGACTCTATGTAAACACAATCGACCCTTTATTCAATCAAATATCGTAATCGATTTTTATCGATTTGGAATTCATTAATTTTTGTTTCTATGAGATATTGAACGGAATAGATTTACAAACATAGTGAATGTTGTCGTTAGTAAACGAGATTTCGACTTTAATGAAAAAAAAAATGAATAAAATTTTATTTTCTTGGTTGAAAGACATGATTTAGTTAAATATCAGTTATTTATAAACGACTACTACAATAACAACTGTTTGAGAATATTTTAAACCTCCTTATAAAATTTAATCAAATATATTTTTATAATTGGATTTCAATCGATTTGAAAAATAATCGATTAAGCAACACCCTCAGATACGCATATTGGACATCCCTTTTTGTTTACTCCGTAAAACTTCGTGCATATTCGGTAATGCTCGGGACGCGGTATTGTGTCTCAGTCACACGTTAGCATTGGTGTCGTGTTCGTGTCGCTATCTCTATCTTGAGTACGGGCGGTTACAAAAGTTTTCGTTGATCGATGTTAGTTGTTATTATTTTCTTGTTAAGTTTTTTGTTTAGTGTTAAGTTTTTTGTTTAGTGTTAGGTTTTTTGTTTAGTGTTAAGTTTTTTGTTTGTGTTTAAGTTTGTGTTAGTGTTAAGTGTCCCTTGACATTTATATTATTCGCCAACAAAGATGCCACCGAAGCATAATAAGGTATTAAATCGCCAGGCAAGAAAAATAATTTTTGACTTAACGCAGTATTTCAAAAAAGAAAAAGAAGAAGGCGTAAAAGATGTTGACAAAGTTTTTTTAAGAGTTGCTAACGCAACTGGTGTGTCCCTACGCACAGTACAGCGGATCGCAACTGAAGGCAATGTTTCGGGCTTACTTTCGGTATTCCGCACGCCTGGTAAGAAAAGGTCTAGATCAAAGCCTATTACCGATATTGACAATTTTGACCAAGGTGTAATAAAAAGATGCATACACAACTTTCACAATTCTGAAAAAGAAATGCCAACATTAAATAAATTACTAGCGAAACTCAAACAAGACATAAATTTTCAAGGAGCTAAAACGAGCTTAAAAGCTATAGTCAAAAATATTGTGTGTGATTGTGACAAAAATTTGCTACTATCGAAAGGTGAGTGAATTTTTAATTCATTAGGTACATTTTTTTTTAGCTTTCTGTCTCATAGCGTTTTGATATTTATTTTATTTGTACTTGGTCTCTGTATCAGGAAATTCATATTCGAATTTCGGTTTTAAAAAAAATGAATTCCAATAACACTTTTTTTACGAGTGTACATGCGCGAAAGTTCGCAGAGCCTATGTTCAGAACCGTCAAGTTACGTCGACCGTATTGTACTAAGGAGCTCGAACAATAATTTTTCAAACAATCATTTACTATTAAAATTAATTTCTAATGAATTCAAAGCTATCCTATATTATTTCTTCCTCTTTATATCACTCACTTTTTTGTCATTGGTCATGCAATCAATAGGAATAGTCCTTGTGATGCCTCATTGTATTAAAGAGCTATAATTTCACGTCCACATTTGTGTTTCAATTCCAACTTCAATCGATCAGAATCACGACCGCGAGCGAATCTGGATGATCTGTAATTATTTAGCAGCCATTACACCCCGGGGGTATAGCTTCCATGCGGGTACATCCTGCCCGCTCCGAGATTGTTCTAACAGCTGTAGGATTATGATCTCAATGGGGTTGACTGGGGCTTAGTGGGGTTGAAATATCTCGCGAAAGATGAGTAGATGTGGAATAAATGTTTCAGTATTGTGTTGAATGTTGAGGTCATGACACGAACCTTTTTAAAAAGGAATTTTAGAAGGGTAATTAAGGAAAAAATATAGAAAAAAGAAATGACAAAGTAGAAAATGAAAGTAACTCTACGCCTTTAATACTTGTAACACTTTTTAAATAAATGATAACAAGATATGATAACGAAAACGCAAAGGAAAACTGAAGGACATAGATCCACCTATGTCCTTCAGTTTTCCTTTGCATTTCAGTAAAAGTTTGACACGCCCTCTCGCTCCACCCTAAAGCGAGAAGTCATTTGATGATTTCCCGAAATTATGTTTAATTCAAAGTATATTCAAGTAAAAACCAGACAAGCGCGAGTCAGACTCGCGCACTGAGGGTTCCGTCCAAACTTACCTATGCAAATAGTTTAATTCCCGAATGGAGTCTCGAAGATTTTTCCGAATCGCAAAGAAGGTATTATTTTTTGTGACGTAACAACAAATTTACTGTTTTCAGATTTATTCTTATACCAGTGCTATAAGACCTTGCTTTATGCCAAATTTTAGGATTCTGGGTCAACGGGAAGTACCCTATGAATTTTGTTTCCCTTGATAGTGTCGAAATATACGTTTTTTGGGACATAAACCGACATCTTTTTTTTTCGTTAACTTAGAAGTGATTTTTTCACAGTTTCAAAGGACTGCAGACCAGCGTTTGCAGTAGACCAGCGTTGCCAGGTGTACGAGAAATCAAGTAACGTTACAAGATTTAGCAGTCTCTGTACGAGAAACGAGAAAAAAATAATCTCGTACACTTTTTTTACGAGATTTTTTGTTATCCGGAATCAGTAGAACAACATGAAAAACTATACAATAAAAACGAAGATGATTTTACCAATACCCCTGACATTAGGTACATATCACTAACAAATAAAACCATAATTAATATTATGTACTAGTAGCAAGTACCTACCCTAGTAATTTGTTTTATTTTTTGGAGATTTTGGTATAATTATTAAAAAAAATATTAAAAATATGAGTCACCTTTTTATTATTTTTTTTTAAGGTTGGAAAATCATCTAATGACAAATCTCGCTCTTGGGTGGAGCGAGAGATAGTGTCAGACTTTTACTGACTAAAAACCCACTCCTGTTCTCTCTTTGCCTTCATCCCGGGGCCCCGGGCTTCGCTTTCACACTACCCGTGGCCCCAGTAGGCTTCGACCCTGCTGGGCCCCTACGGTTTCGCTGACATCTCCTTGAGGCGCGCGTGGAACACTACACGCCGTCAAAAACTTGAGCTCGGTCCGGACGGTTACCGGACGATCGAACGGCGAGCCACCCATTGCTCGAGTCACCTAGAGCATGATTTTGCATTTGGCGGTATTCCTACCCCAGCTAAGTTATAGTACATAGTATATTTTTAAAATGTATACTTTCACGAGATTTTTTATTGAAAGTACGAGATATGCTGCTGCAGACCTTAGTATGGTTTAAATTTCAACTCGATACCTCCACGCGTTTCCGAAAAAAAGGATCTTGACAGTCAGACAACAAAATGATCCTATAAGGGTTCCGTTTTTTTCTAGCCCATTAAAAATATTAATCCTGTCTACCCATTACTGTGCGTCTCGGTACGTAACCGCATAACCACTTGACTGATTGCTGGGCAACCTACAGCGACCCACACACGGGAACGAAGGCACTGATAAATTTCTTACAATCTGTTTTTCGACATTTCTCCGTGTCAGCCATTAACTTTGCTACTTCTAACTTCCCACCTAACGTAAATCCTACCTTAAGATATTTGTAATAAGGTTCTTGTTTCCATGTGGGGTATTTAAGTGCCTATTTCGGTACTTGTTGTGTCTTGACAGGTGCGTGTAGCCCCTGATAGCGATAAAATATGAGCACGTTACGCTATTACTTATGTTTAGCAATTGGTACGGAGCGGGATTAATTTTGGCATATTTATAATTTTCGGACTAATTTTGCGAGGTGTTTCTTGCAAAAAAGACCAATAATATGAATAGACGATCGAAAAAATGATTTTCAATACACTTACTCGAAAACCCGCTCTTATCACACCGCTTTTAGGCACGCAATAGACTGCTTTCAGCACTAGTGCAGAAATGGCGCGTGCTTTCCCCCACCACAATGTTATTACATTTATCGTATCAGACTGGGCGCGCGTCGACGCCCGCGAGTCGCCGGTCAACCCCCGTTTATTCATTTCTTCGTAAGTGTATTGAAAAAAGTCGTTTGAGACACTTGCAAATTTGTCACTGTAGCCCTCGGCTTCATAACACACTCGCCCACGGCTCGTGTGAATTCCGTCTCGGTCGCAATGACAAACTTTCTGCACTTGTATCAAAATGTACTATTTGTTATACCGCTCCGTACCAATTGCCCACAACCCGTGATGCTTCCTATACAATCGCTCTTACCTGATTATGCCTTTATTACCAGTGATCGGAGTAGGTAGATTGAATTGGGGTCATTGATCCGAAATATATATATTAATATGGACATTACTCCGGAATTGGTTGATTATTGAAAAAAACCGGAACTTAGGAAGGAATTGTATTAAAATGAACAATATTACATTATTCATTTTTTTTTTAACGGTACACACGATTTGACACAACCCAACGACCATTAAGAACATTATACCTTCCTTTAAATTTTGAATTGAGTAGTAACACTACCAACATTGACAATATTTATGTTAAAAATGGCTTACCTATGTTATTCTTTCTATGTGCATTTATGATACAAGTACCAAAAAACAAATTAACCTACTCCGATCACTGCTTATTACACATATTACTCTAGTATATTTTGAAATTCTCTTGTAGTTATTATCTTGGTTTCTATTGAAAACAATATTTTGTACATACTAATCCAGGAAAAACTTCTGAAAATCTGCTATTTTGCAAAAAAAAAGTGAACTTTGGCCTTTAAATATCCTCATCGTGAAAAAGTAAAGAAAATATATTCATGGAAACCTTGCGCATTAAATCAAGATTCTGAATGACGAATCCTCTTTTCAAAAACTTAAAAAACTTTCCCGAAACAAGTTTTTTGAAATATTCGAGTAAGGTACGGAAGTTACTGAGTGCCCAGCGAGCGTTCAGGCGCTATCCCTCTTTTTTCGTGTTATATCTTTGACAAAGATTGCGTTGGATGACCTTTTCAATCATGGTCACGTTGGCAGTAGACAGACCGGGAAGGATTTAAACTAAAAAAAACGTCCACTGCTGGGTATTGATCTAGAGTTGCCCTGTACTCTAATATTGAATATTTCACTCTATTTTCCAGAAGAGTGCTATAAAGCACTAGTAACCAACATATGCAAAAACTAGCTTCTGCCCGCGGCTTCGCTCGCGTGAAAGTAGTTTTCTGTATACAAACTTTGGACCCCCGCTTCATCCCCTTAGGGAGTGAATTTTGGAAAATCCTTTCTTAGTGCTCGCCTACGTCAAAAAAGGAAACCTTGTGCAAAATTTGACGCTCCTAATCCCAGTAGTTTCGACTGTGCGTTGATATGTCAGTCAGTCAGTTTCCCCTTTTATATATTACTAGCGTCTGTTCGCGGCGTCGCTCGCGTGAAAGTAGGTTTCTCTATACAAACTTTGGACCCCCATTTCACCCCCTTAGGGAGTGAATTTTGGAAAATCCTCTCTTAGTGCTCGCTTATGTCATAAAAGGAAAACTTATGCAAAATTTCACACTCCTAGTCTTAGTAGTTTCAGCTGTGCGTTGATATGTCAGTCAGTCAGTTTCTCCTTTTATATATATAGATATAGATATGCAAAAATAACCAACGTATTTTAACTTTGGATTTGAATTAAACCGACTGAAGTCCTGCCATTTTATAAACATTTTTTTTGGGTCTACCTTTTATAGCAGAACTTTTTACGTCATAATATTGTTTTGCATAACAACGGATAGCATAAACTTCATTTCGCAGAAAATCATTTCGCATACACTCAGTTGTCATACATTCAAAACTCATAATTTTGTTAGTCAGAATCATCTTTAGACATAATGTTTATATCCATAATAATTAAAAAGCAGAACCATCATATCGCAGAAAATTCACAGTCAGAATCGTTTTTTGGCATACATTTTATATCGATAGTGCAGCATGCATGTAGCATGCAAGCAGGCATGCAACATGCAGCATGCATGCAGTATGCAAGCAGGCATGCAACATGCAGCAGGCAAGGAGCATGCAAGCAGGCATGCAACATGCAGCAAGCATTGTTTCTGTCACGGCTCCGGCGCTGCGGGGTTTGGGCGGCGCCACGCGAGCTTATCGTCACAGATACCCCTCCGCGCCTACGCGGGTTTAAATTACACTCTAGGGGTAGGGCAGACAAGACTGCGTAAAGTCGGTTTCGCAGCGATTCGTTTCTGCCACAAAATTTTGCAGCACAACGTATTGACTTTTTATGTCACAAATTTAATTTAATATTGAAAATGCTACCAATACATGCTATATTTAGAACATTCTATGTCACTTTTGCAGACCATTCGATTTTAAATACATTGCACGTAGGTTATCTAACCATTCGACAGCATAAATTTACTTTATTTAAATTATCAGTTTTATTCCATATATTATAAGTTTTTGATGTTTTGAACACTAATTTTTACAAGAAGATACATCTATTTTAATTTTTGATGTTCAAATATGCACCCATACCAAATAATCGTATCTCTAAATAAATGTTATGCTAAACAAAATTCTGCCAAGATAAAAGTATGCCATTGTAAATTCGGACACGTAAATATTCTGCCAAACAAAAGTTATGCTAAATAATTTTTATGCCTTAAAAATATTAGATTAAATAAGATTATGCCATGTGAGTTATGCCAAATAAAAATCGGAGTATCAAGATTCTGCCAAATAGAAGGAACCCATTTTTTATGTTCTAGGTCATAAATATTGTAAATTGGCGATAAATGAAAACCATAACTTTATTATAACGGTTCGGTAGTCGTGACCATGAATCTACAATGTTTGATTCGCTAAAAGTAAAACAATTACGGTATCGATGTTCCCAATGGAACCGTTTTTAAGATAAGAATAAAAATACAAAAGGTGTTAGAACTAACAACAACAAAAAAAGTAGGTAAAAGTAAGAAAAACTATCAATATGGTATCGCTATTTTTACATAGATTTAGTAATAGCAGTAAAACTTCGGGAATATTTTCTTTTACCACTAAATCCAAATCGAAAACAAGAACCCTTACAAACATAATGTTTTGTTACCGTGAAAGAAAAGTAGGTGTATATCTGAAAATCCTAGTCATGACAGCTAGAAAATGGTAGGGATTCAAATCACTGACTGTCTAGGGAATATTATTTATTCTTCCTTATGGAATTATTTATTACCCTTTTTTATTTTTACGAAAATCTAAACTTAAAATATAGACCTATGGTTTATAAGATTTTTTGTTGAGTTTTTAGGGTTCCGTACCTCGAAAGGAAAAAAACGGAACCCTTATAGGATCAGTTTGTTGTCCGTCTGTCTGTCTATCAAGATCTTATATCTCAGGAACACGTGAAGGTATCGAGATGATATTAAAACTATTTAACCAAGTCTGAGGCTCCTTGAAGCTGTGAAAAATCAGACCGAAACGAAAAAAAAGTTACGTAGTAAGTAGTAAGATACTTCCCGTTGACCTAGAATCCTGAAATTTGGCACGAAGCAAGGTCTCATAGCACAAGTATAGGAAAAAATCAGAAAACTGTAAATTTGTAGTTACATCACAAAAAAAAAAGTTTTTAGCGATTCGGAGAAATCTTCGTACTCAATTCGGGAATTGAACTGTTTTTATAGGTAAGTTTGTACCCTCAGTGCGCGAATTCGACTCGCACTTGCCCGGTTTTTTTATAACAGGCACGCATTTCACCTCTATCTCACCTGATGCGAATCTTCAACCACATGGTCGACGATGGAGCACGCTTGCCTAGAAGTATCCTATTCACTCTTGATTTTACGAGCTCTGGTGTTGATGCTATTAGGAACCACCGAATCTGGCATGAGATTCCACTGCTTAGCTGAACGCACAATGAATGTGTTTTCAAATCATGTGTGAGTAACTAAACTAGAACCCTGGGTATCCACCCCAGACTTTTAGTTATGTTAGATTTCTCTTCATAACATTTTGGTTAAAATTGTGAAATGTACTTAGTGTCTAGATTACTTTAGATATTATTCAAGAAAGCCATTTTGAATGAACAATAAAAGCAACCTGGCTTTTGTTAATAGAAACATGTGCTAAGTGAATTTCTAGTTAATCAGATTAGCTTGGTTTGCATTCATCTTTTGTAAGCAAACAATACAAGACTTTGTCAAAGCCTAAATAATCCTACTAAAATTCTGAATATAAAAATGTGTATGCTTGGGTGTTTGTTAATCAACCACATTATTGCTATTCAAAATGATAAGGCATTTTTTTGTATCTTATTTATAGTGTTTTTCTCGCTTCTTCGCTGATCATTAAACTCTGACTATTGTAAAGTCATACCTCTAAGCTTTAATACGACGTACTGTTTGTCTGTGTACATGAATATTTTTTGTGGGGCACAGATCTATACAAATTTCGGTCATGTCTTTTACGTGCTAAGGTCGACTATGTATTGAATAAGGACATTTTTTATCCCCCTTGTACATTCTCAAAGGATTATTTTCGTGCTTCATGCAGGCGAAGTTGTCAGTCCTACTGCCTAATAGAATAATTTTGAAAATCTGTGTGATGGGATGTTAAGATGCTTGTCATGCATTCACGGTTCAACGGATTTGCATGAAACTTGAAACACAGGTAGGTATATTTTTAAAACCTATTTAACTGTTTAATTATTCACATCAACTACGAGGAATCTGGTAATCAAACGAGTACAACACTACACACTAACACGCTCACAAGCACAACCTACACGCATAAAAACACTTATCAACTCTTTTGTTCTTCCTTCATGTTTTTAATGTAAATGATGTTTCCCATCGACCTGTTGTTGTATATTCTCGTATTTTTTTTTAGGGTGAGGGCCTGGAGATCCGTAACACAGGGTCTCCCTAGTACAGACTCCAGTCTCTCGCAAAGGAGCTTCTTACTCACTTGTACGAGTATATGTATAATAGATTACTTAGTTAAGGAAACCTTTGTGAAGAGAGAACAATAAAATTTTATTATTATTATTATTTTCTATCAAATCACTCATCCTGATCTGAGTGGAGCGAAAAGAAGTGTCAGTCTTTTACTGGCTAAAACCCACCTGTGATCTTTCAGATGTTCTTTGCGTTCCAGGGCCGTTCCCTCGATATAAAACATTTTAATCGCAGGCAAAACCGCTGGCAAAAGCTAGTATCATTATATTCAGCAAATCTAAAAGTTTATCTCAACGTTAATTGATCCAGTGGGTTTATTATAATGTAAAGCTAGACAAAAAGATGAAAATTTTGAAATCTCGTGCATTGTGAGCTGATGAAGTGCTTAACAACTGCAAAACTTTAATTAATTGAGTTGGGTTGATTATTTAGGGTGACTGGCAATTAGTGTACGATACTTAAACACATGATTGTGCTCGTGATAACAACAAATTTTTATTATGGGAGCAAAGCCGAAATCGCGTCTGTTCTGCGATCAATGTGCCCTGCCCTGCCCACTGCCACTTAAGTTTGGCTATTCTTTGGGCTTTGTCGGTAATCTTGGTTCTCCTGCGGATATCTTCATTTCTGATGTGATCACGCAAGGAAACTCCGAGCATAGCCCTTTCCATTATCCTTTGTGTGACTTTAAGCATCTTGATGATGATCATCATCTATACTAATACTATTATAAAAAGGTAAAGTTTGTTTTTATCTTCTTTTTTGGTTGTAGGAGGTAATCTCTGAAAGTACTGCCAATTACCTAAGTTACCACCGTTTTGTTTCGATTCTCTTTTGTCTTCCGGAGTCGGCCACGCCTCCGATTCTTTTATCCTGACGTCATCTCAACGCTCAGTCACGTGGTCAGAACAAAGAATAAAAGCGGCTTGGCCAACTCGAGGTGATTGACGAAAGAGAATCGAAACGAAACGGTTGTAACTTGCCTAGGCCTTCTGGTCCGATTGCTAAAATTTTTTCATCGATAGAAAGCTGCTTTATTCCTGAGTGACATTAGTTATATTTTCTGTACGCGGGTGAAGCCGCGGGCAAAAGTTAGTTAATCTATACCTATGTATGTTTTTTACTTTCACGCGGGCGAAGCCGCTGACAGAAGCTAGTCTATACTAATATTATTATTATACTACTGGACCGGTTTTAAAAATTCTTTCCTCATCAGAATGCTAGTTTATCACTGAGTGATATAGGTAAATATTTTCTACTTTTATTTTATTTATTTTATAGGGATAACAAACAGAAGTATACAATACAATAATATCAGCACTTGGTCTATAGAAGTAACATATATTTTATACGGGTGGAGCCGCTGGTAGATTATTGTTTATTTTATTTGACAAATAGAATGTAAATTTGTTTAGAGCCCATAGATTAATTTAAAAAGCCTATGTACCTACTGAAAATGATAAAAGCAGAATTTATGAAGCTTTATAATTTCGAAAGTACCTAAGAATCTGTATTTAGGCCATTGCGGCAAGGTACAGAATTTAATATGCAAAATTATTAGAATCACACAAAAGCATTATCACATTTTTACACAGGAAGACGACAACCTCGACACCCTTTTACCAACATAACCTACTTGGAAGAAAACATCGAATATGAGAGGAAATAGGTCACTAATGTCACTTCCACGTAATTAAGGTCTTGGCTATGGTGACGAGAGTTTGGGCGGGCGAGATGGCTGGCGTAATGCGTTTGCCTTCATACTGACTTGATTGGCGGGTGCGACTAAGTGAGTGACCGAGCGGTTTACAATGGCTATCCGAGGTGTTTGACATCTGCCTGAGATTCTTTTGTTCTGACGTCATCTCAACGCTCAGTCACGTGGTCAGAACAAAGGAATCGCAGGCGAGGCCTACTCGAGAAACGATTGTAACTTGGCTAGGGGGGCTGAGCTTATCCCAATCGTAGTACTCTAGCTATGTTTTGTCTTCAGCTTTTTCAGACATTTGTTTTGCAAATGGTTTCTTAAAAATCAACTTAAAATAAGTACACAATACTTAAATCGATACTTAGTTGGTGATGAAATCGATAGCTTGGTGGTAATTGAAATTAGCGCGAAATATGAATCCAAGTTTAGCTTCTACCTATTGCCCGCTAAAACAACTCGCGACGCACTGTAGCCGCCTAATCCCGGCCGACAGCGTCACGGCGACCGTCACTGCTCCCGCCACCGTACCCGTCACCGCTTCCTCACCCGCTTCCGCATCCGCACCCGCTATGGTGTCCGCGTGTTCACTCTGAACAAGACCTAACGCACCGCCACGACGTGCTTGAATATAAAATGACATGCGTAAGGAAGCGAGCAAGCGCGTACATAAATTATTATCATTTTGGCTTAACAGAAGACTTTTGACATGAGATTTGTTTACTGTGCACAGGGTGATGGAGTCAATGTTTTGATTAAAGGTTCTATAAATACCTATAGGCTTGACTTGAAAGATACTTGTATACCAAAACATGTGTGTTCTGAAATTAAATTTGTTCCGCAGAAGGTAAATGTTTCTTCTAAAACAAAGGTTTTGATCAAATTATCACCAAGCTTATTTATCTAGCATTATCAAGTTTAGGTATTCTTGGTATGCTTGCTATTGTCTAAAATTAGATAGCATTTTTTTAATTTAAATGATTTGGAAGAATTACAGCATAAAAATACAGATAAGTAACAGTAAGTTAGAATGACAGCCAATAACAAGTCCTCACTTATAAAGTACAGAACAATAGATATTAAATTCTATGGACATTGTATATTACATTGATCTGATGGTGAAAGATAGGCACAGAAACGCAAAATTATATTTATAGCAGCTTTGGACTCGGTAGAAAGACGTGTGAAGAGGCTAATTGATGATTCAGATTTGGTTAAATCCAATCTACAAAGCCTAGAGCTCAGGCGTAGGGTAGCCAGCCTTTCGGTATTTTACATGATGCGTTTTGGAGAGTGTGCACGGGAATTGCATGACTTGATTCCGCCATCTCCTGTCTACCATCCGACAACCCGACGTTCGGACTAAGCGTTTCGCTTCGACGTCAATACCGCGCACATCTAAGAACTGGAACAATTTGCCTGCTGCAGTCTTCCCTTCCAATTATAATTTAGGTGTCTTCAAGGCTAGAGTGAATAGGCTCTTAATAAACTAGTGCGCCTCACCATCAACGATTGCATCACTGCTAACTATCAGGAGGGATCACAGCCAGGCACTGGTTTATATCAAATAACAATATATATATATATATATAAATATCCATCTATATCCAGATAATTACCGCCATCCTGCTAATATGTTCTTCTATTATGAAATGTCTGTTTATTTGTTACTACGACCAAGTCACCATGATAGTGTTGTATTGTAAACGAGGTATGCAACGATAAAATATAGCGTCTCTCTAAGGCCCCAAAACTCTTCAGCAACGGGTTAATTGTAACGTCAGCTCCTCTCGCCCTGCTCTGCTCATAATTAATCAGAGGTCGACGGTAGACAAGCCCCGTGTAACGTTGTTATCGCTCTGGCACACGCCCCAACTTCACTCGTTTCACACTTAGTTTAAGTGAGAAATAGGGCGACATGCTTTTTAATTTTTTTTTTAGTAGTTTATGTTTAAACTTGAAAGGAAAATGAAGTTTGAGTTTGTCGGAGTTTTTTTTTCCGGTTGGAAAATCATCTTATAACATCCCCCATCATCATCATGGTAGTGTAACTTTTACTAACTAAAAACTCACTCCTGTTCCTTCGTTGCCTTTTGTACCAGGGCCGAGTCTTCCTTTCAGAATCAGACTCTTGGCCCCAGTAGGCTTCGACCCTGATGGGCCTCTACAGTTGCTGACATCTCCTTGAGGCGCGCGTGAAACAGTACGCGCCATCGACGACTTGGGCTCGGTCCGGACGGTTACCGGACGGTGAGTGTGTGTGGGTCCGCTAATATTGCATGGGACTTACAACTCTGCTTCTAGTGAAACTAAGAACATTGCCATGCATGTTGTTGTTAGTATTGTATGACGATTTGATTGATCGCATTTTGTTTTTATAATACCGTCTGGAGTTCTTTTTGCCTTCTGCTTGATGTTATGGTATTCGAGTCACAAAGCATCCGAAATAGGGTACATGAAAATAGTCACTTTTCTTGAGTTGGGAAAGCGAGAGGAATTGTCAGACTTGTTCTGACATACCTCGTGTGTGTGTGTGTTCGTGTTCCTTCAGTTGCCCTTTGCGCTCCAGGGCCACGATAACTCTTTCGAAAAATCCCGCTTATTAAAATAGCCCTATGACTAGCAGTAAATAATATGAGTTCGGTGCTAATAAGTCAGTCTCGCTACCACATTGCTGACTGGCTAAGCCACGATATGAGCTATTCTTATGAAATTAGTGCCGATAAAAAAGAAATAAGGCTTAATAATAATAATAACAATAATAATAATAATTTATATTCTTAAATGTTTTTTTTTGTATGATTTTGTTTAAACAACATTTAAAAATGTAATTTATATGTGTTTACAAGGAATAAAGAGAATAATAAATAAAAGTAAAAATAATCCGATGGATGTGAAACGCAGGACCTGACGACACCACCCAATGACAATGACGAGCCTCCGCCTATGTCCAACAGTGGACGTCTTTCGGATAAGATGATGATGTTGATCATGAGGCATAATAAAATTGAATGCTAATGTCACCTGAAAAAAGATTCGTATCCAAGGAAATTAATAAATCTTACGAGCGAGTTCATTTTCATTACGGGTCGGCCGGAAAAGTTGAAATTTAATATTGAATTATATTTTTGTTAAAACATTTACATTTTATCTGCCTGAGTGTCAACTTAATCCAAGTTAACGTTTTCTGAATACCAATTAGTACGTGGGCTTCATAAATAAGTTTGCCGCTCCGAAAAATTTTGAAAAAGAATCATAACAGGTAAAATTTTATTTTATTTGACACTAGCACTTTGAACGTGATAAAAACTTTAACACCTCCTATCCTATGATACTTTGAGGGTATTTTTGAAAAATTAATAATTACTGTTTTTATTTATTCATTTGTGCCAAGTTTCAAGTTCATTAACCCCAGAAATTAGATTCCTCTATACAATCTTTATTACCCCCTACAAAGTTATATTCTGAAAACCAATAATGACATCCTATGTAATTTACTTGAGTTTTTTTTGGAAGTTTTAATTTTTATATTATTATTATATAATAATTCATAAGCATTGTTAATTATAAGGATTTTTTTTTATCTTATAATCTTTTTATATTTATTCTTTCTATTTAATATTATTTTCTACACATTATTATATAATTGTTACGAAATAAATGATTTATTTATTTAGGTTAGGATTCGTGTAAGGTTTCAAGTACATTGGCCCATGGAATAACATTTTAAGTACAAATGAAATCCCCTCTTTCCACTCTCTTAAAGGTTGAATTACCTAAAATCACTTTTTATTGCTCGCCTGCCTCACAATAGAAAGCCTTGTGCAGAATTTCACTTTCCTAGTCCCAGTAGTTATGGCTGTGTGTTGATATGTTAGTCAGTCAGTTTCTCCTTTTATATACAACGTGTAGTACTCTATCGTGCCACTCGGTAGCACTCGGAACCAACTGGATGCCATCTGTTGTAGCCGCCTGCAGTCGGGTTCGAAATCATGACTGCAGCGACATAACGCAACAACGTGTCGTGACGACATGAAGCGGCGACATGTCGTCTGCTGCTGCTGCGTGCAGTCGGCTACCAAGTTGTACCTTAATAATAACACACAAACACACACCCAATGACTTGGAAGTTTGATTTTTTTACTGCTTCAAAGGGTAGATCAAGTAGATATAAAAACGAGTTCGAGAAAAAGGGTCATGACGTCTGAAGTACGGAACCCTAAAAATGATATGACTATTCTTGCTAAAATAAACATTGATTCGTACAAACCCCTAGTGTAATTTCGTTCTCTTTACCTACTTTTATTACAAAAAAAAAAAACTATTGTATTTTAGCTCGTTTAATAATAAATGTACAACAGAACGCCCAGAACTCCCTTTACAACTCAAAGGTACATTAAAAGAAAATAATGTTTAGAATGAAGCAAAGTGTCCCAAGTTGATCGCGACTGAATTTTACATGAGCTCAAAATAATACCTGAAATTTTATTATCTAATATCCAGACAATTTAAATATACTTTAAAATAAGGAGTTCGTTTACATTTCGGGGAGTGTGCACTGGAATTGCACAATTTAATTCCGCCAAGTCCGTTCCATCATCGGACCACTAGACGTACGGCGTTGCGCCACTAGTACATGGTAGACCTCCCACCCATACACACAAAACGTTTTGAGAACACATCACATTTATTATGCGTACAGCCAAGGAGTGGAATTCCTTGCCGGAGTCTGTGTTTCCTGATAGCTACAACTTAGGGGGTCTTTAAGTCAAGAGTGAATAGGCTACTTCTAGGTAAGCGTGCTCCACTGCAAAGGCGACCGGTGGCCATACTGAACGCTTGCCAGAGGGTCATGGCCATCCGGATGATACGGGGATACCGCACGATTTCCCGCGAGGCGGCGAGCCTTCTTGCTGGCCAGCCACCATTGGATTTGGAGGCAACAGTCCTTGCACGCATGCACGATTTGCGCGTGGAGATGCAACGCCGGGGCGAAACTCCGCTGCCGCGCCAAGTCGCGGCATGGCGGACAGAGTTCCGGCGGGATCTAATGGTGGAATGGCGACGGCGACTGTCGCAACCCAGTGCTGGGCACGCTACAATAATGGCGGTTAGTCACCTCTTTGAGGAGTGGCTGGAGCGGCAACACGGCATCCTCACCTACCGCATGACGCAGGTCCTCACCGGACATGGCAAGTTCGGGAGGTTCCTGCATCGCATTCAGGCGGAAGCAACGCCCGAGTGTCATCATTGTGTGGACCACCCAGAAGACACGGTGGAGCATACGGTGGAGGTGTGCCCCGCTTGGGCGGAGCACCGCCGTGTCCTCGTGGAGGCAATTGGCGGCAGCGACCTTTCACGTCGGGCCTTGGTTCAGGCTATGGTCCGGAGCGAGGAGGAATGGCAGGCGGTCGCCTCCTTCTGCGAAGCAGTAATGTTAGCAAAGGAGGAGGCTGCACGCGTGAGGGAACGAAGGTCCTCACGCCCTAGCCGACGTAATTCCGACCCCGACTACCAGCCACGGTAGACGCGGGCTTGCGGACGTCGAGCACTGGGTAGCTCGCCGTCCGGCTGTTCGGTAATTAACCGCACCGAGCCCAGTCGTTAACAGCGCGTAGTGATCCTCGCGCTCCTCAAAGAGATGTCAGCAAACCGTAGGGGCCCAGTGGGGCCGATGCCCGCTAGCTAGGACCGCGGAGAATTTCTGAAAGGGCAACCCGTAGTCCTAGTACGCAAAGGGTAATTGAAGGACACAGGTGTGGTTTTAGTCAGTAAAAGCGCTCCAAATGACTTCTCGCGCTCCACCCAGAGCGCGAGAAGTCATTTGGATGATTTCCCACCTTAAAAAAAAAAAAAAAAAAAGGTAAGCGTGCTCCATCGTTGACTACATCATCGCTTACTATGAGGTGAAATGGTGGACAAATGCGAGTCAATCATTAATTTAAAAAAAGAGAAGGCTCTACCTGGCTATAATTTGTGGAGAACCTACATGTATGTAAAGAACCGTATGTTTGTACGAACTGGTTATTATACCGTTGATTTTATTTGACTGCCTCGCGACTGTTGAGCGTAGGCTCCCGGGGTTATTAACCGACTTCAAAAATTAGGAGGTTTTATGTACGGTTGAATGTATTTTTTTTATGGTTGTTCAGCGATTTCTCCGTCAATTGTGAACCGATTTTGTAAGTATTTTTTTTGATTGAAAGGTTATGCGTCCAAGTTGGTCCCATAGAAATATTGTTATTAGTGTTCGACCGAAACTGGTTTTAACCGAAACCGAAACTGAAATTCGGCATCAGTCTTAGTTTAGGCTGAAACCGAAACCAAAACTTCCTTACAAGGATCACGTTTTGAGGGAAAAAAAAGAAAAGGTTTTTATAATCGGTCACTCATAGTCATAAGTGTGTTAGATTTATATAAAAAAAAAAAAACAATGATGGAATTAGGTAAGTATATTGTACCTGTAGCAGTGTGTAACTGTACTTGCCTAATAAGTATTAAAATGAATTTTGAAACTCTGAACCATAATATTTTCACCACTAATGAACCAAACTACCAATGTTTGTTTAGGTATAGCATTAGCGAGAGAGTTAAATCAACCAAAATATATTGAGATAGTTAAGTTAAACTTGATTCTACTACAATCGATGTATTAGTTATAATGAATTATTTTTTGATGTTTGATACCTACTCTTATTCTATATCACGCAATAAAATTTACCGAATCCAAAACAAATCACACGAAAACTCACAACAAACAAAACGAACTTCAAACATAAGCTAGGCAAAATGTCTTCGTCGCTTACTCCCTTGGATGGAATTTAACGCGACGAACATGACGAGTCACAGCGCGAGAACTTCTGAATGCAGTTTCGGTTTGGGTCGTAGTTTCGGAAGGTCTGCCGCGAAACCAAAACTATACAGAAACTCATTTTTTTGCCAAAACTTGACCGAAACCGAAACCAAATTTTTGGTCGGACACTAATTGTTATGATCTGATGATGAACTTCGAAGATATGGAACGGAACTCCTCATAGGATCACAGCAGAACTGACCCAGTCAACCTCTGTCAATTTATTTCTTCGTAAGTATATTGAAAAGGCGTCGTTTGATACATAGGGAAAGTCACTGCAGCACTTGGCTGCATAACACTGGCTGAATTTCGCCTCGGTTGAAATGAATAACTTTCTCCATTTGTATCAAAATGTACTACATCAACATACTCGTGACCCCGAGTAATTTTTACTTCTGCTTCATGATCTCCGAGCAATTCGTTTGAAGTAGAGCTTTGTTCGAGAAATATTTTAATATTGCGTACCTTTCGAGCCGGCATCATATTAATGAGATCACAAAAATTAAACGTGTATCCTTTTACGGAGTAAGGTGGCGTAGTAATGAATTTAATTAGATTTTATGGAATTAGTAACGAATTCTTTAATGCTTTTGGCTTTGGCAGACGTTCGTGGGAATCAGATTTAAGACCAGATGCCACGAGCCGCGATCTATTTTACACCACACGGGGCCAGTGCGGGTTGGTAGATGTCACATGTCTCCGAATCTTTAGTTCTTGGCCATGCCGATTTCCTCACGATGTTTTCCTTCACCGTTTTGAGAGCAGTGGTGAGGAAATAAATTACGGATTACGCCTGGCTGGGTGACCTAAACTGAACTGACTCCATACCTCTTTCTTGCACGTAAGGTTGACATTTTGACAAGCATTTTGATTTTGTTGACAAGCCTGTTGGTCTAGTAGTCAGTGACCCTGACTGCTATGCCGTAGGTCATGGGTTCGATTCCCACCCAGGACAAATGTTTGTGTGATGAGCATGAGCATTTGTTCTGTGTCTGGGTGTTATTTATCCATAATATGTATGTATTTAGAAATATATAAGTGTGTGTGTGTGTGTGTGTGTGTGTGTGTGTGTGCTATGCTTAGTTTGGGACTAGATGGCGTTGTGTGAAAGTTGTGGAATATTATTATTCTTTATTATCTGGTAGCGCGATCCATTTTATGATCTAGTACTTTTTCATACAAATTTTGAGGGGTATTACTCCACAGTTTGACATTGTACAGTCAGGGAACAAAAATGCAGTTGCACTCTACCAATGCTAAAGTGTGTAAAATTTCTTTGTTGTCGAAGTTCAATTGTCCACAACTAGTTTATTCAATACTTTAGATTCAATACTACCAATTAAATCAGTCATGAACCATTATCTCTTTTACAAAAAAATTGTGTGGAACTGCACTTTTGACCCCTGACTGTACATCCAACATAAAACATGATACGGTTTTATCTTATTATTAATTTTGTCAGTGCGGAAACTAAAAAAAAATGCCATTACAAAGTTATGAGCCCACAAAGTTTCTGTTTTTTTAATGATTTAAACGCAACTTTATGTGTAAAAAAGTAATAAACATCGTATAAAATCTCCAAAACGAAGTCGGTACCGACAGAGCTATATCTATATAATTTAGTTGTAATAGATTTATGCAGTGTTTTTTTCATAAAACTTGATTTTCAAAAGCACCACTTTTAGATTTTATGCACCATCTAATGTCGTCTAATCATATAAGATCCGAAAGGTGTGTTGTGTGCTTGCGATCAATACGTTGTGCATATCGTTGTGCATATAGACTAGCGTGATATTATCCCTGTCGGACACAAAGTCAGATGAGACATCGCAATTTTTGGCCTCACCCATCAGCGAGTTCGAGCCCGCGTCTAGTTCAGCCTTAAATAGATGCTGGAGCTAAATAGAGTCCCTAGCTTCATCCCTCTTTTTCGCTCGTACGACTAACAATTTAACACGCCATGGTAAGGCCCCAGCTCTAAACCTAGACGGGCACACTGCTCGAATAAAAAATCTCTATAGTAAGCGACAGATAAAGGAACAAAGTTCATTGATATTTTTCTAATGTCTCTGGTAAGTACCCAAAAAATAAACAATCAACGGTTTTTCAATACCTACCAGAAAATTGTAAAGGGTCACATAGACATTGATTCATTCAAGACAGCTTTAATTTATCATCGCTTACCATGAGGTGTGATGGTGGTCAAACACTACTTAAGTAGGTAAATACTCTCGTAGTAAGGATAAGAGCAAAATCTGATCCTGAAATCCTTACATGGTATAAAACAAAGTCCCCCACTACATCTGTCTATCTGTCTATCTGTTCGCGATAAACTGAAATAAGTACCTCTAATACCAATTGGTTTTCACCACATGTTACACATGTAGGTATCATCCGACCATTTCAAAGATTTATAAGACTCGAATACATATCAGAGGCGGTTCGCTATTATTCATATTTATTTAAAAGTTTCTTCCCGTAATTGGTTCTGGGTGATCCCGTACTTTCTGTTTTTGAAAGTAAGTTGAGAGTGTGTTTCCTTTAAAATTATTTCTCTAATTAAAAACTTACAAAAGTAATTAAATACTTACAAAATGTAGTTAGTAATCCTCTTAATCCATCACAACAAGCGTTTCTTTTAAAACCGTCAACCTTAAACCCAATTAATGTTTTGATATCCCAATTGTATCGTTTATACGGTATAATTCCAACGCTCGATTATGGAATATCGAATTTTCTCATCGCCTAAGTGAACAGTATTGCTGGAATCAATTTAATTAAATGCCTCTCCATTGTGGAATCCGATAAGACTTTTCTTTTTTATAAAAAGAAAATGAAGGCTGATCGCTGTGATGTAGGTTTGTTTTGATATTTTGAATATTCAATGATTATTTAGTCTATTATTATGTTTTGGTAACTATCTTTAGCTAGCTGCCCCCCTAGCCAAGTTACGATCGTTTCGTTTGTGTCGAACGCCTCGAGTAGGCCTCGCCTCCGATTTCTTTGTTCTGACGTCATCTCAACGCTCAGTCACGTGGTCAATGGTAATGGTAATTATATCTATTCCGTGCTCTCACGACGGGGGATGCGGTGGCCCAGGGCAGGTGTGTCGTGGCGGTGTCTCTGGACATCGCCAACGCCTTCAACTCCCTGCCTTGGAGTAGCATTAGGAGGGCACTCCGGTATCACCGGACGCCCGACTACCTCTGTCGTGTGGTAGAGGCGTACCTGTCGGACAGGTACATCATCTACCCTGGTCACCAGGGAGAGTGGGAACGTCGAGAGATGTCGTGCGGTGTTCCGCAGGGATCGGTACTAGGGCCGCCCTTGTGGAACATCGGATACGACTACGTGCTGCGCGGCGACCTCCCGGACGGGGTCAGCGTGGTCTGCTACGCAGACGACACGCTGGTCCTGGCGCGGGGAGAGTCGTACCAGGCGGCGGCCGAACTAGCGACACGCGGGGTTGCGACAGTCGTTGGCAAGATCCAGGAGTTGGGACTCGAGGTGGCATTGCACAAGTCCGAGGCCATGTGCTTTCACGGCCCTCGGTACGCGCCACCACCGGGTTCCCAACTAACGGTAGGAGGAGTCCACATCGGTGTCGGGTCGACGATGAAGTACCTGGGACTCGTTCTCGACAGCCGATGGGATTTCGAGGAGCACTTCCGACGTCTGGCTCCCAAACTGAATCGGACTGGGGCTGCCCTCGGGCGGCTCCTGCCCAACCTAGGGGGACCAGACGCCTCCTGCCGAAGGCTCTACGCGGGAATCGTACGGTCCATGGCCCTTTATGGCGCACCGGTGTGGGCGCCGGCGTTGCGGAAGCAACCGGCGGCCCGGCTGAACGCGTGCCAGAGGGTCATGGCCATACGGATGGTGCGAGGATACCGGACGATATCCCGCGAAGCGGCGAGCCTCCTTGCCTGCCAGCCACCATGGGATCTGGAAGCAACAGTCCTTGCTCTCATGCACGATCTGCGCATTGAGATGCAACGCCGGGGCGAAACTCCGCTGCCGCGACAAGTCGCAGCATGGCGGACGGAGTTCCGGCGGGTTCTCATGGAGAAATGGCGACAACGGCTGTCGCGACCCAGTGCTGGGCACGCCACAATTATGGCGGTAAGTCCCCTCTTTGAGGCGTGGTTGGAAAGACCTCACGGCGTCCTCACCTTCCGCATGACGCAGGTTCTCACCGAACATGGTAAGTTCGGAAAGTTCCTGCACCGGATTCGTGCGGAAGACACGCCCGGGTGTCGCCACTGTGTGGAACGCCCGGAGGACACGGTGGAGCACACGGTGGAGGTGTGCCCCGCTTGGGCCGAGCAACGCCGTGTCCTCGTGGGGGCGATCGGCGGCGGCGATCTCTCGCGCCGGGCCTTGGTACAGGCCATGGTTCGGAGCGAGGAGGAGTGGCAGGCGGTCGCCTCCTTCTGCGAAGCAGTAATGCTAGCAAAGGAGGCGGCCGATCGCGTGAGGCAAGGGTCCTCACGCCTCAATCCCGATTTCCGGCCACCGTAGGCGCGGGCTTGCGGACGGCGAGCAATGGGTGGCTCGCTGTCCGATCGTCCGGTAACCATCCGGACCGAGCCTAAGTCGTCGACGGCGCGTATTGTTCCACGCGCGCCTCAGGGAGATGTCAGCAAATCGTAGGGGCCCAGCAGGGTCGAAGCCTACTGGGGCCATGGGTAGTGTGAAAGCGAAACCCGGGGCCCTGGGACGAAGGCAAAGAAGGAACAGGAGTGGGTTTTTAGTCAGTAAAAGTCTGACACTATCTCTCGCTCCGCCCAAGAGCGAGATTTGTCATAAGATGATTTTCCCACCTAAAAAAAAAAAAAAAAAAGTCATAAGGATGATATTAAAAGCAAAAAAGTGGTTACAATACCAACTGTTTACTGCACCCGCCATTTGACATGCCACCAACGCAATAAAAGTCAAAATCGGTTGAATGGATAGGATAAAAGCTTTGTTAAAATGTTTAATCTTATTGTGAATGGAGTATATATAACCGCAAAATAAAGAGCTCAGCGAGCCAAAATAAGTTATCACTTCAAAAACAATTGACACACACATATGGGCAATCTTGTAAAATAGGCAAGATATTGAATAACTGCAGAACTTTTCCTTATTAATAGCTAAACATTTTGACTATAGAGCGCTCTATCCCACAATCTCGAGACGGGGACAAATAGTCTAATTTTATAAAAATATATCGCGTAGAAAATGTAAAAGATATTCCGACTCGAGACTTCCAAGATGGAAGTCTCAGATGATGGTATAGTGACGCGGAAAATTGCAGAGAGCGGTTCAGGCATCACACTTACAGGATTACTTACGTTGCAAAGTTGAGGGTTCAACGAAAAACTTTATCGTACGTTCTCAAAACATGTTGTTGAAAAGTTTAAAAACATGTTTTGTATTTTAGAAGTTTGGTGAGTTTGAAATGTTGCTTATTCCAGTGTTGTTCCCAAGGTAAGTATTAGTGACTATTGGTTGACGTAATGAAGTTGTAATATTATTATTTCTTTTAATTTGATATTGTTGTGTAATTGTGATTTTTATTTAATTTAATTGATTACTCTAATGTTTTTATTTTTGTTTTTATTGGAAATGTTTTAGCGATTTTTAATTATATATCTGTAATTATTTTTTTTTTGTAACATTCAGACGCAATGTAAATTGATAATGAATAAATGAAATGAAATGAAATAGTCGTTTGACATTTTATATTGTTGCTTTTTTTAAGCGTCGTTGACAGATTGAAAACTCGGCCTTTTCATGAACTGACCGGCCGTTTCTTGAAATGCCGCCATTTCGTTTCAGTGCAACTTGTCTAATTATCGTATTACTACTCATTTTTATGCAGGGAATCGCGTAAAGCCCCCGTAATCCATTGCACTAATAAGACATAAATAGAGATATCATTAAATTTTAATGGTTTTCTTAAAGAAATATTTAATAATGTAAATAAATGGAATAACAATAATAATACAGAAGGCAGTACTCCTCGATACGGCTCGCATTGTGAGGAGGTTCCTGTCTCTGGAGCCCTAACCACCGGTAGCTTGGACCCTGTCCCGACACCGGCGGACTACAATTTTTATATTTTAAATGCTTTTTTTATATGCGTTTTAAGAATTATTTAAAAGTGTATAAAATATTTATAGAAAATAAATAAAGGAGATAGTAATACCTATAAATAACGCATCAATTTATCTAGTTTTACTATATGATCATAAAATATTTGGCCACCTCAATAAATGGGCTGAGATTTAGTTATTTATATCATCAAACAATCTTTATTCATTGATTTGGCTAAACAATTTTATGATATGGCTGATTATGAAATGCCTTACACACCTTTCTTGCACATTCTTTTCCATAGAGATCTACGCTTTGGAATGTGCAATAAGCACCTTTTGACTGACTGACTGACATCTTGACATTTCAAAAGTGCCTGTAAATGATTTATTTGGAATAAAACGCTTTAAATGGCCAATTCAGTTGCTGCGTATGTTAAACAGAATTTGTGGGAGCAATGTGAGAGCCGTTACGATACAATAGCTGAATAATGAAAATAATATTCACACGTTCCTTCTTTTCATTAATGAAGCTTAATTATATTCGTTCATTACGTTGTACTTTTTGCGAACCGTCATGACGAACAGTTGAAACCACAATTCGTTGCACACATTTATTTTTTAGGATATATTAACCAAAGAATATAAACTAATTAAATATTTTAATGGAATTTTAAAGTTAAAAAGCTATTGTGGTCAGCGATTTCTAAAGTATGCTTTTTGACTTTCGATCGATTTCGTCGGGGGACTACCAAAACAAGGACCGTCTATCGAATTCGTAACCGGTAAGAACCGACAATTATTAAATTCCGTCCTACTAAAAATCAACCACTTTTGATTCGTATTCTTATTTCAAAAGTATCATTTAAAGCAAGCTATACCAACATAATAGAGGTAGAGTACTGTGACGTCATATGTGGACAGCTTTGGAGCCGGGAGAGGAAAGCCGGCGCCGCAACCATGCGGTCCTTCCATGACATCCGGTAAATGCTACGCTTTCAACGATACTATTCTGAAAGTATTCGTTATTATTGGAAAAGAGTTTTTTCCCTCAGCTTCACACTTGTGGCTTAGGAAATGAGAATTTACAGGTGTAAAGTACTTTGTAGCACCTGGCAATAGTGAAAGCTTTCTATAAGTGAAATAGTCAGATGAATACAAACACAAAAAAATATATATTACTAGAAAAAAAAACCTCTATAAAACAAAAGTTTATCTGTCAGGGAGGGAATTAAAGTTTTTGAATGGATACATTAAAAATTCGTTCATAATTTTCAAGATACTGGGAAATATTGTTATTCTAAGCATAGTTTGAAAACGTTGATTTTGTTCTTTGAAAGTATTGATTAATTTTTATTCAATCCCACAAGATGTGTTCTTGCCAATTCAGTATTTTCAACCTACCACTGCTTTGCATTTTTTTTTTAAATTATCGGCATTTATCTACTATAATAAGCCTGTATAATACATTTAAATCTTCCCTAACAATCAATCTGTCTGTTGGTGCAAACCGCATGAATATCCTTTTCTTAGTTTCTGAGTTTGTGGCAAACAGACTGACGTGGTAGGGGAGTTTGATTTATAATATGTAAATAAAACCGTTTAAAAATATAATATAATATGTATGTAACGAAAGATAATTAAAAAAAGGATAATCTACAGTCATTTGTAAGTGCATAGAAAACACCAATACAACAATATTCGAGAAATGTCGTTTAGAAATCAATAGATGCAATATATAGATGTGAAATCTCACCTGATATATTTTATGTTGATGACAGAATAGACCCTTGAAACACGTCAGCTATTTTCCGTTACTGTAGCTGCTATCCGTGAGAAATCTTTTTAGTTTAGAGATTTATATTTTAGAATTTTTCTACTTTTTTCTGTTGCTTTTCCTTTTTATTAATTTATACTTAGTTAAATAAAAGAAAATGGTTTTTAATATCCAAAAACTTTATCTCATTTTATGTTGATGCTTTTAGAAAATTTTTGAAGTCAGTCATGTCGCCCAATCACCTTTATGTTAGGTAAGTTTAGGTATCATAGGTTAGGTAAGTTTTGGCACATGCACTGATTTAATATTCAGCTTGGTAAATTCTTGGCAAGTAACTAAAAGAGTTGTCCACATATTCATACATATTATCTCGTCGTTTTTTGAACTGCATTAAAGTAAACCAAATTTGTATTTGTTCTTTGGTACATCTGCATCTACACTAATGTTATACTTGTGTTCCAAACCCTTCGTATTTGTGATGTTGCAAACATGGGAGGTGTGATTCTGATTTACGTAGGCAAAGTTTGTTTTTTTAGTTTTTATGTTTTTTTTTTGTTTGTAGGAGGTAATCTCTGGAAGTACTGGTCCGATGGCTAACATTTTTTTACTGTTAAATAGCTGCTTTATTCTTGAGTGACATAGGCTATATTTTATGTATTCGGGCGAAGCCGCGGGCAGAAGCTAGTAAATTATATAATTAAATTGAAGTTGTAATATTACCTGCCACGCAATCTGTTCTCGGCTCTATAATGTTAGGAGAAAGAAATTTATCATCTCCCTAACCTTTTTCCATCTAGCTTCGGGTCGATTTCCAGTTTAACCGGATGTGGTTGAATAGCCGTGTTAAAACACAGGTATTGCGTGGCATGGAAACATGGAGCAACTGCCTATAAGACCTCCACAATCCAGTTACTGGGCAACACGATACATCTTGGATAGACTAATGGTCAGAGTTTCTGGCGTCTGGCGAATACAACCGTGACCAACGACTTTACGTGCTTTCCATGTCAGTGATACCCTAGATAAACTTAGGAAAGAACATATGAATTGAAAAATTCACATTGGTACTTGTCCGATTTTGGAAATGACCACTTTGGAACCGTGCACTAGCTTCTGACGTTTTATAAGTGCCCATGTAGGCCTATGTGAAATAAAAACTTTTGAATTTGAATTTCGAACCTCATACATGAGAGGCGGGCAAAATAAAGTATCATGTAGATTTTTAGAGTTGTTTATTTCTTCTAAAACTAATTTTCTGTCAAACTTGTACTAATTTCTCAGCGCATTACAAGTTCATTAACCCTGATTGATTTAGAGCGATTGCTAATGCCTAGCCTAATAATCAGGTATGCAGACTAATGAGAATAATTGACATATCCTTTGTGTAGCCTGTAGTTTTGTGATACGTGAGTTCACGTATTTGTGAATGCGCCCATAATATAAGAGTAATTCCTAATGTGAGGCAAGGTATTCAAAAATTGTATATTCTCGTCAAACTTGGTAATAATGACCACAGGAACCAAGACTAGGACAATATTCAGTGTATACTTGATCTTAGATCTGTCAAATTCAGCCCTTTTTAAGGTTCCGTACCTCAAAAGAAAAAAAACTGAAAACCTTATTCCTATAAGGTTTCCGTTTTTTCCTTTTGAAAGTGAAGGATTCAATTGGTTGTCCGTCTGTCTGTCAGTCAAGACCCTTTATCTCGGGAACGCGTGCAGGTATCGAGTTAAAATTAAAACCATATACTCAGATCTGCGGTCTCTTGAAGCTGTGCAAAAAATTAAACTTTTAAATTAAAGAAAAAAAAAACGGCCGTTAATATTGCAAAAAACGTATATTTCGACACTCTCAAGGGAATCAAAACCCATTGACCCAGAATCCTGAAATTTGTCACAAAACAAAGTTTTATAGAACAGGTAAAATAAATATGAAAATAGTAAATTTGTTGTTACGTCACAAAAAAAAAAAATATTTGTGCGATTCGGAAAAGTCTTCGAGACTCCGTTCAGGGATTGAACAATTTATATATGTAAGTTTGTACGGAACCCTCAATGCGCAAACCCGATTCGCTCTTGCCCAGTTTTTGATTATTATTTTGACGGATCGAAGCGTCAATTTACGCAGAATGTTCTTTGTTGAAATTGCCTCTGACCAATGAATTTACCTTTCATAGTCAATAGTCCTGTCAGTGATGATAGACCGATCCTAGTACAAAGTGATATGACCATTATCAAGAACTGGGTCGGGCTCATACCTGTAGTACGGCACTTCCAATTCCACAAGAGAGTATTTCAAAGCAAGTTGCTGATGGATAATCCTGGCTACAAGGTTGTGTCTATGCAAGTACTCTCCGTTAGCAAGACGAGAACAACCATAGATAATGTGACGAATTGATTCTCCCGGACGGTGACATGCCCGACCGATTTCAACCGTGCCGTCCTTCACAATATATCTCCGGTAGTTATTCGTCATGATAACTTCGTCCATAATTGCACAGACAAAACCTTCGGTTTCCCCAAAGATGTCACCGAAACGCAGGCAGGCTACGGATGCCAATTGGTCTACATCGGGCCCGTGAAGGGCCCGGAAAAAGCGTCCGTGAAGTTCTTTGCTCTGCCATACTTCCCTGCGATCGTTAGTGTCAAGCACTACTCGTTTGCGCCAGTTCTCATTAACCAGGGCGAGCGGGTTGAGTCCCTTGTCTACTGCCACTACATCTCGATGCATAACCACGTCGGCTGCTAGGAAATATTCCCTGAGACTGCATACCTCGCGGTTGTGTAGGGTCTTAGCATTTAAAAAACCTCGACCCCCATACTTTCGCGGGATACGATCGTGGGTGATGCATTCGGTATGCAGTCAGCTACTACTAGCTAGTCACTCCTATCCAGGGCGTCAAGTTCCGTTTGAGTCCATTTGAGTACGCCGAAAGAGTACATCAATACCGACATGACCCAACCGTTGCGCACCTTGTATTATTATTATTGACTGGCTTGTTGGTCTAATGGTTAGTGGCCCTGACTGCTATGACGGAGGTCGTGGGTTCGATTCCCACCCAGGACAAATGTTGTGTGATGAGCACGATCATTTGTTCTGTGTCTGGGTGTAATTTATCTATAATATGTATGTATTTAGAAATACATAAGTATGTTTATCAGTTGTCTAGAACTCATAACACAAGCTCTGCTTAGCTTGGGACTAGACGGCGTTGTGAAATATAATTATTATTATAAAATATATATTACTGCGCTTTTGAAATGTCTCGTGGATAATCACAAACATTCGTGCCTTTTTCTAATCGTCGATAGAATGTCAGTTTGTCTAGGGCTAGAACAGCGAAGTTCTTTTCTAACACTTCGGAAATAGGTACAACAAATATTAACGTGACATGAAAGACGTTTCACGTTATCGTGACATGAGAGAAAAACGGAAGGTGGAAAACAATGGAGATGTCTGGGACGTGTTTGTTTATACCCTTTTTAAGGGTTTATTTGACATTTTCATTCAAAGAGGCCAAACCACATATACGTTTCCGTAAACCTTGTCATGAATGACATTGTAAATAAAAAGTACACAAATAAATGTCCACGACACCGACGTAACTTTTCTCCCTTTGTCGAAACGCCGAAATTGGAATAAAGACGTAATAATCAAACAAAATAAGTAAAGACTCAAAAATGTCAACATTCCTCGAGGTATAAAGTCAAGACCCGATATTTATAGGCACGAACTGTATCCCTCTGTACTGTTAGTAAGAGCCGTGGGCCTCACAAAGGGAAGCCTAAAAAATTGTTATCCTTTGCCGCTTGCCGATCAAGTACACAAAGGGTGTCAGACCGACACAGCTGGTACAGTTACAGGTTGGCTTTTGAACATAAATTCTATTATGTTCGGCGAGTTTAAAAATAGGTTTTTCATGTCATAATTTCTTTTTTATTTTAGATGGGATAAATCATCAATTATCTTTTTTCGCTCTGGGTGGGGCGAGAGGGAAAATCAGACTTTTATTGACTAAAACCTACGTGTATTCTTTCAGCTGCCTTTTGCGTTCTAGGGCCATGGTGACTCTTTCTAACCATCCCACACGAGGCAGCAGCCCACGACGAGGAGCTACAATGTGTAATGGGTCAGTTAAATGATTTTTCCTACCACCAGCTCGATAATGCCCTTTTGTATGCCATACAACCCTCATCTAATGCAAGTCATTCTATCCCTAGGGATCTAATGTAGTATGGGCGTTCCCTAGGGAATAATGTGATTTGAATTTGGAATCAAGCACGGGGATAGGGCTGTCTTCGTCTTGGGCGGCTTTAATTCCTTATTCACTCAGGTTTCTATACATTATTTTTTACGTCCCTCACTGTATTCGGGATTAAAGCTTAGCAATCTTCGTTTCTTATAATCTACTATTTACAGAGTTAAATCGCGAAACGGGAAGACGGAAAAATTACATTGTATTGTGCAGAAGTAAACCCAAGTAAACCTAATTATTTTCAAAGCTACAGATTTATCTCTACGACACAAAGCGCTGTTGAAATCAACAATGAATCAAGAAATAAACTTCAGTGCCTACTGGAATTTACGATTCCAGTAATAAAACCTCGCGAGTCATCCAGAGGCCGAAAGTGTTTGCCCATAAAAATCCCCTTTTTTCCATCCGCTGGGCATTTCAAGCATCATGGGCGTCATAAAAAGAATCTCCACTAACCGTACAATTCACACCGTAAATACGAGATAATAATTTTCCCCGAAAACTCGTGAAGTCGTAAAAATGTATTTCAAATGAGATCGAGTGCCCGCTGTTAGGGCACAGAATATATAGTGACAGAAGGTCAGTTTCATACAACGAGCGAAAACATACGCACACAATAACAGGTCTCACGTATAGTGAGCGCAAGCGCACTGGCGATTGGCATTTGATCGCCATACATAGGTACGCGTCTATATGTGCGTGTGCCAGTTTTCACCCGTTGTACTGAGTCGACCTTCTGTATCTATCTATTCTGTGGTTTAGTGTTATTGCATTTCAACTTAGATTTATAGGAGCTTGTTTCGTGTGCGTTTTTATTAGATACATTGTTTCAACGAGTTATAGTTTGGATGTTCTTGTATGTTATAATGGAGAATAATTGGGATGGGTCAGCGTCTCTTCAAGGGTAAACTAACTGCACGGAAATTTTAGTTTGACGTAACGTCTGGTGAGGGCTACAGTGGACTGCAGCAGTTGAGAAACACAGGATCGGTCGATGTGCGACACAGGGGGGGAAGCTGTGTTCGTATGTGGACGTTTTTCAGCTGAAATGTTGATTACTATGCACTGCATTTTTCATTTAGTGTAAATAGCCATGTTCGCAATTGAAACACTACCTATTGACAATTAATTAGATTCTTGCCAGTGTTTATTTATGTACAATATTTGTACTAAACAAATGACACAAAATCAATATTTTTCTGAATATAGCATCAATATTGGTTATAAAATGAAGCAACCATTAGCATTTCAAATATTTGTATGAGGAAGAGTGGGCCCGTAGTGGGAACAGCTCGCTATCTCTTTTCTACACACGTAATCTAATGGTGGTGACGTCACTTTGTGCATTATGCATCCTTTTTTTTGGTATTTGACAGTTTCCCCTTCCACCAGATTTCAAAAGTTTGTAAACAATTTGAAAAGAATCTCTATATTTTCCATTTTGGATAAAATTACTTTTTTAAGTCTACTACCAAGAGTCAACTACACAATTTCGTGAATGCTTTATAGGAATAGAGCTTAAAGGCCATGAAAACATTTTCCAAAGTAGACCACAGTAAACAGCCAAAGAATAACTAAATTGAAGTGAATATTTCTGCAATCGTGCCTAAAAGTATTTACATAGAAATGATGTTAAGGAGTCTGAAAGCCTGAGGTTTACACGCCCATCAAATAAAAATGTTGAATACTTGTATAAGCCACTATACACTTCTTTGAGGCTAGGAAACTCTTTGAATATGACCTACATATTCGTATATGTACTTACATTTTTTTTTTAATAATCTATTAATCTATACTGTCCCACTGCTAGGCAAAGGCCTCCTCCAACTTCTTCCAGGTATTCTTTTCTTGGGCCACCTCGAATCAGTCTTTACGGTAGGATCTAGGTCGTTTTGCCACCTCTTCCCAGGTCGACCTCGGCGGCGTCGTCCATCCTCAGGTATCCACTTTGTGGAGACTCTTGCCCACCGGTCGGAGTGCATGCAGCTGATGTGACCCGCCCAATCTCATTTTAGCCTGGCAGCCTTTTTTCCGACGTCCATAATTCCCTACCTGTAATGTACCTACATAAGCCTTCAAAATAAGTAGGTACATATGTGTGGTCTTGGTAAAAGTGGCAGATAAAAAATAAGTGCTAAAAGGCCTATTACACTACGCGTTATTCAGACAGTCTTAGTCTATGTATTTCTATGTATTTCATCGTTCTGTTTCATTCCTTTACACGACATTGGCGTAAGTTGCTATTTTTCTTGTGTGACGCTACATAGACTAAGACTGTCTGAATAACGCGTAGTGTAATAGGCCCTTTAAGTAGACGGGACTGTAAAGGAGGATGCAAATCCTGGGCTCACCTTCCAATTGAGGTGGAGCAATGAGGATAGGTGGCAGATGGAAACCACTGTTCGTTGCTAAGTCCCTTTTATTAATAATCAATTATAATGTACAAATTATACAGCTAACTTATTGATTACTAGGATACTAATGCTTTGCTTGCGAAATGTGGCATGTTATTGTTCCGACGACTGTCTTAATGGGGATCAGCAAGGCATGTCCGTACAAATAGCTATGTATTATGTATGTTACATGGTTTGAATAGATATTTTTGAGCTGAATAAAAGTTACTGTGTTTCAGTTCCTAATCTTAGTCCGTTCAGAGTCATTCAGCTATTAAAAGAAAGAAAAACTTTGGAATGGAAGGTGGGACCAGGATTCATAGGAACCCTGGCATCATCCTTTTCTTTTAAGTTGATCATCTAGTTGCTGTAAGTATTACACTAAGCTTAGGGTTTTTTTTAAGATGAGAAATTATTTAATAACTCCTCCAGCTTTAGGTAGAGCGAGAAGGAGTGTGTGATTTTCACTGAATAAAATCTACTAGTGTTCCTTTAGTTGCCCGTTGCGTTCCAGGACCATACTCACTCTTTTATCGGGTAGTTACCTTATAGCGACATCTATGGCGTCACATAAGAACTAATCCTGCATTGCGCAATCAAAATTCTCCGCGCGATTTGAATATATACGACAGCCCGAACTCATCTATTGGGCAGTTGCCCACCAGACATAACACCCGTCTGGTCGGAGGATCCTCCCTTTTCAACGGAGGTTTGCGGCACTCTGTTTCGCCTACCTCCAAAACCTGTTTATCATGCTTTTTTTTTTTTAGGTGGGAAAATCATCTTATGACAAGTGTCAGACTTTTACTGACTAAAAACCTACTCCTGTTCCTTCTTTGCCTTCGTCCCAGGGCCCCGGGTTTCGCTTTCACACTACCCATGGCCCCAGTAGGCTTCGACCCTGCTGGGCCCCTACGATTTGCTGACATCTCCCTGAGGCGCGCGTGTCGACGACTTAGGCTCGGTCCGGATGGTTACCGGACAATCGGACGGCGAGCCACCCATTGCTCGCCGTCCGCAAGCCCGCGCCTACGGTGGCCGGAAATCGGGATCGGAATCCCGGCGGCGGTTGAGGCGTGAGGACCCTTGCCTCACGCGATCGGCCGCCTCCTTTGCTAGCATTACTGCTTCGCAGAAGGAGGCGACCGCCTGCCACTCCTCCTCGCTCCGAATCATGGCCTGTACCAAGGCCCGGCGCGAGAGATCGCCGCCGCCGATCGCCCCCACGAGGACACGGCGTTGCTCTGCCCAAGCGGGGCACACCTCCACCGTGTGCTCCACCGTGTCCTCCGGGCGCTCCACACAGTGGCGACACCCGGGCGTGTCTTCCGCACGAATCCGGTGCAGGAACTTTCCGAACTTACCATGTTCGGTGAGAACCCGCGTCATGCGGAAGGTGAGGACGCCGTGAGGTCTTTCCAACCACGCCTCAAAGAGGGGACTTACCGCCATAATTGTGGCGTGCCCAGCACTGGGTCGCGACAGCCGTTGTCGCCATTTCTCCATGAGAACCCGCCGGAACTCCGTCCGCCATGCTGCGACTTGTCGCGGCAGCGGAGTTTCGCCCCGGTGGGTGGCGAGCTACGATTATTATAAACTCTGGCTTACAGAATTGGGCATTGTGACTGTGTAAAGCCTTTGACTGTGTGATGCATTGTTTGAACTAGTGGCAATCTTAGTTTTAGCGTCTCTTTAAGAGAGGATTTAGAAGACTAGGGATAGAAACCTAACTTTTTCATTTCAAGTAGTTATAAGTTTGTTTTCATCAAGTACTTTTAGACAGCTTATGAGCTTAACCAGCTTATATCTGTTGTTAGTCTAGAATATGAAAATAAATATAATAGGTCTATAACAAATCTAATATAAGATATAAATGTAATTATATGTTCTTAACCTAATTATATGTTCTTATATATAGTATTTAGCATATACATACATGCATATACATACATACAGCATATGTAGCATGTAGTTCGTTTGGGCAGAGCACCGCCGTGTCCTCGTTGGGGTGATCAGCGGCAACTATCTCTCGCACCGAACCTTGGTAGAGTCCATGGTTCGAAGCCAGGAGGAGTGGCAGGCGGTCACCCGGTCGCCTCCTTCTACGAAGCAGTAATGCTAGCAAAGGAGACTGCTCCACGCACGAGAGAGCGGCCCTCACGCCCCGGCTGCCGGGATCCCGTTCCCGATTTTCAGCCACCGTAAGAACAGGCTTGGGGACGGTGAGCAATGGGTAGCTCGCCGTCCGACCGTCCGGTAACCGTACGGACTGAGCCCTAGTCATCCGCGGCGCGTAGTGTTCCAGGCAATGCCAGCAAAACCTTTGGGGTCTCTCTACGATCGTGCTGAATTTCCATCTCATCGAATTATGAGAGTATTTGTATCTGTATTTGTATTTCGGGCTGGTGTCCGCCACTCTACGTCTGAAGCGCATATTTGTGACAAATGTATCATTCGATCCACCCCAGCTCCTTAAGGAAGGCCAGCAGCGGTTTGGTGTTACTGACCATTTCGCGGACGGTACCTGGGTTCACGAATTAGTTTGCCCTGTATCATGTAATTATAAGAGTAATAAAGGAACAGGGAGTGCACCCTGTGTTTGCACATATACTTGAGCATTGTAATATCTCCAGCACACTAAACTTGGTTAATCCCTGTTGAGATTGGTCACCGTGAGTGAAATTCGGTGGGGAGGATTATGTTATCCTATTATACACGGGGCGGATTAATTTCAGAAGGTCAACAACCTCTTTGAAGATCACTGTCCGTTTAACTTTTATAACTAAAATGACATAAAGCTCCCTCTTTTTTAATTTGTGAGCTTGTTCTAATTATGCTAATGAGTTCGCACTTAATTATACAAAGCCATTTGTCGGCGAGACACGGAAGTTGCATTAAAGCGTACCTACTAGAAGATTATAAATGAGGAAATTTGGTTGTTTATGATTCTGTGTTTGATTGTGGTTCTGTGTCTGTTTGTGATTATGGTCCCAAATACTCAAGTCAGCTATCCCTTGGAGCAGTGAAAAATTCAAAGTTTTAACTCAACTTAATCTAAAGACAAAACCGTTTATGCTCCGTTTTGGCAAATATTTTCACACTAGCAAGGAAATCAAAACCGCTAGGAATCCTCAAATTTGTCAAGAAGCGTGGTTACTTAGTAGAAATAAAGGAAAAAGTCTGTAAGTCGTAAATTTTGTAAAAACATAACAATATATTATTTTTTTTACAATTCGGAAAAACTGCAAGACTTGATTGGGGAACCAAACTATTTACGAGTATATTTTTAAGTTCTCAGTGCACGAGTCCTACTCGCACTTGACCGGTTTTAGCAAATAATGTGTATGGAGGAGACACTCTTAGCACAACTAGTGGTATATTAACTTCGGATAAAAGTTGTGAAAAACATTTATGTGAGATATGCTCCGCATGTCCAGCACAGTTTATAGGTGTACTCATTTATATATTTAACGAACACTTAAAGTGTACAGACGATAATATACTGCAAGGCTCACAGTGGCTGTAAACCTCGCATTCATAATCTCCTAACATCACTCCAGGGAGGGATATTCACGAAACTCGCTTGCATCCTCGTGTCATATCAGCTTAAGATATTATGTTTGTAAATAAATTGAGCATTTGTAGCCACTTCGATGTAATCCTTTATTACTTCTGAATGTCTAAATGTTTTTCCGAAAGATATCTACCCAAATGGCGGGTAAATACCCTACAATCCGGTGCATACTCAAAGCACCATCACCACCACGATTCCCCGATATTTACCGGGTAGTAACCCGGCCATCTCTACCTGTGTGCCAACTTTCATCCAAATCCGTTCAGCCGTTCGAGAGTGAAGAAGTAACAAACAAACATACTTATACACACACACGCAAACGCTCGCCTTATAATATTAGTGTGTTTATGAAGCTGAAGAGTTGGTTTGTACGCGCTATTTTCAGTCCCCCTAGCCAAGTTACAACCGTTTCGATTCGATTCTCTTTTCGTTGATCGCCTCAAGACCACGACCACGCCTTTTATTCCTTTGTTCTAATCACGTGACATCTCAACGATGACGTCAGAACAAAGGAATCCGAGGCGTGGCCTACTCGAAGCGATCGACGAAAAGAGAATCGAAACGAAACGGTTGTAACTTGGCTAGGGGGGCAGGAACTATGTAGTTCGAATTGAAAAATTCTAGTGTTGGATAGCGCATTTATCGAGGAAGGCTATCAGCTATAGGTTATAACATCACGCTAAGATCCACGGGAGCAGAGCAGTAACCAAAGATGCGCGCGAAGTAACGGAGAGCAGCTAGATATTGGCATATTACCATCAAGTGAGATAGTGGTCAAACGCGAGCTTATCTATAATATAAAACTGGGCAAGTGCGAGTCGGACTCGCACACTGAGGGTTCCGTACAAACTTACATATGAAATCAGTTCGATTCCCGAATTGAGTTCGACGATTTTTCCGAATAGCAAAAAAATAAGTTTTTTTTTAAGATTTTTTCCTATACTTTTGCTATGAGACTTTGCTTCATGCCAAATTTTAGGATTCTAGGTCAACGGGAAGTACCCTATGAATTTTGCTTTGATTATATACTTGTCTAGATAGAGCAATGCAAACATATGACGCGCTAAAACTGTCTCCAATTGCGTGACATGTGTGAGTACCGCTCGTGTACTTATTGTCGTCAATCTGTCAAGGTGTGCGTGTTTAGGGATGCCTGTTCCACATTATTAACTTTCCTTTTCTCCATTATTTATTATGACGAAAGTTTAACAAAATAGGTTGAATGAAATAATTATTTTGTAGATTAAAGAAAGAAAGAAAATACATTTATTTAGCACAGACAATACTCCAGTTAAATGTACCTAGTTACATAAAACCAACAAATAAAAAGTATAAAGTCCGATGTAAGGATATAGTAGGAATGTGTGCCTCGAGGCTGCACCAAACAGGCCCAATTCAGCAAAAATCTGAAACCCAAAATATCAAAAAAAAACAAATTTTGTGCATTGTTTCATTTCTTTTTTGTAGGTATAGATAAGTTATCATTTACTGATCAAATAAATAATGTAATTTTTAAAATAATCATGTTCTCCTGATCGAAAAATGATGTAATGATATTTGTATTTTGTCTCCCATAGTTTTGCCAAATCTCCCTAGTAATAAACTGACAACACTGGCTAATCGGAATGACATACAAAAAAACGTATTAAAAAATCGTGTTTTCTATAATAATAGTGGTTAAATAACAAAACTTACTGATGAAAAGTGATCTTAGTGTTATTATATTGTTTTCCCACATAATTACGGCACAGTCTGACAGCACAAACCGGCATAACTAATTATTTTACGTGAGCACATTATCCTTAGTTGTTTTAAATGACACTGACGTAAGGGAGAAGCGAGTCTACCAATTTTAGTAGACTTTATTTGGGCCGTTTAGTACGGTCAATGTGGCATCTAGACAAGTATATAATCAAAGGAATTTTGATTCCCTTGAGTGTCGAAATACACGTTTCTTGCAATATAAACGGCCGTATCTTTTTTTTTCGTTAATTTAGAAGTTTGATTTTTTCACAATTTCAAGGGACCACTCCCTTGAATATATGGTTTTTAATTTCAAATCGATACCTCCACGCATTTTCGAGATAAAGGGTTTTGACAGACAGACAGGTGGACAACAAAGTGGTCTTGTAAGGGTTCCGTGTTTTTCCTTTTGAGGTACGGTACCCTAAAAAAATAAATAAATTACGATCTAATAGGTCACCTATTAGATCGTAATTTATTTATTTTTTTATATAGTGTGTAAAATAGTAAAGATAAATTCATATTTTTAACATCATTATAAATCGCAGTCTTTGTCCACCCACTTTAGGTACCTTTAAACCTCTTTAAATTTTAATGTCATTATTCTCAGGTTTCCGCCAATTTCGTCCATGACATTCCGACAGAGTTGATAATGTCATCGACCCACCATAGACACCCACGCACTAAATCACCCACGTTTCGACCAACTTTGTATTAGCCTGTCAAGGATTTATTGTCTACAGTACAGGCAACTGCGTCAATTGGGTACCCTTCTTACAAAAGTAAATATCTTAGAAAAGGCGGTAACCAGTTGATAACACAGTCCATACCTACCTAGACCGAGATCGTCCTACAGCGTATGAGTGACACTCTACAAAAAAAAAATTTTTATATCGTCACCAGTGCTCTCAAAATTGGCATGTCCAAGACCCAGAACTTCAAAGACATGCGACATCCCCCAACCTATACTGGGCCCACGAGTTAGATTCTGGTCCAATCTCTCACCTAGCCTATGTCTCAACAGTGGAAACATTATAAGGCTGATTATACTATGCTTAGATACCTAAGCTAATATGGTTCTTGAATGGGTGTAATTTTTTTTTATTAATCAGGGCGAAAGACGGCCCTGGAACGCAAAGAGCAACTGAAAGTACTCAGGTGGGTATAAGTCAGTTTTTCCCACTCCTTCTGTTCCACCCTAGTGCGGGAGAAGTAGTGATAATTATTCACCTCCAAAAAAAAAATGCTGGTATTACTTAGAATGAGGGTGTTTAAGTCGATGTATCTTAGCATTGATTTTGTGGGGTTACGTACCTTTTATATTGAACACCTTTTTTTTTATCTAGCTAAAAAATAGAGAGCAAGCGAAAAATAAAGTACCACTTTCAGTCGGCACATATGATCGTCGCCTGACAAAATATATGTAAGTTTAAATAAGCAATACACTGCTCAGTCCAAATAGGGTACTAAAAATAACCATTACAGTAAACGAGCAAGCTGTCTGCTACACTCTTTAGTAATAGAATCGTTCAGAAGGCCGTTAAAGATCTCATAGAAACGTACATAACATTGTTCTGTTTTAAGAGGCATTGTCTAGTTTTATTTAATGTTTGTGGTATTTTGAGGGTTCTAAAAGGAATGATGAAACCCTTATAGGATAACTTCATTGTCCGTCTGTCTGTTAAGACCCTTTTTCTCGGGAACCCGTAAAGGAATTAAGTTGAATTTAATATTACATAATCAAGAGGTTTACCATGACGAGTTAAAATGTCAAGTGTGTTTAACAACGAAGTTACATATACCAAAATAATATACATTTTCATATCTTAAATACACCCTGAAATAACCGTCAAACGAAAACATTCCCGCCACAAGACAGTCAACAAGGCCTGTATCAAATGATGAGTGAATTAGTAACTCGAAACCTCAGCGGATTACGTAACATTTACCCAGCAGTTAGCTACAGTATGTTTACTGAGATCCCTCATCTTTGTGGTCACCCCTCTTTTTGTGACAGCCTGGCTAAAGGCGCTTTTCCACTAAAGATAAGCGAAGCGAGGTAGCTAGGCGGTGTGAGAATGTGTATTATTATGCATGTATGTATGCTTCTGTAATTTTGGTTTTCTTTAATTTACACACACGACACCGACGTCTTTGTATCGACACAGTCCGTGGCGGTACCTACACACGCTGAAAACCAGCGCTGTGGTCTCGTCACATTATGCATGGGGCCACGCACAGACAGGCTAGAGACGTTTATTTTTCCTGTATATGGAGATTGATTATAATTGTAAGCTATCATTTCGCGCAAATACTTTGTTTTTTTTTTGTGTGCATCATTGATAGTAAAAGAGTGCTTAAGGGTGCTTTTTTAAGAGTGATTTTATGATAGCAAAGCCACAGGCAGAATTTAGTTATGACGTAATTATTTCTTTGATTGTAACATAACAATGAATTTAAAAAATCATAACACGTGTCAAGTTGGGGAAAGTACAGTCAAAACTAACAAACGTAAAACATCAAAAAACAACAATTGTAGGGGAGAAAAGCGTTCTTTAATTATGAGGCATAGCTAAGAACGAGCTCAAAGTGTGCTCGAATGCGATGCGTGTCTGGAGGCGTAGCGTCAACAGTAAGCGATTCAACAAGATTACAACTACTTTTGTTGCTTCAAAAAATTTAAACATTTTTTGAAACAACAATGGCTTTATTTTCAAACGATTGTGGAGGAAAAATTATGTAGCCTTATTGGCGTATCTACGGTTATTTTTCAGGGAAGGCTTGGCCCCTAAGATACTTAATTTTTCTTTGAAGTTATCATTATTTTGGTGTCCATCATAGAATATCGAATTGGTAGCCCAATATAATGGGATTGACGCTAGACCAAACGTGGGGACCACCACCTAAATGGGGTGGCCACGGTCCACTCGTCCCCCTCTCTATATACGCCTATGTATAGTCGTATGTACGGTTGGATTTGAAATGCTGTATGAATTTTTGTTGGGGTGCGGGAACGCTTGAAAGAGTGCCGCGTGGCTCTGGAAAGTACAGGCCAAATGAACGAACATAGGTGAGTTGTAGTCAGTAAAAATCTGACACGCCTTCTCGCTCCACATAGAGCGAGATGACATTTGATGATGTCCCACCTCAAAAAAAATAGTACCTATGAATAGTGTGACAGTCGAGATAGGAAAGCAACGATTTAGTCTCAATCTGTGAATCTGCACAGCCTTTCCTCAGTTGGGGTCGGCTTCTAGTCAAACCAGTTGTAGCTAGATACTAGTATTGTACATGGAGTGACTGTCTATTTAAGCTCCATAACTCAGTAACTGGATAACTTAATAACCCTTTGGCAAGACAGGTATCAGATTTTCTGGCTTTTGACTATTTGTAACGACTATCACAGAACTACAAATGACACCCGGGAACAACGGCTTAAGGGCGCCCAACCTGAGATACCATTTATACAACCGCTCTTACATGATTATGATGTTATTACACATCTTTCTCTAGTTATCTTGTGGATATAATCAAAATATAAATTTGTGTAAAATAATCTAGTAAAGACTTCTGCAAATCTGATATTTTGCGTGAACTTGGGCCATTTATAATATACTCATAGCGCAGCATAGCATAGTCGGCTTTATAATGTTCCCACTGTTGGGACTCAGGCCTCCTCTCTAGGACAGGGTATAATATACTCATTAATTAAAAATTAAAAGAAAGTATAGTTAAAAAAACTTGCACATTAAATCAAGATTCTGTATGGCGAAATTTTTTTCCGAAAACTGTTAAGGTTTTTTAAAAACGTATTTCCTGGAACAGGTTTTGGGGAATATTCAAGTGAGTGACTGATAACAGAGTTAAGGCGTTATCTCTCTTTTTCCCGTTACCTTTTTATCGAACATTACGTTGGATGAAATAATAAGCTTTTAAATCTTGCTCATGATGGCGATAGACGGATCAGAAAGGGCCCTCTTAACGTGCTTTTCAAGGCATGGAGGAATATGGGTATTTTAAGATGGTCACGCCACAAACACGAAGCTCTTAAAATAACGACGTAGTAAAAAGATGCACACGAAGCTCTGAAGAGAGTAATCATGAGATATCGTATGTGAGAGGACAAGACACCTATCCACTCATGTGAGAACGCCTATTGTCAGACTAGGAGCACGCTGCGTGCGTAAAATGATAATGATGGACCGTATCGAGTGTCCCTCACTATTCTCTGCACGTTTTGTTGCTTCTGTATTTTCGTGACACGCTGTCAGTATTTTTGACGACGATCCTGTAAACATTAGTCGAAAAAACAGAAGCCGATCCTGAAGGCTCGGAGGTTATATTGAAAGAAGGAAATAAGTGACATTAATTAGCAGGTTTTGAACATTTTTTTTCGGGTTATTCCTTTGAATGTGATACACAACAAGAAACTTCTCCATAAAACTATGGCGCCAACTAAACCACATTATACGGATTACGTCACATAAATCCTGCACCGTACTTGTGAAGTTTTACGTATGACTCCAGCTCGATAACAACCTTTTCCGCATGCCTCAAAAAATCATTATATTATATTTGTAATATAATTTAATAATAAATTTCCACAACTATTACACAATAGCATCTAGTTCAAAATAAGCAGAGTTTCTGCTATAAGTACTAGACAACTGATAATCATATTTATATATTTTTAAATGCACACATATACTAAATAAATTACACCGAGACACAGAAAAATGCTCATCGCATAAACATTTGTCTTGGGTGGAAATAGAACCCACCTCCGGGATAGCAGTCAGAGTCACTATCCACTAGTGGTTAGTGGCTCTGACCACAAACCCTAACATAATGCCCTATTGGTCTAGACAAATGGGGCATTATGTTGACCCGCTCTTAAAGTAATAAGTACTTTAAGAGCGGGTTCGAGAATATTTACTACGTTTTTTAGTGTTCCGTACCTCAAAAGGAAAAAACGGAACCCTTATAGGACCACTTTGTTGTCCGTCCGGCCGTCCGTCTGAGTTAACGAAAAAAATATATACGGCCGTTTATGTTGCAAAAAACGTGTATTTCAACACTCTCAAGTAAATCAAATTTCACCTATGAATTTTGATTTCCTTGAGAGTGTTGAAATACACGTTTTTTGCCCTACCCACACGTTTTTTGAAGTACCCTAGTACTTCCCGTAGACCTAGATTCCTGAAATTTGGCATGAAACAAAGTCTCAAAGCACAAGTACAGGAAAAAATCAGAAAACTGTTAATTTGTAGTTACGTCACAAAAAAACTTTTATTACGGTTCAGAAAAATCTTTGTAACTCAATTCGGGAATTGAACTGTTTTCATAGGTAAATTTGCACGGAACCCTCAGTGCGCCAGTCCGACTCGCACTTGAACGGTTTTTTTATTATTAAACCTCATGTCAACTTAATTACATGTAGGCATCAATTTATTTTTTCGCTCTAGGGTGAAACGAAAGGGCGTATAAGACTTTTAGTGTCTAAAACTCACCCATGTTTCTTACTTTGCCTTTCTTGCCCTTTGCATGCTAGGGCCACGGTGAATCTTTCAAACGTACCCACGTACATATCGCAGCATATTAGGGTTGAAAGACTTGATTATTCTATTATACTCGTAATATCTATACTTATTGAAATATGTCAACACCCACGTTCCCCCTTTCAGTCCTTCCCACACGTAAAAGCGTCTATTTACAGTCAACGTGATAAGGATTACAATACAAAAAGATAAGATCATAAAATTGTCGCACCAGTAGCGACTAGACATACCATTTATTGTAAAACTAGCTTCCCACGCAGTTTCACCCACGTGTTTGGTTACTGCTCTGCCCCCGCTAGCCAAGTTACAACCGTTCCGTGTCGAATTCCGTTCTCCAATCGGTAACGCCTCGGTGTCAGCAATTGTAGAAAACGATAAGTCGGTAGCCATGTTGATGCGCCTGAGTCGACCGCTCGTTCTACAATGTCGTTCGACAATAACAAAGGATGCAGCGTTAAACATTGTAGAAACGATAACAATTCATTTTATGATTATGAAGATGTGAACTTGGCTACGAATTTTCTATTCGTTTGTTCTGACCACGTGACTCCACGTTGAGATGATGTCATTCCCATACATTTGATTAGTTTTCGACTAGCGTTAATGATTGCCGATTATCAACTTGGCTAGGGGTGCTGTTTTTCTGGGTCGTAGCGTTATGTTATATAGCATAAGCATAGCATAATCATCCTTTTAATGTTCCCATTGCTGGGACTCAGGCCTCCTCTCTAGGAGAAAGAATGGGCCGTAATCCACCACGCGTGCCCAGTGCGGGTTGGTGAATGACACATGAATTCGTATTTTTTGGTTCTAGGATATACCGGTTTCCTCACGATGTTTTCCTTCACCGTTTTGAGAGCAGTGGTGATGAAATAAATTACACACAGTAATGCGCCTGGCTGGGTTTGAACCCGCGACCTACAACTCGTAAGTCGGGGCCGTTACCACTCGGCCCCCACTGCTCATGTTATATAGTCTTTACCATTTGCCTTGAATCTGGCTATCCTGTAATGTATAGTATACAAATAAAGAGTATGTAGTTATCAGTTGCACAGGCCGGCCGCTAGGTGGCGGGGATGGTCGGCATTCAGTTGTAAGCTAGCCACCGAGCCAGTCGGTCATGTCAACTCTCATTAACTCCAGAAATTGAAATAAATATAATGTGTTTTATTCGAAAGCCTCACGTATCCCATACAGAACCTAAGAATTTTGTATCTCAGGAACCTGGAGAGATACTTACCATGGAGCTTGGTACCAAACGACGATTATCCTTAGATACGCTAGGCAAATGCACCCAAGGACAACCTCTGGTTGGTGGCAAACAATTACGCCAGGAAAACGAAAGATATAGGGAATATAACGCGATCTAAATGGCTAAGCAACGCTTGCCGACTACAGACTCTTCCATGTCTCAGAAAGCACGTCAAGAGCCGGTGGTCCCGGCTGTCAATTCAATTGAATTCAAAATACTTTTATTTCACAGAAGTCGAATCGGTGAGAAATTCCACTTTTACTCTTCTAAAAGAGTTACTGTTTACGAGTATTTACAATAATTATACGTATGAGAGGACAGTGTCAACCGTGAACATAATGCCAAAAAATAATAATAAAACAAGTGGATAAAAGTGAGAGTAAGTCAGTGGAGAAAGCTGCGTCATTCATAGCTTAATGCGCCTAAAGAAGTATTCATTTCAAAAAGCCGAAATCCTTTCAGGCATTTATTCGTTCACGCTCAAATGGCTGAAAAGATTTGGTTGAAACTTTACAGAATTAGATATAAGCCATAATGTATACCGGGGGAAGAGTACTAATTCCTCGCGGGCGAAGCAGTTTGCATTTCGGAAAGTGTGTGTCGGAATTGCATGACCTAATTCCGCCTAGCCCGTTCCATCATTGGACCACCAGGCGTACGGTGATGCGTCACCGGTACATTGTTGACATCCCACCTATACGCACAAAACGTTTTGGGAACACATTCATTGTGCGTACAGCTAAGGAGTGGAATTCCTAGCCGGAATCTGTGTTTCCTGATTGCTACAACCCGGGAGTCTTTAAGTCAAGAGTGAATAGGTTACTTCTAGGTAAGCGCGCTCCATCGTCGACCGCATCGTCGCTTTCCATCAGGTGAGATAGCGGTCAAGCGCGAAAATATCAACAATAAAAAAAAACAGCTAGTAGGTATAGTCATAAATTGTCATCACCCATTAATTTGACCAATTTCCAAAAAACGTTGACATTTCGATTTGTAACAGCATGGAACAGGTTTCTGGAAATTCTTGTGAGAGCTCCCACGCTGAACTGCTACAAAAATCGATTGGGCAGCCTAAATATCTTTATTTTATTTTTTTATTAATAATAGGCTCGCGTTTGACCACTATCTCACCTGATGGTAAGCGATGATGAGGTCGACGATGGAGCACGCTTGCCTAGAAGTAGCCTATCACTCTTGACTTAAAGACCCCTATCTACAAACTATTTGAAACACGCGTCAGCCAATGGCTCTTAGTGACTAATCAAATAATTACAATAATTAACTGACACCGTCGGTTTGTCTCAAGAGTTTTAACATTGCCGTCTGTAGCAGCATCATCAAGGCGTCTGGTGTATCGCTGCTCTATAGATAAAACCTTATCATTCCTCTCACGTTCATCTATTATAGGCTGTTGTATTTTCACGGCACGTCTGCCATACTTTTGACGTCGGTTGTAAACATGAGATGAACAGGAACCGGTATGTTGCATCTTAATAATTCTTAACATGAGACCTTTAGGAAGGGTATAAGGTATACTATTAAGGACGGCATAACACACTAATATTATAAAAGCGAACGTTTGTATGTGTATATATGTATGTGTATGTAATAATAATAACATCATGTCTTGAAAAGATGACCACATAAATCAACTAAATGGTTAGTAATTCTTTAAAAGGAAACCTAAAAAAATTAACCTATTGCCTCATCAGCATCCGCAACCAGTGACTGTGCACCGGCGCATCTTGCTTATCGGCTACGGGTTTGTTTGATTTGTAAGTTTGTAGGTGTAAGTCTGTGTGTGTATATGTATGTATGTTTCTTGCTCCTTCCTGAGTGGATTTGAATGAAATTTGACACAAGGATAGACCATGTCCTAGAATAGGACATAAGATACTTTTTGTCCTAGAGGTATGTTTCTTTCATATGGGTATGATTATTGCATACTTTCACCCAGGTGAAGCCGTTAGTAGGAGCTTCATAGAAGAAACGTTTTCTTCATTAACTGTTCAAATCAAACAAGGTAAAGACAAAAGTATCTTTGATTATGGATAAATCAAAGAGATTAGAAAGTTTTTATACACTCAATATACATTCACTACTTCCCTGACAAGTAAAGTTGTATCATTCTGTATCCGAGTATCCACCCTTACGTTGTTGAAAACTCTACGGTCCGGACTAAGCGTTTCGCCTCGTGGTTTATACCGCGTCGACCGAAGGACTGGAATAATTTGCCTGCTGCGGTCTTCCCATGTTGATTATAATATAGGTATATTGAAGGTCAGAGTGAATAGGCTCTTAATAAATTAGTGCGCCTCACCATCACCGATTGCATCACTGCTTACCATCAGGTGGGATTGCAGTCAAACACTAGTTTATATCAATTAAAAAAAAACTGTTCTGCTCAATGATTTGTAAATTTTCAGAGTGTAAAAACAATTTTAATTTGTTGAACGAGCCTTTTAGGCTGATAGATTTAAATATTCCATAACGAAATAAAGTATGTCTTCATCGGCACACTTAATATTCCCATTTCGTCGGACAATTTTAAATTAATCTCGTCAACTTAATAGGAAAGCCTTCGTTACAAAGATCCTTTCCAATAAAATAGTAGACTACTTACTTTTAACACGAATTATGACAGGTCACGTAAAATAACTAGGAGTATGTACATATTTAAATTTATCGATTTGCACTATTAATAGTAATGGGTTTTTTCTGATTAAAATTATTTATAAAATATTATGACTTATTATTCGCTAGAGATATATCATCATCATCATCATTTCAGCCGTAAGACGTTCACTGTTCAACATAGGCCTCTCCCAAGCGTCGCCACAATGAACGGTCCTTTACTTCTCGCATCCATCGGATTCCCGCAACCTTTGCCAGGCCATCGGTCCACCTTGTTGTTTATATGTTTTGTGCCTAATTTTTAATATGGTAACAATTGTGTAGATTTGCTGTTTTCATGGCTTGCGAACGATTGTTTGATTTTTTTTTGTGGTCTACAGTTTTAAACCCACCCTAGTCACGATGCTGATCAATGTAAATTCAAACTAATAAATGTAATATCTTTCACATTCGCAACGTACCGGTGATCTAATACGCCGATAACATGATAAAACTTTGTTGCATCGGCGATTATACTGATGAGCGCGAACTGACCTTCTATCTGCGCAAACCACAATCCCGGTTCTTCTGGCCAAAAAGGGGGTGCGCGGACTCCGACACGCAGGGTCTCAGGGCCACACCCATCGGCTTAGGAATCCATCATCATGAAAAATCACGTCGGGGTCACCAATTTGTGGTTGCTACGTAAATTACTCTATGACAAAAGAAATCTATTGTCTATTGGTCTGACAGCCGTCCTAAAGAGTTATCGGACAATCTTATTCCTATTTTATAACTTTTTAGCGTTTAAATCTTATTTATAATGTGCCGTTAGTTCTATAATCTCTGAAGAGGTACCGATGAAAGAGGATATCTACATTATTCATACAAGACTAGTATTGAGTTACATCACCTCCAGGAACGCACAGATAATAGCTACTATAGAATTACGATCCACTCGAGTGAGGAACCTCTCGATTCAGAGTATTGCATCGAATCGAATGAATACTCGATGGCAGGCGAGATGGGTTCGTTGACTTGGGTCACTGGGTGTTATGAATGTTGTGATAGCTGTACAGGAATTGAGAGTTAAGCTGTTTTATTTAGAATTTTATTAGTTTTGGAATTAAAAGGCAGTTAATACTAGTATATGACTTTTTATTACATTAGCTCTGTTACAGAAAAATAAGCGTATTTTGTTTTGAGGTCATTAAATAACTCCTACAACTCTGGGTGGAGAGAGAGGGGGAGTGTCAGACTTTTACTGACGTTAATCCACCCTTTTTTCTTCAGTTACCCTTTCCGTTCCAGAACCGCGATTAGTGTAGTTCTTAAAAATGTTGATAGGGCTTTTTTCAGGTAAGAAATAGTCCAATGACATCTGCCACTCTATGGAGAAGCGAAAGAGCGTGTCAGACTTTTATTGACTAAAACTACACCTGTGTCCTTCAGAATCCCTTGCGTTCTAGAACCACGAATTTCTTCTTTTAGAAAATTCTCGTTGCCCCAGTGGACATTGGCCCTGCTGGGCCCCTACGGTTTGCTCACATCTCTTTGATGAGCACGTGGAATAGTTCACGTTGTCATCGACTTGGGCTGTCTGGACGGTTACCGGACGGCCGGACTGCGAGCTACCTATTGCTGGTCGTCCTTAAGCCTGCGCTTACCATGGCTGGTAGTCGGGGTTTGGTTCGCGGTGGCTGGGGCGTGAGAATATCTGTTCCGATTGGGTTTGGAGTCAAGTAATTTAGCGGTGAAATTTTCTTGTCTTTAGAATCTAGACAAAGTAAAATATCACTAATACTGATAACGATGGTTTAAGGTTGACAATGTTTGGAATTACCCACGTGACTTTTTGGCAGTGTACTTTGAACTAACCATCAAATACCACCGCATCTTAGACCGCATCGTCGCTTTCCATCAGGTGAGGTAGTGATCAAGCGCGAACCTATCAACATTAAAAAAATATGTCTTCTCCCGCACTAGAGTGGAGTGAGAGGGCGTGTCAGACTTTTACTGATTAAAGCCCACCTAAAATGTTCCTTTATTTGCCCTTTTCATTCTAGGACCATGGTGACTCTTTAAAATGTTCTCGCAGCCCTATCGTGACTTTCAATTAAATGCGTGACATATTAGTTCCATACTTGCAAAAGTTAGTCTTTTAACTTACACACGTCGTTACCACTTGCCAGCGGTTTAGCAAGCTAGTTTCAATACATATTATAACTGTGTAGCGATATCTATGGCACCACATAGGAACTAAAATTCTAAATCCTATATCGCGTAATTAGAGTTCTCCGAGCGATTTGAACACATACAACAAACCCGAAATCATCTATGGGGCAGTTGATTATGATCAACTATGTGTGTGTGTGGTATGCCACACACACACATAACACCCGTCTGGTCGAAGGATCCTTCCTTTTCAACGGAGTCATGCACGACTTCACACTCTGTTTCGAATACCTCCAAATTGGTGACCCCGATGTGATTTGAACACAACATAACACACAGAACACTTTCAATTATTCTTTTTTTTTTAATTTTCGGGTGTGACGTTGTCAAAAAATTTCTCCGTGGAGCAAGAGGTCGTGTCAGACTTTTACTGACTAAATCCGACCTATGCTCTTTCATTTACCCTTTGCTTTCTAGGGCCATGATAACTCTTTGAAATATTTTCGCAGCTCTAGCAGTACTTTCAATTAATGCATGGACGTAGTCCCGTAGTAAAGTTAGTGTTTAAACTTACACACGTCGTTACCACTTGCGAGCGGTTTATCAAGCTAGTTTCAAAACATATTATAACTTTGTTTACTTCCGCCCTCGATACATATCCTTCTCGGAGTTTTGAAACACTTTACGCACCTGATGATGAAAGTTAGGGTAGCAAAAAGAAGTTAGAAAAATGCTTTCCCAAGTCTATCTTAAACTGAATCGCAAACAATGACGATGAAACTAGATAAACATCCAAATACGATTAAATGATAAATGATATTTAATTAGCAAATAGGTTTAAAAAAATACTTTTTTACACGTCAATTTAAGCTAGATGAGGCCGGTTGTAGGTTCTATACGATATTTACTAGACTAGCGGTCTCAACAGACGTTGTCCTGTCCGAAAGTTGGCTTTTATTCGGAAAAATAATTGAGAACCTGATTACGGCGCCACCTACCGGTTTCAATTTTATTTTCAAACTATTCAGAGACCCTCTCAAATGTAAAGTTTTATCCATCATCGTTTGAGAGTAGATACGTTACAAACACGTCAAGATTTAATGAGATTTGTGAGTCAAATTTGATTTCTTACAAAATTCGACTCCCAATCCCTCGATGCGTCAATAACACTGCCAAAAATGAATTAAAATAAAAAACAAAATAACGGCATTTGAATTTATTTGAATGGGAAATTTGATCAGACCAAAGGTGACGTCAAAATCAATGACAGTAATCACCACCAAAGACGCGCGGCACAGTTTAGTATATACACATAAAAAGTCTGTATTCAAACATATGTAGTATAACCTCAACTTATAAAATAAGGAGTTGTATTGTGAGACTGTACTATGCCTGAAAACCTGTAATAAAGCTGTAGTATGAACGCCAGTTTGACACATTCTTAACTCCAAACACTCAATTCAGAAACCAAACCTTAATCATACAGTTCATGCGTAGAGTATCATAAGTATGGGCTTATGATACTATCAGTATGGACTCAAGCCTGCAATCATATCCTCATTACCATAATGACGTCACTCGACATAGCGTGGGCCGGGAGCGAACAAAAATAAAGCTTATTACCCACAGTTGTGAAGCCCGCATATCCACATCTGTTGAACAAATTAGTTGGGAGTATTTTAACGAGCAGGCGATGCTTGTGGCGGCCGCGAAATACGCGCTCATGACTAAGTATGAAGGCCTTACCATGTGTAACATGCTTTATTTTATTTTAGGTTTAAATGTTAAGATTTTTTGAGAAACGGTATGCTCTACATACGGTAGAAGTGTGCTCCGCCTGGGCAGAGCACCGCCGTGTCCTCGTAAGGGCGGCAGCTATCTCTCGTCGGGACTTGGTACATGGCCATGGTCCGGAACGAGGAGGAGTAGCAGGCGATCGCCTTCTTCTACGAAGCAGTAATGCTAGCAAAGGTGGCGGCCGCACGCGTGAGAGAATGGCCCTCACGCCGCAGCCACCGGGATCCCGACCCCGATTTCCGGACACCGTAGGCGCGGGCTTACGGACCGTCCGGTAACTGTCCGGACCGAGTCCAAGTCGTCGACGGCGCGTACTGTTCCACGCGCGCCTCAAGAAAATGTCAGCAAATCGTAGGGGCCTAGCAGGGTCGAAACCTACTGGGGCCATGGGTAGTGTGAAAACAAAACCCGGGGCCCCGGGACGAAGGCAACGAAGGAACAGGAGTGGGTTTTTAGTCAGTAAAAGTCAGACACTAACTCCCGATCCGCTCAAGAGCGAGATTTGTCATAAGATGAATTTCCCACCCAATAAAAAAAAAAGAGGAGTAACATGCAACTTACGCATTTAATATTGTTGTGATTCCTATACATATCCTTGTACGGGTACCATTAGCAAAGTTCCCCGAGCTTGTGTTACAAGTAGTTTCGCGGTAACTGCTACAAACTGAGTTAAGATTTCTGTAGGAGGTAGTTTGTAGAAGTGTGCGGCAGAATGTGTTTCTTTGGTTAGCTTAAGGGTTGACCAGACGGTTGCAAACTAGCGTTCCAACCAAGGTGACCTTGGTTTATGTTGCGGCTACATGAATGTAAACCACGCGTCAACACGTTCGGTGGTTGGGAAAACGCGCCTCCCAACCAAGGGCGTTAAAGGTCATGGATTACAACTGCTGTCTACACGGATTGAAACTAGCAAGGTCACCTTGGTTGGATGTTGGTTTGCAACCGTCTGGTCACCTCTTATTTGAAAAGTATTGGATGAGGGTAGGTATATACCACTATTTTTTAATTAGTACAAAAAATGGGGCTCATTCCATACCCGTTACTGATCATATTTGTGTAGTCAAAAGTAAAAAAAACGAAATCCCAAAATTGACAACTAATATTTGTTATGATTGGTAAAATTTATACTTAATTGCATAGCATAGCATTGTCGGCCTTATAATGTTCCCACTGTTGGGACTCAGGCCTTCTCTCTAGGAGAGGGAATGGGCCGTAATCCACCACGCGGGCCCAGTGCGGGTTTGTGGATGTCACATGTCTTCGAATTTTTGGTTCTAGGACATGCCGGTTTCCTCACGATATTTTCCTTCACCGTTTTGAGCAGTGGTGGCCGAGTGGTAACGGCCCCGACTTACGAGTTGTAGATCACGGGTTCAAACCCAGCGAGGCGCATTACTATACATTCCATTTTGATCGCTATTCATTCATTCATAATCAATAGGCTGTACAATATTTCCATTGAGTGACATTTTAGGATACCTTTAAACAAACGCTAATAATTTTGCTGTAATTTTTTAATAACTTTTTATTGAGACTTTACTTACATAATAACAAGACCTTTTTTCTAGTAAGCGCTTTAAGTATTTATACTAATTAAAAATTAGTGGTCTATACCATGTAATGTAGTAATTAATGCGGCTGCCGCTTCGCCGGCAGAGTTTCATAGTTTAGTATGTTAGCTACACACAGGCGTACAACAAGCGTATTACGACGAATACCACGTCTATGAAGCTACGCGTCCGTGGAGTAGGCTTTACTCTTCACTGAACCGTACAAAGTGAATAATCTTTGGAAACGGCCACACTAAGGATGATTAGCGATGTTAGGAATGGTAAATGTTTAATGGATGAAAGTTGAGCTGATAGATATTTGTATAAGGATGTCTGTTTGTGTGTTGGTTACGTTTTCATAGTTTGACTGATGTGTTAGTTAAAACTGTAAGGTTAAACGGTATCAGTAGACGGGCTGTTTTTAAATATATCAGTATAATAATATGTGATATAGGGGGTGAAGAGTTCAGGAGTCGTAAGGTTACTCCCAGCGGCTGTAAGAGCGGGCTTAGGGCCTGCGAGCAATGGGTTGCTCGCTTTCTAATAGACACTAGGCCTGGGTCGACAGCGCCACTAAAGCCGATGCCTGTCAGGCCCTCGAGATAGTAAGTTATAGTAACCAATAAGTTACCAGGGTCTTGGCAGCCATTTGAGGACAAAGGAGTAATAAACATACACATACACACACCATTACATACAAACTTTCACTTTTATAACATTAGTGTGATATAGGATATGTGGCCACAGGAGCAAATCCGCAAAAAAAAGGTAATCAAGAGTAAATTAACAAGCCTCTCGTATGCAAAATTTTGGTACTCTTCCATTACATGGAACTTTTTCAACATTAATTTAACGAGAAGAGAAGAGTCGACATTTATAGCATAATTAGACATTTGAAATAGCTTTATCGAAGTTTCCTGAAGACAGCAATTTATGTAACATTGCTGCACGGTACTTGATAAAGATTTCTTGAGGATAATGGCATAATAAACGGTGGACTTTATATGTAATGGGCTGGGATGAAGATGAAATAGAATTCGTTGTGTCATTTCAACGTTTTTTTTAGGCATACACATTGCACGACCTTGTAAGATTTTAGAAAGAAAGACAAAGACGCAGCAAGGCACACAAGTATGTAGATACTTAAGATTAAAAAAAACTGGGCAAGAGCGAGTTGGACTCCCGCACTGAGGGTTCCGTACAAACTTACCTATGTAAATATTGAACTATTTTCCGAATGGAGTCTCGAAGGTTTTTCCGAATCACAAAAAAAGGTTTTTTTTGTGACGAATCCACAAATTTGCTGTTTGCAGAATTACACTTGTGCCATTATACCTTACATCATACCAGATTTCAGAATTCTGTGAGATCGAATTAAGAGCGTGATATCGACATTTCTAAATTATACATCCCTATTGCTGGGCACGCCTCAATTATGGCGGTAAGTCCCCTCTTTGAGAAGTGGCTGGAAAGACCACATGGCGTCCTTACCTACCGCATAACGCAGATCCACACCGGACATGGTAAGTTCGGGAGTTTCCTGCACCGCATTCGTGTGGAAGAAACGCCTGGGTGCCGCCATTGTGTGGACCATTCGGAGGACACGGTGGAGCATACGGTAGAAGTGTGCCCCGCCTGGGCAGTGCACCGGCGTGTCCTCGTGGGGGCTATCGGCGGCAGTGATCTCTCGCGCCGGGCATTGGTCCAGAGTGAGGAGGAGTGGCAGGCGGTCGCCTCCTTCTGCGAAGCAGTAATGCTAGCAAAGGAGGCGGCCGATCGCGTGAGGCGACGGTCCTCACGCCCTAACCGCCGCCGGGATTCCGATCCCGATTTCCGGCCACCATAGGCGCGGGCTTGCGGACGGCGAGTAATGAGTGGCTTGCCGTCCGACCGTCCGGTAACCGTCCGGCCGAGCCAGAGTCTTCGACGGTGCGTATTGTTCCACGCGCGCCTCAGGGAGATGTCAGCAAATCGTAGGGGCCTAGCAGGGTCGAAGCCTACTGGGGCCACGGGTAGTGTGAAAGCAAAGCTCAGGGCCCCGGGATGAAGGCAAAGAAGGAACAGGAGTGGGTTTTTATTTAGTCAGTAAAAGTCTGACACTATCTCTCGCCCTGCCCAAGAGCGTGATTTGTCATTAGATGATTTTCTCACCTAAAAAAAAAGAAAAACTGGGATATTGGAGAAAATGTGCGTTATAAGAAACTGCAACCGTTTCTTAATTCAATTAATGTCTTTATCTATACCTACTAACTTCTTTGTATATATGTCGCAGCCGTATCACATGTTAGCACGCCGTATTTAAAAAAAAAAAAACTAATGACTACTAACCAAAAAATGAAAACTGTTACATTATTTGTTCTTCTTCTTAGAGTGTAAATGGCAAAACTAGTTAAATTCTGTAATAATGAATTAGCAAACAAAAAAAAATTATCATATCATTTCATAACAAATAATTAATGACTAAAAAACCTATCGTACCTCCGCAATCCAACCGTCGACTGCAGGGTACGGTTAGCAACACAAAGAGTTTAAAACGAATGAATAAAGCAGAAACAATTTCTAGTGCCCATGCACCGTGCACACCACACTTGAGCATGACATGGCATATGACATAACAAATAGGGCAATGATGCAAGTTTTGTTTTTAATGCAAGCAAGATTATACTTCTTTTTGTGTGGCTTTTGGCGTAAAGGTCACAAACTATTAAGAATTCAATATAGAGGTAATTTTGGTGCCGTTATCATGGTCTATCTTTAATATAGGTTGGAAATTGAGGAAGTTCCTTAAAAAGGACAAAGGAAAATAAGTTTGCTAAGAGCCTATTCACTCTAGCCTAGAAGTAAAAGTAATGAAAAAATAATAACTTATACAAAATGACTATAAAAATAAGTAACCTTCTTCATGAAAATTCACCAATAAAAGCAAATCTTCAGTTACTAAGAACTCGTGTAACCCTGAAAATAGTGGATCACCAATTTGAAAGTAGCTATAATAACTTAATTGTACGGAAAACAGTATTCAATGAAAATAGAGTAATTATTATCGCATTCGTAGATTGAAAGTGACTTAACTCGAAATTCCTGTAAATTCAGATTTTTGTATAACCTGACCTTGAAAAACCTACTTTATAACCTTGCGGTGAAAATAGCACCATGATTATGAGTAAAACAAATTATGAGTAGCTAGAAACCATTGGGTTTTCTTTTAAGGTGAAGGTAAGTGAACGCATTCGTAAGAAGTCGGTAGAATCATTACTGTATTGGTTAGTTGTATTTGTATTTCACGTTCGTTGGAAAAACCGGCCATGTTGCGACTATTGCTCTTGAAGATCGTAGAACGGTTAACGCAGAGTCGTATACCACAGTTTGTTTACCACGAGTCATCGCCTAACTTCGAAAATCTAACTCAAAACGACGCATCATCCTGCACCACGACAACGGAAGCTCACACAGTGCTGGTCAAACGATTGAGTATTTGAAGCAGGAAAAAGTAAAAATTCTTGACCATCCCCCATACAGTCCTGACCTAAGCCCTAACGATTTCTTTACATTTCCTAAAATTAAGAAAAGTGTTTGTGGTCAAAGGTTCCCGTCCGGTGAAGAAGCAGTCGATGCTTTCAAGTCAGCCATTTTGAACACCCCCACTTTAGGGTGGAATAAATGTTATAATAACTGGTTTGAGCGAATGAAAAAGTGTATTAAGCTACGTGGTGAATACTTTGAAAAACAATAAAAAGTACTGTAAAGTTCTAGTTGTGTTTTTTTCTTCAAACGAACTTAAAAGGCATGCCTCGTATGTATTAAAATTTACCCAAATCAACGCTATGAAGAAATTCTAGCTCATTTTCCACTAATTGCAATATTTGAGTTAGGTTAGTTTCATTCTTAAGAGGCATTGTGTAAAACAAAGGCTAAAATGGCGGCTTTTAAATTTAGGATAGCCTTGACAGATTTTATTGAAGTCTGTAATCGTTGGTCGTTAAAGATTAAATCAGAGGTTGAAGTTTAAAACTGCTGTAAAATTATAATAAAATCTGTAAAGGACGACGGAAAATGTAAAAAGAAGTTAGTATAGCTATTTTAAGGAACTCTCAGTTTCACTGTTTTGATATGACTACATCACATTATTATGTATGGGCGTGTCAGACTTTAATGTTCCGACTGCTGGGACTCAGGCCTCCTCTCTAGGAGAGGGAATGGGCCGTAATCCAGGGCAGTTGATGAATGTCACATGTCTTCGAATTTTTTGGTTCTAGGACATGTCGGTTTCACGATGTTTTCCTTCATCGTTTTGAGAGCAGTGGTGATGGAATCAATTACACAAAGTAATGCGGCTAGCTGGGTTTGAACCCGCGAACTACAACTCGTACGTTGAGGCCATTACCACTCGGCCACCACTGCACAGATTGAGCTCTGCTTTGATTATGTGTCAGACTTTTACTGACTAAAACCCGCTCCTATGTTCCTTCTTTACATTGCGTTCCAAGGCCCCGGGTTTTCCATGGTCTCAGTAGGCTTCGACCCTGCTAGGCCCCTACGGTTTTGCTGACATCACCTAGAGGCGCGCGTGAAACACTACGCGCCGTCAACGACTCGAGCTCGGTCTGGACGGTCAGATGCCGCGTGAAGACTCCCTCACGCATGCGGCCGCCTCCTTCAATAGCATTACTGCTTCGCAGACAGAGGCGACCGCCTGCACTTCCTCCTTGGTCCGGACCATCCTTGCTCCGGGCTTGTACCAGGTTTCGGCGCGAGATTTCATTGCTGCCGATCGCCCCCACGAGGACACCGCGGGGCACACCTCCACCGTGTTCTCCGGGCGGTCCATACAATGGTTACACCCGGGCGTTTCTTCCACATGAATCAGGTGCAGGAACTCCCGAACTTACCATACCCAGTGAGGACTTGCGCCATGCGGAAATTGAGGAAGCTGTGACGTCTTTCCAGTCACTCTTCAAAGAGGGGACTTACCGCCATAATTGTGGCGTGCAAGGACTGTTGCCTCCAGATCCCATGGTGGCTGGCCAGTAAGGAGGCTCACCGCTTTGCGGAAAACCGTGCAGTATCCGAATGGCCATGATCATTTGATGTTTGAAGGGGCTGCGTTATTGTTCCAAAGAGTCATCGCAGCCTCGGAACGCAAAGGACAACTGAAGCACACAGGTGAGTTTTAGTCAGTAAAAGTCTGGCCCTCCCTCTCGCTCCAATCAAAGTGGGGGAAGTTATTTGTGTGAAGTGGTTATATAAACACATGCATATTTTCCATTGTTATTATGTTTTTAAGAAAAATTACAAGTTACTGCATTATTTTGTAATCCTGATATAACATATACGGTATCTACAAGCTAATTACCAGTTCCTTTAAGCCTTTAAAAGCCACAGCAACGTTGCCAAAATCCCTAGCAGGCAATATTGCCGCGAACATAAAAAGAGTATCCAAGTATTAAGCCCAAACGTCAGTCGGTGAGCACATTTCAGCGCTCAAATAACTCTGTTCGGGAGGAATTTAGCAAATCTCCCTTCATAGGGATAATCTGGCGTCTAAAACGAGCGTGCACGGAGAAGTTATGGAAATGGAGTGCTCATCAAAAACTATGTTCTGTTAATTGTCGCTGTATTAAGTGACAGAGACAGTTTCAGTTTCATCTGACGATAACCACCGTGTACAAAAATATTATATGTTGAACAATTTTTATGTAAAATTATCGTCACATATTGGTGTTACACTTGTCTGCTTTGCTGGAGTCACCTCCATCCATAAAATCGTCAATCCATTTGTGGGGGAGTTTGTCAGAGCCACCTGCTCAGCCGTCAGGCAACGTGACAAGTAGACCAACGATTGACGACTTATTCAATAGTTTGAGATGTGGACTAGTTCATTTCCAATGTGAAACAAATAAGTAACGAATAAATTCCTTTGAAAAGATAAGTCAATAATTTATCAATCATAGTCCAAAAGTACAGATGAGATACTTACACCTTTTTTTTACAAAATACACTGTCACTCCACGGCACTGATTTGCCACCTCGATAAAGTCTGCCAAGGCATTGCATCTCCATCCTCCAAGGCTATCACAATACACTTCACATTATCACTCCGTTTTGTGCGTACTCCGTGTTTCCGACTCTACGGTTTCTGGGCTTAATTATAGTATTTGGTGGAATCGCATTAAACCCGTAACGTTTACGCTAAGAGTCAGTGTATGTTGTTACAAATTGTTCCACTGAACATCTGATTGGCTCGTTTGTTGCTCTGTTCACGTGTTCCTCCTTTGTTTCGTTTCTTTGTTTGGCGATTAATTGTCTCATTAGTTAAGTCTATGAAAGTTTTTTGAGAATCAAGCTGTGTATTGATGCCGGGTGGTCGAAAAGGAAAGTTTTAGTTTAGTTATGCAATTTTATTTTAGTTAAATGTTGTTAAAGTGACTGAAAACTTGAAAGGAAATTATTTATCTTGGTATAGTCATGTGAAAAGGAGAGATGAAATGCATATTACTAAAAGTGTTATGAGAATACATTTGGGTGGATGGAGAGAGACAGAGAGGCCAAAGAAACGATGGATGGATAGAGTGAGGAGAATTGTGAAAGAAAAAGGAGTTAGTTATAACGTGACGGGTCGGGGCCGACAGAATGGAAGAAAAACACGTCCCAAGTACTTAACACGGTACTTGGACGATGATGATGTGGTTGTATGTTGTTAGTGTTTCTTTAATTGATGTAGTGCTTGAGGAGGGGAAGATGGAGCTAAAGCTTTAGTTCCCGTGGGCTTTAAACAAAGTGACACGATTATCAAAAGGCCAATATTTTTGAGATCAAGCACTTTTGTCTTTGGTTGTAATCAACAAATAACTACTTCCGCTCTGAAAGTGCGCGAAAGGAAGTGTCAGAGTTTTATTGGCTAAAATCCACATGTGTTCATTCAGTTGCCCTTTGCCTCTTTCAAATAATCCCGCAGCTTTGGGAGACCGATCACAAGACGATTTATTAGGGCGTGTTTTGCCGCGGTCGTCCCGTCCGATTATGATTTAGGTATCTTCTAGGCTAGAGTCAATAAGCTCTTAATAAACTAGTGCGCTTCACCATCAACGACTGCATCACTGCTTAACATCAGGTGGGATCGCATTTTTATTATATCATTTTTTCTAAATGATATTCGCATTATACCATTAAAAAAAAGTTACCTATGAAGTTGACGTTTTAACACGGGTTACTTTGAACTGTGATATCGAAAGGAGATCGCATGAGGAGTTTTCTTAATAGCTGACGGACTGGCTCGATAATTGCATTTCTAGAATCAATAGGTTTGAAAATTTTATAGGAAAAAATAATTGTGTTGTTTTTTCAGTAATGAAGTGACTTTTGAAATGAAATGATATATTGTTGAAGTCGGAAGAAAAATATAGAAGTTATAATAACTTCTATATTTTTCTCGTCCTAATAGTTTTCTTCAAGTAAAGATCCCGAACCGAGACCTATTTGAGCTGAGCTGCGACAATATCTTTGGATTTCAGCACTATTACAGAAAATATAAAACCCAAATAAATTAACATTTGACTGATTTTTGTTTTCGAAAACGTACCTTTAATATTTGGGGATATCCGGAACAGAGTATAAAGTCTCACATACCTCCGTTAAAAAGGGAAATCCTTCGATTAGACAGGTGTTTTGTCTGATCTGAGCAACTGCCCGATAGATGATTTCGGGCTGTTGTGTATGTTCAATTCGCGCGGAAAACTCTAATTACGAGACGCAGGATTTCGAATTTTAGTTCATGTGAGGCATCATAGATGTCGCTACAAATATAAAGTGTATATAAACTTGTAATTCCAAGTTAATCCGTAGATATCACGCTTCGAAGGAAGCCGTTTTGGAAAACGCCAATTCTATTGATGGATGAAGGACCTTACATATCTTTGACGGGCCTGTTGGTCTAGTGGTTACTGGCCCTGACTGCCATTGCGGTGGTCACGGGTTCAATTCACACCCAGGACGAATGTTTGTGTGATGAGCACGATCATTTTTTCAGACACAGAACAAATGATCGTGCTCATCACACAACTGGTGTAATTTATCTATAATATGTATGTATTTAGAAATATATAAGTATGATCAGTTGTCCAGTACTCATAACACAAGCTCTGCTTAGCTTGGAACTAGATGGCGTTATGTGATAGTTGTGGAATATTATAATTATTATATTACATTTTATCCATGTCATCAATCTAATGCCCAACAAAACGATTGTTCCAACAATGAACCAAACACGAACAAATATCCAAAAAAAAACATATTTTCACAAACCGACACAATATTTAAACCTACCGTTTTCAAATATGAATATCTACTGTAAGTACCGCAATTACATCCATCTGAACAATTTCAGCTAAAAAGATTTAAAGCAGATTGCATTAATATTTTATCTCGTTCAATTACATGATACCAATCGCAGTCTACATTGAGAAAACAAATTGAAAACCGTTATTGTATAACGAGTGAGATTTTCTCCGTCTCTCGGAAATTCAATTGTTCAGGAATTGTTGTTACTACCCGGAGTAACTGAAGCTTACAGGTAGACGGAAGATTGAAGGAACCGATTGGATACTGAATTCTGAGTGAACCAATTCATAACCAGCTTTATAATGTGCTACTTCTCTTGGAGACGAAATGGGACGTATTATGTCATATTTGTTCGATTTTTTGTTCTCTTTCAAACAATTCTTAGCCATGGCAGATGTTCACCCTAACTGGTCCAGTCAATCATGCCGATATCTCTTTGAAGCAAGAAACTCTACGGTTAGGCCTACTGTTTACGGATGCGTAACTTTATATACGCGGTATCACTTCGGGCTGGTAGCCTTTTAACCCTGAAATTTTGACTGGATTTATTGCGATCGCTGAAAGGTGCTCTGAAGTGACGCCACTTGCACGTGGAGTTGAGCAGAAGCAAATAATGTATAATTATTAAACAAGGGCACGGACGTCATGTCCGTGGTTTAAACGTAAGGCAGGAGTGTGGTTTTAGTCAGTAAGAGTCTGACACTGCCCAGACTGGCTCGTCTGTGAGGCAGCCTGGGCGACCATGACGATTTCCCACTCCTGGCGAAAAAAAAACTTCATAGACGCATATTCGTCATTATACACTTAACGACACGACGTTGCCACTTTGTCGACGACAATTTCATAGTTTTGTATATAAGCTTCACGCAAGCTTACGCCAAGCGTATAATGACGAATACGCGTCTATGAAGCTACGCCTTCGTGGACAGTAGACCTTACTCTTTCATCATTTTGTAAATTTATTTTGCTGCTGGTTACTCTGTAACTTGTGTACTGTAATTCCTTTGCTACGCCGTAGCAGCATAGAAGGCTACGGCGTAGCACCTTCGTAGACCTGGGTAAGTAAATCAGATTTTTATGTTATTCTGTGAAAAATTAACAAGAGATGTGTGATAAGAGGTGCCTGTAATAGACGTGAACCCCTTAAAGACATAGATGAAATGTCTTAAGTACCTGTAATAAGTTAGATGGTAGAAATTGTTTATTTACTTACATATTTGATTCTTTAAGCACACAATAAACATACCGACTGAGCGAAGGTCCCCATGCTTTGAGAATTTTCTGCCAGTCAACCTTTGGATGATGCAGATCCAAATAGTGGTTGGTGTAATATCGCAAAATAAACACTTTCTTTAAATAGAAAGATGTACATATAAAGTATAAACATATTATTTTTATATATATAATAATCACTCTGTACGTCTGTTTGTCCCCTAAGTCCTCCTTGACCACATTTTTTTTCTTGTGGCACATCCTCCATTAAAGGTTCACCATCCCTGGCCAGAGGTCGTAGGTTTGGTGTGTGGGAACAGGACAAGTATTTGTGTGATGAGCACGATCATTTGTTCTGTGTCTGGGTGTAATTTATCTATAATATGTATGTATTTAAAAATATTTAAGTATGTTTAGTATATGTATTTATGTTATTTAGTACTCATAACACAAGCTCTGCTTAGCTTGGGATTAGACGGCGTTGTGTGAATATTGTATTATATTATGTTACATACAAACTTTTGCCTTTATAATATTAAGCTAATGATTTTTTTTATATGGGCAATCATATAATGATTTCTTCCGTTCTAGGGTGGAGTGGGAGGGTGTGTCGGACTTTTACTGACTAAAACCCACACCTATGTTCCTTCTTTGCCTTGCGTTCCAGGATCCCAGGTTTCTCTTTCGGAAGCCAACCCATGGCCCCAATAGGCTTCGGCCTTGCAAGGGCCTCCTGGATTTTACTTCACAATTTTTGTATTTATTAATTAAATTATATCCGGTAATGTTGTTTCCCATCCATAATACTTCTTCTTACAAACGAAGATGTTCCAACTTTGTATCGAAGTTAGCGAAGTTCGTCAAACTTGAAACTTTCGGTTACGGCGATAATTAACAGATAAAGCGGAAAATGGCGCTTATTAACAAAGTTTACTTGAATAATGTCTTTGCTAAAGTATTTATTGGGTTCTTTGGATATTTTTGACACAAACATTTCTTTATTTCTGATTATGGAAATTCACGAGTTATCTATACTAATATTATAAAGCTAAAGAGTTTGTGTGTTTGATGGTTGAACGCGGCCCGATTTGAAAAATTAATTCAATATTACATAGCTCATTTATCGAGGAAGATTATAAGCTATATATAGCATCACGCTATGATCGATAGAAGCGGAGTATCGATGAAAAATGTTGCTAAAACGGGGGAAAATTATTCCTTTTGAGAGCTTCCGTCGCGAGCGCTGCGTAAACGGTTAAAGTTACGGAAAAATTATGTACTGCAGAATTGTTTCCCTTTAAAAGTTCTAAAAAAAACCCGCAACAGCATGTATCTTTTAAGGTTAGCTCACTATAACCTTTTTTATCGTCATTAAATTTATCCTGAAATAATGCATTATTTGCGAAGGTGTTTTTATAAACACAATTTTAATTCAAGTATTTCATTTATTGCCTTTTACATCACTTGACTTTGACAAATATCTTCGGAGATATCATAGTAGTCACGACGTTATCGATGCGACTCTATTAGCAGGTGGACACACCGTACATTCTGACTATTTCTTTGCAGAATACTTTGTACGTGTGCCAAATAAAATATTTTTTCTTTCTTTTCTTTTCTTTCTTCCAGAAAGATAGCGAGCATGTGCTCAATCCGTAAAAATAGTCGTTTGGGAAAAGTTTTACAAGATGTCATTTTAATCATATGGGATGAATGCACTATCATTCATAGAGCTCTGTAGAGGCAGGACGTTTAGATACATAAGAAGCTGTAATAAAATCATTGGTGGAATCACTTTCAAGTTATGTGTGTGTACAATTGGTTCTGCACACGTATTTCTTGAATGACAGGTGAGATAGCATAGTGTCTACTTTACCTTACAAAGTCTGTCTCTGGATGGGTGATAGTGACCATCCTAACATACCGAGATTCGACAGTGCCTTGGAAAGCACGTGAAGCCGTTAGTCCCGGGTGTCATTTGTTGATCTTTGACAGTCGTTACAAGTAGTCAGAAACCAGTGAATGTGTTACCAGTCTTTAATATTAGTGTGATATTAACAATTTTGATTTCTATAATTAAAATTGTACTACAGTTATTTTCGATACTACTCCGATAAAATACACAAATTCCTACATAATCTACAAACTTTATAATCGCAGTATCGTTTTACAATTTCCATCAAGGCGTTTTCTGACGGTCAACCTTCGGATCAAAAAATAACTTCGATCCATACAAAATTAAACCCGATATAAAAACTTCCGTTCATCTAATCTTTATCTTTTGCTACAAAAAGGCGACCCTGGCCTGAATCTAGTCTAAGCTGTAAGCTGTATAGACACATACGAGTACATCTATGTATATAGATACCAGTAATTTACATAAACAGGTCAGGTCGGCTCATATGCAGCGCACATTAACATGGCTAATTCTATACAATCTGGTTTTAAGAACCCTCTTCAGACTTACTTAGCTTGCTTTTTGTATTCAGACCTGGTTTTTAGAGGTTTCATAAATATGCATGACAGTGCTGCAAGTGTCCAAGTTACTGGAAGCACTTCTTTATTTCAAGTTAATGTTAAAACATAATAAACTAGGTATGTTTGGGCCCAGGAGGTGGTCCAATCGCAGTGGCGTCCACGTCATTCGGCTGAGATGATGATTTGTAGTGGTATCAGTAGTTGAAAAAAGAACAAAAAATACACCATTTGCGTTGTGAATGATTATTTTTGACCGACTTCAAAATGAAAAAAAAAATGTGTTTGAGTTGAACTTTAGAGCGAAACTCTGACGATGAACTTTAAAGATATGGAACGGAATTCCTCATAGGATCTTAGTAAAACTGTTGTAATCGTATACCCGTGGAGAAAATGAAAATTAGCATAAACTCCCATTAAAATAGTTACAGCTGTTTCGGAGATTCATCGGAACGGACAAACAAAATTTATAAAAAAAAATACATTTTTGTTATTACTTATAACAAAAATGCATTTTTTTTATAAATTTTGTATTGCATTTAGTAAAAAAAATGTAATATACATTTAATAAACATTTAATAAAATATTTTGACATTACGAACAGACACTTCAATTCTATTTATATGTATATATATGTAGATATTTAAGTGTGTATGTACGTAGGTATGTTTGAGGTTTGATATCTCATTGACTCATCAGCGACTATCAGGCTATTAGCATTCAGGGGTTAATTAGTTCGGCTTGCCGAGAATCTAGACCGAAGTTTCCCCGGTACAGATAGGACATAATTATGTTACATCTAGAGTTGTGCCAGCCTCAAACTCTCGACTAATGTAAAGTAAGTTGTGTTGTGGAAACAAGTGGTTCTAGATCCGATTGGATTAGAATCGGGGCAGATCTTAAAACAAATCGGGATTTAGGGTTTTAAATTTTGACTGAATAAAACTAACCTATGCCCATTATTATATTATTATGTGTCAATATATCTCAGAACCGAAACCAACTCGCAGAGGCCCTTTGGACACTTTTAATGGAACGTGGTACCAACCGACGATTATCCTTATATGCGCTATGCTTGTGAACTCGAGGTCAACCCCCGGTTGGTGAAAAACTATTGCAACATATAGAAAACAAAGACAATAGGGCTATGGTTTTTGGAGTCTTAAGTGGACTAACCGGTCCACTTAATAATTACTTGCAACCCAGGATCTATGTTAAGCCCCTGCGATGTTATTAATATCCATCGATAAAAGGCAAGGGGTGACTTGATCTTATTATTATATTATTATCGTGTTAATTTTTGGTGATTATTATAATTTTCAATAAGTAATGAAAAAGTTTATTTGGAAAACTTAAGTTTACAGATTTCATAGAAAAAACGAAGATAGCGACCAGAGTAAAATACCGTTGTGCAGTTATCAATGCCAAATTAAAGACAAATACACTCAGGCATTGTTCCAGATTATTCTTAATTAATTAATTTTTCATCAAATTTATAGTTTTTTCGGGACATTTAGCAGACATTATTCACAAGGGGCACATCGGGACGCGTCCCCAGACCTCTGAAAATCGGGACGTCCCGCGAAAATCAGTACACCTGGGAGCACTAGTTCCAACCTAAGCAGACAATTTGTTAACTGCTAACTGATGGCCGCGACTTCGTCCGCATCAGTCTCGTAAAACAGCACAAGACTATTTGGTTACCACTCGAAGAAAGATATTTTGCGTTTTATTCAAATTTCAAAAATAAAATTAGCTTAAGTTTAACATCAGTTATGTTTCAGTAAAAGTCCCGTCAAAATCAACCCAGCGGGTTTGGAGATTAGCCGGAACAAACGTAAAGACGTGAAAAACAACGTGCATGCTGAGGTGATCACCCTTTCGGTGCGGGCACGCTCGGCGCACTTTGTACTTTTGTTATTTTTTCTTCGTGGTTAGAACCGTTATGCTGTGTCTGTCCCGAATAAAAGTATTTTTATTATATTCTTTATTTTATTCTAACTTTGTTTTATGCTATGTAAAGATAAAGAAGAAGCCGTCAAGCCGTAAAACATTAAGAAATTACAAAAGTCGCCCTTTCGCTTCACCCTAGAACGGGAAAAGTCATTTGATAATTTCCAATCTCAAAAAAAAGTATATATAGGTCTTAAACTGATAGCTATTAAAGAAAAGGTTTATCTTGGAATACCCTCGACGACTCTGGCCTAGAGCGGGAGAAGTCATCGAATGATTTTCCTCCTTAAAAACATATTAACAACTCAATACAAAATATTGAACCTTATCGAAATTTCTATCAATATTTTCCCCCGATCATCGCAAAATCAAGATTAAAAATTCATAATTCATCTGTTGCACTCTCACCTAGAGGCCTCGTCGACGGAGGTCGTTCGCTCAGGATTAAAATTCAGTGGCCTCCATTAGACTTCGCGTTTTGTTTGAGTGGGCATTAAACTGCCGCCATTTTTAAACCAACTTTTTCAGGGTTCCATACCTCAAAAGGAAAAAACGGAACCCTTATAGGATCACTTTGTTGTCCGTCTGTCTGTCAAGATCCTTTATCTCAGGCACGCATGGAGGTATCGACTTGAAATTAAAATCATATACTCAGGTCTACGGTTCCTTGAAACTGTGAAAAAATCAAACTTCTGAGTTAACGAAAAAAAAAATAAGGCCGTTTATGTCCCAAAAAACGTATATTTCGACACTCCCAAAGGAATCAAAATTCATAGAGTATTTCCCGTTGACCTAGAATCCTAAAATTTGGCATGGAGTAAGGTCTCATAGCATAATTATATGAAAAAATCTGAAAACTGTAAACTTGTAGTTACAAAATCGAAAAAAAAAATTCTGCGATTCAGAAAAATCTTCGTAATCAATTCGAGAATTGAACTGTTTTCTTAGGTAAGCTTGTACGGAACCCTCAGTGCGCGAGTCCGTCTCGCACTTTCCCGGGATTTTTTATTTACCGATTCGTCCCGTAAAGTTCCTTCGAGATTCCGATCAATCGCTGTGAACGTTGAAATGCGGTATTGAACGGTTTTTCATGTTTGGATCGGGCCTTTGTTTTGTTGTGGAAGTTTGGTCATTAAGCTCGATAATTGTCTAAGGGTCTAAAAGCTGAAATGAGTATCGTGCTGGCATTTATAGATATTTGACGGCTTACGGGCTCTAGACAATGAGGTGTGCAGGATTGTTTGAAAGAGTTACCTGGAAGAATGGTCCTGGGTCGCAAAGGGCAACTGAAGAAACACAGCTGGCTTTTAGTCAGTAAAAGTCTGATACGATTGTCAAACAGTATTGGTATACAGTATGGTAGGCAGCAGATAAATTGAATTAAAGTACATTATAAAATAAAATAAAATAGTCTTAATTTACTGAGCGTTTTTACGAACATATGGAATCTTAATGTTAGTATTTTTATCTCCATATCAAATAGACTTGAAAAATATAATATTAAAGATATGGATATTTTTCTTTTTTTTCTTTCTTTGATACCTCTTTAGGTTTTTGTCTTTTTTATATATTTTTTTGATGTTGTTGTTATTCTTTACGCTTGCTATTTTTTCTTAAAAGTTTGGTCTCCTCTAATGAAGTACTTTAACCTTTCCTAATTTCTGAGCCGTGGGAACCCGAAAAATAAACAATGAACGGTTTTTCATTACTAGAAAATGTAAAGGGTCACGATAGGTCGATGTCGATTCAAGACAGTTTTATGTCTTAATTTCCGTTTTTGAAATTAAGAATGTCAATAAAAGTAGGAGGATTAATGACTGCTATTCAAGGTGTTTACCTTGGTAAAGAAAGAAAACTTGTTTATTTAGCATAAAATGAACAAATAAGATTGGGAAACTTGAATTAAACATAAAAAATAAAATAAAACCAACAATATTGTGTCGTGAGGCTGCACCAAATAGGTCCAGTTCAGTATAATGGCAGTACGTAGCAGTTGTCCAACGAGCCTGAGTCGTCAACGGCGCGTAGTGTTCCACGCGCGCCTCAAAGAGATGACAGCAAAACCGTAGAGACGTGGCCTGCTGGGGCCATGGGTTGACTTCCTAAAGAGAAACCCATTGTCCGAGGATGCAAAGGACAACTGAAGGAACATTGGTGTGGTTTTAGTCAGTTAAAGTGTGACACACCATCTCGCTCCGCCCTAGAGCGCGAAAAGACATAAGATGATTTCTCACCTTAAAAAAAAATCTGTATCTAGTTAGGCTAGAACCCGACCCTTCTATAGTTGGAAAAAGGCTGGGAAAACGATGACAATGAATATTGTCTTAAGAGCCTTAACTTTAAAAAAGTACCTACTTGTCGGCGATTATAACAATTGAGCGATAATAAGATACTCAATTGATTCCATAGTACCGGCGTGGGGGGAAACGCTGTGACATTGTACACGAGTCACGTGAGCGGAATCGTTTGGAGAGGCGACGCGGACGGTTACTTTTTGAATTTAGTAGTACGTTAAAGGACAATCTAAGGCAATCTGTTTGGGCATTCGGACGTCGCATCTCGACGGGATCGCTGGTTCAATCGGCTGACGGTACACCTAAGAGCCTGTGCACACCACGTCTTTTAAACGCGCCGTTGACGCGCGTTTTAGAGACGTGCGTCGACAGCGCGCTTTTATCCTATTAAGGGCACACCACGTTTTTTAAATGCGCCGTTTACGCGCGTTTTAGAAACGTGCGTCGACGGCACGCTTTTATCCTATTATAGGTCTACAGGCTGCATCTGACTCGCGTCTGTATCGCGTCTGTATCGCTACAAACGCGCGTCAACGGCGCATTTAAAAAACGTGGTGCTCACAAGCCCTTAAGGTCTACAGGTTGCGTCTGACTCGCGTGCAAATCGCGTCTGTATTGCTACAAACGCGCGTCAACGGCACGTTTAAAAAACATGGTGTGCACATGCCCTAAGTCTTTTAATTCTACGCCATGAACACGCTACCAGAAAACCATACCGATGACGGTAGTGCCGTGCCACCAATTTATCGCTGACGTGTTCATATTCAAGTCTTTGTTTTGATAGGTTAGTTGTTACAAACAATATAATATTATCTAAATCTACGTATATTTATGTATGTAAATAATGTTGTTAGTAGTTACATCTATCTTCAAAGTGCTATTTACGATACCAAAATTAACAGAACTGCTTTGAGCGATATAAATTCCATTCCTGAGATACTCAGACGAGATTTAAATAATTTGACGTGTTAAAGGTATATATGAGAAGTTTCTATATTATGTGGTATATAGTGGAAAGCTCTTTGGATGTACTTTGTGTGGGTAACGGATTTATTCAATCTTGTACTTATCTTTAGTATGGTTGCCGAACATGATCCATTGTCTTATGTCGTTGATGTTTTTTTTAAGATGGGAAATCATTCAATGTCTTCTCTCGTTCTAGGGGAAGCGGGAGGGTGTGTCAGACTTTTACTGACTAAAACCACACCTATGTTTCTTCTTTACCCTTTGTGTTCCTAGACCACTGGTTTTGGAAGTAAACCCATGGCGTCGTTGATTTTGTAAAACACATAATTTTTTTTTTGTTTATTAGGATTTATAAAAAAATACATGCCTTTGGGCTTATATATTTTATTCTTTCACACGGCTAAAGCCGCTGGTAGAAGCTAGTATGAACATAATACGGTTTAACTGATTGATGATAGTGTAATAGGTACTTCCTGTTTCCGAATAAGTCCGCGAAAGCAAAAAACTGAGGGTTTTTAGTAAACTCAAGCTTACAGATCATTATAATTTGTATTTACAAAAACAGACTGTATTAGGTTCAACTATGAATTTGGTTTGAGAAGTGCTGTCACTGAATCGGCTTAACAACTAGTGTAAAAAACACTTAAGGTATCAAAATAACACACAGGTTACACTTTATAAACTAATAATTTATTTTCCAAAATTCACACAAAATTATTATCAATGTCCTCTTTGACAAACACAGCCGTCTTACTTGATCGTCCTCGTCAGAATCCCACTACCAAAGAGCATAGTAAATATATAGATTACTTACTGACTCAACTCGCCTACCCTCCATTTGTCAATTGTTCTACCAACTCGGCGCCATTCGTCAACCGTTATCGGCTGTGACGTCATTTGACATTCCAATAATTTATTTTGTAATTAATTTCAAACCTTTTAAATATCATTTGATTAAAAAAAAAGCTTAACGGTTGTATCACTACTTACCATTAGGTGCGCAATCAAGCTCTAGTTTATAATTATGAATAAAAAAAAAACGATTTCTTTACCGGTCCACTCAAATCTGTGAGGTTCTTTCCTAGAAAAGACCATCTCGGACACCAATCTGCACGGTTCTCGCATGATTTGACTAACACATGTTTGCTGTACAGACTTTACAAAGAGACTGACTTTGTAACTGTGTTTCTTCTTAGGATAGTCAGCTACAAAACACCGGCCTCATCTAGATTAAATTGACGAAAAAATTAACGAGTTAAAGCAAAAGTAATTATCATTTGATTTTATGTTCAAGGCATTATTAAATGAAAACCTAACACTCGCTCTCTCATTCTCTTTCTGTTGTCTCTAATTACGGTATTCCAAAGGTCTACTGTAACTCTCTTATTGCTTCGATTTATCAACACCTATATAGACAAACTAATTAATTTATTTTCCACTTCAAATCAAAAATCGAGTAACAATAGAACAGATACAGCTCCAATAATTTCCTTCGATCATTTGAATTTGTCCATTTGAAATTTCTTTCTATTTTCAAAATGAAATGCGGGCTCGAAAACCTATCAATATCAAATGAAAACTTTTGACAAGGGACAACGATAACGCTAAAAGTTATGCCTTTGCTGTACCAATTTTAATATTGATAGCAGATATATATTTTCGTGCCGAAAATCATATTTGGAAATAGGGCAAAAGCAAGTGGACTGAAAGGTTCCGTACGAATGAAGCGATATGAATTATCTTTTTATTATTTGTCATTTTTACCACGGGTTTTGTGGGTTTTTTTTTTTTCGGTGTTAAAATCATCTTATGACATCCCCCGCCCTTGGGCGGGGCGGGAGATAGTGTCAGACTTTTACTGACTAAAAACCCACTCCTGTTCCTTCGTTGCCTTCCGCACCAGGGCCGAGTCTTCCTTTCAGAATCAGACCCTTGGCCCCAGTAGGCTTCGACCCTGCTAGGCCCCTACAGTTGCTGACATCTCCTTGAGGTGCGCGTGGAACAGCACACGCCGTCGACGACTTGGGCTCGGTCTGGACGGTTACCGGACGGTCGGAAGGCGAGCCACCCATTGCTCGTCGTCCGCAAGTCTGCGCCTACGATGGCCGGAAATCGGGATCGGAATCCCGGCGGCGATTGGGCCGTGAGGACCGTTGCCTCACGCGATTGGCCGCCTCCTTTGCTAGCATTACTGCTTCGCAGAAGGAGGCGACCGCCTGCCACTCCTCCTCGCTCCGGACCATGGCCCGTACCAAGGCCCGGCGCGAGAGATCGCCGCCGCCAATCGCCCCCACGAGGACACGGCGTTGCTCTGCCCAAGCGGGGCACACCTCCACCGTGTGCTCCACCGTGTCCTCCGGGCGGTCCACACAATGGTGGCACCCGGGCGTTTCTTCCGCACGAATCCGGTGCAGGAACCTCCCGAACTTACCATGTCCGGTGAGGACCTGCGTCATGCGGAAGGTAAGGACGCCGTGTTGCCTTTCCAGCCACTCCTCAAAGAGGGGACTTATCGCCATAATTATGGCGTGCCCAGCACTAGGTTGCGATAGTCGCTGTCGCCATTCCGCCATGAGACCTCGCCGGAGCTCTGCCCGCCATGCCGCGACTTGTCGCGGCAGCGGAGTTTCACCCCGACGTTGCATCTCCACGCGCAGATCGTGCATGCGTGCAAGGCCTGCTGCCACCAGGTCCCATGGTGGCTGGCCAGCAAGGAGGCTCGCCGCTTTGCGGGAAACCGTGCGGTATCCCCTCACCATCCGTACGGGTTTTGTGGGTTTGAAAATGGAAAATTATTCTATGTCCTAATCCTGATAATGGTCTATCTGTGTGTCCAATTTCATTCAAATCCGTTCAGATGTTAGGTCGTGGTTATTTAACAAGCATCCGAACAATCAGATGTACCTACAGACTTTTACTTTTATCAAAGTATATTTAAAGGTTAAAATTATCCCAAGGGAATATATACCCGAAATATAATCTTATGTTCTTTTTTTTCTATACCGTAGGCGAAGGCTTGCGGATGGCTAGCAATAGCTCGCTGTCCGACCGTCCAGTAACCGTCCGAACCGAGCCCAAGTCGACGATGGCGCGTATTATTCCACGCACGCCTCAAGGAGATGTCAGCAGACCGTAGAGGCCCCGCAGGGTCGAAGCCTACTGGGGCCACGGGCAGAGTGTGCCTGTGAAAGTGAAACCCGGGGCCCACGAACCCAGGCAAAGAAGGAACAGGAGTGGGTTTTTAGTCAGTAAAAGTCTGACACTATCTCCCGCTCCGCCCAAGAACGGGGGTTGTCATTAGATGATTTTCCCACCCGAAAAAAAAAAAACCACGCCACCGATTCCTTTGTTCTGACCACGTGAATGAGCGTTGAGATGACGTCAAAACAAAGGAATCGGAGGCGTGGCCTACTCGAGGCGTTCGACGCGAACGAAACAATCGTAACTTGGCTAATTGGGCTGATGACTTCTATTTGTCTCTTAAACTCGTCGTTGGTGTTCCAGCGGCTAAATACGTTTGTCGCTCTATAAGCGTCCTTGGCGTTGAAAGGTTAATTATAATTGGATTTAGATATCATTCTCTTCTTTTCGGGTATGGATATTTTTAGATTTTTTTTCTATATCAAATAAAAATAAAAGAGCCACTCCATGATCTGAATGGTTACAAGTGTTTTATTTGACAATACTTCTTCCCCATTACCGTTTTTATAAAGAGGAATCGAAAAGGTTTTCCTCGTTATATTTAATGAAATGAAAACAAAGCTTTAATAAAAGATCCTTTCACTCTGAGACTGTAATTCGATTCTATCAGTAATGAAGGTGAGATTTAGTTGACGAATTTGTTTAGTCTGCATTCTTAATACTACTGGAATCATAGATCGATTTTGTTAATGTTATTGGCATAGGGCATATGCCATGCAGTCATGTTTTGTCTTGGCCTCGCCAACGAGCCAGACTGGGCTGTCTCAGCCAAGATGACAATGCCAACTTCAAATGTATGGGAATGACATTATCTTAAGGTTAAGTTACGTATAGATAGCGGCATCAATCTTGAGCGCTCGGCGAAAGAGCGGGGATCGTTTTGCGCATCGTACAATATCGGCGAGCCAATCACTTTACAAGCATCTCTCTTCGTGCGACTAAAGAGACCCGATATTTCACTCCTGCGTGCTTCTACGCAAATAGAACTGTAGAAGTCAGCGCTCAAGATCCGTGCCGGTATCTATAGTCAGAACAAAGGAATCGGAGGTAACGCCTCCGACTGTAGAAAGAGATTCGGAACGAAACGGTCGTAACTTGGCTAGGCCTGCTGCTATCCTTGATGTTGTTCTGACTTTGTGAGAGATCTTAAATAGCATTAAAATAATTTGGCATTAACAACTTTTTATATTCTGAACATTAAATTTTTATTATATAAGGTTAATGTTTTAAATTTTACGATTTGGGTAGACACATCATTATCATCATCATCATTATCATTTCAGCTAAAAGACGTCCATTGCTGGACATAGGCCTCCACCAAGTGTCGCCACAATGAACGGTCCCGTGCGTCTCGCATCCATCGGACTCCTGCAACCGTTACCAAGTCGTCGGTCCACCTTGTAGGAGGCCTTCCAACGCTACGTCTTCCGGTACGTGGTCACCATTCCAGAACCTTTCGGCCCCAACTTTGGGTAGACTAGTTGCTATAAACTAGGCGGTGTGAGCTGTCCTTAGCTTTTATGAATCTATATTTATTCATTTTACTATTTATGTACCAACAGAAAACTGAAAAAGTTTTTCAGTGTTCTGTTGATTAATTCTTTGGAAATTTCTTCCAGCAGACCTGAGAAAGGAGAAATCAAAAGAAATGAAGACAATAGTGTGCAGGAAGCAAGAGAAGAATGAGTGAAGTCTTAATCTAAAGTATCAAATAACACAAATGTAATTAAATATAAAAAAAAGTTATAAATACCTTCTACTATTTAATAGAATAGATCTGATGATATTCAGACTTCGGAATTGGGTAGTTATTCTTTTTATTATACTTGCATCGAAATGTTGATATTAATATGGATCTTCCGGGATTTCTAATGAAAACTCCCTTGTGGCCAACAATATTACAAGTAAATAATAATAATAATAAAAAAACTTTTTACAAAAAAAAATAACCGACTTCACTAAAAAAACACTAAAAGGATCAAAATAACTTTAATTTCGGAAGTCGGTGTTTCTCGGTATTATTTTTTTCTTATTTAACACCGAAAAAAAACGCTAGTCGTAAATTCTGACACACTCTCTCGCTCCACGAAGAGCGGAAGAAGATATTTGATATATTTCCACTTCAAAAACAGCCTGTAGCAGTACTTATAATCTGGCGCATACACATGCTTCCTCTGGCACAGGGCTAATAGCCTTGTGGATTGCCGCCGGCATTATAATCTCTGATATACGTTACATTATCTATATGCATTTATCTCTTAGCGGTATCTAATTGGGGCGCCACGGTCACAGCATTGGTTTACAGTCAGAACAGGGTGTAGTAGGAGATTTTGATCTGTATTTAACAGAGTTTTAAAATAACACGCCTTCCCACTCCACCCTAGAGCGCCATAAGCCTTAAGGGCCTATTACACTACACTATATTCAGCACACGATATTCAGATATCTTATTTTTTGTTCCGAGTAAGACCGGTCTAACCCTTATACACTACGCGACATCGACTAATACTGTCTGAATATCGAGTAGTGTAATAGGCCCTATATTTTTCTCAACTCAAAAAAGAGATGTTCAGCTCATATAACTTACCTACGACTAGCACCACCTTATATTCATAAAACATTAATAAAAACCCTAAGCAATAACGGAGTGAACCAGCCATTTTTATTTACTTACACTAAGAAATTCTTAAAGTAACAAAATTACACTACACGATATTCAGCACACGATATTCAGACTTATTTTGATCTTATTTTTTGTTCCGAGTAAGACAGGTCTAACCCCTATTACACTACGCGACATCGACTAATACTGTCTGAATATCGAGTAGTGTAATAGGCTCTATATTTTTCTCACCTCAAAAAAGAGATGTTCAGCTCATATAACTTACCTACGATTAGCACCACCTTATATTCATAAAACATTAATAAAAGTTACAATGGGTAAATACCCTAAGCAATAACGGAGTGAACCAGCCATTTTTATTTACTTACACTAAGAAATTCTTAAAGTAACAAAAGAAATGTCGGAACGTAAGCATATTTAATCTCATCATTCACTAAACACACGAATAAAGAAGAAATATCTCGAAATGAAGCAGAGATTATCCTTCAAGGGGAAAGAAATTTACCTCTTTGTAACTGTATAATGTGAATAAACAAAGGTTACGTATTTTCCTTCGTAAATTACCTACATTCAATTTGCTTTGAGAATTTAGCTGTCATCTTCCGTTGTGATTTGAAAGAATTTTTCTTTTTTATTTGCCACTGAAATCAAATTTCGGCTAAAATTAATTTATTGGCACTTAGTTTTTTTTTTCCGGAAAATTGTGTTAATTTCAAGACAATTATTTTGGTGTTTTTGACCTTTACTTGATGATTATAAATAGAAGAACAAGGAAATTATCGGTTGTGTTGTTTAGGTGAATATTCCAGGGTAAGGCTCGCCGTCCGGCCGTCCGGTAACCATCCGGACGAACCCGAGTCCTCGAAGGTGTTCCACGCGCGCTTCAAAGTGATGTCAGCAAACCGTAGTGGCTCAGCAGGGCTGAAGTCTAAACCCGGGGCCCTAGAACACAAGGCAAAGAAGTAACATAGGAGTGAGTTTTACTCGTCAGTAAAAGTCTGACACACCGTCCCGCTTCGCCTTAGAGCGGGAGAAGCCAATGGATGACTATCCACCTTAAAAAAAAGAGTAACTCGAGAAATTCTTCGAAATTTATTTACAATTTGTTGCTCGGGTACTAAAAGTATTTATTTATGCATACACAAACACTTGAAAATGTAATGAACAAAATACAGATTGAAGAGCACAAAGGTACTGCTGTGTATATGTGCGGTAAGGACATGTATGTATTTAGACAACTGTACTCATTAAAACCATCATCATCGTCTTTCGACTGAAATGATGATGATGATGATGACTACGTAAATGTAAATTAAAGATCTGAAACTATTTGCCAGCAGCGGTCTTCCCATACGAATATAAATTAGATGTCTTCAAGGCTAGAGTGAATAGGCTCTCTTCACCATCAACGATTGCATCACTACTTACCAACAGGTGGGATCGCAATCAAGCACTAGTTTATAACAATTAAAAAAATACCGGGTAAGTGCGAGTCGGACTCGCGCACTGAGGGTTCCGTACAAACTTATCTTTGAAAACAGTTCAATTCCCGAATTAAGTTACAAAAGATTTTTCCGAATCGCAAAAAAAAATCACAGCTTCAAGGGACCTCTGTCCTGAGTATATGGTTTTAATTTCAACTCGATACCACCACGAGTTCCCGAGATAAAGGGTTTTGACAGCCAAACAGACAGACGGACAACAAAGTGATCCTATTAGGGTTTTTTTTAAGGTGGGAAAATCATCTAATGACAAATCCCGCTCTTGAGGTACGGAATCCTTAAAAATGGTTTCTGCGATGCGCCGTCGTATAGCATCGCATAGAAATTTTGTTTGAGAACCTTTATTTACTAGAGTCGACGTCGAAAAAAATCACTCCATCAATATCAACTCCCATTCCTCAACAAACTACTTCCTTAATTACAAGTTTCCTTCACTGTTTACAGCCTGTAAGTGTTGTTTTAACGTCTGCGGCAATTTGGAGGCGGATTACATCGGGATCGCATCGAATAAGTCCCGGCTGCTATGACCGAGGGCCATAATTCCCCGCATTGCAGACAGTGCTGCAACAACCATGTAGTGAGCACCAGTTTTAAGTTATGAGCTTTTGAATTTGTTCATTTTATGGAAGTCTTTTTTTTTTTCTTTATTAAACCCCGAGCGAACGTGTTCGCTCTCTGATTGTCATTCTATTGTGTCTCTAATTACGGTATTCGAAAGGTTAAATGACATGAACTAGTGCTTTACTGTAATCCCACCTGATGGTAAGCAGCGATCGTTGGCAACGATCACGAACAGACATTTCACATAGATGCCAAATGACAAGTGACTGGCAGACACGACATTTCAAAACGTTTAACTTTTTCTAGGGCTTTATATATTTTGCACGTGTTATTGGCAAAATTTTTGTGTCTTTCCCACAAATGTCATTAATGAAGAGTTGAAGTTGACTTTATATGCCATATAATTACATATTGTTATGTATACACATATTTACGGCTAAGTAATGCGTAACATAATACAGTAACTGTCAACGAAAATACAGTAAGTGAGGTATAATAAGCATCAAACTTTACGTAAGTACATGGTTGACATCCCACCTATACGCACAAAACGGTTTGAGAACACATTCATTGTGCGTACAGCTAAGAAGTGGAATTCCCTGCCGGAGTCTATATTGCCGGATGGCTACAACCCGGGAATCTTTAAGTCAAGAGTGAATAGGTTAGTTCTGGGTAAGCACGCTCTATCATTGACCGCATCGTCGCTTTCCATCAGGTGAGATAGCGGTCAAGTACAGTCAGGGGTCAAAAGTGCAGTTGCACTCTACCATTGAAAAAGTGTATAAAATTTATTTGTAGTAGAAGTTTCAGAGTCCATAACTAGGTAAATCAATACTATGGATTCTATGTTACAAATCAAATTAGGCATGAACCATTCACCCTCTTCTACAAAGACATTTCAGACCCTTTAGCAGTGATGGAGTGCAACTGCACTTTTGACCCCTGACTGTGCCTATCAATAATAAAAAGTGCACTACTCGCTAAGTAATACCTCACGCCTCACACTCGCTGTCACATGAATGACACTCAGTAACGATCCACGAATACCGAGAATACAAACTGTCCATTTTTTGAGTTCCGTACCCAAAAGGTAAAACGGGATCCTATTGCTAAACTCCGCTATCCGTCCGTTTGTCTGTCGGTCCGTCTGTCACCAGGCTGTATCTCATGAACCATGATAGTTAGATTGTTGAAATTTTCACGGTTGATGTATTTTTGTTGCCGTTATAACACACGAGTCGGAAACGCGCACCGAGGGTTCCGTATAAACTTACCTAGGAAAACAAACGAAATACGTTATTTGCAACATTTTTGTTCGTTAACTCAGAGGTTTGATATTTTTCACAGCTTCAAGAGACCGTAGACTTGAGCATATGGCTTCAATTTCAATTCGATACCTCCACGAGTTCCCGAGATGAAGGGTCTTGACAGATATCTGTCGTCTGTGTATACAGACGGGCAGATAGAGCGACAGACGGACGGACAACAAAGTGATCCTATAAGGGTTTCGTTTTTCCCTTTTGAAGTACGGAACCCTAAAAATACTACAAAACTGAACAAAATAAATATTTAAGGTGACTCCCATAGAAAGAACGTGATTTTCTTATCATTTTTTGCTACGGACGGTATGGGACCCTTCATGTGCGAGTCCCACTCGCACTTTGCCGGTTTTTTATTTAAATCGCTGCCACTTATGACATGTACCACGGCCTGTAGGACCGAGCGGCGCTGGTTTGATTACCGTTTTCCGTGCACCACGATCGACTGTTGTAATTTGCTTGCTATCATAAAACCAAACGCCCTTATTTGCTACACGCCAATATATTATTATTTGTGTACCGGTTTTATAGCCATTGCCTATAAATTGTGGGAAACGCCACGGAAAATGAATAGCTCAGCCGCTTCAAGCGATGTTTAATGCTGGAAGATGAATAACATGATTTTTATAGACTGCTAGCTTCTACACTGGGCTTCGTCGAACACGGAAAAGTCGTAATTTATTTCGAGGAAACGTAGTCCCGGGATAAAATGTATCTTTTGTCCCTCTCTAAGGCTTCTTCTGTATTTTGACAATTCGTGTACAATGGCGAGCTTAACTCAATTTGTTTTTTTAGGGTTCCGTAATTCAAAAGGAAATATTCTACCATAAAAATTTATGAAAGAAAACGAACGAAACTAAAATACTAAAATCATGACTAAAAAATAGCAGGTGTGAGGTAAGAGAGTAAAAAGAATAGGTCGTTGACTATTTCAACGACCTATTCTCAGATCTACCAAATATAAATAATAGAAATTCATTAAAATCGGTTAAGCTGTTTCGGAGGAGTTCGTTAAGAAACAATTTGACACAAGATTTTTATATATTAGAAGCTGTATTTCTACAGTATGCCATGTTCGATAAATAATAAACGTTTTTGCCAGCGATTTTTATTACAGTTCTGCTCTCACGGATATTATTATCCTTAGAACAATTTCTATCAAAAATGGTCGTAACATCGGTGACACATCATCGCGTCGCGCCTGTCTGTGCACGACTTAAGGAGCTTTCAGCAGTAGTAAACTTGTCGGGATTATCTCCGAACTACTAGACCGACATTAATACGATTAACATGTTGCCTTCCAGAATTTATATTAAACATCTTTCAGTAAGTGAGCTTATAAATATATTGAAACAAACGACCAGTCCCAGCTACACACGGATGTTGCAAATCTTTGAAACTCTCGGCTTTTCCTCACTATATTATGAATGTATTATACATTTGCCAGTAAGGCCGCTATCCCACTGGCGTTTTACAAGCGTTGGCGCTTCTCCAACGTCTGTGCAGCGCCAACGTCGTGCAGATACGACGTTAACGTCGCGGGTTTCTAGCGTTAAGCGCCAATGTTGAGCACTCGCGACGTTAACGTCGCGTCTGCGCAACGTTGGTGCTGCGCAGACGTTGGAGAAGCGCCAACGCTCGTAAAACGCCAGTGGGATAGCGGCCTAAAACACAAAGTCGGTGCCCTGAAACACATGACGAGATCGCAGCAGACCAAGAAGATATTGGGATGACATATATGTTTTCCTTAGGAATTGGCTAGAAGTGGCCCAGAGCCGGGAACAATGGAATGAATGGAGAGAGTCCTTTGCCTAGCAGTGAGACAGTATAGGCTAGATATAATAATAATAATATATATTTAAATCTGTCTTATGAATCACTCTGTCCATTGAAGAAAACCGCATTTAAATCCGTTCAGTGGTTTTGAGTTTATTGCGAATAAATAGACCGACGCGGTGGGGGATTTAGTTTTTTTTTTTTAAATTGATATATACCGGTGCTTGACTTCGATCCCACCTGATGGTAAGCAGTGATGCAATCATTGACAGTGAGGCGCACTAGTTTATTAAGAGCCTATTCACTCTAGCCTTGAAGGCACCTAAATTATAGTTGGACGGGAAGACCGCAGCAGGAAAATTGTTCCAGTCCTTCGATGTACGCGGTATAAACGACGAAGCGAAACGTTTAGTCCGGACCGTTGAAGTTTCAACAACGTAAGGGGATACTCGCCGTACGATTGATAGATTTATGACAATGAAAAATTAACGAAAGAATGTTTATTTTTATTTTGGTATAATATTGATACAGCCAGTACGCTATTCGTCCGAATAACCTGTTCTTATTGTTAATAAATCGAAGGTAGCTCAAATTCGAGATAGGTACTAAAAATATATCAACGTAAGCTGAACTCAGTCCCATGTTGCCAATTTATTGTCACAGCCAGACATAAAATCTGTTGATCTAGATTCTGCCATTCGTAACGTTTTCAAATGTATTTTTGTTGGGGCTACGATATTTTAAAAGGTTTAAAAGGGTCGCCTGTTGCTTTGTTTTTTAATTTAAATAATTTATGTACACGCGGGTTTTTTGCAAAAACAGCGATATGACGAATTTATGGAATGTTATTTTTTTTGGGGCTCCGAAAGGAAAGGACTGGCCGCTATAAAACTCCTTGTTTAGGATTTTTTTTGTGTGGCAACATCAAGAAGATAAAGGAAAGAATAGATTACGAAAATATTGTCCTTATCGTTGTGTGTCTGAAGAGTAAACGTTTATTCTCCTAGATAAATATATCTTAGAGCCGAATGAAATAACAAGGTTCTTTTCAAAAAATATTGGATAGAAGTTGTTCTTAGTAAAGATAAAATAATAATAAGAAAATATGGCGAGCATTGTTCAATAATATCAGGTAATAAAGTATTTTTTTGTTTGGGTGCTTACCGGAGGGATTATCCCTCAATGGCCTAAGACAGATTATGATATGTGTGGACGAGGGCCCACCAGTGGGACATAATGGGCTAGTTAGATTGTTTTGGGGAAAAGTATTATTTTTTAACAATTATTTAGTCTGAAATACAATTTCGTTTCGGTTAATCCTGTTTTGTTTGCTGGTACAGCTGTACACACTGTGACTGTATCAATATTTTCTTATTTTTATTATGCTAAAGCTTTTATTAAATCGTATTGTTTAGATATATTTTTACTTCAAATAGATGAAACCATTGAGTTCATAAACGCGGGTAATCTAAGAGACTATAATTATTTATATCATATTTTTTAATTAGATGGACAATAATGTAAGTACTCGTAATATAAACTATGACAATGGTTTAATGACAGCGGGGCATTTTTTATCGACAGCTGGGCATTATCCTCTTTTTTTTTTTGTTGAGAAATTATCCAATGACATCTTTCGCTCTAGGGCGGAGAGTGACGCCGTGTTAGACTTTTACTGACTAAAACCCACTCCTATGTTCCTTCTTTACCTTCATTTCGGGACACCGGGGTTCTCTTTTCGGATAACCCATGGTCCCAGTAGGGTCTAAGCCTACGGCTCCTACGGTTTTGCTGACATTAGATGAAGCCATTGGGAGCATAAACGCGGGTAATCTAAGAGACTATACCATAATTTTTAATTCGATGGACTAAAGTGACAGCTGACAATGGCTTAATAACACCCCATTGTTCAATGACAGCTGGGCATTGTCCACTGCTGTCAGTTTAGTCCATCTAATTAATAACCGAATATAGTTTATAATGTCAAACGATTGAGGATTAAGAGATCTTTTTGAGTGCTGATGTTTATTTAGTGGCCGATGGTATCTACATCCTTTACAAAAATGGTGAATGATGTTCCTGCAGTTGGACTAACATTCAAAATTAATTATACGTCAATGTCTCCATTATATTCATCATCATCATCATCATCACTTCAGCCGAAAGACGTCCACTACTGGACATAGGCCTCCCCCAAGTGTCGCCACAATGAACGGTCCTGTGCGTCTCGCATCCATCGGACTCCCGCAACCGTTACTAAGTCATCGCTCCACCTTGTAGGAGGCCTTCCAACGCTACGTCTTCCGGTACGTGGTCGCCATTCCAGAACCTTTCGGCTCCAACGGCCATTCGTTCTGCGAGCAATGTGCCCTGCCCACTGCCACTTAAGTTTGGCGATTCCATTATATTGCAAACATATATATTGTAGAATACGTGTAAATTTATTTTTTTCAGAAGAATAACGAATGTCGTAGGTTAATACGGGTTATTTAAACAGCAATATCCCAAGAACTGTACGTAACAGATTTAATATGTGAACCAAGTTGGATCCAGCGAATTATATGACTGGTAAATTTCTAGCTCCCCTTTTTTTTGTCGTTCAGTTTTAATAACGTCTACAAAAAATTATTTAATAAAAATCTTTTAGGGATGAATTTTCAAATTATCATTGAAATATCACACAATTATGAAATTATGATTTTGAATCTATCACACAATGGCTGGTTTGAAGTGGCTCGAGAAAAGATTACATGGAAGAAGTTGGGCAGGCCTTTGCCCAGCAGTGGGAAAGTATTGGGTAAGACAAAATAATGTAGATTGATTATTTTTATTTGATTTTACCTCTTGTTTATAGGAGAGAGATTTATTTTTATATTATCTGTTTGAACTTAAGTAGATACGAAAAATAGAAATCCAGAACTTCTCGATATTAAATTTTAACTCCTACATTCAACAATGTTTTCATTTTGTTTTCCATCATTTTAATTTTATTACAGTATCATCATCATCATTTCAGCCGAAATACGTACACTGTTGGACAGAGGCCTCCCCCAAGTATCGTCACAACGTACGGTCCTATGCACACTAGGTATTCAAATTAAGGTACGAAAACCTGGTACATATCTGTCTGCCCATATTATATGCCATGAGACTATTGTGGATGAGTGCGTCTTTGTTCCCAACCTCCAGATTGGATTTGAATCCTCTTGGATTAAACGATATAGAGGTGTTGCTCCAATATTGGCTCAAAGTTTGTACGGCTTATGCCTGTTTCTGTTTGGGTTCAACGAATCGTAGGCACGGTGAGGTGATGAATATGGAATTCTTGTTTTGACCCTAAAATTGGGTGTGTCGTATGTATGCTAAGGAAATTGTTCTGTGGAAATATTTATAATATTCTGACCCGAATTTGAATTGATCTGGACAGCACACATGATTCGTTGTAAGGCCAAGAAATGGAGCAAGCAGCTAACCCTATGATACCAAAGAGATGGCGTTAGAATTCGAAGTCGCCCAATAAGAAGATGGGATTGCTGAGAAACACACGAAATATATGTACCAAAACAGTCAAATTGACGTTGTGTTGTAATGAAACAACCGGCTGGATTTCGTTCATAGTGGTAAATCTCAGCGGAGATTAGCCAAGTATGGAGGAAATGTTCGCTCGTCGCTAGTGTAAAGTGTAAGTACGTGTGAATTAAACGATCGGTCGCTTAGTACTGGTTTATTCCGGATATAGGGTGAGCGTGGGGTCGCAGCCTGCACGTACTTAACTATACATATACGTGTTTTTTTTAACCAGTGCGCAAATTTTGACATGATAAACTTTAATACATTCGAATTATTGTTTTAAGTTTAGGCTATAAAGTTATTTGTAAATGTAATTACAATTTTCCTTTCATACTCTCATAGACTTAAGACCATCAAAATGCACAAAATAAATCATATTAAACAATTTATAATCCATTCAAATTAAAGCACTTACGCAGGTATGTTACTCACACATGATACAATTCAGATTGAAACAATTGCCTTCTAGGGTTAAATACCCCACTGAATAATATAGTGTATAAGACACAGGTGCACTCTCTGCCCCCCTAGCCAAGTTACAACCGTTTCGTTTCGATTTTCATTTCGTTGATCGCCTCGAGTCGGCCACGCCTCCTATTCCTTTGTTCTGACCACGTGACAGAGCGTTGAGATGACGAAGATGAAACGGTTGTAACTTGGCAAGGAGGGTTGTTCCTTTATTCTCGTAGTCCAATGGGACCATAATCCGGCAGGACCGTCGAGAGATCAGGTGCAGGATCAAACAGCTTTACGTGCTTTCCGAGGTAGCATACCACCAATTTACAAACTCTGGGCTTAGCAGCCCTCAAAAGAATCGAACTCAGGACCCCTCGCTCAGAAGTCGCACTCCATCATATTGAATAACTAAGTGAGTTGTATTTATGATTTTAATTATTAAAGTTGCGTAAATAAATACGTGTTATGGTTGCAAATCATATTTTAATGAACGTAGAACCTGACGCAACTGTCTGTGTTCCTTAAAGTGCCATAAGTAGCAGTATTAGTAACAGCAAGAGCTGAACGGTTCACAAGTTTTATGTGGAATGGGTTATACTTATTCAATACTCAATACTCAATACTTTATTGCAATCCATATGTATACACAGATGGTGTCGAAAAATTTTCACAGACCATTATGGACCCTGTCGGGCACAGCAAAGTTAGGAGAGAGGAAGAGAGTTAGTTAGTAATTTACAGAATTCAATAGAATTTTATTTAGAATGTGATGCGTTTAATTATGCATGTTCATCATTATAATAATCTTGTCTGTGTATAAGTATGAGTAAATTATGTCAGGTATGTTTATTTATCTTGTAACGTCATTATTATTAAATTATTCAAATAAAATTATGTATGCATATTATTTTATTATGTTTGTGGATAAGAAATAGGTTTACGTCAGATATTTTTATTAATTATTTAACGTCATTATTATTAAATTATGTTCATATGTTAATTAAATTATGTATGTGTACTATTATTATGTCTGTGTATATGTATAGATAAATGATGTCAGGTTTTTTTTTTATTTTTATCGTCATTATTATTAAATTAAGTTTTTATTTAATTCAAATTTTGTAAATATATTATTATTATGTCAGTGTATATAAATAGGTTTGTTATGTCAAGTATTTTATTTATTCTTATCGTCATTATTATTAAATTATATTTTTATTTAAGGCAAATTTTGTGAATATATTATTATTATGTCAGTGTATATGAGTAGGTTAGTTATATAAGTTTTTTTTTATCAACATTATTATTAAATTAAATTATGTCATTATTTATGTGTCTATTTGAGAGATTCAATAATAATAATGAATTAAATACAATGTAAAATTGAAAGCGTACTTAAGTTATGACTTTATAAGTCTATCATTTAGGTATTCGTTTACCGAGTAATAGCATTTAGTTAGTAAAAACTGTCTAACCTTTTTTAGAAATACATTAATTTTCTCTTCTTTTTTTATTTCTGCGGGTAGTTTATTATATACTTTAATGGACATAACATAGGGGCTTGTAGAATGCATTTTCAATCGAGAACTTGACAAGTTTAGCCTTGATCGGTGTCTAAGTAGATAGCGCGTCTGAATGTCTTCGCGTTTTGAGTAAAATTCTTGATGTTTCCGTACAAATTTGCATGTTTCTAGAATGTATATACAAGGAAGGGTTAAAATGTTGTGTTTTAGAAAGAACGGTTTGCAACTGTCTGTTTGCTCAATGTTTACTAGAATCCTAACCAATTTCTTTTGCAGGGTAAAAAGTGTTTGTGCATCGGAGCTGTTTCCCCAAAGGGTGACACCATAGCTAAGCCATGCATAGGCGTAAGCATAATAGGTGGTAAGGGCTGTTTGGAAATTGGTGGTCTTTTTTATTTCATATTGTAAGAGTTATCAATTTGTGAAGGTATAAACTTTAAGGGTTTGGTAATTAATGCTCACACGATTGACAGTCATCATCATTACAACCAACAGACGGCCACTGTTGGACATAAACCTCCCTAAGTTTCGCTACAACGACCTGTTCTGTACGTCTCGCATCCATCAGACTCTCGCGACCCTTACCAGGTCATCGGTGCACCTTGTGGGAAGCTCCCCAACTCTGCGTATTCCGGTACGCGGTCTCTACTCTAAAATCAATCTTTTGGCCCCATTGACCATTTGTTCTTCTCTGTCCGCTACCACTTAAGTTTAGTGATATTCCGGGCTATGTCGGTTAACTTTGGTTCTCCTGCGGATATCTTTATTATTTATTCGATCATGCAAGGAAACTTCGAGCAAACTTACCTTTCCATTGCCCTTTGGGTGACTTTAAGCCTTTTAATCACGCCCAGTGAGCGACCACATGTGATTAACAGTAACGGCTTATAATTTCTTAAAGTACTGACAAATTGCTTAAGACAAGCTGACATAGTACTTAAGTCTAGTATAAAAACACGAATAGACAATTACAAATCGAAAACACTTATCGCCAAACGAGGTTTTTCGACAATTCGACTAGCAACTGTCCGTGTTGCCTTAGAGTATGAATAAAATAAGGCCTTCGAAGGTGGACAAATAATACTGGACAAAAACATAATAATAAGTTTAAACACAAGAACGATTGGTGGCTTATCTAATTCAGACGTAAAGGTTTGTGCCAATATGAGTCAAGAGGTCATTGTGAAGAGTTCGTTGTTCGAGCTGGATAGTACTAATGTCAGAACAAATTCACTAGGATTGAATTGAAAAATTAAATTGAATTCGGTAAATTCGACGATAAGGGACTTAAGCTAAATTACAGTTTCAATAGTTTAGATTTTATTATATCAGTAGCAGTTTTCATACATTCCACTTATACTTAAACCTATCTTCTTTCGTTTAGTCCATCCAAAGGTTGTCTGTCATTGCACGGTGCGATAAGATCGCCCATTGCCCGTCCTGTGTTCATTAAAAACGCCCTATGCTCCAGCCACTGCCACAGGAGACTCTCCGGTTGTCGGGAGTCTCAAGGCAATTCCCATCCACCGTAGGCGCGGACGACGAGCTCAGCTGCTCTGGGTGGAGCCACAGGAAGTGTCAGACTTCTACTGACTAAAATCCATCTGTGTCCTTCAGTTGCCCTTTGCTTTCCAGTTCCGCATAGTAACCCAAACTTCGAACCCTAATTTAACGATGAATTTCCTAAAATCCTTTCGATAAGGAACTTTTTTTGCATAATTTATGACTCTAGATCAGTTCCGGCTGTGTTTTCCCTGTCAGAAAATGTATTCAGATTTTTATTATGTAGACGAGAGACGAAGTGTAAAGCCTATTGCGGTCATAGGTCGTTTTTAGGGTTTCGTACCTCAAAAGGAAAAAACTAAACCCTTATACACTTTGTTGTCCATCTGTCTGTCTGTCTGTTTGTCTGTCTGTCTGTCAAGACCCTTTATCGGTGTCGAGTTGAAATTAAAACCATTTACTCAGGTCTAGGGTCCCCTTGAAGCTGTAAATAAAAGATACGGCTGTTTATGTCGCAAAAAACGTATATTCGACACCCTCAAGGGAATCAAAATTCATAGGGTACTTCCCGTTATCCTAGAATACTGCAATTTGGCATGAAGCAAGGTCTCATAACATAAATATAGGAAAAAATCTGAAAACTATAAATGTGTAGTTATATCGAGCCGTAAAAATTTTTGAGACTCGATTCGGAAATTGAGCTGTTTTCATAGGTAAGTTTGTACGGAACCCTCAGTGTGCGAGTCCAACTCGCACTTGCCCAGTTTTTTAAAAGAGAAACCCGAGGTTCTAGAACGCAAAGGGCTACTGTAGGAACATAGGTTTTAGTCAGTAAAAGTCTGACACAACCTTCTGCTTCGCCCTAGAGCGGGAGAAGTCATTAGATAGATGGTTTACCACCTTAAAAAAAAAACACGTGTTTGATGGATCAAGGATATTTGGCATAATTGCTTATAAGGTATATCTTGAGGTATGTTTTGAGCCGGTTGGGTCATGAGGTCCAAGTGCGCGTCTCCTTTTTAAGGAAATTTCACGCCGACTGATCGACACTTTGCGTGATCGGAGGGCTGGCTCGTTCTTCACCCAAAGAATTAGCATTGCCATTCAACGTGGCAATGCTGCCAGCCTTCTGGGCACATTTCCGGATGACAGCGATGTGGAGGAGTACTTCGACGCCTGAGTGTAATAAGTGTTTTTGTATTATATGTACATAGTTAGGTTTAGTATAATAGTATTTATAGTTTGTATGTACATGGTTCGGTTTGAGTATAAATAGTTCAGTTCAAATTTAAGTTTTATTTATATAAGATAGTGTTTTCAATTTGCAAAATTAAAATATACATGTATATCTTCACATAATTGCTGTATCTGGAATATTTTCTCGGAATTAGTTCCATTCTGATATATCGGTGTCGGCTATTGATGTAGGATTGGCTATTAAGAGCAATTTTGGTCAATAGCCTATCACTTATAATAATTGGGTGACCTTCATTGCCCTGATGTTATTCGATGCTTCGAAAAATGGTTTGAGTGCGAAAAGTAATTAGGGCCAGGAGGAAGCCTCAATCACTTACGTTATTGTTTTTTGTAAGCCTTGGGACTACCTCTAATTGATAATTTATTGAGTGGTCAACTGAATTAATATAAAATTCAATTATTAAAGATATATTTTTTTTACACTTACAAAAGTATACATATTCACGGTAATTAATAACATTTTGATACAAGAAAGTTTGTCATTTCAAGATGGAATTCGTCCGAGCCGTAGGCGAGAGTGTTATGGAGCCGAGTGCTGCAGTGACAAATTTCCACATGTATCAAACGACGTTTTTCAATACATTTACGAAGATGTAAATTAACGGAGGTTGATACGTGACTCGTGGGGGTCGCTTAGCGCACAGCCTGATACGACAAATGTAATTAATTGTGGCGGGGGCGAAATCGGGAATTTTTCCGCACTAGTGCGAAAAACAGCAAATTACGTGCCTAAGGAGTAAATGTATTGAAAAATATACGAGTACATACACTAGCTCCCGTACACAACTTTACCCAGGTAAAATCAAAGAAATGAAATAAAGCTTTTTAATTGTAATAATAATCGGATGAGTAACCGGGTAAAAAAAAAATCCTATGTGCTATTGCAGGATATGGTCAGCAGTTTTAGCGTAAAGGAGTAACATATATACAAACACACTCATAAAATTTCGCCTTCAAAATATTAGTGTGATTTTACCGTACATTGTCCGCGATGTTTGGTTTTGTTTAAAAACACATGCCCTTTCAATTTTTTAGGTGGTAGCATGTTCTCACTTTGTGTCGTTCCATAATGAAAGCCTTTGTACGAGTATCTAATTCAGTTATTTAATTAATAGGTATAGTTCCCTGAACTAAACTAGGTATCTAAGTAAGAAATAAAAAGTGATGAGCTACAAACAATTTTCTTTTCGTTATTACTATTTGAACGGTCCAATAAGCTGTTGAAACAAAGTATATTTTCTACTCCCACATCTAACGCTAAAGGGCATTAAACTCTTTAAACTTTTAATCCCATATTAAAGAGCTCACAGAAGTAAAATTGTTTAATATCACTCCAAATGTTAACAAAAAGAAAAAAAGTAAATACACGAAAATGATTTTGCGTCTAATCCACATGTTCAGTAGCGTATCCACCCTTAGATCAAGTGGGCCACACCCGGGCGGCAGACGGAGAGGGGCGGCGCAAACCACCCGTACCAATATTTTTCTAGTTAGACAAATACTACTATGCGCTTCCAGCCACCTCTTTACTTTTTGTCTATCAAATGAAAATCAATCATAGTTTATTTGAGGCAAGGTTCTAAAGTTTTCAAGCTCGCTTATCTAGCCCTAGCTTAAAAATCTTTGTTATCTTTGAAAAATCAATATTAAGTGATTCCCCTTATTTTTAACAATAGATTTCCGTTATTTTTTGTTAATTATGAGGAGTAGTAGACAAGTCGTAACAACCCTGGCTTACGAGTTGTGTGTCGTGGGTCATCAAAACCTAAGTAGGCGTAATTTCACAAAGTATAATTTGTGAAATTCGTTTCATCAATACTCTAAAAATTAAAGGAAAATATCGCGAGTAAGACAACATGTCATTGAAACAAAAACTTTGAAGATATGTGACGTTTATGACCACCGTCACGAAGTGGATTACAGCCCTTTCCTAGAGAGAAGGCTTGGATCCCAGCAGTGGATATTATTGTTAATATTTTATGATGTGGTATAAATATTAAGATCGGGTGGCCAAAACTCTTGCTTTAAACTTTCTATACGCCACTGAACGTTTTTCTAGTTAGATAAGTAATGAAGTTTGAAGTTAATTTAGAGTTGGTATAAGATTTGGTAGCAGACGTCTGGAATACACGTGTAGGTTGATAACATCTAGCTAATGAAAGAGGTTGGAGAAGTTGGTTAGGTAGACCCCCAGGTTAATATTAGTAGAGGTCAGTTGTGTACGCGGTAGCGTCCAATCACGTATTAGCGTTTGTGGTCTATGCAAATTGCCACAGATTATAAAAACGAGTTGCTTGGGCGCGTCGTGGTGTTGCTACTTTATATTAATGTATTTGTCATGTTATTTTTTTTTATTTTTTTATTTAGTTTAATTTTCTTTTCTTTTTAATTTATAATTCATATGTATTTTTATTTCCTTTTTCTATCCAAATCTTGTTGTACACTGCACCGTTCGGGCGTCTTTATGTCGACACCGCCACCGGCCCACGCTGAAAATCAGCGCTGTGAGTACATTGCATAATGCGTGAGGGCACAGCTTTATGCTGAGCGTTCGGCCGTTTTGCGCGGATGTGACGCATATCTTCCCTATCAATTGACAATGTTTGTTTGCTAGTTTTAAGATTACGTCATTTCACGCGAATAAACAGTTTTTCTTTCTTCTTTTCTTTTTTTCTTTACATACGTGTGATTATCGAAAGTCGCCATTTTCTTTTATCGTCTATATTTTTATGTATGTATTTATATATCAATTATATACCATATGATGAATGTATCTGAGTATCTATTATATTATATTGTAATAAATATTGGAGCTTATAGTCAAATTAATGAGAGCTCCGTTTCATGTTCTGACAATAAGTGTTCATCCAGGTTGCCTGGAAGAGATCGCGGAGTGCGATAAGGCGGCCCATTGTATTTTATTTTATTTTATTTTATTCAGGTTAACCAACAACTGTTTACACCAGTACACTAGCAACTTAATAATTATAGTTGGATACAATTGCGGGTGCAACAATTAATTACAGGTTAACACCTCTAGCACAAAAAACAGTGGTAAAATCAATTAAATTATTAGACTACAAATTATTCTTAATGCAAATGTGAATATAATGCGACTGTGAAAATTAAAGTAAATTAATATTAAAGTAAATTACTAAACAAGGAAGAAATTAAATAATAATTGATACGGAAATAAGATTACAAACAATTAAATTAAATAAGTTACACTAACAATTTAAAAAGAGACTAAAACAACAACTATCTGAAAAATACTGAACTGTGATAATAAACTTTAAAATATCTAAATCCAATAACAAACACAAGACATAATCATTAAAAAAAATTACAAAAATATATAACAGAAATAAACAACCGAAATACAGAATTATTTTACCAAATTATACAATTAATAATTACCTAATAATAGATTCTAAATTTTACAATAGATTTTAAAATTTACACTAGATTTTATTACAGAAAAAAAAAATTGTGTGTAATAAAAGGAAAAAAAAACATCGAAATGTAAACAGCAATATCCCTACAAGTGTGTCGTATGATTGCACAATAAAATGACTCTATGAACTGCACTTACACTGGCGTGATGTATATCTATTATATCACTATAGCTATTGATGATTTTGCATAACCTAGGAATTGGTGAGTTTGCACCAAGTACAGACCTTCGATATGGCGGGCACAGGGGCGTTATGCTTTTCCTAGGATATCTAGCAGGCGCACGAAATCTAATTAGGCTAAGTAAGTCGGGACTGTCAATTTTGTTACGCAACAGTTTAAATAAAAATAAAAGATCAGCAAAATCTCTGCGTGCGGATAAGGGTTGCATTCTGAAATGTTGCATCCGAGAATTATATGAGGCTAATGATGACTTGTGTTTCCCCTCACAATAAGCAAGATGCCACATAAGGCGCTTTTGTACACGCTCAATCCTCAGAATATGGGTGGCGAAGTGAGGCCTCCATACAACGCTACAGTACTCCAAAATACTTCGCACGAGACTGTTGTACAACATTATTTTCGTGCTAGCTTTGCGAAAATCTTTCGTGTTGCGAATTATGAATCCTACCATTTTGGAAGCTCTCTTAATTATGCTATCGATGTGGGGTACAAAGCTTACTTTCCTATCAAAGAGTACTCCTAAGTCCCTGATGATTTCTGTTTGTTGGACCTTGTCTTGGTTTATAAAGTACTCAGTTTCGATGGAGTTAGTGTTCCGTGTGTATTTTACATGATAACATTTTTTTGAGTTCAACTGCATTTTATTATTTCGACACCATTCAATCACTTGATTAATGTCGCGTTGCAGGAGCTCACTATCTTTTAAAGAATCAATTCTACGTGCCAATTTCAAGTCATCGGCGTACATAAACGAATCAGAAAATCGCAGACATAAAGGAAGATCGTTGATAAATATAATAAAAAGTATTGGAGCTAAATGCGATCCTTGCGGCGCGCCAGAGGTTATAATTCGTGCTGAGGATTGAAAGCCGTTAACAACGACATAGAACTCGCGCCCCGAAAGATACGACTTGAACCACTTTAATAAAGGTCCAGCTATACCGTATGCTTCAAGCTTTTTTATTAAGATGGAATAGGGCATTTTGTCGAAAGCTTTACTGAAGTCGGTGTAAATAACATCCAGTTGTTTGCCATCGTCAATAGTCTGAATTAGGGACTCAGTAAATGCTACTAAGTTCGTAGCCGTAGATCTAGAAGCCACGAACCCGTGCTGACAGTTACTCACGTACATTTTGAAATGTTGCTGGATATGAGGGCAAATAAAAGATTCAAAGATCTTAGCGAATACAGATAGATTTGAGATGGGCCTGTAGTTATTGATGGAGTCTTTTTTATCCGACTTGTATACTGGAACTACCTTAGCCTTTTTCCATTCTGATGGAAATGTTCCTGTGGACAGGGACACATTGTAGATGATTAATAATGTATGTGTATGTGTTTTAGATATAAGTATTTCTTTGTTATGTTTCTTAGAATGACCTACAATAAAGTATACAATAAATAAATAATCGATCTGTATTTGTATATACACATACATACATTACTAGGTGCTTAAATAACTAAGCTTCATCCAGCGGCTTCACCCGCGTGGAAGTAGAAAATTGTCTCAAGGGCACCTACTCCCAGAATAAAAACAATCTTATGTAATATTCCAGAACTTGTGCTACCTATGGACCAAGTTTCATTGAAATCTGTTCAACCGTTCGAGCGTAAAGAAGTGACAAACACACACACATCCACACACATAAACACACACACTCACAAACCATCGCTTTTATAATATTAAGAGCGACCAACCCGAGATACATTTCCATACAACCGCTCCTACATGATTATGACGTTATTACATATCTTATTCTAGATATTTTGGAAAAACAGATATCTTGAGCATATTATCTAGGTTTCTATTGAAATCAATTTATAAATTTGTGTAAGACTAATCCTGTAAAGACCTTCGAAAATCTGCTATTTTGTGTGAATTTTGGCCCATGATAATACACTCATAAATTAATAAATAAATAAAAAAAAAACTATAGAAGCCTTGAAGATTCTAAATGATGTATTTTTTTTTTCCCAAAACTTTTAAGGTTTTTAAAAGAAACACATTTCCTGGAACCAGTTTTGTGACATATTCGAGTAAACGATGTAATTACCGAATGCCAACAGTGTTTTTAGGCGATATATCTCTGTTTTCGCATTGCCTCTTCAATAAACATTGCGTTTAATTGCGTCGGATGAAGCAGTAAGCTTTTAAACCATGCTCACGTTGACGATACACGAGTGGGGAAGTGCCCTCTTAAGTGAGATAGATTGTTTGTCGATAGTAGTCAAATATTCAGCAACGAGTGTTTATTTTTATTTAAATGCATCAATACTCCAGTTGCACGGACCCCAAAACCCGGAGGATACTCTAAATCCCTTAATCCCGAGCTTTAATCGAGAAATGAGAAAAGTGAGCGGCGAACGGACGACTTTTCTTTTATCTCGTCCAAGTATAAACAGTTTAAGAGGAACTCATTAAAAGTTTTAACTGTTTGTACTCCAAGCACGTGGAAAGTGAGTGGTTATGGTCTTACGGGCTGAAGTCTTAATTAAACGCACTTCTTATATTTTAAGCTAGCCTAAGGCCTTGTTTAGGGTGGGCAGGCCACAATCTCCGTGATAAGTCTGGCTAGAGAGGCACCACGCCTGACGCAGGTCGTCACCGGACTTATCCCAAGGAAACATAATCCCTGGATAAAAAGACCTTTGTGCTGTTCCTGGGCACGGTATATAAATCCGTTGAGCCATTTGAGCGTGAAAAAGTAACAAACATTCAAACATACACGCAAACTTTCGTCTTTATAGTATTAGCGGGATAATGCCTAACGTAAATAGTTAGGTAACTATTTACGTTAGGCAACCACATCGGTTTTCTTGGGTATCGGAAATCGGAGAGCGATTTCCGGCCCCCGTAGGCGCGGGCTAATACGTCAGCAAACCGTAGCGGCCCAGCAGGTCCGATATCTGCTAGGCCCATGGAGAACAGTATGAAATCCCTTTCATACTTTTCCCCACTTAGCATGAGACTAGGTACTCGTGGTCCTAGAACGCAAAAGGCAACTGAAGGAACATAGGCGTTGTTTTAGTCAGTAACAGTCTGACGCCCTTCTGCTCCGCCCAAGAGCGAGATAAGTCATAGGATGATTTCTCATCTTCAAAATAAAAAATGGTTTAGCCATTTGTTGCTTTGTAACTTTGAAATCTACATTATCGCACGTTTCTGAGCTTTAGTCAAGATTGGTCTTGCAATATTGGTCTCGAAAGAAAACTGTAGCTAAGCCAGCTGCTACAGTTGTCTAAGCTTTAGGCTTCTGAGAACTAAACTTTTAACTTTAGTCTCGCTTTGTGGGTCGTAAAATTAATGATTTTTGGCGTATTTAGATGTCACCAAGTGTTTGCTAATAGAAATAGTGGTGGTATAAGCGAACTACGAGTAGCTTTACCAAGCAATCGTCTTTAGTTTTATGCTGTGAAGCACTGAATCACATCTTGCCAATAATGCTTGTGAAGAGATAGATGTTTTTTTTTAGGTGGGAAAATCATCTAATGACAAATCTCGCTCTTGGGTGGAGCAGGAGATAGTATCAGACTTTTACTGACTAAAAACCAACTCCTGTTCCTTACTGATTCGCAGAAGGAGGCGACCTCCTGCCACTCCTCTTCGCTCCGGACCATGGCCTGTACCAAGGCCCAGCGCGAGAGATCGCCGCCGCCGAGCGCCCCCACGAGAATACGGCGTTGCTATGCCTAAGCGGGGCACACCTCCACCGTGTGCTCCACCGTGTCCTCCGGGCATTCCACACAGTGGCGACATCCGGGTGTCGCTTCCGCACGAATTCAGTGCAGGAACTTCCCGAGCTTACCGTGTTCGGTGAGAACCTGCATGATGCGGAAGGTGAGGACGCCGTGAGGTCTTTCCAACCACGCCTCAAAGAGGGGACTTACCGCCATAATTGTGGCGTGCCCAAAGGGATAGATGTAAGTATATATGGCAGAGTGCATGGTAAGTAAAATGTATATGAGCAAGACGTATGGGCAAACGGGTAGTCACTGCGCATTGGCCCAAGTGAACGGTTCTCCCACGGGATTTTAATGCGGATATAAATTCGGTATCTAAAATCAGTCTTCATATCGATATTCTGAAACCCCTAAGCCAGACGAAGCAGTGCTCATAAATAGGGCTTAGCACGTTCGTGAATCCACAACACCTAAACCCTAAATCTGCACCAATATCTTGTGATTCACTGTGACCACCCAAACGCACCAGCCACAGCATCAGTTATCGCCCAGGTCGCCACTTTTTCACTGTAAACGAAACCTTATTTTGTTTATCAAATTTCATGATAGGTTTCCTTATTTCGCGGGTAATGGTAGGTTGAGGTTCGGATGCCGCCGCCGGTACAAACAAGCCTGGGAATAATTGGAAACAAAAATAAATGAATAAAAAAAAGTTTGGCTTGAAGCGATTATTTTTTCCTTTTGACTTTGCACGGTTTGTGCATTTGGCCAGTTTTATTTTTCGAAAGTATTTGGTACAGAATACAGTCACTACGGTTTTCAGTTACCAATATTTTTGCAGTATTTTGGTAATGAAAACATGTATGGAGTCATTCTTCTCGGTAAGCTTCGCTGAGGTAGTCAGTACTACAATAATATTCTCAGTTCAATTTTACCGAGATCGCACCTTTTTCAATGATTCCACGTAATTATGTTGTGTAGTGACACTTTAGATACAAAATCACGTCGATTTTACATCACAATATCAATTCGCCAAAAAAGCTTAAAGCGATTTGAAGATGAAAAGCTTTAAATGCTATTATTTATTTTTCAAAGTTAAAATGGATAAACTGTTACATTAATACCAAAAGTTTCAAAATAAGTCTTTATAAAAAATGGACGGTTTTTATTTTTACAAATGTTTAATGTGAAATGAAATTTAAATTTTCATTTATTTTTTAACAACATGGCTGAAGAGAAATTAAAACAATATTTGCATTAGCAGTCGTGAAAGTTTTTCTAAAATCTGATGACAAAAGTAAATATCCATTTGGACGTAAATATTATTCATACATTAAAATATTTTAGTAGAAAATTGTACACAATATTTATAGTTTTTTTTAGTTTACAATTTGTTTGTATTACTTCGTAGAAAGCATTACACAATGTATTTTAAGTTTTATTTACTCATTTGGGAGTTAGTTGAAGCTCCTTAAGTACTTTATAATGTATTTGTCTATTTTTCGTGATGAGACAGTTTTTGACCTCGACCTTGAGGGTCGAGGTGCCACGGTTTATTTTTAATAATATGTACTTTAAATTGTTTTATTTTTTACTGTTAATACTTTTTATGTGCATGTCTTTCTACATTCTTTTCACATCTTTTCATACAAAGCCAACCACTGCCGCGCCAAGTCGCGGCATGGCGGAAAGACTTCCGTCGGGATCTCATGGTGGAATGGCGACAGCGACTGTCGCAACCCAGTGCTGGGCACTCCATAATTATGGCGATAAGTTCCCTCTTTGAGGAGTGGCTGGAAAGACCTCACGGCGTCCTTACCTACTGCATGACGCAGGTCCTCACCGGACATGGTAAGTTCGGGAGGTTCCGGCACCGGATTCGTGTAGAAGAGACGCCCGGGTGCCACCATTGTGTGGACCACCCGGAGGACACGGTAGAGGTGTGCCCCACTTGGGCAGAGCACCGCCGTGTCCTCGTGGGGGCGATCGGCGGCAGCGATCTCTCGCGCCGGGCCTTGGTTCAGGCCATGGTCCGGAGTGAGGAGGAGTAGCAGGCGATCGCCTTTTTCTGCGAAGCAGTAATGCTAGCAAAGGAGGCGGCCGATCGCGTGAGGCAACGGCAACGGTCCTCACGCCCCAACCGCCGCCGGGATTCCGATCCCGATTTCCGGCCACCGTAGGCGGGGGCTTGCGGACGGTGAGCAATGGGTGGCCCGCCGTCCGATCGTCCGGTAACCGTCCGGACCGAGCCTAAGTCGTCGACGGCGCGTAGTGATCCACGCCCGCCTCAAAGAGATGTCAGCAACCGTAGGGGCCCAACAGGGTCGAAGCTTACTGGGGCCATGGGTGATGCGAAAGAGATCCCCGGGACCCTGGAAAAAATGGCAAAGAAGGAACAGGAGTGGGTTTTTAGTCAGTAAAAGTCTGACACTATCTCGCGCTAAAGCGGGGGATGTCATGAGATGATTTAACACCCGAAAAAAAAAGTCTTCTCATACATTTTCATAACAGCTGGGTAATTAACTTGAATTTATACCCATTTTTTGTTTGTCCACAAATGCAATCCAATACACTTTTGTGATAGGATCTAATCCGTGGCAGTTAGATCCTATGGTGATGACACTATTGGCATGCCATTAAGCTGCAATATTTTTCTTTTTCTTACTTCGGAGTGTAAGTTGTATGGTCCTAACTCATTTAGTAATCTCGATTGGAACTTTAAAATAACAGTAGCTCCTAGGCCCAAATCGGACTACATTTTTAGACCAGGGCCGGACGCCCAAGATTTGCTGAATAGCTATTGACCAATGACCATGCTTTATAATTGAACAGTATCCATGGTTACGGATACGGTTCAGTTATAAAGCATGGTCATATCAGAAGAAAATATTGACACCTGGGTACTCCCCGTCCAACTCCTCAGCTATTTCATCTTACACAATATCGTAAACAATTTCCAAAATAACATTAATCACATCCATATGTAGCGATACCCAATAATAAAAAACAGGACAAGTGCGAGTCGGACGCGCGCACTGAGGGTTCCGCACAAACTTACTGAAAACGGTTCGATTCCCGAATAGAGTTACGAAGATTTTTCCGAATTGTAAAAAAACTTTTTTTTTTTGACGTACCTACAAATTTGAAGATTTCAGATTTATTCCTATATCTATACTATAAGACCTTTTTTCCTTTTGAGGTACGGAACCCCAAAAACAGTCTAATTCAACAACTTAGAATGAATTTAGAACAGTAGAGATATGATATTGCCCAGTGTCACCCGCAGGTGACATGGCATATTTCCATAGTTGTAGCAATGATGCTATACGTTATGTTTGTTGTAAAATACATTTGTACAAAGCCTTATATATTAATTTATAAAATGTAATAGAGAACAAAATCGCACTAACTTTTTAATAATAATAATAATAATTTATTTATTTCAAGTAACATTGACTCATATACAATATAAAAAAAAAATAGTACGCAAAACAGTCACAATTAAAATCAGTTTGTACAGCTAAAAGCAAATATTGTGCAATGCAAATAATTAAATTAAATTTAAATTATTTATATACAATTAGAATATAAAATAAAATTCTAAATATTTAAATTTAATCAATAAAAAATTAAATAATAAAATCAAAATCAAATTTTTGGGCATTTTTATTTGACATTATATCGCAAGAAATCACACAGACTCACTGCTCCAATTACACGTGAAACAAATTAATAAAATAAACAAATGACATTTAGTATATGATGTCATAATAAAAAATTAAAAAACCTTTACTAATTAGATTTGCTACAATAGTGGTAGAATTCAAAATTAAAATTCCGTGTAATAGAAAAAAAAAACAACCTTGTGTCACCAAAAAGTGACACTCAGAATAACCCGAATAGGCGTTCCAAATTGCGATATTTTCGATGTTAGTGCGCTAACAATTGTTTCGAATTACCGTAAACGTGTACTTTACATTATCATAATTACCGGAACGCGGGGGTCGTCAGATGGTAATATAGATATATAAGAATGCATGAATAATTTTGAAGGACTGGAACCATTTGCCTGCTGCGGTCTTTCCATCATTATCATCATCGTCATCATCATTTCAGCTGAAAGACGTCCAATGCTGGATATAGGCCTCCTCCAAGTGTCGCCACAATGAACGGTCCTGTGCGTCTCGCATCCATCGGACTTCCGCAACCGCCGCCTTGTAGGAGGCCTTCCAACGCTGCGTCTTCCAGTGCGTGGTCGCCATTCCAGAACCTTTCGGCCCCAACGGCCAACCATTCTGCGAGCAATGTGCCCTGCCCACTGCCACTTAATTTTGGCGATTCTTCGTGCTATGTCGGTTACCTTGGTTCTCCTGCGAATATCCTCATTCCTGATTCGATCACGCAAGGAAACTCCGAGCACAGCCCTTTCCATTGCCCTTTGGGCGACTTTAAGTCTTCTGATTAGGCCCATTGTAAGCGACCATGTACTTACAGTCGGTTTATAATTTAGGTGTCTTCAAGGTTCCAGTGAATAGGTTCTTAATAAACTAGTGTATGAGGTACACTAGTTTATTAAGAACCTATGCACTCCATCAACGATTACATGACTGCTTACCATCAGGTGGGATCGCAGTCAAAGACTAGTTAAGAAAATTGGTATTGTAAGGAAACAGCTGTTAAAATATCAATTTGTAAAGAAATAGCTCTGAAGCCCCATGTTTGTTTTTTTTTTATTAATACAGGTTTTAAGCGCTTTCAGTTCGAGAACGTCAGGTATGACGAGTAAACATAATATGAGAAAATGTACAGTCAAGTTGAGTCACATTAATATTATATAGGTGAAAGTTTGTATGTAAATGTGTCTGTGTATGATTTTTACACTTTCATGCTCTAATGGCGAAATGGATTTGGATTAAATTTAGAATTCTCGATTCTGGAATCATACTTAAAATTATTTTTATAATTTTTATCCGGCGATTATAATTTTCTACTTTTACTTTACTGTTTTTCTACGTCACATGTCTTCGAATTATTGGTTCTAGGACATGCCGGTTTCCTCACGATGATTTCATTCACCGTTTTGAGAGCAGTGTAGTAATTAAATAAATTACACAAAGTATTGCGCCTGCCTGGGTTCAAACTCGCGACCCACAAATCGTAAGTCTATTTTTACTTGAACGAAGCAAAAACAACCGGACCAAAAGATGACGAACCAATTTTTACTGTACCTGTACTCGGTTCAACATAAATGTATTTTTAATATTACAGCGTTTCAGCGGCGTTCAACATCGACGTGCAATATCCGTGTTCAGTACGCGGAAATGGATATACATTATACATACAGTCGTGTTATACGTGTTTACTTACAAACGGTGCCTGGGGTGCGCACGTATGGGTAGCGTATTGAAAAATGTTATTGTACTGTCATAATATCAGCGTGCTGGATATTAAACGTCATTTCCTTTCTTAAATCTTAAACATCGAATGGTGTTAAACCATTTTCAGTCGAATACTATTTTATTTATTTACAAGCACTTGTACCACATTACGGAGGAGATGTAGGCATTGTACAATGGTAACTTACAAACTAAAAACAACATTTAATAAAACAATAATAACCTAAAACCATAACATACCCATACACATTGAAGTTTTTGTATCTTAGAAAAAATATTTTGTATGATCGTAAAAATTAGGACTTTTCAAAATTAGAAGAAATTTTTATAACAAAAATACGTGAACTTAACACTAAATTGTATTATCCAAATGGAGATTAGCCAGCAAGTCATTCTTAGTAAATAGCATTCGCTTTTATAACAAGCTGCCAAAGGCGGTAGCTGAACTTAGCGAAGGAAAGTTCAAAACTCATATTAAGTGTGTCCTAACCAAAAAAGCGTATTACACGCTTAAAAACTATGTAGAAGGCACATTTGTTTGGCAATGACTGCTTCTGCACATGTGGCCCCCTTCTTCTTCTTTTCGTGTCGATGTACTCTAAATTTTATCTGACCAGTATTTGGCAACCTCTACGGCTCTGTTATTGGCCTCGTATAGATCCTGAAAACTGCACGTAGTTGGCCCCCTGATAATTCATTAATATTGTGTCTGTTAATCTGCTCCATGTATATATTAAAACAAAGATTGTTTTAATATATACATTTTTTTTTTCTAACACATTGCTTTTGCAATATTTTTTATATTATTTAGACCTCAATCACCTTAAATTCGTTAGTAATTTATTTTGTTAACATCTAATTTATTGATAGTTGTAATTATTTATTTTTTCTTGCTTTTTTTATATAGCCTCTTTTTATAATGTGAATGTGAGAACGACGTTGCGCAGTTTGACGTTCACGGCACCACCCCGTTCCTAATTTCAATGATACTTCATTCTATTTTTAAACATCTTGTATTTATTCATTATGCACACCTACCACAATGTTGTCTCTTTTAACCCAAAGGTTGACTGGTAGAAAATGCCTTGTTGCATAAAGTCCACCTATGTACCACTACTGTACATGAAGTTTAAGTAAATAAATGATGTGGCCAGCCTCTTAAAGTTTACTTTTGTACTTCTGCTGTCTGATTCACGTGTGTCGTGTACCCATGTTTTGAAATATATTCAAACTATTGTATCGAAATTATATGCTCTACATAGCCAAAAGGTCTCCCTACGTTGTCTTCTATTTAAACAAGAACTTTAAGGTCATGAATAATGTAAAACTCATCGGCCTACATGTGTGTAGGAACCCTTTTCCAGCCCGGGGTAGCTCCTAACACCGGCCTCTGTGGTTAGGTTCGATAAATTCTCAAGCGTAACGGATGTACAGTCACTAGAATAAAACTTTACACTTAAGTAAAATTCAAAGGTAATTTTTTATTGAAATAATGAGTATAACTCTGAAAAATTACTAATACCAGTGTGAGAAAGGATAACAGGCTTAGAAAACTGAAATAAAAAGTTTGGTGGCATTTTGATTTAAAAAACTGGGCAAGTGCAAGTCGGACTCGCGCACTGAAGGTTCCTTACCAACTTACCTATCTAAATAGTTCCCGAATGTCCGTCCCGTTTCAAAGATTTTTCCGAATCGCATAAAAAGTATGTTTTTTTTTTTGTAACGTAACAACAACTTTACTCTTTTCAGATTTTTTCCTATACCTGTGCTATAAGACCTTGTTTTATGCCAAATTTCAGAATTCTGGGTCAACGGGAAGTCCCCTATGAATTTTGATTCCCTTATGAGTGTTGAAATATACGTTTTTTATAACATAATCTGCCGTTTTTTGTTTTCTTAACTTAGAAGTTTGATTTTTTCACAGCTTCAAGGGACCGCAAACTTGAGTATATGGTTTTAATTTGAACTATATTAAATTTGATTAATGTATATATTTGATTTCAATGGTACGGAACCCTAAAAACAAAGTTTGTAAGACCAAATATTTCTATCAGTACTTGAAGAAAGTCTCTTTTATATTTGAAACTCAAACAATTGTGTTTTTTGTGGCAGAAATTCATCAAATAACTTCTCCTGCTCTGGGTGGAGCGAAAGGGTATGTCAGACTTTACTAACTAAAACCATACCTATGTTCCTACTTTGCCTTGCATTCCAGGACCCCGGGTTTTCCATTCGGAAGCCAACTCATGGTCCTAGTAGGTTTCGACCCTGCGGGGCCCATACGGTTTTGCTGACCTCTCTTTCAGGCGCGCGTGAAACACTACGTACCGTCGGCGACTCGGGCTCGGTCTGGACGGTTACCGGACGGCCGGATACTTTTATTACCGGACGGCCGGATACTTTTAATGACTAAAACTCACCCGTGTTCCTTCAGTTGCTCTTTGTGTTCCAGAGCTACGGTAACTCTTTCATACATTTCCACAGCAGTGGTGGCCGAGTGATAACGGCCCCGACTTACGAGTTGTAGGCCACGGGTTCAAACCCAGTCGGGCACATTACTTTATGTATTTTATTTCATCACCACTGCTCTCAAAAAAGGAAAACATCGTGATGAAACCGGCATGTCCCAGAACCAAAAAAATATTCGAAGATATGTGACATCCAGCAACCTGCACTGGGCCCACGAGGTGGATTACAGCCCAGTCCCTCTCCTAAAGAAGAGGTTTGAGTCCCAACAGTGGGACCATTATATAGCTGATTATGCTATGCTATGCACAGCCCTAACAGGCATCGGCCCTGCTGGGCCCTTTCAGTTCTCTTTCTTTCAGTTCATCTCTTTGAGAGTAGAACTCATGAAGAGTGCGGAACACAACGATACTTACTGGACGACCGGACGGCGAGCTACTCATTGCTCGTCGTCCACAAGCCCGCGCCTACGATAGCCGGGAATTGTTCTGGGACTCCGGAGTGTCTCGAACACAATAAAATATTCAGCCTACTTTTGATAGTAACATCTTTCTACCTACCCCCTAAGGCTAAGGGCCATTTTAATTACGTAATTCCAGAAAACAGCATCAAAAAGCGAAACAATTAAAAAAGTAAATTTAGCTACAGGCGGTTTTATTATTGCATAACGAATCTGCGGCATTTTGTTCAAACGACTTCAAACTTTCTACTATAAATATTAGTATGGAAGCTGTCAGAAACAGCTGCGGTATCTCCTGATAATAATGACTAGAAGATTCAGTTTCCTTATCAGTTCGAGTTAAGGGGTTAATAAAATTTTTGATGTCGATTTGATGGAGGTCGGATGGTAGCGATTTGAATTTGAAAATGTCATGATTATCGTAATTGGACCAGGGCCCCAAGTCTGCTATTACAATAGAGTCAGAATGGTCCATCATTGATTTCATAATTGTTGATTTTAACAAGTTTGGTAATCTACTAATATAATGGCATCATTATGACTTTCCAATAGTCAACCGCTGACACTCCATTGAAAGAAGTGGTATAGAATGGTAATCTTGTACATATTACCTAACAATTGAATATCTGACGTATGCGGTAATCTGCTTAAATTTTGAGAGTTCCTTTGACCATTAGAACGTCATTGTGCAGTCATTGCTTTTAATAAGGTCGAGACCATTGATCGATCAATGATCGATCATTATGAATTAGCAGATTACGAACTTTTAGCAAAATGACAATGGGATCGTGTTGGAATGACGAATTTATAAAAATAGCAGACTAGGGCCCCAGGTAGTTTGGGTTAGCAGTTACGTAGACTTGGGTATGTTTAATTAATGACTTTAACAGTTAGGGGCTCTATAAATACCGTCACACGAATTTCATGATTTTTTTAACCCCCTCTTCGCCCTTGTCACAGCTTGTACCATTTATAAGATTACCGTGACGCTCATGATTCAATCAAAGAATCCTTCGCTTGCTCGGGACTCAAAATTAGCACTCGCAGCAAAAGACAACTTTGCTCTCTTGTTGCACAAATAACTATTTTTATGCCATATATTACATCCAAATTCATTAGTTTCCAACATAACCGTGTCTTTTTTAGAAAAAATAGTTTACAATATTTCATAATATTTTACAATCTTACGGCGTTTGCAATTTACTGGTGACATATAGCCACACATATACTAACTTTCGCTTTTTTACTTAATAACATAGTGAGATAAGTAGATACAATTGGTTTCTAATAACGCAAACTTATATACCATTTAACACTAGTCTTTAACAATTATAACAACAAATGATACCCAACAAATGGCAAATGGGTATTCACTATTTGTTGGGTATCATTTGCACTGCACCGATAAGGTCCTATCTAAAGGCTTTAAGCCATGACCGTTGCGAACCCCTGTCAAGGGTTCAGGTTATTAATGTGGGTCCAGTTTGTACTGCGTTCAACGATTATCGAATTGGCATTATTTAGGTGAAGTAAATCGTGGTTTATGACCCCAGGGTGACTTGGCTTTACCGTATTCTTGGACTTAAAAATGTCTGCTTGATTAATGAGGATGGATAACCGTCTTCCACCCGACCAACTGAGCTTTTACACAAGTAATAAATACACAACAAAACACAATATACAAGTAAAAGCTCGGGTCGCTTTAAGAAAAAAAAGAGGGATTCCAAAACCAAATTGAATCGAAAGAAAATGTTTTCAGTAACGTATTAACTTTTGTGCGTTAAAATACATACAAATACAACTAAAGTTTTTCATTACTTGTGAATACGAAATAAAATCTGTATGCCATTCACAGGATCAGCACATTTTTGCGAGATAAATGTTGCTTATAGCTTATAACTACAGTGAAGTTTTTCATCAAGTTTCATAACCGCGTATAAAATTAAAATTTTCATAACAATTGGAGCAGCACTTTCAAAAATTTCCTTCGGAAAAACAAACAATTTTCCACTTTCTATCTAACTTGTTTAGAGGTAACGGAAACGATACAAAATATAATTATGAGTGTACCAGGCCACTCAGAAAGTTTTGCAAAAAAGTTTTTATGTAGATGGTACTGGCCACTTGTAATCATTTTAAAAACTTTGGTTATTTAAAAGTAAAAATACTATTGTTCGAATTTTGAATTTCCCTCCACATTTTTTCGAGAGCCAAATCAAATTATCGTGTCTCATTTAAAAATGGTTCTGCATCGAGAACATTTTCGTGCAATGATTTTCTACGATTTTAAAAATGACCTAAAAGAGAGAATCATTTGATTGACTTCAAATTGCTATTATGGATGAAGGACCTTCAAAAGCAACCATCTACCGCTGGTATAGTTAGATTTGTACAGACCAGACACGAAATCCGTCTGCTCGAGGAATCCTGCCTTTTCAAAGAAGGTATACGGAGCTAATACACCACCATATAAAAGGGAAATTAAAAAATAATATTTGAAAGCACTTTGTTTATTGTACTTATAATTTCTGTTGATTGTTTATATGTATTATGTTCCTAAATTTTTAATTCTTTAATTTGCATTATAATTATCTTTGTTTTGTTTTGTAGTAAGAATTAGATTAGTGGATGTTAGATTCAAATATTATTATCATAAATTATCGATACAATGTAAAAATTGTTTATGAAATAAATCAATCCATCAATCAATCAAACACACCCTGTTCTGCCTACCTCTAAAACAGGTTAGCCAGCATTCGCAGAATTAATATATCATTTATACTCACAAATCTTTCCAGTATCAAAATTCTAATTGATAAAGAAAACTACTTCAAAATCCGCCGCAAAAAAAAACACAAAAAAGAAGTATCAAAGAAATAAAAAACAAAACAAAAATATCTATTTATTATAATTTTCAGGTCTATTTGATATGACGTCGAGATCAATTTACTAATGTTAAGATTCTGTATGGTTGTAAAGCACCACAATTTTATTTATTATACTCACAAATAGTCTTTCAAGTATCAAAATTATAAATGATAAAGAAAACTATTTCAAAATCCACCGCCTAGTTTAGAAGAACAACACGGACATACAGACCGTCAAGATAAGTAACTTTGTTTCATAAAGTTTTAGTAAATTATAATAGGCACTGACCCTTTCCTTAAATAGCTCTAAATTGGTTCCAAGTATGTACAAGGTAATCATAAAATCTTGTACTAACATTACAAAATATGTTAATCGTAGAATGCCATGTCAAGCAGTGTTTGAGTTTAGGTGTTCGCGTTAATTATAATTATGTTGCTAATAATAAAACAATGCTATTACGTGACTCGTCCATTCTCAGAATAATAGCACACCTACACAGCCTTTAATTTACGCCAGAGGTTCTCAACTAAAAAAACCATTTGTTAAATTATTAAAAACCTTTTGCTCGCAGTTTCGCTCGCGTGGAAGTCGAAAAACGAAATAACTACGAAAAAAAAAATAGTATCGTATTGTGCGTCCAATCTACGTCATGGTCTACACGTATGCCAAGTTAAAATAATAAAAACAAAAAAAATATATATGTTTGAATTAAAGTTTTTTGTTTTGAGTTTTTTTTTTACATTGAAGTCTGTTCTATTTTTTTTTTGTAAAACAGCTATTTTTTTGTAATGGATTCTACCGAAAATGCAATTTCCCTAGAAATATTAAGCATAAAATACACATTTATTCTGAGTTCCTAAGGTCAATATACCTTTTTCTAAGTTTTCAAACAAATATGCTTAAAATCTTTTTATATAGGCACAGTTCATCCTTCTTTATCCTTCAATTCAATCTCAGTAATCCCGCATTTAAAAAAGGTTGGAAACCACTTTACTTGTAATAAATGGCCTGATTTTCGCAAAATATCTCGCATCTCGCTACGCAGGTTACGCCGTAGCACTTTCGTAGCTACCTCTGCAAGCCGTAGACCTTATGCTACGAGGTTATATAGTGCATGTTAAGTCTTGATTAATATTTGCTTTGAGCATATTTACTTAGGGGTCGAGTGTTAATACGTGAGCACAAAGGATTAGAATGAGCCCGTTAGTGTTTGAACTTAGATTAAAAAGGCTAAGGATAAGCTGCTGCTCTGAATCTAATGAGATTGGAGGATTAAATTAATAGGGGATGGGCAGGAAGTTTTAAGTATGAAGGTTGATGTAAGGGTAGAGAAAGAAAACAGAAATGACAAGAGGGATTATGTGAAAGGTGATTTATTTTATACTAGCTTTTGCCCGCGACTTAGTCCGTGTCAATGTCAGCTATTGCAGATGCGACATTGAAGTCAAAAGTAAATAAAAAATATCCTTTGTCCCCCTTCTTAGGATTCATGCTTATTTCATGCATAATTTTATCAAAATCGGTTCTTTATTCTGACTGTGAAAGTGTAACAGACCAACAGAGTTACATTAGTGTAGATTTTATATGGAGCAGTGGTGGCCGAGTGGTAACGGCCCTGACTTACGAGTTGTAGGTCACGGGTTCAAACCCAGCCAGGTGCATTACTTTGTGTAATTTATTTCATCACCACTGCTTTCAAAAACGGTGAAAAAAAACATCGTGAGGAAACCGGCATGTCTTAGAACCAAAAATTCGAAGACATGTGACATTCACCTATCTGCTCTGGGCCCGCATGTTGAATTACGGCCCATTCCCTCTCATAGCAAGAGGAGGCCTGAGTCCCAGCAGTGGGAACATTAAAAGGCTGATTATGCTTATTTGGAGAGGACTGAAGAGGTTCTGCTACCTCAATAGTCATATATCATCAATAGAGGATGTATGGATCTCCAATAAAATAGGATAAGTCTAGAGCACAATTGCCATAGATGGATCTTTTTAACTCAAAATTAAGACCGTTTCTAATCAGCTTGTAAGCTTAGCTTAGCATCTTTTGGTTCTTTCCAGATCGAATAGAAATTAAATTCAAAATATTTTGAGGCTTTTTGTCAGATTTCAGGAGCTTTCGTGTATAAAAAAATTCTATTTGCACCCTATTGCTGTAGAGCATAAAGTCTCTGATACACTAAGGGGCAAAATGTCCCCCAATATGAAGCGCAATCATCATCATCATCATTATAATTTCAGCCAAAAGACGTCCACTGCTGGACATAGGCCTCCCCCAAGTGTCGCCACAATGAACGGTCTTGTGCGTCTCGCATCCATCGGACTCCCGCAATCGTTATCAAGTCATCGGCCCACCTTGTAGGAGGCCTTATTCCAACGCTACGTCTTCCGGTATGTGATCGCCATTCCAGAACTTTTCGGCAACAACGGCCATCCGTTCTGCGGGCAACGTGCCCTACCCATTGCCACTTAAAATTGGCAATTCTACGTGCTATGTCGGTGACCTTGGTTCTCCTGCGGATATCCTCATTCCTGATTCGATCACGCAAGGAAACTCCGAGCATAACCCTTTCCATTGCCCTTTGGGTGACTTTAAGTCTACTGATGAGATTCGCAACGCTGTCAAATTATTCAACATCATATCACGTGACACGTGAAAGCGTCGCAGTGTTGGGAGGCAAGTTGCGGGACAATGGGCAACGGCAACGTTGTAGTGTCACGCAGATAGAGCGTAGCGCTTCATGTTGTAGGACATTTTGTCATCTCCCTAATGTATCTCGAGCTTTGAGATAACTGGAAAAATGTCACAGTCGAATATATAAACCTCCTTTTTATCGTTCCGTACCTCAAAAGGAAAAAAACAGAACCCTTATAGGATCACTAAACTTTGTTGTCCGTCCGTCTGTCTGTCGAGACCCTTTATCTTGAGAATGCGTAGACGTATCGAGTTGAAATCAAAACTCTGTACGAGTATTTAGGTTTGCAGTCCCTTGAAGCTGTGAAAAAATTAAACTTCTAAGTTAAAAAGATATGGCCGTTAAATGTCGCAAAAAACGTGAATTTCGATACTCCCAAGGGAATCAAAATTCATAGGGTACTTTTCGATGACCTAGAATCCTGAAATTTTGCATAAAGCAATGTCTTATAACACAAGTATAGGGATAAATCTGAAACAGAAAATTTATTGGTTCAACACAAAAAAATAAAATTTTTGCGATGGAAAAAACTTCGAGGCTCCAATTAGGAATTGAACTCTTTACATAGTAAGTTTGTACGAAATCCTCAGGGCGCAAGTCCGACTCGCACTTGCCCAGTTTTTTGAAGTTGGTTAAAAACGTCAAATGATAGTTCAGAATCCAAATAACTAACATCCAGTTTGGGTAAATAATTAAAATAAATTTTCTCTTAACATGTCCACAAGAAAATGTTCTTCGTTAATTCATTAGTACATTTTAAAGTTAGATGAGGTCGTGAGAGGGTTGAACCGTAAATACTTGATACGATGCTGAGATGCTTTTCAAATTTGTGGATATCTAGTTGGTACATCATTTGAATTAGGTTTGTGAAGAATACGGATTAACGGTGTGGTCTGGCTCTCCAAGATTAATTTAATGCTAAAATTGGAATAGAATTGCGATTTAAAGAAATTAGTTGGTCTATACTAAAATTTGGTATAGGTATAGATAGATAGATAAGAATATTCTTTATTGTATACCAAAAATAATAATTACTGTAGGAACATAAAATTAATAGGGTGTGTTTGTAGGGTTTATATTTCAGGAATAAACACTTTCACATCACCCATGGCCCCAGTAGGCCTCGACCCTGCTGGGCCCCTACGGTTGCTGACATCTCCTTGAGGCGCGCGTGGAACACTACACGCCGTCGACGACTTGGGCTCGGCCCGGACAGTTACCAGACGATCGGACGGCGAGCCGACGGTACGATGTTACGTGTAAAATTATGGTTTATTGTTTTGTGGTATATTATTTTTGTAAAAATGTACGTATTTTATTTATGGGCCTCAGTTGCCTGGCAATACAAAAACAATATCTAATAATAGTGTCAGATTAATATACTAATAATTTCTTTCTTATTTATCTCTAGCTTTTGCCCGCGGCTTCGCCCGCATACATAAAATGTAGCCTATGCCTAACTTTCTATCGGTGAAAAAACTTACGCAATTGGACTAGTACTTTCAGAGATTACCTACAAACAAAAAAAAACTTTACCTTTTTATAATATTAGTGTAGACTAGCGATCCGCCCCAGTTTTGATCTATTAGGATGTCCTTTTGAAATAAAAAAAAACTCTTATATTTATTTATTTTAGAAGGCTGGAAGAATACTTATTTTACAATCTGACTGAATTTCACTGAATTTTACAATCAAAAGTCACTGTTGAGACCGCTCCTCTCAACATCGTCGTGCGCAGGCGGCAGTAAACGAGTATAGCGGGGAGTCAGCCGGCGGACGGCCGGTCGCGGGCCCCCGCACGACACTCTAGTCAGCAGTTGCACGTCTCACTTTCGCCTTCTTTTAATATCATATTTTCTTATTTACCTTTTTTCAACCGACCGTTGTAATTTCTTTTTTATGTCATTTTAATTGTTATGTACAGTCCACTCAGTGTTCATTTCGCGAACAGTTACTGTTATTAGCCGAACTAGCGGAACCGAACATGGTTAAATATAAAGATGCGACTGCGACCACATAATGTGTATTTTCTATAAATCTGCATTTATTCATAACATAATGTTTATCTCTTCTACAATTCACATGCACTATACATCTAAACCTTTCTCATGAATCACTCTATTGGTGAAAATTTTATGAAAATTCTTTCAGTAGTTTTAGAGTTTTACGCAAACAAACAGACAGATGCGGTGGAGGACCTTGCTTTATAACGTACCTGCCTGTATGTAAGGATAATTTCACACACTAAAGTTTTAACAAGAAAACTCAATTATGGCTTAAATGCAAAACAAAATTTCTTGGTTTATACTAGTATGGAAAGACAGTTTGTTCTTAAGGGTTGAAAATACTCACAATATTTTTGAATTAACGTGTTAATTACGCTACTATGGAGCGTCTGTTTCAAATGAGCATACTTTTGCTAATTTGAACTTCACATTGACTGTATATTAGGCTTAATATGGCATACAACTTGCACTACAAAAACCAGTCTTATAACTATTAAATAAAAACGCTGTTAAGGTTAAACGGTTACCATTTACGTGTGGTTGAATGTACAGGCCATGGTCGGGACTTTTATTGCTTAAGAGCGGCCAACTCGAGGTACATTTCCATACAACTGCTCTTACGTGATTATGATGTTATTACACATCTTTCTCTAGATATTTGGGATACACAGCTATCTTGTGGATATTATCTAGGCTTCTATAGAAAAAAAAAAATTGTGTAAAACTACTCTAGTTCTCTACCTCAGAAAATCTTCTATTTTTGCGTGAACTTTTGCCCTCCATAATGTACTCATATATTAAAAGTATAAAAAAGTACACCCATAGAAACCTGTAATCGAGATTCTGAATGACGACAATTTTTCTGAAAAACTTTAAGGGTTTAAAAAAATAACACGTATTTCCTGGAACTAGTGTTGTGAAATATTCGAGTACATCACCGAATTACCAAATGGCAACAGAGTTTTCTGGCGTTATCTTTCTTTTTTCGCATTGCCTCTTCATAAACATCGCGTTGTATGAAGCAACAAGCTTTTGAACCATGTTCGATGTTGACGATATTCGAGTGGAAAAGGGCCCTCTTAAATCTACTTTAAAATATGTATAAATACAATAACAATAATCTCCATAATCTCAATAATCTATGTAGCACCACCCACTCCTATCAAGATCGGATACTCTGAAGTTGTGGACAAATACGTTTACCCGGGACAGACGGTTCAGTTGGGTAGGTCTAACTTCGAGAAAGACGTCAATCTTCGAATACGACTCGGCTGGGCAGCGTTCGGGAAGCTGCGCGGTGTCTTCTCGTCCAATATACCACAGTGTCTCAAAACGAAAGTTTATGACCAGTGCGTGTTACCAGTGATAACATATGGCTCCGAAACGTGGTCGCTTACAATGGACCTCATTAGAAAAATTAAAGTCACTCAAAGGGCAAAGAAAAGGGCCATGCTCGGAGTTACCTTGCGTGATCGCATCAGAAATGAAGATATCCGCAGGAGAAATCGCCAAACTTAAGTGGCAGTGGGCAGCCACATTGCTCGCAGAACAGATGGTCGATGGGGACGAAGGGTTCTGGAGTGGCGACCATGTACTGGAAGACGCAGCGTTGGAAGGCCGAAAGGACACAAAGTGGACCGATGACCTGGTGAGGATCGCGGGAATGTGGTGGATGCGAGACGCACAGGACCGGTCATTATGGTGACACTTGGAGATGGCCTACGTCCAACAGTCGACGTCTTTTGGCTGAGATTATGATGATGATGATGTTAGGAAGTAAATACTTTATAAAATTATGAATGTTCTGCTGCGCTCCAAAACAGGCTTCCTTCACGCGTATACGCGTATTGTTATTACGTAATTGCACATTTTTAAGTAAAATCACCAAAAAAAATAAAAAAAACCTTTTCTGTTTTTTTTTCCAGGAAAAATGAAGTAATAGAGACCCACATTTTCGGCCGAATAATTTTCATATTCCCGTGTGCACAGTACGACGATTAAGCGTTTTTCAAGGTCATTAAAGTTGTACAAACGTATGTACAATCGGCGCGCGAGGGGTAGACGTGGACAAAAAGGCTGCCAGACTCAAATAGGATTCGGCGAGTCACCTCAGCCTCATGCAAATTCACCGGTGGGTAAGTGTCGCCAAAAGAATTCGCTGCCGAGGACAGCCCCGAAAGAGGTGGCGAGATGAAGTAGACGTGGATTGGTTTGAGTAGAATGTCTGAAAGGATCTGGGGGAGGCCATTGCCCAGCAGTGGGACCAGGTCAAGGGAAAAAAACAATAGTTTAAACATTTTAACTTCAATATTATTGTCACAGCTAGTTTTAAATGAAGATTATTTTATCTGTAGCCGTAAAAATATTTGGCGTCTGTGGAATCTCTGCAAGTACATGGTTCGGACGAAACAGGTGCATACGAATAAATGGGGAAAGCGGGAAGATGGCGCTTTTTCGGGCCACTAAACTAGAGGCTTTTGTATTAAGATTCCTGAATAAAATGGTTCCAAATATTTTGTTTTTGATGTTTAATTATGATTTTGTAAGTCACTCCTGATTAATAGAGATGAGTCCAAGAATGAGTTTGTGTTTGCGGAGAGTAATTGAATTAAATAAATTTAATTCAATTAGTCTCCGCACTCACAGTTAATACCTACACATGATGAGAGTCAACAATTATATTTAGAAAAAGCATTAATAAAAAATACAAATAAAATAAGTAAAAAATAAATAGTAAGATAAAATTAAGCCAAGCATAAAGATAATTTTATTATTTTGCACAAAGAAAAAAGACATTACAAATAAAGAGAAAAAGATGAAAAACAATTTTAGAATCATCATTTGCTTATGAATTGAAGATAATATGTTAAAAGATCTCGGTTAAAGATAATTCTCAGTTATAGGACTATAGCTGTCATTAAATCAAATTAAAAATATACAAAATTATACTCAAAATCATATATTAGGGGTTAAAGTATGAAATTGCCGATATGTACCGAAAAATTAAAAACGTTTTTTTTTTTTAATTTAACATATTTTTTTAATCAAATTAATTTCCATTATTATATATACATTGTTGCTATCTAATAGGAAGGTCATTTATGCCTTTGCGATAGAACTTTGGTGATCTAGATTCGACAAACTGTGTGAAAGCATTTTGTACTGCTTCCTGAGAAGAAAACTTTTTATCACGTAGAAAATTGTCCTAATCACGAAAAAAATAGTAGTTCATTTGAGCAAGGTCTGGCGAAAACGGAGGGTGACGAATGGTTTCTAACTTTGCATTTCCTGTAGAGTTAAAACGGTTTTTCATGCTGTATGAGGTCTCGCGTTATCATGGAGCAATAATAGTGAAGATCGATTCATGAGTCAGCTAGTTCACTGCTAGTTTTGCTATCATTGTTTGAAGTTCAGCACAGTAGACATCTGCCTTTATTGCTTGACCAGATCGGAGAAAGCTGTAGTGAATAACACCATGCTGAGACCACCAAACAGTTACCATTACCTTTTTATTGGGATGCTTTGCTTTAGGACACTGTTGCGACGTTTGACTGAGGTTAACTATTGCATTTTTCGCTTACGGTTATTGTAAAGAATCCACTTTTCATCACATGTCACAATTTGGTCCAATATTCCTTCATTTCTGTATCGATTCAACAAGGCAACTCAAGTTTCAAGACGCGTTTCTTTCTGCAGGTCAGTCAAATCATGAGGCACCCATTTTTCATATTTTTTTATTTTATTGATTTGACGCAAATGAGTCAATATTTTTGGTAAGGTAACGTTAAGCCATCTCGCTACTTTCTGGGTATAATGAAAAAAAAATAATAATTTGGATAATTTACTCATTTCCTTGCGGGTGGAGCCACAGGCAGAAGCTAGTGTGTAATATTTTCGTCTCACGCTCTCGTTCCTTAATCTCAATTAGATATTTTTAATTCAAATAGAATTCTAGACATTCTCGAAAGTTTAAAGGCCCTACACGGTACATCAGGCATTAAGCCAAGTTTAGTTATATTGCGCTGGAGAAATGTAAACGCCACTGCGATATGTGGTGACGACCATATTCCGTGAATGCGAAGTGTGGTTGAATCTAGGTACTTCTATTATTTCTAATGGAAACTTACAGGCTCAGAAGGTTTAGGCAGACGGTTTTAGTATAAATGCAATCAGTCATCGCATGTAAACAGCGACTGTCGCTACTCATCGCGGCGATAAGTAGCCTCGTTGAGAAGTGGTTACAGATGCCCCACAGTGTCCTCACTTTCTGCCTGACTTTGGATCACGGGGTATAGTTGTTTCGGGAGGTTAATAATTTAGTTTCAGTGGGAAGAAACGTTCAGGTGAAAGGTTAACATGAAAAATAAAATGTCCCACACTAACAATTACTCCTGTATCTTGGGTCCGTTCACAAACGTGAAAGCTGACATACACAAGATACCCAGACCCGGAACATCTATCTGTAGGCCATACAAATATGTATTCCGTGCGGGAATCTAATTTGCGACTCGCAGCGCAGCTGTCAATGGCTCAACCGCTGCATCAACCATGCAGTCATTGTGCGAATCACCTGAGAATACGGTGGAGAATACGGTGGAGAATACGGTGGATGTCTCTCTAGCTTAGGCAGTGTACCGCCGAGTATTTGTGGAAGCGATCGGTACCGGTGACCTTTCGCATCTGGCCTTGGTCCAGACCATGGCATAGAACGATTGGGGATGGGAAGCAGTCCCTTTCTTCTGTGAAGCACTAAAGCGAGTGAAGGGGGTGGTGGATATTCTTGAAAGGACTGTGAGCTTATCGAAAGAGTTACTGTGGCCTTAGAACCCAAAGGGCAACTGAAGGAATAGTAAAAGTCTGACACTTTCGCTCGCTTCATGCAGATCGGAGCGAATTTGACATCTCAAAAAAAAAAGAGTAGGTGGAAAGCGTGAGGGAGAGGCAATAGTTACGACCAAGCCACCGTGACAGCACATGCTTATGGACGGCGCGCAATAGGCAGGTTTCCGTTCGATAATGATCAGGGCCAGGTTGAGGTTGAGAGCAGTCCAATTTAAGGCGATTCCAGCCAGAACTTTTTGAGTACTCACTCCGAAATTAGGTGCAAGTTTTTGATACCTTTTATTCATTAGAAGAATTTAGTGATGTCAAAACATAGGCTACTTAAATTATAATTTACTATAAAAACCACAAATTGTAATTGTAATTTATTTCATCACCACTGCTCTCAAAACGGTGAAGCAAAACATCGTGAGGAAACCGGCATGTCCTAGAACCAAAAATTCGAAGACATGTAACTATGGCCCATTCCCTTTCTCAGAGAGGAGGCCTGAGTCCCAGCAGTGAGAGCATTAAAAGGCTGATTATGCTTATATGCTTATATAAAAACCAATCAACAGTTTAATAACTTCAATAATAGATAGTTTTAATAGAAAAAGTTTGTTCAAAACGCTATAACCGTTTATCAAATGTGCAATACTTGCCCGTTTCTAAAGTATTTGTGTAATTGTACTGGGGAACCTAAAAGTATGGATAAGATGTAGAATACTAAATACAGTGGTAAATATATCTGAAAAAAGTTGAACTGCAGTTAAAGTAAGTTTATTTAATAAATTTGCTTTACATTTCACCGGGACACCATGGCGCCCCAATTAGTCGCACCGCCATGGTGTCCCATTGGTGGGGGGGGGGGGGTCACTAGCGGCCGGACTGGCGTTCGAGCTGGTCGAGATACCAAATTGGTTGCGCAACCAAACGGACACCAGGTGAGTAACTCTCTATAGAGCTGTATACATTTTGTTGGTAGCGGCGACTAATCGCGCCGCCATGGTGTCCCGGTGAGATATAGCCCTTACTCCAACTTGTCAAAATACTCATTTTGTCAATATTTAGATATTGTATCAGTATAGGTATGAGCTAAATACAAGGTGGGTATTTGAGAAGGGCCAGTAAGGGCAGGTACCTTAATCTGTCGCCTAAGTAGCCTTTTATACGCCCGGTGCGATCTTTTATAATTGCATAAAAAAAGGTTTAATCTTACCCAGCTTGGACAATAAAAATAAAAAGCACCTAAAAATAGCGAAAAAAAAAACTTATTGCCCTTACCTACATTTATGTCTGCATACCTCGACGAATTAATGTACTAAACAATGATTTATTTTCTTGTCTTTGTGTGAAACCTCAGTTCGATGCTAAAGTTGCCAAAAAATAAAAGGCCCGTTTTTATATCTGTATTTTGACTACCTAGCGGCTTGTCCAGTGTAGTGTAGTTACTACTAAAATAGCTACTACTACACCGAACCCCCGGACCCCTAATTATTATTTTATTGTTTCTTTCAGTTTCGTTCCAAGTTACATTCTAAAGTTTTTCTTAAATGTAAAAACGTGTGGCTGGAAAGACTTCACGGCGTCCTTACTTACCGCATGACGCAGGTCCTCACCGGACATGGTAAGTTTGGGAGGTTCCTGTACCGGATCCGTGCAGAAGAGACGCCCGGGTGCCACCATTGTGTGGACCGCCCGGAGGACACGGTGGAGCACACGGTAGAGGTGTGCCCCGCTTGGGCAGAGCACCGTCGTGTCCTCGTGAGGGCGATCGGCGGCAGCGATCTCTCGCGCCGGGCCTTGGTACAGGCCATGGTCCGGAGCGAGGAGGAGTGGCAGGCGGTCGCCTCCTTCTGCGAAGCAGTAATGCTAGCAAAGGAGGCGGCCGATCGCGTGAGGCAACGGCAACGGTCCTTACGCCCCAACCGCCGCCGGGATTCCGATCCCAATTTCCGGCCACCGTAGGCGCGGGCTTGCGGACGGCGAGCAATGGGTGGCTCGCCGTCCGATCGTCCGGTAACCGTCCGGACCGAGCCCAAGTCGTCGACGGCGCGTAGTGTTCCACGCGCGCCTCAAGGAGATGTCAGCAACCGTAGGGGCCCAACAGGGTCGAAGCCTACTGGGGCCATGGGTGATGCGAAAGAGATCCCCGGGGCCCTGGAAAACAAATGGCAAAGAAGGAACAGGAGTGGGTTTTTAGTCAGTAAAAGTCTGACACTATCTCGCGTTCCGCCCAAGAGCGGGGGATGTCATGAGATGATTTTCCCACCCGAAAAAAAAAAAAAAAAAAATGTAAAAACGTACCTTTTATTTTTAACGAGCTTAGAATGCGAAACGAATTCGTTTTTTTTTTACTATTTCTACATTTTTTTAAATAAACAAGGATGTAAGAGCGAAAAAAGCGAGCTCAAAACTATCAACTTTGTTATGATGATAGATTTTAAGCGAGAAGGCGGTAGGCTAAGAAAATAACCATGTCAGGTTGCTATACTTGTAGTCATAGGTGCTTGATATCCACAATTCACCTCTTGTGGTTGCTGGGGCCCCCGAACATCCCCGTAGTTGGCACTCCTGGTAGGGCGCGTCTACATCCGCCTTATTAGGTACACGAATCGATAAATGTTTTTGTATGGTTACTAACTGCGGTTCTGCGCCCTGTGTCTGGGCAACTCTGGTAACACCCTTGATACGACACTGACCTTAATCGTTATGGAAATATTTAATTTTTTTGATTTTTTTAAAGATTTAGTATGGATTTTCTTGCCGGTTCTTTTCCGTAGGAATCGCCCAATTGTAATTCGCACCAGCTTCTGACGGTTCACAAGTACCCAAGTAGGCATATGTGAAATAAAATGATTTTGAGTTTGAATTTGATTTAAGAATTTTGGCATAGCTTGTCCTATTCATACTCATAGCGTCTGTCGAAGGCAACGACCAGGGATATTTCTTTATCACGAGAAACTTTATCTTCCAATACAGACCGACCAAGGGAGTTACCGTCGTCCCAGGAGTTATTAGTTTTCATTGCAGCAGCTGTTTGAGTTTAGCGTTATCTCCTGCCTTGTCTGTCAGACTCGGGGTCGGGGGAATGTTTCAATTAGAGATGTAGGAGAGGATTTAGATGTTATCGTCAATTTAAGGTTAAGGGGTGCTTGACAGGTTTTAAAAATATTAATGCAAAATATATAATAGGTCTTGAAATACCTATGAAATTGCCTTTTTTTAAAACGGGTTGCTTTGAAGTGTATAGAACAGAATCTTTGGATTGGAATTATAAAATTAAATAAAATTTGTATTATAGGTAGGTTATTTTTTTTCGATATAAGGTATTTATTGTTTTTTTTTGTGTTTTGTATTCCCTGTAATATCATTTGTTATTTATTTCGATTACTATTTGTGCTTTTTTTTCGGGTGGAAAAATCATCTAATGACATCCCCCGCTCTTGGGCGGAGCGAGAGATAGTGTCAGACTTTTACAAACTAAAAACCCACTCCTGTTCCTTCTTTGACATTTTTCCAGGGCCCCGGGGGTTACTGTCGCATCACCCATGGCCCCATTAGGCCTCGACCCAGCTGGGCCCCTACGGTTGCTAACATCTCCTTGAGGCGCGCGTGGAGCACTACATGCAGTCGACGACTTAGGCTCTGTCCGGACAGTTACCGGTCGAATTACTATTTGTGCTAAGTTATAAAACTTATACATAAGTATAAATAAAATAAAATCCCTATTTCCACACCCTTAAAGGTCAAATTACCAAAAATCCTTTCTTAGTGCTCACTTACTTAATAAAAGCAAACCTCGTAAAATAAAAACACGTTCCTAGTCCTAGTAGTTTTATATATATAGATGAATATATAAAACGTTCTTTTATTGCGAAGAAATCTAAATATCCTCCTCTAGCATAGTTCTAAATAGTCATTTGCTCTTTCAGTGGGCGTCTGTCTTTGTAAACGCAACCGGACACCGAGAGAGCGTTTACGAAGTGCGCTCCACTTCGCTCCGAGTGCTGAACTAATAAACCGTCCGGGGAAACGGGACTAGTGGACTCATTTAACAAAATTATGGTTTTGTATACCATTTTTAAAAAGATGCTTTTTTATTCATTAAACATAGTTTTTAGAAACCATAGTAGAATTTTTTTTAAATAAAAATTAAATGAGTGTTTTGTTACTTTTTGTTTAAATGTTTTAAATTCTTAATTGCAGGTATTTTATTTGAAATGGATAAAAATCTAGTTATAGTTAGCCCATTGTATTCCACTGCTGGGCAAAGGCCTCCCTCTCCCTTTCCATACACGTCTGTCTTAGACGATAAGCTACTCGTCAAAAGGCTAGAGAGATGATAACAAAAATAAAGAAATAATGGACCACAAAAATAAAGAAAATGGGCCTCATCAGAAGACACCCAAAGCCTAATGGAAATGGGCTTCATCAGAAGGCAACTAAAGGCTAATAGAAATGGGCTTCATCAGAAGGCAACTAAAGGCTAATAGAAATGGGCCTCATCAGAAGGCACCTAAAGGCTAATGAAAAGGGCTCGGAGTCTCCTTGCGTAATCGCATCAGAAATGAAGGTATCTGCTGGAGAAACAAGGTCACAGACTTATAATAATAATAATATAACGGATTCGGGGTCAAACCTCGCAGGGATTAATTATTTATTATTATTATTATTTATTTATTGTCAGGCAACTAAGGCCCATAGATAAAATACATAATATTACAATCTTATAAACAAAATAAACTAATACATATTAAAAATAACACAAACAATTAACTATGATTATACACGTAACATCGGCGTCGTGTTCCGCTGCGTGGTGTTGCGTAGCCTTCCCCGGAAACGTCGATACACGACACCTTTCGGCCAAAAGTCCTCTCTCAAAAAGGTCTGTAGATGGTGGGTTGGAACACGTATCACATACGACTTGAAGTTGGTATCGTGGCGCGAATCCAGCCTTTCGACCCTCAGAGTCCAGTAAGTAGTTAGGAAGCCGGCTACCAGGGTTGCCGGAAGCCTATCCACTCCTCAGTGAATATTCTGTCGTCTGTGGGAGGAACGCTGCGGTTCCCTGAGTCCTACGTGAAAATATATGAGAGAGAGAATCAGAAGATCCTCCCCCTCAGACAGACATTAGTCGACGGTTGGTCGACGGACCCGAAGTGGGTACGCACCTACAGTTAAGTTGAGTTGAAATTAGTTATCTTTGCACCATTAAAAACCAACTCTTTAGAAATTACTAAAGACTATTAGCATAATAGCATCATCACTTTGTTTTCAATTAGACTACGAATGAAACTCATTCTTATATTTGTGGTATTTGGCGGCAGATGAGTCGAGTCAGCCTTCTCAAAAAGTTTCGTTGAGGTAGTTAATACTACAATAAAGTCATCAGCTCTATTATACCGAAATCGTACTGTTTTAATGATTCCACATAATGTCCAATTTTGTAGACACTTGAGATACAAAACAACACCTATTCTGCATCACAATATCCACTAGAAATAGATTTGCGAATCATTAAAACAGTCACTAAACTATATATAGCATAGTCGGCCTTATAATGTTCCCACTGTTGGGACTCAAGCCTCCTTTCTAGGAGAGGGAATGGGCCGTAATCCACCATGCGGGCCCAGTGCAGGTTGGTGGATGTCACATGTCCTCGATTTTTTTGGTTCTAGGACATGCCGGTTTCTTTACGATGTTTACCTTCACTGTTTTGAGAGCAGTGGTGATGAAATAAATTACACAAAGTAACGCGCCTGGCTGGGTTTGAACCCGCAACCTACAACTCGTAAGTCGGGGCCGTAACCATTTGGCCATCACTGCTCCACTCCACTAAGCTGTACTCGACAAAATTCTGCCTAAAAGTCAAATACAACTGAGAAAATAGACAGAACTAGGCTTGGCTACTTCTTTCTATTTTCTCAGTTGTATTTTTTTTTTCGCAAAAATTACACGTTACATTATCATAATCAAGTCACACACGACTACTATTTTCTCTGACGCCAAAGAAAACAAAAGACGACGAGAAAATCAATTCAAATATTATGATAGCAAAAAAAAAACTTATATCGAAATGATACGCCCTTAGATATCTATTTGAACACGTGTGGAATAACACAAGTGTGCCTTGAAAAAACTTTTCCTATCTTTTGTAACACATACTTTTTCTTTTTTTCTTTTTGCTCTTCGATGTGTTTGAAAAAGTTCTGCTCTAAATTTAGTGTACGATTGTCGATTTTATCGAGTTTTTGAAAGTTGGCATCTGAATAAAAAAACTTGAGGGAAATTTGTAATCAAAGTTGTCAAGACGAACCCAATACGACATTGTTATCTCAGAAGATTTTGTATGAAGATAATTTGTGACGGCCAAGTTACTTTTTAAGAGTTTTAATATTTAGTTGTGTATGTATGTTGGTGTGATTTTCACGTAATTTTATGTAGGTTTTAACAAAATAAAGTTACTAAATATGGTGGCGTCTAAGAAGGTCACATACTCGTTGGCTTGCATACTGGTAGCGTAGTTATTTATACCTTCTAAGTTTTATGGTAAGAAAAGCATAGTTGTAGATATTCGTAACATAGATTGATCAGAGATTATCAAATAAGAAAAGGCTTAGCAAATAATATATTTTTTCTATATAATGTAACAAAAAGTGCTTCTAACAATATAATAATAGTAAATTGAACTAGAAGCCTTTTGATTGTTGCTCCCCTATTACAAATGGTGGAGGCGCCGGGTAAAAAATTATTTTTCAGCCGACAGTTCGAGGAATAGTACATCCTCTAGTACCTCTCAAAGGCCAAGTGAGATAATTTGCGCAGCTGGCGCAACAGGCGAGGAATAGACGCTTGAAACTATAAAAGCTAAGTGATTTTTTATATCATCTGAATATTTGTAAAAGGAGAGATGATGTTCTTAGGCGTAGACGAAGTGTGCTTCGAAGAATTTATACGTATGACTTACAGATTTTCTATAAACGCAGCATGAAACTACTCTCTATTTTAGCTAGAAATTTTAATCCATTCTATATTTTCATCAATTTTTCAAGAATTTTCAGCTAATAAAAAACCTTAATCTTTTAAAACAATCACAGTATATCCATTTTCAGCATAAAATATTAAACCTAGGAATAAAGTTCCTTTAATACCTTAACCATTTTTTATGACCTTCCTATTCATACGTGTGAAGTGTGCCTTAATAATAACACTCCGACATAGAGCTCGGAATCACCACGCTAGCATCTGAAAGAATTTTTGCACGCCATAATTGAGGCAGTAAGTTCCGTCTTTGAGGAGTGACTGCAATACTACGTCATTACTTTCCGTTTGACGCAGGTTCTCACCAGATATGGATGGATTTGGGTAGAAGTCCCCACTTCAAGGAGCGGCTTGAAAGATTTCGCGGCATCTTCACCTTCCGCATAACGCAGATCCTCACCAGGTTTGTTCGGGAGGTTCCTGCACCGGATTCGTGCGGAGCGCGAGTCGTCAATGGCGCGTAGCGTTCCATGCTCACAAAGAAATGTCAGCAAAACCGTAGTAGCCTAGCCGGGCCGAAGCCTACTGGAGCCATAGGTTAGCCTTTCGAAAGGGAAAATCGGGGTCCTGGAACGCAAGGCAAAGAAGGCACATAAGCGTGGGTTTTAGGCAGAAAAAACTGACACGTCCTCCTGCTTCGCCCTCTAGGCAGGAAGAAGTCATTGGATGATTTCCCAATTAAAAAAAAAAACACATACATACAAACTTTCTCCTTAATAATAATAATTTAATAAGACAACATTCGGTCCACAATATCTGTTAGTAATTCTTATATCTACGAAAGTTCATCATCAAATAGAAATAATAATATACGAAAACAATAAAATAGACTAATAAAATGTTCAATAAATTAAAATGCCAAAATTACAATGTCAGTGAAACTTGAAAATGCTTAATTCAAACCAATAAAATAAATTAAAATGGTAAATAAATTAAAATGTCAAATTAAAATTCCATAATGATAAAAATGATTAATTTATAATATTACTATTATTAAAAACTGAAAATGTATAACTTAAGTACTTAGTTCAATAGTGAAGCTAACTCCTAATGTAGTTAGGCTAATAAAACAAAATATACAGCGACTGAATTGTATGAAATGTTGTGATAAAACCTAGCAGCGGCCGCTGTGGTTTCGCCGCACTCTGTAATCTCTGTAGACAGACTTATTATATTTCTGGCCGCGTCTCAGTGAAGATACAAACTTCTGGACGGGTGCAGAATAATATGGCTTATAATAAGGCATTAGAGAGGGTTTAGAAACTTGCGGAGAGGAGCAATGGGTTTCCATAAAGTTAAACGTATCTTTTTCAGTTTGATTTCATTTTTAGGGTTCCGTACGTCCGTATGAAAAACGAAAACCCTATAGTCTAGCATCACTGGATTAAAATCTACTGGATCAATTCGTTGAAATCATATCATATATAATTATAAAGGTATATATTGAATTTTTGTGATTCAAATACGTACTTTTTTATAAATAAATAAACTGTGATTCATATCACAGTTTAGTACAGTCAGGGGTCAAAAGTGCAATTTCAATCTAACAAACATAGTGTCTAAATTTTTTTTTATAGTAGATGGTCCACTACTAGTTTATTCAATATTGCAGATTTTTTTTTCATTTGACCTTCTTCTATATGTATAGAAATTTTTGGCACTCTAGCAATGGCAGAGTGCAACTGCACTTTTGACCCCTGACCGTAGCTCACCAGGTCATCGGTCTACCAGGTCTCGGTGTGGGAGGCCTTCCAACGCTGCGTCTTCCGTATGCGGTCGCCACTCTAGAACCTCTCGGCCCTACTGACATCCATTCTACGAGCAATATGTGCCTTACCCACTGCCACTAAAATTTGGCGATGCTTCGGGTTATGTCAGCGACCTTGGTTCTCCTGCAGATATCTTCCGATGACCTGGTGAGAGTCGTGGGAATGCGATGGATGTATTTATTATATGTCGTACAGTCCCGTACAATTCTCCTTTGATGTTATTGTGATACTGATTCAAATGTGACTGGTCGTTGTGGCGAGGATGGGGGAAGGCCTCTGTCCAACAGTGGACGTCTTTCGGCTGAAATGATGATGATGATGACAGGTTCATTCTGGCTAACTAAGAAGAAAAATATCATAATTCTACCATAAACTTAGCAACTTAGTATTATTATTTTATTACTTACTAGCTACTGCCAGCGGCTTCGCTCGCATGAAAATAGATTTCTCCACACAAACTTTGAAACCCCGTTTCATCCCGTTAAGAGGTAAATTTTGGAGAATGCTCTCTTAGTGCTCGCCTACGTCATAAAATGAGTGTTTTCGCTCCTAGTTCCAGTAGTTTCGGCTATGCGTTGATATGTCAGTCAGTCATTTTTTATTTTTTTTTTGTGTGGCCTCTCGCAGGTCAACCTAGGAGGTTGTCGGCTGCTTAACCGGACTTGCCTGTGGCGGCCTCAATTCAAGAATCAAAGCCTCCAGCCAGGGCTTACTTAACTATACTTAAAACTAAGCGACTACACGCTAAGGGCACCCCCTGTGGGGTACGGACCTCGGCTTAGGGCGTCGCTGGGAGGGGACAGCAAGGGACGGGCTGGATCGAACAAAATGTCAGTCAGTCAGTTTCTCCTTTTATATATATAGATATACACGCCCTCCACCTCCACTCAAGAGCGTGAATAATTATTGGATGATTTCCTACCACAAAACCAAAAAATTAAAAAATAAAGGTGATCTTTTTTTTACTTTTATATGATAAGTCTCACTGTTGGAAACCAAGTACTTGCAAATTTAATTTAGATTCAAACAAAGAAATTACAATAACTCATTGTTGTTAGTGAACTAATTATCTAAAGTGGAATTTAACTTTATGAAATTTTAAAAACTGGGCAAGTGCGAGTCGGACTCGCGCACTGAGGGTTCCGTACAAACTTGCCTATGTAAATAATTCAATTCCCAAATGAAATCTCAAAAAAAAAATCCGATTAGCAAAATTATTTTTTGTGACTTAACAAAGGACATTGTAAAAAATGGCCTATGTTCTTTTAATACATACATTACTTATATTATATTATATACATTACTTATATTTTAATAGAACGGTCACTTTTTAATTTCGAAAACATTTTTAAAAGTATTCACATTCGTCCTTATCCTCCGTGATAGTTCTATTATTTTTGGTTCAATTTGAGGTTTTTAATAGGCAAAGGTATAATAGCTCATACAGCCAAGTCTTTGTAACAACACTCTTAATAACAGTTTGACACAGACAAGCGTCAGTATTCTCAACACTTGATATACGATAATGATTTTCAGTTACAAACAGTCCGCTATGAAGTCGCGGAACCATAATAAGCCTTATCAAAAAACTCGATTGAAAGCGCTGATTGAAACGAGCAGTAATATCGACACTGACAGTTGACGAATTGACAGATGACAACATTTGACATTTGGTAATAATGTCATTTAGTAATAAATGCTAAGTTATTGCCCCTGCGTTCCGAATTGCTTCAAAAGCGATAATATCGCGAATCCGACCAACGCGCAACGTCACAATTATTACTCAATAGCCCTTTTATTTTGTGACTATTAAATTCGGTCGGATTCGCGATATAATCGCTTTTGACGCAATTCGGAACACGAGGTGCTACATATCGAATGTTTTTTTTGACGTAATTATAACCTCAAAATCCGAGTGTGTTTTGATTTTTTCAGAATTCTCAAAAGTGTTCGTTGTTTTAATTTAGGTTTAATTGAATATATACATTATCTAAAACCCAAAGAGTAAATACATCTCCCTGTTGGATCTTAGGGGAGCTATGTATGGACGACGAGCAATGTCTTTTACTGTTTTCAGATTTATTCCTGTGCTATAAGACCTTGCTTCAGGCCAAATTTTAGTACTCTGAGTCAACGGGAAGTATGAATTTTGATTCCCTTGAGAGTGTCGAAATATACGTTTCTTTAAGGTACCGTTTTTTCCTCTTGAGTTAAGGAACCCTAAAAACTAATATTCTCTTTGAATTTGATGTGCACTTTATTATCATATCTGTTAAATTTTAATCGAAAAATCGTTTTTTATGTATTCTTTATAAAGTTTTTTTTTTTCATTTATTTTAGAGTGAATTTTGTGTAACAGGTGAAGCTTATAAAACTTGCGTATATATTTATAACTAGCTTCTACCAGCGGATTTGCCTGCGTGCAAATATAAAATTAATCGAATCATACTTAAATTATAAAAAAAGAAGTGTTTGAATGTTTGTTACTTTTTCACGCTCCAACGGCTGCACAGATTTCAATAAAACTTGGAACACGGGTAGATCAAGTCTTGGAATAGCACATAGGTTAATTTTTATCCCGGGAATATGTTTTTTGGGACTATTTTCTACGGTCACGAGGTCGAAATCGCTGGTAGCAGCTAGTACGTGTATAACTTTATTTATGTTATTTTGTTATTATTAGGAAAACTGGTAAAAAACGGCAATATACAAGTTGTCACTTATACTAATGTGAGTGACTAAAACTAAGACGACAACAGCATAGGGTTAAGGCGAGAGCGCTCATACCATACAAAAAAATAAAATACAAATCATTGTTTAATTTGTAACAAAAAAGCGTTCGGCTAAAGTTTTCTTTACTTTTTTAACACTGGTTGTAAACAAATCAAGGTCGACATCCGGACACACAGTATTAAAAGCACGACAAGCTCTTATTAAATATGAGTTTTTACGTTTCTTTTTTGTTGTAAAAGTTTATATATGTACGTGTGTAGTGTTCGTTTTTCACGCTTAAACTGCTGAACAGATTGCGGATACTTAGTACTCGCGTAGACCAACAGTCCCGTTATCGACTCGTGGAGTCGAGAGAAAATAGCACATATAAGGTACTTTTTATCCTGAGAATTTATTTTGTAAGGATAAAATCTGCACTGGCAAAAGCTAACTAATAATAATTCTTAACTCATAACAATATAAGAATGAAAACTTAATAAAGAAAAGTATTTTCTGTTCAGGAACATGCTGTCTTACAAAGAAGAAAACTTTTCCAATAGGCACCATTTAAATCTAGATAAAGCTACCTGAGATTGCAATACAATCGGCATTGTATCGCCATTCCTATCTCAGACTACCGCAGCTTTTTCATTCATATAGGTACTGTAGACGTTGTATTATTCATTCACATTGATTCAAGCTCCATTGGATCCTATTCTTTACATTTTTTCTGTTACACTTCCATGTTTGATTATTAATATACCCAAATCAGTTAACAATTGAAATTAGTCTTGTAAAGTAATCTTGATACTGAAAATAGCATTTTGAAACTCGTACTATGCAGAGAATGGCCCTAAATATTGACCCAACAGTAAATAATTAAGAAAATTCATTCATTCATTTCGCGCGAATAAACAGTTTTTCTTTCTTTCTTTCTTTCTTTCAGAATAATTAAGAGTATTCCTAATAATTAAGACAATAACGTATTCCTCTAGCCATACCAAACTCAAAGTCACTGGTGGGTGAGCATTATTATTGTTATTATTTCATTCGTTCAGGTCTTCTTGAAGCATTGCCACGTCGATCCGTCCTGGACTGCAGCTCCAGCAGCCTCTTGTGACCTTCAACAGGTCATCGGTACCCCTTAAGAAAGGCTTTCCCACGCTGCGTCTTCCAACACGGGGTCGCATGTACCTACATTGCCATATGGTCCGGAGCGAGGAAGAGTGGCAGGCGGCGCCTCCTTCTGCGAATCAGTAATGCTAGCAAAGGAGGCGGCCGATCGCGTGAGGCAACGGTCCTCACGCCCCAACCGCCGGCGGGATTCTGATCCCGATTTCCAGCCACCATAGGCGCGGGCTTGCGGACGGTCAGCAACGGGTGGCTCGCCGTCCGACCGTCCGGTAACCGTCCGGACCGAGCCCAAATCGTCGATAGCGCGTACTGTTTCACGCGCGCCTCAAAGAGATGTCAGCACCTGTAGGTGCCAATCAGGGTCGAAGCCTACTGGAGCCAAGGGTCTAATTCTGAAAAGAAGACTCGGCCCTGGTACGAAAGGCAACGAAGGAACCGGAGTGGGTTTTTAGTCAGTAAAAGTCTGACACTATCTCCCGCTCCGCCCAAGGGCGGGGGTTGTCATAGGGTGATTTTCCCACCGAAAAAAAAAACAAACCTACATTGCCATAAAATTATCTCATCTTGAAACGAGACAAAACTTGCGTAAACATGGTTGTATATTATCTCTTTAGACCCCGAGATAATGCGACTGCTAAAACTTAGTCCTACTAACTGCGGTACATTTTAGTTACCTAAACTTGTACCGACTTGAATTGTCGGTCGTTTCTCGCCTGGTTTCACACATTGTACAACTTTCACAGCTGTTATAGGAGACTGCCCGTTACACCGTACAATGACCTACGGGGTTACCATGAAGTTGAAAGTAAGATTGTTTCATTTTTATTTCAGTCTGGGTAAGAGACAGAGCTATACAGGTTGTCTAGCGCCATCTCTTACCCACACTGGAAATAAGAATGAAACAATCTTTCTTTAAGCGTCATGGCACAGGTCATGATTACACCTGATCGTGCTGGAAACTCATTAAGTAAAGAAAGAATGAGAATATGCCCAGTAGAGCGATGCGTGCCCGACTAAAACCGTCGCCTGCCATGTACGGAGCGAAAACGCTGAGCCGGTTATAATCCAAGTAGAACCGGGTAAGATGACTTTTACGCACGGGTACGGTAGACTGTTGATAATATGTTCTAGTACGTATTGTAGTCTGTATTGTGTTTTTAGTTCTGTGCTTGATACGTAGGTACGAGCTAAAATGCTTATGTTACGATATGGTGTAAGCAGCAGGATCCTTTAAGTTTAAAATGGCCGAGTATGTCTTTTTTCTTTTTTAGGTGGGAAATCATACAATGACTTCTCCAGTTCTTGGGCGGACCAGGAGGGCGTGTCAAACTTTTACTGCCTAAAACCTACTCCTGCTCCTTCTTTGTTTTCGTGCCAGTGCCTCGGGGGTTCTTTCTTACATAACCCAAGGCCCCAGTAGGCTTCGACCCTGCTGAGATCCTACGGTTCGCTGACATCTCTTTGAGGCGCGCGTGGAACTCTACGCGCCGTCGACGACTCGAGTTCGGTCCGGACGGTTACCAGATGGCCGGACGGCGAGTTAACCTTGCTTGTCGTTCGCAAGCCCACAATTAGTGTCTTTGTGTTTTGTATTGTGTGAAATCTAAGAAAGCTCATATTATTTTAGAATACGAGTTCTAATTCGGAAACAATGCATCTCAAACGGTATGCAATATTGATGAAGTATACTAAGGTACTTAGAACTGCTAATGAATGGGTTGTGTATTTTTGTTTTAATCGCTTTCGCTTAGGTAATTTTCTTCTCTGGGCAGCTACAGGGCAAATTTCCAAAACGAAAGCGATTAAAACAAACATAGAGTTCGTTTATAAGAAAAAAATCGTAGGTCATTGATATTGCTTACACTTTAAAATGAAAAAACAGATTTTCTCTTTTTTCATGGTTATAAATACTGCGAAATTTCTGAAAATGCAAAACACTAAAAAACCAATAAAAAAGTAATTTAAGTAACTATTATAATTGTTTTATTTTTTCTTTTATTGTAATTATAGTTAGTATTTTTAAATGTAAATACCTATGTAAAAAATAAAGTTATTTTGAACCAGCTAAAAAAATAGAAATATTTTAGAAAAAAGAATAACGTATATTTTATATACTTTTATTCTTATTTGAACTTCAAATTCAAAGTTTAAAAAAACAGCCATTTAATAGGTACCTAAAGACCTATTTAGAACTAAATTGATATCTACAACTGTATCAAATAATTTTCAGCCAGCAGCTCACGCTTACACAATCAATAACACCTAATCAAATGGCTAACAAAGACGACATACACACTAAACAACAACAGAGTATCCACTGATCAACTGTTTCACTGTTAAATAGAGCAACTGAGCTACCTGAGTTACTTAGCCACTGTGTTACGAGTATACAGCCACTGAGTTACTGCCAACTAATTTGACAGGACACGGCGTGAATTGGGTTGCGTGTAGGAAATTGCCAATAGGTGCAGTCGATTGGTAACGTTGATTGAACGTAGGTAATTGTGGTAGCTTTCGGTAGTATGTTAAATAAGTTAATTGTTTTAGATGTTACCCCATTCTAGGAAATGGTCCTCTGTCATGGGTTTTTTAGGTGGAAAACCATCCAACGATACCGACTGCTACAGCGGGAGAAATCGTTGGATGATTTCCCAACACAATAAAAATCTAACAATAAAAGTTAAGTTGTCAATAAAAGTCTCACACGCCCTACCACTCCAGTGAGTGGGAGGCCGTGTAAGACTTTTATTAACTAAAACCCACTCCTGTGTTTCTTTTTTGCCTTGCTTCATTGACATTTTAACATGTCATGGTAAGGCTCCTGTTGAAATCCGGACAAATGAAAAATTGGAATACTAGTTTAACGTGTCCATTGTGTAAATTGTTATCTTGGTGTTCAATAAACTATACACAAATAAATAAATTATATAGCTGAGGAGCTCCAATTGAAAATCATTGCAGAGTGTCTGACCTTTAGCATACCCTAAAGGTGAGATGGTAATCCTTTCCGTATGGTACGCTCAGAGCAATTTTATTGTATTTATATATATCCTCCTTATTTCATTTGCCTTGTGATTGTAACTGTGTCGAATAAATGTGTTTTAGGAAATCCAGTGAGTTCTCAGAGTACTAAATTGATACAGGAACTATTGCATAGCATAGCATAATCAGCCTTTTTAATGTTCAATCATCATCTTTGTAATGTTGTTGCTGGGACTCAGGCCTCCTCTCTAGGAGAGGGAATGGGCCGTAATCCACAACCCGGGCCCAGTGCGGGTTGGTGGATGTCACATGTCTTCGAATTTTTGGTTTTAGGACATGCCGGTTTCCTCAAGATGTTTTCCTTCACCGTTTTGAGAGCAGTGGTGATGAAATAAATTACACAAAGTAATGCGCCTGGCTGGGTTTGAACCTGCGACCTACAACTCGTAAGTCAGGGTCGGTTACCACTCGGCCACCACTGCAACCACTGAACTATTGAATATCTAGGTAAATTGACATTGTTATCTTGCCTATAAGCAACGATTCAACTGAAGGCTCTTAAAACACTTGGGAATAAGGCTTGAATCGTAAACCACTCCCAAACATCATTAAATTCATAGACAATAACATCTTACAACTAACCGCACTTAAGACGCGCCTACCGTCAATAATCTTGTTAATATCGGCTAGTCGTGCACTTGTCCATTATAGGTCACTCGAGACGGACGTGTATTGTGCTCGGTTGTAATATGTAGATTGTATGGATTACTGCCGAATACAATTTAGTTTTGATTGATTTGGGATAATGGTATGCGCTTGGCTTGTTGTTTGTTTTGGTAGTCCATTTTGATACTAGATAAATTTGAGTGGGGTTTTTTGTTATGTCATTGAATGTTATGGACGATTTGGTATTTAATGTTTATTGTTTATTTGAAACTACAATACAATTATGTTCTTTTTTAAATCTTTATCAGAGAGCTTTGTCGCAATATGGACTATGTCGCTCCATCTGATAGCCAAATTTTTACTTTTAAACTATTTTAAATTGTAATATATTTAATATGGAACTCTTGCCTCGTCTGACATAAGCTTAGTAAGACACTGTTGTAAATACAGATTTCAAACATAATTAGAGGACTAAACAGATTTTTCCTAAGGCGTTCGCCCCGCTCACAATCTACCAGAATATGATGTACGTCCTCGATTAATCCGCATTTTTCGCAATTAGTCGAAGATATGATACCCAGAACGGAAACTCCCTCGATGGAATGTGACCAGATCGAAGCCTCATGGCAGTAATATCTTTACTATTAAGATCCAGGGAATTGTTAATATTTCGGGTTGGATGGTGTTATATCAGATACCTTTCTCTCTTGATCTCTCATCATTATGTTCTTGATATAAAGTTATTTCAGAATTATGTGTTGGTATTTTTTTGGGAATTTATGACCTGGTAACTAAGATCTTTAGGTCAAGTCTTAATTATAATCAAATATTTATCTATTCATTTGGCAACAAATGTATCAAGTCAGTCTTCTTGGCTAGCTGCGCTGACATAGTAAACACACACACACACACACACACACAAAAAACATACACACACTAAAAAAAACGAATACTAGAAAAAAATTGCATCTCCATTTTACAGAGATCAATAATAATAAAAAAAATACTGTTTCAATGATTCCTTAAATTGTCGTTGCTTGTGCAGATGCTTGAGATATAAAACATTACCAATTTTACATTAAAACATCTACAAGATTTTTTTTTACAATGTTCACCATGAATCAATTTTTAAATAATTAAAATAACTACTGAACTTTACTCGAAAAAAAAACCGCCAAATACACCACATTTTTATTTCTATTTAGAGAAGCATCTGAACATCGCTACAAAATAATCAGATAAGAATATAGATATGAACTATGCATTCGACCATCAAAGACCGCCTTGATAAACCAAAGCATACTTTGTATGGCCCCAAAAATATTTAATAAATTACTAAATGAAATTAAGAACTTAAATATTAATCAATTTAAGAGTAAATTAAGACATCTATTATTGGAGAAATGTTATTATAATGTTGACGAATTCCTTAATGATAAATTGTAAGCTTTTTGACATTTATTTAATTTAATTTTGACATTGTACTATTATTTTTAGTATAGTAAGTTACTTGACATTGATATTTATTTAATTTTGACATTGCATTATTATTCATTGAGTTATGTTGTATTTTGTTATAATTATCGTATTTTAATATGTTATTTAATTCTTATTTATAATAATTACTAACTATGAGAAAGAGTATACACCTTTAAGGTAGACTTTTAAGGAACTAATAAATTATTATTAAGATCTCATGTAAAATGTACCAAAAATCACACCAATAAATTAATTTTGAATTTAGAAGATTATTTTCTCTTCCATTTTTTCTTTTTAATTGTTCTCCTCTGTAGTGTCTGCAGTGATTTTTTTTAAATATGACCTTTGTTAGCGGTTGATATTCTATTCATAGTTTCTATACTTATAACAGTAGATTGCGTCTCTGCTTACCTTCAGGTGGAATCGCAGTCAAGCACTGGTTTATATCAATTAAAAAAAAATGATATTATTTTATAGTAGCTTGCATTTTACTTTTATTTTAAGCTAGGCAGGTTTCCAATATTATTTTCAATTCCATGAGCAACATTTCAGTAGTAGACTCAACTCTTCAATAGGACAAAAACGAATGAATAAACACCTCCAAGCTGAAAGGAGTAAGTAATTGCATTCTGAACAAAGGCGAAGTTCCATGTACGAGTGCTACAAACAGTGCATCACTGTGACTCGTTGATTAACACAATGCAGACTTTTTAATTATTTTTCAGCTTTATAGAAGAAAAAGATCTAAGGAGCTAGCATCTGTTTGGTCAAATACTAGTTTATTGGCTTAGTGGCTTTGCTGCTGTGGTCCTAATTGTGAGCGTACATTTATCTGGTTTTTTTTTATATAAAAATCATTGTCCCTCATTAGGAATTATTCCTGTATCATGGCAGTGGGCAGGGCACGTTCCTTTCAGAACAGATGGTCGATGGGGACAAAAGATTCTGGAATGGCGACCACGTAGCAGAAGATGCAGCGTTGGAAGGCCTCCTACAAGGTGGACCGATGACTTGGTGAGGGTCGCGGGAAATCGACGAGACGGACAGAGCCGATCTATATGGTGACACTTGGAGGAGGCCTATGTCAAAAAGTGGATGTCTTACGGCTGAAATGATTATGATGATGATGTAGGAGCTAAACTGACATATACGAGACACCCAGACCCAGAAATAACATCTGTAAACCATAAAATTTTTGGTTCCGTTTAGGGATATTAGGAATCGATCCCATGACATGCAGCGCAGTAGCAAATTGCTTAAAACCGACCATCAAAATTAAAAGTAGAGTCCATCCAACGATAGTGATTTTTTAAAATGGGAATTAATGAAATAACTCCACATGCTCTTGGTGGAGCTAGAGTGTCAGGCTTTTATTGACTAAAACCCACCTGTGTTCCTTCAGTAGCCGCAGTGACGATGGAGCATGCTTGCCTAGAAGCAACCTATTCACTCTTGACTTAAAGACCCCTAGGTTATAGCTATCAGGAGACACAGACTTTGCAGGGAATTCCACTTCTTAGCTATACGCATAATGAATCAGTTCCCAAAACGCTTTGTGCGTATGGTTGGGATGTTCACCATGTACCGGTGGCGCAACGCCGTACGTCTTGTGGTGTAATATAGATGTTTTATCATTGAAAGAACTTCCGTGATCGTATTAGTTCTTCCAGGGAATGTCCTAGACAATATAAAGCAGATATACGTTAAACAAACATGGCAATGCAGCGGAGGTATTGCCACTTTTGTTTGTTTGTTCCGGGCATATTTCCAAATGACAGCGATGTGAAGGAGTACTTTAAGTCTAGTGTATTTTTATTTTGTTTTTGTATATATGTTCGAAGTTAGGTTTAGTATAAATATAGCTGACCTGACAAACGTTGGTTTACCATATAAAATATTAAAGAAAAAAATGGTGAGGGTAGTAGAAGTAGTATGGTAGGAGGGTAAAAAAACAGCCGACGACCTATTCTGAGATTCACTAAAATATACAGCAAAATGAAAATCGGTCCAGCCGTTTCGGAGGAGTTTGATAGCAAACAATGTGACAAGAGATTTTTATATATTTAATAGTCAAGATACCATATTATTATTTGTTTACACGAATAACTTACCTTTAAAAAATACAAAACTAACTATAAACGGAATAACTCATGTTAAAAGAAGTAAAGATTTGTACTTTTGTATGTAATGAAAGTCAATATTAAAGTCATATGTGTACAAATATATTGTCATATACTTAAATAAGATAATACCCTTTTTTAATGGTAAATAATTAAATGTCGAAAAATCCCGCAGCCCCGTCAAATGTTTCACGGATTCTACATTATTTTAAAGAACTTATGCGCTCCAGTCGCCGGGATCCCGACCCCGACTATAAGCTGCCGTAGGTGCAGGCGTCCAGCCGTCCAGTAACCGCCCGGACCAAGCCTGAGACGTCTACGGCGCGTAGTATCCCACGCGCGTCTTAAAGAGCTATCAGCAATACAGTAGGGGCCAAGCAGGATCGAAGTATACTAGGGCCATGGGTCGACTTCTAAACTTATCCGTGGCCCCAGAAAAAAGGGCAAAAAAGGAACAAAGATTTGTAACTCCCCAGAGCGGGAGAAGTAATTGGATAATTTCCCAATTATAAAAAAAAATTGGTTCTTCCTTAAAAATGAAATACAAACAATAATAAGTGAATCCATTAACCACAAAACTGTTTTATTTCAATCCCAATATAATCTGAACAAAAACCAGCGTTTTCGCACGCCTCTTAAGGACCTAAATATTTACGAAATATTAAGTCGTTTTCAATAACAATCTAATAATACTCAATGAAACGATGTTGATATTGGTAAAGTTTCATCGGACCAACACGAGAATATCGAATCCATTAGTATTTACGATATAAGAATCGTAAAAGGTACTCAATTATTATTGTAAGAGTGTGTGCTGACTGAATTGTTTTAATTTATTATGAAGAAGTTATCTTAGGACTCAGTAGCATTGTATAATGTAGAAGCACTTTTTTTTTTAATTTTGTAAGTGTGGAACAACATGGAGCAATTAATTAGTTTACAACTTCTTTGACATAAATGAGCATGGCAGTTGAGAGTTTGTCATGCTCACTTAAATATTTCGCTGATGGTGGCGCCTGTTGTTGGGTCATTTAATTCCGCTGATTAGGGCTGATGCACGCGTCACGCTCGAAACAGGCGCTTTCAGTTGAGACTGGTCGTCTCTTAGTAGTAGCCTGCCAGTAGCTTATTTCAATTTCTATTTTTAAATATTTTTTTTTCATTATTTATTTACATTGTGCTCACATAATAGACGCAACAAGAAATATGTAACTAAAATTTGTGTCACTCATAATATGTTTTATAAGAGTGTCCATGGAGATTCCTGCACGTTCTTCTCTATAGAGATCTACACTTGGAACTTGTGTTTTAGTTTCACTTTTTACTAATCGACCTTTTGACATTTCAAAAGTGCAAGTGAAATTATGATGATGATGAAATTTATCGAGAAGTTGTTCAGAATGATGAGTGCAATGACCTGTTTTCAGATTGAGGGTAAATTAAAACATTTTATACAATAAAAGTTAAAACCGGGGCTTATTTAAGCTTTCAGATGTGGGAAAAGGCTTTCAGAATGTGGCTTTCAGAGTAAAGTTAATTTTGAGTGGATCTCTAATATTTAGTAGGCTCTTTGTTGGAGGCAATTCTGCTTATGTGTGTGTGTGTTTTGTAGAAGAAGCTTTAAGGGGATGCAACTCAACATATATTTTCACTGTTTTTCAAACAACTGCGCTTACGCGATTATGCCATTATTACACGTTTTTCATTAGATATTCTGCCTTTATAATATTTCTGTGATAGTGCAATTTCAACAGCATAATAAATTGCGGAATTGAATTGGTAACGTCTTTTTATTTGTGTTTTTACAGTTATAGAAGACGTGGGCAAAAAAGTTGTCAGGCTTAGTAGGAATGGGCGGGTCACGTCAGTTGCAAGCACAGCGATTGATGGGTAAGGGTATTGATGCAGTGCGATCTTGCAAATGGAAAGCGTCGTCAAGGCCTACTACGAGGACTGGCTCGAGACGGCGCAGGAGAAGAGAGAAATGGGGGATGACTTTTCCCAGCCGTGGGCCCGAAAAAATTTGTTATAAGGTTCAAAAATAGTAACAAAATGATTAATTAACCATTACAGCTTACGTTTGTTTTGGCATGGCCCCCGTGGTGATTACAAAAAGAACTTATTATCCAAACGATGATTTATAACGGGCTCTATAATTAAAGATAACAAGGGCACTTTTGTAATTACAAACGTGTTGGAGTTGTTATTTGGGTCACTTAGGCTCACTGTCCACGGACGCGTAGCTTCATAGACGCGTAATCATTGTTATACGCTTCGTTTACGCCTGCTCACAGCTGGCTGTCGACAAAGCGGCAACGACATAATCGGCGCGACGTTTACCAATACGTCGACAGAGTTTGATAGATTTTGCAAGATGTGAGCAGCCCCCCTAGCCAAGTTACAATCGTTTCGTTTGCGCCAAACGCTTCGAGTAGGCCACGCCTCCGACTCCTTTTTTCTGACCACGTGACTGAGCGTTGAGATGACGTCAGAACAAAGGAATCGGAGGCGTGTCCTACTCGAGGCATTCGGCGCGAACGATACGATTGTAACTTGGCTAGGGGGGCAGGTGTACACCAAGTGTATAACGACGAATACGCGTCTATGAAGCTACGCGTCCGTGGACAGTAAGCTTTACGGTATAAACGATCCCGGCTTAAAATATAATTTTGCCCAATACTAATGCAGTACCTAAGTAGGTTGTCACTGAGTACTTTAATTTTAGGGACAAATGATAAATTAGAAATAATTTAAATGAAAGCAAATGTGTTCAAAAGTATCGCCTTATTTGAGATGATATTATAATATTACAAAGATTATGCATGTGCATGGCGAGGGAGAGGAAGGCCAAAGAAAAGATAGATGGATTGTCTGAGGAGTGATATGAAAGAAAAGGGAGTTAGTGATAGTGTGATGGGTGACAGGACAGAATGGAAGAAAAAAACGTGCTACGTCATCGCCAAGTAATATGGGATAAGGGCAGGAAGAAGAAGACGAAGTAATGATAAAAAACAGGTAATTGATAGAAAAATAGGTTTCATTCGTGGAGACTTATAATAATTATATAATCAAACATGAATTGTACCAGAAATTTGTGTTTATGAATGAAACTTTAGATTGTATGTAGCGATTTTATTGTTTCTTTTTAGCCGAATTAAAAAAGGGGAGGGTATATGTTCGGCTGTATGTATTTTTGTATGTATGTTGACCGGTTTCTCGGTAAATTTCGGAAGTCGATGTTAAATAAAACTAATAAAGAAACGCCCGCGTTAAATTAGAAAATTGTCCCAAGAAAACCTACTCCTGGGTAAAAGTATCCTATGTGCTACTCTAGAACATGGTTTACCCGAGTACCAAGTTCACTGAAATCCGTTGAGCCGTTCGAGCGTGAAGAAGTAACATACATACTCACAAACTTTCGCTTTTATAGTATTAGTGTGATTTGCAACCCTTAAAAGTATGCTCGATCTATCAGCCCACATTATATATCATCATCATCATAGCGATTGGCCTCCCCTACGTGTCGCCATAACGACCGGTTCTGTGCGTCTCATATTAATCAGATTCCCGAGACCCTCACCAGGTCATCGGTCCATTATCACTAACATATTCTTAAAATTCCACCACATACCACCTCAGTTTTAAAAGCCCCTTAAATAAATAACGGACGCTTAAATATAACGACATTTCGCGTCCTTGTAGCAATTTACTAAGAGAAGCTGCAGTCATATACAATCTCCTCATACATGCTAACGCGTATCGACTATCTTCCATAAAGCTGTGTGCCTCGCATCTCAAGGCAGAAGAGGTTTCTTTGCCTCGAGGCGCAAGAAGGATGGGGCTGTCAAAGCCTTGCAATATCATACGGGTATTAATATTATGGTGCTAATGTTGAGTCCAATGTTATTTGGATTTAAGTCAATAGTATTTTAGAAAATTGTAGGTATTTCGTATCGTCAATTGTCTTGTATTGTATGTTTATGTAAGGTATATGAGGCAGGGCTGTGTATGTTCGAAAGAGTTGCAATGGCCCTCACAAAGGGCAACTAAAGTATTTTTATTACTCCAACGAAAAAAAAACAACTGAAAATTGATTTCTTTTTATTAATAATCGCAGCAGGTTCCTTTTCTTAAGCTTTTATTTATTTTGAACATACGATATAACAAGAAAAATAAAAACACTTAACTAATTAAAATTACATAATATATATTTAATAACTCCTACCTAAAATATGGCGTCAAAAAATCCCTCCGCTTCGCTGTCGACTGAAAGTGTGCTCAAAAGACTGGAGGCATTGCCACGTTGTATGGCAATGCTTAATCTCTGACTGAGGTAAAAGCCAGCCCTTTGGTCACGCGAAGTGTCAACTAGCCGTTTGGATAATTCTTTAAAAAGCGCATGAGCACTCGAACCCCAGGGCCCAAGAGTCTCAACCCCAGGTAGGTTTTTTTTTTTCAGGTTTTTCTTAGGTAATATCAATCACAATTTGCAATATTCTATGTTAAACGTTTTGTGTAGAACTTAGGGCGCTTTTAGACGACGAAAAAATTTATTAGTATAAATAATATTTAAATATATATATATATTTTAAAAATAATTATAATTTATTAGTTAAGCATATATTTTGCTAATACTCAAGATCAATTTTACTCTATATTTGTCTCTATTAGGTTTACAGCAGACTTTAGTTCTTTTATGTTCTGTCTTACATAATACTATCTACTACTAGTACTCGGAATTCTTGTAATCGGATTTGATTCCTCTTGATTGTAGGTCAAGCGGGGATACAAATGGGATTGTCAAAGATATACTTACAAGTTTAGTGGAAAACTTACTTTCTGGTCCCCTGAACCCTTTCACAAGATCAATAAAAACATGACAAAGTGGAATTTTGTCCGAGCTCTTTGGTTGTGTCTCTAGAATTTAGATTTTACTAAAGTCTCTTTAGTGAATTCCACATCAAATGATCAGGACGGGAAACTGAATGGAATAAAAAAACTGGGCAAGTGCGAGTCGGACTCGCGCACAGAGGGTTCTGTACACACTTACCTGTGTAAATACTTCAGTTCCCGAATGAAGTCGCGAAGATTTTTCCGAATTATAAAAAAAGTTTTTTTTTTTGTGACGTAACAACAAATTTACAGTTTTCAGATTTTTTCATATACCTGCGCTATAAGACCTTGCTTTAGCAAAATTTCAAGATTCTGAGTCAATGAGAAGTACTCTATGAATTTTGATTCCCTTGAGAGTGTCGAAATACATGTTTTTGCAACAAAAACGGCCGTATCTTTTTTGTCGTTAACTTAGAAGTTTGATTTTTTCACAGCTTTAAGAGACCGCAGACCTGAGTATATGGTTTTAATTTCAACTCAATACTTCCCGAGATAAAAGGCCTTGACTGACAGACAAACAGATAGACAACAAAGTGATCCTATATGGGTTCCATTTTTGCCTTTTGAGGTACGGAACCCTAAAAACAATATATTATTATCATGCTGCTATTCTTTTTTATTAATTAACCAAAAGTTATATAAAAGTATGGTCTACAAAATGGAAAAACATTTAGGCACCCAAAATCGTGATAAACAAAGTAACAACACTTTATGTGGGCATAAAATATTATTTAACAATTTTGTCCGTAAATCCATTTGTGCGGCATTTTAATACCTCTTTTATGACTTTTTGACAGTTTCTTTTTTAATTAAAAACGTAATTTTTGGGACGTAAACCAGTCACAGTATGATTATTTGCTTATATTTTGTATAAGCTGCCTTTTACACAAAAAATGGGGGTAATTTTTTCATGTTTACGCTTTGACTAACTTTAAAATCACAAATTACCTGTAACTTATGGCTTTCGCAGGGCGCGCTCTACGGTGGACGCCATCATGCGCGTGCGAGCCCTCACGACGGGGGATTCGGTGTCCCAGGGCAGGTGTGTCTTAGTGGTGTCTTTGGACATCGCCAACGCTTTCAATTCCCTGCCCTGGAGTAGCATTAGGAGGGCACTCCGGTATCATCGGGTGCCTGACTACCTCTGTCATGTTGTCGAGGCCTACCTGTCGGACAGGTACATTATCTACCCTGGTCACCTGGGAGAGTGGAAACGGCGAGAGATGTCGTGCGGTGTTCCGCAGGGATCGGTACTAGGACCACCCTTGTGGAACATCGGGTACGACTACGTGCTGCGCGGCGATCTCCCTGACGGGGTCAGCGTGGTCTGCTACGCAGATGATACGCTGGTCCTGGCGCGGGGAGAGTCATACCAGGCGGCGGTCGAACTAGTGACTCGCGGGGTTGCGACAGTCGTGGAGAGGATCCAAGAGTTGGGACTCGAGGTGGCATTGCACAAGTCCGAAGCCATGTGCTTCCACGGCCCTCGGAACGCGCCACCATCGGGTTCCCAACTAACGGTAGGAGGAGTTCACATCGGCGTCGAGTCGACGATGAAGTACCTTGGACTTGTCCTCGACAGCCGGTGGAACTTCGAGGAGCATTTCCGACGTCTGGCTCCCAAACTGGATCGCACAGGGGCTGCCCTCAAGCGGCTCCTGCCCAACCTAGGGGGTCCAGACGCCTCCTGCCGGAGGCTATATGCAGGAATCGTTCGGTCCATGGCCCTTTACGGGGCACCGGTATGGGCGCCGTCTCTTCGAAAGCGACCGGCAGCCAAGCTGAACGCAAGCCAGAGGGTCATGGCCATCCGGATGGTGCGGGGATACCGCACGATTTCCCGCGCAGCAGCATGCCTCCTCGCTAACCAACCACCGTGGGAATTGCAGGCAAAAGACCTTGCACGTATGCATGATCTGCGCATGGAGATGCAACGCCGGGGCGAAACTCCGCTGCTGCGCCAAGTAGCGGCATGGCGGAAAAACTTCCAGCGGGTTCTCATGGTGGAATGGCGACGGCGACTGTCGCAACCCAGTGCTGGGCACGCCTTAATTATGGCGATAAGTCCCCTCTTTGAGGAGTGGCTGGAAAGACCTCACGGCGTCCTTACTTACCGCATGACGCAGGTCCTCACCGGACATGGTAAGTTTGGGAAGTTCCTGTACCGGATCCGTGCAGAAGAGACGCCCGGGTGCCACCATTGTGTGGACCGCCCGGAGGACACGGTGGAGCACACGGTAGAGGTGTGCCCCGCTTGGGCAGAGCACCGTCGTGTCCTCGTGAGGGCGATCGGCGGCAGCGATCTCTCGCGCCGGGCCTTGGTACAGGCCATGGTCCGGAGCGAGGAGGAGTGGCAGGCGGTCGCCTCCTTCTGCGAAGCAGTAATGCTAGCAAAGGAGGCGGCCGATCGCGTGAGGCAATGGCAACGGTCCTTACGCCCCAACCGCCGCCGGGATTCCGATCCCGATTTCCGGCCACCGTAGGCGCGGGCTTGCGGACGGCGAGCAATGGGTGGCTCGCCGTCCGATCGTCCGGTAACCGTCCGGACCGAGCCCAAGTCGTCGACGGCGCGTAGTGTTCCACGCGCGCCTCAAGGAGATGTCAGCAACCGTAGGGGCCCAACAGGGTCGAAGCCTACTGGGGCCATGGGTGATGCGAAAGAGATCCCCGGGGCCCTGGAAAACAAATGGCAAAGAAGGAACAGGAGTGGGTTTTTAGTCAGTAAAAGTCTGACACTATCTCCCGCTCCGCCCAAGAGCGAGGGATGTCATGAGATGATTATCCCACCAGAAAAAAAAAAAAAAAAAAAAACCTGTAACTTATATTCATTCAAACCCACTCCCTATTTGCCTTTGTTCCAGGGCCCAGGGTACTCCAAGAACAACCGGTACAATTGAACAGTTCGAGCTTTCCTAATCTCAATGGCGAGATCTTGATATTGTATTATTGGTTTTGTCATGAACGGTAAATATCGGGTAATATAATGAATCGTTTTGCCTGTTATAACTTTCCAGTGCTAATAAATAGTGGATTGACTTTCTATAGCAGATACTCGTGCGGTTTATTGTTTCTTACATTACATAAGTTCCATTATTAGTTAGTATCTCATGCCAAACTACAACCAGTAAAACAAGTTCAAGTGCCTATATTCCAAACGTAATAAAGCTTTTCTATTACTGAATAATTTTCAGTTCGCAATATTTATTTATTTATTTATTTAAACTTCATGTACAGTAGTGGTACATAGGCGGACTTAATGGAACAAGGCATTCTCTACCAGTCAACCTTTGGGTTAAAAAGAAAATAATGTGGTAGGTTAGCACAATAAATAAATAACAGATATTTCAAAAAGAACAAATAATATAAAAAATAAGTTATTTATAATAATAAAATACACATATATGCTAAAATTATAAACTAATAAATACTATGAAAAATATCAAATCATTAAGAAAACTCAATAATAAATCTGACGAAGACCAAACTAAAGTACAACAATAATACACAACAGTAATAATACACACACACACACAACACACACACACACACAGTAATAGTCTACTTAACATGCCTAGTTCAATAGAGTTTGAAATGTGAATGTCATTAGTGATGTTCAACTAGCTGCCACGGAGTTGTATTGTGTCCGTGAGCTGTACAGCCTCCATGAGCTGTACTGCTTCTGTGTGCTTTGCGCCAATTGCAAATAGTTCCTGAAGCCACAAGAGCTAGGTAAGGCTGGGTACAGGCGTACGACATGCTTTTTAGGACCATTTTTTTCTGTCCTTGAAAGTTGGATCGTAAGACAATCCGTTCTTAGTCTTGTGATAAATTTACTAAATGAATTGTTATCATCATATTAATTTTAGACATAAAAAGTTCACTGCTGGGTATAGGTCAGGGATGGCGAACCTAAGGCATGCGTGCCAGTGGTGGCACGCGGTAAAACCATGGGCACCCCTGTGTGAGATATTTAACATCTAGTTAATTTGAGATAGCAATAATCACACTAACTTTCTGTTTTATTTCATTATTTAACAAATAATTCATTACGATATATGATTAATGGGTTACAAATGAATAATTAATAGTATCTAGTTTAATTTATTGTTCATTAAAAACCTCAAAGTCACGATTCTTGGGTGGTATGTCAGAACCGTATCATTTTTATTCCAATATTTAGTGGCGCACTCCCCAATAAAGGTTTGCCAACCCTGGTATAGGTCATCCTTCCGTCTCATCGTAACCGTCTCATCGGATTCTCGATGCCTTTAACCGGTTAATGGTGTGATCCGTCGTTTGAGAGACCTTTCAACGATGCGTCTAATCTACATCTATATTAATATTATAAAGAGGTAAAGTTTGTTTGTTTGCGGTATATAATCTTTGAAACTACTGAATCGATTTTGCATATTCTTTCATCGTTATTCCTGACTGACCTGGCGAAGTTAAAGTCTTTTCCGACCAGTGAAGTGTCAGCTAGTTAAAAAAAAGGTTATAAGATTTTAAAGGCTCCACTTTACTTTCAATCGCAAGAAATGTGCATTGAAATTATTACCGAACTATCATTTAAAGTCTCATGCCACATATTTTCTTACTTCGCTCGTTTTTCTTTTTTTCTCTTTATTTCGTATTAGAGACTTTTATACATTATTTAGTAAATACCTTACCTATTTTACCTTATATAGTAAAACGTAACAGCGCAAACTTAATTTGAAAGAAAGAAAGAAAGAAGAAAGAAAGAAAAAACGTTTATTCGTACCTCACACATACAGTAAAATTAAAAAAAAAACAGTAGAATACATTGGGAGTAAAATAAAAAAAATAATAGTAATAAAATAAAAAATATAAAATAAAAATTATTGTCTGATCTGTGCAAGGTCAAAAAGGCGCCTAACTCAGCATATGCTGCGATATTTAAAACGATAAATAACGCAGCGCTGGTATTCTGTTAGGGCCCGCGGTGATGCCACGTTCACACTCACGGAGGTTAAATAAAACTATATAAGTATCGAAACAAAACAATAAACACAAACACTGAGAAAGCAAAAATTGGAAAAATAATAAATATATAATAATAAAAATAATATATAACATTTATAAAATGCAATAAATAATGAACCATAGACAGACGCCTGACGGTACTAATTAAGGTATGAGCAGCTTCTAGAACATCACTGCAATAGTAACGTCGAAAAAGCCTGGACGTTCAACGTATTCTTTGTTTTTAACAAAAGATGACAATCGGACAACCCGACGTACGGCGTGTGTTCACCCGTACATTGTTGATATGTTTACGGTCTGGACTAAGCATTTCGCCTCGTCGTTTATACCGCGTACATCTAGGCTACAGTGAATAGGCTCTTAATAAACTAGTGTGCTTCACCATCAATAATTGCTTCATTGTTTACTATCAGGTGGGACCGCAGTTAAATACTAATTTATATCAATAAAGAAAAAAAAATGCAATAAGCTTCTTGCCCAACGGTGGGACAGAATAAAAGGCTGTCGTCTGTAACTACCCTAAGTTCATTCGTATCTCACTAACATTTAATGTGATGAAGTTATTTGCCTAATTTGATGTAAAGTTACAATTTAAATTGGATGCGTCAGTGGTATTCGTTAAGTGAGATGCCTCTAGTATTACTGTGGACACTATAGGATAGCTAATACAATGTTATGGGTTGTTATATGTTTTTCGACACTGTTATGTCGTATTAAATGAATCGCAAAGATGTTTAACATTGACCCATTCATATGTTCTTCCTGCTCTGGTTTTATTAGGTACGTGTAGAATCGCAAAGTTCAGCAAATTATGTGTAATACATAATAAAAATATTGTAGTCTCAGTTACCAATTTCATTTGTATACCATCCCTTCATAATAATCTGTAGCAAAAATAAAATGGCTAAAATTAACGTTAATATTCCGCGCTTCTTGTGTTAAACTTATAGGCGCGATAATCTATTAAACTAATAATAGTACCTGAATGAATATAATAAAAAGATATAGATAAAATGGAATGAAGATATCCACAGAGCCAAGGTTGCCAACGTAGCCCAAAGAATCGCACTAAAGTGGTAATGGGCAGGGCACATTGCTCGTAGAACGGATGGTCGATGGGGCCGAAAGGTTCTAGAGTGGCAACCGCGCACAGGAAAACGTGTTCGTTCACAATGAGCCTCATCAAAAGATTTAAAGTAAAAGAGCAATGAAAGGGCTATGCTCGGAGTTGCTTTATGTGATCACATCAGAAATGTAGATGTCCGCAGGCAAACCAAGGTTCACACGGTAACGTAACGGTAAGGTTCAAGGTAAACACATCTCGAACAATCGCCAAACTTAAGTGGCAATGGGCAGAGTACATTGCTTGCAAAACAGATGGTCGATAGGGCCGAAAGATTCTAGTGTGGCGACCACGTACCGAAAGATGCAGAGTTGGAAGGCCTCCCACAAGGTGGACCGACGACCTGGTGAGAGTCGTGGGAATGCGGTGGATGCGAGATGCACAGGATCGGTCGTTGTGGAGACGCTTGGGGGAGACGTATGTCCAACAGTGGACTCTTTCGGCTGAAATGATGATGATGATGATGATGATTACCTGAAAGTTTAAATATAATGTGGTACAAAAGATATTATAAGTATTACGGTAACACCCGGAGGACACGGTGGAGGCGTGCCCCGCTTCAGCGGAGTAACGACGTGTCCTCGTGGAGGCGATCGGTGGCGGTGATCTCTCGCGTCCGTCTGTGGTTCTTATAAATATAATTATATTTACGGGAAATGCTTTTTTGATTCAATCTCATCATCATAATCATAATTTCAGCCGAAAGACGTCCACTGTTGGTCATAGGCCTCCCTAAATGTGACACCACAATGAACGGTCCTGTGCTTCTCGTATTCATCGGATTCCCGTAGCCTCGGTCCATCTTGTAAGAGGCCTTCCAACACTGCGTCTTCTGCTACGCGGCCGCCATTCCAGAACCTTTCAACCCCAACGGCCATCTGTTCTGCGAGAAATGTGCCCTGCTCATTGCCACTTTAGTTTGGCGATTCTTCGTGCTATGTCGGCAACCTTGGTTCTCCTGCGGATATCTTCATTCCTGATTCGATCACGCAAGGAAACTCCGAGCTTAGCCCTTTCCATTGCCCTTTGGGTGACTTTAAGCCTTCTGATGAGACCCATTGTAAGCGACCACGTTTCAGAGCCATATGTCATCAGTCTATGACCAGTGCGTGTTGCCAGTACACTGGTCATAGACTTTCGTCTTGAGACACTGTGGTATGTTGGATGAGAAGGTACCGCGAAGCTTCCCGAACGCTGCCCTGCCGAGTTAGATTCGACGGTTGACCTCTTTCTCGAAATAAGTTCAATCTACCTATATCTAAATGCTAGTTACTTAAAAAGAATAGATCGAATACAGAATAACACGCTTCGCTCTAAAACCGGCATAATAGACTCTAGGCAAGTTTCGCTACGCAGTGAGTTCCTGGAAAAGAAAAGCGCCGTTGAGGCCACCCTAGAAAGAGATGAATCTATACGCGTACTACAAGTACTGGTTCGAGATGGCGTGGGGGAGGAATGTCTGAAAAGACTAGGAGGAGCCCTTTGCCTGGCAATGGGAAAACAATGGCTAGGGAAAAAACATATTTGTAAGTAAGTATATATTTGTAACTAGCTTTAGCCCGCAACGTCGCCCGTGTACATAAAATATAGCCTATATATCACTTAGGAATAAAGCAGCTTCCTATCGGTGAAAAAATTTTAGCAATCAGACCAGTACTTTCAGAGATTACCTCCTACAAGCAAAACAAAGAAACAAACTTTACCTCTTAATAATATTATATAGCGTAGATTTAGGAAAATTTTATTTGTTCTAGATCTCAGCAGAAAAATTAAGCGCAAAATTCAAAGTTAACACTTGCAATCTTCCCTGACTTACTTGTGGATGCGAAACTTGGGCACTCTCTAAACACCGCAAGAATATGCTGGAACTGTCAGAAAGCTATGGAGAGAAAGCATGCAGGGGATCAAAAAACTAGACACAGAAATAAACTCAGCCATAAGAACTAGGACAGTAGCATCAATAAGGAGTGACAGACATCCTCACTAAGATAGACCAATTGAAGTGGAGATGGGCGGGTTATATGCTACGGAGTCCTCAGGACAAATGGAACAAAGTCCTGACAGAATGGTACTCCAGGTTTGGCAAAAGAAACATATTAAGCTTACAGCAGGTCCAAACTGGCGAAGAGTTGCAAAGGACAGAATACAGTGGAAGAAGTTAGAAGAGGCCTTTGCCAAAAGGCATACTGAACTCAGGGACATTTATAACCCAAAAGAAATATAAAATCAACATCAAAAAGTTAAACAACAAAGGAGTCTTCAGGATACAAGGGTTTGACATTGAAATTGAAAGTGTTCTATATAGCACAGCATAGAATAGTCGGCTTTTGTTGTCACTGTTGGGACTCAGGCCTCCTCTCTAGGAGAGGGAATGGGCCACAAAGTACAGCACCTGGCTGGGTTTGAACCCGCGACCTACAACTCGTAAGTCGGGGCCGTTACCAATCGGCCACCACTGCTCCTGTAGGAGCAGTAGCAAAATATAGCATGTATACTATGTTCTACATGCTATGTTTTATATAAACGTTTCTCTGTTCATCTGTTTGATTATAAATGTAGGTACGTACTACTTACGTTTTTTTTTTTCGGTAAGAAAATCATCTAATGACATTCCACGCTCTTGAGCGGAGCGAGAGGGTGTGTCAGACTTTTACTGACTAAAAACCCACTACTGTTCCTTCGTTGCCTTTCATACTAGGGCTAAGTCTTCCTTTCAGAAACAGACCCTTGGCCCCAGTAGGCTTCGACCCTGCTGGGCCTAGGGGCCCAGCCCCGGCCCAGCAGGCCACGGCCCGGTTTGCTGACCTCTCCTAGAGGCGCGCGTGGAACAGTACGCGCCATCGACGACTTTGGCTCGGTCCGGACGGTTACCGAACGATCGGACGGCGAGCTACCCATTGCAAGCCCGCGCCTACGTTACGTAATACCTGGGTAGCTTGTTCATTTCTTCATTTCTTCTTTTTTTAAATCTTTTAGGCCGGTCTATGATATCGTAGTCATTAAAACATGTAAATTATTTCCTAAATACATAATATTGTTTGTGTGCTCAGAAATCATTGTCATATCAAATATTTACTACCAAATACCAACCGACAATAATTCCACTAAAATTATGACGTCACAATGTATGAATAATCAAGTTTAGTGCTTAGCATTATTGTTTGAACAGTTACTGCCGAAGTTGAGTCGCGGTTTACCATACAGTCTAATTGAGTTAATAGTACTTAAACCTGGTTAGAGGGTTAGAACAATAGAATATTACGCTAACTACAATTTACGGACATGTTATGAGAGTAAAATTCACATTTGTTGATGTAGTTAGCATTAAGTTAGTCAACGCGTGTAAACAGCCCCCACCCAGCCAAGTTACGATCGTTTCATTTGCGTCGAACGCCTCGAGTAGGCCACGCCTCCGATTCCTTTGTTCTGACCACGTGACTGAGCCTTGAGATGACGTCAGAACAAAGCAATCGGAGGCGTGGGCTACTCGAGGCGTTCGACGCAAACGAAACGATCATAACTTGGCTAGGGGGGAGATGTTAAAGTGATGACTAATCGCTTAACAAGTTGGGAATAGCGTGAAAATTGATGTCTTTAGTTGTGTCTATCTTCATCTACTATCAAAAAAATTCTTACATTTATTAAGGTGTTTACAGATAATGCACAGCTAATAACACTGAAACGAAATAGCGATCAGTCCTTGTTTCAAACCGGTATTAGATATCTTTGATATTTTTGGTTTTTGTTTAGTTCCAAGTAAAGTGCGCACTGTGCGCAGTGCCCAGGCTGCAGTCGACCCATGGCAACGGCCACCTATAGACGCGCTTACGTATCGAAAGTAAATATTCATCCAAGACAAATAGTCATTTAATTTCTCTCCGTACACACTTCCAAAGATTACTATACACACGCACACAAAACACTCATGCATATGAGTATGCACCACTTAAACCTTCGTCATGAATCATTTCTTTATCTGTCTATTGATGGAAACCTTGTAAAGATCCGTTTGGTAGTTTTTGAGTTTGTTGAGAACAGACAGACAAACAGAAGGGTGGGGATATCTAATATGTAAGAATTTTGTTACTTTTCTTTTGAGTTGTGTAATCATCAAATAACTCTTCTGGGTGGAGCAAGAGAGTTGCAGACTTTTACTGACTCAAACCCATCTATATGTGTTCCTGTAGTTGCCCTTTTACTGACTTAAATCCATCTATATTTGTTTCTTCAGTTGCCCTTTGTATGGATAAAGTTTTTAGCGAATTCTGTCATTTGTTCTGTGTCTGGGTGTAATTTATCTATAATTTATATGTATTTAGAAATATATAACTATGTTTATCAGTTTAGTAGCATTCGGTAATTCCGGTACTTACTCGAATATTTCATAAAACTTGTTCCAGGAAATACGTGTTTTTTTTCAAAAAATAAATTTTTTTGAAAAAAAAAAAAAATGTTATTATACATAATCTTGATTAAATTTGCAAGTCTTGTATTGTTATACATATTTTTTTTACTTTTTGGGTATATTATGAAGTGTCAAAGTTCATGCAAAATATCAGATTTTCGGAGGTCTTTACTGGATTAGTTTTACACAAATTTACAAATTGATTTCAATAGAAGCCTAGACAATATCCACAAGATACTGTGTTTCCAAAATATCTAATGAAAAATGTGTAATAACGTAATAATCGCGTAAGAGCAGTTGTATGAAAAACAGTGAAAATGGATATCGAATTGCATGGCCCTTAAGTTTACTATTCCGTCTCAAAGATTCCCCGTGTTTATTTATATTTCTTAATTTGTTGTATTTAATTTTAATATTTTTATATCATATGTCACGAAGGAAAAACCTTCAAAATCATTACAGTGTACAAAATGCCACGAACATTACTGAGTGTAACCTCTTCGAAGGTAATCTTTTACGATGTAAGCTAGCTACGGAAGGATTTAACGATGCTACTTGATCTGCCGTCTAAAGTTCACTCTAATACGTTTACCATCTCATTAAAAATATTTTCTTAGTTTATTTCGAGCTTATTGTATTATTGCTTTAACTTGATTATTTTTCTAGTTTCGATATGAAAACGTTTGTTTGAGATGGAATGATGGACTATTAAATATTATTAAAAAAAAAAAATCGTTAATTCGTTTATCGTTTTATTTTCTACTACTAGCTGCTGTCAGTGACTTCGCCTAGGTTTTAGTAGAAAATTATTCCAAGGGAACATGCTCTACCCGTTTACCAAGTTTGATCGGATTCCATGCAGCCGTTCGAGTGTAAAGAAGTAACAAACATACAAACTTTCGGCTTTATAATATTAGTGTGACTACAAGACTCAGAAGACTCAGATTTGGAACAGAAACAGGGTTTTATTACAACTTTCGAACAGATACCTACCTACTCATTAAAATACAATCCGTCCACCCGATGGAATTCCATTCGTTATTTATCCACCCTAAAGGGTAAATTAGCAGAACATGTTTCTCATAGTGCTTTTTACCTTCATTAAAATTGAGACTGTTTTTCTACGGCCAACGGTTTAGGCTGCAAAGTTATATGGCAATAAATTTATGATTTAGAAAATAAGCCGAAGACAATCTTTCTTATATTATATCATTCTTCTTACGATTTCATTAATTTGTTATCTATATTTTTATAAAAATAAAAACCTTTATGAAAACAGTTTAAGTGCACCTATAATAGGCAGTAATATTGAACAGGGCAATCTCTCAGACAACCTTTGGATAGCCTAAATGAAAAGGTCTATCAGATGCAAAACCTCAGAAATAATACTAATAGGTCATCTTAAATCATTTGCTGTTCGTTAGTGTCGCTAAAACTCGAGAATGGCTGGACCGATTTTAATAGTTCTTTTTTTTGTTTTGTTCACGTGGCATACAGGGAAGGTTTAGAAACAAAAAACTGGGCTAGCGCGAGTCGGCCTCGCGCACTGAGGGTTCCGTACAAACTTACCTATGAGACCAGTTCAATACCCGAATTAAGTTACAAAGATATTTCCGAATCGCAAAAAAGCTGTGTGATGTAACTACAAATTTACAGTTTTTAAATTTTTTCCTATATTTGTGTTATGAGACCTGAAGCAAGGTCTCATTTTAGCCAAATTTCAGGATTATATGTCAATGGGAAGTACTCTATTAATTTAGATTCACTTGAGAGGGTCGTAACTGTCGTTTTTGCGACATAAATAGCCGTATCTTTCTAACTCAGATGTTTTTATTTCTTCACAGCTTCAAGGGATCGCAAAATTGAGTATATGGTTTTAATGTCAACTCGATACCTCAACGCGTTCGGAAAGTTTGTACGGAACCCTCAGTGCTCGAGTTCGACTCGCACTTGCCCGGTTTTTTTATTAAAAATATTTTATGTCAAAATAAATACATATTTTATTGGATTACCGGATTACCTATTAAGTAAATAATATAAAAAATGCTATGACATAGCATTTTTTCTCATAGTAATTTGCTCAATTTATTTATTTACCAAGGATAACCAACGAGTACACGAAACAAATTCTTTTACAAACTTGGTTCTGAAAACGAACGTTAAAACTACTCGATCATGTCGATTGGTTCTGAAAAAGTAAAAAAAAAAAATACAGCAAGAAAATAACACAAAGCAGTTGGTAGCAAGTTAGCAAAGTCTAAGATGCTGCGCACAACAGGTTCACAGAATATAGGTCAAGCGGTAATCGGTAACATTGAGTTAGCACCTCTTGCGAGACTTCGTTACTACATCGGGAAAAAGGATTTGCAGCAAAAACCATATCCATAGTAGGTATTTCATTTTTTATTTTTTGCTTTAGGGAAATCGTCAATTAACTTCTGCAGCTCTGGGTAGAGCTTTACTTACTAAAACTAACCTGTGTTACTTCCCGGAGGGCATGGTACAGCATATAGTGGAGGCGTGCCCCACTTGGGCGGTGTACCGCCAACTCCTCGTGGAGGCAATTGGCGGCGGTGACCTCTCACGTCGGGCCAGGTCCAGAGCGAAATGGAATGGGATGGGATCGCCTCCTTCTGCGAAGCAGTAATGTTAGCGAAAGAGACGATCGCACGCGTGAGGGAAAAGACATCCTCACACTCCAGCCACCGCGACCCTGACCCCGACTACCGGCCACGTTAGGCGCGGAAGACGAGCAATGGGTGGCTCGGTCGGTAACCATCCGCGGACTGAGCTCAAAGCTTCTATGGCGTTTAGTGTTCCAGGCGCGCCTCATGAAGATGTCAGCAAAACCGTAGGGGTCCAGCAGGTCTGATACCTACGCTAGGGTCGCATTTCTGAAACTGAAACAACGCCTTTAAAAAAGAGGTACGTACAACAAAACCATCATCTTCCTGCTCTTGTGTATTTATTTGGGGTCGGCGCAACACGTTTTTTTCTTCCATTCTATCCTGTCAATCGTCATGCTATCACTAACTTCCTTTTCTTCATATCACTGTTCACACAATCCATCCATCTTTTCTTTGGCTTCCATCTCCCTCTCCACCCATCCACATGTATACTCATTTCTCTTTTAGTAACATGCGTACAACAAAGCCATATCCTAAATATAATTGGAATCAGTGTAACCGAGAGAGATTACGTATCATAATAGCAACAAAAAACGTCAGCGTGTTTGATACCTTATTTATGTTGTCAGCCTCAAAGAGGATCAGGTACATAAAGTAAGGACCGTCCTGATCCAAGCATCACTGACCGCAGAACAACCTGACGGACTTCACTTAGGCATCTGTGGCCTTACCTTACGTCTTAAAATTAGGCGTGGGCAGTCTGTCATTTTTGCGATTGGAACATTTGCATCTGAATCACTGAAATGTTCCGAAACAGTTATATGTATCATTTGTAACATTTGGAACATCGACTCAAAAGATACAAACGGAACATTTGACACATCGGCTCATAAAATACAGACGAACCATTTGGAACATCGGCTCAAAAGATACAAACGTAACATTTGAAACATCGGCTCACAAGATACAAATGGAACATTTGGAACAACGGCTCAAAAGATACAAGCACAGACACTGAATGTTATGAATCGTGATATATTACGTTGCGCCATAGACACCATCAGTTTTATTTAATTGAGTTTTGATTTGAGAATAATTTAAAGCAGATGTATTTAGTTTAGTTCATTATAATTTACACTATTTTCGTTTTAATTTGAAGTTTAAAAACACTGCAGGTCACTTAAAGTAAAGAGTGTTTCAGTGTTCAATTGTTCCAAATGATGCATTTAAAACATAACTGCTGTTCCAATCTTTCGGAACACAAAAATGTTTCGGAACAGTGAGTCGGTTCAGTAAAGAGTTACACAAGCGAGTGAGCGAGAAAGAAGGGTAGAGCTACACCCTATACAGCTCCATCCCTTTAACAGTTCAGTTTAGGCTCGTGCTAGGGCCTCTGGCACCTGACAGACGTCTATTCACTGACGTCATTTCATGACGCTCGTATGAACAGTGAAATGTTAGAAATGGAATGAATGTTTCAAATTGATTGTGTTTGATGTTTAAACAGATTGTATTGGAGTTCTGTGGCGCATTTATCTAGTATGTTTACGTAGTGATTTTTGTTTTGCCCGTTTTATTATCATACTATAGTCACTTTTAATATTATAAAGGCGAAAGTTTGTGAATGTGGGTGTCTGTTTGTTATTTTTTCATGCTCGAACGGCAAAAGATTTTGGTGAAACAGGTAAGTTTGTACGGAACCCTCAGAGCGTGAGTCCGACTCGCACTTGCCCGTTTTTTTTTTATACCGAGAGTATGTTTCCTTGAGGTAATTTTCTTTTATCACGAGGGTGAAGCCACTGGCAACAACTAGTACAATAACAATTAATTTACTCTATAATCACGAAATGAATTTCTTTTTACTTAAACTTAGTTTATAAGAAAAGCATGCAAAAGACAATTTTAAAACTAATATAATGCAATTACTATTTAATTTGATCAGCAAGGTCAGACATGACTAGAAATTAATCTAATTAGTAAACACTAAATGGAACCAAAATAATGAAATTCTTAGCTTAAAATTGTCTCTTATGAGCCTGTTAATTCAACTTTACTAAGCCTCACTAAGGCTAAGTAAAGAGTACATGTCTGATAATTAAGTACCTTATCTAATTTAGCTCGTACTTTTTAATGAAAATTAATAAGGTTTTAAGAGAAATAAAAACCAGTCAAGTGCGAGTCGAACTCGCGCGCAAAGGGTTTGCATAAAACAGCCGATTTTCAGAGGTCTTTACTAGATTAGTTTTACACAAATTTATGTTTTGATTTTTATAGAAGCCTAGGTAATCCACAAGATGTCTGTGTAAACCCAAAATATCTAGAGAAAAATGTGTAATAACGTCGTAATTACGTAAGAGCGGTAGTATAAAAATATACCCCGAAAAGGACGCTCTTAAGGTTTTAGGGTCAATTCATGAGTCAGGCAAAGTGTTGTGTTGACCCATCAGAAATTTCACAGTTGCAGCCCAAAGTTTGTATTTGCGGTTGATTTTATAGTATCCCTCAAAACTACATGGTACAGATACCGGCACGAATCTTGAGCGCTCGGCAAAAGAGTGGGGATCGCTTTGCGCATCGTACACATCGGCAAACCAAACACTGTAAGGATTGCACTCCCCGCCCCCGCGTCTCACGTCATACCACTAAAGGTATCCGATATTTCATTTCTGCACAAGTGAAAGTCAGCGCTCAAGATCCATGCCGGTATCTGTATAGAGATAGTGTTGCCAACCATACTCTAATACTTATAGGGTATAATTTAACTCTATTCTGTGAAGAAGTATTTGATAATTTGCAAATTATCAAATACTTCTTACGCTAAAATAGTCTAATGATGCCATTTTTATGCATTAATGATCTAGAAGAACAGTACTGCACCCATTAACTAGTATAAGTAGTAAATTTATATTAACATAGCAACTGACAGCGAGGTAATCAGTCTCAACTGACAGCACCCGTTCACGAACATGATACAAATATTAGCACCACTCAGCTCAACCATTTTTAAGGGAACCGAATGATCCAACACACGCGCCACCATCAGTGATACTACTGTTTTCATTTTATTTTATTTTATAAATAAAATTAAAGTATTTTCACTGTTAACGGATATTAGTGATATAAAATTGTGATTGAATTTAAATAAAAGCGTCATAATTAATATTCAATAATATCTCTGATTTTTATTATATGAATTAAAATGTAAAAATTTAGATAACGACATAAGTATAAGCAACACCTTATTTTAATTTTTTGCTTTTGCAAAGATAAAAATAAGATGTCAGCGGGTATGTAAAAGATAAATAATCTATAGAAAACTGAAATGAAATAAGTACTTACTCGAGTTTTAATGAAGTCGGTTAAAAACTTAACGACTGCAAATTTTTGTAAGGCACAAGAAGGTTCCTTTTCAAGCAAATATCCAGATTATTTAGTACTAGCTGCTGCCATCGACTTCGCCTGCGTAATAGTAGAAAATTATGCCAAGGAAAACATTCTAGGACATGGTTTAGCTGTGTACCAACTTTTAATAGAAATCCGTTCAACTGTTCGATTGTGAAAAAGGAACAAGTTATTGTTCCTTTTTCATCCATTTCCATCATAAGTCATCATCATTTCAGCCGAAAGATGTCCACTGTTTGACATTTATTATTTATTTATTAAAACTTCATGCAACATAATGGTCCCCCAAAATTACAATTCTGTTTGGTGTCGCCACACTAAACGGTTCTGTGCGTCTCGCATCCATCGGAATCCCGCGACTTCTACCAGATCATCGGTCCAACTTGTGGGAGAGTTTTGTGGGTCATCACTCCAGAACCTTTTGGGCCCACCGACCATCTAGTCTGCGAGCAGTGTGCCCTGTGTTGTTAAAAACATACAAACACATATACATACAAACACACAAACGTCTGGTTTTATAATATTAGAGTGATTAAGGCGATATACGTTGGTTCAGTAATCTATATAAATAGGGCCTCGTTGGATCTGAGTGCTGCCTCCCGGCCTTCCTAAGCTTTCACGCGACAGATATTTCACCCCAGATTTGTCTTTTCAAAGCCCTTATAGATTCCAAGAAGATTTTGACTGTTTCTTAAAACCTTTTCGGCTTTAAAAGCCCGGTGATTAATAGTAAGCGATTTTTTACTTCAGACTCCATGGACGGAATTTTTATTTTCAAAAAAATCGGATATGTGTAGCTTTGAAAGCTTTTTGTATTAAAAAGGCATTTTAAGAGAGCGTACGTTCGAAAGAAAAAAAATCTAACATGAAAGAGTAATAAACATAATAATAATGCGTTATATAAACAAATTAAATATCTTGACTTGGCTCGCGCGAATGTTGACATGTGGGAAGTGGATACAGCAGTAGTTGTGTCGATAGTCGTGACGGCCAATGGCTTAATTTTACCTCGACCAACATCTGAGGAAGCTCGCGTTGAGCAGTTGAAACATGCTCGCCTACAATGGGCCTCATCAGAAGACTTACAGTCACCCAAAGGGAAATGAAAAGGGCTATGCTCGGAGTTTCATTGCGTGATCGCACCAGGAATGAAGATATCCGCAGGACCGGACGCACCGGAAAACGCAGCGTTGGGTGGCCTCCCACAAGGTGGACCGATGACCTGGTGAAAGTCGCGGGAATGCGGTGGATGCGAGATGCACAGGACCGTTCGTTGTTGCGACACTTGGGGGAGGCCTATGTCCAACAGTGGACGTCTTTCGGCTGTAATGATGATGAAAATTTCAATCAGTTATTGAATACTCACTCTGGGTATAGTAGGCCTCCTCCAACTTACTTCTTGTTTACCTATTCATTTTTTTTTATTTAAATTTGTAGTGGCTCATAATTTTGAAGGAGTAATATACATATATACACAATATTTACAAGCAAACACTTTTGTTAACTTAGTCTGATCGTCAATAGCCGTTGAAATTCTTTGTTAACATTTTTGATATCACTGAAATGTACAACAAGTCAAAATGATAATAATACTTTAATAAACACATTTACAGGAACTTTTGAATTGTCAACAAGTCAGTCAGAAAAATGATGCCAATTGCACATTCCGAAGCGTAGATTTCTCTGGACAAGTATGTGCAAGAAACTCCTTGGGTACTTTTTTCAATCATGTTATTTATTACAAATATTTTAATTATAAAGTATACTGTTTTTTTACTTTTGTTTTTCGTATAAAATTTTCTTTTTACGCACCTTTTTTTTAGGTGGGAAAATCATAATGACAAATCCCGGTCTTGGTTTATGCACCTACCATATTCTCACTTCACCACCCTAGGTTGACTGGTAGAGAAAGCCTAAGGCATTAAGTCCGCCTTTGTATTTTATGTTGCATGAAGATTAATAAATAAATAAAATATCTCCGTTGCATAATGTTTTGTATTGTTACTAGTATGTGAATATACGGAGATTCTCATTCCGCAGCCACTACAAAAAAAAGAGCGCATTAAAAATACAGTCACGGTCGTATCTAAACGTAAGACATTATTTAACGATAGATAAAAAAAAAACGTTAAAAATTCAACAAAAAACATCAAAGCCCTTTTAAGCCTCTCTCTTTGGTATAAAATGAGTTTAACTTCTAAAACGGTTCGGTTCTTTTAATTCGAATCACGGCGTTACGGGGTTCTCAAGGGCTGTTGGGGCGATTTCTAGGCAAATAAGTTAAGACTAAAAGGGGGTTAATAAGGGGAAAGGTCCCTTCTCACTTAATCTCTTCTACTTCCTTCCTTCCTTTTCTTCTTTCTTTTTTTTTTCTTTTTCTTTCTTTTTCTTCCTTCTTTTTCTTCTTCTTCTTCTTCTTAATTTCTTCTTTCTTCTTCTTTTTTTTTCTTCTTACTTCTTCTTTCGTAATTATGGAGTTGAAGAACGTTGCGCTTTGAATATCCAGAACTATCGATTTCGGTGCGGAATTATTGAAAAACGATGTTCTTTAAGTGGATTTTGATGAATTTTCTGAAAAGTGAAAACATGAATAAGGAACTGACATAATTTTTTGGTTAATTCCTTAGGGCGGAATTCTCCAATAAAACTAATCGCGTCTTAACGTTTGGGTCGCATAATCGCGTTTGGCCGCTGTCACTAGTGTCACTTGTAAAAATACAACAAAACAAAAATATAGTGTTGGCTGTATGGCTCGTTGCTCGAAAGCTTGAGGAAGTGATGAGGTCACGATGTAGTAGCTGCACGGTGGCTGCGCTGACGTTCTTTGTCGAGGGTCACCAGTTTGGAGGTAGACGAAATAGAGTGTAAAGTCCTGCAAACCTCCGTTGAAAAGGGAGGATCCTCCAGCCAGACGGGTATTATGTCTGGTGGGCAACTGCCCGATAGATGCATTTCGGGCTGTTTTATATGTTCAAATCGTGTGGAGAACTTTTATTCCGCAATGCTGGTTTAGTTCTTATGTGACGCCATAGATGTCGCTACAGTGTGATTGTGTGTATGTATGTGTGTATTTGTACGAGTGGGACCGGGAGTTCTCGTTATGATAAATTTCTACTTTCACATAGGCAAAGCCGCAGACCGAAGTCTGTTTAAAACAATTGAAGAAAAATATAAAAAACTTCAAAAAAGTAAATACTACTTTAGTAGTTAAGGTACTGCAGCCAATCTTTCAGTGCTGGTGCAAAGTAATCCATTTTCTATTGTTGACCAGCACCCGATAAGAAGTCGATTCCATTTATTTTTTATTTTTTCCTTTCCCGCTGAGAGGAAAAATGAATCGGTTCCTACTTCTTACGGAAGAAAGGTGCACTCTGGAGATAAAACTATTTACTATGGCGCGTTTTCAGCTAGTTTTAAGATTTTTTAATCGCTTGGTATTAGTTAAGCATGAGGATAATCAACGTTTTAATTTTGTCTAATTATTCTTGTCTCATCATCATCATCATCATTTCAGCCGAAAGAAGCCCTGGACATAGGCCTCCCCCAAGTGTTGCCACAATGAACGGTCCTGTGCGTCTCGCATCCATCGGACACCCGCAACCGTTACCAAGTCATCGGTCCACCTTGTAGGAGGCCTTCAAACTCTACGTCTTCCGGTACGTGGTCGCCATTCCTATTCTTGTCTAAATCAACTGTGTAACCTAAGTTGTGTACTACGAACGAGGAATACTGTCCCACCGTAATACAGTTCAAACTAGTACGGGGGTCAGGGTGAATCGGTTTCGCAACAACCAAAGTTTTAAGTGTACCTACAATTTTTATATAAGGTATGTTTATTTTTAGAAAAAAAGTAAGCATTGCAGCAGCTATGTAAATATGATTAAGGTTATTGTTCATTTGTGGAAATAAATTGAATTATATTGAATTAATGTGCCCACTGTTGAGACTTAGGCTGCCCTCTCTAAGAGATGGAACGGGCCGTAGTCTACCACTTGGGCTCAATGTGGGTTAGTAATAGATATGTTGATAGGCTGATTGATTGATAAGAATATGTTACAATATGTTGAATAGAATAGAATAGAATAGAAATGAAAAGAATACAATAGAACAGAATAGAATAGAATAGAATAGAATAGAATAGAATAGAATAGAATAGAATAGAATAGAATAGAATAGAATAGAATAGAATAGAATAGAATAGAATAGAATAGAATAGAATAGAATAGAATAGAATAGAATAGAATAGAATAGAATAGAATAGAATAGAATAGAATAGAATAGAATAGAATAGAATAGAATGGAATGGAATGGAATAGAATAGAATAGAATAGAATAGAATAGAATAGAATAGAAATCAGAAACGTTTATTTCAAATAGACCAATTACAGGCACTTTTGAATTGTCAGAATGTCGGTCAGTCAAAAAAAAATACAAGTGAAGCTAAATTGCACGTTCCAAAGCGTAGATCTTTATGGAAAAGAACGTGCAAGAAACTCCATGGACACTCTTTTAAATCATATTATGAGTTACATAAATCTTGGTTACATATTTCTTGTCGCTTCTAATATGTGAGCACAATGATAGATAAGTAATAATAATTAAAATAAAAAATAAAATACAAACTAATTTAAAAAAATAGAAATTGAAATTAAGTCACTGGCAGCAAAGAGATGACCAGTCTCAACTGACGGCACCCGTTCACGAGCATGACGCGTGCATCAGCCCCACTCAGCTCAACCATTTTGAAGGGAACTGAATGACCCAATAACATGTGCCACCATCTGCGAGACATTTGGGTGAGCATGACAAACTCTCAACTGCCATGCTCGTAATGTCAAACAAGTTGTAACCTAATAAAAATGCTCCATGGTACTTCACATTCACAAAACTTGAAAAACACAAATACAAAAGGTCAATTATCATAAGCTCTATTGAAACAAACAAATAAAATAAAAAATATTTCGAAAACAACAATACAAAAAGGGGAATAGTATCTCTTCCAATATTTATATATAACTAATATATTTAAAAAAAAAACTAATTTGAAGGTAAAAGTGGCAGTGGCTGCGGAGCAGAACAATAACAGTAATAAAATGTAAAAAAAAGCGAAAGTAACTATGTACTTATGTCAGTTTATTTTTCGCGCCTAGTATGCTTATAAAATCGATTTTTAATTATGTATATCGTAGGTATAACCAGGATCTGGAGAAGGCACGTGGAATACTTTTTATTAACATACTACGCGAGCGAAGAAGCATGAGCGAGCCCACTTAAAAATATATAATTTCATTAAAAAAATATGATACTATACATATCACGTGTACATAAATTTTATATAACAATTTCTGCATACATAACTTATAAAAAACACCATTATATATACATTAAAACAAACAAACTAAGAAATCCAAATATCTAAAATATGAAGTCGAAAAACTTCTCCGTATCGCTATCGACTGATAATGTAACCAAAAGACTGGCGGCATTGCTACATTGTGTAGCAATGCTTACCCTCTGCCTAAAGTAAAAGCCAGCTCTTGGGTCACTTGAAGTGTCAACAAGGCGTGAATACAGTATGTAGTAAAAACATGTGGTATTTTACCAAGATTGATGGATCGTAAGTGGAGGGTTCTTGTAACAGTTCTCAAGTCTGTCTGCTCAGAGTCAAGTGTTGCGCATTTGTCATGCTTATGACAGGTCTCTGTTGAAAATACTTTAGGCTGGATCATAGAGTAAATAAATCAGGGAAAAACGTTACTTTCCTTAGTGAGTGCGTCGAAACAAAATAATTCATCATGGTGAAAACTGAAAATATGATACTCTGACGTCGGACATTCAGGAAGAGGGGTCCCTGGTGTATACTGTTTGCTGATGACATTGTGTTGGTTGCCGAGAGTGGCCTAGAGGTCCAGAACAGATTAGAGGTGTGGTGGCACAGACTGGAGAGTGTTGGCCTGAAATTGAGTAGAACCAAAACGGAATACTTGTTCTGCGATTTCCGTGGTCTCTCCAATCCAGTGCCTTTAGCCCTCGCTGGAACGCCCATACCGATCTGCTCCGACTTTCGGTACCTCGGGTCACTCGTCCAAGGGGATGGTGAGGTAGACCGGGACGTAACACATCGGATCAACGCAGGATGGATGAAATGGCGACAGGTCACGGTAACAACTTGTGACCCACGGATGCCCCTCAAGTTGAAGGGAAAATCTACAAGTCCGTGATAAGACCTGTCATACTGTATGGATCAGAATGTTGGGCTGTGAAAAAAACGGATGAAAAAAGATTGCACGTAGCGGAGATGAGAATGTTAAGATGGATGTGTGGTGTGACGAAAATGGATAAAGTGAGAAATGAGTATATTAGGGGAAGTTTGAAAGTGGCGTCAGTGACTGAAAAATTGAAAGGGAATCGTTTGTCTTGGTATGGTCATGTGAAGAGGAGGGATGAAGCGCATGTTACTAAAAGAGTTATGAGTTTACATGTGGATGGATGGAGAGGGAGAGGGAGACCAAAGAAAAGATGGATAGATTGTGTGAAGAGTGATATGAAAGAAAAGGAAGTTAGTGATAGCATGACGACTGACAGTGCAGAATAGAAGAAAAAAACATGTTGCGCCGACCCCAAATAACACGGCACAAGGGCAGGAAGATGATGATGATGATGATGGTGAAAACTGAAAACAGAGACAGTTGGTTATTATCAAATCCCAGCTAGAGGGCGTGTCACACTTTAGGGATATATACTAAAAGCCTTAATAAAAACCTTAAACTGTAGCTTTTTTTTTTCATTGATATAAACCAGTGCTTGACTGCAAACCTACCTGATGGTAAGCAGTGATGCAATTATTGATGGTGAGGACCACTAGTTTATTAAGAGCCTATTCACTCTAGCCTTGAAGACACCTAAATTATAGTTGGACGGGAAGTACCGCAGCATGCAAATTATCCAGTCCTTCGACGTAAGCGGTATAAACGACGAAGCGAAACGCTTAGTCCGTTGAAGTTTCAACAACGTAAGGGTGGATACTAGCCGTACGTCGGGTTGTCCGATGGTAGAAAGGAGATGGCGGAATCAAATTATGCCAATTCCCACGCACACTCTCCAAAATGTAACCTGTAAAATACCGATAGGCTGGCTACCCTGCGCCTGTGCTCGAGGCTTTGTAGATTGAACTTAACCAAATCTGGATCCCCAATTAGCTTCTTTGCACGCCTGTCCACTGAGTCCAAAGCTGCTAGATGGTATTTTGCAGCCCCAGCCCATATGTAACTGCAGTATTCCACACACGACGATACAGCATCTGGTTTAGGGCTCAAACATAAAACTGCGATGCAATGTTGCATCGTGAGAATCTGCAAGCTTGCTCGATGCATCGCAAGAACTTGCAAATTGATTCGCATCGCGCATTGTATGGTCACCTGAACCGATGCTTGCAATGCAGGTTTCTGCGATATGGCGTCGTATCGCATCGCATCTCAGTTTTATGTGGAAGCTCTTACGTACCAAAAATTATCTAATTTCACCACTTATCACTATTCTGGCATCGACCTGATGACCTTAAGTCACTACAAGAGATGTCAATTCTGTCAGTGAACGAAATTAGTAGAAATAGGTCTCTTGTTCTACTGAAACTTAGTGCTTAGTCAGCTCTAGGTATTAACGCTTATTTTAAAATGCGTTCAGCCCCCCTAGCCAAGTTACAATCGTATCGTTCGCGCCGAACGCCTCGAGTAGGCCATGCCTCCAATTCCTTTGTTTTGACCACGTGACTGAGCGTTGAGATGACGTCTCTCGAACTCGAGGCGTTCGGTGCAAACGATACGATTGTAACTTGGCTAGGGGGGCAGAACTGAAAGCTCGCTTCTGCAGACATTCTTACTCTACTGCCAGGGTTAAGAGATTAGTTTTTGTTTATTCCTAAACTAAATTTATTCAGAGAATATACTGAGGATGTTTTTATAATGGTTCAAGGCCTTGACAATGTACTTTGAAGTAACATACAGTTTTTACTTCGTTGAAATTTTAGATGCAAGATTTTTTTTTTTATGATAACAGTAGCAGATGAGCAGTGGTGGCAGAGGGGTAACGGCCCTGACTTACCAGTTGTAAGTTGCGGGTTCAAACCCAGCCATGCGCATTACTTTATGTAATTTATTTCATCACCACTGCTCACAAAACGGTGAAGGAAAACATCGTGAGGAAAGTGGCACGTTCTAGAACCAAATTCGAAGACATGTGATATTCACCAACCCGCACTGGGCCCGCGTGGTTGATTACGTCCCATTTCATCTCCTTGAGAGGAGGTCTGAGTCCCAGGAATATTAAAAGGCTGATTATTATATTATTATGAATATGATAGCAGTCAAAGTGGTCGTTTTCGAGACGAGAAACTACAATGACCATTGCCTACTAAATAATAAGTAACAATTATCAAACACAATATTTAATAAAAATAATAGTAACAGGTGGAAGGCCTATTAAATAGTTTAATCTACAAATCCTACAATGTAAAAGTTTGTGTGTACCCAAACAGCCGAACAGATTTCGATGAAACTTGGTACACGGGTAGACCATTTTTTGGAATAGAACATAGGATATATCCCGGTAGTATCTTCCCTTGAGTTAATTCTCTATTATCACGCTGGTAAAGCCGCTGGCAGCAGCTAGTTTAATCTAAATTATAGACTGTATTATATACGATGACTGGTAATTAGTGACCGATACTCAAACACGTGATTGTACTCATGATTACAAACAACTTTCCCAAAGAAACTTTTTTTATATTCTCATTAGTTTAAAGCAAAGCAATTTTACGTGTTACGAGAGTTCTGCTGTGATCGTATGAAGAGTTCCGTTCCATATCTTCGAAGTTCATCATCAGATCATAACAATATATCTGTGGAACCAACTCGGAAGCAAACAAAAAAATAGTTTTCAATATCGGTTCTCAATCGACCGAGAAATCGGTGAACACACATAAAAAAAAAAATACATACATACAACCTCCTTCTTTTAAAAAAAAAAAAAAATTAAAGGCTTTCATACTCACAGAGTTCATAGAAATAACAGCCATCTTCGAAATGATTCCCTCTTCAGTTCAATAGACTCAGTGCACAGCGTAAGGTATGCAGGCATTTCTTAATCAAACGAGATCAAACGGGTCATATGAAATAGCGATGTCTATTACTGGCTTTACAGAAGGTGTTAGAGATTAATTTGAAAAAGGCTTTTTAATTGAATGGGATGCCCTTTTTTACGGAAAGTTGCACGTAATGTATGTAGGTGCTGTGCTTATTATAGGAACAGTGGTGGCTTAGTAGAAACAACAGTGACTTATGAGTTGTAGGGCATTTTTTTTAGGTGGAAAATCATCCGATGACTTCACTCAGTCTAGGTTAACGACGAAGGGCGTGTCAGACTGTCCCTTTCGGAAGCGAACCCATGGCCCCAGTAGGCTTCGGCCCTGCGAGGCGCGCGTGGATCACTACCGTACGTTACCGGACTGCCGGATGACGACCTAACCATTGTTCGTCGTTCGCAAGCCCACGCTTACGGTGGCTGGAAATCGAAGTTGGGATCCGAGTGGCTGGGGTGTGAGGTAGTCCGTTCCCTCACGTGTGCGGCCGCCTCCTTCGAGAGCATTATTGCTTCACAGAAGAAGGCAACCACTTACCTTTCTTCCTCACTCCGGACCATGGCCGAGATTCCGACCCCGATTTCCAGCCAGGCGTGGGCTTGCGGGTGGCAATGCGTAGCTCACCGTCCAGCCGCCCGGTAACCGTCCGGACCGAGCTAGAGTCGTCGACGGCGCATAGTGATCAACGCGCGTTTCAAAGAGATCTCAGAAAACCGTAGGGGCCCAGCAGGGTCGAAACCTATTGGGGCCTTGGTTGTGCAAAAGAGAACCTTGGGTCATTAGATGATTTTCCGCCTAAAAAAACACCATTAGGTGAGATAGTGGTCAAATACGTACCTATTAATAATAATATATCATAAAAAAGTTCCATATAAAAATTATTTCATCCATTGAATTTTTTTTATATATTTCGTTTATTAATTTAAGATTTTTTAAACATTTAATACAAAATAAGATCAATAAACGAAATATAAAAATATTTCAACAAAAAAATCGTTTTTTTTTTGTAAGTTCGTAAACTTTATACTTTATATCTAGAAGTAGGTATTGATTGAATTATAATAACTAATTCCCGTTGCAGTGGAATAAACTACGGGGATGAACGTACGTTACTGAGAAAAGCAAGTAATTATTTATTTTTATTTATTTATTTTATTTAAAGTTAATTAAAACTGAATTGACTGGCCTGTTGGTCTAGTGGTTAGTGGCCCTGACTGCTATGCCGGAGGTCGTGGGTTCGATTCCCACCCAGGACAAATGTTTGTGTGATGAGCACGATCATTTGTACTGTGTATGGGTGTAATTTATCTATAATATGTATTTATTTAGAAATATTTAAGTATGTTTATCAGTTGTCTAGTACTCATAACACAAGCTCTGCTTAGCTTGGGACTAGACTGCGATGTGAGAAAAAAAAATACAAAAAAACGGTACATGCCCACTTACATTAATTAACATAGAATTTAAAAAAAGACAATTATACATAATGTTGACAACAATAATTTAAGACTAAATACAGTACACATTAACATGGAACAATGGACACCCTTGCATACTGTCTCTCATAGAACACCAGACAATTACCTCTTATTTTATTCCACGTATATATAAATAAATAAATAAAAACAAACCTAGTAGTGAACCAATTCCAACACGATGGTATCACTGTAAATAGGTTACCAGAGCGATCTATTTTGAGAACAACGGATTGAGCCTGTACAATCGATTCAATCGGATTGCTTCGGCTATATGCAATGTTATGATAGCTTTATAGTGTACTGCCTCTTGCCGGAGATTTTGTCGAAAATTATCCTAAAGGAATGAAATACAGAGACTAAAAGTACCTATCTCATTTCTATCTCTATGGTCCAAGCCGTATCTATTTTAATTTTGTTTTTTTTTTCCAAAATTGCTTTCATATAAACCTTATCTTAACAGTTATTAACACAACACAAGAGTTATCAAAATCAATCGAGTCGTTTTGAAATCCTCGTGCGATATATGATTCTGATTGTAAATATAGAATAGATTTTTCAATACACTTACTCGAAAACCCGCTCTTATCCCACCGCTTTTAGGCACACAATAGACTGTTTTCCGCACTAGTGCAGAAAAGAGCGCGTGCTCTCCCCGCCACAATTTTATTACATTTATCGTATCAGGCTGGGCGCGTGTCGACCCCAACGAGCCGCCGGTCAACCCCCGTTTATTCATTTCTTCGTAAGTGTATTGAAAAAAGTCGTTTGATATACGTGCAAAGTCATTGAAGCCCTCGGCTCCATAACATACTCGCCTACGGCTCGTGCTAATTCTGCCTTGGTCGCAATGACAAACTTTCTGCACTTGTTAATACAAGTGCAGAAAGTTATAACTTTATAAAAATGTAATATTTCCACTGAAAAGTTGTAAATAATATGTGACAAGGACAGGTAGATGATGATAATAATAATAGATATATATATTTACATTTTATTTTTAAATATTTGAAAATGTAATCAATCTATATATATAAAAGGAGATACTGACTGACTGACATATCAACGCACAGCCGAAACTACTGGGACTAGGAGCGTGAAATTTTGCACAAGGCTTCCTTTTATAACGTAGGCGAGCACTAAGAAAGGATTTTCCAAAATTCAGCCCCTAAGGGGGTGAAAAGGGGGGATTTCGTAGGTATACAATTTTTTTTTTCGTGGGCCAATTAACTCAAAACTTAGTACAAATATTAACCTAAATTAGTTATAAAGTTTACGATATATTTTTTTCAGTTCAACCCCCCAGTGCAAGATTTAGGGGGTGTTAAAGTTTGTATGGGAGAATCTTATTTCTTGGGTTAATAAACTTGAAACTTTGCACGAATACTCTTTTAAATAAATAATAAAGATACGCATTAGTCGTTTTCCAAAACTACCCTCAAATTTCGGTTTAGGGTCGAGTCAAGTGTTCTTTATCATGTTCAGGATTTTTGAAGTCTTACTGCGCGTCCTAATTTACTCGCAACTCGGTGTTAGAAATTAGAAAAACAAGCTCTAACAGAGCAAATAGCGATTATTAATTTTACGGAAAGATTTTACATAGTGGTTTATTTTACTCAAAAATATGGGTAAAAAAATTAATTTAATATAATACTTTCTCAAACAATTATACAATATTCATCCCTGTATTGGTGAAATGTTATCATCCATGTTTGCATAAAATATCTTATTCTTTTTCCATTGTGATAACCTAATCCTATAATAACGTATCAATTATGTGATTTATATACGTACAACGATATCTACTGACACAAATTGGTACAAACGAAAACATAAAGTTAATTACAAAACAGTATTTTTTAAACAGTCTTACGTAAAATTTTGAATAATAATAAAATTAAGATAAGTAACTGGATGTAAGATTTAGTTGGTATGGTTTTTGCGAAGTTTATCGTAACGGTGAATTGTATGTAAATGCAGGTACTCCAGGTTACCCGATAAAACGTCTTCGCTTTACACAAAATCTTTCAAATGGTCATTTCGATGCTTACTTTTCATATGAAGAACTTAATCCTACAGGCGTTGTTAATTCTGACGAGGAAAACATAAATGTGAAGAAAACGAAATATGATGAAGTATTGTGCCACTAAATTCCTTAGATTCATATTCAGTCATTTCTACGGACATTCCTTCACAGTCCATGACGGCATCACAAAAAAGAGGACCAGATATACAGACAAAACAAGGAAGATTTAAGTTACACGACCTCAGAAAATATACTTAGAAAATAATTCTTTGGCACACCGGAAAGCTGTAGGCAATTATCAAAAAAAACACACCGAAATGCCAAATGAAAAATAGCCACTGAAAATTACCAGCAAGCACATCCTGAAGTACACAGAACAGCGCATTCCCGCTTCAATATACGTGTTGTTAAACGGCCATGGAAGATCAAGTATCTTTTAGGAATTTATAAACCTGAAATAAATTACGAATTTGATAATGTAGTTTCAATTGATGATATGAATCATAAATGTTGTTGGTGTAATGCGTTTAAATGGAAGGACGAAACTCCTGAGATGTGTTGCAGCAGCGGTAAAGTTTAACTCAAAATATTGAGTACACCTCCCGAGCCCCTTTACAGTTTGATAATGGATCTCCATCCTGATCACAAACATTTTATTTCGAACATTCGTAAATACAACAATTGTTTCCAAATGACGTCGTTTGGTGGGAAACAAGTTGGTGGAGATGGATATATGCCAACCTTCAAAGTACAGGGACAAGTTTATCAAGTTTAATTGCCAGTTTATTGTCAGAACCCGGTCAAACAGCTCAGTTTTTACAAATTTATCGTGGGTGAAGATGAAAGAGAAGCAAATTTAAGATGCTGTAATTTCCCGCAATTAAAACCAAATTTAATAAAACAACCGCAGAAAATGTTGCACGAAGACAATCCTTATATCAGGGACATGAAGAGAGTACCATTGACAGAATTCCTTCCTCCTGTAAAACTTTCAAGTTAGAACATGCCGAAAAACAACCACCACACAAACGAATTAAGTTGCTTTGGTTTTATTAGATCAACAGTTCGAGCGTCGCGATATAATTAGTGAAATACATCGCTCATACGATGCTTTGCAATATCCTGTAATGTTCAGCCACGGAGAAGACGGTTATTCAAGTGCTATTCCACAGCGAGACCCGGAAACAAAATTACTTCAGAAAAAGACAGTGTCAGCATTGAGCTTTTATTCATCATGGTCAGGGAAAATTAGGAAAATTACCATCTTCACTTTGATGCTCATTTTAGCCAATATTTGGTAGATTAGTACGCAAAAACTGAGAGACTGAATTTCAATACAAATAATCAGGCAAAGTTACGCTCCGATAGCTATCGGTAGACAAGATGTTGACGCTCATCAGCTGGGTCAAATAGTGGTATTACCGTCCTTTTTCACCGGTGGGCCGAGATACATACACGAGCGAACTCAGGTCACTATGACTTATGTACGTCATTATGTCTATGCAACCCTCGGTGGAAAAAATTAAAGAAAAATTGTTTCCAGTTCAAATGTTCTTTTTAGATGCACCAGGTTGGACTGGTAAAACATATCTTATCAATTTAATTTTAGCAAAAGTAAGAAGTACTTGCGGAATCGCTTTGGCGGTCGCGTCTTCTGGGATCGCCGCACATTATTAGTTAGGTGGTCGAACTGCACACTCTGCTTTGAAATTGCCCCTTAATTTATCAAATGTAGAGACGCCAATGTGCAACATTTCCAGGCAAAGTAATCTTGCCCAATTGTTACGTAAAGCAAAAATAATAGTCTGGGACGAAAGCACAATGGCGCACAAAAGAGCTATTTAAGCATTAAATAGAAGTCTACAGGACATACGAAGCAACGACAACTTAATGGGTGGTATGACAGTATTGCTGGCAGGAGTTTTTTTTTTTCGCCAAACGTTACCAGTTAAAAACGATACCAAAAGGGACACGAGTGGATGAAATGAAAACATGCATTAAAAGATCTCACTTATGGTCCTATACTAAAATTCTTAAATTAACGAAAAATATGAGAGTACATCTCAGAGGAGACGTCTCTGTAGGAGAATTTTCAGAACTTTTACTTCAATTAGGAAACGGCAAGTACCAAGAATTAGATGGGGTTATAGTCATACCAGAAAAATTATGCGCGGTAGTAAGTACAGTCGAAGAGATGATTGAAAAATCTCTCAAATAAAAGACAAACCAATGGAATGGCTAAGAGAAAGAGCTATATTGACGCCTATAGTGTATAGTTCAATAGACACGGTGGTAAATGCAGACGAAGCAGTCCACTATCCGGTTGAGTTTCTGAACACTATTAATCCAGCCGGCCTTCCATACCATAAACTTGCACTGCGTGTGGGCACACCCATGATGTTGCTCAGGAACTTGAAGCCTCCAAAGTTATGTAATGGTACTAGGATGCAAGTAAAAGCATTGCACCGCAATATTGTTGAGGATATTATTTTAACCGGGTCTGCCTAGGGAGAAACAGTGTTCATACCGCGTATTCCATTAATTCCGAACGATCTTCTTTTTCAATTCAAAAGACTACAGTTTCCTTTGAAAGTTTGCTTTGCGATGACAATAAATAAATCACAGGGCCAAACCCTTAAATTTGCTGGAGTTGACCTGCGCCAACCCTGTTTCTCGCACGGACAGTTCTACGTGGCATGCTCGCGCGTGAGCTCACCTTGCAGTCTGGTAATTCTGGCAGCGCCCTCTAGAACTACGAAGAATGTTGTTTATAAAGAAAGCTTATAAAAACCTTATCTCATAAAATTGTGATAAACTTTTCCAATCTACTCTTTAAGTTTGGAAGTGTTTTAAGGGTTGAAGTCCAAACGCGATGTGCGCGGACGTAGTCGCGGGCAAAGTGCTAGTAACTATATAAAATAAATAAATGGAATAATAATAATATTCCACAACTTACAGAACAACGTCATCTAGTACCAAAGCAAGCAGAGTTTATGGTATGGTATGAGTACTAGACAACTGATAAACATACTGAAATATTTCTAAATTCATACATATTATAGATAAATCACACCCAGACACAGGATAAATGATTGTGCTCATCACACAAACATTTGTCCCGGGTGGGAATCAAACAGACGACCTCCGGCATAGCAGTCAGGGCCACTAACCAGTAGAACAACAGGCCAGTCTTGTTGAAAAGATATGCCTTGAGTATGTGGTTTAATATGATGTTGAGCTCCTTAGTAATTATGAGTTGAGCTACACGAATACTTATAAATGTTTACTTTGACTGGACGTCATCATCATCATCATTTTAGCCAAAAGACGTCCACTAGTGTTGGACATAGGTCTAACCCAAGTGTCGCCATAACGACCGGTCCTGTGCGTCTCACATCCATCGAAGGCCTTCCAACGCTGCGTCTTCCGATACGTGGTCGCCACTCCAGAACCTTTCAAACTCATCGACCATCTGTTCTGGGAACAATATGCCCTACCCACTGCCACTTAAGTTTGGCGAGTCTTCAGGCACTGTCGTTAACCTTGGTTCTCCTGCGGATATCTTCATTTCTGATGCGCTTCCGCAAGGAAATTCTGAATCCCCTTCCATTCTCCTGACTGGATAGGTCCGCTCAAATCTGTGTGATTCTGTCCTCAAAACACCATCTCAGACACTAAACTGCATGATACTCAATTGACATATTGTTTGCTGTATGAAGTTTAAGACATTTTGACCTCTAAGATTGTTTCTGTGTTTTTCTCAGGGTAATCACCTAGGAAACACCGGCTTCATCTAGTTCAAATTGACGTGTAACAGTGTTTTAAAACCTGTTTGCAAAATAAATCATCTTCTTCCTGCCCTTGTCCCGTGTTATTTGGGGTCGGTGCAACATGTTTTTTTTTTCCATTCTGCCCTGTCATTCGTCATGCTATCACTAACTTCCTTTTCATTCATATCACTCTTCACACAATCCATCCAATTTTTCTTTGGGCTGCCTCTCCCTCTCCATCCATCCACATGTAAACTCATAACTCTTTAGTAACATGTGCTTCATCCCTCCTCTTCACATGACCATACCAAGACAAACGATTCCCTTTCAATTTTTCAGTCACTGGCGCCACTTTCAAACTTCCCCTAATATACTCATTTCTCACTTTATCCATTCTCGTCACACCACACATTCATCTTAACATTCTCATTTCCGCTACGTGCAATCTTTTTTCATCCGTCTTTTTCACAGCCCAACATTCTGATCCATATAATATGACAGGTCTTATCACGGACTTGTAGATTTTACCCTTCAACTTGAGGTGCATCCGTGGATCACAAGTTGTTCCCGTAAACTGTCACCATTTCATCCATCCTGCGTTGATCCGATGTGTTACGTCCCGGTCTACCTCACCATCCTCTTGGACGAGTGACCGGAGGTACAGAAAGTCGGAGCAGATCGGTATGGGCGTTCCAGCGAGAGCTAAAGGCACCGGATTGGAGAGACCGCCGAAATCGCAGAACAAGTATTCCGTTTAGGTTCTACTCAATTTCAGGCCAACACGGAGAGTGTTGGCCTGAAATCTGTGCCACCATACATCCAATCTGTTCTGGACCTCTAGGCCACTCTCGGCAACCAACACAATGTCATCGGCAAACAGCATACACCAGGGAGCATCTTCCTGGATGTCCGACGTTAGAGCGTCCATTATCATCAGGAAGAGGTAAGGCCTGAGAGCCGACCCTTGATGTAAGCCGACAGCCACATTGAAGCTGCCAGTGGTGCCCACTGTAGACCGGACTTGGGTACTGCATCGACTGTACATCGCTCGTATCAACTGCACATATTTCCCAGGCACACCTTTCTCCTTAAGGGCCCACCACAGAACCTCACGAGGTACCCAGTCATATGCCGTTTCGAAGTCAACGAATACCATGTGTAAGTTTTTATGCGCACCTCTGTATTTCTAAAATTAATTTACTTTCTAAATTTTTGCAAAATAAATATTATGCTATTACTATTATGTCCGGTTACACTCACGTGAAAGCAGGAAATTTTCCATCGCAAACTACGTGTTTTTAAATAATTCTCTCTCTGAGAAGGCGCAGTTGATTAACTAACATTTAAATATATGTAAAATGTCTTCAAATTGTTGGTTCTACGACATAAGTAGATACCTACTGGTTTTCTCACGTTGTTTCCTTCACCGTTTTAAAAGCAGTCGTGATGAAATAAATTACAAAGTGGTTGCTTGCTTTAGAACCCACGATATACTCCTCGTAAGTCGGGGCCGTTTCAATTGGGCCACCATTGCTCTCATTTAATTAAATAATTTGATCACAAACATCGGGTCAGACCGGGCTCATATTTGACACATTCTGAAAATGGCTGATCCAATAAATCCTATTTTCAAATCGCAATTTTCTCTCATACCGTATTAACAAAACACAATCATAAATTGAACAAAGAATATCCCGAAAAATAATCTGTCATTCGTTGTTTAAAAAATGTGCCTTTTTATAGCAATATCGTGTAAAATAAATCTCAATTTTCATATCGGGCTGGTCGGTGGAATTGATGCTTGATATAATTAAGTACCTAAATACACACTTCAAAAAAAGTTTGCGTTCTAGAGAAGTTACGATCATTTTATTTATGCTTGTGATAAAATATACAACAAAAAACTTGTACGCCAATTTGTTTAAATTAAAATCTGATTAAAATTTGATCTGATTTAAATTATTATTAATATTTTTCTAAAAAAATATATCTCTGACGCTATCTGGATGAAAAATAAAAAAATAACCGACTTCACCACAAAAAAAGAACACAAACGTTCATAATGACTTTAATTCAGGAAGTCGGTATTTCTGGGATTGTTTTTTGTTGTTTCTCGATGAAAATGCCTATAATATTTGAGGAGTTCCCTCGATTCCTCATGGATCCCATAATCAGAACTTGAAAAAAATTAGACCAATCTGGAACAATATCCTTTCAGAAGAAAAAAAATGCAAATCGGTCCATAAACAACGGAGTTCTGAGGTAACGAACATAAAAAAAATTCAACCGAATTGATAACCTTCTCCTTTTCTTGGAGTCAGTTAAAAACATGAAGGCACTTCTTGGGTATAGTGAAGACCAAGTTATTTAGTCACTCTTGCAGTAGACTGTCCTATTCTTGAAAGCCAAGTTCAGAGATCTCTGACAGGATCTGTGGGGGTGGCTGACGATTCCAAACAGCTCGCTTCTCCTCTGTGTGATCGATTGGGTGTAGGTCTGGCGAGTCAGCTGGCTGCTCTAATCGTGAGATGTTGTACTTTCAGAGAGCAGTGTTCACTTGTTCTATATGCAGGCGCATTATCATCGACAAAAACAAATCTGTGTCCGTAGCTTGTTCTAGAAAATCTTACTATTCTATTGATAACAGCCATTTTGCAGATTGCCGTCATGGAGCCTTGATATTGAATCAAAAACGGGACGTGAAGACGTTCTAATCCTTACTCCACTCCGGAACGACACTGACATACAGTGTCGGTGTTTTTTTTTATATTTCCGAGTCTTTAGGTTCTCCAGACATAGACACATCGGGTATTCAGGTGAGTGCTGATCCGGATTGATCCATATTTTCTTTGTTGGCAATTTTACCCCATGTTTTTGTCTCAGATCTTGTTCATTTTGATACTGCCTAACACACCTACACGCATCGCGCGGACGCATTGCTGTCGCGTCACTTAGTAAATGAAACGACCGTGCTTCGGGAACATTCCTTTATTACTAAGTGACGCGACAGCAATGCGTCCGCGCGATGCGTGTAAGTGTGTACACACACATATATGACACTAACCCATTGTGATATGTTTTTTGTCGTCTTTGCCATATGTTAGGTGGTGCTTTTCAGGACCAATAGAACACTAGACATTCGGTGATCTATGTCACTGGTCAATATTTTCGAAACTTCTCTTGGATTATTGAAATTAAAGAATATGCATTTCAGTTACCTATATCTCCAAATTGTCTGTTCAAAACAAATTGTTATTACAGACATGTCCTAATGCCAGTTTGGATTTATCTATTTAGTTTTGGAGCTGCACCTATTAGACCAATATGTTTATCATACAAAGGTTTCAGAACAAGGTACTAAGGGAAATTGTAAATGCGCACCTAGGTACATATAAAATGATGACTTCTATCGTGACCTTAAAGTTGATTTTATGGACAATGTGATTAAAAAAATTGCAGAAATTCATTCAAAGAGACTTCACCAGCATGTGAACATCGAGGCATTCCAGCATCTCGAGCACAGGCATATAGTGAGAAGAGTAAAACGGATAACACCATTCGAGTTAGTGTTTAGTGGTAGAGAATGATGTAATGTAGTACAAATGCTACATAATAGACAAAATAACGAAGTGATAAAAGTGCTATTGAACACTTCTTAATAAAGACAATTTATTAGTTTAGTATATAATTATATTACGTTAGTCAATAGACAAGATGTATCCTAGGATAAGGGAATATCGAAATAGGTGAAATTCTGTTAAGTACCTACTTACACCAACTAAAATACGTTGCTTAAGATTAAGCTTTCAGAAACATTGTCTATATTATTACAAAACAATAATTTTTGTTTAAATGACAAATTTTAAACAACGAACAATTTAATATTTGTAAGAAAATCAAACATTTTCAACCCAAAAAATGTAATCTCAGTTTTTACCAGGGAACGCAAACTTTTTTGTATGTATGTACTTAAGCTACATATTCCATTAGAACATAAGGATATGGATATGTAGCTTGTAAAAAAGCGATTAATGGGTCCCCAAACAATGTCCATTTTGATTGCCTAAAATTAGTTTCCGATACGGTTATATAGGTCACGGATTGTAGATTGTTGTAAATTGGGGGAACATCTCAATTTAATATGAAAGGATACGTATGGTGATTTTGATATTTTCATCGAGAACTCAAGCATCTCCGTTTAAAAAAGTGTCATTTAATGAAATGGAACTGATGAAGAAGACCAGAAATGGCCAACAAAACAAATAAATAAATGGTTCTGATGTAAATGGTACCGTCAAACTGAACTGATCTGATGATGATGTAACAGGAAAGGAGGCTCTGGGACTCCCTATTTAATCAATATAATTATCCTAGCCGTGTTTGGACTTATTGAAATTGTCATGAGATGTAAGTACTCTGGCTATTATTGGTTTTAATGGTTATAACTAAGATAGATCTTACACACTATTTAGGTTTAGCTGAGGAGAAATAATAAAGCAACTGACTTCACTACAAAAACACTGAAACGTTAAAAATTACTTTAATTTTCGGAAGTAGGTGTTAAAAAACGAACAATCAAAACCAGAAACACAAAAGCTAAAGTTATTTCACACGTTTATTTAGTGTTTTTTGTAGTGAAGTCAGATGTTTTTTTTTTTTGTAAATCTTTTTTCTCTACTACGCTTGTCACTAAATCTGCAGGCGAATGAAACAAATGAAGGGCAGGGTACGCGGCTCATTGCATTCCTATCCACCGTGTCCGTTATCAATCAAGCTGGGCGCCCTAATCCTCCGGAGGCCACTAGAGCTGATGCTCTCGGAAATTAACTCAAATCACTACACTTTGTATTCAAAACTTTGCAAAGGATACGATCATTTCCTCTTACAGCCGCAATCAATTATTAGAAAAAAAAACATAATTAATTATTATTTATTATTATACCTTGAAAATCAACAGGATTTTTTTTTAAAGTTTGTGTTTTCGTAAATCATGTCTTTGATTGTCATGTTTGCAAGTATTATTATTTTTTATCTTTAGGTACCCCAATTGTGGGGTGACTTATAGGCAACGTGTTTGTAGTCTACTTTGCCCCATTTATTAACATAAGCCGTGTGTAGAAGTATTATTATTACGTAATGGTGCGTTTTGAAGTAAAATCACCAAAAACCAAACTTTTCTGGGTTTTTTCCAGGAAAAACGAAGATATAGAAACCAAAATTTTAACTGAATAAATTTTGGACACCCGTGTATACAGTACGACAATTAAGCGTTTTTCAAGGTCATTCACACTAGCTTCTGACGTTTTATAAGTGCCCATGTAGGCCTATGTGAAATAAAAACATTTGACTTTGACTTTGATTCAAGTTGTACAAAAATAAGTACGATTAAGTTGAAAAGGGCTCGACCGATTTGGCTGATTTTTATTTTGGTAATTTTAATTATCAAGACAAATTAATAGTGGGCATTGCTCGCAGAACAGATGGTCGATGGGGGCGAAAGGTTCTGGAGTGGCGACCGCGTTCTGAAAGACGCAGCGTTGGAAGGCCTCCCACAAGGTGGACCGATGACCTGGTGAGGATCGCAGGAATCCGATGTATACGAGACGCACAGGGCCTGCTGTAATGACGATGAAAAGACCACCAAGTCATTTTAGTAAACCGCATACGCTTTTATAAAAAGCTGCCAGAGGCGCAACTTAGCGAGGGAAAGGTCAAAACCCATATTAAGCGTGTCCTAACCAAAAAAGCGTATTACAAGGTTAAAGACTATGTCGAATACACGTTTGTTTGGCAATGAATGCTTCTGCACATGTGGCCCCCTGGAAACTCATAATATTGTGTAAATGTGTCTACTAACTTCTCCACATTTGTTGTAATATTTTTTTTTCTAACACATTGCTTTTGCTATATTTTTTGTATTATTAGACCCCAACTACCATAAATTCTTTAGTAATTTATTTTGTTAATTGATAGTTGTCATTTTTAATGTAGCCTTAGACTCCGCGAATTTTTACGTTACTTCCTATTACGACTTACTTTTAATTATTGTACTTTTGAGTACAATATTGACTGGTCTACACTGTCCTTACATAATATCTACTAATACGGAATATTGAAAGAACAACATTTTTTTTTAAAAGAGTAACCTTGGAGTTTCTTGCCGGTTCTTGTCCATGGGAAACGACCAATTCGGAACCGTGCACTAGCTTCTGACGTTTTATAAGTGCCCATTTAGGACTACGTGAATTAAAAGTTTTTTTTTTTTTAATTTTTGCTTTATGAATCAAGACAAGTTATGTATAACAGAAGTTTAAAAAAAACTGGTTATGCGCATGGAGAGTTCCGTATTATATTATCTATGCAACCTTAGACACTATATTTTAAACGTTTTTTTTAGTTTTTATTTGATAAAGCGGCAACAAAAAACATTGTTTGTGAAAATTTTAACTACCTAGCTATCACGGTACATGAGATACAGCACGGTGACAGACAGATAAAAAGACTGACAGTGGAGTCTTAGTAACAGGGTCCCATTTTTACCCGTTGGGTAAGAACCCTAAAAATCCAGGTTATTAGTTAATGAAGAAAACTCGAATGTCTAAAAAAGGTACACTTATTAAGAAAATTCACCCACCTTTTGAGATACTGTCGTTTATGTTATCCTGAGAAAAGTGTTTTTAAACATAAAATATTTACCGACAATTAAAACCTTAGAAGCACTCTTTCTCCACATTCAGGACGGAATTATATTTTGCCTGATCTACGTTTACATGGCTTTCCTTTTCACGTAAAAAGCTTTATAATTTATTTATCGTTTGAGCACCCTTGATTGTGCACGTATGTTGAAGGAACATACAACGAGGCACAGACAGTACCAGGATTGTTGAATGTTTTGGAATTTTGGACTAAGTGTAACGTGTATCTTACTGAGATAGGCTGTACAGAAGTTTTTTAACCCCCGACGGAAACGAGGGGTGTTATAAGTCTGACTAGTTGTGTCTGTGTGTCTGTCCGTGGCATCGTAGCTTTTAAACGAATGGACCGAATTAGATGCAGTTTTTTTTTGTTTGAAAGGTGACGTAATCGATGGTTCTTAGGTACGATTTATACAGATCAATTGTTCAAGGTCAATAGCTCGTTTGTTAGCTGCGGTAGGGATTTTAAACACTTTATAGGTATTTACTTTATTTTCAAATATACATCTAAGTAACTTAATATTTAAATTAAAATACTTATGAATATGCTAGCGCCACTGAGCTGGTCTGATGATGGAGCTCGATGGTATGAGACGTAACCTTGGATTGCCTATTAGTAAACCCATCCAGTTTTTGTTTTTGTGTTTCGTTTTAGTTTTAGTTAAATCGAATCTAAATGGATTCGACTTAACTAGTTCTGTTTATTTTTCATAAAGACGAGAACCTGATGACAAGGACCTGATGCTATAACTGGGAGGTGGCTAATGGAACCCTGGAGTGCCTACTAATAAACCCATCAAGTTTAGGCTCATTAGTTTTGTCTCAGTGCGGAAACCAGACCACAATATAGAGATGACGTTGAAAAGTTTTTGAAAGAGGCTCCGGATAATCAGTATTTGGCAACAATGGTCAGTAATTGAATTAATATCTATTATACCTAGCCTACGGGCTACGACCGCACGTTTAACAACCTATTGCTATTTAAGCAGTGTTTTATTTATTTCCAGGTCGTGTTAATATTCGGGGTAAATGGTGCAAGTAGACGTCACGACCTAAGTCAAATAACAACAAAAGATGTTGAAAATCATGGCAATTTACTATTAGTTAAAATCACCAACACAAAAAACAATATACCTCGATCATTCACAATTCACGGTCCATTTTATGATTATTAAAAAAATACTAAACTCTACGTTCCACAAAAGCAACAAATGATCGTTTTTTGTGAATGCACGGTTCAACCTATCGGTGTGAACAAATTTGGTGCTATGCCAAAGGAAATTGCCAGTTTTTTAGGTTTACCAGATGCTGATTTATACACTGAGCATAGCTTCAGAAGGACTTCAGCTACATTGCTGGCTGATGCTGGAGCCGACATATTGACTCTGAAACGACATGGCGGATTGAGGTCTAACACAGTAGCTGAATCTTATATTGAAGACTCGATACATAACAAGACAAATATTAGTACCAAGATAACACAAGCAATAAATTTGAAGCCAGGTCTTAAGAAGTTTTGCCTTGAACCGCAACCTTCTACTTCATATGCTAATAACGATTTGGTGCTCCTATAGCTACTGAAGAGCAAATAGAACATTCCACCTCTTATATTCCATCATCTCCAACATTCGCTAACACACAAAACAGTGAAATTAATTAAATTGTTAACAATCGCATTTCACAGACCGTGAAAATGCCAACAAAATCTTCTGCACCTTCAATAATTCAGTACTTTTTCAATAATTAAATGTTTTAATGTTAAAAATACTTTTGTATTATTTTTCTTCGTAAGTGTATTTAAAAACGTCGTTTTATACACGTGCAAATTTGTCATTGCAGCCTTCGGCTCTGGAACTGGAACCAACCTACCACTGGCCTGGCACGCATCAAGAAGCATCAAGAACCATCGATCTCCGATCTCCGGAGGGGAGTGATGTAGCGACATCTATGGCGTCACATAAGAACTAATCCTGCATAGTGCAATCAAAGTTCTCCGCGCGTTTAGAACATATAGAACAGCCCGAAATCATCTATCGGGCAATAGTAGCCCACCAGACATAACACCCGTCTGGTCGGAGGATCCTCCCTTTTCAACGGAGGTTTGCGTGACTTTACACTTTGTTCCGTCTACCTCCAAAGAAGTACCGTGGTCCTGGAGCGCAAAGGGTAACTGAAGGACCCAAGTGGGTTTTAGACAAGAAAAGTCTGACACGCCCTCTTGCTCTACCCTAAAGCGAGAAAAGTTGATTGATATGTCTCAACTCAAGAAAAAAGGAGGCAAAAGAAAGGTAAGGGACATAATCCATTAATGAAAGCGAATGACTGTTACTCACATATCATTACTCTTATCGCAAATTGGTAGCACTAATTACACTACTTCGTAAATTTTTAATTGTGTTTTTAAGTAGTTGAGAGTAAAGTTGCTGAAGATTCGAATACAATATATTCGGACACAGTGTCCGAATTGACACATTTTTATTTTAATATTTTTTTCACTAACGATTCAGACACACATTGTTTAGTACAGCTAGATAAAAAAGATTTAAAATATAATAAGCGTTACCAATACTATTTTAGGCTGCATTTAAGGCGGCAACTTCGGGTAATAAAATTCTTTTTATTTTATATTTTAAGGTTTTTTATTTCTGACTGTATTAAACAGCTTCGATAAAATTAATGGTGTCCGAATTGTTAGTGAAAAAATCTTGAAAATGAAATGTGTCGATTCGGACACTGGGTCCGAATATATTGTGTTCGAATCAACAGCAACTCCGAGATTAACAGTTGGGTATATAAGATGGATATTACGACCTAATTTCTCTGTTTTTCATTGTATTATAGACATGTAAAATAAACACAGAGTAATTAGGAATCGAAAATGTTAAAAAAAAATACGTTTTGGTTTTATTGTTTACTTAGCATTTTGGTTTTCACGGTACCAATTAATTGTCGACGTTTATCACGTTATACCAGACAAGCCTCACGCAGACAAGAAGATCCGGGCCCTGACGGACCACCACCTGAAGGACCGGCCGCCGGACCGGCTGACGGACCGCCCCCAGGTGTACCACCAGAAGGATCGCCCGAGGCACCACCTGAAGGACTGCCTCAGGAGAAACCTGACGTACCGGGAAAGCCTGGAGAATCAATGCTCAATCCCGTTAGGCCGAAAGAGCCTGAACCAGAAGAAACTAGTAAGTCTTTGTCCGATCTGATAGGCTTTTTTTGAAGTGGATAATTATCCAATTCGCTATAACGTGGAGCGAGAGTGTGTCAGACTTTTACCGATTAGGTTATAGTGAAATTTATTTATTTATTAAAACTTTGCATTAGTAATAAACACTGTACAAAGGCGGACTTAATGCCTTAGGCATAAAGTTTTGTTTTGTTTTTTGTTAGTGTAGTTTTGGCTTGGGCTTTGCCTTAAATATTTTTTTAATGAAAATATTTTTTTCATTTTTAACTTTTATCTTACGGTAATTTAACTCATCAAGACCTTCCTAAAGAGCCCAAAAACTGAGTTTATTTTTTCCCTTTCATTAGTTCCTATATAGTAATCTTCCTTCATCATCATTATACCCTAGATGATGTTCAAATGTCATCTAGGGGACACCACTTGACTATTCCAAAGAGCATAATTATACACGATGGGCGTACCTTATTGCGCCTAATAGTTTCAACCCGATTCCATTGTAGCGACATCTATGGCGTCACAAAAGAACTAATCCTGCATCTCGCAATCACAGTTCTCTGCGCGATTGGAACATATAGAACAGCCCAAAATCATCTGTTGGGTAGTTGCCCACCAGACATAACACCCGTCTGGTCGGAGGATCTTTCCCCTTTCAACGGAGGTTTGCGGGACTTTACTCGCTATTCTGCATACCTCCAAACCATCATCAGATCAGCTCCACGATACCATATTAAGGCATTGTCAATCAAGTTACAAAGGTATACCAAATACCAGCTCAATTGGTTTACAGGCCATGGTCCGGAGCGAGGAGGAGTGGCAGGCGGTCGCCTCCTTCTGCGAAGCAGTAATGCTAGCAAAAGAGAGAGAAGTCCTCACGCCCCAACCGCCGCCGGGATTCCGATCCCGATTTCCGGCCACCGTAGGCGCGGGCTTGCGGACAGCGAGAAATGGGTGGCTCGCCGTCCGACCGTCCGGTAACTGTCCGGACCGAGCCCAAGTCGTCGACGGCGCGTACTGTTCCACGCTCGCCTCAAGGAGATGTCAGCAAATCGTAGGGGCCCAGCAGGGTCGAAGTATACTGGGGCCATGGGTAGTGTGAAAACGAAATCCGGGGCCCTGGGACGAAGGCAAAGAAGGAACAGGAGTGGGTTTTTAGTCAGTAAAAGTCTGACACTATCTTTTGCTCCGCCCAAGAGCGGGATTTGTCATGAGATGATTTTTCCACACAATAAAAAAAAAAACTCAATTGGTTAAGCGTGACTGTTTCAAAATCTGTTTGCAAGATTTGCCCTAAACAAACGTACATACAAACATTGCAAGTTAATAAGTAAATAAAAATAAATAATTATAAATAAGAGTTTGTAAAAAATAAAATATTGACGCGTTGATCTCATCATCATCATTTCAGCCGAAAGGCATCCACTGTTGGTCATAGGCCTCCCCCAGGTGTCGCCATAACGACCGGTACTGTGCGTCTCGTATCTACTGGATTCCTGCGACCCCCACTAGAACATCAGTCCTCCTTGTGGGAGGCCTTCCAACTCTGCATCTTTCGGTACGTGGTCGCCACACTAGAATCTTTCGGCCCTATCGACCATCTGTTTTGCAAGCAATGTAGTCTGCCCATTGCCACTTAAGTTTGGCGATTGTTCGAGCTGTGTTTACCTTGAACCTTACCTTGGTTTTCCTGCGGACATCTACATTTCTGATGTGATCACATAAGGCAACTCCAAGCATAGCCCTTTCATTGTCCTTTGACTTTAAATCTTTTGATGAGGCTCATTGTGAACGACCATGTTTTAGAGCCATATGTCATCACTGTCAACACGTACTGGTCCTATGACCATGAAAGTCTCACTTACGTCTTGACACTGTGTCATGATGAGCGAGAAGATACCGCGTAGCTTGCCGAGCGCTGCCCAGCCGATTCGGTTTTTTTTCTCGGAGTTACACCTAACCAAATATATTAATATAAAAACCAAATATATTAATATATTATTCCACAACTATCACACAACGCCGTTTAGTCTCAAGCTAAGCAGAACTTGTGTTATGAGTACTAAAACACTGACAACTGATAAACATACTTATATATTTCTAAATACATACATATTATAGATAAATTACACCCAGACACAGAACAAATGATCGTGCTCATCACACAAACATATGTCCTGGGTGGAAATCGAACCCACGACCTCCGGCATAGCAGTCAGGGCCACTAACCACTAGACCAACAGGCCAATCTAAATGAACTGGCTGTCCCAGGTAAAGGTAATTGTTCACAACTTCACTTTGATCTATAAGAAAATGTTTGTTGCAGCCGATGATGGAGATACAGATAAGCCAATTGTAACATTAAGATACACGGAATTGCCCCAGGAAGCAGTAGATGACGCTTTGGTATTGGATCATGGACGTTATACCACCTTAAGTTTTCATTATGAACAGAGGCAGTGGATGTTTTCAGCAGAATTTGATCGATGCTACGACGATTACATTAAGTGCATAACAACTCTGTAAGTAGACCTTTAATCATTTCCCAAATAATTCCCCATTTAATTCTCTAAAAAGAAAAGAACTGGACTGTATAAAAATATCACAAAACTGAGGCATCATCCATCATATGCGCTACTAGGTAGTTTGCCCATGTTAGCAAAACCGTAAAGCCCAAGCAGGGTCGAAGCCTATTGGTGCCATGGGTTCGCTTCTGAAAGGAAAACCCGGGGCCCTAGAACATAAGGCAAAGAAGGAACATAGGAGTGGGTTTTAGTCAGTTAAAGTCTGACACACCTTCCCACTCCACCTAAGGGTGAGAGAAATCATTGGATGGAAAATAAAAAAAGGCACTTTGCCCACGACTTCGAGAGTGTGAATTTTGTTTTTTTTTTTATTTGAATAGGTAAGTATTCACATCGAGTTTATTAACTCAAGGAACAATTATGATTCTTTAATAGAGAATGACTCCCCTGAACCGCCTTTCGAGGGTCACCGGTTCACCTTTTTTATTTATTGCTTATTTATTGATTTATTTATTTATTATTCATAAAGTACAGCTTGGTGACAGCCGTACGGATAGCGGAGTGATAGCAATAGGGTTTTTAACGTTTGGGTACGGAATCTTCAAAACATAATATTCACATCATTGTACGGAACCTGACCGGTTTCTTTAATATTATTGACGTAGGTTTATTTTTCTATTTACAGGGTTGTTCCAATGCCCGTTTGTATCATGTATAGCACACGTTATTTGAAAACTTATAAAAATTACTGCGATGTATATTTCGAAAACTGCAAAAAGCGTTACCGTAAGTATCTTTTATTATTTGGGCGGAAAATAGCAAAATTTGCACTCGTCTTTTAAATTAATATGTGCAATTTTATATAGGTACTCTGAACTGTCATTTAAAGATTTACTTATTAATAACTATTTTCAGGGTATTGGCGTATCGTCGGCTATGGTAAATGTATCGTAGGGTTCTTTGGTTATCCTTTCCTGGAGGACTATACAGCATAATCACAAAATACCGTGATCCCGACTTAAAATGCACCCAACCAGCCCTTTAGTAATGTCCGCAAAAATTTATAACATAATGCCAAACGATGTTAGAGAAGTAAAGAAAACAAATATATTTATATATATAAAAGGAGAAACTGACTGAATGACATATCAACGCACACCCGAAACTACTGGGTCTAAAAGTATCAAAGAACAATGGCAGAATTTTGTCTGGACGTTTTTTTTGGCGTACATAGATTTCATATATATGAATCAAATTTAATTAATTTTCTACGAATTTTCAATTATTCCCTCCTTCTCGTAAAAGCCGGAGTTATTTTATGTTTTTAAAAGCTTATCAAATGATGTTCGAATTAGGTACATTCGAAATGTTACTATTAAAATAGTAGTGTGACTACAAATAGTATGAATGCAATTTATCGAGCAGTCGATTATATAATCGACTGCTCGATAATCGATCGTTTAGTTATATAAACGAATGATAAAATCGACTGATCGATCGACTCATGTAGAGTTGGTTTTGTTTTGATTATTGATATGCTCTATTCTTTCGTTTTTAATCAACTGATATCTTTGAAGGAATGCTTCTACTTTTAAATCCAATTAATAATAATAATAATAATAATAATATACTTTATTTCGGATATAGAAAATCCATAATGTGTTAGTAACAGAAATACTTATACAACTATGTTAGTAACAAAATGAATTAAAACAAAATAAATAGACTTAAAATGGATCAAAATATATATTTCAATGTTGTATCGATTTATAAGAAAACCGAATCGAAACGTGCACGCACTACTTTTGTCTTTGACAGTAACATGTTGTCTGTGGTTGTCTGTCAAGACGCTACAGAATTCTTCCGTGATTTTCATTTCGGTTGTGTTTTGTGTTTTTATTTGGATTTCTATTTATTTTTACCCGACCTGGACTGTTTATGGACTGATTGATACTGCCCTGTGTGATCAATCTGCGATGTTTTATGATAATTGCTGTTTGACGTTCATTAAATTAAAAATTCAAAAACTGAATTCTTTTTTTTCCGGCTTTCTCAAATAAAAATAGTTTCATTTATAGATTCTGGAGCTAACGCCAAATCTTTTAACATATTTTTCATTACGGGACGCTTCTGTTTGATCCCAGACAATTCTTAGTATGGAGACCTGCCATTGTTCTTTGTCCAATTCTTCATTTTATGACGTAGGCAAGCTCTAAGAGAGGATTTTCCAAAATTCATCCCCTAAGGGGTTCCAAGTTTTTGTGGAGTATCCTACTTTCACGCGAGCGAAGCCACTGGTTGAAACTAGTTTATTAAAAAATTGAAACAAATTTTGGAATCCAAGTCATACTACTCGGTAAAGGATTTTTTAGAAGATAAATCGATTGCAAAATAAATTATTCTCTATCTTATTTACCAAAGATTCTGTTAAGACATTTATTGAATTATTTAATACAATATAGTATATAATATAGAAATTTAATAAAATATAAATTCCCACATAAATAATAACATAATTTAATAGTAATTACAATAAAAAATAAATAAAAGTACTTGATATAATTTACTTAGACAAAGACATTATAATAATATACATATATAAATTAATATTAATAATAACAAAATTAATTAATAATGACGACAATAAATAAATAAAATATCTAACTTAATTTACCAATACTTATGCTCAGACATGATAATATAATAGTATATTAGATCTACCTAAAATAATTAATTCCATAAATGATATAATAACATTTGATGATATGTCGATCCTCGTTTGGCCTTATCATTGATGTAGGATTTCTATGATAGTAAAAAATCTAAAGAAAGTGGGCGAGGATTGAAATATCGTCAAACTTTAACGTTTAAAATGATCTGGCCAGTTAGTTGGCCATATCATGAAGTTGATCAATTTCTATGATCTGGCCACAACATTTATATATTATGACATCCGACATTAATGTGAACATGTTCATAGAGATTTATTATAATAAAAAGTATGTTTGTTTTTGGGATTTTAACCTACTTGATTTTGATTTTTAATTATTTAAATGAATTTTTAAATATTCCTTATAAAAACATAAATGCATTTAAAAATATAAAAAATAGTAGCCCACCAGTATCAGTATCAGCTACCAGCGGTCAGGGCTCCAGAGAGAAGAATCTTTTAATGAGTAAGTATCATATCTGCCTAACGGAAACCTGTTTATGTGTTGAACGAGGTTCGTAGCTATTAAGTCATTAGCTGACATGACTATACAACACTATTTTTAGTAGGTATATGGGAAACTTCAATATACTTAGTTTGTTCAGAATCAATAACTCAATCGATTCCAATCATTAACCGACTTCAAAAAGGAGGAGGTTCTATGTTCGGCTGAATGTGTTTTTTTTATGTATGTCAATTGTGGACCAATGACAGGGCAGAATGGAAGAAAAAAACATGTTGCGCCGGCCCCAAATAACACGGGACAAGGGCAGGAAGATGATGATGATGTCAATTGTGGACCGATTTTGACATTTTTTTTTTCGATTGAAAGGTTATGCTTACGAGTTGGTCCTATAGAAATATTGTTATGATCTGATCATGAACTTCGAAAATATGGAACAGAACTCTTCATAGGATTACAACAGAACCGTCGTAACAAGTAAAATTGCTTTGTTTACACGTGTAGTCGTTGACTGACTGAAAGAAAAGGGGGAATATATCGAATTGATCTGATGACGTAGTCTGAGGTTACCGGAACTCTGTAATCTAGCCGAGTTTGGGATTATTAGAATTGTCATTAGATACACTCTGGCTATAAGGTATTTAAGTTTGGCTGAGGGGTACTTTATGGTGGTGGTACCATAACTAAAAGGTGTAAATTAAAAAAAAATACAAAAAATAAAATACAACCGACTTCAATCTAAAAAAAAACACTGAAAAGTGCAAAATAACTTTAATTTCGGAAGTCGGTGTTAAATAATAACAGAACTATAATAGAGCGGCTCATCCCACCGTCTTTGGGAAGACGGTGGGATGAGCCGCTCTGCAAAGCAGTTCAAAAAAACTTGATTGAAACATCTACTGCTCCTGCGGAGCGTGCGCGCCTGCTGGCTGTGGGAGAGTGGGAGTCGGGTCTCTAACTTCACGCAGAACCGTTGTCGAACATAGGCACCTTGCTCGATGATAATACTTTCGGCCTCGCTGCTTCCTTACGTCTAGGCGCTCCCTGCTGTTCTCTTCATCGCTGCCACTGTGGCGAAGACATCAACAGCCTCAGAAACCACGGTCTGTCATGCAGCCGAAGTGCGGGTCATAGCACGACACGCGAATAGCAACGACATCATCAGACGCGCTCGTGTCTCCGTCGGCGTTCCAGCCGTATTGGAACCCCATGGCCTAGCACGCGACGATGGCAAGAGACCGGACGGCATGTCGTTATTCCCATGGAAGATGGGTAGGCCTTTAGTATGGTACGTTACCTGTGTCGATACTCTTGCGCCTTCTTATCTTCCTAGTTCGTCGTGTTGTGCTGGTGCTACCGCTGCGACTGCGGAGAACTTCAGCGGCGAAAATATATTAACCTTGTTGGAAGTTATATTTTCGAACCGTTTGGGGTTGAAACTCTCGGTTCGTGGGGTCCGAGTGCTCACAAGTTGTATAAATCTGTCAAAACATCTAGTTGACACTTCGCGTGACCCAAGGGCTGGCGTTTACCTCGGACAGCGACATACAGCGTGGCAATGCTATCCTCTTTATCCTCTTTTGACCTTATCTGATAATAAAACTAGAATGTATAAACTGTAATTCCATATACTTAATAAATCAATGTATCCTAAACAAAATCCAACTTCTATTAGAAAAACATTAAAAAGTTTTAAAATAACGAAGAAAGTAAACTACTAAAAGCGTTATTTTCCGGGTCAACGGATACAACTTGGTGGTCTTTCTTGGCTTGTTAAATTCGATGACTAACTCCGACAAGTTTTGATATGTTTTTGAGGTGAGAAATCATCAAATAACGCTCTGGGTGGAGCGAAAGAGTGTCAGATTTTTCTGACTAAAATCCACTTATTTATTTACAACTTTACACTTGTACGACGTTACGGATGTCCAAGGCGTTGTACAGTAGAAACTTACAAACTAAAAAAATACATTAAATAAAAAAAATAATAACCTAATAACAAATCCATACACATTGAAGAAAAAAAAAAAGAATAATCTAACATATAATTAAGAAATAAAAAATAATACTTAAACATTACCACTAAAATAATATATCCCACAAAACAAATGAAACAATGTTTATTTTGTGTTCCTTCAAAATTACTTTGCGTTCCAGAGTCACGGTAACACTTTCGAACATTCCCACAGGCTCTCTCTAACCCTAACGATAAGTCTGATTTCAATTACTGTAGAGGTACTAATATAATTCCTTTACAATAATAGATATCACTCTCTCGAACAATACCTAACTTTGTATCTACGATGAAATAGTTGTCTAAGTAAATGTTGTTCTTCTCAGGATAGGGTTGGTCGTTTCACTGTTACAGTGACTGTAAGAGACCTATCTAAGGACTGTTATTGAAAGGCAAATGGACTATAAATTAAAAAGTGTATATTAACATTGCGCGCGCGTCCTGTTGGGAGATCGGTAGCGAAGTGAAGGCCCGCATGCCGCACCTCTTGTCGACGCTGCCGCCGCTCACCACCTCCGATGTCTCACGACAGCAGCCAAAGATTGACGAATGGCCGAGGTCGCCCGAACAGTGACCGTAAAATAATAGTGGCACCTTACACCAATTACTTGGGCGGAAATATTAAACTGTTTGTGATTATTCCAGACGCTTAAGCTGGTTCAAAATGGATAGTGGACTGATTCAACCCAGAGTCATCATCATCATCATCATTTCAGTCGATAGACGTCCACTGCTGGACATAGACCTCCCTCAAATGTCGCCACAACGAACGGTCCTGTGCGTCTCGCATCCATCGGATTCCCGCAACCTTCACCAGGTCATCGGTCCACCTTGTAGGGGGCCTTCCAACACTGCGTCTTCTGGTACGCGGTCGCCACACCAAAACCTTTCGATCCCAACGGCCATCTGTTCTGCGAGTAATGTGCCCTGCCCATTGCCACTTAAGTTTGGCTATTCTTCGTGCTATGTCAGCAACCTTGATTCTCCTGCAATCCAGTGTAGGAGAAGTTATTTGATAATTTTGGGAACCTAAAAAAAGGGTTGGTCACTAATTATTGGAGAAACCCCAGGCGTCATGACCACTGTAGGCGCGGGCTTGCTGACGATGAGCAAGAAGTAGTTCAAATAAGGACTAGGCCCGTGTCGACGGCACGCTGTGTACCACGCGCGCCTCGATGAAATATCAAAAAAACTGGGCAAGTGCGAGTCGGACTCGCACACTAAGGGTTCCTTACAAACTAACTTATGTAAATAGTTCAATTTCCGAATCGAATCTCGAACATTTTTCCGAATAGAAAAAAAGTTATTTTTTGTGACGTTACAACAAATTTTCAGTTTTCAGATTTATTCCTATACTTGTGCTATAAGACCTTGCTTCATGCCAAATTTCAGGGTTCTAAGTCAATGGGAATTACACTATGAATTTCGATTTCTTTAGGAGTGTCAAAATTACGAATTTTGCGACATAAACGGCTGTATCTCTTTTTTTGTTAACTTAGAAGTTTTATTATTTCACAGCTTCAAGGGACCGCAGACCTGAGTATATGGTTTTAATTTTAACTCGATACCTCTACGGGTTCTCGAGATAAACGGTCTTGACAGAAAGGTCTGTCTTTCTGGGGGGCAACAAAGTGATCTTTTAAGGGTTCCTTTTTTTTCCTTTCGAGGTACGGATCCCTAAAAATGGACGGGGCTCACTAGTGCCCATGTCTATCAGGGCTGCAGGGTTTATTGAAAGAGTTTCCGTGGCCTAGGAACGCTAAGGATTACTACCAGGTGTGTGGCGCATAGTGTTCTACGTGCTTCTCCAGGAGATGTCAGCAAACCGTAGATGCCCAGCAGGGTCGAAGCCTACTGGGGCCATGGGTTCGCTTTTGAAACGAAAACCCGGCCCTGGTATGAAAGGCAAAGAAGGAACAGGAGTGGGTTTTTAGTCAGTAAAAGTTTGCCACTTCCTTTCGCTCTACCCAGAGCGGGAGGTATTATTTGATTTTCACTAACATAATATAGGTGTATACGAACCGTGAGAACGTAAATTACTGGTTTCAGCTAGCGGCTTCGCTCGCGTGAGAGTAGGTTTTCTCATACGAACTTTGGACCCTCGTTTCATCCCCTTAGGGGTTTTTTTTTTAAGGTGGGAAAATCATCTTATGACAAATCCCGCTCTTGGGCGGAGCGGGAGATAGTGTCAGACTTTTACTGACTAAAAACCCACTCCTGTTCCTTCGTTGCCTTCGTCCCAGGACCCCGGGTTTCGTTTTCACACTACCCATGGCCCCAGTAGGCTTCGACCCTGCTGGGCCCCTACGATTTGCTGACATCACCCTGAGGCGCGCGTGGAATCCCCTCAGGGCGTGAATTTTGGGAAATCCTCTCTTAGTGCTTGCCTATGTCTTAAAAGGATAATAATAAATAATAATAATAATAATAAAGCTTTATTTATTCCATGCATAATAAATAATATACGCTAACAAATTATCACAATATTCAATTACAATTTAATACCTTAAATAAATTTGATTTCAATTGTAAATTCTATTTCTGTCTTAAAAGGATACCTTCTGCAAAATTTTATACTCCTCGTAGTCCCAGTAGGAAACTACTGACTGAGAAACTGACTGACTGACATAACAACACACAGCCGAAAGGCTGTATTGTATGTATTGTTATGTTAGTCAGTCAGTTTCTCTTTTTATATGGATTATGCAAAATATTTTCGTATAGTTCGTATCGAGCTGAAAAATGAGTATATTAGAAGAAGTTTGAAAGTGGCGTCAGTGATCAACTTTTCAGTCACTGGCGCCACTTTGTCTTGTCGTTTGTCTTGGTATGGTCATGTAAAAAGGAGGGATGAAACGCATGTTACAAAAAGAGTTATGAGCATATATGTGGATGGATGTAGAGGGAGATGTAGGCCAAAGAAAAGATGGATGGATTGTGTGAAGAGTGATATGAAAGAAAAAGAAGTTAGTGATAGCATGACGAGTCACAGGCCAGAATAGAAGAAAAAAACGTGTTGCGCTGACCCCAAATAACACGGGACAAGGGCAGAAAGATATATAGGGTGACCGGTAATTAGTGACCAATACTTAAACACGTGATTGCCCTCATGATTACAAACGACTTTCCCAAAGAAACTTTTTTTTATACGCATTAGTTTTATGACAATAACAAAACAGCTGTTATTATAAAATTCGCGCGCGCGCCTGCGACCGCTCAGCTGTTAGCCGCGTAATGCCGTTGTCTCATGTACCTTACCTACGAAAGTAATAACAGATAGGGCGCATCCTCGTGGCTTGCAAATCCATCGGTGTACGTAATCATGAGTACAATCACGTGTTCAAGTATTGGTCACTAATTACCAGTCACCCTGTATAGTTCGTACCGATCTGAAAGTAGGAAACCCTAAGGAAATGTAATGAAACCATAAAACATCGGTGTTTGATATAATCCTCTCCATTTTCACGTTTCACTTTGTCTTGTGGTTTTACTTGTAGAACTTGTAGAATTGTTTCTCTTTGAACCGAATCGGGAGTGCTTGAAATTTCAAGTAACAAAAGGTTAATGGATCGTAGGAGCAGTCAGGCAGGTTGTTTAGTGGTAACGATACCGATTTACAACTTTGTTGGGCACGGATTCTTACCAAAGCAGGCACATTCCTTTATGTAATTTGCTTCATGAGCACTGCTTTAAAAATGGTGTCTGAAAAGATCGTGAGGAAACCCAATCAAATGAAGACGTATGATATTCACTGTCCCGCATCGGATTGTTGATTGCTTGTTTGATGATAGCTATGTTTTTTTATTTCTTTTTAGGGTTCCGTACCTCAAAAGGAAAAATGGAACCCTTATTGGATTACTTTGTTGTCTGTCCGTTTGTCTGTCTGTCTGTCAAGACCCTTTATCTCGGAAACGCGTGGAGGTATCGCGTTGTAATTAAAAATATCATAATATACTCAAGTCTGCGGTCCCTTGAAGCTGTGAAAAAATCAAACTTCTTAATTACCAAAAAAAAAGACACGGTCGTTTATGCCGCGAAATTGTATATTTCGACACTCTCAAGTAAATCAAAATTCATAGGGTGATTCCCGTTGGTCCAGAATCCTGAAATCAGGGATAAAACAAGGTCTCATAGGACAGTTATAGGAATAAATCTGAAAACAGTAAATTTGTTGTTACGTCACAAAAAATATATCTTTTGGCGGTTCAGAAAAATCTTCGTAACTCAATTCGGGAATTAAACTGTCTTCATAGGTATGTTTGCACGGAACCCTCAATGCGCGAGTCCGACTCGCGCTTGCCCAGTTTTTTCTAAGGTGGAGCGATAGGTTGTGACTTTTACTGACTAAAACCCATCTATGTTCCTTCATTTTCTTTTTGCGTTCTAGGGCCATGGTCACTATTTCAAACATTCCTGCAGGGAAATCTATTAAAATATGCAACAGATAATTTTTTGTATGGTATCCCTATTTTAGTATTTTTTTTCTTCTAGCATTGTCTGTGGTATAAAACTCTCTGGTTCTATCTCTGTAATGAGAAATGTGAGTGTGTTGGAAATCCCATTAAATTGATTTCTTGTAGCTGCAAAAGCTTTTCATTCCACGCAACCGTACCTTTAAAAAATACTGTGATCCTGGAACGTAAAGAACAACTAAAGTAATTATGGTTTAAGATGATTTCTCACTTTAAAAAAAGCCCTGCCAAGCATCAGCACCACAGTAATGTCTATAACAGACATAGGTAAATAAAAACAATTTAAGTCAAGAGTGAATATGTTACTTTTTGGCCAAGCGTGCTCCATCGTCAACTACATTGTCGCTTTATATCAGGTAGGTAGGTAGGAAGTAGTAGTGCAGCGCAAGCCTAGCAACAGCAAAAAAAAATGTGTTTTATATATTAGGATTGCACCAAAATAAAGACAGGATAACATCCCATCGCTGTGTCCTCGTGGGGGAGATCGGCGGCAACGATCTCTCGCGCTGGGCCTTGGTACAGGCCATGACCCATAGTGAGGAGGAGTGGCAGGCGGTCACCTTCTTCTGCTAAGCAGTAATGCTAGCAATGGAGGAGGCTGTACGTGCACGCGCGAGGGCGCGGCCCTCACGCCATAGCCGCCGGGATCCTTATCCCGATTTCCGGCCACTATAGGCGTGGGCTGGCAGACGGCGAGCAATGGATAGCTCGCCGTCCGACCGTCTGGTAATTGTCCGGACCGAGCCCAAGTCGTCGACGGCGCGTACTGTTCCACGTGCGCCTTAAGGAGATGTCAGCAAACCGCTGGGCCCCTACCAGCAGCGTCCTAACCTATTGGGGTCAAGGGTCTGCTTCTTAAAGGAAGACTCGGCCCTGGTATAAAAGGCAACGAAGGAACAGAAGTGAGTTTTTATTCAGTAAAAGTCTGACATCCCGTACCGCCCATGAGCGGGGGATGTCATTGGATGATTTTCTCACCTACAAAAAAAAAAGAAGGATAACATCCCATTACAGCAGAACGGGATCGTGTGTCACATAATCCATCTGTCATTTCACGTGCCGAAAGAAATAATTTCGTGTTTATCACCAACATAACAAGTCTTGGCAAGAAAAAGTAATAACATGACAAAAACATAAAATATGTTCAGCGTCGAGAACGTGAAGTGTTAAGAGTGATACAAGCTGGCATCCCATTTTAGTGAGTGGACACATTTCGTCTGATTGTTCTTAGCTACCAACGATAATATGGATCATAAAACACGCTGTTTTTCCTCGTTTTATGCAACATTGTTACATTAGAGGCACTGTGTAAGTAAGTACAGAAGTACCTACCGTTATTTGCTCCACGGGGTGACCAGACGGTTGCAAACCAATGTCCCAACCTAGGTGACCTTTCTAGTTTTAATCTATGTAGACAGCAGTTGTAAACCATGACCTTCAACGCCTTTGGTTGGGAGGCGCGTTTTCCCAAACACGAACGCGTGGTTTACATCCGTCTAGGCGGAACTTCTACAACTAATTGTTAAAGGAGTAAAAAGGGGTGGCCAGATGGAAGCAAACTAGCGATCCAACCAAGGTCACCTTAAAAAATTACAGTAGGAACTTAAAATTAAATTAATAGGGTGTAACAATGGGGTATTGACTTCATATATTTTAGTATGCTAGTCCTGGTAAGAGTTACGGGAATTCGATGGATGGGAGACGCTAGGACCGTTCATTGTAGCGATCAACGACTAAAATATACAGAGTAACCAAAGTAATGAATATAAAACAACTACATAGTTATAACACACTCATTTTTATCAGAAAACATATTCTAAACAAAAGCATACATACCAATATCACACTTACCCAACATAAACAAGTTAGTTAACGAAGCACACGATGAGCAAGTTTATTACTTTTACCAAAAACCAGGACCAACTATGGCAAAAAAATGCTTACGTTTGAAGGAGTACAGCTATATAATAAAATACACTCACGCATTCAGCGCATTCAAAACCCAGCTTAATCATTATCTAATCGCCAACCGGACATAACTCGAAGTATGAATGCGTTAAGTGGGTGGAGTTTCGGGTAGTTTTAATTGTTTTGTGACGGATGTTGTCAAACCAAAATTAGTACTTAAGTTATAATTATTGTTCTCAAGTAAGCGACATGTTGTTTTTATTGAGAATAAAGTTTCTTTAAACCTATATGCATGACGGGTTGTCAGGATGGTTCGAGCTACGATCAGCCGCCAGGTGGCTATGTGGGTATATGCAATAAATAAGAATGGCTAAGAATTGAATCACTTTACTTCGTATTACAATTCGATACAGTGCACTATTATTAGGTAGGTACTAACAACAAAACGTAGGCCTGTTCCAGTGCATCTTCATGCTACTCTCGTCTAGCTGCTAGACGAGAGATACACTAGACTTTCTGATACCTATATCTCTCGTTTAATTAATAATAATTCAACTATTTTTAGTCTACTAATAAATAGTATGATATTTTTTTAGCGAAAAGCCGGTCTGGTCCCTTAGTTCACACGCACATGATGGAGCACGCTTACCCAGAAGTAATCTATTTACGCTTGACTTTAAGATCTCCAGGTTGTAGCCATCAGGAAACACAGACTTTGGGTAGGAAATTCCACTCCTTAGCTGTACGCACAATGAATGTGTTTCCAAAACGTTTTGTTGGAGGTCCACCATGTACCGGTGGAATGTATGTTCCACGAAAGTAGCCTATTGCTTTATACTTGTTTGGTGGTTTTGTCCTGAAAGCTTGGTTTAAAAGTATTACTCTGTTGGAAGCAGGTAGATCGATGTTCTGAATAAATTAAAAGGGAGTGACGGGGTACGAAAAGATCTTATTCAGTCTAGATGCTGTGAACTGAAGAGTTGTATATTTAAATATTTATAATGTCATGAAAGGTGATGGTTTTATACAGGTCTGCGTTGATGGATATATTACTAAGTGAGAGCAGGTAACGTTGACATCATTAACCTTTAGATAGAGATCGCACTGCTGGGAAATCTCCTCTTTTTGAAAGGTAGTGGGATGACAGGGCCCTGTCTTTAGGTTTTCCGAACTAATAAGCTACTCGTACCGATAAAAATCTAGTTTGCAATTTAATTTTTATCACCTTACTTAATTTGAATTTGTAAAAAGTTTGATTGAAGTAAATAATATTTTATTCTTTCTTAATATATCTTAGGCCATTTTGTTTTAAATTTTCTATTATATTGTTTTAAATTTGATTTTTATAAATTTTACATTGAAGTACATACTCCCCACGCCCGCGGCATGCGGTGTTTACATATAGAAAATTGTCACACTAACCTTAACCTTGCCTTAGTTAAGGCAGTTAGTATGGATTATCAAACTTGACAAAGACCTGTAACCTGTACCTACGTTCTGTGCAAATAAAGCTCTATTCTATTCTATTCTATTCTATTCTATTCTATTCTTTTCTATTCTATTCTATTCTATTCTATTCTATTCTATTCTATTCTATTCTATTCTATTCTATTCTATTCTATTCTATTCTATTCTATTCTATTCTATTCTATTCTATTCTATTCTATTCTATTCTATTCTATTCTATTCTATTCTATTCTATTCTATTCTATTCTATTCTATTCTATTCTATTCTATTCTATTCTATTCTATTCTATTCTATTCTATTCTATTCTATTCTTTTCTATTCTATTCTATTCTACTCTATTCTATTCTATTCTATTCTAACCTTAGCATAGTATAATCAGCCTTTTAATGTTCCCACTGCTGAGACTCCTCTCTAGGAGAGGGAATGGACCGTAATCCACCACGCGGGCCCAGTGCGGGTTGTTGAATGTCATATCTTCGAAGTTTTAGGTTCTGGGACATGTCGGTTCCCTCACGATGTTTCACACTAACTTTAGATCATGGAAAACATAATCACACTAATATTATAAAGGCGAAAGTTTGGGATTAGGTGTGTATGTTCAACTCCTGTACGCTAAAACGGCTGGAGGAATTAAGATGAAATTTTGCACACAGATAGATCATGTTCTGGAATTAATCCTGGTAGCATGTTCCCTTGGGATAAATTTCTAATTATGTTCAGACTAAACCGTTGCTAGCAGCTAGTTTTTTACCCGACTACGCCAAAAGGAGAGTTATTTAATATTTGCCAGTGTATACGATCAATAGTTGCTCAATATTACAAATACGTTACTTAAACTTGTTATATTAAATTAAATATTATAAAAAATATAATTGTATTGATGCCTCCCGCTTGTCTGTTCGTCTTTAAGGTGCCGCATTAAACGCAGAGGGCCGCGTTAATATCTGCGTTACGTTTTAACTCTGTTAATATAAAATTAGCAACCCTTTTGTGATCGCAAATTAAATTTGACTTGCCTTCGTGTAAGGTGTATGTTCAGTTATTAGTGAAACGTGGTATCTGATAAAGGATTTAGGCACTTTTTGATTGTACCGTGTGGTGCCCGGACGTGAAGAATAGCACCATCCCATCTGTTCGTATAAGGTCAAGGAAAATACGGCAAGGAAAGGGGTGCTAAGAATCTCCGGAAGAGCACAGCGTTGGAAAACGTCCCACAAGGTGGACCCATGACCTGGGTCGTAGGAATCCGATGGATACGAGACGGACAGGGCCGTTTGTTGTGGTAACACCGGCCGTTTATGTTTGTGCTATGTACTCTGACATGACTCGGTTTTGACTGAGTTGACCATAAAATTTTAAGAAACAAACTTGACTCCTATGGTATACGAGGTAAAATTTTAGATTTATTAAGCACTTATCTCTCAAATAAAAAGCAATTAACTGCTATAACAGACTTAAATTTCAAAACTAAAGAACAAGTTACATAACTATCTAAATAACGTACTGTAAATTTAAGCATACCACAGGGCAGTGTTCTAGGCCCTTTGTTTTTTTTAATTTATATTAATGACCTGCCCAAAGCCATAGACTACCCCATTACACTATTTGCTGACGATACTACAGTAACAGTAGCTTTTCCTATATGAAGCAGATGTTAATAACGCTTTAATTTCAATAATCTCTTGGCTTAGTAATAATAATTTGAAAATTAATCTAGGCACAACTCAAAATATGCGCTTTGGTAAAGTGAACGTAAAGTTCCAAAATAATACTATTAATGACGTGAATAGTGATTAATGACTCTTAGGCCTTATACTTGATAGTCAGCTTAATTGGAAGGATCATATCGAAACATTATGTAAGAAGATTAGTAGCTCGTCCTTTGCCCTATATAAACTTGCTCCAGCAGTTAACACAGATGCTCTTCTCACAGCCTATCATGGTATTGTTGCATCTATACTAAGATACGGCATTATATTCTGGGGCAACTCTACAAATAGAGAAGCTGCTTTTAAAGCGCAAAAGCGTTGCATATGAGCTATGTTTGGGCTTCAGGTAACTGACAGTTGTGTGCTATATTTCAGGAAAAAAAAAACTGACATTGCCGGCTTTGTATATATATGAGACTGCCTTATTTGTAAGATCCAATCCACATTTATTTCCTTACCTATCTGATACGGTCCAACGTAATAGGCGAAATTATATTTTACGCGGACGCAGAGCCACAGACCGCTCATATGTGGAAAAGCATATTCTGCAGAGTCCCGCAAATTTATAATAAAATTCCAAAATCTAATAGAGAGTTGGATTTGATCAGGTTTATAAAAAAAAATAAAGAATTTTTGTGTAATAAATGTTACTATAATTTAAATGACTATTTAAATGAAGCTTTGACATATTAATTATTTATATGATTTTATTTGACTGACATCTCTGATTTTAATAATTATATTAACTATCACAATTTAATGTAACTATTTTAATATTTGTACGTCCATGTGGCAGAACGTGCCGAGACTAAATGTTTAAACCTAAGCCCATACATACATACGTATCACGTTCTAACAAATAAATGGTTATGATTATGATTATAACACTTGGGGAGGCCTATATCCAAAAGTGGACGTCTTTCGGCTGAAATGATGACCGTCGTGACGACGGATGATGCGTGTTGGCGCTATATTTTGTTTGTTGCCATTCTGTTGTGGCTATGTCGAATAAATATTTTCTATTGTATTACATTAAACGTTTCTCGATATATAAGTATACATATACCTACATATTTTGTACACATAATTATATACCTATAGATGTGTGCGCTCACACATCTGTGGTTGGGCCCAGCTTGGGTGGAGCACCATCAAGTTCTCTTGATGAAGCTGAAAATCGATAAAATTTTGTATTTTTTTTTCAATTCATCAAAATCGATAAAAAAAATATCCGAGCACAGCCGGGGTGAGTCGTTAGTTTAGATAATTAATTAAAAAACTTTTCTTACAAGCAAGACACAATTAATTAATGAATTGAGTCATTAGAGCAAAAATACGTCTCCTTACTAATTGAGCGACTCAAGTTCCATTGAATAAAGTGGTTCTCCGTTACTGTTCTGGCGGCTAAAATAATATTTTTACTTTATTAGGATTTTTTTGAGTTAGCTTAAATTTTATACCTACCAACAAAGTTTAAGTAAATATTATTAATAACTCTTAAAAGAGTGTAAACTTGAAATAAATTATATTATATATTATCTTTTTTACATATTTTTAATTTTTTTAACACACATAAAAAAAACATTGTTATTATTATTAAATGCATTTGTTGTGAAAGTTACGGGTCCGAGCGGGCCCCTGGGGCCTTACCATGACCTGTTAAAATGCCAGGCTTACGAGCGAGAAAGAAGGATAAAGTTATACACCCTATATAGCTCCATCCTTTTAACTGTTCAGTTGAAGTCATCAAATGGATAATGGATTGCTAAAGTCGGAAATTCCACTTTATTGAAATTATGGCCTTAAATCTAACTCTGTTAAAGTTCGGGTCGGGTCTAATAGCTTATCGTGCTTTTTTCTTTCCTTCTTTCTATTCTTCTTTCCTTCTTTCCTTCTATTCTTCTTTTCATCTATTTTATTATTTTTTCCTTCTATTGTTCTTTTCTTCTATTTTTCTTTCCTTCTATTCTTCTTTCCTTCTGTTCTTCTTTCCTTCTATCCTTCTTTTTCTTTTCTTCTATCCTTCTTTCATTCTATCCTTATTCCCTTCTTTCCATCTTTCTTTCTTTTTTCGTCACATAAGAGTTTCTGTATGTGCTGGAATGATATTTGTCGGTACATATTGGTTACCAGGGTGGATCAGCACGTGAAAAAGACACTCAGTCCAATTAAAATAACCCACCTGAGTGATTTTCATGCTACGCTTAGCTTGGCTAGTACTTGGACAACAAAAAAGAAAAATCATTCGTAAATTAACTAAAACACAAAACGATTCAAAGCTCAGAAAGTTAACAAATTATTTAAGCGACAAATAACTTTTGAACTTGTTCTAAATAATCGGAACTGACCTGAAGCGAATGTTTATCTGTTTACCGCCCTCCATCCAAAAGTTGTTCGCAAACTTTTTCAATCTAAATTAACAAAGAAAATTATAAACATTTTGCATTTAGATGTCTTTGGTAGGTTGTTTGGTGACCTGGTCTTCACTACTTTGGCATATTTTTATGTATAGGGTTTTAGTGGTTTCACTTTTAGTAGTTTCAATGACCACGATGTTTTTTTTTTATACGTGGGTAATCATCGAATGACTTTTCTTAGAGGTGCTGAAAAAGTCTAACACGCCCTGTAAGAGTTTTACAGACTATAACCACACCTTTGTTCCTTTTTAACAGACTTCAAAAAAAAAGGAGGAGGTTATTAATTAGTTTTTTTTTTTTTATTGTTTTATATTTCGAAAGTCGGTATTGAATAAGAAACAAGCAATATCGAGAAACACGACTTCCGAAATTAAGGTTATTTTGATTTTTTTTAGTGAAGTCGGTTTTTTTTTGTAAAAATGTTTAGACCCTGCTGGGTTTCTACAGTTTTGCTGACATCTCTTTGTGTGGGCAAGCCCATGCTTAAGGTGGCTGGAATTTGGGGTCGGGATCCTGGCGGCTGGGGCGTGAGGACGTCCGTTTCCTCACTCGTGCGGCCGCCTCCTTCGCTAGCATTACTGCTTGAACTGCTTCGCCGAAGGAGGCGACCGCCTGCCATTCCTCCTCGCTCCGGACTATGGCTTATACCAGGGCTCGGCGCTAGAGGTCACTGCCGCCGATCGCCCCCACGAGGACGTGGCGGTGCTCCACCCACCTGCACCGTATGCTGCACCGTGTCTTCCGGTCGATCCGCACAATGGTGGCATCAGGGCATGTCTTTCACACGAATGAGGTGCTGGAATCTCCAGAACCAACCATGTCCAGTGAGGATCTGCGTCATGCGGACGATGAGGATGCCGTGACGTCTTTCCAGCCAGTCCTCAAAGAAGGGACTTACCGCCATAATTATGGCGTGCCCAATGGCTTTGGTGTATGGTGGATATCGTACCCACACGCACAAACAGCTTTTGAGAAACTTGAATTGTGCGTGCGGTTATAGTGCGCACCCATTAGAAATTGGAGAAGTCATCTGCGTAAAATTAGCAGATCATTTCCCAGCAGAGCACCAAAATATGATAGTTCTGTTCGCATGCAGCTAAGTTCTGAAGTTCAGTATCGTATCAACCGCAACTAATCTTGACTGATACAAGATGGCGATCCATGACCACGATCACTCCGCTAAGACTATACGGCTAAGATATGAATGCCGCCAATATTATAATAGTGAAATGTTGTATGTGTGTGACGTGTGTGTATGTTTGTTCCTTCTCTATGCTCAACTAAACATCAGCCCCCCTAGCCAAGTTAGGGCACGCCTCTGATTCCTTTGTTCTGACGTCATCTCAACGCTCAGTCACGTGGTCAGAACAAAGGAATTGGAGGCGTGGCCTACTCAAGGCGTTCGACGCAAACAAAACCATCGTAACTTGGCTAGGGGGCAGAACGGATTTAAATAAAAAGTTTCGCACACGAGTAAAAAATGTCTTGGAATAGTCATCATTTTGCTGCCTTGATCCATGTTACTTGGGGTCGGCGAAAACTTTTTTCTTCCATTCTATCCTTGTCAATCGCCATGCTATCACTGACTCCCTTTTATTTCATTTATTTCACATCACTTATCACACAATTCATCTATCTTTCCTCTAGCCTTTCTCACCCTCCCCAACCATCTGCATGTTACCTATATAACTCTTTTAGTTACATGCTCTTTACACGACCAAGATAAAAGATTCCCTTTTATTTATTTATTTAATTTTCATGCAACCAAAGATACAAAGGCAATATTTCAGTTACTGGCGACACTAATATCTCACTTTATCCATTCTCGTCACTCCACAAACCTATCTTAACATTCTCATTTCTGCTTCATGCGAAGAAAATTTGAAAAAATGTTTTCATATTTTATGTATCGTTAAAGATTATAAGGCAGGATACTATTTATCTCCGGAGTCTTTTGGGATAATTTTCTAGTTTCACGCAGGCAAATTTGCTGGCAGAAATTCGTTAAAAATAGTGCATTTGTATTTGCATCAATGAGTTTTTTAAAATAGCGTTCACCAGATGGCAGCACTGGGTCGTCATGTCCAGGCACCTTTCAAAACGCTGACACGGTGGAGCATACGGTGGAGGTGTGCCCCGCTTGGGCGGAGCACCGCCGTGTCCTCGTGGAGGCAATTGGCGGCAGCGACCTTTCACGTCGGGCCTTGGTTCAGGCTATGGTCCGGAGCGAGGAGGAATGGCAGGCGGTCGCCTCCTTCTGCGAAGCAGTAATGTTAGCGAAGGAGGAGGCTGCACGCGTGAGGGAACGAAGGTCCTCACGCCCTAGCCGACGTAATTCCGAACCCGACTACCAGCCACGGTAGACGCGGGCTTGCGGACGTCGAGCACTGGGTAGCTCGCCGTCCGGCTGTTCGGTAATTAACCGCACCGAGCCCAGTCGTTAACAGCGCGTAGTGATCCTCGCGCTCCTCAAAGAGATGTCAGCAAACCGTAGGGGCCGAGTGGGGCCGATGCCCGCTAGTTAGGACCGCGGAGAATTTCTGAAAGGGCAACCCGTAGTCCTAGTACGCAAAGGGTAATTGAAGGATACAGGTGTGGTTTTAGTCAGTAAAAGTCTGACACGCCCTCGCGCTCCACCCAGAGCGCGAGAAGTCATTTGGATGATTTCCCACCTTAAAAAAAAAAAAAACCTTTCAAAACGCTTATATGTAAATGACCAGAGGTCGGAATTAGGTAGAGTTATTCATGTAATTATACTTATATCACACAGCAAAAGAATAAGGTAAATATGCCTCATATCCCGAGAATAATTTTGAAGAGCAGATTTTTTTATGTTAATTTAAATTACAAAAATAATCTTCCTGCATTAATGACGAGGAGGAGGATGTGTATAAATTTGTTAACCTTACCTCAGTTGACGTAGAGAGCTCTTTTTCAATGAAAAATACTAATAAAAATTGTATGTTAATAATCGTTGTTTTATTTATTTTATCTATAATCTCTGAGATTTTTTTAAATTTTTATTTGTAATATTGTTGGCCACACGGAATTTTTCATTAGAAATCCCGGGAAGATCCATATTAATATCAACATTTCGATGCAAGTACATGAATAACATAACATAACATATTCAGCCTTTTAATGTTCCCACTTCTGGTACTCCGGCCTCCTCTCTCTAGGAAAGGTCGGAATTAGGTAGAGTCAGTACATGAATGAGTCTACCTAATTCCGACCTCTGTTAATGACATTAGTTAGACATGGACATCAACGTCTATGTCAAACGTTAGACTTCGATGTCATGTATACATTTTTTTTAAAGGTAGAAGGCCTCTCGTCGAATTTTCCTGAAAACCCTTGATTGGGTATCTCTCTCACATTAAATTATTTCAGAAGAAGAGGTAACCAGTTGAAGACGCTGTCCGTACTTACACTTTTTAAGTCGAAACAATGTACAGTTCCCCGCTTCCGATCCAATCGCCGCCATTGTGGCAAACCAAAGCACCTTATTCAAATCCGGTTACAGTTCAAAAGAATATACGGAAACTTTCACAATATTTATTTTCAACAGTTTCAGCAGTACTGAAAGTTTCACTTCGTTCCTAAGTTTCAGCGGTAACAAAGCTTTTTAAAATTGTGCCAAGCTACTTTGAATTCAAGGTACATTTAAATGAGCTTGCTACAGTTTCGAGATGTCGTGAAATGTAAGTTTTTCTTTGACATTCGTAAAATGTAGCTTGCTATTGTTTTTTTAAGGCACTTTGAACTTGTTTTTTTTTTTTATTGGAGTTGAATTTAGAAGCAGTTGAGAAGTACGGACCGCGAAACAGAATTATTTGGATTAGCTTTTCGTGGGGAATCGTCAAATGGCTTGAGGGCCACGGTAACTCTCTCTCTAACTGGCCCCGTCAATCTAACTGACATCTTTTTGAGGCGCGTGTGATATACAACGTGTTATCCATCCGGGTTTAGTTCTTATCAGACGACAGGATGGCGAGTCACCCATTACTCGCCATCCGCAAGCTCGCGCTTCCGGTCGCCGGAAATCGCTCTACGATGACACCTGGGGCGTTTCCTTCACCGGTTCTTATTTTTCTGGTTTAGTTATCATAATGTATATGTATAACTAGAACTTTGCTAGCGACTTCGTTCGCGAAAAGTTTTCATAAAAACTTTAACACCCTCTAAACCGTCTTGTGACCTGGATGTATTCTGTAAATATTGGAAAAAGCTAAAAATCCTGACCGTTGGAATGAATAGCTGAAGGCCTTTATTTAGCAGTAAGACAATAATTATAATATTCGAAGACATGTGACATTCACCAACACGCACTGGTCCCGCGTGGTGGGTTACGGCCCATTCCGTATCCTAAAAAGGAGGCCTGAGTCACAGCAGTGCGAACTTTAAAAAGGCTGATTATACTAAGATAATATGTAATAATATTTTATTGTCATATGGAAATTCTTACTTTTTCAATTGCCCTAACACACACACACACACCATACCACACAGTCTAGTAATAATAATAAATTAATCTGTCGCTTCCATATTGATAAAGGGGCAATTGGTTCCATATTCAATCTGAAATCTATTTTGTCTGCTATAAAAGAAATCGCGTTTTCAAGTTACGTTTTCTTTCAGCATTGCAGACCTGCAATGAACTGAGTTCACGCTCGAATGAAAGAGAAGATCACATTTGTACAGAATAATACCTAAAATAGGAACCCATGTACAATTCTGAAAGAAATGAGAACTCCGTCGAACCATCTACAAGAAAAGTACAGAAGGTCGTCTCCCAACGAACGATACAAGGGCGCGAGCCTACAAAACCAAGATTGTGCGTCTACGCAATTAGTGCCGCCAGAAATATGTAACCGAGATTTATGTAACTCATAATATGATTTAAAAGAGTGTCCATGGAGTTTCTTTCACGTTCTTCTCCATAGAGATCTACGCTTTGGAACGTGCAATTTAGCTTCACTTGTTTTTGTTTTTTTTTTGTCTGACCGACATTTTGACAATTCAAAAGTGCCTGTAATTGGTCTATTGGAAAAAAACGTTTTTCATTTCTGATTTCTGAGCACGTTTGCCTAGAAGTAACCTATTCACTTTTGACTTAAGTACCCCTAGGTTGTAGCTATCAGGAAACACCGACTCCGACGGGAAATTCCAATCCTTAGCTGTACGCAAAATGAATGTATTCCCAAAACGCGTTGTACCGTATCCTCGCAGCGATTGAAGCATCAAAAATCCTTGTAGCACGGCCGTAGGTAGGTATGTATGGTTGATGATCTCTAGTTTTTTTTTCTTCTAATAATATAGGTACCTATAAAAAAAAAAGTAAAAGCAAAAAAAAGTGAAAAAAAAAGTGTGAAAAGTGTGTGTGTGTGTGTGTAAAGTGTGTAAAAGTATTGTTACTATTTGGTGTACAATAAAGTTTATTCTATTCTATTCTATTCTATTCTATTCTATTCTATTCTATTCTATTCTATTCTATTCTATTCTATTCTATTCTATTCTATTCTATTCTATTCTATTCTATTCTATTCTATTCTATTCTATTCTATTCTATTCTATTCTATTCTATTCTATTCTATTCTATTCTATTCTATTCTATTCTATTCTATTCTATTCTATTCTATTCTATTCTATTCTATTCTATTCTATTCTAGTCTATTCTATTCTATTCTATTCTGTTCTATTCTATTCTATTCTTTTCTTTTCTGTTCTGTTCTGTTCTATTCTATTCTATTCTATTAGTTGCCGGCCGCAGCTACGCGTGTCAAAGATTCAAAGATTCAAAAGCATTTATTTCAAATAAACCATTTACAGACACTTTTGAAATGTCAAGAAGTCAGAAAAAAAAAATGATGCTAATTGCACCTTCCAAAGCGTAGATCTCTGTGATATTAGTACCTTTATAAACTCAACTCAAAATAATAAATTAAATATCTGGTAGCCAATAATTGAAAGAAAAATCCCTTTCAACCACTTACATAGTATTTTTATTTGATATCCTAAAATTAATTTCCTATCAAGGTAAAATGTCGTGTTAATTATCGAACCTCTTCGGAAAGGCTTGACCGATTTTTATGAAATTTGTGTATATTTCGTAGATCTGAGAATACTAGTAGTAGACTGTAGATTACTTTTACCTTCCTACCCCCACCCCCTCTCGCGCCGTGCCTTGGTACAGGCCATGGTCCGGAGCGAGGAGGAGTGGCAGGCGGTCACCTCCTTCTGCGAAACAGTAATGCTAGCAAAGGAGGCGACAGCACGCGGGAGGCAACGGCCCTCACGCCCCAGCCGCCGGGATCCTGATCCCGATTTCCAGCCGTAGGCGCTGGCTTGCGGACGGCAAACAATGGGTGACTCACCGTCCGACCGTCTGGTAACCGTGCAGACCGAGCCCAAGTCGTCGACGGTGCGTAGTGTTCCACGCGCGCCTCAAGGAGATGTCAGCAAAACCGTAGGAGCTTAGCAGGGTCGAAGCCTACTGGGAAAGAGAACCTGGGGCCCTGAAACGAAGGCAAAGAAGGAACAGGAGGGGATTTTAGTCAGTAAAAGTCTGACACGAAAAGGGTGGTAGATGTCATTAGATGATTTCCCATCTAATAAAAAAAAACCCCTTACCCCCGATTTTTTCTTTGATAGCATTAAAGATATGGCAGAATAACGTTTGCAAAATCAGCTAGTCCAATAAATATTTTCGTTTGTAGTGTAGGAGACATTAAGAAAGACAATGGCTGTCAATCGCACGCTACAATGGTTGGCTGGGCTATAAAGCTAATTTATCTTTAGTTTGGAGCTATCAAGGCTGTACTAGTAGTCCTGAATAACGACCGTCCGAGTATTATTGCAGGGAAGTGAGAAATAATGTGACATAATCTGTGAGAAATCCCTCTAAAAATTTCCTCAAACTTAAAATAACTCTTATGGGGTGTATGTCCATAATATAGCGCATTGCCGTACACCTGGTGGTCCAAAGATGAAACGGGTTGGGTGGAATTAAATAATAGCACACTTTGATACAAGTGGAGAAAGTTAGTCATTGAGACTGAGCCGAAATTCGTCCGAGCCGCAAGCGAGCGTGTTGTGGAGCCGAGTGTTGCAGTGAAATTCCACGTGTATCGAATAGAATAGAATAGAACGAACGACGCTTTTTAATACACTTACTGAAAAATTATAAAATAAATAAACGGCTGTTGACTGGCGACTCGTGGGGGTCGCTTACCACCCAGCCTGATCCGTTAAATACAATCCATGTGTCGGGGGAGCTCGCATACTTTTCAGCACTATTGCATGCCTAAAAGCGGTAAGAATAAGAACGGGTTTTCGAGTAAGTATATTGAAATAGTACATTTTGATACAAGTGCAGAAAGTTTGTTATTGTGCCGTGTTGTGGGCTGCAGTGACAAATTTGCACGTGTATCAAACGACGTTTTTCAAAACACTTACGCCTCGTGGTGGTGACGTGCGCCCCGTGGGGGTCGACGCGCGCCCTGCCTGATACGATAAATGTAACAAAATTGAGGTGGAGTCGAGCACGCGCACTTATCTACACTAGCATGGAAAACAGACAAATGGCGTGCCTAAAAGCGATAGGATAAGATCGGGTTTTCGAGTAAGTGTATTGAAAAATCATTATCAACAGGAATTAAAAGAGTGTCCATGGAGTTCCTTGCACGATCTTCTCCTTATAGATCTACGCTTTGGAATGTGCATTATAGGGTCGCCGCACACGGGCCACCGGTCACAACCACAAAACGTCGCCACCGGCCGCGGCATATTTCCTATAGTTCTCATACATTTTATATAGCACACGGTTGACGCTAGTGGCGGCCACATGCTACAAATCGCTGCTGCTCACTTCTTGTGGCCTGCAACGGCTACTTAACGCCGATACAAAACGCCATCACACACTACTCGTGCATTTAAACCTTCTTCGTCTAAGCCCATTATTCGAAAAAGTCGCAGCCACCGGCAACAATTCCTTTGTGGCCGCTTCTAGCTTGTCGTGGCGGCGTTTGTAGCTGTGGCGTGTGGTCCGTGTGCGGCGACCCTTAGTTTCACTTTTTTGACTAACCGACAATTTGACAATTCAAAAGTGCCTGTAAATGGTTTATTTAAAATAAATGTTTTTGATTTAATTTGATAACTGTGTCATCCCAATGCACACTCTGAACTGTTAAAGATCGAAAACCAACATACAGTTAGCAACTCAGTGTCGATGACCAAGATTTTGAAGTTTTGACTCGACGACGATGAACACGACGATTAGGAAAATATAATACAAAAGAAAGAAAGAAAGAAAAAACGTTTATTCGTATCTCACGCATACAGTAAAATAAAAAAAAACAGTAGAATACATTAGAATTAAAATATAGTAGAATAAAACCGATTCCCTTAGCATTTTTGACGGTGTAAGTCCGTTTAATCATCTAAAAATTTAAAACAACGAATAAATTATTTAAATTTTAATTTGGGTTAACCCAAGGAAATACAGTATATAACTTTTCCCGGATAAAATGTCATGTCATTTTCTAAAATAAAAACAATGTTGCAAAAAAATCGTCCAAATCCGTTTATACGTTTGAGAGTAATTGAATAACAAACATATTTGAATTATTTGGTAATTCCCTGAAAATTCTGCACGTTTACGGGATCAAAAGTAACCTCTGAGGTAATCCGGGATATGTTTTTTTGATGCCAACCTTCATTAAATCTTTTTGTTCAATTCGATATTTGCACACATTTGAATCTTTATATTTGTGTTAATACAGGATATATGCTAACCTGGGACCTTATGATGACGTTGTAGCGACATCTATGGCGTATATGCACGATTAGTCTGACACGCTCGCCCACTCCGCCCAAGGGCGGGAGATGTCATTGGATGATTTCCCACCTAAAAAAAAGTCTTACTAGATGTACACCAGTATATGGAGCGACTGCCAATTTAAAGTCCAACCTTTGGCTTGATAAGACTAGTTGTCAGACTTTCGGTCTATGTAACTCTCTGTACGAGAAGATCTTGGACCACTAAGGTTTTTTTGTTGTTAACGAGGACCAGAAGCCCAAAAGAAACAACGTGTGTGTTAATATAAAAATACGTCTACATAACACTAGCTTCTACCAGCGGCTTTGTCGGCGTAAATATTAATATTTGCTTATGTCACTCAGTAATAAAGTAGCATTTTACTGGTGGAAGAATTTTCAAAATCAGTGCAGTGGTTTTACAAAAAAAGTTTTTTTCCCCTTGACCAAAATATGTGACAGCCCTACAATTTAAAATCAACGAGCATTGTCATAAAAACACAACATTTCTGTTGAAACTTAAATCAGTTAACAACAATGTTACTTTGTTAGTCGTAAAGATTTTAAACGTTTCGTAGATCACATTTTAGTTTTTGTGTACCATCAGTGGCCGCAAACCACAGGTGTAAAGAGTCAACCTTCTGTCTGTGTTGCCAATGAAATGATAGAAACACGAGTAATCCCTTCCCGTCGGTCGGTAAAACCTGTGGATTTACCTGTATTAACTTTTTGATTTCGCTGGTAATATTTCCATTTCTCGCGATCCGATACTATGCGAACTTTAATCAAGTGAGTAGGTATTTTGGTAATAAGTTGAAATAAGCCCGGTCATGCTAAGACGAATGGTGTAAAGGAAATTATGGTTGGGATACACTGGAAGGTAAAAAGAGAAGGAGAAAAGAAATAAAAAAGGGGGTAAAAGATGAGACGGATGAGATGAGAATGTTGAGATGGATGTGTGGTGGTATGACGAGATGGGATTCAGTGAGAAATAAGTATAATAGAAAATGCTTGAAATGGCTGGTACAGTCATGTAAAGAGGTATGAAACACATGTTTGTAAAAGAGTTATTAGTATACATGTGGATGAATGGAGAGCGACGTCAAAAAGAAGATAGATGGATTGTGTGTATATTGCCTCACTCTTTAGAGGTGGACATTTCGGAATATTCACTATTGTATATTGGCATTTTTTTGGTTTAAATTAGACGTTACAACGTACGCACACGGTAGAGGTGTGCCCCGCTTGGTCAGAGCAGCGCCGTGTCCTCGTGGGCCCCGATCGGTGACAACGATCTTTTGCGCCGAACCTTTGTACAGGCCATGGTCCGAAGCGAGGAGGCTTGGCAGGCGGTCGCCTCCTTCTGCGAAGCAGTAATGTTTGCAAAGGAGGAGGCTGCACGTGCACGCGCAAGGGAGCGGCCCTTACGCCCCAGTTGCCTTGCGGATGGCGAGCAATGGGTAGCTCGCCTTCCAACCGTCCGGTAACCGTCCGGACCAAGTCCAAGTCGTCGACGACGCGTACTGATTCACGCGCGCTTCAAGGAGATGTCAGCAAACCGTAGGGGCCCAGCGGGGTCGAAGCCTACTGGAGCCAAGGGTCTGATTCTGAAAAGCAATGACGGAACAGAAGTGGGTTTTTAGTCAGTAAAAGTCTGACACACCCTCACTGTCCGCCCATGAGCGAGGGTGTCATTGGATGATTATCCTACTGGAAAAAAAGCAACTCCCTTTCATTTTATTTTTTTGGGTGGGATACCGAAGCGAAGCGAGAGGGTATTAGGTTTTTACAGACTAAAACCTACTCGTGTTCTTTTACTCTTTCGAATAATCCCCTCCTTGCATTGGGCCCGTTGTATCACAACCTTATCGTTCAGTTTCGACTTTATCAATAAAACTGTCTCGACGTCCTCCATTTCGTTTCCAAATTACATGAAGGAGAACATTAAAGTATTTTTGTAGAAGGGGAGTTTCTGTAAGACTTAAGTAAGTACAATTCGTTCTCGAGACGTTATATTCATTGGGAACCTTTTCTGAAGTAGCTTTTTTATATTAAGTTAAATATTTTTATAGACCGTTTAAAACAAACTTGTTGCATAAATACATCAAAACGTTAAAAATAAGTTAGTTGTATGAGCTTGAATTAATTCTTTTGATGGTTTATTAGTCAGCTCCGGAAAAAAGTTTCAGACTTTTAAATAATTAACTGACTATAATTACAGTAAAACCAAAATAATAATAAACCTATTTGAAACTACATAAAAACAAACTAAAAATGGCAACAAAATACCCCCACATCACTGTCGACTGGTAATGTGCCTAAAAGACTGGCGGCATTGCCACGCCATGTAAATAAATAATTTAAATATGATAAACCTGTAAGTAATAAGGTTAAATCACCGAAGTGGAAAGAATAAACTCAATTTTATTTCAATTATTTTGTTTTAATTCATAAAACCGGTGTGGAAAACGTTTGGTGCGTATAGGTGGAAATCCCACCTATACGCACCAAACGTTTTGGGAACACATTAATTGTGCGAACAGTTAAGGAGTGGAATTCCTTGCCGGAATCTGTGTTTCCTGATGGCTACAACACGGGAGTCTTTAAGTCAAGAGTGAATAGGTTGCTTCTAGTTAAGTACGCTCCATCTTCGACCGCATAGTCACTTTCCATCAGGTGAGATAGCGGTCAAGCGCGAATCGAGAATAATAAAAACAAAAACAATCAAACGCCGGCGTTTGCTCTCTCATTGTCTTTCTATTGTGTTTTTACTTAAGGCATTTGAAAAGTTGAGTGTATGAGAGCTCTGCTGCTCTCAAAACGGTAAAGGAAAACATCGTGAGGAAACCGGCATGTCCTAGAACCGAAAATTCGAGACATGTGACATCCACCAACCCGCACCAACCTGCTCACGTGGTGGATTACGTCCCATTCCCTCTCTTAGAGAGGAAGCCCGAGTCCCAGCAATGGGAACATTATAAGAGTGATTATGCTTATGCTATGCTATGCTATTAAGTGTATGAGAGCATTATTAAGACAAGAAAGTCGTAATTGCTATCAGACATTCCATTTTTTTAACTCAGTCAAATTAATTCTTTAAAATCTACCTAATTCTTCGGAGTTATATTTTTCCTGTCAAAATAAGCGTAGCTGCAGGCCAAACAATATAACATAATTTTTTGGTATTGGCCTTGTCCACTTTGGATCGGAGCAACAGGTTTTTTTTTCAGTCGGTTTGGTCAACACTCACACTATCCCTGACTCTAATTGGTCAAAGGGTCACAAGGTAGACCGATGGCCTGATGAGAGTCACGGAAATCTGATAGATGTGAGATGCACATTTTGCACAAGACCGTATACATTAAACAATTGAAATTCGCCAATAGTTACAAACCTACATTAAGTTACGATTATTTTATTTTAAGGCAACGTTTACAATGGTTCAATACATCAACGGTCGTTGTGTAACTACGAGTGTAATATTTTTAAATAATATGCCTATATAATATTGAGAATAATGAAAACCAATAACTAATTAAAACTTAACTAACCCTTACCCTAAACTCTTAACTAACTAAAAACAATCAAAAATATTGCGTTGAAAAACTATTCCACATCGCTGTCGACTGGTACGAGTAATATACTCAAAAACTGGCGAAGCTGTATGGTAATGCTTATTCTTTGTCCCAGGTAAAAGCCAGCCCTAGGGTTAATAAGGTGCTATTAGAACCTCGGCTGCAGGCTGCGAATGCAGGCTGAGAATACAGGTTTTTTTTCTCTTTCGGTGGGAAAATCATCTTATGACATCCACTGCTCTGGGCGGAGCGGGAGATAGTGTCAGACTTTTACTGACTAAAAACCCACTCCTGTTCCTTCGTTACCCTTCGTACCAGGGCCGAGTCTTCCTTTCAGATTCCCCTTACCCTTGGTCCCAATATGCTTCGACCTTGATGGGCCCCCACAGTTGCTGACATCTCCTTGAAGCGCGCGTGAAACAGTGCGCGCCGTCGACGACTTGGGCTCGGTCCAGACGGTCACCGGACAGTCGGACGGCGAACTACCCATTGCTCACCGCAAGCCCACGCCTAAGGTGGCCGGAAATCGGGATCAGAATCCCGGCTGCCACTCCTCCTCGCTCTGAACCATGGCCTGTACCAAGGCCCGGCGCGAGAGATCACCGCCGCCGATCGCCCCCACGAGGACACGGCGTATAATTATGGCATGCCCAGCACTGGGTTGCAACAGTCGCTGTCACTATTCCACCATGAGATCCCGCCGAAACTCTTTTCGCCATGCCGCGACTTGTCGCGGCAGCGGAGTTTCGCCCCGGCGTTGCATCTTCACGCGCAGATCGTGCATGCGTGCAAGGCCTGTTGCCGCCAGTTCCCATGGTGGCTGGCCAGCAAGGAGGCTCGCTGCTTCGCGGGAAACCGTGCGGTATCCCCGCACCATCCGTATGGCCATGACCCTCTGGCACGCGTTCAGCTGGGCCGCCGGTCGCTTTCGCAGTGACGGCGCCCACACCGGCGCTCCATAAAGGGCCATGGACTGGACGATGCCTGCGTAGAGCCTCCGGCAGGAGGCGTTTGGACCCCCAAGGTTGGGTAGGAGCCGCTTGAGGGCAGCCCCAGTCCGATTTAGTTTGGGAGCCAGACGTCCGAAGTGCTCCTCGAAATTCCACTGGCTGTCGAGGACGAGTCCCAGGTATTTCATCGTCGACCCGACGCTGATGTGAACTTCTCCTACCGTTAGTTGGGAACGCCGAGATGGCGCGCTCCGAGGGTCGTGAAAACACATGGCGCTGGCACACATCGCTAATTCAACCGCCGCCTGGTACGACTCTCCCTGCGCCAGGATCAGCGTGTGACCCCGTCAGGGAGGTCGCCGCGCAGCACGTAGTCGTACCCGATGTTCCACAAGGGCGGTCCTAGTACCGATCCCTGCGGAACACCGCTCGACATCTCTCGCCGTTTCCACTCTCCCTGGTGACCAGGGTAGATGATGTACCTGTCCGACAGGTAGGCCTCGATCACACGAAAGAGGTATTTGGGCACCCGGTGGTACCGAATTGCCCTCCTAATGCTACTTCAGGGCAGGGAATTGAAGGCATTGGCGATGTCCAAAGACACCGCCACGACACACCTACCCCGGGACATCGCCTCCCCCGTCGTGAGGGCTCGCACGCGCATGATGGCGTCCACCGTGGAGCGTCCCCTGCGAAAGCCGAACTGGTCATCCGCAAGGTTCGGCCCCACTCGTGCAAGATGTGTGACGAGGCGGTCTGCAATTACTCTTTCAAAGAGCTTACCCACCTCGTCGAGCAGCACAATGGGCCGATACGCGGACGGAGAGTCCGGCCCCTCTCCATGCATGCGCTGAAGAGATGGCGGAGCCATGGGCGGGGGAGAGTGTTCTCCTCGCTGAGTGCTCACCACACCCTCTACGATCTGGGCCGGAGACTGCGTGAGTGGGGGAGCCCGGGGACGGAGTTTTTCCCGCACCACCTTGTAGGGGCGTCCCCACGGGTCTCCGTTTAGAGTCCCCAGCCACACTTTGCGGGCCTCCAACTTGGCTTGGCCCGCTTTATTTCTGCTCGGAGGGTGCGCTTCGCCACTCAGTGTCCTTCGTACAGCTCCGCCTCTCTGGCACACGCATGACACGCAGCCGTCGTAATTAACGCAACTACTCAAACTTCTAAGCCAAAATATGATACTGATCTACTCAGATTTATGGTACTACTAGCTGCTATGCCCGTGTGATATTAGATATAAAAATTAAATACTCAGATGGATAATACTCCTGGGATAAAAAGGTGCTATTCTAGGACATAGTCTACCCGTGTAACATAGTTACATCGAAATCCGTTCAGCTATTCGAGCGTGAAGAAGTAACAAACAGACGCACACTCAGAATTTTTGTTCTTTAAAATGTTAAGTGTGGTCATCTTTGTAGTTGTTAATTTTACCTACAAATTCGCTCACACTTTAAAGGTAAAATAAATCACAAAATAAATGACCTCTAAAAATTCCACCTTTAAAGTTTGAATCCCTCGACATTTTTTAAACCCATTTGTTTAAAATTTCCCGTGAATTTTAAACCCAGAAGAGAGGCAAAATAATTCGGTTATGAACCAATCAAGCTGAGCATGGTGCCCGCGGTTGTGATTGAATTTTGCACTCCAGCCTTACACGGCTCAATGGCCAGTGTTATATGAAATCAATTAAGGTGGTATTATTTCGTCCTGCTTTTTATATTTCTTTTTAAAATCAGTGTGCGACTGTGAAGTGGCAAATGGTAACCAACACTGTATGTCTGACACCCAGTAAATGCTGCGATGGTAACCGCACGGTACGGGCACGCTTAGCGCAATTTTTTAGATTTATCTATTAAAACTTTATGCATTAGTAAACACTTTACAAAGGCCGACTTAATGCCTTAGGCATCTATTAATGTATGGTTTCCGCACTTAGTCCTATGTGGACCATTGTACGTGGTTCCTGCCTATTATTATAGTATATTATTAATTATTAAAACTTAGAAAATGCCTTAGGAATTTTCTAATTCTAATAATTATATCAATAGCTGTCCCCCCCAGTTTCAACCGCGCCTTTGGTTATTACTTCCGTGGATCAAGGCATGTTTTTTTTTTTAATTCAAACCAGTAGTTACTGAAATTATCGCGTTTAAACCAAAATCCCTTCAGCTTTAAATAAATATTAAATAAATTCGTATTCATTGTACAATTTTTCTCATTTACTTTGTGTAGTGTCTATATCGAAAAAATAATATTCTATTCTATTCTAAAATCTATCGATACTAATAATGTAAATGTAAAAGTAACGCTAGGCTTTCTGTTTGTTACGCTTTCACGTTTCGATTACTTAAAATAACTGGCTGAATGTTAATGGACTGTAGGGTGATATTAGACATTCTATGCCACTGTCTAGTGCGCCTCGCTGCACGACAGTGGCATAGAATGCCCAATATTGAACGATCTACTCGACTGTAGAATAAATTACTGTACTCACTTATAGATCTTACGAGCTATACCACTGGCCTGTGGTATCAGCGCAACCCGTAGTGGGCCCGTGTGGTGGATTATGGTCCCTTCCTTCTCCTAGAGAGGAGGCCTAAGTCCCAGCAGTTGGAACATTATAAGGCTGATTATGCTGTTATGTTAAGTTGTACACACACACACCGCACATGAACATTTTTATGTCTGAAACATTGTTTTTCTTAATGTTAAGACGGTCGTTGATAGTTGTTAGTTGCCTTTTGCAGCAATCATTGTTTTCCATGTCATTATTGTTAACAGTTTTTTCTGTTCCAAAATAAACCTTTTTTTATATTTCTACATCAATAAAACAGGCCTTGTGCCTAACCCAATAAGAAGAAATCTAAGCGAATGAATGAGAATATCAATCATTACGTCAAAAGAAATTGACGTGAAGGCCTGGCATTAGCTTTATATCCTAACTTTTATATAAAAATATTGGCTTCCTCCGCAAATAAATCACGTTAGAATTCGTAGATTCAGAAAGTAGACGTTTTTGTTATTAAGATATTTTATTGGTTTTCACCAGTCACTCTAATATTATAAAGCCGAGTGTTTGTATTTATTTAGATTATGTGTGTGTGTATAAGCGGGAATATGTTTTCTTGTACCGATTCTCTACTTTCATGCAGGTGAAGTCACTGGCAGCAGTTAGTAATAGCAGATTATGTGACTAGGGGATAAAGCGGTGTCTTTACGTCAAGGGTGGCATGTTGAGTTTCGAACAAAACGAAGGTTGCTAAGATCTAATCTCGAACGGAGTGAGGGATTTATATAATTAACTCCCGAGCACTGTGAGTCCGAATATTAAAACGCTAAGTGAAGTGAGGAATTCAAGCCTCCCAAGATAAAGATTTATTTATTTATGTATTTATTAACACATACAAAAGAAGATAACTTTTTTGAAGATAGCTTTATCCCCGTGTTAGACACTCTACTTTTTACACCTTCTGTGAGATAATTCGTAATATACTGAAACAAATGACTAAATTACAAAAATATGGCTCCAGTTATGGACAGATAAAGTAATTTTTTTAAAACAAAAAAAAAAACGCAACTAAATCGAATTATAGCTTTATCTATAACGCTCTCGCAATTTTTTTTTCAAATTCAAATCACATTATTCTCTAGGGAACCCCTATACTACATTACATGTATTAGTGCAAAATCATTATTTGATTATTTTGATAAGGATTTCATTTGATAACTTCCTTTCCAATTATTTTAAATATTACAACATCCTGGTCTATTTATTACGAATTGAATGATAACTTCCTTTCTAAAAAATATTATAGCATTCAGTCAAATTTGAGAGGATTTAGCCTAACCACTTTCTTTTTATTTCTTTAAAATATCAGATCATCCGGTCCTATTTAAATAAGAATTTACTGTGACAATTTCCCTTCTATTTATTTATTTTAAATATTTTTCTTATTATAATTTACTTTAATCGTGAATTTTTATGATTGTTTATATTATGCTTGTCAATTCCTGTGTATAAAAATCGATGTAATGTGATTGGAAAGGCACTCTTTCGCCACCCATGGAATAAACACCTTGAACTGAAGTAAGGTATTTCTTTATTACTCTATAACATTTCCTGATATTGCTGTGACTGTGTATTTTGTGTGACGTCGACACAGATGGTGATCATAAGCCGACAGATACCTAGGGACAGAATGACTTGCTTTATGAGAGGGTTGTTTGACGCATTATCGAGCAGGTGATGTAAAAAATTTATAATGTAAATAAATGTTAACTGGAAAATCAAAATACGAAGACATTTTCACAATTTTTACACGTACCAAGAATAATATTATGTGAGACCACCATGTTATTGGAAATTGCGTTACTTAATTTTTCATGAATATTCGCCTGTCAGTGACAGCGAACAGTAGGTACTGGGTAATGAAATGTAAAAACCAGAGCTGAAAATTTAAAACGGTGTTCAAAATAATAACGGTAATTTAAAAATGCTGTTTTTTAAGTGTTCGTTTCGATTCGTTGTCAAGAGGCTCTAAATATACGAAGTGTCAGCTCTATTATCGAAAACATAATCGCTAAACTGATTTTTATGAAACTTGGCATGTGGGTAGCCCGTGTCCTAGACTTGGATATAGTATCCTCCCGCTGGAGACGTCCCAGGCGTTAGGATTTGCAGGACGACCACCGGCCACCGTAGGTTGCGGACGGTGACTCACGGGTAGCTAGCTGTCTGGCTGCCCGATAGGTCGAAAGAGCGTGGTGTTCCAAGCGCGCCTCATATAGATAGATAGATTTATTTATTTGCGTAGAATGTAGGTTATTAATGCAATTTGGTGTTACAATTTGACTGGCCTGTTGGTCTAGTGGTTAGTGGCCCTGACTGCTATGCCGGAGGTCGTGGGTTCGATTCCCACCCAGGATAAATGTTTGTGTGATGAACACGATCATTTGTTCTGTGTCTGAGTGTAACTTATCTATATAATATGTATGTATTTAGAAATATATAAGTATGTTTATCAGTTGTCTAGTACCCATAACACAAGCTCTGCTTAGCTTGGGACTAAACGGCGTTGTGTGTTAATTGTGAATTATTATAAAATCATAAATATTTTGGAATCCTTGTAAATTCTGCTTCATGGCATGCAAAATTTACAAACTTTTAACCAGGTACTACAATAATTATATTTACATAAAGTTATTTCAATACTTAATGCTACATAAACATTGTATATCAAATAGATTTATCATTTAAGAAATCCAATACAGAGAAAAAAAAATTTGTTACTAGTAATTCTTTAAGGTACTTTTTAAATCATATTATTGGTTGCTCTTTAATCATTTTGGTACATGAATATAAATAAAAGGAGCCATACACATAACACTCTTTCTAAATAATGATGTTTTATATCCGCCTCAAAGTGATGTCAGCAAAATTGATGGGAACAGTTAAGGTCGACGTCTGCCCGGGCTGCACATTTTTGAAGGAGTTACCGCAGCCCTTACAAAAAACTCCGAAAACCAACTTAACTACAATTTCAACTCGATACCTTTACGTGTTCCTGAGATAGTGGGTCTTGACAGACAGACGGACAACAAAGTGATATAGTGATCCTATAAGGGTTCCGTTTTTTCCTTTTGAGGTAAGGAACCCTATAAAGAGCAACTGAAGCAACGCTGTGAGTTCTGTATCAGTAAAAGTCTGACACACCCTTCCACTTTATCCAAGCGGGAGAAGTTATTTCATGATTTCCCACATAAAAAAAGATTTTGATATTATATTTATTTATGGTTTTTTTTAAGTGACATAAACTAGTGCTTGACTGCAATCCTACTTGATGGTAAGCAGTGGATGGTGAATCGCACTAGTTTATTAGAGCCTACCCACTATTATCTCTTAAGAATAATTTAGCGATGGATACGAGTGCAAAACCAGAAGTTTTTCAAGATTCATAAAAATTCTACACACAATATTTTCCCTTCAATATTAGGTCGGTACTGCAGCGAACTACAATTCAGTAATTTGTTTACTGTTAACGCGGCCCGTGAGCGGAACATTGTGCGACCTGGTTTCGGCCCTTTAACCTTTCGGCCGAAACTGGCCGATATTAAGCTTGTCCGTATACCTACCTACATATAGCTATGACCGGCCATCCCTTAGAGATTTCATAGAATGTTTTTTTAGTTCTGTGATAATACAAGCTTAGTTACCTGAAAAGAGGTCGTTGTACGGTTAACATCACATCCTGCCGATGTTGTGGGAATGTTCGGAAGAGTTTCTGCGGCCCTGGGCCAGAACACAAAGGGCAACTAAAAAAACACAGGTAAGTATCAGTAAATAAAACTCATATATGTATTTTTGCTCCCAGAGTGGGAGATGTTATTTAGGAGCAAAGAAAGAAAAATACGTGTATTTTAGCACACACAGACACACAATGAAGAAACAAGTACCTATTATAAATAAAAATTAAATAAATAATTAAAAACAACAACAGTGTATCTCACGATTGTGCCGAATATGTCTAGTTCCACATAATGCCAAATGTTTTTGGTTTCCATGAAATGAATATTTGATGGTTTCTATAAAGTTTTTGAGTAAAATTGTCGTCATTCAGAATCTTGATTAAATTTACAAGGCTTAGATTGTTATACTTTTTTGAATTTATTAAATTTTGAGTAAAGTATGAAGTGTCAAAGTTCATGCAAAATAGCGTATTTTCAGAGGTCTTTACTTGATTAGTTTTACACAAATTTATAAATTGATTTCAATAGAAGCCTAGATATTATGGGCAAGATACTGTGTTTCCAATATATCTAATGAAAAATGTATAATAATATCATTAGCGGTTGTATGAAAAACAGTGAAAATGTATGTCGAGTTGGATGCACTTAAAGGTAATTAAACACGTGGTGAAACGTTTTCTGAAATTCTACACTTAAAAGCGTAAAACTGTTTATAGTTTATTAATATGAGTTTTAAGATTAGATTGATTTATTTATTCAAAAGGTACCATTGCTCTTAAAATACTCTTAAACCCCCGCAGTGGCTAAATGGTAAACCACTTGAATATTGATTCAGAGTTCGAAGGCTCGATTCCCAACGGGATGCCATAATTTAGTATCCAATTTAATTGGTGTTGGATCGTAAAAACCTACCTATACCTTTAATCCCAAAAACGCGAGTGAAGTCGCAGGCAAAAGCTAGTATTTTATAAGATCCTGCTGACTAAGAAAATGTTTGGAATATTGGTTTTGTATAAAAAAGATAGTGACCTCAGAATTATCTCAATGTTTCTCCTGAAGGTAGCCCGTCCACCGATGGTATGGTTGGCGCAGTGGTCGGACGATTGGCTTCTGTGCGGGATGTCGCAGTTTAGGTTCCCGCACGGAACAAATGTTTGTATAGTCTGGGTTTGTTAATGCATCCACGATACAACAGTATATCCTTGTATGAGGCAAGGTTTTTCCTTTTAAAATAGTCATCATCACCATTTCATCCGAAAGACGTCCACTGTTTGTCATAGGCCTCCCCCAAGTGTCGCCACAACAACCGGTCCTGTGCGTCTCGTATCCATTGAATTCCCGCAACCCACACGAGGTCATCGGTTCACCGTATGGGAGGCCTTCCAATGCCTTCCTTTTGGTACGTGGTCGCTACTCCAGAACCTTTCGCCCCACAGCCATTTAAGTTTGGCGATTCTTCGGGCTATGTCGGTAAACTTGGTCTTTTTTCGGATATCTTCATTTCTGATGTGATCACGCAATGTAACTCCGAGCATACCTAGCTCTTTCCATTGTGAAACCCGGGGCCTTGGAACGAAGGCAAAGAAGGAACAGGTTTTTAGTCAGTAAAAGTCTGACACACCTTCCATTGCAAACTAGTATTAAGTTTTTAAAACAATTTACAGAAATAAATTATCATTCACTATTTATGTCAAGGTGTTTTTTTTAGTCTTGATAGGTTTGCGCTTGACCGCTATCTCACCTGATGGAAAGCGACGATGCGGTCGACGATGGAAGAACACGATGAACACGATGGTCGATGGACGATGGATGGATGGATGGAAGGTATGAGTAATATGATCCACACCGGTAGGCATTATACAGTAGCTATGCGGAACTATCTCTTGTCGTTTCCTCCATTTATTTACAATTGCCCACAAACCGCTGAGATGGGAATAATCTTAAGTGATCGCTTCATAGCGGGCAATCCTCTCAACCTTGAAGCCCGGTTAAGAAAACAACCCTCCTCACTCTACTACGAAACCTGTTCTTATAATAATAAGGTCCCAATTTCCGTGTATTTTACCATCTTAATTAAAAGTCAACATTTTCGGGACAGGAGAATTTTCTAAGTTAGTGGTCTCTTTAACATTAAACGTCGCTTGTTTTCGCTTTAAGCGAGTTCAAGATTATTTTTAACAGATTTGTAAAGGAAGGTCGAATATGTAATTTAGGTAAGTATTGCGGTATAAAAAGCGGTATTATTTAAAATACAAGTATATCTTTCTTTAACAAAAAAGTAGGTACCTATTTTAGATTTTGTGTTTTCCTGTACAAAACAGATATAATTACTTGATTAATATTTGTTTTTGCAAAGTCGGATCCGGACGAAGGCAAAGAAGGAACATAGGAGTGGGTTTTAGTCAGTAAAAGTCTGACACTCTCGCTCCGCCTCAGAGTGGGAGAAGTCATTTGATGATATCCCACCTAAAAAAAAAGAGTACCAGATTCCAGCTTTGATGTGCTTGAGTCAATTGAAAAACAAAAGACAGAAATCACGAAACGCCTGCATTGAAGAACTCCTTAGAAATAATTCAGGTTTGTTTATAGAACTGGGCAATAATTTAGATCTCAATTATTTTGTCGGTGAAGTCGACATGTTATGGAACTTGGCTCCTATTTGCGTATTATTCTATTTTATCCTATTCTATTCTATTCTATTCTATTCTATTCTATTCTATTCTATTCTATTCTATTCTATTCTATTCTATTCTATTCTATTCTATTCTATTCTATTCTATTCTATTCTATTCTATTCTATTCTATTCTATTCTATTCTATTCTATTCTATTCTATTCTATTCTATTCTATTCTATTCTATTCTATTCTATTTTATTCTATTCTATTCTATTTTCATATTTCTGTTGTTGGTGGGTGAACAATTAGGTATCAGTTTTGTACTGTTTCAACTGAAAAACCATTGAACGAACACAAGAAAAAAAAATGAAAAACACAATTATTTATTTTTAGTGTCAAACCTAACTAAGCACTACTAAACTACCACAACACATTTAAACGCCTCAACTGAGTATACTGTTAAATTAAATTCTGTAACTAACACCATATAAGATTATGTTAACACATAATTATCTTCACCTAATTTCATACATTCAGTCTTAATGTCCCGAGGATAAACCTATATTCATGAAACATACCTCAGCGAACAGATAACCCAATTTTGGCAAAGCGGCTTAACCCGCGGTTAACTTACGGTTATGGCGTCCCATTCGCGATCAAATGTGAACATTTAAATGCATTGAATTGGTGTTGACACGTTAATCTTCGGTTTAGTGCAAAACGGACGTAAGTGATGATGCCTTTGGCAGAAGAGATTTTTTCTTAAGGAGCTTGTGGGTAATCGGCGGTCGATCCATAGATGAGTTAGATCATTCATTCCATGCCGAAACATATAAAACTCGAAAAGTTACCAAATTTTTTTGGAAAGTCATCAAAAACCAGGATTTTAGTGACGAAAACTCACACGTTTGCCTTCAATTGCATTCCAGGGCCACGCCCCAGCCGTTGGGATTCCAATCCCGATTTCCGGCCACTGTAGGCGCAGGCTGGTGGACGGCGAGCAATGGGTAGCTAGCCGTCTGAGCGTCCGGTAACTGTCCGGGCCAAGCTCAAGTCGTCGGCGGCGCGTAGGTACTGTTCCGCTCGCGCCTCAAGGAGATGTCAGCAAACCGTAGAGGCCCAGCAGAGTCGAAGCCTACTGGGAAAAAGGATCTGCTTCTGAAAGGAAGACTCGGCCCAAATATGAAAGGCAACCAAGGAACAGGAGTGGGTTTTTAGTCGGTAAAAGTCTGACACTATCTCCCACTCCGCCCAAGAGCGGGGGATATCATTCGATGATTTTCTCACCGTAACAAAAACGGGTCACGAACTTTTAAATAATCCCGTACCCTGGAAGGTGGTTACGGGCTTAGTCAATTATGTTGACAGCATTGGAAAATTGGTCACGCTAAGTTGTTGTTCCAGACTGGCATTTGTAGAACTTGGACAGTCAGTTTCAGGAACAAGAAAATTGCTTATGAATTTTACCAAAGGATACTACCAATTAATTCGGATGTGAAATTCTGATAGGTAGACGCTTCATGTAAAACACTGGTGGTTAAGGGGAGACAGATGAAGGAGTGAAGAGGTTACATAACATAGCATAATTATTACCCTTTATAATGATCCTTCATGGGGACTGAGGCCTCCTGTCTAGTACAGGGAATGAGCCGTAAACTACCACGCAGGCCCAGTGCGGGTTGTTGGGTGTTGCATATCTTCAAAATTTGGTTCTAAGATAAGCCGGTTTCCTCACGATGTTTTCCTTCAATGTGAGATCAGAGGTGATAAAATAAATTACAAAAAGTAATGCGCCTGGCAGAGTTTGAACCTACAACCTAAAACTCGTAAGTTAGAGCCTTTACCACTGATCCACCACTATTCGTGAAGAGTTTATTTCAATCAAAATCGTACTCGTATAAAATATAGGCATATTTTCTAATTCTATTGGCTGTCAAGTATTCTAGAAATACGTCTACGTATATTCCACTTCACAATTCAAGACATATAAATTCCATTTCGAACATACTCAACGATTGGGAATGGCCTGGATATCTGCCAATGGCGAACAATAATGGTCCACAGGCAGTTCACGCGATAATGTCTATCTGTTTTAGATATGAGTAGATCAATGGATAGAATATTCTTTATTGCATGCCAAATAAAGGGAAATAAAACAATAGTACATTATTTATATGGAATTTACTAGCATAAACTCTGCCTGCGCCTTCGCCCGAGTCAATATCATCTTCCTGTCCTTGTTTCGTGTTATTTGGGGACGGGGCAACATGGTTATTTCTTGTATTCTCTCCTGTCACCTGTTTTGCTATCATTAAATCCCTTTTCTTTCATATCACTCCTCACACAATCCATCCATTTCTTCTATGGCTTCCTTCTCTATCCATTCGTATGTTTACTCGTAGGCCCTTACACTCCGGTATCAGCGGATTATTCAAGTAACGGATTAATAAATTATTCTCACAACGCGTCGTGTCTACATAAATGAGACCAAAGGGTCAGCGTCAGACAGTTTTCATTGACTGCGTAATGGATAATGAACTAGAATACAAATAGAATAGAATTGAAAATAGAGTGTACGATAATCCACGCGACAGCAAGTTAAAATACCACGAGACGAAGCTTCTATAGACAGAGAGTTTTCTATTCTGTATGTTTTTATTTTATTGCGACTACGGTGCATGTGAATATTCCCGAGACCGCTTTAGCGCGCGCGAGCATAGTCCCTCAAACGTACATATACGATGATTCTGTGCTGTCTGTGCGCTTTTGTTTTAACATGATCGCGCAGTTGCCGCTGTCTTAATTGACCTGACCCTTATTTTTATAAGAGAAAATTACGCTAATTAATTAAAAAAAAACGTTAATTAGCTCTCTTCTTCACATGACCGTACCGTACCAAAACAAACAATTCCTCTTCAACTTTACAGTCACTGGCGCCACTTTCAAACTTCCTCTAATGTACTCAATTCTCACTTTATAAATTCTCGTCACTTCACATAATAATATGTACATTCTCATCTTCGCTACCTGAAAATTTTATTCAGCCGTCTTTTTCACAGCCTTCGCCCGATAACCAGAAATTATCCTTAGGAAACGTACTCCCGGGATCAAAATCCTATGCCCTATTCCAAGGCATGTAGATACAAACCGTGTGCCAACTTTCATTTAAATCCTTTCAGCCGTTTGAGCGTGAAAAAGTAACAAACATACTCACACACATCTTTATATTATTAGGTGATTATGCTAAAATAGCCGTTTTTATGACAAGAAAGAAAGAAAATTGTACAACATACAATGAAACAAAAAGTACGCTAAAGAATTTCAAAAGGGCCTCAGCTCAACATAATGCTAAATGGTAACACAATTAAGGCTACCACCTGACGCTGATTTTTCGGCAGGCCATGAGTGCCATATGCACGAAAATAGAAAGTATAATACATTAAAAAGTTTAAAATGTTATGTGCAGAAAACTACTTAAATTATATGTAATAAAAAAAATATATACCCATTTTAAACAAATAATAAAACTTAAATATAATTTAACAATATTAAAATAGTTAAAGTATAAACAATTAATAACATAGGTAACACATAAAAATAAAAAACATAAACGTTTAGAATTGATAAACTTACAGCTAAAATCGATTTAGATAGAAATAGTTGAAGAGAATAATAAAATATAGACTAAAATAAAATAAAACACGATTATGACAATGATTTCCGCATTTCTCATCAGGTCACAGGCACAATGGCTTAACTGTAAACTTTGAATTCTCTTTTTAATATTTGACTAGAGAAAGTTTGCCAGCAGTGTAATTGGGAGCTGGCGCAGATTTCTCATTACCTATTCAAAGGTTCTGCAGGTAGCCGGTAGATGAGTACGTACTTACATTTAGATATAAAATTGTAGTTTTAATTAGTGTGTAATTGTGAATCATAAAAAAAATACAATGTCAAAAAGGTCAGCAAACAAACAAAATCAACACCACCGAACATAAAATTACTGAGCAGAGATTTAAAAATCGTAATTAGTACAACAGCTTATGAAAAAATACAATAACTTCAAGTGATTAGAAAATACAATAAATTAAAATCATTACAAAATGTAATAAATTAAAATTCTTACAAAATACGAGAACAATAAATTAAAATCATTACAAAATATAATAAAGTAAATTCACTATAATCAGACAAGACGTACGAGCTACCGTGGCGTACCGTAAAAGGCTAATGAATGAACACAGGTAGATTTTAGTCAGTTAAAGTCTGACTATACCTCCAGCTTTAACCAGAGCGGAAAGTCATCAAATGTCTCCTTTTGACAAAGATATTAAATACACTTACTACCATTTGATGATTACGGGTAGTGTTAAAGTGAAACCCGGGGCCCTGGGTCGAAGGCAAAGAAGGAACAGGAGTGATTTTTTAGTCAGTAAGTCTGACACTATCTCCCACTCCGCCCAAGGGCGGGATATGTCATTAGATAATTTTCTCACAAAAAAAAACGTCAAAAAAGGAATAATTCTATTCAAAAGTCAGTGATTTTAAATACAATTATAGGGAAGTTTTTCTTGTCTATTCTCTTCACACTATCAAAGTACAAATCGAAGTAGCAATAAACCATTGTGTTTACGTTAGGTTACAGGCACAGTTACCTCAAGTCAAAGTGAGGGCAGTCACGCGATTGTATCGATATCGACAGTTGATACGTTCCAAGTTTTTATTTCATTATTTTACCAGAAAGTTTGAAACGGCAGTTCTTTGAAAATAAGTTTCTAAATCGGTTTTTTTGTTAGCATTTTGCGTGATGCGCTTGTGTTTAAACTAGTATTTTTCTAAGTGTTTTTGTATTATACGTTTGGAGCCGTGACAATTTACATAAAAGTTGTAACCGCAAACATTTTAGATTGCTAGTTAAATAAATCTACAAACAATATTATTATTTCGTTCGTGATATTAACAAGTTTTTTCTCAATTTATCTGTGTTCTAAATTCAAAAAATATTTGATGTACAACGGTTTGATACCTTTCTTCAACCTGCAAAGGTTAACCGCATGAAAAAATGTGTATTAAATACTACTAGCTAACATAATCATTTGTGTTATTTGTGAAAAAAAAAATCGAATTTAAGATTTATAGAGAATTCTTTAAATGATACGCCGCTAGATATTGTGATTGTGGTACAAAATACTTGCAATAGCCTGCTGCCATCTAAGTCAAAACAATGTATTGCAACTTTGGAAAATTTTCTTCAGTACAAAATTAACAAATATGTGTCATAATTTTCAGAGTAAGTATTTCTTCGTAAGTGTATTGAAAAACATGGTTTGATACACATGAAGATTTGTCACTGCAGTACTCGGCTCCATAGTGATTGGTGATGATGGACATGGTGATATCGGTGAATTTTACTTCGGTTGCAATAATAAACCACTTGTATCAAAACTATATTTGCAAGAAAAAGCTTATTGCGGTTTCTGTTCTTTCAAAAATGACTATCAACTATATTAATTAACTATGAATTTATTTTCGCCTTTATTATTCTATTATTTATTTATTTATTGAAGCTTTATGCACTAGTGAACACTGTACAAAGGCGGACTTAATACCAATGGACTTGGGGCCGGATCTTTCGGACGGCCAATTCGGCTTTCGCAGGGCACGCTTTACGGTGGACGCCATCATGCGCGTGCGAGCCCTCACGACGGGGGATGCGGTGTCCCAGGGCAGGTGTGTCTTGGCGGTGTCTTTGGACATCGCCAACGCGTTCAATTCCCTGCCCTGGAGTAGCATTAGGAGGGCACTCCGGTATCATCGGGTGCCTGACTACCTCTGTCATATTGTCGAGGCCTACCTATCAGCCAGGTACATTATCTACCCTGGTCACCTGGGAGAATAGAAACGGCGAGAGATGTCGTGCGGTGTTCCGCAGGGGTCGGTACTAGGACCACCCTTGTGGAACATCGGGTACGACTACGTGCTGCGCGGCGATCTCCCTGACGGGGTCAGCGTGGTCTGCTACGCAGATGATACGCTGATCCTGGCGCGGGGAGAGTCGTACCAGGCGGCGGTCGAACTAGTGACACGCGGGGTTGCGACAGTCGTGAAGAGGATCCAAGAGTTGGGACTAGAGGTGGCATTGCACAAGTCCGAGGCCATGTGCTTCCACGGCCCTCGGAATGCGCCACCATCGGGTTCCCAACTAACGGTAGGAAGAGTTCACATCGGCGTCGAGTCGACGATGAAGTACCTTGGACTTGTCCTCGACAGCCGATGGAATTTCGAGGAGCATTTCCGACGTCTGGCTCCCAAATTGGATCGTACTGGGGCTGCCCTCAAGCGGCTCCTGCCCAACCTAGGGGGTCCAGACGCCTCCTGCCGGAGGCTCTATGCAGGAATCGTTCGGTCCATGGCCCTTTATGGGGCGCCGGTATGGGCGCCGTCACTTCGAAAGCGACCGGCGGCCAAGCTGAACGCAAGCCAGTGGGTCATGGCCATCCGGATGGTGCGGGGATACCGCACGATTTCCCGCGAAGCAGCGTGCCTCCTTGCTAGCCAACCACCGTGGGAATTGCAGGCAAAAGACCTTGCACGCATGCATGATCTGCGCATGGAGATGCAACGCCGGGGCGAAACTCCGCTGCCGCGCCAAGTAGCGGCATGGCGGAAAAACTTCCGGCGGGATCTCATGGTGGAATGGCGACGGCGACTGTCGCAACCCAGTGCTGGGCACGCCTTAATTATGGCGATAAGTCCCCTCTTTGAGGAGTGGCTGGAAAGACCTCACGGCGTCCTTACTTACCGCATGACGCAGGTCCTCACCGGGCATGGTAAGTTCGGGAGGTTCCTGTACCGGATCCGTGCAGAAGAGACGCCCGGGTGCCACTATTGTGTGGACCGCCCGGAGGACACGGTGGAGCACACGGTAGAGGTGTGCCCCGCTTGGGTAGAGCACCGCCGTGTCCTCGTGAGGGCGATCGGCGGCAGCGATCTCTCGCGCCGGGCCTTGGTACAGGCCATGGTCCGGAGCGAGGAGGAGTGGCAGGCGGTCGCCTCCTTCTGCGAAGCAGTAATGCTAGCAAAGGAGGCGGCCGATCGCGTGAGGCAACGGCGACGGTCCTCACGCCCCAACCGCCGCCGGGATTCCGATCCCGATTTCCGGCCACCGTAGGCGCGGGCTTGCGGACGGCGAGCAATGGGTGGCTCGCCGTCCGATCGTCCGGTAGCCATCCGGACCGAGCCCAAGTCGTCGACGGCGCGTAGTGTTCCACGCCCGCCTCAAGGAGATGTCAGCAACCATAGGGGCCCAACAGGGTCGAAGCCTACTGGGGCCATGGGTGATGCGAAAGTGACCCCCGGGGCCCTGGAAAAATAAAAATGGCAAAGAAGGAACAGGAGTGGGTTTTTAGTCAGTAAAAGTCTGACACTATCTCTCGCTCCGCCCAAGAGCGGGGGTTGTCATTAGATGATTTTCCCAACCGAAAAAAAAAAAAAAATACCAATGGACTATTAATATTTACTTAATAATTGTAACAGTGTAAAAATATAATAACTAAAATACTGTAACATTGTATAAATTACTGAATCAACCGTATTTAAAAAATACTGGATACTAACAATAATTACAAAAAAAAAACAAAAAATAATAAAAGAAAAACCTACAGTATTTAAAACTAACTAAAAATAATTAAAATATAATTGACTACTCATAATTCATTCAAATAAACTAGTTTAACCTATATTTATTTTCTACTATTTGCCAATAAGAACTTTAATACAAACGACTGTATTTTTCCTCCACAATCTGTAATTTCGCCTGAAACCTGCCTACTATACTGTCAATTTGTATCCCATTGTGTGCAAGAGGAAAGTAATTTCCGGTCAAGTAGGCTTGTATTACATGCAATAATATCCGACCGCCTTTGTAACGGACTTAATCTATTCGGTCCTTTACGATTCACCGGAATGGATTATGTAAGGACCTTTTTAGGGTTCTGTACCTCAAAAGAAAAACGCGGAACCCTTATAAGATCACTTTTTTGCCCGTCTGTCTGTCTATCTGTCAAGACCGTTTACCATGTACTCAAGTCTGCGGTCCTATGAAGCTGTGAAAAAATCAAACTTCTAAATTAACGAATAAAAAAGATACGGCCGTTTATATCGCGACAAAGGTATATATCAATACTCTCAAAGGAATCAAAATTCATAGGGTCCCGTTGACCTAGAATCCTGAAATTTGGTATAGAGCTAAGTTTAATAGCACAGGTACAGTAATAAATCTGAAAACAGTAAATTTGTTGTTGCCTACGTCACAAAAAAAATATTTTTTTTTGCAGTTCGGAAAAATCTTCAAGATTCCATTCGTGATTACGGAACCCTCAGTGCGCGAGTCCGACTCGCACTTGCTCAGTTTTTTTAATATTGATAGGCTCGTGCTTGACCACTATCTCATCGTTAAGCTAGCTATCATGTATTCGACGATGAAGCACGCTTCATGATCATCATCATTTCAGCCGAAAGACGTTCACTGTTGTACATAGTTGAGTTTTAGTCAGTAAAAGTCTGACATGCCTCTCGCGCAACCGAGGGCGATAATCATTTCCAATTTCCCACAAAAATAAAAAGGTTATTGTTATTTCTGTAAGATAAATATGAAAACTAACCCAGTTTTCATATACATATATTATTATTTATCTCTCTCTCTCTATTCACCATTTCAAAATCCATGAGCTCCAGGCCTCAACAATATTCACAAGAAAACAATATCTGATCGAAAAAATTGTCGGCAAAGAGAGAAACAACATTATATTCGGCAAAATTACAAATAAATAACATATTCTCATCGGTACTAAATCAAGCGAACCAATCGTTCGTGAAACTCTAGTCCCTGAGGTATATTATTAACACAACGTAGAAATAATAAATGTAGTCTATAGTTTGTTACAATCAATGTGTTTTGATTGTGTTGTTTTATTTGAAGTTGTGGCCTGATAGCCTAGTGGTTAGCGGCCCTGACAGCTATGCTGGAGGTCGTGGGTTCGATTCCCGCCCAGGAAAAATATTTGTGTGATGTGCACGATCATTTGTTTTGTTTCTAGGTGTAATTTATCTATAATATGTATGAATTTAGAAGTATATACGTATGTTTATCAGTTGTCTAGTACTCATAACACAAGCTTTGCTTAGCTTGGGACTAGACAGTGATGAGTGTCAGTAAAAAAAAATATCAGCATCTTATAATAATAATAGAAAATCATCCCAAGTAAACATACTCCCGGTATTAATAGTAGATTATGTGATAAGGAGATAAAGCAGTGTCTTCAAGTTGCAGGCGGCATGTTGGATTCCGAATTGACGAAACAAAGTTTTAATCCCGAACGTAGTGAGGAATTTATGAAATCAACTGCCGAGTACTGCCTACGTTGTGTAAATAATATACCTATATTATAACAACAAGGTAGAAAAATAATAAATGTGGGCTATAGTTTGTTACAATTAATGGATTTTGATTGTGTTGTTTTATTTGAAGGTATGTTGTTTACCCGAGTTGAGCGACGGTGCGTTCTATTCTACGTTTGCCTTTAAAAGATGTCAGTAAAACTGAGGTGGCCTAGTAGAGAGAATGCGTGCTAGAGCTACGGTTATGTTCAAGAGTATCGTGATCATGGAACTGGGTTTGAGTCAGTAAAAGTCTAATACGTCAATAGAATTTTGCTCCACCCTAGAGCGGGAGAAGTCATTTGATGATATAGATAAGTATAAGTAAGGTCAAAATAAAGAAAAGCCATATTTTTGGCCATTAAAAAAGAAAAAACCTAGAGATTTAGAACCGTTTTTTTTTTAAATCCAAACATACGTCGTTTTATATCAAGACAACACGGTTGAATCTGGCAAAGATGACGGGACGAGTTTAGAACCTGCTGGTAGGACTGGTCCACACTGATGCAAAAAATATATTTGAAAGGAAGAAAGAGAGGACTTTTTTAACCGACTTCAAAAAGGAGGAGGTTATATGTTCGGTTGAATGTATGTTTTTTTTTTATGTCTGTTCACCGATTTCTCGGTCAATTGTGGACCAATTTTGAAATATTTTTTTTCGATTGAAAGGTTATGCTTCCGAGTTGATCCCATAGAAATATTATTATGATCTGATTATGATCTTCGAAGATATGGAACAGAACTCCTCATAGGATCACAGCAGAACCGTCGTAACAAGTAAAATTGCTTCGTTTATACGTGTAGTCGATGACTGACTGAAAGTAGACGGGGAATATATCGAACTGATCTGATGATGAAGCCTGAAGTTAGGCACCGGAACTCTGTAATAAATTAATGTAATCTAAACATGTTTGGGATTAGAATTGTAATGAGATGCACTCTGGCTATAAGGTATTTAAGTTTGGCTGAGGGGTACTTTTTAGTGGTGGTACCATAACTAAAAAGTGTAAAATGAAAAACTTTTTACAAAAAAAAAAAAAATACAACCGCCTTCAAAGTGAAAAAAAAATACAGAAAAGTACAAAATAACTTTAATTTCGGAAGTCGGTGTTAAATAACGAAGAGACAAAACTATAATAGAAACACCGACTTCCGAAATTAAAGTTATTTTGTACTTTTCTGTATTTTTTTTTCACTTTGATGTCGGTTGTATTTTTTTTTTGTAAAAAGTTTTTTATATTTATTTCAAATTTTATGCACTAATAACACTGTACAAAGACTTTTTCCTACAGTGAGACAGACTAAAATAAATAGCTACTGTACTGTCTAAATGATACTGTAAAAGTATATCGTACCAGTGTATTTTTATTTCGTTTTTAAGAAATAGAAGCTAGGTCAATTTCGGTTATATAGATAGAAATTAAAAACATTTATCTATACTTCTATACTAATATCATAAAGAGGAAAGCTTTGTATTTTTGTTTGTAAAGAATAAACAGAAAACCTACTGAAATCGATACCGATTTTAAAATATCTTTCAGTATTTTTTTTTTTTTAACGTGTGAAAATCATCTAATGACAAATCGCGTTCTTGGGTGGAGCGAGAGATAGTGTCAGACTTTTACTGACTAAAAACTCACTCTAGTTCCCTCTTTGCCTTCATCCCGGACTTCGGCTTCGCTTTCACACTACCTGTGGCCCCAGTAGGCTTCGACCCTGCCGTACCGTAACCGTAGGGGCCCCCTACGGTTTTGCTGACATCTCCTTGAGGCGCACGTGGGACACTACACGCCGTCAACAACTTGAGCTCGGTCCGGACAGTTACCGGACGATCGAACGAAATTCTTTCAGTACTAGAAAGATATTTTATCGCTGAGTTACATAGGCTATATTTTATAATAAAACATTAGGGTTATTTGTTGTGTTTGTATTTGTCAGAACAAGGTTAGTTTGAAAAAAAAATTGAACCCCAGTGGAGCAGGGGCGGGTAGCTATTTTAAAATAAATCGTTTACAGGCATTTTTGAATTTTCAAAGAGTCGGTTGGCCAGAAAAATGAAGCTAATTGCAAGAAACGTCATGGACACTCTTTTAAGTCATGTTATGAGTTACAAATATCCTGGTTACATATTTCTATCTATTATGTGAGCACAATGTGAATAAATAGCTAATATCCCAAGAACTGGACGAAACAGGTTAAATCTATGAACAAAGGATTCAGCAAACTAAAGTCTATTAGAAACACATGATAACCTCCTTGCTACTGGCGATAAGTCCCCACGTTGAGGAGTGGCCGGATAGGCGTCACGGTGTCCGTACCTTCCGCATGACGCAGGTGTTCACCAGACATGATGAGTTAGAGAAGTCCCTGCATCTGATTCGTGTGCCACCATTGTGTAGACCATTGGAGGAAATGGTGGAGCTTACGTTTGAGGTGTGCCCCGCTTGGACGGAGTATAACTTTGTCCTTGTGGAGGTGATCGGCAGCACGAAGGCAAAGAAGGAACATAGGATAGGGTTTTAGTCAGTAAAAAGTCTAACACACCCCCCCGGACCCCCCTAAACCGGGAAAAGTCATTGGATGATTTAACACCTAAAAAATAAATCCTTCTTGATACAAATAAATAAAGTCCAGTATTATTATTAAATGCCGAATAAGCTCTACTTGGATATAAAAATGTTTCGTTATCCGATGAAACTCGAGTCAGCAATTGAATGTATAAAAATATTTGCTTTTATTGTTGATTTGTCGAATAAAACCTTCACGGTAAAATCATTTTGATTAATAGTCAACTCCATTTTTATTTGTTTTGCTTTTATTTTAAATTATAAATGACTAGCTTCTGACTGTGGCTTGACCTGCATGAAAGTAAGTTTCTCCATACAAAATTTGGCCTCATTTCATCCCTTTAGGGTTTGAATTTTGAAAAATCTTCTCTTAGTGCTCGTGTCACAAAAGTTTTCTTTTGTGACACGAGCACCTTGTGTGCTTTTCACGTACCTAGTCTCGGTAGTTCCGGCTGTGCGTTGATATGTCAGTCAGTCAGTTTCTCCTTTTATATGTATAGTGTGTAGATATAGTTTTGTTCGCGTCTGAATCTGTTTTAGTTATTGTTGTATTCGTTGTATTAACAGACTAGTTTTCAAATTGTTTTCTTAAATCTTATTAAAAAACGTAAGTGAGATCATATTTTTAGTAGCTAAAGGTATTTAGCCCTGATCAATATTACTAAATGCTTGATCTTTTGTGTCGAAACGAGTAAAAAAAAATCAGACTTCCTAACAACTATCAAATACACATTTCTTTCTTTTCTTTTAAAGACGTCGCTCCACACTAAACATTGCTCCTTCAAAAATTATGGAGGTACAGTAGATCACAGCTTCGAACAATCACGGAGTCGGAGTCTTTACGGGGCACTATGCCACCAACAAACAGCTCCACATCATGGGACTAGCAAGCGACCCGACTTGCAGAATCTGTGGAGATGCAGAAGAGCCGAAATTGAGGGCAGATGACAACGTTACCTAATGAAGCTCAAAATGGTTGACTATCGGCATGTTTACAACTCAGAAAAATGGAACCGGATGGAATTGGCTCGATTTAGCGGAAAAAATACACCCCTGGATTATAGCTGCATAGAAGTTGACCAAATCGGCATTATAAATAATTATTCCTAATTTCTAATAGCGCAGTTCCTATTCTAAAATGAAAAAAAAAAAAAACTATTTTCGATTAAACTCGTAACAAATCGTAAATTCAAAATGGTAGATATCCAAAGCAAAATTGTTAAAGCGGAAATGTGCGGAAGTGACGAATGCATTCAAAATGTAGATACGAGTAGATTATTTGAAATTGGAATGGAACTGTTGTGAATTTAAATATTTCAACGGCTTTCCATTTTATTCGAATTTTAAACCAATCTGTCGAATAAATAGCCCTGAACTTAATTGATGAACTGTTAGTTTATTAAATTTCTGCTAAGAGGTAAGTGAGGAGAAATTGCTATTTGTAATTGTTTTATTTTTAACATAAAAAGACTTTACTGAAGTTAAGGAGCCCTTGGCTAATAATCAAGAACCACATGGGTTGATCTCAAAGATCAACCCGTGTGGTTCTTGTTGAGCAACCCACGCTCATGGATGGGTGACCATGCATTATATACCGAGATACCTTCGTGCTTCAGAAAATACATGCTTCCAAAAGCAGACCCTTGGCCCCAGTAGGCTTCGACCCTACGGGACCCCTACGGTTGCTGACGCCGTTGAAGACTTGGGCTCGGTCCAGACGGTTACCGGACGGTCGGACGGCGAGCTACCCATTGCTCCCCGTCCGTAAGCCCGCGCCTACGGTGGCCGGAAATCGGCATCGGGGGAATTCATCAACTCCAACACCGGAGTTCGCCGTTGTGACTAAAACCCAACCAATATAAATAATAATAAATCATATATTTTCAGGCATAAATACCTTACAGACTAGCATATTATATAAAATAAATTAAATACAATTTATTGTTAATAAATAAAACTTCTGACTATGTCAGTAACACTTCACACTGCACTTGTTCACTTTGTGCTGTTTTGTGGCACTTGTCCGCGCGTAAATGGGTACTCATACATGAGTCACATACCTACTACCCATGTAATTTCAAGTGCTTATCTTTTCTTTTTGGTGGTAAATTCAATGAATATCAGACTTTTACTGACTAAAACCAACCTGTGTGTTCCTCCAGGTGTTCCATGCGTTCAGAACTGCGGCTTTTTTTTTAATAATCCTGCGGCCCTGGCAGGCATTGGCCCTAGCGGGGCCCGTCAATTTTACTGACAGCCAGCTGTTTGAGTTGCGTGTGGAACACTACGCGCCCTGATCCAATCCATCCACCATTACTTTGCCTCCCTGGAAAATAGGTTCTCTATACAAACTTTGTACCCTCGTTTCATCCCTTTAGGGGGTGAGTTCTTTCGAGAAAATCGTTTCTTAATCTTTGTGTGCATTGTAAAAGGGACCTGTTTGCATTTCAGCATTCTAATTGTAAGGTTTAAGCTGGGCGTTGATGAGTCATTGAATGAATGAGGACTTTGCCTTTATTATTATTATTTATCGTTTATTTCAGGCATTAATTAATCAAAAGTAACATTATAGAATTAAATAAATTGTTACACCATAATAAATGAATAAAATTAAATACATTAGATTATATAACTTATTGAATTACATTAATAAATAAATCAATAAAATTAACAACGCCTAAGCAGATACACACCATGGAACACTTCAGATACTATCCTATTCTTACACCGGGTCAGTCGAGTCAGGAAAGATACCTTGAGTCTTCTCAAGAGCCAGCGAAAATCAGTAACTCTGTTCTCAACAAACATGCCAGTCGTACTACACCGCCAGGGCGAGCACACGGTAGAGGTGTGCCCCGCTTGGGCAGAGCAACGCCGTGTTCTCGTGGGGGCGATTGGCGGCAGCGATCTCTCGCGCCGGGCCTTGGTACAGGCCATGGTCCGGAGTGAGGAGGAGTGGCAGGCGGTCGCCTCCTTCTGCGAAGCAGTAATGCTAGCAAAGGAGGCGGCCGATCGCGTGAGGCAACGGTCCTCACGCCCCAATCGCCGCCGGGATTCCGATCCCGATTTCCGGCCATCGTAGGCGCAGGCTTGCGGACGGCGAGCAATGGGTGGCTCGCCGTCCGACCGTCCGGTAACCGTCCAGACCGAGCCCAAGTCGTCGACGGCGCGTGCTGTTCCACGCGTGCCTCAAGGAGATGTCAGCAACTGTAGGGGCCGAGCAGGGTCGAAGCCTACTGGGGCCAAGGGTCTGATTCTGAAAGAAAGACTCGGCCCTGGTACGAAAGGCAACGAAGGAACAGGAGTGGGTTTTTAGTCAGTAAAAGTCTGACACTATCTCCCGCCCCGCCCAAGGGCGGGGGATGTCATAAGATGATTTTCCCACCGAAACGACGTTATTATATTGTACACGAAGAGTGTTACACACTCCTTGTGTACCTGCACCCTTTAATATATACAGAAGTCACTTATGATTTTATATGACGAAATTTCAGGCGTAACAAACTAGTTTCCGGTTACGGGTTTCTCCTCAAAGTCATAAGATTAGAAAGGGATTACATAAGATTATAGGAACCCACAAATATAATATGTTGAGATCGTTTTGTGTGCAGATTGGAACATTTTAGGGTCGACTGTATAATCCATTTGGTAAATATCTACCAGTTCTTGATTGCTTCTATGATGAATTGTAGGACCATTAAGTAGTCGTTAGTTAGTTATTTATTTATTAAAACTTCATGCAACACAAATGTACAAAGGTGGACTTAATGCCTTAGGCATTCTCTACCAGTCAACCTAGGTGAAGAGAAAATATGGCAGGTGCATAAAAATATAAAAGATTATTAAGAAAATAAGGGTTCAAAAGTATGTATATGTACAAAATAAACATATTATATAATTTAATGTAATATATATTTATATGAAGTAAACAATGGGTTATTGTTATTATCGTTATATGTGTGCTGAAGTTGTCATGGATGAGGAGATATGAAGAGAATAGGTTATATCGGATTCCTTACGGTTAACTCCTCAAAATCTGCAACGTAAATTCACGCGCATTCCTGAGTAGACATTCACAAAGTCTTTTACAAATACGTCAGAGTCGATATCTGATTATAATCAAATTAATATAGACGAAAAGCAGTGTTATACATAGAAAAAAAAATACATGCTATAGGGAATATTATTGCGTGGATTTTAAGGCAATAATTCGACCAAGTTCAATTAGTGCGCCTCACCATCAACGATTGCATTACTACTTACCATCAGGTGGGATCGCAGTCAAGCACTAGATTAGATTAGCATATCATAGTATAGCATAATCAGACTTTTAATGTTCCCACTGCTGGGACTTAGGCCTCCTCTCTCTAGGAGAGGGAATGGGCCGTAATCCACAACGCGGGCCTACTGCTGATTGGTGTATGTTACATGTCTTCGAATTTTTGGTTCTAGGACATGCCGGTTTCCTCACGATGTTTTCCTTCGCCGTTTTGAGAGCAGTGGTGATGAAATAACTTACGCAAAGTAATGCGCCTGGCTGGGTTTTAACCCGTGACCTACAACTCGTAAGTCGGGGCCGTTACCACTCGGCCACCACTGCACTCAATTCCCTTGACAGTGTCGAAATACACGATTTTTTTGCGACGTAAATGGCCGTATCTTTTTGTTTTTATTAACTCAGAAGTTTGATTTTCTCACAGCTTTTAGGGACCGCAGACCGATAATTTCAACTTGATACCTCCATGCGTTCCCGAGATAAAGGGTATTGAAAGACAGACAGACTGACAGACAGACAACAAAGTGATCCTACGAACCGAAAAAGGAGGAGGTACTCAATTCTTTGGCATTTATAGTACCATTTGAAAAAGGAGTACGCCGAATTTATATAAAAAAATTGTTATCATGAAAGGTACTAACACAATCGTATGTACTCGACCAACGTGGCCTTTATACAGTACAAATTACCCTTTTAGGTATACGAAAAGACATTCCCTGTATTATAACCGCTAAAAGGGTCATAACTGTAATGTTTGTAGCCATTATACGAGATTTAATTATCATGGTATACATATTGTTTTAAACGTTCTGCTGTTAAAAGGATACGGTAATCTATCTTGATTTTCCATTAGGAAAGTTTCATGAGAATGTCACGAGTTTTTTCATGTGAATGTACCTATGTCGTATGTCATGATTTCTTTATAGGTATTAATTGATTGATGATGTTTCTATAGTTTGGTAGCATAGCCTGTATATTTTTATGCATCAATCATTCAATTCAGATACCGTGCGTATTCTGTCGAACGGTTACTTTTTTGGGTTCTATGCCCGGGGGCTGCCAATCTATTAGCATAGCATAGCATAGCATAGTCGGCCTTATAATGTTCCCACTGCTGGGACTCAGGCCTCCTCTCTGGGAGAGGGGATGGGCCGTAATCCACCACGCGGGCCCAGTGCGGTTTGGTGGATGCCACATGTCTTCAAATTTTTGGTTCTAGGACATGCCAACCTATTATTAGGTACTAAACTTCTGCTGTCTGTCCGTTCCGTCTGTCAGTGATCTGTATCTCATAAACCGTAAGAGGTAGAGAGTTGAAAATTTTTAAAGCAATTAATAATAAAATATAATATAAAGATACAAGAGACGTATTTTGTTGCGCTTGTTTGGGCGATTTCAATATTGTTGTACCTTACGTTATCCTTATCTTATTATGGGGCTGGCCCTAGGCTTGAGCACTTCGACCCTTCTGGATCTTTTGTGCTATGCCCATCCTGTCTACTCAACCCCTAGCCCTCCGTGCACCTCCAGTATGGCCTTGATGGGGCTGAGCCTATAGTCTTACAGCATAAGTTATTATAGTATAGGATTGTAGTACCTACAGAGACTACAGACCCCTTTGCGTTTTGACAATTTGATTATGAAAATATTGAAATGATAGTGAAAATATCTTACGTAGGTGGAGAACTAATTAGATTGGGTGAAAACAATAAAGAAAGTCATTTTCTATAATCTAACCTTATTTTTACCCTCATCCTTTGTCTCAAATGCACAGATCCTATGGAGTAAGTAGAAGGAGTTAGAAGCTATAAATGAATTCTCAAAAAAGGCACAATACAGTAAATATTTAGCATCATATCACACTAATACTACAAAGGCATTTAGAGGTATGCGGATCAGGGAGCCTTACATACCTCCGTTGAAAAGGGTTGTTCCACCAGACGGATGTTAATGTCTGATCCGGGCAGCTGTCCAATAAATAATTTCGAGCTGTTGTATATGTCTAAATCGCGCAGAGAAATCTAAGTAGCACCATAGATAAGCACAAGCAAAAGTTCATAATTATGTATCATAACACATGCCTATGTCTTAGAATAGTACCTGTAACGGCCCGGTCATGACCTTGCCCCAGTGAGCGGTAGCTAAGCGCGGGGCGGCGAGAGGTAAGATAAAAAGTATGAAAATGTTTGAAACACGCCACGAGACGCCGCACATAGTACCCCGCGTCCACATACCGATGCCGCACCGCTCGCCGCGCCGCTCGGCGCTAAGACCGAAGTCGTGACCAGACCGTAATACTCTAAATCATGGAAATACGTTTCTTTTCGTTACTGTAATGCAGACAAAGACGCTGGCAAAAGATGTAAAGCATATCGGCATCACCATAATTTCAGCCGAAAAACGTCCACATCTGGACATAGGCCTCCCCCAAGAGTCACCACAACTTCAAATAAAACTACACAATTAAAACAGATTGATTGTAACAAACTATAGACTACATTTATTATTTCTACGTTGTGTTAATAATATACCTCAGGGACTAGAGTTTCACGAACGATTGGTTCGCTTGATTTAGTACCGATAAGAATATGTTATTTATTTGTAATTTTGCCGAATATAATAGTTTTTTTCTCTATGCGGATATTTCTAAGCATAATCAGCCTTTTAATGTTCCCACGGCTGGGACTCAGGCCTCAACTTTCTAGGAGAGGGAATGAGCAGACCACCACGCGGGCCCAGTGCGGAGTGGTGAATGTCAGATGTCTTCGAATTTTTGGTTCTAGGACATGCCGGTTTGCTCACGATGTTTTCCTTCACCGTTTTGAGAGCTGTGGTAATGAAATAAATTACACAAAGTAATGCGCCTGGCTAGGTTTGAACCCGTGACCTACTTACTACTCGTAAGTCTTTAGCACTCGGCCATTACTGGTCTGGTCGGTTTCTTTCGATTAGTGTGATAAATTGGCTTGAGAATTCTGGTAGAAAACCAGTTAATACTAAAAACCAAAATATTTATTCCATTAAGCTTTAAAAGTATTTCCAATATTTACTATCAGAAAACTGCTAGCCCACAAGGGACTTAAAATGGTCCCAAAGAATTTGTCTATACATAATTTTATTTAAATCGTTTCAGAATTTCAAGTCAAGAGTGGACAAGTATACATAGATAAGAACAAAAATAATCTTTTTGGGTTTACCGTTAAGAGTAATCGGATTACAGGATTGTACCCAACTCCTTACTTATCTGTTAGACAATCTATTCGGAATAGCGGTCAGTTTTAAAATGCTCTTTGCAAAATTTTCTTGGTTATCTACCGACTTTGCCCGAAGAATCGCAAAAGGACATTGTTTGCGCCATTATATCGTTAACCTAAAGAACAAAAAAAGTGAAAAACAAGGAAGTATGAGTGGTTTTAACACTTTGACAGCGGAGTGTTTAGAGCGCCGCTTGTTACGGTACGCGGGCGATTTTCTGCATAATTGTTAACATCATAGAAAAATAACGGACAGGAGTATATGGATAATTCTTTTTGTGTATATAAAATCCACTATTGTATTTTATGGATAATAAATAAAAACAAATTATATTATTTATGTTAATTTAATTAAAGTAATTATTAGTCTGTATGACTATTTCTTAAATTGAAATAATGACAATTATGTATATATTATCCATAGAATACAATATTAGATTTCATATACACAAAAAGAATTAGGTCTTAGGTCTTTTCAAATGCACTCGCCGACGGCCGACTGAACGGGCGCGGGCGATCGCGAACTGTAGCTCTCGCGTTCTAACTACATACAAACATTGCATATGTGTATGTAGCATATTAACTCAGCTACAAACGCGTACAACGCGGATCACGATAAGTTAATTTTCTAATAAACAGATTCGAAAGAGAAGGCGATCACGTCGATCAGAGCAAAATACGAATGCCGAGCTGAGATCGTGATCCGCTGTGAAATTGTTAAGTTAGCCCCTAAAATACAACCAAAAGTCGTTCTGTATCATATTTATGTTAAAACTAGGTACACTTCAGCACAACGCCATCTAGTCTTAAACTAAGTAGAGTTTGTGACCACTGATAAAAATACTTATATATTAAAAATATGTATATATTTCTGTATACATATATATTATAAATAAATTACACCCAGATACAACATAAAACCCAGAAAAAACACACAGAACAAATGATCGTGCTCGTCACATACACATTTGTCTTGGGTGGAAATCGAACCCACGACCTCTGGCGTAGCAGTCAGAGCCACTAACCAACAGGTTAGTCAAGCAATCAGGTTTATGAAAAAAAAAACAAAAATTTGCCCAGTTGAAAAATCAGATATTAAAATAGCCATAAAATATGAAGGGGTGTACGGAAATCGACCTTAGTAAAACGATTGGCAAATTGATGTGATCGTTATACATTACCGAATCATTTGCGCTAAAGAGATTGGCAGCAAGTGGTACCTACATATTCATTACCGAATTGAAACTCGACGAGCCGACGTTTTCAATCAGTCAAAAAGGGGTTTTCTGATGAAAATGTCAATTTCCACTATGAGGTTATCATTCCAAATGTCTTATAGGGTTAAAGCTACCGCAGACATGCGTGTGACAACCAGTTTTCACAGAAATACATTTTATTATTATTTTTATTTTACCAACGATGATGGCATGGGAGACGAAGGGAGTGGAAATTTGCATGGTAACTACGTTAACACTTCGTTTTCTGATTTTTCTAAAACTTCATTATTAAGGGCTATTTACCTAAATGATTAAGTTAGCGTATGAGGTGAGATAAAGCTATTCTTTTTTGCTGATATAGAGGAGGGAAAAGAGTAAATCCCCTCCGGATTTAAAAATAACCATGACTTTGTTGCTTAAAGATATACGTAATACGTGTGCTGTGTAAACGTAAATAGCACGTTTTCTTCATTTAAAAAAAAGCAGCATTATTTACGTATAGGTATATAATGCTTTCAAAACCTAGTCTCCCACAAAAATATACATAATAAGTTAAAATTAAGTCATAGATTACCTTCAAGCATAATCCAGTGCTACTAAATAATATTTTCTTACTCGCTTATTCCAAATATTGCCAAGCGAGGCTGTATGTTAATTTAGCGTCTGCCTTTAAAAGTAAATTCTAAAATGTGTGGCTTATAAAACATTTTATCAAGGCTAGCAGTCCACGAGAATTTTGCAGTACGAGTTTAGAACTTTTTAATAAAAACTGGCTTTTCAGTGTTTTTGCCTGTTATGACACCCAAAGGAACAAAGGAGGCTGTGTTTTTCGTTGGAAATAATATGGTACCGGTAGTGGCATGTTGGAAGTAAGAGAAAAAACTGGGCAAGTTCGAGTCGGACTTGCGCACTAAGGGAACAAAAGCTCAAATCAAAATCAAATCAAATCACTTTTATTTGTTAACACAGGTACAGAAATACAGATCTTTTATTTGATGAAGAGAGCGCTATGTTATGCCAGGAGGCGTACAAATATGGTGAGCATCCAGCTCGAGATAACAAATCAAAGTTTAAAAAGATTAGATAAAAAAAATATAAAAATTAAATATAAATAATAATAAAAAATAATATATAATTTTTATATATTAGAATAATATATTTTAATATATAAAAATTAGATTGGTATAGATTTTTTTTTGGGACGTAGCAACAAATTCTCTGTTTTCAGATTTAATCCTATACTTGTGCTATAAGACCCAGCTTCGGCCCAAATTTCAGGATTCTGGGTCAACAAGAAATACACTTTAAATTTTGATTCCCTTGAGAGTGTCGGAAATATACCTTTTTTGGGTCATAAATGGCCATATTATCTCTTTTTTAATTAACTTAGAAATTTGATTTTTTCAAAACTTCAAGGGACAACAAACTTGAGTAACTATATAGTTTTAATTTAAACTGGATACCTCCACGTCTTCCAGAGATAAAGGGTCTTGACAGATAGACGGATAAGAAATGAAGCGATCCTATAAGAGTTTCGTTTTTTCCTTTTGAGGTACGGAACCCTAAAAAAATCTTGAAATTTGCAGGGTTTTGGAATAAGTGTAATAAATAACGCTGCATGGCACTTAATCAAAAGTTTTTTTTTAATGATTTAAATTAGTGCTTGACTGCGATCCCCATTAAGAGCTTATTCATTCTAGCCTTGAATAAATCTAAATTATAATCGGACCGGGAAGACCGCAGCAGGAAAATTGTAGATTTTAATGTTTAAAACCCACCTGTGTTCCTTCAGATGCCCTTTGCGAGGGCTAAGATTACTCTTTCGATCATGCTGTTTTAGACTTCTTCTTAGCGTTTCGATGGCATAGTATAAGCATAGCATAATCAGCCTTTTAATGTTCCTACTGCTGGGACTCAGGCCTTCTCTCTAGGAGAGGGAACAGGCCGTAGCCCACGCGGACTGTGCCCGCGTGGGCTACGGCCACTGGTTAGTGGTTGTCACATATCTTTGAATTTCTAGTTCTAGGACATGCTGGTTTCCTCACGATGTTTATCTTTACCGTTTTGAGAACAATGGTTATGAAATAAATTACACATAGTAATGCGTCTGGCTGGGTTTGAATCTACGACCTACAACTCGTAAGTCGGGGCGATAACACATGAACAGCTCTGCTCTTACTGCTTCTTTCTATGCTAATCTATATAAATTATTCGAGTTAGTAAACGTTTGTTACTTCCTCTCACTCCACCCTAGGGTGGGAAAAGCAAGTTATCAAGATACCTGAGATATAAAATTCCTAGCTCAGGTAGAGTCAAATTATTATAATTATCATTATTACCTACACTTTAATCCCTTAATTTATAAATATTTACCTAAACTAATGAATATTAATAATCAATTGAATCATTAAATCGGTTGGATTTTTTTGGCCAAAGAATCAGCATTGCTATTCAATATGGCAACATTGCCAGCATTCTGGGCATTTTTCCCATTGACAGCGCTGTGGATGAATTATTTGATGCCCAATGAGTTATTTTTATACGCGTTTGTACATACTATTTTCAATTTGTTTAAATACCTCTTAAATTATTTATTAGTTAAGTTGTTTATGAGCATTTTAATGTTGAATTAAAAATAAATATTTTTTATTTGTATTTTTTTTATTAGTTGTATTTGTATTTATTAGTTTGTAAATTTAGCAAGTATCTTATATGCAATTTAATTTAATTATACTTCGATCTATTGTAAATATCTACTATTTATTTGTTGTGCACACCCACCACAATGTAGTCGTTTTTAACCCAAAGGTTGACTAGTAGATAATGCCTTGTTGCATTAAGTCTGCCTATGTGTGGTACATAGAATATTGTACATGACGTTTAAGTAAATGAATATAAAAAGTTTACTGTAATTCATTGAACTGTAATTGCTCCGCTGCGCTGATCGGTAACTAGAAACGTTGAAGTAAGGGGTACAAATGTAATGTTGAACGTCGCATCGCCGGCGACCTACACATACGTCAATATTGATTGTAAACATCGAGCAGTGAGCAGGCGGTGTTATCCGCCTATATGTGTTGTTATCTACGTAACTACTGTTTATTATTTGAGGGGAATATAGGGGATGATAGGATGGGCGAACACGTAGAAGCAGATAAGTTGATATAAATATTGAACTGTTTTCAATATTATATTTTATCATATGTTCCGTCTGTTGTTAAAATAAAAACAGTATTTTTCCCATCGTCGCTTTCCACTAGGTGAGATAGCGGTCAAGCGTGAACCTATAAACAATAAAAAAAATATATTCCCAAAAATTACAATTTAAAATATAGAAACGGCATACTTTTTAACCGACTTCAAAAAACGGAGGAGGTTATCAATTCGGTTGTATTTTTGTATAATTATTATTTATGTTTGTTACCTCAGAACTTCATCATTTATGGACCGATTTGCAAATATATTTTTTTTCTTAAAGGATATGCTTTCAGATTGGTCCAATTTTTTAATCTAGTTCTGATGATGGGATCCATGAGGTATCGAGGGAACTCCTCAAATATTATAGGCAACCATATAGTGATTTTAGTATTTTCGTCGAGAACTTAAGCATTTACAGTCAAAAAGTAACATTTGATGAAGTGGAACTGATGAAAAAGACCAGAAATGATCAACGGAACTTCATACTCACATAGATATCACAATGAAGATAGTAAAGCGATTATGACAATACAAATAAATGAATGGTTCTGAATAGTTATGTTGAAAATGGTATCATCAAAGTGATCTGATGATGATAATGGAGCCGGAAGGTAGGCACAGGAACTCCGTAATTAATCAGTGTATCCTAGCCGTGTTTGGGCTTATTAGAATTGTCATGAGATGCACGTTGGCTATAAGGTACTATCGAACTAATTTGATGATGGAGCTGGAAGATGAAAGGTAGACACAGGAGCTTCATAATAAAACAATGTAACCTAGCAGTCTTTGGGTTAAATGGAATTGTCATGAGAAAAAAGCACTCTGTTTATAAGTATATTGCAAGTAAAAAGTGTTAAATAAAAACTTTTTACAAAAAATAGTAATTACCGACTTCACAAAAAAAAACACTAAATGGGTCAAAATAAATTTAATTTCGGAAGTCGGTGTTAAATAAGAAACAAACAATATCGAGACACCATATTAAAAAAAAATCTCACCTTACTAAAATCTTTCGATTGAGATACATTTCAAATCTGTTGGTGTTACTTTGTGCCAAAAAATAATAAAACTAGAATATGATTTTCTCGTTATATTCCGTACTTTTGAAATATGTCGCCGTACTAAAAATTCTCACCTTACTGAGATCTTTCGATTGAAATACATCTGAAATCTATCGAATCGGTCGATGTAAGAGTTGTGGGGACGCCGATGTTTTAATGCATCGTCCTTTTAACTCATAGATGACTTTTCTTCTCTGGGCGGCTACAGGACCACATTTCAGTACCAAATTTATTAAACCAAAACGCAGAGTTTGTTTGTTAAAAGAGAGTCGTAGGTATACGTCCTTGATATTGCTTGCCTTTTGAAATACATGGTTTCCACGTTGAAGCTCCTATTATGAAAAACACTTTTCCTTTTTCGTTTCATGGTTATAAACACAACCTATTATATACGTATACTTCTTTTCAACCCCTTTAAGGAATACCTACATGTTTTTTTTTCGAAGTAACCAGGGTTGACCTTTTCTTTTGTATGTTTCTTTACTTATAAAATAAAATGCCTCTACAACAATTTATTTTTTACATTTCTTCACAACCTGTTCGCTGTGAGCTTTAGACACATTTTTGAGGTTAGTGGAAAAGTTCGCCTTCAAAGTAATGTTTGCTAAACGATGTTTATGCCAATTTTGTAAAAACTTCGTAAATTTACTAAGTCATTGAAATATAATCCTAACGCTTGAGGATAATCATGTGTACTGTTTTTTTTATTTTTTTGAGATCGGATATCATGAAATCGCTTGGGGTTTCATGAGTTAATTCATGAAACCCCAAGCGAACGCCGGCGGCTCTCTCATTGTCTTTCTATCTCTAATAACGGTATTCGAAAGGTACTAGGTTCCAGAGTACTGGGTGGAACGAGAAGGCGTGTCAGACTTTCACTGACTAACACCCACCTGTATACCTTGAGTTGCTCTTTGCATTCCAGGGCCGAGATTATTCTTTCCAACATGCTCTTAGCCCGCGCATGATATAACATACAACCGTAAAGCAGAACGAACTGTTGCAAACCTCTCAAACCTATAATATACTAGCGGCTGCCAGCTGCTTCGCCCGCGTGGTAGTAGAAAATTATTTCAAGGGATTTACTCCCGGGATAAAAGTAACCTATGTGCTATTACAGGATTCATCGAAATCCGTTCAGTCGTTCGAGCGTGAAGAAGTAACAAACATGCACACACACTCACAAATTTTCACCTTTAGTTTGTTTTTTTTTTTATACCAATCACAGTGTAGTCTTTTAACCCAAAAGGTTGAATTAATCTACCATTCTTATCTTTCATTCATTCAATATCTTGTTGCATTAAGTTCACCTATGTACCACCACTGAAGTTACAGTTTCACTAAATAAATATTGACTGCAAACACTGCGCAATAAGCAGGCCGCGTTATCCACACGTCTACTATTTATTATTTGAGGGGAATATACGGGGCATTAGGGTCGCCGAACACGGACCACACGCGACAGCTGACAGACAGAAGATAGAAGCGGCCGACGATAAACAGTGTGTGGGTGCAGCGAGTTCATATAAAATGTATAAAAACTACCACACATGTCGGCGTCGGTGTTTGGTCGTCCGTGTACAGTGACCCCAGGTGAACGATCCCTGCATGACAGTTTGTAACGTGCGGCATTTTTTCAAAAGTCTATGTATACAATCACAGAAATGTAATAAAAAATAATAAATAAGTCATTTATGCCATTAATAATTTTAAGCTTCCTTTTCAAATATCGCTCGATTGGCCCGCTCTTAGCTTTTAACCAATCAGAGGGCCAAAAGCAGTATATGTTTCGATCACGTAAAACCAACTCGCGCTAGGCACCCTGACATGGACGAGTTATGGTCACTCATTATAATCATCTATCAGTCATGAAATTACAGTGCAAAGGAAAATGCCAGATTTTGTAAGGCGACCGTCCCCACCTTCCAGAAAACAAAAGACAAAACAGCTGATTTGGTTGTTAAAATATACGGAGCTTTTATTTAATTAAGAAAAAAAACCTTTTAGAAATAAATTTTTCTTTGCAAAGACATTTATTATTAGTCATCTATTACAATCTGATCATAAGTTTGTGTTAGTGCATTCAAATCAAAGTGTCTCCGTAACCCCATGTATTATACAACGGATATTATGTGCGCAAAGCTTAGGTTAGGTAGAGTTGAAATAAAAAATCTTTTATCAAACCTAAACGCCATACTTTTGAGCTGTCGTCATAATAAAAAAAACTATTCAACTAGACGCTCGGAATGACACTTGTTTAAAATTTCTTGGCATCCCATCTACAGATGTGTGATCAACAGATGGCACCCATCATCAGCGGTGTGTTGATAATATCCTCAATGCTAACATCCAAACTCCTTGTCCTTGTAACAAGAGAGAAATCATCACAATAATCATACGAAAAATACCAAAATAATCCTCTGTATGTTTCCATAATACTCAGAACCGGAGGTGACACGATAGTTCGGTTTAAGGTAAGAAATAACATCTTCCAGTCGTTGGCTCGATATGTTCGAGTCGAGGTGACGGTTGTACAGAGAGAAAATATTGCTGTACCGTGTGTGGGTGGTTCTGTATGTAGGTCTGAAGGAGTGCCTTTAAATTGATATTTTGTTGAATGAAGGAGGGAATGTATTTGTACGTTGGATAATTTTCAATGTTTTTGAATGATTGAGATGCTTTGTGCTTTTCTGCGGTGTTGATATTCCCACAATATCTAAGCTATACATATTGATACTATTTTTCTTCTTCTTTACTTTGTGTTAGTTACCGTTGTATTGTGTCTCTGTTGGTGCCGTATAAATATCGTTTATTCTATTCTTGATACTTATAAGCATCGAGTTAAAAAGTTACTAATCTACTTTTATATTCTTTGGTACGATTAAATTCAATAAAGAAAATAAAAACAACTGCGAGGCTAAAGTAGAATTGGGTTGGTCACATCTGCCGCATGTAGGATGAGCAATAGCCGAATATTAACACACCGTGGAACCCAAATGCAAGGAAACTACAACGTGGTAGACTCTAGTTCTATTAAAATTACTTATAGCCAGAGTACCTTTTTTTTTTTTTTTTTTTTTTTTTTTAAGGTGGGAAATCATCCAAATGACTTCTCGTGCTCTGGGTGGAGCGCGAGGACGTGTCAGACTTTTACTGACTAAAACCACACCTGTGTCCTTCAATTACCCTTTGCGTACTAGGACTACGGGTTGCCCTTTCAGAAATTCTCCGCGGTCCTAGCTAGCGGGCATCGGCCCCACTGGGCCCCTACGGTTTGCTGACATCTCTTTGAGGAGCGCGAGGATCACTACGCGCTGTTAACGACTGGGCTCGATGCGGTTAATTACCGAACAGCCGGACGGCGAGCTACCCAGTGCTCGACGTCCGCAAGCCCGCGTCTACCGTGGCTGGTAGTCGGGGTCGGAATTACGTCGGCTAGGGCGTGAGGACCTTCGTTCCCTCACGCGTGCAGCCTCCTCCTTCGCTAACATTACTGCTTCGCAGAAGGAGGCGACCGCCTGCCATTCCTCCTCGCTCCGGACCATAGCCTGAACCAAGGCCCGACGTGAAAGGTCGCTGCCGCCAATTGCCTCCACGAGGACACGGCGGTGCTCCGCCCAAGCGGGGCACACCTCCACCGTGTAGCCAGAGTACCTACATCTCATGACAATTTCAATAAGCCCAAACACAGCTAGGATACATTGTCCGGCTCCGTCATCAGAGCAATTTGATTGCTGCTCCGAAACGTGGTCGCTAGGTCTACCACGTTGTAGTTTCCTTACGTCCACTTAAGAGTTGGCAAAATAAGCTGGAATGCGTCACAAAAGACTGACCCAAAATAACAGTAGATCGGGGAAAGTGAGAGGAGAGAAGAAATGATTTTGCCCTGCAGTGGGAGAGTATATGCTGATAATAAAGATTGTATGGTAAATATTTTTCTGCTAATCATCAGTGCGCATGTCATTTCCAATTAAGAATATGCCATCAAAAACATAACTTGTAAAAAAAAAAAACAAAGGCTCGCAACTCTTTTCTTCTACCGTAAAAAGTTATTAGATCCATGTAATACCAAGTCGGTTAATTTGTTCATTTCCTAATAAAACAATCTATCTTAGCAGTTTTTGGGCTTATTGGAATGGTCATAAGATGTAGGTACTCTGGCTATAAGTGGTTTTCATAGTTTAAATACTTTTAGATATCTTACTTTAGAACTAGCACACTATTTAGGTTTAGCTGAGGCGTATCATAGCATAAAAGTGTGAAATATAAAAAAAAGATAAAGACAAAAACACAAGTAAAAAAAGATTGAACTAGTAAAACTCGTTTGTTAGTATATATATACCTGCATCAGTAAGTATTTTAGTACTGTAATGGTACCTGTATCTTCTCACTACTACATATGTGTCGTCGTAACTCGTAGGACGCCACTAAGGGATTATGTCAGATAGACAGACAATAATATCCGTCTGACTGACGCTGGTAATCCCTTAGGCTTGGATCTCACGAAACAGATATATAGTCGTTTTGTCAAAAAAATATCTTTAAAACTGAAGAATTTTTTGTTTGTTTTTTTGGAACGCACTAATCTCAGAAACTGCCTACTGGTACGAATAAGTAATGTCACAAAACAAGGTCGATGGGGTCAAAAGATTCTGGATTCTGAACGACCACGTACCAGAAGATGCAGCGTTGAAAGTCCTCTCACAAGGTGGACCGATGACCTGGTGAGGGTCGCGGAAATTCGATAGATGCGCGATCGAGGCGCATAGGACTGGTTGCTATGGCGATACGGCTGGCCTGAAAAGAGATGGCGATATGATCTAGACGCGTACCACGAGGACTGGTTGGTGATGATGCGGGAAGAGAATGTATGAAAGGACTTGAACAGCTCCGTGGGACAGTAATGAGGAGGCAAAAGAAACTTGGCCTCAGCCCTTTGTACGCCTTTCAAAGGTCTTGGACCCCAAGGTCTTTATAGAAAACCAAAATAAATAATATTATCTACTATTATGTTTTGCTTATTCTAATAACTCAAAAACTTATCCTTCCTTCAGGGTCACGGCGGCTGGAGCGTGACGATGTCCGTTCTTTCACGCGTGCGGCCGTCTTCTTGGCTAGCAATACTGATATGCAGAAGCAGGCGCCTGCTTCTCATTCCCTCTCGTACAGGACCATGGTCTGAACCAGGGTCCGGCGCGAAATATCACCGCCGCCGATCACCTCCAAGAGAACACGGCGGTGTTCCGCCCGAGCGAGGGACACCTCCACCGTATTCTCCACTGTGTCCTTCAGTTGGTGACATCCGGGCTTTTCTTGCACCAGAACGGTGCAGGAACCTCACGAACTTACCATGTCTAGTGAGAACCTGCGTGATGTGAAAAGTGAGGACGCTGTGATGACTCTCCAGTCACCTTAAAAGAGGGAACTTACCGCCATGACTGTGGCGTGTCCAGTTCGACTTATCTTAGAGGCCCTTTATTTTTAATTTAAACACATTAATGGAGTGTGTGTTGTATTTGGTGGATGTAGAACAAAACGTACGGGATAATCAGATAATGGTTTATTAGGCATTAATGTGTTGTTAGCTCAGCGCTAAATAAGGATATTACAAGCCATTCCCATTTACTTTACATACAGATAGAATTGAGCGAATTATTGTATTCTTGCGGTTGTGTAATTGGCCTTGTTCATACGTTGCTAATAATTCTTTAAATACTTCCACCATATCTTTTCCAGCCACTGCAGATATTGTATTATCATTGGATACAAAAAATATCAATAATACGTATGGGTCGCCGCACACGAGCCACCTGCCACAGCCATAAACGCCACCATGACAAGCAAGAAGCGGCCACAAAGGCAGCAAAAGCACGTGACAGCCACTTATGGCTGGTAACTGCTGCTTTTTTTAACCCATATGCGCAGTATCATAATGGACTCTGATGAAGAAGATTTAAATGCGCGAGTGGTGTATGACGGCATTTTGTATCGGCGTTTAGTAGCCCGTGCGGGCCACAAGAAGCGAGCAGCGATGATTTGTAACATATAGCGGCCACTGGCGTCAACCGTGTGCGCCGAATCCATATAAAATGTATGAAAACTATAGGAAATATGATGGTGGCGTCGTTTTGTGGTTGGAGCCGGTGGCCTGTGTGCTGCGACCCTAAATGTATGTATAGAATAGAGTAGTGTACTGTAAGAATTAAGCTGATTGTAAATAGGAAAAGAATCGTTCTGTACTCATATCGTTGTTCGTACTGTATCGTTGTGAACTCGTTTTAAGTAGCTACATCCAATCTTGGAACAAATGGCAATGAATGAATTAGGTGCGACCTATCTTTATTGTTGGCTTGGCAGGCTCCTCAAAAGTACAACTTGGAGTTACAGCGCTGTCGAAGGTACCCACTAGTTACACAACACGGCTATGCAGCATTTGTCCTTGATTGGTAGTTTTTATAGGGCAAATAAAAAAATGCAAGATGGCGTGTGGCAGCGGGAGAGTCAATAGCAACTAAAAAACTTCATAGAGGTGGCGCCACGGGCAATCATGGGTTAGATACAGAACAATATGATTCTTCTAGTTTAAACTAACATCATAAACAAGTTTATTGTGCGTTGGGGAATCTATGTAAGTCTCGATAACGTTATAAAAATTTCTTCACTAATAAAAAAATACACAATAATAGACTTATACACGGTGTTTTTAGCTTATTCAAATAACTCAAAAACTTATCTTTCCTTCAATTCAGCCAAAAACTGTTCACTGATCATTTATATCACCCTTCCAATACATTTGTTCCCAAATGAACAAACGGAAAATTTTCCCTTCTCAAGGGTACAGGGCAAATTGACACGTTTTTCACCCATTCCGGACACTAATAGAAAATTGGGGTAGACCCCACTGTAGGCGGACGAAACGTGGGTTTTTATGGACAATTTCATCACAAAAACTTGTAAGTTGTAGCGTCGAATAACGCGCATACCCTATTTTGTATGAGCATTTGGGCTTTAGTGAAGAAATATTTATTCGTGAATGGGTTATTTTGAGGCTTATGTAATTTAGTTTTGTTGGGCTTCAGCTTTGTTATTGAAAGGAAATGTCTTGTGTTTCAGTTTTATTCAATTTACATAATGTACCAAATATTATAGGGGTAGGCATGACATCCATATTGTAAGTCATTTTGAAGGAAACTTTTACCATTACACTCGGCTCATTTGCCATAACGTTGGGATAAAATCTCGAATTGGGGACGATAACGACAAATATAATATAATAACTGTCAATTTAAAGTTGAAACTTGTAGACGAAAAGTCTTTACTAAGAAAAGGCCAAATGCACCTTAAAGGGCCTATTACACTACGCGTTATTCAGACAGTCTTAGTCTATGTATATCTATGTATCTCATCGTTCTGTTTCATTCCTTTACACGACATTGACGTAAGTTGCTCTTTTTCTTGTGTGACGGTACACAGACTAAGAATGTCTGAATATCGAGTAGTGTGATAGACACTTAAGACGGCCCTTCCCCACTCGTCTATCGTTAACTTGAGCATTGTTCAAAAGCTCGTTGTTTCATCCAACGTAATCCAAAGCAATGTCAGATAAAAAGGACACGTAAAAAAAGAAAGATAAAGCCTGAACATTCTGTTGGTATTCGGTAATTCCGTCATTTACTCAAATATTTTACAAAACTTTTTTTTATTATGCTCTCGTTTCACCACTATGACGCGTATCACCTAGTGGTAAGCGATGATGTAGCCGACGTCCATCGTCGCATGCTTGTTACAGGAAATACGTGTTTTTTTAAAAAACCTTAGAAGTTTCTGGAAAAAAAATTCATTCAGAATTTAGATTAAATGTGCAAGGTTTCTATAGATGATATACGAATACATTTTTAATTTTTGAGTACATTATGAAGAGCTAAAAGTTACACAAAATAGCAGATTCTCAGAAGTCTTTGGATTAGTTTTACACAAAATGTTTTAATTTCAATAGGAACCTAGATAATATCTACAAGACATCTATGTTTCGAAAATATCTAGATTATGCGTGAAAACGTCATAATCAAGTAAAAGCGGTTGTATGGAAATTTAACCCGGGTTGGCCGCTCTTAAAATTAGATTATAAGAAAATTCTAATTTATATCTCCAAATAATATTATCAATTCGTAGAAGTCGCAGAAAAACAAAATGATTCAGACCAGCCAGTTACTTTATGTTTTAAATATGAACTAAAATGACAGGTGACATGCAGGCCGCTTGAGACCCTTTGTGAGTAAAGCCCCGAGGTTGTTACTGGCCATGGTTAAATGTTGTATAGAAAATGTATAAAGATGATTTTATTCTTTGCTGTATTTTTTTTTTATAGTATTCGGAAACGAATGTCTTTTTTTTATTCCCTTGTTGGTTTTTTAGTTTCTACTTTATTTTTATTTCGAGCTTCGCTCAAATCCTCGTGGGCGTCCACCGATGAAAATTTCCACTACTGGGGGATCCAGAATCGTACTGCATTCATGGTAAAAGTTTGTGCGCTGATGTTTGAAACACCGTGTATAAGTCTGTTACTGTGTATTTTTCTATTAGCGGAGAAATTTTCATAATCCTATCAAGACTTTCATAGATTCCCCAACGCACAATAAGTTTGTTTATGATGTTAGTTTAAACTAGAAGAATCATATATTTCTGTACCTAACCCATTCTTATGACGTGTAATATTGTCAGTTTAAGAGTCATGATGTGACATAATTTGTCAATAAATTGGCCAATGACGTGTCAACCGCAAGTTATACGCATAGGGCGTGGCGCCACCTCTATGAAGTTTTTTAGTTGCTATTGACTCTCCTGCCGCCGCTTGCCATCCTGCATTTCGATGCTTCCGGCAACAAATGTCGTAAACGCCATTTTGGTGAAAATGAGTTAAGAATGCAGCCCTACTTAATTTTTGGCGCTGCGTCTATCTAAAAATGTGGAAAAAATATTCGCCTAAAAAAAATACTTTTACACCCAAAATTTTTACTAGTATAATCAAGATTTTTTAGAAAAGAGGGTATGTATAACTCATATTGCTTAGAACCGAATAACCGTGCAGGTCGTATAATACAACGTACAAACAGCTGTCGGTCGTAAAAACATGAATACATAATTAATTGTAATTACACCCCACAATCATTTTTGAAACGTAAGCTCTGCTGAGAAACAATTGACGTAATGTCACTTGGTCTTGGAGAATTGGTTTGAAAATTGAATTATGTTGGTAAAGCAGTTGACTCCAAAACAGCTATATACCGATAAATTACCAATTACCGCAGCTAAATACAAAGATCTGCAACGATTGTGTGATCAGGGGACAATACACAAACGGTTTCATGCCGAATACAAACAGCTTCCTTGTCAGTCTCATAATGTCATTGATACTCTTCCTGAGACTGACGAGGAAGATGAAATTTCTGGTTAATAATCTTCTATCCAATGACAGAAGATTATTAATGAGAAATTTGAAGACCTGATTTTCTATAACTCGTCGTCGTATTATGTTTTGCATCTACTTTTTTATTATTTTGTCGATAACACTTTCCCATTTTCACCAACGACACTAAAAGTTAGGTAGACCATAGTACAGAAGCTTTCCGAACAAACAAGATCTAGAAAGATGAACTACCTAAATTTTTAAGGACGTTGGTGAAAATGGGCATTGTTTATTAAAATTATTAGAGCAGTAAGCTTGGTAGAATGTTTACTTATATTTTTTTGTAATTCATTATCAATACGTTTTAAAAAAATGTCGTGATTATAAAATCTTCTTGAAATCAATGAAACAAAATGATTACTTAACATTTTGAATTATGTCTGACTGGTTAGGTACGCCGTTGGAGGTAGAACACTATAGGCATCTTGTAACAAACGCTTGATTAAATTATACGGGACGATGCCTATAATATACTTACTTAAGTGTATTTTTATACCTTTAGGACCTGCCAGGTCCTAAAGGTATAAAAATTTCGAGCCGCGACACAAACAATGATGATGAATAATGATTGATGTACAAGATCCTCTAATGGAAATTTAAGTGATTGGTTTAGACATTTTTTTACTTTGAATTTGTATTAGTGCCTTGCTTAACCATTATTTTGATTAAACGATGACGGTCAATGAATAAAAAACCTTTTTTAATTATGTCAATTTGTGTTTTATTTTATTGTTTTTATTACAAGTAATGAAAACTCAACTTACAGTCTTAAATTCATTGATTTGCTTCAGATATTTCCATGTTTGTTACATACCATCGCATCAGATCGTGGTGTTTACACTCATTTTTATTTCAGTATATGGTTTTTAAAACCAAACCCAGAACTATTGTATTTAAAAACTGGTGCATACTTCTAACTTCCGTTAGACAAATTGTTCTCCATTGATTTGTTAGTGGTCGTAAATACCAACTTCTTGAATTTTCTGGGGTGTATGTCCAAGCTAACTTTTAAAATAAGGCTTTGACATAAATAGCAATAATATATTATGAAACACCATCGTATTTTACGTATTTCTTGTATAGAACACAATTTTACAACTTTTAAAGTTAAAAAGATATAAGCCAAAAACGAAATTATTTTTTGTTTTTCGTTGATTACCAAAAGTGCTATTTTGGTGTTTACGACCTTTGTTGTCGGAAGCATCGATTTATTATTTGGCCCGTAAAAACTACCAATTAAGGACAAATGGTGCATAGCCGTGTTGTGTAACTAGTGGTTAGCTTCGACAGTGCTGTAACTTCAAGAAGTACTTCTGAGAAGCCTGCCAAGCCAGCAATAAAGGTACGTCGCACCTAATTCATTCATTGCCATTTGCTCCAAGATTGGATGTAGGTACTTAAAACGAGTTCAATACGGAACTATTGTTTTCTTATTTACAATCAGCTTAATTTTGTCAGTACACTACTCTATTCCACACTTACATTTAGGGTCGCCGCACACGGGCCACTGGCCACATCCACAAAACGCCACCATCAACATATTTCATATTGCTTTTCATACATTTTAAATATGGATGTAGCGCGCTTCAGCAGCCTTTGTGGCCGCTTCTAGATTGTCATGGCGGCGTTTGTAGCTGTGGCACGTGGCCCGTGGCCGGCGACCCATACATATTATTGATATTTTTGTATCCACTTGTAATACAATATCAGTAGTGGTTGGAAAAGATATGGTGGATATTTCACAAAAAAAAACATATTTCCATTTTATATCATACAGAATTATTAGCAGCGTATGAACAAGGCCAATTACACAATCGCAAGAATACAATAATTAGCTCAATTCTAGCTGTATGTAAACTAAATGGGAATGGCTTGTAATATCCCCATTTAGCGCTGAGCTGACAACGCATTAATGCCTAATGAACCATTATCTGATTATCCCGTACGTTTTGTTCTACAACCTCCAAATACAACACTGCAATACACACTCTCATTAATGTGTATGTACTAAGATAAGTTGAACTTGACACGCCACAATCATGGCGGTAATTTCCCTCATTTAAGGTGGCTGGAGAGTCATCACAGCGTCCTCACTTTTCGCATAACGCAGGTTCTCACTAGACATGGTAAGTTCGTGAGGTTCTTGCACCGTTCTGACGGAAGAAATGCCTGGATGTCACCACCCAAAGGACACAGTGGGGAATACGGTGGAGGTGTGCCTCGCTCGGGCGGAACACGGCCATGTCCTCGTGGAGGTGATTGGTGGTGGCGACATTTCGCGCCGGACCCTGGTTTAGACAATGCTCTGGAACGAGAGAGAATGTGAAGCAGTTGTCTGCTTCTACAAATTAGTATTGCTAGCCAAGGAGACGGCCGCACGCGTGAAAGAACGGACGTCATCACGCTCCAGCCACTGTGATCCTGACTCTGACTGCCAGCTACGGCAGGCGCGGAATTGCGGACGAAGAGCACGTTACGGCGTTCCGGTGACCGTCCGCACCACGGGTCGGGACCGAATCCAAGTCGCCGACAGCGACGGCGGGTGGTACACGTGCGCTCATTAAGTTGTCAGCAAAACCGGGTCCAGTGGGGCCGACGTCCGTTAGGGTCGCGGGAAATTTCTGAAAAAAAAAAACCGTGATACGCACGTGAAGGAAAACAAATGGGATTTAGTCGGAAGCGAGAGGGAGTACTTACTAAGCTTTTACTCTAAAACCCAGAGTGTCTCCTAGTAAATCTTTAGTTGTCCTTTCCATGAACCATGGTAACTCATTCATAGAAATCTTTTAGCACCTACTGATAATAAAATAATCGAACTTAGGTATTTTTTTATTTCATTTATTTTTTTTAAATCTCATTCAAGACAAAGGTATAAAGGCTGACTTAATACCTCAGGCATTTTCTACCAGTCAACCAAGTGTAGTGAAGACAAAACCAACCAACCAAGATTCAACTTTTTTATTTCACGTAAAAATCTCACACAAAATGAAACAACAATTTTCCCTCTCTTCAAACTACGGAATAGAATTCCGTGCTTCAAACTAAACAAAGGATAGACAAACGACAAAACACAACCAATAAATTCAAAACGCAATGTCTATAAGCGAAAACATCGGGCATGTGCCCGCTGTGGTCGGCCCGTTTTCTGGGCAATTTGGTGGGCAAGCCAGTGACGTCACTGGCGGGATTAGCCGCGGTCGACTGTCCACCGCATTACGCTGTATTGGATAAACGAAACGATGTGTAAGCTTTTAATGTAGTTCCGATGACGTCATAGGATTTGTTCTTCTCGGTTCGTTGTAGTTATGGCTATGACTCGGGTAGTAACTGTTGATAAAGGGACACAGTATTTTAGAGTAAACTAACTGGGGATGGTGTCCTGGGTAGTTAAATCGATGTAAAGAGATGAAATCTATGTACAGCATGTTACTGGAATAGAGCACACCCTTACAGACCCAAATTAGAAAATTAAGTTACAATCATAATTTTAAGCACACAAGTACTTAAATGCAAATAAGAATAGAATAGAATAAACAACACAACTTATATCATCATCATCATCATTTCAGCCGAAAGACGTCCATTGTTGGACATAGGCCTCCCCCAAGCGTCGCAACAACGACCGATCCTGTGCGTCTCGCATCCACCGCACTCCCGCGACTCTCACCAAGTCGTGGGCACATCTTATACATAAACTTAAATCTATGGTGGTATAGGTGTTTTTTTAAGAAATTAGTTAACCTATGTGTAGGCAAGTAACATGGGAATCGATGCACTGCACTGGTAGCGCATCGGTATTGAAATCTACGCACGCACACATAAAAAAATCTAGTTACATCAAGATTTATGAAGAATTTATCCTAATAAATAAGATCCTGAACAGTGGTGGCCGAGTGGTAACGGCCCCGACTTACGAGTTGTAGGTTGCGGGTTCAAACCCAACCATTATTTTGTGTAATTTATTTTATCACCACTGCTCTCAAAACGGTGAAGGAAAACATCATGAGGAAACCGGCATGTCCTAGAACCAAAAATTCGAAGACATTTGACATCCACCAACCCGCACTGGGCCCGCGGCCCGCGTGGTGGATTACGGTCCATTCCCTCTCCTAGAGAAGAGGCTTGAGTCCCAATAGTGGGAAAATTATAAGGCCGACTATGCTATAATAAAATCCTAAATCCTAAAATAATTGAGAATGATTTATTTTAGGATTAAAAGGTTTTTTGTCCTATTTTAAAATAGGTGAAAACGATTCAATAACCAATTCAGAACATACTATTTTCAGGATGTGCGTTTATTATATTATACAAGTACGCTATATAAGCAATCATTACTGACACACACAACTACACATCACACACCATTGAATGGAATGGGCTTAAATTTGTCACAGAGTTAGTTATTATGAAGTAAATATCCTAGCGCGCAGGCGTGTGCTAAGAAAGGATTTTTCAAAATTTACCACCTAACGGGAGGGAAGGATAAAACTGGGTTACAAAGTTTATTTAGAGAAACTTATATTCACGAGGGCAAAGCCACTGACAGCAGCTAGTATAATAAAAATAAAAAATATATTCACCTATTTATATTGTAGTCTAGCCTAATATTTTTATAGCTTAGTTTAAGGGATTGTTCAAATGTTTGTTGCCAGTTATAAACATTTTATTATTGTTTAGATAACAATGTATGATAACACGGTGTGTTTATGTTGGAATTAATTTAAACAAATTGTTGTTTAAATAAATATTAATTTAATAATAATAATGCTAATATAATATTTGTATGTCTGGACTATTCATCATAAAAACTAAATCACACTGTTAATTTGTATAATTATATTTATTAATAAAATAAGAGCATGTTGTATAAATACTTGTCTTTAGATTGATAAATAAAACATTATTTAATTAATAAATCGATTATCCGATGAGGGATGCACACAGATAGGTGTCTTAAAATAAAGGAACAACCTGTATCACTCTCAATACATACCATAGATAAGCGGCTAGCTCGGTCTCTGATGCGATGTTACGCCCGTTCTTCAAAGTCTTCGACGGCGCGTAGTGTTCCACGCGCGCCTCAAGAAGATGTCAGTAAAATCGTAGGAGCCCAGCAGGGTCGAAGCCTACTGGGGCCATGGGTGATGCGAAAGAGAACCCCAGGTCCCTGGAACGAAGACAAAAAAGGAACAGGAGTGCGTTTTAGTCAGTAAAAGTCTGACATGCCCTCTCGCACCACCCAAGGTCAGGAGATGTAATTAGATGATTTCCCATGTAAAAAAAAATCGTGGTCATCGGTCCACCTAGCTGTCATAGTCTGAGTTTTAGAGCGTGAAGGAGTAACACACATACAAACATAAAAACTGTCGCTTTTATTATGTAAGTATAAATAATGTATTTATAATTGGATTCTGGAAAGTCTAGACTAAAATCTACAAGATTAATTACAATCATTATGGAACATATTGATTACAACACAATTAGGTGGGACTTGAAAGTAGAACTAGAATTTAAATACAGTGATTACTTTATTTTTAAGAATATTTGATAAGTATGCATATTTAAAAAAAAAAAACTATCAAGATCTATAAACAGAGGTATGTAAGCAGGCATAGAATTATAGAAAATGTACAAGAAGAAATGACGTACCTAACACGTCATGTCTTCTAGTAAATTTTCCATAAGTCGGGCTAAATGTACCAAAGTTAAGTACACTTGAAAGGAATAAATCTCCTAGCTACTTAAAAAGTTTGTACGTGCTTAATATTTCAGTGGTAGGCATATAATATAAAATTAGAGGCGTTTTGAACTATTACAAATGCGATACAAATCCGAAAGTACCTTTAATATACTTGGTTTCATGCTGATCACGAAAAACAATACAATAAATTTAATCGGCTCAACATATCGACCTCCTGTTACAAAGGCATTCAATTACTCGACACAATTACGGGATTCCTCAAGCTACACACGTATGAATGTGATACCCTTCGGGCCGAATATCTTCTGTAGCATGGTGTGAAGAGATCTTCATCACAGAGTATGGAATAGCTACGTCGTCAGCAGCTAAAGAGAGCAGTGGTGATCTATTTAAGCTTCTCAGCCTTCGTCAGCTTCCATAATAATGGATGAAGGAGAAAAGGAAGACCAAACAAATGTTGGATGGTTTGTGTAAAGGATGATATATTTCTAAAGTCTGATTATTAGAGAAGCATCGAAGCAGAAGACATGATGCATCATCATAATTTCAGCTGGAAGTCTGTTGGTGGTCATAGGAGTCCATCAAGTGTTGTCGTCACAACGACCGATCATGTGCACATCCTTCGAATTCTCGCAACCCACACCAGGCCTTTCACGCTACGATATGCCAACGCTACTCCAGCACCTTTCAGTTATATTGACTTACTGTTCTGCGAGGAGTGTGCCCTGCCCGCTGCTAATAAAGTTTGTTGGTAACCCTAGTTCTTCTGCGGATATAATCATTTCCAATTCGATCCCTTAAGGAAACTGTGTGCATAGCCCTCTCCATTGTCCTTTGGGTGACTTAAACCTTATGTTAAGGCGCACTATAAGCAGACACATTTTAGTGCCATTTATCTCCACTGGCAACTCGCACGCACGCACAATGCGCTGACCCCAAATGAATCGGGATGAGGGCAAGATAAATGTCGTTCTTCACGACATTAATAGTATCGTAGACCAAGTAAACACTTTCACACTTGGTTTGTATCTCCGTGTTCTATGGTCTTGATCGAGGCATCGACAGTTTGACACGTACCGATGGAATAGCTCACGTGTTTATCTGCTTGTACTGTTTCCTCGAACCTTTGGGGATGGCGCAAGTTAAAAGAGGTGGTGAACAAGAAAATAGAAGAATATTGCCGAAATTTTTATTTTTTTATTTTGCGGGTATTATCGGCCAATCAATGTTCATCCGCTGGTAGTCCAAAAACGTAGAAAAATTATCAGTCCGCTGATAATATGTACCTATCCTAAAATTAATGCATGGTAGGTACCTATTATCAGCGGATTTTGCGGTTTGTTTTACAGTAAAATATAAAAATCTATGTTACATGCACACTGGATAAATCAAGATTTGTTCATTTAGGGAAATTCCACTACTTAGCAGAGTCAGAAGTGAAATTCCCTATCGGAGTTAGTGTTTCTTGATAGCTACAACCTAGGGGTTATTAAGTAAAGAGTACCTAAATAGTTTACTCATAGGCTAGCGTGCTCCACCGTCGACCACATCATCGCTTATCATCAGGTGCGATAGTGGTCAAGCCTGATCCTATCAATTAACATTACAGAAAAATTGTCAACGGGCAATGCTACGCCGCTGGGTTTCAGCGAATAAATTGCGTTAGAGACAAAAGTCCGAAACTTAAGAAGCAGATACCATGGAAAAAACTGCTAGGCTTAAGTGTGCTGGCAAAGTCGCATGAATACACCTGGACAGGTGGGTGAAGATTGTCACTGTCACGAAGGAGAAGGTGGTGGCCTTTGCCTAGCAGTAAGACATAATACAGTGATAAAACAAACACACAATTAGTGATTGATACTGGGTTAACAGCAAACAGTACCTGCTACATATCTTGTGTCATGTTGGTATTTTCCTCGGGATGTGAAGGCTGAGGGTAAGGTAAGGTGTAAGTGGTAGGAAGGTAAGCGTATTACTACTGATATTCACAAATTTTGACAGAAGGGGTATGACAAACAATGATTTCTGGCTAGCTTTGTCTCGCAATTTTGTTGCCGTATTCCAAAGGAACCGTACGTTTATCCAGTATGGAAAAACACAGGTGGGTTTTAGTCAGTAAAATTCTGACTAATTCCATCGTTCCACTCAGAGCGGAAGGAGCTATTTGATGATTTCCTGCTAAAAAAAGCATTTGGAAACAGTGGAACTTTGAATCTTTTTTTTAATTTACTTTTCAACTGCTGGCCAAAAGTGTCCCCTAATTTCTTCCAGGTATTCTTTTCTTGAGCCACCTTGAATAAGCCCTTGGCAGTAGGTATCAAGGCCATCTCGCCACCTCTTCCTAGGTCAGCTGCGGTGACGTCGTCCATTCTCAGGCCCCTACTTTGTGGAGACTCTTGCCTCTCTTTCAATCTGTGAAATAATTTGCACAATCGGAAGAGAAGGAACTTTTTGAAATTATCTATTACCAACTTTCAATTTTAAACACAACAAACAACAACTAACTCCTTTAAAACTTTTACAAAGTTTAGATGAAAAAGTATAAGTAAGCTGTACTTATTTGATAAAAGTTACAGCGAAATATTGAAGCCCCTCTAAAAAAGAGGGTATATATACCTAAGATGTTCAAAAACCAGGCTCATGCGACCCTTTTTTTTGGGGGTTGGAAATAATCAAATATTTTTTCTCGCTCTGAGTGGAGCGAGAAGTATTTGTTTTGGGGTCGTACGGGTGAATTTCCACCCGGATTTTAATCACTTCAAGTCTGATAATCTTCGAATCTGATACTCTAAGGAACACGGGGATGTTCATTCATTTGCCATTTGCGTACCTGGCCTGCGGTGACCCTAGCAGTCATCGGTTTCAAAAGACCTTATCAATTTTACTGACATCCCTTTGAGGCGCACGTTGGCTGAAGCTTGGGCTAGACTCACGCGAACCTAAGCCTTTTTTTAGGGTTCCGTACTTCAAATGGAAAAACTGAACCCTTATAGGATCAGTTTATTGTCCGTCTGTCTGTCGGTCTGTTTGTCTGTCCAGACCTTTTCGAGAACTCCTGGAAGTATCGAGTTGAAATTAAAACCATATAAGTACCTCAGGTCTGCGATCCCTTGAAACTGTAAAAAAATCGAACTTCTGAGTTAATAAAAAAAAGATATGGCCATTTATGTCGCAAAAAAACATATATTTCGACACTCTCAAGGGAATCAAAATTCATATGGTACTTCCCGTTGACCTAGGATCCTGAAATTTGGCAAGGTCTCATAACACAAGTCATCTTCTTGCCCTTGTCCCGTTTTATTTGGCGTCGGCGCCAAATAAGTAGTAGTAGTTTTTTTCTTCCATTCTGTCCTGTCACTCGTCACGCTATCACTAACTCGTATATCGTTCGGATCAACTACATACTTCCCAGGCACACCTTTCTCCTTAAGGGCCCACCACAGAACCTCACGAGGTACCCGGTCGTATACCTTTTCAAGGTCAACGAATACCATGTGCAAGTTTTTATGCGCACCTCTGTATTTTCCGCACAGCTAGCGTATAGCAAAAATGGCATCCGCTGTACCCCGACCATAAAACCGAATTGGTTTTGTGAAATTTCGCTCTCTTCTCTCAGTCACCTTTGAATAAATTTCTCCCAGGCTTTCATAGTGCTTATATGCGACATTAGCTTTATTCCTCTATAATATTTGCACTCAAGCACATCACCCTTGTTTTTAAAAATGGGCAAGGTAAATATCTGAAAATTGAAATTTTGTAGTTGTCACAAAAAAACTTTTATTGCAATTCGGAAAAATCCTCGTAACTCAATTCGGGAATTGAACTGTTTTCATAGGTAAGTTTGTACGGAACCCTCGGTGCGCAAGTCCATCTCGCACTTGCCCGGTATTTGTACGTGATTCGATCATCAGATAACTTCTCCCACTCTCTTGTGTCAGGCTTCTACTGACTAAAAACCCTAGTGTTCCCTCAGTTGCCTTATTGGCGAGAACTACAGTAAGTCCTTCGAAAAATTCCTGGGAAGCGTCGGCAATAACTGTCCCCGTCAATTTGTGTATGTATTTAGAATTTACATATCGTTTATCCGTTGTCTAGTACTCATAGCACAAGCTCTCCTTAGTTTGAGATTAGATTACGAAGTGTGAAAGTTGTGGAAAAATAACTGCGACTCTAAACCCCTGACCAATCAGTTTGGTGACCACGTAATCACGTTTTAGATACATTAATTTAACTTACTCTCTTTAAAGTACACCCTCGGGTACGAATTTGTATCATCTTTTTTATGCGCAAAGCCTCAAACTTTAAAATTCAAATCAACTTAGAAGAAAAAAGTCTACGTCGTTATTATTTTAAAATTGTTTTTTACATCACAAGTACAAGCAACTCAAGGGAAATTAATATTGTTTAACAAGTCTTTTTTATAAATTTATGAGAATATTCAATGCGACAGTTATAATATTCGTGGGTTAAGTTTTAAAAACTGTTTTTTTGAACACTTAGACTTGGTTAAGTGTAGTAACAGGTATTTTTAAGGAGAATCAGACTCGTATTACTCGGCGTCTCAGAAAACAAACTAACATTGGAAGAAGAATATAAAATTAACTAAAATATTTATTTATTCGCATTAAATTACAGATGTATAGGGTACATTGCTCGCAGACCAGATGGTCGGTGGGGCCGAAAGATTCAGGAGTGGCGACCACGTACCGGAAGACACAGCGTTGGAAGGCCTCCCACAAGTTGGACCGAAGACCTGGTGAAGTTTGCCGGAATCGACACATTTTTTCCACGGTAGAATTCATATTACAAAATAATGCATGTTTTCTTAGATTTCATACTAAAATGGTTATAAGTATTACTGTTATATACAGAAAATACATAATACAAAAAAAAAAACTATAAACACCTAATTTCGAAATAAGAACAACGTAACTTTAATATAAAGTTTATTTGAACTTATAATATTCTAAGTCAATCCAAAAATATAACACTTCAAAGCAACCCGTTTTAAAAAAGTGGCAATTTCATAGGTAAAGACCTATTATTATATAGGTAATTATACAGATAGATATAGAGATACATCAATCCGCCATAATTTATTTGATATAGAAGATTTGCAATGCGAGTAGAGCAGTGGTGGCCAAGTGGTAATGGCCTCGATTTACGAATTGGTAGCGGGTTCAAACCCAGCCAGGCGCATTACTTTGTGTAATTTATTTCATCACCACTGCTCTCAAAACGGTGAAGGAAAACATCGTGAGGAAACTGGCATGTCCTAGAACCAAAAATTTGAAGACATGTGACATTCACCAATCCGCACTTGGCCCGCGTGGTGGATTACGGCCCATTCCCTCTCCTAGAGAGAGGAGTTCTGAGTCCCACAAGTGGGAACATTAAAAGGCTGATTATGCTATGGTAGAAGATTTGCATCCATTTTTGAAAACTGAAAGGTTCTTGAATAAAAATACTCGTATATTTCAAGCATCTTATCAAGTAGGTACATAGCCTTTAGAAACACCTTCAGACTTCAATTTAGTGATGCGTCATTTCTTCCACGCAATGTAGCGTAAGCGCCAAATATCACAAAGTATCATTATGATAATACAGCGCCGGCTTTATAGACTAGCTAGAAATCTGTGATTTTTGTTCGAAAAGTTTAGGTGGTAAGTAGTATATATATTTTCTTTTTTTTTATGCGCCTGCCAAATTGTCTCTCCACTACTCTAGGTTGACTGGTAGAGAATGCCTAAGGCATTAAGTCCACCTTTGTACCTTTTGTTGCATGAAGATTAAATAAATAAATAACTAGGTTAAAAATATCATCAAATTGTCAAGTTTTAATTAGCTACTAAAGGATCCTTCCTTCTATTTTATACCAATTAACTGTGAATGAAACCATGTATTTTTTTATACGCTTTACCCCACACTAAGAATTATTACAGTATCGTGGGCGCGTTTACAAAAATTTACTCACATACACAATACAAAACGACCAGAAACAAGTATTTATAATATTTGTTTCACGCAGCGCGACAGCCAAACGCTCAACTAGTGCGCCAACCTTGTTGTAAAAAAAGTTTTCATCTATTTTCCATCATTGCGATAGACACCTCCAATCTAGCCACATTGTCCTTATAGCATTTAGCATAGTCGGCCTTATAATGTTCCCACTGTTGGGACTCAGGCCTCCTCTCTAGGAGAGGGAATGGGCCGTAATCCACCACGCGGGCCCAGTGCGGGTTGGTGGATGTCACATGTCTTCGAATTTTTGGTTCTAGGACATGCCGGTTTCCTCACGATGTTTTCCTTCACCGTTTTGAGAGCAGTGGTGATGAAATAAATTACACAAAGTAATGCGCCTGGCTGGGTTTGAACCCGCGACCTACAACTTGTAAGTCGGGGCCGTTACCACTCGGCCACCACTGCTCTCCCCATTGTCCTTTATCCATCAAAATGTAGAATTTTTCAGTCTATACATCCAGCGTTTCTGTGTTTTTCCTCTACTCTAATATATACCAAAAGATCAGTTTCAAGAAATTCACAAACCTATACAAACTGTTACTTAATCGTAACTCTGCCAAAGTAATCAAAACTCGTTACTTTACTAATCCAATTTTAATTTACTTAAAGCTACATTTCGTCTCTTTCTAACTAGGGGGTAAGACAGGGACAGAACGGTTTCAATTACAATATAGACGGGCTGTATGGAGAACGTGCCTAATAATTTTGAAGCGCCAACCAGATTATAAGGACTTGATTAGTGGGATTTCGGGACGGACTTATTTGTCAAGAATGTCAATAGCTTGTTCATTAATGAAAAACTAAAAAAAAAAATACTGAAAAGTGCAAAATAACTTTAATTTTGGAAGTCAGTGTTTCTATAATAGTTTTGTCTCTTCGTTATTTAACACCGACTTCCGAAATTAAAGTAATTTTGCACTTTTCAGTGTTTTGTTTTACATTGAAGTCGGTTGTATTTTTTTTTTTAGTTTTTTAATTTAATATTTTTTAGTTACGTTGCCACCATAATTAAAAATTGAAAAAGTACCCCTTAGCCAAACTTAAATACCTTATAGCCAGAGTGCATCTCATGACAATTCTAATAATCCCAAACATTGTTAGATTACATTAATTTGTTACAGAGTTCCGGTGCCCAGCTTCAGGCTTCATCATCAGATCAGTTCGATATATTCCCCCTCTTCTTTCAGTCAGCCATCGACTACACGTACAAACAAAGCAATTTTACTTGTTACGACGGTTCTGCTGTGATTCTATGAGGAGTTCTGTTCCATATTTTTGAAGTTCATGATCAGATCGTAACAATTTTTCTATGGGACCAACTTGGAAGCATAACCTTTCAACCAAAAAACTAAATAGAAAGAATAATAATAAAATGTTTAAACAAATAAGAAGCAGATAAAAGTACGTACGTCCATAGACATTGGAAAAAGAAAACTGAATTTAAAAGAAAATCTTTTCACAATATGTCCGCTAAGGCGGTAATATATTTGCATGATGAACGTTTCTTTTGCAACAGGAAAGTAGGACACACTACAAAGTCAACCTAGTTTGTCTATACTGAAGAGTTTTCTTTTTAAGACTGGCCGGCGGACGTAGGCAAAGAAAATTAAGTACACAGAAATGTGCTGCAGGCGGATAACAATATTAAATGTCACAAGGACAAAACTTAGACCGCGGTCTCACTATGTCGTGACGGTTAATTTATCGTCGGACGACTGTCGTCTCAAGTTGTTCCTATTATAACAACTGTTTGTCGTGGCCACGACAGATAATCTCAACAATAACACATTATTTACTATCAGGGCTTATTCTTGAAATATTTTTATCGTTTTACGACTATCGTACTAGCCGTTCCCACTGTCATGACAACCTGTTGTCACCGCATAAAAAGTCGTAGACGACAGTTAATCGTGTAGTCATATATGTGACACCTCCATTTAAATTATATAAGCCACGTCACTTAAAACTACATGATTATCTGTCGTCATGTCAAAGTGTGTTCGAGGCCTTACTTGCTGGAAAGGATTTTTTTTTAAAATAAAATATACTAATGTTTGACTGAGAAATTATGATAAATTGTATTTGTACAAGTGTGTTATATACAACCACCTAAGTCGCAATGACAAACTTTCTCAGTTTGTCATTGCGACTGAGGTGGAATTCGTCCGAGAACGAGGGAGTTATGCCGAGTGCTGCAGTGACAAATTTCCACGTGTATCAAACGACGTTTTTCAATACACTTACAAAGAAATAAATAAACAGGAGTTGATGCGCGACTCGTGGGGGTCGCTTAGCGTTTATTTTTTTTTTTTTTTTTTTGTGGCCTCTCGCAGGTCAACCTAGGAGGTTGTCGGCTGCTTAACCGGACTTGCCTGTGGCGGCCTCAATTCGAGAATCAAAGCCTCCAGCCAGGGCTTATTTAACTAAAACTTAAAAACTAAGCGACTACACGCTAAGGGCACCCCCTGTGGGGTACGGACCTCGGCTTAGGGCGTCGCTGGGGGGGGACAGCAAGGGACGGGCTGGATCGAACAAAGATTTTATTATTATTATCGGGGAATTTTAAAACTACGGCTCAGCGACGCGGGCTGGCTCGAGCAAGGGACGGGGAGGACGTTTACGGGAATGTCGCGGCGGGCCTCGGCGGCGAGGACGGAAGGACGGCGGTCTGTATTGTCTACGAACTGTACTTGTTTCCCTACGGCTCTCTTGGAGCAGGGTCGTGGGGTCATCGGGGGTGACGAGAGTATGCCTAGGACGGCGAACCTTAGAGATGCGGGAGGGTTCGTATCGGGCTGCCGATACTATGAGGGGGTTGCGGTGTTTCACAGCAGTATCGAAGAAACGCTTGCAAAGGCGTTTCATGAACTGCTGGATGGTGGGGATTTTGAGATCTAGATGTAGATTCTCATTTCGGACATAATAAGGGGCACCGAGAATTTTACGGAGGGTCCTATTTTGAAGGGTCTGCATCCTATGGAGGAAGCGGGGCTTGGCGTGTGCGAAGATTGCACATGCATACGTCATGATCGGGCGGATTACTGCAGTATAGAGGCGCAGCTTGCACTTAAGTGACAGTTTGCTGCGGGCAGTCATGAGATAATGGAGCCTACCTTGAGCGAAAGCGGCTCGCGAGCGAGCCTGCTTTATGTGCTCGGCGAAGGACAAGTGCTGATCGAGGATCACTCCGAGGTACTTGGCTTGCTTCTCCCAGGGGATCGGCTTACCGTACATGGTGATCGGAGGGGGAGGGGGGACGGACTTCCGCTGTTTCGAGTAGAGAACAGCTTGACTCTTATCAGGGTTAACCTCGATCCTCCATTTCCGGAACCATTTGCCCAAAATGTTTGCGGAGGTTTGGAGATTGCGAGCGATAACTCTAGGGTCACGACCGGTGTAGTAAATTGCCGTGTCGTCGGCGAATAGAGCCAACTGGGCCTTTTTACTTTTGGGAATGTCGCTGGTGAACAGCGTGAAAGCTAGGGGGGACACTACCGAGCCTTGAGGGACTCCAGCTCGAATGGGGTGGGGGGAGGAGAGGGCTCCCTCGATTCGATAGCGGAAGGTGCGATTCGACAGAAAGTCTCGCATGATGAGCACGAGACGGTCTGGCACACCGAGTTGATATAGCTTATATAATAAGCCATTGTGCCAGACCTTGTCGAATGCTTTCGCTATATCGAAATACAAGACACCCGTCATCGCATTACGCTGGAAGCCAGCGCTTAGGTGCTTTACGATGCGGTGGACTTGGTGGACGCATGAGTGCTCGGTACGGAACCCGAACTGCTCATCAGGAATGAGACCCTTGGATTCGGCAAAATCTTTGAGTCGCTTATAAATAAGCCTCTCGTAGATCTTACCGAGAACATTGAGGAGACTGATGGGGCGGTAACTGGTGGGGTCAGACTTGGGCTTGCCTGGTTTGGGGATACCGATAACGGTGGCCTGTTTCCACGCTTGGGGGAAGATATTATTGCTTAATGCGCCATTGAAGATAGCGGTCATTAGCATTATAAGTTGGGGGGGGAAGAGTTTGAACACTCTGTTCGTGATACCGTCGGCGCCGGGGGCTTTCCTTGGTTGAAGTTTTTTAATGATATCCTCCACCTCGTCGGGAGTGACGGGGGCCAGAGGGTTATCAGGGTCTTCAACGGGAGGGAGGGAGGCTCTACGTTCGACTTCAGCGTCCACCATGTCGATGTGGGCTTGGTCTACTAGTAGAGAGCTAGGCGAGCATTGGGCTTCGAGGCTGTCGGCTAGGCATTCCGCTTTTTCAGAGTTGTCGAAAGCGACACTCTTATCAGGGCGGGTGAGCGGAGGCATAGAGGACTCTTCAGTGGAACGTAATTTCCTCTGAAGTTGCCAGAAGGCGAGATGGGTAGGCTCGAGTTCGCTGAGCGTCTTGTCCCAGCGGGCGGAACGCAGCTCGGTCATGCGTTTCTTTACAGCACGCTGTAATCTACGCATGTGAGCCTTGTTAGCGTCGCAAGGAAAAGCGCTGTATGCACGGACGGCTGCGTTCTTCTCGGTCATCAGAGCCCGTACATCGTCCGGGATTTTCCAGCGAAGGTCCTCTTTCGCAGGAATCTCCCTTGAACATTCGTTCAGGACGGATTGTACGTGGTCTGTGAGCGAGTCGATTGCCGCCGTCGTGTCAGCGACTGAGACTATGTGGTCGGGAATAGAATCCAATTGAGGTGACGTGGTAGATTTCAGCTTTTCGCTTACTTTCTTCCAGTCAGTGATCAATTGGGAAGCGGGGGGCTGGCCCGGGTCGAGATTGCCCGAACGGGAGCCTAGGTGCATAATCACGGGTCGGTGATCGGAGTTAAGCTCGTGTATTGCTTCTATAGATTGCAACCGGAGGTTGACATTCTTAAGGAGCGCTACATCGAGGACGTCGGGGCTATGGTTGGGATCATGGGGGAAGTGAGTGTGACACATCGGGGCGATGATGTCAAAGTTAAGGGATGCACCAAGGTTGAACACGACCTTTCCCCTAGGGTTGGTCGTACTACTGTTCCAGGCGGGGTGTTTAGCATTGAGATCGCCCGCTATGATAACGGAGTCACTCAAGCCAAAGAGGGCAGTGAGGTCGCTAGTAAGCGCGATGGACTCGTCTGGCATACGAGACGAGGAAGTCGGAGGGGGATAGTAGGCAGAGACGACAGTGATCGGTTGATGACCAGTCATGCCTACTCGGCAGGCCGAGTATTCTAAGAAAGATCGGGGCGCGGGAGGAGCTAGACGGATACAGTACAGTTCCTTTCTATAATAGATAAGGGTGCCACCACCGTGACAACGAGATCTATCGTTGCGAACTAGACGATAGTTGGCAATTCTAGGATCTTTACGGTGGGGTTTGAGGAATGTTTCCTGGATGAGGAGAAGGTCTAACTGATGGTCGCGGAGGAACGTGGCGATCTCATCTCTCTGATTGATAATGCCGTTGGCATTGAAGAAGCCTAACTTTAGGGATCGCGGTTTGGTACAACAAATTTTTTGTTGTCTATCCATTTAGGGGTACGGCAGGCAATTTGTCGAGTTCGACTGTGACCGACTCGTACTTAGTGAATAGCGCAGCGCGCTTGGCTAAGTCGAGTTGGCCAGTGACTTCCGCTAGGGTTAGCTCGTCAGCTAAGTCCCTAGCGTCCTGCGTCATAAAGATGCGATAGTTGTCCAGGATAATCTGGCCAACTGATCTGCGTGGGAACGCAGCTGAAACTTGGGGCGCGTTTCGGGGAGGTTTGGCGGCCACGGGGGCCACAGAAGCCGGGGGAGGCGCTGGGATGGGCTTAGCCATTAGCGCTGGAATTGGCTGGGAAGCCACCAAAGCCGGGAAGGCTTTCTGATGGTTTAGCTGATTCCAGGGGGATGGTCTCTGGGGTGCGAGACGTTCGGGGGGCTGGGAAGAGGGGACTTTCCCGGAGGGTGCTTCCCTCTGCTGGCGAGCGGCAGCGCGCTTTGCCAGCTTGGGAGGGATTTTGGGGGCTTTGGGGCAGCCCCGGTAGTTAGCCGGGTGCCCGGCTTGGCCGCACAGCACACAGCTGGGAGGCTCTGTGCAGAGAGTGCGATCCTTGGGACGGGGGCAGTCAGAAGTGCCGTGCTCACCCAGACACTTAACGCATCTGGGTGTAGCGTAGCAGTTCTTCTGAGAGTGACCGTATAGTTGGCAGCGGTGACACTGCCCAACTATTGTGGGTCTGTAGGGCTTCTCGATGGAGATGCCGGAGAGGGAACAGATCGACTTGATCTTGAAGATGGGGTGGTGCCCGTCGGTCGGGTCGCACACGACAAGGATCATGTCGTATACTTCGCTACCTCTCGCCTTGTGAAGGCGATGGACAGCGGAAACGGGGATATTTTGGGCCAGGAGGTCGGCCTTAATGTCCTCGGCGGGGATTTCCTTCGGGACACGTCTAATGACCACTCGGGTCGGCGTGTCCTCAGGGAGGGAGTAGGTGTGAAAGGAGATTTTCCTTTCACGAAGGACTTTGGTAAGTTCCCGATAGTCAGTTGACGTCGGGACTTGGACTTTTATGCCTTGTTGGCAGGAGCGGGCGTTTGTATAGTTGATCTTGCGATCACTACACATTTTGGACACGTCGGTCCATTTACCCTTGTCCTGGATGTACAAGGGTGGAGGGGGGCGCTGCTTCTTCGTCTGAGTGACAGAAGCGGAAACGGAGGGGGAACAACTAGCCTGCGAGGCGGGGGCGGGCTGGGCAACAGGGGCGGGCTGGATAGCGGGGGCGGGAGAAGACGCAACGGTCTTCTTAGCTTTGGTGGCCTGAGCGGCCTTCCTGGCTTTCCTCTTGCCCCCTAGGACGACTTGGAAGTCGTCCTCGGAGGAGGAGGATTCAGGGGACTGTTCATAGTCCGAAGATGATTGCGACGCTGAGTCGCTGGCGGGGACGGTGGTGTCCATTGCCTCATTGGCGAAGTGGGCTACCAATAGGGGAGGCATATCCGGGGGAGGGCGGGGGCAGGGGGTCGGACCGGAGTCCGGAAATGACAATACGTCACTGAAGTCAGTGACGCTTGATGGGACGGTGGAGGGGGGGCTCTAATTGAAGCGATTTTCTCGCCATACTTGGCGAGGAAATCGGGGTCCTTGAATAGGACCTCTTTGACGAACGCTAATATGATAGCGTCCGTCATGGTTAAAAGGGGGCTTGGGATTAGGTCACATGGGTTGGAAAAACCTCATGTGAAAAACTCCTAGCGGTCCCTACGTCCCCGGGTGGACGGGCCCGGGGGTGTGTGACCCTCCCAGTAAGGGTTGTGTACACTGGGAGGTGAGTACCTAATGGTGTGCCCTAAGCTTGTAAACCGATCGCCAGTCTTATTGTGCGATCGGGCCCTACCAGGGTCTGGTGCGAAGGGATAGACACCCCAACCGACACCAGGTGTGTAGCTGAAAGAGAACTCGGAGTATTAGATTTGACTAGGAGCTCCCCCAAGGCCAAAATCTAGCTCCCGACTCCAAATGACTGCCTAGCCCTGAAGGGGTTCGGCGGGTGTATTGGGGCAACACCCCCTTGACTTTGTTGTCACCGTGAGGTTTCCCGTCAAGGACCACGAAACTGTGGCTTTTCCCTGAAGGGGCACAACGTTTATCGACTATTTCCCGTTAAGGAAACGTATATCCTCCACTGCCTTGAGAAAGGCGGCTTCGGATCGCTGGTGCGGTCGGGGACAACTGATGACGTCACGGGGTGACGTAACGACACGGAGCACGGAGCGGGCGCGGAGCACAGAGCGGCACGACCGTTCGGGGCGAGCGTCGAGCGGAGAGTGGGTCGCTTAGCGCTCAGCCTGATACGATAAATACAATAAGTTGTGGCGCGGGTGAGCTTATACGCTTTTTCGTACAAGTGTGGAAAACAGTAAATTGCGTACCTAAAATTTATATTTTCCTGGACTAGTTTGTGTCCCACTGCTCGGAAAAGGCCTCCCCTTTTTCCTGTGAATTCTCACTAACTTTGCGGCCAAGCTTGACCCGTAAACGTGATTTAATCGTCACATGACTTGGTGTGACTATTATAACTGATCACGTTTTGTGGTGAAACTAGTGAAAGGTTGCCGCGGGCGAAACGTGACCTCGACAGCGCAATCCTGCCTTAGGCGCCCAGTGAGTGACGATCTTTGCTCATCCCTTCCGGGTTCGTTCGTGCGACATGTCCAGGCCACTCCCACTTCAGGTTAGTTTTTTTTTTTTACAAATATTACGAAGAGATAATATATATAATATATTAGTATGTTTGTTGATAAAATGTTTGACTATCACCCCGCCCCAGCTTCACACGGGTATTTGACCAATATCTTGCCCATTACGCCTATCGGCTTAACAGCTGTCTCTAATCGCAACTGATTTTTTTTAGGCCAACAGGCCTAGTGGTCAGTCGTATAATTTATCTATACTATGTATGTATTTAGAAATATATAAGTATGTTTAGCAGTTATCTGGTACTCATAGCACAAGCTCTGCTTAGTTTGGGACTAGACGGCGTTGTGTGATAGTTGTGGAATATTATATTATTAAAAAAAAAACTAAATCTCGAATTTTTTATAAGTTATTAAATTAAATATTTTATTTTTAACGTGCCAGTTACAGACCCTCTAAAGAAGTACCGATGAAAGAGGCTCTACAATATCTAGAACGTACCTAACCAGAAACTCACCACTATCATAGACAAACCGCCTGACTCTTCACAAGTGACAAGCTGAATGGCTATGACGGACTAGCCACGATTAAACCAAAGAGCCGCTATTATCAGCAGGTCGAAGGTCCCTGGAACTGTCACTGATAAACGATGTCGGAAAACAATAGGAGTTATCGTGGCACGTTGTCGCCTTGACTGACCGGTGGAGAGTGATCGTTAATTTTGTAGCTGACGTTTTCTCTGTTCTTGTAAGTTACGGACAGTTTGAGAAAAAATTACGTTCAGTAATGTTGTGAATATTGAGTATTCGACGTAGCGACAAAGGCACTTTAACCTAACTTGCATACTGAGCGTGAGCTAATGATAACATTAGGTACTTAAGTAAGTCTAGTCGAAGGAAGAATTTTCTAGTCAGAATATACAATCATCATGACTATAAGTATCTAATATAAATGATATTTCATTCTATTCCCAAACCTATTATTTATTTATTGTGCACACCTACTACAGTATAGTCTTTTTTAATCCAAAGGTTTACTGGTTGAGAATGCCTTATTGCAAAAGCATGCTTAATGCATCAAGCATGCAATGAATGCATTAAATACACTTACGTGACACTAATGTACATGAGGTTTAAATAAATAAATCTTTTATATTATATAAAAATAAATAGCTGTTTGTTAGTCTCGCTAAAACTCAAAAAAGGGCTGGACCGATTTAACTAATTTTGATCTTAAAATATTCGAGATGGTCCAGGGAAGGTTTAAAACGGTGTAAATAAATGGTAAAAATAAATCCGAATACAACGCCATCTCTAATTAAAATGTCATTATAAAATTAATTATGCTATTCTGGTAATGCCAGTAGATGGCGTTATCCTTACTATTAGGCGGTACGAAGTTCACCGGGTCAGCTAGTAAATAATAAAATTAACCCTGGTCAGAAAACCTTCAAGCATCTATCCCCTTTTAAAAATAAGGTATTTTGTACTTAGTCGAGTAGGTTTGCATAGTGGTTGCTATTCACCTGACATTTCGAGAGTTTTCTCTCATAAATATTATGCATCTCACGTGATATTTTGGAGTTTGATATAACAATTTTATTGATCGAAATAAATAGTTTTTTTTTTTTAACTCTTCTCATATAGCAAAATAGCGATTAGGAGGAAGGAAACTGTTAATAATAAATCTTTTCCTCTAAAATTTTTTACTATTACTTGTCTTATATAACCCGGAGAGATAAACCCAAAATCAAAACTAGATCGTTTCAAAGACAAGAAATAAGATACGACAAACCTAGACATCCAACACATCGTTAGATTGAGTTGTATGTCAACGTAATTCAGTAAAAGGATTCCATCGTAAAATACTTTATCCACTAATGGACAAGTGTCTCATGTTACTTTCTAGTTTACCGATTTATTTAGCTGCTTTAACGTCCCCTCAAGTATCACTTTCCTTAACAAATGAGTAGAGATGGGTCGACTAGGGATTTGATACGACTAGTTGGTGTTGAAAAATGTAGGCACTGTTGGCGCATTTGTTGAGCAATTGATTGTTTATTTTTTTATGAGGCCGATTTATAGGTCTATAGGTATATATAAAAATGAATAGCTGTCCGTTAGTCTCACTAAAACTCGAGAACGGCTAGACCGATTTAGCAAATTTTGGTTTTGTTCGTTTCATCGTGTTCGTGATAGTCCAGGGAAGGTTAGAACAGTGAGAAAATATGGAAAAATTCATGAAAAAAAAAAAACAATACAACGCCATCTCTAATTAAAAGGTCATTTTAAAATGAATTATGCTATTCTGGTAATGCCAATAGATGGGGTTATCCTTACTATTAGGCGGTACGAAGTTCGCCGGGTCAGCTAGTCCTGTATAAATATCTAAGTATATATTTTTTCTCGCTCTGGGAGATGCTACTGTGTTCCGTGTCACGGGGTTGACATGTTGCATGAGACCAATTTAAATGTATGTGAAGAACATACTCACAATACAAGAATAATTCTAAATGTTTTTTTTTTTGTAATAACCAGCTTTTCTGCCAGTACTATTGATCATCGGACAGTCGACAATCAAACGTACTGGCATTGACTTGTCTCTAGTTAATGAATAGTCTGTTGTATAAAAGAGAGAATGCCTAAGGCACCAGTGGTAACGACCCCGACTTACGATATGTTAATTGTGGGTTGAAACCCAGGCAGGCCTTTATTTCATCACTGCTCTCACGATGGTGAAGAAAAACATCGTGAGAAAAACGGCATGTCCAAGAACTAAAGATTTGAAGACATAATAATAATAAAAAAATGCTTTATTTGTATTTTAGGCGATTTTTTTCTTTTATTTCTTGTATTTCAATTTCGCATTAGACGCCGACTGCCGACTAAAAATGCGACCGAGTGGTTGGTTTTTCCGACTAGACATTACATCTCTACTAATTAGATACAAAATTATATAATACGTCTCTAGGGCTGCTACACGGCCATTTAGGTCGACAAACTTGAGTAACAAGTTTCTTACAGAGTTGATGACCTTAAGTGAAGGACGGTTCTCGTTAGGAAAGTTAGCATAGGGGTCGGTGAACATTAATTTGTTTGTGGCAGCCCTAGCGTTGTATACAGGGTGTAACGGAAATGGGTGGCTATATTTTAGATACGGCTTTTGCCCATGGAAATGTACAAGTTTCTTCAAGGCAGTCATAGCAAATCTCGAATGTAATTGGACTTTTTTTTTATTGATCTAAATCAGTGCTTGACTGCGATCCCACCTAATGGTAAGCAGTGATGCAATCATTGATGGTGGGGCACACTAGTTTATTAATAGCCTATTCTCTTTAGCCTTGAAGACACCTTAATTATAGATGGACGGGAAGACCGCAGCAGGCAAATTGTTCCAGTCCTTCGATGTACGCGGTATAAACGACGAAGCGAAACGCTTAGTCCGGACCGTTGAAGTTTCAACAACGTAAGGTTGGATACTCGCTGTATGTCGGGTTTTCCGATGGTAGATAATGTTAGATGTGTGTGAGTATTAACGGGGCTAGGAGATATAAAGTACAAGCAAGCAATTTGGTTTGAAAGAATGGCGGTAAAACAACTTACATACATCACACACACCTTGAAATTATGCACCTGTTTATTTCTTCAGATAATCACACTGTTTCTTAATAATTATTAGTACAAAATGTAGACTGCTTTGTAGGTAAACTTATCGTAGTCGTCACTAGAATTTACGTCCGAACGCTACTAGTGCTCTCGTCCGACTGCCTTTACCCCGACCTAGGGCTCATTGCCTCCCCTTTTTAATAGTAATTTAAAACCGTTATTTAAACGACTTCCGGTCTAGCACTCAAATCAATTTAAATGTTGCCACATAAAATAAACTTGAAAATTAAATTATACACTAGGCTTTTATTGAAACCTAACACGTACAAAATTATTATCAACGGTCGAAAATAGTATGGGAGGTTATGTGTTTTTTGGAAGTCAACCTTCTCAATGGCAGTAAAGACTTTCTCGTCTAGTCAAAGCTTCATAGTCTTAAACATCGATGCCGAGTTGCTAGCCAGTCGGTTTTTTACCAGTAGCGTTTCAGAGAGTGTGCGTTGGAATTGCATTATTTGTTTATTTATTTATTTAAACTTCATGTACAGTGGTGGTACATAGGCGGACTTAATGCCACAAGGCATTTTATACCACTCAACCATTGAGTTAAAAATGACAACACTGTGGTAGGTGTGCACAATAAATAAATAACACATATTTCAAAAAAAATGATATTACATTCTATTTTTATTCGTTGAATTAAGTGGCTTATTATTATAAAATACGTATATATGCTAATATGAAATCATTGTAATTAAGAGAACTTAAAATATAACAATTATGACGAAGATTAAACTAAGGTTGGGAGGACTTCAAGTAGTAGTTCCGACCCTTTCGGTTCGGGCACGCTCAGCGCAACTATATTGTAAATCTGAACTTTTTTTTTTGTGTTGTTGTTGCCTATTGCATCGTAATGTATTGCCTGCATCGAATAAATACTATTCTATTCTATTCTACTTTACGCTTGAAGGAAAATTTACTTTCAGCTTTTTTGTTGTCAAGGAGAAGCACATACCAGAGTTTTATGGGTATAATTTAATTCCGCTAAGTCCGTTCCATCATTGGATCACCAGACGTATGGCGATGCACTACAAGTACATGGTGTACATGCCACCCCTTTTTGGGAACCCATACATTGTGCGTACAGCTAAGGAGTGGAATTCCCTACCGGAGTCTATGTTTGCTGATAGCCACAACTTGGGGGCAAGGGCTAGGCAAGCGTGCTCCATCATCGAACACATCGTCACTTTCCATCAGGTGAGATAGCGGTCAAGCGAGCCTATTAATAAAAAACAAGTGCGAGTCAGAGTCACGTCCTGAGGGTTCTGTACGAACTTAACTATGAAAACAGTCCAGTTCCCGAATTGAGTTACGAAGATTTTTTTAAATCGCAAGAAAAGTTTTTTTTTTGTGACGTAACTAAAAATTTACAGATTTCAATTTTTTTCATATATTTATGCTATGAGACCTTACTTCATGCCAAATTTCAGGATTCTTGGTCAACGGGAAGTACCTTATGAATTTTGATTCCCTTGAGAGTGTCGAAATACACATTTTTTGCGGCTTAAACGGCCGCATCTTTATTTTTTCGTTAACTCAGCAGTTTGATTTTTTCAAAGCTTCGAGGGACTGTAGACCTGAGTTTATAGTTTTAAGTTCAACTCGAAACCTCCACGCGTTCCCGAGATGAAGGGTCTTGACAGACAGACAGACGGACGGACAACTAAGTAATCCTATAAGGGTCCTGTTTTTTCGTTTTGAGGTACGGAAACCTAAAAAGGAAGAAGACATTCTATGGGCAGAAGCAATATTCAAAATATGAATATTTCCGGTACACCCTCTAAAGCAGTTTCTGATGATGTGTGTGTGAAATTAGTTCCAAAATCGATTATTAAGATTTTAGATAGAGAAGGACAACTTTCGAAAGTGTTGATGAGATATGCTAATGTTAAGTTAATTACTCTGAGTTAGCTGTGAGAAAGGTCTTGAGGAGAATGGTTAAGGGTCACGAATGTTAACTTATTTTAGAGGCCCAGCAGTGTCGATGGCCGCTACGACCGCGGGCATTTTCCGAAACGGAAACTCGTGGTCTTAGAATGCAAAGGGCAGCTGAAGAACACATTTGTAGTTTTAGTCAGTAAAAGTCTGACACGCCCTCTCGCTCCACCCAATGAATATTTAACTGAATAAATACATAAGTACCGCATATATAATTTTTGGTACCATACTATTCGCTACTGAAAAAACATTCGAATATTTGTGTTTTCCGGTCTATCTTGGAGTCTTAACCTTGGAGTATCAAACTTAAGTCAGGTGCATTTATACTTTTTTATACGAAAAGTGTCTTGTATAAGACTACCTAAAGTTATCAGCATTTATAAATGAGTTTGCTAAAATAACATTTAAATAATTAATTAAACAAAATATGCTTAAATTAACCTTATTAAAAACTACCTTACAAAATAAAAAAGGGACCCGTTTTACCCTTTGAGTACGAAACCCTAAAAAAATTAAATTCACGTTTTGAGACAACCTTTATAGGATAATTATGATCGTTGCACCGGGTTTGCATTTTTTATTTTTTATTTATTTAAATGGCAAGTTGCCCTGCACTAAGAATTACTCCTATTTCCTGACCCGGAATACTATAATGATTATACAAATATTTGGTTCCATGCGACATTTGTTTCATTATTGTTGCATCGACTGTGAAGCAACTTCTATTGGACTAATAAATATTTGGGAACTTTTTTACAAAAAAATAATATTGCCTTTAAAACGATCAAACTGCCTTTGAAAATATGGCCGCGGAAATAAGGCATAACATGGTTACCAATCCATTAAAGTGTTAGCAGCTAAGTTAGTTAACGTCCCTTCACCATAGCTAGGCATAACTACGTAAGTCTAAGATACAAAATATGTTAAATTACAAGCGTTGCTAATCGATTACTCAGCAAAAATGCTTTAAAGAAAGACAGCTACTATATTATGTCTGTGAGTATAAATGTGACAAAGAAGCTGAAAAGTAGTAGCATTCTTTCAGTAAATGATAAATGATATTTATTCTGCAAATAGGTTTTAAAAACACTTTTACACGTAAATTTTTTTTTTTCGTCATTTTAAACATGATGAGGCCGGTGTTTCCTAGCTGACTACCCTGAGAAGAAACACCGAGACAAACTAAGGGGTCAGTCTCTTTTAAAGTCTATACAGCAAATATGTAGGTAATGGTGAAATCACATGAGAGCAGATTTGTCCGAGATGGTGTTTTGAAGAAAGAACCATACAGATTTGAGTGGACCTGTCCAGTCAGTGCAAGCATTTTTCAGTATTCGCAAAGCTCAACTCAGGACTACTAAGGAGCTCAACAACTTGACGAACAATACCAAGGAAAGGAAATTTGGGTAGGCCGCAGAAAATACTCAAATTGCTAGACATATGTTAAAATTACTCAAAAGGAAAAAAAAAGCAATCAACATAGTCCTCACGTTCACAATAATAAAAAGAAATATATAGTTTACAAAATGTAATACCTACTTAGTAAAGTAAATATTTACTTAGGTCAAAATTGAATTGAAAATAAAATAAAATAATAATAATGTCAAATTGCAAAATAAAGATAATCTACAATGTCAGATTGTAAAAAAAAACATAATAAAAAGCACAATTGAAAATAAAACAAAAGAATATAAATAAATAAGACAACAGTTGTTGTGCGTACTGGAGTAGATCAATCCCAAGCCTTTTGGTCCTCAACATAGTCCTTTATAGTCTAAAAAGCCTTTTGGCAAAGTTTACGCTTTACAAATGATTTGAATTTATTAATTTATTTATTTTTTTGAGCCTAGTTACAGGAACCACAAATTTGTGTTTGTTCCTAGTATTAAAATTATGCACATCACGGTATTTTTTAAACATGTTTGTATTTTTATGTGCATACAAAATATTCTCGTAAATATACTGTGAAGGTACAGTCATTACATTGATATTTTTAAATTTATCTCTGAGGGAGCATCTGGGACTTAATTTATAAATCGAACGAATAGCCCTCTTCTGTAAAACGAAAATTGTCTGGATATTAACGGCATTTCCCCACAGTAGAATACCGTACAAAATGACACTATGGAAATAGCTAAAGTAAACTATTATCTAAATTTCGAATTTGTCTAACAGCGTATGCTGCAGAGCTAAGTTTTTTCGATAATTTGTCTATATGTGGGCCCCACTGAAGCTTAGCATCTAGAGTTATGCCCAAGAACACTGTAGTATCTCAGGACTCAACTCTTTACCTTTTATTAGCACACTAGTTTCTACATGCCTAACATGAGGCATGGTAAACTTATTACATTTCATTTTTTTTAAATTAAGAAGTAAGTTATTTACATCAAACCAGTGTACTATTTTTGAAAGTGCTATATTTATATCGTCAATAGCCGGCTGCTGACGTTTAAATTGATAAATTACAGTAATAAATTGCCGAAAACTCAAAATTGGCCACGCCAGATACCGTGTCATGGTTTTTTTTTAATTTAGATAATGTCGCCTTTTTGTAAACGAATGTGAGCGATATGGAATTTTAGGTAAATATCCTTAGAAGCTTTCATCCACAGCGCACATGACGTTGGAAAGTAGTAAATTTTGAACCAAATTGTGCTCCATCGATGTAATTGCTGCAAGGTTTTCGGATGTGAGGATAAAGGTACAAGTTGGTAGCCGACTGCACGCACCAGCAGCAGATGACATGTCGTCGCTTCATGTCGTCACGACACGTCGTTGCGTCATATCGATGCAGTCATGATTTCGAACCCGACTGCAGATGGCAACAGCAGATGGCATCCAGTTGGTTCCGTGAAACAAGATGTCTGACGTGTTCGAGAATAATCGACGTGTCGTTGCTCCGGCGTCAGCGGCACTACAGATCTGCGGTCAGACGACACTGCCGTCTGCCGCTGCTGCGTGCAGTCGGCTACCAACTTGTACCTTAAACAAATCGGTGTTGCATGACAATCCTTTGATTTTTTGTGTCAATAACCTTAATTTTCGCCAATCGTTTTCCTTTATGTAGAGTTTAACGAAATCAACCACGATTTGTTTAAGATAGGTCTACAGTTTACTTTTACCATATTATTTACTAGAAATAAAATAATCTGGCGATAATGCCTAGTTCAAATTCACCGAAATCATCTCATTAAATATACGAACCACTATCATTACTATGTCTACTATAATATAATTGCCTTGCGTTTGAGACAAGGCAGGGTACCTGGTAGGTACCTACTCTCAAACTTCCTTCACTTGAATGGACTCCCTTTATGGTTTTCTACAGCTTATCTAATCTATACCCAAACGCTACGACAAAATCCCTCCACACACACACAAAAAAAGATAGTCACTGTCTCACACAAAACACACACTTACGACGAAAGCTGAAAGCGTTTCCTTCGCCTTTTGTTTCTCATGTATCATTTGTCAACGACAAGGCAGCCTTGAATGAACCACAAAGGCGAGGGTTCAAGGTCTCAGACATATAAGACGTTCATCATGGAGATAGGAGTTTTAAAATAGACATCTTCGTCGCAGTGACGAAAACGGAAAAAGCGGTTTGGAATAGTGATTTAGAAGATGTATGTTGCATTAATGTGAAAGTAATTAGAACAAGGGCCAACCTGAATGCGTACGCAATACACCAAGCCAAGTTAAACTTATTTCTAAGCATCATAAACGGAACAAACATTCTTTAGAGGTATGCGGAACAGAGCTCCACATACCTACACTGAGAAAGGAGGATCCTATTCATGTAGATGATTATGGGCTGTTAATGATGTATATGGTAACTGGAACTTACAAGATTGATTTGGAAGTCATTGAAAATTCGCAAAAAGTCTTCAAAAAATAAGTACTACTAAGTAGTATACTTGACAAAAAAAAAATAAGACATTGTGAATTGGGTACAATACAATCGGCGATATTATAAAAACATAACCATTGATAAAAATAGTATGTAAGGATGGTAACAACTGGTATTCTGCAGTCTCACCTACCTCAGAAAAAGACGCGTGTTTATGTATGTATTTTTGATCAGTGAGAACAATGTACTTTAATGAACCGATCACTTAGCACAGCGAACACCAAATTCTATCTCCTTTTAACTAACTTCAGACATTTGTAGGTTTCTTGTTTGAGTCTAGACAGTATGTTAACGACCAAAGTTTCACGTCGCCTTGTTTCTAAATTAAATGGAAGAATTAGATTGTCCTCTTTTGATGACGTGTTTATTTATTCTGATATTCTAACGTTTAATCTTGTTTGAGCACCAGCTATTAATTTTATGGGCTAAATTGAGGTGCCTCCTAAGCACCTTAATAGATCAACAATGTCTAGATAATTCGGATGTGACGTCAGGTATTGGCTATTATTTTAAGACATGGAGTAGGAAGAAATGGAGGTCTAACGGGTGAATATATTTGTAATTTTATTTTTGTTAGCTTTGTTGCTTAAATTATTTTTGTGCATGCTGTGGTCTCCTATATGTGAATGAGTACACCAATAAGATACCGGAATCGGAACTAATTATAATATATGTGTATGTATGTGTTATAATGTACATCCTTTGTTGGACACCCTAAATAAATAAACCTTGGTTCTCTGGTATAGTGATTATGTAATGATGAATGAATAAAGATTAAAAAGAAGTATTAAAATAGAGTAATATATTACAATTCGTAACAAGAGTCTTGATTCCCTTCCCCCGATAAACCTCACATTATTACAGATCGTAATTTCAGATCATGGATCCAATTAACATCGCTCATCAGACCCAAGACCCTTTAACAACTATAAAATGTAAGCACTCAATTATTCTTATTCCATGGCTCAAGGTCGCTCAGACCTATAAACCTGAATTCCACGTTATAATAAATGGTAAACGGCTCTGTTTATTTGACACATCAATGTTAATTTCTTTCGCTATTTTGAAGTTGTGACTGGGGTGTTAAAAAGGTAATATTAAGTTAGGCTGACTTAAAGCTACAATCACTTAACATGCAAAAAGCGTTTCGAGTAATCGGCAACGCTTTCGTGGAAATACTTCGTGACATAATTGGTACAATTTTCGTTTTATGTAATGAAAATATGAAAACTGACGAAATAACTTGCGAGAGACATAATAAAGAGATATAGAACTCATGTTGTTTTTTTTTTTATGATGCCCTAATCTACAAACATGTATATTCTAAATATTACACAAGATATCCAGACCCGGAACCACTAGCGGGCTTGCGGCCGTCCGGCCGTCCGGTAATTGACCGGACCGAGTCCAGTCGTCAACAGTGCGTAGTGATCCACGCGCTCCTCAAAGAGATGTTAGGAAACCGTAGGGGTCCGGCAGGGCCGATGCCCGCTAGCTAGGACCGTGGGGAATTTCTGAAGGACACAGGTGTGGTTTTAGTCAGTAAAAGTCTGACACGCCCTCCCGCTCCGCCCAGAGCCGGAGAAGTCATTGGAGGATTTCCACCCTTAAAAAAAAAATCCGTGGGCCATACAAATATTTGATCCGTACAGGAACCGTACCCGCGGCACGTACCCCAGCAGCTAATTTCTCAACCACTGCTCCAATCGTACCGTTAATACAACTTCAATAGATACAGGTTTCATGTATTATTCGATAGTTTTAATTATTATTAATTTTGTTTGTTTTTGGTAAGTGTTTAATATTTATAATTTAATTGTACACCAAATGTATGTCTTGTGTTTACAAATAAATGCTTTTTATATCTACCTATCGATTATGTAATTGTTCTTCAGGAAACTAGTTTAATTTATATAATAATAATAATTTATAATACAAATGTATCGAGTCAAAACGCTGAGGTCAAAATCATACCTGTTTCAATGATTCCTCATAATTGTTTAATTATGTAGACACTTGAGATATGAAACTTCACCAATTTAATATCACAATTTCCACAAGGAAATAATTGCAAATAAACTAAAATACTACTAAAATAGTCAGCACAGTTTTTTATACGAACGTGACCATTAGGCACAGAAAATTCACTTACCTATTTGAAAACACAATTATCTTCAATGAATTTCGAAATAAAATAAAGACTATACGTTTAATGTTTTGTGTATCTTGAAAATTGGATTAGTACTCCTAACACAATTGAACTACGATACTAGTTTTTTTAACACAAAGGAATGCAGTGTTCGTTTGTCTATGAACGCTTCTATTTGTCACTGTCATCAAAGAGAACGTGCCGTTTTGTTCGAAAAAACATTTTTATTTTTAACTGCCCTGTAAGGTCCTATGGCTCAGGTATATAAATCTGAAAACAGTAAAGTTGCTACCTAAGTCACAAAAAAAAAACAATTTGGAAAAATCTCTGAGACTCCATTCGGTAATTGTCGTTTGTAACGGTACCCTCAGAGTACGAGTCCGACTCGCACTTGCCCAGTTTTTTTATGCAAAGGGGGCTAAAAAGCAACGACAAATAAAGATGGCGTGTTCCCTATTTAGATCATATCACAGAGGCTCATACAAATGTTAATTAAATCGTACTAATATTAGTTTCTGCTACATTTTGGGTCAAACGCTTGACTGATTACACGTGTAGATATGCATCAATTTGCCGCTTATGAAAATTAAAATAGTAATGTTATGAATATACATATAACACCGCTTTGTAAATAAAAATATAGCTTATTGCTCTTTTCTGTAACAAATATATTTATTTTATAGTTTTTCAACACGCTATGTTGGATAATTGGTGTAGAAATGCCTTGTTTTCTAGAAAGCAATTGTTTTTCATTTGTTACTGAAATAGCTGGACGGTGTATTTGTGATTGTAAGTGACAAACCTATTATTACTAAGTGTCGCCGCACACGGACCATTGGCCACAACCACGAAACGCTGCCACCCGGCTTTTCCCTGTAGTTTTCAAAGGTACATTTAATATGGACTCGCCGCACACGGTTGACACCGGCCGCCACACGCTACAAATCGCCGCTGCTCGCTTGTTGTGTCCCGCACTGGCGACATAATGGTAATGCGCGTATGGGTTAAAAAAAGCAGCAGTTATCGGCCACAAGTAGGTGTCGCGTGTTTCAGCTTCCTTTGTGGCCGCTTCTAGCTTCTCGTGGCGGAGTTTGTGGCTGTCGCGTGTGATCCATGTGCGGTGATCCTAAGTGTTTTTGTTTAAAGTAGTGACACTTTTGACAGTGGTTATCATTGCTGTAGCAGTTGTTGGAATAATGAATTGTTATTCAATTTTGAGTACGTGCTTAGCCTTTCGGTTAAGACAAAAAAATATGTCGGCAGAGGATGCCGATCATCATTGAAGCTCTGTCCTGGGACTGTTTTATGGGCGATGGCTGGGTATCGAGCAATAAACAAACTATTCCAGATCACACAACTGATTTATTATGATCCAAACTTTAGGCATTCACTTCACACAACGAGCCGTGAGACAGTCCCAGAGACTAGACGTTGTTCGCACGGCTGCCGATAGAGGAAAGAGCCTCGGACCTCTGCGGTTGGTACTTCTATGTGATCGGTTTGTGCAAACGTCAGCGCGGATTCTGTCAAAGTGGCATGTGTCACTTTTCACTTGGCTTCGTTCTCAGGCTTCCGTACTATTGACTTTACCGACAAATATTTTGTAATATTAAAATGATTCGTCGTTGTAGGCACTGTTAACAGACCGTATGTCTGAAGTGCAGTCACAATTTAACGAAACCATTCCCATCGCCATGGAGATGACGGGATGAACGGGACAGATTTCACTAGAGCTGGAAGGAGGAAGAGCGGGCTCGCGAAAGATGGAAGGAGTGGAGGGACGATTTTACCCAGGAGTAGGGAAAATCACACGCATACACACAGCTATAAATATATAGTATAAATCGAACTTGTTCATAATCAGATAAAAAAAAAAATTGCATATAATAGAATCGTTTACCTAAACTTTTTACATTATTTAATTTTTAATAACTTTTTTTTTAAATGAGAACTCATCAAATAAATTTTTCCACTCTGGTTGGAGCGAGACCAAGGGTCAGACTTTTATTTACTAAAACCCAACTGTGACATTCTGTTGCTCTTTGCCTTCTAAGACCATGGTTTGCTTTCGGAAATACCCCGTAGCCCTAGCGAGCATCGGCCGTGCTGGGCCCCTATTTGTTTTGGCGCGCGTGAAACACTACGAGCCGGTAACTGGACGGCCGGACGGCAAGTTACCCATTGTTCGTCATCCACAAGCCCACGCCCACAGTTGCCGGGGATCACCCTGCGACTCCCGACGTCCCGTCTCCTGTCGTGGCGGCTGGGGCGTGAGATGTCCGTTTCTTCACGGTTGTGGCCCCGAGACGAAATCCACGTGTATCAAACGACGTTTTTCAATACACTTACGAAGTTATACGTATTTTCTCTGAAAATTACGACACATTTTGTTCATTTTGTACTGAAGAAATTTTTCCAAAGTTGCCATTTTAGTTTTAGATTTAGATGGCAGCAGGCTATCACAAGATTTTTTTTTATCTAAAACACAATAAATAAAAATAAAATAAAAATCTGTTTATTTCAGACATATTTGGTCCATATAGTTACATTATTTTTACATTTTCATTATTATACTAGCGGTCCCGGCAGACGTTGTTCTGCCCAAAAGCGGGATTTAGTAAAAAAAAAAAATTACCCTACTCTACCCTACTCTACCCTACTCTACCCTACTCTACCCTACTCTACCCTACTCTACCTTGATGAAATATATAAGAGACCAACTAGAACAAAAGAAAATAATGCTAGTGGTATCACTTGACATAGAGGGGGCCTTCGATAGTGCGTGGTGGCCAGCCATCAAATGTAGGCTTGCGGAGGTTGGTTGTCCAATTAACCTGAGGAGACTGATAGATAGCTACTTGAATGGGAGGAGAGTGAGAGTTAGGTATGGCGGAGCGGAGAGCCTGAGGGACACAGAGAAGGGGTGTGTTCAGGGGTCGATAGGGGGACCAACTTTTTGGAATCTCATATTAGATCCTCTGTTGAACGAACTTCAACAGACCGGGAAATATGTGCAAGCTTTCGCTGACGACGTTGTGCTGATTATCTCGGGAGACAGCGGGTCAGAAGTCCAGAGACGTGCCAACGTGGCCCTCGAGCATGTTCGGAGCTGGGGTGTCAAAAATAAGCTCAAATTTGCGCCTAATAAGACACAAGCAATGGTTGTGACGCGAAAGCGTAAATATGACACCCCAGCTCTAACCATGGGCGGGGTACGCGTTGGCATATCAAAGGAAATCAAGATTCTCGGCCTGACAATTGACGACGGACTGACATTTAATAAACATGTGTCCAATGTGTGCCGAAAGGTACTGGGTCTCTATCATCAGTTGTCAAGAGCCGCGAAGGTTTACTGGGGACTGAATCCCGAGGTAATTAGGATCCTGTACGTAGCGGTGGTAGAACCCGTCGTAATGTACGCCTCCAGCGCTTGGGCGCCGGCGGTAGAGAAGTTAGGCGTGAGGAAGCAGCTCGATGCAGTGCAGCGTGGTTTTGTCCGTAAGATTACCAAGGCGTACCGAACGGTCTCACTGCACTCGGCCCTGGCCCTCTCTGGATTGCTTCCCCTAGATCTAAGGATCCGGGAGGCAGCACTTCTCTACGAAGTAAAGAAGGGATACTCCCAAAGAGTTATAGGCGATCGAGAGGTTGAGAGACCGGTGGCATTTACGGACATGCCGCACCCAGCAACACAATTAAGCCTGATCTTTGGGAAGCTGGAAGACGGTGCAGAACGACCCCAGAATGTGGAAGACATTTATACAGATGGCTCAAAAATCGAGGGAAAGGTGGGAGCAGCCCTGTCGCTATGGAGAGAAGGACGAGAGATCTGCACTCATAAAGCCAAACTGGAGTCTTACTGCACCGTCTACCAGGCGGAGATGTGGGCCTTGTTCAAGGCCACCGAACTGGCACTTAAAAGAGCCGTACCACATGTGCGTATTTTCTGTGACTCGAAGTCGGCACTCGAGACAGTCGTCGATGGAGCTTTCCTCCATCCCCTAGCAGTGCAAATCAGGAAAGTGATCAAGAGAGCTCAATCGCGCGCCCAGAATATTGAGCTATTCTGGGTGAAAGCACACGTGGGATTAGAGGGAAATGAGAGGGCCGACTCTCTTGCAAAGGACGCGGCTCTTAAAATCAAAAAGCGGGCTGACTATGACCAGTGTCCGATCTCATTCGTCAAGCGGCAGATCCGTCTGGAGACGCTTGACGAATGGAATCGTCGCTATAGGGATGGCCATACTGCGGGAGTTACAAAACTCTTCTTCCCGGATGCGGTGGAGGCGTACCACATTGTTAGGAAAATAGAAATGGACCCAATTCTAGTGCAGGTTTTAACAGGGCACGGAGGATTCTCTCAGTACTTACACCGCTTTAAGTGCAAGGAGAGTCCGAAGTGCATCTGCGATGACGACAAAATGGAAGATGTTGAGCATTTGTTGATAGAGTGCCCTGTAAATAGCATTGATAGGCTACAGGTAGAGGCAGAAATGGAAACCGTGGTCAGGGCAGACAACTTCAGCCAGATAATGAGAAATAAGAAATTAAGAGAAATATTTATAAAATACTGCAAAGCGATTGCCAAAAGATGCATTGCAAGAAATAAGGAGCCAAGACAACTACGTGTATGGAGAGTAGCTGTAGAGCTATAGATACACGCCCAGTGAGGGCTGCTTTATTTTTGAAAATATATTTGTTTGTATGTATTTGTATTATTATGTTAATTAAATTATATATTGCGTTAAAGAAGGTTTATATAGTAGATTATTATTAATTGATTATATTATATTCTGTATTACGTTATATTATTATTATATTGATAATTAAATGTAATTTATTAAGTATATTATATTATATACAATACAATATCTGGCAGCTTAGCATCTAAATAATTCCCTTCAAATCTTAAATTCGACATTTTTCCACCAATAACACAATGAATAGTCGCTTACACTAAACCTTCGCAAGTTGAAGGATAAGCAAAAGTATCTTGAACCGTTATACATCCTAACATAAAAAATAGAAATTTAATTCAAATATATATATAGTTTAGAACAAAGATTTCTTTATTACCAACAAATTAATAACTTGTTGGCAATAAAAAAAATATTATATATTTTTTTCTATTCATAAACACAATTAAAATTTTCATTAAATATTAAAACCTTAAAAATGGCGCCTCATTGCTTTAAAAAAAATAATCACCGTTGACCGTGACGAAATCGGAAAGAAAAAAACCCTTGTTGTGATAAATAAAAAAAAAACAAGTGGTTGATATACATGGCATGTTGAACCTAATTATTGTAGTGCGATAAGAGTCAGTTTTCGAGGAAGTGTATTGAAAAAACTTCTTTGGCGATTCGGCAAAAATCTTTGAGACTCGATTCGGGAATTGAACCATACATACCTACATAGGTAAGTATGTACGGAACCCTCAGAGCGCGAGTCCGACTCGCACTTACTAAGTTTTTGGTTTCAGTAGATATCCTTGTAAATATAATGCAGCAATTGTTAAATTAAATAATTATTTAATAAACTAAAATGCAAAGTGATTCAACATTATTTTAAAACCTTTTTATTTGTCTCATCTTATATTTACGCAACACGAGAATAAATATTCCACGTAAACAGGAACCACCAATCTAGCACTTTCCCTTCAAAATATTTCGACGATCTCTAATCTAAGCAATTCTATTTTAAGCCAGTTACAAATTACAGGTTAATTCTTGGGGTCGGCTCGGTAAAATGTTAACAAAGGTACGGGAGGTAAAGAGGGTCAAAGAACTGTGCCACTTTAGTCAAAGGTACACGTAATTTAACTTATAGGGGATTATGAGAAGGGTGTCCTTTTATTAATTACGAACAACATTAATTGTATTTTTGGTTTAAAGCGCCTCTTTGAAGAGAGGCTAGAGAGGTGCCACGGCCTCTTCACCTTCCCCACGACTTGGGTATTTACCGGACATGGCAAGTTCAGAAGTTTCTTGTTTCGAATTCATGCGCACCGCCTGGAAGACACGGTGGAGCATACGGTGTAAGCGTGCCCACTTGGGTGGAGCACCACCGGGACTTCGTGAAGGCGATCGCAAGCGGCGACTTTCAGTGCTAAAGGGAATGGGATGCGGTCGCCTTCTTCTGTGAAGCAGTAATGCTAACAAAGAAAATGTACTATTTTTTGTGACGTACTCCTAATTAATTTATTCCTACACTTGTGCTGTTAGAACTTGCTTCATGCTAAATTTCAAGATTCTAGGTCAACAGGAACCACCATATAGCTTTTAATTACATAGCGATTGTCAAAATTTGCGCATAATCATATCTTTAGATTGCATTGAAGTAGAAGTTTCATTTTTCACTGCTTATTAGGGTAGCAGATTCGAATATTGGTTATTAATTTCAGCTTCGTTTTTCGTTCGTCTATGGACAGACGAACAACAAAATGATCCTTTATGTGTTCCGCTTTCCCGACTTAGGTCAGGAATACTAAAAATATTAAAATAAAATATAACTAACTACTGACGATCTAAAATATGATGTCGTAAATCTCCTACGCTTCACTGTCGACTGATAATATCATACAACGTGACTTTTATTTATAATTATCTTCTGTCCGAGGTAAAAGCCAGCCCTTGGGTCACGCAAAGTGTCAACGAGACGTTTAGATACAATAAGATAAATCTTTAAACGATTTGTTAAGACTTAGTCTCCAAGGTCCTAGTTTTAACCCCAAACGGAAGGAAAATATAACTACCGATGAGGTTGTCATATTTCCACTGATTTTGGTTCTCGACTGCCGCAGATCCAGTACAGCACGACGAGCTCGGAAAGTAGGATGACGCAAGAATACCTATCTATACAAGTAGCGTCCACTAAAGCCCTACCCATCTTCCACGGAAATTAATAATTCACCAATGTTTCTTCAGTTTTCCTTTGCATTTCAAGGCCATGCAACTCCTTCGAACAATCACACTGCATTAATATAAAGATATGCCGTCAGATTAATTAAGTCTACTTTTAGACACGACGTTACTATACTCGTACCTTCGCCAGTTTAAAAGTTATTTCTCTTCCGAAGTCAGAACTCTGTAAAGCTTTGGGCACTAGCCGAATACATAGAGAGATATATTATAATATATTTTTCAACCTTCCTGCCCTTTTCTCGTTTTGTTTGAAGTCGTAAAACTTTTTTTTAATTCATTCTGTCTTGTCAACCATACCACGACAGAAGAAAGATTTTTTGTCTTTAGTGTCACTTTTAAAACTTAGAGGATGTTTTAAATTAAAATTATATTTGATTTGACACACGGGCGTTTTTTCCGCATGAATCCGGTGCAGGAACCTCCCGAACTTACCATGTCCAGTGAGGACCTGTGTCATGCGGTAGGTGAGGACGTCCTAATGTCTTTCCAGTCATAGTCATGGAGTGCCCAGCACTGGGTTATGTGTATATTCAATGTTCTGTAATACGTGTTCAAAAAACCAAACCTAACTGCCTTCTGCATCAGAGGTTCAGTAAACTACTTGCAAATATAGATGATTTACTTTGAGTTAAACATGTGTCCCCAAGTTGGGGGAGAGGGTGTTCAATGTTGTCACTCATCGCGACCTGTCTTGAGTTTCACGCTTCACTTTGCTCCATATCAATCCGATACCCGTCGCTTCTGCAAGCATGGTGCGTTACCAAATTTGCCGAGGACGGCCACACTTCCCTTGAGAATTTAAATCTAACGCAAATATAGGTACTGTTACTCAATGACTAAATCTCTCCACCACTCAAGCAGTGATTTGGTTGAGCCTATTGGAAGGCAAGCGTTCCTAATCTGGACCAATTACGGCAGGTACCTGAGAGCTTCCAATTACTGTCTGGCTATTAGCCCCCTTGGTACCAGTGGTTCTGAGTCTAAGGGTCGCGATACACTTGCGGAACTTACGACGCCGAGATTTCAGCGACTGAATTATTGGTCACAATAGTATTTCGTGTAAACGTGCCGGTTTAGATGGAAACGGCGGCGTTTCGTCAAGCCTAGTCGTCAGTCGGCGTCTTTTTGGGGTACGGTTGTAACGTGTTCAATTGCGCAGCTAAATGGACCTTCTTACAATATTGTGTATGCTTGGCTATCATAGAGGCCTTAGAAGAAGGAAATTGCAACAGTCGCGACGCGTCGCATGAATTTTCGCTTGCTCATGAACGCGATGTAATTTTGACTGATGTGTCATAGATAACTTGGTAAACACTGCGAGCGTATTTAATCGAACTTTTGGCACCGTACTTTTCGCTGATGTGTCGCAACCCTAAATGATTTTGATAGACAGTACATTCAAGGAAAGGTGTTGTTAAGAGGATTGGCGCACTATGTAAATTAGCAGTGTTTGACGAATGAATATTTTTATTTTCCATTCCTACTTAAAAATAAAGAGTACGGGAAGGTTTCTAGTGATACTAAAGCTATATTGGTTAAGGTTCTAAACATATGAAAATAGACCTTGAAGTAATAATTCTTTAGTAAGAAATTTTGTATTATTAATAAATCGACGACCACATAAAAAATGTGACATAATAATATGTCGACTAATTAAACAGTTAGTTTTTAGGTCCCTATCAGAACCGTCAACTCAAAGACGCAAATTTTGGTCGAAGCGAATATTCGGCCAGTTTTTGACCGATACCGAAACTCCAGCTGAGTTCAATTTTTGTAGCTGAAACCGAAACCGAAATCGAAGAAAAGAGAAAAACATGTATTTGTGTATTGTAGCTAAATTAAAAAAAAAACTAAACATAAACCTCCTTCTGGCGCAGTCGGGTAATGTATGAGGTCAAAAAGGCTCCAATTTCAGCAAAAACTGCGATATAAAAAAAAATACACATCTGTACATGAAGTAGGTACCATCGGTCTACCAATGTATTTAACCTTATTCCAACCATTTAGGGGTCGTCTTCCTAACTAACCAGACGAAGCGAAATCATAATGTTCATCATCAAATACTAAACACAATACATAGAAGTACTACCTCAAAAAAGGTAGGTACCATCACTAGAGAACTACACTATAGAATGAACCATCTCGGGAGAGCTTTAACTTAGAGGGAAAGAGGGTTGGTCTTTTCTTGCCCCAAACTTGTAACAACGGCGCAAAGTATGGCGCAGGAGTTTAAAGGGCGGGTAGCAAACTATTGCGTCTTAAGGCGTGATTTATTTATGTTCTAAATCGACTAATATTTTATATATTCAGTAGAATAAATAATATTCCCTATGATAGCAACCCTAGACATCTATAGCAAGTATGTTAGTGTAGTAACTTCTACTGCCAACCATTTCAAGCTACCCTCTGCATTTAACCTGTCATCACAAAGTGCACTCATATCCATAATTGATAACCCATAGTTGGAGCAGCCTGAACTAAATGTGGATTGACGTATTGATTGTTTATTTGATTTTAAATAATTCAGTAAGGCTGTTAACCTATCTTATGATGATTTTTTTTTACTGAAAAACTCTTTGTTTGTGTGGCCTGTATCTGTATAATATCAGCCGCATTGATCAACGCGAATGTTCGAAGGAGTTACTGCGGTCAATCTTTATGAATAAGCAATGCTTGTCTTAGTGATCATTTGGTTTGGTAATGGTCAAAGCACCAAAACTCCTCCTCGGCTTAGAAAGCTGTTTTTCAAGATCATTGACAATCTTTAGGATGAGCCATATATTTTTTAATGATATAAACTAGTGCTTGACTGCGATCTCACCTGGTAAGCAATAATGCAACCGTTTATAGTGAAGCGCACTAGTTTATTAAGAGCCTTGAAGACACCTAAATTATAATCGGACGGGAAGACCACAGCATGTAAATTAAAAATTAAACCAGTCCTTCGATGTACGCGGTATAAATGACGGCGAAACGCTTAGTCTAGACATTCCGCTCTATACAAAATACTTTTATTAAGACGCATTTGGGCTGAATTGAATTTAAAACCCTACATAATATGGAGGTCCACCAGGCCAGGCCAGGCTGATCAGACAGAACCGACGTCACTCTGTTAATAAGGATTGACATCTAACCCTAATATAAGGAACAGTAGTGAGCAATAACGGCGTTAACTTACGATTTGTAGCTCGTAGCCAGGTATCCAGCCAGGTATATTTGAGTATTGTATAATTGTATTATATTTATTTTATAGTTTATTAGTACGAGTATATCTATTTTATGGGCTATAAGTAAATCTATTCCTGTATTCGCCTTTTTCTCTCTCTTTTCTCTGCATCTCCCAAAGGTTGACTGGTAGAAAATGTCTAAGGCATTAAGTCCGCCTCTGTACTTTTGTGTGCATAAAGCATTACATAAATAAATATATCTATTTCATACCACTGTTCTAAAACCGACGGAGGAAAATATCATGATCCAACCGGTATACTAGGACTAAAAATTTGAAGATATATGACATACACTTACCTACCGGCACTGAGCCAACGTGGTGGATCATGGCCAGGGCTAAAGAGGTAGCCTGAATCCCAGCAATGGGCACATTAAGAGGCTTATGCTTGAAATTAACAGCAAGAAAAAGTTTAGATGTAATAATGAAACAGGGCAAGTATGAGTCGGACTCGCGCACTGAGAGTTCCGTACAAACTTAAAGTTTCGAAGATTTTTCCGAATAGCAAAAAGAGTTCTTTTTTGTGACGTAACAAAAAATTTACTGTTTTCAGATTTATTCCTATACCTGTGCTATAAGACGTTGTTTTTTGCAAATTTTCAGTATTCCGGGTCAACAGGAAGTACCCTATGAAATTTGATTCCTTTAGAGTGTCGAAATATACGTTTTTAAATGGCCGTATCTTTTTGCATCAACTTAAAAGTTTGTTTTTTTCACAGACTACAGACCAGAGTATATGGTTTTAATTTAAACTCGATACCTCCACGCGTTCCCGTGATAAAGGATCTTGACAGACAGACAGACAGACGGACAACCAAGTGATCCTATAAGGGTTCCGTTTTTTCCCCAACCTCCAAAAAATATGTGTTTTTACAGTTTCTGGTAATTTTTAAAATTATCACCTCAAAAGAAATACTGAAGACTTGAGACCAAATGTGTTGTTAAAAAAAAGTTTATCTAAATCGGTCCAGTCATTCTCGAGTTTTGCTCTTAGCAACACACACCATTGATTTTTATATACAAAAGATTTGGAAAAGACTATAGCCAGATGGATCCCGATATCTGGACTCTGTGAAGCTAATCAGTCATTAACTCGAAAAAAGGAGAGTAATGAACAATCGAAGAAATCGAATTTTCCTTGATTCAGCAATAGATAAGTGCCAGCTTCCTTATTGTTCATCAAATAGCCTTAAACTGTCCATTATGGCCATTGTGGGCCATTGTGGGTCAATCCCCGACACCTCCTGCCTGAGTGATTCCATTCTGCGTTACGCGCATTGATTAATGGTCAATCCCTTTCGTACCATTAGGCGCGATCAATCATGATACATATGTGGTAAGCTTTTGTAATTCTGTCTCATGTGGCAACCAGACACTTTATCTAGGACTTTAAGCATATGGTTTTAAGAGGACTACAGGAGTATTGATCATGAGTTTTATAATGCCCAAAAGTACAAGTAAGGGCCTGTGCACACCACGTTTTTTAAACGCGCTGTTGACGCGCGTTTGTAGCGATACAGATGCGATATGCACGCGAGTCAGACGCAGCCTGTAGTCCTCTATAATAGGATAAATGCGCGTCGACGACGCGCATTTCCAAAACGCGCGTCAACGGTGCGTTTAAAAAAGGTGGTGTGCATAGGCCCTAAGTAAGTTCAAGTAAGTAGATCTACAGAAAAAAAAGAACAAAAATCTAACACTCTTTTAAGCTCTACCTAAAGTGGGAGAAGTTATTTGAAAATATCCAACCCTCAGACAAAAAAGACTATAATTATTTATCTTTTTTAAGGTAGGAAATCATCCAATGACTTCTCGATGAATGGAGCGGGAGGTTGCGTCAAACTTTTACTGATTAAAATCACACCTGTGTCCTTCAGTTGCCAATTTGCCTTCAAGGACTACAGGTTTCCTTTTCAGAAAGTCCCCGCGTTACTAGCGGGCATAGGCTCTGCTGGGCCTATGAATGATGGGAATATGTATGTATATGTATGTGTATGGAAAACACATATCCATAGACAATATTTTTCTAGAAAAACACTCTTCGATGACATTATTATTCGTTTGGATGCTGTACTTAGTGTACATCCACTTGACATAATTACTAGTTGCCCCTCACGATACCCGCGGGAGAGACGGGCTGCCCCACAAACAGTCAGTGCGAACAATCGGGACTGATGACATGATGCTCTCATTCTTTTGTATTGTCAGCAAAAGAGGTTAATTGGGTATTTACAAATATTCTGTATTTATTTTTTTACATCATTTTATATTAAACAACGAATCATATTATAGATACATCTATTTTTGAAAACGGCATCACAATTGGTTATTAAGTGAAGCAGTAATTAGTACTTAAAATATTGATAAGAGGAAGAGTGGGGCCGTGGTTTTTTTTTTGCTTAGGATATCATATAAACTTCTGTCGCTCTAAGGTAGAGCGCGTGTTAGATTTTACTGACTAAAATTACACCTCTGTCTTTCAGTTACCCTTTATGTTGCCTCTACAGAAACTCCCTGTGGCCCTGCTGGGTTTTTACAGTTTTTCTGAAATCCTTTTGTGGCGCGCGTGGAACACTATGTCGACGACTTGAGTTCGGTGCGAATGTGTACTGGACGACCGAACGGCAAGCTACGCATTGCTCGTCGTGCGCAAGACTCCTGACCTGAGAATGTCCATTCCCTCACTCGTGCGCCCGTTTCCTTCGTCACCATTAGTGCTTCACCGAAGGAGACGAACCGCATCCCATTCCCTCTAACTCTGGACCGTGGCCTGAACCAAGACCCTGCGTGAGAGATCTCCGCCGCCAATCACGTCCCTGAAAATTTGGCAGTGGTAGCACTGCCATGTTTACGGAGTTTACGTTGACACCTGACCGATGTCATTGAGCTGTTTTACGAGTCAGGTATGGACGAAGTCACGAGCACTGGCTAGTATAAAATAAAGTATCATGTTAGCTAGATACTCCTATAATTTTGACATTTAATTTTATCGTGATCACGAAAACAATACAATCTTTCGTAACCGTGATATTTATTGGACAGGGTAGAAAAACAAAAGAGCGACGGAATAATAAACAGCAGACGAATGGGCTTTCAGTTTCCGTGTTACGAAGTCATTTCCTGAGTGACACGGTACAAATTAAAACGGCTTGTTCAACAAACGGATGCGTGGATGTTTGGATGTTCATGTGCCCGAGGGTACGCCAACATTCGGCTGTTGTTTACAATTCGTTTTTCTGCCAGTTTTTCCTATCAGGATGCATGGAAGAGATCGAGATAGCAGTTCTACTAATAATATTCCGCAACTTTCACACGACGCCATCTAGTCCCAAACTGACAGAGCTTGTGCTACGTGTACTAGACAACTGATAAACATACTTACACATTTCTAAATACATAGATAAATTACACCCTGACACAGAACAAATGATCGTGCTCATCACACAAACATTTGTCTTGGGTGGCAATCGAAACCGCGACCTCCAGCATAGCAGTCAGGGTCACTAACCACTAGATCAACAGGCCAATCTGTAATCGCTTCTAAGCTGCCCTTTGATCGCTAAATATAGGTCAAAATACTTCGATAACACAGGTACCTCCACGAAAACGTAACACTAAGGTGCTGTTGGCATCCTTGAGGAGTTGAGGTGGATCGAATAACATATTTATCCCATTGTTACGCCAAATACGCGCTTTGGATGTGAAGTTGCAGATACTAAGCCTGACGTACATACTCGTATTACATACCGACGACGACCAATAAATAACTCCTAACTGTCAAAGTCAGAAATTTGCAGAAACTAAAGTAGTCTTTTAATTTCATAAGAAGTAAAACATTAGTAATTAATTAATTTTTTAGTAGCGTCCCAAAAACATTAAGAAGTAATACCATCAATTGACACAGTTAGGAGGTATTTCCACCATTTAATTTGATGCAGTTACAACTAAATATCCGCATCGCAGATTTCATTAAAACATGCGGAAACACAAATTTAAATTAAAAGCGCTAAAAAGTAATTTTCTCGAAAAATGCCAGATTTCCACTTCACCGTCGATATATACTTTTATTTTCGAATAAAAGAATGAAGCGAAACTATCAGAAGATGCTGGTCCTAAAGAAACTGGAATAAGAACATGAGCATGCTAGGAATCACGTCTCCTCTCTAGGAGAGGAAATGGGCTGTAGTTTACCACACGGGGCCAGTGCGGGTTGGTTGAGTACTCAGTTGCACGTAAATATATTTTTATAGTAACAATTATGTTATGTATAGTTCAGAGACACGACCCGGTGCAGTCGTAAATAAAGAAACTCCTTTCAGACAATAAAGGATCCCCCAGCCTAAAATATGGGTTCGACGTGCAAAGTAACTTTTATTAGTTTTAGCTTCGTAAATAGTTGCAAGGTAGAGGAACTTGTAGAAGCTATGGGGATTTATTTTTGTATGTAGGTACAAACAACAGGACGAATAACAACAACAAAACTTAACAACAATAGAGCAACAATAATACAACATCACGGAGAATCGCCAAACTAAAGTGGCCATGGGCAGGGCACATTGCTCGTAGAACAAATGGCCGCTGGGGCCGAAAGATTCTGGTGTGGCGACCACGTATGAGCTGGTGAAGGTTGCGTGAATCCAATGGATGCAAGATGCACAGGATCGTTCATTGTGGCGACACTTGGGGGAGGCCTATGTCCTACAGTGGACGTTTTTCGGCTGAAATGATGATGAATGCAACATCAGAAACACCACGTAACACATCCACATTACTATGATTTAATAAAATAACAGGATTATTATGTTATTATATCTAACCTATACTGTCTCACTGCTGGGAAAAAGCCTCTCTCCATTCCTTCCATTGCTGGGTCTGGGCCACTTCTAGCCAATTCCTAAGGAAGACATCTAAGTGGGACTACTTAGATTTCACGTCGCCATTTTCTTCGTGGTTAAAATAACAAGATATCTCAGAAATAATTCACTTTTGTAGATGCATAAAAAATTCATTACCTAATAAAATTATATATACGCCTTAATTTACAAAATAAGAAACTGAAGACATGGGAAAATTACTTTAAAAAAAAACATTATTTAAATGTCATCCTTCGCGGTTATGGCACTCTTCAAAGCGATCTCTCAACGTGAAAACGCACTCCACTCCTGTTCCTTCGTTGCCTTCGTCCCAGGGCCTCGGGTTTCGTTTTCACACTACCCATGGCCCCAGTAGGCTTCGACCCTGCTGGGCCCCTACGATTTGCTGACATCTGGCCCTGAGGCGCGCGTGGAACAATATTGATTTCTTGTCTAATGTTTTTCTTCATTCCCATCACAGAACCCAGACCTCACAGCTACAGATTTTATCCTCTAGGGTTATCTACAGACCAGGGTATACAATAGTAATCCATCAACCATATCTGAATTGAGGGTAAACTACCTACCGCTCAAAATGTTAAAATTGTTCAGGTCTTCAGTACAAAAAAAAATGGTTTGATTTTTCATCTTACTAATAATATCATCCGCTTAATGCATGACGTGGATGCGAGACAGTCATAAGATTAACGCTTTAGAATTGTGGTGCGGGAGACGCATGCTTAGAATTCAATAGAATAAAATAAACTTTATTCTAGATCAAAACAGAAACAAAACTTTTACACAAACTCGAATCTACGGGTACATTGGCGGTCTTATCGCTAGCAGCGATATATTATCTCCCAGAAAACCTTATCGACTGCATATCAAACCAATGTTTTGATCATGAGGTATTTTCAGTCCGTCCAATAAACCTGAGATGAGAGATGCGTCCATACCAATAAACCTATAACTTATTGAAGCTATTGGACACAGACAGTCCAAAAATCAATCTGGGTCGGATTTTTAGTTTCGGTTAGAAAAATCACTTAATAACTTTCTTGCTCTATGTTGAGCAAGAGGGATTGTCGCACTTTTGAAGACGTTGACTTTGAATTACGGCCGGCGTTAGTAGGATTCGCGAAGAGAAAGAGAGAAATGGGGAATCTCTTACACTACTTGCGACCGACTCGAAGCGTCACCACGTCAGTTTCTCACGGCACCCTAGGCTCATAAAGCGGCCCTAGATTCCAGATTTCCTAAGTTTTTCTCAAGTATTAGAATCAGTAGAAGAAGTAATTGTAAGGTAGCGTCACGCGTATTGTGTAAAGAACTGTATTTTGTTTATGTGTTTGTAAAATAAACGGCCGAGGCCTTTCAAGCATGACCATTATGTTTTGTTGTTATATATCGAATCCCTCTGTCCCCAACAGAGAAAGAATGGTCCACTGGTCCACTGGTCGGGTGAATTCACCCGTGTTCTTTCAGCAATAGCCCTTTTCAGTCCAGGGTCAACAGCTGGAGTTAAAGTCAGTTTGCAGGGTATTCCTAGGAAAGATTGGTGCCAGATTTTCTGACTTCAGGCCATTTTTTTTTTAAACTATGGTAAACTAAATATTACACGAACTAACATATTCAAGAGCGCTCAGATGCAAATTACCTTAACTAAAGTATTACGGAACTATTTCTTGCTACTTCGCATGAAGTTCAAGTTTCCCGAGGAAGCTCGTTTATGATATAGATAGGGCATTTTCCATTACAAGTTTTCCTCTTTGTATTAAAAATGGAACAACAAAATTTCCCGTCGCGCTGTTGGGATATAGATGACAACATTATTTCAAAGTGGTGGATTTAATGTTAATTTTATTCTGTGGTTGGTAATGTTAGGTGAAGATCTTGAGGTTGTATAGCCTCGATATCCTCACATAAACGGTAACAGCCTTACGTGACGATATTTTAGATTAAAAAGCGTTTGTTTGGATGGTCAGCGATTCATTTATTATTATCCGAACATCTCCCTCGCTTCGAAAACCACTTTAGGCCACTAGACTACAGGTGGTCCTAGTTCAGGGATTGAGACCTCATTCATCATCATCATCATTTCAGCTGAAAGACGTCCACTGTTGGACATAGGCCTCACCCAAATGTCGTCACAATGAACGGTCCTGTGCGTCTCGCATCCTTTGGACTCCCGCAACCGTCACCAAGTCATCGGTCCACCTTGTAGGAGGCCTTCAAACGCTACCTCTTCCGGTACGTGATTGCCATTCCAGAACCTTTCGGCCCCAACGGCCATCCGTTCTGAGAGCAATGTGCCCTGCCCATTACCACTTTAGTTTGGTGGTTCTTCGTGCTATGTCGGTAACCTTGGTTCTCCTGCGGATATCCTCATTCCTGATTCGATCACGCAAGGAATCTCCGAGCATATCCCCTTTCCATTGCCCTTGGGTGACTTTAAGTCTTCTGATGAGGCCCATTGTAAGCGACCACGTTTCGGAGCTATATGTCATCACTGGCAACACGCACTGGTATATTCTATATTGGACGAAAAGATACCGCGCAGCTTCCCCAACGCTGCCCAGTCGAGTCGGATTCGACGATTGATCTCTTTCTCGAAGTTAGACCTTCCCAACTGGACCGACTGTCCCAGGTAAACGTAGTCATCTACAACTTCGAGTGTAGAGTTCCCGATCTTGATAGGAGTGGGTGCTACATGGCTGTTTACCATGACTTTAGTTTTGCCCATGTTCATTTTAAGTCCCACTCATTACATCAATATGTTTTGAGATTTTGGAAATAAATTATTATACCGGCACGATTTTACATTTCCAATGGTGATTTGTTGATTTCATACCTCAAAAAAAAGTCTGAAAAATGGAACCATTAATTTGCTTTCCCTACAATTTGTTCTTCAATATTTTTGTGTACCAATTGTAACTCTCGCAATTAGCGAAATGTAATATGTAAATGACTAATTAATTTAGAAATCATTACAACAGACAGCAAGGTGATATTTTGCATCCATTGTTCCATAATTTAATATTGCCATAACTAAATTATCATGCCATGTTTCCTTTTGGCCGTTTCGCTCTCTGCAAGTTATTCATGAATTTAAAAAGACTTCGACCGTGGTTTTGTTTTACTTAAAATTCAACGATTTTTTTATCCGGACCTCAAAATTTCTAAGTCCTACATAAATGAATGGTAAACAAATTTAATTTATATTCATTTTTGGCGTTACCTGTACCTAAATTTTTTAATTAAAATTGGCAGGTGCTGGTCATGGTTAAAAGTATTTTAAGACTTTTTGCTGAGTATTGAGAGCAGTGTTGGCCCAGTGGTGACGGCCTCGACTTACGATTTGTAGGTCGTCAAACTCAGCCAGGCGCATTACTTTGTGTAACTTATTTCTTCACCACTGCTCTCAAAACAGTGAAAAAAACGGCATGTCCTAGAACCAAAAATTCGAAGACATGTGACATGTACCAATCCGCTCTAGGCCCACGTGGTGGATTATAAGACTTTCCCTCTTCTAGAGAGGAGGCCTGAGTCCCAGCAGTAGGAACATTATAAGGCTGATTATGCTTATGCTTGCTGGGTATTCGGGTTGCGTGATTGCTTGATAGATTAACCGGCCTCGGAACATAAAAGACAACTGAAGGAGCACAGGCGAGTTTTAGTCAGTAGGTATCTAACACTCTCTCGTTTCACCCAGAGTGGGAGGAGTTATGATAATTTCCCAACAAGAAATAGGGGTGAATAAAAACAAGACTGAGGGATATTTTCATTTTTTTTTGTTGTAAATAGGTTCGCGCTTGACCGCTATCTCACCTGATGGAAAGCGGCGATGCGGTCAACGATGGAGCGCGCTAACCTAAAAGTAACCTATTCACTCTTGACTTAAAGATTTCCGAGTTGTAGCCATCAGGAAACACAGACTCCGGCAGGGAATTCCAATCCTTAGTTGTACGCACAATGAATGTGTTCCCAAAACGTTTCGTGTGTATAGGTGGGTGGGGATGGTGACATGATTTAAATATTGTTTGCAGTGTTTTATTTACTAATTCAAATTAATAATGATTTGTTTGTCTGTGTGTTTTTCGTTTTGTGTTGTTTGTTTTTTTTTTGTTTGCTGAATGCTTTGTCAGAAACTATGATATCAAAGCGAAAAGCCTGATGCAACATCATTCGATTTACTTGGTGACATCATTATATTATTTTTTTTTTTTTTGAATGACAGAACCAACCTATGTTCTTTCATTTGCCCTTTACACCAAAGCCACTGGCCCAGAAAGACCCCGGGTTGTGGCAGGGTATTTACAGGTACGAAAATATATACTTTGGGGGAGGCCTATGTCCAGCAGTTCAAGTCTTTTAGCTGAAATGATGATGATGATGATAATGATATATATACCTAATATGGTCTGATTTTATTGAATTAATTATAATTTTAATGGTTTTATATAACGCAATTAACTTTTTAAATGAATCCCTTATATTTTACACACGAGAGCGATAATCGCTAACCTTGGTACATAGCAACAAGTTTGAGAGTGTGCAGAAGGACTAAACCCGTGGCTTTACAACTGCCTGAGATAACATTATGCTAACTAAAGCTGCCTGCACGCACCGTTACACCTAGGTAGTTAATTTCAGTTGGGTTCTGGAGCGTGGTTAAGCTGCTCGGTAATGTTCGGCTTTTGTCGGCAAAGGAGTCGAATAAACACTATTTTTTTTTGGGAGGTGGTAATTTTTCTAATGATTTCTCCTGCACCCTAGAGCAGTGAGAGTTGGTGCCAGTCTTTTACTGACTAAAATCCACCTATGTTCCTTCAGTTACCCTGTCCTGTGTTCTAGAACCACTGGTTTCCTATTCAGAAATTCCCCATGACTTGAACTGGCATCGGATCCGCTGGACCCCTATGGTTTTGCTGACTCAGTCTTTAAGGCGAGCGTGGAACACTGCCCGCGCTTGCCGACTAAGGCTCGGCCCTTAACGGACGGCTGGACGGCGTGGCTACCTATTGTTCGTCCTCCGCAAGTCCGTGCATATAGTTTCTTTTAAATTACGGTCACACTAGATTTATGATGCGTACAGTCGATTGTCCCAATTGTGTTGTCTGTGGTACTATAGAAGATGTGCATCATATCTTGTTGGAGTTTGTTCGTTTTCGTTCGGGTCCAAAGACGTCAAGCTTTTGCCAATAGTTTTAATGTGGGCTTCTATAATAGCATTCTATCCTCACCTTTAACAGATGAGGCTAGAATGCTTTATCGTATTATTATAATGGGTAGAAGGTTGCGGGAAAACTAGTAAACATGTATTTAAAATATTTGTATTAAACATCGGGGTGACATATTCCTCTATAGAAAAAACCCCGCGAATAAAATGAGATTTGAAAAAAAAAATATCACTTTAATTTTATAGAATCGAAAATTTGAATGTTTTCGTGTGTCTGTTACTTCACGGTTTAATTACTCAATCGATTAGTAGAATAGTACATAGGTTAATTTTTACTCGGGAGTATGTTCTATTGGAATAATTTTCTGCTTTCACACAGGCAAACCCACTGTAAGAAGCCAGTATAATATAAACAAAAGCTTTTACAGGGTCCAAGTCAACACCCATTTATTCTCAGAAGTCAGGTCAGCGACTTCCCACGTCATTCATTCGCTTCCTAGTACCGTTTATTAAGTCACACGCTAACACACTGAACACGGCATGGTTATTGACGTCATCGACTACTCTAAGGCCTACTGTTCACGGACGCGTAGCTTCATAAACGCATATTAGTCATTAGGAGTATATGCTTGGTGTACGCCTGTTGTATCGACGGAGCGGCAACGTCATGCTCGCGTCGCTGCATGCCGGCTTCATGGCACCTGCTGTACCGCATGTCATACATCGAGGCGTTCATTGATCAAAAACACGTTTTTATTTTTGTAAAAATGGTGGGAACGTCTTCATTGTCCGAAGGCATTATCAAAAATGATTAAAAACGTACGCGTGTAATACGCTTCGTGGTCAGGATTCAATACGGTGTGCTACTCAAGCTGTCTAGCGTATTGTGAAGCTACGCGTGGATAGTAGGCCTAATAGAAGAGCTGGTGGTTACGTACCCGTAATAATAGCCGTACTGGTAGACCGTCGAAGCTAAGCAATGCTTGTCGAGGTCAGACCAAGGATAGATAATCATTCATACCGAAACACCTTCAGTTGGACCCGGCTTTCGATCGTAGTTCACGGTGGACACGGTGGCTCATACGATAGCGGTGTGCCCCGCCTGAGCAGAGCACCACCGTGTCTTCGTGGGGGCAGCGATCTTTCGCGCTGGGCATTGGTACAGGTCATGTTCCGGAGCGAGGAAGAGTGGCAGGCGTTCGCCTCCTTTTGCGAAGCCCTCCGCCCTCGCACCCCAGCCGCCGGATTCCGATCCGGATTTCCGGCTACCGTAGGCGCGGGGTTGCGGACGATGAGCAACGGCTAGATCGCCGTCCGACCGTCCAGAAAAAAAAATGGCAGTTGGAACCCAACCTCTAAAGGTCGTTTAGGCCCGGCGCAATTTGGACATGAATTTGTTTCCAGTACGTAAATATTGATCGCAGTTGTGAGAACTAAGTGCGGATATTGAATACGGTTTTCTCCGTCAAAAAAGTAGTTTTCCAGTGATATCGCACTTGTGAAGCCCTCTTTGGAGCGCGATGAATAATAAATCTGTATCTTCAAGATAATTTTTGCGTTACGCATTTTAATGCAACTTGGTACGTATATACGCAAGGTAAAAAAGGTTGAGAAAGAAAGTAAAAGTGCGAGAGATTTTATTAAAATCATTTCAATAATTTCCGTGAATAAGGACTCACCGTCATCACTTTAGTCGAAAGACGTTCTTTGCTGGACTGCCTCCCCAAGTATCAGCACAACGACGGGTCCACTGCATCTCGCATCCATCGGAGTCCCGCGATCCTCACTAGGTCATCGTTAAACCTTGTGGGATGCTTCATCGTGACCAACGCTGCGACTTCCAGTAAGCGATCAGCAGAACCTTTCGGACCCATCGACCATCTGTTCTACGAGCAATGTGCCCTGCCCACTACCACTTAAGTTTGGTAATTTTATCTGCATTTCTAATTCGATCACGTGAGGAAATGTCGAGCATAAACCTTTCCATTGCCCTCTGGGTTGCCGAACACTTATCAGAGCTGCATGTCATCAATAGCAACATGCACTGGTCAGGTTTTTGTCTTGAGACACTGTGGTATGACAACGAGATGGTACCACACAGCTTCCCGAACGCTGAAGCGCTGCCGCTATCCAGTCGAATCGGATTCGACGACGTCTTTCTCGATTTCGGACTTGCCAGTTTGTAAATGCTCACAACGATCCTGTATATGGGCCGTACAATAATTGTAAAACCTAAAAAAAAATGGACGTGACATAAATCAACAAAAGCTATGTATAACAAAGACTCAGGAGGCGGGTTGTGGACACACGAACGAACCAATGTATGTTCTGAAAGTATTGAATATGTCAACGTTTTTTCGAGATAAAATGGCCACCCATCCACGGTACAGCTTTATGTAGTGTTGCTTACCGTCCGAGCTCGACCCGTGCAGCTGTTTTATTTTTTAGCCACCAGCTTCTCATAATCAATTTTCAGTAGGGTCGAAGTAATATAACTCACTAATAGTAGTTTCCTAACACAAGTTACTTACTTGCTCACTTAACATTACTTCAGAAACTAATTTCCTTTTATGTGAGAATAACTTAGCTGAAGTGATGCTAGCTAAGTGAGTTATACTCGTATATTCATAAGTTATTGAGTTTATTACGATGAAGTGAACGATTTTCTAGACGTACGATTGTCCAGCGACGCCCCGAGCATTGAGTCTTAGGGCGATTTCTGGACACCGTGAGTGGACGGAGAGCAATGGCTAGCTCGACGTCCGGTAAGGAAGAAGCTCGAGGCACCAGTGGATTGTGTTTCACGCACACCTCAAAAATTTGTCAGAAAAAATTACGGGGCACATTAGAGCCGATGCATGCCAGGACTGTGGCAAGAGTTACCGTGGTCCTCAACAAATGCAACTGAAGGAACATAGGTAAATTTTAATCAGTAAAAGTCTGATACTACCTCTCGTTCCAACCAGAGTGGGAGAGATCATTTGATGACTTGATGCGAAAATTTTTTTCGCAAATAAAAAAAATAACATTCTCGTCCAATTTTCGATCAAAGTAACCAATCTTAATGGAGATTAGCCAGGTTTGAAGAAGATATAGTGCACAAGTGTGTGCACTGACACATTTACAATCTCTGTTCCCTGACTCTCTTAGTCCGATGGGATAGCAATGCTACTCGACCGGGTAAAGATCAGCAGGACCATAGGCTTTACGTGCTTTCCGAAGCATATCACAACTTACAAACTCCGGGCTGCTACTGAGTAATTTTTAATGAAAAATATTAATCTATCTGTGGTTTTAGTCAAAGTTACATTGTATTAGCTTTGTTCAATGTTAAAAAGGTTTCTTCTAAGCAAGCGTGTTTCATTGTCGAACGATACTTATACCTACCATCTGCCCCCCTGGTCAAGTTACTACCGTTTCGTTTCGATTATCTTGCGTCGAACGCCTCGAGTAGGCCTCGCCCCCGAATCCTTTGTTCTGACCACGTGACTGAGCGTTGAGATGACGTCTTATTAGATTTAGTAATTTTTGTGCTATTAAGGCTTGCAGCCATGCTTGATGAAATATTTTTTGTGTTATTGCTTTGTTTACTCCCAGTCAGGATACAAATGTTGGTCGCATACTTCCAATAAAATGAGCTACCAAAACTAGGGCCGTATTAACTTAATTAAGGCATATCAATCTCAATTAGTATTGTTTCATGCTTAACGTGCCCAAAATGTTGTATTTAACCTTGGTTTCTAAAACTTAAATTCACTTTAATTCGCGCGAAATTTATAGTAAACTAGTGGTCCCAGCAGACGTCATTCTGCCCGAAATCTGGCTTTTTGTCGGACAAAGAATTGAGAATCCGATTGCAGCATCACCTACCGGGTTCAATTTTATTTACAAACCATCCAGTGAGCAACTCAAATATATACACAAAATTTCATCTAAATCGGTCAAACTTTTTAGGAGAATTTAGGTGACAAGCACACGTACAAGAATCAGATAAAGATGTTTATTATGATCAATATAACATTTGCAATTGCTACACTTGGTTTGGTTGAAACTGTTAATTGCAAAATTGTTGTGGAATAAATCACTCTACATTCTTACGAGTGATTTGAAAATCAACCCCTATAATTTATGAACTCATGCACATAATCCACAAGTGATTGAAACTGAAACAGCTAACAATTGTAGGTTTCTCGAGTTTCAATAGTAATTATAACAATAGGTTCACATTGGCTTGCACTGTATGGTCGTTGAGTTTGAGCTTTCATTTGAAATTCAAATCACTGCTGGGTTAGTATTAATTTGGCAGAATGTATTTTGTTTTGCTCTGAATTTGTGTAATTTAGAGTAGCGTAGTAGTACATTGTAATTATCTAGCTTAAAGGGACTATAGGGGCTGATCGTGAATCTCATAAGGCGCAAAAGTAAATGAACCACTGCAATAAACAGAATCAGAAAACTGTTTTTCTTCAGGATAAATACTAGATTATAATAGTGTGTTCAGAATATAATACATTTAATTTAATACTATAGAAAAAAACTGAGCATGTGCGAGTCGGATTCGTGCACAGAGGATTCCGTACAAACTTACCTATGAAAACAGTTCGATTCCCGAATTAAGTTACGACGGTTTGACGATTGATGTAACTATAGTTTTCAGATTATTTCCTATACCTGTGCTTTTTTTTTCCGGTCGGAAAATCTTCCTATACCTGTGCTATGAGACCTTGTTTTGCCAAATTTCAGGATTCTAGGTTAACGGGAAGTAACCCTATAAATTTTGATTACCTTGGGGGTGTCGAAATATAAGTTAATCGAGACATAAACGGCAGCATTTTTTTGTTATTCGTCAACTCAGAATTTTGATTTTTTCAGTTTCATGGGACCGCAGACTTGAGTATATGAGTTTAATTTCATTTCGATACCTCCACGCGTCCTCGAGATTAGGGGTCTTGACAGACAGACAGACGGACAACAAAGTGATCCTATTAGGGTTCCGTTTTTTCCTTTTGAGGTACAAATAAAATCACGACGATGCCTCTAAAAATACTTTTATTGATCAAAAACTGGACTAAGATCTGACATGCAATAATTCTGATTGTTTATGATAAAATGATTATTATTATCAGATTATACTACAAGCAACGTTTTACCGTTAAATAGTTTTTATTTGCCATAACTTTTACAACTTTTGGTTTTTGAGCTATGGATTGAACATTGCTCACAGAACAGATGGCCGTTGGGGCCGAAAGGTTCTGGAGTGGCGACCACGTACCGGAAGACGCAGCGTTGGGAGGCCCCCTACAAGGTGGACCGATTACCTGGCGATGTTTGCGGGAATCCGATTGATGCGAGACGCACAGGACCGTTGATTGTGGCGACATTTGGGGGGGCCTATGGCCAGCAGTGGACGTCTATCGGCTGAATGATGATGATGAGTTTTAATTTTGTAATCAAATCTAGAGATTTTTTGTAAATCGCTAAAATCCTTCATACTTGTAAGTGCTCTTTGCGCGTCTCTTTATTTTGTATGTAGTCCGAGAGTGACCGCAGTTTAGGTGCTGTCGTCCTCTTAAACTATAGATGTAAAATTTACTTGGGTGAATTGATCCCAACGACCAAACAGCTCAGGGCTGTATTATCAGAAAATTAAGGTTTATACTATGATCAAAAAGTGTAACTATTAATTAACTTCGAATTTAATTTTCTAATGCTATCTCAGTCGGTATTGACAAAGCTCAATTATTGAAGAGTTCTATAAAATATAAGTATTTGTAATTATACTTGCACTAATCGTAATTTTTTACACACTATCTTTTGTCGTTTTAGTTCGGAACTGTGTAATTATGTACGTGTGAACAAGATATGCATATATATAGACCAGCGTCTACTATCTCTGTCGGACACGATGTCTCATCAGACAGCGCGCTTTAAAGCCCTTCAGTGAGTTCGAAACCACGACTAGTTCAGCATTAATGCTCCGCTTCCGTGAATCGTAGCGTAATGTTATATAACCTATACCCTTATAACCTTTTCGTCATGAATCTGGCTATTCCAAACAGAAAGATTTATTATCCAGGTGGAAATACTACCAGTTGGTGGTTCCAGAGATCATAACGATCAGGTAGTGGATAGTGGTCAAACGCGAGTCATAGATCGACTCGCGTTTGGGCTGATCTATACTTAATATTATTAAAAAAAAAACAAGATTCATATTTTTGTTTGTAATAAACTCTAAAATTCCTAGACCGATTTTAAGAATTCTTCTACATGCATAATGCTGCTTTATTACTGAGTGATATAAGCTATAATATATATTCTACTTTTATGCGGACCTGTCAGTAGAAGCAAGTAAGTATAAACATAAAAAATTACTCATTTAAAACAACACACATACTACATACTATTAGGTGGGATCACAGTCAAGCACTGGTTTATATCAAATAAAATATATATATATATATATATACACCACCACTTATATATATATATATATATAAGTGGAACTTAGTGCGTGACCTGCTGTAAACGTGAGTCCCATTAAAAAAAACAATGGTGCCTGTTGTCGTTTTGAAAAAAAAAAAAACGATTCCTACTGCAGTAACGTTAACTCAGTGAGAAAATTTTAAGCGCGTAATCGAAAAAAGTAATATTGTGCATAGGTAGAGAGCTTATGCCTGTGCAAAATCGGTACTTATTTAAAGTGATATTTTGTAAAACAAATCTTATCTTAAAAATCCAGAAGTGTGCGTTCAATTCCTAGCTTCAGGTGGAATGACAGCCCATTTTGCCTAATATTTCACGATGAGATTTATAGAATAGATCGGTTGACCCACTTAGTGAGAGACGATTTGAAAATAGGTGCAGACACTCGTATATACCGGGAACGTGAATCATTGTCGTTTCGAGTTAATATGCTCTCCCACTGGTTTTTCCGGACTGCTGCTGGAGTCGAGGTAATGCTATTTAAAGGTGCCTTTCGAACGTCGGCTGCAGGTTGCGGATGCAGGCTGCAAATGCAGGTAGCACACCCATGACACCCAGCTGTTGCCTGCATCCGCAGCCAAGAGTGAAAATGAGGCTGGCTACACTTGCTGCCACTCGTAAATCTACGATTCAATCCAACATGGACGCTTTTGGCTACAAATAGTGTGAGTGTAGTGACTTGTCTAAGCAGGTTGGAGTGACGTAACTACATGCACATCGACTTGCGGTGGCATCACTATAGAAGCGATCAGCTGCGGCTGCAGGTCGCGGCAGGCAGCACTCGCAGCCGAAGTTCGGTAGCACGTGCGGCCGCAGTTGCGTTTGGAATGGTTTTCACAAAATTCCATACTACTACATAGAAGACCAGCCGTGCAGCTGCAGCCGGCTTCGTGCTGCCGGCTTATGTGCTGCTGGCATCCGCAGCCTGCAGCCAAGGTTCGAATGGCACCTTAAGACTTGAAGGTCGTGAGTTCGAGCTGACTAGTATTTTACTTTTTTTCTTTAAACACCAGTATTCTCAAATGTTTTTTTTTTTGTAGTGAGAAATCATCAAATGGGTAACTCCTCCCACTTTCGGTAGAGTGATAGGGATTGACAAACTTTTATTGACTAAAATCTACCTGTCTTCATTTAGTTCTCTTTTACGTTAATCATTATGCGTCGTCGATCCCATACACAAAAAAAAAACATTTCCACTCAAGTCTGTGATATAGTTCTTTTCTCAAGACACTAATCTGCATGGTGCTTCGATTTCAACATTACATTTACTGTATGGACTTGAATAAAGACTCTGATCTCTAAGTTTGTTTTGGTGTTTCTTCTCAGGGTAATTAGCTAGGAAACATGAGCCTCATTTAGTTTAAATTGATGCTTTTTTTTATACGTCCGCGCTTGACCGCTATCTCATCTGATGGAAAGCGACGATGCGGTCGAAGATGGAGCGAGCTTACCTAGAAGTAACCTATTCACTCTTGATTTAAAGATTTACCGAGCCATCAGGAAACACAGATTCCAGTAAGGATTAAATATAAGTGTAAAAGTGTTTTTAAAATCTATTTGCAAAATAAAGATCATTTATATTTTCCTCTTACGACATTACCTTTGTTTTTAACGAAATAGTAAAACTGATTTTTTTTTAGAGTACATCGAAAACAGGATAAAAAGAAACAACATTTTATTTTAATTATGTTATAATTTCGGTTTACAATAAAACATATTCTATCAACAGTTACAAAAACTAATTACATTAAAAAAATATAGTGTATAAGGCTGTCGATAAATTCCTAAAAGTGTTTACTTAGGACCCAATTGCTCATAATTTTCCCGGGTGCAAAGTTTTAACCCCTTTTTACTTTTAACTTCATTCATAAGTGCAATGTCATGCTCCAATTCTGAAGTACTGGGCACATTTCGCGCAAACAACACCACTCTACTTCCTCTAGGTTCGGTTAGATCATCGTATATTAGCACATAATTGTCATTCACTTTTTTCATAACACTTCGAACTTGATCCACATTAACCTTGTCAGCGCAACTGCAGGTGACGTTAACGAGTGTCTGCACATCACTAACCTCATCCACGGCTAGCACTGGTTTTGAGTTCGCACGAAATGCATCTGCTTCATTATCTTTACTCACGGGCGGAAGAATTTCTGTCACTTTAAATTCCACTAGTGTATTATTGTTTCCGTCTGGACAAGAACACTTGCTATTATTACGTTGATCTTCAGAAATAGCCATCCTTATGCACATGGGTTGTCTTTCATTTACGTACTTTACATCATTTGCAATCTCCATAACCATTGTGTAGTTTCCATAGATGTCATTAATATTAGCTGCTTGGATGACACCAAGGAACGCTGATAAGATTATTATTTTCCACATTTTAATATTCACTCGGTAGATGCGAGCAGTCTACCGTTGTGTAGATTTTGTACTAACAGGTATCAGTGTGTGGGCCAAATACCTGACACTGGTTTTATATGTAGCTCTTTTAAGTGGGTAACCCCACTACGAACACTTAAGGAAAATTTAAATTCCTTCCATAAACTATTGCAAAAAGTGGTTTTAATTTGTTATATGTGTATTGCTATTGATTGTTTTATCTTGTGACATTTGACAATATTCATTTTGATCATTAGAAATTAAAACATTGCATTCTATTACTTACATAATTATGTTGTCTACTTAAATGTTATGTAAAAACTATTATCAAACAAAATGTTTTACAATAAAAAAAAAATAGTAAGTTGTGCTTGAGTCACCTATTTTTTTAAATTTTGGAGAAATTGAGAATAAATGTTTTTTTTTTATGTGGGAAAATCGTCCAATGACATCCCCCGCTCTTGAGCGGAGTGACCGCATTATCGAAAATCATAAAAAAATATTAAACGAATTTTCTTCCAATGATATTTTATGATTTTCGTTGTGGCTAACATTTGTTCACAATTTAAATTCATTTTGATAGCGACACATCTTCAAAAGGACAGCACAATGAAAAAATAAACGACTGCCTCGCAAATTAAAAAGTAACATGCTCGCAAAGAGTTCCATTTTCGAATTCTATTATTGTTTTTTCACTCTTTTATTGTAAGTGGCCAGATCCAGGGACTTTCAGTATACCCCACGTAACAGTTTTTAGGGTTCCGTAGAACTATGAACTACTACTATGAACCCTTATAGTTTCGAAAAGTCTGTCTGTCTGTCGTCTACCGTCCGTCCGTCCGCGGATAATCTCAGTGACCGTTAGTACTAGAAAGCTGAAATTTGGTACCAATATGTATATCTATAACGCCGACAAAGTGGTAAAATAAAAAGTGGGAAAAAGTTTTGGTACCCCACTACACGTAAAATGGGGAGTGTTTTTTTTTTTCATTTCAACCCTAACGTGTGATATATTGTTGGATAGGTATTTAAAAATTAATAGGTGTTTATTAGAACCATTTTTTGATAATGTTAATATTTTCGCAAATAATCGCTCCATCATCATCATCTTCCTGCCCTTGTCCCGGGTTATTTGGGGTCACCGCAACACGTTTTCTTTTTCGATTCTGCCCTGTCACTCGTCATACTATCACTAACTTCCTTTTCTTTCATATCACTCTTCACACAATCCATCTTTCTTTTCTTTGGTCTTTCTCTCCCTCTCCATCCATCCACATGTAAACTCATAACTCTTTTAGTAACATGCGTTTCATCCCTCCACTTCACATGACCATACCAAAACAAACGATTCCCTTTCAACTTTTCAGTCACTGGCGCCACTTTCAAACTTCCCCTAATTTACTCATTTCTCACTTTATCCATTCTCGTCACACCACACAGCCATCTTAACATTCTCATCTCCGCTACGTGCAATCTTTTTTCATCCGTCTTTTTCACAGCCCAACATTCTGATCCATACAATATGACAGGCCTTATCACGGACTTGTAGATTTTACCCTTCAACTTGATGGGCATCCGTGGGTCACAAGTTGTTCCCGAGACCTGTCGCCATTTCATCCATCCTGCGTTGATCCGATGTGTTACGTCCCGGCCTACCTCACCATCCCCATGGACGAGTGACCCGAGATACCGAAAGTCGGAGCAGATCGGTATGGGCGTTCCAGCACGAGCTAAAGGCACTGGATTGGAGAGACCGCCGAAATCACAGAACAAGTATTCCGTTTTGGTTCTACTCAATTTCAGGCCAACACTCTCCAGTCGGTGCCACCACACCTCCAATCTGTTCTGGACCTCTAGGCCACTCTCGGCCATCAACACAATGTCATCGGCAAACAGCATACACCAGGGAGCCTCTTCCAAAAGTAAAACAAAATGTGTCCTTCTAACTTTTGAATCATAAGTTTAGAAAATATAACCGCCGCCGGGATTCTGATCCCGATTTCCGGCCACCGTAGGCGCGGGCTTACGGACAGCGAGTAATGGGTGGCTCGCCGTCCGACCGTCCGGTAACGACGTAACGACGGCGCGTAGTGTTCCACACGCACTTCAAGGAGATGTCAGCAACCGTAGGGGCCCAGCAGCGTCGAGGCCTACTGGGGCCATGGGTGATGCGAAAGTGATCCCCGGGGCCCTTGAAAAATGGCAAAGAAGGAACAGGAGTGGGTTTTTAGTCAGTAAAAGTCTGACACTATCTCCCGCTCTGCCCAAGAGCGGTGGTTTTCATTAGATGATTTTCCCAGCCGAACAGAAAAAAAAATAGTTTAGAAAATATGAAAAAAATTTCAAAAGTAGAACTTTATAAAGACTTTCTAGGAAAATTATTTTTAACTTGATGGGTTGAACAGTTTTCAAAAAGTTGTACAAAATAATTCCTGAACTAAGTTTGTAATTTAACCGTGTAAGAAAGCGTTTTTTTAACTTAGTTTACATATTTTATTATCCTGAACGTATCTTCTTTCAAATAAAAAAGACGTTTTGTGGATATAGGTGGGATGTCCACCATGTACTATTGGCACATCACCGTACGCCTGGTGGTCCAATAATGGAACGCGCTAGGCGGTATTAGGTTATGCAATTCCGGCGCACACTCCCCGAAATGCAACCGGTAGAAAACCGACAGGCTAGCAACTCGGCGTCGATGCTCAAGACTTTGAAGCCCAATTCCCGGAGAGATGGCGCTGTACTTTGGGCTACTTCGCGCTGTTTTTTCCTGAGTTGATGGGGTCGGGACGGGTATGAGCTATTATATTGTCGAATTGTTCGCTTGGTCTCTCCATGGCATTAGTGGCATTTGTTCTTGCTCGTTGTCTGTCGTTCATTGTCATTAATGAGAATATTTGGTTATAATAATCATGTTGAGGACGACGCTGTGCGCACCTTTCATGATTTGTTAGCCCAACACCCATCGTTTCTGCCTAGAAAAGTGTCTCTTTTTCTTTATCCGGAACTTATAGACCTTCAGTCTCAAGTCGAGTCTCATTTACAAATTATATATGTCGGACAACGGTGGCCGAAAATCGGGATCGGAATCCCGGCGGCGGTTGGGGCGTGAGGACCGTTGCCTTACGCGATCGGCCGCCTCCTTTGCTATTGCTTATTTTGCATTACTGCTTCGCAGAAAGAGGCGACCGCCAGCCACTCCTCCTCGCTCCGGACCATGCCGCCGCCGATCGCCCCGGACCATGCCGCCGCCGATCGCCCCGGACCATGCCGCCGCCGATCGCCCCCACGAGGACACGGTGTTGCTCTGCCCAATTCCGCATATAGTTCACGACAACACACAATATGCGTCCACGTTCCCATCCAATTACAAAGGAGTCTCAATTGAACTAATTTAAAGAACTGCCGGTTAAGCAGGTAATTTCCTCGTCTTCGTAAAATTTTATTGAGCTACTCATATTTACCTTGATGGTAAGGAGTTACCGTCGAGGTATATAGCTAGATATAATTTCAAGGTAAAATACAGCTTGATAAAACGTACGTATCAACCATTCCTGAATAATAATAGTATCTAAATAAAATAAAATAGGAGAGCAATGTGCAGTGGTGGCTCTGTGGTTAAGGCCCCGACTTACGAGTTGTATGTAGGTCGCGGGTTCGAACCCAGTCAGGCGCATTACTTTGTGTAATTTATTTCACCACTGCTCTTAAAACGATGAAGAGAAACATCGAGACAAAACTGGCATGTCCTAGAACCAAAAAATTTAAGACTTGTGATCCGCACTGGGCCCGCGTTGTAGATTACGGCCTACTTTCTCTCCTAGAGAGGAGGCCTAAGGCCCAATTATAAACATCTGACTAAACGATAAATCACATACAGGCGGGTTTTAGTCAATAAAATTCTGACACACCCTCTTGCTCTACCCTAGGGCGGGGCAAGTCAATTGATGATTTTTCAACTCAAAAAACAGGTGGCTTTACACAAATTAGTGGTCTTTTTGTTTTGATGAGCCCAATATCTTGGTCCATTTTGTATCGTGTCGACGATGGGATTGTCCTTGAGAACTAGTGGAACTTCTCAACTTCAAATTCTGTTTCTTTTCTGTACTATGCCTATATTTCGTTCTGTTCATCGTTATTAGGTAAATTTTCTGCTATATATACACGCTATAATTCATTGGTATAGCATAGTCGGCCTTATAATGTTCCCACTGTTGGGACTCAGGCCTCCTCTCTAGGAGAGGGAATGGGCCGTAATCCACCACGCGGGCACAGTGTGGGTTGGTGGATGTCACATGTCTTCGAATTTTTGGTTCTAAGACATGCCAGTTTCTTCACGATGTTTTCCTTCACCGTTTTGAGAGCAGTGGTGATGAAATAAATTACACAACATAATGCGTCTGGGTTTGAACCCGCGCCCTACAACTCCGTAAGTCGGGGCCATTACCACTCGGCCACCAGTGCTCTTTTCCTGCTTTATTTTGTATCGTGTCGACGATGGGATTGTCCTTGAGAACTAGTGGAACTTCTTAACTTGAAATTCTGTTTCTTTTCTGTACATGCATGCAGGCATAGCCTATATTTCTTTCTGTTCATCGTTATTGTAGGACGGAAATGATATTTTTTTTTTGTAAATATTCGGCTATTTATACACGCTATAATTCATTGGTATAATAACTGTTATTTTAGGTTCATTCGTTTGATATTATACCTACGCCTAATTTGGTTCAGATATTTCTTTTCTTTGTCTTTTCAGACTTTTTTGTGGTAGTCACAATTTCTACGAAACGATATCATAACATTAATTAAAGTTGATAAACGACATCAGTTTAGGTCATTTATCGTTTCTTAAATATGAGTTGACCGTTGATTTTAGAACACTTATGGCAACTGAAGAAACACAGCTGTGTTTTCTGTAATCTGTAAAAATCTAACACTTCGTCTCTTTTCACCCGGAGCGTGAAAAGTTATGGGTGATTTTCCCTCTTTAAAATAACTCGATTTGTGAACAAACATTTCAACTCAGCACCTTTCCCTTTTTAGCAAGTTCCGCTGTGATCTTTTACTTAACAAATGGTAGTCGTACGCAGCACGACTTGGGACTTTTTTAATCTCATCCAGTCATCCAATGACTTCTCTCGCTCTAGGGAGAGAGCAGGTCAGATTATTACTGACTGAAACTACACATAGGTGTTTTCTTGCCCTTACTTTCAAGGACCATAGGTTTCCCACCATACGCATCGGGCCCACAATTACAAATAAATGGAATTATTTTGAAGTTGCTTGATATACTGCAACACAACGTAAACATCAACAACGCTCCGGCAGTTGTTGTCGAGTGCTTTTGATGTCTAAAGCTCTTGTGTAGCTGCGAGTACACGTTAGTAAGTACACTTCACGTGTTTCGAGTACACCGAGTACGTCTACAATTGTTCATCTATTGAATTTCCTCTGTATATTTGTGTAGATACCTATGTATTTGCTTGATGTGACAAGTAATTAATTCCTCTCAAACTTGTAAGTTACGCTTTGCAGTGGTTTGGGTATCAAGGAATATCAGAGTAAAAAGCAAACTAGTGAGTGTATTATTAATAATAATAATCCACAACTTTCACACAGCGCCATCTAGTCTCAAACTAAGCAGAGCCTGTGGTATGAGTACTAGATAGCTGATTTGAAACAAACTTATACGAGTATATTTCTAAATACATACATATTATAGATATATTATACCCAAACACAGAACAAATAATCGTGCTCAGCACACAAACATTTGTCTTGGGTGGGAATCGAACCCACGAGCTCTGCCATAGCAGTCAGGGCCACTGACTACTAGACCAACATCCCAGTCTTGTTGAAAAGATATCCCTAGAGTATGTGGTATCTGTATGTATTGAAATAGGACAATCGTCATCCGAAATGGTGGCGCATAGTGTTCTCCGCGCGATTTTCTTAGAAGTATAGGAGAGCCACCTTCTAATACTGAACGAGACCCAAAGGGATTAGGTCATCATTAGTCTGGGGCAGCGGAAGCCAAACTGCACCCACAGCCTCTGACAGTCGTAAAACAACTCCTGTGTTTCCCTTTCAGTAAGAGTCTGACATATCCCTCCACCCTCCCCAGGGTAGATTTCCACCGCGAAAAAAAAGGACAATCATCACCTTCATTTCAGCCGAAAGACGTCCACAGTGGGTCATACGCTATCTCCACGTGTGGCCGTATAATTGGTCCTGTATGCCCTGTATCCATCGACTTCCTGCGACCATCATCTCACGCAACACCCAGACAGGACAATAATAGGCTGAATTTTACTGAATATCTGTGTTTTACATGGATCGACCATCTATAAGACCTCCACAACCCAATTACCAGGTAACACTATTGTGTTCCCTAGTAATTCCTTGGATAGTCTGAAGACTTTCTGGCATCTGACCAGCTGTAACAACTGTCAAAGATCTACGATTCAACAGCGGGACCAATGGCTTTACGTGCTTTCCGAAGACGGGTCAGTAATGTCCTAGATAAACTTAAAGAACATATGAATTGAAAAAATTACATTGATTGGTACTTGACCGGCTTTGAAACCGCAACCTCATGCATAAGATGCGTGTAGTGTTCCACGCGCGCCTCAAGGAGATTTCAGCAAAACCGTAGGAGCCCAGTAGGGTCGAGGCCTACTGGAGCCATGGGTGATGCGAAAGAGAACCCCGGGACCTTGGAACAAAGGCAAAGAAGGAACAGGAGTGGGTTTTTAGTCAGTAAAAGTCTCAAAAAAAAAACTTCATGCATAAGAAGTAGGCAGGTGCCTTAACCATTAGGCAATTACGACGCAAAAAAATAATGCGAAATTATACTAGTCTCAAAAAGAGATACGAGAAAAGATTTCCTTTAATATACATTTTTTTTTCTCATTTTTCCTATAAAACTAATTATCGATATTGTTACCTAAAATACTTAGTAAACAAAGTTACAAACAACAAAACTTTTGCTATAATAACACGCATCTAATATTGTAAATCATAGGAGTAGAAATCACTTATATTTCTGAAGCAATTTTGTACCTAAAAAATAGACTAAACACAACATTACGCCATGCCCAACCCATTCATTCTTATGTCAGTCTCAAAATAAAGTTGTCAACCAACAAAAGCAATAATAATTCAACAAATATTCTTGTCGCTTTTAATGTGGAGTTACCACGAAAGGTTTAGTAGCATGTCAAAACGCTATTGGCAAAGTAGACTAGATAAAAAAAAGAGCCTAAGCTAAAGTTAGGACAATCCACGCGAGCATCGTTTCAGTGAGGCATACTTATTAGTATAACAGCCTTTTCATACAGAACGAGTAAAGGAAATTTTCATGAAAGAACGGTATCATAGTCACATTATGAAGGCAAAAGTTTGCGTATCATCATCATTATCATCATTTCAGCCGAAAGACGTCCACTGTTGGACATAGGCCTCCCCCAAATGTCGCCATAATGACCGGTCCTTTGCGTCTCGCATCAATCGGTTTCCCGCGACCCTCACCAGGTCATCAGTCCACCTTGTGGGAGGCCTTTCAACGCTGCGTCTTATGGTACGTGGTCGCCATTCCAGAACCTTTCGCCCTGCCCACTGCCACTTAAGTTTGGCGATACGATTGAAGTTTGTGTATGTATGTTTGTTACTTCTTCACGCTCGAACAGCTGAACGGATTTGAATGATATTTAGCACACAGGTAGACCATGTCCTGGAATAGCACAATTTGCCTGCAGCGGTCTTCCCGTCCGGTTATAATTTAGGTGTCTTCAAGGCTAGAGTGAATAGACTCATAATAAACTAGTGCGCCTCACCATCATCGATTGCATCACTGCTTACCATTAGGTGGAATCGCAGTCAAGCACTAGTTTATATTATTAAAAAAAGGTACTTTTTATGTTTCCTTGGGATAATTTTCTATTCAGCTTCGGCTCCACGAAGCTAATCACACTAATATTAATACAAAGGTAATAGTTTGTTACTTTTCCCACTCGAATGGCTGAATAGATTTAGATGATATTTGGTATACGAATAAATTATGTAAAGAAATAACATATGTTTCTTTTTAACCGACTTCAAAAAAGGGGGGGTATATTATTACCCTCCTCTTTCGCGGCTCTTTTGAGTCTTATGCCCATTAGTGGTATTCTATTTAAATGGCTTATGTCCAGTAGTAGCGTACTATTTAAAAGGCTTATGCCCAATACTGGTGCTCTGTTTAAATGGCTTATGTAATAATAATAATAATCTTTATTACACAAGAAAGTGGTTACTAAATAGTGTGAAGTCCCTGACTCCTGTGCTAGGTGATAAACCTGTGTTACAAGAGCCAGTGCCCTTTCCTAGTAGGAGATAGTAAAGAATCTTACGCAAAAAGATTAACAAAAATAAAATGAGTATGGTAAACAATAAAAAATTAAGATAAACTAAATGCGGTTAGAAGAAGCCTGTATTGAGTTTGTGTGTATGTGGGGGGGGGGGGGGTGAGGGTGTGTTTGTGTGTGTGTGTGTCGGTGTGTGTGTGTCGGTAAGTGTATATGTGCGCTTGTCAGTGGTTGATTAGGATGTCCAGCAGTAGTGCTCTATTTACCTATAAGGTTATAGTTAGTACTTGTGTACAGCTGGCTGTAGTGATCTTTTTAAGACACCTACATCCTGGAGTGGCGAAAATAATAAATAAGAAGCCAGGGTGCAGCTGTGGACTACTATAGGCTAATATTTAAGTACAATAATATTATGAATTGCTTACGTAGAACTTGCCTAAATTACTCAATAACTAACAAAGATGTATAAAAAAAATTGCTAATAATTGAAAAATAACAACAACTGAAAACAATATTGTCTAGTAATATTGTGTGAAAGGGCGATTATCGTTAAAGTATTCTCGTCAAAGCGAGTAATAAACGGTTTCAACGAAAAAGGCAATTATATACTTTCCTTCGGCACTACCCTAACTTATTACATGTTTGTAGTTCTTTTACAACGGGTTTATTTATGTTCTGTACTAAAGAAGATATTTTTAAGCCCCAACCCTTCCTCTATTAGTAGTAGTTGGTAGTCAAAGTAAGTATTATATATGGTTGCTATTAGTACTTATAGTAATGATAATAATATTGATAACTGGAAACCGATATAAGCAACTAGGTTTCCATTTTAGGTTTCATTTCTTATGTCTCACTATTTTCTGCCAACGGCTTCACTCGTGTGAAAGATGAGCATTGTAACAACGGAATGTTGCATTGCTACGATGCTGCCTATCGTATCTCATTTAAAAATGGATCTGCATCGAGAACATTTTCGTGAGATGATTGTCTACGATTTTAAATGTGGCCTAAGACCTGAGGAGTCATTTGATCGACTTCAAATTACTTTTATGGATGAAGGACCTTCAAAAGCAACCAACTACCGCTGGTATAGCGAGTTCAAGCGCGGTCGCCTTACTTTGGGGAATGAACAAAGGAGTGATCATTCTACGACGGCTGTCACGGAAGAAAGCGTGCTGGCAGTAAAATATTTAATTCAAGAAAACGGGTGTATTACATACAAAGAGATACAGTATACACTACAGATTAGTTTGTTAAGCGTTCACAAGATTTTACATGAGCACCTTTGCGTGAGGTTGGTTGGGAGATGAGGTTGTGTGGCACGCAGCAGCAAACTATCCTCATATCATATATCCTATGCCGTGATATGATTCAAAAATTTGAAGCAGGCTCGTCTCAACGCGTTTACGACATTGTGACAGGTGACGAATCCTGGATTTATTAACACGATCCAGAAACAAAGCGTTAGTTGACAGTTTGGCTATGTCAAAACGAACCAACGCCTACGAAAGTGAAGCGATCGAGAAGCGCAGGGAAAATTTTGATCGCTAGTTTCTTCAATTTGACGGGGTACCTGATTTCAATTAACGCTGAATGGTATACCACAAAATGCCTTCCAGAAGTTTTGTCTACAATGAGCAACAAGCGATCGAACACCGGGCTCCGCGGGGTACTGCTTCACCACGACAACGCGCTCGCGCACATAGAGCTCAAAACGAGGGACTTCCTGGACACCACACCGTTCAGAGTCTTAGGGCTTTCTTGCAGTCCTGATCGGGCACAGTGTGACTTCTTTTTATACTCTAAAATAAAAAATCTACTAAAAGGGATACAGTTTTCATCGTAGGAAAACACGCTAGCAGTGTTCGTGAAGGCCGTGGAAGAGGTGTAAAAAAACGTTTCGAAAATTGGTTCAGACGTATGAAACTTTGCATAGAGGCTGGTGGAGAGTTTGAGAAATTTAATAAAAATATTTTATCCATAGATGTTAGTTTTTTAGTTGCTCAAAACTTTTTGAGTGTTCCACGTATTAATATCAGTAGTTACGATTAACCAAAAAAAAAAACAGAATCTTTATTTCTTAACAAAATAGTTTACATTAGTAGTTGATTGGAGCATCCTTTTAAGCATGTAATGCCTGTATCAGGAGACTCCGCTCTTCCACTTCAAAATAAAATTATCACTATTACTTTTCAGCCAGGCGTAAACTGGTTAACATTACCATTTACATTTAGACTGTTACATGTTTAATTGGGTCTCTGTAATCTAGGTTTACACTACAAATATCTTGCTTAAAACTATAGTCAAATGTCACAATTTTCAAAGATAAGTACCACACAGGTAATCTCTCAAAAAAGCTAAATACTGTGCTTGGATTCACTTTAATACTACAATCTGAGAATTCTTCCGTCACTAGCCAGGTCAAGTAACCTTTTACTACCACTTAAAAATAATGTTTTCCACTAAGTTAATCCCTTTATCTCAACAAAAAAATACGATAAACATCACGAACGTTACATCACGCCTTATTTATTTATAATAGCAATGTTTAGCATAACAACATCGTTATGGAAATGATCGCAGATTTCCATGAGGCGCTTATAAGTGTATACGTCATCGAATGACAGACAAGTTTAGTAATGGTAGTTGAATGTGCGTGTATTGTGTGTGACCTTTAAAACATAAAAGGATCAAGAAACGTTAAGGGACTATAAAAAATAATGATACCTACTTAATGTGTCTACTGTATGTTAAAGGTAGGTACACATTTCTTTTAAAACCTTCCAGAAGGAAAATTCAGTAGTTTAACTTGTGTTGTTTTTAGTGTTCTATAGCTAACTGTTTTTCAGTGAGAGAGTGTGCGCAATCAGAGGTTTGCTCCTCCCTTTTTTTTACTTATCTGAGATGTGACGCATGTTGGCGAGTTAAATTTGGCTAGAGATCACCCTATACTCCATTTGTTTATGTAATTAACTAAATGTAAACAGTCTTGACATGTCTTTTATGTAAAAGTTGTCTAAAAATTTTATCTAAAAATGTTTACAAGTTCTTATTTACCTATACCGATGTTTGGTAATTAACTAAATTTAAATAATCTTTGTATGTCTTTGATACGATTTTTTGAAAAAAGACATAATATCAAGATTGTTTACGTCTAGTTAACTACCTAAACAAATGGAGTATAGACAGAGAGGTTTAGAAGTAGAAGAAAGAGGCCCTAACCCAGTAGTGTGGTATAGTAAAGGCTAATAAAAAAAGTTTTACATATACACCTGAGTTCTGTGGCCCTGTAGTGGCGAGACCAGAGGCCCTGCAACGAATTCTTATCGCGATACATTAGACAACCTAAACTGAACTATTAAAGGGTCTAAAGCCCCATCCTTCTTTCTTGCTCGCACGACCTGACATTTTAACACGCCGTGGTAGAGAGAAACAAACTTGGCTACAGAGCAAACTGGGCAGTGCGCACTGAGGGTTCCGTACAAACTTACCTATGAAAACAGTTTAATTCCCGAATTGAGTTATAAAGATTTTTGAATCGAAAAAAAAAGTTTTTTTTTTGGTGACGTAACTACAAATTTACAGTTTTCAGACTTTTTCCTATATTTGTGCTATGAGACCTTGCTTCATGCCAAATTTCAGGATTCTAGGTCAACAGGAAGTACCCTATGAATTATGATTCCCTTGAGAGTGTCGAAATATACGTTTTTTGCGACATAAACTTCTTGGGACGATAGTCTTGAGTCTACGGTTTTAATTTTAGCTTGATATTTACACGCGTTCCTGAGATAAGGGGTCTTGACAGACAGACATACAGACAGATGGAAGACATAGTTATCCTATAAGGGTTCCGTTTTTTTCCTTTTAAGGTACGGAACTATTATTTTAACTATTACCTTTGAGGTACGACATTTACGCCAATGGCCAAGTCGTTCCCTGCTCTAATTCTTGACGTCAAATTTATAAAGTGATTTGATGCTATCTGAACCAGCTTTGACAAGGCAAACAGTACAGTGTCAACAAGGTACAGCTTAGGCTAGATTATTTTTATCGAGGTGAGGTAAAAAAAATATGTCGATAGAGAACAAACTTTACATTATGACGTTTACACGAAAAAACTGTTTTCATATACCTACTGATGACGTACATGCTCACATAATATGAATCTATTTTTTTTATTGTGGCAAATCATCTAATGACTTCTCACGCGTGTTAGACTTTTTTGACTAAAACCCACTACTGTTCCTTCTTTGCCTTTGTTGTTGTTGCCTGTGTTCTAGGGCCTCGGGGTTTATTTTAACTTAACTCGTGGCCCCAGTAGGCTTCGTCCCTGCTGGGCCCCTACGATTTGTTGACATCTCCTTGAGGTGCGCGTGGAACATTACCTACGCGCCGTTGACGACTTGGGCTCGGTCCGGACGGTAACCAGACGGCCGGACGGCGTGCTACCCATTGCTCGCCGTCCGCAATCCAATATGAACCTATGTTAAACTATAATTTAAGTAGGTAAGTAAGTGCAGGTTATTTTTAAAGTGGAAATTATCAAACAACTTCTCACGATTTGTTTGGAGCTAGAGGGAGTGTCAGACTTCTGACTGAATGAAACCCACTTGCGTTTCTTCAGTCGCCTTTTGCGTTCCAGGGCCGTAGAGAAAGTTTTGAATAATCCCGTAGTGAGACTCTGAATAAATATATTATATTATTATTATTATTATTATATTAATATCTTTACTATACGCCGTTAAGTCTATGATCAGTGCGTGTTGCCACTGATGACATAAGAATGGCTCTGAAACGTAGTCGCTCACAATAGGCCCATCACAAGGCTTAAAGTTATCCAAAGGGCTATTGAATAGACTATGCGCGGAGTTTCCTTGCGTGATTATATCAGAAATTAAGAAATCCGCCGGAGAACTAAGGTTACCGACATAGCCCGAAGAATCGCCATACTTAAAAGTAGCAGTGGCCAGGGCATATTGCTCGCAGAACGTGATCGATGGTGCTAAAAGGTTCTGGAATGGCGACCTCGTACCGGACGAAGCACCGTTTTAAGGCCTCTGACAAGGCGGACCGATGACCTGGTGAGGGTCGCGGGAATCCGGTAGATGCGAGACGCACAGGAGCGGTCGTTATGGTGACGCTTGGGGGAAGCCTATGTCCAATAGTGGACGTCTTTAGGCTGAAATGATGATGATGTCGTATGAGATCGAATTCAATGATTTTTGTTTATTAAGCCTATACTTTCCCCCAGCTGGGCAAAGGTCTTCTTCAAATTTTTCCAGATGGGAAGAAAAAATAAAGCGTATTATTATTTTCATGCCATGTGGCAATCCATAATTTTCCCCAAACGCTAGCCAATAGAGACGTAATTGCCAATTGATGCCAATTTGCTAAAATCAAGGCTATGAAAGCAAGTTTAAAAATTATTAGGTAACGCTTGATTTGGCAGCAGATATGGAAATTAGTATACGGGAAAACGATTTTCGATTTTTATTTATTTATTTGGACATTATAGACACATGGATTTTACTGGTACATTTAATAACGCTATTTAAGTGCTGCAACACATAAAGACAATCACACCATTAACATAAAACATTTTACTTTGAAACACATAAGATTACTAAATTAATTTCATTGGATAAAATGTCAATGGGAAAAAATTATTAAAATTATAATAGTAATAATAACACAAAAACACAGTAGAAAGAAATAAAACCATGCAGGAAGGGTTCTATACTATTATCTATAAAAACGGAAAAAAATCATGTTTGTTGTATGGTTGCCAAATTAAATATTTATTTTATTTTGTTTTTAGTACTTTTTGTTATAGCGGCAGCAGAAATACATCATCTGTGAAAATTTCAACTGTCTATCACGATTCATGAGATAGACAGACACCCAGACAGACAGACAGATGGACAGACGGACGGTAAGAATGTCCCGTTTTATCCTTTGGGAATGAAACTCACATTACATTAAAAAAATACATGAATGTCAAATTGAATTAAATTATTGAATCGTTGAATATGAAAGGGTTTTGATGAACGATTTTTAATCGCTTAGCAAAATTCTGCAAATGGCCTGTTACTTTAGTTGGTTACTCAGAGTATATTAATAATTATTTAGATATACCTTCCCTGATTACAGTTTCATGTGCAACAAGTCTACAATCGAGATATTCCTTTGACGATGCCCGTTTTCCTTTGATCGTTCCCCTCCATAACTGCTAAGCTTTGACTTTTGACCAAAGACATAGCGGTTAACTGCAGTTGCCATTTCAACAGAAATTACTTCTGTATTTGAATAATATTTATTGATAGGTATGATAACTCAAAGAGAAATTTGAATAACTATTTAGAGATTTGGGAGTGGTGTTTAATCATTCACATGAATGGTTATCTATATATATAAAAGGAAAAACTGACTGACTAACATATAACGCACGCGTAAAATTTTGCACAAAGCTTCCTTTTATGACGTAGGCGAGCATTGAGAGAGGATTTTCCAAAATTCACCCCCTATAGGGATGAAACGAGGGTTCAAAGATTATATAGAGAAACCTATTGTGACGCGGGCGACGCCGCTGGCAGAAGCTAGTTTAAGCATAAAGCATAACCAGCCTTTAAAATGTTCCCATCACTAGGACTCAGGCTTGCTCTCTAGGACAGGAAGCCAAGGCCGTAATCTATCACGCGGGCCTAGTGTGGATTAGTGGATGTCATATATCTTCAAATTGGTTCTAGGACATGCCGGTTTCGTCACGATATTTTCCTTCACCGTTTTAAGATCAGTGGTGATGAAATAAATTACTTCAAGTAATATGTCGGGCTGAGTTTGAACCCGCGACCTACAACTCGCAAGTCGGAGCCGTTACCATTGGGCTATCACTGCTCTATTGGATGGTTATGTCATCATTTCAGCCAAAAGATATCCACTGTTGGATATAGGCCTCCCCCAAGTGTCGCCACAATGATCAGTCCTGTGCGTCTCGCATCCATCGGATTCCCACGACGCTCACCAGGTCATCGGTCCACATTGTGGGAGGCCTTCCAACGCTGCATTTTTCGGTACGTGGTCGCCATTCTAGAACCTTTCGTCCCCATCGACCATCTCATTCTGTTCTGCGAGAAATGTGCCCTGCCCACTGTCACTTAAGTTTGGGTTTGGGTTATGTCTGTAACCTTGGTTCTCCTGCGGATATTTTCATTTCTGATGTGATCACGCAAGGATGGTTATTTACTTAAATTAAAATATGGATTAGCTTATTTTGAATTTCTATCGTGCCTTAAAGCTCTGGTAGGTGGAATGTGGCAATACGATCTCATGGTAACTGTTCTGTAATAACTCAAAAAATGGAACAGATTCTCGGAAAAATCGTTGTCAGTTTTTTGAAACTGTTCGATGATTTAAATCGTTTTATTAGGAAAGTTCACATTCTACTCTCAGGTTCAATCTGTCTCAAAAACCTTTAAGTTTTTGACAGGATTTTTTGAGGGTTTCGTAAATTGATTTGTATTGTGATGTAAAGATGTAGTTTCGTATCTCCAGTATCTGAAGAACTGAACAATATGTGGAATCATTGAAACAGGCGTGATCTTGGTAAAATGAAGCTGGAAATTTTATTGAAGTGTTGATTACGTCTACAAAACTTGCCAAGAAGGCTGACTTGAAACATTTGCTACAAAATACTATAAAACAAAATTATTTGTTGCATCCGTTTTCTAATGATAAACAAAATAAATGTACACATATGATGATAGGGCTTGAAGGGCTTAGTACCCAACTCAAAAGCGTTATCTATATAAATAATAATTAATAATAATAATATTCCACAACTATCACACAACACCGTCTAGCCCCAAGCTAAGCAGAGCTTGTGTTATGAGTACTAGACAACTGATAAAAATACTTATATGTTTCTAAATGCATACATATTATAGATAAATTACACCCAGACACAGAACAAATGATCGTGCTCATCACACAAACTTTTGTCCTGGATGGGAATCGAACCCACGACCTCTGGTATAGCAGTTAGGGCTACTAACCACTAGACCAACGGACCAGTCTGCTTTCTTTAATGGTACCTTATTATTTATTTCAGCTCTCAAACATTTTATACAATAATTTAAAAAAAAACACTTAGCTTACTTGTATATACGCAGTAAATAAAAAATTAAATAAAAGCCTCTAAGGAAAAACATCGGAAGTATGGCGTTGAACCGCATCGCTCTCGACTGGTACTAATTATTATTATTTACCTCTATCTTTGACACGTTTTCGACAGTGATTGATACTGAGATGAGATTTTCTTCAAGCTTCAGGGCTATCCCATAGCATTAAAAAATCATCATCCTATCCACTTTACAACATCACAATAAGTCGTTCCGCGTATTTCTTAATCCTTAAACCGATTCCTGATCACATAACGTTTACCATGATTATTGAAAAACATGGTAAACAAAATCTGGTTTCAGCATAAAATCTCTCGGAGACTGTTTGAGGCGGCAATATTAATATAATTCGTCCATTACGAGACAGAATTTTGACTCTCAAGACACGATTATCTTCAACACACCGATTTTCTTTGCAAATGTTATTTAATTTTCTTTTACTTAAAATACAAGAAAATTCGCTACCTCACACGAAACAAAATACCGAAATTCGTTTATCGGGGTGAGCTTGCTCGAATGAGCACGAGTATTTACGGGCAGATATTTGAGCATAATACTTATTTGCTCGAAAAATGAGGAAATAATTTGAGTTTCTGAGATTTTTGTGTGTTGGTATTTTATTATGTGTTGAGAATTGTGAGTAGTGCTGTACATTAAGTTATTTCTGAATAACTTTGAAGTTGTGAAAAGTTTTTGGATAGACCAACTTGGTATTAACTGTATTGACTACTAAGGGCTCTTGTAGACGATGCCGCCACTGCTTCGCCACCGCGCCTCTATGCTGTGTATACGTTCGGCACCGCACCGTCACCGCGCCGCCGCCGCACCGCCACCGCTCCGCCATCCGCCAGTGTTTGACTTTGCTTATTCCATTACCGGCCGCCAACGTAATGCGAATGTATGCACTTAATTTTTAATAACCTATACTGGATAATTTTGATTACTTAACGTTCATTTCTTTAATATATTACTAATAACTATATAGTGGTATGGTAAAATCAAGCGGTGCAGTCGCGAACGTATACACAGCATAGAAGTGCGGTGACGGCGCGGTGTCGGCGCGGCGACGGCATCATGTACAGGAGCCCTAACTGTCGCTTGCGGTTTAATCCACGTCTTCGGTTACTACTCTGCTTCTGTGAGTTTTTTTTTTCAGTGGGAAAATTATCTAATGCCCCCGCTCTTAGGCGGAGCGAGAGATAGTGTCAGATTTTTACTGAATAAAAACCCACTCCTGTTCCTTTGTTGCTTTTCGTACCAGAGCCAAGTCTTCCTTTCAGAAACAGACCCTTGGCTCCAGTAGGCTTCGACCCTGCTGGGCCCCTACAGTTTGCTGACATCTCCTTGAGACGCGCGTGGAACAGTACGCGCCATCGACGACTTGGGCTCGGTCTGGACGGTTACCGGACGGTCGGTCGGCAGATGGCGAGCAAGGGGTAGCTCGCCGTCCGCAAACCCACGCCTACGGTGGCCGGAAACCGGGATCGGAATCCCGCAGCTGGGGCGCGAAGACAATTGTTTCGTGCGTGCACGTGCGGCCTCCTCCTTTGCTAGCATTACTGCTTCGCAGAAGGAGGCGACCGCCTGCCACTCCTCCTCTGAACCAAGGCCCGGCACGAGAGATCACCGCCGCTTATCGCCCCCACGAAGACACCGCTGCTTCTCTGGTGGGTCGTATTTGTCAATCTGACTATTCTATACAGAATAATATTTTCCAATCCAACTAGTAGTTCCAGAGATTAGTGCGTTAATCAAACGAAATACTCTTAAATTTTATTATAAGTATAGAATATGTCTGGACTAAATTGTACTGTGATGCTAGACTTTTAGACTGAAATGCTATAGTTTAATATATGTAAGAAGATCTATGCGCAAGAATTAACTTGAATAATCCATCAAATAAAAATCTCAGTACCTACTACTTTCCATGCGTTCAAAGATCTTTGAGTAATGCCAACATTTTGAAAGAACATGACAGTTCTAAGAACTGATACGCGCCCTTGAGCGGGGAATTTACTAGACGGACTTGCTCGCTACTGTAATTCAGATCTAAATATGTACCAGTACGTTAGTTTAGTATGCGTGACAGTTGCAAGACAAAAAAAAACTACAGGTTTGGTTTAGTCTGAAGGTAGGACTACGTTAGAGGAGTCAAGCACGAGCTGAGCACATACCAAGCCGCTCTACTCGCGATATTAAGTGTAGACGTACACGAGCTTCCAACGATCACTGTCCTCGAACGTAATGTGAAATCCTTTATGTTCGTCAAAAAACCGATAATAGGCAGAGCACAGTCGAGCACGAACCAAACGCTCGAAGCGTGCTCGTTCGAGACTTGTAAGTCGGTTCCCACTACACGAATTTATGCTCGGCGCTCGGCTCTTGACCCACCTCAGCGGACATGGCCCACAGGCATGCACATGGGTAAGTTCGTCAAGTGCGTATGTGTAGGAAAGGCATTAGTTATAGGCATTGACTTATTCACAGTATCTACAAATATTTTACAGCAAAAAATCTTTTTGTTTACAACTTTGCCTTCTTCTAATTTGTTGGTAAAACTCAAGGTAAGTAAAACATGTCAGTGTCGTAGAAATTATTCGCTTACTTTGTTTTCGATATAATAAGTGTGGCCATTATTATAAATTTTTATGTAATAATGACAGCTTTTATAAAGTGAGTAACGATACCAATATAACTTATAATATTTACGTTATGCATACATCCACATGGAAAGAAAAACGTAGGTAGATTATAGAAACGATAAGTGGAAGACATAATATCGGTGACGGGAAAAACTGGCTCAGAATAGCACAAAACAGAGAAATATGGAAGAAGTTGGAGGACTGGGATGAAACTTGGTACATGGATAGTTTATGTATTTTAAACCGGGAGTATGTTTACTTGGGATAATTCCTTACAGTCACGCAGGCAAAGCCCTTGGCAATGCACTAGTGTACTATAATATGTATGATGGATATATCTTTAGATAAGAAAAAACTATCATATATATAATATTAATTTTAGTATATGCGAAACCCGAAATACGTGTCTAGTATTTTTATGTAAAGAATCTATGTACAAAATTTCATGACAGTATCATGAAAAATCACGAAGTTATAAGCTTGTTATGCTACCTGGCTGTCCATTCAAATACATGGTCACCGGGCTATCCGGACGACTGAGGGGTGCGCTGGCACCTAATGCCTGCTATGACCTACCGTGACCTGTGTTGTACTTAGTGTCGGTGATGTCCAATTTGTGACCTTTTTTAAATATTTTTGAGAAAAATTATAACACGGTATAAAAGTTATTGGAATCGATTCAGTTACTGATTCTGAACAAACGTAGTAGTCCTTTGAGTAGAAATGCTGACTCGAACATAGATATTATAAGATTTTGGATATATATATGTCTCAGTATATACCTATATTAATCAACCAATACCGACAAAAATCATCTAGTAAAGTAGTAGGTTCTTTCTTATTACTGATGGGATCACGCTTGATTCCTCACCTGATGGTAAGGGTTGATATGGTCGAAGATAGAGCAAGCTAACCTATAAGTAACTATTCCACCAATTCACTCTTGACTTAAGAAGAGAGACCCCGCCAGGAAATTCCATTCCTTGCTGAACACACAATTAATGAGTTTCCAAAAATGTTTGTGCATACTATCTTCTCTAGAAATTACAAAATATTACACTAATAGGCCTCTATAGAATCCATTTAACCACTCCATTGATTTCAGGAAAGTTCAATGAACTTTTAGGAAAGACTCGAAAATAAAAAAACAATCGTCAATTTGATCCCTGTCTATCGGTAGGCAATATTCTGATGTTACTCTCAATCTTTTATATGCCTATAAAATATCAATATCAGAAGGGATAAGATTTTATAGCCCAGGTTATTTCCTTTTTGAAGTAAGCTTATAAATAACAGAATAGATCACAGTACGACTATTGTAGACATTTTTGTCGATGGTTGTGTTTTTATTTTCATCTTTGCCATTGTCGATGTGATCTAACATAGCTATAGAAACTACGTTTTTTTTTAATATTCTTTCTCAGTCTTTGAAACTCCACGATAGTGTAGGTTACTTACCATGTTTTTTTTTTAAATATTATTTTGTCTGTACTTCTAATGATTATTTTCTACAAATAAGTGAATACTTTTACTCTTTTTGTAATTACAGTTTTGAGCCGTTTGGGGTCAAAACGCTTGATTCAAGGGGTCCAAGTGTGAATTTCCTATAAAAGGAATTTTCACACCGATTATTCGACACTTTACATGACCAGAGGGCTGGCTCATTCTTTGCCAAAAGAATTCATTTGCATTGCTATTCAACGTGGATATGCTGCCAGTCTTCTGGGCACATTTCCATGCGATGCAAAGCGATGTGGGGGAGTACTTCGACGCTTAAGTGTATTTTGTGTTTTTCTATTTATAAAAGGAGGTTTAATATAAATACTTAGTCAATATTTAGGTTACTTTTACTCTTTTTATGATAATAGTTTACATACTAATAATAATATAATAATAATATATTTATTCAGAGGTAATTTGGTAAAATAGTTACATAAAATCTTAGGAATAATTACAAAGGTATGGCTATGTTAAATGCCTGTACTAGGATAAACCTGTATCACAGGCGGTAGAAGCTCTTATACTATGGTTTTGTAGGACAATAAAATTTATAACAATATTTAACATTCAGTCTCTAAATAGGGGAAAATATAATTTAAAAATATGCTATATACCTAGTTTACTTATACACTAAAAGTCACAATTATGGTATTTCGTATTTTAAAACTGTTTCTTGCACTTTATTCTCTAGTTACATACACATGATTTTGCGTCAGCAGAATTGATAATTGGGTTAAAGTCGAGGTTGCGTTAGTACTAAAAAGTTATGCTTACATTGGACAAATATGTTTAAATAAATAAAAACGATGGTTTGTAGGTCAGCATACTGGAATTTTGAGTCAGCAGTAAGCGTTATACGGAAGTCTGGCCTTGAGTATGACGCTCTAGGCGCCCTCATAATCGATAGAGTTAATATATCTATATTCCGCTATTTTTCTAGCAGGACACTCAGCGTCTCCCGTTTTATGGTTGGAGAGCTTTTTGAAGCGAGAGCAAGTTGCACATTTCGGTGAATCCGCTTTCTTTGAAAACTCGGACATCGAGTGTCCTGTTTCACCGCAGTGGCCACACGTTTAATTGATCTCTCTGCAGGTTTTTGCTGCATGTCCATACTGCTGGCATTTGTAACATCTCGTAACCAGGGTGAAGTCCCTGACTGGGCAGGAAGTCCAATTTATAAAAATCCTTGACTGGGAAATTAGAGCTCTTCGTATATTGGCTGGAACTTCAACCACGTAGTTACAAGTCTGCGTATCTTTTTTTCCCGATTTATGACTTAATTTAACCATGGTCAAAAAGGACTCCATGGGAATCGCTGGAAATTTTTCGGCTACATTTTGTTCGTAAATGCATCTGAAGACTTCAGTTTCAGCCAAAGCGGACGGCACTCCTACAACCACGATCCGGGGTTTGCGCTTGCTGGGTTCGTCGGCGGTAAGGCCAGATGCAGATTGCTGGACTGCGTACTTGATTTTATCCGCGTCATCCTTTGTCTCTGTACTGATTATAACGCCTCCGTTTTTAGTCTTACGGACACCACGTATATGCAGCTTGACTTAATCTGGTCGTATCATCTTTTGTACAAGGACTTTTGTTTCTTCACTGGACTTTAATTTGTTGTTGGGATATATGGCCACGGAGTTTAAATTGGATGGTCGAACGAAATCATTTGACCCCTTCTTCACCATGTCGGCAAACGAAACAGAGCCAGAGTCCTTAATCGTCTTTGTGAGGTCCAAGATATGGTCCGTCAAGTTGCATTTTTCCATTAGGTCTTCATTGAGGATGCGCGCTTGGACTGCTTTCTGCTTTAGCGATTGATATAGGACTGCCATCTGTGAGGTGCCAGATCCTATTTTACGGCACAAGGTTGAAATTTTCAATTTCTGCTCCGAGTTGAGTTTGCCATCCGAGGCAATAGAACAAACCTCGTTTAGATGCTGCTCAATGGTTGACATCCATCTTTGTATCTCGGGTGTTGAAACAGCTTCGATTGAGAAATCAGATTGGGCTGGATTTTGCGTCATCGTCTTCGCTGGAGATGCGGAGAGATTTACTCGATCTCTTGATCGATCTCTTGAGAAGGGGCTGTTGTCCATTTTAAATAAAACTAGTTCACTTATTCTAGGTTTCCATTGTTTTTACTAAACTACACACTAGGCAAAAATTACTGCAAAAAGGTCACTGATATTATTTTATGAAATTAAATATTGCTACTGAGCACGTCTGTATGCTACGAGTGCAGACGAATCCCAAATAAAATATACTCACTCTCTACTATCCACTTTATAGCACGGAGAGTCCTCAGCAGCCACCGCAAGAGACTGTTTGGGGTGGGAAGTCATCACTATAACTTTTCGCGCTGAGTGGAGCGAGAGGGAGCATTAGATTTTTCCTGACTAAAACTTTTCCATGTTTACTTGCCCTTGCGTTCCAGGGCAGCGGTGACTCTTTCAAACATACAGCTCTTTTTTTTTAATTTGGTTAGTCATCCATGACATTACCCGCCCTGGGCGTGTTAGACTTTTACGAACTAATACCAACTCCTGTTCCTTCTTTGTCTTCGTTTCAGGGCCCCGGGGTTCTCTTTCGAATCACCCATGGCTCCAGTAGGCTTCGACCTTGCTGGGCCCTTACTGTTGTTGACATCTTTATCAATCGGCCGTGGAGTTGTTCAAAGTTAATGGTAACCAGCTCAGATAACATAGTACTTGAACATGTGTGATATAATATGAGTGTACAGTCGACACACTTCTCGATATACAGGCTTAATTTTATTTTATTTGCGTGACGTTTTTTTACATCTATTATTAGAGATTCACGTCTTTAGGTGTGTACCTACTGTTCAACCTGCCAACACATATTTATGTAGGTATTACTAATTACTAAATTAAGCAGCTGTCTCGGGTCAATGTACTTAGTTTTGTATAAATATTGAGAAATGAACTTAGGTAAAGGTCGGTAAGTCATTGCCAAAGATTTGTTGTTTATGGTAATTAGTGACGCAAGAATTTGTTATTTATATACCTATCTATTTTAGAATTTGAAGTTGTTGCTAATCACTACTATCAGCTTCTTACTATTAAGGCAATAGTAAGAAGCTGATCATAAGCAGTATAACTAGCGACATATTTAGTAATCTACTTTTGGTTTTTCTTTCCCCAAGTTCTCTGATATTTCAACGCTCAGTGATTTTAGTTTTTTTTATTACTAGCTTTTGAGGTAACTTTGACAATTTAGTATATTGTCAAAAATCCTTTTATATCATGGCGTATTTCGCTTAAATCAAGCTCAAATGTAACAGAAATAGTTTATTGCGTATTTTCAGCATCAACATGGATTCCATTTTGGTGCACATTCATTGATATATCAAAAGCTTTTTTTTTGGTTTTTAAGGATAAAATAAAACAAAACAACATCGAATCTAATTTTTATTTCGTCGCTTTTAGGACCCCTACATAAGAAAAATACAACAATGCCAAAAGATAAGAATTCCATTCGTTTCGCTACTATGAAAGTTTCCATACATTAATGATGTACATTGTTACGTACGTAACACAACATCAATGCTAAAAATGTACACTATTGTGAATAAATACAAGTTATGGTTAATGCATACAATGAGGCATGAGTATTGAAATAAAAGTACTTTTTGTGGACTTATTTACATGCAAATTAAAGAGAACAGTAATGGACCTAAGATAGGCCCTTGAGGAACATACTATTAGAAACAAAAACCTTGTCATATTTGAATTTTATGAAGGTTGTTAAATAAAAGTTTTACTAGCTTTAATATGCATGGAATAATGATAAACACCTTTCGCAGTAGATGATATAACAAAAATTTGAATATTCATGAAAGTTAAGTTGTCAAATGCTTTACTTAGGTTATTTCTTTCTGAAGTTGACTTTCACAATACTAATTGAGCTACACCTACATAAAAAATAATAATAAGTAGTCCTTCAATACTCTTTAAAATTGCCAACATTCACAAATGTGTACATAAACTATAAAGAAAGTGCCTCAATAACGAATTTATAGACATTTTATTTACAGTTTGGTTTTGTATAAATTCGTTATTGCAACCTATATCTTAAATTACATTATCAACATAATAAATACGTTATATGAACAAATAATAAAGAACACAAATAATTCTGTAATTAACCAACGTTACTGTGATTTGTACTTAAAGAGCTCTATTCAAATTAAAGTTTAGGTATTTAAAATTAATGGAGGTAAACGTAAACTTTGGAATATAGTGAACAACTCATTTAAAGCTGAATGTTAAGTTATTCAAGATAATATGTGGTTAATAATAGAATTAGACAATATATCGAATATTCTGACATTTTATTTTGTGAAACCGGTTTTAAAACTTAAGAAAAATGAAAATTTAAACCAACTTCTCGTGACATGCAACAATAAGTGGTGTTTTAATTTACTAGACAAAGGAACAAATATACAATCGAAAGATAATAAAGGAACCCCGCCTGCAGGGATTTTTATATCTTTGTAGGTCCCAGACCTTTTGACCCTATTGTAATATACACTTTCCAGAGATACTTCTACAATAGTCTTTGACCTCCTTTAGGAGTTGTCAATGTTTTAAGTAGCGTTAACCAAATAGTTCACTGAATATTGACTTAACCTGATCATGCATAAGTTCTGTTGTAAGTAAGATATGAACGTGTTCCAAAAATAATTCCAATGATTACATTTCTGGTCAAATTACCAGAATGTTGCCATATATTGTTTAAATTTTTGGAAAATCACAATAATTTTTCAGTTTAAAACCTATTCCATTAACAGCCTAGTTTATTTGCTAAATAACACCGTTCAACTAGCATTCCGAATGATATTTAGCCGATTCAAATTCATCCAGCAACTTAGGGCACCCTGACATGGCTAGGTTAGGTTCTTTTAAGCCCTGCATATCAAAGTAGGTTAGTTTATCTTACGACCGTCGTTATACATTACCGGCTGAAAATTAATAAATCAAAATTAATTTGACACAGCCAAAGCCTCTCTCAATTAATAATTGACCTGGTTGGTTAAACGTAATCAATCTATGTCATTGGTTGTATGACAGAATGGCTGAATATATTTTGGGTTGCTAGTTAAATTACGCCAATTAAAAATAGGCTAGCTAGGGAGTCAACTGAATAGCTGGTTAAACTAGTTGCCTACGACATATACACATATCATGAATGACTTAACCTTTACAGCTTCTGCAAAAGTTGAAGATAATATGAAAAAAATGTAATCACAGATAAAATATTATATTTTATTATATTTACTGAAATTCTTAATATACTCTACGTTTAATAATGATCAAAATGTAACTTTCAAACAACATAGATATTGAAAAAAATATTTTGATGGCAGAATATGGCATTAATCCTAGCTATAAGATTTACAAAATGAATTTTAGACCTAGAAGTACTGAGAAATTTGTGGTCAATAATTTATTATTAATACATCTATTTATTAACAACCACAATATTCACAAATGGAAAGAAACTACACCAAAGAAATTTTAGTATGTACGTTATTAATAAAAACATCAATTGAACTGTCAAATTATTTTTTCCAAGCGTAGTTTCCCCACACGGTTTCTGCAATATATTCACTTAATATTTATACTTATTAACCGTCTTATTATTATTCATAATGTCATTAGTATTATCAACAATATTTACAGCTCTGACTTTTGTTCTAAGTTAATCTAGGTTGAAACAGAAGTAAATTTAAAATAATTACGTATTAACACATAAATATTTTATAACACATACAATAGTAGAACATTATACTCTTAATAAATTGTGAAGAAGAAACTGAATACTATAAGAAAGCAACTGTGAACTACGGTTTCTGTCAAACTCATACAGGGCATTATGAACTCTATTCATAAAGATATAGTTCGTAATGACCAACGACACGATAATATAGCCCAAAAGCTATGATGAAGTTATAAAATATTTTATGGCTATTTCATTCTACACAATTTTTATTTAGTACAAACTTGGTAGTGCCTATTATTATTTTTAACTTCAACCACATGTAGTTCTGAAAGATGCATTGCTTCGTTAATTTAAACTACATATATACATATAATTAAATTATATGAAAAGATATCTGATATTCTAAATATATATATACTATGTTTATACAAAACAATTAGTAGTTATGAAACCTAATCAAGAATATAATTCTATATCTACTATCACATGGATTAATACTTCTGACTAACTTAATGTCATATACAAGATTTATTAATTTAACAATATAATACACTTCTATTATTTTAGTTTATCAAATTCACAACATCTTAAACTTATTAAACCTCGCGTTTCAAGTTAATATTATACCTCTTTGGTCATTCCAAATTTATTAAATAATAATACATTCGCAACCCATTATTCTATTTACTTCTAAAGTGACGTAATGTACCATGTGACTTAAAATACATACTTTATAATAAAATCGTACAACTTACTTGAGGTCCATCTATATTTGCAAAGAGAAAATGTTCCTGGTTCACCGAATTAAAAAGTTATAATACTATGCGATGAATTTACACTTGACAGATAACAATAATGATACAACGCAACGCAATGTCACTGTCATCGCATTAATAAATAATTCATATTTACAATAGCTACTATTTTATCTAATACACGTGTCACACTCTCTGATTGCAGATATAAAATGGCTTACTATTATATATTTTACATCATCAAAAGAAACCTCGAGTACATTTACATAAGTAACGACTAGTTGGGTAGAAACAGCCTTTTATAATACACAAGTTATTAAAATGAAATCGACAAAATCAACACTGTTAGACCGTGGTACTATGTAAAAAAAGTCTTAATTAGATCACAGTATCTAGGTCTCTGGTATCGACCTCTGGCATTGACAATCATAGAAAACTCTCCGAAGCTCGCGTCTCCTCTCTATCGACAGCAGAAACTATTTCAACACCCTCGTCATAGTTATGCATTTTAGCAGTGTGTGTATTCACACAGTAATGCTGATCAGGGTCACCGTACTGACTGTGGTAGAACTCTTCACGCATCATAAGGTTCAAGTTACCACATCTGAAGAAGAGAATCTCTTGGAACGGCTTTCTGAAGTCTCGGTTCAGAGTCGCGTATATAACCGGGTTGAGCAAACTGTTTAGGTACCCCAGCCAGAGAAAGAGTGCGCTTACAGCGTCAGGGATTGCATCTTCTTTGACGAACGGTCGAATCAGGGCTAACACGAAGAATGGGAGCCAGCAGATCACGAAGGCTGACATAATTATACCAAGGGTTGTGGACGCTTTGCGCTCTTTGGCTAGTTGGAATCGCAGCTTCTTCTGATGAACTGCATTCTGTGGATGCAATAAGTCTTTGGCTATATGGCTTTTATGAGCAAAATTTGAGAGTGACGATCGGATTCTGTTCGTCGTATTCTTCTGACTATTCTCTGAGGGTTGTCTTTGCTTTTCTTTAACTGCTAGTTTCCCGGGCAAAAGTTGTGTTGGTGACCGGTTGATGGTATGAATAGGCTTCGTGGGAGTTTTTGGTTGTTGTAAAATAGGACACTGGGACTCGTTCGACTTTCTTTGGCCGCTGAAGCACCTCCCGATTGTGCTTTCTGTTTTTTCTACGCTACACTGTAACAAAAAATAAATCTGTTACACATTATTCATCTTTATTTTTAAAGATGTGGGAGGCCAAAGAAAAGATAAACAGATTGTGTGAGGAGCGACATGACAAAAAACGGAAGTCAGTGATAGCGTGGCGGTTGACAGTACACAATGGAAGAAAAAGAAAGAAGAAGGTGATGATGTTCAGTGAGCATGAGTATCAACTATCAGTAAACACGATTTTTTGGCATAGCCCATTAAAGCTATGTTGAAAAAACGTGATTACTGATCAGAATAACCACGAAAACTTTGAACAGTTTAAACAGAAGATTTTTTGAAAATAGAGAAATCTTGAATGTATGTAAAATACAAAATAATGTGGTATTTTAATAAAATATTTAAAACGGGCTGAAGGAGTCTTAATAAATAATATTCCTAATTCGTACTGTAGACATAATCTAGCTTCTGTAATTCAGTTAATGTATGCTTCTTCCATTGACCCTAAATGGATGCTTTTAGTCAATGCGTGCTACAATAAATAATTTCTTCAGATTAAGATTCAGATTAAAAGATTTCTTTATCACAGTTCAAGAATGTATTATACAATTTTATTTAATCTAACAATTTTGAGTTTTACTTATTTCATCATGCAAAGTATTTAGATATGGACAATCCTCAGTGATAAACGAGAAATCAGAAGAATACGAAGAACCAATGTATATGCACATAATTACCGTTGTGTTTGTACTCGCAGTAGATCCTCTCGGAGGGGGTTGCGCCGGCTGATTGCCCAATAGTTTCGCTTCCGCCGCTCCGCCATTCTTCACATTTATCTCCAAGTAACAGTGCGTCTCCAAATGTGATTGAGCACGTTTCTCGTCTTTTACAATCTTCCTAGCTGCTCTAAATATCTTATAGTATACCACGACCATTACAGTCAACGGGATATAGAACGAACCAAATGTCGCATAGATTTGGTACGCCTGATTTTGTGACACAGAACAAGAGGTTTCAGTCTTCTCATTACCCAGGATTAGGACCGGTGGGAGGGATATGAATGCTGCACCAACCCATACTATGAAAACACAGAAGAGCATCCTTCGTGGCGTCCTTTTTACACCATACTCTAGAGGTTTCGTTATGGCATAGTATCGATCAACAGAGATCATACATAAGTTGAGGATGCTAGCAGTACAGGATAAAACATCGCTCGACACCCAAAAGTCGCATATGACTGGTCCAAAAGGCCACGTTCCCATAATATCGTACACGGTGGCTACTGGCATCACTATACACGCCACACACAAGTCGCTCACTGCCAGCGACACAATTAAGTAATTACTAGGCCGTCTCAATTTTCTAACTAGACGTACTGCTACACAAACTAGTACGTTTCCTATTATAGTTCCAACTATGACTATCAAAAATACTGTGGCCATGAAAATAGTGGTAGGTATGGAATATTTTGAATGCTTTATGTGGCCGTGCTTCAAGAATGTGGAGTTGTCGTCTAGGAAGGTCCAGTTGACTGTGGCGTTTGGGTTGCTTACGTTGAACTCTGGACTTAGGATTGATTCTAGTTCAACTGAGGCAAGCGCCGGTTGCAGCAGAATAGACGCCAGTACAAGAAGACACGAAGGTAAAGCAACGAAGCTAGGCAGTGAACAGTGGGAGTTATGACTTTGAGTCGCCATACGAATCCCTGGTTTGGGTGACGATTAATTCGTTCGTTATCCTGACGTAACCATACATTGGTTTTGTTTCTCACTTTATTTAACTACGATGCCTAAATTGTATTTACGAATCAAGTCTGAAGTACGATCTCGTCGCGTAGCTTTTTGGTCTTAGAATGGCGCGCTTGATTACAATTGAGAATAGGCTTTAATTGACATATTGCTTCGATTGTGTTTTCAATTGGGAGCAGAGCCATTTGACTACGGGATGTTGGAGGAGTATGGGCTTTGAGCCGTCGTGAAAGGGTTGGTTTTTATTTGAGTGGAGTCTTTGGTGTCGTCAGCAGGAATATGTTGTTTTATTGCGCGAGGAAGGTGGCGCAAACGGCTGCTACTTCAATATCCCGTCTGCGGATTGCTTCATTAGTAGAGTTGATTGGTGAAGAAAATTTCCGATCTGAAAAGAAAAGAAAGAGATTTGAAGAATTTTTTTATAAAACTCGATTATTTTGTTTTAATTTTAGCATCTTTTTATATTGAATCAAACTTGACTGTGGACATCATAATAACGTATCCTATCCTATGAATAATAATGACTGTGTTTTGGACAAACACACATAAATATATATTTGCTCTTATGTTTGAGCATTATATTACTACTCTTGGGAACAGCCGAATTGAAAGCAATGATACCCAGACTATCTTTATTTAACTATTTCTCATTTAAATATTTATTGCATGAATCCGGGACTAGCTGAAGATGAAAGTGGCAATATACGAATCAAGTAAATATGATCTATTTGATTTCTTTAGAAGATTGACGGAGATATTTATTCAGATACGAGATTATAAATATATCTGTCTATAATAATAATAATAATAATTTGTTTATAATGTTTTCATTTATAACATGTATCCTTACGGATACATATCGTAATTTTAATTGGAGATATTCTTATTTTATTTTTATAGCAGATCTCATGGTTTAATGTAGACTATGACCGAATGATGAAAAATATAAAGACGTAAGCCCAAATAGTCACAATTACTTTGACCCGCGATGGTTTGTGCTGGTATGTAAATACGTTAGGATGAATGTTGTTGTATAATAAACAAAAAAAAAACTTGTTAGACCATTTGTCAAAAATATTTTAAAGAACGCACGTTTTTATTTCATTATTGAAATAGCACTCCAATATTTCTTCTTTTGCATTCTAATTCTAATATATTATAATCTCGTTGAGTTGATTATATTATCGGATCCCTAAAAAAGTGTCAACCGAAATGGAAAAAGTTTTCTAAAAAAATTGAAGTAGCTATATAATAAACTCCTTCAGTAAGCCTGCCACGTATTCAAGTGACAGGACGTAATTATACTGGTATATATACGCGTAAATTAAGGAATTTGGCGAATTCCATAACTGAGTTTCAACGAAATCTGTGGCAGATAATTACGAAGCTTTACAACATGGTGCGTGCTATTTCGTGTCAATTATTCAAGGAAGGAAAATTTATATTATAAAATTACACTTATTGTTATTGTTTGGTTACTAAAATTTAGTAGTTATAAAATGGTTTTTCCGTGAAAACTGGAACCTGGAATGACGATGTAGGTGGATAAAACTGCGGGAACATTTAAAAGAGTTGCCGTGGCCCTAAAATGCAAAAGGCAACTGGACTTATATATTTTTGAAATATGTGTTTTTATTAAGAAAAACTAAAATTTTTTCAAGACGAACACTGACAGGCCAAATAGCCGAACACGGCATAAAGCCAGACTTCTGCTCCCACAAATGACTGTGAATATATTAGCACGTCATGTTATGGCAGCATATGCTGAAACAAATGTACTGTAACACCTTATGTACCATATTCTAGTAAATAAATATTTCGATTGATTGATTGAAACAGTTAAATTTTAGTCAGTAAATTCTGACGCGAATTCATGCTTAACCCTAGAACGAGAGAAGTGATTTGATGATTTAATACATACATACAGAACATGAACTGACAGAACTGACTGGGTGGACAGAACTGGCTAACAGGTATAAGCAGAGAAATAGAGGGAAAATAACATAATATTAACATCATATCGTCGCATAAGTTCTAAATCAAACAACGCAGTTGACGATTCAAACACGAGGATTTGAAACAATGGTGACACGTTTTATTAACATCAAAAACAACGCGTATGTCAGTGTAACCAGAAAAACTACAGCAAAACCACGGAACTGAGTTGTACTCCCATAGGGAACTGAGTTGTACTCCCAAAGGGAACTGAGTTGTACTCCCATAGTAACAGTGCATAAGTCAGTTTTTTTTTGTAAAAATCGAGTTACTAAACAGTTCATTTGCTTTGCTGTTAAAACTTTTCGATTCAGACTTACGTGGTGTTACAACTGCGACAATATCTGTATTTCTTGAAGGGTTAGGCAAAGGTGTAGAAAAAGAAGACTAAAGACTGAGAACAATAAGATACAGAAAGTCATTCAACATTTCAGTGAAATTCTACGTAAATGGTACATACAGATATCAATACAATAGCCATGCCCCAAGCTTAATTGTCGTTCCGGCGTGAAACAGCACATTTAAACCGAAACCCATTTACCGAAGCGCCGCGTCACGGCTTCATATTTGAGTACAGGAGTATGTAGACGACAGAGGCTTAACTTATAAAAGCGTTGCAATCCTCTGCTATCACAGTTTTTTAAGGTTGGATAACATTTAATGACTTCTCCTGCTTTTGGGTGGATTGGAAAGGCGTGTCAGACTTTTACTGACTAAAACCGCACCTATATTCCTTCAATTGCCCTTTGCGACCGAGGACCAAGACTAACGCTCAGAAGTCAACCCATAACCCTATTAGGCTTCTCTAGGGCCCCTACAATTTTGCTGAAATCTCTTACGTCGACGACTCGGGCTCGGTCCAGACGGTTACCGGACGGCTAGACGGTGAGCTACCCATTGCTCGTCGTCCATATGCAAGCCAGCGCCTACGGTGGCTGGTAGTTGGGGTCAGGGCCACGGCGACTGGGACGTGGGGATGTCCGTGCCCTCACGCGTTTGGCCGTCTACTTCACTAGTATTACTGCTCGCAAATGGAGGCGATCGCCGCCTTTTTCCCCTCGCTTCGGACTATGGCCTGTACTGACTTAGCGCGAGAGGTCACCGCCGTCGATCGCCCCCGAGAGGATACGGTGGTACTTCGCCCAAGTAGAGCACACTCTACCGCTGTCTGCACAGCTTAGGTACGTGAATAGACTAAAATTAGCTACTTAAAGAAGTAGTAAGAAAAGTATTTGCTTTTTGGATAAGCCAATATCGCGGATGAAACTCTATTTACTCATTTTGATAGTTCCCGGAAGGATATTCAAATGAGAGCGGAATATTAACATATCTTTAAAAGCTTGGTCTCTGGTTCACTATTAACTCATGTAACGTGAAGCGAATATTGCTCGAACAATGTGGGATCGGGTAAAGCTATTTTACATAGGAAATTATATCCCACATTTTGCTTTATATATGATCATTTTATGCCCTTTTGTTGATAGAACACAGCGGTGTTTCGCTTCTGTGGCTGATTTTAATGGCCAGACCACTAAAATCAACCACATAAACGTGTTTGATGTTTTGTTGTTTTATTGTATTTGAATTTACTAATAAATATAGTAATTGTTTACATTGTCATATGTATCGAACTCGAAGCTTTTTTTTTTGTAGGTGGGAAAATCATCCAAAAACCTACTTCTGTTCCTTTGTTGCCTTTTGTACCAGGGTCGAGTCTTCCTTTCAGAATCAGACCCTTGGCCCCAGTAGGCTTCGACCCTGCTGGGCCCCTATGGTTTGCTGACATCTCCTTGAGGCGCGCGTGGAACAGTGCGCGTCGTCAACGACTTGGGCTTGGTCCGGACGATTACCGGATGGTCGGACGGCGAGCTACCCAATGCTCGCTGTCCGTAAGTCCGTGCCTACGGTGGCCGAAAATTGGGATCGGGATCCCGGCGGCTGAGGCGTGAGGGTCGCGCCCTCGCGCGTGCAAATCTGAACTTAATTTCAAGAAGAGTGAAATTATTTTTTAATTGGTTGTAGGTAATCTCTAGAAGTTTTATCACTAGTATAAAGGTACTAAGATAGTTAGATTATTGCTGTTTCTGAAATATAGGCTGTTTTCACTCTCTTATGGTTTCTGAAAAAAAATTACAGTTTCTGGAAAAATCAGAAAAAAGTCAAGGTAGTGAAACCGCAGAAAAATATAGTACTTTATAATATTAAGAATATGAATGAGGTACGTAATCTTAAAGGTATAAGTTTCTCTAGTTCGCCGTCCAGCCGTCCAGTACCGACGAAGCCCTAGTCATCGACAGCGCTTAGTATTCCACGCGCGCCTCTAAGAGATTCCAGTATCCCGGCCGACGCCCGCTAACACGGCACATCTGGAAGAGTTGCTCCGGAACGCAAAAAGCAACTAATGAGCAAAGGTGGGTTTTAGTCTCTCACTCCACCCTAGAACGATATAAATCATTTTATAATTTCTCTACTCAGAAAAAGAGATATAATTTTCTCGAAATATATTTTATTTACAAAATAATATCGTATTGCTCACTTCGACAGCATCATAACAATGAGAACAAAAATTCATTGTGTAAACCACATTTTACAATTCATTAAATACATTTTTGCAGCACATTTCAGCAGCTGTATTACTATAATAACGCAATTATTATAATATTGAATAACATTTTAATATCCTGTGATTCGTAGAGAGTGTACCATCGCTTCTTAATTATCGTTAAAAATTGGATATTTTTCACTACATACATTTAAAACACTTGTGAAGGAATATTACTTGTCCTTGTAATTTTGTTTCGTTTTAGCTGTATTAATCGTAGTTGTCACTTGTTTCCTTGCCTATATAATTATTTAGTATGTATGTATTTAAGTATGTATTTTAGTGTTAAGTATGTACTTTGTTTCTTTTTTTTTCTCTCCAATTGTTTATCTTATTTTGTAATGCACCAAGTGCAACCCCATTTTTTGTCCGGACTATCTCTTTCCATACCAGGTTGCCTGGAAGAGATATCGGAATGCGATAAGGCCACCAATTGTATGTTTTTTTTAATATAAGGCTCATATGTATCATTTATTATCTTGGTGTACAATAAAGTATATATAGATATATAAATAAATAAAAGAAATTGTTCGTTTAAATATGATTTTAATTAGGAGAGAATATTGATAAACGATTTTAAACAGGTATTCACGGGACAAGTGGGTCTTATTCCAATGTCATCAAATTATTGAAATGAGTTATGAGGGTCCTTTTTCTCTCGCCTATCGTCAACATCGAGCATGGTTTAAAAGCTTGTTACTTCATCTTACGCTATCCAACTCGATGTTTGACGAAAAGGCAACGCGAAAAAAGAGAGATAACGCCTGAAAACTCTGTTAGCATTCGGTAATTCTATGATTTACTCGAATATTTTACAAAATTTGTTCAAGGAAATATGTTTTTTTTTTTAACCCTTAAATGTTTTTGAAAAAATTTTTCGTCATTTTGAATCTTGATTAAATTTGCTAGGCTTCTACTGTTATACTTTTTTGACTTTTGAGTAAATTATGCAGTTTCAAAGTTCATGCAAAATAGCAGACTTTCAGATATCTTTAATGGATTAGTTACACAAATTTATAAATTGATTTCTATAGAAGCCTAGATAATATCCAGAAGATACTGGGTTTCCAAAATATGTAATGAAAAATGTGTAATAACGTCATAATCGCGTAAGAGCGGTTGTATGAAAAACAGTGAAAATAAATGTCGAGTTGCATCCTTACGAGAATTTTTAGAATATGTTTTTTTTTTAATCTGTCAATATTACTACGATTAAGGATTAGCCTTTTCGAATTTAAAATGACGTCACTTAACTAAGCATGCCTTGCCATTTAAACTGAACATGTTTGCAAAATTTCAGCTCAATCGGTTAGGAGTAACTGTTTTATTTATATGCAAGATATTCTCATCATCATCATTACAGCCGGAGGACGTAGGCCTTTCCCAAATGTCGCCACAACGACCGGTCCTGTGTGTCTCGCAGTCTTCTTATTCCCGGGGTCAGATCATCGGTCACCTTGAGGGCGATTTATTTTTATTATTGTAATGATTATTATTATTTTATTATTGAAACGCTGCCCTTAACTGCGTCTTTCTCCTGGCATGAACCTGGGAGCTCCCTGAACTAGCCTACAGGTTACAGGAATTGAGAATTATCATATGTTTCTCTCATCGAACAAAGTGAGAAAATCCATCGTAACCTTCACAATTCTTTCTTGAGTCCGGTAATCTTGTCGGTGGTTTAAAGTGTTCGCGTGTTAAATGTTGCTAGATTTAGTTGTCGACTTTTTTCGTAGCCATTTATTTACCTTGTCGTAACTTTGACCGTTACCGTCTGTACGAGTATGTACAAATACACGACTGTTAACTATTGTATAATCTTCATCTTCTCGTCTAGACGGGAGATAAGTCGCTATTAAAACAATCTACCTCGTGTTCTGGTCCACGTGTTCGATCTACCAATCTACTCGTATCTACGCATGGAAATTACAATCCAAGTCGGATTAATCCTAGACTTACTATTTATCTACTTCAATAGTCCTATCGTAAACGGCAGTCTTAGGATTTATTACAGCATCAAAGTAATAAATTCTATTAGGAGTAACAAGCCAAATGTACGTTGATTACCATCGTATAATCTGAAACAAATGACAAACGGCATGTCATACTCATACAAATGGTCCATTACGACCCATAAGGTGACTTAACAATTAACCCGAATGATAAGCATCTTATGGAGCCGGTAGTATTATAGCAACATGCTCTTTAAATGGCGATAGTGACGTAACTTTGGGTACTTACCCAAAGTTACCTACGCCACGCCATTTTAATTATTATTTTTACGACTAATAGTTATACTTGGTACGACGGATTTGGTCCGATGGTAACAAGGTCTAGCGCGTTTCAGCGTAATTAGTATTAATATACGCTAGCGTTTGCGTGGGCTTGCGGACGGCAACCAATAGTTAGCTCACCGTCCGGCCGTCCGGTAACCGTCCGGACCAAGCCCGATTCGTCGACGGCGCGTAGTGTTTCATGCTCACCTCAAAGAGATGTCAGCAAACCGTAGGGGCCTAGCAGGGCCATGGGCTCTCTTCCGAAAGGGAAACCTGGGGTCCGGCAAAGAAGGAACATAGGAGTGAGTTTTAGTCAGTAAAAGTCTGACACCCGTTCCCACTCCGTCCTAAAGCGGGAGAAGTCATTGGATAGTTTCCATCCTAAAAAAAACTCTCGAACTTGTTACAACGAACCAAACTTACGCTGAGTCACGATCGACCTTGGTACGGACGGACCAAATCTGTCGTAACAAGTTCGAGCGTGTGTTAATTTAGTGGTAATACGATACAAAATATGGTCTTCGGGTTTAATGGTGGATATATTTCTTTTTCTTTACCAATATAAGCCAGTACCTACTGGTCTGCGATCGCACGCGATGGTAAGCAGTGTCGCAATCATTGATGGTGTAGCGCACTAGTTTATTTAAAGCCTATTCACTCTAGCGTTGAAGACACCTAAATCATAATCGTACGGGAAGACTGCAGCAGACAAATGGTTCCAGTCCTTCGATGTACGATTAAACGATTCTAGAGTTATTTGTCGCCAGAAGAGGGTAGTAATACATTTTCTTTAACTTTGCCCTACACAAGTGCGTTTTTAAACATGACATGTAAACTCAATGACTAAACTGGTAACTATCTGGTAGGATAAACAAAAATGTGTTGTGTGCGGCACATGCAGTGCTGGGGCCCACCGCTTAACTACTGCTCTATAGAGTTAAATTGATACTTTTATAGTAGTTAATTTTTTATTTAAATAGGTACTAAGTAAATAAAAAATCGGATGAATGCTGATTTTTTTAGGGCGGACGGAAAATTCTTTTCCATAGGTAGGCTTTCCTTCTTTTATTTCCTTCTTACTTCTCTATTAGGCTTTTTTAGGTGGGAAATCATCCAATGGCTTCTTTCGCTCTAGAGTGGAGCGAGAGGGCGTGTCAAACTTTTACTAACTAAAACCTACTCCTATGTTTCTTCTTTACCTTACGTTCCAGGACCCCGGGTTTTCCTTTCAGAAGCGAACTCATAGTACCCCAATAGGCTTATGCCCGGCTGGGCCCTACGGTTTTGCTGGCATCTCTTTGAGGCGCATGTGAAACAGCCGTCGACGATTCAGGCTCCCCCGGACGGATACCGGACGCTCGCCTGGCTAGCTATTAACTAGCTATCCTAGCTATTTATCAGCTCGCCTTCTGCAAGTCCACATGCAAAGGAGCAGGCCGCACGTGCACGCGCGAGGCAATGGCCCTCGCGCCCCAGCCGGATTCCGATCCCGATTACCGGCCACCTTAGGCGCATGCTCGCGGACGGCGAGCAATGGATAACTCGCCGTCCGGCCGTCTGGAAACTGTCCGGACCGAACCCAAGTCGTCGACAGAGCGTATTATTCCACGCCCCAAGGAGATGTCAGCAACTGTACGGGCCCAGCAGGGTCGAAGCTACTGGGGTCAGGGGTCTGATTCTGAAAGGAAGACTCGGCCCTGGTATGAAAGGCAACGAAGGAACAGGAGTGGGTCTTTAGTCAGTAAAAGTCTGACACTATCACTCGGTCCGCCCAAGAGCGGTGTCATTGGATGATTTCCCAACCGAAAAAAAAGCTAATTTGAATAGTTATCTTGGCTTCGGAATGACAGGAAATATTAACGTCATCTAGTTTAAATTTAAAAAAAAAGTATGTGTAAACATGTTTCATAAAACCTATTAGCAAAATTATTATTTATCTCTTTGAACAAAACCATAAACTTTGGTTCATCAGTTAAGATATAAACACACAAGTAGGTAACATATAAAAATACAAAATAAAGAGTTTCACATTTATAATGTTATTTGAATAAGTTACACAAAACGCGATATTATGTAGCCGATATTTAAAACGCTATACAGAATAACGTTTACAAACTGATCGATCACATTATTATACACCAAAATGAAACATAATATCACCAAACATACCATACTCTCAAATTTGTTACAAACACAAATACGATACCAATAAATAACGGCAATTTAATACAATTGTCGATAAATTGCCAAAATTAAAACGTTTCGTATAGAGCTGAGATATAAAATCCCACATTTATCATTGATACATATTTCTGGTAGCTACATTATGTACATATGTATTTGAACCTTTACCCAGATTTTATTTACGATAGTACCGCTGAAGTTACTTTTTAAGGATTGGTAATAGAATGGGCTTGCGGATAGCGAGCAACGGTTTGCCCGCCGTCCGATACGGACCAAATCCGGGTTGATGGCGTGCCTCTTAGAGATGTCAGTATGAACGACGGGGTCCCCTAGGGCTGATACTTGCCAGGAGTGGGTTTTAGTCAGTAAAAGTCTCTATTATCTAAAGTATCTATTACTGAATGACATTACTACCAAATGTCAAATGTTGTCATCTGTCAATTCGTCAACTGTTAGTGTCGATATTATTGCTCGTTTCAAGCAGCGCTTTCAATCGAGTTTTCTGATAAGGCTTATTATGGTTACGCGACATCATAGCGGACTGTTTGTAACTAAAAATCATTATCGTATATCAAGTGTTGAGAATACTGACGCTTGTCTGTGTCAAACTCTTTTTAAGAGTACTGTTACAAAGACTTGGCTGTATGAGCTATAATATCTTTGCCAATTAAAAAGCTCAAATTGAACCAAAAAATAATAGAACTATCACCGAGGATTATGACGGAAGCTAAAGACGAAAGTAAATACTTTTTAAAATGTATTTGAAATTAAAAAGTGTTCCTTCTATTAAAATATAAGTAATGTATATTATTAAAAGAAATATTAATTATAGTAAATATTTCATGCGTTTTGGTTCATAGGCCATTTTTTACAATGTCCTTTAAACTTTTTCATTTGCTAATAGCTCTTCCATCCCCTTTCCGTACGTACCTACCACATTTTTATCTTTTGGATAGTGTAGATCATTGTCAATTGGTTCCTTTATAAGGGAAACTGATTTATTACCCTCAAGTCTTTGTTCGGGAATAAAATCCATTGTATTTGTTAAACAATAGATGTTCGAAAAAGGTTAATTGATTTTCCTGTGTTCTCACTTAGCCTGTGTTGAAAGTGGCCAAAAGGTTTTCTTTATAAATGGTTTTCTTTAATAAATTGGAACATTCTTTAACTTTCTCTTGAATTCAAACTAGATATTTGAATAATAAAAGAAGTTAAATAATAAGAAAAAATACAGTAAGAAGTTATGATCGTACTAAAAATATTGAAGTATAAAAAATACAATCTTTACGATAATTTTGTCAAAATGTACTGTATAACTTTATGAAATGATTTATTAGTAGTGAAATTTATCTTTAGGACAATATTATGTCTAGATTAATAGAGAATAATATGTTAGTACTTCGAATATAATTGTTTTATTTAGTAGAAAATTGATATAAATATATTTATGTGCTCTTTCATGGTTTGGCAGTTCATAACAATTAACTAACGTAAGTTTTGCAACAATGACAATTCAATATAATTGAGAGACTGTTTTCATCATCATCATTTCAGCCGAAAGACCTCCGCTGTTGGATATAGGCTTCATCCAAGTGTCGCCATAATGACCGGTCCTGTGCGTCTCGCTGACGTCCATCAGATTCCCGAGACCCTCACCAGGTCATCGGTCCACCTTGTAGGGGTCCTTCCAACGCTGCGTCTTCCAGTACGCAGTCGCCACTTCAGAAGCTTTTGGTCCCATCGACCATCTGTTTTGCGAGCAATGTGCTCTGCCCACTGCTCTTTTATCAGTACCTTTTTAGAGGGTCCAGAACTGGCACATAATAAATAAAAAAATAAATACTTATTTCAATTGCGGGAAAAGACTGTTGTCAGATGATATTAGGATGGCTTTCAAGCCGATAGGCGGGCAAAATTTATCCAACAGCTAAGGAAGGGTTATGTTTTCCCCGCGTATCTTTTATGATATTTCTATGTATGTTTGTGAGTTTCTTTATTACCTCATATCTTCCAAATGGCTGGAAGGACTTCGATCGTTAGATAGGTACATCTTCAAAACTCATATTATGTATACGAGGGTCTCTGTCACGAGTATATTCTTTGCCTGTGTTTATACGAGTACTTGTTTAAAAATAGAATCAAAATGGCGGACTTTTGGTATGTGGCAATTGTAAGTGGTTATTAAAAAATAAATAATGTGACCTATCGAGTAGGATATCAAAATGAAGAAAATTAAAAGGAAGTACCAAAAAACAATTACATGTAACTTTTGTCTCTTTTTTTGTAATGTGAGAAATCATCCAATGACAATGTCAGACTTTTACTGACTAAAACTTCTTTGCCTTGCGTTCCTGGACCCCGGGGTTTCGGAAGTCAACCCATGGCCCCAGTAGGCTTCGGTTCTGCTGGGCCCCTTCGGTTTTAGGAAATCTCTTAGAGGCGCGCGTGGAACTCTACATCATTTATTTAGGAATAAAAATTGTGTAGTCAGGTTTTAGTTTTGGCTTTGTGTTACATATTTCAGCTTGTTATATTGTTATTACAAAATAGTAGTCTTATAGAAATAAATCCTATGGTAAGATGCATAAAAGCCTTTCATAGTCTTCCGATCTCAACAGTATTGTGCCAACATACAAAACACATTCCCTAAATTAATGCCAACATAACAAACCCAATATTTCCGCAATACACGCTGTAACATTACCGTAATATGAACACAAAAAATACCATTATTTTTATCTTATTATGGCAGACCGTACGTTTGTTTAAATGAAACGATGTAAAAACGTTTTCTTTTTACCTTACTTCTTGGCGACATACACGCTCAAGTGAATCGTGTCTTGCGGCAGCGACGGCGGTTAAAACACATTACATTAATATTATAAAGGTCACACTTTTTTGAGTTAGGAATTATCCAATGAATTCTCTCGCTCTAGGATAGAGCGTGAGTGCGTATCAGACTTATACTAACTAAAACCACACCTGTGTCCTTTAGTTGCCATTTGCGTTCTAGAACCACGGGTTTCCTTTTCAGAAAATCCACGCGGCCCTAACGGGCATCGACCCTGGTCCCTACGGTTTACTGATATCTGTTAAGGCGCACGTGGGACACTACGCGCAATCGGCGACACGAGCTCGGTCCGGACGGTTACCGGACGTCCGGACGGCGAGCTACTTTTCTATACATATAAAAGGAGAAACTGACTGACTGACATATCAACGCACAGCCTAAACTACTAAGACTAGGAGCGTGAAATTTTGCACAAAGTTTCCTTTTATGACATAGGCGAGTACTAAGAGAGGATTTTTAAAAATTCACCGTAAGGGGATGAAATGGGGGTCCAAAGTTTGTATGATGAAAACCTTCTTTCACGCGGGCGAAGCCGCTGGCAGAAGCTAGTTACGAATGTGGATATTTGGCACAAAGTGGAATATCATATAGGTTACTTTTTTTCCTGGGAGTATGTTCCCTTAAGCTAATATTCTAATTTCAAAACGCGGGCAAAACTACTGGCAGAAGGCTGTTTATAAACTCGCGACTGAAAGTTGTTGAAGTGAAGTTCACTAGCTGTTTTAATTATTTAGGTACAGCAGTTAGCATTCGTGTAGTTTTGTATTTCAAGTGTCTACACGACTAGACAACATGTGGAATCATTTAAACAGGCGCGAACTCGGTAAAATGGAGGTGAGAATATTTTGTTTCTTTTTTTTTTGTAAAATATTCACATAATTAGATATAATATAAATACTTTTTTTTCCAGAAACACAAAAGGCAACTCAAGGAATATAGTCAACAAAAGTCTGACACTGCCTTTCACTTCACCCGAAATGGGAGGAGCCATTTGACGATATCCTATTGAAAAAAAAATAATAAGCTTGAAGTCGCGTGCGTGTATCGCTTGCCGCAAACTGTGTAGCTACGCTCAAGGTCATGAAAAGGGCCAAATACATTTCCTTTCGTTTATTAAGGAAAAAGAACTAGATAACAGGTGTGCGAAGGTAACCTAGCAAGTGAAGTGACAGTTGACGTGTTATGTCCGGTCCGTTTTTAGGAGAGATGTCAGTTGAAACAGGGTTTTGATAAAGAGGAAAATGCGTTATATTACATCATGATTGCAAGCTTTAAGGGAAAAAAATATAGTTAATTTTGTTGATGTTCTGTTTTGTTTACTTTCTTCAAATATTTTGAAGAGTACTACATAATCTGGTACTTCGAATTAATTTTAAAAAAATCAGGCAAATTCGAGTCGGACTCGCGCAATGAGGGTTCCATACAAACTTACGTATATGTAAATACTTCCATTCCCGAATCGAGTTTCGAAGATTTTTTAATTTTTTTTTATCCACACAAATTTGGTGTCAAGCAGTATCATAACACAAGTACCTATAGGTAAAAGTCTCACTGTAAATTTGTAGAAACATCACAAGAAGATCTTTCTACAAATTTCCTTGTCAATGTCACCTGTCAATTCAGTGTATCATTATGCCTGGCCCCGCGTTCCGAGTTACGGTGTCGTCGCTGTTAGCGCGTCAACAAATGAATCGTAACGACTGAATGTTGGTGTGCTGACTTAGTAGACATCGTGTCTCGGAACGTGCTGTGATAGTTTTTTGGCTTTTTTCTTTTTAAGGTTTTGTTTTTGCTAATGCGCCTTTTTATGTATCATCTTGTTCGCTTTTGTTGTATGCTTCTGTTTGTAATATTTACTTTTGTTTAAATTGATATTTCTGTATTGTACTGGTACTGCTGGCGGGTGGTGAATAGACAGTGGTGTTGCACCATAAGGCTAATCTTTAGTCATAATTTATTTCTATAGTTATTTATTTTATTTTTATTGTATTTATGAAATCAGATGATGATTCTTTTTACTCCGCTAATGAATCCTTCAACTCATCTGCTAATGCATCCTTGACCGACACTCTTGGTGACTTGGTGCGTCAGAGATTTAGTCAACAGATTGGACATTCGTTTAATGTCTGTCATATCAATGCTCAGAGTGTACCTAGTCATTATAGCGATCTGTTTGACACCTTTTCTGACGCCAATGTACACGCCGTCCTGGTTTCTGAGAGTTGGCTCAAACCTCATCTTCTCTCTACCACTTAATCTCTGCCCGGTTTCATTCTTATCCGCAATGATAGAATTGGAAGGGGTGGAGGGGGTGTAGCTATCTATCTTCGTAGTGATTTTCCGTACAAAATAATTGCCTCTTCTCCTTCAAATTATTCCGCTTCTGTTGAGTATCTCTTTTTGGAGGTCTACGTCAAAGGTGTCAAGACCTTGCTCGCCGTCGTCTACTGTCCGCCGGCCGTTGACTACTTTTCTGACCTTGAACTGGCATTGGAATCTGTGGGGTCGGAGTATGCACACTGTATCATCATGGGCGATTTTAACACAGACCTTACCCATCCAACTCCTCGTTCCCGTAAACTCCTGCATATCATCGAGTCCGCTAGTCTCCATGTTCTTCCACTGCAACCTACTCATTTCAATATCTCAGGCGAAGATACGTGGCTTGACTTAATTCTGACTTCCACTCCCTCCCTTGCTTTTTCTCACGGCCAGTTCCCAGCACCTGGTTTTTCCCATCATGACCTAATTTTCCTTTCATATACCCTAAAACCACCTAAACTTCCTCCTAAAGTCTTGCGCATGCGTTGTTTTGCTCGCATGGATGTTGAGAAACTTCGCCAGGATGCGTCGCTACTCGATTGGGAACACCTTGCAATGGCAACATCTGTTGACGATAAGCTGCATATTTTTAATGAGACGGTCCTTGCACTCTATGATAGGCACGCTCACACGTCAAGAGGGTGAAGCTTAGGCGTCCACCCGCCCCTTGGATGACGACAGGAATTCGTATGGCGATGAGGCGCAGGGATCGTGCCTTTCGAAAATTTAAAAAGGATCGCAGTGCCGAAAATAGAGACCTTTTCAGGACTGCAAGAAATCGGTGTAATCAGATGATACGCAACGCTAAACGCCGCCATATTCTCGAAAACATATCTTCTTCTTCTCCTGCTGATATCTGGAAATTCCTCGGAACTCTCGGTATCGGCAGATCGCGTCATGTGGATTTTCCTAAGACAATTACCCTTGATGACATCAACCGTCACTTCACTACCACCTGTCATTTGGATTCGCAAATGCTGTCTCAAACGGTTGATTTCATTACTAGCCTACCAGGTCCTATCATTGAACCGTTCCATTTTTCCCCGGCCACCTTGGACGAAATCAAAAAGATCATCCTATCCATAAAGTCCAAGGCTGTGGGCTGTGACGACATCAGTCGTTATATGATTACCTTAATCCTTGACTTTCTTCTTCCTCCGATTACCCACATAATTAATTTTTCCCTTGATTCCGGTCAATTCCCATCCCTGTGGCGTATGGCTTACGTGCGTCCACTTCCTAAAATCTCTAATCCCTCCCTACCTAACCATTTTCGCCCAATTTCTATTCTTCCTTTCCTGTCCAAAGTACTTGAGGCCTGCGTTCATAAACAGTTTTCAGGATTTGTGTACCGTAACAACCTTGTTAACTCGTTTTAATCCGGATTCAGGCCTGGCCATAGTACCTCCTCTGCTCTCCTTAAAGTGACTGGTGACATTAGAGAAGCCATGGAGGATACCAAGGTTACTGTTTTGGTTTTAATTGATTTCTCAAATGCCTTTAATGCTGTCAGTCACGATATTCTTCTATCTATCCTTTCCCATCTTATGGTTTCGTCTGAGGCACTGGAATGGTTCTCTTCTTATCTTCGGGGACGTCAGCAGTCGGTTCGCGTTGACGAGAATTTTTCGAGTTGGCGTGATTTAGATTCTGGTGTCCCACAGGGCGGTATTCTTTCTCCGTTGCTATTCTCCATCTCCATAAATTTTATAACTCTCTGTCTTCGATGTTCGTATCATCTATATGCCGATGATCTACAATTATATGCGGCTGCACGGGTAGAGAGTTTGTCAGACGCTGTAGAGGATGTAAACCGGGATTTGGATGCTATCAAGGATTGGTCTGATAGATTTGGGGTGTCCGTAAACCCCTCAAAGTGTCAGGCCATTATAATTGGTAGCTCGCGCATGATGGGTAAAGTGGTGGTTAACTCTCTTCCTCCAATTGTTTTTAATGGTGCCGTCATACCCATCAGTCCTAGCGTTAAAGATCTCGGTTTACATCTTGACTCGACGCTTGGCTGGCAAAGTCAAGTTTCAAGTGTCTGCCAAAGAGTCACCGGGACTTTGCGGTATCTGTATCGTCTGAGGAACTTTTTGCCTGCAAAGACGAAGATAATGCTTGTGCAGACTTTAATTTTTCCTATAATCGACTATGGTGACGTGTGCTACTTTGACCTGAATGCGGTGTTGCTAGACAAGCTTGACAGGCTCCTCAACAACTGCATCCGGTTTGTCTTTAACTTAAGAAAATATGACCATATTTCTAGTTATAGATCCGAGCTCAAATGGATGCCCATTCGCCAGAGAAGAGGTTTGCGCGCACTGACTACACTTTTCTCTTTACTTAACTCTCCCACCCCTCCTTCTTATCTTATATCACACTTTCAATATCTATCTTCTTCTCATGCTAAGAATCTGCGTTCTTCTAACAATCTTCTACTGCTTTGTCCTTCTCATACTTCTGACTTTGTTCATTCTTCCTTTCATATACAGTCCATACTTCTGTGGAATGCGCTTCCTCTTGACATCAGGACGGCCACCAGTCAATATGCATTTAAGCGGAAGTTGCGGCTTCATTTTCTACGCAAATAGTGGAGTAGTCTCAAAAATCCTTTCATTTTTCCTTATGTAAATAATATATATATATGTAGGTTTATATTATATTAAATATGTATGTATGTTTATTTTATGTATATATACATTTGATCCCTTGTTTTCTCATTATTCTTTCCTTTTTTTTATGCACCTGCCATGTTTTTCTCTTCACTACCCTTGGTTGACTGGTAGAGAATGCCTAAGGCATTAAGTCCGCCTTTGTACCTTTATGTTGCATGAAGTTTTAATAAAAAATAATAATAAAGAAGAAAACTTTTTTGCGATTCGGAACAATCTTCGGAAATGTTTGTGTGATGAGCACGATCATTTATTCTGAGTCTGGGTGTAATTTATCTATAATATATATGTATTTAGAAATATATAAGTAGGTTTATCAGTTGTCTAGTACTTATAACACAAGCTCTGCTTAGCTTGAGACTAGACGGCGTTGTATGATAGTTGTGGAATATAAAAATATAATCGATTCCTTTTCAACTTTTCAGTCACTGGGGCCACTTTCAAACTTCTCCTAATATACTCATTTCTCACTTTATCCATGCTCGTCACACCACACATCCATCTTAACATTCTCATCTCCGCGACGTGCAATCTTTTTTCATCCATCTTTTTCACAGCCCAACATTCTGATCCATACAGTATGACAGGTCTTATTCATTTAATAATAAGAAGTAATTTTTAATATCTTACTAACCCAGGATTATTAATTATTTCTAAAAGGCAATGTACTGGATGATAATATCGAGTCGTTAGGTCAAATAAACTCTACGGAATTGTTCGAAAGAGTGACGCTGACACACAAAATGTAACTGAAAGAACACGGATGGGTTATAATTATAATTATAGTCGGAAAAAGTCTGAAACAGAGTGTTCACTCCATCCAAAGCAGTGGTTTTAGGAATGGTGATATGATGATTTCGAATTCTAAGAATATAATAAATAGCTTTGGCAGATGTCAAAGTGCTTACGTTTTATGATATTAGTTAGATTCATATCAATGGCATTTTATTGTCAGTTGCGTTTACATAGAAGGGAACCTCTAAAGGTAGTGGCGAGAATTGGTGTTATTATCTTTACATTTTTGAAGTAAAAACTTATCTATATGTATTTTAAAGACTTAGCAACATACACATGTTTCATTCCCTGTGGATATCATCTATCACTTCTTCAGCCCCTCAGCAATACAGGACTTAAAGGGCTTTGTAAAGATGTATCGCTATTTCTCCGAAGCGTCTATTTGTAATAATGTGGGTAGGTAGAATACAAACTTGAAACGTCTTGAAAGATCGATTGGTATGATATTAAATTCCGCTGGTTTAGAATTTTTGCTAGGCCGTGAGTGGCTAGTAGTTAAGGCACCCGTCTCATGAATGAGGAATGAGGCATCAAAACCGGGCAAGTGCCAATGTATTTTTTATATTTATAATTATGTATTTTTCTAAGTTTATCTAGGACTTTACTGACATCTTATGCCTCGGAAAGCATGAAGAGCCATTAGTCTCGGTTGTCACTCGTAGATCTTTGGCATTTGCTACAGGTAGACGCCAGAAAGTTTGATCATTAGTATATCCAAGGACTGACTTGATTTTGACTGGCCTGTTGGTCTAGTGGTTAGTGGCCCTGACTGCTATGCCGGAGGTCGTGGGTTCGATTCCCACCCAGGACAAATGTTTGTGTGATGAGCACAATCATTTGTTCTGTGTCTGGGTGTAATTTATCTATAACATGTATGTATTTAGAAATATTTAAGTATGTTTATCAGTTGTCTAGTACTCATAACACAAGCTCTGCTTAGCTTGAGACTAGACGGTGTTGTGTTATATTATTAAGGAGTCACATATTACCCAGTAACTGGGTTGTGGAAGTCTGATAGTTAGTCGCTTCATGTAAAACACAGGTATTTAGCCGTATCCGCCTGGACTGGAAGCCGACCCCAAGCTAGTTGAGAAAGCAGCAATGTTAGCAAAGAAGGAAGCCGCACGTACACGCGCGAGGGCGTCGCCCTCACGACCCCACCGGGACCCCGATCCCGATTTCCGGCCACCGTAGACGCGGCCTTGCGGACGGCGAGCAATAGGTAGCGCGCAGTTCGATCGTCCGATAACCGTCCGGACCGAGCCCAAGTCGTCCACGGCGCGTACTGTTCCACGCGCGCCTCATCGAGATGTTAGCAAACCGTAGAGGCTCAGTAGGTCGAAGCCTACTCTACTGGGGCCAACGGTAAGGCAACGAAGGAACAGGAGTGGATTTTTAGTCAGTAAAAGTCTGATACACACTCTCGCTCCGCCCTAGAGTAGAATGACATCCGTCATTGGATGATTTTCCTACCTAAAAAAAAGCTTGTTGAGAAAAGGTTAGGGAGAAGATGATGAGCATGAACTGTAAACGCACGAAACTATGAAACTGACAACGAAGCTGCACGCCACGACACGTCGTCTATGAAGCTACGCGACCTAACATGCAACTGAAAATCTAAACGTGATGGAATATTTCTACAATCAAATTCGAACTATGTAACTCTAAAAACGAAGCTGCACGACACGACACGTCATCTATGAAGCTGCGCGACCTAACATGCCCCTGAAAATCTGGACATGATGGAATGTTTCTACAATGAAATTCGAACTATTAAACTCTGACAACAAAGCTGCACGACACGACACGTCGCCTATGAAGCTGCGCGACCTAACATGCCCCTGAAAATCTGGACGTGATGGAATGTTTCTACAATGAAATTCGAACTATTAAACTCTGACAACGAAGCTGCAGGACACGACACGTCGTCTGTGAAGCTGCGCGACCTAACATGCCCCTGAAAATCTGGACATGATGGAATGTTTCTACAATGAAATTCGAACTATTAAACTCTGACAACGAAGCTGCAGGACACGACACGTCGTCTGTGAAGCTGCGCGACCTAACATGCAACTGAAAATCTGGACATGATGGAATGTTTCTACAAAAAAATTCGTTTTATGAAACTCTGACAACGAAGCTGCACGACACGACACGTCGTCTATGAAGCTGCGCGACCTAACATGCAACTGAAAATCTGGACATGACGGAATGTTTCTACAATGAAATTCGAACTATTAAACTCTGACAACAAAGCTCCATGACACGACACGTCGTCTATGAAGCTGCGCGACCTAAAATGCAACTGAAAATCTGGACATGATGGAATGTTTCTACAATGAAATTCGAACTATTAAACTCTGACAACAAAGTTGCACGACACGACACGTCGCCTATGAAGCTGCGCGACCTAAAATGCAACTGAAAATCTGGACATGATGGAATGTTTCTACAATGAAATTCGAACTATTAAACTCTGACAACAAAGCTGCACGACACGACACGTCGCTTATGAAGCTGCGCGACCTAACATGCAACTGAAAATCTGGACATGATGGAATGTTTTTACAATGAAATTCGAACTATCAAACTCTGACAACAAAGCTGCACGACACGATACGTCATCTATGAAGCTGCGCGACCTAACATGCAACTGAAAATCTGGACATGATGGAATGTTTCTACAATGAAATTCGAACTATTAAACTTTGACAACGAAGCTGCACGACACGACCCGTCGTCTATGAAGCTGCGCGACCTAACATGCAACTGAAAATCTGGACATGATGGAATGTTTCTACAATGAAATTCGAACTATTAAACCCTGACAACGAAGCTGCACGACACGACACGTCGTCTATGAAGCTGCGCGACCTAAAATGCAACTGAAAATCTGGACATGATGGAATGTTTCTACAATGAAATTCGAACTAAAGAGCATTCAAAACTATAACGAAACACCTATGGTCATATCTATTGCATTCAAAATACATTACACAATACATACACTCACATACATTAAACATTTTGTTACAAGTGTAGAAAGATGCTCATTGCTATCGAGTCGGAATTCGCCCGAGCCACAAATGAGGGTGTTATGGAGCCGAGTGCTGCAGGGACAAATTTTTATGCATCTTAAACAACGTTTTTCAATACACTTACGAAGATAATTATAAATAAAGGGGGTTTGCCTCGTGGGGGTCGCTTAACGCCCAGCCTTATACGATACATACAATAAATTGTGGCGGCGATTAAACGCAGTTTTCTGCACTGGTAAAAACGTAAATTGCGTTTCTAAAAGCGGTAGGGATAATAGCGGGTTTTCGAGTGAGTATAGGTATTAGCACAAAAGATCCAGAAGGGTCGAAGTGCTCTGGCCTAGGGCCAGCCCCACGATAAGATAAGATAGGTATTGAAAATATACATTTTTTTAGACTAGTATTTGTTTAGTCTCAACCAGTAAGAAAACTTTATCCTGGCTATCCGAACTTTATCAGTATTTCATTTATATATATAAATACTAAACATTATTCCTAATTAATTTTCCTTATTTAGTTTTATGTTTCCTCATGTATGTGTTGAATAATAAATGTTCCTAAATGGTGGACTGCTTAAGTCAGTCTCAGTGGACTAGTGATATATCATAGATTATATTATTCAACAGGAAGATTAGCTCGGTAAAGGTGAGCTGAATGTAGTCTACAAGATTCCTAGGTCTATTCCCTAGACTTCAAGATTTAGAGAGTAAGATGAAATTTTAATAAATTAGTTTCTACCGTCCGTGGTGGCCGAGTGGTAACGGCTCCGACTTACGAGTTGTAGGTTGTGGGTTCAAACCCAGGCAGGTGCATTACTTTGTGTAATTTATTTCATCACCACTGCTCTCAAAACGGTGAAGGAAAACATCGTGAGGAAACCGGCAAGTCCTAGAACCAAAAATTCGAAGACATGTGACATCCACCAACCCGCACTGGGCCCGCGTGGTGGATTACGGTCCATTCCCTCTCCTAGAGAGGAGGCCTGAGTCCCAACAGTGGGAACATTATAAGGCCGACTATGCTATGCTATGCTACCGTCTCAAACTAGTTTCGATTCTTTCTCCACTTGTATCCAAATAAAGTATTCTTTTTCTTAGTATACAAAATAAAAAAGAACTTGTGTGCCAAATTTCAGCTTTCTAGATTCAAGTGTTTGGGCTGAGCGTTGATTAATGGGTGAGTAAATACTTCGCCTTTTATACATACTGATATTAATTCACAGTATTACACGTGCTCGTGAGTCACAGATCCAGTCTCTCCGAGAGGCTATGGTTGAATGCTTGAACTTGTCCTTGAAGGCAGTATTCGATTAGGGTGATGCCAATCTGGTCAAGTTCAATGCTGCTAAAACCCAGGCGTGTCTTTTTTCCGCCAAACGGAGCCAATTCCACCCGGCTCCATCATTCCGGGGTGTAAGCGTGCCGATAACCGACTACTTTGAGCTTCTTGGGATAACGTTGTCACCTAGCCTCAATTTCGGCTCTTACATCGAGGCAAAAGCTCAACAGGCTGCCAAAAAATTGGGGATCTTAGCTAAGAGAGAGAAGGTACTTGAAATCTAAAAAGTAGTTCAGAATCTTTGTTGAACCACTCAATCAATCTGCCCAGCCCCTTCTCAACTAAGTTAAGATTGGCTTCTAATTTTTATTTTATTTTTTAGTACAATATTGACCGGCCTACACTGTCCTTACCTAATAATTATCTACTTATACTGTAAAATGAAAATATTGTAAGGACAACAAATTTTTTAAAGGAGTAACCATGGAGTTTCTTGCCGGTTATTCTCCTTTGATTTGAAACCGTGCGCTAGGTTCTGACGATTTATAAGTGCCCATACAGGCCTATGCGAAATAAAAACTTTTGACTTTGAATCAAACCGAATGCAGCTGGATCCTATTATTTTAATGAAGCGACTATCTGACCTTTACAACTCTGTAACTGGATAATACGATAAACATTGTCAAACCACAATAAAGCAAGCATTCGTGATTTAAAAACTATTTTGATCTTCAAAGCTGAAGTAAAAGAGCACTATCTTTCCTCTCTAGTGTGATAATTATTATGTGTTTATATACAGTATAAATATTTATTTAATTATTTATCAGTTTAAGATTTCACAAACTCTTCTTTTCGTATTTCTACACTCTATTGTCTACATTTCTTTTTATCTCTCCTTTCTCAGATCTGCTGGGTGAAATTTCTTTTAGAAATAAGTAGTACCTTTGTACAATTTTTTTTTAAAATATGATACAAATATTATAAAACAAATAAATAAATAAACTCACTGGATTTTTTTTTGGTATATTCTTTATTGTACACGACATAAACAAAAAATACAGGACAAACATTATTAAAAATAAGTGTACAATGGGCGGTCTTATCGCACAGGGCAATTTCTTACAGACAACTTTTGGATGGACTGAAAGAAAGGAGATAGATTTAGGGCTCTCAGTGTACAACAACAGAAATAATACTGATAAGACATAATAACACAAATTCATACATACAATACAAAAAATAAACTAATAAATATCAAATACGATTATAATTGAGCCAGGAGAAGAAAAAATCAAAGTTAGAATTTAGTGTCTAATAAGAAAATTTTATTATGAGTTTTTTTGTCGAAAGACCTTTGTGCTAAAGAGCACCGGTAACCGTCCAGACCAAGCTCGAGTCGTTGATGGTGTGTAGGTACTATTCTATCTGCGTCTCGAATCGATGTCAGCAAAACCGTAGGGGCCTCGCAGGGCCAAAGTCTACAGGTGACATGGGTCGACAACAGGCAAAGAAAGAACATAGATGTGGTGTGGTCAGTAAAAATCTGTCACGCTTTCTCACTCCAGCCTAGAGCGAAAAATATGTCATTAGGTGATTAAAAAAACATACAATTACTTAAGAACTTGACCTCAACAAACAATCGTAGTCCAGTTTTCTCGTAATCTGTCATCAAAAGTCCACAATCCACCTTTTTAGGTGGAAGGACTGTCGTCCGTTCAGAAAAGGTACACTTAAAGCATTCTTTATGATTTATCGTTGGCATGTCCGCTACACTCCCCTTCTAACCCATATCAGCTGACGGCCGGCAGCCATCTTTATTTAGCTGTCAAGCTCGCCTTTTGTTGTGCCTCTCTTTGAATAATTAAAAAGGGTATTAGTATGGGCTAACTAGATTTTGTTTGTTTCATAGTTTAAGGGATTTATTGATTAATTAAATTATGTAGGTGTGTCTGTAATTACGAGTGGGATTGAACTGGTTTAAATAGGTTGTACAAAGCTTAACATTATTTAAGCTATATTCGTTTGTTATTGTGTAGTTCAATTTTTTTATGTATAGTAATGAAGGCCAAATTATTTAGTTAGGACTGCTTGCTGAATACCAGAAACTGAAAAATGTTTGTGAAGAAACACCTGTAAGAAAATAATAATAAGTTAAAAAAGAAGATTCACTTTACTTATAGAAGCGAAATTTAGTTAAAAGATATGAAGCATATAAGCGGCGACCCACTTAACGAGACTACACTAAAATGCTCTCTCACCGGAGGCACGGAAAATGTCCGTAACATAAATATTCCAATTTTGTAAGAAACAGGAGCTTACTCACGAGGTATCTTCCTACATGGGGTTCGTTAAAAGGTAGGTGAGAAAAGACCTGCAAGTGTCGTTAGTATGCTTAAGTGCACGTGTTTTAAGAGCTCAAAAGATTAAGGATTTAAAAGCAAAGATGTTTACAAAACACTAGCTTCTGCTAGTGGCTTCACCTGCATAAAGTAAAAAAAATATATGCCTATATCTATCAGTAATAAAGTAACAATTTACTGGTGAAAAAGTTTTTAAAATTGGTCCAGTAGTTTTTAAGTTTATTTATTTATTAAAACTTCATGCAACACAAAGTTACAAAGGCGGGCTTAATGCCTTATTCTCTACCAGTCAACCTATTTATTCATAACAAACAAAAATACAAATCTATATGAATGGAAACACTTGAAGGCAAAACACTGCCAAACGAATAAAGAACCATACAAATCGGTTTATCATTTTGACGAAAATATTTCTGATTCCTGAACAAGACAAAAAGAAAAACATTTAGACGACTTTAGAACCTCCTTTAGAAGTCAGTTAAAAATCGAAAGTTTGTATGTATATGTGTTTGTTGTATGTATGTCCTTCATAGTCAAGTGGCTGGAATAGTAAATAGGATATTTTTAATACTGGGGGTACGTTCCCTTGAGACAATTTTTTACTTCCACGCGAGTGAAACCGTTGGGAAGAAAATAAGACATGCCGTGGCTTAGAACTCTGTGTAAAAATTAAATTATTGAATACCTTATTCAATTCACTGTTCAAAGCCACAATATTCAGATTTAATACGATTATCTGGAGACAAACAACAAAATCCTCTCGATTTATTTATTCAGAAGCTATTTTTTAAGTAAGCTTGTATCTCTCCCTACATTATAAATCTTCATTGTTTTACACGCAAAAATGGAAAGTGAATATAGAATTAGGGGCATGCTTTGTATGATTAATGTGAAGCCAGCCCGGATTACGGTTGGGTCGGTCATAACATTGGAATGAAAGATTAATCTTGAGTTCCTATATGTTACTGAGCTACGTTTGTTGGCAGTTACGTTTCGTTGCTGGTTCTTAAAACAATTCTAAAAACTTTTTATCATCATCATTATTATCATCATTATTATCATCATTATTATCATCATTATCATCATCATTATTATCATCATTATCATCATCATCATCATTACCACCATTATCATCATTTCAGCCAAAAGACGTCTAATGTTGGATATAGGCCCCCAAACGTTGCCACAATAAACGGTCCTGTGCGTTTCGCATCCATCGAATTCCCGCGACCCTCACAAGGTCACCGATCCACTTTGTGGGAGGTCTTCCAACGCTGTGTCTTCCATTACGCGGTGACTACTCCAGAGCCCCAACGACTATCTGTTCTACGCGCAATTTATTCTGCCTATCGCCGCTTAAGTTTGGCGATTCTTCGGAATATATCAGTTACCTTGGTTCTCCTGCAGATATCTTCATTCCTGATGCGATTATGCAAAGAAACTCCGAGCATAGCCCTTTCCGTTGCCCTTTGGGTGACTACCTATAAGCCTGTTGATGTAGCCCATTGTGAGTTAAGACCTTTAAATACCGATTAATTAATTAAGTAACTTAAACCCAGTAACAATCCAGTGACTTTGTAACATACTATGATACCTCCTAGCAACACTGGTGTTTCTTTTTCTTTCGGTGGGAAAATTATCTAATGACGTCCTCTGCTCTTGGGCGGAGCAGGAGATAGTGTTAGACTTTTATTGACTAAAAAACCACTCCTGTTCCTTCTTTGTCATTGTTCCATGGCCCCGAGGATCTTTTTCGCATCACCCATGGCCCAGTAGGCTTCGACCCTGCTGGGCCTTTACGGTTGCTGACATCTACTTGAGGCGCGCGTGGCAAGCCCGCGCCTACGGTATATACCATAATAGATATTAAGGATATAAATAATCCATTTTGAAACACTAAGGTCGTTAAAACTCAATTTCGCATATTTATTGTATATATTTTAAGAAGTGAGCGCTTTAGTCAATTCATTAATATTACAAAGGCGAAGGTTTTTTACGTATGTTCGCATGTGTTTGTGTTTCTTACTCCTTAACGCTTAAACATCAAACCATGTCCTAGAATCGCACATTAGATACTTTTTATCTCAAGAACATGTTCACTTATGATAATTTCCTACTTCTACACAGGCGTAGCCGGCAGCTGAAGCTAGAAATAATTATGTTTTCATGTTTATCCATAACGGTACTAGGCTGGTCTAACGGCTCTCAGCTGTGTTTAGACTTAAAGTCTCGTTTGCTCAGCTAAAAGATAATTAAGGTCCCAAGTTATTACAAACCCAGGAACCTTACTAGGTGACCTGTGTACCTACTACCTAGGTACTCTTCCAGTAAGTACACAGGTGTCAGTTTATATTGGCCGGCCCGGTAATGGGTTGTGTCGAATTTGAAGCTTTGACGAGCCTTTCATAGCGTAATTTAGCTAATGAAAGGGAATAAAATTCGATCCGAAATTCAAAGAGCCGTTTTACGAAGATTACAAGGCAAGGGAGGCGCCAAAATGGCTAAAATTGTACAATGTTTTTTATGGTTCTAATTGTTTGCAGGTTTGGTAGTGGCAGTTTATGAAATATGGGTTCTTTGACCATTACCCAGTCTAGAGAATTACTAAGACTACTAATAGCACTGTGTCTGTATTGTGGTAGTAAAATATAGTGGTCTTGAAGCAAATTAATTGATGACTTGACTTTCGTGTACTAGGATCAACTTTGGCTTTGCTTGCGGGTGAGTAAAAAATGAATGTGAGGTGACTCTTGATATAAATATTTTATGCACTATTTCAGGACATGGTCTACTCGTTCGCCATGTTACATCTAAATGCGTTTAGACATTTGAGCGTAAAGGAGTAACAACATACGTACGTATAGTCATAAAGACCTATACAATTATACAAGCTTTCGCTTTTATTATCAGTGTTTCTTTATCAGGTCATTGTTAGCACTTTCAGGATTCTTCGAAAGAGTTTTTTTACTTTAGGTGGGATAACATCCAATGACTTCTCCTACTCCTGTTCCTACTTTACCTTCGTTCCAGGGTCTCGGAATACATTTTCGCACAACCCAATGTTCTTCGAAAGAGTAACTGTGGCCTTGGAATGCAAAGAGAAATTGAAGGAAAACCGATGGTCTTTAGTTAGTAAAAGTCTGATTCTCTACCTCAAAAAAAGGTCATTGTTAACGCTATCGTCATGGCAAAATTCTCTACTCGTCGATACGACTAGTACAGATAGCGGCACCAATCTTGGGCGCTCGGCGAAAGAGCGGGGATCGCTTTGTGCATCGTACACATCAGCGAGCCAATCACTGTACAAGGATTGCACTCCCCGCCCCGGCATCTCTTCTCATACCACTAAAGAGACCCGATATTTAACTTCAGCGTGCTTCTGTGCAAGTAGAACTGTAGAAGTCAGCGCTCAAGATCCGTGCCGGTATCTCCGGTGTATCAGGCTTTTGGCATATTCAGTTTAGACTCTTCATCCGTGGAAGATTTTAATATACTAAAACAAGATTGGAAACAAGAGAATAGAAGACAATAACCAGACATCTTAAATCATAGAATAATTACCATTCATTATGAGGTATCAGAGATAAATATCATAAACCAAAATGATAGAACAAGATCATATTGAAGCCAAAATTAATAGATGTACTGTTTCAGAAGCTTGTGTAGACAGATAAATTATTTCCATCTATTTGTTATAATAGTAAGTTATGGTTTTGCCATGAAGGGCGTTGGCTGGACTTGAACGTAAATCTTGGCCAAATATTTATGTCCAACGCATAATGTCCACCATTTTGTACCCAAATTGTTGCTTTTGGTGCTAGAAAGGATTTTTTTTTTGGTAAATGGGCAGTGCATTGATCTGGTAGAAACATCAGACGTAAGTTGAAAAAATGTCGGTAACAGCATAGATTTTTTTTATAAAAAAATGTAATTTTAATTTTGCTTCGTGCATGTTTGTGGGATTTCTACAATTATTTAGTGTGTCAAGTGGTTTATATTTTTTCCTAAAGTTTAAATACATAAAATACACAATCAGGCATTGGAGTCAATTTTGATCCTGATGGGGCTTTTTTTTTCGGTGGGAAAATCATCCAATGACATCCCCCGCTCATGGGTGGAGCGCGAGATAGTGTCAGACTTTTACTGACTAAAAACCCACACCTGTTCCTTTGTTGCCTTTCGTACCGGGACGAAATATCCTTTCAGAAACAGATTCTTGGCCCCAGTATACTGATGGGGCTGCGAGATTGTTCGAAAAAGTTACCATGGCCCTGAAATGCAATGGGCAACACGGGTAGGTTGTAGTATTAAAAAGCCTGATACTTTCTCTCACTCCAACTAGAGCGAGAAAAGTTATTTGATGAAAATAAACCCAATGCAAAAAAACTTATGCATTACACGCAAGAGAAAACTCTAAAGGTGGGTCTACGCTATAGGAGCTGATCACGAGCGGAGCACGAGCCGAGTCAAATTCATTTAAGCTAGAACTACATTACACCGACGCAAACGTGTAACACGCCTGCCCCCCTAGCCAAGTCTCGTGTTGAATTTCATTCTCCTATCGGTAACGCCTCGGTGACAGCAATTGTAGAAAATGATAAGTTGGCAGCCATACTGACGCGTCTGAGTCGAGAAAAACGACCTATCCTTTAGTCTATGGCGAGCGTTTCTACAAACGTCATACATATTATAACAAAGGCTACATGCGTTGAACATTGTAGAAACGATAACAATTCATTCTATCATTTTGAACGATGTGAACTTGGCTACGAATTTTCTATTCGTTTGTTCTGACCACGTGACTTAACGTTGAGATAAATTATATTTATTTTGTAAATAGGTTTAAAAAACACTTTTACACGTCAATATTTTTTTCGTCATTTTAAACTAGATGAGGCCGGTGTTTCCTAGCTGACTACCCTGATGATGATTTCATTCCCATGCATTTCAGTTTTCGACTAGCGTTAACGATTGCAGATTATCAACTTGGCTAGGGGTTCTGATTTGTAGGTACGTAGAACGACGTCGCGTGGCGTAGATCAGCCATATAAAATGTATGGAGACCGACACGCCCGGATCGGCGTGTGTGGTAGTGCTAGAACTACACTGCACACACGTCTGTGTGCAGTAGAACTACACTGCACACAGACGTGTGTGCAGTGTAGTTTTTCAGCTTTGGTGTCGCTCGTGCTCGGCTCTTCTAAGGTCGGTCCACACTACACTAATTTGAGCTCGACTCATGCTTATCTCCTATAGCGTACTACGTAATTTAACCTCTCTAAAATCATCGGACATATAATGCGATTTTAAGAAGAATAGGAAGGTCAATGACTATAGACTCTTCGATAAGACTAATGGTTTGCAAGTAAAACTTATTGGCGTATCAATAACATTATTTTTCTTTGTTTAACCGAGCCTTAGTTAAGTCTAATTGAAGTAAAAACTTTACCTATTGCTTAATCTAAATTAGCTAAGTATATTATTTAAGTCATAATTAGTTTAAAAAAAACTGTGTCCAAAAATCCTTTCTTATTTTCATTGTCGGCAACGACAATAAAAATAAGAAAAGATACAGTTTTTTTTTTTCGCCTTCTTCTTCGCAGAGATAAGCGAAATTAAAAACTAGATTCTGATTAAACTTTTTTCGTTTATGATTCGTAAAATTTTATTTTAAAAATGTCTTGTTTTACTCACCCTACTTAACTGATTCGATTTGACAGCTATAACGTCACAACATGGCGCTAGGTTGATCCTATTCCTATTTAAATCGCATAGAATTACAATATTCATTATGCTTACATATCTACAAAACTAAGCCACTGTTAATCCTTTCTCCAAGTCTGCGAGCTACTGACAACTGTCTTCATAAAGGAAGTAATGGATTTTGGTATCGTGCTCATTGTCAGCATTTCAGTTACAGACTCAAAGGATTTAGTGGGAATGTGTAGCGTGAATTACGCTGTAATTTATATCGTGAGATTATGGAAGATTTTGTTAGTAATATCCTTGTTATCGTTAACGTGTTTTGTCTCACATACCTATAACGATTATTTTCACCGAAGACGGTGAAAATGAGACTAAGAATAAGAAATGAAAAAAATATGTAGTACCTGTTATATATGTGTGCGTCAACGAGATGTAAGTGTGCGTGGACTGCGCTCCCGCACTGCCCTTACCTACAAATAAATCAGTGTGCTTTTACCAGTCAATAGTTTCACTTGTGTCCATACCTTACCTACACACCTACATAACAGTGGCGGCGAGTTTACCCACAATCGTTAATAACCTTTGTTGAAAAATGGTACAGTCTTTTTGTGTTTTTTATTTTTAAACTTTCGATCAACGATTGGAAAACATACAAAGGTCGTGAATAACATCGATGCGAAAAATGAAGGGGTGGGAACCAGAAGACGAGCCATACTACTTAGTGCACTCAATGACAGTACCTACAAGTTGGCAGCAGACTTAGCCTTGCCAAGAGACGTACAAAAGGTGCCAAAGCCAATTTAACCAATGTATCAATAAATATAAAAATAAAAGAATATTAACTGTGAAAATAATATCAAAATAGGTAGAAACTTGGCGAACGAAGTATAACAATTTTAAACATTATATAGTTGTCCGCCGGTGTCGGGAACAGGGTCCAAGCTACCGGTGGTTAGGACCCCAGAGACAGAAACCTCCTCACATGCGAGAGTACTGCCTTCTGTATCAGGCCCTTGATCCAACCGCGCAACGACAGCTTCGACAGATGGTCGTTGAAGCTTTTGGCCATAAGACCATTGGCGGTCACGACAATCGGCACAATGATAGCCGAGTCCACATTCCACATGTCGACAACCTCGTGTGCTAAGTCGAGTTATTTGATTTGTCTCTTTCGCGTGATGAATTTTGACGGCAATCTCCACGTGTTACTTATTTTTCTTATAAGTAGCTTTGCGGCTTTATAACTTCATTGTTGATATAGATATATATCTAAAAATGATTTATTTTCAAAAACATATTGCATGCAGATTTCTTATTTCTTTGTCACTATACTAACAAACTAATCACCAATTTTCCAGTCAGCATCTGATATCTATTCTGTATTTCTTTTGAAAATATTAAATTCTTAAGCAGTACGATTTTATTAAATTAAGTAACAAATCTTCAAAATATAATAATTAAATCAATATAAATATATAATAATCACTGATAGATAATGGCTTATTTTAAATTATTTGTTAGTTGGTGACAAACCGGAGACAAAAGTAGGTTTAGAGGCCTATAACGTAATCCTATCCAGTATACGCTTTTCCTATGAAGAGAAATTGACTGACTGACACACCAACGCACAGCCGAAACTACCAAGACCAGGAGCGTGAAATTTTGCAGTGTCCTTTTATGACGTAGGCGAGCGAGAGAGCGAGAGATTTTTCAAAATTCACTCCCTAATGTTATAAAACGGGGGTACAAAGTTTGTACCTGTGGAAAAAAAACTTACTATCATGCGAGCGAAGCAAGTTTGTATGAAAAAAACCTACTTTCATGGCTAAACCCGACGGCAGAAGCTAGTTTTCGATAAATACGTTGTAAACTCGAATGAAATCCACGTGTGTGGGAGGGGTATACTACCTGTTAACAGGAAACCACACAAAACTGTTAACAATACTGAAATCCCTCACATGGGGAACGGTCCCAAATGTAAATAAAACTCACCAATCTACCATCTCTATATGGACTATTGAATACAAAATCGAGAAAAGGATCATTACAAAAAGTTGTTCAATGGGAAACCCATTGAAATCGTCCTGAACAAAAAAAATGTGTTTTGCTTATAAGGGTCAGCCGTCTGACTGTCAATATGTTTTTTCTTTAACTTTTTGCTTTACTTTCCATTTGGAAATGATGAACAAATATAATTGTTTTGGTATATCTATAAATTAAAGAAAGTCGTGTTAGTTACACTATTTATAACTCAAGAACGGCTGAACCGATTTGGCTGAAAATTGGTAGAGAGGTAGCTTAGAACCAGGAGACGGATATAGGATACTTTTTATCGAGTAGGGTAGAGTAAGGTAGAATAGAGTAGGGTAGAGTAGGGTAGAGTAGGGTAGAGTAGGGTAGAGTAGGGTAGAGTAGGGCAAAGTAGGGTAGAGTATGGTAGAGTAGGGTAGAGTGTGGTAGAGAAGGGTAGAGTGGCTACCCCACTGGGTTGGGTAGAGTAGAATATAGTAGTCAGTTGACGGGAGCGAAGCCACGGGCAAAAGCTAGTATTATTTTTATAATAAACATATTTTTATGCATGTTTATTTTTATTATATACATAATTTTCTATTCTAGTTTTCTCATGAATGTTTTCTTTTCTATATACACCTGCCATGTTGTCTCTCGATCACCCTCAGTTGACTGGTATAGAATGCATACAGCATTAAGTTCGCCTTTGTAAGTACCTTTATGTTGCATGAAGTTTTAAATAAGTAAGTTTGTCGGTGAAGTCAACAGTACGGGAGCCATAACTGAAAAGTGTAAAATTAAAAACTTTTTACAAAGAAAAAATACCACCGAATCCAATGTAAAAAAAAAACTATAAAGTTCATAACAACTTTAATTTCGGAAATCGGTGTTAAATAACGAAGAGGCAACTATTATAGAAACACCGACTTTCAAAATTAAAGTTATTTTGCAGTTTTCAGTGTTTTTTTTTACATTACAGTCGATTGAATTTTTTGTTATGAAATGTTTTTTATTTGTACAGCTATTTTACTTTTTGAAAATTTGCAAAAATAACATTTAAGAAATAAATAACCAACGGGCTATAGACGTTCACATTATACTGACGGGTTGACATGGTCAGGGCTGTGACACAATATCCTTCCTGCCATCCTGATTTAATTTAGAAGGTTAATCCCTTCTAAAATATTCAAGTTCCATTTAGCTTCATTTCTAACACGGTGTACCTACTCATAATGTAATCTTTTTAATATTATAGCAGTTTAAAAATAGAGACAGCCTCTATTCTCATATTCAGGTGGCAACACACTGAACTCATATGCTAGAATTACACAGGCTACGAACAGACAGCAAAATAAAATATTTTGCACTCATGGGCGAGTTTTCCTAACTTTTTAATGAAAAGTCCGGTTTGTTAGCGGTCCCGCTGAATAAATAGCAAGCTCTTAGCTTTTTTAATTGTGATGAAAAATGTTCATGACCGCGTTGAATTTGTAAATACAGGTTGGCGTGAATTTTGAACAGTTTTTTGAGTACGATTGTGAATAGCTAGGTTGTGATTCTGAGCAGTTTTGTCCCTATGGCAACGGTCCCGACTTACAAATTGTGTACCTCGCGGGTTTTAACTCAGGTAAGCGTATAATTCATCACTATTGTTTATTTCATTACCATTGTAACTGTCTCGTGGTGTCTCGACGTGGTTCGGCTAGTACTTGTTTAGAAGCAAACATCATTAACTCTAAATATAATTTAATCCAGTAATTACACATAACATAGTCGACATTGCATAACACCGGATGGCTATTGGAGATGTGTGAGCGAGAGGGCATGAGTGCTTTCCGATACACCCTGACAGTAACAAAGGGAAAACATCGTAATGGAACTATTATGTCAAAGAATCAAAAACTCTATGAAATGTGACATCCACCAACCTGCAATATGCTGACGTGGTAGATTACGGCCCATTTCCTCTAGCAGACAGGAAACTTGATTCTCAGTAGTGGGGACATTATATTTTGTAATAATTTAAGAGAAGGCACATGGTTATAAATTAATTATTATTTAATATCTACATTAAATTTACAAGCTTTCTCAGTGGCTTCAATTCCGTGAGTTATCCTACGAGAACGTGCATACCATAGTTTTGCGACATATCACCATCGTCATCATTACAACCGAAAGACGTCGTCTGCTGGACATAGGCCACCCCCAAGTGTCGCCACAATGACCGATCTTATGCGTCTCGCACCAGATCATCGGTCCACCGTAAGAGTACGTGGTCGCCACTCCAGAACCTTTCGGCTCCATCGACCATCTTCTACGAGCTATTTGCCCTGCCCATTGCCACTTAAGTTTGATGATTCTTCGGGCTATGTCCGTAACCTTGGTTGTCCTAACATGCATGCACGGTTTTTGTCTTCCAACAATTCCTAATGAATGCTCTTATATAATTATATTTGTAACTGACTTCCTAATTATAACTACAATAAGGCACCATATCGTCAATGGCTTGCAGACAAGGCCTTACTAACCCACTACCCCCCTTTCGTTGAGGGGCACCCACGGTGAGAAATAAGCTGTGGTTTTTCATTATATTTACTTGCTTTACATCCATTTACTAGTTGCTGCGAGCAGCTCCAGCCGCCTGTCACTAGAAAATGTTCTCAAAGAAAAATAACCCTGGAATAAAAAGTAACTTGTGTGCTATTTCAAGACAAGGTCTACCCGTGAACCAATTTTCATTGAAATTTGTTTAAAGCGTGACAAAGTAACAAACATACACACACTCTCACAAACTTTGGCCTTTATAATAATAATAATAATAATAATAATAATAATAATAATAATAATAATAATAATAATAATGATAATAATAACGTTTATTTCGGACAAATATCCATATTTAGTTAGTAGTTACAAATTACTTAAAAACCTATGTTAGTACTATCAATGAAAATATTAAACTATGTTGCTTAATATGCAGGCTCAGTTATACATTTCACACTGTCTAACTAGAACCCGCATAAAAGCCTGCATTACTTTTGAGTCGACTTTGTCAGCGACTACCTTCAGGATGCTATTAGTGACTATTTTTTTATAATAAAAAAAATAATTGTTATAATATTAGTGTGACTATTTTTCTTTTTAAACTTAAATGGCTAGACAAATAAAACATTAATAAAAATATTTCTGATGATTATTAACGTCAGATATTAATATAGATAACTAGAATAGATAGATTAAATAGCACAAAGCCTAACAAAAACCAAACAAATAATAATCCATTTCAGCCAGTATACCCACATTTTCCACGTAAAAATATTTTCCTTACAAACTGATCTAATAAAACGCTTGAAGCAAGGTCACGAGATAACTAAGCTTGCACATCCAATATTAAATTAATTAAATCGATTGATAACGACGTTCCAATTGAACTGATAAGGGTTATCCTTATCATTATTAGCGTTATCAGCGCCTACTGGTTTCAATACTAGAGGTGGCCTCAAGAGTGGAAATCCCTGATTAAACATTTCCAGTGCTTTTTTGCAATAAAATTGATTTTATTTAGATGGGTTTTTACTAGCTGTGGTGCCCAGTGTTTATGCTTTATGGTCTAGTGGTAACGGCCCTGACTTACGACGCAAGCCACGAGTTCAAGGCCAGACAGGCACCGTAAGGGGGAAACTACATTAGACAGACGCACACGTAGGCGACGCCTCGTGGAGTCGCGTCGCGTGGCATCGCGTAGCGTGGGTCTAATGTAGCTCTACTGATCTAGTATATAAAATTTATGTAGACCGACGCGCCTAGATCAGCGTACGTGATCCTGGTGGGCCTAATGTAGTTCTACCTTTACTTGACACACTGAGTCCTAGCAGTCAGGGATGCTTGCCAGAGCTTAGGGAATATTTGAAAGAGTTATGTTGGCCCTAGATTGCAATAGGCAATTGGAGGAAATAGGTAGGTTTTAGTCTGTGAATGTCTAACACACCCTCTAGTTTCACCCAGAGCCAGAGAAGCCATTTCTTAATTTCCAACCTCTAAAAAAAGCTACTAATTCTGGTATTAATTAATAATCGAATCGAATCTGGTATTAATATTAAAAAATAAGAGTGTCCATGGAATTTCTTGCACGTTCTTCTCCATAGAGATCTACGCTTTGGAACGTGCAATTTTGCTTTACTTTTTTTTAGACTGACCTACATTTGACTATTCAAAAGTGCCTGTAAATGGTCTATTTGAAATAAATGCTTTTGACTTTGACTTTGAATTTGAATCATTTGAGCATTACGTTTATCGTACAATAAATACAATTACACTAATTATAAGGGCGTTTGTAAATGTTGGTGTATGCTTGTTACTTATTCACGCTTGAACAACTGATCGGATTTAGATGAAACATGGTACAAGGAAGACCACGTACTACTTTCACGTGATACTGTTATCCCAGGAGTATGTTCCCATGTCATTAATCTTCTACAATTACGCGCGTGAAGCCGCTGACAGCATCCAGTAATAAATACATATGATATAATATCAAACTGAGTTTACACAAAATGATCAATAAAACAACCACTGTACCTATTAGGGATTGGTAATTTTCCTGCAAATTCCTAAAGGACCAAGTTTTTGCCTCTAAAGACCAATACGAGAAGGTATTGTAATAATGGTAATACCTATCAGAATCACAAAAATTAAAAGCTTTTGGACAAAAATCTAACAAAAGGAAATGGTGCCAACTTTGCCAAGTTTCATGGCTGTTCATACATGGCTTGGATTTAAGGAGCTGACTACACTTAATGACCATAAATCGAAGAAGTAAAATGTAATTTCATATTTAGTGTAGCAATATTTGAAACTCGCTTCTGCCAACGGCTTCGCCCGTCTGGTAGTAGCATGTTATTTCAAGGAAACACACTCCCGGGATAAAAAAGTATCCTACTTGCTATTCCAGGACTATTATAGTCTACACATGTGCTATTTCATTCAAATCTGTTTAGCCGTTCGTGCGTGAAGAAGTAACAAATATACAGACACACTCTTAAACTTAAGCCTAATATTACTGTGATGTGATTTATAATAATTATGTTAATAGTAACTATTCAAATGCATCAGTAACTGTGTAAATAACAAATCATATTTTTTTTTAGAAAAGTATTGTATTTAATCATTTTAATTAGGTAAGAGAAAACCCATCCCTGCAAAAAACATTTATTGTGGCTTTTTTTTCGGTGGGAAAATCTTCTAATTACATGGACGGGAGGCGACATGATTGGGCGGGAGTGAGATAGTGTCAGTTTTTTACTGACTAAAACCCACTCCTGTTCCTTCGTTGCCTTTCGTACTAGGGCCGAGTCTTCGTTTTAGAAGCAGACCCTTGGCCCCAGTAGGCTTTTAGAGCATAATAGCGTGACATCATGTAACATTATTTTTGCAGTAGTGACTAACGGAATATCGTGGACCAAAAAGGTCTTAACAAAAACCTTCGAAGAAATACAATTAACCGTACTTACGTCAAGAAGCCCCAATTATTTTAATGTACCTTTTTATTCATTACAATATCCTTAACACTCTCGTACAATAGTTAATACCTCTTTCAGGATCTGAGCATGTAATTTTGTACTGTAGACTGTACTTACAATTTGTAATATTGAAGACTATGTTAACTCTTAACTCTTTTGAATGATAAAGACTTCGAACTGGTCCTTTTGTTGTGGAATTTCATTTTCTTATATCCATATTAAGTAACAAAAAGGAGATGAATAAAGAAAAAAAATAGTAGTTGTAGATATTAGAGAAAGTTTAAAAGTGGCTCCAGTGACTGAAAAGTTGAAAAGGAATCATTTGTCTTGATATAAATAGTATGGTTATGGAAAGAGAAGTAATTAAACGCATATTATAGATACAGGCACGGATCTTGAGCGCTGATTTCTTTAGTTCTACTTGCGCAGAAACACGCAGAAACGAAATATCGGGTCTCTTTAGTGTTATGAAGAGAGACGCGGGGGCGGGGAGTGAAATCCTTGTATAGTGATTTGCTCGCCGATATTGTACGATGCGCAAAGCGATCCCCGCTCTTTCACCTAGCGCTCAAGATTCGTGCCGCTATCTATACTGAAAGATTTAATGAAAATGGATGAAAAAGAAAGAAAAAAATGTTTATTTCTAGCTCACACAGCTTATAAAAACTATGTATAAAAAAGAAAACCTAAAACAATAATATGTGCGATGCTAAAAAGGCGCCTAACTCAGCATATACTGCGATATTTTCATTTTGTTAGGGCCCACTGTGATGACAAAGGAGGCACACACACATTCACGGAACGTTAAATAGGTTTATCGAAATAAAATATATATAGGTATAAAAAAGAGAGGGAGGCCAGAGAAAAGAAGGATGGGTTGTGGGAGGGGTGATATTAAAAAAAGGGATATTTTTAACTGTGCTTCAAAAATCAAATTTTTTACTAAAGTACTAATTGTACACTACATATTGATTGTTGTTATTAGGGCCTTAGGATAACCCGACTTGGACAAGTTAGGTTAGAAGGGAATGGACCTCCCCTTTACAGTTGCTTTTTTTTAAATTTACCTCGAACAGTATATTTTAATGGCCCATAAATTCTAATTGGTGGAAAAAAGGCATGCTTTGTAGTGAAAAACGGGAATAAATATGGGGACAGTTAAATAAATATCAAAGGAAAGAGAGTCAGTACTGGCGTGACAGTCAAAAATTAAAAAAAAAAAAACGTGTTGCCCCGAACCCTATCACTATGGGACAAAGACTAAGATGATGCTTTAGATAAAAAATTAAGTAAAGTATGACTAAGAGGATAAAGTTCATCTCTTGCAAACTTCAGAAGACGACGAAGATTAGTGATTGCATTTTTGGGTTTAATAAAGTTTTGAGTTTGATGCAGTTTACTCTGTCTCTGAGAGTGAAATTTCGCAGAACCAATTCGGTTTTATGCCTGGTCGGGGTACAGCGGATGCCATTTTTGCTATACGCCAGCTGTGCGAGAAATACAGAGGTGCGCATAAAAACTTGCACATGGTATTCGTTGACCTCGAAAAGGCATATGACCGGGTACCTCGTGAGGTTCTGTGGTGGGCCCTTAAGGAGAAAGGTGTGCCTGGGAAGTATGTGCAGTTGATCCGAGCGATGTACAGTCGATGCAGTACCCAAGTCCGGTCTACAGTGGGCACCACTGGCAGCTTCAATGTGGCTGTTGGCTTACATCAAGGGTCGGCTCTCAGCCCTTACCTCTTCCTAATGATAATGGACGCTCTAACGTCGGACATTCAGGAAGAGGCTCCCTGGTGTATGCTGTTTGCCGATGACATTGTGTTGGTTGCCGAGAGTGGCCTAGAGGTCCAGAACAGATTGGAGGTGTGGTGGCACAGACTGGAGAGTGTTGGCCTGAAATTGAGTAGAACCAAAACAGAATACTTGTTCTGCGATTTCGGCGGTGTCTCCAATCCAGTGCCTTTAGCTCTCGCTGGAACGCCCATACCGATCTGTTCCGACTTTCGGTACCTCGGGTCACTCGTTCAAGGGGATGGTGAGGTAGACCGGGACGTAACACATCGGATCAACGCAGGATGGATGAAATGGCGACAGGTCACGGGAACCATTTGTGACCCACGGATGCCCCTCAAGTTGAAGGGTAAAATCTACAAGTCCGTGATAAGACCTGTCATACTGTATGGATCAGAATGTTGGGCTGTGAAAAAGACGGATGAAAAAAGACTGCACGTAGCGGAGATGAGAATGTTAAGATGGATGTGTGGTGTGACGAGAATGGATAAAGTGAGAAATGAGTATATTAGGGGAAGTTTGAAAGTGGCACCAGTGACTGAAAAATTGAAAGGGAATCGTTTGTCTTGGTATGGTCATGTGAAGAGGAGGGATGAAACGCATGTTACTAAAAGAGTTATGAGTTTACATGTGGATGGATGGAGAGGGAGAGGGAGACCAAAGAAAAGATGGATGGATTGTGTGAAGAGTGATATGAAAGAAAAGGAAGTTAGTGATAGCATGACGAATGACAGGGCAGAATGGAAGAAAAAAACATGTTGCGCCGACCCCAAATAACACGGGACAAGGGCAGGAAGATGATGATGATGCAGTTTACTCTGTCCAAAATCTGTTCTTGATTGACCCACTAAAACATGAGAATCTCTTATTTTAGAAACAATATAAGCCAAAAGTTTATAAAAATAACTCGTGACGTCATTTCATATCCAAAAGAGCTAACTGCGAACGAACCAGAAAAATTTCGGTAATATTTGTACTGTATCAAAAGCTGTTAATACAGATTATATTTTTATTCATAAAATTCGTATCGAAATAACAAAAATCGAGTATAAACGATAATGAATATTCATATGTTTATGATAATATTTTTTGTTTGAATCCCGAGTCAATTGAACAACGAATGAAAATACAGGCTGGATGGAAAAAAAAACATTTTTTCACAAAACATTTCCCTTTTTACGAGTATATCGAACAAAAGCTGAAATGTATCGATTTTGTATTGGAAACATGTTCCTGTTTTGGCGTGTATTCATAACGTTTTATTTGTGATAATGGAGGGATAAAGGATTGATGAAAGGGATTTTTTTATGCAAATTGGAACATCATAAGTCCCAATTTAAATAGATACTTTTAAGCCAGAAAGTATTGCCATTTTATAGCTTTATTGTTTTTGTCAAATTGGGTATCGCAATTGATGTTGCTTTGAATGGAATAGAATAGAATAGAATAGAATAGAATAGAATAGAATAGAATAGAATAGAATAGAATAGAATAGAATAGAATAGAATAGAATAGAATAGAATAGAATAGAATAGAATAGAATAGAATAGAATAGAATAGAATAGAATAGAATAGAATAGAATAGAATAGAATAGAATAGAATAGAATAGAATAGAATAGAATAGAATAGAATAGAATAGAATAGAATAGAATAGAATAAAATAGAATAGAATAGAATAAAACTTTATTGTACATCAAAATAGTAACAAAAACTTTTAAACTAACTTAATCTATGGGTACAATGGCGGTCTTTTCACTAACAGCGATATCTACCAGACAACCTTAGGATGGACTATAAGATCTTTTTGCTTTGGTTGGTTGCGGAATTGATAGAAAGAGACACCGTGGCTCTGGAACACAAAAGACAACTAAAGGCACACTGAGTGGCCCTGACCGTCCGGTAACCGTCCGAGTCCTCGATGACGCGTAGAGTTCCACGCGCGCCTCAAAGAGATGGCAGCAAAGTCGTAGGGGTCAAAAGGGAAAACTCGGAACGCAAGGCAAAGAAAAAACATAGAAGCACTCCTATGTTCCTTCTTTGCCTTGCGTTCCCGGTTACGGTACGGTCCTTACTAAAACGCACGTTTTAGTCAGTAAAAGTCTGACACGTACACGTCCCGACATGACTCCGCCCTAGAGCGCTAGAAGTCATTGGATGATTTCGCACCTAAAAAAAGGCACACGGGTGGGCTTTAGTCTGTAATAGTCAGACAGTCTCTCCCGTTCCACCCAGAGAGGAAGAAAAGAAAATAGACGTTGGTTTTAAAAGTAGTAAACTACAGTTGGATCAAAGATGTTTAATGTGTTCATCGTACTAGAATCATTCGCTCAAACGTTCTTTTGGTCAATCGTTCAATTTAGACAGCTGTAAAAGAGGTATTGTTTTTCGAGTCAGTTCATCGATGAAATCTCTTTGAGAATCATTTGAGAACTCAAATGAAATGAAAAAGTCGTTCTGATAAAGTAAAGTGACCTCATTTTGGGACCACACTGAAATAATAGAGATATAAATTAATTTTTAGGGATCAAACACTTAACCACGTTACGAGGATATAACGTGGATGTTTTACGTCACGCTGCCGTGACGTGGAAATTAACGTCGAATAACGTAAAACATCATAAAAATCCTCGTCACAACAACGCAACATGCCACGTTGAACGACGTCGTATTGAAGTCGCCGTTGGTACATTTGTAAAATTGCTGCAGTTAATTTCGTGAAATGGATTGCAATAGACGTGTTCTTCTTTTGGTAATATTAAGAAGATGGATAAAGAAGAAACAGATACAAATAAAATGCTGCAGGAGTGCATCGTGAGATTTCAAACGTATTTTACACCGTTAAATTTAAATTTCGTGGGCTACCCGGGTACCAGGGTGCCCTTAGAAGAAGTCAAGAGGCCGCTTCAATGTACTGGTGTTGATCAGTGAGGTAGTTTTAATGAGGTAAAAATCCCACTCTCCCTGGTCTTTTCCGCAAAAGTCCTGATGCTTTTGTATAAAATAGAATAAAATAGAAATATTTTTATTCGGGACAGACACAGCACATCGGTTATAAACACAAAGTAAAAAAGAACAAAGTACAAAGTGCACCGTGCGTGCCCGCACCAAAAGGGTGACCACCTCAGCATTTGCTTGGCGTTAGACACCCAGCGCTGGTTTTCAGTTGGGGGTGCCAACCGTAGTCCCGTACCGTACCGTACCGTAGTCCGTGCCAACATATATATAATACTCGTATGTAATTGAAATAAATATTGATGTTGTGTACCTACTGGTGTATAATTAACTTAGGCCTTGCGCGCACTGCCTTGCGTTTTTCTAACGCATAATCTGTGAAGTATGGAGTGTCATAGAAGTGCGCGCACTGTGGTGAAATAAACGCATGCGGTAAAATCACCGTTGGCCTCTCGCTGCAAATTTGCGGTGAATCTACCGCACATATTTTTGTATCGCATAGATATCTAGGAAGTGCCGCGCACTGCGGTGAAAAAAACGCACGTTTTAACCGACTTCAAAAAAAGGAGGAGGTTATCAATTCGGTTGTATTTTTTATCATATTTTTTTAAATGTTTTTTACCTCAGAACTTCGTCGTTTATGGAACGATTTGCAATTTTTTTTCCCATATAAGATATGCTTCCAGATTGGTCCCATTTTTTTCAAAATCCAGTTCTGATGATGAAATCCATGAAGAATCGAGGGAACTCCTCAAATATTATGCATTTACAGTCAAAAAGTAACATTTGATGAAGTAGAACTGATGAAGAAGACCAGAAATGGTCAACGGAATTTCATACTCACATAGATATCACAATGAAGATAGTTAAGCGACTATGACAATACAAATAATTCAATAGTTCTGAATAGTTACTTTGAACATGATATCGTCGATGTGATCTGATGATGCTGATGCGGCGAAAAAATGCATGTTTTTAACCGACTTAAAAAAAAGGATTTTTTTTTTTTTTTATGTTTGTTACCGATTTGCACAAAAAATTTTCCCCAAGGATCACAAAAGTCACCTTATACAATTATTTTCTATACTAATAGCTAACTAAGGGCATTCAACTCGACAAACATTGTTACTGTTTTTCATACAACCGCTCTTACGCGATTATGACGTTATTATACATTTTTCATTAGATGTTTTGGAAACACAGTATCTTGTAGGTGCTTCTATTGGAATCAATTTATAAATTTGTCTAAAATGAATCCAGTAGAGACCTCTGAAAATCTGCTATTTTGCATGAACTTTGACACTTCATAATTTACTCAAAAATTCAAAAAAGTGTAACAATAGAAGCCTTGCAAATTGAATCAATATTCTGAATGACGAAAATTTTTTTCAAAAACTTTTAAGGGTTTAAAAAAACACAAAATACGTGTTTTTTTAAACCCTTAAAAGTTTCCTAGAACAAGTTTTGCAAAATATTTAAATAAATCACGGAATTACCGAATGCTAACAGAGTTTTCAGGCGTTATCTTTCTTATTTCGCGTTGCTTTTTTGTCAAACATCGTGTCGGATTGCGTTAGATGAAGTAACAAGCTTTTAAACCATGCTCGATGTTGACGATAGGCGAGTGAAAAAGGATTCTTAACCCTTTATCTAGAAGCAATATCATCATTAGGCTGAACATAGAAATCCATGTCCAACATTTTCGTGGAAATCTTGTTCAGCTTCAAAGGTTTAAATTCCTTGGAACGTTACTAGGGTTCGTTAACTTTGCTTTGAGTTAATTTAAACTATCGTTTACATTTCTACTTATAAAGTTAAGCGGGTTACCAGCTAGAATCTAAAGTGCGCAAGTTAGTACCCAGTGAACTTGCTGGCGTATTGAACTTCCGGATTTACCATAGAATACCCCTTAATCCAGAAACTGGGGTCTATTTTTGAAGGCCACCATCTATCTCTCTATGTAGTTTTGGTTTCCATACTTAATCTATGGTAGACTATTTTGCATCATATAAGTACGACTATACATTTATATTGAAGGCACTGTATTCATAATCACCGAATGACTTGTCTCACTCTAAGGCGGAGCGCGAGGGCGTGTCAGACTTTTACTCTGTCGACTGTCTAAAACTCACTCATATGTTCCTTCTTTACCTCGTGTCTCCAGGGTTCCCTTTCGAACAACTGATGAGCCCAGTAGGCGTCATCCTAACTGGTCCCCTACAGTTTTGCTGCGCTTTACGCTTACCGACCAACTACCCATTACTTGTCGTTCGTAAGCCAACGCCTACGAATAATAGGCACTGGAGCAAGGCAGCTTCAAAGATCGTTTGAAAAAATGGCTTATTGAGGAAGTTATTTATTTCTTTGACGAATTTAAGATTACCTGAACGTTAACATGAACATTTGACCGTTATTTATTGTGACTTTTCTTTTATTTAATTATTGTTATGAAAGAAAGAAAAAACGTTTATTATGCACTTGCAGTTGTGTTTATGTAAATGTTTAATACATGTAAAAAATTACCTTCAGACCAATAAATTTCTATTTCCGTTTACCTGGAATAAAAAAAAAATAAAACTGTTAATTTTATAAACGCTTTAACACACTAACATGCATCTAAAATTAAAGCTACAAACAGAAACAGCAAACAGCGTTTAACAGAGTTACGTTTGAAATGTGTTACAAAATTGAGTTTGAAACTGGTAGCATTAAACTTGACGCACACCGCAAATTGACATCACTAATGTCGGATTATTTCCTACTAAAATCCACCCAGTGTCGTGCAAAATAATGATTATATAGTTGTGTCCTAAGTGGTCCTTTTATAAAAATTAGGTAGAAGCTATTAAGCTTATACATAATTAGGAAAGAAGATAATAGGATTTGTAAAATACAATACAGTAAATCTTTATTGATAGAAAAAGGTACTACAATTTATGATCAATAGGGCGGAAAGGTACGCGAAGAGGCGAACGTGCACTGGAAGACACCACAAGGTGGATCGATGACCTGGTGAGAGCTGAGGGAATCCGATAGATGCGAGACGCACTGGCCCGTTCGTTGTGGCGACACTTGGGGGAAGGCGTATAGCCAACATTGGACGTTTTTCGGCTGAAATGCATGACAATTTCTGAACTAGACGGGCCTGTATGTCAACTGTCAGCACACTTTCCATTTTGTTTTTGCTTCTTTTTCATTGACAACATTGTTTTTAAATGCCAAGGTGATTACAGTCTATAATGATCCCACTGCTGGGACACAGGACTCCTTTCGTTGACAGGGAGTGGGCCATACATTTTACGGTTGGTAAATGTAATATTTCGTCGAACTTTTATTTCTAGGAAATATCGTTTCCTTTAAAATAGATATAATAACGTACAACTAAACGTCCACTGAAACTGACAGTTTCGTACCTATGAATTTATGACATGTCGTAACTGGTTCCATCGGGGAAGAAAATAAAATCAGGTGAAAATAATCATCATCATCATTGGATAAATTTTACAGTTCCATATTTTTTTCCCTGGTTGATTGTCTTTAGTATTCAGTTGTGTAGCGATCTATTATAGAACGTCAAAAACACATTTATTTTGGCCGATCGCGTGAGGCAACGGTCCTCACGCCCTAACCGCCGCCGGGATTCCGATCCCGATTCCCGCCACTGTAGGCGCGGGCTAGCGGACGGTTAACACTGGGTAGCTCGTCATCCAACCGTCCGGACCAAGCCCAAGTCGTCGACGGCGCGTATTGTTCCACGCGCGCCTCAGGGAGATGTCAGCAAATCGTAGGGGCCCAGCAGGGTCGAAGCCTACTGGGGCCAAGGGTAGTGTGAAAGCAAAACCCGGGGCTCGGGGACGAAGGCAAAGAAGGATCAGGAATGGGTATTAGTCAGTAAAAGTCTGACACTATCTCCTGCTCCGCCCAAGAGCGGGATTTGTCATTAGATAATTTTCACACCTTAAAAAACTGCTCGTTTTGTGATTTTGTTTTAATATTGATGATGGAGAGGGAGAGGGAGACCAAAGAAAAGATGGATAGATTGTGTGAAGAGTGATATGAAAGAAAAGGAAGTTAGTGATAGCATGACGAGTGACAGGGCAGAATGGAAGAAAAAAACATGTTGCGCCGACCCCAAATAACACGGGAAAAGGGCAGGAAGATGATGATGATGATGAGGCTGCGTCTGACTACTATCTCTCATGAGAGTAACTAATGATGTGGTCGACGATGGAGCACGCTTGCCTAGAAATAATCTATTCATACTTGATTTCAAGACACACTACAACTTGGGAGGTAGTACCTATCAGGAAACACTGACCCCAGCAGGGAGCCTACTGGGGCCATGGGTAGTGTGAAAACGAAACCCAGGCCCTGGGACGAAGGCAACGAAGGAACAGGAGAGGGTTTTTAGTCAGTAAAAGTCTGACACTATCTCCCGCTCCGCCCAAGAGCGAGATTTGTCATAAGATAATATTCCCACCTAAAAAAAAAACCCCAGCGGGAATTACACCTCTTAAATGTATGCTTAACAAATGTGTTCCCAAAACATTTTGTGTATGATTATACTCCTACCATTTTTAAATCTTTAAATTTTTTATTTCACCATCTTTATCATATCCTGTTGCCCCAATGTGTTTGAGGTATTCGCAACATCTTATCTATACTAATGTATCTAAGGTGCCAGATAAACATGGTCATGACCCTCCTACATTTGTTAACATGCATAATTTCAAAAAAGGAATTATAGACATAAAGCTGTCTTAAATCTATATGTATTGTAATCCTTTACATGATCTAGTAATGAAAAACAGTTCATTGTTTGTTTATCGGGCACCTACGCAGAGATATTAGGAAAAGGTCAATGTACTTTATTCCACATTTATCTGTAACCTTCTATATATACTAATATTATAAAGAGGTATAGTTCGTTTTTTTTTGTTTGTATATTTTTTTGTTTGTAGGAGATAATCTCTGGAAGTACTGGTCCGATTGCGAAAATATATTCACCGATAGAGAGCGGCTTTGTTCCTGAGTGACATAGGCTATATTTTATGAATACGGGTGAACCCGCGGGCAAAAACTAGTCTTTAATGCAACGGCAGATCAACAGTCAGCTTTTTTTTAGCACTAAAACATCATCTTTTTTTACCCTTATCCACTTACTCACGTACAACTTTCTATGAGATAAGTTCCTCATTAAAAAATCTTTACTTTTTTCTTTCAAACAGATTAGGAGCCTTACCATGACGTGTTAAAATGTCGGTCATGCGAGCAAGAAAGATAGATAGAGCTATACACCTTAAATAGCTCCATCCCTTGACATCTGACTGGCCTGTTAGTCTAGTGGTTAGTGGCCCTGACTGCTATGCCGGAGACGACCTCCGGCGTAGCAGTCGAGTTCGATTCCCACCCAGGACAAATGATTGTGTGATGAGCACGATCATTTGTTCTGTGTCTGGGTGTAATGTATCTATATATGTATGTATTTAGAAATATATAAGTATGTTTATCAGTTGTTTAGTACCCATAACACAAACTCTGCTTAGCTTGGGACTAGACGGTGTTGTGTGATAGTTGTGGAATATTATAGTATTATCCTTTTAACAGTTCAGTTTAAGTCGTCAAATGTAACGCGATAAGAGCTCGTGGTAGCGCCTCAGCCTTAATTGGTAGGTTAAAGTTTAATAATTTGGTTTATTTCTCCTCACAAAACATGACCTCATGATTATAGATAATTAATCATCATCATCATCATTTCAGCCGAAAGACGTCCACTGCTGGACATAGGCCTCCCCCAAGTGTCGCCGCAATGAACGGTCCTGTGCGTCTCGCATCCATCGAACTCCCGCATCCGTTACCAAGTCATCGGTCCACCTTGTAGGAGGCCTTCCAACGCTAAGTCTTCCGGTATAGATAATTCAATAAATTCAATTAACATTTAGGAACCTTTTTTCAGTCAAGTAAATGTGTGGAGCTCCTAAACCTGTTAACCTGTTGTTTGTTTCAACAACGCAAAACTTACTCGATTACTCCAACAAATTCCTAATATCATTGTACAAATACAAATGAACTCGATCCTTGAGATAGAACAATAGATATATATATTCAAATATAATATTATTATATCGATGCTGCTCCAAAGTCTCAATATAGAGCTTTGCATAATTCATAAACTAGTGGAGTGAGAATTCCGGACTGCTAAGATCTGATGTCATGATAGTTTCTGAATTTAACTTATTAATACTGGCACGGTAGAAATAGAAGATTTTAGTGTCAAAGAAGGTGTTTTTTTTTGTTGTGTTCTAATTTTGAATGATAATATTGTCATTTAAGAATATTGGAATGAAGAATGAATGAATACCGTGTTTCTGCAGTTGGAGCCATTGAAGAGAAAGGTTTTAAAAGTTATATCATGGCACGAATGCCAAATAGGAGTTAAAATTATTCCTAAAATCCTGAAGATGTGATAAAATATATCATCAATAATGCTGCAGAGTTGCGCAGTCTCACTTTGTTCGTAAATTAAGAAGATAAGTAAATAAGAATAAAAACTATTCGACCAAGTTGTATATAAATCTGTCATATGCTATGTTATAACTGGACTCTGAGGGTCGTAAGGTTGGAAACGCGCCACGACGTCAACTTCAAGTCGTTCGTGGTACAAATTCCAACCCCAAATCGATGGTACGTAGCCATCGACAGTAATTATGAACTAGACCCGTAAGAAAATGTTTTGGGGTACTGTCGATGTAGCGTACCATCGATTTGGGGGACTGTCGATACTTTAGCCCGTCGATGGAACGTTTTCGATACAGCGACCATCGATGTAGTGACTGTCGATATTATGAACTAGATGCCAAAAAAATATGTATAAGCCAGAGTAGATTTATTTAAAATATCACAACATGTAGTTCGTTTTATCTTTCCAATACAATATGTAATGCCTGGACAGACAAATATCTCGGACCCTATTTTCTTTCACAATTTTCTGATAAGTCTGGCCTATCTTTACCTACATCGTTTTATTTACCTACAGCCAAAAAATTATACAAAAAAAGCAAAAACAAAAAAATGGAATCCCTCGATAAATATATAAATTACGGTTGGGGAAAACAGAAGGCTCTTCAGTTTTCTGCCTGAATCCTGAAAAGCTCACAGCCCATTTCAATTGCTAATATAAAGTCTACCGGCTCGATTTCTCTTCATATTACATTTTAGTATGCAATCGTAAATTTACATACGACTTTTTATTAAAATTATATAGGTAAATGCTGTGGTGCTGTGTGGTTTTTGATCGTTAAAGTATGGTTTAAATTTCGATCGTATATTTTTTATGTATTTGTTTAGCCCACGGCAAATCTAAATATAGAACAGAAAGGCCAATGCAAACTATTGTCATGTTTTACTGTTTTCTTTTTGCCAGAAATGAAACCTATGTTATATGTTAGAGGCCAATACGAGGAACCAATAGCAAAAAGAATCAGGTCTTTAAAAAGTAACCGAACGAAGATACGTATACGTACGCATTGCTAGTATACTTTTGTTAGGCGTTACCTATTTTCGTTATATTAGCAATTTAATAAACTTTCGTTATTTAAAAAAAATATCTAGTTTTTTTTAAAACTATATATACACTAAAGACAAAAACTACTAGCTAAAATATGGCGTCATAAAATTCCTCCGCATCGCTGTCGACTGGAAGTGTGCCCAAAAGGCTGGCGGCATTGCCACGTTGTATGGCAATGCTTAATCTCTGACCGAGGTAAAAGCCAGCCCTTGGGTCACGCGAAGTGTCAACTAAGCGTCTGGATAGTTCTTTGAAAAGCTTATGAGCACTCGGACCCCACGACCCAAGAGTTTCAACCCCAAACGGCTCAAAAATATAACTTCCGACGAGGTTGTTATATTTCCGCCGCTTGAGGTTCTCCGTTCATAGTTTTAATTAGTTAAGTGTTTTTTATCAATTAATTGTAGATGTAGATTCAAGTCATAAATAAATACTGATGGAAGTTTTTTTTTTAAATAAGCTAAGTTACATTGTTTTTTATACCGTCTAAACGCAAAAACAGGACCATATCCATAAAATGTGAAAGAATTGACGTACTTACAATAACAATGTATGGAATAGAATTGTAGCATCTGATACAAAAAGTGAATGAACCCTAATTGAATTTACGTACAAATAATACAAAAACGGATCTGATGGTAAGAACATTTCCTTTATAACTATTTTCAGTTCCAATTTTCCTACAAATTCTTTTCTATTTTATTTCCGTTTAAAAATGAAACTATAAAAGATTCACATAAAAGCTTTTAATTACTTTTTTATTTTTGGACTTTCATTTATTATTTTTTTTTTAATTTTTATTTTTTTTATTTAAACAAAACTAAAAAGTTCTTAGAACACTTCTCTTTCATTTGCAACGTCACCATAACGTTTCGTTACCGACTGGAGCATGTTTCCAGGTTTACCATATACCAACGCAGAGATGAGAAGTGAAACCACGCGGTCAAATTCAAAAACATTAAGCCGGTTTGATGTTCAGCAATAGATGGTTTGAAACTCCTAACTTGTTGTCGTATAAAGCTCCTATTGTGGCTACAACTTCGCTGTTGTTATGCAGTACTGTTTTTCGACAACAAAGTTACAAAGACCCGTGTACGGTTTCAACAGACAATGTTTATGTTTCACCACCCGAGGCCAATTATGTTCGTGGAAACGGTAAGTTTGAAATGGAATTTATTATTATGAAAATATTTCCCCTAATTATATGAAAACCTTTCTTTTTGTAGCATGTTGTTTTGTGTTCAATTATCTCGTGTAGATATTCTGCTTTTGTTCTCAAAGGTCTCTAAATGTAAACATTTTGTTGTGTTTTATTTTTTCAGGCGTTTTTGCATATTCATCAGTACTACACGTGATGTTGTGTAATATAATGTACTTTTGAAGTCACAATATACTAACTTGATTAGAAGACTACAGTTAGCTTAGCTTAGTCAGCCTTTTAATGTTCTAAGAGAGAAAATGGGACATGATCCAGGACCCAAGTCTTCGAACTTTTGGTTCTAGGATATGCCGGTTTCCTCACGATTTTTTCCTTCACCGTTTTGAGAGCAGTGGTGAAGAAAAAAATTGCACAAAGTAATGCGCCTGGCTAGGTTTGAACGTAAGATCTACAACTCCTACGTCGTATCATCCCTGGGTCACCTCTTCTAACCCAACCTACAGTTACTTCATTTGAAATTCTCTTACTCAAAACTTAACGAAAAACTGGTCGTGGTAGTTTTTAGGGTTCCGTACCTCAAAGGGCAAAAACGGCACCCTTATAGGATCACTTTGTGGTCCATTTGTCTGTCTGTCTGTCTGTCAAGACCCTTTGTCTCGAGAACACGTGGAGGTATCTCGTGAAGGTCATATAGGACAAGTATAGGAAAAAATCCGAAAACTGTAAATTTGTAGTTACGTCACAATAATTTTTTTTTTGCCAGTCGGAAAAATCTTTGTAACTCAATTCGGGAATTGAACTGTTTTCATAGATAAGTTTGTACGGAACCTCAGTGCGCGAGTCTGACTCGCACTTGCCCGGTTTTTTGGTTTAGGAAATCATCAAATAACTCTTCCCGCTCGGGTAAAGAGAGTAAAAGTATCCGAATTTTACTGACTAAAACCTCCCATATTCCTTCAGTTGCTCTGCACTTTTAGAGATTACCTCTTGTAAACAAAAAAAAAAAAACAAAAAACAAACTACCTCTTTAGAATATTGTAGTGTAGATTAATTAGCCATAGTCAATGACAAATGTTCGTTGATACAGACAACAACCAGTTTTCATAGATTAGTTATTTTTTATAGCGCAAGTGAAAGCGTGCAGTGGTGGCTCAGTGGTAACGGCCCCGACTTACGAATTTTAGGTCATGGGTTCAAACCCAGCCAGGCGCATTACTTTTATTATTATTATTCATTCTACGTACAGCTAAGGAGTGGAATCCCCTGCCGGAGTCTGCGTTTCCTCATAGCTTCAACCTGGGGATGTTTATGTCATGAGTGAATAGGTTTCTTCTAGGTAAGCGCGCTCCATCGTCGATCAAATTGTCGCTTTCCATCAGGTAAGATAGTGGTCAAGCGTGAGCCTATCAACAATTAATATAAAAAAACAGGCAATCTATATGCGGTGGATTACGGCCCATTTCTTCTCCTAAAGAGGAGGCTAAAGCCCCAGCATTCGAAACATTAACCATTGTCATCATTTCAGCCGAAAGAAATCAACTGTTGGACATAGTCCCCCCCTTCCCAATTGTCTCCACAACGACTGATCCTGTGCATCTCGCATTCACCGCATTCCCGCGACTCTCAATAGGACGTCGGTCCACCTTGTGGGAGGCCTTCCAACGCTGCGTTTTCCGGTGCGTGGTCGCCACTCTAGAACCTTTGGGCCCCATTGACCATCCATCCATCATCAGAGCAATGTGCCCTGCCCACTGCCACTTAAGTTTGGTGATTCTTCGGGCTATGTCGGTGACCTTGGTTCTCCTGCAGATATCTTCATTCCTGATGCGATCACGCAAGGAAACTCCGAGCATAACCCTTTCTATTGTCCTTTGGGTGACTGTAAGCCTTCTGATGAAGCCCATTGTAAGCGACCATGTTTTAATGCCATTATTTCATCACTGGTAACATGCACTGGTCATAGACTTTCGTCTTGAGACACTGTGGTATGTTGGACGAGAAGATACACAGCCGAGTCGGATTCGACGATTGACCTCTTTCTCAAAGTTAGACCTCTGTCCCAGGTAAACGTAATCGTCTACAACTTCGAGTGTAGAGTCTCTGATCTTGATCGGAGTGAGTGCTACATGGGTATTTACATACATTACATATCACTATATTTTACATGTCGAAACATTAAATAAGGCCGATTATACCTGTATGCGACTTAACATATTTCGAGTTATTATATCAATTGCCACCAGTTTTCTCATTTCATTGGCCAAAATAAGCGCACAAACAACAAATTCCACTTTTTCAATGTCCCTATAACCTACATCAACTTTCCATAATTTATTTAGCAAGGAAACTTTCTTCGAAGATTAAAAAGGTTTAAGTTCAGAGTCTTCCTCCGTTAGGTCAGACCCATGGGACGGTTCACAACGGTAATGGCAATCCTCTCAGGTCATAATACCTCCTGTTTATGTGGACCGGACCCGTATCATATTCTCGTAAGAAACTCTTAACAGTATTTGCACTAACACCTTGATTCTAGATAAAAATGTAGGTTTATTGTTTGCTGGTAAATCTAGCACTCTGATTATTTTCTGTAGCCACACTGGTAGGGAAAATTTATAGTGAACACAATTTTTTTCTAGTACTAATACAAGCCAAACTCAAATCTATTAGCTCACAATACTGATCCGACGTTTTTTTGTTGACACCGTCACCTGCCCACTCTGAAATTCAACGCTGTGGACTCGTTGCATTTTGCACGTTGTCACGGTGTTATGCTGAGCGTTCGGCCATTTTGGGTGAATGTGGCGCATGTTTTTTTCATATAGAATGTTTATAATTTGTAAGTTAGTCCTAAGATTGCGTCATTTTCCGCAAATAAAATGTTTTTCTTTCTTTCTTTTGTTTCCAAGATCAGTACAAGGAGGTTATTTTTTTTTTCGTTGGGAAAAGAGTCATCCAGTGACATCCCCCGCTCTTGGGCGGTGCGAGAGATGGTGTCAGACTTTTACTGACTAAAAACCCATTTCTGTTTCTTCGTTACCTTTCGTAAGGGGGCCGAGTCTTCCTTTCAGAATCAGACACTTGGCCCCAGTAAGCTTCGACTCTGCTAGGCCCCTACGGTTGCTGACATTTCCATGAGACGTGCGTGGAACACTACTCACCGTCGACGACTTGGGCTCGTTTTGGACGGTTACCGGATGGTCAGACGGCGAGCTAGTACATGGAGGTGTGGTGATTCCATTATTCTTTACATACGTTTTTGTAAAAAAAGCAAAACATACGGTAAAATACATATACTTTGATATTGTACAGTCTCTTTCATTAGGACCTCTATATATGGTTAGCCATTCATAGCACATTATAAATAAAAAAATAAAACACTGATTTGAATTTTAAATCAGAATAGATTTAAAAAGGCTGTCGGAACGAAGTACTTTTTCTTCCTTTCTTCTATTTCATTTTTACTTTTTTCCCTTCGTTCATTCTATCTATTTCTTGGATTTCTTTCTTTCAATAGATACATTAAGAAAAACTGAGTTTATTTCTTTAAAAAATCACTACCTTTCACTAGGAATTACTCATTGTATCGTGAGTGCGGTCACAAATATTAAACTTCACATACACAAGTTACCTAGTTCCAACACAAGTTTCCAGTCAAGTTCCACCTATAAATAGAAACGAAGTATTTACTTGACGCTTATGAAAACATTGACAGCTGTAGTAACTACACATTAAATGAGGTCACTACTAACCTAACCTAAACTAACAATTTACCTACAAAATAGATGAACTATTTTCAGGGCTATTGTCATTTGATAATTTACGATCTATTCAAAGGCATTCAGAAATTAGGGCAGAATTTACCTGTGGGAAGTAGTGACCTGATAAAAATTAGCACCTATTGAGCTGATTTATAGGAAAATTGTTAGACTATCATAATATATACTTTTCTTTTTCGTGAAAAATCATAAAATGGCTCCTTCCACTCTGAGTGGAGCCTGAGGGAGTGTCAGACTTTTACTAACTAAAACTCAAATGTGTTTCTTCATTTGCCCTTTGCGGTCAAAGGCTATGGTGACTCTTCACGCAAGACTCGAATATACTGACACCTTCTTCTTATGGAAATAAGCAAAAACTACAAACATAGTATTACATATTCTTTTTTATAGCTTTTAAACTTCTTCTCTTAGAGTCGAAATGTCAAAAGTGTGCACTCGGGGTCTCGGGGTCAAAAGAACAGACCACATAACGAACAGTGTACTGCGTTCCTAAACACAAATTGCAGACTTAGGCAACTCAGTCGCCAAATTAAAATGGAGGCCATTTCTGCCGCATGTTCACATAGAGTAACTACTGAATGGATCCCGAAAAGCAGGAGCCAGCAAAGCGTAAAGCATTGGCCAAAAGTAGCTAAGGACAGTGAAGAGTGGAATAATGGAAGGAAGGCCTTGCTCTGAACTGGGACACAATAGGCTCATAATACGGAGTAAAAGCGCCAAAAAACTATGAAAAGTGAAGAAGTTAAAAATCAAACCTTGATTTTTTCTACTTTCTCAGTTTAATTTCGAGTTAATTACTAGAAAAGATCTTTCTATTCAAAAAGAGTACATTACAGACGGGATAATTAATTCTCAGTAAATAAGAACCTCTCCGTAGAAAGGAATTGAAACGGTTTATTTTAAAGTTTTGTTCAGACTGGGCAAAGTTCAGCGAGTTTTCATAACAAATTAAAGTAATTAATTTTTGATTTATTTAACTACATCACTATTACTATTTAGGGAACACTATAAATAAAATATGTAGTCGAATTCTCAGCCGTTTTTTTTAAGGGTGGAAATCATCCAATGACTTCTCCCGTGCTGAGTGGAGCAGGAGGGGTGTCAGATTTTACCAGATCAACTAAAATCACACCTGTATCCTTCACCGTTGCCCTTTGCGTTATAGGGCTACGGGAGTCCTTTTCTGAAATTCTCCACCGGAGTCTGTGTTTCCTGATAGCTACCATCTTTTTTTTCGTAGGGAATCATCAAATAGAGTCCTGCCCCACTCCGGTTGGAGCAGGAGAGAGTTTGACAAATGAATTAAAAATTTTTGAATGAAAAATCATGTGTATGCCAATAAAATAATAATCTGCCAAATAAAAACATTTATATTATACGGGCAGGGCACATTACTCGCAGAACGGATGGCCGTTGGGGCCAAAAAGTTCTGGAATGGCGACCACGTACCGGAAGACGTAGTGTTGGAAGGCCTCCTACAAGGTGGACCGATGACTTGGTAACAGTTGCGGGAGTCCGATGGAAGCGAGACGCACAAGACCGTTCATGGTGGCGACACTTGGGGAGGCTTATGTCCAGCAGTGGACGTCTTTCGGCTGAAATGATAATGATGATAATGAAATAAAAATATGAAATTCCGGCCTGTAAACGCCAGTGCTGTCGGAAAAAAATGCACAAAAATAGACGTTATAAAATTACATTTTCAAATAACTACGCTTGCTGATTTTTGTGGGATTTTAATGGTTTTTAACGAATCTAGTTCAGCAGTAGTATTCGCAAATTGATTCCTAGTCAATTTCTGCACCCCTAGCCAAGTTGATAATCTGCAATCGTTAACGCTGGTCGAAAACTAATTAAATAAAAGTCAAGTGTTCAGAACAAATGAACATAAAATTCGTAGCCAAGTTCACATCGTTCAAAATGATAGAATGAATTGTTATCGTTTCTACAATGTTCAACGCTACATCCTTTGTTATTGTAGAACGAGCGACCGACTCAGGCGTGTCAACATGGCTACCAACTTATCGTTTTCTACAGTTTCTGACACCGAGGCGTTACCAATTGGAAATGGAATTCGACACGAAATGGTTTTAACTTGGCTAGGGGGGCTGGATTCATTGAAATAAACGCTATCTATCGAGTAGTTAAAACTACACAAAAATTCTCTGCACTATATTCACCTCAGCGAAGCTTACTGAGGAGACGACTTGCTGCTAAATGCTCCAAGAACATTTGAATGTGTTACATCCTTATTCTAATGGAAACAAAGTGACTGTATTCTGTATTAAAAAGTATTTTACAAAAAAAAAAAAAAAATTAATTTCTGAAATCGGGATTTCTATACCTAATGGTTTTGTCTCTTCGTTATTTAATAGCGACTTCCGAAATTAAAGTTACACTTTTTTAGTGTTTCATTTACATTGAAGTCAGTTGTATTTGTTTTTGTAGTTATAGTTGTGGTAACCCTCAGCCGAAGTAAAATAGTGCAAGTTCTCCTTCAGTCAGTCATCGACTACACGTATAAACAAAGTAATTTTACTTGTTACGACAGTTCTGTTATGAAGAGTTTCGTTCCATAACTACGAAGTTCGTCATCAGATCATAACAATATTTCTATAGGCAGAATTTGGAATCTTTCAATCATCATTATCTTCCTGCCCTGGTACCATCTTATTTGGGGTCGGCGCAACATGTTTTTTTCTTCCATTCCTGTCAACGGTCATGCTATCACTAACTTCCTTTTCTTTCATATCACTGTTCACACAATTCACCCATCTTTTCTTTGGCCTACCTCTCCCTCTACACCCATCCACATGTATACTCATAAGCGTTTCATCTCTCCTCTTCTTTACATGACCATACCAAGACATACGATTCCCCTTCAACTTTTCAGTCACTGGCGCCACTTTCAAACTTCCTCTAATATACTTATTTCTCACTTTATCCATTCTCGTCACACCACACATCCATCTCAACATTCTCATCTCCACTACATGCAATCTATTTTCATCCGTCTTTTTCACAGCCCAACATTCTGATCCATACAGTATGACAGGTCTTATCACGAACTTGTAGATTTTATCCTTCAACTTGGGGGGTCCGTGGGTCACAAATTTGGAATCTTTCAATAAAAGAAAAAAAAAATCGTCAAAATCGGTCCACAATTGGCTAGGAAATCGGTGAACATACACAAAAAAAATACATACAACCGAATATAATTATAACCTCATTTTTTGAAATTGGTTAAAAAAAATACTTACATACATTTTAAACTTGACACTGGCTTTAAGCGCAAAACGTGCGAAAACAAAAGAATAAAAAACCCCGCCAGCTATTCGAATTCTTAATCACAATTCGCATTCTTTTGACGGGAAGATCCATCCTTTAATGCCTTTTACGATATTCCATGACATAAACTGGATGATCTAACCAAATGACACTTTACATCGTAATATTTAAATATACCAGCACAAAAACCCTGTTGTCGAAATTTAGAAATGGAAGATGATTTATTATTTTCATAACACATTGAGAATTTGATTTATAATGGTGTTCCTAATGGAATTGGTTAGTAAAACCTTTGTGATTTTACCTACGGGATATTGATTTTCAAGCTTGGATAGGCTATTTGCGGAAGCTTACTGAGGCGATTTTTGTCTTGAAGTTTAAGGCTTATGAACACTATTATATTATTAGTGGGTTAACGTGCTTATTGGTGTATAGAGAAGTCTCGGTATGTTAAGAAAGTAATTCATCCACAAATTGACCTCAGCAAGAGTTGCTTAACTTCGGATATCGACTCGTGTTTCTGTTATTATTTTAACCAAAATCCATATGTAGAAACCCTGTTTGTCTGTTAGTCATTCATGCAAAGTTCAGCGACTGTTCATATAATTTTGGGCACCCACACTAAACTGCGAAGCGATGCGATTAAACACTGCATCGCATAAACCTGCGCTGCGAATTGCTACGAAGAGATTTCATGGGGCAATGCATTGGTTCAAATGAACATATAATATGCGATGCGAATCAATACACAAAGTCTTGCTTTACCTCGTGCGAACTCATAGTTTTGTGCTTGGGCCCTTTTTCCCCTAAAATGATCCAAAAAAAAAAAAATTACCTAACTATCAACTATTATAAAGGAAACTGCCCACTTTCCTAGGTATTGTCGTCAATCAATCAGCAAGACAGTCGTGAAGTCTGCACACGCCGTTAAGACAGTAACGAGAAACAATTTGTTCGGAGTGAAGGGGACTCATTGAATTAGGGTACCGTCACAATGCATTCACAGTATCTAAGCTTTTGATCTTTCTTTTCAATTCAGTTTCGTACGCATTTTTTATACTAAAGGAAGATTCTTTATTGAAACTTTTGCGCTGTGTAAGTATGGTGAAGACCTTTTTATTTTCTTTTATTTTTGTTTGTGTTTTGGCTTTGTAGGTCGCCTTAAAGCTTCGTCTTACAAATGAGAAGCGACAATATGACAATAATACGACGAAGCGAACTTAACACAACATTGAAACTCACCACCTTATGCGAAAGAAGAATCTTCGATTTCTTTGGCCATATTGCCAGAAAGAGAATAGATAACCAGCAAAAATTACTGCTGGTCAGAAAAAGTGGATGAGACAAGAACTAGAGGCAGGAGGTCGATATATTGGTCAGACCAAATCTGTGCTACATTGGAGACCACAGTCTGCGACACCATCCACATTGCCGAAGATAGGACAACATGGCGAAATATAATAATCCACAAAAAAGTTAATCGTCGAGAACACGCCCCTCAGTATTAAGGAGAACGCAAGGAGGGAGGAGGACGATGAAGCATTTTCATAGATATCGATCTAAAATTGCTCTACAGATTAAACAATTTATTTAAAATTGATGTTGTTGTTTTGTTGAGGTATTACCACGTTACGCTTGTCTGTAAGAGCCTTTAATTCAAGCTAATGTCTTCGTCATAGTATATATCATATCGTCATCAGCTTTATAATGTTCCCAATACTGGGACTCAGGCCTCCTCTCTAGGAGAGGGAATGGGTAGTAATCCACCACGCGGGCCCAGTGAACGTAACATGTCTTCGATTTTTTTGATGCTAGGACATGCCGGTTTTCTTACGATATTTTTCTTTGCCGTTGTGAGAGCAGTAGTGATGTATTAAATACTTAAAGTAATGCGCCTGGCTGGGTTTGAACCCGCGACCTATAACTGGCGTTTCTTTGTCCCGGACAATTACTGACGCGGCAAAAAGCACAGAATGTTTGCAATACCTCAGTGTCGCACTGTTGCCCGTGCGCAGTCTTCAATAACTCGCACTTCGGCTGCACTAAATGATCTCTTGGATTCTTATTTAACAAACGATCTGTTTGCGGATGAATGGAAGATGATTTTATTGGTATGTCAGAAGTACTGTGAGAGGAATTGATGTAAGTACAATACGTTGTTTATAACTTAAAACTGTTTGTTTAGTTACTGTAATTGGTTGTTTAACCGTTGTAATTAATTGATTAAATAAATAAATAACTCATAAGTCGGGGCCGTTACCACTGGGCCCCCCACTGCTCCACATCTCTATTATAGCATTTCCAATTAAAATAGAGGAAAATACTTCTGTGTTTAAAACAAGTCTGAGTACTGTAAATCTATTTAATTGGCCGTAAAAATTCCAGTTCAAAGGATTCTTTGAACGACAGCTTTCAGCAGATCTTTTCTAACAAAGCGTATCTAAAGTTAACCAGATTTTTTCTGAATAGAATTGTTGTTATTTCATTCTCTCACGTTCAATTTACCTTAAGGAGGTTAACCCCGAGTTTGGTATTATTCGGATTTCCCTCTGTTGATCTTATTTACTATCAATTTTGCCGTGAGAAACCGTATAATATACAACAAACTTACTTGTAATCTATATATATAAAAGGAGAAACTGCCTGCATATTAACGCACAGCCGATACTACTGGGTCTAAAAACGTCATCTTGTAATCTTGGTATGCAATAAAGTATATATAAATAAATAATTAAAAACGTGAAATTTTGCACAAAACTGCCTTTTATTACGTAGGCGATCACTAAGAGGATTTTCCAAAATGCACCCCCTAAGGGGATGAAACGGGGGTCCAAAGTTTGTATGGAGAAACCTACTTTCACGCGAGCGAATCAAATTATTTGCACATATTCTTTCGAAATGTTTAATCCAATTAATCTGATATGTAAAAGCACTAACCAAAAACCTTAAATTAATTTATTATTAGTTGTAACTGAAACGCAAATAATGATACACCTAAAAGTTTGCATTACTGATCCTGAATATCTAATTCTTAACCAAAATTGAAATTCTCAGTACATTTATTCTTTAATGGAAGTATGAATTTTCTATACAGCCCACGACATACGCGTGGGTTATTCAATGCACGAATAAAGGCAAGGCGAATAGAAAATACAGGGATTTCAGCCTTCAAGCCGGATTTGAGAATCGCGCCAGCAACCCTGGCTCGTTTCTTTGTATTAAATAATTCAACATTTCATTGTAGCTATGTTTTGGAAACGTTATCGTGAATATAATCTAAATTTTGAGACAGTACCGCTATTTTTTCGTGATGTAATTTGTTATAGATTTATTTGGCTGCAGGTAATTGAAATTGATTATGACAGTGAAAATAAACATATTTGGGATGTTTTAGGATTCGAAGAATACCAATTTCAACCAGTTTTATTTATTGGAAGATTTCCTTGAGTATACATTTCATCTAACATTATGTAATCCAAATCAGTTTGAATCAAAGAAGTAACAAACATACATACCAGTTTTTGTGTAATTATAATAAGCTGAACACACGTAGGTATATAACTATATAGCTATAACTTAGACATATTTTCAATCAGTCTTCTTGAATTTAAACGAGATATTACACTTTGGGCACCCGCTTAAACGACACCTGAGCAAATGGCACCTGAGGTATTCCACTTTGGGCACCTTTTGATATTTTTCGCAGGTGTCATATGTGGAATACTTTATTATTTAAAACTTTATTCCACATAGGGCACCTAATGTATCATAAGTGGGTAGGTGTTGGGGCGTTATTTTATTATTTTTAGGATGTGAAAATTAAATCTTCGATTAATATCAGTAGGGAGTTTAATATCATGATAAATTTAAACGATATATCCAAGCCAGCAACAACAGTTCTTGATTAATTTAATTTAATTACTTTTTTTATAAATTACAACACTTCAAATAATGCACTTTTTGATTTGACGACAAATATGTATTCCTCTTGCTTGCGCTCGCACTGTGACTCCATTTAATGTATTTAATATTTTACAATAAAATTTAAGCACATTTGTTCCAATCGTGATTAATGTACTCTGATCTGATTTATTTGTTTTTGAAATTTAATTTATATTTAAAATGTAATTAATGTCAATATTTTTAAATTAATCTCACTGATATTTCTATGTGACTTTCAATTTAATTTATTCCATTGCAATTTTTAATGAGGTTTAAAGTTATTATTATTAATGTGATCACTACTTTTTTTGAATAATTTGTTGTATAAGTGCTATGCACGCATATAAGTAGTCACTTAAGAAAATTGGCAATTTTTTTTTTTTTTTTGTTATGTTAACCAATAAATGAGTAGTTGGTGTGTAAATTTAAAATAAATAAATACAAACAAACAAACATTAGCCTTTAGCATATTAATGTGATAAAAAAGAATCGCAAAACTTTTTCCTTATGATTAAAAGTAGAATTAACTAGAAAAGTAGAATTTACTATAAATTTACAAATTACAAGAGCGTTGCCTCAAAAATTTAAGAGGATAGTAATAAAATATACGCTCAAATGAAACAGAGAGTAAAACAGATAGGTATGTATTTCAGAAATTACTCAATACTTACTGAACATAACTGATAAATAAATTTTATTTATATTGTGCCTTATATATAATAAATGAGTACCTACTGTAGATGATTTTTCATACGATCCCTACAGTACCCACTTAAAAGCGCCCAACCTGTGATAATATTCCTACACAGCCGCTCTTACGTGATTATGACATTAGTACTCGTAGTTTACACATCTTTCTCTAGATATTTTGGAAAAATAGTTATTTTGTAGTTATTATCAAGGTTTCTATTGAAACCACAACATTACGTGAATAATTTACTCATAAATTAGAAAATACAAATAAATATATTTATGGAAATCTTTCAAATTGAATCGAGGTTTTGAATTACTATTTTTTTTCTAAAACATTTATAGTTTGTTAGGTAAGTTTAAAAAAAAAATACGTATTACCTGGAATAAGTTTTGTGAAATATTTAAGTAAATGATGGAAGTTACCGAATGCCAACACAGTGTGAAGGCGTTATCTCTCTTTTTTCACGTTGTTGCTTTATCAAACATTCGGTTGGACTGCGTTATATGAAACAATCTAAGCAATAAACTGGGTAGGGTCCTCTTAAGGGGCCAATTTAAATTCTTCACACTTAGCGCGCATAGATTAAATTATGTCTGTGTAATGAAATTTATTATGAACATAGTAGGTAAGGTACCTAAGTTCCTCATAAATGTAAAACATAAAACACTGCTTCATGTTTTATATTTTATGAACTCAGTTAAGAATCCAATTTACAAATTTAAGATGCTGTGTTTGGACACAGACAGGCGCTTAACTTTGTGAAATTTTATTTCATTACCCCTGCTCTCAAGCTTCTTGATGATACTGACATTTTTATTTTTATATCTATGTATAGTCTAATATATATTTTTAATTTAATTAAATTTAATTTGCCCTTTACTTTCAGCCCTCTCCCCATTTTTTTTCGGTCAGAAAATCATCCGATTACGTCCCCCACTCATCTGTGTCAGACTTTTACTGACTAAAAACCCACTCCAGTTCCTTCGGTGCCTTTCATACTAAAGCCGAGTCTTCTTTTCGGAAGCAGACCCTTGCCCCAGTAGGCTTCGACCCTGCTGGGCCCCTACTTGCTGCCATCTCCTTTTAAGAGCTACGACATAGAGACAGTAATTCACACACATAATATAGTGGGCCAACTTATGCCACCCCTTTTTTGCGTCGAGGGCTAAATAAAAAACAAAATGCCAATACAGAGGTTCGTTAATAAAACAAAACACTGCAGCAATATAAAAAGCTATTAATATAAATAAATTGATTGTTCTGTACATACGGCAGATAACCAAATAAAATAAATATATTTTATTTATTTTCGATTCAGCCAGATGTTTCAAAGGTCGGACGGAAAAGTTTTTACTGTGTTTTTATTCAACGGTCGTGGGCGAGTGTCGAGCTGTCAACCCTAGTGATCACGAATAAAACTTTCCTTAGATATTTCGTATGTTGATATTTTTAGGCAGTGACTTGCTCGTTTAGAATAGGGCTGTGCTAATTTTAATAGTGTAATGATTGTGGAAGTTTTTTCAGCAGTAAGCAGAATGAGAACTGAAGAAGATAAATTTTTGCACTGACCCGAAGTAACAAAGACAAGAGATAAATGGATTGCCATGCAGCTATAATTTTTTTTTTCAATACACTTACTCAAAAACCCGCTCTTTAAACCCCGCTATAGTATACTTTATTTACCCACCGCGATAATTATTGGGATAATTACTGAAATGAAAAGCTATTTATTGAATTGTTTAATCAAAACATCAATATATGATAATTACACTGAAAGGTCACTAACTACGTAAAGTAAATCGATGATATGTCCTAACGCAAACCACGTGGTCAAACTGAGATCAATTAACATACAGACATCCAAAATACTAAACTACCAAACAAACAAACTTATAGAATAACACCTAAACTCCTAATCCTAATAGAATACAATTCTATCTTTGATGAGTAGCAACTCATTACCAACCAATTTCCTATACAAAAACTAATCTACCGCCTTACACACCGTAGCACTAGCCGGACCAAACAATCAACGTCAAACCGGCCTTTCAATTTACGTCCGCACGTTGGTACATGTAATTCCGTAACAAATTAATGGCCTATCCTTCGCCACCTTCCAATCAGCCTGACAATCCAATAAAAGTGAACGACGGACGGCCTGACAGCTAGGCAAGCCTAATAAGGCAATCTTTCTATTACACCACTGATGGATGGATGGACTGTGTACTTATTACTATTTTTGTTATATTTATTTGAAAATGTTTCATTATTAATTGTGCCAATTTGCTGGTGTTGTTTGCAGATATTAGATAAAATTGTAAGTGGTTTGGTGTCTGTTTCTTCGTCAATGTTTACTGTCCTTGACATTTTTTGTATGAGATAGAAGTGGTATTAGGTTTCGTTAAGAGCATAGTTTCACGTAAGTGCTACCCAATTTTGGCAAGAATATCTTTTTTTTGGGTCGGAAATCATCAAACAACTAGAAGGCCCTTCCACTCTGGGTGGAGTGAGAGAGAGTGTCAGACTTATACTTAATAAAACCCACCTGAGTTTCTTCAATTGCCCTTTGCATTCTACGGTCACGTGACTCTTTTGTACGATTCCCAAGCCCAAGGAAAACATGTCTATAAGTACAGTCATAATACATGACATAATCAGCCATTATAATGTTAGAAACATTATAAAACAACTACTGGGATTTAGGCCTTCTCTCTAGGAGAGGGATTGGGTCATAATCCACCACGCGGGCCCAGTGCGGGTTAGTATATGTCACATGTCTTCGAATTTTTGGTTCTAGGCCATGCCGGTTTCCTCACGATGTTTTCTTTTAACGTTTTATAGTAGTGGTAATTAAATAAATTACACAAAGTAATACACCTGGCTGGGTTTGAACCCGTGACTTACAACTCGTAAGTCGGGCCGTTACCACTCGGCCGCCACTGCTCTACTCGGCCAACACTGCTCAAAGTACAGTAGCTCTCTCCCAAACCTAAAAAGTAATTTTATATTTAAAAGAATGTCTATATATACCATGACTAGTTTAAACTATCCTATATAATTTATACAAAACAAAAATGGATCAGCAATAAAATTCATCAGAATTTGGATAGCTATTGACATAATTACGAAAAAGTGTGACCGACAGCTAACTTTATCGTCCCTCATATTGCACTTTATATAAAACTTATGTATAATAAGTCATTAGTTATACACAAAGTGGTATATACATATCTTATGATTAATAAGTATCGAAATAACATATACCATTCTCATTTCTCCAACGATTTTCCGCAGCACTCCAGACTGATTCACATAAATGAATAGAAACAAGACATGGGCACTCAACTCTAGACATTGACGAGAAAACCTTCCATTGTTCTCTTTATTTAGGTAAAAACCCAAATATGTAATATAGCACACAAAACATTTCCTTGCGATCGAATGGTATACCCACAAGACCACTTCCAGACAGATATTTAGGTCTCACGAGGGACCTATTCAATCCGCTTGCTAAAGTATTGAAACCATTTATCAAAGTATTTATAACTTGAAGGAGACGTGGGTTTTCAAAATGAGCATTTACATATTATATCGAGATTTCAGAGTGTTCATAATTCACGTTACGTCAATGTTTTGAAATAAAAAAGGTGTGCTTTTATTATTTTTAGCAAGTTCGTGCGTGGTGCTGATTGATTAATGGCCAGAGTGACGTAGAGTTTCTGTCATCGGAAGACCTGCCTCTCGATTTAGAACGATATCTCATTAAACGCTAAAGAATCTATTGAAAGATTACATAATATTGAATAAGTATGTAGTTTAAAACTACAGTTAAGTTAAAAAATGTTTTTGTAAAGAATCATGTACAGACAACATCGTCATTTTTATTTTTGTGTAAATTTGCGATGCGCAAAGAAACTGGTAAATATGTGTAAAGTATATTACAACAAAAAAAAAAAATAAGAAGTGATAATATATAATAATAAATATTTATTTTATGACAGGTACTCTCTGCACTAACAGTCGAAACCAACACGTGTAGAGTCATTATTACAACATAATAAAAATATTTATAAAAATAACAAAAATCACATAAAACAAACAATTATCATTATCAAAAAAAAATACTAATTAATTATATAATTATTAATTAATTAGTTATTAATTTTTATAGGTACACATCCGAAAATCAATAATTTTAAAAATAAACAACAACATTAAAATTCTAGAAAACAAACAAAAATGATGATATAATTGAACTGCAGGATTGTTTGCTAAAGTTATCGGCTTTATGGAACGCATACCTTGGAACGAAAAGGGTAACTGAAGGAACACAGGTGGGTTTTAGTCAGTAAAAGGTTACAACTCCATCTCGGTCCACTTAGAGTGTAAGCCCCATCCAAAAAGAGAAATATGATGTAGGTACTTAAAAGTCGCAATGCACTGATATTTTAAGACCTTAAGTTTTCCAAATAGTTTACTTTGACACACATGTGGCAGTATCATTGTGTACCGCAACTTAGAACAGTTAAAAAATGTGAAGGAATTTTCGACACCATCTTTTTTTAGTCAGGAGTTTATTGTCTTTAGTGTATATAATTATATTATAGTTTTAATTAGTAGAAGTGTTTTTATTTTTCTTGATATAGTAATCAATAAGTTACAAATAAATTAAAGTCCATGTCGATTCGTTTCAATACTCTTTTTCCATTTACATCTGATAGAAAATCTGTCCCTTATAAAGATCATAAAAAAATTCATAATTAATAACCGGAGTAATGAATCTAAATAACACAACAGAAATTATTCGAAATCTTCATTCATAATCTACCCTTATTTTTCATACTTACCAGCGAAGGAATCTTAATTATTATTTCCTTTATTCGTTTCATATTATTAAGGAGCTCGTTTCAGTGGGTTAATTACTTAATAATCTGGGTTGGGGACCCTGAGGATTTCTGACCCTTGAAATTGCCATTTTGGCAGATTTTTCTTAGAAAAGACAAAATGGCTGGAGACAGAAAAAATTTGGTAAGAATTTTATTATTAATTACGAAAATAACGAGTAGGTAAGGGCTTAAGCTTTGGTAGTCTTATAATGTTCCTATTACTGGAACTCAGGTCTCCTCTTTAGGAGAGGGAATGGGCGGTAATCTGACACGCCTACCAGCGCGGATTAGCAGATGTCAAATGTCTTAAATTTTTTGGTTCTCAAACATGCCGGTTTCCTTACGATGTTTTTATTCACGGATAAATGATACAAAGTAATGCGTCTGGCTGCGTTAGTACCCGCGACTTACAATTCATAAGTCAGAATCGTTACCACTGCGACGATGTCAATTAACATTGAATTGGACTTAACATTGAATGGCCTGACTGTAGTTTTTTTTCTATAATTAAAGAATATTAACTTATATATATATCCTGTTACTTCAATTCTTAATAATCAATCTAAAAGCTTTAGCATAAAGCATAATCAGCCTTATAATGTTTCCAGTGCTGGGATTCAGGCCTCCTCTCCAGAAGAGGGAAAGGGCCGTAATCCACCACGCGGCCCCAGTGCGGGTTGGTGGATGTCACATGGCTTCGAATATTTTGGTTCTAGGATATGCCGGTTTCCTCACGATATTTACAGTTTTGAGAGCAGTGGTGAAAAAGAGTGAGTAAAAGCTTTAACTTGGTTTAACTTTCCAGTTAACACATCACCTCATCAGAACATCTTCCCCCTGGACACGAACTACAGTGGCCAATCTGAAAATCTCAACACCGACTGCGAACCCAGGTGTGGTCGCTGTAAAAACCATTTGGCCAAATGGAGCTTTCTCGATTCATCTCATCACATAATGGGTTAATTAGATTAAATTAGAATTTATTTATTTTTATTCAGTACTAGCTTTTGCCCGCGGCTTCACCCACGTACATTAAATATAGCCTAAGTCACTCAAGAATAAAGCAGTTTTCTATGGGTAAAAATTTTAGCAATCCGTAAAGTACTTTTAGAGATTATCAAACAAAAAAAAATAAAAAACAAACTTTACCTCTTTATAATATTAGATGTGAAATATATTTCACTAGCGAGCGTTTTTTTTTGTGGTGGTAATCTTTTTATAATTTAAGTGAAAGGACGTGTCAGAGTTTTACTGACTAAAACCACACCTTTGTTCCTTCAGTTTTTTTTTTAGGTGAGTAAATCATCCAATGACATCTTTCGCTCTTGTGTCAGACTTTTGCTGACTACAAACCCACTCCTGTTCTTTCTTTGCCTTCGTCTTAGGGCCCAGGGTTTCACTTTCAAACTGCCCGTAACCCCAGTAGGCTTCGACCATGCTGGGCTCCTGCGGTTTGCTGACATGGAATCATTTACTTAGTTTACGTCACATGAAAAAATAAATATGCTCAACAGGCTTAAATGTGAGTGTCTTGTAGGCAGATACTCACAAGAATATATGGCTAAAAGATATTTCAATGGTAACTTACAAGAATAAAAAAGAATTATAACAAAACAAAAACACGAAAAATAAAAAAAAAACAAAAGAAAACCTCAATATTTCCACGTCTTACTCAAAAGGATTTTTCTGTAAAACTTTTCCCTTTTACTGAATAAGAACTTATCCTTCAGACGAGTAAAATATAACGGCTACTTATCTCCCTAGTCGGTTCCCAAGAGCGCTAGACGTTTGGTCTAGCCTAAATTGTAGCCTTTAAGAAATATTTTCTTTTACTGTAAATCTTGCAAGCAATACTTTTTTATGTGAGAAACCATCAAATAACTCCTCCTACTCTTGGTAGAGCGAAAGGGGGTGACAGACTTTTACTGACTAAACCTAACTGTGTTTCTTCAGTTGCCCAGGGCCACGATAACTCTAATATAATTATGAAATTTTGGAATAAATTCTATTGAAAAGTTAAAATCCACTAGAATTTTAATTTAATTTCGTATTTGTACTTGTTCTATTCATTTTTAGGTCTTTGCGTGGTACATATATAAATAAATAATTAAATATGAGCTGCACTAGCACCCTATATTGCTTTTTAAGGGTTTTTTTTAAAACAAATGATCACTCAAAATAGTACATTTTGATACAAGTGCAGAAAGTTTGTCATTGCGACCGAGGCGGAATTCGCAAGAACCGTAGGCGAGTGTGTTATGGAGCCGAGGGCTGCAGTGACAAATTTGCATGTGTATCAATTATCAAAGGACTTTTTTCAATACACTTACGAAGAAATGATTAACCGGGGGTTGACCGGTGACTCGTGGGGATCGACGCGCGCCCAGCCCGATACGATGCATGAAATATCATTGTGGCGGGGAGAGCACGCGCACTTTTCTGCACTAGTGCGCAAAACAGTCTATTGCAGCCTAAAAGCGGTGGGATAAGTGCGGGTTTTCAAGTAAGTGTATCGAAAATCTATTTAAAATACACAACTCTAAAGTCGAAGTTGTGTGATAATTTAATGTTACGGAAATGGATTCAAATCATCTCAAATAAAAAAAAAATTGTTTAATTTTAATCGTGAAAAGAAAAACAACAATAAATGAACGTATTGCTATGTGTTTCCTATCAATAATCTTAAATACAAAATTAAATGTCAAACTCTGGCACGAGGCCCATCCATTGATCATAATCTTCAGTAATTAGACGTGGAAAATATATGAACAATATATGATACCAGAATAACACATTTTATCAGATGCTACATTCATTTAGAGAAGACAAATGCAGATAATTTATTTCTCTTGAGTGGCTTTAGCTCGTCTGTTTTCCATTCTAAGAATTGATGCTATCAAATCTGTTTTAATTACACATATAAGGCGAAACCTATATATGTTTTGATGGCCGGTAGACGCAGGTCGTTTGGTAACCGTCCAGACCGAACCCAAGTCGTATAAGGTGCGAAGTATTCCACGCGCGCCTCACAGAGATGTTAGCAAAACCGTAGAGTGCGTATCAATCATCCAATGATATCCCCCGCTCTTGGGCGGTGCAAGAGGGTGTGTCTACAAACTCACTCCTGTTCCTTTTTTGCCTTCGTTCCAGGGCCGAGTTTTCCTTTCAGAAACAAACCCTTGGCCCCAGTAGACTTCGACCCTGCTGAGCCCCTACGGTTTGCTGACATCTCCTTGAGGCACGCGAGCAACAGTATGCGCTGTCGACGACTTGGGCTCGGACCGGACGATTAACGGACGGTCGGACGGTAAGCTACCTATTACTCGCCGTCCGCAAGCCCGCGCCTGCGGTGGTCGGAAATCTGGATTCGGATACCGGCGCGGCGGCTGGGGCGTGACAGCCTTTCCCTCGCGCGGGCGCCAGCTAGGGTTATGGGGAATTTCTAAAAAGGAAACTAAAGTCTACTGAAAACTGAAACTGAAACATAGGTAGGTTTCAGTCAGTAAGGGCTCCTGTACACGATGCCGCCGCCGCACCGCCACCGCTCCGCCACCGCGTCATTATGCTGTGTATATGTTCGCCACCGCACCGTCACCGCGCCGCCGCTGTACCGCCACCGCTCCATCTTCCGCCAGTTTTTGACTTTGCTAAAGTCATTACCGGCCGCCAACTTAATGCGCATGTATGCGCATAATTTTTAATAACCTATCATGGATCATTTTGATTACTTAACGTTCATTAGTTTAATGTATTACTAATAACTATATAGTGGTATGGTAAAATCAAGCGGCGCGGACGTGGTGGCGGTGCGCTGGCGGAGCGGGAGCGGTGCGGTCGCGAACGTGTACACAGCATAGAAGTGCGGTGGCGGCGCGGTGTCGGCGCGGCGGCGGCATCGTGTACAGGAGCCCTAAAAGTCCGACACGCCCTCTTGCTCGACCTTGCAACGGAAAAAGTCATTATAGATGGTTAGTAGGTAGGTAGATTATTTTCCACCCCCCAAAAAAGGGTTCGAGTTATTTAAACAAGAATACATTTTAAAATTGTGTTAAATATCAACTGCGAATATGGTAGGTTTGGTAAATAATTCCTCCATGTACAATCAATACTCGAACCTCGCTGCATTTGATTAGACTAAAAGCGGACACTGACATAGTCGGGAAATAGCTCGGCAGATTAACTAAGTAACTATATTTAGTCAGTTGGCCGAACCAACCAAGCCACATATGCATATTATTGCGTACCACAGCACCACAGTTCGAATCCTACTTAAGAGCGCTTAACCCGTATACTTTTCTCACACAACCGCTCTTACGTGATTATAACGTCATTACACATCCTTCTTTAGATATTTCCTAAACACAGATATCTTGCGGTTATAATCTAGGTTTCTATTGAAATCAGAACATTTTGTATAAATTCTAAGTCTTTTGACAATCTGCTATTTTGCGAAATTTTGAGTGAGTGATAGCAGTTACTGAATGCTAACACAGCGTTCAAGCGTTATCTCTCTTTTTTTCGCGTTGCGTCATTTTCAAATATTGTGTTGGATGAAACAACCAGTTTTTAAACCATTCTCACGTTGACGATAGACAGATCGGAAAGGGTCCTCTTAATGACGTAGCTTTGGTAATGTTTGTCAGATTAGATTGGTACAATATCTATACTAATACTAGCGGTCCCGGCAGACGTTGTTCTGCCCAAAAGCGGGATTTAGTAAAAAAAAAAATTACCCTACTCTACCCTACTCTACCCTACTCTACCCTACTCTACCCTACTCTACCCTACTCTACCCTACTCTACCCTACTCTACCCTACTCTACCCTACTCTACCCTACTCTACCCTACTCTACCCTACTCTACCCTACTCTACCCTACTCTACCCTACTCTTTTCTTTGCTATAAACCACACGGAGCCCGAGACCTTTCCAACGAATGCAAAACCGTGGAAATCGTTTCGTGCGTTATGGAGTTATAGCGTCAGGAAGGAAAACCCGACTTATTTTTATATAGTAGATTAGAGAGAAGAAACATTTGTATTTTTGCTTGTAATCAGTGAACTCGAAAATTACTCGGCCGATTCTAAAATTCTTTTGCCAGTGGAATGCTAATTTATCACTGAGTGACACAGGCTATATATTTTCTAGTTTTTTATTTTTATTTATTTTTAGTTTCACGCAGGTGAAGCCACTGGCAGTAAGTATTCTTCTATATTTATTTATCTATGTAAATAAAAATGACTGGCTTATATGTTGCTAAGGGTAAAACTCGAGAAACCCGTAGTCCTAGAACGCAAAGGGTAATTGAAGGATACAGGTGGGGTTTTAGTCAGTAAAAGTCTGACACGCCCTCCCGCACTACTCAGAGCACGAGAAGTCATTTGGATGATTTCTCACCTTAAAAAAAAAGGAAAAGTTATGAAAGATGAAGAAAAATTAATAAAAAGCACATTATTTTTCTATAACAAAATTCGGGTTAACTGTCAATCCTTACTATAAACTACTTTGATTTGACCGTAGATTTGACAGAACAAAAACCTATCAGATCAGTTAGTTGTGTGCTAAACACACAATATTGAAGCAATTATTATAACCTCAACAAAATTAATATGGTCGTGTAGTTTTCGACTTAGAAAGCTAAGAGACATAATTACTTACCTCCTACTCGCCCTTCAGAAGGACGGAACTATACGCCAAAGTTTGAGGCAGTTTCTCCGTATCATAGCGTCTTTATTTTGTGGCTGGCAACATCGTAGCCCTAGCCTCGTGTACCAGGCGGTCCCCTGACCCAATTATAAGTACTTCAACCTGTAAGTTTTGACGTTTCGCCCTTATCGACGTCCATAAAATGATTGTTTAGAGTTTGTTATTACAAAAGGGTCTTTTAATCCAAGATGGCGGCTTCAGGTTTATGAAGGGAAGGTACACTCAGAATTGGGGTTGTGTTTAGTTAACTCCAGAGGTGAGGTAATTAAAAACAAGGTAGGAAGGTATTGCGCTTTACGGTGAAACATGAGACAGAGCTTGTACGGATGAAACTGTAAGATAAACTTTGCTTAAGGCTGTAAGTTAATGAAATTTATTTATATTACTAGCTTTTGTCCGCAGTTTCGCCCGCGTACATAAAATATATCTACCCTCAACATATCGTCACTCAGGAGTAAAGCATTTTTCTACGGTGCGGTAATACTAAAGTACTGCCCCCCTAGCCAAGTTTCAACCGTTTCGTTTGAATTCTCTTTTCGTCGATCGCCTCGAGTCAGCCACGCTTCCTATTCCTTTGTTCTGAACACGTGACTGAGCGTTGAGATGACGTTAGAACAAAGGAAACGAAGGCGTGACCGACTCGAGGCGATCGACGAAAAGAGAATCGAAACGAAACGGTTGTAACTTGGCTAGAGGGGCAGTACTTTCAGAGATTACCTCCTACAAACCAAAAAACAAACTATCTCTTTATAATATTAGTATAGATATACTTTATTGTAGGTATATTACAACTAGAAACATAACAAAGAAAAACTTATATCTAAAACATGTAATGGGTGGCCATATCGCATTCCAAGATCACTTCTAGGCAACCTGGAATGGATAGTGATTGTCAGAGCATGATATGGAGCTGTCATTGGTTTGGCAAAAAGTACCAAGATTATTTACAATATGAACACAGATAAGCAGTGGTGGCCGAGTGGTAACGGCCACGACTTACGAGTTGTAGGTCGCGGGTTCAAACCCAGCGAGGTGCATTACTTTATGTAATTATCACCACTGCTCTCAAAACGGTGAAGCAAAACATCGTGATGAAACTGGCATGTCCTAGAATCAAAAAATCAAATACATGTGACAGTCACCAACCAGCACTGGGCCCGCGTGGTGGATTAAGGCCCATTCCCTCTCCTAGAGAGGAGGCATGAGTCTCAGCAGTGGAACATTAAAGGCTGATTATGCTATGCTTATAATAGATACATAAATACATAATTGACGAAAGTTAAACCTTAGTGCAAATACTTAAGTAGTAGGCTTCAATTATTGAAATAAGAGATTGTTTACAAAATAAAACAAACTGACCCAAAATACATTACATTAGGCTCTTATGTTTTTTTTTGTTGATATTTTATACATTTTATAAGTATTATATAAATATGTACCTACGTTTTGGTAAGCGATTAAATATTTATGATTTGTTTACTCTCTTTTAATTTAACATTCAGATAATCTGTAGTCACATTTGACCAAATTCGTATATGAAGAAGGTTACTAAGCCCATGTTTACCCTTTTTATTGGAAAAATTACTGGGTACTTTCCAGGATATGAAAATAGATAAAGATCGTAATAAAATGCTTGAGGCATCGTTAAAATACTTATAGGGATTAATGTTTTTATTCATTTTAATTTATCGACTAAATATACGCTGCTTGAGATTCTTACGTTATTTTTATCTTCACATTCCAAGTATTGAGTATTCAGATATTAAAATGTCTGGCACTTCAAACAGAAAGAGCCACGTAGCTAGCTAGAGCTACAGTACGTGGTACGTATTATAGAGATTATAATTATGAGATACCTATATAATTATGAGACACCTATATAATAGTTAAGATGTATAAATAAATTAATAAATAATATTAATTGAAAGTTTGAAATATTTGTGCTTAATTTTAGATATTTTTTATAAAAAAAACCTATATAATTGTGAGATACCTATATAATAGTTAAGATGTAAACATAAATTAATAAATAATATTAGGTGAAAGTTTGAAATATTTGTGCTTAATTATAGATATTTTTTATAAAAAAAACCTATATAATTGTGAGATACCTATATAATAATGAGGCACCTATATAATTATGAGGCACCTATATAATAGTTAAGATGTATATATAAATTAATAAATAATATTAATTGAAAGTTTGAAATATTTGTACTGATTTTTGGATATTTTTTATAAAAAAACCTATATAATTGTGAGATACCTATATAATTATGAGATACATATATAATTATTATCGATTCTTGCTACTGCTCGCTTTTAACCGACTTCAAAAAAGGAGGACGTTATCAATTCTCATGTAGGTACGTATTTTTTAAATTTATTTTTATGTATTTTTCCTATCCGTTGTTTAATAATATTTGAGGAGTTCCATCATTTCCATAATCAGAACTGGATTTGAAAAAAAAATGCAAATCGGTCCAATTTGCAATTTTTTTTCCCATTTAAAGGAAATGCTTCCAGATTGGTCCCATTTTTTTTTCAAAATCCAGTTCTGATTATGGAAATGATGGAACTCCTCAAATATTATAGGCTTAACCATTATAGTGATTTTGATATTTTCATCGAGGATTTAAGCATTAACAGGCAAAAAGTAACATTCGTTGAAGAGAACTGATGAAGAAGACCAGAAATGGCCAAAGGAAATTCATAGTCACATAAATGTCACAATAAACATAGTTAAGCGACTATAACAATATAAATACATGGTTCTGAATAGTTTTGTTGAAAATGGTATCATCGAAGTGATCTGATGATGATGATGGAGCCGGAAGATCTTTGAATGGATTGGATGGACCTAGAAGGAGAAAAGATAAGCATGTTAGCTGGCTGCATTGGTTAGGACTGGAACCTGACCAGAGAATAGGGAAGTTTACGAAGATGAAAATTGAGATCTATAGAAGCCTATTTGGCCTCGCACAGGTCTTTTCAGGGTTTTGTACCCAAAATGTGACAGCGGGACCTCACTAAGCATCTGCTGGCCGTTCATCCGTCTATCTGTCAGATGGCTGTATCTCATAAGTGATAGAGAATTGAAATTTTGTTTTGTTTATAGAATATGTATTTCTATTACCGCTTATAGCAATAAATAAAAAATTTAAGTTAAAATAAAATATTGAAGGGGTTTCCCATACAAGAAACGTTCTTTTTTTTTTGCTCTTTTTTAATATTATAGTACAGAACCGTTCCTGTGCGAGTCCGACTCGCACTTGACCAGTTTTTCTTTTTAATTTTAGTATTATTTTATTTTAGTTTATTTTTTTAATATCATAATTATTATTTATTTTTTCATTTGTCATATGCGATTCACAAATAAACGTATTCTAAAAGGTGACTAATGATTATTCAAACAAATAGACGCAGCGTTACTTATAGGTTGAAAAAACGCAAATATGCCCGTAGCCTAGGGGTAACCAGACGGTTGCAAACTAGCGTTCCAACCAAGGTGACCTTGGTTTGTGTGTTTGGTTTGTGTTGCGGCTACATGGATGTAAACCACGCGCCAACACGTTCAGTGGTTGAGAAAACGTATCTCCCAACCAAGGGCGTTGAAGTTCATGGAATACAACTGCTGTCTATACGGATTGAAACTAGCAAGGTGACCTTGGTAGGGACGTTGGTTTGCAACCGTCTGATCACCTTTTTAATATCAATTAATTCTTAAGTGATTGTGTGTAGGGAGACACATTAATTATGATCTGTATTTTTATGATAGCCTAACAATGATTCATGTAATCATTTGACCTAACAAATGTTATGTAAACATTAATAAAAATTATCTTATTGCTATGTAAGTATATTATAGACAACAAAATGACAAATGAATGAACCACGGCTTTTGGTCGTTTAAGACAGTTATTCTATTAATATACGGTCATGGACTTATTTTTATTTCAACAAACTGTTAGTTTAGTTTAACATTTCATTGTACAAAAAAACTGAATTTCAAATTGATGCATTCTGATATCATATTGGTCAAAATCATCATGTTGCCATATCAAAAGGCTAAAAGATAATCGTAAAAACCAATCACTGAATTAGTATCACATCACACTAATATTATAAAGGCGAGAATTTGTAAGTGTGTAGGTATGTATGTGTTTATGTATGTTTGTTACTTCTTCACGTTCGAACGGCTCAACAGATTTACATGAAATTTGGCACACGAATAGATCATGTTCTGGAATAACACATAGGGTATTTGACACCGCGGTGAGCGACATGGCAGTCACTTCTCGATCCGACAGCTTCAAAGGCAAACGCGTCCCTCTTATTTTATAATCAGCCTTTTAATGTTCCAAGTGCTGGGACTCAGGCCTCCACTCTCTAGGAGAGGGAATGGGCCATAATCAACAACGCGGGATTGGTGAATGTCACATGTATTCGAATTTTTGGGTCTAGGACATGCCGGTTTCCTCACGATATTTTCCTTTACCGTTTTGAGAGCAGTGGTGATGAAATAAACTACACAAAGTAATGCGCCTGGCTGGTTTTGAACCCGCGACCTACAATTATTAAGTCGGGGCCATTACCGCTCGGCCACCACTGCTCTCCCGTGTCCCTCTTGACAGCTCATTGTACCGCTACTTATTTCTCGCGAATATAATCTTCAAATACACTTATATTATTAATATCCCTGAGATCCTGAAAATGATCATCGCAGTCCGCTGCGCGCTGGCCGTCTGTCCCACGCCCGCCGCGCGCTGCCTCAGCTGTCGGTGACGTTAGTCCGTATGCTCACGTGTTTGATGCGTGAACAATTTTTTTTTTCTATCTTAAGTTTTCACCACATTTTCAGAGATAACAAATGCATCGCTCAAACGAGCGGAATCAATTGAATCAAACAATTACCACTAGTTTATGACTTGGCAATCTCCCAACCAAAATAACGACATATTAAAAGTTCAGTTTTACTACACTTTTTCCCATTAAGGCCCTTGCTCCCATTTAGTGCCACAAAACAGTGACTTTCTGACTCCTCGGTAACGGCTGGATTAATAGATTTGAAAAAAAAAATATTATAGATTTACATATAACATTATCAACAATTATGATTCTTTCATATGTCTAATACTTTTGCCAAAAAAAAAATCATCATCATCTTCCTGCTCTTGTCCCGTGTTATTTGGGGTCGGCGCAACATGTTTTTTTCTTCCATTCTGCCCTGTCATTCGTCATGCTATCACTAACATCCTTTTCTTTCATATCACTCTTCACACAATCCATCCATCTTTTCTTTGGTCTCCCTCTCTCTCTCCATCCATCCACATGTAAACTCATAACTCTTTTAGTAACATGCGCTTCATCCCTCCTCTTCACATGACCATACCAAGACAAACGATTCCCTTTCAAATTTTCAGTCACTGGCGCCACTTTCAAACTTCCCCTAATATACTCATTTCTCACTTTATCCATTCTCGTCACACCACACATCCGTCTTAACATTCTCATCTCCGCTACGTGCAATCTTTTTTCATCCGTCTTTTTTACAGCCCAACATTCTGATCCATAGAGTATGACAGATCTTATCACGGACTTGTAGATTTAGACTTGCCAAAAAAAAAAAACAAAATGATATTTTTTTGCTTCTTTTTCCTACTCCTTTCAAACGGCTTTGATCTTTAGAAATATGTTTACACAAAAAATTGCTGGTTAAATGTTATTCAAAATGTACATAGCATATGTAAATCAATCAATATTTTACAAAGAAAATGATTTTAAAGATCAGCGGGGCTCTATGCGGGCGCGGGGGGCAGTACGAGAATGTGTGCATTTAACTCCACCCAGATGTTCAAGGGTCTATACGCCTTAAACTCAAGACATCCGCTTCGTTTTATTTTAACGGTTGAGTATTCGAGTAATAGCTAGAAATCTGTGGGTGTACGTTTACGTACATTTCTTCCACGAACTATAATTTATTTTGTAAGCACAATTTATTGTGAGAACTTTTGTTTCTTGTTCTAGATGTACGACATTGATTTGTGATGTTTTTTGTTTGATTTAGACGATAAAAAGTGTTTTTGTTTATTAATTACTTATCACATCAGGACTACTACTACGACTAGGCCGATCGCGTGAGGCTATGGTCCTCACGCCCCAACCGCCGCCGGGATTCCGATCCCGATTTCCGGCCACCGTAGGCGCGGGCTTGCGGACGGCAAACGATGGGTGGCTCGACGTCCGATCGTCTGGTAACTGTCCGGACCGAGCCCAAATCATCGACGGCGTGTAGTGTTTCACGCGCGCCTCAAGGAGATGTCAGCAACCGTAGGGGCCCAACAGGGTCAAGGCCTACTGGGGCCATGGGTGATGCGACAGTGACCTCCGGGGCCCTGGAAAAATGGCAAAGAAGGAACAGGAGTGGGTTTTTAGTCAGCAAAAGTCTGACACTAGTTCGCGCTCCGCCCAAGAGCGGGGGATGTCATAAGATGATTTTCCCACCCGAAAAAACAAAACACATCAGGACTGTAATAGAAAACTCGCTAATTATTATGCTTAATTTAAATTACAGCGTATTTTAAATTTAAAATGCGTGTTTAATTTGCGAGTCGTTGCGTTTCGATTACTACACGGAACAAATATTTGTATGACCCACAGATAACGGTTCTGGGTTTGGGTATGTTTTGTGTATGCTAGTATTACATGTTTGTTAACACATTCTCAAGTCTCAATACAGGAGAAATTCTTAGTGTGGGGAAATATTCTAACTAAAAAAAAAACTTTCTTTAAAATGTTTTATTAATAATAATAAAAGCCTTTATTGCTGTTTACCCAAATTTTTAATGCTACACTAGTATTACAATTTACATTTGTGACTGATAATCGTTTTTCAACAACAGTTATAGGATTTGATGCATGTGGAATCCTGGAGGAGCGAGGGCCTAACGCTGCGTAAGCGAGCGACTTGACCCTCCGCCGCGCCGCTCCTTTGATGACTACCATTCCACTGCGCACACGTTGTTGGAAAGTATCAGATTCTGGACTACTTGTGCTCCATTGGTGTAATTGCTACAAGGCGTTCCTATGTGAAGATAGAAAAAAATAGCTTTTTCTTCGAATAAGGCCACCTCCAAAGACTTCCACCTATCTCTATCTCTTACAATTCTGATCCTATCCAGACCAGCAATGCTTTGGAACTCATCGTCCCAACATTTTATTTGTCGACCTTTGATTATTGAATTAGCATAGCTTAGCATAATCTGCCTTTTAATGTTCCCACTGTTGGGACTCAGGCCTCCTCTCTACGTGAGGGAATGGGCCGTGATCCACCACGCGGTCCCAGTGCGGGTTGGTAATGTTGAATTATGAACCTTGGAATCAGTGTATGAACTAGTTACAAGTTATTTCTTTTTATAAATGAGACTCACACTTACGTCATAAATAAATCATAAATGTAAATCAAGTGAGGCGTTTAGCTGAAATAAATCATTCAAATACAGCAGCTAAGGCGGCTATACCAATTTATCACGTAAATTTTGAAATTTTCATTTTTTACTATAAATAAGACTATTATAAGTATTAATTTTCAATCTGATCTTTTATGGTAAGTTTGCTCAGGCATCCTGGAACTGGTCTAGTTATTCATGATGAAATATTCAAGGTAATGTTCGTGCCGCTTCATAAAAGACTTCGAAATTTATTCAGAAGTATTAAGTAGCTGAAATTATGAAACCTTGGCTTAATTTTGCACCAGCCTTTATAATCACATACTTTTCTTTATTATAAAAGGCATTTGTTTTTAGATGGAAAATCATCTAATGACATCTCCCGTCCTTGGGCTGAGAGTCAGACTGATACTGACTAAAACCCACCCCTGTTCCTTCTTTGCCTTCGTTCCAGGGCCCCAGGTTCACTTTCTCGCAACCCATGATAAAAGGAGGTGTGTGCTATGAATTCTTGTACTTTTTTGAGGTAAAAAATCATTCAGTGACTTCTCCCGCTTTAGGATAGAGCTCTGCGGTCCTTACAGAACGGCCGGACGATGAGCTACCAAATGCTTGTGTGTTAATTTTAATAAGCGCGTATCGAGTATCTAATCCTTATTTACGACCTTCGTAATTATTTTTTTAATTAATTTAATTACAGCATGACTTTAGAGCTTGAAGTGAGGTTCTTAGTTCGATTCCCTCGTTATTGGGTTTTTAATTAATAATAATATAATAATAATATTCCACAACTATCACACAACGCCGTCTAGTCTCGAGCTAAGCAGAGCTTGTTATGAGTACTTGACAACTGATAAACATACTTATATATTTCTAAATACATATATATTATAGATAAATTACACCCAGACACAGAACAAATGATCGTGCTCATCACACAAAATTTGTCCTGGGTGGGAATCGAACCCACCACCTCCGGCATAGCAGTCAGGGCCACTAACTATTAGACCAACAGGCCAGTCAAAATAATTAAGAACAGCTCGGCCACTGAGTCAGGATTTATGCACAAATTATAGCTCTAGGGTCGCAGCGAACCTTAGCTGCGACCGCTGGGCAAAAGTCCTCACAAAGCGGGTGCCTGAGAATAGACGACGCTGCCGTCGTGGCTGACCTGGGCAGAGGTGGCAAGACAACTTAAACGCCTACCACAAAGGCTGGTTAAAGATGGCTCGAAAAAGGGATACTTAGAAGGATTTGCGGATAGCCTTTTCTCAGTAGTGAGAGTGTATAGGCTAAATAAATAAAAAAGTTTGCTTTTCGATCACTTTTTTATGGGACTTGAACATAGCAAGAGAGACATAAAAACTCTTTTTGGGGAATACTGGTCATAATATTACACTATACTGTGTACGTAAATTCACGTCTTTCTCCAATGGACGTCAGCAGAGAATAGAACGCCATCTACTACAATCTTTACACACTAAACCCGTTATTGTGTATCTAATGTACAGTAAATAATTTGGTCGTCCCTGGCCGTCAGAAAGAATAAAACGACGCCATTGCAATTAAATTGTCATTTGTTCTCGTCAAACGTCATTATAGATGCAATGTCAATGTCATCAGGGCTGTCACACGCATTGCTATGTATAAATTAGGAGTTATGGCTTGTTGTAATGGTTTTATCGCTGATTGGAATCTCTTATTGTTTGTTTTATTAAACTTTGTTTGTGAGAACCTACTTGTCTTGTACTTCTGACAACTTTTTTTTTTGAAGTGGGAAATTATCTTATGACTTTTCTCGCTCTAGGATAGAGCAGTAGGACGTGTTATACTTTTCAATGACTGAAATCATACCTATGTTCCTACAGTCGTCCTTTGCGTTCTAGGAACATGAGGGTATCCTTTTGAGAAGTTTTCCCATGACAGTATTTTTTTTTTTTTTTTTATTTTTTTATTTTTTTTTTTTTTTTTACAAGTTATTTCTTTTTAAAAATCAGACCCACACTTACGTCATAAATAAATCAAATGAGTCGTTTAGCTGAAATAAATCATTCAAATACAGCAGCTAAGGCGGCTATACCAATTTATCACGTAAATTTTGAAATTTTCATTTTTTACAATAAATAAGACTATTATAAGTATTAATTTTCAGTCTGATCTTTTATGGTAAGTTTGCTCAGGCATCCTGGAACTGGTCTAGTTATTCATGATGAAATATTCAAGGTAATGTTCGTGCCACTTCATAAAAGACTTCGAAATTTATTCAAAAGTATTAAGTAGCTGAAATTATGAAACCTTGGCTTAATTTTGCAGCAGCCTTTATAATCACATACTTTTATTTATTATAAAAGGTATTTTTTTAGGTGAAAAATCATCTAATGACATCTCCCGTCCTTGGGCTGAGTGTCAGACTTATACTGACTAAAACCCACCCCTGTTCCTTCTTTGCCTGCGTTCCAGGGCCCCAGGTTCACTTTCACGCAACCCATGATAAAAGGAGGTGTGTGCTATGAATTCTTGTACTTTTTTGAGGTAAAAAATCATTCAGTGACTTCTCCCGCTTTAGGATAGAGCTCGGCGGTCCTTACAGAACGGCCGGACGGTGAGCTACCAAATGCTTGTGTGTTAATTTTAATAAGCGTGTATAGAGTACCTAATCCTTATTTACGACCTTCGTAATTTTTTTTTTAAATTAATTTAATTACAGCATGACTTTAGAGCTTGAAGTGAGGTTCTTAGTTCGATTCCCTCGTTATTGGGTTTTTAATTAATAATAATATAATAATAATATTCCACAACTATCACACAACGCCGTCTAGTCTCGAGCTAAGCAGAGCTTGTGTTATGAGTACTTGACAACTGATAAACATACTTATATATTTCTAAATACATATATATTATAGATAAATTACACCCAGACACAGAACAAATGATCGTGCTCATCACACAAAATTTGTCCTGGGTGGGAATCGAACCCACCACCTCCGGCATAGCAGTCAGGGCCACTAACTATTAGACCAACAGGCCAGTCAAAATAATTAAGAACAGCTCGGCCACTGAGTCAGGATTTATGCACAAATTATAGCTCTAGGGTCGCAGCGAACCTTAGCTGCGACCGCTGGGCAAAAGTCCTCACAAAGCGGGTGCCTGAGAATAGACGACGCTGCCGTCGTGGCTGACCTGGGCAGAGGTGGCAAGACAACTTAAACGCCTACCACAAAGGCTGGTTAAAGATGGCTCGAAAAAGGGATACTTAGAAGGATTTGCGGATAGCCTTTTCTCAGTAGTGAGAGTGTATAGGCTAAATAAATAAAAAAGTTTGCTTTTCGATCACTTTTTTATGGGACTTGAACATAGCAAGAGAGACATAAAAACTCTTTTTGGGGAATACTGGTCATAATATTACACTATACTGTGTACGTAAATTCACGTCTTTCTCCAATGGACGTCAGCAGAGAATAGAACGCCATCTACTACAATCTTTACACACTAAACCCGTTATTGTGTATCTAATGTACAGTAAATAATTTGGTCGTCCCTGGCCGTCAGAAAGAATAAAACGACGCCATTGCAATTAAATTGTCATTTGTTCTCGTCAAACGTCATTATAGATGCAATGTCAATGTCATCAGGGCTGTCACACGCATTGCTATGTATAAATTAGGAGTTATGGCTTGTTGTAATGGTTTTATCGCTGATTGAAATCTCTTATTGTTTGTTTTATTAAACTTTGTTTGTGAGAACCTACTTGTCTTGTACTTCTGACAACTTTTTTTTTTGAAGTGGGAAATTATCTTATGACTTTTCTCGCTCTAGGATAGAGCAGTAGGACGTGTTATACTTTTCAATGACTGAAATCATACCTATGTTCCTACAGTCGTCCTTTGCGTTCTAGGAACATGAGGGTATCCTTTTGAGAAGTTTTCCCATGACAGTAGTTTTTTTTTTTTTTTTTTTTTTTTTTCGGTGGGAAAATCATCTTATGACATCCCCCGCCCTTGGGCGGGGCGGGAGATAGTGTGAGACTTTTACTGACTTAAAAACCCACTCCTGTTCCTTCGTTGCCTTTCGTACCAGGGCCGAGTCTTCCCATGACAGTAGTAGCCTTGCAGAGCCCCTACGGATATCTCTTTGAGGCGCGCGTGGATCACTACGCGCCGTCGACAATTAAGGCTTGGTCCTTATAGATATTAATTTATATATCAAGATTTTATATATAAAAAAAAATTATATGCCTAACATCTTTCATAGAAAACTGATGCTCCTGAGCTGCAGGCCGGCCGAGCTTTATTAGGAGACATGGCTTGTTTGCTGTGAGTCCAGTCTCCCGTCCCTCGCACTCTCTCTGCGTTCAACGGTCTCTTGGAAACGAACTCTAACTTTGACGTGTTAGCGGACTAATAGAAGACGATCATGTCAGATGTCTAGAGCTCTGTGAGATGATTATGTGAATTAAGTGCATCTTCTTTAAATCAGAGGAGCTATCATTATACCAGTCCTGCGTTATATTTTTTAAAATATCGCAGCACATGTTTAGATATAAGCCTTTTTGGTCTAACAAAGAGTTGTAATTGTAATTGTTTTTTTTTATGTTAGTCAGTTTATGTGACTAGTTAACATTTTTATATTATTCTGTTGTCTGTTTAATACCAGTCTTAGATTAATGTATAATTTCTATATTTCTTTCTGTTCTTTTAAATAATGTAATTGGTGAATAGCGGCCTTTTGAGTTTTAGGGTGAATCGTTTCGAAAAGTCCCGTATTAAAAACAAAAAACGTGGGCTGGTTTTTTTTTTATGAGACGTAGTACCTAATTTATATTGATTTGGTAGGAGGAGAGCCGACCCCGAATGAAGGGGTAAGGTAAGGAAGAAGAAGAAGACTTACAGTACCTAAAACTTCACACAAACAATACGTTATCAAAATATTATCCGCTCACAAAATATTGCCACAAATCATAGCCTCATAGTAGATATTGCTGCAACCCTAGCGGTTACCACGCTACGCCCCTGGTCGCTTCTGTGACCAGACATACGTAAATAGCCCGCGGCCACGCCGTGGGGAGCACACACCTTTTGGAAAAGGGAGATTTACGAACGAGCGTGAAATGTTTGGAATATTGGTGGTGTTGATATTATGTGGTTTTACGTGTGGAATTGGGAATATCCCAGAAAAACAAAATATCGAATTATCGATCTTGTAAAAGAAAATAAGATTCTTTGAATCTATTACTATCTGCAACATCAAAAATCCGGTATTACACCGTGTATACCCTTATTTTTTTATTTTAATTTGTAAAAAAAATAAACACCAAACTTGTACCAGGATATAATACTAAAATACATTTTTTTTTCTTATCTCTTTTTATAGCACCCCATATAACCCCATGTCATTGAACAGTACATATTGGTATAAAAAAATAAACCTCACAAACCATTTTCTCTTAAAAATCGAACACTACAAAATCCATTCGCACATAAAATTTTATTTCACATCGTTCAAAATTCCACAAACAGAAATTCGAAGAAATGTATGTCAAAAAGGATGCCTCAATAATAAATTCTACGTGTTTGGGGAGACACTATACGTCATCTGTGACAGATGGTGTGGACTGGCGTAGCCCTCTCTACACATTGGCTGTCCATCAATGTAGCTGACATTTGGATTATGTACTGGGCTATTTTTACGTCGAAATTTTGTGAAAAAAACTGTGAGCTGAAACTTTTAGATGACACCTAGGCATACGTTGATAAAAGACTGCTTTTAAAACTTTTTGGTCAGTGACATACAACGATATTTTATTTGATTTTAGATGAGAAAATTAATGTGAACGATGAACGATTCATTCACAAAAAGTTGACAGAATCATCACAGCATTTATTACTTGGATTTATTTAAACACAATTACATTATTTGTTTATAGTTGTGTATGTATCTAACTGGACGATGGACGACGCCACCGAGGTTGACCTGAGAAGAGGTGCCGAGATGACCTAGACGCCTACCACAAGGTCTGGTTCAAGGTGGCTCAAGAAAAGAATTTGGAAAGTATAGAATGAATACAAAAATGCATCTAACTATATATTAATTATTACATTTATTTATGTTCTGTTTATCTTTCTATAAGTTGCACTTGCCATGTTATGTTTCTGCATCTTCCTAGAGTCGACTGGTGGAAAAAATCTGTGGCACTGCACACTAATTTTTAACAGTGTATACAATTTAAATACTTAAATATATTATCTAATTCCCTAGTGTCTCTTTACGTTTAGAAAGTTGAAAGAAAGCGGTTTCAAGGCGAGATCTAATTTAAAGTAAAGAATAGTACTTAGCAGGGTACCCGAACGTCCGAAGTTCGACCAAGTTGAAATAGTTTTACAAAGAAAGTATCAACTATTTACGCTACAAAGTACATTACTCTGTTACATAAAGATGGGAAGGCTTCTTACCTTTGTAAGTGGGTAAAATGACAGCAATATATTATACGTTAAAACATTCCATTTTATAAAGTGATGCCAAGTCTCTCACTCTTTCGTCGTCAAAAGTTATGAGATCTTATGTTGAGTCATGTATACGACAAAAAAACTACCCGATGGTTATAATAATAATTATAATATTCCACAACTTTCACATAACGTCATCTAGTCCCAAACTACTCAAAGCTTGTGCTATGAGTGGGTACTAGATATCTGATAAACATTACGATGACATATTTCTAAATACGTACATATTACAGATAAATTACATCCAGACACGCTGCAAATGATCGTGCTCATTACACAAATATTTGGTCCCACCCATCGAACCCACGGCCGCCAGTTTAGCAGTCAGGGCCAGTAACCACTAGACCAATTACAGGCCAGTAGAGTTGAGTTGGTTCAACCAAATACTTGATAACGGGGAAATTTTATTTACTAGCAATTTTATTTGACTTTTGCTCGACTTGGCGTAGGCACTGCCGTGCCCCCAGATGAGACATGACAATTTTATTACTACGTTTGTGACACATGACAACCTTGTTGCTTGGTGACATAGGTGCACAGCAATAAAACGTAAAGCACGTCCCAGTTTGACGTGATCGAGGAGTAATTGCATTTTATAATAAACAACTTTGGAATCAGACGATTTTTCTGCTAGTTCAAGATCGAGCCAATTGAATATTATAATGTATGTATGTTTTATTTAAGATTCTTTTAGTTAGTTTTAATTTTTACAATTTAAAATACTCAAAAAAAAGTATAATCTTTAAAAATCATTGCCTGCTCCTCCTCCTCCTTTATTGAATCCTGTACCGTAGGTGCGCTCACAAACATGTAAACTTGAGACCCGGAACAGCTATCTAATAGGCCGTTAAAATAATTATTTCGTGCCATGACACGAAGCAACCAATCACTCAACTCAATTCAACTCAACCGTGTTGCCAAAAAAAAATAAATTAGTTAAGTATAGAACTTAAAATGTAGTTTTAATTTTTGTACTTTTCAATCGGCTTTAAGCCGTAGTCAGAAACTATTCTTATTTATATAATTCTTTTGTACGTTTGTATGTCACCTAACTGCCTCCTAAGTTATTTGACCGATTTGGATGAAATTTTGTGGGATCCTGGATAGTTTGAAAATACAATTGAACCGGGTTGGTGGCACTGCTATCGGGACCTCAAATTTAAGCAAGGTTTTGGGCAGGACAAAATAAAAATAAAAATGTAGTAGATAAGAGCGTTGGATTGGTGTATTTACGAAATTTTAAATTAATAATGAATGATTCAATTCAAATTAACCCAAAACAGTTGTCTTGAAATGATTTAATACCGAATTCGAAAAAAGGAGAAAACGAGCGTATTGGGTGTAAAATTATTTGTCACATTAACTAGGATGAAACTGTCAATTAAAATTACTTCCACTCCATCTAGGAAAGTGTCACCCGTCCTACTGCTTTAGAGCACAAACTGTCAATCACTCACTGTCTGACTAGGGATTATGAGGCTATACTCATACTTAAATTATGTAATTTGTTACAGAATCAATTTGGAACCTGCCTTTTTTAATAAAATTTATTTGCAATCAACCCAAAGACATGAAATTGCGTAAAGCGGGCGCTCGCGCGGTTCCATACTTTACGCAGTTTCGGGCCTAAGACTATGAGAAAATCGGTTCTATGTTGCTGTTATGCAGAGTGGCATTCCATTCGAAGCACCTACTCACCTGCTGTCCAGAGCTACTTGTTCATGGTCGTCTGGTATACTGGTTCATGGTGAGCTGTTGAGCGAGTTCGTTAGGGTGACGGATTAGCCACTCTTTGTATTTAGCTACCAAGCTTCGTATTTCTTCTTTGATTTGGAACCTACCCAGAAGATATATAAAAGTATACAAAAGAGTTGCTGTAGTTGGTTTACAGTTTTAGAGAATTTTGAGCATCACTGAGGAATGTTTTTTTTATAATAATGTATAGGTTCGCACTTGACGACTATCTCACTTGATGGTAAGCGATAATGTTCTCGATGATGGAGCGCGCTTGCCTTAGGAACTTACTTAACTACACTTGACTTAAAAATCCCAGGCTACCAGAAAACATAGATTCCAGGGTCTGCGTTTTGTCTTTAGCTGTAGCAAAATGATAGTATACCCAAAACGTTGTTGTGCGTATGAGTAGGATGTCTACCATATGTAGGGGACGCACCGTCGTACAACTTTTGGTCCGGTAACGGAACGCGGTTGTTGGAATAACATTTTGCAATTCTGATGCACACACCCCGAAATGTAACAGATAGAAAACCGACAAGCTAGCAACTTGGCGTTGATGCTCAAAACATAGGAGTTTTGACTCAACGATTGCATCATTGCCGATGATTTTCTTAACTCAGTTCTATATCAAATCAAGTGCATCAATCTGGTATCTGGGAGATACCAGTTTGATGATATATGGTGGCCATATGGTCTAGACAAAAATAAATTCAGTAATAACGATTGTGGTTATGACCAAAATGTCTGGAATTGACATTTTGCTACATCACGTGGACCCACACATTTTAAACATCAGGCATTTACTACGCTTGGGCTGCGGGATCGTTCAAAAGATTTACCATGGCACTGGAACGCAAAGGGCAACTGAAAAAAAAAAACATGTGGAATTTAGTCAGTAATTGTCTGATACTTTCTTTCGCGCCACCAAAAGCCAGAGGAGTTCTTTGACGGTAAAGGAACTCCAAAAAAAAAATGACTATGGTGATAGCATGTTCCTTTGCCTGAAGCCCTACATCTCTAAATATACCTATAATGTTTGTTCGACCTAGAACTCCAACCAACGCCACAGTCTTTAATGTCACCCCTGGTTTTAATTTGAACATCACTAAGTTATACACGGTAATAGTTGGTTTTATCAAATAGCTGTTCTAAATACCGTAGGATCTGTTGTCTGGAAGTAAACTGGAGCATAAGTACCTGTAAGAAAAAAAATAAGTTTAATAATTTTATACCTTTACGAATATTGCACAATAAAAATCAATAAAAATATCACCTCAAAAATAACGGCCATCATATCTTTCATTCATATTCCTAATGCAATATTAACCTAATTGTAGAAACGGACTATGTCGCAATTCCCAAACTAAAATTTACTATCGTAATACGCCTCATTCATCACCATTTAAATTGTACACCGTTCATAAGCCCGCTCTCGACTAGGAGCTTCGACACCACAGAGCTTATAGAGTTCTCAGCGGTCGCTGCTAGATGCGGTTTGGTCAAAACTTTGCTTATAAACCAAATATGTCCGGTAGAAATGGATGACCCGTTATAATTCTGAATATGATATTGGCTATGACAGCCAGTACTCAGCGCTGTTTAAAGATTTTGTTTTATATAAAAAAGTAATCTTTTTATAAGCCGAAAACAGACAAAAAGATCGGTAATGGGCGAAATTGATACCGACACAGTCCGGTGACAAAAAACAAGCAATTTTTATGGAGAAATGTAAAAAAGAAATTTAAAAGAGTGTCCAAGGAGTTCCTTGCACGTTCTATAGAGATCAACGCTTCGTACAATTTAGCTTCACTTTTTTTTGACTGACTGACATTTTGACCTGTGTAAGTAAGTAAAAATTTGTTTGCATAGATTGTACGTACGGTAACCTTTAGAAGTGCTTGGGTACCTTAACGCCTATTTTCCCTTGCACGTTAAAGTTCAAGTTTACGAAAATTAAACTAGATGGCGTTGGTTTCTTCACAGCTAAGTAGCGACCAAAGGCAATCTCACAAAGTATAAACTTGACTTTTAGTTCAACAAATAATAGACACTTGCGTCATCATTGTCGTCAACAACTGATTGTAGTTCATAATTTCATCATTCAAACTAGAGTTATGTTGACCTAGTGGTTTAGCATGTGCAGATAGATGCGTAAATCAATGAGCCGTGAGTTCAAATCTCACGTAGTACTCACACTTTTTGTAAGTTATGAATGACAAACTAAAGAAATCGGTAGGAATATTATATCAAAGTTATCAAGTGGATATTTATTTGTAATATAATATTCAAATGGGTAGTTACTCAACAAGACGAAAAAATGCTGGTAAACAGGCTCATCAAACAAAAAAGCACTATTAAAAAAATAATATGTTTATTTCTTACAATTTCTTATTCAAATTTAACAATCACCGTTTATTAATCACCGAATAAGATTATAATATTATATATAATTTCTTATTGAGGCCATAGCTTAAGTATTCGTTTCCAATATTGGAAAGAGGATTGAAGCTTATGTAACCTTAACAAAAACAAACAAAAGACCAGATAATTTTATCACAAAGATCAAAAGGATTAAATGTAGGCAAAAACTATAAAATTGCACAACAACATATCAAGTGTTCATAACTTTTTTAATGTATTAATTACGGATATTAAGTTAAACACACATAACAAGGTCTCCAGTTAATACAGAGAATAAGTACTGAGTGGATAATATTAAATCAGTATTATAATTATTTATTATCTTGTAGTCACAAACAAAACCGTCCGTGTTCACTAGACTTAAAAGTTTTTTCATGAGTAAACATGATATTACTTTAATCAAAGTTTATGTGATCCAAAGCAAACTGCAATCTTGCCCTTTTATGGTTTTCTGTAAGCAAGCCTCCGACGGACAGTGCCAACACTTGTGTCAAATAAACTAGCATAGTGGTTCATCGACAGATGTCCGTTTTCTTCGTATACTCCCTTGTCATGGTTTGACACTGCAATATGTTTATTAGCTATAGTCTGCCAGCTCTTTGATGGTGTTTTAAAGAACCCTCTTCTTCAAATCGTCATATCCATAGAACAACTGTTTTTCTCTGCAACAATAAAACATAAATATATAATACCCAATAATGATTATTATATAGGAGTTTTTTGTTATATAAAAGAGTTAAAAAAACTACTTACATTTACACTGGTCTCTCTGGCTACTTCTGACAAGTTTTTACCTTGATTATGCTTAGCAATTATTGGAGCTCTTTTTATTAAATCTATATAACAATGCATATTTACTCATTTTGGTAAAATAAGTAGACAATACACCTGGTTAAAAAAAAAAAATTAACGAAAGGCGCTGGAACGAGATAATCGAAATTAACTTGGCAAACAACCAATTGAGCTTAGTCATATTTTTTTGGTCTAAGTATTATTTATACTCCATACTACCTACTAGTTATTATTTATAAATCCTTATTCAACCTACCCTCTCAAGTTTGAAAACTAACACATAGATAATCAAATATTTATAAATTGATATTCAATTTTAATATCTTCATCTCTTTAAAATAAATTATAAATTATTTCAATATTTAAAGAAACAAAAAGAAAGTACTAAAAAAATAAGCATTAATTAAGCACAGCGACGCCATCTATTAATAGTATAATGTAATGTTATCAATAGCAACATTTCAATCTGGTTTTACGCTAGATGGCGTCATTTCTCGCTTCACACGATTTTATTTCTGTACTAACCATGCACTTTTGCTTCTTTAGTGTACATGAGATAAGTTGGTCTTATTGTACTTCATTCTATACGTGCAGCCTGTGGGTCGATTATACCCAAAAGTCTTACAGTGCCCTCCGAGTCCAATTTAATAATGCGTTGGGCTGCGGCGATTCTGTAGTGCATCAGGGATGTTTGCTGAACATCGCGTCGACTGCTTTTACACTACGATGCGTAAGAGATGCGCATCCCTAGTGCGTAGAGTGCGGGGAAGCGCCAACAGCATCCTATATTTTCTTTGTGTGAAGTGCCTGTAAATGGTCTATTTGTAATAAGCGTTTCTGGTTTCTGATTTCATCATCTAAATGCATAATATCAAATGCCACAGCTGCAGCTGCTATCTATGATCTGCTTGACCGCATTCTTTCGTTTACGGTTCTGGAACTACGTCACTCGGTCATATTTTATTATGTTTTATTAGTATCATTTGATTGCTCTTGTGAATCTCTTTCTAACCGTATAAGATCTCTATACTTAGTTTTGCTTTTGTATTCATATAGGCCGACTTTATCTATTTTTAACTATATATTTTTTTTACTATTACATCAATATGTTCACTATAACTATTTGATTTGCACTAATAATAATATATGTAACCGGAAAATTTTGGCAAGAGCTCACAATTGAACTTTTCCGAGTCTAAATTGCTTCGTTTCCCATTTCACCTTGCGCAATGCAAATTATCACTTAATGTACTGTTAAAATTTAAGTAAATTAGAAACCTTCAAAAGCTGCTGGAAAGGGAACCTGTCAAGTAAGAGAAAAAGACTGCACACACTGACATGTGACGTTAACTCGCCGCCATTAATAACTTCAGTCTCCCTAGTCAAGTTACGACCGTTTCATTTCGATTTTCTTGTGTCGAACGCCTCGAGTAGGCCACGCCTCCAATTCCTTTGTTCTGACGTCATCTCAACGCTCAGTCACGTGGTCAGAACAAGGGCAGCTGTTTTCATAATAGGCTTTAGCTATGGTTACACCCACAAAGTGAATCGACGATAAAAATGCATGGCGTACAAGACCGGTCGATATGGCAACACTCAGATTAGACCTTCGTCCAGCGGTGGACATCTTTTTAATGACATGTTGCTGATAATGGCTATGGCATCTCTGGTCCCAGCATTCTAAGCTCTGTATTCCAATCTAATTGTTTACGAGTCCCGTTAATAAATGGCGTGTAAACGCACATAAAAATTCAACACTACGCTAAAAGTGCCACGTGGTTATTGTCTGAGAGATTTATGTTGTTTACAACACTAGTTTTTGTTATAGAGCACTTATTGAGAGGTTTACGTGTGTAGGTAAAAATGTAAGGAGGAAGAAAAAATGGTATTGGAGACTTGGTTTGTTCAGAAAAGCGTATTGTATATTGGTATTAGGAAGGCCCCCCACAAGGTGTACCGATGGCCTGGTGAGAGTCGCGCGAATGCGATGGATGAGAGACGCATAGGACCTTTCGTTATGGTGACAGCTGGGGGAGGCCTATGTCCAGCAGTTGACATCTCTCGGTTGAAATGATGATGATATAGAAGTGGAACTCAGTGGGAAATACCTTCCCTCAATGATTGAACTGAAATGTTTACTAAATATTGCGTTACTATTAGACGATGTTGATTATAATTTGCAAAATAACTAACTCTACTTTTTGTTATAGAGCATTTATTGAGAGGTTTACGTGTGAAGGTAAAAATGTGATGTATTCAGATAGATGAGTTTTGTATTTAGGAGGAGTAAGAAACACTGGTTTTGAAGACATACGGGGTTACCATGACGTTCAAAGTAAGATTTTTTTATTCTTATTTCGGTGTGGGTAAGAGACAGAGCTATACAGGATGCCTAGCACCATCTCTTACCCACACTGGAAATAAGAATGAAACAATCTTACTTTAAACGTCATGGTATAGGTCCTGGTTAGTTTTCTTCTATGCCGTTACATGAGGATAGCTTTCAAATCTTTAGGTGACATCTACTTTGTCGATAAGTATTGCCATTTGAAAGAGTTGGTTTATTAGTGAAAATTTATCCATAAAAGACATTATTACTTGGTTGAAAAATGGAACTCAGTGAGAGATACCGTCCCTCTATAAATGAACTGAAATGTTGGTTAAATATTCTGTTAATATTAGACGATTTTGTAAAATAGCTAGAATTTGTTTTAAGGACCTAAGGACCGATTTAAATAACGACTGCTAGGCAATAGATAGACGGAAAACAATTGAATTTATTAGCTACCTACAAATGCCGTTTATTGCTGTTAGCAAAAATTTAGTTCCAATTGTTTTTTTTTTTATAAATAATCTGTTTTACGTTATTACATACACATTATTTTGTACGTATATTGTGCTAACTTCTACCAGCGTTTTAGCCCGCGTGATAGTAGAAAATTGTCTTAAGGGAACATACACCCGGGATAAAAAATATCCTATGTGCTTTTTCCAAACATGGTCTAATCGTGTACAGAGTCAAATTCAAATTTATTTTTTTAGGGTTCCGTACCTCAAAGGAAAAACGGAACCCTTATAGGATCACTTTGTTGTCCGTCTGTCTTTCTGTCAAGAACCTTTATCTTGGGAACGCGTGCATGTATCGAGTTGAAATTAAAACCATATATTATACTTAGGTCTGTGGTTCCGTAAAGCTATAAAAAAATCAAACTTCTGAGTTAACAAAAAAAAAGATACGGCCGTTAATATCGCAAAAAACGTGTATTTCGACACTCTCAAGGGAATCAAAATTCATAGGGTACTTTCCGTTAACCTGGAATCCTGAAATTTGGCATAAAGCAAGATCTCATAGAACAAGTACAAGAAAAAAACTGAAAACATTAAATTTGTAATTAAGTCACAAAAAAACCTGTTTTTCAATTCGAAAAAATCTTCGTAACTCAATTCAGGAATTGAACATTTTTCATAGGTAAGTTTATACGGAACCCTCAGTGCGCGAGTCCGACTCGCACTTGCCCTATTTTTTTTTCATATAGGTCTGCACTAATAAAACGTCAGAAGGTAGTGCACGGTTCCAATTGGTCGTTTCCTATGGAGAGTTTCATCGCAATTCGTTCAGCCGTTCGAGCGTGAAGGAGTAACAAACATACAAACAAAACCAACTATCGGCTTTATAATATTAGTGTGATTAGAACGGTCATCGATGTAAATAACATTACCTACTTAAAAAAAAGAATTCAGACAAAAACTGTCACCCAATATCAGTAGTAAGTTGCAAACGAAAAGACCGTACAGCACGTTTATCGCCTAAAAGATTGCCCAACAAGCATTTCACCGCAAATGGGCACGTAAACCAGCCGTAATGGCGAGTCGTATTTAAGACTCGGTGAAATTAAATTTTTCGTCTAGCCCACTGCCAGCCGTCAGCATGACCCAAATCTGCTTGATAAAATTTTCATGATTTGCCCGAACAGTGAATTTCGGAAAATATGATTGCACCTATAGATCTTAGAGAAATGAAGATTTGGTGATGGATTAAGGCAGCCATACACGTTAGGGTGTAATTGACAGGATTGCCTGCACAGTTATACCTGTCAGGTAAGCTTGTGTGGAAACCTGCACAGTTTATTTATTTATTTCAGGTACTCTCTGCACTTACAGTCGAAACCAACACGTGCAGAGAGTCATTATTATATCACAATACAATATTTAGAAAAAAAAAAACATAAAATAACACAATTAATAAAAATTATCATCATTATCATTTACATTATAATATTTGCAATATAACATTGATGAATCAACCGCCAAAACATTATATGCACCTCTCCAAAAACAATTGCACACTAGAGTGGAACAAGTTCACATCCGGATGCTGAGCAGTCAGTGTGTTGAGCTATGACACCGCCTGATTTGTTGCCGCATACTGTGCAGTATGAGTCCGACAGTTGTGCAACATGCACGCTTCGGTTTACCTGTACAACTCAACAGTACAGGCAAACCGGTCAGGTATACCTTATCGTGTATGCCTTAAGATTTGAAGAAGGATTGTATGTGTATGGTATTTTTTAATGATAAACTAGAGCTATTGACTATATAGGTACCTACATAAAAACGGGTCAAGTGCGCACGAAGGGTTTCGTACCATCTATACATCATTACCATTAGACACTATAATACTATAACTTTTTTTTTAGTTTTTAATAATATATTTATATAATTTGCGGCAACAGAAATACATCATCTGTGAAAATTTCGACTACTTAACTATCACGTTTCATGAGATTACAACCTGGTGACAGACAGACGGACAGTAGACCCTTTAGCGCTTTTTACACCACCCGATATTCAGACAGTCTTAGTCTATGTTTATCTATTTATCTGATTGTTCTGTTTCATTCCTTTACACGACATTGACGTAAGTTGTTCTATTTCTTGAGTGACGCTACATAAACTAAAACTGTCTGAATATTGAGTGGTGTAATTGGCCCTTTAGTAATAGGGTCCCGTTTTTACTCTTTGGGGGCGGAATCTAAATAAAAATTAATTGGAAAATGTCTTGCTAAGCGCAAAACTCAAGAATGACTGGATCAATTTGAATTAAATTTTATTGATATTATTTATTTAAGTCTCAGGAAGGTTCTTATTAATGCGAAAAGTTGTAAGGAAAATTGTGAAAAAAACATTTTTCTATCACATTTGTTCCTGGCAATATTAAGGTTAGCTGTCAATCCTTACTTTCATCATCATCATTTCACCTAATAGACTTCCACTGTAGGATAAGTCGAGTCTCCTAAAGTGTCGCCATATTGACTGGTCCTGTGCGTCTCGCATCCATCGAATTCCCGCGACCCTCACTAGGTCATCGGTCCACCTTGTGGGAGGCCTTCCAACGCTGCGTCATCCGTTACGCGGTCGCCACACCTGTCGGCTGCATCGACCATCTATTCCACAAGCAATGTTACTTAAGTTACAAACTGTTAATTAAGTTTGGCGATCTTTGCTAGAGCATGGATAAAAAAAAAACAATTAAGGTAGTCTAGAGACTAATTTAATTTTTCCGTAAATTTGACACTTTTTCTTTTTAGCGCCGCAGCGTTTGACAGAATGACGTATGTCGAGTCAACTAGTGAATAATAAGGCGACGCACAATTAAAAAACTAACAACTCGTGAGAACACAATTAATGTTAAGAGCATCCAAACCTGAGTTACATTTTCATTATTTTTCATACAAACTCTCCTACGTGATTATGACTACTTTGTCAATATTATCTAGATTTCTATTGAAGTATAAAAAAAAAAAAAACAGTAAAGACCTCTAAAATATGCTATTTTGCGTGAACTTTGGCTCTTTATAATTTACTCATAAATTAAAAAGGCCTGAAAAAATATCTATAGAAACTTTGTACATGTAATCAAGATTCTGAATAATGAATATTTTTTCCAAAAACCTTTAAGATTATTCAAAAATACACGTATTTCCTGGAACAAGTTTTTGAGAAATATTCAAGTAAATGACGGAATTACCGAATGCCAATGGAGTTTTCGCGTTGCCTATTCATTAAACATTGCGTAGAATGAAACACCAAGCTTTTAATCCATACTCACGTTGACGATAGACGAGTGGGGAGAAGGGCTCTCTTAAGTGAACTGCTTAAAAAATATGTCTGTAAGAAGGCCCTCAAATCATAATGTCAGACTTCGAATGACCATGTGTCGAAACCTCTTTTTATAAAAAAAAGTCATAGCGAAAAAGATATTAAAACAAATCCTGAGAATTCCGATACATTTTTAACGACATGTCCCAATTATAACCGTTTCTTTTACGTTCCCGAAAAGACATGTTCCCAAAAAGATTACATCATACCCCGGCTTATATCTCTTAATTTGCTTTTCATTAGATATGTACAATCGAGTGTTTTAGGAATTCTTAAAAATAGATCTAACAATAATTCTTCTACATAAATAAATAATGTTTGCTCGTTCTTGAGCATTTCAGGAGCATGAAGCATTTTATAAGCAAGCGTAGACAATTACTTTCAGTGGATTTTATGTAGCGTTGTAGATAAGCGTTTGAAGTGCTTGTCAGGATTTCCGTATCTTGTTTTTGTTTTCATCATTTGTGTTCATGCTCATCCTTTTAGTGTGTTTTATTTAATTGACGTACAGTTGGGAATTTCGCCTTTATTGCGTTTTTTAAGATTTTTTTTGTATTATGATTTCATCCATTATCTCCACGGAAACCGAATAGTGGTGCCCGTATAGTGTTTATTTGGTAAAACCTTAAAAAAAAAACAATGAACGACTTTACTAAAAAACACTAAAAGCATCAAAATAACTTTAATTTCGGAAGTTGGTGTTTCTCGGTATTGAATTAAAGTTATTTTGATCCTTTTAGTGTTTTTCTTTAGTAAAGTGGGTTTGTTTTTTTTGTAAAAAGTTTTTTATTCCACAGTTTTTAGTTGCGAACCACTTATAACCAGAGTGCCTTTCTCATGACAATTCCAATTAACCCAAAAGGTTACATTGGTTTATTATGAAGTTTCTGTGTTTAGCTTCCACCTTTTGGCTCCATCATCAGATCAGTTCCATAGTACCCCAAAAGAAAGTAGTGCCAAAGTGCATCTCATGACAATTTTAATAAGCCCGAACACGCCTAGCATACATTGATTAATTACAGAGTTGCGGTGCCTATTTTCCGGCTCCATCATTATCATCATCAGATCACTTCGATGATACCATTTTAACAACATAACTATTCAGAACCATTTATTTATTTGCATTGTCATAGTCGTTTAACTATCTTTATTGTGATATCTATGTGAGTATGAAGTTCCGTTGGCCATTTCTGGTCTTCTTCATCAGTACCACTTCATAAAATGTTACTTTTTGACTGTAAATGCTTAAGTCCTCAATGAAATTGTTAGGTGCATAAAAAAGGAGAAGATTATTAAGAAACCAAGTCCATCAATAAATAAGATGTTTACAAAAACAAATCACTAATGAAGTTCAGACACAAAACAGCACCAATTTACAATACAATATCCAACAGAAATCATTTTGCGAACAATTATAACAGCTACTGAACTGTACACGAAAAAATCCCACCAAAAACACCCAGTTACAATTTTAATCGAGCTTATTTAACAATTTGAGTACCAAGCTATCTACATCATACGTTTATGAAAATAGCTACATTCACCCAATGTATTTCAATGCTGAATTCAGCATGATTCCCCTCTTTACTCTGCTATTTTACAACATAATTCTGCATTACATTCGCGTCCAAATTGTTATACAGATCTACCGTACAATTTACTACGGGGCATAAAATTACCTGTTACTTTACTACCCTTTGAAATTGAGCTTTATTTCTCTGTTTTAAGATTGGGATTTGAAATGCTATTAAGTTGCAAGTTTATGTGAACATTTCAGTATGTGAGAGCTTTGCTTTGCTTTTCTTTTTAGTTTTATGAATGAAATGATCGTTTTTAAATGCTTTGTCTGTTTATTTGAGTGAAGTGCATTTGTTTTATATTTAGTTATAGTTCAATAAACTTTTGAGGGGCTACAAAAATATTCATTCATTTTCTTTCTCTTTCATTGATTGATGGTTTGCTGGAGAATATAATTACAAGTGGCTTACAATTAGAGGTTACAGAGAGGATTGCTCTTTTTTAACAGTTTATTTTTGCACACAGTTATTTTCTTTGTTTTTCATTGCAGTAGGTACTTATCTGAAGCCATAGACGAAAGATCGTATTTGTGTCGTAATTGTAAGTTTATTATACCTATAGTTATTTATAATTTGCTAGACTCCCACCCAACTTCAATTTTTCTTTTGTCATCGAGGGTTAGTGTCAGACTTTTACTGACTAAAAACCCAAGTAGTAGTTCTGTTTCCATCACCCATGGCCCCAGTAGGCTTCGACCCTGCTATGCCCCTACGGTTTTGCTGAAATCTTTTTGAGGCGCGTATGGAACAATACGTGCCGTCGACAACTTGGGCTCGGTCCGGATGGTTACCGGACGGTCAGACGGCAAGCTACCTATTGCTCGCTGTCCGCAAGCCAGCGCCTACGGTGGCTGGAAATTGGAATAGCTTCAAATAGGTATTCGAAATCTTTGAAATCTCGGTTTTTTTTTTACCTTCTCTAATAAAGTTCAAATGTTCAATATACATTTGTACTTTCCTCATTGGACACTTTGCTCTTGTCTATGGGTGAAAACTGCATTAAACTCAGTTCAGTCGTTTTTGAGTCTAGCGCAAATAGACAGATAGACGCGTTGGGGGATTTTCTTTTATAATATAACTAGCTGACCCGGCAAATGTTGTTCTGCCAAATAAATTATCAAAAATTATAGTGAGGGTGAGAATAGGAAGATAAAAAATAGCGTACGATCTATTCTGTGACCTACTAAATCCAAAAACAAAAAAAAAAATCGGTGTAGCCGTTTCGAAGGAGTTCGATAATAAACACTGTGACACGAGATTTTTATATAATAGATACGCAAGAATGTAATATAATTTATCATTTATTTATGCCTCTTCCCTTTCTGTTGTGGTTTAACAAGAATCTGATAATACAAGCAAAATTGTTAAGGCATAACGTAATAAAATTTCCCGGAAAATCATAATTTTCAACACATACTTATATAATCAACTAACAACTTCTCTATCCATTCAGTCACTTCAGAATATTAATATTATACTAAAATACAGTTAGCAGTACTTTTGATTGACGCTCAGAAAACATCAAAGACGGGGCTATGACTTGAAATATTACGCGCGTCAGTTCACACGAAATGATACACGAGGTAATTAAATTATCTGAATAGTAGGGTTATAATTATTATTTAATTAGATAATAAATCAACCTTCAAAAGTGACAGTGTGAGTTAGACACTTTTGGTGCCTACCTACTTACCTTATCAACATTTATATACATAGATCTAGATGAGAATTTATCCAAGAAATGTTTGTAGGTACCTTAACCTAGATAAAATCTAAAGATGGGTCAAGATTATTTACTCTAGTCTTGAAGACAACTAACTTATAATCGTACGGGAAGACCGCAAAAGGCAAATGTTCCAGTTCTTCAATGTACGTGGTATAAACGACGAGGCGCGAAAGCACTCTAGGGTGTGTCAGACTTTTACTGACTTAAACCCACTTGTGTCCAGTTGCTCTTTACTTTCTAGAACTACGGTAAATCTTTCAAAAATTCCCGTGGCCTCAGACGGTTTTGCTGTTATCTCTTTGAGGCGCACGTGGCACGTGGAACACTACGAGCCGTCGATAATTCGGGTCCGGTCCTTACTGGATAGCCGGACACAAGCCCGAGGACTATTAGATATACGAGAGTATTTAGTTATTTTTGTATTTATGTGTGTTTGTTTTTTATTTCATCACACATACAGCTGAACTTATCTCAATGAGACTTTTACGATTGTGTTGTAAAAACTATGAAATTTTAATGACTCTGAGACGAGATCCTATAAAAACTGTGTTAAAAAAAACTTTAATATGTCTAGCTTCAGCTGTTTTGTACGTGGGAAATCATCAAATGACGCTTCCCGCTCTAGATAGAGCAGAGAGAGTGTAAGAAATTTACTAAATAAAAACTTGCACCTGTGTACCTCCATTTACCTTAAGCTGTGTTGGGCCGGGGTCCGAAACGTCGCAACCACAGCCTTAGACAATTCAAAATATTTTTATTTCACACAAGCTTACATAAATAATATAAAAATGACCTGTAATCCACTACTTACAATTTTAGAAAACTTATTAAGTTATGAAAAATATACAAATCTTCTGTTCTTCTTCTCAATCTATTTACATAAACTCGTTCCTTCATTTGTTTCTTCTATTATGGTTTGTCATCGGTCATCGCTATGCATAGCGGTCGCCTCTTCGGCGTAAGCCTCCCCTAAATCGCTCCACGCTTTCCTATCGCGCGCTTTCTGCATCCAATTTGATCCACAACGTTGGGTAAATATATCACGCCATCTCTTTCTTTGTCTCTCTTGCTTTTTTTTTCCGTCTAATAGGCCTTAGGTCTAAGTGGGCACTTATAAAACGTCAAAAGCTAGTGCACGGTTCCAAATTGGTCGTTTCCTATGGAGAAGAACCGACAAGAAACTCCACGGTTACTCTTTTAAAAAATGTGGTTGATGCTACAATATGTCCATATTACAGTATTAATAAATATTATGTAAGAACAGTGTAGACCAGTCAATATTGTACCCGAAAGCACAATAAAAATAATCATTATAAAAGAAGTAAGTTGTCGTAATAGGAATCGCGTAGCATTAATATTAATAATACTGCTAAGTATTCCAACACCTTCAAAAGCGAATCCGTGGGCACATTCATAGCTTTATATATTTCCATTGCTTGGACTCAGGTCTTCTCCTTAGGAGAGAGATGGGGTCATAATCCATCAGACAAACCCAGTGCGAATTGATTGATGTCACATGCCTTTTAATTTTTGGTTCTAAAACATATTGGTTTCCTCACGATGTTTTTTTTCACCATTTTGTAAGGTGATGATATTGGGCATGCCACAATTGTGGCGCTAAGTCTCATCTTTGAGAAGTGGCTGGAAACTTCACGGCGTCCTTACCTTCCGCATGACGCAGGTCCTCACCGGACATGGTAGTTCGGGAGGTTCCTGCACCGGATTCGTGCGTGTCCTCGTGAGCCCGCGATCGGTGGCAGCGATCTCTCGCGCCGAGCCTTGGTACACGCCATAGTCCTGAGCGAAGAGGAGTGAGTAGTGGTCGCCTTCTTCTGCAAAGCAGTAATGCGCGAGGGAATGACCCTCACGCCCGACTGAAGGAGATGTCAGCAAAACGTAGGGGCCCAGCAGGGTCGAAGTCTATAGTGGGGTCATGGGTTGAGCGAAAGAGAACCACGGGGCCCTGGAACGAAGACAAAGAAGGAACAGGAGTGGGTTTTAGTCAGTAAAAGTCTGACACGCCCTCCCACTCTGCCCAAGGGCGGCAGATTTCTTTAGATGATTTCCGACATAGATTTACACAAAATAAAACGCTAGGCTTTTTTTTAGATTTGAAATCATCTTCGACTTCTCGCACTCTAAGGCAGAGCGCGAGGCATCAGAATTTCACTGACTAAACTCACACCTAGGTATGTTCCTTCAGGTGCCCTTGGGTTTAAACTAGCGATCTTGACTTGACCTGTAAATCGGGGCCGTCACCACTGGGCCAACATTGCTGACATTTGTCATATCCAGTTTGACATAAATACCGATGACGTCGTATTTTCTTATGAAATTCTGCAACTGCTGGCACCAGTTCCAAATGTTTACCTTCCCATCACATCAAGGTTTTTATTCTTATCTCATTCATCAAATCACTAAACGTTTTTTAAGAGGACTACAGAAGCTATTCGCGAGTTTTATAAAGGCTTGTCCAGACCTAGCGAATGCGCCGCTTGGCATGTTGCTCGCGTGCAGTTACAGCCTAAGTTTGATGCGCCGCTCTAGTGCAGCTCCGGCAAGGCTCGAGTGAGGCGCTCATGCAGCGCGCGCGCAGCTTGTGCGCACGTAGCTTCTTTCGCGTTTGAACTACGAGTATATATATATATGTGTACCACGGGTAGCACACACACACCACCTGCGCCGCTCGAGGTCTGGACACACCTTAATGCGTTAAAGCATTATGATCCATTGCAGTAAAAAGAATCTGAAAAATATATATTTTTCTTCAGAATAAATACTAGATAGATATGTGTTCAAAACATAATACAGCTAATTTAGTACAACAGCAAAAAAAAAACACGAAGATGCCTCTTAAAATTACTGTTATCGATTAAAAACTGATTTAATATACATGCTGATTGTTTGTCAGATTATTTTACCATTAACATTTTACAGTTACAGTGTTCTAATTTTGAAATCAAATCTGTAGATTTTTATTAAATCGCTAAAATGCTTCATGTCTTTTCGCATCTCTTTCTTTTGTATGTAGTCCAAGAGTGACCGCGCTTTAGGTTGTGTAGTCCTCTTAATAGAAAATTCTATGTAAATGAAAGTGATGAATATCTCCGTCGGATTTAGACAGTTTTATAAATTGGAGCTGTTAAAGTGTGGCCGTCATATTGTTGAGATTACAGAAGATTTCAAGAGAAATTTAAAAAAATAATTTATTTCGAGCTGGTCTTTACTAGTGTGACTTATAGAGGTACTTAGGTATTTTTAAACGGTTTTATTTAACTTGACCTGTTTATTTAAATCTTAAACTGATCATAATATTTTCCGTTAGTGAAAGGTCTGAGTGGTTTTATAGGGTACAAGCAGCTGCCAGCAGTTTTACCCGCGTGAAAATAGAAAATTATCCTAAGGGAACATACCCCAGAGATAAAAAGCATCCTCTTATATGCTATTCTACTAACTATGCGCTAAATTATCGAAAGTGAAAAAATAATAAACATACACACACGCACCATCACATTCGCAAACCTTTTCGTGACTGTATGTGCATTTGTTACTTCTTCATCGAAGTTTCAAATTCGAATTTTTGCACACAGGTAGGCTAAACGGGCGCACACGCGGGCACCCGTCGCATGACTATGCGCGTGTGTCGTGTGCGGCGGTCCCCGTAGCGTAAACCGGATTATTACCTGCGTAGTGGCTAGTTTAATTTTAACGGTGTGCATGTAGTCGTATCGATGGAGAACTGTAATCTTTTATTACGTAGCAAAACGGGCGCAGGGCGCGACTGCCAGCGACGGGTGCCCGCGCAGCGAGCCACGACGGCGCACTTTTGTGTGGGACCGCGGGGGCCAGTGCGTAACACAGTGTCGCCCCTAAGACATGCGATATTTTTTTTGTCTCGGGAATGTGTTCCCTTAGAACATTTTTCTATTGTCATGTAAACGAAGCCGCTGATAACAGCTAGTATAATTTAACTAAACACAGTGACATTGCCGGTTCACAAGCAAATATTTCAGAAAACAAAACAGCAGACGTACGATGATGCTGCACGGCATTGCACTTTTCATAAAAATCTGGAGCCAATACAAATTCCACGTTGTAAAAAATAACGAGACTAACAAGTCTGTACAAGTCATAAGCTAAACCGACTCGGATACTGACTCGATCTTGCTCACTATCTCACCTGATGGTAAATGATGACCGATGATATGGTCGACGATTAATGACTTTTGTCTAGAAGTAACCTATTTACTCTTGCCTTAAGAAACCCCTAGGTTGTAGCTATCAGGAAAACCACAACCTAGGGGAGTATATGTCAGACTTTAACTAACTAAAACTACACCTGGTCTATGTTCCTTAGCTTCGCCAGGGAAACTGTGGCCCTGGAACGTAAAGGGCCACAGAAGGAACATAGGTGTGACTTTAGTCAGTAAAAGTCTGATTTCCGCTATGCCCTAGAGCAAACGAATTCATTAGACAATATCCCACCCAAAAAAAGTGACCCCCCGCATGAAGTAACATGTTCTGAAACTGAGATCAAAACGGGACATTCATTTTGTATACCATGTACACATTTTTCCAGGCGAATCAACTAGCACCACGCAAAGACATTCTCAAGAAAATATTAGTAGGTACTTTCATAAAAAAAAAACTTTTTATAAAAAAATACAACCGACAAAAAAGTGAAATGGAAAAACTTTATATAAAACTTAAATGTTTCATTTCGGAACTCTGTGTAAAACCAGTTACTGTTTTTCCATTTTCTAAAAATGACTGGTTTTATATTGAAGGTAGCTGCATTTTTTTAAAGAGTTGTAATTTTCTTTTTGTTTATTTATTTACACAGCAAAACCAAAACAGTGTACTGTACGAGTTCTATATAGTAAGATACTATCTAAAAACCATTTACAGCTCGAGTAGGTACATCACATGACAGTTCAAATGGGCCCAAACATAGTTAGAATACATTGTTTTATGATAGAGGAACTCTAAAATGTCTTCTTATTATATAAAGTGTGAGGAATGTCAAGAAAGATAAGGAGTGAATGACGAAAAGCGTGATGGTTGAACTGACAAGACCGGCGTGACACAAGAGCTGGCTTTTCTTCGGCCAGATATTGACCAGTGCCATACAACGTGGCAATGCCACCAGTTTTTTGGGTACACTTCCAGCTGACAGCCAGCTATGTGAAGGAAGTTTTTGGCGTCATATTTTAAAATACATAATTCGGCTATACTAGAGATCAATTCCAAATATTTAACTGGATCTACCCCTCGACCACGGGTAGTATGAAAGCGAAGCCCGGGGCCTCGGAATGAAGGCAAAGAGGGAACAGGAGTGGGTTTTTAGTCAGTAAAAGTCTGACACTATCTCTCGCTCCACCCAAGAGCGAGATTTGTCATTAGATGATTTTCCAACATTAAAAAAAAACCCTCGTACGCTGATTGTACTATACATACGGTTTTACAACTTTAATGACCTTGAACAACTCTTAATTGTCATATTGTACACACCAGTGTATGAAATTTATTCAGGCAAAAATTTTGGTCTCTATATTTTCGTTTTTCCTGAAAAAAACCTGAAAATTTTTTTTTTATTTAAGTAAAAACGCGCAATCACGTAATAATAATACCCCGTAAATATAATTAGTGTTAGGGGAGATACATAGAATTTTATAGTTGATTGTATTTAGAAAGTAACCTCATAGACATAACCTAAGCGGTAGCCGGTAGGTACCGCTTATGTTTTGAACCAAACCGCTTATGTTTCGTTAGAGCGGTCTGTTCGTATAGCTGGACATAAATAAACGGTAGTAGATCATTACAGGCATTCTTCCAGAAGCGCTGTTATTTATAGCATGGCAGGTCGATGCGGAATAAAAACCGTGTCGTTTTCAACTGGTTTGGTAATGTCTATGCGGCTAGAGTTTAGGTTTTTCCCAGTATTGGCTATTGCGTCAATAAAGCATAGATGTTATTTTTAGTAGTCAATTGCACAAAAAAAAAACTAATCAACTAAATTGACTTTAATAAAGTTTTCTTATTTATTGATTAAGATCTTCAACATTACAGACACTGGAATATTACAAATACTTAGGTACTTTATTACAAAACTATTATAGTGCTGCAATACTTATAGACGATCACCACATTGAATTTCCTATATTTGAAAACAAATAAAATGTGTAACCATGAGATTATTAACTTGCAACCGACTTTAATAATAGGGGTTAAAGTATGAAATTGCCGTATTTTAAAACGGGTTGCTGGAATTATAAGTTCAAATAAACTTTATATTAAAGGTACGCTATTCTTTTTCCGAAATTAGGTATTTATTGGTTTTTTTGTGTTTTGTACTTTCTATAATATATATTTGCTCACCTCAAATAAATAACCAATGAATTAGTAGTGCGATGACAAGTCACAAAACATATTTTTAAACTATTTGTATGAAATGTTAACCAGTACGTACATCATCCTCATCACCGTTGGACATAGGCCTGCCCCAAGTGTCAACATAATGACCGGTCCTGTGTGTCTCGCATTCATCGGATTCCCGCGACCCTCGCAAGTCATCGGTCCACCTTGTGGGAGGCCTTCCAATGCTACGTTTTCCAGTACGTGGTTGCCACTCTAGAACCTTTCGGCCTCATCGACCATCTATTCTGCGAGCAATGTGCCATATTCACTGCCACTTAAGTTTGATGTTTATTCGGGCTGTGTACACGTACAGTCACGAGCAATAAGATCAATATACATTGTCGCATTTTCTATCTATCTCAACTCCTACCATTCAGGACAGTAGTGTAAGACAATTTGTTTTTAATTACCTAACCATCAAACAAGTAGGTTATTTAGAACAAATTGTCGTACACTTATTTCTTGAATGGCAGAAGTTAAGACAGATAGAAAATGTGTCAATTTATATATACCTTATTGTTTGTGACTGTACTAGGTCACTAAAAATATCTTGAACCAGAACTAAACTAAAAACAAACAAAGATATTTGTAGGTAGTTAATTATTGTTCATGCTAACAGTTTGGTCGAATTTGTAACTTTCCTAATTGATATATCGCTGCTTTTAACTTTGATTAATGTAAACTAGAGTTTTGTAAGTTTCACGAGTTTCACGACTTGGTTGCTATACAGAAGTTCCGTGACTTTGTTTAGTTTTGATTTATTGTTTCATTTTTGGTTTTCTTTGTAAGTATCGTCGAGTATTTTATTATTATTTATTATATTTTGAAAACCTTGCCTTATACTTCTTTTTTTTTTCGGTGGGAAAATCATCCAGTGACATCCCCCGCAATTGGGCGGAGCAAGAGATAGTGTCCGACTTTTACTGACTAAAAACCTACTCCTGTTCCTTCGTTGCCTAGAAATTACTTCTATTATTGTGGGGTTTCTCTTTGGGTGGGAAAATTATCTAATGACATCCCCCGCTCTTGGGCGGAGCGCGAAATAGTGTCAGACTTTTACTGGCTAAAAACCCACTCCTGTTCCTTCTTTGCTATTTTTCCAGGGCCCCGGGGATCAAATTTATATTTGCAATATTTGGCTGCAAATATACCAAGTCTGCCTTTTCGTGAATATTCGGTACGGTAATCGATCGCATATAACTACAATTAAATTCTCAGCAAAATTTTACCGAAATTGCCACTATTTCAATGATTCTACGTATTGGCCAGATATGTGTCTACAAATATTGTTTTTGTATGTAAGTAAAAAAAATCCTTTTACATCACAATATTTACAAGGAATCAATATTTCACTAAAAAACTTTAAAAGTTCATTTTAATTTCGTTTGAAAATTCAAATTAATGAATAATAAACAAAATAAAATCATTATTAACTTTGTGGAAATCATATTTCCACAAAGTTAATACCAAAATGTACGTAGATTTGTATCCTATCCTTTCCTATCCTCTAGATTTGTAGGTATTCATAATATAATGTGTACAAATGGATGGATAACAATACCCACATACATTGTCTTCCCCACACTTAAATGTCAATGAACAAACACTTTTAGTCTATTGCTTTTCTATTTCATTGTCATAAAAATGACAAGGACACGTTATTTATAAAACGGTAAAATGTAAAGTATTTATCAATAAGGGTTACGATGAATCAGCTTACGTACGCGCTTAGGTACTAGTTGACACTTCGCGTGATCCAAGGGCTGGCTTTTACCTTGGCCAGAGATTAAAGCTAGAACTACACTGCGCACATGTTTGCCATACACACCGATCTGGCCGCGTCGGTCTCCATGCATTTTATATGGAAACTAGACTTGTAGAGCTACACTTGATCCACGCCACGCGACGTCGTTCTTCGTACAAATCGGGCGTGTTACATGTGTGCGCCAGTCTAATGTAGTTGCAGCTTAAGCATTGACATACAACGTGGCATTGCCGCTAGTGTTTTGGGCACACTTCCAGTCGACAGCGACGTGGAGGAATTTTTAGATGAAATATTTTAAAACATTTAGTTAGGACTTTTTTGTTTCTAGTTTAATATAGTCCACTAGGTTTTTTAATAATGTTCTATGAAAATTAATTATATTTCAATACTAGCTACCCGACCCAACTTCGCCCACTTGTTACACACAAATTCTCGGCTTTTTGCTACTTTAATATATATGTTTTTATTATATACTTACACCTTCCTCATGAATCACTCTGTCCATTGTTAAAACTGTATGAAAAGACCTTTCAGTTGTTTTTGTGATTATCGCGAGCACAGAGGCAGACAGACAAGCCGTAGTAGCGAACTTTGTTTTATAATATGCCCGTAAGTTTTTTCTTAAAGAGCAGTGGTGGCCGAGTGGTAACGGCCCCGACTTACGACTTACGAGAGTTGCGGTTTCAAACCCAATCAGGCGCATTACTTTGTGTAACTTATTTCATCACCACTGCTCTCAAAACGGTGAAGGAAAACATCGTGAGGAAACCGGCATGTCCTAAAACCAAAAATTCGAAGACAACAAGATGACATCCACCAACCCGCAGTGGGCCCGCGTGGTGGATTACGGCCCATCCCCTCTCCTACAGAGGAGGCCTGAGTCCCAACAGTGGGAACATTATAAGGGCGACTATGCTATGCTATAAGTTTTTTTTTAAGATGGGAAATAATTCATCAAGAAACTTCTCACAATCTAGGGCGAAGCGTGAGGGCGTCAGACATTTACTGACTAAAACCTATGCTCCTTCTTTTGGGTAATATTTTAAATACAGGTTGGCGCTCTTTCATAAGTAAAACGTATTCAATAATATGAAGGACTTTCATTTCCTTGGGTCAACTCTCGCATTTTAATTACGAATATATCATTTACCAACGATTGTTTTAATGAAACTATAGGAAGAGTAAAAAAACGATGGCAAAATTGTGTAAAAAGATACTAAGGCTATACAATTATTATTTTTTTTAGGTGGTTAATCTTGCAGTGACTTCTCGCGTTCTAGGGTGGAGCGAGAGATCGTGTCAGACTTTATTTGACTAAAACCACACCTGCGTCCTTCAGTTGTGTTTGCGTTTTAGGACCACGAGTTTTCTTTTCAGAATTCCCGTGGCGCTAGCAGGCATCGTTCCTACTCCGTCTCTACGGTTTGCTGACATCTCTTTGAGGAGCGCGTAGAATACTACGCGTTGGCGACGACTTGGGCTCGGTCAGGACGGTTACCGAACGGCCGATCGGCAAGCTACCGATTACTCGTCAGCCGCAAGCCCGCGCCTACCTGTCTGTTTTAGCGCTAAATGCTCCGATGCGATTTTCACTGATCGGGCAGATCACTAGTTTTAGTATAAGGCCGGGACTCTACCAAAGCGGAGACAAGACGAGCGGAGAAGGGATGTTTTTTAAACAACCAATAGAATTGTGTTATTGACACATCTCCTCTCCGCTCAGCTTCAGTGGAGATCGCTGTGCGGAGATGTGTTATATTTGTATGGCGCGATGGCAGCGGAGTTGTGAGCTGTACGCGGACGACGCGTAATGGAGACGAGAGATGTGAGCGACATCGTCTACGTTTCGTGTCAGAATGCGTACTGAGCACTCAACGCCTCGCACCCGAGCTGAAAAACATCTCTTCTCGCTCAGCAATCAGCACACCGCACACATCTCCGCTTTCGTGGAGTCCCGGCCTAAAGTTGGTTATTCAGTTTTTTCAAAACTATTCGACACAAGGCAGCTTGAATAAAAGCCAAATTCCTCTACACACTTCAACGGATAATCACAACAAATCTTTTCAATATCCAATCTGTGTATTCAGTTTTACGTGAATCTGTTTTTCAAAAATCACTTACAATCTTACGTTTTCAATCAAGCTATACTAATAACATCAAACAGTCTGATACGGCTGGGAAACCAGTGTTGAAATAAAGTGTAAAAATAAACACAGCTCATCCTTGTAGGTGTGTTGTGTTGTGAATACGTACATCATTGTATTGTGTGTGTTCATCACTTATTGTTATACATACATTCAATTACTTATAATTGAATGTATGTATAACAATAAGTGCAGTGCTCTCAGTTTTGTATGGGAGATTGTTAAAAGCTAAAAGTGGGAATTGATGAATGAAAACTTGCTACAGTATAGTGTAACGCTTTTACTTTTAATGTACAAAAAGGGCAGCTTGTACTGGTTTGTTAACCATTTTGTGGCGTGCGGCATATATGGATACGAAATTGATTTTTTTTAAAAGAAAGAAAAGAGACTAAGATTTTTCGAGATTTGGTCTTAACTTTGTAAGGCTACTAATTACATTTATTGATACGTAACAAACAAAAATTGCCATTTGAGAAAATCATTGATTCGGGAATTGAACTATTTACATAATAGGTAAGTTTGTACGGAACCATCAGAGCGCGAGTTCGACTTGCACTTGCCCAGTTTTTTAATAATGGGCCCACTATTTTTTGCTATTCAAATAACAATTTGTTTTAAAAGTTATTTCGCATTTGGGTATCAAAGAAGTGGGATTAATTGAAAATTCGAATGGCAATATTACACCATTTCATGTTGAAGGAACCAAATGAGATAGAATTTAATTTAAATTGAAATACAATTTAATAAATTAACTCTCTCAGCAAATTAATTGCCCTGAAATGTAGCATTTTCAATTAAAAATCTTAACATTGATATGAATACGAATTCATGTAGCTCTCGTTGCGAATACAAAATGAAATGGTGTATTTCCACAATTTGCGTAATAAATTAATTGCTTGCTGGAAATATATCTAGATAAACTGTTGTTTCTGATGCAAATCAAAAAGCAGCTGAAAGGACACAGGAAAATTTAAGTCAGCTAAAGTTTGATAATCCCTCACGCTCCAACCAGAGTGGTACAAGTTATGTGAGGATTTCCCACCCTAAAAAAAAATGTTTGTACACCACATTACATTTCTCTGATTTGGTTATTCTCGGATTCACATCGGAATCACTATATTATGTATGTAGGTTAACTGTTTTAACTAAAAGAATAAGTAATCAAAAAAAAATATTTTTATTATTTTATAATTAAAATTATTTAGGTTGTCTACCTACAGTAAAAAGTATTCTATTATCCGTCTGTACGTCAAAAAGAAATACCTACATGTTTCATTGCTCAAACCTTTTGCTATCCAGAAATATTTCTTCTTCAATTCTACACTATATTTGTTCGGTTTGTCCGCTCAATATACTTGCACCCTAACACAGAACACAAATATGAAATGGTCGCGGTCGGAAGCATTCGGTTACCGATCGTCGTTTGTTCAACGAAACTTGTTCAGCCCAGTTTTCCTCGGTCGTACTATTGCAAAGAAAATTACTGTTGTAAAATAATATCGAAGGAAATTGTTTCTATGAGGTATTGTGTTGTTTTGTTACAGAAATAAAGTTGCAGCAGACAGGTGTGTCGTGAAATTGTGTCTACAATTCGATAAAAGGTTTTTAAGATTTTTTTTTGTGCTAAAGCCTCAGAATTGGAGAAAACGTTAATACAAGGCAAACCCTCACACAACCTAATTAAAAAAATAAGTTAGATACATAATTTAAACACTGAAATTTTTCTAAAATAAGTGCATCCTCCCGGCCCCAAATAGGAGCACTGGTGGCTCAGTGGTAACGGCCACCAGTCGCGGGGTTCAAACCCAGCCTGGCGCTTTATTTTGTATACCTAATTTATTCAGTACCAATAGTCGCATGCAGGCATGTTCTAGAATTAAAAATTTAAAGACATGTGACATCCACCAAAACGCACTGGGCCCGCGTGGGCCATCCACCACACCACGACCCATTCCCTCTCCTAGAGAGGTTGTCTGCGTGTCCCAGCAGTGAGAATTTTACAAGCACCGGAAAATACAGCGTTGCAAGGCCTCCCACAAGGTGGACCGACGACCTGGCGAAAGTCGTGGGAGTGCGATGGATGCAGGACGCTCAGGATTGGTCGTTGTGGCGATGCTTGGGGGAGGCCTATGTCCAACAGTGGACGTCTTTCGGCTGAAATGATAATGATGATGATGACCCTAATTGTAAGCAATTAAAATACCTAATAAACAATTTAAATACCTAATATGGAAATCGATGCATGCATTGGTAGCGAATCCGTATTAGTATCTACACACGCACACACACAACATGCTAGTGACGTTAACGAACGTTACAAAATTTATCAAGAATTTATTAAAATAGGTAACTTTTCATTTTAAAATAATTCTTGAATATTTTAGGATAAATATAAGAGTTTAAATTTTATCTATAAGTACATCTCCTTACACATTTTGATACACTAGGCATTTACCATGTCTAATAACCGTAAATATTTCGTTTCTGAAAGTATCTAATGTCAATCTGTTCTACAGTTGAACTGCAGCCGAATGCGACCGGAACCACACGAAGCCCAGTTTGTCTTTGGTTCAAAAATAATAGCTTCAGAATTCAGACTCTGATTGTCTGAATTCTGCCGGCTATTAATTAAGAATTATTCCGGCTTGTAATTTTCCCACTGCAGTGGCAAAATTCTACTGCATAATAATAAATCGTAACACATAGGTCGAATCAGCATTAACACGAGCCCCCTTAGCCAAGTTACAAATGTTTCGTTTCGATTCTCTTTTCGTCGATCGAATCGAGTAGGCCATGCCTCCGATTCCTTTATTCTGACGTCATCTCAACGCTCAGTCACGTGGTCAGAACAAAGGAACAAGAGGCGTGGCCGACTCGAGGCGATCAACGAAAAGAGAATCGAAACGAAACGGTTGTAATTAGGCTGGGAGGGGAGAGTCGATTTTAGACCGAAACTGAATCGAAAGAGTTATCGTGGCCCTGTAACGCCAAGGGCAAGTCATAGAACACAATTGGGGTTTAGTTACTAAAGTCTGACACTCCTTTTCATTGACAGAGAGGAGGAAAGAGCAGGAGGAGTTATTTGATGGTTTCCCAAAAAGTTATCTCACAATGTTACCGTCTAATGTATCTTTATACATCACTGGCTAATGTGGAACATTAGCCAGTGATGTATAAAGATACAAATTAAAAACATTTCACTAAGAACTAGCGCGCACTGGTGACTTTTGTCAGGGTGACAATAAATTTTTTGTCATTTTTTACCCAATTGTCACATGTTTAAGTGTGCGCACAACATGTTGGTTTTATAAGCACGGTGACGTTTAGCTCTTAGACATAGCGCGCACTGGTGACTTTTGTCAGGGTGACATCAATTTTTTTGTAATTTCTTACCTAACTGTTACATGTTTAATTGCGCGCACCACATGTTGGGTTCATAAGCACGGTGACAGTAAACAAAAAGTCACCAGTGCACGCTAGCTGTTAGTATGAGTCTACATTGACACTTATGGAACGTCAAAAACTATTTTAAATGTCTTTTTTGACTTGTTGTTTCTTCAGAGTAGACTCGGTGAAAAAAACACACGATTGTTGTTTTAGAAAATATTGGATTTTGGATTTGAATGTATGATTTGACATTCAACGTTTCCAAATTACGGTTAACGAAAACCGATTTACAGAAATTCTCAACTTTAATCTACAACATGACGCCTATATTCCCTAAGGGATTACACAAAGAGAGGGAGAAATTAGGGAATCCCAACTTTAATCAATGCTAATAAAATCATACACTTTGAAAACATAATATTCGAAGTACCTTAATTTTCCACTAAAACTGACACAATACACGTAATCTCTAATAAAATAAAACTAGTAACACACTTCCAACAATATTAAAATAAAGCTACGAACACACTAACCACACTTGTTGCAAATGAAGTATTAAAATATTCTGCGCCTAGTCTCGCAAATGGGTTACCTGCCGATAAGTGGTTGCGCGGTAATGGCCGCCTGAAGCACGGTAGGAACATGAATAAACTGATGTAAAAGGGTAGGAGATTTACGCCTGGGTTTTGGTATAGAGCGAGAAATATTGGCGGTGTTTATTATTACTTTGTGTTGGTACTAATTTATGTATAATAGTAGGCAATAGGCACAGATTTCGGGTTTCAGGTAATGGCTTTACCTAAAGTACCTACTTATTGGAAGGGATGTAAGTAAGTAGATTGGTTAAGAGAAATATTTTGGCAACTAGTTATATAGTTCAAATACCTTTGGGTCAACTCATGAAATCAAACACCGGTTGTTAGAAATCAATTATCGATTTGTCAAAAATTAAACGCAACAACGATATTTTAAAATTCATTGAAGCAATGACAGCAGCAAAACCTAATGCACACAATATTAATACTTCGCACTAATGAGGAAAAGTGTGGCGGTTAGGCCTCACCACAGTTTATTGTATTTATTATATCAGGGTAGTCAGAATGTTGAGATGTGTGGTGCGTCGAAAATCGATAAGGTGTGGATGAATGAGTATATTAGAAGAAGTTTGAAAGTGTCGCCAGTGACTAAAAACTTGAAAGGAAATCGTTTGTCTTGTGAAGAGGAGAAATCAACCGCATGTTAGTAAAAGAGTTATGAGTATACATGTGAATGGATGGAAAGGTAGAAGGAGGCCAAAGAAAAGATAGATGAAATGAAAGAGGTGATATTAAAGAAAAGGGAGTTAGTGATAGCGTGACGAGCGAGAGGACAGAATAGAAGAAAAAAATATGTTGCACCGACCCCAAATAAGACGGTATAAGAGCAGGAAGATGATGACGGCTCCCTCCAATGCACTTGAACAAAACTCTGCGAACTATTTCTTACATAACTTGTTATCATTAAGCTTATAAAGTACTAACTAGTTGAATTTGTTGATTAAAAAATGTCTGTATATACGTGAGAATTTTTTATAGCAGTTTCTCAGTTCCAAAACGACCACACTTTCAGCTGTGGCGTGTATTCCACCTGAGTAGCAACGGAAAAGTTTAGCCACAAGCATCAAAATGGGTTTAATCGCATAAATTCGTGACATTTTTTATTCCTGACACCAAGTCTAACATACTTCTAGAATTCCTCCGCGCGAATCCCTCACTTTTACGACATTTATACGACTTTCGAATGGCCGAAAAGGGGTTCCAGATTTGTCAAATAGATTTTATCTTCGTCCAATATCTGGTTTGACTTAATACAGTTGAAAAGTTTTTGGAGAAAAAGAATTTGTAGTCGGATAAAGGACAATCTTTGAACAATCTGAAAGGAGCCCGTCTCTCAATAAATTAGGCAAATACTGTTGAACTCACATTTTTTCACATCAAAAATTTTAAGTATAACAAACATTTTTAGAATTATGTCAAACAAAAAATAAAACCCACACACATTAAAACATATGCTACTATAGAATATCAACTAAAACCAAATTATCTTAATGCACTAGTTAATATACTCAATAATTATGCTTTAATTCATAAAGCCAATGAAAACAAAACGGTTTTAATAATATCAGTCGTCTAAACAACTATAGAGCTAATAGAAACAAACATTACAAAGCTTGTAGACAGATAACTGACAGTTTTAAAAATTTACTCGAGCCACTGCCAAAATTATGGACCTAGATAGATATCTAACAGAGATCTAACTTCATTTTAACACGCTGTGATAAGTACACTGAAACACGGCTGTCTAAGCTCGGTGTTCTTTTACATACACATGATTGGCATAGCGAAACATCATTCGTATACCGAGGTGTAACCGTGCCGATCACCGATTACAATAATCCCCTTACGGCGGAATTCACTAATAAAACTAATCGTGGTTTAACATTTGGCTTGCATAATCGCGTTTACCCGCTGTCACTAGTGTCACTTGTCTGTATTTTTCTTTTGTTGTATTTTTATAAGTGACACTAATAACAGCGGCTAAACGCGATTATGTGAGCCAAACGTTAAAACGCGATTAGTTTTATTGGTGAATTCCACCCTTAGTGTAACGTTAACATTCACTATCAGTTTTGGGCCATATACCGGAGAAAAGATCAAGTAGGAGAAGGTAACACAATATTTCATGCCGTTACACCTGCTCGAACTTTATCCAGCGCAAGTTCGGTCGTAACAAGCCAAGCTATCCACTACTATTGCAGCTCCGCGTGTTTCTGCTACCTGGTTCTGCGCCAGAATAAGCGTATCATCGGCGTAATATTCCACGCCGATACCGCTAGGAAAGTCACCATGCAATACGTTGTCTAAACCTATGTCCCACAAAGGCGGCCCCAGTACCGATCCCTGTGGGACATCGCTCGACAACTCTCGCTGGTTCCACACCCCCGGGTGGCCGGGGTTGATGACGGTTCTGCCCGTCTAATAGGCCTCGACAAAACGACGGATTCGTTGATACCGGAGGCCGTCTTAAAATACACAATGCTATAGTTGATTCGTGAGATCACTCAATCAGGTATCCTATTTCACTGCAAATATGGGTAGGTATAAAATACATTACAGATTATTTTCTCATGCCCAAGCAACGTGCACAAACCGCTAATGAAATTTCAATTAGCTGTCTGTGATGTGTTTTTCATTGTTATGCTCTTGGTATGTTGGTACATAAATATTGTGTAGCAGTAGGAAAAGAAATAATTAGTAACAACGATTAATAGTGTGTCGGTAAATTGGCAACACAGAGCAAGATTCTAAATTTAATATAGTGCTGTTTGTGTTTTCAAGCTCCAAAATATCCAAAAATACATGAATCATAGGTGTATACCGTAACTAACGTAAAAAGTAACATTGGATAAGGTGGGACTGGTGAAGCAGACCAGGAATGGCCCATGGAACTTCACACTCACATAGATATCACAATGAAGATAGTTAAGCCACTATGACAATACAAATAAATAAATGGTTCTGAATAGTATTGTTGAAAATGTTATTGAAGTTATGTGATTATGATGAACTCCGTAATTAATCAATGTATCCTAGCCGTGTTAGGGCTTATTAGAATAGTCATGAGATGCACTTTGGCTATAAGGTTTTATCAAACTGATCTGATGATGGAGCCGGAAGGTGGAAGGTAGATACAGGAACTTCTTGATAAAACAATGTATACTAGCAGTGTTTGGATTAGTTGGAATTGTCATGTGAAATAAGTACTCTGACTATAAGTGTATCACAAGTAAAAAGTGTGAAATATTTTTTTTTACAAAAATCCATACCTCAAAAGGAAAAAACGGAACCCTTAATGGACCACTTTGTTGTTCGTCTGTCTGTCTGTCTGTCTGTCAAGACCTTTGATCTCGGGAACGCGTGGAGGGTATCGAGTTGAAATTAAAACCATAATTATACTAAAAGTGGAATAGTGTTAAAGTTTTTTTTTTTTAAGTTCTTTTTTTAAGTAAGAATTCATCCAATCGAGAGGGTATATCAGACTTTTACTACGTGTGTTTTTTTCAGTTACTCTTTCATCATTTCCTCTCTAGTAGGCATTGACTCTAGTGGGCCCCGTCCTTTTTGCTGAAATCTGTTTGAGGCGCGCCTAAAACACAAAGCGACTCGAGCTTGCTCCTTACCGGATAGCCGGACCGTGAGCTAACAATTGCTCGGAAGCCCGCGCTTACAGTGACAAAAAAAACATTAAATCTATTCCACTTTTAACTTCGCTATCAGGAGCAGACGCTCTAATGACTACAGTAAAGATAGCAGCCATTTGCTCCGTATTTACGTGTTTATCTTTCTTTAATAGCTTTATAAATGTTTAGCTCCATTATATAAGCAAAAATCTTTCTAATTTCATGTTCTTTTTGATGCAAAGAAAATTCTGAAAGACTGAACTTGTCATCTCATTATTTCTTTTGCTCTTTGTCCAAGTGATGTCTTGGTTTTCGGAAAGTTTGCAAATTTAACATAAATAACTTTACCCACGGATTTTGGAAGCTGGTTGTCCAATCTTATGTGAATTTGTATTTGACTAGTGATCCACTACAGCTTTTTATATGCGTGAGTTATATATATTTATACACACAAACGTTTCTCATTTAATGTTCTTTAAAAAACCTGATTAAAATCTTTTACTAGGTTTAGGAAGAGTTAGCAGATATATAATGAATATACAGACAGACGCGGTAAGCGACTTTATTTCATACTAGCTTCTGCCAGCGGCTTCGCCCGGGTAAAAGTAGAAAATATATATCTATGCTACTTAGTAATATTATAGTATTGTACCAGTGAAAGAATTTTTAAAACCGGTCCAGTAGTTTTTGAGTTTATTTATTACAAACAAAAATGCAAATATTTCCTCTTATGCAAATATTAGCATAGCATAGTCGGCCTTATAATGTTCCCACTGTTGGGACTCGGGCCTCCTCTCTAGGAGAGGGAATGGGCCGTAATCCACCACGCGGGCCCAGTGCGGGTTGGTGGATGTCACATGTCTTCGAATTATTGGTACTAGGACATGCCGGTTTCTCACGATGTTTTGAGAGCAGTGGTGATGAAATAAATTACACAAAGTAATGCGCCTGGCTGGGTTTGAACCCGCAATCTACACACTCGTAAGTCGGGGCTGTTATCACTCAGCCACCACTGGTCTCCTCCTTACTCCTTTCCTCTTTATATTATTAAGTAATTACTTTCTGTTAATACAAAACATTGGCGTTGCTTCATATGACTGTACAGAATATTTTATTGGAGTTTTACTGTGAAAAATAATTACGCATCACTCTTAGCACCAACCATACCCTCAGTACGCTCGTTAAGAATGAATGTATGAGAGAAAATGTGACGAGTGGGTCAATTAGTAGCCCCAGCCTTGCATGGTGAACTTTAAAGCCTCCTTGTGCCCTTTAGCACTAATTGTGACCCAGCTTTACTAACGAAAAATTTTAATTACCTTCAATTTTACGCTGGTTTTTAGTACTTTTAACATTTTAGTTCACTTAGTTGACTAAATATTAATTAGACTTAGTTATAATGAAAGAAGTGATGTGTGGAAATTAAACTGAATAAAGTCATGTGTGAAAAATTACTGGGGCCAAGGGTTTGCTTCTGAAAGGAAAACTCGGCCCTGGCATGAAAGGCAACGAAGAAACAGGAGTGGGCTTTTAGTCAATAAAAGTCTGACACACCCTCTCGCTCCACCCAAACGCGGAGGATGTTATTGGATGATTATCCCACCGAAAAAACAATGTGTGGAAAAATACAAACATAGTTATAATTTTTTTTCGTCGACAGGCATTGTGTATGAATTAGTTGTCTGTCTACTGCAACATAGATATTTTTGTTTTTAGAATTGGCTATATTTTGCATAATGACGACAGTCTTTTCTTCACAAAATATCATATACATTACTGTGATTCATTTTGATTGGCTGATCATCTTTAAAGTCAAAATTACCGCTGCAATAATAACTCATTTTCGAACGAGGTCTAATTAACGAGTCGTTTTGTCGTTTTGTTTTTTTTATTATTACGAATAGGATCGCGCTTGACCACTATATCACTTGATGGTAAGTAAGCACGCTTGCCTAGAAGTAACCTATTCACTGTAGTTAAAGAAATGCAGTCTACGTATACAGGGTAACTTCGTCTATTTACACAATTATTAAAAGACAAACAACTAAATAGTAAAATAAAATCAACTGTTTCCTATATTTTGATGAGAAATAATAAAATAATAATAATATAATATAATATTCCACAACTATCACACAACGCCGCCCAGTCTCAAGCTAACGGACGGCGAGTAATGGGTGGCTCGCCGTCCGACCGTACGGTAACCGTCCGGACCGAGCCTAAGTTGTCGCGCCTCAGGGAGATGTCAGCAAATCATAGGGGCCCAGCATAGTCGAAGCCTACTGAGGCCACGGGTAGTGTGAAAGCGAAGCCCAGGGCCCCGGGATGAAGGCAAAGAAGGAACAGGCAGGAGTGGGTTTTTAGTCAGTAAAAGTCAGACAATATCTCTATCTGATTTTTGCCCATCGTAAAAGTTATTCTTATTCATGAATACATTCAGGCACCCTCTGCAAGGTTTTTAATGGATAAATAGTCAGTGTTCTTATAAATAAAGCATGAATGTGAAAAATATAGGTTTACCTGGTTTACGATCTTAAGGTTTCCGATATCTCAACTATTTTCTTTCCACCTCATACCCTCAAAGCCAGACCAAAATCCAGTTTCGTGTAGTGTCAAGTTGCCGATACCCAGAGATTTACGAGCTTCGTATAGCAGAGCATAGAACATTAACCATAGAGCAAGGAGGCGCTTTGGTGGTGACTGCTAGAGATGGTATCTAGGCTATACAGTATAATAAAGCGCAAGATATTTTTTGTTGGTTTAATCCTGCTAAAAAAGGCTGTAAAGGATATCCGCAGGAGAACCAAGGTTACCGACTTAGCACGAAGAGTCGCCAAACTTAAGTGGCAATGGGCAGGGCACATTGCTCGCAGAACGTATGGCCGTTGGGGCCGAAAGGTTCTGGAAGAGCGACCACGTACCGGAAGACGTAGCGTGTGAAGGCCTCCTACAAGGTGGACCGATGACTTGTTAACGGTTGCGGGGCTCCGATGGGTGCGAGACGCACGGGACCGTTCATTGTTTTGCGACACTTGGGGGAGGCCTATGTCCAGCAGTGGACGTCTTTCGGCTGAAATGATGATGATGAATCCTGCTTATCTCTGGTACTGGAATAGCTAGGTTCATGACAAATAGTATAAGCTATATAACATCACGATGAAATCCACAGAAGTAGAGCTGTTACCAAGCACGCAGGAGACAGCTAGTAGTCAATATAAACAACAAAATCAATGAGCATCTTCAGTTACTCATGAAGACTTGCAGCCTTTAAATATATTTTTTTCGTTTTGGGTGGGAAATCATCACATAAGTTCTCTTCCTCTAGGTGGAGGAGAGGGAATGACAGTCTAGATTTCTACTAAAAACCACCACGGTCCCTTCAGCTGCCCTTTGTGTCCCAGAGCTGCGGTAAATCTTTTAAACAATCCTGCTGCCTTGGGTTGAACGTTCCCTAACATGCTTTCGATGTTGTAATAACTAAAACAATCATCATCATCATCATTTCAGCTTATTTTAGCTATTTTTGATTTCTACTGTTGGACGTTGACCTCCACCATCGCCAAACGAAAGGCACTGCATATCCCTGCGGCCTTTATCAGGTCATCGGTCTACCTTGTGGGCGGCCTTCCAATGCTGCGTCTTCCGGCACGCGGTCGCCTCTCTAGAACCTTTCGGCTCTATCGACCTGATCTGTTCTGCGAGCAACGTGCCCTGCCTACTGCCACTTAAGTTTGGCAATTCTTCGGGCTATGTCGTCTGATATAATATAAGCAATATATTTCTTCTTTTTGTTCTATATACTAATAGAAGAAACTATTTCATTTTTTGTCCTCGCGGTTATTTCATACTCTGTGGCATTACAAGTAGCTAGAGCTCCTTCCATACTCGATTTCACGATAGGATTTATACGTGACAGAATTCTGCAACAAATCCCGTTAATTAAGTTTTATTTATCACCAATATTGTGATGAGAAAATCAATTAAGTAGAAGCTTAGAAGAGCTTGTTATGTTGCGGGAAACTTGGTAATCTAAACTTTGTATAATGTTGTAAATTAAAATCGTTTGTTTCTGATACGATGGTACGCCATCGTATCAGAAACGTTCCTCAACGAAACGAAAGTTCCGCATCTCATTTGCCAAAAACGGAACCCTTATAGGACTTTGTTGTCCGTATGTCTGTCTGTCCGTCTGTCAAGACCCTTTTTCTCATGAACGTGTAAAGGTACTAAGCTAAGTAGCTGAAATTAATATGAAATACTCAAGTCTGCTATTCTGTGGAGCAGTGAAAACATCAAACTTCTAAATCAAGTTGTTTAAAACCAATAAGTTACTTCTAAGTGACCTAGAATAATAGAATTTGGCAAGAAGCAAGGTCTCACAACAAAAGACAAAAAATAATTCTGAAAACTGAAATTTATAGTTACATCAAAATATATATTTCGTGATTTAGAAATTATCTTCGAGAACTTTTCACGTAGGTAAGTTTGTACGAAACTCTCGACGCACGAGTCCGACTCGCACTTGTTTAGATCACTATCATTGAATCTCACTTTATATCTCAAAACAAAATAACTACCTACTCTATCAATCCCGTATTCACAACCGGGACCAACTTCTTTACATGCTTTCCGAGGTACGAGGGGTCAGCAATGTCCTCGATAAATTAAAAAAAGTACATAGTATAATATAATATTCCACAACTATCACACAACGCCGTCTAGTCCCAAGCTAAGCTGAGCTTGTGTTATAGGTATTAGACAACTGATAAACATACTTATATATTTCTGAATACATACATGTTATAGATAAATCAACACCCAGACACAGAACAAATGATCGTGCTCAGCACACAAACATTTTTTCTGGGTGGGAATCGAACCCACGACGTCCGGCATAGCAATCAGGGTCACTAACCACTAGACCAACAGGCCAGTCAAGAAAAACATACACAACAATTGAAAAATTTACATTGTTACGGAACTAATTTCGAAACCGCAACCTCATGCATGATTCTCAGCAAAAAGTATTGCAAAAAAAATTATAAATCAATTCCAAGATTATTTATAAATCCATTGTAACACTGCCGGAACGTTGATATTCAAGACACACCGGAAATGTTATTGTCTTTATGATTGCAGCTCAAACACAATAGCGATTACACTATGAATAATAAATTTATCCTCCTCAATAAACCATTGGACTAGTTAGAAAAATTGAACTTCAAAAGGAAAGAAACCATTGTTTGTGTTGCATTTTTGATGTGACTTTGTAACCATTTACCCTCTTCGTGTATCAAAGACGAATCGATATTTCGTTCGTATTATAGCTGTATAATCGATAAAATTACGTCTTGACCTTATTACCGTACCTTGACAAAGGTTCTCCTATCAATAGACGCTGTATTGTTATTTCGTTAATCAATATTGTTTATGTTACCGTATAAGTATGTAGCTACTAAGTACCTGTACCTATCTAGATAATAAAACTCAATTTTCTTTCTGTCTCTCGATAAAGTTTGAACACTTAGAGATAAGCTTCTTGTAAACCTCAGTATATCGCAGCGGACACGCCTAGTTTAAAACATAAAATCTTACTACAGTTCAATCCAAAATCAGATAACATTAAGTCAATCTGGAAAAACCGTCCATTATAGTTAAGGAGTCTCTGGACGCTTTTAGCGAGCACATCTTTCTACATCGTTTTCACATCGGTACGTGTGTTTGTCACCTATCTCCTCCTAAACGGTTCGACCAATTTGGGTGAAATGTTGTGTATATATTTGAGTAGGTCTCTGATTGATTGGAGTGGTTCTCAAATTTTTATTCCGATGAAAAGCGAACTTTTGGACAGGACAACGTCTGTCGGGACCGCTAGTTATCAAATGATCATTTATCAAACGATCAATAAAATTCTGGATATAGTATGTTGCTCAAAGCGCACTTGTAAAATAAAAGTTATCAAGTAGCTATCAGCTCAAGACTATGCACGGATTGAAGCTCTTCTCATTACCTTACTATGAATCTGTCACGTGTCAATGTGGCACGAACGTCGAAAAAAAACTAGATCCCACGACACAGGGTATCCTAGTGTGGAGTCTAGGGCTACTTTATTGCACTAAATATTGTTTAGTCTTAAACATATTGTGCCGTTTTTAATTTTTGTGCGTAACGTGTAATATACAGTCTCTTAAAAAATTTATTTAAAAAAAAAAGGTATAATTTCTACATTAACAATCCAAACATAGTTTTTATTACTAACTACGTTTAATTTTATGGATTTGAAAGAGTGTCCTTGGAGTTCCTTACACGTTTATCTCCATAGAAATCTACATTTTAGAACATGCAAATAGCTTCATTTATTTCAGTGCATCTTACTTAATTCATAATGGAGTCTGTCTGATAAAAATGTTATAAATTCGCATTTATAACATATTCAACATCTGGAACTATTTAACATTCTCTAAAGCTGAACAAATTACTGCTAAATGTGGCTTTGTGTGTAAGTGATGTGTACCTTTTTCGGAAAACGGACCTGTGAAAACCACAAAAGGGGATTTGGAGTTGCTCACTCTGTTAGTGGTCAATGTTGAGAGTAACGTTTTGAGGAAATTAAAGAATTTATGAAATATGCCAATTTATATGCTCTTGTTTAGATAATAAATAGAACGATCTTTATGGTTTTTCGACGCTAGGCGGTACTCCTTTAAAACTCTAGTCACTTTTAAACCGAATTGTGTTGTTGGTTTATAAATATTTCAATCTATAATTTTGCCCCATTTTGTGTTTACATTCAAACTTGTTTTTGTGCCTTTGTGTTTATTCCAAATAAAAAGTGTTTTCTTTCTTTCTTTATTTTGTTTATTTTTTCTTTTTTTCCTTACTTATTTTCTTTCAAATCTTATGTTTTAACTTACAATATGGAAGCTTCAATTGATTTTAATTCCAATCTTATCAACTCAATTAGTATTCGAACCCGGGCTTCAACAAGTCAACAAACTTTAGATCCAGGGTAGTTCGTGAACTCAACCGTTGGCATACATAAGGTGAAGATGTCACGGGTCGTTGGGTTAAATTGAACACGTCTACGAGATGACATCTGTGCTATAACAGTAAAATACGGTTTACCTAGACCGTGTTTATGTTAGTTGGACTTAGTAAAATGTGTTGGAGTCAGTATTTGGGTAAGGGTACAACGTAAAATGATCATGTGTAATGAAGATGTGTACGTTTTCTAAAGCTGCGTGTATTTCTTTCGTGGAGGCTTTCTAATGCTGCGTCTTTTGGTATGCTGAAGAACCTATAGGTCGATCATATATTGTTACAGCTTTAACTATTATTTGATTCTTACCTTAATTATTTTGTTATTGAATTTTGGTGTTGATGTTACCTGTAACAAAATGAAAATGGTCATTAATATCTGTCATAAGTAAACGGTTTTTGTACAAAATTTATCGTGACTGGAAATCATGATTAATAATGAGATACGGCATAGAAAATATTCTATAATAACCAATGAAAATGGTTAAAATATGAGGTGGCTAACAATTTTCTAGCCACCGTTTTGATTTGAGGCAAATTATTGCAGTCTTATGATATGTTTTTGTCGAAGAAAATCTAGCAATTTTGTCTAATTATTTATTGTATACCAAAACAAGTTATAAAATTTTTGTGGTAATAATTTTTTTTATCTTTTAAAATAACAATTAATATCATACCTATCATGGTGTAAGCAATGCATACCTATAATAGGCATGCATACCAGATGCTAAATTTTAATATTATTTTTCACAAAAAATCATGTATGTAATGCTGTTGGTCTGCCAATAAATAAATAAATTCATTGATAGTTTAGTGTTCTCTAGTGAAATTATGTTTTGAGCTGTCTTGGTCAATCTTGAATACTGAAAGTAAAGTAAATTTTACTATAGTGGTCAGGATACCTAAATTACCCATAATAAGTATGCAAAAATTGATGAAAATTAGGAGTAACTTAACCTCTTGCCGCATCGGCAATTGCAACCAGTGATTAATCATTGGCGTATCCTGCTTATCGGCTAAGGTTCGAAGAATGCCATTGGAGCTGGTCCTAGATCTGCTTAGTAACGAGGCAGCCTTCTTTCCCATTATAGCATGGAAATCATCAACACAACAACATGCCTGATGCACTGCAGTATCTTGGCAGCCCCAACAACACCCCGAACCCATTATTATATTGGATCCCCAAGGCATCTAGAGCCTTCCGCAAAATAGTTAACCAACAGACCGCCCGTGTAGAATGATTGGCAAAAAGCTGTGAATAAAGTAAAAAATACTATCTTATCTTATACATACTATCTTCTTTTTCGATACAACCACAAACTATAATAATAATAATCCACAACTATCTCACAACGCCTAACTAGACAACTGATAAACATACTTATATATTACTAAATACATACTTATACAGATAAATTACACCCAGACACAGAACAAATGATCATGCTCATCACACAAACATTTATCCTGGGTGGGAATCGAACCCACGACCTCCGGCATAGCAGTCAGGGCTACCAACCACTAGACTAACAGGCCAGTCAACTAATTTGAAACCAATACCTACGTTAGTGTTAAAAAATCTTCACACAAACCGACAACAATGTAATGTCAGTGGATTTTCGATTACAAATTATTTGAACAGCAAAAATCAACGAAGCGTTGGAAATAATATTTAATTGGCACTTTGACATAAGTGGCCTATTCATAAAATCCATTGACCTATTAAATGAGGTCTATTGACAAATAATTCGTAATGGTTGAAGTTATGTGAGGTGTTATTTATACCGTAGAAGGGAATATTTGAATGCTGAAAATCATATTTTGTATGTGATAAAAAATTCGTCATCATCATTTCAGCTGAAAAACACATTAATTATACGTACAGCTAAGGAGTGGAATTCCTTGTCGGTATCTGTGTTTCCTGACAACCCGGGAATCTTTAAGTCAAGAGTGAATAGGTTACTTCTAGGTAAGCGCGCTCCATTGTCGACCGCATCTTCGCTTTCCATCAGGTGAGATAGCGCTCAAGCGTGAACCTATCAAGAATAAAAAATACGCACATAGGACTCCCCCAAGTATCGCCTACAACGACCGGTTTTTTACCAGATCATCAGTCCATTTTGTGGGAAGCCGCGCCGACGATGCATCTTTCGGTAAGCGGTCGCCACTCCAGAATCTTTCGGCCCCAACGGCCATCTATTCGGCGAGCAATGTGACCTGCCCATTTCTACTTAAGTTTGGTGATTTTTCGTAATATGTCGGCAACCTTGGTTCTCCTATGTAATAGTAATCAAAGACCTAAGGAATTTTACGTGTAAAAAAGCCTTAATTAACTGGCTTGCTCTTTTATCGTACGAACAGACAGAGGATATTTTAAAATAACACAGAACTACTCCATTCAAGCAATAAACAACAACAATACAACAATAGTATTTGGCATATATATGTACACACATACACTATACACGTACACTACACACTTAAACTACTCACGTACACTACACACATACACTACTGTGACGACTATGGAGGTCACAGTTATTATTAACTTGCAAACTGGCATGTTATACTTATAAGGTTTATGTTATAAAAAGTTTAGGTTTGATTGAGATAGGAAGACGTCCTACAAATGTCAGGACGTATCTTTTATAAAAAAATGTATATGAAAGTGCTTAATACTATAAAATAAAATAAAACTAAAAGCAAAGCCTTTCATAGTGTCCCCATCCTGACACTACACACAAAAACCTTTATTTTAAGTTACTTTGTATTTATCCTATTTTTACTTTTTATTATTCATTTTGTTGTTTCATTGTTTACAACAACCTCTTTGCTAAACATAAAAAAACCGAATTTCTACATGCCCACCCGATACAATGTTATTATAGATTAAAGTTACCTCAACTCAGGTCCTCAAGATACAGGTTCTACCTAATTTAGGGACCACCATCCATCCAAATATATGTATAATTACTAATTAGTTACAGACAATATAGTTTTAAGGTATTCTTTATTTACTGTAACAATGAACAATAAACATTCTTTCTTGTTCTTAATAAAAAGTAATCAAATGTTTGAAATAATGCATATCACGTGATTATAAACGCCAATCGGTGCGCATTACGTCACGGTGTGTGTAAAAACATCGAGACAACTAGTCAAACTATCAATTGACAGTTTTTTTGATATTTGCTCTGCCTACGTCTTTGACTGACATTTTGACGGTAGTTTGTTTATTTTCACATTGTAAAAAAACGTGTTCTTGATACCTAATCATGATCACGAGCTTCAAGCTTTTAGGTAGGAAATTTAAACAATAAATTAATTTAATTTGTTAACGAATAATTTTCAAAATTTTTTTTTTTGTAATAATTACGTGTTTATACAAAACGAAAAATTCCTTAAAATTCGTCTACATCCCTATTTTAATCAATTACTAGCTTCTGTTAGCGGCTTTGCCCGCGTGAAAGTCGGTTTCTCCATACAAACTTTGGACCCCCGTTACATCCCCATATGGGGTGAATTTTGAAAAATCCTGACATTCTTAGCGAATGTCTACACCCTATAAGGAACATACCTGCCAAATTTTAAGTTAGTGGGTGTTATAGTTTCTGAGATTTCGTGATTAATCAGCGAGTGGTATTTCGCTTTTGTTTACATAGATATCAACATATTTGTGATTAGTTAGATATGATATTTGTTTTACTTGGGATAGGGTAATTTTTTATTAGCTCAAAAAAGTATTTTTTGTTACCTCAAACCACAAACGGATTTTTTTTTTGTAACGAATTGACTTTGACTTCACATAAATGGACACGATCATAATTACTTCTGTCTTTTCTTTTCAAATATCAGTTTCTTCTAACAAAAGTACACTCACAAAACTACGCAGGCGCTCTTTTCAACTGAAATCCTCAAAGAAAAACTTCGAAAAACTTGATACAACTTGGAAAAGAAAAATATTAGTATTTCATTTTCAATATGACCTACGAGTGTGTTTCCAATTGGTATTTTTCTTAACAAGGAGAAGGAAAAAAACAGAATCATATTTAATTTTACAGTAATAGAGATAAAATTTTCTATTCCATTTTTTCTTAGAAAAATATTATTATGCTTTAGTTCTGTTGTCTATCGCATCTTCACGAATTACTCCGTTTAGCTGTGAAGCTCAAGGTTTATTGTGCTTGCAAAAACAGATGAAACCTATTTACGGGTTTTATTGAAAACAGATTCTAAACTTCTCTAAGTTGAGGCGTAAATTGCCTAGACCCTATTTGCTTGTGAACCATTTATTATTTAAGTGATACTCGTAATTTGGTTGGAGCAGTGGCTGAGTCAAATGACCCTATCAATAATAATCATAAAACCATAGTCCAGTTAGTCCAGACACAAACAATATTTGAAGGGTTGCTGATAGCTAGCGTTGCGGAATCATTCGAATTAGTTAACGCAGCTCTGGAACGTAAAGGGTAATTGAAGGAACACAGGTGAGTTATATAGTCAGTAAAAGTCCAGAGTGACTAGCCTGTTGGTCTAGTGGTCAGTGGCCCTGAATGCTATGCCAGAGGTTGTGGGTTCGATTCCCACCCAGGAGAAATGTTTGAGTGATGAGCATGATCATGTTCTGTGGCAGGGTGTAATTTATCTATAATATGTACGTATTTAGAAATATATAAGTATGTTTATCAATTGTCTAGTACTCTTACCACGAGCTATGCTAAGTTTTAGGCTAGATTGCGTTGAGTTGTAAAATATAATAATATAATATAGAGTGAGAGAAGTTATTTCATGATTTCTTACAAAAAAAAAAGACAGGTGATGAGAAAAACCTATGATGGCAATGGATCCCGAGCAAGTGAATAGGTTTTTAGTAGTATACCGCCATAGGTAAAGGTAGGGCACTGGAAAGGGCTATGATTGGAATTTTTTTACGTGATCGTAGAAGGAATGAAGATATCCGTAAAAGAACTAAGATTACCGATATAGCCCGAAGTATCACCAAGCCTAAATTACAGTGGGCAGGACACATTGCTGGCAGAACAGATGGTTGATAGGGCCGAAAGGTTTTGGAGTGAAGATGCGGCATTGGAAGGCCCCCCACAAGGTGGACCAATGAACTGCTGAGAGTCACGGGAATCCGATAAATGGGGGACGCAAAGGACCGTTTGTTGAGGATTCACTAAGGGGAAGGCCTATGTCCATCAATGGACGTCTTTTGGCTAAAATGCAAGCAGTTATTCTGAAGTAGATATAGCACTGCAGGCGCGGACTTGTGGACGGCGAGCAATGGGTAACCGTCCGACGTACGGCCGTACGGCGCGTACTGTTCCACGCGCGCCTCAAAGAGATGTCAGCAACTGTAGGGGCCCAGCAGGGTCGAAGCCTACTGGGGCCAAGGGTCTGATTCTGAAAGGAAGACTCGGTCCTGATACGAAAGGCAAAGAAAGAACAGGAGTGAGTTTTTAGCCATTAATAGTCTGACACTTCCTTCCGCTCCGTCCAAGAAATGGGGGAAGTCATAAGATGATTTTCCCAACGAAAAAAAAAGTAGACATAGCCATTTCTTTCACAAAATAATTTTCTTTATTACAGTTAGGTACTCAGGTAAGCATCTTAAAATAACCCTCAAAACGATCCAGAACTCCTCACAGCCCTGTACCGTGATTCCGGCTAGGTGATTAACTAATACATTAGATTATTAAATTAATTAATTTGAGAGAAATATTCTGGCAAGCATTCATCAAAACACGCTCCTGAAGTAATTAATCAAAAGTAATTTATTGACTCCTACCTGAAAATTAAATACATTTTAGTATTTACTTAATCTGCAATGGGAATACATTCCTGGGTATATTTTGTTCCTAATGCTAGTAGTAATCATATTTATGTATATGGAGGATGGTATACTAAGTAATTACCAGAGACGCACCGCTCTGGGTTTGTCCATTCCTATTTCTTTGTCCAGGCGATCTCCCTTTGGAATGCGCTCCCTCTGAACATCAGGACGGCAACCAGTCAGTTGTCCTTTAAAGTGAAAGCTCGAGAACACTTACGCAAGAAGTTGGTAGATTCATCACACTCTTGATTTGTTGTATTCGTTTTTCTCTCAATGTCATTCTTTATTTGTATGTATGTTTAAATACATACATACAAATACGAGTAAAGAATGTCATATATATTTATTATTTTTCTTACTTTCTATCTGTCCGTATCTATTAAGTTGCACCTGCAATGGTATGTCACTGCACCACCGTACTCGGTCGGCTGACAGAAAATGCCTAAGCCATTAACTCCGCCTTTGTATAATGTTTGATAAGTGCTTAAAGATTTAAAAAAATAAATAAATAAGATCGGAATAGCTAATTTGAAAATGTTGTTAGAGAAATGATGATGTTGATGACTCAATTACTGGGGTCAAATAGGCAGCCGTACCAAGTAAAATACTAAGGAAAAACTGTAGCTGTTTAGACTGTATCGAATACTGACAAATGCTTGCACTGACAGGACAGGTCCGCTCAGAACTGCGTGGTCTTTTCGTCAAAACACCATCTCTGACTTCGATCTGCATGGTTCTCATATGTTTTGACCATTACATGATTGCTGTATGGACTTTAAAAGCGACTTTGACCCGCTGAGTTTGTTTCGGTGTTTCTTCTCAGGGTAGTCAGCTAGAAAACGCCGGCTTCATCTAGTTTTAATTGACAAAAAAAATTGACGTGTAAAAGGGTTTCTTAAAACCTATTTGCAAAATAAATATAATTTATTATTTATCATGTTAACCTCCAATATATTTGAGAACATTTTAGGAAAATTGATTGCCTTATTAAAACTATTTTGGTCTTACTATTAAACAGATATTTCTATACAAAGTTTTTGCTTTGTATAAAGATTGCAAATTATTGGCCAAGGTGTATGAATTGCATTGTCATCGTGATAAGAAGCGATCAGTGATGAAAACCGGTTGCTATGTCGCTTGGAACCTTTTTGCCAACATTATTTTGTTTTGAATGATTATTATTAATCATATTCATGTTACATCAGCGAGATTAATGACTTGCATCTGTCAGTGACTTCACCCACTTGATAATAATTTTCTCCATACAAACTTTAAACTCCCATTTCGTCCCCATAGGGGATGGATTTCGGAAATTCCTTTCTTATTCTTTGTATGACGTCATATAAGGAATCTTCTGTGAACTTTCAGGGGTCTAGATCCAAGGGTTTGAGTTGGACGTTAATGTGTCAGTGAGTGAGCCAGAATTTTAACTTTTATCATGTTTATGTCGAGGCCAGATCTTGAATTGATCACTTCATTATATGGTCAACTAAAACTGGCCAGATCGTTTTTAACGTTAACATTTGATGATATTTCAATCCTCGTTTGGCCATATCGTTGACCTAGGATTTCTATGATAATTAAAGGTCCAAAGAAAGTAGGCCAAACGAGGATTGACATATTATAAAACTTTAACGTTTAAAACAATCTGGCCAGTTTTACTTGGCCATGTCTCGAAGTGATCAGTTTCTAAGATGTGGCCATGAAATATGCGCTGATAAATGATATTAATATTGCAAATTGGTTATAAATAACATACACGTTAGTGAGCTCGTCAATTTAAACTCAATGAGGCCGGTGTTTCTTAGCTGACTATCCTGAGAAGAGATATCGAAACAAACTCTGAGGTAAGTCTCTTTTAAAGTCCAAACTGTAAACATGTCAACTAATAAATATTACAATCGACATAATACTAGTCTCCTAGCTTGCAACATAACTGAGGGATTAAAACATTTGACTTCATAAAAAATATCAGTTATAATACATTATATTTCATCTACGTTTTGCTGGACAGTTCTGTCCCACTCTTGGGTAGTATACCCAAGAATGGGACAAAATAGTCCAGCGAAAACGGGATCGAGATAAGTCTATCCCGCCACGACCACCACTCCTTACACCTTTCATGAGCCCAAAAATGATTGTTTCTTTTATGCATGTTCTGGTAAAATTAGCATAACATAGCATCGCATTATCAGCCTTTTAATGTTCCCGCTGCTGGGACTCTGGCCTCCTCTCTCTAGGAGAGGGAATGGGCCGTAATCCACCACGCACGTGTCTGCGTATGCGTGTGGTAAAATTACAATGATTATTTTATAAATAGAAAGATTATATTATACCTATTGTCGTTAGATTTCTTTTTGTTGTACCTATTCTGTAAGACATGTATCTTAAAATGAAAAAAAATAAATTAGTCCCTCTCCGATTTCACTTCCGTGGTTTCACAGAAGCGAAAGTGGAGAGGCACTAGTTTATAAATATTTCAGATCGATACAACAAAGCATGTCTACGTTTATGTGCCTTTTATGGTAACAAATATACCACAGAGTTTGTCGTAAGCTATGTATTTTAAGACACGGCTAATGCATTACAAATTCATATTCCAATTTCCGTTCTACTTGCCAAGCTTGGTGAAGCTTGTTCTGAAAACACCTCGACATAAGAAGTACCTATAAATATACAGAATAATGGCAAACGAAAGAGTGAATAGATTACTTCTAGGCAAGCGAGTTCCATCGTCGGCCACATCATCGCCCATATCAGGTATATTATGTAATTTAGCTTCCCATTATATAGTTAATTTAGCTTCACTTGTATTTTTTTTTGACTGACCGATATTTTGACAATTCTAAAGTGCCTGTAATTGGTCTATTTGAAATAAAAGTTTCTGATTTCTGATATACTGAAAATCCTTTTAAAAGAAGTACAATAATAGACCTCTTAAAAGATTGAAAAAAAAAATATCGAAAACATAATGTACCTTGTTGCAAAGACATAAACGTACCTACCTAAATAAGTTATTCTTCAATTAACAAACAACACAATTTCTCTGAAAGCGCATTTTCAGTCTGAATCGCGAGTTCGCGATGAATACAAAAATTACTGAACGGATTTTCATGCAGTTTTCACATATAGGCAGAGTGATTTATGAGAAAGGTTTAAATGTATAAGCATAAACATAATCAGCCTTTTAATGTTCCCACTACTGGGACTCAGGCCTCCTCTTTAGGAGAGGGAGTGGGCCGTAATCCACCACGCGGGCCCAGTGCGGGTTGGTGGATGTCACATGTCTTCTAATTTTTGATTCTAGGAAATGCCGGTTTCCTCACGAAGTGACATGAATATTATAGAAAAGAAAAACCTAGAATCGCAAATATTTCTAAAGGTGGGTTTTTTTTATGGTGGGAAATGACTTCTCGTGCTTTGGGTAGAGCGGGAAGGCGTGTCAGACTTTTACTGACTAAAACCACACCTGTATCCTTCAATACCCTTTGCATTCTAAAACTACGGGTTTATCTTTCAGAAATTCTCCGCGATCCTAGCTAGCGAGCACCGGCCCTGCTTAGCCCCTACGGTTTGCTGAGATCTCCCTGAGGAGTCCGTGGATCACACGCGCTGTTGACGACTGGGCTCGGTCGGTTAATTACCGAACGGCCGGACGACGAGCCAAACATTGCTCGACGTCCGCAAGCCCGCATCTACCGTGGCTGTTAGTCGAGGTCAGAATAACGGCGGCTAGGGCGTGAGAAACTTCGTTCCCTCACGCGTGCAGCCTCCTTTTTCGCTAGGATTACGGCTTCGCAGAAGGAGGCGATCGCCTGTCACTTTTCCTCGCTTCGGAACATAGCCCGAACCAGGGCCCCACGTGAAAGGTCGCTGCCACCGATTCTAAAGGTGGGGCTATGCTAGAGGAGGTGAGCACCAGCAGAATATGAGCAAAGCTCAAATTCGCATAGTGTCGCTCGTGCTCGGTCGTCTAGGTGTCTAGAGTCAGTGCACACTACACGAATTTGAACTCGACTCGTGCTTCGTTCGTGCTTAGCTCGTAGCGTAGCCCACTTTTACAGTCGTGCGTGGCCAGGGCTGATCGCTAGTTTACTTATAATTTAAAGCTATTTCTGATAACATGAACGTTAATATTTGATGCTTTACTTCATGGATGAGACACACATACCAACATAGCCTAACCTTGTCCTTTAGTGTTTTTGTCTACGAGTAAGTGTCTACTGAAATAATTTGGCCATCAATCAACCGCTGTTTTACCAGTATCGATTAGGATGGGTTCGTTGTCAAAAAAGTTTTGTAACGTACTGAAGAGTTTGTTTTTTTTTAATCAGAATGGGTGGATATGGATGAAGCATTCTATTTTGATACTCCTTTAAGTTTTTTTTTTTTAGTTTGAGGTAAAATATCTTAAAATAACTTCTCCCGCTCTGGGAGGAAAAAGTGAAGGTCACGTTTTTAATGACTAAAACCCAACTGTGTTCCTGCCTTTTGCATATCTGTTTCTAAAAATCTCGTGGCCCTAGCGAGCATCAATCCTACTGGACCCCTACGGTTTTGCTGACATCTCTTTGAGGCGTACGTGGAGCACTACGCATCGTCGACGACTCGGCCTCGGTCCCTACCAGACGGCCGGAAGGAGAGCTACCCATTACTCGTCATCGGCAAACCCGCGCCTACAGTGACTCTCGGCGTCTGGGGCGTCTCTGTGGCACTGGGGAGCCAAAACGTCCGTTCCTCACGGCTGCGGCTCTCTCCTTCGCTAGTATAATTGCTTCGCAAAAAGTAGGCGTCCGCTTCCCGTTCCCTCTCGCTACAAAGCATGGCTTGACACAAAGTCGGGCGCGAGAGGTCACAGCCGCTGATCGCCTCCACGAGAACATCTGGTGCTCCACCCAAACGGGATACACCTCCACCCCATTCACCACCGTGAAGCCCCAGGCATAAGATAGTGAAAAATAAACAACCACAAAAAATTTAAATACCTTTTTGAACGTGTTCCCGCTTCAGCTAGATAAGCTGGAGGGTCAATGTTTTTTAACCTTTTTACTATGAAAGGACTTTATTTTGTTCAGTCTATTACAAAATAAATAATTACATTCGCCTGTGTAAGTTAGATGTAAGCAAATCCCGAATTGTACCAAGTAAAAAGAGGACATTTTTCGCTAGAATTTCTACAGTAAAAAGCAACCACACAATGGATTAAAAAATCGGCTGCAAACAAGGGTAGTACCCCAGTAAATCAATATTCTTTCTTACAAAGACATTTTGCTACCGAATTGCTTAGGATCCCTGAATTAACTTACAATAAATCTTTCCTTTCAATTGATTTTATCGTATCTTACATCATTGTACTCAATATACCCTGTTTTCTTTCCATTTCGAAGCACAATTGATTCAAACATGTATTTCAGTAATACAGAAGATTCTACAAAGATTTTATTTAAGATAATTAAATATAATTAGACTCTCATAATTAATTCATGGGTGCTTGATTAAAATGAGGATCAAAGTTGTTTCGAAAAGTTATTTTATTACGATGAGGAAAATTTTATAAGTGGCGTTGTGTAGGTGTAATATGTCATAATAATTTTATATAATTAGAGAAATATTCAAACACAACATAATGTTTCATCTTCTATATATATAAAAGGAGAAACTGACTGACTGACATATCAACGCACAGCCGAAACTACTGGGACTAGGAACGTGAAATTTTGCACAAAGTTTCCTTTTATGACTTAGGCGAGGATTTTGCAGTATTCACTCTCTAAGAGGATGAAACAGGGGTCCAAAGTTTGTATAGAGAAACCTAAATTCACGCGGGCGAAGCCGCAGGCAGAAGCTAGTATTTTATAAAGGTACTAGCTGATTTTAATTGCTTCAACACATCCGAGAGAAGTATAATCTTCATACACTTGGATATAAAGTATCTTATTTCTTAATCCAGATTTTAGTCTACTATTTTAATTTTTCATTTCAATTTTTTAATATTTCATTATAATGAAATATTTTTTTTTTCTGAAAGTACTGAAGCTTTTTTTTCTTTACAGTATGGGATGTAGATGAAACGTTCTATTTTGATACTCGTATAAGTTTTTTTTTTTTTGAGGTAGAAAGAAATAGTCAGAGGTAGTCATGAAATAATTTCTTGCAGCCTGAGTGGAGCGACAGAGAGCGTCAAATTTTTACTGAGTAAAACCCACTTGTGTTCTTTGAGTGGCCTTTTGCATGCCAAGGAATCAGTGACTCTTACGAATAATTCTGAAGCCCTAGGGGGTATACAGGAGGGTACATAGGTACCTATGAGCTAAATTTGATTAAAAATTTGTTTTGCCGTTTATGTGTGATGACATCACGTCATGATGACGATAGAAACTCGTAAACCTACAAGTATTCAAAATTATTACAACACTGAGTACGTAGGATTATCTAAGACCAACTAATACTAATTAATCTTCTTCCTCAATAAGTTCTTAAAGATAAATTAATAACCTTTCTGTCATATAATTAGCATAATGTTCCCAATCTGGGACTCAGGTCTCCTCTCTAGGGAAGAGAATATGCCATCCACCACTCGGGCCTAGTACGTATTAGTGGATGTTACGTCTTCGAATTTTTGGTTCTAAGACATGTCGTTATCTTCATGACGTTTCCTTCAGCGTTTTGAGAACAGTGATGATGAAATAAATTACTCGAAGTAATGACCCTGGCTGGCTTTGACCCCATGACCTATAACTTTAAGTGGATACAGGCCGTATCATCACTGCTATTTACTGACCTTTCTATAATATAATCGGAGGTCTAGTATACTTGTATTATTTATTTGATATCCTGAGGAGGTTGAGCGCAGGATTACTACCTTGAGAAACAATTGCACGGAGGAAATTACAAAGATCTACTCACAGATCTCAGTTCTTTACAAAATGAAGTCTCAACAGTAAGTAGAGCAGCTATTTATGTCTATTGGTTCATACCAAAAAAAATGACATTTAAAAAGCAGTTTATAAACCTAGATATAAGCTACCGCAGAAAGAATTGCTATATGTAAAAAGTCGTTAAAGTTATTGCGTTTTTGTAGAAATATATCTTTTTTTTTGGGTGGCGAAGGGCCGTGGCGACGCTTTCGAACAATACCGCAGACTTGCAATTATTCTACTTTACTAATAAAACAATGGGCAGTGTATGGGTAGTAGGGAGGGCACATTACTCGCAGACCAGATGGTCGATGGGACCGAAAGGTTCTGGAGCGAAGACAACGTTATGAAAGACGCAGCATAGGGAGGCCTCCCACTAGGTGAACCGATGCTCTGGTGAGGGTCGCGGGAATCAGATGGATGCGAGACGCACAGAACAGGTCAGTGTGGTGGCAGTTAGGAGACGCCTATGTCCAACATTGGACGTCTTTTGGCTAAAATAATGATGATGACTAAAACAAGTTCTATGAAGATGTGTTGTGTCATCGCGGTCGCATTGTCATTACTGTTGATGTCGAAACTGGAAGAAATGGTTTGAAAATAAGACAATATTTTTCTGTTACAGTGTCCAAGAGAATGGAGTTATTTTTACATTTGACAGGCCTGTTGGTCTTTTGGTCAGTGGCTGTGACTGCTATGCCCATTTATCCTGGGTGAAAATCGAAAACACGACGGGTTCGATTTTCAGCCAGGATGAATGTTTATGTGATAAACACGATATATAAGTATGTTTATCAGTTGTCTAGTACTCATACCACAAGTTCTGCTTAGTTTGAGACTAGACGGCGTTGTGTGAAAGTTGTGAAAGAAGTTTTTATTTATAATTATGGTGTTAGTCCTAGGTGACGGCTGATTGCCCGGCCGGTGCAGCGCGGTCGATGATTATGCGTCATGGCGTTTATCATTGCGCCGCGTGTCGGCTGATGTTTTTTATTGGAGTATTGTGAGTACCACGTTATTTTATAGTTTTATCGATTTATCCAATGTGGTACAAATTTAATTTTATAGTATTGTATTTTTATTAACCGTTGTGCTGTATCTGTCCCGAATAAAAGCATTTCTATTCTATTCTATTTATTATTGTTATTACATTATTAGGATTGTCATAATTACCACTTTATAGATCGAATTGTTTTCGGTTTATTTGGTCATTATTTCTTCAAATTTTAGTCCACGTGTAACAGAAGACGTTCCATCAGTGACATACGTCTATAAGCTCTTGTCTTAACATTAAAATCAAAGTAAAAAGTAGGCACAACATTAACCTATTGAGTAGCGTAATTAGAGTCACAATAGTAAGATTATGAACGAGCGAACGCCGGCGTTCGCTCGGGGCTTAATGAACTAAACGCAGAATGCCATTTACTTGAACAAGTTTGTGGGTGGTGGTATGGTTTTTTTTATGGAGAACGAAAAACCGTACATGGTATAATTACCATAATATTGGTATTTTACATGAGCAAACATACCTTTACCGAAAACAGACTAATTAGTTTGTCCCACATATATTAAAAACGCAGCCATTTCAGCTACCAAAAAGAAACTTAATTGAATCTCGACAAACGCCTAATCGGACTGGGCCAAGTTTTTGCCAAGCCCGCACACCAATTTTAGGCTACGATTGAACAAAAAAGTGACAAAAACAGCAGCGTAATGGCCATGTTTTGACATAAAATCTATTGGACTGCGGGAAATGAGATACGTTCAGCTCAAAGAACTTTTTCTTTTTTCAGACAAATGAATATAAAAGCGGCTCTTAAAAATATACGCTCGTATTTTAAATCTTCATTTCTGTTGAACTGTGTCTTAATTGATATTAAAATTGGGCCATGAAAAGGCGAAAGAAATTCTCTTAATTAAAATGAATTTAGAAATTGACTTACACAAAAATACCGTGTCGATGATTTGATTTCGATGTTGAACAGTGGAATTTCTTGGTTCTTCTTCATAGGAAACGACCAATTGGAACCGCATGTTTTTTTTTTTATTTTTTTTTAAATAATCCGCACGACAAGAGTCCGCTTCAAACTAACTAATCGCGTCCGCTTCACTACATTCGCACCGCACCCACGTGCATTTGTTCGCACAGCCCACCGCAATGGAGATCAATTGTTTTTTCCAATCGCACCGCTTCACTTCGCGATTACATTTGCATTAAATCACTTACGTGGGATTTCGATTTGTGGTACAACGATCACAGCTATACTCCAATCGCAATAAGATGAGACATAATAAACAAACCCTTTCTTACTGTCTGCTTAACCGATTTTGACTTTTATTGCGTTAGTGACATGAGAAATGGGAGGTGCAATAAAATGTTGGTATTGTAACCACTTTTTTGCTTTTAATGCCATCCTGCCCACGGAATAGAAATCAAAATCGGTTAAACGGACAGTAAAAAGGTTTGTTTAAATGTCTAGTTTAATTGTGAATGGAGTTGGTTTTTTTTTAGGTGGGAAAATCATCTAATGTAAATCCCACTCTTAGGCGGAGCGGGCGATAGTATCAGACTTTTACTGACTAAAAACTCACTCCTGTTACTTCGTTGCCTTCGTCCCAGGGCTTCCATGGGTAGTGTGAAAACGAAACACGGGTCGTTTTCACACTACCCATGAAGGTTGGTATAGGTCCGATGATGACACTCTCCGGTGAAACGCTGGAATCATTATGGGTAAACTAATGCGTAAAATCAATTTAAAAATTCTCAGTCATTTAATATGAATTTTAAACATGTTTTCACTTTTCATTTCGTTAAATATGATATTAACAATATAAAAAATAGTATCCATAATATTACTTACTTCTAGTACATAAAAAAATATTAATAAATAATAATAAACGTTGGTGGAACCTCGTTATATCGTTTGGCCAAGCACGATATTAATGGCTCGAAATATAGAGGCCTTTCTGTAATGGGTGGACGTCGGGAATAATCGAAATATTTATTATTCATATTCTGTTTTTCGGTAAGACGCTTGACATGTAATTTCAAGCTATTTTTGGTATTATACCTATCCAATAAAAATGGGCATATAGGCGTATTAGGTGGAGAGGATAGAACGTCTTTATTCAAACGTTAAAAGTTATTACTATTGTTTTTCATCTTATGTTCGAATGCCATTTATACGTTGTAAAATATGAAGCTTTATTTATTTAATTAACAATTATGTTCCCATTTACATCATCATCATCATTTCAGCCAAAAGACGTCCACTGTTAGACATAGGCCTCCCCCAAATGTCGCCACAATGACCGGTCCTGTGCGTCTCGCATCCATCGGATTCCCGCGACCCTCATCGGTCTACTTTGTAGGAGGCCTTCCAACGCTGCGTCGCGTACGTGGTCGCCATTCCAGAACCTTTCGTCCCCATCGACCATCGACCCATTTACCTAGATACTTAGAACTGTCGCCAAAAATGGTTTCCTCAGTTTTATTGAACAAAGAGAAGATGGTATGGTTGGTGTAGTTGCAGAGCGATTGTCTACTGGGATACGTATCGATTCCCAATCAGTAAAAATATTTTTATGTATCTTGTGTACCTATGTGTTAACATATGTTTGTGAATGCACCCATGATACCGGAGTAATTCTTAGTGTGGAGCAACGTATAAAAAAAACCCACCACAACAAAAAAAAAACCAGTCTGCATTTTATCATATAAATTCCATTATTTTTACACAAACATTTGTTATAGTGGATAACAAGATAACAACATTATAATGAATAACATGTTTTTAAATAGTTGATTCATTGATAGATAATTGTTTATCAAACTGATTGTGATTGGCAAAATTCGTAGAACCATTTAATACAGTAACTGTTCGGTCATCGTTGCTATATTGTGATGTAGTAATCGTGTTGAGGGCGTGTTATGCTTTTACTGCTTTTAAAGCCTACCTATGTTCTGTGCCTCTGTGTTTCGCATTCATCGGATTCCGGTGACCCTCACCAGATTACCGGTCACGTGCATGCCCTTTGGCCCCATCAGGGGGATAACGCTACATCACAAATTACCTTACCATTGTCCCCTTCTCGTACTCACGGACAACGGACAGTTGAATATACACGTGTAGCTGTGCACCTTAAATTCGTATTTCGTTTTTAAATCTGGAGTTTTTTGAGCGAGGTTGTCCAACGCTGCGACTTTCAGTTCTCGGTCGCCACTCCAGAATCTTTCGGCCCAATCGACTTATTTTTTAAAGTGGTAGGTATATCATCTAATAACTCCTCCCACTCTGACTGAATGACTATCAGACTTTTATCCCGACTTTTGTTGCACGCGTGCCTCAAAAAGGGTTTAGCAGGACCGATGCCCGCTGGGGTAACGGGGGAATTTCTGAAAAGGGAGCTTTTGTTCCTAGACCGTAATGTGCTACTGAAAGAACATAGATCGGCTTTAATCAATAAAAGTTTGACACGCCCTCATCACGATTACTAAATCACAAAAAAAATGTGTTCCTTAAGTTGCTCTTTGCGTTCCAGACTCACAGTTACTCTTGCAAAAAAAACCCTGCAGCCTTGGCAGGCATCGGCCCCAGCGTGCCTTGTCAAATTAACAGACAGCTCTTTGACGAGAAAGAAAAGAAAGAAAGAAAATGAATTTTTTGGCTAAACACAAGGCTCACAAACAATAGTAAGGTAAACAAGAAACAAAACTTCACGCGTGGAACATGCAGACTGCCACGTTGATACGCCTATTATACATTTGTAACTAATTAATTTTGTGTAAAATAATTAATAATTAAATTTGTGGGTATCAATACCCACAAAAAAAAAAACAATTAATAATTATAATTATTTATTGCGTAATACATATTTTTACCTATGAAATGAAGTTAGTTACCAAAAAACATTGAAAGCTCTACCCAAAATAATTTTCCGTAAACACGCAATATGGTTAAGAGTTACGAAGAAATCCTTTGAATACTTGTAAAGTCAAACAAAAAGTCAGTATTTAAGAATATGGAAATACTTGTTAGGTATTGTAAGGTACTTTACAAAGCACTTAAACCAACGCTTGAACACAACCTTGCTACAAAAAGTGTTTATATGTATAGACATCCGTGTTTAATCAGTTGACATCACTGGTATCATGATTATATTACTAATCTATGTATATAAAAATGAACCCCTGTTTCTCCTGGTCACGCTATAACTTAAGAACGGCTGGATCAGTGTTAATAATTCTTCTTTTTTTGTTTTGTTCATCAGCGCATACAGGGAAGATTTAAAAGTATGAAAAATAGATAATTAGGGTAAGTAAGTAGGTAGGTTGGTAAGTAGCGTAGGGTAGGTATGGTAGGGTAAGTAACTAGAGTAGGGTGGAGTAGGATGGAGTAGGGTGGACTAGGGTGGAGTAGGATAGAGTAGGGTGGAGTAGGGTGGAGTAGAGTGGAGTAGGGTGAAGTAGGGTAGAGTAGGGTAAAGTAAAATAGAGTAAGCAGTTGGCGGGAGCGAATCTGCGCGCAAAAGCTTGTCTGATATATAAAAATCTCCTGACATAGGGTTTGCTACCGAACTCCTCCGAAACGGCTTGACCGATTTCTTTGAATTATATTTTGTGTGTTTAATAGGTCTAAAAATAGGTCGTAGGCTATTTTTTACCCTCCTAACCCCATTTTTCCTTTGATAAAATGTAATTTGCTGAACAAAGTTTTCTAAGCCAGCTAGTGTCCTATATATTTTTTTAATCAGCTATAACATTAGTAATCAGAAACGTTTATTTCAAATAGACCAATTACAGGCAATTTTGAATTGTCAAAATGTCGGTCAGTCAAAAAAGTGAAGCTAAATTGCAAGTTCTAAAGCGTAGATCTCTATGGAGAAGAACTTTGAAATGAAACCTAAATGGGTACCTAGCCATTTACAAAACTCAACTCAAGCTTATCATCCGCCTAGGTTTACTGATTTCTGCCTAACCTTGTCTCGATCAAGAAGAGGGAAGAAACTTTTTCTCTATAATTTGCCTAGAATAGACTAATCATCATCACCATTATCACAAATCTTACATACAAACTTAAATCTATGGGTACAATGGCGGTCTTATCACTGACAGCGATATCTGCCAGACAACGTTTGGATGGATCGTAAGAATATAAAATAAAAACAGCAGTAGCTTAGCCTAGCAATTTCTCCATCATCTGTTTCGTCTATAAGTCATTCTGTCTTCATTTGCTTACCTATACGGTGGTAAGCAAACGAGGGTAAAAAGTCAACTTACATATTATACTGTCAACCATCACAGTGAGATTTGGGTATTTTTATTAATTTTTCTCTTAAAATTTCGCCATTTAGTTTTTCTTTTTTGCTAGATATCAATATTGTATAAGTGTAATGACAGTGGTCAGCCATTTTGTCTGACTACAGCACAGTATGTCTATTTTTTTTTGCTGATGTTGTTTTTTTTTTATTTATTTTTTTTCGTTTTGTTTGTTTTTGTCTAAGTGCTTAGTTTTATAATTTAATTGTACTTTGTAATACGTTTTGTGTTGCAATAAATAAATGATTTATCTGTCTGTCTATAAGAGCTCTGAGCCCAAAATCCGACGCTAGTTGTTCATGACTATCAGCAGTGATATAACTAAAGCCATCGATAGAATATTCACTAATTATGACAACAAGGCAAGTCATTTGCCGTCACTGCTTAAATTAGCTTTGTACGTCATGTCATCACAATATTGGCGCTTAGCAAATATACGCATGAATGAGCAATCGATCACGTATGTAGTAATATGCGATTGCTATAGTACGATATACTAGGCAAAATGCCGTCTAGTTCTTTGAAAAAAAATAATGCACTTTTTTGTACCTAGGTGAAGAAATTATTTTTCAATTACTCGAAAACCCGTTTTTATCCCTATCCCTTTTAGGCACACGTTTCACTGTTTTCCGCACTAGTGTAGAAAATCGCGCGAGCCTACCCCCGCCATAATTAACTGTATTTTATAGTATCGGGATCAGCATCCCCATTTATGTTGAAATACTTAATAGCGTCTCTCTGCGGTTAGATATTTTTTCTTGCACATTGGTGGAATTCGAGAGGGTGACACTAAGTGTGTTGTCCTCTGTGTAACTTGTGCCGGTTCTTCAGGGCGCTGCTTGAGACTGATCATCGACTATCAGGTATGTATGTTGCCTACTACTACACTAATGAATATTTGATCAGTCTGTGGGTGGCGTCTCTGAGTGCGGCTATTTTGCGACTACATTTGTTATCTTGGGTATGCCTGTTAAAACAATTGTATGTGTTAATAAATAAATTAATAAATAAATGTTTACTTCGTAAGTGTTTTAAATAACATTATTAGATACACGTGGAAATTTGTCACAGCGGCTCAAAAACGTATAATTTTCTGCGTTATGTTTGTTTTTATTTCATCATCATCATCATCATCATTTCAGCCGAAAGACGTCCACTGCTGGACATAGGCCTCCCCCAAGTGTCGCCATAATGAACGGTCCTGTGCGCCTCGCATCCATCAGACTGTTTTCATTTAATCTAGTTTAATTTTAATGTTTATTATTTGGTTGAATTTTTAATTAATTTTATTAATAACGACATTTCAACGCTCAGTCACGTGGTCAGAACCAAGGAATCGGAGGCGTGACCTACTCGAGGCGTTCGATGCAAACAAAACGATCGTAACTTGGCTAGGAGGGCAGAAGTCATTCGTATTGTGGATAAACTTTCTTTTATTTTTCATCTGTAGTATATATACGATAATACAATACTATTGCGAGATATACATAATTCTCAGAAAAAATTCATTAAAAATATTTCGTCACAGCTTTAACATTCAAAATTCCATACTCATTAGTAATTGTTTCGAGTTAAACTTATCTGAAACTTTACACTGAATTAAGTAAATTTAACTGAATTATTTGGCTAAATATAATTTATCAACTAAATTTAGAAATCGCAGTTATATATACAGGTACCTAAACAGATTTAAATGTGAAAACTTCAAAGTCACATTGTATGCTTCAAGAGACATATAGTTCTTTGTCTTAAAGCTTGCTTTGACGCGAAAAAATTTGTCCACAGCTGTCCTATTTCAAAACACATTCCTACTTTCCTGGTACCCTAGTACCCCTGCACTCACTTTTGTCACGTACGGACCGTCATATATAAAGGTCTCGACACATCTGCAGAACCTACAACGCCAAAAGTTCGGTTGAATACGCTCGTAATATTTTTTAAGTGGCCTATGACACATCAGCCGAAATTACGTCGCGTTCGTGAGCAAGCGACACATCACGCGACGCATCGTGACTGAAAGTTTGGTGATGTGTTAAGCGACCGAAATTGAGTGCCTGTTGCATTTCCCTTCTTCTAAGCAACACGTCACAAATGCACACCACAAAGACACCAACTGACGACTAGACTTGACAAAACACCGCGCCGCCGGCGCCACGCAGCCGCGCTGTCGCGTTTCTGACTAAGCAACCCCCCTTGCCAAGTTACAACCGTTTCGTTTCGATTATCTTGTCGTTGATCGCCTCGAGTCGGCCACGCCTCCTATTCCTTTATTCTGACCACGTGACTGAGCGTTGAGAAGAAAGAAAGGAATCGGAGGCGTGGCCGACTCGAGGCAATCGACAAAAAGAGAATCGAAAGGAAACGGTTGCAACTTGGCTAAGGGGGCAACGCGTTTGGTGTGTGATGCCAACCGAATACTACGATCGACAATTCAGTCGCTGAAGTGTCGGCGCCGTACATTCCGCATGTGTCGTGACCCTAACTTGGGGTACGGCGTAGCTGCCTGAGCTATTGTCTTCTTCCTATATTCCTAGTCTATTGTGTTGAAATCTTTTCTCGAATAGGTCCTTTCTTTGTAGACGTCCTTTAACGACCTTGTAAGGAGCAGTTCCTGAAGATACGTATTGCTGCTTGTAGCAAAATTAGCTTACTTAAAACTGTAGACACAGAAAAGTCTGGTTTTTTACTTAAATTCCAAATTATATTTTAAACATAGAGAGCGGTAAAAATATTATATGATCTCTTAAAATAGAGTGGTTTGGAAGGAAAAGGGTAGGGGTAGACTAACAATTTAAAAAAAATGTGAAGGTCTGTGAAGATGTTTGACCAATCACACTAATATTATAAAGGTGAATGTTTTGATGTATGTATGTATGAGTGTGTATATTTGTTACTCCTTCATGCACAAATGTCTAGATAAATTTGGAATAATAAATAAAAATAGAATGTTATTATTATGTATTAGTTTATTATTTTTAAGATTGTTATTTATATCTTAGTAGCTTAAAATAAAGAGTTATTATTATTATTATACGGATAAACCATACCCTGGAACAGGATACCTTAAACCGTTTTTTAAGGTGGGAAATCATCCACGATCAACACGCTCTAGGGTGGAGCAAGAGGGCATCTGAGACTTTTACTGACTAAAACCACAACTATGTTGCTTCTATGACTAGCTTTCCAGGGCCCCGGGTTTCCATCTCGGAAGTCAACCCGAACACTATGCGCCGTTGACTACTCGGGCTCGGTCCGGACGATTACCGGACGGCCGGACCGCGAGCTACGTGGCTGGGAACCGGGGTCGAGATTCCGGCGGCTTGGGTGTGAGATCTTTTACCCAGACTAGCTGACACAGAAGACTACATATCATTTTGTCAAGAACAGACGGAGTTCTTAAAGGATATTACTCAAACCCATTAAATATATTTAGCTATGAATACTAATTAATTTGTCATTCCTCATGTCAATGGCTGAAATAACAGACGATAGTTCTCTATACATAGCATGTATGTAGATGTCTATTAGTATAATCAATTTGGTTGTAACGACAGACGCATCATAACAGTTTTAGTACCTATCTCAAGCGATAGGATACTATAACAATACAATTAGATAATAATAAAATTATACGATAAAGTACCACTTATGATAGTTTACTGTTTGCGCTCGTGTAAGTGATATGTATATCATTGAAATATATGTACCTAATATAAAGAAGGTTCCGTTTAACCATCTCGAAAAATGTTACAATCAAACAAAAAAAAAAGAATCGATAGACGAAAAAGGAGAAATCGATAACATAATTAGATACCTATTTGAAAAAAAACCGGACAAGTGCGAGTAGGACTCGCGCACTGAGGATCCCGTACAAACTTACCTATGAAAACAGTTCAATTCCCGAATTAAGTTACGAATCGCAAATCAAGTTTTTTTTTTTTGTGACGTAACTAGAAATTTACAGTTTTCAGATGTTTTCCTATACTTGTGCTATGAGACATTGCTTCATGTCAAATTTCAGGATTCTAGGTTAGGGAAGTACCCTATGAATTTTGATTTCCTTGAGACTGTTAAAATATACGTTTTTTGCGACATAAACGGCCGTACCTTTTTTTTCGTTAACTCAGAAGTTTAGCTTCAAGAGACCGCAGAGCTGAGTCTGCGGTCCCTTGAAGCTGCAAAAAAACAAATTTCGAAGTCGATTCCATATGGATTTGTTGAATTTTGAACTTTTATAACAATAGATAATCCGAATAAAAAATACATTGTATTGCAATTTTCGATTCTAAAATATTTATGAAATTGAATAGACTTAAGATTTGAGACGTTATCACGAGCTCTTAACGCGATCTATTTGACGACTTAATCTGAACTGTTAAAGGGAGTTATATACGTTGCATAGCTCCATCCTTCTTTCTCGCTTGCATGCCTGACATTTTAAAACGTCATGTCAAGGTCCCTGGTAATAATATTAGACGATGCTATTAGACCTTATCCCATCGGATCATATAAAAAAAAAAATGTGAACCCAAGTGCATTCTTCACTTATATGTCCCACGCCTTCGCTACTAAAACCTTCCCCTAGGACAAACGTTATGCGCTATCATCATCATCTTCCTGCCCTTGTCCCGTGTTATTTGGGGTCGGCGCAACATGTTTTTTTCTTCCGTTCTGCCCTGTCATTCGTCATGCTATCACTAACTTCCTTTTCTTTCATATCACTCTTCACACAATCCATCCATCTTTTCTTTGGTTTCCCTCTCCCTCTCCATCCATCCACATGTAAACTAAATAGTAAATATTATTCTACTGACGTAGACCCATTTTACTGCAGCCTGCTGAAGTTCACTGAAGTAGCACAAAAAGCATTAGAGCAGCTGAATTTTATAATAAGATCGCATTGGCGTAATAATAATCCCACCAAAAACATTCCGTAAAAAACTAGCCAAGTCTCGATGGAGCTGCTTATTTATCTCTAAAAAGTAATGAAATCTAGACAAAGTCGTGCCAAGTCTAAGGTTCCTTACTGCGATTTCTTTATTATTATAGTTAATGTTGTGTGACTTGACCGTTGAAGGGTACACAAGGGTGCAAAACCATTACCATATCTCTAATACAGCTAAGACCAGCTGAGGGTTCTTCATCAGATACTTCAGACCTTCGATTTTTGACATCAAATGAAGAGGCCCGCCAAGTTGAATATTTTAAGGCGGTATGTCGATCTCTAATAGTTTGGTTGGGCTCTTGTGTTTTCTAATCAGGATCACCAGGTACTCCAGATCTTCGTTTATCCTAGTTTTTATAGTTTTCCCTTTATGTGGCCATTAAATCCTAATTCTGTACAAAATTTCAGCTCTCTGAGTTTATGGGAAGTACTAGTTCTATCTTGATGATCATGAGTGAGTGAGTGAGTGAGTGTCATAAATGCGAAACTTTGCTTTCGTTTAACTTTGGAACTAAATGACCTACAGACTTGAAATTTTGGAATTTAAATATGTGATTATAGCTTAAAATTCTTATCTTTTCCAGAGTAATTCTGGTCTTATCCAGAGGTTCTCAAATAGGGGCCTGAAAATGCAGCGAAATGGTTCCAGTAAAGGATGGTACGGCAGTGTTTGCTTCACGCTCGCCTTGGCGGGGGCACTACCGTGCCCCCCGATTGGCATAATTTTAAATAAACAAATAATAATGATATTGTCGCCAATCTTAGGTTGTAGTGGGTAGGTCACATCGCTTACAGAATAGATGGTCGATGGGCCGAAAGGTGGAGTGGCAACTGCGCACTGGAAGACGCAGCGTTGGAAGATCTACCACAAGGTAGACCGATGACCTGGTGAGAGACGCGGCGATACTTGGGGAAGGCCTATATCGAACAGTGGAGCAGTCTTTCGGCTGAAATGATGATGATGAATTATAAAGTCAAATCATTTTCAATAACAGTTCTAACAAAAATCCATCCATTGAATACCCAAATTCACCCTACCAACAATTACTACCAAATTTACAATTCAAACATACAAAGAGCTTTATCACACCAATCGTCACCAACCTTACGAGCTATTACTTCACCTAAATGCCGTGTAGTCGTAATAGCTACCAGTAATATTTAGGTCAGATCCATCAGCATGAACCAGCTACCGCGTCACAAGATTTTGATTGATAGTGTACCATGATTGAGCTGATTTTTTGCCGTATTTTTAGGAGTAAAGGTGTAACGTCGTAGAATTGGGCAGGGCAAGAAGCTAGACTGATTTTGATGGTCTGGAAATGGATATGATTGGGACGCAATTACCCTGCCTTCTGGCTCCGCTTCCGTAACTAATCTCACAGGGCCCGTAGTATTCAGCGATTCAGTTTAGTTTTAACGAGAAAGAAGTAATGGGTTTATTTATTCTTTGTCAACACACGACCACGAAAGTATACACTCGTTATCTCCAGCCGGACGTCGAGCACAAAACCTCACCTTGACGTGAGGCACTCGCGTTTGGGAAGTAGTTTCCATACTTCTGGGCAGGTCCCTCATGCGCCATGGGGCCCCGAAGCTGTCCTACCGGAGCATAAACGTCCAGGTGAGGCCTGCGTGGGTGAGGATCATGTTGATATTGGACGACGATGCCAGGCCTGCTGCTCTGCAGGTGTGCCATCCGAAGGGTTATGCGGAATGTTGGTAGTTGAGACTAATATAATGACGTAGTTTCATCATGGTTTTTAGAAATATTAGGTCATGTTCCGGCAATGTATTATATGACATGACTTGATTCTGCTATTACCTTTCTACCATTGGACAACGCGACGTACGATGAGTGTCCAACCTTACACTGTTAACATCTCTACGGTCCGGACTAAGCATTTTGCCTCCTCGTTTATACCACGTACATCGAAAGACTGAAACAATCTTCCAGCTGCGGTCTTCCCGTCCAATTATAATTTAGGTGTCTTCAAGACTAAATTGAATAAATTTGTGAGCTTCACCATCAACCATTGCATCATTGCTTACCATTAGGTGGGATCACATTCCAGCACTAATTTATATCGTTATAAAAAATTACACATTTAAAGCTAGTTTCATGAAATGTTATGGCAAGCTTTGGAACACAAGTCACGAGACTTATTACGGTTTTTTTTGTTAACTGGGTCGAGAGACAAATCGCTATATGTAAAATTCTGGTATTCAGCAGCGTTTGGTAAGTATAGAAGCCGACCCCCGCATAGTTGGAAAAGGCGAGGCACTAAGCAATGATGTAGTCGACAATAGAGCACGCTAACGTAGAATCATCCTACTCACTCTTGATTTAAAGACAATTTAAAAAATAAAGTAACTTTTTTACGGTATAATAATATTGGACCAAGAGTTAGTGAAGATTTATTGATTCCAGGTCGCCGACATTGCTCAAAGAATCGCCAAAGTGGTTGTGGGCAGGGCATATTACTCGTAGAACATATGGTCGATGGGGCTGAAAGGTTCTGGAGTGGCGACCACGCACCGGATGACGCAGCGATACGAGACGCATAGGACCGTTCGTTGTGGCGACACTTGGGGAGACCTATGTCCAGCAATGGACGTCTTTTGGTTGAAATGATGATGGTGACGATGAATAGTGGACAAATAATAATAAAGCAATAAATTTAAAAAAATGTCTTCATTAGTTTGATCTCGACTGTTGTCCTCTTTGATTTCAACGTAATTTTATATTATTTAAAAAAACGTATTCTTCTGTTATGCAATCAAAATATAAAAATATTCGCCTAGATAATTATAAATTATCATACACAGCATTCCAACCAATTTAGGACAATTGTAACTTTTCACGGCGGGAGAGCTCTGAGTGATGAATAAAAATGATAGTTTAATGGTGACAATCGGCCTTAGACCCGCGAACATACATAATGTTGCTGCCATCTATGATACAGTTATCTCAGAGACTTTATACACGATTGAAAAAGAAGCCCAATTTATAAAAGATATATTTCCTAATTATGACTGTAGCGAGAAGATCACCCAAATTTTTTTTTCCTAAATTCTTATTTAATTTTTTGAGCAATATCAACCATATCTTGCATCTCCTAATTTCAATATGACAAGCTAAAATATTAGGGATTTACATTTAGACTTTGACTGTCTAAAGAATGAACGTAGGCACTTAGTCTTAAAACTATAAAATAATTCTATATGTATTTAGGACATTTATTTACACTTTTGCTAATAAAAGAAGAAACTGACTGACTGACATATCAACACACAATCGAAACTACCAGTATTAGAAATATTTATGAAGTAGGCGAGCACAAAGAAGGGGTTTTTGAATTTTTCATCATCATCATCGAAGGGGTGATTAGGGGGAATTTCATTTGTATGTAAAATCTCATTCAGTGTACCAATATACAAGTAATGCACAAATAATTACCTAAGTAAATAATAAAGATTGTTATTATTTGTTTTCAGAAGTACCCCCAATAGAACAATTTAGGGGGTTTAAAAGTATGTATGGAGGATTCTCATTCCTAGGGTTAATAAACTTGAAACTTGGCAAGAAATCTGATCAAAATTAATAATAAAATCTGTCAATAATAGTATTTCAAAACCACCCCCAAAATACAGTTTAAGTGAAGTTTTTTTTTTTTGGGTGGAAAATCTTATGACAATCACTCCTCCTCGCTCCGGACCATGGCCTGTACCAAGGCCCAGCGCGAGAGATCGCGGCCGCCGATCGCCCCCACGAGGACACGGCGTTGCTCTGCCCAAGCGAGGCACGCCTCCACCGTGTGCTCCACCGTGTCCTCCGGGCGGTCCACACAGTGGCGACACCCGGGCGTCACTTCCGCACGAATCCGGTGCAGGAACTTCCCGAACTTACCGTGTTCAGTGAGAACCTGCGTCATGCGGAAGAGTTTTTGTGAAAATATTTTCGCGAACTAAGTTGCTGGCAGAGTACTAGTTTCTAAATAACAAATCAAAGTTCACTTTAATAAGGCACTAAAATACAGCTACCCTATTTCTCCATGACTTGGAAAATTTCATGGCAACTTTTATGAGCAAGCATAAATCATAGAGCGACAGAAAGGTCGTAAGGTCGATGAACTCCTTGGTGAATACAATGCTAAAGCTTTTAGCTTATCTGTATGGGTTAACAGAAAAGATGTTAATGCGTCGGACGATATTTACTTAGACGAAAATAACTACAAAGAACATCTTTGGATTACTACAGTTCATAAAGTTGATGCAGATCAGCAGATCATTCAACGCTTCAAGGTTAATACAAATAGATAGCAGAAATTCAAGAGTCTCAATTGCGAGTTTATTGATGCTCTTGAATTAGTTGCGTTCGTATTGGAATGCATTTTAGAACCGGTGACACGGTAACTTCTAAAAGAGGCGTAACTACGAATTTACAGTTTTTAGATTTTTCCCTATATTTGTGCAATGAGACCTTGCTTCATGGTAAATTTTAGGATTCTAGGTTAACGGGAAGTACCCTATTAATTATGATTCCCTTGGGAGTGTCAAAATATACGTGTTTTGCGACATAAACGGCAGTATCTTTATTTTTTCTTTAACTCAGAAGTTAGATTTTTTCACTGCTTCAAGAAATCGTAGACTTGAGTATAAGGTTTTAATTTCAACTCGATAACACCACGCGTTCCCGAGATAAAGGGTCTTGGCAGCCGGACAGACAGACGGACAATAAAGTGATCTTACAAGGGTTCTGTTTTTTTTTCTTTTTGAGGTAAGTAACCCTAAAAAGGATCATCATAATCAAAGTCGATTCATATTTGGCGATGATATTGCAGAACAAAATAAAATAAGAAATAAAAACATTAAGTCGACTTGAGAACCTTCTCCTTTTTTTTGGACTCAGTAAAAAAAAGGAGGTCGTTGACCCAAAGTAGGACACTACGGGCTTATGATAACAATAACGGACCAACTTCAGATATTATTACTAGGGTTTAGGAATTTCCGACAATTTCAAAGTTCCGGGATATCCCCGGACTTATCTTGCCGGGACGGGGCTCGTTGGTTGTATACTTGAGAGCTACTGGTACTAGGTTCACGCGCCCATTATTTCCACATCTAGTACAGTTCTTCCGCAAAGCCAATTAGTGCAGTTTTACAAATATTCAATAGATATCTTGTTAGATCGTAAATAAATTCCTATAACTAGTGGATCAAAAACCATAGTAACAATAAAGAAAATATTAAAAATGTGTCTTTCCATATCATATATCTAAAGTGCCAATATTAACATTTTATGTCAATGAAGCCCCAGGTCAAAAAGCAATAAGGATACACTTCAAAGGTTAGGGCAGATGTGAATCTCCATCCTAACAAAATAATACGTATATTATGTGCGTCGTCCATTTTTTCCTACTAATTATGTTTTCGTGGAAAAGTTTAAAAAAGCTATTATGGAAATAAACCTTTTTGATTTATATTGTACAAATTAAGCACAACAAATAATTTTGAACGTAATCTATTTTATTTTGGGGATGTTTTTTATGATCTAGAGTGTAGATGATAAACAATAAGACACTATAAAAAACAAACGATAATTAATGAACTTACATAATAATGTTTTAAGAACCTACAGACGAAAACAACGAAAGAAAACAACTACTTCGGGCATTTTCCAAAGGTTACCGGGTAGATCAACATTTTCAACTAAGTCTCAGGTAAACAAGTCCTTAAGTTTAATTTAAACAAAAGCTTCTAATAACTAAACTTAGTTAAGCAGTGTTTGACATTATTCAAATTTTCAATTTTAGCCTTCAACTGCCAGGTACTCGGACACTTGAAAGATATATTTCTATGAAAAGATTTGTAATGCATTGTTTCTTTTCTTTCATCATTTTTATTTCTGATTCAGATGCGAGAAATGGACTCGGTGGAGTATGCGATGGAAGTCTGTTCCACTTGGGTGAGCTCTCTCGTCCGGCCCTGGTTGAAGTCATAGCTCCGGCGTGAGAGGGAATGGTAAGCGGTCACCTTCCACATCATCATCATTTCAGCCGATAGACGTCCACTGCTGAACATAGGCCTCCCCAAATGTCGCCACAATGAAGGGTCCTGTGCGTCTCGCATCCGTCGGATTCCCGCAACCTTCACCAGGTTATCGGTCCACCTTGTCCTGGGACCTTCCAACACTGCGTCTTCCGGTACGCAGTCGCCAATCCAGAACCTTTCGGCCGCAACGGCCATCTGTTCTGCGTGTAATGTGCCCTGCCCATTGCCACTTAATTTACCACTTAGGTAATATCTTCACCTTCCACAGCGAAGCAGTAATGCGAGCGAAGGAGATGGCCACAAACGTGATGGAAAAGTCATCTGATACGCAATGGACACAACATCAATGGACATCAATGAGCCGAACCCATGACCGCTAGGGCCGTGTAAATTTTTGAAAGAGTTATCGTGTCCCTGGAACCCAAAGGGCAACTGAAGGACCCAGGTGGCTTTTATTCTGTAAAAGTCTGACACGCCCTTTTGCTTCGCCCAGAACGCGAGAATTAATTTAAAAAATTCCAATTAAAAAAAAGCTGCCTCACCTGCTTGAAAGAAGAATATTGTCGCGAAAAGGTCCCAAAGGCCGGGCGTTCTTGCAAAGATCCGGCGGTACTTCACACCGGGACAGTTTCTTATGTTATACAAAGCACAGGTCCGATCGTGTGTGGAGTACTGCAGTCACATATGGGCTGGTGCTGCAAAATGCCATCTAGCAGCTTTGGACTCAGTGGAAAGGCGTGCGAAGAGGCTAATTGAGGATCCAGATTTGGTTAAGTCCAATCTACAAAGCCTCGAGTACAGGCGCAGGGTAGCCAGCCTATCAGTATTTTACAGGTTGCATTTTGGAGAGTGTGCGCCGGAATTGCATGACTTGATTCCGCCATCTCCTTTCTACCATCAGACAACCCGACGTACGGCGAGTATCCACCCTTACGTTGTTGAAACTCCAACGGTCCGGACTAAGCGATTCGCTTATACCGCCTATATCGAGTGACTGGAACAATTTGCCTGCTGCGGTCTTCCCGTCCAACTATAATTTAGGTGCCTTCAAGGCTAGAGCGAATAGGCTCTTAATAAACTAGTGCACCTCACCATCAATGATTGTATCACTGCTTACCATCAGGTGGGATCGCAGTCAAGCACTGGTTTATATCAAATAAAAAAATAAAAAATAAATATTCCATGGATACATACATCCAGGACATGATTAATACTTGTGTCAAATTTCATCCGAAGCTATTGAGCCGACACACGAATACATACAAACTTTCAACCATCACGATATCTTTTGCTCCCTTTTCCGTCTTGTCATTCGTCACACAATCTATCCATGTTTTACTTGGCCCTTCCTACCATCCATCTAATTTAATCATCACATAGTGTTTTGGCATCGGGCCAATTTATTTCCAATCAACTATTTCTATGGTATGACCATGATTTTTTTAACACTTCGACGGCGGCACTCATTTTTGTATTATTTACATTCCTGCTGTACGGGGCGTTTAAGACCGTATTTAAAAACTATCACTATAGCGGTAAGGGGCTTATTAGACCCCGCAACGTTTAAAAAAGCTTCTTTTGTGTAAATAATAAAAAAACTGGGCAAGTGCGAGTCGGAATCGCACACTGAGGGTTCCGTACAAACTACAATACCCGAATGGAGTCTCGAAGATTTTTCCGAATTGCAAAAAAAGTTGTTTTTTTTTGTGACGTAGGTAACAACAAATTTACTGTTTTCAGATTTATTCCTATACCTGTGCTATAAGAACTTGCTTTATGCCAAATTTCAGGATTGTGGGTCAACGGGAAGTATTCTATGAATTTTGATTCGTTTGAGAGTGTCGAATATAAGTTTTTTGTGGCATAAGCAGCCGTATCTTTTCTATTCGTTAACTTAGAAGTTTGATTTTTTACACAGTTTCAAGGGACCGTAGATCTAAGTATATGGTTTTAATTTTAACTCGATACTTTTACGCGTTTCCGAGATAATTGGTCTTGACAGACAGACAGACGGGCAACAAAGTGCTCATATAAGGGTTCCGCTTTTTTCTTTTGAGGTTCGGAACCCTAAAAAAAAACCTGTTATAGTAATTCTTGGTACATTATACCTACATGCTTTGCACGGCAGATAAGACTTATGTTGTCAAGGCAAATACGAGGTGTATTAGACCTCGTTCCGCACTGAACGTGTTAAGGCTGAACTGTCACGTTTAACGTTTCACGTGCGTTATGTATAAATAAACATTATGTCAGCATGTTTTAATAGTATCCAGAAGCTAGCATTTGCCAGCAGCTTTGCCTGCTTGAATGTTGAAAATTGTTTCACGGGAGCGTATTGCCGGGATAAAGACTTTAACTTCATGTATGATTGACGGATGCCTTTAGGGTCGATGGCTGCAAAGGCTTCGGGATTCTTCGCAAGCGTCAATGCGGCTCTGGAACGCAAAGGGCAACTGAAGAAACATAGGTTAGAACACCTATTTTTCTTCAGTTCCCATCTATGTTTTAGTAAAAATCCGACACCCCTTTTTGGTCCAACCAGAGCAGGGGAAATAATTACGCGTTAAAATGTCAGTAGTGCGAGCGAGAAGGGATGGAGCTATATACCCTTTATGACATTATTTTTAGTATATGCGAAACCTGAATATAATTTGTTTAGAATCAGTAACTGAATCGATTCCAATAATTTTTACACCATGTTATTTTTTCCCAAAGATATTAAGTACAAGTTTGGTCACGGCAGGTCATAGTGGGCATTAGATATCAGCGAACAGTTGGATACGGGAGCAAAACCAGCTCTCAGTCGCCCAGATGGCCCAGCAACCATGTATTTGTGCGGACAACCAGGTGACATAACAAGCTTATAACTTCGTGATTCTTTCTTTTATTTCAAAATATTAGACACGTGTTTCGGGTTTCGTATATAGTAAAACTAATGTTGTATAGCTCAATACCTTTAACAGTTTAGTTTAGGTTGTTAAATGGATCGCGTTAAGGACTTATGTTAGGACCTAAGTAATTTGATGATTACCCACCTAAAAATAGATGTGTATTGACACCTCTATTTTTAGGTGGGTAATCATCAAGTTACTTAGAACCTAACACGAGTTCACACCAGTCTTCCCGGGTTTCCATTTTTTATTATTATCATTGCATTTATTTATTTTTATATACATATCATTCATATTTTTAAATATTTCTTTAAAACAAAACATGTTAAAAAAAAACATTTAAAAATATAAAAATAGTTGTCCGCCGGTGTCGGGAGCAGGGTCCAAGCTACCGGTGGTTAGGGCTCCAGAAACAGGAGCCTCCTCATATTGCAAGCCATATCGAGGAGTACTGCCTTCTGTATCAGGCCCTTGATCCAACCGCGCAGCGACAGCTTCGACAGATGGTCGTCGAAGCTTTTGGCCATCATTATTATTATTATTGTTAGGCTCACATTTAATCACTATCTCACTTGATGGTACGTTTACCATACGATTGTGGTCGACGATGTAGCACGCTTAATCCCGTTAAGCCGGCAAGCCGTCATTTTTTCTTTCTTTTTAAGAATGAACGTTACCCACAACATCCACACTAGGAATTACTCCTGTATTACGGGTGAACGCTACAAAGATGTAAACTCATACAAGATACCCAGTCCCGAAACCTAACAGACTGTAGGCCATACAAATATTTATTCCGTACGACAAACGAAGCTGCCACATTCAAAGCAGCATCTAATGAGGGTGTTCAAGAAAATTCTCACCACCAGTTAGCGCCACTTAGCCGTCAGGTCTTTTCCTTTCAAAACGTATACGTGACGTTGACGTTGATGTCTAACTAATGTCATTTATATAAGCGTTTTGACAGGTGTCCGGACCTGACGCCTCAGTGCTGCCACCTGGTCAACGTCATTTTAGAACACCCTCATTGCTCAACCACTGCGCCAACTAAGGCCAAAAAACTCAGACTACCATAATATCAGTAGGAGTAAAATAAAAAAAAAATACCTTCCTTGACCTTAGGCATAATTAATCTAGAGATGACAGAGATAAAGAACTCTTTTAATTAAAATCAAATTACGCAAGACACTTAAACAATTAAAACTGAGCGTTTTCCTCGTAAATAAAAAAAGAGACCAAGACATACTGGAATTTCTAAGTGAGTCTAACTGGTGACTATTATAATTTGATCCTCCCTACTTGATACTCTTGTGTGAATCCCTCAAACAGACAAATCTTTATGATTTTATTGTATCTACTGTTGCTTTTATTACAGTATCAGCTTTTTATTATATAACCTTACAGGGGTTTACCACTCCTTAAATTCCTGTTGTTATAGAGATATACTTTTTTTATTATGATGAGACATATATAGACTGGTATCTGGTATTGATAAATAACTGAGAACGTAAGATAAGGCAGAAGTATTTTGTGAAGGTTGTATACTGAGCTTTACCGTAGGCGTGGGCTTAGGGAATACGAGCAATGGAGCTCACCGTCCGGCCGTCCGGTAATCGCCGAAGACTAGTCGTCGACAGCGCGTAGTGTTCCACGTACGCCTCAAAGAGATGTCAGCAAAACCGTATGGGTCTTAGCTGGGCCAAAGCTCACTGGGGTCATGGATTGAAGGAATAAAATTACGATGGACTATAATTATTAGGACGACAAAAGGCTAGTTCTTCAGAGATAGTAAGTAATATTACCTTTGTTTTTGTACGATTTGTAGTTAAATACTCAAAAGTTTCCAGTGACTGTCTGACCTCTACTAGGTACTTATTCTTTCTTTATTTATTCACACTTCTAGGTCATAATTCGACTGGCCTGTTGGTCTTGTGGTTAGTGGCCCTGACTGCTATGCCGGAGGTCGTGGGTTCGATTCCCACCTAGGACAAATGATTGTGTGATGAGCATAATCATTTGTTCTGTGTCTGGGTGTAATTTATCTATATATGTATGTATTTAGAAATATATAAGTATGTTTATCAGTTGCTTAGTACCCATAACACAAGCTCTGCTTAGCTTGGGACTAGGCGGCGTTGTGTGGTAGTTGTGGAATATTATTATTATTATTATATTATTGTAATTTTTTTTATTAAATACACTTCACATAACTTATTTCATAGTACATTAATACTACCATTTTTCGTCACGCAATATATGGAAATATACTGTGATTGGCATAAAGATTACGGACTATGCTTTTTATTGGTCACTACCTTTTCACTGCGGCTTCGCTTCCATGCCACATCCCAGAAAGACGTGAATAAAAAATGGCTCATGGTACTCAATGAAAGATTATTTGTAATCGATGAATATTTTAAACCATTTTGCTTCAGAAAATATCAGCTGCTGCCATCGGCTTCGAAAATTATACTACGGAAAAGTACTCTCGAAATAAAAAGAATCCTATATCAAATTCAAGGACATGGTCTACCCGTATGTTAAGTTTTATACAAACAAATTTCGTTGTTTGAGCTTGAAGGAGTAACAAATATACAGATGCATACACTTACATCGCCTTTATAATAGGTGTGTATTTTTTACTCCGGACACTTTTAATGTGTACGTCGTTCTACACTGAACTCACCTACATAAAGGTATGTAATTTTTTTGCATTTACGATGTCCGATTATTGATTATTTTAAAAGAGTGTCCGTGGAGTTTCTTGTACGTTCTTCGGTTTGAAACTATGGAGCATATTTCAAATGCATAAATAGCTTTGATTCATGTTTTCTTCACTTTTAGAGCAGTGGTAGCCGAGTAGTAACTGCCCCGACTTACGAGTTGTAGGTCTTGGGTTCAAACCCAGCTACGCGCATTACTTTGTTTAATTTATTTCATCTCCACTGCTCTCAAAACAGTGAAGCAAAACATCGTGAGGGAACGGCGACCCTCACCAGGTCATCAATTCACCTCGTGCAAGACCTTCCAATGCTGCACGCGTTCATTTTTAAAATGCCGTGTTTAAAACAATATTTTAGTAAGAAAATTCTTGAGTGACATGACCTCGATACTATTTTTTACATTTCACTCAATTAGCAAAGTCGTTATTTCAGGTTCCCTGTCAAGGCGATCTCGGATCACAGCCAAGATATTCCTTCTAATGAATTTACAAACAAACTAATTACGCTTTTAAGTATTATAGGTAGATAAGGTATTTATTTTGGCAACTACAGTCCCTAAAGGTCTTTGAAATTCAAGGTGTGAATTTTATTTTGATTATTTTCTAGAATGAAATGTAAATATTTCGCGTTAGAGCGTATGCTATCATTCGTTTGACATTTGGTTTTTCAATAATATTCACGAAAGCCTTAAAAAAAATGTTAGCAGTGGTAACGGCTCTGACTTGAGAGTCGGACGTTGATAGACCCATTACTTTGTGTAATTTGTTTCATCACTATTTCTCTCAAAACGCCAAGGGAAATCGGCATGTCCTTGAACCAAAAATTCGATGTTATGTGACATCCACCAACACGGACTGGGCAAGCGTAGTGGATTACATTTCTATATCTCAGCTAGAGGAGGTGCGATTCCCAGCAGTGGAAGTATTATTGGGCACGCCACAATTATAGTAGTCGACGGCGTGTACTGTTCCACGCGCGCCTCAAGGAGATGTCAGCAAATCGTAGGGGCCCAACAGGGTCGAAGCCTACTGGGGCCACGGGTAGTGTGAAAGTGAAACCCGGGGCCCTGGGACGAAGGCAAAGAAGGAACGGGAGTGGGTTTTTAGTCAGTAAAAGTCTGACACTATTTCTCGCTCCGCCCAAGAGCGGAATATGTCATAAGATGATTTAACCACCTAAAAAAAAAAAAAAGCTGTGGAAGTATTATAAGACGTCTTAGTAGTATCGTTATTGATTGAATGTTATTCAGTAAATAAAATCATATCTAGAGGCCAAGATAAAGTGACATTCTATGAATAACAAAACATCATCAATGTGTCAGTTTTTAGTTTGTGTTTTAGTGCTAGGTGTGTGTTATTGCGAGGAGAAGTGGCAGGCGGTCGCCTCCTTCTACGAAGCAGTAATGCTAGCAAAGGAGGAGGACGCACGAGCACGCGCGAGGCAATGGCCCTCGTGCCCCAGCCGACGGGATTCCGATCCCGATTTCCGGCCACCGTAGGCGCGTGCTTGCGGACGGCGAGCAATGGTAGCTAGCCGTCCGACCGTCCGGTAACCGTCCCGACCGAGCCAAACTCATCGACGGCGCGTAGTGTTTCACGCGCGCAAGGAGGTATCAGAATAATATAAAGAAATTTATTACCCGAAGTTGCCGCCTTAAATCCAAGTAAAAATAGTTTTAGTTACTCTTATTTTCCCTATATAGCTATATTTTAAAACTGTTTATCTGACTGTACTAAACAGTGCGTGTCCGAATAGTTTGTGAAAAAAATATTGAAACAAAAATGTGTCAATTCGGACACTATTTCTGAATATATTGTGTCCGAATCGTCAGTAACTCAACCTGTACCTACTTTCTATGAAAATAAAGATCTATTCTATTAATAAGGTCAAAACATAATAGATGTGATTCTCCAAGGCTTATTTTAAGTTATCACGCCATTTTATGTCACGCCAGTCCCCTCTTTGAGGAGTGGCAGGAAAGACGTCACGGCGTCCTCACCTTCCGCATGACGCAAGTTCTCACAAAACATAGTTCGGAAGGTTCCTGCACCGGATTCGTGCGGAAGTAACGCCCGGGTGTCACCACTGTGTGGACCGTCCGGAAGACAAGGTGGAGCAGACGGTAGAGGTTTGCTCCGCCTGGGCAGAACAGTGCCGTGTTCTTGTGGGGGAGATAACGAACGACAAACGATCAACGATCTCTTGCGCCCGGCCTTAGTACAGGCCATGGTCCGAAGCGAGGAGGAGTGGCAGGCGGTTGCCGCCTTCTGCGAAGCAGTTATGTTAGCAAAGGACGAGGCCGTACGTGCACGCGCGAGAGCGCGGCTCTTACGCCCAAGCCGCCGGGATCCCAATCGCGATTACCAGCCATCGTAGGCGCGGGCTTGCGGACGGCAAGCAATGGGTAGCTCGCCGTCTGATCGTCTAGTAACCGTCTGGACCGAACCCAAGTCGTCAGCGACAGCAGTCGACAGCGCGTACTATTGTACGTGCGCCTCAAGAAGATGTCAGCTAACCGTAGGGGCCCAGCAGGGTCGAAGCCTACTGGGGCCAAGGGTCTGCCTCTGAAAGGAAGACTCGGCCCTGGTATGAAAGGCAACAAAGGATCAGAAGTGGGTTTTTAGTCCGTAAAAGTCTGACACACCCTCACGCTCCGCCCAAGAGCGAGGGATGTTATTGGATGATTCTCCCATCTACAAAAAAAAAGTGTGTCACGCCAAGTTATCAAAAAACTAAAACAGAATAATATCGACAAAAACATTTTCTTTTTCCATTATTATTATGTTTAATACAATCAGTTAAGCCTACACGGATAAAAAGATTAATCGATAAATAATTTGTAAAATTTTAATAAGGTATTTTTTTTCAACGAAAGGCGTTCAATAATTTCCCTTGATATTTAATCACTATTAAAATCAGCTGTTTGAAAAATAGATAAATTAAAATCAAATGGGTAGGTAATTTATGTAGTTTTTTATCATGCCACTTAGTAACATGAATAATGATTGCTTGATTAATAAATACTATTAGTATTGAGCCCATTCACGCTCAAGCGTATTATCTATATAAAAAAGGAGAAACTGACTGATTAATACATTTTTTTTTTTTTAACTATCACACAACGCCGTCTAGTCCCAAGCTAAACAGAGCTTGTGTAATGGGTACTAGACAACTGATAAACATACTTATACATATATTTCTAAATACATACATATATAGATAAATTACACCCAGACACAGAACAAATGATCGTGCTCATCACACAAACATTTGTCCTGGGTGGGAATCGAACCCACGACCTCCGGCATAACAGTCAGGGCCACTAACCACTAGACCAACAGGCCGTTGATTGCACAGGTCAAAAATACTGGAACTGGAAGCGTGAAATTTTGCACAAGGTTTCTTTTTATAACGGAGGGAGTGCTAAGAGAGGATGTTCTAAAATTCACCCCCTAAAGAGATAAAAAGTCCAAAATTTGTATGGAGAGATCTATTTTTACGCGGGCGGAGCCGCTAGCAGAATCTAGTCAATAATAATCAAAATATTAAAAATCTTTTGAAGATTAGGTATATTTTTGTTTGACGTTTTGGCTTATAGAGCAGGTTAAACTGGAGTAAAAACCAGTCGCTTACCAATCTCCGGCAAAATACATGTACACCTGGTTCAAGTAATTTTAATTTTTGTTTGTGGACAATCAATTAACTTCTCCCGCCCTGCATGAAGCGAGGAGTATCAGATTTTTATTGACTAAATAAAATTCATGCGTGATTTTTCAGTCAGGGCATAATGTCATCATCATCGTCATTCCAGCCGATAGGCGTTCACTGTTGGACACAGGCCTCCCCCAAGTGTTGGCAAAATGACTGGTCCTGTGCGTCTCCATATATCCATATCCATAGGATTTTCACGACCCTCACCAGGTTATTGGTCCATCTTAATAATGTAATAATTTGGAAATATTATAATAGCTAATTTTCGTTTTTAAAGAGTATATAGGTAGTCATAAAGTTTCTTGCCGGTTTTTTATCACAAAAAACGTTTGATTGGAACCGTGCACTAACTTCCGAGGTTTTATTAGTGAGTATATAATGTTTTGAAACAAATTAAAAATAAAAAGAATTAAATCACAAATATATTTATATTATGCATGCCTAAGAATATCTTTAACGAGTATGTTAGGGACCTATCTAAGGACTAAACCTAAAAACTGTAGTGTGTGTAGTTCCGCACGCCACCGCACCTCTTGCGGCCGCTCGACGACTTTCGATATCTCACGACAGCAGCCGAAGATTACCGAGTGCACCCGAACAATCAGTACCTACTTATTAAAAACCATGGTACAAAAAGAAAAACAGACGTTAACGTTAAAATCCAAAACATCAATTTACTAGACCGTCCTAGTTTCAGCAGCCATGTAATTATTGACAATGAATTCTGTCTGCCTCCATACTCAATAGCGTAAAGGATGACGTGGAGTTTCATAATAGATACTATTGTTATAAAGACAATATGAATAATTCATTCTACCCAATGTGTACTTGTAAAAAAATCGACGAAAAAACCTTTAAGTGGCTGTATTAATATTGAAATTACACGGAAAAAGCATTTTTTAAAGGTAGGCAATCATCCAATGACTTTTCCCGCTCTAAGGCGGAAGGAGAGAGCGTGTCAGACTTTTACTGACTAAAGACCTACCTGCGTCCTTCAATTTCTCTTTGTGTTCCAAGGCCACGGTAACTCGTGACTAAAAATCTCGTGGCCCTAGCAGTCATCGGCCTTGTTAAGCCTCGAAGGATCATCACTAACTTGCCTTGCTTACTGCGTATAAATGTATAGAAATAGTTTAAATTGAAATTTCTTTTTACGATTTATACCCCGTCGCAAGTTAAAAATGGCATCCAGGTGTGGCATCTAAACGAAAAACAGCACATCTGTCACAATTTAACAATTGACCTCATTTTTCCTCTGAAATTTGCCTTGAGACTAGCTTAAAACCAAAAATTCTCGGATTAGTATTTTTATTACACTGGAAAAATTTTCAAGAGTTGTAGCACTCAAAATACAAAAAAAAAGTAAAATAAGTTTCCGTACTTGACCGTAGCAGTCTACAGAGTTCATTAATCAAAATTTTGTAACCTGTTTTAACCAGTTTCAATTTACCTACAAATAAAAAAATATTAGAAAATATCTATGACAGACATAAAAAGTACCTTCGTACATAATAACGTCTAAAATCATATATGATAATACAATATTCATGGCTCGTTACTTTCTTGATGAGCAAAGTAATGTTGCGAGGCGCTTTCAGAAATATGTGATGACAGGCCGAAACAAGACAAGCGCTTTAATAATCAATTATTATCATGACAACTAAAAACACACTACATAAGAGGGCCATTTAAATTAAGTTGCTATATTGTTTTATTCAGTGGTTCGTAAACCTTGACAAGAGAATTACCGTGACACTGGACTGCAAAGGCAACTGAAAGAACATAGGCAGTTTTTAATTCTGATAATATATCTGATAGAAATAAATCTGCCACTCCCTTTCGCCCTATCCAGAGCGGCAGAAGACATAATATGATGAATTCTCACCTAAGAAAAATAAAGCGTACGCAACTGGAAAGATGGTCTAAGAAAAGGGAAGGAAAAAAAAAAACATTATCATTTCACATTGAAATCACCCACACCTGGATATTTAATTGGTATAAACCAGTGCTTGACTGCGATCTCACCTGATAGTAAGCAGTGATGCAATCATCGATGGTGAGGTGCACTAGTTTATTAAGGGTTTATACACTCTAGCCTTGAAGACACCTAAATTATAGTTGGACAGGAAGACCGCTGCAGGCAAATTGTTCCAGTCCTTCGATGTACGAGGTATAAACGACGAAACGAAATGCTTAGACCGGACCGTTAAAGTTTCAACAACGTAAGGATGGATATTCGCCGTACGTCGGGTTTTCCGATGGTAGAACGGAGATGGCGGAATTAATTATTCATTTATTAAAACTTTATGCAACACAGAGGCACAAAGGTGGACTTAATGCTTTAGGAACTCTCTACCAGTCAACCTAGGGTATTGACGACAATACATAGCAGGTGCATAAAAAATGATTAAGAATTAATTTAAGAAAATAGATTGATTAATTGATTGAGATGATGATCAGTTTGTTGTTTCAACAAGCTGGTGGCCCATGCAGGTAGCTGATGACTACCACCTGTGACATAATTAGGTTCTATATCCCTTAAACGAAGTAAAAGGCAGAAGGCGTCTAACCTAGTCAGTTTCAGTTGAAAACCAGCGTCAGGCAACTACCACTGACTGCCATGTCGTTGTCTGGCATTTTTGCTGAACTGGACCTATTTGGCGCAGTCGTGAGACATACATTGTGTTAGTGTTTTTTTTTTGTTGTCTTAAATTTTGTTTTTACAGTGTGTGTATCCATGCGTGCCAAATAAAATATTTTTCTTTCTTTCTTTCTTTAGTCCTCCATCGCGATCATGGTGTGTGTAACTACGAAATTGGAATAGGAATAAAAGAATATGTTCTTTTATAAATATTTGACTTATCTTACCTGATGAATAGCAAAAAAGTGATCAACAACTGAGCACGCATGTCTAGAAGTAAAATATAATTCATTCACTCTTGAAAGATCCCTAAGATATGTAAGAGAAACGTGAAAATGATATTTGCACAGCTATGCAAATTTCACTGACAACTGCCACGGTATGACGTCACTATGTCATGGAGATGAGCATGCTTCAGTAATATGATGTTCTTTACGTTATCTTCTATTGAAAATATTATCACTATGTGTGTTAGCTGTATGATTTCAATCAAAAGTAAAGGCATAAGCGATATGGCATTAAAATTGCTCTACAGTTTTTTTTTTTTTTCGCGTGGGAAAATCATCTCATGTCATCTCTCGCTCTTGGGCGGAGCGCGAGATAGTGTCAGACTTTTACTGACTAAAAACCCACTCCTGTTCCTTCTTTGCCATTTTTTTTCCAGGGCCCCGGGGATCTCTTTCGCATCACCCATGGCCCCAGTAGGCTTCGATCCTGCTGGGCCCCTACGGTCGACCCTGCTGGGCCCCTACGGGCTCTACAGATAGAACAAAGTCTACTGTCATCTTCATTGGTCACGCATAAATCACACTTTTTTAAGAAGCGGGTGGCCGTGTTAGACTTTTACTAACTAAAACCACACCTGTTTCCTTCAGTTGCCCTTTGCGTTCTAGAATCACTGGTTTCCTTTTAAAAAATTCCCGTGCCTTTAGCAGGCATTGGTCTGGGCACTTACGGTTTTGCTGACATCTAAATAAAGTTATCGAAAGAACAACCTTGTCTATAATGCTTCTGTTATGCGTTTTATTATATTTTATTACTCTAGGTTCAATTGAAACTCAACTAAAGCCAAATTTTATAACAAAAAAATATAAATTTATTTCTCTCTCTGCGGTTTAAGCGAAAGAACAAATTTTTTGATACCCACATAAATTATATTGCGGAAACTGAAAGTTACGGCCCCTTAAACCTAACACGAAAGTGAGGACCGCGGGCACAGATAAAACTTAATCTCTGTCTATCATCTTTTGTTTTGAGACACTACGCACAACTCGCAGCCAAAAGATAAAGATAAAATCTACGATGTAGTGAAACGAATGAGAGAAATTACTAAAAGAGAGATGCAAATACAGCATTTTAATTACAACGTGTGGTTTTTTCTTTCAATAAGAATAAAGACGAAAGAATTGAACCGTATCATCGAAATCGCAAAAAACTTTTAGATGAGGGATGCACAGAACCGAGAAGATAGATAGATATACTCTTTATTATACACCGTAAATAAAATTACAGTAGCAGTTTAAAATAAATGGTGTCTTATCGCTAAAAGTGATAAGACATATAAGCACATAAGAGACAACCTTTGGATGGATTTGACAGAGAAGGAAAAAAAATAGTAGAATAAGAAAAAAGGTTAGTAGAAAAGAGACTAGGAGCGATTACCAGGAGATTTTAAAATATTAAGTGTGTGAGCGACAAGGATGGAGCTATATACCCTATATGACTCCATCCCTTTAACAGTTTAGTTTAGGTCGTCGAATGGATCGCGTTTGATCGAGCTCGCGATAGGACCTCAGACCTATTATTAGCAGCTGAAATGCCGGATGCCTGCTTGAAGTCTGAAATGACAAAACAAAAATCATGCATATAATGATGAAACATAAAAAAATGATCTTAAAACAATAAAGCTGTATATGGATAGAAAAAAAACCCCTTATTTGGCTATTTCTGTTGATAAAGACAATAGATAAAAGATTTTCCACAATAAAGCCTAAGCCAGAAACATTTCATCACTAACTTTTTCTATCAAATTAATCGCAAATTCGCAACATAAAGTTGCGCCACTAAAACTGCTAGGCTACACGCGCGGTCAGTCTTTGTTCCCAAGTTTTGAAGCGGGATCTAAATCATTCATGTTTGTTTAGTAAGTATTCTTGTTAGATAGTTTCTCTTTTGATACCTAATTTATCGTTTATCCAACTTTTGTTTGGTCAAAATGTAATCTTAAGTTTTCTGACTTTTGGTTGCAGTAAAACTCTTTTATCTTAACGGTAACAAATAGTTGCTTTGTTCAAAGGACGTTGACCATTCATGTATGGCAGTTGGACCAAGTGCTGCCCAAAATAGACACATGTGCATTACTTTTCTTGGGTTAATACTACTCTATAAACTATTTCTGTATGTAGTTTCTGATTTCAAAGATAAAATTCATCCGAGAGGTTTTGGTAAAAAATGCATTTTTCCTGAGTTTTTTTTAGTGATAAACAACTCAATTTACAATATTAATCAATATGAAGCAAAATGATTTTCATCGGTACTATTTCTGTGCGCTTGTACATATTAACTGGACGTCACTGGTACATATCTAATGCTGATAATATATTCATAAGGTGGCATTTATATTCTTGGACAAAGAATTGTACACTGCTTTGTACATAATATATATTTTTGTAATAGTCTTTAATTGTCCATAACAATCAATATGAAGCAATGATTTTCAACTGTTTCTGTGCACTTTTATAAGTTGGAAATAATTCCAAAGCATGTTACAGGCTAATATGTTCTCTATTGACCATTACCATAACCTTTTGGAAGTACTCCCATATAATAGGCAGCATTTAGTTTAAATCAGCTCAATTTAAAGGACATTAAGCTGATTTGGACTTCAATAATGGAGACATTAAGATACCTCATACGGAAGAACGCGATTTTTTTAAACTTATTTACGTAAAATTTAAAGTTATAGTTAATTTTAAAACCCTGAAAGCTAAATTTAATGCTACTATTTAATATTATAATGTACATTGTATGAGACGAAAAACCAGTTAGCCCGGGTTAAATGTCCAAAATAATAAAACAGCAAAATAAAAGAATATTTGGTTTCCAAGCAACTTGTAGACAGAGAAAAATCACAGAACTCTACCAGATACAATAAACGTATCTAATAGGAATGAGGAAAATATCGTGCGGAAAGTTTGGGTATAATAGTAGGAGATAAACAAAGAAACAGTGGATAAACTGTGTGAAAAATGATATGTTTGGTTAGAAGGTAATTATTAAGATGCTGTTTAAGAGAGATTTTTGGATTGGCGTCATCTTGAACCGACTCCAAATATAATGGAAAATGGATAAGGAAAATGGATGATAATAATGATGAAGATAAACGTGGACGAAGCAACAAGAGTATTTTTGAAAGCGCACTGTTCTAAATTTTTTTGTCTATCTTATTGTGTATCGTCAAAACAATATATGCTAATGACACTAGAAGGAGATACCTACTGTCATATCATACCGTATCGGATTGCATAACCGTTTCCTTCACCAGCTCATGACCACTTCCTCCTTAACTTTGGCCTTGTTTGTCTGATAATGTATGACCGTATGATTTTATGTTGTTTTTGTTGAAACTTTAGAGTAGTATTTGTTTGTCCACTTCACGTAATTTATTACCATTTTCTGCTTTACGACATCGAACTCCCAAGTGTTATTGAAAATTTAGCTTGAAGAGCTAAATTTTGCAACTCCACTTTGAAATTATTACGCTTGTTTGTATTACTAGTAATCAATATTATTCTAACTTAATAAAAATCTATCTAATTTTTATCGCTGTAAAAGGGCGTAAAAAGGTCATTGTTACTTTTATTAATGGATATCATAATCTAATAAATATAATCATATCCTATAATACTAAGCCCCAACCGCCGCCGGGATTCCGATCCCGATTTCCGGCCACCGTAGGCGCGGGCTTGCAGACGGCGAGCAATGGGTGGCTCGCCGTCCGATCGTCCGGTAACCATCCGGACCGAGCCCAAGTCGTCGACGGCGCGTAGTGTTCCACGCGCGCCTCAAGGAGATGTCAGCAACCGTAGGGGCCCAACAGGGTCGAAGCCTACTGGGGCCATGGGTGATGCGAAAGTGACCCCCGGGGCCCTGGAAAAATAAAAATGGCAAAGAAGGAACAGGAGTGGGTTTTTAGTCAGTAAAAGTCTGACACTATCTCCCGCTCCGCCCAAGAGCGGGGGTTGTCATTAGATGATTTTCCCACCCGAAAAAAAAAAAAAACCTATATAATTGTAGCGTTAGCATATACCATTTATGATATTGTGGCAAATTATTATACTTGGAAATGTGTCGATTACATCCATTTCATTGCTGAAGTTATTTAAAGTGAGTTTATTAATTTTATTGTATCTATGACCTTCATAATTGTTATCGTCGTGTCTATTTAGTACAGACCAATGTTATCTTCAATATTTTGAATGGTATCGAGTATTTAATAATTATTTACATCTGTAAAGATTTGGTTAAGGAAAATCAGCTAGGAATATCACACAATAGATGTCTTCCATGTTTTACAAAAAAAATTGGTTGCCTGTAAAGTCGGTATACGGGCGAAAGTTTTACGTGACAACGACTTTGAGTGGTAAAATAATTTTAATGTGAATATTCATTCGTATAGTAGGAAGAAGGATATGTCTGTCTCTCTCGCTCTTAGGCGGGCTAACCATGCCCGAGTGGAAGGGACGCGTGCCTCTCACTCGCTCTCATTGTGAGCGCATAACGTGAGCGGAGCGTAACGCAGTTTCTTGAAGTGTCACCCGGCAAACCAATTTATAAGACGTTGTCACGTCAAAAACATACTCGTATTTTTCGGTTACTCACTCATTGATTTATAAAGATTTCATTATACTCACAGTCTCAAAGGTCACCAGAAATCTCTATAAATTAAGCATAGTAAGTATTTCATCTTTCTGAACTCGAAGGTTCTCCCTTTAATATTCAGGCCACGAAAATTGGGCGCAACAAATGCCCACTTGTTGAATAAAATAATGCTGTTCATACGAGAAGCCTATCTAATATGACCAAAGGACCAGAGCTTCTGAGCGAGATGGGCTGAATAATAAACAACGTTCAACAGATTAGGAGTTAAGAGAGATTTCTAATTAGGGATTACAGTTATAATGATTAAAGAGATAGTTAATGGAAGATCAAAGTAAATAAACTACAGAGTTACGTCGCAGATGATGAAAGGGAATGTTGTGTTAGGGAATATTTAATTTTCTGACAGAAAATGTGTAACTGTTTGAAAAAATATCTATTCATAAAATTTAAACGTCTAATTTACACACTGATTTATGAAACCGTAAATCCCACACAGATGAAAAATGAATTAATTTGTTGACTGTGTGATTCCGATAATTGGTATTGTAGATAATTAGCGTCAAATTGTAATCAAAACCAAATTCGCGCTGCAAATGAGCCCACAAAGTGTCAAATAGTGATTAATTATCGTTGGATAGATTTTAAATTAGTATACGCTTAATTAATACCTATTACCGACACAGCCGATGACAGATGGAAAGGAAAATAGAAATACAAATGGAAAACCGACGAAGAAATAAGTAAGGCTTGGGGTAATGTCGTTATTTCCGACCATAAAGGAAATAAATTTAAATATTTTTTTACTATGCTATTCAATAAGACTTTACAATATGTCATCCATTTTGAAATATTTAGTTAGGAGTTTTGGTTTTAAATATTTAGTATTTATATTATATATATAGCTTGGTTGAATTGTTTAATAATATGTAGATATCTCAAGTCTAGTCCGGATTAGATTTGCGCACCGAAAGTCTCATACAAAGTTACCTATGTAAATAAATTATTCTCGAAGACTTTTCCGAATTGCTAAAAAGTAATTATCTTGTAATATAATTAAAAATCTACGGTTATCACACTTTTTTCTTTACCTGCTTGTGGAAATACCTTACTGGTCTTGATTTCTTTACGAATGTCAAGATACGCATCAAAATCTTTAGGTTGCATTAACTTACAAGTTCGATTTTGCAGACTTCAGTTTTTAATATTGGTTTCAGCTTAATGAAAAAAAAAAAAAGATTTTTCAATTCAAATTAATCATTTCATCAGGAAGAATGAATAAAATAACAATACAAATCGTCGCCATGACATTGACACTGTCCTTCGGAAAGGCAAAACAAATCATACAGAACTGTATTAGTAACAGGAGACCTTGAAACTCTTTGTGTAACATCCGCTAGTATTCAATTTTATACATTGTACCGCCACATTCGCCGCACCTTACTAAGACCATCAATAATGCATCAATGATATTTATGACAGGCTTTATTAAATCTAATTTCTGTTCAATAATGCTTCTGTATGCAATGCAATATATTTCAATCACTTAGATGATCTGTTCCTTCGTCGGTATCCACAGAATAATTAGTGAGTCTAGTAGCTTTACTGTTTGTTTCGCAGAATTTGTACGTCAACGAAGTTTAAAGTTGGTACAGATAGTACGAATTTATGATTTTTGCTGCTATATTTTGTTGAAATTATCTTATTAGGGTAGTCTGGATATACTTCGTAAACAACGACCTGAAGGCTAATATTTAGGATGTTTCGACGACCCAGTAGAGACACATCTGGTGACGAAAGTCGAAGAGTATCAACTTGAAATAATGGGGATAAGACTAGGCAAATACTTCTTAGTATGGCAGCATTGCTTATCACCCATTTAAGGGCATCCAACTCGACCTAATTCCAAATTCCAATGCCATTCGAATTTCAAACTACCCATGCTATAAGGTGGTTTATCCTAAAACTTTGCTTTGTGATGTGACGGAAATAAAATCATTTCCACTATGATTTCCATAGTACCTCTAAATCTAATCTATGTATTAGTCAATGGAGCATTAGAATATATTAATTAACAAGTGACGCTAGTAATGTTATCGGCTTAATAAGCTTCAGTAGTCGCGATCATGTTCGTTGTATATCGGGGAGATAGCGTTTCGTGATAAAGCGGTTGGTTTAATACCTGCGTTTGTTATATGAGAGTCATTATCTTTTATTTCATGGTTTTATGATTCATTGCGACTGTTTGAGGAGTGTTTTTTGCCGAGAACTAGTAAGTTGACTTTTATTTGAAATTCCTTTCTTTCTTTACTCAACAATACAAAAGCAAGCCTCGTTTGCTCAAAGTATTGTCGATTGTACTTACATATTTGAAAACTGCTCTTGATCTTTCATTTACTCTTGTACCATTTATAAATTATTTAATTTAACTTAAATGTCAAATAACATATCTGTCTCTTCTATAATTCGCATTTAGTCATCATCTTAAATATTCAACTCTAATCTAGATAGCTTTATTTTCCTTTAAAACTCGCCAAACATATGATTACTTTATATTTCTGATTCTGATTCTCTTCAAATTCTCCCAATTCAATTTTGAATTGCGAACCTTCTAATCAATTTTGAAACTTTGTTATTTTTTTACGAATCAGACCTATCATCTGTCTCATGCCAGTTCAACCAATGTTTTGTTCGGCTAGTCCCACTCCCAAAAGCTTATAATCTTCCTTTTAATCAAATTAAATATCGAATGGAACCTCATCCTTGATTGGATGAATACGTAACATGACGTTAATACAAGTAGGTATGTTCGCACCAGTATAGAGACTAATTGCTATTATTATCAATTAAACAATTAGGTATTTCAAAATCAATATGCACTGTTAATTTGTTATCTAGTTTGTGTTCATCTTCAGTAATTCCTACACTATGGCGGTGGTTAAAGTAATGGTTCAAAATTATTTGAAAACAAAAAGTGTAATACTTGCAAGAGTACATTTTTTTTTTCTAGTTAATATTAGAAAAAAGGTAATAGTTATTGTTTTCGCCTTTTCCTAAGCTTACACTTTCCTAAAAAGAAAACAAATAGTAAACCTATTAGGAAAATAAAATCAAACATCTTCGATTCGATTAAACTGTCAGTAGGTATATCACTTTTTATGTTATCTTATCAATCTTTTCGATCGTGTCAACGTAGAAAGCCGATAGTGATCGACAGGCATTTGACAATCGTTTGAATGTTGACTCGACAAGAGTTTTCGGCCAGTCTTATTTTTATTGGGAATTTCGATTTTCAAATATTTTTTGACAGCTGTCAAACCGTCTTGCGTATAACGTTGTTATAATGCTGGTTTATGGAAAGATCTACTAGATTTGTCATTTAGAAATGTTGGTAAATGTTGACAAAATGACTGAATTTTTACTAACTGAACAAATAAAAAAAAATGCGTTCTTTAAATTATTATGTCCCATTGTATCTGAATAAATATTTGAGTAAATTCCTGCTAGTATATAAACGAGAAGATGCCATATAAACATTTTTATGCAGACATTTCCTTCCATAGAAATGCTCTCATTCTGAGAATTTTTTAATTAAAGAAAAAATTATACATTCCTTTTCCACAAAAAAATATACATTTAGTATTTTTTTTTTCAATTTGATGGCTAATTTACGCCATCATGAAACTTATTACTGCATTGCTGTGTTTTGACACCATGCAGTTTCATATAACTGCATTATTTGCCTAGAACCAATGTGACATTTTCGAACTTATACGAGTATGTTATTTTTTAAGTTTATTTTGGATATCATTGATATCTGTAATGAAAAACATCTTCAGGAAACCTGAACTTGTATTTAAGTCAGAAATTTCTAACTCACCAAGCAACCAAATACATTCTTTTTTCAAAAATCCAAACTTTAAAAGGCTCATGAATGTAGACGACAAAGTTTGTCACTGCCAATCGACAGTTTATAATTAAAAGATTATTGAACGTTGATTGGAAATTTTAAATTAATTTTTTTCTGTTGTATTTTATAGGTAGGATGCTGAAAGAAGTGGTAAGTATAAAATCTTTTCTTATAATTTTATTAATAGCTACTTTAAATAGAAGGTGCAATAAAATCCACTCGTTTTTAAAGGATTTGGGTATGTCAGGTTTTATTGAAAGTCTAGTATCTGATTTAATTTCAAAGTTTTTTTTATGTTGCAATATTTAAATTAATTTAAGAGGTCAACCGAAATTCGTTTACGAAACGATTTTAAAACATTAAAGATGGGAGAGAACAAGTACTAGATCTATGATCGGCAGTCTGATGTATACATCAGACTGCCATGGTTGCATTCGGGCTTAAACTCTTGTGGTGACTTCGACAAGTCTACCTACTTATCAGTTTACATTTTGTACCAATAATCGTTAAGAACTAGTGTGATTATTTGAAAAAATAAACTGATGCATTATTTTAAGGTGTGTATTATTTATTATTCTGTTTACTCGTACTTTATCTTATCTAGCCCCCGTTAATATTCTAGCATAGTACTACGGGTGTTATGAATGGTATGCCATGCCATGGTTGCATTCGGACTTAAACTCTTGTGGCGACTAAGATAAGTTTATTCACTTATCAGTTTACATTTTGTACCAATAATGACTAACCAATGGTGTGATTTTTTGAAAAAAATAAACTGGTGCATTATTTTAAGGTGTATATTATTTTGCTTGCTTGTACTTTATCTTTCCTAGCCCCGTTGATATTCTGGTATACTATATGTAAGTAGTTGACTTGTTTTATTCTCCCTTTTAAAATATATGTTCCTTCAGTTGCATTTCAGTTGTAATGGCCTACTTTATAAAAAAACAGGATTTATCCATTCAATAAATTAATTCAGTGACTGATATCTACTACATTATCATTGTAAAGATAATAACTTAACACCTCTTCTTTGCGGGCGGTACCTGTTTATGGTTTTATAGAGAATGGAAATACAAATAAAGTCTATCAGTTGGTAACAAGCGATAATATCGACTCCATTTAAACCGATAATGCATTTTAATTTGGATCAGGCAAAAATATCGCTAGCGACTGTGAGCAGTGGTGGGCTAGTGGTAATGGCGGGAGCGTTACTACTGGTACCCACTACGAAACCGAGCCTCTTCTCTAGAAGAGCTATAGTAATGCTAGCAAAAGAAGCGGCCACATGCGCGAGGGAACGGCTCTCACGCCCCAGCCACCGGGATCCCGACCGTAGGCGCTAGCTTGCAGACGGCGAGCAATGGGTCGCCGTCCGACCATCCAATAACCGTCCAGACTAAGCCCAAATCGTCGACGGCGCGTAGTGTTCCACGCGCGCCTCAAGGAGATGTCAGCAAAACTGTAGGAGCCCAGCAGGGTCGAAGCCTACTGGGGCCATTGGTTCGCTTCTGAAAGGAAAACCCGGGGCCTTGGAATGCAAGGCAACGAAGGAATATAGGAGTAAGTTTTAGTCAGTAAGTCTGACACGTCCTCCCGCCCCGCCCAAGGGCGGGAGATGTCATTGGATGATTTCCCACCTAAAAAAAATTGAGGTCGTTATCATTGGACTACCTTTTTTTTGGCATCAAACAGTCATATACAAAAAATATAATTCTTAAAATAATTGTTTCTTTACAATAGACCTATAGTAGTGCCGACAATGTAATATTAAAGTAAAATTAAGTACAATAAACTCCACTTTGGAAGGACGCGTTTGAATTATACATATTAATTTTTTTTGTACATAAACATAAATTCACTGAAACACTTATTAGTAGTTTGATAACTAAGTGAAGTGAAAAAGGTAAGGCGTATTAGGTGATATATTGACTTTTTAGCATTAGTTTCAGGCTATCAAGAGAAATGTTAATGTTAAATGTTGTTGTTCTATTCTATTTATATGTATATCAAAACATGGGCTCCATACAGGGCTACAAAAATCTAGAATAGAACGAACAAATGAATAATAAAGATTTTTTAGAGTCATAATATTTTTAAAAGGTTTACTGATTCGCAAAATAAATCCCAGGCTGCGAAATGCGGAGCTGACTATACGGTCTATGTGATGGGTAAATGTTAATTTGGAGTCCATAATGATACCTAGGTCCCTATTGGTGGTAACTCTTTTAAGAATTAAGCCATTAATTGTGTAATTGAAATTAAACGGGCAAGTTTTTCGCGTATAGGACATTATAAAACATTTATCTATGTTGAGATAGAGTTGATTTGTTGTACAGTAATTGTGCAATTTTAATAAATCACTTTGTAATTTAGAACAATCGTCAACGGAATTAACCACTCTGAATATTTTAGTGTCATCAGCGTAAAGTAAGTGATTACTGTGGTCAAATATAGATTCTATGTCATTAATGTAAATGTGGAAGAGTAAGGGTCCAATATGGGAACCTTGGGGAACTCCGGAGGGAACCGGGAGGAATTGGGATAAGTAACCTTTGATACAGACCGCCTGACTTCGATTTTTTATATAAGATTGGATCCATCGCAATAAGTTGCCGTGTACTCCGGCCTTCGCAAGTTTTTCAATTAGCATATCATGATTAATTTTATCAAACGCCTTTGAAAAGTCGGTGTACACGACATCTACCTGTAAATTCTTATCCATGGCTTGCACAAGAAATTCCGAAAAATTTAACAGTTTACTATCTACGCTGCGATATTTTAAAAAGCCGTGCTGATGCTGCGAAATGTGATTACGAACAGCGAGTGAGATTTGAGAGGTTACTATAAAGTACTATAGGTTAATATAAAACAAACTAATTTAATTATTACAATGTAGGAAAGTTAGTAAAAAAAACTGCTTATTTATTAAAAACGAAACTTTATTAACTCAATTTCGCCGGTGATTAAATTATGTTTCCAAAAATTAACTAAACTTAACTCGATTTTAAGAGTTTACGCTTAAATTCGTACTGCCAATATTACCACGAAAATTATCAGAGCCGAATTTTATAAAGGGCTTTGTAATTAGGTAAAAAAGGCACAACTTGCGTTATTTAATACGTTTTTAAATCATGAACCCACGATGTACTCAATTAGTCAAAATTAACTCTATAATAAAGAGTGATTAACTCTTTTTTTTAATTATATATAGGTAGCCTTCTAAGTACTCAGATGGCACGCCTCTTGAAGTACAGTTCAATCATTTATTATAGTTAAAGCATTATTATAAGTAATAATATAGAAAGAAAAAACATTTATTAATGCCTCACACAATACTCGTATATTTCTTTATATTATTAATGACTTATGTGCTTACCATCGTCAGTCTTAATAAATTACTTGCAACCCGCCCAGCTTCTCACTGGTGTTATAAACTTTGAAATTGTTGGTTAGCCTCCACTATAATATAGATGTACTAGCTTCTGCCAGCGGCTTTGCCCGCTTGAAAATAGGTTTTTTATACAAATTTTGGACCCTCGTTTCATCCCCTTAGGGAGTGAATTTTGGAAAATCCTCTCTTAGTGCTCGCCTACGTCATAAAAGGAAGCCTTGTGCAGAATTTCATGATCCTAGTCCCAGTAGTTTCGGCTGTTTGTTGATATGTCAGTCAGTCAGTTTCTCCTTTTATATATATAGATTAGGCACCTAAAGCTTTCTCGTGAATCATTCTGTCTATTGGTGAACTAACAAAAATACATAACCTTCCTCTTTTTAATATTAAGTAGATATTAGTATAGACTAGCAACTTACCCCAGCTTCGCACGAGTGTAACATATTTTGAAATTGTTGGTTGACCTCTACTATTATATGCAAATATTATATATTTAATCATTTTTCATGAATCACGCTGTCCATTAGTAAAAACCTCGTGAAAATCCGTCTAGTAGTTTTTGAGTTAATAGCGAACACACAGGCTTGGTTTTATTAAATGTATGTAAGGAAACAATTTATTACCTTAGTCTTACGAAAATTATTATCACCCCTATTTTTTCCTATTAGGTACTGTTTAGGTACTTTCATACCTATTATACCATTGTCATTCAGCTCCATTCAGCCTTATAGAAAGGTAAATAATAATGTAAAGCATAATTATACTAGACATTGTTGTTAGGTAGGAAAAAAAACAATTTTCTTTATAATCAGAGCTCATTTTGAACTCTAAAAAAAATACAGACTAAGTAAACTTATACATATATTAGTATCAAGGTTTATTACCTTAAAAAAGTATTGAGGTTTACAACTAATTTATTTATTTCTTTATTAAAACTTCATGCAACACAAAATTACAAAGGCGGACTTAATGCCTTAGGCAATCTCTACCAGTCAACCTGGACCTAAACTAACTAACTTAACCTATCCACCACTAACTGGTAACTGGTAACTTATGTACCTATATATATATTATTTTTTTTGATGACAAAAACTAAAACAAATAGTTAAAAAGTAAAAAAAAAAAGAAAAAAATATTAAAATCAAAATATTTTCATTTCATATAGATCTGGGCACATCAACGAAAACGTGGATGCAAGACACAGGACGTGTCAATGTGGCAACATTTGCGTGAAACCTAATCGCACGCTAAATTGTAAAGAGATCAACTCAAAAAAGAGGGTCTTGAGAATTAAATCATAAAGCGTATATTTTAAAGTTCAATATTAAAAACTTAATTTTGGAGTTTTGTCTAGACGTGTGTGAGTCAGTTGCAATGATGATAATGACTCAAAATTAGTTATTTATTTTCATTCATACCATTTATTTATAGAACTTATCAATCACTTTAAATCAGTTTAGAGAATTTAGAGAGTTTTCAGTTTAGAGAGTTTAGTTTAGTTCACTGTCAATTAAAACAATTTCTATGACTTTATAGTTATAATATTTAGTAGTTAAGATGTATATATAAATTGCATTAAATATCTATGTACAGATATGTAGATAATGTTGTATATATTTCCTTTTTTTTCATATTGTTCCTCATAAAATTTCTATGACTTCACTAACCATTAACAAACTTTGATTCGCAGACACGGCAGCATTTCTAATTTCTGTTAAGAAACTACTAACAAATACCTAATGCGAACACTAATTTGGACCAAAACAATCAAGTTACTAACAAGATAGACAATAGGAATAGAGAACTATGCAGCGCACAAGTTTAAATTGGTATTGACTTCGAAACTATGTCTAAATACAATGTTAGATGCTGAGTTAAAGGAGAACCTATGTGAAAAATAAACTGGAACTATATTCAATTGTTTGAATATAATTGTATATTTCCAGTGCGCGGTCGCCACTCTAGAACCTTTCGGCCCAATCGATCATCCGTTCTACTATTTTTATTTGAAAATGTATTCCAAGCGATCACAATCCTGAGATAAGAATTAAAAAGCTTTTTTCCTATTACAAGGCGTGGTCTATCCGTGGGTCAAAATTTCATATAAATCCGTGTAGCTATTTAAGCGTAAAGGACGACCAAATATATATACAAACACACACACACACATTTACTTAGGTATATATAAACTTTCACCTGTATAATGTTAGTGTTGTTATTACACATTGTTTTGGGAAACGAAAACCCAGCAAAAGTTAATTCATAATAATTTAATTTTTCTATTGTTAACCTAAAATAATATAGTATCAAAAAAAATTTTAACCAAATTTTATCAAACAAAAGAACTTTCAACCATTCAAACAAAAAGAATAAATAGAGAAAACAAAGGCATAAAAACAAAATATTCAGTTCAAAAACAAAACGATCATAACAATTTAATACAATAATGTATTGTAACAGGAGCCATAAAATGCTGCTCATATCCAAAATGTTATTAACATCATCATCATCTAAACTGCCCTTGTCTCGTCTTATTTGGGGTCGGCGCAACACATTTTTTTCTTCCATTCTATCCTGTCAACTGTTATGCTATCACTAACTTCCTTTTCTTTCATATCACTGTTCACACAATCCATCCATCTTTTTATTTTGGCCTCCCTCTCCCTCTTCACCCATCCACATTTATATTCATAACTCTTTTAGTAACATGCGTTTCATTTCTCCTCCTTACATGACCATACCAAGACAAACTATTCCCCTTCAACTTTTCAGCCACTGGCGCCAACATGTTATTAACAAAGTTACCCTAAAAGCAAACTGAACAGAGAAAGTATTCGCCGAAGCACGTGTACAGTTTAGTAACTGAAGATTACGTAATAGATAGATGAAATTCGGAATATTTGAAGCATCCAGAAATAGTTCTACTTAGAAATTGTTTTATGGTGCAGTTTTGAAACTGCAAAAAAATTTAGGAGGTAATTATGTTAGTTATTCTCAACTCATATCAACAATAAAATGGGTAGGTATGTTTTTTTTTATAAGTTGGTGTTAGTAATGTTAACGGTGTTACTATTTTACGGAAGAAAACTTTAATTTATTTACCTGCGTTATTAATTACGTTCCAATACATATTTCGTCCTATCTCAGTTACTCTTGTATCATCTCACATAATAATTACTTGTACATTTCACACTTTGTATCTTTCAAACTTTCATCTCTTTCATTCAGTCAAGCTTATTTATTTATTTATTTAGTCTTCATGCAACATAAATTACAAAGGCGGACTTAATGCCTGCGGCATTCTCTACCAGTCAACCTATGGTGGTGAAGAGACAGTATGGTAGGTGCATAAAAAGAAAATTTTATACGAAAAACAAGAGCAAAAAAAAAGTATACAATTAAAATACACATACATATATATTTAATATAATATATACACATATATATTACACATATATTAATATAAAGTAACGAAAGACGTTTTGAGACGATTCTGCCATTGGTGGAGCAAATGCTTCCGCAAATTCCGGTTAAATACATATCGACTTTTTTTTAAAGCTAAGCTAAGCTTTACATCTGTCATTCATCTTTACATTTCAATCTACTGATCTGCTATAACAACAACATTACTGTCCGTTCCTACATCACTGAGTGATATAGGCATTATATTTTTTACTTTTAGGCAAACAAGGCCGCAAAGTAAATATGGAGTATTTTACTGATTCACTTAGAAGTTTATTGTGACAATAGATAAATGATAACGACAAATTTTATTTACATTTATTTTTATTGATATTTATTTTACAAAAAGGTTTTTAAAAACACTTTTACATGTCATTTTTTTCGTCAAATTAAACTAGATGAAGCCGGTGTTTGCTATTTGCCTACCCTGAGAAAAAACACCGAAACGAATTCAACAGTAAAAGTCTCTTTTAAAGTCCATATAGCAAACATGTAATGGTCAAATCATATGAGAATCATGCAGATTGGATTCTGAGATGGTCTTTTGAGGAAATAACCACACAGTTCTGAGTAAACCTTTCCTATGGATGCTTTTTTCACATAATGATCTTTTAACTTAATGATCCCTTTAAAAACTGACTACACTGTTGAAAGTGGTATCTCTTAGTAAGGTAAGGTACCAAAACCAAATGTGTTAGGTTAAGTTAGAACACATAAAGTGCGACGTAGATTCACAGTTGCAGCTATAAAAAAAAAAAAACAATTCATTCGTATTTTTAAGAAATCAAAATGGTTAATTATTTTGGTATCAATAAAACACATGGCATAATAAATTAAAGCCAGCCATCAAAAGTTAAGCCGCGCTTGCAAAACTTTACGAGTGGGCCATTAAAATGGTGCTGCGAGACGAACAGGCCTGGTTAGATAAGGTCCTAATCTTTATAGACACGATAAAATGTTCTTTTACCTGATAGGCCTTTGTTCAGTATCGATTTTTCTTCATAATATAATAAAGACATTTGGTTATTGAGAAAACTTGACCTTTCACCTTTTTTTTCAATGGTAATGAGTACAGCGGTATAACCTACAATATTTTAGGGCTGAAAACGAATCAAGAATTTAGGCTGAAACGTGAATAGAATAAAGAACCGAAGATTAAGGTTTCCATCGTTTCGAAGAATTTTGCTTTTATAAAGTGAGATGAGATCAAACACATTATTGTTGAACCTTTAAGGACAGAAAATTGCTCTTTAAATAACACTAAAGGTACGAACCATTGTGTAGTTGAGCTGACATTATTATTATTTTAGTTTATATGGTAAAATGCGTTTAAATGAGATCTTTCAAAAATATCTGAATCCAATAGTAGATTATGTGACTAGGGGATAAAGCAGTGCAGTCGCGGGTGACATGTTAAATTCCAAACGAAACGAAGGTTTCTTATTTTAATCCCGAACGACAGTGAGGGATCTATATAATTAACTCCCGAGCATTGCGAGGGAGTTAATAAAGAAGCCTGAGTGAAGTGAGGAATTCAAGCCACCCAAGATAAAGACAGCTTTATCCCCGTGTTGAATACTCTACTTTTTACACCATCTGTGAGATAATTAAAAGATAATTTAGTAAAACAAATCAAATATTAGAGAAATATAAGTATTATGTACAAGTTAATCTTAACTATCACTCAACATGTTTTGAGATTTGAAACATACAAAATTCACTACTCTAAGATTCTATAGTTTCAATTTTCTTTATAGCTTCCGCTTTTTCATTACTTTTTTTTTCGAACCTCGTCAGTTGCCACGACCACGTTTTATTAATTTTTTTTTGTTTGTGGCCAGTTTGAATTTTGAATAAACTTGTTTGATGCACATACATTTTGGTTCATACATTTTAGTTCACTTAATGTTGACGGTTTCTGACGTTCCAAATTCAAATCTCATTATTCTCTAGGGATCGCCCATACTGCATTATCTTCCTAGGGTCAGAATGACTTGCTTTAAGCGATGGTTGTATGACATATAAACGGGCATTATCGAGCATGTGGTGTAAAAAATCTTTTATGAAACGCAAAACGCAAAATAATGATGTGTAGTTAATATTTTACACCAACACACTACCTCGGTTTTACTCTCAGGGCTTCAAGAACAGTAGATTTCAGGAACACTAGATCCTTGGATATCCTTACAAATTATAAAACTTTCCTCACCACGTTTTTAATAAATAGGTTTTTTATTATTTTTTTACAGATTCTTTTTTCTTCTTCTTAAAATGCGAGTGTGAATTAATCTGCAAAGTATACAGTGTTCTTATTGTAGACTCATAGATTATTTTCTATTTCGACACACTTTTTGACTATTTATTTTATTTACTTATTTGGTACATGTTGACTGGTGTATACTGTCCTCTCACCTCTTATGATATTATAATACGGAAATTTTGTAAAATCAATTTTATTTTTAAAGAGTTGCATACCATAGAGTTTTTTGTCGGTAGATCTCCATAGGAACCGATCAATTGAAACTGTGCACTGTACTAGCTACTCACGTTTTATAAGTGCCCGTAAAATAAAATATTTAGAATTGAATTGATTTGCGATAAACACAAAAAGTACTGAGTGGATTTTCATGTGATTTTCAACAGTGATACAAGCATAATTGAGAAAAATCGAAAATTTCAAAGATTCAAAACACACGTCGTTCGTTCGTAACAAAATAACATTCAGCGATGGTGTAACTTTCTAATTGTGAAATATTTTTTGAAATCTGATCCGTAGTTTTACATAGTTTTTGCCAGACAGGTCTACCGCATGTCAGATGATCTAAAAGAACTACTTATTGTGTCCCAATAAACGCAAGGTGACATCGCGGCAGACCAAGATGAAGGTGGAGAGATGAACTTAAGTCTTACCGGTGGTACTGAACTGCAATGGCAGAAGACAGACGTGTGTAGAAAAAGAAGAGAGAGGCCTTTGCCCAGCCGTGGGACATAATAGGCTTATTAAATAAATAGATGATCTTTGGTTTTACAGCCGAGTTTGTATTTCAGCCGATAGACGTCCACTGCTGGACATAGGACTCCCCCAAATGTCGCCACAATGAACGGTCCTGTGCGTCTCATATCCATTGGATTCCCGCAACCTTCAGCAGGTCATCGATCCACCTGGTTTTACAAAGTATAAAACAAAGTCATTTTCTGTGTCTGTATTATAAATTTACATGTATTTAAATTAAAAATTATCCTATTTCCGAGATTAATAATGTCTTCTACGCCAGTATTCTAGAATATAGTCTACCCCTATATCTATGGAAGTTCGTTTTGCAGTTTGAGCGTGAACAAGTTATCTTTTTATTATTACTTAAGATGTAACTAACGTAAAATATAAGTCGCCTACATTCTAAACTAAATAATATAGCGTTTTTTTAATGTCACACTCCCGTAGTTAAGGAATCTACAACATTGTTTTCGAGCACACCTATATATAAACATTCTGCGATTCAGAACGTATGGGTGCGCTTCTGTTAGGCGGAGCTGAGCGGAGCGGAACTATGTAAACCACGCATGAATTGATCAATCAAAAACATCCGAAATCTTCATTCGGCATTAGTAGAAAACAATATAAGTATAATAGACTTTTATTAAAAAAATATACGAGTACAAAAATCCAAGCAGGATAGATTGGAGAAAAGCACTGGTGTTGAGTGGAGGGCAACGGAGTGGGTGGGGTAAAACGGAGCAGCACAGATTTTGCAATCTTCGTCTTCTAGTAGAGGAAGATATAAAAGCACTGTTATATTTTAACATCATTATAATGTTTGTGATTGTGAAATTGAGTTTCTCTAATTGAAGTACCCTTCAAGGCATTCGTTCAGCTACGCTCCGCTCCGCTTTACTCCTCTCCACCCAATTTCAGTGTAAACGTAGCCTAAATCGTGTCTGTCTCCTATAAAATTCGAGTGGTCTTTCCGCTATAGCGTGCGCGCATAACTAATGAGTACGTAATAAAATAAATCAGCTTTACAAGTGGCCACGAGCGAGTGGCTAATGAGAAAGTTAGTCAGAATGAAGAAAATGTTATATAATTAGAGACGAGGTTTCTGTAACAATAATGTGATAGTTCTTTGGATTTTTGTTAATCAACCACGTAATAACGACAAAATGGATTGAAATTGAATTTCGAACGCGAATGTACCATGATGATTGATCGTATTAAGAGCTCATTAGTGCCTCTAGTTATAAAAATGCAGTTTTTACGGTAATGGGATCATTTTTGACTTTTATTCAGACGATATCCACGAAAAAAACTTATTTATGTACATCTCAACTATTAAATATTACAAATTAACAGGTATTTAAACAAACTGAAAATAATAATATATATAAACGGGTAGAAAAAGAACTCATAGGGCATCAAAATCAAAAAAATCGTCCACATCGATGTCAATGGGAAAAGTGCCCAGAACGCTGACAGCATTGCTACGCTAGATGGCAATGCTGTTTCGTATTTAATTAAAAAAAAATACTGAAGAAAAAGCGTTAACTATTTTAATACACAGAAAAGGGCAGATATAACTAGAAAAAATACAAAAAAAAAACTTAAGAACTCATTCTGAATACAAATTGAATATACTGAATACATTCAGATTCATAAGTTTTGTTATGATAACCCTATAGAGTAGAGGAATAATTTTCAATATTATTCTAAGTGGCAGAATTGATGAATCTTACACAAACTAAAATAAAAGTTGACACATGTTTTAGTTTTTTTTTTCATAGAATGATTTTCCCAGCTAAAAAAAGTGTATATCATATAGTTGGTATTTGATAATACCGACTAAATGATAATTGATATTAACCATCATCATCATCATTTCAGCCGAATGACGTCCATTATTGGACATGGCCTCCCCCAAGTGTAAAATAATAAATATCTCTATTTACTTAACTAATTATAACATAGTTATAAACACTCTGTATATACTACTAGCTTTTGCCCGCAGCTTCGCCCGCGTATATAAAATATAGCCTATGTCACTCAGGAATTAAACAGCTTTCTATCGGTGAAAAAATTTTTGCAATCGGACCAGTACTTTCAAAGATTCCCTCCTACAAACAAAAGAAAAAACAAAAACTAACAAACTTTACCTCTTTATAATATTTGTATAGAAATATAGATTATTTATATGTACATGCTATTATTTTCAGTATATACGAGCATACCAATAAAGTTTTTTCAGATTAAATAGTTTTCACATTAACACAAGTAACCCTAAAACCGTTAATTATGACAAGTGCAAACATTTGGCCTTCATCTAATGACTGAAATAGTTTCGCGCGTAACGTTGGCAACAAACTAAAATTACAAGTTGTGATAAACTTCTTCAAAAAACAAATAGGACGAGCACATCTGTGACGGGTATAATTAACAATCAACGCTTCGATTCTATTTTCGATAATTGGATTGTGACTTAGAGAAAAGGGACAAAGTTTTTTGTAACAAGAAAATTTCGTTTTCAAAAAGTTTATTGAAGGTCAAACTGTCAAAGAAGACGAAACTTCTGTCTCACAGTCAATTTACTATGATAATCGTAGTTGAGGAGTTGAATATGGGCCATTTTATGGCTTATTAGTTTTTAGTCTTGAACAGAAAAACAAAAGAAAGCCGAGAATAAGCATTTTCTGAGTCACGTAATCGTGTTTTAACGAAGTGACGAGTCTATCAGCAAAAACCATTTTCGAAAAGTGTTAGTAGATTCAAAGTCAAAGTCAAAAGTTTTTATTTCACATAGGCCTACATGGGCACTTATAAAACGTCATAAGCTAGTTTGCAGGATTGGCTTGCACTTGACTACTATTTTAACCGATGGTAAGGAATGTTATGTTCGATGATGGAGTACCCTGCCTGGAACTCCTGGAAATATCTATTTACCTACTTTTGATTTCAAGACCCCCCCTTGTTGTAGCTTTCAAGAAACATAGACTACCACAGGTAATTCTACTTCTTAATTGTACGCACAATGATTGTTTTCTCAAAGCATTTAGTTCGTATGTGGGTGGGGTGTCTACTGTATACCGGTGACTGATCGTCGCACACCAAATGGTCTAATGATGGAATGGGCTTGTATATAGAATTGAGAAGCACTAGCGAACATATGATTATATTGAGTTCTTCTGATAGTCATTACAGGTGATATTTGAATATGAACGTAACATTGTCTAAAGGCCGAGCTGTTGGTAGGTGAACGATCAAGGGGTCAACGATGATGAAGCTAGCTTTTGACACAAATACTTTCAGGTACGCTGACTACTACAGTTGCTATTTGCGCAGAAGCACGCTGAAGTGAAATATCGGGCCTCTTTAGTGGTATGAAAAGAGATGCGGGGGATTGGCTTGACGATATTGTACGATGCGTAAAGCGATCCCCGTTTTTTCGCCGAGAGCTCAAGATTCGTGCCGCTATCTGTTCACAGATCATAGTTATAAGGAAATACATAATTTAAAACCTAATTCTCTTGAACTAATATTTTACTCAACACAAAGCTTTAACAATTTTGCAGGATTGTTCGAAAAACTCACCTTTAGCTCGATACACAAAGGGCAACTGAAGGAACACGGTGGGTTTAAGCCAGTAAAAGTCTGATAATTCCTCTCGCTATACCCAGAACGGGAGGACATAATTGATGATCATCATCATAATTTCGACGTCCACTGCTAGACATATGGCGCCCCTAGGTATCGCCACAACGACCATTGCTGTGCACCTCGCATACATCGGATTACCGCGATGATAGCATAATCAGCCTTTTAATGTTCCCACTGCTGAGGACAGGCTCTAGGAGAGGGAATTGGCCGTAATCCACCACGCGGGCCCAGTGCGGGTTGGTGAATGTCACATGTCTTCGAATTTTTGGTTCGAGGACATGCCGGTTTCTTCACGATGTTTTCCTTCACCATTTTGAGAGCAGTTTTTTTTTTTTAATAATAAAATCGTTTATTTATAACATAGCAGCAGTGGCGATGAAATAAATTACACAAAGTAATGCGCCTGGCTGGGTTTGAACCCGCGTTACCACTCGGCCACCACTGCTAACCGCGATAATAACACAGCCAAAAAAGAAAATCTCTAGCAATTTGTGTCTACTTCAAGAACTAATGCACTTTTAAATGCAAGAGCATTTCTCAGCCCGGAGTCCATACCAATAAGTTCTTGATTTAATTTATTCGTAAGATGGGTCTGTGAATTTAGTCTGCCAACGATCCCATCTAGTATAAAGCCAAATCGCTTTAGTCCAATTTTAGTAAAGCTTCGAATATTAAATCTGCAAGACGCTCATCTCGTAGAGGTGCCGGCAAATTTGATTCACTACGCTGCGGTGTATACTCACTTAGTATAATACTGAGTTTAGTGGAAAATTGAAAACATAAATTTTATAGAGGTACGTTTAGTTTGAGATTTTCTTTGAAGAAATTTCTTAAGTCTTTAAGCCTGAGAGTTGATCGGGGATTAACAATGCTAGAGTTACTTCATTTTGTTTTGTATTTGAGTTTGTTTCAGAGTCTTAAATTATTTAGGAGGTAAGTATAATTAATGAAAAATATTTTTTTTTAACAATATCAATAAAGTATGGCATGCACACAAGTTTTAATACATAGCATTGCCATAAAAGTATTACAAGTCGATTTTTAAGTGTTCATTTGTATTAAAATCGTCCCAAAAACGAATGGTTTGCAATTGAACTTGGCCAAGTATAACACAGTTTGTTCTGCCTTAATTTGATAACTAGCCCGAATTCTGAATTTAAATATATAACCGATATTTTTGTTTTCTTCATTTTGTAATTTAATTTCAGTTAAAATTATAACACATCGAATCATATAAATTTTGTACAAAGATCTGTCTAAACACTTTTTGTTGACACTTCGCCCCAAAGAAGGACCTTAAGTGGATAATAATTGCCATTCAGCGTGGCAATGCCAAAGACCGTAACAGGCTTCTATTGTTCCCAAAAGACTGATTCTTTTGGGGATAATACAATACTGCTGCGGTCTTCCCGTCCGATTATAATTTAGGTATCTTCAAGGTGAATAGGCTCTTAATAAAAGAGTGCACCTCAGCATCAACGATTGCATCATTACTTACCATCAGGTGGGATTGCGGTCAAGCGCTAGTTTATAACAATTAAAAAAAAAGAAATCGTAAACAAAGCGGAGGAGTTTTTCGAAGCCATATGTTAGATTATGATTATTTGTTTTGATTATTTTCAACTAAAACAATAGTAACATTGACTAAAAAAGAGAAATAATTTAGTCTCTCAGAGAATTTCAATTAACGGATCTAGGATTTCCACTGACACTGGATTATTTTCATCAGACGGACTTAAAAATGTCGGAAGAATTTAATTTACGGAACTGCAGTGATTACGAGAAAATCTAATTTAGTTTATGCCAGTCTTTATTTTTTACCAGTTTTTTTTTTTTTTTTTACCAGTATGAAAAAAGATACAGGTTGATTAAACACTGAGCTTTCTGTTGAAACAAACTGCAGTCGATCTGCATAATTATTTCTTTACTATTTCACCAGTAGTCGGGTTAGTAAAAAAAACTTATTTACGATAAACACTGTTAATAATGAAACAACAACCTTATTATTATTAATGTTACCGGCGCGTTTTCGATTGATCGAACGGACCAATAACTAAAATATATCCCTACAGTTGGCATTGCTCACGCCCTTTGTAATACCTTAATATATGTAACACGAAGGTGTTCGGGCCATGGGTGATGTGAAAGAGATCCCCGGGGCCCTGGAAAACAAATGGCAAAGAAGGAACAGGAGTGGGTTTTTAGTCAGTAAAAGTCTGACACTATCTTGCGCTCCGCCCAAGAGCGGGGGATGTCATGAGATGTTTTTCCAAACCGAAAAAAAAAATAATTAAGGTGGTCATTTGTTTTTTTTTTACTTGAATGTTGTTTTTACTAGAAATGAAGGTAGGTAATGGTTATTCGAGGGTATGTAAGTTTGGATGTCCATTTACAGTTCTAAATGAAATATCCATTAATAGAGAAAATTAGTGAAAAGCATGGAATGCAAAAAAAATTAATTAAAGAACAACACACCTTAACATGTTTTGATTTTAAGATTAATTCATAACGAAATCAAAAGAAACACCGCAAAATTGTATATGGAAAGGAGCTTCTAAATAATTTCAAGTACAAAAATAATTTCAAATATCATGTCTCATTGAAATTCTACATTAAAACGTTTTACAACGTGTTAAATATTTTTATTAGAAGCTTCTGGAATTTCATTCTGTATTTTAAATTCTCTTTGTTGAATTATGCATGATTTTAATTAAAGAAACTCAACTTCGTAAAATGTGCTATGGTTTTCTTATTTACCCTTTATTAAAAAAAAATAAAGGTTTCTAATAAAAATGAAACGTATAAAATAAAATTATTCAAAAGCATACACATTTTGAGGAAGGGACACCGTTTATTTTCACAAAAAAAGGCAGAATAAAGCTTATTGCTATCAGTCCCCAAACACGGATGTTGCCGAGTTTCGTCATTTATGACCGAGGCCCCCATCAAAATCGTTGGGGGCTTTTGAAATGTGACGCATTGTGTTCTATAAAAGTATAAAAATGACGATTTGGGGAATATACATTTTCATTTCTGTGGTGCTTTACAAGATGTATTATGTAAATACGATCGGTAGAGTAAATCAAAGGTTTTTGAGTTTTTCTTTTGGGTGGCAAATTCATCTAATGACATCCCCTGCTCATAGGCGGAGAGGGAGGGAGTGTCAGAATTTTACTGACTAAAAACTCTTTTCCTTATTTGCCATTGTTCTAGGGCCCCGGGGATCTGTTTCGCATCAACCATGGCCCCAGTAGGCTTCGATCCTGCTGTGCCCCTACGGTTGCCGACATCTCCTTGAGGCGCGCGTGGAACACTACGCGCCGTCGACGACTTGGGTTCCCCAATAGGGTGAATAGCTATCAATTTTTTACGACAAGTATGAGTATATAGGTGCAATTTCAAAAGAAGACCAACACAGAAATAAGAAAAAAATACTGGACAAGTGCGAGTCGGACTCGCGTGCTGAGGGTTCCGTACAAACTTACCTATGTAATTAAAGTGTAATGCAATTCCTATACAATTCCCTAATGGAGTCTCGAAGATTTTTCCGAAACGCAAAAAAAAATACTGGGCAAGTTTGGAAGGGCAAGGAGTCACGCACTAAGGGTTCCGTGTTAACTTACCTATATAAAAAAAAATACGTAATTAGAACAATTCCCAAATGGAGTCTCGAAGATTTTTCCGAATAGTAAAAAAAATTTTTTCTTGTGACGTAACAACAAATTTACTGTTTTCAGATTTATTCCTATACCTGTGCTATAAGATGTTGCTTTATGTTAAATTTCAGGATTCTGGATCAGCGAGAAGTAATCCCTATGAATTTTGCGAAATATACGTTTTTTGATACAATAACGGCCGTATCTTTTTTGTTTGATTTTTCACAGCTTCAAGGGACCCCAGATCTGAGTATAAGGTTTTAATTTCAATTCGATACCTTTACGCGTTCCCGAGATAAAGTGTCTTGACAGAGAGACAGACGGACAACAAAGTGATCCTATAAGGGTTCCGTTTTTCCTATTGAGGTACGGAAACCTAAAAAATAGCTGTAATATGCCAAAATACAAGTCATCATCATCATTTCAGCCGAAAGACGTTCACTGTTGACTATAAGCCTCCCCCAAGTGTCGCCATAATGACGGGTCCTTTGCGTCTCGCTTCTAGCGGATTCCCGCGATCCTCACCAGGTCATCGGTCCACCTTGTAGGAGACCTTGCACCGCTGCGTCTTCCACTCCAGAACCTTTCATCAATATCGGCCATTTATTCTGCGAGCAATGTGCCCTGCCCACTGCTACTTAAGTTTTATTTTTATTTGATATATACTAGTGCTTGACTGCGATCCCACCTGATGGTAGTTTGGCGATTCTTCGGGCTATGTCGATAACCTTAGTTCTCCTGCGGATATCTTCATTTCTGATGTGATCACACGAGGAAACTCCGAGAATAGCCCTCTCCATTGCACTTTAGGTGACTTTAAGTCTCCTCATGAGGCCCATTGTAAATGACCACGTTTCGAAGCCACATGTCATCACTGGCAACACGCACTGATCATAGACTTTCGTCTTGATATACTGTGGTATATTGGACGAGAAGATACCGCGTGCTTCCCGCACGCTGCCCAGCCGAGCCGAAAAACGAGTATAACAAGCAAAACAAAAAAACAACAAAGATTCTGGACATGTATATACTTTTTACGAGTTCTTTCGAAGACAGTTTCAAAAATCATAAAAGTAACATAATTTAACCAGAACTCAGGCAATGAAATTTTTCAATTTTTATTTGTTACCCCCAAGAGATCGTAAAAACTTTAGAACTATGTAAGTTATGCGGATGGTTCCACAAACTTGGGGGATGTTAAAGCTTAATTTTATTATTTTGCTACGTCATCCCCATTTGGGGAAATAGTCGGGGAAATTGACTATTTGACCTCGCATCGTTCACTGACGAGTTGAGACAAAAGGGTCGACGACTGAAAGTGTTTTGGTTGTTTTTTTTTTAGATTGGTGATGGATTTTTGAGAGAGATCGATCTCTTTATAAGCGCTCGGTATTTTTGTAAGCTAATTTAAAGTGGCTAGTTTTTCCTTTTGTGGTCTGTCATCATCACCATAGAATATAATAGAATAAACTTTATTGTACGCCAAAATAGTTAAAAAACTTTTAAACTAACTAAAACTATGACTACAATGGCGGTCTTATTGCTAACAGCGATATCTACCAGACAACCTTAGAATGGACTGTAAGAACTTAAAATAAAAAGGGGGTAGTCTGCGGTGTCCCGCAAATTAATGAAGTATTAAAGGAGAAGGGGACTTCTGGGCCCAGCAGGTAACTAGTTGAAATGTGTATTAAAAAAACCGTCATATATTTTTAAAGGAAATCACAAAGTATTAAGTGCAATTAAGTTAATGAAAGTAAATAATCGATTAAATAATTCCTGATTGACTTCTGACTAATCGATTATTTACTTTCATTAACTTAATTGCACTTAATACTTTGTGATTTCCTTTAAAAATATATGACGGTTTTTTTAATACACATTTCAACTAGTTACCTGCTGGGCCCAGAAGTCCCCTTCTCCTTTAATACTTCATTAATTTGCGTGATTTTTAGAAAATATGAGAATATGTATGAAAATCGAGTGACAAGTGCATATCAAGCTTTTGTGGAATCGATTCAATAGATTCATAGTGAATTTTTTTCTTCTAGCAACACTTGAGCCTAACATCCGTCACTCACTGACTGACAGATGCACTCGTTCGTTTTCTTTCGTTCTAAGTGCGCACGTATTTTCCTAGTTTTATTGTTTAACCCCACGACCTCGGCTTTGTAAATTAAAACGGACTATTTGACGGATCTAAAAACGGACTCTAAAAAAAACAAAGTATTTCGTAAATAACATAAAAAACTACAATGTTATAAATATAACCTCACTTTTACTATAATTCATATAACTTCGTTCCTGGATAGCCAAATATCACCAAGTAACCTTGTTATATCTTCTTAAAAATAAAGCTAGTTTGATTCAGTTAACACCTGGGCCCAGGAATCTATGGAGTCATTCCCTTCTCCGTTTACAATGAAAATTTATACCTATCACCATGATTATTTCAACCGCAAGACGTCTACTGAACGACATTAAGCCTCCCCAAGTGTGGCCATAACGATCAGTCCTGTCTGTCTCGTATTCGTCGGATTCCCGCGACCCACTTTCTAAGAGGCCTTCCAACGCTGCGTTTTCTGGTACATTGTGGCTGTGTTCTGATGATCCTTTCGGAATACGTGTATTTTAAACTAGAATATTATGGTCTATATACATATATAGGTGCACTAAGATTATTTATGAAAGAGATAGGTAGCCCTTCACCTACTTCACCTAATTTTAGTAAGTATACAGGGTTATTTGTAAAACACTATTAAACTTGCAGGAATGTATTACAAACATCATAAACAAAAACATTTGTTCTATGACTTTTTACAAAACATAATTCATTTACCAAAAATTAACCTGCAAGATTTCGTTGTTCTATCTAAAACATTTCAAATCAGTATTTTGCTATACCTACATAAGTCTGTATGACGCGACGCAAGCACATCAAGCACCCTCGTCGCCCGATCCCCGCTCCCCTCCGCTATTGTACTATCGCTTGCTTCGCATAGACTTCGTTATATCTAGAACGTTCAATTTAAATATTTTTATTTTTGTATGACTATCTGATGAACTCAAATATGATTCATTTTTAAAAGTCATAGACCAAAAGTTATTTTTTTTTTTTAGGTTAGTAACATAGTCCTGAGATGTTACCAGTGTTCTACAAATAACCCTGTATACTCAATTAGTCATAATAATAAACAACGTATAACCATGTCAAACCTTCAAATTATTATTTTCTTCTCTCCAATAATTTATTCATACGACGCTGTAGCATGAAAATGTCTTTCGAAATAAAAATTGTATTTTCACAGTACTTTCAAAAAGTCTGCGTACGTTATTGTAGACGTTACCTTGATTGTTGTATATTTCACATATACACACAAAACGTTTTATGTACACATTGATTATGCACACAGCCTGCTAAGGAGTGGAATTCCTTGCCGGAATCTTTGTTTCCAGATAGCTACCACCTAGGAGTTTTAAAATAAAGTTTTAGTGAATAGTTTTTTTTAGGCAAGCATACTCTATTGTCGTCGTTACTATTTTGGTGTACAATAAAGTTTTATTCTATTGTATTCTATTTTACCAGGTGAGATAGCGGTCAAACATGAGCCTTTGAATGCAAAAAAAAACTTATCCTAAGAAAGGCTGTATGTAACAGTATATTTTTCCCCAAGTTCCCTTTACAAGGTACCCTCAAAAACCTAACAAGGACTTCGTAAGTACCTGAAGTATACTTCTAAAATATACCAGAGAGTAGCAAGCCAAGTGACTTGGCGCAAATCGCTCCACTCCGTTCGGGTAACTTCGCTTTTTGTGCCAAATAGTTTATTAAACTGGTCGCTAGTAGGTAAGAAACTTCTGAACTTTTGGCAAAGTTCGAAGTGCCGTTTACTTCAATTATTAAGCGCTTTTAATTTTACGACTGTCTTCCCGGACCTTCGGTATGAACACTCGAACTAACTTCTGAGTTAGGTCTCTTTAATATTTGAGGAGGACGGAACTGCTTTTACTTTGTTATATGGATTATTTTTTGTTTTTAACTTGGGATAAATTGTTAAAAGATTTATGGTAACCATTGCTCAAGTTACCTAATGTATATCGAAATATGTAGTAACATGATACATCCTCTAAAATACTAGCCACATAGCTATAATTTTACGAACTTAAAGTTTTAAACACTGAATAAAATCCTACTTAGAAATTGGCATAACACAACACTAATACTAGCAACACTAACGGTTGTTTTTAAGTTGTGTATACCTACTAACCAACTGTCTGTCTGACTATCCGAAGTAAAAGATTTTTATTTATCTTTTTTATTATTATTACTACGAGTACTACACAAAAAAACCAGACAGTCCTAAATTCATATTCCATTGTTCCAAAGTCAAATTCAAATAGCGAACGCTATCGAACACTGTAATGTCCATTCTGAAAAACAGCTAGGTGGTTTCAAGTGACCGAACAGAATTAAAAAAAAAAACAAAAAAAACGATGCTGTAATTAATAACTGCTGCTAAAATGATCGATCATTGGCAGTTGGCTCTTTGTTTACGTCACAGTTTTTTGTTTTCTATTTTTAAACTGGGGATTGACAAACTTTTGTCATTGTAAATGTCTTTTCTGCACAGTTTTTGACTAGAAAATGTCTGCGGAAAATTGTTTGCAGTTTTTAAATTCAAATGTACTAATGCAGCGTATTTATTTGAGTTTTGCGCAACGCAACCCGGAAAATGTATTTAAATTATGTACATACTGTTTATATTTGTGTAATACTTTGTAAGTAAGTAGTTGGTTTTTATTGTGCATTCACAACAAAAAACCCATGCTAAGCAAAGGCCGGTCTCTTATCTATAATAATCTTTATTTGTAAATTGTATTTATTAGTTAGTTTATCTAAGGTTAATTAGTTTTACATTTGTACAATACTTTTAGAGCACAAAACATTAAATAAATCAGTGACGATTATTTATGCTCATAAATTAATCCAATTGACCCATTTGTGTTCTAAACAATTCGAGATAAAATATTCGCAAAGACTGAAGACTATTTATTTTTATATTGACATTATAGTGGCTGTGTAGCATGACAAAAATAATCATTGACACTCCGAGATATTTTGAAATTTGTTTAGAAACATAAAAAAAAAAAACAATCTGAAGTATTCGGCGATATTCAACTGTTTTCATTCATCGCAAACGACATTCATAATACTAATAATTATTATTATTATATTTTGAGTCCTCATACTCATAATGATTTGATATTTATCACGTTATTAATTAGTTTACTATTTTAGTAAATATTTAGCACAAAAGATCCAGAAGGGTCGAAGTGCTCTGGTTTTTGAGGCCAGCCCCACATCAAGATCAATTATTTATATAATATGTATTTTATTATTACAAGTACATTATTTTACTGGTACTCCATTCTATTTCAAATATCTATTATTATTTATTTATCAGAGACGACACTGAGGTAGGTATCCAGCTACCACAGTGTTATCTTTTTAACCCAAAGATCAACTGGTAGAAAATGCCTAGTTGCAGCCTGCTTATGTACCATTATTGTTAACAGCTAGATAAATAAATATATTAGGAAGGTCAATGACCGCTATTACCATGCTAAAATGTAACAACTGCAAACCTAATTATAAATACTGAACACACATCAATATAGCCGTCGGGAATTCATCAACGATTGGTTGTTTGCGACCAACCATTGTGGCAGGTGTTCATTCTCATGATGGAACCTAAATGGGAAGGTCGATAGGTGTAATTATAGCAGCCTATTATAGGGACCTTGACGTGCAATGTTATTTACAGGTATTTTTTATATTTTGTACAAATAACAAATGATATGATTTTGATTTACTGTCTTCAAATGAAATAACGATGAAAATGGTTGAAAAGAAATCGTTTTTCCGCTGAATATAAAGGAGAGATTTTTTGCACTGGCAGGTACAATTAATTCGTTTTAGTTACAGTGTATTTGTCTGTATTTTTTCATTTCAAAAGTATATAATAAAATCACTTTCCTTGTCTGTTTTTTTATCCACTAACTCCTCCTAAACCACGAAACGGATTTTGATTCAGTTTTCATTATTGAAAAGATCTAGAAGCGGGAAAAGTTACCGTGTATAATTTCCACCAAAGCGTGCCAGGGCGGGTCACTAATCCTTTACAAATCTAGATTTCGTGTTATCCCAATAGTTATAAGAGTTCTCTTGTGATAGTTTTGAATGTTTAAATAAAATTTATTTATTTCAGGTAAAAAACCCTTAATAGAAATAATCCATATAAAATAATAAGCTTAAAATAAAAAAAAATCAATAAATTAAAACATTGCATTGCGTTTGCTTTTAAGCGGGCCGAATTGCTGACAGAAGCAAGCAATGCATGGATCTATATGTAATTTTTTGTTTACTTATCTCGACAAAATTTTTGAGTACCTAAGTCAATAAATTGTTACATTATTGCAATAAATTGTACGCAATAATGAAGTAACATACTTAAAGTATGGTTTAGGTTCCGTCAGCGTGTTAATGGCGCACGGTGAATCTACGGTTATTGACCCCAGTCGGCCTTTAATACGTTGATTTTTGTTAAAGGTACGTTTGATACCAAAAAATGGTAAATAATCTCACTACGAGGAGTTCATTGGTTTATACTGTTTTATTATTCATTAAACCCCAAGCGAAAGCCGGCGTTCGCTCTCTCATTCTCTTTCTATAATTGTGTCTCTAATTACGGTATTAAAAAGGTTAAAGGTTTTTATTTAAAGTAGGTAACTTAAATAATTATTCATAGCTATACTAATGTAGACTTGGATGTGTGAAAACTTGTCCATTTTCTGGAATAATAAAATAATGTAATTTATTTATGCAAGTAACTAAGACTCATTATTACATATAACACAGAACATAACACCAACAAACAAGCAATATTCAAATATTTCACACACACAGCCACACACACACACACAATCACAACCGATGACTGTAGGTGACATGTAAGTCACTGCAGCGCCTTAAAGGGCCTATTACACTACTAGTTATTCAGCACACGGTATTCAGCATCGGGTAGTGTAATAAGAGTTAGACCGGTCTGAATTCGAATTCCGCGTTCGGCGCGGCTAGCTTTTTTTTTCAAATTAATTATAGGCTCGCGTTTGTCCACCGTCTCACCTGATGGTAAGACAGGTTGGCGAGGCTTGCTCTAAGACAGTCTGAATATAATGTGCTGAATAACGCGTAGTGTAATAGGCGTTTAAGATATTCGAGCCTGTTGGCTATCCTCACTAGAACACTGTTGGGGCTGTTGATTATTAAGCTTGACTAAAATCTTTAACACTATAAGACATATAAAGAAAAAAAATCACATCAAAAAATATGGCTTTTAAAGATATGATTGAAATAATTACACAATAGTTAGTGAACTATTCGGTCCAAGAAATGTATTTTTCTTCGAATCCTTTGAGAATAAAAGTGATACATACGGTTATATTCTTGATTTGAATAAATAGTCGGTTACAGGTGAACTTGAGGAGACTGTATCCATGCTGATCTGAAAGAAAAGAAAAAAACGTTATTTACCTAGTTGCAATAAAATATTTGATTAAAAACTCAACACGTTCCTCTCGGCATTAATTGAGTGATTAACTTGTGGTACACACAAGTTAATCACGGAGTATAATTTGCTGACATATCGGGGTGTACCACCAGTGGCAACGTCTTGATGAAATAATTTGATATAAGTGGAGAAAGCTTGTCATTGTGATCGAGCCGGAATTCGTCCGAGCCGTAGGCGAGGGTGTTATGGAGCCGAATAGTGCAGTGATAAATTTCCACGTGTTTCAAAATGATGTTTTTCAAGTCACTTACGAAGTAAGCGGTTGCTTTGCGCCCAGGCTGAAGCGATAAATACAATAAATTGTTTCGGAGGTGAGCTTCCGCTCTGTCCCCCACTAGTGCAGAAAACAGTAAAGAGCCTGAAAGCGGTAGGGATAAGAGCGGGTTTTTGAATAAGTATATAGAAAAATAATTAACCTTATAATAGGATTATTAGCTCGTTAGAAAGAGAGAGAATGCATGATTTGTGCACAGGCATGAATAAGGATACACGGCTAAGTCTAATCATAGCCGTATTCATCGGTGGTACACCCCGCTTGGCAAGACTTTTGGTTAATAGGATGTACCACCGGTGGCTATATGAAGAATTTCTTGGTAGAATACTGGTCTGAACATATTCAGGTCTGTAATCTCAGAAAAAGGGCCTTCTAAACACCTTCCAAACAGATATTAAAAAATCTCGTCACTAACAGGAAGAAACATGATGGTTTTATTAATTTTGATTCCCTTGAGAGTGTCGAAATATACGTTTTTTGCGGCATAAACGGCTGTATTGTTTCTTTAACTCCGGAGTTTGATATTTTCACTTCAGCTTCAAGAGACCGCAAATTTGAGTATATGGTTTTAATTTTAACTCGATATGACAGATACACAGACGGACAAAAAGTAATCCTATAAGGGTTTCGTTTTTTCCTTTTTAGGTACAGAACCAAGGATTTGTATAGCATCCATATCCCACTCTTGTGTTTTATAGTGTAGCGTGCTAGCTCGGAGTGGCAGTCAGTTGTCAACTAGCAAGTAAGGGAAATGTAAATCGATTTGTGTTTCCAAAGTTAGTTATGTTGAAGTAGCCATCTAACACAGATATTTATAAATAAGTACATACACTAGCAACGATTAATTATATATTGACAAATGTGTTATTAACTCTTAGCTAGCAATACTACTTATTAGGCAAATTCAATTCTAATTCCAATACATAGTTAATTATACATTGGTCTATTTAACGTTATTATATTTTACCCGCGTCATTTGACGAAAATTATAGCTCTGAACTCATGTTTTGATCGCAAATAGTTATTTTGTGAGAATGACGATACAAATTCTATGAGCATCATTATAGGAATATTAGTACTCATAGAATTATATTTTGTTTAATAACATATTTTAATTGCATTTTTTCGTGACGATTTTTTAGTTATGTAGATAACCTGCTGAACATTGGTCTGTCTAAAAAAAATATTATAAGGCCTATGTGTAGATAAGTTGTTAATGTCGAATAAATGGATGCTTATACGTTAATTTAAACTCGATTTTTGATAAAGATTTTTGTAAACCATAGTTGAGATGTTAAGATGTCGATGTGATAAGATATTTTCCACGCGCGCTTCAAGGAGATGTCAGCAACTGTAGGGGCCCAGCAGAGTCGAAGCCTACTGGGGCCATGGGTTATACAAAAGAGATCCCCGTGGCCTGAACAATGACAAAGAAGGAAAAGAAGGAACAGGAGTAAGTTATAAGTCAGTAAAAGCCTGACACCCTCCCGCTTCGTCCAAGAGCAGGGGATATCATTAGATCCACCTAAAAAAAAGATGTTTAACATTTTTGATGCCCAATCCTAATAATTATTTTATCATAATTCTGAATATATAAAATAAAGACTTAGAGAAATAATTCCCACAAAGTTAAGACGATCAATGGAAAACATTTATAAAAAAGCTCAAAAAGTGCGTGTCGGACTCGAGCACTGAGGGTTCCGTACAAACTTACCCATGAAAACAGTTTAATTCCGAAATTGAGTTACGAAGTTTTTTCCGAATAGCTAAAAAAGTTTTTTGTGACGTAACTACCAAATATCAGATTTTTTCCTATATTAGTGTTATGAGACCTTGCTTTATGCCAAATTTCAGGATTATAGGTCAACGGGAAGTACCCTATGAATTTTGATTTCCCTGAGAGTGTCGAAATACACGTTTTTTGCGACATAAACGGCCGTATCTTTTTTTTCGTTAACAAAAAACCTTGTCTCACTCTAGGAATTACTCTTGTATCGTGGGTGCGTTCACAAACATGTAAATTCACATACACAAGGCACCCGTCCCGGGTGACGGAACAGCTTATACCATACAAACAATCGTTCTGAGCGGGAATCAAACCCGAGACACGCAGCAGCAGCAGCAGTCAACCACTGCGCCAACCGTGCCATCAAAAATCATACTTCAATAGATCAAACTTCCAACTTTACATCGAAAACGAAAAAGATACAGCAGATCTGGAACGTTAAAGGCAACTGCCCCCCTAGCCAAGTTACGACCGTTTTGTTTCAATTCTCTCACGTCGAACGCCTTGATTAGGCCACGCCTCCGATTCCTTAGTTCTGACCACGTGACCGAGCGTTGAGATGACGTCAGAACAAAGAAATCGGAGGCGTGGGCTACTCGAGGCGTTCAACGCAAGAGAATCGAAACGAAACGGTCGTAACTTGGTTAGGGGGGCTGAACACGGGTGAGTTTTAGTTAGTAAAAGGCTGTTACCCTCTCTCACTCCACCCAGAATGGCAAAAGTACCTATTTTAATGAGTTCCCACCCTCAAAAAATCTTCAAGCCAAGTTTTACCATATCCAAAGTCAAATCAATTTAGCCTTGACCTAACGATTAACATACATATCTAGTAACATAATGGTGTTACACACACATGTAACAGTTTCAGTCTATACAGGGTGGGGCGTCTAGAAGTTCCGATCTGGGCCAATATCTTTCATTATTATGCGATGATACCTAAATCGTATGTGATGAGTATTACTATTATAACTTCATTCAAAATAAATTAATGTGTTTAATGAGTAGATACCTGATTTTTTAAAGAGGAAAAATAATTGTTTTGTATGTACATCACAATACATTTATTAAGTGTTAAATCTTTTATGAGTTTGCGTTTAATCCCTCCTCTTCACATGACCATACCAAGACAAACAATTCAACTTTTCAGTCACTGGCGTCACTTTCATGCTTCCTCTAATATATTTATTTCTCACTTAATCCATTCTCGTCACACCTCACATTTATCTCAACATTCTATCTCCGCTATACGCAATCTTTTTTCATCCTTTCCATATCATCATCATTCATCATTACATCCGAAAGACGTCCACTGTTGGGCATAGGCCTCCCCCAAGAGTCGGCACAATGAACGGTCCTGTGCGTCTCGCATCCATCGCATTCTCGCAACCCTGATGTAGTCATCGGTCCTTGTAGGAGGCCTTCCAACGCTACGTCTTCCGGTACGTGGTCGCCATTCCAGAATCTTTCCCAAATTGTTTATGGGAAAGGTTCTGGATCAAAATATGTGAATGATGTCATCGATGATGTAGATACATAAAATATTTTATGGGCTTGTTACTAAGGAGTACCTAACTATGCATATGTGAGCCATCGCGCTCCTGGAACGCAACAAGCAAAAGACAGAACACCGATGGGTTTTACTCAATAAAATTTCGATACCTCTTCTCGCTCCACAAAAAGTGAGACAAGTTTTTTGATCAATTTCCATAAAAAATACATACGTATATGTCGGAATAAGTAGTCAAAAGGTTCCGTTAGATAAATCCAAGGAGTTTGGCAGTATGTTCTAAGTCTAAGAGATGAAATATTGCCTGCAATTTCACCGGCTTAGTCATTAATCCGGATCACAGTAATGCTGCCTATCATACAGGGTCAAATACCTACCCTCACTGGGCCTTCGTGGTGGATTATGGCCTGTATCCTTTCGTAGAAAAGAGGCCTGAGTTCCAGCAGTGGGAACATTATAAGGCTGATTTTGTTATGTAGCGTAGTACCGTAGTCGGCCTTATAATGTTGCCACTGTTAAGACTCAAGCCTCCTCTCTAGGAGAGGGAATGGGCCGTAATCCACCGCATGGGCCCAGTGCGGGTTGGTGGATGTCACATGTCTTTGAATTTTTGGTTCTAGGACATGCCGGTTTCCTCACGATGTTTTCCTTCACCAGTGGAAATAAAATAAATTACACAAAGCAATGCGCCTGGCTAGGTTTGAACCCGCAACCTACAACTCGTAAGTCGGGGCCGTTACCACTCAGCCACTACTGCTCTATGTTATGTTATACAGGGTTAAATAAAGCAGCTGCAGACGTGAAGGATATCTAACAACGACAAGCAAAATAAAAATATCTAAACTCATTCAAGTTAATACCCACGTCAGGACCACTAACCACTAGACCAACAGGCCAGTCAGTTTAATTTTAACTACACTAAGTCCAGTGCCCTAGCCCCAGACCCTAACTGCCAGCGGTTCCACGCGCGTGTTTAGTAAGTAGAAAATTGTCCCAAGGGAACATAAAACGAAGATATCCTATTTTCTATTCCAATACATGGTCTCCTGTATCAAAATCCTTTCAATCGTGAAGAAGTAACATATACACACACTCATTTCTCTTTTATTATATTGGTGTGATTAAAATTCATTATTGTAAAATTTTACTAAATTATTTATCCCTACAAATACATCCTATATTTTTATGAAAGCACTAGCTGCCTGTGATTGCTTCACCCGCGTGATAGTATAAATTTTTCCAAGGGTACGTGCTCTCAGGATAAAAAAATGTCTGCTATTTCATTCACGCCATTCGAGCATGAAAAAGTAACAAACATATAAATATTCACACACTCACAAAATTTCGCTTTTATAATATTATTGTGATTGATTTAGGCCGTCCCAATTGGCGCTAAACCAAAATACCGAATACACCAGAATTTGACGCATTTAAATCATTCACACCACAAATATTCGCATGTTTTATGAAAGTATAAATATCATTCTGTTCCTAAAACCCAATTCCAGACCGATAAAATTGATAGTCCATCAACATGGCCCTGTACCATGACGTTTAAAGTAAGATTGTTTCATTCTTATTTCCAGTGTGGGTATGAGATGGCGCTAGACAACCTGTATAGCTCTTTCTCTTACCCACACTGAAATAAGAATGAAACAATCTTACTTTGAACGTCATGGTAACCCCGTAGAACTGTTATAAAATAATTCTAAAAACTTACTGTAAATAAACATTTTGCATTCTGTGTAAATGATCAGTATTAATATTTAATATTGCAAAATAATTTGGATGAAAACCACTTTTGTTGAAATTTTTTTTCAGACTATTTTGCACCTTAGTAAATAACTATTTCGATTGAATTCACCGCTAGAAGCGCTAGTGTAGCTTGAGGTCCTGTAAATGTCAAATTATACTGTTAAAGGGTTTATGACTTGCTTTTCTACTATTTTGTTTTAATGATTTTTGTATTTTTTTTTTTTTTACTATAATCGCAAAGTTCAAGATGAAGACAGATAAGAAGTAATCTATGTCCATCATTGGAGTTCAAGCTTCCTCCGCACCAAATTTCGTCAAAATCGGTTCAGTATTTTCACCAGGAAAGTGTAACAGACAGACTGAGTTACTTTCACATTTATAATATAAAAATGTTATATCAGTATGGATTAAGATTATTTTAAACCACTACTAAAAGAGATTATTTTTGGTGAAATCATGTCTTTTTTTGCTTAGAACAAAAATAAACTGCGCAACACTGTGGCACTATCGAGGTTATTCTTTATCGCACTTTGAAATGAATTGAATGCAAACTTTATAAGTAAATAATAAGTTCTAAAAGCTTTTCTTAAGAGCGGCCAACCCGAGGTACATTTTCATACAACCGCTCTTACGTGATTATGATGTTATTACACATATTTTTCCAAATATTTTGGATACACAGATCTTGTGGATATTATCTAGGCTTTTAGAGGAATCAAAATATAAATTTGTGTAAAACTAATCCAGTAAACACCTTTGAAAATCTGCTATTTTACGTGAACTTTTTCCCCCTAATGGATTCATATATTAAAAATATAAAAAAAAGTATTTTATAGAATAGAATAGCCTTGCACATTTAATCGAGATTCTGAAAAAACAAAAACTTTTAAGAGTTTGAAAAAAAAAAACACGTATTTCCTGGAACAAGTGTTGTGAAATATTCGAGTAAATCACGGAATCACCGAATTCCAACAGAGTTTTCAAGCGTTATCTCTCTTTTTTCGCGTTGCCTCTTCATCAAACATCGCGTTGGATTGCGTTAGATGAAACAAAAAGCTTTAACCATGCTCGACGTTGACGATAGGCTAGTAAGGAAGGGCCTCTTAAGGCACCTTGCTCTAGTAGGGCCAACTGGTAAACACAAAAACGGCAGTCCTCGCTAGTTTGAATATAGAAGAAATTATTTTGTCAAAAGTAATTCTGTGGATGGTTTCAGGTTTTAGTTTTTTAGTGGCTGTAACAGTTATCAAATCCCTTAGCTATGCTTATTTTCATCTTATGTCTTTAATAATAAGGGGAAAGTTTGAATTGGTCCCCATAAAAATTGGTCAAAAATTCTCAAAAATAACTGTAATAAAATGTTTTACTGTATTTTTTAAATATTGAATCATAACTCTAGCCATAGTTAAAAAAGATGAATGAAAAAAAATTGCATGTAGTGGAGATGAGAATTTTGAGATGGATGTGTGGTGTGACGAGAATGGATAAAGTGAGAAATGAGTATATTAGAGGAAGTTTGAAAGTGGCGCCATTGACAGAAAAGTTGAAAGGAAATCGGTTGTCTTGGTATGGTCATGTGAAGAGGAGGGATGAAGCGCATGTTACTAAAAGAGTTATGAGTTTACATGTGGATGGATGGAGAGGGAGAGGGAGACCAAAGAAAAGATGGATGGATTGTGTGAAGAGTGATATGAAAGAAAAGGCAGATAGTGATAGTTTGTCGAATGACAGGGCAGAATGGAAGAAAAAAACGTGTTGCGCCGACTCCAAGTAATATGGGATAAGAGCAGGAAGAAGAAGAATGATAAGTCTAGCACAAAAATAAAAAAGAATATCAATATTTGAATATTCCTATTTCCTGAAACACCTACAAAATAATGTCATCAAATCTTGAAGGATCATCGACGTCAAAATAATTAGCAAAACCTAACTCTGGTCAGAAAAGTTATAATACTTGTTGCCTAAATGTTTCTATCCAAGCCCCAGACGGTTTTAATAACTACGTTACCTAATAGAAAGTTTCAAAGATTTTCATAAGCCCCATTTTATCCCTTAGGCTGTGTGTAGACTGAGTTGAGACTGAATTTTAGAAAGACTATCGCTCTAGAAACATTGGTTGCACGCCCACTTGCAACAATACCCTCTCATACAAAAAGTTGTATTCTGTGGTTGTAACTATTCGGTTGTATTTCATAGCTTAGGAGTACTGAGGGTTGGGATCGTAAGTCTCAACGGGGGCGACCTTAGGCCCTACGACAAATTTTAACACGATCCATTTGACGACCTAAGCTGAACTATAATATAATATAATATTCCACAATCATCACACAACGCCGTCTAGTCTCAAGCTAAGCAGAGCTTGTGTTATGAGTACTAGACAACTGATAAACACACTTATATATTTCTAAATACATTCATATTATAGATAAATTACACCCAGACACAGAACAAATGATCGTGCTCATCACACAAACATTTGTCCTGGGTGGGAATCGAACCCACAACCGGCGTAGCAGTCAGGGCCACTAACCACTAGACCAACAGGCCAGTCAACTGTTAAAGGGATGAAACTATATAGGGTGTATAGCTCCATCTCTTATTCAGGCTTGCACGACAGATATTATTAATTGTTACAAGTTATTATAAGGTACCTTAGCTACGGCGTCGACCATGATCGGTGCAAGAGACAGACAGACGAATGATAACAACTACACAAGAGTTCCGATTTTGCATACAGAGATACGGAAACCTAAAAACCGGTTTTATTCGGTTTTTCCATCATAATTTTCTGAGTAGCTACCCAAAATCTGAATTAGAGTAAATTCAATATAGGAATAATAATATAATATAATATATAATATTCACACAACTCTCACACAACGCCGTCTAGTCTCAAGCTAAGCAGAGCTTGTGTTATGAGTACTAGAAAACTGATAAACATACTTAAATATTTCTAAATACATACATATTATAGATAAATTACACCCAGACACAGAACAAATGATTGTGCTCATCACACAAACATTTGTCCTGGGTGGGAATCGAACCCACGACCTCCGGTATAGCAGTCAGGGCCACTAACCACTAGACCAACAGGCCAGTCCTAATAGACTCCCTATTGCATGAAATTTTAACACAACTGATGAAATGAAATGTTGAGTTTCCTTACGTGATCGCATCAGGAATAATTATATTCGCATGATAATCGAGGTTACCGACAAAGTTCGAAGAATCACCAAACTTAAGTGGCAGTGGGTAGGGCACATTACTCGCAAAACAAATTATCGTTGGGGGTGAAAGGTTCTGAAGTGGTGACCGCATACCGGAAGACGCAGCTTTGAAAGGCCTCCCACAAAGTGTGGGTCGTAGGAATCCTATGGATACAAGACACACAAGACCGTTCGTTGTGGCGCCACCAGGGGGAGGCCTGTGTGTGAACACTGGACATCTATTGGCTGAAATGATGATGATAATGAAATGTGGATGTAATAAACGTAAACTGTACAGCTCTACCGTACAAAAGAATAAATGCGGGATGAAATAATTTACGGCTAGTTCTAAAACGTAGGTTTGTTCTCATTTCCTTTCTGTGCTTCACTTTCACCCAAATTCTTAGTTCTTCCTTACTTTCGCCATTTATCGCTTATTTGTTGAAGGTTTTGATCGCTGATCTTAGAAACTAAACTAATAAATTATACAAATTCCTTATTAATTAATATTCAGTAGGCTATTAACATATTCATGCTTTATACACATAAAATTGTTTTTCTGCTCCATTTTTTGGCGTTCTAACTTCTTTTAGTAAGTTTTATTAATCTTGGCTTGACTTTTAAAGTAGGTAAGTTCTTTACAACGGACTTCAAAGAAGGTTAGGTTAGTTAGTTTTAATCGAATTAAAAAACTCCTAGGTTTTCAATCAAGAACAAATGTACTGTTTTCATATTTATTCCTATACCTGTGTGTAAGACCTAGCTTTAGGTCAAATTTCAGGATTCTTGGTCAACAGGAAGTACCCTAGAATTTTGATTACTTTGAGAGTGTTGAAATACACATTTTTTGCGACATAAACGACCGTAATATTTTTTTTTCGTTAACTTAAATTATATAAGTTTGATTTTTTCACAGGTTCAAAGGACCGTAGACTTGAGTATATGGTTTTAATTTTAACTTGATACTTCCACGTGCTCCCAAGCTAAAGAGTCTTGGCAGACAGGCAGACGGACGGCAAAGTGATTCTATAAGGGTTCCTTTTTTTTCCTTTTGAGGAACGGAACCCTAAAAAAGGGTAATGTTTCTCTTCTTAATATCTTTATTTACCACATTATATTTACCACACATTCTTAGTCAGCAATATCCAGTGATGACCTTCAACGATATAATAGATCTTAATAAAAATTTACAAGCCGCAGTGAAGGGATGGAAAGTCGGCGCAATCTCACGAATTTGGTGCTTATCTAATATTCACCAAGGCAACGCTACTTAGGTGAAAGATCTAGATTTTCGCTTCAGTAAGTAGGTTTGGATTGTGAAATTTTCGGAGTTTAACTCTGCAACAGGTTGGGTACAGTTAGTAGATACAATGTTAATGGTATAAATGTGTTATTAGCTACAGTTTTTTACATCATAAGATCTTAAAGAACAAAGTTTGTAGTTATTTGGAAAAAAAAAGACGTACGAAGTATACCTATTGAGAATAAACAAAATCTGAGATACCTTTAGAAAGAGGTAAATTTATTAGTTCAGTCTAAAATTCAGAAAACATGTTTTATAGCATAATTATAGAAAACTACACTAATACCAAAAATACCAATCTACTGTTACTGAAAAAAATCATGTATTATAAATATTATTATAAACTTTAAAAAAAAATACTTCATTTAAAATATTGTGTGGCAAATTTGAATTTAGAATCCCGTGAACAGTATTTGAACTAAGCATATACATATGATCAGCGAGTTAAAAAAGAAGGCTATTAATAATAAAACACGTGGACGGAAATAGCGGGGAAAATTAGTAACTTAATACTATAAAAATATTTTTTAAGGAAAATCATATTTATGCTATCAATTCCACCCAAAATTCTTTTCAAATAAAAAAATCCCGTTAAATATAAAAGATGGCATTAAAACCTCATCAATGCTCAAACAAAGGCGAAAAGAAATTGATCCGCAAATACTTTTGGAAGGGAACCCATAGCATCAATATTTTACGAGGCATTTATAAGCCTCGTTACGATCGGACGATAATTGACTTTAGTACTTATTCCTCTCACGTGGTTACCATTATATTTTACGATAACATTGTTACTCTGTGTCAACACATACATAAATGCAAAGCATGTGTATGTAAAAAATATGCAGATGACTCCTTCTTGTGGAGGTTAGCCTGAGTTCCGAAGATTGTCCACCCTCGTAGGTCAGGCAACGACGTACTAGCGTCATCATCGTGCATACAGCTGCTCAAACTTTATCAAGCGCAAATTTGAACGCGTATGCTGCTCTCATTTTTGGGATGGATCTGCCAGATATCAGTTTGATGCGATTGAATCAATTGAGAAGCGAGCCAAGGTTTAGGTATTACTAAAACATTTTTGTGTGGACCGCCCAGAGGACACAGTGGATCACACGGTAGAGGTGTGCCCCGCTTGGGCAGACACCGCCGTGTCCTCGTGGAGGAGATCGGTGGCAATGATCTCTCGCAGGCCTTGGTACTGACCATGGTCCGAAGCGAGGAGGAGCGGCAGGCGGTTGCTTCCTTCTGCGAAGCAGTAATGTTAGCAAAGGAGGAGGCCTCACGTGCACGCGCGAGGGCGCGGCCCTCACGACCCAGCCTCCCAGATCCCGATCCCGATTTCTGGCCTCCGTAGGCGCGGGCTTGTGAATGGCGAGCAATGGGTAGCTCCGTCCGGTAACCGTCCGGACCGAGCCCAAGTAGTCGACGGCGCGTACTGTTCCACGCGTGCCTCAAGGAGATGTCAGCAAACCGTAGGGGCCCAGCAGGGTCAAAGCCTACCGGGGCCAAGGGTCTGCTTCTGAAAGGAAGACTCGGCCCTGTTATGAAAGGTAACGAAGCAACGGGAGTGGGTTTTTAGTCAGTAAAAGTCTGACACACCCTCAAGCTACGCCCAAGAGCGAGGGATATCATTGGATGATTTTCAAAACAACAAAAAAAAATATTTTAGGTGGTGGTGGTCCACCATGGACATGGTGGTGCATTGCCGTAAGCCTAGTAGTTTGATGATAGAACGAGCTTGACGGAATAAAATTATGTAATTCTGACGCACACTCCCTGAAATATAACATATAGAAAACCAAAAGGCTGGGAATTCGGCGTCGATATTCAAGACTCGAAGTTATACCTCGACGTATGAATCATCGCAGTTCCTACGAGCATTAAGACCTTAATACTCGTAGGACTGCTTTTCAATCGTGATGTCAAGTTAAGTTTCTATAAAACACAAAATCTATTGGAGAGAGCAGGTGTAATGATCATATGTGTCAGGCATATTCAATCCCGAAGACTGTCTACAAATTGAAACAGGAATGGAAGAAATGTTTTAATATCCTGCATTGAATTAATATTTTTGAAGAGCAATTACTATAATGATGGAAAATCTTTGCCAAAATGTTCGTTCATGTTCCGATTTTAATTTCCTTCCGTATTACCGTTCCGAAGGTTACCGCCTTAGGTTAAACAGACTCCTTTGATTTACAGAATTCATATTTAAAATTGAAATTTTCTTTTCTCTATATGGCCCGAAGGGTTTTGTATATTACAAGGGTGGCCAGCAATACGCATAAATATATGCAAGCAATTTTATTATAATTCTCCGTTTAGACAGATGAATCAATATTAACAAATATGGTGTGTTTATATACTGATTGATTTGGAATGTGAGCTGGGCTTTATCCATCACCATGATGTGTTTTACTTTTCAGACGATACGATTTTTTGCTAGTGTTTTTAATTCAATTCTTTTGCATATATACATTGATTGATCGTCTGACTTTGACAGCCGTATTTTGATTTCAGTTTGATCGTGGTGCAAAACTCGTGATTTCAGCAGTAGGAATCTAAAAGCATATTCCTGAAAAACTATTTGCTATTCTTTCTAAAAACAAAAGACACATAGAAAAGCAATTTTATTAGAGTTCAAATAAAACAAAACCGAACTTTTCTGACGTCAATATTGTAAAGAGACGAACTGCCAAATCGCATAAAACAATTTTTCTTCAGTGAGAAACTGCATTCACGTCACGGTTTTATTTTATGAAGAAATGTTATGAAAGAGTAAAGTATCAAATATTATTGCAAGTAAGTTTGTGGGTTTATTACAGTCTGGTTTTCAGTGTCGGCTCATTAATCTTAGTAATTATGTTTTTCAAAAACTAACACAGAGTAATAAAGTAAAGTAATAAAATAAAATTATTATTTCCTACGTTGAACGAAGACATCCCATCCCATTACTTAATAACTTTTAAGTAAAATTCTGATTAATTACAGTTGTAATCAACGTTGATCTATATATATAAAAGGAGAGACTGACTGATATATGAACGCATAACCGGAACTACGACAGCCTAGGAACGTGCACAAGGTTTCCTTTTATGACGTAAGCGAGCACTAAGAAAGGATTTTCCAATATTCGCTTCCTAAGAGCATGAAACAGGGGTCCAAAGATTGTGTGGAGAAACTTATTTCACACAGGCAAAGCCGCTGACTTATTGCTCATATTTTTATTTCCAGAGACACTTGATATTTCAAAGATTGCAAAAACGATCTTGGATTATCCCTTTTGTAAGAAAATAAAAGATCATTCTTTTTTTGAAGAACTATCTTTGCATGTAATGTAAACCTAGCTAAAACAGAATACAATCATCTCTTTACAAACAATAACCCAGGACTGATTCCGCACATCAAATCTTGCACCAGATCAAAGCACTGCATTCTTCGAAGCCCAAACAAAGCGAGCCAAACCCACAAATACCACAGCATCTAAAATAAACCACGGTCAAGAACAGAGTGGATGATGACGTAAAATATGATCATGGAACGAGACACTATGGTAAACAATAGAGAACTGTTTCTCAAACTTATAATCGCACGAACCCTTTACAGTTTGACGACCGATATCGCTTTACTGATTGAGAATGTAAATTTTGTATGCGGAAAATGTTACTGTATTTTAATAATATCATGAAGAGGCTTCTTCTGTTTTGCAAAATATGTTAATTTAAACCAGTTTTTTGTCGGAGTCTTTATTTTCTGATAGATAAGAGTGAAAAGGTTACATTTAGGCAAGCGTGATCAACCGTCGCTTACTACCAGATGATTTAGTGGTCAAACGTAAGCCTATCACTAATAATAGAAAAAAAACGTTATAATCGATTATAACGTTTTTCGATATTGTTATAATCGAATATATCGCATCAATATCTTTATCTACATATGTAAAAGGAGAAACTGACTGATTGACATATCAACGCACAGCCTAAACTACTGGAAATAGAAGCGTGAAATTTTGCATAAGGTTTCCTTTTATGACGTTGACAAGCACTAAGAGAGGATTTAGCAAAATACACTCATTAAGGAATGAAACGGGGGTCCAAAGTTTGTTTGGGCAAACCTATTATCAAGCGGGCGAAGCCGCTGGCAGAAGCTAGTACAAATAAAACTAATAACATTTAAAAAAAAATGTGGGAATAAACCAGTTTAACGTAAATCCTGTCATGACTTTACTATCAATAGCACCACCCCTGGGGGTTCGAATACACCACTTTGACAAACACTGCAACACACCATAGAGAAAGGAAACTAATGGATTGCTACGCAGTAAATAAGACGGGAGTTTCGATTGAGGTTAGAATAGCGGAAAATATCACTTGAATGTGGCGTAAATGGATACTGTGCTTAAGGGCTTTCTTCTTTAATTGTTTTTGAAGGGGATTCAATTAAGGTAGTTATTTTGGGGACGGCGATGGAAATTGTTTAAAATGTTTATAGAGGCGACAGAAAATTTAATAGGTTTGTTGTGTTTTGTTACTGTGGTCCGCTGACTTTTAAAAAACCGTACCTTAACCTAGTTTAGAAGCCGGGTTTTATAATTTATTAGGGTATGAAGTACGTACCTTGCAAGTCAATACTTTTAAAAGTTTTGCTGAAATAACCAACAGACACAGTGACAAGCCCCCCTAGTCAAGTTACAACCGTTTCGTTTCGATTCTCTTTTCGTCGATCGCCTCGAGTAGACCACGCTTCCGATTCCTTTATTCTGACGTCATCTCAACGCTCAATCATGTGATCAGAACAAAGGAATAGGAGGCGTGGCCGCTTGTAACTTGGCTAAGGGGGGCTGGAAACTGTTTTAACAAGTAAGCAACCCGAATAACGAATGAGGACTTCAAAGTCACACTATAGAAATGAAATCTATTTTCTCCTATATCTATTTTCATATAAAAGTGTTCAACAAAATATCAAGTTGGGAGACACAATTTAGATTTATACCAGCCTCATAAATCTTACGAGACTCGGTGTCCGAAGATGTGCTATCAAACAATATAGGACGTCGGGAACAGACATAAGTGGTGCGAATCCCGTCGCGGATACATCAAGGGTCATTTGCAACACTCTCGAGACAATCTTGGTTCACATCTATAGGTCTAAGAGTACTTATAGACCTCCAATTTGGGAGACTAATTTGATAGGGTTCCTGATTTTTTGAGGGTCACTTAGTTGAGAAGAGCTTACATCTTTGTGGCATTTTTACAAGTTAATTGCAGATCGCTCTCACTGTGACTGGTTTATACTCATTTTTAGGGTTCCATACCTAAACGGAACCCTTATAGGATCACTATGTTGTCCGTTTGTCTGTCTATCCGTCAAGACCCTTTATCTCCCGTTGATCCAGAATCCTATTTGGCATGAAAGAAAGGTCTGGTTTACCAAGTAGCTCAATGACTTGATGAACAATACCAAGGAAAGGACATTTAGGTAGGCCGCAAAAAATACTCGAATTGCAGGACATACGTTAAAATGACTAAAAACGTAACTACTAAACTACTAAAAGTAAAAAAAAGGAAACAACATAGTCCTCACGTTCACAATAATAAAAGGAAATAAATATAGTTTATAAACACTTACTAATGACGATGACGACGACGACGACGACGACGACGACGACGACGACGACGCCGACGTTTACTTAGTAAAGTAAATATTTATTTCAAAAATAAATTGTAAAAAAAACAATTCAAATTGCAAAATGAAAATAATATACAATGTCAAATTGTAAAAGAAAAAAAAAAGTAATAACAAAAAGCACAATTGAAAATAAAACCAAAATAAAAATAAGACAATAGTTGTAGTGCGTACTGGAGCAGATCAATTTCAAACGTTTTCGTCCTCAACATAGTCCTTATTAGTGTAAAATGCCTTTTGGCAAAGTTTTCGCTTCATAAATGATTTGAATCTATTAAGGCTTAGTTGTTGAATGTGACTAGAAAGTTTATTATAGAAGTGTATACATTGGCATCTACATGAGTCCCCTATTTTTTTGAGTCCGTCTGCAGGGTCCACAAATTTGTGTTGCGCCTAAATTATAATCGGACGGGAAGACCGCAGCAGGCAAATTGTGGCAGTCCTTCGATATGAACGACGAGGCGAAATGCTTATTCCAGACCGTAGAAGTGTAAGGGTAGGTTGGGTGGTCCAATGGTAGAAAGAAGATAGCGGAATCAATTCATGCAATTGCCATGTAAATCAAAACTGGCCTGATTGGTTCACAAACAATTCTTCTTACTTCCTTGAAGACTACAACCGTGAAGTTATGTTAAATGAAATATTTAAACATGTAGTAGGTAAAAATATCTACATAATATTACACATACGAGCACTATCCATACTCACACATGTACAAGTGTGCAAATGCAGATTCAGACTGAATATCACAAGGCCAGCCGATCAATTTGCCGGGATTTGGTATGTGATAAATTATTCTTATGTAATATGAGAAATTGGAACATCTGTCGATATTAACGATCTTGGTCGGTTACAGCCGATGAAACATTTTTTGTATGAATATTTTTGACGTAAGAACGGTACTATTTTCTTAATTTAGGGCAAAAATAGATCGGAGTATCATTGAAGATCGATGAACAGTGAATTTAAAAATATTATTTAATATATATAATATGAATATAAAGATAAATGATATAAGCAGTATAGTGGCCCAGTGGATTATCAGTGGGCCACTATACTGCTTATATGATTTATCAATCGGGGTAATTTTTTTTAGATTGACCCCGAATGAGCTAGGCGCATTACTTTGTGTAAATTATTTCATCACCACTGCTCTCATGTCGGTGAAGGAAACCAGCATGTGCTAGAACTTTTTTTAAATTCTTGTTAGGTTCTCGCTTGACCACTGTCTCACCTAATGGAAAGCGACAATGCGGTCGACGATGAAGCAAGCTTATAGCATATAGCATAGTCGGCCTTTTAATGTTCCCACTGTTGGGACTCAGGCCTCCTCTCTAGGAGAGGGAATGGGCCGTAATCCACCACGCGGGCCCAGTGCGGGTTGGTGGATGTCACATGTCTTCGAATTTTTGGTTCTAGGACATGCCGGTTTCCTCACGATGTTTTCCTTCACCGTTTTGAGAGCAGTGGTGATGAAATAAATTACACAAAGTAATGCGCCTGGCTGGGATTGAACCCGCGACCTACAACTCGTAAGTCGGGGCCGTTACCACTCGGCTATCACTGCTCTTGCAATCTCTCTGCTCTCTCAATGGAGCGCGCTTACCTAGAAGTAACCTATTTACTCTTCACTTAAAGATTCCCGGGTTGTAGCCATCAGGAAATACAAATTCCGGCGAGGAATTCCACACCTTAGCTGTATGCACAATGAATGTGTTCCCAAAACGTTTTGTGCGTATATGTAGGATGTCCACCACGTACCGGTGGCGCATCGCCGTACGCCTGGTGGTCCGATGATGGAACGGGCTAGGCAGAATTAGGTGAAAATTCAAAAACATGTGGTCTCCACCAATCCGTACTGGGCCCTCGTGATGGGTTACGGCTCATTCCCTCTTCTAGAGAGGAGGCCGAAGTCAGAAGTGGCAACATTATAAGGCTGATTATACTATGTATATGCTATGTCAAAATCTATTGCATGGCACATATACTAGTGCCGACCATACAATAGATTTTAAAGAAGATTTCTCTTTCAATTTTCACTAATAGAAAGAGTTATAAAGGAGGAAGGTTTATGTATATAATTTTTTTAAACGAAAAAATGGATTGGGTTACTAGTAAACATGGTAACACGCTACGTAAAAATATATTTGTCGGCGAAGTCAATAGTAGGGGTTACGTCACACCGCTTGACGCTTGACTTGTCTAGGCTGAGCTTTATTTTTATTATGGATAGGCTATCTCCCCTTATGGTAAGGGATGATGTGGGCCGTGATGGAGCACGCTTACCTAGAAGTAACCTATTCACTCTGGACTTAAAGAGCCCCAGGTTGTATCTATCAGGAATCATAAACTCCGGCAGGGAATTCCACTTCTTAACTGTACGCACAATGATAGAAAGATAGAAAGCAATAAAGAAATAAAGAAAGAAAGAAAGAAAGAAAGAAAAAAGAAAGAAAGAAAGAAAAATATTTTATTTGGCACACGTACACAGAACACAATGAATGTGTTCCCAAAACGCTTTGTACATAAGGGTGGGATGTCCACCATATACTGGTGGCGTTATGGCGTACGTCTAGTGGTCCGGCGATGGAACGGACCTGATGGAATTATGACCCATAATTTTACAAACCATATATACGCTGAAAACGGCAGAATATAATGATCATAATATGTAATGCCCATATCAACTTTGTACAATATCCTGACAAATAAATGCATTCTATTAAATTGTGCAATTCCAAAGCACACTTCCTGAATTGTAGACGATAAAAAACCGGTAGGCTAGCAAGCGGTGTTGATGCTCAAGAATTTGGAAATTTGACACGCCAAGTGCATCATTGCCGTTTATCTTCTTGGGTCCCCTCTCTATCGACTCCAATTCGCAGCAGCAGTTGAAAGTGGCAACCGCACAGTTGCTGTCGCCTTTTCTCTGTCAGCAGCGGCGTGAGCAACACTGCTCTAGAAACTGTCTCACGGCTTGTTATGAAGTGAATGCCTAAAGAGTACATTATATTCGTGTTTCGTGGTCTGAAATAGTTTGTTTATTGCTCGTTACCCACTAATTGCCCACAAAGTAATTCCTCTGCACCCCTAGCCAAGTTGATAATCTACAATCATGTACGCTAGTCGAAAACTAATCAAATGTATGGGAATGACATCATCTCAACGTAAAGTCACGTGGTCAGAACAAACGAATAGAAAATTCGTAGCCAAGTTCACATCGTTCAAAATGATACAACAAATTGTTACGTTTCTACAATGTTCAACGCTACATCCTTTGTTATACAAACGCTACATTGTAGAACGAGCGGCCGACTCAGGCGCGTCAACATGGCTACCAACTTGTCGTTTTCTCCAATTGACACCGAGGCGTTACCGATTGGAGAACAGAATTCGACACGAAACGGTTGGCTAGTGAGCTGGACTCTCTGGATAGGATTTCCACTGTGATCGACCTCATGAGCCGACATATCTAAGTACAAGTACCTATATACTCATAAATGTTAGTACTAAATGTGACTGCCCACTGCCCAGGTTTGTCATTGCCAATCGATGAACACACTCAGTTTTGAAGAGGCCCTTTTACCTACCATCCATTGTAGAGTGTCGATAACGGCCAATTAAACTGATATTGCTACTGAATGATCTTCTATACTAGTTCTCCATATAGTACAAAAGAGTGGCTTCACCCGCGTGAAAACAGAAAATAATCCTACGGGAATATACTCCCGGAATAAAAAAGTTTTGTTCTTTTTTAAACTTATAACTATTTAGTTAGAGAATTCGAATAAATTCTAATTATATGGGGTGTATCAAATTTTTTTTCACTGTAATGTATACCTTTTTTGCATATACAATAAAGTTCCTTATTGCACCGCTATCTTACCTGACACTAAGACGTGAAGAGGTGCTCAACTCGTCACTATCGTGTGAATGACGCGTTTAATATCTGACGAAACTGCATACAATTTTATATTCTGATACAGAAGCCGCCTTGCTAAATGATTAAGTAAACATTTTTTATAAATATATAAAATCATGTAGACATAACATTGGCTTAAATATAGATCGATACATTTTTAAGTCACGTTTTCCTTTCAGTAGATAAAAATAATGGAAACATTGTAAATCCATTATTTTGCTGTGCCTTACCCATATTTTTTGCATTGGTCCGGAATTCTCCTATTTTTTTCTGAAAAGCCTCAGAAAAAAAATGAAAATGAAGTACAACCAGCCTGTATCATTCCCACTGCTGGGATACAGGTCTCCTCTCTATGAAAGGAATGGGCTCTCTACACCTCTAAAGTCCGAACTAAATGTTTTACTGCGTCATTTATACCGCGTACTTCGAAAGACTGGAACAATTTGCCTGTCACGGTCTTCCCGTCCGATTATAATTTAGGTGTCTTCAAGGCTCTTAATAAACTAATACGTTTCGTCCTCAATAATTGCATCACAGCTTACCATCAGGCAGGATCACAGTCAAATACAACCATAAATCATTGAAAAAAACCCCACGATAGCCCAGTATAAAAAAAAAATCAAAGTATTCAACCTTGTCAGTTGAGAACTTTAGAAGGCTAAAGTGATTATAATAACAATTCATACGTCAATCGATAATAAATATTACGCTTCATAATCACTGACTTATACTTAGCTTGCTACGGATACCGTACCTTTCGAATACCGTATTTAGAGACACAATAGAAAGACAATGAGAGAGCGAATGCTGGCGTTCGCTTGGGGTTTAATGAATTAAACTAGGAGCATACTAGCTTTTTTTGTGGTGGGAAATTATCAAATAACACTTCCCGCGGGTAGAGCGAGAGAGACTTTTACTGACTAAAACTGAACAGTGTTCCTTGAGTTGTACTTTGCATTCCAAGGTCAGGGTAACTCTTTTGGACAGTGTCGCAAGGATTATTATAAGCCTAAAGGGACATGTTGGTAGCCGACTGCACGCAGCAGCAGCAGACGACATGTCGTCGCTTCATGTCGTTACGATACGTCGTTGCGTCGTGTCGCTGCAGTCATGATTTCGAACCCGAATGCAGACGGCAACAGCAGATGGCATCCAGTTGGTTCCGAGTGCTCCGTGAAACAAGATGTCTGACGTGTTCGAGAATAATCGACGTGTCGTTGCTCCGGAGTCAGCGGCACTACTGATTTGCTGTCGGACGACACTGCCGTCTGCCGCTCGACGACACGTCGCTAGCTTCATGTCGCTAACTACGGAGGGAAATTCATAGAAATACGTAGAAATCAGTAGGGTCGCTGCGACACGTCGTCTGCTGCTGCTGCGTGCAGTCGGCTGCCGACTTGTACCTTAAGCATCGATTCGATCAACTGTTAAGACATTGTGGATCTTTTCTCCAAGGTTAATTTCATTATTACAAACTTCGTCAAATTAACTAGTATTTTATCATTTTCATTTCAACCGAGAAACGCACCGAGGGATGCAAGATGCACGGGACCGGTCGTTGTGGTCCCGTGCATCTTGCGTCCATCAGATTCTTGCAACCCTCATTAGGCCAGCCTTGTGGGAGGCTTTCCAACGTGGTGTCTTCCGGTACTCTATCTGGTATTTGTAGCTATGTTATATCCTTCGATCAACAATGTACGTATGTGTTATATCGGATAGTCAACTAAATATGTATTTGTGTTTATCTTTGAACTTTGTGATACCCTAATTTGGTGTTAGGCCTTGATAAGCAATATCTATATTTAACTACGGCTTATGATATTAATTAACCCGTAAATTTGCTGACTTCTGTTATAGATAACATAGTTTTGATTTTAAATCATTGAATGTTATAGTAGGCTGGAGCGTCTAAAAACTATTTTATTAAAAAATACAATATTTATTTTTAACATGTTTTTTTTTTTCAGATTGGGAATCATAAATTAACTTAATCTGCTCTAGGTGGAGTTTGAGAGCGTGTCAAATTTATTAACAAAAGAGCTGTTTTTCAGTTACTCATTGGAATATTCCCACAGCCAAAGAAGGTATCGACAGTTACGTACTGAGTACCTTCAGATAACTCGGACACATAGTTTAATTTTTAACAGTTCTTTGTAAAATTTACAAAATTTAACAGTGTGTAACTTTTTACTAAAAAAAACGACTTCACTAAAAATACACTAAAATGATCAAAATAACTTTAATTTCGGAAGCCGGTGTTTCTCGGTATTGTTTGTTTCTTATTTAACACCATAAACGACGGAGTTCTGAGGTAACACACATAAAAAATAAAAAAACAACCAAATTGATAACCCCTAATTTTTTTGAAGTCGGTTAAAAATAAACTGAACCTACATCTTTAATACACATCATCACACATTTGCATTTTTTAGCATTTGTTACATCATCGCTTACCATCAGGTGAGATAGTGGTCAAACGCGAGCCTATCAATAATAAAAAAAAAGATGATATTAATAAAAACGAGAAAATTGCACTGCAGTCTATTCAATATTACGTGCCAGTAGACTAATCTATGAAGTTTGGTGCCAATATTGAACGTCCGATGAGCCTCGGGCTGTAATCTATATTATTATGAGATGCTCTTTTGAGGTCAGGGTGAGATGTTATTACCTAAGCGCCATATAGACAAAATCTTTCTACAGATATCTGACTGTACAGATATCGTCCTAAAATGAAATAAGTAGACAGAGGATAAAGCTAAACACAAACTTAACCCATGTATGCCACGCATGCTACGCATTATGACATCTAGACTTTTGAATTTTGAATTTTTGACATTTGTAATGAATTTATTTTGACATTTATAATGAATTTATTTTGACAGTTGTAATGAATTTATTTTGACATTTGTAACGAATTAATTTTGACATTTATAATAATTTATTTTGACATTTATATTGAATTTAGTTCTGACGATTGAACACTGTTTTTTGACATTTAATGAATTTATGACATTTACTATTTTTATTCGTTTTATAGATGGGTAACCAGATCTCATCCGGAGATTCTTCGTACCCCTTGCTTCGTCGTGGCCTTGACCGCTACCGGAGTCAAGGGTAGATGGGCTGCCGGGCACTAGGGGCCATTTTTTCTTTCTGCTTTTCATTTTGGGGGGTTTACCATAATCGCCACGCTTGGCAGATGGGTTGGCGATCGCAGTTTGGTTGTTGTAATGCACAGAGGATGCTGCTGCCCATTCTCTGGTATGTCCCTTAGTCGCCTCTTACGACACCCTCGGGAAGAGATGGGATGGTGTTATTCTTTACGTCCGGATACCATACGGAACGTCGACTTAAAGTCTATGACCAGTGCGTGTTGCCAGTGATGACATATGGCTGCGAAACGTGGTCGCTTACAATGGGCCTCATCAGAAGACTTAAAGTCACCCAAAGGGCAATGGAAAGTGCTATGCTCGGAGTTTCCTTGCTTGATCGAATCAGGAATGAGGATATCCGCAGGAGAACCAAGGTTACCGACATAGGACGAAGAATCACCAAACTAAAGTGGCAATGGGCAGGGCACATTGCTCGCAGAACAGATGGCCGTTGGGGCCGAAAGGTTCTAGAATGGCGGCCACGTACCGGAAGACGTAGCGTTGGAAGGCCTCCTACAAGGTGGACCGGTGACTTAGTAACGGTTGCGGGAGTCCGATGGATGCGAGACGCACAGGACCGTTCATTGTGAGGCGACACTTGGGGGAGGCCTACGTCCAGCAGTGGACTATTTTTATATTGAATTTAGTTTTGACAATTGAAGACTATTTTTTGACATTTAATGAATTTATGACATTTACTATTTTGATTTGCTATGTTAGTGACATTTGTATTTCATTTAATTTGAGTTGTATATCCGATTTCTATTTTTTCTAATTATAACTTTGTTCTCTCAAAATTGTACTTCTACCTGTTTTATGTCTTGTTTGTAATTGCTGTGCCCGACAGGGTCCATGTGCACTTGTTTAACTATTCTTAAGATCTTATGTAACACATGTGATATAGCAATAGAGAATTGAATTGAATTGAATTGTATTGAATTTCCTTGAAAATAGGCTGCTTACATGGAACGCGTGTGACAGCGTTGCGAATGCCAAGTATGTTTCTAAGTCATATATTTTCAAACAAATTCAAAAGTCTAGATAACCGTCCGGACCGAGCCCAAGTCGCCAAAGGCGCATAGTGTTTCACGCGTGCCTCAAGGAGATGTCAGCAAACCGTAGGCCAAGCAGGTCCGAAGCCTACTGGGAGTTGTGCGATAGAGAACCCTGGGGCCCTGGAACAAAGGCAAAGAAGGAACATAGGAGTGGGGTTTAGCCAGTGAAAGTCTGAGACGCCTTTTCGCTCGACCCTAGAGCGAGAAAAGTCATTGGGTGGTTTCCCACCTAAAAAAAAGATAACAATAATGTGTAGCATATGTGGGCTCAGTTTGTGTTGAACTTAATTACTGTCATATAGCATGGTAATGCCGCCATTTTTGAGCAAATTATGTATATTAATTTTAATAAGTTAAGTTTTTTACGTAATTACCTCTTAATGACTGAACGGATTCGGATGCAATACGACACGTATTGAATATGTTTTATGTTCTATTTCCTGTCTAGAACAGGAAATAGTATATATTTTTTGGTCTTTTTAGGGTTCTGTACTGTAAAAGGAAAAAAACGGAACCCTTATAGGATCACTTTATTGTTTGTCTGTCAAGACTTTATCTCAGGAACGCGTGGAGGTATCGAGTTGTTGAAATTAAAACCATATACTCAAGTCTGCGGCCCCTTGAAGCTGTGAAAAAATCAAACTTCAAAGTAACGAAAACAAAAGATACGGCCGTTTATGTCGCAAAAAACGTGTATTTTGACACTCTCAAGGGAATCATCCCATTGACCTAGAATCCTGAAGTTGACATGAAGCAAGGTCTCATAGCACAAGTATAGGAAAAAATCTGAAAACTGCAAATTTGTAGTTACGTCACAAAAATACAAATATATTTTGTGATTCGGAAAAATCTTCATAACTCAATTGAGGAATTGAACTGTTTTCATAGGTGAGTTTGTACGGAAACCTCAGTGCGTGAGTCCGACTCGCAATTGCCTGGTTTCTGGGATTATTATCTTCTTCCACGCAGGCAAAGCTACGCATTAAATTAAATGGCGGAACGTACCCATTGAAAACCCGTGGCTCGCCGTCCGAACGTCCGGTAACTGTCCGGACCGAGCCCAAGTCGTCGACGGCGCGTATTGTTCCACGCGCGCCTCAGGGTGATGTCAGCAAATCGTAGAGGCCCAGCAGTGTCGAAGCCAACTGGGGCCATGGGTAGTGTGAAAACGAAACCCGGGGGACGAAGGCAACGAAGGAACAGGAGTGGGTTTTTAGTCAGTCAAAGTCTGACACTATCTCTCGCTCCGCCCAAGAGCGGGATTTGTCATTAGATGATTTTCCCACCTTAAAAAAAAAAACCCATTGAAAACCCCAGTGACAGGTTGTGTCAGTGCACTGGAAGCGAGTATCTACGTCATGAAGACAATGCTTGTTGATGGCTAATAAATAATTTACAAATTTATGGAATAATTTATTTACAAAAGCACCTCCAGCCAGTGGCTATACCTGCGTGAAAGACGAACATTAACGGTACAGAACATACGGGGTACAAACAGTAGTTACTGCGGTTTTTTTTGGTTAGTAAATCATCCAATGACTACTTCGGCTCTTGGGCGGAGCCGGTGGGCGTGTCAGATTTTTACTGACTAAAACCCACGCCTATGTCCCTTCTTTGCCTTCGTTCCAGGACCCCGGGGTTCTTTTTCGCACAACCCATGACCCCAGTAGGCTTCGACTCTGCTGGGCTCTTACAGTTTTGCTGACATCTCCTTGAGGCGCGAGTGGAATAATACGCATCGTCGACGACTCCGGTTTGGTCTGGACGGTTACCGGACGGCCGGCCGGCGAGCTACCCACTGCTCACCGTCCGGAAATGTATGTTCCCTTCACGTAGGTCTACACCTACCCTAGAGGCTACCCTCTGGAAGGTAGGAATCCTATGTGCTATATCCCGTATGTCAATTTTCATCTTGCACTTCCTCCCCCTCCTCCCGACTACATATTGTTTCTATATTGTGTGTATCTATGTGTGCCAAATAAAATATTTTTCTTTCTTTCTTTTTATCCAAATCCGTTAAGCCGTTAAGATGTGAAAAGGTACACAGACAGACAGACAGACAGAATTGCTTTCACATTTATAGTAATAATAATGAGTATATGGCAATTATAATGGCCAGTGAATTACGTATACATAACGTATAGTATTCTCACGCTTTTTAGTTTGCAATTAGTTCTTAAGAACATCTCTATAGATCTTCATGTCATTACTCAGTATTAGGTACAAAAGACCAATTTGCGTTCAAGTTGTCATGTGCGTCATTAGTTCATTTGATCAGACAATGCTTGTCTCCATTGACATGTATGGGTGAACCTTAAGAAAATGCGTAGTTAGGTGATATTTGGTTTGTTATCTTCATAATAATCTTAACTAAAAGATGGCGAAAACTTCCATGCTGGTACTTTTTATTTTTCATTTTAAAATAATGTGGAAGATGGGTAGGCCTTTAGTGTCGGATGCTACTTGTGTCGATACTCTTGCGCCATCTCATCTTCCCCGTCGTGCTATGCGGTGCTGCCGCAGCGGGTGCAGAGAACCTCAAGCGGCGGAAATATAATAACCTTGTTGGTAGTTATATTTTCGAGCTGTTTGGGGTTGAAACTCTCGGATTGTGGGGTCCGAGTGCTCACAAATTATTTAAAGAACTTTCAAAATGCCTTGTTGACACCTCGCGTGACCCAAGGGCTGACTTTTGCTTCGGACCAAGGATAAGCATTGCCATTCAGCGTGGCAATACCGCCAGTCTTTTGGGTACATTACCAGTCGACAGCGATGCGGAGGAGTTTTTCGTTGCCGTACGTCAGATTGCTTTTTTTTAGTACTTTAGGGCTTCGATTAAAAAAATAATAATGTTGCCCCATACTAATAATAGTTCCGTTCACAAACAGTGTAAACTCACATAAACAGACATACAAATATTTGGTCCGTTCGGAAATCAAAGCCGCGATACGCAGCCCAGCAGCTAATTGCTCAACCACTGCACTAACCGCCGTCGGCACTGTATCCGCGTGGTGGATTACGGCTCAGAGGCCTGAATACCAGCAGTAGAAACATTATAAGGCTGAATGTCAAAGTTTTACAAGATAATGTAGTTGGTGATGGCACTACATAGGTAGGCGCCAGATAAATTTGGAATAGCGGTCATTGACCCTCCTAAATTTATTGACATTCTTATTTTTTTTTTTACCGGTCATGTGGGAGTTGGACTCGCGCACTAAAGGAACACCCGAATTGAGTTACGGAGACAAACCGATTTTTTTTTTGTGACGTAACTATAAATTTACAGTTTTCAGTTTTTTTTCTATATTTGTGCTATGAAACCTTGCTTCATGTCAATGGGAAGTATCCTATGAATTATGATACCCTTGAAATATACGTTTTTTTGCGACATAAACGGCCGTACTTATCTTTTTTTTTATTCGTTAATTCAGAAGTTAATTTTTTCACAGCTTCAAGGGACCGCAGATCTGAATATATAATTTTAATTTCAACTCGATACCTCCACGCGTTTTCAAGATAAAAGGTCTTGAAATACAGACAGACAGATTAGACCGACAACAAAGTGATACTTGTATAAACTTATAGAAATATAATTCTATCGTAAGTTTTCAAAACAAATGTTTATAGAAGAGCAACTGTCAAAGTGACATGACACTGGTGCAAAACATTTCGTCATACGATTTAAAAGAAACATTTAAGTTCAAAAAACGAAGAGCTTTAATTTAAAACTCAAAAAGTCTTCCGCTTGTGAATTGAATGAATGAACAACCGACATCCAAATTAAAACACACAAAAAATTGCAAAATAAATTCAAATGCGGAAGTCGGTGTTTCTTTTCGTCGTAATTCAACACCAGATTCCGAAATTAAGTATATTTTTGTAATTTGTATTTTTTAGTTAGTTATATTTTTTCGGAGACGACTTTTGCATCCGGCTGTGATACATGCCATAGTCTGGAAGAAGAGATTTTTTTGTTTTTTTAAAATCGCTGCCTTACACGTCTTGGAATGATTTTTGTATCGTGGGTGTCTTCACAAACATTTAAACTCACATACACAAGAAACCCAAACCCGGAACACTATTAATTAGTAATACAATTTGTTCCGTGTGGGAATCGACTCTACGACATACAACGCAGAAACCAATCGCTCAACCACTGCGCCAACCCAAAAAAAATATTAACCGACTTCATTAAAAAAAAAAAAAACACTAAAAAGATCAAAATAACTTTAATTTCGGAAGTTGGTGTTTCTCGGTATTGTTTGTTACTTATTTAACACTGACTTCCGAAATTAAAGTTACTTTTGATCCTTTTTTAGTCTGTTTAGTGTTTTTAATGAAGTCGGTTATTTTTTTTTTTTGTGAAAAGTTTTTTATTTCCCACTTTTTAGTTGCGATACACTTATATATAACCCGAGTGCCTATTTCTCATGACAATTCCAATTAACCCAAACACTGCAAGGTTACAATGTAGTAATTGTATTTGAGGAGTTCCCTCAATTACCTACTCAACCTAGTTTTGAGAATGGGGTCCCCATCTGGCAGAACATCCTTTCAAACAAAAAAATAATATATTTAATACAGTGAAAGTAGGTTAAGTGGGACCTAGATAATGGAGAAATCTCCATAGCTGGAACAGATGTTAAGGTCCTATTACCTCTGTTAGTGAGACAAAGCAAACCTCTATATTTAGAATTCGTTCTTTCGATGTTATCGTCATAGTTACCTCTATAATTGAGACAACGAGTGTATTTTTACCTCTTTTACTGACTTTATTTTAAATAATGCTTTTTTTAAATCTTTATAACTGAGATAACCACAATTTATTACCTCTCTAACTTGTTATTTTATTTAATAATCGCACCTAAATAACTGAAATAACCTTTATTCTCACCTCTATTAATGGAATCCTCTGTAATTATATGATACAGATAGTTCTTTATACTAGTATATTTGAGACACTGGGTAAATGGAATACCTTTTGATGTGAGATAAATTTACAGGTCCTTAAAGTCGCAGTTATCTAGGTTTCACGGTATAATAATTTAAAAATACATATGAATTAAAACCTCCTTCTTTTTAAAGTCGTTTATAATAAATAAATTACTATAGTAACTTTGTAAATTATTTTATGTACATTTGCTAACACACAATATATATACACACAATACATATTCGGCCATACCTTTCAGAGGAAACTGGGCAATTTAAGAGTTCAATACTTTACTGTAGTAAACGATCTAAATCGTAACTATTTCTAGTCTTCTAGGTATTCTTGGAAGTATGTTTTAACACTTGTTTTATGGTCAAAATACCATCAAAGTGTTTGCAAAAGTAAGATTTGTTTTCACAAAATACACACATTGCCGGATACCGTTGAACTTTACCGTACTAATTAAAAAACCAGGCTAATGTAGACCAATATTTACGATAGCTTCGATCACAGTATACGGAACATCGCACCGACAATGAATAGAGACACCATTGCTACTCAAAACCCTATGTTATAAAACAATATATATTACCACATCTGTATGTCTGTTCGCGATAAACTCAAAAACTAGAGATTCGATCATGCAATTTCATCAACAGATAAAGTGATTCTTGAAGAGGTTTAGAATTTTAGATGTTAAATACATACATATTATAATACAGAAAAGCCGAGAATTTAAAACATTTGTAATACCTGTGTGAAGTTGGGGCGGATCACTAGTCTAGATACTAAAAATATGTTCGTGGCTGCGCCTTTACTCTGAGCTCAAGTATCTGCTAGTGTAACAATAGCCTGCGGAAACAACACCACGCAATATATATTTTTTAAACCGTTGTCTCTCGCTAGGAATGGCTCCTATATCGTCCGTGCGTTTGTTGAACCATTTAAAATTACATCGACAAGTATCTGTAGGCCAGAAAAACATTAGTTCTGTAAGGGAATCCGACACGCATCGTAACCAATTGCTTAGCCACTGCGTCGACTCTAGCCGTCAAGACATCTTGTTATTCTATGGTTTTTAGTCTAAAAACACGGCATCCACAGGATGGTCCATAAAACGGGAATGTTTATATTTTATAGCTTCTGACTTAGATATTATAAAACTACGTCGAAGCGTTGCGTCGCTACGGTGAACTTTGGATTATAAATTATAATTTTATACTATAAAATCGGTCACGGAACAAAAGGTTGATTATACTAATTTCTGCCAGCGACTTTACAATTGTGAAAGTAAGTTTCTCCATACAAACTTTGGATTACCGTTTCATCCCGTTAGGGAGTGAATTTTGGAAAATCCTCTCTTAATGCTCGCCTACGTCATAAAAGGAAACCTTGTGAAAAATTTCGCGCTCCTAGTCTCAGTAGTAATTTCAGAACGGCTGTTTTAATTTAATCATTTCTTGATGTATAATTGCAAAATAAATGTACTTAATTACACATTAGAAAGATCATAAATGTCACTAGGTAGTCATAAATGTCACTAGGGAGTCATAAATGTCACTAGGGAGTCATAAATGTCACTAGGGAGTCAAAAAACCAGTGAGGTCACGTAATTGCGTCGAATTTCTTTGTTACTTTCCAATTCCTATAAATCAGTGACACGATTGGCGCAGTGGTTGAACAATTGGCTGTTGCGCTGTGTGTCGCGGGTTAGATTCTCGCACTGAACAAAGAATAAGTGTATAGCCTATAGATAGTAGATCCGGATCTGAGTGTCTTGACCATGTGAGTTTGAAATAGTAATAAATGTTGGGAGAAAAGTAAAAAAATAATAATCATACTACGTTACTAAAGTTCAACCTATACTATAGAAAAAATCTTTCAATACCAACGCTGCCCTGACCAATGGACTGGAAGAAGACTTTTTTAAAGTTTGAAACACGATAAAATGTTTAAGCTTCGTTCAACTTTCCCTCAGTTTCGTAGTCATTCATTCACTCACTCAAATCGCTGGCAATTATTTTAATCAAAAGTTGATTTACAAAAGCTCTTATCGGCTTCATTCTAGGATTTCCGGTTATTTTTAATCTACACTAATATTATTAAGCTAAAGAGTTTGTTTGTTTTGTTGAACACGTTAAGGCGTATAGTGCCTTGAAGATCTGGCCGGATAGAGTCCCGCTGACCTTTAAATCCATTTTCTTTGCGAAATATTGATTGATTTACACATGCTATGAAGAACACTTAACCAGATTTTTTTTTGTGTAAACATATTTCTAAAGATCAAAGCCGTTTGAAAGGAGTAAGGAAAACAAACGAAAAAATATCGTGTTTTAATTTTTTTTTTTTTTGGAAGAGTATAATTAGTCTTACAAAAAATCTCTCTTTCTCTCTTCCTGCCCTTGTCCCGTGTTATTTGGGGTCGGCGCAACACGTTTTCTTCTTCCATTCTGCCCTGTCACTTGTCATACTATCACTAACTTCCACTATTCTTACAAAAAATCATATGTTAATAATGTTGTACATAAATCTGTATTTTTTTTTTAAACCTATTGTCTTAGCCGTTGCCGAGGAATAGGCTTCAGAAAGTCACTGTTTTATAGCACTGCTCGGAAGTAAGGGCCTTAATTTAAAACGCAAAATTCTATATGTTTTGATGATTTCTTTAGCTCGTTCGTAGAGGGCGTGTCAGACTTTTACTGACTACAACTTCACCTGTGTGCCTTCAGTTGCTCTTTGCATTCTAGTCTAGGGCCATGAGTTTCCTTTTCAGAAATTCCTGGTAACCTTAACGGGCATCAGCCCTGCTGGGCCCCTATGGCTACTATGCGCCGTTGACGACTCAAGCTCAGCCCTTACAGTACGGGCGGACGGCAAGCTACCTATTGCTATTGCTCGGCTATTACTCGTTGCCCGTAAGCCAGCACATGCAGTGACCTGGGGGTCGTCCTGCGACTACTAAAGGTTGGGGCGTCTCCTGTCTCGGCTGCTGGGGCGTTCGAAAAATTATTTGCAAAACACTTACTCGAAAACCCGCTCTTATCTTACCGCTTTTAGGCACGCAATAGACTGTTTCCCACACTAGTGCAGAAAAGTACGCATGCTCTGTCAAGTCTCATTTCTGCACTGGTTTTAAAATGTACTATTAGTGATGCGAAGCAGTAACCAAAGACAAGGGTGAAACCGCGGTGGACAACTAGTGTTAGAATAAAGTTTATCGACATACATTTTGACGATAAAAAGTTCTTAATTTGTTTAATACTTCATTACTTAGAGTTCAGATACCTTTGATTAACTTGATGCTGCTACTTAGCAACGGATTGTGTAATTGAATGCGAGCTCTGTGGGTGTTTAAGTGCAAAAAGTGATCCCATGCGTCATTGAAGCCATTGAAAAAACGTTCCATGTTTGTACAAGTAATGAACGTCTTAGAGTAATGTTTAAAAATAACTTAGTGGTAGTGAATAGTAATTTATTATTAGTTCATTCATTTTAGAATCAACAGCCTACTTAAGCCTCTAAAAACAACTTTGTTTTCCAATATCGTAGTAGCTTCCACTAACCGGGGCTAATTCTTGGGTGCGCTTGCATGGTGCGTACAGGGAAAATCTTCTGTAGGTAATTTATTTAAAAAAAAAAAAAGGTGGGAACTACCTAATGACATCTACCGCCTTTGGGTGGGGCGTGAAGGCGTTTCAGACTTTTACTGACCAAAACCCACTGCTGTTCCTTCTTTGCCTTCGTTCCAGGGCCCTGGAGTTCTCTTTCACATCACCCATGGTTTATTAACCCCATACGCTTTTGCTGACATCTACTTGAGGCGCGCGCGGAACACTACGCGCCGTCGAAAACTTGGGCTCGGTCCGGACGGTTACCTGACGGTCGGACGGCGAGCTATCCATTGCTCGCCGTCCGCAATCCAGCGCCTACGGTGGTTGGAAATAGGGATCGGGATCCCGGCGGCTGGGTCGTGAGGACCGTTCCCTCGAGCGTGCGGCCGTCTCCTTTGCTAGCATTACTGCTAATTAGGGAAAGTCTTCTGTTGGTATTACGCTATATAAATAATAATAATAATAATAATTTATTCATAAATCGTGTTTAACGGCCTTTGCGAGTTAGCTTCAGTTCCTCGGACACCGTCGAGAATCGCAAAGCGATCTCCGGCCACCGTTAGGCGCGGGCTCAATGGGTAGCTCGCCGTCCACTTGTCCTATAAGGACCAATGTCTGCTAGGGCCATGGGGAAAAGTATAAAAGGGGCACTCGTGGTTCTAGAACACAAAAGGCAACTGAAGGAACTTAAATGTGGTTTTAATCAGGAAAAGTTTAACACGCGCTCTCGCTCCACTCTAAAGCGAGAGAAATCATTAGATAAGGTCCCACCATACAAAAGTCCCTCGCACACCTTCCAATGTTCGCTTTCTTTTATGTTTTATTTTGGTCAATTAAGAATATAAATTATGTAAACAAAAAATAAAACCACAGATATAAAAAAAAAGAAATTCTTTTTATTTATTTAACATATGAAACTACATAATAGTATTGTCATTGCTTACAAACCAAGATTGGTTTTACTGTACAGTTTGTATCCGTAAAATACGTCTTTTGGCACCTTTTTAGCATGATTGAACTAACATCCTACTGACAATTGACACTTAGTAAACCTCAACCAAATATTTATATCTGAATCTATGTCAATTTTCCAACGGTTTTTCCAATCATGGACATTTAAAGTTTAGTTAGTTTATAAAAATCTTGATACTTGTTTAACTCGTTTTTGAGAGCAATGGTGGCCAAAAGGTAACGGCCCCGACTTACGCATTGTAGGTCGCAGGTTCGAACCCAGCCAGTGCATTACTTTGTGTCTCAAAACGCTGAAGGAAAATATCGTGAGGAAACCGGCATGTCCTAAAACCAAAAATTCGAAGACATGTGTCATTCATTCACTAACCCGCACTGGGCCCGCGTGGTGGATTATGGCCTATTTTCTCTCCTAGAGAGGAGGCCTGAGTCCCAATAGTGGGAATATTATAAGGCCGGCTATGCTATGACTTTATTTATTACAGAGAATCACTGACTCCTAAGTCACCAAGCCTACACCTTCTTTAGGAGTCAGAGTAGATACCTCATATATTTGTGACCTTGTAATAGGCCTTTAATTTAATTGTTAGATTTAATTATATTTATATTATCATATTAAATTGTTCCAGAATATGGTCTACCCGCGTGCCAAATTTCATTGAAATCCGTTCAGCCGTTTAAGTGTGAAGAAGTAATAACTAAAATCCAGACACACAAACTTTCGATTTTATAATATTAGTGTGATAGTGAGATAAATCTCCTTGCCCACATACTCGTAATGCAGAGCAGGTAAAGGCAATAACAGGCTTCGCACGAACACCTTTAAAATCTCTATAGGTATCATTTTATTTAATTTTATTTATTACTAGCTTCTACCTGCGACATAGCCACGTAAAAGTCAAAAAATATTATGTGGGAATATACTCCCGGGAAAAATAGTATCTTACATGTATTTCAGGATGGGCACGCCACAATTATGGCGGTAAGTCCCCTCTTTGAGGCGTGGTTGGAAAGACCTCACGGCGTCCTCACCTTCCGCATGACGCAGGTTCTCACCGAACACGGTAAGTTCGGGAAGTTCCTGCACCGGATTCGTGCGGAAGCAACGCCCGGGTGTCGCCACTGTGTGGACCGCCCAGAGGACACGGTGGAGCAAACGATGGAGGTGTGCCCCGCTTGGGCAGAGCAACGTCGTGTTCTCGTGGGAGCGATCGGCGGCGGTGATCTCTTGCGCCAGGCTTTGGTACGGGCCATGGTTCGGAGCGAGGAGGTCGCCTCCTTCTGCGAAGAAGTAATGCTAGCAAAGAAGGCGGCCGATCGTGTGAGGCAACGGTCCTCACGCCCTAACCGCCGCCGGGATTGCGATTTGCCGATTTCAGGCCACCGTAGGCACGGGCTTGCGGACGGCGAGCAATGGGTGGCTCGCCGTCTGACCGTCCGGTAACCGTCCGGACCGAGCCCAAGTCGTCAACGGCGCGTATTGTTCCACGCGTGCCTCAGAGAGATGTTAGCAAATCGTAGGGGCCCAGCAGGATCGAGGCCTACTGGGGCCATGGGTAGTGTAAAAACGAAACCCAGGGCCCTGGGACGAAGGCAACGAAGGAACGGGAGTGGGTTTTTAGTCAGTAAAAGTGCGAGATAGTGTCGGCACTATCTCGCGCTCCACCCAAGAGCGGGATTTGTCATTAGATGATTTTCCCACCTTAAAAAAAAACATGTAATTCAGAAGGTCTACCCGTGTGTTTGGAGCGTAAAAGAGTGACAAACATTAGTGTGATAATTAAAAAAAAATATGTTTAAATCTCTTACCGAGAAGTAATGCGAAACCACTTTTTTTATTCGTTCTATTATATATTATACAATATCTGTACAATTTCAAAATGTATGATGACTTTATTTAGCGAAAATGTTCAATTATTTCTACAAATAGAACAATTACATATTTCTAAAGATATATTATTGTTATATCACACTTGTCTGAGGTAGCCGTTTAAAGTGGACATAATAACCAATGATACAAATTATAATCTTACATATTATAAAATCCTCCATCGCATCTGTTTGTCTGTCTATTCGTGATAAACTCAAAAATTAATGGATTTTCATGCGGTTTTTACAAATAGACAAAGTGATTCTTAGGAAGGTTTTAGTGTATAATAATGCATATTATAGTAAAGATAAGCCAAAAATGACTGAAACATGGTTGCTTACAATGGGCCTCATCAGAAGGCTCACAATCACCCAAAGGGCAATGGAAAGGGCTATGCTCGAAGTTTCCTTTCGTGATCGCATAAATAATGAAGATATCCGCAGGAGAACCAAGGTCACCGACATAGCCCAAAGAAATCGCCAAACTAAAGTGGCAGTGGGCAGGGCACATTTCTCGTAGAAAGGATGGTCGATGGGGCCGAAAGTTTCTAGAGTGGCAACCGCGCACCGGAAAACGCAGCGTTGGAAGGAATCCCACAAGGTGGACCGACGACCCGGTGAGAGTCGCGGGAGTGTGGTGGATGCGAGACGCACAGGATCGGTCGTTGTGGCAACGCTTGGGGGAGGCCTATGTCCAACAGTGAATGTCTTTTCATGTTGAAATGATTTGTAGCATCTATGTTAAGCTGGGGTTGGTCGTTGATAATTTATATACCTAATTATATCTAGTTTTTAAATCTCATAGAAATTATAATATTCCAAACTCCTTACTTAAATCTCAGCATCATTTTACCGACTTACAACGCTGCTACAAAGTCTTATATTTCTTGCATAAAAAAAATATTAAAACTTTCCGTAAGTATTAAAACGTATGCTTTATGAGAACAAGAAAACAACAAACAAACAAGAAGACAACGTCCAGAAATTAAATACTTTTCCTGTTAAACCAAGAGGAAAGTTTACCCCTCCATAATATTAAAAGTTTTCTACATTGTATGACGGAATAAGAATGAAGTACTTTGTCGAAGTCTAATTCAAATTAAAATCGATCGTGAAAAGGTATAAAGAAAAACATGGATCGACTTTTAAAAAGTACCGATGCCTAATAATTTATTTACCTTATTTCTTCCCAGCGATCCGCACCAGCTTTGTATGAACTTTTTGTAAATTACTTAAATTAAACGCCTTTATAAAAACCTCCTTGAAGAAATAACATAAAATAAAGTAAAACAATATCGACTTTCTTAATACTGTGAGTGTGATATTAATATATGATATGGTAGGTGATATTAATTATTATACCTATAGTTTTTTTTGTTTACTTATTGATTTTTTAGGGTTACCGTACCTCAAAAAGAAAAAAACGGAACCCTTATAAGATCACTTTCTTGCCCGTCCGTCTGTCTGTCTATCTGTCAAGACCCTTTATATTAGGAACGGGTGAAGGTATCAAGTTAAAATTAAAACCATATACTCAAGTCTGCGGTCTCCTGAAGCTGTGGAAAAAAATAAACTTGTAAGTTGACGAAAAAAAGATACGGCCGTTTATGTTGCAAAACCGTATATTTCGACACTCTCAAGGGAACTAAATTCATAGAGTACTTCCCGTTGTCCTAGAATCCTGCTATTTGGCATGAAGCAAGGTCTCATAGCATAAATAGAGGAAAAAATCAGAAAATTGTAAATTTGTAGTTACGTCGACGTCGTTATTTTTACGATTCGTAAAAATCTTTGAGACTCGATTTGGAAATTGAATTATTTTTGAAGTCCAACTTGCGCTCACCAGGTTTTTTTATTGATTTTCTTGGTTGTGCTTAAAGTGTCACGACAAGACGCACAGGACCGTTCGCTGTTGTGACATTTGGGGGGGAGGTATATGTCCAACAACGGACGTACGTCTCACTGAAATGATGATCTACTAATGAAAATACTTTAAATTAAAACGCACCTATACAAACTTCTATATTTACTGTAACTACATAACATTATTTAAATGGCCACCACGATCACATGACTCTAACAATAATTATGCAAAAGATCTCAAGGAAGATACAGTGAATTACTCTGAGAACTATTTCAAATGCAAAATCGATATGGTCGCATTTCATACATGTTAATGTAGATGCTATGTTGACAGGTACACAATAAGATGCGAGGCTGTTGGCATATTGTTTGTGAAGATTTTGCAGGAAGATCTAGACAAGATAAGGATTGTCTCAAGATATGAAAGAAACTTTGTAGAGTAGAGAGTTCGTTGTTGTTTTTGTTTTTACAACAGTACTCTAGTGAAGAGGACTGGTTTAAATTCTTTACTTTTAAAGTTTGTAGGTGCTGTTATGTGAGTTTTTAAAAGCTTTTTCTAGAAACAGTAAAGTATTGAATTGTTTTAAGAGTAGTTTGATTCACTTTGTGTGATGAACGGCGTTTACATTGGACAGAGGACAATTTTGAATAAATTTTGATTGCTACACAGTGTGGAAAAGTTCTATCAGTTGACAGCGATGCGGAGAAGTTTTTTAATGCCATATTTTAGAAAACTTTTAATTAGTGTTTCGACGTTTTATTTTTAATTTGGTCGTCTCTGTATAATAATTCTTCTGTATGTGTGTTTGTCACCAAACACCACTAAAACGTCAAGACCGAATGGGATAAAATTTTGTGTGTATATTTGACTGGCCTGTTCGTCTAGTGGTCAGCGGTCCTGACTGCTCCGCCGGAGGTCGTGGGTTCGATTTCCACCCGGGACAAATGTTAGTGTGATGAGCACGATCATTTGTTTTGGGTGTAATTTATCTTTAATATGTATGTATTTAGAAATATATCAGTATGTTTATCAGTTGTCTAGTAGGTACTCATATCACAACCTCTGCTTAGGTTTGGGGTTTGGATCTAAATAACGTTGTGTGAAAGTTGTGGAATATTATTATTATTATATTATTATTATTTGAGTGGGCCCCTGGATGGTTTGAAAATACAATTGAACCCGGTCCCGGTAGGTGGCGCTGCAATTGGGTTCTCAGTTCTTTTTCTAACGAAAATCTAGTTTTCGGACAGGATAACGTCTGTCGGAAACGCTAGTGTATAAATAATGATTTTTTTAAAGATATAAATATTGATGAATTGATTGATTGATTGTTATTGTTTATTGATGGATTGTGTGAGTAGTGATATGAAAGAAAAGGGAGTTACTCATAGCGTGACGAGTGACAGGACAGAATTGAAGAAAAAAACGTGTTGTGCCGACCCCAAATAAAACGGGACAAGAGCAGGAAGATGATGATGAAATATTTTATTCTATTTAAAATAATTTATACCTATTTTGGTCGGAAAAAAATGTTAGATACTATATTGTTTTATTTATTGTGTTTTAAAACAACACAAATTAAAGGTTAACCAAGTATCTACTACGGGGCAATGAAACATTGACTTATCAATAACAAACCTTTTGCAGATACAAAATAAATCAAAGACATTAATCTCACAATATATTGAGACTCAATTTAAACAAGTCCGCACTCAATCAATAACTAGCTTAAGCCAGTGGTTTTGCTCGCATGAAAATATAAAGCATTGCACTATTTTAAGACATAGTCTACTCGTATGCCAGATTTCATCCAAATTCATTCAGCCGTTTGAGCGTGTAGGAGTAACAAACCTTCACACACACATACTTACAACTTTTGCTTTTATAGTACTAGCTGCAGTAAGCGGCTTCGCCCGTGTGAAAAACATCCTATGTGCTATTCCACATTTCATGTGGTTTACTAGTGAGCCAAGTTCTATTCAAATTCGTTCAGCAGTTCAAGCGTATAGAAATAACTACACACAAACTTTCGACTTTATACCTAATAATTTGACTGGCCTGTTGGTCTAGTGGTTAGTGGCCCTGACTGCTATGCCGGAGGTCGTGGGTTCGATTCCCACCCAGGACAAATGTTTGTGTGATGAGCACGATCATTTGTTCTGTGTCTGGGTGTAATTTATCTATAATATGTATGTATTTAGAAATATATATGTATGTTTATCAGTTGTCTAGTACTCATAACACAAGCTCTGCTTAGCTTAAGACTAGACGGCGTTGTGTGATAGTTGTGGAATATTAAAAAAAAATATTTTACACAAGGTTTACAGACTAATAAAAAAATTATATTAAAAGTGTAATGTTACCAAATAGCTAATTACAAGCCTCCACACATAGATATTAGTGTGATTATTAGAGGTTGGAATTAGGTAGAGTTAAACATGTACTCAAACCGATTTCATACAGCGAAAGAATAAAGTGGATATGCCTCAAATCCCGAGATAAATTTTAAAGAGCAGATGTTTTTGTGACACTATCAAAAAAAAGTTTTTATAACCCGGTTCAAACCCAGCCAGGCGCATTACTTTGTGTAATTTATTTCATCACCACTGCTCTCAAAACGGTGAAGGAAAATATCGTGAGGAAACCGGAATATCCTAGAACCAAAAATTCGAAGACATGTGATATTCGCCAACCCGCACTGGGCCCGCGTGGTGGATTATGGCCCATTCCTTCTCCTAGACCTCCTGGCTCCTCCTGGCTTGAGTCCCAGCAGTGGGAAAATTGAAAGGCTAATGCTATATGCTTTATACTTATATATATACTAAATCGAAAACTCTTAAGAATATTAGTATAGATATCCAACGCGTACAGTTTAATAGTTAATAAATATGTAACAAACAAAAGAGCTAAACAATGTCAAATATAACCCTAATCGGGCTACGTAAACATATTTTGGTTTATGGCTCTGTAATATCAGTTATGACCTTATTACTCTCATAGAATGACGTAAAAACCTATATAAGATCTATTATGGATATAGAAATAGTCCTATTCTATCCGTCTGCAGTTGACCAATAATATAGTAATCGGTTTTAGTGGTCTATAATAATTATACTCCATTCACTTCTGCATTAGACAAAAGAGGTTCATAGAAGCAGGGGTGCACGGCATTTATTTTTCGAGACAAATTCAAACAATTTTAATAAATAATTTTATCAATGTAAAATTTTAACATTACCTAGATAAATAAATTTGTTTACTGTAAAGTAAGTACTAAACACTTAGAGGTAAATGAAATGTTTTTTTTTAAATAAACATAACATTATTTAAAAAAAAAACACACATTTTTTTTTTTAATGCCTTATCACAAATCCCCCTTACAAAACATATGAATTGTACACAATACAAAGCAACAAGATAATTATTATACATTCATATAAATATAAATAACCAATAGCCTGTGACTAATAGCTGGTTACAATGAAAAACGTTCCAGGAACTCACAACCCCTGCTTCTTTTAGGTTTTTAACATGGACACTAGTAGTATAAGTAAGAACTAAATAATTTATTTTATTAAAAGCCTCATAAATTCAGAAGATGGAAAGTTAAAATGAATTCATTTAAGTATAACAGTAGGTATATAAGTTGATTATAATAAAATCAGCATCAATCTTAACTGTACCTAATAAAGCACAATATACGTATATTGTAATTTTATTAAAAAGTGTACCCTAAAACAACCTTTTTAGGGTTCCGTAGCCAAATGGCAAAAAACGGAACCCTTATAGATTCGTCATGTGTCTGTCTGTCCGTCCGTATGTCACAGCCACTTTGTTCCGAAACTATAAGAGCTATACTATTGGGACTTGGTAAGTAGATGTATTCTGTGAACCGCATTAAGATTTTTACAAAAAATAGAAAAAAAAAAGATAAATTTTGGGGGTTCCCCATACTTAGAACTGAAACTCAAAAAATTTTTTTCATCAAACCCATACGTGTGGGGTGTATCCATGGATAGGTCTTCAAAAATGATATTGAAGTTTCTAAAACCAGTTTTTATATACTGAATAGTTTGCGCGAGAGACACTTCCAAAGTGGTAAAATGTGTGTGTGTGTCGCCCCTCCCCCCGTAATTTCTAAAATAAGAGAATGATAAAACTAAAAAAAATATATGATGTACATTACCTTATAAACTTCTACCGAAAATTGGTTTGAACGAGATCTAGTAAGTAGTTTTTTTTTTAATACGTCATAAATCGTAAACCGCAATTTACCTTATAAGTTTGTACGGAACCCTCAGTGCGCGAGTCCGACTCGCACTTGCCCAGTTTTTTAACTTCTGTCTAATGCTGTCACAAACAGAGTATAGCTCTATGAACAGGCACACTGCACACACCCAAACTATGATTACAAATTTGGTTATATACCTAAAGCCCTACCACGAGCTATTAACGCGATACGTTTGACGACTTATACTGAACTGTTAAAGGGACGGAGCCATATAGGGTGTCCAGCTTCATCGATCTTTCTCCTCTCACATGACTGATATTTAAAACACATCATGGTAAGGCCCCTGGGAACCTACTATGATCTTCTAGAAATTATAGACAGATACAAAGACTTAACTTTTTTTAAATTCACATAAAACATGTTCGCATTACAAAAAAATCATACCTGCCTAATTAGCGGCGATCTCTCGCGCCGGGCCTTGGTACAGGCCATGGTCCGGAGCGAGGAGGAGTGGCAGGCGGTCGCCTCCTCTGCGAAGCAGTAATGCTAGCAAAGGAGGCGGCCGATCGCGTCAGGCAACGGTCCTCACGCCCCAACCGCCGCCGGGATTCCGATCCCGATTTCCGGCCACCGTAGGCGCGGGCTTGCGGACGGCGAGCAATGGGTGGCTCGCCGTGCGATCGTCCGGTAACCGTCCGGACCGAGTCCAAGTCGTCGACGGCGCGTACTGTTCCACGCGCGCCTCAAGGAGATGTCAGCAAATCGTATGGGCCCAACAGGGTCGAAGCCTACTGGAGCCACGGGTACTGTGAAAGTAAAACCCGGGACCCTGGGACGAAGGCAAAGAAGGAACAGGAGTGGGTTTTTAGTCAGTAAAAGTCTGACACTATGAGATGATTTTCCCAACTAAAAAAAATAAATAAAATATGATGAATCAAAATCTAATTGTTTAAAAATAAATTTTGATATTGAGTAACAGAATTAGCTGATCCTGTTTAGTGTAGGTAACAATAACTAATTAACTTTAAAAAAAACTTTCTCCAAGCGTCCATATAGATTGTATAAAATATTGAGCGTTTTATTTATAGGATATTTATCCAAGAACGTAAATAAGAAGTTCTTTATAAAGTAATCTGTAAATATTGAAAATAGTCAAACCTTTCAAGAACTTCGGAGTTCTTCATCAGATTTTCACCAAATTTAAATGGGACCACCTATAAAAACTACTGAATCTAACAAAAAAAAAAAATCACCGGAATCGATTAACATTGACAAAAAGGTTTCACATTAAGTGGAACAACGAAGGAATCTCATTTGTTTTTTTTTTAAGTCAATTAAAAATTATACATACATTTAATAGTGTATACTTTATCAACACAAAGTATTACCCCATTATAATTTATAACGCTAACACATCGCAAGCTGACCTCTTATACCAGGTCATCAGTGTCTCGGTCATCAATTACATCTACAACAACTATTACGTACAAAAAAAAACATAAGATTGATGTGATCAAAATACCAGTTTATCTTGACATACGGCGGTTTAAGGAACTAAATTATTATGTACTGAATTAGACAACTGAGCTGACATTTTCCAAAGCCACTAGCGCCATCATAAACTGCAAAGATTACCTTAGACACTTTGTAATTGGTGGACCGTGGTCCGTGAATCATCAATTGATTTGCTTCTGTACTTGACCTTGATAAACTTAGATTATCACGAACGCTATATTTGTTGTGATCGTGTTATACTAATGTTTTTGTTTGTTTAGTTTATCTTTTTTAGAAGATTGCTTTTGTAGATAATTTATGGGCTGCATCGATGATATATATTTCGTTAATAAAGTTCTGACAGTGCCTCAGTCAAGGATAGTTTCTTTACAAAAGAGCAAAATAAAAATAAGAACAAATGATAACCAACATTGAAAGATTATATAACTATATAATTATATTTTGATTGTTGGCTAGCGACCACTATGTCACCTGATGGAAAGCGACGATGTGGCCGACGATAGAGCATGCTTGCCTTGTAGTAACTTTTTCACTCTTTACTTTTTGTAAGAAGTATTTGTAAGCTATTATTATTCTTTCTTTTTTTTTAAAAACAAAACACAAGATTTTTCTTAATCTCATATCATCCTTTATCAGATCACCAATAACATCAATGTATGTTTATAAACTATTTGCATAATTTATGGAGTACCATAACAGTATCTACATACTACAGTTAGTAGATACTGTTATTAAAACAACAATGAAGATTTGATATAATAACCGTCCCGCATGATGAGAATCTCGTGAAAGTCGAGGAAGATAAGCAAATCGAGTATCTCGACGTGGCTCTCGAGGTTCTTGACATGTGGAATCTCAGCGATAATTGCACCGATAGTCGTATCACAAGCTTTGACCAAAACATCAGAAGGCTCTCGTTAGGCAGCTGGATCAAGGGCTTGTTTCAGTAAGGGTTACTTCTGGTAATAGCTCGTATTGTTTACTGTCTCTATAAGGTTCGTCTCTTTGGAGCCTCGGTAACTTGGGCCCTGTTTCCGAAACCTTAAATGTCTTTTTGACGTGACAACGTCTTATAAATTGGTTTGCCGGGTGACACTTCAAGAAACTGCGTTACGCTCCGCTCACGTTATGCGCTCACAATGAGAGCGAGTGAGAGGCACGCGTCCCTTCCACTCGGGCATGGTTAGCCCGCCTAAGAGCGAGAGAGACAGACATAAAAAGTGAAATTAATGTTTTAAATATAATTCTTTGTATAAATAAATGTTTTAAATTGTTACTATTATTTCATCCTTCTTCCTACGAATGAATATTCACATTAAAATTATTTTACCACTCAAAGTCGTTGTCACGTAAAACTTTCGCCCGTATACCGACTTTACAGGCAACCAATTATTTTTTTTTTTAATTAATATTTAAATAAGTACGAAATAAACTGTATATTGAGATGAATAAAATAGACAAAGAGTACATTTGTTTATAAATTAAATAATTACATACATATTTTTGTTCACTATTGTTTAGATTATTAATAAGTAGATCAGCTGTAGATAAATTATCCAAGGTAATAACATATTTAGTGACTATTTTTGATTAAAGTCAACCAATCCACATGAAGTATCTTGCTCAGGTAATTAAACAATAAAAAAACCGTAAGTGCAATTAGGATTCTCGCATGAAGGGTTCCGTACTATAAACGGCAAAAAATCACATTTGTTGTATGGGAGACCTCCATAAATATTTATTTTATTATAGTTATTATTTTTAAAGTGAACATACAACTAAATATTCTGTGAATATTTCAAGGAGTGGAATTCCCTGCCGGAGTCTGTGTTCCCTGATAGCTACAACCTAGGGGTCTTTAAGTCAAGAGTGAATAGGTTACTTCTAGGCAATCGTGCTCCATCTTCGGCCACATCATCGCTTACCTAATAAAAAAAAAGCATCTACCTGTTACCGTTATTAATGTATCGAGTAAAAAACGGCAAAAAATCATATCTGTTGTATAGGAGCCACCTTAAATATTTATTTTATTCTGTTTTTCGTTTTTGTTGCTAAAGCTTATTAAAATTAAAGCATTATAAAATTTTCACAGACTATTGCTGTCTGTGAAAATTTCAACTGTCTAGATATCACGATTCATGAGATGCCTGGTGACAGACAGACGGACAGTGGAGTCTTGATTTTGAGCTCGTTTTTACCCTTTCGGAACGGAACCCTAAAACACGATAAGACGGCAATCAAAATAAAACGTGAGTATTAAAGAGATATGGGGGAACTACACATGATAGGAATTTCTGTATCACGCGATATGACAGTAGCTCAAATCATCGTAAAAATTCATACAAACAAACCGATCACCAAGATATTTGCAGGGCTACCTAGTTACTAAGGGGCGTATCGACAAGATAAAAATAATTATGGATAGGAGCTATTATCTCGTAGTCTTATTTTTTTTTTTAGATACAAATAATAATAAATACAAAATATCTATTACAGCATTTATAAAACATGTAAAACAATCATTATCCTTAAAGTAATACGTTCAGAATAGACTACTGAAATGATTTCAGCATTTTTTTAAATGGGTATTTTTTTGACCTAAAATACACAAGGTTTTCTTTTCAGGGTAAAAAATTATCTATTTTCATTAATCCTTGATTGTGACACTAGTGTGTCCTGTGGGTTGGGCACGCCACAATTGTAGCGGCAAGTTTCCTCTTTGAGGAGTGGCTGGAAAAACAACCGGTCACCGGACATAGTCAGTTCACCACCCGGATTCGTGCAGAAGAAACCCCGGGAGAGGTGTGCCCCACCTGGGCAGACCACCACCGTTTCCTCAAGGGGGGAGCAGGTTCGAAGCCTACTGGGGCCATGGGTGATGCGAAAGAGAACCCCGGGGCCCTAGAACAATGTCAAAGAAGGAACAGGAGTTGGTTTTAGTCAGTTTAATTGTGGGTGCGTGCGTAGATATCAATACTGAGGAGGTAGTGGAGGTACCAATATAGTGCGTAGATGCCTATATTGTTTGCCTACAATTAGAATATTAAAAAAATACCCTATTCAACTGCATTTAAGTAAAATTTCAGTGTTAAAATTATAATTGTAACTTAATTTTCAAATTGGGATGTATATATGGTGTGTACATTACTTCAGCTACATGTTGTAATAACTTTTATAATTCAAAGCAGGGTTGACTAGACAATACACTGGCACTAATGACCGGCTCGTTCCTCAAGTTAGAGTACGCTCCATATTCAACTTCCCGCGTTTTCCATTGACAGTGACAGTTCTCACTGACAATGACAGTGACATCTACATACTTGTGTACAAATTATTGTTTTGTGTTTATGTAGTTGCAAGCAGTGTTTTTTTTTATGGCAATTGAGCCGTTTGCGACTATTCTTGCAGGCTGTGTTGTTAAGTACGCTTTATATTCTATTTCCCACCATTTACATTGACGGTGACAGTTCTCTTTGACAATGACAGTGACATCTAGGTACTTGTGTACGAATTTTTTTCTGCAAATACACAAAAATAAATTATTATTTTTGTGTTTATATACTTTAAATGGATTCAATAAATAAATAGATATTAATTTGTTGGTAAGGGATTTTAATAAACTGATAGATATCTATTAACATTTATTGATGACATCGAACGACCGTCATCAATCACGGACAAAGAATCAGTTTTATCAAAATCATAGCACTGACAAGTAGCAGCTTATCTCTGAGAGATGTAAATCAAACATGAGAAAATAAGTTTATTTCTATATTCGATATAAATCGATACAAGTGCTGACTTCGATATTAAGCCGCGTCAAAAATCTCTCAAGGCTTCAGATTTTAAGATTAGATTATTTTATCGGAAAGTAAAATGTTTTTGAATTAATGGTTTTACCATATTTGGGTTCTGAATACAAATATGTTCTTATTCTTCAGTTTAAATGAAAGCTTCCAAACCTGGATTAAAAATTACTTGAATTTTTAAAAACTCAGTTAGTAGGTAAGAACCCATACAAAAAACTACTACACACATACCTACTACGTGGTACAAACGTAAATTCAAATCAGAATATAAGCCAAAGGTAAGTGAGTGTAAAATATTAATTTATTCAGGGAATCATATTATATTGAGTAGTGCCTCCTTGAAGATGGAATTTATTATATAAATAATCTAATAGACTAGCTTCTAATAGTGGCTTTAATTGCGTGAAAAGGGGAAGTTATTATATTCGATCTTTATATACGTTTTTAATGAGGAACTCATCAAATGACTTTCTCTCTTCTTGGGTGGACTGAGAGGTAATGTTAAACTTTTATTGACTAATAGCGACAGTTTTTCTTCAGTTGCCCTGTGCAAGGACCACCGTAACATTTTTGAAAAATCCACTTTCAGCTTTATAGTATTAAAGTTGTCAAAAAGTAAAAGGCCCGGTTTGACATTTGTATTTTGACTTCCTAGCAGCTTGTCCAGTACAGTGTAGCTACTACTAAAATAGATAATACTATAGCGGATCCCTGATTATTATTTTATTGTTTCTTCCAGCTTCGTTCCATTTTTTCAAATGTCAAAACGGGCCTTTTATTTTATAATGTGTTGAGTGTGATCAGATAAAAAAAAATCTATATTTAATTACACCTTTACTTTAATTTTTTTTTTGTCACGTCCGTTTCCCTAGATGTTTAAATAATACTAGATGTTACTATTTTCAATATACAGGATGGTTAACTCACGGCGTTGTGTTCCAATTTTGGAAAGAGCATGGTACCTCTTTCCAAAATTGGAACACAACGCAAAGGACAACTGAAGGAAACAGGTGGGAAATCATTAAATAACTTCTCTCTCTCTAAGTGGAGTGGGAGGGAGTTTCAGACTTTAACCCCTCGAACACTGATTGTACATAGGTACGTCTGTACAACTTGAGTAACCTTGAAAAACGCTTAATTACCGGTTTGGTCACTGGTGTACGAAATTTTTTCGGGCGAAAATTTGGGTCTCTATATTTTCATTTTTCCTAGAAAAATTCAGAAAAATAATTTTCTTTTATGTGAGGGCTGCAGAGTGCGAGAGAAGTAATTTGGTGATTCCTTCTCATACACCCCCTCCCCCCCTCCCTCCGAAAGAAACGCACGCCCTAAAGAGATGTCAGCATTATCAATGGGGCCCGTCAATCGGAAGCCTGCCAGGTTTACGCGGTTGTTCGAGAGTCACCGTCACCTTAGATCGCAAATTGCAACTAACTGAAGTAACTAATACAGTGGTTATGGTTTTAAAAACTATAAAAAAACCATTACACTTTAACTTTAAAGTTTAACAAACTTTATATAGATCAGCAGCTTAAATTAGCCTCACATCGAAATGGTGACAAAAACAACGTTGTATATATAAAGTCAGGCCACTTTACGGCATAACGAACACAAACTGGGCAAGAAAACATAATAGACGATTTCACTTTTAAATTCTGAATTTGCGTAATAATGTATTTAAATAGCAAATCATACGACTATTCCAGCCAAGCATGTTTAAAGGTCAAAACAAAGTGTCGCCAAAGTGTAAAAATAATGATTTATTATTTTCATTGAGAATTTTAATAAGAAAATTATATAATATTTTTATTATTTCCTTAAAATATTTAATAGCTATTGCAAGTTGTAACTGTTATCTCTTGTAAAATTTGTGTATAACTAATACAAAAATGAACGATGAGACAGAGATAGGCCTATATTCATTAGTGTGCAAAGTCGCACTATGTCATCCATCATAATTATATATCATCATCGATATATATGTACTACGCACATCATCATCTAATTCACACTACACATATTTCATAAAAATTGTACAGCGAAAATGTGTGAAAGAGATTCCATTTTTATTTGTTCGACATTACGATTAACAGTTGACGGTTTCCACACTATATATGATCTAAGAAAGTGGCATCATTATTTCGCGGTAGCACCAACAGCATTTTGCAGATGATTGCATCCCGCCACGACTGTCCCTTAGAGGCACACTGGGTGGCAACAGTTCTGTTCAGTTCAGGAAAAGATCTTAAAAATATTGTTACTAACACTCATATGGATTTCAGTCCGAAATAAATACCAATTATTATTATTAAAAGATGTTGATATTTAACATCTAAAACATTGCCAGATACTTTAAAAACAGTTTTTGAAAATGATCTATCTGTTTGAGTTTTAAATTGGATTCACAGTATTATTCTTATCTAGTCGTCTGTACCTAGGTAGTGTGACCATTTTCATTGTTTCTTCTAAACACACAGTTGGTACCTTCACTAAACAAATATAGACCAGTCGGCACTATAGTGTAAATTAAAACAAAGACTGCTTACTTACCTTATGACATTTGAATACACAATGATAACTAAACATGATAATTAAATATTATCTAGGTATCCGGCTCGAGTTGATATTTGCATAGTCTCCAACGAAATCGAGATATTAACATAAATATATTTCAGATATTTGGATTCTATTGTGATTTGAGAACTAATAAGGGCTTAAAAATACGTTTTTTAATGACATAAAGATTGTTCACTCTTTTATTAATTCTGCCAAGGATTCTAAAAATAGCTCTATGATAATAATTGCTGATAGCGTAACAGCTGATGGAAATAGTGGAATAGAAACTGCACTAACTGTAAGTAAGAATAGAAAAGAGCAGAAAAAGATAGCTAACATGACCCTGAAACTCAAAGGTCAACTAAATTTATACGGGTTGGTTTTAGTCAGTAAAAATCTGACACTTCCCTCTCACTCCCTCTTATTCTCATAGTAGGAGAAGTTATTCGGTAATTTCCACCGTTAAAAAAAAAACACGCAGGAAGACAATGATACAAACTTTAGTGAGACACACTTTTTTATACAAAGAAAAGGATAATAAACTATTATTAATGAAATCCCTTAAATTAATTTTAACCCTAAAAGGTAACAGATATACTGAATCATTATATATATCTCTCTCCTGTCTACTGTAAGAAATTTAAGCTGTTTCTATTTGCATTAGTTCTTTTCATGTTAAGTGTTTTTGTATATCGGCTTAAATAAAAAAATAAAAATGAGACTTGGTAATAATGAATGATAACTCATTAAACACTTATTTACCACTTAACTAATTTGAATTGTAATATTTATACATACATTAAAACAAAAACAAAAATTTGTGACAAAATTTAAAAAAATCTAAAACTCGAAAAATTTCTCGACATCGCTGTCAACTGGTAACGTCCCCAAAAGATTGGTAGCAATGCCACGTTTATGGCAGTACTTTTAACTAACTAGATTTTCACCAGAAAACATAAACTAAACCAAAATACTTCTAAGTGGTGCTAGATCGTCCTCTTAATCTAGACCACGTTCGTTACCCTCTTAGAGCACACACAAGCCAAAGTTCTCAAGTACACAGAAAATATGAATTTCTGAGTGTACGTTCTTAAAGATTCACAGCTTCGTTATCGTGATCATTTCAAGCGTAATGAAAAATATAAACTTGGACTCAACGAAAGATCCGACTAAAGGAATACTGAAGACGGTTCGGATTCAGATATACTCGTAATTGAAAAGCAAAGAGATGTTTTAAAATGAAGTCCTGTTTGGGATTCAATTAGAAAAATGGTAATAAGAATAGTAACAAAGTTTTTAGAAATAATAAGATATTTGAAAATATATCGCATCCATCATCGCACTCTGACCGGTGGGCTAGAGTCTCCACAAAGTGGGTACCTGAAGATGGACGACGCCGCCGAGGTCGATCTGGGAAGAGGTGGCGAGACGACCTAGATGCCTACCGTAAAGACTGGATGGAGGTGGCCCAAGAAAAGAATACCTGGAAGAAGTTGGGGGAGGCCTTTGCCCAGCAGTGGGACCGTATAGGACATTAAAAAAAACACAACAATTGTAATTTGTGGAAAATGACCAAGAAACACTTTAAAACGTAGTGTCGTTTTGAATAATTTTAAATGTCCCCCATTTTTTTTTCTTATGTTTAATTCGGCTTCTTCACTATAGGATTGATTTAAAAGTAGGCTTGATAAGGTGAGCTTATTTAGCAAAATCAAAAGTTACAGGAAACTTGAGTCTGGTCAGTTTAATTCTAAGGGAACAGGTCAACATGTCAAATCAACATATCTTTGAAAAACAAACTATAAGAGTACTTTGAGGAAAGCCAGTGAAAAAGTGACAAAGGTAATAAATATAGGTAAGATAGGAATAACTACTGATGAAGATTATTGGAAAAACTCAATTGTGGTAACGCTCTTCTGTGTATAACAGTTGTCATATTTCAATAAAAAAAATTCTGTGTATTACCACAAAGAATGACAATAAGTGAAGTATGGAAGAAGAAGTTGCCAAATGTAGAAATTGAGATATATTTATACACCATGCTTAAACCAATAATAGGAGAAGAATAAAGTTTTGAAACTTTCAAAGGACAAGTATATCTAAATGAAATGAAACCTACTACTATGATACTACATAGTATTTGAAATTATATCTGTTATTTATTTATGTGCACACCTACCACAGTGTTATCTTTTTTAACCCAAAGCTTAACTGGCCGAGAATGCCCTGTTTATATTTAGTCTGCCTATGTACCACTACATTTAATTTCAATTAGCTTCTCAAGTCATAGTAATTTTAATATAATTTTACTATGACTTGAGAAGCTAATTGAAATTAACGTATGATTTTTCAAAAACATAATAGTAACAAAATAAAATACAAAGTTTTGTTTAGAATTATAACACATAATAACATCACAAAAGATCATTCCAAATGTTACTTAACAATAATAAATCAATTATTATTTAAAGAATTAGATAATTCACGCAAAGGAAACATTAATATGATATGTAAAAACTAGCGTACAAGCTAGATATCTATTAAATCACCTAGAACGTATCTGACCTTTACAAAAGCGACTTAAAATATCATAAATACATTTTAATATACCATAAATCTTCGTTCACAGTAATCAAAATCAATTTATTTTTATTAAAACTTAGATAAAGTGGTTTGATACTCATCATAACCTAAACAAAATTGGATTGAATCTACTAAAAGAGTCATAAACTAATATGAAACATCAAAGGATGTATGTTTATGATATTTAAATAAAACATTTCAGTGGATTATGCACGAGTTATGAATTTAATGAAAGACGTTTCAAAGAAGTCGTCTATTATTCCATACATTTACTTTATTTTATGTGCTTCAAAAACTTACTTACAATTTACTTACCAGGGCCGGTGTTTTTGGGTTCCGTACTTAAAAAGGAAAAAACGGAACCTTTATAGGATCACTTTGTTGTCCGTCTGTCTATCTGAATATCTGTCAAGATCCTTTATTTCGGGAACGCGTAGATGTATCGAATTGAAATTAAAACGATATCCTCAAGTTATACAGCTTCAAGGGACCACAGTCACTTGAAGCTGTAAAAAAATCAAACTTCTAAGTGAACGAAAATTTGTGCGGAAGAAACGCCCGGGTGTCACCATTGCGTGGACCGACATGGTGGAGGTATGCCCCGCATGGGCAGAGCAACGCTGTGTCCTCGTGGGGGCGATCGGTGGCGGCGATCTCTCACGCCTGGATTTGCCAACCGCTTTTGGCGGGCTCGGGCCGGGCTTTGTATTTTTGGTGTACAATAGAGAATATCTATCTATCTTGGTAGAGGCCAAGGTCCGGAGCGAGGAGGAGTTGCAGGTCGCCTCCTTCTGTGAAGCAGTAATGCCAGCAAAGGAGGCGGCCGATCGCGTGAGGCAACGGTCCTCACACACTAATCGCCGCCGGGAATCCGATCCCGATTTTCGGCCATCGTAGGCGCAGGCTTCCGAACGGCGAGCAATGGGTGGCTCGCCGTCTGACCGTCCGGTAACCGTTCGGACCGTGCCCATGTCGTCGACGGCGCGTGCCTACTGGGGCCAAGGGTCTGATTCTGAAAGAAAGACTCGGCCTTGGTACGAAAGGCAACGAAGGAACAGGAGTGGGTTTTTAGTCCGTAAAACTCTGACACTATCTCCCGCCCCGCTCAAGGGCGGGGGATGTCATAAGATGATTTTCCCACCGAAAAAAAAAGTGAACGAAAAAAACACATTTTGAAACTCTCAAGGTATTCAAAATTCAAAGAGTACTTTCCGTTGACCTAGAATCCTGAAATTTGTAATGTAGCAAGGTCTCATAACACAAGTATAGGAAAAAATTGCAAATTTTTGGTTACATCAGAAAATCTTCGTAACGCAATTGGGGAATTGAACTGTTTTCATGATTCATGAACAAAGTAGTGATTTTTACTCAACCACTAATGGTGCGTTTACACGTGGGCCCCATCCCTAGCCATTGTGTAAACGGGGCATAATGGCATCAGACCAATGAATACTTTCGAAAATAAAATACCACTTACGGCTATGGCACAACAGGAATCTAAATATAATTTAAGAAACCCAGATGAAACCAACCATAGTAATGCTAATGACACCCAACAAAAACAAAACAATTTCATAACAGATTTTCTCAGACATTACTCAGAAGGAAGTGTCACTCAAATTAATCTCTCAAGGCAACTGTAGTACTTTGAGAAGCTCAACATTTAGTTTGCCAACAAATGTTTAATCCAGAAATACTTGTAATTAGAAATTAGTGGCCACATTGGAAGGTTATGAACCAGAATAGTTCACACAGAATTAGTGATGATATTCTGTTTTTAGATATCCTAATTTTTTGCGAAATTAGGATCAATCACATAATAACAAACCCGATTTTTACTAAGTACATCGTATGTGTAATAATTTACTGAGCATTTAATTTTTTAAATTATTAAAATCCGTCAAGATTTTGTAGATTTACTTATTAAAGTTTTTCTAAACGGCTACTTGGAAACGCGCGCTCTCGCTGGACTGTTTATGATGACGTCATGTGTAATGATCTGCAACGAACGGCTTGATCGTATTCGTTCGCCGGTGGAGACCGAGCATGACAGATGACTTCACAGCGAGTCGCTTCATTCTCGGACGCGTTTCTGGAACTAATACACTAAAATTACTGTATTTTCGTAATTTTTGGTCCGATTTAAATGATTTCTTTAGAGTATTTACTATATTTTTGTCGCTGTAAGTCTGCATACTCCACAAAAATCATGACTGATCCTCATTGTTTGAAAGAGTCACTGCGGCCCTGGAACATAAACTGATGGGTTTCAATCAGTAAAATTCTGACACCTCTTAATCCCTGCTTACTCTATCCAAAGTAGCAGAAGTTGTTGGACAATTTCAAACCCTCAAAAAAAGATATTCAAAATTTAACACACATAAAAAAATTCATCGCTTTAATAATTGTTAGAAAAAATACATACGTTAAGATACAATCAGCATAATTAGAAGATATACAAACAGATAATAGAAAACAGCACTTACCATTGGACGCGATTAAATCAACACGTTTATCTTAAGATACCGATGTCTCAGATAGTGTTTTTACGATGCAAAGTCATTACACTCCACAGAAATATTCCTTTGAGGATACAACTTTACTTGTTTCGTAATATTCACTGTTTATCAGTAGCGTAGTGTAATAAACGACAAAGACTTCCCTTCGCATAGATATTAGTATTAATTACTTTTATTAACATAATCTCTTAATCACAGAGTTCCTTATCGTGTTATTCCACTTTCAATTAATAACTTCATCCAAAGTCTGTAAATTATTGTGATGTTGTGGTAGTTTGTGTGATTTTTTGTGTGATTAATTTAAATCATCATCATCATTTCAGGCTAAAGACGTCCACTATTGGACATAGGGATTCCCGTGACTCTCACCAAGTCATCGGTCTACCTTGTGGGAGGCCTTCCAACGCTGCGTCTTCCGGTATGTGATCAAACTAGAAGAGATCTACCACCGGAATTTAGTTCTATATCCACTCTGATACATATTAATATGTAACCTCATATAATTATCTAGCGTTACTTATACTTTTGTTTTTATCCTGCTTATATCCTAATTCGCTTCCAAGTTAGCGCTTTTATTTCATGCAAACTCACTATTAAAGCACCATATTCCATTTTAAAATCCGTTTCATGCAGAGTCGTACTGTTATTACGACTCACATAAAACGCAGTAAAATGGTAATTTTACGATTACTATCTGTTCATTATTATCGTGTTCATAGCATGACTGCACCAAACATAGTACAGAGAATTGATGGAAACGCGCTTCTCAAACGCAGTTATGTAGTTGTTTCAATTTGCGAGATCTTAACAGATCAATTGAGTCTTCCTCTATTTAGACGACCGTGGTGCTGACCATTACAGCATCTATTACACTGGATAGTTATGGCTCTTTATTTGTATCGGACTAATCTTTGTTGAAGATGTATTGTAAAAATACCTAGACCAAGACACTGAATACGCATAGCCACCTACACACATGCACATAGTTCTTCTGACTAAATTTCGGTCACGGTGGCCAAACTTAGTAGCGGCTAACCATGGATGCAGTAGATATGGATAAACACAGGTGCACTTTTATCCCTAACTCTCCTTAACCAATTGTACTGGAATCTGACACGAACAGCAAAAGATCAACCTATATGATGATAAGGAAAAGTGTTGGGTTGAATAAAAACGCAAAACAAAAAAATTGGTATAATGCTTCACTAGAAAAAGATAATGGATCATAAAGAGTTAAACTTATAACACGTACAGACATAAACACAAGCGTTAATGCTCATATAATATTTGCCTAATCGGCCCAGAGAGTATTCGACGTCTGGCAAACGAGCAATTTGTAATACTACATCACGCAGCTTCCGCTAGTGTTAGCAAAATTTGATCTATAGACTAGGTTAATGTGGTGTTAAATAAATAATTATTTGCTGAGAATTAACTCTATGTAGGTAAATGTGTGTTATATCTTTACAGATGTATGTTTTATCTTTATTAATGTATGTTTATCTTTACCTACATAGCCTTAAATCGTAAGATCTAAGGCTAAGAATTTATTACTCTGTAACAATCCAGTTTCCTGATGAGGCAGTCCTAAGTCTTTACAAGTCAGTCGTAACAATATTGAAATGATTCCGATAAATATCACAAATTTGGTATAAAATTATAGTAGGCCACGTTACATAACAATTTTACAAATATACGTTGATAATAAATATATGTCTTCATTAAATATTAGCAATATTGCAAACAATGCTAAAAGCTGTAAAGCGAAAAGAGCGTAAGTTTTATATTCTTCTTCAATACGGGTGTGGGTGGAATTTTAGAAACGTCTTGAGTTTGAAGACAAAAATGTCTTCGCGACGCAAAAATACATCGAGTTATTTCAATTATTTTTATGAATTTTGTAGACAAAAATATTAAGAAGAAAGGAAAGATCAAAGAGATGTCAAAAGTTAAGTAAAAGTGGGTATGGATGAGTGAGGGTAGCTGAATATTAAGACTTGTGGAAACCCCATGGGTAAACCTTTTCCAATAAGCACGATGGTTTGGAACAGAAGACATAAGTATTGATATTTTAAAAGAATTTTAGAACAAAGGCACAAATTTTCTTGAAACGTATTATTTTAAGAAACTGTATATTCAATTCAGTGACAGGGCAAAATAAAGAATTGAAATAGAAATTAGGATCCACCTAGAATTTCAACGCGTTGCTGAAATGGCTTAAATAACTGACCAATTCGCAAAAATGTATAGTACTGTAGCGACATCTATACACACATTACAAAAAGGGTAAAAGATTAAGATAAAAAAAGAAAAGAAGAAGATTTCAGAAGGTGTGACTTTTGGTTTCTAAAATCTAAGAAAAACAATATTACTCTAGACTCTAGCATTGCATAATCAGCCTTACAATGTTCCCACTGCTGGGACTCAGGCCTCCTTTCTAGAAGAAGGAAAGGGCCGTAATCCACCACGCGGGCCAGAGTGGGTTGGTGGATGTCACATGTCTTAGAATTTTTGGGTCTAGGACATGCCGGCTTCCTCACGATGTATTTGTAATGAAATAAATTACACAAAGAAATGTGCCTGGCTGAGTTTGAATCCGCGACCTACAAATCGTAAGTCAGGGCCGTTACCTATCGGCCACCACTGCTCAACCTAGCTCTAGACTAGTTAGCTAAACTCTAGACTAGCTCTATAATTCTTCCTCTTGAACTAACTACATTTTATCCTGTTTTAATAAAGTTTAAAGAAGCAAAGCAAAATTATTTATTTTTCGTTAAATATTTGAGAGAAAGAGGTGTCAACTCATTTTTGAAGAGATTAACCAAGATAACGTCTCAGTAAATTTAACGTTTTGTAAAAAAGGAAATTCGATGTTAAATTTTGAAGAGCTATATCAAAAGGTTTTGTTTACAAAGTGTTTATCAATTATCTGTAACTGAATATCTGATGGCTGACAAAATATAGTATCCAAATGATTTTCCAATTTACCAGAAACGTTTTGTAAGTTATTACGAAATTAATCATTTATTAAATACTGTCTTGATTGATTAAAAGGCAATGATTACAGCTATCATCTGAATTTCGTTTATAAATATTAAATTTTGCCTTCTTAGTGGCAGTTCAATTATTTTTAATGTGCACTTATTTATCCAGGTCAACAAATGCTGAGTCGGTAACCCTTTCGAAATAAGCAAACTCCATGCAATATTGAATAGCATGTTTTCGTCTATTTTTTATAAATACTAAAGTAACTGTCTATCTGATACCTCTTTTTTTTAAATTGGAAGTCATCTAATATCTTCTCCCGCTCTATGGTGGAGTGAAAGGGCGTGTCAGACTTTTACTGACTAAAACCACACCTATGTTTTTTTTAGTTGCATTTTGCGTTCTAGGAATACGAGTATCGTCTGTTACCTCTTCAAGAGTTAATTACTGTATGGATTTATATTAAACTTGGAATAAGGGTAGACCCCCCCGGTCTACCTACTATATTGTTTTGGGCCGTTTTTTACTTTCACGCAACGAAAAAAACGAAGCTACTGGCAGAAATTATTGCTTAATAAATGTTGTATAATATATTCTATTTATTTAGAAACACTAATCAATTCACCGTCATTCAATATATCGTACGTACACGTGTTACGTTTAAATCACACAACTAAATTTTCCGCCTTTTTTTGATTCCGCCATCTCATTTCTACCATTGGACAACCCGACGTACGGCGAGTATCCGCCCTTACGTTGTTGAAACCTCTACGGTCCAGACTAAGCGTTTCGCCTCGTCGTAACCGTGTACATCGAAGGACTGGAACAATTTGCCTGCTGCGGTCTTCCCGTCCGATTATAATTAGGGTGTCTTCAAGGCTAGAGTGAATAGGTTATTAATAAACTAATGCGCCTCACCATCAACGATTGCATCACTGCTTACCATTAGGGGGCATCGCAATCAAACACTAGTTTATATCGATAAAAAGTAAAAAAAAACATGCTAACGTAGAAATAAATATATAGACAGACCTATTTAAACTAGCCCATATCGAGATAAAATTAAGCATTATGAATTTTTAAATTAAGGATCAATAAAAAATTTACAAAACAATACATAATTGAGCAGTTGTTTAAATAATATATTCATAAATGGTTTCCGTTTCAACCTGACAGCGCAATCCGAGGCAAAATAAAATTAATATTCAATTAGATATGATCAGGGTCACGTCACCAGACACTTTGTTTCTTAAAAGAATTGTGTTGAATTATCTTTTTCAGTTATGACATGACACTGAAATTATTTTTTGTTTTTCTGCTTGGTGTACCTTTTTCTTTCGATGTTTCTATTATGATTGTAACTTTTATAATAGGTATTTAGTGTAGTATATAGCTAAAAGGCATCGTTCTCAAAGTAAAAAAAAAAAACAAAAAAAAAAACAGAAAAAAAACACAGTAAAAAAAATGTATTTTTTTAAATAAAATGGACAGCATTTTATAATTAAAAAAAAAACAAATCAGATCAGCCGTGTGAAAGCGAAAGAGTAAGAAATATTAATACTTACATACAAACGTTCATCATTATATTAGTGTGATGTTGGTTAATTTGGCCTTACTTATGTGTATGTTTTTCAAACAAGATTGTTAAGTTGCCTATGTAAATTCAGTTTCTTAATTTAAACCATAATATAACATGACATTAAAATTTTAAACAAATTATTTTCACGGCAAAGCTGTCGATCAAATAGATAATAGAATAACAATGGTAACTATTACTAGTTGCTTTTTAAACTACTGTGTTTGAATTAAAGCCAAACCGTCCCACTAAATTTCGATTATGATGGCCATTCTCACCCGAAGTTTTTCTGGTACGCAGGCATCTAACACGACCGGGGAGAGATCAGGCACGTAATCAAAAAACTAGTACTTTTTGCCGGATCTAGGAATTAAACCCAAGACCCCACCACACCCAGCACTTACGACCACAAGACAAACGAGGTGATTACAAAGAAAGTTACTTGTGCATTCTTATATATAAGTCAATTGAAAGCAAGTTAAAAGAAGCTTGGAAGTTCTATCACATTTCCATTAAAACCACATTACGATTTCTGCGGCATTTTACAAAACACATAAAAGCATTGTGGTCAGTTTTTCACACGCTTCAGCCGCTAGGAAATAACATGACATTATCGTAATGATAATAGCGCAAAAACTAGTCACTTTGATAAAAAAAAAAAACATTGTAAAGCAACAAACTGATAATCAAGAAGAAATTAACGGTAATTTTACCGTCTTTGAACTATAACGTAAAAAAAAGACTTAGGTACGTAAAACTGCAATTAGGTTTATGATATAAAAACTTACGTTAATCATAATTTTGCCATTTGAAAGAATGCTGTCAAAATGTTTTTAGAGGTATAAAATTATCGATGAATGATATTATAAATTAAAGCACATCCGTTTTATTTGGGCAAGAAATTAATTTTACTACCAAAGCATAATTAATGAATTTTAGCAGGATTCACTCGCATTTGGTTTGGCCTCATGCTACGTAAAGATGTAGTCACTGTACAAATAAAAATTTTAGTACAGAACAATGAGACTAATAAAAGGTATTGATAGGTAAGTTTAATTTCAATTCGGTACCATATTATTGCTATAACCATTAGAGTCACTAAGTTAAAACAAATAACTTAGCAATGCAAAAGAGCTCTAGAAAATGATTTCAAAGAAAACCTTCAGCATCGTTTAGATTTATGTGTGAACAGTTTAAAATGAATTGCCCCTCATATAGAACAATGATGAAGTACCCAACGAGACGATGACGCAAATAGCATTGAATTTTCTCAGAAGCATCGTTTAGTAAAGGGACAAAGATTATGAAATAATCTTTTCACACATCGTTTGTTTAAATTAATCATGTTCATAGTTGCCTAAAGCACGTGAGAAAGTGTGCATGCAAGTCTCCTAGATGTCATTATGTTAATCAGTAATCAGAAGATGTTATGTTCTACTGCAATGCAAGCTACTTTTGTATATGTTACATATATGGCTTTATAGTTGAAAATTCTACAAGCTGCAAGTGCTGATACAATCATTATCATCTTCCTTTCCTTGTCTCGTGTTACTTGTATTCGAAACATGTTAATTTTTTTTCATTTCCCTTTATCTTCTGACGCATTCACTCGCTTTTTTTCATATCATTACTTACTAAAGTTGTATATAGAATTTCAATACTATTCAACATTATTTTTAGTATATGCGAAACCTATATTTTGTTCAGAATCAGTAAATGAATCGATTCCAATAATTTTTACACCATGGTATATTTTGCCCAAAAATATTAATTAAGGTCACAAGTTGGACACCACCGACACTAAGTACAACACAGGTCACGGCAGGTAATAGCGGGCATTAGGCACCAGCGCACAGATGGATGCGGGAGCAAAACAACCCCTCAGTCGCCCATATCGCCCGTTTACCATGTATTTCTGCGGACAACTGGGTAACATAATCAGCTTATAACTTTGTGATTTTTCATTATACAGTTAGAAAATTTTGTACATAGATTCTTTACATAAAAATAATAGACACGTGTTTCGGGTTTCACATATACTAAAACTAATGTTATAATTATATCGAATTCAGAAGACTTCTTACTAAGGGGGCCGATAACCTGGTGAAGGTCGCAGGAATCTGATGGACATAAGACAAAGATCGGTCATTGTGGCGACGCTTGGTTGAGGCCTATGCCCGCCAGTGGACGTCTTTCGATTAAAATGATGATGATGATAATTGACTGACAATTGTTTGACTAATAAATGCATGTTACTTTATTGGTTTTTTAACCGAAGTTCTTAATGGACAAATGGGTTTTCATGGTTATGCCTAAAAGTATATTGATACTACTGGGTCTGGAAGACCGAGACGTGTCTAAGTGTGTTTGTTTTATTTTGTTGGATGTGGCAATTTACTTTATTACACATGAGTTGTAAAAAAAAATTGCCAGCTATCTAGGTGACTATCTCTAATATAACAAGTACTTGTCGTATATCCTTCGTCATCTTTCTGTCCTTGTACCATGTTAATTAGGGTCGGCGCAACACATTTTTTGCACTTGCCTTAATTTTAATTATTTAGGGTCAACGGTTTGCGTCTTTTTCTTTTGATCATTATCGTCAGTAGCCGTCTTCTCATCTTTCAGACTGACAGACAGACACAGAACAACTATCTATAGGTTGTACAAAAGTTTGTTCCATGCGGGGATCGAACCGGCGACTCCAATTGCTCAACTACTACATCAACTACGCCATCAAAACACGTCATTATTGAACATTTTGTTCAAATTAAAATAGTATTGGAATCGATTACGTTTGACCCAGTTGTTTTATTTTGTCTTCATTGAAACTAATATCTCAGCTCAATGGACATGTATCTAGTCTGATTAAAGCTTTCTATTCTAAATCGATATGGTATTAGCTATACAGTTGCACTTCAGTATATGATTCGATTTTATGAAGAAACTTAAATGAGTTTCTTCACTACATCCTACACCCACTATTAGAGATCCAATAGTTGGGGTAGGATATAGTGCAAGCTTTCAGAGACTTATATCAGACTCTTTTAAATTAAAGTTAAGAGTGTGATGATTACCGTATGTAAATTTAACTTTTTTTCTGAATACATCGCATCTGGCCTCTGTGAGTGGCTTAAATTTTGTTCCAACTCAAATTTACCAACTACTTCATTTACGTTTAATATTTTGTTGCAGTTGTAACCGAGGCAAAGTTTTTAATGGTCTGCACCCGGGACCTACATTTTTAATTAAAACTCAAATTTGGTGCAACATTTTGTTATTATGTTAATATTTAACTAATGTAGCATTAACGTATCTAATATAGTATAAGATGTGAATATAAAAGTTGACTAGCAGTCTAAATGTAGAGCACAATTTCTATCACAACTCACAATGTGTGTTCGATAGTGTAGATAATTCATTGAGTTTTGTTGAATTTTCAGAATAAAATACACTGCCATTGATTATATCACACTACCCCGCTGCCCAGCCTAAAGAGATTACTCGACACGATGGTTAAAATCACATTAAAATTTATCAAGTACCTAATTCCAAAGTATCAAGCGAATATTGCAAAAAAACGACTTTTTCATTTAGAGATAAATGCATTATCAGTTACTAACGTTGAAACTACGTTCTGAGATTTAAACGAGGAAAGGTAAGTGCTAAAAGATAAAGAATAGAAGAAGATAATATAGACTACTTACCATTCCAAGTATTCTATCTGTCCTTAGAATTACCTCGTCACTCGCTCACGACCGTGCATACGGACTTCCTTCAGAACGATAGGACAAAACGATTCAAGAATATTCTGTTATTTAGTACACTAGGAATTTACCTTGGTTATATATACCAAAGAAATACTAACTATTTAGTTACATTAAAAGAGTAACCATGAAATTTCTTGCCGGTTCTTCTCCATAGGAAATGACCAATTTGGAACCGTGTACTAGCTTCTGACGTTTTATAAGTAGGCCTATGTGAAATAAAAATATATTTCATTTTGATTTTGAAATATTCTATTCTAAGCCGTGTAAATTCAAAACTATTCCTAAACAACGTTTGGGGAACAAGGGAAGGAAGATGTTTGTTTTGGTGTAAATTGTCTATCTAACAAGATAAATCAGAAGACCAGTTTTTTATTGTAGAATGATTGATCATTACAGCCCAGTTATGTGGTACGTTACCTCTAAGTATGACTGTCTATGTCTAATTTTTACTGAATCAATCTTCTCCTCCTAATTTAATTTAAAAGCTTTAAAGTGTTCGATAATCTCATTAAGTTATTGGAAAGAAAATGACAGTGGCACTCGAAGTTATCGACCGTAAATGGACGTCCGGTTTTTCTAAAGGAGATGGGTTGATACTCCAATAATTCGTAAGTAAAAATTCAAAGAACCTAATAATTTTGTTGGAAACCAAAAATTAGATTAGTCATTGAATTATTGCAACAATGATAGCAAAATAAGTTCTTTAATTCAGAAACATGAAGACTTATAGTATTAATGATAATGATAAATACAAAATAATATCATAAACACGTGATAAACGCATACGAAATCAGACCTAAAAAGACCTAGATGCAACAATATATAAACATGTTTACCTAATCGTAAATTGAAGTTTATTTGACAACGTCTTACATTTTCACTCGTATTTGAATAAGATTGGCAACTCGAGTAACGCGTCATTAGATAAAAAATCTGTTGAACTTGACAACAAGACAATATTGAATAATACCCCTGCTACAACAAATGTCTGAACATTATTAGATAAATTTAAAACTACAAATGATTTTGCACATTTAATTTATTTCTGAACCTTTCCCTTGATCAACGAATAGAAGAAACTGGGCAGCCTTAAAACTAATTTATCGAAAAAAGATTAAACAAAGCAGGACCTAAGCCATACTCTAAGGAACACCTCACCCAAAATACCACTTCTTTTAAATTATCGATTCGAACGCCATTTGCGTCGCCGTATCATCGCTGCTACAGCGGTTTTTTCTTTACCTATGACGACATTTCTTTAGCTAAGTACGTTACATCATAAAAAAACTACCATGACCTCATATAGCAATGAACTTCAAGTATGGAATTATACTAGATATGCCTCTTATGATAACTGTACTTAAAATTCTTGCAGTAAGATGTATTGAATGCGTCAAAAGGGACAAACTTTGCTTAAATCCTTAGCTAATATGTGCAAAAGTAATCGTCGTCTCTTCCAGTATTTGCATTTCTACAAGATACGTCATGAATTTTGTTTTTAGTCGAACTATAACGGTAGATTGTGATGATGATGCTGAAGAAAATTCCGCATTTATTAATGATTAGATTTTAATGAACTTATTAAGGATTCTTTCTACCTACCCCATGGTCAAGGGATAAGTCTACGAATACAATTTTAAGTAGTTTTAAGGAATTTTATAAATAAATAAAAAATGCTTGTTAAATTTTTGATGTAGCATTTTAAAGAGATGCGCAGTTGCAAAATGGTGTTTAAATTTTATTTTATGTATTCCACTTAACAATTGTTATTTAAGCTCAGATATTGTTTTAAATTTGATGTTCACTTAGATATTTTTATATAATTGTTATATTCGGAAAAGTATTTATAAAGTTTCAAATTATTTTTACTATCTACTTACATTTTTGCAGCTGCCCGCATCATTTGTTTGTCCATACACTTGTCCACAATTTCGTTCAATAACTCACAAATAACAAAACTATTCACTGTAACAGTATTATAAATAAAAACTATTTTAATTTATGATTAAAATCTTATCAAAGTCAATTCTTTCGAATTTTTTTGTCTGACGCACTTAAAGATAAGATAACTATACTAAAACAACGAAAAAAAAGACGAACTATGTTCTAAAATATTTTTTGTAACACTGTCTTGACCACAGCACTTCACGTTGTTTTTTTTATTTACGTTCACTTATATTCTTCGTGTTCGTGTACATGTCGATATTCATGAGACGAGCCGCGATACGTCCGTACGGGACAATGTGCGCGGGCCAACTAACGCCTCGAGCGACTTCACGCGCCGACCGCTCATCACCTGTAGCTCTCGACTCGATTTTCAAATATTATATTTTCGCTCTTTTAATCTAATTTACCTTCAGCGATAATGTTCCATCGATTTTTCATCACTGACATTTGAAATTAGAATTACAATTAATTTCGAATCAAATATTTCATTCTGTTTTACTAATTTGCTGCATATTCTAAGAGAATTTCTGTCATTTGTTTTGTACATAATCTTCGGTGTTATATTAGCAATTTCTTATGATAATATGAATCTCTTGAACTTAATTAAGTTTATATAATGTCACTAAGTGATCCCTCGAAAGGCTTTAATTTGTTTAACTATAAGTTGAGTTTGAATTAGTTTCACGAAAATTTTACCTTTGACACCTATGGAGTGAACTTTGCTGATTGAGCGAGAAAATTCTTCGAATTAGGTAGTCGCCCGCTTTTTGGATTTAATAGGAGTAGATTAACTGTCTTTAGAAAAAGTAGGTAGATACATAGTACACATTAATATCATCATACTTAGTAATGCCTAATTAAGGTATCCTTTTTAATCCATGAGAAGACGTTCCTTAAATTACTACAAATGCAGACGTGCGCCGGCAAATTTCTCACGCAATTCAATTTTTTTTTTCATAAAGAATATCATAATAAGAATAAGGATATTATTCAAAGATGTCACGAGTACGATAAAAATATTGAAAACCACACCGGTCGTTCATTTAACATGTAATATTATGCTGAAATTTATAAGAAAAACAATTAAAATAAAAACAAGACCTCTCGGCGTCCTTACCTCCGCATGACGCAGGTTCTCACCGAACACGGTAAATTCGGGAAGTTCCTGCTCCGGATTCATGCGGAAGCGACGCCCGGGTGTCGCTACTGTGCGGACCGCCCGGAGGACACGGTGAAGGTGTGCCCCGCTTGGGCAGAGCAACGCCGTGTCCTCGTGAGGGCGATCGGCGGCGGTGAACTCTCGCGCCGGGCCTTGGTACAGGCCATGGTCCGGAGCGAGGAGGAGTGGCAGGCGGTCGCCTCCTTCTGCGAAGCAGTAATGCTAGCAAAGGAGGCGGCCGATCGCTTGACGCAACGGTCCTCACGCCCCCGCCGGGATTCCGATCCCGATTTTCGGCCACCTTAGGCGCGGGCTTGCGGACGGCGAGCAATGGGTAGCCCGCCGTCCGACCGTCCGGTAACCGGCCGGACCGAGCCCAAGTCATCAACGCGCACCTCAGGGAGATGTCAGCAAATCGTAGGGACCCAGCAGGGTCGAAGCCTACTGGGGCCATTAGCTCATTTATGTCCCACTGCTGGGCGAAGACATCCCTCTCCCATTTCCACACACGTCTGTCCTCGGCCATTGCGGGCCAGTCCCTCTGGTAGTTTTCTAGCTCATATCTCCACTTTCGCCTTGGTCTGCCGCGATGTCGCTTTGCGTTTAATGGGACTCAAAAAGTGGCTGTCTTAGCCTACAGCTCATCCGACATGCGGCAGACATATCTGGCAGACATGTGATGTGACCAAACTTGGTCTTTGACGCTTCACCGCAGCATCAGGTCCAGGCTCGAGGTTTGTCAGCGAGCCATGGAGCGCAGTATCCTGGGTGTCGAATCTCCGACCGCGTAAGGAACACAGTGCTGCGCGCCAAAACTAAGATAAAAGATGTTACCCAAAAAGCTCTCTATTCTAAAAATATTTTAGTAGAAAAAAAAAACAGTTTAAATAAATTAAAAACATTTACGTATAAATATGTAAGTAGATAGGAGCGCGATGAGCAAAGTACCAGGATTTAGGACACAGTCTGCAGAAATCATTAATAAGACTCTCTCAGTGGTACTGAATGGCACATGAAATAAATAAGAGGTAAGGGAATATAAATAAGATAAGGAATAAATAATACTTAGGGAAATACTGAGAATCAGGTTATGCCAAGATGTTCTAAACTTGAAAAAAAAATTGTAGTATAATTTTGCATAAGCAAACTGCTCACAGCGCGCCTCTCAATAGTTTTAAGTTATAATATTTTTTAAATAAATTAAAAACAAATATATATACGAGTAATATAAAATAAGAACACCTTCTATAGGTATAGGTAATTCTTGGAGCTATAATTATAATTGCAGTATGTATCTAATATTATTAAAATAGGTTCATACTATATTATTAAAAATGGAATTGGGCCGGTCACATCTGCCGCATGTCGCAACAAAATTGGGCGAAGGTAACCACTGACTAGATTCCGAACAGCAGGAGCTACCTCCTACCTTAAGGATTTGACAGACATAGCTAAGGACAGAAATGAATGAAATAACGGAAGGAAGACCTTTGCCCTGCAGTGAGACACAACGGGCTCATATTAATCTAAATGAACTACATAGACATATCAAAATCATCATCCAGATAGTGATGATGAATTAAACCTACATTTATCCTAACTATATGTTTGGGTCTATTTCCAGTAACTGAAACTGGATGCAGCTGAACGTTTTACATACGACAACATATCCGATCTCCACTAAACAAATGTGCCTAATTAAAAAATCTAATAACTAAGAGGGTCCAGCTAAAAACACCCTTCGCTGAAACACACCTAATATTATATTTCGTTCGAGTGACCCCTAACGCTCGACGTCTAATTAAAACAAAAATGGAAATAGTTGTCGCAAAACTCTGCCGTGTGAACCGTTTTTCATTTCCAAATTTCATTTCAATGTAATCGTGTTTCGTACTTTTATTTTCAGCTTCAATTCACACGGCTTGTGTTTAAAGCCACTGTTAAGTTAGAAACTTTAAGTTTGTTCAAGTTTTAAAAATTTTATAAAAAATGCAGTCACTTCGGTTTTCTATTAGAATGCGAATGTAACATTCTAATGTTTTTTACAGTATTAGATAACAAACCTTCACGGTATGCTCGCTGAGGTATTTAATACGGCAATAAAACTTTCAGCTCCATTTTGTCGAGCCAAGTCTGTATCAATGATACCATACATTTACCAGTTCTATAGTTGTATATGTATAGTAGTTGTATATACTTTAGATTGCTTGATACGAAACTAAACCAATTTTACATCACAATATCCATTAGTTAGGACTCAATACCTAATAAATAAGTAATTAAGTTTGGCCCGAAGAATCGCCAAACTTAAGTGGCAGTGGGCAGGGCACATTGCTCGCAGAACAGATAATCGATGGGGACGAAAGGTTCTGGAATGGCGACCATGTACCGGAAGACGCAGCGTTGGAAGGCCTCCCACAAGGTGGACCGATGACCTGGTGAGGATCGCGCGAATCCGATGGATGCGAGACGCACAGGACCGGTCATTGTGGCGACCTAATAAATTTCTAAATAATTAAAACTGCCCTTGAACTCATGAAAAAATTCACAATGTTATAACAAAGTAGACTAGACATTACTTATAGATTTAGAATCTATAAGCGTAACTGAATATTGTACTAATTTAATCAGTAACAGAATCCTAATTTTAGCAGCAGGAAACATTGCTCGCATTGGACCAAAGATTTTGGAGTGGCGACCGCGTACCGGAAAACGCAGCTTTGTAAGGCCTCCACAAAGTGGACTGATAACCTGGTGAGGGTTGCAGAAATTCGATGGTTGCAAGACGTCCATGACTATCATTGTGGCATATCTAACAGTGGATGTCTTTCAGCTGTAATGATGATGATGATGACGATGGACTACCCTAGCACTTTCACCTTAACTCTTAAGTGTCAAAAATACACTGAAGTTCAACACTTTCGCAATTTTGAAACTACAGAAGTGATTACAAAGGGAACTTTTTGAAAAACACTAAATTATGCGTTGACCAAACGACAATAGTGAACATGCAATATCGATATTAAGTCACAGCAGTTTGCTTCTGTTATCAAAACAAAATCAGTCATTTTCATTACAAGTAAGCAAGCGTTAATGTTTGGGACATTGGATTTTTGAACATGCGATTAAGGTTCAGTACGTATATTTATGTTTAAGTACCTACAAGTCAATTCACATTTTTACTCAACTTTAAATACGGAATAGATTTTTTTTTCATGAAACACCATATTATTTTCCTCGTTACAGAAAAGATCAAGAATGTATTATTGGACTTAAAAAAAAAACTATTATATGTTTTGTAAGATCTAACAATATATCTATGTAGCAAATTTAAGTATTAACTAAGTTTTTGTACTAAACGTAACTAAGCACATATACATATATACAAAAACACAAAGTTACACTCATGCGTCGAAGTACTCTTCCATACGCTGTCATCCGGATATGTGCCCAGAAGACTGACAGCATTGCCACGTTGAACGCTAATTCTTTGGGCAAAGAACGATCCATCCATATGATCAGGCAAAGTTTCGACCATTTGGTGTAAAATTTCCTTGTAAAGGAGACATATCCCTATAATAAAATTGTATTAATGTCTAAAACACTTCATATGGTGCACCATTAAAAATAAAAAAGTTAACAAAATAGTTGCCCATAAAAGGAATATACTCGTACAAATGATGGTGCCTTGGAGAATCCCTAAAAATTCCAAAAAAGTATAGAAAATAGACGAATAAGCCTTAAAAACATGTCTGAAACAGTTACGAGAGTCCGGAAGTCGCTGGTATGCTGGAAGAAATTTCATTTGAAATAAGCAGTACCTTTGTGCTCTTCTATCTGCTTTTGTTCTTTTCATCATTAAGTGTTTGTGTGTACATATTTAGTATAAATAAATAAATAAAGTCGATCCCAAAATAAATGAAAAGCCACGGTTTAGTATACAACAAAAATGTTTTGTAAAACTTTAGTATGCCCCAGGGCACTGCCACTTAACTCGCAATGTGACATGAAATAAACCAAACGCTTTTCAGTATACCTCTGATTGAAACTATTGAAAGCTTATTCAATGCATATTCAAAAGGGAAAATTAATAACGCTTTATCAACGATTGAAGAATTGAGACGAAAATTGAGTCACTAAATCCACTATAAATTAATAGGTTTTGGTTATGAAAGGATATAAGAAAAAAAACAGGCGATATATAATTGGAAAATAACTTCTAAAATAACAAGGTTTGGATTACATCTATTTCGTATTCAAAATGATTGAGGGTAGAAAATCATCAAATAACTTCTATCGCTCTGGGTGGAGTGAGAGGGAGTAGTCTTTTACTGACTAAAATTAAAACCCACCCGAATGTTCCTTCAGTTACCCATTGCGTTCCAGGGCCAGGGTGACCGATTCAAACAATCGCGTGGCTCTAGCAGGCATCAGACCAATTAGGCCCCGTTAAATATGCTGACATCTCTTTGAAATGCGCGTGGTATACAATGCGCCGTCGATCTGCGTCTGGTATTTATTGGACGGTATAGTTTATTATCTGAACTTAAAAATCTTTTGTTATTAACTTTGACTGGCCTGTTGGTCTATTGGTTAGTGACCCTGACTGCTATGCCAGAGGTCGTGGGTTCGATTCCCACCCAGGACAAATGTTTGTGTGATGAGCACGATCACTTGTTCTGTGTCTGCGTGTATTTTATCTATATATGTATGTATTTAGAAATATATAAGTATGTTTATCAGTTGTTTAGTACCCATAACACAAGCTCTGCTTAGCTTGGGACTAGATGACGTTGTGTGACAGTTGTGGAATATTATTATTATTAAGTAACATGACACGTAAACTGACTGTCAGACTTTGGCGATTACGTCTAAGAAATCTTAATATGTTTGAAATCGGTATTTGCAGCAGTGTCTTAGCTAAGCCTACGTCAGACGAGGCAAGAGTTCTGTATAAAATATATTACAATCATTTAAAATAACTTAAAATTCAAAATTTGGCTATGATGGAGCGATGTAGTCAATATTGTGACAATGCTTCTTAATAAAGATTAAATAAAAAAAATTGTATCAACTAGTGCTTAACTGCGATCCCTCCTGATGGTAAGCAGTGATGCAATCGTTGATGATGAGGCACTCTAGTTTATTAAGAGCCTATTCAGTCTAAACTTGAAAGCACTTAAATTATAATCGGACGGGAAGACCGCAACTGACAGGCAAATTATTCTAGTCCGTCGATGAAGGTAAAATGTAAACTACAAAGTAAACTACTTTTAAGATAGTCCATATTTCACAGGCACTAATTGCTTGTCTTTTATTTGTCGTAAAATCCTTGAAATAAATACTGTAGAGATTGGAAAAATAAAAAGAGTATATTTTTTATATTATTATAAAAAAATCTCTCACGCCTATCAGCCTGATGACCGATGACCTGGTAAGGATCGCGGGAATTCAAAGGATGCACAGGACTGGTCGTTATGGCGACGCCTATGACCAACAGTAGTCGTCTTTTGGCTGAAATGATGATGATGATCAGTCTGATGGCTGTTCTAAAACTTACCTAACAATCATTCTTTATTTTTAAACATGAATTACTGTTTATTTCTTAACGTGCCAAGACCTATTAAACCACCAAAAGATTTCCTGATGAAAGTGTTCTACAATTCATTCAAAATGCTCTTTCATTGATTATTCACGACAAAACGTAAGCTGAAAATAATGTCCAATTTTACCAAACTCAGCACGGAATTCTATTAACATGAAAAAGGAATGTACCAGACCAATGATTTCAAATTTAACTGTGAGCACGCAACGTTCATTAAATAATGTATACAGGTCAGCAGTGTCTGTCCTATGGTAGTATCATTTTAATTCTTTCAGCTTGTAGTACGTGATTTTTATTGTTGTTGGACATGATTTTTATTGTAACTGGTTTGAAGAAGGGCCATTAATCTATATAATTATATAAAAGGAGAAACTTAGTGACTGACATATCAACGCACAGCCGAAACTACTGGGACAAGCTTCCTTTTATGACGTAGGTGAGGGTTCTCCAAAATTCTCCTCCTAACGGGGTGAAACGGGGGTTCAAAGTTTGTATGAAGAAATCTATTTTCATGTGGGCGAAGCCACTGGCAGAAACAAGTCTATACATATAAAAGGCGAAACTGACTGGCTGACATATCGACGCACAGCCGAAGCTACAGGGCCTAGAAGCGTGAAATTTTGCACAAAGTTGGCGTGGTTTACGTAGGCGAGCACTAAGAGAGGATTTTCCAAAATTCCTCGCCTAAGGATATGAAATGGAGGCCCAAAGTTTGTATGGAGAAGCTAGTTTCATATAGACCAACCTGTTTGTAATTGTGTGACGTCATAGAAGGAAAAGTGGTTGAGCTTAATAGTATTGCATAAATAGTGCTTGTAATAACCAAATGCATATAAATGATAATGTTGATTCTTAAACATTTCTATGTGGAATATAACTGTTTCTTTACTAAGAAATCGAAGATGAAATGCTACTTTCAGTTTAAAGATATTATTTTATACTCATAAAAAACACAAAAATAAAGAATTCCCTTAATATGAGATTACAAAACAGATTAAGCAGTTATACTAGATACATCGGTACTCCGTGAGTCGTTCATAATAAGTGTAAATTATGAGTGTATACCTAGAAAAGAAAGGATAAATATACATACAGGGTTCTTAGAGTGTTTTTGATATTGTGCGGTTTTGATCACGCATGTGGGATTGCCTCGCACGCGTAGCCCCCGCAAATTTCCATTTCATACAAGTATTTATTGTATTGCGTAGAATACGCACGCGGGACGCGTTTTATTTTTTTGCATTGTTAAATTTTCTGCATGCGTGATCAAATCCACACGATATTAAAAATTCCCTCAAAAATTACAGTACGTACACGTTTTACTTTAGCACCAGGAACTGGAAAAATGGTTACTTATATCTACCTACCAATCTAAAATGAGACATTTTATTTAGTGAAACAAAACATCTTTTATACTGCTTTAATACGCTTACATTTTTTGTGAACATACTTATTACATATTTTTAACATAAAAATGCTCTAAAAAAACAGATTCTAGAAATTTTATTAAAATTAAAAATATCTGCCGAGTCGTTAACCTTCTACTCTAGCTCTCGTAATAATATTGTGTCAGTAAAAAATAAAGTCGTCCTACTGGAATATTAGGTAGTAAAATTACACGACATTTTTTATGGACCAAATGAAAGCTCTAGTTATCGGTTACTTATATACCTATATACCAGGTATTTATAATTATAAACCGTACTTTTTTAAATTCCGTAGCCAAAGGGTAAAAACTGGTCCCTATAGCTAAGACTCCGCAGTCCATGTGTTTGTCACCAAGCTGTATCTCATGAACCATCATAGCTAGACAGTTGAAATTTTCACAGATGATGTGTTTTTGTTAAACTAATACTAAAAACGAAATAAAATAAATATTGAAGTGGGGCTCCCATACGACAAACGTGATTTTTTTCCGTTTTTTAGGCGGTATGAAATTCGCTGGGTTAACTACTTTATTTTACTACTTTCAAATAAAAAACGCTTTGGTGCTTTGTATAAGCTAAACTCACATTTTACAGTTATGTTTTGTGGTTTTACAGCGCTATCTTATAGCACACTATAGGTTTATATTAAGCAAGCTGGCTTATAAAAGCGGTCTTCCAAGAACGGTCCTTCATCAGTCGTTTCTGAGAGTGGTCGTTGGTTCATCTGTTAATAATGGCTTACCTGATATTCACTCTCCAGATAGGAAACGGCGAACAGGTTATGAATGCGATAGCCACATAAAATTGAAAAAAAAAAACGCGTAACACCTATGTAAACAAGGTTAACTTACATCAGTATGTAGGCATAGCCTAATATCTTATTGCGTACATATTCAATACGATATATTCTAGCAAAACAATAGATTTTCTTGAAAGAATTTATCGTTGTCTCAGCTTATTGAATGTTTTTATTGTTTCTAATCTCGCTATTCCAAGGCTGAACAGTAATTTACTACTGCCAATTTTCAAAGAGTAAATAATGTAAAACCCAAACACATTTCTGAAACTACGGGAGATAAAAATACGTGCTATTTACGCAATGAGTAATTAGAGAGTCTGTACGCTAGAGACAAAACCGTATTGCTTATAAACTTTTTAGCATAGCATAGCATGATCGGCCTTTGAAAGTTCCCACAGCTGGGACTCAGGCCTCGAAGGATAGGGAATGGGCCGTAGTCCACCATATGGGCCCAGTTCGGGCTGGTGAATGTTTACGGGAGATAAAAATACGTGCTATTTACGCAATGAGTAATTAGAGAGTCTGTACGCTAGAGACAAAACCGTATTGCTTATAAACTTTTTAGCATAGCATAGCATGATCGGCCTTTGAAAGTTCCCACTGCTGGGACTCAGGCCTCCTCTCTAGGATAGGGAATGGGCCGTAGTCCACCATATGGGCCCAGTTCGGGCTGGTGAATGTCACGTCTTCGAATTTTTGGCTATAGGACATGCCGGTCTCCTCACGATGTTTTCCTTCACCGTTTTTAGAGCAGTGGTGATGAAATAAATTACACAAAGTAATGCGCCTGGTTGGGTTTGATTCGTACACTTAAACTCTTTAAAACACTAAACACTATTTTTCTGTTTCGTCGCAGTTACATAAAAGTATGTATTATTCATCATCATCATCATTTCAGCCGAAAGACGTCCACTGTTGGACATAGACCTCCCCCAAGCTTCTCCACAACGACCGACTGTGCGTCTCGCATCCACCGCATTCCCGCGACTCTCGCCAGGTTGTCGACCCACCTTCTGGGAGGCCTTCCAACGCTGCGTTTTCCGGTACGCGGTCGCCACTCTAGAACCGTTCGGCCCCATTGACCATCCGTTCTACGAGCAATTTGCCCTGCTCCCACTGCCACTTTAGTTTAGCGATTCTTCGAGCTATGTCGGCGACCTTGATTCTATCTCGGATCTTGAGATGTATTATTATATTTATTGTATCTAGCCTATACTGTTCCAGTGCTGGGTAAAGGCCTCCCTCCACCTCCTCCTTCTATTGTTCCCGACTCTGAGTCACTTTTTGCCAAATTCCTAAGAAAGGCATCTAAGTCGTCAAGTCGGCTTTTTGTTCTGCTGCGATCCCTTTGTGCGATTTTTTGTATTCAAATGATATCACTTAGTTTCTATTATTGAGATATTTATTTTACTACGTGTAAGTATATACAATAGTATATCTTTACATTGTATAGGTATTATATTGCAAAGTTAACTGTTTCGTTTGTACTTATTTTCTTGTTACTATTTCATAGGGTTTCTACATCGATTTTTTTCGAACTTTCCTTTCGCAGGTATGTTGAAAGTGATTTCTTTAGAAATAAGGATCACCTTTGTACCTATTTTTCGGTTTCCAACTTCTTATATTTTTACCATATGTGTGTCATCATCATGATCTTCCTGCGCTGGTCCCGTTTTATTTGGGATCGGCGCAACACGTTTGTACAAGCTATCATATATAAATAAATATAACGATGGCCCTTCTGGCGCAGTCAGTAAAAAAATACAATTAAAGCACTTTTCAAGTGGTTTGTTGTAGTTGGTGTTATTTAATTTAGTTTTATGACTGATTTGATGTCACAAACTACTTTAGACTACTAGAAAATGTCGAGCCCTATATGAGGTCACAAAAAAAATTGAGAATGGTTGTTAATCAACTTTAAATCGTTATAGATCCTAAAAGGTAATTAAAATTTAAAAATGATAATAGAGTCCAACCTACCCAGATGATTTTTAAATAACTAAGAAATAAAACCCCACTCAATATAATATGTCAATTTTGGGTTTTTTTTTTCTTTTACACGATATAGCCTGTTGTTGTCGCCATGTTAAATTTTTATTACAGACATGTCTAGTGACACTTGCAAAATCGAGACAAATTCTAACTGGACAAACAGTTTCTAAATAACTCAGGAGCCATGGAATTTTATTTATACGAATAGAAAACTATTGTCAATAAATAACTAAAGAACAAACATACATAGATATACTGATAAACATTTACACATTACTTTGTTACCTTCCTTTAAATCGTACAGTCATGTAAAAGGAACTGATCCGTTTTTGTGTCAAAACCAATTCAGATAATTTTATAAATGCCAATTGTTAGAATATTATGACGAACGTCAGCTCAGTCATTGCTATCAGAGCGATAATAATAATTTCAGATTGAGTCAGAATTCTCCAGCGAATCTCCCCCTAATGGATTGTACCCCTCTGATAAGGTTTTATTTATTTATTAAATGCTTTACTGAGAGCAGACTAAGAGAAAGTGTGTAAGAAGACAAATCATTGTTGGATCGAATATCCCTGTCCTAGCAACTGAGAATACTCCAACTACAACTAAAACTAAAACTAAGAGTCCGGGTTTTCCGGGTTAGTACTGTTGCAACAGTACAAACCCGGTCTACTTAGTCTGATCTCAGTTTCAGTTAAATTTGGAAAAGTATTCAAATAAAATGCTCAAAAATTTAATACTGATTTTCAAATTCACTATCCGGAAATAAATCCGCACATATTCTTCCATAATATCCGAAATACGACTAGTAAATAAAATATTACGTTTATCTGTTACCTGCTTTGTGCTTGTCTAAGGTTAAGGTTAAGGGACGAGAGTCATTAGTACTATTATCTTGTTTGTAAACCGTGTCAATTGCTTCATGTACATTCATTTTGTTTAGTTATTTAGTCGGCCTAAAACCTAAATTTTCTTTTGGGTCATCAATAACTTTAAAGTCATCAAGCGGTTTGGTAAAAATTAAAAATTAAAAAAGAAAAATATTTTCTTTTTCTTTTTTCACGTCGATGTACAAACTACATTTTTTCTGACCAATGTTTGGCAACTCTTACAGCTTTATTATTGGCCACGTATTGATCCTGAGAAGTGCAGGTGGTTGTTCAAGATGGGCAGCAGGTGACACATGTCCTGTGCAGCAGCAGCTTCACACTGGCGCTATGTGAGAGATGGGTTGAGGAAGCCGTATTTAGCCAGATTGTTTTTACAACGGCCAACCTAGATCCGCAGTTTGTTAAGTTTCCAGATTAGCCTCTGCAGTTCGCGTCCAGGGATGACATGTTCTGATGGTTTGATGTGGTGTGGAGGAGTGGGGTGTTTCTGCTTCCACAGCGCTCATCTCCCAACCTCTGCACTGTCTTTCGTAGAGGTCATAAAACTTTAGAAGTGCAGGTATTAGTTGATGTGTTTTAAAATATTTTCTTTAAATTAATCTTTATTAATTACACTAAAATAATGAGCGTCTAACAATTAGTTTTAGAAGATCATTCATTATTTTTGAAATTAGAATCTTTCAAATAATCTATTGTAATGGAGTTACCTGCGTCAAAGTTAATATTAATAAATTTTATATTAAAAACGGGCTTTGTTTTTATTTATTGTTCAAAAGTGAGTAAGAGTTTAGAGCTTTGTACGACAAATTAAAATACTAACATTTTAAAAGGTTTGTTACGTAAGAAATCTTTTTGTAAAAAACATTAATGTTAAGATTTCGTGGTTATAAATATTAGCGATATTATAGAAAATACGAAGCGCAAGGAAATAAAGAACAAACAAAGAATAACATGCCTTCAGTAATATTTATTTAAACTTATCTAATAATTTCAAGTTGATCTGAAGTTATGACAGCTTAAAGTAACTCGTTTTGTAAAACACCAATTTTATATGTACTTTATAGTAGTATTAATATGATTTTTAACCGACTTCAAAAATAGAGGAGGTTATCAATCCGGTTGTATTTTTTTTTAATGTTGTTACTTCAGAACTGTCTTTTATGGACCGAATTGCATTTTTTTTTTCTCCTTAAAGCATATGCTTACAAATTGAAACCAGTTTAAATCCAGTTCTGATGATAGAATTGATGAGGAATTGAGGGAACTCCTCAAATATTATAGGGAACTAATTAGTGATTTTAGTATTTTCGTCGAGAACTTAAGTATTTACAATCAAAAAGTAATTTTGGTTGAAGTGGAACTGATGAAGAAGACTAGAAATGGCCAACTGAACTTCATACTCACATATATATCACAATGAAGATAGTTAAGCGACAATGACAATACAAATAAATAAATGGTTCTGAATAGTTATGTTGAAATGATTGAGATGATGATGGAACCGGAAGATAGGCACCGTAATAAATCAATGTATCCTAGCCGTATTTGGATATACAATAAATAAGAAAAGATCTTGCAATATAAACTCCCTAAGGAGCTGAAACAGGGTTCCAAATTTATGGAGAAATCTACTTTCACACGGGCAAAGCTGCTGGCAAAAGTTTGTATGTCTTGAAATAAAAACTATTTTGTTGTTTTGAATATGATTGAATGATTCAGTTTTTGCTATCCCTAGATTAGTATACCAAACATATATATGGGTGTGGCAAAAGCTGATCCACCAGTGACGTTCTCTGCCATTTTTATTTATGAAACGGTCTATTCATATTTCAAGTTCAAGTGCGATATTTTTGCTAGCCGAAATCGAATTGCGAACAGACTGACAAACGGTTATTTCTTCCGACATTCCGCCGCTTACCTAGTGCCATAAAAATTTATACCCTGTCCTGAAAAATACGACATACATATATAGCTCTTACTATCAAGCTTCTCAAGCTTTTTTTACTACTTTGGTTTTTTCGTTGTTAGAAGGAACCAAAAGTGAATTAAAAAGCATTTTTTATGCAAATTACACATAGTAAATTGGGTTATTTTGTTATACTTATTTACTACCATCTTCAATTGTAAAACTTGCAAAGGGGAATTAAACTTTTGCCATACATAGCTGGCATGTATTTTTTTTTTCTTTTCGCCAATTGTGAAATCTGGGCCATATCTTGAGGGACTGTATAAAAAATCAATGGCAGAAATAATTATGTCTACCAACCGTAACTGAACGAAGTTTGAGAGTATTTAGTAGGCCGCTATCGTTTTTTGGTCAGACTTTATTTTTCTTAAATAAAAATACTCCGAGTCTGATTATGATTAATTATGATTAGCCGATTCTTCGGGCTATGTCGGCGACCTCGGTTCTCCTGCAAAATTGTCGCGAAATTTTAAGCGACTAAGTACTGTGTTATTGTACTTCTTCACTTAAAATTTCGCGACAATTTTCATCTAACGGGTCCTATTCTCGTCTCGGAATTGACTCTTAGCGCAAATTAGTTTTCAAAGTGAGTCTTTTGTGAATACGATGTCAATAGGTGGTAGTAGATGTCCGACAACATTGACAAAATGTATAGTGCTTCAATAGTACATTTTGATACAAGTGGAGAATCTTTGTAATTGCGGCTGAAGCGGAATTCGCCTCGGTCAATAAAGCCGTAGGCGAGGCTATTATGGAGCCGAGTGCTGCAGTGATAAATTACAACGTGTATCAAACGACGTTTTTCAATACACTTACAAAAATGTAAATAAACGGGGGTTGACGTGCAACTCGTGGGGGTCGTGTAGCGCCCAGCCTGATAGATTGGGGCGGGGGCGAGTTCAAGCACACAAACACACCGCACTAGTGCGAAAAAACAGTAAATTGCGTGTCTGTTTTTTTGAAGACTGTTCGGCACCAATCTTTATCGAAACTATAACTTTCGGAAACGAAGGAATACTTTTTCATAAAAACGACTTTTTTGTATACTGACCCGACATTTTGTAGATTTATTTGCTGTAAAATTTATGTATTCCAGGAAGAGTTTGTTATTGCTTCGATTAGTTGTTATTTTTTCTGTTTTTCTTTCTGGTTGGTAGTGAAATTAATTTATTTTTGGTATATTTATGACCGGTGTAGGTAGAAAGGTAATGATAAACTTTTTATAAAACCCTACCAAGACAAAGTTTAGTGAATTTAGAAAAATCGATCTTTTGCTGGTGTTTTTTAGGGTTTTGTACCTCAAAAGGAAAAAACGGAATCCTTATAGGATCACTTTGTTGTAAGTCCGTCTGTCTGTCTGTCTGTCTCAAGACCCTTCATATCGGGAACGCGTGGAGGTATTGAGTTGAAATTAAAACCATATACTTAAATTTGCGGTCTCTTGAAGCTGTGAAAAAATTAAATTTCTAAGTTAACGAAAAAAAAGATACGTCTGTTTATATCTCTAAAAACGTATATTTCGACACTCTCGAGGAAATCAAAATTCATAGGGTACTTCCCGTTGACCCAGAATCCTGAAATTTTGCATAAAGCAAGGTCTTATAGCACAGGTATAGAAATAAGTTTGAAAACTGTAAATTTATTGTTACGTCACAACATTTTTTTTTTTGTGATATTGAAAAATTTTTGAGACTACATTCGGGAATTGAACTATTTACATAGGTAAGTTTGTACGGAACCCTCAGTGCGCAAATCCAAACTCGCACTTATTTTTTTTTGCCCCTCTAGCAAGAATTATGACTGTACCACAAAGCATTACATAACTTGATACCGCCATCACCTTTCTACAATCGGACAACCCGACGTACGGCGAGTGTCCACCCTTACATTGTTAACACCTCTACAGTCCAGACTATGCATTTCACCTCGTCTTTTATACCGCGTACATCGAAGGACTGGAATAATGTGCCTGCTGCGGTCTTCCTGTCCGATTATAATTTAGATGTCTTCAAGGCAAGAGTGAAAAGGCTCTTAATAAACTAGTGTGCTCCACCATCAACGATTGCATCGCTGCTTATTATCAGGTGGAATCACAGACAAGCACTAGATAAGTCATAAAAAAAAACTATTTATTTTATTTATTTTTATTTCACGGATAACAAAAGATCCACAATGTATTAGATTTAAATTATAATTACTGATACTTTTTAAAAATTCAGCACAGAAGATGACTAAAGTTTCATCTCACCCACAAAATGCCTAAACGGGGAAAGCACACTTAGTACTATAATCATTTGATTTTTCTTTTACCTGTATAAAACCACTTCCTCGTGTTCTTAAATCAAATTTTTCGTTCACTCAATGTAATTGTGGTCTATGGGCAAAATCGTCTTCACATCGTAAATTACATTGATTTTATTCGTTCACGTTCCGAAACCTCTTTCAGCTAGAAACATATTTGTCTCATCTTACGCTGCCAGCACGACATGGGTAATGAGCACGCGTGAATTGCGTGTCACTTTTTTTTAAGATGGAAAATCATCCAATGATTTATTTCACTCTAGAGAAGTCTCTCTTTGAGGCATGGCTGAAACAGTACGCGTCGTCAACGATTCGGGCTCCTTGCCGGACAGCTGGACGGCGAGCTACCCATTGCTCGTCGCCATAAGCCCGTGCCTACTATGGCCGTGTTTTGCCTTATAACTCCCGAGAGGTTCGACACGTGCGGCTATTATTACGTAGCCACAAGATGTGTAACGGATATCGACACAAAAATATGCAGCAGGATAATTCTTATCAGCCGGCACGATTGAAGTGCTATCACTATCTACAAAACATTATCAATTCACATCAATGTGTGTGTAGTATTAACCTATATTTGGAAATTAATAATAATACTTTAACAATAATAAAATAATTTATCAACTTATTTTTTAAATATAATTTTACATATGCAAACACAAATATTCACAAACAAATTATCTCTATCACCTCCCTAACCTTTTCCTAGCTAGCCAGCACCTAGGAAGCCGACCCCAAGTCGTCTAGCCTAATCAGATTGGATACACTGATGGTCAAACTTTATGGCGTCTGACTATGTGTAACGGCTGTCAAACATCTACGAAAGATGACCTACCGGGACCAACGGCTTTACGTGCTTTCTGAGACACAAGATGTCAGTAATATCCTAGATAAACTTAGAAAAGTACATATGAATTAAAAAATTCACATTGATACTTGCCCGGTTTCGAACCCGCAACCTTATGCATGAGAGGCGGGTGCCTTAACCACTGAGCTGTCATGATAGAGTTCACACCAATGTGACATGGGCACGCCACAATTATCGCGGTAAGTCCCCTCTTTGAGGTGTGGTTGGAAAGACCTCACGGCGTCCTCACCTTCCACATGACGCAATTCCTCACCGGACATGGTAAATTCGGGAGGTTCCTGCATCGGATTCGTGCGGAAGCACCACTGTGTGGACCGCCCGGAGGACACGGTGGAGTACACGGTGGAGACGGTGGAGGTGTGCCCCGCTTGGGCAGAGCAACGCCGTGTCCTCGCGCCGGGCCTTGGTACAGGCCATGGTCCGGAGCGAGGAGAAGTGGCAGACGGTCGCCTCCATCTGCGAAGCAGTAATGCATAGCAAAGGAGGCGCTCGATCGCGTGAGGCAACGATCCTCATGCCCAAACCGCCGCCGGGATTTCGATATCCCGATTTCCGGGTAACCGCCCGGATCGAGCCCAAGTGGGGCCAAGGATCTGATTCTGAAAGAAAGAAGAGAAGTAGAAGTAGGTTTTTAGTCAGTAAAAGTCTGACACTATCTCGCGCTTCGCCCAAGAGCGGGATTTGTCATTAGATGATTTTCCCACCTAAAAAAAAACACCAATGTCACATACAATATTTCTACAGCAATATTTGTGTAACCATGAGATGGTTAAGGCACTCTTCAGATGCCCGGACACGTCCTAAAGTCTAAATCCAATTTCATCTTCTTACCGTTACAAATTTCTTGTATAAACTAAAGTCCATTTTCGATGACGTGGCATAGATGAACTTTCATGTTTTGCATGTTGATTTTGTGCATCGAGTGAGATAGTGGTCAAACACCACCATGTCAATGAAAAAAACCGTTCGTAAGAAAAACATAGTCACACCTCCTTATAAAGAGTCTTTAAGTGTAGCTATCAATACCTAGTCATTCCAAAATCGGAATGACTAGATTCCGATTTTTACTCAAACAGTACAGAAACAGTCTCTGTAGAGTGACTGTTTCAGCCTATTTTATCAACGCAGCCACCGCCAAAGGAGATGTCCCAGGCGTTGGGAGTTGCAGGGTGATTTTTGGTCATCGTAAACGCGGACTAGCGGACAACGAGCAATTGGTAGCGCCTCGGCCTCCGGACCGGTAGAGACCAGGTACGATCGACGGAGTGTAATGTTTCGCAAGCGCCTCAAAGAGTCAAAAATATTGAAGCAGCCTAGTAAGGCCAGGCTTGTTTTTTGGTAGGAAATCATCTTATAGTTTCTCCTACTCTAGGGTGGGGCGGGAGGGCTTGTCAAACTTTTACTGACTAAAACCACACCTATTTTCCTTCGTGTGTTCCTAAGTGATCGTAACCCTGGAACGCAAACGCGGGTTATAGTCAGTAAAAGTATGACACTTTTACTGACTATAACCCGCGTTCTAAATTAGAGCGCGAGAAGTCATTGGATGATTTCTTACCTCAAAAAAAACCTATTATAACAGAAAAGCCATAACAATATTATATCCAACCCAATCAAAAACACGGAAACAATGGAAAGCTTCTCTACAATTCACCTAATTTTATTTTACCACTAGCTTCTGCCAGCGGCTTCGCCCGCGTGAAAGTAGGTTTTTCATACAAACTTTGAACCCCCGTTTCATCCCCTTAGAAAAAGAGTTTCATAAAACCCATTCATAATGGATGTTTACACCCTATAAGGAGCCTACCTGCCAAATTTTAAGTTTGTAGGTGTTATAGTTTCTGAGATTTCGTGATTAATCAGTGAGTGGTATTTCGCTTTTATATATATAGATAAACATTCACAAATAGTGTTTATAATGTAACAGACTGATTCATTCACGTGTTTAGAGATATTATAGGATACAATGTATATGTGTGTACGTGTACATCAATCTCCTTCAATCAGCTGTAGCTCGGTCCAAGATCAACAAACACTTACTTAGTGTAGTAAAGCTTGGTGGGGTTTTGAGCGAATGCCGATAGGTTTTTGAATTTTGTAAAACCAATCTTTTTTTTTTAAAGAGTAGACCATGGACTTTGTTGCCGGGTCTTCTCCATAGGAAACGAGAATTGGAACCGTGCACTGGCTTCTGACGTTTTGTAAGTGCCTATGTAGGCCTAATCTACATATATAAAAACGAAATACCACTCACTGATAAATCACGAAATCTCAGAAACTATAACACCTACAAACTTATTTGGCAGGTAGATTCCTTGTAAGGTGTAGACATCCGCTAAGAACGGATATCACGAAGCTCCACCCCTAAGAGGGTAAAACGGGGGTTGAAAGTTTTACGCGGGCGAAGCCGCTGGCAGAAGCTAGTGCGAAATAAAACTATTTTGAATTTTGAACGATGTACTTTGCTCGATGTGTTTCAAAGTGTTTACTGCGTTTTAATGAAAAATCTCGACGTTTAAATCCTTTTATTAATTCCAAAAGTTTGTGAAAGCATTTATAGTAGCAGATCAAAACAGCTATAGATCTGATTCATACTGATTTGTTTAATAAGAGATCACCGGTTGTATTGTTCGTTTTGAAAATAAATTAACCAACAAGTACGCAGAAAAAGAAGTCATTATCATTTTATCTCAAAGTCATCAACAGCTGGTCACAGCCCTTTGCCAAGTGACAGACCGTACTGCCTGACCACGTGCCTGAGCGTTGAGATGACGTCAGAATAAAGGAAACGGAGGCGTGGCCTACTCGAGGCGTTCGACGCAAATGAAACCATTGTAACTTGGCTAGGGGGCCTGGACATCCGCTATACAATTTGCTTTTGGAACGAATGACTGGTGACGACGATAAATTCTTAACTGACAGCCGCGTATTGAAAGATGCAGCGTAGCGGTAATGACCAAACCAATGACCTTTTTTTAGGTTGTTGAGTGGAAGGCGTGTCAGACTTATACTGACTAAAAACCCACTCCTGTTCCTTCTTTGCCTTTGTCAGTAGGCTTCGACCCTGCTGGGCCCCTACAGTTTGCTGACATCTCCTTGAGGCACGCGTGGAACAGTACGCGCCGTCGACTTCTAGGGCTCGGTCCGGACGGTTACCGGGCGGTCGGACGACGAAGCGTCGTAGACGGCGAGCAATTAGTAATTGCTCGCCGTCTACAAGCCCGCGCCGCCCACGGACGCCGTCAGTGAGAACTGGGCATCTTTCAGCCACCATGGTTTTTTAAATTATTTGTTCTTTAAATATTTTTTTGTACTTTGGAATAGCGTTGGAAGGCCTCCCACAAGGTGGACCGATGACCTGGTGAGGGTCGCGGGAATCCGATGGACGCGAGATGTACAGGACTGATCGTTGTGGCGACGCTTCGGGAAGGCCTATGCCCAACAGTGGACGTCTTTGGACTGAAATGATAATAATATAATAATATTCCACAACTATCACACAACGCCGTCTTGTCCCAAGCTAAGCAGAGCTTGTGTTATGAGTACTAGACAAAATTACACCCAGACACAGAACAAATGATCGTGCTCATCACACAAACATTTATCCTGGGTGGGAATCGAACCGTCGTGGGTTCGATTCCGGCATAGTAGTCAGGGCCACTAACCACTAGACCAACAGGCCAGTTAAATATGATGATTATGACTCTGGAACATGCTTTCTTTTTAACGTGCACGCTAAATCGTTCTCACCTATGTATGTACCTATGTATAATTTCAACATTTTCGATGTCATGTTGATCATTATTTTGTAAATACTTATCGCCCTCAGAGGTCCTCACGTATTTCTATGCAGATTTATGCCTTGCAAAAAGCTTCTTTTTAATTTTATGACTAGTCAACTTTAACATATCAAAAGCGCCTGTAAATGGTTTAATTGAAATAAACCCTTGAAGTTGAGTTATAAACGTTCTAATTAAAATAAATACTATAAAAGGCAAGTTAATATCGAACAAGTCTAGACCCACTTTATACGTTTCATCAACCCCGAACCTTTCACTGAACCAATTACATTGAAACATTGTTTCAGTGAAAAACCACTTGGAAGTTTACGCTCAACGAAACAATAAAGTAACAGAACAGTTGCTCTTCGTCGTGACTGTTTCAAGTCCGTAAAAATTGAATTTTGCTGACATTGTGTTACTTTGTTTTGAATAAATATTCAACGGATTGCAGTACCACTTTAAACTACGCATGTACATGCATACAATTCTTTCTCAGTGGCGTAGCTAGATGACAAACGGTCTTGGGGCAAAAAAAAACTGGGGCCCCCTTTTAAGGTGGGACAGCATCAAAGTATTTATTTTTCTCTGGGTAGAGCAGGAGATTCAGTAAAAGTCTGACACTCCAGTCAGACTTTTACTGACCGAGTTGACATACCTAATTAGTGTTGCAACCTGAGAACACCCAAATACTCCAAAATATTTTATTCCAAATTTCGATGTTCCGATTTACAAAAGTTCGAATTTCATTATACCTAAGAATTATAATGTCTATTATTAAAAATTAAGAAATTTATTTTACCGAAAGTCGTAAATTCGATTTATTAGTTTTCCGATTTTCATACGTTCGAAGAATCAAATGCTCGGAGGGTTCTCGGTTTGAAAAACGATATTCCGATTTTCAATACTTCGAATAAACTAAAAGTCAACATGTTGTGCTACAAAATTTTGTGACTGAAACGAATCGCTGCAAAACCGACTTCACGCAGTCTTGTCTGCCCTACCCCTGGAGTGTAATTTAAACCCGCGTAGGCGCGGAGGTGCTGCGGTGGTGAGCTTTAAAACCATCTGCGACGATAAGCTCACGTGGGGCCGCCCAAACCCCACAGCGCCGGAGCCGTGACAGAAACAATGCTTGCTGCATGTTGCATGCTGCATGCCTGCTTGCTTGCATGTGGCATGCCTGCTTGCATGTCGCATGCTTGCTTGCATGCTGCATGTTTGCTTGCACGCTGTATGCCTGCTTGCATGCTGCAAATCCCCTGTATTATTGATGAATCACTTAGGTTAGGTTAGAACTTATGTTAGAAATTTATAGGATATATATACACAAGGATAATAACTGTAAACAATCTAAGCAATTATGAGTAGGAAAACGCATCTGTCATTAGTTTTTTAATTCTACCCCATACATAATATTACACTTCTCTCTGACGAGCAATTATGTGTTTATTTGTCTTGCTATTATACAGTTTTACAATGCGTTTTTATTTCGGAATTGTATTATTCGGTATTTTAATAATCGGAATTCGTGTTTTTGATGTTTCGAATTATCATTAAGTCGGATTTTTTGTTATTCGATCTATTGAATTCGGTATTTTTAGAATAGTAATTATAAACGTTAGGAATATTGAAATTTAGGAATTATAAAAATAGGAGTACTGATAATTCGGAGTTGTTATATTCGAAATTTTTAACCATTTGGAATTATGAAAATCAGTATTTTGAAATTCGTATTTGTGACTGTCGGAAGTTTTTCGTATTTATATAGTGTACCCTATTTTATTTAGGGCCAACGCTGAGTTAAGAGGGCACCCGTGCGGGCACCCGTAACGTGACGTCGCGCGTGTGTCGTGTGCGGTGGTCCCCGTAGCGGAAACCGGAATATTATCTGCGCAGTGTCGCCAGTTTAACTTTAGCGGTGTGCATGTAGCGCCGCGGCGGGTGCCCGCGCGGCGAGCCACGACGGAGCACTTTTGTATGGGACCGCGCGGGCGCCCGCTTAACGCAGCGTCGGCCCTTAGAGTTTGAAGGTGGGAGGTTCAATATGAGGTTCGTTAATCAGTTTTGGGGCCCCCTAGCTTGGAGGCACCGGAGCACCGGCCCGTGTAGCTCTACGGTATCTACGCTAGTGTTCTTTCTACTAAGTCAGCTGTTCTTTTTGGCCACTATTTTCAGTGCATTAAACGACAAGTTGGGGACATTTCTAGCTTATCTTTTATATACAGCTTGTGCTTATTTCTTGTGATTGTTGTGATTATATGTATTTTTAACTACAAATAAAACAAAGAGCACTACTAGTCAGTTTTGATCTTTGCTCGTGAATATTCTGATTATTTTATTCGTGGTCTGCCAGTGCAGTCGTGCGAATGTCAATGCCCTTTAACTCTTTCACACGTCAACATTTATTTCAGCTATACATTATTTTTGTTTTGAAGTTTCCATGTGTTTCCATGGACTTTCTTGCACGTTCTTCTCCATAGAGATCTACGCTTTGGAATGTGCAATTAGCAACATTTTTTTCTGACTGACTGACTTCTTGACAGTTCAAAAGTGCCTGTAAATGGTTTATTTAAAATATAATGGTTTGAATCTTTAAATCTTCCTATTTCGTTACGGTCAACGGTGATTATTTTTTTTTTAACAAAGAGAATATTACTTAATGAAAATATTAATTGTGTTTATGACCAGAATATCATAAATAAATATAATTATTTACATTATAATGTAATATTACCATAAAACACAAATTAACAATTATCTGTGTTCTAAATTCAAAAATATTTGAATTTCTCTTTTTAATATTAGGATGTACCTACTAAATACTTTTTACTAATTTATTCATTTGTGTTATATGTGGAAAAACAAATTACGAATTTAAGATTTGGAGTGAAAGATTTATTTAGATGCTACATCGCCAGATATTGTAATTGAGGTAAAAAATACATGCGATAGCCTGCTGCCATCTAAATCAAAACAAAATGTATGGAAACTTTGGACAATTTTCTTCAGTAGGTACCTACAAAATGAACAAAAATGTATTTCAATTTTCAGTGAAAGTATTTATTTCTTCGTAAGTGTATTGAAAAACGTCGTTTGATACACGTAGAGATTTGTCGCCACAACACTTGGCTCCATAACACCCTCACCTATACGGCTTGGGTGAATTTCGCCTCAGTTGCAATGACAAACTTTCTCCACTTGTATCAAAATGTACTATTGGGATATACACTTTATACACGAGCCGTACACGAGTCAGTTCATAGCGAAGGTACAATTTAGAAACATTGTCTGATTATAAATATTTTCACCGCATAAACGTTGAAAATAACAATCTATAGGTACTGTTTAATTTACTCACGTCGAAAATACGTGAAAAGTAAACGATTAAAATCTATAGCGCGGAACATGTATACAGTAACTCTTACAATAGTATATCTATCAACGATTGTAGCTTCTTTAGAACGGAGCCACTACATTTTTCCTGTTTCTCAAAATCGAAATAAAATTAGAATAAAATAAATTGCCATTCTTATTTTAGAAACGTTAATGGAAAGTTAAACCAGTTTACTATTTATACTAAATTATTTATAAATTTAGAGAAAAGAACAAAAATAAATGAGCGTAATTTTAAAAATGCATCACATCTAGGCACATTTCGTTACACGAAAGAGAAGAAAGATATTATATCTCTTTCTTGCTCTCACGCTAAGTCCCTCTATCACAAAAGTCAAATTAACTTTTGTGTGTGTGTGTGTATACTCGTATGCCATCAAAAACAAAACTTGTAAAAAAAATCAAGTCACGCAACTCAGTTCTTCTACCCTAAAAAGTTGCGAGATCCATGTACCAATTCGGTTAATTTATCAGTACGTAATTAAGGGACCTTCTGCAACATGTTTTAGTGACCATATTAATATAACAAATCTTTTATGTTTAAAATAAATTGATTGACTTAGCAATCGCATGCAAACAAAATGTATTTCACAAGTAATACGTATTATATTAAATTAGACTGTTTCCAAAAGCTTAGTTGCAAATTATATTTTTGATGGCATCTCATTTCTTTTTTTATATTTCTTTATAATAAATATACAGGTACACTGGTTCATTCACTGCAAATGTAACTTTATAATCCTATAAATGGGATTACAAATTTATTTATGCAGTTGGTGTATCTAGAAAACTGTACCGAAATTGCAAAATATTTCAGTTTTTCATTAATTTATACACTAAACATTATTTGTATTCTAAATTTGAAGCTTCTATGTTTGCTAGATGTGCCTTAGAGTTTTGATGATCGGTCAGTCAGTGAGTGACAAAATTAAGAAACTTTGATCAGTTATAATTTCTAAACTACTGGTTCAAATTGAATAAAATTTGAAATAGATCGTTTTTATACAATGCTTACTTGGTAACTGAAAATTCAGCTTTCTAGTTTTATCCACAATGAAGTAATAGGCGGTCGAAAATGACCTGAACTATTTCAACAAAATGGTGGTACAGCCGTGCCGCTTTTTTACTCGACTTGACAGGGGCACTACCGTGCCCCCAAATATACCTATATTTGACTTGTCTTCTTCACGCTCAAACGACTAAACGGATTTTGATGAAACTATATATTATACTTTTCATAGGATACGTTTTGTTCCGGGAGTACGTTCCCTTAGAACAATTTTCCACTATCATGCAAGCGAAGGAGTGGCAGGCGGTCGCCTCCTTCTGCGAAGTAGTAATGCTAGCAAAGGAGGCGGCTGATCGCGTGAGGCAACTGGCAACGGTCCTCACGCCCCAACCGCCGCCGGGATTCCGATCCCGATTTCCGGCCACCGTAGGTGCACGTTTGCGGACGACGAGCAATGGGTGGCTCGCCGTCGGACCGTCCGGTAACTGTCCGGACCGAGCCCAAGTCGTCGACGGCGCGTATTGTTCCACGCGTGCCTCAGGGTGATGTCAGCAAATCGTAAGGGCCCAGGAGGGTCGAAGGCTACTGGGGCCATGGGTAGTGTGAAAACGAAACCCGGGGCCCTGGGACGAAGGCAACGAAGGAACAGGAGTGGGTTTTTAGTCAGTAAAAGTCTGAGTCACTATCTCCCGCTCCGCCCAAAAGCGGGATTTGTCATTAGATGATTTTCCCACCTTAAAAAAAAAACTATCATGCAAGCGAAGACGAAGCAACAGCTAGTATCCTATAATTATCAAGTCTTACTTCTATCACGCGTAGGTATGGCGTAAACATCATTTGTTTATGCTGCTCGCTTCCCTCTTTCAGTGTGAGCGCTCCTTACGTCGAATATCAGTCAATGCAAAATTAAATTTGAATCAATGCATTCCTTATTACGTTGGTGTAATCTATTTATATATATCTTCATACTGAAAATTATGGAAGCATTTACTTGGAATTCCTGTAAATCTTGCAGTGGGTTTTGTGAACTTATTACGTACCTACTGTTTATTTCAAAATGTGAATTATAGTAGATCATTGATTGAATAATTGAAGTTGAAAGCAAGATTGTCATTTTGGAATAAAAAAAAAGTTATGTTAGCGAAATGAGACTGTCGTCATACCTAACATATACATTATTGATGTAATTATCGGATGGCAACAGTTTATTTTTAAAAGCAGGAGGAATTTACCTAAAAAAATATATATATTATTTTTGTTTATTAGAACGCTAGATAATATCTTATTTATGAACGCATTCGTAATGTTAACATTCTTAGGGCGGGTTTCTGAATTAAGTATTTTGAGTTAAGTATGTCTCAAACCATACTTAAATGCCAAATTTTGGCTAAAGTAGAGTTTGAGAAATACTCAACTTCAAATGCTTAAATCAGAAATCGGGGGTTAGAGAAGTCCAAACTTTTTCTAAAGTCGACATCGATTTAATTTCTAAATCGAAATTAAATCCTAGGTGATGTCAACTGTTTATAATTTTATTATTTACTTAATCTAAGATAAGCCACAAACAGAATTTTTGGTGTTTTATCAGTTAATTGAATTGAGTCATGAATTAAAAAAATATTTAACATCTTAGAATTGAAAATGCCGTAAATTGATCAAATATGGAGCCACCCTATTTTTGAAAAACAAGATTGTTTACTTTTATGTAATTACTAGATAATATAAAATAATAAAAATGTATGTAATTACTAGATACTAAATCCTTTAAGCCAAGCCATAGTTAATTTGAATAGGGATGTAAAAATTCTGAGGAATAAATTTTTGAATAATTAAAACAGCCTCCGAGTGAAGTTTCGTAACCTCACTCGAAGTTAAGCCGCCAAAAACTATTTTTGCCATCTTTTTGAAATGCTACAGAGTACTAATAAACGACATGGACCTTCAAAACATTTTAATTATTTACTAGTTTCTCCATACTTTTAAAAAATTATTATTAGTAATGTTCATTCAGGCATATAAAACGATGTATGTTTTATCAAGTTACGTCTTACTAATTTTATATGGTTCAAGCATGCTAAGAGAATGACCATTGTTTTTTTGCCACAATTTTCATTCAAAAAAATCTACCACTAAACAATGAAAGTAATTCCGCATTAGTAGTAGTATATAGTTAGTAAGTTTATCTTGGTCAAGGAATTGCTCTGCCTCCTGTAGAGCAACGGCCTTCGGCAACGGTACAGGGACATAGTCATCATCAATCGGTATTGCACTTTTGTCCTGCACTTTCTTGGGATTTGCTCAAAAAGTGTTGACATTCCATTCCGTCCTTTTAGTATTAACTCATAATAATATGGAATGAGGCATTACTAGTACTTTACGGAAATCGAAAAATAAATTTTAAAATGTTATTCAATTTCAATAGTCAGTTTTTATTGCACCAAACTTGATCCGGGTTTGAAATTGCACTTAAAACATTAATACTAATTATACTTGAGTATTTTAAAATTACAACATTCATTATTAAAAACCACTTTCAACAGTCACAAAAAATACGATTGACCTTTGAGTAAAAACGTTAGCTGCTTATCGACAGTAATTTCAGCTACGAGGCACTTTGAAGTTAATTAAAAATAACTTGAAATCTTAGTAAACGGCCTCCGAATTTAACGGACCACCCTTTAATGGCTCTTGGGGTGATAAAAAATAACATTTAGCAATAATATTTTAAAAGGCGCCGTCAAAATGTCGGTGATATACGCTGAATAATATAAATGGTTACGTTGAAAACTTTCAATCATTAATATTCGTTATTTTTATCATATTTTTAATAAAAATGTTTACTAGATTTATGGTTGAAAGTGTTATGAAAACTAACATCATCATCGTCTTTGCTTGTATACTTCACTTACGGTTGGCTTACTTTTATATCAAGTTTTTTCTCTATAGCCTTCACATCTTCAGCTATGTAATTTTTTTTCAGTCACCCTATGACTTCTTCGATCGCATTCATACCTACTACAGTTAGTCAAAGTCAAAGTCAAAAGTTTTGTATTTCACATAGGCCTTCATGGGCACTTATAAAACGCCAGAAGCTAGTGCTCGGTTCCAAATTGGTCGTTTCCTATGGAGAGGAACTGCCAAGAAACACCATGGTTACTCTTTAAAAAAAATTGTTGTTCTTACAATATTTCCAGTAGTTAACATTCTTATCGTAACTGCTTACTATTGATCCTCTATTTTACTACACAAAAAGGGCTAACTTGAGGTAGACCAAGAAAGTAATGCCAGAAAGAGTTTGGGGTCTTTACTCATCCGTGAAACATGAAGGATCCGCTGGCATAAAATTCTAAAATAATCCTAAGAGAGCATGCTCCCGGTACAAAAACTGTACTTCGTATATTATATCATAGTCAACCCGTGTGCTAAGATTTTTTTTTTTTTTTTTTTTTTAAATTGATATAAACTAGTGCTTGACTGCAATTCCACCTGATGGAAAGCAGTGATGCAATCATTGATGGCGGGGCCCACTAGTTTATTAAGAGCCTTCACTCTATCGTCATCTAGTTTCATTGATTTTTTTCAGCCGCTAAAACGTGAAATCCTAACTAACTGACAGAGTTACACGAGTTCGCATCAAAAATATTATTATGTAGGTAAAGTTCAAGGCTACAGTTTCAATCAAACTTAATATGAGCGAATATAAATTCCAATCACTCGGGCTCAAATAAAGTTTACTGCTGAACTGTAGCTTAACTGTCGTGACTCGTAACTGGTTTATGGCAGGAACACACTGCGCAGATCATGAAAATCTGACGAGATTGGTCATTTCCATTATTTCGTCGCTCTCTTAGTGATGCCGGATGAAGTTGTACGCGAACTGCTAGACATTTATGTACCTTTATTGATTTTTTGGTGACCCGCTAAAATAAACCACAAAAATAAATAAATAAATAACTTAAAAAAAAAACCAGCCAAGTGCGAGTCGGACTCGCGCACAAAGGGTTCTGCATGGGAGCCCTCTTAAATATTTATTTTAATACGTTTTTTTGCAGGTATAGTGGCAACAGAAATACAACATCTGTGTAAATTTTAACTAACTATCATGGTTCATGAGATACAGTTTGATGATAGACGGTCTGACAGACGAACGGACGGTCGAGCCTTAGTAATGGGGTTCCGTTTTACCCTTTGGGTACGGAACCCTAAAAACAATACTAGAAATGTGAAAGCACCTCTCTAGCTATTTATTACCTCTTCACATCTTAACAGATTTCCAAAATTTGGCTTAGAAGTAGAATATATCTTGGAATAGGCCTGAGGTTACTTTAAATCCCGAGAGTATGTTCCCTTAGGATAGTTTTCGACTTTCAAGTGGGCAAAGCCGCAAACAGAAGTTAGTATTACATAATATTTGCATTTTACGGACTAACGTATGGTTGTCTTCCCATAAAAAATGTTATAGTTAGTTGGTGCTATTTGTTTGGACAATACCATATTTATTTTTAGGTAAGTATTGACCAAGCTGACAAAAAATAACAAATTATCATCATTAATAATTTTGTGATCTCCTAATTTTGGTGAACCATTTTTATTATAATATTATTTTTATTAAAAAAAAAATCGCTGTCCGATATTAAGAATAGTCCTTTATTCTTGGTGCAAACATGTAAACTTGCATGAACAAGACACCCAGACCAGAAAAAACTATCTGTAAGCCATACAATATTGTTATATCGTTATTCATTTTGTTAAATTCTTTTTTTATTAAGTCATCATCATATTCTTGCCCTTGTCCCGTTTTATTTGGGGTCGGCACAACACTTTTTTTTCTTCCATTCTGTCCTGTCACTCGTCATGCTATCACTAACCCCCTTTTCTTTCATATCACTTTTCACACAATCCATCCACATGTTAATTCATAACTCTTTTAGCAACATGCGCTTCATCCCTTCTCTTCACATGACCATAACAAGATAAACGTTTCCCTTTCAACTTTTCAATCACTGGCGCCACTGTCAAACTTCGCCTAATATACTCATTTCTCACTTTATCCATTCTTGTCACACCACACATCCATCTTAACATTCTCATCTCCGCTATGTGTAATCTTTTTTCTTCTGTCTTTTTCACAGCCCAACATTCTGATCCATACAGTATGAATATATTCTTTAGTGCAATATCAGCTTACCAGCTTTAAAATTCTTATATATGCGTTTATAGTGTCCAAGTAGCAGTAGAACACTGACTCCTAAGACACAGGAATTCCTAGTTTAGGAGTCAGGGTGTCAACTTTTGTGCGCCTTTAATTATTGTAACTTAACTGTTATTAAGCATGTTGTAAGGATTGGTATCAATAAAGTATTATTATTATTATTATTCTATGTTGGAATCGAATCCGAACTCGCAGTACAGCAGCTAATCGCTTAAGCACTGCGTCATGCGTGTCGACAATAATCACAGTAGCTAGAATGACATATTCTAGCGTTGAGTGACATGGGTTCAGCTGATGCATTCGTGGGCAGAACCGAAAATGCCCGATCATGGTCGTGTTATGTTCGTACATTTTGCGCATGACAGACGCTTTTGGCCAGGTCGCTTCAAACAGCGTTCATATTCACGATTAACCAAAGGAATTCTACATTCAACGGTAGGTCAGTTGTGTTTCATGTATATAGTATGCAAATAGTTTGCAAACACATTTGACGGGCGTCATAAAAATTGCATGATTAATTCGGTTCACTGCATACAAACTCAGTAAAGCATGGTAAACTGAAATAGGCCAACCGACTTGTGATGATAAATTATGTTTGACAATATCTGCCTGAATGAAGGTAAACAAATAAAAAACGTATAGTACGAGTCAAACTTATGCACCGTAGAAAATTTAGCTATGTAAATAGTTTGGATTCCCGAATCGAGTCTCGAAGATTTATCCGAATCGAAAAAAGTAATTATTTTGTGATGTAACTTAAATTAAAAAAAATATTTTGACTGTTTTCCTTTACTTGCGCTATGAGACCTTGTTTCTTACCCAATTTCAGGATTCTAGGTTACAGGAAGTACCCTATAGGTTTTGATTTCCTTGCGAGTGTCAAAATATGCACCATAAACAGCCTTATCTTTAGATTGCGTTCACTAACAAGTTATAATTTTTGTACGCTTGTAACCTAAAGCCGTGTATGCACGTACGAACAAAGTTTCGTTGCATGATACGCAACAACTTGGTTCGCACGTGTATACCACTAAAGAACATCGAACACTCTGTTCGTCAAACTTGTTTGCGGCGATCCTATTATTATGTTCTGGATGGTGTTTTTTATGAATCAATACGAACACCAAAATACTTTTCGTTACTTCACAATCGATCACTTTCAACGATACCGCCATGGCTATTAAGAGAGTTCACGACTGTTGTGCGCGAACTCAATTCGAACGATGTTTGCGTTCGTGTTCGATATTCGAAAAGAGCTGTGCATACGAACAAATAAAATGTTCAAGTTTGGTGTTTGTGTTCGCTATGTTGTACGGACAAATTTGTTGCGTTGCATGATATGCAACAACTTGGTTCGCGCGCGCATACCACTAACGAACATCGAACTGTTCGGCAAACATATTTGCGGCGATCCTATTCTGTATGGACGGTGTGATGTCACATTTCAGTCCCTTTATAGGACGATCCATACAAAGTGGACGATCAGTTTAAGGTCGATAATTCAAAGACTTTTATAATAATGTAGTACCTTATGATCATAAATGATAACCAATAAAGCACACTGGCCTTTTAACTAGCCAGTGTTCACGGACGTCACATGTCATGCAAAATTTGCGCCTTTTTTTACGGTGGCCTGTCAATTGGCCGCTGCGCATACCTGCACTAGTATTTGTTGTCATCACAAATATACGTCAAGTATTTCGGAGTGTAAAAAAGTGAGTAAAACGATTTGGTTATATTATAAACTTTCTTACTGTGTACAAATGTAATCGAGTATCATAAAAAAAAAAACAATGTTATTTTGCCATTAAGACCAGACAGGTGTGTTGAAAAAATATAACTTAGAAATTACACATGTGTGTTGGAAGTAGTCTCATAAGTAAATATTTCGATTAATGCATATCAACTACATCATTTTATACCAATTATATAGTCTATTTTTAGTTTAAAATAATGCAATAAGCACAAATATACGGGTTGGGTAGTTATAGCTTGTTATCGTAATTTTTTAGGTATTTTTTCATATCGATGTTGATTTGTAGACTGCCGACGTATAGTTATTGCGTTTTCATTCACGTTTTTCTGCTGTTTTAGAAAGAATTTTAGTACCCAGGAGCTGGAGATACTGAGTGAAGATCGATGGGTAGAAATTATTGCTTTTACTGATGACCAGGCCATCCATTCTGACATTGGTAGTGATTCCGACGCTGATGACTGTTTTGACGATGTTGTCTCGAATACTACTGCTTTAGTACCTGTAGTTGTAGTCATCAATCATAGCCTTTTTCAGAACTGCTACATGGATCGGTATCTCTGCAAATTCCTCCACCAGGATCTCCACCACAGCCTTCACCACAACCCCCAACAGTACCGCCACATCTCTCACTGCCCCTGCTGCTGCCGCCTATTCAAATGATCTTTTTCTTTTGAATTTTGAACAACACAATAGTTGTTTTTGATTTTTCGTTTAATTCAACAATAATTTAAAAGAGAAAACACTTTAATATTGTTTTTTTATGTTTTTAGACTAAGAAGAAGAAATACTAAAACTTTGTTTGAAATGATACGATAACTATGTTATTTTTTTGAGACTGATTAAAAACTGATTACAAAATACACAGAAATTTCATTTCATTACTATTGGTTTTTATATTTCCAGTTTACAGGCCAGTGATTACACAGGGATAGTTACTGATGCAGAACGGTCGGTGGTCAGTATACTGGCCACTAGTTTTTTGGATTTTCTTGGAAAATAACAACTTTCTGAAAAATATATCACTACATATTATTAAAAATATCAGTACTGAATATAATTACACTTAAAATTATCATAAATTTAAAAAAAGTTTAGGTGTGCGTTTAAAGGGTTAATATGTAAATTTTCCTGTTACTTGGCAGTTTTCTCTTCCACTAGATTTGAAAGGTTTCTAACTAAATAATTTTGAACGGATTTGAAAAATTCGTTCTATTTTTGATTTAGCTTATAGTTACTATTTTGACACAAATGATAAAAAAAAAATATGAATGAACTTCCCACTTGGGATGAAACTTGGGGAGCAAATACAGATTACTGAAGAGCAGGTAAGTACCTGTTTGAAAATATCTCTCCCTTGATCCCTACAAAGGCAAATTCTTTTTAGTAAAATGTTACTATAAATAAATATCTATTTACTGTCCTCTCAATGTATTCATTGATACGGAAATGACAAAGGGCAGGGGACCATATACCTAGTTTTTTTTAACTGACTCGCAGACATGGAAACGCGGTTCCCAACAATAGGCCTCATCAGAAGGCTTAAGGTCACCCAAAGGGCAATGGAAACGGATATGCTCGGAGTATCTTGCGTAATCGCATCAGGACTGGAGCCATGGGTTCGCTTCTGAAAGGAAAACCCGGGGCCTGGAAAGCAAGGTAAAGAAGGAACATAGGAGTGGGTTTTATTCAGTAAAAGTCTGACACGCCCTCTTGCTCCACACAAGAGCGGGAGAAGTAATTGGATGATTTATCACCTAAAAAGAGAAGAAAAAAAATCAGCAGTGAAGATATGCGCACTAGAACCAAGGACATAGCCCAAAGAATCGCCAAACTTAGGTAAATTGCCGTGGGCAGGGTACATTGCTCGCAGAACAGACGATCGATGGGGACAAACGGTTCTAGAGTGACGACCACGTACCGGAAGACGTAGCGTTGGAAGGCCTCCCACAAGGTGGAATGATGACCTGGTGAGGGGCGTGGGAATCTGATGGATGCGAGACGCATAGCACCAGTCGTTATGGCAACGCTTGGGGGAGGCCTATGTCCAACATTGGAGGTCTTTCAGCTGAAATGATGATGATGATGTTCTTCTGATGTATGATGTTATCTGATTAGAGTACCTACCTATATATATACAATTACTAGTTTTTGCCAGCGGTTTCGTCTGCATGTAAGTTGGTTTATTTGTACAAACTAATATCTAACAAAATAATATCTACTAATACTGTAATAAGAAAATATTGTAAGAACAAAATTTTTTTTCAAAGAGTAACCATGGAGTTTCTTGCCGGTTCTTCTCCATAGGAAACGACCAATTTGGAACCGTGCACTAGCTTCTGACGTTTTATAAGTGCACATGTAAGCCTTTGTGAAATAAAAACATTTGTTATTTTTTTATAAGCCTTTGGAACCCCGTTGCATTTTATTAGAGGGTGAATTTTCATCAGAAAAATCCTCTCTTAATGCTCGCTTACGTTATAAAATGAAACCTCGTACAAAATATTAAGTTCCCAGCCCCAATAGTTTCGTTTGTGGGTTGATATTCCAGTCAGTCAGTTTCTCCTTTTATATAAATAAATAATAATAATATTCCACAACTATCACACAACGCCGTCTAGTCCCAAGCTAAGCAGAGCTTGTGTCGGTACTAAACAACTGATAAACATACTTATATATTTCTCAATACATACATATTTAGATAAATTACACCCAGACAAAGAACAAATGATCGTGCTCATCACATAAACATTTGTTCTGGGTGGGAATCGAACCCACGACCTCCGGCATAGCAGTCAGGGTCATTAACCACTAGACCAACAGGCCAATCGAATATATAGATAATGTTACTTTAGGCATACTTAGGTCTTCAGTGAAACGTAATTTCATAGAAAATCCATCAGGTTCGTGACTCAACACTAATGGTAATGCTCACACATTACCGCCATTCGAACACGCTTACGACTTCGGGCTGGAATATGATATGACTTTCAACTTAGCTGTGTAAAATTGTAAATCTACTTATTATTTATTTATTTATTATATTCTTAATTGTACACCACATAAACAAAAATACAGGACAAACATAATTAAAAATAAGTGTACAATGGGCGGTCTTATCGCACGGGGCAATTTCTTACAGACAACTGTTGGATGGACTGGACTGTCAGTGTGTATCTACTTATTTTAAATAATTCATAAAAACTACCGAACGAATTTTCATGCGGTTTTCACCAATAGACAGTGTGATTCATGAGGAAGGTTTAGGTTTATACTACGAATGCATTTAAAACCGAGAATTCCAAAGATTTGTAACACCCTCGAAACTGGGTTAGTTCAGACTTGTGAGGCTTGTATCAAGTAATTAAGTACCAACTTTAAGATGTATATTATTATAATCTATGCACCTTTATGACCATTTTATATTATAACATCTTATTTAATATAATTCAGTATTACTTTGGCATTCGGTAGTTTTATTTACCATCAACACCGCACCTTACATCCGACCCTGCCAAAGCAATCTACACGCGCTACGTGAACTTGAGACGTTAGGTGTGACTTGTACTGTACCTCTAGATCATTCAATAAGTATAATATTTGTGAATATGGAACGATTATTGATTTGTTGTGCCCACGGACTAGACGTTAGCGTGAGTGTACGAACAATCCACGAAAATTGCAAGCAACAGTCTAAAGAAGAGACCCTGATCGTCCAAAACGCGGCGGCTGGCAGTAACCAAGCCACAGCAGATGAACTTCGCTTTCATATGTCCACATCCAACATTATTCTGACCGGCGTCCTGCTTATACTTCTACTCGGCGTATTGGGCTTCGTGTATCGGCAGTATAAAAGGTGCCATAAAAAATGGATCACCAACGAAATAAATAGGACGACTATGAGAAGACCTCTTTTCGGTCAACGCATGCTGTTGGGGGCCACAGAGCCATCTTCAAAAGCTTATCAGGAAGAAATAGGTAAAAAACAGGTGATTAAAAAAGTGTGTCAAGTGAGTAAAAACAAAATATAAAAAAGTGCATCTCTTACCAAATAAGGACGATGCGCTGATTAAGTTTGGACTTTGGCATGCTAATGTTTAATGATGTATTACAAGAACATTATAATCCCTCTACGTTATGGTGATAAGGTATGAATACTTTATCAAAATTATATAATGACTAGCTTTTGCCAGCGGCTTCGCCCGCGTGAAATTTGGTTTCTCCATACAAACTTTCGACTTTTCCATTCGATACCGTTAGAGGGTGAATTTTGGTCAATCCTTTCTTAGTGCTCGCCTACGTCATAAAAAGAAGCCTTTTGCAAAATTTCACGTTCCTAGGCCCTGTAGTTTCGGTTGGGCGTTGATATGTCAGTCAGTCAGTTTCTCCTTTTATATACATAGATTTAAAAAAGATAAGAGTTTACTTAATAAAGTTAGGACCGAAAAGAATAACAGAAAGAGTATTAGAAAATAAATTAAATGAGGTTCATACAATTTATAACCAGTATGAAATTTGGTTAATCGATTTAAAAGAAAATATTAAGAAAAATCATGATAGTGCCCAAGATATTATATTTAATAGAAAATTATTGTCGTCAATTTATAGATTTACGTAAGGATACTTTTTTATTATGTGAAAGTGATACATTAGAGACGTCGTCAAACATGAATTAATTTGATTTGAATACCGCATTAACTCTATTACCAATTATGACGAATGAGGAAACTAGTATAAAACAGCTAATTAATAACATTGAATACTATACTCTCTACTGAAGGATAGCGCTTGTAAACAAAATTTAATTAATTTTGTGTCAAAAAGCAGACTTTCCCAAGAAGCTGAAAGCTGAAGCAGAAAGCGGCAACGGCTATACAAAATAAATTGTTAAGAATGGTACAAAATGAGTTGTCAATTGTTGATTACAGTAAAGAAATAACGGAATTATTTGTGTATCTAACAATTACGCAAGCCAACGACAATGATCACAATTATAATAAATTAAAACCAATTAATGAAAAAGTATTTTTAGATTTAGTTGGTCCACTTGAAACTGACAACAACAATTTTATATATGTACTAACATTATAATGCAAACTCACTAAATATGTAGAAGGCATGTGTGTGTAAAGGTAATTTCTAAAAAATAAAAAGAAGTTATGAGAAATGAATTTCTATATTATTATTAATATTAATTTCTTTTTCTAGAGCTGGTTATAGTTTATACTTATATTCATTTGTTCAACATGAGAAATATTATTCAGGTATTTATAGATATTATATGGAAGTTTCGCGGGAGTATTTAATATTAATATTACATTGATTTTGTCAACAACTTTATTCTCAGATACGGTGCGCCGAAAGTAATAGCAACAGACAGAGGAAAGGAGTTTCTCTCAGAAATCTTTCAACAGGTGTGTAAATTATTAAACACGAGCTGTTCCCCGCGGTTTCGCCCGCATCTTCAATTAGTGCTCTGCTCCCGTGGGTTGTTGTGTAATGTTATGTAGCATATAGCTTTTCTCGATAAATGGGCAATCCAACTCTAAAATATTTTTTCAATTCGAACCAGTATTTCCTGAGATTAGCGCGTTCAAACAAATAAACTCTTGAGCTTTCTATCATTTTAAACTCTATAAGACTGAGGTTATTTTTCTAAATAAGCATGTTCCATTGCCAACTACAGCATCAGCTGAAATCAGTTGCGATATTGATCAAACGCAAGCTTAACAATAATAAAAACACGTCCAATACTATCTAAATAATAAATTAAACGAAAAATAATTTCATTTAAACATTTTCAAACAAATTCATCGTCTTATCCAACATCAATTTTAATTAGGATTCAATATCGGATCTTTTGAGTTCAATTCAATCGAAAATAATTATATTAAAAGTTAATGTGAAAAAAACTGCCAAATGTGTGCCCCGCTTGGGCAAAGCAACGCCTTGTCCTCGTGGGGGCGATCGGCGGCGGCGATCTCTCGCGCCAGGCCTTGGTACAGGCCATGGTTCGGAGCGAAGAGAAGTGACAAGCGGACGCCTCCTTCTGCGAAGCAGTAATGCTTGCAAAGGAGGCAGCCGATCGCGTGAGGCAACGGTCCTCACGCCCCAACCGCCACCGGGATTCCGATCCCGATTTCCGCAGATGGCGAGCCATGGGTGGCTCGCCGTCCGACCGTCCAGTAACCGTCCGGACCGAGCCCAAGTCGTCGACGGCGCGTACTGTTCCACGCGCGCCTCAGGGAGATGTCAGCAAATCGTAGGAGCCCAGCAGGGTCGAAGCCTACTGGGGCCATGGGTAGTGTTAAAGTGAAACCCGGGGCCCTGGGACGAAGGCAAAAAAGGGACAGGAGTGTGTTTTTAGTCAGTAAAAGTCTGACACTATCTCCCACTCCGCCCAAGAGCGCGATTTGTCAATAAAATAAAATAGTAGATACATAGAATTTTTTTTTTTACTTTTCCTAAGTCCATTTTTTTTAGACAATAAATGAACGAAACGGTATTAATTTTCATTTATTTTCTTAAATAACTTTTTAAATATTTATTTTTAAAATAGGATAAACTAGCGACCCGCCCCTTTTTTGGCTTTTCTCAACTATAATATGCATGTATTATATACCTAACCTTTCTCATGAATACTCTGTCTATTTTTTAATGGAAATTTATTCAGTAGTTGTAAGTTTATCGTGTTCACACAGATAGACGCGGTATGGAACTTTGTTTTATAATAGGTAAGGATAATATATTAGAAACCCTCACAATATTATTTTGCCCTTTCATATGATATGTCACATGGTATATATTTAAAAAAAAAAAAACTTTTTTTTTATTTCTCAAACTGACTCCAAATTCATTAATTTATCGTCATACGTCTGTTTTTGAGTCACCAAACATTGTTTCAGTACATAGATTTGGATCAAATTAACTGTGACAAACGGGCAGACAGCAGACACTCGAGAAATCTCATAATGTTAGAGGTTCCGATTTTTCATTTAACCGTTCGAAACGGAACCCTAACATTCAATTTATCAAAAAGATAAAGTTCTAATAAAATAAAATTAGTTTTTCTAGTAAGTTGCCTATGAATGAAAAATACTTTTAGCAAGGCCACTCTCATTAATATTTTTCGTTCATTAATGATATTAGTCATACTAATATTATAAAAGGTAAAGTTTGTGAGAGTGTGTGTGTGTATGTCTGTTACTTCTTCACTCTCAAACGGCTAAACGGATTCAAATGAAATTTGGCACACGGATAGACCATGTCCTGGAATAGCACATTGGGTACTTTTTTCCTAAGAGTATATATTCCCTTGAGACAATTTTCTAGTTTCATGCGTGCAAAGCTGCTAACAGTAGTTAGTTATACATATTTAAAGGCAGATATGGTCTATCGTTGTACCAAATTTCATCGAAATTCATCCACCCGTTTAAGCATGAAGAAATAACAAGCATACATACACTCACTCACAAACTTTCGCCTTTATAATTAGTAGTGTGAGTTAAGTATTTAACAAACCAACTAGCAAGCAACTAGGTACTACTAAAAGTGGGTCTACGTTAGACGAGCCGAGCACAAGCGGAACAAGAGACGAGCCCAAATTCGTGTAGTGCGAACCGACTCACAAGCCTCAAATGATTCGAGCGTTAGGTTCGTGCTCGGGCTCGACTGTGCTCCACCAATTGTTAGTTTTTTGACGAATTCAAAGGGATTTGCATCGCGGAAAATTACATTCGAGGACAGTGATTGTTGTAGGCTCGTTTTACGTCCACACTTAACTCAAGGAATAGAGTGGCTCGACTTGTGCTCAGCTCGTGCTCGGCTTCTCTGGCGTTGACCCATCTTTATATCCAGACAATATTGTCTTAAAGGTGACGTACCTATTTGGTCAGGTAACATTATTCGCTTGGCTTGAGAGGGCGTACAATTTCAATAGATATTGAATCTGTTTGTCTGGATTTACTTGAGCAAGAATATAGTTTATTAGGGACGTCTATAAATCGGTCTGGTGAACTTGATATGATGAAATGTTTGATTGTGGACTAAGTATTATGTAGTCCAGCTCTGTGTGTCGTGATGGTCCAGGGCTTAAGGCACCCGCCTGTTGTATATGAAGTTGTGGCCGTTGTGGGTTCGAAACCGGAATAATTTTAATACAAATGTGAATTTTCAAATTCAATATGTGCTTCGGAAAGCACTTACAGCTATTGGCCCAGGTTGTCATTCAGACCCTTTACAGTCTTTATATTTCTATGTTTAAAGACTGTCAAAAAGCTAATAAAATAAACGTCTTTTTCCTTTCAAGCGTCGATATTAGAAACTATGCATTTCAAAGGGCAAGCAATATCAATGCCATATACCAGTCTCTCCCTCCAGTTTTGTACGATGTTGTTGCTATAAATATAAAAAAAAGTTTTTAATGTCTTTCTAGATTGTAACCTGTCTTGGAAAGTCCACAGTGCGATATTTATCAGAAGGGTGTTTTGCTCGTTTTAGCCACTAAAACTAAAACATCTCCAGAAGTTCCTGCCTTTCTCGACTAAAGTTACTTATGCTCAGTCTCTTCTTCTACCTATTCTAGACTACGCTGATATCTTCATCCTTGATGCGACTGAGGAACTTCTTGATAAGCTAGAGCGTCTGCAGAATTTGTGTATCTACTTAATTTTTGGCCTTCGAAAGTACGATTATGTGTCGAAATTTCGAGGGCAATTGAAGTGCTTGCCTATTTGGCAATATCGGGATTGCCACAATCTTTCTTTTCTCCACTATTTTCTTCATAATCCCAACTCCCTCGTATACTTCGGGAAAGCTGTAAGTGTCTTGTTCCGAGAGGAAAGCCTTGCCGCTCTTCATCCTGTCTTCTCCTTCGTTTTCCTCCCAATTCCTATTGTCATTACAGTGTATCTTTTACTATTTGAGGTGTGCGCGTCGTGTATGTGTCGGTAGGAAAATCATCCAATGACATCCCCCGGTCTTGGGCGGAGCGAGAGGGTATGTCAGACTTTTACTGACTAAAAACCGACTCCTGTTCCTTTGTTGCCTTTCATACCAGGGCCTACTCTTCCTTTCAGAATCAGATCCTTGTGTGTCCGAGTGTCGAAGCCTACTGGGGCAGTAGGCTTCGACACTGCTGGGCCCCTACGGTTGCTAACATCTCCATAAGGCGCACGTGGAACACTACGCGCCGTCGACGACGGCTCGGTTCAGACGGTTACCGAACATTTGGACGGCGAGCTACCCATTGCCGTTGCACCCTTACGGTGGCCGAAAATCGGAATAGGAATCTCGGTGGCGGTTAGGGTGTGAGGACCGTTGCCACACGCGATCGGCCGCCTCCTTTGCTAGCATTACTGCTTCGCAGAAGGAGGCGACCGCCTGCCACTCCTCCTTGCTCTGGACCATGGCCTGTGCCAAGGCCCAGCACGAGAGATCGCTGCCGCCGATCGCCCCGCTCTGCCATGATAATCCACCGTGTCATGAACTCCACGCAAATAAAATAGTTTTTGACGTTAAATGATCGATTAGGTACTAAATCAAACTACATGATCTAATACTAACTAATTATAGCCATAGTTAAAAATGTAACACAGGAAATGTTATGACATATTGGCTTTTACAAATGGCAGATGTTTTGACATCATAGAAATAACTGGCTGAAATTATAAGTAATGTGTTTTAAAAATATTACTTGTGCATCATATCCGGTCAAATCTTTTTCTATGATAGATATTATTTTCGCACATATGTTTAACCTAAGGGCTTCACCCGCGGAACAGCAGAAAATTATTCAAAGTCAACGTACTTCTGCGATAAAAAGTATCTTACGCGCACACTCAAACTTTTTTTTTAATTTGATATAAACTAGTGCTTGACTGCGATCCCACCTGATAGTAAGCAGCGATGCAATCGTTGATGGTGAGGCATACTGGTTTATTAAGAGCCTATTCACTCTAGCCTTCACTCTAGCCCCAAATTATAATCGGATAGAAAGACCTCAGCAGCTAACATTCGCGTTTATAATATTAGTGTGATGTTGTCACGATGTTTAAAATGTTAAGATTAATCTAAATAATCACCGGTTTTAGTCTTGGACGTGGAGATTTGAACCGATAATTTTATCTGGTTCACCTTTTTAAGATACGACTAACATTAAACATCTGTGGAAGCCAATTATGTTTAAACTAACTTTTGCCACTGATTTCATCTTAATCAAAGATATCATTATGGATCACCTGAATAAAAAATGTCCTATGACAACTAACTCTCTGGCGTTGTTCTTTGTCGGACGGTGAGCTGCATAATTATGGTATATGGTGTTCCCATTCAAATTCTTTAGTGCGAGGTTTTACCAAAATCTATTAAAAATTTATACACATTTATGAGCAGTGGTGGCCGAGTGGTAACGGCCCCGACTTATGAGTTGTAGGTCGCGGGTTCAAACACAGCCAGGCGCATTACTTTGTGTAATTTATCTCATCACTACTGCTCTCGAAACGGTGAAGGAAAACATCGTGAGGAAACCGGCATGTCCTAGAACCAAAAATTCGAAGACATGTGATATCCACCAATCCGCGCTGGGCCCGCGTGGTGGATTACGGCCCATTCCCTTTACTAGAGAGGGTTATGAGCTGATTATGCTTATATATATACACATATGCCTCCTTGCGTCATCAATCCTCAATGCTGAGAGTCGTGACCTCGACGAAAAACTTTTTTGTGGTCAATATTTCACCATGTTGTCTATCTTCGGAGACGTGGACGGTATCGAAAACTGTGGTCTCCAGTATACCAAGGATATGTATACATTTACAATTAATTATCATCATCTTCCTGCCCTTGTTCCGTGTTATTTGGGGTCGGTGCAACATGTTTTTTTCTTCCATTCTGTTCTGTCACCGTGTCACCCGTCATGCTATTACCAGGAATCGTGCCACCCTGATTGATGAAGACATTTACATGTCATTAGTTAGTTAAGTATTAGTAGGAAATAAGAAATTATAATTATGGCTGTGATTATCTTTTTATTTCACAACATAATCATAGAAAATTAATAACAGCGTACTTAGACACATAACACAAACCATTTGTTACAGGTACTGATTATATTTTTCCCACCATTTTCTTAATGACTTGTTCTACTTCAAATGAATTGTTCTGGTAATTTAACTGCACTGAAATCCTTGTAAATCTAATGTACAATTAATAGTTGGATTAATTACAACTGCATTTATGAAAACAATTAATTTAAACCGTTTATAAATGTGGGAACATTTTAGTATAATCAGCCTTTTAATGTTCCCACTGCTGGGACTCAGGCCTCCTCTCTCCAGGAGAGGGAATGGGCCGTAATTCACCACGCGGGCCCAGTGCGGGTTGCTGAATGTCACATATCTTCGAATTTTTGGTTCTAGGACATGCCGGTTTCCTCACGATGTTTTCCTTCACCGTTTCGAGAGCAGTGGTGATGAAATAATTTTCACAAAGTAATGCGCCTGGCTGGGTTCGAACCTGCGACCTACAATTCGTAAGTCGAGGCGGTTACCACTCGGCCATCACTGCTCTCATTTTAAATGCATATTAATAGGGCGTCCCACAAGATTGACCGATGACCTGATGAAGGTCGCGGGAATCCGATAGATATAAGACGTACAGAACCAGTCTTTGTAGCAACACTTGGGGGATGTCTATTTCCAGCCGTGATTATCTTTTCGCTGAAAAGCTAAATAGGGTAATAGAGTAAGCTAAGAACTCGAAACTACCGAGTTTCCTCGCATCACTAGCGCGCACTGCTCATTCATGTCAAGTTTGGGCTCGCGATGCTCGCTGTATCGTAAAACCCTATATACCTTACAGACTTGTAAGTCTGGTGAGTAAGGGTGCTCAGCTTATAAATAGTGGTCACATTTCTAACGTAACCAGGTAGGTGTTCATTTCTCACTCATTTTAAGAATAAGCTTGCTCATCTATTCGCTACATCACTATTTCTGCGGTAGTCGCTTTACTAAAATTCCCCGCAAATATGTATATATTGTAAAATATATATGTATGTGTATTGTCACCTTTTTTTGGATAGGGACATCATCATATAAAATATCATCCTGGTGGATAAAACCACCAACTTTGTAAGTTTAGATTTCTTGAAGATAATTAATAGAAAACTGAATACCTTCTCCCGCTCTGGGTGGAGCGAGAGTGAGTGTTAGAGATTTATTGACTACCAGCTTCTGCCAGCTTCGCCCGCTTGAATGTAAATTTCTCAATACAAACTTTGGACTCCCGTTTCATCCCCTCAGCGGGTGAATTTTGGGAAATCCTCTCTTAGTGCTTGTATACATCATAAAACGAAGCCTTGTGCTAAATTTCATGTTCCTGGTCCGAATAGTTTTGGCTGTGCGTTTATACGTCAGTCAGTTTCTCCTTTTATGTATATAGAAAACCTTTCTGTGTTCCTTTAGTTGCCCTTTGCGTTCCAGGATCACGGTATTCTCGAAAATTAAAATACATATGCTCGCAGCAGTGGACAAGCTATCAGTAAACGTGAACACATCGTAAAGTCAGCTCAACGGAACATTGCCTAAATCAGGGATGCAGGCGCAGGTTCCAGAAATACGTTATTCAAAGAATCAAACTTCGGACACGTCGTTTCTATGATTTTTATTTGTCCATAATCTGATCATATTGCAAACGCGAAACGTTATGGACTTAAAAAGAATCTAATTCTTTTATACTTCATAGTAAAAACTTATTCTGTACTTACTATTAAAATGTAATGTGATCAATTCTTATAAATGACGTGTGAACCTCAACTGCAGAATGAAGAATTCGTTTTTGCGAACCAAAATAGTAATTTTATCGTCCTCACTTGGCAACTGAACAAATAAATACACAATTCAATGTTGTTCATAAGTAGGTAGGTATTATAATATTGCAGGATATCGCATATGCTTTTGATCTTATTAACTCATGGACTGGCAAGACAATTTTTTTTTTAAATTTGTTATATTTTCGGAAAACTACCAGGATAAAATTATCCTCTATGCTATACCCCATTTTGTGTCCAGGCAATCTCTATCCATTCCGGAATAAGCATAAGCATAAGCAAAATCAGCCTATTCATGTTTCCACTGCTGGGACTCAGGCATCCTCTCTAGGAGAGGGAATGGGCCGTAATTCACCATTCTGGGTTGCCTAGAAGAAATCGCCGAGTGCGATAAGGCCACCAAATGTGTGTGTTTTTTTTTATATTACAAGGTTTCAATTTTTAATACCGGGCAGTGTGAAAATGAAACTCGGGGCCCTGGGACGAAAGCAAAGAAGAAACAGGAGTGGGTTTTTAGTCAGTAAAAGTCTGACACTATCTCCCGCTCCGCCCAAGAGCGAGATTTGTCATCAGATGATTTTCCTACCTAAATAAAAAACTCTTGGTATGCAATAAAGTATATATAAATAAATAAATATTCCAGGACATGGTCTATCATCTTCATAGAAATCTATTCAATCGTTCGAGTATGAAAAAGTAACAGACATACACACACACTTAGAAACTTCCGCCTTCATTTTATTACTGTGATGAAGTGTGGTTACTTGTTTTTACTGTTACCTTTTACGAACCCGTATCTATAGTTTTTATTCATACTTATTCGGTGATTTTCCGATGTTACTAATAATAGGGCAAAAACCCTATAGTGGTTTTTTTTTTTTTATTTAAGGTAAACTTTCTCTATAGTAATATTCAAAACCATAGAAATGTTAAATTAGTAAGGGATAATTATTAATTTATATTTATTTTTATACTAGGAATTACTTCTGTGTTGTGGGTGCATTCACAAATAATAAAACTAACATTCACAAGACTGAGAATCAAACTCCTACCCGGACACACAACACAACAGCCAATTGTTCAACTACTGCGCCAATCGTGACGTGTATGCACCTGAAAATACTTTCGTTATATTATACATAGTTTAAATTTTTATTACATTTAAATAGTTTATTTACGTGTAGGATACTATTTTAAAACTTTTATGTCCTTTTTATCTTTTGTTTAAAGATATTTACTTCTTCATTATTAACAAGAATTCATTCAATAATCAATAAACTGCACACGAATTTCTATTCAGTTTATTTTGAATAGAAATGCATATAAATAAAGATCGATAATATGATTTTATTTGCGAAAATATTTATATGACGTTTGTTTACTTTGCGGAATAAATTAGCTCTTTTAGAATTATTTACTTTGAGCAATGATGAAAATATCTTCTATTGTATACGTCATCGTCATGCAGAAGGATCTAAAAATATAAGTGTATGACCAGCATCATATTATGAATTTACATTGGTGTAATTCTTTGGTTCAGGCCATGGTCCGGAGCAAGGGGGAATGGGTGATGGTTGCCTCCTTGTGCGAAGTAGTAATGCTGGCTAAGGAGGCAGCCGCACACGTAAGGGAACGGACCTCCTCACGCCCCAGCCGCCGGGACCACGACCCCGACTATCAGACACTGCAGGCGTGGGCTTGCGGATGACAAGCTGGACATGGACAGCTCGCCGTTCGACCGTCCGGTAACCATCCGGACCGAGCCCGAGTTGACGATGGTGCGTAGTGATTCTCGCACGCCTCAAAGAGATGTCAGCAAAACCATAGGGGCTCAGCAGGGCCTAAGCCCACTGGTCGGGGCCATGGGTCGACTTTTGAGAGGAAAATCCGGGTTTCGAGAATGCAAAGGGTATCTGAAGGAACAGAGTTCATAACAAAGGGTTTGGTTTTAGTCAGTAAAAGCCTGACACACCCTCCTGCCCGCTCTAGAGCGAGAGAAATCATAAGGTGATCTTCAACCTTAATAAAAACAGTGGTGTAATTCTTAGTTTTTTTTTAATTTATTTATTGTTCGCATAAGTTCAATCTGATTCATGCAATACGGCAGTAAGAAGAAGACTTAGTACGCAGATGTCGTATGATTTTTTCGTCGTTAATTTTCCCACCTAAAAAAAAACCCTTTATAGAGTACCAACGTAATGTTATGTTATGAAATAATCTAAACAATAAACAGACATGCTATTGTAGCAACCGCAAGAGATTAGCTATAATTTATTGAAGAGTTCCACTGTCTTTGCCTGAAGTTTTTCATCAGATTTTAACCAAATTTAAACATGGCACTCTGGTTTAAATGTTCTTCCACACAAAATAAAGGTTACAGAACACTACTTTAGGCAGATTTCCCTTAGAATATAAAAAAAACACATACAGTCAAATATAGAACTTTTGCTTTTCTAGCAGTTATTTAAAGATGTCGTGATCTTCTGTAATAGGTCAGCGCTTCGCTCGACTGGAGCAATTTGGATAACTTTCGTTTTAAAATGTTTGAAATAATAATTGTAGTTCATATAAGATTTTCAAAGATATACACATAACACATGGAAAGGATTCTCGTAAAATTCAAAATAAAAACTGGAAGTGCTCTTAAATGTGTGAGGGTAATTGGATCTGCTAGTTGAATAAAAAACAAAAACACTACAAGATAAAATTCTTTTACTCATCAGTAAAACCTGATCCTATTTATCCTATTACATTAATAAATTGTATGTCATGGTCAAAATCACATGATTTGTCTATTTAACCTTAGACTGGTCTATAATTCTAAAGACGTACTTCTATGGAATTTTTTTCTTAAAATAATATTTGATTGCCTTTTTACACATTACATCATCATTGCATGCATTGTTCTGTACAATAAAGTCTAATTATGATTAATTAAGAATTCTCTTACTAATTTATTGAACATCTTACTGATTTAAACAAATGGTATTACATAACAGACAAAACACAAGGCGGGTTTTCTTCTGTAAATATAATAATTATAGTCTTTATTTAAAGTAATAATTCGAAATAACAGAACATAATTATGGTGGTAAGTCCCCTCTTTGAGGAGTGGCTGGAAAGGCAACACGGCGTCTTTACCTTCCGCATGACTCAGGTCCTCACCGGACATGGTAAGTTCGAGAGGTGCGAGGTTCCTGCACCGGATTCACGCGGAAGAAACGCCCGGGTGTTACCATTGTATGGACCTCCAAGAGGACACGATGGAGCGTACGGTTTACCGTAGCCGAGGCACACCTCTAGGTGTGCCCCGGCTGGGCAGAGCACCGCCGTGTCCTCATGGGGGCGATCGGCACCAAGGTCCGGTACCCTTTTTTTTTTTTTTTTTTTTGTTGCCGGGGTGGAAAATCCTCATGGATGTCCTTCGCCTGGGGCAGGCGAAGGGGTCTGTCAGACTCTTACTGACTAAAAACCACCTCGGTGTTCCCTCCCACACTTGGACCGGGGATCGTGGGAGCTGATACGCCATCCATGATCCCCGGCTAGTGCCGGCCCGCCTACGCGGGCCACCTCAAGCCCGCGGGGAGTGTGAGGTGTCCTCCCCCCGCGACGTCTAATAGGGGTGCGCGTGGAACACTACGCGCCGCCGCCTCGGGTCTTGCAGGATGGGGGACGGCGGACGACCCCGAGTTCACCGTCCCTCCGGACCTCTTTATGGGGGCTGGAAGAGGGCGTTGTCTGCCCTCCGCCGACGCCCGGTTCGCCTGCTGCGGCATGGAAGAGTGGCCACGGCCTCCCTCTCCCTCTCCGCAGCCTCCTTCTGCGAAATTACGGCTTCACAGAAGGAGATCACCGCATCCCACGACTCGACGCCCTCGACCATCGAACGAACGACGGCCGGCAGCGACAGGTCGGGGCCCACTTCAGATACAAGGACACGGCGCTGCTCCTCCCATGCGGCACACTCGGCCAGTGTGTGTTGCGCTGTGTCCTCCCGACAGTCGGTGCAGTGATGGCACCGAGCGTCCGGCTCCCTGTTTATGCGACACAAGTACTTCCCGAAGCAGCCATGCCCCGAGAGCACCTGCGTCGCCCTAAACGACAGGGAGCCGTGCTTCCTCCCGAGCCATTCGTCGAGCACTGGTCGGATCGCATCGACGGTGGCGAGGCCAGCGGTAGGGCGCAGAAGCCTGTCCCGCCATTCCGCCACCATGACCTCGCGGAGTTGAGACCGACGTAGCTCGATCTCGCGCTGCATCGGTTCACCACCCCGCGTCTTCATCTCCTCGCGCCACCGGTACAGTGAGGCATGGACTCTCGCCTCCAGTTCCCAGGGCGGAGAACCGGCCAGTACACAGCCCGCCTCGTAGGAGATCGTGCGATACCCCCTGATAGCCCTGACGGCCATCGCCCTCTGTGGTCTTCGCAGGATTGCGATGCTGCCGGCCGTCAGGTCAGAAGCCCATACCGGGGCCCCATACAGGGCCATGGATCGCACGATGCCCAAGTACAGTCGCCTACAGGCAGTGCTCGGGCCCCCTAGATTAGGAAGCAGCGTTGCGAGCGCGCCCGCTGCGCCCATCAACTTTGGCGTCAGCTGCCGAAAGTGAGGGCCAAAGTCCCATCGGCTGTCGAGCACCAATCCTAGGTACTTCATGGTGGACTCGACAGCGATTTGGACCCCCCCGACCACGATGTGTGATCCCGGCGGCGGCGCCCGTCGGGGGCCATGAAAGACCATAGCCTCCGACTTGTTGAGAGCCACCTCCAGGCCCAGGCGGCGTATGCGGCTCACCACCCGTGAAACCGCTGCCGTCGCCAGCAACGCTGCCTCCCTATACGAGCTTCCCCGGGCCGTGACCAGCGTGTCGTCTGCGTAACACGTCAGGTCCACACCCGGTTGGAGCTCGCCCCTCAGCACCCAATCGTAACCGATGTTCCACAAGGGTGGCCCCAGGACCGAGCCCTGTGGAACACCGCACGACATATCGCGACGGCCCTCGCCGTCGCGTCCCCTGTAGGTGACACACCTTTCTGATAAGTAAGCCCCAATGATGCGGCGGAGGTAGTGGGGCACCCTGTGGTACCTTAGCGCCTCCCGGATACAGCTCCAGGGTAGGGCGTTAAAGGCGTTGGAGATGTCCAAGGAAACCGCCACCATCACCCCGCCCCGGGAAACCGCTTCCTCCGCCAGGACTCTCACTCGCATTATGGCGTCGATAGTGGAGCGCCCATGCCGAAAACCGAACTGACTGTCGTCCAGATCCGGCCCCTCTCTGTACAAGTGACCGTCGAGGCGGGCAGCAATAATCCGCTCAAAAAGCTTACCCACCTCGTCAAGTAGCACTATGGGCCGGTATGCGGACGGCGAGTCTACTGGGCGCCCCGCCTTCCTGAGCAGGACCAGACGACCTGTCTTCCACTGAGCGGGGAAGTGGCCCTGCTCAAGGCAAGCTGAGTAGAGTCCTCTCAACTGGGGCTCCAGCTCCTTCAGAGCGAGGACGAGCGCGCGGCCGGGAACTCCATCCGGTCCCGGGGCAACGGTTTTGGCCCGGAGCCGCATCACGGCCGCCCTCAACTCTGGTTGTGTCACCTCGGGGACCTCCTCATCCTCCGACTCTGTGTCTGTGGGCAAAGCCATCGGCGGCGGTGTGTGCTCCTCTCTAGCAGGGAAGAGAGCTGCGACCACTACCTCCAGCAACTGAGGCTCGAGGCTCTCAGTGAGTGGGGGCGCCCAGGCACGAAGTTTCCCTCGAACCGTACGATAAGGACGCCCCCATGGATTTGCATCCAAGGTCGCCAGCATCTCCTCCCAGGATCGAGTCTTCGACTCGCCAATGGCCAGCCACAGAGCCTGCTTTGCCGCGCGGTACACCTCATACCGCGCGGCCTCTTCTTCCGGAACCCGACGACGTCTCCTCCGGTATCGGGTGTACCGGCGCCTGACTTCCACGCAGGTCCTGCGTATCTGCGCGATTTCGGAGGTCCACCAGTACAACCGGCGCCTTGTGGGTTGAGTGCGGACACGAGGCATGGACGCGTCGCAAATTTGCGCCATCGCCCCGCGGAACCATTGCGCCTCCTCTTCGACGTCGACGGGTTCGTTCGTCATTGACTCCCGGACCCAGGCCTGGATGATTGCGGCTTCCTCGAGAAGCTCCCTGTCAATCTGTTTAATTGACCAGCGAGGACCGTCCCTTTGCAGGGTCGACGGTCGGCCACCACCCGTGGTCTGGGTGGAGACGCTGAAACGGATGTACCGATGATCTGACAACGTCTCTACCCCCACGGCGACTCGCCAGTCATGGACACGGCGCGCAACAGTGGGGCTAGCGAACGAGACGTCCACTACAGACCCGCCCCGCTGCCGTACACACGTGTACTCCGAGCCCCGATTCAGAACAGTCAAGCCGGTCGCAACCGCCCACTCCTCCAACACCTCGCCCTTAGGATCGGTGACTGGGGATCCCCACGCTGCAGACTTGGCGTTGAGATCCCCGAGCAACAGCACCGGGTGAGGGTGGGACCGGCCCACGACGGCACCTAGCTCGACAAGGAACCTCTCAAAGTCGGCGAGACTCTTGTTAGGCGAGAAATATGCCCCAATGATGGTGATTCCCCCCGTGAGAGCGGCCACCCAGCCACGTCCTCGGGAGGGACTGCCAAGAGTCCCGCCAATGATGGCCACCAAACCGTCCAGGTCCCCTGCCCAGTTATCGCGGGGAGGTACAAAATACGGCTCGGCGGCCACAGCCACGTTGATCGACCACTCCGCCATGCTCTGGAGTAAAAGATCCTGAGCTCTGGAGGAGTGGTTGACATTCGCCTGGAGGAAATGGAAATGTGCCATCACTGGCATTCCATTTCTCCGGCATCTCCTCCATCCCTGGGTCGGGAGTCAGCTGCTTGGCTGCCGGGCTGTGGGAGGGGCGCAGGTCCTCCAACACCTCTAATTTTCCTGCCTTTCTTGGGGGCCTTGCAGGCTTTCCCACCAAGTCTATGCTCCGCAGGCTTCCCTGCAGCTGCACAAAGGCTGCAGTTTGGTGCCGCAGAGCACTGGGCCGACTTGTGGCCGGGTCGGCCGCAGCGATAGCAGAGGTCACCACGGTCAACGTCTGCAGCGCATTGTGCCCGGACATGCCCTTTGTCCAGGCAGCGGTAGCACCGCATGACTCTGGGTGGCAGGAGCTTTACATTTGCTGACACCCAGCCAACCAGCAACCTTCCGCCATCCGCGACCCTATTTGCGGCCGCCACCGGGCACCGCACCCAAACTGTGCCCAGCCCGGCCGCACTGCAGCGAATTTCACCCGCCTGCACGCTCTCGGGCGGACACCCGCCTTTTCGGGCAATGGCTGCCACTACCTCTTCCGGGGTCACGGAGTCATCCAGCCAGTCTAGACACCCGGACATCCTCCGATTTGAGGACTTCCCTTAGTTTGGCGGCCAGAATGTCCGCCCTCTCCTGCCTTGCAGCACCCGACACCTCAAAGATTTTGGCCCCTGTGGCCGCTGTCCTGAAACCAAAGCCGGCCGGGGAAGCAAAGTCGCCGAAGTTCAGCTTCGTTTTTACCTCCGCCAGGACTGACTTAAAGGTCACACCCCTAGTTGAGGCTTCGGGTTGAAGGGTGATTATTACAGCCTCGGAACGTGGGGGTCTAGACCTTGACTTCTTTTTTTTTTTTGGTGCTGAGCCAACGGGTGCTGGTGCCGGCTGCGCCGCCCTCTTCTTGCGCTTCCTTTTAACAACCGTCGTCCAGGTCTCCTGGATCGGGGGTGCGGTTGATGGGAGCGCGGCTGGTTGGGGAGGGGGTGCGGATGCACCCGACGCGGGCTTCTTGCCCACTTGCACGGGCCTCGTCTTTGCGGACTCCTTCTCCCTCCGCTTATCTGCCGCAAGCGGCGGCCGGAGGGTTTCGGCCGGAAGGAGTCGCGACTCCAAAGCTTCCAACCGGGCAGACACCATGCCACCGCACTGCATCATGCAGATGCGGGCCACCCTTTCGATGTCGCGGTCCGACATCGCAAGTGCAGGCGGCTGCGTAGCTGTAGGGGCTGACGAAGGCGCAGCAGGAGGGAGGCCGCTGGCCACGGGAGCCTCCTGCCGCTGTCTCTGAGCAGCAACCTCTCGCTTGAGGTCCTCCAATTCGGATCGGAGACGGCTATTCTCCTCCCATAGCTTCGCCGTCTCTTCCGAGGTTGTACGATTCAGAAGAATCTCCACCGCCTCCCTGATTCCGTCTGCCGCCTCCTTAAGGGCACGGGTGAACGAGCCCTTCAGGTTGCCAGACTTAGTTGCAACCTTCAGGACAACGTCCACGCCGTCCAGCACCTGGCGGTTCAGGGCCTCTGCCGTGGGGCTCGAGCCTGCAGCCGCCTGGGCAGCACGCCGCTCCCGGGCTTGACGGGCCATTTCGGCAACCTCATCGGCCGCAACCGCTTTACTCTGGGCACGCTTCGCGGCGTTAGCCTCTGCCCTCGTGCCCACAAGAGAAATGGTGTCTCCTCCCAGCCCCTCAATTGAGACCCCGGATGGGACCCCGGGGTCGCTCTCCCCGCCTAATCCCGGCGATTCCGGCCGCCTTAAAAAGCGACCCCGGGAGTCACGCACCGCCGCCGGAGCGGGTGCTCCGAAAGGCCTCGCACGACCTCTTCCCCTTCTCGCCGTCGTCACCTTGGCAGCCGGCAGGCTCTCCTCGCTTGAGGAGAGACCAACCGACCCCACTCGGTCCGAAAAAACTTCATCGTGCGGTCGCTTTCTCCAAAACGCGGAGCGACCGCGCGAGCCCTGGTCGGACATTGTTGTCGGATCCTCTTTTGAGGATCGGGAGCCTCCTCGGCCCTTGTTGCCGTCGCCAGCAATCGGAACCTCCGCCAAGATTGGCACATCCTCATTTTGTTTTTTTGCTTTATTCTGTTCCATATAGTTCCCACGAGTAGTAGGGATGTATATGTCCACCTAGGCAGAGCCCTGTTGCCTAGGTAAGCCTATATACTGTAGAGTGCGGCAGGTGCTCTACAGGGGAGGCGCTAACGACTGGACTCCCTCCAGCCATTCATCCCCTCGCCACGCCTCTGAACTTAGGATTAGGTGGTTTTTTATCTTAGAGGTATCCTTCCTCTGGGCCAGGCGGTTAAGCCAAGTCCCCGACGGCGGCATTAGACATGCCTCCGTTCGCTGTCCGACTAACCCGACTCAGCGAACCCGTCGAAAATTCTCTCCTAGTGGAATTTCCCTGTAGGAGAGAAACGCCCGCCGCATTGGTGCGCCTGCACCGCTGCGACATAGTCGCATCCATGCCAATCGACGACTGTCGATCGATCAGGAGCGACCCCTCCTGGTGTCCCTCTTGGTCTGGTCTCTCACTTGGTCCTTTCCGGCATGAGTAACTCTACCGGCAAAGCCCCAAGGTCATTGAGACACGCAAGCCCCACCACGACGACAACGTGGGGACACAGTCGGTGGGGAAGGTCTGGTACCCTGTACCAAGGCCCGGCGCGAGAGATCAGCAATCTCTCGCGCCGGGCCTTGGTACAGGCCATGGTCCGGAGCGAGGAAGATTGGCAGGCGGTCGCCTCCTTCTGCGAAGCAGTAATGCTAGCAAAGGAGGAGACCGTACGTGCACGCGTGAGGCAACGGCATCCACGCCCCTGGCCGGAATTCCGATCCCGATTTCCGGCCAGTAGCCGCGGGCTTGCGGACGGCGAGCAATGGTTAGCTTGCCATCCGAAGGGTCGAAGCTTACTGCGGCCAAGGGTTTGATTCTGAAAGGAAGACTCGACCCTGGTTTGAAACCTGGCCTTAGCTTTAGTAAAGTTTTATGAATAATGATTTGATTTTTAAGTGACAATTTATATTAAAAAAGCCATTATAAGAACGGGTTGCAATGTAATTAGAACTTTACCTTGTCTGATATAAAGTTTTTTTTTCAAAATTTGATAATTATCTTGAATTCTTTATTCAAATTATAGTGTAAAGTTTACTTACTCTATGGACCTTACCCCATGCAATTCGATTGTTTAGTAAATGTATCCCATTTTATTTAGGTAAACTAAACCTAAGCATGTAATTGTTTGAATATTTATAAATTCAGCCGTGCGTTTTTATATTTACTGAAGTTTCATATAATCGATACTGGGAAGTGTTCCGGTGGGGGAACGGTATGCAATCCGTATTAACCTGGCTTGATCCAAAACACACGACTACTCGCGAAGATTGCCGAACGCTTCAGTAGATAATCAATTCGGGTCATTTTTTTTACTATCTACGAGTATGTTAATGCGCGTATTCCTATGTAGTTTATTCTGGAATTGAAGTATGAAAAATCTTTTCATGTTACATCTTACCTTTATTTCTTTCCAACTTAATTGGTTTTGACGAAGCGTTCTCGACAAGACAATAATTAAAATTCATTCTAAGAATCGCCGCACCTACTTAATTATTAATTGCACAGTCATTATGACTCTGCAAATATGTAAACAGCATGAGAAACTTACTTATATTTAATACTACCCACTTAATAAACTTTTTGTACGCTTATTTTTAGATTTCTATTTATATTTACGGACGTCATTTAATAAGAAGTCGGAAAAGTTACTGTACAAAATATTATCAAAACAACGTAGGTTTACTGTTTTTCTCCATTAATGGAAATACATAGTTGGAAAGTTATTTAATGATTTACTACCCAATAGTCATCATTTCACTTTTGGCCCTAGGCAACTCCCAAATGCTGTCACAATGAGCGGTCCTGCGCATGTCGCAACCATCGGTTTCACCCTTACCAAATCATTGGTCCACCTTGGGAGGCTTTGCAACACTGCATCTTCCGGTACGTGAATGTCAGTTCAGGACCTTTCAGCCCCAACAGCCATCTGTTCTGCAACACTCAAAAGTAGAGCAAGCTTATTCTTAAAAAAGTTACTGATGGAAAGTTCAAAAGAAATAAGACTTCAAACGTTGGGTCAGACACACAGAACTTTCACGCCATAAATTTACCTTTTGATGTATGACCTTCAAAGTTCTCGTACCAAATCATCAAATATGTAGTCAATAAGTATCTTGCGACAATTTGATGAGCATGTTACTAACTGTCAGTCGATCCGACCCCCGGGGGCTACAGTTCAGGGACTGTACTATGATATCTTATACCCATCATGGTTTTACTGTGCGAGGGAGATAGTGATATACAGGATGATTAGCACTATCCCTTTTTCACAGCGGATTGACGTGTGACGGATGTCTTTGGCATGTAATATGGGTAGGTACAGTTAAGTCTGAAATGCGGCCTTACATTACAAACGTGTCGTGTTACTAAGTAATTGGCAAAGACTAATAGTTTCAGCGATATGTGTGTGGCCCTGAGGCTCTACCACGAGCTCTTAACGCGATTCATTTGACGAGCTAAACTAAACTGTTAAAAGGATGAAGCTATATTGGATACACCCCTATATTTTTATTAGTACAAAAAAATTGGGCTCTATTTGTACCTGTTACTGATCATATTTATTTTGTCAAAAGTAAAAAAAAAAACTAAATCCCAAAATTGTCCACGAAAATTTATCATAATTAGTAAATTCACAATTGCTACTAGAAAATACTCCGTGTTTTTTCATTGTTTTTCATTCATAATCAATAGCCTGTACAATATTTTCATAAATTGGGTGAAATTTTGGGATATGAACAAACGCTAATAATTTTGCTTTTTATGAATATTTTTTATTGAGACTTTACTTAAATTAATACAATACATTTTCTAATAAGCCCTTTAAGTGTTTGTACTAATTAAAAACTAGTGATGTATATCTCCATTCCATTTGCTCGCTCGCTCGCTTGTCATTTTTACACATCATGATTTGGCCCCTGTGCTGTCTTATGTGTATTAACCTACAATATGGGCACAGAGGTGTCATTAGTAAGGATGAAAGGTAGTGACATCATAGAGAACATGCTTTATAGGTCACGATGAAAATCACACTAATATTATTAAGGGGTGACCAGACGGTTGCAAACCAACGTCCCAACCAAGGTGACCTTGCTAGTTTCAATCCGTGTAGACAGCAGTTGTAATCCATGACCTTCAACACCCTTGATTGAGAGGCGCGTTTTTCCAACCACCGAACGTGTTGGAGCGTGATTAACATCCATGTAACCGCAACACAAACCAAACACATAAACCAAGGTCACCTGGTTGGAACGCTAGTTTGCAACCATCTGGTCACCCTGGTAAAGGCGAAAGTTGTTAGTGTTTGTTAGTACTTCTTCACACTCGAACGGCTGAAAGGCATTGAATGTGAATTGGCACGTGGGTAGTCCATGGCCTGGAATAGTAATAATAATAATAATAATCCTTTATTATCAGGCAACTAAGGCCCATAGATACAATACACAAATAATCTTAAAATTATAACTATAACTATTACTAAACTATATACTTACTACTATATAATTGCATACGCAGTAACCGCGTCGTGTTCCACTGCGAGGTCGGTATCCTTCCGTGAAAGAATCGATACACGACACTCTTCGGCCAAAACTCTCCTTTGAGAAAGGTCTCCAAATGGTGAGTCAGCAACCGTACCACAATCAACTTGAAATTAGTGTTATGGCGCGGCTCCAACTGCACGACTCTCAAAGTCCAGGTTGTCTTTACCTGTATATACTCCACGATCTCTTCAGCCTTCGTGGTGTGATGTAGCCTCGAAACGTACAGCTGCGTTGTGAGTACTGTTGGACGCAGTATCCTTTGTGAATAGCACCAAGAATGTTTTATGTTCCTTTGAGGTAATTTACTACTTTCACGCAGACAATGCCGCTGACAGGAGCTAGTAATGTAATAAAGGCGAAAGTTTGTTAGTGTGTATGTTTGTTACTTGTTTATGTTTGAACGGCTCAAGGGATATAAATGAAATTTGGTACACGGATGAACCATGTCTTGGAATAGCACATAGGATACTTTTTATCCCAGGAGTATTTATTTATTTATTTATTTAGGTTCACCCACAGCACATATATACACACACATAAAAACAGATCATAGGTTCTTCTAAACATGCCAATTACGGATAAACACAACATTTACAGTACATATTCCAGTTTACCGTTTAGTAGCTAACTTAAATTATTTGTACAATTGTGACACAAAACGAAAAACAAAGGACAATAGAGGGAACAGATTACGAAAGAAAAAAAAATCAGATAAAAATTAAACAAACAGAGTAAGAATGGACTCGATTACTTGTCCCTGGCGTGTAGGGAGGCCAAAATTCTTGCCTTGAACTTCGCTTCAGAATCGTCAGCTTCGGAGGAGTATGTTCCTTTGGGACAATTTTCTACTTCTACTGATGGTGTGTGTCTGTATGTTTGTTACTCCATCACGTTTAAACAGCTGAACAGATTTGGATGTAATTTGTTACCAGGATAATTTATATCTTAGGTTAATACACAAGCTATAATTTATGAGGGTGGGAAGTACTATTTTCATGCTGGCAAAGCTAGTAGTGCTTTAATTTGTTGCATTTTAAGGACATTGGTGCTATTACTACAGGAAACGTTAGATACAAGAAAGTCCATAAATATATATTATCTGCAGGATACATATCATTACCATTAATCCATTTTCTCATCAATACGTTTTTCAAACACAAAAAACAAATGAACTAAAAACAAATACAAATATGAGCGAATTTTCGAGTGTGTTGAAAAATATTCTTCGTAGGTAATAGATTTGTGCACATATCAGCAACAAAACAATCTTTCAAAATAAAAAGAAAACCAAAAATAACCCAGTATCATTTGAAACTCAAAATCTGCAATTACCAGCAAACTTCCATCACTCAACGGTCATCAGATGAATAAACAAACAAATAAAGTTTGATGATAAATTTGCATTCAAACTCGGATCGGTAGATTTAAGATAAATTTGTACAATCCCGAAATTAATAATGTTGTCTCCTTCCTTGATTTAGAGCAGTGTTTCCCAAACTGTGATCTGCGGACCACTGCCGGTCTACAATAGCTGAAATATGGTGATAAAAATTCCAAACTTTTAAAGTGAAAAGTAATATGAATGCCAACTGATTTTAAATTTCTAGCAGAAATATTGTATTTTATTTGTTAGTGCTCGTAAGTTTTGAAAAAAAAAACATAATTTTTGTTTTTTTAAGATTAACTACATTTTAACACTTTTTTTTTAATTTCCTCTGCTGGGACTCAGGATTGATCTCTAGAAGAGGGAATGGACAGTAATCCACCACGCGAGCCCAGTGCGAGTTGGTGGATGTCACATGTCTTCGATTTTTTGGTTCTAAAACATGCCGACTTCCTCACCATGTTTTCCTTCACCGTTTTGAGAGCAGTGGTGATGAAATAAATTACACAAAGTAATGCGCCTGGCTGGGTTTGAACCCACAACTTGTAAGTCGGGACCATGACCACGGGGGCATTACTGTCCTTCCCTTCAGATTAACACAGTCATAGTCAAAGTTTATTCTAGATTTTTTGTCTCTGCTAACGAACAAAGAGTCCAAAGTGGTCCCTGGTCAAAAAAAGTTTGGGGACCACTGATTTAGCGGGCCTGTTGGCAATGTTGTTTGTTAAGTGATAAGGTAAATAAACTTAAGATACCAGTAAAGTTCGTGACGTTAAGTTGTTCAAATTAATTCCATTCAAAGTTTTATTTATACCCAATTTTCAAGATACCAATTTATTATTATTAGAAGACTTTCCTACCGCAGGGAAAATTATTCCTATCCCTCCTTCCACTTTTCCCGGTCTTCTGCAATATTGAGCCAGTCCCTTGGAAAGAAGTATAGCAGAAGCTCATCGATCGGGAATATAGGTTTCAAGACAATGATAGTCAGCGATCTATAGAGGTTTGCAAAACTAGGTGTAAAGTCTCGCAACATCCATTGAAAAGGATGTCTCGTCCGACCAGACAGATGATGTGTTTATTGGGCAAATACCCGGAAGTTGTCGAAAAAAATATATAAAGCTGTAAAAAATATACAAAATAGCTGAGATGTTTTCGTTAATAAAGTTAACTCGATAACAAATACGAGACATTTGAAACGCGCACCCTCTGAATATCAGGACGGCAACCAGTCGGTTGTACTTTAAAGTGAAAGCACGAGAACACTTTCGCAAGAAGTTTGTAGATTCATCACACTCTAGATTTGTTGTATTCGTTTTTCTCTCAATGTTATTCTTTATTTGTATGTATCTATCTGTATATTTTTATTATTGTTCTTATTTTCTCTCTGTCAGTCTTCTATTAAATTGCACCTGCCATGTTATGTCTTTGCACCACCCTAAGGTCGACTGGTAGAAAATGCCAAAGGCATTAAGTCCGCCCTTGTACAATGTTTCATTAGTGCATAAAGTTTTAAATAAATAAATAAATTTAATGAACAGTCATTAAAGAATAATAGAAAAAGTATTTACAGTAGAGTGCATATGTTCTTTTTTGGTTGGCTATATTTTACTGACACACCTGTGCTCCTTCAGATACGCTTACATCAGCCACACAGGATCCAGTTCACCATCAAGTTTGCAGCCAGCTTACATTATGCATACTTGACTGCTCATATTATACACAGTAGACTTGTCATACATACTGATAACCACACACCGTCAAGTTTACGAGACGCTGACATCGAGAGTGCTGCAAACTTATCGGAAAACCGAATCGTGTGTGGACGGCTTTAGCGGTTTAGGGCCGAGGTAACTCTTTTGGAAAATACTGAAACTCTTTGTATAATTTGGTAGATAAATATATCGCATCCCTAAAAAATAATTGATGCAGTTAAGTGACAGAACTATGCTTACAAAAGTAACTCTGTCTGAAATAAAAAAATAACTCTATCTGTTGATTCGCAATGTATTTACGTCAAATACTCTGAAATGATCTAAATAAAATTTAACACTGACATAGTCTAGAACACAGATAAAAACAAAGGATATCAACGATACTAGCAAAGCCGTGGACAAACGCTAACAACACATACGAGGAAAAACTTTACCGAGACACAAAGTGTACTGTAATACCTAGAAGCTTGTAATCTATCTCCTTGTATAGATATCGTTTATGCAGAGAAACTTATAACAGCTAAAGTCTCAAAGCGTTAATACTCTTCTAATTATTTCTAACGCCACCACTGCGTTGAAAACGCTGAAGCTACACTGCATTTTCATGTATTAATGATTTAAAGTTTAGCTGACGTTATAATTACTATGAGAACTCGCACCTCTGCTATTAGCTTTGCTTGCGGGAAAGTAGAAAGTTATGTCATGGGAAGATATTATTGCCTAGGATAAAAAGTAGCAGGAAAGTGTTATGAGTATACATAACGATGGATGGAGAGGGAAAGGGAGGCCAAAGAAAAGATGTATGGAACGTGTAAAGAGCGATATGAAAGAAAAGGGAGGTAGTGATAACATGACGGGTGACAGGACAGAAAGGAAAAAAACTGGGCAAGTGCGAGTCGGACTCGCGCACTGAGGGTTCCATACAAACTTGAAAGGTATATTGCGGTTTACGATTTATGACTTATTGAAAAAAAAACTACTTTCTAGATCTCGTTCAAACCAATTTTCGGTGGAAGTTTGCATAGTAATGTACATCATATATTTTTTTAGTTTTATCATTCTTTTATTTTAGAAGATACAGGGGAGGGGACACATTTTACAACTTTGGAAGTGTCTCTTGCGCAAACTATTCAGTTTAGAAAAAAATGATGTTATAAACTTCAATATCATTTCTGACCTATACATAGATATCCCACACGTGGGTTTGATGAAAAAAAGTTTTTGAGTTTCAGTTCTAAGTATAATGTAACCCCAAATTTTTTTAATTTTTTTTCAATTTTAGTGTGAAAATCTTAATGCGGTTCACAGAATACATCTACTTACTAAGTTTAAATAGTATAGTTCTTAAAAAACTGGCTGTAACATATGGACGGACAGACAAACAGACATGACGAATCCATAAGGGTCAAAAAACGTTTTTGCCATTTGGCTACGGAACTCTAAAAAACGTGTTGCGCCGACCTTAAATAATACGGGACAAACGCAGGAAGATGATCATGATAAAAAGTAGCAGGATATAGTCTACCCGAACTTGGATGAAATTTGGCATAATTTATCTAAATCCGGTCAGCCTATTGAGCATGATGCAGTAACAAAAGTGCTAACTATATTATAAACCCTTTATAATACTAGTATGATTTATGAAAAAAAGGCATCTTTTGTTTCTTTTACAGCAATTTTTAATACCTCATTATGATGCATGGATACTCAACGCAAGATTCGCTCTTCAAAAACTAGACACAGAACAGCAACTACCACTAATATAATGAGTTAACGTAATTTTAATTGTGCTTAGGTTGGGCACTTGGACAAAATAAAATATGTGAAACAACTTTCTAAACTTCACAAACTGGCCTTGGTAGTATTTCCAGCCAAAAGAAGAAGATAAAATTAATTAAATACACTTAAATTTTAAGTTATGTCGAGTTTCCAAGAGTAAAGGACGTTCCCACTGCATGTAAGGTAAGTAATTTATAACAACGCTTTATTTGCTCTTCACACATTCTGCACATAGACAAGACAGTGAGAATGAATAGCATGAAGTTATAAGAACAGACGGCGCACCTGAGGACACTGTGGCAATAAATTAATTATAGCTGTCAAAATAAGACGAATTAAGTCACCTCTATACCTATCTCGCTTTTGTTTTTCCAACCAATTACAATCCAAAATTAAACAAAGTCAGCCTTAAACGAATAGAAATATAACTAGAAAAAAAAATCGACTGCGTAAAAAATAACTTTAAATAAAAACTGAAAAGAAAAAAAACAAGTCCAGTTCAGTAGCGCAGAAACCAATTTAATTGCATTAATTTAAACACAATAAAATAAAACAAATAATAAATTTTATTACGGAACATATTGACTGCAACATTTGGGACCCATATTAAATGGAATAATTTTAGTCTAGATTATAGAATAGAATAAACTTTATTGTACACCAAAATAGTAACAAAGACAACAAAGATACGAAGAACGACGAAGTAGATTAGTTTAATGGGTCTCTGACTCTCCAGCCAGTCCTTAAAAAGCGGACTTACCGCCATGAATATAGCGTGCCCAACTGACGGATAGTTGATGTTACAAGGAGTAACTGAAGCTGCTTTTTATTTTCCCACGGGAACAGGATATAATTCCCAGGGCAGGAAATCAAAAATCTCTGAAATGGATAACATTTTTTTACTCGATTGGACCCAAAAAGGAGAGGAACGAAGTCGCGAGTAACAGCTAGGAGATAATAAATAACTTATTTCCTAGTGTGTTTTGTTTTAATATGGACGTGATAATACCATTTTGGAATCCTTATGATGAGCTGTTTGATAGGTGACATAAAAAAAAAAACAAAATCTCACAGTCGTTATGTTGATTTTTTTTTATGTAATCAAAAATCTAAGACTTTGGGGTATCAACACGAATTTTGGGTTTTGTTTTTCAATTTATATATTTTTCAGTTTGTAGTTGTCTTTCCCCACAGTTGCCGACATACCCCGAAGAATCTCCAAACTTAAATATCTTGATAGTATAGTAAATACTAAATAAGTATGTTGTACTTGATTTTCTGAGATTGTTCACAGAAAATCTATTAAAACAGTGTTTCAAAATCTTTTCAGTTTATTTTATTGTTAATGTGGGCACTATGTGGTTTTTTTTTCGTACAGTATATTGGTGTTTGTCTGGTTGTTTCACCTACCTGTGTTACCTACTTTATGCGGCCTAAATGTCCTTTCTTTGGTATTGTTCGTCAAGTCGTTGAGCTTCTTAGTAGTCTTGGGTTGAGCTATACGACGACGCTTGCACTGACTGGACAGGCCCACTCAAATCTGTGTGGTTCTTTCTTCAAAAGACTACCTCAGACACTAATCTACATGGTGCTCATATAATCTACATGGTGCTCATATAATATGACCTGTAATATACAAATATTACAGGTCATATCATGCATGGACTTTAAAAGACACTTTGATCTCTGAGTTTGTTTCGGTGTTTCTTCTCAGGGTAGCCAGCGAGGAAACATCGGTGTCATCTAGTTTAAAATAAAGAAACATTTGACGTGTAAAAGTATTTTTTAAATCTATAATATGCAAAAAAAAATATCTTAAAGAAAAAACAGTTGAGAAGTGAAAATGCTTTAACCAACCATACCATACCATATCTTCATTCTTCTTGTTTAAAATCTCACATGACATTTTTGTTTTCAATTTAGAACAATGCCTGTTATTGGTATCTGATCTGTCAAAACTATACCATTTTAAAGTTCGTTATTGTTTGTGAATGAATCTATTTGTTCTGTGTTCGTTAGTGGAACAGTTGTCAAAATAGTTGATGTCTGTTGTGTTCGGTAACGTTATTTGTTTTTACACAGATGGGTGATGTACGAAGGCGCTTGTCATCTTATTTTTCGGTGGGAAAATCATCCAAAAACCCGCTCTCCCCCGCTCTTGGTCAGCGCGGGAGGGTGTGTCAGACTTTTACTGCCTAAAAACCCACTCCTGTTCCTTCGTTGCCTTTCATACTAGGGCCGAGTCTTCCTTTCAGAAGGAGACATTTGGCCCCAGTAGGCTTCGACCCTGCTGAGCCCCTATGGTTTGCTGACATCTCCTTGAGGCACGCGTGGAACAGTACGCGCCGTCGACGACTTGGGCTCGGTCCGGACAGTTACCGGACGGTCGGACGGTAAGCTAAGGTCCTTGTCGTCTAAAATAAGATAAGTAACATTTAGCGACATCTATGGCGTCACATACTACTACATACGAAACATACTACTACAACTATCCTACGAAAGCCTGCATCGCGGAATTAGAGTTCTACGTGCGATTTGAACATATACAACAGCCCAAAATCATATATCGGGCAGTTGTCCAAACCAGACATAACACCCGTCTGATTGGAGGATCCTCCCTTTTCAACGGAAGTTTGCAGGATTTTACACCCTTTTACGCATACATCAAAAAATATTTAAACTTTAATGAATATGAATTTATAACTGAGGAGATATTGCAGATAAGGTATAAGCGGGCGAGAGTAGCCGATAGGTTCTCTTTAGACGCCCTCAGGGTCATCACAGTTGGGATTAACTGTTTCGAAAGTTATTTTTTTTAGGTAGGAAATCCATAGTTAACTTAATATAACTGCAAAAAGGGAAATACAATTCCAAAAGATAACATAACATTAATGACCGCTAATTACCATCGTGTACATTATAATCTGTAGTTATAACAAACCCGCCGTGGGTGTGAGAAACAAATATAGGGTTTTGTGTAAATATATACAGTTATGAAGCTTCTCATTAGGCGGCTTAGCAGTTCAAGGACTAGGGTAACGTTTCACAGGTGAAGAAGCAATGAAATTTGAGATGGGTTTGTTATTTTAAATGCAAAAAAAAAAAACTTTTTCTTGTTTATTCTAGGAAAACAAAAGATACAGATACCAAAATTTTCAGCCAAAAAAAATCGTACAAACGTGTGTACAAAATGCGTTTTTCAAGGTAATTCAAGTTGTACAGACGTATGTACAATCGGCGCTCGAGGGGAAGTGAAGTGAACCAATAATACTAAAATTCAAAACAATAATATTCCACTAAGGTCACGGGGCAGCTTACGCATCAAGTTTAACTTGGATAGAGAATAAATAAAAACACATTTCAACACACAACAATTCAAAAGATTTGTATCGAGATAAGTTATAAAAATGGCGATATTATAGAGAAAACAAAATCCAAATATTTAGATGTTATTATTTTGATTTAGAATAAAAAGTCAAAAAAATTTTATTAGAGTTCCAAGAAGGCAGTTTAAAAAACAATTTCGTAGGAAGGACCATCGATTTCGTCAAAATCTTTAAACTGTTGAAAACTTTTGAAGCAGCTGACTAGAAAATTTACTTATAAAAGGATTTGCATTAAATATTGAATTTGTAGGTGTAAAATGGTTCAGAGATTTGAATAAAGTCGCTAAAATTTAGATTTTATCTAAAAGGTAGAGTTTATTTATCGTCATGATATTTGTATTGAATAATTCGGTACAGTATACTTAAATATCTATACTTATTACTGTAAAGGATATAAAGAGGAAAGTTAGATAACGGTATAAGTATATAGGATGGCCCAAGAGTATTGACACAAGTACCATTCCACACTAAAGGCTTACACATACCCATCTTGAAAAATGAATACTTTAATGTCAAATAAGTTATTAGTGAAGCTAGTATTCATTGACCTCGAAAAGGCATACGACCGGGTACCTCGTGAGGTTCTGTGGTAGGCCCTTAAGGAGAAAGGTGTGCCTGGGAAGTATGTGCAGTTGATCCGAGCGATGCACAGTCGATGCAGTATCCAAGTCCGGTCTACAGTGGGTGCCACTAGCAGCTTCAATGTGGCTGTCGGCTTACTTCAAGGGTCGGCTCTTAGCCCTTTTTTTTTTTTTTTTTTTTTTTTTTTTAAGGTGGGAAAATCATCTAATGACAAATCCCGCTCTTGGGCGGAGCGAGAGATAGTGTCAGACTTTTACTGACTAAAAACCCACTCCTGTTCCTTCGTTGCCTTCGTCCCAGGGCCCCGGGTTTCGTTTTCACACTACCCATGGCCCCAGTAGGCTTCGACCCTGCTGGGCCCCTACGATTTGCTGACGTCACCCTGAGGCGCGCGTGGAACAATACGCGCCGTCGACGACTTGGGCTCGGTCCGGACAGTTACCGGACGGTCGGACGGCGAGCCACCCATTGCTCGCCGTCCGCAAGCCTGCGCCTACGGTGGCCGGAAATCGGGATCGGAATCCCGGCGGCGGTTGGGGCGTAAGGACCGTTGCCGTTGCCTCACGCGATCGGCCGCCTCCTTTGCTAGCATTACTGCTTCGCAGAAGGAGGCGACCGCCTGCCACTCCTCCTCGCTCCGGACCATGGCCTGTATCAAGGCCCGGCGCGAGAGATCGCCGCCGCCGATCGCCCCCACGAGGACACGGCGTTGCTCTTCCCAAGCGGGACACACCTCCACCGTGTGCTCCACCGTGTCCTCCGGGCGGTCCACACAGTGGCGACACCCGGGCGTCGCTTCCGCACGAATTCGGTGCAGGAACTTCCCGAACTTCCCGTGTTCGGTGAGAACCTGCGTCATGCGGAAGGTGAGGACGCCGTGAGGTCTTTCCAACCACGCCTCAAAGAGGGGACTTATCGCCATAATTGTGGCGTGCCCAGCACTGGGTCGCGACAGTCGCTATCGCCATTTTTCCATGAGAACCCGCCGGAACTCCGTCCGCCATGCTGCGACTTGTCGCGGCAGCGGAGTTTCGCCCCGGCGTTGCATCTCCATGCGGAGATCGTGCATGAGAGCAAGGACTGTTGCTTCCAGATCCCATGGTGGCTGGCAGGCAAGGAGGCTCGCCGCTTCGCGGGAAATCGTCCGGTAACCTCGCACCATCCGTATGGCCATGACCCTCTGGCATGCGTTCAGCCGGGCCGCCGGCTGCTTCCGCAGCGCCGGCGCCCATACCGGTGCGCCATAAAGGGCCATGGACCGAACGATTCCCGCGTAGAGCCTTCGGCAGGAGGCGTCTGGACCTCCCAGGTTGGGCAAGAGCCGCCCGAGGGCAGCCCCAGTCCGATTTAGTTTGGGAGCCAGACGTCGGAAGTGCTCCTCGAAATCCCATCGGCTGTCGAGAACGAGTCCCAGGTACTTCATCGTCGACCCGACGCCGATGTGGACTCCTCCTACCGTTAGTTGGGAACCTGGTGGTGGCGCGTTCCGAGGTCCGTGAAAGCACATGGCCTCGGACTTGTGCAATGCCACCTCGAGTCCCAACTCCTGGATCCTGCCCACGACTGTCGCAACCCCGCGTGTCGCTAGTTCGACCGCCGCCTGGTACGACTCTCCCCGCGCCAGGACCAGCGTGTCATCTGCGTAGCAGACCACGCTGATCCCGTCAGGGAGGTCGCCGCGCAGCACGTAGTCGTATCCGATGTTCCACAAGGGCGGCCCTAGTACCGATCCCTGCGGAACACCGCACGACATCTCTCGACGTTCCCACTCTCCCTGGTGACCGGGGTAGATAATGTACCTGTCTGACAGGTACGCCTCGACCACACGACAGAGGTAGTCGGGCGTCCGGTGATACCGGAGTGCCCTCCTAATGCTGCTCCAAGGCAGGGAGTTGAAGGCGTTGGCGATGTCCAGAGACACCGCCACGACACACCTGCCCTGGGCCACTGCATCCCCCGTCGTGAGAGCTCGCACGCGCATGATGGCGTCCACCGTGGACCGCCTCCTGCGAAAGCCGAACTGGCCGTCCGCCAGGTCCGGCCCCACCCGTGTTAGGTGCGCGACGAGGCGGTCTGCAATTACTCTTTCAAAGAGCTTGCCCACCTCGTCAAGCAGCACAATGGGCCGGTACGCGGACGGAGAGTCCGCAGGGCGCCCCGGCTTCGCGATGAGGACCAGTTTCCCCGTCTTCCAGCGAAGTGGGAACTGGCCCCTCTCCATGCATGCGCTGAAGAGCCCTCTTAGTCGAGGCCCGAGAGCCTCCATGGCCAGGACCCAGGCCTTCCCAGGCAAGCCGTCGGGTCCTGGGGCGGTATTTTTAGCACTCAGCCTTCGTACCGCCACTCTCATCTCTACCTCGGTCACCTCTGGAGCATTGTCGTCGTCGTCGCCATCGTGGTCCGCGTCGGACACCGCTGGTGGCGGAGCCATGGGCGGGGGAGAGTGTTCCCCTCGCTCAGGAAACAGAGTGCTCACTACACCCTCCACAAGCTGGGGCCGGAGACTCTGCGTCAGCGGGGGAGCCCAGGGGCGGAGTTTGTCCCGCACCACCTTGTAGGGGCGTCCCCATGGGTCCCCATTCAGAGTCCCCAGCCACACGTTGCGGGCCTCGAGCTTGGCCCGTCTTATCTCCGCTCGGAGGGTGCGCTTTGCTTCTCTGTATCCCTCGTACAGCTCCGCCTCTCTGGCCTCCGCATCCGGTGGACGGATGCGGCGCCTGCGGTATCTGGCATACCGGCGTCGTGCGGCATTGCACGCGTTGCGCAGTGCCGCAATCTCCGGCGACCACCAGTATACCTGGCGCTGAGCACGTCCTGGACGGACTCGGGGCATTGCCGCGTCGCAGATTTGCGACATGGCCTCCCGGAACCACTCTGCCTCGACGTCGATATCGACAGGCCTGTCCGGTGCTTGCACCCAGGCCTGTACCATCGCGGCTTCCAGGAGGAGCTCCCGGTCCATCTGCCTCAGCGCCCATCGCGGACCACAAGGGTTCTGTCGGACCGGCGCGGTCGAGGTTTGGGCGGAGACGTCAAACCGAATGTACCGGTGATCTGAGTACGTCTCCACCCCCTCCATGACGCGCCAGTCGACGACACGCGGCGACAGAGCGGGGCTGGCGAACGAGATGTCCACCACAGAGTCACCCCGCATCCGCACACACGTGGGGACAGAACCCCGGTTTAGGACGACCAGGCCTGTCTCTAGAGCCCAGTCCTCCACCATCCGACCCCGCTGGTTCGTGAACCGAGAACCCCAAGCCAAGTTCTTGGCATTGAAGTCCCCGCACACAACCACGGGGAGGGAACCAAACCCAGCGACGACGGCTTTCAGCTCCATTAGGGAGATGTGGAGATCGCCGAGAGATCTGTTCGGGGACAGGTATACGCCTACCACTGCAATGTCCCCGAACCGTGCTGCCACGCAACCCCGTCCCCTCGTGACAGCCTCGAGGGTCGGGGTACCGGCGGCGGCCGACGAAATTAGAGTCACCGAGCCGTTCAAGTCCTGAACCCAGTCGCCTCTGGGCAGGACATAGTACGGCTCGGAGACAACGGCGATGTTGATCGACCACTGCGCCATGCTCTGGAGCAACAGATCCTGAGCGGGGGCGCAGTGGTTGATGTTCGCCTGGAGGAGACGTAATGGACCCGTATTAACAGTCCATTACAGTCTCCTCCCGAGCCCCACGTGAGGGCCCTGCCGCGGTGGTTGCGGCGGCGACAGCAGCGGCAGCCAGAGAGGAGGCTGCGGCGGAGAGGACGTCGGGGTGGGCTTGCCTCGGGACTTTGCCCTTGGCCTTGGCGGGGGGGTCGCAGGACCTGCTCCCAGCCCGGTGATCGGCCGGCTTGCCTGCCGCCGCACACGCGTAGCAGTGCGGCGTAGCACGGCATTCTGCAGCCTTGTGACCGGGCTGACCGCACTGGAAGCAGCGGTCACTGCGGTCCGCCTCCGCGGTGCAATAGGCACCCACGTGGTGCCCCACGAGGCAGCGGTAGCACCGCAGAGGTCTGGGCTCCAGCAGTTTTACCTGCGCGGAGACCCAGCCCACCAAGAGCCTTCGGCCTTCGCCAGTGATGGCCTTGGCCGCCGACACAGGGCAGCTCACCGTTACGGCTCGCATTCCCGTGCTGTCAGCGCGGATAGTGCCCGCCCGTACCTGATCGGCGTTGTACCCTCCCACCCCGACGATGGCGGCCACCACCTCGTCCACCCTGACGGAGTCGTCCAGGCCCATGATGCGCATGTCCATGCACTTGGTGGGCCTGGACACTCGGACCTCCTCGACGTCCAGGCACGCCCTGATCCTTGCAGCCAGGGCGTCTGCGGCAGGGCCACTGTCCGCACCAGGGACCTCTAATATTCGGGCCCCGGTTGCGGTGCGCCTCATTCGGAAGCCCCCAGAGGCTCCAAACTCGCTGAGGTGGCCCACCACCGCCTGTTTCGCCTTTTCCATGACGGTGTTGTACGTCACGCCCTTCTTTTCCGCATCTGGCTGTAGTGTAATAACTACAGCCTCGGAATTCGGGGCGCGAAGTCTAGCCGCCATGGTCCGCTTCTTGCGCTGCTGTCGCCGCGTGCGCTTTTTGGCCGCCCTAGCCGCCTTGCCCGCCTTCCTGGTAGCGCCGACAACCGTCCACTCAGCGCCAGCCGAGGGTTCTTCGGGAAGGGGAGGCGGCAGGCGCGGCCTAGTCACCGCTGCGGTAGGAGGTCTTGCCGGTTTAGTGGCGGGCGCCGCCCCGCCCATCTGCCGCTGTTGTTGCTTGGCCGTCGGGGCTGACCTCACAGGCTCCGACGCCACGGCCCCGCGCCCAGCTTGCCCCGACGGGCCCGCCTTGGGCGCAGCTGCCGCGGCCGCGGCAGTGGCATAAGACGCCGCCTTTCGCTGGCCGGAGGCTGCTAATGGGGGGCGCAGCACGATGCCCTCCAGCAGGGACAACTGCTGCTGGATCCGCAGCTGAAACTGCTGCTGCTGCTGTTGCAGCTGCTGCTGAAGGTTAGCCAGCTCCCGCTGCACCAGCGTCAGCAGCTGGCTCTCCGGCTCCGGCTGGGACTGATTTTGCCCCTGCCCTTGCTTTCGCCCCCCCTCGGTCGGCTCCCGACAGCCGCTGACTTCCTGGGCTCCCACGAGCTCGGCCCGAAGCTCGGCCCGGAGCTCAGCCCGGAGTCTCGCTACCCTCTTCTCGAGAGAGGCATCGATAGCCTCCTCGATAGAGGCGGCATGCCGGTGGATCGTCTTCTCCTTGGAGGTCCTCTCTCTCTTCCGGCCCATGTCGCGCAGCGCGGCGACGACCAACTTCCCCAGCGATCTGCGGGACTCCTCGGCGGAGTCCTCCCTAGCATCACGCTCGTTGCCAGATGGCCCCGAGAGATCCACCACAGCGCTGGTCACTCCGGGGTGTCGTCCCTCCGCGGTAAGTCGGTCGGCTCGCTTAGCGGACTCCTGTGCAGTGAGGCCCCTCCCTTTTCCCCTTGCTCGACCCGCACCTCGCCCACTGGTGGGGATTTTTCGGGCCGAGCCCATCTCCCCGTCGGAGGACGATTTGTCCCCCGGTCTGGAGCGCTTCCGGTAGACATTCGCGCGTCTACCGGAGTCGCCCGCTACCTCATCAACCTCCGAGCCCTCCGAGCTCCTTCCGGATGCCGCGTCGGACTCCGACCGCGCATCACTCTCAAAGTAGTTTTTAAAAAATTTAGATTTTTCCATTTTGTTCCCACGAGTATTAAACTTCGGGTACTTGCTCAAGTAGGGTGGTTCGCACTAGAGACTAATTTAGCTACCCATCAGTCAAGCTAACAACCTCCCTCACGGTGCGCCGCCGCTTGGAGGTTTGGGGTAATTTTTTATAGAGGTTGTCTTCCTCGCGGCCCGGGCGGTTAAGCCAAGACCCTCGACCCCCATCAAAAGTCAGAAACATGACCTTGGACAATCTCTGGGGCTACGAGACTAACGGTGGCAGAAAGAAGAGCAAGTTTTCCTCCTGCCTGCCCGGTGGCAGGGTGAGTGCACACCGAGCCCGCTCTTACTTCGCCACTGTGCCCTCTGCTGTAGCAGAGGGACACGCGTTGAAATGTTTCTTCGGACAGAATATTCGCAGGCGGACATCGAGACCCCTTAGGCAGAAGTACCCAAGGGGAGTCGTTAGCCGCCTCCCAGGGTGCACCGTCCCGCAGACTGGCCTTCACTTCGGACGTATCCGCAAGGGAACTACAGCCTGCGAGCACTCGTGGAGGTTTTCTGTCGTAGCACCCCTCTTAGCCCTTACCTCTTCTTGATGATAATGGACGCTCTGACGTCGGACATCCAGGTAGAGGCTCCCTGGTGTATGCTGTTTGACAATAACATTGTTTTGTTGCCGAGAGTGGAATAGAGGTCCAGAGCAGATTAGAGGTGTGGTGGCAAAGACTTGAGATGGTGACCTAAAATTGAGCAGAACCAAAACAGAGTACTTGTTCTGCAATTTTGGCAGTCTCTCAAGTCCCCATAGCTCTTGCTGGAACGCCCATACTAATCTGTTCCAACTTTCGGTACCTCGGGTCGCTTATCCAAGGGGATGGTGAGGTAGACCGAAACGTAACACACCGGATCAACTCAGGATGGATGAAATGGCGACAGGTCACTGGTACAACTTGTGACTCACGGATGCCCCTCAAGTTGAAGGTTAAAATTTACAAGTCCGTGATAAGGCCTGTCATACTGTACGGATCAGAATGTTGGGCTATAAAAAAGAAGAATGAAAAAAGATTGCATGTAGCGGAGAAGAGAATATTGAGATGGAAGTGTGGTGTGACGAGAATGGATAAAGTGAGAAATAAGTATATTAGAGGAACTTTGAAAATGGCGCCAGTGACTGAAAAGTTGAAAGGGAATCGTTTGTCGTGTTTGGTATGGCCATGTAAAAAAGAGGGATGAAACGCATTTTACTGTAAGAGTTATGAATATATGTGTGGACGGATGATGAGGGAGAGGGAGACCAAAGAAAAGATTGATGGATTGTGTGAGAAGTGGTATGAAAGAAAAAGAAGTTAGTGATAGCGTGACGGGTGACAGGACCAAATGGAAGAAAAAAACGTGTTGCGCTGACCCTAAATGAAACGGGATACGGGCAGGAAGATGATGATGATGATGATGATGTTATTAGTGAAGTTAAAAAAGATGCTTATTGCAGTACACGTACTAGCACAGGAGGTAAACTTTTATTGGCTCCTTACGTCACTAGCAGCTAAGGTTAACACGTGCGTCTCTGCCAACGGATGGCAAGCAACTGTCAACTGTCGCTGCTCGTACACTCGAGACAAGTATACAAACACTACACTTGTGAATTGTTAATTTTCAAAACCATGTTAACAAGAAAAGAAGCTGAAACTGGTTCACACAACGCTCTTAAAAATAAATGATGAACTTAACGACCATTAAGTGAGGTCCAAATAATATTTAGCGGCCTCAACAGTCAAATATTTTCACGTACCAAATGTTGAGAATCCCTTAGTCCTGAATAAATATACAGAAGGGTTATGAGCAGAGAGAGGCAACCTGTAAAAATATTGCAATCATTTTCTAACACGAATTATTTGCAGAAACCTTGTGAGCAAATACACGACGCAATTATTTTGTTCTTTTATTGTTTGCTAGGGAACACGTGCTGTTTGCAGTTTGCTGAGAAAACTTCGATTTTATAAACTTGTGACTTTTTTATTGAAACTTGGCAAGTAATTAAGTTTTCCTTTCTAAGCCAGTTCGGTAGGTCTAATTTTGAGAAAGAGGTCAATCGTCGAATCCGACTCGGCTGGGCAGCGTTCGGGAAGCTGCGCGGTATCATCTTGTCCAACATACCACATGGTGTCAAGACGAAAGTCTATGACCAGTGCGTGTTGCCAATGATGACATATGGCACTGAAACATGGTCGCTTACCACGGGCCTCATTAGAAGGCTTACAGTCACCCAAAGGGCAACGGAAAGAGCTTTGCTCAGAGTTTCCTTGCGTGATCGAATAAAGAATGAAGATATCCGCAAGAAAACCAAGGTCGCCGACATAGACCGAAGAATCGCCAAACTAAAGTGGCAGTGGGCAGGGCACATTTCTCGTAGAACGGATGGTCGATGGGGCCGAAAGGTTCTAGAGTGGCGACCGCGCTCCTGAAAACGCAGCGTTGGAAGTCCTCCCACAAGGTGGACCGACGACCTGGTGAGAGTCGCGGGAATGTGTTCGATGTGAGACGCACAGGATCAGTCGTTGTGGCGATGGTTAGGGGAGGCCTATGTCTAACAGTGGACGTCTTTCGGCTGAAATGATGATGATGAAGTTTTTCTAGAAAGAAAATTGTATTACACAGTTGGAATCAATCACTTTGTATATCTATCGTCGCTTTATAAAATCTTTTTTTAAGGTGTTACATCACACGAATACTATACTCGTTTATAATTATGAATTTAATACAAAACAGGAAGAAATTACTATTCTAGCTGTATTAGCTAACAATAACGTTTTAAATGCATCAAGCTAATGAATGACGATTGAATTATTATAATTATGTTTATTTACATAATTACATGCTAGTTTAACATAGTTGTAACGTGTTTTTGATGCAGATATAAAGAAAATCATTACGGTTGAAAACACTAATAGGACCAAGGTTGTACTTTTATAGAAAACTAGCTTTCGAAAGCGACTTTGCCTGTGAAAAATTTGAAAATATAACAATCTATTGTACTCAGAGACAGTGCAGCTGCATATAAGTGAAAGATTTTTCAGAAACAGTTATTTACTTTTCGAAACATAAAAATTTTTCCTCTTTATATAAATTTTTAAAATTAATATAAATTTTATATACTCAATTTATTTTTTAATTGTTAAATAAAACAAAAAAAGGACAACAATCTATATAAATCACACTAATACGTTGTCGTCGTACGTCAAGTTTTAACTCTCGAACGACTCAGTTGATTTGAAGAAAATTCATCCAGATTTACGCACACGCATAGACCATGCCCTAGAATAGAACATAGAATACTTTTTTCCAAAGAATGTGTTCCTTTGCGACAATTTTCTGCTTTCACGCAGGCCAAGTCGCTGGTAGCATCTAGTGAATAATAATTCCTTAATGAACTAGTTTTTGCTTGTGGCTTCGCACTATGATCTATAGCCTATGTCACTCAAGAATAAAGCAGCTTTCTATCTGTGAAAAAATTTTAGCAATCGGACCAGTACTTTCAGAGATTACCTCCTACAAACAAAAAACAAACTTTACCTCTGTATAATATTAGTGTAGATGACTTAGCATCACCCAAAAACGGCTAGACTGGGTAAAAAATTAATGTTCAATGAGTAATAATTTAAATAAAATTAATAAAGAAATTAAATAAACAGAACTATTGCAATAAAATGTGTGTACATTGTACTAAAATTAATACACAAGTTAAAATAATAAACAAAAGCCATTTGGCTTCAAATGTTGGACTAATCTTGATCGTAATTTAAAAGTCGACGGAATTAATGACATTATTATAATGAGCTTACAATTTGGCATTATCTTGTATATATAATTTTAAAGATGTGTCACATTGTCATTATAGTAATGATTTTATTTTTTTTGTTTTTAGCGAGTTAAATAAATTCGAATTTATTTATTTTTAAATTTAAAAAAATAATCAATCACTAGTTGGATCGTAGTGGAGTGGCTACTTTATTGTCAACGTCATCTTGGGATGCGAGGTCGTGGCTCCGAAACGTACGCATGCCCTTGGAACATTGATTAACCGTGAAATTTTAGTGCCGTTGGTTAAAGTAATTTGCTAGCCTAGTTTGACTCAGAACTGTATTTCTGAGTCAAACTAGGCTAGCAAATTTTAAGCCTGTACAAAGTCTAATGGAATCATCATCATCTCCCTAGACCTTTTGTAAGGTTGAGCTTGGCTTCCAGTCTTACCGGGTGCGGTAGAGACTTTTAGACTTCCATAACCTATTTACTGGGCAACACGATACTCGGGTAGACTGATGGTCAGACTTTCTGGCGTCTGACTATATGTAACGATTTTTTTTAATTCTTTATAGGTTCACGCTTGACCGCTATCTCACCTGATGGAAAGCGACGATGCCGTCGACGATGGAGCGCGCTTACCTAGAAGCAACTTATTCACTCTTGACTTAAAGATTCCCGGGTTGTAGCCATCAGGAAACACAGGAGATACAGGTGTATCAAAGACAACGACTTTACTTGCTTTACGACGCACTGGGTGTCAGTATTGTCCTAGATAAACATAAAGAACTATAAAATGAATTGAAAAAATCACATTGGTACTTATCCGGTTTCAAACCCTTACCCTCATGCATAACGAAACCCGGACCCTGGGACGAAGGCAACGAAGGAACAGGAGTGGGTTTTTAGTCAGTCAAAGTCTGACACTATCTCTCGCTCCGCCCAAGAGCAGGATTTGTCATAAGATGATTTTCCCACCTAAAAAAAAAAACCCTCATGCATGAGAGGCGGATGCTTTGACCTGTGAGCCATGGCCAAGAGTCTAGAATGTAAAAAAAATTGGGAACTTAAAATAATAAAGTCCCCCGCACATACGAAGAAAAGTAAAAGATAAATTAGAACATTATATTGGAAGCTAAATTCGATTTCACCTTTGGACTTCTGAGCGTGTACAACAAAACTCAGGGGATACAATGTTACAGTCTCTCTAGGGATATATCCGATTTGGCGTTGCACAGAAAGGATTCGAAGTGGTCTTTAAGAAGTAACGGAGCTCCTTCCATGTGCGGATGGTGATCAGCAGGGTGGTTTTGGTGGGTACTTTTGAACCCTTCCATAAAAAAAAAAAATTTGTATGTAGCACGCTAGAAAGTAAATAGAGACATATATATTAAACAGTATCACTAACTCAAACTAAAACACCATCTAAACTTACTAACTAATCTGAATACTTCTCAGAATCTGCGACACACTCCATTCTCATTCTATCATAATAAAACCATCAGCAATATAGCAATCAGAACATTTAATGTAACCTATCTAGAATAAGTATCCGACAAATCGATCGCCGCCACAAATACCAGCCAACTACATGCAAGAACTAATTAATGCAACATCGAATAGAGGTGGACGCTTTGGTAGACTGTAAGTCACTAATTTATTTATTTTGTGACTAAAAATATACCAGAGTGGAAGACTTGGGAGTTGGAATATCTATATTATTTAAGTGTACTTATTTTTATATAAGTATAAGTATAATCAAGCGTATGATGTTCCCACTACTGGGACTCATGCCTTTTTTTCAAGATGGGAAATCATTCAATGACATCTCTCGCTCTTTCGTGTCAGACTTTAAGTGACTAAAACCCACTCCTGTTCTTTCTTTGCCTTGTTTCCAGGGCCCCGGGGTTCTGTTTCGCATCACCCATGGCCCCAGAAGGCTTCGAGGGCCTCGACCCTCCTGGGCCCCTACGGTTGCTGACATCTCCTTGATTTGCGCGTGGAACACTACGCGCCGTCGACGACTTGGGCTCAGTCAGGACGGTTACCAGACGGTCGGACGGCGAGCTAACCATTGCTCACTGCCCGCAAGCCTGCGCCTACTGTGACCGAAAATCGGGATCGGAATCCCGGCGGCTGGGGGTTGGGACTCAGGCCTGTATCTGCAAGTATCGCTTAGGTAGTTAATACTACAATACCATTCTCAGCTTCATTTTCCGAGATCGTGGCTGTTTGAATAATTTCACATTTTTTCCAGTGTTTTACACGCTTAAGATACAAAACTACACCAATTTAACATCAGTATCCACTAGGTATCAATTTGCGAATAACTAAATTAGCCACTGTTATTCACTCGAAAAAATTACTCTTAATACGCCTGATAATGACGCATCAGGTCAATTTTTTTTTAATGTATATTGTAACATAGATGGTTATAATTTTAAAAACATTACATACATATATATATTTTTTATTAATTAAGTACCTGATGAGGGTTGCGGGAATCCAATGGATGTGAGACGTACAGGACCAGTCATTCTGGCGGCACTTGGGGAGACCTATGTCCGACAGTGGACATTTTTCGGTTCAAATGATAATAGTGATGATGAAATATTAGATCCTTACAGAAAATACAAAACAAAAATAAAAATACAATAAAAACTTGTTACGAAGAAAGAATAACGTACGCCTTTAATATAAAGTTTATTGGAATTTATAATTTTGAGTAAATCCGAAGATATTATCACTGTTCAAAGTAACCCTTCTTAAAAACCGCTTGTTTCTTATATAAGGACCTAATATTAAATACTTTATTTTTAAATCTAGTCAGAACTTAGGCTATTCATAGTCAGCAGTTAATAAAATATAGCAAATTTAATTCAAGACGCCCATTACCCATATCAACGTAGGCAAGCCCACATACAAACGCTACTTGGCAATAAATCTTATTTGTGTTGACTTCCTACAATGTAAGCCATTACACCGTCCATTATGAACCTTAACATGCTATAAATAAGAATCACCGACGTGGCGATATATTTACCTCTGTGGCCGCCAGCCAAATGCATGGAATGATAAAATACAGGAAATAAACTATGACAATTTTACAAATCCGATGAAACAAACTGTCTTGATTTTATCTCGGATGATATTTGTCATGTTTTCAATTTTCATGGCTTTTTGAGAGTTTTACGTATGTTAATATTAAGATTGTGTAGTATTTTATTAAAGAAAACGGAGTTATTGATGGTGTGACGGGTGATAGGATAGAATGGAAGAAAAAAACGTGTTGTGCCGACACTAAATAAAACAGGATAAGTGCAGGAAGATGATGATGATATGATTGTATTGTATTATTATGCTTTTCTATAATAACTAAAATTACGTCGTTAGTTACCAGACCTACCTTTGCGACCAATATGCTGTAAAGTTCCACAGTGTATTGTTGTATTGTTGTGCCACAGTGTCTCAAGACGAAAGTCTATGACCAGTGCGTGTTGCCAGTGATGACATATTGTTCCGAAACGTGGTCGCTCACAATGGGCCTCATCAGAAGGCTCAAAGTCACCCAAAGAGTAATAGAAAGGGCTATGCTCGGAGTTTCCTTGCGTGATCGAATCAGAAATGAAGATATCCGCAGGAGATCCAAGGTTGCCGACATAGCACGAAAAATCGCCAAACTTAAGTGGCAATGGGCAGGGCACATTGCTCGTAGAACAGATGGCCGTTGGGGCCGAAAGGTTCTAGGGTGGCGACCGCGTACCGGAAGACGCAGTGTTGGAAGGCCCCCTTCAAGGTGGACCGATGACCTGGTGAAGGTTGCGGGAATCCGATGGATGCGAGACGCACAGGACCGTTCATTGTGGCGACATTTGGTGATGATGATGTAAAGTGCGACTGCTGAGCATCTAGTCCCGGGTCCGATTTTCCATTAAAAATCTCTCAATAGCAGACCGACCGGTTTATGGAAGTTGGTGGTTACCCCGTGCCTCGGAAAACATGTAAAACCGTTGTTGCTGCGTCTGGTCTCTCTCCGGTCATGTCAGATTGACGTTCTATCAGGCTATGAGAATAAAAACAGAGTCTGCACCTGTGTGTTAGTATATACACTTGTGCACTATAATATTATCTCCTACGTATTTGGCTCCGTTGAGATCATTCGGTAGAGAGAAATTATTACAGACTGAAATTGAGGTAAATAAAAATTCACAAAACAGATGAGATTTTTTTTTTATATTCTACATCTATCACACAACGCCCTCTAGTCTCAAGCTAAGCAGAGCTTGTGTTATGAGCACTAGACAACTGATAAACATACTTATATATTTCTAAATACATACATATTATAGATAAATTACACCCAGACACAGAACAAATGATCATGCTCATCACTCAAACATTTGTCCTGGGTGGGAATCGAATCCACGACCTCTGGCATAGTAGTCAGGGCCACTAACCACTAGGCCAACAGCCCAGTCAAAATAGATGGAGTGTATGTAGATTTCTAATTTACTTAGGTACATTAGCTAATTTATAATTAGAAATGAATCATCAATTTGTTATGGTCGAGACGTATTCAGCGTTTTAATAAAAATCACGTTAGTAGATATATTCGAGAATAGTGAAGTAATTTCAACTGTGACATTTGCATACACCAATCTAAATCATTAACATCTTGCATTAGTAAATAAATTTAGATTGTTGCGACGTTGCACATCAGTACTTGGTGGACAGTAACGGACGTCCAATCCCAACTACACCCACAATACATTTTGAGAATACACTTATTGTACATACAGCTAACGTGATCGCTCACAATGGGCCTCATCAGAAGGCTTAAAGTCACCCAAAAGGCAATGGAAAGGCCTATTCGGAGTTTCCTTGTGCAATCGAATCAAGAATGAGGATGGTTGCCGACATAGCACGAAGAATCGCCAAACTTAAGTGACAATGGGTAGAGCACATTGCTCGCAGAACAGATGACTGTTGGGGTCAAAAGGTCTGGAGTGGCGACCGCGTCTCGGAAGTCCTAGCGTTGGAAGGCCTCCTACAAGGTGGACCGATGAACTGGTAAGGGTCGCGGGAATTCGATGGATGTGAGACTCATAGAACCGTTCAATGTGGCGACACTTGGGGGAGACCTATGTCCAACAGTGGACGTCTTTCGGCTGAAATGATGATGATGATGAATCACATAACATGTATGTTAATAGCCACAAATGTCAGGTGTAGATTGCTGTACAAACACCCAAACACGGATCAAATTGTGGGCTACACAAATATTTGACCCGTTCACGAAACCGCGACATGGTACAGAGAACAGAAACTAATTGCTTGACCACTTTGCTAATCAAAATCAATCTATAGTAGGTATATGCTAAAGTTGTTTTTAAATAGCATGATTAGGATGAAAATATGCATCTTTAAGATGAGTGAAAAGAATATGTAGCAAAATTGTATGAATCCGACAGCTGTTACCAGCACTATCCTATGGCAATTGTAGTGTAGTTCTATTGTTATAGATAAGCTATCATGAACTACTGAACAAATTTTCATGCGGTTTTCATCAATTGACAAGGTTATTCATGAGGACACAGTATTCAAACCATGCATAGGTATTATTGTAGAGAACAGCCGAGAATTACAATGAGTGTCACTTCCGTACGAAGTGAGAGAGGGCCGTTTGTACGTATTAAGTAAAGTTGAAACCTTTCAAATCTGCCTCCCCAGCCAAGTTACGACCGTTTTGTTTAGATTATCTTGCGTCTAACGCCGAGTAGGCCACGCCTCTGATTTCTTTGTTCTGACTTCATCTCAACCATTTTTTCGCAAAAGACATTTTTGCTTGTATTACATGAACGGATCTAGAACCATCTCGTTTCCCATCTCCTATTCACCCACCACCGTGAAAGATATTTATCACAGCTATCACGATATTATCAGCCACAAGCCGTCCGCTCCTGGACATAAGCTCCCCTATAAATCTTGGTTATGAACACCTCCGGAACGGTATTATGTCCTATACATAGATAGATATACTGGAGCTGTTATGTAAAACGTACTACTGCTTTGGTAGTAAACATCGAATACCTCTTTTGTTAAGCGACAATTGAACTGCGTCGAGCTCTAAACGATATTTCACCGCGGGTTTTTTATTCTTGCGTATTATATTTCGCAATCAAATTACACTAGTACGCACTGCGAATAAAATTTCGTACGATTTTTGTCAGTTCTCAGTGTCAGGCTGAGACGCACGTCTAGAATGGACAATCAAATTTGACATAGCGCCGCTGTTGCAGGACAGAGCGAAACGCGCGTATTTTATTTCGCAGTGCGGATATAGCCATAGCTAATCTATACTACACAAAACATTCGCACGGATTTTTTCCGCACCGCATCGCATCATATCTGCATGAAATCACAGATTATTTATCGCACGATTTTTTTAATGCCTGCGCGGATACTTCCATAAAATTGAATGTGTTACAGAAAGACAAAATAAAAACTTTGCGGTGAAATAACGCCGTGCGGACAGGCCCTTAATATGTGATGTTACATCGACGATAGCCAGTGTTGCAATGTTTTTTTTTCATTTGTAACTGAGCGGGTGTCGACTATTCTGCCAGTGTCTTGTGGTGAAGGCAGTTCCGTGAGGTGTACCGTCAACTTTGCACTTTTTGGTAGATCTAAAATGTTAGTAGCTGTAAGGACAACACAATTTTTTTTTAGTTAACATACATTTAAAATAAATAACACTAGCTTTTGCCCGTGGCTTTGCGTGCGTACAGAAAATATAGCCTATGTCACTCAAGAATAAAGCAGCTTTCTGTCGGTGAAAAAATTTTAGCAATCGGACCAGTACTTCTAGAGATTACCTCCTACGAATAAAAAAAGACAAAAAATCAAACTTTACCTCTTTATAATATTAGTGCGGATAACAACACAAATAGATAATGATATTTACAGATTGAATGAATCACTACACACCAGACTACATATTAATTTTATTGTCGTTTAGAAATGTGCATAGAAATGGACAACTTTAGGAGAAAAATAATAAAAAAAACACGAAATGGAAGTTAGTAGGAAGGGTATTTTAATTTTAGGAAGCATTTGGTATAAGTCAAAGAAGTGGGAGTTTGAAGAAAATGAAAAAAGATATGGTCCAATGTGCCATCATCAAGGCCGCACTCGCACAAAGAGCTGTCACGAACGTGGATTTTGTGTTTGAGAATTAGACACGTGACATTTGAATAGGAAATGTCAATCTCAATTTTTTTATTTTTACTTTTCTTCTTCGTTAATTGTTATTTCTGGGAGGATGCGATTTTGTCCAGCAGTTATAAAGGTTTATCTGGCACAGTTCTAATAATGCTAAGAGTATAAGTCTGATTTGCACTCCCGCTCTACCCAAATAAGGAGACATTATTTGCTGAGTTCCTACCATAATAAAAAACAAATAATAATATCAATGTAGTAAAGAAAATAAGGTTACAAGGTTGTAGTGTTTACAACATTAAAAAAAAAAATTAAAAAAAAAAAAAAACTTTTTTTTAAGTGAGCATCTGAACCCACATAATTATGTTAAGACATAATTATGTTAAGACATAATTATGTGGGCTTCATAAGTCCCACGGACAAAAATAGCTGAAGCAATATGAAAATAGTGTATTTTTATCTTATCTCGATTCTTTAAATAATAAAACAAATGTTTGTCTTACCTGCACAGAGGTAAGAAAGTATGTGCCAACTAGGTAGAATATTTATTTTTATCATATCTAAATAATAAGTGTATCAACAATACACTTATTATTTAGATATAGAATTATGTACCATATAGATTCTATCGCAATGGGTGAAACAATATGTAACGACTGTAAAAAAAATCTATTTACAAAAAAATACAACCGCCTTTAATGTAAAAAAAAAGCCGGGCCAGTGCGAATCGGACTCGCACACTAAGGGTTTCGTACAAACTTACCTATGAAAATAGTTCAATTTAAAATTGAGTGATGCAAATTTTTCCGAATCGCAAAAAAAGTTTTTTTTTTGTGACGTAACTAGAAATTTACAGTTTTCAGTTTTTTTCCAATACTTGTGCAATACCTTGCTTTGTGCCAAATTTCAAGATTCTAGGTCAACGGGAAGTACCCTATGAATTTTGATTCCCTTGAGACTGTCAAAATATTCGTTTTTTGCGACATAAACGGCCGTATCTTTTTTTTCGTTAACTCAGAAGTTTGATTTTTTCTCAGCTTCAAGGGACCGCAGACCTGAATATATGATACGACCTCGCGTTCTCGGGATAAAGGGTCTTGACAGACAGACAGACGGACGGACAACAAAGTGATCCTATAAGGGTTCCTTTTTATCCTTTTAAGGTACAAAATGGTGTTTCTATAATAGTTTGTTATTTAAACACTTTCCTCTCCTCCCCTCTCATCCCCTTGTCCTTTAGTCAGTCATCCACTATACGAATAAACACATGAATTTTATTTAAAAATATCTTAAAAATTCACTATCAGATCACAACAATATATCTGTAGCCTTTTTGAAGTCAGTTAAAAATTAGTTAAATTCAAACTTCTTCGTGACATTAAAACAACTATTGAACAATAACATTATAGAGCAAAAAAATAGTTACTCGTAATTATATACATCGTAATAGTTTCCCACTAACCGGGGGTTTTCCTTGGGTGCATTAGCATAACGCGTACATGGATAATCGTCGGTTAGTACCACGTTTCATGAAAAATATCTAAAGGGCCTCTGTAAGTTGCCTCTAGCCCCTCGTACGCCTTTCAAAATTCCAGGACGCCGCGACAGGTTCCTGAGATATACATAAAAAAGCAGTACGTAAGCATCGTTACAGTTATAATACCCTATTCATCTGGGCTTGAGACAAAATGTAAACACAAACCTTCGGCAAAGTTTCTGCGACGTGTTTGAATACATTAATAACAGTCTCCTTTTCTGTTGAATGCATTGGTCTTTTCACATTTTTTCTTCGGCAAATAACAATAATTCAACGAAAATATCTCGTATCAACCAGTTGATTGATAGTGATAAAGATGGCGGATTAAAACCCACCCGATGACAAAACGTCACATTTTTATGTAAAATATTTGCAGTATCTGTGGTCTATAATTTAGTATTATAAATGGTTTGTTTACCTTTTATCTCACGGATCCCTGAATAGGTTATAGTGCTCTATAGTTTTTGCCAACCCCCACGGAACGAAAGCGTAAGTTTATATATATCTGTTTAGATAATATCACACTTCATACCAATATTATAGAAGTGAGAGTTTGTATGTATGTGTGAGTATTTTTGTTATTCTTTCACGCTCAAATGACTAAACGGATTTGGTAAACGAGTTGACCTGCCAACATGCCCTGAATTTGGATAAAAGATACTTTTTATTACAGGAGTAAATTCTCTTAGAATAAACTTTTTCAATCTTATCATCTGAAAATTGGGGATCTTAGCCAAGGTGAGACAGTACTTCACGCCGGAACAGCTCCTCAAACTTTATCAAGCGCAAGTCCGATCGTGTATGGAATACTGCTCTCATCTTTGGGATGGGTCTGCCAAATGCCAGCTTGATGCTCTGGAGTCGATTGAGAAGCGAGCCAAGAGGATCATCGGTGACGATGCACTTGTCGAATCAAAACTCCAAAGCCTTGAGCATCGACACCGAGTTGCTAGCCTGTTGGTTTTCTATCGATTACACTTCGGGGAGTGTGTGTTGGAATTGCACAACTTAATTCCACCAAGTCCGTTCCATCATCGGACCATTAGACGTACGGCGTTGCGCCATCGGTACATGGTAGACATCCCACCCATACGTACAAAGCGTTTTGGGAGCACATTCATAATGCGTACAGCTAAGGAGTAGAATTCCCTGCCGGAGTCTGTGTTCCCTGATAGCTACAACCTTGGGGTCTTTAAGTCAAGTTTGAATAGGTTACTTCTAGGCAAGCGTGTTCCATCGTCGGCCACATCATCGCTTACCATCAGGTGAGATAGTGGTCAAACGCGAGCCTATCAATTAAAAAAAAATATAAAAAAAACTGCATATATAAAAAGAGAAATTGACTGACTGACATATCAACGCACAGCTGAAACTACTGGGACTAGGATTGTTAAATTTTGTAAGTTTCCTTTAATATCGTAGGCTTGCTAAGATTAAGAGAGGATTTTCCAAATTTCCCCCCTAAAGGTATGAAATAGTGAACTAAAGTTTGAATGGAAAAAACCTACTTCCACTGACAGCAGTTAGACGTAAATAAAACAAAACTAAATCCACCTCAATCCTAATAAACAATAGGTATATTAGCTTCCAGGGCAATACACATTCAATCCTTTAATGTGATAGGTGTAATTACTCAAATTATAAGCCATGTAGGTATGATACATTATTTACTGACAAAACCACTTACCACGTCAAATTAACTAACATTACTAACAAATCCCTAAGCCCCTGTACGGGGATGTCAGACATATGTGCGGCTGCTCGATCTAAAGTGCCATACAGTAATTAATTGCATGTGTTATTCTGTTCTCATTAGACAGGGTTAAATAAAACTGCATAGAATAGAAAATAATATTTATTTATTTATTAAATGCTTTATGCACACAAAAGTACAGAGGCGGACTTAATGCCTTAGGCATTTTCTACCAGTCAACCTTTGGGTGATGCAGAGAAAAATAGTTTTAGGTGGAATAAACGAGAGAGAGAAGATGAATACGAGAATAGATAATAAGTACTATTAAACCATATATATATTACAATTATACAATATATACTCAAATTAATAAACTAAATACCTAACTAATATAGTCAAATAATTAGTCCAAATCGACAATTGGAAAAAATAAACGCTGTGATGATACTACTGCCAACTTCTTACGAATTAGCTTTTGAATTTTAGTTTAGAATACTTTAATTTACAACAAAATGGTAACATAGTTTTACACAAACTTAAATCTATGGGTATCATGTTGGTCTTATCGCTAACAGCAATATTTACATGTCAACCGGGTGTCACCATAGTGTGGACCGCCCGGAGGACACGGTAGAGGTATACCGCGGATGAGCGGAGAACCGCCTTGTGTTCGTGGGGATTTTCAGCGGCAGCGACCTCTCGCGCTAGGCCCTGGTACAACCTATGATCCGAAAAGAGATGGAATGGCAGGTAGTCAGCTCCTTCTGCGAAGCTGTAATACTAGCGACGGTGGTGGCCACACGCGTAAGGGAACGAACATCATAATGCCCTAGTCATCGGGACTCCAACCCCGATTTCCAGCCATCGCAGGCGTGGGCCAGCGGACGACGAGCAATGGGTAGCTTGCCGTTCGGTCGTCCGGTAACCATCAGGACCTAGCCCAAATCTATAAATTTCAGGATTCTAAGTCAACAGGATGTAATCTATAGGTTTTGATTTACTTGCGAGTGCCAAAAAGTACGCCTAAAAAGCCAAACACAAAGAGCCTCATCTTTAGACTGCGATTTTTTCACTACTCCAAGGAGAAACAGACCTGCGTATTTGAAATTAATTTCAGCTACATTCCTTCACGAGGAAAGAAAGAGAAAAGAAAAAGAAAGAAAAGAGATAAAGTTCTTAACAGACAGACAGACTCTGACTTTTTCTGACCAAAATCCACCAATTTTCCTGCAGTTGCCTTTAGCGGTCAAGGGCCAGTCAAGGGTAATTCTTTCGAACAATCCCGCAAAGCTTACAAATCCCTAAGCCCATATTCAGGGTTGTCAGACGTACAATTTACGTATCAATTCCGTTGTTCGGTATAAAGTACCGCAGAGTAATTAACAGTTTGTGTTGTTGTGGTCTTATTGTCAGATTGGAAGTATACAAACGTATGGCATTTTAATTGAATTAATCAATTGGAATTCATTTGTGTTTGTGTACATTCCGGTCTAGTGGTGAAAAGTGCAATTTGTGGTTGATGGCGGTCTAATCCTCGATATGATGGACGGCCTAGCCCCAGTAGCCAAGTTACGATCGTTTCGTTTGCGTCGAACGCCTCGAGTAGGCCACTCCTTCGATTCGTTTGTTCCGACGTCATCTCAACGCTCAGTCAGAACAAAGGAATTGGAGACGTGGCCTACTCGAGGCGTTCAGTGCGAATGAAACGATTGTAACTTGGCTAGGGGGGCAGGTTGATTAAAGTATGCATGCATGCACAAGCATGTAATTGTAATCACAATAGAATAGCAACACTGATTTAGGATCAAGAGCCTTATCATGACGTGTTAAAATATCTAGAGCTATATACCCTATACAGAGATATTTGTGAACTAAAATTAAACTAAAATTTGTGAAATAAAACTAAAATTTTAGTTCACAAATTTTCATACAAAAATAGAAATATTTAAATTGAACGTTCTAAATATTACGAAGTGTATGCGAAGCAAGCAATAATACAATAGTGGAGGGGATTGGGGATCACCCGGGGCGGGGCTGCTTGATGCGCTTGCGTCGCGTCATACAGACGTAGGCAGGTATAGCAAAATACAGAGTTAAAATGTGTTAGATAGAACAACGAAATCTTGAAGGTTAGTTTTTGGTAAATGTATTATGTTTTGTAAAAAGTCATAGAACAAACGTTGTTGTTTATGATGTTAATAATACAATCCTGCAAGGTTGTTAGTGTTTTACAAATAACCCTGTAGGTATAGCTCCATCTGCTAACAGTTCAGTTTAGGTCGAAAAATGGATCGTGTCAAAAGCTCGCGGTAGCGCTGCAGTTCCATTTTATCAAGTGATAAATACTGAATGCCAATGCTTGACTTCTTTGGTTCACAAATTACGGAGTTTTGAAGTAGAGACAGAACAAACATTAAGAAAAAATACGACAGAATCGAGAACCTCCTCCTTTTTTTAATTCGGTTGAAATGACATAATTGACACATTTTCGTGACAGGTTTTTAATAAACAGAAAATAGATGAAAGAGAATTATGCATTAGTCGTATTGTCAAAATGTCTCCTGTCGCCTGACGGTTTTATTAATAAACCGGCCAAATGCGAGTCGGACTCGTGCACGAAGGGTTCTTTACCGTCCGTAGCAAAAAACGGCAAAAAATCACGTTTGTTGAATGGGAGCTACTTAAATATTTATTTTATACTGTTTTTAGTATTTGTTGTTAATAGCGGCAACAGAAATATATCATGGTGAAAATTTTAACTGTCTAGCTATCACGGTTCATGAGACACAGTACAGATTGGTGACAGATGGAAAGACAGACAGACGGACGTCTTAGTAATAGGTTCCCGTTTTACCCTTTGGGCATATGGAACCCTAAAAAGCCCCTGACCTATAATTTTCTTTTTACATTAATTTTACCCACATGTCTAAACATGCTTTACACCTGTCATGACTTGCATTGAAACTGTCGCCCGATCTAAAAGCAAAAACATGTTTGTTGTTTTTGTCTGCAGGAAAAATGGAGTGCACTATTTTCAGCCAACACTTTAATTTCAGAAATAGATATCTCTTTTTCGTAATTCATCATTATCATCATTTGAACAGAAAGACGTCCACTGCCGAATATAAATAGAATATATGTATCACCACAATAACCGATCCTGGGCACATTGCTGGCAGATGTGAATATATCTAACTAGCTTCTGCCAGCGGTTTCACCCGCGTAAAAGTAGGTTTCTCCATACAAACTTCCAAACCCCGTTTTACTCCCTTAGGGGTGGAGTTTCGTAAAATCCGTTTTTAGCGGATGTCTACACCCTATAAGGAAACTACCTGCCAAATTTTAAGTTTGTAGGTGTCATAGTTTCTGAGATTTCGTGATTAATCAGTGAATGGTATTTCGCTTTTATATATATGCATTTAGATGTCAATAGGGCCGAAAAATTTTGAAGTGATGACCGTATACAAGAAAACGCAACCTTGCTTTATAACTTTATAAAATCTGATGGAGGCAAGGTGCACAAGATTTTTGTAATAGCTTTGCTCAATCACAGAAAATAATTATGGGAAGCATACTCTAGGCAATGTACTGTTTTATTCTTAAAGCTAAAACACTATTCTGAATTTAGGAATTATATGTTTTTGTTAAAGAAGATAGACGAGACGACTAAATGTGGCCGAAAAATATAAAGGGAATTGTTTGTCTTATAAATAAATAAATAAAAAGCATTTATTTCAGGCAACCATTAGCACCCATACAGCAATACGAAACAGAACTCATACACATAAGGAAATAATAATAATAACTTATTAGTCCTGTGTTACAGAATGTATCTTAATCTTAGATTAAATCATATTATATCAATGATCTTAATACTAAAGTTATGTTACTTAAGGGTATTCACAGTAACTGGTAAATTTAACATTAAATTGAACTGTGGTCCCCAAAGTAAGCAGGCCGGAGTTACGTTTAGTTACATTTAGTCCAAGACATGCTAATTGGTAACTTTCATAACAAGTTTTATTTTTTTCGTTTTTAAAATCATGTGTGTAAATTAAATACCGTTAACAATCTGCCTATCGGGGTAAAAGTAAAATAACATTAACAAAAAAAAAACAATAAAAATAGGTAAACATTCTAAATAATTGTTCCTAATTCTAAATTGTCTGTGTGAGTATCGCAAATTAAAGTGTGTGTGGTAGTATGTATGTATGTGTGTAAGTGTGTGTGCGTTGGGGACCGGGTGTTCAGTGTTGTAAAAATGTGTTATTAAGTTAATATTTCCTCAGTTTCATTGTATGACGAGGAAAGAAGCCAGCTTTTTGTCATCCTTTTACATGAATGGGTGCTAAAAACTTTGATGTCACAGCTCTTGTATATGTTGTTGTAGATGAGTATGTAAGAGGGGCATTGTCTGGCCAAAAGACTGTTTGCGGTAGGAAGACGGACGTGAAAGATACGTTTTTAAAGTTAAAATTTGGTAGTCGGGTCTATTTTTAATGAATTTGTGTGCATGCAGTGTGGCACTGAGGCTAAATAGTTGAAGTAGCTTTGAAACCAGTCCAGCGCGTTTCCTCGTATTCCTATACTTTCTAGTTTGTCCAAAAGAAGTTCTACTGATATAGTGTCGAAGGTTTTTGCTAAGTCAAGGAAAACTGCCATAGCATGATCACCATTTTCGACACTGGAAGCTATGGAGTTAGTCAACAATATGGCTGCATCCTCGGTCGACTTGCCACTTCTAAAACCAAACTGTCTATCGGATAATAGATCAAAAAATGTACTAAATTAAATACATTACACTATCGGACATAGCCAGCAACAAGTTTACTACAGCAATGTCCGATATAAGGGCAAATCTGCCGGCAATCATCGCGTAAGTTATTTTAAGCGTGTCTCGAAGAGATTTCAGCAGATCTGTAGGGCCAATATCCGCTAGGGCCGCGGTAATTTTTAAAAGAGTTACGTGATCCTGGAATGCAAAGTTGAACTGAAGGATACTCGTGAATTTTAGTCACAAAAAGTCTGATACGCCCTCTCGCTCTTCCCTAAAGTGGGTGAAATCAATTAATGATTTTCCACCTCAAAAAATGCCATGTAATGAGTAGGGATAAAACACAAGTGATAAAACACAAGTGAGTGACAAAGTGAGTGAATGAAATAAAAATATTATTTTGTTATGATTTATTATTATTATTAAAAAAATGTATTGTGTGAAAATTATACGAAATAAAAAATATAGTCAATTGAGTGGCGATTAGCAAAGAAGAACGGAAGAAGGAATTCGTTGATCTAAAATAAGATGGGACAAGGTCAGGAAGATAAATTAGATGAATCAGGAAGAGAAGAAATATTTAATTGGCTACTAAAAGAAAGAAAATAGTTTTTTTTTGCACAACAGAAGGCACACAAATACTAACTTGGTATAAACGTAACAAAAAGGAAGCAAAAGCTGCTGCGGTCTTCCCGTCCAACTATAATTTAGGTGTCTTTAAGGCTAGAGTTAATAGGTTCTTAATAAACTTGTGCGCCTCACCATCAATGATTGCATCACTGCTTACCATCAGGTGGGTTCGCAGTCAAGCACTGGTTTATATCGATAAAAAAAATAAGAAAATAGTGTGCCTCACGACTGCGCTAAAATAGATCCACTTTAGCATTAATACTAGACACCTAATGCCTGATGCTGGTTTTCTACAGAACCTAAGAAGATCTGAACCGATCTAAATTCCGGCTTACATGTTTACTAGAATTCCTTCATTATCAGCACATTCATTTAATAGACGTGACCTTTAAAATAAAAGTAATAATAAAACATAAAAAGAGATAAACAGTTGGCTATTATAGCTTCCAGCTATTCGTACGTTGAAAGATTTACTGCAAATGACTGTTTAGTTTTATTTGAATGTCCTCATCAAATGATATATGAATAATATGGAAATGATGAACGATGTGATGATATATATTAATGCGTATAAGTCGCCATAACTGTTGTGTGAATTAATTAAAAACCTATTTATTTAAGCTTTTTTATTTTATAGGGTGGTTGAAGACAGATGTTAAACATTTTAATCATAGCTTTCTTTAATAAATACTTGATATGTTTGTTCCGCCATCCACCATCTATATATATAAAAATGAATAGCTGTTCGTTAGTCTCAAAAAGGGCTGGACCGATTTGGCTAATTTTGGTCTTGAAATATTCGAGATAGTCCAGGAAAGGTTTAAACGGCGAGAAAGTACGGAAAAATCTGCGAAAAATATAATTCCGAATGCATCGCCATCTCTAATTAAAATGTCATATTAAAATGCATTATGCTGGTTCCAGTTCAGTCCAAGTCCAGGCTTTTTTGACAGTTCAGCTAAAAGGTATTCATTGACTATTAACGGTATGAAGTTCGCCGGGTCAGCTAGTCTTATATAAAAGGCGAAACTGACTGAGAAACTACTGGCCCTAAGAATATGGAATTTTGCACAAAGCTTCCTTTTAAGACATAGGCGAACACTAAAGTGTTTATTAGAAATTTAACCTTAAAGGACTATAAAGAAGGAATTTCGGTTGTATGTAAAATCTTATACTTGAAAGTTAGCACAAATAATAACCTAAGCATAAAAAAAGACAACCTTTGTTATGTTTTATAGCAAAGGTTGTCTTTTTTATTATAAATAATTTTTTTAATTATTTATTTTCAGAACTACATACAATACGAAAATAAATTTAAAGGGTTTTAAAGACAGTATGGACATTTCTTATTTTTTAGTTTTATTTGAAACTTGGCATGAATTCTAATCAAAATGAATACTTACTATAGTTTTTAAAACTGTCGTCAAAACACGGTTTAAAGGGCGTTAGAGGTTTTATAAAAAAAAAAATAACGAATCAAGTCGCTGGCATAGTGCTAGTTTAAAATAGCATATCTTTTATTTTGGTCAGCTACTCAGTGTGAAAAATCAAATCAACATCCTGACCTATGTTAAATTGTTTTTATTCATTATTTGTTTCTAATAGTTTTAGCGCCTATTTTTGTTTGTATAATTTCAACCTATCATAAAGCGATACGTCACATGTCGCAGCATTGTAATCGGCCAATGACAGGAAACAGTGATTCCTTTTTTTTTGCTAAGTCACAGATAATTAACTTTGAGCAATACAGGCAAGTTTTAAAAAATAACCAACTTGATTTTTTTGTTCGCCTAATCCTGAACAATCACTTTGTACTAAAAACGATTTCACAAATCTACAACTATTTCTTTAAATTCATCTCCAAACCAGCTACAGCTCACAGCAAGGCAATTGTAAAATATTATAACATTACTCCGAGGGGTACTTTGGAAACGCAGGCTTCTGAATAGCCCACACATGCTGGCTGAATGGGACGAAATCGCTTCCATTTATACGGAGGAATCAAAGGGGACGGAGAATCTGGGACGTGAGATATGAAGACTCGTTTACACTGCAGTTAAATATAATGATTTTCTTGCTTAGTTCTGGTGACAAAATTTCTTTTTTTTTTAATAAAACCAAAAATTGTTTTAGAATACATAAAATCGACAGCGACCAATTAGCGGCACAATCATCATCGGTAAAGGTAGAGAACGGTAGAGACTTCAAGGCGTAGAATAAAAAATTATGATTACATTTCACAATCACTTTTATTTCAGTGTGTTCACCTGGTTCTGCAGTTCCGGCAGGTATCGGCACTAGCGAACCTCGTTAATTTCATCTTACACGCTTTAATGTCTAAGTGGGTTTAATATCATTCGGTATGGATAATACACTTCTTGTCCCACAGTTAAACTATAACCGGAGATTGGAACATAGAATGATAATAAGACACATATCACGTGGGCGAAGCCGCAGGCAGAAGTTACATATGCTATGCTAGGATATGCTATGCTAAGCTATGTTATGCTATGATATGCGGTTGTTTTTACTTAGCCATGAGCTCTCCGCGGAAGCAAAATCAAAAGTCTATTAATAATTCAGTACCATTATAAAAGTGTGCCATTCCCTTTAACTGAAGACTCCGCGCTTATTTCCTGAACATATTCCCCGATGCATCCACCGACAAGAACATTCTCAAAGGATATAGCCAATTTGAATGTCCAAGTTATAGTTTTTATTCAACTGTTCCATTTTTGAAAAATTATTTGATTTAAAAAATATAGCACAGGCGCAGGGTAGCCAGCCTATCGGTGTTTTACAGGTTGCATTTTGGAGAGTGTGCGCGGGAATTGCATGACATGATTCCGCCATCTCCTTTCTACCATCGGACAACCCGACGTACGGCGAGTATCCACCCTTACGTTGTTGAAACACCAACGGTCCGAACTAAGCGATTTGCTTCGTCGTTTATACCGTGTACATCGAGGGACTGGAACAATTTGCCTGCTGCTGTCTTCCCGTCCAACTATAATTTAGGTGCCTTCAAGGCTAGAGTGAATAGGCTCTTAATAAACTAGTGCACCTCACCATCAATGATTGCATCACTGCTTACCATCAGGTGGGATCGCAGTCAAGCACTGGTTTATAGCGAATTAAAAAAAAAAATAAAAAATTTGTATTGCTTTAAGTCGAAACGTATTTTTTAAAGTAACCAGGATAAAGCAGGATTTGGCACACTAACCGCTGGGCAAGAGTTTCCACAAAGTATGTACCTGAGTTCCCTGAAGATGGATGACACCGCCGAGGTCGACCTTGGAAGAGGTAGCAAGATGAACTATACGCCTACCATGAGAACAGGTTCGAAGTGACTCGAGAAAAGAATACCTGAAAGAAGCTAGGCGAGGCATTTACCCAGCATTGTGAAGCACAAGGCTAAATAAAACAAAAAAAAACCGTGGAGTTTTACCGGTTTTTCTCCATAGGAACCGACCAATCGCTTATCCTCTGGCTGAGGTAAAAGCCAGCCCTTGGGTCACGCGAAGTGTCAACTAGACGTTTTGACAGATCTTTATACAACTTGTGAGCACTCGGACCCCACGAACCGAGAGTTTCAACCCCAAACGGTTCGAAAATATTACTTCCAACAAGGTTATTATAGGTGCACTTGAGGAACTTGAGGTTCTCCGCAGCCGTAGCGGCAGCACCAGCACAACACGACGAGTTAGGAAGATGGGAAGGCGCAAGAGTATCGACACAAGTAGCATCCCATACTAAAGGCCTACCCATCTTCGATGGGAATACGGTCTCTTGCCATCGTCGCGCGCCAGGCCATGGGATAATGTAGCCACCTATTGGGCCCAAACAGTTTGACGAGTTTACCATCGAATCGAAAAGAAGAAGAAGAAGGCCATGGGATTCCAATACGGCTGGAACGCTGACGGAGACAAGAGCGCGTCTAATGATGTCGTTGATATTCGCGTGTCGTGCTATGCGACCCACACTTCGGCTGCATGACAGACCGTGGTGTCCGAGGCTCTTGACGACTTCGCCACAGTGGCAGCGATGAGAAGAACAACAGGGAGCGCCTAGACGTAAGGAAGCAGCGAGGCGGAAAGTATTATCATCGAGCAAGGTGCCTATGTTCGACGATGGTAGTGCGTGAAGCCAGAGACCCGACTCCCACTCTCCCACAGAACCAGATTAATATCAATTACCTAACATAGTTATCGAAACACTTGAGAGACTTAAATAATTCATTAAGCACACTAATATTATTAACGTAAAATAATGTGTGTATGTTTGATACTCGTTCACGCTCAAACGGCTGAACGAATTTGGATAAAAATTGGCACACGGAGAGACCATGTCCTGGAATAGTTTATAGATATTTTTTTATCCCAAGAGTATGTTTCTTTGGGATAATATCCTACTTTCACGCGAGCAAAGCCACTGGTAGAAGCTAGTCTATACTTTTATCCTAATAGATATTTATATTATAAAGAGGAAAGACTTGTGTTTTTTCTGTAGTAAATAAACTTGAACAATGCTAGTGCAGTAAAATGCTAGAGTAAATAGGCTCTTAATAAACTAGTGCGCCTCACCATCAATGATTGCATCACTGCTTACCATTAGGTGGGATCGCAGTCAAGCACTGGTTTATACCAATTAAAAAAAAATGCTACTTTGTCACTGAGTAACAGTAAGCATATATTTTTTTGCTTTCACGCGGGCTAAGCCGCTGGCAGAAGCTAGTTTAGTTTTAAACAAGTTCGATGACCTAACCCAGTTAAAATAACAACAAATCTAGTCTAGAAAATCTGCTGAAAATGAGACCCGAATGTGGGCGTTGCGTAATTTTAAAGTACCAGAATTTCCACTCATAACGGTACTAATAGCCGAACAATGCTTAAAGGGTCCTTAGCGTAAAAAGCGCTTAAAATTCCACGTCCGTTCCGATGAAAAATACCTTTAGAGACCTAACTTTTTTTAATTCTCAAGCGAAAGTAGCTTCGGGAGCGGTGAACTGAACTAAACGACCATTTGTTGGGTACCCAAGTGGCAAGTGATCTGGTTTTTAACCAAGTTTCTGAAATTAGTTGGCAGAGTTGACTTAGTAGAAACAGAATTTCATGTTTTGAAGCTCAGATGAGATAACATCTTAGAACTTTAAAAGAAGGTTTGATCTTCCAGTTACTTAAGTACGTACAGTGGTAGCTATCGAACGTATACGTGGTAGCTGTGAACCGTTAGCTGTTTTGCGCGGTTTTTCTCCCACTCCTACTTATTTTTTTTTATGTGGGAATATCACCATAAGACAAATCTCGCTCTTGGTCAGACTTTTACTGACTAAAAACCCACTCCTGTTCCTTCGTTGCCTCCGTCCCAGGGCCCCAGGTTTCGCTTTCACACTACCCGTGGCCCCAGTAGGCTTCTACCCTGCGGGGCTCCTACAATTCGCTGACAACTCCCTGAGGCGCTCGTAGAACAATACGCGCCGTCGACGACTTGGGCTCGGTCCGGACGGTTCCCGGACGGTCGGACGGCGAGCTACCCATTGCTTGCCGTCCGCAAGCTCGCGCCTACGGTGGCCGGAAATCGGGAATCCTGGTGGCGGATATTTTTGCATTCTCATGAAGGTCATCCGTCCTAGAGGGTGAATAAATGTTGCACATGACACTCAGTTTTTGCAGCAAGAAAGCTCGTGGAAACGAGTGTGATGAGAAAATTTCCTCTCCTCCTACTAACCCAGTTATTAATTAAAATAATTTTATGTAATAATCATCATCATCATTTCAGCCGAAAGACATCCAATGCTGGACATAGGCTCCCCCAAGTGTCGCCACAATGAACGGTTCTCTGCGTATCGCTTCCATCGGACTCTTACAACCATTACCAAGTCATCGCTCCACCTTGTAGAAGGCCTTCCGACTATGTAATAATGTTAATACCTAATTAGAATATTTCTTATTTTAAAGAACAGTGCGTTTTGTACTGGTCTAAAATTTCTAATTTTGTTTACCGTCTGACCAAGTAGCGCGCTCTTTTCCCAAAAAAAAAAATAGCATTACCATTTAACGTAATAATACTGCCAGTCTTCTGAGCACGTTTTCATCGTGCCCAAATGACAGCTATGTAGAGAAGTACTTTGATGCCTAAATGTTTTGGTTTTTGTGCGTATATAAGTATATAATATAATATGGAAAACAAACATGGAGCAAGGATTTTTTTTTTAAATAAAAGTATACATTAAAATATATGTCGGCGAAGGCAATAAGTACTGAAACTTGAGAACAACAGACTCGTTCTCAAATTCCAATGATTGTTAAATTAGTAGATAAGTAGTGGTAAAATCACACTACTTTGATAGAGTCTGGGCTGAGTTCGTGTAAACTGAGCAGATTAATTCATTAAACCCCAAGCGAACGCCAGCGTTCGCTCGTTCATTGTCTTTCTATTGTGTCAAAAGGTTAAAGTGGCAATGACATGGACGTGATCTGTTTTTTCACTGTCGGCAGCCACGTGGACAAAACTGTCTCACGGCTCGTACTAAATTGAATACCTAAAGCTAACATCATATCGGCTTCCTGAACCGACATATAATATAAAGATTAAGATCTTACAAGACTTAAAAGAATTATATACATTAAAATAAAATATATTTCTTGTTATATTTGTTTATTATTAAAATTTTATGCACTAATAAAAACACTATACAAAGGCGGACTTAGTGCCTTAGGCATACCAGTCAACCTTAGGGTGTTGCAGAATCAACAAGATTTGATATTTCAAATTAAAATTCTCTAATGTTTTTAATTTACAAAAATTGATTGCCATTCACTAGCAAAGTTTTTACCGCGACGAAGTTAGCACAAACTCCTAGGTTAATTTGAACTATCAAGGTGAATGTGAAATGGAACTATTAATAGATACGTTGCCGACCTTAAAAGCAAACTTTCGAAGTCTCACGTGGTTCCAAGTTTCACAGCACTAACCACCACAAGTTCGTACCGAAACAACGAAATACTGCTTGGTAGCAGAAACATGTATGGTGGTAAAACTTTTGTGGAAACTACTCTATAAGAACGTGGCACGGTGGTGCGGTGCGGTGTTTAATATTTTCACGCAAACTCTTGTGTGGTGGCTTATATTAAATAAATTGTGGCAGTTCGCGCGCACGTAGGACATGCCGCCGCATCGCGTTGTATTCACGTAAACTGCATCGTATCGCTTCACGATTACTTTAGTATTGAATCACTACTTTCTTCCTCGCTTCTTTCTTCTCTTATTCTTAAAACCTTGCCTCACACACTTCGAATTACTTAGCCTTATGTTTCGTGGGTGCGTTCAAAACATATATAAACTCACACACACAAGACATACAGACACGGAACCACCACCCATCCAGATCTGTAGGCCAATATTTTTCACGGTCGGGCACTGCATTATACTTTATATCAGTTTGAAATTTTTACAAATAATCAAAAACAGATACACATAAAGTTGCAGATGTATCATTCCAAAAAAAAAACTGGGTAAGTACGAGTCGGACTCGCGCACTGAGAGTTCCGTACAAACATACCTACATAATATGTGAATAGTAGTTCAATTCCCGAATGGAGTCTCGATAATTTTTCGAATCGCAATTTTTTTGTGTGACTTAACAACAAATTTTCTGTTTTCAGATTTATTCCTAAATCTATACTATATGACCTTGCTTTATGCCAAATTTCAGGATTCTGGGACAACGGAAAGTACAGTACGAATTTTGATGCCTTTGAGAGAGCCAAATGCACGTAAACAGCCGTATCTTTTTTTTCTTTGTGCTTGAAGTTTGATTTTTTCACAGCTTCAAGCGTCCGCAAATCTAAGTAAATGTTTAATTTCAACTCGATACATCCACGCGAACCCGAGATAAAGGGTGTTGATAGACAGACAGACGGACGGATCACAAAGTGATCCTATAAGGGTACCGTTTTTTCCTTTTATAGTGAGGTACGGAACCCTAAAAACAATACCCATATTGCCTGTATATTTTCCACCTTTTTTGAGATAAATCATCCAATAACATCTCCCGCTCTGGGTGCAGCAAGACGGCGTTTCAGACACGGTAACTGGTTCTGGGTTGAGTCGCGGGAATGCGGCGCATGCGAGACGCACAGGATCGGTAGTTGTGAAGACGCTTGGGGGAGGCCTATGTCCAACAGTGGACATCTTTCGGCTGAAATGATGAACTGGTTCGAACAATCTCGCAGCCCTAGCAGAAGTATTGTTATAGCTGCAAACCCAAAGCAGCATTGTACAGACAGCTGCAGAGCAGAGCGGAGCTGTGTCGATATTAACCAATAGAATTGCTTAGAGAAGTAGTAAACTGGCCGCGTGACATTGCAGCCGTGGACTTGCGTGTATTTGGCCTGACTCCATTACCTTGCTCCGCATCAAAAGGGGGTAATCAGTAAGTTGATGATGCTGTCCGTACATCAATAATAATTGCACACTATCCATCCCAACGGAGTAACAGATAATCAGACACATTGATCACACGCTACAAGCGCAGTATACAGTTAATATGTAATTACCTTGTTGATTACCCAACATCCTATGTGATATCGGATTGTGATTGAATATTAAACTGCACACAGCTAGGTTATTAGCAGCTACAAGGTTGATTCTGCTGTGGTTACCGCTTGTGGTGACGATTGACATATTGATGTGGATTTGTGTTTTATAACACACAACTACATTTTGCGTTATTATGAATAAAGGGCACTTGAGACTGTCTTAAGTGTGCACAGCCCCTCATTCATAGACAGAACTGTCTACGACGTCGCAGACTTGTCTATGACGTCTGCGACAAGACTGTTTTGTCTACGTCACGATCAAGACTAAACAGTCTAGCGGCATACGGCCTGTGTTGCCAACTTAGTGGATTTTCCACTAAAACTGGTGGTTTTAACCCCTCATTTAATTGCGAAATATTTTTAGTGACTAGTGGATTTTTCTAGTGCTTTAGTAAAATTCAATTTCTTACTAAAAATGCGACCATTGGGGTGTAAATCAGCACCATAGAATCCATGATTATCAATCTGATACCGACTATGATGGTGCAAACAAAAATGATTCGTCTAAAGACGAATTAATACATAGCTGTTATTGAATAATTTGTATGTTGAATTGCCTACTAATGTTATTTTACCCACAAATGGTATTTTGATCAACTGATTGTTAATTTTTATCACGTATTATTAAAGGAAACTAATAACATAAATGCTTACTTATTTTATTTCGTACAACACACATTTTTTAAGTGGGAAATTATGCGATTTTGTGTGTGGGTTAATTTTTTGTTAGTGTTTTTTTTGGTGGTTTTAAAAGTTGATTCTAGTAGTAAGTTGGTGTAACTGTTGGCAACATTGGACGTCTCAAAACAGTCTTGTCGCAGACAAGTCTGCGACGTCGTAGACAATTCTGTCTAAGACAGTCTTGTCTCAAGTGAGCGCAGGCCCTAAGAAAAAACTCTAAAAGCAGTTCTCTTCTTGTCATTATACCATATTATAATCTAGCCTGTACTGATTAATGCTAGGCAATGTTTTCTCTCTGTTCTCTTGGGTCTTACCAGGATTCCAGCGCTACGTTATTTATTGTTCTAGCTTATGTTTTGGCCGAATACAGATTTTTGATCAACTGTTTTTTTTTTGTTTCATTATTATTATTACTATTTATTTTTAGTTTTAATATGTTGTATAAGTGAAGTACAAATATATCTTTTTTCTTTCTTTAATTCTTTTGATTGTCCCCGGCTCTAGGCCATTTCTAGTCAATTACTAAGAAAAACAACTAAACTCTGCCAGCATCTCTAGCCTAGTATCACTTAAGCTGAGTAGCGTTCTTGCCATGGATATCTCAAAAGGTGACTCGTACGGTAACGTAAAGTAAGGCAACAATCAAAATAAACCTACTTATTTGCAATCTGCTGAATCGAGTCCAATTCAACAGCATGTCTCATGACATTCTGCTCCAAATATTAAGTGTTGATAATGCAATTGCACCTAATACATTGTCGTAGGCACGGACTTGCGGACGACGAACAGTGGGTAGCAGTCCGATCGTCCGGTAACCGTCCGGACAGAACCCAAGTCGTCGACGGTGCGTAGTGTTCCACGCGCGCCTCAAGAAGATGTCAGCAACCGTAGGGGCCAAGCAGGGTTGAAGCCTACTGGGGCCATGGGTGATGCGAAAGAGATCCCCGGGGCCCTGGAAAAATGGCAAAAAAAGGAACGGGCAAACAGGAAAAGAACAGTGGGTTTTTAGTCAATAAAAGTCTGACACTATCTCTCGCTCCGCGCAAGAGCGGGGGATGTCATTAGATGATTTTCCCACCAGAAAAAAAAACCTGATACATTGTACATCTTCCAAGTTATTTTGTTACTTTATTTCAGACTACGACTTCGTTTATAAACGCCTTAATAGCAATACCTTTTCCAATTCTCTTCACGAAACACACTTAAATATCTCTTAACAATCCTGAGACTTAATAGCGCTGGTCTGTCGACGAAAAGGCAGCGGAATTGCAAAATTTTAAACTGTTTTTAAACGAGTCATTCGAGGTGTAGTGAAAGTAACTAGATGCGCTTGCTAGGTCGAGGGAATAGCTTCCATTTCCTTGTAAATTCTTCAAGTTAACGCTTTATTCAATTACACTGTGTTCCAGTTTACATTTCGCTTCCTTGTTGGTTCTTTTTCGGGAATCAAAGTACGCAGTCGTTCAGTTCGTGGTGTACTTTAACTTATCATGTTTATCAACATCATCAAAATCTTTGGAGATTTATTTTCAGTTTAAGGAAGATGCTATAACGATAACAAGCATCGAACTTTACAAAATCTTGATAAAAAGTATAACAATTTAAGTAAAGAAACTGAAATATACTTTACGTTAAGTTACATAATAATTTGTACACATCCTAAGACAGCAAAAAAAACTCATGTTTTTCTGTCTCATGACGTCAAAGAAGCGATAGATAAACGAACGTTTCTCACCCTTAAACTGTAAAGTTTGGTATGGTCGACCATGGCGGCGTTGATCTGGTAGCTCAGGCATCAGGTAGGTGAGTGTCAATCCTCGCTAGATATTGCTGTCAGCGATAAGACCGCCATTAATTTAAGTTTATGTAAAAGTGGTGTTACTTTTTTGTTGCACAATAAAGTTTATTCTATTCTATCTGTCCGGGTGCATTCGTGCGACGTGGTCAACCTACTCCAACTTCAGCCTGGCTGTTTTTTCCCCGACATCTGCTACTTGAGTGGAGCGCAGTGTGGTGTTTTTAACGCGATATCTGCGCTCCATTGCCCTTTGACAAATATTGATTTTGGACTTTTGTTGTTCAGTAAGTGACCAACTTTGTGCACCATAGGTTGAATATTTGTAGCATAGAATCTAAAATATTAAATTAACTAGTTGTGGACCATTGAACTTCTACTGGCCGTATGAAACCATCGCTCTATATCCTTATTTCAAAATCCTACCTCTTTATTTTTCATGAAGATAATCTGGAAAGCGCTAAAAGTACAAATGTTTTATGAGCCAATAAAGAAGTGTCACTCACTCGATCCAGTGATTCGAGTAACGCGTCAAATTCTTATTTTATACCCGTGTTCTATTACAAGAAAACATCCGTACCTATCAATTCTAATATTAATAAGAGGTTTTTGTAAGTTTGTATTTAGGGAGTATTTTGAGAATCTACTGAAGTGGTTCTGAAAATTCTTTCACTATTATGTAGCTGTAAGAGTACAGTATAAAGAGATGTCCATAATTTTATGGACAAAAATCAACACGAACGGTGTACTAATTAGTTAACTATCTACACTTACATATATAGAGGTAAAGTTTGATTTTTTGTTTGTAGGAAGTAATCTCTGGAAGTACTGGTCCGATTGCAAATTTTTTTTCACCGATAGAAAGCTGCTTTGTGGCTGGTGTGTGGCTATCTTTTATGTACGCTAGGGAAGCTGCGGGAAAAAGCTAGTTTATAATAAGCATTTAAGGCCCCATAGGAGCAACTCACAATTCCATAGAGCATAGGAGCTAGGAAACAACGAAAATAATGAATACAAAAATCGTCGTCATGATCCTTTTAGGATGTCGTTGTTGTTTTTTGTTGTAGGTATTGTTATTTTATTTCTTTGCTTAAAACGTGGTATATTAAAGATGAGATCATGCTCATACATATTTTGCGTAAGACTAAAGCATGCAAAATGATTAGTACAACTTATGTTCAAAGTATTCCTTAATTCTTTGAAAAATATTATCAATAAGTCATTTAAATAAGTGAATTTTAAAAAGCCTGCTATTAAATAATTTAAAGGAGATGTTTCATTTTTGTATGGGGCTCTGGTCATAACATTTACATTTTAGCGAAGCTTGGAAACTTGCCCCTGAACAGAATAAAGTAATTTTTTTTTCATAATATCAAATGGTTTTTATGTACAAAATAAAATTTAAAAATGTTTGACGTTTGTCTTAAGTGTTATGACAGCCATGATAGGTCGTAGAGATGACGTTTACTTAACCTATAGAATTGTTTTGTTTTTGTTTATCAGAACTAAACTCATAAATAGTCTAAGATCAGATCTGTGATCTTTATAATAGAATATTAGACAAAAGTGGCTCACCATAGCACGGTCAAATCTTTGAATAATTTCTTAAATAAAAAGGGACAAAAGTCACTTTGAGCGTTCGGGCGGTTATTTTGAATTCGTTCAGGAACACACTTCAAAAATCGAATAATTGAAAAACTATTATTTTTTATACACAACAAATCAGGCTCAAATTCATCAGAGAATATTTTTCCCCAATTTGTGGTATTTTTTCCTCTTTATCGATAAATGTGCATCTGATGGCTGAAAATGAAACATCTCCTTTACTTGATGATGATGATTTATATTATACATATACTTATAGTCATAGTTAAGGAGCTTTTATTGTATTTTGCGGGTTATTATGTTCTGTCCTCTGTTACTTTAGTATGGAAGTATAAAAAAGTAAAGATTAGAGTGAATGTCATTACTTCTAAATGGATTCTCACAAAGCATGAGGCGTCAGGCAGCGTACTCAAAAAGTAATTCTGATTAAGGTGTCAAGCGGCGTAGTCAGCACTTGCAACGTAATTTTGAATGAGGTGTCAAGCGCCGTAGTCAGCGCTCACAAAGTAATTTTGATTAAGGTGTCAAGCGGCGTACTCAGCACTCGCAAAGTAATTTTGAATGAGGTGTCAAGCGGCGTAGTTAGCACTCGCAACGTAATTTTGAATGAGGTGTCCAGCGACGTAGTCAGCACTCGCAACGTAATTTTGATTAAGGTGTCAAGCGGCGTAGTCAGCACTCGCAACGTAATTTTGAATGAGGTGTCAAGCGACGTAGTCAGCACTCGCAACGTAATTTTGATTAAGGTGTCAAGCGGCGTAGTTAGCACTCGCAACGTAATTCTGAATGAGGTGTCAAGCGACGTAGTCAGCACTCGCAACGTAATTTTGAATGAGGTGTCAAGCGACGCAGTCAGCGCTCACAAAGTAATTTTGATTAAGGTATCAAGCGGCATACTCAGCACTCACAAAGAAATTTTGAATGACTTGTCAAGCGACGTAGTCAGCACTCACAAAGTCATTTTGATTAAAGCGTCAAGCGGCGTACTCTGCACTCACACTATTTCAATACACTTATGAAGTAATGAATAAACGGGGGTCGACGCGCGCCCAACCTGATATGATACATGTAATAAAATTGAGGCGGAGGAGAACACGCGCATTTTAGTGCGGAAATCAGTCTATTGCGTGCCTAAAAGCGGTGGGATAAGGGCGGGTTTTCGAGTAAGCGTATTGAAAAAGTAATTTTGAACGAGGTATCAAGCGACGTAGTCAGCACTCACAAAGTAATTATGAATGAGGTGTCAAGCGAGGTAGTCAGCACTCACAAACTAATTTTGAATGAGGTATCAAGCGACGCAGTCAGCACTCATAAAGTAATTTTGAATGTCAAGCGGCATACTTATCATGTACTCATCATATATCAGCCGAAAAACTTCCAGCTCCAGCAGTTACCTCTGTTTCTAGCAGGCAGATCCTATTTGAAAACCTAACGCTGTATCAAAACCTTTCGACCCCTTCGATTTACTATAAACCGTTTAAATTTTCTACAGACTATAAATCGAAAATTCTGTATAGCCATCATTTTTGTTAAACATTGGTTATATCGCAATACCTAAGTATATTACTCATTTTGCAGTACTTTTTAGTATTCAGTTCAGAAAAATGTTACAAATTATGATAATAACAAAACATCGTTTGCGCTAATGTTGTTAAAAATAAACATAACGAGAACTTTCTGCTTCAAAAATGAAGCCATCATACAGGTAATAAAAAGATATGCCGAAAACATTTCACAAACAACATACTGTGCAACAAACGAGACGTTATATCATTGTTGTAAAACATCAAAATGTTTCACGATTCTACTTTATTGCAGTTTTCTTACAAAGAAATAAAGCACTCAAGGCGGGAGCACTTCTGTACGCGAATGTATTTCTACAAGCGTTTTATGACGTACACTCGCTTTGGGAAGCGTAATCGTAATCGTCGTGATTGTACCGCGTGTGTTGATGTTTATGACTTGAATTGTATTAACTTGTATGGGTAAGCACTTAGTATTATGTTGGTTGATGATCTACTTATTTTTTTAAAGCTCTATTTGATGTATAATAGCGGCTATGCAGGTTCATCGCCAAGGTTAAGCAATGCTTACCAAGGTCGGCCTGTGGATGGGCGGCCATCATAACATACCGTGCCTTTGAAAACACATAAAACCATTGATACAGCCATTTATGTAGCAAAAAACGTATTGTTCGACACTCTCAAGGGAATCAAAATTCATAATACTTCCCGTTGACCTAGAATCCTGAAATTTGGCATAAAGCGAAGTTTTATAGCAAAGATATAGGAATAAATCTGAAAACAGTAAATTTGTTGTAACATCATCATGTAATCCGGAAAAATCTTCGAGACTCCATTCGGGAATTGAACTATTAACATAGGAACGTTCTCTCAGTGCGAGAGTCCGAATCGCACTTGCCCAGTTTTTTTCTTTTATTCTGTCCTGTCACCCGTCACGGTATTATTAACTCCCTTATCTTTCATATCACTCCTCACATTATCTATCCATCTTTTCTTTGGCTTTCCATATATCCACATGTATATGGAGCGAGTAGGTATTATTAAATAAATATCTGATATCGTGTTTTTAGAATAACTAACGTAGGCACACGATAATAAAAGAAAGCAGCGCTTAAAAGAAAAATAATATAATATACAAAATTTTATTATTTCAATTAAAATCGGGCCAGATAAAAGTTATAAAATACACACAAACCACATACGAATAATCAAAAAAAGTTGTTATTACAAAATACGCTTCAGTAAATCACGCACTATGTTTACTCAAAGCTCCATTCTTGTGGTCTCCGCCATTTCGTTCTTCCATCAAAACATTTTTAAAGCACATCGCTTTAAATTGTTGCGTATTAGAATCTATACTTAAACACAAATACTTATCCATACTAATATTATAAATGTAAAAGTAACTCTGTCTGTCTGTTACGTTTTACGGTTAAGCTGGTGAACCGATTTTTATGACATTTGTTAAGGGGTAATCTTGAACCCCAAGGAAGAACGCAGGCTACTTTTTATCGACTTCGACTTCACGTCCGCAATTACCGACATTCACGTGGACAAAGTCGCGGGCAAAACCTATTCTTATTATAAAGCTAAAAATTTTGTTTGTTTGGACGCAATAATCTTAGAAACTACTGGTTTGAACTGAAAAACTTCGATGACGTTACGACCACAAGGATAGGAACAGTAACCAAAGACGAGGTAGAAACCGCGGGAGACAGCTGGTTCAATATAAAATTGTGTGAATTTGGAAAAATACACGTTTTTTGTTTGCTTTGTTTGTGTTATTTTATTGTACAGTCAGGGTTAAAAAGTGCAAGTGCAATTGCACTTTTTGTGTCAAAGAAGAGGTTCGATAGTTCATGACTAATTTAATTTGTAGCATAGAATCTAAAGTATTCAATAAACTAGTTGTGGACCACTGAACGTCTCCTACAAAGAATTTTTTGACTCTTTAGCATTGGTAGCGTGTAACTGCATTTTTGACCCCTGACTGTGCCTTAAAGACTGAGTGGATTGGACTGCGGAATTATTCGGAAGAGTCACCGCGGCCCTGGCATACCAAGACTACAGAAATACAGGTTGGTTTTAGTCAGTAAAAGTCTGACACTATTGTTCAATCCAAAGCGGGAAAAGTTATTTTTAATCCTAATAGATTTGTACACATAAAATTTGCCAGTAAACCACGACTTGGATTCAGACAGGAAATATTTTTATCCCAGAATAGTAAATTACTTTTAACGTAAGCGAAGCCGTTGGTATAAGCTAGTTCAATATAAAATTCGAATATTCCATTTAAATTCTATTCACAGGCTATGAAAGAAGATTCATGTGAAACTGAAATATTCAGTATTGGTTAAAATAAAATAAATTGCGAGACTGCCAGCTGTCAAAAGATACAATTGTGTTTGTACTTCCGCAGTTTTCAGTTATGCGCGACTATTGCCAAATAATGGATGTCGAATATAGTTTTTTTGCTGTCAAATAAAATTCTCCGTTTTTATATCTAGATAAGTATGTCTACATGACTTCTGATATATTTTCATTCTGCGTATAGAACGGGAGAAGGTATTTTAAGGTATTTGTAATGAATTTTTTAAATAAAGGGGTTCAGGTTTATTTTATTTTTTTAATTGATAACCACTATCTCACCTCATGGAAAGTGACGATGTAAACGACGATGGAGCACATGTAGGGATAGGTGTAATAGAGTCCACGAATTGATGTATAATACTAGTCTTTATTAGCGATCCGTTCGGTATATAGACATTTGCTACTCACACATAAAAACATAGACATAGTTCTATATCACCCACTGGGCACGCCGTAATTATGGCGGTAAGTCCCCTCTTTGAGGAGTGGCTGGAAAGGCAACTCGGCGTCATTACCTTCCGCATGACGCAGGTCCTCACCGGACACGGTATGTTTGGGAAGTTCCTGCACCGGATTCGTGCGGAAGCGACGCCTGGGTGTCGGCACTGTGTGGACCGTCCGGAGGACACGGTGGAGCATACGGTGGAGGTGTGCCCCGCTTGGGCAGAGCAACGCCGTGTCCTCGTGGGGGCGATTGGTGGCGGCGATCTCTTGCGCCGGGCCTTGGTCCGGAGCGAGGAGGAGTGGCAGGCGGCCGCCTCCTTCTGCGAAGCAGTAATGCTTGCAAAGGAGGCGGCCGATCGCGTGAGGCAGCGGTCCTCACGCCCCAACCTCCGCCGGGATTCCGATACCGATTTCCGGCCACCGTAGGCGCGGGCTTGCGGACGGCGAGCAATGGGTGGCTCGCCGTCCGACCGTCCGGTAACCGTCCGGACCAAGCCCAAGTCGTCAACGGCGTGTGCTGTTCCACGCGCGCCTCAAGGAGATGTCAGCAACTGTAGGGGCCAAGGGTCTGATTCTGAAAGGAAGACTCGGCCCTGGTACGAAAGGCAACGAAGGAACAGGAGTGAGTTTTTAGTCAGTAAAAGTCTAACACTATCTCCCGCCCCGCCCAAGAGCGGGGGATGTCATAAGATGATATTCCCACCGAAAAAAAAAAATATCACCCACACTACACACGTTTGCCTAGAAGTAAACTATACACATTTGGAGAATCTTATTTTTTTTAGTAATAAGTGAATCTAGGCACACGCACATGTTGCGCCGACCCCAAATAACACGGGACAAGGGCAGGAAGATGATGATGATGAAGTGAATCTACGCAGACCTGACGGATATACCGATATCTAATAAAAATAGAGCAAAACATATTATCTTAATTAAGTTTTCGTTTAAATTAAATTAATTTCTCTTCTTTTAGTATACATTTAATATCATTATAATATAATAGTTATATTTCGAGTATAGAGTCTCCAATCTTGAAAAGAGTGGGTGCTACATGACTGTTTATCATAACTTTAGTTTTTTCTGCATTCATTTTAAGACCTACTCTTTCGGAAGCTCTACTGAGGTCATTGAGCATTGTGTTGAGCTCTTCCGTAGTCTCAGCCATGACTACTATGTCGTCGGCAAACTGAAGGTAAGTGATGTACTCGCCATTAACATTAATTCCTAGTCCACTCTAGTCCAGGACCTTGAAGACATCCTCTATTGCGGCCGTGAACAGTTTACAGTTTACGTTTACAGGAGGATAAGTTTCGAGGTCTGGTCCTGAATTCGGACTGACATAGTGGCGTTTTCGTACAAATACTTCAGTACCTCGACAACAATAAGTAACAAAAATTACAAGAAACTTAATATTTTTTGTTTATGACACGAAACCCTTGCTGTGCGATTCACACTTGGCCTTTATAATTGCTATGAAATAAATTAAAGCAATTTCCCAAGACGATACCTGTCTAGGTATCCAGTCTGTTTACCGGTAGGTGTCTATACGAGCTAATTTTCAGTTTCAAACTTCAAGAGTGAAAGTTTAGACTCCATCGCACCTCCGGAACTGCCTCGACTGAGCTTCTCACATCTATTCAGCACTTTAGTATCAACTAGTTAGAGCTTTGTGCTTTAATAGAGTCCATTTACGAAGATAGCTGATAGTGGTTGCAGTTCTGGATACTAATGTTTGTATTTTGTTTTGTTTTCTCTTCATCTCGAGCGATGAATGAGAGGAAAATGCTCTTAAATAGAGCTATTAGCAATAGCATAGCATAATCAGTTTTATCTACAATGTATTCACTGCCGTATATGCCATTGGTTCACAATTGACGGAGAAATCAGTGAACATACATAAAAAAAATACATTCAGCCGAACATTGAACCTCCTTCTTTTTGAAGTCAGTTAAAAAAAGGTGTAATTCAATTTGATCTAATAAGATGCTAAAAACGCGACCGGGATTTCAAGATACAAGATTATTTATTTTGTTAAAATATTTAGTATTTTAATGCTACTTGATAAAACATATCCTTCAACATATATGGCCATATCGTAGAAATTGATCACTTCATGATTTTTAAACGTTAAAGTTTGATGATATTTCAACCTTTGTTTGGTCAACTTTCTTTAGACCTTTTATTATCATTGAAATTCTACATTAATGTAGAATTTCAATGATAATAAAATGGCCAAACGAGGATTGATGTATCATCAAATGCTAACGTTTAAACGATCAGCATCCCTAGCCAAGTTGATAATCTGCAATCGTTAACGCTAGTCGAAATGTATGGGAATGATCATGTTCATCTCAACGTTAAGTCTCGTGGTCAGAACAAACGAATAGAAAATTCGTAGCCAAGTTCACGTCGTTCAAAATGTTAGAATGAATTGTTATCGTTTCTACAATGTTCAACGCCGTTCCTTTGTTATTGTAGAACGACATTGTAGAACGAGCGGCCGACTCAGGCGCGTCAACATGGCTACCAACTTATCGTTTTCTACAATTGCAGACACCGAGGCGTTACGGATAGGAGAACGGAATTTGACACAAAACGGTTGTAACTTGGCAAGGGGGGCTGACCAGTTTTAGTTGGCCATATTATGAAGCGATCAATTATAAGATCTGACCACAATATAAACAACTAGCTGATCTGGCAAACGCTGTTCTGCCACATGAATTATCAAAGAAGAAAATGGGGAATGGGGTCAGGAGGGTAAAATAGCCTACCTTTTCTCAGACCTACCAAATAATTATACACAACAAAATTTAAATTTAAAAAATTGTTCAAGCCGTTTTGGAAGGGTTAGATAACAAACACTGTGACGACGACAGAGATTTTTATAAATTAGGTTTGCTGCATATGAAAGTCTTCAAATCAACATTCTGCATAGCTTCAACATCTTAATTACCTTTCATTCACAAACAGGAGCTAATCACGTAAAATTACAGCTACCGTCACACCGCATGTTGAGTTGTACCCTCTGACGTAGTGTTGTACCGACTGACATGGCAATTGCGTAATTAAGTTCAAACATTGAAGCCTCGTTTGCATCTGTTCCCGACGGAGTTAATCGTGTAAGCTGAATTATGCCCGTGTTGCTGTTGTGTGCCCTAATTTAGGAGTTGTAGCGGTTGAGAGCCGTGTAAACACGTAAAAGTCTAGTGAAAACCAAGTACCTGTACAGGTATCGGCACGGATCTTGAGCGCTCGGCGAAAGAGTGGGGATCGCTTTGCGTACGCGTTACTAGGTACTATCCCCACTCTTTCGCCGTACCTGTGATTGACAATTGATATTTAACATGGCTGTTTTGGTTGTTTCAAGCGTCAGTGGTATGATGTATTTGACACCTGTCAATCGAGATTGGACGGTTAACCGGAGCAGTTCGTGGTGCAAATAAAGCTGTGCCGTGGCGTCGGCAAACCGTAAAATACTCCAATAAGTAGTACAATACAGCCATAACGGCTTCAGTGGGTCGGAGCGGTGCTGTTTAACGTAGTGGTTTGTCTGCTAGCTGCTTTCTTCCCCTATTAGAAAAACGCTGATGATTACGAAAATCAAACTGTTTAATTTTATGTACCTATATACCGTATTTCTGAAAAATAAACTACTTTGACGTAATAAAAAAAATAGCGCAACTTATAAAATCACCCCGCTACCACCTGCATCTTGGTCTGGACGTTGTAACGCATGAGTCGACGCGAAATGTTTACAATCAGGCAAGTTAGGGCTTCGGACAACGACTTGGCGAACTAAAATATTGTCACACATGTATGAAATTATCCGTATTTTCAAAGGGCTTGCGACTAAGGGTCGATCTTTGCTGTGGGATTCTTCGAAAGAGTTAACGTGGCCCCGTAAAGTGAAGGCATCTCAAAGAACATATATTAGTTTTAGTCAGTAAAAGTTTGACACTCTCACTCGCTCTACCCAGAGCGCAAGGAATGCTTTGATGAATTTTCATTGTAAGAAAACGGGTCGATCTTCGGCTAGGCTTGCCAAGGTCTTTCTGTAAATGAGTGATCATTCATTACCTATTAAGACTTCTCCGTCCCACGGAAAGTACGTTAGGATACGGTGGAGGTGTACCATGCTTGGTCGGAGCACCGCCGTGTCTTCGTGGAGACGATCAGTGGCAACCTGGCCCTGGTTCTCTGGAAATGGGAAGAAGCCACCTCCATCACACGCTCCGGGCATCGAAACTTGATGAGCGATCTCCGGCCATCGCAGGTGCGACGACGACGAGCAATGAGTAGCTCGCAGTCCGGCTGTCCGGTAAGGACCGAACTCGATTCACCAAGGAGCCGTTTTGGAGAAGTGCAACCACAAACACCATGACACGAGGGTTTTATACGAGTATTTAGATGGATGTGAAAGAAACAGACTTAACGGTGCAGATGTTGGTTAATAAATCACACGTTTCAACAACAAAATGGATTTGGACGCAGATGAAGCTGCTGGCAAGTATGTTTATATTTTACTTATATATTTCAACGTAATAAATGGAGGAAAATGTGTGAATTAATTGGGATAGAGAAGTGGGATGATGTGGGCTTTATATTATTGGTCGATGTTAACAAGCTGGTGATTTATCGGTACAAGGTATCATTAATTTATTGTAATTTATTATCATACGAAATTAAAAAAAAATCAAAAGGTTTCTTCTTTTAATGATAATTAATAATTTCTCCGAACAAATGCTGTATTATTACAATAATAATAATTTATTGAACGAACACAGTTTACAAATTATAGCATCAACTTGAAAGAAAACAAAACTAACAATGACCTTAAAAATTAACAACAGGTTCCAAACTTGGCGAAGCCTGTATCTTGGTGACCCAAACATTACACATAGCTCACTATTGGACGTGACCTGCTAATCCTACATGGCACGTCAAAATACAGAGATATCCGAAAAAATGAAGAAGAATCAAAACATTATACTTAGCTCATTAAACTTTACATTGCACAAAGAAGTATTATATATTTTTAAATTTTGTAGACGTTTTTTGAGAAAAACGTTTATTTCCTGAAACGTTTACTTACGCCACGGAAGAAAACGAAAAATTAAACCGTTTTATTGATAGGCAGCTACGACAATACTTCTATAACAATATATCAAGGCAGATTAAATAATTATAAAAAGGAAAAATAAAAAAACAACCATGTAGTACCCACTCCTATCAATATCGGATATCGGACTCTATACTCGAAGTTGTGAACGATTACATCTACCTCGGACAGACGGTCCAGTTTGGTAGATCTAATTTCCAGAAAGAGTTCAACCGTCGAATCCGACTCGGCTGGGCAGCGTTCGGAAAGCTGCGCGGTATCTACTCGTCCAACATACCACAGTGTCTCAAAACGAAAGTCAGTGTGTTGCCAGTGATGACATATGGCTCCGAAACGTGGTCGCTCACAATGGGCCTCATCAGAAGGATTACAGTCACCCAAAGGTCAATGGAAATTAGGCTATGCTCGGAGTTTCCTTGCGAGATGGAATCAGAAATGAAGATATCCGCAGAAGAACCAAGGTTGCCAACATAGCACCAAGAATCGCCAAACTTAAGTGGCAATGGGCAGAGCACATTACTCGCAGAACAGAAAGCCATTGGAGCCGAAAGGTTCTGGAGTGGAGACCGCATACCAGAAGACGCAGCGTTGGAAGGCTACCTGTAAGGTGGTTCGATGACCTGGTAAAGGTTGCGCGAATCCAATGGATGCGAGACGCACAGGACCGGTTATTGCGGTGACACTTGGGGAAGGCCTATGTCCAACAGTGGATCTTTATGGGCTGAAATGATGATGATGATGATGAATTTAAATGACTCATTGAAAATTATGAACATCCACAAAACATACTGAAACCTAAAATTCAATTGGAATTGACAATCAAAATTTTACTTTATTCTTAAACATTCTACTTCAAAGACACCTTTACAGCTAAAACCTAAAAGTTCAATCAAAACAAAGCATTGCTGTATGAACCTTTTTGTTTCGTCTACCCTCGTTTTCTTTCTAACGTGCAGAAATAAAATCCTCACTTAAAAACTGAGCTAACTTCATCTTGCTTCCAGACAACGTTAGAAACTTGGTGAAAATCCAGTATAAGCTAAAGATCCATTCTGTCTTGCAATTGCAGGAGATAAATTAGGTTTTAAAGATAGAGCATTGAGAAAAAAATGTATAATTTGACTTACACGTAACATCTGCGTAGCCTTTTCCAAAAATTTGGGAAGCCGTTACTTTGAATTTAATTTCCATTATCATTTTTCCAATTGATATTTTGTTTGAAGTTAATGTTTGTTTGTTAAGATCAAACACCAAAGTTAAGGACCTTTTAGTACCCCGTTTTTTAGTAGGAATTCATCAAATTGCCCTACTCACTCTGTACGGAGCGAGTTGTTTCAAAATCCGTGCCGACCCGATACCGTTACCGGCCCACGCTGAAAACCAGCGTTGTAGACTCATCGCGTTTTGCGTGTAGTCACGGCAGTATGCTGAGCGTTCGTCTGTTTTGCGTGGATGTGGCGCATATTTTTTCACATAATATACTTATAATTTGTTAGTTCTAAATTTGCGCTTGTTCCGCCAAATAAAATGTTTTTCTTTCTTTCAATTGGCCTTTGCGTTTCAGGACCACTGTAATTCTTTTGAACCTTTCTGCAGCCTTGGCATTGGCCCTAGTTGGCCTTATCCGTTTTGCGATTATTTAGCATCCTAACCACCATGCATACTAAGATATTCAAGAATAGCCTTTGACTAACACAAGTTTTATTTGGAACTTTACGTCCGATTGGTGTTAATGACCGAAAGAGCTGACGTATTGGACACCGAAGTTAAGGTTTTCGCTTTAAATGTCAACAAAAAAATCTCGTGGTTTAGGAGTGGCATCATTAACTACATATTTTGTAGATATACTCAAAATAGACTAATGTAACATGCATGTTTGTATACCTACACTGTCGTGTACAAATGTCATCGTGAAGAGAGCGGGTAGTGTCTCGAGTCTGATTTACTTTTTCCGCGTGGGAAATTATTTAAAAGTTACAAGCGAGATAATTTAGATATTTTTCAAATACCACGCAGTTAGCCAGGTCTTTCAAGCTGCCAACTTGGTTTTACATTATTGGTATGTATAATGACAATATTCCAAAATATCAGTACATTATAATCATTTACGACCTAACGTGTTTAATCTGTCTGTCTTACAGTCCACCCTAAGGATGTCTGGTAGATAAAGTTAGCAATAAGACCGCCATTGTACCCATGGATTTAAGTTTGTTTATTTAAAAGTTTTATTACTATTTTGATGTACAGTAAAGTATACAATAGAATTACTATTCAGGCCTACATATTATTAGAACGCGTTGAAAACATTAATATTTTATTATAAACATTATATTTAAAACTAATTCCGTTCCTTAAATCTCTCTAATCTTATTAATTCTATTGCGTTGTTAATGATTTTTAATTATTTATTATATTTAAATTAATATAATAATGAATTTTTGCATTACATTTAATAAATAAATAAATAAAATAAAATAAAATAAATTTATTTCAGACTAATTCCAATGTCCATATTATGTTAGTAACTGAAACTTAAAAAACTACGTTAGTATAATATTCAAATGCATTAAAATATTAGTCACAAATTAAATTAAATTAAATTAAAATAAGTCACTTCAAAAACACAATAATCATAATAATTGTCAAAACATAACACACAACAAATAAATAGTTTAAAAAACATGCAGTTTTATAAACCTATCCCACACTGGTGACTCTGGGCTTTCAGCGATCATCTTTAGGATTCTGTTACCACTGCCCCTAATTCGACGCATAAGTGAGGCTGACTTTTTACGCATTATCGCATAAAAGTCATCCACACCCGCGTCCGCAAACATGCCTGAGGCACTGCAGAATCGAGGAAGTCGCACCAGAACCCTAAAGGCGTTGTTGAACTGGACTCTAAGAGCACTATAGGCCCGCTGCGTGTAATTGGTCCACAGGGCACTGGTGTAAAAACTTTGACAGTAGGCTCTGAATAAAGTTATCTTTACTTGTAATGTACACTTAGCAAACCTGTGCACCACATTAATATTGTGACTTAATAATTTCATTATTGATTGATGTTTATTTAATTTAAATTTAGACATTTTATGTATAATTTGAATGTATCTGTGGTAATATTTATTTCTATTAGTTTATGTACATTTTGTTATAAACATAATTTTAAGTGCCTACTAAAATATGGATCTTGTATCTGAAGCAACTAAAATAATAATAATAATTAATAGTTTAACAGACTGTGTTACCATTTTCAACATTTTTCAATTGGAAATGTTTAAACATTTAAATTAATTAGAAACCATCTGTCAACTAGAGTAAATCGTCTGAAACTAACTGGAAAATTGTCCGTAACAATACTAAGATTACAAAATAACCACGTAAATCATAGACAAATATACCTCGAGACGTTCGCGGTCCACGACGCATTTATCTGCGGGTCCATAGAACACGGAATCACCGTGGTGGGCAGCGACTAAGAAGGCCATCAACTTTCTGCTCTCGTCCCATTTAACTTGGTGTCGACGCAACACGCTATTTTCTTCCATTCTATCCTATCAACTGTCACGCTATCGCTGACTCATTCCCATTAAATACAAGGCGGTGTTTGCCTTGGACAATAGCATACAGATATTTCCAAAATACATCAACAAAAAAAAATAACCTTTCATTATGTCAAATCATTTAAAAAAAATATATAATATTAATTTAATTTAATTTTCATCATCATCATCATCATTTCAGCTGAAAGGTGTCCACTGTTGGACATAGGCCTCCCCTAAGTGTCGCTATAATGACCGACCCTGTGCGTCTCGTATCCATCGGATTCCCGCGACCCTCACCAGGTCATCGGTACACCTTGTGGAAGGCCTTCCAATGCTGTGTGTTCTGGTACGTAGTCGCCATTCCAGAACCTTTCGTTCCCATCGACCATCTGTTTGCGAGCAATGTGCTGCCCACTTCCATTTAAGTTTTGGGCTATGTCTGTAACCTTCATTCTCCTGCAATTTAATTTTAATAGTTTCAATTTTGTGTAATTTAATTGTGTCTTATTATTTGTCTATATGGGGTAATTTGTTACTTAAAATAAATGAATAATAAATAGATGTCAAAATAAAATTATAAGTCTAGAATGTTGAAGAATGAATATTGAGTAAATGTATTTAGAAACAAATATCCTGTTAACAAAACATGATGCAAAACGTTGTTTGTTCAGAATGGCGCGAAGACACAGTGTCACTGTAGTTTACCTTCATTTTTATTTATTTATTTAACAATTTATGTACTCACACAAAATAACAGATTAGAAGAAGGAAACAGAAAAATAGGTACAGAGGTGGTGCTTATTTCTAAAGAAATCTCCTTCAGCACACCAGCGAAAGGAGAGTTGGAAGAAAATAGAGATGGAGACATCGTGTGTAACAGTAATAGGAAACCTATAAATTTATTTTTTTTATTTTGGATATCAAGGTCCAACGGTCCAATCTTTGTTTATATTACTATATAATAATAATTTAAATTCTAAATTTTCAATCATTATTTCTAACTTATCTTTTTTTGTGGATTTTGAGACATTTTATTTAAGAAAAAATACAGTCTATATGTAGCAGTGGCCACAGATTTGCTTCAGTGCTCTGTACGTAAGCCTGTCTGACCGCGACGATTCGTCTCCTTGCCCTAATCACATGGGACAAGATTGATGGCAGAACGGAAAGTTAAATTTCATTACACTCTGCAATAGTTACAAGGGTTTGTGGTGTGTGTGTAGTTGATTTTGTAGGGAAAATTTACTGGATGAAGGGGGTGATACTAAAACTTTTCTTATATAATAATACAAGTACTAGCTTGTCCAAGCAGCTTTGCCCGAGTGATAGTCTCAAATTATCCCAAAGGAATATACTCCAAATCACTACACCCACTCTGGATGGGGCGAGAGGGAGTTGATTTTTAGTGAATAAATTCCATCTGTGTTCCTTCAGTAATCTTTTGCTTTCCACGGCCACTGTCCCTCTTTTACACAATCCCGCAAATTAGGTAACAATTCTACACCTCTGGCATCTGTGTAGGCCTCTCTTACACATGGTGTTATAATGTATGTTTTATTATACCCCTATTTTATAAATATTTTAGTATTGTTGAAGTATTGTGGACATTGGGAAAATATTCTAAACTAGCTTTTGTCAGCGGCTTCGCCCACGTACATAAAATATAGCCTTTCTCACTCAGGAATAAAGCAGCTTTCTATCGGACAAAACATTTTAGCAATCGGACCAGTACTTAATACTAGTAGAGAATATCTCCTACAAACAAAAAACATTAAAACAAAAAAACAAACTCTTTAAAAGAAAAAGAGGTACGCGTACACTAATATTATAATATTAGTGTACGCGTAAACTTTTTAAAATTTTAAAGACAGGTTTGTGAATTTTTGAAACAGTTTTATTGGCTGTAAATACACTTTTCATGTCTTTCTAAGCATTATTTCCGGGCAAACATATTCTTTAAAAAAATACACAGCTGTGTGCTACTTGTTAACAAGTAATTTGGTATCCATTTTTAAATTGACTAATTACGTTTAGTTTCTTTCTGGATATTTTTCTTCATGTTCGTTAAAAAGGTAACAAAAAATAAATAAAAAGGCTTTTGAGCCCAATCAACAATGTTAATCGAATCTGAAAACTATATTATATTACAAAAAAAAATATTAAAACTTACTAAAATCAATGTAAAATATTTCATCGAAAAACTTCTCAGCATTGCTATCAACTAGTAATGTGCCCAAAAAACTGGTAGCATTTTGCCACGCTGCGCTATGGCAACGCTTGTCTTTTGATCTTTTGAGCCACGTAAAGTGTCAACGAGGAATTTGTACTTTTCTTTTTTGATAGTTTTAACTCCAAACGGCTCACAAAAATATAACGAACAATAGAGTTGTTATATTTCTGCGGCATGAGGTTTTCCGCCTACTATGGCAGCACCACCACAGTACGGCAAACTAGGAATTGTCTATTGTCTATGAAAATTATTTAATCATTGTTTTTTGTCTCACCAACGAGATATAAATTACAAGGTCTTTAAAATTAATTGTGTGTTTAATACCACGACAATTTTTAATTCTCCCACTTAATTTACTTAGCAATATTTTGACTGTGGACAGAGCAAAAAATCTGAATATAATTTATATGTTTACTTGAATAATTACGTAAAATTTAGACTGTGATATATAGCGTTGATGTGCAATGCACGTATTTTGCCAAGTTTTTTGTACGCAAATCATTCTCGGGTACATTTGTCATAGCTATTTGAGTTTTGGAGATGTATTTATAGCGTGTTCAGCAATTATTTGCGTGTGTTACTCAAATGAGATGTATGTTGAATAAAACATGGATATTTCAATGTCTGCCTGATGAGTAATGGATTTAACTACATTATTGAGGATTATATTTAAATGCATTATTGTAAGATAAAACATTAAAGTGAATTATATGAGAGTAAATGTCAAGTTAATGTCTATTATGTCTTCCTAATGTTTTCATTTTTTATATAATAAAAAAAAGAGTTCATGATTATTATATTTTATTTTTGTCTACTACAGACTTATAGACGATATAAAAATACATAATTTAAAAAAATTAACGTAAAGAGTCAAAATATGCAGAATTAGATGACTAACTTCTTATAATGTGAGATTGTTTATTATACCGAAATAGATAATACGAATATGAAAATGATTTAAAGTCGGATAAAATGAGCAAAATTAAAGCAAGTATTATTTAAAATTTTGTAAATCCCGAAAAAATCTAAGTGCCTTCAATTTATCCACAAAAATGTTGAAAACAAAATCGCTCCCATTTTTGCAAGTTCCAGCGTTTGGAACATTTGCGTCATTTCACGTAATGTAAATCATTACAGGTCGCCATTTGTCACTGTTATCTGTGCTAGTGACATTCTCATGCGCCACGACCGCTATTTTATTCGTGTAAAACATTTTTACCTAGGAAACTTTATAATTTGTTTCAATTAAAACATTGATGAATAGATCTATTTTTTTTTTTAATATCATCATCATCATCATTTCAGACGAAAGACATTCACTGTTGGATATAGGCCTCCCCCAAGAGTCGCCACAGTGAACGGCCCTGTGCGTCTCGCATCCATCGGATTCCCGCAACCCTTACCAGGTTATCGGTAGGGCACGCCACAATTATGGCGGTAAGTCGTCCCGTCTTTGAGGCGTGGTTGGAAAGACCTCACGGCGTCCTTACCTTCCGCGTGACACAGGTTCTCATCGAACACAGTAAGTTCGGGAAGTTCCTGCACCGGATTCGTGCGGAAGCGACGCCCGGGTGTTGCCACTGTGTGGATCGCCCGGAGGACACGGTGGAGCACACGGTGGAGGTGTGACCCGCTTGGGCAGAGCAACGCCGTGTCCTCGCGATCGGCGGCGGCGATCTCTCGGGCCGGGCCTTGGTACAGGCCATGGTTCGGAGCGAGGAGGAGTGGCAGGCGGTCGCCTCCTTCTGCGAAGAAGTAATGCTAGCAAAGGAGGCGGCCGATCGCGTGAGGCAACGGTCCTCACGCCCTAACCGCCGCCAAGATTCCGATCCCGATTTCCGGCCACCGTATGCTCGCCGTTCGACCGTCCGGTAACCGTTCGGACCGAACCCAAGTCAACTACGGCGCGTATTGTTTGTTCCACGCGCGTAGGGGCCCAGCAGGGTCGAAGCCTACTGGGGCCATGGGTAGTGTGAAAACGAAACCTAGGGCCCTGGGCCGAAGGCAACGAAGGAACAGTAGTATGTTTTTAGTCAGTAAAAGTCTGACACTATCTCTCGCTCCGCCCAAGAGAGGGATTTGTCATTAGATGATTTTCCCACCTACAAAAAAACCAGGTTATCGGTCCACCTTGTAGGAGGCCTTCCAACGCTACGTCTTCCGGTACGTGGTCGTCATTCCAGAACCTTTTAGCACCAACGGCTATCCGTTCTGCTAGCAATGTGCCCTGCCCATGAAAAATTTTCAGCAAATTTTTAATGTAATTTTGTTTATTTGTGATTATAATGTCTTTTTTATTTCGGTTTTGTTTTTTGCTTTGCTTAATTTCATAACATTTTTTTTTTGTTTATAAATCAATTTTTTACTAATAAGAATAAATACTATTCTTAAATTTTAGAACGTGTTGGTTAAAACTGTAAGTGCGGCGAATAAATCTTCTTTGTTCACTCCTGTTTCCATTATTCGGGGTCAGATCTCCTCGCTTATCTCGCCAGGATATTCTTTCTTGGGTTCTAAGAATTATTGAAATAAGTAAAATAAATCACAGCCTGCAATATTGCTATTATGTTTCACTGATATTAGGTCGTCTGCTAATTATACGTTTACATTGATGTAGCGTATGTAGATGTGTACCATCGAGTAGGTACAGCAATGCCGAAATTCATATTGTGTGGACGTCTCATAGGAGTTGAGATTGTTTCTTGCATCCTAGTAAATTCAGCAGTGTTTGTTTTCACTTAGCTACTCGCCTTCCACCGTCACTCGCATGACAAAAGCTCTCATATCATTCGCATTGTTCAAACGCCAGTCAAAGATTCAGGCCAGTCAACTATGAGAGGATCCTGTAGATTGATGGGTACATTATTTCGATGATCTTCATCGTATTTATGAAATCATGTCTATTCTACATTGTAAGATCCCAGTGCTAATCTAGCACAAAATACGCAGATGGAAAGGCAGCTACTCTTATCTCATCATCATGAGAACAGTCAAGGCAAGCTAAATTATTGACGTACAAGCACATAATGCGAGTAGCTGTTTACTGTATATTCAGCAGCTCGCTTTGTGTAAACCAGTCATTAGGTTAAGTGTGCTGTAAATCCATACTAGGGATCATAACAGCTCACATCAAGTTCACTACACCGAAGATTTCCATCGTGTCCTGTTTGGAAAATAGCACTATAAAACTTACTGGTGTGTAGAAGGATTGGTACTAGTATACATATATATACATAGTATACTATCACTCGCTGGACGCCAATCTAATCATCAAACCTAAGTCTCATTAAATAGGAAACTGCTATTAGCCGTATCTTAAGTGCTAGTAAGCAGGGCACATTATTTACAAAACAGATAATTGACGAAGCCGAACTCCCTTTTCGGAGTACTCGTTTTGAGAAACGGCCTATTTGGGAACTGGTCATTTTGAGAAGTGGACGAAATAGGAAATAAACATTAAGGCAAATACCATTTTGGGAAGTGGATGTTTTGGGAGGGTGAACGTGTTAGGAAGTTGTCGTTATGAACCTAAAGGGATCCATCTTGAGTGAACTGTGTCAGTCAATGCTGAGGCCGACTTTGCTGATAAGGCATATCCTTCGCAAAGGGTGCCTAGTTGACACCATTGGTTCAGCTGATAATTGAAGTATCATTATTCAGTCAAGATGAACTGATAAATTCGAGATTTGATTTTTTTGTAAAGTTTTGTCACTGGAGCATATTAATTTTTTAGCGATGATGATGAAACTTGCACAGTTCTGTCTTTTTCTTCTCTGACACGATAAGCGTCCGATGAGGTTCGTAATTCATAATCGAAAGAAGATTAATTGGATATGTCAATAAAAGTCTGGACGTAGTTTTATATTAAAATATATTATAAAATGCTTCATTCTTTTTATTATAAAATCACGAAGCCTTTTCAATTGCGTCTCCGTCTTTACATTCATAAGATGCAGCGTTGCTAGGCGGAGACCTGGCAATGCTGCGTTATCTCACTAGGTCATCGGTCCAAATTGTGGGAGCACAGGGTGGACCGATGACTTAGTGAGAGTCGTAGGAATCCAATGGATGCGAAATGCATAGGACGGGTTGTTGAGGCGCCATTTGAGGTAAAGCCTATGTCCAACAGTGGACGTCTTTTAGCTGACATGATAATGATGACTAACCGAAAACCAAAATACAGCAATCCAGAATACAGCAAGGTCAAGCCCATAAGTTGCACTGACCCCTTGGTAGACCAACAAGGTAGTGAGTGATTTTTAATTTATGTACAACGGTGTGACTCTTCAGTATCTATTCTCCTGACAAGCACGTAGCCGGCCGGACCATTATCTTACCGACAGTAAAAGGTAGAAAATTACGACTCATAAAAAAACAATAAACCCAAGCTTAGCTGATAAGCAGACAGACTGATGATAAGATACGTACTGTTGGTGACTTCCGAAGATAATAAAAAGAACCTATTAACTGTATGTACTTTTTTATGTGAATGCATCTCCCAATTGCTATTAAATTGTCGCATTAATATCATACTAATATCTTCTTCTTTTCGAATCGATGGTAAACGTGTTAAACCGTTTGGGCTCAGTAGCTGGCTACGTCAACTGCAGCATCGGTGGCACTCATAACATCTTCCATAGTGCAGGTGTATGGGCACTTAGAGCCCTCTAACATATGGCTCATGCTTTGAACAGGGGCACCGCACTCACATTGAGTATAATACGGATCTATAAAACCGCATTTCGCCGACCGATTAGTGCTTTCCATAATTATAGACCACTGCAAATCACGTCCAGGTCGGAGATGTTTTTGGGGTTTTATATTATACTAATATCTCCTCGAGGGCCGATTGTACACAAGTGTGTACAACTTGAGTGACCTTGAAAAACGCTTAATTATCGTTTTGTACACACGGGTGTACGAAATTTATTCTACCGAAAATCTTGGTCTCTGTATCTTCGTTTTTCCTAGAAAAATCCAGAAAAAGTTTTTTTTTATTTCTGTTTTTTTTTGGTGATTTTACATAAAAACGCGCTATTACGTAATAATAATACGCGCGAGGGGATATTTTCAAGGTGAAAGTTTGTGGATATGTGTGTTTATGTTTGTACTCCTTCACGTTCAAACAACTGAACGGATTTGAATGCAATTGAGCACACGGGTATACCATGTCCTGGATTAAGGACATAGGATACTTTTTATCTTGGAAGTCCACTCTTGGTATAATTTTTTACTTTCACGTGAAAGCAACTCCAGGTCGAAGTTAATATAGCAATAAATGCCGCACTTTACATTTTTATCAAAACGGTAACAACAGCTTACATGCTAATAAATTTATCTCTACCAAATGCAATAGAGTAATAAATAAATAAAAAAATGTAACAACACCAAATAATTCGGTCACCGATAAAGTGAACTTATACTCGTAAACTGTTTTTATGAACGTAATAAACTGCATTACAGTAACATTTTTTTTTTCTTAAATCTGCTGCGCATAAGCAGGCCTCACTTGATTTTTTTATGAACACTCAGGAGCTGCTACACAGTGCAAGAGTTGAACCCAGGATCTCATGCTCCACAGCACAGTTCTAAGCAGATAATATATTTGTCAATTCATCATGCCGATCGACCCTATTTTGTGGGTGATGTGTGTAACACATGTGAGAACGATAGAGTAACAAATTATTGTAGACTATAAAAGTGTTTTTTTATGATGTAGCCTTTAAGGTACTCACTTCACAATGAGCCGTGAGACAGTCTCTAGTCTAGTTGTTGTTCACACATAAAGCATAAAGCCGCGCGTCTCTGAGGTCGGAACTTTTATCTGTTTGGCGCGAACGCCAGCCTAGCTTCTGTTAGAGTGACGTGTGACATCGGCGTCATTACGACTGTAAAATTCGCTCTCAAGCTTCCATACTACTGAATTCGCCGACACTTCCGTACTTCACCATTACGGGTATGCTGTATGGACTTTAAAAGAGATTTGGACCCCTGAGTTTGCTTCGGTGTTTCTTCTCAGGGCAGTCAGCTAGGAAACACCGGCCTTAACTAGTTTAAATTGACAAAAAAATTAACGTGTAAAAGTTTTTAAGAAACCTACACAGGTCCGATTGTGTGTGGAGTACTGCAGTCACATATGGGCTGGTGCTGCAAAATGCCATCTAGCAGCTTTAGACTCAGTGGATAGGCGTACGAAGAGGCTAATTGGGATCCAGATTTTGTTCAGTCCAATCTACAAAGCCTCGACCACAGGCGCAGGGTAGTCAGCCTTTCGGTATATTACAGGTTGCATTTTGGAGAGTGTGCGCGGGAATTGCATGACTTGATTCCGCCATCTTCTTTCTACCATCGGACAACCCGACGTAGAGCATTCGCTACGTTGTTGAAACTTCAACGGTCCGGACTAAGCGTTTAGCTTCGTCGTTTATGCCGCGTACATCGAAGGACTGGAACAATTTGCCTGCTGCGGTTTTCCCGTCTAACTATAATTTAGGTGTCTTCAAGACTAGAATAGAAGTGAATAGGCTCTTAATAAACTAGTACTGCTCGCCATCAATGATTGCATCTCTGCGAATTGCAGCTCATCGTCTATCGGTTTATCACAATAAAAAAAAAACCTATTTGCAAAATAAATATCATTTATCATTTACCGACATAATAAATAAATAATAAAATAATAAAATTTTATTGATTGTTTACAAGGACCAGATTACACAAATGGATACAATAGGCACATATATGAGTAAAACAAGAATCTAGTAAGCGGGTGAAGCACTGTACTCCTAAATAGGCTACAAAGCAACCTGAGCTTAGGAGAGACAGGACCGATCCCGATTATACAATATAAATATGGAGGTCTTATATGGCGCAAGACGTGGTACATTTTATAATTAGGTACATAATCCCAGTAACAATAACATGCATGCAGAAAAATAAAGAGAAATGAAAGACGAAAGACGAATCAGTAAATTTCTTGTGTGGGTGTGTGTGTGTGTAGTGTATTTATGTGTGTGTATGTGAATGTGTTATGTGTGTGTCTAATTAATGGGTCGAGTGTGTGTAAAAAAGGTGTGTGCGTGTGTGTGCGCGCGAGTGTGCGTGTGTGTGTCACGGAAGAAAAGATTCTGTTTCCTCGTACGTTTTGTCTAAAAGAAAAGAAAAGAGAAGAGCGGACTGCTGACTTACATTCATGGTCAGGTAAAGAGTATATGGGAATATTTGCATTAATTTTGTTGTACAAGAAGGGACCAAGGTAAAAGAAATTTTTTTTTGTAAAAGAGTAACGGGTCTGTGGAAGGGTACAAATTAAATCTTTACGACGCTTGTTAAGTGTAACAAAGGAAGTTAAATGATGTTGAAGCAAGATCGCTTGGAACATAAACAGCTGTCGTACGTTCAAAACATTGCAATCCTTATATAACTGAGTGGTGGGAAATAATATTGGTCGAAAAGTTGCAACCTTTAATATTGCTCTGTGTGCAATCTCTAAAGGAAGCAATGTGGTTTTGGAGGCCCCACCCCAGCAAGAAATTCCGTAAGATATAACTGGCTGAATAAGTGCGTAGTAGACAATGCGGATAATAAATTGGTTAGCTACAAGTCTAAGTGTTTTAAAAATGTATATCAACTTACGCAATCTGCTCGTTAATGCTTCCACATGGGGTTTAAAGTTTAGAGTACTGTCTAAAATTATGCCCAAGTATCTAATATCAGAACCGTACCGGCACTCGTGCGGGCTGGTCGTTTTTATTGTCGCGGAGTTACTTGCTATCCCCACTGCGCTAACTATTATTTGCGCGCGCGCTGCAGGTGTGCGTTGGACCGCCCGGCTTTGTGTGCCCTGCGCGATCGAGCCACGCATAACATGACTGATAACGTAAGCACTTCCTCGCGCTGTCAGACGCCTTTATTTTATAATGACGTGCAGAGTCTACTGAACAATTCTTCGGATATGGAGGATGACAATAAAAATGAAGAGGTACGTATACAATCAAGAGCAGAAAAGAGGGGAAGAGAGGACAGCACTGAAGACGAAGAGGGTTGGACAGAAGTTAAAGGGAGTACAAAGAAGGTGTGTCAAGGCAGTAAACAGTCTGTAAAAGATGATAAGTTCGAAGTCTATGCTTCCTCTAAGGAACGTTTGCCGAAACAATTCGCAATGGCTCGTATTTTGAAAGAAAATAATATTTCTAAAATTCGCCTTATTAAATATTTAAGTCCTTTCAAAATACGCATCGAATTTGATTGCGAATCAGCTGCTCAGAACTTATTGACATGCGAGAAGCTTCTGGAAAAGGGATGGAGGTTACAGAGGGCTATGCAACTATCTGTCTGTTATGGCCTAATCAAGGATGTAGACCTAGATTTTACGGATGACGAGATCCTCAAAAACCTCTCATGTCCAGCTCCTGCAAAACTTCTATCTTTCAAGAGGCTAGACCGTCGTGATAGGGATAAAGGAGGTTGGTGCCCCAGCGAAACCCTTAGACTTTGTTTTGACGGTGAACATTTGCCTGCGACAGTCCGCGTATGTGACATAAATATCAAAGTTTTACCCTACGTACACCAAGTGTCGCAATGTTCCCAATGTTGGAGGTTAGGCCACAATAGGAAAATGTGCCCCTCAAAGAGCGTGGTTTGTCCGAAGTGTGGTGGCCACCACGAAAATTGCGACACTTCATTGTTTTCATGTGTTAACTGTAAAGGGAATCACATATCTCTTAGCAAGTCTTGTCCAGTTTATAAGAAGGAAAGGAGGCTAAGGGAGATTATGGCTGAGTTTGGATGCACATACAGGAAAGCCCTAGAATGTTACGTGCTACCCGAAAATCCCGTTTCCAATGAAGTGGGCGTTGCTCATCAAGCCTCAGTAGCTACGGAAAACCGGTACTCGGAGATACCTCATTTTTTAGACGAGCCTTCACAAACTAGGGAACCAAATTCAGAAGCCTCTCATCGTTTCAGTTATGCTGAAATAATCCGGACCAAGGCCACAGTTCATAAGGAACAGACTCCTATCACGGTTAAGAAAGACGGTGATATTCCAAAACCAAAATTAGTACAATCTCCGAAAGCCAAAAAAAAACCACCTAAAGATGACTGGATGTTTTGGAACTCAGACTCTGAATGTAAACAACCCAATGATGGAGAGGGTACCGATGATCGTCCATCTTTCAATGAGCTGTGGTCTAGAATAAAAGAAGTTATCTACCTCAAGAAGACTAGCTTAATTTTTAAGATAAGGTGTGTCTTCCAATTGTGCCTAGAATGGTTAACCCTAACATCAGTGAGTTTAGTTTCAGAGTGGCCGTGGATAAAAGCATTGTTTAACTTTTTTATAAGGTGTGATGGCTAATAAACCAATTAAATTAAATATCTTGCAGTGGAATGCCCAAAGTATCAGGCCTAAGTTAGCATCGTTTCAACAACTTTTATGTCAAGAAAAAGTACATATTGCTGCCCTAAGTGAGACATGGCTTGAACCAGAAAGTAATTTTAAAGTTAGTGATTATGTTGTTTATCGCGCGGACCGGGATGACTCATACGGCGGTGTAGCTATCATTGTACACAAATCTATTAAAGCGCAGCTGCGGCGCGCTCAGTTGAATAATAACGGCATTGAGGTAGTGTGCGTGCGATTATTTAACTGCGAACCGTTTGAAAATATTGTTTCTGTTTATTGTCCATCTAGAATCGTAGTTACTCAACAGGATTGGGATAGTTTGTTATGTTTGTGGCCTTATAAAACTTTAATTCTAGGTGATTTTAATGCCCATGACGTCAGTTGGTCCTATAAAACTGACCACAGAGGCAGGCTTATTCGCGACTCCCTTTTAGACAGTAATTTTATTTCTTTGAACGATGGGACGCATACGCGAGTTCATTTAGTTGACAATAATTTTCAACAGTCATCTCCAGATATATCTTTGGTTTCTACAGATATTGCTTTAAATTTTAATTGGACCGTGTTAAATGAAAACCTAGGCAGCGACCACTTAATTATTAAACTGTCAACATTATGTACTTCATACATCCCTTCTGTTATTAAAAGAAATTTTGAAAAAGCAGATTGGACTTCATTTAAAAAACATCTTGCACAAAAATTTTGCAATTTATGTTTACCGAATGACCTTCAAAAAGCTTACGATTTATTTTTAGATATTTTGAATGAAGCATCAAACAAATTCATCCCGATGTTAAAATTCAACCAAAACCCCACTTCAAATTTCACCCCAAAGCCGTATTGGACTGCAGAACTGTCACATGCTGTGGCTCAACGTAGGCTTGCGTTATCTAAAGTTAGACGTAATCCTTCACCCCAAAACCTAGATACCCTTAAAAGTCGGATAAGTGAAACACAACGGTTAATTCGTAAGGCTAAAGGAGTGAACTGGCAGAATTTTTGTTCCTCTGTCGACCACGAAACAACGTCTAGTAACATGTGGCGCAAAATGAGATGGCTGAAAGGATATCGCTCGCCTAAACATTATGTTGACATTCAAAGTGCCACAAATCTTTTAAATTCTTTAACACCAGATTATGTCTCCCCTTCGACCCCTACGGTTCACCACAATAACCCTATACTAGAATGTGAGTTCTCCATACAGGAGCTTGATAAATGTATCAAGTCTAAGGATACATCTCCTGGATGCGATGATATATCGTATTCTATGATTAAGAATTTACCTAATGTAGGCAAATCTGTATTACTAACATTATTTAATAACTTTTTTAAACACAGTTTTGTCCCCTCTCAGTGGCGCGACATTTGTATCATTCCTATTCCAAAACCCGGTCGTGACCCTAGTAACGTCTCTTCACTCCGACCTATATCATTATTATCATGCATATGCAAAATTTTTCATTATATTTTACTTCGAAGACTGGAATGGTTTTTGGAGAGAGGCAACACATTCTCTGCGAACACAGTTGGCTTCCGTAGAAGTAGGTCGTGTCTGGATGGTCTGAGTTGCTTAATCTCCACAATACAAACCAGTTTCTCCGAGAGTTCATCTACTATCGGTTGTTTCGTGGATATAAATAATGCATACAATAACGTAAATAATACTGTTTTAATCAATGTTTTAGATAACCTTAAAGTAGGTTCACTCATATGTAAATATCTATGGAATTTTCTCCATAAAAGAGTACTCAAAATAAGATCAGATAATAGTTTTATTAGTAGACACTCTGGGTGTGGGTTGGCACAAGGTGATCCGATATCTCCACTGTTATTTAATGTAATAACGTCAGAGATCTGTAAACGTCTGCAGAACGACATTTGCATATGCCAGTACGCGGATGACTTCGCTATATATGTACAATGTTCTTCTATTAGTGAAGGGCAAGCCAAAATCCAGTCTAGTCTTGATTTAATCAACAACATGTTAACGCTTGTCGGTTTAGATATTTCTCCCGCTAAAAGTAAAATCTGTTTGTTTAGTAGAGGTTACCGTAGGCCAGTTATAGAAGTACGTTTAATCGGTACGTTATTAGAATTAGTAGACCATGTCAAGTATTTAGGTATGTGGCTGGACAGGGGTCTTCGGTGGAAGAAACACATCAATGAGGTTCGGGAACGAGTACTTAAATTAATTAACATTTTTAAGGTTTTGGTGGGACCTGGGTGGGGTATTCATCCCAACCATCTAAGACGACTATATATCTCCCTTATTCGTAGTCGTATAGACTTTGGTAGCTTTTTGATAGACAATAGCGCCGACACACATTTAATTAAATTGGATAGATTACAAAACATTTGTCTACGTTTAGTAGGCGGATTTATCAAAAGCACTCCAATACATGTGATGGAATCCGAACTAATAGTACCCCCTCTTTTTATTCGCCGCCGATACTTAGCTGGTAAATTTTACTTAAAATCTAAATGTTTTGATTTCCCTATAATAGGCATACTAGATAAGCTACACGGTCTTTGTTACAATAACGTTTATTGGAGAAAAAAGAAAAAGCCTCTGTTAGTTTTGTCTCACGATGTTCTTAAACAGGAACACATGTACTGTAGCGATCAAATAGACATGTTCTCCATGACTACTTGGGTCAGCAATATGGACTTATCAGGTACTATAAAGCCCAATTTAGATTCGGTAGATAAACCTAAACATTGTTATAATGTTCATAATTTAAGATCAATATGTTGTAAGTCTTTAAATGCATTATATTCTGGTTTTTACTGTGTATACACAGACGGTTCTAGACGTGGAAATTTCTGTGGCGCGGCCTTTTTCGATTCACAAATTGGTGCCTATTTCAAATTCCAAATTTTATCAAAAGTGTCAATAATGCATTTAGAGCTAATTGCTATCGCTGAAGCTTTGGCCTATATCGAGTCATTGGACGGTGATCGTTTCGTCCTCTTTACTGATTCGAAAAGTGCTCTTCTGCACCTGATAAGATGTACGAGTACTTCATCTGTTAGGGGCCTTCCACTGGCTTATTCTATATTAAGAACCATTACTGATTTTGTTGCCAAACATAGAACTGTTGTATTACAATGGATCCCCTCCCATGTTGGATTAGAAGGTAATGAGGTGGTTGATCGTTTGGCAAATGAAGCTGGGTCAGATGGGGAAATTTATTCGTGTTATCCTTGGTACACTGAGCTTTTACCTTTGGTTAGAGACAGATGTATTGAATCGTGGTCAGAATATTTTGATGAAAGGTCTTTAACGAAAGGCATTTGGTACAGGACGATTCAGCCATCTCTTCCACAGATTCTTTGGTTCAGCGACGGAAAATTGAATAGACAGGAGGTTGTGATGGCTTTGAGACTCCGATCCGGCCACATACCACTCAACAGCTTTGGATTTATGATGCGCAAAGTCGATTCTCCCAATTGTGTTGTCTGTGGCACTATAGAAGATGTGCATCATGTCCTGTCGGAGTGTGTTCGTATTGGGGTCCAAAGACGTCAAGCTTTTGCCAACAGTTATAATGTAGGCTTCTATAATAGCATTCTAGCCTCACCTTTAACAGATGAGGCTAGAAAGCTTTATCGTATTATTATTATGGGTATAAGGTTGCGGGTAGACTAGTAAACATGTATCTAAAATATTTGTATTAAATCATCGGGGTGACATATTCTGTATAGAAAAAACCCCGCAAATAAAATGAGATTAAAAAAAAAAAAAGTATCTAATATTATTTACCGACTCTATTTGAGCGCAGTTACAATTTTGCCTAATTTGTGTGCGACATGTGTGAGCTTTGAGCGTTATACAATTTTTTGCCTGGGACGTTGAGCTAATAGAAAATGTAACAAATTTAGTTTTGCTTGTATTTAGTGTTAGGGTGTGAGCCGTAAGCCAGTCAAGAGTGGAGTTAAGACCCTTTTGTGCCACAAGTTGAAGTTCTGTCCAGGAGTCTGCGTAAAAAGTTATAGCAGTGTCGTCGGCATAAGTAACAATATTAGAATTTAGAATTTTGAAATTGCAGAGTTCGTTGATAAAAACAAGAAATAATGTAGGCCCAAGAATACTCCCTTGTGGCACCCCATACTCAATAGCAAGCTCGTCACTTACGTGGTTCCCTATTTTAACCACTTGTGTTCGACCTGTGAGGTAACTTTTGAAAAATGTTAGTTGTGAGCCTCTGACACCTATATTTTCGAGTTTTTGTAAAAGGGTTTTGGTGGGAACGGTGTCAAACGCTTTCGCGAGATCTAAAATTACTGTTAGTACTTTTTTATTGTTATTAAGATTAGAAACAATAAAAGTAGTCAATTCGTGAATGGCATCTGAGATGGACTTTTTTATGCGGAAACCAAATTGTTGTGGTGAAATAAGATTAAAGTGCTCTAAATAGTCTCTCAGTCTCTTATTAATGATGCGTTCCATTACTTTAGAAAGAGCACTCAGCACTGCAATTGGTCGATAGTTGTTAACTACGTTCCCATCGCCACCCTTGAAGATGGGATAAATAATAGCTCTTTTGAAAGAAGTGGGAAAGACGGAGGTCTGAAATGAGAGATTAAAAATATGAGATAAAATAGGGCCAGAGTAGCTGAGTACCTTTTCAGGATGGTAGATGAGATCCCATCCCAGCCAGTCGCTGCGGTAGATCTTAAACTATTAATAGTTTTCAGGATCTCGTCACTGTCAGTTTCTTCGAGGACAAAAGAAGACAAGCTGATGTGAGACTGTGTCGAGGTCGTTTGTGTTTGATGTACAGAAGTTTTAATAATTTTATCCGCGAGCTCTTTACCGATGTTGACAAAAAAATCATTAACTTTGTTACAGGAAACAGTATATGAGTGTGAATGAAGTAATTGAGTAGATGAATGCTTTGCTTTATTAGTGTAAGTTATGTTTTTTATTACGGTCCAGAGTGCCTTAGTATTTTTACCTGCATTCTTTAGTTGTTCGCTGTCATATTGCCTTTTAGCTTTTTTTAGAAGTTTAGTGCAGAAATTTCTGTAGCGTTTATAGGTAACAATGAGAACTTCGTTGTTTGGTGACAATTTAAGCCTTTTGTGCAGAGCATCTCTGTTGCGGATACATCTCAACAAACCTGGAGTTTTCCAAGGTTTGAGTATCCTTTTCTTCGCTGGCTGTTTCGACGTGATTGAGTTCTCAGATATAGCTTTAGATATTATATTTACTAGATTATCAGTGGCAGCGTTTACATCCTTTATAGACAGGCTTTCAAAATTAATTTTGGTTGCGGTGTAAATCTCTTTTGAGCGCGTTTTTTTAGTTTTGATGCATGCTAAGGCGGAGTAGTGGTCTGTTATGGTGGATTCGAAAACGAAAGTGATTGCGGGACGGTTTGTTCGCACAAAAGTGTGGTCGAGGCAGTTGTTACCTCTTGTAGGTAGAGTGTGTGCAGGGAGAAAGCCATGGAATGCAAGACAATTCAAGTAGTTTTGGGAGCGAGTATCCAAAGGTGACCCAATGTCAATATTAATGTCGCCAGTGAAAACAACAGATTTAAATTCACGTAGTGTTGGAAGTATGTCATTTAGCGCACGCAAAAAGCTGTCTATATTATCAGTAGATGGTGAGCGGTAAACGCAAAGAAGTGCTATATCGTTTTGAGTCTTGATGATCATCCCAGACGCTGAGTTACCAAAGTCTGGTTCTTCTACCGTGGGGTTAAGAAATGATTTCATGTAGACAATTACACCGTCACTCTGGTTAATATGTTTAGTGGTTTTGTGACTGGTGTAACCGTCTATTTCAGGAATTAGTTGATTTCTCAGGCAGGGTAACCAGCATTCTGTTAGGATCAAGACTTCACAGTCAAAAGAAAAGAGATTTAGAAATGCTTGCAAGCTTAAAAAGTTACAATTAATAGACCTAATGTTTTGACAAAACATTTTTAAATAGTCGTTAGGGTTGCCTAACAGTTGATTTGCTTTTACATATTTATTGATACGGCAAGGTTTCATTAGGTAGTAGGTACGAGTGATGCGGGGTCATTCAAAAGAGTTACCACGACCCTGGAACGCAAAGGCCAAATGAAGGAACACGGTAAAAGTTCTTCAGTCCTTTTAGTCAGTAAAAGTTGGACACTCCCTCTAGCTCCAGTCTGAACGGGAAAAGCTCCACCTCAAAAAAGATACAAATATGTAAAAAAAATGTGCTACGAGAATTATAATTAAAAAAGAAAAACAAAACTGCATTTGGTGCAAAATGAAAAAGAAACAGCTGTGAGAAATCTCGCACGTGTGGAAATAAGGATTAATCATTTTATTTAAAAACCTCGAAAACTTTGTAGGACTCTGGATTTCGTCCAAATGTAAAGCAACAGGTCTCCACTTAGTATGAAAAATTCGAAACTTGAATTTTATTTTACCGGATACCGCAACATTTAAGAAAAAAAATAAAAATCATTCTAATTTAAATTTAAAAAAAATATCGGTCAAGTGTGCGTCGGAATACGAAGGTTTCCGTACCAATAGAGGACCTTGCTTCCTGCGACATTTTACCAATGTCATCGGTAAGTATCTGTTACATTTTGTAAATAAGCGTTAAAAAAAAACTGGGCAAGTGCGAGTCGGACTCGCGCACTGAGGGTTCCGTACAAACTTAAAAGGTAAATTGCGGTTTACGATTTATGACGTATTCAAAAAAAACTACTTACTAGATTTCGTTCAAACCAATTTTCGGTGGAAGTTTACAAGGTAATGTACATCATATATTTTTTTTAGTTTTATCATTCTCTTATTTTAGAAGTTACGGTGGGGGTGTACACACATTTTACCACTTTGGAAGTGTCTCTCGCGCAAACTATTCAGTATATAAAAAAATTATATTAGAAACCTCAATATCATTTTTGAAGACCTATCTATATAAGTACTGGTCGTGTCAACCACGAGAGGTTGCCGCCGCCGATTGTCTCTACGAGGACACGGCGCTGCGTGTGTGTACGGTGGCAAGCCGCCAAGGAAGCTCGCCGCCTCGCAGGAGACTGTTCGGTATCCCCGCACTATTTGGATGACTACGACCCTTTAGGATATGTTTAGGCGGCGGGCCGGTTGCTGGGTATGGAGCACAAGACTGACAACTGACTGAACTGACTGACTGACTGACTGAAGATGACAAAACAGGAAAACTTAATCAACAAAGTTTGCACCCAAACTGTCTTCCTCTACCGTATTCCAAGAACCAAATTCAACACAACCATAGCCAAGTATAATGAATTAAAAACAGCTTAAATAAGCGTACCTACTGTTTATGCAAATTAAATTTCTTTACACCCCCAAGTTATTTAAGGAGAATACGGGAAAATTCCACGGGTGGTCCAAATTGAATCGATATGCAAATAGGGGAGAAAATTTTCCATCTTAGATTCTTTATAACATGTGTGTACGCACCGCTTGAGTGGTAGTCGATAGATGTATTGTGTAGGGGATGCTCAATAGATTTCTGGGTAGATTTGGACATGTACCTTTACTTTGTGTAGGGTGAAATGTGATCATAGAGAAATTAAACAGTTTTTTTTAGGGTTTCGTACCTCAATAGGAAAAAACGGAACCCTTACCTATAGGATTACTTTGTTGTCCGTCTATCTGTCTGTCAAGACCATTTATCTCGAGAACACGTTGATGTATCGAGCTAAAATTATAACTGTATACTCAAGTCTACGGCCCCTTGAAGCTGTAAAAAATACAGACTTCTGAGTTAACGAAAAAAAAAAGATACAGTCGTTTATGTCACAAAAAACGCTTATCTAGACACTCTTAAGGGAATCAAAATTCATAGGGTACTTCCCTTTGACATAGAATCCTGAAATTTGGCATGAAGCAAGGTCTTATAAGACAATTATAGGAAAAAGGTCTGAAAACTGTAAATTTGAAGTTACGTCACAAAAAAAAACTTTTTTGCAATTCGGAAAAATCTTCGTAACTCAATTCGGGAATTGAACTGTTTTCATAAGTAAGTTTGTATGGAACCCTCAGTGCACAAGTCCGATTCGCACTTGCCCTGTCTTTTTTATTGTGTATAGGTTCGCGTTTGACCACTATCTCACTTGTTGGTAAGCGATGATATGGTCGACGATGGAGCACGCTCGCCTATAAGTTACCTATTCACTCTTGACTTAAAGGTCTTCTTGAAGATCTGTAAGGTTGCCTCCCATAGCAATGCTAGGGGCCTGGTGGTGGGTTGTATAAAGGAACGTCTCTGTTCGGCGTTATGACAACAAATGTGTTCCCAAAACGTTTTGTACGTTTACCGGTGGCGCAATGCCGTATTTCTAGTCGAAAAGTAAGGTAAACATTTCAGTTTCTGTCCGGTTATAATTTAGGTATCTTCAAATAAAGAGTGAATAGGCTCCTAATAAACTAGTGCGCATAACCATCAACGATTGTATCACTGCTTACCATCAGGTATGATCTTAGTTAAGCACTAGTTATTTATCATTTAAAAAAAGTCAAAAATTAAGGTCTTGATTGTTTTCTTAGTGTATAGTGAATATAATGTATATTGTATTTTCACTATATACCAAAAAAAAACAATAAAAGTAAAGAAATTACGTATCAGTCTAGTTTAGTTACTAAGGATATTATTAGCTAAGTAGGTGTTGTTAATTTTTTTTAAATGTTTTGTTCTTTTGTGATGTGTTATTATTATTATTAATTACACTAATATTATAAAGGCGAAAGTTTATATACGCCCCTATTTTTTAATTAGTACAAAAATAAAATTGGGCTCTATCCGTACCCGTTACTGATCATATTTATGTAATCAAAAGTAAAAAAAAAAGAATTCCCAAAATTTACCACGAAAATTTGTCATAATTGGTAAATTCATAATTGAATGAATTATTCATAACAATTGATACTAGAAAATACTACGGGCAGTTTTTTTCCATTGTTTTTCATTCATAATCAATAGTCTGTACAATACTTTCATAAATTGAGTGACATTTTAGGATATAAATAAATGCTAATAACTTTACTGTTTATGAATATTATTTATTGAGACTTTCCTTAAATAATAACAAGACCTTTTCTAATAAGCTCTTTTTTAGTATTTGTACCAATTAAAAACTAGTGGTGTATATATATGTGCGTATGTTTGTCACTTCTTCATGGATTTGAATGTTTAGCATGCAGGCAGGCCAATAGTCCGCCTGGATGGAATGGTCTGACACAGTGCTCTTTTATCTGCATTTTTTTCGCTTTTAAGTTTCTGTGTGTACATTATAAATAAACAAAATATTTTTTATTCCGGGAGCTATTCCTTGAGATCATTTCCTACTTTCACACCAGCGCGAAGCCGCTAGTAGAAGCTATTATCAACTAAGTGCAGATAATAGATGGGGTATCTAGTAACAATGTATGTGAAAAACATGAAATTTGTTCCTTTAACATTCTGTATTCCAAGCAAAACGATCATCGCTCAGTCACAACTAACTCTTGAAAGGCAATGTCCCTTCCAAACACCACATCCTTTATGTATGTCTACCACCAGCCAACCTGATGTTATTATCGCTCCCGAAACTACCTGCATCGTCGTTGACAGCATAATATCCAAGACTTAAAATGTGGCCATTCAACGTGTTTCGAACTCTATGTTTGAAGCGTCAGGGTAGGAATTTGAATGAAATTTTCAGACACATTTCAAATGTAATAGGTTAGTGTTTGTACTTTAGTATTGTAATAAAAGCAGTTTCAGTATTGTTTTACTGTGGGAATGACGTGTACCGTAACATCTTTAGTGTCCTTTGTTTGAGTTTCCAAATCATCTATTTATGGGATTGTCATCTGACATCTTTAGCAAGTTAAGGAACTGAAATGGTATGGATCTATAAGTAGTAACGTTATTGTTAAGTGTGTTAAGTAGTAACGTATTGTTAAGGGCTATGCTCGGAGTTTCCTTGCGTGATTGAATCAGGAATGAAGATATCCACAGGAGAACCAAGGTCACCGACATAGCACGAAGAATCGCCAAAGTGGCAATGGGCACATTGCTCGCAGAACAGATGTCCATTGGGGCCGAAAGGTTCTGGATTGGCGACCGCGTACCGGAAGATGCAGCGTTGGAAGGCCTCCTACATGGTGGACCGATGACCTGGTAACGGTTGCGGGAGTCCGATTGATGCGAGACGCACAGGACTGTTAATTGTGCCGACACTTGGGAGAGGCCTATGTCCAGCAGTGGACGTCTTTCAGCTGAAATGATGATGACGATGATGATGATGAACGTTATTGTAACGTCTTTTTCACTGGACACATTGGGTATTATCATATGCTTTTTTTATTGTTACCAACACCGGTTACTGACATAGCCCGAAGAATCGCTAAACTTAAGTGACAGTGGGCAGGGCGCATTGCTCGCAGAACAGATAGTCGATGGGGCTACCAGGTTCTGAAGTAGCGACCGCATGCTGGAAGACGCAGCGTTGGTAGGCCCCCCACAAGGTGAGACAATGACCTGGCGAAGGGCGAGTATCGGACGGATGCAAGACACACAGTATTGGTCATGTGGCGACACTTGGGGGAGTCCTAGTTCATCAGTAGACATCTTAAAGCTGAAATGACGATGATTTAATGTTACTTTAGGTATAATATTTTTTACTTAACGACAAGTAATGGTAAACGGAAATATTTTTCTAAAAATAGTATCATTTGTTGTTAAATATGTACCAAAATGTTGATTCATCAAGCATTTAAAATTTTGGTACGAGGAAAAGTTGAGGCGTGGTGGTAACATCTAGCCATCTTGTTTGACAGTGACATAAATATTTTACTATACCTGCTCAATGTTGCTGCAGTTCTTTTTAAAAGATTCCCAAACTTGGCGGTCATTGTACTATGAACACTGAATTGCGACTTTCATTCATGTTTGTAATTACGTTACTCAAAGGTCTTCCATCTATTCTTGCTCACAATCGAAATAAGATCTCGACCTCCGCGGAGTAGATGATAAAATTAGAACAATGACGTATCAACCAGTAAATCTTCTACACAGAACACACTTGTAATACAAAGCTTATTGCTACCTCAATTCATGAGCGTCTTACAATACATTTTTAATAATTTATTACTCTAACAAAATAGTACTATGTGTATATTAAAAAGAACTAGATAGTGCATTATCTCTTACACGACACATTTTTAGTTTGTTACAAACGTTGATCTTTGTAAGAAACACACAATGACGAGGTATGGAACGTACTTCTTTTTACCGAAAATCGCTTGTGCCCTCAAAAAATTATGTAAATATAGAATGTATATAAACTTGAAATTTTTACCGACTTCAAAACGACGTTCTCAATTCGTCTGAATGTTTTTATTTATATTTTTGTATTTAGTGTCTTGTTCAGCGATATCTTCGCCAAATGTGAACCGATTTTGAAGATTCTTTGTTTTTGTTCCGTAGAGTTTGTTTGCCAGATGGTCTTATTTAAATTTGGAGAAGACCTATTGAAGAACTTTAGATAGACAATGGAACGGTTCACCCTTGTTTGGTACTGTTGGAATATAACAAAAACAAATCTATCCTACTTCAACACTATGGCCTTTCTCTTTCTAACCAATAAATATTGTATTTAATTGGTCTGACCCCCTTGTCGACACTTGACTGAAATCCCTTGTATGGTTACAGTTACTGTATTCCTTTAGCCTTGCTTAGAAGCACACGTCTCACGTAATATTACTGAAACACACCTTCTAATATAAAGTAAAGGATTAATAAATAGTTATTATTCAAATCCTTAAAACCGTGTTTGCTTTGGTGTCCACCTTAACCCCAACAGGTTATGGGCCCAGAGCGCTAAGCCAAAGTGTGAATAAACGAACATTAAATAATAAAAACATTTTGTGTATCAAATTGAATAAAAGGGACATTAAACAATTTGCTGGTGATAACTACAGTGTGTCGAAATTTCGAATTCAAAAATTATTAAGTGAATTACCTACTGAACGTTGTTGGCGTTGAAGTTCAGGTAGAAACAAGTACTAAGTGAGTGAAGAAAAATGCGTGGCGACGCAGCTGTCTTTTAGTAAAAAGTTGCTGAATTTGAAACTGGTTAGAAACACCATACTAACCAAATACTTTCAAGAATTTGATGACATCGTCACTGAACCTATGGCTGCAGGTGCAAAAATTTGAATCCGATAAAGTGATCCGCCTTTTTCAAGACTCTACCAAACGAGTACGGAGCAGCATTGCCACCGCAATCGAGATACTGACTGAAGATAACGTGACGTTAACTTTGGAAAACGAGATTATAAGATCATGAAATCAAACTTACAAGGGATGTATGTGATCTTAGCCTAAAAGTACTTCAGGCTGAAACTTACGAGACCACAAGTCACACCTTCAAAGAATTCAAGAGATGATCGACAAAAACAAAAGTCAATAAAGAACAATTTGAACCCAAGAAACGATAGCTCTGGCAAAAAAGGGAGATTCGAAGAATTGTCTGCAAAAGCGCTATTGAAAACAATGGAGCCAACAATAAAATGGTATAGTTGGTTACTTTAAAAACCAAACTTCTAAAATACTTTTGAATTTGCTTTTATGGCGGGCCGTGATATGATGGAAAAACGAATTTATTTTTGTTTGGGATTCTGGAGCCGATCATTTGAAAATCAAGATAAATTGACAGTAAATTTTACTGAGCGTGTGAAGCCAAGAAGTGATTCGGTTGCTGTACTGGCGCGTTTATACTAGCGGCGAAGAATTATCAAGTGACCAGTAATTCGGGCGTACCAGGTATACTACAGAATGTTGTTTTTGTGATGAAGATGGTAAGCCGGTAATAAAGGGTAAGTCTTTGAACAACCTATTCAGTGGTAACTGGTTATTGCTTCAAAATGCTTTAAATAGCGTATGTTCGTCACAAATAGTATTTACGAATTATTGTGGAATAAAATAATTGCAAATCAGAAAAGTGGAAATAAAATGAATGAAACTATTTTTTTGATAATTAAAGAATTTATAATATTGTACCTAAAAGTACATTGTGTAAAGCTTGATTTGTATAGTGTGACAAATAAATTGGTCTGTCATTTAATAAATTGGAAACAAAAGGTTTGAAACGAGAAGTCGTTTAATCTCAAGTGCACACAGATGTTTGCGGTCCTAACAGTTTTTTTTTGTTCGTCTATTGAAGAGCAAAAGTTATGTTGTGATTTTAAGAATAAATCTGATAAGTTAAGTTTAGAAAACATAAGTTAAGTTTCGGAACTATGTTGCAAAATGTGAAATTCATTTTGGTCTAAGAATTGTTAACTTTATGTTGTGATAATGAAAGGGAAATTATATCCAGTTATTCGAAAATGTTCTGAGCTTGAGAAGGTATTGGTCATCCCTAAACAGTGCCGCATACTCTGGCTGTAAATGGTATTGCCGAAAGTATGATGAACAATGATAGAACGGGTCTACATTTAAAAACAAAAGGTTCTGGAATCAGATTGTTCTGGGGAGCACTGAGGTTAGATTATACACCTGATGATGAGTTATGGCATAATAATAAGCCAAAACCGTACATTTTAAAGTTTTTGATTCTACTGTTTACTAAGTTAGTAAAAGTCTAAAAACGAAATTTGACAAAGATGTTGTCAAAGGGAATTTCGTTGATGATGAATCAAATTTAATGATTATAAGGTGTGGGATGTGGTAGACCAAAAAAAAAAAAAAAAAAAAATAAAAAAAATAAAAAAAAAATGTTTGTGGGAGTCGAGAGATGTGAAATGAATAAGATTAAGTTCTTATCAAATAGGCCAATGAAACTTGAGCCTGAATGTGTTATGAGCTTTAAATAGCATAACTTGGTAACTCTGACTTGGTACACCCGTTTGAAAGGAGGTGTGGATCTGATAAGAATCAATCAGTTTTTAAGCAAACAAACACAAAACAATACCTAGCATAATTGCAAATAAATCTGTTTGGGAAACAGAGGAGAGCTCGAGATTGTCATATCACAATGGAAATAAGTTAACTTTATTTTAAGTTCGAGAAACATTACATAGTTAGAGACAACATGGTAGGATGCAAAACTTATTTTCTGTTTCGTATAATGAATACGATGGCGATAGTATTTTTGATTACTTATTGTGTGCTGGATAATAATAATAAAAAAAAAGGTAAATGCTGATATGATAAGCATTTAAATTAAGAACGTTTTCAGTAATTGATTCAACTAAGAAACTATTGAAAATGATAACTAAACACTGTTACTAAAAACAGATAAGATAAATATTAATTCGATTAAATTAAATCGATTGTAAATGAGTACAGTTGAAAATTGGTTGTAAAGGGAGTTTAATATCTCGTGGTTGTAGTCAGCTATATGTTAAAGAAACTTTTGTATCAGTTGAAAGAATCGCAAGTTTTAGTTAAGCCTTTATGAATCAATATAATTTCTTGGTTAAGCGTGTGGATATAAAAGCATAATTTTTATTAGGAATCTGGATAAAGTAATTTTAGTGTATGAATATTGCTGAGGGTATTCTGGCTGACAATTAATGGTTTGTACATTAATGAAGTCATTATATGGATGTATATAGTCTGTACACTGTTGGTTCCTATTGTTTCGGTGAGCTTAGACAAAAAGGTGTTTCTAATACTCATCAAGTCATCAGCAGACCAGTGCATTTAAGTTTTAATGCCGGTCATGAATTAAGTCTGGTAGTTGCCCAGTTACTGGATTGTGGAGGTCTGATAGGCAGTCGCTCCTGCTAGTATTTAGCCACATCCGGTCAGACTGGAAGCTAGGGAGATGATGATGCATGAAGTCTGGTGCCTGGTTAATGGCTATAGTTTGCTCACCATTATAAGGTTTGTTATTTATTATATTGGTGTACAATAAAGTATATATAAATAAATAAGGGACTTAAACATAACCGATAAAATGTGGGTGTACTATAGGTGCACCTCTGCCTGACCCTTTGGGTAATAAAGGCGTGATGTTTATGCTATAAAGAACGAAGCTTTACTTAATGTCTATGTTATTGCATTTTAACAACTAGGTTATAATGTGTAACGTAGTAGTTGAGTAAAACATACCCAATCAACATTTTTTAAATTATTGACTAATAATATATAAAATGTTTTCTGTGAATCAAAAATGAACAGGTCAGAAAACATAATTACTTTAGATAAGGAAATGTAGATAAACAACAGTTCTTGAAAAAATTTAACTTGAGGGATGCTTGAGGGGCAATAAATCAGCCAATACACTCTTTGAAAGTTGTATAGATTACAAAACATCACACAGAGTTCGTGTGAAATTACAAGACCCCTTTATAGAAATCTTATAAGGTGCTTGAATCATGCTGAGCTTAATCTTAGTTTTCTGTTTACATCATGATTCGATATGCAAACAAAAACTATTTGTAATGGTTCCACTTAGGTACAAGACCCTTTGTCTTGAAATATTTAAAAGGAACTATAAATCTCAAGCTAATTTTTAAACATAACGATTTAAAAATTTTATAAGTGGGTGTTTGTTAATTGTGACCGGAGTGGTAAAATGAACTGTGGGTTATTTGTATAAATTATTTAAGCAACATATAATTTGCTGGCAAACAGTGGCAGCAAAGAATGGCAAGATAGTACACAGTAGTAATGCAGAGTACGGTTTAATGTAAAGCAGTAAAAGATACTGTGATTAAAATCGTTGGTGACAAATATTGTATATTAAGTATTATTTATAGTTATAGCGATTACTATAACAGATGCTGTTTTTATTTATGATGTTAATAATAATAATAGATGCATTGCGAATAATCCTACCAGTCACAAACGAACACATAGATACTAAGTATCAAGTTGAGAAATATGTTACTAAAATATTTTATTTCTACAAGTTAACCAGATAGCTGGTATCCTGTAAAATTGTCAAAAGTGCGTTTATAAAATTTCGTTGCCTTAGCGGTCTGGAGTCTTCAGGGAAACTATTTCAACTGGGAGGACTATATTAAGATAAACTCAAACTGTTCACTTAGTTTTATTAATTACATCAAGAACAAACAACTAAGTAATAATTCACAATCATTACACTGCTCAAAACGAATATTCCAATCGAGTGGCCCAGGCGGCGGACCGAGGGCGAGTCCCCGTCCGCGCACCCGCTCGTAGCCAAAAAAACCCCCGCGGACCCGCCGCGTCGCGCTTTCCGATTGGTCCACGATATCAGTTAACATTCCCAAACCATAGAAATTAATTGCTTATACAACATACTTTAGATATAACTTAAAACAATAATGTTTACAATTTTAACTAATTTTAACAATTATCCTTAAAAACTTAAGGTACTATTTATTATCAGAAACAAAACCTAACAATCGTCCGTCCTGACATCGTGTGCGGCCCTGCACACGGCTCCAGGTGGAAACCTAACAATCGGACTTTTAATAAGTAACCTGAATTTATTAGATACAATAATTAATAATTATTACTAGTCGTTTGAACTTATTACAATAATTATTAATGACTACTACTATTATTACATATTAACTAGTTTTGATGAACTAACAACAATCAAATAAAATAGTGAAGACAAAGTAGCATTACATAATGAACTTTAAGCACTTGCTTTTTTTTTTTACAAGTTTGTTTTGGTTTTGTTACACAAATTTTGTAAGTACTATGATATCAAATAAACATTAATGAAAATTTTACACTTAACTTACAATATTCACCAGCAATCGATTTGCTGGATCGAAACAAGGTGTACGAGCTACGCTGTACATTCACTGTTGGGCATTAGAACCCCAACTCTTCACTGTTGGGCATTAGAACCCCAACTCTTTACTGTTGGGCATTAGAACCCCAACACTTCTCACTGTTGGGCATTAGAACCCCAACAATTCACCGTTGGGCATTAGAACCCCAACACAAGGTGAACTCATTCACTGCTGGGCATTAGAACCCCAACACTTCACCGTTGGGCATTAGAACCCCAACACTTCTCACTGTCGGGCATTAGAACCCCAACACTTCACCGTTGGGCATTAGAACCCCAACACAAGGTGAACTCATTCACTGCTGGGCATTAGAACCCCAACACTTCACCGTTGGGCATTAGAACCCCAACACTTCACCGTTGGGCATTAGAACCCCAACACTTCTCACTGTTGGGCATTAGAACCCCAACAATTCACCGTTGGGCATTAGAACCCCAACACAAGGTGAACTCATTCACTGCTGGGCATTAGAACCCCAACACTTCACCGTTGGGCATTAGAACCCCAACACTTCTCACTGTTGGGCATTAGAACCCCAACACTTCACCGTTGGGCATTAGAACCCCAACACTTCACCGTTGGGCATTAGAACCCCAACACAAGGTGAACCCAAACGATCGATTAATTGGGTCACAAAACATCATACGAGTAAGTTCACGACCGATCGATTTATGTCGTGAACAAACGAAATCCCTGAACGATCGATTAATCAGGATGCCTAGCGACGCCCGCACGAGCCGATCGATTAATGCTCGTGATGACAGCCGGAAGGACTTGCTTTGCCACTTTTTACATCAAGTCACGAACCAATCGATTCTCGCGTACTTGATCTGTAACAATGGATAAAATTTTGCAAATAATAAAAGGTATTTTACATTCGATACAACATAATAAGTAAGGTGCTCGTATTTTAACTCGAATTGTTCTCAGTATTTTTGTCATCACTATTGCAACCATCATCAACATCATTTCCGTCGATCTCTGGAGCAGTCACATGGATCCATGGCTTCATGCGGTCCGCAGCAACCGTTGTCGGACGTCTGCTTTCCGTATCGACTAATCCTGGTATCGGAGCCACGATATAACGGTCCATACCTAGAACTTTGCACGGTACGGCCCTTCAAAAGAAGGCATAAGTTTTTTGCTCTGTCCGAAGTTACTAAAACCAGTCTTTATTATTTTTACGAGCTCACCTTCACCGTAGGTGCGTGCGTGTTTTCTATTCCTGTCGTACCTTTCTTTTTGTTTAGCCTGCTCTCTATCTATTCTAGCTTTAACTTTGTCGCGTATGTCCCTAATGACATAATTCTGTTTAATGTATTGTAGGCCTTTTTCATCTAGATTACTATTTAAAACGTCTGTTATTCTACGTAGCTCAGACTCACCTAATTGTAGCGTATGAAACCAATCTTCACTACTAATCGTCATTATTGCCAGAAATTGATCATTGAGAGATTCTGATGGTCCGACAGGGTTTCGAGACAATGCATCAACATGACTCATTTTAGTTCCAGCCCTATATTCGACAGTACAATCGAATTCTTGTAACGTCAGCCACTATCGAGCTATCCTTGGGGTCAAGCACTGCTTTAAAAATGTAGAGTGCAGTACTCTGCAATCGGTGAGAACCTAAGAATCTTTCCCTAATAAATATACTCTAAACTTACGAAGAGAGCAAGCTACTGCTAGGGTTTCTAACTCGTAAGAGTGGAAGTTCTTCTCTTCCGGAGAAGTTTGTCGACTATAGTATGCTACAGGGTGAAAATTCTCGAAGTCTCGCTTTCGTTGAAGGAGAATTCCACCGATTTCTATCCTACTTGCATCTGTGTATGAATGTCCCATAAGCACAGGGACCTCGAATAGATAGTCGGGCACTATTTTGTAATCAACTCTAGCCTCCACCTCATCGACAATCATATCAAGATACAGATTTCCTAGCGATTGGACTACGCCATTGCCAAATCCTTTCAATAGAGTAGGGACATTATCGTGAAATACACCTAGTTGGCTGACAGTAGATTTCCTAATTAGGGTAGCGTCGCTCCCAAAATCAATAAAAGCTCTAAGTACACAACTGTTGACTTTCACCTCCTTTATTAACTTAGAGCCAGGACAATTGTCTATTTGTGAGTCTTCGTTGTTTATAAAATCAATCCGCATAGTTTACTGCACTTTACCACTAACGTTTGCCAATTTATCATCTGATTTAATATGACATTTTTCCGCAATGTGACCAATCCTATCACAACGCGTGCATTTAATCAACGGCTTGGTACAATGCATGAAACTATGTCCCTTTTCCTTGCAATTGTAACATCCAATAGGGTGGCTCGGTCGGACAATAGAACTACTGCTCGCTGTTTTGGAAACTTGATTATCAAAATTTTTATTTTTGGCGTAAAAATGGTCCGGACCAGATTGATTATAGTCCCTATTACTGAGTAAATACTGTAACAACTGATCGGGGTGAGAACAACGCAGTGCTAAAGCTCCTGATTTGAGTGTTTTATCTGTAATGCCATGTATTATGCATTCTGCCGCACGGGTACCTACTATATCGCATTGATTCACTAAACTTAGTTTTTCATAGTAATAAACCTCTATGGATTCGTTATTTCTGCTCTTTCTCTTAATCATATCCTCCAAGGTCTGACCGTAATTCTGTTCACACGGAAACGCGCTTAGTAACTTCTCTTGCCATTCTTGCCAAGTAAATAGGATGGTATGCAGACTTTCGTACCACGTCTTGGCCAGACCTTGCAACTTTTGCATTGCAAAATGAGTGGTGGTTCTTTCATCCCAACCGTATACCGAGGCGCACTCATTTACCTTTCTTAACCACACGTCCATTCGCTGGTTTTTGGACGAGGGATCAAAGTTTGGCAATATATTTTCGTGGTTAATTTTCTGTAGTGATTGGGGTGCGCCTTGGTCCACAGGTGGAGATGCGAAACCATCCCTCAAGTCCTTAATAATGTTAAACAAATCTCTTTTTGAAATAGAATGACTACGTGACCTTTTAATCCTTTCCGCGCGGACCTGCTGTCGTGGTCTGCGCTCCCCACGCTGCTCTGCAAATTGCTCGGCGTTCCGGCGCCGTGTCGATGCCGTGGAGGTGCTGCGGGGACGGTTGTTCGCTCGCGGCTCGTCGCTGCGACGCGATGCGTGGTGCAGGTCTTCGGCGGTGCGTACACGGTCGCGCTCCCCAAGTTGCTCTGCATGGAGCTCGACGTCTCGGCGCCGTGTCGATGCCGCGGAGGTGCTGCGGAGAAGGTTGTCCACTCGCGGCTCGTCGCTGCGACGCGATGCGAGGAACAGGTCTTCGGTGGCGCGTACACGATCGCGCTCCCGTCGTAGTTCGTTCTCCAGCATCCGAAGCCGCTCACGGCGCAGCTCGATGTCTGGCTCGGGGCTACGACTTCGCAGCCGACTTCGGCTCCTCGTGGCAGAGTGAGGCTCTCCGCGACTCGGAGTCACGAGTCTTCGTTGACCCGTTGAGTTTGACATTGTCTGAAATCTCACGGCAAGGAAACTTGAGAGCCGTATATTGAAGTTGTAACTGAGAAGTTAGTGATTACTAGCAGACTAAGAATCTAAGTCTTTGTTTATCCTTTATTTGAATACTATTGGAAGATAGAATAAGGTACAGATATATCGCTTTAGTTGTGCATGTGTGCTGAGCAAGTAGCTTTTATTCTTTAAAATCAAAATCGTTATGTCTTAAATAGAGAATGAAGTCTAATTCGTCTTTTTCTAAAAATAAAACATAGGCACCTTTGTTTCAAGTATAAACACTTAAGTCCGGCGATAGATGCGGTATGCGGCGTCAAGTGGTTCACTCGCCTCGGTCGAACTTATCGTGGGAAGTGTCGGGTGACGCTCTTAGTAGGTAAGCGCTGTTGCAACCCAAACTTAAAAGTTCTATGACGAAAAAAATTACAAATAGCTCTATCCTTGACTATTTTTAACTTTGTTTTAAAGGGTTACTTAACACCCACCTAAATCATTCGATTTTAAGCTCGCAATTTGGCACTAGCAAAATTCTGACCTGGACCACAAGCCAATTCAAATGTGTGCTAGCTATAACATCTCCCACAGTAAGATCACGCAATAGTGTTAACGGGTATTCTCTCGCTAAAATACTGCCGACTCACGAAAAATAATAGTAAACATAATGTGATTACCGATTTTAGCAAGAAAACTTTCAACAATGGTAAATATGATGACATGATTTAGAAATAAAATCTTTTAGCAAAAAAACATTCAACAATGGTACATATGATGACATGATTTAGAAATAAAATCGTATTCATGCCTAATTATTATTTATAATGTACAACCTATCCTAAGACTAATTAATAGGTCTCAGGTTAATTGACAGGCAAATAATTATAAATACAACAAACAAAGTAGAAATACAATTTGGGCGCATACTTACGTTTTGGGTGCACTTGTCACTTCTGAAGTATAAAATTTCGTTGCCTTAGCGGTCTGGAGTCTTCAGGGAAACTATTTCAACTGGGAGGACTATATTAAGATAAACTCAAACTGTTCACTTAGTTTTATTAATTACATCAAGAACAAACAACTAAGTAATAATTCACAATCATTACACTGCTCAAAACGAATATTCCAATCGAGTGGCCCAGGCGGCGGACCGAGGGCGAGTCCCCGTCCGCGCACCCGCTCGTAGCCAAAAAAACCCCCGCGGACCCGCCGCGTCGCGCTTTCCGATTGGTCCACGATATCAGTTAACATTCCCAAACCATAGAAATTAATTGCTTATACAACATACTTTAGATATAACTTAAAACAATAATGTTTACAATTTTAACTAATTTTAACAATTATCCTTAAAAACTTAAGGTACTATTTATTATCAGAAACAAAACCTAACACGTTATACCTAGATAAGAATGAAATTCGGGGTGACATTGTAAATACATGAAAGGTGCCTAAGAATATGTTATTATTATTATGTTAATAATAAGAGCTTGGTTATAATAAGTTGATGAATAAGATTCATAATTTCAATAATCAATTAAATAATTGATTGGTCTGATTAGGTTTTACTGGGTTTTCCCTAATCCTGCGCAACGAATGTTGGACCATGATGATATTGTATTCCCAGAAAGCAAAAGGAAGGTGTGTCTTTTTATTATTGTATAAAGATGTTTGGTATAGTATTATGTAATAGATATTACACCGTGATTAAAGAGAAAAGGATTTATTTTTGAGGGGGGCGTGTTGGAATATAACAAAAACAAATCTATCCTACTTCAACACTATGGCCTTTCTCTTTCTAACCAATAAATATTGTATTTAATTGGTCTGACCCCCTTGTCGACACTTGACTGAAATCCCTTGTATGGTTACAGTTACTGTATTCCTTTAGCCTTGCTTAGAAGCACACGTCTCACGTAATATTACTGAAACACACCTTCCAATATAAAGTAAAGGATTAATAAATAGTTATTATTCAAATCCTTAAAACCGTGTTTGCTTTGGTGTCCACCTTAACCCCAACAGGTACAACTTTCGATGTAATATTACTAATTCGAACAACATTTAAGAAAATAATCAATTTGTATAATATCGATTAACATAATTTTCATTTCATCAAATATTTATTTGCGATAACAACTTTTGCGCTATTGACCAAAAGGTATAATGTTCATTTGATGTAATGTTCAGGTATAACATGTATTTTTGTGCTTGAATTTGTCTGAAACAAGCCAAAGGACATTGTAAAAAATGGCCTATGAACCAACACGCATGAAATATTTACTATAATGACTAGTTTTTTTAATAATATACATTACTTATATGTTAATAGAACGGACACTTTTTAATTTCGAAAACATTTTAAAAAGTATTCACTTTCGTCCTTAGCTTCCGTCATAATCCTCAGTGATAGTCATATTATTTTTTTAGTTCAATTTGAGGTTTTTAATAGGCAAAGGTATTATAGCTCATACAGCCAAGTCTTTGTAACAGCACTCTTAATAAGAGTTTGACAAAGACAAGCGTCAGTATTCTCAACACTTGATATACGATAATGATTTTTAAATACAAACAGTCCGCTATGATGTCGAGGAACCATACTAAGCCTTATCAAAAAAACTCGATTGAAAGCGCTGTTTGAAACGAGCAATAATATACTGACAGTTGACGAATTGACAGATGACAACATTTGACATTTGGTAGTAATGTCATTCAGTAATAAATAAATAGAGCAAATATTTTTATTGACGTAATCATAACCTCAAAATCCGAAAGTGTTTTGATTTTTTCAGAAGTCTCAAAAATGTCCGTTGGTTTAATTTAGGTTTAATCGAATATATACATTATCTATTAAATACACCTCCCTGTTGGATCTTAGGCGAGCTATGTATGGACGACGAGCAATGTCCTTTATAGTTACTTGATATTAGTTTATTTATCAGACACGACTTGCATTAATAGAAAAAAAAGATATTGTTTTTAGTAGGTTACCCGGAACTCAACTATTTAGATTAGGTTAATTACTTCTTTAAAAAAAGGTTAGGTTAAAAATTAGTGTATTTGAAAATTCTGGCAAATGACATTATTTCAATGAAATAAATATGCTAAATTAAAATCTACCAATTAATTATTCGGTCAAATGAATAAATTATACGAAATGACTTTATTGTAACTAAAATTAGCCGGAGCGATTTTCGACAAAACGTTGTGATACCAATCAAGGGTGAACCCTATGGAACACTTCAATAAATGATTGCAAATCTGCCGGGCTACTGTAATTGCGTGTCTGAATAGCAGCGTATTATGCTGTTCTTTTTCACCCAGAATGCTGCGGTTCATTGCTCTCTGGATTTTGTAAGTCTCTGAGTGACCAGGTCTGAGGAAATACAACTAAAAAGTGAAAAATATATGTACTTAATACATTCCTGAGTTCTCTTTTATTTTACGGCTATTAGTAAAAATACATTTTATTAGTTTCAAGGGCTTTAAATTGAACGACAACATTTTATATTTATTTTACTCAAACGGGTGTACGAAACACGCTTCCGAAACAATTTATTGTACTGATCGGTAGAAAAACATCCCAAGTACATTTTAAACTTTCCACCATTTGAGCTCTTCCATTCTTTCCAAATTGAAACGTCGCGTAGGTTCGCCATATTTGTTTGCGAAATAATGCAAGTCAAGAAGATGTTTCACTTTAGATGTTCTATAAACTAGTCGCTTAGAGTATTCCCGTGAGTGAAAACTTCTCCAGAGCGAAGTAAATCTAAGCGGCTAATACGAAAGTTTTGCAAGAAAACCCCGTGGTGCAATGTAATCTAGAGTTATTGGGGTAAACTGTAGAGTCGGGTTCCGTTACAAAAAGAATCCCTATTATTCTTAGCACAGCTGTATCGTTTCTCTCAGAAAATGTTTGAATCTAATCTATAGACCACTTTTAATTAGTACAAGTACATAAAAGACTTATTAGAAAAGGTCTTGTTATTATTTAAGTAAAGTCTAAATAAAATAAAAACTGGGCAAGAGTGAGTCGGACTTGCGCCTTGAGGAAAAACTTATCTATGTCAACAATTCAATTCTCGAATGAAGTCCCGAAGATTTTACCGAATGGCAAAAATTATTTTTGTTGTGACGTAGTAACATAAAAATCATGGATCCCATCATTAAAACTGGATTCTGAAAAAAATAGAACCAATCGGAAAGCAACTCGTCTAAGAGGAAAAAAATATTTAAAAAAATACAACCGAATCGATAACCTCCTCCTTTTTTTGAAGTCGATTAAAAATTACAGTTTTCAGATTAAATATCATAATCATTTCAACCGAAAGACGTCCACTGTTGGACAGATGTCTCTCCAAAGTGTCGCCACTATAACCCTGACCAGAGAGTTCCACATTCATCAGATTCCCGCGATCCTAACTAGGTCATCGGTCCACCTTATCAAAGGCTTTCTAAAGCTGCATCTGCCAGTACGCGGTATCCTCTCCAGAACCTCAGTAGATAGTGGTTAGCCCGAATTTGTCCGCGCGTAGTGTTCCACGTACGCCTCATAGAGATGTCCGCAAAACAGGGTCCCTTTGACCCTGAAAGAGTACCTAAGGAGCCCAGTACAGCTGGTGCCCACTAAGGCTGCGGGAACGTTTGAAGAAGTTACAGTGGCCCAGAACCGCAAAGGACAAATGAATGAAATAGGTATGTTTTAGTTGGTAAAAGTCTGACATGCTCTCTCGCTCTACCCAAGGCGTGAGTAGCCATTTAATGATTACTCGCTTCAAAAAAATAGTAGATAGTGTTTTTCTAATCACTGGTACTAATTGTTTACAGTTTTATATTTACAACTACTAAATATACACCACTAGATTTTAATTAGTACAAATATTTAAAGGGCTTATTAGAAAAGGTCTTGTTATTATTTAAGTAGTCTCAATAAATAATATTCATAAACAGCAAAGTTATTAGCGTTTGTTATGAATGAATAAATGACGATCAAAATGGAAAAACACTGCGCGTAGTATGTTCTAGTAGCAATTGTTATGACTGATTGATTCTATTATGAATTTACAAATTATAACCAATTTTCGTGGACAATTTTGGCATTTTGTTTTTTTACTTTTGACTACAACGAAATCATCAGTAACTGGTACGGATAGAGCCCCATTTTTTTTTGTTCTAATTAAAAACTAGGGATGTATAAAATTGCAAGCAAGTTTGTAATACTAATTAAATAGTGCGTAATAGTAGTTTTAAATTCAAGATAGTTCCTTATTCGTAATAAGTTGTAAGTAAGTACTTACGGCGCCAAAGAAAGCTCTACATGATAGCTCGTAAAGACGTTTGTACATAAAAGCATCCGAAGTCTTCGATAACCGATCAGCGAACGCCATAAGAACTTACTACCGTTCACGTTTTCTGCTTATAGAATATTTATGAATTGCTTTATAGATAATATTTTATACACTTGATTTTATTGATATTTATAATCTGAAAGGGTGGGTTCTGAATTAAATATTTTGGGTTAAGCACATCTCACCCTACTTTAATGGTTTTCAGGTTAGAGTTTGAGAAATACTGTGATTTGTTGTTATATTTTTGTACCCCTTTAAGTATATGTAATTGTTTATTGTTAGTTTTGTTTTTAATTAGTTTATTCAGTGATTTTAAGTATATATTGTGTAATCCTTGCTTGGCGATCAACGTCTCACCGTCGACGACGGCTGGTGCTGAAAATCAGCGCTGAGGCTCTGTCTTACACGAGCCCCAGCATTTTGCTGAGCGCTGGCCTTTTTGCGCGGATATGACGCATAACCTACCACTTATAAAAATATCGTTATTGTTATTTGTTTTATTTTTAAGGTATGCGCCATATTTGACGTAAATAAACTCTTTTTCTTTCTTTTTCTTACTTATCTTCAAATTCGGATTTCAATATCCCTTATCCATGAATCGCAGTAACCGTAATGTTTCTAGATAGACTCCCGATTATATAACTGTACGTCGATTACCCGACGGCCGGACAGCGAGCTTCCCATTACTCGTCGTCCGCAAGGCCTCACCTACGGTGGCTGGTAGTCGGCGTCGGGGTCTCGGCGTCTGGAGCGTGAGGATGTTCATCACCTCACGAATACGGCCATCTCCTTTGCCATTACTGCTTCGCTGAAGGAGGCGACTGCCACCCATATCCCCTCGCAGGCCTTGGCCTGTACCAGGGCCTGGTGCGAGAGGTCACCGCGACCAATCACCTCACGAGGAGACGACGCCGACGGTGCTTCGCCCAAGCGGGTCACATCGTGTGCTGCACCGTGTCGTATCTTCAATGAACCTTAAAGTTTTGATCGACACACTCTTGACAGTTTTCAATTAGCTGAACACGGTTGAGTTTTTGATAATAATGCGGCTTATAAATTGCAAGTTAACGTTTTGTTTGAAGAACAGTTAAGTCTGTGTTTATGAGTTGATACTTATTACTTACAAGAAGACTTACTTATTAAATCAAAAAGTTTGAATTTAATTTGTGAAACTTATGTTTTTGAATGGAATATTTGGAGCTATACGTACTAAGTAATTTATAGAAATAAGTACCTAATTGACCACTTTTAAGTTATATAACGTTCAAAAGTTAGTTAAAATTAAAACAATAACATTGCCCGAATATTAAATACACTCGTAATCATTACATGTAAACTTAAAAGCGTTTACGCAGCATATTATTTTATACAAACTTTCAAATCCAACATCCTGGAAATAATTAAACTGATTTTAATAAAATTTGATAAATATCTAATATCAAATACTACAGCAAGAAATACTTAGAAATAAGAAATGTACTAAAAAATTTGTAAGTTTTTTTCAATTTCTATAGATAACTCAAAATCCTACACTCGCTTACTTTTTAAGAAAATGTTTTTGACTATAATTTTCGGACTAGCATAATAATATATTCTTCTGTGTGCGTTTCAAAGTTCATTAAAATTCAATTCCTAGATAAAAGATTCAATTAAATAGCTTGTTGCGTAAATACTGTTGTATCTATATGTCTGTAAGCTACCACGACAGTGTCATCGTTCACTCACAATATATTCCCAAGAAACTGCATCAAGTGTTGGCGATCGCTGTGCTCTCTTAGCAAAGCTAAGGGTAATGGCATGATGGACGGCGGCGGCATTGGAGAACTGGGTAACGTCACGGGGTCGGAATGGTGATCGATAGCGACATCCAAGTGCTCGCGCTGCGATACCCCAAGCCCAGACAAAATAAACATCCGATAACTGCTTGACTGAAGGAGCATGAGTACTTTAGCAAGACTAGTGTTTTCATCAAATAATAAGACATTATTCAAACTAAACTTTGAGTAAGACAGTCATTGTGATTTGTATTAATATGGTGTTTGTTCCTGATCAAAGTTATTTAACTTCTAGTAATGTAATATAGTTACAACAATAGTTTACACCAGTACCTACGTAACTCCAGGAATGGCCATGTCTATAATTAAAATGCAACAGGGGTGCAGCACTAAAATTGAGCTACACGCCGCTCTGAGCCCCAATTCAGGTGACCCGAATGTTCGCAATATTTATAGACCAAAATGGCTTGTTTTGGACTTCGAGAATTTAGGTGGCTCGAGATTTGGTGTCAGGTATAGATTCTATTTTATATTCTCGTGACTGTATCCACTAAAATATTTTAAACTAAACTACTAAATCCTGTTGGTAGATAGAATTGCATGTTTTAATCTTTGTAAAAGATAAAAAATGTCTTGAAGTAGTGATGTGAAAAACAATTTTTGTAGTTAAGAGATAGCGCACGCAAGCAACTTTTGTTTACGTTACTAATTTGTTTCTCACATAAAGTTACGGGTTTGTATGAAAGTGCAACCAAGACAAGAACAAATTGCTGGGCAAATAACTTGTTCGCCGGCGTCCTTCTTAACAATCGTTCATATCCAAGGCGCAAACTCATATCTACGACAATCTATGTCAAAAATTAGTCAAGAAGTTAGAAAATTTAAGGAGTTTTTGACAGTTTCCGACTGAAATGCGAATACGATCTTTACCCATTTTTTTATGATTTATAGGCTCACGCTTGACCTGTCTTACATAATGGTATGCGATGATAAGGTCAACGATGGAGCACACTTGCCTAGAAGTAAACTATTTATTCTTGATTAAAAGACCTCTAGGTTAGGTAACTATCAGCGTAGCCAAGTTACAATCGTTTCGTTTCGATTCTCTTTTCGTCGATCGCCTCGGGTCGGCCCCGCCTCCAATTCCTTTGTTCTGACGTCATCTCAACGGTCAGTCACGTGATCAGAACAAAGGAATAGGAAGCATGGCCGACTCGAGGAGATTACGAAACGGTTGTAATTTGGCTAGGGGGGCAGGAAACATAGACTTCGACAGGAATTCACTCTTTAGTTGTATTCACAATTTATTGATTGTTACCTAAACGTTTAGTGCGTATCCACAATATTGAAAAATACTACGATTAATACTTCTCTGATTACGAAATTCTTCCATTGATTTTTGAACTAAACTATTGTTGTTTAATTCTCACAAAACTAACTTGTATCAAAAACTAGACCGCAAAAGATCTATACTTATAATAAATCTGTAGAAGTGAAAATTCTGTACATTGAAAATATCAAAAAAATAAATAAATGGCAGGGGGTGTTACTAAACCGATACCGAACCCAAAAATGTGATTAAAAATTTGTCTGTCTGTCTGTCTGTTTGTTCAGGCATCACGCAAAAACTACCGGTTCGATTACGATGAAACTTGGTATATATTTTTTTTAATATCCTGGGCACCACACTGAGTACTTTTTATCCCGGAAAAGTATACACAATAAAAAACAAACTTAATTTTGCGGTTGGATCCCTAGAACCAATTACTGTATCAATCACAAATAATAAGTTTGTCGTAGGTTACGTCACCCGCAGTGGAGTTCACTAAGGGGCATTGCACACGGCTAAGATACTATAATTCGGTAAGTTTAGTTAAAAGGTAATCAATACATTCATTGACTGTTAGGCGGTACGAAGTTTGCCAGGTCAGCTAGTTACTAATAAAAAGTTCCAACTAGTTATTTTATCGATATGATATATTTTTTCCGTTCTTTCAACGTTTTTTTTTCTCAGTATTATGGCCCCTGTAGACTATGGAGGTGCACCTATAGAAAATACAACATAACTAAACATTAAATTTTTTGTTTGTTATTTTTTTATCTTTTACCTAAGTTTATTTTAGTTTTAATGAAAAGTGTTGGTGAAATATTTTAGAGAATAAATAAATTGTTTATCCAGGAATCTATTATGAGATTAAAGAAAGAGGTGTGCGAGTACGAATATATTTCAAAAGACAGGAACGAACGTCAAACGGAATTTATTAAAAAAATACCGCCACCGACATTTAAATTATAGCAGCGTTCTTAAATAAATCAAATTATATTATAAAGGAGTGTGTATGTATGTGTGAATGTTTAATACTTTTTTTCGCTTGAACGGCTGAAATAATTCGGATGTTTGGCACACGCTAGATCATGTCCTGAAATAGTACACAGGATGCTTTTTATCCTAGAAGTGGAACATTTTTCTCTTTTTACGCGGGCGAAGCTGCAGGCAACAGCTAGTAATAATATAAAGGACATAAATACTTTATTTACCATCACTTTGTAACACACACTTTGTGTGACTCTTTCTTGATCAAACGGTTAATCGGACTTTAATTGGTACACCGGTAAATCATGTCCTGGAATGATACATAAAATACTTTTTTCGAGAGTATGTTTCCTGTGACCATTTTCTAATTTCACGCAGGCGAAGTTTCCAGCTGAAGCTAGTAGAATAGTATAAGTAAAATTTGCTTTCGTATTTTTTCACATTTGATGACCTTAAATTCTAACATCTTCAAAAATATAATTTTTTTTTACTTCTGTATATCAGTAACTAAATTGTATTTTTCCTCCTTGCTTCTCTGATACGTTTGGAGTCTGTTGGCATGGAACGTTGTATAATGGGGAAGAAGGAAACAGATAAAATCAAACGCAGCATAATCAGAAAAGCAATTAAAACCCAAGAGGTGGTGTTAAAATAATAATACTAAAGTGGAAATGGGCTGAACATAATATATAGTAAAAGGAGAAGAAAAACAGAACAAGGTAGTTACACTACGATACCAGGAGATAATAATATAATAATATAATATTCCACAACTATCACACAACGCCGTCTAGTCCCAAGCTAAGCAGAGCTTGTGTTATGGGTATTAGACAACTGATAAACATACTTATATATTTCTAAATACATACATATATAGATAAATCACACCCAGACACAAAACAAATGATCGTGCTCATCACACAAACATTTATCCTGGGTGGGAATCGAACCCACGACCTCCGGTATAGCAGTCAGGGCCACTAACCACTAGACCAACAGGCCAGTCCAGTCCAGATGGGAAGATGATTTGGTTAAAACAGCTGGAAAAACCTGGACTAGACAGCCACGGAAGAAAAAGGATTGGAAGGTATTGGAGGAGGCATTTACCAAGAGACATACAGGATTAAAAAAAAATAACAATAAACATATTTGTTAAAAATATTAGTGTGATCTAATGGGGTCTAAAAATGCCAAAAGTTGAGCAAACCAACCAAAAGACTCAGATCATTAATAAAACTTAATATTAACAACAAAATGCTCACTGTCTACTCAAAAATGCAACAAAAAATTACACGTGAAATTCAGCTTTCATTTCAAAGCCAAAAATACAAAAGATTTGCATTATAATGTATATTATTTATCAAGCAACTAGCCACTGAAGATAACTAATGAAAAGTATCACAAATTCTATTTCACTGCGTCAGTTTTTTTAGTATTCAAAGAAACGGCTTTGATTGCAGTACTGATAGACTAATGAAGATGAATCTGTGTAGTTTGCTATTCAGCTCAATGAAAGGGAATAACATACAGTTATTTTTTTCATTTTTAGCGTACTGTACTTCAACCGTAAAACCCTTATAGGGTTTTTATTTCGCTGTGAATATCATCTAATGACAAATCCTGCTCTTGAGCAGAGCGGGAGATAGTGTCAGACTTTCACTGACTAAAAACCCACTCCTGTTCCTTCGTTGCCTTTCGTACCAGGGTCTAGTCTTCCTTTCAGAATCAGACCCTTGGCCCCAGTAGGCTTCGACTCTGCTGGGCCCCTACAGTTGCTAACATCTCCTCGAGGAGCGTGTGGAACAATACGCACCGTCGACAGTTTGGGCTCGGTCCGGACGGTTACTGGACGGTCAGACGGTGAGCTACCCATTGCTCGCTGTCCGCAAGCCCACGCCTACGGTGGCCGGAAATCGGGATCAGAATCCCAGCGGTGGTTGAGTTGTGAGGAACTTTGCCTCACGCGATCGGCCGTGTCCTTTGCTGGCATTACTGCTTCGCAGAAGGAGGCGACCGCCTGCCAGTCCTCCTCGCTCCGGACCATGGCCTGTACCAAGGCCCGGCACGAGAGATCACCGCCGCCGATCGCCCAAGCGGTCACACCTCCACGGAAGTGGACGGTGGAGGTGTGCCACGCCTTGGCAGAGCGCCGCCGTGTCCTCGTGGGAGAGATCGGAAGTAACGATCTCTCGTGCCGGGCCTTGGTAGAGGCCATGGTCCGAAGCGAGAAGGAGTGGGTGGCGGTCGCCTCCTGCTGCGAAGCAGTAATGCTAACAAAAATCAGCCCGGCCGCACGTACACGCGCGAGGGCGCGGCCCTCATGCCTCATCCGCCGGGATCCCGATTCCGATTTCCGGCCACCGTAGGTTCCCAAATCGTAGACGACGCGTACCCGTTCGCGAACTTGCGAACTGCGCGCGTGCATTTCATGTTCGTACGAAGCTCGCGTTGCCCAGGGGCTTCGTACTAACGAGCCGTGCGCGAAATGCACGCGCGCCGTTCGCTTTGCCAGGTCTGGACACACCATTATGGTAGGCCTTCCGACACTGCGCCTTCGCCACATGACCCTATCGACCATTTGTTCAGCAAGCAATGTGCCCTGCCCATTACCACTTAAGTTTGGCGATTTTTCGGCTATGTTGGTAACTTTGGTTCTCCGCCATATCTTCATTCCTAATTTGATCACACACAAAGAACTTCGAGCGTATACCTCTCTCGTGTTATTGGGACATTCAGTTCCCTTCAAAATGGTTAAGCTGAGTGGGCTGACGCACGCGTCATGCTCGTTCCGTCAGTTGAGACTGGTCATCTCTTAGCTGCCAGTGGTTTAATTCAATTTGCCTTTGAATGACTTTGAATCTTATGTAGTGGCCCATTTGTTAATACTTAATAATTAAATACATATAATACCGTAATTCGCGGTTTCGGAAGTCCTCCCACAAGGTCGACCGACGACCTCGTGAGGGTCGCGGGAATCTGAAGGATGCGAGATGCACAAGAACGGTCTTTGTGGCGATACTTAAGGGGATGCCTGAGTACAACAGTGGACATCTTTCAGCTAAACAGCTTAAATGATGACGATGAATATATAATAATTAACCTAAAAAAAAATTGTTAATAAAACTATTCTAGACATAATTCTCTACCAAATAATAAATCACTCAAATATCTCAAAAAGAAAAAGAAAGTGAATAAAATCTCTGGACATAAATTTGTTCCAAAATATTTTCAGCATCCTGTAAAAAAATGTTTACCCATTCATCAGGGTTGTTTTTGCGAAAGCTGTTACATAAGCGAGTTACGGCTAGTGTTTAGTAGCCAGTAAAGTAACATTTTATCTTCCATTGCCTTTTGTAACAAAAAAGAAAGATACAAAAGTTAATTTGCCCGCTGACCATATTTACCAAATAAAACAAAAAGTGCCGTCAAGCAAATACCTCCAGGGGTCAACAACGTAATATTTGTTTTGGGTAATTCGCAAAAGACCTTGTACGGTCAGAACAAGAACATATTCTATTTGTGCGTTTTACAAAATGTTTACAACACCGAAAGACCCGAACCACTGCATTTTATTCGGAAGTTACTTGTTTCGCTTTTCTTTTAAATTGAGATAACATTTACTTCGAAATTTTTCTAGTTCTTCTCTGGTATATATTGTTTGGAACTTTATTACCTTTCTTGGAATCTGAGACAATTTGTTACATTAATTCATATTATTCTGAAAGTATGATAGGTTCTAAAAGATCAGTAATAAAGAGAATATTCTATTTTAAATTGAGTATGATAATTATGTGTTATGACTATGATTGTAACATAAATAATTTAATAACATAGGGCTACATACGCAATTAGTTTTACTGCGCACACAGACTGCAGTTCTGGCAGTAGGCCATAAACAGTGTAACTTTTACTTCTTTAGTACACCTAGCAAACCTGCGGGCCAACATATTACATCGGACCGACAACACTCTTTACTCTCTCTCCAAATCATAGTCATCATTCAGATCCTCATTCAAAACGTGCCCAAGGTATATAAATTGAGGCACCCTCTCAAGCGCTACCCCATGTAGGTAAACTGGAGGAACCGACTTAGGTTTCCGGAACCAGCACGAAACACCATGACTCACTCTTCCTGACATTATACAGAAGTCCATGAGCAGTGGCGTATCGCTCACACACTCCAAGCAGCCGTCTGAGTGCATCATCGAGGGACTCAGCAGCACCATGTCATCAGCATAACTGATATAAATAACCTTACCATCAATAGAGCATCCGATAGCAGTGCTGCCGAGCTCCTCGACCAGCTGATCGATGTACAGACTGAAGAGCCCTGGAGAGGTCAAGCCACCTTGCCTCACGTCACACTCCAGTCCATACCCACCAGACAATGCATCTGACCTGGTTAATTTAATGGTTGTTGTATGGTTGTACTCGAGGAGGTTAAATTTCAAAGTAACTTAAAGTCAATGAAAAAGTAATACTTTCTAAACAAGACACTGACTAAATGCACAAACGGTGCGATGCCAAAATTAACAAAAGAAAAGGTACCTCCCTAATGTCCGTATACATCACAGTATTCTCAGGAACAGAACTAGTTTGAATTTCGAAGGCCGACCATATCTACATCCACTTCCTATAGTTCAGCAAAGAGTTTCAATGTAAACAAAAGCCACACTCTAGCGGAAATGTACCGTGGATGGATCAGAACGAGTGATTGATCTGACAGCCGTGACGTGCCGGGAATATCCAAAGAACGGAAGGATGTTACATGAGTTACAGTCGTTGAATGTGGACCGAGGATAGTGATCGTCGTATACTTATAACTGATACAACATGTACATAACATAATACACGCATATCCTGAAAGTACTATATTCAGAATCGGTTACTAAATCGATTTTAGCTACTTTTAAAATAGGTAAAAAATAATTAGGAATTATTTAAGTTATTTAGATCGTGTCACTAGCGTATTTGTGTATGCGTTCGTAGATACAAATACCGTTGCGCTACCAACGTATTACGTCAATTTCCATATTATTTACGTAGGTAAATAATTGACGCTGTTTACTAAATAGACGAAATCAAAAAACACTTGCATTGTGATTGTAACTTGATTTTGTAATTGGTGTGTTTAAAGGTGTTTTGTTTTAAGTATCATCCAATGACTTTTCTCGCTCTGGGCGGAGCGCGAGTGAGTGTCAGACTTTTACTGACTAAAACCACACCTGTGTCAGTTGCCCTTTGCGTTCTAGGACTACGGGTTTCCTTTTCAGAAATTTCCCGTGGTCCTAGCTAGCGGGCATCGGCCTGCTACGCCCCCCCCCCCTCCCTGCCTACGGTTTGCTGACATCTCTTTGAGGGGCGCGTGGATCACTACGCGCTGTCGACAACTGGACTCGGTCCGGTTAATTACGAGCTACCCATTGCTCGACATCCGCAAAGCCCGGTGTATAAGGGTCTGCATTATTTTAGTTACATGTTGTATATTATAGTGTTCATAAATATAGAATGTACGAGTATGTGTAGATACTTCATGAGGAATTTGCGGACTTTTAATCAAAACAGCTGCAAGGCTAGAGCGAATAGGCACTTCTAGTGTGCTTCATCTTCAACTATTTCATCAGTCACCAGTCTTGCCAAAGAATGTCGTGTTGTTGTTGTTGTTGCGCTATGTAAAATACACTGGTATCCAGCTACATAACAGCTTCATAAAATTTCACGACAAAGTTATAATAAACAGGAAATAATTAAAAATATTCACTGCTTCAGTTTCAACTTTCGATGGCACGGAGCAGTAGTTGAGCGTGTGTGATTGTTGCGTGTGTTGCGAGTTCGATTCCCGCATGATACAAATATTCATGTGGTCTATACTTTTTGCAGGTCTGGGCGTTTTGTACGACTATATGTGAGAGTACATCTGCCGACCAATAGTTTTACTGTGTAGCAGAATTTGTAAAAGTAGTTACAAATGCAAATTTTGAATAAATTCAAATTAAATAACATGTTTGTGAACGCACTATCGACAATAATGACAACAATCAGATTTTTTTTTAGGTGGAAAAATCATTCAGTGACATGTCTCGCTCTTGAACGGTGCGAAAGGGTGTGTCAGACTTTTACTGACTAAAAACCTACTCCTGTCCCTTCTTTGCCTTCGACCCAGCGCCCCGGGTTCCACTTTCACACTACCCGTGTACGACGATCCGACACCACAGGACCGTTTGGTATGCTGACACTTGGGGGAGGCCCATGTCCAGCAGTGGACGCCTTTCGGCTGAAATGATGATGAACAAACAAAAAACTGTTTAACTTTAGGCGTACTATCCACGGACGCATAGCTTCATGGACGCGTATTCGTCATTATACGCTTGGTGTACGCATGCGTGAAGCTTACGTGAAAGTCATGCCGTCGTGACGTTGTAGCTTCCCCGACAGCGTTTCCTAGTTTTGTATGTAAGCTGTGAGACTACTTACCTATTTCAAGATGGCGCCTAAAAAATGACCTCATCAAAGTCAACTCGTCGACCATCCTATCAACCCATGATCTATATCACCAAGCCATAACTTCACTACAGTTCCTCGAGCCATAAACGATACCCAGTTTACGTTTCCCAAGATATGCCACTTGAGTAGCACCTTCTGTTTAACTTTATGACGAAAGCAATAAAGCCTTTGGCCATTAGCACTGAAAGCCTCGTAAATTATACGTTTTATCTATCTCCTTTACGACTCAACGGGCTCTCCGCTGAATATTTTTGAAACTCTTTAAATGCTTTGTATTGAATGCGAGAGTTGGTTGTAACATGATTTTTAATGAAGGTTGGTGATGAAGTGATTTCAGCTTTTGAATATTATTTGAGCAGTAAAACTGATTTCCATAACGGTTAGAATGTGGTACACTTTTCTAGAGAGTGAGTGACTAGAGCGAGATGAAGTGTCTCACTTTTACCGACTAAGACCTACTTGTGTCCCTTTGCCCGGGCCACGATCACTCTTTCAAACAGTTCGCAACCCTAGTAGGCATCGAAGAATGGGGTCCGCTGATGGATAGTATCTCAATTTTATCCATGGCTGATAGTGGTTAGAAAATAATGGTGAATACAGTAGAGAACACTGTCGTGTAGACAACAGCATTGACGTAGTTGCTTCAAGACCTTTTTGAACCTTATTTTATTTGGTAAGTTAGTGCTTTCATTCGCCATATCACACTATATTACTTATTAGGTGAAAGTTGTGTGGTATGTGTGTACGTTTGTTGTTACTCTTTCATGCTCAAACGGTTGAACAAAGAACATAGAACAAAACGTACCCACCTTGTAGCACATTGAAATTGATACTATTAGAAGGTCTTTGCAAATATATTTATTTGTTGTTTGGGGGCAACTTTGTAGCTAGTGCGGGAAAAAAGATATTTGACCTTGAAAATGCCAAAAATCCTTAGTAAAATAGACCCTTATCGAAACAGATAGCATGTGGTTGGTACCTGTGCCCACACTATTAACATAATATGGTGCTTAGATGTTAGCAGGCACCTAGATAACTTCATAGGTTCGGTAAGTGCCTGAGATGATAATATTATAATCGTTGAGAACAACACAGTCGTGAAAATCATTATTTTTAGACACAGTCTAAAAATAATGATTTTCACGTTTTGGGAATTAATGTTTAAATAACCATGTAATTTAATCTAGCTACAGTAAGGCTCAACTAACACCGGCGCAAAGTCGAAGCCTATTGCATATTCATCTCCATTTTCCCATTCTTAAGGTACTTTGTGTAATGCAAATACTGAATCGCGCGTTGATGCACGACGTCGTGCTTTTTCCGAGTCGATGCTTGGTTAGAGTCAAATGGTTTCGCTGCGCGTCGTCGCGCGACGATGCGCGTCACCATGTTTTATAGTACAAAAATTGAACGTGCTGAGCTTAAGAAGGTACGACAGTATTATACTGTGCCAAAATAGTAATATAAGTGGTAACAATGGACCAATAAATTATACTTACTCTTTAAACTCAAAAACTTCAAAAAGTAGTCTTGATTAAAATATAGCACCAACTTCTAACGACTTTTTTGAGAAATGCAAGCATCCAGGTAAAAGTAATATATCTTGGAGACTGTTCAAGTTCTAGATATCAAGGGAATCAACCATTTGTTCAAACGTCTAAAACTTTGCAATGACAGTCACAAATAGTTCAGATGACATTGATTGTGTCTAAGTTCAGTGACAGTTGGCAATGATACTATAAATCTTCTCATACTTCCAAAGGGTAAAGGGCGAATAAATTCGACCAAATTCAATTGAGCAACAGTTTACACATGTACGTTGTGTTTATGAGAGCTTTTGCGCACGTACGGATTCAAATGAAACCTTTGCCATAAATAGATCACGTGGTAGGGTCGTGAATCAGGGTAGGGATGCGTATTTCAGAATAACTACCAAAGTAGGTATTCTGAAATACGCACGTGGAATCATCAAAAAACTAATCTTATAAAGAATATCTCTATCATATGTTATTGTGCTTCCGTATCAAGTGGCCAAATCTTGTACGCAAAAAACGTTCAAATTCATAGTCATAGTCATAGTATTAGTAAGGGATTCTTACAAGTCATTTAAAGAATGTTACATAAAATTTGTCAACAAATGATTAGGTACATAACAATGACACACACAAAAAATTTCACACAAAACAGATGATTAGGTACATTCAAGTCAAAATGTAAAAATATTAAATGGTTTGTGCCAGATTGACACAGATTCAAATGTTAATGTTGTTGATAAATGCGGAAATCACCTCTTAGGAGTAAAGCTGGCTGTAATAATTTCAGCTGGAAGACGTCCAACTCTTACCAGGTTATACGTCCACCTTGTGGAAAGCCTTCCCATACTGCGTCATCCGGTATGCGGTTGCCACTCCAAAACCTATCAGGCCCGTCGACCATCAGTTCTGCGAGCATTTGCCCTTAACACTGCCAATCAAATTTGGCGATTTTTCGGGCTATATCAGTAAGTTTGGTTTGGCTTCTGCGAAAAATTTATATACAATCTTCAAAGTACAGAAGTAGGGTACTCAGCATTTCAATATTTACAGAATGCATTTTGGAGTGTGCGCAGAAATGATATGACTTGATTCCGCCATTACCGGACCACGGTCCACTAAGCGTTTCGACTCGTCGTTTATACCACGTGCATCGAAGGATTGCAACAATTTACTTGCAGCGATCTTCATATCCTATTATGATTTACATAGGTGACTTCAAGGCTAGAGTGAATACGCTGTTGAAAAACTAGTGCAATTCACCATCAATGATTGCATCACTGCTTACCATCAGGTAGGATCGCAGTCAAGCACTTAGTTAATATAATTTGCCAAAAAAATACACTTTTAAATTAAACATTACCTGTCATTGTAATTGTCCTAAACTAGCTTCTGCCAGCGGCTTCGCCAGCGTAAAAGTAGGTTTCTCCATACAAACTTTCAACCCCCATTTTACCTTCTTAAGGGTAAAGTTTTGTAAAATCCGTTCTAAGCGGATGTCTACACCCTATAAGGAACCTACCTGCCAAATTTTAAGTTTGTAGGTGTTATAGTTTCTGAGATTTCATGATTAATCCAGTGAGTGGTATTTTGCTTTTTTATGTATAGATTCCCAATTGGCCATTGTCAAATTAACCGATTGGCTAACATCAAAAACTTACGACGAAAGTGAAAAACATTTCGAAATGTAACCTCACAAAGTCATACTACATACACTCTCCTTACACACACCTCCACTCCACACCCTCACTACATACACATTACACACCACGTACGTACAAGTTAGGATAAGTAAATATTGTAATGTTTAAGATATGGAACTACTTCTGTTCTTATGTTTCTAGAGGTGGGCGTTGATAGCTGCGCCTCAGATTCAAACTATTGCAGCTATCATCGTACATAAATAAATTGTTACATTTATTTCTAGTTTCAAATAAAGATTTATTATTATTCAATTTTGGATATAATCTAGAGAATGTATTGCAACAGTTGCATCTTTCATTATTTATAACAGTTCCTGTACGTATATTCTACGTAATTTTCAAATTAGTACTCACCCGTGCAAGAATTCTTTCACGTCCAACAAAGAACAGAAAGAAAATCAGATGATAATTCCAGAGATAATTTAACTTGAACGCGCCAAGCTGAGTTCAGGCAATTTATAAGAAAAATGTAAGCGACCAGGTGAAAGTAATGTATCTTTGTGAGAAATTGTTCCTCTTTCTACATCTCTAAGGAAATTAACGATTCGTTTAAAGTTTAAACTAGTGTTAGTTTATAACTAGAAATAGGTTTTTTGTAATCCAGCGGTTTTCAACCTTTTTTTCATCTGGGCCTATTTTGGTACCATTGTTGTTAGTAGAGAGCAGAAGTCTAAAAAACATTTGACTTTGCCAATCTAAAAGAAACTTATATTATAAATTAAAAACTTATACCTTATAAGATTCTAAATCAAGCCACAATTCCCAGCTCCCGTTTATTTTAGCCCACTCCTAATAATACAATCTAATTAAATTTTTGCTTGAAAGAAGGATAATATTATTTTCTCAATCTAGCCCAATATAAACTTCGAATCCCAACGCGTTGACGGAAGATTATATTTGCTTGCAAACAAGAAAAAGGTAAAAATGATGAAGTAATAACAAAACAATTGTTCGAATGCCAAGTTCCAGGGGAATTCAAGTCTGAAGAATATGTGTTCGAGATTTCGTGTATTTCAAGAAAAAATAGAAAAAACCGGACAAGTGCGAGTGGCATTCGCGCACTGAGGGTTCCGTACAAGCTTACTTGAAAACAGTTCAATTCCCGAATTGAGTTACGAAGATTTTTTCGAATAGCAAAAAAAGTATAGCGACATCTATGGCGTCCAATAAGAACTAATCCTGCATCGCGCAATCAAAGTTCTCCGCGCGATTAGAACATCCCGAAATCATCTAACTGCCTGGGAAAATCCTCCCTTTTCAACGGAGGTTTGCGGGACTTTACTCCCTGTTCCGGTTACCTCCAAAAACGTTTTTCTTTTTTGTGATGTAACTACAAATTTACTGTTTTTAGATTTTTTTCCTATATTTTTGCTATTAGATCTTGCCAAATTTCAAGGTCAATGGGAAGTAGTACCCTTTAAAGTTTGACTGCGTTGAGAGTGTCGAAACACACATTTTTTTTTGTTATAAACTCATGCTTGACTGCGATCCCACCTGATGGTAAGCAGTGATGCAATCGTTGATGGTGAGGCGCACTAGTTTATTAAGAGCCTATTCACTCTAGCCTTGAAGGCACCTAAATTATAGTTGGACGGGAAGACCGCAGCAGGCAAATTATTCCAGTCCTTCGATGTACGCGGTATAAACGACTAAGTGAAACGCTTAGTCCGGACCGTTGAAGTTTCAACAACGTAAGGGTGGATACTCGCCGTACGTCGGGTTTTCCGATGGTAGAAAGGAAATGGCGGAATCAAGTCATGCAATTCCCGCGCACACTCTCCAAAATGCAACCTGTAAAATACCGATAGGCTGGCTACCCCGCGCCTGTGCTCGAGGCTTTGTAGATTGGACTTAACCAAATCTGGATCCCCAATTAGCCTCTTCGCACGCCTTTCTACTGAGTCCAAAGCTGCTTCATGCGACATAAACGGCCGTATCTTTTTTTTCCGTTAACTAAGAAGTTTGAATTTTTAACAGCTTCAAGGGACCGCAGACTTGATTATATAGTTTTAATTTCAACTTGATACCTACATACATTCCCGAGATAAAGGGTCTTGACAGATAGACAGACGGACGGATAACAGTGATGCTATAAGGGTTCCGTTTTTTCCTTTTGAGGTACGGAACCCTAAAGAAGCTCAAAAATCAGAGATATCGACTATTAATAATATATATATATATATAGCAATAGCATTAGCATAATCATCCTTTTAATGTTCCCACTGCTGGGACTCAGGCCTCCTCTCTCTAGAAGAGGGAATGGGCTGTAACTGTAATCCACCACGCGGGCCCAGTACGGATTGGTGAATGTCACAGTCATGTCTTTGAATTTTTGTTTCTAGGACATGCCGGTTTCCTCGCGATGTTTCCCTTCACCGTTTTGAGAGCAGTGGTGATGAAATAAATTACACAAAGTACTGCGCCTGGCTGGGTTTGAACCCGTGACCTACAACTCGTAAGTCGGGGGCTGTTACCACTCGGCCACCACTGCTCTCAATATATATATAATATATATATAATAATACTTTCTTTTTCTTTTTCTTTACTATATTAAATAATACTTACTTTTTCGGAAGACGCCGAATTGGAAAGCGGGAGGCCTTCCAACAAGGTAGGAGTCGAATATTTACGACCACATACTCTAACCTGTTTAACTCTTCAATTCCTACAGGTGACAGCAGAGCTTACAACCCCCAACCCAAGCGAAATGGACATGAAAATATTTGTCGGATTAATCCGACGTAAGGGATGAAAGGGTTAAATCAAAAGAAATACAGTTCCTAAGCTAGTATTATATCAACCGTTACACGCCTTAGGATAGTTTTTAGACCAAGTGAATTTTAGAAACTTTAACATCACCGACGAGAAACTATTAATGTGTACCACCATTTATCCGGAACGAAGCGAGAATTTCCCGTTCTGATTGAATTTTCTTATAATTCCTCTATTATAACAGCGATAGCAGATCAGCGAATCAAATTAGCATAATATCAGGAAATGTCCATCAGCACTCAAACATAAAGGAAAACATTAGGTGCATCCATCCATTTCGAACTAGTACGTACGTTGAGGGTAGGGTTGCTAGTCACGATATTGTAGTAGCAAGTGTTTTTCACACCACGGTATTCAGAGGTAACACAAATAAAAAAAAAAACAGAAAACTGAATTGATAACCTCCTCCTTTTTTTTAAGCCGGTTAAAAATACATTGAGTAAGGATTTTAATACTCATCAAACCGTCAACATTTTCACCAATACAATAATTCCATGTCTATGACAACCCTACTCCCAAGGCTTCAAGTTGTAAGAGATACGCATAGCAGATTGCAAGTACCTGTATAAAAATTCACTGTTTCTACCTAGCACCAACGAGTTTCGGTAGAAAATTTTAGATGCATCCCAAATCGATTTTGCTCTTTGAAATATATGTTGAATTTGAAACAACGGATTGCTGGATTCATTCTTTTGAATTCGTTTTGCGAAACGTGTTGGGAATGTATGTAGATATATTAGGTTTATGAAGTTGAAAGGAAAAACTGTCGCATAGAAAAATATCTATTTTCTGTCAGTATTTGTTCTTTTCGTGTATAGGGTTCCATATATCAAAAGGAAAAAACGGAACCCTTATAGGATCACTTTGTTGTCCGTCCGTCTGTCTGTCTGTCTAGACTCTTTATCTCGAGAACACGTCGAGGTATCGAGTTGAAATTAAAACCATATACTCAGGTCTGCGGTCCCTTGAAGCTGTGAAAATATAATACTACTAAGTTAACGAAAAAAAAGATACGGCCGTTTATATCGCAAAAAAACGTGTATTTCGACACTCTCAAAGAAAATCAAAATTCATAGGGTACTTCCTGTTGACCTATAATCCTGAAATTTGGCATAAAGCAAGGTCTTATAGCACAGGTATAGGAATAAATCTGAAAACAGTAAATTTTTTGTTACATTATAAAAAAAAAATAATTTGTGATTCGGAAAAATCTTCAAGACTGTCTTCGAAAGGAATTGAACTATTTACATAGATAAGACTGTACGGAACCTGCGCGTGTCCGACTCGCACTTGCCCAGTTTTTTTTAGTATTTATGTGTACATCAATAAATAAATAACTTCGAATTAGAAAATAACATCTATTCACAAAGAGGAGGCCTATTTATTTAGGGGCTATTTATGCTACACTGAGTCTAACTATATGTCTATGTCTGAATCACTAATTATTTCATTCGTACAATAAAACCATGCAAATGATTTACAATGCTAAATTCCCAAGGACCACCATTTTGAATTCAAAGGTAAATCTCCTTTGCAAAGCTTAATTTAAATATTATCTTTCCCTTATTGTCATGCTTTGTGAGGAAAGAGAATTACTAGTTTGTGCAAAGATATACAGGTCGGTGAACCACAATGCATAAGACAGGTACGTAATTAGGTCGATGAAGAAACTCCTTTGCTCGAGGCATAGACCCTCAAACTTTACAATGTGCCAAGCGGCGTGGCAAGATAACGTGCAGAAAGCGGCCATCTTGGATTTTGAATTTGATTTTTCGAAAAGTGTTTTTCACAATGTTCATTAGTGTTTATTTCTCAAGTCTAGGAACCACTTCAGTATTGTAGGGTTTGTTTGAGCTGGGAGATTTATCACCTCAAAAAAAGACTACCATTGGTCGATTATCCAATGACTTCTCTCGCTTTATGGTGCGAAGTAGGAGTGGGAGGACGTGTTAGACTTTTACTGACTAAAACCACACCTGTGTCCTTCAGTTTCTCTATGCGTTCTAGGACCACTGGCTTCCTTTTCAGTATCGTGGGTTCGTTCACAAACATTTAAATGACTTACACAATACACCCAGACGCGGAACAACTATTTGTAGGTCATACAAATGTTGGTTCCAACTATCTGTAGGACTTGCAAACGTTTGTTCCAACTATCTTTAGGTCATACAAATGTTGGTTCTAACTATCTATAGGACATACACTGTTTGTTCCAACTATCTGTAGGACATACAAATGTTAGTTTCAACTATCTGTAGGACATACAAATGTTTGTTCCAACTATCTGTAGGACATACTAATGTTTGTTCTAACTATCTGTAGGACATACAAATGTTTGTTCCAACCATCTGTAGGACATATACGGTCTTATTAATAAAAATCACCTATTCCAAAGGTAATCCGACGTTACATTTGGAATTGTTATTCCGAGAGTAACAAAGTATTATCTTTGCAAATTAAAGACTATTAATAAACTTAGAGTAACCTCGGATTAGCAATACATTCGTTACACCGGAGTTATTACGAATGTTCTGGCAACACACTTATTTTAAAAGTAAAAAGAGTGAATTATTGAATGTAATCGAAAAAGAAATGAATGACAGAACTGTCAACCTGACATAAGCGTCAGCGTGACATCACAAACAAACACAACTTTGACAAGACGTTTGTTTGTTGCGTGTTGATTTCCCGGCGAAAAATTAAAAAACCTAATACTCTTTATTATATAATATTATTACACTTTAAAAATGAGCCAAAAACGCATTCGTTCTATAAACTGGGACGAAGAAGAAAAGGTAAACCTTGTTAATTATGTTTAATGCGTGATCTTTATTTATGTTTACCGTGGTTGTTATTTCAGTGTCTTTTACTGTTTCAGCAATTATTTCGTATGGTATTTAAAGAATATGCCCAAATTATTGAAAATAAATCGCTGGATACTAATACGAACAGGACAAAAGCTAAAGCATGGGAGCAAGTTCACAAAAGGTAAGATAGTCTTAAACATTTTTTCTTTCATATCAAAAAAAGGTTTATATTCTAATCTAGTTTTTATGAGGCTAGTGAACTATAGGTATATCAGAATCCCACCTGTACAATTACTTAATACATAGATCTTTATTAAATTTGGTATAATTCAGTAGAGACAGATTAAATTTATAGATAACACCTAATTTAACTTCTGTTTTAGGTTTAATCAGCTAAATGGCCGACCTCGAGAACTAAACCAATTGAAAATTCAATGGAAAACTATGAAAGTGAATGCCCGAAAGTCTTATAGTGCTTTTAAAAAAGAAACAAATAAAACTGGTGGTGGGACAAGACCACCAACTCCAAATGAGACCATAATGCAAATTAAAGATTTATTACATCCTGCGGAGCTATTGCGGGATGATAATTTGTATGACTCTGATGGAGTTGTGGTTGGAAAAGTAGAAATCCAAACTACTAGTAATACATGTAACGCACAGGTAAGTTGTATTATATGATAAATGAAATGATAGCCTACAAGTTTTATTTCTATAGTTTACTTATTATTTATGTTTTATTTCTAGAATTCAAAACTACTAGATAACAACAGCAATATGGAAGAAGATCAAATAACTGTGCGTATCCAACATAAATTTTTTTGTGAAAAAATAAGGTTGCACCTATTTAGAATTTGTAAAATATTAACTTATTTTTTACTCTTTCAGAATATTGCATGTATAGAAACAATAGATGTTGATGATCAAGTGTCCTGTCAAAAATTTACTCCTGTGGTGAGCTCACAAACAGTAATACACTATGGTGTCTGTAAAATCTACAGTGTATTTAATGTATAATCTAATTTTACAGATCTCTCCACTCATAGCTACTCCGGCTACTCCAATGGCAACAAAAATTGATTCAATTCTAGTAAAGGTACACATACACATGCACTCTGAATTATATTACAATCAATTCATCATAATGAAAAATATAACCTTTTTTTAACTTTTTGATATGTTACAGACTACTGAAGATGAAACTATAGTAACTCCGATGTTGCACAGGGGCGCAACTCCAGCAAAGAAGGTACCTATTTAAAATATATAATTCTAAATAATTGCACAGCTAATTGCCCACACAAACACACACACATTGCACATTTGGTAGCCCTCTCAAATATTAGTATTACCTGATAAGTGATAACTTAAAAGTTTTCAACATCTAATTGTTAATTATTATTTCCAGGTGGCCAAACGTAAAATTAATTTAAAAAATATCATCAATAGTGATAAGAACTCCATAAAGGTAATATTTATATATATCTACTGCTGCTTATTTTCAACCTTAAAATATTTAATATTTTAACTATTTGTTAATTACAGGACCATGAGGGCTATGTAAATAGCATGATAAGCCATAGCAAAATGCTAAAGGATGAGGAACATATGCGACGGATGGAAATGGCTGAAGAAGAACATGCCATCAAAATGGAAATACACAGGGAAAGTTTAAAATCTGCAATATTACAGAGAGAAATTTTAGAACTACAGAAGGAGCGTGATCTCTTAAATAAGCAATAAATTGACGTTTGGGACATTGTTAGTTATATATAAACACATATATGTTGCTTAGGTGCTTACTATTATAATTACTGTGCATTTGTGTATTGTCTGTTTACTTTTCTGTGTTGTATTAAATAAATCTTTTCTATTTTATTATAAATATGTTTTATTAAAGGATCAAAAAATAAAATCTGATCAAGTAAACTCGTAAATCATTTATTCACTTCAAACCTGTGTAAATGTTGTTACAACTATTAAAAATTTTCATTAATAAATGCTGTCCATGCAGAATTGCCCCTGAGCGAGTTGTTTAGTGCTTGTGTTACTGGAACTGTGTCATCATCCTCTACAACCTCAATTACGTCTTGTCTGTGCAAGGCAATATTATGCAATACTGCCAATGCCACGATATATAGTTTTGTATTTTCTAGTTTTGTAGTGAAACCTCTCAGTAAACAGCGGAATCTTTGCTTCCACAAGCCAAAGCATCTTTCGACTACATTACGGGTTCTTATATGTGCCCGGTTATATAATTCTTCTTTTTCAGTAGTAGGATGAAGGACAGGAGTAAATAAATATGGAGTACAAGCATATCCAGAATCTCCTAAAAGCCTGCCTTTAAATTCCGACTGCTCAAATCGTTGTTTTAAACGACATTCATTAAATATCCTAGAGTCATGTGTACTACCTCGCCAATGAGCCACGATATCCATGATCTCCAAGTTAGCATTTGATACAACCTGAAACATTGTACACAAATATTTAAATAATAAGTAGGATAGGGGTTAATTAAATATAATTATGTAGGTACTTGTTTGTTCAAGCATGAGCTACACTGCTGCTGCTTGTACTCAGGTGCTAAAAAACTTACTTGTACATTTATTGAACTGTATCCTTTCCGGTTTATATAATATTGTCCAATTTCTCCACCAACTTTTGGGATTCGGATATGTGTGCAATCAATAGCCCCAATCACTTGTCGGAAAGCACACAATGAATAAAATCCAACTATCACTTTATTTTGTTCTGCATCGGTTTGTGGCATTTTAATCCATTGAGTCCTTTGTGCTAGTATTGCTAAGGCAACTTGTTTGCATATAAGTGACATTGTTGACTGACTCATTCCACTAAGGTCTCCGGCGTCATCTTGAATCTGTTGACATAAAAGTTTTGTGTTACAATTAATTAAAAAGTATCGAAATAGTACTGCTTTAGGGTAAAAACTAATATTGGTAGGTATTGATGATAGTTTACCTCTCCACGGGCCCATATTCTTATTGCTGCCAAAACTTTCAGATGGGGTGGTATAAACCCTCCTCTTGCATCACCAGCTAAATTATTCTTTACCATGTCTATTATGAAGACTGCAGTGGATCGAGAAAATCTGTACTTGCACTTAAACTCGGTTTCTTGAAATTCTTCCAGTGGATTTTTCCGTATTTTATATAATTTAATACGTCTCACTAATACCGTCTGGTTTTCAACCTCATTTATTTCATCTAACACTCTCAAATCATCAATAAAGTAATCTCTTTCCATTTTGTATGCACAAATAACAGGCGTGGAGTAAAAAGCACAAATGACGGTCACAAAATACTTAGGTTATGAAATGTAAAAAATGTCAAAATACACTCTACACTATACTTAGTCAACGGTTAAACTATGTAGCGCTAATGATTAACTTTTATTCCAAGAGTAAGCTTGGAGAAGATTATTCTCTCCCTACTCCACATTTATTAATACTGAATTAAATTACTTCAAACTTAGCACTGTGAGTAAAGTTATTCTTGCTCTAGTCGAGGTTTATTAATAAGACCGATAAATGTTTATTCCGCGCGTAAACCAAACCTACAGCACGTAGTGCAGCAGCCAATCATCAAAGTAACTCTATCTGTTTGTCTGTTACGCTTTCACAGTTAAACTACTGAACCAATTTTGAAGAAATTGCTATGGTGGAAGCTTGAACTCCAAGGATAGCCACACATTTGCCTTCTATGACAACAGCAGTGATGATGAAATGAATTACATAAAAGAAGGTGCCTGTCTGGGTTAGAACCCGCAACGTACGACTTTCAAATTGGGGCCGTTGCCACTGAGTCCATTTGATATCTGAAATATGACTGAGCCAATTGACTATTTATAATTTTTGTTTTCATAACTTGGTCAAAAAAAAAAGTCAAAATTTTTTATTTCACGTAGGCCTACATGGGCACTTATAAAACGTCAGAAGCTAGTGCACTCAAAGATGCTAGTGTAGCACTCAAAGGTGCTAGTGTAGGTCAAAAGATATCTTTATTTATTATTTGTATACTTATACCATCTATAACTACACTAGCTTGATGTAAGTTCATGTTATTAAAGTAGTTTTAGTATGAATAAAATGCATTCTTCGATAAACTGTCCAGATTTATTCCTAGAAAATAAGATTTAAAAAAATGAATGAATGAATGAGTGATGTTTGAATGTGATTTTTTTATTATATTATTTATACAAAATTAACAACAGTGGACGTCTTTCAACTGAAATGATGATGATGATGACAAATTTAAACCCGCATATCGGCTTGACAGCCGTCTTGACTTTCTTCAACTTCAAAAACTATTCCTTTCTTTTTTTAATCAAATTCAAACACCCATTCTTAATTTAAATTATTCTTTAAAAGCTAATTATCTAGCCAGCCAGCTAATTAATAAGAACTATTTTTCATGCGATCTCCTTCGGATACACACTACATACTTCCGACCAAATCATTACCCAACATTCCCTTTGCATGCATCCACAACTTCCTCGAAAGGCATTCATTACAGAGAAACGCTTTTAGAATTTCAATAGGCAGACGCTTAGCGCATAGATATGATCTAACTGCTATAGATCGCCGATAGTATTGTATATTACCCACGACCCAGTTCACACCACTAGGTGCTAGGGTTATTCAGGAGCTACGAAATAATGTAGAATAAGAATTATTACAATAAAAATATGAAAAATAAAACACTTAAATAATTAAAATTACATAATTCATCCACAATAACTCCTACCTAAAATATGGCGTTAAAAAATTCATCCGCATCGCTGTTGACTGGAAATGTGCCCAAAAGACTGGCAGCATTGCGACGTTGTATGGCAATTCTTAATCTCTGACCGAGGTAAAAGCCCAAAAAGATCCCTAAAAAAAAACCCTTGGGTCACGCGAAGTATCTAATAGTAAGAATTAATTCGGTGTTGATTTTTCTGTTTTCACAAAATAATTATAGAATTAAGAATCAAAGCATTTATTTTAAATAAACTATTTACAGGCACTTCAAGAAATGCGTCAGAAAAATGCTGTTGAGTGGAATTCCCTGTCAGAGTTTCTTTTTTCTGATAACTACACCCTAGGGTAATTTTTCAGTCAAAAGTGAATAGGTTACGGCAAGCATGCTCCTTGGAGAGTCACATCATCGCTTACAATCTGGTGAGATAGTGGTCAAATGCGAACCTATACATAATAAAATATAAGAAAAATCTACATCTCTATGGAGAAAAATGTACAAAAAAACAAAAACCAAACCAATACCAAACCAAAAGAATCATTCAAATAAATAAAAAAATACCTCTTAATCTGATTATTTCAAAGATTTATTTTAGAGTTGAAGCTATAAATAACTACATAATTTATATGTAATAAAAACCATTTTATCGTTAAATCTTTTATGTAAAGCCGGAAAAAAGACAATAGAACACACTATACGCAATCGTTATTAATTGTAATTACACAATTATAATTTTATAAATAATATATCTTAATTATTATCTTCCGACTCACATTATTTTTTTCTGGAAGGTTATAAATTACAGCTAAAAACTACAGCTGAACATAATATTATCACAATTACATGTGATAATATTATGTACAGCTGTAGTTTTTTAGACACACTTCCTCCGGACAGCCAGAAAAAATTCCTCCGTATCATACGGAGGAATTTTTTGACGCCTAGTTAGTTTTTATTCATTGATGTTACGAATACTATAGTAGTATCTTTTTGTCAATTGGGCTTAATGTTTTTGTCAATTGGGCTTAATGTTTTTGTCAATTTATTGGGCTAAATATTTTTGTTGTTTCAAGGGTTTGGCGCTGTTTAGCGAGATACAGAGGCCCTACCACGAGCTTTTAACGTAATCCATTTGATGACCTTAACTAAACTGTTAAAGAGATGGAGCTATATAAGTAGCTCCGTCCCTCTTTCTCGCTCGTACGCTTAACATTTTAACACGTCATGGTAAGGCCCCAGGACTCGTCCTAGTTCGGTTACAGATGCTCTGTTGTTATGTTATAACATAGTCTTAAGTACTAGCCTGTAAGTTTATGTAATTCTTAGTTATAGTTTTGGTAAAATTATAATTATTATTTATTAAGTGTAATTAAAACTCTAAGTGTGTGTATATAGTAAGTTAAGTTTTTAATAATATGCATATTTCTCAATACATACCTATTCATAAAATTTAAAAAAAAATAGGGAATACAAAATATTATGTTAGGATTTCAGACAGATTTAGACTTTAAGCTTTATAAGCTTTCATTTATTCCTAGCTCTATATAAAGAAGCAGTGCTTCGCACACGTCGCCAGAGTCACGCACATGTCTTAAACTACACCCGCTGACCGCTGCCGTCTCACTGGGCTCTACTCGTAGCTCCGTGCACACGAAGCAGAGCTTTACACACGTCGTCACAATCATGCACGTGGCTCTACACGCACTTCAAATCGCACTACATTCATCTGACCGCTGTGTGTTCTTAGTGGCATTCTCATTTGAATCTACGTTCTCCACATTTTCCTAGCTTCAGGACACGAAGCAATGCTTCGCACACGTAGTCACGCTCTCACACGTGTCCCACGTCGCCCCACGTGTGCTACGCGTACCTATTACATTCACCTGACCGCTGTCACTGAGCTCTGTTGTATTGTTCGTGTCCTGTCGTCCGATGAATGTTAGGAAGATTGATCTAGTGATATTATATGGCTTTGAAATCTTAGCTAGAGCGCTAAAAGGAGCAATCTTGTCTATTTATTGGTATCTGAAGTGTTTTTTGAGTCTCTGGGATTTCTGAGTCTCAAGTCTAGATGAGATGAGTGTTTGGCTAATGGCAATAGGCCTGCCTCTATTATATGGGACTTAAATATAATTAATGAAATATATTTGTTCCTCCTTGGAGTGTATGGCATGAGAACTTGGGAATTATATTACCTGATAATTTGAAAAAAATTTAAAAAAAAACCGTGCAATCAAATATTGTCACCAGTACATATAAAAATGTAATTTTAATCTGAAAAAATATTATATAACTGGTGACATCACATCTTAAGATTCATAGTGAAAGCTTATTTATTTTTTATGTAACATGCTGTGAGCGAGCTTGCTATCTCCACTTTGTCACATAAACCTTTTAAGGTTTCAGACAAGTGTTTTTTGTTTTAACAAGTGTAAATTATAAATGTAATTATTTATTTAAATTTCATGTACAGTGGTGGTACATAGGCGGACTTAATGTCACAAGGCATTCTCTACCAGCTAAACATTGGGTTAAAAAACAACAACACTGTGCTAGGTGTGCACAATAAATAAATAACAGATATTTGAAATAGAATGTAGTATCATTAAGCTCATAATAAACTAAAAAAAATATCTAAATATTATGTAGTTGTTGTTGTTATGCTGTTGTTGTTGTGTTGTTTGTGTGTTTGTGTAGTTGTTTTGTGTTATTGTGTTGTGTGTGTGTTGTGTGTATTCATTCGGGATATTAATAAGCATTAAGCATAATTTTATAATATGTTACTAGCTTGTGTTAGTGGCTTCGCCCACGTGAAAGTATAAAATTATTGTAAGGAAACATAATGTATTCTATTTCAGGACCACCGTGTAATAAATTGTGTCCAAAACTCTACAGCTAACACACATAATTATACAAACTTTCACATTTAAAATATTAATGTGATGTTATTCATTCATTTTTATGCATACAGCAGACTTTTTTACTTTCAAACACTTTATCGAAATATTTTTTTCTTACATGTAATAACGGCAAGCAAGCAACAAAGACCAATAAAAATGAAAACGGTTATTCCTCCCTTTTGTGTTGTGCCGGATGTGAGGGAACTAGCAGTGTGAGGGAATGAAGCAACGCACTCAACCGGTATGGCCTTGCCGTATCTAGGATAAGATTGAACTAATTCCAGTTTTAGATTATGTTTTATGTTTGAGCCGTATAGAGTTGAAACTGATGGAATACCTAAAACAAGGGATTGGAAAACTATTTAAAATATTTATTATGTGTAAAATATTACAGAGCACATCAAATCAACATTAGCCGTTAGACGTGAGAGGGAGGGCACCACATACCCTAAGTACGAATTTTATAGTCGCGTTAATATGAATTGTTTTCAACAGAAACACTAGGGCCATCGAGTTCAAGAGTTCGTTAAGTTATTTGAGATATCAGCAAACATCTAGTCGACTGTTCACGTGACCAGAGAGCGAGGTTTTTCGTTGGCCAATGAATCGGTATTGCTATTCAACATGGCAATATTGCCAGCGATTGTTTTGAGCACTTTTTTCATTGACCAAAATGTGAATGAATTTTTTGATGCCGAATGAATTTTTTTTATTCACGTTTGTACATTTATTATTTTAAGTTTTTATAAAAACCAACTAGCTTCTACCAGTGACCGCGAGAGAGTAGAAAATATAATTATACTCAGCTCATAAATTAGCATTCTACTTGGGTAAAAGTTTTTAGATACGGTTTAGTAGTTTCATACATTAACCCTTGAATATCCGGAGGACACGGTGGAGTATACAGTGTTCGGTGGAGTCCCTATGTCCGATGGGGGCGATCGACGGAGGTCGCCTCTCACGCCGGGTCCTGGTTCAGGTCATGGTCTGGAGCGAGAGGAAGTTGGTAGTGGTCGCCACCTTCTGCGAAGCAGTAAAACTAGTGGAACAAATGACCGCACGCGTGAGGGAACGGACATCCTCATGCTCCAGCCGCCGAGACTCCGATACTGACTAACAGCTACCATAGGCGCAAGCTTGCAGACGACGAGTAACGACAAGTACGTAGTAGCTCGCCGTCTAGCCGGCCGCACGAACCACGAAAATAAAACTCCCACACAATCTCAGTTGAGATTGGCCACCGTGATCGAAAATCAGTTAGGAGGATTGTCTGTCGATACTTATGGCTAAACAGGAATTGATTTGTTAAATAATTTTACTCAACATGGCATTATACACTTAAAAATACAGGATTTTTATTTGACAGGTATTAATATTAAAATTATTTGTTAAAGATTTGAAATAATGACACGTTAGAATGCTTCTTTTTTAATTTTTATTTGGATTATTTTTGAAATATTTGCATGCCATTGTCCAAGGCAAACATGACGGTCTATATTGAATTATAACATCTGTTGCATGCTGACAATTTATTTTGTAACGTATGTACTTGTACTCATGTTTGACCAAATAAATGATTATCTTATCTATCTTTGTTATTATCAAAATAAAATAATAAATCAAATTTAATCCTACCTTGTCTTTGAAAATTTCAAAACGATATTATAAACCTTGTCAGTTCAATTTACATACTAATTTGCATTCAAACAACAAATAAAATATCATTGTAACTGAACACAATTTATTATTCCGTTGTCATATCGAAGCTTTATATCAATGTCTTTAAAATATTAAGCTAGATGCACACAGACTTACGATTCATAATAAAATATTATGTTTATTTATTTATTTATGTACACACAAATACTTAAAAACGAAAAGAACAAATACATATAGATCAGCACAACAGTACTACTTATTTCAAATGAAATTTCTTCCAGCAGAACAACATGAAAGAGACAATTTTTATCAGCTATATCATCATCATCATCATTTCAGCCGAAAGACGTCCACTGTTGGACCAGTATCGCCATAACGACTGATCGTATGTCTCTCGCGTTCATCGGATTTCCGCGATCCTCACCGCATACAATACATTATAATATGTAATATAAAATAACTGTGTATAAAATTGAAAGAATTTATTTCTGTAAACCTGTTTATAAAAACACTTTTAAATTAAACTAGTGACCCGTTTCGGCTTTGCAGGGGTATCATAGAATAGTTGCCCACTACGGCTTTGCACGGGTATAAATCATAAAATAATGGCCAACTTCCGCTTTGCATAAATCATAAAATAGTGGCCCACTTCAGCTTCGCTCGGGTATAAATCATAAAATAATGGCCTACTTCCGCTTTGTATAAATCATAGAATAGTGGCCCACTTCGGCTTCGCATGGGTATAAATCATAAAATAATGGCCAACTTCCGCTTTGTATAAATCATAGAATAGTGGCCCACTTCGGCTTCGCAAGGGTATAAATCATAGAATAGTGGCCTACTTCGGCTTTGTACGGGTATAAATCATAAAATAATGGCCAACTTCGGCTTTGTACAAGTCATAAAACAGTGGCCCACTTCGGCTTTCCACGGGTATAAATCAATAATATAAGTGTGCCATTCTCTTGTTTTGCACCTTATGTTAGTCCATCGTCGTGACGGCTCAGTGGTTTAGGTACTCGCCCCTCATGCTCGAGGTTGCAGGTTCAAAACCGGGCTAGTACCAATTTGAATTTTTCAATCCTTACATGCTTTTCTAGGTTTATCTAGAACATTACTGACACCCCGTGCCACGGAAAGAACGTAAAGCCGTTGGTCCCGGTGGTGAATCGTAGATCTTTGACAGTCGTTACAGGTAGTCAGATGCCAGAAAGTCTGACCGTCTGTCCATGGACTGTCGTGTTGTCCAGTAACTGGATTGTGGACCTCTGATAGGCAATCACTCCATGCAAAACACAATTATTCAGCCACATTCGATTAGACTGGCGGAAAGTGAGGCTGCACTCCTCAAAAAGGGGACTTATCGTCGTGATTGTGCCATGCCTGTAGGTACTGGAGTATCCTTGAAATTGTATAATTTTATTATCTATATATATAAAAGAAGAAACTGACTGACTGTCATATCAACGCACAGCCCAAACTACTAGGATTAGGAGCGTGAAATTTTGCACAAGGGTTCCTTTTATGACGTAGGCGAGCACTAAGAGAGGATTTTTCAAAATTCACCTCCTAAAGGGATGAGGGGGGATGGGGTCCAAAGTTTGTATGGAAAAACCTAGTCACTTATAATTTAATTCTGATCCATGTTTATTAACATAGTATGTATACATATCTATAAATTATATGTGATAGAAATATTCATTTTTATTCAGATCTTAAGAGACGGGACATGAAATTCTTTTGACGTAAATAGAGGTTCTTCAACAAGGCGTGTTATAGCGCCTGACAACCCTCGGTCTTGCTAGATTGGTTCACGCAGAGAAATGACAGACCTAGTCCATAAATAGTATGTATGTTTGTATGTATATTGTTTTTATCGAAATGTAGCGTTATATTTCGATAAAAACCAATCAGGTCCCTATCTATGTATTTCCTTCTGCGAAGCAGTAATGTTAGTAAAAGAGGAGGCTGCACGTGCTCGCGCGACGGAGCGGCCCTCACGCCCCAGCCACCGGGATCCGGATTCCGATTTCTGGCCACTACAGGCGCGGGCTAGCGGACGGCGAGCAGTGGGCAGCTCGCCGTCCGACCGTCTGGTAACTGTCCGAACCGAGCCCAAGTCGTCGACGACGCGTACTGTTCCACGCGCGCCTCAAGGAGATGTCAGCAAACCGTAGGGGCCCAGCAAGTTCGAAGCCAACTGGGGCCAAGGGTCTGCTTCTGAAAGAAATTCTTAGCCTTATATGAAAGGCAACAAAGGAACAGGAGTGGGTTTTTAGTCAGTAAAAGTCTGACACACCGCTCCGCCCAAGAGATTGATGTCATTGGACGATTATCCCACCGAAAAAAAAAATCTACACATTTAAATAATCTTTCAAACGAGAAGCAAGAAATAAACACTAGCCTGTACAATCTATCACTGGATACTGCATACATACATATTATAAATAAAATTGAAATGTCTGTTTGCAATAACAACTTTTTTTTTACCAAATGCTTATGATGATCAAAAAATGCGATTTAAAATATTTTTTGTCAGTCTGTTTATTCCGGGTAATCTCCGACTAGGCTGGACCGATTTTGACGGGATTTTCACGAATGGATAGTTGATGTTATAATGAGTAACTTAAGCTACTTTTTTTATTTTCCCGTGGGAACGGGACTTTATTCCCGGGAGGAGGATATTTCCGAAATGATTAAGAAAAGTACAAGAAGAATATACAATCTCCGTACATCTTAGGCGTACAACTTAGGAGTGGAATAATATAATATAATATTCTACAACTTTCACACAACGCATCTAAGCCCATACTAAGCAGAGCTTGTGCTATGAGTACTAGACAACTGATAAACATACTTATATATTTTTTAAGCACATACATATTATAGATATATTACACCCAGACACAGAACAAATGATCGTGCTCATCACACGAACATAAATCCTGGGTGGGAATCGAACCCACGACTTTCGGGATAGCAGTCAGGACCACTGACCACTGGAACAACAGGCCAGTCAAAATGGGATTAGCCATATAGCCAGCGTCTGTGTTTCTATCATCAACCACATCATTGCTTACGATCAGGTGAGAGTGGTCAAGCACGATCCTATCAATTATAAAAAATTGCAATTGAAACTCCTATTTTATTACAATTAATAAAAAAATATTTAAGGAACGTTCAGTATAATAAAATTAATAAGGCCCACACTGGACTATTCGCTTGGCAATACTTGGAAAGACAAGTCCAACAATGAACGTCTTTCGGCTGAAAAGATAATAAATAAAATAAAATAGCCTTTTATTCTACTACCACATCTAACAATATGTAAACACATTTTAAATTAATTAATTATACATCATATTATGAAAAATTAAAAACTAGTAAAATCACAACATTGGAATTATCCGATCATTAATTATAATTATCTATTTATTACATATTTTGCTTCTACATAGAAATAATTGTAATATAATTCAAATCATTTCTTAATTCATTTTATATTTTATATATTAGAATGCCAATTGATTATATTAGATAATCAATAACAAATTATGATATAATTCCAACATAATAATAATCGACAATAACAATCCATAACAATAATCCATAATAATCATAACACTAAATTAAATAATAATACTTTTAGGTAGTAGTCGCCTCTTTGGCGTAGGCCTCCCCCAATGTTTTCCACAGTTCCCTATCTCTAGCTTTTCTCATCCAATCCAATACAAGAGAGGAAATAAGAAATAAAGGGTGACAAAGAATTAGATAGAGAGACATATTTACACAAAAAGTTAGACCGGATTGGATGAGAAAAACTAGAGTTAGGGAACTGCTGAAAAGATTAATTAATAAAAAAGAATTAATTACTAAAAAAGGGGCAAGGACCGTAGTTACAAAATTACGTACGTAAATGAGTTTCTAGTTCTGTCGTCACACGTGTTTGCTAAGTTGACGTTTCGCAGAATTTGCTATACTTTTTAGGGTTCCGTACCTCATAATGAAAAAACGGAACCCTTATAGGATCACTTTGTTTTCCGTTGGTTTGTCTGTCTGTCAAGACCCTTTATCTCGGGAACGTGTGGAGGTATCAGGTTGAAATTAAAACCATATACTCAAGTTTGCGGTCTCTTGAAGCTATAAAAAAATCAGACTTCTGAATTAACGAAAATCAAAAGGCCGTTTATCTCGCAAAAAACGTATATTTCGACACTCTCAGGGAAATTAAAATTCATAGGGTACTTCCCTTTGACCTAGAATCCTGAAATTTTGCATGAAGCAAGGTCTCATAACACAAATATAGGGAAAAATCTGAACGCTGTAAATTTGTATTTGTAGTTACGTCGCAGAAGAAAAAAACTTTGCGATTCGGAAAAATCTTTGTAACTCAATTCGGGATTTGAACTGTTTTTATAGTCTATAGATAAGATTGTACGGAATCCTCAGTGCGCGAGTCCGAGTCGCACTTGCCTGGTTTATTATAAAGGGGTGGATTATTATCAAATGACTTATCCCGTTCTGGGTTCCCGTTCCCGTTCAGGGAATGTCGGACTTTTACTGGCTAAAACCCACCTGTATTCAGTTGTCCTTTGGGTCACAGTAACTCTTTCGAACAAGGGATTGATTGTTGTGTGTTTGTCTGGAGGGATCCAGGATGTGGTGTTGACCGGACTGTGACGACTATGGACGTCAAAGCTATTATTAACTTGCACAACTGGCATGTTATACTTTTAAAGTTTATGTTATAATTAGTTGAGGTGATTGATGTTCAATCAATAAAAAGAATAAGAAGACGTCATTCATATGTCGGGACGTATTTTTATAGAAAATAATATAGACGAAAGTGCTTAGAACAATGTAATAATATAGCTAAAGAATACAAGTAGCCTTTCATTGCATCTCCGCAAGGGGTGGCTCGCCGTCCGACCGTCCGGTAACTGTCCGGACCGAGCCCAAGTCGTCGACGGCGCGTATTGTTCCACGCTCGCCTCAGGGTGATGTCAGCAAATCGTAGGGGCCCAGCAGGGTCGAAGCCTACTGGGGCCACGGGTAGTGTGGAAGCGAAGCCCGGGGCCCTGGGATGAAGGCAAAGAGGGAACAGGAGTGGGTTTTTAGTCAGTAAAAGTCTGACACTATCTCTCGCTCCACCCAAGAGCGAGATTTGTCATTGGATGATTATCCCACCTTAAAAAAAAAAACCCCATAGTACAATGACCTTTTTCAGGTTTTGAGTAAACTAAGCTTGTATTATTTATTACAGAACTAAAAAAACTTTTTATCAAATCTCTCAGGGATGGCCGGTCACAGCTGTGTGTAAATAGGTATACGATAAGTTTATATCGGTCAGTTTAGGCCGGAAGGTTAAGGGGCCAAAACCAGGCCACCCAATGTTCTACTCACGGGCTCCCGGGTGACTCTTTCAAACCCCGCAGCCCTCGCAGAAATTATAGTCGAAGTTATTTATTTGCAATAAATGCAGTACAAAAGTTTTTTATTTAAGTATCACCAACAAGTGTTACAAAATAATAAACCTTTCAGAAATAAAAATTGGTATAAGCTTATCTTATAATGCACACTCATATCCCACTCACACATACACGGCTCTAAATAATTATGTAAAATATACAAAATTAAAGTAATTGGTATGCGATATAACTTAAAAAAAATGTTGAAGGCTAATAATAATATTATTAGCTTTCAATTTTTTTTTTTTAATTTAATAGGCATGTCAACACTAAAAACGGGAAATAAACGGAAGGTAACAATTATATATTATATAGTTTGCAAAACAAAAACACGTTTGGCCATGAGTTAGCATGCAAATATTAAAATTACATACAATGTGCTAAAAGTAAGTACCAAAAACTCTAAAAAAAATTAAGACAACCTAATGTTTTTAAGATATTGTTACTTATATAACACAGTATAATTTAACACTAATAACTTGTTACCTATGTAGTACATGATTGAAGTGAAGAAATCTTAGAGGCATAAAGTCCGCTCTGTACAATTTTTTTTTAGGTGGGAAAATCATCCAATGACATCCCCCACTCTTGGGCAGAGCGGGAGATAGTGTCAGACTTTTACTGACTAAAAATCCACTCCTGATCCTTTATTGCCTTTCATACCAGGGCCGGGTATTCCTTTCGGAAGCAGGCCCGTGGCCCCAGTAGGCTTCGACCCTGCTGGGCCCCTATGGTTTGCTGAGATCTCCTTGAGGCGCGCGTGGAACAGTACGCGCCGTCGGCGACTTGGGCTTGGTCCGGACGGTTACCGGACAGTGTGCATAATGTTTTAAATAAAGAAATAAGTGTGAAGATATTTTTCAGGGTTCATAACCTGGAGGTAATTACCCCTGCGGGGGAAAACTAATATTCTGCGGGGGTAAATTATAGCAAACCAATACAACTTAATCTAGCTCACCAGTGCATTTCATTCACAAAAAGTGTAATCTAATGACAAGTCAGAGTCTCGCTTCAAACCAACTAACCACCCCATACAAAAAAAAATATTACGTTTAGTAGTCTTTAAAAATTATAAATGTAAAGAAAGAGGTAAGGTGATTCTAAAAACTTACTCAATATTACGCATTTTTTATATGTCCAAATAAGTCTATTTGTATTTATAAGACGATTATGTTCATTGGTAACGTGAGAGAGCAAGGAAGGAAGGGATTTAATCAGTTTCCCAAGCTAAATCAGAATGGTAACAAGATCGAAAAGGTTAGGAACCACTGATATAAGTAAAATGAAACTTAAATAACTATGATATCTATAGATTTGAAGCTTAAACAGAATTATAGAGGCGCTTTTATATTTTTGTGTGTATAAAATATTAAATAAATAAATCAACTTCTACACTTTATAAAACACCTTTGTGTGTCGAAGCCCTTAAAAGCGAAAGTGTTCGATGCCCTCTTAAAAATATGATTTATTTTCGTTATTCAAAATGATTCATCAATTTTTCATTTCGCTTCAAATGAATGAGAAGTCGACAGTCATTCTAGTTAAATGACTTATGATTAACGATACTTCGAGCTTACAGGAGGCCAGTTACACTTGGTCTGTGGTAGAATTGGGAACTAATTTACAAGCTCTGAATTTAAGTCATTGTTCCTTTTTTTTGGTAAGCAAGCAGCGCCACCAATCTCAAGTTATACTGGATATTCCTTTATTCAATTGTTTTCATGTCTCGGTGTTTTGTTTTTAGATTAAAGGGCCTATTACACTACTCGATATTCAGACAGTCTTAGTCGATGTCGCGTAGTGTAATAAGGGTTAGACCGGTCTTACTCGGAACAAAAAATAAAACAGTCTGAATACCTTGTGCTGAATATCGCATAGTGTAATAGGCCCTTAACACAAAAAGCTAAATATAAACAGATGTATTTAAAAATGGAAGTGATTTCCCTTTTTTAAATACAGTTTTTGTCTTTCAATTTACATTTCAATAGTAATTCACAAGCGAAAAATTTTGTGTGATAAGACACAAATTTTATTAGTTTTATTAACAATTTATGTACACACACATAAGAAATAAAGACATGAAGAAGGAAACAGAAAAATAGGTATAAAGTTGATGCTTTTTAATAAAGAAATCTTCCAGAGATACCACCAGAGATGTAGAAGAGATGTCTTACTATGTAAGTCCATACCTAAATAGCATTATCCATAAAAGACACCCTAAAGCTGGGTACAAACTTTTGTAACGTAACATTCAAGGTAACATGAAAGTATGACGTGCAATGAACGCAGCGGCTGCTCAAACCGAATATGTACCTAATCACATAGTTGAAATGCTCTGTTCACGCGCGTACAGGGCACGGTTCACCCGCGAGGTGTCACTATGGGAATTCTGTAACATTATTTTTTTATTATTCTTGACAGGTTCGCGCTTGACCGCTATCTTACCTGATGGAAAGCGACGATGCAGTCGACGATGGAGCGCGCTTACCTAGAAGTAACCTATTCACTCTTGACTTAAAGATTCCCGGGTTGTAGCCATTGCATACATTGCGACAATGTGGACGGCAAATTATGTCGTTACGTGTTAGGGCCTGTGCACAAACGCGCCGTTGACGCGCGTTTGTAGCGATACGCAAGCGAATCAGACGTAGCCTGTAGACTTTAATAGGATAGGACGGAACGCCGTCGACGCACGTTTCAAAAATGCGCGTCAACGGCGCGTTTAATAAACGTGGTGTGCACAGGCCCTTGCATGTTACGTTACAGTAGTCTGTGCCCGGCTTTACGACGGACTGGAGGCGCGCGCGTCCAGAGGGCCGACGGCCTGAATGTTTTGTTGTTGTACAATTTAAGTAGGTATGTTGAAGAAGATTTTTACGGCTTTTTTACAAGGAACCTAAAAAAGCTTTTTGTCTAAAACTTAGGTGGAAAAATGCGTTAAATCTTCTGCAGAACTTACCAAGTACTTTTTTACTTTATGAACGTCGACATTATTTAAGAAAGTCCAAACTTCCGCTTCATAACTTTGCTAAACACGTTTTTGAAACGGGCTTTAGAAATATTATCCACAAACACATTTTTTTTAAGGTTTCTAGGGTGCGGAGCGCGAGGGCGTATCAGACTTTTACTGACTAAAACCACACCTAAGTTCCTTCTTTGCCTTGTGTTTCAGGAGTTTGGGTGTCTCTTTCGGATATAAACCCATGGTTTTGCTGAAATCTCTTACTAATTAAAAAAAAAAACCTTATTAAAACTATATAAATACTTACCTTTTATCTGACCCCCAGTAGTATCGTTAACGTATGACATGCCACACCATGTCTCTACACAACCCCCCGGCGTTAGGAGTTGCAAGACGGCTAACGGCCACCGTAGGCGCGATTTGCGGACAGCGAGCCATAAGTAGCTCACTGTCAGGCCGTCCGGTAAAGACCAAACCCCGAACAACGGCGCGTAGTGTTCCACGCGCGCCTTTAAGAGATGTTAGCAAAATTGTAGGGGCCAGTGAGGGCCGAGTGACACCAGCCAGGGCTTTTGACAAATCCCACTCTTGGGCGGAGCGTGAGATAGTGTCATACTTTTACAGACTAAAAAGCCACCCCTGTTCCTTCGTTGCCTTTCGTACCAGTCGTTTCAGAATCAGGCCCTTGGCCCCGACCGAGTAGGCTTCGACCCTGCTGTGCCCCTACGGTTTGCTGACATCTCCTTGAGGCGCGCGTGGAACAGTACGCGCCGTCGATGACTTGGGTTACCAGACGGTCGGATGGCGAGCTACTCATTGTTCCTGTCCGCAAGCCCGTGCCTACGGTGGCCTGAAATCACGATCGGAATCCCACGCCAGCCAGGGCTGCGGATTTTTCGAAGGAGTTACCGCAGCCCTCGCAATTAATGGCAACTGAAGAAACACTTTGGGGTTTAGTCCGTAAAAGTCTGATACTCCTTCTCGCTCCACCCAGAGTGGAAAAAGTTGTTTGATCACTTCCAATGTAAAAAAAAATCTACATCGCGGTGGAACAGATATTAAGATTTTCACGGACGTCAAAATTAAAAAATCTTGTCTAGTAGTAAAACCACGCCCGTTCACAACAAAGGAAAACAATATTGAAGACAGACAAAGTTAGCAAACTATCCATAGAATTATGACTTACCCTTAACAGCTAGTACACTGAAACCCGACCTTAACTAACACAAAACAAAGTTCAAAATTGTAGTTCTACTTAAATCACTAAAATAGTGTTAACACTCTCTCATACATTAGTTTTACGTATAGTGAGTACGTAAATAATTCATGATGGCGTCGAAAACTCCGACACTTAGTGAAACCGTTAGTCAGACCCTTGGAATTATTAATAAGACTAGGCACATCATTGGGCGTCGTTTGTTCTTTGTTTCTAAACATAACTCCTACTTTCGCAGCCGGTTAAGGGTAATAGTTACGAGTTTTGGGTAAAAAGCCTTTTTTTATGTGAGGTAACAGATGTTTGTCTGAAAATTCAGTACTAAAGTTGAAATAGTGAAAATGTGATAAAATGTTCGAGATGAGTTTTCTTTTTTTGATTTGAAGACATATCGGTTTCATAATTTGTTAGCTTTTCTCCTCCCAACGCAAATAAGTTTTTAATCTTAATGAAAAAATAACGATAAAAAGCGTCTACTTCCATCCGTATAGTTTTCAGTTAAAGTTACACATATTTATTATAGAACATAAGAATAGATTTTTTAAAGTCAAATCATAATTACTACAATTTAATTAATTTAGATGAGATACAATAACTGTAATTTTTTTTTTTGGGACGAATGTAGGGAGCGTTTGCCCAGCTGTGGGACAGTATTAACTTGATATAATAAAAATAATTTGTATATTGACTTGGCTCGCGAAGTCGTCGACATATGGCATGTGGACTCGGCGATCATTGTACAGCCAATGGCTTAATAGGCAGGAGCCTCGACCAACACCTTTGGAGGCTCTAATTAGGCGACTGGATCAAAGGCTTGATTCAGAAAGCAGTATTTTGGACACGGCTCGCACTCATAGGAGGTTGCTTTCTCAGAAGCCCTGATCGCCGGTAGCTTGGACCCTGTTTCCGATACTGGAGGGATACTATTTTTTATTATTTTATTGAAATATTTAAAAACATAATTTATATGTATTATTGAAATGAATACAGAAATAATAACTTATATTTACTTTTCACTACAGAGGCATAATTTTCGAATCACTTTTTAATTACAAAAATAAACTATGTTTACACTAACAAAGTTAACACCAATTAATCCGCGAACGATTTTGCAGGACAAAATAATCAACCGGTATTAATCAGATAAGTGATAATGAATGGTATTGACATCTACTGCAGGTAGAAATTGATCAGAAGGTCAATTTTATACAATGAATGCAAATGAACGCATGCATAAGCGGCTCGCCATCACACAGATAAACCCTGAGAGGTTTTCGCTGTATGGCAATAAAAATCTTTAATATAGATTAAGAAATTTGGAAAAATAAAATAAATAAATAATAAGCATCGAGCTATATGAACCTCTTTGTAGGACGAAAATCGTGTGAAAGTGAAACCCGGGGCTCTTGGACAAAGGCAAAGAAGGAACAGGAGTGGGTTTTTAGTCAGTAAAAGTCTGACACTATCTCCCGCTCCGCCCAAGAGCGGGATTTTTCATTAGATGATTTTCCCATCCAATAAAAAAGGCGCCAGTTTAAGTATTCTGCAAAATTGCGTTTTCTCTTCCAAAATTAAAAGTATTTCTATGATAATACTAGCTGTTGCCAGCGGCTTCGTTCGCTGTAGATGTCCCAAGGGAACATACTACCGCGATAAAAAGTATACTATGTCCAAGACACGGTCTAGCCGTGTGGCACATTTCATCCAAATTCACGCTTTTACGACTGAATGACCAGCCGTTTAAGCGTAAAGAAGTAACAAACATACACACACACACGTTCACAAAGTATCGCATTTATTTTTTGTAAAATCATTCTAAAAACAATATAACATTTATGATTCATACTGATCTAATAGAATAATTGCTATTATAAGCTACCATGCTTTTAAATTATGGAAGAGAAAATCCATTCCTGCAAAAAACGCAAATTGTCGCTTACGGGGTTTTACCTGTAAACGCTTGATATGCTGGCATCGTACAGTATTTGCTTTTTGGAACGAAGTTCCTTATCGCGCGTTGTGAAAGGGGGCTAGACGGAAAAAAATCTTACGAAAAGTTGTCACGACACTTTCTTACGAAAAGTTGTCACGACACTTTTTGCTATAGTAAGCTATTGTAAGCTGTGCGGCGTCGCATGTTTCTCTGTCTGTCTCTCTCTCTCTTATCCTCTGGGCTGTGGCCGCCATTTTTATCGAGTTGAAGTTTTCGAGGGTGCTTAAACCGACAGTGAGGTCAAAATGTAAATCCAAGATGGCGGCTATGAGTTTTTAAATTTTTTGACATGGGTGTCGTATTCATGGTTATCGAGGGTGCTAAAGCCGATAATGAGATCAAAATGTAAATCCAAGATGGCGGCTATGAAAGTTTTTAATTTTTTTGACATGGGTGTCGTTTTCGTGGTTTTCGAGGGTGTTAAAGCCGATAATGAGATCAAAATGTAAATCCAAGATGGCGGCTATAAACGTTTTCAAATTTTTTGACATGGATGCGTTTTCATGGTAGTCGAGGGGGCACAAGCCGAAAAGGTCGGGGGATAGCAGTCCCCCGATAGCACAGATTTTTGTAGGTGCTTGCGTACTATGTACATTTAATCGTTAACAAGTCAATCTACTTAATAAAAATAATAATAGTTTCTTTAATACTTATGTCCAATGAAATAAAATTTTATTACAATTCCTTCACTAATCAATCGAAAAGAACTTCGTTCCATCCGGGTGTCCCTTGACACCTCTCAAGTTTTTTTTTTTATTTCGTGTGTACGTTCAGTTTTAATAAAACTACAGAAGCATTAGGGGACTAATTGCCCCAATATGATGCGCAAAGTTTTTTTTTAGGTGAGAAAATCATCCAATGACAAATCCCGCTCTTGGGCGGAGCGGGAGATAGTGCCAGACTTTTACTAACTAAAAACTCACTCCTGTTCCTTCTTTGCCTTCGTCCGTTTCTTCGTCATTCGCAGAAGGAGGCGACCGCCTGCCACTCCTCCTAGCTCCGAACTATGGCCCGGCGCGAAAGATCACTGCCGCCGATGGCCCCCGCGAGGGCACAGCGGTGCTCTTTTTTGAGATCGCCGTCCCTTTGACAACTAACACGCGGTGCATTGCATTTAGAACGGATGGCAAATGAGACCGATGTTAAAGTGATGACCGCGTACCGAAAAACTTTTTACAAAAAAAAAAAATAACCTTATTCACTAAAAAAGCACTGAAATGATCAAAATAACTTTAATTTCGGAAGTTGGAGTTTCTCGGTATTTTTTGTATCTTATTTAACACCGACTTCCGAAATTAAAGTTATTTTGATCCTTTTAGTGCATTTTTTTTTTTTAGCAGTCGGATTTTTTGTAAAATATTTTTTATTACACACTTTTTGTTGCGATACACTTATAACAGAGTGCCTATTTCTCATGACAATTCTATTTAACCCAAACACTGCTAGGTTACATTGTTTTATTATGAAGTTCCTGTGTCTTCCTTCCACCTCCATAATCAGATCAGTTCGATAGTACACACGGTGACTTTGATAGCGTAGCAGGGCACACTAACATTATAAATGTGTGCGTAAACGCTAGCGCGTGAAACACAACAGGTATTATCGTTGTGTGATACAAAGTAACTCGTTTCTACACTCACACTCTTGAAAAAAAAAATAGTAGCCGTCTAAGTTACACGACTATGAAAATACAGCCAAAATTGGCTACTGTTATTAATGGCGCTGTGGCGCAATGCGTATGATACTTAACTGACGAGTAAGAGGTCCCAAGTTCGATTCCAATCGTCTGATGTAACAAAAAGTTTGCTTGTTTTTATTTTCTTTTTGATTTACCCCTGTTTTTTTTTTAATAGTAATGTTATAGTTACTCTCATAATAATTAAAATATTTTGAAAATATTGTGACAAAGAAAATTGCGATAACGATCCAACTATGTTTATTACAACTTATTAATTACATACATTAAACGGAATGGTCACAATTAACGAATCTGTTCATGATTATCTTTAATACAATATATAAAGTGAAAATATTCTAAGTCAGACAAGGATGGACGTCACTTTTTTAAGTTTTTTATTAGTGACATAAATCAACATGTTATCAAGAATGAATTATGATAGATATCGCAACTCTTGATCTCAATAACAATAACATCATGTCACATAATAACAACAACAGTATAATTACCTACAGCTTACTTCTTAGTCTTTTTTTTTTACTTATAACATATCAATCAACATGTTTTAAAAAATGAACTATGATAGGTATCGTAACTCTTGATTTCAATAACAATAACATGATAAAAACAACAACAATAAAAACAGCATACAGTAATACAGCTTTTTAAAAATATTTATAATTGGATTCAATTTAAATCAAAATTAATATCTAATTGGTGCACCTTCATTGTCGATTACTTCTTGTAACCTCGTTCTCATGCTAGCCACCAAATTTTCACACAGGTCAGTGCCGCGAAACGATTCCCACATGGATGACACTAAATTATCTAAATTACGTTTAGATCTCACATCAGATGAATCCCAGTTGAGCACCATGTGACCCCATAGATTTTCTATGGGGTTCAAATCGGGACTTTTAGGGGGCCATTCAATAACAGTCAAGTTTTCTTGGACACTTAACCAGTCTTGCACCATTCGTGCGCGGTGCACCGAGCAGTTATCGTGCACGAAGTAAATATGCTCGTCCGGGTATGCCACGCGCACGGTAGGCAACATAACATTTTGCAAGATGTCCAAGTAACCTTGACTGGTATTGCGACCCCCTACCTCCACTAACTCACCGGGACCCATCGATGACATCCAGCCCCAATAACCTAACGTAATGCGACCACTAGACCTGCATGGGAGAATATTTTTCTGATGGTAACGTTCTCCATCTTTTCTCCATAATATTTTACGCCCATCCTTATCTGACTTAAAACACTTTTCATCACTAAATATAACTATGTTATTGCACCAATCAAAATCTATAAATTTTCTTGCAAACCGCATCCTTTCTTCCTTATGTAACGCCGTCAGTAAAATTTTTTTCGCAGGCTTGCGACATTTAATTTTTGCTGCTCGTAAGTGGCGTCGAACAATTGTCATAGACACGTCGTGCAAAATCGCAGTGTTTCTTGTTGTAGCAAAGCCGTCAGCGCTATACGTAGCAACAATATTTCGATGCAGTGGGTTGGCATACGTATATGCAATTGCTTTTGGACCCGGACGTTTGGCATCGATTGTCCCTTCAGCTGTATATCTATGCACCCAAAACTGCACAGTTTTCCTCTGTAAACAATCACAAAATTACGTTAAAACCTAACAAATATCAACAATGTTAAATTATTTCGCATTATGTTAAGTTTGGATTTGTTACTTACCGGTAGCATTAGTCTCCTCGAAATTTCACTTATGGATACATTTTGTTTATATAATACTACTATCTCAGCCCTCAAAAGTGTAGACAAATGAGACATGTTAATTATTACTTGTAAAAAGTATCACTTTCCACAACGATTAATTATTTTTTGTCTCGGAGTAAGTTGTAGAACACACGATCGTGATAGGCAAAAGCGTTATGCCAGGTTAACTTATTATCCGACTCATTTCTTAGTAAATAACTAATAAAGTGGGTAGATGATAATATTCATACACTTAGTTTTTAAAGCAAATATTCTAAGTTTTAGCTTTAATAAACTTCGTTATCATTATACTACAATAAAATAGAAAATAATGTTTTGTCAATGGCTAGGATCGAACTCGATACACCTTTAACGGCAAGCAAGCACTTGATAATCAGTGCTAATTTTCCATCTAATGAACGAAGCGAATTTTTTTATCTAATTCGTAGCAAACACATATACAAATATGTGTGTGTGTATATCGAGTAGTAAACGAGTTTTATTTTGTTTGCGAGTTGAGCTGGAGACATATTATTTGAATAGGTGAATTATTGTGGGATGGCACGCTCGGTTTTACTTCTGTTTGTATTGATACCCACAGCTAATTGATTATTGTGAACATTATTGCTGATTACCTACCCATATCATCAAAATTACTTTCCAAAGATTAAGTGCAAGTGTTTGATGCTAATTTAAATAACTATAATAATTTCATAAGTGAATGTTTGCGAAAATAAAAAAAAAAAAGTTGACAATGAAAGGATTGTCAACTATTAATAATAACGTATTGTTATATTACGTAAATGATATATATATATATTATAAAATTATTTATATTACAAGTTATATACAAAAATTTCGTTAATTAATTTCGTAAATATACATAGTTTATATGTATAAAATTACAAAAATATATTTCGAATATTTTAATTATTACGAGAATAACCATAACATTACTATTAAAAAAAAACATGAGTAAAACAAAAAGAAAATAACAGATAATTGGAATCGAACTTGGGACCTCTTACTCGTTAGTTATGTATCATACGCATTGCGCCACAGCGCCATTAATAACAGTGGCCAATTTTGGCTGTATTTTCATAGTCGTGTAACTTATACGGCTACTATTTTTTTTTTTGCAAGAGTGTGAGTGTAGAAACGAGTTACTTTATATCACACAACGATAATACCTGTTGTGTTTCACGCGCTAGCGTTTACGCACACATTTATCATGTTAGTGTGCCCTGCTACGCTATTAAAGTCACCGTGTGTACCTTACAGTTAAGTTCGATAGCACCAAAGTGCATCTCATGACAATTCAAAGAAGCCCAAACACGGCTAGGATACATTGATTAATTACAGAGTTCCTGTGCCTACCTTTCGGTTCCGTCATCAAATCAGTTTGATAGTACTTTATAGCCAAAGTGCATCTCATGACAATTCTAATAAGCCTAAACACGGCTAGATTAAATTGATTAATTACGGAGTTCATCATCATTATCAATTGACTTAGATGATAAAATTTTCAACGTAGCTATTCAGAACCATTCCTTTATTTGTATCGTCATAGTCGCATCTATCTTCATTGTGATATCTATGTGAGTAAGAAGTTCCGTTGATCATTTCTGGTCTTCTTCATCAGTTCCACTTCATCAAATGTTACTTTTTGCCTGTAAATGCTTAGGTTCTCGATGAAAATACTAAAATCACTATATGGTTGCCTATAATATTTGAGGAGTTCCTTCGATTCCTCACGGATCCCATCATCAGAACTAGATTTAAAAAAAAAAATGGGACCAATCTGGAAGCATATCCTATAAGGGGAAAAAATATATTTGCAAATCGGTCCATCAACGACGGAATTCTGAGGTAAAAATCATTAAAAAAATATAAACATACAACGGAATTAATAACCTCCTCCTTTTTTTGAAGTCGGTTAAAAACACAGTATCGTAAGTCCAATCAAGGTGAACCAATGACCTAGTAAGATCCACGGGAATTCTTTAGATGCGAGACGCACAGCGCCAGTTGATATGACGACACTTGGAGGAATATATCCTGAAGTGGATCATCAAAAGACGTGATGATCAGTCATTTTATGGTATCTAACCTTCTGTACTATTATGTGGTCTTGCCTGTATTATATTATCTGTGCTCTAGCTAAAAACAAATGAACAACGATTTATTTGTCTCATTTGTTAATTTTGCAGTTATTTCAAATTATTACGTTCGAAATTAATTGGATAAAGTTTCATTACTGAATGTAATTATTGAAATTGATTGATATCAGTTACTTTAGTGTTTGTTAACGAGTGATCATATTTTACTTCATTTATTTTAACATAATTGTAACAGTATTTATTACAAAATGAATTACTTTTTATTTTATTATTGTTTTACGAGCAATAGCGAGATATGTTATATAATTATTTAAAGTGATAATTATACCTAAATCTCAGTTTTCTAAATATAATTATTCGTAGTAGTGGTAATAAACCTATCAATATTATAAGAACTATAATTATTACCATTTTTATTTATTATTATTTTATGTTTTACTATGTTTTAATCAATTACAATGGAATAATGAATTTTCAGGTTAATTATTGTTATTTTAATTTTATTAATTAACTATTTTATTAAATAATTGTAGCACTAGTTTACGGAATTATTACTACGCCAAAATTTAAAGATATTGTTGTTTTACGATAAAAACTAAAGAAATATTTTTTTTAGTAAAAAACAACAAAAAAACAGATTTCTTTAACTAAAATTAATAATAATAATAGACTGTCTTGCTGTAAATAATTGTTTTCTTGAATTTTTAAACTGTATTTATTCTATCATTTTTAGGGTTCCGTAGCCAAATGGCAAAAAACGGAACCCTTATAGATTCGTCATGTGTCTGTCTGTCCGTCCGTATGTCACAGCCACTTTTTTCCGAAACTATAAGAGCTATACTGTTGAAAGTTGGTAAGTAGATGTATTCTGTGAACCGCATTAAGATTGTCACAAAAAATAGAAAAAAAAAACAATAATTTTTGGGGGTTCCCCAAACTTGGAAATGAAACTCAAATTTTTTTTTTCATCAAACCCAGTACGTGTGGGGTATCTATAGATAGGTCTTCAAAAATGATATTGAAGTTTCTAATATCATTTTTCCCCCCCGTAACTTCTAAAATAAGAGAATGATAATACTAAAAAAAATATATGATTTACATTACCTTATAAACTTCCACCGAAAATTGGTTTGAACGAGATCTAGTAAGCAGTTTTTTTTTTTAATACGTCATAAATCGTAAACCGCAATTTACCTTTTAATTTTATACGGAACCCTCAGTGCGCGAGTCCCACTCGCACTTGCCCAGTTTTTTTTCAATCACTTAGGTACCGATTCCAGAAATGTTTTCCAATGAAAGTCACGTATTTCTTTTTTACCCACACAAGATTTAATCGTTATTTCTATATTCGTTTTAGATATTCCTTTAAAATACGAAATGGCTACAAAATATTGAATTTTAGTCTATGAATCAACCGACGACATTTGCTGAATTTATTTTCTACGTGTGGCGTGTTCTCGTTTAAACAAAAATGAAAAGAATTTTAAACGTTTCTGCTTGTATTTATTTTGTTGTCGCTTTTATTATTCATGCTACATATGGGGAAAAAATGGATACGAGAAATACTATTATTTTTATTTCAATGTTAATAAATTCTGATGCTGCGATTGGCTGGAATGGAATGGTTAAACAGGTTTTTTTTGTGTCTACCTGTAAGAAACAGGCGTTTTCTAGGATATAATAAATAAATAAATAAAACGTAATCGATGGTTTTTTTAGGGTTAAAAAATCTTAAAAGGAAAAACGGAACCCTTACAGGATCACTTTGCTGTCCGTTCGTCTGTCTGTCTGTCAATACCCTTTATCTCGAGAATGCGTGGAGGTATAGAGATGAAATTAAAACTATATACTCAAGTCTGCGGTCCATCGAAGCTGAAAATAATCATACTTCTAAGTTAACGAAAAAAGTAAGATACGACCGTTTATGTTGCAAGAAACGCATATTTCGACACTCAAGGGAATCAAAATTCTTAAGGTACTTCTCGTTAACCTAGAACCCTGAAATTTGGCATGAAGCCAGGTCTTATAGCACAAGTATAGGAATAAATCGGAAAACTGAAAATTTGTAGTTAGCATAGCATAGTCGGCCTTATAATGTTCCCACTGTTGGGACTCAGGCCTCCTCTCTGGGAGAGGGAATGGGCCGTAATCCACCACGCGGGCCCAGTACGGGTTGGTGGATGTCACATGTCTTCGAATTTTTGGTTCTAGGACATGCCGGTTTCCTCACGATGTTTTCTTTCACCGTTTTGAGAGCAGTGGTGATGAAATAAATTACACAAAGTAATGCGCCTGGCTGGGTTTGAACCCACGACCTACAACTCGTAAGTCGGGCTGTTACCACTCGGCCACCACTGCAAACTGAAAATTTGTAGTTACGACACAAAAAATAACTTTTTTCTATTCTGAAAAATCTTTGAAACTCTTTTCGGGAATTGAACTATTTACATAAGTTAGTTTGTACAGAACCCTCATGTGCTAATCCGACTCGCACTTGCCCAGTTTTTTGATATGGGAAATCATTTTATTTATTGAAGAATAAAAAAACAATAAAACTTTGCATAAAATAACATTTAAAGCAAGTAGTTTTGCAGCCAACAGCATTATCCACAAATTAAACATAGTTCTTAAACATTGATTGCCACTAGATGGACATTATTTTACAATAAATATATTAGACACAATAAAGCAAGCTCAAAATAAAAATATTTGATCAAAACATTTCATATTTCATATGTGAATAACTAAATTGCAAATAAGAATATTTTATAGTATTCGCTTAAAAAATTTAAGATCATGCAAATACATAATAATTTATATATTATGATTTCTGCCGCCCTAGGGTGGAGTGCGAGGGCGTGCCAAACTTTTACAGACTCAGAAACCACACATTTATGTTCTTTCAACTGCTCTTTGCGTTCTAGGACAACGAGTTTCCTTTTCAGAAATTTCCCGTGACACTAATGGATGAGGTGTACAATAAAGAGTGTAATAAATATCACAAGGACAAAAAAATACACTATAAAATCTTGTCATAAATTCTTATAGAGTTGCACGACATTATAAAAGAAAGCTGACACGTAGTTTATTGACGTTGATAAAATATCAGAAGTATGAATATTATTAATCATTACCGTAAAAGAGCTTGTGAAGGTGAAAACTGGGAAGGAGATGTGCTGAAAATTATTGAACGACTTAACGTAGAAAGTTCAAAGATAACACTGAATATGAAGATAGATGACGGTATGATGTCGTAGCTCACTTAGGACGATGTAAAGATGTGTTGAAGAGTATGGTTATGAATATGGCGAAACTTTGAAGAAAGCAAGCGAGATAAAAGACAGATTTCGTTAAAAAAAATGAGAGACAGACAGACGGAAAACAAAGTGATCCTATAAGGGTTCCGTTTTTTAATTTTCAGATACGGATCGTAACACAACATCACGACCATATTTTACGGGATTGGCACAGGTGTACTTAAAATACAACAAAAATTTTGCTATGTCATCATCATATAATGTTCTTACTGCTGGGAATCAAGCCTCCTGGCAAGGAGAGTGAATGGGCCGTAATCCACCATGCAGGCCCAATGCGAATTGTTGGATGTCACATATTTTCCAATTTTTCGCTTTAGAACATACCGGTTTCCTCACGATGTTTTCCTTCACCGTACTATTACACAAAATAATGCGTTCGTAAGTCGAGGCCATTACCAATGGGCCACCACAGCTATAAATATACAACTGTACCCAAAATCTGCTCCAGATTGCTAATTCAGATGGATAAAACACAATACTACTTATCCAGGAAATATGATATCAAAAATCGAAATTGCATTGTTTAATTCCGCCAAACACGTTCCATCATTGGACCATTAAACGTAAGACGTGTGCCTCCTTGATGGATATTCCACGCATACGCATAAAACGCTTTACGAACCCATTCATTGTTCCAGCCAAGAAGTGAAATGAAACCTGGAGGTCTTTAGGTCAAGAGTAAATAGATAACCTCAAGGCAAGCGAGCTCTAACGTCAACTACATCATCGTTTACTATCAGGTGAGATAGTAGTCAAAGGCCAGCTTATGAATTATAATAAAAAATGTTTAGAATCCAAAAAATGCCGTCTGTTATTTCCTCTTATTTATTTAATGTACAAGGAACGTGTCAAAATCAACACGAAAGCCTTCAAACAAACAACTACTCTTTGACTAACAAAACAAAACGTTTACTTAAGTAGTGAAACACACGCTAATTTAATCTGACTTCAACTCAAGCAGTAACATTCCGTACAGGCGTCACAAGTTGGAATTGAAACAAAGAGTATTTAGTTAATTGAATGCTCACTCCAATAACTAAATACTCTTTCTTACTTATTCGATTTGGACCGCTGATAATAATAATACGAGTATCAAACTAGATTTATAAATAGATTAATCAAAATCTTTGACCGACCACTGCACTTTTGCACCTAAAAAATGCACTTACATGGTTCATATCAGTGGTTAACTTTTGTTTGATTTGAAATCCGGAAGAAAATTAAGCTATGATTATTCTAAAAAACCTTATAAATCATAATTCTTTAGAAATAAAAGAAAATAGCGTTGTCATAAAAATCCAATAGCTCTGATAGAAATTGGTTCTCATAATGTTTCTTTTCAGCTGAAAAAAAAAAGCTTAAGTTTTTCACGTTTTCATTCTTGCAGACCACAGGTTTCAAATGGTCTGATCTACATTCTTGTACTTATCCTGATATATTTCTTTTGAGTTAATTAAGTTTGAAATTGAATGTCAGAATATAAAGTGTGTGACTGTCTCAGTAATCTAGTAGTCGCAACATCAAAATTGAGTCCGATTCTTGGTTCGGATAAAGTATTATTAGGTTCTGAAATATTTTGGTAGCAATCCATAATCTGGATGTGAGCCTAATTAAATGACAATCAGCTCAAACTCTGACGCGGGACTTCAACATATCTGGTGAAATGTGGGCTTACTATTTCAGTGATACACTTCTGTTTAAACATTTAGAGAATACGATACGGAATGTGATATTATATTTATGAAATTTCGTCCCATAACACTTATCCAAACCACGAAAAGCTCATGGTAAAAAAAAAAACCACAATGCAAGGCCGATCATTGACCATCTTAACATACCGAGAATCCTCCGTGCCTTGAAAAGTACGTTAAATTGTTGGTCTTGAGTGTCATTTGTAAATCTTCGATAGCTAGTTTTACAAGTAATTAGAAATCAGAAAATTAACACCTGTGTTGCAAAGAGGGTGTTGATTATATGACTTCCTCAACCCAGTAAGTGGGCTTACTGGGTTGAGGAAGTCATATAAGCAGTCGCTCCACGTAAAATACTTTTTACTTTTTTTGATTGGAAACCGATACGTAGATTAATTGAACACTTGTCTGAACCACTTCTACCCAACTTAAAACTCCATACGTGTCCTCCTCTGTGGTTTAACACCAGCACTTATTTGAGTCACACCGCAATGTTTTAATAAAAGGCACACAGGAAAGTGTTGAATGTTGCATAGTATGCATGAATACACGAACATAATATTTGCATGCATGTCGAGTATGAATTTACAAAGAAATTTCTTGAGACTTATTTAATAAGCTCTAGACTTTGTGTAGACTTCGCATGAAATAGTGAATACAGAAACGATGTAAAACTAATTTAATTCTGACTCGTGTGAGTGATGAACGCTAAAAGCATACTGAAGTTGTTCGCTTGGTGTAATATGTTACTTAAATATATTTAGTTAGGGTCGATTTTTCAATAGTTGGATGTTTTTTTTTTATCCCTATAAACTAATGCTTGACTGCGATCCCACCTGATGGTAAGCGGTGATGCAATCATTTCTCACTAAAGAATAAATTATTTTTAAATGATAGTAAAACCTACGTAAAATAATTATGGCTAAAGGGCTGATTTTTCACATTTCATTTTTTTTTATCTTTATTGTGTATTAGGGACTTTTATACGAATATACATGCCAGTCTCATCGGACCTTATATAGTAAATACCTTACCTATTCGTATTTTATCTTTTATAGTAAAACGTAACAGCGCAAACTTAATTAAGCTATGAGCAGCCTCTGAGTTAGGTGTCGACAAAATATGATGAAAAATTCCAACATCGTACATGTTTGTACCTAGCACTTTATACTATTCTTCTCTTGCAAATTGAAATCTGAAACATTCCGTCAACAGATGTATAACATATTCTACTGTGCCACACTCCCCATAATTTGGTGAATTAGTTTTTTCATTAAAAATGCAAACTAATTCTATACATTTTAAAACATAGTAGTCAAATATTATTTTAGTGAATAATATTGCTGTTAGACATATTTTCTACAATGGCAGTCTTTAGGTGGAGGTAACTAACTCGTAATTACTAATAAAAAGTGCAGTGTGGATTAACCTCAAAGGTGTTCCAAAAAGTGTTTAAACATAGACTTCTTAATATTTTTCTGTAATCTGTAAGTTTTTTTTTACCATTCTTTCGGCCACTCGGAACTCATAAGAATTACAGCTTTAAAACGCCAAATTTATTATATCAGACTTAAAACATTAGTTTAAAAAAATATATAGGTAATGCATAAATTTTTAAAAACATAATTTAATGTTTTTATTTTTAGAAATATTATTTAGTAATAGCCCTAGAAACAGAGGTAAGAGTGTATGAAAACCTTTGGTCGGTAAAAAAAAAACCAAGATATTTTAAAAACAAAATCAAATAAGTATGTAATATAGCATAATCAACTTTATAATGTTTCCACTGCTGGGACTCAAACCTCCTCTTTAGGAGAGGGAATGGGCCGTAATCCATCACGCGGGCCCAGTGCGGGTTGCTTGGTGGATGTCACGTCTTCTAATTTTTAGTTCTAGGATATGCCGGTTTCATCACGATGTTTTCCTTCGCCATTTTGAGAGCAGTCGTGATGAAATAAATTACACAAAGTAATGTGCCTGGCTTGGTTTGAACTCGTAACCTGCAACTCGTAAGTGGGGGTCGTTACCACTCGGCCACCACTGCTCTCTGATATAAATATGTAGACTTCTACCAAAACATTAGTCAAAAACTATTTCAACGAAACAATATCGCAACAACAAAATGATTCAGAATTACAAAGAAGTTAAAATAGATCTATAAACAGAAACACCCTCTCAAACACTTAAACCGACCATTAGGACTGAAATATTCTCCGAAATCGTTTTTTACTTGAGCTGTTTGTCTGTCAAGTAAATTAACATTTACGATTTCTTGCAAGGTTGCGTAGGCTGCGGTTGTCTTGAGCCAATTTTAGGATATTGGGCCTTTTATGTAGTCAGGATTTGAGCCAACAGTAAGACACAATATGGGAAGGTTGACAAAATATTTTAATAGGATTTACAGGTCTTGATGTGGGGCTGGCCTTAAAACCAGAGCACTTCGACCCTTCTGGATCTTTTGTGCTAGGGATTTACAGGTACTAATGCCCGCACTAGTAAAGGAAGCTAAATGTGTTATGGTGGTGGTAAACTGGAATCCAATTTATTTGTAAGGTGGGAAATCATCCAATGACTCCTCCTGCTCTAGAGCGAAGCAGGAGTTCGTGTCAGACTTTTACTTACTAAAACTACACTTATGTCCCTTCTTTGCCTTGCGTTCCAGGACCCCAGGATTCGCTTTCGGACTACTCACGGCCCCAGTAGGCTTCGGCCCAGTTGGACCCTTACAGTTTTGTTGACATCTCCTTGAGACGCGCAAGGAACACTACTCGCCGTCGACGAATCGGAAATGGGATTCCAGGTATGCATCTAAAACTAACTTGTGTTCCTTCAGTTGTCTTTTGCTTTTCAGAGTCACGGTAACTATTTCGGACAATCCCGTTACTCCAGGAAACATCAGTCTTAGTGGGCCACGTCCATTTTACTGACAGCTCTTTGAGGCGCGGACCTGCCTCCCCTAGCCCAGTTACATTCGTTTCGTTTGCGCCGAACGCCTCGAGTAGGCCACGCCACCAATTCCTTTGTTCTGACGTCATCTCATTTCACTGCGATCACGATGTTGGAAAGTAGCAGATTCTGGACTCTTTCCGATGTGAGGATAAAACAATAAATAAATAAATAAGGGGGTAGGTTCTTACCGAATAGCGAACTACTCATTGCTCGCCTTCCGCAAGTCCACAACTATGGAGACTTTTATACTAATTTCAGAATGTGCGTTTATTATGATTTATTTTTTGTTTATTTTATTTAGCTTATCAATAATGAGTTGAAGAATTCATGTAAAGGAAAACAATTCGAACTTAGGGGATGCAACTCGACATACATTTTTACTGTTTTTCATACAACCGCTCTTACGCGATTATGACGTTATTACACATTTTTCATTAGATATTTTAGAAACACAGTATCTTGTGGATATTATCTAGACTTGTATTTAAATCAATTTATAAATTTGTTTAAAACTAATCCAGTAAAGACCTCTTAAAATCGGCCAGTTCGGCTTTCGCAGGGGGCGCTCTACGGTGGACGCCATCGTGCGCGTGCGAGCCCTCACGATAGGGGATGCGATGTCCCAGGGCAGGGTCGTCATGGTGGTGTCTTTAGACATCGCCAACGCCTTTAATTCCCTACCCTGGAGTAGCATTAGGAAGGCACTCCGGTATCACCATGTGCCTGACTACCTCTGTCGTGTGATCGATGCCTACCTGACGGACAGTTACATTATCTACCCCGGTCACCAGGGAGAGTGGAAACAGCGAGAGATGTCGTACGGTGTTCCGCAGGGATCGGTACTCGCGTCGACATCCCTGACAGGATCAGCATGGTATCGTATATATCATATAGGCCTTAACAGTTAATACTAATAATTAAACCACAGAAAAAGAAAAGAATAAGACTAAATCAAAACAGAACAGAATAAAATCAACAGAAAATCGAACATTAAAATGCATGAACTTTTTTACAGAGGGCATTCATGTTATACATGTTATATACATATCTCAGTACAAACCTATATGCAGACATCTGCACTGGCAACACTGGGTAAATAAATAGTGTGGGTCTATGTAAACATTTAACGACAACTTGAACGCCAGGAACGTCCGAATATTATTACTGGACACTACACCGAGTTTGAGTAAAGGCACTAAGAATTCGGTTGAAAAAGAAAATAAATTATGGTCTATGAAAATGGAACAGGTTCTCAATCGGAAATTAAAATATACAATCCGCTATTTTGCTACACATTAATAATATATATACATTTTTTTTTTATTGAGGTTAGGCTCGTGCTTGACCATTATCTCACCTGATGGAAAGCGATGATCTGATCAACGATGGAGCATGCTTGTCTAGAAGTAACCTATTCACTCTTGACTTAAAGATGCCTTGGTTGTAGCTATCAGGAAAGCTCCGGCTGAGAATTTCACGCTGCTGTACACATTGTGTTCCATGCACCGGTGGCGCATACAAAGGTAAAAGTTTGTATGAATCTTCGTGTGTGTGTATGTTTGTCACTTCTCACATTTCTTCCGCTCAAACGGCCAAATGGGTTTGGATGCAATTTTACCCACGGACAGACCGTAATCTGAAATATCACATAGGATATTTTTTTTCTGCGGAAGTATGTTTCCTTGTAATTATTTTCTGTTTACACGCAGGCGAAGCCACTCGCAAAAGTTAATTCGATAAATTAATAAAAGGAAAATAATACCTGTAACACAAAAAAAGGAATATCTATGAGTATATTCCAGAAAGGGCTGGGCAGATGTGTACAATAATATAAACAGGAATATTAATTTATTAAAATTAAACCTGTTTACAAAATAAACACAATCTTCACCAGTTTTCTATAACTTCTATGGAATAGATATTAGTCTAAGCTTGTAAACTGAGCACTACTCGGAATTTCCAGTCTGTTACGGAGAAATTCGTAAACATAAACCCCAACAACTTAAAATAACATCATGCCTCTACTTTCTGATATATTTATTTATTTAAATTGTATGAACAGTAGTGGTAAATAAGAGGATTTAACGCAACAAGGCATTCTCTACCAGTCAACCTTTGGGATAAAAAGGCAATGCTGTGGTAAGTGTGCACAATAAATAAATAATAGATATTTGAAATATAATGTAGCTTCAAGTAGTACTAAGTCGTAGTTCTTGTGTTGTTGTGTACCACACAGACCACATTTTACCAGTAATACATACACTTATTCAACCTTATAATATATTCACTGCTGGGGCCCACAGCTCCTTTTTATTAGAAAAGGAAAAGAACCGTAATCCACCCCGCAGAGCCAGTGCGATTTAGTGGATGTCACATGTCTTCGAATTTTTGGTTCAAGGACCGAAGAACTGTGAAGGAAAACATCGTGAGAAAACCTGCATTGTTGTCTCACGATGTTTTCCTTCACGGTTTTGAGAGCAGTGGTGATGAAATAAATAACACAAAGAAAAGCGCCTGGCTGGTGTGGAACCCACGACTTGCAAACGTGAGATCGTTACAACTGGAGCACCACAGGTCCAGGTAATAGCGGCGAACCTTCTACAGTGTTTTGACCACAAACTTGACTTGTTGAATCTTTAGGTGGACTAGTGTCTGGACTGAGTCTACCGAAAGGCCTGGTACAGGCCAAGGACCGAAGCGAGCAGGAATGGCAGGCGGTCGCCTCCTTCTGCGAAGCAGTAATGCTAGCGAAGGACGGCCGCACGCGTAAGAGAACGGGCTTCCTCACGCCCCAACCGCCGGGATCCCGACCCCAATTTCCAGCCATCGCACCGTAGGCGTGCGCTTATGGATAACGAGCAATGGGAAACTGAATGGGTCTGGACCGAGCACGAGTCGTCGACGGCACGAAGAATTTCACTCACGCCTCAAAGAGATGTCAGCAACACCCGAAGGGGCCCAACAGGCCCAAAGCTTACTGAGGCCAGGGGATCGCTCCTGAAAAGAAAAACTGGGGTTCTGGAACGCAAGACAAAAAAGGAACTTTGGAGTTCATTTTAGTCAGTAAAACTCGACCACGCCGTCCCTCTCGTCATTGTATTATTACCCACCTAAAAAAGCTCCAGGTAATAGTGGCGAACCCGTTGCAGTAAACTAACCACAAAGTGGATTTATAGAATTTTTCGTTGGACTAGTCTAGACTCAGACCACCAAAGGTTTCTGGTGAAAAATTCCAATAGCAAGATATGAAATATAAATAGAGACCACACTTGCTTACGACGTTATTTCCGAGAAATATTATTTGAATTCATAAAATTAGATGTGGCGTATATTTTGAGGACGCTATCTCGGCCAGTCTTTAGGGTGCTATACTATTGCATTTCGCTGTGCAGTAGTTGGAGACTACTACTACTGTTTTCACACACATATTTTCACTTAAATGAAAACATTGCACACAGCACAGCGTCGCCCTTAGACATAGGCCCAAGTGTCACCATAACAAACGTTCCTGTGCGTAGCTATCTGATAGGCTATTTTTTGTGTCAATTTTTATTTTATATTTGCCTGAGATGAAACGAGCTATATTTTTTACAAAATTTAAAATGTAATGTAATTTAAATGTTTCTTTGTTCCTTTCAGATAAATTAAGGAAAAGATCTCATTACTTCAAAAATTTAAAACCTTACTTATATAAATCGGAGACACGAACCGTAGTAGTGGTGTTTGCAGTATCCAATCTACACTCTGATAGAGGTGACCAGGCTTATGAATATAAAGCGGAAAGGGTACCTAACCAATTACATAGCTTCATTTTAGCTACAACACTACTAATCAGAGCACGGGTTTTAACTAAATTGTTAAATAGTGTAGCTTTACTGAAAGGTAAAGATATTTTAAACAATAATCAATAAAATAAAGTTTTTAGTAAATTATGCCAAAGGAATATATTCCCTGGATAAAAAGTATCCTATTCCAGGACATGGTCCTCGAGTGCCTTTCGTCAAAACCGATTGAGCAGGTAGGTAAACATAAACATACACACGCGCATACTGCACAATCTTTTGCCTTTGTAATATTCACGTGAAGGCTGATGAGATCTTAACAAGAAAAGCTCAGGTCTAGATTTGTACCAGCCGCGCTAGCCAAGTTACGACCGTTTAATTTCCATTCTCTTACGTCGAACGCCTCGAGTAGGCCACGCCTCCGATTCCTTTATTCTGACGTCATCTCAACGCTCAGTCACGTGGTCCTGCAAGGCCGATGCCTACTATAGCCATGGGTTGACTTCTAAAAAAGTTACCCATCATAGTAGTATACAGTCATTACAAGTCTAACACCGTCTTAGAGCGAAAGAAGTCATAGACACACTAATATAATTATGGGGTAAAGTTTGTTTTTTTGTTTGTAGGAGGTAATCTCTGAAAGTACTGGTCCGATTGCTGAATTTTTGACATAGGTTATACTTTTGCCGCGGGAAAAAGCTAGTCAAATATACAAGCGTAACGTTATGACTACAAAAATTATTCATATCATAATGCTTTCTGAAAACCAGAAAACAAACGACCATTCCTCAATCTATTCAAATATTCATTTGACAACCACATCCAAAATATTATATGAGACATGTAGTATGTGTCACGGAACCATCATAAAATACTCCTATTTACTGGACAAGCGTTCTATGGTATGGGTTTAAGGCTGCCAAAAACGGAAATGTTAATTTGAACAGATAAACTGCGTCAGTTCTTGTGTCAGTTTTGCTTTATGATATTAACTGATCCGGTCTGTGAACAATAAACAAAGGGAGTCTCCCTTTTAGTATTAAAATTATTGCGTTATGTAGGTAGATTCACTAAAGATAAGACTGACGAATTTTACTAGAAGTTATAAAAAAGAGGCAATATAACATGGCAGTAAGTTGACGAAGCAATGTGTAAGAATAAAACGTATTGTCTTGATCCCAAGTAACGTAGAAAAAAAACTAGACAATGGTGATAAGTTAGCATGGTCTCTGAAATTTTTAAACTTGCGGATATATTGTATAATTTGCTGTTTCATACATTTACTATCTAATTTTATTTGCTTATGAACATCAAAACTAACAAATATTAATAACTTAATAGGAATATATACAAACTGAAAATAACAATATTTACAAACGGGTAGAAAAAGAAATTATTGGGCATCAAAAAATTCATCCACATCGATATCAATAGGAAAAGTACTCAGAACGCTGGCAGCATTGCCACGTTGGATAGCAATGCTGATTCGTTGTCCGAAGAAAAGCCCAGCCCCTCTGTTCACGCAAAGAGTCGACCAGTTGTTTGCTGATATCACGAACATAGCTCGGACCCCATGACCCTAGTGTTTCAACCCCAAACGGCTCAAACATATAATTTCCGATGAGGTTATTATATTTACGCCGTTTGAAGTTTTCTACACTTGCAGCAGCCGCCCCAGCACAGCCTGCCGTACTTAGAAGATGGGATGGCGCAAGGGTATCAACACATGTTGCATCCCACACCAAAGGAGCATTGTATAATTAATGTAGACATAAGTAGTTAGAGAAAAATTACAGATGCAATAAGGTGATGCTCATTTCTGAAGAAATCTCTTCCGGCATACCTACTTGAAAATTAAGAGTTGGAAAAAAGGAAATCAAAAAATTACTATTCACCGTGTGTTAAATCAGTTGGATTAAGGGTTGTATACTTACAATGCGTTCCAAATAAGAATAGGATCGATTGCCATGTTGTGACGTGACGTCACGTCATACTGTCAAAATGTTAATTTATTTACGAGATCTGAAAGAAAAAAGTTTAATCAGAATCCAGTTCTTCAATTTGGCTCATCCCTGAGTTCTTCAATTTTGCCCAATTTTTTGATCCCGAATTATTAACGTGACGTCACAACATGGCAATCGATCCTATTCTTATTTGTAACGCATTGTAAAAATGGTAAAACACATAATCACAATAATATTCTATATGTACCTGAATTGACATAATACAAGTTGTAGTGGAATTTACTGTACCAACATAGCCTCAGAGCTTAAGAATCGGACTGATGGAAGCAAAACTGAAGATCGAACTTACCACGCATAACCACCATAAGCAATGTTAACCGAAGTACCCGTCACAGTGGACAGAGACAAATCACCCGACGTCCAAAGAAATAACTCGATCGTTTCGGGATAAAAAATACCTATGTCATTACTGTTTTTGACCGTCAAAGTGTGATGTAGTGTTAAATGTACGTGTGTGAACTATAAATTGTGAAATTGGTTTAGGATAGAAACAAAATGGTTGAGTTAATTTACTTTTTGAATGTAACTCGTTCTTATCTCCAGAATGGACACGGTGAAGCATACGGTAGAGGAATGCCGCGCCTGGGCAGAGCCCTGTCCTCGTGGGGGCAATCGGCAGCAGCGATCTTTCGCGCCGGATCTTGGTACAGGCCATGGTCCCGAGCGACGAGGAGCGGCAGGCGGCCGCACGCGCGAGGCAATTGCCCTCGCGCCCCAGCCACCAGGATTTCAATCAGGAAATCAGTACTATTTTTGATAATATCTATATCTACCTAAATATTTGTAGGTATACATAAAAAGCAAAGTCCTGAGTACTAAACAACTGATATATTTCTAAATACAAACATATAATAGATAAATTACATCCAGACAAAGCACAAATGATCGTGCTCATCACACAAACATTTGTCCTGGGTGGGAATCGAACCCACGACCTCCGGCATAGCAGTCAGGGCCACTGACCACTAGATCAACAGGCCAGTCATATGACATTAAAATTTAATACAAAAGTTTCTTTTGAAGTATATACAAATATTAAGAAAGGGTTTTTCAAAATTCACCCCCGAAAGGAATGGAAACGGGAGTCCAAAGCTTGTATATAATCAATTTTTCGACTGGCCTGTTGATCTAGTAGTTATTAGCCCTAACTGCTATGCCAGAGGTCACGGGTTCGATTCCCACCCAGGACAAATGTTTGTGCGATGACCACGATCTTTTGTTCTGTTTCTGGGTGTAATTTATCTATAGTATGTATATATTTAGAAAATATATAAGTACGTTTATCAGTTGTATTTTATTATTATATTATTTTCACGCGGACGAAACCGCTGGCAGAAGCTAGTTTTTTTATAAATCACAATATCCTAATTAAACTTTATTCTATCCTTATTAAACACAGCTTTAATTTTCAGTCAACATTTATCATTGCAATGTTATTTTCCAACATTTGAAGCCGTCAGCGGTGGCTGCGGTCGCAGGTGGAAAGTGTGGAAACATAACCAAGCTTGTTAGTTTTAATAAGAGCTTTAATAAATATTTTGATTATAAATAGCACTCATATTTGTTTTGTACAATTTATTTATATGATTTTGTATTGAAAAATAGTGATGGACAAATGCTATCTGATGGTTAGGTATAATTGAATCATTATAATACTCGTAGTATTATAAACGTGAAAGTAATACGTGTACGTGTGTGTGTAACGATTGAACCGATTTGGATGAAATTTGGCTCTTTTTTTTTTAAATAATTTCTCCTGCTCTAGGGTGGAGCGAGAGGTTGTATAAGACTTTTATTGACTAATAGCATACCTATGTAACTTCATTGAACTTTTGCGTTCTAGAATCACGAATATCCTTTTCAAAAGCTTTCCTATGGCTCGTCGTCTGCAAGTCGCGCGATCTCTCTGCGATTCTCGACGCCCGGGCCGTCTACTGTATATAATTGTTATTAGGCCGGACAGTAATTGGAAATGTCATAATGTTATATTTTTTCTGATGTCATTAGACCGCATGACGATTGAAATGTTTTAATCAATTTCCTCGCCCATGTTCTTTGAGCTTTTTTTTTCGGGTGGGAAAATTATCTAATGTCATCCCCCGCTCTTGGGCGGGGCGGGAGATAGTGTCAGACTTTTACTGACTAAAAACCCACTCCTTCTCCTTCTTTGCCATTTTTCCAGGAACCCAAGGATCTCTTTCGCATCACCCATGGCCCCAGTAGGCTTCGACCCTGCTGGGCCTTGGGCTCGATCCGGACGGTTACCGGACGATCGGACGGCGAGCTACCAATTTTTTGCCGTCCGCAAGCCCGCGTCTACGATGTTCTTTTAGCTGTGAATGTACACTATAGGTATCTACAAGACTACATAACCTAAATAAAAGTAGGTACTTAACTTTCATAATATAATCCTAAGCAAAATTCTTAAACATAAATACAGAATCGAATAAATACATACAATATCTTTCCGCTGGTTTTTCTGCAGCGCTCTCGTTACGAGGGGTCTCAGGTCCGGAGAAGCTCCATCATTATCGCTGGTTCTATTAATAGAATGGTCCGTGATTTGATACCGTGCCGGATTTTTGTTTCTGATGTATTTTTGAGAGAAATGATTGTGTATCTTGGCGTAGCTTGCTTTGAGAGGAGTTTCAAATTAACTTGTGTATTATAATATAATAATATTGACACAACCATCTCACAACGCCGACTAGTCCCAAGCTAAACAGAGCTTGTGTTATGAGTACTACCCAACTGATAAACATACTTAAATATTTCTAAATATGTACATACATATTATAGATAAAATACACCCAGACACAGAACCAATTATTGTGCTTATCACACAATCATTTGTCATGGGTGGGAATGGAATCCACGACCTCCGGCATAGCAGTCAGGGCCACTAACCACTAGACCAATAGGCCAGGCGTTTGTAGATTTTTTGCGTTTTGCAGGTCATTGTCAAATGTTATGTTCATTGAATGAACCAGGTGAGTAATAGTCAGTAAAAGTCTGATACTCTCCCTTGTTCCACCCAGAGTAAGCTATTCACAAAAAAAATTAAATCCATCCCAAAATAAAATGGTTACTTCTGGAAAATGCCGGTACGGTTGACGCAGTGGCTGAGCAATTGACTGCTGCGCTATGTGTCATGGGCTAACCGCATGGAACAAATATTTGAATGGGCTTCAGATAGTTGCTTCGGGTCTTATACATGTAAGTTTAAATGTTTGTGAACGCTCCTATTATATAGGAGTACTAGCTTCTGCCAGCAGCTTCGCCCGCGTGAAAATAGGTTTCTCCATACAAACTTCCAACCCCCGTTTTACTCCCTTAGGGGTGGAGTTTCGTAAAATCCGTTCTTAGCGGATGTCTACACCCTATAATTAAGGAACCTACCTGCCAAATTTTAAGTTTTTATGTGTTGTAGTTTCTGTGATTTAGTGATTAATCAGTGAGTGGTATTTAGCTTTTATATATATAGATTCCGTTTTTCCTAAAAAAAAAAACATACCTTATAACTAAACAAACTAAAACTCGTCTCAAGAATAACGCATTAAAAAACTACGGCTTGTATAAAGCTGGTATTTCCTCTGATGAACTTGATGAAGTGACCACGGCAGAAAAAGTCCTGGAAAAGCTAAATAAATCAATTAATTCTTCAATTCTCTCCACTACAGATTACAACGAACTGTCATCGCAAGCGCTACATTAGCATTATTGGAATATTCACCGGCCGGTCGCTTGGCATCTCATCAAAGTTCTACATATGCATGACACTGCGCACTGAGCCGTTTCGCGTGACAGACGGACCAACTAGAATGGTAGAAATACAGAAGTATAAAATCATGACCATATCTTTCTTGTATAATGTTTGTATAGTTTCTGCGTTAGACTGTTTCCTTGGTATCGTGTTTTATTTACCCGTCATCGCCAGAAAGCGGGCTTTGGCACGCCCAAGAGCCTAAACGGCTTTTTCTATTTTAGCTTGAGAGCTGTCGTTGTTTCGTCTTAGTTGTGACAATAAACGTACATAATTTTTTTTTTAATGGCGTATGTTTGACGCTGGTTGTCGCGGGTACGATTCCTGCACAAAAAAAAATACATATACGGTCAAAGTTCTAGTAGTTCTAGTTCTAGGTGTAATTCTCAGTGTGGGGTAAAGTTAGTTATAAAAAAAAAATGAATATGACTTACTCGTAAACCTATTTAAAGAAGAAAAGAAAAAATGTAATTGGCAAGATATTACCGTTCAACGTACATACGTGTGTGTGTATATTTTCTTCAGTAATTATTAGGTGTGCTGATGTTACCTACCTAAGTACATGGGGTGCTACGACAGAAAACCTCCACGAGTGCCCGCAGGCTGTAGTTCCCTTGCGGATACGTCCGGAGTGAAGGCCAGTCTGCGGGACGGTGCACCCTGGGAGGCGGCCAACGACCACCCTTAGGTACTTCTGCCTAAGGAGTCCCGATGTCCGCCTGCGAATATTCTGTCCGAAGGATCACTTCAACGCGTGTCCCTCTGCTACAGCAGAGGGCACAGTGGCGAAGTAAGAGCGGGCTCGGTGTGCACTTACCCTGCCACCGGGCAGGCAGGAGGAAGACTTGCTCCTCCTTCTGCCACCGTTAGTCTCGTAGCCCCGGAGATTGTCCAAGGTCATGTTTCTGACTTTTGATGGGGGTCGAGGGTCCTGGCTTAACCGCCCGGGCCGCGAGGAAGACAACCTCTATAAAAAATTACCCCAAACCTCCAAGCGGCGGCGCACCGTGAGGGAGGTTGTTAGCTTGACTAATGGGTAGCTTAATTAGTCTCTAGTGCGAACCACTGACTTTGAGCAAGTACAGAATGAAAAATACTCGTGGGAACAATATGGAACCTAAATCAAAATTTTTCAGACACCCGATGGAGAGTGATGCGCGGTCGGAGTCCGACGCGGCATCCAGAGGGAGCTTGGAGGGCTCGGAGGTAGAGGAGGCTGTGGGAGACTCCGGCAGAAATTCGCATCTCTACCGGAAGCGCCCCATATCGGGGGACATATCGTCCTCCGACGCAGAGAAGGGCTCGGCCCCAAAAATCCCCACACGTGGGCGGGGTGCGGGTCGTGCACGCGGCAGTGGAAGGGGCCTCACCGCCCAAGAATCCGCTCAGCGAGCTGACAGGCTTGCCGCGGAAGGGCGTCACCCTAAAGCGGCCAACGCTGAGTTGGACCTCTCGGGGCCGTCTGGCAGCGACCGAAGTGCCAGGGAGGACTCCGCCGAGGAGTCGCGCAAGTCGCTCGGGCTGTTGATAGTCTCCGCACTAAGGACCATGGGCAGGAAGAGGGAAAAGTCCTCTAAAGAGAGGACTGTCCAAGAACTGGCCATTTCCATCGCGGAGGCTATCGACGCCTCTTTCGAAAAGAGGGCGGCAAAACTCCGGGCCGAACTTATGGGTCCTCGGAGAGCATGCTGCCAGGAGTCGCCGAAAGGGGAGCGCACACAAGAGCAGGGGCAAAGTCAGCCCCAGCCCCAGCCTGAGCCGGAAAGCCAGCTGCTGAGGCTGGTGAAGCAGGAGCTGGCTGCCTTCCGGCAGCAACAGCAGCAGCAGCAGGAGCAGTTCCAGCTGCGGATGCAGCAGCAGCTTTCCGTGCTGGAAGGCATTGTTCTGCGTCCCCCACTTGCGGCCGGCCAGCGAAAGGCGGCGTCGTATGCCGCCGCCGCTGCGGCCACGGTTGCTGCGCCCAAGCCGGGCCCTTCAGGGCAGGCCAGGCGTGGGACCGTGGTATCGGAGTCCACGGAGTCAGCCTCTTTGGCTAGAAAACAGCAGCAGGGGAAGCCAGCTTCTGCTGCTGCCGCCCCCAAGAAGGGCAAAATTGCACCGGCTGCTAAGGCAGTGGGAGCTCCTGCCGTGCAGTAGCTCCGCAGGCAAGCAGGCAGTGTATGCCGCCTCTCCCACCTATGGAACCTCCGGTGGAAGTCGAATGGCAAGTGGCCGGAGCAAAGGAAAAGGCGGGTAAGGCGGCTCGAGCCGAAAAGAAACGCGAGCGGCGGCGGCAGCGGAAGAAGAGGGCCATCGCGGCCAGGTTTCGCGCTCCGGATTCTACGGCTGTAGTGATTACACTGCAGCCAGCTGCGGAGAAAAAGGGCGCGACCTACGGCGAGGTCATCCGGAAGGCGAGGCGGGCGGTGAACCTCACCGAGCTCGGAGTCACCGGGGGCTTCCGGATGCGGCATACCGCAACCGGTGCCCTTATGCTGGAGGTCCCCGGGGCAAACAGCGGCCCCACCGCAGACGCCCTGGCCGAGAAGATCAGGGCGTCCTTGGATGCAGAGGAGGCCCGAGTGTCCAGGCCCACCAAGTGTATTGACATGCGTATTATGGGCTTGGACGAGCCCGTGACGGTGGATGAAGTCGTGGCCGCCGTCGTCAGGACGGGAGGGTGCCTTACTGACCAGGTCCGGGCAGGCGCCATCCGTGCTGACGGCACGGGCATGGGGGCAGTGACGGTGAGTTGCCCCGTGTTAGCGGCCAGGAACATCACCGGGGAGGGCCGACGGCTTCTGGTGGGCTGGGTCTCCGCGCGGGTAAAACTGCTGGAGCCCAGACCTCTGCGTTGCTATCGCTGCCATGTGGGGCACCACGTGGGGGCCTGTTGCTCAGCAGAGGTGGATCGCAGTGACCGCTGCTTTCAGTGTGGTCAGCCCGGTCACAAGGCCGTGTCCTGCAATGCAGCGCCGCACTGCTACGCATGTGCGGCGGCAGGCAAGCCGGCCGATCATCGGGCTGGGGGCAGGTCCTGTGATCCCCCCGCCAAGGCCAAGGGCAAGGTCCCGAGGCCCATCCCCGCATATGTGCTCGCCGCTGCGGCCGCTAAAATGGCCACCGCCGCCATCGCTTCCAAAGATGCCGCCGCTGCAACCACCGCGGCAGGGCCCTCTCGAGGGCCTCGGGAGGAGACTGTAATGGACTGTCAATAATTGCTCCATTACGTCTCCTCCAGGCGAATGTCAACCACTGCGCCGCCGCTCAGGATCTGTTGCTCCAGAGCATGGCGCAGTGGTCGATAAACATCGCCGTAGTCTCCGAGCCGTACTACGTCCAGCCCAGGGCCGACTGGGTGCGGGACCTGAACGGCTCGGTGACCATAATTTCATCGGCCGCCGCCGGTACTCCGTCCCTCGAGGCCGTCACGAGGGGACGCGGTTGCGTGGCAGCACGGTTCGGGGACATTGCAGTGGTAGGCGTCTACCTGTCCCCGAACAAAACTCTCGCCGATCTTCACATCTCCCTTATGGAGCTGAATGCCGTCGTCGCTGGGTTTGGTTCCCTCCCCGTTGTCGTTTGCGGGGACTTCAATGCCAAGAACTTGTCTTGGGGTTCCCGGTACACGAAGGGTCGGATGGTAGAGGACTGGGCTCTGGAGACAGGCCTGGTCGTCCTAAACCGGGGTTCTGTCCCCACATGTGTGCGGATGCGGGGCGAGTCGGTGGTGGACATTTCGTTCGCCAGCCCCGCTCTGTCACCGCGTGTTGTCGACTGGCGCGTCATGGAGGGGGTGGAGACGTACTCAGACCATCGGTACATCCGGTTTGACGTCTCCGCCCAGTCCTCAACCGCGCCGGTCCAACAGACCCCGTGTGGTCCACGTTGGGCGCTAAAGCATCTGGATCGGGAGCTTCTCCTGGAAGCCGCGATGGTACAGGCCTGGGTGCAAGCACCGGACAGGCCTGTCGACATCGACGTCGAGGCAGAGTGGTTCCGGGAGGCCATGTCGCAAATCTGTGACGTGGCAATGCCCCGAGTCCAGCCAGGACGTGCCCGGCGCCAGGTGTACTGGTGGTCGCCAGAGATCGCTGCGCTGCGTAGCGCGTGCAGTGCCGCGCGGCGCCAGTACGCCAGGCACCGCAGGCGCCGCATCCGTCCGCCGGATGCGGAGGCCAGAGAGGCGGAGCTGTACGAGGGATACAGAGTGGCGAAGCGCACCCTTCGAGCGGAGATAAAGCGGGCCAAGTTAGAGGCCCGCAACGTGTGGCTGGAGACACTGAACAGAGACCCGTGGGGGCGCCCCTACAAAGTGGTGCGAGAAAAGCTTCGCCCCTGGGCTCCCCCACTGACGCAGAGTTTCCGGCCCCAGCTTGTGGAGGGTGTGGTTAGCGCTCTGTTCCCCTCGCGAGGGGAACACTCTCCCCCGCCTATGGCTCCGCCAGTTGCGGTGTCCGACGTGGACCACGACAGTGGCGACGACATTGCTCCAGAGGTGACCGAGGTAGAGATGCGAGTGGCGGTGCGTAGGCTTAGTGCCAAGAATGCCGCCCCAGGACCCGATGGCTTGCCTGGGAAGGCCTGGGTTCTGGCCATGGAGGAACTCGAGCCTCGACTAAGAGGGCTCTTTAGCGCATGTATGGAGAGGGGCCAGTTCCCACTTCGCTGGAAGACGGGGAAACTGGTCCTCATTGCGAAGCCGGGGCGCCCTGCGAACTCACCGTCCGCCTACCGGCCCATCGTGCTGCTCGACGAGGTGGGCAAGCTCTTTGAAAGAATTATTGCAGACCGCCTCGTCGCGCACTTAACACGAGTGGGGCCGGATCTTTCGGACGGCCAATTCGGCTTTCGCAGGACACGCTCTACGGTGGACGCCATCATGCGCGTGCGAGCCCTCACGACGGGGCATGCGGTGTCCCAGGGCAGGTGTGTCCTGGCGGTGTCTTTGGACATCGCCAACGCGTTCAATTCCCTGCCTACTCCAGGCATTAGGAGGGCACTCCGGTATCATCGGGTGCCTGACTACCTCTGTCATATTGTCGAGGCCTACCTATCAGCCAGGTACATTATCTACCCTGGTCACCTGGGAGAATGGAAACGGCGAGAGATGTCGTGCGGTGTTCCGCAGGGGTCGGTACTAGGACCACCTTTGTGGAACATCGGGTACGACTACGTGCTGCGCGGCGATCTCCCTGACGGGGTCAGCGTGGTCTGCTACGCAGATGATACGCTGGTCCTGGCGCGGGGAGAGTCGTACCAGGCGGCGGTCGAACTAGTGACACGCGGGGTTGCGACAGTCGTGGAGAGGATCCAAGAGTTGGGACTAGAGGTGGCATTGCACAAGTCCGAGGCCATGTGCTTCCACGGCCCTCGGAATGCGCCACCATCGGGTTCCCAACTAACGGTAGGAGGAGTTCACATCGGCGTCGAGTCGACGATGAAGTACCTTGGACTTGTCCTCGACAGCCGATGGAATTTCGAGGAGCATTTCCGACGTCTGGCTCCCAAACTGGATCGTACTGGGGCTGCCCTCAAGCGGCTCCTGCCCAACCTAGGGGGTCCAGACGCCTCCTGCCGGAGGCTCTATGCAGGAATCGTTCGGTCCATGGCCCTTTATGGGGCGCCGGTATGGGCGCCGTCACTTCGAAAGCGACCGGCGGCCAAGCTGAACGCAAGCCAGAGGGTCATGGCCATCCGGATGGTGCGGGTATACCGCACGATTTCCCGCGAAGCAGCGTGCCTCCTTGCTAGCCAACCACCGTGGGAATTGCAGGCAAAAGACCTTGCACGCATGCATGATCTGCGCATGGAGATGCAACGCCGGGGCGAAACTCCGCTGCCGCGCCAAGTAGCGGCATGGCGGAAAAACTTCCGGCGGGATCTCATGGTGGAATGGCGACGGCGACTGTCGCAACCCAGTGCTGGGCACGCCTTAATTATGGCGATAAGTCCCCTCTTTGAGGAGTGGCTGGAAAGACCTCACGGCGTCCTTACTTACCGCATGACGCAGGTCCTCACCGGGCACGGTAAGTTCGGGAGGTTCCTGTACCAGATCCGTGCAGAAGAGACGCCCGGGTGCCACCATTGTGTGGACCGCCCGGAGGACACGGTGGAGCACACGGTAGAGGTGTGCCCCGCTTGGGCAGAGCACCGCCGTGTCCTCGTGAGGGCGATCGGCGGCAGCGATCTCTCGCGCCGGGCCTTGGTACAGGCCATGGTCCGGAGCGAGGAGGAGTGGCAGGCGGTCGCCACCTTCTGCGAAGCAGTAATGCTAGCAAAGGAGGCGGCCGATCGCGAGAGGCAACGGCAACGGTCCTCACGCCCCAACCGCCGCCGGGATTCCGATCCCGATTTCCGGCCACCGTAGGCGCGGGCTTGCGGACGGCGAGCAATGGGTGGCTCGCCGTACGATCGTCCGGTAACCATCCGGACCGAGCCCAAGTCGTCGACGGCGCGTAGTGTTCCACGCGCGCCTCAAGGAGATGTCAGAAACCGCAGAGGCCCAACAAGGAGGGTCGAAGCCTACTGGGGCCATGGGTGATGCGAAAGTGACCCCCGGGGCCCTGGAAAAATAAAAATGGCAAAGAAGGAACAGGAGTGGGTTTTTAGTCAGTAAAAGTCTGACACTATCTCACGCTCCGCCCAAGAGCGGGGGTTGTCATTAGATGATTTTCCCACCCGAAAAAAAAAAAAAAAAAAACAACCTACCTAAGTACATAATTATTATTACACCAATAAAATAATACTTAGATTTTCTTTGTGTCTTAATCTACATCTATTTTAATAACACATTATTTAAAAACAAACTGTTGTAGTAAATTGGAACCAATTTCAAATCAACATAGGCACAACAGAAACGATATCGTCTTCCTTCCCAAATGTCTTCTCCCATTAGTATTCACAGATTAAGCACTAACATTCTCACTCAAGGAGTGAGCCAGGAATATTATAGCCACTAGCGAGCTTTACCTAGTCACGCATGAAACGGTTATCATGCGCCAAAGGTTGACTGGTAGAAAATGCCTTAAGGCATTAAGTCCGCCTTTGTACTTTTTGTGCATTAAGTATAAATAAATAAATAAATAAAGAGCGCGCTCGTGAAGACGTTAAAAGGGGACGAGAAAAACCACGCGGGATGGAATTGCTGAGTACACTGTAAGTACAGGTCGTAGATGGAACATAGATTTTATGTAAGGACTGCAAGGACTGTGGGATCCTTTGGAAGAGTTACCGTGGGCCAGGAACGCAAAGGGTGACTTAAGAAACACGATTAGATTTTAGTCAGTACAAGTCTGACTCCTCACTCTGCCCAAGGAGTTATTTGATGATTTTCCATGTAGAAAAAAAATGCAAAGTCAGCTGAATGGAATGTCGAGCAAACGCACTCATTTATTCATTTTGTGTTTTCTTTTCTTTGTTTTATATTTTTATAATATAAAACCTACAAAATAAATTATCTTTTTTGTCTTAAATAAAATTTGAAAAATAGCCTTCTAAATTTTTTCAAGAGTATGTAGTAATTAACTTAAATAATGTTTACATTTCTTGATTTTTAATAGATATATATTTAGTCTGTACAAGGACCGCTTTTCGCGCGATAAAAGCCTCCTTCAGCCGTTTTCACGTTGTTCTTACTCGGTCTACTCTGCTCCATCATTTACCTGCTGTTTTGATAATGTCTTCACTCCATCTCTTTGCTTTGCATCTCTCTGCCTTGTCTGTGCTTTCTGCCCATATGGTAGTACAGCTCGTGGTTCATCTGCGGTAATTTTTCTCTTAATCTTAGCGGTTTTTTTTCTTATTATTTTTATCTTTGTTCTTAATATGGTGTAAGCTATACATATCTGTAATACCAGTAGCTTTCTATGTCCTGCTAATGGTGTGCCAATCAAATTAAATGAGTGTTTTTTAAAGCACGCTAAAATCAATAAATACAATTCAGTAGTCCAAAAATATCGCAAAAGTATTCAAACAGCAAACGCAATAACTAACTCCATGCTCTCCAAATATTTTCATATATTGTTTCCGAACTATCAATTTCCTCCAAATGGAATATCTCCGGTGTCCGTCAATTATTGGATATCGAAGTTTTTGACAGGCATTATTCGGCACCGGGCCGACTGTCAAAAACTGATGTGAACCAACTAATCATTATTACAAGGTATTTACATATTATACATTTCATTCTAGTATACACACATCAAATTTTCGACCGTTCGTTGTAGCAACATTTGGGGGGGAGGTTTATGTCCAGTAGTATACGTTTTTTGGTTGAAATGATTATGGTGACAATTCCTTTGGATATACACGACTATATAGACAGTTTTTACACTCCACTGTGTTTTATTTAAAGTCCAAGTCAAGGCCTTAACAATCCTATCATAGAACTCCTCACTTGACTTGACACTTGACACTTGTGACTTTTATCTCTTGGTTTTTAACCAAGAGATAAAAGTCACATCATAACAGCAGGATGACTTATATAACCGTCAGAGAAACTGATGAGACTGAAATCAGTGTCCCTATGAATAATGTGTAAAATCCTAGACGAGCAGAAACGAGTGTCTGATTAATGTCCCGCTCTCGCCCTGTTAACGAGGCTGTGGGAAGAAACGTGCGACGTCACATGACGTCGAATGAAGGGAGATCTGACAACATTGTTGTATTGAAATTATAGGGATCGTTTTTACAGGAAGTACGAAAAAATATTAATATTTTAGTTTAGTAACAAAGCCGACCTTTCCCAAACTCGACATTTTGGAACTTTTGTTCATCATCCCAGAAATTATACTTCTGAAAGCCACATTTAGCTGCTGGAAAAAATTCTAGTAAGTGAATTATATTTTTGAAATCAAGCTGTTTATTAAATGTCAATCAAGTCACTAAAAATCGACCACATTCACCTAATGGAAGCCAATGTCACTTCAGCAATCCAGATCAATCTAATGATATCTCTATTATTCTAATCCCATCCAGCCGTTTTGCCTGCAAGTCGTGCCAAAGAAAACGACATACAAAAATAATACATCTAATAATAATAAAACAAACACACATAATTGTGACAAACACATACGCATTTCCGAAAAACACTCTTCCTTCTGGGAGTGGAGTAAAAAGTTCAAATTCGAGTCGCAATCACATGTCAACGATAATAATAAAAATGACACTAAAATTACAAAATATAGGGAAATTAGTTATTATTTTTTAGACAAATTGGGACTGTTGTAGCGTTTGTGGGTTATTTCTCTAATACAAGATAAATAATACGCAGCACTATCTACAATAATAAAAAAAAAGAAAAAAAAGTATAAATAAGGTCGCAGGAACAAAAGGCCGTCTTTTCTTTATATTTATATTGACGACTATAGAGGTAGGCGCGCGAATGTCAATGAATGTTTCTTGTGAAAACAGCAATTTGGTTTTGAAATCTGTTATAATCAGTCTGTAAGCCAATTTTGTGCATATTGGGATCTCAGAAGCAACGTTGATTGCGTCATCTGGCTTCGTTATTTTCATTCAGTCTTTGGTAGTTTTTTTTCTACCGGTACTCTAATGGAGCGGTTTAGTGCTGGTACGTGCTTTTAATAACAAAGTAAAGAATTTCCATTCTTAGTTTGCAGTTGCATTAAGTTTTACTACCAACCGCATAATTATGAAGGTTTTTAATCTACTTAATTGAAAACTTAAAATTTATTCCAGTGTAGGAAATAAAAAAGAAGTCTATTATCATAAAGTATAATTTAATTTTCTTTTTATTTAGTTTGGTTTTTTGACGAATGTCAGTGATTTGTATTTTAAAACTGAGCTGGACATGTTTTCCGCATGTCCAATGGAAAATCAATAAGGCAAGGCCAAAAAGCTTTATAGCAATACGAGCTAAACAAAATTCCAACAATGATCTAAATTAGCCATTTTTTAGGTAGGAAATCTTTAAATAACTTCACTCGCTCTGAGTGGAACGAGAATCAGCGAGTGATACTCCCCCTCGCTTACTGACAAAAACCCACCCAGCTCGCCGTCCGATCGTCCGGTAACCGTCCGGACCGAGGCCAAGTCGTCAACGGCGCGTAGTCTTCCACGCGCGCCTTAAGGAGATGTCAGCAACCGTAGGGGCCCAACAGCGTCGAAGCCTACTGGGGCCATAGGTGATGCGAAAGAGATTCCCGTTAGGTTAGGTTAGAACCAGGTTCAGCTGAATACTAATATTACGTACCAGCGTTGCGTATACTAGTGTTACGTTTCACGGAACTAATCAAAGTCAAAGTCAAAGTCACGTTTTTATTTCACATAGGCCTACATGGGCACTTATAAAACGTCAGAAGCTAGTGCATTGTAGTAATATTGTATTATCAAAAGATATCTAGGTGTTCCGGGTCTTGGTGTCTTGTGTATTTGATTTTATGTTTGTGAACGCAACTACAATAAATGAGTAAATTTCAGAGTGGGACAACTTTTTAATTTATTTATTTTATAATTTATATATAGAATTGCTCGTAGAACGGATGGTCGATTGGGCCGACAGGTTCTAGAGTGGCGACCGCGCACCGTAAAACGCAGCGTTGGAAGGTCTCCCACAAGGTGGACCGACGACCTGGTGAGAGCCGCGGAAGTACGGTGGATGCGAGACGCACAGGATCGGTCGTTGTGGCGACACTTGGAGGAGGCTTATGTCCAACAGTGGACGTCTTTCGGCTGAAATGATGACATATACAGAAGAAGATAATTATCTTATTATAAAAATTTGTACAAATGTACAGCTTATTTCAAAAAGACCTATTTATCACTTATTGTTTTTATTTTAATGTAAAATGTAAAGTATTTTACATCCAGTGACTGCCTTATCAATACAAAAGCACAAAGCTTGAAAACTGAGAAATTCCTCTTAAAATATTAACGTACAAAAACATATGATAAATTAAATACAGAAAATACAGAGTTCTTTGTGATTATCAAGTTGCGCTTCTTTTGTTATTCTATACCTGTTATCATATATTTGCAGATTGTTTAAAATCACAAAAGGATGGCTATACGGGTATTCCTTCACTGAGAAATGTCGCTGGCTCTTTTGTTGATTAAAGGAAATGACTTGTAGGTATAAATATACCATATTAAATTTTCTTGTAAATAGCAAGGTTGATTTTCTGAGCGATATTTTACATTACGACCTTAAGTATTCTGAATTCCCGAAAAATCCTACTCCATACGATTTACCTTTTGGAATGAGCAGGGATTTCTCGTTATCTATTTTTTTTCACTGTAATTTGGACTTTATAAAATCAGTGATTTTTGATAATTGAAATTCAAGTTAAAAATGTTTTATTTCACACAGGCTTACATGGCCATTTATAAAATATCAGAAGCTAGTGCTCCTATAGTAACTATAGCTTCTAAAAACGGTTTCGCTCGCGCAATAGTAGAAAATATGTAGCCTATGTCACTCACAGGACCGTTTAATATTAAAAATTTGCTTCTTTAAAAAGTTTATTCAAACAAATAAAAATCCTAAAATACCTACCTACAAATATTTCTCTTTATAATATTAGTATAAGAACCGATATTTGACCATCACACTATTATTATAGAGATGAAAGTTTGCAGTATAATAATGTGTGTCAGTGTATATTTGTTACTTTTTGAATGGCTAAACAGATTTGGATGATATTGGCACACGGATAGACCATTTCCTGGAACGGGATAATACAATAAGTATTTTGTTACTTTTTATTTTGGCAGTGTGATGAATCATAAACTTCAAGTTTCAGTTATATAAATATTTTAATCACTTTGATCAACACAATTTCATATTTATTATTCTATTAACAATCATTTACAAATACACGGATTGGTAGGACATGTTCACTGTTCAACAACTCAAAGCAGACTCTGTCCAAAATGACCATTAAAAACTCAATGTTTCCCTACCACAAACTTTCAGAAACACTCGGTCGACTAACCGACCAATCAGAACAAAGTAGGTACATAAACCGTACGTACAAACAATTGACTAACTAATATACATTAGGGTTTATCTATAATTAACTACAAGTAAATATTTCATTTTAATAATTATGATATATTTATACAAAACAAATGCATAAACCCTAATACTATCAATTAATATTACTTAATTTCTACAACGAATGCCTAAAGTTCATGTAACCACTAGCGCCATCTATCGCTTATAGATGGAAGTCGAACGATTTATGAATATTTTCTTTAAAAATCATTACAGGAGCATGTTCATGAGCACTTTCACGCGGCCGAAGCCGCTGGCAGAAGCTAGTTAAATTCTCAGCCAAGAATCACATTCTAAAACAAAAAACAATTATGTCATCTATAAATTTCAAAACCCATTCTAAATATGCCAAATCCTTAAAAAGTTTATTTACATAGCCAGTCCGATAGATAATATGAAAAATAACCCATGTGGTCTCCTTCGATACCACAGCATCGAACATTTAATCGAGAGAATATTTTCTCGTTAACAAAAACGAATTTTAACGCAATCCCCATTTCCTACCAGTAATGAAAAATCGCTTTACATAATAATGATCATCCAAACTCTATAACAATGCAACAGCCGCCTTCAACACAATCGCAGAACATTTGCCAAATTGGAATTGTTCCACAAGTCTCACTTTTCAACCAAATCCTTGTCAGTCTCGAGTCGTTAGATATTATTTGACGTATCGGAGGTCAACACCCGTCTATTGTTGAAGAGGCCACAGAGCACTGACACGTCTAGACGGCTACATTGAAAGACAGAGAGAGAAAACGATTATAAGTTGCTAAGTATAGGAAGTCAATTTTCTCTGTCTTTCTTCTCTTTATAGAAAAAGATGTTAACTATCTCATTCTGCGGGATTGTTCAAAAGAGTTACCTCGGTCTTGGAACTCAAACGGCAACTCAAGAAATACGGGTGGGTTTTAGTCAGTACAAAGACACCTTCACTCACTCCACCTACACTACAATTGCTACAGTATAGTGTAGGTGACATATGTCAGATTCATGCAATGTATCCTACCTATCCTTTTCTTTCATCTTAAAGTTGCATATTTTCGTCCTGTTGTCATCCTACCCATGCTATATAAAAAGGACCTTAGAGCGGGATAGTTGCTTTTGTTGATTATCCACCCAAAAAAACTTGCTTTGCTTTTTGCTTGTTTATTAAAATCGGTTTATTAATTTTATAGAATTTTTTGTTTTTTTTTTTTTAGTGAAAACAGAATTTTGTATATATAGTTTTTTTTTTGTGAAGTCGGTTATTTTCTTTATGTAAAAAGTCTTTTTTAAATTCGAAAATTGGTCTTCAGTTCAATTTTGAATCCAAGTATATGGCACAGTGGCCTCTCCAGTCTTCCACACTCTGTGGAGAAAGCACTCAAACTGATGGCCTCGCGAAATGACCTTGATCGTGGGCAATTAGGATTAACGCGTTAGAATTTTCCTCAATCCATGCCTTGAATGGGATGATATGACCTTGTGGCAGCGGCGTCATGATAAGCAATAATGGGAAAAAAGATGGGTTTAAATGTATCAGTGGCTTTTTCTTTTAGTATTATTTTATTAAAACTATTAATATTATTTATCATAAAAAATCTACTAAAATAGGTTTAGTGTAGAATTCTAAGAAATCTTAGTAATATTCTGAATCCAAAAATCTCAATGTTCAAAAGTTTATAGTTAGAAAGAAAAGAAAGAAAGAAAACATGTTTATTTTACCCGAATAAACGCACAATAAATCAAAAATGAATCGTAAATGAATAACGCTTTGACAAATAAATAAAAATTAATTAATTTCTTATCTTATAATGATGATGATTGTTAATAGGAGGAGCCCTTCCTCCTATTAACAATCATCATCATTTCAGCCGAAAGACCTCCACTGCTGGACAAAGGCCTCCCCCAAGTGTCGCCACAATGACCGATTCTGTGCCTCTCGCATTCATCGAATTACCACGATTCTCACTAAGTCATCGTTCCGCCTAATGGGAGCCCTTACATCGCTGCGTCTTCTGGTACGTGGTCGCCACTCCAGAACCTATCGGCCCCACCGACCATCTATTTTGCGAGCCATGTCTGCCCACCACCACTTAAGTATGGTGATTCTTCGGGATATCATTCCTGATCAGATCACGCAAGAAAACTTCGAGTATAGGTCCTCAATTGCCCTTTGGGTGACTTTTAAGCCTTCTGATTTGAACGCTTACGTTTCAGAGCCGTCACCGAGGCGAGCACTGGTAACACGCACTAGTCAAAGACTTTCGTCTTGAGACACTGTAGTATGTCAGACGAGAAGATAAGGCATTAATAATATTTCTAATTTATGCAATCAGGTGTTCAATTTAGTTATCCAATTCAGTAAATTCAATTTACAATCAAATGATTGTATCCAATTTGATGATTAAATACAATCTTTGAATTTAATTAATCTAATCAAACAATTAATCTATTAAATTCAAATGTATTTGCGTTGTGTGTGTGATGTATACATATACTGTCTGAAAACCGCTTTGCTAATAGCTTCTCAACCTCCTTATAAGTAAGAGTTGTGAGCTATTGATTCAGTTTCTTCTTACATTCGATTTATTTTGTCCATATAAACGGATAAATAAACGGATTTGAATGAAGCTTCACAGGTACCTAGACCTTATCCTAGATATAAGACAACAGATGCTTTTTACATCACCAAGTATGTAAATTATCGTAATTTTCATCCGGATGAACTCACCAATAGATACTATGACATAAAGAAAACTAAATGATAAACAACATCTAGATCTAAGAAGTTGACTGACAAACATAAATCCAAAGTTCTAAGATTTTTTTTTTATTTTACTAACATGAAAGAGAAAATTATTTTCTCTTTCATTTTAGACAGTAAGTACATCATTCTAAATTCAAAATGTCATCATATCATGTTCCATTATTTACTGCAGATTCAAAATATACAAGGTCACGTGAGCAATGCAGCGGACTTCATAGATACAGTTTTTTTAGATGAAAACTGACAAAAATTAAAAGGCCGGAAATAGAACTCTAGTTGCCGGTCATAGCTTTTTAAGGGTGAGTTCAAAAATGCAGAATAGAAGTTTAGTTCCCGACCATAGTTTTCTAAGAGCGCATTAAAAAGTCCAGAATAGAACGCCATCTAGTCTTAAACTGAGCAGAGCTTGTGATATGAGTACCAGACAACTAATAAACACACTTATATATTTCTAAATACATACATATTACAGGTAATTAAATAGTTTTTTAGAACAAATTCAAAAATCAGGAATAGAACAGATTTTGTTTTTTGAATTGAGTATTTTGACTTAAAACGAGTCCAATCCTACTTTAGTGCCCATGTTTGACAGATTTTCAAGCTGGATTGACAAATGAGTATTGGTACAGTATCGTTGTTTTTCTGTCTGTCGAGATCATTTTTCTATGGAAAGCAAAGTAGCAAGTTAGAATTAACATCAAATCTAAGTCTGCAATCCTTTATTGCTGTGAAAAAATCAAACGTCTAACTTAATGCAATCAAATGATACAGCCGTTTCTGTCGCATATTTCGACAGTCGCAAGGTTACAAAATCCTATAGGGTGCTTCTCGTTAACCTAGAATCATAAAGTTTGAAAAGATGCAATGTCATATACAAGGGAAAAATCCGTAAACCTTCGGGTATTTAAACTAGTAGTCGTAGAATTATTTAGTGTCCTGCCTTTTCTTAAAAAAAAATCGTTTATTTCGTTTATCCATATAAAATAATTAGCTTTAAATACAAAAATAAATTAAAATATTGCCTTCCATTACAAAAAAATAAATTCATTATGCATTTAAAAAATAAGAATCCAATATTCAATAAATAATAATTCCAAAATATACTATAAAAATACAATAAATAAAATCCAATAAATAAAATTCAATCATTCAAAATTTAATAAATTAAAATACAATAAATTAAAATTCAATAAACTAATTTAGTGAAATTATATGTAGTGTAACTTTGGTATATTTTTTTACTTTCTCGTAATATTACTTGGCAACATTTCCACAAACGAAGAAGTATCTGCCAATTATTTTCTCATTTTTAAATACGAGTGCACAAAATTAGTCGTATTCCATTTTTAAACGTCTAGCTGTCAGAATTTGCATTCAAAGCGCTTGGCAACTAGATCTTTTAAAATACTCGGCGTTGCATTGTTTCATGCCAGAGTTTTTTTTTCAAAACTTTTACTTATATTTTCGTTTTTTTTTCTTTTGGCTTCGCATGATTTGTGCATATAGCCAGTGCCAATTTTAGATTTATTTTTATAGAATAGTCACTTTGTTTTCCATTAGATTGCGGTTACACAATTTAATATTTTTGTATTATGTGGCAGCAAATGAGGTAGTTAATCATATCACACTTTAATTATTAGTGTGATTTTTTTACGTGTGTAAATCATCCAATGACATCTCCACTATATGCTCTACCTTGTCCTCCGTGATGTACTGCCAGGTGCACACCGACCGATTAAGGCGAACAATAAGATGATATCACTATTAGTTAACTCGGATCGATGCCTCGATATTGACCTGAGATTGCACCTGATTTTAAACAATAGAGGTCTTGAGTGGATTGAAGCTGTACTTGCTTAGTTAGTTGATCAAATTAAGCCCATTCAAGACTTAGCTATTATGACTGTCTGCCAAATTAATAACAAAATATTATATTTGTCTTTGAACACCACAACCGGCGCCATGGGCCATTTCTACACTCATAAATTGTTTTTTTAATGAAACGACCGACAGAATTCTATAGAAACGAGTAACTTATGCGATTTCTAATAGCAGTTTAAAAAAGAGCCAAAACATGTGCAAGCCAGACAAATCGGGGAACAAGAGAGTTGACTTGGCGACGATAGGGGACATAGCTTCAGAGCCGGACGTCCAAGAGCAGTGGGCTAAGCTAGCTGGCTCGGTAGATATCATAGGGCTATGTCTGATTTAGGATGACTTAGTCTTACGCTTGTTTAATATTTATAATACAGATCTGTGTGTCAGGATTCGCATAAGGAGTGTGTAAGTACGCGAGTGAATCTCCGCAACCGTGTTGAAGACTGAATAGGTGAGTGTTGTCTGTTTTATCCTTCCTTATTCCATTCTATAAGAAGGTGGCCTAAGTGAACTTGACATTTACCTGCACACTCGAAGCAATCATGACTGTAACACTGCCGATTGAAGGCTGAACCGAATAAAATATTCGTTATATGCTAGGGCCAGTTTGAGCTATAATGAGATCACGAACCACCAAACGTTAGCGAAGTTTTATCTCGGGAACGCATAGAAGTATGGAGTGGAAATTAAAACCATATACTCAAGTCTTCGGTCACTGAAAAAAAAAGATACGCCGTTTACGTCGCAAAAAAAAACGTTTATTTCGCCACTCTCAATGGAATCAAAATTCATAGAGTACTTTCCGTTGACCTAGAATCCTGAAATTTGGCTTGACGCAAGGTATCATACCAAAATATAGGAAAAAATCTGAAAACTGTAAATTTGTAGTTACGTCACAAAAATTCGGTAACGGTTTAAAGACCTGGTTCGGTTTGCTACTGATTCCTTGTATTGGCCTCTAACATATAACTAAGGTTTCATTTCTGGCGAAAAAATTTAAAATCGTACCAATAGTTTCACAAAAAAAAAAAAAACTTTTTTTGCGATTCGGAAAAATTTCGTAACTCAATTCGGCAATTAAACTGTTTTTATAGGTAAGTTTGTATGGAACCCTCAGTGCGCGAGTCCGATTCGCACTTTCCCGAATTTTTATTTTTAGTTTATATTAATAATTTACCCCATTTGTTGCAAATCAAACTTAATATGGTGTTTTTACCGACGATACTTCTTTGATTTTTAACATAAATAGAAGGATTAATAATCTTGACGACTAAGATAATGCTCTACTGCAAGTCCAAAAATGGTTGACTGCTAATAATCTAGTTCTAAATGAAAGAAAAACTAAATACATAAGATTTTCCTTACCGAATGTCAAAAGTAGTGATTGTGACATAGTATTGAACAATGAGAAATAAAATAGAATTTGTCGATAACACGTTTTCCCTGCGGATTACGCTTGTTTATTTATTTATTTATTGGCACACCAACAGCATTACATACATGATTTTTAGCGAAAAATAATATTAAAACGTGTTATCTGGTATGCATGCCCATTATAGGTATGCACAGCTTACACCATTAAATTATTACCACAAAAATTAAACATACAAAATGGAAAAAAAACATACAATTATAAAAATAAAATAAAAGTAGAAAGTAGACAAAAAATAAAATAAAATGAATCGTTACAAAAAAAAAAGAGGATAGTGTATTGAAATTTATGCTTAAATTAACAATTGATTGGAATATTTGTACAGTCTCATACCTCCGAGACTGCTCTCCTAAACTTGTTGAGTGAGACACCGTGTATATCGGTGTCTGGTGATTTGCAAAAACTATTGTGTGTTTTGCACATTCGAAGCAAGGGTGCGTTGAGGCCAAGGTTAGTTTTACGGAATGGAATATGGAGTAATCTAGAGATGGGATGTCTGGGAAGTTTTAAAGGGACTGAATACTGAATACGCTTTACTAGATCACTGCATTTTACAAACCCATTAACTACTTTGTAAAGGAATATTAGATCACGCGAACGGCGACGGTCACGCAGTGTCTTTATTCTGAAAAAATCTAGGCGCTGTTCATAGGGACAGCGATGACTAATATCTCTAGATATAAATGCAAGATGTCTGGTGAAAGCTCTTTGTATTTGTTCAATCCTTTGGGAATGAGCTGCGTAGAGCGGGTTCCAGGCGACACTAGCGTATTCTAAACGACTACGTACCAGAGTGTTGAACAACACTATTCTTGTCTTGGGCAATTGGAAGCTTGATCCAAGGCTACAATGGTCCTCATTACACATCTCTTGCAGGAGTCCGGCTTAGCTCAACTGCATATCATACGGTATCTTACTATGACTCAACTTTTATACTACAGAAAAGAGCTATCAGAGCTATTTACAATCCCCGTCAGTTCATTCCTCTAAGGGATCTTCTTAAGGATATTAACATAATGACGGTGTCTTGTCAATAATATCTATGAAAACATCATGTACGTTAGAAAAAATATTGGCTAAAATAGCCTCTTCTTTCATGGGGTACTGTTTGAAATGTTATAATAAAATACCTCCCCAAATATTTGAACTCAATGAAACGAATTTTAAATCTTGTATTAAACGCTCACCATGCAGGCAAGCATATTGTAAGTTGGAGGATATATTCAAGATAAAAATGCTTGACTCAATGCTGGTCCAGCTCCACTACCAGGTGTGTAAATTAATTACTAGGTTTTTTTTTGAAATATAAGAGTATTGTATAATGTAGAGGCATTTTATTGAAATTTTGAAAACCAAGGACTTGGTTTTTAGGTTACCATTGGACTTGTTTGACATATATGAGCATGGCAGTTGAAAGTTTGTCATGCTCATTCAAATGTCTCTCACGCGTGTGTTGGATCAAACGGTTCCCTTCAAAATAGTTGAGCTGAATGGTGTTAATATTCGCGTCATGACCGTGAACGGGTGCTGTCAGTTGAGACTGGTCATCTCTTAGCTGCCAGTGGCTATTTTAATATCTATATTTAGTTTTCATTTTTGTTTTAAATAAACAAAAATAAAAACATTGTTCTCACATAATAGTAGTGACAGGAAAATGAAACAGAAATATATTGGTAATAATTATATAACATGATTGAAAAGAGTGTCTATGGAGTTTCTTGCACATTCTTTTCCATAGAGATGAATGCTTTTGAATGTGAAATTAGCATCCTTTTTCTGACTGACTGACTTCTTGACATTTCAAAACTGCCTGTAAACGGTTTATTTGAAATAAAATACTTTGAATCTTTGGTTCCCGACATAGCCTGAAAAATCACCAAACCGAAGTGGTAGTGGGCTATGTACATTTCTCAATAGTTTAATTGGTATGAAAGTAATTAAGCCTATTTTTTGGATATCAAAACTGCATCACTTTAACTTAATTTAGTTACCTAAAACGTATAGTTACCTGAAACTATTGTCTTTGTTACTGTCCTTCTAAATATGGATTGAATGAAACTGGACTCCACAACACAGGGAATCCTAGTTTGGGGTTCAGGGCTTCATCTACGTTTGTAAAAATTAAATGAGACAATATTTTTTTTTTTTTTATTTTAAATTAAAAAAAAATATTACATTACACCATAACATGCAAACAAAATAAAATCCGATTCCCTCAATCGAGTTCGAGTTTCATTAAATAATATTCTATGTGCTATTCCAGGCATGTCCTGGAACACTACCATGCACTGCATACACTGCGTGGCAACACTGCAAGCATGCCATGGCATGGTATTCTGCTGGCTTGGCATGTACTGGATACTTGTTATTACGGGAATATGTTCCGATGAAGCCGCTAGCAGAAGCTAGTGTAGCATAATGCAGTCACTGGAAGTTGCAATAAGCTGATCAGATTCCGTAACATCACGTCTACCATTTATTTATTTAATACTTTATGCACAAACGTACAGCGGCGGACTTAATGCCTTAGGCATTTTCTATCAGTCCAACTTAGGGTGATGCAGAGATAAATAGTGGTAGGTGCAATAAAAGAGAGAGAAAAGGCGAATAGGTACAAGAAAAGATATACTACTTAATAAACCACAAATATCATACAATTATACAATACATACACAAATTAATAAACTATCTACATATATACATATATACACCACCACCTACCATTCTGTTGTATGATATTTATTTTAGTATTCTAACTAATAGTCATATTTTTTTACGTAATCTTTATTTTTTGAACAGATAAGGCATGTATTTTCTCGCTGATCTATGTATAGAAATTCTGAAAAACTTACTAAAAAGTCATTACTATCTTTTTCTTAATTTAAAAAACTGTGGTGAACAGCTACGAGGATCTGATGAGTGATTTTCTTTTTTACCATCAGTTAACCTGAATTACGTGCGAGTATTATTAACACGTATAGGATTCGGACTAAGCGTTGTGCCTCGTCGTTTATACCGCGTAGATCGAAGGACTGGGATACTTGACACTTGGAGGAAGCCTAAAAAAGACCGGTTCTGTGTGTCTAGCTTTCATCAAATTTCTGCGACCCTCACAGGGTCATCGCTCCACCATGTGGGAGGCCTTCCAACGCTTCGTCTTTCGGTACGCGGTCACCACTACCTTTCAGCCCCATCGAACATCTGTTCTGATACACTGCCCACTTTATTTTTTTTTATTTTTTCGAGGGGATACCTTCAAAAGGCGCCCGGAGGTTGGGTATAAATCCGGGGTGTGTGGGATTTTTACCTCACTAAAACCACCCCGGTGATCACCATCAGCACATATAGAAGGGGCGCCTTTACTCTTAAAAGATCATTCCGGAACCCCTTCTGTGCAACGCCTGTTACGGCACATCCCTGTGGAGACTGTACTACGGTCTCCCCTGTGCACTCCCACGACCATTTAAGTTTGGCGATACTACGGGTTATGTCAGTAACCTTGGTTCTCCCATACCCTCCAATAATTTTTTCATATTATTTTGAGAATAGCGTTAACATAAGAACAAATTTGTTCTTTCTTCGAATGCTAGGAGTCGCCGCACACGGGCCACATTCCACAGCCTCAAACGCCGCTACGAGAAGTCAGAAGCAGCCGCAAAGGAAGCCTAAGCGCGCGACAGCCACTTGTGGCCGGTGGCTGTTATTGTTTTTAAACCATGCACGCAGTACCATGGATATAATGGACAAAGTCGAAAAACGTTAAAATGAGCAAATGGCGTGCGGCAGCGTTTTGTGTGCCATTTAGTGGCCGGTGCGGGCCGCAAAAAGCGAGCTGTGGCGATTTGTATTGTGTGGCGTCCACCGGTGTCAACCGTATGCGCCGAAGCCATATTGTGCCTTGTGCTGTACCAAATAAATTATTTTTTATTTCTTTTCTTTTTCTATATAAAATGTATGAAAACTATAGGAAACTATAGGTGGCGTTTCGTGGTTGTGGTCGGTGGCCCGTGTGCGGCGACCCTTTAGTTTGACGGTTTTTCATTTGTTCCACAAAACCCTCGTGAAAAAAGTGTAGCTATGGAGATTTATTCTAACACAAATAATATTTGAATTTGAAAAGACATTGAGGCGTCTGAAGTATTCTAATGGCCACAAAGAACATTTTTACATGTCAATCTCCTAGCGGGGTCGGAATAATGTGCTGAAAAGGGTCTTTTTTTTTCTTCTTGGGTTTATGTAAGACTGATGAAATGAAGTATCTAATACTAGCTTTTTGCGCGGCCTCACTTGCCTGGTCAATCTCACGACTAGGTACCACATACTTTTCCAGGATTTATTAGTCTATCCGGAACAATATAACAGTGAAAGAATATTCATGATCTAACATTGCTTCTAGAGTTTGAACTAATATACAATTTACTCCTTGATTTTATCACATACTAGCGTCTGCCGGTGGCTTCGGCCGCATCTCTATGTCATTCAGTAATAAAGCAGCATTCTAATTGTGAACGAATTTTTAAAATAGGTCCAGTATTTTTGAGCTTATTCATTACAAACAAAATTACAAACAGACAAAAATACCAATCTTTTCTCTTTATAATATTAGTAAAGAAAGCCGAAAGTCTTTGTGTGTATAAATGGAATTTGATTAAGCTAGGCACATGGGTAGCCTGTTTTGAAATGAACATGGGATCGTTTTTATTCGGGGAATATGTTCCCTTGGGATAATAAAGCCACTAGCCGGGTAACCGCGGCCCTAAAACGAAAGAGCCGAACACTGGAAGGGTGAAGGAACTCAGGTGGGTTTTAGTCAGTAAAGTCTGACACTTCCTCTTGCTCCACCCAAAGACGAAAAGTTACTATTTTTAGGGTTCCGTACCTCAAAAGGAAAAAACGGAACCCTTATAGGATCACTTTGTTGTCCGTCTGTCTGTTGGTCTGTCTGTCAAGACCCTTTATCCCGGGAACGCGTGACGGTATCGAGTTGAAATTAAATCAATATAGTCAAGTCTGTGGTCCCTTGATGCTATGAAAACTTCTAAGTTAACGAAAAATAAAAAGATACGGTCGTTTATGTCACAAAAAACGTATTTTTTGACACTCAAGGAAACCGAAATTCATAGGGTAGTTTCCGTTGACCCAGAATCCTGAAATTTAGCATAAAGCAAGGTCTTATGGTACAGATATAGGAATAAATCTGAAAACGGTAAATTTTTTGTTACGTCACCAAAAAAAAATGCGATTCGGAAAATCTTTGGAAAAACTCAATTCAGGAATTAAACTTTTTACATAGGTTTGTTTGTACGGAACCCTCAGTGCGTGAGTCCGACTCGCACTTGCCCGGTTTTTTTTTAACTAGCAATTACCCCTGTATCGCGGGCGCGTTCCCAAACATGTAAATTCATATACACAAGACACTCAGACCCGGAAAAAATATCTGTACGGCATACAAATGTTTGTTCCGGGCGGGGATCGAACCCGCGACACGTAGTGCAGCAGCCAATAACTCAACCGTTGTGCCAACCGTTCCATCTAAATAATGCCTGAATAATGTTTGAAGACTCTCAACTCAAAAAAAATCGCTGACCATCACGTGACGCTCGGTAGACGAGAAACATCTATATAAGAGCTCATACATACACATAAGCGGCATGTTGCCAACGGCAGAGTTAACTGCAGCCGTCCACCTACAGTGACACTAAAGAGGTAACCAGACGGTTGCAAACCAACGTTGCAACCAAGGTGACCTTGCTAGTTTCAATCCGTGTAGACAGCAGTTGGAATCCATGACCTACAAACGCCCTTGATTGGGAGCCGCGTTTTCCCAACCACCGAACGTGTTCCACCAGCAGGGTCGAAGCCTACTGGGGGCAAGGGGCTGATTCTGAAAGGAAGACTCGACCCCGATACGAAAGGCAACGAAGGAACAGGAGTGATTTTTTAGTCAGTAAAAGTCTGACACTATCTTTCGCTCCGCCCAAGAGCGCAATTTGTCATTAGATGATTTTTCCACCTAAAAAAAAAACACCGAACGTGATGGTGCGTGGTTTACATCCATGTAGCCGCAACACAAACCAAACACATAAACCATGGTCACCTTGGTTGGAACGCTAGTTTGCAACCGTTTGGCCACCCCTTTAAGAATAAAATAGTAATACTTTTATTCGGGACAGACACAGCACAACGGTTATAAACACGAAGTAAAAAAAAACAGAACAAAAGTACAAAGTGCGCCGAGCATGCCTGCTCCGAAAGGGTAACCACCTCAGCATTTGCTGGGCGTTAGACAAGCGCTGGTTTTCAGTTGGCACCCCGCAGTGACGCACGGACTAGGGTAAACATATATACAATTAATACTCGTATGTAATTGAAATAAACATTGATGTTGTGTGTAGCAACATCTATGGTGTCACATAAGAACTAATCCTGCATCGCGCAATCAAAGTTCTCCGCGCGTTTAGAACATATAGAATAGCCCGAAATCATCTATCGAGCAGCTGCCCACCAGACATAACACCCCGTCTGGTTGGAGGATCCTCCCTTTTCAACAGAGGTATGTGAGACTTTACTCTCTGTTCCGCATACCTCCAAACTGGTGACCCTCGACAAAAGAACGTCAGCGCAGCCTTCGTGCTGCCACTACCTCGTGACGTCATCATCACTTCCTCAAGCTTTCGAGCAGCGAGCCATACAGCCAGCACCCACGGCTTTAAGGGGTATCCTGACCACCAGCATGCCTACCTGGTCATACCTGGTGGTTGGTTGGTTGGATGTTGACCTACCTGGTTATCATCGCTTAATACTCATACCTGGTAAGATAGTGGCCAAACGCCCTATGCGTTTGGCCACTAATAAATAAATAAAAAAAAGTTTACAAATAAACAACATTGTTCAAATTAATTTCATTATAATGAACCTTGACAGTCAACTAAATTGAGTTGAAACTCTACTTGAATAAATTGTACAACAAAATGGACCACTGTTGTATGTGCTGTACGGAGTACTCAAGAACATGCCTAATGTGTTTTCTTGGCAGTTTTGAGTCGTAGCAACCGTATCTGCATTCCGCCACATAATTTTGAAACTTAGACAGTTAAATTCTCTGCTAAATGCAGTAGGAAATATTCGACTTAAAGTTTGAAATATATCGAATACCTTTATAGGTTTAACAATAGTACATTTTGATACAAGTGCAGATAGTTTGTCATCGCAACCGAGGCGGAATTCGCACGAGCCGTAGGGGAGTGTGTTATGGAGCCGAGGGCTACAGTAACAAATTTGCACGTGTATGAAACGACTTTTTTCAATACACTTACAAAAAGACGAATAAACTGGGGTTGACCGGCGACTCGTTATATAATAACATTGTGGCGCGAGTTTTCGAGAAGTGTATTGAAAAATAATATCAGATACTGGCACTTTGGTAGCGAGGTTGTTCGCGAATGCTTTCATAAAAACTTTAACAACCATTAAACCGTATTTAGAAGGTAGTTTAAAAAAAGGAATAAAGACAGTCTTTATTATTCATTTTAGTTAGAATTTTCGCCAAGTTTCATGTTCATTAACCCAAAAAATAAAGATCCTCAATGCAATCATTTAACCCTCTTAATTTTTCTATTGGGTTTAGTTTTGAAACACAAAGTATAACAACCTTTATCATTTACTTAGGTACTATTTGTACTAACTTTAAAGAATATTGGCACACGGAATGATTTTACAGATTGAATTTCTAAAAACGCCTTCTTAGTGCTTGCCTACATTTGAAATTTACGCAAAGCCAAAACTACAAGTAGTTTTGGTTGTGCGTGAAAGTAAGTCAAGAGTGAATAGGTTACTTCTAGACAAGCGTGCCGCATCGTCGGCCACACCATCGCTTACCATCAAGTGAGATAGTGACCAAACGCGAGCCTATCAATAATAATCAAAAAAATAAAAAATGTTTCGACTGTAAATTGATATGTCAGTCAGTTTCTCCTTTTATATGTATAGATAGAAGATGGATAAAAATTCTTACAAAGGTATGATAATTTCAATTTTAATTCATTAAACCCCAAGCGAACTCCAACATTCGCTCTCTCATCGTCCTTCTTTTGCCTCTAATTACGATATTCGAAAGGTTAAGGTTTTCGTTTGGCCACTTTTAAGTATAAAACTAAGTTGCCATATCCTCTGCCCAAAGAATCAGTATTTATTATTACCATTCAACGTGGCAATACGGCCAGTCTTCTCGAAACGTGTCCGTCTATCTAGATGGCAGCAATGTGGAGGAGTACTTCGATGCCTAAGTTTATTTGTTTTTGCATAGACATAGTGAAAAGTAAGTTAATTTTTTAGGTCATTTATGTCCATTTATTGTGTTATTTCATTTCTTAATCTACAAACAAAGACATTACATACAAGTAAATTTAGATAACACACATTTATGTTTTTGAGATACATTAGTATCGCCCGTTCAGAGACTATTAAATATTAGCTAACATGGCTCGGGCACGCCATGATTATGGCGGTAAGTCCCTTTTTTCAGGTGTGTCCTCATCTTCCGCATGACGCAGGTCCTCACCGGACATGTTAAGTTCGGGAGGTTCCTGCACAGGATTCGTGCGGATGAAACCTCCGGGCGGTTCACACAATGGTGACACCCGGGATCAAATATTTGAGTGAGTTTAAATTTTCGGTAGACTTTTATTTAGAAAGCTTGTAATGTTTATTTAAATTCATACTTAATAATGACTTAATATTCAGTCAGGCGAAAATCCACTTTAAAGAAACCAGTATGTGTTAACAGTGGTCCTATTAGCACATACTGTTTCTTTAAAATCTTTCTTCTAATAGGACCAATATTTTTACTGAATAATAAACTGACGCACACGATAAGCTTCTCCTTTGAAAATAAATCTGCCAAAGTAAAAAGTATCTACTTAGTAACTCAACGAAAAGGCTTTCGATATACACAACTTTAACCACCGCTTTCAACTAAAACTTTTCTAATACGGGTTTATGAAACATCTTCATCTTTTAACGACATGCAATGTAGGCACTGTAAAAGGAACCTTACGTCGTGCAAGTTCGCGTGCAGGCATAGTTAGTCATTGCTGTTGAGACAGGATTAATGCCCTTCATCATCATCATCTGTTGGACATAGGCCTCCCCCAAATGCCGCCATAATGACCTGTCTTGTGCGTCTCGCATCCATCGGATTCCCGCGACCCTTACCAGGTCATCGGTCCACCTTGTGGGAGGCCTTCCAACGCTCCCCACCGACTGTGTCCCCACGTTGTCGTCGTGGTGGGGCTTGCGTGTCTCAATGATCTTGGGGCTTTGCCGGTAGAGTTACTCATGCCGGAAAGGTCCAAGTGAGAGACCAGACCAAGAGGGACACCAGGAGGGGTCGCTCCTGATCGATCGACAGTCGTCGATTGGCATGGATGCGACTATGCCGCAGCGGTGCAGGCGCACCAATTCGGCGGGCGTATCTCTCCTACAGGGAAATCCCACTAGGAGAGCACTTTCGACGGGTTCGCTGAGTCGGGTTAGTCGGACAGCGAACGGAGGCATGTCTAATGCCGCCGTCGGGGGCTTGGCTTAACCGCCTGGCCCAGATGAAGGATACCTCTAAGATAAAAAACCACCTAATCCTAAGTTCAGAGGCGTGGCGAGGGGATGAATGGCTGGAGGGAGTCCAGTCGTTAGCGCCTCCCCTGTAGAGCACCTGCCGCACTCTACAGTATATAGGCTTACCTAGGCAACAGGGCTCTGCCTAGGTGGACATATACATCCCTACTACTCGTGGGAACTGTATGGAACAAAATATAACAGAAAAACAAAATGAGGATGTGCCAATCTTATTGGCGGAGGTTCCGCTTGCTGGCGACGGCAACAAGGGCCGAGGAGGCTCCCGATCCTCGAAAGAGGATCCGACAATAATGTCCGACCAGGACTCGCGCGGTCGCTCCGCGTTTTGGAGAAAGCGACCGCACGATGAAGTTTTTTCGGACCGAGTGGGGTCGGTGGGTCTCTCCTCAAGCGAGGAGAGCCTGCCGGCTGCTAAGGTGACGACGGCGAGAAGAGGAAGAGGTCATGCGAGGCCTTTCGGAGCACCCGGTCCGGCGGCGGTGCGTGACTCCCGGGGTCGCTTTTTAAGGCGGCCGGAATCGCCGGGATTAGGCGGGGAGAGCGACCCCGGGATCCCACCCGGGGTCTCGATTGAGGGGCTGGGAGGAGACACCATTTCTCTTGTGGGCACGAGGGCAGAGGCTAACGCCGCGAAGCGTGCCCAGAGCAAAGCGGTTGCGGCCGATGAGGTCGCCGAAATGGCCCGTCAGGCCCGGGAGCGGCGTGCTGCCCAGGCGGCTGCAGGCTCGAGCCCCACGGCAGAGGCCCTGAACCGCCAGGTGCTGGACGGCGTGGACGTTGTCTTGAAGGTTGCAACTAAGTCTGGCAACCTGAAGGGCTCGTTCACCCGTGCCCTTAAGGAGGCGGCAGATGGAATCAGGGAGGCGGTGGAGATTTTTCTGAGTCGTACGACCTCGGAAGAGACGGCGAAGCTATGGGAGGAGAATAGCCGTCTCCGATCCGAATTGGAGGACCTCAAGCGAGAGGTTGCTGCTCAGAGACAGCGTCAGGAGGCTCCCGCGGCCAGCGGCCTCCCTCCTGCTGCGCCTTCGTCAGCCCCTACAGCCACGCAGCCGCCTGCACTTGCGATGTCGGACCGCGACATCGAAAGGGTGGCCCGCATCTGCATGATGCAGTGCGGTGGCATGGTGTCTGCCCGATTGGAAGCTCTGGAGTCGCGACTCCTTCCGGCGGAAACCCTCCGGCCGCCGCTTGCGGCAGATAGGCGGAGGAAGGAGGAGTCCGCAAGGACGAGGCCCGTGCAAGTGGGCAAGAAGCCCGCGTCGGGTGCATCCGCACCCCCTCCCCAACCAGCCGTGCTCCCAGCAACCGCACCCCCGATCCAGGAGACCTGGACGACGGTTGTTAAAAGGAAGCGCAAGAAAAGGGCGGCGCAGCCGGCACCAGCTGACCCGGCACCCACTGGCTCAGCACCAAAAAAAAAGAAATTAAGGTCTAGACCCCCACGCTCCGAGGCTGTAATAATCAGCCTTCAGCCCGAAGCCTCAACCAGGGGTGTGACCTTTAAGTCGGTCCTGGCGGAGGTAAAAACGAAGCTGAACTTCGGTGACTTTGCCTCCCCGGCTGGCTTTGGTTTTAGGACAGCGGCCACAGGGGCCAAAATCTTCGAGGTGTCGGGTGCTGCAAGGCAGGAGAGGGCGGACATTCTGGCTGCCAAACTAAGGGAAGTCCTCAAACCGGAGGATGTCCGGGTGTATGACTCCGTGACCCCGGAAGAGGTAGTGGCGGCCATTGCCCGAAGTGGCGGGTGTCCGCCCGAGAGCGTGCAGGCGGGTGAGATTCGCTGCAGTGCGGCCGGGCTGGGCACAGTTTGGGTGCGGTGCCCGGTGGCGGCCGCAAACAGGGTCGTGGATGGCAGAAGGTTGCTGGTTGGCTGGGTGTCAGCGAATGTAAAGCTCCTGCCACCCAGGGTCATGCGGTGCTACCGCTGCCTGGATAAAGGGCATGTCCGGGCACAATGCGCTGCAGACGTTGACCGTGGTGACCTATGCTATCGCTGCGGCCGACCCGGCCACAAGTCTGCCCAGTGCTCTGCGGCACCAAACTGCAGCCTTTGTGCAGCTGCAGGGAAGCCTGCGGAGCACAGACTTGGTGGGAAAGCCTGCAAGGCCCCCAAGAAAGGCAGGAAAATTAGAGGTGTTGGAGGACCTGCGCTCCTCCCACAGCCCGGCAGCCAAGCAGCTGACTCCCGACCCAGGGATGGAGGAGATGCCGGAGAAATGGAATGCCAGTGATGGCACAATTCCATTTCCTCCAGGCGAATGTCAACCACTGCTCCAGAGCTCAGGATCTTTTGCTCCAGAGCATGGCGGAGTGGTCGATCAACGTGGCTGTGGCCGCTGAGCCGTATTCTGTACCTCCCCGCGATAACTGGGTAGGGGACCTGGACGGTTTGGTGGCCATCATTGGCGGGACTCTTGGCAGTCCCTCCCGAGGACGCGGCTGGGTGGCCGCTCTCGCGGGGGGAATCACCATCATTGGGGCATATTTCTCGCCTAACAAGAGTCTCGCAGACTTTGAGAGGTTCCTTGTCGAGCTGGGTGCCGTCGTGGGCCGGTCCCACCCTCACCCGGTGCTGTTGCTCGGGGATCTCAACGCCAAGTCTGCAGCGTGGGGATCCCCAGTCACCGATCCTAAGGGCGAGGTGTTGGAGGAGTGGGCGGTTGCGACCGGCCTGACCGTTCTAAATCGGGGCTCGGAGTACACGTGTGTGCGGCAGTGGGGCGGGTCTGTAGTGGACGTCTCGTTCGCTAGCCCCACTGTTGCGCGCCGTGTCCATGACTGGCGAGTCGCCGTGGGGGTGGAGACGTTGTCAGATCATCGGTACATCCGTTTCAGCGTGTCCACCCAGACCACGGGTGGTGGCCGACCGTCGACCCTGCAAAGGGACGGTACTCGCTGGTCAATTAAGCAGATTGACAGGGAGCTTCTCGAGGAAGCCGCGATCATCCAGGCCTGGGTCCGGGAGTCAATGAAGAACGAACCCGTCGACGTCGAAGAGGAGGCGCAGTGGTTCCGTGGGGCGATGGCGCAAATTTGCGACGCGTCCATGCCTCGTGTCCGCACTCAACCCACAAGGCGCCGGTTGTACTGGTGGACCCCCGAAATCGCGCAGATGCGCAGGACCTGCGTGGAAGTCAGGCGCCGGTACACCCGATACCGGAGGAGACGTCGTCGGGTTCCGGAAGAAGAGGCCGCGCGGTATGAGATGTACCGCGCGGCAAAGAAGGCTCTCCATCTGAAAGCTGGCCATCGGCGAGTCGAAGACTCGATCCTGGGAGGAGATGCTGGCGACCTTGGATGCAAATCCATGGGGGCGTCCTTATCGTACGGTCCGAGGGAAACTTCGTGCCTGGGCGCCCCCACTCACTGAAAGCCTCGAGCCTCAGTTGCTGGAGGTAGTGGTCGCAGCTCTCTTCCCTGCTAGAGAGGAGCACATACCGCCGCCGATGGCTTTGCCCACAGACACAGAGTCGGAGGATGAGGAGGTCCCCGAGGTGACACAACCAGAGTTGAGGGCGGCCGTGATGCGGCTCCGGGCCAAAACCGTTGCCCCGGGACCGGATGGAGTTCCCGGCCGCGCGCTCGTCCTCGCTCTGAAGGAGCTGGAGCCCCAGTTGAGAGGACTCTACTCAGCTTGCCTTGAGCAGGGCCATTTCCCCACTCAGTGGAAGACAGGTCGTCTGGTCCTGCTCAGGAAAGCGGGGCGCCCAGTAGACTCGCCGTCCGCATACCGGCCCATAGTGCTACTTGACGAGGTGGGTAAGCTTTTTGAGCGGATTATTGCTGCCCGCCTCGACGGTCACTTGTACAGAGAGGGGCCGGATCTGGACGACAGTCAGTTCGGTTTTCGGCATGGGCGCTCCACTATCGACGCCATAATGCGAGTGAGAGTCCTGGCGGAGGAAGCGGTTTCCCGGGGCGGGGTGATGGTGGCGGTGTCCTTGGACATCTCCAACGCCTTTAACGCCCTGCCCTGGAGCTGTATCCGGGAGGCGCTAAGGTACCATAGGGTGCCCCGCTACCTCCGCCGCATCATTGGGGCTTATTTGTCAGAAAGGTGTGTCACCTACAGGGGACGCGACGGCGAGAGCCGTCGTGATATGTCGTGCGGTGTTCCACAGGGCTCGGTCCTGGGGCCACCCTTGTGGAACATCGGTTACGATTGGGTGCTGAGGGACGAGCTCCAACCGGGCGTGGACCTGACGTGCTACGCAGACGACACGCTGGTCACGGCCCGGGGGAGCTCGTACAGGGAGGCAGCGTTGCTGGCGACGGCAGCGGTTTCACGGGTGGTGAGCCGCATACGGCGCCTGGGCCTGGAGGTGGCTCTCAACAAGTCGGAGGCTATGGCCTTTCATGGCCCCCGACGGGCGCCGCCGCCGGGATCACACATCGTGGTCGGGGGGGTCCAAATCGCTGTCGAGTCTACCATGAAGTACCTAGGATTGGTTCTCGACAGTCGGTGGGACTTTGGCCCTCGCTTTCGGCGGCTGACACCCAAGTTGATGGGCGCAGCAGGCGCGCTCGCAACGCTGCTTCCCAATCTAGGGGGTCCGAGCACTGCCTGTAGGCGGCTGTATTTGGGGATCGTGCGATCCATGGCCCTGTATGGGGCCCCGGTATGGGCTTCTGACCTGACGGCCGGCAGCATCGCAATCCTGCGAAGACCGCAGAGGGCGATGGCCGTCAGGGCTATCAGGGGGTATCGTACGATCTCCTACGAGGCGGGTTGTGCACTGGCCGGATCTCCGCCCTGGGAACTGCAGGCGAGAGTCCTCGCCTCACTGTACCGGTGGCGCGAGGAGATGAGGACGCGGGGTGTTGAACCGATGCAGCGCGAGATCGAGCTGCGTCGGTCTCAGCTCCAAGAGGTCATGGTGGCGGAATGGCGGGACAGGCTTCTGCGCCCTACCGCAGGCTTCGCCACCGTTGATGCGATCCGACCAGTGCTCGACGAATGGCTCGGGAGGAAGCACGGCTCCCTGTCATTTAGGGCGACGCAGATGCTCTCGGGGCATGGCTGCTTCGGGAAGTACTTGTGTCGCATAAACAGGGAGCCGGACGCTCGGTGCCATCACTGCACCGACTGTCGCGAGGACACGGCGCAACACACACTGGCAGAGTGTGCCGCATGGGAGGAGCAGCGCCGTGTCCTTGTATCTGAAGTGGGCCCCGACCTGTCGCTGCCGGCCGTCGTTCGTTCGATGGTCGGGGGCGTCGAGTCGTGGGATGCGGTGATCTCCTTCTGTGAAGCCGTAATTTCGCAGAAGGAGGCTGCGGAGAGGGAGAGGGAGGCCGTGGCCACTCTTCCGTGCCGCAGCAGGTGAACCAGGCGTCGGCGGAGGGCAGACAACGCCCTCTTCCAGCCCCCATAAAGAGGTCCGGAGGAACGGTGGACTCGGGGTCGTCCGCCGTCCCCCATCCAGCAAGACCCGAGGCGGCGGCGCGTAGTGTTCCACGCGCGCCCCATGCGGACGTCGCGGGGGGAGGACACCTCACACTCCCCGCGGGCTTGAGGTGGCCCGCGTAGGCGGGCCGGCACTAGCCGGGGATCATGGATGGCGCAGCAGCTCCCACAATCCCCGGTCCAAGTGTGGGAGGGAACACCGAGTTAAAAAAAAAAAAAGGCCTTCCAACGCTGCGTCTACCGGTATGTGGTTGCCATTCCAGAACCTTTTGTCCCCTTCGACCATCTGTTCTGCGAGCAATGTGCCCTGCCCACTGCCACTTAAGTTTGGCGATTCTTCGGGCTATGTCTGTAACCTTGGTTATCCTGCGGATATCTTAATTTCTGACGCGATCACGCAAGGAAACTCCGAGCATAGCCCTTTCCACCAGCCTCTTAAAAAGCCCTTGCATTCTGTTATTACGTTTATGAAATTTCACTTACGAGCAAGTTGATCAACGACGTTTCACGCATGTGAGCTATTCTCATTGCATTCCCGGCATCTTAACGTTTTTTCCTCTTGCATCAAAACTTACAATTGGCTGGAACAGTCGTAGTTACACGGATTGTATTTTATAATTAATTATTTATTTAAATATTATCGCCAGTAGTGATGTACCACAACTGGCGATAATGTTTAAATAAATAATTATATTATATAAAAATAGGCGGAATTTAGGTAGATTGACCTCAGCATAAGCATAATCAGCCTTATAATGCTTAGCGGGAGCATAGCTAGGACTTGGACCTCCTCTCTAGGAGAAGAAATAATCCACCACGTGGGCCCGGAACGAACTGATGGATGTCACATGTCTTTGAACTTTTCATTCACCATTTTGAGAGCAATGTGATGAAATAAATTACACAAAGTACACAAAGTTACACAAGATAAAATTAAATAAATTACACAAGTTGGTTGGGTTCGAACCCGCGACCTACAACTCGTAAGTCGGGGCCGTTGGCACTGTGTTACCACTGCTCCATTGATTGACCTCACAGTGAAGAAAACACATCAACGAAGTTCAAGTAAGTAGTAGTCAGTACCAGAACTAATCTAGACCTTAATTTAATGTGTTGCGGGATGATACAAGCAGTAAATTTTAGAGCTCGCGGCTTGCTCGCTCTAATCTTGACCGGTAAATGATGTGTTAAGGGGAAGTCATGCTGTTCTAGCTTCTTCAAGACAAATCATTAATTTATATATATTTTATAAATGATATAAACTAGTGCTTGCATTTTGATACAAGTGGAGAAACGTGCAAATTTCGTCTCGGTTGCTTGTCATTGCAATCGGCGAAGACGTTATAAAGCCGAGTGCTGCAGAGACAAATTTTCACGTGTATCAACCGACGTTTTTCAATACACTTATGAAGAAATACTTTCTCTGACAATGTCGATGAATTTTTTTCTCACTTTCCAGTGAAGGAAATATTCCAAAGTTGCTATGCATGTTCGGATTTGGTTATCAACAAGCTATCACAAGCATTTTCTACTTCAATCACAGCATCTGACGGTGTAGCATCTAAAGAATTATATATAATACATAAATTTGATTTATTTTTCACAACTATCGCTAATTACAAAGATGAATGATAACAAGATGTAATTTTTTTTCCACGCTTATCTTTTGCAGGAGAAGCAAAGGCTTGAAATGACTATACATTCTCATATTAAAAACTAAGAAATATAAATATTTGTGAATTTAAAACACAGATAAATGTTAATTTTCTAGGTAATAGTAAATAAACACGTACAGTGAACCTTTAAAAGTGCTTGGATACCTTAACGCCTATTTTCCCTTGCACGTTAAAGTTCAAGTTTTACAAAATTAAACTAGATGGCGTTGGTTTCTTCACAGCTAAGTAGCGACCAAAGGCAATCTCACAAAGTATAAACTTGACTTTTAGTTCAACAAATAACAGACACTTGCGTCATCATTGTCGTCAACAACTGATTGTAGTTCATAATTTCATCATTCAAACTAGAGTCATGTTGACCTAGTGGTTTAGCATGTGCAGATAGATGCGTAAATCAATGAGCCGTGAGTTCAAATCTCACGTAGTACTCACACTTTTTGTAAGTTATGAATGACAAACTAAAGAAATCGGTAGGAATATTATATCAAAGTTAACAAGTGGATATTTATTTGTAATATAATATTCAAGTGGGTAGTTACTCAGCAAGACGAAAAAAATGCTGGTAAACAGGCTCATCAAACAAAAAAGCACTATTAAAAAAATAATATGTTTATTTCTTACAATTTCTTATTCAAATTTAACAATCACCGTTTATTAATCACCGAATAAGATTATAACATTATATATAATTTCTTATTGAGGCCATAGCTTAAGTATTCGTTTCCAATATTGGAAAGAGGATTGAAGCTTATGTAACCTTAACAAAAACAAACAAAAGACCAGATAATTTTATCACAAAGATCAAAAAGATTAAATGTAGGCTAAAAACTATAAAATTGCACAACAACATATCAAGTGTTCATAACTTTTTAATGTATTAATTACGGATATTAAGTTAAACACACATAACAAGGTCTCCAGTTAATACAGAGAATAAGTACTGAGTGAATAATATTAAATCAGTATTATAATTATTTATTATCTTGTAGCCACAAACAAAACCGTCCGTGTTCACTGGACTTAAAAGTTTTTTCATGAGTAAACATGATATTACTCTAATCAAAGTTTATGTGATCCAAAGCAAACTGCAATCTTGCCCTTTTATGGTTTTCTGTAAGCAAGCCTCCGACGGACAGTGCCAACGCTTGTGTCAAATAAACTAGCATAGTGGTTCGTCGACAGATGTCCGTTTTCTTCGTATACTGCCTTATCATGGTTTGCCACTGCAATATGTTTATTAGTTTTAGTCTGCCAGCTTTTTGATGGTGTTTTAAAGAACCCTCTTCTTCAAATCGTCATATCCATAGAACAACTTTTTTTCTCTGCAACAATAAAACATAAATATATAATACCCAATAATGATTATTATATAGGAGTTTTTTGTTAAATAAAAGAGTTAAAAAAACTACTTACATTTACACTGGTCTCTCTGGCGTCTTCTGACAAGTTTTTACCTTGATTATGCTTAGCAATTATTGGAGCTCTTTTTACTAAATCTATTTAACAATGCATATTTACTCATTTTGGTAAAATAAGTAGACAATACACCTGGTTAAAAAAAAATAAAAATAACGGAAGGCGCTGGGACGAGATAATCGAAATTAACTTGGCAAACAACCAATTGAGCTTAGTCATAATTTTTTGGTCTAAGTATCATTTATACTCCATACTACCTACTAGTAATTATTTATAAATCCTTATTCAACCTACCCTCACAAGTTTGAAAACTAACACATAGATAATCAAATATTTATAAATTGATATTCAATTTTAATATCTTCATCTCTTTAAAATTAATTATAAATTATTTCAATATTTAAAGAAACAAAAAGAAAGTACTACAAAAATAAGCATTAATTAAGCACAGCGACGCCATCTATTAACAGTATAATGTAATGTTATCAATAGCAACATTTCAATCTGGTTTTACGCTAGATGGCGTCGTTTCTCGCCTCACACGATTTTATTTCTGTACCTCCTATGCACTTTCGCTTCTTTAGTGTATGTTCATAAACACAATTTAAATTTTAACCCTTTGATTTGATAAGTAAAAAATAAACTCGAGAGTAATATACATTGCATGTTAAACCTAATCGTAGTGCGATACAAGTAAAATTCAAAATGATATGCTATGCTACGATATCTTTCATCATCATCATCATCATCATCATTTCAGCCGAAAGACGTCCACTGTTAGACATAGACCTCCCCCAAGCGTCTCCACAACGAGAGATCCTGTGCGTCTCGCATCCACCGCATTCCCGCGACTCTCACCAGGTCGTCGGTCCACCTTGTGGGAGGCCTTCCAACGCTGCGTTGTCCGATGCGCGAACGCCACTCTAGAACCTTTCGGCCCCATCAACCATCCGTTCTACGAGCAATGTGCCCTGCCTACTGCCACTTTAGTTTGGCGATTATTGATATCTTTAAGAAAGTCATAAATTGCCATATTTATTGAATGATCTTTCCGAAATCCTTTTTGTTCTTTTACGAGTACATTATGTTTGTTGAGGTCTATAGACTTTATAGACCTATAGATCCTTTTATCAAATATCTTGGATATTACCGTAAGCTATTGGCCTGTAATTTTTAATATCTTTCTCATCGTCTTTTTTAAATAAAGTTTTTAAGACAGTAGGTTTAAGTTTATCAGGGTAGCTTCCAGACTCAATGCTTAAATTAAATATGTAGCTGAGAAGATGTGATACTATTTCTGAAACATATTTTAGAACCTTTGTTGAAATATCGTCGTATCCTACGCCATTTTTATTTTTTAAATCTTTTATAATTCTATTTACTTTATAAGGGCCAAAAACATTGACTGTGCAGAGAAATTTATTTTATTATCAGTGGTAAATTGTGTAAGAGTCAGTTTTTGAGGATGATCATCAGGTATTGAAAAGTTTTTTTTTTTTAAGTAACCTGTTAATATTAAAACTCTTTACTTTTAGATATTTTTTAGACGTTGCCCTACACAAGGAATCACTTCTGTATCGTGGGTGCGTTCACAAACATGTCAGTTCACATATACAAGACACCCAGACCCGGAACAACTATCTGTAGACCATACAAATGTTTGTTCCGTGTGGGAATGGAACCCGGGACCCGCAGCGCAGTGGCCAATCATTCAAAAACTTTTTTTTTTCGTTGGGAAAATCATCTTATGACATCCCGCGCTTTTGGGCGTAGCGGGAGATAGTGTCAGACTTTTACTGACTAAAAGCCCACTTCTCATTCAATCATTCAACCACTGCGCCCACCGTGCAGTCATATTAGAAATTATATTAAAAATTATTAAATTATTAATAAATTATAACAAATTTAATTATATTAAATTAAAAATCATCATTTAGATTTGTTTCTTCCAGAAAATGAGCATTTTGACTTTTGTTTTTAGTACGAAGGAGTTTGAGCAAGTAGATAATTTACATTTTGTTCTTGTAGAATTTATTATGTGTAATAAACAAAGAGAATTCGTTCCAACAATAAGGTTAATTAAAACTTTAAACGCAAACTTGTTCTTAAGATAAATAGCGTCTAAACATCAAACTTTGGGATAATTATTGGTATTGGTTCGCCTAAATGTGCTTTAGTTTAAGTAACTTATTATGACCGTTCGTAGTTACTATTGTGATTAATGCTGAAATAAAGAAGGTTTGTAAAAACTTAATTTTCCAATTAAGCCATTTTATAAGCTACTGCGTGTTTCTTTTTTAGGTGGGAAAATCATCGAATGACAAATCTCGCTCTTGGGCGGATTGCTCACAAAACGGTGAAGGAAAACATCGTGAGGAAATCGGTATGTCTTAGAATCACAAAAAGACATGTAACATCCACCAAGCATCTTCATGTGCAGATCGTGCATGCGTGCAAAGACTGTTGCCTCCAGATCCCACGGTGACAGGCAACAAGAAGACTCACCGCTTGAGTGAGTGTGTATATGTTTGTTACTTCTTCTCGTACGAACGGCTAAACGAATTGAAATGAAATTTGGCACACAATTAGTCCATATCCTGAAATAGCACATAGGAGACTTTATACCGGAAATATGTTCCCTTGGGATAATAAAATTTTCTACTTATACGCGGACCAAACTGCTAGCAGCAAATAGTCTTTCATATATTTTTTTTAAATTGATATAAACCAGTGCTTGACTGCTATCCCACCTGATGGTAAGTATCATTGATGGTGAGGCGCACTAGTTTATTATGAAACTATTCACTCTAGCCTTGAAGACACCTAAATTATAGTTCGACGGGAAAACCGCAGCAGGCAAATTGTTCGATGTACGTGGTATAAACGACGAAGCAAAAAGCTTAGTCCGGACCGTTGAAGTTTCAACAACGTAAGGATGGATACTCGCCGTAAGTCGGTTTGTCCGATGGTAGAAAGGAGATGGCGGAATCAAGTCATGCAATTCCCGCGCACACTCTCCAAAATGCAACATGTTATGTATCTGTAATGTATATGTTAATAATGATTGAGTGAGAGACATCAAGACACTTCACAATTCGCAATTTTAACAAGAAATCATAGGATCAGATTATAACTTGGCCTTAACATAAAACGTAGTCACTTGGCTTGTAGTGACCACCGCCGCTCAACTTGAGTTACTGTCGCTAAGTGCATCCTCTGCACATTCCTTCAGGCTACAACTACCTACAGGGTACCTACATGTATTGCACTTAGGACAACTAAATAGTATCTGCTTCGTAACTACGTTGATATCGGATATGTTAAAGTACTCACCACAAAAATAAAAGGGAGAGTTATTTAAAAAAAATATTTATTTCAGAACCAGCAGACAGATATACAAGAGTCCATATCATGTTAGTAGGTACCAACTTTTAACTGTGTTAGTAAAATTTAAAATAATTATTATTTTGAACATGCATGAGCAACCAGAGCTGTGGACTCGTCGCATTTTGCGTATGGTCACAGTATTATGCTGAGCGTTGGGCCGTTATGCGCGGACGTGGCGCATATTTATCCTATAGAATATTTATAATTTGTATATTATAGTCTTAAGATTGCATCATTTGCCGCAAATAAAATGTGTTTTTCTTTCTTTTTTTTTCCGTTTATTCGATTAATTTGAAGGTTGACTGATAGAGAATGAAATAAGTTTGCTTACCCAGGGTATCTGGTAACTCAATCCTGTATACTGTAGAAACGCATCAGAACCTCTTTAGATGGTTTAAAAAGTAATGGCACATCATACATAATAGAAAAAAAACAACAATTCAAGTTTAAAATATAATTCTCTATTCCATGGAGTTTCTTCCACATTCTTCTCCATAGAGATCTACGCTATGGAATGTGCAATTAGCATCATTTTTTTTAGCAGCAAAAATTCTTCTTCTTGACATTTCAAATGGTTTATTTGAAATAAAATGCTTTGAATCTTTGAAAAGACGGCTGTCAGGCCGAAAGGCGCCAGTGTTTTTTTACAATAAGGTAAAAAAAGAGTACCTAATTTATAGGAATAAAACCTACACTATACGCGAATAAGCCATTTTTATCATCTCCTCTACAAAAATACCTACTAGCCTATACTAGAGTAAACAATAAAATACTAGCTGAAGGACAGATACTATCATTCGGCCATATTATTATATGGCGTGAAATAAAATAAAATTGCAATGTGACCAGCTTCAAATCCAATGCTGTATGTTAGTGCTGCTGCGAGCCGTGGTATCGGGGGAAATTTGAGTGTTGTCACAATTCAATTATTGCACTCGTAAATGTCCTGCGGCATAAAATAACCGGACTCTAGTACGTAGTTTGTGTTGCATTGACAAGGGATTATCTTTACACTTTTCCAGTCATAATATTTGGATTTTGGATAGCATTTTTGACAAAACAAAAATTAAAAGAATTTCAAATGATACATTATTATTCTAGCCGTATCTGTCCCACTGCCGAATAAAACCTTGAGCCAAGTTCTTCTTGACATTCTTCTCCCGCACTGTCTTGAACAACCCTAATTATATATTAGGCTATCACTTTTTTTTTATTCAACCAATCCCAGCAACGAAAGTTCTAGAAATGTTCGAATTTTAGGTTCTAATTATGTTCGAGGACAATACGAGGAATCAGTAGCAGAAAGAACCAGGTCTTTAAACCGTAACCAAACGAAGATATTTACAGAAGTATCGCTATTTAATTATCTTTTTGTCAGGCATTACCTATTTTATTGAAATGGAAATATAATACATAATATTTTGAGGCTTCCATTGATAAAACAGATTGAGTTGGTTATTATTGTTATTTTTTTTTTTCACTTGAACAACTCATTAGAGTTGCCATGAAGCATCGATATATATGTACTACGCACCATGAAAATGATATTTAACAATGGAAAAATTAAAATATCACACATGGAGTATTTTTATATAAGAAAAATAACGCCCGATAAAAAAACAATAGTCACCTACTTAATAGTCTCCAACATCGTTCGGTTACGGTTGGTAGACATAATTCTTTTTGCTATTGATGTCTCTTAAATTGCTTTAAAATATCGCCAAGGTGAAAGGAAAAAAAATATATGCCAGCTATGTAATGCAAAAGTTTCATTCCCCTTTCTTTAAATCATTTGTTATTGCTAATTAAAATTGCAAACAAAATTAAACACACACAGAGAGAGAGAGAGAGAGAGATGATTGAGCACTCAAGACATAAAAAACATCATATCAAACTATCTCCCTACGGTATTGCTCGAAATAGTTACTGCGGCCCTGAAATGCAAAAGGCAACTAAAGAAATACAGGGGGGTTTTAAGTACAGGAAGTATCAGTGTCGCTCCACCCACATTGAGCAACAAACCATCTCCTCCTTTGCTCTTTTCAATTAATTGCACATGACTGTGTAGACCATACCTTTTGACGGTAACTGTACAACTACTAGTCAAGCAAATAAACTCCAAAACACGTATGCTATCCACACACGACGTAATGCACTCGTGTTATTTACGCTTTATGTGTTACCATGCATTAGCTTTTATGAAAATGCATGGTCTTTAAAATCACAGTCCGATATATCCTCTTCAAATCACATTCGAACTGAATGCAGCCTCTTTGCTAAAACAGTTTCAGTTAACCGCATTATATGAGTCGTTAGGATACGTTCGTGGTCTTAAAATTGTGAAAGCTAAGCCATAAAGACTTAAGTTCAAGGCCGGGTTATGCGGTCATACTGTGCTCTGCCAAATTTTCCTTTGAGAAATTCTGGCACTGTGCCAAAAAGGTTCAAGTCCAAATTCAGATATCATTTGCGTTGGTGAGATGTTATTTTCTGCTTTCCGATTATTACTGGCCATTTTGTTATAAAGTTTTTGATTTTCAGGGTCAATATTAAAGAAAACATTATAAGTACCGAGAACTAATAATATCCATTCTAAATTAAACTTATAATAATTTATAGTAACATTTAAAAAATACTTAACCTACTACTATTACAGTAAAACCAAAAAAAAAAAATTGAAACTCGAAACTAATTAAAACTAACCAAAGACAAACTAAAATATGGAAAGAAAGAAAGAAAAAAACGTTTATTCGTACCTCACACATACAGTAAAATTAAAATACAGTAGAATATATTGGAATTAAAATATAGTAGAATTAAGTATAAAAAATAACTGTATGATCTGTGCAAGGCCAAAAAGGCGCCTAACGCGTCTAAAAAAGCGTCGTGTATGGCGTCGTAAAACTCTTCCACATCACTGTCGACTAGCCCAAAAGACTGACGGCTTTGCCACGCTTTATGGCAATGCTTATCCTCTATCCAAGGTAAAAGCTTTTATAAAAAAAACTAATAATAGTATAATATTCCACACCCAAAACACGAAATCTCAGAAACTATAACACCAACAAACTTAAAATTGGGCAAGTAGATTCCTTATAGAGTGTAGACATCCGCCAAGAACGGATTTTCCGAAATTCACCCCTTAAGGGGATAAAACGGGGTCCAAAGTTTGTATGGAGAAACCGACTTTCACGCGGGCGAAGCCGCTGGCAGAACCTAATCTTTTATGAATTCTTTTCATCGTCATTCCTTGTATATACTATTACCAAGGTACCTATAAAGCCTGCAGATTCGCATGTTAGTTTAATTTGACGTCACTACTCGTACTTAATGTTATTAAACTCCATGGAAGTTCAAAATCAAACATCTTTACTCTTTTTATTAGGTGTTCAATAATCAATTAACTTCTCCCATTCTGGGTGGAGCGAAAGGGAGTGTCAGACTTTTACATACCCATAGTATGACTGGCCTGTTGGCCTAGTGGTTAGTGACCCTGACTGCTATGCCGGAGGTCGTGGGTTCGATTCTCAACCAGGACAAATGTTTGTGTGATGAGCACGGTCGTTTGTTCTGTGTCTGACTGTAATTTATCTATAATATATGTAAGTATTTAGAAATATATAAAAATGTTTATCAGTTGTCTAGTACTCATAACACAAGCTCTGCTTAGCTTGGGACTAGACGGCGTTGTGTGATAGTTGTCGAATATTATTATTATATGGGTTATTATATCTGAAGAAGAGAACCTTGGGGACCTGAACCTTTGGAAGGCTTAGGAGGAGTTGAAACCAACTCGCACCAACCTTTGACGCTTTTAATGGAACGTGTGTTTCAAGGCAATTCCTCTCTCCAAAATCATACATCTAGCACACTTTGTATTCATCAAAATACGAATACTTAAATTAAATTACCGCACACACTGAATCCTTACATATGCTAAACGTTCTTAGTTCAGTTTCTTTCACAGTTCACAGCGGCTACTTGCTTGGCTCATAAAACTTCCATAATTACCGTCTAGATTACGACCAATAATAAAATTATAATGGATTAATTAAAATTTGAAACACGTACAACGGGAATGTATCGTCTATTGAAAATGTGGTCTTTTAATGTGTGGCGGAAATTTAAATTTTATTTTATTTATTTTAGCACATTGTTTTTTATATACGTCATATTGACACGACTGATTGGTCTGAATGCTGAAAAATCGAAGACTTCTGTGAAATTACGCTATGTTGCTGTACATTTCGATTTGAAGGGGTCACCTCCGAAAATGACTTACTTAGTATCTCTTCTGCCTATTCTCAGTATGTACGGAGTTAATGCAATTCTTATGGAATATGAAGACATGTTTCCTTATGTGGATAGCATTGCAAACATCAGCTCTGCTAATGCTTATAAAAGGACTGAGGTAAGTTCTGATTATTAAATGGTGATTATAATTAATACAAAATATATATATATCATATCATATCACGGCTCACCAGTACACAGATAAACTCTGAGAGGTTTTCGTTATGTGGCAATATAAATTAAGTACATAAGTAGTTGGTAAATAACAAAGAAAATCATTGTTACTTATCGAGGTTTTTTTTTATTGTCCCGGCAACTGATTCAATTGAAGCGAAGAAAGTTTCCATCAAAAGGTTTAGGTATAAATTTTAGACTATTACAACAAGTAATATACCCCACATATATATATGTCGAACGTGTGCCTTTGTACGTTTGTGTTGCAATGTAGTTTCAATAAATATTTTATTTTTTTCAGCTCCTAATGTTTATAAACAGTGCCAAAAATCTAAACATGGAAATAATACCCCTGATACAAACGTTCGGTCACATGGAGTATGTCTTGAAATTAAAGGAATTCGCTCACCTAAGGGAGCAAAAGAAAAGTCCAAAGGATATATGCCCCAGCAACCCAGAGAGTCAAAAATTAATTAAGACTATGTTGAAACAAGTGAGTGATGTTTTTCTATAATAAAAAGTACAAAAAAGGTCTCATAATTTTTTACTTGCGTGACTAGAGGACCAAATGATTAGTATTGCCATTCAATGTGTCATATTAGCAGGTTTTCGGTGCGGTGTGCCCTGATAATCGCTATGTGGAGGAGTATTAAGTATAATGTGTGTAGGTTGAGGATTTTATATATAGGTACAATATACACATAGTCAATATTGAAGTCATTTATACACACCTATTTTACAATTAGTACAAAAAAAATATTGGGCTCTATCCGTACACGTTACTGATCTATTTTTGTAGTCAAAACTAAAAAAAAAACGAAATCTCATAATTGTCCACGAAAAATTGACATAATTGGTAAATTCATAATAGAATCAATCATTCAATTCATAACAATTGCTACTAGAAAATACTACGCACAGTGATTTTCCATTTATTCATTCATAATCGGCTGTACAATATTTCCATAAATTGAGTGACATTTCGGGATATAAAGAAACCATAAGAACTTCGCTGTTTATGAATATTATTTATTGAGACTTTACTTAAATAATAACAAAACCTTTTCTAATAAGCCCTTTAAGTATTTGTACTAATTAAAAATTGGTGGTGTATATGTATAATTATAAATGTAGCTATTGTATGTGTATCTAGTGTACACATACTAGCTACCGCAACAAACATTGTTCTGCCTCTTCTATATATTCATTATCAAAGACAAAAATGGGGGTTGGGGTAGGAGAGTAAAAAATTACCTATAAACCTATTCACAGACCTTCCAAAAATACACAAAAAAAAAAAAACATAAAAATCGGTCAAGCCGTGTCGGTGAAGTTCGTTAACAATAATATTTTGTTAAGAGCAGTGGTGGCCCGGTGGTAACGCGCGGCTTCGAACCCAACCAGGTGTATTACTTTGTGTAATTTATTTCATTACCACTTCTCTCAAAACGGCGAAGGAAAACATCGTGAGGAAATCGGCATGTCCTAAAACCGAAAATTGGATGATATGTGACATTCACCAACCCACACCGGGCCAGCGTGGTAGATTACGTACGGCTCATTCCCTCTCCTAGAGAGAAGGCCTGAGTCCCAGTATTTGGAACATTAAAAGGCTGATTATGATATTTTGTTAATTCCTAATAAACATATTTACCTTCTTATATCTTGATGACCACACACTTTAAGGCATCGTACTCCTGGACATCTTTGGTTTGATCATGTTTTCTCCCCTCATATATACTTGTATATACCTACCAGTTAAGTATGTGCCGCGACTTTAAAGGAAAACCAACATGGCAATGGGTGGTTTTTTTAGAGTTGCGCCGAATAGTGGATTCACCGAATACCGAATATTTGGTTAAGTTCTTACCGAACCGAATATACTGCCGGATAATTCGGTTTCCCGTTCCATAGTTCCAAGTTTATACACGATAGATTTCCAAAACGCCGCACGCGAACGGGTTGAATCGATTGCCGGGTCATCATCGGTTTCGACTGTGCAACAAACATTGTAGGATTAATTTCTTACAAATTGGAATATTAAAACCCGAGAGCAAAACAAGTTCATGGAACCATCGCTGAAATGATTGTCATCAATAATCAACCTATTTCAATTTTGGAAGATGAGGGATGTAACAGGTTGTTCCATGTCTTAAAGCCAAAAAATTAAACCGAATATATTCGGTATTTCAACCACTATATGAATATGAATACCTCAAAATTCTGCTGAATACACCGAATACCGAATACAATATTTGACGCATCCCTAGTAGTTTTGCATCCATAGAAAAATGCTCTCCTTTGCAGTACCTTATTAGGTTTCTAAAGTGTCGTCTTAATACTGCATGCTGCAGATTTGTACCGAGATTCACTGAAAGCGAGGTCAACTTAACTGGTCCCGTTACTACTGATGTGCAGGCCTGCCCTCCCGGAGTCTGTGTTTCCTGATAGCTACAACTTAGAGGTCTTTTAGTCAAAAGTGAATAGGTTACTTCTAGGCAAACATGCTCCATCCTCGGCCACATCACCGCTTACCATAGCTGTGAAAATAATAATAATATTCCACAACTATCACACAACGTCGTCTAGTTCCAATCTAAGCAGAGCTTTAGTTGTTATGAGTACTGGGCAACCTATAAACATACTTATAGATTTCTTAATACATGCATATTATAGATAAGTTACACCCAGACACAGAACAAATGGTCGTGCTCATCACAGAAACATTTGCCCTGGGTGGGAATCGAACACATGACTTCCGGCATAGCAGTCAGGGCTACTAACCACTAGACCAACAGGACAGTCAAATAGAGAGAGTGATCTAACTGATGAGAGATAGTGGTCAAACGAGAGCTTGTCAATAATAATTAAAAAAAAAACTATTTCGACTTCATTTCAGGTTATTGATCTGCATGCCATCATCTATCCACTGCAACACATACATGTTGGTTGCGACGAAGTCAGAAATTTAAACGTGTGTCCAAAATGTAAAAAAAGAAAATTAAAATCGACGTAAGTAACTGCTTCATTGTTGACCTTTTATTTCTAAGCTTTAATTATTCAATTACGCTAACGAACATCAAAACTAATAAATATTAATAACTTAATAGGAATATATACAAACTAAAAATAATAATATTTACAAACGGGTAGAAAAAGAAATTATTGGGCATCAAAAAATTCATCCACATCGATATCAATGGGAAAAGTGCCCAGAACGCTGGCAGCATTGCCACGTAGGATAGCAATGCTGATTCGTTGTCCGAAGAAAAGCCCGGCCCTCTGGTCACGCGAAGAGTCGACCAGTTGTTTGCTGATATCACGAACAACTCGATGAGCGCTCGGACCCCATGGCCCTTTTTTTTTTTTTTCGGTGGGAAAATCATCTTATGACATCCCCCGCTCTTGGGCGGGGCGGGAGATAGTGTCAGACTTTTACTGACTAAAAACCCACTCCTGTTCCTTCGTTGCCTTTCGTACCAGGGCCGAGTCTTCCTTTCAGAATCAGACCCTTGGCCCCAGTAGGCTTCGACCCTGCTGGGCCCCTACAGTTGCTGACATCTCCTTGAGGCGCGCGTGGAACAGCACGCGCCGTTGACGACTTGGGCTTGGTCCGGACGGTTACCGAACGGTCGGACGGCAAGCCACCCATTGCTCGCCGTCCGCAAGCCCGCGCCTACGGTGGCCGGAAATCGGGATCGGAATCCCGGCGGCGGTTGGGGCGTGAGGACCGCTGCCTCACGCGATCGGCCGCCTCCTTTGCAAGCATTACTGCTTCGCAGAAGGAGGCGACCGCCTGCCACTCCTCCTCGCCTCGGACCATGGCCTGTACCAAGGCCCGGCGCGAGAGATCGCCGCCGCCAATTACCCCCACGAGGACACGGCGTTGCTCTGCCCAAGCGGGGCACACCTCCACCGTATGCTCCACCGTGTCCTCCGGGCGGTCCACACAGTGGCGACACCCGGGCGTCGCTTCCGCACGAATCCGGTGCAGGAACTTCCCGAACTTACCGTGTCCGGTGAGGACCTGCGTCATGCGGAAGGTAATGACGCCGTGTTGCCTTTCCAGCCACTCCTCAAAGAAGGGACTTACCGCCATAATTACGGCGTGCCCAACCCCATGGCCCTAGTGTTTCAACCCCAAATTGCTCAAACATATTACTTCCGATGAGGTATGTTTACGCCGTTTGAGGTTTTCTGCACTTGCAGCAGCCGCCCCAGCACACCCTGCCGTACTCAGAAGATGGGATGGCGCAAGGGTGTCGACACATGTTGCATCCCACACCAAAGGCCTACCTAACTTCCAGGGCATTATAGTCATCTCGTCTGGCCTCTTTCATCGTCAATTTCTAAGCTAACTAGCATTTACACCCACGTAAAAGTAGAATAAGAGATCTGATTAAAAAGTATTACATTGTATGTTTTTATTGGTACAAACTAGTGCTTGACTGCGATTCCACTTGATGGTAAGTAGTAATGCAATCGTTGATGGTGAGGTGCACTAATTTATTGAGAGCCTATTCACTCTAGCCTTGTAGACGCCTAAATTATAATCGGACGGGAAGACTGCAGCACGGAAGTTGTTCCAGTCCCTCGATGTACGCGGTATAAACGACGAGGCGAAACGCATGGTCCGGCCCGTAGAGGTTTTAACAACGTAAGGGATACTCGCAATTCGTCGGTTTGTCCGATGGTAGAACTCAGATGGTGGAATCAAGTCACGTCTCCAGAACATGTTCTATTCCAGACTAACCGTGTACTAAATGTCATTCAAATCGTTTTAGCCGTTAGAACGTGATAAACCCACACACACCTAATACAAATTTTTGCCTTTTTACTCGTTTTGTCAAACTTTGAAAAAACTTTAGCCTGAATACCTGTTAACCTGACAGACATTGCAGTTGGTTTTAACATATTCTTAACTCCAAATACTCAATTCCGCACAGCATAAGCATATTGATCAATATTCCCACTACTGGTATAATGGTCTCTTCTCTGTGGGAAGAAATAGGCCACAAACCATCAGGTGGGGCCAGTACAGGTTAATCAAGATGCCATGTTGTAATCACAGCCATTTAAAGAGGAGAAGACCTGGTGACCTCATATTCAGGCCAAAAGCCTAGCTTAGGCACGAGTTTCCCCCAATACGAATTCCCGTTATTGTAATTGTCTTAGTTTTTGTAATTGCTTTGATATTGTGGCGAGAAAATATATAACTTATTTTTAATTTTCTAACTTATACACTGTGTCTTTATCTCTCATCCAACTCTCCTGTCGCAGGTCTGCTGAAAGAAATTTCATTTGAAATAAGCAGTATCTTTGTGTTCTTCTATCTGCTTTTGTTCTTTTAATTTTAAAGTGTTTGTGTGTACATAAATAAATAAATAAATAATAAAAAAACATTGCTGGGGCCGACATGTCTTCGATATTTAAGGTCTATATTCATAGATATACATACCAATTTCCTCACAATTATTTTTTTCGGCGTTTGGAGAGTGGTTCGAGTAAGATTTGAGTTTACAGACGTCAATACTGGTTTTGAGTTACAAATTTATCTTTATCAAATCTACAATGTGCGATAAAAGCTTGATATGGAAAAAGATTTTTATTGTTTTATTTTCTGATTTCAGTGACTTATTCGTCGACCACGTGAAAGAAGTATCTTCTATTGTAAAAGAACTAAATCCATCCATAAAAGTTCTTATATGGGCCGATATGATGTTGCAGCCAAGGAAACCAGAAACGTATATTTTAAACAACGTTGAAGCAGTTTCGTGGTATTACAGAGCTCAACCAAAATTTTCTCACACATATTTCTACAGTCTACACAAAAACTTCAATAACATCTGGATAGCTACCGCATTTAAAGGGGCTGATGGAAACAATGCAACAATCCCTGATATCAGAAGACGATTTCAGAACCATTTAAGCTGGATGAAGTTTATACTAGGTTACAAGTTTGGTGGAGAAAAGAAAGTTTACAACTTCGAAGGCATCATTCTAACGGGCTGGTCAAGATACACTCACATGGCTCCTCAGTGTGAACTTCTGCCAGTGTCTATGCCAAGTTTAGTCTTGAATCTCTTGTTGATAAAAACCGTACAGAATGGAATTGATCAAGGTGATTTAAATCTGCATTATTGTGATTTTTTCAAAAAATATTTATATAAAGAATTTAGTGAAATTTTCCAAAACAATGGTTATACTGATGAAAAGTGCGCTTTCGAAAATACGTTCCTCTACGTCGAACATGAAAAACTTTTTAATAGTGGATTGCAAGTTGACTGTCTTCGTAATCTCCGTGAACTTAAATCACAATGTAATAGTGTCAAAACATATATGAATTTGGAAAGCACTTTTGCACAGTGTGAAAAAGCGCTCGAAAACTTATTAAAACTGAAAAATAACTTGGAAAAATTTATGGCCAAATATTACAAAAACGCTATAATCAAAAGTTACATCTATGACACCGTACAAGTCCCTGCAAAAAAAATTTCGGAAACAATGAAGTATTTACGGAATTGCACTAGTAAATCTTTTAAGAAAAGGGGGCACTAAGAATTTCTGCTAAGCACAATTATACATAGTCATGGTAGGTATCTGAATCGTGAAACGCGTATCATAGAGGACCAACATCATTTCAGCTGAAAGACGTCCAATGTTAGACATAGATATCTCCCAAGTGTAGCCATAACAACCGGTCCTGTGCGTCTCGTGTCCATCGGATTTCTGCGTCCCTCACCAGGTGATCGGTCCACCTTTTGGGAAGCCTTCCAACGCTGTGTCTCCCGGTCCATCCGGACCATCTGTTCTGCGAGTAATGTGCCTGCCCACTGCCACTTATTTTGGCGTTCTCCTGTGGATATCTTCATTTCTGGTGTGATCACGCAAGGAAACTCCGAGCATTGCCAAAAGGGCAATGGAAAGCCTTTGCCCTTTGGGTGACTCTTTTGTATACTTACTTATAAATAATTGAAGGTTAATAGTGTAGTACGTTCCAATTGCTAAGACAACTTTTGGCTAACAATATTTGTTAGTAGCACTGTTATGTTAGTTTAAAAGAATAAAAATAATTGTTATAATAAAATCGGCAAACAGGGCCTCAAGTCTGCTATTACAATACTGTCAGAATGGTCTATATTGATTTCATAATTTGTTGATTTTGACAAGTTTGGTAATCTACTAATATAATGGCGTCATTATGACTTTCTAATGATCAACCACTGTCCTTTGTCATTTCTCCTGTGTCGTTTCTTCCAAAGGAGTGTCCTTTGAAAGAAATGACACAGAATGGTGATCTCGTACATAATGACAAATTAATGTCTGACGTATGCAGTAATCTGCTAAAATTTTGACAGTTCCTTTGATCAGTGACCTACCATTAGAACGTCACTGTGCAGTCATTACTTTCAATTCGTTACAAGATAGCTCGTACCACAATTCTATTACGAGACCATTGACCGATCAATGATCGATCATTATGAATTAGCAGATTACGATTTTTTAGCAAAATGACAATGGAATCGTGTTGGAATGACGAATTGTTAAAAAAATATCAGACTAGGGCCCCACCAGTTCCTTAAAAATAATTAAGTATTAATAGATTGTGCGGTACATATAATTTGGAATTCTATATTTTTCCATTATAACTAGGAGTACATAATATTATTATTACGTCAACTGTTTTCAAATCTTTTATATAAAAAATCTAAAATAAATTTTTGTTTTTTTTTCGATTTCATTATCAGTAATTCTCAAAATATCAGATTGCCTTGAAAAACAGTCACCTGATTTATGTAATACTAGTTGATGGCCGCGACATCACTCGCGTGGAGTTCATGAATATTAGCTACCTAGCTCTTTACTTGGTCCATATAACATAATACATCTAAGCTATCTGTTAGTAAAAGTCCCGTCAAAATCTGTTTATCCATTCCGGAGATGTCCTCCTCATGCATTAAGTCTCGTTCAGGCGAGAAAATAAAAAGACGCTAGTATTACTCATTACAAGATATTTATTACAGTATATTCCAGTGAAATTCCCATCTAATTTTGTTCAACCGTTTTGAGGACGTATTTCGAAGTTTGAAATCCCGTTCTCGCAGAAAAATGAAAAGTAACCTTAGTAACATTAGTTATCGGTCAGTGAAATTCCCATCAAAATCGGTCTAACAGATTCGGAGAATAGTCGGAATAGGCAGACAGACAAAAATTTAATCATTGTAATTTTGTTATAATATAGGTATCGTATCGAATATACTTTCAAATGCATTTGGTAAAAACATGTTATTTTTATATTTAATTTATAAATATATAGATATAGTTTTACCAAGTTAAGTACTTTAATATAAATGTTAAGAGTAATGCAGCAATTGTTAAATAAATATATCATTAAAATAGTAAAACAGATAACCACTATAAATTCACCTCACTTCGCCACTAAAATTCTTAAGTGTCAAACCGTGTTATTCATCGGCTGAGGACCATTCTATAGAAAGCTTTCAATATTCAATACTAAAGCGTAATCAATCAAAGTATAATGCCCCTCGTCGAAAAGCCGGCACGCTTCGAAAAACAAAAGACAAAATTATCAATAATACAGCTACTGACTAAACGTAAATATTTAAGATTATGAACGAATAGCTTCTGCCAGTGGCTTTGCATGTGTGAATGTAGAAAGCATGAAGCCTATGTGACTCAGTGATACAGTACCGTTCTACTGCTGAAAGAATTTAAAACATCGGTTAGATAAGATTAAGTTGCCATACCGTAATGGGGTGAATAGAAACGCAGGGTGAATACAAACAAAATTTTTGTTTGGTTTTTCACTTTGATACCGTATTATTGGCTTCTATCAAAAGCATCTACTTTTTAGAATAACAATTCTTTAATTCGGTATAAACCAGTGCTTGACTGCGATCCTACCTGATGGTAAGCAGTGATGCAATCGTTGATTGTGAGGCGCACTAGTTTATTAAGAGCCTATTCACTCTAGCCTTGAAGGCACCTAAATTATAGTTGGACGGGAAGACCGCAATAGGCAAATTGTTCCAGTCCCTCGATGTACGCGGTATAAACGACGAAGCAAATCGCTTAGTTCGGACCGTTGGTGTTTCAACAACGTGATGGTGGATACTCGCCGTACATAATAAATTGATATACTTAAATGCTGCAAAAATATTCAAATATCGTGAAAATACCCTTTGAAGTTTTGTTTCTATTCACCCCTGAGCCAAAGACAAAGTCAAAAAGTTTTAATTTCACATAAGCCTACATGGGCACTTATAAAACGTCAGAAGCTAGTGCACGGTTCCAAATTGGTCGTTTCCTATGGAAAAGAACCGGCAAGAAACTTCATGCAGTAAGCATGCTTTTAAAAAAGTGGTTGTTTACAATATTTTCATATTACAGTATTAATAGACATTTTGTAAGAACAGTGTAGACCAGTTGATATTATACCCAGAAGCACAATAAAAATAATCATAATAATAACGAACAACTACCGGAGACATATTATGAAGGACGTGTGTCGGGCATGCCATCGTCCGGGTGAGTCCATCAGACATATTATCTCTGGTTGTTCTCGTCTGGCTAACGGCGAGTACTTGCACAGGCATAATCAAGTAGCCAAGATTATTCACCAGCAACTTGCTTTGAAATATAACCTAGTGGATTCGGAGGTACCATACTACAGGTATGTGCCCGACCCAGTTCTCGAAAATGACCATGTCACATTGTACTGGGATCGGTCTATCATTACTGACCGGACTATTGTAGCCAATAAGCCGGATATAGTGGTGATAGACCGATTAGCGCGCCGCGCAATGATAGTCGACGTCACCATTCCACATGAGGAGAATCTCGTGAAAGCTGAGAAAGAGAAACAAATCAAATATCTCGACTTGGCACACGAGGTTGTCGATATATGGAATGTGGACTCGGCTATCATTGTGCCGATTGTTGTGACCGCCAATGGCCTTATAGCCAAAAGCTTCGACGACCATCTGTCGAAGCTGTCGTTGCGCGGTTGGATCAAGGGCCTGATACAAAAGGCAGTACTCCTCGATACGGCTCGCATTGTGAGGAGGTTCCTGTCTCTGGAGCCCTAACCACCGGTAGCTTGGACCCTGTTCCCGACAGCGGCGGACAACTATTTTTTATATTTTTAAATGTTTTTTTTTTTATATGTTTTTTAAAGAAATATTTAAAATTGTAAATGATATGTATAAAAAATAAATAAATGAAATAATAATAAAAATAAAAGTGAGTCGTAATAGGAAGTAACCTAAGAATTCGCGGAGTCTACAGTGTTCTCACATTCACATTATAAAAAAGAGGCTATATAAAATAAGCAATATAAATAATTACAATTATCAATAAATGACATGTCATCAAAATAAATGACTAACCTAAGTTTCTGTTCACCCCATTTGACTGTATTGAAAACACAGACAGGAGACGCTCTGGGCGTTGGAAATCGCAGAGCAATCTCCGCAGCCACCGTAGGTTAGGGCTAGCGGATGACGAGCAAAGCGTAGCTCGCCGTCAGCTCATCCTATAAGGACCGAGCCTAAGTCATCGACGGCGCTTAGTGTTCCACGCGCACCTCTCAGAGATATCAGCAAACCGTAAGAGCCCAGCAGGGCCGATGCCTGCTTAGGCCATGGAATTGGTACTGAAAAGGATATACTCATGGTCCTGGCAACTGCAGGAGAATAGGTATGGTTGTAGATAGTTAAAGTCTGACACGCCCTCGCGCCCCACCCTAGAGCGGTAGAAGTCATAAGATGATCTCCCACTCCCAAAATACAAGCAGACTAAATATCAAATCTACCAAACTACTTTCACGGAAAACGTTGATTCTTCCGAAAAAGGTGTTCTGTTTGCACGAAGGTGTTAAATTTAATATTACAGTCAGTTTTGAATAATTTAAAAAACCAATTAAGTGAATGTAAAAGTTGTTACTATAAACTAATTTTATACATATTTAGTCCTTCAGTCGGGTTGTGTGGTCGAACTGTAGCTACTACAGTAGCACAACTATAAGTATAATTGTGTGACTCTGTGGTGATACAAAAAACCTGCTTGAAAAAATTCTTACTCAATCCTTTTATTATCAAAGCCCTAAACCTAATATTACCACGTGTGTTTTCCCCGAAGAATTAAACAGAGAATATACAGAACCGACCCGATAATAAACAAACACGGCATCCCTCGCTACAACGATGCAACCACCGAACCGACTCGATTACAAGCGGCCATAATTAAATTCCTCAAATCTTTTGAACGAACGAACGACGCCTCCATTTCTGATTACAATGACTTGCAAAAAAAAATATAGGTATATTGAGCTTTCATTCGACTTGCTCCATGGGGTCGAGGTACATTGTTGCTTATTACTTATACGTTTCTCTTTTGTAAAATAAAACCAGCACTTTTGCTTAACGAGACCTTTCTTTTTTTTCTTTTTCATTACCGTCGGTATTACTTCTTCAGTCCAGTACTTTGTGTATTTTCGTTGTTAAGTTATAGAATACGTAACAAAAATAATGCACACCCTTATATATATCACGATTCAAGCACAAAATTTTTATTTAAATGCAATTAGGAAAGGTTTTTTTTTTAGAAATTGGTTATCCGAATAGTAGCTTTATGATGGTAGCGTAGCATAATCAGCCTTTCAATGTTCCCACTGCTGGGACTCTGGCCTCCTCTCTAGGACGGGAATAGGCCGTAATCCACCACGCGGGCCCAGTGCGGGTTGTTGAATGTCACATGTCTTCGACTTTTTGATTCTAGAACATGCCGGTTTCCTCACGATATAAATTACACAAAGTAATGCGCCTGGCTGAGTTTAAACCCGCGATCTACAACTCGTAAGTCGGAGTCGTTACTACTCGGCCACCACTGCTCAGAATTAGTAGCGTAGTAATACAAATTTGTATTGGTTTCTACCCATGCAAATATTTATACCCTTGTGACGCAATCAAGATTTTTCAAGAATTTATCAAAATAGGCAATTTTTAACCTAAAATAATTCTTGATTGTTTTAGGATACAAAACTACCTATTTTTTTCCTAACTGTTAATTGTACAACAAATATTAATGGAATTTTTTAAATTAAAAATTGCTGAAATCGATTAAGTAGTCAATTCTTTGACTACTTTCAGCATGTGCATTCACTATATTACATGTTCTATATAGTACCTATATCCTATAGCTGCGTTTTGCTAGTCTTAAATTGAAGAGTAAATAATAAAGCAAGAACAACATGTAAAAAATCTTTATTTACACACACAGCAACAAACACATTAAGATTTTAATTAAATTTGAATAATTAGTAACTATTTATCACCTTTTACATGCTTACAGCAACGATATTACTTAATACCATGGTTACTACGTTATGTTACCAGCACTGCGTTATCACGAATTATTCCATTTCTGTAATGGAAAATAATAATAAGAGTCTATAAAATATATTGATCGACTCTGATAGATCCCAGAGCTCTTTTCAAAATCGTTATACGGCGCTTAAATAAAACATTATTAATTTGAGAATTCTTTTGTGAGTTGCAAAACTATATTTATCTATTTTTAGTATCATTATCGTCAAGCTCTTTACTTTTGCTCTCATCTGTTTCACTTTTTGTTGGTTTATGGACCGGGACGATTTCTGTAGCAGGTGGTGTTATAGGAACAAGACTTCCATCTTCTTCAGCAACCTTCAAACCTATAGTGGCACCAAGCTTAGCACTAGCCTGTTTGAATGTATTAGATAACTTTACTTGGACGACGTTGATGAACATAGATGTAAGAGCAAATCCGAACACTAAGTATAATATAGAAGCCATCATGAACATAGGATGGTCGGGCACCAGATCACCAAGTCCAATTGTAGATATAGATATGAAAATGAAATAGAAGGATTCAAAGAAGTTCCATTTCTCCCATAAACTGTAGACGACTGCACCTATGTTAATATATGTAAGAAGTATGAAGACGGCTACGGAGATAGGCAGGTTGAACTCATCATCAATTTCGAAGACTGATGGAGCTGGGGTTTCCATGTCTGTCTCAAGGTCGACTTCTCTTGGTAGAGTACCAGGTTTTGGTGGCAATGGTGGAGGTACGTCACTTAGCTTCCTCTCAACTGGTGGAGGCTGCACACCATCAGGACTTACTTCAATATCTTCTTCGGAGAATATTTGTGACGGACGACGAACGACATCATAGACGATGTTTAGTCCCTTCATCATTTCCTGAAATTGAATAAATTTTATGTTATTTTCTTGACTTTGAACATGAATTTGGCGAACGTAAAATAAAGGTTTATAAGAATGTAAGACAACGTCTAGCCCGGAGCGTAATCATTATTGTGTAAAATGAGAACATTCGCTTTGTTTTCTGTTAGTAACAACAGAGACTGTCCTGTTATTATAAAAAATATTTTACTCTTAGATTAAATATATTATAATTTTCATGTGCATATTTTCAGTAAATTTATTTTTCAATACGCTTACTCGAAAACCCGCTTTTATCCTTATTGTTTTTAAGCACGTAATTTTCTGTTTTTCGCATTAGTGTGGAAAAATGCACGAGCTCACCTCCGCCTCAGTTTATTGTATTTATCGTATCAAGCTGGGTGCTAAGTAATCCCCACGAGTTACGCATCAACCCCCGTTTATTTATTTCTTTGTAAGCGTTTACAAAAACGTCGTTTGATACACGTGGAAATTGTCATTGCAGCCCTCGGCTCTATAACACCCTTGCCTACGGCTTGAGCGAATTCTGCCTCGGTCGCAATGACAAACCGTCTCCACTTGTATCGAAATGTACTATTGGTTTGAATTATTTTTTTATGTAGAGGTATCTAGCAAATCAGAACCGGAAAAGAACAGCAATTAATAATTGAGCAGTAATTGAGGTAATTGACATGCGATTAGGGAAACCTTTCTCCAGCAATGGGCTACAATAAAATGATAAATGCATACCTAATAAATAACAAACCAACAGTCTTTTCAATATATATTAACCTTTAGTCAATATATTTTGTCTTAGTATGTAAATAATTGAGTTATTTAATTTTAAATGTAATCTAATTTTATTATTATTTGTATACTCTCGAATAAAATGTAGCGTACTGACCATCTTATTATAAAATTCCATTGTATTGAAACCTACATTTAGGAATAGATTTGATACACTACCAAATTCTCGTGTACCCTGGTATAGTAACAGGATTTATTAGACATAATACGGCTAAAACGCTGTAATGCATAGTACACGGTGGCGAGGCGTGCGGTGAACCACGTCATTACGGCCGAAACCAAGTATTGGAACAGCAAGTATGAGGGAATTGAATTTCCGTTGTTTGTTGTAATTTTACTTTAAAACCGATTAATAAAGAGATTTTTTTTCAAGGACTACGTTTAATCTATATATATAAAAGAAAGTCGTGTTAGTTACACCACTTATAACTCAAGAACGGCTGAACCGATTTGGCTGAAAATTGGTGGGGAGGTAGCTTAGAACCAGGAGACGGACATAGGGTACTCTTTTTTTTTAGGGTAGAGGAGGGTAGATTAGGGTAGAGTAGGGTAGAGTAGGGTAGAGTAGGGTAGAGTAGGGTAGAGTAGGGTAGAGTAGGGTAGAGTAGGGTAGAGTAGGGTAGAGTAGGGTAGAGTAGGGTAGAGTAGGGTAGAGTAGGGTAATTTTTTTTTTTTACTAAATCCCGCTTTTGGGCAGAACGACGTCTGCCGGGACCGCTAGTCTCTATATAAAAAAGGATACACTGACCGACTGACTGACTGACATATCAACGCACAGCCGAAACTACTGGGACTAGATGCGTAAAATTTTGCACAAGGTTTTCTTTTATGACGTAGGTGAGCACTAAGAAAGGATTTTCCAAAATTCACCCCCTATGAGGATGAAATGGGGGTCCAAAGTTTGTATACAGAAACCAACATTAGCACGGGCGAAGCCGCTGGCAGGAGCTAGTAAATAATAATCTGTTACTTCTCTCGGTTTTGCTTTAATAAAACCAAAAGTGTGAATTCTCAAATAATGCGCGATTTTTCTTTCTCGTACAACAAAGTGTATACAAATAATTTAAATCAACTATTATATTTTTTCTCCGCTCCATTGTGGGCAGCATTTGTGTTCGAACACAGACAGTTGATCTTTTTTATAACAATGTTAATTAACACAAAATGTGTTCTTGACATTTTAACGATATGTAGGTAATTGAATAAAAAAAACAACGGCAAACGTAATATAAATTAAAGGCAACTAAGTATAATTCTCAACATATTGTATTGTTTCTAATACATACAAAGGTTATTAAAATGTGAATAAGATAGTATCATACAATTTTTTTGTATCTAAGTATGTTTAATAAAATATAGTAAACACGGTGCCAAAATCTAAAATTCCGCGATGTGCCGAAAATTTACATCTGGGTAGTCGCTGCCATAGATAATGTAGAAATGGAGCCAGCTTGAAACCGTGGTACCAATTATTTATAAATTTCCAAGTTAAAAAAAAATTATATGTTAACTATTTATTTATAGGTATCTATAAAAAAAAGAAAAACAATACAATTTTTTTAATTTAAACAGTTATATTATAATTTTATTAATTTAAATATTTTTATTCTTGCCTAATTTAATTTTTAGTTGTTATGTTATGTTATGTTTTTGAAAACTGTGTACTCGAGCTGTATTAATATTTTATTTTTATTTTTTACAATAATATATGGTTAGAAATGCGTTAAAAAAAATTAAATTAAAATTTTTAAGATTTGTCTGAGGACAAAGTCTGTCAATAAGGTATTAAACTTATGTTTTCTTAATTGGACTTCACAACAATTATGAGATTAGATAAACAATTCAAAACTTAAAACTTCTATTTAATATTGTGCCCAGAATTTTCTATGGCAAGTCAAGCTGGCATGCCATTGATGCGTCATTCCTGACTTAGTACTAGATAATAGTATCAGCAAGGCTATTGTACAAAGACAAGCCGTGAAAATGTAGATGAAATAAATTTAAAGTGAGCTATCGTTCCACCTGATCCAAGAGGTTGACATGTCACTGTTCCAAAGATTTTACGGTGACATATTTATCGAATGGCTAATTAGGATCTAAAAGGTAAAATGCTTTTTCTCTCTAACAAATTAAACAAAATATATAATATACCTGCATCGGTACGGTTCTTCTAACTTTCCGGCAACTTCTGGTGTAGTAGAACCTTCTTATATACGCCCAGAAGAATTTGATAATTCTGGTGAAGAGTTTACCGAAGTCTGCCAGGAGAATCAAGAAGAGTGGTATACCGATGGTTGCATACACTATGGTTGCTACTCGGCCAGAAGTCGTCTTTGGAGCAATGTGACCATAACCTGTAATACATCAATTTGCTAGTCTTAAAACATGTATAGCAACCGGTAGATACAAAAAAAAAAACAAAAAGAAATAAACACGAATAAAACAATAATCATAATAAAAATTGCATAAAAATTATGAAATAAAAAAATGTGCGAGTTCATTATTTTTATTAATATAAAAAAAACTATAAAAATAATACTATCAAATGAAGTGGAAAAAAACAAAAACAATAATAAGACTAAAAAATACCTAACAGAATTCGTGTCAGTTATTTTTCGTGTAAGGATAAGTGTATATTATATTAATCTTACCGACAGTTGTGACTAACGTCAAGCAGTAGACGAATGAGTTCATAAAGTTCCAAGATCTCTGGCCGCTGTACGAAGTAACTCCAGCCTCGTGTGCCGTATGCAGCTGGTTCTCAAATTCAAACAACTTCTTCCTTGCCATCGACTTCCAATCTTCCTCCCTCAGATTATGACTTCCTCGCCAAAGATTTTCGATAAAGTCCCTTTTGACATTTCTTGTACTACACTTATACGCGTTTTCGAATGATCCTTCTAATGTCTTAAACATCATCCCACCAAGACCGCAGATTATGATCAATATGAGCAGGTCAATAACACATCTGTTTCTTAAATTCCTGATTTGAGTGCAATGAATCCTCTGTTCTTGTTTAAAGTCTTGCCAATTCGCTATGAATTTCCATCTTGATCTAACAACTTTTTTGTTTTTGTCTTCTAAAGATTTTTTTCTTGCTTTTTTCTCCATAGCAAGCTCCTTGTTTTCTTTCCGTGTTGCATTTTTAGATTCGGCTAGAGATCGCTTCCTTAATCCTGATTTTTGTTCAGTTTTTTCAACTCTAGGGGCCGTATTCTCATCTGCTCCTAATATGATACCAGTCATCATCTCACGTCTATCAACTTCTCGACTCAAAACATCAAGTTTGCGCGTCAACTCCGCTGTTCGCTCTTTTAAATCAAAGTCAAACTCATTTTCACTTGGGGATGAAGAATAACAACTGGACGTGTACTCAGACTGGCTAGCGTCAATATACCCGGAACTTTGCCTACTACGTTGATCCAGTTCTGTTTTTTGAGTCTTCATTAAACCAGCTAGAATTTCTTTTTCACTTATAATCTGAATAGTTTTAGGACAGGACACGCCTCGTGATCTAGACTGCCTCAGATTGACCGGTGTTTTATTGGGAGTCTTCAAAGTTTTGTGGTTAGACTTATATTCAGTTGGAAGTCGAGGATCATCTTTGGGCATAGATAAGCTTCGCGCTCGAGCTTTTTCCATCAACTCAATGATCTCTCGACTAGTCTGACTCATACCTGTTCCAGTTTTATCTACCACTTTAACGACTTCAGCGCGATTGACAGACTGCGATCGATCTACTTTTGGTGACATTTTATTCTTCGTGTATCGTCGTGGCACAGGCATTGCTCTACGTTTTGGTGCTTCTACTTTGGCATTGTGTTGATCCTCACTCATCTCACTTTCACTAGTTTTATTCTGTAAATGTTATTATGGATAAATTATAATTAGTTGCTTCTCTCAATCTACAAAATTATGGCAAACTATTTACATAGTGATCACTGTATTGCAGGACTTGGGATTATGTCAATTGGAAATAGAGTGCTATTAACAAAGCGACAAACAGTACAAAAAATAGTTTTATGAAAAAACTGACCCCAAATCTTGAAGCAGATTTGCTGCGGGCCGGTTTGATGGGTGGCGAACGTTTTTCTTCATCTTTTACTTGTTTAGGGGGTTGCTGTTTCATAACAATCGGCTTAATATCTGTACTCAATCTCTTGCTGGGAGTTCTAACTATCCTTTCTCTCACTTCTACATTAGGTTTATTCTCTGGTATGAGTTTCCTGCTAGGTGTTCTTTCTAATTGGATCACTTTTGTTACAAGTTCACCCGGTGTTTCTGGTTTAGCTGTAATCGTTTTAACAGGTTTCTTAATATCTTTATCTTCAAACGTAAATACCTCTTCATTTTTTACTGGTGTTTTCAGAGTCTTAACCTCTTCTGGTTTTTTTTCATCAGGATAAACAACTTCTTCTAGTTTTTTAGGAGTTGTGGGTAAAACAAAAGGGAATGCCTCTTTTGGAGAGCTGCTGACAGGAGAAGGAGTAGAGAGAACATGTTTTAATTCTTTCGGAGGTTCAATTGTTAGTGAACTACGTCTAGATCTATCTTCGTCTTTAGGAGTCAGGGCATAGTTAGTCGACAAGAGTTTATTAGTAGGATCTATAAAGCTTCCTTTGCGTTCTAAAAGATTTATAATTTCTTCTTTTTCTGGTATAGCGAATGGTGAAATACTTCTGCGTCTACGCTCTTGAGCAGCCATTGCTCTTTGCTCGAGAAGTTCATCTGTATCTAAGTCATAAACAGGATCTTTATCATTTGCTTTTTCCTGAACTAAACGTCTCATCTCTTCGTAAGTACTATCAGCTTCAATTTCCCTAGAGTTTGGACGTGGTAACTGTGGTTTTGTTTCTTCATCGTCAGATGTGGGGGTATCCTCATGAGGTTTTAAAGTTCTACTAGGCTCTGGTGTCTTTTCTCTTTGTCTTGCAGCAGTACCCCTGTTTTTAGACAGGTTTCGTCTTTTCCTTATGGACATATTCTGCCTGTCTTCTTCCATGATCTCCTCTTCGTTTAGTCTTATTTCAGGTGATTTAATCACTGGTTGACTCGCTGTTTGAGTTACAAAATCAGCTCGTGTTGTTGGAATTGATAATTTCAATGTTACTTCGTCTTTTTCTTGGGATCCGCTATCACTCATCACCACCAACTTTCACTCACACCGTAACTGAAAAAATAAAGTTGTGATATCACAACCGCTCACAATAGACTAAGGGAATTGAACTCGATCAAAAGAGTCAGAACGATATCAAGCTTGGCAGTGAATAATATGTCTCCTGCCAATAATTATGACACAAATAAGATCACGCAAGCCAACAACGATAAGAATTCAATAAGTGTAAACTTACCTCTCGTTCGCGATCCCAACAACAAACTTCTTTACTATCGGGGTCGAGGCAAATTTCTAATAAAAGAATCTATTTTGGCCACTCCAGAGTTTTGGACGTAAACAAACGTCCATTGATAAGAGAATGCAGTTCATTGTACGTTAAGGAATAATCACAGTTTGGGCTGAGAAGATACACCGACAATTTTTACGATTTTCACAGACTTTTGTGTGGAACTTTGAAAGGTAAATGTTGTCACAGTTTTCGTGATACACGCCGCGAGTTTGTGACGCGGCTACTGAGCGGAAGAGCGCCAAGCCAGCCGGGCAGCGTTCCAAAATTAAAACAACTACACCTAAATTCAGTCCAGTTCGCATTTGCAGTCGTACTCTAGAAAATGTTCTCGACACGAGTGACCATCGTTATTTGACACGTTCTGCTGAAACTTTAGTAGCTACTTGTGGGTTGGTAAAGGTCAATTTAAAGTGGAATTACGATGTATTGCTTATAATATATCAGATATAAATAGGCAGAGGTGCTGTTGACGTAAGTTTTTATTAGGAGTACGTAATGTTTCACATAAATTGCCCTCATATTGTTGATTTGGAAATTGTTTGTCATTTCATTTCGCTACTTTAGAAAAAACTGTGTCCTTTTCTTAAAAATCAAACTTCTGATCAAAAGCTCAAGCTACAACTTAACAAATTGCAAGAACACTTGCAATTTAAACTTGTTTTTCGGATAAATAGAGCACTAAGATAAAACAACGCTGAATGAAAACAAACGCTATCAAAATAAAGTGTGAATAGGTAGTAAAATATGAGAAATAAAATGTTCCTAGTAGGTACAGAGAGTTAGTTAGAATAAAGAATTTATTTCCTGTGTCCAAGCCGCTTTGTGTAACTCGTTTAAACCGACATAAAAAAATTCATCGCTGTGTTTAGTTTACCTTTATAAAAGCAAATAAATTATGACTGCTTTGAACAGTTAACTACTAAATGCAGCTGAAACAATGCATTATTTTGTTCTGCTTTTATTAATTACTACTAAAACAGTTGTAAATGAGATTCGTGCGCCTGAAAGATTTTTTATCTTGCTGCGTTTTACAAATGACTGCTATTACAGAACTATCAGGCGTTTAAAACTCAGCTTTCTTACTACGAATCTCAAGCGTAGTACTCCGATACCAGGTAGTAAGCTGAAATTACTCGAAAAATCTATACTGGCACTAAAAAAGTTCCATGCGAGTTCCATCGCTGAGAGTTTCCGAAGCTACTAGACATCACTCCCCAACCGTCGATCCAACGTTAATATTAGTTTTTTTTAACTTTTCATCTGTTACCTTAGGCCATCTCTACTTTGGGATTATACCTCATCCAAATACGGTGACCCATTAAAAGTGCTTAGATACCTTAACGCCTATTTTCCCTTGCATGTTAGAGTTCAAGTTTTCGAAAATTAAACTAGATGGCGTTGGTTTCTTCACAGCTAAGTGGTGAGCAAAGGCAATCTTACAAAGTATAAACTTGACTTTTAGTTTAACAAATAATAGACACATGCGTCATCATTGTCGTCAACAACTGATTGTAGTTCATAATTTCATCAACTTAGCATAAGTCAAGATGGCCTAGTGGTATAGAGCACACAGATTGAAGCGCAAATCAGTGTGCCGCAAGTTCGAATCCCACGCAATTGTTGACTTTTTGTAAGTTCTTACCCGATTGGAAATTATGGATTAGCATTACATATATTAAATTATTCTTTAACTTGTTCACACATTTCTTAGAGTTAGAAAGGGATCACAAAAAAACTAAATAAAGAATTATATTTCTGCGAGGTAGACATAAGTTTAAACTTGACCGAAATGAACTGTCGTTTGGTTGTAGTTGTTGGTTAGTGACGTGTGGTTAACAGTATTGTAATATTCGCAAAATGCAAGCTAATATTAGTATTGAAGTGAGGGCGACTATCATTGGGCTGCATAAAAGCGGTCTTAATAAAACACAAATATCTGAAGAAACCGGACTGAATGTGAGTATAATAGCTATTAATGAATTGTAACTTTATTATAAATTAATCTTCTAATTAAAATGTATGCCATTTATGAATCCATCCATCGTATATTTATGAGGCTTAAAAGAGAAATACATAAATCGTTGGGTTTATTGGATTGGTTATTGGATTTCTAAATGCAGTTTTATTTTAAAATTATATGCAATCATTACGATTGTTAACATTTTATATAATGAAAATGAAGTCAAGTAGGTATAGCTGCCTAATATATTTTTTTTTTGTTTTAGAAAAATACTGTAAGTCTTTGGATAAAAAGATATGAGGAAGAAGGTAGCCTTGCTAGTCGAAAGAGAAGTGGGAGACCGAAGCTTATTAGCGAGGCGCAGCGACAACATATGGTGGACGTATACAAAACAAATGGTTTCGCATCAACGAGACATTTTGCGGAATTATATGACACCTCGATGGATACTGTTCGCCGTGCACTTCACGCTGAAGGTGTGCATCACAGAAAACCTGCTAAAAAGCCGTACTTGACAGAGAGGCATAAACAAGAACGATTACGTTTCGCACGTGATTATTTAGATTTTGACTGGAATACTGCGGTATTTTCAGATGAAAAAACGTTTAAATCCAGTCAAAAGGGCAGGTTTCACTTATGGCGCAAGAATAACACTCGCTGGTGTGATAACAACATTATTCCTAACACCGAATCAGGTCGAATCACAATTAATATGTGGGGATGGATGAGTGCAGCAGGACCAGGAGAACTGGCTTTCATTCCTCCACGCGCAAACAGTTCAACTTATGTGGAAGTGTTAGACTCAATTATGCTACCTACTGTGCGCAACATTTACCCAGCTGATGAGTTAGCACAATTTCCGTTTGTCCGGGACAATTGTCCTATTCACCGAGCGAGTACTGTGCGTGAGTGGTTTCACAATCACCCGGAAGTAATTGTTATTCCATGGCCAGCGCGATCACCCGACCTCAACCCCATAGAAAATCTATGGGGTTTGATGGTGCAAAGGTGGGACTCGCGGAATGAGAGGTCTACGGAACAATTAAAATCCCATTGCATGGAGGTGTGGGAAAGTTTTAGAGGGAGCGAAATATGCGGTAATATGGTTGGGTCCATGCGCAAACGTCTACTTGACTGTATCGAAAATAATGGGGGTTATACAAAATATTAAGTTTTAGTAAAATCAGTAGGTGTAATTAAATATTTAGTAGGCCATTTTATTTTAACATATCCATGATTATTCGTTAACAAACACTGTATTATATTGTGTTTACTTTCGTTTAAAACAGCTATATCCTTTAACTTGTGCCATCGCCTTATCTTAAGAATGCAGTGAACTCGCTATCAATTTTGTTGACAATAATCATGATTCTATTTCGTTTTTTATTCTTCTACCCACACTGTTCTAACATAATAGTTCAATTTATTTTTCTCGTCTAATTGACGATTATCTTGTGAGAACTAAAGTTCTTTTAACAGAAATTGAGGTTTAGTTTCAATCTTCTTTTCGTCAAGAAAATGAACAATTAAGCTATGACCTCAATACATTCATTGTGACGTTACATAAAAATAAAATGTTTACAAAGTCTAAATCATATATCACTTTTCAATAAATAACTGGATATAAACAATTATATTTTATTTTATTAAAATTTTAATATCCTTTCATTGTTACGTTATTCATATTATGAATGGTCTAAGTGGGTATACTTCCAACAAACAATCTTACACGTAACATAGATAACGGTTACAAGATAAATTTTTTGTCTAGGTAACAATTCGACGTCACAATTCTCATAAATGTTTAATTTGTAAATATAAAGAATAAAGATTTTTATTAAACACGTCTTTTTATTTCCACCTTACATCATCGAAAAGATATAACAACTAAATAATTGAAAATTACGAATGTGTTCTTCTTGTGGTTAATAGATCATATTCGTAATTTGCAACTATTTAGTGCAAAAAATGCAATAGTATTTTTCATAGAAATATAAAAAACAACTATATTAATATAGATTGGGAATTTTCAAAGTAAGAAATAACCAGGACCGACCATGATTTGAACTCGGGCTACGTTGTTTGCGAATCCAACACTTAGTTCATACGGCTACCAGCACATGACATATTTGCGTGAATTTTATCAATGCAATGGTAAGAACAAGTCGCCTCTGTGACTGTGTGATGCGTATTTAATGGCACAGAAAAATAATAATGATGTTTTAAGCTCAGTGCGACGACAGTTCCTTAATGTGTGTTATCTGTGGAATGTGGATACTCATACACGCGCACACATACGCACGGAAGTATCGTGCTTGCTCGGTTCGTAGCAATGTAATCTTTAGCGTTCTTATGGACTTTTGCAGTGAGGCCTGTAAATCCATATTCAACCTACCCTCTCAAGTTTGAAAACTAACACATAGATAATCAAATATTTATAAATTGATATTCAATTTTAATATCTTCATCTCTTTAAAAGAAATTATAAATTATTTCAGTGTTTGAAGAAACAAAAAGAAAGTACAAAAATAAGCATTAGTTAAGCATTAATCATTTGAAGCACAGCGGCGCCATCTATTAACAGTATAATGTAATGTTGTCGATAGCAACATTTCAATCTGGTTTTACGCTAGATGGCGTCATTTCTCGCTTCACACGATTTTATTTCTGTAGTACCTATGGACTTTTGCTTTCGACCGTACATTAATTAGGATCATCTTCCAGTGTAACCGGATGATGCGTGGCGCTGAATGTCAGTATTTTACACGCAACACTATATTTTCAGTTTGGTTAGACTACTTTTCAGATTCACAGCCGTTAATATGCTTTCCAAAACACGAAGAGGCCAAATTATGTAACTGAACTTACCCTTTTACTTATAGACTCGCGTTTAACTAAATACAACCTCACCTCTTTTCGCACGGCGGTATGTAGACACTACAGAAAGGTCCCAACTGCTCCATACATACTCCTGTAGCTTCATTTCCGTTTATGCATCAGAAATTACGAGTTGTTTTTAAGTGAATGCGACCGAAACGTTTCCTTAAGTTTGTTTCTCTGATTGGTTAAGTGCTTGGACTGGGTCAATCGGAGCGCAGAACGGGACACACGCAGATACTCATACTGGTAGTTAGTGTTACGCAACCGACCTTTCTTACAAAACAATACCAATAAAGTCAAGCATATTCTACGGCGCTCCCTTCCGATATTCACGGTGCCATTGTTTATTTGTTGTTGTGTATACATTTTGATAGTTTTCTTACGTAATGGGGGTAAAAGTATTTCCAGAAGGTACAAATCTTCTTCATGCACTCTGTGCAATTGTGGTGCGGAATTAAACTTACCTGGTACAAATAGTGCAGTCGTAGAACGTAGTGTTTAAGAAGTTTCAAATCTTCTTCGTAGTGTCATCATTGACAACCTTCATTCAATCTATGTAGTTGGGGTATGTAACTTGTCTTACCTATAGTGGTATAAATAGTGCCGGCGTAGAACATGGCGTTCCAGAAGGTCCAGGTCTTCTTCTCAGGGTTGTTGCTATTGAGATGTTTCATACACTCCGTGTAATTGGCCTCGTACTCCACTAAGTAGTCTTCTATGTAGGGAAACAGATCGAAGTCTTTGCTGTTCTGGTGACAAAAGAGAATCAATTTATATAGAGAATATAATGTATTTCTAATTCTATTAATTTGACGTCTATTTATCTTCTATATATATAAAAGAAAGTCGTGTTAGTTACACTGTTTATAACTCAAGAACGGCTGAACCGATTTGGCTGAAAATTGGTGGGGAGGTAGCTTAGAACCAGGAGACGGACATAGGGTACTTTTTATCGAGTAGGGTAAAGTGGGGAAGAGTAGGGTAGAGTAGGGTAGAGTAGGGTAGAGTAGGGTAGAGTAGGGTAGAGTAGGGTAGAGTAGTCAGTTGACGGGAGCGAAGCCGCGGGCAAAAGCTAGTTTGTAATACTTTTATTGGTTTGACATCTTTTATTTTATTTGAGTTGACATTGTTTGATGATGTTACGTATTTTCAATAATGTTTAGCATAATCAGTCTTTTAATGTTCCCACTGCTGGGAATCAAGCCTCCTCTTTAAGAGAGGGGATGGGCCGTAATCAACCACGCGGCGCGGGCCCAGTGCGGTGGGTTGGTGAATGTCACATGTCTTCGAATTTTTAGTTCTAGAACATGCCGGTTTCCTTCACCGTTTTGAGAGCAGGTAATGCGCCTGACTGACACACACAAAACACACACATAATGTTTTGACTACAATTTAATATATTTGTAATTTGTAAGAATCCCTTGCCAATAAAATACTATGACTATTTATGTCTATGAAAAGAATCACATTTAAACTGCCCACAAACATTCTAGTTCGATCTAAACAGCTTCATACACAAATCACAGTTTCACATTAAATCGATCGTAATCTGTTGGCACCTCATTATTAACTCTACATGTAAAAACAGTCTGTCTTGTACACTAGTAACCTATTTTCTCCAGCAGACCTGCGTAGGTGCAGAAGCAGCTGATAAACATTCAACTGCACATTTTATCGTATGGCATTGTGCCTAATAGTGTTGTTCTTTCTACTGTTAAACATTATAATTTAATTCAATTTATATCTTCATTATTACAATATTACTAGCAGCCCCAGCAGATGCTGTCCTGCCCGAAAGCTGGCTTTTAGTCAGAAAAAAAATTGAGCACTCGATTGCAACGCCATCTATTGGGTTCAATTTTACTTTCAAACCATCTAAGGATCCACTAAAATATACCTATAAATTTTAATCCAAATCGGTCGAGCCGTTTATGATGAGTTAGGTGAAAAACAAAAACACACGTTCAGAAGAATAATATATAAAGATGTATATATTTATCAGTTGTCTAGTACACATAGCACAAAATCTGCTTGGTTGGAACTAGATGGCGTTATGTGACAGTTGTGGAATATTATTATTATTAGTGACTTTTTATTACACTCTTATGTACCTATACAATATTCAGGGAGCCGTGAGATAAAAGGTAAACAAACCATCTATAATACTACTAAATTATAGACCACATATACTACAAACATTTTACATAAAAATGTGAAATTTTGTCATCGGGCGGGTTAGTTTCCGCCATCTTTTTCACTATCGATCAACTTGTTGATATTTTCATTGAATTCTAGTTATTTGCCGAAGAAAAAGAGTGCAAAGAAAACGTCAATACATTAAATACAAAAGAATACTGTTATTAATGTATTCAAACACGTCGAAGAAAATTGGTCGAAGGTACCTACATTGTTTTCTTTGTTTACATTTTGTCTCATGCCCAGATGAATAGTAAATTATCCCAAGGGAATATACTCTCGGAATTAAAAGTATCCTATGTTCTACTCCAGCCCCCCTAGCCAAGTTAGCCAAGTTACAACCGTTTCGTTTCAATTCTCATTTCGTCGATCACCTCGAGTAGGCCACGCCTCCGATTCCTCTGACTTCCTTTACTCTGACGTCATCTCAACGCTCAGTCACGTGGTCAGAACAAAGGAATAGGAGACGTGGCCGACTCGAGGCCATCAACGAAAAGAGAATCGAAACGAAACGGTTGTAACTTGGCCAGGGGGGTAGGATATGGGTCTGCCCTGGTACTAAGTTTCACACAAGTCCGTTGTGTACGTGTGTTGAGTGTGAAGGAGTTACAAACATATATATGCATACACACATGCGCACACACACGTCTCATACTCACTTTCGCCTTTATAATATTAAGTGTGATATGATGTAAAGACGAACGTACGTAATTATCATTACTGAGACGTGTAGTTTTAAAGTAAAATTGCCTTGTTTTCTCTCCAATAGTTACTTACAAGGGAAAACGACTGATTCTTCACCACATCACGTATCCTATTAGCTACTTCTTGCCGGACATCCATCAGCGTCTGGTCGTACTTGGCCTCGTTTGGACCTGAAACGTAATAAATATAATGTTATCCAGATATTCAGTACAATACAACTACCACTAAGTTTTTTTAATTACGTTAGAAATCATCAAATAACTTCTCCCGCTCTGTGTGGAGCCAGATGGAGTGACAGACGTTTGTCAGAATATTTAAAATAGAATATATATTATTTACATTATAATGTTGTAATATTTTAATGTGAAATGTTTTTTTATATATTTATCTTTCCTATTCTTCGTTCCTAGGTATGCTGAAAGATAATTCTTTACAAATAAGCTTCACCTTTGTAACAATTTTTAGGGTTCCGTACCTCAAAAGGAAAAAACGGCACCCTTATACTTACAACCCCTTTGTTGTCCGTCCATCTGTCTGTCTCTCTGTCAAGACCCTTTATCTCGGGAATATGTGAAGATATTGAGGTGAAACTAAAACCATATACTCAGGTCTGCGGTCCCTTGAAGCTGTGAAAAAAATCAAACTTCTAAGTAATAATAATAATAATAAATTTATTGTCTCCAAAAAAATACAAAACAAAATTATTGTAGACGTTACTGACTTTCTACTTAAGATACACATGTTAGTGAGGAACCTCTGTGTCTGAACTAGATAATAAAATCCGTATTTCAGACATCAGCGCTCTTCCCTAGATCTATGCACCACTATGCAAAAATAGGTAAAAAGTGTAGTGTAAAAGTTAACTAAAAAAAAAGTTACGGCCGTTTATGTCGCAAAAAAACGTATATTTTGACTCTCAAGGAAATCAAAATTCATAAGGGACTTCCCGTTGATCCAGAATCCTGAAATTTGGCATAAAGCAAGGTCTTATAGCACAGGTCAATGAATAAAACTGAAAATAGTAAATTTGTTGTAGTCACAAAAAAAAAAAACTTTTTTTGCGATTCGGAAAATTTTTCGAGATTCTATTCGCGAATTAAACTATTTACACATGTAAGTTTGTACGGAACAACCTAGTTCAATCAATATAAACCAGTAAGTAGATAGCTATTATAACCCTGACCCCAACATACTCTTGCCCCTCTAGCCGCTTTCCTTCCCATCATAAATGTTGTTTTCCGCACACCTTAAGCCATGTGAATAGAGTCTCATAATGTCGCTCGCTTGACGAAGAATGCGCTCAAAATATAAGAGGTTCGACCCACTGCCCTATATATGATCTACTTGAAATAAAATGGGGAAAACAGGTAGGTGCTTTACTTAAATATTAACTATGGTATATTAAGAAAAGCCGAAAAATTACCGAACTCCATTATGATTTTCGTTCGTTTTTGTAGCGGTAAGACAGACTGTCATAAGCTTAATCAGCCTTATAATGTTCGCACTGCTCGGACTCAGGGCTCCTCTCTTGGTGAAAGAATAGGCCGTAATCCAATATACAGGCCTGGTGCGGAAGTTACAAGTCTTTACAAATGGTCCGATCATGTGTACTTCTTCTTCACATGATCACTCACAGGTCTAGATGACAAACGATTCCCTTTCAACTGTTCAGTCACTGGCGCGATATTCAAACCTCCGATAATATACTCATTTTTAATTTTATCTATTCTCGTCACATTTAATAACCGTTTTAACACTCTCATTTCCACTACAGGCAATCTTTTCCCTCCGTTTTTTTCACAGCCTAACATTCTGATCCATTCAGTATTACAGATATAATTACGCATACAGGAAGCATAACTGCGGTCGAAACACACACTTCATCCTCATCCCCGCCTCCACTCTACATATATACAACATAGTAACCACATAGTGTATAATATATTTAGTCTTATTATTTTTACGCTTAGGTAATTTATATTTTAACTTCTGTTAGGATAATCTGGTAATTTTTTTATTGTTTTGTCTCAGTGCATTTGTCTTGAATTGAATGTATCTGCGTACAGTATTTTACTTTTGTCGCTATCTTCTTTTTTCTTATGTACGTAATTAGAAATCAGAAACATTTAATTCAAATAAACCAATTATTACAGGCACTTTTGAATTGTCAAAATGTTGGTAAGTCAAAAAAAAAAAATTAAGCTAAATTGCACGTTCCAAAGCGTAGATCTCTATAGAGAATAACTTACGTGCAAGAAACTCCATGGACACTCTTTGAAATCATATTTTAAGTAACATAAGTCTTGGTTAGGTACATATTTCTTGTTGTTGCAAATAAAAATATTATTAATAATTTCGCTTAAATCTAACCACGTAAATTTTACGTGGCTCTGCAAACAAGTTCATCTTACTCCTTGGCAACAATCCGACCAGCTGAACATTAAGATGGAGATACCGTCCTGAATACACGTTACTTAAGTGTTAACATCTGCAATCTACACCGACACATTGTTGAATAAACAATGCAGCTGAAATGTATCACAGATACCGTAAGGAATAGGGAACGCCATTGAATAACATGTATTGAATAGAATAGGCGTTGTTGGCTTTATAAAGGATATAGGTAGATCACTTGAAGAAGGCTTCTATTTGATTTCGGGAGAGACACCATGAGGAATGTCTTTGAATTTTCAATAAATTTAATTGTTTAAGATATAATTAAATTACTTATTCCTATATATTATTTTAAGAGATTTTGGGAGCAGTGGTGGCCAATTGGTAATGGCCCCGACTTACGGAGTTGTAGGTCGCGGGTTCAAACCCAGCCAGGTGCATTACTTTGTGTAATTTATTTCATCACCACTGCTCTCAAAACGGTGAAGGAAAACATCGTGAGGAAACCGGCATGACCTAGAACCAAAAATTTGAAGACATGTGACATCCACCAACCCGCATTGGACCCGCGTGGTGGATTACGGCCCATTCCCTCTCCTAGAGAGGAGGCCTGAGTCCCGACAGTGGGAACATTATAAAGCCGACTATGCTATATATTATTTTAAAACAAAAACTCTTACCGCTTCTGTCTGTCAGTATGAATGCGATACACTTAAAAACTGAACGGATTTTCATGCTGTTTGTGCAGTGATTTCTGAGAAAGATTCAAGTATACATGCATAATGTACTCTTGAATCTTTCTCATAAACAATTACAGTAGCCACAATGATTATCACGGACAGTCCTCAGTTCAGAATGCATGGAGTTGGGGGAAACCGCATGATCCTTGAGTGAAACCAGCCGTCAGTGAAATAAGAACACGAACCTTAGGAGCACTGAATTTACTCATAGACGACCTGTGTAAGCTGGAAGGACTTATTTGCTTTTTAAGACAGGTGAGCCGGTTAGAATCACGACCACCATGGCCCACGTACAATAGTCCACCAAGAACTGAGTTCGTAAACCAGACCACTAAGATAAGATATTATGAAAAAAGTTACAGCAGTGTTTCACTGCCAGCTTACCTATCTTACGATATTAAACAATAGCACCAATATTCAATAAATCGAAACCTGAAAGGGGGTTGATTGGTGTTCATCTTTGGTACAACATACAACCCGACGTAAGATGAGTACTAGACTTACATTGTTGTTTCCTTTACGGCCCGGACTGAGAGCTTCGCCTCGTCGTTTATACCGCGTACATCAGAGGACTGAGGGCTTAGCCAGGTTGATAATCTACAATCACATCATCTCAACATTAAGTCACGTGGTCAGATCAAAGAAATTGGAGGCGTTACCGACTGTAGAAAGAGATTCGAAACGAAACGTAACTTGGCTAGGCCTGCTGGAACAATTTACCTGCTGCGGACTTCTCATCCGATTATAATTTAGGTATTTTCAAGGCTAGAGTGTATAGGCCTTTTAAGAAACCAGTGCGCTTCACCATCAACGATTGCATCACTGCTTACTATCAGGTGAGAACGCAATTAAGAATATGTTATTAAAAAAACACCATCCGAACTACTCACAGATAAACCCATTTCAAAGTACAATCGCAAATTCAGGAGTTATTAGTATAGGTAGACCGCTAACTTTATTGTAAGTATTACTAAAAGTATTATTAAAAGGGCAATAGAAAGGGCTATGCTCGGAGATTCCTTGCGTGATCGCATAAAGAATAAAGATATCCGCAGGAGAACCAAGGTCTCCGACATAACCCGAAGAATCGCCAAGCTAAAGTGGCAGTGGGCAGGGCACATTGCTCGTAGAACGGATGGTCGATGGAGCCGAATGGTTCTAGAGTGGCGACCGCGCACCGGAAAACGCAGGGTTGGAAGGCCTCCCACAAGGTGGACGCGACTCTCAGTCGCGGGAATGCGGTGGATGCGAGACGCACAGGATCGGTCGTTGTGGAGACGCTTGGGGGAGGTCTATGTCCAACAGTGGACGTCTTACAGCTGAAATGATGATGATGAAGTATTACTAACTTTGGAAACAACTGAAACCTTTAATGCAAGGTCACATCTAACTATACAATCTGTAATATTATAAAGATGAAGAATTCGTTATTTTGAAAACACTTATCTCAGGAACTACTGGTTCAAATATTTTTTTTAATATTGTTTGCAAATATATCGAAATAGGCTTTAAAACATTACGCTGCAACCAATAGGATGGAATTAGTCTTATATATATATTATATTATATTCTATACAATACCTAGGCAATGTATAGAATATATATTTACATATACACAACCATTCCACGTGACACTGCTGTCAGTCTTCTGGGCACGCTTCTGATGGTAAAAATGTGTGGGAGTACTTAGACGCCTTATTTCTTTTTTTATATGTACGTAGTTAGGTTTAGTATAAATATTAAAAAAAAATCTGAGGCAAAAGCTTCAACCGTCTACATAAATCGTATCTAAGACTGCTACGAATATTCGTAGCTGTGACCTCTACGAGTTTTCGTAGCAGATATTACTACAATCAATTCGTAGACGATATGTTACTTGTCAATAGGAACCTATAAATAGAAGAATCCTTAGACCTTTGAACCGAATCGTTCATAGAATTGCTATAAAGTATCAAACAGAAGTTCTACGAATTCTTTAAGCCGTAGCCTTTATAAATTCGTAGATCGTGCCTTTGCGTACTATTTACGTATTTACGTTTGAAGCTTATGTTACTATAAAGTAAGTTACACGTATGATTTCCCCGAAAATCAGAAATTCATCTAGACCTTAGGATGGTTTTGTTTCCATTAGGTGTCACTGCGTAAACTTTGCGTTTTCGCAGCGTTTACTTTTTGCACGATGTCTCCTATGATACCTCACTCACCTTCATCTGAATAATCATTGCATTTCGAGTTATGAGACCTTTACACAATTCATTCATGTCATTTCTTTGATCTAATATTACCCTAATTAATTTCATGGCAAGGTTAGCAGTGGTTGAGTTATTGGCTGCTGAGCTACGTTTCATTGCGGGAAAAAGTTTAAAGGAAAACTGGGCAAGTGCGAGTCAAACTCGTGCACTGAGGGTTCCGTACAAACTTACCAATGAAAACAATTCAATTCCCGAATTGAGTTATGAAGATTTTTTCGAATCTCAAAAAAATAATTGTGACTTAACTACAATATACTAATACAAACGTATTTACAGTTTTCAGATTTTTCCCAATACTTGTGCTAGCTACCTTGCTTCATGCCAAATTTCAGGATTCTAGGTCAACGGGAAGTACCCTATGAATTTTGATTCCCTTGAGTGTCGAAATACACGTTTTTTGCGACATAAACAGCCTTATCTTTTTTTTTCGTTAACTTAGACTTGATTATATGGTTTTAATTTTGAACTCGATACCTTCACGCGTTCCCGAGATAAAGGGTCTTGCAAGACAGACAGGCAGAGACGGACAACAAAGTGATCCTATAAGGGTTCCGATTATTCCTTTTGAGGTACGGAACCCTAAAAAGCAGTAAAATAATGACCATCTATATTTATACCCAAAACTTGCTTCACGACATGATTCTTAGAAGACTAGACAGACAAGAAAATATTCTACGTACAGCAATGTCATTTTACGGCAACCACTAGGATATTTTTTTTATTTATATAAACTAGTACTATACTGTGATCCCACCTGATGGTGGTAAGTAGTGATTGAATCGTTGATGATGAGGTGCACTAGTTTATTAGTTTATATTCTCGTTATCCATTCATTGGCAGCGACTTCTTGCGTCCGGTCTTGTTTCAGGCCATAGTCCGTAGCGAGAGGGAACGGAAAACAGTCATCTCACGCCGAATCACTAATACGAGAAAGGAAACTGGCTGAAACCAGCTCCCGGCCGCCACAGGAGACTTTCCAAGCGTAGGGATTCGCTGGAAAATTCTTAGCCACCGTAGGCGCGAGCTTGCGGAAGACGAACAATGGATAGCTCGCTCGCCGTCTGATGAGGATCAAATGAAGTTCGATGGCACGTTGTTTCCACGCGCGTCTCAAAGAAATGCCAGCAATACTGTAGAGGCCCAGCAGGGCCGATGCCTGCTAAGGCTGCGGAAATGTTCGAAAAAGTTATCTTGGCTCTGAAACGCAAAGGACATCTAAAGAAACACAGGTGGGTTTTAGTCAATAAAATTTAAACACGCCCTCTCTCTTCATCCAGAGTGGAGGAAGTAATTTGAAGATTTCCCAACTCAAATAAAAACCCATTCATAAAGAACCAATTTCAAACATAAAATAGCCGAATTATTAAAAGCCATTTCATTTTCAACAAAATATCATACGGCGATATTTCATCGATTATGATTGTAATCTCTAAAACTCATTCGGCTACAACGACAAATCCATTTCATACAAAAGGAGAAAAATCTCTTTTGTTATTTTTAATGGATTCTGAAATAATAATTTAAAATAGGCAACAAAGAATGTTTTGATATCTCGAAATTGTTATCCAGAATGAAATTTGTTTTATCCTGTTATTCAAAGTGGCTTTCATTGATTCTGACAATATTTTGAATAAGTTTCTGTTTTTATTAGTCTTTTGTTTATGGTAAACTAAGTTTTATGAGAAATTTTAATAGCAGCTTTGAGGCTGACGTTTGGTGGTTGTTACCCGTGTTGTATATTTTTTATTTTGTTTTTTGTGATTTGATAAATTTTGTAACTAAAGATTTAATTAGTAAGGTATCACTCTAGATACGGTTAACAAGCAATAATTTAAACTGTACCAACACCGTCTAAAACTATTTGGTAAGCAATGTTAGAATCGATATCCGACGAATATGATAATGCAATTAACACCATGGTGTTAATTACAAGAGATACACATGTACCTACAATAATATTGTACCTCTGTGTAATAAATGTAACGTTTAACTTTGACTTCAGTAAAACAAATCTTAAAAAGGATTAATCAATCTGGATATGAAAACTTCAGAGTACCATGTTTGATTTGAGTTTGTCAATTTGTAAATATGAGTGCCATGGAGCTATTTATTGTTTATAAGTTATTATTGGACTTGTTTGACATAAATGAGCATGGCAGTTGAGAGTTTGTCATGCTCACTCAAATGTCTTACTGATGGTGGCGCACGTGTTGGATCATTCGGTTCCCTTCAAAATGGTTGAGCTGAGTGGTGCTAATATTCGCGTCATGTACGTGAACGGGTGCTGTCAGTTGAGACTGATCATCTCTTAGCTGCCAGTTGCTATTTTAATAACTATATTTAGTTTTTATTGTTACTTTATTTACATTGTTCTCACATGATATTTGTAATACATAACATGATTGAAAAGAGTGGCCATGGAGTTTCTTGCACATTCTTCTCCATAGAGATCTACGCTTTGGAATGTGCAATTAGCATCTTTTTTTTGACATTTCAAAAGTGCCTGTAAATGGTTTATTTGAAATAAAATGCTTTTGATTTGGATACGTTATCATGGAAAATATTTTGTTTATACTATTTAGACCAGTAGGCACTGTTTAAAAATTAGAAGCGTTTTTTTTAACAAAACTTAATTTTAAGTGTTCTTCGAATCAGATCTTCCAATAAACCACCTTTTAGGTTTCTAAAATACTGGTATTATTCATTAACTTAAACATTTAAGCTTGACATTACACGTCATCACAAGAAACTCTAAAAGAGCCTACAAATCCACACACATGTGCAATTTAAAGCTGCTCACGTAGGCTGCGATAATAAATGAAGCAATAGTAAGCTGGCGTGTGCACGCGTACAGTACAGCGCAAAGGAAGTAAGGCTGTAGACACAATAGAAAAACAAAGAGTAAAAAAGAAATAATAACATGAAGAGCGATTTTCGAAAAAAAACCATTAAATCGCAGAGTACAATAAAGAGCCAAAAACTGTAGTGTGTAGGTACACACTACAGTTTTTGTCACACACGGTTGTGCCAAAAAGGTCTACTTTATCAATAATAATTAATACTATTTTTTTTATAATGCTGAGTGTACGGTCATAACATAATTATTATTTTTATTTTTGTTTTTTTTTTTTTCGGTGGAGTTACGAAGATTTTTCCGAATCGCAAAAAAGGTTTTTTTGTGACGAACTACAAATTTACAGATTTCAGACTTTTTCCTCTACTTGTGCTATGAGACCCAGCTTCAAACCAAATTTCAGGATTCTAGATCAACGGAAAGTACCCTATGAATTTTGATTTCCTTGAGAGTGTCGAAATACTCGTTTTTTACGCCATAAACGGCCTATCTTTTTTTCTCGTTAACTCAGAAATTTGATTTTTTCACAGCTTCAAGGAACCGCAGATTTGAGTATATGGTCTTAATTTTAACTCGATACCTCCACGCGTTCCCGAGATAAAGGGTCTTAACAGACAGACAGACTGATAGATAGACAGACAGACGGACGGATAACAAAGTGATTCCATAAGGGTTCCGTTTTTCCTTTTGAGGTACGGAACCCTAAAAAGGCTAAGCAAATGATAATGATAATATATGGTCTCTTTCTACACATTATGAATATAAGGAACCCGTGTCCAGAGTCCCTTTAACGAAACTCATGAAAAAAAGCTTGTATCTTTATATAAAGGAATAAACCATCTTTGTTTATAATAAAAGTAACCCCTGAGTTTGTTTCGATTTTTCTTCTCAGTGTAGTCAGCTAGGAAACACCGGCTTCATCTAGTTTATACTGCCGAAAAAAATTACCTGTGTGTGTGTTGAAGAGTGTGTCTCTGCACCACCCTAAAGTTGACTGGTAGAAAATGCCTAAGGCATTAAGTCCGCTGCTGTACTTTTTTGCATAAAGTGTTTAATAAATAAATAAATTTGTTTATAAAACCTATTTGAAAAATAAATATCATTTATCATTTAACCGTGATATTTATCATCTTACAAAAACCACTTGAGATAAATTTGCCTATTGTACTTTATATTTCTATTTTCTCATGTTGTTCAAAATACAATGAAAAGTTAACGAAATAAACTTTACTATTATTGAATGCAAAATTATCTTCAAAATCTATTTTATCATAATGATTGACGACTTTAATTCAATCGAACTTGTACATTGAGCAATTGCACTTTCTATCTACTCAATTGTTTGCAATATTTTATGAATTATATTATTTTCTTAACTTTAAAGTTGAAAGCAAATAGATGTGTATTTTGTAATTCATGAGATTTTCAAATTGATAGAACTTTGAGCCCGAGGTCTTTCGTGGTTAAAAGTTAAATTATTGACATAAAGGATTAATAATTTATTTTACTTTATAATTGAGGTTTTAAGTGTCGTGACGACCCAGTGGCTAAAACTAGAAGTACATTAGACCGACGCACACGTGTAACACGCCAGATTTGTACATAGAACGACGTTGGTGGCGTCACGTGGCGTGGGTCAAGTGTAGCTCTACAAGTCTAGTTTCCAGACCAACGCGCCGAGATCGGCGTGTGTGGCACACGTGTGCACAGTGTAGTTCTTGTATAAGGCACCCGCTTCTCATGCATGAGGTCGATGATTCGAAACCAGGCAAGTACAAAAAGAACATTTGTTCTTTTCTAAGTTTATCTAGAACATTAATGACAGCCCGTTCCTCGGAACATGTAAAAGCCGTTGGTCCTAATCCAAGACATGGTCTACCCGTGAGCTAAATCACATCCCAATCCGTTCAGACGTTTGAACATACAAACATACATACATTCGCCTTTACAATAATTCCCATATTTTTCTTATATCAACGTGAACCCACCTTAAGTTCAGATCCGCTGGCCCAGATGTGAGCTTCCTGCGCGCCGACGGAAACATTGGCGGCAGGTATTAATGCATATGCAGCCGTAATAACAACGGGATTGCTTATATCTTGTGCTGACTACCATTCTGTGGGACTTTGATGAGTGCTATCATATTACGCTGGAAACCTGAATATCGTCTCCCAAAAATAATACTCAATTATTTATTACAGTCCCATGTATATGATTAAGAGGTAGGTGAAAACATTGAACACAATCGTGGACCCTGCTGGGAACAGCAAATACAATACTTACAAACTAACTTATTTTTAGACTAATTTCATTAAACATTCATTACATTATAAAATATTATTTATTATTACATATTATTTTGCGAGCTGTATGGATTTATCATATAAATATTCATTTACGCTATAATAGCATTTACTAAGTAATGGTTTTTTTTTAATTTGTTTGCAAAAACAGCGATCTTTTTTCGTTTCTTATTGGCTCGGGTAATTTATTATAATTTTTTTTTTCTCACCACCATAAACATTACAGACATTGGAACATCACTCTATGACCCACGGAAGCAGAGCAGTAACCAAAGACGCAGGAAAAAATGCGAGAAACAGCTTGTTTTATGTATGAACTAGCTTCTACCAGCAGTTTCAGGGTGTTTTTAATATCGTGCGGATTTCACCACGCATGCGTATTTGCTCCGCATGCGGGGCTGTTGCCCGATATCACTCGCCGCCCCCCGCGTGCGTATTTCACGCATTACAATAAATACTTGTATGAAAAGGATATTTGCGGGGGAAATCCGCTCGATATTAATAACACCCTTACCCGCGTGAAGTTAAGTTTCCTCATACAAACTTAGGACACCGTTTCTCTCCTTAGTGGGTGAATTTTGAAAAATCTTCTCATATTGCTCGCTTACGTCATAAAAGGATAAGTTGTGCAAAATTTCACGCTCCTAGGCCTTGTAGTTTCGGCTGTTCGTAGATATGTCAGTCAGTCAGTTTCTCCTTTTATACGTACAAGATTAGTTTTAGTATATGCGAAACCCGAAACATGTGTCTAGACACATGTTTCGGATTTCGCATGTATTTTATCTAAAGAATCTATGTACCATAACTGTATCACGAAAAATCACAAAGTTATAAGCTTGTTATGCTACCTGGTTGTACACACAAATACATGGTCACCAGGCAATCCGAGTGACTGAGGGGTTGTTTTGCTCTCGCACCTAGCTTCGCGCTAGCGCTTTATGCCTGCTATAACCTGCCGTGACCTGTGTTGTACTCAGTGTCGGTGGTGTCCAACTTATAACCTTTTTTAAATATTTTTGGAAAAATAATATAACATGGTGTAAAAAGTATTGGAATCGATTCAGTTACTGATTCTGAAAACACTATATTCAGGTTTCGCAAATATAAAAGAAAAAATAATAGAGATGTAAAAAAGTAATTAATATATTATGCTAGCAGTACACCGCAGACTACCCCCTCTTTTAGTTTAAGTCCTTATAGTCCAGCCTAAGGTTGTCTGGTAGATATCACTGTCAGCGATAAGACAGCCATTGTACCCAAAGATTGAAGTTTGAAATTGTTACTATTTTGGAGTACAATAAAGTTTATTCTATTCTATAGGAATGAATCCTCCAGTTTAACACTCATAAATCTTTTCATTATCTCTGGTCCGTACAGTACTCTACTCTAGATAAAACTTCGGGAAACACAAGCGTAGGGAAACAGATTACCTTCTAAATGCAGTTTGAGCATTATTCAATTTTCTTGGACAATATTCTTCTAAGAAACTTCAGCCATATAGCCTTGCATAATGTATTCAGTCAACGCACCGCTTCATGTTTCATATTCTTCAGGGAATACAGACCTTATACAACAACTTACGTTTTCATCACAATATGGACTACGGTACTAACAACAACTAAGTACTTGTCTCTGTGGAAAGTACGGCTTTGAGGAGCGTTTAAACTGGGAAAGTATTCTAGTATTATTCTTCCATTATTTAATAAACACGCTTCAAGACATCAGACTTCGTGATCTCAATGAGTAGGTAATTGGTAGCTCGCGTGCCTTAAAGAAATATCAGGCAACGTAATAGTGGCCACACCATAATCGCAGCGGTAAGTCCCCTCAGCCTGACGCAGGTGGTGACGCAATGGTGACACCTAGGCAAACGCCTAGATGTCAACATTGTATAGATAGATCGCCACGTGGATACAATGGACCATACAGTGGAAGTCTGCCCCAGTTTGGCGGAACACCGCCTTGTGCTCTCACGCGTAGCTCTAGTTCATGCCATGGTCCTGAGAGAGAGGATGAAAAACGGTCACCTCACTCTGTGACGCAGTAATGCGAATGAAGGAAATAGCTGAAACAGTGAGGGAGTACATCCTCAAGCTGCAGCCGCCGCTGCATTAGACACTCTGGGTGTCAGGAGTGGCAGAACAATTCCCCGCCAATGTAGGCGTGGGCTTGTACATGACGAGCAATGGGTAGCTCGCCATCCGATTATCGAAATTGATTGACAAGGTGGATTATTTTGCTCTATGCAAGTTCACCAGTGATCGCCTGCACTAGACCATTAACTGACCTACTTACTCGCCCGATGTAAACAAGCCTCACTGCTTTCACATACGTGTCCCAATGTAATCAGATATAACGAGGGCCGGTGGAAAAATGGGTGTTATTCACGTAAGATATGAATGACCTGAATTAATGCCAAATTTACTTATGTGTCATCACGCCTGTGTTCATTGACAGAACTTACAGATGGTGTATAATGTAAATTTTTAATCACTGTGTAGAGTATGTAAGTGAAAGTGTTCGTGAGTAAGTATTTACGAACGCACGGATCGATATTTAAGGTTAAGCAGGGCTTGCCGAGGTCGGTTTGTGGATGGGTGACCATTCATAACAAACCGAGACTTCTCTGTACCTACCTCTAAATAGAGAGAAAATTATATAAAGATATATAGTAAAATACCCACCAATTGGAAAGACTAGAATTTGACATTATTCAAAAAGAGACTGGAACTTTTTATTAACGAATTTTAAACAAAGTGTATTATAGTGTGTTGCGGATTTTTTATTGGAAAAAGACATTGTTTGACAATTTTATATATTGTACTTAATTAATAGTAATTTGGCATGTATTATATATATTATTATTGACTAATAAAATAAAAAAATATAGTAAAAAAATATTATTTATTAAATTTAATAGTAATGAAATAGTTTGTATTCTTTAACCAATTGTAAAAAAATGTTAATTCTTGTATAATTGTGTATGTGTATTATAGTGTGGGGTAAACTGTGTACTTTTGCATGCCTTGTTATTGGCATAATATGGGTGTTCTTTTTATTTACGAGTATTATTTTGTATCGCTATGACATGTACCTATATTGTCAATACACAAAATCTGTACTATTTTCAGATTGTCTGGTTTCCGACTACAAGTAAAAACTGTCAAACGTTTCACCGACATCGACGCACAAACGAAGGGATCCAGTGCATGATTCTGGACCCCCCCGTGGTGGACTTTTTCGTCAGTTGTATCATAATTAAAAAAAAATTACCTAATTTGATTTAAACTGTATAAAATCGTTATTCTAACCAACCCCGCTGATATTTTTTAGTAAAAAGTGATAATAATTTTTTTTTTAAATAAAAATTACTTAATCCAAAAGTCATCGGAGTTGATAAAATCGTTATTCTAATCAACCCCGATGACATTTTTAGTTTAAAAAATCTTTTTATAAAAAAAAAAATACAACCGACTTCAATGTAAAAAAAAACACTGAAAAGTCCAAGTAACTTTAATTTCCGAAGTCGGTGTTTCTATAATAGTTTTCTCTCTTCGCTATTTAACACCGACTTCCGAAATTAAAGTTATTTTGCAGTTTGCAGTGTTTTTTTTACATTGAATTCGGTTGTATTTTTTTTTATAATAAGTTTTTTATTTTACAATGTTTAATTATGGCTAAAAAGTATCCCTCAGCCAAACTTAAATACCTTATAGCTAGAGTGCATCTCATGACAATTCTAATAGTCCCAAACACGGTTAGATTACATTAATTTATTACAGAGTTCCGGTGCCTAACTTCAGGGTTCATCATCAGATCAGTTCGATATATTCCTCCTCTTCTTTTAGGCAGCCATCGACTACACGTATAAACAAAGCAATTTTAATTATTACGATGGTTCTGCTGTGATCCTATGAGGAGTTCTGTTCCATATCTTCTAAGTTCATGATCGGATCATAACAATATTTCAATGGGCCAATTCGGAAGCATAACCTTTTAAACAAAAAAAAGAAATCAGTATTGGTCCACAATTGACCGAGAAATCGCTGAACATACACAAAAAAAAATACATTCAGCCGAACATAAAACCTCCTCCTTTTTGAAGTCGGTTAAAAGTAATTCATTCATTTTTTTCACTAAAAATGTTAGAATAACGATTTTATACAGTTTAAATTAAAAAACAGGGCAAGTGCGAGTCGGACTCGCGCACTGAGGGTTCCGTACAAACTTACCTATGAAAACAGTTCGATTCCCGATTTTTTTTTTGTGACTTAACTACAACAGTTTTCAGATTTCTTCCTATACTTGTGCTATGAGACCTTGCACTTGACTCTGTGAGCGCCTATGTTGTAAAAAAAAAACCTAGATAACTTTTGATAAGGGGCCCATTTGGGACTAGCTACACCACTGAGCCAAATTACTTTAAGTGACACATGATAGAATGGACTTAAAAGTTTCAAAAATAGTACCAAAAATAACTGTCTGAAAACTTTTGTTGATCCGACTTTATCACATAGAAATATTTCGAGAAAAACTTCTATAAATCACGCTAATTTTATAAGAGCAAACGTATGTGTGTGTGTGAATTGTTTTGTTACTCCTTCAAGCTCAAACGGCTAAACAAATTTGTATAAAATTAAGTACACGGGTAGACCATGTCCTAAAATCGAAAGTAGGATACTTTTTATCAGGAGCGTATTCCTTTTAGATATTTTTTCAATTTCATGCGAGTGAAACTTCTAGCCTAAGCTATTAAATAATGTACATCTATTTATACAACTTTATTTTGAGTATATGCGAAACCTGAATATAGTTTGTTCAGAATCAATAACCAAAATTTTTTACACCATGTTATATTTTTCCTAATTTTTATATTGAATATTTAAAAAATAGGTCACGTTTTGGACACCACCGACACTAAGTACAATACAGGTGACGGCAGTTCAAAGCAGGCATAAGACACTCGCGCACAGCTGGGTGCGGGAGCAAAACAACCGTTCAGTCGCCCGGATGGCCCGGTGACCATGTATTTGTACGGACAACCAGGTAAAATAACAAGATTATAACTTTGTGATTTTTCATGATACAGTCATGATTTTTTACCTGAATTCTGAAATACTAGACATGTGTTTCAGGTTTTGCATATAATACTAAAACAAATGTTGCATATATAAAAGGAGAAACTGATTGACTGTCGCACCGCTGAAACAATGCGGACTAAGAACGTGAAATTTTGAACAAAGATTCCTTTTACAACGTAGGCGAGCACGATGCGAGGATTTTCCAAAATTCACCCCCTAAAGGGCTGAAATGGAGGTCCAAAGTTTGTATGTAGAAAGCTATTTTCACGTGAGTGAAGCCGCTGGCAGAAGCTAGTACATAAATATAATCCTTACCAAAACTTACTGAGAAAAATAGGTTTTACCGAAAGATTGTTTTTTATAAGATTTCATTAGGCAGACCACAATACTAACGTGATTAATAGGTATTTCCTTACCAGTTCTTGCCTTTTGTATTAGACAATTTAATAGAAAGAACTTACCATTCATTACGAAGGTTCAATGAGAAGCTTGTGAGTAAAAACAGCTTTAGTCTGGCCCGTTGATCTAGTGGTTAATAGCCCTGACAAATATGCCAGTGTTCGTGGTTGTGATTCCCAACCAAGACAAATGTTTGTTGAGATGAACACAATTATTTGTTCTGTGTCAAAACTAAAAACTTCTAAAACAAGCTCACTATTTAAAGCCCGTCAGTTTATGTATCGTTCAGAAAATGCCGAAGTCAGTCACTCGAAATATGTGCAGTTGGTTAACATAGCGGAACGGGTAGCTATCCACCGCTGAGAATTCATAACTCTGCAGTGGTATTCCCAAAGTCTGCATATGCAACGCTAGAAAGTTTATTGCAGACTGTCATAGAATAGAATTCTGTTTCCGAAAAATGTGTTATTCGCTTTCTATTGAATAAGTTACTGTTGTCTGCTGAAGGTCAGTTTAGAATCAAGGATTTTTAAGATAGTCTCTTGCATTGTTGTCAGTTCGAGGTCGGGTAGTGAATATTGAAGATTTTAAACTATAATACATTGGTCGTGAAAAGATTTTTTTCACGTTGTGGATTGTGCTATCTATATTTCAATACTTATAAATAAAATTGGAGTAACTGTTTGTTAAATCAAAATATTTATTTAATAAATGAATATGAAAATATATTCAATAACTGTAACAATAATGTATTTTTTTTAAATAATTTCTGTCTGTGGATCTATTTGGTACGGTTAATCTCCGAAACGGCTGCACTGCTTGACGGGATTTTCACTGCTAGATAACTGATACTATAAGGAGTAGCATGTGCTTATTTTAGAAAAGATTTAACCGTGCAAAAAAATCTTCTTAAAATTGTGACGAAATGACATTGTGCTGTTTTAGAAGTCCGGCGCTAGTTTTGAATACTACAATCATCAGAAACTCTCAAAATTTTAGATAACTTTTTCACTTTGCACACGTCAATGTATAAATAATGATCCATCGTTAAACAATTATTTTAACACCTACTCACAGAGTAATAATAATCTACACGTCAGCGTTAATACCGAAATTTTATACACAAGCTTATTCGTATGCGTAAAACTTCAAGAAACGTCACTAATATTAATATAATCCAATGACTGATAGTTTTAGTAATAAAACAGCTTTAAAGCTTCGATTACTCTCATCTTTGGTATGTATCTGCCAAATACCTACTTAATAGGTACGCTGAAGGCGATTGAGAAGCGAGCCAAGAAGATTATCGGCAATGATGCACTCGTACAGTAAAAACTCCAATCTTGAGCACCGACACCAAGTTGCTAGCATGTCGGTTTTCTATTGTTTTTATTTCAGGGAGTGTGCATTGGAATTGCACAATTAAATTCCACCATGCCCGTTCCATCATCGAACCACTAGACGTACGACGTTGCGCAACTGGTTGATGGACATACGTAAAAAATGGTTTTTGGAACACATTCAATGTGTATACAGCTAAGGAGCGAAATTTCCTTTTTCTGCCGGAGTTTGTGTTTCCCGATAACTACAACATAGCTGTCTTACATTTATTAAGAGTTAATAAGTTACTTCTAGGCAAGCGTGCTCCATCGTCGACCTCATCATCGCTTACCATCCGGTGTGATAGTGCTCAAGCGCCAGCCTATCAATAATAGAAAAGAAAAAAAATTGAGAGGCGCGACGCGACGATTACGGTTCAACGACCATATTCCAAAAAAATGTTCTTCGATTCATAATCTATAGAAAACATTCTAAAAAACCGGGCAAGAGTCGGACTCACGCACTGAGGGTTCCGTACAAGCTTACATATGAAAACATTTAAATTCCTGAATTGAGTTACGAAGATTTCTCCGAATCGCAAGAAAAGTTTTTTTGTGACGTAACTACAAATTTACAGTTTTCAGATTTTTCTCTATACTTGTGCTACGAGACCTTGCTTCATGCCAAATTGCAGGATTCTAGGTCAACGGGAAGTACTCTATGAATTTCCTTGAGAGTGTCGAAATACACGTTTTTTGCGACATAAACGACCGTATCTTTTTTTTGTTAACTCTGAAGTTTGATTTTTTGACAGCTTCAAGGAACCGCAGACTTAAGTACTTATATGGTTTTAATTTTAACTCGATACCTTCACACGTTCCCGAGATAAAAGGTCTTAACCGACAGACAGACAGACGGACGGACAACAAAGTGATCCTATAAGGGTTCCGATTTTTCCTTTTGAGGTACGGAACCCTAAAAAGAATTTTGCGTCGTTGTCATATAGGTGCATCGCGCCTTTCTGCGGGAGCCCTAAAATAATAATAACGCTACGTAATTTTCTGATAACAATATTTTTGAAGGCAAAGCTGGTCAGACAAAGGATTTCTTTCTGAGATAACTGTGAAATATGGACATGAATAGTTAGACAGCTACATCATCCCTAGGATTAGATTGGACGGTTTTCTTCAATATATTGCCAAAAGCTGTAGGTGTCGAACGAAATGATTTAGTAGAAGAAAAGTAATATTTATTCATCAGTTTGAGTGGTCTGAGTCATAGTTGAACCATGACGTTATTCGCAAACATTTTGACGGAAAATATTTAGATGGCACTAAAGGTACTGTAGCGACATCTATGGCGTCACATAAGAACTAGTCCTGCATAGCGCAATTATAGTTCTCCGCGCGATTGGAACAGCCCGAAATCATCTACCGGGCAGTTGCCCACCAGACATAACACCCGTCTAGTCGGAGGGCCCTCCCTTTTCAACAGAAGTATGTGGGACTTTACTCTCTGTTCCGTTTACCTCCAAAGAACCATCTAAATATTCGCGAAAAAATAAACAAAATACAAAAAAACACACCCGGACTTTGCTAGGGCCCGCGGAATTCCTGAAAAGGAAACCCGTGGTCGTAAAACGCTAAACCAATTGTAGGACGTAGGTGTGGTTTTAGTCAGTAAAAGTCTGATACGGACTCCCCCTAGATCGAGAAAAGTCATTGGAGGATTTACCAACTCATAAAAAAAATTATTCCTCCTCCTCGTATGAAATTTTACAAAAGTTATGTAAAAATCCTTTAAATAGCTCTGTGCTGAACTGGGTTTTTCAAAAGAATACTTAACACATACCATTCTTTCGAAATTATAACAGCACTAGTATTATAAAGATGAAAGTTTGTGTGTATGATTGTTACTTCTTTACGCTCGAACGGCTGAACGGATTTCGATGACACTTAGTACACAGGTAGACCATGTCCTGGAATAACATACAGGATACTTTTTATCCCGAGAGTATGTTCCCATAGGATACTTTTCTACTATCACGCAGGCGAAGCCGCTGGCAGCAGCTAGTAGAACAATAAAAATGTAAAGGCTCAGATACATTAGAGGACAAAATGTCCCCCAACTTGCCATGCAACACTGCCTAATCGTCTAACAACATGTCTTGTGTCACGTGAATGTATAGTAAAAAGTCGGGGGCAAGTTATATCCCAAGTAGCACAACAAGCTATATAAGAGCTGTATAAAGACTCAGGAGTACTCTCTAAGCTGTATAATAAGCTGTATAAATGCTTATACAGCTCTTATAACTGCAAAAAGGGCTCAAAAAATACAGAATAAAAAGTGACACTGGGTAACGTTGCAGTGTCTTGTAAATTATGCCTTGCGAGTCATGTTGAGGGATATTTGGTCCCCTAGTACATCTGAAGCTTAAAGAACAATATACGCATGACACGACCTGAGCACAGCATTTTTAGTCATTCACAACATAACTTCAAAGATACAAAATACCTTTCAAATAACTCACTAAATTAAATGAAACTGAAGCGACACTGTCTATTGTTTTCTCCCAACAATGAAATAAAGAACAGTATTTCAAAGCGACACAAAATAATTAAGTAGGTACATTACTTTGAACTTAAATACACTATTCACATGAACTGTTGAAGCGTCACTTTAATTCATCGTCTGATCGTCTGTCTGCACCACTAGCCATTTTAAGTTAGAAATTGTTAGATTATAAGAACTTTAGCTATAAGGGTTCGATCAGGCGTTCATTGTCCTCTATGATTCCTCAAGGCTAGAGTGAATAGGCTCTTAATAAACTAGTGTGCTTAACCATCAACGACTACATCACTGCTTACCATTATGTTGGATCGCGGTCAAGCAGTAGTTTATTTACAATTTACAAAATAAATGATTTTTAAATGTCATACTTTGCAAAAATAAAACTGTAGGCAAGTACACTGACACAGCGATTCTGACTTTTTTAATTCACAAAATTCCTTTAAAGTTCCTAAAATTTTATACATGGACTAAAGCCGATTATTTTGACACAACTTTTACCTGTAGCTCCAATTGCTTAATTAAGGTGATGATAGAGACAAATACTCAAAATATACTTGATTTTTTTTCAACGATCTGTTTAGTTTAAAACTATGGAACGGTCGAAAAAGCAGAACTTGATACAAATTAACAGTAGACAAAAATACAACTATCAAAATACTGTGATATGGGAGACGCAAATGAAAAGGTTTCTATCTCAATTTATTATGACTATATTATTAGAAGCACTCTTTTTACATTAGCTAAATAAAATATCTCATTAGCTTTTCTTGTTTGACAATCTCCAATACATTATGTTTCGAATATCTACAACTATGCTTTTCTTACCATAAACCTTAAAAGTATAACTTGCCAGTATGCAAGTTAGTAGTATTAGCGTGGCCTCCATGGTCGCCACAATACATAAATTTTTTTTTCGAGGTGGGAATTCATCAGACAGCTTTTCCGTGTCTGGGTGGTGCATTTTGGGGCCACGTTCACTCTTTCGAACAATACCGTAGCCTATAGGTAAGATTCGTAATGAATTCAAAACTTGATTGTTTTTATTTTCGACTAGCTTCTGCCAGCGGCTTCGCCCGCGTGAAGCGTTTTTGCATACAAACTTTGGACCCCTGGTTCCCCCCGTATGGAGAGATTTTTTAAAAAATCTTCTCTTAGTGCTCTCCTATGCCATAAAAGGAAATCTTGTGCAAAAAATCACGCTCCTATTCTCACTACTTTCGATTGTGCGTTGATATGTCAGTCAGTCAGTTTCTCATTTTATATATATTGAAGACTACTTTAATCAATTTCTAAGTAAATCAACTCTTCTTTTTTGCGTAGCGATGGCAAAACTAGTTAAATTCCTTGCCTAGCCCAGTATACGACCACGGCAATGCCGTCCGCTAATGCTGTCATTAGGTCAATCAATCAAAAAATCAATAATTGCTTCATCTATATATATAAAAGGAGAAACTGACTGACTGACATATCAACGCACAACCGAAACTACTGGGTCTAAAAGCGTGAAATTTTTTCCAAAATTCACCCCCTAAGGGGATGAAACGGGGGTCCAAAGTTTGTATGGAGAAATCTACTTTCACGCGGGTGAAGCCGCTGGCAAAGTACTAGTGTTTTAATAACTTAGAACTTTTGTGTCATTACGCTTTAGATCTGTCAGCGTCTTAGAAGCCTTTTCTTAACTGGAGTCGTTTACAATCTAGATAGATGCATTTACACTAGTTACAATATCACATTATCTAGGTAGGTTGACCGGTAGAGAATACCTTGTTGCATTAAGTCCGCCTATGTCTACTATTGCACATGAAGTATAAATAAAAATCAGTTTATTTTAGCGTAGTGTCGGTGAGTAAAACTAAGGCTAAAATCATAGTCTTATTTCTTTCTTGTATCGCGCCTTCTTTTTTTTTACTTGTGTTATTTTGTCTTTATTTACATTTCAAAATACTAACTATAATTACAATAAAATAATAACAAAAACCCCACACTAATTACAACTAACTAAAACTAAAATGTTGCGTCAAAAAACTCTTCCACATCGCTGTCGACTGGTAATGTGCCCAAAAGCCTGGCGGCATTGCCACGCTGTATGTCGCACCTTCTTACCTAGTATCTACAAAAAAAAATTGCGGCACGTCGTCCTCTACCTCGCGCGATGCAAACCCGTAGCTTCACAGATGCGTATTCATCAATAAACGCTTGGCGTACGCCTGCTAACAGCTTACATACAAAACTATGAAACTGTGTCGACGAAGCGTCATGCTTTTGCCGCTACACTAAAGCGTATAATGATGAATACGCGTCTACGAAGCTACGCGCGTGGACATTAGGCCTTACCGAAGTCTTAGACCTTTTAACTATGTAGTGGTGTAATTAAATTTTGGATAGAGATGATAGATATGTAAATGCAACACCAAACTGTATCTTCCGATTTTATTATCATTCGTTTTTAGGGTCAAAGGATCACTTTGTTGTCCGTCCGACTGTCTGTCTGTCTGTCAAGACTCTTTATCTCGGGAACGCGTAGAGGTATCGAGTTCAAATTAAAAACCTTATACTCAAGTCTAAGGTCCCTTAAAGCTGTGAAAAAAATCTCTTCTAAGTTTACTAAAAAAAAAGTTACGGCTGTTTAGTTCGCAAAAAACATATATTTTGACTCTTGAGGAAATCAAAATTCAAAGGGTACCCTTTGACCCAGAATCCTCAAATTTGGCATAAAACAAGGTCTTATAGCACAGGTATAGGAATAAATCTGAAAACAGTAAATTTGTTGTAGTCACAAAAAGATAACTTTTTTGCGATTCGGAAAAATCTTCGAGATTCCATTCGCGAATTGAACTATTTACACAAGTAAGTTTGTACAGAACCTTCTGTGCGCGAGTCCTACTCGCACTTGTTTTTTGAATTGCCTCCCACTGTAGAGAATATTTCACGTCAAAAATATGAAAATTATCATTTGAATCGCATTATGTTAGCTATCATATGCATTTTCTTTTATAACAATATTATTAAGTAAATATTGTTATAAAAGAGTGAAATTCACAAATATATCAGGCAACTTCAATTTTTTTATCCAATAAGTATTCAAAAAATAACGTGTTATTTTTTCTCATGAATTTGGTATTACCTTTCAACGAAACGTGACGTGTTAAATATGCCTTCGATATTAAATTGGTAAATAACAATAGAGCCAACGATGATTGATAGCCTATCAAACTGATTGTATCTTTATTTAGTGCTAAATAAAGATACATTTTAAATAAAGTAATATTACCACATCAAAAAGTGATGTCGTCATAATATTCTATGTTCAAAGAAAGCATTAACTTTTCAAAGAATGCATTAATTTTTCAAAGAAAATATTAAAAGAATTTTGTGAAGAAGCCGTAAATAAAATGTGTTTCTTTATTGTTTGCAAAAAGTCAGTGTGCCTAATCAAAACTTAAGAAACGTCAACGCGAAGGAGGAAGTGAAAAGAATTATAAACAAAAGTAAATAAGAAATGTGTTTACTGCTTCGTAGGTCGAGCGCGACTTTCGACCGTTTGGTCCTTGGATTCGATTACCAGGTCGAGAAAAGTATTTCTCTTTTCCAATTTTTTTTTAATTGCAAATTGGTTTGTCAAAATGGTTTCTTTGTTTATAATTTTATACAGAAAAGTTCTTACCGAGTGTCAGAGTATTAATTCATACCGAAAAATCCGGGTAAGGACTTAACATAGAAAAATAATAATGTAACCATATGTTTATAACCCAAATGAGCATATATTAAAAAAAAAACGGGTCAAGTGCAAGTCGGTCTCACACATTAAGCCAAGGGTTCCGTACAAACATGCTTAAGTAAATATTTCGATTCCCGAAGATTTTACCGATTCACAAAAAAGTAAATATTTTGTGACGTAACTACAAAATGGCTACTTGACAAATTGTATGATTCTAGGTCAACAGAAAGGCAAGTTTTGATTCCCTAGCGAGTGTTATACACCATACACTGCCTAATTGCAATTATGTTGACTTAGAAGATTGATTTTCACTGCTTCAAGGAATAGCAGAGTTCAGTAATTAATATTCATTTCAGCTCTATGCGATCCTGATCAAAAGGGTCTCAATAGACAGACAGACGCACTGACAAACAACAAAGTGACCCTATAAGGGTTCTGTTTACCTAGTCGCTAAAAACTCTTGATAGAACCCTTATAGGTCGTCGCACCGTTCTTATTCCCTATTTATTAAATCCATAGCCTCATTAATAAGTGGTTTAAGCTAGAACTACACTGCGCGCACGTAGGCCACACATCTGGGCGCGTCGGTCTCCATACATTTTATATGGAAACTAGACTTGTTGAGCTACACTTGATCTACGCCACGCGACGTCGTTCTACGTACAAATCAGGCGTGTTACACGTGTGCGTCGGTCTAATGTAGTTTAGCTTTAACAACTTTCCATGGAACTCGTGACTTTTCTGTAGAATTTGTTTTTATGGATTTTTTTCTTATTATTGGTTGGTTCGCGTTTGAACACTATCTCACCTGATGGTAAGCGATGATGTGGCTGACGATGGAGCACGTTTGCCTAGAAGTAACCTATTCACTCTTGACTTAAATAATTTTGATTTCAATTTTTGATTTTACCTACAGTGAAATAAATTTTGAATTTCTATTTTGTGTTACAGGAGTCCTAAATAGGAAGTGGAAACGAACGTAATCAATGTGAGATAAAGTACTCTATCTTCCTAAATCCGAAAGATGTAACATTAAATATTTTATTATATCGTTGACTAAGGCATGGAACCCTAAACACTACATAAAAATCTGCGGTAAACACGACAGAATGACATCCAAGCCATGAATTACTAATGCAGAGGCGTCCATACACAGCGCTCTGTTCAAACCACAAGCAGTTTAATAAATAATGTACATTATCGTACATATTTATGTAACTCGTGTAAACTAACACTGAATTAGAACTAACCTATTAACTCCGTAAGAATGCGTGTTAACGGGATCATCTGGTTCATATTGTACAGACTCAACTATTTCGAGTGAGTATTTCGTTAAGTGATTGTAACTGCAGACTAATGTCATGATATTTGTAGATAGTTTATGAAAGATGAAGATAATTTTATTTTGCGAATATGTGTAGGTTCCTACATATGGTAACGTGGTGACTCACAATGGGTGTTATCAGTAGGCACATTGTTGTTGTTGTTCTTCTTCTTCGTTTCGATTCGATGATAAGCTCTTCAAACTGTTTGGGTCCAATAGGTGGCTACATTAATAGCAGCAGCTAAGGAGTGGAATTCCCTGCCGGAGTCTGTGTTCCCTGATAGCTACAACCTAGGGATCTTTAAGTCAAGAGTGAATAGGTTACTTCTAGGCAAGCGTGCTTCATCGTCGGCCACATCATCGCTTACCATCAGGTGAGATAGTGGTCAAACGCGAGCCTATCAATAATAATAATAAAAAAAAGCATCGGTGGCACTCATCAAATCCTCCAAAGTGCAGGAGTATGGGCACTTGCGGCATTCTAATGTGTGGCTCATGTTTTGAACAGGAGAACTTCAAAAATGTTTACATCTTACATGGATATCATTTGGGTTTTCAAGATTTTTAACAGTCACACATTAACCGTTATTTTTTTTTAAATCCTCATCCGTAGAAAATACAACCATTAATTACCATGACATTTCTTCTCGTCCAAATTACTAAAAAACTGTTCCATTGCAAGCTTTGCGCAGTCAACGTGGAAGCTCCCGGTACTAAGCCACCGATGGTTAGGTACGCTATATTTCCCTCTCTCCCGCACGGAGTGAGGATTTCCGACAATGTAAAACCTCTACAGTCTACGTAGTGACTGGCTGATTGCTCTCCAACTACCAAATCCGGATTAAGTGGTCGTTTCTTTTGTGGCTACGACGTGAATATAACATTTTGATGGGTTCCGGGAAAATGGAACTAATATAATATCCGATAAGTCTCGTTGTTTATGAGTTTTTCCGGAATTCGTCAAGAATTGAATTGACCAAACCCAATAACACTTGGCCATTATACATTACAGATAAAGGAACCTGATCCTTGAAATTCGGAAGTTATTTGATACTAATCAATTCGTTTAGTAATTTGTAAAGAGTATAGCTTACTGTCCGTCAAAAATATGATACAATTTGAGATTAAGAGCGTCCAACCCGAGATACCTTTTCATTATTTTTCAAACAACCAACGTGATTATGGCGTTATTACACATCTTTCTCTAGATATTTTGAAAACACAGATATCCAGTGAATATTATCTAGGTTTCTATTGAAATCAAATCATTTTGTGTAAAACTGATCCAGTAAAAACCTCTAAAAACCTGGTTCATAATATAAACTTATAAAGGAGACGAGCGTATCTGGGCCTAACGTTACACAAATGAAATATTTATCAATATTTTGTTTCAGTTTTTTGTGGTCAATTATAAAATATTAAGCAGTTTTATCATGGGATAAGAAATTAAATATTTTTAATCAAATCAATACTGACTTCCCTTATCCTTATATTAAAACAATGTTGCCATATGATATAGGTAAGCTAATAGATATACAATCGATTATTATTACAAAAATAGAATGAATAATTATTAATAATTATATAATTATGTTTAAATAAAACACATATATTTTTAAAATAATGGTATATATAATGGTCGTAAAAATGAATTGCTTCATAAATCGATTTCACAATCGATTGTCAATGTTTTAATATACAGGCAACAAAGCGGAACTTATGTCAATGTCAGTGCCAGGTCAAAAACTCAAACGTCAATCACATCATTCGCTTTAGCCAGTATACTATTGTAGTCTTTGATTCGCTTCGTTCGTTGTCTTTGCGGCAGTACGTTAGTGGATATTTTCTGTTGTTTTCGTGTGCTATAATTATTAATATTCGATCAGTGATCTAATGACTTTGGCTACGTATAAAGGATTCTGACGGTTATCGCTTTAACGAACGACACACGCATTTCAATCGATTATTATTTAATCCGCCTGCACAGTTTTTAGACGATATTTTAATTGTTTATGATGATGTGGATGATGAATAAATCATTAAAAGAGAAAGTGTTTTTAATTCATACTCCCTTTGCTTGCTACCTCTAGAATCTAGTTGGAAGGCGTCTGAATCTTCAATGTGTATTACAATAAATTCAGGTTAACTCTAGTCAACAATAAAGTCAAATAGTTATTTTCTTGAAGTTTTATGTGAGAGCTCAGTGTTTAACCTTAGGTTAGAGGTTGTTTTCATACAAACCAATGTCATCCTATATTTTCTTTCTCCCATGGAGCAGTCGTAAATAATTTAGGTTTTTTAAAAATGGTATTAGGGTATAAATAAAATAATGCAATAATTGTTACTGTAACATCAGGCCCAACTTTCTAGGAACTTTCGCCCGTCTTCTTTAGAAAAGTAAAGAAAATATAAGTATAAAAACCTTGCACATTTAATTGAGATTCTGAATGATGGAAATTTTTGTACAAAAACTATAAAGGTTTAAAAAAAAACACGTATTTCATGGAACAATTACTATCAGGTTTTTTTTTTTTAAGTTGGTAAATCATCCAAATGACTTCTCGCGCTCTGGGTGGAGCGCGAGGGCGTGTCAGACTTTTACTGACTAAAACCACACCTGTATCCTTCAATTACCCTTTGCATCCTAGGACTACGGGTTTCCCTTTCAGAAATTCTCCGCGGTCCTAGTTAGCGGGCATCGGGTCCCTACGGTTTGCTGACATCTCTTTGAGGAGCGCGAGGATCTCAACGCGCTATTGACGACTGGGCTCGGTCCGGTTAATTACCGAACAGCCGGACGGCGAGCTACCCAGTGCTCGACGTTCGCAAGCCCGCGTCTACCGTGGCTGGTAGTCAGGGTCGGAATTACGGCGGCTAGGGCGTGAGGACCTTCGTTCCCTCACGCGTGCAGCCTCCTCCTTCGCTAGCATTACTGCTTCGCAGAAGGAGGCGACCGCCTGAATTACTATCAGGTGGAGTTGCTGTCAATCACTAGTTTATATCATTTAAAAAATACGAATTTTTGAAATAGACGAGTGAATGACGGAATTTCTGAATGCCAACAGGGCGTGTAGGTGTTATCTTTCTTTTTTCGCGTTGCCCTTTATCAAAAAACGCGTTGGATTGCGTTGGATAAACCTACAAGCTTTTAAACTATGCTCAGGTAGACGATACACGGTTCGGGAAAGGCCCCTCTTAACGATTTTTACGAATACAATATTAGCTCACTTTATTTATTAATTTTTTTTAATTCTTTTATTTCACTTTTATTTTATTTATACCCTTTTTTTATTTTTTCCACTACAAACGGCGTACATTTTAAGGAAATTAACTTTTTGATCCTCCTCTTATTCAGATTTTCACGCTCTTTCAATCAGTATATTTAAAATTGCGCCATGGTGATAAGATTTATTACCTAAAATATCCTCAAAGCTTTCAATCACTTGTTCACAAAAGTTTTAAACTTTTTTTGCTCATTATTAAAAGTATAAGATTTGGAGTTACGCCCTTTGTAGCGAAACGGGTCGTTAAAGCGTATAATCCCTTGAACATCTGGCTGGAGATAAATGCATACATACTCGTAATGCCGCCTGTGCCCGCATATAGCCTCGCTGACTTTTAAAACCATTTTTTTTTTTTGCATAATATTGATTAAATGCTATGTACATTCTGAAGAACACTTAACCAGCAATTTTATTGTGTAAACATATTTTTAAAGATCAAAGCCGTTTGAAAGAAGTAGGAAAAACGAGCGAAAAAATATCATGTTAGTAATTTTTTTTTTCGAAACTATAGTCATACGAAAAAATCATTACGTTGAAAATGTTATACACCACTAGTTTTTAATTAGTACAAATACTTATAGGGCTTATTAGAAAAGGTCTTGTTATTATTTAAGTAAAGTCTCAATAAATAATATTCATAAACAGCAAAGTTTTGAGCGTTTGTTTATATTCCAAAATGTCACTCAATTTATGGAAATATTGTACAGGCTATTGATCTTGTATGAAAAGCAATGGAAAAATACTGCGCGTAGTATTTTCTAGGAGCAATTATAACGAATGATTGATTCAATTATGAATTTACCAATTGCGATAAATTTTATGGGCACAATTTTGGAATTTCGTATTTTTTTTTTACTTTGACTACACAAATGTGATCAGTAACGGGTACAGATAGAGCCTCACTTTTTTGTACAAATTAAAAAATTGGGGTGTATAAGAACCTATAATATTTGTATTTTCAAATCTATTCACTCAGACGTTACCGAGGAGTAGGCTTCAGAAAGTCACTGTTTTATTGGCGTTGTGTGATAGTTGTGGAATATTATATTATTATTGCACTAAATGGGAGCAAGGGCCTTAAATCGATGTATAATTTAGAATATCAAAGTACGTAGTCCTCTCTTTAGTCCCTTTCTAACTGCGTTAATTAGTTTCAAATTCTCGAAAATGATAGATAGGTACTTATTCGTATATCATTTACCTTAAGCATTATTTTTTCTACCAGGGTTTTTTTTGGTGGGAAAATCATCTAATGACAAATCCCGCCCTTAGGCGGAGCGGGAGATAGTGTCAAACTTTTACTGACTAAAAACCCACCCATGTTCCTTCATTGCCTTTCGTACCAGGGCCGAGTCTTCCTTTCAGAATCAGACCCTTGGCCCCGGTAGGCTTCGACCCTGCCGGCCCCTTCAGTTGCTGACATCTCCTTGAGGCGCGCATGGAACAGTACGCGCCGTCGACGACTTGGGCTCGGTCCGGACGGTTACCGGACGGTCGGACGGCGAGCCACCCATTGCTCGCCGTCCGCGAGCCTGCGCCTACAGGGTTGCGGAATTGATCGAAAGAATTGCCGCAGCCCTGCAATGCAATCGCATGGGAGGAGCCACGCCGTGCCCTTGTTTCGGAAGTCGGTAATGACCTGTCACTGCCGATCGTGGTTCGGTCCAAGAGTGTAGAGTCTTGAGACGCGGTGATCTCCTTCAGGCCGCGGAAAGGGAAAGGGAGAAAGATTTTCCTCCCGCCCCTTACCAGGCGCACCGGGCGTCGAGGAAGGGCAGACAACGCCCTTTTCCAACCCTCCTAAAAAGGTTCAGGGTCCACAGATTAGGGGATATCAATCAGCCTATCAATCTGGATCCGAGATGGCGCGTAGTGTTCAACGTGTGCCTCTCTTGGAGGTATAGGAGCGCCACTCTTCAATGTAGGACGAGACCCACGGGGATTAGGTCATCACTAGTCCGGGGCAGCAGAAGTCAAACTGCTCTCGCAACCCCCGGCACTAGTTTACGAGGGGAACACCGGGTTGATTTTAGTCAGTAAGGGTCTGACAGATTCCTATACCCACACTAGGGCGGAGGACATCAATAAGGATTTCCATTCCGAAAAAAAACCCCGGAACGCAAGTGACAAAAGTTTTAGTCAGTAAAGTCTGACATACTCTCTTGCTCCACTCAGCGGGAGAAAGGATTTGATGATTTACATCTCAACAAAAAAAAGCATTAGTTATTCTCTTAAAGTAAATATTTCAACATACTCTATCTAAAATAGTTCTGTTCCATTTACCAGTTGATTTACAACGACAGTATGCAATGCTAGGTATGTTCCACAAATTATATATTGTAGCTATATATATGTAGGTATTAGCTACCCGCTCTGACTTCACCCGGTAGCAAATTTATTCGACTTGGACAACAAATAAGGACTGTATTTATGATTTAATTAGGTTACTTACTATTCGTGCTAAATTTCAAGTATATTGGCCAACGGAATAATATTTTGCATACAAACGAAATTTCCCCTTTTCACCCTCTTAAATGTTGAATTGTTGTTGTTGTTGTTGTTATTGTTGTTGGCTTGCCGTCCGACCCTCCGGTAACCGTCCGGACCAAGCCCAAGTCGTCGACGGCGCGTATTGTTCCACACGCGCCTCAGGGAGATGTCAGCAATTCGTAGGGGCCCAGCAGGGTCGAAGCCTACTGGGGCCATGGGTAGTGAGAAAACGAAACCCGAGGCCCTGGGACGAAGGCAACGAAGGAACAGGAGTGGGTTTTTAGTCAGTAAAAGTCTGACCGCCCAAGAGCGAGATTTGTCATTAGATGATTTTCCCACCTAAAAAAAACATACAAACGAAACTTCCCCTTTTCACCCTCTTAAATGCTGAATTTTCAAAAATCCTTTCTTATTTTAGATTAAAAAATAAAAGATTTTTGAAAATTACTACATTAAACCGATGCATACGTGGGCGACGCCTGAGTTGTACGTAGAGTCGCGTCGCGTGGCTTGGGTCTAAATTTTTTTTTTTCTTGTCTATGATACCAAAAGACGCCTTGTGCAAAATTTCACGTTCTTAGCCCGAGTAGTTTCGGCTGAACGTTGATTTATGTCAGTCAATCAGTTTCTCCTTTTATGTGTATATATAGAGGTACAGTTTCATTTTCCATCGGCTGTTTTTACGGTTAACTGATGACTTCCTGAACAAACTCAGAACGTATAATAACAAGCCGAGTCATATATGTGAAAGGGGGCAGATATTGGGGTCTGATTGAGAAAAGGGATGTGTTACGTCTTAAAACATATTTGGAACTAGCGTCTGCCAGTGGTTTCACCCGCGTAAAAGTATGTTTCTCCATACAAACTTTAGATCCCTGTTTCATTCCCCTTAAAATGAGAAGGGAAAATGTTTTTTTTTTCTTTGTTTACATCATAAAAGGAACCACTGTGTAAAATTTTAGAGTTCTAGGGCCAAAGGCCCCCTGGCCACATCATGATATGGGCAAGCCAAATCAATAAACACTCTACGTTTATCGATATGAACAGAACATAAGACGTTGTGGTGATGTTTGGGAGCCAAGTCTAGTCCATTAAACACGATTTAACTTATCTGATTCTAGTCTCAAGTAATGTTACAGATATTTTGAAAGTAGTGGTGATGAAATAAATTACACATAGTGCTTATTAAATATGGCCATGTAAACAGGAAGGATGACATGAATGCTACTAAAAGAGTTATGAATATAAATGTGGATGAACGGAGAGGGAGACCAAAGAAAAGATAGATGGAATGTGTGAGAAGAGAGAGTGATAGCGTGATGGTTGTCAGGACAGAACAGAAGAAAAATACAATGTTATGCTGACCCCAAATAACACGAGACAAGAGCAGGAAGAAGAAAAAAGGCCGTATTGAATCCAAAGAACTTTTTCAACATATCACAACACAACTTTTACCCAGTACAATATCGCATGACGTGACATGATATCCAAAAACATCCTTATCGATTTATCCTTTCCCAACCCTAACCGAAGCATGACAGTGATCAATGCCAATGTCAGGCAAGTTCACGTCTCAGAAACATGTCTGATGGCAATAAATCATACGCGAATAAACACATTTTTGTAGCTTCCTCTGCGTGATCGATATCATTTGCGATGATGTCTGTCATAGACCACGGAGACGATGTGGCTAGAGGCAGCATCGTCAAATCTTTTTAGTAGAACCAAAAAACCAACCAACCAAAAACTCAACCTCACTCCCACCCTGATACAACACACTAAGTAAAAAAAAAATTACAACCCAATTCAAAAGCTTTTCTAAAATGTTAACATGTCCCTAATTGCATACCATTTATACGAGTTTATAATATCATTTGTTAAATGGAGGAGTTCTGGTGACCTGAAATATAGGCCTTGAGCCTAATTTAGGCACCAGTCTCCCAAAATATAATGCCCCTCCTATATGTTACCGTAGAAATAACTAGCAATTAAGAATAATATTGTGGAGAGAAAATAAACTATTATTATTATTAGTGGGAAAACATCAAATGACCAGATGGCTACCACGAGCTTTCACGTGATCCATTTGACAACCTGAACTGAACTGTTAAAGGGATGGAGCTATATAGAGTGTGACTCCATCTTTCTCGTTCACACGCCTGACATTTTGACACACCATGATAAGACTCCTGAACAACGACGTGACTATTCGACAGCTTTTTGGGCAGAGCTTCGAGCCGCTTTGGTTCGTTCGTGTAACTCTTCTTCCTCTGGGTAGAGCGAGACGGAAGGGTCATACTTTTACTTATTGAACACAACTGTACTCCTTCATTTGATCTTTACGTCGCGACGGTAATACTTTCAAAAAATCTCACAGCTCTGACAGGCATTCCGGCCACCGTAGGCGTGGGCTTGCGGACGGCGAGCAATGGGTAGCTCGCCGTCCGATCGTCCGGACCGAGCTCAAGTCGTCGAGGGCGCGTAGTGTTCCACGCGCGCCTCAACGAGATGTCAGCAACCGTAGGGGCACAGCAGGGTCGAAGCCCACTGGGGCCATGGGTGATGCGAAAGAGATCCTCGGGGCCCTGGAACAATGGCAAAGAAGGAACAGGAGTGGGTTTCTAGTCAGTAAAAGTCTGACACTATCTCCCACTCCGCCCAAGAGCGAGGGATGTCATTAGATGATTTTCTAACCGAAAAAAAAAGCTGTGACAGGCATGGGCCCTAGTGGATAACGTCAGTTTTGCTGACATCTCTCAGGCGTGCGCGTGGAGCATGACTCGCTATTGATCCAGCCCTGGTCTTTATCGGAAGCAGAGCAACAACGTAACATTCCTGGTTGCACCAATGATGTTCAAGTTTAAGTTATTGGGGTTAGACTGTTGATAAATATTTTTCTTTTAGGCAAGATATAGCTTCAACTTTGAACTACACATACGAAACTAATGCTGATTGAAATATTGTCTGACAATATTTCAATCAGCAATCAATTTTATGCAAAACCCAAAGCAATGTAGCTTTATAAGAATGAATTAAACTGAGGCACAGACAACGGAACTCCTTTACGGCAAACATCACCAATGTGTGTATTTGACTCAGCTATATTGTATAACACGCCATATTACAAAAAGGCGTGCTGGATTGAAAAACATCACTATCGACTAAAACCTACCCATGTTCTTTCAGTTACCTTTTGCGTTCCAGGGCCGCGGTGACTTTCGAACTATCTCACTGTGACATATTTTTTTTTAGGTGGGAAATCATCCAATGACTTCTCCTTTTTTTTAACCAGTGCTTGACTGCGATCCCACCTGATGGTAAGCAGTGATGCAATCATTGATGGGACTCACTCTCTCCTATCCTTGGGTGGAGCGCGAGGGGATTTTACTGACTAAAATCCACTCCAAGTTCCTACGCTGCTTTTCATTCCAGGGCCGGGTTTTCCTTTCAGAAGCAAACGCATGGCCCCAGTTGGCTTCGACCCTGCTGAGCCCCTACGGTTTGCTGTCATCTGCTTGAGGCGCGCGTGGAATACTACGCGCCGTCGACGACTTGGGCTTGGTCCAGATGGTTACCGGACAGTCGGACGGCGAGTCGATCGGGATCTCAGAGGCTGGGGCGTGAGGGCCGTCACCTCGCGCGTGCGTCCGCCTCCTTTGCTTGCGTTACTGCTTCGCACAAGGAGGCGACCGCCTACCACTCCTCCTTGCTTCGGACCATGGCCTGTACCAAGGCCCAGCGCGAGAAATCGTTGCCGCCGATTGCTCCCACGGGGACACGGTGGTGCTCTGCTCAAGCGGGGCACACCTCTATCGTATGATCCACCGTGTCCTTCGGGCGGTCCACACAGTAGTGACACCCGGGCGATTCTTCTGCACGAATCCGGTGCAGGAACCTTTCGAGCTGACGGTGTCCAGAGAACCAGCGTCATGCAGAAGGTCAGGTCACAGTTAGGCTTTTCCAGCCACTCCTCAAAGAGGAGACTTACCGCCACAATTATGGCGTGCCCAATCCCGCTGTGACAATTGAAGACGATACCGATAAAGTGATTCCGTACTCTGTAATATGTACCAGTTCCACGATATTTTAGACTTATATGCTCAATCCAAGTTTTATGTTACCCTTGAGGGTTGAAGAAGGTTGTTTGCTGGTAATGTCTGAATGACTAGTCAGAAGGGAATCCACACAGGTATGATTGACAGAAATGACGATCTACAAGGTTGAACTTTTTCTTAAACTTGATAATCCATTAACGACCGGTTACATTATCGGATTATATATAGGTTATAATTCCATATTCGCTTACTGGTATGTTCCTTATATTTTTAACCAAAGCTAAAAAATCACGCCATTTTTTGTTGATAGTTTCGCGCTTGACTTTCCATCAGGTAAGATACTAACTTGATGGAAAGTGACGATGTGGTCGACGATGGAGCGCGCTTGCCTAGAAATAACCTATTCACTCTTGACTTAAAGCTCCCATGTTGTAGCTATCAGGAAACACAGATACCGGCAGGGAATTGCGCTCCTTGAATGAATGTGTTCCCAAAATGTTTTGTGCGTATGGTGGAATATTTATCATATACCTGTAGCACATTATCAGTACGCCTTATATATAAATTATTTTTTTGTGTTTTTATTGTACACACACACATGTATACTGTATGGACCCTGAGTTTGATTCGATGTGTCTTCTCTCAAAAAAAATCACGTGAAAAGTGTTTTTTTTTTTAACTATTTGCAAAATAAATATCATTTATCATCATCATAATAGCCGGTAAGTCCCCTCTTTGAGGAGAGGCAGGAAAAGCAACACAGCGTCATTACCTTCCGCATGACGCAAGTCCTCACCGGACACGGTAAGTTCGGGAAGTTCCTGCACCGGATTCGTGCGGAAGCGACGCCCGGGTGTCGCCACTGTGTGGACCGCCCGGAGGACACGGTGGAGCATACGGTGAAGGTGTGCACCGCTTGGACAGAGCAACGCCGTGTCCTCGTAGGGGCGATTGGTGGCAGCGATCTCTCGCGCCGGGCTTTGGTACAGGCCATGGTCCGGAGTGAGGAGGAATGGCAGACAGTCGCCTCCTTCAGCGAAGCAGTAATGCTAGCAAAGGAGGCGGCCGATCGCGTGAGGCAGCGGTCCTCACGTTCCAACCGCCGCCGGGATTCCGATCCCGATTTCCGGCCACCGTAGGCGCGAGCTTGCGGACGACGAGCAATGGGTGGCTCACCGTTCGACCGTCCGGTAACCGTCTGGACCGAGCCCAAGTCGTCGACGGCGCGTGCTGTTCCACGCGCGCCTCAAGGAGATCTCAGCAACTGTAGGGGCCCAGCAGGGTCGAAGCCTGCTGGGGCCAAGGATCTGATTCTGAAAGGAAGACTCGGCCCTGGTACGAAAACGAGGAACAGGAGTGGGTTTTTAGTCAGTAAAAGTCTGACACTATCTCCCGTCCCGCCCAAGAGCGGGGTATGTCATAAAATGATATTCCCACCGAAAAAAATAACATCTAAATAGTAAAGTCAAATGTTTGTACGTACCTATATTACTTGCTGACGCTCAAACAGCTGAAGGGATTTAGATGAAATTTGGCACACGATTAGACCCTGACTTGAACTAGCATATATATGTTTTGCACTAGGATTTTCCCTTGGGATAGATTCTACCTGTTTTCTAGAATCTATCCCAATTCACATGGGCGATGCCGCAAGCAGAACAGTTTACTAATAACTGTTCCTTAAACTACCTCCAAAACAAAACAATAACCTTATCCCCTTAAAAGGTTCACTAACACATTCGTAAGAAGTTGGCAGTAGTGTCGTCACAACGCTAATTTGTTTTCTTCTTATCTGTTTGTATCAATTGTTTAAGCATGTTCTTGTATTTAGCTTATTCATTTGAGTACCTATAGTATTATATATAAGGTATGCCTTATATTATGTACAATACACACATAGGTACTCAAGAGCTATGTCTGTAGAATGAAATAGGTAAATGATATTCTTAATAAAATTTACAATATGTTATATTTTAGTAATTACCTACCAAACATAAGACCAAACTGTAATAAGTTGGGAATATTTTAAAATAAAACAATATACGAATTACCCCCAGTAAAATGTGTAATTAACTTTCAATACAAAATAATTAAACATACATTGCAGAAGCTCAAAAAAAATTAAACTATCAATGGTAAAAATACAAAATACTTTTGAACTGAACGGCAAAATCTTTTCATTGGACAACATTATACTTCTGTGGACCATGTTCCAAAGACATTGTAAGAAAATAGTCAACAGAAGGGACCAAATAATCGCAAAAAGTGAATACAGTTCGTAACTACATAATTTTCATATTCAGTCATAAAAAGCTATACAGAATAACTTAAGGACAGAATACAAAGCATAAACTACTCGCAAAGACAAGGTAGACCAACCACATGCCCATATAAAAGAGCTCTGGTATGATAGCGGCAACGTAATAAAAGACGGTGAGACTGGCAATTTTGAACATCTCACAAAATGTATATATCTTCTTGTCTCGTCTTCCCAAACATATAGGGTACGGCTTGTACGCTGTAACATGGAAAAAAATATTGTTAACTCACGCCAAACCGACGGGCCTAAATGTTAAACGGTTATAGCCGCGGACATTTACAGTATTAGAGGTATTGTAGATGCGATGTCTTCATAAAGTAATTTTTTGTGGTGGGAAGTCGTCCAGTTATGTCAGAATTTTACTGACTAAACCCAGGTGGGTACTGAGGGCAACTGAAGGACAGGTATGTCACCATTATATTCCAGAACCACGGCATCCCTTTCTGAACTTCCCGTAGCCCTAGCGGCATCCGCCGTACTGGGCCCCTACGTTTTTGCTGACATGTAACTAACTGTCCCCCGTGGTTTCACCCATGGATTTGGTTACTGCTCCACTCTTGTAGGTCATAGCGTGATATTATATAGCCTAATAGCCTTCCTCGATAAACGGGCTATTCAACTCTAAAAGAATTTTTCAATTCAAATCAGAAGTTCCGGAGATTAGCGCGTTCATACTCTATTTCAGCTAATCAGCTTTATAATATTACATAGTAAGTAGCATTATATTCAAACAAAGAGAAACTTACTAGGCATTGTGTCTGGAAATTATATTCCAACTTGATGCGAAAATTTGGTCCGTTATAATGCGATTACCGTGAAATGAAACTTTTAACTATTCGATTTCATGTTTTTGTGGCAGTTTTGTTACTAATTTTGTTTATTAGAAGGATTTCATTATTTTCTTAGTGATGCTCAACTGGAGGTTTTGTTTTATCTGTTATTATGTTTCATAGCAACGTCGCAGAATAATATTATTTTTCTTTTTTGGTTTTGGTAATGTGCCTTTTTTGCAACGAAGTAGGTTAAATTACGGAATTAAGGCCCAAATACAAAACCCGATGTTGCATCGCGATCTCGCAAGACGCATCGCAAGAACATCGCACATTGTATGGTCACCTGAACCGATGCTTTGCCGCACGTAATCGTATCGCAGCAATTCACATTGAAGCTTTCTGTGATGTAGTATCGTATCGCATCGCATCGCTGTTCTGTGTAGGAGCCCTAATAAAAATATTTTATTTCAGTCTATGAGACCTCGAGCAGGCCCCCATGTTTTTGGTTAATGGTAGAAAATCATCCAATGACTTCTCTCGCTAAGGCGGAGCCTGGGCGTGTCAGACATACTAATTAAAACCATACATATGTTTCTTATATGGCTAGCGTTCCAGGTCCAAGACAGGCAGGAAGCCAACCCATGGTCCCAGTAGGCTTAAGCCTTACTAGCTCCCTACGGTTTTGCTGAAATCTCTTTGAGGCGCGCGTGGAACACTACCGCGCCGTCGACGATTAGGGTTCAGTCCGGAATGTTACCGGACAGGACCACAAGCTAACCAATGCTCGTCGTCGGCAAACCCACGCCTACGTTCTCTACTATGCTGGGGTCAGCTTCCAGTCTTGATGCAGCTGGATATCAGTATTTTACATGGATCGACATCATCCAGCAATTAGATAACTCGTTACCCCTTGGCAAGACTGGTGCCTGTTTAGTTACTGGCTTCAGACTACCCGTAACGACTGTCAAAGATCACGAGAGTCAGCAGTTCAGGGGTGTGCGGAACAGGGTTGAAAGTCCTGCTATAGTCAGTTTAGGGGAAAAGTGGAATAAAGTCTTGTAAACTTCTGTTAAAAAAGGAGGATCAACTGCCCGATAGATTCTTTCGGGCAGCGTCCGGAGAACCTTGATACCGCGATACAGGATTTTGAAGTTTAGTTCCTGTGTAGTCTCATAGATGTCGCTACAAGTGTGAAAGAAAACCCCCGACTACAAAAATCTAAAAATACTATGTAAAAAGTTAAACACCCCCAATTTTTATTTTTATCCTCTTTACATCTATCTTTACAGGCCTTAAAACCTATTGCGACAGTGCAGCTAATAACTATACTTAAACCTAAACACACATTTATGATAAAATCTAAAAAATATATATATAATCTCTTAAAAATAAAACTTAAACATGAATAATACTTACATTGTCTTACACATAACTAACTATATTTAATAAAACTCTTGCGAATTCACTCAAAGTGCACGAGAATTCATCCGGTCGCTCATAACCTTCATTCACAATACGAATTGTCCTGGTGAGGGGTGTTTGCGCCAGCAGGTTGATTCTGACTACCGGAATATTCAAAATAAAACCAAGCAACCGTCATAACACTAAACTTATCCTATCAACCAGTGATTTTTCTCAATATTTGTATATTTATATCTTTTCATGAAACTAACTGACAAACGAACAGACATGTCCATACAAACATCGTCTCAGATTTAAAATCTAAAAAATATGAATGTTTCTCTAACTATTTCGGTTTCTACAAATTTCCGCAAAGCATTCCATAAAACTTAAAATGTTTTCGTCTTAAAATGTTTAGTTTAATGGCCAACGTCTATGCGTCTCTCCGCATTTGCTTATGTATCTTGATCACCGGCAAGAAAAATCGATGATCCATTTAAAGTTTAAAAAATAATCACACTGTTTAATACTTTACACACACACACACACACACTCTACACACATACTCTCTCTCTCTACACTGTTGAATGGGATAGTATCTGAAGTGTTTCATGGCGTGTACCTGCTTAGGCGTTGTTAATTTTATTGATTTATTAATGCTAATTATGGTAATGATAATGATAATAATTTACAATAATATTATTAATTTATTTATTAATGTAATTCAATAATTTATCAATAATTTTATCAATGTTTCAATAATTTATTTAATCTAATTTAATTTAATTAATTTATTATGTTATGACAATTTTAATTTTAATTTTATTTAATTCTATAATATTCCAACGGGTTAATATGCCTGAAATAAACGATAAATAAATAAATAATAAATAAATAAATAATAAATAAATAATAAATAAATAATAAATAAATAATAAATAAATAATAAATAAATAATAAATAAATAATAAATAAATAATAAATAAATAATAAATAAATAATAAATAAATAATAAATAAATAATAAATAAATAATAAATAAATAAATAATAAATAATAAATAAATAATAAATAAATAATAAATAAATAATAAATAAATAATAAATAAATAATAAATAAATAATAAATAAATAATAAATAAATAATAAATAAATAATAAATAAATAATAAATAAATAATAAATAAATAATAAATAAATAATAAATAAATAATAAATAAATAATAAATAAATAATAAATAAATAATAAATAAATAATAAATAAATAATAATCCTAATAAAGGTGAATGTTTGTATATATATTTGTTACTTCTTCACGCTCAAGCGGCTAAATGGCTGAACGGATTCAGAAGAAATTTAGTGCACACAAGATAAGTTTTTCACACTTTTAGTCCCGGATCGACCGCGTACCGAAATTTGCAGCGTTGGAAAGCCTCACAAGGTGGACCGATGAGGATGACCTAGTGAGGGTCACGTGAATCCGAAGGATGCGAGACGCATAGGACCGTTCATTGTAGTGACATTTGGGGGGGGCCTATGCCCAACAGTAGACGTCTTTCTGATGAAATGATGTTGAGTCCCGAAAGTATTTTCACTTAGGATAATCTTGTATTTCCAGATGGGCGAAAACGCTGGCAGAAGCTCGTATAAAACAAATAAATATAAAATTAAATAACACAGATTTTGTAACAACAGTGAACTACAAATTATGAGTGAATAATGGAACAGTTCAGAAGGGAGTTCCGGCATCAGGAAGAAAATGCTTCTAGCAGGAGAAACGTGCCGTAACAAACTGCTCAAATCTTCTCTGTGTTCTTGAGCTACCTTTAAAATTCGTTTAAAGGTAGCTCAAGAACACAGCGAAGCTACAGTAAGTAAAATTGACGAATTGTGAAATGCATGGAATGTATATAAATATGTGTACGGACTGTAAATAGATGTTCCTAGTATGGGTGTCTTGTGAGTGTTTGAACGCACCCACGATACAGAAGAAAATTTTAGCAAAATTAATAAATTTTAGAAAATTAAATAGTGTCAAACTCGTCCGCCCACTCTAGAGCGGTGGATTCACGAGAATTTTCAGTTGAAATGGTGATTTAACTGTCATTAACTAATCAAGCACTAGTTTACACTAGTTTATATCATTTAAAAAAAACTAGGGTCAAAACCAGACTCCAGATTGTTAACTAAGCACTTTGTCGAAAAGCCCATTAACACTTTCCCGACCCAAAGGACCAAAACACTTTTTTTTAAAAGGATAATCATCAAATGACTTCTGGTGAAGCGTAAGAGAATGTCAGACTTTTACTAAATTTAACCCACCTGTGTTCTTTCAGAAGGCATCCATCCTTTACAAAGGCCACGGTAACTCATTTCAACGATTCCGCAGAGGATCAAGAGTTTTTATAAGAATTACCGTGGCCCTGGAAAGCAAAAGGTAACAGAAGAACACTGTTGGGTTTTAGTAATTAAAATTCTGACTCTCCCTCTCGCTCCACCTTAATGGAACCGCCACTGGGAGAAGCCATTTGACGATTTCCACCCTTAAAAGAAAGACAATTAAAACCTGCCCCCCTAGCCAAGAAACGATCGTTTAGTTCGCGTCGAACGCCTCGAGTAGGCCACGCCGCCGTTCTGACCACGTGAGCGTTGAGATGATGCTCTCAACAATCACTAAGCTACGACTTTTCGGCTGGCAACATATTTGCTTGATGGACAAGAACGTCTAACTAAAGATCTAAGAAAAAATATTGTTTACAAGAATCTAATCTAGATAATGCAATCCGTCTATCAGTAAGAAACTATTCTGATCGCAACCTACGCTTGTAATAAGGATCGATGACTATCCAATGGTTCAACGCCGATTGATAGACACCCACAAGGAGATTTCATTAGATTATTCACGAATTTATATGCATTAGACTACATAACTGTAGCCCGCAGCTGGTACTTAAAGTCTCTAAATGATTGACTGACTGACAAACGCGTACATAAAAGCCTTGAGATAGTTGCACAAAATGGCAGACAGTTATGTTTTGCAAAAACGTAAGTCACAAAAAATGCTGGATAGTCCAAATAGTGACTAGAAATTTGGCATCTGTCTGTGCAATACCAACTTTCTGGATCGCATTATATTTTGGTGGTTCTGATTTATTTAATAATTGACTAATAAATAAGTTATTTGCTATTCATATAGCCGTCAAAATATCAGTTTGGGGTAATTCTCCTGTGGACATTTTCATTCCTGATTCAATCATGCAAGGATACCAAACGCAGGAGAACCAAATTTACCCTCACCAGGTCACCGGTCCACCTTGTGGGAGCCCTTGCAATGCTGCGTCTTCCGGTACGTGGTCGCCACTGCAGAGCCTTTCGTCCCCATCGACCATCTGTTCTGCATGCAATGTGCCCTGCCCATTGCCACATAAGTTTGGCGATTTTTCGAGCTATGTCGGTAACCTTAGTTCTCCTGGTGATATCTTCATTTTTGATGTGATCACGCATGGAAACTCCGAGCCCCCTTTCCATTGCCCTTTGGGTGACTTTAAGCCTTCTTATGAGGCCCATTGTAAGCGACCACGTTTCGGAGCCGTATGTCATCACTGGCAACACGTGTATATTTGACGATACATACTTACATAGAGATACATGCTTTTAAATATATAAATCCAGTCAGTTTTCACAAATACTCTTCGTCAAAAACAATGTGTCATACTCATTCTAAAACGATGATACTGAAATATAAATAAATATTAACCAGTAATCATCTTACCGCAGGCCAAAAGCGCCCGAAGGTTGGTGAAATGAATCCAAATATATTTGGGTACGTCCCACCCACCCCTTGTGGCCGTAACAAGAATTGATAGCGAGAAATAGTCGGTTATCTGTTGAGCACACCAGCGTTGAGCTGCCAAGATTTGTGGTAATAAGTAGAGGACAATGACCGATACCTAGGAAATGTGCATTATCTATGTGGACATAGGTAGATTTTTTTTACGTTTTTATATTAAATAAAATATATACAGAGTGGATTTTCGAAACGTTTTAGCGTTGGTAGATACCTTAACCGTTATAGTTACAGGAAAACGTTCCTAGGAGACCATCCAACACTTTTTAGGGTTTCGTATCTCAAAAGGAAAAAAACGGAACGCTTATTGGATCACTGTGTTGTCCGTCTATCTGTCAAGACCCTTTATCTCAGGAACGTGTGAAGGTATCGAGTTGAAATTGAAACCTTGTACAGAAGTCTGCGGTCCCTTGAAGCTGTGAAAAAAATCCAGCTCCAAGTTAATGGAAAGAAAAGATACGGCCGTCTATATCGCAAAAAAAAATATATTTCGACACTCTCAAGGGAATCAAAATTCAAAGAGTACTTCCCGTTGACCCAAAATCCTAAAATTTGACAAAAAGCAAGGTCTTATAGCACAGGTATGGGAATAAATCTGAAAACAGTTTTCAGTCTGAATCTTTTTTTTTAAATACTAAAAAATCTTCGAAGTTTTATTCGATAATTGAACTATTTACAAAGATAAGTTTGCACGGAACCCTCAGCGCACGAGTCCAACTCGCACTTGCTCATTTTTTAAGATATTCTGAAATATATTCACAGATTTTGGGGGAAAAAATACAGTCGGTAAAAAAATGATAAAATACCAACAAAAAAAAAACACATTTGTGCCTATCAATCCTATTTCATGTAGGTATCAAAAGGCTCTATTCTTTTGATCCCTACATGAAATAGGATAACAGAAATCGTTAAAACCTTTTCCAGCGCTGGGTGTCTGACACCCAGTGAATGCTGAGGTGATAACCCTTTCGGTTCGGGCACGCTCAGCGCATTTTCTACTTTTGTTTTCTTTTATTTTGTGTTTGTAACCGTTGAGCTGTGTCTGTCTCGAATAAACTCCCCTGCTCTTAGGTGAAGCGCGAGATAGTGTCAGATTTTACTAACTAAAAACCCACTCCTGTTCCTTCCTTGCCCACCACCTTTGCAGCACCACCAGGCTCCGACATTGCTGGGCCCCTACGATTTGCTGACATCTCCTTGAGGTGCGCGTGGAGCACTACGCGCTGTCGACGACTTGGGCTTGGTCCGGACGGTTACCGGACCGGCTAGCTAGCCATTGCTCGCCGTCTGTAAGCCCGTGCCTACGGTGGACTTTCTACGGGTAAGTTGATTTTCTACGTAAAAACAAGACCCCATTTGCTACAGTTGTGTTCACCGCTGCTCATAACTATTTAGTTTCTAAGTTTCTTAAACTTTTTTCAACATTTCCATCAAATTTCAGGAATCAGTGACCGTGAGGCAGATGACATCGTTAGAATCACTTCAGTAGATTACCAGTTCACAAACATTGCTCAGGACACATAAATCAAATTATATTGACTTGAAAACATATACATTTACTTTATCGGTTTTCTTGTTTTGCCTGCCTAGATATAAAATTAACTTCTTATACCTAACTTTTTTTTCACAACTATCACACAACGCCGTCTAGTTCCAAGCTAAGCAGAGCTTGTGTCATGAGTACTAGACAACTGATAAACATACTTACATAAATATTTCTAAATCTATATATATAAAAGGAGAAACTGACTAACGCACAGCCGAAACTACTAGGACTAGGAGCGTAATATTTTGCACAAGGTTTCCTTTTATGACGTAGGCGAGCACTAAGAGAGGATTTTCCAAAATTCACATCCTAAGGGGTTGAAAAGAAGGTCCAAACGTTGTATGAAGAAACCTACTTTTACGCGGGCGAAACCGCTGGCAGAAGCTAGTACATACATATTATAGATAAATTACACCCAGACACAGAACAAATGATTGTGCTCATCACACAAACATTTGTCCTGGGTGGAAATCGAACCCACGACCTCCGGCATAGCAGTCAGGGCCACTGACCACTAGACCAACCGGCCTGCCTAATAAATAGGACTGAATCTAGCTCGCTACACGATATCTAACCTTCAAAAAATTAGCGAAAGCGTAACAGTAGGCACAATACATAGCACAACTTAAGAACTTACTCAATATTTTTGTGCAATTCTTTTGTCTCAATCCAAGAATATTTTAAAAAAAGGTAAGTATGTGGTATAGTGTACTTGACTCCTTTAACTACACTCATGTTCCTAAAACGGGAAAGTTCTGTTAACAAGCCCCATTAGAGCCCATTGTATAAAATGCTAAGTCTGGTTGTTCTAAACTAGGGAATGGACCCCAGTATCGAGATTCGGCGAATATTCACGATATTGCGAATAATGTTGCCGAGTAGTTCGTTTAATCGCGAAGTATTGATACACGAATGCTTGTTGACTTACACAGCCGCATAGAAATGAGATTGTCCGCTAATGTAGACAACAACCTCGCGTTTACCGGAATACGATGTTTTTATACATAGCGTTATAGACAGAAATTAAACAGGTTTTCGCAACAATTTGGCAACGATACGATAACCATAATCTGTAGAGCAGAAGCCCTACCAAGAATTCTTAACGAGATCCCTTTTACAACCAAAATTTAGACTGTTAAAGGGATTTTTTTTTGGTGTGAAAATCATCCAATGACAGCCCCCACTCTTGGGCGGAGCGAGAGATAGTGTCAGACTTTTACTGACCACTCCTGTTCCTTCGTTGCTTTTGACCCTTGGCCCCAGTAGGCTTCGACCCTGCTGGGCCCCTACGGTAGCTGACCTTTGAGGCGCGCGTTGTAATACGCGCCCTCGACGACTTGGGCTCGGTCCGGACGGTTACCGGACAGTCAGACGACGACCTACCCATTGCTCGCCGTCCACAAGCCCGCGCCTAACTGTTAAAGGGATGGAGCTATGTAAGGGTTTATAAATCCATCCCTCTTTCTTGCTCGCTCGACTGACTTATTTTAATACGTCATAAGTGGTACACGTCATAAGTCCGCAGTTATAGAACAATTTATACGTACTTTACGCGTCATCACCATGTTTTTGTATTGTAATACAATGAATTGACATCATATTGTTTTCATAGCGACATAAATATCCATTCAATGTCGTTTAATTTTCAAGATCGCGTTACACGGTTATTTTTACTATGGCATTGAATAATCTATAATTATGTAGAGCAAGGGGAAATCAAGAAATAAGGTTTTTACGAGTATATCACATTAACATAGTAATTATAACTGAAAAAAATAATATTAAGTTATCTTCGTTCTGGTTCAGAGTGAGAGGGAATGTGATGCGGCCGTCTCCTTCTGCGAAGCAGTAATGCTAACGAAGGATATGACAGCAACCGTGAGGGAAAGGACATCCTCAAGCCCCGGCCACCGCCGCAGAAGACGCTGTCATGAGTCGCAGGGCGATCCCCGGCCACCGCAGGCAAGGCTTTGCGGACGACGAGCAGTGGCTAGCTCGCCGTCCAACAGTCCGGTAAAGACCGAGCCCGAATCGTCGACGATGCGTAGTCTTCCTCGCGCGCCTATAAGAGATGTCAGCAAAACCGCTAAAGCCACGGGGAATTTCCGAAAGTGAAACCTAGAAAACAAAGGGCAACGAAAGGAAATAGTTGTGGTTTTAGTAATTAAAAGTCTGATACGCCTTCCTGCTCCACCGTAGAGTGAGAGAAGTCAATGGATGATTTACCACTCAAAAAACGACATCAACCGAAGCCGTTGTACGTTAACAGCGGATAGAAAAAATTGTGATAATAATTAATTAGTCCGTAATTATTTTTAAGTACACTTTTATTAATAAACAAAATGGCGGTTTTTTAACTTTCTTCTGCCAGCTTTCTCCATACATTTTTTGGACTCCCATTTCAGTTCCTAAGGAGTTACATTTTGGAAAATCCTTTCTTATTCCCGGTGCAAAATTTCAGCATTCTAGGTCCAAGGGTCAGAAATGAAGATATCCGCAGGAGAACCAAGGTTACAGACATAGCCCGAAGAATTGCCAAGCTTAAGTGGCAGTGGGCAGGGCACATTGCTCGCAGAACAGATGGTCGATGGGGACGACAGGTTCTGGAATGGCGACCACGTACCGGAAGATGCAGCATTGTAAGGCCTCTCACAAGGTGGACCGATGAGGGGGGGGGACCTGGTGAGGGTAGCGGGAATCCGATACATGACCCCTCTTTAATAACTACAGAAGCTTGATATGATCTAAGGAGGTCATAGTTAGTTTAAACCTTCATTAAAGTTTTAATATCGGGGCAGCTAAGCAGGAAAATATTACCAATCGTAAATTTTGGTACAACCTACTGCCAACCATGGTAGCCAAGTTTAACGACTAACCAGAAATACGAAAAATCTGAAATAACAAGATATTTTTTTAATATTCCACAAAATGTATAAGCCATATTCAAAGTCAAACTCAAATCATATACTCGTTTATTACAAACAAACGATTTTGAATTTTCAAGAAGTCGGAATGATAAAAGTTCTAAAATTTATTCTATGGATAAGAACGTGCAGGATCCTCCGTATTTTAGTCAAAGTACGGATCTACTTTACTTCTCGTAAAATTACAAAACTGAAAATAAAGATTTTTATTATCAGATATTATTTTTAATTCGCCAAACTCAAATCGTAAACGAATTGCAAAAAATACCATTTGTAATAATTTTATTGGTAGTGTACACGGTGCGTGATTCCTCATAACCAATTCAAATAATATAATAAAATCATCAAAGCTTTGAGTCATTTGAATTCATGGAATTTTAATGAACTATTCCTATTGAAATGAATTATGTGTATAACCTGTGCTTTTCATAGAAAAAAGTTTTTAGTAACTTCTGTGGCCGTGAAGCGCCCACGATGAATTAAAAGCATTGGCATTAGGGTCAGCTCACACCGTGCATGCCAAGAAGAAAAAGATGGCAAAATTGAAATATCCAATCAGAAAAGGCGTATATATAAATATATTTACTACATAAAAGTTACATAAGATTATTTCACTTCAATTTTATACTTCACAGTATCCAATTCATCTCATTGAAATGTGTGCCTACTTTTTGTGCATTAAGTAGAGTTCTATAATGCATAATTATCTTAAAAAGAGCTTGCGATGCCTGTGAAGCCTCAGGCAGCTTTTTTGTTTCTGGGCGGAGCTAGGCTGGCTGTGATAGCCAGAACTACCATCCACCACGGGCCGAATGGCATTGTAAGTAATAAATATAATATAATATTCCATAACAATCACACAACGCCGTCTAGTCCCAAGCTAAACAGAGCTTGTGTTATGGATACTAGACAACTGATAAACATACTTATATATTTCTAAATACATAGATAAATTACACCCAGACACAGAACAAATGATCTCATCACACAAACATTTGTCCTAGGTGGGAATCGAACCCACATAGGTAGGTCCGAGTTCCCGAGTAGTTGCGAAATTGTACAAAGTACATACAGCGTATCGTCTCGGTGTGGGCTGACCCTTAAAGTATTGGCATTAGATACTGTGTAAATATAGTAGCGTATTTTTAACTTTATATTAATAAATATCTGTTGATTACTGATTCACGATGCGTGACACGCACTTGTGAATAATATTACGTTGGTTATTTTATTTAGATAGTTCCAGATTTAAAATAAAAAATACGGTCATTCATCCTATATGATGTGAAACACTCTAATATTATGATGGTTTTATAGCTTAGCACCGTCGCAGACTGTGATTGGTTGAGTGTTTTGTCAACAGCCAAAACTTATATTTCACGTATTTTATTTTTGTAATTTTCTTTCTAAAAACTGGGACATGGCGACAATTTCATAATAATAATACGCGATTTTTTATTGAAGTGCCATGATTATTTTAATGGTTCGCAAATTGATTCCTAGCATATATTGTGATGTAAAATTGGTGTAATTTTATATCTCAAGTATCGGCACTCTCTCTTTGCCTAGCCTTATCCCATTTCATTTAGGGTCGGCTCTCCTCGTCGTTTTTCGCCAAACATTTCGGTTCTGGGTCGTCGAGTCGTTCACTTGGGCTTTCTTTAGGTCATTGCTAATTAAAGACATCCAAGTCGTAAGGGAACTATCACGCTTTTTTGGACCTGTATTTATGTGTAGGACTTGCCTAGTCATGTGTTCTTCAGATCTTCTCATTACATGACCATACCATCTGAGTCGCGTCTCACTGAGTTTTTCTCCAATTGGGCGGATCTTAAAACTTCCACGGTATCTCAAGTATCGGCACAACTACACAATATGTAGAATCATTAAAAAAAGCGCAATGTCGGTAAAAATGAGCTGAGAATTTTGTCGTAGTAAGCAAAGTTCCCGAGAAGACGACTTAATACTTTGCTAAAAATTGCTACAATAGTATTTGAATGTCATACATCTGCATTCTGATATAAAACAAAGTGAATGTACTCGGTATCAAAAACTACAACTATCTAAATACGACTAAATGTACAATCCGACAAAGCAAAAAAAAAAGAGAAAAATATAATATCATTTACATGAGAAAGCTTTGCTGATTTACGACTCACCTCGGAACCTAGATACACACGGCACTTTTAAATATCTATTCATGCCTGTTATTTGTAATCTAAGTAATTGCATTACTAACAACCCGCCCCAGCTTCACACTAGTGTTACAAATCTTTGAAATTCTATGCATATATAAACTTAAACCTTCCTCATGAATCACTCTGTCTACGGGAAAAAACTGCATGAAAATCTGCTAAGTAGTTTTTGAGTAGGTACATCGCGTTCATACAGACAAATAGACGTAGTGAGGGACTTTCTTTAATTTAAAGATTTAAGATTAACAAACTATTGCAGTTTTTAAAAGAAGAGTAAAAGAACACTATCTTTCTATTTCGTCATAGTTAGTATGTATTATTTTATTATATTATTTAGTATGCATTTTTGTGATATTTATTTCACTATGTGTATGTATATAAACGGGTTGCGCCGACCCCAAATAACACGGGACAAGAGCAGGAAGATGATGATAATGATGATGTATATAATTATAATAGTATATCTTTTTTTTATTTTTTATATCATTTCATTGTTAACTATGTATTTTATGTGTACCAATTTTCCTCTTACTTCTTCACATAGTGTCTACATCTATATTTTCTCCAATTCTCCTTTCGCAGGTATGCTGGAAGAGATTTCTTTAGAAATAAGCATCATCTTTGTACTATTTTTCTGTTTCTTTTCTTTTATTATTTGTGTGTACATAAATTGTTAAATAAATAAATAAGATTGTAGGTAACACACTGATAAGCCTGACGTACCTACCTATCTAAAATACTACGAGTATAAACGATACCTATCTCTAATCACAGTTCTAAAGCTACTCTGTTTATGATTGTTATCGATAAACTAATGCCAGGCTAATATCTAAAGCTTTTAGGCACAGTAATTGTCAGAAAATATGACCCATCTACTCATGTATTTATAGCTCATTAGCTTTTGCCAGCAGATTCGCTCGTGTGAAAGTGTAAGTAGAACTATCCATATAGAATGTACCTACTCTCTCTCTTTCAGGGACTAAAAGTCATTTTACAAAGCCGATTCTATCTGTACACACAGATCCTTTAAAGTTTTATCAGCAGTAAAAAGAAACAGACAGATTTTTTTTTTTTCGGGTCGTAATATCATCTTATGACATTCCCCGCTCTTGGGCGGGCGGGAAATAGTTACAAACTTTTACTGACTATAAACCCACTCCTGTTCCTTCTTTTCCTTCGTCCCAGGGCCCCGGGTTTCATTTTCAAACTACCCGTGGCCCCAGTAGGCTACGACCCTGCGGCGCGTGTGAAACAGTACGTGCCATCGACGACTTGGGCTCAGTCCGGACGGTTACCGGACGGTCGGAATGCGAGCCACCCATTGCTCGCCGTCCGCAAGCCCGCGCCTACGGTGGCCGGAAATCAGGATCGGAATCCCGGAGGCTGGGGCGCGAGGGCCATTGCCTCGCACGTGCATGTGCGGCCTCATTTGCTAGCATTACTGCTTCGCAGAAGGAGGCGACCGCCTGCCACTCCTTCTCGCTTCTGACCATGGCCTGTACCAAGGCTCGGCGCGAGAGATCGCTGCCGCCAATAGTCCGCACGAGGACACTGCGGTGCTCTGCCCAGGCGGGGCACACCTCTACCGTATGCTCCACCGTGTCCTCCAGGCGGTCCACTCAATGGTGGCACCCGGGCATTTCTTTCGTATGGTCCGGTGCAGGAACCTCCCGAGCTTACCATGTCCGGTGAGGACCTGCGTCATGCGGAAGGTAAGGCCGCCTTGAGGTCTTTCCAGCCACTCCTCAAAGAGGGGACTTACCGCCAAAATTATAGCGTGCTCAAAGAAACAGACAGATAAAGATAATTTGCTATGTATAATATTTGTATGATTTGATCGATAAGCTGTCAATTCTATGAACTTAAATCTGAAATGGAAAGGAATATTATTTTAATTCATGTTATTTGTATTTCTGAAGAGGGTAAGATAAGCATGACAGAAGTGACACTTGAACAGTGCCTTCACTTCGAGTAGGGCCTGCTTTGAAATAAAGAAGCTGGCAACTCATAATTTGTTGCCAACATGACGATTATCAGGCTATTTTTCCCCACAAATCCCTAAATACATAAGTATTGTCGTTCTGTTTCCGTTTATTAATTGTTTGAAAATGCAGAGACAGAATAATCTTTTTTACAACGTTTAGAATTAAATGAAATTATTAATTTCTGGTGCAGCAAGTGGACAATCTGTGTTTAAATTAAAAAAAAAAAACCCTAAGCCCTAGAACGCTGAAATTTTGCACAGAGGTTCCTTTTATGATATGTACAAAAAACAAGAAAGGATTTTCAAATTTTTTGTACCCCCTTTCACCCCCTAAGGGGATAAAATAAACGTCCGAAGTTTTGATGAACAGTTAATCAATAAAATTATGGAACAACTAGTATAAAAATCATCATGTAAGCTAAGTTGCAGTAACTTTGAGCTATCGTTCGTCTTAATGCTGAAGATTTTCAGCTAACTTCACCTGAGTTTTCTTATTGAGACTTTTGCAGATTAGACCAGTAGAGAACGATCAACGGCACTGTGAGAATAATCGAAAGAGTCACCGAAGCCCTGAAACGCAAAGGACAGGAACACGAATGAGTTTTAGTCATTCGTGTTCCTGTAGAGTAAAGTGGGAAGAAACATTTGATGATTTTCCACCCCAAAAAAAGGGAACAACTGAACGCTTACATTCTTTGTTATGCATCGGATCCATATCCATACACGTAGGTAGCTTTTACAAGCTTTTAGTATACCTAGGATGAAAATCACGGCGTCGCTTCGTGAATTCTGTCAGTGACCGTACTCGCACCGACATTGGCATGAGTTTTCTTTTTTGTTTTCCTCGTTCGTTCTGTCACGTGTCCACTATCCATACTCGTAGCTACGTGGCTAAAGTAAACAGTTAAAAATAACTAGCGAAAACAAGGTAAAATACTATGTAACACATACTCACGAAACTTACGTAAATTCTGTCAAAGAAAAATATAATTTATTAACACAAAAATAATGTCAGTGTCTCCAGTCTATTTTCGAACTCTATATCTAAAAAGAATGTAGAAAACTATAAATATCTATATGGAGTTGAATACAGATACGAGAAATAGTTTGTTTATAACATTTTACTGAATGCTTTTAAAATGTAGGTAAGCAATTCCAACACTGAATGGCACAATCTTCCGACGTGACCTCATTTCGAAACAACAAATTAATTAGCCGATTTATACGACGAGTAATATCGCTCTCAGTGCGTTAAAAAACTGCCTGCCAAAATTAAGTCATTTTTTTTCAGCTTCGCGCCGTTTGTGAGTTAAGCTTTTAGAAAGTAGGTAGGTATTTAGTTTTACAGCCGCTTTGAAGTACTTTTAGTTTCTAATGTTTTTACAGTATTTGTTAGCAAATGTCAGTCTTCTCGGTAAGCTTCGGTGAGGTAGTCTACTTATAATAAAATTCTTAGCATCATTTTACCGAAATCGAGCCTGTTTCAATGATTCTACACATTATCTAGTTGTGTAGATACTCGAGATAGAAAACTACACCAGTTTTACTTCACAATGTCTACGAGGAATCAATTTGCGAATGACTAAAACAGCCAATAAACTCCACTTGAATAAAAAACCACCCAAAAACCTTTAAGCCTCTTTAAAAATAAACATTGAAACTGACATAACACTTAGAGCGAAAATTAAAAATACAATGCCGTTTACATTTCTCCTTTCCGCGTTTTTCCAGGAAAAAAACATTAGTCCTAAACATAAGTCTGAATAAGCGTTTTTGACAGATGATCTTTATGTCTCACGAAGTTAAATGGAGTTATGAACTTGAACGTTGAAAATTCAGCAATAAATTACAAATTCTATTAACCTTACCCACGCAAAGTTTAGAGCATAAAAAGAGCAGTCTTGAGCAATCTATAGTATTAATAAAACGCTTGTAAACTTTAGAAGCTGTTAACACATTGAGTCTGAGTACTTAGAGGCTTACGATGTTAAAAGTTTATTATATTAACAGAAAATGGCGTGAACGAATTAAACTTTAACGCAAGTTCGTGTTTCTAGATCGTTCTTGTTAGAAAGTTTTGAGAATAGTGACTGTTGCGCTGAGCGAGAACGATGTTGGTGGCGCACACACGCGCCCATGGCTATGTAACATAGATCTCTAAAGTTCCATGTACGGAACTGCAATTGAAATGACAACAGTTTCCAGCAGTTAGTGAGTGTAACTATCGCTGTCTCGCTTACTCTTATGGGATCAAACTTAGTGCAAGATTATGAACATGGGCAGTACAGGGAACACGAACTTGTTTCGAAGAACCTACGGGCTACACACGAGACGATAAGTTTTGTCGCTCTGCAAAATGTTTGTGAAGGAATTTATAGCTACGTCACGAATAATGTAGAAAAGCTTTTGTATCGACGGAGATTTCCTCCACTCCACTTGAATCACTCGGACTGAAAACGGGAAAAAGCCACTGTGTTGCATGAAGTTCTAAAAAATTAATGAGTGACTTGGAATATCATCATCATCATCATCATTTTATCCGAAAGACGTCCACTGTTGGATATAGGCCTCCCCTAAGATTCGCCATAACGACCGCTTTTTTTATCAGCGGGGAAATCATCTTATGACATCCCTTGCACTTGGGCGGAGCGAGAGATAGTGTCAGACTTTTACCGACTAAAAACCTACTCCTATTCCTTCGTTGCCTTTTGTACCAGGGCCGAATCTTCCTTTCATAATCAGACCCTGCCTGAGCGTCTCGCAACCATCGAATTTCTGAGACCCTCACTAGGTCAAGGATCGGTTTGATCCGGTGGACCGATAACCTGATGAGGGTCAGGGACCTAGTTCGAGAAACGCAACGTTGGAAGACACTTAGAATATACCTAGAGATAATTCATGATGAGGTTATAGAGAAGAGAAGAGTATATTATATCAAGTAGTGGTACTTTAATTTCATGGCAAAGCAATATTCTTCGTTTGATTTTATGTATCTAAAAGATACAATAGAAAAGTTTTACCGATCTAGCTACAAGATGGATTACGAAAAACTCAGTGTAAACACTAAACAACAAAACATTGGACTCCAATAAATGTATTTGTTGGCTCCTCTTTTATTACAATTCACGAACACAAACTTTAACGATTACTATTCCACATGTTGCGGCCATAACGTCCGCCTCATCAAAGGTTGTGGTTTCCGGCAACCACCACAAGCCTGAATAATCTCCACATTTAAATTTTCATTGGAATTGGGACCCGTGTTTGGCATTATTTCGCTTTTCTTATGGCCATACATTTAAGTCTCGCCTCGCATCATGTGGTTGGGAAATAAAAACTTTTTAAATATCGGTCCGGATAAAGTGCAGGCAGCTCTGAATTATGGGAGGGAACCACGGAGTTTTAATAGGAGCGTACTAAACGACTACAAACCTTTGCTTGTGAGTTAAGGACTGAGAAAGTTATGGGTACGTCCTGGTACGGTATACTTCGACAATATTTGTGATCGATACTTTAATGATTTTGTGTTCTACTTGAATTGTGAAGCTGTCTCTGTTAGTTGTTACAGTAAGGAATGTTATACGAGTATATGTGTCTCTTCTGAAACTAAGAAAATTCGCGATGGTGATAAGCCTTTGTCCTAGATTCAATTTAGCTTTTTCGTTAAGAACTTTTCAATACCATCTTGGAGACTGGATCGGTACGAAAGAAAATGGACAGCAGTCATCTCCTTTTACGAAGTAGTTATGCAATAGGAGGTGCCAGAAAGCGTGAGGAAGAAACAATCCTCACGCTTGGCCCCGGGAAAATCTTTAGGCGTCGGGAGTCACAGGGGAACTCCCAGCTACCATGGGCGATGGCTTGCCGATGGTAAGCATTAGGCAGCTTACCGTCCGATAAGGACCAGGCTCGGGTCGACGGAAAATCGTGTTCCACGCGGGTCCCAAAGAGATGTCAGCATAACTGACGGGGAACTTTGGCACCGATGCCTGCTAAGGCTGCGGGATTGTTGTGACGTGTTGTAACGTGGCCCTGAAACGCATACGGCAACGGGACGAATCTGTTCATCATACTTAGCCACAGCTAGGCATAGGCATCTCTTTTATTGTCCTAATTCCGACGAGCCTATGCCACTTTTATCCAGTTTCTATTCTACCCGCAATGACAGCATCATAGTCTCCCCATAACACTGCCGGATGACTAACATTCCAACACTAAATCTGTTCGATATATTCTGTTATATATACAAGATAATCAGGGAAGGACATCGTCGCATTTGATCACAATATCACCTAATGGCAAGCGTTGATGTTTTCAACGTTGAAGCACTCTTGTCTAGAAGTAATCAATTCCTTTCTGTCCTCCGTGCTATAGACTTAAAGACAAGTTGACGCTTTCAGGAAACAGACTCAAATCAAATCTAAATATTTTTATTTTACATAGCATGGGCACTTATAAGACGTCAGAAGCTAGTACGCGGTTTTTATTAGTCCAAGAAGAACGGGCAAGGAACTCCATATGCCTCCGTGAAGAATCCCACAAAAGTACTTATAAAATTTCACTAACTATGTCTTCAAACCGAGCCACAATCTTCAAAATAATCTAACTATTAAGGAAAACATCAAAACGAATTCGATATCTTTTCAACCAGATTCTCTTTAAGTCTCAAGCACCCACAGACTCTTTGGATTTAGTGAATAGTTCAAGTTCTATGGCTTTCGGAGCGTTATAAAACTGAAGTGCTCTACAGAAGTTAGCGCTTCAAAGTGTAAAGTTTAATCTAGTGCACACAATGGCTTGATGCGAATCGTGAGGAACTTTCGTTTGCCAAGTTTCTTGAAGGCAAAGGGAAGGAATAAATATGAATTATTTTCGTGATGTACTCTGTAGGTTTCGTTTTTAAGAAACTTCAACCGAAATACACCAATTAGTATATTTTATCAAAACTTAACGTCGCTTGCATGAACATTAATGTTAGAAATGGGTAGGTCTGAGAGTACGACGTCACAGGCAATTTTTCACCCTCCTATGGCTATGGCGGAGTGGAACGACGTTTGCCGAGTCAGCTGGTATTACATTACCTAATATATTTTCGTAACCAGGATTTCAAAAAACTTTCCAAAATCAAAGAAAGTTCGCATTTAGGTACAGGGGCGCCGACTCCGTGGGTGCTCGGAGACTCGAGCACCCATGAGAATTAAATAGTGGTTGCCGAGCACCCCCGAGAATAGACATCAAGAAACAGATTAGTAATCGCCTTTTAGGGAATGGGTGTTTTTTCATTACCCGAAGACCCGTTTAACGCAGAGGTTTAGAGTGCCGTTTGAGATGCAAGGGTTCGATTTATATACGAAAGTTTCTTAATGTTGATTAGTCATTTAATTAAACAATCTGTCTGTAGGACCTACCTTCTTTAGTTTAGTATCGTAAAGTACAATAACATATTGTGTTAGTAGGTACAGGTAAGTTACGCATAAATTATATTATAAATCATAGATAAATATTCCTTGATAATAAAAACTAGTTTCATTTTTAAATAATGATTTGATTTTATATTTTTATTAAACATAATTAGTAATTAAATACGCAGTATGTAAGTAGTAAATTTTTTTATTTGTCGGTCTATCGGTGTGCATTCCTTTTCTCACACTTAGCCACTTTTTCAAATCATCAAATAAGCATGAGCACCCATGGGGTTTTCCCTGTTTAGGTTCATTGCTGACGCATTCTGTAAAACAACAGACGTGCTTTAATGTTTTCTAAATGCTAGAATCGGCTTTCATGTCTTCAATTTTCAAATACAAACAATTTCAAGCTGAAAACACGAGATCTGCAGCAAACCAAATTGCATTCGGTAGCGATGTATGACTTTATTTTTTAAATCCGACCTATCCCGTGTCGAGCTAACCTTGTAATCCTCTGCCTACAGTTCGATTTTCGCACGGAATATTGATATTTGAAATTCAAAAGTTCTTAACACACTGTCTCGAAAACTGTATTTATTGCAAAGTAATTAAGTTCAAAATACAGTTTACTACAGTGTTAATGTTTTCATTGCACTATTTTTAAGTTTGCAATACAGTTTATTGTAGTGTAACCGTTTTTATTATTACACAGTGCAGTTCATTACAGTGTTAGTGATTTCATTGCACCATTTTTAAGTTTGCAAAATAGTTTATTTCAGTGTAACCGTTTTTATAACACAGTTTTTAAGTTCACAGTGCAGTTTATTTTATAATTGCAGCGTTTTTAAGTTTGCAATGTAGTTTATTACAGTGAAACTGTTTGTATTGCACCATTTTTAAGTTCACAATGCAGTTTATTACAATTTTACGCTTTTTATTGCACCATTCATTTATTTCACGAGCTTAGTGTTTTTGTTCCATTTCCGCACTCGTGCAGTAAAGTATGCGCCTTGTATCCGTCTATTTTGTTTGAATGAAAGAAAAAAACGTATTGCGCCGACTCCAAATAAAACAGGACAAGGGCTGGAAAATAATGAGATTTATAGCATTATGTGCAAATTGCAAAATGTGTCCTGCAAAAACCGAATACGATGCATAAAATAGAAATCCGCGAGCCATGCTTCCTTACAATTACCTATTTTTATTTATTTATTTATTTATTTATTTAAACTTCATGTACAGTAGTGGTACATAGGCGGACTTAATGCAACAAGGCATTCTCTACCAGTCAACCTTTGGGTTAAAAAGAAAATAATGTGGTAGGTTTGCACAATAAATAAATAACTGATATTTTAAAAAGAACAAATAAAATAAAAAATAAGTTATTTATAATAATAAAATACATATATATGCTAAAATTATAAACTAATAAATACCAAAAATATCAAATCGTTAAGAAAACTCAATAATAATTCTGACGAAGACCAAACTAAAGTTGAGAGGACTTCAAGTAGTAGTTCCGAATCTTACGCTTGAAGGAAAATTTACTTTCAGATTTTTTGATGTCAAGGGGAAGCACATTCCAAAGTTTTATGGTGGAAACAGCGTATGAATTGGACATAAAGCCAGAACGGTGAGAGGGAATATGAAGGAGCATGTTTTTGGATGCACGAAGGTTAAGATTATGAGAACTGCCCAACACTTTAAAATATTGTTTTAAGTAATCAGGAGCACAAGGATCGTTCAGTATGGTGAAGAGCATGCAGAGGGATCTGAGGGATCTCCTGTGACGGATAGGCAGCCATTTAAGCTGAGAACGGAAGGAAGAAATGTGATCATATTTACGAAGGCCAAATATGAAGCGAATGCAGTTGTTGAGAAGTCGATCCAATTTGTTTAGAAGTTCCTGGGATAGATCAGAGTAACAAACATCAGCATAGTCAATTATAGGTAACACAAGCGACTGGACCAAAGTAGTTTTAGTGCTTGACGGGAGGAAATTTTTGAATCTATAGAGAGACCGCAGCGCGAAGGTGACTCTCTGGCTAACCTGAGCAATCTGCTTATTCCAGCTAAGCCTATCGTCAATATATAAACCTAGGTCTTTAACGTAAGGCGAGAGAGGGATGACTGTATTGCCGAAAATAAGCGGCAGTAATCGGCTAGAGTCCAAACTCCGTAAAAAGTAAGAACTGCCAATGAGGATAGCCTGGCATTTACTGACATTGACAGTAACCCCAAATCTGCTCGACCAGTCAGCAATAGCCAGGAGGTCAGCATTTAGAAGAGAGATGCAGTCATCAAGGTTGTCAATGTCAGTTTGCGCGTAGAGCTGTAGGTCATCAGCATACAGATGGAAAGAGCACTTGAGAATAGCTGTGATAGAGTTAATAAATAAGGAAAATAAGAGTGGAGAGAGTATACCGCCTTGTGGAACCCCGGTTTGCAGGTCGCAACAGTCAGAAAATTTCTGATCAGCACGTACCGCTTGCTGACGTCCACGAAGATATGATGAAAACCAATCCCGTGCCGACGAAGAAACCCCAATTTGAGACAAGATTGCCAGAAGGATGTCGTGATCAACGGTATTAAAAGCGTTGGAGAAATCTATTAAAACTAACACCGTTAACCTCGAGTTCTCCAGGCCATTCCTGACATCTTCTGTGACTTTAAGCAAGGCTGTGGCTGTACTGTGGCCAGGTCGAAAACCTGATTGGAAAGGGGATAACAGTTTATTCCTAAACACAAAGGATGAAATCTGTTTAAGAGCAACTGCTTCCAGGATTTTGGATAGGAAAGGAAGAATGGAAATTGGTCTAAAGTGATTTGATAAAGTGGGAGTGGGAATTTTAGGAAGAGGGATAATGAAAGCCTTACGCCAGCAACTAGGAAACACCCCAGTTTGGAGGGAGGAATTGATTATGTGTGTGATAGTGGGAAGCAAACTTTTAATCAAGAGAGTTAGCATAGTTCTACTGACTCCATCACAGCCGACAGCCTTGGACTTAATCGCAGTGAAAATTTTGAGGATCTCCGAGTCGGTCACTGGGGAAAAAGAAAAGGAATCATGAGGTAAAATTGGCGTGGAAGTTATATCAAGAATTGTAGTATTTTTGACAGAAATGGCAAGCATAGCCGACGATGAGAAGTGTTGATTCAAGTCATTCAAAGATATATTAGAGGGTAAAATTTGAGAGGAGGACTTTGTTATACCAAGTGATTTGAGGAACTTCCAAATATCAGCCGGTGAAGAGTTGAGAACATTTTCGCAAATGTATCGGCGTTTTGAAGCTCTTACCATCTGGTTACAGCGGTTTCTAGCCAACTTGTACAGGTTCCACTTCTCTTCACTGCGATCTCTTCTATATCTACGAAAAGCCCTGTCACGCCGTCTCATTGCCATTCGAACTCCAGGGGTAATCCATGGAGCCGGGGGGCGCTTAACACGGACGGCCCTCAGCGGCGCATGCGCATCAATGAGCTTCAACAAAGTCCTATTAAAAATCTCCACTTTCTCATCCACAGTCGCTGCATTTTTGACATCGTCCCAACCAGCACCACTCGCATCACTGTTGAGCTTGTCCCCGTCTAACCTCGCAAAATTCCGGAGGAACACAATGGCAGGCCGCTGTTTTGGAGGCTTAATTTTATAGGATAAATAAACCAAATCGTGCCTCGATAACCCGGGGACTGCAATCTGGCCATGGTTGGCAACCAGATTCACAGAAGACGCGAGCATGAGATCAAGCCAAGAATCGTCTGAATCAATATTGTGATGAGTCGGATTGAGTGAGAGGAGTGATAGACTCGACGACTCCAGGATTGCTCTCAGCTTGCGCGATCTGGAGTTATCCCTCACAAGATCGGTGTTAAAATCACCCATGACTATGAGATGCTTGTACTCCGAGGAAACAGAATCTAAGAGTGAATCAAGACTGGAGAAATAATCTATGGCAGGTGGGCAGTATACTACTCCAAGAATAGCCTTAACCCCTTTGACATCAATTTCAAGGATTAAATACTCAGGGATGCCGTTCGCAATAGCCGGCGAAGAGAAAAGGATCCTGTAAGGGATGTCACTGCGTAAGTAAATGGCAACACCCCCGGCTCTCTTTCCCGTGCGATCATTGCGAATTAGGACAAAGCCTGGTAGGCTGTAAAACGTAGATGGAAGTTCGGGCTTGAGCCAACTCTCTGAAACTAGGATAGCATGCAAAGTAACATCACAGAATAAATCTAACATCTCAGAGTGATGTTGAGGGATACTCTGTGCGTTTATATGACACACATTAAAACTATGATTAAATCTACGGAACTCGCTACTTAAGAAAGAATTGACGGAAAAAGAATCGTCTAAAGATGAAAAAGAAGAAGAAGAACTATAGCAGGAATAAAATGAGTCGTCGTCAGACATAATTATTAAAAAGTAAAATAAATAGAAATAAAAATATGATATATAAAAACTAAACCTAAATTATGTGAAACAAAGTTCACTAATCAAATGCATAACCTGCCGGCAGACTGTTCACAGTATTCAGAAACCAAAGTATACTATTTATGCGTGTTTCCGAACGCAAACGTGATTTACAATACAAAAAAAAAGCTAGTGACACTGACAGTTCACAATCACAAGTCACAACAAAAATAAAATAATAAAACAGTCGGTATATCCAAAAAATCAGTGAAGTGCCTATTTAAAACTGGTTTCAAGGAACAAATGCAAGAAAAGGCTACCTTACAGTTAGGAAACACGCACAAAACAATACCTAGGAAAACAATACATAACACAAATTCTGAATCCTATCACTTCTTCTTAACAATCCGTCTGGATCGAGTCGAGGCCTGCGCCGACGCGCTAATAGATTTGGTGTTAGATATCGGAGGTGTTTCCTGATCCAGCTGTCTGCCATACTCTGCTCCCAGCGCGACGACCTCCTCAAGACTGAAGACACGGCGTCGCTTACCGTCCGGAAGTTTAACATTGATGTTGCCGTCCATGGTCCACACGTTTGCCACGCCGAAGAGCCTGCGAGCCGTTGAAAATGCAGACTGCCGCTGTCGAGTGAGGAACTCAGAGACCACGTACGACGATCCCTTCAGCTTGGTCTTGGTTTTCCAAATCACGTCTCTGACAGTGTAGTCCGCGCACTGAAGCAGGATAGGTCTAGCATGTCCCTCTGAGGCAGTTCCCAATCTATGGCATACAGTCAGCGAAGAGGGTGACACATCCGTTAAGCCAAGCTTACTCTGTAGAATGGTTGCCACTGCTTCAGGAACCTTCTCACCCGGAGTCTCAGGAACACCGCCCAGTAATAGAAATTTTTTCCTATGACGCATCTCTATAATGTCAACACTTCTACTCAACTCCGCTATCTGCAGCTGCAAGGCACTGAAGACACTCCAAACATGCTCCTTAAAAGCAGTGAAATCTTTGTGGAGGCCGCTCAAGTCTGCTCCAGGTGGTGACGCTTTCAGGTGCGCTTCAAAATCTGCCATCCGCTGGCTTAGTGATATCAAAGCCATGCGCTGGGTCTCCGCAATGTCAGCCAAAGTTGCCATAATTGTGATTCGGTGTACAATGACTGTGCCAAATTCCAATTACAGTTTATGCCGGCAAGTAAATGCAACTTGTCTTAGGGCATAGGAATACTACTGCCCACACAATATGTGATTTATGGTAATATAAATATACTTAAAATATAGAAATTTTAATTTTAATTATTTTTAAAAGTGATTAAAAAATAAAAATATTAGAAGCGTATGTGTTAACTTTTTATGCACCTACCCCCAAAAATCGATTTTTGACAATATCGAGCCTTTTCAGGAAGAAAATTGAACTTTTTTTTCAAATTTCTCTTCCATAATTATATTATATATTATTATATATAAATAACTGACTCCTGTCAGCGGCTTCGCTCACGTTAAAGTAAATTTCTTCATACAAACTTTCATACAGAAGTTCTTCTCATACAGAAATTCTCTAACTTACATTAAAGAAATAAAAGATAACTTTTATTTCTTTAATGTAAGTTAGAGAAATCACATTATCGAATGTGATAAAAAACAGACAGAATATGATCTTTGAAAACTGAATTCGTTCCGGACTTAGAAATTCCAAACATTTTATTGTCTAGATAAAAAATGGCGTCGTAAAAAACGTCGGATTCCGGAAAACATCACAGCTTGTGTGCAGTACGGCAGTTAATAAAAGTACTAAACTTAACGATTTTTAGTTGAAAACTTGTATCTAATTAATTTACGAATAGAACATACTATCCGGTGCCAGTGGCTTCGCTCGCGTGAATATAGTTTTCTCAATACAAACTATAGAACCCCGTTTCATCCCCTCAGGGACTGAATTTTGAAAAATCCTTTTTTAGTGCTCGCCTACATCACAATAGGAAACCTTGTGCAAAATTTCACGCTCCTAGTCCCAGTCGTTTCAGCTGTGCGTTGATATATCAGTCTGACAGTTTCTCCTTTATATATGTACGAGTAGATATTACGCCCGTATTCCCATTAATTAGGCACCGCACTGGGACTTTTTCTCTTTTTGAAATCATTTTTATCATTTCTCCCGCTCTTTGGTTGTGCGAGAATGCATGTCAGACTTTAACTGACTAAACCCTCTCCTATGTTCCTTCTTTGCTTTGCTTTCCAGGGCCCTGAGGTTTCCTTTCATAAGCGAACCCATGCCGGCCCTAGTACGAAAGGCAACGAAGGAACAGGAGTGGGTTTTATCCCACCGGAAAAAAAAACGCTTCCCCTCGCTCCACCCACCACGGCGGGAGAATTTGTTTGATGATCAAAGTTTAATGTCGAAATAGGTACAGTTTATTTACATAAAATTAGATAAAAATCATAAACATGGCGATTAAAAGCAAGGAATTAAGAATTTGAATTAAATTATTATTTTAAGGGATCCTATTATATTTTAAGGTTGTGTACTAAAACTGTTAGAATAAAACAAAGCTCTTCAATTTAACAGTTTTAGGGTAGAACTCTTAAAACATAATAAAATTCTTCGATATGCCATTATACTCCTTAAGAGGCGAGTGAAAAAGGACTCCTTTTTCACTCGCCTATCGTCAAAATCGAGCATGGTTTAAAAGCTTGTTATTTCATCTAACGCAATCCAACGCCATGTTTGACGAAAACGCAACGTGAAAAAAGAAAGATAACGCCTGAAAACTCTGGTAGCATGCGGTAACTCCGTGATTTACTCGAATATTTTACAAAACTTGTTCCATGAAATATGTGGTTTTAAAACCCTTAAAAGTTTTTGAAAAAAATTGTTGTCATTTAGAATCTTGATTAAATTTTCAAGGCTTCTATTGTTACAATTTTTTGACTATTTTAATTTTTGAGTAAATTATGAAGAGTCAAAGTTCATGCAAAATAACAGATTTTCAGAGGTCTTTACGTGATTAGTTTAACACAAATTTATAAATTTATTTCAATAGAAGCATAGATAATATCCACAAGATACTTCGTTTCCAAAATATCTAATGAAAAAGGTGTAATAACGTCATAATCGCGTAAGAGCGGTTGTATGAAAAACTGTGAAAATTTATGTCGAGTTGCATCCCCTTAACATAGGTTATCTATTAACCTAGCTAGGAATACAGCATCACATAATTTATTGTAGTCTGTAAACGATTTAGTAAATTGGGATCATGTACTACAATGTTTTGGATGAGTATAAATATTCTTATAATATAATAACCTAGTTCAAGTGTATTCAAAGCGCAATGAATACTATATAATTTCATAAAGCCTGGAACTCGATCGTCATGATTATCATTCCGGGATTTCGAGATATTATCAACTCAATAGCCGCTCACAGAGGGCCTCATCAAAAAGCTTAAAGTCACCCAAAGGGCAATGGAAAGGGCTATGCTCGGAGTTTCCAAGAACCACGGTTACTAACATAGAATGAAGAATCGCCAAACTTGCAGAAAGCGCAGAGGGCAAGAAAAATTGCTCGCAGAACAGATGTTCAATGGGGACGAAAGGTTCTGGAGTGGCGACCTCGTACTGGAAAACACAGCGTTGGAAGCCCTCCCACAAGGTGGCCTGATGACCTGGTAAGGGTCGCGGTAATTCGATGAATGCGAAACGCACTAGACCGGTCGTTATTGCAAAACTTTGGGAAGCCTACGTCCAACAGTTGACGTCTTTCAGCTAAAATGACGATGGTGATGATAAACTCTAAGTTACTAACTTCATAGAACTTTAGGTAAATGTAGTCTACCAGATCAGAGGTGGCCGAGTGGCAACGGCCCCGACTTACGAGTTGTAGGTCGCGGGTTCAAACCCAGCCAGGCGCATTACTTTGTGTAATTTATTTCATCACCACTGCTCTCAAAACGGTGAAGGAAAACATCGTGAGGAAACCGACATGTCCTAGAACCAAAAATTTGAAGACATGTGACATTTACCAAGGCCACGGCCCATTGCCTCTCCTAGAGAGGAGGCCTGAGTCACAGCAGTGGGAACATTAAAAGGCTGATTATATTATGCTATGCTATAGTCTACCTATTCTCACTTCATTAGTTAGTTAAGTAGTTAGTGATTTACAAAACCGAAAAAAAAAACCCTGTGCTCAAAATTAGACCAACGTGGTAGATGTCAGAACAAAGACACTCAAGCATTTACAGTTTATCCTATCTTTATAGCCAAAAGGATGAAGTAGATTCTCTATAGATTAAATCGGTCTATTTCGTATCGCCACGGGCCTTCTCAAAGTCCACCCCACGAAACAGTAGCAAATCAATTTGCAGGCCTTATTGACAGATCTAAAGCTGTTTAACTTAGTTACTAAGTTTAGTACCTACCTATAGTTTCAAAACTAAGATCGTGAGTTTCACAAATTCCCTGGCATTAAGTTGTATTAATTTATCTGTTCAATCAATTTTGACCTTCAAGGTCTGGTCTAACCATTTGGTGTTTTCGATAAGGAGTTGATAATTTGTAATAGTACCAGCTTCTGCCAACGGCTTCAGTCGTGTGAAAGTAGATTTGTAAATACAATCTTTGGACCTCCGTTTCATCTTCTTAGGGGATGAATTTTTAAAAAGAAAATTTTGTGCAAAATTTTACACTCCAAGTCCGATTTCTCACAATAATTTTGAGAATTTTTCCTGAGAAAATTTTAGACGTTATTAGAATTACCAAATTTAAAAAAAAGGATACAAAATCTGCTAATTTGTAACTACAGAAAAAAAACTTTTCTTGTTTACCACCTCGGGAATGCTTTTTAGTCAAGTATTAGAGTATTTTATTTTTAAGAAGTATTTACTTAAATCTCTAGGAATTTCGTTACCTTATTTATTTATTAAACATTTTATGCACGAAAGTAAGGCATTTTCTACCAGTCAACCTTAGGGTGATGCAGAGAGAAATAGTGATAGGTGCAATAAAAGAGAGAGAAAATGCGAATAGGTACAATCTATATATATAAAAGAAAGTCGTGTTAGTTACACTGTTTATAACTCAAGAACGGCTGAACCGATTTGGCTGAAAATTGGTGGGGAGGTAGCTTAGAACCAGGAGACGGACATAGGGTACTTTTTAACGAGTAGGGTAGAGTAGGGTAGAGTAGGGTAGAGTAGGGTAGAGTAGGGTAGAGTAGGGTAATTTTTTTTTTTTACTAAATCCAGCTTTTGGGCAGAACAACGTCTGCCGGGACCGCTAGTAATAGATATACTAATAAACCATAAATATCATACAATTGTACAATAATAAACAAATTAATAAACTATCTTTTCAACACACTTGCTCAGAAAGTGACTCTTATTGCACTGCACTTAGGTATATAATGACACTCGTTACCAAACTGTGACATTTTGATTACCATTACGCACTAGTACTATAATGTAGTTAAAACCTTTTTGTTTCACCTCTTTGTTCGCAAAACAAATTTTGAATTCGAATAAAATTCCGTTCAATAGTATATAAATTAATGTCTTACTTACTTATTTCATTCAATTTACAAGTTAAAATTGACAAATTTAACTTGTAATTAAATTAATAAAAAACATTTAGTAAATAAATATTTGAATGTACAATTCAATTTTTTTTTTTTTTGTGGTCTATGGCCGCCATTTTAAGATGCGCACGGTTTTTGGCGTGGTTTTTTTTATTCCAGTAAAGTTTAGTGGCTGTATTAATTAAAATAAATTAAATACTACAAAATCATTAGAAAATGTTCCATCCGTATTCTATTGTCACTACGAAAGACATTATCGTAAAAAATTTTCACGCAAGAAAACATAAACGTAAGACTAGGCAGTATGATTAAAATACCTTAGCCTTCCTCTAGGGGTAAATAAAAAAAAAATTATACGCGTGGTTATGAAAGCAGATTTTTACCGCCATGTCACAGAAAATTGTATTAGTTTTACTGTTGTTTTCTTCACAAGTGTATCGAAAAACGTCGTATGACACACGTGAGTAATTAATGATTACCGTTCTTGGCTCTCTTAAGACCCTCGCCATGGCTCGGGTCTAAATACCGCCTCGACGGTAATCACTAATATTACACACTTATACCATAATGTACTATTATATACATATATCTACACTAATAAAGTAAAACAACTGGTTTAATCGACAATTGGAAAACATTAACGCTGTGATGACACTACTGCCAACTTCTTACGAATTAGCTCGCGAATTTAATGTGTTCAATATTTAGTTTAAATAATTTGGGTATATATTGATTTGTTCATATTTTTATTTTTTTAGTCTGTTTTTCTAGATAGTTGCGAGTTACTACATGTTACTAAAACTCCATCGACTAAATATTTGCATGCCCTCACTAAACGGCGGAATGTGTCTTTTGCACCTACTTTCCGCAAACAAATGATATTATTATTAAATTACTGTTATATTGCATTTCATTTTTATCTCAATACAGCTTCAGCTTTCAGAAATTTCATTAGAATGTGAAATTATGCTGCAATCGCTTAAATATTGATCTAATCGAAACGGATTACTATAAAATATGGTAACATGTTTTGTGTGAACACAACAATTTTAACTGACCGATTATAAATTAACTAATTAACACCTAGTCAAACAATTTTTAGGTTTTAGTTAAATCGTTACTTTTTCCAAATAAATGGTTTGGCTGAAACTTGACTCGCAAGTAAGCCCGCCAAAAAATGCTTCCGAGTATCTACAGTCACTACTAAAAAACCACAATCTACTGTGGTGACTACCAGAAAAACTTTTAAGCTATGAAATTCAACAAGTTCCAGCGAAATGATTCAACTACGAGTATCATCGACCGCACAACGAAATTATTCAGAAAAAAACAATTCAGAAGTAAGATAAACCAATTTTTTAAATAAATAATTAAGTTAACTCACCTTCAATAGCCATAAATGCAGCAGCACCCATAAAACTGTACAGCACCAAACACAAACTCAAGCAGAGATGCGTAAACCATTTTCTCGAGAGCACCTTAAGTTTATTATAGAACCAAAACGCGGACTTTTCACCAGCACTTAGTCCATGCTTCGTCGTGTTTATAGTAAAGTCTTTGAAACCTTCGAACTGTTTGAACATGAACTCTGAGGCTTTGTTGTGATACATATGCATGAAAGGATTGAAATATGGGTTCCCATGAGGGTCGGAGATGTGAGAAACTGGCGTTCCTGTAGGCTTTCCATAAAACCGAGGCTGTCCACGGTAAATCGAGGCTCCGGTTGGAGGTCCTCTAGGTGTCATTAGGACGGTTGAATCGGGTATCTGCAGCGTGATCTTCGGCCGGACAGGCCTCGCCGGAGGAGGCGGCGGCGGGTGAGTAGGCGGAGCGTCCAAACTAACCATCGTCACTGTTTATAAAGCTTTTAATTTCACTACACTGTTTATCAACTGCAGTGAACGCTTGATCGCGCGTGTTTGTTTTAGCGCCGGCGTCTAAATCTCCACTCGTACCATTGACATTATCTGAATATTTTGAACGTTTTTCGCGGCGTAAGGTTTTGGCTGTAGTCGTGCTCGGGCTCGAACTGGCTGGACACTGATTTTATAAATAAAACGGGAGTTAGCGAGTGCTTCCCGTTGTGTCATCGGCGCTTGTCCGTCGGTTATCTCCGAGTCGTAATCATTGCCAATACGATTTAGTTCTGTGAACTTTTCATGCGTAACGCACTGAATCCGCTTTCCCCGAATGAAGTATATATGAGAAGGCACACGCACGAATTCTGAGGAAAAAAAATCGCTTCAATTCATTCGCTTTTTCATGTTCAATATCACTCACTTCCATTTCAATAAGGTTTAAGTGTACGTTATAAACCTCGTACAAGTTTTCCGGCACTTTCGAACTTGTTTTTGGCTGATCAAATTCTTGTTAAATGTTCTCAGTTTGTCTTATTTCTATATAAACTAATAGTATAAAGAGAAAAGAAGAGTATTTTTGTTTGTAGTCAATAAACTTAAGAAATACTGGGCCAATTTTAAAAATTCTTTCACCATTAAATTGAGTGACATAAATTAAATATTTACGAGTATTTATGACTTTCATGCAGGCGAAGCCGCTGGCAGGAGCTAGGTAAATATATTATAATGATGTTGCAATTGCATCTGATTATTTCTGTTATAAAAATTGATAAAAACAGGCACTAAAAATATTTTTACTGTCACTTTAGGAACTACTGATAAGAAGAACAAACAAAGTTAATTTACCTTATCGTTCTAGTTTTCATATAGTATTAATTCACATTAATACTATATATATGTGAATGTTTGTGAGTGTGAGTGTACTTTTTACTTCTGCACGCGCTCCAACCGCTGAACGGATTGCAATAAAACTTGGTACACGGGTATACCATATCTTGGAATAACATATATAGGATAGGTGCTTTTTATCCCGGGAGTACATACTCCCAGGGAACATTCCCTTGAGATATCTTTCTACTGTCATGGGGGTGAAACCATTGGTAGAAAGCTAGCTAGCTAGTATTAAATATTTACAATATTCCACAACTTTCACACAACGCCATCTAGTCTCAAACTAAGCAGAGCTTGAGCTATGAGTACTAGACAACTGATAAACGTACTTATACAGGATTTTGTATGCAATTTAAGAATTCATAATTTAGTCGGACATTTCACTAAAATGGCCGACAATTTTTTTTAAAGTCAAACTCGACTTTTTTATTATTAAATATATATATTTATTAATTATAATGAAACAACAATAAAATTGACTGCCATAATTGCTTGTCCACTCCACTTACGCTAGCGATACAAGATAAAGTAGAAGACATGACAAATATAAAAAAAAATGTCTAATTTAAAAAGTCCAACAAAAGCTAGCCCTGACTACGCCTAATTTGGCCGGACACGCAAATAAAAAGCCTGACCCTGTCCGGTTTTTTCCAGACGCCTGGCAACGCTAGGTGCATAGGGACAGTGTAACTTAACGTCTTGACAACCTTGTCTTTTTTTGAAGTCGATAAAAAATCTTTGCAGTCTAATAAAGATTTAGGAAATTTTTATTTATTTATTTAAATTTAATGCAGTACAGCCACATCACATACATTTTTCATACAAGGAACAATTTTAATAACAATAGGGACCAATGCACATGACATTATTATACTACAATTGCTATAAGATGGTGCAGTTGACAACTGTCAGATTCATATAATGTCAGCTATCTATCCTTTTCTCTCATCTTAAAGATGCATATTTTTGTCCTGCTGTCATCCTACCTATGCTATATAAAACAGACCTTAAGGCTTAGATTAGTGCAGTCAATTTAGACTTCCGAGGGTAAAAAAAATGGCAACCAGCTGAAAATTGGTAGGATTATTCAAAACAACATCTTAATTGGAATCTTAAGTCTTCATCGATACGACACTTGGAAAAATATTTACTCGGGTTCAAAGGTCACAAAAACGAGTATTATCATAAAATTAGCCCAGACAAATATTGTAGATCAAATAATTATCTATAGAAAATGTCTAAATACTTTTTTCCTAAGAGCCACTGTTTTTGAGATAAATGATATAGCGCTCACTATAATGAAACTACTGCCTTGAGAAACATAATCTGTCATAACATAATCTTAATTTTTTTATTGTGTCATTCCAAATAATTATATTGCGAATAAGCTAAACTTAAGAAGATGCTAAAGCTATCTAACAAATAGGAAAAAAAAATATAAGGCCTATAAGTCTATCTCGATTGCCAGAGGTCTGTCCATTATGTTTTATTACCTCACCCTCTTTGTGTCCTGTCCTTTATTGATAAATCTAGTCTATGCTTAGACTTATACTGGTATTATATCTGAAAAGGTTTTTATTTCTTTAGTGCCAACTAGCTTTTTGCCGCTTCTTCGCATCCATAGTGTATTATAATACTCGTAATAATAATATTCCACAACTATCACACAACGCCGTCTAGGCTCAAGCTAAGCTGAGCTTGTGTTATGAGTACTAAACAACTGATAAACATACTTATATATTTTTAAATACATACATATTATAGATAAATTACACCACAGACACAGAACAAATGATCGTGCTCATCACACAAACATTTATTCTGGGTAGGGATTGAACCCACGACCTCCGGCATAGCAGTCAGGGCCACAAACCACTAGACCAACAGGCCAGTATTACACAGGGCCTGTAATTTTTTTTAAGATTAAAACCTTAGATACATTAGAGGACAAAATGTCCCCCTACATACAAAAAAGTACAAAGTGTTATTACTATAACAACTAGGTTAGATTAGTATAATATATGTTTTTTAACATGACGCACAACTTACGCTTAATCTACTCGTACATGGCGCTCTGCAACGTTGCCCAGTGACCCGCAACTTGTCCCCTAAAATGTTACAATACATTCATGTGACGCGGGACATGTTGTTGAAAAATTTGACAGCGTTGCGCGTCATGTTGGGGGACAATTCGTCCCCTAATATATCTGACGTTAAAAGTAACCTTTGGCACCTAGCGATAGTGTTGTTTTCTGTTAGTAAAAGAATTTTCAGTATCGGAGGACCTCGTGGCAAGGAATAATAACCGCACGAATCGTTCCCCAAGGCAAGCAACACTTGCGCCATGGTCAGTCTGTGGATGGGTGAACATCTTAACATATAGAGATTCCATTATGTCTCGGAAAGCTTGTTATTAAGGCTTTTGTCCCGGCTGTAATTTTTACACAGGATTTTACGGGCATGATTTTACAAGAGAGCATTTTTAGGTCCAAAAATAATTATGAGGATATTCATTTCTTGTTAACAATATACACGAAAAAAAAGATGTGACGCCATTTAAAATAAATTACATTACATTTTTTTTATTTGAAATGCCTAAGGCATTAAGTCCGCCTTTGTACAATTTTTAGTGCATAAAGTTTTAAATAAATAAATAAATAAATAAATTTAGACCGAAATATCTAAGAAAATTTTACTATTTTAAATTAGCATACATGTTAATTTAAAATAGTAAAATTTTCTTAGTCAACCCAAACACCAGGAATTTTTCGAAAAGCGCGTTTAAGTTGTTTCACCACTTCACCTGCGGATGAAGTGGCTCTCAGAAGCTAGTGTTATAGAATACCGTACTAGCTTCTGATATAAACCCCGGCCGCGTCTCACGCATTTCTCCCCACTTGATAGTAGAAAATTATCCTATGGGAGCATACTCTCGAGACAAAAGTATCCTATGTAATAGGAGAGCAGTTGTGGCCGAGTGGAAACGGCCCTACGACAACGGACTTACGAGTTATAGGTCGCGGGTTTAAACCCCGCCATACATTACTTTGTTTAATTTATTTCATCACCACTGCTCTCAAAACGGTGAAGGAAAACATCGTGAGGAAACCGTCCTAGAAACAATAATTCGAACACATGTGACATCCACCAACCCGCACTGGGCCCGCGTGGTGGATTACAGCTCATTCCCTCTCCTAGAGAAGAGGCCTGAGTCCCAACTGTGGGAACATTATAAGACCGTCTATGCCATGCTATACTATGTAATAGTATATTGACCATGTGCCAAACATCCAAATCTGTTTCGCAGTTTGATCGTATTGGACTAACAAACATACAAACTTTCGCCTATAAATGTTAGTGCGATTGACACCGCAATAAAAAGGATTCTTTCATATCGATATTTTAAGTTCAGAGCTATCTACTCTGTACCTACACCTAAACCGCTCGCGCTATCCTGACTCCAAAGGCCAAGATTTTCATTCTCATTTCTTGAGTGCCAATTTCTCACACCCTGTAAGTATCAACAATAAGATGTTGTCAACAGCCTGTGATGTAAATTGTATGAGTCATAGACTACCGAGATTTGCTTTTATATACTTTTTTTCTCTTTACAACCGATTTCTTGTGTGATTTTTCTTGGAAAACTTGGCTACTTATAATAATATTTTTAGGTTGATACCCTCTTTAGCTATTATGATAAAAAGTCTGTTAGTATGTTTGGGTTTATAGATGGTTGAATGTCTGTTAAATCAATGAGGTTTCAGCAGCAGAATGGATCTGGTTGAAAATTGACAGAAGGGTAGACTATGAATAGGACAGAATGTAGGTATATATGTATATATACCTATTTTATCTCGTTAGTAGGTACCTACCTACGTTTACGGTAAGCGACGATGTGCTCGATGATGCAGCACGCTTGCTTAAAAGTAACCTAATCACTCCTCCTGACTTAATAATTTGGTTGCGCATCTCCGTTCGTCTGGTGGTCCGATGATGGAACGCGATTGGCAGAATTAATTTATGCAATTCTGAAGCACACTTTCCGAAATGCAATCAGTAGAAAACGGACCGGCTAGTAACACGGCGTCAATGCTCAAGGCTTTGAAGCTTTGACTCGACGAGTAAATCATTGCCAATGATCCTCTTGGTTTATTTCCTTGAGATATTAAACTTTTTAGACGAGCCAAAGCCGAGGACAGAAGTGAGTATCAACGTACTCGTCATATATTATTATGATTTCGTGGAAAACCTCATGTTGAAGAATAAAGAAATCTTTATTCCTTGCCGAAATTCGAAAGAATCTGTCCTAACAGAGCTATGGGAATGTTCGAAACCCAAAAGTGCTACCCAAAGAAGGACACAGGTAAGGAAACAAAAACGATTCTTTGTAGTATCGAGTACTTTTCTTTTCGGTACCGATACTTTTGTACTCTATACTTTGTATATGATACTTTTGGTCAAGGAGTACGCTTTGACCATTGAACTATATTTAATACCTCAGTGGCTTTGACTGGTATCGTATCGAATAAATCTTAGAAGTAACCTAGGTACTTTATTCTGCTATAGCTCTACTGTATCTATACCTTTTTCGTAATGACTGATGAGTTGGTACAGTATCTCAGTACTTTTAATTTAATACCTTATCCCAACTACTCGACATATTGAAGTATAGGAGCTTTTGTGTCGATATTTTTACGAGTATGGTTTTTTTTTCGAGTACAGTATTGATACTTTCTTACGATATCGTGTCCCTAAACCCATCTGGGTTTTAGGGCCTGCGTACACTTGAGACATGACTGTCTTAGACAGACTTGTCTACGACCAGACTATTTTGTCTACGACACGGCGCACACCATCAAGACAGATAGATGTATAATAACGTCAGACCAGTTTGTATTAAATGTATCTAAGGTTGGTTAAGGTTGGGGTTGAACACTCTAGCGTCGTACGGCCAGTGTTGCCAACTTAGTGGATTTTCCACTAAAACTGGTGGTTTTAACCCCCATTTAGTTGCGAAATATTGGTTTAAGTGGCGTAGATGTTGCTAGTGCTTTAGTAAAATTCAATTTCTTACTAAAAATGCGATCACTCGGGTGTAAATCAGCACCATAGAATCCATAATTATCAATCTGATACCGACGATGATAGTGCAAACAAAAATGATTCGTCTGGAGACAAATTAATACATAGCTGTTATTGAATAATAATTATTTGATTTATCTACTAATGTTAATTTACCCACAAATGGTATTTTGATCAACTGATTGTTAATTTTTATCACTTATTATTAAAGGAAACTAATAACCTACATGCCTACTTATTTTATTTCGTACAACACACATTTTTTTAGTGGGAAATGTTGCGATTTTGTGTGTGAGGTAATTTTTTATCTGTTTTAATAGTTGACTCTAGTGGTAAGGTACCTAGTGTAACTGTTGGCAACACTAGACATACCTCCTCTCTAGTAGTCTCGTCAAAGCAAAACAATCTTGTCGCAGACAAGCCTGCAGTGTCGTAGACAAGTCTGCGACGTCGTAGACAAGTCTGTCTAAGACAGTCTTGTCTCAAGTGTGTGCAGGCCCTTAGACAGTAAAAACACAGAACACGTAAGAGTCTGACACGCCCTCTCGGTCCCTCCAGAGCGGGAGAAACCAATTTAATGCTTTCAGAACTAAAAACAAAAGTTCTGAATTTATGTAATTTATGGAAGTTTTTCTTCATCAACATAGTTCCGGCTATTCAAACTCTCTCATAACTAAATTAAAACATTTCCTAAGCTAACATTTACCAAGAAGATGGGCTATTCTCAGAAATGTTTCATCAACATTTTGATGACAAACCAAATTCTGTATTATTTTTGGCGTGGCGCCTATATTTTGTGACAATTTTCTCTTCGTCATTGAATTCATCGGTGGATCGTTATTTTCTCTTTAATAATGTCTGAATCATGTGAAGATGAACTTGGATTATATTATGTATAAACATAAGCATAATCAACCTTATGTTGTTCCCACTGCTGGGACTCAGGCGTCCTCTCTAAGAGAGTGAACGGACCGTAATCCACTGGATTCAATTTGGAATAAAGATAAATAAATAATAAAAATAATACGCGGGCCTAGTGCGGTTTGGTGGATGTCACATGTCTTCGAACTTTATAAAATAATTATTTTTTAGTGTTCCGTACCTCAAAAGGAAAAACGGAACCCTTATAGGATCACTTTGTTGTCCGTCCGTTTGTCTGTCTGTCTGTCCGTCTTTCTGTCTGTCTGTCTGTCGGTCTGTCAAGACCCTTTATCTCGAGAACGCGTGGAGGTATCGAGTTGAAATTAACCATGTACTCAAGTCTGCGGTCCCTCGAAGCTTTGAAAAAATTAAAGTTCTAAGTTAACGAAAAAAAAGATACGGTCGTTTATGTCGCAAAAATCGTAAATTTGACACTCCTAAGGAATCGAAATTCATAGAGTCCGTTGACCCGTTGAACCCTGAAATTTGGCATTAAGGCTCCGTGCACAAAATCAACACATTTTGAACTTTTTTGATCATGGTTTGTGAGAAAAGCAAGAAGAATTTAAACCTTCTTTTATTAGATTATGAAAGTCAAGTTCTTATTCTCTTAGTTGGCTTGATTACTTTTTTAAAATAATGTGTGTATTAATAGCAATTACCCATATTCAAAAACCTTTTCGCGCAAAAGTAACGAGCGAGTGACGTTTGGCTACGTTTTACACCAAACTACAACTGATTTATAACATTAAAAAAAATATCAGTAATATCATTATATGGTCTACTGGCAGATGGGTTGAACACATTATTGACTTTATAGAAAATATAGCAGAAAAAAAATGTTGAAGAAACACAATTCTTGGAAAACATCTGGACAAATAAGTATTTTTTTCTATACCTTAGCAACACATTTAAGAAAATTTAAAAATTGCACAATAATCTTAAGAAATCCCTTTAATAGAATCTAAAATTTATTTTATAAATAAACAATATCTTCATTTCGTAAATTACAAGCAAATTGAACTATATTATCGACCGCGCAAACTCGATCGCGTCAGTAACGACCGGGCTCTCCCAGCGTGAGCACACGTTACTTTGCTTCGCAGCTGCTCGCGAATATAACATGAAAATATTCCCAAGATTGCACGCCGACCACCACTTTTTGATCCATTAAGTATTATAGTTTATTTTAAGTACTTTTTTTGTTTATGAAAATTGTTAAAATTTCTTTCGACTTCAATATTAATTAGAGGTAACGGGTGTATGTTTGTTTGTAAAGGTTATCTGCGGAATTACTTTACTACTACCCAAATACAAAAATTATTTCACTAATGAAATCTACAATGTTTAATGGCAGCTATATTATCATCCAGTGTTATACACTATGTACAGGATGTTGATATTTCTTATGATTACTTAAGGTCGAAATTCAAGGTCTAGTTTTTAGTCTAATTCACGCCCCAACCGCCGCCGGGATTCTGATCCCGATTTCCGGCCACAATCAAGATTTCCGGCAACAATATCAATTATCATTATCAATGCGTCACTAAAAGAAAAAGGAAACGACATGTAGGGCTTTTTTTTTATTGGATGGGAAAATCATCCTATGACAAATCCCGCTCTTGGGCGGAGCGAGAGATAGTGTCAGACTTTTACTGACTAAAAACCCACTCCTGTTCCTTCTTTGCCTTCGTCCCAGGGCCTCGGGTTTCACTTTCACACTACCCGTGGCCCCCGTAGGCTTCGACCCTGCTGGGCCGCTACGATGTGTTGACATCTCCCTGAGGTGCGCGTGGAACAGTATGCGCCGTCAACGACTTGGCCTCGGTCCGGACGGTTACCGGACGGTCAGACGGTGAGCCACCCATTGCTCGCCGTCCGCAAGCCCGCGCCTACGGTGGCCGGAAATCGGAGGACCGTTGCCTCATGCGATCGGCCGCCTCCTTTGCTAGCATTACTGCTTCACAGAAGGAGGTGACTGCCTGTCACTCCACCTTGCTCCGGAGTATGGCCTGTACCAAAGCCCGACGCGAGAGATCGCCGCCACCGATCGCCCCCACGGGGACACGGCGTTGCTTTGCCCAAGCGGGGCACACCTTCACTGTGTGCTCCACCGTGTCCTCCGGGCGGTCCACACAGTGGCGACACCCGGGCATCGCTTCCGCACGAATCCGGTGCAGGAACTTTCCGAACTTAGCGTGTTCGGTGAGAAAAACGACATGTGGGGCTGATACGAGCGGGACAAATGTTGCTATTTTTTAGTAAATTGATAATGAAAATTTTGAAATGACTATGAATACTACAAATGTTGACAACATGTGTGAACTTGATCTAAACATGGTAATTATAACCTTTGTGTTACGCACAGGGTGTAAATTAATATCAAACCTACTTTTAGAAATTCATAACTTTTTTAGTTCTACATGGTAGTCAGCTGATTGCGACTGTTTATATAGGAAGTTTAAAGTAAAAATATTTACCAGTTTTTCAATGATAAAAATAAAGGCTAAATAGCCGGCCAGCAACAGAAAAAAAAATTGGCGTGAAAGCGGCAATCGGCTCTGTATTTATTTTTTCGAGTTGTAGAGTTCTGTTGAATCTCTGCTATATGAGATTTGTATTAACACGATAAGTTCATCAGAATCAGATATGGATTTAACGCCTGATTCTTAAGAGAAGAGGCTAAAGCAGTAGTGGAAAACCTTTTACCGCCTAAATCAAAAGAAATATATCTAAAGTCATACGATAAATTTTGAGGACGACTCAGATTTTTATTTTTACTTTATTTATATTCGTAATGAAAAGCACAGTGTTTTAAAGATCTCTTCGAACTATTGGCGTCCAAGCGTATTTTCGGGACTAAATAAGTTGATCTCACCCCTTGGGTAACAATGTATTACATGATTTATAGTGACATTGCACTATTAAAATATTTGCTAGTTATAATATAATTTTTGATAAAACAGACACAAAGATGACGATTTGTGTTTCAGAAAAGGGTTATTTAATTTATTTAATAACCAACTTTTGCCTGCGGCTTCGTTAATTTCGATTTCCATTAAGATTTGAAAGACACGTGGCAGTATCTAGGGATCATAAGTACGTTATTGTTATTTTCCTCGGGACAGTACTTTTCTTCGGGAGGAAAGTTACCCTGTAACCGTTTTTGTTCACCAGACAACATATAATATGTATAATTTCAGGATAATCAGTTCATTGATTTAGGCGTGAAAAGCTAACAAACAAAAATAAACTTATTTTCGCATTTATAAATACTACTCTCAAGATTCTATAATTAAAACTATAGAATCTTGAGAGTAGTTAATTTTATTTGTTTCAAATCTTAAAACTTGTCGAGTAATAGTTAAGATTAACTTGTAAATAATATTTACATATCTTTAATATATATTTTGTTTAAGTAATTTGTCTCTTAATTATCTCACAGATAACTAAGAAACTGGCTAAGTGTGAGTCGGACTCGTGCCCTGAGGGTTCCGTACAAATTACAATTCCCGAACGGAGTCTCGAAGATTCTTCCGAATTGCAAAAATGTATTTTTTTAGTTATAAGGTGTTCGGTGGAAACACCGAACAGTGACGTTAGGTAACAACAAATTTATAGTTTTCAGATTTATTCCTATACCTGTGCTATGAGACCTTGCTTTATGTCAAATTTCAAGATTCAGGGTCAACGTGAAGTACTTTGTGAATTTTAATTACTTTGGGAGTATCAAAATTTACGTTTTTTTTTGCGACATAAACGCCCGTTTCTGTTTTATTCGTTACCTTAAAAGTTTGATTTTTTCACAACTTGGACTGCAGACTTAAGTATATTGTTTGATTTCAACTCGATACCTCCACGTATTCTCGAGATAAACAGTCTTGACAGACAGACAGACGGACGAACCACAAAGTGATCCTATGAGGGTTTCGTTTTTTCCTTTTGAGGTCCGGAACCCTAAAAAGAAGAGTATCCAACACGGATAAAGCTGTTTGTCTTGGGCACCTCGAATCCCTTACTTCACTCAGGTTTCTATATGAACTCCTTAGCAATGTTCGGGAGTTAATTATATAAATCCCTGACGATCGGTATTATAACTTTGTTTCATTCGGAATTCAACATGCCGCCCGCGATTTAAAGACACTGCACGCCACATAATCTACTATTACATATTGTTGACGTATCGAGAGTGTTTTTTTTTACAACCATTTATATAAATAAATATAATTTTATCATCTGTTTTGGATTTATCGTTCTGTTAAATGTCTAAATTTGTCAACATCCATCTAACACAAAATTAAATAATTTTGGTGTACAGTGTGATAAATATAAAGACACACGTCTCAGACGTTTATTTACAAACCTTACTTAATATAAAATTTTGTAATTTAGAATAATATCTTCTAAAGGATCAGAATTGTTTAAGCGGTCACGAAGCTCGATTTTTACGCGTGTGTGCGTGTAGTTGTATGAATGATGCACACAAACAACGAATTATCGTTCTGTTAAATGTCTAAATTTGTCAACATCCATCTAACACAAAATTAAATAATTTTGGTGTACAGTGTGATAAATATAAAGACACACGTCTCAGACGTTTATTTACAAACCTTACTTAATATAAAATTTTGTAATTTAGAATAATATCTTCTAAAGGATCAAAATTGTTTAAGCGGTCACGAAGCTCGATTTTTACGCGTGTATGCGTGTAGTTGTATGAATGATGCACACAAACAACGAATTTGCCTAAACTCTAGCGAGTGAATTTTATGCACGGGCTCTTAAGCAAGGTCTTATAGCATAAATCTGAAAACTAAATATTTTTCGTCACAAAAAAAAACTTTTTCTATTCGGAAAAATCTTTAAAATTCGATTCGGGAATTGATTTACATAAGTTAGTTTGTACGGATCCCTCAGTGTGCGAGTACGACTCGCACTTGCCCAATTTTTAAGATATTCTGAACTATATTCACAGATTTTGGGGAAAAAAAATCTGTGAATATAGTTAGTTGTTAGTTGTTGTCCAGTTTTTTACTAAACCTATGTCTTCATATGTGAGAAAGAATGCTGAACTGACGGTAGGTGAAATAAAAATAAAAAAGACGGGAACGGATTTCGATAGACTATATAATAAACTAATAGATAATTTTCTATCATAACACGGGCAAAGCCGCTAGCAGCAGCTAGTTTAAAATAAATTAAAGTTGATGGTTCGAATGATCAAACTGAAAGAGCCCAGTAAGGCCCCAGGTATGCCTGCTAGGGCTCGGAAAAACGTTTAAAAAGCTACCATAACCCTAGAACTGAAGGAACGTAGGTGAGTTTTAGTAAAATTTTGACACACTCTCCACCCTAGAGCGGGAGAAGTCATTTGATGATTTCCCCCTGAAAAAATAAGAACGATAGGTAATCACTTTATTTTAGGAGATAGGATTATATATATAGTACCTAAAACCTAAAAGATGTATTTGTTATTATAGGTATTCATTTTTCTATAGGTACATATTTATTAGATTCTTAAATATTTCTTTAAAAATCTTAGAATTCTTGATGTGTAGCATCAAAACTATCAAAAGTTTAAAGATTGTACAAGCAGGTACAAAACGACTTGATGCCTTAGGAAATATCTGCTAGTCAATCAAAAAACTGGGCAAGTGCGAGTCGGACTCGCGCACTGAGGGTTCCGTACAAACTTAAAAGGTAAAATGCGGTTTACGATTTATGACTTATAAAAAAAAAAACTTCTTACTAGATCTCGTTCAAACCAATTTTTTTAGTTTTATCATTTTCTTATTTTAGAAGTTACGGGGGGGGGGGGGACGACACACATTTTACCACTTTGGAAGTGTCTCCCGCGCAAACTATTCAGTATATAAAAAAATAATATTACAAACCTCAATATCATTTTTGAAGACCTATCCATGGATCCGAGACCGTATGGGTAAGATGAAAAAAAAAATTTTGAGTTTCAGTTCTAAGTATAAGTATTTTGTGAAAATCTTAGTACGGTTCACAGAATACATCTACTTACCAAGTTTCAACAGTATAGCTCTTATAATTTCTGAAAAAAGTGGCTGTGACATACGGACGGACAGACAGACACATGACGAATCTATTAGGGTTCAGTTTTTTGCCATTTGGCTACGGAACCCTAAAAATGGTGAAAAAATAAAAAAGTGAAAAATAAAATTTATTATTTAGAAAACAAGGGTAGGTACAGAATCTAGAATAAACAAATAAATATATACATATTCATATATGTGTAATGTACCGATTATTTCAACACACTTATACATTTATTGTAAGTGAAAACTTGTAATTGGCCTTAAGCATTAATACAATAAGTTAACATGTTTATATTATTTGTAAGTTTTCCAAATAAAATAAATAATAAGCCGACTACACATTGTTCACATAGGTTACCTAAATCTACTACCAATTTTGACAGATAGACGGGTACGAGGTAGGTACTCAATCAATTTTGTATGAAAGCAAAAAAATTGTAGCAATTTACCTGTCACACAAAATAAATCATGCTTTCAGTAAAATGAAAAACATAGTTACCTACATACATTAAGGTTAATTAGGTAATCACTTAGATATGAGTAATAATACAAACAAATTAATGTATGGAATTATACGCACTTGAAAACTGACAGCGTACTCAAAAACTTCAATAGTCTTAAAACAAAATATATGTAACAATCAACCAAAGAAAACACTTCACTCATTATCAAAGATTATTTTGGCAACATCATAGTAAGGCACCGTCCTACCGATGCAGGCGAAGAAGCGATTTGATATCGACGACCTAATTTATTTATTTATATAATTTATTGTACTTACAACACAAAAAATAGGAAAGAAAAGTGCACTGCTGTTCCGTACAAACGTCCCTATGAAAACAGTTCAATTTCCGAATTGAGTTACGAAGATTTTTCCGAATAGCAAAAAAAGTTTTTTTTTTGCGACGTAACCACTAATTTATAGTTTTCAGATTCTTTCCTATAATTCTAATTCTAGGTCAACGGGTAAGTACCCTATGAATTTTGATTCCCTTGAGAGTATCAAAATAGACGTTTTGTACGACATAAACGGCCGTATCTTTTTTTTCGTTAACTTAAAAGTTTAATTTTTCCACAGCTTCAAGGGACTGCAGACCTTAGTATATGGTTTTAATTTCAACTCGATACTTCTCCGCGTTCTCGAGATAAAGGGTCTTGATAGACAGACACAGAGAGACAGACAGACAGACAGACGGACGGACAACAAAGTGATCCTATAAGGGTTCCGTTTTTTGCTATTGAGGTACGGAACCCTAAAAACATAGAATGGACAGTCTTATCGCATTCCGCAATCTATTCCAGGAAACCTGGAATGGACAGTAATAATTGTCTCGCTCAAGCAAATACATACCTACAATGTATTTCGATTCTGTGTCAGTAAAATAGTGTTTTTATTTTTTTTTTTAGTCAGATGAGAACATTCTCATCTGACTAAAAAAAAACGTCTGCTTAACCGGACTTGCCTTTGGTGGCCTTAGTCAATTAAAGCCTAGACCACTTAGACTAGCAAAACAAAGCCATCTGATAGCCGCATACCAATAGAATAAATTTAGATAAAGGGGTATATTTTTCCATTTTCAAGTACACACTGAAACAAACCGTCGCCAGCGATGAATTTAGTTGGTCAATAAAAAAAAGTGACATTTACTTAAAGCAAAATCAATTGGTAACAGTTAATATTGTGTGAATGGCCTATTTTTCTTGCCAACTGTTTTTTTTTTCAAGTCTACATTATATTGTGCATAGAATTCTAACTCATGCGGTATGCAATAAACAATTACCTACTCGAAATGTTAAGCACAGTTTAAAGAACCAATTTTTCAATAAATAAGTTATCGCTTACTGTTTAGGTACACTACCGATGAGAACTCTCTAAAAAAAAAAAACAATCGCTGCTCGTTACTCGCCAACTCGTTCAGTTCGCTATCTCTCCTCGCTTAGCGCTAACCGTCGACGGTATGACCAGTACCGAATGAAGTCAAAATTGAGATATACAACTTTTTTTTATTAACACGCGTTGTTACGTTTAAACAAATTTTTGTGATAATTATTGTAATGTTAACATCTGCTTTATTTTTAGTTTTTTTTTATCTCAGCAATCTCGCTGCTCTGGCAGACATCGGCCCTAATGGGTCCCGTCAATTATTAACATCTTGGGAACTCATAATTGAATCAATGATTCATTCAAATTAAAGCTTCGGAAGCGATTTTATTTTCACTCCAAACTGATAAATCTTGACGGGCCTCATCAGATGTATACATTAATAAATACATACATGCCGTTTCCACAAATTTTATTTTTGTTACCAATTGCAAATTGCAAAAAAAAACCGAAATTTTGACTTTCGCGGTCTGTCCTGAGCATTCACCTTAACTGGAAAACTCGTTCTTCTTCTTTTTCTTCTTCCTTCCCTGGTCCTATTATTTGAGGGTCTCCTCACTTTCCAGCTCCAAGTGACTCTATCTTGGGTTGTCAATTTAGACAACTGGGCTTTCTTGAGGCCCCTCTCTATATTTGACCACCAGGTGGATGGCGGGCGGCCTCTACCTCTTTTTTGTTCTAGTAGGCTTAGAGCGATCTGAACTACGTGGTCCTAACTACGTCTTTGGACGTGTCGATACCAGCGAAGGCGATTTTAACCCATCTTATCGAAGATTGGAAAACACGATACGCCTTAGTACAATGCGTTCCAAAAAGAATAGAATCAATTGCCATGTTGTGACGTCACGTCATACTGTCAAATCACAACAATTGGGCAAAATTAAAGAACTCAGAGATGAGCAAAATTAAAGAACTCGATTCTGATTAAACTTTTTCGTTCACAGTTCGTAAATAAATTAAATTTGAATAAAGTCTTGTTTTGCTCACCATAATATTTCTTCGATTTGACAGTATGACGTGACGTCACAACATGGCAATCGATCCTATTCTTATTTGGAACGCATTGTAATATTGGTATCAAATCTAGGTCGTGACTACTTTACTGTCAAACATTTACGAGTAACCAAGTGACAGCCGGGACCAACGAATTGACGGGCGTTCAGGCACAATGGAGTTTCCACCCAGCAACGGACGACTTTGGCAAGCATTGAAACCGTGAAGATCGAACTGTGCGGCTAAGCCACAAGCCTCGTCATGTAAATTTGACCTTAATGAGTAATAAATACGGTCTACAGAAACATTATTATGTCCATTGTTTTAGCGACGACATACTTATCTAATACTAAAGCGAACGGCCATTAAAATCTCATCATCTGTTTAAAATTAACTGAGGATTTATTTAAAATCCCGAACAGATTTGGCTAAAAGCGTTTGAAGTCAAACAAGTGTCGTACTCACTAGTTAAGTGATTGTTTTTATTTTTGACATACAAGTCAGTGAAGTTGTAACATTGCGTAAGTGGCTTTGTAATGATTGACACCTAAAAATAAAAAAAAACTGGGCAAGTGCGAGTCGGACTCGCGCCCTGAGGGTTCCGTACAAACTTACCTATGTAAACAGTTCAATTCCCGAATGGAGTCTCGAAGATTTTTCCGAATCGCATTCTTTTTTTGTGACGTTACAAAAAAAATTACAGTTTTCAGATTTATTCCTATACAGGTAAAGCAAAGTATTATAACACCTGTATTATGTGTTCCGTTTGACGTCCGAAGTCCATTATGAGAGTACATCGTCTTTTTCCACGTTTATTCGCTAGATAGTCCTACTTCCGCTACGTAAATCGACCTCAGCGCCACCCGTGGCCGCACCTGGAACTAACTAACAGCGCAGAGCAAGCCACCATTCCTTTATCATTGTTGCGTCGTTTTTCATACCGCGCGCATGTCGCTAGATTTTGAATTTAGAAAACATACAAACCTCCATTTTGTTAAAATGTTTTAACTTTCGAGAATAAAGTAGAAAGTTACCGTTTTTATTTTTCCGTTACGTAAAATTATTTCGTTCATTTTTAAAATGGACGACCGTTAACAACTTCGTGGGCGTTTGCGTAGTCAGTAATCATTAATTACTACTCGGCTCAGTTATGTAGAAGTGTTAATGTACGCGTGAATGCGTCTATTGAGTCAAGTTCATCAGATTTGAATTCAAGTTCGAATGAAGATGATGAAGCCTCCGTTAAACGGCGCCGGACCCGATCACAAAATAGGTTTGAAGTACAATATCTGGTAAGTCATTTTACTACTTTATTTTGACCGAATGTTCCTTGTTCGAGTATGGCGCCTGCAAATGTTATTGCCGAGCAATTCGTATTTTTCGAGGTTCATATATCATCATCATATAGCCTCGATGAAAACAGTTGACTCTTTGGGTTAGAATCTTGCCTTTTGGACATATACAATGCAGGAATTGGATGAGGATATTGAATATTTGGACAATTTATTTGAACCAAGTTTTTTAATTTTTTTTTTTCTTTCGGAGTACCTGCCAAAATTTTTAAAACGACATTTTATTCGATCTTTAAACTTTTAAAATAAAGAAGTTGTAGTACCTCTCGACTACATAAAAACACTCTTCTTTTTGCAATAAAAATAGAAAGGATCGTCTAATCTCGCAACTTTTGATGATCAAAAGAAAGGGGGGAGCCGAAAATGTACAATTACCAGAAGTAAGCTCAGGGAGCCTTATTAGGGCAAACTAAAATTAATGTCAAATTGATTTCCATGCCTGTGGCTTTATCCACTATCACCACATCTAATTTTTAACAAAAACCAGTGAAAAAGCTACGCCTCATTTTTACAAACGTGCTGAGAGGTGGAGCTTGATCCTAGCCTATCATGAGATGCGAATTTCACAAAGAGCACTGTCTCTTCTTCGCATAAGTTAAGAAAGTCAACTGCTACAAATTACATGTCTAGAATTTGGTCATGCCATGGCGCTGGAAGAGTTTTCGTCAGTTCAAAACTGGACTGCCGACGTGTAACGTAGTGCTTGAGCTGCGTAACATTATATACCTCTGTACTTGGGCTAACTGGTCATTGCCTGGTCCTATTTTAAGACGAATAATTTAATTAAATCTCATGTAGTTATCACCATAAACCGGGAACTACATTGGACCGAAGCATACGTGGGCGACGCCTGAGTGGTACGTAGCGTCGCCTCGGCTGGCGTCGCGTGGCACGGGCCTGATGTAGCTCTACAAGTCTGGTTCCATATATAAGCATCCAAAGTTTTTAAAAATCTTTAGTGACTTTCTTAGCAGCGGGCAGATGGATTCTCAAACGGGCGCAAAGCATTAAAGGATATCTCTACTTTATGACCTTCATCATCCTTTGGGGAAGGTTGCAATGCCGTAGCTCGCAGGAGTTTGCCTCCAAACAAAACTTTGAATTATCTGTATTGACATTTTGACTTTCGTAGCTGACAGTCGGACCCTCAAACAGGCGCAACGCCTCAAAGAGTATATTTACTTTGTGACCTTCATCACCCCCTGGGGAAGGTTGCATTGTCGTAGCTTGCATTTAGTTCCTGGAAATTGACGTTATCCAGCTCCAAGATTTTGCCTCCAGACAAAACCTTATATTATCTGTCAATACCTATTGACTTTCTTAGTAGCTGGCAGTCGGACCCTCAAGCAGGCGTAACGCCTCAAAGGGTATATTTACTTTGTGACCTTCATCACCCCCTGGGGAAGGTTGCATTGTCGTAGCTTCCATTTAGTTCCTGGAAATTGACGTTGTCCAGCTCCAAGAATTTGCCTCCAGACAAAACTTTATATTATCTGTCAACACTTATTGACTTTCTTAGTAGCTGGCAGTCGGACCCTCAAGCAGGCGTAACGCCTCAAAGGGTATATTTACTTTGTGACCTTCATCACCCCCTGGGGAAGGTTGCATTGTCGTAGCTTCCATTTAGTTCCTGGAAATTGACGTTATCCAGCTCCAAGAATTTGCCTCCAGCAAAACTTCATATTATCTGTCAATACCTATTGACTTTCTTAGAAGCTGGCAGTCAGACCCTCGAGCAGGCACAACGCCTCTAGGGTAACTTTACTTTGAGACCTTCATCACCCCTTGGGGAAGGTTGCATTGTCATAGCTTGCATTTAGTTTCTGGAAATTGACGTTATTTATCTCCAAGAGTTTGTCTCCAGACTTAACTTTGCATGATCTGTCAGTGCCAATTCACTTGCTTAGCAGCTGGCAGTTGATCCTTCAAGCAGGCCAAGCCTCTTAAGGTGTCTCAACTTTGCGACCTTCATCACCCCTTGGGGAAGGTTGTTATAGCTTGCATTTAGTTTCTGGAAATTGACGTTATTTATCTCCAAGAGTTTGTCTCCAGACTTAACTTTGCATGATCTGTCAGTGCCAATTCACTTGCTTAGCAGCTGGCAGTTGATCCTTCAAGCAGGCCAAGCCTCTTAAGGTATCTCAACTTTGCGACCTTCATCACCCACCGGGGAAGGTTGCTTGCCGTATCATGCATTAAGCTTCTGGAAATTTCTATAAGACACGTGGTCCATTTCCGAGTGTTGGCTACCAGACTATGGTTTTGCATTATCCTTCATTGCCTATGGACTTGCTCTGCAAACGCTTCTTGGTGTACATCAACTCTGTGACGTTCATCACCGCCTGGGAAAGTTTGCATTATCGAACCTTGTATGTAATTCCTGAAGATTGTGACACTCGAACTAACTGTAAAGGGTTTACCTCATTATCCATCAGAGCCTATTCATTCGCGAAGCAGTTGGCAGTTTTACAAACAGGTGCAACACAACTCTTTTTAAGGTACCTATGTCAACTTTGTGACCTTCATCACCCTTCAGGAAAGTTGCATTGTCATACATGTCTTGTGTAGGTTTTCAGAAAATTTAGAACACGCAATCCAACATCAAGAAGAAGGAAGACCGTGTTTGTAGATTCGCTTAGCAGCCGGCAGTTGATCCCTCAAGCAGGCCAAGCCTCTTAGGGTATCTCAATTTGCGACCTTCATCACCCTCCGGGGAAGGTTGCTTGCCGTACGTAGCTACAGCGATTCGCTTAGCAGCCGGCAGTTGATCCCTCAAGCAGACCTAGCTTCTGAGGGTATCTCAACTTTGCGACCTTCATCACCCTCCGGGGTAGGTTGCTTGCCGTGCGTAGCTACAGTAATCGTCTTGGGAGAGGTTCAAGTCATTCGACATAGTTTGCAGACGAGTTACGCGGACTACTACATTGGCGAGAAAGAAATCTTGAGGACAAAACTGTAAGTAACACCGACGGGCCGTCTGATATCTGTCCCCATGTATTGGGACTATACAATACAGAACGAGATCTGCTGAGCGACGTGACTACACTGCACTAACTCTTTTGCCACTTGTGTTACGTCACCACCGCGCATCTGGGTGAAGTTCATGGCCTACACCTGGAAACCTGACCAATTTGGTTACGACTCCCTAGCAGGAAACTGGTAAAGTGAGGTTTAGGAAGTTTTGGTTGGTGTAAGAGAAAGTTTCAACACTTATACATCCAAATAAAACTGCAGATGGGGGCTGGGACCACCACCCACTCCGTCTGATATATATATATATAGTCCAGTATTTATCAAATGATTATTTTAGCTTAGTGTGCTGTTCTCACTGACAAACAAGCTACAGCATCAGTTTCTGATTAACTCTACAAAAAAAAAAATTCTTTGAAAATTTGCAAATCTACGTGCATACGTGCTACGTGGCGTACTGCTACTAAATTATTGCTAGCATTGAGTCAGACTTCATACTTCGAATCTCTTTGATTGTAACTCAAAATTATTTCGTGGACAATTAAGTTCCAACAGCCTTGCATCCGGAATTTGGCTTTAAATATTTAATTACACGTTATTATTTTTCCAGACAGATGCTATGCTATATTTTTGTAAAGAACATTAATAGATGGTTAACAAAATATCAAGATTCCCTGAAAAAATATTTTTTACCTACAACCGAGTCTCGTCAAACAACTACTACTACTAGTAGATGAAATACTATTTCCGGAATATACAATGTTTCCGGTACTTACCAATGTGGGTCAGCAATTTCATCACGTAACTATTACGTAGCCCGTTAATATACATATTCAAACTAAAGTCTATTTTTTTACTTGTGCAGTAACAAACTTTTACGAAATATCAATGCAGTCTTGTTAAACGCCGATTTCATTAATAGAACGAAATCAGTTTTACTATAGATAACTAAGCAATGCTGATTTCTTTTGTGTCCTATATTCTTTCTTATACAATTATAGGAATATTGTTCACATTGTTGCGTTTTACTAAGCAAGCCACCAGGAGATAACAAACAGATCTCTCATAATGGACTTCGGACGTCAAACGGAACACATAATATAAAAATTTTACCTTAAAATAAAATTTGTATTATGTTTCCTAAGACGTCCGAAGTCCAAATAATTTCTTCCTGGTGTATATCAATTATTATCATTATGAGCCGAACAATGATAAAGGAATGGTGGCTTGCTCTGCGCTGTTAGTTAGTTCCAGGTGCGGCCACGGGTGGCGCTGAGGTCGATTTACGTAGCGGAAGTAGGACTATCTAGCGAATAAACGTGGAAAAAGACGATGTACTCTCATAATGGACTTCGGACGTCTTAGGAAACATAATACAAATTTTATTTTAAGGTAAAATTTTTATATTATTTATGCAAAATTTCAGGATTCAATTTCATACGTTTTTTGAGACATAAACAGCCGTATCTTTTTTTTTCGTTAACTTAGAAATTTGATTTTTTCACAGCTTCAAGAGACCGTAAACTTCTTTCGTTATATAAACTTAGCTATAGGTATCCCACATAACCGAAGCAACGGGAAAAGAGTCAAGCCACAACTTGCAGACAGAGAAGAAACAGTTATTCTGTCTCCCATAATCTTAAAGAATAATTTTCTATTAAACACAACAATAAAACTTACCCAACAGTTAAAACACCGATTAGCTGTGTGTTTGCCTTCCCAAACTGTCCTTTACCTCGGCAAAGATGGCGGTGAGCCAAAATTATTGACATCGATCCAGCTGAGAATATTTTGGAATGTGAAAGCGCTTTTGGAATGTGTCTATGAATTTAAACTAATTAGTTGTTTATTAATAGTTTTAAGGTAAGGTAAAAAAGGTGTCACGTTTTGTTGTGTTTTACAAAGACTATGCATGTTAACGCATGGCATGTTTAACGTTCGTGTGAAATCTGGGGCCTTACCATTTTTTTTAGATGTGAAATCATCCAATCGTATGGCGCTATGTAGTGTGTATAGCTCCTTCTCTGCCATTCTCTGATCTGTCATGATAATTTAAGGCCCCTGGACCCCGGTAACTCTTTCTTTTCAAACAATCCCACAGCAGCCCACCTAGGTATGTCCGTATGAATAGAATAAACTTTACACCAAAATAGTAACAAAATTTTACACAAACTTGGTTTGTTCCATTTTGGTAATTTTTCTACTTAGACAAAAACAACAATAATCCGCGTGTCTTAAACAGTTGGAGACAAGTAGACGGACAGTTCAGCAGCTTAAAACCATAGATTTAAAATGGGTCTACTTATACTAATGCTTTTACAGCTCAATCGCTTGTACCCTTATAACTTCCTTATTTCTACTTTGACAGTTTCTTGGTTTCTTTCCTTAGATTTTGACACATTCAAACAATTTTTTTAGCGAAGTCTTCTGATGTAACTTGGCGGAGCAATCGATACGCACACACAACATCTTGGTAAGTGGAGTCGTCAGAATCGCAGTCAGTCCTCCGTGCCAATTATCTCATTAGTCATTAGGTACGAATCGAGACTAATTATGCAAATGCATTGCTCAATAAGGGGATTGCCTAATGTTATGACTAAAAAGTGTACGGTTTTGTTAAGTCCCAACGGAGTTGAATTAAAACCGAGCATTTTCCTATAAAAAATTCAGTGCTATTTTTAGGGTTCCGTACCTCAAAAGGAAAAAATGGAAACCTTATAGGATCACTTTGTTGTCCGTCCGTCTGTCTGTCTGTCTGTCAAGACCCTTTATCTCGGAAACGCGTGGCGGTATCGAGTTGAAATTACAACCATATGCTAAGGTCTGCAGTCCCTTGAAGCTGTGAAAAAATCAAACTTCTAAGGTATTGAAAAAACAAGATACGGCCGTTTATGTCACAAAAAAACGTGCATTTCGACACTCTCAAAGGAATCAAAATTCATAGGGTACTTCCCGTTGACCCAGAATTCTGAAATTTGGCAAAAAGTAAGGTCATATAGTAAAGATATAGGGATAAATCTGAAAAACAGAAAAGTTTTAGTCACAAAAAAAAAAATTTTTACGATTCGAAAAATCTTCGAGACTCCATTCGGAAATTGAACTATTCTATATGATTCTACATATGTAGGTAAGTTTATATGGAACCCTCAGTGCGCGAGTCCGACTCGCACTTGCCCAGTTTTTTTTTAGTTGGTAAGACTTCTCCCACCCTAGTGAGAGGGTGTGTCCGATTTTTACTGAGTAAAACCCAGCAAGCATCAGCCCTACTGGACCCCGCTACGGTTTTGCTGACATCTCTTTGAGGTGCGCATGGAACAATACGCGCCGTTCACGACTCGGGTTTGAACCTTACTGGACGGCCGAACCACGAGCCCATTGCTCATCATCCGCAAGCCCGCGCTTACGGTGGCCGGGGATCACCCTGCGACTTCTGTCACTAGGGGCATCAATTAAGGTTGCGGTTGTTGTGTGATGATGTCAGCCCCCCTAGCAAAGTTACGACCGTTTCGTTTGCGTCGAACGCCTCGAGTAGGCCACGCTTCAGATTCCTTTGTACTGACCACGTGACTGAGCGTGATATGACGTCAGAACAAAGCAATCGGAGGCGTGGCCTACTCGAGGCATTCGATGCAAACGAAAAGGTCGTAACTTGGCTAGGTGGGCTGTTCTCTTACCTCTCCTCCTTCGCTAGCATTACGTCTTCGCAGAAAGAGGCGACCGCTTTCCATTCCCTCTTACTCCGAGCCAAGGACTGAACCAGGGTCAAGTGCAAGGTACAAGAAGTCGCCACTGGCCCCCATCGCCTCCATGAGAATATAACGGTGCTCCACCCAAGCGGGGCACATCACCACCTTATGTTCCACCGTGTTCTCCGAGGTTTATATACATAGAAGCGATTTTTATAATGACGTAACAAGTGTAGACAAATTCCATTGCCGCCATTAAAATTCTAACACATCTTAAAATAAGTGCAATAAATTATTTTGTCTAATAATGTCTTCTTTGAGTAAGATTACCTACCTGTGAATACCTACTGCATTAACTCATAATTCACATGTCTTGCCAAGCGAAGTCTAGAATATTATAACAAACCAGTGGCGTAGCTAGATAACCAACGGCCCTGTAGTAAATAAAAAACTGGGCCCCTTTTTTACGTGAGAAATTATCAAATTACTTCTATTGCTCTGGATGGAGCGGGAGAAAGTATCAGACTTTAACTGACTAAAACGAGTTCCTATAGTTAGTGTTGCAATTGCAACCTATTCTATTTAGATTTCGAGCGAGAGAAAATTTTTCGCTAGTTCAATGAAAGGTTAGTTTGGGGCTCAGGTTTGGGGCCTCGGGGCATTGTCCCGCCAAGCCTTTCGGTAGTTGCCAATGTAACGAACCTATTATTATTGTAATAATATGTCCTTAGTTATGTATCTAGTTCTATTCAATAAAAGAATAAATTAGTATAAATAGGTGGAAGCAGCTCGAGGTTAAAACAACAGTCGCATGGATCGATGTCAGTGGTCCTAGAACGCAAGGCAACTGTAGAACATATTATACTTACTACTATATTATACATTAATATATCGACATTCCTCTGTACCTCGGAAAAGACGAACCCTTGCTCTAATTTGTAGGTCTTTGACAGCCGTTACGGATAAGTTAGATAGCATAATCAGCCTTATAATGTTCCCACTGCTGGGACTCAGGCCTCCTCTTTAGGAGAGGGAATGGGCCGTAATCCACGTGTATACTTCTCTACGCGTGTAACTGGGTATATACCTATTCGGACTCTCAACGTCGACGCGCGACGGGAATACAGAATTACCTTTTGTTTTTTTTTAAATTTAGGTATTATAAACTTTATTGTCTACCTCCTAATGTGTATACTGGGCGGTCTTATCGCACAGGGCAATATCTTACAGACAACCATAGTATGGTTTGAACTTTTTGGGATGGAAATCATCAAATAACTTCTCCCTCACTGGTTAGAGCGAGAGGGAGTGTCAGACTTGTTCCTTCAAGAGTCCTTTGCGTTCTAAGGCCGGGTTCACTTTTTCGAACAATATCGCCTAACCCAATGAGGGTTTTCTAAAACAACGTTCAGGAGGCAGCATTGAGTCGTCAGGTGACACATCTGTCAAAACGGTGTCAAGTTAATGACATGATTACATAAATTGACGTCATCAAAAGTAGAGGACTTTTTTACTATAATATCATTCAATTGTGTAAATAGTTTTTGTTCTAAAGTTATCCAATATTATGAAAGATGCTGACGCCTGTGATACAATGTTTTTCATTATGTAGGTACCAACGAAACTCCTTTTCTTTACCACTTTTTATTTGCCAAAACTGTTTTATCAATAAAATTTAACCTTCTATAAGTGTTTTTTTCCGAAACACCCTATTGTTATTACCTCTCGGCTAACTGACGCGTGAACTGGTGGCGTGAATTTTCCTGAAAAACCTCATTGCCGGAACTAAAACCAATAAAACATACCTACTACAGTATGATTAAATCTACGAGTGATGATACCTACTGTAGAATAATTTAAGTATTGGTTCTGGTTAAAAAATAATTGACACTTGGATTGAAATGTTAAAAGCCGGAACACATCAACTTTTGTTTACATTCGGTAATTGCTGTCTGAAATCTGTTTTGATGATGTTTGTTAATATTAACGTCTTCGTGTTGCTCTGTAGCTGGTTTATAGTGTAATGCGGATGCGTATTGATGTAAAAGAAGCTGGTTCCAGTTTAAGAATCATTTCTGTTTCATTTATGGTCCTCTCCTGATGGAGGAAAGGCTTCGAAGCTCTGTAAACAGATATTAAGACCTCTGAACTAAATTTGGAGCCGCCAATGAGACTCGAAGCTCAATCAACTTGAGAGTCACTCACTAGTCTCTCCCAAGTCGAGCCGCAAAATCTGGTGCTCCGCCTTCCACGTCCAGTCAATCGTTAACCCAGCTGCTTTTATGGTCACATGACCATTATCATTATTAATCATAGCTATCCACTATACAATGCAATTACAAACTAACACTAAAAAATTATAATACACGAACGCGTTATATGTATGTCCAAGCCAGTTCGAGCTCCGAACGCTCCGTGGTTCACTCCGTGCAAACCAATAGTTTCCGTAATACTTCATTTACACATTCGTGCTTGCCACTCGCCTCGCCATTCGCCTCGTCATTCGCCTCGCCATTCAACAAAACATTTGTATAAAAAGTGCGCGAAGCAAAGCACGTTCACTGTTTTTACATCCGTGCTCGTCATTCGCCTCAGCACTCGCACGGATGTGTAATGCTTGCAGACTACTTGAAATACAATACTACTACTTACTGTAACCTATTCTATTAATGTTTATTACGAGATGATAATAGCTACAAGTGATAAACCGAACGTGCCGTTATCGTGGATAGTAATGTAAATAAGTGGCAATAGCTTATGTAAAATACCTATGACGTATTGTCTGCTACGTTGCGTGTTGCAGGTTCGATTCCCGTACGGAGTAAATATTTGTATGGCCTAAAGATAGCTGTTTCGGGTCTGGGGTGAGTTTATATGTTTGTGAACTAACCCATGATGTAGGAACAATTTCTAGTGTTGGACAACGTTTTAAAAAACATACCTGCAGCGCAATTTTTCAATTTCTTTGCCAATTATGGAGGTCGGATACTTGGCAATTTTGGTTAGTGTCGGTTACTTGGCAGTTTCTTTTTCCACCAGATTTTTATTATGAATGAATTTTTAGAATTTGATTTTTTTACGATTCAAAATAGTGTCCGACCGAAAGTTCGGTTACGGTCGAGTTTCGGCAAAAATAACGAGTATTGATTTAGTTTTTGTTTCGGCGGCAAATCTGCCGAAACTACGCCCGAAAGTGAAACTACATTCGCGAGTTCTCGCGCTGCGATCGGTCATGTTCGGCTCGTTAGGGTCTACCCACATTTATCGACGCGGAATCGGCTTAAGACGAGTGCGTATCACCACACTACTCGACTTATCGCCGATCAGCTGTTGCGACGGATGTTGACATGCTATCGGCAGTCGATTACTCTGAACGGCCGTCACGACGGCTGTTCACTTACGTTCGGCAGTCGACTCCTCCAAATGGCCGTCACGACCTCTGTTCACTTACGTTCGGCAGTCGACTCCTCCGAACGGCTGTCGCGACGGATGTTCCCATCTGTTCGGCAGTCGACTCTTCCGGATAGCCGCCGCGAGGGGCTGGTTGTCGTGCCATGACCCCGAAAATATCCACAAATGCTTTCATAGTACAGTACGTATCTATTCTTCGTTTAATAAAAATATCGTCACGGCACGGCAGTAGCGTACGACTGATCCACTCATAGACACTTGACTGACTGCAATCGCGGCGCCTGTGGCCACAGGCCCTGTGCCACCACCATTGGTACTCAGCCGTCTCCGGCGCCGTTCGGCTGTCGTCGGAGATGCAGGCATGCGAGCGGATCATTCGACTGCTACCCAATGCCGATCGGCCGTCTCCGGCGCCGTTCGGCTACCGTCGGAGATGAAGGCATGCGAGCGGATTATTAAACTGCCGTCCAACGCCGTTCGACCGTCTCCGGCGCTGTTCGGCAGCAGTCGGAAACGTTCCGCTAGATTTAGTGCCGTACGGATGCGATCAGCTAATCAACAAACGGCTCGTTTCGGCCGGCGCCGCGACGCGTTGTCCGAGCCGAGCCGATGCGAATGGTATTAGTAACACCCTTATTACGTAGACATAAAGGCTTTTTTGACCGGTATTAGCCGATTCCGCGTCGATAAATGTGGGAAGACCCTTAAATTCCATCCAAACGAGTAAACGACGAAGACATTTTCCCGCGTCCACGTGCCTAATCATGTCGTGATTGGTTTGTGTTTGCAGTTCGTTTTGTTTGTTGTGAGTTTTCGTGTGATTAATTTTAATTCGGTAAGTTTTATTACGTGATATAGCATAAGAGTAGGTAGTAAATATTAAAAAAATAATTCATTATATCAAACACATAGATTATAGTAAAATCATGTTTAACCTTACTATCTAAATATTTTTTAGTTGATTTAACTGTCTCGCTAGTGCTATAGCTAAACAAAAATTAATCAGGTACTTGGTACTTCATTAGTGGTGATAATAATGAGTTAAAATGTCGAAAATTGCATAGCTATGTAATTTAAAGATAAAAAATAAACATAGACTGATTATAATAACGTTTTCTTTATTTTTCCCTCAAAACATGATCCTTGTAATGAAGATTCGGTTTCGGTTTCCGCCAAAACTGAGACTGTTGCCGAAATTCGGTTTCGGTCATAAAAACCCGTTTCGATCGGACACTAATTAATAATAATAATAATGCTTTATTGAAACTCAGAAATATCAGTTATGAGATTACAAAAATATCTTAAGTGTATTTAAGATTGCTTTAGACCCAGTAAATCACAATAATTCAAAATAAAGAGTATACATATTAACTAACCGTCCGGACTGAGCCCGAGTCGTCGACGGTGCGTAGTGATCCACGCAAGGCGAAGAAGGAACATAGGTGTGGTATTAGTCAATAAAAGTCTGACACGTCCTTTCGCTCCACCCTAGAGCGCGAGAAGTCATGGGATGATTTCCCACCTTAAAAAAAAATACAAATAAAAAACATTCCGATGGCAAGGACACAGGAACTTATTCTCTCTCTCAATCTTCTCAAAAATCTTCCCAGATTCTGAAGCGAAAGACTTACGCATCGCTCATAATAAAGGTCTGTAACAATGTTGTCATATCGTTAGTCAACACAATGGATCAAGATCACAGACTGACGTATTTTACGACGGCCATCTGGATTTACTGAGCGATCAATCTATAGTTAACTGACTGTTTATGGCACTATTAATAATTATTACCATGGAGTACTGCTTGTTAGATTTGTAAATAGGTAATAGATTATATTGACAGGTATTTCATTATGCAATGAAGGCTACCATTTTACCCGAATGCAAAATGGGTTAAGTTTTTCGCGCGCATGAATTTGTATGTAATATTCTTTATTAAGTACCTCATATCTTCCAAACTGCTGGACGGATTTATTTAATTAAGATAACATTAGAGTCGTCGGTACATATAAACTGCAACAGTCGGGACCCATTAAAATAATCTAGACTAAAATCATTTCATCCAATATAGGTCCCGACTGTTGCAGTCTATACGTTCCGTATTAGAATTTATTATTTGTTTTATTTTTAATGCAATTGATTTGGTTCCTACATTACTGGATTGAACTTGTTTTTTTCTTTTCAGTTTTTTTTTTTAAATTTATTTTTTACGCAGACGGGTTCTTTTATTTTTTTTTATTGTGTTCACCAATTGGAGCCACTGGAGAGTAAAGTCCTTTGACAAGGTTTTTAAAAGTTGTTATAACGCATATGGGAGTAAAGTTTGAATTACAGTCATTCTTTATGCTGTGAAAGTGCGATTATATATGTAGGTGGGTAAAAAAAACTCTTTTAAAGCAACAACTGTATCTGGTAAGTATACTAATTATTCAGTTATAATAAATATAAATAAAATATTCACAAAAATCATATAAAAATATACTTGTCTTGCGTTAACAACTCGCAAACAGTGAAGTTTTAAATTTCGGAGACCTCATGTTACACTCAGTAGCGTAGCTAGGCTAGGCTATATTTTATAGGTTAAGTTGGTACTGCCTTTGCACACAGAGTATGGCAGAAAGCAAATAAAAATACAAGGGACAATGTGTGATATTCACAGTATTTTTACTAACCGGAAACGGAGGCCATTACCTACCCACATGTGTGCCATTTAGCTTTTTCCGGTCTGTTGGTCGCACACCATTAACTTTTAGTAGCAGGTAAGCACCTACTTAATAATATTTTAATAAAGGTTAGCCTTAAAGTTACGAATACTAAAACAAAACCCACTGTTCCATTAAAATGAATTTAAAACCTTTGATGTAAACAGCTGTTAATGGAGCTTTTTTTGTATTATAGGTACATAAAATATTTCCTGCACTGCAATAGCCATGGTAATAAGAAATAATGCCAACCAAGGGAATGCAAGCTGAAACACAAAAATCACAAAATAGAACTAGCACAATTAACAGCGACACCTATCGTACTAGGTGAGAATTTGAATTTGGCGCGACCTTGTTGCACCTTACTTAGTCTGTTATATGTATAATATAAATTCGTTGGTCCTAAGCAAAGAGTATTGAATACGACATTTAAAGACGTATGAAAACTGAAAATAATACATATTAAATAGGAGAATGTGCGTGCAATTTACTTGCTGTAGTCGATTTCTAAAAGTTTTTTTTCTTTTTTTATTATCTGTTGTAGCAAAAATATTTTGACAACTGTTGTCTTTTGACATTTCTAACTTGATGTTTTTTGCAGAGTTCGCGAGTTTTTTCACAAACATTTATTGATTCAAAAGCATTTAAAATTCAGGGAACAAAGGAGACGCCTATTATGAAACGAGTGTATGTTTACGAAAATAAGTCTGACCAAAATGGAAAAGTTGTGGCCGTGGAAAACACGATTGAAGCATTAAAGTCGGAAATATCGATGAAGTTCGAAGAGAGTTTAGAAAACTTGAGATTGTATTCGTCAAATGGCTGTGAAATTGAAGATGTGCGAGTACTTAGAGATGATGACAAGATATATTTATGTGTTGACGGCGACGGAGAGTCGAAAAATTGTGATAGTATAACAAATTCAATGCAAAATTTGAGTATGGGAGATGGCAAGAAACAAGGGAATGCGGTGTCTGACTGGATAACTCTGAATGTTGGTGGCAAGCATTTCACGACGTCTCGGTCCACATTGTTGGCCAAAGAGCCTTTGTCTATGTTGGCCCGTATGTTTGCTGATGACAATAATGTGTACTTAATGACCCCAAGCGCTAGGGATTCTGTTGGGGCATTCTTGATAGACCGCAGTCCAGAGTACTTTGAGCCTATTTTGAATTATTTGAGGCATGGCGATGTGATATTAGATAAGCATGTTAACCCAAAAGGTGTGATGGAAGAAGCTGTGTTTTATGGTGCGTACATATTTGTTTAAATCTTTCCGTACATAAAGTTGACCCATCTACATGAAAATAGTTTCCTGTTAGGCAAAATACCGTCCTTTGTGTATTAGTAAAAGGCTGTAAAGTACTTGACAATATACTTTTCTGATATATTCAATATATCAGAAATGTACCATAGTAAGAAGAGTTCAATTTTTTTTTCCGAGATCTCATGTCACCATCCTTACTACAAAGGTTATACTTAATCAGAAATTACATAATTTATTTTATTATAAAGGTAATGTAAGAATTATTCAATTTACCTTAACCTTTTCAGAGCCAAGCGAACGCCGCGGCGTTCGCGCGGCGTGACGTCATCCGGCATTCCAGTCTTCAAAATCTTTATAAACACATAAAAATGGTTTTTAATTCGATAATCCATTTTTATATTTGAAGAAAGCAGAATTATGTATAATTTTATGTAGTTGACAAATAATGAAACGTTTTTGTACTGGTTAAGTCATTTTTAAACTGAATATCTCGAGATTTAAGCCGAAATTTGCTATTTTGTGAATTCCATAATGTAGATAATTTTTTACTGAATGTAGCACCCATAACTCAGTTTCTGAAAAAAATTACAGTCAAACCATTCTCGAAATAAACTCTTTTTAACACGCTTTTATTAGTTTCACCTGTATGTATGTATGTTTGTTTGTTTGTAACCGACCCCTTTGAGCTCGATTTTGTCCTACTTTGAACGATCAGATTTAATTCAAACTTTGCACACCTGTCAAAGATCGATGACAATGCAATAATCCGATCAAAATATCAGATTATCCTAATTAGATTCGCCAGGATTAATTAATTTCTAAAAAATGAAAAATAAATAATAGTTTAAAAAAACTAAAAAAACACGCTTTTATAGAAAATCCAACTAAAAAAATAGAAAATAAAGCCTAATAAATTTGGATTAAGAATAGTGTACTTATGAAATAAATGTATATTATTGTAAAAAAGCGTGGGGTGCATATAATGTCAATAATTATGAACATTTTATTGACAGATGAGTAGAAGGATCATCACTTTGATAATATCTTAAAAAACACTTTGAATGCACCCCACGCTTTTTTACAATAATATACATTTATTTCTTATGTACACTATTCTTAATCCAAATTTATTAGGCTTTATTTTCTATTTTTTTAGTTGGATTTTCTATAAAAGTGTGTTTTTTTAGTTTTTTTAAACTATTATTTTAACATGTTTGTTTTCTAATAAATAACATTGGATCTTAATTAGAATTCACATCACATAAACCCACAGAGAACAGGAAAATATAAAAAATATTGTTCCCTTTGTTATTGTTTCTCGCAATAATATTTTCCTCATCTAAGTATCCATTACTTGCTTGTCCACACTATAAGGGCAATTGTGTTATAAATTATATTTAGTTTGAACAAAACTCACAATTCTACTCCTACTTCCTCATTTGAATGGGATAATTTGTATGTTTATATTATTATGTTATATTAATCTAACCAATCCTACCCAATTCCGGGTTTAGATGAATCGAGCAAACCACACAGGCAGATTATGGCCTACTCAACTATAATTACGACCATTTATGTCTTGGAATACTTTGTATTTTCAGTAGTACATACCATATTAATATCCGTGTCCTTATGTACATATTATAAAACTTAGTCCCTCACCACATATTGTCTCTCAGTTCACATTAAACTCAAAAAATACTGAACAGATTTTCATGCAAATTTTTATCAATAGACAGAGTGATTCATGGAGAAGAGTGAAAGAATGCTAAAAATTTCTAAGATTTGTAACACCTATTCAAAGCTGGGTGGTTCACCACTTAATAATTAATTTAAAAATCACACAAATAATTAAATTGAATTGTGAAAAAAAAAGTGTGTTAAATTATTTTGTTATATTATGTTGTGTTGACATGATTGCATGGCACATTGCCCCCTTGTTTTATTTGAATTTCCACAATCAAACCAAAGTTCGCCTAGTAGATTTTGTTGTCAGGGATAATACCGGCATTGTACATACCCATAGATTTAAATACATGTATAATTTATGTTACTATTTTCGTATGTAGTAAATTTTACTCTATAGGAATAAAAACTTGACTTTAATAAATTCACTTTGATAAAAGTCATTATTGAGTCATCAATATTACCTAATGAAAATAAATAAAATATTGTTCATCTAATTCCAGGTATAGATTCCATGATACCACAACTTAACCTTCTAATTGAGGAATCACAGAGCAGTTGTGGAATTAATCATGCTCTGACACGTATGGATGTGGTACGCTCAATTATAATGACGCCGAATACTTGGGAGTTGAGGTTCCAAGGGGTGAACCTGTCGGGAGCTGACCTCAATAGGCTGGACCTTAGGAATATTAATTTTAAGGTATGTACCCTTAGCCTCTTAAATGTCATTATATTACAGTTTAAACCTCTCAAGCAGGCGCTCGAGGGCGTAATATAGTAGCATTACTGAATAAGTATTCACTATAAAAAAATCATAGAGGATTATCATAGACGCAGGAAAAATGGCTGCCAGGCCAAAATTGGATTGTGCGGGTCACATCAGCCACATGCACACTGACTGTTGTACAAGAGTCCCCACAAATTAGGTGAATGAGGATCGATAACGCCGATGAGGTCGACCTGGGAAGAGGTGGCGAGATGACCTAGAGGCCTACCGCAAGGGCTAGTAAGAATAAAGGGGATGCCTTTGCCCAGCACTAAAGAAAATATAAACTGAAATCTTTACTCACATTTATTTCTCAATGATGGGTAGAATATATAGTTTCTTTTTTGTTATGGGTCATTTTGCACCCAATGTGCATTCATTTCTATTATTCTTCTATGTTCCAGTATGCTTGTTTGTCCCGCTGCAATTTGAATGGTGCCAACCTGTCGCACTGTTGCTTGGAGCGTGCAGACCTCTCATACGCGAACTTGGAAGGAGCTCAGCTGCTCGGTGTTAAGGCTTTATGTGCCAATATGGAAGGTGAGTGTACCAATGATGCACGAAAGCACATAAAGTCGTGGTCCCATGCCTGAAAAATGGCACTAGGGCCTTAACATGACGTGTTTATATGTCAGGCGTGCCAAAGCGAGAAAGAGGGATGCAGCTTTACATCCTATATAGCTCCATCCCTTTAACAGTTCAGTTTAGGTCGTCAAATGGATCGCGTTATGAGCTCTCGTGGCAGGGAGAGGCCCTGCCACGAGTATGTCACGGATCTATCCCTGCCCTTGTACCATGACGTTTAAAGTAAGATTGTTTCATTCTTATTTCCAGTGTGGGTAAGAGATGGCGCTAGACAACCTGTATAGCTCTGTCTCTTACCCACACTGAAATAAGAATGAAACAATCTTTCTTTGAACGTCATGGTAACCCTCCTGGTCGTGTCTGATTGCCGTCCCGAGACTATGAGAATAGAGAAACAGAGAGCGCACTTGTCCTTGCTTACACACTTGTGCATTGTTATAAGCAGACTAAGCTAACGAATAGGAATCGTCGCTGGAAATCTCATACTGTTCCATGTTTGAGATTTTTTTTCCTTTAAGATTTACGCTTCCAAATGGTGTTTTTAATAAAGTTTAATTGTACGATATAAAATACTAAACAAGTCACTTTTCAAGCGATTTTAGTTCAGTCATACAGTTGATGCTTCATTTGACTGCTTGAAAAGTGACTTAATTTTCTCATTTTACTGAGTTGCATATACATAAACTATGAGTATTTAATTCAAGAGTAAATTGGTTATTTTAAAGCAAGCAGATGAGATAATAGTCAAAGGCTAGCCTATCCATAATTAAAAAATAAAAACTACTTAGAAACCTCACAAGGCTGTCACGAAAAAAAAGGCATGCGCCATATTTTTTCTTTTAATGCAATTTATTAACCATTTAAGTTACTTCAAAAATGCTCCTTGTACATACTTCATCATCATCATCATTTCAGCCGAAAGGCATCCACTGTTAGACATATGCCTCCCCCGTTTCACCCCCTTAGAAGTTGAATTTCCACAAATCCCTTCTTAGTACTCGCCTACGTCATAAAATTAAGCCGTGTGCAAAATTTTAATTTCCTAGGCTGTTACTATGTCAGTCAGTCAGTTTTTCCTTTTATATATGTAGAGAACCTTCCCTCGACTTCAACATTCCAGTATAATTATATATAATTATGCTTATGATTATAGGTGCCAATTTGAAGGGTTGCAACATGGATGACCCTGTTGGATCCCGAGCTTTGATGGAAGGTGTTAACTTAAAAGGTAAATTAATAGATAAAATACTTCAATACAAGCATACAGACTTCAAACAATTCACTAAGTACAAGGAAGTAAATTGAGACTAACCCACTACGAAGTATAGGTATGGGTGGATTTAGCCATGCGAACTTGGTCTTAACAATACCAAACAAAACTGTTCTGATGAAACAGATTAGTAAAGTGATTCTATATCCTGTTCCGATACCTTTTTAGGGCTCCGTACTTCAAAAGCAAAAACGGAATCCTTATAGGATCACTTTGTTGTCCATCTGTCTGTCTTTCTGACAGGACGCTTTATCTTGGGAACGCGTGGAGGTATCGAGTTGGAATTAAAACCATATAGGTACTTAAGTCTGTGGTCCATTAGAGCTGTGAAAAAAATCAAACTTCTGAGTTATCGAAAAAAAAAGATACAGCACAAAACGTTTATTTCGACACTCTCAAGAGAATTCGAAGGGTACTTACCTACCAAATTTTAGGATACTGGGTCAACAACCTAGAATCCTGAAATTTGGCATAAAGCAAGGTCTCATGGCACAAATATATGAAAAAAAAATCTGGAAACTAAATTTATGGTTACATCACAAAAAAAAAAAAACGGACCCCTATACCTTGTATTATAGATTCACCTGTGTAGATAAACTAGTATATTAAATAACTTGATCTGATAGACCTCGCGATATAAAATAATTTTAGTAAGTACACACAACATTTAACATTAAAGCTAGAACTACATTAGATCGACGCACACGTGTAACACGCCTGATTTGTACGTAGAACGATTTGACGTGGATCAAGTGTAGCTCTACAAGTCTAGTTTCCATATAAAATGTATGGAGACCGACGCGCCCAGATCGGCGTGTGTGGCACACGTGTGAGCAGTGTAGTTCTACCTTTATACAATGATTTGATAATTTATGTACAAAGGCGAGCTGAACTCTACAATATTATTATTTATTCTTTTAAGCGCATTTAATTAAAAGCTTGTTTTTAAATAAACCATAAAAAGGAAAGTAATGTTCTTAAACTCCACGCGAACGAATGAAGTCTCGGGAAAATAATAAATACTTTTCCTTTTTAAATTTTTTATCTTAGGTGCAAACCTAGAGGGAAGCAACATGACGGGCGTTAATTTACGGGTGGCAACACTGAAGAATGCCAACCTACAGAACTGTGATCTAAGGGCTGCCGTCCTGGCTGGAGCTGATTTAGAGGTAACAGTATAAAAATTAAAAGGATTGGACTGAGTTATACCTTCTCAAAATCAATAGAAAGAAACAAAGCAACTGTGTGACCATGTCTATATCATTCTCCATATATTTTATACTCATTTGATCCAGATCAAGCCATGACAATTTATTTTTCTTTTAAAAAACTGCCTCACTAGAGTGAAAATTTCTCCTATATCGTGGATGCGATCATAAACATGTAAACTCATAAATACAAGAGACCCAGACCCGCAATATTTATCTGTAGGTTTTTTTAAGGTGGGAAAATCATCTAATGACAAATCCAGCTCGTGGGCGGAGCGGGAGATAGTGTCAGACTTTTACTGACTAAAAATCAACCTCATGTACCTTCTTTGCCTTCGTCCCAAGGCCCGGGATACGTTTTAATATATTTTTTTAATCTATTTGTTTTTATCGATAGGCTGGCATTTGACCACTATCTCGCCTGATGGTAAGCTAGTATCTAGCCCCCTCTGTCCCACTGCTGGGCAAAGGCTTCCCCGAAGTCCTTCCAAACTGCCTTCTCCCTCGCCGTCTCAAACCAGTTCTCGCGGCAGACATCTCGCCACCTCTTTCTAGGCCGGCCTCGACGGCGCTTTCCTTCTGCAGGAACCCTCTGCATGGCGACGCTTGCCAATCCCATTTGAGCCTGGCAGCATTTTTGTAGGCCAGTATGCTATACAAAAATTGGTTCCGTACGAGAATCGAACCGTTGCACCAATCGTGTCATCAAGCTTGTCTTGTGATACAAATCATGTATTTGTTTTGTAAGTCAAAGGCACAGTCAAGGGTCACATTGTGCGGCTGCATAATCGATGAAAGTACCCATACAATTTATGAACTCCATTACCCATTATCACGGTTTGGCACTAATACAACAACAAGAGCTAGATATTCAACCAGCTTACAATATGTAGCAAGGACTCAGGACCTTTGACTTACATCACTTGGCAGTATTTCACATACAGAATTCTTTTCTGTTAGTTTATGCCATGCTACCAGATGTACGCTAAGGCGCAGCTTAAGAAGCTTTGGAAGACCTCCCACAAGTGTACAGATGACCTGGTGTGGGCCGCAGGATTCCGCTGGAGGCGAGAAGCACGAGGCCGGTCAATGTGGCAGTGCATAGCTGGTGCCTATGTCCAACAGTAGGCTTCCAGTGATACATTTTAAAGTACAATTCAAACTTTTTGATAAACCTACGACTACGCCACAATTTCCTTTAAGTACTCTTCGTATTTTAAAATTTAAAAATAACCTCAATGCTTTTTTTTTTCAGTGCTGCGATTTATCGGGCAGTGATCTTCACGAAGCGAATCTCCGTGGTGCCAATCTAAAAGACGCGGCTTTTGAACTGATGCTTACCCCACTCCATATGTCCCAAACTATACGATAATTTATTTATTCTACGCTTTTAATAAATGTTTACGTTGACGCTACTTTTTATTTTAATCCCGACAGTTTAACCAAAGCTAAATGAGTCGAAAAAAATAACATTAATTTGGATAATGGGAGAAATATGGGGCAACAGCTGCTGAAAGTCGTTTCTCGTAAATAATGTGAGTAGTATCTGTGAGATAACTCTGAAGGGTAACAACGTAGGTTTTTAGCTAATAATAAAGGTTAACTATAAAGTAAATAATATGCGATATCCGAAATAGAACGCTGTGTAAAGATTGAACTAATAGTGAAATTACTTGGGCACTGCAAATATTTAGATCAGCCTGTACGTTAGCTAGCCCTTTTCCAAATCTCAAGAAATCCTCTAGAGATGTAGTAATAGTTGCATACCAAAGAATAGAATGCAGGCAAGGGAAGATTTCCATATGAAACAGAACATAAAATTGATCAAAAAAACAGAGGGTAAAATAAAAATACAAGGTTCTGTTTTCATTTATTCTTTTCGATGGTGTTTTTGAACATATTCTGTTTTGTAAATGAGAACAAACTTGACACTATTTTGTTATAAGGTTGGTCCATCTGTAAATAGAGATGAGAACATAAGCAATCTGACGGCTGCTAAATATATTTTGTGAGATCGTGAAACTGTGATATTGCAGTTTTCACAAAAAGAAATAAAACTAAATGCAGTTTACCATTTTTAGGTCCTATTCACCACCGTATTTTTTATCAAAATTTATGACAGGTCATTTTACTTGTTTTATGAATTCAGTCACTTAGTCGATTTAACTAACAAAACGATTAATGATTACACGCCCAACTCTAAAACGTTTTTGTTGGCAGGTTGGTGGCATTTGTTTTTTATTCGCGACTTCGCGTTCTATTTTTGTGTGTGACGGTTCCGTTCGGCGGAGAAGGATTAAATTTTGCAAATAATTTTGATGGTTTTCGTTTAGATCATTGAAATCCTTGCAGAAGAGCTCCCGATTGCGGTAAATTATCAAAATGCAGAACGGAGACGGTACGCCAACGGCCGCGGATAACAGTAAGTTTTCCATTTTGTTGTTAAAAATAATGGAATAACAATCATTATTCCACTGTTTTATTTACCAATTTAGAGAAAAATCTAGTTGAAATGCGTGTAAAAATGCGTTAAAAATATTTTTGTGGTAGAGAAGCACATGTTTTTCAGAATACCCGCATACAATCGATGATGAGAACTGCAAAGTCTCATCGGCGCTGTTAAAAAATATTGTAGAATCGGATTGCAGTTGTAATTTCACTTGCGTTTAAGTGTTTCGTGCATCGATTACCGCGATTTGGGTTGTTTCCTCGGCTTGTAATTATTGATACTGTGGGTAGCTTAATTGGAGTGTGAAGCATGACTCACATTCTTCTGGTCTGCCTACCTCTTTTGTAAAAATGCATTTGATTTATTAGGTGTAGATTGGCGCGGAGTACAATGTACTCGCTATTGCCTGCGGTATGTCACTTGAAAATATGCAAGAAAGTTGGAGCGCTGCAATAATTAATAAAATATTTAATTAATCTAGGTACCTTCGCTGTGTTCATGTGTGAGGTCATTTTAGATTTTCTATTTGCATTGAATCATCCATTTGAAGGTCTGCTTAAGCAAGGAGTTGCCTCATCTATCTTTATAGATATGAGTGTGCAGTTAAAGAATTTCTTACTTAGTTAATCTTTTAGTATTTTTTTTTTTCGTATCTACCTACATGTTGTAGATATATCGGGGACAATTTATTTAAGTGTGGGCTGCATAGGTCATGGTTGCATTATTTATCAGTTTGTAAGCTTTCCTGATTATTTGTTATTTCTGAGTATGTTTATCTTATATTTATCTTAATGTGTACAAACTTGCATTATCACATTGTTGTAATAAGTTTGTGCATACGTTTATCACATATTATGTTTGGTATAATGTTGTCTGATTGGAATTTTAGACATGTCAATACAATATCGAGCAACATGCCGCATAAAATTTACATGCATTTAAATTTGTTGTCTACTCTTACATTTTATTTCTTTGTTGGGTCAGTGGGTTGTCTTATGGAACGGTCAATAAAGAAATAAAACGTAAGACTAGACTGTATACTTAAGCATATCACACATTATTCTTAATTTTTCTGAACCAAAGTTCTTTGTCTGCTTTTGTAAAAAAATAAATAAATGTATTTGCAAAGTAAACATAGCATTACTGCATTCAATATTATTATATATTCAAAATAAGCACTTTAGATATGAAGTTGCGGTCACCATCCCGACATACAATACTAGTCTACATTCAGTGCCAAATACCTGGTCCGGTCATACAATAATTAAAAAAAACTTGAAATATCCAAGTATACTTCGAATTGGGTCTCGCTAATTGAGTAGGGGTCGTGAACACAACATTAGCTATGTATAACAATTACTTGGGAGGCGGAATTTTTGTTATAATTTATAATTCATACATTTGTTTGTCACCTAACTCCTTCTAAACTTCTAAACTTATCTTGACCAATTTGGATAAAAATTTGCGTGTATATTTGAGTAGGTCTCTCTGGATGGTTTGAAAAACAATTTAAACCGGTAGGTGATGCTGCAATCGGTTTCTTGACAAACCAGCTTTCAGGCTGGACAATGTCTGTAGGGACCGCTGGTTATCTATATATATATATAAGGAGAAACTGACTGACTGACATATCAATGCACAGCCTGCGAAACTAGAACAAAAAAAAGAAAGAAAAATATTTTATTTGGCGCACATACATACATACACACAATGTAGAAAAACATGTTGAAACTTAGAAAACAGAAAAACTAACGCCAAAAACGTCCAGTTCAGCGAAAATGCCAGACAACAACAGAAATCAGAAACATTTATTGCAAATAGACCAATTACAGGCACTTTTGAATTGTCAAAATGTTGGTCAAAAAAAAAAAAATACAAGTGAAGCTAAATTGCTAAATGGGACTAGGAATTTGAAATTTTGCACAAGGGTGGGTTCCTTTTATGACATAGGCGAGCACTTCTTCTTCTTTGTGGTCTGGTTTCCGCACTTAGTCCTTATCGGACCATTGTGCGTGGGCCATGGCGGCCTTTACTCCAACCAGCCCACCTCATTCCAGAATAAGATGAGTCTCTTCAGTTTGCTCAGGGCGTCCATCAGTGAATTCGGTGCTCCAAGGTCCGAGTTCTTATCTCGCTGGCGGCTGTGCACTCAAGGAGCACATGCGCGACAGTTTCTTCTGACTCCATGCATCCTCTACACAGAGGGCTATCTGTGATATTCATTGTGAAAAAGTGTTTGTTCAGGGAGCAGTGTCCGGTGATGGTCCCTGCCACCAGACGCAGGCTGCCTCTGTCCAGTCGCAGAAGGCTGCTGGTTAGGGTTTTAGGCGAGCAATAAGAAAGGATTTTTTAAAATTCAGCCCCTAAGGGGATGAAACGGGGGTCTAAAGTTTGTATGGTTAAACCCATGTCACGCGGGCGAAGCCGCTGGCAGAAGCTAGTTTTGTATATTCCTGGCACTAAGTGTTAAACTGAACTTTCCTTGTGCTTTTTTATAGAGACTAATATTACATGTGGAAGTAAAAATTCTTATTTCTAGCTTAACAGAATAAAAAGTAAATGGCAACACAAATCCTAATCCTTATCACATTGCACATTTCTACAAGTTGTTATTTCAATCTTGGTTACAGAAGTCTCATTAAAGTAAACAAGTTCTGTGCATGTGTGGACACAGGTGTTGTATTTCACCCATGTAATATATTCACCTTGGATCCTACGTTAAGCTACTTGTTTACTGTAAACCTACATACAATACAGTTTATATTATACCTACTTGTTTTTAATGCTTTGATTTTAGATGGTAAACATACTATTGAATAGTTATTGACGTTTTTGAAGTATCGCAGGTTGAACTACGAAGTTAAGCAACACTTGCCGAGGTCCGTCTGTGGATGGGTGACCGCATGTTAAGATAGCATATAAAGCTATCTGTTTGGCCTTGAGTAGTAAAGTCTGAAAATTGAAGTCGTTAATTCCGCGGCTCCCACAGTATTTACGGGATTAGTGTTTTAAATATTTGTTTTAAGTAGTAATATACAAAAAAGTGATATGAACCCTGGTTCAAGCCATGGTCCGGAGTGAGAGTGAATGGGAGGCAGCCTGACGCTTGAGGAAATGTCCATTCCCTCAAGCGTCAGGCTGGCCTCACGCCTCATCCATCGCGACTGACCCTCGACTACCAGCCACGGCAGGCGCGGGTTTGCGGGCGACAAGCAATGGGTAGCTCACCGTCCGGCCGTCCGGTAACCGTCCGGACTGAGCCCGAATCGTTGACGGCGCGTAGTATTCCACGCACGCCTCAGATATGTTAGCAAAACAATACCACCAAAGAGTTCCAACAGCAGGGAATTTCTCAAAAAGAAGCCTGGGGTCCCAGACTGCAACGGCAACTATAGGAAACAGTTGTGGTTTTAGTCAATAAAAGTCTGACACGCCCTTCTGCACCACCTTAGAGCCGCGGTAAAAATTTAAAACAAAATTATTTTCTATACGAATTCTATAAAAAACTTACGAATTCCATGTAAGTTGTAACATCGCTGTGCTGGGTCATCTGTAAGGATATTACGGTTTTCCTTGCCGTTCGTTGCTAGTAAGCGACCAGTGGCGTAGCTGGAACCGGTCAGTGGGTCGTCTCAAAGAGAGGACCCCTTATCGAAATATATCGAAGGAAAAAACACGAGCGATGCGAGATGGAATTGGAATCCAATCTTATAGTCATTATTTATTCACTACTGTCTGGCCTTTTATTAATAAGAGAAATTAAATAAAAAATAAATAAATTTAAGGTTATGGATTATAGATATGAATTTTTGTACACGTCGGGGCCCTTATAGCTCGCGGGCCCTTTATCAATGATACGACGGTAGCTACGCCACTTTTAGCGACCCGACCGTTCCAAAGCTTGATTTTTTTTCGGCTTAGATATATATATATGTATTTTTATGTAGGTATATAAACTTTACTTTACAAAGCACTTTGTCAATTAGTGAACACCGCATGAAAATCCGTTTAACAGTTTTTGAGTTTCTTGCGAACAGACAGACGCTCACTTTGTTTTTTAATATGAAAGGATAAAGGATTTCTATGCAGTTTCCATACTGTTTGATTTGATCGTAAACTGCTTAGAAACAGGTTTTGACAAAAAGTCTTTTAAATACTGTCTATTTATCTGTTAACAAAGTACTTTGGCTGTATAATATAGTAAGCTGTGTCTGAATGATAATGGCCCTGACTTTGGACACAAAGAAATTTACCTCTATGTCCCACAAAAAATAGTCTAAGCTACTGTCTACTAGTCAGAGCATTAGGTACGGTAGGCCGCAAGACAAGGGCAAAAAAACTAACATGAGCTGGCTTCGTATTATATTTCAGCTGCTCAAGGCCTGTGTGTACTTCTAGAGATGCAATGCAACCGAAAACCTCACTATATCACTTAAATCTGTCTATTAAAAGGCAAAGGCCCTAACTCTTGGGACCTAGAACACTGATTTTTTTTGTTTTCCTTTAATGATGTACTAAACGCAAGACATTGGACAAAATTGAAGAACTCAGAGATGAGCAAAATTGAAGAACTGGATTCTGATTCTGAACTTTTTTCGTTCATAGTTCGTAAATAATTAAATTAAAAAAAAGTCTTGTTTTGCTCACCCTATGAATTCTTCGATTTGACATTATGACGTGACGTCAATTCTGATTCTGAACTTTATTCGTTCATAGTTCGTAAATAATTAAATTTAAAAAAAATCTTGTTTTGCTCACGCTATGAATTATTCGATTTGACATTATGACGTGACGTCACAACATGGCAATTGATCCTATTCTTATTTGGAATGCATTGTATACAAAGGGATTTTCCAAAATTCACCTCCAAAGGGGATGAAACGGGAATCCAATATTTGTAAGCTTCAGAACCCCAGGACCACTAGCGATATTTGATGTTCAGAAAATACCAAGATTTACTACCTTTTTGCTACTATTTGATACCTACCTTCAAATATTTAGAACCTCTATTGACAGCGAGAAAACGCGTGAAAACAGTGGCCAGACATTTTGACATCAGGAATTTAGGATGTCTGGACCAATTTACCAAAAGTAAATATTTACACAGAGTGAGCAATGGCGGCCGAGTGGTAAACGACTCCGACTTACGAGTTGTAGGTTTCGGGTTCAAATCCAGCCAGGTGCATTACTTTGTGTAATTTTTTTCATCATCACTGCTCTCAAAACGGTGAAGGAAAACATCGTGAGGAAACCGGCATGTTCTATTACTAAAAATTCGAAGACATGTGACATCCACCAACCTGCACTGGGCCCGCGTGGTGGTGAATTACGGCCCATTCCCTCTCCTAGAGAGGAGGCCTGAGTCCCAACAGTTGGAACATTATAAGGCCGACTATGCTATATGCTAAATAGTTACAAAAAGATAAATTAGCTGTGTTGTCTGAAGAAAAAAAAAGATCCAGACATCCTGACGTCAGAATGTCTGGCCACTTTCTTCACGCGTTTTCTCGTTGTCAATAGAGGTACCAAATATTTGAAGGTAGGTACCAAATTGTAGCAAAAAGGTAGTAAATTTTTGTAGTTTCTAAACATCAAATATCCCTAGTGGTCCTGGGGTTCTGATGCTTACCAAAATTTTGTATGGAAAAACCTACTTAACACGGGCGAAACCGATGGCAGTAGTTTCTTGTTAGTCGTGCACTCTTGACAGAGTGGTCATGGTTATGTCTCGGTCGAGTTCTGTCTCACCACCTCGCTCGCGATACGACGTCATGCAGCTGTGTTTGGCGACTTGGGAGTTGACATTAATGCTGCAGTGTGTCAGATTTGATGAGGTCTGTCCACCGTGTTAGAGAGCGTCCACGTGATCTTTTGCCCTCGACGATGAGTCAAGGAAATGTATTTATTGAACCTCACAAATTATTACCTTAAAATCCCCACCTAGTGCCGACTGTTTATATCTCAAAATATATTGCCATAGTTAAGGCGCTATTTTTCTATCTCATCGCCCATTTGAGTTCCAAGTCTGAGCTATGTATCGCACTCTCCATTCAGATTCGAACAGCTCGCTGACGCATTAATCAATGTGACGGCCACAGGTCGACTGCGTAAGCTTCTTGGTACTGGCCGGTTACAGCCTACTATAATGTGGAATTCTAGACATTATTGACACTTTGAAATATGCTTCGTAAATAAAAAAATACCATAGAAATGAACTATTTTGGTGAACAATAAAGTTTATTCTATTCATAGGGACTTAACTAGGTGGGCTGTGAGATTGATTGAAATGAAAGAGTTACCACGGCCCAGGGACCTTACCATGACGGGTTTCTAGGTACACCTAGGTACCTACTGGTAATTGACTGTATCCCGTATTAGACTAGAAGACGATCCCAATATATTTGAGGAAAGCCTGTGCAGATGATGACATTTCGAGCTACTATGACGCACCCACGAAAAATAAAAAGTCTAGGTATGCGCAAATGAAATAAAATATCACGGTCAAGAAATATTTTTTGGCATCGACAAGAAAATCAATGTAGGTACATTTGTTCCTTTTAGATTTCTTACTTCGACAATGTGGCTAATAAATTCGCCCTCCACGACATTTTATTGAGTGTCACCTTTGACACTCACGCGCATTGTTCAGGCTAACAAGGGTTTTATAGTGCGACATGGATTTTATTGAACGTGCCAAGTACTAACTTGGATGTACTGGATACTGGATATGATAGGATTTTGATATTTGCTTTTGACCAACAACGCCGCCTTTGCGGTTCAAAGATGTTTATCGGTCTATTTATTGATTCAAAGTCTTTTCCTGTGGCTTACCATTTATGGGACAACGCTATTATTCCCAGGAGTAAATAGTCATTGTGCGTAAGAAACTGGACAGCAATTCGATTGTACCTTTAGAAAGTGTATTAGTGCGAATCAAATACACTTGATGATCTCGCCAACATCTTGCCTTTATACCAATTTCCTTGGGGTCGGCGCGGCATGCTTTTTCCATACGCGCTATATGTGGGTCTATTTAATTAGTCCATACGTCAACTAATTTATACCATACATTCTAATGAGAAAGGCACCTGATATAGCCATAAGAACTACTACTATTTATGAACTACATTTCCCATAATTATAGGCCTCCCATTTATAAGATTCATCTTCATTTTTAATGCAAAATGTTATTTTCATCAGACTTACAAGTTAGGCCGCGTTTCCACTTTGTCGTGACGACAGATAATCGTGTACTTTTAAGTGTCGTGGTTTATTTATATTTAGATGGAGATGTTCACAATAGGACGACAAGATTAACTGTCGTCTACGTCAATTGTTGCGGTGACGAACTGCCAAATCGCATAAAACTATTTTTCTTCATTGAGAAACTGCATTCACGTTATAGTTTTATTTTATGAAGGAAAGTTATGGAAGAGTTAAGTTTTAGATATTATTGCAAGTAAGTTTGTGGGTTTATTAGTCTGGTTTTCATTGTCGGCTCATTGATCTTAGTAATTAAGTTTTTCGTAAAACGATATAAATTTGTCAAGACTAAACCGTGACGGTAAAACATGTGTCGCTTTTGCGACTAATGTTGTGTTGTGACCACGACAAAAATTTGTTATAATGGAAACAGCTAGAGACGATAGTCATCCGACGATAAATTAATCGTTACGACATAGTGGGAACGCGGACTTAGAGGTAGTGTAGTAGGAATGTGGATTTATGAAAGTTCTTACACTTTTTGTGTGTAGCCGAGTAGCTTACGTCTCCCCCTTTATTATAAGACCAATCTACATTCATGCCCAAATCTTTTCTCACAACATATTTTTCAAGCCGCGAACAATAACTATCGATAAAATTAATCAAAGCATTACTTCTATAAACATATCGAACCGTCGAAACTTCACTTCCAATACTGATAGTAAATTCTCTGGCTATTATTATGTCGCACATAAAGTTTATTCACTGGTAAAATAACGTTTATATTGCTACAAAACGCGTCTTAACAATTTACGGTTTTACTATACGACGTATAACATACCAACTGTTGAATATAACGGTCATTTACCTTAGTTTTATAAATATACGATTCTTCTTTTACTTATCGCTTTGACCTAATTTTTAAAATCGCGATTCGTTGATGGTAAAGTCGATTCGAAACATTGTTATGAAAATAGAAGTAAGGTAGAAATGGAAAAAGAAAACGGAGAGCCTTGACCCAAAGATGCTAAATATAGCTATTACTCACCATTGATGAATAGATTTTGCATCATCACTGCAGGTCAAGTCTCTATTTTACGCCATCTTTTCAATGCTGTTCACCCAAACTACATCTAGTCATCGACGTCTTTGCCAACAATCTACCTACGCTCCGCGTCTAACAAAACAAAATTGAAAAAAGTCCAATGACCCCCAATAAAAATACTCTCATTAAATTTTCAGCCAAGAAAGCGGTGCTGGAAGAGATTACGAAGCATTCGTTCAGGCTGAAAGTATGGCGTCATCTGGAGACGAACGGGCTCGCCATGTTCCCGCGCCCCGTGTACAATCGCATTCCTAACTTCAAGGGGGCTCCGGAGGCTGCCGCCAAACTGGCTGAGCTGGATGTCTTCAAGAATGCTAGCACCGTGAAAGTCAACCCTGATAAGCCGCAGGAGGCTGTGAGGTGAGTGGCAATCTTATCAATCTAATATTATAAATGTGAACAAACATACATATATACTTTATGTATGTTTGTACTACTTCACGTTCAAACGTCTGAACGGACTAAAGCGGGTGATATTTGGCGCACGGGTACGGGTACAGGTAGAGGTGCCGTGTCTTGGAACAGCTCATACACGGATATTATGATCCCTTGCCACTGGCAGAAAGTACTTAGTAACTTTATAAAAGCCGCCTTGCTTTTAATGAAAACAGAAGACATCAAGAACTCCTGAGCTGTTATATATGAATTACTTTGACTTGAAGCAGTTTACTCCGTTGTCGGTTTCAGTCTCTCATTTGTTCCCCCTCTGGTTCGACTGTGGATTGACACAATTTAAAGTGCATAAAAGTAGCCTTTACAACTCTGGTCACCATTTTTGTCAAAACTCGATTCGTAAATGATATTTATTTCTTCAAAGCTTTTAACACTTTTGCACGTAATTTGAACTAGATGAGGCTGGTGTTTCTTAGTTGACTACCTCAGAAGAAACACCGAAACAAACTCACGAGGCCAGTCTCTTGAAGCCTGTGCAATAAACATGTACTTAGTGGTCAAATCAAATTAAGAATAATGTTTGAGGTGGTCTTATGAGGTCAGGATCATAAAGATTTTGGTGGACCTGTCCAGACAGTGCAGATATCGTGAAACTCAACTAATAGAGATTTAAAGAAGCCGCATAAAGTACTCGACACTGTCAGAAAATTCTTAAAATTACTGAATAGAAAAATAATCCACATGTGTGGGGATGGGGACCCACATTCACAATAATAAAAGTTTAATAAAATAAAAAAATGTAATATACTTTACAAAGTATAGAGATTCATTTCTATATTATTGATATTATTATAAAAAGAAAATACACGATAGCACGACGAATTTTGCATGTCGAAGTCTAATCGTGAAACTTAAAACTTGCGCTGATATTAAGATCAAATGCAAACATTTACACAACGATATCAGCCTTGAGAGACGACTGAATAAAATATGCAATTTATTTAATAGTCAATTTCCAAGAAAGTGAGTTTTGTAGGTTCAGGGGCATCAGATAATCACAAGGAAATCGATCAATAGATTACTGAATAATTGATGTTTTATCGATCTTGAGTGTTTAAAGTGCTATCTAATTTAATAATAATTAATCTAATTGTGACATTGTGAAAGTAAAACATAGTTTTTAAACCCGAAGAAAGTCTAGCACGAGGCGAATTAGAGTGTACATAGCTTGCATTTGTACCTCTTATATCATACTTTCGTGCAGTTGGTACGTTCCACGCCGCTGGCTGATTGACGGCACAGCGTAGAATCGCACCAGTCTCGCGAATTTCAAACGATACCTTTATCTCGCGTTGTGCACAGTTGATTCGAGTTAGCTGGCGAGCACGGGACACATTCCAGAAGTCGTATAATACATGGTTAATTTTAGACTACGGCATAGAGGTGTCTCAACGAACGCCTAAAGAATTACGTCCAGTTTTCAGCTGGTTTAATGTTTTTAATTGGACGAAACTGTAAAAGAATTGCTCACATTAGCATGGTTATTTACTTTCGCTGTTGCTATGAACAAAAGCCATATTCCACAATATTACTGTTTGTTCTTTCAACAGTCAACACTCTATGCGTTAGTATCGTGAAGATTTAATAGGGAACAATTCTATTACATTTGGAATTCAAGTAACAACAGCTCAGAATGATAAAGGTGGGTCTACGCTAGAGGAGCCGAGCACGAGCCGAGTTGAGTGTGGACCGATTCTCGAGGAACCAAGCACGAGTGACACTAGAGCTTGGCTCGTGCTCCGCTCGTGCTCGGGTATTCTAGTGTACCTTAACAGCTAAGTAGAAGAAACAGAGTTTATTTGAAACAAACGTTTTCTTTGTTATCCAACAAAACATTAGTCTCACCGGCAATAAACACCAACTGCACACAGCTCACGTTTAAAATCCCAAGCCGAGTGTTGTTATTGGATTTCTCTAATAGACAATAAATTTCTCAATTGGAGCGCGATATTGAAGCTGCTACAGAATAATGGTGACAAGCGGCGAACTAGCTGTAATTATTATGTCCGATGGAACAGTAGAATTCCTTGACACTACTCAATTCTTAAACTACAGTTTTTATCACGTATTGTTCCAGCTGAAAATATGCTGTCTTTGTAGACCTTTCGTCTACGCTTTTTTGATATTTTTTAGGGTTCCTCAAAAGGAAAAAACGAACCCATAGAGGATCACTTTGTTGTCCGTCTGTCTGTTTGTTGTCTGTCAAGACACTTTATCTCGGGAACGCGTTTAGGTATCGAGTTTAAATTAAAACCATATAATCTAGCCTGCCGTCCCTTGAAGCTGTGAAAAAAATTAAACTTCTGAGTTAACGAAAAAAAAACATACGGCCGTTTATGTCGAAAAAAACGTATATTTTTCTACACTCTCAAGGGGATCAAAATTCATAGGTACTAGCTGTTGACCTAAAATCCAGAAATTTGGCATGAAGCAAGGTCTAATAGTACAAGTATGGGAAAAAATCTGAAAACTGTAAATAAGAGGTTAATCACAAAAAAAAAATCGATTCGAAAGAAATCTTCGTAACTCAATTTGGGAAATGAACTGTTTTCATAGGTACGTTTGTACAGAACCTTCAGTGCGCGAGTCCGACTCGCATTTGCCCGGTTTTTTCTTTCACTTGGGCTTTCTTTTATATCGAAATAACCGACGGTACGATTGTACAGTAGTCGAGCGATTGGCTGCTGCGCTACGTGTCACGGGATCCCGCACGGTATAAAGGTATGTATGGCCTACAGAGATACAGGAGTAATTCGTAGAGTGGGTGTAGTTTTTTTTTTTAACAAAAAGCCCGTAAACTGGTACTCTTCTTGCTACAATATTTCGGATGTTGTTGCTCTAAAAATGTGTATGCATTAGTATTAGTCAACTGGTAGGTATACAGTTGACGGCTTTTTCTGATTGCAGAAATAACGTGATTATCCACTTATGTTTTATTCGATTCACTTGAATAACTGTTATTGTTGGGACTTCTTTATTAAATTCATAAATGTAAAATTGATTGCCATCTTGTGATCTATGCTGCTACATACGAACTTTACCTAGCGTCAAAAAAATCACAAGATTTGAACATTCGTATACCAACAAAGGAGGATCCTCCCCTTTCAATGAAGGTTTTTGGGACTTTGCACCATGTTCCGTATACTTATAAATGTAATCGATTCCAAATGGTTTGATTGATTGATTCTAATTGGACGCCATTTAGTCAGTAGTGTTTACTGCAACGCATTACAACTGCAGTAAAGCAACCGCGGGAGATGGGAGAAATTACATTTCAATTGGGTAGTTAACTCATTTACTTTTTTTTTTCGCTAAGTAACTTACCTTTATCTTTATCATACGCAAAAAAAAATCAATGAGTTTTCTAATTACTTACCGTTCAAAATTAAGTAACTTAAAAATCTTTCAAATAAAAGAAAAAGGGCGCACGGACTGAAATTTTGTCACTGCTATTAGGTTACGCTTATACAAAACAGTGAGCTGTTCCGCTTGCGCCTATTTTCTCCCTCATACAAATTTTAAAAAAATAACCAGGAATGTACCCATTGGCACCGATAATTCGATGTTGTTTATGTTAATACAAAGTAGAAAACCAGTGTCCAAATACAGCAATTGATTACCTACGCAACCCGTGACCGATATCTTGGGTAACGCATTCCATACTGCATTATGTTTTATAACTTTCTGCTTTATTACATAAATCGCTGCAAACGCTGGAAATTTATACGTTCTGCTAACTTTAATTTAATTTTCTTTTAATTGGCAAGTTACGGTATTGGTGTGACTTATGATTTTCTTTTTTAAATATAATTTGTTTGTTACATATTATTTTATTGAGAAATGGAAAATAATTTTATTTGTGTCGTTCGATTCGTTTACACGGCGCTTAACTTTGAGCAAATTATTTAATAAATACTATCCTCACACGATAAAGAAAACTTGGAAACAATTTTTGGTTCTAACATTTAGACATCTTGTCCTACCTACCCGCAACGAGCCAATGTAGTGGATAACGTTACTGCTCACTCCTCCTCAGAGAGGAGGCCTGCGACCCAGCGGCGGGAACATTACGAATATTTTTCTGATTACCCATGTACTCGTATTTATACAGGATGGATTTTTGATAGGGGTCAGTAAGGGCAGGTTACTAGTTACATAAAGACATTCCTAGGAGACCATCTATAACTTTTTAAGATGTTCTGAATTGCAATCGCAGATTTTGGAAAAAAGTTCAGGCATAAAAATGAAAGCAAAAACACCAAAAAAATATTATGCCTATCGGTCTTTTTTCACGAAAACCATGGGATCATTATTTAACGTAAGAAAACGTACTAGAAATTACAGAAATTGACAAAAAAAAACTTGGAAAACGTTCCTAGGAGGCCATTCTTGTCACTATAACGGTTAAAGTACCTGCTCTAGTTAGTGCCCTTACTGACCCATTTTAAAAATCCACCCTGTATAATATGAACACATAGGATTTGTTGAAATAGATTCGGTAATGTAAAAAAATATTCTTAACTCCTTGTTAATTAACAACCAAACCTGGTTATATTATTATCTCTAGGTTTCAAAGTGATAAAAGTTCCGGGAACTCAGTAAATATTTCTTCGTTTGATCTGATACTGTTATAATCATGTACTCAATGCATTTCTTGTATAATTGACCCTGTAATCACTATGATAACTTGGTATGTCTTACCTACTATGTAAGCTACTACAATCATTAACTGTGGCGATAAGAGATAGATATATTTTTTTATGTTGGCATAAATTAAGAAAACAAAGTTACCCTATATCATCTGTTTTCTGCCTGCGGGCCAGCGCCTCCGGTAAGAGTCAAATTTACCTCTCCACCTTCGCCTTGGTCTGCGGCGATGTCGCCTTGCCTTGAATGGGACCCAATAAGTAGCTCTTTTAGCCACCAGCTCATCTAAAATACGGCAAACATGTCCGGCCTAATCCCACTTAAGAATAGCAGCTTTTCGGGTAACATCTGTGATCTTAGTTTTGGCGCGCAGTAGTTCCTTACACGGTCCGAAATTCGAACCCCCAAGATACTGTGCTCCATGGCTCGCTTGCAAACCTCGAGCCTAGACCTCAGCTAAAGGTCTAGGCTATGTACAGATGATAAGTATAAGGATATGTAGTACGGATCGTACGTGACTGTAGGGAGAATGCACATGTTCACAATTTTCCGATTCAGGCATAGCCAAACACTAAATAACGATAATAATAAATCTTTTCCTGAACAACAACTTTTCCTAAATTGGATGAAGCAGTAAATTAAAATTTCAAACATTGGCATGAGGAAGAGTGGGAGCGTGGTAAGAACATTTTGCTATTTCCTTTGTACGCGCGTAACCTAATAGCGTTTTTTTTTCTTGGTTCGTCTTTTCGGTGGGATAATCATAGGGCGGGAGATAGTGTCAGACTTTTACTGACTAAAAACCCACTCCTGTTCCTTCGTTGACTTTCGTACCAGGGCCGAGACTTCCTTTCAGAATCAGACCCTTGGCCCCAGTAGGCTTCGACCCTGCTAGGCCCCTACAGTTGCTGACATCTCCTTGAGGCACAGCACGCGCCGTTGACGACTTGGGCTCGGTCGGGACGGTTACCGGACGGTCGGACGGCGAGCCACCCATTGCTCCCCGTCCGCAAGCCTGCGCCTACGATGGCCGGAAATCGGGATCGAAATCCCGGTGGCGATTGGGGCGTGAGGACCGTTGCCTCACGCGATCGGCCGCCTCCTTTGCTAGCATAATTCCTCCTCGCTCCGGACCATGGCCTGTACCAAGGCCCGGCGCGAGAGATCGCCGCCGCCGATCGCCCCCACGAGGACACGGCGTTGCTCTGCCCAAGCGGGGCACACCTCCACCGTGTGCTCCACCGTGTCCTCCGGGCGGTCCACACAATGGTGACACCCGGGCGTTTCTTCCGCACAAATCCGGTGCAGGAACCTCCGGAACTTACCATGTCCGGTGAAGACCTGCGTCATGCGGAAGGTAAGGACGCCGTGTTGCCTTTCCAGCCACGCTTCAAAGAGGGGACTTACCGCCATAATTATGGCGTGCCCAAACCTAATGGCGTTGACTTCACATTACATTATGTGCATCCTTTGTCTCCACATAACTTAGGTTCGGCTCGACAGTTGTCAAAGTCAAAGTCAAAAATTTTTTATTTCACATAGGCCTACATGGGCACTTATAAAACGTCAGAAGCTAGTGCACGGTTCCAAATTGGTCGTTTCCTATGGAGAAGAACCGGCAAGAAACTCCATGGTTACTCTTTTAAAAAAATGATTGTTTACAATATTTTCATATTACAGTATTAATAGACATTATGTAAGAACAGTGTAGACCAGTCGATATTGTACCCAAAAGCACAATAAAAATAATAATATTTTTTTAGAAAAAAAAAAGTGAGTCGTAATAGGAAGTAACCTAAGAATTCGCGAAGTCCACGGTGTTCTCACATTCACATTAAAAAAAAAAGAAGCTATATAAAAAAAAAAAACGAACAATAAGTAATTACAATTATCAATAAATGACATGTCAACAAAAAGAAAATTACTAACGAATTTTCAATATACTGTAAGTTTCTACCAAGGTCCAATGACCTATTTATTGTAAGTACATTTTGGTGCCATGGATTTTCATAAAAACTAGAAACATCAAGACTAACCTATTAAATTGTGATTAGTTTTACTATAAAGGCGTGCGAAAGGAGAAAACGATGTCTTTTTGATGATTCATAATCGTAAATCAACAGTTGGAAGGTACAATAATTTCGTATGTTAGTTAATATGATAGTTAATCTAAGTCAACAAGGCGTATCCACTTTCACGTAATAACTAGTTATATCCAGTGCTATAAAGTGGAGTTTACAATGAAACTAGTGTCGTAAAATAGTAGTTAGACTGCTAACTTTACTCGTCGTGTTTTGTTGGTTTGTGATAGGATGACGGACAAAAATTTTACTAAAACTTAAAATCAGGTGAGACAGCGGTCAAGCCTCATCATCATCATTTCAGCCGATAGCCGTCCCCAAATGTCGCCACAATGAACGGTCCTGTGCGTCTCGAATCCATCGGATTCCCGAAACCTTCACCAGGTCATCGGTACACCTTGTTGGAGGCTTTCCAGCGCTGCGTCTTCCGGTGCGCGGTCGCCGCTCCAGAACCCTACGGCCCCATTGACCATCTATTCTGCTAGCAATGTGCCCTGCCCATTGCCACTTAAGTTTATCGTTTTTCGTATTATCGTAGTTTTTCGCGAACCTATCAACAATAAATAAAAAAAGAAAACTGGAATAAATAGGGGAATTATTATAAGTTAAGCCACATCAGTAGAGTTAGACTGGAAGCCGACCTCAAGCTCATTATCATCATTTCAGCCAAAAGACATCAACTATTGTACATAGGCCTCCTCCCCCAAGTGTCGCTACAACGAGCGGTCCCGTGCGTGTCGCATCCATCGCATTCTCGCGACTCTCACCACTTTATTGGTCCACCTTGTTGGAGGATTTCCAACGCTGCGTCTTCCGGTGCGCGGTCGCCACTCCAGATCCCTTCGGCCCCATCGACTATCTGTTCTGCGAGCAGTGTGCCCTATTCACTGCCACTTTAGTTTGAGGAGTCTTCGGGCTATGTCGGCAACCTTGGTTCTCCTGCGGATATCTTCATTCTTGATGCGATCACACAAGGAATCTCCGAGCATAGCCCCTTTCCTTTGCCCTTTGGGTAACTGTAAACCTGATGAAGCTCATTGTAAGCGACCACAGTCCACAACCTCAAGCTAGTTGGGAATAAGGGTAGGGAGATGAGATGATGATAACTCAAACCACATATTCACAGCCCACTCGCCCTCCCCCCTCTATATACGCCTATGCAAGTCAGGTGGGTGCTAGTCAGTAAAAGTTTAACCCTCCCTCTCGCTCCACCCAGAGCGCAAGTAGATGTATAGTGTTTACCTGCCAAAAAAACTTGGGATTTGACATTAACTCACTTAGTGATCGCTTCAAAAACCGTTGAAAATTTCATCAAAACATTAAACAAATAATTTTTAATAACTTGCTTTCAACACCTGTTAAGCAATATTTAGCGGTTTCTATATACTTAACGAATAGTAGCTGTTAAACGATAAGTTACCGCTTACACAATCGGTATTGTAACTATATCCTGATGATTGCTTTATCATTGATAGACGGCATGAATATGTAACGCTAATAACATTGGCTAATAGGAATGTACTGTAAAAAGTGACCTTATACTTTTTGTATAAGACCGGTGATACTACGCTTCGGACTGAGCATATATATTTGGCTACAAGTGCATTATTTTTTGTTACAAAAAAAAATATCAGACATACAAATAAATAGCAACTGCGTTATGCCAATTCCACCAAAAGTTGGTCTTACAAAGTGGTTCTTCTTTGGGACATACGAATGAGGCTATCCAGCCTAATCCATATAGAGTTAGCCTTCTATGGAATGAGTATGACACGAGTACAATAGGGCATGAAGAACATATGTAACATTTCTTTTATCTATGTAAAGACACCATTTATTTGCCCGTCAGTTTGGAATCGTCTCTCAAAGATATCAACATGCTTGCCAAAGCATTGTTAGAAAGAATCACCGCGGTTTTGGAACGCAAATCAGTTGCCCAACTGATGGAGCACGTGTGGGTTTTAGGGCTATATTTCACCGGGACACAGACAGTAAAAGTCTGTCTGCTATAAGATAATTTCCTACCTTAAAAAATAAAATAAAGGGTCTTCTCTGAAAGTCCATTTGAGAAATTTTTCCTTGCTCGACCTACTACTAACCAAACTTGCTGTGTTATTACAACAGCATTCTGTATTCTCATTGAATCTTTTTGTCACGTGCTTTTCACCAAAGTGTAAAGATCATAGTTCACATGTGATCTAGGCATGCTTATCACTCGAGACAGTATACTTATTAGCTAATTTAACCCGATAAACATATGATTCACGGTTGACTTTCTCTCGTAGACCAGACAGCACTCCTGTTCTAGTGACAGTTGCTTAATAATCACAATTTATGTTCACGCGACGTGATATTCTTAGTAGTATTTTAGTGCAGTTTTGACTCGTTGTCGTGACTTTTAATGGCATGCGACGGTAATACAATAAAAAAAAAAACCGGGCAAGTGCGAGTCGGACTCGCGCACCGAGGGTTCCCTACAAACTTAACTATGAAAACAGTTCCAATTCCCGAATTTAATTACGAAGATTTTTCCGTTTCGTAAAAAAAAAAATCTTTTGTGACGTAACTACAAATTTAGTTTTCAGATTTTTTTCTATACTTGTGCTATAAGACCTTGCTTTATGCTAAATTTCAAGATTCGTAAGTCAACGGGAACATATTGTCTCGTTTTGTCCACTTCTCAAAAAGTCAACCTGTTGCAAAATGTCCACTTCTCACTTGACATAGTGAGAAGTGAACATTTTGCGACCGGACTTCTCACTATGTCAACTTCTCACTATATCGACTTCTCTTTGTATCAACTTCTTTCTATATCAACTTCTCACTATGTCAACTTCTCACTATGCCAACTTCTCAATGTCAACTTCTCGTAATGTCAATTTCTCAAAATAACGATTTTGTACAATGACTTCGCTCTTGGTCAACTTCTCAAAATGTCAACTTCTTGAAATGACAAGTTCGCAACATGGCAACTCCACGTAATTTCTACTCCCTAAGGACACGGTGAAGCATACAGTGGAGGTGTGCCCCGCATGGGCGGAGCACCGCCGTGTTCTTGTGGGGGCGATCAGTGGCAGCAACCTCTCGCGCCAGGCCCTGATACAGGTCATGGTTCGCGGCAAGGTGAAATGGGAGGCGTCGCCTCCTTCTGTAAAGCTGCGAAGGTGAATGAAGAATGCTAGCGAAGGAGGCGGCCACACGCGTGAGGGAACTGACATCTTCACGCCCCAGCCAAACAATTATCACTGACCAACTTCTCGTAGAATTCTTTGCTTATTTTTGTCAAGTGTGATGGAACAACTGCATATATTACGAGAAATATCGCCACAGAATGGTATCGATGTCCATTTGTACGAATTAATACCAGAACACCTTTTTGACTATTTATAAACTCGAATTCACTATCCATTGTTATAATTATAAGACTAAATAAAACAATTATAATATTCAATTAACTTAACTCTTCCTGTTTTGCTAATAATAACATTATTATCCTCCGAGTGTCATAGTGTCTGTGACATGGCAAATTATCAAAATATCCTCATGTTATACGATTATTATCCAAAAAGTTATGATTGGTTCTCAACCATAACTTTTTAATGATATGATATGTTTTTTGAGCATATTATTATGTTATTAATGATAATTTCTGATTGCGTTTTCAATTTAATATTATATTAAAACCATAAATTAGTTAAAGGATATCAAGGTACCTAGTATTTATGTTAACTCCCTCTAAAGACAACGTTTTTAAAGTTTTGGAACGTGTCACTGCTTTGTGGACAGATGGCGCTGTAAGAGTTCATTATTTATAAAAACTAATCTTTTTTATTAGGTTGTAAAGTATAAACTACGTGGAGTTGTCTTTTTTCGAACTTTTGATATCAAGAAGTTAACATTGTGAGAAGTTGACCTTAAGCGAAGTTGTTACTGTGCGAAATTTACATTTTGAGAAAATGACATCATAAGTTGACATTCTAAGAAGTAAGGAGACGATACGATAATGGTCGTATCCCTATGAATTTTGATTCCTTTGAGAGTGTCGACTTATAAGATTTTTGAGACATAAACCGCCGTATCTTTTTTTATCGTTTCAGAAGTTTGATATTTTCACACCTTCAAGGTACCGCACACCTGGAATATGGTTTTAATTTCAACTGGATACCTCCACGCGTTCCCGATATAAAAGGTCTTGATAGACAGACAGACGGGCAACAAAGTGATCCTATAAGGGTTCCGTTTTTTCCTTTTGATATATGGAACCCTAAAAACATGTAGGTAGGTACTTCAGTTAACGGCTAAGCATAAGCATAGCATAAACATAATCAGCCTTGTGATGTTGGGGCTAAGGCGACTCTAGGAGAGGGAATGGGCAATCCATCAAACGGGCCCAGTGCAGATTGGTGGTGAATGGCCACACGTCTTCGAATTTTTGGTTCTAGGACAGTCACGATGCTCCTATCCCGTTTTGTGAGCAGTGGTGATGAAATAAATTACACAAAGTAATGCGCCTTTGAACTCTTAAGTCGAGGCGGTTACCGCTGGGCCACCAAAGCCCCCAGTAACGTGTATCCATTAATAACTTCTTTTTTGTAAGTGATATAAACTAGCGCTTGAAGGGGATCCCACCTGATGGTTACCAATGATGCAATCGTTGATGATGAAGCACACTAGTAACCAACTAACGGTAACTGCCGAAAACCAGCCAAATTTTAGCATCATTGCTAAAAGATCGTGGAGATAAAATACTCGAATAATAAACAATCGATACCTACAATCGATCGGCAGAAGTGAATGAATCTTTTGCATTGTTACAGCCAATTCTATGAGTAGAACTAAACTGCAAATAGTTTTATTACATTCCAGATAACTCCTTTTAGATTCTACTTTCATCAATGTTACCTCAATACTGTAGCATGAATAGTTCAATTGTTAGATGCAATTTTTGTTTTAACCTAGTTCCTCCTTCGATTAGTTTTGCTTGATGACGTTCTTTCTTCAATAAATGATAGTATTGGGTAGGAAATCTTATCTGCAGCGAAGCAAAATATTGCTAGAAAGTATAATTAGAAAATAAGTCTTTTACTAAAATACTAAAATCTCTTTGGTAAAAACTGTGTGAACTTGACTATTGTAAAAAAACTGTTCCTTTTATACCCAATCTTAATTTATTTTTGGTTCTTTCCCACATGAAACGACCATATCGAGCTGTGCGTGCTTCTGGCGTTACATATGTACCCGAGTATGTGTAACAATGGAGTCGACAAATTTAAATCCTCCCCTCCCCTTTCTCAAAACAGCGAGATGGCGGCAAATCTTTCCTTAGTCCAGTAAGGACCAAATCGTCGATCATCTATATATATAAAAGGAGAAACTGACTGACTGACATATCAACGCACAGCCGAAACTACTGGGACTAGGAGCGTAAAATTTTGCACAAGGTTTCCTTTTATGACGTAGGCGAGCACTAAGAAAGGATTTTCCAAAATTCACTCCCTAAGGGGATGAAGGAAGCTCCAAAGTTTGTATGGAGAAACCTACGTTTACGCGAGCGTAGCCGCGGGCAGAAGCTAGTTATGAATATAATTATACTGCTTTTAGTTGCCTTTTGTTATAAAGAACTTTTAATACCCAGGGTCATCTGCCTGGAGCAACAAAAGACCCTCTACGTGCCGGTGCCTCGTCTGCAGAAAGGGTTCCTGAACCGGCTCGAGCTGCCTGAAGGAGAGACTGGCCCGGCAGCCATCAGGAAGGCCGTCTCGCGTAACGGAATGGAGTCTTATGGAAAACCTATTGGTAAGCACCTAATATGCTAGAAACTACATTTCTCGGTTATTTTAATGAAATCGCTACAACATTACACATTTTTGGAAATCTTTTACACTTACTTGGCAGTGGCCAATTATTTTTTATTAACTATTCGAAACTAAGATTGTCATACACCCGAGACTTGATGTAGTACTATGACATCATCAGAAAACAGGTGCGTATTATCTACAGCTCTTTTGTCAAGACTTGACCTTGCATAAGCAAAAAAATGGTCTCGTTTATTAGTTCTTTGATCGGAGACGCATTCACTCATCTATATATATAAAAGGAGAAACTGACTGACTGACATATCAACGCACAGCCGAAACAACTGAGACTAGGAGTGTGAAATTTTGCACAAGATTTCCTTTTATGGCGTAGGCAGGCACTAAGAGAGGATTTTCCAAAATTTTCCCCCTAACGGGATGAAACGGGTTCCAAAGTTTGTATGGATAAACCTAATTCGCGCGGGCGACGCCGCGGGCAGACGCTAGTATTAATTTAAAATGATAAACTAATTTTTTCATTAACGATGTTGAAAGATACTACTAACTTCGATATTAAAGCGAAGAAGCCAAATGGAACTTTGCAGTATTGTTACATAAGTTAGTCTTTATGGAAAACTGACCTTAAACCTATTGGCATCTTTCCAGAGGGTGAAAGTTCTCATGTATATTATAAACACTTTTTACTATGCGACAAACAACGCGCCATACTGAGAAGGATTGTCGATACAATCTTTGCTGTGATTAAACTCGTTAAAAATGAATAGGCCCGTTTATTTTGACATTTGAGAATTTCTTTCAGTTATTTTTGTTATGCTTTTGAGTACAATATTGACTGGTCTACACTGTTCTTACATAATATCTGTGAATACTATAATATGGGAATATTATAACATCAACCACTTTTTTTAAAAGAGTAACTATGGAGTTTCTTACACGTTCTTCTCGATAGGAAACGACCAATTTGGAACCGTACATTAGCTTCTGGCGTTTTATAAGTGATGGGCACTTGGCCTATGTGAAATAAAAACATTTTGAATTTGTGTTTATTTGTGTTTAAGTATTCGTTTTGACAGATGTCAAAACGGCCCTTTTATTTTTTGACAACTACAGGACAAACTGCAGTATGTCGATACATAACAATGCTTTTTGTCCTGTATATTTCTATTTGTATTAGGCCTATGTATGAATTAATTATTATTATTAAAAATACCATTATAATGCTAATATATGTAGGTATTATGTCAATAGTGAATGTAGGTGCTATTTGATTTTCCCTTTAAAAGATAAATTATGAATTCCAAGTTATTTATTTATTTATGTACACACAAACACTTACAATCGATAAGAACAAATACAGATAAAAGAGTTCAAAGGTGTGTGTTCCAAGTTACTTGGTAATGTTACCATTACACGGTGTTAAAATGCCTTGCTCGATTCGGCAATTAGTAAAGTTACAAATAAAGTTAAAAGATTCTCCTGATACTCTTTGAAAAGGGTAGGAAACGCTCAAGTCGTACCCCCGTTATTGCTTATGTACAATGGCAGCGGTGACCACTTAGTCTATTTATTTGTTTGTTATACTATGTGCACACAAAAATGTACACTAGTGGACAAAATGCATTAGACATTTTCTATCAGTCAACCTCTGAGTGATGCAGAAATAAATAAATAGTGGTAGGTGCAATATGTAACTGGAAAAAAGCGCTTATAAAGATATTTAAACTAAATAAAAACAAACTAAAGGCATATATATACCCTAACCAAAAGCAACCAGCATTTTTTTTTGGTTGCTGGCATTTTCGACCAGTCGCCTAAAGGTTGACTGGTAAAAAATGCCTAAGGCATTAAGTCTTCCTCTGTACTTTTTTTGTGCATAAAGCATTTAATAAATAAATAATAAATATACATATATACTTAACAATTACTACAAGTAGATAACATTAGCGCTGTGACGATACTACTGTCAACTTCTTTTGAATGTGCTTTAAGGAAGGAACGATTATTCGTTTAGGTAGGCCACTTTCTTAAGTAACCCTCCAAAAAAGATGTTAACAATATATTTTATTCGACAGGCATAGAAGATTCCGTTTCGCTGGATTTGGTCGTCATGGGATCAGTGGCCGTGTCCAAGGAAGGATACCGCATCGGCAAAGGAAGAGGTAAGATCGGTTTTTAGTATATCATCTAGTTATATCAATCCATTATATCAAAATATAATAAAAAAATATATATTCTATACTCATATTTTTAAAGTTTGTAATTTTATTTATTGTTTTAAATTATGGCTGTATTTATTTTAATATGAGATTTCAGCTGAAGAACGTTTTTCACTCCCCATAAAATTGTCATGCGGTTTGCTGGACAATATGGACGCTTATGCCCATTATCTTAATATATTCAAATAAAAATCACAGGGAAACATTTCACTCATACCATTTTTAAGATTAGTCTTCCAATATTAAAAAAAAAACGCTACCTTGTATATTATTTCCCGATAGACTGTATCTTATGATATGTATTGTATAGGCTATGGCGACCTGGAGTTCGGTCTGATGATGCACATGAAAGCCATCAAGCCTAACACAGTGGTTGCCACCACTGTGCACGACTGCCAGGTAAAAATCATATTTTGGAGAAGTTTATTCACTCGATACATCACTGAATAGCTAAGCACAAACAGATTAAACAAAAATTAGTGCTTGGGGCTATAACAGTCACGACGGTCTTAGCATTTGCGATTATGCATTCATCTGTGAACTCAACTTGAAGTTCAAATTCTGTTTTTGCTCGCGGAAACTTCTTAACTAAGTGAAAACTCGGTGACTCAATGGGTGGGTGCAGAAGAGGCACGATCGTGTGGCCACGGTACATCGCCGAGTTGTTGTAACCGGCAGTAGAGACTAGACGTATTTCCTCAGAGTAATACATTAAAAGATCGCTCCGGGGCGGGCGGGGCAGCGGGGTCGCTAAGACCCCGCTCCGTCACGCCGCGCATTTCTGAGCTTCCGGGAAACCTCGTGAGGAGCCGGCCGTGACCAGAGTATCACCGGGCGCGATACAGTCGCTGATGTTAAGTCGTTTCTGTTAATAGTCCCAGCTTACCTAGTAAACTTCTCCATGATGTACACACATCACAAAAAGTTTGCGTTCACCTCGAGAAACTTAGATTTTATGCTGGATTTTTTTTGTTTTGTAGTTTGTTCTTTGTTTAAAAATATTCAAGACAAAAAAAAAAAAAATATCTCATGCTTTTTAACGCTTTCCTTAACCGGTGTGTGTAACAGAGACGCTGTTAATTTTTTAAATTTCAAATAGTTTACTACTCCCGTCGAGAAGTGTTACATTAAAATACTGACTGCATTTTATGTAGCTCAAATAGTTCGTATCTAAGCAAAGAAGCTGTATTAAAGCATTTTTATTTTATGAAACCCATAAAATATCATAAGTTTCCCAGGCGAATGCAAACTTTTTATGCGTGTGTTGTGTGTGTGATGTAGTTACTTGCACCGAAAGGCGTCGAATCTGGATAACACTAAAAAATTGTTATCATGTATTAGTCCATTATTAACCTGTAGACAATCAATAACACCCTTTATAATATGCACTATGTCCTAACAAATCCTATGTAGTCATCGACTATTCCGCCTCTATACAAAAAACGGACTGTCAACTAGCCGAGATTCAAATGAGGTACTGTATTTTGATTGGTACCCGCCGGTTGAAGGACAGGACGGAAAAAAATTCTTTCAGCTGCGTCTTGTAAACTAAAATTAGTAAATAAAATGTAGATGTTAAGCGTGCGTTTCTACTAACGTAAAACTGGTCCACCCAGTTTCACGTCAGTAGAAACGCACGCTTCGTGGAGAAGAGCGGATCGTGAATTGACCAGTCACAGTGCTTGATGTCTCCACTTTGCATCAGTGCTTGATGTCACCACTCTGCATCAATGGAAGTAGTGTAAGTGGAACGGAGTGGAGCTGAGCGGGCTTTCAAATAAAACATAAACACGCGGCGCTGAGCAGTGCCGTAACTTGGGTAATCCAGCGGTGCCCAGGCACAAGGCGCAGGAAATTATCAAACTAGGGCCGAGTTTTGAATTATGTTTGGTAGTTGGTAGATCAAACACAACAATACCTGTTATTTATCGTGAACGTAATACGGTTGTAGACAACTTGGGTTGCCGATTATGTACAGGCTCCGGGCTCCAGCACCCACAAGACGTAAACAGTGGGTAGTGGTGTTTGAACTATCACGTCACACGTATTTTTATATCTAGCCATTTTTATTGTTCGAGCTGGGTAAGATAAATCATTTTTAAGCGGAACTCGCACCGGTCGTTAAAAAGGTTAGTTACGGCACTGGCGCCGAGTCTGACATAACGTAGTCGAGCAGGCTGTGGTTTGGCACCACAGCCTGCTCGACTAGGTACAGGGCACGAAGTGGAGGGGGGTAGCTCAGCTCCACTTTGCCCCGCTCCGCTTAAATGGAAACGCTTGCCACTTTTCACTGCTTTTCCCCACTGCACACCAGCCAGCTAAGCTTCAGTGGAAACTTTAGACAGAGACGCAACTATTATTACGTTCGGCTCTGTCAGATGTGTTGACAGAGGCTGAACAGTCGATGTATACCTATAGAATTGTAAATGTCTGCCACTCAGTTAGACATCGCACTTATCCGTTTTGTTCTATTGTAGGTGTTCGATACACTGCCGGCCGATCTGTTCGGGCCGCATGATGTCCCCATCGACATCATTATCACACCAACTCAGGTATGTTACGTAATGCAGTATCTAATATTTGATTTTAAGTTAATAGTACCTACTTTTTTTTAAATGTCTTGATTGTCAATTTCAGTGTGTAATTTCAGTCTTCATACAATCAGATTTGCATAGAAGATGAAATCTCATAGTTAATCATTGTCTCGCTTCACTTGTGTTATCTTTGCTATGCACAGAAAATAAAATAAATTAACCAAATAAAAAAAATGTAAAATAACCCTTCTTGCAGTAGGGTAAAAAGAACGTCCATTGACATATTTTTGTCCAACTATAATTTAGGTGTCTTCAAGGTTAGAGTGAATAGGCTCTTAATAAACTAGTGCGCCTCACCATTAATAAATGCATCACTGCTTACCATCAGGTGGGATTGCAGTCAAGCACTGGTTTATATCAATTTAAAAAAAAAAAAAAATTAAAACCAAACCACCGGCTTCTAAACAGCTCACATAACTATAATGAATGTATTTTTGTACAGGTGATACAAACTCAACGCATGAGCCAGCGGCCGGTGGGTATTCTATGGCATCTGCTGTCCAACCGCCGCCTGGAACTCATGCCCATACTGGGGCAGCTGCGCGAGATTGAGATGCTGTAAGTATTTACTTCCCCATCATTAAAGGCGATTACGAATCTTCTGCTGACCTACGTAGATAGTTCGTTAATTAAAGAATTTATGAAAGATTACTGCATTTTTCGCACGCTTGACAACATCTTACGTGGCATCTGGCAACTGCGTTAATTTATCTATATATGTAAAAATCAATTGCTGTACGATGAACGAGAATAATCGTTAAAATGTTTATAATCAAACGCAAGTGCGAACAGAAAGGGAGCGTTTCAAACGCTCGATGATGTCGTCTGAAAGTCTTCTTTCATGAAGGGTAGATAGATGATTGGAATCCAGAATAATACTTGGAAATCAAAAAACGTCAATTTTCTTTTACCTACATCTTGTTTTAATAGCGTGGTTGTTGTTCCACAGTGCTGGTCGCGCGTGCACCCTTAAGGAAGTGGACACGGATGTGGAGGAGCGTGCGGCGCAGCGGCCGCGCCGTCTGCGGAGACGCACGCGCTCGCACAAGAGTCATAGCGAGGGAGAGGTTGGTTTAATTTTTGGATGGATGCTTTTGAATCGGAAAGAATAGATATATAGGGTGACTGGTAATTAGTGACCGATACTTAAACACATGATTGTACTCATGATTACAAACAACTTTACCAAAGAAACATTTTTTATATTCTCATTAGTTTTATCACAATAATAAAACAGCTGTTTAAATATGCGCGCGCGCCTGCGACAAACGACCGCTCAGCTGTTAGCCGCGTGATGCCGTCGTACCTACAACTGTGATAGAACATCCGCGCAGCTTGCAAACCCATAGGTGTACGTACCTAATCAGTGAATGTACCTACAAACTAGTAAGTATATAAAAAAGTTATTAGGGAAAGTTGTTTGTAATCATGAGTTCAATCACGTGTTTAAGTATCGGTCACTAATTACCAATCATCCTATATATTATTGTACACCAAAATAATAATATTTTTTTTTTGTCATAGCAAAACCACAGATGTCAATATTTCCACCATTATTATTATTATTATTATATAGCTCCATCCCTCTTTCTCACACACCTGACATTTTAAAACGTCGTGGTAAGGCCTTTGGTATATAGTACCGGGTACCTTCTACTAAAAATGTTAATATTTTTTTCGCTTTGTTGAAACTTCTTTATTTGCAATCATTTTTGCTGCAAATCATTTAAAATCCTTCACCAGTTTACATAATAGTGGCTTTCTCATTTCCCAGGGCAACACAACAGAGGGCGAGGATGGCAAGGGAGGCGGCAAGGCTCGTCGCTCAGCTCGGCGGCGCAACAGTCACAAGTCTGCCAGCAAGGACAAGGACGACAAGCCGCGCCGCCCGAAGCGACAAAGGCCCGACATCGACTTCTCTGTCAAGGTAACTACACTGTGTTCTCTCACAGCAGCAGTCACAAGACTGCTTGCAAAGTCAGAGGACAAGCCGCGCCGTCCCAATCGACAAAGGCCCGACATAGACTTCTCTGTCAAGGTGTTTCTACAGTTTAAATGTAGTTAATCATGCGTATTTTGTTGTCACAGATATCTAACATCAGTCCTAATACAAGAGTTCGTGATCTGAAGCAGGCGCTTTCCGAACGCGGAGTCAAGCCACAGATCATGGTCTGGAAGGTAAGTGTTTCTCAAATTACTCTCAATTCTCTATTTATTTATCTCAAGACCTTAAGGTCACAGCTAACTGGCAGAGGCCCCTGGAGATACTTTTCATGGAATGTGGTATTTCGTAATATTGATTTATTTGACCTATTCTCGCTCAAATCACTGTCCACTGGGTTGCCTAGATTAGGCACATAATACTTTTTTTATGGTTTAACCATAATCTTGAATAAAAATTAAGTTTAATGGACACTACCCATTTTTCTCCTTGGGTTCAATAATTTACTAGTAATTCTAATTTCTTTAAAATTTTCAGGGATTCCGTGGCTTCTGTTATTTACATTTCTTCAAACCAAGTCCACAGAAGGTGAGTTGGAAGTTTATTTGCTAATGTTACGTACGTGGGTAATACGTAATAAAACACGGGTTTGCAAGCAGATGACTTTATTTACCACAAATTGTTTGTGGTAAATAAAGACTGAACCACAAAAGACACAGGTACAGAAGTCCATCTACGTACAAAGTGCGCTCGAGCAACGCACACATAGACACCGCTCACTGGCACAATATCTCGGCTCAATTCAACTCAATGCGAGCTCGAGTGCTATCCGTTTGAGACACGCGTCTGAACTTTTTTGTGGAAAAATGGATCTTAACTAAAAAAAACGAGTGTGCTTATGACCACACGACTGAAGTGAAACTTCTTTCGCTCCATCTGTATGTATATATATATATATATATGTGTGTACAATATATACATGTATACACATATACATATATTAATTTTCTACAAATATTTAAACAAAAATGTCAAACAAATAATTATTTACCCGAAAATTCACAAAACATGAACTCTAAAATGAATTTACAGTTTTATTCACTTTAAACGTAGAATATTGAATGTATTGAACAAAATATTAATTCATAAAATTGTTCAAAACGAAATAGAATTACGAAAAATAACCAAAGAATCACCGTTCGCGTAACGCTAGTAAACTCGCAAACGAACTACTGACTGAAATATATATATATTTCATTTACTAGCTATAAGAGAAAGAGAGAAAGAAAATGTGCGCGCGCACTGCTCTCTCTTGCTCCTACACTGTGATACAGACAATAAGCCTGCAGTGTGCTTAGATATACGGAACGTATTTGGCTATGAGAGGAAGAGAGAAAGAAAATGTGCGCGCGCACTGCTGTCTCTTGCTTATATCCCCCACTTAACTTCCGTTCGCCTTGCCCGATCACACTTTTCGTAACGCTTACGTCACGCGTTCGCCAGCTTACTCCCCAAGTCAAGCGTGCGTAAAGAAGTTTCACTTCAAAAATTTTATTCTAACTGTTCAGTGGACGGTTGTTTAAATTCAACATAAACAGTGAATTGACGTTTTTTAGGTTACCAGTTGTTTCAGACAGGTAGTAGCTAGTATTTTGATCGTTTGTTTTAACGTAACACAGAACGAGCCCCGCGCTGAGAAAGAGAAAATTATTTTGTGGCCATGTAATATTTTTATACGACTGCCCCAAAAAGGAGTGTTATGTTTTCAGGGTTCATGTGTTTATGTATGTATGTGAGTTTCTTTATTCCACCATAACTTCTAAATGACTGAACTGATTTACATGTATGAGGTATCGTTAGAATCCTTGCATCGTCCCGAGTAACATAGGCAATGTAGTGATTTGAAAAATATAAAAATGCAATGTTTAATTTTTAATCTGTTTTCCAAAAATATAAATATGTTACACTGTTTATCGAAACTGTCGAGTACAAACAAAAAACATCGTGGGGCCTTGGTACAGGTAATGGTCCGGAGCTAGGAGTGGCGGGCGGCCACCTCCTTCTGCGAAGCTGTTATGCTAGCAAAGGAGGCGGCCGATCGCGTGAGGCAACGGATCCACGCCTCAATCGCCGCCGGGATTCCGATCCCAATTTCCGGCCATCGTAGGCGCAGGCTTGCGGATGGCGAGCAATGGGTGGCTCGCCGTCCGGACCGACCCAAGTCGTCTACGGCGCGTGCTGTACCACGCGCGCCTCAAGGAGATGTCAGCAACTGTAGGGGCCTAGCAGGGTCGAAGCCTACTAGGGCCAAAGGTCTGATTCTGAAAGGAAGACTCGGCCCTGGTACGAAAAGCTTGCATCGCGCAAAGTTTTCCACACGATTAGAATATATACGACAGACCGAAATTATCTAACGGGCAGCTGCCCACCAGACATAACACCCGTCTGGTCAGAGGATCCTCCCTTTTCAACGGAGGTTTGCAGGATTTTACAATCTGTTCCGCTTACCTCCAAACTGTATTAAATATAAAATCGGATAGGAAGGCGCAACAAGGTCAGATTGATTTAGGTGCCAGGTCATACAGAAGTAGAAGGTAATGAAAGATCCGATACTCTGACAAGGAAAGGATCCGAGACACCCTATGCGGACCGGAACCCTTCATAGGACTTTCACCAAGGTTCATCAACCAAGCATTGAAAAAGACTGCGTTAGAGATACATAGCACACACTGGCGCAATACAACAGGCCAGAAGCATGTAAAACTATTTCTCAATGACATAAATAAGTGCTGGACCCAAAAACCATGGAGGTACAGCAGATCACAGCTCCGAACAATCAAAGGAGTCTTCACGGGGCACTATGCCACCAACAAACTGAAAAGCGCTGACAGCATGGGACTAGCAAGCAACCCGACTTGCAGGATCTGAGGAGATGCAGAGGAGACAATGCTACACTTGCTGTGCGACTGTGCAGCACTAGGCTCCAAAAAACTAGAGTATCAGGGCCAACCATTTTTCCAAGACCGCAAGACCAAGACGAAGACTACAGGCTCAGCCCCATCAAGGCCATATTGAGACTCTTGAAGAAGGTGCACGGAGGGCCAGGGGTTGAGTAGATAGGAAGGGCATGCCACAAAAGATCCAGAAGGGTCGAAGTGCTCTAGCCTAGGGCCAGCCCGAAAACAAGATAAGATAAATGGCGCTATGGTGATCGTCCGAAAATTAGAATGGCCATTGCTACTCAGTGACCAACTAGAACCAGAAGAATTACCACAAACCGTCTTCGTAGAGTTCGACGACAAGTCAGTACATGGCAACACTATTGGTATGGGTGTCAAAATTGAACAGTACAGTCGAATTTGACGGGTCATGGAAAAGTAGAGCGCCGCATGCTAGTTACAAGGGACAACACTGGACAGAGCCTTCGAGGACCTAGGCCCAAAAACTTTTAGCCAATGGGCAAGCTTATGTTGCGCTTAGTCGCTTGAGGTAACTAGAAGATTTGGAACCCAGCGTTTTGGATCCACGTAAAGTGATTCACGAGCCACACGACAGGAAATCTCTTGATGAATTTCATCACCTCAGAAATTTTCAACAATTCTATATGAAGCGGTTAATCTTCATCTCTTCTTGTAATCGTATAAATGCTTAGAAACTATATTCTGACTGATGCATGACATGTTTTAAAATTAAACATATCACTAAAAGGCTTAAAATAAAAATAAATAATTTAAAAAAATAAAAAACACGACTGCCATGTCAAAAAAATGAACTAAAAAGCAAAAAACAAGATGTTACAACTTTCATTTTTATTTATATAGTTTAACTAACAGCTTGGTTTTTGCTTTTTAGTTCGTTTTTTTGAAATGGCAGTCGAATTTTTTATTTTTTTGAATTATTTATTTTTTTACAATTCAGATTAGGTAGGCATTTATCACCCGGTCGCACTCAGACAGTTCGGCACCACGCGCTGACTCTAGCGCGATCGCCGAGCGTAGATATGAATAGTGAAGTACATACGTGAGATTGACTTCTGTACCTATTTTGTGTCTAAACCAATCATTATTTAGGGTGACTGATAATTAGTGACCGATACTTAAACACGTGATTGTCCTCATGATTACAAACAACTTTTCCAAAGAAACTTTTTTATATACTCATTAGTTTTATGACAATAACAAAACTGCTGTTTGAAATTCGCGTGCGGCGCGCCTTCGCGTATTCTTTTTATTGCGTAACATTAATGTTGTTACTTATTTCCTTAATCATAGTGTGTATGATATAATTTCGCGGGGTGTCGTGTGTTATCTTCGCGACCATGATTGTACTCGGAATTACGCGGTGCCTGACACATCCATCCACCGCATCTGTCGCAATTACCCCGTGCACTAGAATAGTAGCTCATCGTTACTGACCCACCTTTACCCAATTAACATTATTTACACACTTGCTAGTTTTTTATGTAGTTTGTCATTGTACTACACAGGGCGAAGGCGATAGCGGTCCTACCGTGAGCATGGATAGCGTGCTGAGCGCCCTGGCGGAGATGTCCCTGGGCGGCAGCGGGGGCGCGGCGCCGGGGGAGGAGGCGCGCGACGACAAGCCGCGCCTGCTGTGCGTGGAGCCCGCGCCGCCGCGCGCCGCGCCTGCTGCAGCTGAGGTCACCGAGGTATGTACTGAGCGGCCCCATAACAGCGATTTTTATATTAAAAAAAACACTTAACTATTCATTTTTGTTTTTGCCAAACCCTTTTAAAAACAAGCTTTATTATTATAAGTAACTTTCAAATATTTCCGCCACGTAATCACATTTGAAATCGTAAGCTAGGCTCAAGTTAGCGTTTTTTATTTCATTTTTCTTTGTTTTGTCTAGCTATCAGGGAACACCGAGTCCGGCAGGGAATTCCATTCCGTAGCTGTACGCATTATGAATGTGTTCCCAAAACGCTTTGTACGTATGGGTGGGATGTCCACCATGTACCGATGGCGTAACGCCGTACATCTAGTGGTCCGATGATGGAACGGACTTGGTGGAATTAAATTGTGCAATTCCAACTCACACTCCCTGAAGTTTAATCGATAGAAAACCGACAGGCTAGCAACTCTGCATCGATGCTCAAGGCGTTGGAGTTTTGATTCCCGATCTCCAATTTTTTGGCAGCCTGTTGAGCTTTAGCCTCAATGTAAGAGCCGAAATTGAGAGTAGAATATTCAAGATACTGTCCTGACCTGTTAACATTTAAACTACTAATAGCACACGATACGTAGCTGACGCCGTCACAAATACCATCACTTGATTTAATAATGGCGAAACCCTATCGCTTGCTAGAAAAACATCAACAAAATAAATAATTAAAATTATTTTCTTTGCAGGTTCATTGACTTCCCAAAGGCGATGGACACCAAACTATATCTCTCGATATTTTGTTAACGACTACCTTATAATTATTTCTAAAACACGCATATATCGTTGATCGCTTGGTTGCACACGGACTGACGGGTTCCCTGTCGCATTCCGATACTAATTTGTTTAACGTTAAGGTACATTTTTCTTTGCGCCGGCCCGAGTTAACGCTAAAGCGCGCGTTGCTTACTGCATTTTTCGTATTGTTGCATCCATCGCTATGGAATGTTTCGCCGCAGTGTCTTCTTGGATTGTATACTTTGTTTTCGAGTTGTGTGCTACAAAACAGTTTGTTAATGTTGCATCATCATGCCGCTTTTTTGTAGTATTTCACTTATAATGTTAGTAGTATTGATGCAGTAGGTTGCGCGTTCGCTGTAACCGAAGGAGAAGCGAGAGGGTTCGATTTTAGTTAGTGTCGATTGTTCGGACATGTGTTCGCTCGATGGTTTTTGTTCTTGTTTGTATGGGCCGGCCACTAGAGTGAGCTATTTATATACACTTAACGAAAATTATATCTTTATAAATGTTTTAGTTGACTCTAGTCTAATTTTAGCATGTAATTGAACGTTGTGTCTATAAAAGTTTATGGTTCCACGTTTTTTCAATGCAGATACATTTTAAGCATTCTTCCATAATTATATTACGAAAAAAGAAGCTATATTTTTAGTATAAAGTATAGATTGAACTAAAACTAAAAAGTTTATTGTAAGGTGCTTGTAAGAACGGAGTCCCGAACTTTGTTTAGAAATTAGTTTGGATGGATTTGATTAGTGTTAAGAGTATTTATTTTATTACGAATTTTGGGGCTCTGTTTTTTATCTAGTTGTATATTTGTGCCAACTTTGTTTGAATTGAATCCAACTTGTTATAAAAATTTGGCGTAATTTTGATCTGTAGGCTGCACATCGCAGTGTTTTAACGTTTGTCTCGAAAATAATATATTTACATTTAACATATCGAGTGAACGGAAGTTGGTATAAATATTTTGAACCTCTGTGGATGTCAAAGTTACTTTTTCAGTATTAGGTTATCTGTAATTTAAGACTTGAAAAGTAATATATTATTGACATAATAAGATATATTCTATTAGAGTTAGCGAACTAGACGTTCGCCGCATTGGTCTCCTTTAGCGTAAAAGAAGAGTATTTTATATAGAAAGATGAAGTTTATTGATGTATTTTTCGAAATTTTTAGTTATATCGGGTTGCATAATATATGAATGAAAGGCTTTGGCTCGATTACATTTACAGGCATTTCTCGTAACTGTTAGCGTCTGTACACTTGCGCGCACACAAGTGTTGGTGTGCTTATATTGTTATTCCTCACTTTGCAATTTTAAACACTTATTATATAAAACATATATATTTATGTATATAACTTGTTAACACATAACGCTATTTACTAGTTTATTTTGTAATTTTATAACGTTGGGTAGCTAGCATGGACGAGCGTTTTTTTTTGTTTTGTATTTTTTTTTTAATAAATTTATTAAACACTTTATTTTACGATTTTTATTTTGCTGCGCTTGATGAGTTTATTCTTGTTATTACTGTAAAGTTTGTGGATCCAGGTAGATTAAATATAATATGAATATAATTCATTAATAGTCGTTTACATTTGAAACTTAAATATTGTGATTGTATGTACTTTAAACATTTCGCCGCTTAGAGGTTGAGGGTAAATTAAATTCTATTTTTCTAGCCGATTTACTGTTTTATTAAATGCAACATATACGGTCCCCTAACTTATGTTTGAATTGCTTGTACAGTCGCGGTCAAATAATGCTTACCAATTTTCACACTAGTTGCTGTTGAGTTTAAAATTCCATGTCAAGGTACCTATTTATTATTTTTTTAAAGTTATGAAGCAGGTTTTTTTTGAAAAACAAAAAATCGACGTCGAAACTAGTTTCTTAATTAATTTGACACAGTATTACATTTGTTGAAATGATTTTTATTTGTCTAAACGACATTTTGATCACGAAATTATATAAGTTTATTTTTATCTATACTTAGATATTTATTTAAATCTAATAATAACGTAATTAAAACTAACTTACAAAATAAAAATAAAAGCCCTAAAGTACTAAAAAAACAGCAATCTAAAGTCATCATCATTTTCCTGCCCTTGTCCCGTGTTATTTGGAGTCGGCGCAACACGTTTTCTTCCATTCTGCCCTGTCACTCGTTATACTATCACTAACTTCCTTTTCTTCATATCACTCTTCACACAATCAATCTAAAGTACGGCGTCGAAAAACTCCTCCACATCGCTGTCTACTGGTAATGTACCCAAAAGACTGGCGGCATTGCCACGCTGAATGGCAATGCTTATCCTTGAGCACTCAGACCCCACGATCCGAGAGTTTCAACCCCAAACGGCTCGAAAATATAACTACCAACAATGTTATTTCCGCCGCTTGAGGTTCTCTGCAGTCGCTGCGGCAGCACCGGCACAGCACGACGAGCTAGGAAGATGAGATGGCGCAAGAGTATAACAACAAGTAGCGTCCTACACTAAAGGCCTACCTATCTTCCATGGAAATAAAGACATACCGTCCGGTCTTTTGCCATCGTTGCGTGCCAGGCCATGACGTTCCAATACGGCCGGAACGCCGACGGTGACAAGAGCACGTCGGATGATGTCGTTGATATTCGCGTGTCGCGCTATGCGACCCGCACTTCGGCTACATGACAGACCGTGGTGTCCGAGGCTGTTGACAATTTGCCATAGCACCAAGACGTAGGGAAGCAGCGAGGCGGAAGGTAGTATCGTCGAACAAGGTGCCTATGTTCGACGACGGTAATGCATGAAACCAGAGACCCGACTCCCACTCGCAGCTAGCAGGCGCGCACGCTCTGCAGTAGTCACTTCTCTTGAACTACTTTGCATAGCGGCTCATCCCACCGTCTTTGGGGAGAATGGTTGTCGGGCTGTTTGGAATTCGGGCAAGCGAGTCTCCAAGCGTCTATAGCCTCGGTAAAGCACGGCACATCAAAATCAATCAGTGAGGAAGGTAGGATATTCCTGATTAATTTTTCAGTGCCCTGAACCGAGGATATAAATGCTGGTAATGTTACGGACGCCGAGGCCTCCCATACGGATTGGAGGGTAGCTTGAGCCCCAGCTCGGTCGTCCATGGCCACATTTAAAATTGATGAAAGAGTATGTCGGATAATTTGGTCCATTTTTTCTAAAAGATGAGTATGTTTCCACAAATGAGAAGCACGGAGGAAATATGTTAATTTAGGGCCGAAACAGCAAAAACGAATTAAGGTGATGGCCGAATGCATGTTAATTTTGAGCAATCTTTCCGAAACCTCATTAAAATTTTGAATTTTTCCTCAACAAAATTGGGAAAGGGATCCTCAAAAATAGGAGACGAAGAGAGCTTTTTTCAATAATTTTTCATATCTGGGGCTATTGCGTTAAATTTGGTAAGAGTCGGTTGTTTGTCGGTGCAGTCGGATAAGAATAGTTCACATTTTGAAAGGTTCAGATCAAGTCCTATTGAGTGGAGTTGATTTTTTAGGAAATGTGGGTCATTTAAAACTCTGTATCGCCTCCTAGGGTTCCGTCGTCGAGGTACCAAATGTTGAATTTAGAATTTAACTGTCGAATAATTGGGTGAATGGCTAAACTGAAGATCACTGGCCCCCGAGGGGATCACCTTGCTGACAGCCAACAGCGGATTCCAAAAGGTGGTCCCGATATAATTATTCCCCGAGTAATTAAGACGTATGTCTGTAACATTGCCAAAGAAAACTAAAAATTTGGGGTACTTCTTTTTTCGATTCTGCCAGCAAGGTGTCCCTATTAATCGAATTGAAGGCATTTTTTATATCAACCTTCAGGACCCCTCCTAAATTAGAATTTAGGTAGGTCGATAAGGCGTGAACGGCAGCCTCCCAGCCCCCTTTGGAGCCGAAACCTAGCTGCAGGGGCAAAATTTTTTCGAAACAGCCTCACCATAAAATTTACAGCCAATTTTGGCTGCCATACAACTACTACCTACATTAGCCATGACAGCCATAATGTAGGTAGTGCCCACGGCAATGGGACGGATGCCGCCATCTCTCTTGCGTAGGGCACATAAATTGGCCCCGTACAGAGTGTCGATGACGGCCTCGTTCACCTTGCCTGAGAGCATTAGATTAAGCAGAGCCGTAAGCTCTTTCAAGAGCAACTCACCAGCTTCCCCGGCGCCTGAGCAGATGAGGTCCTTCAGGTGTTGAGGACTCAGGCCGTCGAGGCCGCCGGCAGAGCCACTCTGGAAGGAGCAAACGGCTGAGATTACCTCTCGACCCGTAACGGTGAGGTTATGAATGTCAGAATGAGGAGGGTCAGGAAAAGAAAGGCCATCCGCTGGCTCAGGGTGTTTGTTCTCCAGAGCTACTAGAGTATCTGGAGAACAAGGAGCCAGCACATCACTACTGAAGAGAATTCTGGCTGCTCCGCTAATGTCACCTTCCCCTAATTTAGATTCGACCAGGTGGGAAATACCTCTTGAAGAGGTTACCCTCTGTGTCGAAAATTTTATCTCCAAATTAAGGGCCGAAATATTAAAATTTTCTTTAATTTGTGAAGTTAAAGACTTGTGTTTGCCAAATCCTTATGAATGTGTAATATTCTGTAAGGGAAAGTGAGAAGTTGTTCCCGAGCACTTAGTGAGTTCTCCTGGGCGGCCAGGCGGACACAACTTGCTAGATGTTGCACTACTAGAGGTCTGGCGCCACGGGGAACTCGTTTTAAAACAAGAACAGAATTTTTGAATTTTGTAAGGGTTTTCCAAAGTGGGTCTAAAGAAGATGTAGCTCGTGTAGATGTAGGAGCAATGACAGGGTTTGAAGTAAGTGTATTTTGGGGTTTGTGTCTCTTCCTAATATGCACATTCAGACCCCGCTAACCTTTGAAAAATCGTGCTTGCGTACAGAGAGGGTACCTTTCCAGAATAGTCAGCGATGTTGAAGGTTGACCCGCACTAATGTCCACCACATCACTACTGCCACTTAACATAGGTATATGTATAATTAATTGTTGATTATATAAAAGGGTAAATGAAATTGTAGAAAAAAAAACCACAATTACGTTATTGTTAGATTTAAACGTGAAAAAAAAATCTATACTTATAAATCTATAGAAGTTTTTAGTTGTGCGCGCATCACGTCAAATGTACCAAATCGATGTAGATAACTTTTATACATTAAAATTGTGTGTGACTTGATATATTATTAGGCTTTGTTCCATCACAATCGGTTGACTATATCAAAAGAAGATATACTAGATTCATTGACTGTTAGGCGGTACGAAGTTCGCCTGATCAGCTAGTTACTAAACAAAATGGTATGTTTAACTTTAGGGCTGAAATAATGTCTCTATTCTGGTATCGATATAATTATCACGATTCACGGAAATTGGTATGGTTCGACATTACGAAGAGCACAGCTTCACACCAAATATTTATTCAGCTGCTTTGTATAATTCGAGTGCTCAGACGATCCGACGACCTTTGCACTGTATGTGTGTGGACTACATTACAGACACGCCATTAAAGTGGAACAACCTTACCACAAAATGGCTCGGCTTAACTTTGTGCGACAATATCTCTATTTTGATCGATCGAATGTTATACGAGTATTTACCGATGACAAAACTTTTGTATAGTCAAAAAGGAAGATTAACTTCTTGGCGCTATAGTCAAACTCGTTATTACGAAGCTCATGTCGTACATCCTAATGATAAATCTGGACTCATAACACAAAATATGGGGACGGATGAGCCTGGACACTACTGGACAGCGTTGGAGAACTGGCGTCTTCCAAATAGGGCTACTTCGAGTAATTTTGGGAGAAGTGATGCTGTCCATTGTGCACGTTGTGTATCCTGCAACATAATTTCCACACATTGATTACGTTCACGATAATGTCCCGATACACATGACGGTATAGTAGCCCGGTACTATGGCGTGATAACTTGCATCGTGACGTTCGTCTTATTCAATGGCCTGCTGGGTCGGCTGATTTGAATCCAGGTTTTCAATAGGGTCCCTTCCAATAGGATCCCTTAGCAAGAGACCCTGAGAGTTTGAATCTAAGTGGGATGGGCGACAAGGAATAAGGGCCGAAATTGCGTAATACGGACGCCCGCGACCACGTGTTCATGCGGACGGTCCCTGCCACAGAAACCGGATTATTACCTACACAATAATAATATAATATAATATAATATAATATAATATAATATAATATAATATAATATAATATAATATAATATAATATAATATAATATAATATAATATAATATAATATAATATAATATAATATAATATAATATAATATAATATAATATAATATAATATAATATAATATAATATAATATAATATAATATAATATAATATAATATAATATTCCACAACTATCACACAACGCCGTCTAGTCCCAAGCTAAGCAGAGCTTGTGTTATGGGTACTAGACAACTGATAAACATACTTATATATTTCTAAATACATACATATATAGATAAATAACACCCAGACACAGAACAATGTCACTAGTTTAAGGTCTGCATGTAGTCGTGTCGACGATTACGTAACAAAACTGGCGTGGGGCCCGGCTCACCGCGACGGTTGCCCGTTACCGCACTTTTTAATGGGGCCACGCGGGTATCCGCATTACTCAGTTTTAGCTCTATAAAAATATCCACTGACAAAACGCACATTTTACTCGTTTTTAATGGTTGTACCCTACAAATAAATAGGCATCACTTTTTTCAGCTAACTACACCTTCCCACATAATGACACTTTGCCGCAACATAATATACCTAATTAGCAACTTATCAACTTGTTTAGAAAATATTTCCCGTGCGATCGTATCGGTACATCAAATAAAGTGACAGGTCCAGCCTTATCTGATGGTGCACGCAATTTTGGCAATATATTACATATGGCAAGGGAGCAATACAGCTCATTTTGCTTTTTAAGTTTGAAGAGCTACCATTATGATTCCTATTATACTGATTTATTTGCTACGGTTTTGTGTTGGTAAACCGCCTGATGTGGTAAGTTTTATTTATTTAGTAAAACTATTTTTAGTAAAAATTGCGTCGTTCTTTACAGTCTATTCGCGTTAAGAAAATAGTGACGCACTGATTCGACTGCAAAGTAAAGGCGTATTCATACTGGACTTAAACAATTAAATCAAACTTCTTATTACAGAATATGTTCAAATATTAGGTACTAATATTTAGTACCTAATATTCAAACCTTCAAACGGGGTGAATAGGAACGCAGGGGTGAATAGAAATGAAACTTTGATAAGGACTTTCACTCATTTCTAATATTGGTTTTAAGCAAAGCTTTCATTAGTTTTTGTATTAAAATGCATAATTGCATTGTAATACAAAAACTAGAAGCTGCAAACAATTTCTTAATAAAGTGGAAAAAACCCTTTAAAGTTTTGTTCTTTTTCACCCCGTTTGAATTTTTGATTAGATTAAAAATTTTATTGTTACGAAAAGTTGAGGAATCCATTTTTAAAATTGACAAAAGATGCGTCTTACTGTCTGAAGGGTTTACTGCAACTGGTCAATGTGAACAAGATTTTCTATTTGATCTAATTGGTCACGGGGCTTAGCTTAGCTGGAAACAACGATGAGTCACTATTTTCTTGACATGAATACGCTATAGCAAGAATTTTTTGTTGAACGAATGTCAATGGAAATAAAGTACACTTTAGAGTTTTTAATATTACTTCAATTAATCCAGCTAGTCCGTAGGATATACAAGATCCTTGCGCTATAGTTATTAAGGAGGGGTGGTTAGACAGCGTTCCAGGCATTCTCATTGAAAACATCAGGGCTGTGTACTCCAAAACGGTCGCAACCATATTTTATGTCGCCTATAATTTGCAAGTAGCTTAGTTCCAGTCAGATTTTGACTGGCCTGTTGGTTTAGTGGCTAATGGCTTTGACTGCTTTGCCGGAAGTCGTGGATTCGATTCCCACCCAAGACAAATGTTTGTGGTGATAAGCACGATCATTTGTCTTGTGTTTGGGTGTAATTTATGTATACTTAATATTAATATGTATGTACCTATTTAGAAATATACAGGGTTATTTCTAAAACACTAACAACCTTGTAGGAACTTTATTTTATGACTTTTTACAAAACATAATACATTTACCAAAAATAAACCTTCAAGATTTCGTTGTTCTAACAGATTTCAACCCTATTTTGCTATACCTACCTACGTCTATGGCGTCCATTACATGGTCATGCTAGCGTCAATCAATTCCATCAATCATGAATGATGTTTGAATGACGGATTTTTATCGCCATATGTTTTTCATCATGCAAACATCAATCATCTCATTAGACGGTAGGTTTTTCGTCAATCAAAATATTTGACTGTGGCAAAACTGATAGCAAAACCAAACGTGGACGCCTATGACGCGACGCAAGCGCATGATCAAGCACCCCTCTGCTATTGTACTATCGCTTACTTCACATAGAATTATTAATATTTAGAACGTTCAATTTAAATATTTTTATTTTTGTATGAAAATCTGATTAACTAAAATATGACAATTTTTTTTAAAGTCGGAACATAAGTTGTTGTTTATGTTAGTACTATAGTCCTGAGAGGTTGCCAGTGTTTTCCAAATAACCCTGTATAAGTACGTTTATCAGTTGTCTAGTACTCATAGCTCAAGCTCTGCTTGTTTAGGGCTAGATGGCTTTGTGTGAAAGTTGTGGAATATTTTATTATTTAATACTAGCTTCTACCAGTGGTTTCACCCACGTGATGGTAGAAAGTTATCTCAAGGGAATGTTCCCTGGGAGTATGTACTCCTGGGATAAAGCTATTTATTCCAAGACATGGTGTACCAAGTTTCATCGAAATCCATTCAGTACTTTTTGCGTAAAAGAATAGAAAAGATCCATACGTATGGATGTATAAGTTTATTATATTTATATTAAGTATTAGTAGGATTCTTAAACCAAGCTAGAATCTCCAATAACATATTCCACAACCACATTATCATCGCTACAAAATTCCTTGGCGTTAGCCACATCTTTGTGATAACAATTTTGTTCTGGTAGTTTAATAATTACTTTATTTTTCCTAAGCAATACGTAGTTAATATCGACTCGCAAATCGAATGCTGTGACGGAGAAAGCGAGGCGTTTGTGGATACTTCAGGAGTAACCGTGGGTCGATACAACGAGACCATTGCCTACATGTATGGAGATATGAAGTTTCTGAAGGATGTTGGGCATGATACGATGGTGAGCTTTTAATATTGTGTTATGTTTGAATTCAGAATTCGAGAGAGTTGTCAATTTTTGCAACGACAAACTCTGTCAAAGTTGGAATTCCATTACAACCCATAGTGCCTACTTTTTTCAATGCGTTTTTGATACGAATGTTGCGTATTGTACCCTAACTTTAAAACTGGCTCCCACACCCCTTTTTAACCCCACACCCCTCAAAAGGAAAAAGCAGAGCCCGTAGAGGATCACTTTGTTGTCCTTCTTTCTGTCTGTCAAGACCCTTTATCTCGGGAACGTGTGGAGGTATCGAGTTGACATAACCGTAGGTCTGCGGTACCTTGAAGCTATGAAAAAAAACAAATTAAGTTAACGAAAAAAAAGATACGTCCGTTTATGTCTCAAAAAAACGTATATTTCGACACTCTCAAGGAAATCAAAATTCATAGGGTAGGTACTTACATTTGACCAAGAATCCTGAAATTTGACGTAAATCAAAATCTTATCGCACAGGTATAGGAATAAATCTGAAAACAGTTAATTTGTTGTTGTGCGAGTCGGACTCGCGCCCTGATAGTTCCTAACAAACTTACCTACCTATGAAAACAGTTCGATTCCCGAATTGAGTTACGAAGATTTTTCCGAATCGCAAATTTTTTTTGTGACGTAATTACAAATTTAATTAAAAAAAAAACTACAAATTTACAGTTTTCAGATTTTATTCTATACTTGTGCTATGAGACCTTGTTTCATGCCAAATTTCAGAATTCTAGGTCAATGGGAAGTACCCTATAAATTTTGATTCCTTTGAGTGTCGAAATATACGTTTTTTTGCGGCATAGACGACCGTATCTTTTTTTTCGTTAACTTAGAAGTTTGATTTTTTCACAACTTCAAGGGACCGCAGGGCTGAGTAGGTATATGGTTTTAATTTCAACTCTATACCTCCACACGTTCCCAAGATAAAGGGTCTTGACAGACAGACGGAAAAAAAATGATCCTATAAGGGTTCCGTTTTTTCCTTTTAAGGTACGGAACACTAAAAATCAACAATTGTCAATTTTTATAACAATGCTAATTAAGTACCTACTTTTTAAGTTTCTATCAAAAAATAGAAACTTAAAATCATCTCGCAATGTAACATTTTAGTTGAAAAGTTTAGAAGTTTTCGACCTTCCGCGGACCATATTTTAGCTCTTGCGGACCACCAGTAGTCCACACAACGCTAAAGCCGATTGTTGAAATGGTGGCGAATTGGCAATGTGTTGAAATTGTCTTGGATTATGAATATAAGTAGATATTGATGGAATAGGTAACTAAGTACTTAATTTTCAGTGCACGCTACAAATGAATAATTATGGAGTATGTAAGTATGCGGTCTTAACGCTAAAGGGAATCTTATAAACAACTTAAATTTAAATTGGCTCGACATAGAAGGACCAAAGATATGTTTTAAGGTTTATTTAGACATCTGAATCAAAAACAATTGAATGTTTGATGAAATAAACTCGTGATGTGGAAATGCAACGATTTGGAAAATTGCTTTCTGCTAGCGTACCAAGGTTAACTGTTATCAATGAAAACACGTGTAAGAATAGGTTGGAAGAAATATTTAATCAAATTCTATGCTTTTGTAGGCCCTGTCTTCCCTTCTAAACAAATGTCGACTGGATTTTAACCTACAGCAAGGACTATACAATTCCGCTTGAAAGTTAGCCGATTAACTAATCCGTATCCATTAATTCTTTAGGGGTTACCTATCCATTAGTTACTTAGGTGTTACCTATCCATTAATTCTTTAGGGGGTAGGTAGGTACTCTTTTTCCTCATTTTGATTCATTATTCCAAAATGAAAAAAATAGGTTTGGTTTTTATTATTTTGAATTGACCGATATCTATTTCTTTCTTAATCTGAGTTAGAATATGTTTGCTTTTTGGTTTTAATTATGAATTAGAGACCGATTAAATTAAAAAAAAAAAAACAAATAATTTTGAGTTCAACATATTACAAATTAATTCTTTAATAATAGGTCTCTCAATTGCCCTTTTTTTAAACGGGTTGCTTTGAAGTGTTATATCTTGGATTGACTTGGAATTATATGTTCAAATAAATTTTATATTATAGGTACGCTATTGAGCCATATTTAGCGCGAGTCGCACTTGCCCAGTTTTTTTTTTGGTTGGAAATAATGATTATTTCTTGAATTTAGCCTATGTACCTTACCTGTAAGGAGGTTACATAATCTAAAGTTGCACATCGTTCATCCTCTTCTGATGATGAGTTCCATTCATCCAGAATATTTTCTATACATTTGTCATTAAGCGATCCCTGTAAAATGAAATAGGAAAATTTAAAAAATACTTTTATGTAAAATGATCTTAATTTTATTATGCTTATTTCCAGTAGAAATTAGAGTTTATCATAAAATCACAGCTGAAGTAGGGTGCAATAGCTAGTATAAAAATTATTTTTTATTTGAAGAGGCAAACGATATAATTATAGCTCCCACAAATTAGATTGACTCAACTGAAAAATATTTATTCACCTGTTCGTAAAATCGAAACCCGGTTTTTAGTCAGTAAAAGTTAAAAAAAAAAATTGTTCGTCAAAATTCAAATGGCTGTCAGTATCACATACGTATGAATACCCTGAATACGAATTCTGAATTATAGAGGATAATCGATAGATTGTTGATTTTTCACAATCAAAACTTGGCTACAGCATCGAAAAGTCTATGTGGAATGTCTATGATCGCGGCCTGGTTAAGGGTACCATAGAATCTTGAGTAGTCATTTTTTTTTGTTACAATTCTCAAAACAGCGAGTGATAGTTACGATTAATTTGTAAATAATACTTATATTTCTGAAATATGTTATTTGTTTTCGTAAATTTTCGTTTAATTATCTCACAGATGGTTTAAAAAGTAGAGCAGTAGCGTAGCTATGCGTGGGCGAAGTGGGTCCTCGCCCACGGCCTCGCACCCAAAAGGGCGAGGAGCGAGGAACGTGGGTTTTATTTATAATTGGTAGGCTCGCGTTTGACACTATTTCACCTGATGGTAAGCGACGATGTGGTCGAACACTGGGTTGCGACAGTCGCTGTCTTGTTTTCGATTTTATGAATGAAAAATTCGGACTCGTTGATGTGCCTTCGCCCACGTCTAAATTTGTTCTCCTTTGCGATGCTCGGGAGTTAATTATATAAATCCCTCACTAACGTTCGGGATTAAAACTTAGCAACCTTTTATCGTTAGGAATATAACATACCCACTGCTTTATCACATAATCTTCTATGATTTTACAACCCTTTATTATAATTTTACAAAAACATTGTAGGTCGTAAAGAGTACCTACCTAAAACCAACATACAGGTAGGTAAGTGTTACTAGTAACGGGTAGATAAGGTTAAGCTAGTGTTACCAGTTATAAATATTATTTGTTTCACAGGTAGAACTAATGCTGCACAAGGAGGTTTCTGGAAAGTACGAGTTGGTGTTTTCGCACGAAATTTGCGACCTTTGTTCGGAGATGGTAAAGGGCCCAGAGAGCGACTATTACGGGTATATGAAGTACTTTGGAATACCTGACACCTGTCCTTTTGAAGTGGTATGCATCATCCTTAAGCTTGTTTATGTTTTTAAAGTTCGATTCCAATGTAAAGCCCTGAAACAGCGGTGAATGCGTTTCATAAAGCCATTGAAGAGGTCCCTAAAGAAGACTGGTCCAACTTCTTTGTACAGTGGTTTCAGCGAATGCAAAAATGCATTAATTGCGAGAGAATATACTTTGAAAAAACATTGAATGTATCGTAAGTCTTATCTCTAGTCTTTGTTATCAGTATCCAGAAACTTTCAGTATGCCCTAAGTATGCCATTAGAAGTTGTCCCGGTGTGAAGTACCGCCGGACGTTTGCAAGAACGCCTAGTATCTTAGCAGCTACCTTGGCTTTGGACTCAATGAACCGCCCAAAATTGAGATCTAAGGAAATTTTAACTCACAAGAGTTTAAAGCGATCGGTGCACTCTAGGGATGCATTCTGAAAAGCAGGAGCCAAGGTGAACGGGCTCCTTTTTGCGGTGAACAGACATGCTAGTATTTTGGTGGCGTTGAATCCTACCAGATTGGCTTCGCCCCACTTGGAGACTGCCTGAAGTGAGACATTCGTACTCACTACCATATTATAGCTTCTCCTTTGGACCAGATTAGCTCCTTACTAGCCTGAGTGCTTGGCAGGTGCAACTGTGCTATCATCTGCATGCAAAGAGTTGCAGAGAGACAGACCCAGACAAAAACTTAGAGACACAGTTCAAGAAGTCTTTTACTCAGGCAATCAGACCAGGGGAAATGTCATACGCTGGAAGCTTTTTGAAAAGGCTTGCGTGGGTACAGGGACAGGGTATGGCCTGTCGAAGGCCGAGACGTCTAAAAAGACAGCAATCGCTTCTCCATTCCTGTCGAGGGCCTTGCCCCACAAGTGGGTGGTATGCACTAGTTAGGTCCCCAGTAGACCGATTGCGGCGAAACCCGTACTGTCGGTCACTGAAGAAATCGTTACGGTTAAGGTATGCCATGAGGCGCAAGTTCAATACATGCTCAACAATCTTGCAGAGTATGGAGGTTATTGAAATCGGCCGATAGTTGGCAAGATCGGCACGACTGCCTTTTTTGGGCACGGGTTGCACGTTGCATGTTCATCTGTGTCTTTGGTTACTGCACCGCTCCCGTGGATCTTAGCATGATGTTATATAGCCTATAGCCTTCCACAATAAAATAATTTCGAACCCTTCCTAAGAATGAGTTCCCGAAATTGCGCATTCAATCAAACAAACTCTTCAGTTTTATAATATTACTCGTAGTATGGATTCAGAATCTGGGCTACTTTTGAGAAGTTCCAAATGGCAAAATCCAAAATTATTCTGCCCGACCTGAAAGTCTACTGCAGGAGCACCCATTGCTTCTGCAGTAGACCAAGCTTAATTTTTTATCCATTTTTACTATATCTTCATCAAATCATTTCTTTTTTAAACAGGGTGAATATCCGGTCAAAGATTTCGTAGTGGATACCAACGATATGCCAGTGAACAGCGACACGGTTGGCAGGTACCAAGCCTATATTACCCTATACAAGAACCCAGAGAGAGATTGCAAGAGTAACAAAGAATTCATGTTTTGCCTAAACTTAAAGTTAATCATTGAAATGGATGAGTAATTGAAACGAATGGAGTTTGATAAATATGTATATTATACGAAGATTTGAAATTAAGATTTTTGTGCAAAAATAAAGTTTTACGTCCTTACAAGAATAAATAAGTGCTTCAATCTAAATATGGTCTCCCATTTATCGTTTCTTATAATTTCCAATTTATTTTATAAATTGCATTTGTTCAATGACTATTTATATAAGAAATGTTTCACTATGTTTATCAGTTGTCTAGTACTCATAACACAAGCTCTGCTTAGTTTGAAACGTCGTCTATTTACTCCATTCGAAATAAGATTAGACATTTAAACAAACGTTTTTTACTGTCCATTTAACCGATTTTGACTTTTATTCCGTAGGCATGAAGATGGCATTAAAAGCAAAAATAAATGGTTACAATACCAACTATTTACTGCAGCCGCCACTTATCATGCCGCCAACGCATTAAAAGGACAAAATCGGTTAAACGGACAGTAAATAAAAAAAGGAGTCTTATTTCGAAATGAGAATAAAATTTTGAATAATTATATTTTTTTAATCTTGCCAGTACTTATACTTACTATTCCGCATGGCAAGTATCCTCCTTGGAATAAAAGTCCTCTCATTAAAGTGGTTAAAGAAAGATCATTTATCTATTAATACCTTACGTAAGCGCGCTTAAGATATTGAGAAGGAAATGTTTCATGAATATATTGCAAACATTGAATTAGCCATTTTTAAAAATCCCAGGGCTTTCTGGCGATATATTAAATCTAAGCAGCAAATAAAGTGTTACCCTTCTGTTCTTAAATTTGGTGAAATTTCATCCAACAACGGGGAGGAAATTTGTAATAAGTACCTACTTATGTTCGGTGACTATTCCTTTTCTAACATCCAAGTACGGAACGAATTCAATAAATCTTCGACCACTTTTGGAATTGATGAACCTAAGTGTCAAACTGCTGGTTGTACAGTCAGGGGACAGAAGTCTATTTACACCACAATGGTCATTATCGCCTGCGCTATACGGGCTGCGGCGCCTATACACACATACGCTTAATTATCCGTGTGAGTGATGTTCCAACGCTAACAAATTAACATATCGTCATGTACTCGTAGCATCGCTACGATACTAGATGTGGTCAATGCTAGACAAGGATGACAATATCAGTAACTTTTTTTTTATCACCGTCTGATTATTTTTTTCATAGTAATGCAAAATTGCGACAAGTGAACATTTAAAGTGTCATCAGCTAGATCGCTAACGAGGCTGCACTTGCTAATGTGATCGGGATAGATGTGAGCTTGAATCCGAGTTAAGCCAGTTTTTTTATGTTTTATGTAATTATTATTATTTTTGTATGTTTTAGTAATTTATTTTTGTAAATTACTTTGAACAAATAGATATTATATGTATCGTGATATGGATCTTGGTGTAACTTTTGACTCTAAAATTCTATTTGATGAGCATATAAATAAAGTAGTTAGATTTCTAAAGCCCTAGGTTTTATTTTTAGGATTTCTACTGATTTTAAGAATGTCAAGACAATGAAAATACTGCGTGTGCGTTTGTCTGTAGCCACTTGAGTATGCTTCTCAAATTTGGAATCCCAATTATAATATTTATGTCAATCACCTTGAAAGCATACAGAAGAGATTTTTAAGATATGCTCAATATCGCTCAAACATCTTTCTTCTTAATTATGAGTTGGTGTAAAAAGTTTCATATGAACGAAGAAAAATTGCAGATCTCGCTTTCTTATTTTGCGTCATGAATGGAACTGCTGACGTCCCTGAGTTAGTAAGCAAGGTTGGACTTCGGGTATCTAATTTGTGTGTGCTTCGCCGCAAATCGCGTCTCCTTCATTTTCCCATAGTTACAACAAACTATAGTAATAACTCATATTTAATATAGTAGTAGTATAGAGCTTATCGTACTTTTAATACGATGTGTTAGGATGCCGACTTTGATTTGATTACAACCAGTGTTAAAAGAGTAAAGAAAACTTTATCCGAACGCTTTCTTGATAGAACTTGAACAATGTTTTGTATTTATCTTTTTTAGTATGAAATGAGCATTCTCGCATTAACCCTAAATAATGTAAGTGACTAAAACTAAGAAGCTGTTTTCGTCTTAGTTTTAGTCACTTACATTATTAATAATGAAAACTTGTTAATGTCCGAGTTTTTAAAAAGTTTTTCTAAAAGTAATAAAATAAAAAACATATTTCCGACTCATGTGGGGTTCGACCATCAAACCGCCGAAGAGTTTGTACATGTTATGTTTAGAAAGAAACAGAAACGGTTGGTCGCACTTCCAATGAACCAAGAGCTAGCTTTTACCTTAGCCAAAGGATAAGCGTTGCCAATGCTATTCAATGTACGCTTAATGGGTTACTACTTGAAAAATGTTATCTCTGTAATTTTATAATATTGTCATTTTTACTTATACTTGATATTTTTAATATTTTTTTTACTTGTTTTATTTTTAAATTAATCTTCTGAATTGACTATAAATATTGACATGAAATGAAATTGATTATGAATATTGAAATTTTACTTGCTTGCATAACTATATTATGACGAATTTATAGATTATATATATTTTTTAATAATTTGTATGTCAATTGGCAAAACAGAGCGCACTACCTAATTTTTTAACATCTTGTATATAATTATCACCTATGTTTACGAATAAATGATTCTGATTCTGAATGTGACAATGCCGTCGGTCTTTTGGGCATCACTCGACTGCAAGGCGCAGAAATTTCTTGACACCGTATTTATTTTTTAGGTAAGTATTCTTTGTTAGGATATTAGATTATTGTATGTTTTCTGTTTTCTCTAGGAAAAAGGATCGAATTTATACAACGTGTAACATTAAAAGCACAATTGCACATCCTGAAAGTGTGAAAAATGCACGCCCTATATAGATAGCTCCATCCCTATAACAGTTCAGTTTATTTTATGAAATGGATCGCGTTAAGAGCTCGTAGTAGAGCCTCAGGATTGGCTACTGAATCGATTTCACAATTTTGTTAAATTCTTGATAAATGTTCGTTGTGTTCCTAGAGTGTTTGTTTGCAAGCGTAGATACGCCACCACTGCTACCAGTAGAGTGCGTCGATTCGCTTATTATTTACCTAGGATAACTAAAATCTTAAAAAAAGTTTCAGCACTTGAATTATGATTGTAACTTAGTTTTTTAATTGGGCTGTATAAAGGTGTGCATTGTTCCAGTTACATGTTGTATATACAGGTATCGGAGTCTTCTGCAAAATGAAACGCAGTTCTTATTTATCTTACATGATTATATTGACCCAGCATCTATTCGTTGTCTGGTTCATTTACATTTTCATCTTTGCTAGATTCGTAAGAAACGGGCTCCTTTTTCCCTTGAGATTTGGTCTCCCCTGACGCTTTATTTGTTGTAGTCTTGTGACTAGTGCTTTCGACTTTGTCTTCTGATTTTGCTTTATGTTTCTTAGACTTCTTCTTGTGTTTTTCTACTTTTTCTTTCTTTGGTTTTAAAGTAGTTGCTTTCTCCTCTTCTGATTCTGAACTTGGTTCTTTCTCTTTTTCTGCTGTTTTATTTTTCTTCTCATTTTCTGCCTTCTTTGTTTGGTCCTCACTCTTCTCATTTTCTGGTTTCTTTTTTTTGTCTTCGCTGAAATATATAAAATTAATTCGTAAAATGTTTTAGGAATTAATACAATTTTTGTCTATACAGTTAATTAAAAAAATGTGATGTATACTCAAGTTGTCTTAGAGCGGCTTTATCTTCCTTTGAGGCACTGTGGATAAAAAAATAATCGTTATAAAACCAAAATTAAAAGTTAAAAAATCAGAATATATAATTCTGTTTTTTTAACTTTTAATTTTTTAATGTTTGCACCTTTATCTAATTTCATAACTTACCTCTCGTCAGATGATTTATCATCATCACTGCAACCAGAAAAAAAATAAGTGATCTCGATTATTGCTTTTACAATATAATAATAAACCCAACAATAGGTATTCAAACCTTCCTCCTGCTGGTGTTTTTTCAGGTTTCTCATCTCTGGAAAATTACAAAAAAGATATTATATAACCCTAATAGATAAAAAGTAATATAAAATTTCAGCTCTTTGACCAATTGACCGGAGAAAACTAAACACGAGAGAATCGGCTACAGTAAAGGGACAATATTGTAAAGATTAAAATATCAAATAAATTACTTGTTAGTCTTATCCGTCTTAGTTTCACCGCTGTCGCTGAAAAATTATGTCAAGAAATTAAATTAAATAATCATTTATAAGGAAAAACACGATAAAATATGTGAAAAAAATTCTTACTCTACATTGTCCCAAGAAACAGACCATTCTTCGTGAGTTATACCTGACCGGAACACTCTTCTGCAATTTTCCCTAAAAGAAAAATACAATAAGGTTATATTTATTCAAAGTCAAAATCAAAGTCAAATGTTTTTATTTCACATAGGCCTACATGGGCACTTATAAAACGTCAGAAGCTAGTGCACGGTTCCAAATTTGTTGTTTCCTATGGAGATGAACCGGCAAGAAACTCCATGGTTACTCTTTTAAAAAAAGTGGTATTAATTTAACTACCAAGAACGTAATAGGTACTATGTCCTTTAACTTAACTTCAATGTGATGCAGATGTATTACACAATAACGGCCTTTAGTTATCGAGTTGCAAAAAACATGTTATGTCCCAATGTTATTTTATGGGTTGTTGCTACTATGGATCACTGACTCCTAAGCCACAGGGAAATATACCTAGTTTAGGAGTGAGAGCACTTAAAAATTACCTAATTATTTTACGCCTTTTTTTAATGTCTTGAGTTCTGAATTTTGTAAGGGAAGGCTTATGGTAAAATAAATAATAATTATTATTATATTATTACCTGGCAATATTGTGAGACAATGTTTAACAACTGTTTTCATCTTACTGTATCTATGAGGCTTAACAAGGATAAATGCTTCAAAATACTTACTCGACATCCTTGTGAATAGCACAAGATATGAACTGACGATTCCTATAGACTGAAGTATACAAGAAGGGTCCATGGCAGCTGTGAGTTTTGGGGTCGATTTTGCAGGCAGAAATGACACCAATAACCTTCTCTTTGCCCTGGTATCGTACTATCAAAGGACCTCCGTGGTCATTCTGGAAAATTCGCAAAAATAATAATTGCTTTAATATCTGAGACTTCAATGTTTTTACAAAGTTTAAAGTTATTTCCACAGTTTCCAATTAAAATTTTCGTGCCATCTAACATTGAATCTTGTACTATATTCAATTAGTTCTAACTTCCAAAAGTTACCCAAGATTTATGACATCGTAGAGTACCAAAATTATTAATTAAAAAATTAATAAGGTATCTATTAACCTCACAGAAACCTCCTTGCATCGATGATCTTCTCGCTGTGTAGTCATTAGGATCCCTCAAATGTCTGCCCAAGTCAACGTTGAGTGTCTTAGTTGGAACTTCCACATCTGTTTGGCGTCTACTGTCTACATCTGTGCAGTTAGCGTATTTTTTCTATAAAATAATTAAAGTATTATTTTAGTGGAAATAGTATACTGAAAGGTCTGTGTTCCAGCAGTAAATAAAAAATAGACCTCTCTACCTTTCCGAGCAAGGGAGTAAGCTAACCCAACCTAAGCCGAAAGTTACCACACGAGGCTTGTGCGCATTAGTGGTAGAGTATTGGTTTACTTGGTTAGAATCCAATTTCTTATCATAGCAGGTCTGCAAAAAAAATCTATAGGGGTGCAGGAATGCAGTGCGATGCACGCTCGAATGCGGACGTTTCCACTGTGCACGGTACGAATTTTATTCGCGTGTTGCGCGGTAATAACCGAAACCGCCTGAAAAAACTATGAGTTCCAAAAAACTCATAGTCAATGAATTGCTGGCATTCCTAGTTTATGCTATTGACTACATGGACGAGGGCGACCAGCGAAAATAGGGGACAAAGTGAAAACGGGTTCTCAACCTACCCTGACTGCGGTCCGTAGCTCTTTGCCAAAAACGGACGAGTTTCATTCGAATAGAAAAGAAGAAAAAGAAGCCCTGTGCCCTGTTCCCGTAACCTGTGCAATATCGCACCGAGTGGACCAAATATGCTACTGCGTCCTGCTGTGCCTACGACGCAGCTGTATATTTCGTGTCTGCATTGCTCTACGAAGGTTGAGGAAGTCGTGGAGTATATGAAGATAAAGAGCAACTGGACTCTGAGGGTCGAAAGGCTGGATTCGCGTCATGACACCAACTTCAAGTCGTTCGTGATCCGAGTTCCAACCCACCACCTACAGATTTTTTTGAGAGAGGACTTTTGGCCGAAAGCTGTCGTGTATCGACGTTTCCGAGAACGGCTACGCGACACCACACAGCGGAACACGACGCCGATATTACGTGTATAATTATAGTTTATCGTTTGTGATATTTTTAATATGTATTAGTTTATTTTGTTTATAAGATTGTAATATAATGTATTTTATCTATGGTTCTTAGTTGCCTGACAATAAATAAATAATAATAATAATAAAAAGTAATGATAAAATAGGAATTACAAATTTTCATGTTTTAAGGGGGACCTCTATGTCCTTAAGACATGAATCAGTACCTACTAAACTTCTTGGTCGTGACGTGCAATGATTTTATGATTCATTTACAGAATTGTATAATTTTATTGCCTTTAACCATTACCCTATTCACGATATCTTCCTGTAACTTAGTTATTCTTACCTCGCAAAGTTCACTAAGCCTCTTCATTACATCTTTGGTGCAGATCATGTATTGTGTGATGATTTCCCTAAACCTCTGAGCCCATTTCTTAGCGCATTGCTCGTTGTCCATAATGCACACTTTGGCTTCTTGAAGGCATTTGCTGTTTTTGGGTATATGAGGTCCTTGACGGCGGTATACACCCTGGGAATATGAATTATATCATAAACATTACGTGCTTATATTATTTATGAAATATTTTCTGTCTGGGACAACGACCAAACTATCCCAAACACAGTGCCAGTGTGTAGCTCCTTCATAATTATGATACCATAAAAATCCCTTCCTGCCTTTCATGTGTAACCTGTTTCTCGAAGGACTGAATGTGGCTAATGACATGTACTTAACGACGTCCAAGTAGCCATATACTGGTTGGATAAAATTTGAACGATAGAGTAGTCAATAAATCCTAAGAAATTCTTACCTCTCTGAAGTTATTACCACTTCCCCATCCCGCGATCCATCCTTTGGTTCCTGGTTTTTCTAAGTCTCTACTAATGTTGTTATACTGAATGCATTCAGCTGCGAATTCGCATCCCTTCTCCTGTACCCCGAGTTTGAAAGCTTTATCTACTTTGACTATTGCAATGTCGTTCGATGACCATTTGATGCTGTCTTGGAAGTCAAATTTGTAGTCTAGAGAATTGGAGAAATACGTTTTAGTTTTTGAAGTAAAACGGCTATAAAAATTTAGCCCTTTATTTGTTCTCCATTATAAGTTAGCAAATGACGATATATAGTCTAAAAACACTTACTCTTAGGGATACATTTCCATACAACTTTGCGGCGATGTTTGCAGACACATTCGTCGTTCTTATAATCGAAGCTGTCAACGAATTTTGTGGTACCAGAGACTATGTAGAACCTGTCAGCATCTTCTACGCACGCTGCTGAAGTCAGCACGTAATAGGGATCCACAATGACTCCGCCGCATAACCAGCCACGGTATTTGTGGGCTTTGGCAGATTCTTTAGTCAATTGGAGGTATACCTGTGTAATGGTAAAAGCCAATTTGACTTGGAGTTTCTTTATTTTTTCAGAGTATATTAAAAAACTTCGACCGATTTTTTTTATGGCAACTAATCTCAACGGAGACCGGGCTATTATATTTGTTTTTTTTTTTTAAATTGGTATAAACCAGTGCATGACCGCGATCCCACCTGATGGTAAGCAGTGATGCAATCATTGATGGTGAGGCACACTAGTTAAATTCAGAATTATGTGTTGTCTCTTTCTTTCTCTACTTTATATAACTCAAGGAGTAAAGGATTACTCCTTGAGTTTGTCCGGCAGACTCAACTGAAAAGAGAGATGCAGGACCAATGCTACTTGGGCATGATTCCCGAGTCACAAAATGGGTTCGTACTTGCACATCAGTCACTTTCAGAAGTTGCAATAGTTGGGAATAGTGTGGCGGGTATGCAAATCAGCCACGTGGCCTATCAGATAAAGACTATACATACTTATATGTTATACCTGAGACGCGCCAGTCGCGACGTGGCTCCGAGTTCTTCAAATTCTACTCAAATTATATTTTTTAACGTGACTGACCGGTGATGCTACGTAGACGTGACTGATGTGTGTGTACCTTAAACGTTGCTTTTTTGCGGGATTAAATGGTTCAGTCCATTAAAAGCGAGAAAAATTTCGAAACGATATTCCATAACGCAATCTTGTAAAAGTACCGACTAGGTTTCAGCTAACTTGTTTCAAAGTCTGGTCTATGAATACCGATGTCCCATGGCAACCGATGTTGACACGTGTCACCACATTGGAGCTTCCGTGGCATGGTGACGTCATCGATATGTTAGAAATCCCGCGATCCGCGAGTAGTTCTCTGTATTAATCTGATAACGAAAGATTCTTTTGCATCAACTTCCGTCTGCAAATTTTGCATCAAAAAATGTGATTTGAAGAACCTCTTTGCCCCTACTGATTGTCGTGCCTACATACTCACCATGTACGCCCTTTTCCCCTTCTCGGTTCTCTTGCTGAACAGGATTCTCCTGCTATCTACGACGGTGGTATTCTCATAGTTCCAACCGTCGTCTGCTATCTCTTCCACTTCATTTAGTGCCGTGTCGTTGCTCTTAGAGTGATGTTTCGTATGGTGTGTCTTCAAAGTCGTGTCTTCATTCTTTTCTTTATCTTTTTTTGACGAATGTGCTAATAATGGACCTGGATCAGAAAATATAGATGTAAATCAATTGAATAACCATTAATAATATATAAAGGATGAAGTATATTAAGTACTTACCTAAAATTAAAAATGTAGTCGCCAGGAGCAAGCAAAAATTCGTCATTTTCAGTCACCGCCCGATCCAAGAAGGATCGAGAAAATTATTTGTTTAATCTGTAAATTAAATTGAGGATTTTAATTATTTGGTCAATTTCCCGAGAGTTACGCTTTGTTGAAGCCAATAAATTATACCTTATCCGGAAATTGTAAGTTAAGTACAATGTAATTATTTTTACAAGTTAATTGATTTAGGAAATAAATTGGTTTCGTCTTATGAGTAAACTTTTTAGTAATTACTTTTTGATTTTATTTTTTTTGTTCCAAATGCATATGTACCACTCTTGAACAAGCACGATATCATCAATCATAGTCGAAAGACACGATTCAAGACAATAGCTTTAAAGCGAATTTGAATGATTTATTTTAATTTATGGTTACTATATCCTGAACTGATTCATTTCTGCCAGCGTCTTTGCCCACCCGAAAATCGGAATTTATCCCAACGGAATTTCGTCAAGGTGTCCTATAAGGCTATAGGCTTAAGCATGCAAAGCGTAACAAACAGACAGAATTACTTTCTTATTTATGACATAATGATGTCATCTAGCCGATTTTGGCCTCAGCAACCGCGCTGCGCTCCCACAGAGGACTTTGTAATATGCGCGCTCCTTGGCTCCTTCTCGTGGTAGCTCATAACTCGATTCATTTTACGACATAAACTAAACTGTTAAAGGGATGGAGCTTTGTATTTCATCCTTCTTTCTCGCTCGCATGACATACATTTTCAATGTTTTTCATACAACCGCTTACGCGATTGTACATTCAGTTACCTAAATGTACAGTAAAGGGGTTGACGGTAGCCTATCAACAACCCTAGCTGTCCCTAACAACCTAGCCCTAACATATAGTTACAATATATACGTATATACATAGTGCGGGAAGCCTGTTACCATGAGACCTAAGGCAACAGACGGAAGGTGGGAAGGATGAAGGGTGTATCGGATGGGATTTTCTCACTGCCGATCCGCAGCCTCACGGACCGACCAATAACTATGGCTGGGTAAGGCCAGAGCTATCAGCAACCATTTATAGGCGCAGTAACAGTGAGAGGAGTCGATGGTCTCGTCGTAGTGAAAAAGCGTTGCTCTTAGCGTAGAAAGAGAGTTTATTACAGATTTACATGGTATTTATATTCCATCCACCAAAGTAAGGCGACCGCATTTAAACTCGCCATACCAGCGGTAGATGGTTGCTTTTGAAGCTCCTTCATCCATAAAAGCAATTTGACTCATCAGGTCTTAGGCCACATTTAAAACCATATCCATTTTAAAATGAGATACAATAATTTGATTTGCTCCGAAAAAATGTGGAAGGAAATTCAACATTCGAACAATGGTATCTTTACTTTTAAATAACCTAAGTTTTCAAAATAATTACAAGTGGCCAGTGCCTTATACAAAAAAATATTTTTTTCGCAAAACATTCTGAGTGGCCTGGTAGAAGCCTTGCAAATTTAATCAAGATTCTAAATGACGACAGTTTTTTTTTCAAAAATAGGTGAGTGGAAAAGGACTTAAGAGGGTACTTTTTCACTCGTCTATCGTCAACATCGAGCATGGTTTAAAAGCATTTTATCTAACGCAATCCAACGCGAAAACTCTGTTAGTATTCGCTAATTCCGTGATTTATTCGAATTTTTATTTTTAATATTTACTCGGTTTTACAAAAAAAACTTGTTCCAGGAAATACGTATTTTTTTAAACCCTTTAAAGTTATTCAGAAAAATTGTCGTCATTCAGAATCTCGATAAAATGTGCAAGGCTTCTATTGATGTACTTTTTAATAGCAGATTTTCAGAGGTCTTTACTAGATTGGTTTTACACAAACATGTGTTTTGATTTCTATAAAAGCCTAGATAATATCAACAAGATAGCTATGTATCATAACTTTGGGTGGTTCATTGGGTCCAAAGCCAAGGTAGCTGCTAGGAAACTCAGCGTTCTTACAAAGGTCCAGCGGAACTACACACCGGGACAGCTTTTAATGTTATACAAAGCACAGGTCCGTTCGTGTGTGGAGTACTGCACCTACATTTGGGTTGGTGCTGCAAAATGCGACTTTCCACTTATTGCCAGCTTTGGACTCCGTGGAAAGGCGTGTGAAGAGGCTAATTGGTGATCCAGATCTGGTCAAGTCCAATCTACAAAGCCTTGAGCACAGGTGTAGGGTAGCCAGCCTTTCAGTGTTTTACAGGATGCATTTTGGAGAGTGTGCGCGGGAATTGCGTGACTTGATTCCACCATCTTACGTTGTTGAAACCTCTACGGTCCGGGTCAAGCGTTCCGCCTCGTCGTTTATACCGCGTACATCGAAGGACTGGAACAATTTGTCTGCTGTGGTCTTCCCTTCCGATTAAAATTTAGGTGTCTTCAAAGCTAGAGTGAATAGGCTCTTAATAAACTAGTGCGCCTCACCATCAACGATTGCATCGCTACTTACTATCAGGTGGGATCGCAGTCAAGCATTAGTTAATATCAAATTAAGAAAATATATAAAAACTATCCATACCTACTGTCAGTGTGTAACTGTCCGCCAAGTTACAGCTGTTTCGTTTCGATTCTCTTTTCGTTAATCGCCTCGAGTCGGCCACGCCTCCTGTTTCTTTGTTCTGACCACGTGACTGAGCGTTGAGATGATCAGAATAAAGGAATCGAAGGCGTGGCCGACTCAAGGCGGTCGACGAAAAGAGAATAGAAACGAAACACTTGTAACTTGGCTAGGGGGGCTGAAACTATTCGAAACTGGCGGTTAATCCGAAATAATTTCATATTCGTAACCGTATCTGAAATCGATATAAAATTCCTACATCTTTATCCAGGGGTCTTAACTTGACTTGTTAAAATGTCAGGGGGGCGAGCGAGAAAGAGGGGTGGATCTATACACGCTATATGTATAGTTCCATCCCTTCAACAGTTCAGTTTAGGTCGACAAACGGATCGCGTTAGTGGCTCGTGGAAGGGTCTCTCATCCGGATATCCATAACTACCCTAGTTGATCCACCGTAGGCGCGGGCTTGCCCACCGTAGGCGCGGGAGGTCGGCAAGCAATCGATAGCCCGCTGTCCGGCCGTCCGGTAACCGTCTGGACCGAGCCCAAGTCCCGCCTCAGGGAGATGTCAGCAAATCGTAGGGACCCAGCAGGGTCGAAGCCTACTGGGGCCATGGGTAGTTTTAAAAAAGGAAACCCGGGGCCCTGGGACGAAGGCAACAAAGGAACAGGAATGGGTTTTTAGTCAGTAAGTGGAGTTTAGTCCGCCCAAGAGCGAGATTTGTTATTAGATGAATTTCCCAACTAAAAAGAAACTACCCTGGTTGATAGCAGCAAAAACGTCGTTTAGATTGTATGTTTCAGGGCACTTATAGTACAAGGGATAGGAAAAACTAATCAATGTCATTTCATAATCAAATTGTATTTAATTCATAATCAAATTGTATTTTATTTCTTTTATCGATGCCACAATGCCCCTTTTCGTGGAAACATCATCTATTTAGTTGATAGACTCATTCTTCTTGTGCGCGAAATTTTATAGGTTTCTTCGTTGTACGTGACATATTTTTTGCTCTAGCAGCGACTTGTTTTGATATGTTTATTGTTGTTCGAGCCTTAGTTGTTCTTTTCTTGCCTTTTTTGTTTTCGGGCCTACAATGAAATAAATTAAGTGTTTTTTTTTGTAATGTTTTTAGCTTGAAAATTAAGTTCTAAGCCATGTCTTTGTATGAATAGTTAATTGGTTTACCATTACAATATGGATGTACACATTCGAATGTTTTTGTAGTATTTGGCAGCAAATGTATCAAGTCAAACTTCTCGGCAAACTTCGCTGAGGTAATCAACACTACAATAAAATTCTGAGCTCCTTTTTACCAAGGTCGCGCCTGTTTCAATGATTCCATATATTGGATAAAAAACTACTTGCAGCAATTTTATACCACAATATCCAATAAGAATCAATTTGCGAATAATTAAAACAGCCGCTAAATATCACTTGAATAATATCCCGCCCAAAAACTTCTCGAAATCAAGTGATTTTATACTGAGATATTAGATCATTTGTGTGCCAAGTTTAATATGTATTTGTGTGCTAAGTTTAATGATTATTTGTTTGCCAAGTTTAATACGTATTTGTGTGCCAAGTTTAAAAGTATTTGTGTGCCAAGTTTAATATGTATTTGTGTGCCAAGTTTAATACGTATTTGTGTGTCAAGATTAATGATTATTTGTGTGCTAAGTTTAATACGTATTTGTGCGCCAAGTTTAATAAGTATTTGTGTGCCAAGTTTAATACGTTGTTGTGTGCCAAGTTTAATACGTATTTGTGTGCCAAGTTTAATACGTATTTGTGTTCCAAGTTTAATACGTATTTGTTCAGTCTTAAGGATGAAATGCGAATTACTTTTGACAGCGGTTTTACCAGAGTATGAAAATGTAACATATAGACAGGGATACTTTGAATCATACTAATACTCGTATTATAAAGGTAAATGTTTGTATGGATGTATGTCAGTATATGTTACTTCTTCACGCTAAAATGGTTGAGCGATTTTGGATGAAATTTGATGGTAAACGGATACGCCATGTTCTAGAATAGGACATTGGATGCTTTTTATGTTTCCTTTGGATCATTTTCTAGTTTAACGTGAACGAAACCACTGGCAAAAGTTAGTGTATTGTAATGCTGGCAGAAGCTAGTTTATATGAGATGACAAGCTGTATGTTGAAAATGACGTACCCGTGCTCACGTTGTTTCGGATCGTTATGCCCGGACCAATCAAAGAAGGTTTCGGTCATTGGAGTCTTAGATGACCTCAACAACATTCTGCATGTAGCTCTGTAAATAAAAACAAAAAATTAATAGCGCTATAGAGGTAGGTACCTAGCTCTACCTATATCGGTTTTGAAAATAGGTTTTTTTTTTGTGGCCGTAGCCCAGTAAAGCAAAGAATAATTGAAGGATCACAGGTAGGTTTTAGCCAGTAAAAATCTGATACGCCCTCTCGCTCCACCCAGAGCGGTTTGACGATATTTGATGGGTTCCCACTTCAAAAAAAAATCTTTAAGGAAACATCGTTTTGTTGAATTTATTCATAAAAGAGGGTAAAGGTACAAGTTCGTTGGCGGCAGCAGACAGGACGACTGGAAATCTTATCGAAAAAACGGCTTCTCATCAATCAAGCAAAATAACGCTCCTGAAAAAGCAACGTGAGGTACAAGTATGTGTGTATGATGTTCAACGCACCCAAGTTCCTTATCGATTGCGCAAGTGATCAGGTTTCTGTACCGAAAAACGCTGGTGAAGAGGAACGGTCCATAACATTTTCTGGTAACGTCTTTCGTGAGGCAAGCAGTCATCACTCCTATAACCATGGCGGTCTTGCCTTGGCCGATGATCAGAGGCCCACCGTGGTCGTTCTAAAAAAAGGACCGAAACATAAGTGATTTCACCTTCATAAGGTCTTAAATATGACTGACGTTATCGTGCTTTGGGTCAGATTTGACCCAGTAAAAGAATAATACTGAAAAATTACACGAAAACAAAGAAAACTTTTCTAATGAATTAAATTTACATTATTTTTTTTTTCAGAATTTTTATTTATTTGTATATTGATTATAATTTTATTTATATGAAATAGAACGATTTGACAACATGGTTAGATGCATTTTAATAACAAACAATTAAAGATACATGTATATGTAATTAATTCAATTATTTTGGGTACATAAAATAATTGTATTTTTATATTTTTACACAAAATTTTCTAATAATTTATACAGATTCACTGTATTGTATCATCAGTTTCAGCACATAGTTTACAACGAATTTTTTTTAGAGCTTTCTTTGCTAAAGTACTAAGTATTATATTCCTCTTGCTAGGTCGATATTGATGGAGTCTGTAAAAAAATAAAAATTTAATGATAATATTTATTTATTTATTTAAACTTCATGTACAGTAGTGGTACATAGGCGAACTTAATGTAACAAGGGATCCTCTATCAGTCAACCTTTGGGTTAAAAAAAAAATATAATAAAAATAAAAAAAAAAATAAAGAAAAATATAATATTCGTAATAATATCATTAATTCTATTTTTTTTTTTGCAAATTCTATTGAAAAACGGTGCCCCTGGTAGTGATTTCGAATATTTTATATAAGAGGTAACTAAGTGTGCACTTAGGTACCTAGGTTTTTCAAATAGTGTCATCGTTTTAGTAAGCATCTTACCTTCCAGACATCATTAGCAGCAGGGAATTATACAAAAGCATTATTATGGCAGGCGTTGCTAATATTATATACAGGGACTACTTGAAGCCAACCCTTTGCAAGTGTAACAATATACCTACTCGTACAGTTTTTTCTAGTACACAGTAGTAGTAGTAGTAGTAGTACAGTAGTAGTAGAGGTAGTAGTACAGTAGTAGTAGTAGTAGTAGTAGTGCGTGTATGCACTACACCTTTGCAAATTGTGTCTTAAATTATCACAGGTTTCTTATCTGCGCTATTATTTATTTCTAAACTGTGATGCAATGTGCTAAGGAAATACACTGACTTATTTTTAGGGGACTTAGAACACAGGCGTAGCACCTTTGAAAAAAAAAAAAAAACATACTGGTTATTATGGTGTTCCCTTCGTTGCTACTACTTCTGTTAGTGATATTCTACTGGAATTTATTTATTTATTTAATCTTCATGCAACGTAAAGTACAAAGGCGGACTTAATGCCCTAGGCATTCTCTATCAGTCACCCTAGGGTGGCGAAGAGACAATATGGTAGGTGCATAAAAAGAAAATTAAATAAAAAACAAGAGGAAAAAAGTAAACATATAGTTAAAATACACATACATATATATTTTTATATAATATATATACATATATATTAATATAAAGTAAGGGAAGAAGTTCCCTTTAGGTATCGTGTAACTTTATGTCTCATTTAAAAAGTTACACGACACATAAACAACTACGACGACAACCGGGGCCCTGTGTGCTTTTTATTACTTGAGGTCAATTCTGACCCGAAAACTGTTAGAGTGAAAAAGTTCGTGTCTAGAAAAATTAAAACATTTTCAACAAACTTAAACCAATAACATGTACATAAAAACGTTTCTTTAAAAGTTATAAAATATCACACTCATGAAACGCTTTTTTTCTGATTAAATAGATTTTCATCCTAAAATGGGTCAAAATTGACCCGAAGACCTTATGAAGGTTAGAAGAAAATAGTATAATAATATAATATTGACCTGCTCCAGTTTCGTACGAGTGCAGCATCAAAGGTACCCGAAGGTTTATGTACCTATATAATTATATAAGTAGGTACCTACTTACATAAACCTTTATCTTTTATTGCATGGTTTAGGAGAAATTACCGTATAAATGGGAAGAGACTTTGATTTTTATTATGGTATAGATACGCACTACTAAAGCTTTTGCCGACGGTTTGTTTTTCAGCGTGTTGGTCAATGGTTCCATGAGAACGTAACAATCGAGTAACTAGCGAAATATTTGTGTAAGTACATCACTTTTGCCGTTCCCTTCGGGGAAGTGTGCGTGTGGTGTGAGGGCTCGTTTGTTAAAACTCTTTGAAAATATGCTTAAAATTTAGTGAACATTCCCAAAGAAATGTGGAAGTTGAAATTAGATTTTGTTCCTTTGTTTTTTTTGTTTGTATTGTTTTGAAAGTCAAATAAGCGAGTTATGAACTGTTAAGTTGGGCCCTCAGTTTTCACATAGAGGATTGAGGCCCCATCTGTACCGGATAAACTATGGAAAAAATCTTTATGCTAAAATCTACGCTAATGCAAAACAAGATTTGTGGAAACAAGATATTATTTCAAAACACTCTCCTGCTTTATTTATCCTTGTTTAAAATGGGCCCTTAATTTTCATTGACGTAAATGTTTACTACGCTAATAAAATGAAACCATTAACTTACAGCTGCTATTATAAGTCCTATAAGCTACTAGATAAATTGTGAAAATTCGTGAAAGCAAGAACAGCTCAGCAATTGTTTTGAAAACGGGCCCTCGCACCACATGTGCACTCGATATCTATAGGCGTAATTTAAGCTTAATACTTAAAGCAGGTGCAAGAGCAGTAGTGGCTCAGTGGTAAGGGCCCCGACTAGTGTAGTAGTGGCTTTGTGGTAACGGCCCCGACTAGTGTAGTAGTGGCTCAGTGGTAACGGCCCCGACTAGTGTAGTAGTGACTCAGTGGTAACGGCCCGGACTAGTGTAGTAGTGGCTCGGTGGTTACAGCCCCGACTAGTGTAGTAGTGGCTCAGTGGTAACGGCCCCGACTAGTGTAGTAGTGGCTCAGTGGTAACGACCCCGACTAGTGTAGTAGTAGCTCAGTGATAATGGCCCCGATTAGTGTAATAGTGGTTCAGTAGTAACGGCCCCGACTAGTGTAGTAGTGGCTTAGTGGTAACGGCCCCGACTAGTGTAGTAGTGACTCAGTGTTAACGGCCCCGACTAGTGTAGTAGTGGCTCAGTGGTAACGGCCCGACTAGTGTAGTAGTGACTCAGTGGTAACGGCCCTGACTAGTGTAGTAGTGGCTCAGTGGTAACGGCCCCGACTAGTGTAGTAGTAGCTCAGTGATAATGGCCCCGATTAGTGTAATAGTGGTTCAGTAGTAACGGCCCCGACTAGTGTAGTAGTGGCTTAGTGGTAACGGCCCCGACTAGTGTAGTAGTGACTCAGTGTTAACGGCCCCGACTAGTGTAGTAGTGGCTCAGTGGTAACGGCCCGACTAGTGTAGTAGTGACTCAGTGGTAACGGCCCTGACTAGTGTAGTAGTGGCTCAGTGGTAACGGCCCCGACTAGTGTAGTAGTGGCTCAGTGGTAACGGCCCCGACTAGTGTAGTAGTGGCTCAGGGTTACTAGAGCAGGTGTTGCCTAGCGGTAACTGCCCCGGTTAGAGCAGTGACAGGTAATCGCTGTAAACAAAACTTGGCAAAATAGGATTTTATTGATCAGTCAAACAACCATCAACTTGCACTGGGCCCGCGTGGTGGATTAAGTAATATTCCCTCTCCTAGAGAGGTCTGATCCCCAGCTGGCAGACCACAGTATTGGCTGAGGCCTTATGCTTATATGCTCAAAGTAGGTTCATAGGCAGATTTAATGCCACCAGACAAAATATTGTTCTGTTACCTACCTCACAAAAGCCGCCGGTAGGAACAGCATTCTTTCTTCTAGTATCATGGAAATGGCCAGCGGTATGGACCTGCAGCTGTCCAGGCTCTACAATCATCCTTCTAGAATACCGTTCTTCATCCTGTTTCTTCTGGGGTTGATCATCATCTTCATAGTCGTCTGCGTTATCGTTATCACTGTATTCTAACTCCTTGCAGTTGACTTCGCGTGCCTGAAATTTATTAAAAATCGTTTATTAACCGCTTTGATTTTTTTAACCTGTTTTGTCTTACACGTATGCTGTTTGGGAGAGGCCTATGTCCAGCAGTGGACGTCTTTTACCTGAAATGATGGGGATGTTATCTCACTGCTGGGCAAAGGTCTATAATAGTTGTCCGGTCTTCCGGTTAAGCTGCCTTCTCCAGCTAATTTGTCGTAAATGGCTCTAAGGAACCTGAATATAGTTTGTTCAGAATCAGTAACTGTATCAATTTAAATAACTTTTACACCATGTTACTTTTTTTTTTTGACTACCGACACTAAGTATAACAAAGGTCACGACAGGTTATAGCGGGCATTAGGCGCCAGCACACATTGGGTGCGGAAGCAAAACAACCCCTTAGGCGCCCGGGCTAGGTTACCATGTGTTTGTTCGGACAACTAGGTAACATAACAAGCTTATAAATTTATGATTTTTCATGGTACTCGTACAAAGATTCTTTACATAAGAATACTAGACACGTGTTTCGGGTTTTGCATATACTAAAACTAATGTTGTATAGTGTCTCCGCTGGACAAAGGCCTCCCCTTCTTCCAAACCTATGTGTAGGGCGATCTCTGATCTTTGACTCGCGGATATGAGTAGATCATCACACCACTTTCACCGCGGTCGACATCCCTCAGGCGCACAATGAGTGACGATCTTCGCCCGCCTGTCCGGGTGCATTTATGCGATATAGCCAGCCCATACCCACTTCAGCCTGGCTTTTTTTTTCCAGACAGCCCACTTGTGTTATGTTTTCCGCGCCGCATATAAAAGAAAATATGAACACCGACATTATATTATGACACTGCAGAACAAAGACCTCTCATACAGAGAAGACATGCATCGAGGAATACATATTTTATACTTTGTAGATAGGTAACTACGAGTATTTCTACATATTCGAACATTTAACACGTTCGGTGTTCATAAAATAATTCTGCTGATTCTTAGCCTTTTTTGGGTTAAGTAAATATCTTCCTGCTCATATTGTTTTACTGATAAGTAGGTACTGACCGCACAAAGGCTACTCATAGCCTCATCATCAGTGATATCCTTAGTGCAGACCATTTGTTCATCTATTACGAAATGGTAGCGAGGGTCCCAGCGTTGCTTGCAATTATTTGTCGAAAGCAGTTGAACATCTGCTTCCATAAGTTCTACTGAATTCTTTGAAGTTCGTAACTTCTGCAATTAGGATTAAGATTGTACTTTGGAGTGTTGAAACTGCGAATCACTAAACGCAGTACAGTCCTTTCATAGTATAATGTTCTGGAGCAAGTAATAAATTGGGGCATTTTTTATAATGGCTGGATATTTTGAATAATGACCAGCTACTTAGGACAAAGTAAGTAAATAATTGTAATTTCAACTTCCTTATTTATCACATTGCCTAGACATTATCGATATTGCCATATTATGGTTATCTGGCAATCAGTTAATGGTATTTTAAACATATGCGTATTTCACAAGGTGCAGAGACGATAACACGGAAGGTCTGCCCTCAAGCAGCTCCTGCTCAATTTAAGGGTCCAGATGTTTTTGGGGGCCGAGTCACCCGCGTCCGTAGAAGTATAACCGAAACAAGTCCCTACACGTGGTTTCCAGATGGTGCTAATCAGGTGACACTAACTGGTGGTAGGTTTCAACCGTCGGCTTGCGAGCACCCACTGAGCAAAGACGTAGCAGCCTGGCCGTGTTCCGGTATGATGCTAGTCTGTCTTTTTTTTTTAAATTGATATGAACTGGTACTTGACTGCAATCCCACCTGATGGCAGGTAATGCAATCGTTGATGGTGAGGCCCGCTAATTTATTAAGAGCCTATTCACTCTAGCCTTGAAGACACCTAAATTATAATCGGATGGGAAGACCACAGCAGGCAAATTGTTCCAGTCCCTTGGTGTACGCGGTATAAACGTCGAGGCGAAATGCTTGGTCTGGACCGATGGTAGAAATGAGATGGTGGAATCAAATCAAGTCATGCAATTCCTGTGCACACTTTCCAAAACACCGAAAGGTTGGCTACCCTACGCCTGAGCTCAAGGCTTCGTAGATTTGATTTGACCAGATCTGGATCACCAATTAGCCTCTTTGCACGCCTTTCCACCACCAGCCCATATGTGGCTGCAGTACTCCACATACAAACAGACCTGTGCTTTGTATAACATTAAAAGATATCCTGGTGTGAAGTAACGCCGGACCTTTGCAAGAACGCTGAGTTTTCTAGCAGTCACCTGGCTTTGGACTCAATGGACCGCCCAAAGTTAAGGTCTGAGGAAATTTCAACTTCCAAGAGCTGAAATCGGTCGGTGAACTCCAGAGATACTTCTGAAAAAGTGCCGATGGCTTGGAAGCAAACTAACGTTTAGCCTGTGCCCAAGAAAGGCAGTCGAGCTGACCCAGCAAACCACCGTCCCATATATATCCGTTACGTCCATCCTGTTTAAGAGTATGGAACGGGTATCTATCAGGAAGCTTCTGGCATATCTAGAAGATAACGATATCTTCAGCGACCGGCAATACGGTTTTCGCCGAAATCGGGAAAAACCGTATTGCCGGTAAATCTACTAGGGACCTTCTAGCGTATGCCATTCAAATCCGGAGCGAGGCCATCGAGAAACACGGGGAAGCGCTTGCCGTCTCCCTTGATATTACGAAGGCTTTCGGGTTTACGAAAGCCTTATTGCTAAGCTTCCTTCCTTCGGTCTACCCACTGGTCTGTTTGATTGGATCGCAGACTTTGGGTGATCGGTCCATCTGAGTGGTTACTGATGGCCGCTCGTCGGGTAAAATGGATATATGCCGGGGTCCCTCAGGGGTCGGTACTCTCGGCAACACTGTTCTTGCTGCACATAAATGACCTACTTAAACCCGGTACCTTTGGGTATGCAGATGACAACACTGTTGTTGAGAGTTACATGCCCAGCGCGCGAGCTAGTGGGTCACAGATCCAATCTCTCCAAAAAGATATGGTTGAATGCTTGAAATTGTCCTTGGAGGTAGTCTCAGAATGAGGCGATGCTAATCTGGTCAAGTTCAATGCTATTAAAACCCAGGCGTGTCTATTTTTCGCTAAACGGAGCCAATTCTACCCGGCTCCATCTTTCCAGGGTGTGACGATAACCAACCACCTTGAGCTTACCCTCAATTAAACTCAAAGGGTTACCCTCAAAAGTTACACACCACAAGGTTACCCTCAATTTCGGCTCCTACATCGAAGCAAAACCTCAGTTGAGCTTATTGATTTTTTTTTGGCAAGAAGATCATCGGCAATGATGCACTAGTCAAGTCAAAACTTAAAAGTCTTGAGCATCGACGCCGAGTTGCTAGCCTGTCGGTTGTCCATCGTTTACATTTCGGGGAGTGTGCATTGGAATTTCACAATTTAATTCCTCATCGAACCACAAGATGTATGGCGTTGCGCCGCCGGTACATGGTGGACATCCTACCCATACGCAAAGCGTTTTGGGAACACATTTATTTAAGTCAAGAGTGAATAGGTTGCTTCTAGGTAAGCGTGCTCCATCGTCGGCCACATCATCGCTTTCCATCAGGTGAGATAGTGGTCAAACGTGAGCATATCCATAAAAAAAATGTGGTGATGGAGGGATGGTGGAAGTGACCGACCCGTAAGAACGCGTTCCAGAGGGTCAAAGCCGTCCGGAAGGTGCGGAGCTACCGCTATATTCGTGCAGGCGATCGGTGATGATAACCTGTCGCGTCCGGACTTAGTTTAGGCCATGGTCTAGAGAAAGAGGAAATAGGAAACGGTTCTGTGAAGCAGTACAGTGATCGAAGGAGTAGGAAGAGTAGGTATAAAAATTATGATGTTAATGATTCCCTGTATTATTAAGTAGGTATATGTGTGAAAGTACTTACGGGCTTTTCTTTCTCATCTTGAAGTATCTAAAAATAAGTAAATGGTTATTTAAAAAGTAATATTGCATAATTAACCTTAATATTCCCACTTCTGGGACTAAGGACGTCTCTCTGGAAGAGGAAAGGGCCGAAATCCACCACGCGGGCCCAGTGCGGGTTGATCGATGTCACATGTCTTCGAATTTCTGGTGCTAGTCGATTACTGACTTATAGATTAACTATAAGTCAAACTATAATATGTTCACCGATTTCTCGGTCAATTGTGGAATGATTTTGAAAATATTTGTTTTGATGATGAAGTTTATGCTTCCAAATTGGTCCCAAAGAAATATTGTTATGATCTGATCATGAACTTCGAAGATATGGAACGGAATTCCTCGTAGCAGAACTGCCGTAACAAGTAAAATTGCTTTGTTTGTACGTCTTATTGATGACTTGATTGAAAGAAAAGGGGGAGGGGATATATCTAACTGATCTGATTAGGAAACCGGTAGGTAGGTACCGGAACTCTGTAATAAATTAATGTAACCGTGCTTGGGATTATTAGAATTGTCATGAGGTGCACTCTGGCTATAAGGTATTTAAGTTTGGCTGTTGATTGTAAAAAAGAAACACTAAAAAGTGCAAAATAACTTTAATTTCGGAAGTCGGTGTTAAAAAACGAAGATACAAAAGTAATATAGAAACACCGACTTCCGAAATTAAAGTTATTTTGCACTTTTTAGTGGTTTTTTTACATTGAAGTCGTTTTTTTTTGTATAAAGTTATTTTTTACTGTCTGGTAAACCAATTTTGACTTCTATTTATTTCATAGGCATAAGGATGGCTCGAAAAGCAAATAGTTGTTGCAATACCAACTCTTTAATGCAGCCGCCATTTATCATGCCATCAACGCAATAAAAGTCAAAATCGACTGAACGAACACTGAAAAAGTTTTGTTTAAATCTAATCTAATCATATTTCGAATAGAGTATAGAAAAAAGAAAAGGCTGTTTAAGTGAGTTATAAATGGAGTGTTTCTTTCTCACATCCTCAAATGAATCAGTGGTTCCCCAACCAGCAATGGATCCGAAACTGCGTGGCTTTTCAAAATCTTCGGAGCGATTGTTAAAATCGACTTTCTTGGGCACAAAGTCACAACCACGAACACGCTTCTCGAAGTTGAAGGCATCTTCCACTTTCACAACGGCTATGTCGCCCACCATCCAGCGAATATTGTCGAATTCTTCGCCATCAAAGACGTAAGCTTGTTTGAAAGAAGACATTTTATTTAACTTTTGACAAAGTCGTATCTGTAGTCTGATTTGACCAAATTTTCATAGAGTGTGACTGTTAAAGTTAGGGCTAAAGGCATATCCATTATCTACTACTAAATGAGAAGTAGGTAAACTGCTTAGATTAACCATCCACATCAATTTGAGACTATGCAGACACATCAATTTGTTATCTGGTCATCTAACTACGCTGAGACCTCACTCTGTCATTTTTTTTTATTTTTTTTTATTTGTTAAAACCAGTGCTTGACTGCAATTCCATCTGATGGTAAGCAGTGATGCAATCATTGATGGTGAGGTGCACTAGTTTATTAGCCTATTCTATTTTGTTTATTTCTAGCCTTGAAGGCACCTAAATTATAGTTGGACGGGAAGACCGCAGCAGGCAAATTGTTCCAGTCCTTCGATGTACGCGGTATAAACGATGAAGCGAAACGCTTAGTCCGGACCGTTGAAGTTTCAACAACGTAAGCTAATACTCGCCGAACGTCTGGTTGTCCGATGGTAGAAAGGAGATGGCGGAATCCACACTCCCAATACCTCACTCTGATATCTTAAAACCATCGTAATTCGATGTGAGTGAAAGACAGATCCCCGACTTTTACTAACTAAAATTCACCTGTGTTTCTTCAGTTGTTCTTTGCGGGGCCACGGTAGCTCCTTCTAACAATTCCGCAAAGGTTAAATCATCTAAGGTGGGTACTTACATTTTGGCACGCATTTCCATATGGCTTTCTTAGCACCGTTAGCAATACACTCATTTTCTAAGTCTGTATACGGTATCCACCTGTAAATTTAAGAACAAATAAAACTGATCGTAGTATGTAGATCCGAACTGATATCAGACTCGCTGGTCCTTACTTTAAAAATAACTGACAAATCTCTTTGCTGTGCATATAAAACTGTTTGGCCAGTTCTTTTGCTCTACTCTCTAATAAAAGATTTGTCAGTTATTTTTAAAGTAAGGACCAGCTTACTTTAAAGATAACTGACATATCTTACCCTATCAATAAAAAAAAAAAATCAAAATCGGTCCACAATTAACCGAGAAATCGGTGGACACGCATAAAAAAAAACATACATTCAGCCGAACATAGAACCTCCTCCTTTTTAAAGTCTGTCGTAAAAAGGATTTATCTCGTTGACTTGTGAAAAAAAAGTGGAAGAATATAGAAGTTACATGCATTTTTTTCATTATGTAACGAAAAACCTCGTGTTTTTTCGTCACGAAACAAGTCACTATGGTGTTACTGGCTGGTGACGAGTCCGTTTAACTTCAGAATCATGTAGTAGGTTCTTAAATTTTATTTTAATTATATTGCTATTCATTGATTAAATCTAGTTATTTTTTTAAGTCACCTATGGCACTTGCATTGATTTAGAATTTTTGTTTATTTATTATAGTTTGTTTTTAATTAAATATGATTTAGTTATATTTTGTTGTAATTGTAATTATGCCAATGATTTTCTTTTTTTAAAAGTTTCTATTTATTTTTAATTTAATTTGATTCAGTTTTATTTTTCTTCTTGTAATTGTAATTTTGGTTATATTTGTAGTATTTTATTTATTTATTATTATTTCTGTATACTGATACTTTTGAATTCCTTTCTGCACTTTCTCTGTATATTGTACTGTATTACATGGAACTTTTAATCAGCCTATACTTATTGCTAATTAGTCCTGGGCCACCAAGATACAGGCTGTGCCTAGTTTGGGGCCCACGGCCGCCTCTGATGTGTTTTCTATTTATTTTCTTCACATTTATATATTTTTCTTACAAACTTGTGCGTGTGCAATAAAAATATTATTATTAAATTATTATTCCATTATGAACTATGTTTATAAATTTTATTTAAAACTAGCAGCCCTGACAGACGTTGGCCTATACGAAATTTGGATTTTCAGAAAAAAAATGAGAACCCGATTGTTGCGCCACCTACCGATTTCAAATATATTTTGAAACCATCCAGGGACCTACTTGCATATCCACACATAGTTTCATCCAAATCGATCAAGCCATTTAGATGACGGTACACACACACAGAACGTCGTTCAATAAGTGATGATTTACATACTTATCCTATAGGCATAGGTTTTCCTGAGGATCACGCTTGACTCGAGGCTACAATGGGGTCCTCATTTAACATCTCTGGCAGATTGGTAATTAAAGTACTCATCGAACCGACCCCTATAAGTGTTGTTTATCAACCTTGATGATCGACCCGTTAAATATTTGATATAGGCGTATTTTTTTTTTTATTGTTTTAGTTAGTATATTTTTGTAAGTACCTATCAATTTAATGTTTTACTCATACTATGGATCCCTGGTCTGAAAATAAAGTTTATTAGTATTATATTTCATTTATTTATTTTATTTATATACTTATTATATTTTTAAATATTTCCTTAAAAAAAAAAAACATTTAAAAATATAAAAAATAGTAGCCCACCGGCATCGGGAACAGAGTCCAAGCTGCCGGCAGTCAGGGCTCCTGAGAGAGGAATCTTCTAACGATGCGCGCCGTGATTACTATTATGGAGCAGTTAGGTGTCAAATACACGCACTGAAGAATTATACATATTATGTTTAAAGAAAGATTATAATTATGAACCCCTAATACTATAATACTCTCACTGGTTTCTCTAGCTGCAAGCTGGAGGGCGTAGGTAGGTAGCACTTTATGACTGCCTGCCTCAATAGGGAATAGGCACAACAAGCGATACATTACTTGTTCGTGCCGGAGACGACGTAGAAATGTTTAGCTTCTTCAATACAGGCGGCTGACGTGAGAACGTATCTCTCGTGAATGATGACTCCACCACACACCCAGTCTGATCCCAAGATCCTGGAGCCAGGGTACTGAGCCGCTCTTAAATACACCTGCAGAATAAATCAACATTCACTTTGTGGGATGTCAGAGCAACACAGGGAGAACACAAAGAATATATCTCGACCCGCAATTGTCGCGTGAAGGTAAGAAAATATCGAGATCAGAAGAAACAGTAGTTCTTACAGTCCTCCCTCAAGTTGTGATAACGCTGTGAGCGATAAGACTGCCATTGTACCTACACATACGTTTAAGTTTGTGTAAAAATTTTCTTATTGTTTTGGTGTACAATAAAGTTGATTCTGTTCTATTCTATTCTTTTCTATTCCATTCTATTCTATTCCATTATGTTCTGTTCTATTCTATTCTATTCCATTCTATTCTATAGTCTACCACCATGTACTAAATTTTATCTCAATCCGTTCTACCGTTTGAGCGTAATGGAGTGGTGTGACTTCGAATCCTTAACATAGATTCACTATCACACCATGGTATGCCTACACAAAAAATTCACGATTCCTTTAATAAAATGAGGCATACCATGTATGGTCTCGTGTCGCCAACCCGATGTCCTTTCAATATCCTTCTCGTTGGTTTTAATGTCTCATTCGCATGGTTTGGAAACGTGTCTGTTCTATTTATAGGACCTAGAAATGAAGGCAGAAATTATCTAATTTTTTTAGATACTTACACCAGTGCTTGACTGCGATCCCACCTGATGGTAAGCAGTGATGCAATTGTTGATGGTCGAGCGCACTAGTTTATTAAGAGGTTATTCACTCTAGCCTTGACACCTAAATTGTACCTAATCGGGCGGGAAGACCGCAGCAGGCAAATTGTTCTAGTCCTTCGATGTACGCGGTATAGATAGCGGCACGAATCTTGAGCGCTCGGCGAAAGAGGGGGGATCGTTTTGCGCATCGTACAATATCGGCGAGCCAATCACTGTACAAGGATTTCACTCCCCGCCCCCGCATCTCTCTTCATACCACTAAAGAGACCCGATATGTAGAACTGTAGAAGTCAGCGCTCAAGATCCGTGCTGGTGTCTATATAAACGACGACGAAAAACTCTTAGTCCGGACCGTAGAGGTGACAACAATGTAAGGGTGGACACTCGCTTTACGTGTTCCTTACGGACAACATTTTTCTCCTCAATTTGTTGCTTTATCAGCCGAAACATGTACGACTACTGTATAACATAGATAGCACATCGTACTTCAATTAAAATCTTAAACGTTTTGGAAACACATTCATTGTGCGTATCTACAGATAAGGAGTGGAATTTCCTGCCGAATCTATGTTTGATAGCTAGAACCTGGGAATTTTGAAGTTAAGAATGAATAGGTTACTTCTAGGAAAGCGTGCTCCATCGTCAACTACATCGTCGCTTTTCATCAGATAGAGGTCAATCATTAGTCAGGCTAAGAGTTGCCGCAAACAGGTAAATTAAAACCTTACCCCACACTAGAATCCCAGTATGAGGTCTAAGATTTTAATTTACCTGTTTGTTGGTAATTAATGATTTTTACCATTGATTTGACCTCTATCTCATCTGATTAAACTGACAGAAACTGTTGAAACGTTGTTGAAACTTCAACGGTCCGAACTAAGCGTTTTGCTTTGTCGTTTATACCGCGTAAATCGAAGGAATGGAACAATTTGCTTGCTGCGGTCTTCCCGTCCAACCATAATATAGGTGTATTCAAGGCTAGAGTGAATATATACTAGTTCGCTTCACTATCAATGATTGCATTTATACTAATTTAAAAAAAAAAACACAAGGGATTCCTTGTGTCGTGATCTAGGCTTTTTCAGTTTAGAAGGCTTAGTAACTGCCACAATAGATTACAAAAAAAAGCATTGTTACAACTACAGTTCCTGTGCTGTCATTTGATTCCTGCGACTGCATCACCATTCAGTTGATTCCTGCAACTTTCAACAAGTCTTTCTCTTGAGAGTCAACGGTTGATTCTTTGGGGCCATGTTAATAGCAACCCCACAGACGTTCAGAAGGTGTTGAGTGGTATTGGTCCATCTTGTCTAACTTAGGGAACTGACCTATTCAAATTGTGCGTTGTGGGAGTGTATACTGCAGCTCTAATCAATTAATCAAGTAAATAATCAAACATAAGGTCAAGGTCTCAAGTCTGCTATTACAATAGTGTCAGAATAGTCTATCATTGATTTCATAATTGTTGATTTTGACAAGTTTGATAATTTACTAATATAATGGCATCATTATGAATTTCCAATGGTCAACCACTGACACTCCATTGAAAGAAGTGGCATAGCATGGTAACCACTTACATATTGACTAATTAATGTCTGACAGTGACCTACCATTAGAACATCATTGTGCAGTCATTGCTTTTAATAAGCTCGATATTGTCATTCTACCTCAACTCTATTACGAGACTATTGACCGATCAATGATCGATCATTATGAATAATTAGCAGATTACGAACTTTTAGCAAAATGACAATGGCATCGTGTTGGAATGACAAATTTATAAAATTAGCAGACTTTAGCCCCCCGTTAAGTTACTATGTTAACAAAAGATAGCACAGTCTTTTTATGTTCGCGCTGCTGGGACTCAGGCCTCCTCTTTATGAAAGGGAATGGACAACAATACGGGCCCAGTGCAGTGGATGTCACGTCTTCGTTTTTTGTTGTTCTAGGACTTGACATGACCGTGTTTCTTCGCGGTGTTTTCCTTAACCGTTTTGCGAGCAGTGGTGATGGTTACTTGGTTGGTTTGATTTGATTGAAATATTTAGATTAGAAGCAGCAGCTGTTAGGGGTTCAGTCAAGACTTGAATCGAAAAGGGTGGAATGATCCAGTCAGTCTGAAGCCTCTTAGACTTGTCAACCAACCTCAAATTGTTAAACTTACCAGCGACAGTCATAGTCATGACGCACATAATTAAGTTAATTAAACACAACATTTTATAGTCAAATTATTTTTCTACATTACATAATATAGATTTCTTAACTTCATCAGTTTATTAGGAACACGCACGTGTACGTAGACTAACATAAGGCTAAGAGCTGCCGCAAACTAGACGACCAATGGCGACTAATAATTGCCACCGTTTGTGATTATCAGATGAACTTATTCTCAAAGGGTTTCGGCTATGCCACAATCGCAGCGGTACGTCCCTTCATTAAGAGGTGCCACGGCGTTCTCACTTTTCGCTTGACGCAAATTCTCACCAAACATGGCCATGGTTTTAGCTTTGGTTAATGGAAGGAAAATATACCAAGCCATCGTCTTCAAATTCGACCCTACCGCTAATCATGTTTATCGTGACATAAAGTACCTAAATATAGGGCTAGGTAAGTCCGAGTCGCTGTCCCCAGATATAGTGAAGAAGACTACAAACACAATCGCCAACAATGTGCAACACTTTTGTTGTCCTCACTAGTCGCCTAGTATGCGTCAGGACTACAATGTAATTTAATAACATGCCTGATTGAGTTTATGGGCAGATTTTAAATGAAAAGAAACCAACGGTTGACTTTTCTACTTCCAGAATTATACTGTACCGAATTTTATATCACCTTTATCTATATCGAACCGAAACTTGCAATAAAACTGTTTTACGATAAAAAATTATTTCTCCTACTCGTCCATAGATGGCGCTGTACTTAGTCATGTCTACATTATTATTAGTTTTACTATTGATTACTAGATGGCCCTGCTACTCCAAATTGCACTATGTTACTTCGTGCCTACATAACCAGTAGATATGATTTCCCTCGTAGAAAGGATTAGGCAGAGGCACATTCATATTTGGTATACAAAGAACACAGTAAATTTTTGGCCAACTTCGGAATCAAAAACCCAGAACTTATGCTCACATTGACTAGACTAAGGAGGCCGCCTCAATTGAATTGAACAGACAAATAATAAATTTATTGAACCATTGTTACAATTAGTGCCTTAAATTAAATAATCTTAACGTAACATAGGTCTGTAACTAATTGTGAGCTTCAGTTATGTAGTATACAGTGGTCCCCAAACTAGACGGCGCCTGTATCTTGGGGACCGAAGTTGAAAATAACTACTTTTTGGCACTGGAGATAATGTAACAATAGGTACATAAAAGGAATATAAACACTTATATATAAAAAATATTATGTTTATGTAGAATGGTTGCCTAAAGGCACAAAGCAGGGAGTTGAAAAAATTAAAGGCTGCTGTAGGCGCAGGCTTGCGGACGGCGAGCAATGGGTGGCTCGCCGTCCGACCGTCCGGTAACTGTCCGGATCGAACCCAAGTCGTCGACGGCGCATATTATTTCACGCGCGCCTCAGGGTGATGTCAGCAATCATAGGGGCCCAGCAGGGTCGAAGCCTACTGGGGCCATGGGTAGTGTGAAAACGAAACCCGGGGCCCTGGGACGAAGGCAACGAAGGAACAGGAGTGGGTTTTTAGTCAGTAAAAGTCTGACACTATCTCCCGCTCCGTCCAAGATCGAGATATGTCATTAGACGATTTTCCCACCTTAAAAAAAAAAGGCTGCTATTATGTACTTGAATATAAGTAGATCAAAGTGGAAAAAATTACACTAGTCTCATTGAAACTAAATGTAGGTACGCACTACGCAATTTACGTAAATAGGAATTGCGCCCCTAGCCAAGTTGATAATCTGCAATCGTTAAAGCTAATCGAAAACTAATCAAATTTACGGACATCATCTCAATGTTAAGTCACGTGGTCTGAACAAACGAATAGAAAATTCGTAGCCAAATTCACATCGTTCAAAATGATAGAATGAATAGTTATCGTTTCTACAATGTTCAACGCTACATCCTTTGTTATTGTAGAACGAGCGGCCGACTCAGCCGCATCAACATGGCTACCAACTTATCGTTTTCTACAATTGTTGACACCGAGGCGTTACCGATTGGAGAACGGAATTCGACACGAAACGGTTGTAACTTGGCTAGGGGGGTTGACTAAGTGACTTATCAACGCACAGCCGAAACTACTGGAACTAGGAGCGCGAAATTTTCCTTTTATTACATATGCGAGCACTATGAGAAGATTTTCTAAAATTCAACCCCTACGGGGATGAAAAAGGGGTCCAAGGTTTGTATGAAGAAACCTACTTTCGTGGGGACGAAACCGCAGGTAGAAGCTAGTAAGTCATAATTTTGATATTGAGGCAATAATATAGGGTACTTATCCCAAAATTAAAGCAAGATTTTAATTAAATAGAAAATATAGTTTTTATTTTTTTTGGTGCTGCCAACAATTTACCGCACAAATGGCGACAAATTCCAATCTTGCGTTAATTTTGGGACACCTTTTAGTTTATGATTCAATAAAAAAATGTCAATCTAAAGATTAAAAACTGTGTTTACAATTTAATTCAAATCTTGGGTTAATTTTGGGACACCCTATAAAAACTCATTCCTGTAGATAACTGATGATAAGGAGTAACTTAGGCTACTACTTATATTTTAGAATAATTAGGGTTCCGACCAAATAGAATAATACAATTTTATGAGTCTGACGCAGACGAAGTATCCGACATCCTCACGCCCCAGCCGCCGCGACTCCAACCCCGACTACCAGCTACAGTAGGCGTGGGCTTGCAAATGACGAGTATTGGGTAGCTTGCCGTCCGGCTGCCCGGTAATCATCCGTAACAAGCCCAAGTTGTCAACAGCGCGTAGTGTGCCGCGTGCGCTTCAAAGAAATGGTACCAAACCATAGGGGCCCAGCGGGGCCGATGTTCGCCACGACCGCGGGGGTACTGAAAAAGAAACTCGAGGACCTAGAAAGCATAGGACAACTGAAGGACATAGGTGTGGTTTTAGTCAAAGGATGATTTCCCACCAGAATAGTTAGACGAAGTTGGGGGCACCTGCTAATCTGTGTACCTATATAAAAAGAAAAACTGACTGAATGACAAGGTACATCAAGGTACAGCCGAAACTACTGGGACTAGACATTTTATGACGTAGATAGATAGATACATTTATATTCTTTATTGTACACCAAAAATAAAAATTACATTAGGAACTTAAAATTAATAGGGAGTCACAATGGGCGATTTAAAGACAACCTTTGGATGTATATGACAGATGAGAAAAAGACGCAGGTTGGTAAGTAGGTGAGCACTAAGAGAGGATTTCCCAAAATTCACCCACAAAAGGGATAAAATGAGGGTCCAAAGTTTGTATGGAGAAACCTACTTTTACGCGAGCGAAGCCACTGGCAGAGGCTAGTTTATAATGAGGACTGTCATGAAATGATATTGCAGACCCAATGTCTTTTAAAACGTCTTGTAATTATTACAATATATGGTCATCATAAGTAATTATTTTGGACAATATCGCCATGAAGCTGTTTTAATGTATTTATAATACCTTACTGGTAATCACACCAACCGATACTTTAAGTTTTCCCAGAGAACATAAATTTTGGTACTTAATAACCCTTTATTCTACTACCACATTTAACAATAGGTACATTCTAAATTAATAATTTAATACGAATATAAAGTAATAATGTAATATAACAAATTAACAATATATTAATGAAAATGTAACTAAAAATAGTATGGACCAAATATGTCTGAAATACAAAGGTTTTATTTTTATTTAGTTTTTTTAATTAATAAAAATAATCTATTACATCTAGCACTAATTTCAATGGTAACTTAAGAATGCAAATACGAGTATTCAAATTTGTTTATTAATTATATTTAAATGTTTATTACATCATTTGCTTCTTCGTATTGAAATTGAAAATATTTACTTCAGACACAGTAATGACATAAGACCATATTATGTTTTATAAAGCTACGTTAGTAAAATTTAAAATTATTTTTATTTTGGACGTGCATGAGCGACCAATGCCTCAGGCTTGACTTGCCTATGGCTGACCACTCTGTCCGACACCACGCCCAGAAGCGTGGAGGTCGTACTTTTTTGAAGCTCCGCCTGAAAGCCATCTGTGCTGTGGTTGACGAACATGCCGGAGGCACTGCACCGCCATGGAAGCCCCCCATAGACCCCTGAACGCGTTGTTATACTGGACGCGCAGAGCACTGTAGGCTGCTCCACAGGTTTCCACAGCACGTGTATAATGTTTGGCAATAACTTTTAAATAGTACGATTTTAACGAAACGTGAGCCTCGCGCAAACCTGCGAGAAAGCATATTACCTCTTATTAAACATATTTATATAAGGTATTTCCTTGAATAAGCTGTAATCCAACACGCGGACCCAGTGCAGGTTGGTGAATGTTGCATGTCTTCAAATTTATAATTCTAGGGTGATGAAATAAATTATAGAAAGTAAAGGGCCTACCTAGGGTTAAACCCACGACACAATTACAACTTGTACGTCAAGGCCATTGCCACTGGCCCACTACTGTTCACTCTTATATTTATAGTAGTAACAACACACAGACTCACAGAACTTAATATTGAGAGACAGACAGAAATAGTCACACCAAATGATTTCCTTAATTAGCTGAAAAAAGATATGAGATAGGTAATTATATTTAAGAGACTGCTGATCTATGTCCAGTATGAACATCTTTGGTTAAAATGAAGAAGATGATGACGATGGGGATACTAGATTTCCTACGGAAGCGACACTAGAAGAAAAGCAAGAAGGAGATAGGTTTCATAGAACTTATGAAACGGGCCGCTAGCAAATGTGGCCCAGAATTACATCACATCAACTGAGGTACCTAGTTATCTAAAATCCAAATAGATGCAGTCTTAGCCAATTAGCATAAAATTTTCAGGTAAGAGTACTGAGTACTGAGAGTTGGTCAAAAATAGATGCGTATATTGTGACTACCTGGTCACCACGCCTTTTTTTTTTTCAAGGTGAGAAATCGTCGAATAACTTCTTCTGATCAGGATGGGGTGAGAAGGCGTGTTAGACTTATACTGTCCAAAACCCACCTCTGTTCCTACAGTTGCCCTTTGCGTTCCAAGGCCAAGGTAGCTCTTTCGAACATTCCCTCAGCTTTTAATCATCATCATCATCATTTCAGCCGAAAGACGTCCACTGTTGGACATAGGCCGGGGAGGCCTAAGTCCAACAGTGGACGTCTTTGTCGTCAAATGTTGCCACAATGACCGGTCCTGTGCGTCTCGCATCCATCGGATTCCCACGACCCTCATCAGGTAATCGGTCCACCTTGTGGGAGGCCTTCCAACGCTGCGTCTTATGGTACGTGGTCGCCATTCTAGAACCTTTCGTCCCCAACGACCATCTGTTCTGTGAGCAATGTGCCTTGCCCACTGCCACTTAAGTTTGGTGATTATTCGGGCTATGTCTGTAACCTTGGTTCTCCTGCGGATATCTTCATTTCACTTGAGCACATTCGCAGGAAGTTGGTGTAGCCATCACAGCGTTGATTCGTTGGATTCGTTTCTCATAATTACATTCTTCTTCTTTTCGTGTCGATGTACTCTAATTAAATTTTAGCGGACCAGTATAGCGAAACAGTATAGAGGTTGCCAAAACCTCTACGGCTCTGTTATTGGCCTCGTATAGATCCTGAAAACTGCAGGTAGCTGTGCAGGATGGACAGCATAGCAAATGACGCATGTCCTGTGCAGCGGCTCCACACTGGCACTGTGTTAGAGATGGGTCGAAGAAGCCCCATTTGGCCTAATTATTTTTACAGCGGCCAACCTGAGTGCGCAGTCGGTTAAGAGATTTCCAGATTGGCCAGTGCAATTCGCGTCCAGAAATGTGTAGGAGTTGGGTACTTCTGCTTCCACAGCGCGCATCTCTCGTCTTCTGCACTGTCTTTTGAAGAGGTCGTAAATCGCATAAAGCTTTACATTGTTAGTGTTATTGTATTTCTTTACTAAAGCTGCATCTACCATGTTATGTTTCTGCACCACCCTAAGGTCGACTGTTAGAAAATGCCTAAGGCATTAAGTCCGCCTTTGTACAGTGTTTATTACTAGTGCATAAAGTTTTAATAAATAAATAAATGAGTGTTGATGGATGCTATAATAAGCACATAGCATAAGCACAAGAATAATCAGCATAATGCTGGTCCCACTGCTGAGAATCAGGCTTTTGCTCTAGGAGCGAGAATGGGCCATAATCCACCACTCGGGCCCAGTGCATAGGTAATTAGCACCAATAATAATAATGATGATTCTAATCACGTACCTAAGTCGTTTAGATACCTATGTGAATATCTTCCAACCAACGGGTGCTTACGTGCTTACTGTAAGCGTCTAGAAAGGCTTTTCACAAAGGAAAAAGTCAATTATTTATGAGTGTAACATATCAATTTATGAAAGCTACACTTGAGCACTAACTGAGACTGGCTTGCTCTAAGTGTTAGTAGCCCTGACTGCTATGCTGGAGGTCGTGGGTACGATTACCACCCAGAACAAATGTTTGTGGGATCATTTGATCTGTGTCTGGGTGTAATTTCTATACTACTGTATGTATTTAGAAATATATAAGTATGTTTATCAGTTGTCTAGTACTCAACACGAGCTCTGCTTAGCTTGGGACTAGACTGCGTTGTGTGATAGTTGTGGAAAACATTATTAAATATTACTTATATAAGGTTACTATTAAATGTGTCAATCATTTCATAATTTTAGTTTGTTGGCTTTAGTTATCACCATTAAAATAGAATAGAATAGAACATTATTCTGTACGTAGTATTCATATTTTATAAGTACTTATTTAAAAACCAAATTACTATTATATCAATTATATCAGTAATAATATCACAAATATTGTTATCTGTCAAACAAACTATAAAATTAGAAATAATTAGTGTACAAACATTTGACTGGCCTGTTGGTCTAGTGGTTAGTAGCCCTGACTGCTATGCCGGAGGTCGTGGGTTCGATTCCCACCCAGGACAAATGTTTGTGTGATGAGCACGATCATTTGTTCTGTGTCTGGTGTAATTTATCTATATATGTATGTATTTAGAAATATATATGTAGGTTTATCAGTTGTCTAGTACTCATAACACAAGCTCTGCTTAGCTTGGGACTAGACGGCGTTGTAGGATAGTTGTGGAATATTATTATTATTCCCTTATTATTATTAATTTGGTATCAGCCTTTGATTCCATCTGACACTATGGCTTACGTATTCAAGTTTAAAAATTTCTCCGCCCATTATTTTTCATTCGTTCTTAGCAGCATGCAAATATATTTCATATGGAACAACTAACTGAAGACTTTGTATAAATACAGAATATTAAGGATGGAGTTCCACAAGGGTTGACCATAAGACCATTGCAAAAAAAAAAAGCATGAAACTTACTCTGGCATAAACATAAAGTAGTAAGTATATTATTTTAACGTGTTTTGTTTCAAGAAATCAAGGAAATCAATTCTTTATTAGTTTATTTTAAAAAAAAAAATCTAAGATAAAGTGACGTAAGATTAGACTTTTACGAAAGTGAGGAATTATAAAAATGTATGACTTGCGCACCGGTAACTGTTTAAATCTTTTATAATTTGAATAAGATTATATTTTTATGGGATAAGCTAGTTATATTCACTAATACCAAATCACATTCACGTTTTATTCAAAACAAATCTAAACAAAAAGCGTCCATCTCACAAACAGGCATAACTCAAATATTTATGATATTGCGAGTTCAATATACATTCCATTACGTCATCCCTTTTACCGTGATCAACCATAACAGCAAAAGGAATAAGCATTCCCGTATCATAGAAAACCATAATCTAACACCCTTTACCACTCCGACTGTCGGATACAATACTATAAAGTAGCTATCTTCAGCAATACATTATCCTTACTTATCTGTGGCCATAACATGAAACTTGGGATCTATTTTATTATAAAGTGCATTGTCTACTATGGAGGAGGTCGGTCGACCGCCGAACGTAAATAATTTAACTGTCTTAAAAGATTCAAAAATAGTTTCCTAACATTGCCCCCCTTAATATGTACACCATTTGTCAGGCCATAACTGGATTTAAACGACGCGTTACAAGAAAAAGGCCACGCCCTCCAACAGACATATAGCCTGCTCACTCTTATGCACTGGAAGGCCTCGCTAAAGGTTATATCTGTCTCTATCGCACGAATATTCTTGGTGGTATTTACCTTGTTACAAGACCGGTAAAAATGTGTTATAGACCAACACGTGATAGAGGATTATAAGCCTTCTATTGCTATGTTTAAAGTTGAAAACGCTTTGTTAATGGTATCATGGGGGGACTCAATTGAAGCGAGACGAGCCACGAAAGGGACGCAGCGAATCGTTCTGTTTAAGTTAGTGAGTCCAAACGAGTTTTTATGTTTGGAAATCGTATTAAGCTTTTGTTGGAAACTGTTCCACTCAACGGGCATAGTTGAGGCGTTTGTGCGGTCAAACTATCGCGTTTGAATCCCGAAAAGCGGTGGGGATACTGCTGATTGGCTCGTTTTGGCCGATACACTGTGTAACGATTCGGTCGCGTGCGGTCGAGCGTAGCGCGCCAACTGAGCTTTTTTCAAATAAGAAACTCGAGTTCGTATGTTTCAATCTTATTTCGGATTTCAAATAGAATTGGTCCTATTTAAATTGGTGTTCTTAAAAAAATGGTTAATAGTCAAAAGTATCGGTGAAGATTAAAATCTAGTGTCAGTGTATTGAAAAACAGTTTAAAAAATTAGCAAAATGTCGTCGGTGCACTCAGATGATGACCAAGAAGAGATCAACGTGGACTCTGACAGCAGGCTATCAGGTCATTGCGACAGAAGCATAGCATCAGAAGACCGAGACTCAGAACACAGTTACCACGACAGATATCATGATTCACCGAACGAGCATATGACTGACACTCAACCGAGGGTAAACCTACCTTTCAGCATATCTCGACTTTTAGGGAAACAATTTGAGGATATAGATAAGCGTCGAAATTCCGGAGAAAGTGATGACAGAAGTGATCAGGACACTGAATCGGAGAGTGCTAAAGATGAGGGGAAAGACAATTCTGGTTTGCCTTTGAACTTTTCGCATACACCTGGTTTATATCCAAATTCGGGACTGTTATTGAGACCTGGGTTGGGAATCGGTGGCGGGTATGGGTTCTCGAGTAACCCTGGGGTTGTTAGAGTTCCAGCTCATAGGGCTCTGGGTGCGTTGGGTGCCTGGGGAGTCACCATGGATCCAATGCGGCAAGCAGCAGCGGCGGCATTTGCACATCAAATTGTTAAGGATAGATTGAATGGTAAGTTTTTGCATTTAATCATTTTGAATAAAAGAAACCAAATGTTGCAACAATATTTATTTATAATGCATATTTATAGCCAATAACAGAGGCCTAGAGCAGTTTCTTTCGACTGAAATGATGATAGTTTTGATACATTTCTAATATTTAACTTTATTACAAATAACAACTCTAATAAAAGTTTGAATTAAGGTCAAATAGGTACTGCGCGAAAATTGATAGCAATATCTTGTCTATTTATTGTCTCAAGATATCTGATTGACGTTACAATAAATGATAATTAATTATAGTCCATGATAGACAAAATGTCAGATGTCAGATCAGTTAAAAGGGTTAATGAGACTGATAAGGAATTAATTGAAGTGTCGCATATGTTTATTCCCTGTAATATACCTACTAGCTGTAACAAATATTAGAATCTTAATTAATTAATATGATAGTGTTTATCAATATGGTTGACCTGGATCGATTAATTACTGCACTACTGTCTGTCTACCGATTAATTATATTATTTAAGTTTTTATTCTTTTTACTACCGACGTGTGCTACTACGCTAAAAATAAAAATCTTTTGTTTATTGTTGGAAAAAAGAAATTTGCGTTTTTTTTTATTGGACAATGTATTAATTTATTGTTTTAATGGTCTAAAGTATCTTCGCATTCTACCTTTCTAATGAAATTGGTTTGGGCCACATTTTTTGGTTGGTTTCATAGTCTATTATGGAACATAGAAATAAACTTTCTTATGTAGATAGGCGTGGCAAGGTGAAATGCCTGTAGCTCTTAGTTAATTTATTGGTTACTCATGAGTTACATTTACTTATTCCAAATTATTTTTCATATCTTAGAAGCAAAAAGTCCACTTCACAAACCTATCGTTTTCTTCAACCAAAAACAATATCTAAAATTCCCAAAAACAAAAACAAACAAATACGCATCGAAAATTGTAATATTTAAACCACAGCTTTTTTCGTTCTTTGTTTTATAAAAAAGGGTCCAAATCGGGTGCCAACGTCCTCTGAGCCAATTACCCTCGCGTGCGAACCGATGACACACCTAGAGAACTATTTCTTTTTCCCTTTTTTTCGGTCTTTCGAGGCGAGATTGAAGGCGCCCCGTTCTGTAATTTGTCGCGTCGGCCGCCGGTTAGGTTGGGGACACAGCTTTTTTTGTTATGTTACTCATCCTTACAGAAAATTGGTTGTTAAGTTGCACGTTTGGTGTCGTTCGTAATTGGAGTGAACTTTTTCATATTGAGCCGGATGCTTTAGTGATTTGATTTTTTGCTAAGATAAAAAGAAATTAGGATCATGAACAAGTTTTTCGTATTATTCGTTTTTTTTTTAATGATTATTTGTTAAATAATAACAAATAATAAGTAATTTATAGAATGAGTTAATCTACAAGCTTGTTATTCTCTGTAAGATTGCGAATAATATTTTATCATTTTTTTAAAGGTCGTTTTTTTTTTGTAGATTAGCTTCTATATTTCGCGAAAATTTCAACAACACCTCGGTAACTAACAAAAAAATAGCTTGAACACCACTTTCATTTTTCAACTCATCTTGGTCAATACACGCGTTGGATTTTGGATCGTTTTTTTTGCTAAATTTAGTAAAAAGAAACGATCCAAAATCCGACGCGTGTAGACCCTCGGGTTTTTGCGACCACCGGCAAAGAGGAAGTGGTTACAGGCTTAGAAGCTACGATTGAGACAATAGGTACCCAGAATCCTCAGATCCGTACGTGCATCGGAAATACTTAAGAGGTGACAAGAAAAAAAAAAAGAAAGAACGTCGTCGGCGCCAATGATTTTTTTATAACACTATTAAAGTTTTTATGGCTTTTTAAAACACTGAAACACTTTTGTCGTTACACCATTCGAGTATTAAAGGGTCGTTAAACATATATTAACATAATCTTTGATTAACTGTATAGGTAAATGGTTTGTGATTGGTAAATCTATGATCTAGATTTGCATTTAAAATTTTTAAGTACAACGATTTTCTGTCCTTTGAAATTATAAGTTGAATTTACAATGGGCCAATCATTGTAAATTTAAAAATGGCAATTAAAGCCGTAATTTTTTTTTTATGTGTTACCTTTTTATTTGCCGCCATATACATTAATAATCTTCATAAGTTATTCTAGGAATTACATGAATATTTGAATATTTAGGAGCTTTTAAATGTAACTCGTAAAATTTTACAACCTTGTACAACAAAACGTTTTCGAAATAATTTGCGAAATTTTAAGATGATGTAACATTTTTGGTATAAATGATTTATTTATTTTTAAGATATTCTTCGATGACTTGGTAACGGTTGCGTGAGTCCAATGGATGCGAGACGCACAGTTCCTTAACATTCACAACATTTTTTTTTGCAAAATTTTACCTCTGTGGCTAAACGTATTTATTAAAAAAAACATGTTTTTTTTTCTGATGAAATACATTATTTACGTTTACATAAGTACTTACTAAACAATTTGACATAGGCAAACGTTGTCAATATTTTCTTGATAAATACTTAAAACTCTAGGTGCGATTATGACATAGTGCTCAGGAAATATAATAAGCTGTATAACAGTTGTATAACCGCGCCATTTGAAGCGTGTCGTCTGAAACAGTTTCCGTCGATTTGCGGTTATTACACTTTACTTGCCGACGGAGCGAACTTGGTGTAGGCATTTTACTATAATCACTCTTCTTTAAAAATTTCATTTCTTCTTAAATGCATTTTTATATTAACACTAATATTATAAAGGCTAAAGTGATTAATATTTGTTAAGTACTCCTTCACACTCAAATGGCTAGACGAATTTAGGAGATGAAATTTGACATGCGGGTAAAAACAGATTTCACGATGGACCAATACTTATCGCAGAAAATCACATGAAAAGTTACTGCATTATTATTTCATTTATGTGTTTTCTTAGAGCAGCGATTCACGAATTGTGTACGTCGTGGATTCGTGAATCGCTGCGCTACGCTTTACTTTGTGTAATTTATTTCATCACCACTGTTCTCAGATTATCAAAGATGTTCAAATAACAGTCAGTACCAACGGGTATATTTTCAAGGTGGGAAATTATCAAATTTCACCGTGTTCTATCAGTTGTTCTTTGCACCTCAGGGCCGCGATGACTCAAAATTGATGATCCCTAACCATGTAGCTTAACCTCGGAGTTCCACTGGTGCGGCTGTTATTATTTAGCAACCAGTTCTGTGAGGACTAACACACAATATCTGAAAGAAATAAAGAAAAACATCATTTGAGAATTAATCACATAAACTAACAATAAAAACAACATTTAATTAAAAAAAAAATAGTGCCATAAAGTCTCCTATTTCAGCATATGCTGGCGTAAGCAATCAATCTTGATGCGAATCTCAGCATATACAGGAAGTGTAATTTGTTGCGTACGGACACAACAAATTCTTGATGCAAAAAAATATGGCCAAAAACACCGTGAAATCGGCCAAAACAGTTGAACAACGGTTATTTAACGGCCTCATTACACATACAAAAAATACTTCTTACAACCTTAGTTCTTAGTTGATTGTCAACCGTTTAGAAAGGCAAACCAGTTACTTTAACAAAAACACTGGCCGCTTTGCGAAATCAATAGAGAGAGTAATCATGCTTACCGCGATCTTTCTGGTCCCTAATGGTCGTTACCCATTTCCGCCATAGTTCTCATTATTTCACCGCACAATTTTACCTAATCTAACTTCTTGCTTCTATTAGTGACCATCGAGGTGTTTTATTATAGCTTTTTATATTTACCAGTCGTTTTGCCTCAATCGTTTCATTTTTGTTTTCCTTTTTGAAGTTTGTGGTGAAAATTGTAGGTATTGGAAAATGGATAGTAGCGAACTACCTAAGTATTTTAAGACGCATTGTAAAAAATAGGTGTGCTTTGTAAATTATTTCCTGTAGTTTAATCTTGTTGCAGTCTTACTTCAGCGACAATCAAATTTTCTGTCAAATTTTCATCAAACATACAACCTTATTTTTAGTATATGCGAAACCTGAAACACCTGTCTCGTATTTTATGTAAAGGATCTATGTACAACATTTCAAAACTGTATTATGAAAAATCACAAAGTTATAAACCCGTTATGGTACATGGTTAGCGACATAAATACATGGTCACCGGGCCACCCGGGCGACTGAGGTGTTATTTTGCTCGCACACCCAGCTGTGCGCTGGCGTTTAATGCCCACTGTGACATGCCGTGACCTGTTTTGTATTTAGTGTCGGTGGTGTTCAATTTGTGACCTTTTTTAAATAATTTGGGAAAAAATATGACATGGTGTAAAAATTATTGGAATCGATTCAGTTAATGATTCTTAACTAACTATATTCAGGTTTCGCATGTACTAAAAACAATGTTGTATAAATACTTTGTTTTTTTTTTTTGTGAAAGCTATTTCCCGCACTAAGAATAACTCCTGTATCACGAGTTAGTCTGAATCGTTGTATTCACAATCACGTAAACTCACATGCATTAAACTCTCAAACCTGGAACACCTATGTAATGGTTTATTGTTATTTATGTTTTTGGTTTGTTTATTCAGTGATTTTAAGTATATAATATGTAATCTTGGCCGATTATCGTCTCTCCGTCGACGACGGCTGGTGCTGAAAATCAGCGCTGAGGCTCTGTCTTACACAAGCCCCAGCATTTTACTAAGCGCTGAACGTTTTGCGCGGATGTGACGCATATTCTACCTACCACTTACAATATAAGTCGTTGTTTTTATTTTTAAGGTGACGTAAATAAACTCTTTTTCTTTCTTTCTTTTCATGATACGCAGCGTAGTAGCCAATTGCTCAACCACTGTGCTAACCGTTCCACCAAAATCCAATAAGACAAATATCATTAAAATTTAAAGATATTACATAGTACATCCTTGATTACGGGTGCTCTGTTTTAGCATCACTTTATGATTTTAACTCCAAACTGAGATAAAAATGATCTTCAAGTAGCATACACTAGAAAATTAATAAAACAGTTAAACATAATCTATAGTAGACTAAGTTAATCGTCGATTGAACAGGTTCAACTATCTTATCTAAGTGAGATATCGGGGTGAGCTTACTCTTAAATATCAATCTATTGATAAATCTAAGCAGCGTTGCTTGTAACTTGTACCATGTAAGTAATGAGTGGTTGAAAAACTTGTTAGTTTGGGTCGAAATGATGTTGAGAAGGATTATAAAGTTAACTTGTATATTGATGGTCAAACGATTAAGATTAAACAGAGAAATGATTATCGTAACAATTATAATTTTAAATATATATTAAACACACGTTTAAAGAAAACAGTTAACATAAAGAGCAAATAATTTGTTTATTTATGTATCGTAAAAAAAATCCGGCAAGTGCAAGTTGGACTCGCGCACTGAGGGTTCCGTATCTATTAAAACAGTTCAATTCCCGAATCGAGTTACGAAATTTTTTTCTAATCGCAAAAAATGATTTTTTTAGACCCTGAGACGTCTACGAAATCGTCTACGGCTACGAATACGTCTATCAAATACTCAAAAACTAAGATAGTACGGCTTTCCTTATTAAGTATTGCCTCCCCGAAACATTTTTTGCACTCACTGAAAAAAAATATCTGAACTTACTACTCCCATACTAAAGACATCAACGACCGATTTTTCCATTAGGCCTAAATCACGAAATTTCACTCCATATTTGTTTGGCTAAAAATTAAGTTTTATATGCAGCTAGCTTCTGCTAGTGGCTTCGCCCGCTTGAAAGTAGGTTTCTCTATATAACCTTTGGACCCCTGTTTCACCCCCTTAAAAACTGAATTTTCAAAAACCCCTTTTTAGTGTTCACTGACATCATATAATATATAGATTAGATTATGAAAAGATGATAAAAATTATCGCAAAACACCAGTTAAGATTGTAGTGAGTAATAGAACCGTCATTATTTTTTTAGTGAAATTGTTTTACGGATGCTGTAGAACAATTGCCGTAGAGAATGATAGTCGCAACGTTGTCACGCTGTTGCGTTTTTGCAAGGTGACACTCATTCACGTAATACATACGTAATATCAAAGCCTTTCACACCATATAATTTAAAATCCATGTAGAGCACGATTCTTTGATCAATATGAGTTGAGCTATACGAATACTGACAAATGCTTGCACTGACTAGACAGGTTTACTCATCTGTGTGATTCTTTCCTCAAAAGTCTATCTCAGACACAAATTTGCATGATATTGTGATATCGAAAGAGGTCACATTCTGCTATTGCTCTTATTAACTTGTAAACTGGCAAGATAATGATTCTTTATAAGGTTTGGCTTTATATACAAGGCGTTCTTATTTGACAGAAAAAAGTTTCTTTTTATGACAGTGAAGTCAGACCGGCTGCCAAATCGCTAAGCGAAAATAACTTTAGATAAAACTTTATAAATAAAATTATATGATTTGAGCATTAAATACTTGTAGTATAGACTTTGGCCTCATCTGGTTTAAATTGACGTGTAAAAGTGATTTTTAAAACCAATTTACGAAATAAATTTCATATATTTTTTTAAAGATATAAACTAGTGCTTGACTGAGATCCCACTTGACAGTAAGTAGTGATGCAATCGTTGATGGTGAATCGGACTAGTTTAATAGAGAGCCTATTCTCTCTAGCCTTGATGTTATCTAAATTATAATCGGTCAGGAAGACCGCTGCAGGCAAATTGTTCCAATCCTATTTAATAAGTGTTTTTCAAACTGTCAAAACCAAAAGTGATTGTCCTTATAAATGATAGTAATTAGACTGTTGTCCTTGAACACAACAAAAACATAGAATAGCGGTGACTCAGATCATACTCACTGTCGTCTAGCCGACGGACATCAAACCACAGAGTAACCTTCCAAAAGTCTAAAACATTAATTCTTAGTAATTTTGCCCAGTTGCTCTGCCGGCACGAATTTGCTTGATTCCATTATTTTGTTTAATGAACGTTGTACCTTAAATTGGGCCAAGGAGCCCAAAGTGATTGCTGAGATGATGGGATAATGATTCGTCATTATTTTATAAGGTTATGTAAGTAACTAGGAGTCGTGAGAATGAGGTCTTTAGTATTTTTTTTAGATTTTATATAAAAAAATAAAGGAAATGATTTTTTTTCGGGGTCACGTAAAGATTTTGAGGTAAAAGCACCCCAAATAATTTGTCCGTCGGTAAAATGGGCTACCAGATCGCCAGCTCATTTTTAATTTTTATACTTTTGTCCTATAATTATCTTTTAGTATTGTTTTTATATATGTACGTACGTTTTTGCAGGGTTTTTTTTATATACGCGTTGTAAGGAATCATTACAACATATTTTTTTCTGTAACTAAGAAAAAAGCGATGAGCCGATCGTGGCAAAACTATTTATTTTTTGCAATTTTATGCTGTTTTTATATTTCTTTTATGTTTTACTATTGATAGGCTCGCGCTTGACCACATCTTCGCTCGCGTCAGTTCTCACCTGATGGTAAGCGAAGATGTGGTCGACGATAGATCAGGTTTGCCTAGAATAACTTATTCACTCTTGACTTAATAACTCCTAGGTTGTAGTTATCAGGAAACACATACATATTATTTTATTATTGAATCATTTATTTTTACATAGATATTTAGATTTAAAAATACTAACTATAATTACAATAAAATAAAATAATAATGAAAACCCTACACTAATTACAACTAACTAAAATCAAAAAACTCTTCCACGTCGCTGTTGACTGGTAAAGTGCCCAAAAGACTGGCGGCATTGCCGCACTGTATGGCAATGCTTATCCTTTGTCCGAGGTAAAAGCCAGCTCTTGGGTCACGCGAAGTGTCAATAGTGTATTATTGAATCATAATATATGTACCATCATACTATAATATTATGAAGTCACTCTCTACTAACAGTAGTCCGTTTCCCATCCTACTCACCGTCGTCAATAGTAAACGTATAGATAATGACGTTTTAAATACATTTTTATCTTGATATCAAAGAAATAAAGATAACGGTATATTTATCGAACCATAAAAATCTTTAAAACTTCGGGTAAATGGATGTTGTGTTTGTTAAGGTCTTTTAGCTTTAAATTCATAGTTAAGATTATTAATTAATTTTAATAGTGTATAATGTAATACTTTAATTTATATTTTATATACATGTAATAAATACTACAGCTAACTCACCTACAGTAATATACATTTTATTACTTTCAAACAAGTAATTATTAAAAGTGTCTGGGTGTAATTTATCTATAATATGTATGTATTTAGAAATATTTAAGTATGTTTCTCAGTTGTCTAGTACTCATAACACAAGCTCTGCTTAGCTTGGGACTAGGGAGCGTTGTGTGAAAAGCAGCAATTTTTTTTTTAAATTGAAATTCATATTAAATTGCAATTTCAAATATAAACTAAGACCCTTACAGGTTTTACGATTAGAGTTACAGTAATAATATAAAAGTTATACTTTTTATGTATCTATGTATAAATACATTTTATTTAATTAGTACAAAAAATGGGGCTCTATCCGTACCTACTGCTCATATTTGTGTAGTCAAAAATTTAAAAAAAAAACTAAATCCAAAATTATCCACGTAAATTTGTCATAATTGGTAAATTCATAATTTTATCAATTATTCATAACAATTGCTACTAGAAAACAATACGCGCAGTGTTTTTCCTTTGTTTCTCATTCAGAATCAATAGCCTGTACAATATTTCCGTAAATTTTGTGACATTTTGGGATATAAACCAATTCTAATAATTTTGCTGTTTACGAATATTATTTATTGAGACTTTATTTAAATAATAATGAAAACCTTTTCTAATAAGCCCTTTAAGTATTTATACAAATTAAAAATTAGTGGTGTATGTTTGTTTATTAGACCTTCAGGTTCAAATGTCTAAAAGGATTTGAATGGAAGGTAGCATAGAGGTAGACCATGTCGTAAAATTCTCGTAGTACATAGGATACTTTTTATCCCATGAGTATCGTCCTTTGTTATAATTTTCTACATTCACGCGGGCGAAACCACTGGCTGGAGATAGTCTATACAGTATAGACTGTACTAATAATAGGGGTTAAAGTATGAAATTGCCGTTTTTTAAAACGGGTTGCTTTGAAGTGTTATATCATTGGATTGACTTGGAATTATAAGTTCAAATAAAATTTATATTAAAGGTACGATATTTTTTTTCCGAAATTAGGTATTTTAACACTTCAAAGCAACCCGTTATAAAAAAACGGCAATTTCATACTTTAACCCCTAATATTTTGAAGAGAACAGATTTTATATTTCTGTGTGTTTGTATTTTTATTTGTAATGAACAGTGGTCGGAATTAGGTAGAGTTATTCCTGTACTTGCATCGAAATGTTGATGTTAATATGGATCTTCTCTGGATTTCTAATGAAAAATACCGCTTGGTCAAAAATATTACAAATAAATAATAATAAAAACCTCGGAGATAGATAAGACAAATAAAACAAAGATAATTAACATACAATTTTATTAGTATTTTTCATTGAAAAAGTTCTCTCTACGTCAACTGAGGTGGGCGCCGTCACTGCGAAAGCGACCGGCGGCCCAGCTAAACGCGTGCCAGAGGGTCATGGCCATACGTATGGTGCGGGGATACCGCACGGTTTCTCGCGAAGCGGCGAGCCTCCTTGCTGGCCAGCCACCATGGGATTTGGCAGCAAAAGGCCTTGCGCGCATGCATAATCTGCGCGTGGAGATGCAACGCCGGGGTGAAACTCCGCTGCCGCGACAAGTCACGGCATGGCGGAAAGAGTTCCGGCGGGATCTCATGGCGGAATGGCGACAGCGACTATCGCAACCCAGTGCTGGGCACGCCGTAATTATGGCGGTAAGTCCCCTCTTTGAGGAGTGTCGCCTCCTTTGCTAGCATTACTGCTTCGCAGAAGGAGACGACCGCCTGCCACTCCTCCTCGCTCCGGACCATGGCCTGTACCAAGGCCCGGCGCGAGAGATCGTCGCCGCCGATCGCCCCCACAAGGACACGGCGTTGCTCTGCCCAAGCGGGGCACACCTCCACCGTGTGCTCCACCGTGTCCTTCGGGCGGTCCACACAGTGGCGACACCCGTGCGTCGCTTCCGCACGAATTCGGTGCAGGAACTTCCCGAACTTCCCGTGTTCGGTGAGAACCTGCGTCATGCGGAAGGTGAGGACGCCGTGAGGTCTGACCAACCACGCCTCAAAGAGGGGACTTATCGCCATAATTGTGGCGTGCCCAACACTGGGTCGCGACAATCGCTGTCGCCATTTTTCCTTGAGAACCCGCCGGAATTCCGTCCGCCATGCTGCGACTTGTCGCGGCAGCGGAGTTCGCCCCGGCGTTGCATCTCCATGTGGAGATCGTGCATGAGAGCAAGGCCTGTTGCTTCCAGATCCCATGGTGGCTGGCAGGCAAGGAGGCTCGCCGCTTCGCGGGAAATCGTCCGGTATCCTCGCACCATCCGTATGGCCATGACCCTCTGGCATGCGTTCAGCCGGGCCGCCGGCTGCTTCCGCAGCGCCGGCGCCCATACCGGTGCGCCATACAGGGCCATGGACCGAACGATTCCCGCGTAGAGCCTTCGGCAAAGCTATAGCGTCTAATAATTCCTTGTCCTTATTAATAAATAAATATGGACCACTCAAATCTGTGTGGTTCTTTCCTCAAAAGACCATCTCAGACACTAATCTGCATGGTTCTTATATGACTTGACCATTACATGTTTGCTGTATGGACTTTAAAAGAGACTTTGAACCCTGAGTTAGTTTCGGTGTTTCTTCTCAGGGTAATCAGCTAGGAAACACAGGCCTCATCTAGTTTAAACTGACGAAAAAATTTGACGTGTAAAAGTATTTTTTAAAAACCTATTTGCAATATAAATATAATTTATCATTATATTCCTCACCTTTTTTCAACTTAGCCGTGGTCGATGTCTGGTAATAGCATTAAAATAAACAAAAACAGTTTACATCTGCACTTACAATCTACCGAAAACATAACATTTGACGACATGTCACCACAATTTTATTTCGTCGTCACTCCGAATTTTATCGCACAATTCTTGCCTTCAAACGTGCCACAAAATCATCGATACACTATAATACACATGTCTAATATCCCCCAACCTCCCCTCTTCTCCCACATTTCCCGAGGGGAGACGCGGCATCGTTGGCGTTATGAAAATTTGACGTCAACCAATATGCGATGATACGTTCAGGGGTTATGTTTCGTATATTATTTTACATGTGTGAAATTGCCCGGCCTCCCTTTGAGGGTGAGATGGGGCTTTCTTAATCGGTCGGCTTTAGTTTGGTTAATTATTGCGGTTGGTAAAGATTTCATAACGCTTTGCATATTAATATGGGCTAATTTAGAGATATTCATATGCTTAAATTAGAGTGAAATAAATTGGCTCATCTGATTAAATTAAAATTACAAATAGATGTCTACAGTTTGATGTGATCGATGTGATTAGGTTTTTAAGTAGTATTTTTTCAAGTGTATTGTTAAGAAATACCCAGAAATACTAGAGAACCAGACGGTTCTAATTTAAAGTGAGTTTAGTAAGTAAAGTAACTACTTCTTGCGAATGTGTTCACGTGCCGTGAACACATTCGCAAGAAGTAGTAGAATCATCATAATATTGGTTGGTATTTTTTTTTTCACAATAACATTCTTTCTTGGTAAGTATGTATCGAAGTATCTATTTATTACCTTGTTCTTATATCTTTTCTGTTTGTCTGTTGTATAGTTTAATAACTATTATAGCCACACCAACATTACAATGTAAATCATTTTCTTAACCGTGGCAACACGCCTTTTCTGTCTGTGACAATGGAACGAAATTGTATTCTTACACAATTTTATTTTATTCCTCTCGGTCGGTTCCATCGAACCAGCTCCTCACCATCGCCTATCACCACAATTATACACCGCTGCACATAACCCTGCCATGTTATGTTTTTGCCCCACCGTAAGATCGACTGGTACAAAATGCCTAAGGCATTAAGTTTGTATTTGTACAGTTTTTTTATTAGTGTATTAACTTTAATAAATACTATTATTATAAAGTTGTAAAATTGTTAGTGATTACATAGAAAGAAGTCCTTTTCACAGAAAGGAGCCCTTAGTTCCAATGTGAATATTATGAGGCTGACTATAGGTACTCATTATGCTATACTTCTATGACTAATACCGGAGGAAACGCCCATTTTTTTCGCGGTAAACATTGAGATTACCTTTTCTAAATATACAATTTAGAAAAGGTAATCTCTGGAAGCACTGGGGTCCCAACAAATCCGGTGTGAGAAAAGGATAGCGCTATACAGCTTCTATAGTTTCGTCTCTCTCTCTCTCCCACGCACCGGAATTATAATGATTATTATTATTATTTACTTCATAAACAGACAACAAAGATCTATCTATATGATTTTAAGACATTATGGTTGTTAGATTATAAAAAAAGTTCGCTGATAGAAAGTTAGTAAGTCTTAGTGCCATAAGCTATTGTTTACCGCGAAAAAATGGGAGGTTCCTCTGGTATGGGTCATAGAAGTATAGCATAATGAGTATAGTAAGCCTCATAATGTTCACATTCGAACTCAGGCCTCCTTTCTGTGAAAGGAATAGGCCATAATCAACCACGTGATCCTAGTGCAGGTTGACCACGACAACAATACCGTGTATATGACAGCTATTATGAAACAGACAGCTATTAAACCGGCTAAACCTAAAAGTCGTCTGAGTGTCTTCGCAAGACTCTGCAATACTTCGGTCATATTGCAAGGAAAGACGGTGGCAACCTCGAAAGGCTCATCGTAACCGTAAAGGAGATAGGGAAAGGCCTCATGAGCGCAGCCCAATACGTCGAGCCGACCAGACTGCACCGCTCTTGACTCTACGGTATACAATGCCCTTCACACCGCTAGAGACAGAAACAGATGGAGGAATAAAATAAAAAAAAGTGATGAAGCAGGGTCACGACCCTCAGCATTGAGGAATATGACGCAAGGAGGAAACCTAAAAATAACCATGTGCATCAACACCAGACTTTTCTCTCATAGAAAAATGTCAAAAAAGGTCGCACAAGTTCCATACGCTAAGTATATCTAAGTAAGCCGCAAGTTGATATGTTTTATCGCCAATCCATAAAGCGCGAAGCTATAAAACCGGTCATATTTCAAATGTGTAAATATATGTGAGCGAACTCCCCGCGCCTCCCCTCAAGACGACCCAACCACATAAAATATTATATTGCAATTTATATTTTTCGCTTCGGAAAGATTAGAAGAATCCCCGTTTATGTTAAGTGGTATTGCATATATGTTTATGAGTTTTTGTATGTGTTTTATGTTGGATTAATCAATCATCGTCAGGATAGTCTAAATAATCTTTTATCTTTACCAGTGGTTCCCAAGCTGTGGACCATTGATGATCCGTAAGAGCTAAAACATGGTCCTCAAAAGGTCTAAAACATTGCAAACTTTCCATCTGAATAACAAACAGATTTTTAATGTCCATCAGAAATTGTGTTTTCTACGACAATCCTCGTTACTATGGATTTTAAAGAAACTACAAGGTGTACTTACTACAAGTTTTGAATTTACATTAACTATTCAAACTGCTGCCAGCTACTTCGCTCGCGGGATCAACATCATCACCATCATCATCAAAATTGAAATTGATGATGATGATGATACAAACTGCTGCCAGCTACTTTGCTCGCATGATAGTAGAAAATTATCCCAAGGAAATATACTTCCGGGATAAAAAAAACTTCCTTTGTGTCCAGAACATGACCTACCTGTATACCAAGTTTCATAGAAATCCTTTCAGCCGTTCAACAGTGAAGAAGTAACAAATATGTAAACACACAAACTTTCGACTTCATACTACATATTAGTGTGACAGTGGGAAGTATTTTTTATAACAAACTTAACCTTCAAACTGACTTCTTTCGCTCTTGAGCGGAACGGGCGTGTCAGATTATTAGTGACTAAAACCCACTCCTGTTCCTTCTTTGCCTTTATTCCAGGGCCCCGGGGTACACTTTCGCATAACCCATGGCCTCAGTAAGGCTTCAACCCTGCTGGGCTCCTACGGTTTGCTGACATCTTTTTGATGCATGCGTGGAACACTACGCGCCGTCGACGACTCGAGCTCGGTCCGGACAGTTACCGGATGACCGGACGGCGAGCAATGAGTAGCTCGCCGTCCGTAAGCCTACGCCTATGGAGGGTGGAAATTGGGATCGGTAACTCGGCGGCAGGGGTGTGAGGGCCGTTCCCTGCGGCCGCCTCCTCCGCTAGCATTACTTACCTACTGCCATAATTATGGCGTACCCAGCGCTTGGTTGCGACAGTCGCTGTCGCCATTCCACAATGAGACCATCAAACTTGAAATATGGTTAAGTTTTCTTTCGGACTTTTGAAATCTGTTACTAACTAAGATATCAAAATGGTCCCCGTTCAAAAAAGGTTGAGAACCACTGAGCTAAAGTATATATGTATATAGAACAATAGACATTGTAGGCACTATAGTGATCTGTTCTTGTTTGAAATAATACCAGTTCTGCTTACCTTGATTGTCACTTTTGGCAAACGTTTTAGAAATTTGTAAGGTGCAGTAGACTCTACGTCATGTCAGTGGTAACACTTCAACCTTGAGTTGGTCTAGCGTATGTACTACATACGGAATTCCAATAGAATGCCAGGGGTCTTACGGCGCGTAGGACACTCCACGCGCGCCTCAAGGAGATGTCAGCAAAACCGTTGGGGCCCAGCAGGGCTTAAGCTGGGGCCTATGGGTAAGAGAAACCCGGGGCCCGGGAACGAAGGCAGAAAAGGAACAGGAGTGGGTTTTTTGTCAGTAAAAGTCTGACACTATCTCACGCTCCGCCCAAGAGCGGGGGATGTCATTGGATGTTTTTCTCACCGAAAAAAAAGGGGGTCTTACCATGAAGTGTTAAAATGTCAGTCGTATGAGCGAGAAAGAGGAATGGAGCTGTACACGCTATACACGGTGTATTTGACATCGACGCACGAACGAATACCACGGATCCAGTACATGATTTTGGACCCCCAGTGGTGGAATTTTTCGTCGGCTTTTTCCTAATTTAAAAAAATAAAACTACTTTTTTTAAGTTTAAACTGTGTAAAATCGTTATTCTAACATTTTCATTGCGGGATTGTTCGAAAGTATTAGGATAGCTAAAATAATTAAGATATAATACTAATTAAGTTGGATTTATTTATTTTTAATAATAATAATAAGATATTAGTATTAACTAAAACAAGAAAAATAAAAATATATATTATTTTTGTTACACAAAAGGCAATAAATCGTAGATAAAATATGGCGTCAAAAAATTCCTCCTCACCGCTTCGCATTAACTTTAATTCTGGCAATGTTTTAGCATATAATCCGAGCCATAAACGTACAAAAAAATTTCCACTGTTGTATTTTAGCAACAATATAAGTGTATTGTACGTGATGTGGAATTTTTAAATACGGAATCATATTTGGCACGCATAAATAAATATTAAATACCCAATAGCTACTCTGTTGTATTTTGGCTGTAGATTAATCAGGCTTTTAATATTTTTACTACTGGGACTCAGGACTCCTCACCGGGATAGGGAATTCAAATTCAAAGAATTTATTTCAAATAAACCATTTACAGGCACTTTTGAAATGTCAAGAAGTCAGTCAGTAAGAAAAAATGGTGCTAATTGCACATTCCAAAGCGTAGATCTCTATGGAAAAAAATGTGCAAGAAACTCCATGGACACTCTTTTCAATCGTGTTTTGCAATTACAAATATCTCTGTTACATGTTTCTTGTCGCTATCATGTGAGAACAATGTCAATAAAGTAAAAATAAAAACTAAATATAGATATTAAAATAGCAACTGGCAGCTAAGAGATGACCAGTCTCAACTGACAGCGCCCGTTCACGGACCTGACGCGATTATTAGCACCACTCAGCTCAACCATTTTGAAGGGAACCGAATGATCCAACACACGCGCCACCATCAGTGAGACATTTGAGTGAGCATGACAAACTCTCAACTGCCACGCTCATTTATGTCAAACAAGTCGATAATAACCTAAAAACCATAAAATAGCTCCATGGTACTCACATTTACAAACTTTGAAAAAAATGCTTCTTCATTATACAATACTAAATACAATAATATTTTACAAATTAAAAAAAAAAAAACATTAAAGAATAATAATAATAATAGTTTCAAAACTAATCAATTTGTACACCCCGGTGGTAGTGGAGCTGGACCAGCTAGCAGGAATAGTCCGTAAACGGCACAATTGGCGTAACGAGGCTCGGTGGATGTCACATATCTTCAAAATTCTAGTTCTAGGACATGCTGGTTTCCTCACGATGTTTTTGTAATTTTTTTTATCACCACTGCTCATAAAATTCAGATTATTTTTCGTGTGTCAAGCTCTGACGATCAAAATTGTCTTTCTTTACGTAAACTATGATTAAAGTAACTGTTAACCACTTAAAAAAATCGTAATAACTTCTTCAACAGCCTAGAAAATTATGTCGTGCAAACGTTCACAACCTTTTAATGTGTTCACGGGCCGAATCACAAATTACTTTATAGTTAACTAAAAACAATGCTTTGTAATCACTAGCTATTTTAACGTTGAATGAAAAAATATACATTTCTGAGACAATAGCGACTGTGAAGTGTTAGATTTTCATTACAACTAGTAAACGCTCCATTGTATGTTGAGTATTCTTTCTTTCTCTTCTTTTCTTTCTTATACTTGAATTCGGGTTTAATTATTCGGATGACGTGAAGACAATCTGACAAGCATTTTTTCTTCTTAAAAATGTTCAATCCAACAAAATAATAGTCTTCTACGAGGTCCTTTCCACCGCTCCGAGTTATCCATTCCTCTTTTTTTGTCGAAGCGATCTCTGTTTAGAATATGCTCCCTCTTAACTAGGACTTTCATCCAGGGAGTCTCGGTCTCGAAAATATCGAGAGTCTCGACGATTATTCCGCATTTTCGAAACTCGAGACTGATACCTCCAGTCTCGGAAATAACGAGACTTTTGAGACTTACGTAGTTTTTTTTTTAAATCTGCATACTGTAGGGTACGAGGCAAATACCGTTTTGAATTTTTTTTCTTCAAAAATTAGATTTCCAGAAAAGCTCTCTAACCGTATTAAAGAAAATAGGCTCACTAAGGCAAGTATTTTGTCATATTTGCCCAATCCTAGTCAATTTAATTGAAAGGGAATTGGGTCCTTTCACACTCTCAATAATAACGAAATTAAAATTTCAAAAGTTTAATACGAAAGATTAAATAAATCACTGATTGAATAGCAATCTGATAACTTAAAGCCTTAATCTAAAAATTATTACATTATTTTTATTATTTTGACTGGCCTATTGGTCTAGCGGTTAGTGCCCTAACTGCTACGCCGAAGGTCGTGGGTTTGATTCCCACCCAGGATAAATGTTTGTGATGAGCACGATCATTTGTTCTGTGTCTGAGTGTAATTTATCTATAATATGTACCTATGTATTTAGAAATATATAAGTATGTTTATCAGTTTTCTAGTACTCATAACACAAGCTCTGCGTTGCTTGGGACTAGACGGCGTTGTGTGAATATTGTTGTTGTATTGTTATTGTTGTTATTACAACATTTGACGGCACGATTGGCACAGTGGTTGAGTGATTGGTTGTTACGCTGCGTGTCGTGGTTCGATTTCCGCTCCGTTCGGAACAAACATTTGTATGGCCTATAGATACTTAGTTGTTCCGGGTCTAAGTGTGTTGTGTATGAGTTTAATTTTTTTGTGAATGCACCCACGATACTAGAGCAATACCTATTGTGAGATAACATTTTTTTGTTTATAGAGCTATGATATAAAAAAGACTTCTCACCATTCTGACCAATTTCAAAACCACATTTCCTCTTACAAAATTTAAGTCAAAAGTTCCCATAAACCGTCCAACGGTAGCTGTATTATCTGCAATTAGGCAGACACGTAACCCCAGTGGTCCATCCGACGACAGAAGCGGACAAAATTTTAATGAGCTCAATGATGGAGCGTGCGTGTAATCACACGGTGGGCCATGCGACGCCATGCAACACTATGCGACTGTCTCACGGACGTGGGAGCGTGTGAGGGATTTCCTTGTGTACTTCGTAACTTTGATTGTGTAATCATAATGCGGTCGTGGAAAAAATAAGGCCGCTATGAAAATGTTGTGACGGTGCTGTAGTTTTTAGGGTTCCGTACCTCAAAAGGAAAAAACGGAACCCTTATAGGATCACTTTGTTGTCCGTCTGTCTGTTTGTCAAGACCCTTTATCTCGAGAACGCGTGGAGGTATCGAGTCGAAATTAAAATCATATACTCAAGTCTGCAGTGCTTTGAAGTTGTAAAAAAATAAAACTTCTAAGTAGACGAAAAAAAAGATACAGCCGTTTATGTCGCAAAAAACGTATATTTCGATACTCTCAAAGAAATAAAATTTATAGGGTACTTCCCGTTGACCCAGAATCCTGAAATTTGGCATAAAGCAAGGTCCTATGGCACAAATGTAGAAATAAATCTGAAATCAGTAAATTTGTTGTTACGTCACAAAAAAACAATCATTTTTTGCGATGCAGAAAAATCTTCGAGCCTCCTTTCGGGAATTGAACTATTTACATAAGTAAGTCTGTACGGAACCCTCAGTGTGCGAGTCCGACTCGCACTTGCCCAGTTTTTTATATTATACTAGCTGCTATCGGTGGTTTCGCCCGTGTAAAGGTAGAAAATTGTTCCAAGGTTACATACCCCTGGGGTGATAATGCAGGACATGATTTAGAAGTAATAAAGTAGTAGGTAGTATTAGTGGAGAGAATAAAACAATAGTTGTGACAATTAAGTGCCTGTGAATCCACTTTTAGCGAATGGTTATAATTCATTTTATCGCATGTATTTTCCTCTTAGGCATCAAGCTATCGTAAGTACTTAGTGGATCATCGTCATCTCGTCTTCTTCACTTCCTGCCGGTTCCATGTTATTTGGGGTTAATGCATTACGTTTTTATCTTCTATTCTATCTTGTTGACCGTTACGCTATCACTGACTCCTTTGTCTTTCATGTCACTCCTAACATAGAGCATCTGTCTTTTCTTTGGCGTCCTACTCCATCCATCCACATGTATACTCATAAGTCTTTTGGTCACAAGCGTCTCATTCCTCCTCTTCACATGACCGTACTGTGATAAATGGTTCAAAAGTCAACTCCAATCTCACAATTTATAATACCATAATACCTAGGCACCAAAAGGTTGTGTGAAGTTAACTTTACATATCTTAATGCATGTAAATGATAATATTATGATTAAATAAGGTATCATTTGCATTGAAATCTTAATGTACTTTGAGCAATAATACTATAATATAACCGTAAAACCAATTTGCTATAATAACGTAGAGGGATTTTCCGCAAATATATATATAAAATTATTTAAATTACACGTATCATTGTTGGGTACCCTATGTCTTATGATAATGTATTACTGCAAACAATATCTTCAATGATTTTATCTATGCAACATTTCTGACCAATTATTTGCTTTCATTAAATTAAAATATTAAGTTAACGGATGTAATAATTTTATGGATCACAATATTTTTTCTGCGGCTCAATCGCTCACGTATCCGCCTATCTCATAGAACTTAAAGAAAAAGACACTCAGAGTGCAAAATTCTTTCAGTCAAAGAATTTTAAAATTCGGATCGTTAATCATAATAATTTCAGACGAAACATTCTCTTTGGACAAAGGTCTCCCACCAGAACAGAGACAGGTTCTGTAAATTTTGTATCCATTGAATTCCCGCAATACTCACTAGGTCATCGGTCTACCTTGTGGGAGACATTTTAACGATGCGTGTCTCTTTACACAGTCGCCACTCCAGAACGTTCAACCATCGGTTCTATGAGCAATGTGCCCTGCCTTTAAGTTTGGCGAATTTTTGCGCTATGTCTGTAACCGTGGTTTTTCTGCAGGATATCTTTATTACTGGTTCGATCATGCTTAGAAACTCTCGAGTATTGCCCTCTCCATTGCCCTTTAGGTGTCATTAAGATTTCTCTCCATTGCGATCATGTTTTAGAGCCGAAGGTATCTTAACCCTGGCCACACGCACTGGTTCCTAAGATTACCTTTTACAAAAACCTATACAGATAAAGAAAACAATGTTGCTTCTTTATAAAACTTACTAGCATGTTACAAAGTTGAAATCACTAACATCTACCATATAAAATGTCCTACCGCGGCAACCATTCAGGGTGTACATCACATAAAAAAACCTACACTTGCAAAAACAATGTTCTAAACACAACGAACACGTATCGCACTCGGATTACGGCACACGAACAAAGGCACTAAAAGCACAACATCATAAAGCCAGCCTGCTTTGTTTGCCGAACGAGTGCAACGTTTGAAAATGCAACCTAAACCCGTTTCCCGATTGCATTTCAACCCATGAATTTTCCATGAGGTCGTACCTCCCCGATTCCCGTTCGTTTGGCTACGTAACTAGTGGGAATTGGTATTCGCTTGTTGCGTGCAATATGTATGAGATTTTGTCCGCTTATTTTTTCGCTTCGCACCACTGTCCGGTGTAATTGAGATATGTTTACTCTCGGTGCACATTGTCGGTGTTGCAGTGGACCGGGTAATTGTATATTTATGATCGCAGCACAAATTGATTTGCAAAAAATTGCCGAAAAATTTTTGCATTTTTTTTGTTCCATAGTTACATTTGGTATGCAGATGCCAGGGACAGGAACATTTCGATCATTAAATAATGGATTTGTTACAATTTTTCGTTGTCTACTTGAATTTTTGGTGCGCTGTTTTCACAAGTGGTGGAGGCGCGGACAAATGTGAGTGTAGGAGTGATGGAGCGACTCCATGTAATCCCTAGTGACGGCTGCGTCCAATTAGGCGTCAGGCATTCGTCTTCCCGTCCTTACTTTTTCACTTCCCTCACTTGGGGGCGGATTTGTAAGAAAATATGAGCGAGAATTTGTCTCACTTTGAGTGAAAGTAACGCTCTGAGGTGTTGTGTGAGTCTGTGTGTGTTTACATACATCTTAGAAATGCTTTTTGGTCTTAGCGTTATATGGAAGAAAATGCTAGGTAAATACACTAATCTTTATCGCGTTTAGGCCCAACAGGGGATTTGTGGGTTTAAAATATAAGTAGTTGAAGGAAATCATCCCATAGAAACATAGGTACTCCCGAGTCTCGGGATAAAAAGTACCCTGTCCTATTCCAGGAAACGGTCTATCCATGTGTCAAATTCCGTTTAATTCCGTTTCAACGTGAAGGAGTAACAAACATATGTACGTACACACAGGCACGCACACACACACACACAAGCTTTCGCCTTTATAATAATATAAAGCTAAAGTGGCCTAGTTGACATTTTTACAACAATGATTTTACTTGGAAAAATTAGCAGTGTTTTTTTTTTAAATGAGGTCAGTATTCCCAGAGAAGAGGTGTGTTATTTGTTGATTGCACATAAAAAAACACATATTAGTCAATTTAAAATAATATAAATTTATATTCTTTTTTTAAAAGGTGTTGCTACTCACTAGGAATTACTCCTGGTTCGTATAATATATAAAGTTTGAAATGCCTTTTTCACTTAACATCTGTAACAAAACTGTAGGTTTGAATAAAACGGCATAAATAAATGTGATTCACGGTGAGTGGGCTGCCCGAAGGGTAGGGTAGGGTTACCCTGTTATATCATAAAGGGTTCGCCCCAGACGGTTAAACCCTTCAATGTTAATTTGTTTGTTAATTTTTCTCTGCCTTTGTAACTGACGTAATTAGGTTTTTCGTTTTATAATTAAGGGGTATGATTTTTTATTTGTTTCGTGTTAATGAGGAAAATTATGGTAGAAATCTTTATGGGTGTAAATAATGTTTTGTATTTTCCTGTAAAGATTTTCGTTTAGGCAAGGGGCGGTGAGGGAAACGTATTTTTAAATACTAAAATATCATGGTCTTTTTGACGTCTTTTTAAACTCCAAAATGTCATGACATTTTGGTATTTAAAAAGACGTAAAATAGACGTCTATCCCATCGTAAAAGGAATTATTAACCTGTTTCATGGGTTGTCCGAAAGGGAACACCGGGGTCCTGAGATGCAAGGCAAAGAAGGAATATAGAAGTGGGTTTTAGTCAAAAAAAATCTGATACGCTCTCCAGCTCCGCCCTAGAGTGGGAGAAAACATTGAATGATTTCCCACCTAAAAAAAGTACAAACATGTTTGTACTTTATACTTTTTACGGGGTGATACCAGGCTTGCATAACGTTACAGCTAGTATGATACACACATAGGTAAATATGCTTGCAACGTGGTTATGCCTGGCAAAGCAGTAAAGGGGCCATCTGTGTACAGTAGCTCGTATAAGGTTAAAAAACAAGTGTCTTATTCAGCATGGTCGAGAGAATAGCAAAATACTTCGCTTACATGAGTTCTTAGTTATTCGTAACAGACTAAAATCGACAGCAGTGAGAGCTCTTTCTTAGTACCTGTGTGAAGTTTTTTTTGTTTCATCATTATCATCATCATTTCAGCCGAAACTCGTCCACTGTTGGACATAGACCTCCCCTAAGTGTCGCCACAATGAACGGTCCCGTGCGTCTCGCATCCATCGGATTCCCGCAACCCTTACCAGGTCATCGGTCCTTGTGGGAGGCCTTCAAACGCTACGTCTTCCGGTACGTGGTCGCCATTCCAGAACCTTTCGGCCCCAATGGCCATCCATTCTGAGAGCAATGTGCCCTGCCCGCTGCCACTTAAGTTTGGCGATTCTTCGTGCTATGTCGGTGACCTTGGTTCTCCTTTTCTATTTTTTTATTTATTTGATATATAGTCGTATGAATTGGCCTTTTTTGTGGAAAATGTTCCAATAACTTCTCTCGTTTCGAGTGTAGCGTGGGGGAGTATCAGACTTCTACTGACTGAAATCCACCCGTGTTCTTTAAGTTGCCTTTTGCATTCCAGGGCCGTGATAGTTCTAAAAATCGATCGAGGCGGAATTTTCCCGAGCCGTAGACGAGAGTGTTATGTAACCGAGTGCTGCATTGACCAATTGCCACGAACGACATTTTTCAATACACTTACTAAGAAATAAATAAATGGGGGTAAAATAAACTCGTGGGGCCCGCTTAGCGCCCAGCCTGATACGATAAATACAATAAATTGTGGTGGGGATGAGCTCCCACACTTTTCCGTACTAGTGCGGAAAACCATTGCGTACCTAAAAGTTAGGGATAATAGCGGAAAATCCGCTATTAACCTTAACTTTTACTAGTAAGTGTATGAAAAAGTTTTTTTTTTGTTTTAAGGATCAATATCAAGTAATAACTTTTTTACCAAAAAGGTTTTTGAATCCATGAATTACTGTAGGTTAAACAGATAAATCTGAATTCTGAATTTATTCTGCCCAAATAGACGCACCATAAAATATAGTCAACTAAAAAAACGGTCAAAAAAAAAACAAAAAAATTGTGGTGGAATGGTAAAAATGGTGGTTGGTGGTGTGGAATGGTATGGTAAATGGTCTCCTTTACGTATCTAATATATTTAATTACTGAAATTGACGGCTGACACACCAATGCATTAGCTATTTGTACTGCGTAGGAGTTGCCAGCAATAATAACTGGAACCTTATTGAAATAAGCTGTCATATCGACTGTTATGACCCTTAGAACGTGATGAAATTATACTAAAACCTAGATATTATATAAATACATAATAGAATGTCATTTAGGTGTTTAGAAAATCAGAATACAATACAAATACAAAACAATGGACTAGGCGTTTCGCCTCGTCGTTTATACCGCGTATATCGAAGGATTGGAACAATTTGCCTGCTGCGGTCTTCCCGTCCGATTATAATTTAGGTGTCTTCATGGCTAGAGTGAATAGACTCTTAATAAACTAGTGCGCCTCGCCATCAACGATTGCATTACTAATTACTATCAGGTGGGATCGCAGTCAAGAACTAGTTTATATCATATTAAAAAAAGAAATTGGAATTAAAACATTCACAATTTAAAACACAATATTTGTTTTCGACAAACTTTAAAAAAATGAATAAAGGAGACTGTATATTTTCACGAAACTCTAAAAACGCACTCCCACCTCTAAACGTCCTTATTCTGAAAAACGTAACGTAACACAAACCACGCCGGTCCGGGCGCACGCATGAATCATACCGCCCTTAACCAGATTACGAGCCGCGGAATCTTGTTACCGCACCCTTTTCCACCCTGATACCGACCGACGGGAAATTCGTTTTACTATGTAGCTAATCGTTTTTATATAGTTCTGTGGCTATGGTTCACGTTGTTAGGTCGTGTTGAATATTGAATATTGAAGGCGGTTTTCAAGATTGATAGTCTGTGTTGGTATTGGTTGTGTTGAAGACGTTTTGTGTTTCAAATTACTGCTATATAGATATTGCTTGACGTTGACTGAACAATTTTACACTATGTTTTTGTAAGTTTTTGGTAGTAACTCGCTTCAACTGATCACTAAAATGTGTGCGTACTGTAAATCTCTACACCCATCTTCTTCTTTTCATGTCGATGTACTCCAACTAAATTTTTTCTGATCAGTGTTTGGCAACCTTTTTATATGAAACTTATATTGTTAGTAGCAGCATAAACAATATTTTTAGATACTTAATATTCAGTTTGGAAACAGGCTAAAAATCAAAGACTCTCTTAACTTATTTGGATCCACTACAAAAATACGCAACACAAGTTCATTCAAAAGTACTTCGTGCACTGGGAAATGAATAATCCAAAAGCCTTACCTTTAAACTAAAATTGCAGGGGGAACAAAAGTCACTAACAATCTTAAAACTACGACTAAGTTACTCCCCAGCAATTGCTACATAATTTGCGGTCACGTAAGGCGGCCATTACGCTGCCGGCCGACCAATGAGAGCGCCCCATTTAATACGATTCCATATTTGAAAAGAATTTATGAATGTATTTTTAATTCAGAATAGGGCTCTAGTGATATAATGCTTACTTGTTTAATGCAACGAATTTATCGCAGTATGTATGTCGCGAGGTGTTTAAACGCCGCAAAAAAGTGTTAAAACCCTGACAGCACTGAATTTAACGGCCAATTAATTAAAGGTCAGTAAAAGGTACATAATTCTTAGAAAAGAAAGTTTCGATAGACTGAAATAAATGGCCACTAAAACGGTCTGTGATATCCCCATACTTTATCGCATTCAAGTTTTTTTTTGTACAAATTATTTAACAGCAACTCAATTTCAACTAATGCTCTGAATTAAACTTGTTTTTTTATGAAATTGCCCAGCTTATTTAGAATCTAGTAAATAGCCAGACAGATAGATTGCTACGAAATTATAGAAGTAAATGGACATAAATTCGCTATTAAGTTGATTGCACCATAATATGGACATGACATTGAAAACAATGTAGTTATAAACAACATGATCTCATCTCACGGATCATTTAATGCAAATCGATCTATTACAGAAAACACCGACGATTACCGACCGCCCGACCAATAGCAGCCCGCCATTTAAATAGTAATTTATTGAGTTTCGAATTTTTAAAACGTTATTACATCCGCCATCTTGGATGTAATTTTGAAAAGAGAACGTGCAACAGCTACTTTGAATTGATTCGTAACGATTACCGCTTCTTTTTTAAAAGTACGATAAGTTGCGGTTTGTGTATGGCTAGTCTTTTAAGGTGTGTTTCCATGAATTATCATGAACATGTAATTTTCCTTTGATTATGCAATGTAATCAAAACTTAACAGGAGCGTACTTCATCATAGACTTATACGTATTTTAATGAGACTTTTATTTATTCATAGTATTTTTTTTACATAATTCTCGATCTGTATTGTTCATAAGGATTAAATCGTGATTTCAATTACTAAGATAAGATGTGAATGGACGTTAAGAGTCGTAATCGTAGTAATTGCTTGATTGTTTCAGTCTGATATAAATGTTACGTAGCAGAATTTGAATAAAACCTATTACAGAGGCAGTTTAACCTAGTTCTTGAGGTTTTGTTTTTAATAAACATTGAATCATAAAAAGAACAATGAATGGAAGTTAATGATACATTTCTTAAATTACTTTTCATTCATTTGAATTTTTATTGTTTCATTATAAAGATAATTGTTGGTTCTGTTATTATTGTTGCTTATTTGTTGAAATAAACCTCTGCAATTATCAGTAGATATGATTTGTGTAATTCACTGCAATTCGGGATTACTTATTTATAATCCAGAAATTTTCTTACTTGTTACTTTCATTAGACTTTTAGATAATCATCCAATGAAATCAAGCATATTTAAATAAATAAAATATTTTTTTTTATTAAAAATTATTTTATTTTAACATGCTTGATTCCTGCTTACCATGTTTTTAAATTTTCTCAAAAAATTAAGCTTATCACCATAGATCTATTGATGTTCAGACAGTAAAGACGACCTATGATAATATTAAAAAACCAATAACGACTTCATTATCTCAGAAAGTTTCTACAAATCTAAACCAATAAGATATGCCTTGAATTAAAAAAGTAATTGTCTAGTTCTGAAAACTAATTCTTGCAATAAACGGCAATATTTCCCCGTCATCTTTCAAAGCCAACGGGACCACACCTTAAATCCCCGCATCGCCACTTCACTAACGCCAACTTATCCTCCTTTCAGCGTCATTCCCCATCACGAGGCGGATCGGCCATCCCTATCAGAACCGAACTCCCCCGAAGCGGAAGAAGCCCAGAACATCCTTCACTCGGCTGCAGATCGCTGAGCTGGAGAAGCGGTTCCACAAACAGAAGTACTTGGCGTCTGCTGAAAGAGCCAGCCTGGCGAAGACCTTGAAAATGACTGATGCTCAAGTGAAAACGTGGTTCCAGAATCGAAGGACGAAGTGGAGGTGAGTTAGTAGATACAGTTTTGTTTATTGATTAGGTGGTGGGTTGACAGACTATTCTGTTAAAATGTTCCTGTGCGGGGCGGCGAGTGGTAAGAGCAAAAGTATGAAAATGTTGAAGCACGCCACAAGACACCGCTCATACTCTCTCACTCGCCGCTAAGATCGGTCTTAGCCAGGCCGTTAAGCGTATTCACATAATTATGGATTTACTCGCGAGCTTATCGATGAGTAACGGTTGGGTTTCGTCCATCAAAAATTCGACAGCGACACGTCACTACGGAAATCGCCAATTGTCTATGACTCGATATCTTGTTGTGCGTTCAAGAATACGTTTTTTTTTATTATTGATATTCGGAAGTAGATTTGTAGGAATTACTTTAAACTGAAATATTTTCAATTCCAGAAGTCTATTAATAGCAATGTCTAAGACAAAATTGTTCAGGAATTTAAATTGACACTTGCAAGTATTGTGGCGCAAGTGTTCAACTATGACCGTTGCGTAGAAAGCGCATTTTTTTAAATCGTTTTCTCAGACTAGGATTTTCTCCTGTATCAAAAACGCATAAACTCATGTACACAAAATTCCCAGCCGAAACTATTATCTGTACCAAGCCACACACAAAAAACTTTGCGGGAATTGAACTCGCCACATGCAGCGCAGCAGCCAATCGGTCAAATACTGCGCTGTGCCAACTGCAATGCCATACCTATGCTATGGTTGACTTCACAAAGATAAGCCGAGATTTATCCAAACCATGTACCTATTTAATAAATAATCAAACCAGGTTTCATTTAAGTATCTTATTTCTTATCATTATAGTTAAGTTAAAGTGCGGTACATATGTTTCATCATTGCTTTTATCAATACTTCCAATACGTTTAAGTAATTTACATAAAAATAACTTAATTTTCCCTAAAGTGCATGTTCTTAAAACGTATTCTACTGATTCAGTTGCTGATAAAATACTTGTAGTACAGTCGATTACAATATTTATCTTCGCTTAAAATACTTGTACATTTTAGAAGAGGCGTCAACATTCCTGGTGTGTTTGTCCCTATTAAGATAACTGAAGACAAGTTTCTAACGTCCAAATAACTTGACCTGTCTTTTCTTTCATGCCCTTAACTTTTAAGGGTCTTTATAACTGGTGGTTTCTAGTACCCTTAAGACAAAATTTAAACGTCCAAATTACTTGACCCGTCATTTCAAACATGCCTCGTCTTTAAAAACTTGAGTTTTCTTGTATGCTTATAGGATTTATTTACGTCCAAATAACTTGACATGGTGTTAACATTTTAGGGTCTTAAAAACTGGTGTTTTCTTCTTAATAGTAGAAAAGTATGATAGGGTCAGTTGAGTAATTGTTTTCATTACTTATCGTAACACTGAAGCTAGAACTACACCGCCCCGCCCGTATATCTGACATATTTTTTTTTCTAAGGTGGGAAATCATCCAATGAATTCTCCCACTCTATTTCAAAGTCGGAGAACGTGTCAGCCTTTTACTCACTAAAACCTCACGTCGGTCCTTCAGTTGCCTTATGTGTTCTGGGACCATGGGCTTCCATTTCAGAAATACCCCGAGGCCCCCCGGACATCGGCCCTGCTTGGCCCCTACAGTTTTGCTTAGATCTCTTCAGGCGCGTGTGGATCGTTGCAAGATTTCGATGACTTGGGGTTGGTTCGGACGGTTACCGGACGGCCGGACGGCGTACTAGCCATTCGTCATCCGCAAGTCCGCGTTTACGCTAGCTGGTAGTCGAGGTCGGGCTGGGGCGTAAGGAAGTCCGTTCTAGGTAATTGCCTCCTTAGGCGACCACCTCCCATTCGCTCTCGCTTCGAACCATGGCCTGAACCAGGGCCCAGCACGAGAGTTCGCCGCCGCCGATCGCCTCCTCAAGGACACGGTGATGTATACCTCCACCGTATGCACCGACGTGTCTTCCCGGCAATCCGCATAATGGTGACACCCGGGCATTTCTTCGGCCTGAATCTAGTGAAGAAACCTCCCGGACTTACCCTGTCCTGTGAGGATCTGCGTCATACGGAAGGTGGGGACGCTGTGACACCTCTCCGGCCACTTCTCAAAGAAGTGACTTACCGCCATGATCATGGCGTGCCTAGCTGACATCTCCTTGAGGAATGCGTGGAACAAGTCGCGCCTTCGATTTTTTTTTCTTTTTTTTCGGGTGTGAAAATCGCCCAATGACATCCCCCGCCTTTGGGCGGAGCGGAAGATACTGTCAGACTTTTACTGATTAAAAACCTACTCCTGTTCCTTCTTTGCCATTTTGCCAGGGCCCCAGGGATCTCTTTTGCATCACCCATGGCCCCAGTAGGCTTCGACCCTGCTGGGCTACGTGCCGTCGACGACTTGGGCTCGGTTCGGACGGTTACCGGAAGATCGGACGGCGAGCTCGTTCGCCGTCCGCAAGCCCGCGCCTAAGGTGGCTGGAAATCGGGATTGGAATCCTGATTGGAAGCCTGGGCCATTGCCTCACGCGTGCACGTGCGGCCTACGACCGCCTGGCGCCTTCGATCTGCGCTGAGATATAACATGAAAACAAAGTAGCGGGAAAATACTAGCTTTATGTACCTTATACCTTCCACTGTTTATTTCCAATAACCGCCACCCACATCATCTCTTACCATCAGGTGTAACAGTGGTCACGCGAAAGCCTATCAATTTTTTTTTTTTTTTAATAACCTTCACTTAATTCTGTTTTTAATCTGGTTACAAGCATTAAACAAGTCTCTAAAGATAATTCTAATCAATTCCCATGCTATTTTATATTGAAATCGTCGATTAACATATATTATTTTAAACCATTCAATCAATACTACACGTGTTTTCTGAGTGCTTTTAGCTGGTAACATCGCCATTTTATTTATGGCAACATTAGATTGACCATAAATTGTAGACTCATCTTTGATTATGTCCACTGTTGGCTTTCTGATTTGAATATGGAACGGTTGAAGTTCGGCTACATAAATAGGTATTTTTTTTACTGCTTAAACAAAATAACCTAATATTTCTAGAAAAAAATACCTGTCTTACCAACTTAAGTTTAATGTAAGGACTCATCCACAGTTCTCTTAACATCTCGAATCTATTGGAAAATTTCTCACTATATTTAATGGACAAATAAAATACAAATTAACCTTTTAATCAAAGAAAAAAAAATAGGTTTGTGTTAGAGAATATAGCTGAAACTTCAAACGACTATAATATGCATACAGAAAAAAGAAAGAAAGAAAAACAGTTTATTTACGTGAAATGACGCAATCATAAAACTAGCTAACAAACATAATCAATAGATAGGGAAGATATGCGACACATCCGGGCAAAGCGGCCGTACGCTCAGCATAAAGCTGCGGCCTCACGCATAATGCGATGATATACGTACCATATCTAGACCTAATTTAACCTAAACCTTCCTCATTAATAATTTTGTCTATTGCTGAAATCCGCATGGAAACCCGTTCAGTAATTTTTGAATTTATTGTGAACAAACCGACAGACGCGGTGGGAGTATATGTAAGTTATTTACGAGTATCATTGTAAAGTTTGTTTTATTGTTTATTTTATACTAGAGACCCGCCCCAGCTTCACACGGGTATTAGAAATCTTTAAAAATTCTCGGTTTTTCTCTAATAATGACAGCAAATTCTGTGTAGATGAAAAGATCTGCCATCCTAGCCAAGTTACATCCGTTTCGTTTCGATTCTCTTTACGTTGATCGCCTCGAGCAGGCCACGCCTCCGATTCTTTTATTCGGACGTCATCTCAACGCTTAGTCACGTGGTCAGAACAAAGGTATAGGAGGCGTGGCCGACTCGAGGCGATCAACGAAAAGAGAATCGAAACGAAACGGTTGTAACTTGGCTAGGGGGGCTGTAGTTAAAAGAGTTTCAGGCTTATCGTCGTGTCGGTGATTTCATTTTTGAAACATTCTGTAGGTGGAAAGGCCTGTCATCGAAAGTGATGTAGATGAAAGTTCATGTCGGCATAATGTCCATAGGTGAATGATTCCCTTTAGGCGCGATTAGTCCAATGTTCTAAAAAACTACCAATTCGCAGTTGGTCCAAAATGGACAATGTTTCCGAAATTATCTAAACTAATATTATTAAGAGGAATTTAATTTTTTGTTTGTTTGTTTGTTACGATTTAACTCAAAAACTACTGGAGCAGTTTTATTATTCTGAAAGCTACATTTTCACTGAGTATAATTATGTTACTCACTATATATTTTCTACTCTCAAGCGGATGAAGCCGCTGGCAGAAGATATTACAATATATACAGGGTGTAGCGTAATTAATGGATAAACTTATTTCTGCGGGTTGGAGAAGCCCTATAATATAAAAAAAAATGACAAACCCCGGAGTTGCCCATCAACTCCGGGGTTTACGCAATTTTCATTACAGTAAAAGCTGGGGAAACGGAAATAAATGAATCATCCTTTCGACGAACAGTCCAATGAGGAATCGGTTTCTCTCTCGGAGAATGGTTACAAAATGACTGTAGGTAGCTTGTTATATTTTACTAGCTGTCGCCCCCGTCTTTGGTTACTACTCTGCTTATAAAATAAAAAAAATATAAGTATAACTTACACTATTTGTCATAAATCTGGTTATTCCATACATAAAGGCTTTATGCAATTTGACTTGTAGTTCCAGAAAATAGCGCGGTTAAACAAAAAGAAAACTCTTCCAATTGTTATATTATACCTAAATAACAATAAATGTAATCAAGGTGAACGAGAACGAAAACATCGTGAAGATACTTGCATGTCATACAACCAAAAATTTGAAGACATGTTACATCCACCAATCCGCACTGGGCTCACGTGGTGAATTACGGCCCATTCCTTCTCCTAGAGAGGAGGCCTGAGTCCCAGCAGTGTAACATTATAAGGCTGATTATGCTTATTATGTTATTATAGTAATTTAATAATATTCCATAACTTTCAGACAACACCATCTAGTCCCAAACTAAGCAGAGCTTCTGCTATGAGTACTAGACGACTGATAAACATACTTTTATATAGTGATACAGCAGATCTTATGGTTGGTTGTGGTGGCTACATAATATAGCATACATAGCATAGTCGGCCTTTTAATGTTCCCACTGTTGGGACTCAGGCCTCCTCTCTAGGAGAGGGAATGGGCCGTAATCCACCACGCGGGCCCAGTGCGGGTTGGTGGATGTCACATGTCTTTGAATTTTTGGTTCTAGGACATGCCGATTTCCTCACGATGTTTTCCTTCACTGTTTTGAGAGCAGTGGTGATGAAATAAATTACACAAAGTAATGTGCCTGGCTGGGTTTGAACCCGCGACCTACAACTCGTAAGTCGGGGCCGTTACCACTCGGCCACCACTGCTCTCATAATACTACATAATGCTACATAATATAAAATAATAATATTCCACAACTATCACTCAACTTCATCTAGTCCCAAACTTATATATTTCTGAATACATACATATTATAGATAAATTACACCCAGAAAAATGATCGTGCTCATCACACAAGTGGGAATCGAACCCAAGCCTCCGGCATAACAGTCCGAGTCACTAACCACTAGAGCTAGACTATCAGGTTAGTCAGTAGTGTATATGAAGTTAATAAAATGTAAATCTATTGGTGCATGACATTATTCCTACCACAAACATGGCCACTTGATTGTCCTAGTATTTCCCTTAGACTGCAGGTTCATGTTCGACCACAATATTCCTAATACCGCAGTCGATATCGAACACACCCTCTCACTCCACCAAATAGTGTAAGAAGTCATTTGTATTTTTTTTTTGTGTCGTATAATGGTTAGATGGTTTATTATTATGTTATTTCTTTAGTTTGTTTATTAAGTTGTTTTAGTTCATAAGATGAAAATTTGCTAGCCGTTCAACGTCTCGTTGACGACGGCTGGCGCTGAAAATAATCGCTATGGCTCTGTTAAATACATATGCCCCAACATTATGCTGAGAACTGGCTGTTTTGCGCGGATGTGTCGCATAACTCACTCTAGTTATGCGACAAATCCGCGCAAAACGGCTGCAAATTGTATAGATTTGTTATAATGTTATATTAATAAACTCTTTTTCTTTCTTTCTTTCTATTTGATAATTTAAACCTCAATAAAATAGTATTTCATCTATTGTTTTCAATTTTATCGAATAGACTCGTCTAGTTGCTATTATACTCAATTATGAAGATTCTCTGTCGTCTATCTATTTGTATATTTACTTTGTTTATGTAGAAATCGTCGAAATAAAATATAATATTAGTGAATAATAAAATTTAAATGTATAAGTTGTTGCTGTTATATTTAAACATAGCTTTCGCTCTGCCTTTTAGAACTTTAAATCACACTATAACACACTAATATTATAAAGGAGAAAGTTTGTGAGTGTATATTTTAAATATGTAGATATATTTGTTACTCCTTCGGGCGTGTAAACTGCTGCTGAAGGGATTTAGATAAAATTTGGCACACGGGTAGCCCATTTTGTGGAATAGCAGCTCGCTGACCATCCGGTAACCGTCCGGACCGAGCCCAAGTTGTCGACGGCGCGTAGTGATCCACGCGTGCCTCTTGGAGATATCAGCAAAACTGTAGGGGCCCAGCACTGTCGAAGCCCACTGGGGCCATGGGTGATGCTAAAGAGAACCCCGGGGCCCTGGAACGAAGGCAAAGAAGGACCAGGAGTGGGTTTTTAGTCAGTAAAAATCTAACACTATTTCACGCTCCGCCCAAGAGCGGGGGATGATTTTCCCAAAAAAAAAAGTTCCTAAAATAGCATATAGTATTTTTTATTCCGAAGTGTATGTATTTCCTTTGTATAATTTTATATTTTCACGCAGGCGAAGCGTTGATAGAAGCTAGTAGGTACTTATACAAATAAATTAAAATATGTAACTTTCTCTTAGACTGTGAGTTAGTATGAGTATATCAGAAAACAGACACTTTGGTAAAAAAAATCTCTTGCGCCTCATTATATGTCTATACAGGCCAAAATCCGCTCCTATCAGCCCATAACTTACCTAACCCAGTTTTAAAATATATCGAGAGCCTCTTAATAAATCGAACGGACTTAATCCTAATCTTTTAAATGAGTCTTTTATTTCAAACGTCTGTTCAAAAATACGGTAAAGTGTGGCTGAACCCAAAATTCCTGTGCCCAGTTTACATCGTATTGTTATGTTGGTATTTTAATAAGATATTTGTGGCGTTTATTTGTGGTATTGTTTCAAATGTTTTAGAACACTAAATTCCTTTTTCAATTTCAAAGTGACATTCGATAAGATTTATTTGAACTCATGTCATACTTACCGATTGTAAAATGTTTTACATTGTGTAAACACGTTTTGGAATTTATTGCAAAAAATAAAAAAATAAAAACAGAAAATGATCACGTTTTAAATAAAAAGCTTTTTTTATAAATTAATTAATCGCAACGTTAGTTTACAGAATCTTATAAATAGTGCTGTAAGATGCCATAAATTAACTTAAAACGTAGCTCTTTAAACTTTATCATTATTTATGTTCAAAATCGCTTTTACAAAATCCGTCGGTTACTTACTTTGTCAAAAACATTAGGCGGTGAATTAATCAAGTTGAACTGGAAACAAATCCTATCGCCATTGGTCCTAGTCACGTCGGCCCTCGTTAGGAGATAACTCGACTTTTAATAATACACAACAGGACAAAAACAAGGAGCTAGAGATAAGACACCATTAACTTAGCCGGTTAATACAAAGAGACGTCGGCTAAATCGACCGAATCCGAATATTAATGCCCTTTGTACGACAGATTTCAAAATAGGAACGAATTAATCCGTTAATTTTAGGCGCCATCTTCAGAGTGAGTTCGAATTTCAAAATCTTAAAAAAAAGGCTTGCCCAGGTTTAGAAAAAATGGAATCCAAAAAAATTCGTTCTTTTTTCGAAGTTCTAAAATAACCATGGTTATTTGGCATCTAGTTACATATCTATTAAAGTGACGGAAACAGATTTTGGCTACTATCTTCGCCGTTTCTAACTTTGCTTTCGCGTTTCTGGCATAGACAAAGCTAAGCTTAGAAAAGAAAAGCGACTTTATTACGAACAACAGTCTTGTCTCTTAATTGATAGTAAGTTTATCAACATGTGACGGTTTTCTTTCTTGTTTATATGGATGTTACTTAGGTATCTAAATTAAATTATTTTTAATTTATTTAGGACTTATTTATTTTTTACGCATAAGCACTAGTAAACACTGTACAAAAGCGAACTTAATGCCTTAGGCATTTATAAGAAGTCTAAGACACTTCGCTGACAATGGCTTATCACTTATTTATTTACTGTTAACTAAATTAAATCTTTTATAATTCTAGAATAAGATCCTTCTGTTTACGCTATTATAAATGTGGGAGTAACTAGTAACTAAGTAAACTCATAGGTATTGTGGCCTACATTTAATCTTTAGTTCTATCTAGTCTGATAGCTCAGCCTTTATTCGAAAACACTAACGCTACCAACTTAACAAAAATACACGTTCCAAAACATAATCAAAATACGATTACAAAGGCGAAATAAAATCCTGTATCAGACAGTAGATCACGAACATCGCTGTAAGTGCCTGGCCAATAGTCTTTTTAGTTTTATTTTAATAAAATCAGTGGCTTGGCGCCGCGCGTATCGAGCACGCGTTATCAGTATCGAACACAAACACCGCTTGTCCATTAGAACGTAATCGGTTGTGATGCCACCAACACAACTTCGGAACGCACCTCGTGCATTGTCTCTGTCTCGCAGTTTTGAATTTAGAGTTTCTTGTTTTGTGCCTGTATTTGTGTTTGTTTTAAAAAGGATTTGTGGAATGAGTTTCGATATAACTGAACTTCTGAAGGCCAATTCATGCTTAAACAAATGATTACTCTCCTTTGGGTCACTCGAGTAAAAAACGTTAATAGTCGCAGTACTATATTAGCGACAATCAATGTCAAAAAGTTGTTTTTTTTAGGTTGTGACTAAGGGCCGGAGCACACCATGCGTTGCGGCTTCGTACTGTATACATTTCGACGGTCCGCCGATTCGTCGAAACATTTGCGGAAACGCATCGTGTGCCCCGGCTATAAAACGCGAATACAAACTTTATTTAAAACGGGAAATTTACTCTTAATTCGCAGTAGCATATCTTCAATGGTACTTTACGTTGTTCTAAGAATGCGATTTAGCTTATACTCTTGTCCTGTACAAATCTCTATCTTCAGACAAATGGTTATTACAGGCGTCGCTCCATAGATAGGTCTAGTAGTTGCTACTTCTCTAGTACGTATACTGTTTAGCAATAAGATAAGGTTTAGACTTTATTTGAAACCTGCATTGTATAGCTGTTTTGTGTCTACAACCATTTACTTTACAGTACCAAAGTTCTCCTAAGAATATATCTCTGCTTGTCTGTGCATCTGTTTGTTCGTTATACATTGACGTCTTATCAACTAAATGCATTTCTTTTTTATAATAAATCTAATGCTTGACTTTGATTCCAACTGATGGTAAGCAGTGATGCAATCGTTGATGGTGAAGCGCACTAGATTATTAAGAGCTTATTCACTCTAGCGTTGAAGACACCTAAATTATAATCGGACGGTAAGCCCGCAGCAGGAAAATTGTTCCAGTCCTTCAAAGTACGTGGTATTTGAGATGGCTTATGGCCTTAAATTGGGCATAGGTGGGTTTTGTTAAATAAGAGTCTGTCACTCTATTCCGCTAACCCCAGAGCAGGAGAAGTCATTTTATGATGTTTGGCGTAAAAAAAATAGGATGTTCCATTAGACATTGGATATTTTTATCTCGGAAGCATTTTCCTTTACAATCAGTTTCAGATTTCAAAGGCGAAGTCTCTTGAAAACCGTAGCAGATAGAACTAATGGCCTAACATGGAAACACTGGACGAAGACGCAAGTGTTGTCCAAAGAACGAAGACGCAAGTAAAGATAGTGTGTGTAGTTTATGAGTGTTCGTTAAAAATATTATTATTTCTTTACTTGATTCAATTATTACGTAGCGTGTGTGTTGTTGTATAATATGTTCAAATCGCGCGGAGAACTGTAATTGCGCGATTCAGGATTTCGTAGTTTAGTTATTATGTGACGCTATAGATGTCGCTACAGTTATTGTAGACTAACATGGTACATGATACAGGTACCTCTATCAATTTCTATACAACTCACAAATTAGTGTTGGTACACTATTTTATAAGTTGTTATGTCTTTACTCAAAATAATGGATGGATTGTATCATCTGACAAATAAATTATTATTATTACTTAAACGTTATATGTCTGTAACTGTTATTATTTAAACGTTAATCAAAAGTGGTTAGCAGAAGTTTTTTTTAAGTCTAATCTTTCAATTGTTTTTATTTAGAATAGGATGTCGAATTCAATTAATTTATTTCAATATACCATTAAAAGGCACTTTAGTATATCAAGATTTAGAATTAAAAAAACAATGGTTTTAAGTGGTTCTGGTTATGAGACCTAAATATACTCTTAAATCATCTTAATCACAATGGTTTCAACCTAATATCCTTATAACTGATACAGGAGACATAAATTAAATGAAGTGGCATTTTATCTATGACAAATGGGTTTGTATTATCTGTGGTTCGGATGGAGGATGCTGATCGTTAATATAAATATTGGGCTACCGAAGACTATCCCAAGATAATTCGTTATTACTTGACAGTGATTAAAGATCAATCCTGTAAAAAGTTATTTTATTGAGGTCTCCCTTGTTCCTTTTTTAGAGTTCTGTACCAAAGTGGGCAAAAACGGAATCCTTATAGGATTTATTTGTTGCCCATCATGTCGTCTGTCTGCCCGTCTATGAATACCCTTTTGCTTAGGAACGCGTGAAGTTATGGAGCTTATTACTTATTATATGTAAATAGTTAAGTTTCTACGGGATTTCTAGATTTTTTCTTCTATGCAATAATAACGTTTAGCCTTAATTGGCCTTTAAGCGTCCTATAATATGTAATAAGCTTAAAAGCTATAAAATCATCCGTTTTATAGCTTTTAAGACGGCTTTGACATTCCAAATTCATATTTCAATATTTGACAGCAAGAAAATGTCCAACATTTTCCCACTTCCCCGAAGCATTTTCAAAACTCAATGACAATACAACATTTTAATTTCACCAATTCATAAACTAAACGTGCGCTAAATAAAACATGCAATCATTCATATGCATACAATCAGCGTCCATCTGTCAACAATGAAAACAATACATGAATGAACACAATAAATTACACCTCTCGGGTAAGTAATAGTTTAAACTCATCCATAAACAATGGCTCCATGCATTATGATCTGTGCCTTCATTGATTATCTGTGTACTCAGATAAGGATGTGACAAACTTATATATTCAAACTATCGATTTTATTGACAGTCGATTCTCGTCTAACGATTTCTATGTTTGAAATTAATTGTAGTTGTATAGTCGTGTAGGTTTTTTTTAATACATGAATATCTGTTTGAATTATCAATACCTAATAGAATTTTCGAATTGTAATTTATCATTCTTTAAAGTGTAGAAAGTGTTGTTTATTTGAACAGGAGCAACTTATCACGATTTACAAAACATAATTTTAAATAGGTTTTTATTGAGAGAAGTGTTAAAAACATATATCTGTGTCTATTTCGTTATGATATGCCTAAAAAATTGTTAGGCATATCATAACGACTAGTCAGTGACTATTTTTTGAATAAATATTACGTTTTAAAATAAATGACGGTCTAGATTTGAAAAATTGTATAACAGGGAACTTACGCGACTATAGACTTGATGACGAGCCATTTAAAAATTGTACTAAATAATAGGACTAGCTAAAGAAAACGAACACTAGGATACTGAAAACTCATTAATGCCTAACTATACCAAAGAAAAGAATAATCAAAACACTTAAACCACATCCAAATCCGACTTATACAATAAATTACCAGCGAAACAATATATCCCCGCGTACACCCAATCAATTCGTTCCCCAAACCGATCCAAATTGCTATAACAAAGGTTAGAGTGAAGCAGTTAAGTGGACGTACTAACTATACATATGCTATGTACACAACATCAAGCAGGCGGTAACATGGGGTAGCTAGGGACATACATTTTGTATGAGCTACAGAACTCGGCAGTTTGAGCCATCAATTATTAACTGCGGTGGAAAAGACGAACGCTCGACTTTTTACATGTATTGTACCCGTTTGTTTGGTTTATAGCCTATTTTTGTGACTTTTACCGGCATTTTAACGTTATTTTTATGCGCAACTCGTCTCGGATAAGCGGCCATACTAGTTATTTTACAATTAATGATGCGGCGCAGCTTTTTAATTATGTTTTTCGTCGATTTTTATCGTGTTTACAGTTCGTGTAAAGTAGTTCAGAGATGTAATGGAATATCAACATAGTTTGCAGCAGTGTTCATGAATATTGATTGAGTCATTATGAAGCATAAAATTTTAAGTACATATTAAAGTAAATTATTTCCCTGTTTTGTACTACCTTACAGCTACTTTTCATATTATTTTACATCTTAATCTGTCTGTACATTTACTGTACATTACCAATAAATTGTGGGTACGGCACTAAAGTTAATTTTAGTTCACCGTCTTCAAAGGTCGGTCGAATTTGGAACCTTATTACGTACATTTCTTACTACTTTTAGACGTTAAGCATCGTAAGGCAATTTCCTCAAACTATTTACACATTCTAAAGGTCGATGGTCATTTCCCTGGAATCGTGTTCGACCATCGACAAATCGAATTGGAATCGTTGCACGATCTAACACGTAATGTTACCCACGTACCAACATGGCCGCCTCTGGTGTCTCGTTTTCTTTATTTATTTATTTATTTACTCACCCTGTTTCATTTTCTTCCTGTAATTCTTTTCCCTTGTATAAGTGAATATTAAAACTCCCTGAATTAGGGTGTTAAGAGCAGTTTCTTCAAAAAACGTCTTATCTCAACCGCTAAGAGTCTGTTTTCCTATAAGATTATTTTTGCTATTTAATTTCGCAAATCCGATATTTGCAAAGGATAATGAGACGTATCTTTCTTGGCATACGGTTCTAAATGGCTTTTTTTGTTTTGCGTGCGCTTCTTCGAAGCTATGTTGGTTGTCTCTTGTATAATTGTTGCTTGTAGGTTGTCTCCTTAGGAATTAGGAAACAAATCCGTTTGCCGATTGATACGAGGGGTCTAAGAAGGGGAGTGATGTGTTCCTCAGTCAGTCGTTAATTTTTATTGCACATCGTTTTTCTTATATTCTCATACGATTAGGGGAGCGGGTAGTTGTATGGATGCTGTCACAATCAAATCAAATGATGCAAATGACTGTCATCTGCTAAACATGCATGTTTGTTATGATTGTTTCCAGAATACGAGATAATATTCAAAATTCTAAATTTGTCTGGCTAAATTAAAAAAACGTGCGAAGCCAAAGGAAAACAAAGTAAAATTTAATATTTAAAATTAGAAATTACAAACTTTATAAACGTGAATCATACATGATAAAATTAAAATTTTAAGCTCACTTAAATATCAACTTAAAACACATAACGCAAATGTAGAAGAAGTTGAAATGGTGGTGAAGAATTGAAATTATCTTGAATTATTTTTATAAGTATTACTAAAATGTGCTCGTATTTTGTTATAACATTTTAATAAGAGACAAGTTATTAGTAAAATGATAAGTAAAGAGAAATTTCATAAAAACACATCTAATCTTACTTGGCAAAAACAATATGCGGCCATCAAAAAAACAATTTTAGGATTGGCAATTTCATATCAATATCTTTTTTGAGTCAATGTGTACATTTATTACAATAGTAGTTAGGGCATACCTAAGCTTATAGTTTTCATAGTCCAAACCAACCCAACTTAGAAACTTACAGTAGCCATGAGCATCTGAAAGAAACCATAATTATGTTCCGAAAAAATGTAAGGAACGAAAATAATAACAAATTCAAAGGCCTATACATTATGCAGGGAGTTTTTACGAGAACATCTTGGAAGTTTTAAAACGTTCCACGGATTTATTTGACTGTTCTGATAACTGCTGAGGGTAAAGTTGTAAAGTTTCATCGTTAGAACATTTTTATTGTCCGTGTGTTTTGAGTTTGGGGAATATTTTCCAGGCATATTTTGACGTAATGAAAATTTCAGTAAGTGATTTTGTAAAATTAGGTACGTTTTTCTTTTTAAAATATTAACTCATTAAAAGTAAAATGCTTTTGTTATCTAAAACAGAAAATGTCGTTATTAAAAAACCGGAAATAAATGTAGATGCGTTTGCGTTTATTGAACTATGAATATCTTAGTTTATCTTTTGACATTATGAATTAGTACTTATCTAAAGTTTCAATATCTCTAAAGTGACTACAGTCGGTAAAACACATTGATATTATAAAGGTCATAGTGTGTTTGTGTATGTATATTTGTTACTCCCTTACGCTTCAACGGCTGAATGGATTTAGATGAATCTTTACATTAATATAGCCCATATATCAAACTGACATATATACCATAATTTATGAAGGGGGAAGTACTAATTCCACGCAGGTGAGGCTACTGGCAGAAGCTAGTAAGTTGTCAAAATGGTGTTCCGATTTCCAACCAAAATAATTACTGTACTGTAAAAAGTAGCGCCAACACCGCCGAAATAAAATTACTTTAAAATTAATTACCAACCGTAAAAAAAAGGTAAAAGTAACGTCAAAGCAGCTTATTTAACCCCAAAAATTCATAGCCGCTAAACAGATTATGAGACACGATTTTGGGAGAGAAAAAAAGGAAATACTGTAGAGAGTTGGCCAAAGTAATTAATAAAGCAGATCTTAATTAGCTAGCATAAATTGTTAGAACCGACCGCGCTGGCGGGATGAGATCACATGGATGTTGAGAGGAAACTGGAAGAGCTATTGAAGGCGTTAATTTTTTTTAGATAATTTTTGTTCTTATATTATTCATATAACACTGATGTTGAGTAAAGCTATTTGTCTAGCAATCATTTAGAGAGTCATATGATAGTATATCAACACAAATGACTAAAAGCATCTAGTGATATCTTAACGAATTAAAATCATCGTTCTATTTCAGTCCATCGTTTGAAGACTATATGTTACTATGTTAATTAGAATTGTATTGGATTTTTTTTTTGTGTTGCAAATGGACTCAAGTTTGATTAACATACTGAGAACTTATCCTAAAATTTCCATAAAATGACATGACAGATCAAGAGATTAGCATTTTTTAGGCTTCGTTATTAACAAGTATTAAGTTTATCTAAAAAATATGTTATGTTTTTGAGAAATTAAAGGTATGTAGAGACATACCTTTAATTTCTCTAGTAATTGAAAGACCATGTTTATTAAAAGTCACTCATGGTCTTAAAAACTAATCTATTTTTCAGTTTAATCTGTAAGTATTTTTCTTTAGCAAACGTACGAACAGTAATATCATTATCATTGCCACATCCATGAAATCCACCATCTTTGTTTTACTTATAAAATAATCAGCCCGAAAATGCTAATTGCTACCCTCCACGTTTGGCTTATTTAAGGGAAGTTTAATTGTTACCCGCTCTATCTAATTACAAAGACGCGGACTCAACTCGAAGCGCGGTCCCTAGTGCGTTGCCGTGTCGATAAACTTCAACTCGATAATATTAATTGCAATATTGTGTCGTTTTAATTACTTTTTAATTGTTATATTTTATCTTCGAGATTAAAGCAGAATGGAAAAGTGTTGTTTTAATTTTATTAATTGGTTGTTTATTTTTTGAAATCGAAAGATAAATAGAAAAACATGTGCCAATTATTTTCTGTTTTTGCAGCAATTACGTTGTCACTTTTAAAGCGTTATCGATTTCGTTAAGCTAGAATAGTAAGGATAGATTAGTTGGAATAACGATCATATTTGTTTTGTTTCGATAATTGGCAACAATTATTTTATAGAGAAAAGCGCAAGCTTTTCGCTATATTTTTTATTTTGGACAAAAACATCGACAACGTTGCACATCCCTTCACCTCGTACATTAACCGTTCTAATAAAGTTCTTGCAACGTTATAATAGACTTAACGCTTTGTTCAATCATTCATTATCGTGCTACACACAGACCGGTATAGTTAGAGCCCTCCTAACATCCCAGATCTCCCCTTTTCTCATTAGAATCTTCATAACTGAAGGCGGTGGGGGAGATCAGGGGAGATTGGCTGTTTGAAGTACTACTTCAGGGTGGGCATATATCAGTCTAAAGTTTGAATTCAACGAATGAATTAACTTTATATTCATTTGAACGTCAGTTTTAATGAAACGTGAATTATTGTGGAACTTTCTTCGCTTATAAGTTAATGTGGTGTTGGAAATATTTCATATTATGTAGTATTTTATCTTTTTTACCCGACTGCAAGAAGTGTTATGTTTTTCTTAATAATTAAAGGCTTCTGTTAACTTGCTAATCACTCTAACTGTGCCAGCTAGCCTGCAACACCGAAAAATAACATTTTCTGGTGAAATCTTGTTTATAAATAAATCTAAATTGTTAGTCATATAATTAATTAATCTATAATTTAGGTGTATTCAAGACTAGAGTGAATAGGCTCTTAATAAACTAGTGCGCCTCACCATCAATGATTGCATCTCTGCTTAACATAAGGTGGGATCGCAGTCAAGCACTGGTTTAAATCAATTAAAAAAAAAGCTTTTGGTTAAAAAAAAATACTATAAATAATTCGAATTAAAAATCTGTTTGTGCTGAATAGTTTAATATTTGTGATAATAGGGACAAAAGCATGAAAAAATATTTGAGGTGTAACCATTTTATTAATAATGCAAACATAGAATACTAACTGTGAAAAGATAATCAAAATTGTTAAAAAGTAAAAGAGATAACAATTTTCAAAAAATATATCGTCCTCTCGCTTAAACGCCGTTTTTTAAGGTAGACATATGGGCGTGATGGACTTTGACGTCAGAGTACATGTCGGACTACTTTTTCTAAAAAATATTTTTAAAATTATTTAATTTTTTTTAGGGTTCCGAACCCAAAAGGTAAAACTAGACCCTATTACTAAGACTCCACTGTCTATCCATTTGTCTGTCCGTCTGTCACCAGGCTGTATCTCATGAACCGTGATAGCTAGACAGTTGAAATTTTCACAGGTGATGTATTTTTGTAGTCGCTGTAACAACAAATACTAAAAGCAAAAGAAAATAAATATTTAAGTGGGGCTCTCATACTACAAACGTGAACGGAACCCTTCGTTTTTAACAGCCGGTTTTTTTATTACGGATAGGCTCATGTTAGATCTGTAAATGGAAATAAACTGACCATTATTAACGTAAGATCAAGATCCAAGAAGCATGCAGCAATATAATTGATGGCAAATGAGATGTTCAATATATGGAGCTTATCTACAAACATAACAGTGACTGAAAGTTTGAAAAGGAATCGTTTGTCTTCGTATGGCCTCCTCTATAAGGAGGGACGAACCGCATGTTACTAAAAAGTTAGGAGTATACATGTGGATGAATGGAGAGGGAAGCCAAAGAAACGATGAATGAATTGTGTGGAAGTGATATGAAAAAAAAAACTGGGCAAGCGCGAGTCAGACTCGCGCACTGAGGGTTCCGTACAAACTTGAAAGGTAAATTGCGGTTTACGATTTAAGACGTATTAAAAAAAAAAACTACTTACTAGATCTCGTTCAAACCAATTTTCGGTGGAAGTTTGCATGGTATCCATAGATACCCCACACGTACGGGTTTGATGAAAAAAAAATATGGCGAGCCCCCAAAATTTGTTGTTTTTATTTCTATTTTTGTGTGAAAATCTTAATGCGGTTCACAGAATACATCTACTTACCAAGTTTCAACAGTACAGTTCTTAAAGTTTCGGAAAAAAGTGGCTGTGACATACGGAGGGACAGAAAGACAGACATGACGGATCCTTAAGGGTTCCGTTTTTTGCCGTTTGGCTACAGTACCCTAAAAAGAGTTAGTGATAACTTAACAGGCGACAGGTCAGAATGGAAGAAAAATACGTGTTGCACCGACCCCGGCAGAAGGATGATGGTGATCTACAGACATATAATTTACAGATTAACAGACAAATCGAATATTTAAAATACCTTTGTAGTGCTACCAAATTCAATTCAATGAACATCTACGAAATATGAAAAAAAATCCTACAAAATATTTGTAATACCAAAGAAACGAACCTTTAAGATTCTCTTATGATTATGACTCTTTCAACTGCTTCGCGAACTGACGATTCCGATTATTTTAATCTTCATTTTATTCAAGCGCATACCATTAAATGTTCTTAAAATCGCTGGTTAACCATTCAACCATAACGCAAGCCCTGGTGCACACTAATGAACACTTAAAACTTAATCGTTATTAAGTACGGAGACAAGAATATCGGGACGAAAAATTTTCAATTACGATAAAGCCCTTACATAATTGAGACTCTTAACTTAACAGCGTTCGCGATATCGTGTGGACTCCGCTTAAAAGCTTTATTCATCTATAAAACATACTTTTCTCAAATACTCAAACAAAAATATACTTTATTGTTCACGTCCTAAAGTAGACTTTTGCTGTTTGTGTTGCTTGGTTCCTTTACATGCAAATTAATGTAGGGTGCATTGGAAAAGTTAATGGTATCTTAATTAGTGGATACAAGAAGGTTGGTGCTTATTTAATGGTGGCCTGTATCAAATTTATCTCTTCTCTAACAATCGTCTGTGTTAAAGTTGGGAAGATTTCTTGTTTGTGCTTCATAAAAAGATGCAAATTAACATTGTCTATGGTTCAGTAGTTTATATGAGGCATTGTTTACGGTAAGGTAGGTAGTGGAAGTGGGTAGGTCATGCCGCTAAGCTTAAAGACTGTAGATGGACGAAAAAAGCAATAAAATAGTCTGGACCACGACACACTAGATGAGAAGATGTGATAGTTGAGATGATGGGTTAAAGCTGGTTAAACACAGCCAGCAATGAAAATTACTGGCACTCCTTGGATTCCCGTAATTATTTGTTTTTATTTTCTATGTCAAAACTACTAGATTTTAATTTAATAAATTATACTGTTGTTGTTGTTGTTGTTAGCCTATTACGTCCCACTGCAGAGCGAAGGCCTCCCTCTCACATTTCTACACAAGTCTATACTTTTTTTTTATTATTATTAATGATAGGGTTGCGTTTGACCACCATCTCACCTGATGGTAAGTGAGGATCCTCGGCCATTGTCAAGTTGAAGGGAGTTGTCAAGCTTATAAGACAGTTGTCGTTTAATGGGACCCAATAAGTGGCTCTTCTAACCCACAGCTCATCTGGTATGCGGCAGACATGTCCGGCCTAATCCTAAATTAGGCGTCCATTACACGACAGGTTTTGCTGTCAGTTTTGCTACAGTTAAATATTTTGACTGACGAAAAACCTACCGTGTAATGCGATGACTGACGTTTGCATGACGAAAAACGTATGGCGATAAAATTCCGTCATTCAAACATCATTTATGATTGATGGTTTTGATTGACGCTTGCATGACCGTGTGATGGACGCTTTAGAGTGGCAGCTTTAAAAACACATAAATTAATAAGGCTTTATTATTCTTAAAATGAGAGCAACCGACTAGATTGTTTAGGGATTTCCTCTCGCTAGTTTAGATTTAAATCAAATACTTACAGGGTGTACTTAAAAGTGCTTACTTAATTTTCTTTTATTGCTCGCCTTTATCATAAATACTCGTGATTAAAACCGCCAAACTCGCAAGTTCAAGAAGTCTTATATTCAGCTTTATGAACACTTAAAAAACAGAGTATCGTTTACTCTAAAGTGTGTTCACCCCTTTTAAGTAAAGGCCGCTAAGAGTTAAGTTGTGGCTACATTATCTAAGTACTTGTTTACTTATTACACCGATATAGTGTCATGGATACGGTTGAGGTAAAGCTGTGGACAAGACCGCAGTTATATCTGACGAGGGTCACAGGGTGGGTTTTGAGTTATTAAAACTCGAGAAGGAATCACTCCACACAGATCGGGAGAAGTCATTTCAAGATTTCTTAGTAAAAAAAAGGTATATTCTGACTACACGTACTTAACTTTTTTTTTATAGTAATAAGTTTATTCAACAAAATAATAACAGAAAGTAGTAAATTGACACGATAACCCTTAAAAATCTTGTCTTTGGTCTTATTGATCTTTTAATTTACCTGGACTATTTATTTTTATTTTACCTTATCTTATGCCAGTATAATTTCCAAAACTCCAAACTTTTTACTAGTTCATCAACCCATAAAAAACGAATAATTTTAAGATTACCTAGAGCCAGCCAAAGACATCATTTGAAAGAAGCCATGGCTTTAATTGAAAGAGCCTTCTAAGGCCGATGTTGTTGTGATGCTGCTAGAGCTGCGGGTTTGTTTGAAAGAGCCACTTCAGTGCAAAGCGCAACTGAAGAATAACGGAAGGGTTTTAATCACTAAAAGTTTGACAATCCCTCTCTCTCCGCCTAGGAAGGGGAGAAGTTATTTAATAATTACTCACGAATAAAAACAAAAGCTCTATACTTTACCCTTTGTTAAGGTACTTTATCACACTACCTAAACACCAACAGCCATGTCGTTTCCAGTAAATCTTAATCTTTCGCTAAGGATGCTCTAAAATGACGTTGACGACCCGATTGGTTGCGCAACCCGTCCGAGTGGGAGTTGTGGTTGAAAACTGCGGTGCGGTCCGTCATTACTGGCTGGTTCAAGGAGAAAATATGGTGACTGTTGTTATTTGTACGACAAATTATATTATTGAAATTACTAAGGTCTCCTGTCGCGTAGCTACATAGACGCGTATTCGTCATTATACGCTTTTTTTTAGGTGAGAAATCATCTAATTACATCTCCCGCCCTTGGGTGGGGCGTGAGGGCGTGTCAGACTTTTACTAATTAAAACCCATCCCAGCTCTTGCCCTTTGCATTCCAGGGCCATAATAAACAGACGATGACCTGAGGGCCTTTTGAGAGTTTCTTAAGGTACTCGATGCCGTTAACGTAAACGTTTGCATAGTTCGTCAAATTGTTTAGAAAAAGTTTTTCGTGATCGTCACTAGACGGCGCTTATACAGTTTTAGTACAAATTGACGTCTACTTCAACGTGTCAGTATCCTAAATAAATCCACTAAGATTGTGAAATGGGAACTGTACCTATCTTTCTATGCTTTACATTGCAATTATTTTCTCTCTGAGTACCTACATGCTCCATTCTTCCCTTTAACTTTGTAATTATAATTAAAACTTAAAAATATTTATTGTTATTCATTTTTTTTTTTGACATTTCTATGTACAGTCTGGGGTCAAAAGTGCAGTAGCACTCCAATGCTAAAGTGTCTAAAATTTCTTTGTAGTAGAAGTTTCATAGTCCACAACTAGTTTAATCAATACTACGCTATTCTATGTTACAAATCAAATCAGGCATGAAACATTGAACCTCTTCTACAAAGACATTTTAGATCCTTTAGTATTGATGGAGTGCAAGTGCACTTTTGACTCCTGACTGTACATCAAGATTTTATTGGACCAATATTTCGCTATTTTACTAGTTAGTGGCAGTGCATTTGTCATTTCTGCTCATTGATAAACGAAAATAATATGATGAATCCGTAATTATTTATATTTGGCAGAACTATAAAATAAGCCTAATAAATTCTTGCCAGTTTACGTTCTTTGCTAATTTATTTCCTGAAAGACATAACTCTGCATATCTATTTATTGCCTGACAACCAGCAAACAAGGTATTCAAAGTATTAAAAAATGTTGATTCGTTTTCTGCACAAATCATTATTTAATTAATTAAATGAATAAAAAAGCCATTTATTCTACTACACAATTACATAATTCATTTTAAAATTTACATTATTATTAATATTATATTAAATCATTTTTATTTATCTATAAAATTATTTATAATAGGTAAAATAAAGCATTTATAATTGTTTCATTATCATTTTGTTTATAGTTTTATGAGTTAATTTAAAGTTAAGTTTTATCACAGTTGATTTGAAATTGTTAATCTCATTGATTACTATCTAAACTTAAAGTAGTAAACAAATAATTATTTAAGTACTCTCAAACGCGGGATTGTTCGAAAAAACCATGGAACACAAAGGGCAACTAAAAAACACAGGTGGAGTTTAATTTGTTAAAGTCTGACACTCCCTCTCGCTCCTATCAAGGAAAAAAGACACTACTCAAAACATCTCGCTAGCTCCAAAATCTCCATACAAAACGAAACCATAATCACAATCAATACTAACAGGACCCGACTAACCATGCGACTAATCTCCCCGACAAATCTTGCGACTAGTCGCCGAATAAATTATGCAAATGCAAGCCTCCGTGTTAAGAGGGTTGGCTTGAAAGTTATCAGACGATGTACTTGACTCTGAAGATCAACTGCTCACTCAGACTGCTCGGTGAAGCCGTTGGAACTGCTAATGAGATTGTATGCGACTTGCTAGAGATATGAGCTGAGTTATTTGAAGGAGTATGCGTAGGCGAGGTTGAATATAGGCTGTTTGATTTCCTGTGAGATTTAAGTTGAAGTTAATGAATGTTTGGAAATTGTTTTCACGGTCATCGCTTTAAAATGGTCTTCAATAGGTATGATTTTACTTTCCTCACCAAGAACGTATAGTGGTCCACGGCTGGACATAGTTCTTGTCAATAGCAGACGATTGAGCTTGATTTTCAGTGTATCATTAAAAGACACACGTTTTTTGATTACGTGTAGCGCCGATCTTCATAATATGGTTGATAAATAATAGATGTGAATAGATTTATAAAAAAAATAATTTAAAAAAATTTAAAAAAAAGAGTTTCTGCTATTATGTTCTTAATGAAGATCAAGTGCTTCCTCAGGCTACTTGGTGGAGCCGTTAGGACCGCTAATGAGATTGTATGCGACTTTTTAGAGATGTTTAACTTTTATTTGAATTATTTGAAGCATATAAGTAGGCCGTATAGCGTAGATGCGGAGTATTTAATATCCTTTTCTGTTTTGTGATTCTGGGTAGAAATTAAGGGGAAAAATTCCCTTAATTTCTCGCTGTCGGTGTCGTTACATTTTTGGGAATCAGTTTGTAGTAAATTTTGTGGTTAAAACCTAGATTTCTTCTTATTTCAATTTTGTTCAAATAAATTTTCAATGTTCAATGCACGGTTCATTCAGGATATTCTCATTAGTTCAAGACATCTGTCAACCATAATTGAATGGCTTCCATACCATAATCCGTAATCGGGCGGCATCGCTAATGTACTGGGTCAGGGACAGTTTCAACAGCGGTAGCTGCAATTCCTCGTAAATTGGATAGTCCTTTTAGAAGGCAGTGGATACACATCCATCTCAAATAATTTTGCCACATATATTAGAGCGGGTACTAACATTTATTTCTAAGTTTTGAATTGAATAATACCTTTGTTTTATGACCCATTTTCTAATATGAATATAATAACAATACTTACATCATTATTCTTGCTAAATAAAAATTCACGGTCAAAAGTCCAGACGCATTTCCCTAAAGCGAAAATGCCCAAAAATATATGATTCACGACAAATTTAATCTATACGTTCGATTGTATTAAGTCAACACCAATGACAACAAAATAGTAAATTTATTCAGCGACATATATGGCGCGGTTCACCAAGCTTTGCAGCGGTTGTGTAATACCCAACCAAAGGCTTAACTTTGGCTTAAGTTCTCATGAGCTTCATGGTTAATTTTTATGAGTAAAATTGTACAAAAGTAACCGTAAATGATGCGTTGATCTTTCTAAGAATAGGTCAGCAGTAACTTTTGTGTTAGTAGTGTTAGTTGTTACTGTTGCAGCTGAAAAGACAGTGAGACCTGTTAAATAGAATTATACCTCCTTAAAGGTTATATTTTTGCCATAAAAAACACAAAAACAAAAAAAAAATAGTACACAGTAGTAGTAAAGTACTAATGTGTTTATGTAAATATTACACCTTGTATCTGTTCTGATTCTCTGTCAAATCCATCCAAAGGTTGTCTGTAAAAAAACGCTTTTAGCGATAAGACCGCCCATTGTGACACCCTATTAATTTTAAGCTCCTACTGAAATTGTATTTAGGGTGCACAATAAAGAGTATTTATCTATCTATAAAATAACTTTCAGAATTTGTCTAGGTACGAATACTATGTATATCTCCAGTATTTACAATTGAGACCAAGACATTGCTTAAATTTTCAGAAGTGAAGAGCAACAAGATTTTTTTTTATTACCAGACCATTTTATTTACTGTTATCTCACTCAAAGTACAAAATATATCTAAGCATAAAGCATAATCAGCCTTTTTAATGACTTAGGCCTCCTCTCCAGGAGAGTGAATGGGTCGTAATCCACCACGCGGGCCCAGTTCGGGTTGGTGAATGTCACATATCTTCAAATAAAAAAAAAAAGATATACCTATTTACAGCAAAAGATCTTTAGATCGACAGGAGATAGAAGAAAACTTATTCAAACAAACCATTTATCATTTTAGTGTTATTCTATGCAAAAATATTTTCGGTACAATTTGTATCAAACTTAAGGTCTAATATACACAAGCGATTAGTTTTACGCGTAAGTTAATAGGCGGCTTAAAATATAAAGACCGTCTACACAACTAGGCATAAGTTGAGTTGTACAGACGAACTCAAAGGTTTATTGGGAGAAAATTAGTGATTTTATTTACATTTGCCTGTGTACTATGTTTAGTTTTTATATAAAATAAAGAATTAAACGTACAGCATACAAAAACCCGTCCAATCTCTATCTATTAACTAGGTACTCTAAGTTAAGCCGCCCACTAACTTACGCGTAAAACTAATTCGCCTGTCGTCATTTAGATAGTCGTGCTAATTGACAGTGTTGACGTCAGGGCCCTCGGCGTCAGATCTGAAGTCATGTATTATTTAAGTGGGCGCTGAAAGTGGGCGGTGATCGTTATTAGTTCGTGTTCGCGATATTTGTGTCTCTCTTTAATTAGTTTTGAGAATCGATGGTTTGTTTTTAGATAGTTTTAATTTGATTTCATCAATGAACTTTTTTTTGGTTGCAATTGAATTGCATGACTTGATTCCACCATCTCCTTTCTACTATCGGACAACACGACGTACGGCGAGTTTCCACCCTTACGTTGTTGAAACCTCTACGGTTCGGACTAAGCATTTTGCTACGTCGTATATACCGCGAACAATCTTTCGTGTTTATATTTCTCTTCAGTTGCTCGCTGCGTTCCAGGATCGCGGTAACTTTCGGATAATCCCGTTTACATCAAAGAACTTACTATGTAATATTTGTTACATACTTACCTACTACGGTCAATGGTTGTTCAGTACTGGCCATTAATACTAGGTCAATTCACTCATTCCAGACCAACTCATTGGCTGGTTGATATATTATGGTGTTATACTCATCACCACACTTACAGATTTCGACTTACTTCTCACTGGTTTCAAGAGAATGGTCAAAAGAGGTTTAGTTACGTCCAAGTTTTAGTTACACATATAATAAATCAAATAATTTATCATTATAATATATATTTATACATTTTATACACCAATATATTGTACACAAAGATAATAATTTAAACAATGGGAACCTCAAACTAAAAAAAAATACACTCGGCGTTCTTATCGTATTCCGCGATTTTTTCAAAGCAACTTGGAATGCATAAAGTTGGACTGGCTGTAAAACAGTATTCAAGATGGTGCAAATATGAAAGTAAACAGATATAAAGTCCTTAAAGATAAAAAGAGATGATCTGACGACGAGGACTGGTTTGAGACGGCGCGGTAGAAGAATATCTGGAAGAACTTGAGGGAGCTTTTTGCCCAGGAGGGGGACATTAATGACTAGGAAAAACAAAATGCTAAAACGGATACATAAATACATAATACTAAAAATGCCTTTATCAAAAGAATAAATTCTGTTCTTGTTTGTGTCTGTGTTTGGTAGTTAACATTCTGTTTATTTCAAGTGACAATAGACTCATTTTAGGTACTTAAAGGTATAAAATACAAACTGAAAATAATAATACTCGTATTTACAAACGGATAAAAAAGAACTTATTGGAATTAAAGGTAAATAATAATAATTGTCTAATCATTATTTATATTTTTTAATGTTTTTTTTTTATATGTTTTTTAGAAAAATATTTAAAAATGTAAATAATATGCTTATATAGATAAAAAATAAATGCTTAATTTTAATAAAAATTTAAATTAAAATAACTAAAATAAATAAGATTGTAGGTAATGTTTGTTAGTAGAAATATGTTATAACAATTTATCAAATTCAGAATCATCAACTATGTGCGTGTAAAGTGGATCAGAAACCCTGACTAACAAAACATTATCGATTCATATCTTGTAGGTATTATTCAGTAATAAATCACGTAAACCAATAACAATAACTTCAACACCCAATTCTCCATCAAATACTACAAAACAGTCTTATTATACCCTGTCATATCTACACGGATCTTATTACCGTCGCCATATTTAATATCTGCTATATTTGAATTTAGAATTCGAGATATTATTCAAGTTATGGAACAATAAACTCTCTATGCTATGTAATACAACAAAAAGTTTGAACTATGTGTTGTATTACATAAAAAATAGTATGGGTAAAAAATAGTATAAAATAGTATGGGCTCCAATCGATTTTTTTTCTTATTCTAATTATTTTTAGAGATATTTAGAAAGTTATGTAAAGTCCCATATTCCACCGTTGAAAAGGGGGGATACTCCGACCAGGCCGTTGTTGAGCCTACCCGGTAGTTAATTTTGGATTGTTTATATCCTGATTTATATTATAATCATGCAGAGAACTTAAATACCACGACGCAAAATTTGATATAGATGTCGCTACATGTTCACTAAAAAAATAAACCTCAAATACACAATGCGGATTAAAAAATCGAATACACAATGCTAACATTGTGTATTCTTAATCCGCTTGAATTAATCTCGAATTATAAATTGAAGTAAACATGGATCTTATTACCGTCACCATATTTACTGTTAATTAGTGATGGGCTGAGCCAGTTCGTGAATTATTCTGCCTGCCCATTAGCGTGTGTCCATTGGCCGCTGGTCTGTTTACATCTGGTCTGTAATTAAACTGACATATTGATGTGTGTGTAAAAATAGTTGATTGTGTCACCACGAGAGATATTATTGGGTTGAATCTGGGAAAATGATTAAAGTTTTCTTTTTTAATTTTAATAAATACTGTGAAATTTAATGTTTTATTTTGTATAATTATTTTCTACTAATAAATATTCCCTCTCCTAGAGAGGAGGCCTGAGTCCCAACAGTGGGAACATTAAAAGGCCGACTATGACTATGACTAATAAATATTATAGTTTAATAGGTAATATAGTTTAATATATATGTTACCGGCAATCTATATAATTCAGGAACTGTATACAATGCCTAGGCATTATATAGAATACTTGGGGCATTCAGGCAATGTATGAAATATTATGAATATTATTGTTCATTACATACTTTACCTAGGTAATGTATATAATTCCTAGGGATTGTGTGGAATAGCTGCTGGTCCACTGGCAATGTGTAAAATAAATAGATTTTGGTCTATATTTATCAATGTTAACCGAGCTACCTATAAAATGACGGCAAATGAAACATTATCTATTACTTAAAATCTTAAAAAAAACCCTCATGATAAAATGTCATAAATTGCTATAATTTATGAAATTTTATCATGAGGATTTTTTGACGCTTCATACTGAAATAATGATAAAAGCTCAACGACTACCATATTGTCATAGTATAACATATTTTTAAAATCCTGTATCCCCTTGCAGGCAAAAACTAAATATTTATTATGACCATGTGACCTGCAACTAATTACTTCTAAAACTATACAGTCGCCAACAAACCCCCTAACCTAAATATGTTTGTTTCAGACGCCAAACAGCAGAAGAACGTGAGGCAGAACGGCAAGCAGCAAACCGCTTGATGCTGTCCCTCCAAGCTGAAGCGCTTAGCAAGGGCTATATGCCCGAACCACCGCCCGGTTCAGCGCAACTCTCCGCTTTACACTACCAGAACTCAACTAATGCAGCGCAAGCACAACCGTCGAACACCGCTTTAAGCGCGCTACAGAACCTCCAGCCGTGGGCTGGGAATCAAAGTAACTTTATGAATGCGCAAGCGGCAACCGCCCCGCCCCCTCATCCCCCACCAGTCGCCTCGCCTATATGTTGATCGGTCATAGATTAGATTTTTTGTGAAGTTTTTGAAACGTGTAAAGTGCTTTTTGTACTAGAGATAGATCAGTGAAAATGGTATAAAGCTTCTGAAAGTATTTTCAGGCTTTTTCGGCTAGAGAATGTTATTATTTTGTTCTTTATTCAGAACGACTAATTGGATTTATTTCACTTATTGTAAAAAAGTCTAAAAAAAGTTTTATTTTTCAAATTAAGGTACAGGTTGTAACAAAAGTGTTACTCTTGTATATTTTAATATAATTCCTAACAGTTTGCTGCTCTGCTGTTTACGGTCCAACTGAAATTATTATCAACCTTGAAACTTCATAACTATGTATATTGCATGCAATACATCAATTATTATGATTTAATGAGCTTTGCTATTCAAAGTTTGTCTTAGAACTAGTTTTGCAAGACGATAAGCATCAAGTGTAATGAAATTATCATACCGATAAATTGTAACCTTACTCGTGTATTCAATTTATTATTGAAATTCACCTCTAGTCCATTTAACATACAATCAAATAATACCGAACTACTGATATTCGAAGCTCTTTCGTATTATGTTAAAATAAGTAGCAATAAATCAAAATAGTTCTTTGTAAATAAACTTTATCAGTATTATAATTATAGTTTATATAATTAAATATAATATAATAAGTAATAGAATATACTCTTTAAGTCTGCTTATTTGATATGTAGCAAATTTGTAAATTAATGATAGATTTAAAAAACAATGCATTAAATAAAATAGTTATTGTATGTATGTATGTAAAGTTAAATCATAGACTAATATTGCAATGACTGTAGAAAAATTGTTTTATAGTTCCGTATTTGAAAAAAGCAATTTTTATAACTCTTTTTTTAACCACGCTCTGTTTTTTTAAAACTTGGTACTTTAACATGTAATTTGACGATCCACGATTGTGCTTAAATCAATATTTTTTAAAATAAATTAAAAAATATCTAAACATTTTTAGGTACTTACCTACATTTTATTATTTTCCATGAATATTTCAGTCGTCATTTTCTGTTCAGTCTTAGCACTGTTTTAGTCAACTAAAATGTAATAAATAATACGTTGTAAAAATATTGTAAATATTTATATAAGTTTAAAAAATAATGAGTTATAAAATAAGTATCTTCTCCTTGTATTTTATATTAATCTCAACTTTTGCAATAAAATAGAATAACATTTAACAATAAAAAAAAAATTCTTGAAATAATCATACTCTTATTTTTTTAATTTATATTTTACATTTTTTATACATTCATCTTTCATTTTTGAAATTCTGCCTTAAATTGCAAGAAAATTAATATCTTTTTAATGTAAGTTGAAATATGCATTCCAGGTAGAAACATGTAAATATTAAATATAAAACTATAAACATAAGTGATAGTTTGTAAAGTAGCTCAATTCACTGTAAAACTTGTCTTTAATTGCGTTATTGTATTAGCAATGTAAATTATTGTATAATTGTCGAATTTTCATTGCGTTGGCTACTTACGCGAGGTGGACGTTTTAATAAAATATTGAGATATCCATAATGATTTTGTTTGATTAATTTACCTATTAAATAAATAATAATTCTCCTGACCAAAAAGCCAAGATTGCAGAAAAAAATGGAAGTGCACAAGTGTGCACACTTTGAAGAAAACCCATGAACTCCACACCAATTTTTTTTTTGGGTAGGAAAATCATCCAATGACATCCCCCGCTCTTGGGCGGGGCGGGATTTAGTGTCAGACTTTTACTGACTAAAAACCCACTCCTGTTCCTTCTTTGCCATTTTTCCAGGGCCCCGGGGATCTGTTTCGCATCACCCATGGCCCCTGTAGGCTTCGACCCTGCTGGGCTACGGAATGCGCATGTTACTTTGGATGGGTGGACTAAGTCTCAAAGAGTAAGTAAGAGGGGAGTTTCAAAGTAACGCTTATTACGGAAAATCCGTACAGCAGGCAAATTGTTCCAGTCCTTCGATGTATGCGGTGTAAACGACGAGGCGAAACGCTTAGTCTGGATCCTTAAGGTAGAAAAAGTTGCAATTTCGTGGATCGAAGACCATTAAACGATGCTTGGGTCGGAGCAAATGCGGCTGGTGAGGTAACAGCAGTCGCAGCACAGATCGGTTGTCGTGGCACAGTTTGGGAGATGCCTGGGAGGGTGAACTGCGATAGGCAAGACAAACACGGGGTTTTTTTTTTAAGGTGGGAAAATCATCTAATGACAAATCCCGCTCTTGGGTGGAGCGAGAGATAGTGTCAGACTTTTACTGACTAAAAACCCACTCCTGTTCCCTCTTTGCCTTGATCCCGGGGCCCCGGGCTTCGCTTTCACACTACCCGCCCCAGTAGGCTTCGACCCTGCTGGGCCCCTACGGTTTCGCTGACATCTTGAGGCGTGCGTGGAACACTACACGCCGTCAACAACTTGAGCTTGGTCCGGACGGTTACCGGACCATCGAACGGCGAGCCACCCATTGCTCACCGTCCGCAAGCCCGCGCCTACGGTGGCCGGAAATCGGGATCGGAATTCCGGCGGCGGTTGGGGCGTGAGGACCGTTGCCGTTGCCTCACGCGATCGGCCGCCTCCTTTGCTAGCATTACTGCTTCGCAGAAGGAGGCGACCGCCTGCCACTCCTCCTCACTCCGGACCATGGCCTGTACCAATGCCCGGCGCGAAGACAAACACGGGTGGGTTGTATTGTATTCAGACACTCTCTCTTGCTTCACCCAGAGCGGGAGGAGGTATTTAATGATTTCATTTCAAAAAAGAAGAGGTACCTATAGTATTTAAATCACAAAATTGGGACAGGCCACTGGTCACAACAGTTTAGCTAGAAGTGTTTAGTTACTTTCTAAGTATATCATACCATTGGAGAAAGAGAAATATACCGAACAATGGAATAAATATGTTACGTACAGCTCAGAAGCTCAGAAATGGAATTCCCTGCCGGAGTCTGTGTATCCTAATAGCTACAACATGTAGTCTCTATAGTCAAGAGTGAATAGGCTACTTCTAAGGCGTAACGTGAACATATTTAGACGTTGGCAAAGGCGCATAAGCGAAGCCTTTTTCTTTCATAATTTCGAAAAAGAGATAGCGACTGTCGCAACTCAGTGCTCGACCACATTGCTGTTTACCATCACCTGAAATAGAGGTCAAACGCGAGCCTATCGATAATAATATAAAAAACCTCGTTCTTGAAGAGCCCTCGCTTGCACGATGCCCCTTATAGTGCGAAGCTGTGGGCGAAGAGCCGCTTCGATTACTTCTAGGCAAGCATGCTCCAGCGTCAACCACATCATCGCTTACCATCAGGTATGGTAGAGGTCAAACGAGAGCCTATTAATATCATCATCATCATCTTCCTGCCCTTGTCCCGTGTTATTTGGGGTCGGCGCAATACGCAATAATTAATAAAAAAAAAAAGAATTTGTCCTCCCTGAACTTAGCATAATACGCATTCGCCATAACAAATTCTTAGAAAAAATGACTGCGCAGACTTGTTTGAAGTTCGGAGCAGTCACGAAAGTCACGATATTTCGACCGTACTGTACCTATGGTAGTGGTCACAAGCTTTACTATTGAGAATGAAGCCCTGGGTTCAATTTCTAGGTCAGGCTATGTCTCCTGGAAAGCAGTAGGCCCACCTATTTATTACGTAGGATTTGGACTATGTAACCGTAATCGGTCCGGCGAGCTATAGACCTTTTTGGGATCAAAACGCTATCCAGTGAGATATTAAAAACAGCGACACAATAACTGTAAAAGGCGAGAAACATAAAGGAAGCTTACCGACGTATGATCCATGGGTTGTCCGAAAGGAAACCTCGGGGTCCTTGAACACAAGGCAAAGAAGAAACATAGGAGTGGGTTTTAGTCAGTAAAAGTCTGACACGCCCTCCAGCTCCACCCTAGAGCGAGAGAAGTAATTGGATGACTTCCCATCCAAAAAAGTATTGAAAAAAAATTTTTTTTTTTGGGGATGATGTCTGATCGCTAATTTTTGCACTTTGCATTTAATATAGAGAGCCTCGAATATACCTCGTTATAAAATAATAATATATAATAAGTAGTAGTCACCCTAGGTGGCCTGGTAGAGAATGCCTAAGGCATTAAGTTCGCCTTTGTACTTTGTGTTGCATGAAATAAAGATTTTTTTATTTTTTTATTCTAGATAGGTTCGCGCTTGACCGCTATCTCACCTGGTGGAAAGCGACGATGCGGTCGAAGATTGAGCGCGCTTACTTAGAAGTAACCTATTCGCTCTTGACTTAAAGATTCCAGGGTTGCAGCCATCAGGACACACAGATTCCGGCAAAGAATTCCACTCCTTAGCTATACGCACAATGAATGTGTTCCCAAAACGTTTCGTGCGTATATGTGGGATGTCCACCATATACCGGTGTGTAACAGATTTAATAAATAAATATATAAAATATCTATAGTTCTCCTCGAACTTCTAAGACTCAGTAATCTATAAACGGATCATAATGATAGAATCATGTTCAAACTTAAAAGAAACCGGCCAATCAAACAAAACACAGTAGGTAGATCCGTCATATTTAAAGTTGGTATAAAAAAGCGGCGCTCCACAAAATTACACACTGCAAACGGAAAACAATTGTCCACAGAACTACTAAACGAAATCGATTTTAAACAAAAAATGCCCACATTTCCGTCCTCAAACGAACGATTTAACGACAATTAGACCACCATTTTGAAAAATTTAATACAATTTTAATACCAAGAAGGTTTGGTATAATAACGAAACATTATATGGAACGTGACTCCTGTGCTATTATTACAACGTTTTGTTTTATGAAGCATAAAAAAACTAAACTGATAGTTTTTGTTAACCCTAATATTCTTGTACCACGAAACTCTCGCCGCCCTTACCGCATCAGTGTGTTTCGAATCCAATGTCGCTTTAGTCTCAACGAACATTTTACAACTCTAAAAATAACCAGCAATGGTTGTTATACAGTTCGTATCGCCAGTTTGTTTTGTAGAGTTACAAAGTACCGGGTGCATATCAAGGTTAGTCAAAATGATATTTTAAAGGATGTCTCCACATGATCGATGTTTAGAGATACAAATGATTTGACGGCGCCGTTTATAAGTCACCTTATTTTTGATATGATGTATCATTATTTTCATTAAAGCTTGCACGACCATCTTCGTTAATCTGTTGGAGTTCCCTGTAATAACGATGGTTTTGTATTGGTTAGTAAGGCAAATGAAAAAGATATCAGGAAGAAAGCTTCATTACCTACATTTAAGTACATAATAAACCAGATTGTTACTCAGCTGAGCAGTGATAGCCCAGTAGTAACTATCCTAATTTACAAGTTGTAAGTCGCGGGTTCAAACCAGCCATGTGCATTACTTTGTGTAATTTAGTTCATCGCCACTGCTCTCAAAATGGTGAAGGAAAACATCGTGAGGAAACCGGCATGTCCTAGAACCAAACATTCGAAGAAGTGTGACATCCACCAATCCGCACTAGGCTCGCGTGGCGTGTTACGGCCTCTTCCCTCTCCTAAAGAGAAGGCCAGACTCCCAGCAGTGGGAACATTATAAGGCTGATTATGCTTATGCTACATAGTTTAGATTGGCCGAATTAAAGTAATTTTTTTTACAGACCTTTATGAAATAAGATCTCAAACAGGACTTAACCTCGAGCAAGTACCACTGTATTAATATAAGCATAAGCATAATCAGCCTTTTAATGTTCCCACTGCTGGGACTCAGGCCTCCTCTCCAGGAGAGGGGATGGGCCGTAATCCACCACGCCGGCCCAGTGCGTGTTGGTGGATGTAACATATCATTGAATTTTTTGTTCTAGGATACGCCGGTTTCCTCACGATGTTTTCCTTCACCGTTTTGAGAGCACTGGTGATGAAACAAATTACACAAAGTAATGCGCCTGGCTAGGTTTGAACCCGTGACTAGTATGTCGGGGCCGTTATCACTCGGCCACCACTGCTCATTTCGCTGTATTAATAACACAAAAATTCCAAAAAGCACCCAACTTGTACAATTTTGTCTCCAAATTCAAATTCTCTGCTACCCAAACAGCCGGTATTAAAATAATTGGCCCTCAGAACAGCTTTAAAACTTTTTTCTGTATCGCGTGACGTTTTGTCTCAAATTAGTTTACAAAAGTCGCAAGGGCACGTCGGGCGGGAATCGAAGCAGGGACCATTGTAATAGGTGTAGCGTGCAAACTGAGCTGCTAGAGAATGTAGTGATGGTGATGTGGATTGGCATGTCGATTTTTCTTTGTTAAGTCGAAGATGACGAAACACGCTTGCCTATAATAAAATAACTTAAAATTAGTGTTATTATTACATAAACAAACAAATACTAATAAAAACATACAGTGAAGTGTGAATCTGAGGCAAAATGTGCAGAGAACAATATGGCAAGAAGCAAACTATTTGAACATTCTTTCCACATAGTGCCTCGGAATAGGGGATTATGGACCCTAAACCGCTGTTTTCAGAATGCTATTGCCACTCACCCGCGTTCTGTGCATCAGTGATGCGACTTTCTTACAAAGTTCTTACAAGTTTCTTAGTTATGTTATGATTTCCCACTATTAAAAGAGGGGACTTTAGTTAAAACTGAATAGGTTACCTAACAAAGTGAACCATATTGTTGTCTTATCTTGAATTAAATAATAAAAAAATATAATAATAACTCCTCCCCATTGGGTGAAGCGAGAGGCAGTGTCAGACTTTTATTGACAAAAACTCCCTTTATATATATGCTGTAGCTATCTTATCTAGAGAATTACTCTCTTTAGCTGTGTTCACAATAAAAGTAGAAATTCCCAAACCGTAGCTTCGCATGAAACTCTACCAATAACTAGCTGCTTTAACCTTCGTACGATGAAGGTTTAACGTTATTTAAAGCCCTGTTCTAATCTCCGAGATGCCACAGAGATCCGGAGATGCAATAGACGACCTAGACTGTGTTGTCTATGGTCATAAGGAGCAACACCCGAGGGCGGACCAGGGGTTGTGCTCGATCCACACATGGCCTGACGGGGAAACTGTATTTGGAAATAATTGTGCGTCTATTCAGGCAGAATAAACATGTTTTCTTTCTTTCTTCCACAGAATAATTTCTAATGGAAAAACACACCAGCACTTTTTGCCCGACCCAGGAATACAGAAATCTGTATATATATTATAGGCATAAAAGGCCTATAATATATATACATCCTGACTCATCGTCGCCCAGGCCAAACCCAAACCTAGAAGGCTAAAATTTTGCATGGAGGTTCGTTTTATGATGAAAGAATAAGAAAGAATTTTTCCAAAAATCAGTCCCTACGTAGATGCAACGGGGTCCGAAATTTGGTTGAAACACGCTGAAGTGAAAGAAACAAGTGAAGCCGCTGACAGAAGCTATTATTGGTTGGTAAGTAAGTCTTTGATATACGTACAATAATATAATATGGTAATATAATAGGGTAATACTCATTCTATAGTGCTAATAAACCACAAAAAAAAACACAAATTTTTTATTCAGTCGCTAAACCCTAAAACACATTTAAAATTTACATTTTCAAATTTCGCGTGTAATTTGAGGTATTCCATGAAGCACACCCAAACGAAGCACACCCAGACGAAGCACACCTAAAGTATTCCACTTAGCACACCCGTAGGTGAACTTCAAATAAAAAATTAAAATAATTAATTTCCTATTCCACGAATCACACCTACAAATATCACTCGCATAGTGCGGAGACTAAGAAATAATTTTTATTCCGTCTCCGTAATTTGACGAAAATGCAGAACGCAGTGGACGCCATAAGTATAATTATATTCTGTGATCGTGACGTTAGTTGGTTGTGTAAACAAACGCACTGATATTCACTCAGTATGGTCGATCAGTTGACAGCTGTCACTTTAGTTTACACAGCCGAATGACGTAATAACATGGTCGCTACTATTGCATTGTGTTATAGAACAGATAAAAAAGACTTTGAATTGAATTTAAAAATTTACTTTGTTATTTTATGAACTAAAACTTGCTTTTGCCTAAGCGATCTTAATAATATATTTTTAGATTTGGTCTCATAGAGAGCAAAACATTTATAAATAACTATTAACATTTTAATATTTTTGGATAAAATGCGCCAATCCACAACACCCCTACTAAACAAATGACCGCGACAGTTTGACGTGCGCTTCTTTGCGACTCGACTCGCTAGTCGCAGTCGCAGCTAATTCCATATCATATCGTAACACGACAACATAATTTGACTAGTTCCACTAACTACCGACAGTTTGTTCTATTTAGTTTTTTTTAACGAGGGATTAAGCGTGTGCAAGATAAGATTGGAAGCTAGCCCATGGGTCGAAATCAATGTGGAAAATAATGCTAATAGAGAATATGCTGCAACGACACGACGACACGACGTTGCGCGTCTTCGAAAGAGTTTCATAGATTTGTAAAGGTAAGCTTCACGCGCAAAACATAAAAAGTATTTAATTTCACAAATTAAAAAATGGATGTGTTTCCACGGACAGATCATAACCTGGAATAGGATGTATAGATTACTTTTATTGCGGAAATACATATGTGCCCTTGGAACAATTTCCTACATTTTACAGTTAATACGCTGGTAGAATTCGGTTTAAACTTAAAATAAACCCTTTCAAAAGCTTAATAATTACCGTCCTCAAGTACACGAGCGCTCATTCTCATATGGTTAGTAATTTAATGCAGTAGTGGAAAGCAATTAGCCGGTAAGTGAGACTGATTAGGACTGCATCAAATATAATCTCGGGCTGGCGTGCAATTTGAGGTGAGGGAGGCGCGGAGCTAGAATCGGGATAGAGTAGGCATTACAGAACTAGTTATTTTGCAAGGACGTACAACCGAAATGGGATGAACGCTTACTCTTTCTCACAGACACGCATACATAAAGTCTTGTGAGCCAGCGGTAGAATCGTTAATGTAGTCTAACAGTGAGAACAATATTGTGGACTAGCCTACTACTGGGTCACAAGATCCTACTGATCAATATTGTGACCCAGTAGTAGGATCATAATTGTGGCCAACCAGTTGGATTATTATTGTAGCCCAGCAGTATGATCATTATTTTGGCCTAGCAGTGATTGAGTGATTGACAGAGGGTGATTATTTAGCACAAAAGATCCAGAAGGGTCGAAGTGCTCTGGCCTAGGGCCAGCCCCACAACAAGATAACAAGGGTGATTATTTGTAGCCTAGCAGTTGGATCGTTATTGTGGCCCAGCAGCAACGTTGTCATTTTGATACAGCAGTAAGATACTTATTGTGACCCAGCAGTAAAATTATTATTGTAGCCCAGCAGTTGGATCATTATTATGACCCAACTGTAGATTTTATTGTGTTGTGTTGTAATATTTTGTATGAAAATGGAAATGGGTATATTTGACCTAAATAAAAAGATTATTATTATTCTTATTATATCGCTGTAGTAGGATATTTTGTGGCCCAGTAGCAGGGTAATTACAATGGTTCAGTAGTAGGATAATTATTTTAACCCAGCAGTAGGATAAATTATTATTATTTCCCAATAGTAGGATAATTATTGTGGCCCAGCAGTTGGATCATTATTTTGACCCAGTAGTTGGATAAATAATTATTGATGCCCAGCAATTGGATCAATGTTGTAGCGCAGTAGTAGGACAATTATTGTGATCAAGCAAAATCAGTTATAATTCGCTCCTTCTATGTCCTTTCTTAGTTCCTCACACAATTTGTCGCTTGACGTGAGGCTCATTACTGAACCACAGTGCACAACCTCGTTCCGTGTGACTGTGTGACCGATGCTGTTAATTCATACGACTCTGCAATACAATCAAATTGAGACGAATGTAGGTAATGAGAACTGTGTTGCTTTTAAAATATTGTAGAAATTTCAAGGATTAGTAAGTGTCCTATATACATTAAAAAAAATTAAGGTTCCGTACCTCAAAAGGAAAAAACGACATCCTTATATAATCACTTTGTTGTCCGTCCGTCTGTCTGTCTGTCTGTTTGTCTGTCAAGACCCATTATCTTGGGAACGCGCGGAGGTATTGAATCGAAATTAAAACCACATACTTAAGTTTGCGGTGTCTTGAAGGTGTGAAAAATCAAATTTCTAAGTCAACGAAAAAAAAGGATACAGCCGTTTATCACAAAAAACATAATATATTTCGACACTCTTAAGGAAATCAAAATTCATATGATACTTCCCGTTGACCCAGAATCCTGAAATTTTGCATAAAGCAAGGTCTTATGGCACAGATATAGGAATAAATCTGAAAACTGTAAATTTATTATTACGAAAAAAAATTCATTTCGGAAAAATTTTCGAGACTCCATTCGGGAATTGAACTGTTTACATAGGTAAGTTTGTACGGAACCCTCAGTGCGCCAGTCCGACTCGCACTTACCCTTATCTTCCAGATATTTCTGTAGAAATAAGTATCACCTTTGTACTATTTTTTTTCTGTTTCATTCTTCTTTTCTTTTATTATAATATGTGTGTATATGAAAAGTTAAAAAAAGGATTACTAATAAAACAAGGATAATTAACTTTCTGCAAGCACAGGACCGAATGCATGTCCAGCTGAGGAAATCTTTCTTCTGAAATGGAATATAATAAATAGTTTTCCTAAACCCGGGAAACCAATATCAATATAACTACAAATAAAAAATAAAAAAAACATACCAGTAGGTATCAACTTTTCATCACAAACAAATAAAAACACAAATCTAGACTCACAGCAAAGTACTGTCGAAACGATAACGATTTAATATTTTATCAGGCAACTTTTCAATGTTAAAAATTCTACGTCCCCCCCTATTATTTTCAACACCCTTACTCGATAACGCTTTTATGTTCCCCCTAAAAGAAAAAAATGAAATAAAGAGTAAATTTTAAGTTAAAATGGACTTTGACGGATGACGGCTGACCCACACCGTCTTGTGTTTCAATATTCACGAAGTGTCAGTGTGATAGAGTTCGGTACACTTGTGGCCGCGACTGTACGTAGATGTTGAGTTGTTATGATATAAGGGCTCAGGTGCATGATCGGTTTTTTATTGTTGAAAGGGTCTTGTCAATAAGTAGTTGATATGACTTCCATATATGTTACCCGAAAAGCTGCTACTGTAAAGTGGGTTTGGGCCAGACATGTCTGCCGCATGTCAAATGAGCTGTGGACTAAAAGAGCCACATAATGGGTCCCATTAAACGCAAGGTGATATCGCAGCCAAAGACCAAAGCGAAGGTGGAGAGATGAGTTCGACAACTACTGGAGGGACTGGCCGAAATGGCTGAGGACAGACGTGAGTGGAAAAGGGAAAGGATGGCCTTCGCCCAACAGTGGGACATAATAGACTAACAATAACATGACTTTCACGACACACGACCGCAGACCTTAGTATATGGTTTTAATTTCAACTACCTCCATGCGTTTCCGAGATAAAAGGTTTTGACAGACAGACAGACAGACCGACGGACAACATAATGATGTTGATGATGTTGTAATAACTTATTTTTTATTTTATTTTGTCTGTTTGAAGTAACTGTTATTTGTTTATTGTGCAAGCCTACCACAGTGTTGTCTTTTTTAACCCAAAGGTTGACTGGTAGAGAATGCCTTGTTGCATTAAGTCCGCCTATGTACCACTACTGTACATGAAGTTTAAATACATTAATAAAATAATCCTATAAGGGTTCCGTTTTTTCCTTTTGAGGTACGGAACCCTAAAAATATATTGAGATACCCGGAATTCCCGGATTCTCGGAACAATTCTTGTGAAATATTCGAGGAAATAACGGAATTAACGAATGCTAACCGAGTTTTCAGGCGTTACTTCTCTTTTTTCGCATTGCGTCTTCATCAAATATTGCGTTGGATGAAATCGCAAGCTTTTAAACTATGCTCACGTTGATGACGAGTGCGGAAAGGTCCTCTTAAGCAAATATTTTAAGTAAAACAGTTTCCCGATGCAGGGCACTACGGAGATACCATGTGTGAAGAATATTGTTCAAAACAAATTAACATTGTCAAATAATGGCGCGGACCACCATGTCTGCGGTAGAATAGCAACACAAAAAAAAAAACTGTGACTAAACGCACAAACGGCTTAACAACCAAGGTTCACTGCTTAAGGGGTGACCAGACGGTTACAAACTAACGTTCCAACGAAGGCGACCTTGGTTTATGTGTTTGGTTTGTGTTGTGGCTATATGGATGTAAACCACGCGCCAACATGTGGTGGGAAAACGCGCTTCCCAACCAAGGGCGTTGAAGGTCATCAATTACAACTACTGTCTACACGGATTGAAACTAACAAGGTTACCTTGGTTGGGACGTTGGTTTGCAACCTTATGGTCACCCCTTAACATACATGGTCTTCTGTACCAGTACTACCCACATATAATTATGTGTGTCATTAGAAAGTTGTATTAGAAGCGGAAAGGTGAAGAGGTTAATGATGTACCCTATTTGTTTTACTGCCGTATGTGACATGTAGCTCTATATATAAACTCAGCTAAGTTTTGATGTATTTATGGTATGGTAATTTTGTAAGCAGGGAAAGGTTTTGGATTAGATATATTTATTTATACTTTATTGTACACCAATTCACGTAAAAAGGGAAGCTAAAACACATACATTCAATAGGCGACCTTATAGCATTCCGCGATCTCTTCCAGGCAACCTGGAATGGACAGTAATTGCCTGGGTAAGAAATGAGGCTGTCATTGATGTGAAAATACCAGTATTATACAATATATTGTAATAGATACACAGATATATACATAAGCTATATAGATACATACATATTGACAACTATAGACAGAAATATAAATGTTGACTATCAATTTTCACAGCGACAGGTAATATTCACTAACGAGTCTTTTAAAAATAGGCAACCATTGAGCTCATTTAATTTTGCCGGCAACCCATTCCACAAACGAGCAACCTGGATCTTAACTGAGATACCTCCGTGCCTCAGAAAACACGTTAAGCTGTTATTCCCGGCTGTGATTTGTATATCTTTAACAGTCGTTGTAAATCTTACATCAATCTTGCCAACGGTTACCATATTGCCCAGTTATTGGGTTATGGGAGTCAGATAGACAATCGCTCCATACTCAATACTCAATACTTTATTGCAATCCATATGTATTCATAGATGGTGTTGAAAATTTTCATAAATCAATATGGACTCTGTCGGGCACAGCATAGTTAGGAGAGAGGAAGAGAGCTAAGTGGTAGTGGTGGTAGTGGTATGTAAAATACTGGTGCTCAGCTGTATCTGGTTAGACTGGATGTCGACCCTAACGTCGTAGTTGGGAACGCAGGAACGCTTTTTTGAGTTGCGTGATCGAATCAGGAATGAAGATATCTGCAAGAGAACCAAAGTTACCTACATAACCCAAAGAATCGCCAAACTTAAGCAACAGTGGGCAAGGCACGTTGCTCGTAGAACAGATGCTCGAAGGGGCCAAAAGGTTCTAAAGTGGCGACCTTACTGGATGAAGACTCAGCGTAGTTAGGTCTCCCACATAATGGACCGATGACCTGGTTGTGGTAATCTAAAGTACTGCCATATTACAGAAAATACAAATCACAAGAGTGAGAGCAGTGGTAGCCGAATGGTAACGGCCCCGACTTACGAGTTCGAGGGTTCAAACCCAACCAGGCGCATAACTTTGAGTAATTTATTTCATCACCACTGCTCTCAAAACGGTGAAGGAAAACATCGTGAGGAAACCTAGGTGTCCTAGAACCAAAAAATCGAAGACATGTTACATTCACCAACCCGCACTGGGTCCGTGTGGTGGATTACGGCCCATTCCCTCTCTTAGAGAGGAAGAGGAGGCCTGAGTCCCAGCAGTGGGAACATTAAAAGACTGGTTATGCCTTTGCTACAAAACACAAAAAAAAAAACAATTAATAACTAATTACGAAAAAAGAATAACGTACCTTTAATATAAAGTTTATTTGAACATAATTCCAAGTCGATCCAAAGATATAACACTTCAAAGCAACCCGTTTTAAAAAACGGCAATTTCATAGGTATTTTAAAATAGTTCAATAATAAGGAAACATAATGTAATAACCAGTAATTACAATAACTTGAACTTCAAATAGATTCATATCAAACAAACAGAATCAATGAAAATAACATTTGACCCCACCGAACTTCGCAAAATTTCCTCTCACTTATTTAATCCTGTAATCGCAAACCCGTGCGAATTCAACTAGCCAGACCCAAATTGTCCACTATATAATGACCCTTCCCCTTGAAACAATTAATCCTGATATTCCTATTATTGTAGGAATTGAGAGGGGTGAGGTGGTTCAAGTAGGAGCGGACAAAACAGCCCCAACTAATGATATTCTCAAGAGAGAAGTTATAAATGTTTGGAGATTGTCACACAATTTTGATACAGTCCCACGCTATAGTGATGATAGTGATCTAATATTTGATGGACATGATATTTAGTGACAGATTAATGAAACCTTAACTATGCAGGATGTGCTAAAAGGATTTGGAAAAGCTGATAATGGCAACGTTAGTGTGAACTGTCATTTTACTCCATCTATGATTATCAATGAACACAATACATATGAGTAGATTGTCGAGATATTTCTTCTTGGTATACATAGCGGTAGATTTTATAAATAACAGGCCACAAACAATGATATTTATTTTAAAAGACATAGCTGACAATATCATAATCATAAAGAATTAAATGAAAATAAGTCTGGCGTTGACAGTAGATGTAGTTGTAAAATAGAGTGCAATGCTAGGCAAAAACGAATCAAACTAATTGATCGACCTACATAAAAACAAATTTCAATAACCTAATCAAAAAACAATAAAATCATTCAGAAACATCAAACAAAACACTCCCATTTATCACTCAAACATTAGATGAAGAGAATCACAATTCAGACGCCAATTTCCATCCACTTTTTATTAACACATAAAATCTCCCAGCCCTCCATATAAAACAATAACACGGTTTTTGTAATTCCCTTGGCTAACAAGTGCGCCTTCATAAACTTTCCATCTGTACCCCGCAAAGCTTTGGGGTTTGTTTGTACCCCAGGGGATTAACCGTGTTAACTGGCATTTGATATTGATACAACCCTACACTCCAAAATACACTCTATTGTTGACGCAATAGAATTTGAAACGGTTGGCGATGCAGATTTGATTTACGATGTTTGATATTTAGATGAAGTAATTGCTGTAACACGTCTGGTTTACAACACAAATGCACCTTTAAATCTTTCTTATCAAAACACACGTTTGAATGTACCCGTAGGTGTTCTAAAGACGTTTTAACATGGAAACCAAGGCATGATTCCCATTATACGTTACGCGTTAGTGCAGCAGCGAATTTTGCACTAGACTTTGTACTCAATGTATGGGTTATATCTTGTTCTCCATACAAAGGGTGATAGTGATGGTCCCATTGCGTCAAGTCCTCTGATGTCTTTATAATATTTGTGAATTTCTCACGGTACGTTAAGTTTGTTAGATTAAAAGTTAATACGACGTGAAATTTAATTTGTTTTGGTGGAGTTTATGACGTATCCGCTTTCAATTTTAACTTTGCAATTGGTGTGATAAATTTTGATTTTAATTCAAACAGGGTGGTTTAGTAACAGGTTGCATGGACCTTTTCAAATTACAGAAAGATGATAAACTCGTTAAAAAATAAAAGGCCTTAAATACGCGTTAAATAATATGATGGAATATATTAGAAGGAAGTATTCTTTTTGCGTATTCAAGTATTCGTGTTGACATATGTCAACACGAGCCTTTTATTTTTTGACAACTTTAATTGAGTTAAGAATGTATCAAATCTTACTTTTATGTCAGGCTAGAATTGGCTGAGGGATTGTTACAAAAGAGTTACCGTGGCCCTAGAACGCAAAGATCAACTGAAGGATCATGCATTTTTTTTTTTGAGGTTGGTTATCGTCGAAGGATTTCTCCCGCTCTACGACCGATGTCTGCTAGGGCCATGGGAAGGAACAACCGTGGGTTTTAGTAAAAGTTTATAACTCCCTCTCGCAACACTCAGCTGGACAAGCCATTTGATAATTTCTCAAACTCAAAAAAAAAAAAACTAAAATATAAATATTAAAACATGAAGTTTAGCAACACAAAGGTACAAAGGTGTACATTATCTACCAGTCAATCATGCGTAGTGAAGAGAAAACATAGCAGGTGCAAAAAAAAAAGGAAAATTTATTAAGAAAATAAGGGTACATAAGTACCTAATTAAAATTTTAGATTTTTGACTTTGCTCGAATTCCGGATACCACTGTTGTGCAACCTCTAAATATTAACCGATTATGGTGATTTTTAATATATGAACGCTGTGCATGAGTGGTATCAAGAATTCGACCAAAGTCAAATGATAATCGAAAATAAAAAAAATAAAAAATATGAAACATCCTACATGAAATTAACATACAATCATTCTTTTAAGTTTTTTGCTTAATGGTATTTAATTCAACGCCTTTTCCAGAACCCCATCACACAAGACTACAATCACCAAAATAGCAATCAATAACTCTATAATAAATAATAAAATTTTCATACTACCCTCTCAATGATATCAGATGGTCGTGCATATCGCGCCTATTATATAATGGGATAATTTGATCATTGCGTCCGCGGCGGGCGTCGGTACAGGCCCCTTCGCAGTTTTTATTGTCCCAAGCTGTGTGAGTGGTGTAGGGTGATGCCAAGTGGTAGGGCTGTGCTGTGCGGAAAATTACTGTGTAATTTTTTTTTTGTTTTGGCTCGCGTTTGACTGCGATCTCATCTGGTGGTCAGCGATTATATGGTAAATGATTGAGCATAATTGCCTAAAGTAACCTATATATCTAGACTTAAAGAACTCTGAATTAATTTCTCCCGTTTTGAGTACTGCGAGAGAAAGTGTCACATTTTTTCTGTCCATAACCCTGTGTGTTCCTTGACACACCGCAGCCCTGCAACCCACTCCTGTTCTTTCTTTGCCTTCGATCCAGGGGGTTCACTTTCGCACATGGATTGCGTTCCAGGGCTGCGGTGACACTTTCAAACAATCCAGTATTTGATCTAAAGTTACGATTTGGTAGAATTAAATTTAATTCGGATTTAAAAGGGAGGCTTTCTTTATAACTTTTGCGTTGTTGTATCCTAAACAATATTTAATCCCATATTTGTTTTCCAACAAAAATATACTTTTCTTCCTTTCCTCTAAAATAATGCCAAAAAGATTCAACCCTTCCATCATTGGGATTGGACTATTATCGAATTTATTTATGAATTAATAACGAAATAATAGGTACGATTTGTTAAAAAATAAATAAAAAGAAACAGTGTGAAAATTGAGTAATTTGACTGAACGTTTTGAATTTGTCCATGATCAATTTATTTAAATCATGTATCCATGATTTAAAAAAAAAATATTTTCAAACGCTCCCAGTTTTTTTACTACCTCTGGTCTTTAATCTCTAGTATTTTTTAAGAAATGTAATAAAACAGTCGAGATGCCCAAATCGCACTTGTGACAACCCTACGCACATTTTTTTAATTCATCAAGCAGCGACAGCCAGTACAGTTGTTTGTTTAGACAACAGATTGTTTTACAAGCAAGTGTCTCTACTACTTGTTGTGTTCACGTATCATTGATTTACAAATAAATAATAGTGTAAAAAGATATTGTTGTTTTGTTGTTAATAAAAATAAAATATAAGTTGTTCCTGTAACATGTGTTAGGGTTGACAAAAATTAAACAGAGTCAGATTATAAATCAGTTAGCCTAGCCTTGTCCCAAGTGTGTTGGGGTACCGTTAGCGCGGGCTTGCGGAAGTTGAGCAATGGGTGGCTCGCCGTCCGACCGTCCGGTAACCGTCCGGACCGAGCCCAAGCCGTCGATGGCGTCGATAGGCGTACAGTTCCACGCGCGCCTCAAGGAGATGTCAGCAACTGTAAGGGCCCAGCAGGGTCGAAGCCTACTGGGGCCTAAAGGAAGACTCGGCCCTGGTACGAAAGGCAACGAAGGAACAGGAGTAAATTTTTAGTCAGTAAAAGTCTGACACTATCTTTCGCTCCGCCCAAGAGCGAGGAAGTGTGTTGGGGTCAACTTCCAATCTAAACGGATTTTAATTGTGTTATTTATTATTTTTTTATTTAATCATAGGAGAACCAACAGCTTTAACAAAAGGATAACAATAGTTTCAGAGACATTGAGCCAATTACAGGTTCTTACGGGTAAAAACAGGTAAAGTAATAGAAAACTTACGATCACTAATAAGCACGATAAAAAAAGAACATAATTAAACATCCCTTATGTACAATCAGCACTATGCACTTTTGAAAAAGTCCGTATTCAGCTGAGTGCGTGCAGAATAGATTTTAGTAGTAAACGGGTCAAAAGAGAACTCTTTACAAAGAACATTAAAGTCCTTACTCGCTCGCACCTTTTATCTTGATGTAAATAACGTATATTTAAATAAATAGGTAAGTAAACATGTAAACTCACAAACACATGACACACAACTCCGGAACCACAATCTTTAGGTCATACAAATATTTGTAGCGGGTGCAGGCGCCCAATGATTGCGCTAACCGTCCCGTCTAAATATATAAAAACAGAAACTCAAAATAAGGAACTTTGCTGAAACATTTTCATCAAGTAAATTCTATTAATACCTACAGTACGGTCAAAATATGTTGGCAACTCATTTTCTTTTTTAAAGTGGGAAATCATGTAATGACTTCTCGCGCTCTAGGGTGGAGCGAGAGTTCGTGTCAGACTTACTGACTAAAACCACCACCGTGTCCTCCGGGCGGTCCACACAATGGTGACACCCGGGCATTTCTTCCGCCTGAATCCGATGCAAGAACCTCCGAAACATACCATGTCTGGTGAGGACCTGCGTCATATGGAAGGTGAGGACACCGTGGACACTGTGATGCCTCTCTAGCCACTCCTCAAAGAACACCGCCATACTGACTGACTTACCGCCATACTGACTGACTTACCGCCATGATTCTGGCGTCCTAACATTGGCCATTCTGAAGTTAGCGTTTCGGACTGTTGCACACACTCGAAAAAATACGCAATACGCATTCGCCTTAAGATTGTTTAAAAGAATTACTGCGCAAGCAATTGTTCGAACTTCAGAGCGGTCAAGATATTTTGATCGTACTGTAGGCACTGCTAAGAGCCAAAATGTGGTTGATTACAAACCAAACTTAATCAGCTCAGAACTATTTCATAACATTACTTCATAAGACCCTAATCATTAATAAAATAATAAACTAATCTTATTATAAGAACATTATTTTCCAGAGCAATCACTTAACAATAAACAGCAATCATTCCAACTAAGATGCTTATCTTTTGATCGATGGTAATCCAATCACACACAAATAAATTTTATCTCCCATCACCACTTTACTTTGACCTCTGACTACTAAAGACACTCAAAGAAAATGTTCGATTGTTATTGGTCAGAATAAAGTGGGCACATTATTTAACCCTCAAAAGCGTGTTAAAACTCAATAGGGCGGTATCTGAGTGTCTGTCTATAAGCTTGCGATTAACTGGGAATAACACAGAGGGTGTGGAAGGTAAAATACTATAGGGATAGCGTTTGGGTCTACGATTTATTCCAATGAAATTTTCTGTGGTAAAATCATCCAATGACATCCCAGCTTTGCGCAATGACATCCCCGCGGGCGGAATGAGAGGGTGTGTCGGACTTTTGCTGAATAAAAACCCACTCCTGTTCCTTCGTTGCCTTTCATACCAGGGCCAAGTCTTCCTTTCAGAAGCAGACCCTTGGCCCCAGTAGGTTTCGACCCTGCTGGCCCCCTACGGTTGCTGACATCTCCTTGAGGCGCGCGTGGAACACTACGTTATTATAAAATCGCTCGCGCCTATCGGCCTGATAGTCGATCTATTCATGACCATATTCATTATTTTAAAATTTGACCCTGTATTCATTTTATTTTGTTAATTACATGCTATGAGTTCTAAACCATCTAAAGAGGTTCTGATTAAAAAGTCTAAAGTACAGTAATCGAAACACTTTCTTTGAAATTTAAATATAGCAGTACTTTCTCTACAGTATTCGTGCATAAATTCATTTAAGTATATTTAAACCTCCCACTTCTGGGCAAAGCATCCCCTTAGATCAAGAAGATAACCTATCTGGTCGAAAGAATATACTCTTTTGCCACCGAAAAGCAAAACTTTCTTCGCTCTCTATTTCTTGTCAGTTTAGTAATCAAATAGTCAACGAGTTTCCTCGTAGGCACTAACACAATATTCCTGCAAAACTTGTCGCCTCTATCATAAAACGTACTCTGCATTTAACCCCCCAAGTGTTGCAATAAGTTAATTGTTAGCAAAGGGGCGAGGGTTACGAGCACCCAGTTATATTGTTATCGGGCATCGTTAAGTACGGTTTTGTTTTAGTGTCCCACTTATTACGGTTATTGCGACCCGGTGCTGCATTTGCAGGGTTATGGCTTATAGATTATAGTTGTATGATTATTTAATGATGGGTAGCTTTCAATGTTGGGAGAAGTTTCAGGAGGTAAATTACTTATTTTGATAGTTCCATAGTATGTATATTGATAAATTTTTGGACACTAGAATTTATTTTCTGGATAAGTAATATGTTTTGGCTAAATATCAGTTGGTATGATTATTTTATTTATAGTGTGCCATTGTGTTGCAAACCTTCTTAATAAACTTAGTGGACAAGTTTTTTTCTGAATAACTGCATTCTATTGATCTTTAACCTCCGTAAGTATGATGATCATTCGACGGCGCGTAGTATTTCACGCGCGCCTCAAGTAGATGTCAGCAACTGTAGGGGCCCAGCAAGGTCGAAGCCTACTGAGGCCATGGGTGATGCGAAAGAGATCCCCGAGGCTCTAAAATAATGGCAAAGAAGGAACAGGTTTTTTTTTTGGTGGGAAAATCATCTAATGACAAATCCCGCACATGAGCGGAGCGGGATATAGTGTTAGACTTTTACTGACTAAAAACCCACTCATGTTCTTTCGTTGCCTTCGTCCCAGGGCACTGGGTTTCGCTTTCGTACCACCCGTGGCCCCAGTAGGTTTCGACCCTGCTGGGCCCCTACGTTTTGCTGACATCTCCCTGAAGCGCGCGTAGAACGCGCCGTCGACGACTTGGGCTCGGTCTGGACGGTTATCCGACGGTCGGATCCCATAGATGATTTTCCCAGCTAAAAAAAAGTATGATGATCATGCATCCGCGCATCCATTTCTTTTATGTATAAAACCTATTCTCCTTCTTATCTGATTTCTCAAATTCTATTTCTTTGTTCCGCCCACAGTAAAAATGTTAGGTGTATAAATCGTCTTCGATAATGTCCTTCACAATATTCTGGGTTTATATACTCCTTAATTTTTTCTACAACTTCTACCATTTTTCTCTCTTTGGAATGCGCTCTCTTTGAATATTAGAATAACTATCGCAGTCAAGTACTGGTTTATATCAACTAAAAAAAAAAACTAGTTAATTATTCTCCTTTAAGGCAAGTTACACATTCACAAAAAATTGTTAGAATCATCACGATGTTGATTTATTCGATTCCTTTTTAGAGTTCCGGAAAAAATGGAACCCTTATAGGATCACATTGTTGTCCGTCATACTCAGGTCTGCGGTCTCTTAAAGCTGTGAAAAAATCAAAGTACTAAATTAACGAAAAAAAGATACGGCTCTTTATGTCGCAAAAAAACGTATATTTCGACACTCTCAAAGGAATCAAAATTCATAGGGTACTTCCCGTTGACATAGAATCCTGAAATTGTGCATGAAGCAAGGTATCATAGCACAAGTATAGAAAAAAATCTGAAAACTTTAAATTTTCACAAAAAAACCTTTATTTGCGATTCGGGAAAATCTTCGGTAACTCTATTCAGGAATTGAACTGTTTTCATAGGTAAGATAGTACGGAACCCTCAGTGCGCGAATCCGACTCGCACTTGCCCAGTTTTTTATCATTCATTTGGTATATTAATTACCAATTTTTTTTCTGTTTTTTTTTTACTAGCTGTCCCCGTGTCATTGGTTACTGCTCTCTTTCTCTCTCTCTCTCTCTCTCTCTCTCTCTCTCTCTCACTGCCTCTAGACATGGTACTCACGACTATGTATTGTGGTGTCTTCGATTGGCCAGTTTTCTTTCCGAAATTCATGGCAATATCTTTTCATGAGTTCTGTCATTGGCTTAGGCGGCCTACTTAATGTCCACGGACGCAAACCTTCATATACAGCTAAAACGTCGTGCCTTCGTGTCGTTGCCGCTTAGTCAGCAGAGTTTTATTGTTTTATATGTAAGCTTCACGCAGCCATACACCAAGCGTATAATGACGAATACGCGTCTATGAAGCTACGCGTCCGTGTTCAGTAAGTCTTAGTGATAGCAAAGTTATCCCTAATAGAAGATACTCATACGATGCGTGTCCAAAATTAAAACGAAACCAATCAAAAAAACTAACAGACCTACTGATAATTTTTACTCATCCGCTCCCCAGCGACAATGCGACAAAAAAAATCGCACCGGTAATTGAGTTAATACTACGAGTGAGGGCGGCTTTATCGCTGTCTGACTTGTGTTTGACGAATTAAAAAGGGGATGGACACGAATGTCTGGCTGTGAGAGATTGGTCGCGTGTAGCCAGCCTGTGAAGCTTTGGTTAGATGGGACTTTGTACGTGTGGAAAGGCAGTGCTGTGGATTAGCGAGTTTCTCTTGTTGTTATCGTCCCTTACCTTCTTTTTGTGAGTTTTGTAGTCGATATTTAACTCAATGTTAAACGGCCTGCCGTTTAGGGACGCCTTATCAGTGATTTGCTTAAGGGTGATGATAGTCTTTGAATAAAGGAGGCTCTTTTCACCTAAACTACTTTATTATAAAGGGGTAAAATCTCTTGAAATATTGACTCATGCTGGAATTTTTAACTTGTACTGCAAGTTTTGACTTAAACTGGCGGCACTGACTCGTAGATACAGGAGACACTAAGTTGTACTGGAATTACTGAAGTTACTGACTTGTACTGAAAGTACTGACTCATACTGGAGGTACTGGAAGTACAGGAAGTATTGAATTTTACTGGAAATATTGACTTGTGCCGAAAGTTTTGACTTGCACTGAAAGTTTTGACTTATATTAGAGGTATTGACTGATACTGAAAGTATTAACTCTTACTGAAGGTACTGACTCGTAGGAACCGGAGATACTAAGTAGTATTGGAAGTACTGGAGATATTGACTTGTACTGAAGATACTGACTCGTAGTGGAGGTACTGGAAGGACTGGAAGTATTGACTTGTACTGGAAATATTGACTTATACTAGAAATATTGACTTGTACCGGAAGTTTTGACTTATACTGGAGGTACTGACTGGTACTGGAAGTATTAAGTCGTACTGGAGATACTGACTCGTAGGTAGCGGAGATACTAAGTTATACTGGAAGTACAGGAGAAACTGACTTCTTCTGACTTGTACTGGAAGTACTGCCTTGCACTGAAAATACTGACTTTTACTAGAAGTACTGACTTTTACTAGAAGTTTTAACTCGTAGTGGAGATACTTGATTCTTCAGAAGACTTCAGGGACTGCCCATGTGCCGTATAATAAAATGCCAAGGAACCAGGAAATAAGGATTTATCAATCTATTAATTTCGGAAAGCAAACGACAAAGTAATCACACTAATATTGTAAAAGCGACAGTTTATGATGAGCGTGTGTATGTTTGTTATTTCTTCACGCTCGAACGGCTGAACGGATTTCGATGAAACTTGGTATACGGGTATACCATGTCCTGGATTAGCTCATAAGTTGTACTTTTTAATTTGGTGAGCACATTACGTTGGAACAATTGTCTACTTTCACGCGGGCTGGCAGAAGCTAGTTTGGAACAAAATAATTATTTATACAACGCCGAAGAAAACTGTTGAGTGTAATCTATTCTCAAACGAAAACTATTACAATTCGAACTGTCATTTAACACAAATAACCCTTTCGAAAGACGTACCAAATACGTGTCTAAATCAAGATGAATATTTAACACAGTCCAATATCCACTTTGCCCAATTACGGAGTTTAGCCGGCAATTGTCGGAAATAGCACAACAGCCCTTCTGGGTAGCTGTAAACAAACTTCTGTTAATCGATAGTCTGTGGTGACTAGACTGTTCCGACTAATTCTATTTCTGGATTATCGTTTAGCAACTGAAATAACCGTCTGGTGACTGTTTAGATTTGCTATCTAAAATTTGATAAGCATTTTTAAAAATTAAATACCCACAAACTTCTTCTTCGTTTTCGATCTTCGTCGATGTACTCTTACTAATTTATTTTCTGACCAGTATTTGGCAACCTCTAAGGTTCTCTTATTGGGCTCGTATAGATCCTGAAAACTGCAGGTGGTTGTGCAGGATGGACAGCATTGCAGGTGACGTATGTCCTGTGCAGCGGCTCCACACTGGCACTGTGTTAGAGATGGGTCGAGGAAGCCCCATTTGGCCAAATTGTTTTTACAGCGGCCAATCTGAGTCCGCAGTCGGTTAAGAGATTTCCAGATTGGCCACTGCAATCCTCGTTTAAGGAGGAAATGTTTTGAAGGGTTGATGAAGTGTGGAGGAGTTTGGTGTTTCTGCTTCCATAGTGCGCATCTCTCGTCCTCTGCGCTGTCTTTTGAAGAGGTCGTAAATCGCATAAAACTTTTGCGACTCTTTAGCTATTAGTTTATGTTTATGTAGGAGGTAACGGCCGTCCCGTTCCTGTTTACTCTTCTCGATGCGGCTGGCTATCTCGCGGTGAACTTCTGAAGGAGCTGCTAGAGGGTACAAAATTGCAAGAGGTATAGGTTTAAAGCATCCCGTTAGGATGTGACAGGTATCGTTCAGCGCTATGTCCACTTCTCTAGTGTGGGCGGAACGATGCCACACTGGGCATGCAAACTCTCCTGCCGAAAAAGAAGAAAGACATAGGCGAAGGATATTATTATTATTATCAGTATATCTCGGAACCCTGAGATCGCGGACCTTTGGAAGGCGTACGAGGAGCTGAAACCAACTCGCAGAGACCCTTTAGTCACTTTTAATGGAATGTTTTATTATTATTTATTATATAATATATTCTACAACTATCACACAACGCCGTACAGTCTCAAGCTAAGCAGAGCTTGTGTTATGAGTATTAGACAACTAATAACTGGCCTGTTGGTCTAGTGGTTAGTGACCCTGACTGCTATGCCGGAGGTCGTGGGTTTGATTCCCACCCAGGACAAATGTTTGTAATGAGCATGATCATTTATTCTGTGTCTGGGTGTATGTATTTAGGAATATATATGTATGTTTATCAGTTGTCTAGTACCCATAACACAAGTTCTGCTTAGCTTGGGTCTAGACGGCGTTGTGTGATAGTTGTGGATAAAAAAAAACATACTTATATGTATATTTCTAAATACAGACATATTATAGATAAATTACACCCAGACACAGAACTAATGATCGTGCTCATCACACAAACATTTGTCCTGGGTGGGAATCGAACCCACGACCTTCGGCACAGCAGTCAGGGTTGGTTCTAGTCCCGACTTTTTTTTGTTTTTAGGCATTGTGACTTAAGTGTCAGGGACCTAAACAGAGTAATGCCCAAATATCGAGGAGAGCAGTTCTCTATGTCAGTTCCTTGCCACTTTATACTTAAAGTCCTACTTGACTGACGGTTGCGAAGGTGAAAAATACAGGACTGGATCTTGGAGGGGTTTGGTCGTAGTACATTTTCATCATAGAATTTGCTAAGTGCTTCCAGAGCTTCCGTCAGTTTTTCTTGGGCCTCTTCGAAAGTAGGTGTCTGAGCAGCTAAAACAAGATCGTCTGCATATAAAAATCTTTGCATTTGTGGTGAGCTAGGCTGATTGTTTGTGTAAATGTTAAAGAGCGCCAGAGCTAACACGCTACTTTGAAGGAGGTCATTTTTCAGATTGCGCCGACTGCTTTTAGTGTGGCCAAGATAAATTTAAAAGCGGCGGTTATTTAAAATAGAACTAAGATGTACAAAACCAGTATCCCTTGTCAGCTCGCCGAACTTCAGTAGGAGACGTTTGATGTTGACTGTATCATAGGCCGCCGAAAGCTCAACGAATACAACAACTGTGACATTGTTCTCCTCGAAACCATCTTCGATAAATATCGTCAGTTTGAGGCTCAGGGATTTGGTTCGATTGTGGCAAGATTCTTTCAAATAGTTTGAATGTGTGGCATAAGAAGGATATAGGTCTGACTTCTGAAAGGAAAACCCGTGGTCCTGGAACGCACAGGGCAACTGAAGAAACATAGGTGTAGTTTAAAAATCTGACACGCTCTCCGTTTAGCCCTAGAGCGTTAGAAGACATTCAATGATTTCCAACTTAAAAAAAAAACCCTATCTCAGCGGTTGCAAAATAATCATCTACAGTAAACCTATACATGACGTCATATAAATAATTCTGTTCACACAACGACCATGCAAAAGCGACAGGTTATCAGCTCATTATGCGACAGATGAAGCGATTAATTAGTCGCACGGTCGCACGCTATCGACGCCGTGTTTGACGTTTGTAACCATTTATCGATTATGACGATTGACGTGTTACATGTGCGTTTACTGAGAAGAATTTGTACTATTAATAAATTTGAACTCGTAGTAGTTTTTTTTTTATTTCGTTGTAGTTTTGACTTTCATGGCGGATCATGTACACAGTTTATCGGAACTATTTAGTCGCAGTTAGCGAGCTACGGCGTAGCCGCCCAGTCCAAGTCGCTACGATATTGCTACGCACGTAGAGCTTTTAATGCAAATATTTTTAGAGATAACAGTATCTTAAATTCTAAACCATTATTTGGATACTTCTTTTAAGATACATCATGACCAATAAGCTTAATTTTTTTTTTCTATTTAAAATGCATTTTACAATTTGCAGTTCATTAAATAAAAATATTTGACCATGTGAGAGTTGGATCTTTCACAAATCATCACATTTTTAACAGTTTTTCTTTTTCGTTTCTGAGCTTATTTGCAATCAGTGGCTACTATAAGCAGATTTCTTGATTGATTGGTACAGGTGGAGTGTGCCAAATTTCGACGTTAGTTAAGTACTACGTCTGCCGTGGTAAAGTTGACAAGATGTCTTTTCTTCTAAGGCATTTGTGGTAAGACCGAGTTGTCAGTTTGTTAGCAAACTCGTTAGGGTGGCTCTCAAGGCTTCTCAGGTATACTTTAGAGGCGTTGAAAAATTTCTCTTTTACTGTACACATCTGCAGTTGTTCATGTATATCCGTGTTTTTAACGAACCAGGGACATTGCATATCGATCTCAATATTGCATTTTGCATGCGCTGTATGATGGATATATTGGAGTTTTTACAGCTTCTCCATAGTTGTATGCCATAGGTCCACTCAGTCTTCCAGATAACTTTATAGATAAGTAGTTTATTATCTGTAGACAGCTTACTATTTTTCCCTATCAGCCAAGCAAGGTTCATAAACCGAAAGTTGAGTTCCTCTCTTTTTTGTTTTTATGTGTTGGTTCCAGGTAAGTCTACGATCTAGAGGTAGACCCAAATATCTTACAGTGTCTCTATGTGGCTGGACAGCGTCATTGAGCTTCACTGGCGGGCAGTCACTTCTTCGTAGGATTCACCTTCAGGTGACCTCACGGATTTCGATGCGCTGACTGATTCTCCAGGTTTGCAGCCACTTCGAGATTTTATCGAGTCCCTTTTGGAGTGTCTGTGAGGCAACTGTAGGGTTTACAGGTTGGTAACAATTTTTTTTTAAATTGTAGAATCGCATTTTTTTGTTTTATTTGCTTGTTGTTTTTGTGAAGGCATAAAGCAAATTAAGACTATTAAATTAGCTCTTCGTGAAGTTTAGCAATAAAAAATTTGATTTTTAAAATTTTACTAGGAAATGTAACAGTAATACAAAATGGATTTGCCAATTTTCGCCAAAACTTTTAGTGTGCGTAAGTCGCCACAATGATCGGAAAAATCTTTCCACTTAGCATATTTGAAGTTCACCCAAACAACCCATCATCTTAAACTATACACTCAAAAAATCAATAACTCGGCAACAGTTAATCTCGTTAGGCGGCGTCCACACGGGCGGCTGTACCGCCATAGTGCGGCACGCGCCAAATTGCGCGGTAATTGTTTTCGCGTCATGTGACGTTGTTAGCGCGGTGTACGGGTCGTGTAGGTAGACAAGTTTGATTTGAGCGCGTCGGGTAGGATAGCAGAAACTATAATAAGTGGCAATGGGCAGGGCACATTGCTCGCAGAACAGATGGCCGTTGGGGCCGAAAGGTTCTGGAATGGTGGCCATTGGTATTTGGTGTGTATTTTCTAATATTAGGACCCTGCCTCCTAAACTAGGTAAGACCTGTGACTTTGGAGTCAGTGTTCTGCAGTTACATCGGATACAGTTCTGGTACGTTTGTTGCAAGTCTAGCCTTAAATAATATAGGTTTTAATAAAATGAAAATGAATCGAAAATGAAAATAAAAACTGTGTAAAGTGTGATGGTGTGTGTGGATAATTGTGCATGTATATGTGGGTCGGTGAGTCAAACAGAAGAAACAGCATCGTCGTTTTGTCATCATTTAATCACATTAATATTATAAAGGCAAAAGTTTTTTAGTGTTTTTTTTTTTAGGTTTGAAATCATCCAATGACTTCTCACGCTCTAGGGTGCGAGAAAGCAGTAAGGCGAGTCAGACTTTTACTGATGAAACCCACTCCTATGTTCCATCTTTGCCTTGCATTCCAGGACCCTGGGTTTTTCTTTCAGAAGTGAACCCATGACCTCAGTAGGCTTCGACCCTGCCGGGCTCCTACGATTTTATAAATAATAGGCACGCATTTGACCACTATTTCACCTAATGGTAAGCTACGATGTGGTGAAACACTGGCATGTGACAGTGCTGTCTGGTTTTCGAATATATTAAAGAAAAAGGTCTCGCTGATGCGCCTTCGCCTACGTCTAAATTAGATCACGCTACGCCTCTGAAAACCAGACATTCAACTGATATTCTGTGGGGTCCGTCAATTAATTATCAGTTGGAGAGCTTCGACTGCTTTATCATCATTTCCAAATAAATAGATAAAGGGATTACTTGAAACAGCCACCGCGGTCCTAATTCACAAAGAGCAGCTGAACCAGGGTTGAGTTTAGTCTGTAAAAGTCTGACACCACTCGTACTCCACAGAAGGCTTATTTGATCATCTCCCACCCCAAAAAATAAGTAAATAAAGAGATAATAATAATAATATTCTACAACTTTCACACAACATCTAGTCCTAAACTAAGTAGAGAAAGAAAGAAAGAAAAAACGTGTATTCGTACCTCACACAAACAGTAAAACGAGAGAGAGCTTGTAGTCCTTATATATTTCTAAACACAAACATATGTATAGATGAACTAGCTGACCCGGCGAACTTCGTACCGCCTAATAATAAGGATAACGCCATCTACTGGCATTACCATAACAGCTTAATTCATTTTAAAATGACATTTTAATTAGAGATGGCGGTATATTCAATTTTTTTTTTCGTAAGTTTTTCCATATTTTCTCACCGTTTAAACCTTCCCTGGACTATCACAAATATTTTAAGACCAAAATCAGCCAAGTCGGTCCAGCCGTTCTTGAGTTTTAGAGAGACTAACGAACAGCTATTCATTTTTATTTACATACTTACATAAATTATTCCCACACACAGAACAAATGATCGTGCTCATCACAAAAACATTTCGTCTTGGATGGGAATCGAACCCGCGATCTCTGGCCTTGCAGTCAGGTTTACCGGTTTCGTTAATTTTCTAGCAATTAAGTAATCCAACAAAGTATCTACACTCTATTTTTGTCCCACTCTCAATACACGCGCCGTACGTGATGCGAACCAGTAATACTGCTGAATTTAATGTTCCTATTAATAGAAACCACTATGGTTAATTACTTAGTAGGACATTTCGACATTGGTTTTGTATCATCGAGTGTCACGCAGTTAGCGACCAACTATTGTATTAACTGTCTGATGAATTTTGGATAAATAATAATTGAATTTGGTGTTATTTTAATTTCTGGATAGTTGAGTGGAGTGATATAGAAAAAGTTTTGGACTATAATCTCAAAAAAATATATTTTTTAATAGTATTGTCAAGATATATATTTTTTTAAAACTTGTATGAAAATAACATTTCTTTATAAAACTTATTGCAATGGTCTCACAGGTTTGTTGTTATAATAAAAAAATGTTTATGAGAACAAGCATTTAAAGATATTTTTTTTCAATTTTGGTCCAAAAATGTATGGAACGTGACTGATCTCCTTTAATCTTTAAGCAATAGAATTTGAATCTATCGAAGTCGTGACCTTCTTTTGGACTCCACCACACTACCCCAGTAACTCTTGAAAGTAAGAATAGGTAGTTGCGACCACCAGAAAAAAAAATTCTTTATTCAGATAACAATGATCCGTAATGGTTAGTAACAATTTGAACTTTTAAACTATGTTAGCAAGTACAAAATACAATCACAAAATACATTTTATTTTACAATTTTATTGAATAATTTAATAGTTCAGTTTTTTAGTAATGGATGTGTGGTGTGACAAGAATGGATCATCATCATCATCATCTTCCTGCCCTTGTCCCGTGTTATTTGGGGTCGGCGCAACATGTTTTTGTGACAAGAATGGATAAAGTGAGAAAGTATGTATGAGTATGAGTATACTATTAGGGGAAGTTTGAAAGTGGCGCCAGTGACTGAAAAGTTGAAAGGGAATCGTTTGTCTTGGTATGGTCATGTGAAGAGGAAGGATGAAGCGCATGTTGCTAAAAGAGTTATGAATTTACATGTGGATGGATGGAGAAGGTTCTCTCTAGAAGCCAAAGAAAAGATGGATGGATTGTGTGAGAAGTGATATGAAAGAAAAGGGAGTTAGTGATAGCGTGACGAGTGAAAAGACAGAATGGAAGAAAAAAACGTGTTGTGCCGACCCCAAATAAAACGGGTCAAGGGCAGGAAAATGATGAATGATGAAAGAAAAAAAGTTTAAAATTGAATAATTTAAAATTTTATAAATTAAAATTTAATTACTTAACAATAATTTAAAAAAAGAGCCGAGTCAATTACGATATTTTTTTCTAAAAATAATAATAACCATATTATTATGTCGCAATAGTTTCCCACCAACCGGGGATTGTCCTCAGGTATACTACCATAGCACGTAAAGGGTCGTCAGTTGGTACCACGTTCCATAAAAAGTGGCTAAGGAGCTTCTGCGAGTCGGCTTTCGCTCATCGTATTTTTTTTGCTACAATCAAATCTGCGGCTATAATGTGGCCATTTTTATATCGATTTGATCGAAAAAACATAAAACCCTTTGGTCTTGATAATAACAGCTTTGAATCGTCTATGGTTGTTGCTTTTAGACTGTGGTTTTAGTAATTTGCTCTCTGTATAGCTGCCACTGCTTATGAGTGGCAGCTATACAGAGAGTATACTCTTAACTCTTACCAAGGTAAGAGATATCGTGTCACCCAGTAACGGTTGGGGAAGCCAGATAGACAGCTTGCCAAGGAAGTATTGTGTTAACTAGTTACTGGGTTTTGGAGGTCAGATATCCAACCCCTCCTTGTAAACACGCAATTTTGCACTGCACTTGAAATTACCTGCGCAATTTCGTTAGATTGGAACTATACTAATACGTAATGAGAGCAGAGGTGGCCGAGTGGTAACAACCCTGACTTACGAGTTGTAGGTTGCGGGTTCAAACCCAGCCAGGCACATTACTTTGTGTAATTTATTTCATCACCACTGCTCTCAAAACGGTGAAAGAAAACATCGTGAGGAAACCGGCATGTCCTAGAACCAAAAATTCGAAGACATGTGACATCCACCAACCCGCACTGGGCCCGCGTGGTGGTGGATTACGGCCCATTCCCTCTCCTAGAGAGAAGGCCTGAGTCCCAGCACTGGGAACATTATAAGGTCGACTATGCTATGCTATGCTAATACGTTATGAGCACATGATGCCGAGTTGCTAGTTTCCTCTTTTTTATCCTTTAACTTTCAGGGAGTGTGCGTGGGAGTTGTAGAACTTAATTCCGCCAAGCCCGTTCCATCGTCAGACCACCAGAACTGATGTTTACTTCCTGAAACGCAACCAATAAAAAACTGACCGGCTAGTTACTCGGCGTCGGTGTTCAAGACTTTGAATCATTGAATATATGAGTGCATCAATACCAATGACACTCTTGGCGAAGGTAACTGTAGACTGGAAACTCCTGAACAACAGGAACCGGTGACGTGGCAAGCCCTGAAGGAAATGGCATGGCGAGATGGACTTCTACCTTAAGAATTAATCATGTGTAGCTAAGGAGAAAGACAAGTGGAAACAAGGAAAGAATACATTGCCTTGCAGTGCGACACAATAAGTTCATGAAAAAAAAACGGATTCCAGAGCAAGAAAAACGCACACACTTCACATAAACAATAAAGACACAAAAGTTACTTCTATTTCGTATCAACAAATTCAATAAACGTATTGGTAAACAGAACAGAATACCAATATTCCATTTCTTCGAAATACGAAGACATTTCAAAGATATTCTACCAAAGAATAAATTTGTCTGTCCAAATAAAATTTGAAATAACATCATTTCTTACAACTCCCACACAGGCGATGGTCATATAAAATCAGGGTTCCAATAAAATGCAGGAAAAACCCCTCGGTCGCTAGCACGTACGGAACCAATCGAAATCACTGCATCGCTATGTTCTCATCAATATTTCATACATCGGACCTGCAACTGAATATCAATTCGTGTATTAGTATTCTATTTCTAGAATATTTAGTGTAACTGTCTATGGACGGATTTTGATGGGATTGGCTCGATGAACAAATGGGATTAGAAACAAAATGGCTACCTGAACTGCAAACTTAATGAGCTGTAGGTAATCTAATCATTTACCTATTTTTTTGTTGGGAAATTATCAAATTACTCCGCTCTGGAAGGAACGAGAGGGAGTGTGAAACTTATATTGAACAAATTAACGAGGAACGGACTTCCTCACGCCCCACCTGCCTCAGCATGGGATCCAGGCCCTGATTTCCAGCCACCACAGCCAAAGGGTAGCTCGCCGTCCGCCCGTCTGGTATCCGTCCGGACCGGTCCAGAGTCGTCGATGGCGCGTAGTGTTCCACCTTTTTTGAGTGTCAGACTTATACAGGCTAAAACTTACCTGAATGTCTTTAGCTGCCCTTTGCTTTCCAGGGCCACGACCTGTGTTTCCTCAGTTGCCCTTTCTGTTTCAGGGCCGTAGTAACTCTTTTGAACATTCCTGTAGCCTTGTAATTCCAAGATACTGCAAAACGGCATTTTTTTTCAAACAACTTTCAAGAGTTTAAAAAAACACGTATTTCCTAGAACAAGTTTTGTAAAATATTTGAGTAAATCACGGAATTAACGAATGCTAACAGAGTTTTCAGGCGTTATTTCTGTTTTTTCGCGTTGCCTTTTCGTCAAACATCGCGTTGGATTGCGTTAAATGAAGTAAAAAGCCTTTAAGCCATGCTCGATGTTGACGATAGGCGAGTGAAAAAGGACCGTTTTAAGTAGAGACAATAATTATCTACGTATGTTAATGAAAAGCAATTTCCTATGTTTAAAAGCTTTAAATTTAACTGGCATCAGCCTCTTAAGCGATACTTCTTGATATTTAGTAAACCCTTAGCTTTCAACTTACGAGGCATTATGAATATAACAAGCTTTCATTTACTTTGCTTCGAAAACTTTGTTTATGACAAGAAGGAACTAAAAAAACATACATTACAAAAATTAAGAACAACATTATTTTCATTTTCAAAAATTATCACAATTTTAGTAAATTCTTCTTCTTTATAATTTTTTCTGCTGTTTTATATTTTGCACACATGATAACAAATTTACTTTGGTGCCTTATAACATTGAAAGCATGAAAACCGGGCTCCTGTTGGCTTTGGCCCTTGGTATGCCTTCCAAAGAAATGTCCTAGATGCTAAATAAATTGTAATCAAAACCGACTCTCTTAGTGCCTTCATTTAAAAAAATCCTCCTTTATTTTTTTTTATTTTTTTATATAAACCAGTGCTTGACTGCGATCCCACCTGATGGTAAGCAGTGATGCAATCATTGATGGTGAGGCGCACTAGTTTAATAAGAGCCTATTCACTCTAGCCTTGAATGCTCCTAAATTATAGTTGGACGGGAAGACCGCAGCAGGCAAATTGTTCCTGTCCCTCGATGTACGCGGTATAAACGACGAAGCGAATCGCTTAGTCCGGACCGTTGAAGTTTCAACAACGTAAGGTTTCCTCTCACCTTGGAGACCGGTGTTGATAGCTGCGCTTCAGTTTGAATTCTTGCAACCATCATATTTTATCATTGCTTTTTCCTGTATTTTATTTTAGTTCCTAATAAACGATTATTATCATTATTATTAAAAAACTTTCTGCTGTAGATATTTTTCCCCCTCCCTCACAAACACGTATTCACCAGCTTCTGAAAGTTCTCAAAGACATGTTAGTACGTAGGTATATCGTATAAGGAATGGTTACCGCAGAGCCATAAACGTCCCTGACAAATTACATAACAATAACAGGAGCACACGCGATCCAGATCCGACCCCGTTTGCAAACCGGTCACGTTCCTATTGCGTTCCGGATGATCTGAGTACGCCGAGCGGTTTTGATACTTGGAACTTTCTTATTTTTACCGATGATCGCTAGTCTCTCTTGAAAAATAATGTTAATTAATTTTGAGGTTATTAGTTAAGTGTATACTATTATTTATGGGCTATAATATATATATACACCTTTTAGGGATTATGCAACAGGTGTGTATGTTTACGGTAATCCCTACTTCAAGTGCTGCTTCTTCTGGATTGGGATTTTGGAGTCAATGAAAATCGGGTTGCGTTGACCGAATCAGTACGCAATAACTGATCGTTCCAAAGCATACATCACGCGCGCATACCATTTGCTAACCTTGCACTCTGCCTACATGTATCTTACGTGCTTACATGTGTCCCTACTACCTCATACCAGCAAACTTAAACCTTAGTACGTTAAAATAAGTTTTAAGTTAGCTGGTACCGAGGTGTATCGAATTCGATACACTGGGGCCTGAGAGGTTAAAGTCGTTAAATCTCGTAAGACCTACTTAAGACCTTTTACGTTACTCTGAAATCGTTTAAATTATAAGAATCCTCATGGAAAAAATGATCTATGCCAATAGTTTCAAAGTAAAATTTAACAATGCTTTGCAAACTTTTAGAAAACCATCAGTTCTAAGAAGTTAGCAAAAGTACCAAAACCTAAGCATCCACGTATGAAGAAAGATGAGAGATGTCATAAAAATTATATCGAAGTGGGCACCGCATTTAGGTACGAGTGTCATATCGATATTGAGCATAGCACTTCGCTATTCTGTACAATTGCTTCGGTATCCAAGCGTAGAGTCGCAAAATTTTATCGATAAAATCTTGTGGCCTGAGAAAGTTATGCTACAAAATAGGAACCTCTCTAGTTGTTAATGCGTGCTGCATGAAGAATTCTTAATACTTATCGAAAAAATAGAAAAGACTAGTTATACTAAACTTTATTATCAGCATCAATACAATGCAAACTGAGAATGATATAAAAACAATAATTTAGACCAACAAATGGAAATAAACAAGAAAAAAAGATGCAATAACTTTTGTTCGTGAAATGAAAACAAATAGTTGATCATGTAAAGTAAGGAAAAAAAGACGAGTAGATTCTGTAGAAGATCATATGACGTGACCCTAGATGTACGTTATATAAAGTCAAGGATCAAAAGTGCAAATTGCACTGTGTCAATGTTAGTGTCTAAAATTTATTTGTAGAAGAAGTTCGATAGTTCATGAGTAATTTAATTTATAGCAAAGAATCTAAAGTATTCAATAAACTAGTTGTGGACCGTTGAACGTCTCCTACAAATAAATTTTTGTCTCTTTAGCATTGGTAGCGTGTAACTGCATTTATAACTGCTGACCCCTGGCTGTACGTTCTCTGTCGTTGCAGTTCACCTCTGGTACTCCCTACATAACAACCCTTCTGAAGAAAATTAAAGAGCCCATTTCTTTCACAATGATATAGTACATATACATAATATAAATATATTTATATTTAGGTATGAGTGAATATTTATATATTTTATTCGTATTATTTATAATTTTAAAATTGTACAATGGTTTGCTGGAAGAAAACTTAATTTTGACATTTACTTATCCACTTATAAGTTGATATGGTGTACAGTAAAGAATTAAAAAATAGCGTAAATTTATATTGCCCTAAAAATCCATCAGAATACATAAAACAATTGACACGCACAAAATCATAAAGACCACATAATCTTCTACACTAACGACAAAAAAAAATCTATTTAATATGTTCAATTAATTACAAGTTTATAACAATTTTATCAAACCCTGTATCCAACTTAAAAGGTTTTAAAACATTCAATATGTGAGGCATGCTCTCACAAATCACTTGGACTGTTGAGAATGTATTAAGTGCATACGACTGTGTGGGTTCCGTAGTTTATAAAAGTTGAAATTATAAGTTTTGATTGAGACATTGGACCAAACTTTAAAGCAGAGAAAGATTTTATCATGGTAAAAGACAAATCAGACAACATAATTATTGTTTAAGTTCGAAGTCATAATTAAACAATTAACAAAAGAAAAATAATTTATAATACATATTGATTGCCAGATTATTATTGCTTATAATATTGCAATAGAGAAAATACGTTAAGAAAAATATCTGATCAATACTAAAAGATGACTCTTCTGTCTACACGACATATAATGTTTATAGCTCATGAGTAAATAATGCGTGACTAAAGACTTTATCACACGGCTTATCCCTGACCATTGAATTTCGCCTCATCGTTTATACCGCGTACATGGACTGGAACAATTTGACTGTTGCAGTCTTCACGTCCGATTATAATTTAGTTGATTTGCAAGCTAGACTGAATGCTATTAATAAATTAATGAGCGTTACTATAAACAATTGCATCACTGTTTACCAGCAGGTAGGATCGCCGTCAAGCGCTAGTTTATAACATAAAAATAAATATTTTCAACCAAGAAAAATCTCCGCTTAAACACAAAAGATAGAACCTTATCAACTTTTCTATCACCCTAGATTTCCATTCAAATTCCAATAACCCATATCTACGATTCTGAAACCCTTTCAAGATATTAAAAAAAAATGTCGCAAGCAAACAAACAATATTGGTTTTTTGCCACTGATCCCAAAACACGGCATAAAAAAATATAAAAGGTACTAGATAAAGAGGCAGAAAGGTAAACATTGAACACGTAGGAGACTAAATATAAATGTCTCAAGAGAACATTAAGATAGCGAATGGAATGTTAAAAGCTATTTAATATTATGTTCTGTTCGAACTTTATTATGGACTTTTGTTTGGCCTGTGGAAAGTACGGATGGTTATATTATAAAAAATATATTGAGGATTTTGTAGATGATGACGATGATGATGACGTCATAGTTAGAATTTTAAACAGTCGGGTTACGTGTATCGTGTTTCCCAGTAACTGGGTTTTCAATAAAACTGCATCCATTAAGACTGGACAGATTTATTGAACGCTTGTTTTTATATAATAGTATATTTGTCTTGTGCATATTATGAGATGAACAAAAAAGTATATAAGTAATAAACTAGCTTCTGCCAGCGGCTTTGCTCGCGTAAAAGTAGGTTTCTCCATACAAACCCTCGTTTTACCCCCTTAGGGGTGGAGTTTCGTAAAATCCATTCGTAGCGGATGTCTACACCCTATAAAGAAACTACCTGCCAAATTTTAAGTCGTGATTAATTAGTGAGTTATATTTCGCTTTTATATATATATATATAAATTGATTGATTGGTTTTGTGGATGATGATGAACAAACAAAAGATGAACAGATTCAGTGATACGTGTGGCGTAACTGTTGACAGAAGAAATGGAAGATGATAACGTGTTCCGTCCACCCCAAGTATTATGGCCAAGGGCTGGATGATAATATCAGCATCTCTAGATTTATGTCAGAGTGAGACCTAACTACAATGATTGATATATTTCATCCCATTTTTGTTAATTTTAATATCTGATTATAAAAGTTGAAATCGGAAGTAGCTTTTCCATAGTTTAGTTTGGCATTTTGCAGCGTAAATATTGTGCGTTTTTACACATTGTAACGATTATTTGGACTCATAATAACTGTGGGCTGAAAATTTTGTACGTTTAAAGTCTAACAAAGACCATTTGAAGTTCTTCTTCTGCATAAGTTTCTTTTAAATTTTTACAAATATCGATTTGGTTGTCTTTCTTTTTTCTGTATGTGTCTTTTTTGTTAGATTTCAAGTAGTGAAGAAGGTACCGTGCTGTGTTTTCATAAAATCTCCAGAGGGTTTTCTATTGTTGTGCCTCAATATGGGCCGTTATGTGCCGTTTTGGGTCCTAACCTCTGGGGCCGATGCTTCCTTTTTTGCACTCACCTCTATTTTTATATCTTTGAGCTATTCTTTTTTGACTTTTTAAAAATCCAGATCAAACAAAAATATGTTTTTATCATTAGCAGCAAGTACCTACAAATTCTTTCTCCCACCAAATAAATTCATTTTGTGGTACTTTCGTCCAGCCATACTGAGAATCGTCTCTTACAAGTCGAAGGCATTTAAATGAAAGCTCGATAACAAGCTCTGTATTAATGAATGTGCGCTGAGCACCACGCCTACACTAGCTGTGTTAAACTTATGTTTCTAAGGTATATTGAGTGAGATATATGTAATTGGAAAAACCTAGAGCCTTACCGTCCATGATGTGATGTGTTAAAATGTCAGTCGTTCGAGCGAGAAAGAGTCCCCTAAAAACAAAAATTGGCAAGTGCGAGTCAGACTCGCACACTGAGGGTTACAAACTAACTTATGTAAATAGTTCAGTTCGCGAATCGAGTCTGTAAGATTTATCCGAATAGAATTTTCAGTTTTCAGATTTATTCCTATACTTGGGCTATAAACCTTGCTTTATGCCAAATTTCAGGATTCTAGGACAACGGGACAACGGGAAGTACCCTATGAATTTTGATTCCCTTGAGAGTGTCGAAATATGCGTTTTTTGCAACATAAACGGCCGTATCTTTTTTTTTTCGTTTAACTTACAAGTTTGATTTTTTCACAGCTTCAAGGGACCGCAGACCTGAGTATACGGTTTTAATTTCAATTCGATTAGGGTTCCGTACCTCAAAAGGAAAAAACGGAACCCTTAAGGATCACTTTGTTGTCCGTCTGTCTGTCTGCCGGTCCTTCCCGAGACAAAGGGTTTTCCTTTATCTCAAGAAAGCGTGGAGGTATCGAGTTAAAATTAAAACCTCAAGATTGCACTCCCTTGAAGCTGTGGAAAAATTAAAATACTGAGTTAATGAAAAAAAAAATATACTGCCGTTTATTAAATGTCGCCAAAAACGTGTATTTCGACACTTTCAAGGGAATCAAAATTCATAGGATACTTCCCATTGATATAGAATCCTGAAATTTGGCATGAAGTAAGGTCTTATAGTACAAGTACAGGAAAAAAATTGAAAACTGTAAATTTGTAGTTCATTTTTTACAAACATTTTTTGCAATTCGGAAAAATCTTCATAACACAATTGGGGAATTGAATTGTTTTCATAGATAAGTTTGTACGGAACCCTCAGTGCGTGAGTCCGACTCGCACTTGTACGATTTTTTTTTTATTCAGTTTTATTAAAACCATTAAACTGCCCAACATCTGGCAAAAACGCATCAAAGGTACGTAAGTAATTATTCGTACACAGTAACTAATTACTCTATTTCTTTCAATGTCGTATGATTTGCGTAACCCACAAATAGTAAGATATGCAGCCCAAATAGTTTGCGCAGCCCACAGATAGTAAGATAGCTGCGCAAACTTACATACAAGACAATACATATCGTTGGTCCAGCCATAAAAAGAAACAAAATAATTTTTAACAAAACCATTGTAAATAAGGAACTATTTACAGTTTACAAGAACTAGAGAATTCAATATCATCGTTGGATCTCATAGAGATTGCTTTCAAAACCCAACTCAATCTGAATCCTACACGTTCAATTTCAGATTAGCTATCTGCGACATCCGACAATAAATCGCGCGACTCGTCGCAGAATAAAGTCGTCACTATATCGTATCGGTATCGCGCGCCCACGACTGGGGCACGACTGGTATACGAGGCATGGTATGCAAGGTTAAGTCTGGGATGTACTGGAGTTTGCTGACATCTCTTTGAGGCGCGCGTGGAACACTACGGGCCGTCGACGACTCGAGCTATGAGAATTCGTAGTATTTTTCAAGCGTAGGAATATACTAAGACTTAGATATTCTTATACCTACCAATTATTTAAAAAAAAAAAAACCGGGCAAGTGCAAATAGTTCAATTCCCGAATTGAGTCACGAAGATTTTTCAGAAACCCATTTTTTTTTTTGTAGAAGAAACTGACTGACATATCAACGTACAGCCGAACCTACTGGGACTAGGAACATGAAAGTTTACACAAGATTCCTAGTATGATTATAGCGAGAGAGAAATTCAACTTTTAAGGGGGTGAAACGAAGGCTTTAGAAGTTTGTATAGAGAAACATAATTTCACACGGGCAAAGCTGCTGGCAATAGTTAGTCCCTTATATGCACGCAATTTACAACTTTTCGCACTAGTGCGTATTGAAAAACGTCGTTTGATACACGTGGAAAATTTTCTGCACTTGTTACTATACAATCTGTGAGCACTCGGGACTGAGAATTTCAACCCCAAACGCCTCAAAAATATAACTACCGACAAGGATTGTAAGTATTTTTGTAATTTCGACTAACAAGCTCCCCGATGTACCACCTACCTAACCGCTCAACGTCTGTATTCAAGTTATCCAGCGTGCTAAGTTAGGTGCAAGTTCACTGCGACGCTTATCTCACCAAAATAAATTGCGCAAGTAATCAAATGTTAGAGAGAATTGTTATGTCTTGTGTTATCTTACTTTTTGTCCCTTTTCGCTATTGTCCAAGTGACATTCTTGGCTTTAAGATGGCGTTCAAGTTAAGGATAAGAAACTAAAACTTGGTTGTTAAGGTTCCGTAACCAAAGGGTAAAACGGGACCCTATTACTAAAACTCCGCTTTCCGTCCGTCTGTCTGTCTTTCTGTCTGTCACCAGGCTGTATCTCATGAACCGTGATAGTCAGTTGAAATTTTCACAGATAATGTATTTGTGTTGCCGCTACAACAACAAATACTAAAAAGTGAAAATATTTTTTTTTGCCGTTTTTTGCTACAGACCGTACGGAACCCTTCGTACGCGATTCCGACTCACACTTGGCTGGTTTTTATATTTTGTTATTATTATTATTGTTAGATTTGTTTACACAAGTAAGTTTACCATAATGTAATAATATCCTCCTCCTCATCGAGTCGTATTTCTCAATACTGAAAGGTCGTGAAGTTCCCGCTGGATTAGCTCCTTACTGATGATGTCTCAACGGTTCTCGGCGTCATGAAGTTCAACGTGCAATTGGGGGTTCAATGTGGAGCGGACCTGCCCCCCAAGCCAAGTTACAACCGTTTCGTTTCGATTCTCTTTTCGTTGATCGCCTCGAGTCGGCCACGCCTCCTATTCATTTGTTCTGACCACGTGACTGAGCGTTGAGATGACGTCAGAATAAAGGAATCGAAGGCGTGGCCTACACGAGGCGATCGACGAAAAGCGAATCGAAACGAAACGGTTGTAACTTGGCTAGAGGGGCTGATCTGCCCATCCTTTTGGGCCGCGGTAATAATATAAGTCTTTATTATTATTGTTTACCATATTTGTAACACTACATTTGCTATTGACAATCTATTTTCAATAAGAGCGACTCCTTCTACAAAGGCCTCTTCTAAATATTTGATTGTTTTTTTTTAAGATTTTATTTTTATACGATTCTAATCTATTCTGGACCGGCAACTCTTTTCAACGTTTAATTTAACGATCTATGCTTCTTTTTCCATCCCTGGGGTACCACTTGGATATTATTTGATTTTTCCCTTTCAGCATGTTATTATGCCTTAATGTAACTTACTACAAGGACCTGGTCCTGTACCTTGACGCTTAAAGTAAGATTGTTTCATTCTTATTTCCAGTTTAGGTAAGAGATGGCGCTAGACAACCTGTATAGCTCTGTCTCTTACCCACACTGGAATAAGAATGAAACAATCTTCTGAAATCAAATTTGCATTTGTTTCCTACACTGAAGTCGAAAAGACGATATAGAGAGATGATGTGCTATTCCACACAAGACTGCACTATACTCAAAGAGCTTTTTGGGAATGGCACCAAAGTTATATAATAAATTGCCAAATACATTAAAAGATCTTGACAGCATACACCATTTTAAAAGGGCTCTTCTTAATCTATTGTGCGAGAAAACTTACTATACAGTCAATGAGTACTTGGAAGACAAATTAATGTAAGGACATAATCATCTTAATTATTTTATTTAATCTAATTTAATTTTATTATTTATTATTTGGTTGAACTTATAATTGATTTTATTAATGATGCTTTTGTACTGTATTTTACTTTGTTTTTATTCATTATTTTTGAATTTGTTTTAACTATTTTTGAATGTTTTTTTAATAATTATTTTTCCAATTCTTTAATACAATTGTTATGTGAATATTTGTACGCCGTTGACGGCAAGACATAGTGTTCATTTATATTGACATCACATCTGTACTTTTTGTTTACCTACCTATGTTCTACAAATAAAAATATCTGAATCTGAATCTGAATCTAAATCTGAATCTGAATCTTACTTTGAACGTCATGGTAACCCCGCTATGGTCTTGAACAGCCGTTAGAATGTTTATTATTTCTTTTTTTTTAATTTATTGTTTAATACATTAAAGATAGATGGATTGTGTGAGAAGTGATATGAAAGAAAAGGGAGTTAGTGATAGCGTGACGAGTGACAGGACAGAATGGAAGAAAAAAAGTTTTGCGTCGACCCCAAATAAAACGGGACAAGGGTAGGAAGATGATGATGATGATGATGAGATAATTGTTCAATACATTTATATTTTACACTCGTTACAACAAAACACTTGTCTGAAAACTTAAAATGGTTTATGTGACAAAGTGGATATAGCAAGCTCGCTCACAGCATGTTACATAAATAATAATAATAATATATTCTACAACTATCACATAACGCCGTCTAGTCTCAAGCATACATACATACATATTTCTAAATACATACATATTATAGATAAATTACACCCAGACTCAGAACAAATGATCGTGAGGTCAGAAACTTGATCCTTACGATGGTTTTTACTAAGCCATGAGTAGTAAAAATATTGAGTATATTCCTGAATAACTTTCAAATTGCATGTAGAAATCGACCAAATTGTGTAAATGACTTGCCTGTAGACAGGCCTGTTGTTCTAGTGGTTAGAGGCCTTGACTACTAAGCCGGAGGTCGTGGATTCGATTACCACCCAGGACAAATGTTTGTGTGATGAGCACGATCATTTGTTCTGAGTCTAGTAACTTTACTTCTTTAAAATGAGATAATATATTCTTTATTTGTGTAAACATTGCATACAATAGCATGCAAGATTGAAATTTATTCTTTGAGTCCAGTCATGTTTAATATTAGTGTAGATTAATATAAATCTAATATATAAAATTCTCGTGTCACAGTTTTCGTTGCCATACTCCTCCGAAACGGCTTGACCGATTTTGATGAAATTTTTTGTGCTTATCCGGTATCTATGAGAATCGGCCAACATCTATTTTTCATCCCCCTAAATGTTAGGGGTAGTCCACCCCTAAATTTATTTTTTATTTTTTAGATAAAATTTTAGGAAATTATTTATATGGCAAAACAACGTTTGCCGGGTCAGCTAGTATGTATATAAAATCCTATTTTTGCCCTGTGCTATCATGTTATGGCCCCAGTACGCTTCGACTGAATACCGAATAGTCGACTATATCCCTAGTAGCAATCGTTTAACGCATCAATCTCAATGGGCCAGAGACAGTCAACACAAATGTAACACAAGTGCTATAATAGACGGGTCGTTTCGGCCTCCGAACGGTAGCGACCGGCCGCCAAATGACCAAATGTCGTGCGGACAGCGTGTCCACGTAAACGATACTAACTAGCAATGTATCATTAACTGAGGCATTATCGATTTAAACAGGGCTTTTGTGCCCGACATTTTGACCAAAGCACACAGGATGGAGGATTTTGACGGGAGACATTTTTTGGGAGGTTCCAGGGACCTTTAGAAATCACACTTAGCATAGCATAGCATAGTCGTCCTTATAATGTTCCCACTGTTGGGACTCAGGCCTCCTCTCTAGGAGAGGGGAATGGGCCATAATCCACCACGCGGGCCCAGTGCAGGTTGGTAGATGTCACATGTCTTCGAATTTTTGGTTCTAGGACATGCCGGTTTCCTCACGATGTTTTCCTTCACACTCACACTTAATATTATAAAACTAAAACCTGCCTTCGACAAAAAAAAAAAAACGATGATGAAAAATTATAAAACCAGATTTTCTGGTTTCTGAAATAAATAAGATTACTGGAGAAACAAGAACAGAACAAAAAGAAAAGCCGTAGTCATATGTTGTTGGTAACTATACTACATTAAGACGGTTCTAACGATACCTCATTTGTCGAGTTCTGATGAGGAGTTTAGGAGCTATGACGGAATAGATAAACATACACACTTACATAACCTGTCAAAATCACAAACCTCCTTTGGCTTTGCCGTAGTCGGGTAAAAAAGCGAAAATTTTTGAGTGTATGGTATAATTGTTACTCCCTCACGCTCTAACGTCGTCAGAACGGATTTTAATTAAATTTGGCACACGGGTTGCCTATGCCCTGGAATAGCACATTGAACTGGACGTCTTATCCCTGGAGTATGGGATATTTTCTACTTTCACGCGGGTGAAGCCGCAGGCAGAAGCTAGCTAGTTCATATTTTTCTCTAAAACCATCAAAAGAATTAATTTGGTAGCAGGTTTTTATGAGCTCTTCCTTAATTTTTATGAAGAATTCTAAATGTTAAATTTCAGGAGACAGCTTAATATAACTTACTTTAATAAGTAAGATTGACAAAATCGCCAAGAATAAATTATTCATGAAAATTCCTTGCCGTTTATTCTCTAATAGGATTTAACGTGTTTGAAAAGTGCATAAAAAGATATAAAAAACCTTTATGACATATTTCAGACTTCCATTCCAATTACTGTACAGCAAAATTAGATAAATTGACAGAAAAATGACACACTTACATCGCAGAAACGAAACAATAAAAAGTTATTTGCAATCCGTTGCATCAATTCTACCAAATTAGATATCAAAATAACTGGCAACACAATATCTATAAATAAATAAAAAACAACGAATTTAAAAAATAACACGAAAAATCAAAAGTCATTAATGTCCAATAAGTTAAAAAGTTGAGAGACGGCTATAATAAATCATTTTGTATTACATCTCTGTACCAATTTTTCCTAGTCTTTTTTCATCAATTTAACACGAGCAAAAAGTGGCACTCAATTGTAAGGTTTACGCTGCGTTATATTTTTTTTTCTTTTTTATTATGAGCAACCCGTTTAATATTTTCGACCAATCAACGGCGGCAGTTGGCGGTCGCGCAACGCCCTCCACGTTCGCTATTGGTCGGTGAGCGGTACAGATTGTGCGATGGCGGGAAACGGATTTAAGTCTATGGCATCTCATTCTTACAATCGACAGGGCAGTGCCGCAGTCGGTATCGATATTGATTTTAACAATAATATCTTGGTTGACGATATTCTTGTTTCATTTGGTTTTCTGTGGGGAAAACGCTTTAAATATTTTGGAGGCTTTTAAAATTTCAGTTCATAAAAGTTTGTCTTATTTAGTGAATGACCAGCAGCTATGTGCACCGTATTTTAGAGGTAGGTAATTAAAAGACTTTTAAATGTGTTTTTTATGAGATCTTAATCTAAACGATACCGATAATTCTTTCGAAAATTTTGAATGTATTATGTATGACACTTCTTTTTCAGTTTCTAAACTAGACTACCAGTCCAGTCCAAGTTAGTCCAGTTATATGGGTATTTTTTCATGTATTGAAGGTATGAAAGTCGCAATCTCACTTAGATAACACTTAATGTCAAAAACGATCCAGTAACTCGAGTGTGAGTTTTGACACATAGAAAACGCTACGTTTCGTATCGAGTATTAAATATATGTATGAAAATGTATGAAATTAAATGTATGAAATATTAAGTTCCTTTTGTTGTAAGCAAAGATTGCATTCTCTGGGGAGAGTAGCCGAGCTTGATCTCTTAGGAAAGACACCATAAGCTGTAGACATTGTATTTGGTAGCTAAAAAGGCCTGTCGTCGAATGTGACGTAAACGAAAGATGCTGTCGGCGAAAATTCCATGGATGAAAGATCCTGCTGGGGAAACGGAAATAAATGAATCGTTCTGTCGACGAACAGTCCCATGACGAATCGGCCGTAGGAGAACGGTTGCGCAATCGTCAAATACTCGTAAAAAGTAAGTAAATTGAAGGTGTTTCTTACAGATATAGTGTTTTCATAATAATGGACGTATCACTAATCAGTGATATACGTCCCTTAAAGTACAATTACTCTTTTTGTTGTTGTATTATCTGTTCACTGAAAGTTTTTATTTGTTTCTGAGATAAAATTTTACAGTAATGCAGTTTTAGCAACATGAATTCTTTTTTTTTTGTGGAAACTAGCAGATGAGAATGAAATTAGCTTATTAAGTTACATTACACATTTTAAAATACAAAAAAAAAACTTGACTTGAACACCCTTCATAAAATACTGTCCAACTTCAGGAAAAAAGTCCTTTTTCCAAACGATTCAGTTTATTGCGATCCTTTCAGTCCAAGGTAAAAAACTAGAAGAAATAATCATTTATTTTATCGACACCTCGCCATCACTAGTGAGCTAAACGTCTCGAGCGTACGCAGAAAGGTCTTCACGCAGACGACCAATTTCATCAGCAATACATTGTGGGCATCATTACCCGCTCGTTGAGACGAATCGTCGTAATTTACTTGTAATCACGCGTAACATCGAACTGCGTAATTGTATCTCGAGTAATTATGGTTTAAGTAGTTTTATACTAAATAGGTTTTGATGTTGGGTTTTTTTTTTATGTGTGTTATTATTATCTATCTAAGTATGTACTTACATACATAATGATGTAGGTATCTTCTTGGGTTGTCTTGACTTGATTGATTCATTTCGACAGCTGAAAATGGGATCCTTTTTTGTTTTTAGGTGAGATATCATCTAATAACTTCTCCCGCTCTGTGGGGTATGAGAGGGAGTGTCAGACTTTTACTGAATAAAACTCACCCGTGTTTCTTCAGTTGCCATTTGCGTTCCAGGGTTGCGGGGGCTCTTTCAACAGTCTTGCAGCCCTGGCAAATATTGGACCCAACGGGTTCCGTCAATGAAGCTGACAAACCGTGATGACAACTCGGGTCTTATCGGTCGGCGAGATACCCAGTGTTCGCCATCCACAAGCCGCCCGTTGAACATGAGATCCTGGGTTCGATTTTCGGGTCTGGCAAAGTGTTAAGTATTATATTTTTTCATTTTTAAGTATGGAACTCTAGTGTTAAGCATGAAATTACTAAGGAGCAGTCCGGGCTCCAGAAAAGTGCACTACTAACAGCTCAATAGGTTCGGGCCCTATTAGGTTCATGGACAACTTAATATAACTAAATACAACTTAATAGAACTAAGAGTTTTCTGTGTTAATATGATTTGTGTCAAATTAATTGGGAAAAGGGTAGGCAGATTAATTTATTTCCATTTTGGTGCCTAACGCTTGCCTTCATACTTTGGTTACCTATAGATACTTATTATTTAGCTCCCATATCATGTTTAGTTACTATAAATGATCATCAATATCACCCCTATTTTATCATACACTAGTTACGCCCCGTTATTTCACCCACATATTACTAATTTTTTTTATGTTCCAGACCTTTTTTGGTCGGCTCCCAAAAGCGAACCTTGATGTTAAATAAAGGGCTATTACACACTGAGGTCCTACTGAGCCATTTATTTGATGACCTAAACTGAACTGTTAAAGGGATAGAGCTATAACACCACTATTTTTTAATTAGTAGATACAAATACTTAAAGGGCTTATTAGAATCAGGCCTTCTCTATCTAGGAGAGGGAATGTACCGTAATCCACCACGCGGGCCCAGTGCGGATTGGTGAATGTCACATGTCTTCGAATTTTTGGTTCTAGGACATGCCGGTTTCCTCACGATGTTTTCCTTCACCGTTTTGAGAGCAGTGGTGATGAAATAAATTACACAAAGTAAGTGTACAAAGGCTGATTATGCTATGCTCATGCTTATTAAAATAGGTATTTTTATTTTTTTATTATTTAAGTAAGGTCTCAATAAATAATACATATTTATAAACAGCAAAGTTATTAGCGTTTGTTTATATTTCAAAATATCACTAAATTTATGGAATTATTGTACAGGCTTATCGATTATGAATGAGTGAATGGCGATGAAAATAGAAAAACACTGCGCGTAGTATTTTCTAGTAGCAATAATTGTTATGAACAATTAAGCCACTTATGAATTACTTAACCAATTATGACAAATTTTCGTGGACAATTTTGGGATTTCGTTTTTTTTACCTTTGACTACACAAATATGATCAGTAAAGGGTACGGATAGGGCCCTATTTTCTTTGTGCTAATTAAAAACAGTGAGAGCAGTGGTGGCCGAGTGGTAACGGCCCCGACTTACGAGTTGTAGGTCGCGGGTTCAAACCCAGCCAGGCGCATTACTTTGTGTAATTTATTTCATCACCACTGCTCTCAAAACGGTGAAGGAAAACATCGTGAGGAAACCGACATGTCCTAGAACCAAAAATTCAAAGACATGTGACATCCACCAACCCGCACTGGGCCCGCGTGGTGGATTAAAGCCCATTCCCTGTCCTAGAGAGGAGGCCTGAGTCCCAACAGTGGGAACATTTAAAGGCCGACTATGCTATATGCTATAATTAAAAACTAGGGGTGTATTGTAGATGAAGATTGGAGGTGTATAGGTCCATCCCTCTTTCTCGCTCGCACGCGTGACATTTTAACATTCATGGTAAGGCCCCTGGACTTTCCACATAAATTGTACAAATCAAATGTAAAAAAATACCAAATAAGACTGTTAGTACCAAAGAAAAAAAAGTTCAAATAACTAAATCCGACTACAAAAAGTCGCCTTCTGATAAGTACGAAACAAGAAAACTATTCTTGACTAGCTGACCCGGCGAACTTCGTACTTCTAATAGTAAGGATAACGCCATCTACTAGCATTACCAGAACCAGCATAATTCATTTTAAAATGACATTTTCATTAGAGATGGCGTTGTAGTCAGATTTATTTTTCGTGATTTTTCCATATTTTTACACCGTTTAAATCTTCCCTGGACTATCACGAATATTTCAAGACTACAATTAGCCAAATCGGTCCAGCCGTTCTCGAGTTTTAGCGAGACTAACGAACAGCTATTAATTTTTATATATTATTCTTGTTTTTTGATAATGATGCAAAAGGATAATCACGGTCGGTACCTATGCCAGTGGACGAATAAGACGCTTTCAATGATATCTTAAATGTCAATGAGGGTTTTTAAAATGACATTCACCGTGGCAGCACCATTGAAATAGTGTGAGCAACACTGAGTCGTCACGTCCAGACACCTGTCAAAACGTTTATGTTAATGACATTAGTTAAATTGACGTCAAAGTCATGTAGGTACGTTTGACGTTGACATGACTAGTTATACCATATTAAAAGTAGAAAACCTCTCCGCTAACTAGCGCCAACCGGTGGTGTGAATTTTCCTGCAAAGCTTAATTTATGGTAGACATGTACTTTAGAAGTTATGAAGAACTAAATGAACATACATACTGGTCAAAATTATAACCCTTCTTTTGACTTCGCCATAGTCGGTTAAAATTGTTTTACCTTTTGTCTTCAGCGTTATTGTAATACTTACCTAAAGCATAGATTTTATAATATTTTATATCTAGTACTTTTTGTTTGTATTGTACATTTTTCAAGGGGCACAGCAGTTATAGAAGCTTGCACTGGTGTATAAAAGGCTATTTACCGCACTGTACCGACGTTACTTCACGTAGCATATTACTAACAAACAAAAAATAAAACCAACTAAATTTTAGTTCAAGTTAATTTGCTTTTAAATGGCTTCATACCAAGTTGTACGTTGTGCCCACTATAGTCTAATGACGCTAGTTAAAAAATGATAGATGAAGCACAAATTAGCAGTTGAGGTGTCGCACGATATTAAACTTTATGAAGGTTGAATTTAAAGCTTTTATACAAAGGAAATTGCTTTTCATTCACATAGGTAGATAATTATTATGTCTCTACTAATGATAATGATATTGATGTTTTATATTACACGAATTTCTCATTACTGAAATGTAAACAGGAAATTTTAAAGGCCCTGCTTAGTTTGAAGCACAGAAAACCAAGACCAGTAAAATTATATTTTTTAAACGCTGGTTTTCACCTAGTGTTGAGTAGCAAAACTACATGACAAGCGGTGAACTAACGATTCTATTAGTATCGCTATTGGCCACTAGATGGCACTTTAATAAATTCAAGACTTCAGTTCAATTTTTACACACAGAGTGCTAAAAATAATTTCAGTCTCATATTTTAGTATCTAATCAATTTAATGTTGAATACTCACAATAATAATTTTGACATATCCGTTCCGCACGACAAGAACCTCGTGAAAGCCGAGAAAGACAAACAAATCAAGTATTAGGATTTGGCTCGCGAGGTTGTCGACATGTGGGATGTAGACTCGGTGATCATTGTACCAATAGTCGTGTCAGCCAATGGCTTAATAGCCAAGAGCCTCGACCAACACCTTAGGAGGCTCGCGTTAGGCGGCTGGATCAAGGGCTTGATCCAGATAGCGGTACGCCTGGACAGGGCTCGTATTGTTAGGAGCTTCCTTTCTCTGGAGCCCTAACCGCCGGTAGCTTGGACCCTGTTCCTGATACAGGTGGGACACTATTTTTTATATTTTTAAATGTTTTTTATTTTTTTTAAATTGAAATATTTAAAAATATAATTTATATGTTATGATAACGAATAAACGAATTATTATGTTGTCAATTGCCTACTTATGTTTTCATATTTCAATAAGACTGACGCACTAGTGTGTAGTAAGTACCTACTCACAAAAAAATCGAATCGAACTCAGAGTTCAGACCAATTGTTGGTCTGAGGAATTGAAATATTGTAATATAACTCTTTTTTTTTTCATAACAAGTCAATAGGTACCTACTCATTTCATTTTAGCAATAAAGCATGGCAGAATTAGTGAACACTATTATTTAATAGTATACCTACTAAATAAAATTAATCAAATGTATCCACTACGTTTTAATGTTTATTTTTAAACGGCTTCAAAAAGGAGGAGGTTTGACTTTGTCAAAACTTGGTAATTCCAAATTTAAATTCTTTAAGTCGTCTAGCAATTGAAATATTTTATATAGGTTGCATAGGTTTGTCACACCAAATATTAATCTATTTATTAAAAGATAACAAAGATGTTACGAATACAGATTTGCTTACGTACACCCCAAAATAAACCTGTGACGCTACTGAGATAAGGAACTAAGTACCACAACATCTTGTTACATCTTGTAGTATCGATTACAACATCTTCTACAAAAAAATCGACTAATTGAATTTCAATTCCAGTGAATAGCGCGGCGCAGCTGGTGTATGTACTACACTAGCTACGCCTGCGCCGTATCACACATTCACACACACGTAAATAAAGTGTTGTTTTTGTAGTTTATATTACATTGTACACTGCTGTGGTTATTGTGTCGTGCAACTTCTTTCTTTGCTGCGCAAATTGCAAATTGAAGCTTACAAAATACCTACTGTAACTGGTATTTTATTGAGTGCACCGAAATCGAGTATTTAACAGTATGTTTATTATTTTATTTATGGCAGGCAATATTGTTATGGGTCTATAATTAGCAAAATCGTTGAATTTACCTTTTTTATGAATGGGCCTAATAATACCTGTATTTAGTTCTGATGGATATTTGCCCTGTTGAATACTTGCATTAATTAACTTCACTATAGCATGCACAATTTTATCTCCTATCATTTTAAGGTCCATAATTCTTATTCTGTCATATCCAGCTGATTTATTAGTATTCAGATTATTAATGATTTAAAAAAAAAATATTTGGTGTAGTTTTTTTGAAATACATTGATCTATTTTGTTGTTTCATAAAGTCATATTCATCCAACAAGGGTCTGCCACACCTGGGCACAATATCCAATACACTAGTTTTGAATTCCTTTGCGAAGTCATTAGCGATCCTCAATACATTATCTGAATCATTTAAAAAAGCATTCGTTATCACCTCATCTACAGACTTGACTATTTTACCGGTGAGTTTATTTAATATTTCCCACAATTTTTTTAGGATTATTTTTGTTTCCTGCTATTTCATCTCTGTAATAATTATTTTTAGTGTTTAATATTAATTTATTTACTTTATTTCTAATTTTATTGTATTGTAACTTAAGTGTTTTATTATCTAGGTAATTTTTCCATTTGATGAATAATTTGTCTCTTTTTGTGCTACTTTTAATTATCTTATTATTAACCTATTTTCGCAATTTCTTTTGCTTGAATTATTTATCTTTTTAGTGTATTTGCATTCATTGTAACACTTTATAAAGTTTTCTTTTATATACTTATAGATATCATTTGCGCAATCTAACTCATCTATCATGCCCCAGCTAAGTGTGTTTTGAATTTTTTATTATTAATCAACTCTATTAACTTGGGATCATTAACTTCAGGCAAAGATGCGAGTGTGACAATTGTCATGCGATGGTCCGCCAAGACAGTCCCCAAAACAGCTGAGTAAAGATCATCAATGCGAGACCTCACGAAAATGTGGTCAATACAAGTTTTAGTGACTATGTTTCCTTTAGACTCAACTCGCGTGAAGTCCGAGATCGCACATTCAAGCCCGCACTCAGCAAGTTTACTTAAATAATAACAGTTTACATTATTGGTGGTTTTAAGGTCCATATTTATGTCTCCTAACAAAATAAGATCGCTTTTCTTAACATGATCAACATTAATAATACTGGACAGTTCGTTAACAAACAGATGTTTACTTTCTTTTGGTGGTCTATACACTGCACATATATAAATATTATGATTTTGCTGCGTTGTTAAATTACCTAGTATACATTCACAATGTCTAGTTTGAGTTTTTATCGGTTGAAATTTATGCTTATTATTAACATATATAATAATGCCTCCTCCACCTTTCCTGCTTTTACGTAGGATACTATGCAGTGTATACCCATCCAATTGATACATAGATACAATTTGTTCCGATATCCCCACTTCCGTGAGTACCACGATATCAATTCGTGTTTTAGCCGAGATTAAACAGTTAGTAAGATTAGCAAAATTTTTTATCAATGATCGTATATTGACATGCACTACATTTAAATTATTTGCATTTATCGGTAGTTTAATAGGTAAATTAATGTAATTAAATTGTTCCTTAATATTACTAAATACAGCCATGATACTTATTATTTAAATCTGAACATTTTTTTTTAAATATATTTTTATTATTTGATGCTACGCGATTTATTTTTATTAAGAAGTTTTATGTCGTCCTCACATCTAATCGTACCTAAATATCTTGTCTCTTCCGTTACTATCGAGCTATCCTTTCTTCACCAGTACTGTTCCATTTTGAAACCATATGTATTTAAAGTCCTGTCGCAATTGTAGTTTAGCCATCCACATGAGTTTTCTGTTTACTTGTGATAACGCAAATCGCACGTATATTTTAACCGTCACTTGATTGCTATATACGTTGGACAATATATCAGCTGTTGTAAGATTAAATTGCTTAGCGGAGCGTATCCAACGTCTTTATAGTTCCCTAGTTCTAACTGCAGGACGTCTAGGTTTTGGTGCGTGGTCGGACGTTTTATGCTTTTTATCACGGACTTGTCTATGCTCATTTTTTCTGCAATTTTATTTGAGATTTGCAACAGTTCTTCGTTTTTTATAAAAGGGATTCCGGTTATTTCAATAATGTTGTTCAATTTATCTTGATCTGACTCATTTAAGCGCTGTTCTAAAGAAGAGATTTTGGTTTCGTAGTGAGTGATTTTATTACAAAGATAGTTATTTTTGTTTTCCATATCTTTCAACTTTTGTTTCATCATTTTAATCGATTCCACAAAATCATCTATCTTCCCAGTACAAAATTCAATCGAAGATTGTAAAGGCTCGAGTTCTTTTTGAACTATTTTTTGAACTTCTTTGGAAATATTTGTTAACAATTGTTTCATATCTATCGAAAAGTGAGACGATGTGATCGGCAATGAAGTTGGTTCGTCAATCTCATCATCGTCTTCCTCTTGGACTATAAAAGACTTCCTGACAGGAGCATGACGGTGACACTCGCTGCAAGTCCATTCTAGGGTTTCCGAATTACGAATAGCTATTATTTGCTTTTGTGTGATACCTGTGCATGTTATATTTGCGTGCTAGATTTTCCCACATTTGCAACATTCTAATCCTGGGCTTTTAGTTGTAATTGTTTTATTACAATTATCGCACTTCGGCATGTTGTTGGTTCAAATAGTTGGGTAAAAGAGATTCGTACGTAGCCACACCGACGCTGGTAACGTATCGCCTCAATAGTTAACGTCGCGACCAAAAGGTCTTAAACGCCGGGCACAATCCGTCACTCGTTTCAACACAACACACGTTCGATGTTCTCACAAAACTAAGTTTCAATTATTGTTTATTTTTAAGTTGTTAAATCACCACAATATAAATAAGTTTATGTATAGTTTTACAGTTAATGTTTTTGCATTTGTTGTACACTATAAATTTTGCACGAAATTGCACACAGATACTCATAAAAATACTAGATTTTATTTAAGGAAGCGCGTTGACCTTGCCGTATACACGAACGAAAGTTGAGTTAATATTGTTGGTAAGGTAACGTTAAAACATGCCGCTAATTCCTAGGTAGTTTGGCTCAGATCGGCTTCCGCCATCTTTTTCAATTCATTGATATTCACCTTTGTGGGTCTTCCACGTGGTTCGTTCCTCAAATCCAAGTTTCCATCACGAAAGAAATTTAAACCAAAATCGCACGGTGCGTTCATTAGCAGTCCCCTCTCCAAACGCAACATTGATATTATAGCTGTTTCTGCCGCGTTAGGTGCGCGTCGAAACTCATATTCAAAATTCACTCAAATTTTCGAAGTATCTATCTTTCTTGTCTAAGCAGAATAAAAAAGAAAACAACTGAAAGTCGATAATCGAATCTTGCAAATTGTTTAAAAGAAGAACTTCATAGGTATCATGTGAAAAAAGTTTCACTCAAAAATCTCAAACCATGAAGGTTCTATGTCAATTCGAAGTACCTATTACAATAAAACGGCAATTTCATACTATAAGCTCTTTGTATCTCATTTTAAATGAGCTCTAGAAATTGTTTTATTGAGTAATAAAATTCTTTATCTATCTAATATATTTTTGCAAAAATCAAAACCGATAAAAAATTAACAATAATAAAGGAAAAGCAAAGGACATAAATACAAGCTGTGTGTGAGTAAAAGAAAACATGGTAACCAGTCTCAAATTATATTATGCAGCCGTAGCTAAGAGCCAGGGATATTATGGGGCTCCGTAACCGTAACCAAATTATCGGATACCCGAAATAAAAAATGCCTGTAACAGAAACCGAAACCAATATAAAAGTTTCGTATAAAAGCGGAATCTAAATAGCCTTTGTTTGTTTCTCCTGGCCAAATCAATAATCTAGACTAGAAATAAAAGTCAAATAAAAATAATAATAGTTACTTTAAGTTCTTATAGTCCTTCCTAAGGTTGTCTGGTAGATATCGCTGTCAGCGAAAAGACCGCCATTGTACCCATAGATTTAAGTTTCTGTGAAATTGTTACTATTTTAGTGTACAATAAAGTTTACTCTATGCTATTCTATTTGTATTTTAATTTTATAATTTTAAAATTCTTATATCCATAACCGAAACTATCTGAAACTAGGAGATAATCCGAAATAACTTCATGCGTATAACCGGATCCGAAACCGCTATAATAATATTCCTGTATCAGCATCCGTATGCAGATCCGAAATTTCATATCTATTATATCCCTGCCTGTTTTCAAATAGTTCGCAAATTACAGAATCGTCGATACTCGGTTTCCGGACTCTCAAGACTAGACGACTAGTGTCTTCGTCCGGCACCGCTATCAAACGAGCAAGTAAGTATTTGCCACGATAAAGGTAACCTTGTCGTCCATAATGTGTCTGACTTTTATAGATGATTTGTGGTTTAGGTTAAGTTACCAACTTTTAGATTACTAACTTTGGACCTGTGTAGTCCAATTTATCTATAAATAATAAAACTGTTAGCGATACATGTTACATCACATCTTCCTGACATTTACTTCAAACATTTCATTCTCAACATCACGTTTTCTTTGTTTGCAGATTCAGGTCATCAAACAGCTTTTTCAATTACTTTGGTAGTCTCTGTGCGGTAAGCGGGACTAACGAGCAGCTGTACCATGTTTAGCAGGCGTGAAGGAACCTCAGGAATTAGCGGACACCTGTATGAAACGAAGTTACTCTGCTTGTTATATTTTAGAGCGATTCAAGACGATAGGATTATAGAATTTCAATTAGCTTCAAATGTTGATCACGTAGGGGCATTCGACGATATTTGCTTCAAAGCTAAAGTGGAAGGGTTCAATAAACCTGTTTTCGTCTTCATTCAAGCTAAACATAGGGAAAACAAGAAACAGACTCTAAAAATCGATTTAGCAACTTACTTTATTAGTTACTTAGAAATAAGACAACAATTCGATCCAAGTAACAAGGACTTGGTTTGGAAGGGAACATTTGATGAAGTAGAATGTTTGTTTGTTTTGTACACGACTGCAAAAGACGAGTCTAGTAATGACTCTGAAGTAGAAAGTAGCTTTTGCTCCATTCTAAATGATTTAATTGATACAGGCGGTACGGTCCAGCAAACATATAAACATGAAAACGATGTTGAGTTTCTATGTAAAGTAGCTATACAAGAACAAATAGCTTCCCTGGCTGAACGAGTAGCAAAGTTTATCAACGATGACAGTAATTTTCAAATGCTGCTGACTGATGAGACATTATTACGATATCACGTCATTCTTGCACAAAAAGTTGTCGACGTTACAGAAGTTCAACCTGATGGACATCGGATTGCCTCTTTTCGTCACGACTTCTTTGACACAAATGAAGAATATCTCTTGATATTCAAAGGTAAACTTTTCAAAGAGATTCTAAAAAGAAGAAAAATAAAATCCACTGATATAAAAGGATTACTGTCTGAATTCTTAGCCAAGCCAACTGATGTATCAAAACTGAGCAAGTTGATAGGCACTGTTATAACATACAACAATGGCCAGTTAGAATTTGATGAAATAGCAAAAAAATATTTTGAGCCGAATTTGAAACCAATAGATGTGTCTCGATCGACTGTTAATAAAGCAGAAGAACTGGCTGCCAAAGAAATATTATTATCTGAAGAGACAACGTTCAAAGTCCCGGCTGCTTTTGGGAACAAAGATATAACATTAAGTGGCAGCGTTGACAAAAAAAATAAAAGAATAAAATATTTAACATCAAAAATCGTCGATTTATTGGACCAGTATAAATGCAGTAAAACGGTTACTATAGATGAAAATTTAGGAGATGGATTCCTCCAGCTCAATGGAGGTATAGGTAGTGCAATTGGAAACATATTCGTACTTGATAATGACCCCAAACTGCTGAAGATTACAGATTACGAAGATAGTTTGGGAACTCTTGCTAAAAGTCTATTTGTAAGCTTGAAAGAAGAAATTAGATCGATTAACAAAGCCAGAACGGAAAATAAAATCCCTGATTTGTGTGAATACAAATTTCGTTTTAAATTTAAAAAGGTTTCTAAGCTATTATGGATACATACTGAGTACGAAGAAAATTTAGCGAGAGATTTCTTAAACAAACTTGTAATTTACTCTAGTCAAGCTGATGAGAAAGCCGTAGAAAAAATATTAAAAAGCGAAGTAGAAGAGTATCAGCAAGATCAGCCAAATTACATTCAAATTCAAACTGACGCAATTTTTTCAAAATATCACGATGACATGCAGAAATGGTGGATGATACCAGAGCGAGCACCGTATCTAACACGAAAAAGCGACTTATTTCAAAAAGCAAAAAACAGCATTATTAAGGACCCACTGCTTAGCGTCATAAATGCAATGTATTGGAATAATACAAAACATATTTCTTGCACATTCACTGAAGACTCAGTGATGTCATTGAATTTGTGGGATCGGCACTCTGTTATCGTTACAGATAACATCGTACTTACTACAATTAAAGTAATGCAACACTTTATTAAAGACTCTTGTGTTTTAGATCTTAAATATATTGTTAAATTACCACCAAAAGACCGCAAATTATTAAGTAAAGAGTTAAAAGATATAAATAAAGAAAAAGTTCTAATATTAGTATGCGAAGACATACCGAATGACAAAAGAAAAATTCTAGAAAACATTGCTGAAACTGTACTTAACAAGTATACTATAATTGTTACAAATCATGCGTATGTTGAAATATTAAAGAAATATTTTCCAAATCCCCCAGTATTCGACGAAAACAATAATCTCATTAACATGAGTGAAGAATCACAACATAATATTTTGGATTGCGGCAAAGTGATGTTTCAAGGCACGTCCGTAAAATTAAACTTAATAGTCGATGACAAGTCAAAGGTATATGTGAAAGGAGATATTTTGAATAAAATAATGAGTGAAGAAACAATTGCTGTAGGTAAATTAACCTTCAATAGAAATTATGATGAAATAAAACACTTGTACGTTGATAGATTTGTACAAAAAACAAAACCTGTTACAGAAATAACTCCTGAAAAGTCTCACCTCTTAAAAACTCTTTACGATATAAAAGATAACGTTGTACTTATTGCAGCACAGCCTGGGATGGGCAAGTCAACTCTACTGACTCACTTAGCGATTAAAACAAAAGAGCTAAAACCAGAAGTTTGGATTGTAAGGATAGACCTATTGGAATGCTCGGGAGAGTTCGGAAAATGGAAGGAAGATAAAAGAGCCATCAATTTATTAGACATTTTAAAGTTTATATGCCAAGTTATGCTTCGTGAGAAACTTGGCAAAGAAAATAAAGTAGTGATTGCACTAGAAGAACAAGATAATGTAGTGTGTCTGTCACAATGTACAGCAGACTCTCTGACTGAGTTTGAGTTACATTTGTTTCTACATTTTTATTATAAGAGAGAGATAATATTTCTATTTGATGGCTTTGATGAGATATGTCCGCATTATACGGATGTGGTCTTGAAATGCCTTAAAATTATCAGAGATGATCCTCGTAAGCATAGAATGTGGATCACAAGTAGGTCATATGATGAAGTAAAAGCCATTTTAGAGAAGGAGTTTCAATCATCCTACGAAATAGATTACTTCTCAAATATGGAAATGAAAAAATATTTGCAAACATTTTGGGAATTTAGTTTGAAATTAGTCGAACTAAATAGTATTCAACTCGAGAATGTTAAAAAATTCCTTGAATATATGTCAGTAGCGAATAAAGAACGAACACCTGTAGCAAAGTCACTATATGAGATTTATAAAAGCGCAGCCCTTTATATGAGTTCCGAAATTAAGAACACGCACATTCCGTTATGGAAATATAAAAATGATGCCGACAGCAGCAGCAGCAGCAGCAGTCGGGGTATGGATTTTTATGATCCTTTTGCAAACAAATTAATCTGTGATGCGAATCCTTTAATTATGTATCTAACAGCTGTTAATGTTGAAACCAATATAAAAAACGAGACCAAAAAGTCTGAGGGATGGTATTTAAATATCGACACCTATACCGTTTTCGAAAATTATTTGGAAAACAAAATTAAAATACGGTATCAAGAGAAAAACGGAATGAATATCTATATGCCTGATATTATTATTGCTTTCGAAAACGAAGTTACAGATTCAATTTTAAAGCACAAAAAATTAGGAGCTTATGCCGTGTTCAATGGATACAGTTTATTATTTAGTGCGAAAGACTTGGAAGAAATAAAAGAGACGATCAAATTTGTTAAAAAGGGACATGAGAAGGCTGGTCTCATCGTTAGCGTAGCAAACGGAATGCCAATATTCATACACAAAACATTCGCTGAATACTTTGCAGTGGAATACATTTGTGATTGTTTGAAAAACAACAATATAACTGAAAAAATCAGTTTTTTTAAAGCGATGTTTGTTGCACATGCCAAGAACATACGCAAAATTTTTGATAACAAAATAAAGATGGATAAAACATTGAAAAATATTTCGAAAACTAATAAAGATTTGTTATTAAATTGGCTTGCGAGTCACGTGCACTTAGAAGATATTCACGATATACTTGTAAAAGTAATTGTAATATGCGGGAACGAAGATTTAAACATTGCAGAATCATTTATTAAAATTATAATCGATGATAAGGCTAAAAGTAATCCATATGATGCTAATTTTCAGAACGATGACCTGACTAAACTTTTTCTATTCTTTTTACACATACAGTCGCAACGTAAAATGTGGCGTAAACGAAAAATCGAATTTGAAAAATTAAATAACAGTAGCCAAAGCGAAGTTACTGAGTAATAGCACTGAATTATTGTAATAGCATTTGCACATGTATACCGAAAAAAAGAAATCAAAGACTAGCGCAGTCAATAGAAACGAAATTATTGAAGCAGTTAACAGATCGAGTTGTAAAAATTAAACCAATATAAAAAAAAAATATAAAAACGGAAATATACTGGAGTATAATGTAGAAATAAAAATACTTAAATCTGAAAAATAATAGATGATCAAACGAACTTCTAAGTGAAGTTCGATCGCTATAATATGAGTCGCTTCATTCGAAGATATTATTAATTACTGACCTACAGGCAAACACTGCACGTCTTTAAAGAGGTTTCGTAAGAAAAAAAAAACAAGTGTCAGTTAGGTATCACTATGCGCCATCAGTGTCAAAATCGACATTTCGTTTTGAGATATTAATTATCTAAGAACAAAACATTACTAAATGGGTCTCTGTATCTTAGTGTTGAACTTAGATACATGGTGGGAGCGACTTGTATAATAGCGATCGAGCTTCACTTTCATTTTCTTTTAAAAATATTGACAAAGCTGAACGGTGATTGTTAAGGGAGCCATAAGCGCAACCCTTTTGAAATAGTTGAGTTAAGAAAGACAAAAATAGAGATTTTGAGCTGTCGAACAGGTTTATGCCATTAAGCGTACAAAATTTCCACCATAGTTTAAAAGTAACGCTCTACTATTTGTGGGTGATGTCAGACAGCGATGCCAGCATTGGGTCTAGGGCGTCAGGCGGGCGCCCCGGCACGCGAGTGCCACCCGTAAAGCCTCGCGGCACCCAGGGTAAGTTTGCGGTGCAAGGGATGGTGCTCTTTTGGGTTGAGAAATAAGATATCAGAATCAAGTAAGCTCTCTGTAGCAGAGGATACCAAGGTTGTGATGGCCAATACCAGTAGCTTCTTCGTCAACAATTTTTCGTAAGCATTTTAGTACGAGTAACAATGAAAATGGTGGAAAAGCGTAAAGAAATACGGATGCCAGTTGATAGTAAAGGCGTCTACTAAGTAGACATCTGGTTCTGGTTTCCATTATTTAAATACGTCACATTTGGCATTGTTAAGAGAGGCGAAAAGAAAAAAATTTCAATATCAGGGCAACCGAATTTGTTTACTAACTATTGATAAGCTTTATCAGACTCAGTCTGTGTCGGGGTTGACTTATCTTTAGTGTTCACGTATACGACATATGTAACCAAATATTTCGCCGTTCACACCATTGCTAAATTGGTCGTTTCAGGTTATTTAAGTATGGGAATAAAATTTAATACCACCTTGACGATTAATATAACTTATTGCGGTACTATTATCTATCCGCAATAATATTGTACGGTTATCATCCTTAGTAAAGCTCTTTAATCCTAGAAATGCTGCGAGAAGTTCTAGATAGTTGATGTGGTGTTCTAATTCCTCAAACTTTCAGCTCCCGTGAACTTTCTTGCCATCAAAAATTGCTCCTCAGCCCGTTCGTGACGCCTCTGTGAAGATTTCAATTTAATAATTCAATGACCTCATACATAGGTCAAGATGTTATATGAATATTGTCGCACCACTTATTTTGGTCCTCTAAAATTAACCTAGGTGGTTTGATCTTTGCTCCGTAATTATCATTATTTTCTTGTTATGCTAGGAATTTTTCTCTTTCCAAAATCTTAGTATAAAGAAAGCCATACCTAGTTGCAGGACAGCCGCGATTAATACACTGATTAGTTTTGCGAACTCGCGTATTGCGCACTTAGGAAGTTTTACAAACTTGTGGATCAACCTTGCAATATTATCACGTTTCTTAATGGGCAAGGAAATCGAAAAATTCTGTGTATCGTATACGAAGCCGAAAAAAGTGCACACTTGTGAAGGCGTCAATACACTTTTATCGTAATTGGTTAAATACGACAATAGTGTAATGACGCCGACAACCATGTTTAGGGTTTGTGGTAAGAAACCCTAAACATTGTTGTAAACATAAAGTTACGCATACATTATTATCACATTGAGTCTTTGTATTCCCAATACACAAAATATCGTCGTTGTTTCATATTACCTCTTTTATTACTTTATTAAATAGCCTGGGTGCTGTAGAAAGTTCGTGAGGCATGGCAGTGAATTCAAAAGATGATAAATCACCTTAATCTACAGCTTTAAATTAAATCTTAGATATTTTCGCCTCTTTTAGGTCTATCGTTGCCATAAAGCCTTATGGCAACAATAGACCTAAAAGAGGCGATAGTCTTGACGTATAAGTTTAAATGCGGTTCTGTAATCTTCCATTTTAAAATAAGTTTTTGTAATAAATTTATTTAACGGCTTTAGATTTAATATATATATTAATAATTTTTGTCATCTATATTATCGATTAAATGTACAAGTTTTCTACAAATATATTTTCTTTACTTTTTAATCTATGAGTTCCTACCTACTTTATAAAAGTTTACGCAAAATAGCAGATTTTCAGAGGTGTTCACTGGATTAGTTTTACACAAATTTATGTTTTAGTTTCAATAGAAACCTAGATAATACTTACAAGATATCCGTGTTTCCAAATTATCTAGAGAAATATGTGTAACTAGCTGACCGCCCCGGCTTCACTCGGGTGTAATTTTATTTCGATTTCTTATAATTTTCTTTCACACCAATCTGGTGTATAACAATTAAGAACACAACAAAATAATAATTAGCCTAATAGGTGTAGCCGTCCTGAGTTGATGCACAAGTACGAACATACTCTTACTTTTTTATTTAATATAGATTCATATCATTCGCTTATAGAAAAGCCTGTCTAAACCTAAGCGGATATCGCTACCGCTATTGATAACTTGTGAAACTATTTGCACTTCCTCGTCCAGTCACTTCTGTGTCTTCAGTGAACCTCCATGTGACGGTCACACTATAAATCGGTCATAACCAGTGAAATTTTATTAAATTGATCGAGACTGGCTTTTCCCGTACCAGAGGACCGACCACGCTGGGAGAAAAGCGTGAAACTTTGCAATATCGATGGGCCTCTCCCAGTTGGTAAAGCAAGTCACAAGGGTGCCTGAAGTAGTTAGTCATACTGCCCATTGTCAGGACCTACTGCTGACCACCGATCCGAACAAGTATCGTAACAGTTTCCTCACCACTTGGAAGTTCAAATCACTTTCTGGTGGAGTCTGCATCGTCCTTCTTACCACCTGACTGCGACTCACGCGGTGAACGGTGAATCTGGCGTTACAAGTCAGCAGATTGGGATGAGATGCAGCACTTCTTTGCGTCTTAACCTTGGCAGTAGGTCTACTTCTCTTCTGAAAATCCGTTGTAAGGATGCTATAGCCGATGTGATACTTCAAGCTATGGAGTATTTCATCCCTTATAGCGACATACCCATCGGTGGCTCATTTCACCTATGGTTCAACGCCGATTGCATTCAAGCTGAAGGGCGTAATCATTCGGCGTTTCTCACCTGGGTTGACGCTCGTGACCGCAAAGCTCTGGATCTGAGCTCAAAGAAGAGAGCCTTCAACCATGCTGCCAAGTCCTACAAAAAGGCACCAAAGAAGATTCGCTTCCGCTACACAGCCATCCGGTAGCAGAGTATTCTGGTCCCTTGCCAAGTCGGACGAAGCTAACTTCTGTCGGCCCACATTGCCTCCGTCATTGTAGGTAATGAGACGGTCGACCAGTTAGCTCAAGAGGCAATATCAGATGGAGAAACATATTCTTGTATACCGTATTATACAGAACGTTACTTTGAAGTAAGACAACTTTGCTAAGACAGGTGGCAAGAATATTTTAGTAAAAGGAGTCACAGTCCAGTCATCAGCCAAGCGTTTTCAAAAATACGTGGTTAGACAGCGCCAATATGGGTAGGAAAACGGTTGTGACAGACCTTCGGCTTCACTCCGGACACATGCCCTTAAATAAATTCGCAAGTTTGATGGGTAAAGTTGAAACACCAAACTGTACAGAATGCAAGTCAATTAAGGATGTATACCACATCATGATGGAGTGTGTCTGAAAGGTGGCGGAGAGACGAGATCTTCTGTCCACCTTTATTAACATTTGCGAGACTGGTGTCTAACAGCGTCCTGGCTGCTCCTACTTCGGACGCAGCCAGGATGATGTATAAACTCGTGATAGTTGGGATTAAGCGCAGGGAGGTATTTTAAGTTCCTAATAACACTTAGCATGTAAACAGAGGTGACTAGTAGCGATGAGGGTGGCATAATCTTTATAGATAAAACCCGCTTTAATTTAATAAAGAAAAAAACAAACAAACAATCAAATCTTTCCTCTTTATTAAATTAAGTTTAGACTTGAAACCTTTAATTTTCACCTAGCGTCGAGTAGTTAAATTAATATAACAATCGGTAAAGTAACAATTGTTATCATATTGTCAGTTGTCACTAGATGGCGCTTTTATAAATTCAAGACTAATTTTTGCACAATGTGCGTTATAAATAATTAATTTGTTAAAATTGAATAAATAGAATCCCTGAAAAATGAATCGAAATGAATCCTGAATCGAGTCTTGAAATTAGCTCCACGCGTTCATGAAAAAGGGTCTCGAGTTTGACAGACGGTCAACAAAGTTATCCTTTATGAGTTCCGTTTTTACGAAGATTCAGAACCCCAAAAATGAAATAAAGATAAATTGATTTCAAAATATTTTATATTAATAATAATTTATTTATTTCCAAAACTTCAAAATACATTAAATCAATGTGGTCTCAACCCCTGAACTAGGACAACCTGTATGACAGGGGTTGAGGTATCTCCGAGTACATTATTCATTAATAATTGACTATAGTGATATTTTAAAGGTATAAATAATCAGCTGCTTTTAAGGAAAAATATAACGATACATTTAACGATTCACCTTTTAGGAAGGTTACGTGCTGTGGGGGAATCCCCAGTCATAGACAGTCACTGACATTGATTAAGTTCCGTTCCATTTGCAATACAGGGCTCGCACAACACAAAATAGAAATTCAAAAATTATTTGGCTGCAAGGTAAAATTAAAAAAACTTTTTTTCACGATATTGTACCTATAAAAAAGTCACGAGTTCCATGTAAAGTTATTATATCCCTTAGGTACCTACTAATGAGATTGTGCTGAGTGTAATATTATTTATTTAAATGAGAACGACGCGGTGCGGTGTCTCGTCTAACTCCAATTTTTTTATTAAAAAAAAAATATATCCCGCAGATTTGCGGGATCCCGCATTTCTGACTCAGCAAAAAGAATGCGGGGAGCATTTGCGGGATTGGATTCCATATTCACAATACTGTCTAGTGGCTATTTATATAGATACATATGTTCATTTCGATAAGAGCTGTGACGCACCGTCTCACAGTAAGCAGTGCATATCTACAAAAAACTCGAATCGAACATATTATGTAGGTTAGGCTACTCGCTTTTTTAACATGTTGTAGATAAATCAGTAAAAAAGAATGGCACAGTTAATTAACAGTTATTGTTTAGTAGTTTACAAAATAAAATCTACCAAATGTTTGCACAACGTTTTTAGGTTTATTTTTATTTGGGTAAGTTCTAGGGTTGTCACTATTTTTTTTTTGCAAAAAAATAGTATTTTTCATAAATCGTGGCGAACAATATAATACTTGTTGCGTGGACGGCGGCCACGTCCTTCGCTAGTATTACTGCCTCACAAAAGGAGGCAACTGCTTCCTATTCTAACACCGGTGTGAGAGGTCGCCGCCGCTGATCGCTTCCACGAGGATACAGTGGTGCTCCGCCCAAGCGGGGCACATCTAGCGTAAAAAAAAGCAGGAAAAATCCCGTTTCTTTTCAATTCCGTTGTTTTATTCAATGTTTCCTTTGAAAATTTTCGAGAAAATATTCCAATATATATATTTCATGATTTTTTTAAAATAAAACCGAAAAAAACAGAATAATATGAAAAAAACTGGAAATTTCATGATTTCTTTTTTCAAATACGTACTTGCTTTAACTTCTTCCGTAATAATACGTAAGTACTAATAAAATGGAGAATAGAATGCAAAAAAAAATGAAATTGAGATTGTGGCTGAGGAAGTTAGATGGATCTAGTATTTTTACCTATTTGTATTCACCTCCCGTATTTTGTCTTTTAACTTTGTAAACTTCAACCGAAAGATTCGAAAGAATCCTGATTCTTTTCAAATGATTCCTTCTGTTAATTTTTCTATGTAACATGCGAAAAAAACGAAAAAAAAAAACCATTATTTTCGCAATTTTCAACGTTAGACACGTCTGCACCGTGTACTAGAGCACACACGTATCCTCCAAGTGGTCCACACAATGGTGACACCTGGGCGTTACTTCCACCTGAATCCACCCAAAAACCTTATAAGATTGCCAACTCGGGAACCACGGCGAACATGGCAAATGTTCGGCGTGGCTATTATATTATTCTTTCAGGTAGATTAAGCTCAGCCGCATATGCAGTACGAAAAATAAGGCAATTGACAGATGTAGCCACCGCTAGGTTAGTTTACTATGCTTATTTCCACAGTATTATGTCTTATGGCATTTTACTGTGGTGATTTGCAGCTGATGTGGACTCAATTTTCATATTGCAAAAGAGAGCAATCCGGGCTATTTATAAAATGGGTCCTCGCGAGTCCCTCAGAAATAAATTCAAAGAAATCGATATACTTACTCTGCCTTCTCTTTATATCTTGGAAAGTATTTTGTACGTTCGTAAAAACCTAGGAATTTTTGAAAATTAGAAGCGATTTTCATAACATAAATACGCGCAGTAAACACGAAATTGTATTACCCAAATGGAGATTAGCTAAGACCAGCAAGTCATTTTTAGTAAACAGCATACGCTTTTATAACAAGCTACCAAAGGCGGTGACTGAACTTAGCGAGGGCAAGTTCAAAACCCATAATAAGCGTGTCCTAACTAAAAAAGCGTATTACAAGGTTAAAGACTATGTCGAAGACACGCTTGTTTGGCAATGACTGCTTCTGCACATGTGGCCCCCTGGTAGCTCATAATATTGTGTACATCTATCTATTAACTGCTCCACATTTGTTGTAATATATACATTTTTTCTTTTCTTCCTACACATTGCTTTTGCAATATTTTTTATATTAGTAGACGCCAACCACCATAAATTCGTTAGTAATTTTCTTTTTGTTGACATGCCATTTATTGATAATTGTAATTACTTATTGTTCTTGTTTTTTTTTTTTATATAGCTTCTTTTTTTTTAATGTGAATGTGAGAACACCGTGGACTTCGCGAATTCTTAGGTTACTTCCTATTACGACTCAAATTTTTTTTTTGTAAAATATTATTATTTTTATTGTGCTTTTGGGTACAATATCGAGTGGTCTACACTGTTCTTACATAATGTCTATTAATACTGTAATATGAAAATATTGTAAACGAGACGGGCTGCGCCGAAAACAATAATTCATCTCTTTCACACTACCGGGAGGTACTTACTACCGCCGACGCAGCTGCAGGTGCGCCCGGATTCCAGGAATTTTATAACGATTTGTTTACGACTAGCTAAATTCGCCTTTTATAAATAATAATGGCAAATAACTGCACATCGTGTCAAAAACCTTTAAAATCATCTAACATTAAGTGTTCTAAATGCGACCTACTATTTCATATCGCATGTGCCGGCGCTGGAAGTCAGACGAAATTATCGGGTGAAATGAAAACTAACTGGGTTTGCCCGGCATGTAAGGCAACAAAAAAACATACCCCCGTGCATACTCCAGCACCCGAGGGGCTGGTGGGTGGTACGCGTACGCATAACTTAGCAGATTGTTTCTATTCAGCATCATCACTTGACTCGTCATCAGCTGTACAGCCAACTGACTCGGAGATATTACTGAATTTAACCTCTGAAATAAAACTACTTCGAGGCGATGTTGGAGACTTGAAGTCGCATATTAATTATGTGTCCGAACACCTGACCAAATGTTATTCTCGCCTAGATGAATACGACACACGAATTAAATCGCTAGAAAAGCGGGAAGAAGAAATCATTTCTCTGAACAACACTGTTGTCAATCTTCGCGAACAGCTGAATGCACAGGCTCAAACGTCACTAAAGAACGAGTTGGAGATCTCCGGGATTAATGAGACAAAAAACGAAAATCCCCTCCACATCATCCGTGTCATAGCCCATAAAATAGGAATTCCCATCGATGATCAAGACCTGGACTACGTGACCAGAGCGGGACCACGCCGGCAGCATTCCAAGGAGACAACCGAAACTTCACCCCGCAGAATCATTGTCCGTTTTGTACGCAGATATAAACGCGACGATTTCTTGAAAGCAGCCAAAACTAGGAGAACCATTAATTCGACCGACCTGGAGATATCTGGTGCGACGAGGAATGTATATATTAATGAGCGCCTTACACCTGGAAATCGTCAGTTATTTCGCGAGACCAAACTCTCCGCAAAAGAACACGGATATAAGTTCTGCTGGTGCAAGAATGGTGCAATTCTCATCCGTAAGCAGGAAGGGAACCCTTCCATCCACATACGGAACGCTGAAGACCTGGAACACTATCTGGGGCCAACGATCGCGACGTCAGTGTGAAACTACACGCCGGCAGCATTTACAGATTTCCAACGAAGCTGTAAACCGGATTGATCTCAAACAGTACAAATTTTATATTATTTTTAATTTTCTCATTTTTCAATATTTTGTTATTTTACTTTTATATTTTATTAACATACTGTGTATTTCAAAAAACGCACACAAAAACAAAACCCTTAACACTCTACCATCCACATTTACAATAACACTGCCATTCAAATACAGGATTTCAGACTATTTTGAACTTTTCTGCAGTAATAATAACAGACACACAAAAACTAAAACCCACACAAACCGACATTGCAATTTCAAAGTTTTCCTACATTTTAACATGAAACCGGTAACAGTGACAAAATAATAACTACCCATAAAAATAAATTTATTATTATTATCAATGGCTTTACTTGAAGTAATGCAGGATATTGATGAAAACGTAAATATAACTTGTCACTCTCGCGAAAACTTGGAAGATTGTAGGAAACTAATACCGGAAAACTGTGATTGTAAAGTACTCACACTTAATGTAAGAAGCTACCAGCGCAATTTTGATGACTTTTGTATAGCTTTTAAACGGCTTGACACCGACTTCGACGCTATTGTCTTGACAGAATGTTGGCTAAGCGAAGGGTCAATAATGGAGCCGCTGCCAGGCTATTCTGTGAATCGCTCTAATTATCAATCTAATAAAAATGGAGGTGTTATAATTTACACGAAAACTAGTAGGAACGTTAAGATAATAGAAACGCGCGTGGCAGAAGCTGACAGTCTCTTACTTGTATTAGATAATGAAATAGCCATTCTGGGAATATATCGGTCCCCATCGTTTACGAATCTTGATAATTTCATCATATCGCTAGACTCTGTTTTAACACAAATAAAGAAATATCCCACAATAGTAGTAACCGGAGACTTAAACGTCGACATAATTAACACCGCTATTTCAAATCACGCTGAATACTTGTGCCTGATGGCCTCCCATAGTCTTCTACCTGCTATCACTAAACCAACACGAGTGCACGCTTGTTTGGATCATATTTTCATAAAATCAAGTCAAGAGTCCGTGGGAATAATCGGAAAATGTTCCATAACAGATCACGAAATGGCTATGGCTGCCACTACACAAAAAAACAGTAGCACGAAGTCTCCAACTAGATCCAGATGGACCAACAAAACCGACGACGACACAATCGCTCAAGAATTACTAAACACTGACTGGTCGGACATCCTGAACTCTAACTGTGTCAACAGCGCCACAGACATGTTTGTAAGCATTCTTACTAACATATTAAGTAAACACACAGAAAAAGTTAAAATTAGCAGAAGTAGATTCACAATCAAACCCTGGATTACTCCAGGCCTAGTAAGATGCATGAAACATCGTGATAAGCTTCATCAATCTGCAACTTCTCACCCTAACGATAAAATGAAAAACTTGGTTTACGTTAGATATAGAAACTTCTGCAATAACCTTTTACATAACCTGAAAACAGACTACAACAGCCAACGTATAAATAAAAACCAAAAAAACCTCAGAAAATTGTGGAACACACTTAAATCAATATATAACCCAAATAATCAAAGAAGTGATTCAACTAAATTAATATCTAATGCAGAGGATCCTGTTAATGCACTCAACAGCTGTAACGCGTACTTTACATCGCTGGGAAAAAATCTATCGGACCGGATATTATACAGAATTTTTGAGACTCAGGCATCCCTGGCCAGCAAATATAGACCGCGTGAAAATTTTCCACATTCCTTCTTTCTTCACCCAACAGACGAAATTGAAATAACTAAATTTATCTATCACCTTAAAATCGACAGCGCTCCTGGACTTGATGGTATCACTACAAGACTAATTCTAAGAATAAAAAATACTATCCTTACACCGCTCACTCACATTTTTAATTTGAGCCTAGAGTCTGGACAATTTCCAGAGTGCTGGAAAGTTGCATCTGTTAGACCTATACACAAAAGTGGCCCTGCCGAATTACCGGAAAATTATCGTCCGATCGCCCTTTTGTCCATTTTATCCAAAATATTGGAGAAAATAGTTAATAGCCGGCTAGTAAACTTTTTTGAGAAACACAAGATTATATCAGACAGACAGTTTGGATTCCGGCGAGGAAAGTCAACTGAAGACGCAGCTACATTACTTACCAACTTGGTGGCTACATACATTCAAAATAAAGAGCAGGCTATGGCGGTTTTCTTAGATCTGGCAAAGGCATTCGATACAATTTCGATTGACCTCCTCTTAAAAAAGCTAGAATGCTCGGGAATTCGAGGAACTTCACTTGACTGGTTCAGGAGTTATTTATCTAACAGAAAACAACTGGTCAAACTAGGTGACTTTTCAAGTAACCTGCTTCCCATCGACTTCGGAATTCCGCAGGGTAGTACTCTCGGTCCGACACTGTTTAGTTTTTATATGAATGACATCTTAAATATACAATTAAACGATGCAGAAATACTATCATATGCCGACGATACTGCTATAGTATTTCACGCTAAAACGTGGAACCAAGTATACCGCCTTGCAGAGAATGGTCTACTCACTATTTCCGAAGCTCTTGATGCAAATCTTTTAACTCTTAACATTAAAAAAGCTACATTCGTCACTTTCTTCAAAACTATAGCGTCGAGACCCCCACAACAGTTACTACTCAAATACCATACCTGCAGCAGAAACCAGTCCCCACTACTTGCAAACTGCTCCTGCACAATCATTGAACATGCTCCTTCTATCAAATACCTTGGCATCACACTAGACGAAAACCTTTCATTTAAACCACACATACACCGCCTCTCTAGTCGAGTTAGGAAACTAATATATGTTATGAAAAGACTACGAGACTGCACACCCATTGCAATTCTCCGCACAATTTATCTCGGTTTGTGTCAGTCAATTCTTCAGTATGGTATCTCTATCTGGGGCGCAGCTGGAAAAAGTACGTTTATAGAAGTAGAAAGAGCTCAAAGAGCTGTTATTAATGTAACCTTAAGAAAGCCATTCCGCTTCCCTACAGATCTAATTTATAGTGAGCTTGCGGTCTTAAGAGTACGACAACTATATATTTTAAGTGCTACACTAAACGTACACAAAACCCTAAAATACAGATCCGATTACAATAAAATAATCTCTAAACGCGTCCTCCATATTCCTCTTCCCGAAGCAGACAGTCTGTTGGTCAGGAGATGCACCTTTTACTCTCATTTTCAAATTTACAATAAAATCAGCAAGAGCTTCAATATCAAAGACCTAAAGAATTTTACGTGTAAAAAAACCTTAATTAACTGGCTTGCTCTTTTATCGTACGAACAGACAGAGGAAATTTTAAAGTAACACAGAACTACTCCAGTCAAGCAATAAAGAAACACAATATGGCAATAGTATATGGCACATATAAATACACACATACACTACACACGTACACTACACATATACACTACACACATACACTACACACAAAAACCTTTATTTTAAGTTAGCTTGTTTTTATCCTATTTTTACTTTTTATTATTCATTTTGTTGTTTCATTGTTTACAACAACCTCTTCGATAAATATAAAAAAATAAACCGAATTTCTACATGTCCGCCCGATACAATGCTATTATAGATTAAAGTTATCTCAACTCAGGTCCCCAAGATACAGGTTCTACCTAGTTTGGGGACCACCATCTAAATATATGTATAATTAATAATTAGTTACAGACAATATTAATCATTATATAATAGTTTTAAGGTATTCTTTATTTACTGTAACAATGAACAATAAACATTATTCTTATTCTTATTCTAATCATTTTTTTAAAAGAGTAACCATGGAGTTTCTTGCCGGTTCTTCTCCATAGGAAACGACCAATTTGAAACCGTGCACTAGCTTCTGACGTTTTATAAGTGCCCATGTAGGCCTATGTGAAATAAAAAAATTTTGACTTGACTTTGACTTTGCTAAGGTTTTTTTGAAGAAGAATAACATATCATATTATTTTATTAGGGAAAACAAAAATATTCGAAACAAAAAAAAGTATTTTTCTAAATTTTATTTATTTATTCTCTTGAAGACTTTTTTTATGTGCTTCTAGCACACACTAACTTGTGTAAGTTATTCATTAGCTGTCCTTACAGTTTTGGAAACGTATTTGTGTTTGAGCGAAGACGTAATAAAAAGTAGTTTAGTAATTATTCATATTAGTATTTCATTTTGACTGGCCTGTTGGTCTAGTGGTCAGTGGTCCTAACTGCTGTGCCGGAGATAGTGGGTTCGATTCCCACCCAGGACAAATGTTTGTGTGATTAGCATGATCATTTGTTCTGTGTCTGGGTGTAATTTATCTAATATACATATGTATTTAGAAATATATAAGTATGTTTTTCAGATGTCTAGTACTCATAACACAAGCTCTACTTAGCTTCGGACTAGATGACGTTGATATTTTCATATACTTTATTTTTGTGCAAAAAAGTAAATTTATTAAAAACAAAATACGAGTAAGATACGTTATTATAAAGTATGGTTGGCAACCCTAGCCTTGGCACCTATCCAGCCACTCAAAGAGGGGACTTACCGCTGACCGCCACAATTTTGGCGTGATAACCGAAAAAATCGACTAATCGAGTTTCGATTCACCTACAGTCCTACCCCCTCTATGACTACACTAGCTGCGCTTGTGATGTGTCACACTTCTAAATAACTTTAGAATGTTGTTCTTGTGTCGTGCAAAATCTTTCTTTGCTGAAAAAACTGCAGAAGACAGCTTAGAGCTGCAACAATTTATTGAATAGTGTTTTATTTAGTGTACCCTAATCTCAAGTACTTATTTAAAGGTATGTTTAAATCTTTGGCAATGTGCGGCGTCAGCTGTCATAGCATGCACATCCAATAAGGACCAGCCCCGAGGGCCCTACCATGATGTCTTATAATCATAATTCAAGTGTGAGACGAAGATGGAGCCAACAAACCCGTATAGCACTATTCCTATCTAACACCGGATTCATAATGATTTTAAGGCATCATGGTAGGGCCCTGAGTCGACAGCGCAAAACTCAAGGGGCAGCGGGAGCGTTTGAAAGAATGACCGTTGCCTTACAACTTAAAGGGAAACTGAAGGACAAGGGTGCGTTTTAGTCAGTAAAAGTCTAATACGTCCTCTCATTTCACCCGAGAGCGAGAGAGGTTATTGGATAACATCCCACCTCAATACAAAAGGCTATCAGCTACGCTCTACCATTACGCCTTTCCATCATCCATCCATCATGCCATCCCTTTCACGCTCGCACGTCTGACCTTTTAACACGTCATGTCAAGGCCCGAGAGCACGAATTTGAATAGCTTGATTGTTAATGTTATTTTATTAATTCGAACGCCGGCGTTGGCTCTCTCATTGTCTTTCTATTGTGTCTCTAATTATATTAATCGGTATTCGAAAGGTTAATTAACTAGGTATATAGCAACTCTTATTTGTTCAGAGATTCATTTATAGGTTACATAATCATTTATTCATTTAGTACCATAATACTCAACTGTGTACACAATAAGGAAAATAATATTCTTTGATCATTCTTAACGCAGTGGTTGAGAGCTACGCTGCAACAAATATTTGTATGGCCTACAGATTGTTGTTCGGGTGCCTACTAGGTATCTTGTGTGTTTGAAGTTACTTGTTTGTAAACGCACCCACGCCACTAATTCTTAGTGTTTTTTTAAATTGAGCAGTCATTAAATGGCTTCTCTCGCTCCAGGGCGGAGCGTGACTACGTGTCAGACTTTTACTGATAATAGTGAAAGTGAAAGTGAACTTACGAAAAAATCATATGTTGATAATGTTGTAGGTACCTACATGAATTTATAATAAACATAATTATATTATTTTCAAACCTCCGAGTATTGACCTAACCGTTACCGAGGAGTACCTAGGCTTCAGAAAGTCACTGTTTTATAGCACTGCGCGTGAGTTAGGGCCTTAAGTTCGTCTAACTCGATGCCCGCGCTAGTGGGTCACAGATCCGGTCTCTCCGAGAGGCTATGGTTGAGCGCTTGAACTTGTCCTTGAAGGTGGTTTCCGATTGGGGCGATGCCAATCTGGTCAAGTTCAATGCTGCTAAAACCCAGGCGGGTCTTTTTTTCGCTAAACTTTTTCAATTCCACCCAGCTCCAATTCAATTCAATCCATCATTGCGTAATAGCTATAATATAATGTTATTTACATATTTTTAAATAAATAATAATAATAAATTCATTCAATGTGAACGATAAATTCAAGAGCCAGTGTAACGGTGGCCTAGTGGTAACGGCCCTGACTTACGAATAGTAGGTCGCGGGTTTAAACACGGCTGACGTATTACTTTGTATAATTTATTTCATCATCACTGCTTTCAAAACGGTGAAGTGACACAAAACATAGTGAGAAAACCGATGTCCTAGAACTAAAAATTCGAAGACATGTGACCTCCACCAATCCGCACTGTGCCCGCGTGGTGGATTACGGACCGTTCCCTCTTCTAGAGAGGTGGCCTGAGCCCAGCAATGGGAACATTATACGACCTCTTAAGTTATGTACTAATAAATTCCGCACGCGAGAGGGAACGGACTTCTTCACGCCACAGCTGCCGGCATCCTAACCCCGATTTCCGGCCAACGTAGACGTAGGCTAACGGATGACGAGCAATGGGTAGCTCGCCGACAGGCCGTCCGGTAATCGTCCGGACCGAGCCCGAGTCGTCGACGGCGCGTAGTGATCCACGCACGCCTCAAAGAGATGTCAGCAACAGGGGCCCAGCAGGGCCGAAGCCTACTGGAGATATGACCCAACCAATGGATTCCCGATTTCCGGCTACCGAAGGCGCGGGCTCGCGGGCTTGCGTAAGGCTTTTTTTTATATTGCTTGCCCTTTGAAATGCATAGTTTCTATAGACGTTGGAACTCTTAATATGATATTGCCTACCCTTTGAAATGCATAGTTTCTGTAGACGTTGGAACTCTTAATATGAAAAAACTTTCTTTTTGTTAGCTTTCATAATTATAAGTACTGGGATATTACAGAAAATACAAACACAAAGAACGCAACAAATACCTAATTTTAAATCCCGTTTTAAAAAACGGCAATTTCATTGGTAAAACCTATTAATATAAGTCAATTATCTAAAAAGTGATTGGATATGTTTTACTCAACTTATACGTTACACATTGTAACAACTACATTAAGTAAAACTTCGTCCTCTATGATATAATATAAACATCACGGCTTTATTACCCAAAGGATCATGCAGAGCTGCACCTATAGTACACCCATATTTCATCAGTTATGTTTAAGTCCTTTATAATAGTGAGCAAACCTTAGACTACATGCATCATCATCTCCCTAGCTTCCAGTCTGACCAGATGCGGCTAAATACCAGTAACTGGGCAACAACCAGACTATTCACGACCTACATTAAAAACATAAATGCACCGGTCTACTAAAACTGAGTATTAGAGTTATTACCCCTTTTTGTCTCAAAGCGACATTGTGGACCTACAATATGCAGACTACATACATCCATATAAACTTTATTAATATACCAACCATTAATTATCAACCAGAATACCCTCAGCAACATTTCCTAAGATTTCCTCTTCCCAATAAAAGTATACTTTTTCAACCAAGAAATTACATTGATTCACGGCTCAACTAAAATTTGCGATTCTTCCAACTTATACAAAGTTTTCATTAACATATCTTACATAATTATTATGTATAGCAAGAGCCACTAATCTCGCTTTACAACCAATTTTCAACTGTACAAAATTTACGATGGATTCGACTTAATGAAATTAATATTTATTTCACCTGTTTTTAGAACTAGATTTCCAATTTTAACATTTTATTTTATTTTTATGGTCAGAAAACAGAAACAGAAAACTAAGTTTTGCATCCTATCACTTCATCTCTAAATATGTAATGTTTCACGACCTTAAAATAAAGTTAACTTATTTCCATTGTGATATTACGATCTCGAGCTTTACTGTTTCCCAAACAGATTTTTTTACAATTATATTAAATTATTGTAAAAAAATCTGTTTAAGAATCAATCAATTTTTATAAGTAAACAATATCATTATTGTTTACTTATAAAAACTGCTTGATTCTTATCAGACTCACACCCCCTTTCAATCGGGTGTACCAAGTTAGAGTTATTAACAGTTATACTTTTTATAGCCTATAACACATTCAGGTTCAAGTTTCATTGGCCTATTTGTTAAGAACTTAATCTCATCCATTTCACATCTCGGAACCTCACAATCATTTTTGTCTACCACATCCCACACCCTATAACCATTTGATTCATCATCAACGAAATTCCCTTTGACAACCATTTTGTCAAATTTCAAATTCCAGAACTTTTTGTCTCATTTAGACCCGTTCTATCATTGTTCATCATACGTTCGACAATATCACACACACTATACCTTACTTCATGGCTAAACGATGGACCACCATAATACAGGCCCTCGGCCTAGTTTGGTGATTCCATCAGATGTACTGTAAAACATTATACTTGCTGAATGTGACTCTTTAACCACTGTATATTATTATGTTAATTGTGTCAAATAAACGTTTTTTTTTTATCATTTACAGCCAGAGTATGCAGCACTGTTTAGGGATGACCTATACCTTCACGAGCTCAGAACACTTTCGTTCAATTGGATATAACTTCCTTTTCATTATCACAATATCCAAGTAATTCAAAAATTCTAAAAATTATCAGAAAAATAGTTTTAATCATTTGATTTCCACTATTCTGATTTGCATTTATTTGATACTACAATAATCTATAATTACTATTACTTTGTCTAAAGAGCATTTGCTATCTAAAGCATTTCAAGCACTAGCCATTAACCGCTCAATAGATTGTTCAAAGATTTACCCTTTATTACCGGCTTACCATCTGAACACATTGAACCCACCGTTTTTACCAAAAACGACATTCATTCCCGGTTGCTGCATTTTCCTTCTCGACGATGCCAATTTTACTGGTCACCTGATAATTCCTTTTCATCGTCGCTTGTATAACCGCACCAATATGACAACCGAATCATTTCTGGGCTTCTCACACTCAGTGAAGTTTACGTAAATTTTTCTTGATTTTCAAATGATCTGCCCCAGAATCCTAAACAAAAGTAAATTTGTTTTATCCATCATTTCTGCCATCATTCACAGTCCGCCATAAAAGCAAATTCAGAAGTATTTTAATAGTTTTTTTTTTTTTTGTATTCAAATATACAGTTTTATTGTCGGCTCCTTTGTATTTAATAGCGCTTTTGTAAACAATTCTTCAAATCTCCTTTTTTGCCAGAAATAACTTTTGTTGGGTTCCAAATTGTTCTTTATTGACTTTTGTTTTTGTCGATGATCTCTTGAATTGTTTGAAGGTGTGACTTGTGGTCTCATCATTTTCAGCCTGAAATACTTTTAGAAAAAGATCACACACTTCCCTTGTAAGTTTGATTTCAATATCTCACAATCTCGTTTTCCAAAGTTAACGTAATGTGGTCTTCAGTCAAAATCTCGATTGCGATGAAAATCGTTTGGTAGAATCATGAACAAGGCAGATCACTTTATCGGATTCTAATCTTGCACCTGTAGCCATAGATTCAATGACGATTTCAGCAAATTTTTGAAAATATTTGGTTAGTGTGGTGTTTCTAACCAGTTTCAAATTCAGCAACCTTTTACTAAAAGACAGCTGCGTCGCCACGCATTTTTCTTCGTTGCTAAGTATTTGTTTCTACCGGATCTTGAACGTCGACAACGTTCAGTATTTCACTTAATATTAATTTATGAATTCGAAATTTCCACGTCTGTACTTATCACCATCAAATTGTTTAATGCCCCTTTTATTCAAATTGATACACAAAACATTTTTACTGTTTAATGTTCGTTTATTTTCACTTTATATTATTTGCACTTTGGTTTAGCGCTCTGGGCCCATAACCTGTTAAGGTTTCAATAATAACTGTTCATTATCCTTTTCTTTATAAGGAAAGTGGAAGGTGTGTTTCGGTAATACATATATTACGTGAGACGTGTGCTTCTTAGCAAGGCTAGTGGAATACAGTAACTGTAACCATAATAGGGATTTTAGTCAAGTGTTGACGAGGGGCTTAGAACATTAAATACAATATTTATTGGTTAGAAAGAGAAAGACCATAGTGCTGATTTTTGTTGTTATACTCTAACAGTATTTCGGCTGAAATGATGATGACAATGATGATATTGCTATTGCTTCTAGATCTCTATAATCAGTTGTGTGAACTTCATGTAAAGGGAGTAAAACAGTATTTATACTTTTAACTTATGGCTTTTGTAACACAGTTTGTAATCAGGAGCCAGGGAATTTAATTAAGATATGCAAAAATCTACGTCAATAAAGAATTTTTTGAATTAAATTCCCTATACAAAAATTAAATCCATTATGCGTAATATCATAAAAATTAAGAAAATAAGCTTAAGACTTTGGTACCACTTTTGGTCATTCTGCTTTACACACACACACAAACACACTCCTTTCGCCTTCATAATATTAGTGTAATATTACAACACATGTGTTTCCTGATTTTTATTTCGGACATTTCAGTCTCATGAACACGTTTTCTTTGTTTACAGATTCAATTCTTCAAACGGCCTCTTCAAAATACTCTCGTAGTCTCTGTCCGGAAAGCGGGATAAACGAGCAGCTTTACCATGTTTAGCAGGCGTGAAGGAACCTCAGGAATTAGCGGACACTTGTATGAAACGAAATTACTCAGTTTGTTATATTTTAGAGCGATTCAAGACGATAGGATTATTGAATTTCAATTAGCTTCAAATGTTGATAACGTAGGGGCATTCGACGATATTTGCTTCAAAGCTAAAGTGGAAGGGTTTAATAAACCTGTTTTCGTCTTCATTCAAGCGAAACATAGGGAAAACAAGAAACAGACTCTTAAAATCGATTTAGTGACTTACTTTATTAGTTACTTAAAAATTAGACAACAATTCAATCCAAGTAATAAGGATTTATTTTGGAAGGGAACATTTGATGAAGTAGAATGTTTGTTTGTTTTGTACACGACTGCAAAAGACGAGTCTAGTAATGACTCTGAAGTAGAAAGTAGCTTTTGCCCCATTCTGAATGATTTAATTGATACAGGGGGTACGGTTCAGCAAAAAAACAAACAAGAAAACGATGTTGAGTTTCTATGTAAAGTAGCTATGAAAGAACAAATATCCACACTGGCTGAACGAGTAGCAAAGTTGGTCAACGATGACGGTAATTTACAAATGCTGATGACTGACGAGATACTGCTACAATATCACGTCATTCTTGCACAAAAAGTAGTCGACGTTACAGAAGTTCAACCTGATGGACATCGGATCGCTTCTTTTCGTCACGACTTCTTTGACACAAATGAAGAATATCTCTTGATATTCAAAGGTAAACTGTTCAAAGAGATTCTAAAAAGAAGAAAAATAAAATCGACTGATATAAAAGGATTACTGACTGATTTCTTAATCGAGCCAACTGATGCATCAAAACTCAGCAAGTTGATTGGAACCGTTATAACATACAACAATGGCCAATTAGAATTTGATGAACAAGCTAAAAAATATTTTGAGCCGAATTTGATACCAATAGATATGTCCAGATCGACTGTTAATAAAGCAGTAGAAATGGCTGCAAAAGAAATATTATTATCTGAAGAGACGACGTTCAAAGTCCCGGCTGCTTTTGGGAACAAAGATATAACACTAAGTGGCAGTGTTGAGAAAAAAAATAAAAGAATAAAGTATTTAACATCAAATATCATCGATTTACTAGACCAGTGTAAATTCAGTAAAATAGTTACTATAGATGAAACTTTAGGAGATGGATTCCTCCAGCTCAACGGAGGTTTAGGTAGTGCAATTGGAAATATATTCGTACTTGATGATGACCCCAAACTGCTGAAGATTACAGATTACGAAGATAGTTTGGAAACTCTTGCTAAAACTCTATTTGTAAGCTTGAAAGAAGAAATTAGATCGATTAACAAAGTCAGAACGGAAAATAAAATCCCAGATTTGTGTGAATATAAATTTCGTTTTAAATTTAAAAGATTTTCTAAACTTCTATGGAAATATACTGAGTACGAAGAAAATTTAGCGAGGGATTTCTTAAACAAACTTGTAATTTACTCTAATCAAGCTGATGAAAAAGCCGTAGAAAAAATATTAAAGAGCGAAATAGAAGAGTATCAGCAAGATCAACCAAACTACTTTCAAATTCAAACAGACGCAATAGTTTCGAAATATCACGATGACATGCAGAAATGGTGGATGAAACCAGAGCAAGCACCGTATCTAACACGAAAAAGCGACTTATTTCTAAAAGCAAAAAACAACATTATTAAAGACCCTCTGCTTAGCGTCATTAATGCAATGTATTGGAATAACATAAAACACATTACTTGCACATTCACTGAAGACACAGTGATATCATTGAATTTGCAGGATCAGCACTTGAATACTGTTATCATTACAGAAAACACCGTATTTACTATTAATAAAATAATGCAACACTTCAACAATAAAGATTCTGCTATTTTAGATCTTAAATATATTGTTAAATTACCATCAAAAGATCGTAAATTATTGAGCAAAGAGTTAAAAGTTACCAATAAAGGAAAAGTTTTAATATTAGTATGCGAAGACATACCAAACGAGAAAAAAAATATTATAGAAAACATTGCAGAAGCGGTTCTCAACAAAAAAACTATTATTATTACAAATCATGCGTATGTTGAAATATTAAAGAAATATTTTCCAAATCCCCCAATATACGACGAAAACAATAATCTCATTAACATGAGTGAAGAATCACAACATAACATTTTGGATAGCGGCAAAGCGATATTTCAAGGTGTGGAAGTAAAATTAAACTTAATAATCAATGAAACGTCAAAGGTGTATGTGAAAGCAGATATTTTGAATAAAATAATAATTAGCGAAGAAACGATTGCTATAGGTAAACTAACCTTCAATAGTAACTATGATGGAATAAAACACTTGTACGTTGACAGAAGTGTACAAAAAACAAAACCTCTCACCGATATAACTCCTAAAAAGTTTCATCTCTTAAAAAGTTTTTACGATATAAAAGATAATGTTGTACTTATTACAGCAGAGCCCGGGATGGGTAAGTCAACTCTACTCACTCACCTAACGATTCAAACAAAGGAGCTCAAACCAGAAGTTTGGATTGTAAGGATAGACTTATTGAAATGCTCGGGGGAATTCAGCAAATGGAAGGAAGATAAAACAGAGATCAATTTATCAGAAATTTTAAAGTTTATGTGCCAAGTCATGCTTCGCGAGAAATTTGGCATAGAAAATAAAGTAGTGATTGCATTAGAAGAAAAAGATAATGTAGTGTATCTGTCACAATGTATAGCAGATCCTCTGACTGAGTTTGAATTGCATTTGTTTCTACATTTTTATTATGAGAGAGAGATAATATTTCTATTTGATGCCTTTGATGAGATTTGTCCGCACTATATGGATGTGGTCTTAAAATGTCTTAAAACTATCAGAGATGATCCTCGTAAGCATAGAATGTGGATCACAAGCAGGTCATATGACAAAGTAAAAACTATTTTAGAGGAGGAGTTTGAATCATCTTACGAAATGGATTACTTCTCAAATATAGAAATGAAAAAATATTTGGAAACATTTTGGAAATGCAATTTGAAATTAGAGGAACTAAATAGCATACAACTCGATAATGTTATGAAATTCCTTGAATACATGTCAGTGGCGAATAATGAACGAACGAAACCTGTAGCAGAGTCACTATATGAGATCTATAAAAGCGCAGCCCTTTATATGAGTTCCGAATTTAAACACAAAAGCAATCTATTATGGAAATATAAGAATGATGCCAGCAGCAGCTGTAGTTGGGCGGTAGATTTTTATGATCCTATTGCAGACAAACTAATCTGTGATGCAAATCCTTTAATTATGTACCTAACAGCTGTTAATGTGGAAAACAATATAAAAAACGACTCTAAAAAGTCTGAGGAATGGTATCTAGATATCGACACTTATACCGTTTTCGAAAATTATTTGGTAAACAAAATTAAAATACGATATCAAGAGAAAAACGGAATGAACATTTGCATTCCTGATATTATTGTTGCTTTCAAAAATGAAGTTGCTGAATCCGTTTTAAAGCACAAAAAAATAGCAGCTTATGCCTTGTTCGATAACACAAATTTATTCAATATTTATAGTCCGGAAGACTTGGAAGAAATAGAAGAGTCGATCGATTTTGTGGAAAAAGGTAAAGAGAAGACTGGTATTATCGTTAACGTAACAAATGGAATCCCAATATTTATACACAGAGTATTTACTGAATACTTTGCAGTTGAATACATGTGTGATTGTTTAAAAAATGATAATACTTGGGAGATCAGTTATTATTGTTTTAATGCGATATTTTCGGCGCATAGTTGGAATATACGCAAAATCTTTGATAACAAAATAAAGACAGATAAGACATTGGCGAATATTTTAATAAACAATATAGATTTATCATTAAATTGGCTAACGAAGCAACCGTATAGAGGTACGAAAATCAAGTCAACAATTCAAAAAGCAATTTTTAAATGCGTACAAGAAAAATTGGATATTGCAGAGTTCTTTTTTGATAGTATAATCTATAATAATGATGAAAGCAAAAATTATTTTCAGAACGATATCTTGACTAGTATGTATGCTTGTTTTTTACGTTCACATACAAATCGTAAACATATTTTACGGTTTCAACAAATGATCAAATTTAGAAAATTGCAATTCAGTAACCAATTGATTACTCTTTGGTATCTGAACTGCAATTTTATGAATTTGTGACAATATTTAGTAAAAGCTTTGAAAAGTTGTAATTGCCTTGCACAAGTATACCATCAAAAGTATTCTAAAACCAGCGCAGTTAAATGGAACAAAATCATAGAGACAGTTAACAAATTTAATCGGAAAAAAACCACTTCTGATCAATAATAAAAAACACATCATCACTAATATTCTTTTTTTACGTAGAAAATGCTCTGATTGGAACAAAAAGGAATGTAAGACTTTTATTGACAATAAACCCAACTGAGTACCTTCGGTTGGTCTCAAGTCTAAGGCCCACGGTAACTGTTTCGAATCCCGCTGATCATAAATATACTAGGGTGTTTGTAATGTGTGTCGTGATATCTGTTTTATGGAACATAAAACAGATATCACGCAGATTGGAAACTACAAATTTGAAAATTCCTTATAAAAGTGTAACAACCACTGGAAGAGGCAAAAGCGCACGGCAGCACAAGCCCTGCAAAACCACATCCAAGAACATTTTTATAAGACCAAGCTGCTACGAGAGCATATGAAAAACGATTATGAAAAAAGGATGGTCAATTTGGACCAGGAAAAAAAAAGTGTTGTTGAGACTGTCATCATAACATAATATATCGTCGTATCCTACGAATAGGGGCGTAACTGCATAATAGCAACTTTTCAGGGGACACTTTTGTGTTTAATTAAATTAAATATTATCAAATATGTATTAGTGATTTCATATAATGTGTACTGATATCTAAAGATTCGGCTAGGATTATTGTCAATAAATTATCTTTATATTTTAAACGCATTTTGTCTCTTAAATCCTTATTCTCTGTTGTGTTAATCGATTTTCAATATTGGGTACATAGAAAAACAACCATAATGGTGATTGTGGCTGTGTTCTATGGAATGGCTATATTGCGAGACGAAGCCCTAATTACGTTTGTGTCTTTCTTCTGTTTCAAATTATGTTTTTGTCTTTTATTTTTCCGCAGATAAAAGGCATAATGTAACTTATTGCTCAAGTCCAGCACTACTTCGCATTATGTAATTAGAATGACTTAATTAAGTACAAACTCGTTGATGTTATGATATTTGAACTTATTCAATACTACAATTTAACAAAACGCGTTGTGGCCGAGCGGCGCTAATACGCTCTCTCCGCGCCCGCGAACACCCACTACTCGCGAAGAAAGAGGGCGTGACGGCGATTTTCGCCTTTTTCTTCGATGAAAACTTAGTGCTTAAAATTGTGGCTTTTTAGAAAACCTAATTATTTGATAACCTGTACCGTTTTTAATTGTTGTGTTGAACTGGTTATATGTGGTATGATAAGCAGAATTGGAATATGCAATAAAAAAAGAAAGCCGCTATGTTCGTTAGGGCACTATTCGTACGATACGACGATATTATCGATGTAATAATTATCGGACGCCACCAGTTTATTTTTAAAAGCAGGAGGAAAATAGATATTCATTTAAAAAAATAAAATATTTTTGTTTATTTGAACGCTTGATAATATCTTATTTATGTACGCATCCGTAAAGTTAACGTTCTTAGACAAGCCCAAACTTTTTCTAAATTCGATATCGATTTAATTTCTAAATCGAAATTAAATCCAAGTTTATTTCAACTGTTATAATTTTGTTATTTACTTAATCTATGATAAGGCACTAACAGATTTTTTTGTTTTTTATTATTTAATTGAATTAAGTCATGAATAAAAAAAAAATTGTATTTTGAAAGTTGGAGCATACGGTGGAAGTCAGTGACCTCATGGAGGCGATTGGTGGAAAAAAATGTCAACCAGTAACCTCCTTCAGTGAAGCACTACGATCGAAGAAGGCGGCTGAAACTATGAGGGATAGGACATCCTCACGCCTCAGCTGTCGCTGCAGGTGACGTTTCGGGTGTTGAAAGCCGTAGGACGATTCCCAGCCATCGCAAAAATGGGATTGCGGTGGTGCCGTCCGGCCGTCTGGTTAAAGCAATACTGAATAGACAGCACGTTGTAAAATACGCGCGACTCAAAGAGATGTCGGCAAAAGGATAGGGCCCTCTAGGGCCGATGTCTACTAGGGCCGCGAGATTGTGCGAAAGAGCTACCTCCCGTAACAATTTTCGCCTCAATAATGTTTCACTGAAGAGTTTAAGCCGTTAGACAGCTTTGGCTTTCTGAAAAGAAAAAAAAGGAAGCTGTGCCCTGGACTATGGTCTGGAGCGAGAAGGAATAGCAGCCGGTCTATTTCTTCTGCGAAGCAGTAATGCTAGCGAAGGAGGAGGCCGTAGGCGTGAGGGAACGAACATCCTCATGCCCCAGCCGCCAAGATCCCGACTCCGACTACCAACCACGGTGGAGCAACGGGTAGCTCGCTGTCCGGCAGTCCAGTAATCGACCGGACCGAGTCCCAGTCGTCGACAGCGCGTAATGATCCACGCGCTCCTCAAAGAGATGTCAGCAAACCGTAGGGACCCAGCAGGGCTGATGGCCGCTAGGACCCCGGGGATTTTCCGGGGAAAAGGAAACCCGTAGTTCTAGAACGCAAAGGGCAACTAAAGGACACAGGTGTGGTCTTAGCCAGTAAAAGTTTGGCACGCCCTCTCGCTCCACCAGAGCGAGAGAAGTTATTGCGTCAAAAAGGTGCCATCATCATCATTATCACTTCAGCCGAAAGACGTCCACTGTTAGACATAGGCCTCCCCAAGTATTTCCATAATGATCGGTCCTGTGTGTCTTGCATCCATCAGATTCCCGCGACCCTCACCAGGTCATCGGTATACCTGGGAGGCCTTCCAACGCAAGGTGCCATGCAACCCCTTACTAAAATTTGGTAGTGTTATTTTAAAGTCAATAATTAAATACATAGGTATTTACTTTTATCGCCTTTGGATGGTATCCCTTGAATAATCACGGTCAATTAGCGGCTAAACTGTACTATACTGGACAACGAGTTTTACGCTCATAATTTTATATTGAAAAGGTTTATGTCTAAAAGTAATTACGCAAAGTCTCAATGTTAGGAAACATTAGTTTTTGAGAAAAAAATAATGAAAATCGATAATTTTTCGTAATATTTGACGCCATTTTGACAGATTTCGTTGACTTTTTACTTTGTTTGTAATATTATGACAAAGGTATTAGTTCAGCCACAATAAATATTTAACAAAAAGCAAATTTTCTTTTATTTACATTAAAAATGACGAATAATATAGCCAAATGACATCATTAAGTGAATTTAGCTTGTCCAATGCTAAATCAATAATATTTGAAAAAAGTAAAAAGAGACTTTTTAAGACTTTTTTTTGTAACGAGAATCGAAGTACAAAAATACTTGCGCTAGCGCCAGTGAGCGATTCTTATCTGTCATAAGATTTTTTTTTGCATACTAAGTATAGGGTTCTCTGACTCGGATAGATCAGGTTAGTTTAGGGTTATTTTTTTTTTTAAAACCACCCAGAAAACCTTTTTTTTTTATCTAAATACATGAAAGTATACAATTGCTACAGTGGGAGGTCAGGTTAGGGTTATTTTTTTTTAAACCACCCAGAAAACTATTTTTCAGTGCACAAATATTTTTATACAATGGTAGAGCGCTCCCCGACACAACAAAAATATTTTTTTTGTCATCTAAATACATGAAAGTATACAATTGCTGCAGTGGGAGGTTAGGTTAGGGTTATTTTTTTTGAAACCACCCAGAAAACTATTTTTCAGTGCACAAATATTTTTATACAATGGTAGAGCGCTCCCCGATACAAGATTTTTTTTTGTCGTCTAATTACATGAAAGTATACAATGGCTACAGTGGGAGGTTAGGTTAGGGTTATTTTTTTTTTAAACCACCCAGAAAACTATTTTTCAGTGCACAAATATTTTTATACAATGGTAGAGCGCTCTCCGACACAACATTTTTTTATTTTTCATCTAAATACATGAAAGTATACAATTGCTACAGTGGGAGGTTAGGTTAGGGTTTTTTTTTTAAACCACCCAGAAAACTATATTTCAGTGCACAAATATTTGTAGTCAATGGTAGAGCGCTCCCCGACAGCAAATTTTTTTTTTTATTTTTAAATACATGAAAGTATACATTTGCTACTATGAGGGTATAGTCCGAGGGGTTTAGGGTAATTCTCCTCCCTAAAACCCCCAAATCTGCCCCAAAAATGCGTAAAATGTACGATTTTGTGATTCCTAACCTCAAAATTTGAATCTTGAATATCTCCAAAAGTATGTGTTTTCTAGATTAGGGAGGGAGACAAAAAACCCATTAATTCATTGTCCGGTGTAGTACAGTTTTACCCAATTAGCTTGTTATAACCATGGGTAAAAAAAAAAAAAAATAAGCACTACGATTGTTAAAAATCATCCGTCTAACACCAATTTAACCATAACTGTTTTCGCCCAACTTTGGACAATTGAACTGTCTGCAAACGTGGGCGATGGTCATTCTTCCACTACTCAGAAAATTACGTAAAATACACAATGCCATCTATCAAATATGAAGTTCAACTGTCATTGTCATCTTTATTTCTACTTTGAGTCTTAAGATGGCGTTGCGAGTATCTGAATTGCGTGTGGTGTCATATTTTACTTCTTGAATACCTTAAATTCAGATTATTATTGTATATATATATATTTTATTATTATTATCCTTCGATATAGTTAACCGATTGCGATAAAATAAAGCCTAAGTAAAATATCAAGTTACACACAATTTTAATGTATAAAAGTTATTTACATCAATTTCTTACATTTTGCGTGATGCGCGCATAACTAAAAACTTCTACAGATTTATTATACGTGTAGATATGTAAAAAAAAATTGTAAGCATGCAAAATAAATTAAAAAATCTTATTTACGGTAAAAAATTAAATAAAATGTACTCCTAAAAGAACATACGGGATTAGAACAATCATTATATTACATGCAAGTCTAGGTACGAAACCACTGCGCTACGGTCTTCCATGATTATCATTTAAAATAGACGTTCTTATATAAACGTCATAATTGACTGGTTGACTCCTTATCGATGATAGCGTGATGATTTTCGTCTCAGAAGTTAAATTTGGAGCTAAATGGAATAATGTAACATTAGTACGTAATTGTTGTCACCGCTTTGATTTTATAATAAAACATTTAATTTAGATATCGAATAGAAAGGTCAATTTTATTTTGAAAAAATGGTAAAAGTGATTTTATTACAAAAAAAGATGATAAAATAATGACAAATTTTTTAACTGAAGCTGAGGATCGAACTCGCGACAAAAGTCATTCAATACCGGCATTTTTTATTATTGCTCACCCCCCCCATAGCAAATAGCGTGATAATTTATAGCCTATAAGTTGCCCTGACCTATAAGTATTATATATGCAAAATTTGAACAGGATCGATTCAGTAGTTTTTGTAACAATTAATACCATCGGAAAATTATTTTACTTTTTTATTATATGCATAGATTAATCAGATATAAAAAAAAGTCCAAAAAAATGTTTTATTTTTATTGTGGTTTATTTTTGATACACCGATTTTTTTAAAAATCTGTAGCGACATCTATGGCGCCACAAAGAAACTACAAAAAATTGAAATCCTGCATCGCAAGCCACTACTTTTCACAGCACCACTCTCAGCTACTGGAGCCAGCAGCACTACTCCAAGCCGTTAATAGTTCGCTGTATAATATTAGGTCTTTAACTGTGAAATTGCCGTTTTCTAAAACGGGTTGCTTTGAAGTGTTATATCTTTGGATTGACTTGGAATTATAAGTTCAAGTAAACTTTATATTAAGGTACATTATTCTTTTTCCGAAATTAGGTATTTATTGGATTCTTTGTTTTGTATTTTCTGTAATATCGCAGTTTTAAGTGTACACTTCAGAGCAACTCGTTTTAAAAAACGGCAATTTCATACTTTAACCCCTATTATCTAGATGTTTCCTATTCATTTTTACCATTATTGGGTTAGATATCACGATCATCATGCAATACTACCTATTATGTTGACCATCCACCGTAGACATTTTTTTTTTCCATCCACCCTAGACGGGGGCTTGCGATCGAGGAACAATGGGTAGCTCGCCGTCCGGCCGTCCGGTAATCGTCCGGACCGAGCCTAAGGTGTCGATGGCGCCTATTGCTCCACGCGCGCCTCAAAGATATGTCAGCAAAATCTTAGGGGCCCAGCAGAGCCGATGCCTACTTGACTCCTGAAAAGGTAACCCATGGTCCTACAACGCAAAGAGCAACTGAAAAACATAGGTGTGGTTTTAATTAGTAAACGTCTCACACGCCTGCCTGCTTCACCTTAGAGCGGGAGAAGTAATTAGATGATTTCTTACCTCTCTCACCGGGTAGGATTCAATGTAACTTAATTTTTTTTAATTAAAAATTAATATTTATATAGTTCAGAAAAAATACAGGTAAAATAAAAATCTGTCTGTTAAAAATAATCACAAATAACCACTTTTTACCTTTTTATTTTAATATAAGTTACAATACAATATTGTTGTCAACATTTTAACATTGTTATACACTATAGCTTTAGTTTTTTTTTTTTTTTATTAAGAATGCACCTTGAAATAGCACAAATTACATTAATTAATTTTTAAGCCAAAAATGTATATTGAAATAACTATAGATACATATAATGTAAACGGTTATTAATACTTTTTATTATTTAATTTTCAACAATAAAGATTTCTGTAAAAAAAATAATAAACAAAATATGGTTTAGTAATGCACTAATCCAGCCATAAATGCATTACTTAAAATAATTCACACAACGGTTTTAATTAATTATAATTAACATTGTTACAACAATAAAATTTATAAAAATGGTCCTTGTATCACCTAACTATAAAATAAAAATAATCTCATTTTTTTTTCTGTTGGCACATTTTGAAAGTAAATTATAATATTTTCAGTAATATACGTCCATCAATGCGTTCAGGTTTCTCTCAGTGAGTGCTCTTGGAGATTCTTCGGTGTCGAGGAGGTCACAGGGCAAAAGCATCTAGAAAAAAAAACAAATGAGATTAAGTAAGACATTATCGCACCGAAAGACGCAGCGTGCAGGCGAGAGTCGTGGAAATGCGATGGATGCGAGACGCACAAGAACGTTCGTTGTGATTATGACACTTAGGGGAGGTCTATATTCAGCAGTGGACGTCTTTCGGCTAAGATGATGATAATGATGATGAATACATTATAAGAGAGTCGTTATAACCCAGTGATTAAAGCACCCGCTTCACATGCGTGAGGTTGCTGATTCGAAACCGGGAGAATCGTACCGATGTGAATCAATCAATTTAATAAAAAAAAAATTTAGTTTTAGTTTGTCTTTAAATTTTTTTAATTCTTAAATATTTTTTTTTTGGTTTCACGCCGGCTTTGAACCAAAGTACGAATATAATTTGCTAATATTTGTCGCAGAAGAAACAAAGACGCACAATTATTAAAAATCGCTATTGATTAACGTTCATTTAGTACAACGCCGTCTATTATCGTTTGTCAGAAACGTCAAGCAGAGTGCTTGGGTGAGTTCGATACGGGGCGTGGCGTGTTTGACAGCTGTCAGCTGTCAAACTTCGACTTGACATTGAATGCATTTGAATTTGAGAGACGTCACTTTTGAGTTGGACACGAGGGCGAGAGGTCGTTCTGCCAGCCTGTGCCGAACTTACCGCGTTTCCGTAGTTTAATCTATTTTCATCGCCTTGATTATTTGAGAATTTGTAATTTTGTTATTGAGAGTGAATAAATAGACGATTGTAATTACTGTTGTAGTGTTGAGACTATTATTTCGTAACCTAGACCATGACGAACTAGGATTCTGATGACGAGGTATCTCAAATGGGTGAACTACCTTCGTTATACAAGTACTGCCTCTGAAGATATAGGGTTTTGCATAGTTTGGGTGACAGCAGGCAGGCAACTTTTGTTAAATTAACTGTCAATTTTCTACTTACTAATTGTAATTTCAAATTATATCAAATTATAATTTTGATAATTTAATTTCAATACTTTTAATATTTTATGTTGACATATTTATAAAAAATTCTACTCAAATATTCAAACTATGTTCTATGAAATATTAATTTTGTTTATTAATTGAATCTTTTAAATGTATACATGCAATTAGTGCGAAATAAAGGCTTGTTATTATTATTATTATTGTAATTTATGATTGTGTTCCAAATTAAAATTATTATTATTATACATTTCTCGATTCATAATTATGTACTCTTCTAAGTTTATCTAGGATATTACTGACACCCTGTGGTTCAGAAAGCATTTAAAAGCCGTTGGTCCTGGTTGTGATTCGTAGACCTTTAACAATCGTTACAGGTAGACAGATACCTGAAAATGTGATTACTCTATCTAATAATTATCGTTCTTGCCCAGTAACGGGTGACGGTCTGATAGTCAGTCGCTCCATGTAAAACCCATGCATTCAGCCGCATTTGATTAGACTTGAAAGCGACTCCAAGCTAGATGGGAAAAGGCAAATGTGATGATTAAATTAAGAATTGTTACATAACATTTTTCTGCTACCAGCTTCGTACACGTGAAGTTTGGAAATTTAATCCGAACCGGTTCCGTCCTTGAGGCGTTTTAGTGACTAACGAACATCCAGACATTTATAATGTATTTGTGAAGTATGATCACATGTTTTCTTTTAACTATTAATACCATGAAAACTGCCAAATCCTTTCCACCATCAGGTAGAAATTAATAAATAATAATAAAAAATGTATATACGAGTAATAAATAAATAACTTTTCATAGAATAAAAATATATTTATCTGGTTAGACAAGGGTCTACCTAATTCATAAAAAAAATTACAAAATGGGAGTTCCACTTATTATGAATGAACGATAACGAAAGAAAGATAAATAAAATAAAATACAAAGAATAAAAGTACGAGAGAAATAATTGCGAAAACTGATTTGGAAAGGTCTCAAGCAGTTTTTGGTGGGATTTTGAGTGAAGTTCCGTTGCTGTTTTAATTATTCGCAAATTGATTCCTAGTGGACATTAAATCGTAAAATCGGTGTAGTTTTGCATCTTAAGTGTTCGCAGCTGGACAATATGTGGAATCATTGAGACATGTGCGATTTCGGTACAATAAAATTGAGGATTATTGTAGTACTAACTACCACAGTGAAGCTTGCCGAGAAGGCTGACTCAATGTATTTACTGCCAAATACTGCAAAAACATTAGAATATCTGTATTCTAATGGAACTCAAAGCAACTTAGGAATGACTGAAAACTTAATACTTTCTAAACTTGACACTTGGCTAAATGCACTAAAAGTGTGAAGCCAAAAAAAAGTCACCAATGACGTTGGAGGTAGCTAAAAATAATTAAAAAAAAAAACATAAAAGGAACCTGAACTGAGCTTGGGTGATTCAATCTGTGATCGCCTCAGGATTTTTTTACACTCATCAGTGCCCCAGCAAAGAGGGATAAATCTGTATTTTTTTGTTAAAATAGTTGTCATATTTTTTTTTTTTTTTCTTGTTAGGTTCGCGCTTGACCTGTATCTCACCTGATGGAAAGCGACGATGCCTTCAGATTTATCAGCTATTCAATTAAAGAATATTAAATTTTACTGAAATTTCCCTTTAATTTTTAATAGGAGACATCTGGCCCGTTCTACTTAACTGGTCCGGGCGAATATACTAATGCACATTTTAAAAAGTTGATATTTGGCCCGCAGGCCAGTTTTTGCTTGGGTGAGATGTCCCATAACCCGAAAAGATGGAGTTATTTGGCGTTCTTGCTTCCATGTTGTTCATATTATGCAGTAGGTAAATGTAAGCACCTGTTACTCCAATAGTATTCTTTAGACATTTATCTAAAGTATAAGTTTTCACTCCCCTCTGTTTGGTTCCCACAATTGCTAACATACAACAAGCGTGCAAACTAAGTATATTTTTTGTTATTCTTACATCACTGTGAAAAATGGTAGCGCCTATACAGGTACATAGGTACACAAGCGGGACTCACTTCACTTTTCAGTTCATCTGACTTTTGTAACTCGTAATAGGAAAAAGGTGTACCCCATTCCAGTTTAGATTTTTTTTCTAGGCTACGAACAACAATATCCCAATGCTGGGAAAAGGCCTCCCCTAAGTTCTGCCACACATTCTTCTCCCTTGCCTTCTTGAACTAGTTTTTTTTTTTTTAATTGATATAAATCAGTGCTTGACTGCGATCCCACCTGATGGTAAGTAGTAATGCAATCATTGATGGTGAGGCGCACTAGTTTATTAAGAGCCTATTTACTCTAGCCTTGAAGGCACCTAAATTATAGTTGGAGGGGAAGACCGCAGCAGGCAAATTGTTCCAGTCCTTCGATGAACGCGGTATAAATAACGAAACGAAACGCTTAGTCCGGACCGTTGAAGTTTCAACAACGTAAGGGTGGATACTCGCCGTACGTCGGGTAAATTATGTTAATAACTGAACTGTAGCCACCGCGTACCGGAAGACGCAGCTTTGGGAGGCCTCCTACAAGGTGGACTGATGACCCAGCAGGGTTATCATGACAGAGAGAGAGAAATAAGATTGTTTGATTCTTATTCCAGTGTAGTTAGGAGACAGATCTTAAAGATTGTCTAACGCCATCTCTTACCCACACTGGAAATAAGAATGAAACTATCTTACTTTAAACGTCATGGTAACCCACCTAGTAAAGGTCACGGGAATCCGATGGATGTGAGACGTATAGGACCATTGATTGTGATATTTGGGGGAGGCCGGAGGCCAATGTCCAACAGTGGACGTCTTTCGGCTGAAATTATGATGATGATGAATGACTAATCCGACATCTCTGACTATCTGTTTGGAACTGTCAAAATTGGGGTATCACACACTCGTAGTAACTACTGGGTACTTGTAGGTCAATGTTACAAAAAAAGTGAATCATGACAAGTTACTTGCGAGCGATACTTTGTAAACTGTCACAGGCTCGAATCCTCTACTACACATATCATCACCTAAGTAATTGATAAACAATTGACTTATGTAGGTACAATTGTACATAGAGCGACTCTATCCGACCTCCACAATCCAACCAACTAACTAAGTAACAAGAAAACACTTGGCAAGACTAGTGTCAGTTTACTTCATATCTGACTGTAACTGCTGCCACAGATCAACAAATAATAGCAAGGAACTCAACGTGCTTTTCGAGGCACTAAGGCTATAATAAATGGTTACCCACCAATGGCCCGTCCTTGACAAATGGTTACTTAATTAACTCAACTTTTTGATTTTTTGTATCAAAAATTAACTTTAGCCAAAATCTTAAAGATGAAAGTTTTTTTTTTAAATCCATTCACCATTAAGTAAGTTAGAAACCATTTAAAACTGGTAGAAGGGAAAACTGCCAAGTAACAGAATAAGGATGCATACACAGAAATGTGACGTCACCACCATCAGGTTACGTGAGTACAAAAGAGATAGCACGATATTTCCACCACGCCTGTTGTTTGATGTTTAAAATAAAAAATAGTATAAAATAAATACAGGTTGATACCCAAATGTGGCTTAAGCTTGAAGATCGATCCGTAAGACTGTTTATTTTATTTTAATAAGTACAGTGACAGACTACAGAATATTGTTATTACTCATAAAGATTTATTTAATACAGATACAGACCCTCTCAGGAACCGGCTTTCCTTCCAGGAGGTACTTCAGTTTGTTTTTCTGGCACGGTGAGAGGACCTTGTCCAGATTGTTGATGAGTTCCTTCATGTCTGACCCATATGTCCTGACATGACCATCCCTCTTGCCGTTCGTCCAACCTCGGGAGTACTGGAAAGTCTGAGCTGTCACAGACGCCAGAGTCACGAAGATGAGGAGTAGAGTCACGTTAGCTGACATTGTGGTAGCTGGAACAATGGAATAAGGCTTTAGAATTGAGTCAGGTCTCTACAACTTTGCTGAGCACAGGCTCGTGTTTTTCGAAAAAACAAAGCTGCACAACTTTGTTTCAGCAACATATGTTGTTACGAACAACGAATGTTTGTGTGTCCGGAAAGATGTGTGAAATCAAATGTAATTGGCCGATTGCTATTTTATATTTAAGTAAAATATATGAAACTAAAAGAATCGTTATAGTAAAAACTTACACAACACTTGCACTGTATCCAACAACATTGAGCAGTGTGTAACAATTTTTATCAATTTCGTAACATCGAACTAGTATGGAACACAATTGAGAGAATTTTGTATAAACAAAAACCCACTATAATTTTTGATCGGTCTTCTATCTAAATACAATACCCACACATAGTACACAGTTTCTATTTTTGCATCATCTATTCTATACATGTTAATAAATTTGTAGAAAAGTGTTAGTTGTGCGCGCATCACGTAAAATGTACGGAATCGATGTAGATAACTTTTTTATATTAAAATTGTGTGTAACTTGATATATTACTTAGACTTTGTTTCATAAAGTATTCAAGAAGTAAAATATCACACCACATGCACTTGACTTCGCCGGGTCAGCTAGTACTGAATATAATCCTGATATTTTTCCCCTCCTTCTTCTTTTACATTTTACATCCCCAACGGCCTTACCATGACGTGTTTAAACGTCAGGCGTGTGAGCGAGAAAGATGAACGGAGCCTGGGTCGCCGGCTTTTAGACAACCTCGTGGGTGATGCTCATTTGATGGACTCGAAAAAGTGGCGAAGTGTGGGAAGAAAAATGCACACTGATCGACCGACAAATAAATAAATGACCTACTTACATACTGCGTACTTAATTTCAAATGTTTGATAAAAACATAAAATGAAACCATTATATAAAAATAAAACTAGTTTTTAGTATCAAGAAATATTATAATTTATACGTAACCTAAAAGGCGATTACTGATCTGTTTCTTGATGTCTATTCTCAGGGGTGCTTGGCACCTACTGTTTATTTCTCATGGATACTCGAGCCCCCGAGCACCCACGGAGTCGGCGCCTCTGGATGGATCTATACACCCGTATAGCTCCATATCTTTAACAGTTCAGTTTTGTAATATAGATCGCGTTAAGTGCTCGAGTTAGGGGCTCTGGGCAATTAAAACAGGACACTCGGTCAAAGTAACTTTGATCAGGCTTAGGACATAAGATCATTCCATTGAGTCTCATGCAAGAACCGATAAATTAGGTTAAAAAGTTACTGAGTTAGAAATACTGTATTCGAAAGGGTTGACCATTTCAGTATTAGATTATAACTTGGCCGGTATTTTGGGATTATACGATATAGCTTGTCAAATGGCAACCAACTTTTGCATGTTTGGAACAATGTTCGAGCGATTGGCTGCTGCGCTACGTGTAGCGGGCTCGATTCCCGCACGGTACAAATATTTGAATGGACTAAAGATAGTTGTTCCAGGTCTCGTTGGTGCTCTTGTGTATGTGAGCTTACAGGTTTGTATACAAGATAAATCCCATAATATCAAATAGCATAGTTAATCTTGGTGGAAGGTAATCTTGGATTAATCTTGGAGGTGCAAATGATCAAGAAAATTAATAATCACTGAAGAAAGTTAAGAGATGAATAACTATACAACGTCCTTACACTTATAATTGTATAAAGTCTTAATTGTTTTCTGTATTTTTGTTTTGTATTTTATATTGTATTAACTGATAAATTGTAATTTTAATTTTAAGTAATATTTTGTTCATTTTTATCACACAGAATTGCAATGTTATGTACGCCGTTATTGTTACATACATCAGTCCACCACAATGAAATCGATTCTTTTTGTTTTTTAATGTTGAATGTATTGTAATGTGCAGTACCTACACAATAAAGTAGTAGGTAATAACGCTTTGGAAGTCCAAAATATTTTTCTATTTGATTAAACTTTTGACTTATAAATCAATTAATTATCTTTCTTATTGTGCCAGCGGACAATATATCTACTATAATCAACAGCTGTATACTGATTTTATTGAAGCCATTTTAAGTCCATTAAATTTGTTTTATGGAACGTTTTTAATGTTAGCGACTGTTGGATTGAAGTGTACAGTAGGACGCACATTTAACTGGCCGTAGTACCTAGCCATCTGATACTGGATTTTTATTAACCGTACCAGGTTGAGGGTAGCCTAGAAGTAGACGGTAGAACTACACTGCGCACACATGTGCCACACACGCCGATCTGGGTGTGTTGGTCTCCATACATTTTATATGGAAACTAGATTTGTAGAGCTACACTTGATCCACGCCACGCGACGTCGTTCTACGTACAAATCAGGCGTGTTACACGTGTACGTCGGTCTAATGTAGCTCTAGCTTTAATGAATTATTTTTCTTGTGTTTTTAGGAAGTATTCGGGACAGAGTGTAAAGTCCCGCAAACGTCCATGAAAAAGGGAGGATCCTCCGACCAGACGGGTGTTATGTCTGATCCGGGTAATGGCCCGATAGACGATTTCAGACTGTTGTATATGTTAAAATCGCGTGGAAAATTTACAATGACGCTGCATGTTATTGGTAGTCAAGTAAGTTGAAAACACACCTTCCTGCGACCATTGACGCTTACGATTATCTGCAATATTATAGGAAGCTTCGTATGTATGTTGTTTTGCCACTGGAGATAGAGCCTGAAATGTCTCATGGGTCTGTTATTAACCAGCAGGCAGTTCTTCTGTCCCGGCAAAGCAGGTTGGTGTTGGATGTAAGTGTAGATTAACTGTCAAAGTTTTGTCTGTGTGTGTGAGGTCTCGCTGGGCTTATTGTTATATTTATGTCATAGAAAATAGCTCATGTGAACATAACCGACTAGTACAAACCTACACAATTATATGCTTAGTTTAGGTGAGGATCACAAATGTTCACCAAAATAAAACCCAACTGTACTCTCTACAGAAAATAGTGTCAGTTTCCAAAGTAATTTATGAAAAAGATTCTTTTAGCGATGATACTTCAAAGATTTTTTAAGTCTACCCTTCATCCGATTCTACATCCGCCGTTGTCTAAAGAAGATAGCTCAAAGATACGAACTGAAAGTACGATTATAAAATTCTTTGATTATATGCACAATAAAAAAAGTGGCTGCTTCAAATAAATGAATTCATAAACACGTAATATCAAGCATCCATTTTCTGAAAAGGTAAGTCCATAAATGTTTACTACATCCATATTTCGCACTTATATATTTTAGTCACATGCTCAGCAAACGGTATTCAAAAATCAATATCACATGTACATGCTTCCTGGCTTTCTTCTGATGGAAAGCTCACTGACACCTTCCATTCCTGAGGAATCGAACTTCCAACAGCAACAAAAACTACAATCATCATCGAGTCATTATAATGAAACCCGTATAATTTTTGCCCCATTAGTGTGGCGCATGTGGGTATTTGAAAATTGTTCTCATGGGGCGCCAAAATATTTACTTTGGCGCCGAACTTGGGACCAATGGAAATTTAACTTGAATCTATAAAACAACTCGCAAAGATGACCTAGGAACACCCATATTCATAAGAATCCTAAAAGCCTTTTATCTTACACTCCTAACTTAATTTTACTGATATAGAAAAAAGCTGCTATAAAATAATGAAAGAATTGAACCGACAACGTTGAGGGCTATTCAACGCATAAAATAGAATATCTATTGCATGCTATTTCACAGCCCATAGACACAGAACTGGCTGGAAAGTCAACTACAAGGGCATTGGGTAAAGTGCATACAACCTATGTACTCGATAATGTATTTGAAACCTTGGAACAATTACTGAAGGTTGGAAATACATCGATGAAATAGTATTTCGATTTGATGGATTGGTTTTCAGTACCTAAGTACTTAAAGTTTTTTTCGTAAATGGCATTAGAAACTTTAGTGACGCGATATTCAGTGATGTATTATGTTTTAAGAGAAACTTGTGACATTAATATATAGAAGGTTTAATTGGAGTCATAATTGGGCAGCTGGCTTAATTTTTTAATTATTTGTATCAAAAAATAACTTTATCGCAAACTAGCTTTTGCCCGCGTCTTCGCTCGCGAACATAAATTATCGCCTATGTCACTCACGAACTCACTTCTATTGGTGAAAAAATTTTAGCATTCCGACCAAAACACAAAACAAACTTTACCTCTTTATAATATTAAGTGTAGATAGAAAAAATGATCAAATTCGTTCAATATTCAATTAGTTAGATACCTTTCATATTTCGTGGAAGAGTAAACTGACAAGTAGCGCTATAAATAGGTTACGTGTAAGTATAAAGAAGAAATAGCGAATAGATCCCATGGTCCCACCATGCTCCCACTCCCCCACTCTTCCTCAAACCCGGATTTGTAATACTTTTTTTTTCTAAGTGGGAAATCATCAAATAAGTTTTCCCGCTTTGGGTGTACCGAGAGGGAATGTTAAACTTTAACTAACTCTCGACCAATCCCGCCACTCATCTTAGATCATACCCATAATAGATGCCCTATCACGAGCTCTTAATGCGATCCATTTGACGACCTAAACCAGTGTACACAGAAAATGAGAATGTATTTAAAAATATATAAGTATGTTTATCAGTTGTCTAGTACTCATGATGCCCCGTTAACATAAGCTCTGCTTAGCTTGGGACTAGACGGCGTTGTGGAATATTATTATTATTATTAATTTGAGAGGATATATAGGAAGTACGGAAACAAGTTATTCGCTTTTATTTATAATCAAACAAAAAGTGCGATTTCTTCCTACGCCATATATTAGAACGTTTCTTTTTCAAGGATTATGGTTTTTTTACACGTAGTTAACACGATACCACCTGATCTGTGAAGTCACTTCGTATTTACTCTTAATATTAAATTTTCGAGAAAAGTAGGACGCAATTTTCTTGATGAAACATAACTTCATAGCCATACCACAACACATAGCCTCAACCTAGTGTTAGGACAAGGGGTAGACAGAGATGAAGGATGGAAGTCCATAAGAGGGTTTTCTGGCCCTAAAAAATAGGAAAAAATGAAGATGATTGTGCGTATGAAATTAATTTTAGAACTATGTATTCTAAATTTTTATTGAAATTATTGTAGTAATTGTTTGTTTCCAATGGGCCCCAAAGATGACAAGTTTTGCAGTTTTGGCCCAAATTTGATTTCTTGTTTTTACATGAACGCAAGGGCACAACACATTTATCTATATATATATAAAAGCGAAATACCACTCGCTGATTAATCACGAAATCTCAGAAACTATAACACATACAAACTTAAAATTTGGCAGGTATATTCCTTATAGGGTGTAGACATCCGCTAAGAATAAATCCGGATTTTCCGAAATTCACCCCCTAAGGGGGTGTAACGGGGGTCCAAAGTTTGTATAGAAAAACCGATTTTCACACGGGCGAAGCTGCTGGCAGAAACTAGTCCTAATATATAATTGGTGTCGCAGTGTATTTCATAATATATTTCAATTAGATGATGTTGGTGGTGTTGGTGGTGGTTGGTTTGTTGGTGGTGTGTTGTTGGTGGTGTTGGTGTGGTTGTTGGTTGTTGGTTTTGTTGTTGTTGTTGTTGTTGTTGGATTTTTCCTAATTTTTAGGGTCAGAAAACCGTCCATCCACACATTTCTCAGCAACATCTTTCAGGTTTTATATAACGGTGTGAGTGTCTGGACTGCCAGACCTGACTACTGGATAAAAGATTGCATTTTCAGCCGAAACATTTACGACCACTGGATCAACGAGACAGTCTTTATTTGTAAACAAAGCTACAAAACAAAATATCTAAAAATAAAGTTTTTGATTTATTGCCAATATTGTGCATGTTGGTATTCCTTTGGGTGAGGAACAAACTTGATTACCGGAAATTACAAACAACGATTTTAGCCTTAATTATTTTAAATAATAATATATGAAATAATAATAATAATATACCTAATATTCCAAAACTTTCACAATAACGTCATCTAGTCCTAAAAAAAAGCAGAGCTTGTGCTATGGGTACTAGACTACTGATAAACATACATATATAATTACACACAGACACAGAACAAATGGTCTTGCTCATCACACAAACATTTGTCTTGGGTGGAAATCGAGCCCACGACCTCAAGCATGGCAGGGCCACGAAGCACTAGGCCAACAGTCTGTTCAAGACTCTAATTGTAGTGCGTTACTAATGCACTATGAACAGTCATCTTAAACGCAGGCCCGGATCTTTCCCCGTAACTAAGTTCACCTCATGAGATATCGTCCTTCTAGAGATAATTTCGTAACTCTACAGTTCCAGATTTAAGATATTACAAAAGCGGTATATAATCATTTTATTAAGTGGGAAATCATCCAATGACGTCATCCGCTTAAGGGGCTCTATGTCGGAGTGGGAGGGCGTCATCATCATCATCATTTCAACTGAAAAACGTCCACTGTCGGACATAGGCCTCCCCAATTGTCGCCATAATGACCGGTCCTGTGCGTCTCGCATCCATTGGATTCCCGCGACCCTCACCAGGTCATCGGTCCACCTTGTCGGCCTACCAACGCTGCGTTTTCCGGTACGTGGTCACCATTCCAGAAGCTTTCGTCCCCATCGACCATCTGTTCTGCGAGCAATGTGCCCTGCCCGCTGCCACATAAGTTTAGCGATTCTTTGGCCTATGTCTGTAGCCTTGGTTCTCCTGCGGATATCCCTTCCTTACCCTTTACTTTCCAGGACCACTGGTTTCCCTTTCGGAAGTAAAACCATGGCCCCAGTAGGCTGCGGCACGGTTTGCTAACATCTTTTTAGGGCGCACGTGGAACACTACGCGCCGTCGACGACTCCGGCTCGGTCCGGACGGTTACCGGACGGCTGCCCGGCCGGACGGCAAGTGCTTGTCGTCCGCAAACCCACGCCTACGGTGGCTGGAAATCGGAGTCGCGGTCCAGCGGCTGGGGTGTAAGGAAAGGAAGCGACCGCCTGCCATTCCTTCTAGCTCCGGATCATAGCCTGTACCAGGACCCGGGACTTCTGAACATATGGTCCTGGTCATGACCTTTAATCAGAAATGTATCAAAATCTAGCTAACCACAATATTCTATTAACCATCTACTGATATTCGAATAACTCAATCATAGATCTCACCGCTAAAAATGCCAACCACCCAACAAATTAGTTATCGATTTGTAACTGTTACATCGTAACTGAATTTAGCTTGACTAGTAAACATAACACGGCGGAACATGAATTCTGATAGCTAAATCGTTGAAAAACTAAGAAATGTAGGAGTATAATCTAATGTAGATAAAAATAAGAATAAAATTAAAAGAGAATAAAGGATACAGAGTGTGCTATGCTAGAACGTTTTGTTTTCATTAAAGATTAAACATGAGAAAATTTTCAAAGACTTACTGCACTAGACGAAGTCTGTCTCGTAGGAAGCTTACCAGATTTTCTATGGAGTTACAAAATTATAAATATGCGCAGAATATCAAAAGGATCAAATAACAACATGAATATTATAACTAACATTGCAAAAATATAATTAATGAGTATAAGCAATATTGTAATTATTTATATATATATAAAAGTAGAAACTGACTGACTGACATATCAACGCACAGCCGAAACTACTGGGACTAGGAACATGAAATTAATAATAATAATAATATGACACAAACACTCGCCCAAGAGTGATGCGCTTTGTGAGACGGGCGTTTTCAGGGACTGACATCAGCCCCCGAGACTATATGTCCCGTGTCACAGAGCGCATCGACTTCCTGAAGCAGAAGATGTATGCATGGGCAAACCGCATCCGCAGGTATAAGCGGCGGGTGGAGCGATACACCCAGAATCGCACATTCCGGAGTAATGAAAGGTGGGTCTATAGGTCTTGGGAGAGACCGGACCAAGGTGTGACTGATGCGCGCCTCCCGGATGATGACGCCATGAGTTTATTCTGGCGCAGCATCTGGTCGGTGCCTGTCAGTCACACTGAGGGTGACTGGACTCGAGAGGTCGAGCGTGCGTGCGATCCTATACCACAAATGGGGGCAATTAACATCAGCCCCCAAGATGTAGCTCGTGCAGTCCGTCCGTTGCCAAACTGGAAATCTCCAGGGCCGGATGGACTGCACAATTTCTGGATTAAGTGGTTTACAAGATCGCACGCTCGCTTGGCATATCAGTTTCAGTCTGCCTTAGAGTCCGGGTCGCTACCGGAATTCCTAACAACAGGAATAACCCATCTGCTCCATAAGTCAGGTAGTACTGCGGAGCCTAAAAATTATAGACCGATCACGTGTTTGCCGACGGTCTATAAAGTTCTTACATCCATACTGCGAAGCAAAATTAACAGTCATATTGACAAAAATTTCATCATATCACCTTCTCAGAATGGATGTAGGAACGGGTCCCGTGGTACTAAGGAGCTGCTCCTCATTGATATGACCATTAGCCAACAGGTTCGACGTTCCCGAAAGGATCTGTCGACATGTTGGATAGATTATAAGAAGGCCTATGACTCTGTTCCTCATACATGGCTCATGAGGGTGCTAGAATTGTATAAAATTGATACAACACTACGCACCTTCCTGATGTCGTGTATGAGGCAATGGCGGACGGTCCTTCACTATCCAGGATGTCGACATATCCAGAGGAATAAGGAACCTGTAAGGATCGAGCGAGGTATATTCCAGGGTGATAGTTTGAGTCCACTTTGGTTTTGCCTAGCCTTGAATCCTCTCAGCACACTTCTGGAGAATTCAGGTCTAGGCTATCGATTGAAGAGAGGTGGTCAGGTAATATCTCACCTACTTTACATGGATGACCTGAAACTTTTTGCCCCCAACAATCTGCAACTGATGGAGCTACTGAAGGTAACTGAAACCTTCAGTAGTGCCATCAGGATGGACTTTGGTGTGGACAAATGTGCGGTCATGCATGTAAAACGAGGGGAGGTTGTGGAATCTGTGGGAACTCAACTCACGGATTCCATAAACCTGAGATCCCTCTCTCCAACCGAAACCTATAAGTATTTGGGTATGTCGGAAGCTCTAGGCATCAATATCTCTGACATGAAGCAATCGTTGAGGGAACGTTTCTTTGGACGCCTGAAGAAGGTATTCAATAGCCTTCTTTCAGGCGGAAACAAGGTGCGCGCCTTCAACGGTTGGGTCATGCCGGTATTGATGTACTCTTTCGGCGTACTCAAATGGACTCAAACGGAACTTGACGCCCTGGATAGGAGGGTCCGCACACTGCTGACTGCATATCGAATGCATCACCCACGATCGTCGGTGATGAGACTGTATATCCCGCGGAAGTGTGGAGGTCGAGGTTTTTTAAATGCTAAGACCCTACACAACCGCGAGGTATGCAGTCTCAGGGAATATTTCCTAGCTACCGACGTGGGTATGCATCGAGATGTAGTATCAGTGGACAAGGGACTCACCCCGCTCTCAATGGCTAACGAGAACTGGCGCAAACCGGTAGTGCTTGACACTAACGATCGCAGGGAAGTATGGCAGAGCAAGGAACTTCACGGACGCTTTTTCCGGGCCCTTCACGGGCCCGATGTAGACCAATTGGCGTCCGTAGCCTGGCTGCGTTTCGGTGACCTCTTCGGGGAAACCGAAGGTTTTGTCTGTGCAATTATGGACGAAGTTATCATGACGAATAACTACCGGAGATTTATTGTGAAGGACGGCACGGTTGACATCTGTCGGGCATGTCACCGTCCGGGAGAATCAATTCGTCACATTATCTCTGGTTGTTCTCGTCTAGCTAACGGAGAGTACTTGCATAGACACAACCTTGTAGCCAGGATTATCCATCAGCAACTTGCCTTGAAATACTCTCTTGTGGAATCGGAAGTGCCGTACTACAGGTATGAGCCCGACCCAGTTCTTGATAATGGTCATATCACTTTGTACTGGGATCGGTCCATCATCACTGATAGGACTATTGTAGCCAATAAGCCTGATATAGTGGTGGTGGACCGAAGCGAGAGGCGTGCAATGATTGTTGACATATCCGTTCCGCATGACGAGAACCTCGTGAAAGCCGAGAAAGATAAACAAATCAAGTATATTGACTTGGCTCGCGAGGTTGTCGACATGTGGGATGTGGACTCGGCGATCATTGTACCGATAGTCGTGTCAGCCAATGGCTTAATAGCCAAGAGCCTCGACCAACACCTTAGGAGGCTCGCGTTAGGCGGCTGGATCAAGGGCTTGATTCAGAAAGTGGTACTCCTGGACACGGCTCGTATTGTTAGGAGGTTCCTTTCTCTGGAGCCCTGACCGCCGGTAGCTTGGACCCTGTTCCCGATACCGGTGGGACACTATTTTTTATATTTTTAAATGTTTTTTTTTATTTTTTATTGAAATATTTAAAAATATAATTTATATGTACATAAACAAATGAATAAACGATAATAATATAATAATATTTCACAACTATCACAATTCTATGTATATCACTATTATAACTCAGCACAAGGCTTCCTTTTATGACATAGGCGAGCACTAAAGAGTATTTTCCAAATTTCACCCCCTAAGGGGATAAAACGGGGGTCCAAAGTTTGCATAGAAAAACCTATTTTCACGCGGGCAAAGCCGCTGGCAGAAGCTAGTCTTATTATATATTTAAATTAAATTTGAAACGCGGTGGAAAGGGAGTCGGTGATGAGAAAGTTTAACATTAATAGGATTGATACAGGAGTCATTGAGCGTGCTTTAGCTGATTCGGTATTGGAAATGGCGAAAATGGTTTTACCTTTTACTGCCGCAGCCTAAGCACCGACTCTCTCAGTAGCCAATAGACTGGTGAGATGTAACCAGTTTTACCTGTAGATTCATCTTGATGAGACGAATGGATGAATGGATTTAACTTTAATTTGGGTAAAAATTGCAGATAGTTCGTTTTTGCAATAAAGGTACGATATTGAAACGTTGTTGAAACCTACTGTCCGCACTAAACGTTTCGCCTCGTCGTTTATACTCGAACTACGGTCGACTATCGAAGCACTGGAACAATTTGCCTGCTGCGGACTTCCCATCTGATTATGATTTGGGTGTCTTCAAGGCTAGAGTGAATAAGCTCTTTATAAACTAGTGCGCCTCACCATCAACGATTGCATCACTGCTAACCATCAGGTGGGATCGCTGTCAAGCACATGATTCTATTTTTTTTTTTTATATATTAGAAATCAGATAAGAAGATGAAATTATAATCCGCTATATCCCCTGTCTATATTAGTTGCTCAGTAATTTGTCACTTGAAGAATAACTTAAGTTACTAATCCGCGGTATATGATTCCAATCAGCGGTCAAACCCGAAAAACTCTCACCACGGAGATATGTTAGCGTGGCAAAGTTTTACTTTTACTTAGGAGGTGAATTTTGGAAAATCCCGTCTTAGTGCCCGCCTACGTCATAAAGGGAAACCTTGAGCAAATTTTTACACTCCTAGTCCCAGTAGTTTCGTCTGTACGTTGTCAGTCAATCAGTTTTTCATTTTATTATATACTGCTTCTGCCAGCGCCTTCACCCGCGTGGTTAGTAGAGTAGGTTTTTCCATATAAACTTTGGACACCAATTCCATCCCATTAGGGGGTGAATTTAGGAAAATCCTCTCTTAGTGCTCGCCTACGACATAAAAGGAAACCTTGAGCGAAATTTCACGCTCCTTGTCCCAGTAGTTTCGGCTGTGCCTTGATATGTCAGTCAGTCAGTTTCTCCTTTTATATATACAGATAAATAGATGAAGATAATGAAAGATCCATAAAGGAGTACGGCCCAGAGTTTTCCTTTTGAGAACTGTAGTGATGACGTAAATTACATTGCCCGAGTTCAAACCGTCGACCGACAATTCGTAAGACGCAAACGGTCCCACCGACCACCACTGCTCACAAATGGGAATGCGGAAAGTTAAATTGATATGGACGAAGCAGTAACTCTAAACACACAGCATCAAACCAAACTACGGAATTTCTCACTCTAGGTTTTAAAGCTAAAACTGTTTTGATTGGACATTAGGCTAAATCGCGGGATAAAATGGTAGGAAACCTATTTAAGAAGCTGTATAAACATACATGTTAACGAATACGTTATGCTGATTTAGTCTCATTATTATTTGTCAACACTGACAGAAAGAATCTTTCAAAAAATATTGTGGAAGACCAATCAAAACTGTTTAACTCCTTGACGGATTTCTTCTCATCCAAAACCTAAAAACCTTTAATCAGTATTTACTAGAAGTCTGTGTTTCTGTTACACCATATAAAACCAACTTCGTGCATTCGAACTATGGCAAGTCGCAGCACAGTTTTGTCGCACGAGCGTTAATCGCACATCCATTTGTCGAGGGTACGGATTTATAGCGGTAAGTCCCCTCTTTGAGGCGTGGCTAAAAAGACCTCACAGCGTCCTCACCTTCCGCATGACGAAGGTCCTCACCGGACATGGTAAGTTCGGAAGGTTCCTGCACCGGATTCGTGCGGAAGAAACGCCCGGGTGTCACCATTGTGTGGACTTCCCGGAAGACACGGTGGAGGTGTGCCCAGCCTGGGCAGAGCACCGACTTGTCCTCGTGGGGACGATCGGCTGCGGCCATCTCTCGCACCGGGCCTTGGTACAGGCCATGATCCGGAGCGAGGAGGAGTGGCAGGGGGTCGCTTCCCTCTGCGAAGCAGTAATGCTAGCAAAGATGGAAGCCTCACGTTCACGCGCGAGGTTATGGCCGTCGCGCCCCAGCCGGGATTCCGATCCCGATTACCGGCCACCGTAGACGTGGGCTCGCGGACGGCGAGCAATGGGTAACTCGTCGTCCGACAACCGCCCGTATCGTGCCCAAGTCGTCGATGGCGCGTAATGTTCTACGCGTGCCTCAAGGATATGTCAGCAACCGTAGGGGCCCAGCAGGGTCGAAGCCTACTGGGTCCAAGGGTCTGATTCTGAAAGGAAGACTCGGCCATGGTATGAAAGGCAACGAAGTAACAGGAGTGGGTTTTTAGTCAGTAAAAGCCTGACACTATCTCCCGCTCCGCCCAAGAGTCGATGATTTTCCCAACGAAAAAAAAAACATCAATTTGTCGAGCTTACGTAATACACTTCACTGGGACACCATGGCGATGCTGGCAGCTCGCGTAGCCAAGAAAATACAAGCAGCTCTATGGTATATACCTCACCTGGCCACTATTGGCTACACAGGCAAAATAAAAAATACATTCTTTTGACATCATGACCTGGCTACGCCGCTATGGTATCCCAGTGAGGCACGCACGGCCCTTAGAGTTAAGACAAAAACGACAATAACAAAAACATTTTCGAATATAAACTTGGTCACGTGTTCATCTTAAGCAATTAACCACAACAATCTAATTGATGTCACATTTATACAGGGAAAAATACAAGATTGGGTCGCAATCAAAATACGTCAATATAAGGATGGCTAAATATTTATGTGCCTGGTGCGTTTTGAATATATATTTCGTTTAAGCTTGCATAACACAACTGCATCCAATCTTCGTCTGTCAATTATATGTACCAATACCATCTACGGGAAATTGGTGGGAAACATAAAGTAAATCAATTAGTTGACACTACGTGTTCAGAGAGAGAGTTACCTCGGTCAGAGATTAAGCATTGCCATACAACGTGGCAATGCCGCCTGCCTTTTGGGCACACTTCCAGTCAAGAGCGATGCGGATGAGTTTTATGACACCATATTTTATTTAGGAGTAGCCTTTAGTGTATATATAGTTTTAATTAGTAAAATGTTTTTTGATATAATCGTGTAAATATAATAAAGAATTAAATGAACTCAGTGAACATCTTATTCAGTAGATTGAGACTTACAAAATGAGACTCGCACATACCAGGCAAGCATAACTCAAAAGGAAAAGGGACGCACAAAGCAGTACATGGAACACAACAGTGAATGATGACAATGATGACGTAGTAAGTAAGTAAGTAGCTTAAATAAGAGATACTGTAAACACACACATTACCTACAAACCTGTCAACTTCATATTACTGAAGTAAGTGAAGTAATTAAGGAAGAAACAATCAGAAGACAGATAATTAAACAAGACAATGGGATAGCACACAATTACAGGAAGAAGGGTGCAGACGAATACAATTGATATCTAAGGTACCGGAGATTTTCATTAAACTGAAGCTAAGTAGAACAGTTACCTCAAGGCGTTTATTGCATAACGTGTTTTGACATACATTAATTTCTTTTAGAAGTAATTTGATTCGTTACGCAGGTTTTCACTGACAAAATGATTACTAAATAATAGGAATGGTGGAAACAGAAGATAGGCAGGCGTTTTGATTCATTCTGATTTCAGACTAATTAGAATAAACAAATATTTAGGAAGCTGTATAAAAGTCTTACACGCTATCACTCTATCCTAGAGCAGGAGAAGTCATTTGATGATTTCCTAACCCAAAAAACCGGGCAAGTGCGAGTCGGACTCGCGCATTGAGGGTTCCGTACAAACTTACCTATAAAAACAGTTCAATTCCCGAATTGAGTAACGAAGAATTTTCCGAATCGCAAAAATATCTTTTTTTTTGTGACGTAACTATAAATTTACAGTTTTCAGATTTTTCCTATACTTGTGCTATGAGACCTTGCTTCATGCCAAATTTCAGGAATCTAGGTCAACGGGTAGTACCCTATGAATTTTGATTCCCTTGGGAGTGTCCAAATTTACGTTTATGTGACATAAACGGTCGTATCATTTTTTTTTCGTAAACTCATAAGTTTGATTTCTTCACAGCTTCAAGGGACCGTAGATCTAAGTATATATATGGTTTTAATTTCAACGCGATAACTCCACGCGTTACCAAGATAAAGGGTATTGACAGTCAGACAGACACACGGACGGACCACAAAGTGATCCTGAAAGGGTTCCGCTTCCGTTCCATAAAAATTACAAGTCTTCAAAACAAGTAAGTTATAGCTATTGCAAAATAACGAACAATAATATGATTATACTATCTAAAACCCATCTATGTTCCTTAAACTTTCGAATACCCTAATTAGAGACACGAGAAGAAAAACAATGAGAGAGCGTTCGCTTAGGGTTTAATGAATCAATTTACCCTAACTTCCCCTTTCTAAGGCAAAGGCCCTAGTGGGCATCGGTCTTGCTGGCCCCCTACAGTTTCCCTGATACGTTTTTGAGACACGCGTAGAACATTACACCGGTCCGGATGGACAAACGGCGAGCTACCCATCGCTATAGCAGAGTGCAGCAAAGTGCTGCCATACAAAATGCAGCAAATTTGTGTAAGGGGAAGGCGCCTGTGTCTCTAACACAGTTTATAATAGCACAGACACAGACATTCAATCTGTCTTAAATAATGCCTAGCGTTGTATTTTACTTCATTGTTTCTATGCTTGATTGAGATCGAAAATGTATTTGCCTTTATGATATAAAAGATTATTAAAATACTGGCTTGGCCCGCAGCTTCGCCCACGTACTTGAAATAATTATGTATGTGTGTGTGTGTGTGTGTGTGTGTGAGTTGTGTGTTGTGTGTGTGTGTGTGTGTGTGTATTCTATTCTATTCTAATATAGCCTATGTCATTCAGGAATAAAACAGCTTTCTATCGGTGAAAAAGTTTTAGCAATCTGACCAGTACTTTCAGAGATTACCTCCTACAAACAAAAAAACAAACATAACATCTTTATAATGTTAGTGTAGATTACAAAAACATTATTATTGCGCCTACGGTGGCCAAGGATTGCTCTCTGAATATCGACACCCGGGGGGTCTCCTCTGACGGCGGCTCGGGGGTGTGGATATACCTCCCCTCACGTTTGCGTCCATCTCCATCGCTAGCATTATTGCTTCGCAGAAGAAGCCGTATCCTGGAACATGGCCTGAATCAGGCTCGGGCGCGAGAGCTTACCGCTGCCGATCGTCCCCACGAGGATACGGCGCTGCTCCACCTAAACGGGGCACCTCTCCAAAGTGTCCCCCGGGTGGTCCCCACAATGGTGACACCCGGGCATTTCTTCCGCCCAAATCCGAAACAGGTACCTCCCGAACTTGCCATGTCTGGTGAAGACCTGCATCATTCGGAAGATGAGGATCTGCGTCATGTGGGAGGTGAAAATGCCGTAAACCCTCTCCAGCCACTCCTCAAAGAGCGGACTTACCGCCGCGATTGTGGCATGCCCAGCGCTGTGTTGCGACAGTGGCTGTCTTCATACCCCGAGTTATGCCCCGGCGTTGTAACATCATGCGCAATTCGTGCATGTGTGCAAGGGCTATTGCCTCGAAATCGCACAGCGGCAAACTGGCAAGGAGGCTCGCTACTTCGCAGGAAGCCGTGCGCTGTCCCCGCACCATCCAGATCGCGCTCACATAGACGCCCCGAAAAGGACCCTGCACAACACGCTCTCCGAGTAGAGCCTCTGGCAGGAGGTTCTCTGGACCCTTTAGACTGGGCAGGAACCTCTTGAGGACAGCCCCGGCCCGCTCCAGTTTGAGAGCCAAACTTCGGATGTGCTCCTCGAAATTCCATAGGCTGTCAAAGGCAAGTTCTAGGTTTCCTTGTCGACCCGACACCGATGTGAACCCCTTCTACCAGTATTTGGGAACTCCATGGCTGCGCGTTCCGTCGGCCATAAAAACCACAAAAATCAATTTGCCAACAAAACTATCTTAGCGCAGCACCTTTTCAGGTGTATCAACAAATAATTATTTCTTCCGGACATCCAAGAAGCAATGAAGTGATCATATTTCTAACTAGGGAGCGAACGGACTGTGGTGTTAAGAACTATGTGGATAGATGTTGTATATAGCACTAGTTTATTATTAGCTGTAGCTCAGAGTAATCCCAGCCCCTAATGTGTTGTACGGAATGTGGATGAGGATGTCGTGTTGGGTAATGTGACGTCAAAATGGATGATTTTGGAGATGTCATTTGACTACAAAGGCTGAAAATGCTTTTTTATTTTCTTCTATGTTCAAAGAAACACTATAGTAACATATTTTGGCAGAGGCAGCGTGGTGGGTACATGAAGAAGTAATAAAGTATTAACAAATTATGGAAATGCATAGAGGACGCCTATGCTCAATCTTGGGTACCCAAAACATAACTTTAATATAAATTCTAGTTTTAATTATTATTTACCTTATCTCAAAGTATGTTTTAATAAAATTCGCTTCATAAATTAATCGGTACGTTTAATTTAAAATGGAATAATCTCACTTAATTTTATGAACATAATAAGAAATTGAAATGAATTGCTAAATTAATTATATTTAATGGCAGAATAATCTAATTTAAAAATTTATTAGATATTATTTATTGCATGAAAATAATTAATTATATAAAAAAATATTTTTACAGATATAATTTTTGATTAAGTAATAATAATAACATTCCACAACTATCACACCACGCCATCTAGCCCCAAGCTAAGCAGAGCTGGTTTTATGAGTACTAAACAACTGATAAACATACTTACATATTTCTAAATACATATATATTATATATAAATTACACCCAGACACAGAACCAATGATCGTGTCAAATAAACATTTGTCCTGGGTGGAAATCGAACCCACGGTCTCCGACATAGCAGTCAGGGCCACTAACCACTAGACCAACAGGCCGATTTATAATACAATGTCAGTAATACAACGTATAATAAAAATTTAATGTAAATGATGAATGAGATGATTCAAATGTGAAATCTAAATTGTAATAATGAATTCTTCATGCATGAAATATTCTTCATGCATGTAATTAAGAAATTTTCTAGATTTAATTTTATGATTTTCTATATTTCTATAATAATAAGGTATTTGAGTGCTTCTTCTCGCCACACAAAACACCTGCGGGCTATTCATAATACCAGCCGATAACTATACCACTGCAGAGCAAGTGCCTCTTTTCACGCAGAGATGGAAGCTGCATTAAAGAACACGCTTGATCAAGATAGTTTGGAGATTCCGAACTCCAGATTACCTCTCGATTATTGAGATAGCCCGATAGATATACCTCGGCCCAGGAAAGTAAATTGCAACTGACGGAACACGCTGGATTTGAGTCTGTAAAATTATGCAGTTCTCACGCCCCAACCGCCACTGGGATTCCGATCCCGATTTCCAGACACCGTAGGCGCGGGCTTGCGGACGGCGAGCAATGGGTAGCCCGCCGTCCGACCGTACGAGATGTCAGCAAATCGTAGGGGCCCAGCAGAGTCGAAGCCTACTGAGGCCACGGGTAGTTTGAAAGTAAAACCCGGGGCCCTGGGACGAAGGCAAAAAAGGAACAAGAGTAGGTTTTTGGTCAGTAAAAATCTGACATTATCTCCCGCTCCGCCCAAGAGCAAGATTTGTTATTAGATGATTTTCTCACCTAAAAAAAAACCTTCTTAAAAGCAATGAAATAATAGGTTACCAAACGATATCTATCTTCACCACATGGCACCAGTAAGAACAAAATTACCTTACTTACACAATGTAATTCACTCAGTAATTCGTCCTAAGTCTGGGCAGGGCCGTACAAACTAACTCTTATAAATGACCACTCACATAACAAAACTTGTAGTGATGTACACGAATATTAGATTTAGTGCTAATGATAAAAGTTTCCCTTTGTTTAGAGGAGAACAGGGACAGTATGCAGAACAAGACGTATGAACAAGAAGGAAGCTAAAGGAACAGTAAATTTTGTAAGTGCTTCGAGTAGTTTCGGTTTGCATATAAGTGTTGTTTAAATTTGTATGCAAAACACACTTATTTGTAATCGTAAAATAACAGAAAATTGTTTCTTTTTTTGTTTGTTGTTTTCTGTTTGTTTTGTTTTTGTAATACTGAGAGTACAGAATGCAAATATTTAAATCTGTTACGTTACATTTGTAATGAGATGTTTATGATTTGGTTTTTTTTTTGTGTGATGCAACTTTGTAAGTGATCTGTAATATCTATACTGCATAGTCTAAACTTAAATAATGTTAAATATTTTCTTTCGATGCAACACATCATAATTAATTAAGTAAATAATTTAACTTTATTACATAAATTTATTTTAGTTTTTGAAGTTAGGCGCAATTTATCGATATTCATTTTTCGTTACTAAACTACAAATTAAACCTACGAAATTAATCCAAATTAAACCGTAAAAACAAAAAACGAATAAAAAGAAAAACTGAAAAAAAAATACGCAACAATTCAATCAGTGCACAAAAAATACTCACCTTTTAATTACAGGTGGCCAATCAAAACCGCCGACGTCACAAACGCCACAGAATGGAATGTCAATTAAATAAAAACAAACAGTGTTCCAAAATCAGGTTTCGCTTATTCCTTCTCCAAGAACGTTCGATTCCTTGGAAGGTATGGCTTGACTGTGGTCCACAGTGTTCCTCCGTCCCCTTATATATGAACGGGGCTGTTATACAATGAACGTAGGTTGGACCGATTTAATTCCAGCCGTGAATGTTTTACACGTTCCATGTTTATTGTTTATGGCTTTAGTTTTTCTATAATATATTGAATGCGCTGCTGAATGGGTCGCACACATCTTGGATGTTACTTTGAATGGTAATATTTCAGGGTTGTTTGGTTTTTAATTCTTTTTTAAGTGTAAACCGTTTCGGTGTTTTGATTTCAAACATTTTTTATAGAGTGTGTAAAGATTAAAAAAAATATTTATTACATTAATTAAATAATAATGATTGAATGATTTTCCATTTTTTTATGTGACTTTTGTAGGTCATAATCGAGATAGTATTAAGTTATAGAAAAAATAACTATGTACTAGAAAAAAAATACCAAGTAGGTGTATCTAAACTTAATACGTGTAGATCCTAATCACCATTTTTTAGCAAGATAAGTATCTAAAGGTAGAAGAATCAGATTTACTTACCGTGGTCTTTGAACGAAAAGGGCGAATAAAGGAACTTAGAAGGTTTTAGTATAATTATTATATAATTTTGTCACACAATTTTAAAATCAAGGATACATATTTAAAAAACTAGTTCATAATCCTACATTCAACCACCAAAAATTTTTTAATTAATGAAATCAGTAAAGTGAAGTAGTAGTAATTTTTAAATGGTTTCATTTGTTACGACCATAACTTAATTTATCGTAGTGCTCTTGAACTTGTCAACCCACATTAACTTCCTTGTAATTTAATTATATGAAACAGAATCATGTCGTTTTAGTACTTTAATTTTTAAAACTATTTAAATATTTATTGCAACTTGCTGAATAAAGTTATTAGACATTTACCAGATGAAAATACAATTTGAAATAAATCGATATTTAAAAAATTAAAAGATTGTTTAGTAAGTAATAAAATATACTTTCGTGACAATGCCGCAAGTCTTTTGGGCATGAGTTATTGTGTATATGTAATTTTAATTAGTTAAGTGTTTTCATTTTTCTTGTTCTATCTATGTTCAAAATAAATTGATACTAAACTTGTAAAAAAAAATATACTTCAGTAAAAAAACTTTGAAAAAGAATGTAGGTCTCTGAAAACAAACAGGTAGCTGTATTATGTTGTGTATATGCCACAGGTATACCTGTGGCATATTTTAGTAGTCAATACAGCTACCTGTGTCAATACAGCTATAATAACAAACAATATTTTATTCTACTGCCAAAAAGGTAGTTAAACTAATCCCCGAAAGATGTGTTATGTAGAAAAAAAGACTTATTTTAAAATAATATTGGCGCGTTTTATGACACCATTATGGAACGCGTCGCGAGTACGCGGTTAGCTTAGCATCGCGCGCCGAAACGTGAAATAATAACTCATATTAAACACTGATTCAACCCTTTCTTCACACAATTTGGGGAAAAGAACTGTGGAAAACTTTTTTATTTTCGTAAATTTTTCGATCCAAGTTTACACTCCGTAAATCACTCATTTATTTATGAACAATTTTAAGTACCTAGGTGATCAAACCCGAAGTGGGCGACTATTGCTTTTTTTTATTGTTCAGCGTTTTCAGTATTATTTCAATAAAAATACATAGTTTTTAATGACGACTTCAATAAAAGTATATAGTTTCTAATTATGACTCTTTTTACATGTTCGATCCTACAAAAGGTTCCTGTTTTTTTAATAATGCCATGCATTTCGTCAAACGCGGTGTGTCACATTATATCGGATACTGAAAAAAATTACTTACCAATATCGCTGGTCATCAAAATTTTGCAACAAGGAATTTGCTTACCTGCTAATTTTGTATCACTAATCGGGTAGGTAATAAATAAGTCCGTATTCATTTTGTTCTGCTCTCAAAACGGTGAAGAAAAACATCGTGAGGAAACTGGCATGTCCTAGAATCAAAAATTCGAAGCCATGTGACATCCACCAATCCGTACTGGGCTCGCGTGGTTGATTCCGGGCCAAACCCTCTCCTAGAGAGAGGAGGCCTGAGTCCCAGCAGTGGGAACATTAAAAGGCTGATTATGCTATGCTTATGATTTATTTTGTTAAGATCATGTCTATAATCATTTAACAACTATTAGTGAGGTGGTTTTATCTGGCTTAGTTCTGGGTGTTTTGTTTTTTAGAATAATAACTGTATTTAAAGTTTATTGAGTTGATTGATTCTCAAATCTTCCTCCTTCCCTGGTTTCATTATTTGGGGACGGGTCTCCTCACTTTCCTGCGCCACGTGGCTCTAGCCAACTGGGCTTTCTTGAGGTCCCTCTCATATTTGACCGATCGATCCGACCAGTCGATGGCGGACGGCCTCTACGTCTTTTTTGTTCTAGTAGGCGTAGAGCGGTCTTAACTACGTGGTACTACGTCTTTGGATGTGTCCATAGTTCATTGATTCTTAAATTTCCAAAAAAAATCTCCTAACAAGTTTTGTTACATTTATGGCGAATTTACTAATAAATCTTGAATAAAATACTATAAAAATCCACCCATCAAACAAACAATATATGTATGTAAGAACTATATTTTGGCATTTTTAAAATATGGAAACAAATTAAAGTTTCCGGACGTTCTCTTTCCCAAAAAACGATTCTTCACAATGACAATATTCCTTTAGTAGAACGCCTAATATGCCTTCAGTAGAACCACCCGAAAGCTCCAGTTTTCACTTTAAAAAAGATTTTAAGTGGGACTTCAAAATCTCATTAGGTACCTACAATAAATCTGTTAAATAATTTTAATATCAATTCCTTGATACTTAACCTCGACTTTAGACATTTTTTGTTTTAACCAGTGTAATTAAAATTTAGCTTTCAACTTATTTATATTTAGTGCCTCCTTCATTACAAGGGTAGTCAGAAATATCCATCTTCAGCTACCTAAATTTTCTTTAAATTAGACGAAAGTTGACGAGAAATTAATACCCAGCACAAAAAAATAACTGTTTCATTTTTGTTTTCCGTCCTCTAATGCATTTTGTTACTACAGATCAAACGAAGGAGGAGAAACAAAATATCTTCCCGAAACATCGGGAACCTTATGGAACTTTCAACCCTTTAAAACCTTTAATTTGAAGCCCGTAGACTGACAGATGAATGAACGGAATGATTAACTTATTACGTTGAATGAATGATGTAAATACATCAAATCATAGAAAATTTTAACGCTCTATAAATAAGTAATTTTACGCAAATTATCATGTTTTTGATATGTAATTTAACAGTACCTTTATGGAGAAAAGTGAAGGAAATACTAATAACAAGGAAAAACGTAAATAATACAGCGAAATTAAAACAAGATTCTTTCATTGCTTTTTACATTAAGTTTAATTATCCATCTAATAAAAAAATGACTAGTAAATGTGATATGTTGACTTATATAATTTTAAATGTAATATTTAGACATTTAAAATTATATAAGTCAACATAATTACTTTTTTTACCAAATTTTACATTAAAGAGAAAAAATAAAACTCTTAGCGTCTTGTTTACCCAACGTAAGTAGGGTAAAAACAAAGAGGGGTTATTACGAATTAACATTTATTATCTATTTATCCCGTAAAGTAAATCCGTTGTCTTGAACGCAAAGGGCAACTGAAGGACGTAGAAGTGGTTTTAGTCAGTAGAAATCTGCTCCACCCTAGAGAGAGATTACCTTGGATTAGATTAGATTACATTGAACGATTACTCATTTAAAAATTTATTTTTCTGCAGATGTTGACTGTTCATTTGTATCATGATACATACATAGCTCAAAATGCAATTTTCATTACACGCCATAGCCAGCTCGCCATTGACCCGAAAGACTGAAGAAATCAGAAATCAGAAAGGCTGAAGCAAATTCAAATTATTTTATTCCACTTAATCCTGGTATTTATTCGTCATATTTATAATTCCAGGGCTTTAGAGTAGGTATTATCAACTCTATGTTACTTACTTCCACGAATCTATCTATATTAATAGATGTTCGTTAGTCTCGCTAAAACTCGAGAACAGCTGGACCAGTTTGGCTAATTTTGGTCTTGAAATATTTGTGATAGTCCAGGGAAGGTTTAAACGGTGAGAAAATATGGAAAAATCACGAAAAATAAATCCGAATACAATGCCATCTCTAATTAAAATGTCATTATAAAATGAATTATGCTGTTCTGGTAAAGCCAGTAGTTGGCGTTATCCTTACTATTAGGTGGTGCTAGTAAGTTCGCCGGGTCAGCTAGTTCTAGATAAATATATATCATGAATAAAAAATATTAAATAAAATAACAAAGATGGAGCAATTAATATACGTTTACAAGATATACAGTTAATTAGCTACCAAGGAAGTCCACATGTGCAGAAGCAGTCATTGACAAACAATTAAAATAAAAAATATATTACTTTTGCCGTAAGAATTATTGTGAATTGGAGTCCTATGTGCCACATTAATTTATCGCGGCAATGGCTTTTGCCCCAGCTTTCATATCCACATGTGACCTGTGCATGTGTGCAAAGACTGTTGCCTGCAGATCTCATGTTGACAAGCCGGTAAAGAGGCTCGATACCTCACAGAATACCACGTGGTATTCCCGTACACTTTGGGACGCGTTCAGCTGGGGGGCCCTCACCAGAGCCCCGTAAAGGGCCATGGACCGCATGAACCCCGCATCCTTAGATCTTGTATTGCTGAGACACCACATGTAACGTGACCTTCAATATGGTGGTAAACAAATCACAGCCATCTCTTTGCATCCGGGATAACCCTGTCTTCGAGTTACCCCACTTTGCCTTAAGCATCTTTTAGGAAAGAAAATATGTGATTTTAAACCACGTTCCTCATAACAAAAAAAGATATACCTAACTCTCCTTTACGTGGGCAGACGTACTATTTCTAACCTCATTGAAAATCGAAAATATTCAATTTATGAACAAATATAAATGCTTTTAGCGAGCAATCTGCACTTGTTTACTTCTTATATTCCATTTGAGTAATGAGCTTGAATATTTTTACATTCGTAGCTTCAAAAACCAGTTTCATTACTACCAAAAGGAAACCTAAATTATACTAGGACTCTAAGTATAATTTTGGTAGTAACGAAACTCTAACGAATAACAAAAAGAAGTAGCCCCTTCGTATACATGGACATTTGCATAATCAAGACAAATTGGACCCTTTCAACAATTAGGGGGTGACAATGTACGCACAACTTCCAGGTCCTTGTTTCCATTAAGGGTCGGGACTTGCAACAGGTTGCTTTTGTAGAAAAACACATTGATTGACAAAATGTATCTGTTTATTTATTTCCACACAATAGATATGTTTGTGGCTTTTTTCAGATAATCTCTTGTTAAGTTACATGAACGGAAATATAACGTTGCCTCTTAATTTAAACTTACATTGAAGGCCATTCCATTTTATAGTCCTACTGCCTCGTTAGTCCAATCAAGACGCAAGAGCTACTGTTGAGCTTCAGTAATCTAGCTTCGATAACCAGATTATTTATTTATTTTATTACAGGTACTCTCTGCACACAAGCCTTCCACAAGGTGGACCGACGACCTGGTGAGAGTCGTGGGAGTGCGGTGGATGTGTGACGCACAGGACCGGTCGTTGTGGTGACGCTTGGGGGAGGCCTATGTCCAACAGTGGACGTCTTTCGGCTGAAATGATGATGATGATGATGATGACTCTCTGCACTAACAGTCGTAAAAAAACACGTGCAGAGAGTCATTAATTATTATATTGTAATATATCAACAGTTGACAGACGATCAGTTCAGCTGAAAGACGTCTGTTGTTACACATAGATCCTATGCGTCTCGCATCCATCAAATTGCCACGACCCTCACCAGATTTTCGGTCAACCTTCTGGAAGGACTACCAACGTCGCGTCTTCCAGTACGCGATCACGTCTTCAGAACCTTTCGGCCCCATTGACCATCTGTTCTGCGAGCAATGTGCCCTGCCCACTGCCACTTAAGTTTGGTGACTCTTCGTGCTATGTCCGTAACTTTGGTTCTTCTGCGAATATCTTCATTCCTGATTCAATCTCTGCAAGGAAACTCCTAGCATAGCCCTTTACATTGCCCTTTAGATAACTTTAAGACTTCTGATGTGGCCCATGACTTACGAGTTGTAGGTTGCGGGTTCTAACCCCAGGCGGGCGCATTACTTTGTATAATATTTATTTCATCACTACTGCTCTCAAAACGATGAAGAAAAACATTATGAGGAAATCGGCATGTCCTAGAATAAAAAAATCGAAGACATTGTGACATCCACCAAACTAGACTGGGTCCGCGTAGTGGATTACGGCTCATTTCCTCTCCTAGAGAGGCCTGAGTCCTAGCAGTGGGAACATTATAAGGTTGATTTGATTGTGTGAAGAGTGATATGAAAGAAAAGGAAGTTAGTGATTGTATGACGAGTGACAGGGTAGAATGGAAGAAAAAAACGTGTTGCGCCGACCCTAAATAACACGGGACAAGGGCAGGAAGAAGATGATGATATGCCACCATAGTCTCAGCCTTGCTTGTGTAATAAGTGTAAATTTATACCTAAAAGAAAATCGTGAAACAGAACCAACCGTATTTTTCCTAAGAAACACTTTACTGGGCGATAACAGTATTTATTGAGGAAGGGGAACAATATTTGTTTTTTTTTTTGTGAAATTATGCAAAACAATCGTTAGGCAATATTCAAATAAGAGACATTCATCAATCGTGTAGAAAGCAAATATATTTCACGTTTTTCCTTTTTAGGTTGCGAGGCCTTATTTTAAATCAAGCGTTTGTAAGCTACTCAATAATAACATATGATGAGTAGATAGATTCGTAATCCTATTTGATCTATTCATTTATATTATGAAAACCGGCCAAGCACGGCCGACCACGCGCAGTGTAGAATTACGTTTTAGGTGTTAGTTTTATAAATTTTAACAGGTCATTTAATATGTTCATATTTATAAATATATTATTATTATTAAATTGACAACATACGATGATAGTAATTTCTTCTTCTTTCGTGTCTATCTGACTCATATCTGGTCCGAACAATATTTAACTACCTGGACAGTTCTGTCGTTGACCTGCTTTCAGGGGAGAGTCAGAGGGAGTGTCAGATTTTTACTGGTAAAAAATACACCATCAACCCGCACTGGGCCCGCGTGGTGGATTACGGCCCATTCCCTCTCCTAGAGAGAAGGCCTGAGTCCCAGCAGTGGGAACATTGAAAGGCTGATTATGCTTATGCTAAACTACACCAGTGTTTCTTCACTTTAAAAAGTTATTTGACAATCTATCTTATCAAGATTAGTTTTTAAAATGTATTTAAGAAACAGCCAAGATCATGGGAATATAGTTAAAGATTATCATATTTATAGCCGCAGTCTAAATAGATTTGGGTAAAAATATATTCATCGTGATATTTTTTATCATTTTGTCATATTTTTGGTTCGTCATATTATATTTTTGTTGATTTACACGTCGGTTGAGGACTTTGAAGCTCTGTCCAGGGACTCTGTTTTGTGGGCAATGGCTGGGTATCGAGCAATAAACAAACTATTCCAGATCACACAACTGATTTACTATGATGCAAGCTTTAGGTATTCACTTCACACAACGAGCCGAGAGGCCGTTCCCGAGACTAGACGTTGTTCGCACGGCTGCCGCCTGAGGAAAGAGCATCGCACCTCTGCGGTCGAACCTTTTGTCTGCTCGGTTCGTGCAAACGTTAGCCCGAATTCTGTCAAAGTGCCACTTTTCACGTACTATTGACTTCACCGACATACTACATTGATCTGATGTTGAAGCTGGAAGGTAGACGCCGTCTACCTTCCAGCTTAATCATCAGATCATTTCAATATATCCCCTCCCTCCCTTTCAGTTAGTGATCGACTAAACCTATAAACAAAGCCATTTTACTTGTTACGACAGTTCTGCTACGATCCTTTTCCATATATATATATATATAGTTCCATTCCATATGTTCGAAGATCCTCATCAGATCATAACAATATTTCTATGGGACTAAATCGGAAGCATATCACACTCAAAAAAAATTTTCAAAATCAGTCCTAAATTGACCGAGAAATCGGTAAAGGTACATAAAAAAAGAATACATTCTGCCGAACATAGAAACTCCTTCTTTTTGAAGTCGGTTAAAAAATAGCATAGCTCAAGTTAGCTTATTTCGCTTTGCTGAAATGGTTTTTCATACTTGAATAAAGACTGCAAACTGCTAAAAAATAACAAGAATATGTAGGAAAACCTTGGCTAGACGCGAATTAAACTATAGGTATCTAAGTAACTTACTTTACACTTAGAACTCTCTCTCTCCCCTCCTGGTCTCTTAGAACCTAAGGAAATTTGAATTACTTCAGCTATACGAGGTGCTAAGTGATGCTAAGTTAAACTAACTTAGGCTGCAACCGTCTTTATTACGTGCTAGGATCACGACCCCACACTGTTATTATTTAATTTTTACTTTTCGAGGATTACATGGAAATTCTTTTCGTCTCATTTCGTCTAATTTCGTAAAGTAAACCAGAACAGTTATTAAGGTTGAAATATGGAGACTTGAAAAAAATACTCGTAATAACGATAATATAAGTTGCTTGCTAAGTGTTTCAAAATACAAAATAACGGTGAAGTGCCAATACCTCCTTACTGATAATTTTTGAGAAGCTCACTTTTTATCATTTTGAATCATGTTTAAGTGAAATCTCCGAAGCGAATATTTTATTCCAATTGCATGCATTAAATCGAAATATGAAAATACTCGCACAAGATCGGTCATTGTGGAGATGCTCGGGGGAGGCCTATGTCCAACAGTGGACGTCTTTCGGCTGAAATAACGATGATGATGATGGAAATAATTTCTAACTAAACCAAACCAACGTGCCTATTTCGTGGAATTACCTCCAAATTTAATAGAACACTACTAAGCTATCATAAAATATAATAATGCAACATCAAAATTGAAGCAGAAGTAATTATATTTTGTTATTAAAAAAAATAAGTACATAAATACTATTTACCTTATTAAGATTTTTTTTTCAGTTGTTGTAAATTCTTGACAATGTCGTTAGGTGTTATTGTCACTTCATCGTCGAAAGTGAAATATGCATAAATGTTCGTGCTATTCCGTAACCGCTGTAACTTATCGACGATATCATTTTGCAACAAATGATGTTTGAAACAACATTAAAAACCCGGGCACGTGCGAGTCGGGCTCGCGCATTGAGGGTTCCGTACAAACTTACCTTTGAAAACAGTTCAGTTTCCGAGTTGAGTTACGAAGATTTGTCCAAATTTTTGTCCAAGTTTTTTTTTTGTGACGTAACTAAAAATTTACAGTTTTCAGATATTTTCCTATACTTATGCTATGAGACCATGCTTCATGCGAAATTTCAGGATTCTAGGTCCCTAGGGACCTACCCCCCTACCCTACCTACCTACCTATTCTGGGAAATACTCTATGAATTTTGATTCCCTTGGGAGTGTCGGAGTGACGCACAGGACCGTTCATTGTGGCGATGCTGGGGGGAGTTATATGTCCAGCAGTAGACGTCTTTCGGCTGAAATGATGATGATGATGATGGGAGTGTCGAAATACACGTTTTTTGCAACATAAACGGCCGTATCCTTTTTTTGCGCTAACTCAGAAGTTTGATTTTTTCGCAGCTTTAAGGGACCGCAAGCTTGAGCATACGGTTTTAATTTCACCTCGGTACCTCCACGCGTTCCCGAAATAAAGGGTTTTGACAGACAGACGGACAACAAAGTGAGGGTCTATAAGGGTTCCGTTTTTAGGGTTCCGTAGCCAAATGGCAAAAAACGAAACCCTTATAGATTCGTCATGTCTGTCTGTCTGTCCGTCCGTATGTCACAGCCATTTTTTTTCGAAACTATAAGAACTATACTGTTGAAACTTGGTAAATAGATGTATTCTGCGAACTGCATTAAGATTTTCACACAAAAATAGAAAAAAAAAACAATAAATTTTGGGGTGGGGAACCCTTAAAATTTATTGTATATTTACTTAGTACTGACACTCAAAATTTTTTTTTTCTTCATAACCTTACGTGTGGGGTAAATATGGATAGGTCTTTAAAAGTTATATTGAGGTTTCTAATATTTTTTTTTTCTTAACTAATTAGTTTGCGCGAGAGACACTTCCAAAGTGTTAAAATGCGTGTCCCCCCTTTTTGAGGTACGGAACCCTAAAAATAACTTACCCACCATTCCTTAGCAAAACAAATTGTGAACTAAATTCAGTGGATACAGTATAGGTAGTTTGACTAGTTAATTATTGCAATAAACATCGAACGTGACTGAGCAACAAAATGTGAGTGTGTTGAGTTAATTATATCACCTTTCCAGAAGAAACCCCTCAATGCCGTGCACCAATTATCGTGTTGGGGCCAATAACAAATTAATTTTCTGTTTACAAATGTTGAACCACTATAATGGGTGGTCATTTTAATTTCAAGGTGATAAATTACCCTTTCCCTTCCCCCCACTAGGATTTAAATTAAAAAATACAATCGACTTCAACACAAAAATCACACAAAAAAGCAAAATAACGCCATCGTTTATACCGCGAACAATGAGGGACTAAAACAACTGGCCTGCTGCGGTCTTCCCGTCCGATTGTAATTTTGGTGTCTTCAAGGCTAGAGTGAATAGACTCTTTATAAACGAGTGCGCCTCACTATCAAAGATTGCATCACTACTTACCATCAGGTAAGATCGCAGTCAAGCACTAGTTTAGAACAAAAAAAATATATATAGGTTTTGTTTCTTCACTATTGAAACCGACTTTCGATATGGAAAGTTATTTTGCACTTTTTAGAACTTTGTTTTGTGTTAAAAGTAGATAGGTTTATTAGCTTTTTTGTACAAAGCTTTTTAATTTTTATTTTAATGTGTTGTGTGGTATTTCGTCTAGTAGTCCGATGATGAAACGGACTTGGCGGAATTAAATTGTGCAATTCCAATGCACACTTCCCGAAATCCGACAGACTAGCAACTCGGCGTCGATGCTCTAAATAAATATCATTTAGATATAATTTATGACCACAAGGGATAAATTAATTACATAACTTTAGCTTTAAAAAAGAAGCGTCGGCCCCGTGGCCTATTCCACAGCAATCTTGAAATTACAGAAAAAATACAATTGTGTATTAGTGACTTTTTTCTGTAATCTGTCCAGTTCTTATCTGTGTACATATCTATATATATAAAAGACAAAGTTCAAAGTTGTATAGAATACCTAGGCAAAGTACAAAATAAATAATATTTCATACATTACCTACACGTTTTAGGTATTACATTGCCTAGGTATGGCATAGAATACCGGATTATACAGATTGCCGGTAACATATATAAATAAATTACACATTAAAAAAAATATATTTTAAAATATAAAAAATAGTATCCCACCAGTATCGGGAACAGGGTCCAAGCTACCGGCGGTCAGGGCTCTAGAAAAAGGAACCTCCGTGTCCAGCCATGAGTACCGCTTTCTGAATCAAGCCCTTGATCCAGTCGCCTAACGCAAGCCTCCTAAGGTGTTGGTCGAGGTTTTTGGCTATTAAGCCATTGCCCGACACGACTATTGGCACAATGAGGTTCTCGGCATGTGGAATGGAAACGTCAACAATCATTGCACGCCTCTCGCTTCGGTCCATCACCACCGGTCAGTCATGACCGGCCGGTCCCAGTACAAAGTGATATGGCCATTATCAAGAACTGGGTCGGGTTCATACCTGTAGTACGCCACTTCCAATTCCATAAGAGGCTACTAGGTTGTGCCTATGCAAGTACTTTCCGTTAGTTGGACGGAAACAACCGGAGATAATGTGACGAATTGATCCACACTTCCGCGGGATATACATTATACAGTCTCATCACCGACGATCGCGGCTGATGCATTCGGTATGCAGTCAGCAGTGTACGGACCCGCGTATCCAGGGCGTCAAGTTAAGTTTGAGTCCATTTGAGTACGCCGAAAGAGTAAGTCAATACTGGCATGACCCAACCGTTGAAGACGCGCACCTTGTTTCTGCCTGAAAGACGGCTAATTAATACCTTCTTCAGGAGTCCAAAGAAATGCTCTTTCAATAATTGCTTCATGTCAGTGATATTAGTAACTAAAGCTTCCGACATACCCAAATACTTATAGGTTTCAGTTGGAGAGAGGGATCTCAAGTTTATGGAATCCGTGAGTTGAGTGACCACGGATTTCATAACCTCCTCTCGCTTGACATGCATGACCGCACATTTGTCCACACCAAACCACATCCTGATGGCATTACTAAAGGTTTATTATATTTGTTATTATTATTTTTTATAGGGGCGTTACCACTGAACTAAAAATATCATCAATTTTTAAAAATACCTACTGATCTATCAGCAAAGGAATTCGTCCAATGTTACAAATATTTTACGTAGCAGTGTGCTACGCCGTAGCGTCTTCGCGATGTGCTACTACGCCAAGCCTACGCCAGCGCCTGCAGTCTCGATATTAGGTCCCTTCAACATGGTAGAGCACCATTTAGGTGTAGGTGCCAGATAAGTTGAGAATAGTGGTCATTGACCCTCCTATATTTATTGATATTCTTCATTTAAAAAACGAAATCGCGATCCTTTACATTTTCTAGTAGATAATTAATATCATTTTATTGTATGTTTTTCGGGTAACTACTCAGAGATATTAGAAAAAGGTCAATATACATTTTTCTCAATTTATCTGGCACCAAGTATAGCGCATGAGTCATGTCCGTGAGGCATCGTCAGATGGGGTCCTCTCAACTGCCATGGTTTATTTTTTCACTTAAAATATTTAAGGGTCTTGCAATGTCTTAGCGATTGAATTCGGGCCCAGAACTACACGCTCACACTACATAACTTTCAATACATAACATAATCAGCCTTATAATGTTCTGTCTTATAATGTCCTCCTATCTAGGTGAGGGAATGAGCCGTAATCCACCACGCGGGCCTAGTGCAGGTTGGAGGGTGTCACATGTCTTCGAATTATTGGTTTTAGAACATGCAAACCGGCATGTCCTAAAACCAAAAATTCACCTCACGATGGTGAAGACAAATCACCGTTTTTAGAACCAAAAATTTCAATATATTTAGATTTCTCGAAAACCCCCACTTAACACTACAGCTTTTAGGCACGCAATTGACTGTTTTCCTCACTAGTTCGGAAAAGTGCGTGAGCTCGCCCCCGCCGATTATGATTGTACTCGTATTTATCATATTCATCGATATATATGTACTACGTACACCGTAGCAGGCTGAGCACTAACTTAACGCCTACTTACTCCGCTTGTATCAAAATGTACCTACTAATGACGACCTACTCGTGAATTTTAGCTTGATTAGAAAATATGAAGAAACGGGTTTGTATTTTTTAACAGTTTACGTTTTTTATACTTCAAGGTCAAAGGTTTAAGATGTTATAATGACTGAAGGTTAGTCATTTAGTGTTCTTTAAGTATTTTTAAAAGAAGAAAGCTTTTACTTCTACGTAAAAGCCTGCTCACGGGAATTAACTTACGTTTTAAACAATTTCACCGGCTTTCTCATAAGGCTTGAAAAGTTGTACGAAAGGGGTGTTAAATGGTAGGTAGAACTCAGTTTTTTTTAAATACTAGCTTTTTTCTGCGTCTTTCACTGTGGTAGCGTATTCCACAAGTGGCAGAAGCTGTGTATTTTTATTACAAAATTGTATGTAAGTATGCTTAGGACAAATCTTTCAAATGGTTTTAACACCGTTACCTCTAACCGATTCTTGAGCAGTGGTGGCCGAGTGGTAATGGCCCCGACTTACAAGTTGTAAACGTAATAAACGTTTTTTCTTTCTTTCTTTTCATTCTAAAAGCTTTTCTTTTTTTTCGGTGGGAAAATCATCTTATGACATCCCCTGCTCTTGGGCGGCTGGCTAAAAACCCACTCCTGTTCTTTCTTTGCCATTGTTCCAGGACCTCGGGGTTCACTTTCGCACAACCCATAGCCCCAGTAGGCTTCGACCCTGCTGGGCCCCTACGGTTGCTATGAAACGCGATAAAAGCTAGCTATGAAAAAAAAAAACATTAAAAGCTTTGCATAAGAAGTAGCCATGACACGCATTTATAGTATAGCCTCTATTACCGAAAAAAAAAAACGTAATTGGATCACTAGCTACTTCCTTACATCTATACCTACTAACTCCAAACCAATTTTAATAAATATAAAAGTCATACCATACTTAACAAAACACACCAAGGGTGCAGTTGCTGGAGTCGCACTGGAACGTCATTTTAATAAGACGTTTATAAAAAAAACTGTCGCTACATCATTCAACCACGCTTATAACGGTTCTAGAAACCCGATATCAAAATGAAGGGGTTGTTAATGATCTTCAGGGATAGCTTCTAATCTTGTAATCATTCCGTGGAGTATAATTTGTGACATTGTACGTTATATTAATTAATAACTGTGGCGAGGTTGATATCCCTTCAGAGAGTACGTAAGGAGCTGAGAATTACTGTACATCTTACACTGTAGGGTACTAGTTTTAGGATGCATGAGTTTAAAGCGGGTTTATGTGAATTTAGTTACCCCATTTAGTTTGCACATAAGTGAAATTATATTAGGATGGAAATCTATATGTCGTGGATACTAAAAAAACTTTTACCAAAAAAAAAAATAACCGGCTTCACTAAAACAAACACTAAAAGGATCAAAATAACTTTAATTTCGGAAGTCGGTGTTTCTCGTTATTGTTTGTTTCATATTTAACACCGAATTCCGAAATTAAAGTTATTTTGATCGTTTTAGTATTTGTTTTAGTGGAGTCGGTTATTTTTTTTTTTTTTTTTGATAAAAGTATTTTATTTCACACTTTTTAGTTGCGATACACTTATATCCAGAGTACCTATTTCTTATGACAATTCCAATCAACCCAAACACTGCTAGGATACATTGTTTTATTATGAAGATCCCGTGTCCACCTTCCACCTTCCGGCTCCATCATCACATCAGTTCGATAGTACATTATAGCCAAAGTGCATCTCATGATATTTCAGTTGCTTATTTATTTATTAAGGGACTTGGGGCACACCGACTCGGACAGGTTATTTTTTTAACAACCCAGAAAAGTATATTTTAGAGCACAATTTTTGGTGAAACAAACGCATATTTGTTGTATAAAATAACGCAGCTTTGTGTCGTAATTATATTTCATTACACTTTTATCTTCTATTTGAAATAAATTTATTGAATTTTGAATTGAATTTATTTTATTTCGGACACAAAGATCCATAAAGTGTTAGTAACTTAATAAATAACTTATTATCTAGTTTTATTATTCGCTTTTAATAAAGAACGTCTGACGCCATATTACGTCACGAAAACAAAGCGAAATCAGCGCTTCTACCGGTGGACAACATATGAAATAGTTAGCCATATCATGAAGTGATCAATTCTAAGATCTGGCCACGACATTTACATATACATAAAAATATTTCTACCTATGTCCACCTATGTTCGTTAAATACTTTGAAACCATCAAACCGATGTGCCCAAAACCAGATACTTGTCGTTAGAAGGGCAATTATGCGAATATAGTTTTGGACCATTAAAACAATACAATACAAAATCTTTATTTTCAGACTAGTGTCCATATGGTGTTAGCAAAAATACATTAAAAAAAAAAAATACTTAAGGATAAATGTTAGTACAAGCTATCCATGTAGAACATTTTTTCCTGTATTTCTTGTTTTAGGGTAGGGTGTCATATACCTACTATACCTAGCCTTGCCATAAATAATGTTTCAAGAAAATCCTTTTTTTTTCTATTGCACAAAACATTTATTACTGTTATGTTAATTTATACATTAATCTAATACTTATAATTAAAAATATATGAAGCTCATTTAAAATGTTATTTATTGGCTTTAATATCTAAAGTCACTCACCACACGGGAAAATTCTGAATAAATTCTTAACTGGCGTGTTGGTCTAGTGATTAGTGGGCCTGACTGCTATGCCGGAGGTCGTGGGTTCGATTCCCACCCAGGATAAATATTTGTGTGATGAGCACGATCATTTGTTCTGTGTCTGGGTGTAATCTATCTATATATGTATGTATTTAGAAATATACAAGTATGTTTATCAGTTGTCTAGTACTCATAACACAAGCACTGCTTAGCTTGGGACTAAACGTTGTTGTGTGATAGTTGTGGAATATTATTATTATATACTGCCAATCTATGGATTGTTTTAGGGATTCCAATGCCATACTCTCTAAAACTAACCATAAATCATAAACCAGCGGAATTCATTAAACCCCAAGCGAACGCCGACGTTCGCTCTCTCATTGTCTTTCTATTGTGTCTCTAATTACGGTACTCAAAAGGTTGGTCGGGACTTAGATGATGGCCAGTCTTCAAATTTGCTGAAATCAGAAACGTTCGTTTCCAACCATCTTTGGGTGGGTTGAGCTTTATGATTCGGCGCTGAGTCTTGCTAATAAGATCATAGTTCGTTATATAACATAGTGTTGTTAAGAGGTTTTACCGCCTTTTCAAGAATCTTGATGTTTTGATACCTTTTCACAAAAATATGAAAGAAGAAAGAAAAGATGAAAAACTGTTTATTCGCGCGAAATGACGCAATCTTAAAACTAGCAAACAAACATTATCAATTAATAGGGAAGATATGCGTCACATCCGCACAAAACGGCCGAACGCTCAGCATAAAGCTGTGTATAAAATATCCCTTACTCACACCTTGATAGCTAACACCCCACCAAACCATTACTGAAGTCGGATAATGTCCACGTCGTACTCTGCTGACTAATTGGGAAGCTTCTATTTATAGAGCTTTCAGCATAAACTACGCTATTCTGATTCTTAAAACATTGCTCAATTGTACAAAGAATCTCGTCAGTCATTAAAATTTTTTTGTAAGTTTTCTTTGTGTACCGCTTAAGAGGGTCCTTTTCCACTCGCCTATCGTCGATGAAGAGGCAATGCAAAAAATGAGAGATAACGCCTGGTAACTCTTTTGCATTCGGTAATTCCATAATTTATTCGAATATTTCACAAAACTTGTTCCAGGAAATACGTGTTTTTTTTTTGAACCCTTAAAAGTTTTTAGATAAATTGTCGTCAAATTGGTTCAGGCGCATGAAACTTTGTATAGAGGCTGGTGGAGAGTTTTTTGAAAAGATTTAATAAAAATATTTTATACACAGAAGTTTGTTTTTTAGTTTCTGATGTGCTTTATTGTTCTTCTTTTTCATTTTCTTTCTTATTGGTAAAATAGCTACTCGCCCCAACTTCGCACGTGTCTTACAAATCATTGAAATTCAGGGATTTTAATCTATTATAATATGCACGTACTATATATTAAAACGTTCCTCATCACTCTGTCTATTGATGAAAACCCGTTCAGTTTGAGTTTATCTAACAGACAGAAAGACACGGTGTAGGAATTTGTATTATAATATGTAAGGAAGAAGTAGGTTACACTCAGAAAATAAAACATAGGTACCTAGTACGTAATGTAATTAATTATAAACCCGTCGGTACTTATGATTTCTACTGCCCAGGTAAAGAAATTGACGGATTCTTTGTCTTGTGGCGATTAGAACGACTTTTGGTACCAAATGAGCGGTTATTAACCGCACAACTTATTTGTTGCCACTCATAGAGACTATTTCGATGCACCCAGACAATGTGTTCTAGATTAGTAACCACAACAAAAAATCTTGGCATTTTAACAAAGATTCAAAAATGTTTTAAAACAACTATTTTATCATCTCCACCCACTAGAAAGATAAGATTAAAAGCAAGATAAACTTTTAGCAGAGAAAATAATTATTTTGGCTCGCCGGAAAAGTATTTCGAGGGAGAGTTTACTCAAAAGAAATTTAGGGGCTTCGACATTTAAAGTAACCTATCATTTCCCCAATTAGTTGCTTTAGCTAAAAATTAATTGACAGATCGTTGCTTTCAAAATCTTTCATCCACAAACTGTTTTTGTAACCATGAATTAACTCTTTTATGACTTTCTTTAACATTTTATGTTGGCGTAATTAGTGGCTTTTTTTCTTGAAGTTAAATGACGTGCGTTTAGAGATGCCTATGTCTATAGTAGAGTGGTATCGAATGATGCTAGTGAGATCTTTTATAGTATAGGAACTTCAGTAAGAACTTCCGTATTAACATTTGTTTTTTTCTGTCTTCTTTTTAATTCACATGCCTATTTATCTAAAATATCACATTTATCACACTAATAATACTATAAAGGTGAAAGTTGGTTAGTTCGTGTGTATGTTTGTTACGTCTTCACGCTCGAACGGCTATGCGAATTTAGATGATGATGATGACTTGGTACACAACACATAGCACATAGGATACTTTTTGTCCCGGGAGTAACTTGATCCCTTGTAGTAATTTTCTATTATTACGCGGGTGAAGCCGCTGCCAGCAGCCAGTAATAATTAAAATTAATCTAAAAAATGGCGTCGGGAAACCCCTCCTCCACATTCTGTCGACTTACGGTTCCCCATAAGGCAAGCGGGAAGGCCACGCTCCATGGTAACGCTTGCGTGCATGGTATGCACGCGAAGTGTCAACAAGTCTTATCGTGAAGCGTTCCACAATTTATAAAATATGTACTTGCTTCGGCATATACATATACTAAATCTTAATGCAACTTGTGAGCACTCGGACGCCATAATACGAGAATTTTAACCGCAAACGGTTTTAAAATGTAACTGCCAGTGGCAACAAGGTTATTATATTCCCAGCGTTTGATGTTCTTTGTAGCCGCAGCACCAGCACGGTACGACGAGCTAGGAAGATGGAACGCCACAAGCGTCCCATGTTGAAGGCCTCCTCATCTTCCATGGATATAAAGACATGCCGTCCGGTTCACATTTCGAAAGTTTAAGATCTATGGAAGGGAGTTGATTTAAAAAAATATATATTTCAAACCATTTAAATCGCCTCCTAGAGCTCCATCAACGATATATAAAATATTAATAATAATAAAATCTTTATTTATACAGAAACCTTTAACATAACTTAAATACTAGGTCGGTGTGCATAAAATTACAGCGAATTTAAAGGTCACACAGATTAAGAAATTCCTGACTCCCAAAGTAGGTGATCCTGTGCCTTAGGAGTCAGTGTTCTGCTGTCACAATAGCACCAGTAGAACCTTTAAATTAAAAAGTGTGTTACATCTACACTAATATTATAAGGACGTAAAGTTTTTTTTTTTTTGTTTTTAGGATGTAATCTCTGAAAGTTCAAGTCCGATAGCTAAAATTTTTTCACCAATAGAAAGCTGCTTTATCCCTGAAGGAATAGGGCTATATTTTATATATGAGGGTGAAGCCGCGGGCAAAAGCTAGTTGTGTATTTAGGAGTGTGCATGTGTAATTGTGTATGTGGACATAAGGTTGCTACCTGGCTAACATTTCAACCAAGACACAAGCTACTCTTACAGAGTTCACTGAGCCACAGTTAAACCCCTCGTGCTTACAAAAAGTAGTTAAAACTTCACTAATAATAACCTTAAACACAACACCTTACTAAAAACTTCGCCATTTAAGAACCCAAGGGAAACAGAAGTTCGTAAGCTTGCCAGTAATTTAATTCCATTTGAGGTGGGTGTTACCACGTGGCATTACGTAAAAAGCGAAAAGAGTAAGTAGAAAAAATAATCTTCGTTCTCTAGCGGTTGCGCCACTAATTCGTCGATCAATTTACATTGAAATTCGGTTCATTATCTTAACTGTTATTGTTGTTTTAATCCTTAAGGGCTGGTTCGTCACTTTGAGGGACGCAAAAGGTCTGTCTTTTATTATTCATTTTTATTCATCGACTTTCATTCATTCATTTGACCTTTTTTTAGGGTTCCGTACCTCAAAAGGATAAAACGGAACCCTTATAGGATCACTTTGTTGTCCGTCTGTCTGTCAAGAAAAAAAGATACTTCGGTTTATGTGGCAAAAAACTTACATTTCGACACCCTTGAGGAAATCAAAATTCATAGGGCACTTCCCGTTGACCCAGAATCCTGAAACTTGGCATAAAGCATAGCACTTATAGCACAAGTTTAGGAATAACCCTGAATACTGTAAATTTGTTGTTACGTTACAGTTATTATTTTTGCGATTCGGAAAAATCTTCCGAGACTCTATTCCGTAATTAAACTATTTACATAGGTACAGAACCATCAGGGCGCAAGTTCGACTTGCACTTGCCCAGTTTTTTTAAGTAAATATCTATATAGTTGTGAAAATTGTTTTGTAAGTACTTAATTTCGGAAGGAATCTGTTCGGTAATGGGTGTACCTAGTTATTTTTTGTTGGGAAATCATCTAATTACTTCTCCCACTCTAGAGCGGTGCGGGAGAGCGTATCAGACTTTTACTTACTAAAACCACATCTGTGTCCTTCAGTTTTCCATTGTAGCAGTGCTCCGCCCAAGCGAAACTTACCTCCACCGTATGCTTCGCCGTGTTCTCCGGGTGGTCTGTATAATGGTGACACCCGGGCGTTTCTTCAGAACTTACCATTATATGTCGGGTGAGGACCTGCGTCACGCGGAAAGTGAAGACGCCGTGACATGGTGAAGTGAGGGGACTATGATTATGGCATGCCCAAACATAGCCTATTCTAAAAAGTGTGTGCATATAAAGAATTCTTAAAAACCGTATTAAATAAAGTACCCAGGTATACAAATCTAGGTACCCACTTAAAGGTAAATTTTTTGATGCCATCCCAAAATAGCATCGTTCTAGGATTGTCAAGGGGAAGAAACAATTCGGCAATAAAAGAGAAACATAGACGTACATAAAGCAAACGAGCGAAATAATCTTCTTTGTGAAATAGATACGATTCTGACGTTCAAAGGGGGCATTAAATCTCTAGGCATCGCATTGGTTGAATCTGTTATCATTATAAAAAATTCTGTGTTCACCTACGAGCCTGCGAAATAGTCAATATAATATCTAGTTGCAGACAAAACACAAGATCAAATATTTATTGGAGATGTTTTATTGTTATTTTTTACAGCATTTAAAAACAAACTGAAAATAATAAGATGTACAAACGGTTAGAAAAAGAACTCATAGGGCATCAAAGAATTCATCCACATCGATGTCAATGGGAAAAGTGCCCAGATCGAATATTAATTGTTTTCGAATTTACACCCGCTCTTATACCACTGCTTTTAAGCACGCAATTGACTGTTTTTCGCAATAGTGAGGAAAAGTGTGCGTATTCGCCCCGTCAAAATATTATTACATTAATAATCGCATCAGACTGGGCGCTCGCCGCCTTGTGTATTGAAAAACGTCGTTTGATACACGTGATTTGTCACTGCAGCCCTTGGCACCATTACACCCTCGCCAAGGCTCGGGTGAATACCGCCTCTGTCACAATGACAAACTTTCTGCACTGGTAACAAAATGTATCATATCTGCACACCGATCAACGTATCACAAAATTCACAAATGAAACGCGAGTCAAGTGATGACTTTCATGACCGTTGTTGAAAATTCAATCACAGCTGCTAACACGCATTTGACAATTAGTCACATTAATTTTGCGGTCATTTTCGTTTTTATATCGTTGATAGGCTTGCTTTTGATCACTATCTCTCCTGATGGTAAATGATGATGCGGTCGACGATGGAGCACGCTTGCCTAGAATTAACCTAATCACTCTTGACTTAAAGAACCCTAGGTTGTAGCTATCAGGAAACAGAGTCCGGCAGGGAATTCCACTCCTTAACTGAACAATGAATGTGTTGGCAAAACGTTCCTGGGTTTTAGAACAAATCTTTCATTTGCAAAATTTACCTGATAGAGTTGTGGGAAGACTAAAGTTAACAACATATATAATTCAGTGGAAAGATAAATGAGAAAATAAAAAAGAAATCTGTCAATCTATAAATAATGTATCTTAGGGCGTCTTCAAATTAGCCACGCGGTAGCAGTGCTGCCGCCGCGCTGCTTTGTTATTCCTTAAAAATAAAAAACGCGCGACTGCTGCACTACTCCCGCGCTAACGTCGCGCGGCTTTTTTGCGGCTAATTTGAAGACGCCCTTAAAGCCACCCACTTAATGCAATCGACACCTACTCACCCATAAACACACAATGCCACCTGTGTGGGTGTAGAAAATATCATTGCGTAGGTATGAATATATTCGTATCGTAAGATAATCATAAATATTTTGGTACTTTTTTAAAGGAATAAAATCATTTTTTTTAAGGAATAAGATCTTTTTTACTCTCACTAATAATTAACGTTAGTTTTAAACAGGCGTTAAACTTAAGATCAGTGGTGGCCTAGTGGTAACGGCCCTGGCGTAGGCATGGGTACGTTGTACATACGTCGAAGGGTCAAATCAAGGCAGCTGCTTTCTCCTGGCCACGACGATATCCGATACACGACGTAATCTAGCGGAGTAGTGTGTGGGGTTGGCACTATAAGATATACGTAGATTAGGTACAAAAGTTCCACACACTACAAATTTGTGGTATCTAACAATTTGAGATTGACAGCGATGCGGTAGCCGTTAAAACATAGGTTATTATCGATCCCTAAAAGCATAAGCAGCCTTATAATGTTCCCACTGCTGGGAGTCAGGCTTCCTGTCTAGGAAAGAGAATAGTTTGTAATGGGTTGGTGGATATCACATGTCTTCGAATGTTCGGTTTCAAGATATTTACCTTCACCAAAAACGGTAGTGATGAAATTAAATATACTTACAAAGTAACGCCTGGCTGAATTTGAACTCACGACCTACAACTCGTAAGTCGGGACCACTGTTCGTATAGGTATCATATCCTGTCGCATTAAAACTAATAGGTACGTAAAAATCATTTTTATTGCATTTTTAATACTTAGAGAAACAAAAATAAGACATTTTAACGTGACCCACTGACCGATTTCCACAATATAAACCAAGTTTACCTTTAAACACTAATAGATAAAATAGTGCTGAGAACTGAGAGAACGAGTCTTCAGTAATAAGAACCTCTACGTAGTGCAATTACCTAGCTAGGGGCTTTTTTCCTACGATACAATTTACAAATCGACCACAACTTTTGTATGTTGTCAAGTCTAATGAATTATCAATTTAATTATTTATTCAGAGTAATTAAAGAAATCAGCATCAGTTAGGAAACATTTATTCTAGGGATATCTCGTATTGACATCATCATTCTCTAGAGTCAGAAGTGATTACCTACACCTACTAACCAAAAGTTGACTCAGTTTATGTACTTAATCATAATTAATGCCACTTCAATTAGGTGGACTGGAGTCTGGAGTCATTTTTTACGTGGGAAATCATGAAATAACTTCTCCCGCTCTGGGATCGTTAAGACTCTTCATCATGATCATCGTTTCAGCTGAAAGACGTCCATTGTTGGAGATACTTGGGGAGGATGAACGGTCCTGTGCGTCTCCCATCCATAGGATTCCTGTAACCCTTACCAGGTCATCGGTCCACGCTGCGTCTTCCGGTACGTAGTCGGTACTCCATTTTCGGCCAAATCAGCCATCTGTTCTGCATATTGTCAGTTAAGTTTGGATCGATTCTTCGTGCTATGTCGGTAACGGTGATAAGACTATTACTGACTAAAACCCACGGTGTTCCTTCAATTACCCTTTATTACGTGGACTGCGGTAACTTCTTCGAACAATTCGCAGCATGGTATGGCATGGTAAGCTTCCGTCAGCCCAAACTGACCCCTACAATTTTACTGAGATCTCTTTCTTTAAGGCACGCGTGGGACACAACGCTTCGTCGGCCTGGGCTTGTTCCTTACCGGACGGCTGGACGGCTAGCTACCCAAACCCATGGCTCGCCATCCCCAAACCTACTGGTAGTCATCCTGCGACTCCTAACGCCAGAGGCGTTTCCGGTGGGGAGTCAGGAACTTACGAGAAAAATTGTGTGCATCGGTTTGTATGCGTGGGTATGTATGGGTAAATACCAGAGCTATGTCGAACTAGAATATTCTTATGATCAAACAATTCTAGTTATGGTAAACTTACTATATTAGTTCTTCTCCGAGTTTAGCATATGACATTAACCATCCATCCAATTCCCGCAAGCCTGACCACGTCATCGGTCCACGCTGCGTCGTACGCGGTCGCTACTCCAGAACCTTTCGGCCCCAACGGCCATCTGTTCTGCAAGCAATGTGCCCCGCACATTGTCACTACTAAACTAAAGAGGACACAAATAAATGAACTGGATTGGGGTATAAAATCTGTAACGAAATGAGACGCATATAGCAATGTAAGTATATTACCGGTAATCTGTATAATTCAGGTATTCTATACAAAACCTAGGCAATGTATAGAATACCTGGGGTGTCCAGGCAATGTATGAAATATTATAAATATGATTGTCCATTGCATACTATACATTACTTATACAGTTCCTAGGAATTGTATAGAGTACCTGCTTGTCAACCGGCAATGTGTAAAATAAATAGATTTTGGTCTATATTTATCAACGTTGACTAACCTATCTATAAAATAACGATCAAATGAAACATGTTTTGTTACTTTCAATCAATTTCTGGAAATGCTGAGATCAGGGAAGAAATTGACGTAAGTTTAGGGCACCCCGACACGGACAGGTTAGGTTAGATGTCCTATTTCTGTCTGCAGGGTTTAAAGTAAGGCTTCTATTCCCAGGTGGTTATAAAAAAAATAACGAAAATGGTTAAAGCGCTCTCTAACCTAACCTGTCCGTGTCGGAGTACTCTAAGATTACTTACATCACCTCCTTCTCTGCTCTCGTCTTTTACACACATTACCGGTTGCGCATTCGGTATTGTATAAAATACCTAGGAAAAGTATAAAATAAATAATGTTTTACGCGTTTTAGGTATTCTATACATTGCCTAGGTATTGTATAGAATACCGGATTATACAGATTGCCCTTAAATTTCCATATATAAAAAAGAAATGAAAGATACTAAGTATCCCCAGTATACTACATCCAGTATACAGTATACCTACTTAAATATAGTTATTTTATGTATTTTTTTAGGAGAAAAAACACGTAATAGAAAAGCAATATTTTCCTCAAGCGCACTAAGCTCGTGGCTGTCGTGAGAACTATAAACAGGCAACATGAGTCAGAGAAAATATTCACATGAACTTACCTTACCGCCCGCTCACAGTAAATGTCACTTCAGTGCCAGTTCATTGACGCGGTCACAGATGGCGCTATAGGGAAAGAGATAGGTACCAAATGTAATAATGTTCAGTTTTTCATTAGGAGCGCTCAAACTTTGAAATGAAATAAAAACAACCTATTTAAGTGACATTACCACAATTTTTATAATAATTTAAAGGATATTCAATGACATTATGTCTGGAAAATAATTTCAGCCAAATGGCCGCCGACCGTGACTCCCGTATAGATGTTGTAAATTGTGCTGAACTAATTTTGGACAACATCTTCACATGACGGATTCAATTTCACGAAGAACGCGAGTAATGTTGGCCTTTATAGCAGCAATTGACTGTGGTTTGTCTGCATAGAGTAGAGATTTCACGTTAGAACAACGTGAACAGAAAGTTTTCGGGCGTTGCTAAGTCACACGATCTCGGTGGCCAGTTGATATCGCCATCACGCAAGAATTGACTTTAGGTGAATAGAGAACTGATTTTGATAATAAATTTAACAATTTCTTCGCATTGTTGAAGCGTGTAGCATTCCATGGTGAAATTTTGCGACTAAATAAGTATTCATGCCTATGAGAGCTATCGCTATTACAAAGATAGCCGCTAAGCGCTACCAAAGGTCGAGCGTCCCTATTGAAAAACACTGTATTAGTTGGTAATAATTAATTAGGTACTTCGTGGACCGTATCATTTGTGGTGGCTTTACCAGATTCACTTGAATCTTTATGCATTTCCAAAAGCTCAACTTGCCGCTAAAAACAACATATTGACTTTATCAGATTCACTCAATCTTGATGCATTTCCAAAAGACAACTTATTGACACATTGGTACTTACCTAGTTATCTGGTTTTGTGCTCCATGGTAGATAAGAACAACTATACAGTTACTGCCAGCGGCTTCGCCTGCGTGAAAGTAGAATATTGTCCCAAGGGAACTAAATCCCGAGATAAAAAGTATCTTATGTGCTAATTCAGGACACAGTCTAATCCGTTCCACCGTTCGAGCGTGAAGAAGTAACAAATATAAACACACAAACACACACACAAACTTTCGGCTTTATAATATTAGTGTGATAGTGAGCAGGTATACTAACTATTACATAACTAAGGTTGGACTAACAATAATCTAGTCAAGAGACGCTAAAGGTACCCCGAAATATAGCTTAGTTACCTCTCAACTTACCTAGCGAATAAATTAGCTTTTAACATGTGATATTAAAGGAGGATACAAATGGGCCCATTTTCCAATAGCCCTGTGTTACATCGTTGGATAGGCCTTTTTGAGCTGAATAAGTTTCTATGGCACCAAGTTCCAAATCTTAGACCCTTTAAAGTTATTCCTTGTTTAACATGTTAGTTTTTCGAATAACCAAGCAATGCTACCAATAAATTGTCGATGATTGTGTGTTGATAAATGTCTCTGTATCATATTACAAAGTACTCTGTGCTCTGTATGTTACTATGTACATAACAAATATTTGCATGCTAATACTTAGCAAAACATGTTTGCTCCTAATTGTTCTCCTTTACCATTTTGTATACCGTGTTTTTAGCAAATAAATATATTATTATTATATTAGTAACTAGCTGACCCGGCGAACTTCGTACCGCCTAAATAGTCAATTACCTAATTTTTTGTCAGCTACACTGTCAAAGCATAAGGCCATATAACATACGTGCCTATATTTATATAATCAATTAATTACAACGGTCAAACAACCAATTACAGTAACTAAACAAAAAGTTTTAAGTTATAAGCAACATGTACTTACATCAATTCCTCTCAGTACTTCTGACATACCAATAAAATCATCTTCCATTCATCCGCAAACAGATCGTTTGTTGGATAAGAATCCAAGAGATCATTTAATGCAGCCAAAGTGCAAGGTATTGGAGACTGCGCACGGGCAACAGTGCGACACTGAAGCACAGCAAACATTCTATGCTTTTTGCAGCGGCAGTAATTGTCCGGAACAAAGCAACGCGCTAGCACAGCAAGCAGATCGCGCGTCAATAGCGTCAATAGTATAGTCAATAGTGCCACGGAGCGTCTTGCGGGCTATGGTGAGCTGATCTCGTGGTTTTACCTCTAGTGAGTTATATCCGAGGCAACCCAATAGAAATTTTGCCGGATAGAGGTGTGGGTAATAGCCGTGCTTCCGCTTGTACAGGAACTTAGGGAACGCTTTTTGCACTTTTTCCAGTACAATGCGTTCCAAATAAGAATAGGATCGATTGCCATGTTGTTTATTTATTTATTTAAACTTCATGTACAGTAGTGGTACATAGGCGGACTTAATGCAACAAGGCATTCTCTACCAGTCAACCTTTGGGTTAAAAAGACAATAATGTGGTAGGTTTGCACAATAAATAAATAACAAATACTTCAAACAGAACCAATAAATTAAAAAATAAGTTATTTATAATAATAAAATACATATAAATGCTAAAATTATAAACTAATAAATACTATGAAAAATATGAAATAATTAAGAAAACTCAATAATAATTCTGACGAAGACCAAAGTAAAGTTGTTGTGACGTCACATCATACAGTCAAATAAAATTGGGCAAAATTTAAGAGCTCAGAGATGAGCAAAATTGAAGGATTCTGATTTTTTATTTTTCGTTCATAGTTCGTAAGTAAATCAAATTTGTAAAATTTATTGTATTGCTCACCATAATAGATCCTATTCTTATTTGGAACGCATTGTAAAAGTGCGTAAGAACTTTGGTGCGGGTTCCACTCGCAAGAGCTGGATTCTAACTTACTGCACACGAGCGCATTGAATAAATTCTTAATTACGTGTGCGGTGCGAAAATCACGGCAATTGCGTAAAAGGAAACCCAACCTTTAGTATGATTGCTTCGCTACCGTAACCATGTGGTCATGGAATGTCAGTTTTTGGTCGAATGTGACTCCCAGGTCTTTCATAGCAGTTGTTTTTATGATGGCATTATTATCGAGATGGTATTCGAAATTAATTCTATTTAATACACAAACAGAAAACTCGATGGCTTTTTTTTTAAATTACTCTAAATTCAAAAGACGCATATTTCCCGCGTCATTTTATTCTATTCATTTTTTTATATTGTTAGTTTGGATGCTATCTCTTTTAAGCCCAATCTTCGGACTTCTGCAGTAGTCACTTTGAGTTCCATTAGAATACGGATGTAACACGGATGACAAATGGATGTGATTTTTTTTGCAGTATATTATGTATCGAGTCAGCCTTCTTAGCAAACTTTGCCGAGGTAGGATATACTACAATAAAATTCTCAGCTCCATTTTTACCGTGATTGCACTTGTTTTAATGATTCCTTTGTCCAATTTAGCAGACACAATTATTGAATTAAAATAGCCACAGAACTTCACTCGAAAAGATCCCGCCAAAAACTTATCGTATTCATATTTCATTCAATGCCATAGATAATAAATTTTTAATCGAATTCGAATGACGTGTGAATGAATGTCAATAGTGACCACGCATTTAATCGACTAATATTTCTTTGAAACTAAGTTGATTTCTTAAAATAATCCTCAATGTTTTTATTTATTGAATTCTGCTCTGGGCTACGTTCTCGAATAGTCGGTAGAACAACAGTAACTGTGATGTTCTCCTTTCAAGAAGTTTCAGTGCCAACTTATGTATATAGTTTTATATCATTATTTTTACATGCTGGTCATACTAATTACCAAACAGATAGTTCCATGCAAAGAGTATAGTCAATATGGTTCCATAGTTTTCCTTTTGAATAAAAAAATCTTTTTAAGGAATTGAAAATTAATTATGTTACTAAAAGAGAATAGTAAAAATTCCAACACACTAGCACTATTTTTAATTTCATTCAATCGCTTAGCCCAAATAGTTTCGTCATGTCATTCACTCCGTACCGTGAACGGAACGCGGCTAGTGGCAACATGTCTGCCGTTTGTGTTATTTGACGTAAATATTGACGAAAATCAAGTTTCTGTTTTCATTTGCGTAGTGATTATTGGTGCTGTTTCATTTTTATAATGTGTGTGGATGTGCAGTGATCCGTTCATATGAGGCTGCTATACAAGACAGGTCCAATGGAGTCACTAAGAAAGTGGTTCTATAAACCAAAGGTACGTCAACAGCATATTTCGTTGTTATTCCTTTTAGCTGTGCTGATGTACTCAGTAACTTTAACCTGCTGTTATGTATTCTAAATCTTAAACAGATGGTGAATATCTGTTTTCTAGGCGTGGTATTTATGAATCGCGTTGTAGAAGTTGTCATTCTTTGTTGGCTTATATTGGGATGATTCAGTAAATGTTTCTGTTTGATTTTCCTCCTACCTACCATTGTTCTGATTGTCGAGACCTCCAGTACTATTTTCTATTACTCCAGAGATCGTATTAAATCACTTGGGTAGTATTGTTGGCCCTTACGTCATATTACTCGAAGTTTTGCATTGTCTGGTCTGAGCGACACATATGCAAATCAGTGTGGAATAGTAAATATGTTAGTGTGGAAATGTTATGTAGTGAGCGAGTGAGCGCCTCGGTGGTCGCGCATAATGTTATGTTGTAGCAAACACAGAGTTGTTATGTTAAATAGTTGCTTAAAGATTAGCTTGCTACCTTCAATCAACGAAGCTTGCTATACTGGTTTCTTTTGCGACGTCTTTATTTTGACCTGACTGTGAAGACTTCGTCATAAATTAATCACGTAATCACATTGGTTCCTTTATTATGTTTGCCATCTGTCAGGGTTTTTGATTTGTTGTTGATAGTCTAAACTTTTTGAGTCCCAGAAGACAGCCAATGAAGGTTGTTTTACTGCATGATAATGTGACTTGAGGAGCAATTTATCCATCAGTAATAGATAATGGAAGCATAATGTTATTAAATGTGATTAAACTTTTTATTTATAAGCTGATATCAGTATCAATACTTTGATAACCAATATTGAAATATTCTAAACAGAATAACAGAGAGACTTGATTGGTCATAGCTGAGGTTACTCATCATACTTTTGTTTTGAAGCCTAGAGTGTTATTGCTGTCTCAATTTATTTGGTATGAAAGATTGAAACAGTTGAAGTGTACTGAATATCATGTATTACAAGTAGGTTTTTACTGTTATTATGTTCTGAGTAATATAAAATAAGGCAAGGAAGTTACTTTGAAGTAAAAAAAAACCTGTGAGATTCAAGTAGATATACTTTGAGATACCCAAACAACAGCATAATAGTTTATGTTAAAATTATAAAACAAAATCTTAATCTTGTATTAACGATCTTCATATTCCTAATGATTTTCCTTGTCATTTTTTAATAGGTTTTGCATTCTGTTCTAGTATTACTTAATTAAAATTCCAGAGAATAATTTAGCACTTAAATAAAAAAAACCCACCTCCCACCTCATTGTTATTAATATTTAGTTACCAAATGTTCTAAAGTTAGGCTGTAAAATTATATTAATGCAACCTTCATAACTTTGAACAGTACCAATACAAATATCAACAGTTCAAAAACCAATTTTGACATAATTCTTTGATCTAGTAGTTGCAAGCACTACTGCCAAGGATGAGCTTGATTGCAAGCGGCTCACCCAATTTGTCATAGGAGGTAAACCTCTACCAAACCATGGAGTTTCTTGCCAGTTCTTCTCCATAGGAAACAACCAATTTTTAACCGTGCACTAGCTTCTGACCTTTTATAAGTGCCCATGTAGGCCTATGTGAAATAAAAACATTTGACTTTGACTTTGAAACCCTTGGGGTTTGGTCTATTATTTTACAGGTTATATTAAAAATAGGTCATGTTAATTTCATTTAAACAATTAGGTACCTAGGTAAATAAAAAAAGTCCAAAACACAATTACCTAGATAAACCTGTGAGTCCCGAGTAACTCATGGCTTATTCACCTAGAATCATTATTTAATATTATATATTCACTATCATCACACATGTAATATGTTATTATTTTATCAAGTGATGTATATTATCACTCATTTTGTATGCAAAATTATGAAACAAATGGCTTGTTTACCTTAGAAGGATGTTTTAAAACCACTAGTGAATATAAATGATGGTATAATAGACAGTGTGTGTCTAAGCTAAGCAGTTCAGTATCTATTCTAGGTAATTTAGTTAGTGTAACTTGGTTCATTTCAGGCCTGACTTCTATATTATATATTTTTTGCCTGACTTAAGTACTTAAAATATTTTTTTTTTGAAATTGTGTAGGAATGTTTGTACCTCCACAATTTAAAATAATTAAGTAAGTATATCATAACTTTTGGTTTTCATTCGAAAAGTTATTTCTTAATGAAAGAGTATGAGGGGTTCCTTTTATTTGGCAGAATCTTGTTACTCCGAAATTAATTTGGCATTATAACACACTTGGCATAATCTTTTTTCATCAAATATTTTGGAGGCATAAAAATTATTTAGCATAACTATTGTTTCATGTGTCATGGGTATATGTTATTTTACAGAACTTATGATTTATTTGCCACACCACACTGAAACAACATTTTATGGAATTTTGGTCACAAATACATACTTAATATAGATGGTTACTTGGAAGCATTTTCAATAGTAAATTTAAATAGTGTCATAAAAAGTATTGTGCTACATACATATAAATCAGTTGTGTTACATGTGTGCATCGGTCTAATGTACCTAGTTCTAGCTTAATTCGTTGTCTTCCCATCTCTGACTGTGTAGTCAGTTCACAGAATCAAAAGCAATAATTCCTCACTATGATAAAGCCTATTTAGCCATGCAAGTTTAAACCAAAAGAGGAATCAAATCTCTTGGCAAATATCATGAAGATTGTCATTATCAGAAGGTAAACAAGTGGTCTAAAGTTTCATTTTACTCAAAATGTATTGTCTCTATATCTTTCTTTCTGATAAGCTATCTTTCAGATGATTCTTAATGTTGTCATGAGTTAATTTCCATTTCTTATCTACGATGATACTCGTACAATTTATTTTTAGTTTTTAATCAATACTTACAAAAATATTTTTACTAATAATTCTATGTCTGTAAAATATGTAACAGTCCGTTTATCTGCTGGTTACATTTTCACATCTAAATTGCTAATTGATTTTAATAAAACTTGTTGAACAGGTAGACCATAACCTCATTGCATTCTTTTTTTTTTCCTGCAGTATGTTTGATTCTGTTATTTCATGCTATTGTAGCGATGGTTAGAATTTAGATTCTAACCATCGCTACAATAACAGGCAGGCAGGGATTAGTCCCTACCTATTTTAAAACAAAGTCACTACATCTGTACATCCGTATGAACATTATAAACTGGAAAACTACTAAAGGAATTTTTGTGCAGTGTTGACCAATAGAAAGAGTGATCATGGGTAAGTTTTAGATATGTACATATCTAAACCTTACCCATGATCACTATATTGGTATATGTGGTATGTTGGCTATGTTGGTATATGTGCATATACCAATGTTGATTATAGTACAGAAAAGCAGATAATGATTTGTAACACCTGTGCAAAATTGGGGTGAAGGTGGGTAGAAGTATAGAGTTATAAAGCATAATTGAATGTGAGGCACAGGAATGTAGAAAATATTAGTAGGAACAAAGTTTTAAGTATGAATATGTGGTGTGCAAACCAAACAATGGACATAAGGTACTGTGTGAAGGGCTGGAAGATCGTTTGAAAGCGTCACTGGGAGTCTAAGGTCAACATACCTGTGCGCTTACCATAATTATTGTCTCTTCACCACCCTAGATTTACTGGTGGCACGTGGTGCACTGGTGGTGGTACCTATGGCATTAAGTCCGTCTTTGTACTTTGTGTTGCATGATGATTAAATAAATAAATAAAACACAGTTGGGTTTTAGTCAGTGAATTTCTTATGTGTAAATCAAATATTTTTTATAAACTAGTGTTTGACTGCGATCCCACCTGATGGTAAGCAGTAACTCCTGCAGTTCTGGGTGGAACGAGAAGAAGTGTTAGGATTTTACTTACTGACTAGAACCCACCTGGGTTCCTTCAGTTGCCCTTTCTATTTCTGGGCCACGAAACTCATTCTAAGAATTTTGCATCTCAAATAGATTGGGCTATGGACAAGAGAAAGAAATTGTTTTATCAATTGAATGTTTAAGGTTTCTTTATGACAAAAAACGTGTGACTTAGCCTGTCTAGGCTGTTATGAGTTATTTGACACTAAAACTTAATCAGTAAACTGGTAGCCATGAAAAGGTCGATATCAAGCTATAATCCGTGTGCTTCATTCAATGTGAATGTTGTAACATATTGATTCTGTGGGTCGAACTGCTTGTATCTTTTAGTGAATGACCAAATAATGATGGACTGGTGTTGTTTACTTTGTCATTAAGTAATTTATTTAATTAAAACTGTCATTAATACTCAGTATTTTTCTGCCCATTCATATTGGTTTGCATCTATGTACCTTGCATAAAGCATGAAAATACTGGCTCCATCCTATATGATTGGTGTTCAAAACCGACCTATCGTATCTACTGTTTCAGGCTCATAGCAAGATTTACAGATTACACTGGCTTTATACTACACACGAATATGAACCATATGTTTATGTTAATAAAGCTCATATTCGTAAAGAATAAAACAAATGTTAAAAGGCTCCCAGATGTCTGTCAGTCTATCTGCCTAGCTTATTCTCAACTATGTTGGGGTTTTTTTTTTTCAGTTGGAAAATCATCTAATGACATCCCCCGCTCTTGGGCGGAGCACGAGACAGTGTCAGACTTTTACTGACTAAAAACTCACTCCTGTTCTTTCGATGCCTTTCGTACCAGGGCTGAGTCTTCCTTTCAGAATCGAACCCTTGGCCCTAGTAGGCTTCGATCCTGCTGGCCCCTACAGTTGCTGCGCCGTCGACGACTTGGGCTCGGTTCGGACGGTTACCGGACGTTCGGACGGTGAGCTACCCATCACTCGCCGTCCGCAAGCCCGCGCCTACGGTGGCCGGAATCGGAATCCCGGCGGCGGCTGGGGCGTAAGGATAGTTGCCTCACGCGTGCGGCCTCCTCCTTTTCTATCATTACTGCTTTGCAGAAGGAGGCGACCGCTTGCCACTCCTCCTCGCTTCGGACCATGGCCTGTACCAAGGCCCGGCGCGAGAGATCGCCGCCGCCGATCGCCCCCACCAGGACACGGCGGTGCTCTGCTCAGGCGGGGCACACCTCCACCGTGTGCTCCACCGTGTCCTCCGGGCGGTCCACACAATGGTGCCACCTGAGCGTTTCTTCCGCACGAATCCAGTGCAGGAACCTCCCGAACTTACCTGCGTCATGCGGAAGGTAAGGACGCCGTGAGGTCTTTCCAGCCTCTGCCTCAAAGAGGGGACTTACCGCCATAATTATGGCGTGCCCAACTACGTTGGGGTCAGCTTTCAGTTTACTAGATGCAGCTGAAAATCAGTACTTTACATGGCGCACCTATCTATCTGGTCTCTGGCTTCTGACTATCTGTAACTACTGTCAAAGATCTACAAATGAGAGCCGGGTCTAACGGCTTAACGTGCTTTTCAAGTCATGGAGGAATCTGTATGTTAGGATGGTCACCCATCTACAGATCGGCCTCAGTAACCATTGCTTAACCTTGGAAGACCAGTCAGTACAGCTGTTATTATTATAGAAAGAGAGAAGAGAGAAAGCCACGAGGTCCTGAAGCAAGATAATAGACTGAACATTCATTGTTTTACGAATACAGTGATAAAATTTTGCATAGGACACCTAAGTATGCAGGTACCTAATTAAGTTTATAAAACCAAAGTGGTGTCTATTTACACTGTCCTAAATGTAGAATGACCAAAAGTTCCACACCCAAAACCGCATGTATGTATTTCTTTCTACCTCTAGAATAGCTTAGAATCTTCTTAGATGATTGATCGAAAAGGTAAGTTAGATAAGTAACAGCTTCTCACTTACATAAGCTAAATCACTGAATTATGGGGCAGTAAGTATACCTATCTCGTGGTCCTAGAACGCAAAAGGCAACTGAAGGAATGTGTTTTAATTAGTAAAAGTCTGAGAGCGGGAGAGGTCATTAAATGATTTCCAACCTAAAAAAAAAGTTAGTTTACCTGTTCTTATATAAACCACGGTTAAGTTCCGTTGATTAAATATTGACGAATTGCTCTGTGCACATCAACAAAGGTCTTTGTCCCACTCTGACACGATTTATGAAACAATTAGATGACGAATTCGGATAAGTAGACCGATTTATACCGGTGCCATTGAAGCCATTGGTAGTTTTGGTTCTATAGAGTTAAATGACGTCATTCCATAGGTAATTGAGGACAAAGAACATGACCATAAAATGATAGGTACAGAAGTCAATATCATGTACGTACTTCAATTTTCATATCGCGCTAGGTTCAGCGCGTGGTGCCGAATTGTCAGAGTGCGACCGGGCGCGGTGATAAATGCCTTCCTAATTTGAATTGTAAAAATATTACATGGCCACAAAATCATCGGGGACTGTTTTGTGCTACGTTATAACAACTCTCTCTGAAACAACTGGTAGCCTAAAAAACGTCAATTCACTGTTTAATGTTGATAACAACCGTCCACTGAACAGTTAAAATAAGGTTGTTTTTGTTGATCCATTTTTCCACAAAAAAATTCACAGACGCGTGTCTCAAACGGATAGCACTCCAGCTCGCATTGAGCTGAATTGAGCCGAGATATCGTGTCCGTGAGCGGTGTCTGTGTGCGTTGCTTGAGGGCGCTTTGTATGTAGATTGACTTCTGTACCTACCTATTTTGTGACATGACTACACTTGTTTTTATACCCTTGTCGATTAAAATCGAATCATCATAATCTGTAGCCCCATTTTCCTTCCATTTCAGTGTGTACCTATGTCTCTTCACTTTTACGGCAATCTTGTTTATTAAATAAATGTAAAATTTTGACCATTCACATGTTTAGAATTCGGCCTGTAAGTACGTAAAACTAAAACCACGGAAGGGTGTTAAAAACATGGTCGTTGGTAGTTACATTAAAAGGATGATTTAAAATAAATCGCAGCTGAACCTTATATGCGCATCCACATATGATTAAGACAGCTTTTGTATTGTGTTGCAATCGCTGTTCCAACTTGAAAGGAAATCCACGAGAGTTGCATGCAAAACGTAATAAAATAAACGTCTAACAATGTAAATCTCTCTCGGAGAACAGCAAGCAATAAAGATGAGACTCCATTATTCAATTGAACATGTCCCCAAGAACTCCACAATCACCAATAAAAACAATATATTGCATGTGTACACAATTTTATTAGTTATCGTATTGACATCCTTAATCCGCGTTATCGGATTGTGACGTCAGACCTTGCCGCGTCTCGTTTTAACAAGGCCAATTTATTCGTTCGTCTCGCTTGCACACTTTCACTTTTTTTTCACCGCTTTCCCAATGGCGAAACTCGGTCGTCTTTGCCAAATGTTTCGCGAATGGATGCAGTCTGTTGGCCATTCAACGAATAAAGTTTGTGGGTGTCTTAATCTTCTGAACGGATTTCTTTTAGCATTGTTTTGACTTTTTTAGGTCCATTGTTCTTGATCGTTGCAACCGTTAAGTTTTGTGTTGGTAAACAGTTAATTTTTGGCTCAAAGCTTTTACCGTAACGTCATTTTACAAATTGTTCAACTAAACCTGTGTATTTAATCTATGCTCTAGATTTATGTTACTAAACACAGTTCAGCATCTCTAAAAATATTTCCGAGTCACGTTTCTTCGCTGTCATCAAGTCCTATGTTACAAATCGACCTATTGGCAATTAACTGTGATTGATAATTGATATTAAGTAAATTGTCAATCCAATAAAATCCTTATAAATGGCGTCGCCTGTTCTGGCATGGTCATAGCGGTTATCTGCACGAGATTAATTGACGTAAACACCACGCCCGCTGCTTCTGGGTCGTCGCATTGCAATCAAACTAAACTGCGTAAAAGGCATAATATGCCTGCTATGCTATGTAACATTTAAGCTATGTTAGTGGCTTACTATTTAGTAGTGCGTCTTAACTTGTAGTTGTTTTGTCTGCGTGTTTTGAAGATGACGATGTTTCTGACTGGACTTCACGATTGTATAAACATTGGATTTCCAACAAGGGTCAATATTGGGACCGCTTTTGAATTCGCGTAAGTATTAATGATGACAAAACTTAGAATAGACCAGAGTGACCAGCTAAATAGGAGTTTCACTTATCGGCACGAACAAAAGAATAGTTCGCACCAATCAGAAAGGTGATATCAGTGCTGATTTGGTCTTTTTCTTCTTTTCGTGTCGATGTACTCTAACAAAATTTTATCTGACCAGTACTTGGCAAACTCTACGGCTCTGTTATTGGCCTCGTATAGATCCTGAAAAGTGCAGGTACACGTTGGACAGCATAGCAAATGACGCATGTCAGCTGATTTGGTTAGATTTATTGAATTATTTCATAATATTTCGACATTTCATTTTTATCTACGATACCTACCTATATTATGTAGGTATCTATCAAGATCTCTCGTGCGATTACAGAATGGCGATTTTCTTTTAAAATAACCATTTCATTTACAATGTGGCTACATGCCATTTTTATATAAATGGCCGGACATGAAAGTTGATAGTTCTATTACAAAAAAAAAAACTATTTCTAGACACATTCTCATGATCTATTTCAAACAAGGCCGTCATTTCAGCTGTTCTACTTTGTGAAAGTTCACAAAACTCTAGAAAGGTCACCGGGGCCATTGTCTATGGCAAGGCAACAAGCTGACAACTTGTCACGCATGAACTTCGTGCCATCTTTTATTACTCGCAAAAGTCTATCCATGACTTTCATTTTTGTTCATAGTTGTTACCTACCATCTTTTAGGAAGGGGAAGCTTCTGAACTATAACTTTTTTGTTGATATTATATTACGTTCTTATTTCACCAGGAGAATTATTTGCCATTAAGAGTTGTACTCTTATTGAGTCATCATCGTCACAATTATCCTACCCTTATCGTTACTTATTGAGGGGGTCCACCAGAAGTACAGCGATGCACCAACGCTACATGGTGCTCATCCCACCAATACTCACAAAACGTTTTGGGAGCACGTTCATTGTGCTCACAGCTATGCATATGCAGTGGATATGCATCCACTCCTTGTCTGTCTTCTGCCAGTATCTGTGTTTCCTGATAACAACAACCTTGTCTTTAAGTCAAGAGTGAATTGGTTACTTCCAATCGTACTCCATCGTCGATTTCTACATCTTTGCTTACCATCAGGTGAGATAGTGGTTAAGCGCGATGATCAACATAAATCAGAGACTACTTAGATAGATATTGGAATCAAATATAAGGAACTGATGTTTTATGGCCCGCTATTGTTGTTCCATCGATTTTTAATCTAGCTAAGCAGTCTGTATCAGTATAGGTAAATATGTACCTACTCGTTCTAGATTTTCAAGGCTTATCAGTGTCCTGTCGCGACGAGTTTTGCATGCTCTTAATAAAAATAAGATTTTAGTTTTTAGGGTTCCGTACCTCAAAAGGAAAAAACCCTTATATGATCACTTTGTTGTCCTTGTGTCTGTCTATATGTCTGTCAAGGCCCTTTATCTTGGGAATGCGTGGAGGTATTGAGTTGAAATTAAAAATCATGTTCTCAGGTCTACGGTCGCTTAAAACTTTGAAAATATCAAACTTCTAAGTTAACGAAAAAAAAACAAGAATTTAACTATTACATACTTACATAATTTTGTCCGACTCGCACTTGCCTAGCTTTTTTAATTGACTTGGCCTCGAATTTATTACCTACAGGTTTCTAGACAAGGAACCAGATTGTACATTTATTATAGAAAATAACCATCTACCTACACATTTTACTTATTTTAGTGTTGCAGCTCACATGGGCTGGTGCTGCAAACCATAGATATAGCAGCTTAGTACTTACTGGGAAGGCGTGCTAAGAGGCTAATTGATGATCCAGATTTGGTTAACACCAATCTTCAAAGCTTGGAGCACAGGCGTAGGGTAGCCAGCCTTTCGGTATTTTATAGGATGCGTTTTGGATAGTGTGCGCAGGAATTACATGACTTGATTCCGCCGCCATCACCTTTCTTCCATCGGACAACCCAACGTACGGCGAGTATACACCATTACGGTCTGGACTAAGCTTTTTGCCTCGTCGTTTATACCGCGTACATAGAAGGACTGGAACAATTTGACTGCAGCGGTCTTCCCATCCGATTATAATTTAGGTGTCTTCACGGCTAGAAATAAACTAGTGCGCTTCACCATCTACGATTGCATCACTGCTTGCCATCAGGTCAACCAGTAGTTTATATCAATAAAAAAAAAATACCTAGAATAAAACCACATAATTGACTATGCATGGTTGACCATAGACATCCGTTTATAAGACTGATTAGATAAAAGTATTTTCCACGAATTTATAAATGTACTGCCCCTAATAATGTTCTAAGTTCATTTGCCTTTAATCTGGTATAGCGAAATACTTGGCAAGAGTATTGTTTATTTATTTTTGTTTTAAAGTATTTAGATATCAGGGTTAGTCGTTTTTACTTGTTTAGGTTGTCTGCAATTCAGACGTGATAGCTTTCGTGCAAACAAATCTATACTATATTTAAAAATTAATCCCTACTACCCATGAACGGCTGGCATAATTTCGCAAATTCTTTTTTTGTTGTGTTTGTTATTGTCAGAAGGTTCTTATGAAAGAAAAAAAATAGAAAGTTGCGCGAAAAATTACGCAATTACAGACTACTACAACCTTTGATAGTTTGACAGTTCGCGCGTTTGAAAGTTCATTGCTAAGACGGGACGTCTGTCGGATCAGCTAGTATCCTAATGAAAACACACCATCCATTGTTTATACAAACATATTTATAACTTTCGTCACGAAATTTTCCTTATCCTCCGCTTCACAATTACCCATTTCCAAAAAAAATCTCCACATTTCTCTTAGCATTTCTTCACCTGCTTTACCATAATCGCTTTTCTCACCTCATGTCAATCTACGTAATTATGGTTAGGCATTGATTGGTTGACAAATCATGGCGCTTAACGTGCGTATTTGAAAATTAACTAAATCTTAAAGCTTAGAGTTTAGACCAAAATTTCGTGGGGCATGCATCAGTATCGGCCCATACATGTTTCCCACCTTGATATGGAACTCTTTTAAAAAAGTTAGTTGATTTCAAAACCGACGGTGGCAAATAAATTTTGATATCTCTGTAATTTGTAAAATCAAACTGGCCGTGCCCGGAAACAATGGATTAAAATTTCAAATTGTACAATCAGATTTAGATTAAATTTTCCAAGAATGCTCACTAGATGAAGTCATTGTAGTTCAACCAATTATTTGACTTCCTGTATCGAGTTTCATAAATATATACATAAAGCGATAAGATTCTGCATCGTACACCACGTTCAATAAGTGCCTAGAAGAATACTGTTATTTGTTTCAATGCTAGTTGTTGTGATGTGTGTGTGAGTAATAAAAGGAATGCTACAGTTGACACGCACATCCAATGCACTGCGCCTGTTATGTCATCGACTGTTGCATAGCAATAATCGGAAATTGAATTCAATTATTTATATTATCATTATGTTTTTATAGGTAAATTTTGTGATGTAATATTGCAACTGTTCTGGTTTTATGTGTTCGTTACTTGTTTTAGCTCTTGGTTTTATATTATATGGTTCTCTAAAAACAGATTATGGTAGATGCACAAATAAGAATATTAAGTAATATTATATATTAAATAACTATTCATTTAACTGTGGCATTATTTTAATTATGGGGTTTGTTTTTTCAGATTTTATCTTTTTCGCTATTTAAAGTATCGGGAGAGATCTAACAATTGATAGGGTTAATAGGTACTCTGCTTTTAAAATGTAAACTGTTTATTATTCTTTTATTTTTATACATATACGAGAAGGTGTGTCGGTAATATTACGTGAGACGTGCTTGGCATACAGTACTTAGCTGTAACCATGCTAGGGATTTAAGTCAAGTGGTGACATGAAGACCGGACCATTAAATACAATATTTATAAGTTAGAAGAGAAATACCATAGGTTTGAAGTAGGATAGATTTGTTTTTTGTTATACTTCAACTACGATATGGTGTGCTGTTCCTTTCCAAGTATTCGTCGGTGTTCTGTCCTGTGACTTCTAAAGGGTTGATAAATAATCACTTGACATTTTGACAGTAATTTCGTTATTCGTCAAGTTTCGTTGAATTTTGTGTAATTTGGCTTCAGTAAGATGACATTTAACTCCCACGCTTTTTCTGTCTAGGAGTAATGTCCTAATATTGTCCTGAAGTGTCGTTGCCGTCATAATATTAAACAGTTTGTCGAGAGAATGTTGACAATTGAGACTTATGACGTCAAGAGTCATCCCGTTCGTTGGGTTCAAGACAAAGTAATATTCTATCGGCAAGAGCGATTGTCGAAATGCCAAGATGTTTGGGTTTGTCCACGTGGTATTTCGGTAGTGCGTATTCATCCTAGACATTTTTGATGTTTCTTTTTTTTCGACTACTACTTACTTAATATTAAAAAAAAAAAAACATTTAAAAACCCTTCTTGCAGTTGGGTAAAAATGAAATACATTTTGTTTATTTTCCTTTTTTAATGATAGTATAAACTAAGTGCTTGACTGCGATTCCACCTGATGTTAAGCAGCGATGCAATCTTTGCTGGTGAATCGCACTAGTGTATTAAGAGCCTATTTACTCTAGCTTTGAAGACATCTAAATTATAATCGGACAGGAAGACCACTGCAGACAAGTTGTTCCAAAACAAAGGAAATTTGCATTTCTTTACATTGTTTTAATGGTCTAAAACCATCTTTAATTATTGCCTCTATTGAAACCGATTTGAGGCATGACTTCAACTGGATGGTATTAAAGTCCATAACGGACAAAAGTAGAAACTATTTTTATGTTTTAATAAATTAGGATTACTAATAAAATGTCACTTTGTCTAGACCTAGGCAGTCTCGACATAGTTAACGAATTCTGTTGCTACGATAATAGTATTGCAAATAGAAAAACTTTTATATCCTTAAAAGTAGGATCCAATTTGAAGTGCCTATGTTCAAATCATTGTAGACAGCTATCAGTACTCACGCATGATTCATAGTCAAAATTAACTTGGAACTATTAATTTACGATAGGTATGTGAATTGCTAAATCCTAAAACTACCGCATAAAGCGCTAAAATTGTTCCAGTTCTGAAACAACAAAACTTACTTGTAGAAAAATCTTCATGGAAATATTATGCTCTTTAACGCGTATGTATGTTTTTGTTATTTTTTTTTTAAGATACGCAACTATATTGGAGTACTGTATATTTTGTAAAGTTAATTTATTTTTTTACAAACAGTACTAAAAGTTATTCATTAAAACTTTAATAAACCATGAACTATTTAGGTAATATACAATATACATATAATATATATTTAAGCGAAGAAAAACAATTACTGGCCTGTTGGTCTAGTGGTTAGTGGCCCTGACTGCTATGCCGGAGGTCGTGGGTTCGATTCCCACCAAGGACAACTAATCAAATGTTTGTGTGATGAGCGCAATCATTTGTTCTGTGTCTGGGTGTAATTTATATTTATAATATGTATGTATTTAGAAATATTTGAGTATGTTTATCAGTTGTCTAGTACTATGAACTTATGAGTTCATAACACAAGCTCTGCTTAGCTTGGGACTATACAGCATTTTGTGATAGTTGTGTGAATATTATATTAAATTAATTACTTAATCAGGGAGTTTTTTAGTATATGTAGGTAAATTAGCGATCGGTAGCTAACCTCAATTTCGCTATAGCTACAATAGGCTCTTGTAAGTCTAAACTCAATGTTATTATTTCGATGTAGGTAATTTTCCGTTTCCGATGTGCATGATCTCCAAGAGCATCTAATTGATGAGTCGGGTACCTACCCGTACCCGTAAGTACCTACTTATTAGGATCTAATTGCCGGAAGAATTAATCTTCAATACAGATTGTCGGCCGTTGCCCGCTATTTGCATTCCGTCAAGGTTTTCGTTCTCAGAACTATCATGTGATCTCATTGTCGCCGCTATTTCATTGCTTTCCATGTTTTATTAAGATAAGTTTATGAAGATATCCGCAAGAGAACCAATGTTACCGATATAGCCCGAAAAATCGCCAACTTAAGTGGCAGTGGGCAGGGCATACTGCTCGGAGGACAGATGGTCGATTGGGACGAAAAGTTCTGGAGTGGCGATCGCGTTCCGGAAGACGCAACGTTGTAAGGCCTCACACAAGGTGGACCGATGACCTGGTGAGGGTCGCGGGAATCCGATGGATGCAAGACGCACAGGACCAGTCGTTATGGCGATACTTGGGGGAGGAGGGAGGGGAGGCATATATCCAACACGTCTTTCGGCTAAAACGATGATTAAAATAAGATGTTGTGATGTGTCAGTTTCGTGAATAATTGTAGATGAGGGCTTCGTATCACGGTTGTCAAAAAAGTTGGCCGTGTCTTGCGAAGTTTCGATGGACAACAATGTCGTTGAATGGCAGTAACAGAAATAAATGTTTGTAAATGGAAAATTTTATCACAATAGCATTGTTTACTGTATTCAATAAATATTTAATGATTGAATAGAAGGTTAAAATATTAATTTACTTACTGAATACAATGTATGCTAAGGTAGCTTAGTTACGGTTGCATCAAAATGAAACTAATACCACTTGTACCCTGATGACCTCCCCTCAAAACATTTTGGGAACACAATACTCATTAAGCTAGAACTAAATTAGACCGATGCACTCGTTGACCACGCCTGATTTGAACGTAGAACGATGTCACGTGGCTTGGATCTAGTGTAGCTCTACAAGTCTAGTTTCCATATAAAATGTATGGTGACCGACGCACCCAGATCGGCGCACGTGGCACACGTGTTCGCTGTGTAGTTCTACCTTTATGCGTACAGCTAAGGAGTTGAATTCCCTGCCGGAGTCGATGTTTCTTGATAGCTACAACTAAGTCAAGAGAGATTAGGTAACTTCTAGGCAAGCGGGTTCTATCATCGAACACATCATCGCTTACCATCAGGTGATATAGTGGTCAAGCGCAAACTTATCAATATAAAAAGAAATAATGTATGGAATAGGTTGTTTGTTTTACAGCTACTTAGCACCTTTTGTATGATCTGATTCTTCAATTGATAGTGAAATCGTTTCAATCTAAGTTTCGAAAGTAACTAAGTTACTGTGTCAGAACCAAGATATCGATGACCAGACATGACATTTAGAATTTCTTCAGAATACAATTCGCTCGAGACGTAGAAAAAACGTTCTTTGTATGAGTAAAGAATTGCTAGGTAACGTTCACTAAACCGTGGCAAAAGAAATAATGTTCTTTAAATAAAATTACCGAATGTACGTAAAGCAAGGTTTAGATTTTATCAAAACTGTAGCAGGTTTGGGTTTATTGTACGCTTAGTTATCACGTTTTCTTTGTGATAAAATACACGTATTAAGTATGAAAATCCATTCATTCCACGTAAAAATGTACCTGTGTTTTCTTCACTTCATTTATATTTAACACTAGCTTTTGCCCGCGGCTTCGCTCCCGTCAACTGACTACTCTACCCTACTCTATTCGAATTTTTCTCGCCGTAAAAACCATCCTTGAACTTCAACGAACATTTAAAAAAAAGAATTGGCCAAATTGGTCCAGGCGTTGTTGAGTTATGCGCTTACCAACACATTTTGCGATTCATTTTTATATTATAGATTAGATACTTATGAATCGTATTTATTTAATTCATTAGCCACTTCTGAAGTAGGACTAGATACTTAATACTTAGTATTTTGTTGAACTCGGTCTTGAAAAGTTTCCTTCTACCAAGTGACTGAAAATTTAGAAGTTCTATCGTGTTGTATTATTGCCGTGACCTGGGGCTCTACTATGACGTCATAAAATTATTATAATTCCTGTATGAGAGAAAGAGACGAAGTTTTACATACATGACGAATAGCACTACCTATCTCTTTCTTACAATGGAATTACGATTATTTTAAGACATCATAGAAGGAGGTCTACATTTCGAATATCTATTCAGTAATAACTGAACCAATACCCCTTTCTGATGATGTTCACGCAGAATATTTTGCTGCAGAAACAAATGATGCCAAATAAAAAAAGTTAGCCCACGCGAGTCTGGTCTTTATAGTTTTCAACCACAGACCATTTCAGACACTAATCTGCATGGCCTTCATTAGATTTATCTGACCAGGATAATATTTGAATTTCAAAAGAGACTGTGGACCTCGTGATTTTGTTTCAGTGTGTTTTCTCTATAAGTTAAAACCTATATTTTTTCTGTATGACTTGTAAAGGTAATCGTTAAAACATTTATGAAACCGAACCGAACCTGGCTAAAGCTATGGTTCCTAATCTGGGGTTAATTACCCCTGCGGGGGTAAAGCTGGTAATCTGCTGGACTAAATTATAACAGACAACCGAATCTAGCTCCCCAGTTTCATGTCCTGACAGTGACAAAAAAAATAATCAAATGACAAGTTGGAGCCTCGCTTTAAAACAACCTACCACTCCACATAAAACATTTTAATGTTACGGTAAAGTGTATGAAGAGGTACAATTCATTCTAAATAAGAATAGGATCGATTGCCATGTTGTAACGGCACGTCATACTGTCAAATCGCAGCAGCAGATGAGCAAAATTAAAGAACTGGACTCTGATTAAACTTTTATCGTTCACAGTTGGAAAATAAATTAAATTTTAAAAAATTCTTGTTTTGTTCACCATAATAATTCTTCGATTTGACAGTATGACGTGACGTCACAACATGGCAATCGATCCTATTCTTATTTGGAACGCATTGTAAGGTAAGTAATGTGATTGAACTTATTCAATATTTTTGTAGAATTTTTATGTGTCTAATTAAGTAAGTCGATTTTGTAATTGTATGACATGCTATGAGGTACATAGTATGAGGGAGAGGAGGGGGGGGGGTCCAATCAGTTTCCCAAGTGAAATCATAGGGATGACAAGATAAACAATTGGGCAAGTGCGAGTCGAACTCGCGCATTGAGGGTTCCGTACAAACTTGAAAGGTAAATTGCGGTTTACGATTTATGACGCATTAAAAAAAATCTAAAAAGTTATTTTTCTATTTTTGTGTACTTACCAAGTTTCAACAGTATAGTTCTTATGTTTTCAGAAAAAAGTGGCTGTGACATATGGACGGACAGACAGACAGACATGACGAATCCATATGGGTTCCGTCTTTTGCCGTTTGGGTACGGTACCCTAAAAATATTGGAACCACTGCGCTAGAGACACCAACTCCATTTCTGGTCCATTTACGGTTACTAACCTAAACAAGAATCTAGAAGATGCAGATGCCTAGCCAACTTGTCTGTAATTGATTCAATTACAGTATGAGTCACGTATTTGTCTGAGCAGAACGTATTATGATTGTAAAAAAAAAAAACTGATTTCGAAACTAATGTTGTGTAGGTGCCGTGAATGTGAATGCCAATGTCGAGGTCAATTAGTTGTAGGAGTTCTTTTTAATTGACTTTATACAGATGTTCAGCTAGTTTTTTAGTTGAACCTTTTTTCGTTCAGTTTAGAACCAAATGGAGATTCATTGAGTGTAGATTTTGGTGGATAGTCAGCGTTTAACACCTGCATAATTTTTATTTTGGGATGAAACGCTTGATGAAGAGGGAGACGGGAGGTCAAAGAAAAGATGGAAGGATTGTATGAGGAAGGATATAAAAGAGACAGAAGTCGGTGATAGTGCAGTGGTTGTCATGATGAAATTAGAGAAGTCACATGGGATCAGAGCTACCACGAGCTGTATCTATTTGACTAACTAAACTGAACCGCTAAATGGATGTGCAATATACTCGTACATAACCCTATGCTCCATCTCTCTTTCGCGCTCGTACGCCTGACATTTTAACACGTCATGGTAAGGCCCCTTTACAGGAAGTTGAAGATTTAAAACTTTAAGGATATTTTATGTACTTGCTATGGTTTACCGCAAACAACTCCACTAATAGGTACAGTCAGGGATCAAAAGTGCAGTTGCACTCTACCAATGCTAAAGTGACTAAAATTTATTTGTTGTAGAAGTTCAATAGTCCATCATCAAAATCATCTTCCTGCCCTTGTCCCGTGTTATTTGGGGTCGGCGCTACACGTTTTTTTCTTCCATTCTGCTCTGTAACTCGTCATACTATCATTAACTTCCGTTTCTTTCATGTCACTGTTCACAAAATCCATCCATCTTTTCAATAGTCCACAACTAGTTTATTCGATACTTTAGATTCTATGCTACCAATTAAATCAGTCATGCATGAAACATTGACCCTCTTCTACAAAGAAATTTTAGACATTTTAGCATTGGTAAGGTGGAACTGCACTTTTGACCCCTGATTGTACATTAATTTGTTGGCACGTGCTGTACTCCGATCACCATAACTTTCTCTTGAAAACTATTTTACTTAATGCTGGTTTATGTTTTTACCTCATTGTTCGCTGGGATTGGGGAATCCCTAGAGTTTTCCTCATCGCTGTATATTCGTGCCACGTCGTGATTTAAAATGTTTAGAACAAAATGTTGTTGTTTTCGTTGCCAAGTGAGTTTCCCATTGACAAATACGACTTGATGATCAACTAATTTTCTCACGATTTGTATCTTTTAAGAGCAGGTAACTCAAACAAATCCAATAAGCTAGCAAAACTGCCGGGGTAAGGGTTATCGACACTAATAATCGTCTACGAGTATCTATATATATAAAAATGAATAGCTATTCGTTAGTCTCGCTAAAACTCGAGAACGGCAGGACCGATTTGGCTAATTTTGGTCTTGAAATATTTGTGATAGTCTAGGGAAGGTTTAAACGGTGAGAAATTATAAAAAACTTACGAAAAAAAAAATTCGAATACAACGCTATCTCTAATTAAAATGTCATTATAAATTAAATTATGCTGCTCTGGTAATGCCAGTAGATGGCGATTGAGATTGTGGGTTAAGCTCGCCTGTGTACATAACCAGTCCTTATTAAAATTGTTTCTTAAGTTTTTGTATAGTAGTAGATCATTCATTTTGCCAAGAGAGCCTAGGGTGTTCACATGTGGTAGTGGGCATACATTGCTCGCAGAGCAGACGGTCTATTAGTACGAAAGGTTCTGATGTGGCCGCGCACCGGAAGACGCAGTGTTGGAAGGCCTCCCACAAGGTGGACTGATGACCTGGTGACAGTCCCGGGAATCCGATGGTTCCGAGACGCATAGGACCGTTCGTTGTGGCGACACTTGTGAGAGGCCTACGACTAAAAGTGGACATCTTTCGGCTTAAATCATGATGATGAAAGATCCCTCTTTAGGTGAAGGACTTCTCCAGTTTGTGTCAGCCATTTTTGGCCGGCAATTTTAATTTTTTCTTCGACCCATCTTTATTGTGGTCTTAGTTGTCTACGGTTTTGCCTTTCGGGCTTTTGTAATAGCTGTGTTAAGTACTTATTTGCTGTACAAAAGTGTCCGGCTGAAAAATAAAAGCTGTTTTTCTAGCTCAACAAATTATTGCATAAATCGTAGTGTAACTCATGCATCCATACGAACCCCAACGTCCTACGTCACAAATTGGTAAATTGCAACATTGACTTTAATAGTCACAAATCACAATAGAGCCATTTGCCGTTACATCTGCGAGGCTGCTGGCTGATTCAAGGTGTCGTTGTTGGCTGCATACCGGAAAATTACTCTGATAGACGTCCAGATGAATTTGCAACTTCTTGCCACTTTCCGGCAATTGTTTTATGAGTTGCTCAATAAGTACTCAAGTGCAGTGTTGTGTCTTCTTAGTGTTTATATTTTTATAGTATAGTAAGCCTTGTTCTAGGTATCTACTACCTACATAACTCAAGAAAACATTTTTCCAAAGTCAAATTCAAAATATTTTTAATTCACAATTTTTACTTTAAAACTCGGCAAAATGGATTTAGAACATCAGAACTAATATATTAAAAGAGGTAAATCTTTGTTTGTTCTCTGGAAGTACTTGTTAATCCGATTACATAAGATCACCGAGTGCTATACCTACTTTTGGAAAAATGCATGGTACTAGCGGGATAGGGTATGGAAGCGAAGCCGCGGTGAAGAAGCTAGTTTTACGTATTTTTAACGGCTTCCAGTTCATTATAAACCGTGTTTAACCCACCTATAAAAACAACATAGAAACTATAGGTATTTACCTCAACGATGACAATAGATCTTTATTAAATGAATCATTGTTATTTCAAAACAGAATGATTTATGAAAATTAAATCGTTCCAGTTACTTCTCAATGGTCTGATGTAAACAATGCTTCGAACCCTAGGCGAATGACTCCCAATGTCATCGCTCATCACCGAAAATGATGAAAAACCCGACTGCAAACCATAAAAAAAATAAAAAGTTAAATTGATAAACGTATTTAAGTATAATTTATTTATAAAAAGCACACCAACAGCACTAATTTACAATTCAAAAAAACTTACATCTAAAATCGGCATTTCAGTAACCATGCAAATAACAGGTATGCATGACATTGACATAATACATTTTAGAGACAAATAGAAAAATAAAAAATGTGTGTAAATCTAAATCCAGAACGCTACAAAGACAAAACAAACCCATGTATAGACGTACATTGTTCGCACTGTTTAAAATATCATTTGTGTTGTTTTCGTCAAGCCTAAATTAGCCCGTTTTTATTCCGTAATTTTCCACTCTCAGAGATAACTTGTAACAAGTAAACCTCTTATTAAGTAATAATAATCGTCGTCGTTTATTAGTTTTTGTATTCATTTACGTATTTTGTTTTGGCTTGACCTAAAGAACTTAACCTAACCATTTGAAGTAAAGTCAAGTGGAACCAGTTACATCAAATTCTGTTGTTTACAGCGCGCAACAAAACCATGACCCATTTTCAGCAGTTGAGCAAGAACCCGTCAAATAGTTGCGCTCGCGCAGGATGATAGGCATTCACATGTTTCTCTTTCACTACTATTGGCTATTACAGCTTGAAAATTTATTGTGTTAACTGTTAACCGATTTCCTCAATGCCAAATTTAATCATGGACAAGTTGCCTTATTTGCGAAGATTTCACACAACAAAAACCCGTCTGCTAGCAGATGTCAGTCTGAACAAGCTGACTTGCGTGTTGCGACACCAACGTGTGTGTTTCTGTTTACAACTGAAATGAGTCATTGCATTGAATCGCCACAGATACTGTTGAAGATGATTTGCTCTAATTCGTACATAATTGACTCGAATTAAATCAGTTTCGCGGTCAATTTCATCTAAAATATTTGTTTGCTGCAGTTTGAGGTGTTCAGACGTGTATTCGATTTTCTCAGTTTGCCGATGCTGGCTCGTTTGGCCGATATCCAATCGACTTGACCCAGTACGGAACTCTTGTCGGATGATGCTCGATAACTGATAATCAGAGATCGGAATACGTAGAGTATATTTACTTACCTAAAGTTTGGTCTTAGAATAAGTATCATAGAATTAATCCCAGGAATTAAGATTTGAACTAAATTATTATATATTGAAGAATCTTATAATGTTTTAGAGTTGCGTACTAAAACTGTTAGATTGAAACTTTAATTTAACAGTTTTGATGCGGAACTCTAAAAACATAATGATTCTTTAATATACCAGATTACAAATTACTTAGTTGTATGTTATGTTATTAGTACAAATATATTAATTTATTATTATTTTTGTTATTGTTTATTCCTGAAATACAGGCACCTAACCTAGCTCAGGAGTTCACTTATTTGTACATGTTTTACAACAATAAAGAATTAATATTATTTTATTAAGTATTATTATATTCAAAGCACAATAAGTAATTTGCAATTTCATAAATCGTGGGATTTAATCGTCTTGTTTATGAATCATGGATTTTAGAGGTATTATCAACTCTATGTTTACTTCCACGAACTTTAGATATAAATATAATCTACCTATTCCGACCTCTGCTGATAGGTAGGTAACATGCTTCAGCAGGCTTGCACTCCATTCGTAATAAGATTAGATAGATCATAGATAGATATATTATATTCTTTATTGTACACCAAAAATACAAATTACATTAGGAACTTAAAATTAATAGGGTGTCACAATGGGCAGTCTTATCGCTAAAAGCGATTTTTTACAGACAACCTTTAGATGGATTTGACAGAGAAGGAAAAAAAAAATACGCATTAGATGTTTAAACAAAACTTTTTTTACGGTCTGTTCACCGATTTTGACTTTTACTGCATTGGTGGTATGATAAATTATGGCAGCTGCAGTTGGTATTGTAACCACTTTTTTGATTTTAATGTCATCCTTATGCCAAGCCATAAAAATAATTTAAGACTAAAATCATTCTATTTAAAATGGGTCCCGGCTGTTGCAGTCAATGTGCTCCGTATTAGAATTTATTCTTTGTGTTTAAACTAATGCAATTAAGTAAATTGGTTTCTACGCTACTGGACTGAACTTTTTTTCTTTTCAGTTCTTATCAACAGTTATTTTTTTTATTCTATGTAAATATATTATTTTGTTTACACGTGCTTAGTGCGCATTATATTTCTATTGTTTTTTTATTTTATTTTATTCTGCATTGTTTTGTCATACCTTTTTTAAAACGGTCATAAAATGCAATGATTTGATAAAAACGTGACAAGTATAACCACTATGATTGTCATGTTCTTATCACAACGATGATGCTGATGTTATCTCAGTTTCCTTATCATTTATAGACTTTTAGAAGTAAACGAATCTAATCATTTCAGATAAACTTAGTATTGCATTTAATATAAAGATTGCGTCACCGACTAGGTATTTAAATGAAACAAGTTTATTTATTTGCACAGATTTTTTTGTTTATAAACTTAATTTGCATTTACGGTAACATCAAAATAGATTTTTAATGTAACTCTATTATCAAGTTGTTAAGGTTGACATTGGCATAGCTTTCTGTTACATAAATCAAGTTGATGAAAGTGAAGGAGGCGACATGGCCCAGCTTGGTGTGCCGTCTGTCACCTTGATCTCGTGCCATTCACTTATTCCTAGGCTTTTGTATACATTTATATAAAAACTAGCTGCTGCCAGAGCCTTCGCCCACATTATAGTAGAAAATTATCCCAAGGAAACATACTCCCGAGATCAAAAGTATCCCATGTGCTATTCCAGGACATGGTCTACGCGTGTGCCAAGTTTCATCGATTTCCGTTGTGCTTTTTGAGCGTGAAGAAGAAACAACAAACAAACACACACACATTCACAGACTTTATTAGTGTGATCAGCGGCAGCCGCATGACATTTGAAAATTATCCAACGAAAACATTCTAACGGAATAAAATGTCCTGTGTGTTAAACAAAGCCATCCGCGTTCTTAATTTCATCTAAATCCGTTCAGCCATTGTGGCGTGATAGACTAACAACCATCCAAAGCTTCATAATCATCATTTCAACCGACAGACTCCCCAATCGTCGCCATAACGACCGGTCTAGTGCGTCTCGCATCCATCTTTTCGCGCGACCCTCACATTTCATTGACAATTCTAATAGAGAATTTACAGACATAGATCATTTTAAAATTTCTCTTAATAGCCTGAAACTAAAGCTAAAGAGTAGATAACTTCATTAAAACTTACCTTTTTATCATTTTATATACTTTACAAACTGATGATGATGAGACAGGTTTCAGAGAACTCATATTTTGATATAAAAATTAATGAACTATTTCTGGCACGTCTTTCCTTAATAGGATTTTATTATTCTCCTCCTTGCGTCGTTTATTCTCAATGCTGAGCATCGTGACCTCGACGAATAACTTTCTTGGACTATATTTCGCCGTGTTGTCCTATCTTCGGCGATGTGAATGGCATCGCAGACTGTGGTCTGACCAAATCCGTGCTACACTGGCGATGTAGCACGGATTTGGTCAGACCAACGTATCGGACTCCCGCCCCTGGGTCTTTTCCCATCTACTTTTCCTGTCAGTAGCAACTTTTCCAGGTTATCACCTCTCTTTCTGGCAATGTGGCCAAAGAAATCAAAGATTCTTCTTTGGCATATGAGATATAAGTTCGGCAATTATGGAGTCGTTGGTCCGATGCTCTGTCCAGTGCATCATATTGTTTGTAAGTATGACTGTTTGTCTAATTGGGTAGGTGATGACATATGGCACTGAAACATGGTCGCTTACAATGGGCCTTATCAGAAGGCTTACAGTCACCCAAAGGGCAATTGAAAGGGTTATGCTCGGAGTTTCCTTGCATGATGACATAAAGAATGAAGATATCCGCAGGAGAAAAAAGATTGCCGACATAGCCCTAAAGTGGCAGTGGGCAGGGCACATAGCTCGTAGAACGGATGGTCGATGAGGCCGAAAGGTTCTAGAGTGGTGACCGCGCACCGGAAAACGCAGCGTTGGAAGGCCTCCCACAAGGTGGACCGACGACCTGTTGAGAGTCGCGGGAATGCGGTGGATGCGAGACGCACAGGATCGGTCGTTGTGGAGACGCTTGGGGGAGGCATATGTCCAACAGTGGACGTCTTTCGGCTGAAATGATGATGATGATGACTGTTTGTTGCCAAAGTAAAAATAAATATTCTTTAATACTTTCAAAGTGTATGCTGTTACTGTTACTAGGATTATAAATAAATCTTTTCAATCAAAACAGACTAGACTTTTAATTAGAATAATGCGGTTCCATCCAACCATCATCTCTTATTTACGTAACAGACTCAGGCCAGGTAACAAAAAAAACGTTAATTGATATAATTACAAAGTGTCGTTCCCACAATTAATTACTTAGATCAGTGGAAACTGAGAAACTGCAATTAATCCATATCCTATAATGATTTTTATTGCTAAGTTGCATGAAGAGGCAGTATAGAAGTAAGTATTAGAAGCCTATATCATTCCTTATTGCGATTCTTAGGTCTTCATCCTGGACTGGGCAAAGAACAATTTTTTTTTCTTTAAATCCAATTCAATTTCAAAATATTTTATTTTACATTCACATTAATAAATGACAGAATTTAATAAAATATAATTTAACAGTAATAAATCACTAATGAAGTAAATTTGTGGTCTAAAATTCACAATAATGTAATAAAACCAGCCAAGTGCGAGTCGGACTCGTGCACGAAGGTTCCATACCAATATAATACAACCATTTTTAAAACAATTTATTTTATTCTGTTTTTAGTATAATTGTTGATATAGCGGCAACAGACATACATATCTGTGAAAATATCAACTGTAGCTATAACGTTTCATGAGACACAGCCTTGTGAAAGACAGACGGACAGTGGAGTATTAGTAATAGGGGCCCGTGTTTACCCCTTAACATTGCAAAACAAAAATCAAAATCAAGCGTCGCGTCGTACAGATCAGTTAATAATTTTTTAAAGCAGAATGATATTTATCATCAAATTAATTATTAAATTTAAATCGCTAGACGAACAACACCATGATTTATTTAAAATAATTCAATTCAAATGCATAGTCTACTTGGCCATAATTTTAGGAGATGTCACGTTGGAGGCCATTCGACTAAATTCCGAAGGCTTGTTTACATCAGATGATCAGACCAGACCAGTGCATTGGCAAGTAGCTGGAACTATTCATTTTCAGAAAAGTGTTCATACCGGTTTGAAACAACAATGATTCATCTATTCGTCATTGAGGTAAATGTGTGTGGCTCTATGTTATTTTTCTAAATGGTTTTATACATAATACTTTTTATGATATTATGACCATAATAAACCGGTAGTCGTTCTATACGCAGAACATGGCATCATAATAATGTTATTTCATAATAACCTCAAGGAAAAAGTTGCAATAACTATGCTTATATAGATAGACAGATACTCGTATATTCGCTGAGGTTGATTCATACAGAAAACGAATAGAATAATGTTAACGTAAGACCTTTGAAATTGTCATTAGAAATATTATAATTTATTTATTCATAAATCTCATAAAAAACTCATAAATCTGTCTGGTTCTGAAGTGGCGACCGTGCTCCGGAAGACGCAGCGTTGCAAGGCCTCTCACGAGGTGACCGATGACTTGGTGGGAAGCCGATGGATGCGAGACGCACAGGACCGTTCGTTGTGGTGACACTGGGGAGGCCTGTGTCCAACAGTGGACGTCTTATTTATTTAAACTTCATGTAACACTAAAGTACAAAGGCGGACTTAATACCTTCGGTGTTCATTAGGTCTTTCGGCTGAAATGATGATGATGAATGATAGAATAGGTATATATGCTGGGTCGAAGCATGAATCAGAATAAGGTTAGGAAGATGATGTTCCAAAAATCCATCGTAAGTTCTAATTTTTCGCTAGTGTTTTAGCAAGTTCACTGGAACGTTCAAAGTTGTCGAATTTGGGTTCTTACTGCGGCACGAATGTCCTAGCTTTGTCCTGCCGAAGGTTGTTCACGATTTCAAGTTTTTACAAAACCAACTGGTTTATAATATATTTTCACCCATGTTTAGAACGTAATGAACCCAAAATCGTGTTGTTTTTATTTATGCTTATTAACTGCGCCAGCGTGATAAGAAGGTCTTTGCACCCATTAACCATGGGGTCAAATACTAATGAATACTTAGTATAATACGATAACTTTTTACCTTTTTTTATGGGACTATAATATTGTAACCAGTAAAGTTGTTGTAAGTAGCTACAACCTGAACAACCGCGTTCGTATGATACTTTTTAAGGCGGTTGGTGCATTCACACATTTTTCCCAATAATTTTAACTTTTAAGGCTAAATCATACAGGCGCGACGTGAGAGCTTTGAGCCTGTTACGTCTTTTCAAACAAAGTAGGTAGCGATAACTTATAATTTTGCTTTACATAAACCACTCAGGCTGATTGTCATTTGCTTGTAATCATAAAACTCTTTTTAAAACTTTTTTTTTGATTTGGCAAATTTTATCAAATGGCTTCTCACGCTTTAGGGTGAAGCGAGAAGGCGTGAACGAAAATTCGCCGGTATCTCTCAGTTGCCCTTTGCGTTCCAGGACCACGGTAATTCTTTCAAACGTTCTCGCAGCCCTAAAGGGCATCGGCCTTACTGGACCCCTACAGTTTTGCTGACATCTCTATGAGGTGCGCGTAGAATACTACGCGCCATTAACTCAGGCTCGGTCCTTACCGGATGGCCGGACGGCGAGTTAGACATTGCTCGCCATCCGCAAGCCTGATTCTACGGCGGCCGGGAGTAGGCCCTCGACTGTCGACGTCTGTGTTGTCTCCTGTGTCGATGGCTGGGACGGACATCCTCAACACGCGGGTGTCCATTCCCTCGCCGTTGCGGCCATCTCCTTAGCTTGCATTACTGCTTCGCAGAAGGAGGCAGCCGCTACCCAAGGTCGTCTTTACTATTTTCTTCTTTCTTAAAATAATCTTTACTTTTATTTTAAGGGGATAGTTTGTCAGAGTAATTAAACAATGGCAAGTAAAAAAAAATATATTCAAGGCGAAAATGGTTGACTCCACATTTTCTGTAAAATTTAAAACTATTAATGTACCATGACTTGTAAGTTTAGCACAATGACTGGCCAGCGTAAACACCTGGTTCCTAAGACCGTAATTTAGCTGTGAACTCATTCATTTATTACTACGCATTGTTGTCACTACACTGAACTTAGTTATAATGCTTATTTACATGAATGGTGCTTTAATGACGTGATTCGAACTATGGGTTATGTGTCTTTTGTTAACCTGTCTGAGGATTACTTCATAATTGCAACGACGAATCGTCACGGGGAATTTTTGATAAGGAAACCAGAAATACTTTCCTGCTGCTGGGTAAACGCCTTCCCTAACTTATTTCAGGTATTCTTTTCTTAAGCCCTCTCGAACCAGGCGGGTAGGCGTCTAGGTCACCTCGCCACCTCTTTCCAGGACGATCTCGGCCTGAATGTTACATGAAACTTAATATAAAAAGAAATATACCTTATTATGTATCGATTGCCCACTGTCCCATCAATCATCAAAATCACCATCGTTGTCATCTGTTCCATTAATTGGGAACTTAATTTACGTGCCTTTTATTGACAGCAAAAAATGTTTTACCAACATTTGGGGTCTTAGCATACGCGGCGTGTTTTTTGTCGTCCCGGACGGAACGGGACGATTTCTTCATAGGCTATTGCCGTCCCGTTCTATCCGTGTTTCTCGTCGCGTATATTTTATTGCTATATATTTAACCGACTTCAGGTTATCAATTCGGTTGTATTTTTTTTTGTTTGTTTATTTTATTTTAATTTAATAAGTACAGTGACAGACTACAGACTAAGACAATCAGCACAGTTAAAAATAACATACAGAACTCCGTCGTTTATGGACCGATTTGCAAAATTTGTTTTCCCTTATAGGATATGCTTCCAGATTGGTCTCATTTTTTTCAAAATCCAGTTCTGATGATGGGATCCATGAGTAATCGAGGGAACTCCTCAAATATTATAGGCAACCATATAGTGATTTTAGTATTTTCATCGAGAACATAAGCATTTACAGTCTAAAAATAACATTTGATGAAGTGGAACTGATGAAGAAGACCAGAAATGGTCAACGGAACTTCATACTCACAAGGTTTGCGGGACTTTACACTCTGTAACTCCGAACTCCCCCCAAAGAAGTGTTGACTAAAAATCTTAATAAAATATGTTTTTTTCTTGTTACAGAGGGGCGACCGGTCGCTTCTAGCGCAGTTCTTCTTTGCCGACGACGCACTGAACATGGTCGCGGCTGAGTTGGACTCGTTTGACGGCCGTAAGGACCCAGAACGGTGCTCCACTCTTGTCAACCAGCTTAGACATGCACAGGTTTGTTATTGGAGACATGTCCTCAACACATCCCAGACACTGCACCTCTTTTTGAGTTGCTTCTTCCTTTCGAGTCGATGCGGATAACCTTTTTTGGGCACGTTAGTAGCAGCGTCAGTGGCAATTTTATTGAATGATTTTGTAGGTACTTCTTCTCTTTTTAACCCCTGACGCGAAAAGGTGGGTGTTATAAGAAAAGAGCTGCTTTTAACTTTGTGAAAGATTGATGAATCCCTGGAGAAAATATCATATTCTTGTCCTAATAGTGTAAAATAAATTATTCGACCAGTAAAGACCAGTGAGGATGTCGGAATATCATTATAGTACCCATTTGTTGTACGAGTAAGATCGGTGTTCGTCGGTGAAAGCATTTAGACGATATTGGTGCATAAAATTGGATGTACCGAACCGTTAATAACCTATGCACTACAAATTCACTCTTACTGCTGTGAAGATAAGGTTGCATGGCTTTAGTAGGAAATTAATGGTAGTCAGGTCAGTAATCCTGAGAGATACTAAAGTAACAAACAATAAGTTTGTAAATATAAATTAAGTAGTTGTGATTTGATGTGATATGGTACAAGAAGTCCCTGCAATCATGAAGAACAATAGATAATACGTTATCAGTTCCTTAGTACTCGGAACAATGTTTCTTATCTTGTTAGTGGTATCTGTACAGGCATTATTATTATTATGAGCATGTTGTGTCCACAGGGCAAAGGCCTCCCTTCCATTCTTCTCCGTCCTTAACCACCTCTGACCAATCCTTTAGGTAGGAGTCTAAATCGTCACGCCATCTCCTTCTGGCCTTACCGCGTCTCTGGCTCCTGCTGTTCGGACATACAACATAAAGATAATTAAGTTAAGATACACGCCAACAAACGCTTACAAAGTCTGGAAAGATCAACTCAAAGCTGTGTGGTACTTTTTTGAAAAGACCACCGTAGAGATTAGCCTACATTTGGGTTTTAGTCAGTAAAAGTCAGACACTCCGATCCGCTTGCAGCATGATCCTGCGGTGGCTGGGGTTTGATAAGTACCTCCCTCGCTCGTTTTCCTCCACCTCCTTTGCTCGCATTACTCCTTCATAAAAGGTGGTGACTGCTCCTCGCTGCATGCCATGGTCTAGACCAGGGCCGGACTCGAGAGGTACAGATACATAACTGCTACCAGTTCAGTTTAGCTGTTAACAAAAATACAAAGTAATTTATTATGTTCTCAAATTATCACTTTATTTTATTAAGTAATTTATTATATCGTTTGGGTTCACTTTGTCCTCCCGATTTTAAAATCAACGTTGTTAATGAGTTTATTACGTAAGAGATGTTCGAGTATGAGTTTTAGTGCGTTATACCAATGTTTTTATTAAAATTGTGATGACTATGCCGTGTAACATGCGATCCGTAATACAAGTTGGTAACGTGCGGGTACTTAAAATCGTTCGTTCAGTTCGTGAAATCTACGTTTCCAACGTTAGACTGATTGAAGGTTCAGATTCGGCCAGAAAAACTGGTTTCGGCTGGAGTTTTAATTCCTTCATCGGACTACCAGACGTATGGCGCTGCGCCGCCATACGCACAAATCGTTTTGCGAACACAATCATTGTGCGTCAGCTAAGGAGTGGAATTCCCTGCTGGAGTTCGTATTTTCTGATAGCAACGAGCTCGGGGTCTTTTAGTCCAGAGGAATAGGTTACTTCTAGGCAAGCGTGCAGCACGCCTGCCTAGAAGTAACTTATTCACAGAAGTTCTGACTGATATATGAATGTAGTCCTATGTTCATAGAATGATTTTATTATGTCAACAATTCGTAATACATAGTAATTACGAGTACATTACTCTTTATAAAAATAGGACTGTAGGATTTGGTTTTGGAACACGTGTACATAATTCAGGTAGGATTTAGGATGCCTGACTGCAGATTGTTCAATGCGCTGGCCCTCGCAATGGGCAATTAGAAGAACGCTTTGGGTTTTAGTCAGTAGAAGCCTGACTTCCTCTCCTTCCACCCAAGAAGGGAGAAGACAATTGATGAATTCCCAAGTAATAAACAGTAAGATTTAAGAACCTAAACGTTTTTAAACAGACTTAAATAGGTGAAGGATTTAGGAACGCTAGTCAGCGGCTTCACTACCGAAATGTTCTCCCGGGATAAAATGTAGACATGTCTTAAACATGCCATGTCTTGTCATGATTTTGTTGATAAAGTAGTCCCTAAGGTACTGTCATCCCAAATATATATTACGCTGATATGGTTGTGTCCAAGTTTTTACTAAGGACCGGCAACCTAAAGTAGGTAGTAAACACTTCAAACCTATTGCTATCTCTTTTCTTCGCGGAACAACCTACCCCCGGCACTTTGAACCCCGGCCTCCCATAGTCATTGAATTGTTTTTTTGACGTGACAACGTCTTATAAATTGGTTTGCCGGGTGACACTTCAAGAAACTGCGTTACGCTCCGCTCACGTTATGCGCTGACAATGAGAGCGAGTGAGAGGCACGCGTCCCTTCCACTCGGGCATGGTTAGCCCGCCTAAGAGCGAGAGAGACAGACATAATACTATTATTTCATCCTTCTTCCTACTATACGAATGAATATTCACATTAAAATTATTTTACCACTCAAAGTCGTTGTCACGTAAAACTTTCGCCCGTATACCGACTTTACAGGCAACCAATTTTTTTTGTCTATTTATCTGTCAACCAGGTACTGGTTTTCATAACAAAATGTGACGTAAAAATATCCATAATCGAGCATCATTAAATTAAGCATTGTACAGTCGCGTGACGTAATAGTAATACACAATTATAATAATAAGAAACAATCGTTAACCCAGAAAATAAAACGGTGGGAAGTAATAAACTTCATTTTCGTAACAAGTTTGAGTAGCGGTTTATTGTGTTAAATAAATGTTTTTTTTTGTGCTATCTGTACATAAATACTTGGTTATGTGAGTACATAATTTTATTGGTATTCAAGTACAAGTTATTCATGTCGAGGTTTTGTGGTTTTGCTTTTAGTACTGAATTAATTTGTTATAATTACCAAAATGATAGTGACTTTTGAAATAAGTAGGTAGGAAAATAGTTATTTAAAAAATGAATATATATATCTACCTTCTGCCAGCGGCTTCGCCCGCGTGAATGTCGGATTCTCCATACACTTTGGACCCCCGTTTCATCCTCTTAGGGGGTGAATTTCGGAAAATCCATTCTTAGCGGATGTCTACTATAAGGAACCTACCTGCCAAATTTTAAGTTTGTAGGTGTTATAGTTTCTGAGACTTTGTGATTAATCAGTGAGTGGTATTTTGCTTTTGTACGAGTATATATAAAAGATATATTATATGTAATAAGGCAAATTACCTACCATTTATAGTTTGATAACTAAATATGTAACTTTCATAATTATAATTTTAAATGGCTGGTAATGGGTAAAGCCTGGTGTGACAAGGAAAACTATTGTCACAAGTTTACTAATTAATTGACGTCTGTGAAATGTTTATGTTATAATTATAATCATTTGTTTTTGAATTACCTACTAGATATCTTTGAAAAGTTTTAAAGGAAAGAATTGGACATCTAACGAAAATATTTACGACTTGACTGTGCATTATCTAATTTACTTACTAAAGCTAGAACTACATTAAACCGACGCACACGTATAACACGCCGCATTTGTATGTAGAACGACGTCGCGTGGCGTGGACCAAGTGTAGCTCTACAAGTCTAGTTTCCATATAAAATGTATGGAGTCCGACGCGCCCAGATCGGCGTGTGCGGCACACTTGTGCGCAGTTTAGTTCTAGCTTAATTTGATTGAAATATGATTAATATAAGGTTAACCTGAGTTCCTACCGCGAGCTCTTAACACGATCCTTTTGGCGACCTAAACTGACTGTTAAAGGGACGGAGCTATATAAAAAGGTGTATGTTTAGCTCCATCCTTCTTTCTCGCTCGCATACTTGACATTTTAACGCTTCAATGTGACCTGTACCAAAACGTTTAAAGTAAGATTGTTTCATTCTTATTTCCAGTGTGGGTAAGATATGACGCTAGACAACCTGTATGGTTTTGTCTCTTACCCACACTGAAATAAGAATGAAACACTCTTACTTTGAACGTCATAGTAACCCCCATGGTATGGCTGGTTGCGTATTGACAAGACAATGTGGTGTTATTCCATAATTTGTTATGCAAATACGTAACTGTAAAAATATGTCAGGAATACAAGTGAAATTAAATAATTCGCTTCCCATGATTATTGTCATATGGCGTTTATTTTCATTCCCTCCAAGATCTAAGCATTATTCATTTCATTTCATATTAAAAATAAGTTTCAAGATGAATGCCTTTAATTACTATTTCAACGCGGAAATAATTATTTTCAGTAAACGATTTGAAATAAACTATTCATTTTCCGAGTCGTAAACCAATATACCATCTAATATAGAGAACTTGGTACGTAAGTCAATTAACATAAATTGTTACAATTATTATAATTACTGCTTCGTTGGTCTATTGCTGGGGGCATGCGATCCTGGGTCGGGCAAAGTGTTATAGGGATTTTCCATCTTTTTTTACGTGAGAAATAATAAGAATGACTTCTCCCGAGGAAGGAAGTGAGAGAGAGTGTCAGACTTTTACTGACTAAACCGTCAGATGCCCTTTGCGAAGGCCAAGGTAACTTTTTCGAACAGGCATCGAGCCCCGTCATCTTACTGACATCTATTTGAGGTGCACGATGAACAAGACGCTCCGTCAGTAGATGTAGTAGTCAGTAATTGGTTCTTCAACCAGAAGTCGAGCTACCCATTTCTCGCCGTCCGCCAACCCGTGCCTACGATGGCCAGGAATAGCCCTGCGACTCCCGACGTGGGTTTATCCGTCTGAATGTACTTAAAGCACTTAGCAGCTTGGTTGATGGCAAGCTGGCCCTTTAAAGAGGAAAAAAAAATGTTTCAGACCTGTTTGAAAATCCATAGTGTTCTGGACCCGTGTTTCATCCCTTTAGGGGGCAAATTTTGGAAAATTCTTTCTTATTCCTTCTATACATAATAAAAGGCACCACTGTGCAAAATTTCAGTGTTCTAGGTGGCTGGGCATTGATGAGTCAGTGAGTGAGTCAGAACTTTGCCTTTTAGGTACATATATAATATACAGATTTTGCTACGGTGTGATACGCAGTCCTTTTGTCCGCGCCTTGAATGTTCTGAGCGTGAATTTGCGTAGTTTTTGCTGTGCAATGACTCACACGCGGCTCTCATGGGCCTTTAATAACGTCATTGTACGCAATGCTATGAGGATTCCACAACATTTCTGTAATCAAGTAAGAAATGTAAATTATATATGTAGAATTAAAGTAGGTAGGCATTATTAACCTTTAGCGTTTACACGTTAAAGCTATTTTACGAGTTTCACGCGGACAAAGTTGGGGGCAACAGTTAGTCTTAAACACCTAGAGAGAGAGTGACTATAAATTTATAATAGATAGTTGTAAACATGACGAACGGAAAAACTGGGAGAACTATTCCCCATTAAAAAAGGCGTCAGACAGGGTGATCCCTTATCACCTAAATTATTCTCAGCAACATTAGAATTTGTGTTTCGCAACCTAGAATGGTCAACTTACGGAATAAGAGTAAATGGAGTAATGCTGAACCACCTTCGATATGCAGACGACCTTATATTAATTTCTGATAACCCGGATCAGCTGCAAACTATGCTCAAACAACTTGTAGAGGAAAGTCGAAAAGTGGATCTGCAGATGAATCTAACAAAAACTAAATTGATGACGAATCGTTCGAAACCACCTATACGGGTCAACAACGATCTCATCGAGTTTGTAGACGAATACACTTAGTTTGGACAGATTATATCTCCTTCAAACGATACATCTAAAGAAGTATACAACAGGGTAAATGTAGCATGGAAGCGATACTGGTCCCTAAAAAAAATTACAAAAAACCAATCAATTCCACTGACGCTAAAAAGTAAAGTATTTAACTCGTGTATACTTCCTACCATGACCTACGGTTGTCAAACATGGGCTTTAACTAAGCAAAATACAAAAAATTGCAAACATGCCAACACAACATGGAAATACATCTTTCCATGTTGTGTTGGCTTAATATTAAGAGAAAGGACAAATTAAGCCTTAAATTTATCCGAGGGAAAACAAAAATAGCGGACGTGGCATATACAATCAAAAAATTAAAATGGAAATGGGCGGGTCACCTAGTCAGAAACAGAAAGGAGAATTGGGCTAAATTAGTAGCCGAATGGTACCCTAGGGAAGGCAAACGGAAGAGAGGACGCCCGATAAGAAGGTGGGACAACGACATAAAGGCGGAAGCGGGACCAATGTGGAAGAGGAAAACCCATGACCGGGAACTGTGGAAGAATATGGGGGAGGCCTATGCTAAAGCAAAACAATCTTCTAAAACCGATGTCGGAAAATAATTTTTATATTTCATTATTATTAACTAAACAGTGTCTTGGATTGTTAATAAAGGCTATTATTATTATTATTATTATTAAATATGACGAATTGCAATAAAATCAGATTAGATTATTAATCATTTTGTCGATATGCAGACGTAAATATTGCGATGATTATATTTGAGAATTGATCCTTTGGTAAAATTGATGCTTCATACCCTTGAATACTCTAACTCTTTAAAATGTTGCCAAATAAATACTGTCAATTTGTATTATTATGTAAAAATGAGAGATATTTTATATCGGTTCATTCTGCTGTTGACAAATTTTTTTGATAAATCTGTACTTATTTCATTGTTCTTTCCACTAACATTGTTTGGGTGAATTTTAATGAGCGACTGTTAAATTGAATTCAGGTTTTTCTAGCCTTGAACTAGTATCACGATTACCTTTGAATATTTAGAGCGTTTTAAGTTCATTGTTTATTTTAATTCATTACTGACTGCACGTACCTACTTGGTTTCTCGATGTGGCGTTTCCTCTAAAATTTTCCTCATTATTTACTAAATTCTACCAGTAAAACATTCGCCGCGTAATAGTAGGAAAATATATAATGCCTTCACAGTAATAAAGCATCTTACATTCTACTAGTACCTAACTTAATACTATTTTTTTATTTATTCGCGTTACAAACAAAACTTGAAATCTTTTCTCTCTAAAATATCTATTAAGTAGTTTAGAATATCTACGTACTGCCAGCGGCTTCGCCCGCATGAAAATAGAAAATATATTGCCTATGTCACTCATTGATAAAGTAGCATTCTACTAGAGAAAGAATTATTAAAATCGGTCCTACCAGTAGTTTTAGAGATTATACATTTTATTTCTTTGTAATATTGCAATATATTTAATATTTCATTTTATTGGGGACAAAAAACAGTTACATGCTAGAGAAAATACAAAAAATATTGAATGAGAACTTATTCCCGGAGGTGTCACCATTGTGCGGACCGCCCGGAGGATACGGTGGGGGTGTGCCCCGCTTGGGCAGAGCAACGCCGTGTCCTCGTGGGGGCGATCGGCGGCGGCGATCTCTCGCGCCGGGCCTTGGTACAGGACTACAGGCCATGGTCCAGGGCGAGGAGGAGTGGCAGGCGGTTGCCTCCTTCTGCGAAGCAGTAATGCTAGCAAAGGAGGCGGCCAATCGCGTGAGGCAACGGTCCTCACGCCGCAACCGCCGCCGGGATTTCGATCCCGATTTCCGGTTACCGTAGGCGCGCTCTTGTGGACGGCGAGCAATGGGTGGCTCGCCGACCGACCGTCCGGTAACCGTCCGGACCGAGCCCAAGTCGTCGACGGCGCGTACTGTTCCGCGCGCGCCTCAAGGAAATGTCAGCAACTGTAGGGGCCCAGCAGGGTCGAAGCCTACTGGAGTCATGGGTAGTGTGAAAACGAAACCCGAGGCCCTGGGACGAAGGCAATGAAGGAACAGGAGTGGGTTTTTAGTCAGTAAAAGTCTGAAACTGTTTTGTCATAAGATGATTTTCCTACCTAAAAAAAAGGAGAACTTATTATTCACTAATCGATCAATTTTTACCGATGATATTGATCGACGTCGTTCGATTAGTGTGCTAGCTTTTACTTAGATTTGATGTAGGAGGAACGGCTGATTGACTAAGGTGATCAATTCTACCATTGATTGACTGCAATCTACTCGATAGATATTTCAACTCAATATGTAGAAATTAAAAATATTTCACTGCATACAAATAGGTGCTGTCAATGTCAAACGTTCCAATAGAATTCGATTTTTCAACGTTTCAGTTTCGACAGAAAATAAATGATTCTTTTCAGTTTACAATAGTCATGTGATTCATTTGAAATTCAGTTTTTTCTTCTGCTCTCCTTTCTGCGCTCTCGATGCAGGTATGATTCATTCAAGGACAACAAACAAGTCAATTATGATGAATGTCTGCTGACCCAAATAACTCATTTGTGAAAGAGTTCGATAATGGGTATCTACTATACTTACACCTTTTATGGGATATTGACTGGTATAAATATATAATGTAATAACACATGGCTTACTAATGCTTAGACCATTCATAGAATACGGTGACTATGTGTAAAAAAAAAATTTGGCACCCCGACCTGGACAGGTCTGAAGGAGATGAACGGGCTAGAGTGAGCGAGCAAAGGTTAGGTTCCTTAAAATTCTGCTTACAGAAATATGAGCCCTGCTATCCTACTTAAGACCGTCATCGTCAATTCAAAATTAATTTTATTCCCTGCCATAGTCTCTCAAATGTTTGAGCTAGGCAAGTAATCAAAAGTTATCGGTCCAAGTCATTTGCCTAGCTGTGTCATTAAATGGCTGAATATCATTCGAGCGGTTAGTTGAATGGCGCCATTTAGTAAAAAGGCTAGCGGAATGTATGTCCTTGCAATATCTAACACAACTACTTAAGTACTTATATCCTACATTTTAGGTAAGCAACAAAAATGAATAAGGTACTGTTCTTAAGCTAACAGGAATAGTTAGTTCCTTGAGCAATTCATGTGCTCGAATACACAGCTCGGTCACTGGGCCATCGAGATTCCATTACCGGATTACAGAAGCTAGTCGAATTGACGCAACATTATTGAAATGCAAGATGGGAAAATTATTTTCTTAAAGGTTTTTCCATTGAATGTACTTAGATAGTGTGTGCTTTCCCGTTGGAAGGAAAATGGCATAATAATATGAAGGTTACATCATAAGTGATCTAGCTACATGGAAAATATATACTTGAACAAAATACCTTGAGGTGATGCTCAAAGGTGGCCCCTGAAATAAATCTTAAGTTTTTTGAATTTTGCAGGTCATTACGTTGAGGTGCTTGTTTGTGTTATTTGAACCATTAAGAGGACTGTATTTTTACAACAAACCGGAAAGAACCTCACAGCTAAGCCATATTTATTGGAATTTGAACTTAGCATAGCATTATTTCTAAAATATTCATAGAACAGTTTATAATCAAAGCACAAAACATTGGTCTAATATCAGGTAGCAATAGTTGAAGTGAGTTTAATTACGATTTACGATATATCAGACTTGTCTTGTTGCGCCACTTTCGTCGGCGATAAATAGACCAATGCCTCTTGTATCAACTTTCTGGTAGGTGCGATCACAGAGAAGAAACAGAAGGCAAAGAAGAGCTCTGGGGCCTTACCATGACATGTTAAAATGTCAAGAGTGCGAGCGAGAAAGAGGGCTGAAGGCTATACACCCTATAACAGTTTAGGTCATAAAATGGATTGCGTTAAGAGCCTCTGGTATGGCCCCTGGTCTTCTATAAATCCAGCAGCGTTTACGACAACCATGCACCTGCAGTAGATTGTCGTAAAAAAGACAAGAACAGGCGCTCTTTTTTTTGAGGTGGGATATCAATAAATAATTTGTCGAGCTCTGTGTTTAGTGAGGGAGTATCAGATTGTTACCGACTAAAACGGCCGGGCAGAACATGAAATAAAATTATGAGCTCTGGAAGTAAGATGAATGTCAACCACATAATACCTACCTACTTTTTGAAACTATCATTATCATTTCAGCCGAATGACGTCCACTGCTGGCCTTCCTCTTCGTATCGCCACAACGAACGGTTATGTGCGTCTCGCATCTATCCGATTCTCGCGACCCTCATCAGGTCTACCTTGTGAGAGGTCGTCCAGTGCGCGGTCACCACTCCAGAACCTTTCGGCCTTATCGATCATCTGTTCTGCGAGTGTGTGTCCTGCCACTGCCGCTTTAGTTTGGCGATTCTCCGAGCTATGTCGGCAACCTTAGTTCTCCTGCGGATATCTTCGTTTCTGATGCGATAATCAAGTCCTTATATAAATTTTCACTTTAAACTCGCGAAGTAGTGTGATTTTATACACAGTCACGATCAGGGCTCCAGAAAAAGGAATCTGATAATATGAGCTGTGTCCAGCCAGGAGTACCGCTTTCTAAATCAAGCCCTTGATCCAGTCGCCTAACGCGAGCCTGCTAAGGTGTTGGTCTAGGCTTGTGGCTATAAACTTGTTTCGCTGGGTGTCTCCATCGAGTAGTTCTTCTCACCATCATAGTCTCAGTACGATTTTCTACCTACAATGTCGCCTTTCTTGTGTAGAAAGTTCATTATTTTACGCTAGTCTAGCCCTTTCTAATAGCTTCTTAGACGATAGTAAACTTCTTAATTCATTTTGGTTGTTTTTACAAGCATTAATATTGTGTATACCGATCTATTCCCTATCAAATGTATTCTCAAAAATTTTCTGTTTATTTTATTTGTTTTTGTTGACTGTACAGTGATCTTCCTTTCGAGTAGATGATAACATTTTTTGTTTGGGTCTAGTTGGTGGCACATTATTGGAAGCATCAGTGACGTAACATTTATCTTTAAGAATGCAAGACTATGTTAAGGTTCCTACTTGAGGACACGTGGGTGATCAATGGTTCGCATAATCTTAACAAGTTCCTGCAAAAAGATATATAAAATGTAAGCTTTGTTTGAGAAATATCTCTGGAAATACAAGTTCTTTCCTTAATTAAGGAGTAAGGACACAATTCTCAAATAGGTACCTAATTAAGGCCTAGAAGAGCAACTCAACCTTTACTAGTATCCTCAGATAATTTATTTGTTATTCTTCCTCCTAATATTGCGAGAAGTGTGACCAGTTTACGCTAAATAAACTGTTTAGTTTACACTTCATTTTACTTGTCAGTTCTGACACTATTTAGCTTACATTACTCACACGTCTAAGAGCCTAATATAAACAATTTTTTTTCCTAACTCAAAGAACTTGTATTTACTATTTATTTAGCGTTTGGGTTATGTTATGGTAACACTTCCGTTCGTGTGACGTAAAAATAAAATGCAAACATCTTGGATTTTACCGGTAATTAACATTTTGCTAATAGTTCTATGATAGCGAATTGCCAATTTTGAGGCTAGTGATCTAACTAGGAAATCAATGACAAAGTTATTCACGATCAGTTTAGGTTAATGATATTATAATAGCAGGAAGTAATAATAATTAAATCAATAAATTAATTATTCTAATATAAACAACAACAACAACAACAACATTTAGCCCAAATCATAATTTCATGAACGGAATCTCGGTCAAGTAAATGTGCATGTGTATCGGGCGGGTTCAGACCTAATTAGTTGTTACGAAAACTGATCGGCTAGCAACGTGACCGCGATGGAGCGTCACGAAATAGAATTACACAGAAGGACTGAGTGTACAGTTGTGGAAATAAAAGCCTAGTCAAAATCGCTCCGAGTTGTAAATGCATTGGTTTTAAGCAATGTTTAGCCAATTTGGGTTGCATAGGTAAACTTACTTAACGTGCGAATATTCTACAAGTACTCGTAGGCAGTGTGTATGAGAAGACCCGAAGAATTCATTCCAGATGCTTTGTGGTGAGTTGTTAACTGAAAACGAGACCTTAAAAACACGAGTCCTATTAGACAGTTGAAGCAATATACAGATTGCTTTTGCGGTACTTCTATCGTATGGATACGAAAAAATATGAGAAAAGCTCAAACTGTGGTACAGTCAAATGAGGTGAATAGAAACTCAGGGGTTTTACGGTAAATAATATTAGCCCAGCCAATCAGCAAGGCTGTTCGAGCGATATTTGAGCACGAGCCACCAAGACACATCTTTATGTCTCGAATACGTCTAATTATGCAACTTCTACGTCTTGAAGTCTCGCATACTTCACATAATGCAACTTCTACGTCTTGAAGTCTCGCATACTTCACATAATGCAACTTCTACGTCTTGAAGTCTCGCATACTTCACATAATGCAACTTCTACGTCTTGAAGTCTCGCATATTTCACATAATGCAACTTCTACGTTTTGAAGTCTCGAATACGTCTCATAATGCAGCTTCTCTTCCTCCCTGTTTCGTGTAGTAGGCACACGAGTATGCCACTGTGTTACTATGTTTAGCTTGAATTGCTGCCACTCAATTTAAATATGGTGATCGTTTTGTTTTGCAAGGTAACTAGTGGAACTTTTTGTGGGACTTGGTGTAGTGGAGTTATGTATTTTGCCTTCCGTTTCAAAAGGTCAACTGTTATCAAGTTATTCTTGGTGTCCTCTGACATATATATAAGTCGTCAGAAGTTCCAGACCTTTGGTTTTCCTTACTCTCCTCTCATGTTACTTGGGACACAGAATAATTAATAGCTTGGGGTCTGCACAACACCACACCAGCACATTTTCATCTTCTATTAGTTAGTCCCGGGAGTATGTTATTATCTTCGGTTAATTTTTTACTGTTATGCGGGGGCCACTGTATTAAAGTGTCTGTAGAATACTTTTTACTCCGGTATTATGTTTTCTTGGTATAATAAACACTTTTCATGAGGGCAGAAACTTATAACATACTTACTATTTTTTGACTACGTTTTCGGTGCATTTGAAGTAATTAGTATGTTAAAAAACTCCGAAGCATGGGTATAATTTGGACTGTCGTGCAGCTTACTAATTGCCTAGTGTACATCGATTTGTATTCATGTATGTATGTGTGTAAGTACACAAATATCCTGCTCGTCGATTCACAGTTACAAAGAATTTTAATGTCTTTGTCTTAATGTTATAACTAGTCAAAAGTGGTCTCTGTATTTTTATTGGCACAATAAAATTGTGTTTTGATGGTAAAATTAATGTAGCGTTGCGGAAATGTTGAAAAGAGTTATCATGACCCGGGAACGCAAAGGACAACTAAAGTAACACAGGTAGATTTTAGTCAGTAAAAGTCTGACGCCCTCTCTCTCCACCCAGAGCAGTAGAACTTAAATTTGATAAATAATGTCAATTGATCGTTGTCACTAAAATAGTTGTGAACATTCATGTGGATAGATGGAGAGGGAGAGGGTGGCCAAAGAAAAGATGTATGGATTGTGTGAAGAGTGATATTATATGAAAGAAAGATAGCATGACGAGGGACAGGGCAGAATGGAAGAAACAACGTGTTGCGCCGACTCCAAATAACACGGGACAAGGGCAATAAAATGATGATGAACGTCAATTGATCAAAGGCAAATAATCTCGCCTAAAGAACTTCAGACTACTGAAAAGTAAAGCATGTTTTCACTAAGTTTAGTCTTATTACGGCCAAAATTTCAAATATCGATCGTACTAATTTGCAGGTCAGATCTTAACCTAGCTAATTCCCGTTTAATTAATTCAAACCCAAGCTAACACCGGCTATTGTGTCTCTAATTACGATATTTGAAAAGTTAAACTAACCCAGCGACTAGACACAAGCACCAATTCCATAATACTATAACATTAACACGAATCTATTAGAAACTGCGGTTAGATCACGAACGGAATGGCCAAATGAAGTTATTTGCGTGATGACCAGCACTTACGGTTCGGAACGCTCACCCGACTCGCTATCTGCACGTTGAAATAATTTACAAAGACTATTACACTATATCAGTCAATTATTTTATCACCGAACGGGCCAACGTGGAAAATAACACTGTATTTTAGGACAAAATGAATAGCATATTAATCAGTGTACGGTTCTTATCTGCGACCACGTGTGTTCTAACTTTTAATCACTAATATGCATGTGTCATTTGGGTACAGTAAATAAAATAAATTGTTATGCAGCCATGAAGATGCTCTACAACAATTTTTTGTTGCGTGACCAAATCTCTGACATCACTCGTCTGAGTGTTTATGTCAAGATGTTTATTCCCACTGCTAATAATGTCTGTTAAATAATAATTGTTGTAATAAAAATCTACACCTTCTGTAATCTGTGCTCAGGTTTTTAATATGGTCTATGTATGTGAAATCTCTAATATGTACACCTCTCTACTCTGTGATCATTACTAGATACACCTTTTAGTCTTAAATTAAGTTAAATAAACAGAAATATTTCTGATTTAAAGTAAGTATCAATAGTATTTTTTCTAACAGTTCTTGACGCAATTGCACCTATAATAACTATTTACTGCACTGTATGCCTGCATAACTATTACATTCGCCGAGTGTACACGCCCGACGCACATTGTTGTTATCTATGTAATTATAATAATTAAGTAAGCGGTGTCCACGTTTGTCCTTAACATTTAGATAGTGCTTGTAAGTAGTTTGAAAATACTCCGGAAAGGACAAAACATAATAATGTTTAGATAGGGCTTTGTAGTAGGTCCGCTTTATGTAATGACGTGTTAAAATGTTAAGCATGCGACATTGGTTGTCCGAAAGGGATCCCCGGGATCCTGGGACTCAAGGCAAAGAAGGAATATAGGAATGGGTTTTAGACAATAAAAATCTGACACGCCCTCCCGCCCCTCCCTAAAACGGGAGAAGTCATTGGATGATTTCCCACCTAAAAAAAGGCATGCGAGCGAGAAAGAGGGATGGAGCTATATAGGGTGTGTCTTTAACAGTTCAGTTTAGGTCGCCTTATTAGGGCGTTTGAGTTGGTCAAGTCTGTGTAGGATTCGGCTTGAAAAACACACGTTTCTATGTGCAAGTTTCTATCTACCTAGCGTTTGTATGTATAATGTGTATGCACGTTGTATATTAATTACAATTCCTTGGTTATGTCAGTCATTAGTTCGATATTCTTTGTTTAATTTTCCTGATCATTTTTCAATAGAATTGCGAGCATGTACTAAGATATTGTTCAATACTTATTACGGCAGGTCCATCAGACACAAAATAATAAGGATAACGGCCATGCCTGTCTGGTGTTCAGGACTGATGAACCGAAATGAGGACGCTTTCATCCGAATAAAACTGTCACTGGCAGAATGTATGAACAGCTGCTGTCACTGGCCTTTTTTCCATAGGAAATTAAGTTATTTTATAGGAGCTGCTCGATTCTTATGTAATCACACTGCCTAACATGGTCAAAGAGCAATAATGTGGTAGTGGAATTTCCTGCCGGAGTCTGTGGTTCCTATATAGCAACAACCTAGGGGTCTACTTTTAAACAAGAGCACTTCATCGTCGACCACATAATCATTTACCATCAGGCGAGATAGTTATCAAATGCCAACCTATACATATATCAAAAAAGATAAAAATCTTTCAAAGAAATTCCTTTGTCTGAAATGTTGGCACTTGGCAGTCTTTAAAATAATAACCTGCAAGTAAAAAAAAACTTAAATGTGCTTTACTACTTTAAATTATTATTGATTGGAGTCATCTAAGTTTTTTTCATTTCCAGTTATGCAGCAGGATAAAATTCTTGTCGTGGTCGTAAGTTGAAAAACATTATCATCATTTCAGCCGAAAGACGTCCTCTGTTGGACATAGGGCTCCCCCAAATGTCGCCACAATGATCGGTCCTGTGCGTCTCGACAAACAATCAAGATTTAATTATAATAATAATCCTCCTAACAGTCCTAACTGAATTTTGATCAAGCTGGCCAATCTCAACAGAGATTAGCGGAGTACGGAGGAGATATACAGTAGGTATTATAGTATATACACAAGTGTGTGTATACTCTCCCTTCCTTTAACCTCGTAGTCCGATGGGACGGCAATCCGGCGTCCTGAGAGAGATCAGGCCGACCATCGGCTTTACGTGCTTCTTGAGGCACCACCAACAGTCAAACTGAAACACAGTGATTCTGAACAGAAAAACCCATTAGAACTAGCACTTGTTTCCCGACCTGATAATCGAACCCAGGACCCCAAGTTTAAAAAGTTGCAGTTATAAAGAAAGGGCTTAATATAAAAGCGCCAGGGTAGCCCCTGAAATTCTAATTTTAAGGTTTTAGCATTTTGCAGGTCTGTGTTAAGTTGTACGTTAATTATTATTAAAATATCGATTGACGGCTGTAACACGTTTGTTATGGAATTATAATAATTAAAGTTAATAAAGTAAGTCAGTATTAAGTAAGTCAATACAATCCTCTCGTCTTGCATCCACCGGATTTCCGCGACCCTCACCAGGTCATCGGTCCACCGTAAGTTTGAACGTACTTCGTTAAAAAAGTCATAGTCATAGTAGTAAGTCAAAAAAGTATAACAATAGAAGCCTTGCAAATTGAATCAAGATTCTAAACGACGACAATTTTTTTCAAAAACTTTTAAGGGTTTAAAAAAAACACGTATTACCTTGGAACAAGCTATGCTAAGTATATTCAAGTAAATCACGGAATTACCGAATGCTAACAGATTTTTCAGGCGTTATCTCTCTTTTTTCGCGTTGCCTCTTCGTCATTATCGCGACGTCATTGGATTGCTTTAGATGAAGTAACAAGCTTTTAAACCTTGCTCGATGTTGACGATAGGCGAGTGAAAAAGGATCCTCATAATGATTGTAATTCTATAAATAACCCTTAAATTTTACTTACCTACACGATAAACGTTGCAGTTATAAAACTTAAACGACTTAAGTTTTAGCTACACGATGTGAACTGCAAGGCAGCTGCGAATTATATTGTTGATATAACTGTAAAATTTATCGCGTGGAGTGGTAAACTACGTTTGCACGCTTTAATTTCAGAAATTCTTGGTCTTTATTGTAGCGGGTAAGATTTCGACATGCTCATTACTTCCCTGCAGTTTTCATTAGCGCCGTGGTTCATGCAGATTATTTTCAACATGCTTCGTTGTTTAATTTAAGGATGAAATTGTTGATATGACTTTTGCGTTGTTACATGTTAGTTAGTCTTATACTTTGTAACTTTATGAGTATGGATCTAAAGTCCCTACTAAAGATTCCATTCTTAGGGCTTCTTACTCAAAGGGTGCCAACAGAACCAAAGTCAAAGTCAAAAGTTTTTTATTTCACATAGGCCTACATGGTTACTTATAAAACGTCAGAAGCTAGTGCACGGTTCGAAATTGAAGAGGATTCGAGAGAAGAACCGGTAAGAAACTACATGGTGACTCTTTAAAAAAAAAAAAAAATTGTTCTAACCATATTACTAAGTTTCCACTGTCTGTCTGTCAGTCCGTCTGTCAGCGGGCTCTATCTTATAAACCGTGAGAGGTAGAGAGTTGAAATTTTGACAGAATGTGTAGGTATTTCTATTGGCGCTACAAAAACTAATAAATGTGTAAGATTAAAAAATCAATAAAGCTAATAAGAGGGGGTTTCAAAACAAGGGACGTTATTTAATATTGTAGTACGGAATTCTTAGTGTGCGATTCTGAATCGCACTTGGCCAGTTTCTTTATAACCATGACCTAAAAATTAGATAGGTACATATCAAGCAAAAAACACCTTATTCCTTAGCTTCCTCTGATCATAATGCGGCTCTTTGAGCAATCTACTCGTATGTAACTTTTTGCACACTTGAGTCGGCTTCGGGCTACATATTTATTTTTGAAACGATCGTTCTTATCGAGATCATGGAAAGTGCGATCATTATAAAAGAAAGTACCAAAGTACATGCCAAAATAACGTTCCTATCGTGTTCAATGGAAAGTTGTAAAACTACATAAAGCATTACTTATATCAAATACTAGCTTCTGCCAGCGGCTTCGCCTTGGACTTTGGACCCCCGTTTCACCCCTTTAGGGGGTGAATTTTGGGAAATCCTCTCTTAGTGCTGGCTTGTCATAAAAGGAAGGTTTGTGCAAAATTTCACGCTCCTAGTCCTAACAGTTTCGGCTGTGCGTTGATATGTCATCCAGTCAGTCAGTTTCTCCTTTTATATATATATGTAGATAAGGCCAGGTTTTACTACTTTATAACTTTTTTGAACCTCTGGAAATCCACAAATATAAAAGAGAACACCGTGAAAAATTACTTTATTAAAATTGACTATATGACGCACCGCTGGGTAAAAATCAAAACATGATAAATATAAATTAGTTGAAAAAATCACGAATCTGATCCTAACTTAAGATATCAAACGTGTATATCTACGAGATTACGTCACGGAAATATTTCAAAGTTACACAAAATAATAAAGCTTGTTTTTTAAAAGGGTCTGGTAAAAACAAAAATCTTGAATAGTTACAGTACTATGTTTCTTGTTTAAAATAATAAAATCACTGTTATGCTTATAAAATAGTGGCGGCGTATCTACTAATTGGGTTCCTTCTTATACTTGGGAAATCATGAAAGAACCTCTCCTGGTTTGGGAAGAGCGAGAGACTGACTGACTGTCAGACTTTTACTGACTAAAACGATTTGCCATGATTAAAGTAGTGTTACAACCTATTTTCGGTAGTAGTAATAAGCCCCGCCCCCCCGTGCTCGGGGTCCCCGGGGCACTGCCCTGCCTAGCACTGGTAGCTAGTAGCTACGCCAGTGTAAAACACATGCTCCTTTCCACGTGTGACCGGACTTGACGCTTGACCTTTATCTGCGCTAATGTCGCGTGCACACTGCGTTCTGACAGTTTGTTACCCTGCCACCTTAATTAAATCTAGAACTACTTTACGCCGAACTGGGCGCGTCGGTCTCCATACATTTTATATGGAAACTAGACTTGCAGAGCTACATTAGATCCATGCCACGCGACGCCACGCAACACACCGCTACGTACAAATCAGGCTTGGTCCACGTGTACGCTTGAATATCTTCAGTGTAGCCTCAGCACTTAATTATCCAATTGGTTCATTAAAATAATTGTTCCGTGCGGAAATTGAACCCGCCACACGCAGCCGAGTAGCCAAACGCTCAACCACAGCGCGAACCACGCTGTATTCATATGATATTTGTGAAGTTTCCTTAATTCCTCATTTCCTCATGGATCCCATCATTAGGATTGAATTTTGATAACAACGGGACAAATCTAGAACCTCCTCTTTTTGAAGTCTTAATACTCCATTCTTATTGGCAACTAGCGCTCCTGGTTAACAAAGGTCGTAAAGTCATTTCAGCAGTACAGTTACAGAAGCTTCCCCTAAATAAAAATAAATAAACTTTTGTGAGTAATGAAAGATGGCCCGAAGTTCATGCGTGACAAGTTGCCAGCTTGTTGCCTTGCCATAGATAAGGGACCCGGTGACCTTTCCAGAATTTTGTGAACTTTCACGAAACGTATCATGAAAATATGTCATTATTATGTGTTTTTAGGAATATAGTTTTTGTAATAAATCAACCAAATTGCGTGACAGACCATTCATATGAAAATGTGTCTCAATACATTTGTGGCAACTATTGAAGAGCGAAATTCGTTAATATATTATAAATTAAATTATTTACATTAAGCGAAAAAAAAGAAAGGCTAAGTGGACATTACGATGAAACTAAAATTTTATTTGATTTTCATGTTGTACAAGCATGGAACGTAAAATTTCTACTGTATTTATATTACCAATAACAAATTGACGGTTTTATTTTATTTTATTTGATTTTATCTGGCTGTTTCCATACTTTTTGATGGTATTGTTTGTATCGTTTGTATGTATTTAGTGTATGTTCATCGGTACTGAACTATTACAAGTTATTATAAATTTATAACTTCTAAACTCTAACAATTTAATAAATGAGGTATCGTTGGATTGGAAGTCGTGATCGCCCGCTAGTTACGTGACGTCTGATACTCGCAGCCTGAAATTAAATATTAATTTAAATAAGTTAAAAACCAGTCTACAAAAATATCGCTCTGCGAAGTACGGAACAAAAAAAAAATTCTCTTAAAAATAGTTATGCCTCAGTTGTGAAATCGTTATCGGTCGTATGCCACCTGCGGGTTGTTGACACAACAATACATGTCATTATATCATTAGTATGCAACCTGTAAGGTAAGGTTGTTCTTTTAAAACTAGGTGTCAATAACATTGAGGCGATCGGCAGATCGACAGGGAATGGGAAGCGGTCGCCTTCTTCTGCGAAGTAGTAATGCTGGCGAAGGAAAGGGCCGCAGCGGTGGAGGAACGGACGCCGTCACTCCCCAACCGCAGCCACAGGAGATGATCTGGGCATCGGGAGTTGCAGGGCGATCTCCGGCCACCGTAAGCGCGGGCTTTCGGACGAAGAGCAATAGGTAGCTCGCCGTTCTGCCGTCCGGTAAGGACCGAACCCGAGTCGTCGACGGCACGTAGTGTTCCACGCGCGACTCAGAGATATCGTGCAAAGGACAACTAAAGGACAGAGGAGGGTTTTAGGCAGTAAAAGTCTGACACGCTCTCTCGCTCCACTCTAGGGCGGGAGAAGACATTTGTTGATTTCCCCACCTCGAAGAGGTGTCAAGAACGTGTAAATAAATAAATAATTTGTTCGTGGGTCCTCAACTAGTCGCCCTAGTCATTGTTATACATTGCTATTGTTGGCTTGAGTTCATGTCCAGAACCACGAGCTCTTTATGCGTTCTATTTGTCGACCTAAACTGGACTCTTTGGCCGAACGCTGTGTCGCGGGCGCACCGCCTCCGTTCTGCGTAATAACACATTAAAGTTCTCCATCGGTACGACTACATGCACACCGTTAAAGTTGAACTAGCGACACTGCACAGGTAATAATCCGGTTTCCGCAACGGGGACCGCACACGATACACGCGCTACGTCACGCGACGGGTGAACGCGCGAGCTCCCGCTTAACGCAGTGTTGGCCTTTAAAGGGACGGAGCTTTATAGGGTGTATAGCCTCATCCCTCTTTATCGCTCGCACGCCTGACATTTTAACATATAAAGGCTCCAGGACCCGACTACCATGCTTAGCATATTTAGATTTTTCATTTATTATAATTTATTTATTTATTTATTTATTTAAACTTCATGTACAGTAGTGGTACATAGGCGGACTTAATGCAACAAGGCATTCTCTACCAGTCAACCTTTGGGTTAAAAAGAAAATAATGTGGTAGGTTTGCACAATAAATAAATAACAGATATTTTAAAAAGAACAAATAAAATAAAAAATAAATAATAATAATTATAGGTACGAGCCGTACATAACCTGGGTCCTTGGCACTGAAAGTGTGACAGAAAAGCCTTTCCGTGCCAATGTCGCGTGCAAACATTGCATGGTGACAGTTTGTTAACCTTACCACCTGGCACCTAAAGTTAGAACCTTCGGTGTAACACGAAACCTTAGCGCTTCATTTTATTTTACCGATAAAATTCACTTTATTCGCGTGTCTAGTTGAAAAAGTGGTGCAAAAAAGTAAAAATTTTTCAGTCATATTTTTTTTTAGCTTTGGAAATTTTCCACACTTCGTGTCAGACTTTTACTGGCTTTTTTATTTTTATTGATAGGCTCGCGTTTGACCACTATCTCACCCATAGATATCCGTGATCTCACCAGATGGTAAGCGATGATGTGGCCGACGATGGAGCACGCTTGGCTAGAAGTAACCTATTCACTTTTGACTTAAAGATCCCTAGGTTGTAGCAATCATGAAACACAGACTCTGGCAGGGACTAAAACCACATCTATGTTCCTTCTTTGCCCTTGCGTTGAAAGACCACTGGTTTTTCACTATCTTGGCGTTCATATTGTATTGCTTGACTTGTATTAAAAATGTAGTGCATGAACATTGATTCGTTCACGAACTTTAGTTTTTGACACGTTAGTAAAGTTGATTTGAAGAAGTTATCGCTTTGTTGGTAAATCTCGACGACATAATAAAACCAAAAATTAGGGTCCCGACGCGCCACCTCTCTTTCTGTTCGCGATAAACTCAAAATCTTTTTGATTCGGTCTTCACCAATAGACAGAATGATTCATGAGGTAGGTTTATATCTTTATCTATAATATAAAAATGAATCGCAAAATGTGTTGGTAAGCGCATAACTCAACAACGCCTGGACCAATTTAGCCAATTCTTTTTTTTAAATATTCGATGAAGTTCAAGGATGGTTTTTACGGCGAGAAAAATTCGAATAGAGTAGGGTAGAGTAGGGTAGAGTAGAGTAGAGTAGGATAGAGTAGTCAGTTGACGGGAGCGAAGCCGCGGGCAAAAGCTAGTATATAATATAATTCTTCTGTACTTACGTTTGTCACCTAACTGCTCCTAAACGGCTTGTCCGATTTAGGTGAAATTTTGAGTGTATATTTGAGTGGGTCTCTGGATGGTTTGAAAATGCAATTGGACACGGTATGTGGCGCTGCAATCGGGTTCTCAATTTTTATTTCTGACAAAAAGCCGGCTTTCGGGCAGGACAACGTCTGCCGGGACCGTCAGTAGGTATAATAACTTGTTTAGATTTTGTGTCAATTAGTTGATATAAAATGACGATAAATTGTTGAAAATTGCTGCCGTCTGGGAGCATAGGCTAAGCTCGGGCGGGTCGCTGGTTACAAACTAAGTTTAAAATTTTGCTACTCCGCAGTAGGTATTCAGCACTTATGATTTTCCTTACTTTAATTAAAAGGGTTTCTTCGTTTTAATCACAAGTACATAAGTACCTTACCTACTTTATTTTCTTTGAAGGAAAAACTTGATTTTATTCAATCAAGTTTGTTTTAATCAACCTTAATGGTTTTTCCTAAAGTTTTTCTTGCCTTTTAATGAGACATATAAACCCAAGTTTTGTCCTTTTCACTGAACCCTATATTTCTTTCTCGACAGGACCGCGTACTGAACATCACAAGTCAGATAATGGACCAGCTGCTGGGCGACGAGCGAGTGGCGCGCGGCTTTAGGGTCAAGTTCCCCGAGGACGTGCTGCAAGACAACCTGGCTGGACAGCTCTGGTTCGGCGCTGAGGTTGGTACCATGCAGGTTTCATAGACGGGGATTATGGTGCACAAGAAAGGCTGAAATATTGTATATTGTTTATTTTCATCATCGTCATCATCATCATCATTTCAGCCGAAAGACGTCCACTGTTGGTCATAGGCCTCCCCGAAGCGTCGCCACAACGACATATCCTGTGCTTCTCGCATCCACCGCACTCCCACGAATGCGACAACGCTGCGTTTTTCTCTTTTCATAAAACCACCCAATTCTGAGAGTAGGTGTGCACGCCACTTCACACGACACTGGGCCTCCCGTCTCCAAACTTTATCTGCTACATTAACCAAGTGTGCCAATGACACTTGGTCCTCCTACGTGATTTGTGAAGATAGATTCAATCTCGACTGACTTAGAAATCAGAGCTTCTAATTAATGAAACTCTCAGCAACTCTGTACAATTTGTTTTTTCATTATGGTACGAGGTACCAACCACTGGCACTTTATGTCATCATGAAAGTTACTGTAACGAGTCGAAATCGTCTCGTCACATGATACGCTTTTAGGCGATTTCCGAACCGATAATGTGAAGGCGTTCCTAAAAGATCGTGTAGCCAAGTAAGGAAATCTGTTTTAAAAAGTGAGCTGTCAGATTTGCATTCGACACTTCCGACCCGACGATGTTTTAGCGAGCAGCCAATTTTTGTTTCTGCCAAATTATTTTTTAATCGGCTCCCATAGCCGCTAATTTGTGCCCAATAATGGCCTAAAAGGAACGGAAGGAGTCCATCCTTTATTTTCCAATAGGATTGCTACATATTTTCCGGTAAGAATCCATTTTTAGATTTCTACATGATGCGTGACAACGCATGTGGGTTTTCGTTCCTTATATCTCATTGTTCTTTTACAGTTGAAGTGATTTTTCGCCCACATAATTGTTTTGATGTTTTGAGGCGCACTCAACATATTACGTACACAAAAAAAAACGGTGAGTTTTCCCTCAAAATTAACTACGTGACCTCGTGTTTGAAACTCAAAAAGTCATAAATCTAATGATTTCAATCGCTTGTTTCAGCCGCCTGGCGTTTTTTATTTTTTTATTTTTTTATATTTACTTTCCTTTTCCTCGGAATTGGAGTCCCTTTGGACTGGTCTGCATTGCCCCGACTGGATTAGGTTTAATTTATCCTTTTCATAAACTTAACAAAGATGCAACAATACTATCTAATTCTAATATTCTAAACAATGTCTTTTATTAAGTATCTCATGGTCATGAACTGCGGGCCGGATAAATTAAAGACTAAAGCTTGACTTATATTTTTAATCTTTTATTTTCCTCACATGGCCTCCCACCAGAAGATTAAAAGCCTAATTCTCTCCGAATGGTAGTGAATCCGAGTTTTGTTTTTATTGAGGATGTACCTGGCGCCCGAATTACCCATCTAGTTATCGGTACATCTTCAACCGTCTAGTAACACACACACATCCCACACAATACATGACATTTGTCGCTCTGCGAACAGGGACGTTGAAGTAGTTCATGACCTTGTTTGGATTATTGTTGCATCTTATAATTATTCATTAATACTGTTTACAGGTATGTTTTGTTTTAATATTAACTATTGTTAATTGCTGTAAACAATTTAAATTCTTTTGATATTTTGTAAGAACATTATTTTCCTACTAAACATCATAGTACACAATAGTACAATATTATTGTTGTTTATATTATTATGTTTTGCTAACTGTTATTGTTACAGCATTGCATTTTGCTTTTACATAAGCAACAGAATTGTATGGTAAGACAGCTTTTGTTATACTTTAAGTTTTCAACGGTTTAAACTCAGTGCGGTGTAACTTTGTTTTATATTTAATTAAGTTAAAACTTAACTTTAGTTTACTTTTAAATCATACTATAAGGCATTCAAACTTATATTGTAAGGTATTATTGCATCTTTTCACTGATAAACACTTTGATATTTTCATATAAGTAAAGAAAAATTTAATATTTTAACTTAACCTCAAATATTTTGCAACTTTAAAGTTTTGCTTTTTGCTTGATTGAGTTCAATCATCATTTTGCTTGTTCATCATGGATAAGGAAGTTCAGTCGTCTCCTCCTCTTGCTGAAAAGAATAATTTGGAATCTGACGGTCCTTGCACAGTTCCTATCGCTAATGCTCATGTGCCTGACATGATTAATTTAACGGAAGTTCAACATCCTTTTGATCATAATGACAGGGTTGCACACTCTTCTTCAGCTTTTGCTACGCATGCCTTGCCTTCTTTTAATTCAATGAATGCTTTGGTTAATGAACACATTAAAAAGAATTTGCCTTCTGCAATTAAATTGCCTGATTTAAAAAAGAGCAGAATTAAATTTGATGGAAAATCTTGTGTAAGGGAATTTATTACTGAGGTTGAGGAATATTTCTTATATAAAAATTTTGATGAAATTTTATTAGTTGGTTCATTCACAGACTTGCTTAGTGATATTGCTCTTAAATGGTTTCGCACGGTTCGTATTCGTATTTCTTCATGGCACGAGCTTAAGCTTGCTTTGCTTAAACGTTTTGACAGGCCGGACTTCGATTACTTTTTGGAACATGACCTTCGCACCAAGAAACAGAAAAGTTCTGAATCACTTCCAGACTTCATTACTGATATTATGGATATGGCTAGTCGTCTTTCTTTTCCATTGTTTGATTCGGTTTTAGTTAGTGTAATTAAACATAACATGTTGCCTATTTACACACCTTTCATTTTAGGTTTTGATTTTTGGTTAAAATTTAATTTGGCTAAAGATTTATGGAAAAATATATTCTAGCCTGCGATACTTGTAAAGCTTATAAACATACCACTCATGCTCCTTTTGGTATTATGATTAACCCTAAAAAAGTCGATAAACCCATGTTGATGCTATCAATAGATATTGTAGGTATACTTCCTAAATCTTATTCTGGTCATAAATATATTCTTTCTGTTGTTGACGTTTTTACTAAATACTGCTGGATTTTTCCTATGGTAAATGCTACTACTAGAGTAATAAATAAACTTCTTGAAAAAGAGATATTTCTTAAATTTGGTTGTCCCAAAATAATTGTTTGCGATAATGGTACGCAATTTACTTGTAAACATTTTGTAGAATTCATGAAAGGTTTTAATATTACTAAAATATTTTATAATACTTTATACACGCCTCAAAATAATCCTGTTGAAAGATATAACAAAACTGTTGAGACTTGCATAGCTTGTTTTGTTAAAGATGATCATAGGACTTGGTCTAAATATTTACCTCATGTCCAATTAGCTTTAAATAATAGTGTTAATCTTGCTACAGATTTCACTCCAAATTTCTTGATGTTTGGAAGGGAGCTTATTTTTGATGCCTCTTTACATCGTTTAAGTGATTCTATTGAAGACTTAAGTGAACTGGAAGTTACCAATAGAAGTCACTATGCTGATTCTCTGAATTCACTTAGTGATATTTTTGTTAAAGTTCAAACTCATTTATTAAAAGCTTATCAGCGTAATGCTCGCTATTATAATAAGGGTCGGAAAGTCATTTCTTTTGATGTGGGTGATGTTGTGTGGAGAAGAAGTTTTGTTCAATCTCATGCACCTGCTTATTTTTCGGCTAAACTTGCTCCTAAGTTTATTAAATGTAAAATTACAGAAAAAGTTTCTGATAACGTTTATGTTTTAAAAGACCTTAATAAGGGTTCAACTGGACGTTATCATGTTAAAGATATTATTAAATTTTAATTTGGTTTTCAAGTGTTGACTTGTTTTTGATATTTTTGTTGGGAGAATCTTATAATAGATGATGTATGACAGGATGGATGATAGGTTTATTGATCTTTGAATGAAATTTTACTAGGTAAGCTTCAAGCGAATTTATTAAATTCAAGTTTGGCATTCTAAAATACTACTTAGGACATTTAGATAACTTTTTTACCCCCACACAAACGTTTTTCATGTCGAAGGATCTTATATATATTTTTTCCCTGTATACACTATATTTATACAGTTTTTTTTTTATACACCTTTTTTACAATTTATTAATAGGTTCCTACTTATTTACAATATAGGTACTTATTATTTTTTTTTGTTGTTTTGCGGATCTTTTTTTCTTGATTTCGCAGCTTTTTGCTACTGTGCCCGGAAAGTCGTGGTGTAGTCCCGATCACAGTATGCAGCTTTTTTTGCTATTGTGCTCGGAAGATTGGTGGTGTTGTGCCGATCACAATATGCGTTTTTTAAGATGTTTGTGCTCGGAAAATCGGTGGTGTTATACCGGTCACAACATTCTTTCTTTCTCTTTTGCATCCTTGCGTATGCAGTTTTTTGCTATTGTGCTCGGAAGATTGGTGGTGTTGTGCCGATCACAATATGCGTTTTTAAGATGTTTGTGCTCGGAAAATCGGTGGTGTTATACCGGTCACAACATTCTTTCTTGGTTCTCTAGCACCTTTGGTGATGCGAGATTTGATACTGTGTTTCACGGTTATAATTTGTTCTTGCTAGTCAGTGGCGATGGTGCCTAACTGTACTCATATAGACATATCTTTGAATTTTTCTTATAAGACAGCGGTAATTGCGCCTAACTGTATTCAAATTAACCTACTTGGTTACCCTAATATACTTGCTAGTCGGTGGCGATGGTGCCTAACCGTACTCAATTTAGTTTTTTTTTGTTCGTAGCCTTATACACGTTGGTCAGCGACGATTCTACTTAGCTGTACTTGCGATATTTTCTTGAATTCTAGTTAGTCAGTGGCGTAGGTGCCTAACTGCACTCATGTTGGTTCTTTTGGTATTGTAGGTCGGTTATGTTGGTGGTCTAGCTGTACTTATTTTAAATGCATGTTATTTTAGGATCTATACACTAGCAGCAATCCAAGATTGTATTTATTTTGGTTTGTTGGTATGTAGTTTTATTACTCCGTTCTTTTCTAGAACAATTTTTTTTACCTTTTTGGGTTTATTGTTTTTGGAATTTATACTTTAATTTTTTTTCTTTTTAACTAAGCTTTCGCTTTGGTCTCTTGTTTTTTTGGCTAGCATAAAAGAAATTCTTTCTTTTATTTTTTCGGGGAGGGATGTAATGTAACGAGTCGAAATCGTCTCGTCACATGATACGCTTTTAGGCGATTTCCGAACCGATAATGTGAAGGCGTTCCTAAAAGATCGTGTAGCCAAGTAAGGAAATCTGTTTTAAAAAGTGAGCTGTCAGATTTGCATTCGACACTTCCGACCCGACGATGTTTTAGCGAGCAGCCAATTTTTGTTTCTGCCAAATTATTTTTTAATCGGCTCCCATAGCCGCTAATTTGTGCCCAATAATGGCCTAAAAGGAACGGAAGGAGTCCATCCTTTATTTTCCAATAGGATTGCTACATATTTTCCGGTAAGAATCCATTTTTAGATTTCTACATGATGCGTGACAACGCATGTGGGTTTTCGTTCCTTATATCTCATTGTTCTTTTACAGTTGAAGTGATTTTTCGCCCACATAATTGTTTTGATGTTTTGAGGCGCACTCAACATATTACGTACACGAAAAAAAACGGTGAGTTTTCCCTCAAAATTAACTACGTGACCTCGTGTTTGAAACTCAAAAAGTCATAAATCTAATGATTTCAATCGCTTGTTTCAGCCGCCTGGCGTTTTTTATTTTTTTATTTTTTTATATTTACTTTCCTTTTCCTCGGAATTGGAGTCCCTTTGGACTGGTCTGCATTGCCCCGACTGGATTAGGTTTAATTTATCCTTTTCATAAACTTAACAAAGATGCAACAATACTATCTAATTCTAATATTCTAAACAATGTCTTTTATTAAGTATCTCATGGTCATGAACTGCGGGCCGGATAAATTAAAGACTAAAGCTTGACTTATATTTTTAATCTTTTATTTTCCTCACATGGCCTCCCACCAGAAGATTAAAAGCCTAATTCTCTCCGAATGGTAGTGAATCCGAGTTTTGTTTTTATTGAGGATGTACCTGGCGCCCGAATTACCCATCTAGTTATCGGTACATCTTCAACCGTCTAGTAACACACACACATCCCACACAATACATGACATTACAGAAGGTTCCCCATCCTAAAAAAATCCATCCATCCATCCTGTAAAATGTTTTTCTTTCTAAAACATCGTAGGGAAAAGGTACTCCGAATGGTACTTATTATAAGCAATATGTTTTCACTATTTATGATCCATTTTGCTGTCTATCTCTTAAAATAATCTGTTCCCTGTAGATCACCGTACCTAACCATCAACCTTTAACGACCGAGTGCCCAAACACAATTCTAGTTTAGGTCGACCTTAAGTCTCATGAATGTATGTTAACGTACCCATTCAGTCCAAATTGTGGCAGGTCAGCCAGTCCATGTAAGGCGGCCGTTAGTCAAATCAAATTATTGAATAAATAAAACAATACAAACATAAACTATGATAACTACAATACAAACATACACTAGGAACCTATTTAAATATCGTTTACTACCAATGCCATAGAAAAATATTTCGTGGTTATTTTAATTACCAATATGTGAATAGGCATTGACTACAGAGTTCGGAATAACCACGCCGGCAGCGGCTAGATGCGCCATTGTCTATTAATAACATTCGTACCTTTTTTAACGGTGGGAAAATCATCCAATGACATCCCTCGCTCTTGGGCGGAGCGAGAGATAGTGTCGGACTTTTACTGACTGAAAACCCTCCTGTTCCTTCGTTGCCTTTCATACCAGGACCGAGTCTTCCTTTCAGAGTCAGACCCTTGGCTCCAGTAGGCTTCGACCCTGCTGGGCCCTTACGCTTGCTGACATCTCCTTGAGGCGCGCGTGGAACACTACGCGCCATCGAGGACTTGGACTCCGTCCGGATGTTTAGGTACTGGACGGTCGGACGGCGAGCTACCCACTGCTAGCCGTCCGCGAGCCCGCGCCTACGGTGGCCGGTAATCGGGATCGGAATACCGGCGGCTGGGGCGCGACGGCCATTACCTTGCACGTGCGGCCTCCTCCTTTACTAGCATTACTGCTTTGCAGAAGGAGGCGACCGCCTGCCACTCCTCGTTCCGGACCAAATAACATTCGTACCTGAGTAATGTGCGCTTCTTCTTTGTCGTAACGATGTTTACAAAGTTGAAATATACGTTTTTTGCAACATAAACGGCCGTATTTTTTTTCGTCAAATCAGAAGTTTCATTTTTTCGCAGCATACCGCAGACTTGACTATATGGTTTTAATTTCAACTCGATATCTCTACAGGTTCCCGAAATAGAGGGTCTTCACAGACAGACAGACAGACGGACAATAAAGTTATCCTATAAGAGTATCGTTTTTTCCCTTTGAGTTACGGAACCCTAAAAAAACATATTTTGTTTTTTAGTTTGCGTAACAGAGTGAACGACAAAAAGTGTCATGAAATTATGCCTGAGAACAGGTGTCTGCTGTCAATTTCTATGAGCAAACGGTAAGACTCACTGCCACACTTGGTTTGTATGGAAAGTAGCAGTGCCCGCTGAGGTAACTCACTGCTCTGTGGCATCGAATGTTCTCCAAGGTTACATGTAATGTTTCTTGTACTATCATAATATAACCATAACATTGATGACCCGTCAACTGGAACTCAGCTTAACCTTATAGGCATCCGATTCTTTACGCTGCCGCGCTGTAGAGAATGGCGAAGCTAGACTGTATGGTCGTTGGGCGAAGCGTTATAAATGATTTGTGGGTACGTAAGTAGGTAATTATTAAATGAGTCACGAACGCTTAGGTATACTAACACACAGTTCTAATATGTTACATTATAATATTAGAACTGCTTGCTAACACGTATGGGGTGTAACAAGGAGCGGAAATTTAAAGTAAAGTTAGAAAGGGAATATTTTCAACTGTGCTCCAAAATCCTATTCATAATAAAAATACTAATTGCAGTAGACCAAATATTAATGGATGTTTTACAATAAATTATTAAAGGAATTGTGGCATTCCAAGGTTAGAAGAGGATGGCGGAGTCTTAAGAGTGAGCGAAGCGAGCGAACACAGACCCCGCCAACCCAGTCGTGGTTATTTTTTGCCAAGACACCATGCGTATAAGTGGAAAAGAAAACAGTATTTTTGATAGTCATTTATTGACCTGTATTTTCTCATGACATTAGGTCAGAATACATATATTTTTAGCAAGAACGTGACTCGAATCGTTTGCAGAATATTTGCTATGATAATGTTTGACATACATGTGAGTGAAACAGCTGTGAGGCTTATACAATACATCTAGGTATAAAACGACTATTAAGCCTTTTCATTATTACACTGGCGAGGCGGTTAGGTCATAGGTAAAAACAATTTACCTATCCTCATGTTGTGACTTCACCTATATTTTTTTTATTAAAAGCGTTTTACTAGTCATCCCAGGTTACATTAGTCTTTGCTATAAATACAGACTTTTTTGCAAAAACACTGATTCATGAAATCTTAAAAGTGTTGACACACTAGTTCCGCGGTAACTTCCTGCTTTACAATATTATATTTTGACCGGAATACGAGTATGTCTTTAACATTAGAAGGGCCAGTGTCGTCAATATGACGGTTGAGCGAAAGTATAATAATAAAAAATAAGCATTTTAATATTCCCACTGCTGGGACTCGGGTCTCCTCTCTAGAGAAAGGAATGGGCCGTATTCCACCACGCGGGCCCAGTGCGGGTTGGTGGATGCTACTGTCTTCGAATTCTTGGTTCTAGGAAATGCCAGTTTCCTCACGATGTTTTCCTTCACCGTTTTGAAAGTAGTGGTCATCATCATCTTTCTGGCTTGGTCCCGTTTTATTTGGGGTCGGCGCAACACGTTTTTTTCTTCCATTCTGCCCTGTCACTCGTCATACTATCACTAACTTCCTTTTCTTTCATATCACTCTTCACACAATCCATCCATCTTTTCTTTGGTCTCCCTCTCCCTCTCCATCCATCCACATGTAAACTCATAACTCTTTTAGTGACATGCGTTTCATCCCTCCTCTTCACATGACCATACCAAGACAAACGATTCCCTTTCAACTTTTCAGTCACTGGCGCCACTTTCAAACTTCCCCTAATATAGTTATAGTCCCTTATTATAGTTTTGAAAGTAGTGGTGATGAAATAAATTACACTATGTAATGCGCCTGGCTGGGTTTGAACCTGCGACCTACAACTCTGTAAGTTAGGACGTTCGCGTTATCTACGAATATGAATTATGTTGCACCTACCATGTTTGGTCTCTGCATTACTCCGTCTTTGTGTACGTAGTATCTGTTTAATTGTGCAACAAGTTTTAATAAATAATATGCTCATTGTTATAATTATCTTTTCCAGTGCTTAGCCGCGGGCTCCTCGATAATGAATCGCGAGGAGGAATCAGCGGCCATGCGCCCGCTGGCAAAGGCGCTGACTCGTAGCCTGGAGACCGTCCGCTCGCTACTGCGGGAGCAGTGCCTCAGACCTCGAGGCATGGCGCTTTCGCAGCACGACGACATGCTGCATGAGAGCCTTAGGATATTCGACAGGTGAGATCAGTATAACTGGACCTCTAGAAGGTGAGCGGGCTGCCTTCTTACCCCGAGTCGAGGTAAGCATGCTACTCGCTCGCCTTCTTTGAAATGTTTGTTGCGGTGAGCATGGCTGAAAAGATAAGGGATCTTTTCAGCCATGCTCACCGCAAATTTGTGAAATAAACTTGTAATAATCTGTACTCTTTAGCGGTGTCTTTTTCCAGCTTGCCAAGTCTATGAATTAATATCATTGCTATCATTCAATCGAAAGACATCCACTGCGGAGCGTAGGCCTCTCATATACGTCGTTTAATCAATTGGTGCTATGATTTTTGCATCCAGTGGATACTTTTATGATACTGTTTTTTTTAAAACTGTATTTGTTAATTAGCATATTTAGCAAGCTCTGCTTAGTTTGGGTCTAGATGACTTAGTGTGAAAGTTGTGGAATATTATTATTTTTAATTTTACAGGACATACTCATTAGCCTGTTGCGATACTGCTACTTGTTTACTTGTTAAGAAGCCGCCACGAATTGGCTTATTCTGATAGTTTTTAATGCCATTAACAGGCATCGCGTGTAAAGTACCACCTTGACCACGATTTGGGTATAAGCTCCTCACCATCACGTCATGAAACATGCTAAATAAGTGCCGTTTTTTTGTATTTAATCAAATAACTACCTGGAAAATAAAATATGTCGGTACGGCCCGAAGCTATGTGGCAAAAATAGCTCAAAAGTTTGCTGACTTAAAAACTTACAACTGTAACGACATCTGTTGCGCCACATATGAACTAAATTACGAAATTCTGCATTGCACAATTAGAGTTATCAGCGCGATTTTAATAAATACCATCAGGTGAGATAGTGGTCAAACGCGAGCCTATCAATAAAAAAAAAATAAAAAAATACAACAGTACGAAAACATCTATCAGGCAGTTGCCCAAAACCAGACATAACACCCGTCTGGTGGGTTAACATGACGTTCAAAATAAGATTATTTCATTCTTGTTTCTTCTTTTCGTCCCAGGGCCCCGGGTTTCGTTTTCACACTACCCATGGCCCCAGTAGGCTTCGACCCTGCTGGGCCCCTACGATTTGCTGGCATCTCCCTGAGGCGCGCGTGGAACAATACGTGCCGTCGACGACTAGGGCTTGGTTCAGACGGTTACCGGACGGTCGGACGGCGAGATTTCAGTTTGGGTAAGAGACAGAGCTATACAGGTTGTCTAGCGCCATCTCTTACCCACAATGGAATAAGAATAAAACAATCTTACTTTAAACGACATGGTAACCCACCTGGTCGGAGGAATCTCCCTTTTCAAAGGAGGTATGTGGGACTCAACACTTACACACTTACTTAACAACGGTAGATACTAGCCTCCCTCTAGTTAGTGGTTCATATTCAACTAATCATATTTATTATTATTTATTTACATACTTTATGCAAACAGAAGTACCTACAGAAGCGGACTAAATGCCTTAGGAATTTTATCAGCAGGGCTCGGTTGGCGCCGTGGTGGACCCATTATCCGATAGTATATGTACACTCAAATGAATAAACAAAATAAGTACTTACACATTTATATATCCATATTTAACAAATAGTGCAAACATACAATTAGAAAACATTAGCGTTGTTATGATACTACTATCAACTTTTACTTTCAATGTTAATAGATTGTTTGCCATCCTGATTTCTTGGGGGAGCGCATTCCACAGATAGATAGCCTAAACAAAAAAATAACAGTTAAATGAAGTCAGTTCGATGAGTCAGTCACAGTACATTGAAGAATGCGGTTATAAGATAAGCATAGATTTCTATTGTGGTTGGCGAAAATTTATTGAAAGTAAAGGGAATTATGCGTGAATTCTTCAGCTCCTTTCTACTAGCTCAACGGTCCGGACTAAGCGTTTCTACTGCGTACATCGAAGGACTGGAACAATTTGCCTGCTGCGGTGTTCCCGTTCGATTATAATATAGGTTTCTTCAAGGTTAGAGCAAATAGGCACTTAATAAACTAGCGCGTCTCACCATCAACGATTGCATCACTGCTTACCATCAGGTGGAAACGCAGTCGAGCACTAGTTTATATCAATAAAAAAAATAAAGATAAGTTGAAATAGTCAAGAAATGAGAATATCCATTTATTTTCTATAATGTACACCACAAAAAAACACAGGCCACACTTAAAAACCAAGTGTATGATGGGCGGTATTATCACACAAGGCAATGTCTTACAGAGCATTTCAGTATAATTAGGCAGTTTTTAGCTCGCTTTGTTCTCTTAGCTGAAGTATCAGCAAAAAATTTAGAAGCGATCTAACCCAAGAGACACGATTATATACGCTGATTGAAAACAAATCGAATGCAGTAATTTAGAAAGCGGTCAAGTTTGTCGAGGAGATTTGCATTCTGAGGCCTTAGCATGACGACGTGCCGTGAAAATGTCAAGCGAGCGAGCGAGAAAAAGGGATGGAGCTATACACCCTATACAGCTTCCTCCCTTAAACGGTTCAGTTTAGGTCGTAAAATGGATCGATACTAAGGCGTCGGGTAACAGTAGCAAGTCACCACAAACGACGATAGGAAAAATTTTGGTCTGCACAAGCATTATTTTCGTGTTCGATGGTGATAGGTTTTTTAAACGATGCAGGCCTATAGGAACTTTCTGATTGATACAGCTACTTAAGTACGCCAGTTTAGGGTACTACCAACGCACAAGCCTAGATTCTCTAAGTCAAGGGCTAAATGGAACGACCGTACCGTACCGACGTCCGTCCGTGTATGGACGTACCGTTGAACCGAACTGGTGGCAAAGTTACACCATTCTCTTTAGAAGTGCATCGAGGACTCCCAATAACGATTGCCTGAGACTGGTGTTTACAGCAACCCCAAATTTGATAGATTAGGGGACTATTTAATTTATCGATGTTGTCCGATATTTCGTCGATCATGCATACAGATGATACGCACACTGTTTTTTAGAAATAATTTATTGTTTGCCAACAACGTCAAGTAAAACTTATGATTTGAAAATTCTACAGTCGGACTGGACTTTCATAGAAATAAGTTATTTTATAGCATTACTAGTTCATGCCCGCGGCTTCGCTCGCATGAAACCTCTTTTCATCCACTTAACCCGTCTACGTCTTAAAAACAACACCTGTGTAATAATCAGCTTTCTAAGTCCAAGGGTAGACTGGGCGTTGGTGAGTCAGGCCTTCTCTTTTTATTTTTTTTATTATACTTTTTATTATACCTACCTAAATTTTATTAGGCGTGTTGGTTGTCAGTGTTGTCAAATAACTTAATAAACTAGTGCGCCTCACCATCAATGATTGCATCACTGCTTGCCATTAGGTGGTATCGAAGTCAAGCACTGGTGTGGTATCGAAGTCAAGCACTGGTGTGGTATATCAATTAAAAAAAGTATAGTAACAGTATTTCTTTTTTTTTCTTGTTTCTAATCGTAAACTTGTTGTTATTACAGGTTGTTCGCAGAGTTCGAGCTTTGCTACGTCAGTGCTATGGTGAACGTAAAGACGCCCCACGAGTTTGAAGCTCAACAACTCATCTGCGTTCTGTTCTCGGAGAGTTTGAGGAGGGCGCTGAAACAGAATTTGCTCATTCAGGAACAGGTTGGTACTCTCTTTCTAGTTCTGTAGCTTAATATGTGTAAAACTTAATTACTAGGAAAATAGGGGGCCTGTTTGGTATAACAATATGGGTCGAATATAGGTTTGACTGCATCGTTGGTCTTATGGTTGTAAGCGCAGCTGCTGAGCGTGAAGTCAGGTAAAAAATGCTATAGGATGTTTTCCTTTATGAACTAGTCTGTTGCTGCTCGAAGTTTGGAAGTTGGTGGTATGCCCCCGTGCCTCGGAAAGCACGTAAAAAAAAGCTTTGGTCCTGCGCCAGAACTCTCTCCGATCCTATCGGATTGACGTTCCATCAGACTACGAGAGTGAAGGAACAGAGAGTGTCCTGTGTTTGCCCACATACTTGTGCTCTATAATATCTCCTGCGTACTTGGGTTATCTCTGTTGATATGGTCTACCGTAATCGGATTTCCGTCGGGAGGATTATAATTATGGGTCGAACCAGTTGGGTCTACTGACTGGGCTGTCAGGATAAATCGGTGGGGTGCTGCATGATTACTTGACAGATTCACCTGCGGTCTTGGAACGCAAATGACAACTGAAGGAACATGGGTGGGTTTTAGTCGAGCGGGAGAAGTTATTTGATAATATCCCACAGTAAACATTATCGGCTGATCTCGATCTATCGTATATGTTTCTGAATTTAATCACACGCTCAGCTTTTTGTTAAATTATAATAATAATAATAAACTAGTACTTGACTGGGATTCCGCCTGATGGTAAGCAGTGATGCAATCATTGAGGGTGAGGCGCACTAGTTTATTAGGAGCCTATTCACTGTAGCCTTGAAGATATCTATAAATTACTAGTTTCTACCAGCGGCTTCGCCCGCGTGGAGATTTAAACTATCCTATCTCTCAAGTTGGATCGAACTGCACATGGTGTGCGAATTTTATTATAATCGATTAAGTGGTTTAGGAGTCCATTGAGGACAAACATTGTGACACGAGATTTATATATATTAAGATAATCGGACGGGATCATCCCGATCTTCTATAAAGCAAAATATTTACTGGCTGATGCCTTTGTGAATGGACAAATAGAGTTTATATTTTAACTGTAAATCCTAACAATTAAAAAAGCTACATTGGTTAGAGTTTATATATTTGTACTAGCCAATACTAATTGCCTTACTTCTGAGACCTTCATGGCATCTTTGTTCTCTAAAACATGGCATCTTTGTTGTCTAAAAATACCTTTTTAGGGTTCTGTAGCCAAATGGCAAAAAACGAAACCCTTATAGATTCTTCATGTGCCTGTTTGTCCCTCCGTGTGTCACAGCCACTTTTTTCCGAAACTATAAGAGATATACTGTTGGAACTTAGTATGTTGTATTATGTGAACCGCACTAAGATTTTCACAAAAAATAGAAAAGAAAAACAATAAATTTTGGGGGTTCCCCATACTTAGAACTGAAACTCGAATTTTTTTTTCATCAATCCCATACGTATGGTATCTATGGATAGGTCTTCAAAAATGATATCGAGGTTTCTAATATGATTTTTTTATATACTGAATAGTTGGCGCGAGAGACACTTCCAAAGTGGTAAAATGTGTCCCCCCCCTCGTAACTTCTAAAATAAGAGAATGATAAAACTAAAAAAAATATATGATGTACATGACCTTATAAACTTCCACCGAAAATTAGTTTGAACGAGATCTAGTAAGTAGTTTTTTTTTAATACGTCATAAATCATAAACAGCAATTTACCTTTTAAGTTTGTACGGAACCCTCAGTGCGCGAGTCCGACTCGCACTTGCCCGGTTTTTTTTATTTTTATTTATATCTCCTAAACATACTGTTTTTGTAATTCTAGGTGGATTCTTACGACCCGGCACTGATGTTCGCGGTGCCGCGCCTGGCTATAGTCAGCGGGTTACTGATATACTCCAGCGGACCACTCAGCATTGATAAAACACCTGGTACTTCATTTTATTTCCTTCTACCAAAAAATGTTACAAAAAGATTGTTTGACTGATTTTAGACTCAAACGAAATCTGAGTAGTAGTTACATTAGAGTGCGGTGACGCGCGCGATTTACATGGTCGCAGTCGAGCTATCATGGCAAGGCGCGCGGTTAGCTCGAATTCCTTTGAGATGGCCGCTACTTCGCGGGTGGCCGCATGCCGCGCAGTCACTGCGGCCACGCGCTGTTAACGAGCTATAGTGTGAGATGCCCGCGTGCGTCCCGCGTCTAGCAGCCCTCACCCGCACTGCACCCGTGCTTGTTGTTTGGTCCAGCACTAATGAGGATCGTTCATGATTTTGTGGAGTATGCAGACTTATAGCGTCAAAAAAACAGTAAATACTGTGAAAAAATTATTTAAATGTGACCAAAAATTACGAAGAAACAGCAATTTTAGTGTATTATTTCCAGAAACGTGCCCGAGAATGAAGCGACTCGCTGTGACGTCATCTGTCATCATCGGTCTCCACCGGCGAATGAATACGATCAAGCCGTTTGTCGGACAGATCATGACAGATGACGTTATCGTAAACAGTCCAGCGTGAGCGCGCGTTTCCAAGTAGCCGTTCAGAAAAACTTTAGTAAATCTACCATTTCTTGACGGATTTTAATAATTTAAAAAATTAAATGCTCAGTAAATTATTACACATACGATGTATGTACATAGTAAAAATCGGATTTGCTATTATGTGATTGAACCTTATTGTGTGGTCTTCAAGCCAAACACTGCTAATCGTCAAACCACAATCGCGGTGCATTACGGTAGAAAATAAACTATTAAACTTACCCCAGCAGCCTTTTCTTAAAAACTCGCCCAATGTAATAAACAGTTCGATGTATACATTTTGAATAAATTTCTCTTGTTCAATATCCACAGAAGAGATGTCGGACATGTTCCGTCCGTTCCGCACTTTGCTGCACAAGATCCGCTCGCTGCTGTGGACGCTGGACCGGCGCGAGCTGATGGCGCTCGAGCGGCTGCTGTGTACCAACGAGGACATCTCCGACCTCACCAGGCACCTGCCCGCTGGTACATACATACAGATAAAACTAACGCCTATTGTCCACGGACTCCTACTCTATTGTACAATGCCTTGCACATCCTCCGTAACGTTGTACAAGAGCTTGTAAATAAATAAATAAAAAGAATTAAATTAAAATTGTCGTTTAAGCTCGCCTTTGTACATCAGCTGTCCAATGTTTAATTTATTGTAAAATTATGTACAATAAAGAATATAAGAATTAAAATAAATTAAAAATTACATTGAAATAATTTAAAATTATTTTCAAATGTCAATATTACACAATGTGACTGACAAACACTGAAAATTAAATACTATACTTTCTAAAGTGTTAACAAGAGATCGTATTCCTTACTATTAGTGTCTCACGAACATTTTTGAGGATGTAGAGTCATCTGGGAGCACGGTAGCAGTGTAAGCAAGCTTAAATATTATTAAATGAATTCACAAGTTCCATGTATGTATGTTTTCCAGACACGAATGAATCTTCAAACGACTGGTCGTGTCCGTACCCGGATCTGGGAGAGTTCGTGTCGAGGTTCTACGCGGACCATGCCAACTGCCGGGATTTGTATTCGCATCAAAGGTATTTTATCATAAACATTACCTTTTAAACCTTACCTATAGGGTGAGCGGTTTACTGAAACCGTTCCTGGTGCGGAACACGTGCCCACATCGCACCGCGCAGCTCAGGGAACGTCTCAGTTAAGCGGCCAGCCTATACTAATTGTTCATTTTAGGGTTCCGTAATCCAAAAGGAAAAAAACGGAACTTTTATAGGATCACTTTGTAGTCCGTCTGTCTGGACCATTTATCGCGAAAACGAGTGGAGGTATCGGGTTGAAATTAAAACCATATATACTCAGGTTTGCGGTCCTTTGAAGCTGTGAAAAAATCAAACTATTAAGTTAACGAAAAAAAAGATACGACCATTTATGTCGCAAAAAACGTGTATCAAGTGAATCAAAATTCATAAGGTACTTCCCATTGACCCAGAATCCTGTCATTTGGCATAAAGCAAGGCCATAAAGCACAGCTATAGGAATAAATCTAAACACAATAAATTGATTGTCACGTCACAAAAAGAAAAATGCGATTCGGAAAAATCTTCGAGACTCCATTCGGGAATTGAAGTATTTACATATAGCTCAATGGAGTCTCGGTAAGTTTGTACGGAAACCTCAGAACGCGAGTCTGACTCGCAAATCATTTCTCACTCATAGCGAATTGATAATATCTGTAATGGATTTTAAGGCGGGTGTGCCTTGCCAGAAGTTTAAAAGGGTCCCTAAATTAAACAGCCTGAAAAATACATGCTTTTTAAATTAACTTTTTGATGTGAACAGGACACATTGCACTCTCAATCTCATACACTACAGTTCACACCTATTAATTTTTACTTGGAGTGAATTTAGCAGAGTGGCACTTGCGGGTATATGCCATAATTATTAAATTAAGTAAGTTTTGTAATAAATGGTATGTAAGTATACAGTTCAATTGGCTGTACTGTCGCATTAGGTTTCCTATAAAGATAGTATAAGTTTGATGAATAAATAAATAAAACAATACATAAAGTCAGACTAAAAAAGCAAATTAACTAAACGCCTCAAAGAGATGTCAGCAAACCGTCGGGCCCATCAGGGTCGATGCCTGCTAGGGCCATGGGCAAACGGATGATAGGGATATCTCGGCTCGTTATCCTAGAACGCAAAAAGGCAACTGCAAAAACATCGGTATGATTTTACGAAGTAAAAGTTTGACACGCCCTTTCGAGAGGTTTTTTTTACAATATTCACATAACTATCACACAACGCCGTCTACTCCCAAGCTAAGCAGAGCTTAGCTTAGCTTACTCATAACAATGAGTACTAGACAACTGATTAACATACTTAAATATTTCTAAATACATTATTATAGATAAATTACACACACAAATGATTGTGCTCATCACACAGACATTTGTCCTGGGTGGAAATCGAACCCAAAACATCCGGCATAGCAGTCAGGGCCACTAACCAATAGATCAACAGGCCAGTCAATCAATCATTAGATGATTTCAGACCTATGGGGTCCATTACACGGTCATGCAAGCGTCAATCAAAACCATCAATCATGAATGAAGCTTGACTGACGGAATTTTATCGCCATACATTTTTCGTCATGCAAACGTCAGTCATCGCATTACACGGTAGGTTTTGCTGTCAGTTTTGCCACAGTCAAGATATTTGACTGTGGCAAAACTGACAGCAAAACTTATCGTGTATTGGATCCCTAAAAAAACTACTTAACTATTGTTTTAATTCAAATAACATAAACAATACCTTACCTACTTTAAATATAATAGTTACTATGAATTTTTGTGGCGCCGCAGTAACGGAAAAGGAAACGACGTATTTAAACTTAATTGCTAAATTAATAAACTAGTAAAGAGAAATATATTTTTTTTCCTGTTAGAATATATTAATAGGAAAAAAAAAATTATATCTTTATAAAATTCTGAACAGTAGCTACTCTTACTGTGTTTTCATACATAATATAACTAATAAACCGACACCCGCATCGAACAAGGCAGTATCTCGGATTACGGTCCAAACAAAATTCAAACATGGCTCTATAACTTTAAGGTTCATTTTGAAAGATTACTGAATTAATGTTAAAACTTTTTTTGTTGCGGGTGTCGATAAACATTTTTTTTACCTTGTATATATACATACATTTCGAACAAGGTACAGTCAATGTATGAATTAAAAGCATTGCTTTATAATATGACGGTTCAATTCCTGTCTAGGAATATTGTTTTTGCAAATGGTTTTCATCACAATCTATCTTCGAACCAGAAATTCGTTAGAGAATTTTTTGCAATTTCTCGTAGAGTTAGATTTGACCATCCACACACATTTGGATACTTTAACCCATGTTATCTCAATTACGGGAATGGTTCAATGTTGAAAAAACAACCTTAACTGTAAATGAATCGTATCATCCATGCTAATATTATAAATGTGAAAGTAACTTGTCTTTCTGTTTGTTACGTTTTGACATCTAAACCCCTAAACTTGATATTTTAACTTTAATTATTGTTCTGCAATTTGGATTGTATTCTAATCATAGTCTAACTTAAATTTAAAAAAAAACTATGAATATCCTCAAATTTGTGAACGATGTGCACGCCTGTAATTGTTTTTTTTTTTTGCACTTGAACATTTTTGGAATTCTATACGAAAAAAAAAATCTGTAAACAAATTGTTGGTGTGCCTTAATAATAAAATAAAAAACAAAACAACTTATTACGACGAGTTTTGGTATAGTGATATTATTAGACCTTAGAGAAGGACATACAACTATACTCTCACGGGATTAAGTTACACAAAATATTAGCATTATCAGCCTTATAATGTTCCCACTGCTGGGATTCAGGTCTTCGCCATGCAGGCCCAATGTGGTTTGGTCAACATCACATGTCTTCAAATTCTTAGTTCTAGCACATGCCGGTTTCTTCACTATGTTTTCCTTCACCGTTTTGAGAGCAGTGGCGATGAATGCAATTTATACAAAAAAGGCGCCTGGCTGACTTACCTAGAACTCGTCAGTCGAGGCCGTTACCGCTGAGCACAGGAATTACGTACCTATCCATGGGATAATTCCAAATTTTTCGCGTGCGAAGCAGCAGACAAACAAGTAAACAATAAATCGAATATTTATGTTATTTCTCATTCACAGTTCAACAGAACCAGTAATAACGGACGGCGACTACCTCCCCGACAACATCGAAGTGATGACTCCCATCATAGACGGACTACGCCGCCTCTCCGAAGGCACCGTCGAGACCGAAAGCCACGACTCCGAACACGAGACTATCAAGACCACTTCCCGACACTACTCTACAGACACGACTAGCACTGACACATTCCAAACTAACGACAGCAGAGAATACATAGATAGAACAAGAAAAACAAGCAAAACTGAGTCTTCTGACCTCTCTTCTCTAAGAAACTTATCCACAAATGGCTTGATGATGTTTGATCCTCTAGTTATCAATGCCGTCTCAGCCTCGACAAGCGATTCGAACAGGCAAATCCCCGATCATGACCTAGTGACGTCATTAAACGAACAGGTCACGGAAATTGCCGATCGTCTTTCGTCTATCGCCGCCAGTGACGTGGACATCTTGGATCACAATCAAATGCATTCGTTTTCCGCCAACGATATGCCAACTTTAATATCTACAGATGATTCTGAAGCGTACGGGTTTTCGGGCCCGAGGAATGAACAGTTAAGCTGTTTGCCGTCGACGAGTCACGGGTATTTGATACCCAATGCGATAAGCCACGATCCTGCAGTACTTTCCTCGCTGTCGCACAATAATTCAGCTGTATTCAACCAAGAAGATGATGCAGGAAATGATATGAACAGTGCAATGCTCAATTCTGATCTCCCTCTCATAATCCCCGATAACATTGACGCGGATATAGTGAACACTAATATATCAATAGCCAACGCTAACCTTAGCTCGCTGCTGCTAACCAATGAGGAATACAACACTTTAGCAGAAGAAACAGCAGATGGTGATAATACAAGTTTCCATTCAGCAAAAATGACGCTAGACAGGGAGGACGAAAGAGTTAAGTTTATGTTAGGTTATGAAAGCGAACACGAATCCCCGGTCGACTCCGGCGTCAGTACTGAAAACACTAGTTTAGATAGATCTCCCGACACAGAGAACAAAGACATCAAGGATATCAGAGACAATCACTTCATGCAACAAAACAGGGTACTAAAGAGTCCGGATGCGGAAGCAGACGATGATAAGCACACCAAAAACACGCTAGAAAGTTCCTTTTCCGATGTAAATAATGATAATGACGTTACTGTAAATATTAATTACGTAGAAGACGATAGTAATAAGAACGAGGCGGGATCATCGTCTGTTATGGATAAGGTTATAAATAGGTTAAGTTCTGATGAAGAAGGATTGAATGAGGCGACGAGTGTAAATAGCGTAAATAGTGAAGCTAGAAGGGTATTGTCAGATTGGGGCGCAAATGCTGGCGATGAAGACTATAGAACGATTGATGAAGTTATTACAGAGTTGAGAAGGCATAGAGAAGCTGATAAAAAGATTAGTTCGCTAGTTGAAGAAGACAATAATGTTAGTTCTAATGCTGATGTGGGGCCGTCGCAGTCACGGCCGAAAAAGAACAGGAAGTCGAACGCTAAGAGTAAAAAGAAGAAGAGTAAGATATGGTCGCCCGGTATGGTGATACTTGATAACCGGTCGGCGCAAAACCAGAATAGTCCGTTGAGATTGAATTTGGACCATTTTGTTGATGAAAGGTGAGTTGTTTCTATTTTTTTTACTATGTTTCTTATTTTTTTGTATCAGTAAAAGTTTGAAACACCCTTACGCTCCCCTTCCCCCTAAAAAAAAAAACACAAAAAAAGTTTGACATTCCTTCTCGTAAGTGTAAAATATAATCTTATTTAGTTCTCTAGTCTTTTTAATTGACCATTAACTGGTAGAATATGCTTGTCCTCAACGTAGTCCTTGCCAAATACATGCCATTTTTTTATTTTATTTTTCTCCGCACTGTCTTTTTATATTATTAGTTTTGATCACTTAACTTTATTTATTCTGTTAGTCTTAATTAAATAATCCCAAAAACAATATCCTTTCTTTGCATTTTACTCGATACTATCCATTCTTCTTTGTTGTGTAGTAAAAATGTATTATTTTATGTTTTCAGCGGAACATCATGTGGGGTTTCAGAATGCGCGGATGATGAACAGATAGCGCTCGCATTACAGGCGCAAGAACTCGCTGCAAGGCAACATGCGCGCGGGAAGTTCAAGTATGTATATTCAATTTGTTGCAGCCTCATTGGTCTGTTTATATTCAAATCCTTTTTAGAGATCCGTATCAGAAGAGTAATCAATTGAACCCTATTGCTAAGGTGCTAAGGTGGAAGCTCCATTCCGCTCCGTTTCCACCTTTGCCTTCTAACCTAACCTGTCCGTGTCGGGGTGCCCTAAAATTACGTCAGTTCCTTTGTTCTCGTCTTTTATACATATTACCGGCTGCGCATTCAGTATTGTATAGAATACCGAATTATACAGATTTCTGGAAAATATATCTATATAAAAGAGATACTGACTGACTGACATATCAACGCACAGTCGAAACTACTGGGACTAAGAGCGTGAAATTTTGCACAAGGTTTCCTTTTATGACGTAGGCGAGCACTATGAGACAATTTTCCAAAATTCACTCCTTAAGGAGATAAAACGGGGGTCCAAAGTTTGTATGGGTAATTCACTTTTACGCGGGCGAATCCGCTGGCAGAAACTAGTATGTTTATAAATCATTTAAATCTTTCCAGATCAAGTGAAGACTTAATCCACCGCCTATTCGTCTGCATAGCCGGTGTAGCCGACCAGCTACAAACGAACTTCGCCGCTGATCTCCGCAACATTCTCAAGTCCGTGTTCCTTATGAATCAGTCGCCCGATCCTCCGGACCCGGTTGAAGATAAACCACCGGCCATCGAGTATGAGGCGACGGAAGATCAGGTTATACAGAATGGTAAGTTGTACTTAAATGTTGTAGGGATAATTTTGTCTGGCATCAAGCGCTCGTGCTACTAGCGTAGAAGTTAGTGGTACCATAGTGTGTCGGTCATAGAGCCTTATTTCGTTTGGCATAAGTTTCATATGAATCAGTCGCCTAAGCGTACGGTATTTGTTGTTTACAGTAAGTTGTACCTTAAAACTGTAAACATAAAACCTACTTTTGTTTGGTAAAAAGCTGAAAATATCAACGTCATAGGATTGTATTACAAGCGAAAGAATTAGTGCTATCATATATCACTCCTACACATTTCATCACCCCGTCAGAACATCCCCTGGACGCGAATTGCAGTGGCCAATCTGGAAATCTCTTAACCGACAGTGCACTCAGGTTGGCCGCTGTAAAAATAATTTGGCTAAATGGGGCTCCCTCGACCAGTTTCTAACACAGTGCCAGTGTGTAGCCGCTGCACAGGACATGCGTCATTTGCTATGCTGTCCATCCTGCACAACCACCTGCAGTTTTCAGGATCTATACGAGGTCAATAACAGAGCCGTAGAGGTTGCAAAATACTGGTCAGACAAAATTTTGTTAGAGTACATCGACACGAAAAAAAAATACTGCGATGGAAATAGAGCATACTTTTGTCTGGCATATTTTGAATATTCCTTTTGAATCAGTCGTCCGATCCGTGGGAATCGGTTGATAAGTTAATATTCTATCGACTGTAGAATATTTATTACTTAATTTTTTATTCTTCTCAACTTCTAAAACTTGAAATAGTCTTCAAAACCGATATAAAATTTCCAGGCAGCTCATTCGACAGCGTGTATTCGGCAGAGGAAGTGTATGCTGACAGTACTTCAGACTCGACGTCTGACGGCAGCGCGCGGCTGGCGCGGCGCAACACGGTCAACGCGACCGTGCGAGCCGACCTGCCGCCCGACGCGGACGAGCGACGCAAGCCGCACGACGCGCCCGGCAACTTGCAGGCCTCGGTGTCCACTGGAGACCTCACTTATAGGTATGTGTTTTTTTTACTGCTACTATGCTCGGTTTTGACTACCACACCTGCCTAAAACTAACTATAGCGACATCTATGGCTTCACATAAGAACTACAAGAAATACGAAATCCTGCATTGCGCAATTAAAGTTCTCCGCACTATTTGAGCATATAATACGACAGCCCGAAATCATCTATTGGGCAGTTACCCACCAGTCTTAACACCCGTCTGGTCGGAGGATCCTCCCTTTTCAATGAAGGTTTTGCGGGATTTTACACTCTGATCTGCATGCCTCCAAATAACCTATTCACTCTTGACCTACAGATCCCCAAACGGTATCAGGAAACACAGACTCGACAGAGAATTCAACTCCTTAGCTGTATGCCCAATGAATGTTCACATTTGTTGCGCAAAGATCTCCCACATTAGCTTCCACTTTGTGCTCGTGTGGTCAATCCGTCAACATTAAATCTAGTCTTGCCAGGTCACCCTAGGCCTATAGGCCTGTATCGCTTGCATGATGCTTTTTTTAAAAGTCTCTAACACGACCCTCTACTATAAGGACTCATTTTGATGCTGTCGATTTATATAACCAGCAAAATTCTCCCTAGCCAAACATTTGTGTTTTTGACACGTACGTGTTTACAGAAAAGTTACTTATTGAAACGATTCGATATTGACATTGACAGTGCATAGGAATAAGTGTTTGCATTCAACAACGCGACGACGAACGCGAAGCGATGCGGCGCGACTAGAACAAAATAATTACATTCTATTGCGGTGGCGTAGGGGACCGATCGCACGTGGGTGCGATGTGGCGTTGAGCGAAGTGAAGAGTAGCGGTCGCGACAGTTAGTTTGATATTTTCGCGCGAATTCTTGCGATGCGGTCGTTCGTTTTATGTAAATGGCGGTTAAAGCAGTGACTTCGCGCACGTAGTATTGTTGCTATTATTGTCCTCTATTTATATCAATCAAATATAACAAGCTAAGTGTATAATCCTCAGCAGGTCGGAGCGCGAACTGGGCCCGGAGCGCTTGCCGGAGTGGGTGCCGGACATCGCGGCGCCCGCCTGCATGCGATGCGAGGCGCACTTCACCGCCTTCCGGCGCCGCCATCACTGTCGCAACTGTGGTCAGTATTACTAAACTAACCGGAGCGCTTGCCGGAGTGGGTGCCGGACATCGCGGCGCCCGCCTGCATGCGATGCGAGGCGCACTTCACCGCCTTCCGGCGCCGCCATCACTGTCGCAACTGTGGTCAGTATTACTAAACTAACCGGAGCGCTTGCCGGAGTGGGTGCCGGACATCGCGGCGCCCGCCTGCATGCGATGCGAGGCGCACTTCACCGCCTTCCGGCGCCGCCATCACTGTCGCAACTGTGGTCAGTATTACTAAACTAACCGGAGCGCTTGCCGGAGTGGGTGCCGGACATCGCGGCGCCCGCCTGCATGCGATGCGAGGCGCACTTCACCGCCTTCCGGCGCCGCCATCACTGTCGCAACTGTGGTCAGTATTACTAAACTAACCGGAGCGCTTGCCGGAGTGGGTGCCGGACATCGCGGCGCCCGCCTGCATGCGATGCGAGGCGCACTTCACCGCCTTCCGGCGCCGCCATCACTGTCGCAACTGTGGTCAGTATTACTAAACTAACCGGAGCGCTTGCCGGAGTGGGTGCCGGACATCGCGGCGCCCGCCTGCATGCGATGCGAGGCGCACTTCACCGCCTTCCGGCGCCGCCATCACTGTCGCAACTGTGGTCAGTATTACTAAACTAACCGGAGCGCTTGCCGGAGTGGGTGCCGGACATCGCGGCGCCCGCCTGCATGCGATGCGAGGCGCACTTCACCGCCTTCCGGCGCCGCCATCACTGTCGCAACTGTGGTCAGTATTACTAAACTAACCGGAGCGCTTGCCGGAGTGGGTGCCGGACATCGCGGCGCCCGCCTGCATGCGATGCGAGGCGCACTTCACCGCCTTCCGGCGCCGCCATCACTGTCGCAACTGTGGTCAGTATTACTAAACTAACCGGAGCGCTTGCCGGAGTGGGTGCCGGGACATCGCACATCAATCAAAAAAAGCGGAAAACTAATAGTGGGTGTGTTCCTAACAAATTTTAATGTTTCCTAGAAAGTCATGTCAAATAAAAGTCAAAACACACACTTTCACTATAAAAAATCTTCTATCCTTAAAAAATACTTCTAAATTACCATCTTACGGTGGTTACACCCTCACAAAAATTAAGTTTTCAAAGACCACCAAATGAACACGAAATTACCCATCTCAGGCAAAGTATTCTGCGCGTCGTGCAGCTCCAACTCCATCCCACTGCCGCGCTACGGGCAGCTGAAGCCGGTGCGCGTGTGCGACGAGTGCTTCCGCTCCATCGCCAGCCACTGTCGCCGCCCGCAGACCTCGCAGCACCGGTGAAACTTTGTGCTTTACTCGCTTACCCCGAATTTGGAATCAGAAAATCAGATAATTGACTACAAACTCTATGATATCTAAGACAAAGTTCAAATATCATTGAAACTAATAACTATTTTTAGGGTCTTATGACAAATTGTCACTTTGTTAGTCATGGATTGGAAATTATCTGAATTGTGAGTTCAAGTACGTATAAGTAAAGTTACTTGGCAGTCGTTAATGAGTAAAATCTGGCAGTGTATGTGATTGATGAAGCGACATAGACGATAAATGTAATGAAAATAGACTAGTTTTATTGCCAAACTAATTAATATTTATATCAAATATTTTTTACACCAACCGAAATTGATTAAAGCAAAGCAGTAAAGAAGCTATAAAATTTTAATCACCAAAAACAGTATGGTTTTACATATTCAATCCCCAGGCCAAGCAAAGCATTATTGGTATTTTTTTAATTTTAACTAAAATCTACGTAACAAACCGGAGTCTCGATTTAGGCTTGATCTATGGCAATATGACTAGCCACTTTTTATAAACTTTTTATATATGAAACTTGACAAAGACGAAATATGGACCTGCCATGTTTAGTTATAACTCTGCTTAACCCTACATACGCTTTAATGATAGCAATAAGTAACTTTGCTTAGGGGTAGCTAGTGTTGATCTGTACAATAATTATTTAACATAGTGTTTTCTCGACTCGCTGTTTGTGTAGTTTAGGTAGGATTACTAACGGTCCCCCGCGGTTTCGTCACGTGAAGCAAAATTGCCTATTGCCTTCCTCCTCTTTCCTGGGTTATCCAACACTAAAAGAGGTTTTCAATTCAAATGGGTAGTTTAGACAGAGCTAGAGCAAGTTGGTTTTGAGCTTGAGGTTTGTAATGTAATAGCTTAAGGCAGCGGCTTCGCCTAAATTCCCGTGAAAGTAGATAATGGTCCTTTTAAAAGACTGGGCAATCAAAACTTAAGTGTCCTAATAAGAATGCACAACGCAGGGGTATACGGTGTGAGACCAATAAATGTATGAAAAAGCCGTCGCAGTATACGTCAGCGGTAAGGAGGTTTATTGATATACCGAACTTTAAGGGGCAACCCTCGTACTTTGATGAACGTTTACATTCTAAAACTTAGTCTCAATCTGTCAAAAATGTTACAGGTATATTTTTTATTTGATTTTATTAAGATTAGGTCGAGACTAGAATTTTAACGTTCATAAATGGAAGCGACTTCTGTTGTCAAATCTCAAGTCGAGTAATTTAAATGGCTGGTGTTATTTCATTTGGGATTTGATTGGCTTTTTTCAGCCAAGTTACGATCGTTTCGTTTGCGTCGAACGCCTCGAGTAGGCCACGCCATCATGACGCCATCATGACGTCATCTCAACGCTCAGTCAGGTGGTCAGAACAAAGGAATCGGAGGCGTGGCCTACTCGAGGCGTTCGAAGCAAACGAAACGATCGTAACTTGGCTAGGAGGGCTGTTGACAGAGCCATTACGAGTGGTGTTTTGCTCTCACCTTTCCCTAGCTACGCATTTAGCGAGTCTCAGAAAATACTATTTTAATACGTATTCTGGTGTTAACTTCGTTATATGACAAGATTGTATGCAGCCGATATGGAGTTTTAAGTCTGATAGCGCAAGGTTGCTTTTCCTATGAAATGGAGTCAAGGGTAAACATGCAAGAGTCGTTTTTGTCGATTGTTGCATACCTCCGTTTCAATGAAAACACAGCCTATACCGCGCAATGAAGTCTAAATTATTTTCCGGGATGTTATTCTGTCCACTATATAAAAAAAGCGAAGTTGACATCAGACTTCTATAATTATTCTTACGTATAAAGGTGAATTTCCTCGTCTGATTTGTTTTATACTAATAGCAATTTATTTATCAGACAAAATGTGTTACTGTGTTCGAAATATAAATAAATATTATGACATTAACGTTCTCCCTTTATATTAAATTCGTCCAATATTATATAGTGTATTTTACGATCACCCTTGTGATAATTAAAATGTTATTCCAAAATACACTTTATAACTTGCGTACAAGGTGTATATTTGAATTCAAGTTAGCTTGGATTCTCTTTTGTTTATTATCCCTGTAGCAGTGCCAATATTTTGCCTATGTTATGCCACTTTTTAACTGTTTTGGGACAAGAAACTAAATCTTATTCTAAAAGATTTTTTGAATTCAAATATTATACTGAGTACGTTATCCAACTTGTTGATAACAGTGTTATATAAAAATATGTATAGTTTGTTTCATATTGACTGATATAACGTTTCTTGTAAGGAATTTCCATATTTTGTTAGGTAAGTAGCTCTCTAAATATTAATGTTGTTGCTACGTGTTTTATTGTAACATGTTGTTATGCTTGCAGACGCCATTTTTAATTTAGATATGCTTTATCTGTGTCAGTAATATATAATAGTGTCATCGAAGAATCTGTCTTCCATTCGCAGAATATAAGTAGACTAACTAATGCCAGCGGCTTCGCCCGCGTGAAATTAGGTTTCTCCATACAAACTTTGAACTTCCGTTTCATCCCCTTAGGGGGGAATTTTAGAAAATTATTTCTTATTCTTCGTGTACATCATAAAAGGCAGATTTTTATACAAAACGTCAGCGTTCTAGGTCTAAGGTGTATGGCTGGGCCTTGATGACGCAGTGAGTCAGGACGTTTGTCTTTTATATATACAGTTTTATCATTATGTAGTGTGTCTATTTTATGAAAATGTTCGCATTTTCTTAAAGGAGCTCAATGGACTATTTAGATCTTTCGTTTAGTCTTTATTGACGACCGCGTCTCATCAAAAATATTCAGATATAAGAATCATTATCTTCCTAATAAAATCGTATTTTTTAAGAAACGCGACCATCACAATCCGCCTCGTCCATGATATTATTTTAATTGATAAACATGGCATTTTTAAATTAACAATATTTAGTCCTTGTGACATTGTATTTGGCATCTGCAAGCAAAACTTCGACGCCCCAAAATAAATAATGGAAATTGTTTCGTTTATAGATTAGTTAGGGACATTTTAAAAGTATATTTTTAAGAGTACTATTGTCTGATTGATTTTTTAGGTCATTACTTTATTGAGTACGGTGTAGTGTTGTGAAAGAAATGGAGTATTTATGACACTGACAATTCTCTGCCTTGTCTATACCCCATCACTGTCCCAACCCTACGGTCTACGATCTTAATATTAATCTACGACTTTAAATAAAAAAATAAAACTTTAAAAAGATTCCATAATTTTTATATCCAACACTTTAGATTTTAAGCATTCTTTTAATGTTAAGGTATAATAACGTTGAATGTTTGTAAATTTTGTAAAGGCGATGAGTGTACCCACATACCCATAGATTTTGTATATTGCAAATGGTGAATATGATAGCTATTTTCAAAAAAATGTTATAAGTGATAGGTATATGATATTTTAACGTGTAAATAAATTTCGTTATTAGCTATCAATCGTTTTATTTTTTCACTGGGGTTTTCCCGGGGTTTCGGTCTAGAGGTGTACCCCGCTTGGGCAGAGCACCGCCGATTCCTCGTGGGGGAGATTGGGGGCAACGATCTCTCGCGCCGGGCCTTGGTACAGGCCATGGTCCGGAGCGAGGAGGAGTGGCAGGCGGTCGCCTTCTTCTGCAAAGAAGTAATGCTAGAAAAGGAGGCGGCCGCATGTGCACGCGCGAGGGCGCGGCTCTCACCCCCCAGCCGCTGGGGTTCCGATCCTGATTTCCGGACACCGTAGGCGTAAGCTCGCGAACGGCGAGCAATGAGTGGCTCGCCGTCCGACCGTCCGGTAACCGTCGAAACGAGCCCAAGGCGTCGACAGCGCGTACTGTTCCACACGCGCCTCTAGGAGATGTCAGCAAACCGTAGGGGTCCAGCAGAGTCGAAGCCTACTGGTGTCAAGGGTCTGCTTCTGAAAGGAAGACTCGGCCCTGGTACGAAAGGTAATGAAGGAACAGGAGTGGGTTTTTAGTCAGTAAAAGTCTGATACGCCCTCTCGCTCCGCCTAAGAGCGCGGGATGTCATTGGATGATTTTCACACCTACAAAAAAAGTAATAAACTGACAACTTTTAATATATTTAGAAGTGCTGGATTACCTTTTTTACACGTCAACCGATGTGAATAGTGCTGTTGAGATAACAATGCCGATATCTCAGTATCAGAATATGCAGTTGATAAGCGATTGTAAATATCAAATATTATCCAGTGAATAATAAGCCGTGGCAGACGATAGTCGACCTAAACATGCCGATAGTCATCCACAAAACTGACGTCAGTCCACCGGCGAGAGCGACCTTGATAATAGTCGAGATACTTGGGCTCGAAGTCGAAACTCGAGAAGTAAATCTACCAACAAGGGACCAATTCAGACCTGAATACTTAGAGAAGAACCCACTACACTCAGTACCATTGTTAGAAGATGACGGCTTAATCCTATCCGATAGCCATGCAATCATGATGTATCTTGTGTCCAAATACGGAGAATTACAACAGAGTTTGTACCCTAAAGATGTGACAGCAAGAGCGATAGTCGATCAACGTTTGTTCTTTGACGCGTCCATACTCTTTCCTAGATTAAGGGCAGTTATTTACAGCCTAGTAAAATTCAGAGCACCACGTCTCACTGATGAGCAAGTTGCTGACATTGTAGAATGCTATGATGTTACTGAGAAGTATTTAGTAAAGGAGTATATTGCAGGCAGTGAATTAACCATAGCTGATGTATCGTGTGTGGCTACATTATCCTCATTAGACTGTATCATCCCAATCGATAAAAAATATGTGAAACTTTACGACTGGTGGGGACGACTTAAAAGAGAAAGTTGGTACCAGAAAGTGAACGAACCTGGCCTGAAATTATTTGGTTGTTTTATGAAACAATTTTTGTGAGTAAGAATTTTATGAGTTGTACTTGTGTGTGTACCTTTGTAATTTATATATTCCAATAAAAACTTTGTTTTTTATAAAATTAAATATAGCTGTGTTTATGAAAGTCACTCACTTTTTTTTTTTAATATGATTATTTTTATTGTGCAACAATATCGACTGGTCTACACTGTTCTTACATAATGTCTATTAATACTGTAATATGAAAATATTGTAAACAATAATTTTTTAAAAGAGTAACCATGGAGTTTCTTGCCGGTTCTTCTCCATAGGAAACGACCAATTTGGAACCGTGCACTAGCTTCTGACGTTTTATAAGTGCCCATGTAGGCCTGTGTGAAATAAAAAAATTTTGACTTTGACTTTGACTTTGAAACAGTGCCTATTTATATATTACTAGCTATCTCCCACGGTTTCACCTGCATCATTGATTACTACTCTGATCCTATGGATGTATTATAGTCTATAATACAGTCAGGTTGCCGACATAGCACGAAGAATCGCCAAACTTAAGTGGCAATGGGCAGGGCACATTGCTCGCAGACCAGGTGGCCGTTGGGGCCGAAATGTTCTGGAGTGGCGACCGCGTACTGGAAGATGCAGTGTTGGAAGGCCCCCCTACAAGGTGGCTCTACAACTCTTTGTAATATTAGTGTGATACTCTACAACTATTTTTAATATTAGTGTGATACTCTACAACTCTTTTTAATATTAGTGTGATGCTCTACAACTCTTTATAATATTTGTGTGAAACTCGACAACTTTTTTAATATTAGTGTGATGCTCTACAACTCTTTATAATATTAGTGTGATACTCTACAACTCTTTTTAATATTAGTGTGATACTCAACAACTTTTTTAATATTAGTGTGATACTCTACAACTCTTTATAATATTAGTGTGATACTCTACAACTTTTTTTAATATTAGTGTGATGCTCTACAACTCTTTATAATATTAGTGTGATACTCTACAAATCTTTTTAATATTAGTGTGATACTCTACAACTCTTTTTAATATTAGTGTGATGATCTACAACTCTTTATAATATTTGTGTGAAACTCAACAACTTTTTTAATATTAGTGTGATGCTCTACAACTCTTTATAATATTAGTGTGAAACTCAACAACTTTTTTAATATTAGTGTGATGCTCTACACCTCTTTATAATATTTGTGTGAAACTCAACAACTTTTTTAATATTAGTGTGATACTCTACAACTCTTTATAATATTAGTGTGAAACTCAACAACTTTTTTAATATTAGTGTGATGCTCTACAACTCTTTATAATATTTGTGTGAAACTCAACAACTTTTTTAATATTAGTGTGATACTCTACAACTCTTTATAATATTACTGTGATACTCTACAACTCTTTATATACCCTTTCATAATTATGATATCCCATTTGAACATTGCATTGTTGCTTTTAAATAAATACCGTGTCCTGTTCAACAGGGTATGTTTATTTATTTATTCAAACTTCATGTAAAGTAGTGGTACATAGGCAGACTTAATGCAACAAGGCATTCTCTACCAGTCAATCTTTGGGTTAAAAAGACAACACTGTGGTAGGTGTGCGCAATAAATAAATAATAGATATTTCAAATATAATGTTTACATTTTGTACAGCCCAAATATCTTGACCACAATTGCTTGCGCAATAATTCTTTTTAAGAATCTTAAGGCGAATGTGTATTGCGTAACTTCAGAGCCACCAATAGACGAGTATTTTGACCGTACTGTACCCATGAATGTAATCATTTCATTCTTCGGTTGGCTGCACATCTTAAATTGATTTTAGAAATATGTCTTGGATCGAATATACCGGGATTATGTAAATAGTCATGTTGTATAAATGTTTTCTTTACTTTTGCATTTGTGCGTGTTTTAAAGTTAAGTATTAAATATTTGAAAAACTAATCGTTAAGTTAATTAACTTAGTGGAAGACACAGCGTTGGAAGGCCTCTCACAAGGTGGAGCGATGGCCTGGTGAGGGTCGCGGGAATGCGATGCATGCGACGCACTGGACCGGTTCTATGTCCAACAGTGGACTTTTTTTGGATGATGATGGTGAAGAACTTAGTGGAGCTGGCACTACAACAATAAACTGAAAACACTAACTATACGATGATTACCTATTGCCAGTGTTTTCAAGTTATTGTTGATCATCATTATGAGCATCTTTTACTGTGGGCCCATTTTTGTGGTGGGAAGTCAAATAACTCTTCTTCTTGCTCTGAATGGAGCGAGAGTGAGTTTTACACTTTTATTGACTAAAACCCACCTGTGTTTTTCAGTTTCCCTTTGCGTTCCAGGACTTCGGATACTTTTTCAAATAATCCCACAGCCAACCTTCAACCCCAACTCGCAAAAAAATAATCAGCTGCTCTGTAGGTACATTTTTTTGAAATATGCAAACAACGAGCAGTGGTGGCCGAAAGCAGGTAACGGCCCCGATTTACGAGTTTTAGGTCGCGTGTTCGAACACAGACTGGCGAATTACTTTGTGTACCTAATTTATTTCATCACAACTGCTCTCAAAACGGTGAAGCAAAACATCGTGAGGAAACCGGCATGTCCTAGAACGAAAAATTCGAAGACATGTGACATCCACCAACTCGCACTAGGCCCACATGGTGGATTACGGCCCATTCCCTCTCCTAGAGAGGAGGCCTAAGTCCCAGTAGCGGGAACATTAAAAGGCTGATTATGCTATTATGCTATGCAAACACAAATGTATGGAGCAGTGGTTTCTTTGTTTTAGTTTTAGTCCTATAGTAAAAGTTGTTCATAACGGTGAGTATTGCCAGTGTTATCATTTAATTGCCATATTGTAGTCTCCATATAGTTCTATAGCGACATGTATAACGCTACATAGGAACTAAAATTCGTACGATTAGAACATAATTATGTATATGTCGTGGCCAGCCCCCCTAGCCAAGTTACAACCGTTTCGTTTCGATTCTCTTTTCGTTGATCGCCTTGAGTCGACCTCGCCTCCTATTGTTTTGTTCTGACCACGTGACTGAACATTGAGTTGACGTCAGAATAAAGGAATCGGAGACTAGACTAGAGGTCTACTCGAGGCGATCGACGAAAAGAGAATCGATACGAAACGGTTGTAACTTGGCTAGGGGGGCAGATCTTAGAATTGATAACTTCATGAAATGGCCAACTAAAACTGGCCAGATCGTTTAAACATTAACATTTGATAACATGTCAATCCTCGTTTGGCCATATCATTGATGTAGGATTTCTATGATAATAAAGGGTGTAAAGAAAGAAGACTAAACGAGGATTGACATATCATCAAACTTTAACGTTTAAAACGATCTAGCCATTTTTAGTTGCCCATGTCATGACGTGATCAATTGTTAAGATCTGGCCACGACATATTATAACAGCCCGAAATCAATCATAGCGTCCGTCTGGTCGGGGGATCCTCCTTTTTCAATGGAGGTTTGCGGGACTTGCTGACCTGCTTACATTTTTCTATGATTTTGATTGATGATATTGATTTGATTTTATTAATTATACGGGATGACTTATCAGTTGTAACTTTACCATACCAACAGTTTGCATGTGTGATAGAAGAATAACAAACGGAAAGATAGACAACGGAAGAAAATATATGGTGAGTATTTAGTTTTATCAAGTTTATAGTTCGACAGCTCATTCTTGTTGTTTTTTAAATGGTTTATTTGAAGTGAATACTTCAAATAAACCATTAACAGGGACTTTTGAATTATCAAGAAGTCAGTCAGGCAGAAAAATGATGCTAATTGCACAGTTTCAAAGGGTATATCGCTACCTCGGTTACATATTTTTTGTCGCCTCTATTGTGTGAGAATAATATAAATAAAGTAAAAAATATAACAATTCAAAATATAGAAACAACCCTACTAGGATATACCTACACAGATCTTATTGATGATGTTCTTCAGAAAGACCAGTCATGTAGTACTCACAATTGGCGTGCGTGTATGACCCACTAGCTTTTGCCCGCGGCTTCGCCCGCATACATATATTATATACAATATAGCCTTTGTCATTCAGGAATAAAGCAGCTTTTTATCGGTGAAAAAATTTACGCAATCGGACCAGCATTTTCAGAGATTACCTCCTACAATAAAAAAAAAAAACAAACTTAACCTGTTTATAATATTAGTGTGAACGGATATATAGCAAAACGTTGCTTCTCGGCAAGCGTGCTCCATCGTCGGCCACATCGTCGCTTACCATCAGGTGAGATAGTGGTCAAACGCGAGCCTATCAATAATAAAAAAAAAAAAGTACGAAAGGGTCGTAGCCGGTGGCGTTCTATTGTCTTGTAGATATATGTGTGTCTGCTTGCAGGTATACCTCCTCAATTCGTTGTATTCTGAAAAACAACCAGAAGGATGGCTTTGTGGGGGTGTTCTAATTTCCCACTCTCATGTTTTGACATCAGCCGCGTGCCTGACTGAGGTCAGCCACATGTATGTGATAGCTGGATACAGGAAGTACGTCAGTAGTAAAAACATTGAGAAAGACAATTGCACTCGGACCAAGAAACAAAGGATAGTTAAGATTATTATTCCGAAAGGTGAGCACAATTTCATTTGCTAGACAATGTCATAGGCTGGGTGCCAAGCAGCCACTGCATTGCATTCATAAGTGTATTGAAAAACATCGTTTGATACACCTGGAATTTTGTCACTGCAGAACTCGGCTCCATAGCACAGAATTCCGTCTAAAAATGTTATTTCAACACACTTTACAACTTATGGTTGTGTAGGATGTTAAAATACAATAAAATTATGGTAATCTTTATATCAGACTGGTTGACGCCCCCAATCACATAAAAATAATTCTGCGAGCCATTTCTTACAATAATTTGTTATTAAATATTATGCTTATTTATGATCTTTCACTTATTACTCGAGTGTGTTGAAAAACATCGTTCGATACTTGGCCTAATAAAACGGCATCGTCTTCTGCTGGGGCATACATTCTATTGCGGCTGCAACGACAAAGTTAATCTACTTGCACCAAATGTACTAATATTTCAAGTAACATAAGAGAAGCGAATAGAATCTGCGGTTTTTGGTGGCATGTTTGGCATCTTCATTTTTTTGCTCTCAATCTAATTTCTCTTGTGTTAGCGTAACTTATCTTCTACTTCCAAATTTTCCTATATCTTTCATGTAGTCCATTAATCGTTTCATTGGTTTTCCCCTAGTATACTAAGATCCCAGAGCTGTCAGACATAACCTATTTTCACATGGATGAAACCTTAGGTTCTCAGTAGCGTCTCATGTGCTTTGAATACCTGCGTACTTGTGGAGCTCCCCCTTGGGGAACTTTGGCAGGTACGAGGTGAGAAATAACGAATTACTTAATGTTTTATGGCTGATTTTTATATATGTTTTGTAGAATATCATTCTAAAGTAGTATCATAAGTGTCAGACTTTCCATGGACCAAAACTTCTGTCAGACGCTTTAAAGCTCCACAAAAAGTAAATAAACTTTACTTATTTTTACATGTCTGATTTTAAATATGTTATTAAGGTTACTATTACAAAGTTATATTTCATTAGTCAGACAAATTGTAGTGACCAAACATCCAGTCAGTGCATGAAATCGTCTCACTCGCTCTGAAACGCATGCGTGCTCTCGCGCTCATACTCTCGGCTGAATAATTTTTGTGTTTAGGGGATGTTTGGTCACTACAATTAGTCTGATTACTGAAATATAACTTTGTAATAGTTACCTCAATAACATATTAAAAAATCATACATGTAAAAATAAGTAAAGTTCTTATTTTTTTGAGCTTGAAAGTATCTGACAGAAGTTTTGATCCATGGAAAGTGTCTGACACTTATAATACTACTTTAGAATAATATTCTACAAAACATCTATAAAAATCAGCCATAAAAATTTAAGTTAAGTAACCCGTTATTTTTAGTTCCCTTTCTCACCTCGTACCTGCCAAAGTTCCCCAAGAGGGAGTTCCACAAGTACACAGGTATTCAAAGCACATAAGACGCTACTGAGAACCTAAGGTTTCATCCATGTGGGAATAAGTTATGTCTGACAGCTCTGGGATCTTGGTCTATAGTATTATATCCACATAACCATACTCTCCTCACGTCGACTTCCTTATTCCTCCGTATAACATGCATACCTATACTTACTTACTTACTACATTCAGGTTAACATAATGGATGGATGGAAATGGAAGAAAAGGTGGGTGAATTGTGTGAAGGGTGAAATGTAAGAAAAGGGAATTCTTGATAGCGAGACGGGTGACAGGACAGAATGGAAGAAAAAAGGTGTTGCGCCGATCCCTAATAACACGGGACAAAGGCAGGAAGATAATAATGATGATTCACTTTAACATAATATAATTTCGTTCGCAGCATTCAATGGATCAACATGGATGCAATATGATGTCGGCATAGGGGTCGTAGAGCAGAACTATAATTTCTTGGACGTATCTTTTCGTAAATTTTGCTCCTATGAACCAGGATCTATTCTAGTTAATTATAATTTAAAAAGGGAGGCAACAAAATCTCCTGTCGTAGCTCTTGGCTGGGGAGCAGCTTACGCTCGTGAAGTAAGTATTTATCAAAACATTATATGGGTTATATTATGTTCTGCGATACCAGAAGCTTAGCTGATGCGTAGCTATCCCTGGCTAATGCATCTCAGTGCTGAAACGTCTCAATTCATCATCACATCAGAACGGCAATACTTGCGGCAGAAAGAGTACTACAGATATATTATTTTATAAATATTTCCATTGCAAAGCATGTTTCTTCTTATTCAGAGAAAGCAGGAGCTTATTATACTTGAACTAACTTAAAAAATATTAGATTTGTCTATTAATAAGACTATTTTTTCCTTATTACAGTAAAATAAAATTAATATTATTATTACATATAGAGTTAAACTTTATATGTAATAAAAATAATTTTATTTAAAAAAGACAACGATATTGTCCATTTCGTTAGTAAAATAACTTTAAATTAGTGTTAGTAGTAAACAAAGATATTTATAAAAATATGAAAACATGCAGTGAAGTGGGTGTCTGAGACAAGATGTGCAGGGAACGGTATAGCAAGCAGTAAACTATCTGACCATTATCTCCACATAGTGCCTCAGAATAGGGGCAGAGTAAGGACTCTCAACCACTGTTTTCAGGGTGCTATTGCCACTGACCCGGGTTCTGTGGTTTTGTTTTCTTTTTTTGTGTCTCATTCATGAGTATTTTTATCCCCAGAAATATTGCCAGTGAATATATTATAGTTACAGTTCTTAATATTTACAGCCTGGAATGATTGGCGATACAAATTCAAAATACCTACGGCAAGCACACACAATGTTAACCAATGTTACATATTGCCGCAAACAGTTTGCCAAAAATATAGAGTATACTTTTTTGTGCACTGTTGACAATTCTGTAGTTGTTATCACAAGGGAAGTAACTACAACTACACTTAGTTTTATAAAGACAGAAACAGAAAACATTTCGTCATCAACTAGGTTACCCACAACAACGACACACGGTCGATATTTTAACGAAATGTGGAGATGTCATGGCAAGCATTTTAGTTCAAACGAGACACCTGCTGAGGTTAGTAAAAAATATACCTAATATGGTGTGTCCACATCTGGCGAATGTGCCATGAATGCGTCGCTAACGAATCGCACGCGAGCTGCTCCTACACTCCGCGAGTACAGTTACTGCTACTGTTTGGTGCGCTTCTTTAGCTCAACTCGGTCAAAACTTGCACAGTACGCGTGCGCGGCTCACATTCATCGCGCGCGCAGCTTGCGCAGATTCTATTTCGTTGACTTTCGTACTGTATATCTACGAGCTGGAGGAAGTATGTGCAGTGCGCGGCCCTTGAGTTGTTCACAGTGCAAACCTGCCGCCGACGCAGGAACGGCGCGTGATCTTGAAATGCTCGCTCGCAGCTCGCGAGCGTTTCGCTAGTGGCACAGTCGTCGCGCATTTGCTAGATGTGGATACACCCTTAAGTAACTAGATTTTTCTCGTTACTTCGCTTGCGAGGAGGTCATGATAAAAAACTATTCACAAAAAATAAAATAAAAAAATAATAACTAACTTCACCAAACAAAAACTCAAAAATGATCAAAATAACTTTAATTTCGGCAGTCGGTGTTTCTCGGTTAATTTATTTTGTTTGTTTCTTATTTAACATCGACTGACTTCCGAAATTAAAGTTATTTTGATCCTTTTAGGTAGTGCTTTGGTTTAGTGAAGTCAGTTACTGTTTTAGAGGTATGCGGAACAGAGAGTAAAGTCCCGCAAACCTCCGTTGAAAAGGGAGGATCCTCCTACCAGACGGGTGTTGTCTGGTGGGCTACTACTGCCCGATAGATGATTTCGGGCTGTTCTATATGTTCTAAACGCGCGGAGTACCTTGATTGCGCGATGCAGGATTAGTTCTTATGTGACGCCATAGATGTCGCTACACTGTTTTTTATTTCACACTTTTTAGTTGCGATAACCAGAGTTCCTATTTCACATGACAATTCCAAATAACCCAAACACTGCTAGCTTACATTGTTTTATTATGAAGTTCCTGTGTCTACCTTCAACTTTCCGGCTCCATCATCATCATCAGGTCACTTCGATGATACCATTTTAAACATTACTATTCAGAATCATTTAATTATTTATATTGTCATAGTCGCTAAACTATCTTTATTGTGATATCTATGTGAGTATGAAGTTCCGTTGGCCATTTCTGGTCTTCTAAATCAGTAGTTGTTATGGTTCATTAAATGTTCCGTTTTGACTGTAAATGCTTAAGTTCTCGATGAAAATACCAAAATCACTATATGGTTGCCTATAATATTTGAGGAGTTCACTCAATTCCACATGGGTCACATAATCAGAAATAGATTTTGAAAAAAATCGGACCAATTATCTGGAAGCAAATCCTTTTTCAGGAAAAAAAAAAATTTGCAAATCGGTTCATAAACGACTGAGTTATGAGGACCTAGAAAATGTATAAAAAAATACAACCGAATTGATAACCTCCTTCTTTTTTGAAGTCGTTAAAAATAAGATATTTGGTACGTTAGTTTACACACGGAAACATACTACCACCGGGATAACAATGTCTACAATTCTTCTAATCCAGGTCGAGCCGTGTGCCAAATTCGGTCTGCCATTAAATGCTCAATTTATCGTTCTAATATTATATTGTTATATGTTACTCAACCACGTTTTAACAAATGACTTGGTTTAGAACATAGGATTTTTATCCTGGTAGCACATTCTCATGGGATTATTTTTTTACTGTGACGCAGATGCAAAAGCTAAAGGCAACGAAGATTATAATGTTTGCAGAATCATACAACCAAACTGCTATTTAACGGGAATATTTGAACTGTATTGTAATTGAATACTGAACGGTAAAACAATAATATCTGAAACTACTACATAACATGAATAACCGAAACTGCTAGTTAACAGTAGGTAATATCTGAAACTGCTAGTCAACAGTAGGTAATGTCTGAAACTGCTTGCAAACAGGAATTTCTGAAACTGCTAGCTAACAGAAATTTCTGAAACTGCTAGCTAACATGAATAGCTGAAACTGTTAGTTAGCAGTATTATCTGAAACTGCCAGTTAACAGTAGTATCTAAAACTGCTAGCTAACATGAATATTTGAAACTACTAGCTAATAAGAATTTCTGTTAATACTACATCAGGATTATCTAAAACAACTAATTGACAGAAATGTCTAAAACTGGTAGTTAATAAGATTTCATTTCAGTGCTTGGACACGGATAGTGGCGAGCCGTCATTATGGCGGAGGCTTTTGTCCTTGAATGCCACATCTTTACACGAAACAAATAACACATTTGATGCAGAAAAATGGGATGTCAATCAAACAAAATCCAGAAAACAATTAAAAGAAAAAGTAGGAATCAATTTCGGAAACGCAGGAAAAAATTTAGGAAAAGAAGTTAAGAATATCGGAAAAGTCGGAAAGAATTCCGGTAAAGACGGAAAGAATTTTGGAAAAGTTGGAAATGGTTTCGGAGGCATTTGTCAGGTAAGATATTAGTTTTCCCTGCTTTTTCAGTAATATATGTCGCGTATAAGATTGATAACTATGGCCGAAATACATACCGTGCGCAAGAATTTGTTATACTATCTGGATTGACTACGTCAACCTCAAAAACGTACCGAAGAGTATGATACGAAAGGGTATGTTATCTCTTTCTACTAGTGTATAAACTAGTTCATAAACTAGTTCGTACTACGGGAAAATTCTGCTCTAAAGAAGTTCAAAATATTATTAATTAATTATATAGACTTTTACGTTCAAAAACTATTAATAATACATTCAGTCAGAAAAGTATCGGGAATGGATGATTTGATTATGGTTCCAAATTCAAATTTTTGTTTTTTGTTGTTGTTGGGAGATTGGCACAACTGTTTTCATTTTGGCGCGGAGTTTGAGTTGCATCTGTTATTTATATTAAATACAGTGTGGTTTTTAGTTATATCATATCTAGTGTGTATTGCGAATTTCATAATGGACAACAACATCAAACAAAGAGATCTTAAATTTTGCATCGCCAATAAAATTTCGTGTTCGGAGTCACTGAAAATGTTACAGAAGGCTTACGGTGAATCGACTTTATCAAAAACACGTGTTTATGAGTGGTAAAGCGTTCAAAAGCGGTCAAGATGTGATGGAAGGTTTGCCTCGCTCTGGTAGGCCATCAACATCTTCAATTGAAGTTAACATCGTAAAAGTGAAGGAAATAGTGACTGAAAATCCTCATTCAACTTTGAGAGAGATAGCCGCCGAACTTTCTGTATCTCACGAGTCGATCCGTATCATTTTAAGTAGTCATTTGGGTATGAAACATGTTACCGCTCGGCTAGTCCCAAAAGACCTGAATTTTCTCCAAAAACTCAATCGCATGAGAGTCGCTGAGGACATGCTAGAACATGTCAATTCCGACCCAACATTCATGAAACGCATTGTTACTGGTGACGAGACGTGGGTTTAGGAGTTTAACATGCAAACTAGTCAACAAAACAAGCTTCGGAGTGGCGCCTTCCAACTGAACCGAAACCGAAAAAACCACGCTAAAGTCGATCAAAATTCAAAGTCATGTTATGTTGACTGTTTTCTTCGATTATCGCGGTGTTGTGCACTCGATATTCTTGCCGGACGGTCAAACGGTAAATAAAGAATATTATTCGAGCATTATGCGACATTTAAGAGAGAAAATTTATATATAGATAGAGGTAAGAAAAGGAGACACTACCTCTTTCTCGTTGTCTTGCTCGGTACATTTTTTTTGCTGGTCAATAAAAAATATGAACTTAATGTCAATGAAAATAAAATACACTTTTTTTGTAATATTGCTGCATAATCAATCCAGTTAATTCGTTAAGGTATATAAGATCTTTGACCGTGCGTCTTTGTGTCTGGCCCATACTGAAAACCAACGCTATGGACCCGTCGCGTTTTTAGTCCTAAGATTGCGTTTTTTCCGCCAAATAAAATGTTTTTTATAATTTCTTTCTGTCTTCTAAAGTCGGTCAGGAGGACTAAATAAACTATGTGCAAATTAATATTAGTCTTCTTTAGTAATCATTCAAATAAGTCATTATTTTTAACTATTAATATTACAGAATGACCATGGCGGACCTTTAATCTCAACTGACGGCCCAACAGAAATGGTTATAGGAATCGCTCTGAATAGCGTATATAATAAGAAATACCAATGTAAAGGGCCATTCTTGTACTTAAGCACGGCTCGAGCTGCAAATCTTATAAAATGTTTACGATCTCAAACATTGGCCTCGAAAAAGTAAGTGGTCCAAGTACTTAATTTTTTTTTTTTTCACTCTAGCCTTGAAGACACCTAAATTAAAGTTGGACGGGCAACCGCAGCAGGCAAATTGTTCCAGTCCTTTGATGTACGCAGTATAAACGACGAAGCGAAACGCTTAGTCAGGACCTTTGAAGTTTCAACAACGTAAGGGTGGATACTTGCAGTACGTCGGGTTGTCCGATGGTAGAAAGGAGATGGCGGAATCAAGTCATGCAATTCCCGCGCACACTCTCCAAAATGCAACCTGTAAAATACCGATAGGCTGGCTACCCTGCGCCGCTGCTCGAGGCTTTGTGGATTGGACTTAACCAAATCTGGATCCCCAATTAGCCTTTCGCACACCTTTTCACTGAGTCCAAAGCTGCTAGATGGCATTTTGCAGCGTCAGCCCATATGTGTCTGCAGTACTCCACACACGATCGGACCTGTGCTTTGAAGTAGTATTTTTATTTAATTTTGACGCGTGGTTGAAAGCACGCCACCGTCTCGGGCCTCTGACTATTTAGGCACTATCAGACTCTTCAACTCTGATACCTGCAGGCCATGTCCTATGCCGGCCGGAAATTGTTTCTCGTCTTCTGGCGCCACTATCCTGCACAAGGCGACGGCGTCATACACGCTTTCGCTTATGGTTTATCCACAGTACCGGCAGCCGCGATGAGGTCACTGCTGCACTCTCCAAGATAGGTATGTATTCCTTAAGAGTGTGTAATGGCATGGCCATCGTAGTTGCCGTGTCAATGTTGGCAAATAAACTTTGGCATCGGCTCCCGGCCTACCTATATGGCACAAGTACTTTCCGAAGCACCACTTTTTAAGCTTATGTGTGGTCAGTACCTGTGTCAACCGAAAATTTTCATTTACTGGCCTTATCCATATTTATTTCGGTTTGCCCTATATTCTTCCATACTTATCAATTAATGATATTTACAATAGTCGCCTCCATTTGTAAGGTCTTCCACTACAAAGTCATCGCATTCACACAATGAGGATATTATCCTAAGTTTGTCGAGCGAAATGTGGGAATACTCTTTACCGTCTCTAAGTAACCGAACAACTATGTTGTACATCCAACTTGTCAGTCTATAAAATATGCTCGTTGAATAGAAATGATGTTGAACGTTTTTGCGTTTTATTAATTATTTAATACGACGATTTCAGCGGAGTTAAAAAATCTAAACGATTGCGCGTTACCGCGTTCGGGGTGTCCTTACAAAAACTAAAAATAGTTTTCAAGATGATACAACGCTACATACCGTACATACCTTAGAAACAGAAATAGTCTTTGATTATATACTTGGAAATAGTATTTATTTAATGTCTTTGGTACAGAATAAACTTGTAGCGACATCTATGACGTCACATAAGAACTAATCCTGCATCGCGCAATCAAAGTTCTCCGCGCGTTTACAACATATAGAAATCAATCCCGAAATCATCTATCGGGCAGTAGTAGCCCACCAGACATAACATCCCGTCTGGCCGGAGGATCCTCCCTTTTCAACGGAGGTTTGCGGGACTTTACTCTCTATTCCGCATACCTCCAAACTGGTGACCCTCGACAATGAACGTCAGCGCAGCCTTCGTGCAGCCACTACTTCGTGACGTCATCATCACTTCCTCAAGCTTTCGAGCACCGAGCCATACAGCCAGCACCCACGGCTTTAAAGGGTATCCTGACCACCAGCATGCCTACCTAGTCATACCTGGTCATCACCCTCAGCCTCATCAGCGACCTTGGCTAAGCACACAGCACCTTCGGCCAGTGACATGAAGAGCCATGAAGAACCTCTCCTGGTCGACGCCAGCAGTCAAGCCACTACGTCGCACAGCACCGCTCCGACTCACTGGGACATCATCACCCCGACTCACTGGGGCATCATCCCGACTCACTGGGACATCATCACCCCGACTCATTGGGGCATCTTCCCGACTCACTGGGACAGCAACACCCCGACTCACTGGGGCATCACCGCAGACAGTTCCGACTCACCGAGAACTATGCGGCAATCGGTTCCGACTCACTGGAACCAACCTACCACTGGCCTGGCACGCATCAAGAAGCATCAAGAACCATCGATCTCCGATCTCCGGAGGGGAGTGATGTAGCCACATCTATGACGTCACATAAGAACTAATCCTGCATCGCGCAATCAAAGTTCTCCGCGCGTTTACAACATATAGAACAGCCCGAAATCATCTATCGGGCAGTAGTAGCCCACCAGACATAACACCCGTCTGGTCGGACGATCCTCCCTTTTCAACGGAGGTTTGCGGGACTTTACTCTCTGTTCCGTCTACCTCTAAAAACTTTAGACCCACACCGGAATATGTTTCGGATGCTACTTCCTCGTATCAGGGAGACCCGTTATTGACACGCTGATTGAATTATAGGGTGAGATAGAGGTCAAACGCGTGCCTATCAATAATAATAAAAAAATCAACCATTCCAAGATATGGAAACGTTTAAAAATTTTACAAAACGGCTTACGGATTACATGCTGTTCAACAACATTAGCGATTCAAAAGTGAAGGTCTTAACACTGCTCTCTGCAATTCGACATGAGTTTTGAAGAACTTTCATCTATTTTGGATAACTATATTGATCTGAAACCCAGTATATGAGCGTCCCAACATAACTTTATATGTAGTTTACAAGAACGGGACGAAACTCGCAGTTTATGCTTCAGAGTTAAAAAAGTTATCATCAAGCTATGAATTGAAATACATGTATTGCAAGAAACCGACACTTGACTCGATCTTGTCACTGCAATTTTTTAGAAAACCTCCGAAAGAAATTAGGTGTGGGAACCGTAATACTGACTTACAAGTTTCCTCAGGCTTGAGACAATTTGCTCCTGGACATCGAGTTCAAGCTCAGCCCTACTCAATACCTGGTAGAAAATAGGAATTCAGAATCATATCTCGTAAATTAGGAAACAGTATAAAATAAAGACTGACAGCTTATTTGGATCTGGTCCAATTACTCCCAGCTCCTTTAATTGCGGCGGAGGCGTGATACATACTCTTTACGTAACCGAGCAATGGTGTTGTTTATCCAACTTGTCATTCTATAAAATCAAAGACGTTAAATATATACTACCAATAGACGGGACATAGCGAACAAAATCTTAATTCGATACTTATTACCTAGTGGTAATAAGTCACTCAGTATAAGATACCCAAAGAGTAGTAAATATTGATGCCCTACACGTCAAGTCGCGTTTGTATCCGCTTTATGCATTACGTTGTTGTAAATCTTGTTATGGTAAATTGACAGGACCTAACTGACCTAACTTCAGTTTATTTTCGTAAATATTCTTGGTATTTACGCATTAATTAATTAGAATTCAATAATTTCCATAAATAGTTCTAGAACATTTGCTGATTTTGTGATAACGCTATCTATTGCTGAAAAGCTTAACCTAAGCTAGCACACACTGAGCCTCCACCACGAGCTTATAACTTGATCCATTTTACGACTTAAACCGAACTGTTAAAGGGATGAAACTATATAGGGTGTATAGCTCCGTCACTCTTTTTCGCAATCCGTTCAAGCGTGAAGAAGTAACAAAGGTGCACACACTTACCTATACACACCTTCGTCTTTATAATGATATTTTAACATATTATGGTAAGGTTCCTGGCCACCTACCGAGCAATAGTTAAATTTAAGCTAGATGGCATCACTGAGGCATTTGGATCAGGGTTGTTGCGAATATCAGCATCAGCATCAGCATCAGCGGAACATCAGCATTATTTTCCACATCAGCATCAGCATCTGCATTGATTGCTGCTGATGTTCAATGTTCGTGTCCCGACATGACCGACGGAGGGCAGAGTTAATGGCACGTGCAGTTGTCGCTTCCGAGTTTTGGCCAATCAAAATACGTACATTTCAAAACAAATCGTCAATATTATTCTCTGTGATTGTCATAGTCAATATTGCAAGCAAAGTGTATGCAGAGCGCATTGTTTTGTTTTAGTAAATTTATTTACCATAGTGTAGTTTTTAGGGTTCGATACACTAAAGGCGGGTTTTTGAATTGAATATTTTGAGTAATGTATGTCGCAAACTGTACTTAAATGCCAAATTTTGGCAGGTTTGCAGGCTAGAGTAGAGTTTGAGATATACTCAACTTCAAATGCTTAAATCAGAAATCGGGGGTATATTTGTTTGTGTCTCCGTCTCCCGTCTATCAGTCTGTTTGTCACAGTCATTTTTCTCGTTGGCTATTGAACTTAATTTAATGGCGCAAAATCTGTAAGCGGTTTACGTACCTGCAAAAACAGAAATGAAGAAAATATTTTACAGACAGAATCATTAAAATTATATCTTTTATTATAATATTTACCTAAAATTCAGTAGGTATTTAAAAAAAAACTTAAAATCAGCATCAATATCAGCATCAGCTGATGTTAATTTAAAAAAAATCAGCATCAGTATCTGCATCTGCTGATGTGACAAAATCCTGCATCAGCAACAACCCTGATTTGGATGACAGTTTTTCTAAGCCGTTTCTTCTGATAGCCGCTCTATTGTAACTCTTTAAATTTTTTTGTATAAAATATACTTAATCGTTGAATAGAAATGATTACGTTTTATTAATTATTTAATATCAGGCTTGTTGTATATGTTCGTGTAATTGTTGTATCTTTACAGTCCCAAACTATGTTCAAACAATTATGAGGTTAAAGAATATGATGTCATCTGGCCGACAACTCCGCCCATTTCCATTGAAGAAGTTAGTAAGAGCTGTGAAAATGGGTAAGAGTTTAAGGTTTGAATAACACCCTTTTGATCATAGGTATGTGTGAGGTAATTGCGCGAGGTTATGTCTCGAATCTTTGAACTTTTGTGACGGAGTGAGTGGATCTGAAGCGCTGTTCAGTTGAGGGGAGCGAAGACGAGTAGCGAAATCATTTCAGATATGCGTGTGGGGAGGCGTGCGGTGTGGCACATCTCACTCGCGTATTTCGTAGGTACACATTCCTCATACTCATCTACTGCTTTTTTGTATGTACGAATACCTAACTTCGCTAGCCCTCTTTTACCAGAGCAGCATAGACCCGGGCTATTAATATGATATCTCACTTATGGATATTTCTTCGCGCACCGCTTAGCTACTAGAACTTTAAAGACATGTGACATTAACCCACGCTGGGACCGCGTGGTGGATTGTGGTCATTTCCTTTCACAGAGAGGAGATCAGTGAGCCCCACTAAGGGCTGATTATAATCTTAAATAACATTTATTTTCAAGTAACAAGACCATTTACTAAGTGTAAGTAACAATTACTTACAAAGATTACTAAGATTGCGACACCGCTAATACAAGGCTGAAACCTTGCAGTAGTGCTTCACACATGCGCAGCTTTGCCTGCTCGCTACGATCAGGGTGATGTTGCTACTGGTCCGCACGTACAAACCATAGATGAGAATCATTTCTGATGTGCTACAGTACCGGGCAGTCCCATTAGCACTGGACTGATGACTCTTGAATATATATCTTCTATACAGTCGTATAATATTTTTGTATTTCAGAGAGTGTGAAAATACAGAACAACCAGAATGGCTTGATGTTGAGTCGGAAGAGTCGATATCAGTACAACCGATACCAGTACGGCCGAAACCACAATTTTTTAATATGGGAATACAATACAAGCGACCGAATATTCATTTGGATTTCCTACAAACAAGGCCTAGTTTTAATATGGGAATGTTTACGACACGGCCAACGTTTTAATGGAGGTCGGTCAACTGACCAATTTTTTAATTTGGGTTTGTCAATCGACCAACGTTTTATTAAGGGACAGCTCATAAGACCAACATTTTAATATGAGACTGCTCACACTTAGGATAAGGTTTTATTAAGATATTCATTCCGAGTCTCGAAGAGACCATACAAAAATTCCAAAGTGAATTGTAGCTCAAAAGAGACGTAGGCGGGCGAAATGGGTTTGAAATTTGAACTTAACACAAATGAAATGGTTATGTATGTTATCATTAAAACGGAACACTGTTATTTTGGTATAAAACAATATCACCCTATATTTTCTTTTTACCTTTGTATAAACTTTTTAGTTTTTTTTTTATTGATATTGGCTAATAAATAAAATAATTGAGTAATCCGTGCCGTAACGTCTGGCCCAATTATCTATATAAAGTTGCCCACTTCCTTTAGTTTTTTTTTAATTACACGTAGATACTTGGTTTTACTTCCAATCAGTATATCTAGTTATATGTAATGTCTAACAGAATCTCATGTATGTAAGTAGTTTACTATGGAACTGCTCCCGTTTCATAAGTCTTTCTTTAGTAGGCAGCTCGTAAGTTTAGAAATCTACAATATTGACACAGGCTCAGGTTTTTACCAATTGCCGCAGAAGGTAATATCTTTCAAATCTGTTATTGAACTAAAATAAATTACATCAATTGCGAAATATGAATTTTCAGAATAAATGTTTTTAAATATAACTTTGTTTTATTTATAGCGGTTTAATTTGATATACTAAATCTGGTTTAGCCACTCCTAATGCGGGTAAGGCTGCTACATTAACTAGGTCACCGGTCACCTAGGTCTTGGTCTGCTTACGCTCCTATGGCCTAGTCTACCCTCATAAGAACTATCTACACAATCTACCACTCGGTTTGCATCCTGTGTAGCCTGCCCATCTGCACTTTTTCCGCACTTTTACCAGTACTATGTCGGTTCACAGCTTGAGCGCCATAAAGATAAGTAACAAGTAAACTTTTAGATCTGAATTGCAATCCCCGCTCTATCTTCGTCTCTCTTCCTCTTTGTTTATCATCAGCCTGTACCTATAGTAAGAGAAATATAAGAAATAATTTCCCTCAGCTGTTATTTAATAATGATACTTCGCGAATAGGTTGAAATCACGTGCCGATTATGTTTAACAATAAAATTTGTAATTACACCCTATTCGAATCTTGCTCAAGTAAGTACTGTGGTAAGTATATCATGGATGTAAGTGGGCAAGAGCACTATATTGTGGTCGGCTTCCAGTATAACCAGAAGCAGTTAGATACTGGTATTTTACATGGATTGACTGCCTATCTGATCTCCAATAACTTGGTAGCACGATAAGATCAAGACTGGTTTCAGATTTAAGTTGTCTGACTATCCCCAACTTACTTACGGCTTAACATTCTATCCATGGCACGGAGAGGACTCGGTATGTAATGAGTGTTCCCGGTGTTCCCTATCCACAGGTCGACCTCGTCAAGCTTTGCTTAATCTTCGACCTGTACTGGTCTATCTGTCTATCATCTATAAATCTATCTATCTATTGACGCATGGTTTCCGCACTTAGTCCATGATGAACCATTACATAGTCCATAGCGGCTGGTAATTCAGAGGGCTTTGTTCCAGCCAGCCCACCTCTTTCCAGAAACAGATTGTTCATCATCAGGATCATCTTTGACGAAATTCGGTGCACCTAGTGCACCCGGGCATTTAAGGAGCTTATGCGTGATTATTTCCTCCGTTTCTATCCATGCTCTGTAGATGGAACTGTCCGTGATAACTAATGTTTGGAAAAGTTTGTAAAACGCAGTGTCCGGTAATGATCCCGCTACCAGGCACAGGTTGCCTCTTCAGCCGCAGAAGGCCTGGTTTGGGTACAAACGGTACGAGTAATAATTTTGACAATAGTTACTATGTGGAAGTAAGTAGGTACTGATGACCATTTTGTATAACACACATTAGTCTATTTTGACTATTCAAATATTTAAAAAGATACAGGGTTAAAATAAAAAAAATGTATTTATGTACACATTTATTATTAAAAAAAAATATTAGGTATAATCCCTCGATTTTGCTTTCGATAGATCTAACCGGAGCATTTGAACAAAATATGGCATTCAAATCTTGTACCATTTATAGAAATGCTGACAAGCACATTTTGTAAAGGGTTTAAAGTTACTTGCATTAAAACACACATTTTTTGATGGAATATAAAAAAATGTGTGTTTTAGTGATATATTCGCTCTCAACAGTATATAATTTACAACCCTAATGTACATGTATAAAACATTAAGATACTACACCCTTGAAAGAATGTGACTTGGTCAAGAACTTCTCTTTGACGCATAATCTGGATATTCTAATGGCAATTGCTGACGCATTTGGATTCCAACTCTGAAAAAAGGTATTTTACTGATTTTCAACCAAATATTGTCAGGTATTGTATCAAATATTTTAATAGAAATCGAATATTTTTTTTAAATCTCATAGAAACACTCTTATATGAAAATTAAAACTACCTATTTTATGTTCCTGAGATACAGCTCACTCACAGTCAGACGAACGGACAGCGGAGGCTTATTAATAGGGTCCCGTTGATAACCCTGCGAGTACGGAACCTGTAAAGTGGCGCAGCGACATCTATGACGCCACATAGGAACTAAAAACTACGAAATCCTGCATCGTGCAATTAGGTTACTTCGCGCTATTTGAAAAAAAAAAAACCGTCCAAAATCATCTATCGGGCAATTGCTTAGATCAGATATAACATCCGTCTGTTCGGAGGATCATCCCTTTTCAATTAAGGTTTGCGGGACTTTACACTCTGTTCCGCATACCTCTGAAACATAATATGACTGACTTTTTACACAGTATTGGGTCTGTGACAGAAGGCTTTACAACTAGCAATTTAGCTTCACTGTTTTGGACTGACCGTCATTTTGAGAATTCGAAAGTGTCTGTAAATGGTCTATTTGAAATAAGGTTTCTGATTTATGAATTAAATTGAAGGGGCCAGTAAAAAAATTATAATATTTCAAGTGGGAACATTATGCATCCTCTCAAAAGTACAAAGTAGGCTACCGTATTTCTCAAAGCAAGTTAACGGGGCCGTTACCTGCAACGATAACGGCAAGTTAACAGGGCCATTACCTGCTAGGGCTGCGGGATTGTTCGAAAGAGATACCGTGTGACTCAGGAACGCAAAGAGTAACTGAAGGAATACAGGTGAGCTTTAGTCAGTCAAAGTCTGACAGTCCCTCTCGCTCCACTCAGATCGAGAGAACTTATTTGATGATTTGTCACCTCTAAGAAAAGCTACCATATTTGATCTATTGACTTGTAATATTTAGATAAGTACCTACTCTCGTTTTTCATAAGCTTGAGGTCCATTCGCTATCCCGGTTTCCAGCTGTTCTGCTCCTTGATCAATTGGTTGCTCGATTCGCGTCTCAAATTTTTTATCACGAGATTCCTCAAGAACCCCGTCATGAAGATTTTTGAAAACTTCGTCAAATGTTTCTTCTTTCGAAGGCGGAGGCGGTTCCGGGGCTTCAGGACCTGCATGAAGTTGTGAAAACATTTTCTCGAATGTTTGCGAGTCGTCGTGTGAAGGATTCAGTGCAGGATTGCGGGGGGGGATTGCGGGGTTTACTCCCTCTCGCAGTGCGCTGGGTGCACGACTTGGATCTAATGTCGGTGCTGGCGCTTGTTGAAATGGTTGCCCTAGAGGTTGCTCGTGATGTGGTGCACGTGGTTGATTTTTTTTATTCAAAATTGGTTGCTCAAATGGTTTATTTAACACTAGCTTTGCTGATTGAGACATGTATGGCTTTATATTAGGTTCTTTATGTAGTTCCACAGGTGGTGGTTTATTACGTTCTTCTGTTAGCGGTTTGAATGTGTATTCATCTTCTGGTTCATTTTCTGCCATTATAATATCTAGTGGATTATATGATTCTGCCGTTGCTTGATTAAATGATCCTTTTTGACTGTATGGTGATTGTGGCTCCTTATTTGAATATTGTGTTTGTCTTAAAGGTTCTATTTTTAGTGGCTGTAATAATCCTGATTCGGTTTTTTTAAATGTTTCTGCTTGCGGTTCTTCGTACGATGCAACCAGTGGTTTTTTGAATGGGGTAGGTAATTTTAATAACCCTTTTATCGGTTTCCTATATGATCCTATTTGTGGTTGAATATAAGGATCTTCTTGCGATGGTATGTATGGTTCCATTTGAGGTGGGTTAGAAATACCTATTTGTGGATTATTGATTATTGGTTTTGATTTGTCTGTGTTGATTTGTCGTTGAGGTTGATTTTGTGATGCCATATTGATATCTGGTTGATTAAATAAGCCCATTTGTGGTTGATTATCTGGACCTGTTTGGGGCTGATTATACGCATCCACTTCTGGTGTATATTTTGAAGGTATTGATTGTGGTTGATCGTAATTAGAATCTTTAGGTGGTTGATTGTAATTAGTATCCATAGGTGGTTGATTGTAAGTTGCTTCTATTGGTGGTTGATTGTAAGTTGCTTCTATTGGTGGTTGATTATAATAAGGATCCAATGGGGGTTGATTATAAGAATCTATTGGTGCTTGATTAAATTTGTCTATTTGAGGTTGATTATGGGATTCTCTTTGTGGTTGATTAAATGCATTTATTTCTGGTTGACCTTGGGATTCCATTTGTGGTTGATTTATGTATCTTTCAAGTGGTTTTCTAGGTTGATTATTAGGTTCTTCATTTAATGAACCTTGAGTTTGGTCCACCTGTGAAGGATTCTGCTGATGTTCATCGTAGGAATTTCGTTCACGGTTTTCTTGTTGGTTCTTTAGTTGATTTTGGGTAAGTGGAATCCCTTCCGATTGGTACTGCTGATTGTACAGTGGGTTGTCTTGTTGGTTTTCTTGAGGGTTAACAAGTGAGTTGTAAGGTTGATCTTCTGGGGGGACCTCTGGCCCGTCAAAGTTCCTTAAATCTTGGGATGGTCTTTCATGAAGTGTTTCTTCTTCATTTCTTTGGCGTCGATATCTTATCTTTTGAGAACTTTGCTGTGTATTTAGTGAAAAATTGTCTTTTAAATCTTTAGGCCATTTAATGTCTACATTCATGACTTGATAACGTTTATCATCTATTTGGTCATTGCAAATTTTACGTCTGTAAAAAATGGTTTGTATGTTAGCTTTAAGGAGCCTCCTCGCGTTTACAATTTACAATCTAAAAATCTGATTAGATAATTCCAGGTCATATTCACTGTAATTTATTGTTTGTACGGTTTTAGCACTCTACTATTGGACTTATGCCACTCCAATGGCACGCGATCACCTGCCGACAGATTTCTTCAGAATTCAAAAATATTTAAGTATATGGTGGAAATCCCACGCATAAGTAGGTACAAAACATTTTGGGAACACTTTCAACTTGCGTACAGCTAAGGAATGAAATTCCCTACTGGAGTTAATGTTTCATAGTTACAACCTAGGGATCGTATAATAAGTCAAGAGTGAATAGGTTACTTCTAAATAAGTGTGGTACATCATCGATCACATCATTGCTTACTGTCAGGTGAGATAGAGATCAAAAGTGAACCTATCCATAATAAAAAAAATAAAACTTACTTTGAATCATCAGTTTCTAATAAGCATTCGATTATTTTGGCTGTTGCTGCTGTGCTTACATAAATACGTGGGCCCACGCAGTCAAAATTTGGGTTGCAAATACCGTTCAATGCCACACCTAAGATCACCTCTTCTGTACCAACCCACGTTATGAGAGGACCTCCGTGGTCGTTCTTCAAAATATTATGTTAAATATTACTTATTATCATTAAACTCTTAATCGATTATAGACCTAGGTGGTCTTCTGTAGAAACGACCTAGCCAAATGTAATACCATCATCATTGAACCATCTTATGCTCAATACTAGTCTGGAGCTCTTACACACGCTTCATAAAATATGCTTCTAATCCTGTCAAGCATTTGCTTCGGCGATGATTTAAACGAAATCTAGGATAGAACTATCCAGGGACCTTACCATGACGTGTTAAAATGTCAGCCATGCGAGTGATAGAGCTTTAAACAAAAAGGATAATTTAGAGTGTATACCATGTGTGTGTGTGTGTGTAACTGAATTGTTATTCAATTTAGTTCGTAAAATGAATCGCGTTAAGAACACGTGGTAAAGCCTCCGGTGGCTAATAAGAGGAAGTAAGCTAGTTAGGAAGTTGGTGCAAAAAACCTAACAAACCGGTTGATTTGCATATTAAATACGTAACGTAATTTAGGTACATATTATATTAATACTAACTGTAATGAATACTAATAAATCCTCTCATATTCTCCTGTTAATACGTACCTACTCGTGTTTTAAATAGGCTAATTATATGCTATGGTAAAGTTAGAGAAACAAAGATATTGTTTAAAACGCAAAGAAATAACGAAATGATATTTTTTTTAAAGCTTTTCATTTACGGGGAAGAAGACTTAGGTTTAGGGGAGGTTAACTTCAATTTACCTGACATGTTTCTAACAACGATGACTTTCTTGAACTCATCTCGTTACTTTCGTTTATATTTTTTGTACTATCAGTTAAGACGAGACTTGGCTGTTCTTCGACTGTGGAGTTCGATGTAGATTCATCATCATTTTCTCCTAAGAAACCATTACCAGATGCACACAGCAGATATTCATTTACAAGTTCGGTTGATCCGTTTTTGAGTTTAGAGCAAAATGATTTTTTTATAATAGTTGTGGTAGCTTCTTGTAGTAGTTTCGGTTTTACATTCGCTTTTTCTGTACCGTCTTTCTGTTGGGCAATGAAATTAAAGTAGTAATACTACTCATTAATTAAGGATGCTTGAAAATATATAAACGCTGAGACATGATCACAGCAACTGATTAATTATTACTTGAGAAATAGAGGAATTAATGGTTTCTACAATACCTTGGCAATCGGTAATAGCATTAACATGAAGCTCATTTACTTTATGTGATTATTTAATTCTATTGTTTGAATGTTTTGTTTCGAATCGTTTGCTTTCGTTTGTGATAAATAAAGATTAACTTACGCTTCTGACTTTATTTCCTCCCCACCCTAAGGCGATGGCACGGGTGTTCTCCTTTTCATTATGTTTATCAAAGTTTATCCTAATACTATCTGGTTCGTAAGAGCAATAAGTCAGATATGATTGGTCATTGAGCTTGTATGGTTCCTGAACTGTAGCAACTCCAATATCTACGTTCATCCATTCCAGCTGCTTGGCGGTAGATGTTGTGTATTCTGCAAGAACAAGAAAACTTTTGATGATGGTAGAGATGTAACACTTTGATTTCGTCAGTTTTGTTCGATTCCCATTTAATGAGAGCAAGCTTGATTAGCTGTTTAATCAGTGCCGTAACTAAGGCGGTGCTCAGCCATAATAATAAATATTCCATAACTATCACAAAACGCCATCTAGTCCCAAATTAAGCAGAACTTGAGCTATGAGTACTAGAAAACTGATAAATATAATTATATATTTCTAAATATGTACATACTATAGATAAATTACACCCAAAAAAGGTCGTTCTCATCACACAAACATTTGTCCTGGGTGGGAATCGAACACACGACCTCCGGCATAGCAGTCAGGGCCACTAATCACTAGAACAACAGGGCGTTATAGAAAGAATAAATTAAGAAAATCACAAATATGCAGTAATAAGTGTTGCTAGACAATATTGTTATGTACGTGCTTGGTCCATTACCTTTTGGGACAGAAATCTTGACAATCTTTTTCTTCCATGTATTGGCACACTTATCCTTATCAATATCTCTCCCGTTTACATACTTCTTATGGCCTGCTATTGCGTAGATCCTATTCACCTCGACGAGACAGGCAGCTGCGGTCAATATTTGGGTCGGAGATACGATTGCTCCCGCGCATAGCCAAGCGTCATTTTCGTCTTCTGAATATGCTGATTTCACAAAGTATACCTGAAAACGTACCATAACAACACGCTTTTATTGCCAAAGTGGGTTTTATTTCAAGCCTTTAATTCAGTATTAAGTAATTTCATTCATCGCGTCCTAATAGGCGAAATAGAGGTTAAGAACTGGTTAGTAATAAAAAAAGGTCAAGAGCGAGTAGGACTTGCGCACCTAGGGGTTCCGTACAAACTTACCAGCATTGAATCTTGCAGATTTTTCCAAATCGCAAAAAGGTTCGAAATAACTACAAGTTTACAGTTTTCAGATTTTTTCCTTCACTTGTGCTATGAAACCTTGCTTCTTACCATATTTTAGGATTCATTTAATTTTAGGATTTATAGATTAGTACAATATAAGTTTTGATTTACTTGCGAATGTCAAAAAATGCACCATAAACGAAAACAGCATCTTTAGATTACATTGACTTATAAGGTTGATCCCGCCACGTCCTTGGAACGGAAAGGCGAACAGAAGGAACACGGGTGGGTATTATTCAGTAAAAACCTGACAGCTCGAAGCGAGAGGGTGTCCCACTCCATCCAGAGCGAGTGAAGTTCACGTGACATTTTTGATTGTGCCCGCATTATCTGACCCACCGTGCACCGGAGTTATAAAACTCGTATCTTTTCAAGCCATTTTAATCCTTATTTTGTTATTAGTAAAGTTGAAAGGCTATTAAACAACATGGCTACTCTCTGTTTTTTTTTTTAGTCTTGTTGACAAATGCTATTGCAGAAAGAAAATCGAGTAAGATGGATCCTCCTGATGAATGTTTATTATTCTCGTCAGTTTACTCACCAGGTATTTTTTTCCCAATATACTTTCATTTCCGAGTCCCATCCTTAGTTGACAAAAACACACTGAAGTAAATAAATTTTATTTTATGTTACGTTCATAAACAATAAAAGTTTTGAGTACGAATGTTGGCCAAAAGGGCTCTTAGAGCAGGTGAAGACACACAAGATGGATTGAGTGAAAGATGATATGGCTAGAAAGAGGTAACTATAGAGATGTAGATTATCAAAGATTGAGGAAATAGACACATTGCTATGTGCATTAAGCGAGCACGTGTAGGGTAGCTTGCCTTTCGATATTTTACATGATGCATTTCGGCATCTGCTTTCTACCATCGGAACCCGATGATACCCCGACGTATATAACCCGACGTATGGCGAGCATTCACCCCTACGTTGTAGAAACCTGTTCGGTCCAGACTAACTATTTCGCCTCGTCGTTCATACCGCGTACATTGAAGGACTGGAAAAATTTGCCAGGTGCGGTTTTCCCGTCCGATTATAATTTAGGCGCCTATTTAGGGGGCTAGAGTGAATAGGCTCTTAATAAACTAGTGCACCTTACCATCAATTATCACTGCTTACTATCTGGTGGATCGCAGTCAAGCGCTAGTTTATAAAATTAAAAAAAATATTAACTTGGGATAAGACTAGAAGAATGATAATGAAAATCAGCCCATCTCTTGCTGCCCTTCTCCAGCTACATCCTTTTTTGGCAGTGGCTGGGGCATAAGGATGCCTTCTCTGTTACTGATACCGCCACTCTCGCTCGAATTACGGCTTCACATAAGGAGGTGCCTGCTTTCCGATCCTCCTCAATTCGTACCTACCATAGCCTGGTCTAAACGCGTGAGGTCGCTGCCAGTCGTCGCTACAGGTGACAACCTCATAATACGATACACGAGGAGCCACTCAAAAAATAAAGCAGAATAATGATAAGATTGTTCTTTCCTTCTGAAATTAATGTTGACGCATTGTTACTTATAAAAAAAAAAATTACTAACACTTGAATACAGCTATCCAAATTAATATGTAAAAACACTTCAGCATCGTTGCGACATTGAATCATTTTTCCATTATGTATATTTTCAAGCACAATTTCGAATGAGCGTTCATCCGTTGAATTGATTGATCGATAAATAAGTATACTCGATTCCAATATTTATCAACGTTTTCATAGCTTTTGTTATTTACGTAGCAAGCAAATCTGTCAGCTACGCGTAGCTCATACATATCTCTGATAGGTACTGCTACGAGAGGCTACGGCGTAGCACACTTACGGCCTACAATTATTTTTTACTAGCTTTTGACCGTGGCTTCACCCGCGTGGAAATAGGTAAACGAAATAATTTCATATTTTTGAAAATAAAATAGTATGGTAATGTACGTCTAATCTAAGTCATAATCTACCCATTTGCCAAGTTTCATCTGGTTTTATACGTGTATGTCGTAGGCCTCGTGTTATTCCTGGAAGGTGCAGGTGGTTGTAAAAGACGGAGCATATCTGGTGACGCATGTCTTGTGAAACGGCCTCACACTGGCACTATGCTTGGGAAGAGTAGAGGAAGCCTCATTTGGCCAGATTATTTGTGCAGTAGCCAACCTGGGAGCAGTCGGTTAAGCGATTTCTAGATTGGCTGCAGTGGCCAATCTAGAAATCTTTTATCCGATTCCGAACCATTCATGTTGAGATGTGCTGATGAGGTGATGAAGTGTTAAAGAGTTAAGAGTTTCTGTTACCACAGCGTGTATCTCTTGCCTCTTTAAATGTATTAGTTGATGGTCATGCAGCAACAAAAATGACAAAAACTTGAAAAAAAAGGAAATTGCAAATCGAAACTCACTCATACCTAGCTATAAAAACGACGGACTCGGTTCGGAACGGATGAATTTGGATTTTTGAAAAAATGCAAAAAATAACAAATGCCAACGTTATTATACGAAATTTTAACACAAAGATTCAGAAAAAATCGCCATCAGCATACGTCATCCATCGAGTAAGTAAATAATTAAACTTAATATGCATATAACATTCGACATAAAAATACATCATCTTCTAAACCGTATGACCAAACGACATACTCTGAAATGCAAAGGAGATTGGGCAAGTTACTATGACACTTAGTTGCGCAACTTTTAACACAGTATAGTAGTGAAAATTAGACACAAAAAAGGGGTAGTGTTATGCTTTAAAACAGGGTTAAATCCAAAATGATACATAGAGGGGTTTTTGAAAAAAAAAAACAAATAAGTTGAGTATTGAGGTTATGTTACATCTCAAAACAATCCGTTTTGAAACCCTACCTCCGGGCCATGGAATCAGTTGCCTCTCTGATTTGGTGTGCTAATAAAAGAGAACAATAACACAGCGCGACGTATTGTTTAAGTCACCCTAGATCAAATCACCATGCACGTAAAAACGTTCTAACAATTCACTTCACAGCGACACGCAAAAAGAGTCAAATCGCTCGATATAGTAAATGAATGTGGAAGAATCCTAAAACTCAACACGACTCGAATTTATATTTGTTAGCAGAGAAAAGCTAAAAAAAAATATTCTCGGCTTGCCGACAGTTAACACGGTAAACGATATTTTGATTGACATTTCATCGAATCAACACATCAATCGACTACGGCGTTATAACATTATCGATTATATCTTAATTGTTTTATTTTTGCCTAGAAATTGCTTGTTAACGAAAGAAATATTAACATGATTCAAGAAAAATAATAATGACAACTCTTAATATTTTTTAGTTGAAAATGTAGTGGGTTTTGTTTACCCACGATTTACGTTAATGTGTAATCGATCGATTATAACTGACAAAGGAGTCGCTTCACTATAATGGAACAAATGGCGTATTTATTGTATTAAATACTAATTAAAATGAAAATAGAAACCCCACAAATGATTTCAATGAATTTAAGTAAAAAATCAATAAAAATAAAAGTTATGAATTATACAACAACTCAAATGGCCATACGCGTCAAAAAGTGAATCTATAAGTGCCCAATATCCTTTATTTCTATATTTAATAGAACAAAATGTGATCTATGACAGACAGACAGACGGACAACAAAGTGATCTTATAAGGATTCCGATTTTTCCTTTTGAGGTACGAAACCCTAAAAATAAGGGATATACTGAAAGAAATATTTTCCATCTAACCAGTTTCTGAAAATATATGTCAAAATAGAATACTATTTGTTAAAATAATTAACACAAAAAAGGAGATAATTATAATAATAAATAAAAATACGGGTCAGATTCTATTAGCGCGTTTAACCAAACAAACTCAATTATTTTAACTTTATTTAACCATTGTTACAGGTATTTTCTTAAACATAGGTATAACATATTTACATATCGGTAACAGGAGTTATATTTTACCAGAATTATTACAATGGCCCCCAAACTAGGCGGTGCCTGTATCTTGGGGACCGGAGTTGCGTGATCGTTTAATTAAAATACAAGTTTCCTTTGCGGATTACCTTAAAATAAAATAGGAATAAAATAGGAGACAAAATAATGAGTACAAAGTAACAGAGTAAATAAGTAAAAGAGTGTGCGTGTTACAGGTGTGCGGTTGAAAGAGTGTAGGTATATTGTGTGTGTGTGTGTTTGGTGGGCGTTTAGCACGAAATGATAATTATTAGTTAATAATTTCCTCAGTTTCATCGTACGAGAGGGAGACGAGCATTTTTTTCAACATTTTCTTACACAATCGGTCATTTAAACCTTTGATGTCGAAAGATTTAATGATTTGGTTATAAACATGAATGTGAGAGTAAGAAGGACAGCGTCTAGCCAAAAGACTCTTTGCGTTTGGAAGTGGAACATATAGAATGCGTTTTGATAGAAGGTTTTGATAATCAGGCCGGTTTTTTACAGCTCTGTGTGTTCGTAGTGTTGCACTTAAGATGAATAATTGCCGCACTCGGAGAACAGGGAAAACATTATAAAGCAGGTCTGTTGGAAACCTGAAAGGCTTTTTTAACATTACTTTAATAACAGCTTTCTGGGCCCTTTCTATTTCCATGAATGTGGTTTTACCAGCACTACCCCAGACGGAAATACCGTACTGGAGCACTGATTGGCAAAGCCCAAGATATATCATGCGAAGAGTTTTAGGAGGAGTGCAGTCGCGTAACTTTTTCATAATATAAATGAGTTTCCTGACACGAGCCGAGAGTAGGTGAATATGAGGTTTAAAAGAAATATTTTCATCTAATATAATGCCGAGGTATCTATGAGAAGAGCTGCGATCTATACAGGTGCAGGAACAATCTATGAGTGGAGGATTATGATTGCTACAGCATGTGTGGAATTTGAGTGCCAATTGCCGTGGAGGGCTGGAAGCAGCAGTTTTGTAAAAGGTGATGAGCTTGGTTTTTTTCACGTTAAGGGTAAGAAGGTTTTTGTCAAGTACCTTGGCAATCTTAAGCAAACCGCTTTCAGCAAGATGGTATACCTGGTCCCAGGTTTTAGCGTGAAATATAATTGCCGTATCGTCTGCGTATGATATAATTTCAGAGTTACTTATTGAACAATTAAGTATATCGTTCATGTAAAAAGCAAAGAGAGTTGGGCCAAGAGTGCTGCCTTGAGGGATTCCAAAGCTTATTGGCAGTAAGCAACTTGAATTGTTACCTACTTTTACTAATTGCTTGCGATTTGAGAGGTAGGACTTAAACCATTCAAGCGCGATGCCTCTTATTCCTATTCCTTCTAGCTTCGACAGGAGGAGGTCAATGGAGATTGTATCGAACGCTTTGGCTAAGTCTAAGAAAACTCCCATGGCGTGCTCTCCATTTTCAATAAAAGTGGCTACAGAGTCAGTTAATAATATTATAGCATCCTCGGTTGACTTGCCTCTCCTAAAGCCAAACTGTCTTTCAGATATAAAATTATTGTCTTCTAAATAGTTGACTAGGCGGTTGTTGACAACTTTTTCTAGCAATTTTGATAATATACTTAAAAGTGCTATAGGACGATAGTTTTCTGGTAGTTCTGTGGGACCGGTTTTATAGATAGGACGAACACACGCAACCTTCCAGCGGTCAGGGAAGATACCATTTTCCATACTTAGGTTAAATATGTGAGTGAGTGGTTTTAATAGTGATTTTTTTAGAAATATAATAAGGCCGGCAGTAATTCCATCAAGTCCAGGAGCGCTGTCAATTTTCAGTTTGTCTATAAATTTTTCAATTTCTGTTTCGTCAGTAGCACGAAAAAAGAAAGAGTTCAGAGGGGTTTCACTTGGCCTGTAATTGTTGGCTAATGATTCTTGTGTTTCGGATAACCGTGATAGTATGACATCTGAGAGATTTTTGCCTAGCGAGGTAAAGTACGCGTTACACTTATTGAGTGATTCGTCAGGGTCTTGTGCGTTGTTCAGTAGTTTAGAAGAGTCATCTTGTGTTGTGGTTGGATTGTATATACATTTGATTGTGTTCCAAAGTTTTTTTGGGTCGTTTCGGTTTTTATTTATGAGTTCACTATTGTAATTAGTTTTCAGTTTGTGCAGCAAGTTGTTACAGAAGTTTTTGTACCTGGTGTACACTAGGCGTCGCATTTCATCATTTGGATGAGATCTCAAATCCATATGCAGTTTATCGCGATGTTTCATACACCTCATTAGGCCTTGTGTTATCCAGGGTTTAATGTTATATTTACTACGACTGATAAGAATTGTACGGGAGTTCTTGGAGACTGAGTTTGAAAGTATATCAATTAATGAGTTTACAGAACTGTTGGTACAATTTGTGCTTAATACTTCTGACCAATCCATATTGCTTAGTTCTGCAGCAACTGCTACTTCGTCAATAACATATTTACACCGGGATCTAAAGGGTTTGTTTGAGTTCTCTTCTTGTGATATGGCAGCCATAACAATGTCATGATCCGTAATTGATGATTTGCCAATGATGCCTACTGATTTTATGCTTGTTTTTATAAAAATGTGATCGAGACAAGAGCGCCCTCTTGTAGGTTCAGTGATCGCTGGCAAAAGACCATGGGTAGCTAAGAGACACAAATATTCGATATGTTTGCTATTTGTGGTATTATAAATGTCAATGTTAAGGTCTCAAACATAATCGAATTTTCTGTCTGTAATTCACTCTGGATTACCATGGACACAAACCAAAAAGAATGAGCTTTAATAAAACAAAACATAACATTTTAATAAAATAATGAAGGTTATGTTAATTGCGTATCACACACACAGTACTTTACGAGTTTAATGGAACAAAAATATTTTTCACGTAAGTAATTTAAAAATTTTCAGGACGAATTGAAATTTTACACATTTTTCTTTTCAATGAAAAGAAATTTATCCATCTCCAGGAGTGATGGACTTGACATCAGAGTTCATGTTGGATTTCTCTTTCTTATTGTCAATTTTCAAGCTTTATAATTTCGTCATTGATGAAATTATATTTGAAGTTCTTTCATATTCGTTTCTCAGAGGTAATAAGTATTTTTTTAGCAAATTCCTAATGTAACATATATTATGTGACCTTACTGAGTATACATATTCGTAATCTTGATCATGTTATAAAGCATTAGAAATATGTTTGTTTTAGTGTTTCATTGCAAAAGAAGAATAAACGATGGTCAAGATCCTAAGAAAGATAGAGTTTACGTGGTAAGACAGTTAAATTCAATAATATTTAGCTTATTAAGACAGTTAAATTTATTCTCTGGGACTCGTCGAACTTATTTCTTGTCTTGTGTTAGTCCTAAAAAAACATCGGACTACTGGAATGTTGTTTGTTAATTACATATGAACAGCACTATTTAAATATTACGAAGCAGCCTGGATCTTATATGAGCGAGGCTTATAGGAATGCTAGGCTGAAACTCAGAAATGGGTATCCAATGGTGAACTAACTGACACTGATACATTTAATGAGATGGTACAGGCACGTAAAGATTTTAAGAGTAAGTAAAGTGGTGTCAAAACAACCAGGATCAAATCAAAATGAATATAATGGCCAAGCATCATGCTAGGTTTGATTTGATAATACTATAAGCATTAAGTCCTGTAAGTATCGATGTCTCTAGTCCAAAAAATATAACCAATATATTCAAAGACTCCATAAAGTCTCCACTGGGACCGCCATGTTGAGAGTTTGATGCCTATCATACGGACATTTCAACGGTCACGAACGGATGACAGGAGGCGGCCATGACGGGCTCAGTGTCGAACATCTGAGACATGCTGGCATCCATTAGCCTCAACTGCTTGCCATTTTATTTAATCTATGCATAAGTCACGCATACCTTCCTCATGGACTGTTGCAGACTTTGGTTGCTAAGAACAGGACAGGAAACATGGCAGACAAAACTAACTACAGGACAATTTCCTTGGCGACTATCATTGTCAAGATACTTGACAGTATGCTTAACCCACACTTCATCAAACATGTACTACTTTCTATAGTGAGGACTTGTAATTGGCTTGCTGTCGTCTATGTATGTTTAAGCTGTAAGTCCTCCAAGCTGTAAAAAAAATGTATAAATAAATGTATATTTGTACGACGTTCAGATCGGATTTCCGCCTGGGTTGTGATCAGAAACAGCCATATTTAGTTTGAAGCACACTGTCAAGTACTATACGGATAGTCATACTCCCGTGTGTGCTGCGATTTAGTGGCATATGACATCTTATGGTAGAAATTAGCAAGGGCTGGAGTGCCATCGGAGTTGGCATTACTCTTTATATCTCAACCAGGAGAACCGTGTCAAGTGGGCAGGTGCACTTTCGGATGCGAGCGGGTCGAAGTGTGGGGTGCAGCACGGGGATATGAGCTCACTCTTGTTCTTCAGCCTGTATGTAAACGCTCTGGTTGAAGAGCTCAGCGGAATGCGTGTCGGCTGCTATTTTGATCGTATTTATTGTAACAATTTTAGCTACGCGGACGACATGGTGCTGCTGGCCCCCTCGATCCAAGCTCTCCGAAAGTTACTCGAAGTTTGTAAGTCGTTTGTTGCTGCACACTATGGTTGGCATGGTTTTTAAATACAATGTAATGTACAATCAATTTTTCGCAATGAACTCACCATTGAGAAAAAGTGGTGTGTTGTAGTTGGTGCCCACCAAGTTTAAGGGCGAAAATCTTAACCGCACAAAACTGCAGTCTTGTCAGTTTAGAAATAAAACAGCTGTTTCCTCCACTGTGGCAGCCGCGGATGAAAACCGCTTCGTGAGTTCTTAGCCTGAAGCATAAGGCGAGGCGAGCGGAAAGAGGGCTCGACCACGCAGGACTTGGAGCCTCAGAGGAGTTAGACGTCTAGGAGCAGCGAGTTAAGCTAGCTGACTCGGTAGATACCAAAGGGTTATGTCGCGTTGTATTTCTTAGGAGTGCTAGTATTGTGATACAGTATTAGATATACATGAACTAAGTCTTGTTTAATAAAGATTACTTTATATATACATCTTAACTATTAATCCTAAATATTATAACTTAATAAATATATACAGATCTGTATCTGTTGGTTGGAGTACAAATGGATGGGCGCTGATTGTGGTCTGGTATTCGCGTAAGTAGTGTGTTGTACGTGAGTGAATCTCAATGATTGTGTTGGTGACTCAATAGGTGAGTGTTAAGTGTTATATTCTTCCTCATTTCTTTCTATGACAAGGTAATCTACGCTTTCGTTTCGTGTTAGGACCTCGGAGAAAGCCTTTTTTTCAGAGTGGACTTGATACGTACCAACCAATATACTGTGTATAAAAATGCTATATGAACCAACCGTAAGCAACTACGGTTGAACCACTGCCGATTGAAGGCTGGACCGAATAAATATTCGTTTTTTTTTTAATTTTATTTTTTTATTCCACATTTGAGCTATAATGAGACTGCGAACCACCAAACATTAACTACGGCTACCTCTCCCTAAGGACTGACTGACAGCAGATTACTTTATATTGCTCTTGATATTCGCGCACTTCCAGGAAGTGGAGGTAGGCATTACAAAGCTCCTTAAACTGTATTGATAGTCATTCTAAGGAACGCTAGTTTGGAGATATGCGGAACAGAGAGTAAAGTCCCGCAAACCTCCGTTGAATAGGGAGGATCCTCCGGCCAGACGGGTGCTATGTCTGGCGGGCTACTGCCCGATAGATGATTTTGCGCTGTTCTATATGTTCTAAACGCGCGAAGAACTTTGATTGCGTGATACAGGATTAGTTATTATGTGACGCCATAGATGTCGCTACATCACTCCCCTCCGGAGATCGGAGATCGATGGTTCTTGATGCTTCTTGATGCGTGCCAAGCCAGTAGTAGGTTGGTTCCAGTGGGTCGGAACCGAATGCCGCATAGTTCTCGGTGAGTCGGAACTATCTGCGGTGATGCCCCTGTGAGTCCGGGGTGTTGCTGTCCCAGTGAGTCGGGATGATGCCCCAGTGAGTCGGGGTGTTGATGTCCCAGTGAGTCGGGATGATGCTGCAGGCTCCAGTGAGTCGGAGTAATGCTGCTGGCTCCAGTGAGTCGGAGCGGTGCTGTGCGACGTAGTGGCTTGACTGCTGGCGTCGACCAGGAGAGGGTTTGGAGGTATGCGGAACAGAGAGTAAAGTCCCGCAAACCTCAATTGAAAAGGGAGGATCCTCCGGCCAGACGGGTGCTATGTCTGGCGGGCTACTGCCCGATAGATGATTTCGGGCTGTTCTATATGTTCTAAACGTGCGGAGAACTTTGATTGCGCGATGCAGGATTAGTTCTTATGTGACGCCATGGATGTTGCTATATTAGTAATCATATCTCGCTAACTACACCCGGTTCCCGTAGGCATCTTACTGATACAAAAAATAATATTTAGCGACAAACGTAATTTTCGACTCCCAGCAGGAAAGCTCGGCGGCTCAACGTAGCTTGGGGACTTGTACGTTGCGTGTTTCCATGAAATGGGGTAGAGTTAGGAAGTGAGAAATGACAATTTATTGAAAACCACTTCGGCGTCTAACAAAGCAACTTGTTTAACTTTTGTATTGTCTTAGTGATGAATGAGTAGGCCGTTATAAAGAGTTAATTCTTACAGAAGTATATTTTGTCCAATGGCAGAGACCTCACAACCCTATGCCTTAGGATTAGATACGAGATACGATATGCATGAGGGAGATAAACGTAATTCGGACGAGCGGTTATGGGTCTCATCTCCATGGCCTTAGGGGAAACTAAACTTCACAACAAACGTGAGATAATTCAGAAAAATAAACCAAAATTTTATCAATCTAGGGTCATTGAGGGGCATTATGACACAGAGAATCCTCAATACTCAATATCCTGTCCGAAAGTAAAAGATTTTATTTCGGGAAGTGAATATACCTCATAGAACCATATTTTGGAATAGCCTATGAGAGACGCACAGGTCATTATTTAACTGATCATTTGAGTATGAATATGGTGGTAAAGTCAAAATAACTTTTTAAGTACGCAAAGGGCGCGTACAAAGAAAATACCAATATTTATGGCATGACTAGTTATTTTTAAATAAATAATTTTCAGGTATATTTAGTCAAAGCGCCCGTATTAGATGTAGGATATGCCTGGCTGTGTGGGGGTTTCATCTTTTTCAGTCAGTTCGTCGTCTCAGCCGCAGCTTGTGTCAGTGATGTGGAATTTTTATACGTCATAGCGGGATACAAAAAGTATGTTTGTGATAATGAAATAGAAACGGATAAGTGTACCTCTACTATAAAAAAGAAAGTTATTTATACTTGTAAGCCGAAAAAGGTTCTCCAAAAAATATAATTATGCTGTATTTGCTACAATCTCCGCACTCTGTATATAAATATATCACACTTTTATTATTCATTGATTAACTCATGACCGATTTGAAAATACAGATGCAAAAACGTGAAGTAGGCAAGGTACGTTGAGAAGTATCGAGAAAGTTCAGTATTTTTTACACTTACGGTCTGTGTTTAACTGTAAATTTTGCAGATCTGTAGAGAATGAGAACATCGGGAGAACCGGCTCGGAATCAATACTTTCGCCGGGTTTAAAGTATTTAATGAAAAATAATTAACCACTGAATGCAGAAAATGAAAACGTTGCTTCAAATAGTACATTTCAAACTTACAAAATTCCACTAATTGTAAGTGAAGCATCTAAAAAAAGGTTTTCAGTACAGGAAACGGGTCTAAAAAGTATCTTAGCGAAAAAAAAAACAGTAAACGATAGACATCAAGAAGAACCAGAATCAAATAAAATGTATTTAGCTAACAACAGACCAGTACCTGTACTGACTGACCAGTACCTGTACTGTGTGAACCTAAAGATAGGTTTAAAATGAAAGAGAATATCCCAGAAAGAAAAAAATACGAGTATATCTGAAAAGCAAAGTATGCTTATGAAAGACAGGTCACCAGAAAAATCAACATTTCTAGTAAATGGTAAATCCCCAGAAAAAAAAAATCTCAGTAAATGAAAGATACCCAATCAATAAAAGACAACAAGGCAATGAAAAGAACTCCCCAAGTATGAGGGCCCCAGGATTTCAAGTAAATCAGAGGCACCCAGAAAATGACAGGATTCCATTTTATCCGTTTAGTAAGGGACCAACAAATTATTTTCAAAAAAATCCTGCCCGAATTACCGTGCGGTCTGTACATCCCATAACAAATTGAGTACGTTTAAAAGTATAATAAAAGTTAATTTTATTAAATAAATATTTTTTTACTTAAGGTTTCTACTTGGTTTTATTTTATAGAATATGGTTTCATTTGTTTGAGATACGGATCTTTGTTCATCTGAAGGGGACATTAAATCCCAGCGACCTTGAGTGAGTTGGGCGGACCTAGCGTCACCCCCGCGATCGCGCAACGCACGCTCGTCATTCTTTATTTATAGACTGTAATGAACATGATACTCAAAAAGGATAAAGGTGTATAAACTCTCTTTTTTACCAGTTTTTTATTTGTTGTCCGTTTAAGTTTGATAGTCTTTTTTATTGTTAATGTAATTTACCTTATCGGCAAATTGCAACGAGACTGCAGTTTACATCTTATTTAATTGGTTATGAAAAGTACCATCTAACGTGACATTGAGAAATGAATGTTAACTTTTAATCAAACTGTCCAATACATAAAAACTACTCAATATTGAAAACTCATTCCAATATCTCTTCAGAAAAGGTTGCGAAATAATGAAAGAACACGATAAAAATAATAATCATTCAACTGTAATTCAATAATTCTGAAACACGCCGTCAGATTACTAGCACACTCTTTGCCAATTATGACTATGGTTTAAAATGTTTGCAATAAAGTCAGTAACAGTGATATTTTTTATGATTATTTATGGTGAGTAATATTAAGGGATACACTGAGTTAAAAACTAAGATTATTCTTCGATAGTAGGTTATTGTAGAATCAGTGATCACTGATTCTACATTAAGCGAGATTTCGAGTTTCTGAATATAAAGCATAGCATAGCATAATCAGCCTTTTAATGTTCCCACTGCTGGGACTCAGGCCTCCTCTCTAGGAGAGGGAATGGGCCATAATCCACCACGCGGGCCCAGTGTGGGTTGGTGAATGTCACATGTCTTCGATTTTTTGGTTAGGACATGCCAATTTCCTCACGATGTTTTGAATTCTTTTTTGATGTTTTGACCGGTGGAGTGGTAACGGCCCGACTTACGAGTTGTATCGTAAGTCGGGCCGTCGCCACTCGGCCACAACTGCTAGCACTGCTGAATATATGTACTGTGGACCTTTAGAAGTGGTTGGGTACCTTAACGCCTATTTTCCCTTGCACGTTAAAGTTCAAGTTTTACAAAATTAAACTAGATGGCGTTGGATTCTTCACAGCTAAGTAGCGACCAAAGGCAATCTCACAAAGTATAAACTTGACTTTTAGTTCAACAAATAATAGACACTTGCGTCATCCATCATTGTCGTCAACAACTGATTGTAGTTCATAATTTCATCATTCAAACTAGAGTCATGTTGACCTAGTGGTTTAGCATGTGCAGATAGATGCGTAAATCAATGAGCCGTGAGTTCAAATCTCACGTAGTACTCACACTTTTTGTAAGTTATGAATGACAAACTAAAGAAATCGGTAGGAATATTATATCAAAGTTAACAAGTGGATATTTATTTGTAATATAATATTCAAGTGGGTAGTTACTCAGCAAGACGAGAAAAATGCTGGTAAACAGGCTCATCAAACAAAAAAGCACTATTAAAAAAATAATGTGTTTATTTCTTACAATTTCATATTCAAATTTAACAATCACCGTTTATTAATCACCGAATAAGATTATAATATTATATATAATTTCTTATTGAGGCCATAACTTAATAATTCGTTTCCAATATTGGAAAGAGGATTGAAGCTTATGTAACCTTAACAAAAACAAACAAAAGACCAGATAATTTTATCACAAAGATCAAAAAGATTAAATGTAGGCTAAAAACTATAAAATTGCACAACAACATATCAAGTGTTCATAACTTTTTTAATGTATTAATTACGGATATTAAGTTAAACACACATAACAAGGTCTCCAGTTAATACAGAGAATAAGTACTGAGTGAATAATATTAAATCAGTATTATAATTATTTATTATCTTGTAGCCACAAACAAAACCGTCCGTGTTCACTGGACTTAAAAGTTTTTTCATGAGTACACATGATATTACTCTAATCAAAGTTTATGTGATCCAAAGCAAACTGCAATCTTGCCCTTTTATGGTTTTCTGTAAGCAAGCCTCCGACGGACAGTGCCAACGCTTGTGTCAAATAAACTAGCATAGTGGTTCGTCAACAGATGTCCGTTTTCTTCGTATACTCCCTTATCATGGTTTGACACTGCAATATGTTTATTAGTTTTAGTCTGCCAGCTTTTTGTTGGTGTTTTAAAGAACCCTCTTCTTCAAATCGTCATATCCATAGAACAACTTTTTTTCTCTGCAACAATAAAACATAAATATATAATACCCAATAATGATTATTATATAGGAGTTTTTTGTTATATAAAAGAGTTAAAAAAACTACTTACATTTACACTGGTCTCTCTGGCGTCTTCTGACAAGTTTTTACCTTGATTATGCTTAGCAATTATTGGAGCTCTTTTTACTAAATCTATATAACAATGCATATTTACGAGATAATCGAAATTAACTTGGCAAACAAACAATTGAGCTTAGTCATAATTTTTTGGTCTAAGTATCAATTATACTCTATACCTACTAGTTATTATTTATAAATCCTTATTCAACCTACCCTCTCAAGTTTGAAAACTAACACATAGATAATCAAATATTTATTAATTGATATTCAATTTTAATATCTTCATCTCTTTAAAATAAATTATAAATTATTTCAAAATTTAAAGAAACAAAAAGAAAGTACTACAATAATAAGCATTAATTAAGCACAGTGACGCCATCTATTAACAGTACAATGTAATGTTATCAATAGCAACATTTCAATCTGGTTTTACGCTAGATGGAGTCATTTCTCGCTTCACACGATTTTATTTCTGTTTTTACTATGGACTTTTGCTTCTTTAGTGTATATGTAAAAATAAAATACTGGGAAGGCAGAAAAGTAATGAAAAGGCTTGTGTGTAGTTAATTATATTTATTTTATGAAACCTTGCTTCTTGTCAAATTTCAAGATTCTAGGTCAACGGGAAGTACCTTATGAATTTTGATTCCCTTGAGAGTGTCGGAATACACTTTTTTGCGACATAAACGGCCGCAACTTTTTTTTCGTTAACTCAGAAGTTTGATATTTTCACAGCTTCAAGGGACTGAAGACTTGAGTATATGGTTTAATTTCAACTCCATACCTCCATGTGTTCTCGAGATAAAGGGTCTTGACAGATAGATAGCCAGAAATACAGACGGAAATAAAGTTATCCTATAAGGGTTCGTTCGTTTTTACGTTTTGAGGTCCGGAAACCTAAAAAACAGCGATAATAAAGTTAAAACAACTTGGAATATTATAAATAGTGAAACTGGAAGGTCTACAAGGCCATAATTATAATGACTATAGCCTTCTAATTAATGACAATGTGATCACATCGGACTCACGAGTTGCCATGGCTTTTGAGAACTTCTTTTCAGAGATCCCCATATTAACAACAAAATTTCTGAACTCATCACTCACTGCTGCAGAGTCTCTGCTTAAAGAAAATCTTAAAGTTTGCGATTATGATTTTAATTTCAAACATGTGACTTATATAGATGTTATTAAGACATTTAACTCCTTAAATGTAAAAAAATACTACAGATTTATGGGGTAATTCTGTAGACGTTGCTAAGTCTATAATCCAAATTGTAACTCCTTCTTTAGCTTTTATTTTGAATAATTGTATCGATGCGGTGAGTTTTCTTGACCTAATAAAGAATAGTAAAATAATATCATTGTTCAAAACGGGAAGTACATCTAACCCTACGAATTACAAACCCATTTCGGTACTATCATTTAAAAAAATATATATTTTAGTGCAATTGTAACATTTTTATTAGACCTAAATTGTTGCATACCAAACAGTTCAGTTTTACACGGGGTCGTTCAACAACCGTGTTGAAATTTTAGGACATATTTATAATGCACGAGAAGACAAATGCGATACCCTGGCATTTTTTGCGATTTGTCCAAGGTCTTCGATTGCATCCACCATTAAACATTAATCAGGAAACTACACTTAATAGTGTAGTTTCCTGATTCAGGAATCTGGAACTCCTCCCTGAATCTTCTTACATCATATCTCAGTGAAAAGATTCACTTACGCGAGTTGACGTAAACGAAAAAAGATCTCCCGGATCTGTACTAAAAATGGGTGTCCCCCAGTGCTCAATTCTGGGCCCCTTTTCATAATCATCATAATCATAATCTTTTATTTGCACAAACATGAGTACAATACATACATTACAAAGTAAATTGTCAGTATGCAAGAGATGTTTAACACAATATAAATCGTCATGTTTGCCCTGGACAATGGCATGCAAATATTTCCAAAACAATACAAATAATAATAATATCATTCTAGCGTGTCTTTAAGTCAAATAATTATAAAAGTCAAAATAAAATTAAACGTCTAGAATGTCAAACTAATAATTATAAATGTCAATTATTACAATGTCAAACTAATAATTATGAATGTAAAACTAATAATAAAATAACAATTATCATTAAATAGTAAATAAAATAAAAATAAAAAATAGTAATAAAAATGTCTTGATTATAAAAAAATAAGAATAATAATACGTATGTCACAAATTCAAAATTTGTCACTAAAAAACTCATTTAAATTGTAGTAAGCTTTATCTACTAAGAAACCTTTAACTTTATTTTTAAAAGCTACATCACTTAGCAGCTTCCAGCTTTTAGGTAATTTATTATAAACTTTTGGAGCCATGCAAAAGACACTTTTACGCATAATAGCTGTTTTGTGCTGATATTGGCAAATTTGAGTGTTGTCGCGTCTGTTTCGAGGAAATCGATCAGCCATGCGAGAAAATAAATTTGGCTTGGTTCTTACGAATAAGGCTTGCAACTCTGAGTTGTTTCAAGTTTGAACATCGCCCTTATGCATTTTTTTTGAGTTTTAAAAATTAGCTCCCTATCAGTCGAATTACCCCAGAAGATGATGCCGTATCTCAAAATAGACTCCACCAGGCCGTAGTATGCGGTGAGCAAAGCATCAACACTAACCACTGAAGCCAGAGTGTACAGAGCAAATGCTGAAGTACTTATTTTCTTGCTTATAGTCTCAATATGTGCCTTCCAGTTTAACTTCTTGTCAATAATTAATCCTAAAAATTTTGTTGTTTCAACTTCGTCAATGTTATTATTATTATAAATTATGTCAAGATTATTAATAAATGTCGGAGTGCGTTGACTAAAATGCATGATTTTAGTCTTATTCAAATTTATCTTTAAGTTATTATTATTAAGCCATTCTATTATTGCAATTAATGAATTATTAATGTCATTTATATATGTCCCTCTATTTTTACACTCAATTGTCACAACACTGTCATCGGCGAAGAGGTCCAGTAGTAATATTAACTCTATTAACTTCCGTTATTTGCTTTCTGTGCTGAAGATACGACTCAAAAAGTCCTAGTACATTCCCTCTTATGCCATATGCTTCTTCTTCTTCTTTTTGTTTCTTATTTATATAAACAACTAACCTTACCTTATAAAGGATAACCTTAATATGTTTTTAGACGACACTTCACTTTTGTTTAATTTTAAACGTCAGCAGTCGATTACTGCCGATATAAACGTAGCTCTTTCGAAAATAGTACATTGGTTTAATGTAAATAACCAGCTTCTTAATGAATAAAAAACGAAATGTACAAATTAAATTTACCATGCCTCATGTTAGGCAAGTAAAAACTAGTATGCTAATAAAAAACGAGGGTCTCTATAAATAAAAGTTTACTTATTATTTATATTTTAATATAATATATGCACTGAACTACTCTACTTGCTGTCCCCGCGGTTTCACCTGCGTCTTTAGTTACTATTGCACTCCTATTGGCCGTAGCGTTGTGTTATATAGCTAACAATATTCTACAATAAATTGGCTATCCAACATTGAAAGCATTTTTCAACTCGAAACTATTAGTTCCTTACTAGTTGAACTATCGTAATCATAATTTTGTTTTTTTTTTTCAAAATCAAGATTACATTTTTGATAAGCAAACTTTTTTATACTTATTAATAGATAAACACATCATTTTTGCTTTTTGAATTTCATCCACAATAACAAAATTCGAGGATTTGATGATTTTAGTTCCCCAGGCACTGGACTATTATCAGTTTTGAAGCTTTATAACCTCGTAATTGATGAAATTATTTTTTAATTCTTTTCATATTAGTTTACCATAGGTAATAAGTATCATTTTAGCATTCAAAAAAACACTATTCACTCGTATTTTAGTTTCCTAATGTAATAGACATAACTAATAATATGCATATCACATATAAAGCATTCAAAATCTGTTTGTTTCAGTGTCTCACTGCCAAAGAAAAATAAATGAGGGTATAGATCCTAAGAAAGATAGAGGATACGTGGTAAGATAGTTAAATACAATAATATTCAGCTTCTTAAGACGGTTAAATTTATTTTTGGGACTCATCGAACTTGGATCTTGTCTTGTGTTAGTCTTACACAAATTTTATTTGTGTGCTATTCCCAACGACCAGTGACGAATTAACCCTTAATCAAATTAAGCAATTGCCTAGGGCATCACGTCTGGGGGGCACCAGCAGAAGCACAGAAAAAAATTCGTTGTTAAGGCAATACGTCTCACTCTCACGTCACCAAAAAGTTTCTAGGACTAATTTAAAAATTTGCGCGTTTTAAGTTGACATAGAGCCCGGTCTAGAGTAATAACCCCGCCCCTACTTGCCCACTTGCTTTTCGCTAGTACATTCGTCAATTCAAATGCACCGGAATTACGATCAGCCAATCACAAACCAGACCTACCCAAATCAATCAAATATTTAGTTTTTTGAGTAATTGTGCCGGCTGGCTTCTATTCATACGTAATAATAGGGGTTAAAGTATGAAATTGCCGTTTTATTGTAATAGGTACCTCCTTCGAATTGAATTAAATTGACATAAAACCTTCATGGTTTGAGATTTTTGAGTGAAACTTTTTTCACATGGTACCTATGAAGTTTATCTTCAAAAAATGTGCAACATTCGATTATCGAATTTCACTTGTTTTTTATTCAGCTTAGACAAGAAAGATGGATACTTCAAAAATTCGAGTGATTTTTGAATACGAGTTCCGACGCGGAACTAACGTGGCAGAAACAGCTCGCAATATCAATGTTGCGTTTGGAGAGGGGACTGCTAATGAACGCACCGTGCAATTTTGGTTTAAACGCTTTCGTGATGGAAACTTTGATTTGAAGAACGAACCACGTGGAAGACCGCCCATATAGGTGAATAACAATGAATTGAAAGAGATGGTGGAAGCCGATCCAAGCCAAACTATCCAGGAATTAGCAGCATGGTTTAACGTTACCTTACCAACAATAAAAAAATATGAAAAATGGGTGCATCAAGATTTGACTGCTCTGCAGAAAGAAACGCGTGTGGAAACTTGTATTGCCTTGTTGAATCGATACAGAAATGAACGAATATTGGATCGAATTGTGACATGTGATGAAAAGTGAAAAGCGCGTAAAGTTTCTTTACGCGCTTAACTGTAAGCGGAAAATGCAATGGCTGACCCCAGATCAAACGCCGCAACAGTGTCCTAAAGCAAAGCTTACCAATAAAAAGGTAATGGTAACTGTTTGGTGGTCTCAGCATGGTGTTATTATAGTGCAGCACTATAGCTTTCTCCGATCTGGTCAAGCAATATTGGCAGATGTCTACTGTGCCGAACTCCAAACAATGATAACAAAACTAGCAGTGAAACAGCCCCGACTCATGAATCAATCTTGATTGATTGATCACTGGATTACGATAGTCGCTGTAGCCATTCCACCATGAGATCTCGCCGGAACTCTGTCCGCAATGTCGCGACTTGTAGCGGCAGCGGAGTTTTGCCCCGGCGTTGCATCTCTACGCGCAAATCGTGCAGGCGTGGGATCTGGAGGCTACAGTCCTTGCAGACTGTAGCCTCCAGATCCCACGGTGGCAGGCCAGCAAGGAGGCTCGCCACTTCGCAGGAAACCATGCGGTATCCCCACACTATCTGTATGGCTATGACCGGTCGCTTTTGCAGCGACGGCGCGCGCACACCCCATAAAAGGCCATGAACTGAACGATGCCTGAAGTGAACAAGAATGCCAGAAGTGAAAATAGCAAAGAATTTGTCAACAATGTTTTTAAAGGTATCGTAGTATATCTAAAAAATAGTAGTGCAACCAAGCCTGTCTCGAATATAGTACAACAGGAATTATAGTTTGGTAAGAAAGTCGACATACTTTGAAACCTAAGCAGAAAAAACTAAAGCTATATATAAAAACGGAAACTTTGACTTTTTATTGGAAATTGTGAGACCGCATAAGGTTACCGATAAATGCATACAAACACTGGAAAGGTAACAATTGCAACAGATATGAGGTTTATTGAAAACGTAGGTATTTTCTGGTGATGGTACAAAGATGACAAAAAGCACAGTCGTTCAAAAAAACATAGAGGAACGGGTAGAAACAGTGCGCCCCCCTAATGGTTACTCTGACTCAGATGGTGAAAATTTTCATGATGTGAGTACCGAATCCGCTACCATTTAGCAATCGAGTACTAACACGTTTGTAGTACCAAACCCTGTTGCAAGTAACGAGTTGAGTACTGAAGCAAATGCTGAGCCGAGATACAACCTATGTGTACGAGAGCGTGTAGACTATACATGTATGGGCGTGAATGCTCTAGCTGACATTGATGGTGATCCAACATCGGTTGAAGAGGCTCTTATGAGGCCTGATAAAGAACTTTGGCAGAAGGCCATGGTCGAGGAACTTAAGACGTTGAAGGAAAACAAAATGTGGTCACTAGTTGACTTGCCAAGTGACAAGAAACCGATTCAGTGCAAAAGGGTGTTCAAAATTAAGTAGAAAAGCGACGGTAAGGTGATCAAATATAAGGCTAGGCAAAAGTCTTTATATGGACTGAAGCAAGCGTCAAACGCTTGGTATTGTGAGTTAGATAAGGAGATGCTCAATTTAGGTTTTACGCAATCGAAAATAGAACCATGTTTATATCAAAAATTAACCTGTTGCAAGAAAATGAATACAGCAGTGAATCATATGGCTACAGTGATGTTGACTCACACGCTAAATAGAAAACCATTATTAATCGTTTACCCTTAAACCGCTAGTCATTTTTATATAATTGTATCACTGTTTTTAATTTTAATTAATTTATTAATTTTATCACTATAATTAATTTTATCAATATGTCAATTTATAATTTTATCCCTATAATTAATTAAATAATTAATTATAATTAATTAAAGGTAATTTTATCACTGTAATTAATTTTATCAATGTTACCAATTTTATCCAATGAATGTCTATGATTTGTTATGAATATTTTATGATCATTATTAGGTATGTCATTATTGTTATTGTAGCTTAAGCTCTCTAATTTATTGTTTCATGCATATGGTGTTTACCTGTAAGTGATTGTTGCACTGAAGTTTAATTTTATATATGTGTTATGTTGCTGTATTAAGTGTTTACAGTCGTTGGTAAACCTAATTTAATAAATAAATAAAAATAAAAAATAAACGATAGCAGACAAGGGCAGACTTGTTTTAGTAATTTATGTTGATTTCATATTTGTGTTTTACACTCGTAACTGCGAAATCGATCGAATCGAATCGTGACTGCAAAATCGAATCGGTTTATTAAAAAGGTTTAAACTCAAGAATTTAGGTCCTGCTAGGCATGTTCTAGGTATGAGGTTAAGAAGAGATAAAAAAAGTATTTATCTTGATCAGGAGCAATATGTTCAAAATGTATTAAAAGAATTCGATATGACGGACTGTAAACCAGTCAATACCCTGATGGAAGTAGGTCTCAAATTAGAGAAACTCCTCATTCTGCATGTAGATTGCCATATCAAAATCTGATAGGATGTCTTAATTACTTAGTTTAAAACACTTGGCCAGACTTCGTGCACGCAGTTAGATTTTTAGCACAGTACTTATAATTCGTGCTATTGCACGAATTATAAGTGCACTTGCACTTGCACTAGTGCACTTGTGTGTTTATTTATTTTATTTATTTATTTGTTGTGTTAAACGGGCGCTGAAATATTTAAAAGGAACGTCAGATTTTGCACTGGTTTTCCAAATGTTAGGAAAACTAGATCTACGCGGCTACGTAGATGCGGATTAGGGTGAATATCGTATGATAGGAAATAATTTTCGGTTTTAATGTTTAAATTAGGCGAAAATTTAATTACGTGGGAAAGTGGAAAACAAAAATGCGTGGCGCTGTCATCTACAGAGGCAGATCATGTAGGTCTGGGAACAGGAGTGGGTTAAAGTAAAAGTGTGACACGCCCTCATGCTCCGCCCAAGGCGAGAGAAGTTATTGCATCGAAAAAGGCCATTTATTTGCAGGCTTTGTTAAAAAGCTTAACAGATGTTAAAGGTGTTATTATTTAACCTGTTATTATTTATAATAATATCAGTCTGCATATAGACTCTCTCAGAATAAAATGAACCTTAGTAGGATAAAACACATTGACATAAGGTATCATTTTATCCGCGAAGCTATCTCTAATGGGCCAGTTGTGGTGCGTTACATGTCGTCGCAGGACATGATGGTAGATATGTTGACAAAAGCTTTGCCAAGCCCGAAACTAAAGTCATTATTAGAGAAATTATCCAATAAGGGGGCGGGTAATCTAGACCTAGGTTAGTTGTTGTTAAAATGTTTTGTTTTTTGATACTGATTTTGTTATAATGGCTAATTTTGTTTTTGATAGATCCAATTTATTTTATATGCACATTTATAGGTGCGGCTGTAAATTAAAGTTATTAAAATCCTTGATTTGTTTACATGTGGATGGATGGAGATGGAGAGGGAGACCAAAGAAAAGATGGATGGATTGTGTGAAGAGTGATATGAAAGAAAAAGAAGTTAGTGATAGCATGACGAATGACAGGGCAGAATGGAAGAAAAAAACATGTTGCGCCGACCCCACATAACACGGGACAAGGGCAGGAAGATGATGATGATGATGATTATGCATGTTGATGCATTAAGGGTGCGTGATGGAGATAGGATCTCTTTATAGCATTGCAACATCATGTCGATGAGATAGGCGTTGCTAGGGTACTTGTTGATTGTGTTACTGTCAGACAAATATATGCCGGTGATACAAACTGAGCTGCTTACAAAAACTGCCATCCTATGTCTCAGTGACGCTATCTAGCTTTGAATAGGAGACACGCGAATTTGTGTCAAAATAAATTATATAAACTATCGCTTGGTAGGTGGCCAGGGACTTTAACATGATATGTTAAAATTTCAGACATACGAGCGAAAAAGAGTGATGGAGCTATACACTCTATATAGTTCCATCCCTTTAAAGGTTCGGTTTAGGTCGTAAATTGGATTATGTTAAAGAGTTCGTGGTAGAGCCTTAGTGTGAGCATAGGGAGGACTAAGCTTTTCAACAATAGATGGCGTTATCACAAAATCAGCAAATGTTCTAGATTTATTTATGAGAATTATTGAATTCTAATTAATTACTGCGCAAATACTAAGAATATTTACGAAAATACACCGAAGTTAGGTCCAGTAATTTTTTAAAGCGCAACTCGGCATAGTTTCCCAGAAAATGATTTTCTTTTAGTGTATAAAGCGGATACAAACACGACCCCTACATGTGTCTAGTATCGGATTACAATATTGTTCACTATGTCCTGTCTATTGATAGTATATAATGTCTTTGGCTGAATTTTATTATTTTTATTCCCCTATATTTACTATACTCTTTGCGGTGCTGTGTTTGTTAATCTGACCACTCTGCTAAATAACCCAGATCTTATAATATTATAATTTAAAAGGTGACTTAGGACTAGCAGACTCTATGCATTATTTAACTGTTCATTTAAGTATGAATATGGTGGTAAAGTCAAAATAACTCCTTAAGTTTGCAAAGGGCACTCACAGAAATAATATAATTTTCAGGTATATTTAGTGAAAGCGCCTATATCAGCATTAGGATATGACGCCTGGCTGTGTGGGGGTGCCATCGTTTCCAGTGAGTTCGTCGTCACATCCGCAGCTTGTGTCAGTGATGTGGAATTTATATATGTCATAGCGGGATACAAAAAGTATGTTCGTGACAATCAAATAGAAAAGGATAAGTGTACCTCTACTATGAAAAAGAAAGTAATTTATACTTGTACGCCTAAAGGTAGGTAGGTACTCCTAAAAATATATGCTGTATTCGCTTCAGTCTCCGCGCTCTGTGTATAACTAAATCACGCTTTTATTTTTCTTAGAAACAGACATCTGTCTGTGGCGTCGGTTATTCTTTGACGACAACTGGTGACCATAACGGAAAAAATTTAATTCCATACGATTTCATGTACGTAAACGTTAACGTTAACGTGATCGAGTAAATATACAATTCCCATTAGGCTCACTAATTGATTCAAAGTCAATTCTTTCTAAAAATCCTTCGAGCCTCTTATTTTGTCCAAAATGAGAAAGATTTAAAGGCTTGGTAAGGTATTTTTTTGACATTGTTGTGAATCACCACAACCCCCCGAAAATCACATCGGCCTTCCGATACAAACCCTCCCGTATCTTTTTTTATTAAATGATAAAGTGTTTGACGGGATCGTGTTGGCATTATCGGCAGGTATCATGTTGCCCTGTAATTGGGTTGTGGAAGTCTGATAGGCAGTCGCTCCATATAAAACACGAGTATTTAGCCACACCCGGATAGACTGCCGTGAGGTCTTTCTAGCCACTCCTCAAAGAGGGGACCACCATAATTATGGCGTGCCCAACATAGGTTGACCTACGGAGGGCTCTCATAAAAAACATAGAGTAATAAACTAAGTACATGAGAACCCGCTTGTAACCTAGTTGGTCCTCCTGACTTCATGCTAAAGGGCTGAGCGTCGCTGAGGATTTATACAAGGGTCCTAAAGCTGTTTTAAAAAAATGCAAAATAGCATGACGTTGTCCCATCTGACAGTTATCATGATTCCAGATGACACACTGTTCTGTATGCACTCACTTTGCCTTAATTATACGAGCTCGAGTTTTTCTAACGATAGCTGATATGGTTTCACTATTCTCGGGTCGGACTCCGGTATACAAAGGGTTCATATGTGGTGAGGTTACTTAACAAGGTCTCAGTTTTACAATCTATACAGTTGAGAAACGCTTTTGATGCTGTACGACACCGCCACCCATGTAGGTATTGGTACTTACGCAGTCAATCACAAATGAGCAAGGGCAAAAAAGATATGACAGAAAAAAAAAATAACCTATAAGAGTTTAGATTTTTCTTTTTTAGGTACGGAACCCTAAAAATTAAGTAAATATTATTATTATGCAATCATTTATTTATTTATTAAAACTTTATGCACTAGTAATAAACACTGTACAAAGGCGGACTTAATGCCTTAGACATTTTCTACCAGTCGATTTTAGGGTGGTGCAGAAACAACATGGTAAGTGCAGCTTAATGGTAAAGAAATAGAAAAGAAATACAATAATAAATATATACTTGTAATTATGAGAAACGAATCCAACAAATCAACGCTGTGATGATTACACCAATTTCCCGCGAATGTGTTCACGTGCTTTAACGTTAAAAGTGATCCGACTGGACGCCGTCCTGATATTCAGCGGGAGCGCATTCCAAAGAGAGATCGCCTGGACAAAGAAGGAAGACTGGATAAACCCAGTCGACATGTAGAAGACGATCATTGGTAGATCGGAGATTTTTATTATGACCAGAGCAAAGAAATTGAATTTGAGAAGTCAAATAAGAAGGAGAAGAAGGTTTATCCAGAAAAGAAAACGGTTACTTTCTGATGACACTGCCGACCTGCTTCCGCCAGTCGAGACAGTTGTCGACATGCAGACTCAGATCCTTTACGTCGGAACTAAATGGAATCACTGTGTTATCAAATAATATAGACGGAAAAGTTAGGCCATAAAGCTTTCTCAAACTATGGGGGCTCCCTAAAACGATAGCTTGACATTTTAAAGAGTTAACCCTTTAAAATGGCCACCCCAGCCTACTGGGGTCATGGGTAGTGTGAAAACGAAACCCGGGGCCCTGGGACGAAGGCAACGAAGGAACAGGAGTGGGTTTTTAGTCAGTAAAAGTCTGACACTATCTCGCACTTTGCCCAAGAGCGCGATTTGTCATAAGATGATTTTCCCACCGAAAAAATAAAAAAAATAAAAAACCCCAAAACGGTCAGACCAGCTTTTTATTGTCCTTAAATCCTGGTTTAGCTTCTCGATCACATCCAATATGTTGTCAACACCTGACCGACAGTAGAGCTGCAAATCATCGGCGTAGAGATGGTACGCACACAGAATCTCAGTGGTTATAAGATTAATAAAAACAGAAAACAAAAGAGGAGCCAGCTATAACGTCACACCACTTTGATGAACGAAAGAGTCTTTAGTATGAACTGACCGCTGACGACTCCGAAGTTAAGAGTAAAACCACTCCAGCACCTCCGGAGAGACATAGGACAGGATAGACAAGAGGACATTTTGACTGACGGTATTAAAAGCCTTGGAGAAGTCGATTAACACCAAAGTAGTAATTTAAGTGTCTTGTCTTCCCTTCGCCGCCGCGTCACGGTACTGTGCCCGGGCCTGAAACGGGCTGATGACGGGAGTTATGGTAAATGAAGTTAGAGAATTGTTTATGAACACAGGCTTCGAGCAATTTAGAAAGGAAGGGAAGAATGGAAATAGGACAAAAGTGATTGGAAAGACTGGGATTGGAAATCTCAGGTAAAGGGCGAATATAAACTTTATACCACAGGGAAGAAAACACACCAGAGCAAAGGGAATAGTTGACGATGTGAGATTTAGCAGGAAGAAGTTGATCCATGACAGACACGATCATATGTCGATTGATGTTATCACAGCTCACGGCTTTAGATTTAATAGATAGGGTATTTTTTTGACCTCTTCGATTGACCGGAGTGAAAACAAAGGTGGTCATATTAGGACGCGTCAAACCAGCGAGGTAATCAATAGTTTGACATTTGGTTAGACTTGTTTGAGAAATAACAGTTTAACGCTTCCAAATCAATTGTGGTAGGAAGGTCTGAATGGCGCCATTTTCCGATACCTAGAGTTTCAAGGAATTTCCTGATATCGGCAGAAGAAGTTAGTACCAACATATGTACCTACCTACATTTACAAGTGTTTTACTACCACGTATTTTCATGAAACTTTATTTTTAGATGTTTTTAGATTTCTATTGTTTTTAACTATGTAGTGTAGTGCATTCGGATTAACAATTTTATCATAAAAATTTGAGGGAAACATGAACACGGCCGTGATTTAAAGTTTACTTTACTTAACACATGTTAAATGTTTTGTCAAAAATATTGTTCCCAACAAAGAAACGGAAAGTCTGCCTTAACAGTTTCTTTAAATTATTACAGTACCTAGTCAACTAAATCAGCTAGAGGTAACTGTAGCCCGCCAAAAGAATCACAGTATGCTCGTTGGCGTAAATAAATTGCTTGTCGTTGGTTCATCACTATAAGTTGGTGCGTAATTTTTTGTCCATAAACATTTGCGTTTATTTATCTACAAATATAAGAAACTATTCTCAGGAATATCAAAATTTGTTAAAATAGTTTCGGTAGTTGGACGAGGTAGCACGCCCTCACGTGCAATTAATTGGTTATTTTTTGTAAAATCGCTATATTGTGATAAAACATCATCAGCACATTATCTTCGCTACATAGTTTATTGGGCACATATATATTAAATTATTTATATATATTTATATATAGGGTGACTGGTAATTAGTGACTGATACTCAAACACGTGATAGTATTCATGATCACAAACAACTTTTCCAAAGAAACTTTTTTTTTTAGACGTGGGTGCTGGCTGTATGGCTCGCTGCTCGAAAGCTTGAGGAAGTGATGATAATGTCACGAAGTAGTAGCTGCACGAAGGCTTCGCTGACAATCTTTGTCGAGGGTCTCCAGTTTGGAGGTATGTGGAACAGAGAATAAAGTCCCGCAAACCTCCGTTGAAAAGGGAGGATCCTCCGCCAGACGGGTGTTATGTCTGGTGGGCAGCTGCCCGATAGATGATTTCGGGCTGTTCTATGAGTTCTAATCGCGCGGAGAACTTTGATTGCGCGATGCAGGATTAGTTCTTATGTGACGCCATAGATGTCGCTATAGTTTATTGTAGCGCTCACGTAAAGTACCAAAATACTAGATAATGTACTATTTATTTTAATCTCCCGACCATGTCATAAACAGAGAAACTTTATGTAGGTATAACACTGTGTACCAAAAAGGCCACGCGGTGGCCGGGGGGCCGTCACATCTGCAGCGTAGGCCTATGTTCAGTGGCTTAGGACATTTAAAGGCTCACGGTTCCTAGTTAACTGTCTTTGGATATTATTTAACCGAAACATGTATGTACCTATATTGATTACGTACACCGATGGCTTTGCAAGCCGCACGGGTGCTCTATCACTATTGTAGGTAAAGTAAAAAAGTACATGAGTCAACGGCCTTACGCGGCTAACAGCTGAGCGGTCGCAAGCGCGCGCACACGAATTTCAAACAGCTGTTTTGTTATAGTCATAAAACTAATGAGTATATAAAAAAGATTCTTTGGGAAATTTGTTTGTAATCGTGAGGACAATCACGTGTTAAAGTATCGGTCACTAATTACCAGTCATCCCATACATATTTGGCACTAAAAATATTATCGGTCACATAAAAATCTGTACTTATTATATTTTGCTGTCGAAACACATCCGTACACGTGATAAGTGTGCACCATTAATTATAATGGTAACAATACTCACAACACTCAGCGCTCAAGTTACAAACTAAGCGAGATCACCAGTTTTCTTCCGTTACTTTACGCAAGTACATTCGTCACCTAACTGTAAGGATTGTAAAACTGTGACAAAGTTCAAGATTTCTGCCTTATATTATTTTGCCGCGCTTTAGGAAATCTCAAAAAACCCCACTTGCGCTCCCTAACTACGACGATACTAAGAAAATAGACGATATTTACAACGATTTAATTTCAGGTTACGAGCTGAAGTATGGACAATTAGATTATTGGTCAGACATAGATATAGCTTTGGTTAAGGTGGAATCACCGTTTGATTTCAACGACCCTAAATACGAAACATTATGTTCATATAAACCCACTACGATACCCGTAAACTATGACGAGAAATATCAAGAAGCTGGAGATGATGCGTTGGTGTTCGGATGGGGTCATGACGAAACCTGGCGAAGGGTAATAGAAAGAGTCACCATTTATCTGAGCCTTTCTCCTTTCTTCTTTGCCTTTGTCCCAGGGTCTCGGGTTTCACTTTCACACTACCCGTGGCCCCAATAGGCTTCGACCCTGCTGGGCCCCTACGATTTGCTGACATCTCCCTGAGGCGCGCGTGGAACAGTACGCGCCGTTGACGACTTGGGCTTGATCCGGACGGTTACCGGACAGTCGGACGGCGAGCCACCCATTGCTTGCCGTCCGCAAGCCCGCGCCTTCGAGGCGAGCGCCTGCCACTCCTCCTCGTTCGGACCATGGCCTGTACCAAGGCACGGCGCGAGATATCGCCGCCGCTGATCGCCCCCACGAGGACACGGCGTTGTTCTGCCCAAGCGGGGCACACCTCCACCGTGTGCTCCACCGTGTCCTCCAGACGGTCCACACAGTGGCGACACCCGGGTATCGCTTCCGCACGAATCCAGTGCAGGAAGTTTCCGAACTTACCGTGTTCGGTGAGAACCTGCGTCATGCGGAAAGTGAGGACGCCGTGAGATCTTTCCAACCACGCCTCAAAGAGGGGACTTACCGTCATAATTGTGCCGTGCTCAAACTGTGTGAGGGTGAAAATAGGTGAAAACAGGACGGTCGATAAAAAATAGGACAGAAAATAATTTTGCGCCAATTCCAAGTAACATGAGACAAAGGCGAAGAAGCAAAAAGTTCGAGTGATTTCAAAGTATAAATGATTTTTGTATATTAACCACTTTATTCATGTTTCCAGCCTGGAGATACTTTTAATTATAATCAAGCAATTTTAAAATACGCTCCAACCTTGATAATGGATAAACAAAATTGCGTTAGGCGTTACAAAAATTTTGTAAATATGAGCAGAACTATTACAAAATACATGATATGTACACTAGGAAAGGGTAACATAGATGATGAAGGAAAAACTATTCAGCAATCTCTTCCTATAAGTGGGTGTACCACCAGCCAACAGAAATTACTAGGGTTTGAAGGTGTTTCAGTAAGTTATGCTTTTTAAATCGTTTGTTTTGCACCATGCAATCTTTGTTATAGGAAGGTACAGAAATGGTCGGCGAAAATCCTTATGCCATGATTGCATCATCATTTCAGCCGAAAGACGTTTACTGTTAGACATAGGCTTCTCTTAAGTGTCGTTATAATGACCGTCCCTGTGCGTCTCGTATCCATTGGATTCCGTGACCCTCACCATCACGTCATCGCCAGACTTAAGTGGCAGTGGGTAGAGCACATTGCTCGCAGAAAAGATGCTCGATGGGGACGAAAGGTTCTGGAGTTACAACCACGTACCGGAAGACGCAGCGATGGATGGACTCCAATAAGACGACACTGAAACAAAAGAATTTAATTTGTTTATGATACATAAGTCTTTTTCAAGTTCCACTACTTTTTATGCAATAAGAGACAGTACTTATTACATTAGATCCTTACTTAAACATTACTGTTATGCAGAAATAAACATTAAAATAAATTTGGTCCCTTTTAGTGTGAAAGTGGAGATAATTCAGATAACGATGATACACGCAGATCTGATAAAGGGTCCAATCACACAAATAAGGTTAATTTGACTAACTTCAATAACATGCAAGCTAGAAGACAGGGTATTTGTCAGGTAAATAAAGTGGTGAAAACCTCTGATAATATTCGTTCTAAAAATAGTCGTTTTCAAAGCCTAAGTATAACAAAATATGATTGAACTTGATTTTGCATCAGATGCTCTAAAACGAGAGTTCACAATATATAATTTAAGGCTCTGGTCCAAACGATTGCGTCTGCCTAACTTTTATGAAGGTGGAAAAAATTAAAGCTTTATAATCCCAAACAAAAGTTAATGTTGTTCCTAAATTCATTGTGTTGTGTGCCGTGTGTTGTGCCAAATAAACCTGTTTTCTTTCTTTCATTGACTCATTTTATTTATTTCTTATAAAACTTTATGTAGCACAGAGGTACAAAGGTGGATTTAATGCAATTATTTTAACATCTTTAGAACGACCACGGAGGACCTATAATTACTTGGGCTGGAGCAAGCGAGATCTTAATCGGTGTTGCATCTGTCTTCAAAGTGTCAAAAGAATATGAGTGCATGGGCCCCTTTTTGTATACTAGCACATATTGTACGGGAGTATTTTTGAATTGTATATTGAGCTCTGATGATTTTCCTCGTCGTGGCAGGTGTGTAGAAAACCTTTATTTTATTTTATATATTTCTTTGCTCAAGGAATTCCTGGCTATCAAGTAAAAACAGACGCACGGTCATGATCTTCTAGGTTACGCTGCTCTTAACGAATTGATTCAGTGAGTGAGTGACTACCTGCCAGATACACCTATGAGGCTCGCAGAGCACGTGGAAATGCACATGTTAAGCTCATTAGTCCCTTGATTGATAGAATACGGGTAGTGAGAAGGCCGAATGTCAATCAGTCTTACTAAAAATGTAATGTGTCACCTAAGAGGTTAGATAGACCAATCAGTGTTAATTATGCTGCATTATAATGGGAAACGACTCCAACTTTTAGCTAAAAGCTTTTTTTCTCTATGCACAATTATCTTCATTTTTGTACTAGGGATATTGCTAAACGAGACAGCTATGTAGTAATAATAGCTGTTTTTTTTTTCAACAGACGGTACTTATGTGACAGACCAGCCAGTGAAAGAGGTTATGACACTATCGAACGAACAATTTCATGGAAGCATCATCCTACAGGGTAATAACAAAACGTTTATTAACCGACTTCAAAAAGAAGGAGGTTCTATGTTCGGCTGAATGTATTTTTTTTTATGTATGTTTGCCGATTTCTCGGTCAAGTATGGATTTATTTTGGCTGAGGGGTACTTTTTAGTGGTGGTACCTAACTAAAGAGTGTAAAATAAAGAAACTTTTTACAAAAAAATACAACCGACTGTAATGTAAAAAAAAAACACTGAAAAGTGCAAAATAAATTTAATTTCGGAAGTTGGTGTTTAATAACGAAGAGACAAAACTATTATAGAACCACCGACTTTCGAAATTAAAGTAATTTTACACTTTTCAGTGTTTTTTTTAGGGTTCCATACCTGAAAAGGAAAAAACGGAACCCTTATAGGATCACTTTGTTGTCCGTCCGTCCGTCTGTCTGTCTGTCAAGACCCTTTATCTCAAGAACGCGTGAAGATATCGAGTTGAAATTAAAACCATGTACTCAAGTCTGTGGTTCCTTGAAGTTGTGAGAAAGTCAAACTTCTGAGTTAACGAAAAAAAAGATATTGCCGCAATAAACGTATATTTTGACACTCTCAAGGAAATCAAAATTCATACTTCCCGTTGACCTAGAATCCTGAAATTTGGCATGAAGCAAGGTCTCATAACACAAATATAGGGAAAAATCTGAAAACTGAAAATTTGTAGTTCCGTCACAAAAATATGACTCGACGACGATTCGTGAATTAAACTGTTTTCATAGGTATGTTTGTACAGAAGTGCGCGAGTCCAACTCGCACTTGCTTGGTTATTATTACATTGAAGTCGGTAGTAGTTTTTTTTCATTTTTAAAAAGTTTTTTATTTATTTTAGTTTCTATTGGTGAAGTTATAAAGTAGTTTTAATTAAAGGTCTACAGTAGAGCCTGATGAAAGTTTAACGCTCTCAGACTAGATGGACCAATTATACTAACAGGGTTGGGTAGTAGGAGGAAAATAGTGTGAATGAAAAAGCTAAAATGAAAAAGATTGGTAGGCTGATGATAATGAGGATGTTACCTGTGAAGTAAGAAAGGAACGTTGCGATCTATCGTGAGAGCTCAGTATTTTTTTACAATGACAATCTGTGTATATCTGTAGGCCTGCAGTATCAAATTAATTTTTGCAGATCCGCAGAGAATGAGAACATCGGGAGATCCGGCTCAGAACCAAAACTTTCACCAGGTTTAAAGTATTTAACTAAAAATAATCAGCATTTGAATGCAGTAGATGAAAAGGTGGCTTCAAATAATACATTTTCACCAATTGTAAGTAATGAATCTAAGAAAAGGTTTTCAGTACAGGAAAGGGGTCCAAAAAGTGTCTTAGGGAAAAAAACCCCAGTAAACGATGGACATCAAGGACAACCAGAATCAAATAAAATGTATTTAGCTAACAACAGTCCAGTACCTGTAAGCAATGAACCTAAAGATAGGTTTAAAATAAAAGAGAGAATGCAAGAAACAAAAAATACATCTGAGAACCAAAGTTTACTTATGAATGACAGATCTCCAGAAAAATCAACATTTCTAGCAAATGGTAAATCCTCAGAAAAACAAAGTTTTTCAGCAAATGAAAGATACCCATTGAATAAAAGACAACAAGGCAATGAAAGGAACCCCTCAAGTATGACGGACCCAGGAGTTCAAAGTCATCTAGTAAATCAGGGGCACCCAGAAAATCAAAGAAACCCGGTAATTGGAAGCTATTCGGTTAGTGAGGGACCACCAAAATATTTTCAAAAAATTTCTGCAAGCATGTCTCTACGGTCTGTACGTCCTATAAGAGATTGAACACATTTAAAGTTATCAGTTAATTTAGTTAAATAAATAACATTTTATTAAATAAATAAGAGTTTATTAAATAAAATAAATAAGTTTTTACTAAAGGTTTCTACTAAGATTTGGGGTTCCGTATCTCAAAAAGAAAATACAGAACCCTTATAGGATCACTTTGTTATCTGTCTGTTTGTTTGTGTCTGTTTGTCAAGACCCTTTATCTCGGGAATGTGTGAAGGTATCGAGTTGATATTAAAACCATGTACTCTGGTCTGCGATCCCTTGAAGCTGTGAAAAAATGAATCTTTTAAGTAAACGAAAAAAACAACCTTTTATTTCGCAAAAAACGTATATTTCGACGCTCTCAAAGGAATCAAAATTCATAGGGTACTTCCCGTTGACCTAGAAAACTTGCTTTATGCTTTCTCATCGCACAAGTGTAGGATAAAATCTGAAAACGGTAAATTTGTACGTTTACAAAATTTTTACGTCCCAAAAAAACTGTTTGTTATTTGTTTGGGACAAGGAGTTTTTTTTACCTTAAACTTAGCATAGCATAGCGTAATCAGCCTTTTAATGTTCCCACTGCTGGGACTCAAGCCGCCTCTCTAGGAGGGGGAAACCTTAAATTTAATCTTTATAAATAGTTGATGCGATGGGAGGGTTCCTACTATATATAGGTACTAACTGACCGACAGACATTATCCAGTCTTAGCAATGAACTGTGAAACGTGTGAACTGTCAAACCAAATCCAACAGTCACAAGTTCTCGTTATTGCTGGCAGACATTTCGTAAACTTGTTGAATAACCAGCCTCCAATCTGTTTTGTACGATGCTGTCGCTATACCCTATTCAACGAATCTGGAGGCAACATTTCTCCGGAGTGAAATGGCGACAACGACTGTTGCAACCCTATTCAAAAAGAGTTAAAAACTTAGGTGTTTTACTAGACTGTAACGTATCTTGGAATGTCCACATCGCAGAGTTCAGTGGTAAGATGAAAAAAAGGTAAAGCATAGGCCACCTTGAGCACCGCTATTTGAGCTCGCTTTAAGTTTTAACGTAAATGATCTAAAGGAATCACCCCACATAATTTGGGTATGCCGTATTCATGGCAGTAAGTCAGAGGGGACTTACTGCCATGAGGAGTGGCTTGAAAAACGTCACGGTGTCTTCACCTTCTGCATGACGCAGGTCTTGACCGGACATGGTGAGATCGGGAGATTCCTGCACCTGATTGGTATGAATAAAATGCCCCGGTGCCACCATTGTGTGGATCACCCGGAGGACACGGTGGAGCATGCGATAGAAGTGTGCCCTGCTTGGGCGGAACAAGGAGGAACGGTAGACGGTCGTCTCCTTCTGCGAAGCAGTACTGCTAGTGAATGAGGCGGCCCCACGCATGAGCGAACGGGATGCCTCACGCCTCATCCGCCGAGATCCCGACCCCATATTTCTAGTCACCGTAGGCGTGGGCTTGCGGATGACGAGTCTTCGACGGCTGGTAGTGTTAATCAAAAATTCAAAATATTTTTATTTCATATAGGCCTACATGGAAACTTATAAAACGTCAGAAGCTGGTGCACCACGCTAGTGTTCCACGTGCGCCTCAAAAAGATGTCAGCAAAATTGTAGAGGCCTCCCAACCATGAGTTGGCTTTCGAAAGGAAAACTGGGGTTCTTGAATGCTTCGGACCATGGCCTGTACCAGGGCCCGGCGCAAGAGGTCGCTGCCACCGATCGCCCACACGAGGTCACCGCCCGAGCGGGGCACACCTCGACTGTATGTTCAACCGTCCTCCGGGCAGTTTACACCATGGTGACAACCTAACGTTTCTTTCGTACGAATTAGGTGCAGAAACTTCCCAAACTTACCATGTTCGGTGAGGACCTGTGTCATGCGGAAGTTGAGGACATCGTGACGTCATTCCAGCCACTTTCCAAAGAGAGGACTTACCGCTATGATTATGACGTGCCCAGCACTGTGTTGCGACAGTCGCTGTCGCCATCTCGCCATGAGATCTCATTGGAACTCCATCCGCCATACCGCGACTTGTCGCGGCTGTGCCCCAGAGTTTTCAATAAGGGGTTATGTTTATGTAAAGAGTATAGAAAAAAGAAAGAGAGTGAAAAAGTCATGTATTTAGTTTTCTCTGTTTTTAGTCAGCATAATACCAGTGAGAAGCCCATTAGTGCAAAGTGAAAAACTGCATAGTATTTCTGTAGAAGAAAAGAACATTGTCGTCTGCAAATGCAATAATATTACCATTGACGAAATTTAACTTACAGAGGTCATTAATGAAGATTAAGAAGAGGGTGGGTCCCAAAATACTCCCCTGTGGTATTCCAGTAGTAACATCACAGTCCTCACTCAATCACTCATCGACCACAACACGCAGGATATTTCCTTTCAGGTAGCTTTTGAACAATTAGCTGTTCGCTACGAATTCCAAGAAGTTCAAGCTTCTTTAACTAGAGCGGCGTAGTGACTGTTTCGAAAGCCTTTGCTAAATCGAGGAAAATTGTAATGATCTTATTATCATCATGTTTAGCAATCACAATATCAGTTAGCTGATGTATGACATCACTGGTGGACCTGCCTCTATGGAATTCATATTGATTTGCGGATAGTATTGCTTTAATTTCTAAGTAATTAGTGAGTTGCTTGTTAATAACTTTCTCGAGAATCTTAGATAACATTGGTAGAAAAGATATTGGGTGGTAGTTATTGAAACAATCCTTACTACCTCTTGTGGATGAGGTGAACTAGGATTTTTTTTTATTTCAGATGTAAACACACTTGTGGAGAGACAAGTATTACAAATAAATATGATGGGAAAAGTTAATATCTACGAGTATAATTTAAATAACTTACTGGTAACGTCATCACATATTATTGCACGATTTGTTGTAAGAGATACTATGATGGTTTTAATAAAAAAATAAAAAGGCAAAAGCACAAAAGAGACGACTATAGAAGAAATCTGATAGATTAGACATATGTCCCTATACTTCTACTACTACAAAGAATTTATTAATCCCATTTAAGGAATATTTGGATTGTTTCAGATCAATCAGATCCAGGGATGGAGTTATTTGTATTGCAGTGCTTTTAATATGCATAGAAGTTATTCCCTATCTCATTTGATTTAAGGTCAAGGGATAATATTAAACTCATAAATTATTCTTATAAAACCAATAATATGCGAAACCTTCTTGTCTGCACTGAAAGCACATTTCAGTACATATGAAATGTAGAAAAATAATGAATCGATAAGAAATAACGATGAAGTTGCAATTTATAACTCTGCTACTGTATACCATTAAATAGCAGTTATTTATATGGTTTGTTGTAACAAATCAAGGCTGGATTCGAAAATGTTGTTGATAAAAATAAAAATTTTGTTCTTTTTATTGATTTGTCGAGGTAAGTTATATCATATTCATTATAACAATGTGTATAATAAAATGTCGACATCTATGACATGTGCGAATAGACCAATAAATGATTTTTAGTTTGTAAATTGATTTTAAATAGCACTTGTACGGTTCAACCCCTGAGGGGGTGCGTCATTGGCCTGGCTTGACGTGCTGTCTACTAAGTACATGTCAATTTGCGCTCTCGACTCACTACTGTAATTAGCAGCAAGAGCATCGTGCTTCGTGTATGACCTGTGTGCAAGACAAACCCAAAACAATGTGTTATTTTCAAGATTCAATTCATGGGCCTTTACTGACATACTTTGTTTAGCTATCTAATGTTAATAATAATAATACTTTATTGACACAAATCCTTACAACATGCATAACATCAGTTAAGTTACAATAATTAAAGGCGTACAAAAGTTGACACCCTGACTATTAAACTAGGAATTCCTGTGTCTTAGAAGTCAGTGTTCTACTGCTACTTGGACACTATAAATCCATAAATAAGAATTTTGAAGCGGGTAAGCTGATAATACACTAAATAATATACTATTAGGTACATAGTTAAAAAGAATTTAATAAAATAAAAGTGAAAGGTTAAATTAAAAGTTAAATTAAATTAACTCATTGAATGCCCGGTGTGCGGATCCACGCGAGACACAATCGGTTTTTAATTGTGTATATAATTACGGCTTACGAAAGGTTAAATTAAAAGTAAAATGACTGTGTGGTTGATTCTGTGTGTGTGAATGAGAATCGTGTTTGTGATGTGTGAGTGTGTGTGGGGTGAGTGTCTGTGTGTGGGTGAGAATGTGGTGGTGCCGAAAGACTGTGTTTGTGTGGGTACATTCTAAGTACTTTCTACCAGAGTAAAGATATCGGTGATTGTATTACGCGTTTTGTAAGGAATGTTACGAATTATGAGAGAGTGATTAGTAGTTCCTCAGTTTGAGCGTAGTTCAGGAGATACCACATATTCTGCACCTTAGCCTTCACTTCATGTTTACTTAACCTTGCAATTTGTTTGGTCTTATTAATATTTTTGTAAACAAGAGAACTCAACACATACAGCTGCCTTCTGGCGAAGGTGGTTCTATGAGTCGGGGTTGGGCAAATTATTCTTTGACCCCGTTTATTTAAGTCTGGGGGGGGGGGGGATACTTGGTTATGTTTCCAGTGAGTGGTTCTAAGTATAAATAGCTGTCTAGAAAATAAAAGTTTGAGCTTGGTGTAAAGTAGATGTTTTGGATAGCGAAATTTGTTTTTGTAGCATAACCTTAGCGTGCACAAAGGGCAGTACCCCTTTCAGAAATCAGAAATCAGAAACATTTATTTCAAATAGACCAATTACAGGCACTTTTGAATTGTCAAAATGTCGGTCAGTCAAAAAAAATACAAGTAAAGCTAAATTGCTTTGTGCTCGCTCCATACTGGCAGTAGAATCTATATGCTTATTTCCCATTTCAATCCATTATCGATCATCACGTCCAAATATTTGACAGATGTTACTGAGGGAGCGCTAGGCAGGAGCAGATCAAGGTGTTACGACAGGTATGAGCTCTAATCAAGTTAATGTTTGGGGGTTTCATATAAGTATGAATAGACGGAACGTAATGGAATGTACTTTGTTTTTTGTAGGTTCAGGGTTAGTAAATTTTTGCTATTATGTGACACTTTGCAGAGATTCTTAAGAATTATTTTTCACCTTAGCCCAGCTCTTTCCATGTACTTTAATAGCTGTATCATCGGCATAAGTAAATATATTAGCAGATGGTAGATTGAGGAAGCACAACTCATTAATGTAAATAAAGAAGAGCGTTGGGCCGAGGACACTGCTTCATAACTCCATATGACATTGTCTCATCTGCACTGGCATGTACTCGGCATCTTCGGTCCTGTCAAGTAACTTTGTAAACTGGTTAATCACATAGTTCAAAAACTTGATAATGGTAAGAAATGCATTGCGTAGTTCCTAGATCTCGCAAAGGCATTCGACACCGTCTCAGTTTTCATCTTAATAACTAAGCTTGAGTGTCTAAGTATATGAGGTACCCAACTTTTGCTGTTTCAGAGCAATCTTACAAATAGAACACAATGTGTTAAAATTGGAACCTGTTTTAGCTCCGACTTAAACATTACCTTTGGTGTACTACAAGGCAGTATTCTCGATCCCAGTCTATTTTTGATCTACGTGAATGACCTGTATAGTCTCAGCCTAGAAAGCGTTTCAATATTTTCGTATGCGGACGATACAGCACTAGTCATCCACAGAAGGGTTTTAACATGGTCAGTGAATGGCTAAGTAACAACTTACTCACACTGAATATCGCGAAAACAAATATATTGGATTTTTATATTCGTTATACCAATGTTTTAGCAGCACGTTCACTGTATGTTTACGCCCAGTTGAATCAGTCAAATAGTAACAGCGACGGAAATAGCACTCATGAACACAACATCTGCAAGGTTGAACGAGTCCTATCGGTTAGGTATCTTGTGATTGTAATTGACTGCACCCTTACTTTTAGAGATCACATAATATATCTCTCGAACAGAGTGCGCAAGTTGATCTACATTTTTAAACAATTGGGCCAATCGGTGGATGCTACTATAGTGAAAATTACCTATCAAGCTTTGTGCCAATCAGTTCTGGTTTATTGTATCTCTTCCTGGGGTGGTGCATCGAAATCTCACTGTATTCAGATAGAAAGCGCACAGAGAGCCATTCTTAAGATGTGCTGTTTCAAGCCAAGACTTTATCCCACCACTGAGCTCTATGAATATTGTCAAGTTCTAACGGTTAGGCAATTATTCGTATGCGCCACTGCTAACAAACAACAAGCTATTACCAACTTTTACACAACAATTATTATTATTTAACTACTCGCAGGAAACAATTCGCCGCAACCATTTAGTAGCTAAAGCTATTCCTCTTAAAACACTTACACGGTGCAGTTTAGAAGATACAAAAAAATTCAGGAGGTAATTATGTTAGTGATTCTCGACCCGAATCAATAATAAAATGAGTAGGTATTTTTTTTTTTTTTTAAATCGGTACGTGTGAACTACCTTTTTTAAATCGCGGTCAGTCTGATACTCGTCTTATAACCGCGCTTTCACACACATACAAACACGCAGACAATAATTTCATTGATTCAAAGTAACTACTATCCCCCGCACGACACCCCTCTCTCCAACTAGCCACACCCCCAAGGCCATCGATCAATCGATTTAGTGTGATTGATGTCGCTGGCGTGTGCATGCGCTTGCAATATCCGCCCCTCAGGTGCGCCTTCGGTTTACGGTTGCGGTATCTAGTGCTAAAGATGACGGACCAATACACCAATGTGAAGTTGGTAGAGATGGTCCGCTTGTATGTTATCAGTGGAGACAGCGTATCTCGAGCTATCGAGATGTTTGTTGAACTATTCCCCAATCGGCAACGTCCATCTCAAAGGGTAATACTGGCTGCTACGCAGAGACTCCGCGAGTTTCGGCAATTCCCAACATGCTGACCGTCGCGGCAACGAAGGCCTGCCTGCCGCCTTGCAGGAACATATCCTGCAATACTTAGTGAAAGTGGCTTGGCCTTCGCGTTCTCCGGATCTCACACCCCTTGACTTTTATTTGTGGGGAGATTTGAAAAGACTAGTGTACATCGAGGAAATCACCAGTGTTACACAATTACGTGAAAAGGTGATCAATGCTTTCGACACTTTAAAAACGAATGTGTTTGTGCTACGTAAATTAAAAGAAAACCAGCAACGTCGTGCTAGACTGTGCATGGAGCGTGAAGGTGGAAACTTTGAACAAAAGCTCCAGATAACATAAGTAGGTAATTTATTTATTTTATTTGTACATAGACAATCATTTGTAAAAAAGTTGTTAGCCGAATCAATTTGATTAATGTAAATAAGTTACTTTAAAATTTTTAACTAAGTACGTCAAAAATACCTGCCCATCAGACAAGATAAATCACTTAAAAACCCTAACACATACCTACTTAACTAGCACAATTCATTATCTTGATGTATTTTTGTCGGTCCTCAGCCCGTTAAAAAGTAGGAAGGAAAAATTCATATCAACCAATTTAATCCCCTAAAAACGAAATTATTAGGTACGAAATGGGGATAAATTTACCTACAGCGCGCCGACTATGCTGAGTAGATACCTACAAAATCTGACACGCCCTCTCGCTCCACCCAGAGCGCGAGAAGTCATTAAAAAAAAAAAACCCAACCAAACCTAAATCTAAATCCCGCGCGCGCGCGCGTTGCATCAACGGAGGACACAGTCAACAACCTACATACAACATACCAACATTAGTGCGTCTCAGCCACAATCTCAGTAATAAAGCAAAACTAAGGCCAAGATAAATAAACATTACTTTGGGTTAGATATGTTCCGTGTCAAAGTTTCACAGTTGTGCAGCAAGGACGCGAATATTTCTTACGTGATGTAAGGTTTATTGATCTCGGCCTAACATTTTATTTATCAGCTGATATGTAACTAACGACGGCGACGTGAACTTTTCTTTTAAAAGACTTTCGCATTGTAATGATGCTTAAAAATGAGTTATTAATTAGCGAAATTTAAGGCAATAATGTACATTATTAAATGATTATCGAATTCGAACTACATCTAAGGCTAAATTATTTATTTCGTAGAATGAGTGGGCAGAGCTTCGTACCGGTTGATGCACCCACGCACACAGTGACATGACGTGCGATAAATCGCAACGGATGATTCTATGTTTTTTAAAAAGTTTGTTTAGAGAATTATTCTGAAAAACAGTAAAATTTTAAAAATAAACAAGTATTATTGACCAGGTATCGTATTTTTATATGATTATTTATGAGTTTTATTACCACCTCTTGAAATTTTGTGCAGTTTCAAAACTGCACCTTGTATAAGTCATAGATTCTTTATTTTCCTTGCTCCTCATCTTTACAATAAATTACACCGAATTCTTTCCTTGCATTCATTAAACAAATATAATTTTAAACTCACTCTACAAGCCTGGCTTCAAAGCCAAACACGCTGTCACAGAAGCTCTCTTGGACGTTTTAGTCTAATCATATAAATTCCAAAACACCTCTTCTATCACACATACATACACACCACAACACTCTCATACACAAACATACTTACATTAAAATCTCCCCATACATACCTACACGTACATACTTTTAATATTGTTATTTTTATTTTATTTCCCCCTACTGTCTTTAGTAATTTACTCCTGCGGTTATTAAACTCAAAAAATATTTGCAATTTGTCTTACTTGCTGTATTAAGCTGTATTAATATGTAACTCAACAACTACTTATGTAACTCGGAACAGGTTGTGGTGGGTGGTGTTACTACCTACCATAGGCACTAGCGATCCACAGCCAAAAATTGTCAGCAATTGTTCTTAGTATAAGATTGTCTGTATTTTTTGGCTTGTGGTGAGAAACAAACGTTATTTATTATTATTATACTAGCTTCTGCCCGCGGCTTAACACGCGTGAATGTAGGTTTCTTCTTACAAACTTTGGAACCCCGCTTCATCCCCTTAGGGAGTGAATTTTGGAAAATCCTTTCTTAGTGCTCGCGTATGATATAAAAGGAAGCTTTGTGCAAAATTTCATGCTCCTAATTCCAGTAGTTTCGGCTGTGCGTTGATATGTCAGTCAGTCAGTTTCCCCTTTTATATATATAGATTATATTATTTTGATTAAATTAAAAAAAAAATGAATTAAAATTTTTCAGCAAAAACCGGCAATTTCATACTTTAACCCCGAATATTTAGAACGTTTAATTTAAATATTTTTAGTTTTGTATGAAAATCTGACCAACTAAAATATGATAAATTTTCTAAAGTCATAGAACAAAAGTTGTTGTTCATGATGTTAGTAACATGGTCCTGAGAGGTTGCCAGTGTTTTACAAATAACCCTGTATTTAGTCAGTAATCAATTACACTGAAAATAATTATTAAGCTACTTTCCGAAAATAAACAATTCACAACAAAACATTTTTTTTCTCCTTGACTCTTGAAACAAATTTTGTAGCGCTTCGGTTTACTAATTATTATGTGTCCATTCTGAACAGCACTTGGTCTAACTTCACTACAAAGATTGTCATTGTTCTTTAAATAAAATCAAATATTAAATCAAATAATGCGAGTTATTAATTATTTGTTTCAGTATCTCATAGCCAAAGGAGAATCCTAAAAGGTCAAAAACTGTCAACGAATAAATCATACGTTGTAAGTGGTCTGTTTTTTTAATGATTGGTAATTAATTTCTATAAGTCTAAAATTAACTGAACCTTGACTCTTCAGTTATGAACTTCCCCTATTTATGGCAATAAGATTGCCCATACTATAAGCTAAAACTACACTTGAGAAATTATAAGCATCTTAATGTCTCTTTAAATACCCTTTCAACACTCAATGCAATACTCAACATGGAGCTAGGTAGGTTACTAAAATACAATCAAAATATTTATATAAGCGTGTTAAGTAGATCTAGAATATACTTTTTTCACACCACCTGCTTGATAATGTCCATTTATATGTCAAATAATCCTCACCTTCAGCAAATCATTTTGCCCCTAGGGTTCTAATGTAGTATGGGCGTTTGATAATGATTTTGCCTAAAAATTTAACCCTGTCCACCAATTCAATATTGTTACCATTTATCTGTATATCTAAGATATCATTATTACGACCCATAGTCTTAAATAAAATGAGATTAGTTTTATTTGTATTTAGCAGTAAGTAGTTGGCTGTAAACCACTCGCAAACCTTTTCTATAATAATGTTTGTATTTAAAGTCAGTTCTTCTATGTCTTTTGCTTCGATTATTACGTTTGTGTCATCTGCGAAAACAACAAGTTTCTCATTTGGCTGGGTATTATCCATGAAGTGGAGTAGGTCATTTGTAAAAATAATATGGAGCCTAAAATTGTCCCTTGGGGCACACCACATTTGACATATTATGACATTTTTGACTTCATGATTATTCTCGTCTAGATATACTTTTAATTTCTACATACATTCTTCTATTTTGTAAGTATGATTTCATAAGTTGTAATGTCTTGCGTCTTATACCATAATGCTCAAGTTTAATAAATAATAGTTCATGATCTGTCGTGCCAAAAGCGGAACAGTATTTGTTCCGCTTTTGACACGAATAGTCTGGCTCTTTTCATTTTTTCATTTAAATTACTATGTCAATTATTATGTATTCATGGCATCCGAGGTACCGACTCCTTTCTGATATCCAAATTGTCTTAGATTAATGATATTGTTAATACCTAATTATAGCATCAGTCTAGTTTTAATAAAGTTTTCAAAGAGTTTAGATAAGGTTGGTAGGCGGTAATTTTCTGAATCGGTCTTAGTGCCCTTTTTGTGTGTCTGCGGCTACATAACGCGTATCGTCAACGGCACCAGACATTGATTGCGGATACGCTCGTAAGTAACATTATGTAGCTACACTACTTGAGCGAATTTAAAACAAGAAGCAATTCTATTGCGTAAACTTCGAAATAACAATTCAATAAGGTTCGCTGTCTAGTAGCTACAATATCGCGCTAAAGATGGCGATCGGTCACGTCGTGGCGACGCGTTCAATGTTCCTGACCAGTTGAAACTGGATAAGGTGATTCCGTAGCCAGTTTCAAGTGGTCAGGAAAGATTGACTCTTTGGCTTAGGCTAGTGGCCAGCGATTTGCGATGTGACTGGAAGAGCGAAACGAATTAAATATGGTGTGGCTACAATAGAACCGAAAATTTAGCAATGAAGTGGCTACATTGCACATAATTATATTTAACAACAAATTAGATGAGCAATTCATGCGGCTACATTGTAAAAGGAGAAAGACAGGGATTTTGCTGAGAAATCGCATTATTACTAATCGCGACAAGGCGTCTACATATAGAAGCGGTACAGAGGCGATGTACTCGACGCGCGCGGGGAAGCTTTGTGTAGACGTGAATTATTTGAATAGCTTTGTCAAAACCGAAGCTTGTGTGCTAGAAAATTCTTAACTTAAGTACGAACTATTGTTGAAAAAGAGATTATGTTAGATTCATGAATTAATTATAGACTTGCGTCAATTTCTAGATATGTCGCAGTAAGATAGATAAAGCCGCAATATAGTTATATCCCTAGGGATATAATTATACACACATACATACATTAATTCGTATAATCGTAAATCGTATAATTATACGTACATTCTTCGAATAATACAAGAACGCACTTGTACTTCGGACACACACAATTCAACGTATATTGCCTAGCCAAGGCCACCGCGACGTGAGCGATCGCCATCTTTAGCGCGATACTGTAGCCACTAGACAGCGAACCTTCTAAAATTGTTATTGAACTGTATGCAAAAGAAACGCTCCTTGATTTAAATTCGCTCAAGTAGTTTAGCCACACATACGAGCGTATCCATCAGCGATCAATGTCTGTTGCCGTTGAAGATACGCGTTATGTAGCCACAGACAGTCATATTAAATAGCACTGTTGTGATTGTTGCGTAAGTGAGAAATTATCTAATAAATTCGCTTAAATTTTCTTTTCGCTTTCGCTGATAATTTGATGTAGCCGATTTTATAATTACAGTACTACTAACGCACTCGCGGTGCTCGGGAGTTAACTATATATATGCTTCACTGCGTTTAGGATTAAATCATAGCAACTTTCATTTCGTTCGGAATTTAACATGCCACCCGCGACTTAAAGACACCGCTTTATACCCTATTCTGATAAATCTACCTACTATAATATACTCTTTACAACAAAATTGTGACTCAACTACGTCAACTATATGACAAAAACAATAAGTAAAACTATATCAACCAGGTTTTATTTCCAGGTATATTTTCTTAAAGCAGCATTATCAGCAAGAAATTACGATGGTTGGATATGCGGTGGTGCCTTGGTGACCAGTGATTTCATAATTACATCGGCAGCATGCGTTGAAGACGTTCGTTATCTTTATGCCGTAGCAGGAACTAACAAGTATGTCCATCCATTAGAAAATCTCGATGGTGACCCATGTACAGAAAAAATGAAAAAGAAAGTAGTATTCACTTGTGTACCCATATGTAAGTATGAACTAGATCCAGAAGGGTCAAAGTGCTCTGGTTTAGGGCCAGCCCCACTATAAGATAAGATATACTAGATCTGTAGGAATGTTTGAAGAGTTACCGTGACGTTACGGACCTTGACTTACTTGACGACTTTAACTGAACTGTTAAAGGAGATATAATCCACTAATTTTAAATTAGTACAAATACTTAGTCTCAATAATAAAATTTCATAAGCAGCGAAGTTATTAGCATTTGTTTGTATCCCAAAATGTTACTTAATTTATGGAAATACTATACAGGATATAGATTATGAATAAATAAATAATAATAATATTAATTGAATTAATAGCAATTGTTATGAATGATTGATTCTATTATGAACTAGCTTCTGACAACAGCTTCGCTTCCCCGTTTTACCCCCTTAAAAGATAAATTTCCAAAAATACTTTCTTACTGCTTGCCTACGTCATAAAGTCTTGTGCAAAATTCAACGTTCCTAGTCCCAGTGGTTTCGGCTATGCGTTGATATGTCAGTTTCTACTTTTATTTATATAGATAGACTAGCTTCTGCCAGCGGCTTCGCCCGCGTGAAAGTAGGTTTCTCCGTACAAACTTTGAACCCCCGTTTCATACCCTTAGGGGGTGAATTTTGGAATACCCTCTCTTAGTGCTCGCCTACGTCACAAAAGGAAACCTTATGCAAAATTTTACGCTCTTAGTCCCAGTAGTTTCGGCTGTGCGTTGATATGTCAGTCAGTCTGTTTCTCCTTTTATATATATAAAATGATTTACCAGTTATGACAAATTTTTGTGGACATTTTGAAATTTCGTTTGGTTTTTTTTCCTTTTGACTACAAAAATATGATTAGTAACGGTTACAGATAGAGCCCTATTTTTTTGTACTAATTAAAACATAGGGGTGTATAAGGCGTAAAGTTTAAATCCCTTTTCTCAATCGCATGACTGATATTTTAACACGTCAAGGTATGGCCCCTGGAATTCAAAAGGCAACTAAAAGAACACAGGTGGGTTTTATTCAATAAAAACTTGATACTCCTTCTCGCCAGACTGGTAAATATTATTTGACGATTTCCTATCTCAAAAACATTTGGCGGTGTAAATATATACCCCTGTGCCTAAAAAAGCCGATTAAGCCGTTGATCCTGGACCTGCATCCATCTCAGGTCTTTCATCATCAGTTTGCCGTCTTATTGGTCTATGAAAGTGATGGTAGAAAAGTGAACCTGTGTTTGCACTACTACACTATAATATCTCCCGCACCGTTTGCTAGAATCCGTTGAAATTGTCCAGAAGACCATTATTACTATACATATTAAAAGTGTCTAGGGCTCAAGAATTTTTTTGCAATGAAAAACTATACAATTAATACTTACCAAGTCTTCTCTTGCAAATTGATTTTTTACTTTAATTGCTATCTTTAAGCTTAATACATACTCCTACATCTTGTTAAAAAAAAGCTATTTTTTTTGTAGAGATAATAAAATAAGTTATCTATGTTTCCACCATTGTCGTGAATCAAACAATTGCAGCGATCAATTAATCAAAATCACCTTGATGAATAGGCGTGCTTTTTAACGAGTCAAAAACTTGTTGTGGTGTATGTAGGTACGCCATCCATACTCAGCTTTTTTTTTTCGGTGGGAAAATTATCTTATGGCATCCCCCGCTCTTGAGCGGAGCGAGTGATCGTGTCAGACTTTTACTGACTAAAAACCCACTCCTGTTCCTTCGTTGCCTTTCGTACCAGGGCCGAGTCTTCCTTTCAGAATCAGAGCCTTGGGCCCCTACGGTTTGCTGACATCTCCTTGAGGCGCGCGTGGAACAGTACGAAAATGAAAAAATCTCAAATGTTTTTTATATGTGGAGATCCTCCCAAACTTGAGTACGTCTTCGGTCCGGCCTCATACACATATATACCAGTCTCGGAAGAAGACTCCCGATCAAAAGAAATCCCAATCTCTGTATGCGCGCCCATTGCAAACAGGCCCTAAGATTGCAGGGTAATATAGATAGGACTTTCAGCAGTCTTAGAGAACGCAGACCCACTTCACGTAAACGGTTTCTGAAGAGTTGTGGTGACTCGGAACCAACACGCCATGATGCTAGTTGGTTGGGTCATGACACAATTCCATCTAAGGGTAATTTTAGATGTACCGGTTCTACCCGATCGTGATACTAAGCTGGTACAGAGACGGCTTACAACGCTCTGTGTTGTACCAAGAGCGATAGAGTATGTTGTTTAGAACTAGATTCCAAAATTTCGAGGATTACTCACAATCTCTTATCAATTTAAATGATGTCGTCGCTCCATGTCAAAGTTGTTTAGTTCCAATGCATAAATCGCAATGTTTTTGTCAAAAAGCCATTTTACAGATTTATAAAAATCCCAATTGACAGTTAATTTTATCTTTCTATTCATCATTTCAGCTGAAAGACGTCCACTCTTGGACATAAGCCTCCCCCAAGCGTCTTCACAACGACCGATCCTGTGCGTCTCGCATCCACTGCATTCCCGCGACTCTCACCAGGACGTCAATTCACCTTGTAGGAGGCCTTCCAACGCTGCGTTTTCCAGTGCGCGGTCGCCACTCTAGGACCTTTCGACCACATCGACCATCTGTTCTGCCCATTGCCACTTTAGTTTGGCGATTCTTCGGGCTATGTCGGTGACCTTGGTTCTCCTGCGGATTTCTTCATTCCTTATGCGATTACGCAAGGAAACTCCGAGCATAGCCCTTTCCATTGCCCTTTGGGTGACTGCAAGCCTTCTGATAAGGCCCATTGTAAGTGACCATGTTTCAGTGCTCTTTTCTTTCTTCTTTTCATAATATGTCATCACTGGCAACACGCACTGGTCATAGACTTTCATCTTGAGACACTGTGGTATGTTGGACAAGAAGATACCGTACAGCTTCCCGAACACTGCCTAGCCGAGTCGGATTCGACGATTGACCTCTTTCTTAAAGTTAGACCTACCCAACTGGATTGTCTGTCCCAGGTAAACGTAATCGTCCGATCTTGACCGGAGTTGGTGCTACAAAGTTATTTACCATGACTTTGGTTTTGCCCACGTTCATTTTAAGACCCACTCTTTCTGAAGCTCTACTGAGGTCATCGAGTATTGTACTGAGCTCCTCCGTAGTCTCAGCCATTACTGTATATCGTCGGCAAACCGAAGGTGAGTGATGTACTCACCATTGACATTAATGCCCAATCCACTCCAGTCCAGAACCTTGAAGACATCGTCTATTGCGGCCGTGAACAGTTTCGGAGAAATGACATCTCCCTGCCTCACACCCTGCTGTAGGAGGATAGGTTTCGAGTTCTGGTCCTGCAGTCTGACTGACATAGTGGCGTTTTCGTACAAACACTTCAGCACCTAATATACAGAACCTATATGCCTAGTCCACTCCAGTCTACAACCTTGAAGACATCCTCCATTGCAGCCGTAAACAGTTTCGAAGAAATGACGTCTCCTTGCCTCACACCCCACCGCAAGGAGAGGTTTCGAGGTCTGGTCCTGAAGTCGGACTGATATTGTGGCGTTCTCCTACAAACACTTCAGCACATCAATATACCGATAGTCAATCTGGCACCGTTGGAGAGATTGCAGTACCGCCCAAGTCTCGATCGAATCAAAAGCTTTCTCGTAATCCACGAACGCTAAGCATAGAGGCAGGTTGTACTCCTCGGTCTTCTGTATAACTTGCCGGAGCGTATATGTGATCTAAGGTGCCTTTTCGGAATCCGGCTTGTTCGTGTGGCTTGAAGTCGTCAAATCTGCGCGCAAGGCGATTCATGATGACTCTGGAAAACAGCTTGTAGACATAGCTCAGAAGTGAGATGGGCCTGTAATTCTTAAGCAGGGCATTGTCACCCTTCTTAAAGATGGGTGACTCGCCATCCGACCGTCCTGTAACTGTCCGGACCGAGCCCAAGTCGTTGACGGCGCGTATTGTTCTACGCGCGCCTCAGGGTGATGTCAGCAAATCGTAGGGGCCCAGCAGGGTCGAAGCCTACTGGGGCCACGGGTAGTGTGAAAGCGAAGCCCGGGGCCCCGGGATGAAGGCAAAGAGGGAACAGGAGTGGGTTTTTAGTCAGTAAAAGTCTGACACTATCTCTCGCTCCACCCAAGAGCGGGATTTGTCATTAGATGATTTTCCCACCTTAAAAAAAACCTTCCTTAAAGAAAAGTCCACACCTCTGCTCCATGTTTGTGGCTTCCCTCAAGTATGACGGAATCGAACAACCTCTGAAGGGCCTTGAGGACCGCCTTCAGGAGTTCGGCTGTAATTCCGTCGTCACCCGACGCCTTGTTGTTTTTAAGCTGCTTCAGAGCCATCCTAATTTCGTACAGGCTGACGTCCGGTTTATCTTCGGTTTAGCGCCGGGTTAATCTAGTTCTTGGGTCGTTTGCTAGATTCGTTTTGGGTTTTATGATAGACGTGTACAGCTGTCCATAGAATGATCTCTACCAGAAGCTCCGATTTGGCGGATATGACTCTGTCATCGTCGGTCTTCAGTTTCAGGAACTGGCTCTGCCCACTAGACAGATCCCTTGCAAAAACCTTGGAGCCCTTATTCCGCTCGATCGCGTCTTTAATTCGTTCAGTATTAAAGAGGCGGAGATCGCGTTTAAGGACTTGGAGATCCGTCTACTGTTCTATTATTGCTGCCGGTAGATGCACGCATCGTCTGAAGACTGCAGAATCATCTCACGCCTCTCTTTCAAGAGTTCGAAATTTTGATAAGAGAGCCTTTTCTTCTTTATACGACGACTCTTAAAGAACTTAGACCCGACCTTTTGGACAGTTTCCACAAACCCATAGTTGTATTCGTCCACGAAGCCATCTAGGCACTCGAAACGATTGCGAAGTTCGAGCTGAAAGCTTTCGGAGTTTTGAATCTAGATCTGTGCTGGACGGAGCGTGGACTTCATCAGTCGAGAAAATCTTTAAAGAATCTTTCAAGTTTGATATTGATATTCAATGTGCCTCTTGCCATGCGGTGATCACGTCCAGTTTTCACCGCGTTGATCACAGAGACATCATTGAATATTTGCTTCTTCGTCGACACGATGAAGTTAATATCATTTCTGGTTGCACCATCAGGACTTTGCCAAGTCTTATTCCAATGCTCACCTTTTTTGAAGAAAGAGTTCATCATATAGAGGCCCTCCTTTTCCATAAAACTAGCCATTAGGTGTCTCCGGCGGTTCCGATGTCCAAATCCAAATTGCCCCACTCGCAGCTCATCACCGTCTCGTTTGCCCAGTTTCGCGTTAAAGTCCCCCATGACCACGGTGAAGAGAGTCTTAGAACCTTAGACCTTCAGCGAATATCTTGATGATAGTCTGAGTATAAGGTACGCCATCCTGGTCGACATACTCTGGATCCTCACCACATTGTTTACAAGGGACTTGTGGACAATAAACCCGACATCACCTTGGGACTGCTGGTGACCCTCCCGGAAATAAAGCTGGTTATCGGATTTGAGAATTATCGTGTCCTCCCCCTGTCTTCGGACTTCAGATAACCCCAAAATACTCCATCATAACCTGCACAATTCTTTCTCAAGTTCGGTGATTTTGTCGTCGGACCGGAGTGTACGCGTGTTATATGTTGCCAGGACCAGTCGTCGTTTTCTAAAGGGGTAGCCGGATCCCATCCGGAGATTCTTCGCACTCCTTGCCTCGCTATAACCTTGACCGCTACCGGAGTCAAGGGTAGACGGGCTGCCGGGCACTAGGGGACAATTTTTGGTTGTGCTTATCATTGGGGGGTTTTGCCATAATCGCCATGCTTTCTATGTGGATCGCAGTGTGGTTGTTGCAATTCACAGATGCTGCTGCCCATTCTCTGGTATGTCCCTTAGTCGGCTCTTACGATACTCACGGGAAGAGATGGGATGGTGTAATTCTTTACGTCCGGACACCATACGGAATAAATTTTTCTATTGTACTTTATACACTTTTGATATGTGTTTTTACTTACAATTATTTTTTATTTGGAAGTTTTCAAATAGAAGTCTGTTGAAAACAGAGAGGAAAAGATTTGTCCTTCACTGAGACCATACGAGCTAGGTACGTGTATACAATGCCTTCAGATAGTTGGTAGAACTTCACCGATGTTGTGAGCCGTTACTTGAGACTTATATCAGTCTCTCTTTCAGTGTACTGATAGTCAGACTGACTTTGAACTTATTAATGGTCTAGCCGTACCATGAATGTCATCGTCTCGGTTCCCTAAGGCCTACTGTTCATGAGCGCTTAGCTTTTTAGACGCGTATTTCCATTATCGCGTTGTGACGTCGTTTCGTTGCAGCTTCGTTGACAAAGTTTCATAGTTTTATATGTAAGCTGTTAGCCGGCGTACACCAATCGTATAATGTCAAATGCGCAATCTATGAAGCTACCCGTCCGTGAACAGAAGGCTTTAGTTATAATCATTTTTGCTTACCTATTTAGAACCAGTTTTTAATCTCTACTTTTCTTTTTAGCTTATGAGTTTGATTTTGATCGGGTAGAGAAATGGTCTATGATAGACATAGCTTTAGCAAGGGTGGAGTCGCCATATAACTTTAAAGACAGTTCTGTTCTGGAAGTATGCTCATATATGCCAAGCAAAATAGCAATTAATTACGATGCTAAATATCAAGTCCCTAACACGGATTGTATGGTGATGGGATGGGGACATGACAAAAAGTTTCGAAAGGTAACTTTTGAGAACTGTATGTAACTTTAAACGTCTGTAAACATGGACAGGTAGGATTACTATAAGTCATCATTTTCATGCTCAGTCGCCGACCACAACACCGCTGACTATCAGGTCTGATATATGTCAAACTTGACTATCAACAACAAAGAAGAAAGAAAAAAAAACGTCTGAACACATTCTTAACCCATACCCCTTGTATTGCGTTACCCAGTATAAGTGATGTGAAGATCCTATAGGTTTAGAACTGGAAACCATATACATATTATTTTATTTTATTTATTTTATTTTATATAAGGTTATGTTATGCCCACCTTTCAATACGTATAGGAGTTAAAACATTTCATGATTTCAGGAAAGCGATTCAGATGATCATAACTCAGAAATATTACAGTACACTTCCACACAAATTATAGACAAGGAAAAATGTTTAAAAGGGTATGAATATTATCCTAAAATGGAACCTGTAATAGATCAATATATGATATGCACTGAAGGTCAGGGTAGCATAGATGACGCAGGTTTGATTAAGGACGACAGAATGCCATTGCTGGACGGATGTACCTCACCTACTTTCAAAAGAAGAATGAACGATAATTCATCAGTACGTATGTTTTGATTGAGCTAGTTTTATTTTGCAAGAGGCGCTCGATGGTGAACACCAACGTACACGTGCGAGCCCCCTTACGTAACGGGGTGCTGTATTCTGGGGTGATGTCGTATTGGCCCAATCTAGGGGGCCAAATACGTCCTGTAAGACACTCCATCTCGCTTCCAGAGCGGGAGCAGTTATTTGATAATTTTCCATCACAAAAACAAGGTAAGTGGTAATATGGTACCCAGTAAACCCTGTAAAAAATACTTTAATGCGAATTTGTGACATCCATATGAGTAAACAATTTAGAAAGATATGAATATTAATAGAAATCTGAAAATATATCTGTGAACAACATCAACAAACAGAGGAGAATCTTATCTCCCCGCTTTGATCTTCAGGGTGGAGTTGAGTATTTAGATTGCCCACACTCTGTAGAGTTAAGAAGCAGATTTCTGATTGACGATGGCGTGGTAGCCATCGACTTGGGCCTCTGCGAACTTGCCTGATGCTTTGCAGAAACGTGGCAGCCCCATCAACATCCTGAACACGTTATTATTTTGGAGTGAGCAAGACGCCGATAGACCGCTGAGTTTAGTTGGTCCACAGTCTGCACGTATAAAACATCTGACAGACAGGTTTTAAAAGTGGAGACTAAGAATATAGCAAACTCATCATTCACCAGACCAGGCTAAGCAGATAATGATGACTTGTAATTTCATTGTTACTTAGATCTTAACTAAATAGCATGCAAACTAAACGACTTTGTGAAAGCAAAAGTACCAAGTATAACTAGTAACTTGATTATACGCGTCAGTAGGTTAGTATCATTGATATCGGTCCTTTTCAGTGCGATGAACAGAATGAAAATGATCAAAATACAGACTACATGGATGCAAGAAGACGAATTTCGCAAGCTAATAGAACATATTACAACTATACAACACAAGAATACATTAGAAAAGCTGCTCGTGAAAGAGGAACAAATCGAACACGAAGACAAGGGATTTGTCAGGTAGGTTTCTGTAGTCAACCTAGATGTAAAGTTAGGGGTCAAAACTTTTGAGCATGCCATAATTATGACAGTAAGTCCCCTCTTTGAGGAGTGGCTGGAAAGACGTCACGGCGTCGTCACCTTCCGCATGACGGAGGTCGTCACCGGACATGATAAATTCGGGAGGTTCTTGCACCGGATTCGTACGGTAGAAACACCTGGGTTTCACTATTGTGTGGTCCACCCGAAGGACACCCTAGAGTAGGAGAAGTCATTAGATGATTTCTAAAGTGCATTTAGACTGCACTAATGTTAAAGTATCAAGAATTTCCTTGTATACTACAGAAGTATGTAGTAGAAGTTCAATAGTCTACAATTAGAAAATTTAATATTTTAGATTCTATGCTACAATTTAAATTAGTCGTGAACCATTGACCCTCGTCTACAAAGATATTTTAGACATTAGTAGAGTACAATTGCACTTTGACACTTGACTGTACCAAGCTGTTTGTATGACACATCCAGCTAAAGAATCAGATTGTAGAATGATGGTTGATTTTTTGAGCTGCGGGAATGTTTGTAGGGTTAAGGATTTTATACAGATGTTGAAGAGCTGTTCGCAAGGACATATCTTCAAAATTGACCGGGTCCAAAGAGCTAATACCTACCAGGGTTTTTTTTTTGGTGGGAAAATCATCTAATGACAAATCCCGCGCTTGGGTGGGGCGGGATTTGTCATTGTACAAAAAAGTTACTGTGGCCCTGGAACGCAAAGGGCAAATGAAGGCCCCACATAGATAGGAAGAAGATTTGGTAATTTCCAACATCAACGATAAATGGTTTTTGATTCCATTTCAGAAAACATAGTTAGAAAAAGTTAACGCAGAACTTGATGACGGTTAAAAATGAAAATGTTAGTCGGTAGAATAACAAGGTGCGATCCAAAGTGATAACAATAATCTTATTATCTTCAGAATGACCATGGAGGTCCTTTAGTCACGTGGGTGGGATCTACCGAAGTTCTTATCGGCGTAGCTTCTGTGTTTCAAATAGATGAACATTATAACTGCGTTGGACCTTTCTTACATACCAGTACGAAGAATAATGGTGCCTTCATAGACTGTATCTTGAATGACTGGGGAAGAAAAAAAAAAAAAGAAACAAGGTAAACGAAATTCACAATTTTATGATTTAAGATTCTTAAAGGTGGTATTTGAACCTCAGCTGTAGGCTGCGGATGCAGGCAGCACTCGCAACCAGGGCTCGACTGTACTAATCTAAGATCCGATAGAAGAAATATTTTCCCTCATCTGTTATTTGATAATGATAAATATAATATACTAGACTAGCTTTTGCCAGCGGCTTCGCCCGCGTGAAAGTAGGTTTCTCCATACAAACTTTGGACCCCTGTTTCACCCCCTTAAAAGTTAAATTTTCAAAAATCCCTTCTTAGTGCTCACCTACGTCATAAAAGAAAGCCTTGTGCAAAATTTCACGTTCCTAGTCCGAGTAGTTTCGGCTATGCGTTGATATGTCAGTCAGTCAGTTTCTACTTTTATATATATAGATAATGCGTTTATTAAGACTTTGCCAATGATATTAAACAATAAAATTTGTTGTTAAATTTTGACATCAATTACCCTGATTTGTTATTTGTGAAGTCGGGTATCAGCTGAAAGAATTTGCCCCAAGGAACTGAAAAACTATAGGTAGCCTACATTTTTTGGTGCAACTATGAGGGTAGCAAAAAAAAAATAAATTTTAACATCATCGGCATGTAATTTAACTAAGCAACCTATTCGTGACGTATCAATCTATACATTATCTGGCATGTAACCTTTATTATAACAGACGGGGGAATATGTTTCTAATACCAGGGCCTCAAGTCTGCTATTACAATAGTGTCAGAATGGTCTATCATTGACTTCATAATGGTTGATTTTGACGAGTTTGGTAATCTATTAATATAATAGCGTCATTATGACTTTCCAATGGTCAACCACTGACACTCCATTAAAAGAAGTGGCATAGAATAGTAATCTCATAAATATTGACAAATGAATGTCTCACGTATGCGATAATCTGCGAAAATTTTGACAGTTTCTTTGATCAGTGACCTACCATTAGAATGTCATTGAACAGTAATTGCTTTTAATAAGCTCGATATTGTTATTCTACCACAACTTTATTACGAGAACATTAACCGATCAATGATCGATCATTATGAATTAGCAGATTATGAACTTTTAGCAAAATGACAATGGGATCGTGTTGGAATGACGAATTTATAAAAATAGCAGACTTGGGCCCCAGGTCTAACGCGTACAATTTTACATCTTAAATCTAGGCAACCATGGATTCACACCATTTTTGGTAAGGCAACCTAATACGGTTGGATTAGGAATAAAATTACCTTTCATTTGATATAACAGTGTCACAAAAAGTCAATATGTTATGTACACACACAAAATTTAGTGACAGAAATGAATCGCCACAAAACCGACTTTAAACAATCTGGTCTGCCCTACCCCTAGAATGTAATTCAAGCCCGAGTAAGCGCGGAGGTGTAGAACGGCCCGCGAGCTGAAGAGCAGGTGGTTTGAATGTCCGCCGCGGCTAAAGCTGGCCGGCCAAGCCGAAGCTGCGGTGGTGAGCGTTAAAACCATCTGCGACGATAAGCTTGCGTGGAACCGCCCAAATCCCGCAGCACCGGAGCCGAGCCAGATACAATGCTTACTACATGTTGCATGCCTGATTGCATACTGCTTGCATGCAACATGCTGCATGCCTGCTTGCATACTGCTTGCCTGCTTGCATGCAGCTTGTTGCATGCCTGCTTGCATGCCGCATGTTGTATGCCTGCTTCCATGTTGCATACTGCACGCCTTCTTGCATGCTGCATGCCTGCTTGCATGATGCATGCCTTCTTGCATGCTGCATGTCTGCTTGCATTCTAAATGCCTGTTTGCATGCTGCATGCTTAAAGTTGTAATATTATTTATACTCACGTTACTACATTAATTCATATTTATTTTTATCTCTGTTCTTATCTCTTTATTTATTGTAATAATGTCTTCTGATAGCTTGATTTGATTTGACTTTGATTGATACTGATTCTTCAAGACTGAATTGACTTCAAGAACTGACTCCTTTTTCTCGGAGACACCGGTTTATACATATACCCAGGATTGGCTGTCATTTCTATAATTTAAAATTTCAAAAGAAACATTTCTCCTCCCAAACTGAATCGGAACGGGGCTGCCCTCAAGCGGCTCCTGCCCAACCTCGGGGGTCCAGACGCCTCCTGCCGGAGGCTCTACGCAGGCATCGTCCAGTCCATGGCCCTTTATGGGGCGCCGGTGTGGGCGCCGTCACTGCGAAAGCGACCGGCGGCCCACTGAACGCGTGCCAGAGGGTCATGGCTATACGTATGGTGCGGGGATACCGCACGGTTTCCCGCGAAGCGGCGAGCCTCCTTGCTGGCCAGCCACCATGGGATCTTGTAGCAAAAGGCTTTGCACGCATGCACGATTTGCGCGTGGAGATGCAACGCCGTGGTGAAACTCCGCTGCCGCGACAAGTCACGGCATGGCGGAAAGAGTTCCGGCGGGATCTCACGGTGGAATGGCGACAGCGACTATCGCAACCCAGTGCTGGGCACGCCGTAATTATGGCGGTAAGTCCCCTCTTTGAGGAGTGGCTGGAAAGGCAACACGGCGTCATTACCTTCCGCATGACGCAGGTCCTCACCGGACACGGTAAGTTCGGGAAGTTCCTGCACCGGATTCGTGCGGAAGCGACGCCCGGGTGTCGCCACTGTGTGGACCGCCCGGAGGACACGGTGGAGCATACGGTGGAGGTGTGCCCCGCTTGGGCAGAGCAACGCCGTGTCCTCGTGGGGGTAATCGGCGGCGGCGATCTCTCGCGCCGGGCCTTGGTACAGGCCATGGTCCGAAGCGAGGAGGAGTGGCAGGCGGTCGCCTCCTTCTGCGAAGCAGTAATGCTTGCAAAGGAGGCGGCCGATCGCGTGAGGCAGCGGTCCTCACGCCCCAACCGCCGCCGGGATTCCGATCCCGATTTCCGGCCACCGTAGGTGCGGGCTTGCGGACGGCGAGCAATGGGTGGCTTGCCGTCCGACCGTCCGGTAACCGTCCGGACCAAGCCCAAGTCAACGGCGCGTGCTGTTCCACGCGCGCCTCAAGGAGATGTCAGCAACTGTAGGGGCCCAGCAGGGTCGAAGCCTACTGGGGCCAAGGGTCTGATTCTGAAAGGAAGACTCGGCCCTGGTACGAAAGGCAACGAAGGAACAGGAGTGGGTTTTTAGTCAGTAAAAGTCTGACACTATCTCCCGCCCCGCCCAAGAGCGGGGGATGTCATAAGATGATTTTCCCACCGAAAAAAAAAAAAAAAAAGAGCTCCTCTAGGCAAGTATTATGACAAAACTGGCCATAATTATATCTATCGTTGCTGAAGATCCATCATCCTTTCCCAATGGCTTCTCTCTTCTTTCTCAAAATTCTGCATCCCCAAAGTCTCAAGAGGATAGCCTAAAGAAATACTTTTGTCTTTAATTTTTGGTTTAATTTCCAGTGATAATTATTCTTTACCACCCCACGTTGCCCAGAAACTTTCTTTGCTTTTCTTTTATAATAGTTATGAATTTAGTCTCCACACTTCAGTAGAACATTCAAAGTATTCTGCTAAGAAGCCTGAACTTTTATTTTTAATAAATTAATTTTGCCCCTCAGTCATTGCCATTTCGGAGACTTGGTTGGTGCCTGGTTCCCACTTTCGGGTCTCAGGTTACTACTGTCTTCGAAATGATAGGGTTGGTGGTTATACAGGTATTGCCCTTCTTGTTAGGTGCTCCCTTCCTTTTTATCTTATATCTCTTCCCCGTACTACTCCTGACATTAATATCGTTGCTGTTAGGGCTTTTAATGTAACTTTCCTCTCTGCATACATCCCTCATCCTCTTTCTAGGTTAATTCCAGACCTTTTATGTATATTTTCCTCAGCTCCCTGTCCAATAATTTTTATGGGTGATTTAAATGCTCATCATCACTCATGGGGCTCGAGCCATGATGATTACTTTGGTCGGGCCCTCCTTGAAATTTTTGATGAAGTTGATCTACAAGTTATTAACAACTGTTCTCCCACTAGGAGAGTTCGCCCTTCTCAAAACCCTAACTCAGCAATGGATATCATGCCACTGTGTGGACCGCCAGGAGGACACGGTGGAGCACACGGTAGAGGTGTGCCCCGCTTGGGCAGAGCAACGCCGTGTCCTCGGCGGCGGTGATCTCTCACGCTGGGCCTTGGTACAGGCCATGGTCCGGAGCGAGGAAGAGTGGCAGGCGGTCGCCTCCTTCTGCGAAGCAGTAATGCTACTAAAGGAGACCTCGATCGCGTGAGGCAACGGTCCTCAAGCCCCAACCGCCGCCGGGATTCCGATCCCGTTTTGTCGGTCACCGTAGGCGCGAGCTTGCGGATGGCGAGCAATGGGTGGCTCGCCGTCCGACCGTCCGGTAAACGTCCGGGCCGAGTCCAAGTCGTCGACGGCGCGTGCTGTTCCACGCGCGCCTCAAGGAGATGTCAGCAACTGTAGGGGCCCAGCAAGGTCAACGCCTACTGGGACCAAGGGTTTTATTCTGAAAGGAAGACTCGGCCCCGGTACGAACGGCAACGAAGGAACAAATCTGACACTATCTCCCGCCCCGCCCAAGAGTGGGGGATGTCATAAGATGATTTTCCCACCAAAAAAAAAACGCTATGGATATCACAGCTTGCTCAGCCTCTCTTACTTCCATTCTTTCCTCGAGTATATTGTCTCAATATTATGGTAGTGATCTCTTTCCTATTATTGTCTCTATCTCTGACTGAGTAGTATCAATGCGTAATTTTACTCCCTCTCTTAAATAAAGATTAAACGATACATGCTGGTCTTCTTACTCAGATTCTCTTGAAAATAAGTTACTATCTCTTCCCCCTCCCGAAAGTAACAATTTTGTTGATTGCTATTCCAAATTTTTAGACTACATTTATCTATAGTGCTGATGTCAATTTTCCTCTTAAAAACCCTTCAGATTCAAAGTTTCAACTCCTTGGTGGGATTCAGAATGTACTTCAGCTATCAAGGAAAGGAAAATAGCAGAGGTTAATTATTCGAATTCAATGACAATTTTTTTTAGTGTATCAAAGACAAGCAGCCACTGCTAAGAGACTTTTATCCAGAAAGAAAAAAAGATGGTTGGCTTCGCTACTGTCAAAACTTATCTCCCTGTTTCCTTTCTTCCCTAGTATGGAAGCAAATCAAAAGATACAGAGACTCCTGTAATACTTTTGATATTTCGGCTAACGATCCTTCTTCCTGGATCGAATCTTTCTCAGATGAACTGGGTCCCGCATCAGTTCCAAATTTGGACTCTTTTCCCTCTTCTTCGGCTTTTCTTTCTTCCGAAAGTGATGTTGATGCCCCATTATCTTTTTCTGAACTTCGAACGGCACTTGTCGGTCTTGTTGATTCCTTTCCTGGTGCAGATGGGATCCCTTACTCATTCTTGAAAAACACCTCAAGAAGTACAAAGCAATATTATCTGGATTTCGTTAATAACTTTTTTGAGTACGGTTTGGTTCCTCAACCGTGGAAACTTCAAATAATAATTTCGGTCATTAAACCTAGCAAACACCCGTCAGACCCAAATAGCTACAGGCCTATTGCTTTGTCGTCTGTTTTGTGCTAGGTTGCAGAGCATATGATGAAGCATCGACTTAAATGGTTTGTGGAAAATAGGAACTTGTTGCCCTCATTCCAGTTTGGGTTCCGTAATGAATGAGCACAATGGATAGTCTTAATATATTAATTTCTGATATTCGTATTTCTTTGGTTATTTGTATTTTATAGCTTTTTTGGATATTGTCTTAGCGTGAGGTCATGTTTTACTCCCGGTGCTCAGGGATAAACTTGTGCATCAGTTGAATCTTCCTATAAAATTAGTCCGTTTGATTTGTAATTTATTGATGAAGAGAACCATGTCTATTAAAACTCAAGACTCCTCTTTTCCCCCTAAGACTATCTGGAAAGGCTTATCACAAGGTTCAGTTTTGAGCCCTCTCCTATTCAATCTTTATATTTATGATTTACATTTTTCTACCGATTCATTTTGTCAAACATTGCAGTATGCTGATGATGTAGCTTTATACTTTTCTGGAAAGTCTCTAGATGAAAAAAAAAAAAAAAAAAAACAAAATCGGCTAAATTCCACCCACGGATATCTATCTGATTGGCTTTAACAACACGGTTTGTCCTTATCAGCCCCTAAGAACTCTGTAGTTGTGTTTACAAAAAAAAAGATTGTTCCTCTTGTTGATATTAAAGTTAACAGTGAAAATATCTCTCAGGTGAACAATGATAAATTTTTAGGAGTTTGTTTCTCAAAAATGCGAAAGAAACGTTAATGATCTTCGCTCTCTTTCTGATGTTTGGTGGGGTGCTCACTCATATACTCAAAAATTGATCTACAATGCTATAATTCGTAGTCATTTTGATTATAGTATGTTCCTATTAGATCCTTGTAACAAATCTGGCCTTTCAGGCAAATAGATTTGTTTTTATACTTGTGCAAAATTCTCAACATCCCCTTCTTGGTAAGCTGGACCAATTAACATCCATCTTTGACTCTTGTAGTCGCCGTTCTAATATTGAACTTCCTTGTCTTATTCGTGCCTACCTTCAATTCACTTGTCTTTTTAGCCCACTTTTTCAAAACCCTATTTTATATCTAAACTCGGTGCCTTATAATGCCCTGATATTCCATACGGAGATAATTTTGGACTTTGAAATTCACAAAATTACCTTAGAACCGCATAAGATGTCTGTCCAAAAAGTTTCCTCGAATTTTAATAATTGGAATGATAAATGATATTTATTTTGTAAATAGGTTTAAAAAAAACAGTTTTACACGTCAATTTTCTTTTTTCGTCATTTTTAAACTAGATAAGACTGGTGTTTCCTAGTACCCTGAGAAAAAATACCGAAACAAACTCAGGGATCAAATAAAGGGGTGAATACTATATTCACTGATGCTTTCAAAGTCTCCGATGATAGCCATGTAGGACTTGCTGTTTGAATTCCTCATACAAAAATTATTTTAAATTATAAGTGCCCATTTGTTACATCCGTTTTTACAGGTAAATCAATTGCTATTTTCGAAGGCATTTTATTTGTTTTGTCTCATAAGTTAAATAACTCCATAATTTTCTCTGACTCAAAAATTGCCTTCAAGCCATTTTATCTAATCCTTTCAGATCTAAGTCAAGAATCCCTATAATTTTAAAAATTAGAAATTTGCTATTTCAATGTCATGGACTTGGTATAAATGTCGTCATAGCTTGGATTCCCGATCATGTCAGTATTCTTTGTAATGAATCAGCTGATTCACGTGCCAAAAATGCTGTTCTCATTGGCTCGCTTGCCCACTCTGAGATTTTTTCCCATGACATTTGTACTACTCTTCCTCTAACTTTGTTTAAATCTTGGTCCAAGACATGGCAAATCTCTAAGTCTGTAAAGGGTAAATTTTATTGAGATATACAACCCGAGATACCCCACAAGTCTTGGTTTTTCAAATATCAATTGAAAAAAACACTACCTCAACTCGTCGTTTACGTTTAAATCACTTCTTGGCCAAACTTAGGATTGAGGATAACTCTCTTTGTGAATGCGGTTTGGATAAAGAAAATGTGGACCATTTATTTTTCTCCTGTCCTAAATTACGCTTCTCTTTTCATGAAATCATTCCTGCTCACATTCCTCGTCCAACCTCAGTCAAATATTTTGTTTCACTCTTACGAGATTCTGTCATGTACTTAGTACTTAAATAGTCATGGTCTATGGTTTGGTCGTAATATCTACGAAGAAATTCTTTATTTTGAATTTTAATTTTTAGAGATATATATTTATTTTACTGTCAATTCACGCTAAATACTTTCCAGCGTATATTAACAGTTTGCACGTGTTATTGGCAAAACTGTGGTGTCTTTTCCACAAATGCCATTAATGAAAAGTTTAAGTTGAAGTTGACATTATTACAATAAATAAAGAGGTGAGAACAGAGATAAAAATTAATATGAAGTAATGTAGTAACATGAGTATAAATAACATTACAGCTTTAAGCATGCAGCCTGCAAGCAGGCATGTAGCATGCAAGCAGACATGCAGCATGCAAGCAGGCGTGCAGTATATTGCACGCAACATGAAAGCAGGTTTTATATTTCACACTTTTTAGTTGCGATACACTTATAAACAGAGTGCCTATTTCTCATGACAATTCCAATTAACCCAAACACTGCTAAGTTACATTAATTTATTATGAAGTACCTGTATTTACCTTCCACCTTCCGGCTCCATCATCAGATCAGTTTGATAGTATCGTACCTTATAGCCAAAGTGCATCTATAAGCCCAAACACGGCTAGGATACTTTGATTAATTACGGAGTTCCTGTGCCTGCCTTCCGGCTCCATCATCAGATCAGTTCGATAGTAACTTTTAGCCAAAGTGCATCTCATGATAATTCTAATAAGCCCAAACACGGCTCGGTTACATTAATTAATTACGGAGTTCCAGTGCCTACCTTCCGGCTTCATCATCATCAGTTCACTTCCATGATATTAGTTTCAACATAACTATTCAAAACCATTTATTTTTTTATATTGTCATAGTCGCTTAACTATCTTCATTGTGATATTCCATGTAAGTATGAAGTTCCGTTGGCGATTTTTGGTCTTCTTCATCAGTTCCACTTCATCAAATGTTACTTTTTGACTGTAAATTCTTAAGTTCTCGATGAAAATACCAAAATCACCATATGATTGCCTATAATATTTGAGGAGTTCCCTCGATTCCTCATGGATCCCATCATCAGTACTGAATTTTGAAAAAAAAAATGGGACCAATCTGTAAACATAATTATCCTTTAAGAGGAAAAAAAAATTATATCGGTCAATGAACGACGGAGTTCTGAGGTAAAACACGTAAAAAAAACAACCGAATTGATAACCTCCTCCTTTTTGTTTATCTATTCTACCGCAGACATGATAGTCCGCGCCATTTTTTACAGTTGTTTGTTTATAAAAGTTTAACAATGGCATTCTGTCGTGCCCTCAACTAAGCCTAAAAACTACGCGAGTCCACCTCAGACTCATATTTTTTTCTAGTTTTGTTTTTTTTTTTTGTAATTTATATATATATTTTTTTATTTAATTTTTATTTTATTTATTTTTTTGTTGCCTTTTTTTTTATTAGTTGTTAAGTTAGTAATTTATACAAAATACTTTTACTTATATTACAATAGAACTATAGACACATCAATATATCAAAACTATAGACGTATCACACCTTTAATCCAACACTGCCGCCAAACGAAACTCCTCAAAAAACCGTTCCCAACGCCATCTGTTTGCTGAGCGCTAGCATAGCATAGCATAATCGGCCTTATAATGTTCCCACTGTTGGGACTCAGGCCTCCTCTTTAGGAGAGGGAATGGGCCGTAATCCACCACGCGAGCCCAGTGCGGTTTGGTGGATGTCACATGTCTTCGAATTTTTGGTTCTAGGACATGCCGGTTTCCTCACGATGTTTTCCTTCACCGTTTTGAGAGCAGTGGTGATGAAATAAATTACACAAAGTAATGCGCCTGGCTGGGTTTGAACCCGCAACCTACAACTCGTAAGTCGGGGCCGTTACAACTCGGCCACCACTTAGCTGAGCGCTAAATTTACAAATTTTGTCACAAACACTTTCCCTGAAGAATCCCGCCTAGCGACGGTATTGGATTAAAGGTGCGATATGCAAGGTAATAAAATTAACTTATTATTATAGTAAAAATTCTTCAAAATATACTTATGTATTTACACACAGTTATCTTGTCACATAAATACGACATGTTACATTATGTTTTTTTTTTTTTACGACTTTGGATTTAGGGTTGGTGGATCGAGTTTGGGTATTGGGCTCTTATTGATCTGCCACCTAGGGTCTTCACTAACTCCATCAAAGCTTCCACGACTGCGGTGTCTCGATGCTGCATGGCCGTCTTAAGGTTGTATTTGACGACCAGTTTAGAAGGCGCATCCATCGCTTTCCAGGCGAAACGGCCCGTGGCATCGTCGGCGTCGTCGGTGTAGTACACACAGCTGACCGTGTGTCTCGACACTGCAACAACTGCATGGGAGATGCTGTCGTGGATTTGGAGCCTCCTTGACTTGGTGTTTATAATGATAACGCTGTCGCAGGTCAACTCCTGAGCTGCGTAGATGGTGAGGATACGCGACCCTTCGCAAGACCCATAGCCCTGGTCGGCAAGAAAGGCTCTCTCTGCCTGCGTGTGGACCAAGAATAAGGTGTTCTGAGCGGTTATCGGTATGCGCGCTCCGATGAACCTTTCTACTTTCAGAGAGTGGACCCGCGACAGCGATGTCTTGGAGGAGTATATACCGGGGTATATTTCACTCAGGGTCAGTGCTATGTCCATTGGGTTCCGATGCGTACAGAGTAACTCCTGGGTGATGCCATGGTACATGTAGGTTAGTGAGTGTGTAGGTTAGTGTATAATGATGTCATTTAAGTAATGCAGCTTTACACATTGACATTGTTATGTGTATTACATATTGTGCACCAGCAGAATAGGACAGTGATAATATTCTATAACCGCACTAACACGACGGTGGACCGCTGAGTTCCCAAGGTACGGGCAGTACTCAGTTTGGGAGCCCTTGTTTCACTTTTTGAAGTAACCTAACTATTAATGTGACGTGTTTTCTGTACTTTTTGGAAGAATAAAGAAAGAAAAGAAAATTATTTGCTTCGCTACACTACGCTTCGCAACCGCCTTGAAACGCGTCCCTTATGTTACTTGCAAATTGCTATTACTATGCAAAGACATTTGCTTTGCACTAGGTTTGCTAATATTAACGTATCAAAGGATTTCGATTGTTTTTCAGAGGACGAGCACGAGCTCTTAACGCAATCCATTTGACGACCTAAACTGAGCTGGTAAAGAGATAGGGCTATATAGGGTTTATGGCTTCTTTCCTCTTTCTCGCTCGCATGCTTGAAATTTTAACACTTTGTCTACGCCTATGTCCTACGCCATAGACATCTATATTAAGAAGTATCGTACAATAGCACCTTTTTAACCTAATACTTAGCTTTAATGCTGAAGAAAAAGTTTTTTTTTTCTTTGTACAGGCGAAACGCGCTATGCGACAGTCCACCACACGTTCGGGGTTTTGATAAGATTGACACTTATATATCGTGGAAGGACCATCCTGCGGGGTACGTGAAATTTCATAAAGTCTCGCTGAATCAGATATTGGAGTAGTTGGTTTGTAAAAGATTCTTTAAACTTAATTAGTTTTGGGAAGATTAAGAACAGCATGCAGCGACCTCTCCAAAACCTAGTTAGTAAAGGTGAAAAAATGTGTCACTGCCGATAAACTGTGCTGCAGTCTGACAGAAGATTTATGTGAAACCATTTGTGTAAATTTTCATGAATAAACGATTAAAAAAGCTATAAGCCAAGGTCGATTTTCTAATAATAATTTTATTATTTTTCAGTCCTGCAGAAAATGAATTGCGCGAAGCAAAATTTGGATCATCACATAATAATAATAATAATAAGCCACCTCGGGAGTGATGATGGTTAAGATGCCAATTAATAACAAATAAAGCAGTTTTTATATATAGATACTATAAAAGAAAACAAACTTTAGATACGTATAAGTTTATTTATAATGTTTTAATAAAATTAATACTTTTTTTAATTTATATTTTTTGAATTTGCTCGATTTTTTTCCTCATTCATATAAATGTTATAGCGCGGCAACCCTAGAGCGTTATTTCTGTGCCGTCCGCTAGAGCGCGTTTAGTGAGTGAGTTGACAAAATGAGTTGTGACACGTTCGAGCGTACGACGGCGCGCTGAAACAAAATCGTTGTATGTTTTCTTACTTCTTGAGTCTGTAAATAAAGCCTAGATATGAGTCTTTATGTGAGAGTCTTAATTCGTTCCCCACCGACGCTATAATGTCAGCCTATGGAAACCTACCTTCTTATTAATAATGAAAAAAAAAAACGCAATTAATGGTTGCGCCCGTACCGGTAAACCTTGGCTACTTTGACTTTGCGGATTACTTTAACAGTTTTTAGGGCTATTTTGACACGACGCGATCTTAGTCATTTGGCGCACTTTTTGGGCTGTGGCGGGTCGCGGGGCATAGAGAGGAGGTATCTGCGGGACCACGCTCGTCAGTGTGGTGTCCGGCGTCTACTGTGACGCATTTTGAGTGAGTTGGCGGTGCAATAGGATTTGCAAATGTGACAACTGAAGAGGGATTGGATCTACTGTGTGACCTGTTTGAAGTGGGTCTGTGGTCATTGCAATGGAGGGACCAAAAAGAAGTCATGTGAATGCCAACGATGTGAAGATGCAGACTGATATTTTTGAGTATTTTTTTTTAATATTTAATTATACTTGTGTTGATTTCTTTGGAAGAATGTTAAATTGTTAATGTCCTGTGATTTTAAGTACACATAATACAACAGTTCCTATTAATATTGTAAGAATAATATTACAAATAAATGACTGATTCTTTTCAACTTTATATTTGTTTTATTCTATAAATAAATCTATAATATATGAAAAAATATACAAAATGTATGTATTTTTTTGTTTTAAAGGTTTAAAAGAAACCTGCACTACAATTATCATTGACTTTAGGGCAAATCTAAAGATGTTTAAAAGTAACCCCACACTCGAAGTTACTTTGACAACTTAAAAAAAAAAATGAATGGGGTGTCTTAGACTGCTGTATACCACATGTCTCAAAGCCAAGACTTAAATAAAAAAAAAAAGAAAAGAAAGATTGTTCTGATGAGGCACAAAAAGCTTGAATTGCGAGCATATTTTTTCGTGTTATGAAGGAAAACTTCCAAAAACATGTCTAACCCCGGTTTACGGTACCGATTTGTAATTAACACGTAAACATTAGTGTTGAAATTGGCCGCACCTTTTGCAGCAATTCCGCGTTTTTTGTTTCGTTTAACACTTTGCATACATTCTGTCATCTATCTCCCTACGGCACTTACCACTAGCTTCCTTAAGAGGGTCCTTTTCCACTCGCCTATCGTCAACGTCGAGTATGGTTTAAAAGCTTATTGCTTCATATAACGCAATCCAATGCGAAAAAAGAGATAACGCTTAAAAACTCTGTTGGCATTCGGTAACTCCGTGATTTACTCGAATATTTCACAAAACTTGTTCCAGGAAATACGTATTTTTTTTAACCCAATTATTCAATCTCAATTAAATGTGCAAGGCTTCTATTGATGTACTTTTTTATATTTTAATATATGAGTACATCATGGAGGGCCAAAGTTCACGTAAAATAGCAGATTTTCAGAGGTCTTTACTAGATTAGTTTTACATAAACTTATGTTTTGATTTCTATAAAAGCCCAGATAATATCCACAAGATAGCTGTCTATCCAAATTATTTGGAGAAAGTTGTGTAATAACATAATAATCACGTAATTCTATAAGTCTAAGTTCAGTAAGGTTCTATAAAAATGTACCTCGATAAGGACGCTCTTGAGAAAATTTCGCAACGCATCTCATTAAAAGAAAATTGATAATCGTTGGATTTGACCTCTTCTATGACTTTATAACGTTAAAAGTTTGTGTGTGTGAAGTTACACACTTTACACACACAAACTTTCAACGTGCAGAGAACTCGATATTTCATCACACTCTTAGAAATCAGAATCAGAAATCAGAAACGTTTATTTCAAATAGAACAATTACAGGCACTTTTGATTTGTTAGTCAATGTCAGTCAAAAAAGTGAAGCTAAATTGCACGTTCCAAAGCGCAGATCTCGATTGAGAAGAACGTGCAAGAAACTCCATGGGGACTTTTAAATCATATTATGAGTGTGTTCCGCAAAATTACCAGTATTAGTTTACCATATATTCATATCTTCGGTCCACGGCACTGATGAATTAAACATTCTAACTTCAACACTGATTCCTTTTGATGTGCCGTGCTCCACCGAGGCTATGGATGCCTGGAGACTCGCTTGCCCGAATACCAATCCGCCCAACAACCCCTCTTCCCAGAGGCGGTGGGATGAATCGCTCTGCAAAGTAGTTCAGGAAAACCTAATCTTGACATCTGCTACTACTGCAGACCGTGCGCGCCTACTGACTGTGGGAGAATGTGAATCGGGCCTCTGGCTTCACGCACTACCATCGTCGAACATAGGCACCTTGTTCTACGATACAACGTTCCGCCTAGCTGTTTCCCTACGCCTAGGCGCTCCTTGCTGTTCGCCTCATCGCTGCCAATGTGGCGAAGTTGTCAACAGTCTCGGTCACCACGGCCTGTCATGCAGTCGAAGCGCGGGACGTATAGCGCGGCACGCGAATATTAATGACATCATCCGACGAGCCCTTGTCACCGTCGGCGTTCCGGCCGTTTTGGAATCTCATGACCTGGCACGCGACGTAAGAGACCAGACGGTATGTCTTTATTTCCATGGAAGATGGGTAGGCCTTTAGTATGGGACGCTACCTGTGTCGACACTCTTGCGCCATCCCATCTTCCTAGCTCGTGGCGCTGTGCTGGTGCTGCCGCTGCGGCTGCGGAGAACCTCAAGCGGCGAAAATATAACAACATATATAGTTTAAGTGCTCATGCACTTTTTAAAGAATTATCCAAACGGCTAGTTGACACTTCGCGTGACCAAAGGGCTGGTTTTTACCTCGGTCAGAGATTAAGCATTGCCATACAACGTGGCAATGCCGCCAGTCTTTTGGTCACACTTCCAGTCGACAGCAATGCGGAGGAATTTTTTGACGCCATATTTTAGGTAGGAGTAATTGTGTATATATTATGTAATTTTAATTAGTTAAGTGTTTTTATTTTTGTTATAAAAACACTTAACTAATATCGTATGTTCAAAATAAAATTTAACTACTATTATGAGTTACATAAATATTGGTTACATATTTCTTGTCGCTTATTTTATGTGATCTCGAACCAGAAACAGTAAACCCAGTGTACCTGACCCGGCCGGCCTGGCCAACGTGTGTGCAACTCCATTCGTGCTGGTACACTAAAGATGCGAAAGTCCATAGTAAATACAGAACAAAAATCGTGTGAAGCGAGAAATGACGCCATCTAGCGTAAAACCAGATTGAAATGTTGCTATTGATAACATTACATTATACTGTTAATAGATGGCGTCCCTGTGCTTAATTAATGCTTATTTTTGTAGTACTTTCTTTTTGTTTCTTTAAATATTGAAATAATTTATAATTTAAGTTAAAGAGATGAAGATATTAAAATTAAATATCAATTTATAAATATTTGATTATCTATGTGTTAGTTTTCAAACTTGAGAGGGTAGGTAGAATAAGGATTTATAAATAATAACTAGTAGGTAGTATAGAGTATAAATGATACTTAGACCAAAAAATTATGACTAAGCTCAATTGTTTGTTTGCCAAGTTAATTTCGATTATCTCGTCCCAGCGCCTTTCGTTATTTATTTTTTTTAACCAGGTGTATTGTCTACTTATTTTACCAAAATGAGTAAATATGCATTGTTATATAGATTTAGTAAAAAGAGCTCCAATAATTGCTAAGCATAATCAAGGTAAAAACTAGTCAGAAGACGCCAGAGAGACCAGTGTAAATGTAAGTAGTTTTTTTAACTCTTTTATATAACAAAAAACTCCTATATAATAATCAGTATTGGGTATTATATATTTATGTTTTATTGTTGCAGAGAAAAAAAGTTGTTCTATGGATATGACGATTTGAAGAAGAGGGTTCTTTAAAACACCATCAAAAAGCTGGCAGACTAAAACTAATAAACATATTGCAGTGTCAAACCATGATAAGGGAGTATACGAAGAAAACGGACATCTGTCGACGAACCACTATGCTAATTTATTTGACACAAGCGCTGGCACTGTCCGTCGGAGGCTTGCTTACAGAAAACCATAAAAGGGCAAGATTGCAGTTTGCTTTGGATCACATAAACTTTGATTAGAGTAATATCATGTTTACTCATGAAAAAACTTTTAAGTCCAGTGAACACGGACGGTTTTGTTTGTGGCTATAAGATAATAAATAATTATAATACTGATTTAATATTATTCACTCAGTGCTTATTCTCTGTATTAACTGGAGACCTTGTTATGTGTGTTTAACTTAATATCCGTAATTAATACATTAAAAAAGTTATGAACACTTGATATGTTGTTGTGCAATTTTATAGTTTTTAGCCTACATTTAATCTTTTTGATCTTTGTGATAAAATTATCTAGTCTTTTGTTTGTTTTTGTTAAGGTTACATAAGCTTCAATCCTCTTTCCAATATTGGAAACGAATACTTAAGCTATGGCCTCAATAAGAAATTATATATAATATTATAATCTTATTCGGTGATTAATAAACGGTGATTGTTAATAAACGGTGATTATTAAATTTTAATAAGAAATTGTAAGAAATAAACATATTATTTTTTTAATAGTGCTTTTTTGTTTGATGAGCCTGTTTACCAGCATTTTTTTCGTCTTGCTGAGTAACTACCCACTTGAATATTATATTACAAATAAATATCCACTTGTTAACTTTAATATAATATTCCTACCGATTTCTTTAGTTTGTCATTCATAACTTACAAAAAGTGTGAGTACTACGTGAGATTTGAACTCACGGCTCATTGATTTACGCATCTATCTGCACATGCTAAACCACTAGGTCAACATGACTCTAGTTTGAATGATGCAATTATGAACTACAATCAGTTGTTGACGACAATGATGACGCAAGTGTCTATTATTTGTTGAACTAAAAGTCAAGTTTATACTTTGTGAGATTGCCTTTGGTCGCTACTTAGCTGTGAAGAAACCAACGCCATCTAGTTTAATTTTGTAAAACTTGAACTTTAACGTGCAAGGGAAAATAGGCGTTAAGGTACCCAACCACTTCTAAAGGTTCACTGTACCTCTGTCTATCCTACGCCTTGCAACAGCTCGATTTACGATGCATAAATATTGCAGTGTCACGCATCAATTTAGATACCAATTTCGCAAATACAGTACAATAAAACCTAATTGTTGTTGGTCCCACGCAACCAATCAATCCAATCACAACACATAAACACAATAAAAATAATGTTAATTTGCCATTCCAATACGTAGTCGCAGACCGTCAAATTGAAAATTCCAAAGTTGACAATGTTTTATGACCAACGCTAGATTTAAAAAAAATGTTTATAATAAAGTTTAGTACTCCTCTAGTATTATTATTTTCAATATTTCAAGGTAAGTAACTGAGATTAACTGTAATAAAAAGATTATAAAAGCGGATGATTAAAATACTAATGAACATAAAATAATGTTGATGAAAAGATTTTGTGAGTAATATGATACAAGTAGAAAAAAAAAATTGCTAACAAAAAACAACCAGTGTGATTTTGTAGTGTAGTCACTATAGAGAAACGCTAAAACATTCAATATAACTTTAATTTCTAAAGACAGTGGTTCTGATTCTGTTTCTTCGTTATTTTAGCTTCTTTTTTGTAATGAAGTCGATTTTTATTTTTTGATTATTTTTTATGTCACACTTTTTTAGCTGTGATAAGGGTATGCAAGTTTTATAGGAAGATATCTCTAGAATATAACCATTAAAACCACTTATAGCCAGAGTAATTAGATCTCATGACAAAAGCAGGTCTGAGCTATATTGCCAAAAAGTCAAAGCCAGATTGCATCGCATTACAATTTTAATAAACCCAAACACTGCTAGGATATGTTTGATTGTTTTATTAAGGAGTTCCCATACCTACCTTTCGGCTTCATCATCATCATTTAATTTTAGTGACTAGTTGTGAAAGGAGAATAGTAGATGGATCCATAGTTACTTCAGATCAATCATATGCGGTAAGTATTTCTTTAAATTCATTGTCGGATAAAATGAAAGAGGCCAAGGGTTTCTGGGTTGGGTCAGAGAAAACCAACTGCCAGTATTTATGAAGCAGCCCCCCTAGCTAAGCTATATTGGTGCCAAAAGTTTCTGGAGTGGCGACCGCGTACCGGGAGACGCAGCGTTGGAAGGCCTACCATAAGGTGGACCAAACCATTTCCTGACCTGGTTAGGGTTGCCGGAACCCGATGGATGCAAGACGCACAGGACCATTCGTTGTGGCGTCACTGGCTGAAATGATGATGATGATGAGAGCAAAAAGTAGTAACACTAATACTAATACGATCTCATCGCGAAGCCGGGGCGCCCTGCGAACTCTCCGTCCGCGTACCGGCCCATTGTGCTGCTCAACGAGATGGGCAAGCTCTTTGAAAGAGTAATTGCAGACCGTATCGTCCCGTACCTAGCACGGGTGGGGCCGGATCTGGCGGACGGCCAGTTCGGCTTTCGCAGGGCGCGCTCTACGGTAGACGCCATCATGCGCGTGCAAGCCCTCACGACGAGGGATGCGGTGTCCCAGGGCAGGTGTGTCTTGGTGGTGTCTTTGGACATCGCCAACGCTTTCAATTCCCTGCCCTGGAGTAGCATTAGGAGGGCACTCCGGTATCACCGGGTGCCTGACTACCTCTGTCATGTTGTCGAGGCCTACCTGTCGGACAGGTACATTATCTACCCTGGTCACCTGGGAGAGTGGAAATGGCGAGAGATGTCGTGTGGTGTTTCACTGGGATCGGTACTAGGACCACCCTTGTGGAACATCGGGTACGACTAAGTGCTGAGCGGCGATCTCCCTGACGGGGTCAGCGTGGTCTGCTACGCAGATGATACGCTGGTCCTGGCGCGGAGAGAGTCGTACCAGGCGGCGGTCGAACTAGTGACACGCAGGGTTGCGACAGCCATGGGCAGGATCCAGGAGTTGGGACTTGAGGTGGCATTGCACAAGTCCGAGGCCATGTGCTTTCACGGCCCTCGGAATGCGCCACCACTGGGTTTCCTTACTGTAGAAGGAGTCCACATCGGCATCGGGTCGACGATGAAGTACTTGGGACTCGTTCTCGAGAGCCGATGGAATTTCGAGGAGCACTTTCGACGTCTGGTTCCCAAACTAAATCGGACTGGGGCTGCCCACGCCCTGCAAAAATAATACGATTTATTACGACTGCAGGTGTACTTAGTGAAAGCAAAAGATTCTATCAAAACGTATGACAGTTGGTTGTGTGGTGGTGCCATTGTCACCAAGTGGTTTATCATCACATCAGCGGCCTGCGTCGAAGACGTCCAGTTTATGTACGCTATAGCAGGATATAAGAAATACGTAAATGATAGAAACATAGACAAGGATGAATGTACCAAACGTATGAAGAAGAAAATAGTATATAGATGCGTGCCTATTTGTAAGTATAACTAATTAGTAGATGTAATGTTATGATGTCTGAAGTACCTTTTTTTTAGGCCCCCGCCAGTCATCCAATGACATCTTACGCCCTTGAGCGGAGCGTTAGGGCATGTCGGACTTTTACTGACTAAAACCCACTCGTTTGTTACTTGTTTGTCTTCGTTCTAGGGCCCCGGGGTTCTCTTTAGCACAACCCATGGCCCCAGTAGGCTTCAACTCTGCTGGACCCCTACGATTTGCTGACATCTTTTTGAGGCGAATATCTGAAGCACCTATGTTAACCTTCTAACTTCATCAAAAAAATATTTATTTACAGCAGTATTGTGGATTTTTTCCAGCATGAATCTCTTGTTCTCCAAGTGGACGCCGGCGTCCGCTTGGTGTTTGACGGAATGGCGCGATGAAATCACGCGCGAATGCCGGCGTTCACTTAGGGATTGAATGGTAGAGCGAATTAACGGACATTTTTGGGCATTATTAATTGTAATTACTTCAATATACGTATACATACTTTTTTAATCTTTAATTACTTTATTATTGGCAGTTCCTTCACTTGCTCCGTACCGTCCAAGGTGGTGCGGTCTACACAACGAACACTATCTGTGACCTATAATATCACCGTTTTCAGCTTACGAATTCGACTTCAATGAAATAGAAAAGTGGGCGTACGTTGATATGGCATTGGTCAAAGTGGAATCACCGTACGATTTTGGGGACGTTACATATCAAATAGTATGTTCGTACATTCCAAGTCCAATTGCTATCAATTATGATGAGAAACGTCAAGCAACTAATGGAGATGCTATGGTGCTTGGATGGGGACATAGCCATTCTTGGAGAGAGGTAACAGAATTTTCGACAGCTAATATTGGATTTATAATGAATATGAAGGTGATGGCACGGAGGATAAGGCACGTAAAGGCCAAAACCAAAAATGGAAAGAATATTAATGAATTTTGAATAGCATTGAATATTAATGTTAATGAGGAATGGGGAAGAAAACGTTTTATATTTACTCCAAGTAACATCGGATATTAGCATTAGTAGGTACATATGTACAACATACCAATGCCTAATATTTATATATTAAAAGTAAAAGCAGTTGCAGCGACAGCTTTGTATGTCTTACTAGTACTTACTACCAGCGCTATTTTAGGTTTCCGTACCTCAAAAAGAAAAAAAACTTTTATGGGATCACTTTGTTGTCCGTCTGTTTGTCTGTCTGTCTGTCTGTCTGTCTGTCTGTCTGTCTACCTATCTAGACAGACAGATAGAAAGACAGGGCAGAAATAAAGATAATCTCGTAATAAAGGGTCTTGACGTCTGTCAATAGCCTTTATTGCGAGAACGCGCCGAGTTGAAATTAAAACTATATATTCAAACCTACGATCCCTTCTAAGTTAACTAAAAAAAAGATACGGCCGTTTATGCCGCAAAAAAACATATATCGAGACTCTCAAGGGAATTAAAATTTATAGAGTACTTTCCGTTGACCCAGAATCCTGAAATTTGGCGTAAAGCAAGGTCATATAGTACAGCTATAGGAATAAATCTGAAAACAGTAATTTAGTTGTTACTTCAGATAAAAAAATTGCAATTCGGATATTGAACTATATATATAGGTAAGTTTGTACGGAACACTCAGTGCGCGAGTCCGACTCGCACTTATTTTAATCATCCTATGACTCTTTCCGGTCTAGGTGGAGTCAGACACACCCATCAGACTAAAACCACACCTGTGTCCTTCAGTTGCCTTTTGCGTTCTAAGACCGCGGGTTTAGATTTCAGAAAATCCCCGCGCCATATCGGGCATCGGCCGCTAGGCTCCTACGGTTTGCTGACATCTCTTTGAGGAGCGCGTGGAACATTACGCGCTCTCAATGACTTGGGCTTTGTCTGGTTGATTACTTGACGGCCAGACGGCGTCCGCAAGCTCGTGTCTACCGTGGCCGGTAGTCGGGGTCGGGGTCTCGGTGACTGGGGCACGCGTGCGGCCGTCTCCTTCACTAGCATTACTGCTTTGCAGAAGGAGGCGACTGCCTGCCATTCCTCTTTGCTCCGGATCTATGACCTGAACGAGGGTCCGGCTCGAGAGGTTACTGCTGCCGATCTCCTCTCCGAGGACACGGTGGTGCTCCACCCAAGTGGAGCACACCTCCACCGTATGCTCCACAATCCGGGTGGTTTACACTATAATGACACCCGGGCGTTTCTTTCGCGTGAATCCGATGCAGGTACCTCCCGAATTTTCCATGTCCGGTGAGGACCTGCGTCATGCAGAAGGTGAGGACGCTGTAACGCCTCTCCTCAAAGAGGGGACTTACCGCCATGATTATGGCATGCACATACTACCAGCACCTGAAGAGCCGATCAGGAACTCGTTTGGTATTAGTCACCGTTTTAAATTTCTTTAACAGTTAAAGTGTTTTATTTTGTGTACTAACATGGATATAGTTATATCATATTTTAGAATAAAAATTCACTTTTATTTAAGCAAAGTGATGACGTAAACCACAACGCAGAGACTCTACTCTTTGGTTCCACAATTCTATACGACAAACAGAAGTGTGCAGAAGAATATAGCGATTATCCGGAGTTGATAAAAATCATCGAAAAATATATGATATGTACTTTACTACCTGGTCACGTGAATGATCATGGGATACCATTTTCCATGGGAAAAAATAGATATAAAGAGTGTATCACTAAGGAAATGCAGAAAGAGGGTAAATCAGGTGAAGTTGTAAGTAAACTGTTTTGTAATTAATATTCGTTTTAAGGGGGACGCTCAAAAATAGTCCGCAAAATTCAAATTTTCTTAAGGTTTTTTTTTGAATTTTGCAAGTCATAGTCAACTTGCATTAATTACTAGTTGTTACCCGCGACTTTGTCCACGTCAAGTTCATAAAACACAACAGTAGCTAATAAATCTGTGCTTGCGATTCATACCGAAAGCATTCAATTTATTTATTTTACTTTTACATAAAATAGTTGTTATAAGACAAAACGCCAATTACCTTATGAATGGCAAAGAAACAGAAGGAATATGTAAGGCCTAGCGCGCATTGCCCTGCGGTTAATCGCGAAGCGTTTGTTCTACCGTACGGTAGATTAAACGCATTCACAGGGCCGCACACTGCGGCGAAAATAATGCACGTTTTGAACCGACTTCAAAAAAGAAGGAGGTTATCAATTCGATTTTTTTTATCATATTTTTTTTTTATGTTTGTTATCTCAGAACTCCGTCGTTGATGGACCGATTTTGATTGCAAAATTTGTTTTTCCCCTTATAGTATATTTATGCTTCCAGATTGGTCCCATTTTTTTTTCAAAATTCAGTTCTTTTGACAGAATCCATGAGGAATCGAGGGAACTCCTCAAATATTTTAGGCAACCTTATAGTGATTTTGGTATATTCATCGAGAACTTAAGCATTTACAGTTAAAAAGTAACATTTGATGAAGTGGAACTCATGAAGAAGACCAGTAATGATCAATGAATAGATATCACATTATATGTAGATAGTTAAGCGACTATGACAATACAAATAAATGAATGCTTCTGAATAGTTACGTTGGAAATGGTATCATCGAAATGATCTGATGATGATGATGGAGCCGGAAGGTAGGCACTTGAACTCCGTATTTAATCAATGTAACCTATCCGTGTTTGTACTTATTAGAATTGACATGAGATACACTTTAGCAATAAGGTACTATCGATCTGATCTGATGATGGAGCCGAAAGATGGAAGGTAGATACAGGAACTTCATAATAAAACATTGTAACCTAGCAGTGTTTGGGTTAATTGGAATAGTCATGAGAAATAGGCACTCTGTTTATAAGTGTATCGAAACAAAAAAGTGTGGAAGAAAAAGCACTAAAAGGATCAAAATAACTTTAATTTCGGAAGTCGGTGTTAAATAAGAAACAAACAATACCGAAAAACAACGGCCAAGAAAAAAAAAATACTGATGGCTCCTATTATGTCTGAAACGAGAGCTCATTTAGATCTCAAAATCCCCACCATCCACCAGTTTTTGAAACACTTTCCAAGCGTTTCTTAGACAATGCTGTAAGACAACGTGACCTCGATCCGATTATCGATACGATCTTCTATTCTATTCTTATTTCTGAAATTCACCGTCTCAGGCCATGCTTTTGGGATTAGAAAAGATTACTGTGGTTCCAGAGGACTACTATATACTTGATTAAATTATTACTTTTCGAAACAATTAAAGCGAATTATCCAACGTTCAACGTTGGATATACCAGTGTTTTTGTTTTTTTAAAATCTCAATAAACACAAAAAATAACCAAAATAACGCAATGAACAAACAACTACAGTCTGCTTCCTTTTTTTTGTTTTGCGAATAGTTTTAAGAAAAAGTACAACAAATTATTTTATTTCAATTTTTTTTTAATTTTTTCTATAGTGCTATATGTAGGATATTTCATATTTTGAGAACTCATAATTAACTACAAATATTTTTTGAAATCGAATGAAACCGAGAGCAATGGGTCCATATCAAAAGCGAGCTTTCTTGCCATATTAAAAAATATTGTAATAACAAGTTCTAACAGAAGTGTTTTTTTCTTTGGCTTTCATATTTGGACCAAAAATTTATGGTGCGTGGGTGATGTTCTTTACAGCTAAATGGAATAATGTAACTGATGACCGTGGACCTGATGTGAACGTATGTGATTTTTGTCGCGGCATTGATTTTATTATGTGTTTTGATTAGTATTCACAAAAAATCTAATAAAAATATCGATGTTATTTTGAAAAATTTGTAAAAGTCATTTTATTACTAAAAAGAAGATAAAATATGACAAAAATTTTAACTGTAGCTGTATCGTTAAATACTGAAATAACGCATTATTGCTTTTATAAGTTGAATTGGGTCTTAAGGATTATGTATACAAAATTTGAACAGGATTGGTTTAGGTGGGCCAATTATAAGCATAGTTCCACGTTTTTACTGTTTTATTATATGTATAGAAGATGTTGATTAAAATATTAGCGAGACTTCATAAGTATTTATAATTATTAATATCATCAATATAACCCTCTCAGTTCGTCTTACCCTGTTGAATGACTTTTAGATGATATTTAAGAAAATTTGGTTTTCGCGGGTTACCCTGGTACTTTCACATTAACCGAAGACATAGGATGAATAATGGGTATTTGTGCCATGCACTGTACATAGAAATGCCCCAGTTGTTGTGTTAAAGATGGAATGGTCAAAAATTCCATATAAACCAAGCGTATCAGCATTTAGTCTCGCGATAGTAAAAATTAAGTATAGAAATTCGCAACTGTGACGATCGGTGACACAGATTTTGTGATACTTGAGACTTTATAGCTTCATCTTTAGGATGGCAACGCAAACGCTGTCCCTGATATTGCTGGTATTCGTAGACTGCCTAACCTAACCTAACCACTTACCTTCACGTGCATTGCCTGCTTGATAGTCAGCCAAAACCGAAAAATAATTATTTCAATTCTATATTTAGTGTACAAATGAATACATAGAAAGGCGTCAAGAAGAAGACTTAATTACCCGTCAGATGCACGCTAGAGATGGACGCAAACGTATGAATTTAACAGAAATCAGCAATAATATCACAAATTATAAAGATAACGGAACTGATTCAGCTGATATAACTGATGCTGTGAATAGAACTGATGTTGCTCACCGAAATAGTTCAATTAGCAAAGGTGATTTCAATTACAAACCTGGTCCTGGCAACATTAGTGGTTTCTTCAACGGTACTTTCAGTCGAAGAACCGGAATTTGTCAAGTAAGCCTGAATATGTTTAGCAACTTTTAAATATGTAATGTTATGAAAACGGCGCGTAACTTTTTGTGTTTGTGAAATCTGTTATAGTTATAGGTCCTTACATATGAAATTGGTGTTTTATAAATTGGGTAACTTTGAACTGTCATGACTTAGAGGTATAAGCTTAAATAAAGAACAACGGCGAGGAAACTGTTGATAAAATTATTAAGTATTGAGATATGTCACAGTGATAGATACCGACGAAAAAATTTACTAAGTTTTATCAAATCGAGCTAACGGTCTGTCTAATTTTCGCAAAAAATCGCCATAATTTGAAACTGAATTGACTAGTTTTTTGACGATAATACATAGTTATGGCTTAGTTATTTTTTTGCTGGGTTGACTTCATGACTTTTGGCTAAACTGAACTTTTAATGTTGCCACTAACATAAATTTTGGTCAAGTAACATAATATGCTTTGCTTTATGTATTGCAATTATACTTTGGAAATACATTTCCGTATTAGATAATAAACATAAAAAATACTGTTGGTCTTACGAATATAGTGGTTATAATGACACATGACATCGTGGTGCAATTCGAATATAGCTAAGGAATATAGCAATATTATCAGAAAAAAAGTATGGCATTAAGACATTTCAACTGTCATTCAGCCAAATGACTTATGAAAAAAATAGGGCATTATGACATTACATCTTATAGTTCGTTTCAAAAATGTGTTTATTGATTTTTAAAATTCATAATGAGGTACGCAGCTCTTATCGGCATAATATACGTATCTCATCAACTCTAAACTGGAATATCTTTAATACGAGGATTCTATTAATAGTTATGTCTAAGACAAAACTAGTTTAGAAATTTGATCTACAGTGTGAGTCTTTATAATGTGCACATATCGAAAAGAGGGAATTTATGCTTAATTTTATCGACGGCCAAAATATTAAAAAAAAAAACAAAATATTTATTTATATTTATTGTTTTTTTTTTTAAATTTTGTTCGCTTTTGTGACCACAATGTATACACACATACAAATATACTTTTATATATTTTTCATCACTAAAATACCCTAAAAAATCATACATCATCAAAATTTTGTTCGGAACTTTGCCATGATCCTTTATACTTAAGGAATATTGTTCTTTTTTCGAAATTTGACATTTATTTGTCTCTTTATTTGAGTTTTATTTTGAAAAAAGTTACCCGTTTTAAAATACACCAATTTCACATGTAATGACCCAATATTTGTTCGGTAAGCTTTTGTGTAACGGTGATCAGTTTTATTATTAGCTGATATCCAATGTTTTTAATTTATTACACATATCATTTGAGTTTTGATCATTTTTTTTTCATTCCAGAATGACCACGGAGGCCCACTCGTCACTTGGGTGGGAAAAAGAGAAGTCCTAATTGGTATAGCGTCTGTGTTCAGAATATCGCCTGATAGAAGGTGCATTGGGCCTTATTTGTTTACCAGCACGATGTGCAATGGAGCCTTTTTAGGTTGTGTATTGGGTGATAAAGCTTTCAGTTTCAGAGCTAAAAACGATAGTGGTGGACTAAGGACTAGGTGAGTCGCATTTATTTGGTTTTACAAAATAGATCGATAGTGTAATCATTTAGTCGTTTCAACAGTAGTCATTGCTTATTTTACGTAGCTAAGCTGACGAATTATAAACATATAGGTAACAATGAAGCAATGGATTTGGAAATTTTTTCGTCTATGAAAGAATTCGCAATTGGTGTGTTAGTATATTATAGGCCTAGGTTTACTGAAAGCATAACGTATTAATAGTATTATAATTTGTATGCCTGATGTCAAAGTAAAGCTTAGAGATAAATATGTTAAACAGCCCATGTCTTGCGTTGCTTTAATTTTTCTTTTTATATCTGTACTACATGTACTTCTTTTACAGCAATGCACAAATATGCAATAGTGCTCCGAGTGTTAGAGGTTTTGATACCATTGAAAGTTATGTATCTTGGAAGGATCATCCTGACGGGTGAGTGCTTAAAGCATAGTGCCTTGTGATTGTTTAAAAATAATTGGTTGAAGTACTTGCTCATGAAAATAATCAACTTTTAGTATGTGGCTAAAACTTATAGAAACTCTCTTTAATAATTATATTACATAAGATACAGGGTGAGCAGACACATCGCTGAAAACGATATTTTAAAGATTTTTAAATTCACCGAGTTATACGAACATAAATGTAATGAACAGATTTTTTGGTTGATTTCCCATAGTCCGGTCAATTTAGACATTCGCATAACTCATGCCTTTTCCCGTTGACTGCGGGATTGTTTGTTCCCCTGATCGTAACGGGGCAAAGGAAAGGACACAGGTGGATTGTTGTCAGTAAAAGTCTGACACTTCCTCTCGCCCCACACAGAGTGGAAGAAGTTATTTGATGAATTCCCACATTAAAAAAAAAAAACGCTTTTTCCCAGCAACAACACAACAACAAATCATACCGTAGAAAACAATTGAAAATTATGAATATTTACAGGCCAGCAGATAATGAGAAGAGTGTGTTACGTGGTAGATCGAATCAGAATAAGGACACAAAAAATGTCAAAGACGATTCAGAAGAATCATATATCAATATATTAAATGGAAGGAATACGCCGGAATTTATCGTTCCACAATTTACACCAAAAACTGAAGAGCAAAAACCAAACGATAGGTTTTCATTAAACATAGGTATTCCACCAAAAATAAAGCCTGCAGCTAGAAAAAGACCGCTACTAAGAAAAAGGCGTCCACCAATAACTAGGCCTCCATCAGATAAGAAATCTCTACCCAGAATGAGCGCCCGATCAGATGTGGAACCATCTCCAACAATAAGGTCTCCATCAGAAATGAATCCACATTTAATTACGAGTCCTCCAATACATATTGTACTATCTTCAACAATAAGACCTCCACCAAATATGGAACGCCCACCAAATATAAGACATTCACAAGAAATGAAACCTTCACCATTTCTAAGGCCACAAATGTTGATTCCTCGCTTAATTATGACGCCTCGTTCAATAATAAGGGCTTTACCAATCGTCAAGCCTCTGCTGCAAATGGGGTCTCCTGTATTTAAAGAAACGCAAGATTTTAAAAGTGAGGAAGAATTGGTGAAGACATTATTCGAATAAAAATCAACTTTTAGAGTCTACCAACCAAGTTTTAATAAACTCTACAAACTTGTAAATTGTAATGAGATTGTAATAAAATAAAAACAAAGTTTGAATTTCCTAATTCTCATAAATGTTTTTAAATTTCATATTTTTTCCATCGTAAATAATACAATAAATTACAGGGAGGCGCAAAAGTAATGTCATAATTTGAATTGGCTTCCATTTAATTAGAATGAATTATCTTTTCATGAAACGTTTACTTAAAAGTGAAATTGATGATATTAATTGGAAAAAATTATGGCACGCTAATGGTCCCCTCCCGAGTTAAAATACAGTGCTCGTGTTATGGCCTTTAGAATTGTTACTTGCAAAACGTTTTTCACCAAATTGGCGATTTCTTCTTCAATGTTAGCTTTCAAGACTTGCAAGGTTCGTGGTTTAAGTTGTGATAAACGCGAGATTTCAAAAACCCCCAAAAGAAGTCTGGCACCATTAGATCTGGTGATCTGGACGGTCAGTTCAAATCTCAAACCAACAGATTGAAAATTTGATTTGTCAAATTAGCAGTAACAATAATTCCACGTTTTAGAGGTGTGTATCACTCCGTGGCTTATGGAAGACTAATTTCTTTATTTCTAAAATATAGATGTTGAAGCAGTGACATTTGGCACTATCTGCCAAAATTAAGGCACATTTACATTGTATCATGTCAATGTTTCGGGGAAATGACGTCTCACACCCCGCTGCAAGCGGATAGGTTTCGAGGCCTGGTTCTGAAGTCGTACTGACTTGGTGGCATTTTTAAACAAAAAATTCAGCACTCCTACGTACCGACATGACTTCGATGTACCGATATGACTATCGGATTTGACGATTGACCTCTTTCTCGAAGTTAGACCTACCCAACTGGATCGTCTGTCCCCGGTAAACGTAAGAGAGGGTTTGTCAGTTCAAATACCTGGGCCATCTGGTAACACATGACCCGAAGGACAATTTAGATCTAGAGAAGGAGCGTAGTAGAGCTTTGTGGGTCTGGGCGAACATGCTGGCCCGCAGGTTCTCTCGGTTGTGCACAGTAGAAATTAAAATAGCCCTCTTTGCATGCGTGCATATTGCACATCACTGTATAAGGGCGCCCTGTGGTTCAGATATACCCAAAGGGCCTACAATGCTTTGCGTATCTAATTTAACAATGCTATCAGGGTTCTGTTACGAGTGCCACGCTTTTGCTGCGCAAAGGGAATGTTTGCCGACGCGTGCTCTGATAACTGACGCAGTATGGCGTAAAAAATCTGCCGCGATGCTTTGCAAGTTGCGTGACAGTCCAAACAGCATGCTGCACTCGATAGCCACCCGCATACATAGCCCGCTGGTACGTACACTGGTCAATCGGACCAGCTCGTAACTGGTTATTTAAGTATTATTAACATAGAGTAAGATATTTTGTTACTATCACAGTGGACCTCTGTGATGGTGTGGTGTGTTATGATTGTGGACATTGTTAATTTTTATTGATATACATTTTATTATATTAACAGAACATATACGTTTAATTATATACATTTAATTTACTGACATTTTTATTATTATTCTATGACATTTTAATTTTTTGTTATTAAGCCATTTAATTTATTGACATTTTTAAGTCTCAATCAATAATATTTTATTTATTGACATTTTAAAAAAATATTCTGTGACATTTCATTTACTGACAATTGTGATTAAATTTAATAATTATGTCATTTGTTTTATGGGAAGAATACAAAAACAGTGTAATATTATTGACAGTCTGAACTAACATAAAAATAAGTGATACTAACATATAACGTGGACCAAAAGTCGTCTTTAAATATATAAATAATACTAATATTTTTTTTATAAAAATGGTGGTTAAAGCGGCGACCTCAAGCCCACATAGGACAGCGCCACCGCATTGTGTTAATGTCAGAACGCTTAACGATCGCAACCGCCTTGAATCACGTCATTAACTTATGTCACTTTGCAAGTCAATATCTATCACTTATATTGCAAGGCTCCAGTATGTCCTACGCCATCGACATCTATAGTAAGAAGTATCGTACAACAGTCTTTTCAAATATCTACTTAGCTTTGATGCCAAGTAAATATATTTTTTTCTTTATACAGGCGAAACGCGCTATGTGGTAGTCCATCAAATGTTCGGGGATTTGATAAAATTGACAATTATTTATCATGGAAGGACCACCATTTTGCAGGGTACGTGAAAGAAGAAAAGTTGATAAAAGGCATTTTTCGCTCAGTCATCACACACAAAAATAAAAGTTTCTGTTTCCGACTATTTTTAAATTCATTTATATAGTTAAAGATATATGTTTTTTTATTCACTGACATTTAGTCTCGCTGAACCAGAAATTTTAGTAGTTTGTAAAAGATTCTTTAAACCTAATTAGCTTTTGGGAATAGTAAAGAACTTAAAGGCGTAATTCTCCAATAAAACTAATCGCGTTTTAGCGTTTGGTTCGCATAATCACGTTTAGCCGCTGTCACTAGTGTCACTCGTCTGTATTTTTCTTTTGTTGTATTTTTACAAGTGACACTAGTGACAGCGGCTAAACGCGATTATGCGAGCCAAACGTTAAAACGTTATAAAATTAGTTTTATTGGTGAATTTTGCCCTTAGTCTTGGAGCGACCTCTCTAAGGCCTAGTTAGCAAAGGTCGATTTTCTTGATTTAGTAATAAATTTATTATTTTTCAATCCTGCAGAAAATGATTTGCGCGAAGCAAAATTTGGATCGTCATATAATAATGAACCACTTTGAGAGTGCCATCTTCATCAGACTAAATAAAGCAGTATTTATATGTAGATAATATTAAAGAAAACAAACTTTACATTCATATAAGTTTATTGATAATAAAATTAAAGTTTTTTTTTTAATTACTAATATTATTTTTTGAATTTGCTAGATTTTTCCCTCATTCATATAAATGTCAGCATCAAGGAAATCTACCTTATTATTAATAATATAACAAACGATTTGTAATTGACACGTAAAGATTAGTGTTAAAATTTGCCGCATTTTTGCTGCAAATCCGCGTTTTTTGTTTCGTTTGACACTTTGCTCACGTCCTGTCATCTATCTCCCTTCGGCACTTACCTCTATAAAGAGATGCAATGAACACGCGTCAAACCTGTAACGCTAGCTTCCGTAAGAAAATCTCGCAACGCTAGCATCTCGGCGGCGCGCTCATTTCAAGAAAATTGATAATAATCATTGTAGTTGACCGCTTTATAGACTTTATAACGCTAACAGTTTGTGTGTGTGAAGTGTGTAGTGCAGAGAACTCGATATTTCATCACTCTCGGACCAGAATCAGCAAACCCAGTGTACCCGGCCAGCCTGGCGAACGTGACGTGATCAAATACAAAGGTAGTTGCAACTCCATTCCACTTTGTGCTGATACCTCTGTCTATCCTACGCCTTGAAACAGTTCGGTCTACGATCCATCAAATATTGCAAAGTGTCACGCATCGATTTAGATACAAATTTGGCAAATACAGTACACTAAAACCTAATTTTTGTTAGTCCACGTAACCAGTCAATTCAATCAACTCAATCAGAACACATAAACACAATAAAAATAATATTAATTTACCATTCCAATACGTAGTCGCAGACCGTCAAATTGAAAATTCCAAAGTTGACAATGTTTTATGACCAACGCTAGATTTAAAAAAATGTTTATAATAAAGTTTAGTAGTCATCTAGTATTATTATTTTCAATATTTCAAGGTAAGTAAGTGAGATTAACTGTAATAAAAAGATTATAAAAGCGGATTATTAAAATGCTAATGAACATAAATGTTGATGAGAAGATTTTGTGACTGATATGACAGAAAAAAAATTGCTAACAAAAAACAACCAGTGTTATTTTGTAGTGCAGTCACTATAGAGAAACGCTAAAACATTTAATATAACTATAATTTCTAAAGACAGTGATTCTGATTTTGTTTCTTCGCTATTTAACACCGACTTCTGAAATGAATTTTTAACCTTTTTTTTTTGTAATGAAGGCGATTGTTGCTATTGATTATTTTTTATTTTACACTTTTTGGCTGTTATAAAGGTTATCTCAAGTATACCTAAATAGTGTGCAAGTTCTATAGGAAGACATCTCTAAAATATAACCATTAAAACCGAACTAAGCGATTTGCTTCGTCGTTTATACCGCGTACATCGAGGGACTGGAACAATTTGCCTGCTGCTGTCTTCCCGTCCAACTATAATTTAGGTGCCTTCAAGGCTAGAGTGAATAGGCTCTTAATAAACTAGTGCGCCTCACCATCAATGATTGCATCACTGCTTACCATCAGGTGGGATCGCAGTCAAGCACTGGTTTATAGCGAATTAAAAAAAAAAACTTATAGCCAGAGTAATTAGATCTCATGAAAATTTCAAAATACAAAAGCAGGTCTGAGATATACTGCCAAAAAGCCAAAGCCAGATTGCATCATATTACAATTTTAATAAGCTCAAACACTGCTAGGATACATTGTTTTATTAAGGAGTTCCCATACCTACCTTTCGTCTTCATTGTCATCATTTAATTTTAGTGACTAGTTGTGAAAGGAGAATAGTAGACGGAGCCGTAGTTACTTCAGAACAATCATATGCGGTAAGTACTTTTTAAATTCATTGTCGGATAAAATAAAAGAGGCCAAGGTATATTGGGTTGGGTCAGATAAAACCAACTACTAGTATTTATGAAGCAGTTACTCTATCATCGACTATGAACTGGCAACTGGTAGTTTCTCAATTTTGACAACTATACAGGGACCCAAGTTTGCTATTTTTATAAATTCGTCATTCCATCACGATCCCATTGTTATTTTGCTAAAAGTTCGTAATCTGCCAATTTATAGTGGTCGATCATTGATCGGTCAAAGGTCTTGTGATAGAATGACAATATCGAGCTGCGTCGAAACAAATTAAAAACAATGACTGCACAATGACGTTCTAATAGTAGGTCACTGATCAAAGGAAGTGTCAAAATTTTTGCTGATTCCTGCATACGTCAAACATTCATTTGTACGAGATTACCATTCTATGCCATTACTTTCAATGGAGTGTCAGTGATTGACCATTGGAAAGTCATAATGACGCCACTATATTAGTATATTACAAAACTTATCAAAATCAACAATTATGAAGTCAATGATAGACCATTCTGTCACTATTGTAATATTAGACTTGAGGTCCAGGGCCTCAAGTCAGAAAAGACTCGTATACGTCAATAATTAATATAGCAACTGGTATATTGAATAAAAATGTGTTTCTTTTTATAACACATCTTATTAAAACACATAAGTTGCATATTATGCTTACTTCTAATATAAAAACTGGGCAACTGCGAGTCGGACTCGCGCACTGAGGGTGCCATACAAACTTACCTATGTAAATAGTTGAATTTTTATTGTAATATATCCCAATGTAAATAGTTCAAACATTGGTGCCAAAAGTTTCTGAAGTGGCGACCGCGTACCGGGAGACGCAGCGTTGGAAGGCCTTGCATAAGGTGGACCAAACCGGTTCCTGACCTGGTTAGGGTTACGGGAATCAAGACTCACACGACCGTTCGTTGTGACGACACTTGGGAGAGGCCTTTTTTCAACAGTAGAAGTATTTTGGCTGAAATGATGATGTTGATGAGAGCTAAAAATTTTAGCACTTATAGCTAAAATCGTAGATAGTCTCTCTGTGTTTCTAAATAACTGTTATAATGAGATTTTGGGCTAGCGATCTAGCGAGGACTTCTTCTACTTTTAAATTGGTAATCTAAAAGTAAATCTATTGTAAACTGTTCAAATTATACTTCATTTTTAGAAATAAATAAATCATTATTACTAAAAAGTAGTAACACTAATACTATTACGATTTATTACGACTGCAGGTGTACTTAGTGAAAGCAAAAGATTCAATCAAAACGTATGACAGTTGGTTGTGTGGTGGTGCCATTGTCACCAAGTGGTTTATCATCACATCAGCGGCCTGCGTCGAAGACGTCCAGTTTATGTACGCTATAGCAGGATATAAGAAATACGTAAATGATAGAAACATAGACAAGGATGAATGTACCAAACGTATGAAGAAGAAAATAGTATATAGATGCGTGCCTATTTGTAAGTATAACTAATTAGTAGATGTAATGTTATGATGTCTGAAGTACCTTTTTTTTAGGTGAACAATCATCCAATGACATCTCTCACCCTTGGGTGACGCGCGAGGGCGTGCCAAAAAGTTATTACATTAATAAACATTACATAAATATGACTCGATTATGAATTGATGCATGACAGTAAAGTACAATGAATCAGTGATATACCTGTACTAGTACCTCTAGTAACACTAGTAGCGGCGACTGTTACAGTAATAGTGTAATTTATTGCATTTAAAATATTTTACTTCACATAAGCCTACAAGGACACTTGTCAAACGTCAGAAGCTAGTGCATGATTCTGACTAGTGATTTCTTATGAAGAAAAACCGACGAGGTCCATGGTAACTCTTTAAAACAAAGGAATACTTATACATATTACAATATTAATAAGTGTTATAGGACAGAGTAGACTAGTCGGCGGTGTACCTAAAAGCCGAAAAATACTAAAAAAAAGATGAATAAAAACACCTATCATTAAACCTACAATAATAAATCCCTAATGAAGTTAAGGTAGCTGAAGTCTAAATAATGTAAAAAAAAACATTGCAAAAACACTGTCATTTCAATTCACTGTCAAAAACAATTTTCAAAAAATATAATTAAAACAAAGATAGAGTAGTTAATAGACGTTTACACGATAATGCAGTCAATGAACTACCAGGGAAGCCACATGTGTAGAAGCAGTCAATGTCAAACAAGTTTGTCTTCAATGTAGTCTTTAATCTCACGCCATACCTCGGAAAGCTTGCAAGGCCTAACGTCCTGCTTGTCATTCGTATATCTTTGACACGTAGTCAGACGCGAGAAAATCTGACCATCAGTCTATGATGATGTAGTAGTAATAGTAGTTTGCGTGTTCTAATATCGTGTTGCCCAGTTATTGGGTTATGAATGTCTGAAAAGCAGTTGCTGCATGTAAAATACTGGTTTTTAGCTACATTCGGTAAGACTGGAAGCCGACCCCAACACTATCGCAACCTAGTGCTGGGCACGCCATAGTTATGGAGGTAAATCCCCTTTTTGAGGAGTAGCTGGAAAGACATCCTAACCTTCCGCATGACGCTGGCTCTTACCGAACATGGTCAGTTCGTCGTCTGGCTGTCCGGTAACCGTCCGGATCGAGCCACGCGCGCCTCAAGGAGATTCAGCAAACCGTAGGGGCCCAGCAGGGTCGAAGCCTACTGGGGCCAAGGATTTGTTTCTGAAAGGAAAACTTGGGTAGAAGGCAACGAAGGAACAGGAGTGAGTTTTAATCAGTAAAAGTCTGACACGTCCTCCCGTTCTGCCTAAAAGCTGGGATGTCATTGGATGATTTTCCCACCTAAAAAAAAGCCAGGTGATACTAGATGATGATTTCATCAACAAATTTTCAACCATTCGTCACAAATGTATGTGCCGAATGGTTGAAAATTTAACAATATAATAAAACATTCAAAAGCCACAATACTAATAATTAAAAAATAAAAATCAATTTATATAGACATCCTGGTACAGTAACTTGCCAAGTAAATAAATAAAATTACATTACACATTATTTGTCATCACATTAATCATCATCATTCATCATTTCAGCCGAAAGACGTCCACTGCTGGACATAGGCCTCCCCCAAGCGTCGCCACAATGACCGATCCTGTGCTTCTCGCATCCACCGCACTCCCGCGACCCTCACCAGGTCGTCGGTCCACCTTGTAGGAGGCCTTCCAACGCTGCGTCTTCCGGTGCGCGGTCGCCACTCTAGAACCTTTCGGCCCCATCGGCCATCCGTTCTACGAGCAATGTGCCCTGCCCACTGCCACTTAAGTTTGGCGATTCTTCGGGCTATGTCGGCGACCTTGGTTCTCCTGCGGATATCTTCATTCTTTATGCGATCACGCAAGGAAACTCCGAGCATAGCCCTTTCCATTGCTCTTTGGGTGACTGTAAGCCTTCTGATGAGGCCCATTGTAAGCGACCATGTTTCAGAGCCATATGTCATCACTGGCAACACGCACTGGTCATAGACTTTCGTCTTGAGACACTGTGGTATGTTGGACGAGAAGATACCGCGCAGCTTCCCGAACGCTGCCCAGCCGAGTCGGATTCGACGATTGACCTCTTTCTCAAAGTTAGACCTACCCAACTGGATTGTCTGTCCCAGGTAAACGTAATCGTCTACAACTTCGAGTGCAGAGTCTCCGATCTTGATCAGAGTGGGTGCTACATGGTTATTTACCATGACTTTGGTTTTATCCATGTTCATTTTAAGACCCACTCTTTTGGAAGCTCTACTAAGGTCATCGAGCATTGTACTGAGCTCCTCCGTAGTTTCAGCCATGACTACTATATCATCGGCAAACCGAAGGTGAGTGATGTACTCGCCATTGACATTAATGCCTAGTCCACTCCAGTCCAGAACCTTGAAGACATCCTCCATTGCAGCCGTGAACAGTTTCGGAGAGATGACATCTCCCTGCCTCACGCCCCGCTGCAGAAGGATAGGTTTCGAGGTCTGGTCCTGAAGTCGGACTGACATTGTGGCGTTTTCGTACAAACACTTCAGCACTTCGATGTACCGATAGTCAATCTGGCACCGTTGGAGAGACTGCAGTACAGCCCAAGTCTCGATCGAATCAAAAGCTTTTTCGTAGTCCACGAACGCTAAGCATAGAGGCAAGTTATACTCCTCTGTCTTCTGTATAACCTGCCGGAGCGTATGTATGTGGTCTACGGTGCTGAAACCTTTTCGGAAACCGGCTTGTTCGGGAGGCTGGAAGTCGTCGAACCTGCGCGCGAGACGATTCGTGATGACTCTGGAAAACAGCTTGTAGACATGGCTCAGAAGAGAGATGGGCCTGTAATTCTTAAGCAGGGCATTGTCGCCCTTCTTAAAGAAAAGTACCACCACACCTCTGCTCCATGCCTGTGGCGTCTTTCCCTCAAGTATGACGGAATCGAACAACCTCTGAAGGGCCCTTAGGACCGGTTTTCCACCCGCCTTCAGGAGTTCGGCTGTAATTCCGTCGTCACCCGACGCCTTGTTGTTTTTAAGCTGCTTCAGAGCCACCCTAATCTCGTACAGGCTGACGTCCGGGATATCTTCGGTATAGTGCCGGGTTAATCTAGCTCTTGGGTCGTTTGCTAGATTCGTTGTGGGTTTTGTGATAGATGTGTACAGCTGTCCATAGAATGCCTCGATCTCTCCCAGAAGCTCCGATTTGGCGGATATGACTCTGCCATCGTCGGTCTTCAGTTTCGTGAGCTGGCTCTGCCCTATAGACAGATCCCTTGCAAAAACCTTGGAGCCCTTATTCCGCTCAATCGCATCCTTAATCCTTTCGGTATTAAAGAGGCGGAGATCGCGTTTTAAGGACTTTGAGATCCGTCTATTGAGCTGCCGGTAGATGCACGCATCGTCTGAAGACTGCAGAATCATCTCACGCCTCTCTTTCATGAGTTCGAGAGTTTGATCAGAGAGCCTTTTCTTCCTTGTACGACGAGTCTTAAAAAACTTAGACCCGACCGTATGGACAGTTTCCACGAACCCATCGTTGTATTCGTCCACAGAGCCACCTAGGCACTCGAAACGATTGTGAAGTTCGAGCTGAAAGCTCTCGGAGTTTTGAATCTGGATCTGTGCTGGACGGAGCGTAGACCTCATCAGTCGAGATCTTTCAAGCTTGATATTGATATTCAATGTGCCTCTTACCATGCGGTGATCACTTCCAGTTTTCACCGCGTTGATCACAGAGACATCATTGAATATTTGCTTCTTCGTCGACATGATGAAGTCAATCTCATTTCTGGTCGCACCATCAGGGCTTTGCCAGGTCCACTTCCTACGGTCACGTTTTTTGAAGAAGGAGTTCATCATATAGAGGCCCTCCCTCTCCATAAAACTAGCCAATAGGTGTCCCCGGCGGTTCCGATGTCCAAATCCAAATTGCCCCACTCGCAGCTCATCACCGTCTCGTTTACCCAGTTTCGCGTTAAAGTCCCCCATGACCACGGTGAAGTGAGTCTTAGAACCATGCATGGCTCTGGATATATCCTCATACATGGACTCCACTTCGTCGTCGGGGTGTGTCGAGGTCGGGGCGTAAACCTGTATGACCTTCAGCGAATATCTTGATGATATTCTGAGTATAAGATACGCTACCCTGGTCGACACACTCTCGATCCTCACCACATTGTTCACAAGGGACCTGTGGACGATAAACCCGACACCACCCTGGGATTGCTGGTCACCCTCCCGGAAATAAAGCAGGTTACCGGATTTGAGAATTATCGTGTCCTCCCCCTGTCTTCGGACTTCAGATAATCCCACAATACTCCATCGTAACCTGCTCAATTCTTCCTCAAGTTCGGTGATCTTCTCGTCGGACCGGAGTGTACGCGTGTTATATGTTGCCAGGTCCAGTCGTCGTTGTCTAAAGGGGTAGCCGGATCCCATCCGGAGATTCTTCGCACCCCTTGCCTCGCCGTAACCTTGACCGCTACCGGAGTCAAGGGTAGACGGGCTGCCGGGCACTAGGGGCCATTTTTTGGTTGTGCTTATCATCATTGGGGGGATTTGCCATAATCGCCACGCTTGGCATGCGGGTTGGCGATCGCAGTTTAGTTGTTGGAATTCACAAAGAATGCTGCTGCCCATTCTCTGGTATGTCCCTTAGTCGCCTCTTACGACACCCACGGGAAGAAATGGGATGGTGTTATTCTTTACGTCCGAACACCATACGGAACGTCCGAACATCACATTAATATCATAGTTTAAATACAATAATAAAAAAGCTAAATGTCAATAAAATGTAAATAATGTCAAAAAAAATTAGTAAAATATAAAATAAAAAAAAAATATAATGTCAATAAAATTCTAGTAATGTAATATCAATAAAATCGATTATGATGTAATGTCATAACAAAATGTCGAATATAAGTACGCATAGTTGAAGTCAATAAAAATATATTAACATAAAGAATTAGTTTAACTATTATTATTTGGTATAATCTTTGAGAAACTCTTTTATGCTGTAACAATATTTCATCAAAAACAAAAATAACTTTAATTTTCTCTTGAATTTGTTTGAATTCATAGTGTTTTTAAATTCTACAGGCAGTTTATTATATATATTTACTGACCGCACTCTTGAGGCATTTGTAACGACATTAAGCATAGGCTGTATGAGATTATACCTTTCTTCGCGTTTTTATTCTGATGTACCTTTGTTCTTCTGTCTCAAATTTATGAAGATTTTTAACAAAACGACTAAGTTGGACCAGAATATAGATGCATGGTACTGTGAGAATGTGCAGTTTTCTGGACAATATCAATAGGTGTGAAAGGACTGTGTAGTGACCGGTCTACAAATTGTACTCAAAAGCATAATAATAATAAAAATGTGAATAAAAAAATAATAATAAGCAATAAATGAGTTGTTTATCAATAAATCACTAATGAAGTTAAGTTGGCTGAGGTGTAACTAATATAAAATCGTTACAAAAACAATGTCATACAAAGGAAAAATATATGTATATAATCAAATCAAAACAAAGATGGAACAGTTAATAGACGTACACACGTTAACACTGTTAATCAGTTACCAGGGAAGCTACATGTACACAAGCAGTCATTGGCCAAACGAGTGGGTCTTCAACGTAGTCTTCAATCTTGTAATACACTTTCCTGGTAATGTCACGTTTGATGTGGGTTTTAAATTTTCCCTCACTACGTTCTGCAACCGACTAATTAACGGACATTTTTGGGCAATATTAATTGCAATTACTTCAATATACGTATACTTACTTTTTAACCTTTAATTACTTTATTATTGGCAGTTACTTAACTTGCTCCGTAGCGTTCGATGCGGTGCGGCCTAGACAACAAACACTATCTGCGAGCTATCTTCTATAATATTAAAATTTTCAGCTTACGAATTCGACTTCAATAGAGTAGAAAAGTGGGCGTACGTAGATATGGCATTGGTCAAAGTGGAATCACCGTACGATTTTGCGGACGTTACATATCAAATAGTATGTTCGTACATTCCAAAACCAATTCGTATCAATTATGATGAGAAACGTCAAGCAACTGATGCAGATGCTATGATGCTTGGATGGGGACATCTGAATTCTTGGAGAGAGGTAACAGATTTTTCACCAATTAATATTAAATTTGTGATGAATATGAATGTGAAGGTGATAAGGCATATAAAGGACGAAAGCAAAAAAAAAGTGTAATTGTTTATTTGTACTACAAATTAAATAAATTAGTACGCAGTTACTTATTACATAAGTTGTACAAAATAGCAAATCTAAAATGTGAACTGCTGCCTCCTAAACTAAGCCAAAAGCCTGTGTTTTAGGAGAAATAGAAGGCATTGAATATTAATGTGAATGAGGAATGGGAAAGAAAATATTTTATATCTACTCCAAGTAAGATAGTGTATGGGCATTAATATGTATATATATTAATATTCGGCTGCAAGCAAACGCAGTTGCAGCTACAGCTTTATATGTCTTACTAGTAGTTACAACCAGCACTTTTTTTAATCATCCTATAACTTTTCTCGCTCTAGGTGGAGTGGGAGGGCGTGTCAGACTTTTATAGACTGTAACCATACTTGTATCCTTCAGTTGCCTTTTGCGTTCTAAAACCGCGGGATTCTATTTCAAAAAATCCCCGCGGCCTTAGCGGGCATGAGCCCGCTGGGCTCCTACGGTTTGCTGACATCTCTTTGAGGAGCGCGTGAATCTTTACGCGCTCTCGACGTTTGGTCTACTTGGTCTGGTCGATTACCGGACGGCCAGACGGCGAGCTACCTATTGCACTTCGTCCGCAAGCTCGCGTGTACCGTGGCCGGTAGTCGGGGTCGGGGTCTCGGTGACTGGGGCACGCGTGCGGCCGTCTCCTTCACTAGCATTACTGCTTTGCAGAAGGAGGCGACCGCCTGCCATTCCTCTTCGCTCCGGATCTATGGCCTGAACCAGGTCCCGGCGCATGAGGTTACTGCCGCCGATCGCCTCCACGATGACACGGCAGTGCTCCGTCCAAGTGGAGCACACCTCTATCGTATACTCCACCATATTCTCTAGGTGGTTCACACTATGGTAACACCCGGGCGTTTCTTCCGCCTAAATCCAATGCAGGTTCCTCTCGAATTTTCCATGTCCGGTGAGGACCTGCGTCATGCTAAAGGTGAGGCCTTTGTGAAGCCTCTCCACAAAGAGGGGGCTTATGGCCATGATTATGGCATACACATACTACCAGCACCTGAGGACCTGATCAGGAACTCGTTTGGCATTAGTCACCGTTTTATTTTTTTTTCATCAGTTAGTGTTTTATTTTATGTACTAACATATAATTAAACACTTTAACTGATATAGTTATATCATATATCGATGGTTGAAAGGCTAATTGATCAAAGCGACATTTTTTCAAAAAAAAATTGAAACCTGACTCAAACGACGTTTCTTTGTATTTTCAGAGAAACAATTTGTGTTTAATAGCAAAATCCACAATAACATATCTTATATGTATATGTATAACGCAATATTGGAAAAAATGTCGTTTAGATCAATTAGCCTTTCAACCGTCCATATTTTAGAATAAAATTCACTTTTATTTAAGCATAGTGATGACTTAAACCACAACTCAGATACTCTACTCTTTGGCTCCACAATTCTATACGACAAACAGAGGTGTGTAGAAGAATATAGCGATTATCCGGAGTTGATAAAAATCATTGAAAAATATATGATATGCACTTATGAACCTGGTCACGTAAATGATCATGGGGTGCCACATTCTATGGAAAAAAAAAGAGTTAAAAAAGACATTTGTATCACTTTGGAAATGAAGGAACAGGGCATACCAGGTGAAGTTGTAAGTAACCTGTATTATGCAATTAATATTCGTTTTAAGAGGGATGCACAAATATAACCGGCGAAATTTAAACTTTCTTAAGTTATTTTGCATTTTGCGCTGGTCATAGTAAACTTGTATTAATTATGTTGATTAAAATGTAATCAGTGGGCATTTTACGTATTTATTTATAAAATTATAATGATTAAAATCATCAATACAACCCTCTCAGTTCGTATTACCCTGTTGAATGACTTTTACATTTAAGAAAAGAAATTTAAGAAAATTTGGTTTTCGCGGGTTACCCTAGTACTTTCACTTTGACCAAAGACTACTAAAGAATAATGGTTATTTGTGCCATGCACTGTACGTAATTGTTGTGTCAAAGGTAGAATGGTCAAAATCTTCTATATATATTCTACTCACTGATTAATCCCGAAATCTCAGAAACTGCAAACCCCCAAACAAACTTAAAAAAACCCCATACAAACTTAAAATTTTGCAGATAGGTTCCATAAAGGGTGTAGACATCCGTTAAGAACGGATTTTACGAAACTTAACCTCTAAAGGGGTAAAACGGGGATTGGAAGTTTGTATGGAGAAACCTACAATCACGCGGGTGAAGCCGCTGGCAGAAGCTAGTATTCCATATAAACCAATCGTATCACCATTTATTCTCACAATAGTAAAAAATTCTTCTTCAGTAATTGACAACTGTGACGGTCGGTGAAGCTGATTTTGTGATACGTGAATCTTTTTTATTCGTAGGCTGCCCTAACCACTTACTTTCACGTGGTGCGCCAACTTGATAGCCAGATAAAATGAAAAATAATTATTACAATTCTATTTTTAGTGTGAAAACATGGAAAGGCGCCCAGAAGAAGACTTAATGAACCGTCTGATGTACGATAGCGATGGACGCAAACGTATGAATTTAACAGAATTCAGCAATAATTTCACAAATTATAAAGATAACGGAACTGATTCAGCTAATAGAACTGAAGCTGTGAATGGAACTGATGTTGCTAACCGAAATAACTCAATTAACAAAGATGATTTCAATTACAAAACTGGTCCTGGCAACATTAGTGGTTTCTTGAACGGTACTTTCAGTCGAAGAGCCGGAATTTGTCAAGTAAGTCTGAATATGTTTAGCAACTTTTAAAATGTAATGTTATGAAAACGGCGCGTAACTTTTTGTGATTGTGAAATCTGTTATAGTTATAGGTCCTTACATATAAAATTGATGTCTTATAAATTGGGTAACTTTGAACTGTCATGACTTTTTCTTTTCGGTGGGAATATCATCTTCTGACATCCCTCGCTCTTAGGCGGAGCGAGAGATAGTGTCAGACTTTTACTGACTAAAAACTCCTGTTCCTTCGTTGCCTTTTGTAGTAGCGAGAGATAGTGTCAGACCTTTACTGACTAAAAACTCCTGTTCCTTCGTTGCCTTTTGTACCAGGGCCGAGTCTTCTTTTCAGAATCAGACCCTTAGCCCCGGTAGGCTTCAACCCTGCCGGGCTCCTACAGTTGCTGACATCTCCTTGGGGCACGCGTGGAACAGTACGCGCCGTCGATGACTTGGGCTCGGTCCGGACGGTTACCGGCCGGACCACTTTGCTCGCGACTTGGGCTCGGTCCGGACGGTTATCGGCCGGACCACTTTGCTCGCCGTCCGCAAGCCCGCGCCTGCGATGGCCGGTAATTGGGATTGGAATCCCATCGGCAGTTGAGTCGTGAGGACCGTTGCCTCACGCGATCGGCCGCCTCCTTTGCCAGCATTACTGCTTCGCAGAAGGAGGCGACCACCTGTCACTCCTTCTCGCTCCAGACCATAGCCTGTACCAAGGCCCGGCGCGAGAGATCGCCACCGCCGATCACCCCCATGAGGACACGGCGTTGCTCTGCCCAAACGGGCGGTCCACACAATGGTGACATCCGGGCGTTTCTTCCGCACGAATACGGCGTAGGAACCTTCCGAACTTACCATGTCCGGTGAGGACCTGCGTCTTGCGGAAGGTAAGGATGCCGTGAGGTCTTTCCAGCCACGCCTCAAAGAGGGAACTTACCGCCATAATTGTGGCGTGCCTAAGCTGTCATGACTTCAGACCGACCTGGAATTATAAGCTTAAATAAAGAACGACGACGAGGAAACTGTTGATGAAGTTATTAAGTATTGACATTATATCACCGTGATATATACCGACGAAATAATTTACTAAGTTTTATCAAATCAAGCTAACGGCCTGTCTAGGTTTCGCAAAAAATCCTATAATTGGAAACTGAATTGACTAGTTTTTTGACGATAATAAATAGTTATGGCTTAGTTATTTTTTTGCTGGCTTGACTTCATGACTTTTGTATAAACTAAACTTTTAATGTTGCCACTAACATAAATCTTGGTCAAGTAACATAATACGCTTTGCGAACAATGTTTTATTATTATTATTATTAATTGCAATACATAAGCAATTAAGGGGCCATAGTCTTAACATAGTTTCTGGTAAACAGTCCACTTAAGACTACGAAAAGCATATCTTAGTTTGCCATATGTCGCAATAGTTTCCCATTAACCGGGAGTTGGCCTTGGATGCACTAGCATAGCGTACAGGGATAATCACCGGTTGGTACCACGTTCTATCAAAAGCGTATAAGGGGCCTCTGCGAGTTGGTTTCGACTCCTCGTACGCCTTCCAAAGGTCCAGAACCTCAGACCATTCTGAGATATAAAAACTCATAAATAATAATAATAATCATTGTGCCGATTGTCGTGACCGCCAATGGCCTCATAGCCAAAAGCTTCGACGACCATCTGTCGAAGCTGTCGTTACGCGATTGGATCAAGGGCCTGATACAGAAGGCTACTCCTTGATACGGCTCGCATTGTGAGGAGGTTCCTGTCTCGGGAGCCCTAACCACCGGTAGCTTGGACCCTGCTCCCGACACCGGCGGACTACTATTTTTTCTACTTTTTAATGTTTTTTTTTTAATATGTTTTTGTTAAAAAAAATATTTAAAAATGTAATTTATATGTATATTAAATAAATAAAGTGAATGATAATAAATCTCCAGGGCCGGACGGACCGTACAACTTTTGGATAAAGTGGGTTCAAAGATCGCACGCTCGTTTGACATCTCAGTATCAGACTGCCTTGGAGTCTGGCTCGCTACCGAGTTTCTTACAACAGGAGTTACCCACCTGCTTCACAAATCTGGTAGCAGCGCGGAACCCAAAAACTATCGACCGATTACGTGTTTGCCGACAATCTATAAGGTTCTTACATCCATTTTGAGAGCAAAGATTAACCACCATGTAGATAATACCGCTATCATGTCTGCCTCTCAAAATGGATGTAGGAATGGGTCCCGCGGTACTAAGGAGCTACTCCTCATCGATATGGCCATTAGCCAACAGGTTTGGCGTTCCCGAAAGGATCTGTCAACATGATGGATAGACTATAAGAAGGCCTACGACTCAGTTCCTGATACATGGCTCATGAGGGACCTAGAATTATACAAAATTGATGCAACATTACGCACCTTCCTGATGTCAGGCCATTCTTCAACACTGAAACTAATAATAAATATGTAAATAGATATTCTAAACTTTTCAGAAAGATTTGCAAGGTAGCAAAGGCCCTGTACATTAGCAATAAGATCAAATCGGCAGAAAATAAAATAAAGACTGTGTGGAAAGTTATTAATAGTGAAACTGGTAGAAATAAAGTACGTAATACAAATTTTCTATTGGAGACTTCACATGGTCCCAAAAGCTCTAACATAGAAGTAGCCCAAGAATTTGTGAATTATTTCACCGATATACCTCTTAGGACAACGGAAGCTCTAAATTCCTCCCCTGAAGCTTCAGTTGCTTTATTGAAAGCAAACTTGCCAGGCAGTCCGGTTGAATTTCAATTCAAACAGTTACAGTTATTATTATTATTCTTTATTTATTTTTATACACATATCATTTACATTTTTAAATATTTCTTTAAAGAACAAGTAATAAAAAAAAAAACATTTAAAAATATAAAAAATAGTTATCCGCCGGTGTCGGGAACAGGGTCCAAGCTACCGGTGGTTAGGGCTCCAGAGACAGAAACCTCCTCACAATGCGAGCCGTGTCGAGGAGTACTGCCTTCTGTATCAGGCCCTTGATCCAACCGCGCAACGACAGCTTCGACAGATGGTCGTCGAAGCTTTTGGCTATAAGACCATTGGCGGTCACGACAATCGGCACAATGATAGCCGAGTCCACATTCCACATGTCGACAACCTCGTGTGCTAAGTCGAGATATTTGATTTGTTTCTCTTTCTCAGCTTTCACGAGATTCTCGTCATGCGGGATGGTGACGTCGACTATCACTGCGCGGCGCGCTAATCGGTCTATCACCACTATATCCGGCTTATTCGCTACAATAGTCCGGTCAGTAATGATAGACCGATCCCAGTACAACGTGACATGGTCATTTTCGAGAACTGGGTCGGGCACATACCTGTAGTATGGTACCTCAGATTCCACTAGGTTGTATTTTAAAGCAAGTTGCTGGTGAATAATCCTGGCTACTTGGTTATGCCTATGCAAGTACTCGCCGTTAGCCAGACGAGAACAACCTGAGATTATATGTCTGATGGACTCACCCGGACGATGGCATGCCCGACACATGTCAACCGTCTCGTCCTTCATAATATGTCTCCGGTAGTTGTTCGTCAAAATAACTTCGTCCATAATCGCACAGACAAAACCTTCAGTTTCTCCGAAGAGGTTGCTGAAACGTAACCAGGCCACGGACGCCAAAAAATCTACATCAGGCTCATGAAGAGCCCGATAAAAGCGCCCGTGGAGCTCCTTGCCTTTCCATACTTCCTTGCGGTCATCAGTAGTAAGTACCACAGGTTTGCGCCAGTTCTCTTTAGCCATGGACAACGGGGTGAGTCCCTTGTCCATTGCGACCACATCGCGGTGCATACCCACATCGGTTTTGAGGAAATATTCTCTGAGGTTGCACACCTCGCGGTTGTGTAGAGTCTTTGCATTCAAAAAGCCGCGACCTCCACACTTCCGCGGGATGTACAGTCTCATCACCGAAGATCGTGGGTGATGCATCCGGTTTGCGGTCAGCAATGTACGGACCCGCCTATCCAGAGCGTCTAGCTCGGTCTGAGTCCATTTGAGTATGCCGAAAGAGTACATTAAAACCGGCATGACCCAACCATTGAAGGCGCGCACCTTATTTCCGCCTGACAGAAGGCTGTTTAAAACCTTCTTCAGGCGGTTAAAGAAGCGCTCCTTCAACGTTTGCTTCATGTCAGCGACGTTAATGCCTAACGCTTCCGACATACCCAAATACTTGTAAGTTTCGGTCGGGGAGAGGGTTCTAAGGTGTATGGAATCCGAGAGTTGAATTCTCTCGGATTCCACAATCTCCCCTCGCTTTACATGCATAACTGCACATTTGTCCACTCCAAATTCCATCCTGATGGCACTACTGAAAGTTTCAGTTACCTTCAGTAGTTCCATTAGTTGCAAATTGTTGTGGGCAAAGAGTTTCAAATCATCCATGTAAAGCAGGTGAGATAGGACCTGACCACCTCTTCTCAACCGATAGCCTAGACCTGAATCCTCCAGCAACGTGCTTAGAGGGTTCAGGGCTAAGCAGAACCAAAGTGGACTCAAACTGTCGCCCTGAAATATTCCCCGTTTAATCCATATTGGTTCATCATTCCCCTGGATCGGTCGACATCCTGGATAGCGAAGGACTGTTTTCCATTGCCTCATACATGACTCAAGGAAGGTGCGTAAAGTTGCATCTATTTTATACAACTCCAGCACCCTCATGAGCCATGTATGTGGAACAGAGTCGTAGGCCTTCTTATAATCTATCCAACATGTCGACAGATCCTTGCGAGATCGACGAACCTGTTGGCTTATGGCCATGTCAATGAGGAGTAGCTCCTTAGTACCACGGGACCCATTCCTACACCCGTTCTGAGAGGCAGACATTATAAAATTTTTCTCTATATGTACATTAATTTTTGCTCTCAGAATGGATGTAAGAAGTTTATAGACCGTCGACAAACATGTAATCGGCCTATAATTCTTGGGTTCCGTGGGACTACCTGTCTTATGGAGCAGATGGGTGATACCAGTTGTGAGAAACTGAGGTAGCGACCCAGAATCTAAAGATGACTGGAATTGCAATGCCAGAAGCGCATGTGAGCTGCTGTACCATTTTAACCAGAAGTTGTGCAGTCCGTCCGTACCTGGAGACTTCCAATTTGGTAATGGACGAACTGCTCTGGCTACGTCTAGTGACGTAATTTCAACTTTTTCCATTTCTGGTACAGCTGCGCACACGCGCTCGACATCACGCATCCAGCCACCCTCAGTGTGACAGACGGGCACCGACCAAATGCTGCGCCAGAATGCATTCGTGGCGGCATCATCCGGGCGGACCACGTCAATCACACTATGTTCAGGTCGCTCCCAAGCTCTATACACCCACCTCTCATCGCTCTGGAATATGCGATTCTGCGAGTATCGATCGACCCGACGCTTATACCGCCGGATACGATTGGCCCATGCACAAACTTTCTGCTTCAGGAAGTCGATGCGCTCCGTGACACGGGACATGTATTCTCGGGGGGTAATTCCAGTTCCCGAAAATGCCCGTCTCACGAATCGCATCACACGTGGACGTGTATTGCCCTCCCTGAAGCAGTATAGCTTACCAATGAGTGCTCTGGCCTCATCAATACGTCCCTCGATCCTGCACTGCCAGGCTGGTACAGCAGGCTTTGGTCGATTAGCTACATCACAACTTGAAAACTTTATGTTAGCTAAACGACATGCCGCAACAGCCCCACAATACAGGATGGAGTGCGTATCAACGAGGTCCTCGCTGCTCTCAAAAACATTCTTAAGCAGCGAGTCCAGAGCACACACTAGCGCCATATTTCGTTTGCACATAGGTAGCCGCGGCAACCGGGGTCTAAATTCGGCTGGAGTGGACCTATACTCGCGAAGCGCATCCTCCAGTGCGCTCCTCAGTCTTTCATTGCACTGGCTACTTACTGTGTCAACCCTATCATCTAACTCATTCTCAACAGCATTGGACCGCGGCGGGATTGCGTCAGCGGCCGGCAGTACCCCTGTCTGTGTTGGAGTCGAGACGATATGGTTGTTCAGTACTTCTGAGCGCAGCCTATCAAGTACGGCGTCGTCCAACCTATGACTGTGTTGGATTACCCGCACCTGATCCGACAATCGTTGCGCCGAGACGTCTACGGTTGGTTCAAGGTCCTGAAAAAGATTATTATTATTATTATCATCATTATATAAACCCTTTGACAGTCATAAAGGCTTTCCGGCAAATTAAAGTCAAATTAACAGAAGACCTATAGGGAATGTCTGTTAAAGTATGCGCATCTATAATTGAGACCATATCACCGTACTTAGCTTTAATATTTAAGTTGTGTGTGTGACCAAGGAGTCTTTCTAGATAAAATGAAGTACAGTAAAGTTATACCACTTTTTAAATCCGGTGACCATAATGACACTAATAATTACAGACCTGTACCAGTATTGCCGGTTTTCAGTAAGGTGTTTGAAAAAGTTATGCTTAATCAAATGCTTTACCATTTTAACAGCAATAAAATCTTTCAGCAGTATGATAGATAGATATATTCTTTATTGTACAACAAAAATAAAAATTCACCAAAGGACGTTGTACGACTGACGCTGGTGTCACTTTATTGAAACATATATTTGCAGCGTGGGATGGGCCCAAGATGCGATAGTAACTTTTTGTGACCTCTCAAAGGCTTTTGATTGTGTCAATCACGAAACCTTGCTTTTAAAGCTAGAACATTATGGACTATGTAAATTTGCACTCAGCTTGGTGAAATCTTGTTCAGATAAACGGTGTCAGTTCTCCGGGTTTGAAAGTCAAAATCGGTGTACCACAAGGCTCAATATTAGGTCCTTTCCTCTTTTTAGTATATTTAAATGATCTGCCGCATCTATTATAAAAACAACTACATATTGTATTGTTTGCTGACGATACGTCGTTAATTTTTAAGATCAATAGACGTTCCATAAATCTTGATGACGTAAACAATGCTTTACAGCAAGTCCAAAACTGGTTTACTGTTAATAATTTAGTATTAAATGAAAAAAAAAAAACTAAATGTATAAGATTTGCGTTACCGAATGTTAAAAGTAATTACTCCGACATAGTATTGAACCATTTGAACAAGGTAGGCATAGGTAAGGCATTTAACATCTCTGGCAGGTCGGCTTAGTTCAGCAGCATATGCTGTAAGAAAAATCTGTCAATTTACTGATGTGGATACTGCGCGACTAGTTTACTTTAGTTACTTTCATAGTATCATGTCTTACGGTATTTTGCTATGGGGATAGGCTGCAGATACAGAGTCTTTTTTATTCTGCAGAAAAGAGCTATCAGAGCCATATATAATCTTCGCTGACGCGATTCTCTTAGGGAACTATTTAAGGAAATAAACATCCTGACGGTCCCTTGTCAATAAATTTATGAAAACATTATGTATGTTCGGAAAAATATTCATCTTTTTAAGATAAGTAACTTGCACAATTTTAATACTAGGAACAGGAACAAATAATGGCGATTAGTATCAGTTTTATTTAAAAAAAATAAACGGAATGACCAAAAACTAGTCTTTAATCAATTTAAAACAAATATAACTTCAAACATGAGATAAAATATACTTTCTGATACCAAATGAAAATAACGACTTTTAACAATCTTACAAAACGATGCTATCACGACCGCTGCCGGCGACGGAGTAAGGGGCGAGTACTGGCCGCACTCTGCTTTTATAGGCACAGCCGTTGGGTAGGTTACAATAATTATTTGACGCTAATACGGCCTCTCCTGACATGTGGATGTCCTCAGCCACGTTGTTCAGATGATGGTCCTTGTTCGTTGCAGTCACGGTCTTCGGCAAGTGGACTCGGGCGACGCGAAAGGCTCATGGCAATGGCTGCATCAGGAATGGATGGACCCTGGTGTGTGTCTGCACTCGAGTGATCTTCGCAGCTTGTTGCACTGGTAAAAGGTGCTGCGAGGCCATCTTCTTCGGCTGAAAATTAGGAAATAGCACCTATTAGTAATTCTTATTATTTAATTTTAAGATATATGTTGTAATCGAATACAACATATATAGACGGAAGCATCCAAGTAGCTCGTCTTGGCAGAGACATATCTCAATGCCCTTATAAATAAACTGAGACGGAAGCACCCTGTTAGCACGTCTCGGCAGAGCCATTGCTCGATGCCCACATAGACAGACAGAGGCACCCAGTTAGCATGTCTCGGCAGAGCCATTGCTCGATGCCCACATAGACAGACAGAGGCACCCAGTTAGCATGTCTCGGCAGAGCCATTTGCTCGATGCCCACATAGACAGACAGAGGCACCCAGTTAGCATGTCTCGGCAGAGCCATTGCTCGATGCCCACATAGACAGACAGAGGCACCCAGTTAGCATGTCTCGGCAGAGCCATTGCTCACTGCCCACATAGACAGACAGAGGCATCCAGTTAGCATATCTCGGCAGAGCCACTGCTCGATGCCCACATACACAGACAGAGGCACCCAGTTAGCATGTCTCGGCAGAGCCACTGCTCGATACCCACATACACAGACAGAGGCATCCAGTTAGCATGTCTCGATAGAGTCGTCGCTCAATACCCTCACAGCCACCATGCATGTACACATGACTCTTTCAGTTCATGTAATCAAACACATTTAGTACAATACATGATCCAACAGATAGAACAGTAAGTACGAAAATCTACTTACAATCAAAAAACATGGCACATGACTCGGGGGTCCACTCTCCTCGCCAAGCAACCATGTGCTCAGCGGCAGCCTGAGTAACTTTGCCATACGAACCAGTCAACAGCTGTAGTTCGTATCGATCGTGGGGAAGGATTTTCGCCACACGATATGGCCCTCGCATCCCTGAGTCCAGCTTGCCTGTAATTTGAGAAGTTTTTATCACAAACACGTTAAGATTTAGATTATACGTACGCTTGACCTTTCGATTTCTATTAACGTATTCATCTCGTTTACGTCTATTTTGTCAAGCAGTTCGCTAGCGCGCTGTCTTTGTAATTCTCTTAACGTACATTCGTGCAAAATAGTCTGGTAAAGCCCTAATTTTTATCGGCGATGTGTTGTTATTGGCGTCGTCTATCGAAGCAATCAAGAACGTACACGAGGTATTAAAAACACTTACTTCTGCGGGGTTCTCTATTAGCCTTAAGAAAAGTACATTTGTGGCTACAGAGGTTGAGTACCTAGGTCAAACTATCTCTGAGGGTCAGGTTAGACCGAGCGCACAAAAAATTAACGTTTTGATTGACTCCTCTGTGCCCACAAATGTAAAACAGGTTCGGCAGCTAACAGTGTATTTCCGCCGCTATATACCCAGCTATGCATCTAAGACCGTTGACTTAATTCTGCGTCATTTTTTCCAGGGCTATATGCCTTTGTAAGGAAATATGTAAGTCATTGCTTGATTTGTCTTTCGTCCAAGAAAGTTCCCAGGGCTCCTCATTACCCGATTTCATCGTGGCATAAGCCAGATACTCCATTTAGTACAGTCCATCTGGATGTGTTAGGCCCCTTACCTATTTCTAATGATAAAAAGTATGTACTGATTGTTGTAGATGCCTACTCTAAGTATTGTGTTGTAAGTTTTAGGCGATAAAAAGGCAAGATTCTAGCGAATTAAAACATGTTTTCAAATGCCGTTTCCCTATTCGGTACTCCCAAACTTATTGTATGTGATAGAGGACGAATTTTTGAGAGTGCGAGTTTTCGGGGCTGGGTTACTGAAATTGGTAGTGAAATTCATTTTGTGACACCTGAGACGCATAATGAAAACGGCCAGGTCGAGCGCTATTGTCGTACCCTGCTCAATATGTTACGCATACAGGCGTCTAAACCAGACTCTAAATGGTCTGATTCCTTATGGAAAATGCAGCTTGTTATCAACTGCACTAAACACGAGACAACTCAGATCTCACCTTTACAATTGCTTTTTAGTGTTGAAGCAGTCGCACCAGTTATAAGATCGCTTGTACGCGATGTCGCTGTTGACAACGTGCGACCGAATCGCGAAGGGTTAACCCCTCGCGGTTCAAAACATCGGTTCCTATTAGTACTGGCACGTTTAGGCATTTCGGAGAAACGCCTAAAAGATCCACCTCTAATGAGATTTCGCTAAATTCTATAACTAATGTAACGAGACTATTACACTCAATGTTTTGATCACCTATGCCACATAATACTTGATAAGTGGGTAGTTGGGTACACTTAAAATATTTTAAAACCGATTACGAGATAAGTGAAACGCGCGATCCGCTATCTATTAGCACGTCTGTAGGTATTCCCTGTATTACGGCCGTTGTGACGTCACTGTCTGTTGACGCGCCTCTCAACTCGGAACAGAAATTGACATTATTTTTATTACGCGTTTTAGATCTTTGTTTAGCAAAGCAGACGGAGGCGTCATGCCCTGGCTTTTTACAGAATGAACACGACCCATTCGGCTTATTGTTTCTGTTGATTGTTCGGTTTTTGTAGTTTTTGATTATCTAGGACACGCGCGCTGCATGTGGCTCACACTACCGCAAGAGAAACACTTTACTTCGCGACTACTAAGTGGACGTTTTCGAGAGTTTCGATCAAACGGTTTACTTTGGGAAGATTTCACAGAAGTAACAGATGAGCTCGGATTAGGTTTGGTGTAAATAAAAAAAAATTCAACAAGATCTTTGATCCTTAAATGAGCGTTAATTGCAGCGGCACGTACTTGAGCATCAGTTATACCACGTATGACAATCGCGACCGTTAGATCATCGCTCAACCCTTTAACAATATTTAGTCTCAAAACGGAGCGCCTAGCGTATTCTGCGTACGTGGAATATTTCTCAGAATTTGTATTCATGACATCAAAAAATATATTTGCAACATCGATACTTCGTGAGCAGAGTGGTTTAAATTCGATCTTAAAGTTAGACCAGGTGCGGTCGTTTGTGACCCAATCGTTTAGCCAACTACGAGCATCTCCCTTCAGGCAGTTAGCAGTCCGGGATAAACACTCGTTGTCGTCCCATCTAGTAATATCACGTGCCCTTTCAACCTCTTCACACCAAGAATCGATATCATGTATGCTGGGATCAAAGTTTGATATATAATAATGGTTGGATCTGACCTTGGTCAACGCACTCAACGCTCCAATGAGGCGATCTGTAGAATCCAGGGACGTTGAAGTACTTGCAAGCGATTCTCCAACAATGCTAGTGTTTGACTCAGGCACTACTGGTTGTGGGTCCTGTGGCAAGGACGCGATGATCTGCCCAGGCGCCATCACGGCACGTGCGTCAGGAGTCGTTGTCGCCGACACGGTGCTAGTTGCGGGTAGGCTCGCGAGGTTGTTGACATGTGGGATGTAGACTCGGTGATCATTGTACCGATAGTCGTGTCAGCTAATGGCTTAATAGCCAAGAGCCTCGACCAACACTTTAGGAGGCTCGCGTTAGGCGGCAGGATCAAGGGCTTTATCCAGAAAGCGGTACTTTTGGACACGGCTCGTATTGTTAGGAGGTTCCTTTCTCTGGAGCCCTGACCGCCGGTAGCTTGGACCCTGTCCCCGATATCGGTGGGACACTATATTTTATATTTATAAATGTTTTTTTTTATTTTTTTATTGAAATATTTTAAAATATAATTAATATGGTAAAACTAATGAATAAACGATAATAATAATAATATAACACAACTATCACACTACGCCGTCTCGTCTCAAGCTAAGCAGAGCTTGTGTTATGAGTACTAGACAACTGATAAACATACATACATATATGTTTCTAAATACATACATATTATAGATAAATTTCACCCAGACACAGAACAAATGATCGTGCTCGTTACACAAACATACAATATACTTAAGAAATAAATTTCCGTATTAGATAATAAACATAAAAATTCCAGCTAGTGTTATGGTTATAATGACGCATATGACATCGTTGTGCAATTCGAGTATAGCAACATCAACAGAAAAAAAGTATGGCATTAAGACATTTCAACTGCCATTTAGGCTTATAAAAAAACACGGCATTATGAGATTACATCTTTACATTTATTTATTTTAAAATTCACAATGTACAATGTATCGGCATAATATACGTAATCTTACCAACTTTAAACTGGTATATCTTTAATACGTGGACTTTATTAAAGTGATGTCTAAGACTAAATTGTTTAGAAATTTAATCTATATACTTTTGTATATTTTTCATCACTATACCCTGAAAAAACATGCCAGCAAAATTTTATTCGGAACTTTGCCATGATACTTTGTATTTAAGGCATATTGTTCTTTTTTTGAAATTAGTCATTCATTTTTCTTTTTTTAAGGTTTATTTTGAAAAAATGACCTGTTTTAAAAGACACCAATTTCATGACCTAATATTTGTTATTCGGTAAGCTTTTGTGTAACGTTGATCTGTTTCATTATTAGCTGATATCTAATTTTTTTATTTAATAAACATATCATATGCGTTTTGATCAATTTTTTAATTCCCAGAATGACCACGGAGGCCCACTCGTCACTTGGGTGGGAAAAAGAGAAGTCCTTATTGGCGTAGCTTCTGTGTTCAAAATATCGGCTAATAGACAGTGCATTGGGCCTTATTTATTTACCAGCACGGTGTGCAACGGAGCCTTTTTAGGTTGTGTATTGGGTGATAAAACTTTCAGTTTCAGAGCTAAAAACGATAGTGGTGGACTAAGGACTAGGTGAGTCGCATTTATTTGGTTTTGCAAAATAGATCAATAGTGTAATCATTTAGTCGTTTCAACAGTAGTCATTGCTTATTTTACGTAGCTCAGCTGACGAATTATAAACATACAGGTAACAATGAAGCAATGGATTTGGAAATTTTTTCGTCTATGAAAGAATTCGCAATTGGGGTGTTAGTATATATAGGCCTAGGTTTACTGAAAACATAACCTATTCATATTATTATAATTTGTATGCCTGATGCCAAAGTAAAGTTCAGGGATAAATAATTGTTGAACAGCCCATGTATTGCGTTGCTTAAATTTTTCTTTGTAATATCTGTATTACATGTACCTACTTCTTTTACAGCAATGCACAAATGTGCAATAGTGCTCCGAGTGTTAGAGGCTTTGATACCATTGAAAGTTATGTATCTTGGAAGGATCATCCTGACGGGTAAGTGCCAGCATAGTGACTTATGACTCTTTGGAAATAATTGGTTGAAGTACTTGCTCATGAAAACAAACAACTTTTAGTATGTGGCAAAACTTACAGAAACTTTCTTTAATAATTATATCACATAAGATCCAGGGTGAGTAGACACATCGCTGAAAATGATATTTTAAAGATTTTTAAATTCGCCGAGTTATGCGAACATAAAAGTAATGAACAGATTTTTTTTGTTGATTTCCCACTAATACCTTTTCGATGAAATGCCGTCAAAATATTCCGTGAATGAGACTTTCAAGTATTGTATAGTACAAACATTAACTCATGCCTTTCCCCGTTGACTGCGGGATTGTTTGATGACCGTTTGATGATCGTAACTAGGCAACTGGAAGAACACAGGTGGGCTGTTGTCAGTAAAAGTCTTACACTTCTTCCCGCTCCACACAAAGTGGAAGAAGTTATTTGATGAATACCCACATTTTAAAAAAACGCTTTTTCCCAGCAACAACACAATAACAAATCATACCGTAGAAATAAATTTAAAATTATGAATATTTACAGGCCAGCAGATAATGAGAAGAGTGTGTTACGTGGTAGATCGAATCAGAATAAGGACACAAAAAATGTCAAAGAAGATTCAGAAGAACCATATATCAATATATTAAATGGAAGGAATACGCCACAATTTATCGTTCCACAATTTACACCAAAAACAGAAGAGCAAAAACCAAACGATAGGTTTTCATTAAACATAGGTATTCCACCAAAAATAAAGCCTGCAGCTAGAAAAAGACCGCTGCTAAGAAAAAGGCGTCCACCAATAACTAGGCCTCCATCAGATAAGAAATCTCTACCCAGAATGAGCGCCCGATCAGATGTGGAACCATCTCCAACAATAAGGTCTCCATCAGAAATCAATCCACGTTTAATTACGAGTCCTCCAATACATATTGAACTATCTTCCACAATAAGACCTCCACTAAATATGGAACGCCCACCAAATATAAGACATTCACAAGAAATGAAACCTTCACCATTTCTAAGGCCACAAATGTTGAGGCCTCACCCAATTATGACGCCTCGTTCAATGATAAGGCCTTTATCAATCGTCAAGCCTCTGCTGCAAATGGGGTCTCCTGTATTTAAAGAAACGCAAGATTTTAAAAGTGAGGAAGAATTGGTGAAGACATTATTCGAATAAAAATCAACTTTTAGAGTCTACCAACCGAGTTTTAATAAACTCTACAAACTTGTAAATTGTAATGAGATTGTAATAAAATAAAAACCAAGGTTTGAATTTTCTAATTCTAATAAATGTTTTTAAATTTCATATTTTTTCCATCGTAAAAAATATTTGAAAAAAATTGACCCAGTGTGTTCATCTACTGAATAATAATATTGAGTTTCCAAACTACAGAGTGGCGCAAAAGTAATGTAATAATTTGAAATAAAAAGAAATTTAGTTTTCTATTTAGCAATTTAGTTAGAAATAAAAAGAAATGGATCATGTTTTCATGAAAGGTTACTTAAAAGTGAAATTGATGATATTAATTGGAATAAATTATGGCGTGCAATTGGCCAACTCCCGTGTTGAAATACACTGCTCGTTTTATGGCATTTAGAATTGTTACTCGCAAAACTTTTGGCTCCAAATTGGCAATTTCTTCTTCGATGTTAGCTTTCAAGACTTGCAAGGTTCGTGGTTTAAGTTGTGATAAACGCGAGGTTTCAAAAAGCCCCAAAAGAAGTCTAGCACCATTAGATCTGACAACCTAGACGGTCAGTTGAAATCTCAAACCAACAGATTGAAAATTTTTCAAATTAGCAGTAACAATAATTCGACGGTCTTGAGGTGTGTATAACTCCGTGGCTTGTGGACAACTAATTCTCTTTATTTCTAAAATATACACATAAAAAAATATATCTAACAATGCGCTATTGGAAGTTGTTAAAACAGAAAAGTAGTTAATAGTAAACATAAACCACAGGCATACAAGTAAGAGAAAACGATGGAAGGAGAGAGAATGTGTAAATATTAAACGAACTAGTTTAAATTTGTTTATAAATAAGCTTTTTAATTATTTTTTTTTGATAATGTTTTTTGTATTTTTGAATGTTTTATTATTTATTTTTTGAATTATTTTAAAAGGTAACTAATATGTTTGTAAGCGATATAAAGGAAATAATATAAAATAATATGCCACAACTATCACACAACGCCGTCTATTCCCAAGCTAAGCAGCGCTTATGTTATGAGTAATAAACAACCGATAAACATACTTAAACGATATTTCTAAATACCACCAATTTATATACTCGTAATATTATAGATAAATACCACCCAGGCATAGAACAAATGATTGTGCTCATCACACAAACATTTTTTTGTCCTGCGTAGAAAAAGAACCCACGACCGAATACGAAATGGGCACGCCATAATTATGCCGATAAGTCCACTCTTTGAGGAGTGGCTAGAAAGACCTCACGGCATCCTTACCTACCGCATACTGCAGGTTCTCACCAGACTTGGTAAGTTCGGGAGGTTCCTGCACCGGATTCGTGCAGAAAAGATGCCCGGGTGCCACCATTGCGTGGACCGCCCGGAGGACACAGTGAAGCATACGGTAGAGGTGTGCTCCGCTTGGGCAGAGCACCGCCGTGTCCTCGTGGGGGCCATCGGCGGCAGCGATCTCTCACACCGAGCCTTGGTACAGGCCATGGTCCGGAGCAAGGAGGAGTGGCAGGCGGTCGTCTCCTTCTGCGAAGCAGTAATGCTAGCAAAGGAGGCAGCCGATCACGTGAGGCAACGATCCTCACGCCCCAACCGCCGCCGGGATTCCGATCCCGATTTCCGGCCACCGTAAGCGCGGGCTTGCGGACGGCGAGCAATGGGTGGCTCGTCGTCCAATCGTCCGGTAACCGTCCGGACCGAGCTCAAATCGTCGACGGCGCGTAGTGTTCCACGTGCGCCTCAAGGAGATGTCAGCAACCGTAGGGGCCCAGCAAGGTCGAAGCCTACTGGGGCCATGGGTGATGCGAGAGAGATCCCCGGGGCCCTAGAAAAATGGCAAAGAAGGAACAGGAGTGGGTTTTTAGTAAAAGTCTTACACTATCTCTCGCTCCGCCCAAGAGCGCGGGATGTCATTCGATGATTTATCCACCCGAAAAAAAACCGAATACGAATATCAATTAGAGCCACTAACCACTAGACTAACCGGTCAGTTAGACAGTACGTTTAAAAAAACTTCGAATAGTCGTTAAGTAGGGGTCCTCTGGCTCATGCCTACATGGGTACTTACAAAACGTCGGAAGCTAGCACACCACAAAAAAGAAATTAACAAAAACTAAAAACCAAACTTGAATTTAAACAAGTTGTCAAAGTCAATATTTTTTTTCCATGGCAAGCTTTTATAGCGCGGTATATGCCTATATAAATAAAAATAATCCTCACGACCGAATTTCAATCACGGTGGCTAATTTCAACAATTAGCCAGGAGAAATTATAGTGCACAAGTGTGTACGTAAACACAGGTTCACTCTCTGTTCCTTTACCCTCATAGCCCGATGGGACACGACCAGAGAGAGATCAGCCCCCCTAGCCAAGTTACAACCGTTTCGTTTCGATTCTCTTTTCATTGATCGCCTCGAGTCGGCCACGCCTCCTATTCCTTTGTTCTAACCACGTGACTGAGCGTTGAGATGACGTCAAAATAAAGGAATCGGAGGCGTGGTCTACTCGAGGCGATCGACGAAAAGTGAATCGAAAAGAAACGGTTGTAACTTGGCTAGGTGGGCAGGTGTAGGACCAACGGCTTTACATGCTTTCCGAGGCACGGGAGTATCACACCATCATTTCCAAACTCTGGGCAGCTACAGAGTAATTTCTAATGGAAAACCCAATAGCACTTTTTTGCCCGACGTGGGATTCGAACCCAGGACCCCACGCTCAGCAGTCGTGCTTGCGACCACGAGACCGAGGCATAGGATATATATACAATTAATACTCATCAAGACCACTCCAAAAAGTTCAAACACGATAGGGTCATCTTATTGCGCCTATTACCGAGTCTCCATGGCTATTTTCCAGCTCCTACATCAGACCCTGGTTACCACCCAGCACCAAAATATTCGTCGCGATGAATCTTATGAGCCTTAACTCGATGGGGTTGTGTTGTTTAATTACCGAATTCCTATGGCCATATCATGTGGATCAAATTTAATTTACAAGATTTGAGCACAGACAAACATCGAAACGGTTGAAATTAAATAAAACCTTGTAAAAACACAGCTAACATCAGCAAACTTTCTTACAGCACGCATAGTCAAAAACAAATGAGATTCGGAAATAAAAAAAAAACACTCAAAATCTTTCTTCTTTCAAATTATTTATAAAAATAAAGATAGCCAGTGCGTATTTAGACCACATAAAACATTGTTTCTCCTTTTTACGTTCCTCTTATTACGTCCATGAGTGTAGAAATCTCAAAAATTAATGTTTATCAAAAAGTCACGCAATGATTAAAACTCAATCAAAATTGATACGGAGCATTAAATCAAAATTAAACTTTTATAGACTTGTCTCATCAATTCAAGGACCATTTTTAAAATGTTTGCAATTCAGTCAAATATCGTATGGTTTTTCATTTTTATACACGGTACGTAGTATATCGTTTCAATATGTGGTTGGTAAAAACAAACCTAAGCGTTTAATTTTTTTTTTTTCAATTAACTAATAACATTTTAGTGTCAGATTGCCAAAGAAGAATTGAACAAGGTACAAAAGTTAAAGCAGACAAACCATACGTGGTAAGTTGTGTTTTCAGTATTGCATGTGATGTGATAGTCACTTTACTTCAGGCTTTCCTCTAAGTAAACTACATAATAGAAGATCTCTTAGAATTGCCCCATCATCGTACTTTTTACGCAACTGATCTTAAAATCCACGGGGTTGTTAGTATCTAAAAGACTTGTTCAAGCTAATTCTTAGAAGGGGTAGCTTTAGCTAACGGCTTCTCGCGCGCGTAGCCACTGGCTAAGGCTACTTAAATTTTCATATGTGTAGCCTCAGTTAAGCTTATCCTTAATAACCCTACTAAGAATAAGCTTAAACAAGGTTTTTAGGGAACTACATATTTTGTATGTCTATGTGAAGAAAGAAAAGAGCCTATGTCACAAAAACGTGGTCGTTCACAATGCGCAATCAGATGTTTTTAAGTCACCCAAAGAGAAATGGAGAGGGCTATGCTTGGGAGTTTCCTTACATGATCTTATCAGGAGTGAAGATAAGCTTAAGTGGCAGTGAGCTGGGTACATTGCTCGCAGAACAGATGGTCGATGGAGCCGAAAGCTACTGGAGTAGTGATCGGATACCTGAAGACGCAGCGTTGAAAGGCCTCACAACAAGGGTACCGATAACCTGGTAAGGTTCACAGGAATTCGATGAAGGCGTGATAAACAGGACCGGCCGTTGTAGCGATACTTGGGAAAATACCTTTGTCCTTCAGCTGAAATGATGATGACGATCGATGTTGGCATGTTGATGAGATCAATCTGTCGGAAAGATTATTCCAATTAAAGAATGGCTGAATCTAAACTCTTTAAAGAAAAATAAATTTTGCATCCTATTCCTAGTAAATCTTAACTGTTCAGCTTTTCTGTATAAATTCACAAATGTTTCGCCATTATCATCGAAAAGACTCCCTATTTCTGTATTATTTATCAGAAGAAAATCTAAAATGTCCTAAGCGTAATTTTCAAGATTACTTTGGTTTTTTTAGAATTTTGCCTTTAAGCCTCTAATTATTCAGGGTGTAGTGGTAGTTTACCTAAGTACTTCTAAGACTATTGTAATCGCATATATAATGGTATGTTATCCCAATAAACGAGCAGTCTTGCAACAGAATTCATTCGATTCATTTCTATCCTATCGCCAATCCTTACATGGCGACCGTGATACCCGAACTCTGCTCGAGTGCGTTCACACGTACCAATATACGGACTAAGTTATGTAAACATCTATTGAGAACAGTGACTTTTCTCAGCAATTAATACTTTAGTGTTTATTTAGTTATGTTTGATGTTATTAATAATATGCATTAACATTTTTCTTTTACATACGTGATAACTACACATTTTGTGCTAATAATATGTACATGTCTATATTATATATAGACATGTAGATATATATATATATATATAATATAATAATGCATTAATATTCATATATATATATATGAATATTAATGCATTATTAAAATGATTAAAGCTAATATATTGACTAGCTATGTGTTATGGCAGAGGCATTGGCGATAATTTTAAACTAACTAAAAAGTATAAGAAAGTACAGAAAGTACCTTATTAAAATCGGTCCCAGTCGTAGAATTAGTAAAGCAATAGAGATAAAAAGGAACGAAGCGTATATAGTGTTATTAAAATATAATAAGTATTTAAAGATATATAAATCGCAATTAAGTAAGTACTCGAAAGACGAGATATCCTTAATTACCAAAATCGATTCAATTCATTTCTATCCTATCGCCAATCCTTAAGGGGTATGAAAAAAACGATCATCATCTAAGTCTTTCCAAAACTAATAAATTAATTAGTATCCTACTAATAAGTAAATTAATAGTAGAGGCGTTGTGGTCGAATTTGCTACAGGCCCCGCGCCGTCTTAATCCGGCACTGACGGCGCTTCACACCAGGACAGCATCAAATGTTATACAAAGCACAGATCCAATCCTGTGTGGAGTAGTGCAGCCACATGTGAGCGATGAAATATAGGGTCTTTCAATAAGCACTTCCCTGTAATCTTTAAATTTGAATAAAACAAATTGTGTGTTATCGATTTTTTTTATTCGTTTGAATGGCCGATTGATGTCATTATGTATGGAATATCAACATCATCATCATCATCATTTCAGCCGAAAGACGTCCACTGTTGGACATAGGCCTCCCCCAAGCGTCGCCACAACGACCGATCTTGTGCTTCTCGCATCCACCGCACTCCCGCGACCCACACCAGGTCGTCGGTCCACCTTGTGGGAGGCCTTCTAACGCTGCGTCTTCCGGTGCGCGGTCGCCACTCTAGAACCTTTCGGCCCCACCAAACATCCGTTCTACGAGCAATGTGCCCTGCCCACTGCCACTTTAGTTTGGCGATTCTTCGGGCTATGTCGGCGACCTTGGTTCTCCTACGGATATCTGTATTCTTTATGCGATCACGCAAGGAAACTTGTTCCGTATGGTGTCTGGACGTAAAGAATAACATTATCCCATTTCTTCCCGTGGGTGTCGTAAGAGGCGACTAAGGGACATACCAGAGAATGTGCAGCAGCATTCTTTGTGAATTGCAACAACCAAACTGCGATCGCCAACCCGCATGCCAAGCGTGGCGATTATGGCAAAATCCTCCAATGATAAGCACAACCAAAGAATGGCCCCCAGTGCCCGGCAGCCCGTCTACCCTTGACTCCGGTAGCGGTCAAGGTTACTGCGTGGCAAGGGGTGCGAAGAATCTCCGGATGGGATTCGGCTACTCCTTTAGACAGCGACGACTGGACCTGGCAACATATAACACGCGTACACTCCGGTCCGACGAGAAGATCACCGAACTTGAGGAAGAATTGAGCAGGTTACGATGGAGTATTCTGGAATTATCTGAAGTCCGAAGACAGGGGGAGGACACGATAATTCTCAAATCCGGTAACCTGCTTTATTTCCGGGAGGGTGACCGGCAGTCCCAAAAAAAAAAGGGTGGTGTCGGGTTAATCGTCCACAAGTCCCTTGTGAACAATGTGGTGAGGATCGAGAGTGTGTCGACCAAGGTTGCGTATCTTATACTCAGAATATCATCAAGATATTCGCTGAAGGTCATACAGGTTTACGCTCCGACCTCGACACACCCCGACGACGAAGTAGAGTCCTTGTATGAAGATATATCTAGAGCCATGCATGGTTCTAAGACTCACTTCACCGTGGTCATGGGGGAGTTTAACGCGAAACTGGATAAACGAGACGGTGATGAGCTGAGAGTCGGGTGCCGGGGACACCTATTGGCTAGTTTTATGGAGAAGGAGGGCCTCTATATGATGAACTCCTTCTTCAAAAAACGTGAGCGTAGGAAGTGGGCCTGGCAATGCCCTGATGGTGTGACCAGAAATGAGATTGACTTCATCATGTCGACGAAGAAGCAAATATTCAATGATATCTCTGTGATCAACGCAATGAAAACTGGAAGTGATCACCGCATGGTAAGAGGCACATTGAATATCAATATCAAGCTTGAAAGATCTCGACTGATGAAGTCTACGCTCCGTCCAGCACAGATCCAGATTCAAAACTCCGAGAGCTTTCAGCTCGAACTTCACAATCGTTTCGAGTGCCTAGATGGCTTCGTGGACGAATACAACTATGGGTTTGTGGAAACTATCCAAAAAGTCGGGTCTAAGTTCTTTAAGAGTCGTCGTATAAAGAAGAAAAGGCTCTCTGATCAAACTCTCGAACTCTTGAAAGAGAGGCGTGAGATGATTCTGCAGTCTTCAGACGATGCGTGCTAGATGCACGCATCGTCTGCCGGCAGCTCAATAGATGGATCTCAAAGTCCTTAAAACGCGATCACCGCCTCTTTAATACCGAAAGGATTAAGGATGCGATTGAGCGGAATAAGGGCTCCAAGGTTTTTGCAAGGAATCTATCTATAGGGAAGAGCCAGCTCACGAAACTGAAGACCGACGATGGCAGAGTCATATCCGCCAAATCGGAGCTTCTGGGAGAGATCGAGGCTTTCTATGGACAGATGTACACATCTATCACAAAACCCACAACGAATCTAGCAAACGACCCAAGAGCTAGATTAACCCGGTACTATACCGAAGATATCCCGGACGTCAGCCTGTACGAGTTTAGGGTGGCTCTGAAGCAGCTTAAAAACAACAAGGCGTCGGGTGACGACAGAATTACAGCCGAACTCCTGAAGGCGAGTAGAAAACCGGTCCTAAGGGCCCTTCAGAGGTTGTTCGATTCCGTCATACTTGAGAGAAAGACGCCACAGGCATGGAGCAGAGGTGTGGTGGTACTTTTCTTTAATAAGGGCGACAATGCCCTGCTTAAGAATTACAGGCCCATCTCACTTCTGAGCCAAGTCTACAAGCTGTTTTCCAGAGTCATCACGAATCGTCTCGCGCGCAGGTTCGACGACTTCCAGCCTCCCGAACAAGCCGGTTTCCGAAAAGGTTTCAGCATCGTAGACCACATACATACGCTTCGGCAGGTTATACAGAAGACAGAGGAATATAACTTGCCTCTATGCTTAGCATTCGTGAACTACGAGAAAGCTTTTGATTCAATCGAGACTTGGGCTGTACTGCAGTCTCTCCAACGGTGCCAGATTGACTATCGGTACATCGAAGTGCTGAAGTGTTTGTACGAAAACGCCACAATGTCAGTCCGACTTCAGGATCAGACCTCGAAACCTAACCTTCTGCAGCGGGGCGTGAGGCAGGGAGATGTCATCTCTCTGAAACTGTTCACAGCTGCAATGGAGGATGTCTTCAAGGTTCTGGATTGGAGTGGACTAAGCATTAATGTCAATGGCGAGTACATCACTCACCTTCGGTTTGCCGATGATATAGTAGTCATGGCTGAAACTATGGAGGAGCTCAGTACAATGCTCGATGATCTTAGTAGAGCTTCCGAAAGAGTGGGTCTTAAAATGAACATGGATAAAACCAAAGTCATGGTAAATAACCATGTAGCACCCACTCCGATCAAGATCAGTGATGAGATATGGCTCTGAAACATGGTCGCTTACAATGGGCCTCATCAGAAGGCTTACAGTCACCCAAAGGGCAATGGAAAGGGCTATGCTCGGAGTATGGAATGTAATATCGTTCAAATGTCCGCCGCAGCTTCGCTGGATAGCACGCATCCGAAATATCCAATTTTCCATGGTCTATACTGTTCTCATTATTAGGAGTTTCGTCTGCTCATTGTCGAAGTATAATTCACCGTGTGAGTAATATTGTAATTTGTTATTAATAGTCAAAAAGTATCTAGTTTTTATAATAGAAATTAAAAAACTAACCTAGAAATGAAATTATTGAATCCAACCGTCGCATTTTGCCTGCTGTCTGTTTCTAATTTGATTTACTTTTTGCGTCTTTAAACTTGTCAATCATATTAAATAGAAGCCTCTCCGTCGAACTAGTCATTCTTTTCGGTATTATTTTAAGCAAAAAGAGTAAAATAATGTGCACGTGTGTATACATAATATAAGTTATATACGAAACGTTAAGAACACAATTTTTTAAATGCTGCCACATAAAGTTTGATAAATAATTCGGTGACATCTTTTGATGCCCAAACTCTAGTAATCAATGATAACCCAGCTGTTTGTTAGCCTTAAAACACAAAAATTAAAACTAAACACCAGATCATACACTGGGGAGTGTCCTCCTTCCTCTCTCCTCCTCCAGGGGGAGAATCCTTGCATTCATTGAGCTGGAAAGGACTGATCAGTCCGACGCAAATTATCATCAAAAGTGTCTTCGCTTATGAAGCATTCAGTCTCTTTTTCTCGATCTTCTTGAGAAAGAATTAATATTTTTCTTTGTTTTCAGGAACTATTGAGCTCCTTTATTGTTTTGTTTTTCTTTTTGGTCTTATTTAGTGCCTCTCCTCTTCTGTTTTTTATCTACTTTTTTTGAACGGTGAAAACGTCATAATCTCACTCTTTTGAACCGTTCGCGTTTGCGTTGAAAGCGTTCACACTAGGAATTACTTCGGTGTCGTGAGTTCATTCAGAAACATCTAGACTCACACACACAAGACAGCCAGACCCGGAAAAACTACATATCTGTATGACATATAAATATTTAGCCTGGGTATGCCTTTGGTTCAAGCTTGTGACTGGGTATGTTTAGTGTGTTCCTAAAATGAAATAAAATATAACCCGGGGTGAAAGAAACACGACTTTACGGTATATACATACATATGTATGTATAGAATAATACAAAAAAATTATATTTTTTAGGTCTACCTAGTCAAAGCACCGATGTCAAAGATCCGTTATGACTATTGGCTCTGTGGGGGTGCACTAGTCACAACTGATTTAGTGGTGACATCAGCCGCTTGTATCAAAGACGTTGACTATCTCTATGTCATAGCAGGATACAAGAAATATGTCACTGATCAAGAAATTGATGTTGATCCATGTACCAGTAAGAAGAAAAAGAAGGTGATATACACTTGTTATCCCGAAGGTAAGTTTGGAAAATAAATAATTTGGAAAAAGCGACACTCCTTTGCTTTTAGGTTGAAATTAGGAACTCTTAAATTTTATAGTGTTTTTTAAGACTTAACGAAGGCTCTTGATACAGTTTCATTTCAAAGCTCTTGGCCAAAATGTGGTCGACGTTTATCGGTTATGGTATACCTTAAGGAAGTATTTTGGGACCCATGCTATTTCACAGATACATTAATAACCTCTGCCAATTTCCCCGCACTCAGCTACGGCATTTTTGTTATTCGATAAAACCTAGGACAGAGTTAAATATAGAACAACTCATTTTGCTCATTGCTTTGGTCTGGCTTTCTAGTAACCTTCAGTCGCTTAATATATGTAAAACAATAGCAATTTACTATTTTGCACCAAGTTCACTTAAACCACCACTAGACTTTAAAAAAGTTAGAGTACATATTCGCCATGATACAACCAACGCCTTTCCATTGCAAATACTGACGATCGATGGTTTCAAGTATTAAATATTTAGGAGTTTATATCGACAAGAGGTTAGATTGCCTTATTTGTATGGAGACACTATGTTCCCGGCTTCGATAGCTAATGTCTTTATTTTAAAAGTTGAGACATTCAGCTGTCAATGAAACGGCTTCGCTTGTGTCATTTTCTATGTGAGCCCCTTATAACTTAATGCATACCATCATGTGGTGGAAATTTTAAAACAATGCTGTTTAGGATGAAAGAAACCCAGCGTCATGTCATCATGTGATGTCATGGAAATCCATAGAAGAGCAAATTAAGGTTGCTGCCAATTTGGCATCGGCGAGATACCCATATTCTATCCCTTCTCTGTATAATTTCAATGCTCCTCAATACCTTTGTAAACGCTTTGAGTATCTAATCCCTAGGGGCAAACCCTGTCGCACAGTGTGTTGAAGGTTGGGAGATTCCTAATTTTTGATGCGTATGTGGGTGGTTGTCGCTTGGGTATCTCTTAACCCAGAAATTCTGACTGAATTTATTGCGATCGCTGAAAGGTGCTCTGGAGTGACGCCACTTGCACGTAGAGTTGCCCAGAAGCAAATAATGTATAATTATCAAACAAGGGCACGGACGTCACGTCCGTGTCGCACTACTACTTCTCTTCTTCTTAAATAATTAAGAAGAAAATTAAAGAGACATAATGTTGGAATTGTATAAACCAAATAATTTAGCTAACTGATCACTGTCTGGTGAAGTCCGTTTCGTCCAACCTGACTGCGACTCACGCGGCGAACGGCGAATGTGGCGTTACAGTTCAGCAGATTGGGATGAGATGTGACATTTCTTTGCATCTTATCCTTGGCAACAGGTCTGCTTCTCTTCTGAAAGTCCGTCGAGCTGTGCGGATGCTATATCCGATGTGATACGTCAAGCTATGGAGTTTTTCATCCCTTATAGTGACGTACCCATCAGAGGCTCAGCTCACCCATGGTTCAACAACGATTGCGTTCAAGCTGAAGAGAGTAAGCATTCGGCGTTTCTCGCCTGGGTTGACGCTCGTGACCGCAAAGCTCCGGATTTAAGGTCAAAGAAGAGAGCTTTCAACCGTGCTGCCAAGTCCTACAAAAAGGCACTGAAGAAGGCTCGGTTCGAGCGCATTACCCATATTGGCACAAAGCTCTCTGCATAGCCGTCCGGTAGCAGAGCAATCTGGTCCCTTGCCAAGTCGGTCGAAGCGAACTTCTGTACGTCCTCATTGCCTCCGCTGGTTAAACCTGACGGGACATTGGCTCACTCGGCGAGAGAGAAAGCAGGTCTCTTTGCATCGCATAAGGAACATAGAAGTTTTGAGAGCACTGTGTCGTCTAGACGTGAATAAAGCTAGTGGACCAGATGGTATACCAGCAATAGTTCTCAAGGTATGTGCAGCCGAGTTGTCTCCTGTATTGACGCGCTTGTATCGCCTCTTATTTAGGACTGGTATAGTGCCCAAGTCTAGGAAGCTTGCCAACGTGCAACCCGTGGCCAAAAAGGGCAGTCGTGCCGATCCCGCCAACTATCGGCCGATTTCAATAACCTCCTTACTCTGCAAGATTATGGAGCGTGTGTTGAACTCACGCCTCATGGCATACCTGGAAGGTAACGATCTCCACAGTGACCGACAGTACGGATTTTGATACAATCGGTCTACTGAGGATCTACTAGTGTATACCACTCACATAAGCTTACATATGGGGCGAAGCCCTCGAGAAGAATGGAGAAGCGATTGCTGTCTCCTAGACGTTTCGAAGGCCTTCGACAGAGTATGGCACGCCAGTCTTTTGAGTAAGATTCCAGCGTACGGCATTTCCCCTGGTTTGATTAACCGGAACGGTCTCTCCGAGTTATTGTCGATGGATGCTCATCAGAGCCCATGATCACTAATGCCGGAGTTCCTCAGGGGTCAGTTCTCTCTGCAACTCTTTTCCTGCTGCATATTAATGATCTACTGATGCCCGGTATCTATGGGTATGCAGATGATAGCACAGTTGTAGAGAGATACCTTCCGGGTGCTCGGGCTAGTAAGGAACTAATCCGGACCGAACGAGAGGCTATGGTAGAGCGTACGAATGTTTCTCTTCAGGCAGTCTCCAAGTGGGGTGAAACCAATCTGGTAGAATTCAACGCCACCAAAACACAAGCGTGTCTGTTCACAGCCAAAAGGAGCCCGTTCACCTTGGCTCCTGCTTTTCGGAATGTATCCCTGGAGTGCACCGACCGCCTTCAGTTCATGGGAGTCGAAATTTTTTCAGACCTCAATTTCGGGCGGTTCATTGAGTCCAAAGCCAAGGTAGCTGCTAGAAAACTAGGCGTTCTTGCAAAGGTCCGGCGGTATTTCACACCGGGTCAGCTTCTAATGTTATACAAAGCACAGGTCCGATCGTGTGTGGAGTACTGCAGTCACATATGGGCTGGTGCTGCTAAATGCCATCTAGCAGCTTTGGACTCAGTGGAAAGGCGTGCGAAGAGGCTAATTGGGGATCCAGATTTGGTTCCAAGTCCAATCTACAAAGATTCGAGCACAGGCGCAGGGTAGCCGCCTATCGGTATTTTACAGGTTGCATTTTGGAGAGTGTGCGCGGGAATTGCATGACTTGATTCCGCCATCTGCTTTCTACCATCGGACAACCCGACGTACGGCGAGTATCCACCCTTACGTTGTTGAAACTCCAACGGTCCGGACTAAGCGATTCGTTTCGTCGTTTATACCGCGTACTTCGAGTGACTGGAACAATTTGCCTGCTGCGGTCTTCCCGTCCAACTATAATTTAGGTGCCTTCAAGGCTAGAGTGAATAGGCTCTTAATAAACTAGTGCGCCTCACCATCAATGACTGCATCACTGCTTACCATCAGGTGGGATCGCAGTAAAGCACTGGTTTATATCGAATAAAAAAAAACTAAGTAAGTACATTGAATTTGAAAGTACGTTTAAGTTGGCGCTGCTGTGTATACGACCATGTTATTTTTATTCGTGTTATATGCCTCCCCTTTTCTTATGATTGTCAGACCTATTATAGTGAAATTCACTTGCTAAATAATAATTGATCACTAGTTTATATGTATTCAACCATGAGTTATTTCTGCCGTACTTCTAATGTCCCATAGTCTTTAGATCTCTGCATGAAATAGGATCGATTAGCATTTTTTTTTGCTGATTGTAACTTTTTTCTAAATCTATGAATCTAGTTCAGAATATCTTATAAAGCGATGGATGGGCTCCTAGAAATGTTTTCTTGTAATTATAACGATTAAAATACCAGTCCTTACTGACCCGTCTCAAGTGGGTGACTTTTTAATTTACAGGATATGATCTGAAGTACGACCGACTAGATAGGTGGTCGTTTATAGATATAGGTGTTGCAAAAGTGGAATCGCCGTATGATTTCAAGGACGAATCCTATAAGACAATATGTTCTTACATACCAGGTACAATACCAATAAATACTGAAGATAAGTATCAACGGCCCGGGATGGATGCGATTGTACTTGGATGGGGTCATAAGGTTATATGGAGAAAGGTAACATTGTTATTTACTAAGTTGCCTCATTTTCTACAAGGTAAACCAGTGACAGATGAATCCTCTGCATGCGAGAATCAAAGGAGTGGTATTTATGAAGTTGCTTGAAGGCGGTCTACGTCCAATAGGGGACGTCTTTTCGGTTGAAATTATCTCGACACGGATATAATTCATTATTTTTCCAGTATTACCACATCACATGACAAATGTTTTTGCTACGTGGTGTAGTAGTAAATACAGATAATAATCTTATTTTCGCAGAGAAAGCAAGCAAGCGAGGATGAATTAGAATGAAATAGAAAAGGGTACTCACACAATGATACTCATTATTGCTGGAATTAATCCCGCAATCACAATGACTAAGCAAGTAGTTAAAATCAAATGGCTTATTCCAAACATTGCAATATTTCCTGTTTTCAGCCAGAAGATACAAAAAATTACAATCAACAGAGTTTGAATTATGCCTCCGTGATGATATTAAATAAAAAAGAATGTAGAAGCCATTATGAAGAACATGGAAGAATGACTGAAGTGATTACCAAATATATGATATGTACTTTAGCGGATGGCAACATAGATGATTACGGGGTACCAATACCGACCGACCCGGAAGTGTTACCATATGGATGTTCTCGGCGTAAATCATTGGCAAATATTACAGATGCAGATTTAGAGGTAATGGTATGAAGTTAGAGTGACCGCAAAAACTAAAGCCCATATTCCAAGTCAATTTGATGGACCTCCATTTGACTCAGACATCTTAAAAACCGGGTAAGCGCTAGTCCGACTTACGCACTGAGGGTTCCGTACAAACTTACCTATGAAAACAGTTCAATTCTCAAATTGAGTTACCGAAGACTTTCCGAATCAAAAAAATAGATTTTTTAGTGACTTGACTACAAGACTTTCCGAATCGAAAAATAAAGTTTTTTTAGTGACTTGAAATTGAATTACAGTTTCTAGATTTTTACCTATATTTTTGCTATGAGACACTGCTTCATGCCAAATTTCAGGATTCTAGGTTAACGGGAAGTACTCTATAAATTTTGATTCCCTTGAGATTGTCGAAATATACGTTTTTTTGCGATATAAATTCAGAAGTTTGATTTTATCACAGCTTCAAGAGACCGCAGACTCAATAGCGCCACGCGTTTCTGAGAAAAGGGTCTTATCAGACAGACAGACGGACAACAAAGTTTGATCCTATAAGGGTTCCGTATTTTCAGAAAAAAACATCAATAAATATCAATAAGCATTGAAGTAAATGTCAATTTTATAATTCGACTAGCTTCTGCCAGCGGCTTCGCCCGCGGATAAGAAGGTTTCTCCATACAAACTTTGGACCCCCGTTTCATTCCCTTAGGGTGTGAATTTTCGAAAATCCTTTCTTAGTGCTCACCTACGTCATAAAAGGAAGCCTTGTGCAAAATTTCACACTCCTAGGACCAGTAGTTTTGGCTGTGCGTTGATATGTCAGTCAGTCAGTTTCTCCTTTTATATATATAGATAGGTAGTCGAGTTGGAGGACATAACTTTGAATGTGGACTTTAGATTTTATTATTATTATTAATTTATTTCAGACTTATTCCATAAATTACATACAAAATTAAAATCAAATAAAACATTAGAATAATCAAATCAAATAACATAAGAATGCACATAAAATGAAGATCAAATAAAAATTTGAGTTTTTTTTTTTAACTTGATTTTGTATCGCAATTGCATTGTATGGCTTTTAGCTTCTTATGCCGCTAAGTTTAAGTGAGATTGAGCCGTGTTTGTCGTATGTCATACGAGAAATCGGCTATAAGTATCACCAAATAGGTCTCATTAAGCGCTAGATTATGTCACGGAAGAGCGACGTAAAGATGACGAGAACGACGACGACGACGACGATTGGTCCACACTAGTAGAAAGTGAACTGGAAAAGGGAGAGGGCCTCCGTAATGGGACAATATATAAAGTAGTTGGAATTGGACGATAATACTCTTTCCTTTAAAGTATTATATTGTACAATACTAAATAATTATTATAGCATGCAAAAAATCAGAATAATAGGAATAATAACTCCTGGGAAAATTTCTGTTCTTCATCTTCGGCTTGCCTTTACTGGCTGCCCGTAGTAAATACTGACGAGGAACACAGCTCCCACCTCTCACTTGCCTTTATTGACTGGCTTGAGTGGAGAATCGCAAAAGCAAACGAGCTAGGTAGAAGGATGTATAATCCCATAGAAATATATCTATGTATAATCCAGAAAGTTGCTGGTAGGGATTATCCTGATAGCCGTAGTATACCTCTCCACTTCTTAAGCACCTCAGGATATGCTCTTGTTGCTACGTCACTTCGTGCTAGCGACCGTTTTTGGGGCGCATTTATTGAGTGTGCAAATCACTCTCCACCTTTTTATTGGTGGATATTAATAACATTTCAGGCATGGGCCATAGTCTTAACATAGTTCGTGGTAAACAGTCCACTTAAGACTCCAAAAACCATAGCCCTATTACCTTTGTTTTTCATTTGTCGCAATAGTTTTTCACCAACCGGGGGTTGTTCTTGGGCGCACTAGCATAGCACATACAGGGATAATAGCCGGCTGGTATCACGTTCAATTAAAAGTGTCAAAAGGGCTTCCGCGAGTTGGTTTCAACTCCTCGTACGCCTTCCAAAGGTCCCTGGACCTTTGGTCCTGAGATAAATAAATTCATGAGGAATAATAAAAAAAACAAGTAAAACTAAACAATTTCAAATAAAGAGAAAATATGATAGTGTGCCACTCACTGTGTGTGCAGTGTGAGTGTGAGGGATAAAAGGGTGTGTAGTTTTTGTGTGTGAGTATCAAGGATTTAAGTACTTACGAATAGGAAATGGATTATATGCATAAAACGCTAGTTTTAAAGCATTATTGCATATTATGTTAGTACTTTTCATTTATATTACTTATTTTAGTAGTCGTAGTAGTAATGTTTGGCGTGTTGTGACTCTAACACTCACGTCACAAGTCTACAAAAAAAAAATAGTAAACCATTTCATTCGATATTGTCACAAGAATTACAACTGATTACAATTTATTTAAAACAAAACAGTACAAATATAAAACGACATTTACAATTGGAGCAACATCTGCTTTTTAGCTTTTCTTTGATAGGCTCGCGTTTGACCACTATCTCACCAGATGGTAAGTGATGATGTGATCGACTATGGAGCACGCTTGCCTAGAAGCAATCTATTTAGTCTTTCCTTCAAGAGCCCTAGGTTGTAGCTACCAGGAAACACATGTCCACCAAGTACCAATGGCGCACCAACGTACGTCTAGTGGTCCGATGATGGATTGATGGTGAATTAAGTTATGCAACTCTTACGTCTTAGTTTACGTCTTAGTTTTTGTCTTTAGTGTATATATAGTTTTAATTAGTTAAGTGTTTTTCTATCATGCATAATTATATTAATAATCAGTATAGGTTTGTTCTACATCTAAGCTATTAATTATGCCGTTATTTGCTAGGGGTGAGTAATCACACTAATATTATAAAGGCGACAGTTTATGGGTGTGTTTATGGTTGTTACTTCTTCACATTTGAAGGTCTGAACGGATTCCAATGAAACTTAGTATACGGGTAGACCATGTCCTAGAATAGTACATAAAATATTTTTTTTACCTGAGAGCAAAAAGTAAAGTAAAACAATGCTGTTTTTGTTTTAGGACTGTGAATACGAGGATGAAGATGAAACACGCAGAAGAATAAAGAAATCAAGTAACGCTTCAATGATTAATATGACAACAAAAAATTATGTCAATAAAACCACAGTTGAAACTAATATAACAAGTGTGTCAAAGAAAGCAGAATTGATAAAAAACATAGCAGCATTAAACAAGAGAGTGAATGATAGAACAGCTTTTGCCAACAGAACTTATTTACCTAATGGAACTGTATCCTCTCAGAAAAAAATAATGTATAATAAAACTCATTATTTTGATGAAACCTTTAGAAATACGCGAAGGAATGGAATTTGTCAGGTATGTAAGTTTATTTTATGTAAGCTCTGTCAGCCGTTTAAATATTTAGCTTTCTAATGTGAGACTGCTGGTTAATCTCCATTTTTTTTTTAAACATTATTTCTTTCACCTGCTTATTTCCTTTGGTCAAAGATATTTTGTCTCTCAACAGAATTACATATTTACTTATAGATAAAATATAAACAGATTTAGAACAGTATTTTCTGCTAGCAAAAGTAGATAAAAAAATTACACTATCATTTAAAAAAAACTTCAACTCAACATACATTATTTGAACAGAACAAGTATTTACATATAGATCATTAACTCTTGGCATCAGCGTACAGTGCTATATCCTCTTTGGACAGATTTCATGGATGCTATTATCTAGTTTAGAAATAATAATGGTCTGAGAATTGAGCCCTGGGGGACTCCATAGGTGATTTATCGAGGCCCACTTTGGGCTTTACCAATTCTCATAATTTGACATCTGTTACTAAGAATAGAATAGCATATTCATTTATTTGCTAAGAATGTAAATATTTACAATATGGTGATAAAAATAATAATGAAGTATTCTTGTACATTCTACCATTTTAGCATGTGGACATTGATGCAGTTTATCATCAAACATATTTACATTGACACACAATTGAATTTATTTTTAGCTAGAAAATCCGATACGCAGTAGTGACATTTTTTCAATAGAAGTGCAGTTAGTTTATTTTTGAAAATTGTTACTAGTTCTATAAAGGTACATTTTAAAATTAATTCAATGATAGTCTGTGTTTATTGTATGTGACGGCGAATGTCAAGTTTATCGCTAGCCTGTCAGAAACTCAGGTTCTTATGTAGCAGTCAGCTGAAAATCACGTAGCTTTTTTTTTGTAGTAAACTAGTAATTTAATTTGGTCTCCTTAAAATACTAGCCCAATTTATTATATTACCATCTTCAGAACGACCACGGAGGACCACTAGTCACTTGGATTGGATCTCACGAAATCCTGATCGGTGTTGCTTCTGTGTTTAAAGTGTCGCAAGAGTATGTATGCGAAGGGCCTTATTTATATACAAGTACGCAATGTAACGGGGCTTTTTTGGATTGTATATTGGCTAAAACAGACTTTAGTACCCTCGAATCAGAAGATGTTCGAAGATCATTAAACAATGTTACTGAAAACAGTAGCCGGTAAGTGGATTTGATTAACTTCTGTTTAAATAGAAAAAGTCAAAGTCAAATGTTTATTGCAGAATACAATACAATAAATTATACATTCCTGGATGTCATGTGAATGTGCAGTTCATAGCGTTTTACCTAATTGGGCATACAAAACGATAGATAGATAGAAATACTATTGTAGTGACATCAATGTCGTCCCATAGTAAGTAAAGTTCAAAATCTTGTATATATCGCAGTATTGGAGGTCTTAACGCGATTAAAACATAATTATACGGCAGTTCGAAATCAACTATGGGGTGGTTGCATTAACCAGATTCAACATCCATCTGGACGAAGGAGTCTCCCTTTTCAAAGGAGCGTTGCGAGAATGAACACCCTGTTTCACATGCCTCTAAACTATAATCTCTAAGGGGCGTCAAAGATTTTATGCGACCCAACTTCGTAACACAGTTCGCAATATCTACGAGTATCCATAGAACCATTTGTTATGATGTTGTATAAAATCGTTGAAAGAAATTAACTAATATTTTCTACCAAACAGAAGGTCATACTGCAGATCATCTCCGAATGGTAAAAGGCATCTAACAACTGAGCGACATATATCGTGGATTAACCATCCGGCTGGGTAAGTGGTTCAACGGATTTACTAAAGGTCAATAAATTGTCTTCATACACATATAATCTTAAAACAATTAGGAATATGCATGAAAAGACATCAAAATATGATTTTGAAGTGGGAAATCATTAACAACTTGTAAACGTGCCTTTTACTGACTAAAACCCACCCATATTCCTTCATTTGCTTTTTGCGGTCTAGGGCCACGGTAACTACTTCCCCTAGCAGCATTTGCCCCTGTAACTGGTCCCCTTCCGGTATGCTGACATCTTTTTGATGTGCGTGGAACAGAACGCACCACCGATTCGGCTCGGTCTTTACCGGACAGCTGGATTGCGAGTTACTCATTGCCCGAGCCTACGGGCAGCTCTATTCTGCCTGAATCCGTAACAGGGACCTCTCAAACTGGTCATGTCCAGTGAGGACCTGTAGAACCCTAACGCAATAAAAGTAATTATTTTGTGGTAGAGGGTTTTTGGGTGATTCTATTGTTTGACGTTAGTTAGAGTCTTTTTTGGAGTTCACTCTCTTATTTTCAATTTGGAATCCTTAGACCTTTGTCGCTCAATATTCATAAGGAACCCTTAGTATAGAGCTTTTCTATAAATACTGGAAGAAAAGAAAATTATAAAATCTAGTCAGTAAAAGTCTGACACCATCTCTCGCTCCGCCTAAGAGCGGGATTTGTCATAAGATGATTTTCCCACCTAAAAAAAAAAACGATTTACAAATATACATGAGTTTAATAAGTAAAGGATAATTATTGTAATATTGCAATCACTTGCAGGCCTGCAGATCATGAAAGGCATTTAGCAAATGATAAAAATAAACCTAGCGTAAAAGAACATACACCCGTAAGAAATGAAGAAAATATGAATAAAAATGGGATAAATATCAGTCAAGAAAATATACAGTATTCACCAATACAATATAATCAGAAATCTTCAGTAAATGTTGAGAACGTTCCAAATAAAAAATATATATTGAATAAAAATATTGCCCCTATTGTCAACCAGCGCGGTGATCCAAATAACGAGTATGTAGCAAATAAATATCCGCCAAGCGATAGACCTGGAATAATAAATAATAAGAATTCACCCTACAATGGGCCTGCGCCAAACGACGGTCCTGCAGCAAACTACGAGGCTGCATCAAACAATGGGCCTGCACAGGCTAACGGTCCTGCTCTAAGCTATGGGCCTGTAATAAACGACAAATCTGAACGAAACAACGATCACGGCCTAAGAAAAGGTCCTGGGCTGGACACTAAATATGATCTAATCTACAACCACGGATCGAATAACGGGCCTGCCGCACAGGATAAGAAACCTGCATCAGTTATCAATCCTAAACCAACATATGCAGCATCTAATAAACCAATGATGCGACCAACACTTCCTTTTCCATTTTGAAAACTCATTATTGTAAAGTTTTATATTAATAGATATGTTATGATTTACTTTCATGTTACAACTTATTAATGTACTACTTCCCAAGTAGCAAAAAGTTACTTTATAAATGTCATTAAAGCCAAAAAAATATATTTTATAAAGGCCATATTAATGTCAATAAGACTGCATTTGGGCGCAAATTATAAGGAATATAACCTTGTAGAGGTTTTATAGTTACCATATAATAAGCTAATCTCCTTTAAACTCCCCTTAAAAAGGCATATTTTATGGCTGATTAACTGTAAATAGGCAAGATATTTGCTTTTATTTAACAAATTGCCCTTATAGCCGCTTACAAAATTTGGCCATAAGCGCAATTTCTCGTGTTGTAGCAAACGCATTACGAATATGAGAAGTTCATGATTTATTTAAACGTCATTTGCCTCAATAAGTCATAGATATAAATATAATAATAACCTGCATTACTAGACATTGAGCACATCGCTCTTTTTTCGTATTGTACGGGAAGTTTACATGGAAAAGCAGATTTGTGAGACTTTAGGTAAGTTTTATGGTAAATTATTAATGCGCCTCGTTAATTCTGCCTTTTTAATTTTAAAAACTATTTATCTTTTGTGAGTTCCTGTTAATTGCTACTATAACAAGGATTAGTAACTCAAATGCTTTTATAAAGCATTTAAAAGTCATGTACCCTTATTGTAGAAGACTAGTGCAAATATACTCAACCATATTGGAAGATTTTAGGGTTCAATCTCTATAATATTTTTTTAATACATAATAAATTATTTATATTAACTACTTGCCTTTTAGCATTAGCTTTTAAGCTGCATTCAAATAAACATTATAAGGGAATAGGTTTTATAATAGCCCTATTAATTTTACAATTAGTATGAGACCATTGCGACTAAAAGGCTAAATTATTACATGTCTGAAAAGCTATATTATATGCTTTTATAAGTTCATTGTTTTATAATGGACATTTACATTGGTTATATAAACGTATGTAAAGTAAGGTGATGAGACCAATGCACCATATTAGCAAAAACACTTATAACATGCTTTTATAAAGTGAGTTGTAAAACGAATGCTGTTACAAAACATGTACAAGAGGATAACCTTATAAATCATTCGTTATATAGCAATTTTGCTAGTTGGGTTATTAGTGTAAATTAAATTATATTTTTGTACTGTAATGGGTAATATTTTTGTCACTGTTTATCTCCTTTACCAATTGTGTAATCTGTCTGTTACTGTAGAAGGTGATTTTTATGCTTTATTGAGAAACCTGTAAACCTGAATAATACTAAATTTTACAAAAATTCATGTAGATGTTATTTTTTAAAATATGATTGGTATCTGGTTGCGCCTATATCGCTTTGTAATTGCCGCTTAAAATTTAGTTCCGTAATTAGCCGCATAGAATTAAATACCGCGTTTTGTTTGTGTGACAGCTTGCGACACTTCCCATTTTTGCTTCCTTTTCCGCACAACCTAAAAGAAAGAGAACGCAAATAGACTCGCTTGGTATCGCTCGCAACGCTGAGACGGCGTTCCGCGCATTTTGAAAGAAAAATTAGTTATTGTTGAACTTATCCGCTAGAGACACTAAACCCGCTAACGCTTTGTGCTTGAGAACTGTGCAGTGTTCAGTGAGTGTTATATTTTCATCGCCACCGGATCAGGAGTCGCGAAAGCCAGAGAGGCCGCAGACACGTGGAGTTCAAAAGGTTAGTGCAGTTCCCTCCCATTTTACGAGCTGTTTCTTTCTGCTTCCTAATCCTAAACGACTCTAATAATATCCATCTGCTGCAAGTTGTCGAGTACACACATGAGAAACGCTAATCCGCAAAAATACACTCCACTTCAAGATTAGTAGTATATGCGCATCCATTTTTCTTTGGTCCATACGAGTCGGATCGTAAAATCATTTTCTTGTAATTTCGCACTTTAGTATTTATTCCATAGGGAATAAACGCAACGCGCCTATTTACCTAGTTATAATAGTAGAAAAACCGTATCTAGGCATTTAGGTACAGAACTATACGTTATTTCGTTCGTATAGTTATAGTTAGTTTCGGTACGTCGTCGACCACACCGCATATATTTACGTAAATACCTACATAGATATAAAACGTTCGCATTTTTTGTTAAATTCATTCGGAATTATATGTAGGTAGAAGCAAATAAAAAATACCCGTTCAATGTTGAACTAGTAGGTACTTGTTTGTTCGTTCGGTCGTCGTTCCTACGAAGGAACCATAGATTAAACACTAATGAACGACGTGAATGATATATTTGGGTAATTTTGTGTAATATTCACTCATCGATTTGTGTTGTTCCGTTCGTTCGCCGTTGGCATAGACATTTATTTACATAAGTGTAAAGTTGTTTATGATTATTTCCGCATCGCTATCTGTTATCTATCGCTTACTTATAACTCATTAGTATTTATTATAGTGTATTATTGAATACGTATAATAAATCAAGATGTCTCTTAAAGGTACTAAGGTTAGTACTGATATTAAAGTTCAGTTGAAACTTTTATACGCTAAAAGGGACGCGCTGTTCTCACGTGTACAATCAACTTGTGATAGTGCACTACAAACCTCGGATCTGGCGACCAGAGATGCGTTCTTGTGTTCTAAGGAAATCCTAGATAGTTTACGAGCGGATTTTGAATCCGTAATTCATAACATAAATGCTTTAAAGTTGGAGTCAAATCCTGATTACTGTGTGAGTTATCAGGCATTGTCGTCCTTTGATGATTTGTATTGTCGAATCAAACGTGTCGCTAGGTGTTTGGAGACGCCACTCTGCATGAGCGGTCCATCCAACCCACCCCCGCGATCGGCCGCGATTGCCGCCAATTCAAATACCTGAATTTAATGGTGACATTCGAAATTGGAATTTATTTATCGACAGTTTCGATAATATAATACATAGGAACACATCGCTGACAGATCACGAGAGATTATATTATCTTGTAGAAAATTAACGGGTAAGGCTAAAGCTGTCTGGCTGGAATCACCTTTAGTGCCGAAAATTATACTTTGATTTTGAATACTTTAAAAACAAAGTACGAAGATAAACGTTTGGTAGCCACCGCATATTTGGATCAATTATACGAATTGAAAGGTTTTTCTGTTTGTAATGATCCTAATTTAGAGAAGTTCTTAAATATTTTCGCATCATCTGTTCGTGCAGTAAAGAACCTAAAGGTCGATGACCTCAGTGACTTTTTGTTTTTGTATATCGGTTTAATGAAATTAGATTCTGAAACTGTTCGTCTATTTGAGACGACTCAACACGGTAACAAAATGCCTAAATTTGACGATTTAGAAACTTTTATTCGCGATCATATTAAAGTATTGCAGCGCACGTCGGCTAGGCATGAGGTTACGAATAGGGTGAGCTCCGATCGCCGAATGGATGCATCATCAAAGTCAGTCAAGACTGCACATACGCTAGTAAACACCGCACTAACACCTGATTGTTCCCTGTGTAAGGGTAGCCATACACAGTTGTACAAGTGTTTGGGATTCCAAAGGTTATCGCCTAGTGATCGTTACAAGTTTGTTCGCACTAATAATTTGTGTTTTAATTGTCTAAGTGACAAACATCTGGTTACGTCATGTAACTGTGGTGTTAGTTGTCGTAAGTATCCAGCTAGACATCATACCTTATTACATTTTGAGAATAGTAAACTACCATCGTAGCCGCAGCCCGCGCATATGCGCGACGCTGGTGACGCGGGGCCTGCTGCGAACGACGTAACATTGTGTTCGCTGTCCGCCACTAGTCCTGCGTTTACTACCGTTTTACTTGCGACTGCGCAAGTTATTATTGTAGACGCCTTTGGCAAAACGTGTACTGTACGAGCGCTACTAGATGGCGCTTCCCAAAGTAATTTTATTACTCGGGATTGTTGTCAACGCCTTGGTTTTAGTTTTAATAATTGGTCATCCCGTTCAGTAGTGAAGGGTTTTGGAGGTCTGAAAGCAGCCATTCACGGGTCTATTAAAATAATATTTAGCTCACGTTTTAATCGTGATGTTTCGTTTGAAATGGATTCGCTAGTCGCAGATAAGATTACGGAACGGTTGCCCACGGTCCCGGTTGACACGTCCTCGCTGACGGAGTTTAAGAACTTGCAGTTAGCAGACGAGAATTACGCTGTTCCTGGAGATATCGATCTATTGATCGGTGCTTCGATTCTCCCGCATCTCCAGTTATCACGTAAAATTCAAAGTCTTCCGACGTACCCCGCTCCACACGCACTGGAAACAGTTCTCGGTTTTGTTATAGTTGGCTCCGCTCCCGCTTGTATAGATAGTTACTCGACTGTGTCGCACTGTTGCACTGTCGAGCCGCTCCTGGAGTCTACCATCTGCAGGTTCTGGGAAATTGAAGAGGGCAATGTCCCGCCTATACTCAGCCCTGAAGATCAGGTCACTGAGGAGATTTATACTCGTGATAAAGATGGTCGTTATGTTGTCGCGCTCCCTTTCAAGTGTGATATTTTTTCGCTAGGTAGCTCCCGCACCTCCGCAGAAAAACGCTTTCTTTGTTTGGAACGTAAGATGCAGACGTCTCCTAAGTTGAAGCAAGCCTATGATGATGTGGTGAACGAATATTTAGATAAAGATATACGTGATTACCCGTCTTACATCATCCCGCACCACGGAGTTGTTAGAGAAGATAAGCTTAAAACTAAACTGCGTGTGGTTATGGATGGTAGTGCTAAAACTAGTACTTCCATATCGCTCAATGATATTTTGTATTGTGGTCAAAACCTCCAGGGTAACTTATTTGACATAATAGTAAATTTGCGCTTGTTTGCTATTGCGCTCTCTGCTGATATTCGGCAAATGTTTCTTTGTATTGGAATTAGGGAATGTGACCGTAGATTCCAACGCTTCTTGTGTAGATTTTCGCCGTAGGAACCTTTGAAGGTTTACGAATTCAATCGTGTTTGTTTTGGGCTTAAGTCTAGTCACTTCCACGTCGCTGGGACAGACAACTCAGCTGATTGTCTGTCACGTGGTTTGCTTCCCTCGCAAATCTTAAATCCTCCGCTTTGGTTTCGTGGCCCTCCCTGGATTCATACCACTCCTGTCAAGTGGCCGATTACTCCATTTAGCCCCGCTACTGTTTCAGAACCACCCGAGGAAAAGAAACATACGCTTGTGGTCTCAGTTCCACGTGAAGAGTCAGTTATTTTGTTTTTGTCTAATCGAGTCTCGTCTTGGTCGAGGCTATTACGCTGCGTAGTTTACGTCTTAAGATTTTTAAAATTATTGCCATCGCGTGGTTCTATAACCGCGGCTGATTTAGATAGAGCTGAATCAGTCATACTTCGAGAGTTAAAGAGGTTTTATTTTTCCGTAGAATTTTGTAGTTTAGAATCACATAAACCTTGTAGTCGCGCACTTCAACATTTGAAACCGTTCCTGTAAGACGGACTCATTCGAGTGGGTGGCCGTCTGCGAAATGCTAAGATAGAATTTGAACAAATGCATCCCGTAGTTCTACCACGCAAGGATTACGTTTTAGATTTGTTAATAGATTATCACCATAAGGTGAATTGTCACGCTGGTCCCGATTTGTTGATGTCTATTCTTCGACAGAAGTACTGGATACTTGCCGCTCGCAATTTGATTCGCGCTAGAGTACACAGATGTGTGCCCTGTTTTAAGCTTCGCCCGCGTTTCACTGCGCCTGAGATGGCCGAACATCGCTCTTGTCGTGTTGTACAGTCGGTGAAAGCTTTCGTACATACTAGTACGGACTATGCTGGACCGTTTAAAGTGACTATCGCACGCGGTCGTGGTATACGCTCCACAAAGGCATACGTTTGTCTATTTATTTGTATGACAACTCGTGCGGTTCACGTAGAGTTGACCGGTGATTTAAGCACGCAAAGTTTTATGTCCGCATTTAAACGATTTTTATCTCGCCGTGGTCCCGTTAAGCGCTTATACTCTGACAATGGTACGAATTATGTTGGAGCACGACGCAGTATTTCCGAACTACACGCATTCTTACGCTCCAAGTATTACCAAAGTGAATTCGCCCATGTCTTAGCTGAAAATCGCATTGAATGGTATTTTAATACGCCAGCGGCTAGTCATTTTGCTGGTAATTGGGAGGCGAATATTAAAAGTCTTAAGTCTCACCTGTTTCGTGTCATAGGCGAACAGGTTCTGTCCTACGAGGAGTTGAGTACCGTACTCGCTCAGGTAGAGGCATTAATGAATACGCGTCCGTTGTGTCGGACTTTGTCTAGTGATCCGTCGGAGCCGCTAGCGCTGATGCCGGCTCACTTCTTGACGACAACTCCACTTAAATATTTTCCCGCATTAGATGTCGAGAGTTACAAACTGTATATCCAGTCGCGTCACGCTCTACTGGATGACTTGGTCCAGTCCTTTTGGAAGCGATGGAGAACAGACTATCTGCATACGCTGCAGTCGTGTCAAAAGTGGAACACTCCTTCAGACCCAGTCACTGTCGGTACTGTGGTGATACTGAAGACTGAGAGTGCGCCTTCTCTACACTGGCCGCTTGGTGTAGTGGAAGAAGTTTTTCCGGGTTCGAACGGAATAACGCGAGTCGTAAGAGTTAGAACCGCAACTGGGTCGTACCTACGTCCGGTTATTCGCCTCTGTCCTCTGCCTAATCAGCAGTGGTAACATAGATTGGTTATGGTTTGTCGATACCTAGTATCGACGCTATAGTTGATAGTTTAGTTATAGTAATAGAGTTTAGTTTCGCCGTTGTTTTCTCTTTTTCTTTGAAGGTAACCCTTCAAACCCGGGGGGAATGGTTGCGCCTATATCACTTTGTAATTGCCGCGTAAAAATTAGTTCCGTAATTAGCCGCATAGAATTAAATACCGCGTTTTGTTTGTGTGACAGCTTGCGACACTTCCCATTTTTGCTTCCTTTTCCGTACAACCTAAAAGAAAGAGAACGCACATAGACTCGCTTGGTATCGCTCGCAACGCTAAGATGGCGTTCCGCGCATTTTGCAAGAAAAATTAGTTATTGTTGAACTTATCCGCTAGAGACACTAAACCCGTATATATTTATCTATATTTTCATCGCCACTGGATCAGGAGTCGTGAAAGCCAGAGAGAGCCGGCCGCAGACACGTGGAGTTCAAAAGGTTAGTGCAGTTCCCTCCCATTTTACGAGCTGTTTCTCTCTGCTTCCTAATCCTAAACGGCTCTAATAATATCCACCTGCTGCAAGTTGTTGAGTACACACATGAAAAACGCTAATCCGCAAAAATACAGTCTACTTCAAGATTAGTAGTATATGCGCATCCAGTATCGAAACCAGTAATTTGTGAATAAAAGTAAGTATAATTTTAATCAATATGTAATGCTTTGACAGAACAGGGTGAAATAACTTTCACCCTGCTCTGCTACTAGTACTTCTTTGTATTCTCTGCCCCGACGGGTGTTGCATCCAGTGGGCTTGCTGGTCAATGATATTGAAATTAATTATTTTGTTGTCTTGTGTAGTTTGCATGAGACGGTAAAGAAGTTGCTACATAGCGTGAACAAGAAATAACAGTTGTGATTAGTTTATCAGAAAATGAAAAAAAATAATTAATACATTAAAAAAAAACATTGAACTGTAATTTAATTATTCTGTTGCAAAATTTCGAAGATAAAATTAATAGTTAAAAATTAAGTACCAAGTTGAATACTACGTTATAGTTAGAATTTTCAATGGTTGCTTTATACAAGTTAGATATTGTGTTATTTCTAAATATTATTTATGGTGAGTAACATGTTTGGACTTGTCTAGTAAGGACAAAGATTTGCTTAAAAATACTTTTTGGGTGTGACATAGCTGTTTTAATTCTAAGTCATATATTTAATTCTTATTCACGTTTATCCGCACAAAGTTCAAAATCTTAGCTATTTATACCCGTGTGCCAAAATTCATGCAAATCCGTTAAGTTGCTTGAGCGTGAAGGATCACAACGTGCAGCCTATATTATCCGGAACACAATAATAAATCTGTTAATACTTCATTCATCAACATTGAATCAGTAGTTATTTACTTCAGTGGAAGATACAAATATTTAAATACTGCTAAAATTATAACCTTTCCTTATGGCTCTGATTTTTAAATTTCAGTATCTGATTGCGCAAGAAGAATCAAAGATGGCGCACCAGTCTCTTCGGATAAAAGATATATTGTAAGAAATCAAATATTGATACAAAATCTTATCATGTATCAATTAAGATCTTAAACCTTGTTTTTTTTTTCAGGTATACTTAGTGAAAGCACCAATCTCAGAAAAAACATATGATGCCTGGGTTTGTGGTGGTGCCATAGTCTCAAGTTTATATATTATTACATCAGCCGCCTGCGTAGATGATGTTGAATATATGTACGCTATAGCAGGATACAATAAATACGTTCGAGATGAAGATATTGAAAAGAATCAATGTACACAATCAAAGAAAAAGAAAATTGTTTACACTTGTATTCCTCTGAGTGAGTAAGTTAAGAAATATATTAAAGATCCGAGGATCCGATATGCTTATTTGCCATGTAATAACTTCTATGTATAGACCTCATGGGCAGGGCACATTGCTCGTAGAACGGATTGCCGATGGGGCCGAAAGGTTCTAGAGTGGCGACCGCGCACCGGAAGACGCAGCGTTGGAAGGCCTCCCACAAGGTAAACCGACGACCTGGTGAGGGTCGCGGGAGTGCGGTGGATGCGAGAAGCACAGGATCAGTCATTGTGGGTACGCTTGGGGGAGGCCTATGTCCAACAGTGGACGTCTTTCGGCTGAAATGATGATGATGATGATAGACCTCATGGATAAAATAATATCAACAGCATGGGCCGATCTCCAACGCTAAGTAACGTTGGTTGACCACCCGGGTGTTTTTTGAAGGTATCATCCGAGAAAAAAAAACGGAATAATGGCGGATAGGTAGTAGGATAGGGTAGGCATCAGTGTATAAGAATTTAATGATACTCCAGAAAAGTATGAGCTTAAAACGACACGTTCGACATATATATAAGCGTTTACCTTAAGGAACCATTTTCGGAAATATAATAGCGCAATGATGAAATATATACCAATAGAGCTGTAGCGACCATGGAAGTACTTTGCTACTTTAAATTTTAAGTTATCAGTTGTAGGCGCAAAACATAAACTGGTCGATAGTGGGCTTGAGCGAAGTTAGACGTCTTGGGGAGACCGTAGAAGACCATGGCGATTTTATATTTTACTATAAAGTATAAGTGTTTCTCCTGGAATAGGATTTTTATTAAAAAAAAAAGTAATTAAAATGACACATTAACGAGTTCATTGGCATCTCGAAACGCATTGAAATACTCAACTTGAAACTTCCTCCTAATAACGAAATGTGGTCAATCGTTCAAGTGTACTCTCCAACCAAAGAAGCTAGCGATGCAGTAATCGACTCCTCCCATTTCATGGTAACAGATGCAATAACTTCTCTCTTCTGACTTCAAAGCAAAAACCGGGAAAAGAGGCGACAGAGAGGAAATAGTACTGGGCCCACACTGTTCAAGTATTAGATCTAGAAATGGTGAAAAACTTGTACGACAAGCATATGAGAACAGCTTACAAATAATGTTTGGCCAATAATTATAGAAAACATGAAAATAACAGATGGATATTTTTTTTTTTTTTAGGTGGCAAAATCATCTTATGACAAATCCCGCTTTTGGGCGGAGCGAGAAATAGTGTCAGACTTTTACTGACTAAAAACCCACTCCCGTTCCCTCCTTGCCTTCGTCCCAGGGCCCCGGGTTTCACTTTCACACTACCCGTGGCCCCAGTAGGCTTCGACCCTGTTGGGCCCCTACGGTTTGCTGACATCTCCTTGAGGCGCGCGTGGAACAGTACGCGCCGTCGACGACTTGGGCTTGGTCCGGACGGCTACCGGACGATCGGACGGCGAGGCCACCCATTGCTCGCCGTCCGCTAGCCCGCGCCTACGGCGGCCGGAAATCGGGATCAGAATCCCGAAGGCGGTTGGGGCGTGAGGACCGTTGCCTCACGCGATCGGCCGCCTCCTTTCCTAGCATTACTGCTTCGCAGAAGGAGGCGACCGCCTGCCACTCTTCCTCGCTCCGGACCATGGCCTGTACCAAGGCCCGGCGCGAGAGATCGCCGCCGCCGATCGCCCCCACGAGGACACGGCGTTGCTCTGCCCAAGCGGGGCACACCTCCACCGTGTGCTCCACCGTGTCCTCCGGGCGGTCCACACAGTGGCGACACCCGGGCGTCGCTTCCGCACGAATCCGGTGCAGGAACTTCCCGAACTTACCGTGTTCGGTGAGAACCTGCGTCATGCGGAAGGTGAGGACGCCGTGAGGTCTTTCCAACCACGCCTCAAAGGGGGGACTTACCGCCATAATTGTGGCGTGCCCAAACAGATGGATATGGATATCCTCCAATGGCTACAAATAATGAGATAGACTATATCCTCATCAATAAAAGTAAAGTGTTTCAGAACTGTAGAGTGATAAATACCATAAACTTCACGAGCAATAACAGAATAGTCAGAGCTAAAGTACAATTAAACAAGATAAAAAAGTAGACCTTTTAAATAACACAACAAAATAATAAAAAACCTGGAAATACAGACACTCTGAAAAAATAAAATTAGATAATTACAGGGAAAGTACGAAAGGTTTGGACCTCCAAAGCAAATATGACAGATTTGAAAAGCTTCTATATACAGATAAAATTAGTAAATCAAAAAAGGGAAAGGTTAAGGTAAAATGGCTAACCAACGAAACCAAGAGAACTGTTAAAAACAGGGCCAAACTTTTTTTAAAACCTAATAAGACAAAACTTGTAAGGAAAGAGATATCCAGATTAAGCAAGAAAATTAAAGAAGAGAACACCGAAGATACAGACTACTAGAGAAATGTATACAGAAAACAGATTGGATACCGAATATTTTCAACAAAATCAAGAAATGCGAAACCAAAAGCCCACAATAGCACAAACATTTTTCCAAGAATTATACACAAAAAAATACTATACAAATTACAGATATCTCAAGTGGAAGCGAAGCACCAAACGTACTAGCAGAAGAAGTAGAGAAAGCACTGATAACTCAAAAGCAGGGTAAAGTTTCGGGTTCAGACGGCATCAGCAATGAGTTCTTAATGGAAAACAAAAATTATTTCAAAGCTAGACGATACCCATCCATTGGATAACTTCAACAATTATAATCTTACGTAAAAAAGGAGATAAAAATAACATAAATAATTACAGACCCATTAGCTTATTGTCAAATATATGTAGCGACATCTATGACGTCACATAAGAACTAATCCTGCATCGCGCAATCAAAGTTCTCCGCGCGTTTAGAACATATAGAACAGCCCGAAATCATCTATCGGGCAGTAGTAGCCCACCAGACATAACATCCCGTCTGGTCGGAGGACCCTCCCTTTTCAAAGGGGGTTTGCGGGACTTTACTCTCTGTTCCACATACCTCCAAATATATAATACTAATTCAAAAATATATACAATACCAATTTTTTTTGTAGCTCGAAAAGCACGTTAGGCTGTTAGATTCGATTGATATAAAAACTGATACCTATTAGAAGTAAATAAATAGGTAGTCGTTAAATGTGAAATACTGATATTCTGCTGTATCCGGTTAGGGTAGCCTTCACTTTCATAGTTGAGAAAAAGTTAAGCAGATTTTGGCTGCACTGCTGTAGTGAGTGGCTGCCACCGGCTACACGTGTGCGGTGCGTCTACACAAAAAATGTCAAAAGTGTGTTAAGTCGCTGTCGCTAGCCATCAGAGGCTGTGGTCGGTGGCCTGTTGGCGTCGAGCCATTGGGTTGCCGCACACGGGCCACACGCAACAGCCATAAACACCACCATGAGAAACTAGAAGCCGCCACAAAGGTAGCTAAGGCGCGTGACAGCCACTTGTGCTCGGTGGTCGATACTTAGAAACTGCTTCTTTATTTAACCCATACACGCAGTATCATAATGGCTGCTGGTGAAAAAGGTTTAATTGTGCTGTTTCTGATAAAAAAATATTGTTTGCAGAATACGATTTACAATACGATAAACTGGATAAATGGTCTTATATAGACATTGCTTTGGTAAAGGTGGAATCACCTTATGACTTTGAAGATCAGTCCTATAAAAGTTTATGTTCGTACATACCTACTACGATACCTGTTAACTATGATGAACGATTTCAAGAACCAGGCTTGGATGGACTGGTATTAGGCTGGGGACACACTGATTTGTGGCGGAAAGTAAGAATAATTTTAATATACAGATTTTAATTTTTGACCCCTTTTATAAATCTAAGAAAAAGTTTTTTTTTGTCTTTAAATATTGCAAGTTTATATTTTCAAGTGTTTTAGTTTACCTTGTTTTTTTGTACCTACTTATCTATTAAGAGAAGTTCTTAATATTTGACTGCAATCTAGCTTGAAAGGTTAATTAGCAATGTAACTACATTTTTATGTTACTTCTTCTTCTGGCTAGACCTTATCCCATTTATTTAGGATCGGCCCTCCTGTCTTCATTTTCCAATGAACAAGATTTTATACCATGTCTGGGTCAAGATGAGCTTCTTCAAAGTCTCTTTGGGCCGTCGTCAGCCTAGTGGAGGGTGGTCTTCCACGAGTGCGCTTCCTCGTAGGCAGTTCAAGGGCAAGCTTCACCACATGATCGTCTAAGTTATAGATTATGTCAAAACTAAGAATACCATTCTTTTGTACTTTTACACTTTCATAAAATCTTTAATGGAAACACTTTACATATGTGTTATATGTATGCACTCCACTTACTCAAAAGGTTGAATTCTTTATTGTAGGTACTTATGTTTTTAGGGTTTCGTACCTCAAAAAGAAAAAACGAAATATATGATCACTTTGTTGTCCGTTTGTCCATCTGTTTATCAAGACCCTTTATCTCGGGAACGCATAGAGGTATCGAGTTGAAATTAAAACCATATACTCAAGTAAATCAAACTTCTGAGTTCACGAAAAACAGATATGGCCGTATGTATATGTCACCAAAAAGTGTATTTCGACACTCTCAAGGGAATCAAAATTCATAGGGTACTTCCTGTTGACCTAAAATCCTGAAATTTGGCATGAAGCAAGGTCTTATAGCATAAACATAGGAAAAAATCTGAAACCTGTAAAGTTATAGTTAAAAAAAAAACTGTTTTGTGAATCGGAAAAATCTTCGTAACTCAATTCGGCAATTGAACTGTTTTCATAGATAAGTTTATACGGAACCCTCAGTGCGCGAGTCCGACTCGCACTTGCCCGGTTTTTAATGTTTGTTGTTAGTTTGATTCCTGAACTTGACTTGGTTGAATTTTGTCTACAAAAAAATTGTTAAACGCGTTAGCTATTTCTAGAGGGTCAGTTACTATTTTGCCATAGACCTTTATATAGCTAATAGATTCGTTAGGCAAAAATGATTTTCATTCCTTTTAAAAAAATCCGAGTTATTAAATGATAAATGATATTTATTTTGTAAATAGGTTTAAAAAAACACTTTTACACGTACAATTTTTTTTCGTCGGTGTTTCCTAGCTGACTACCCTGAGAAGAAACACCAAAACAAACTCAGCGGTCAAAGTCTCTTTTAAAGTCCATACAGCAAATATGTAATGGTCAAATCACATGAGAACCATGCAGATTTGTCTGAAATGATCTTTTGAAGAAAGAACCATACAGATTTGAGTGGACCTGTCCAGTCAGTGCAAGCATTTGTTAGTATTCGTAAAGCTCAACTCAGGACTACTAAGGAACTCAACGACTTGACAAACAATACCAATTAAAGGACATTTGGGTAGGCCGCAGAAAATACTCAAATTGCCAGACATACGTTAAAATTACTGAAATGGAAAAAAAAGCAATCAACATAGTCCTCACGTTCACAATAATAAAAGGAAAAATATAGTTTACAAAATGTAATACTTAGCAAAGTAAACATTGATGTCAAAAATTAATAGAGAAAAAGAAAATGTCAAATTGACAAAAAAAAATCTACAATACTTATCAAATTGTAATTAACAATAATAATAAAAAGCACAATTGAAAATAAAAACAAAAGAAAATAATAATAATAATAAGACAACAGTTGTAGAGCATTTTATCGAGTCAATCTCATTACTTTTTTAACCTTTTTATTTAATTAAAAATTATTTAATTCGTCATATTTGTTTTCAATCTGTAATTCCAAAGCAATTGACATTTCTTTTTTTTTTAATGTTTTAGCCTACTGATAACCACAATTACAATCAAGAAATTTTGCGATACGCACGCATTAAGATAATGGAAAAAGAGCAGTGCAAGCTGCATTACGATTTGTATCCCGGTATGACTACCGTCATAGACAAATACATGATCTGTACTTTAGGAAAAGGTGAGCTCGATGAAAATGGGCAAATGGCCATGGCTAGCACAGCAACCAAACAAAATGGGTGTAAAGACGGACTCAGGTTGTTCGGTGACAATAACGCACCTGTAAGTACTTAAAATCCTTCCTCTTTTTATATTCTAAAACTATAAATCTCCTATCGCATCTGTCTGTCTATTCGCGATCCACGCAAACACAAAAACGACTAAAATCATGCGATTTTCACCAATAGATAGAGTGAGGGAGAATTAGGATCTATTTAGTGAAACAATACGCGCCGTCGATAACTCGAATTCAGTCTTTAACGGACGAGCAGACGGCGAGCTACTCATTATCCAACGATTGCAAGCCCGCGCTTTCGGTGGCTGAGGATCGCCCTGCGACTCACGATGCCGTGGGAGTCTCCTGCCTGGGCGACTGGGGCGTAAGGACGTCCGTTTCCTCACGTTTGCAGCAATCTTCGCTAGTATTACTGCTTTGCAGAAGTAGACGACCGCATTTCATTCTCTCTTGCTTCGGACCGTGGCTTGAACTAGGGCCCGAGGTGAAAGGTCGCCGCAGTCGCACACTGGAAAGGGCTATGGACCGCACGATACGTGCATAGAGCTTATAGATTCCTTAGATTGGGTAGGAGCTGCAAGCAGCTTTAGCCCGCTCCAGTTTGAAAGCCAGATTTCGGAAATGTTCCTTGAAATTGCACCAGTCAATGACGAGTTTTTGATACTTCATCGTCGACCTGACGCCCATGTGAACCCCTTAAGAGGGGTTCTCCTCTTCCCGTTATTTGGGAACCCGGTTGTGGTGCGTTCTGATGGCCATGAAAATACTTAGATTCGGACTTGTGCAGTGCTACCTCGAGTTCCAACTGCTGGATCCTCTCCACGATTGTCGCAACCCCGTGTGTCACTAGTTCGGCTGCCGCCTGGTGCAACTATCCCGATCAGCGTGTCGTCAGCATACTACGCTGACGCCGCTGGGGAGTTCGCCGCGCAGCATGAAACCGTAAACGATGTTCCACAAGGGCAGCTCCAGTATCGATCCCTATCCACTGCACGATATCTCTCGTCATTTCCACTCTCTCTGATGACCAGGGGTAGCTGACGAACCTGTCCTCCAAATAGGCCATAGTCGCACTCTGTGTGAGAAATGTGGTTGGGGCGGTGAAATAAATATGTGTTGTTTTATGAATGTATGCTGTATTTTGTACCTACTAACATAGTTTCTAAGTTCCATTTGTTACTAACCATTATGAATCAATATTATCTGAATTCAATTATTATTATTATAGTGTGACAATGACGTGACACGCAAAAATATTTTAAGATCAAACCAAACCTTGAATGAGACTATAATTGAATCAAAAAATAAAAAGATTCTTAACCAGACTAACGACTCGCGCAAGAGTGGAATATGTCAGGTAAGTCGAACATTTTGAGCAAACTAAAGAAAAGAGGAAAAGTTACATCTAAAACTTTTATTTGGCGGCTGCGGGGTTGCTTGTCGAGGGTTTGATTCCCGCTCGGAACAAAATAATACTTGTATGGCCTACAGATATGTAAAGTTATTATTTTAGCCACAAAATGGACTAAAGTTGACAGATTACCTGTCTGTTTAACCCCCTTAAAATATATACGAGTTTTCACTATATAGGTAGGGTAAGTGGTCCAGCTATAAACCAGGTAAATTACAAAGCCGTGTAACTTTTTTTTAACAACTGCATTAACTGTATTAATTATTTTATTTAACCTATGCAGTTGTTAAAAAAAAGTTACACGACTTTGAAATTTACCTGGTTTATAGCTGGACCACTTACCCTTTACCTTTTGTGATTTTTCACTTAACTAAAGAATTTATCTGGGTTTGGATTGGCATTTAAGGTTTTTTGATATGTTTGATACATTTTCAGCAAAAATCAATTTGCAAAAAAAAATGGGTATTGGTTCACAGTGGACTACTGAGTGTACCCATTGAACCAAACTATTTTTTACAATGAACCACCTTCATAAAATACCCAAAAATAAAAATTTGTGATGAAATAAAAGTTTTTATTAAACATAATCTGTAATTACTAATAGGAACATGGTACAGATAACTAAATTACAGCCTTGCATCAAGCCTTGTTTGTATTTTTTTCACTTAGAATTATGTAATAGTTTCTGAAGATAAATAAGAAAATTAAAATAACAGATCAAAACCAACAAAAAATATCTACTTTTTGGGTTTGTTTTTAGAAATTTCACCACCACGTGTGTATCCTTAACAGTAAGTAGGAGTGAACTGGGTGGCGAATGAGAGGTACATACACCTCTCTTTTGGTAGAATCAGTGTAGAGTGACAACGTCTCATTTTTGAAATATGGCAGTGGTTCAATGAATCTGGCTGGCTCAGAATAGGACAAGTGACCCTACATACAAAATTCGCTTGACTTTGTAATATGTGTATCGTTTTTAAATACACTCATCCCGAACCCACAGTAGACAATGGGAACATCAGTCTATACAACATGTGGCATAATAAACACATATCGTGAATGTAGTATGTTCAGATTTCAGCTATTATTGAAATAGGTAACTTTTTTTCCTTAAATGATCAAGAATTTAGAATAAAAAATTACCTATTTTGATAAATCTTGATGCTAGATTGTTTTCGTGTGCGTGCGTAGACACCAATACCGTGGCTTGTTTACGACTTCGGTCTTAGCGGCGAGCGGCGCGGCGGCGGCAAGCGGGGCGTTTTGCACGCCTCGAACCCTCAGTAGCGGTTAGCGGCAGCGGCTGAGGTGGACGTATTTAGGTAGTCAGAACGTGCTCAAAATCATAGCGTTATCAAAATTATCTCTTCTCTGTTTAGAAAACAATATATTTTTAAAACAAGATATTTTTAATAAGAGACAAGGAATCCACGAACTGAATAAAGATCGGTGTTTAAATGGCGAATTTTTTTACCTATACGAAGATTATAGAAAATATCCAGATAAGTTTTATGAATACAGAAAAATGAGTGTAAAAACTTAATGCCTCAATAACCATTACCGCCACAAAATCTAAATCGTCTTTTTTTTTTTAGCTTCGCCACATAGTACGTCACTCTTACATCGCTGTCCATGCCGCTCTGTTTCGTTGTGTCATACTCAGTCGCTGTTCCCGCCGCTCACCGCACCGCGCGCCGTTGTAGCGATTCGCTCTGAGAAAACCGCGCGCGTTTTCGCTATGAGCGGCGTCTCATGGCGTGCTTCAAACATTTTCATACTTTTGATTTTATCGCTTGCCGCTCTGCGTTTAGCTACAGCTCACAGCGGCAATGTCATGAACGAGCCGTAATAAGTGATTGGCATCTACGTACGCACACACAAACAATCTAGCATCTTGCAGTGTGTCGATTTACATATTTGCCTTTTAGGATAATTAATTTCTTAATAAAACACTATCTAAGTGCATAAATGAGTAAAATTTCAGGACTATAATAATTATGATTGTAACTTAATTTTCTAATGTAACACCCTGTATCTAACTGGAATAATGAACATCCTGTGAATTATTCCAGTTACAAAGCATGTTGATATGTCGTGGCCAGATCGTAGAATTGATTTCTTCATCATGTGACCGGCCATTTCACGAAATGGAGCTATTTCTGTTAAACGCACGATTATTTCATAATATGTTCAAACATGGCTGATCATATTGTAAAATAGTTACGTTGTCCACCGATAGAGTATTTCTTTAGAGTTTTTATTATCACTGAAAACCTTCATAAATATGACCAAACGTCATACTTTTTATATTGACGATTGACGTATCATCAAACGTTAACGATTAAACAATCAGACAGTTTTAGTTGGCCATAAATGAAGTGGTCAATTCTAAGATCTGACCACGACATATATATTACGAGTATCAAGGGTATGATTCTCTTTCATATAAATACCATATGAAAAATCTATGTTAAATCTTTGTAATTCATAGACAATTTTACAGTGCACTGGAATAAGCCATTTTAACGTCTTCAGAACGACCACGGAGGACCACTAGTCACTTGGGTGGGTGCTTCTGAGGTTCTCATAGGAGTTGCTTCTGTATTCAAAGTATCGGATGATTCAAAATGCATGGGACCCTATTTATATACCAGCACGCAATGTAACGGTGCCTTTATAGATTGTATATTAAGTGATACTAGTTTTCGAACCGGGGAAAAAAGGTGAGACATACATTCGTGCTTTTTATTGTTCAGTTTAGGCGCGACACCTCCACTAATGAGTATTTGGCGGTGAAAATATTGATATTTCATTTAATTCTATATCAATTCTTTGATGGTGTCGCGATGCAAAGTGGCTTATTGACGAGCGAAATGTCAACTACTTAAGTATGGGCCACACGAACGTAATCCAGCGTCCAAACAGAGGTCACCTTGGTGGGAGCTTGCGGATTGTAAATGAAGTCAACCATTGTGTAGATTGTAGGTTTGTTGGATCGTAGGATTACATGCAGATGTAATCCCACGATTGCGGACGACAGCAGTGTCTTCACGGATTGGAACAAGCAAGGTCACCTATGTTGGAACGCTGGATTCCAATTGTGTGGCCCATGTTTTATTGTGCGTCCGGCAAGTGATACTTACCTAAGCGACGTACGATCGCACTTGCTGTAAAACTAATAAACCAAACAACTACTACGATTTGTTTTGGATTTGCGGGAATACTTAGCGACGAGTCGTCGAGTAGATCCGTCGAGAGTCGTGAAAAAATACTGGCAGAAGAACAACACAGACTAACTGACGACAGCAAGGTTTACTCGTGGCGATTCATCATCTTTTGGGGGTGGCGACTTTACGTCATACAAAATTTTCTTGGGAAAAACTATTGTCTAGGATGTATTTAATGAAAAAAATGTTTGCTGTACTAGCTAGTACAGCAAACATTTTTTTATTACGCCATATGGAAGTCAGAAAGTAGCTCAAAATATTTCCATATGTAAATATTATATTACATTGAGTACTTACCAAATGGCCTGAATCGGCTTGAAGACAAAATAAAATTCAACATTAGCTCGGCCTTGTTAGAAAACCCATAGCGACTTTATATCGGAAAACAGAATAGCCTTTTACGTTATGACTTATCAGATCAGTTCAGAGATGGATACTTACTAAATTAATTTAAAAAATTTAACATAACAGACGGGCTATCTGCGACCGTCCACCGATACAAAGGGGCTACGATACAGTAGAAAGAAACATATCATGGAAGAACCATCCTGCTGGGTAAGTTATGTAATACATACGAGTAGTTAATAGACAATTACAGGAACATAAGACATCCTACAAACAGCCTATAGTATTCTCACTGAATGGGAATACGCCGCTTGTCTAGGAAAGAGATGGTGGCGTCATCCACTACCTCGGCCTAGTGCGTATGCATGTAAAATTCCATAATACACCACGTATAAAGAAAGGCGAATGCAAACTATTGCCATGATATACTTTTTTCTTTTTGCCAGAAATGAAACTTAGGTTATATTATGTTAGAGGACAATACGAGGAATCAATAGCAAAAAGAACTAGGTCTTTAAAACCGTAACCGAACAAAGATACGTATAAAAGCATTGCTAGTATATTTTTGTCAGGCGTTACCTATTTTCGTTATATTATAATGAAATAAAAATATAACATGTAATATTTTGAGGTTTCCATTGATAAAATAGATTCAATTTGTTATTACTGTTATATTTTTATGCGTGTATCGCAGTTTTTTACCACTAAAACTAGTAAAAATAAAAATAAGTGATAAATGAATCGAAGACACGCTATATAGTTGTGATAGTGATTGACACTATTTAATGCGTACTCACCATAAAAACCAAAACTAAAACTATATTTAACAATGGGAAACTTAAAATATTAGACATATATAAGGTGCTATAAAAATATCTGCCACGGCTGCAATGGGAGACAGTGAGAAATACTGTTTATAGATTACAATAGTAAAGATAAATTATTAATCATTTGTATTTTTTTATACAAAAAAATGGACGTATACATTTGAATTGATTTATTGGCATAAAACCATCCCATAGACTTAATAATCTGTTGCCGCACCGCACCGAATTCAATTCAATCATTTCGAAAAACGCTGGCGCCGTTCATACACTGTTGCCATTCTTATCAAACAATGCCGCTGTGCGACAGCCACTCGGTCGTCAAAGCGCAGCCCCGCGCGCCCCCACCCTCCCCCGCACTACCCCGTTCGTCGCACGCGCTAGCCGACTGCCCGTTCGCCAGTCGACATGAGACATGTATCTAAGCGTGCCTACATTTCTGTGCAACGCGAAGGCGGACTTGTGCAACAGTTTTATAGATAAGTGGGTAGGGAGTGTTTAAATAACTGTAAATACGGTGCAATTGTCGTAAATAAGATGATTAACTTTTAAGCACGCCAAGTTACTGTAATTTATCGTTATTAATATTAATCTAAGTACTTACTTATTGTTTAAAAATAATAAGAAAAAAATTACGATTCTTACACTAACTTGACAGTCCAAAGCCTGTTTTAAGTGTGATGGGAAGTTTATCATCTTATTTACGTTAGTTTTTTGGAAGAATACAGTAGCTGGTAAGTAATTGCACTTTTAAAACACTAGTTTGCCTGCGTATTATTGCGTACCTAGTGGATTAGATAGTGACGAACTAGTCACCTGATTTCAGTTTTCATTCACAGAACAGATGGAAAGAGATAGCAATTGTTTTCATTGACGAAGCAGTATGCAGAGTCAAGTCAATGTTTATTTAACTACTTTAATTTCTCAAATTGAATTAACTGTTCCGGGGTACGAAAGCTCTTCACTTTTGTAATGTTTAAACACAATACTACCTCCCATTAAAGCAGTGGCAGATATTTTTACAGCACCTTATACAGTATTTTTATTTAAGAAAAATAACGCCTGATAACAAACTATAGCAATATACTACATAGTCTCTAACTTCGTTTGGTTACGGTTGGTAGACATATTTCTTTTTGCTACTGTTTTATCATACAGTCCTTAAGATATGCCCTAGGTTTTACTTTTGGCAAAAAAAAATACATGCCAGCAATGCATGGGAAATGTTTCATTCCCCCTTTAGCATTATCTCTGATATACACCAAACCTGCAAAGCTTCTAATTTGGCAAATATTATTATTATCTATAGGTGATGGAGACTACTAACCATGTCCAAAGTTGATAGACCAAAAACTTGTTTCCCATCCAACCATCATCATCTCCTTTTTCAACTGGTTACATAGCCTTTTCTCAACTAGCTTGGGGTTGGCTTCCAGTTTAATCGGATGCGGCTGAGTACTTGTGTTTTACATGGAACGAGAGCCTATCAGACTTTTCAAAAGACCGTTACTGAGCAATACGATTCTCCTTGAAAATACTGCTCTAATGACCAGACTTTTTGGCGTCTGACTACCTGTAAAGACTGTTAAAGATCTACGTATGACAACCGGGACCGATGGCTTTACGTGCTTTCCAAGGCATGGGGTACTTTAAGACTGGCCTGTTCATCAGTGGCCCTGACTACTATGACTGAGGTCGTGGGTTCGATTCCCACCCAAGATAAATGTTTGAGTGATGAGCACAATCATTAAAATTTGTTCGGTGTCTGGGTGTAATTTATCTATAATAGGTGTGTATTTAGAAATAAATATAGGTATTGCAGGGACAAAAAGCAATTTCGCTCATATTTTAACTCCAGTCCCCAAGATACAGGTGCCGTACCGAGTTTGGGGTCCACAGTTATAGACTACACAATTGAAGCTCGCCAACAGTTACAGACCTACATGAAATTACGATTATTTTAATTTAAGGCATCGTTCAATAAATTGATTATTACTGTTTATCAGTTATCTATTACTCATAGCATAAGCTTTGCTTAGTTTTACTAGACAGCGTTGTTTGGAGGATGTGGAATGTTATTAAAATGGAAAGTACTATTATTATTTTACAGGGCTGCTGAAAATGAAGTCATAATCAACGAAAAATTTGAAGTTGAAATTCTCGACAGTGATGTAATGAACACGGCAACAGATTTATTTAAAGACTTTAATTTGATGGAAGAACTTCCCCTACCTTCAGTAATGAGAAATGAAACAGTCGCGATACGACCACAGCGGCCTCTAAACTCTGAATGGAAAAAGAAACCTAAATTTTTATCGCGATTAGTTCCCTGATGTTGTTGTTACCTGTTCAAATTAAATAAGTTTATTATATTCAGTTCGCATATTTCTTTACCCAGATTAAAAAAAAATAATCGAATATGATTCTAGTGGAGGTCGCAAGAATCACAATACCAGACAGTGACACAACATAGAAAGAGGTCTTTGTCCAGCTTTAAGTCTACCACTTGAAACACGTAAAAAAATACAAATTAAACAAAATGTTTTATTCCGATAACAAATAGTTAAAATTAGTCTATGATTGGAGCCTCCTGTTAAGCATGGTAATGCCTGTATTAGGAGACTCCGCTCCTCAGAGCTTTGGCTGTTTAAAAAACTTAAGGATATTCTATTAAATACTTAATAAAGTTTATTTTTTTTAATTATATTTTTTATTAAAACTACACTAATACTAATAAATGTCTGTGTATGAGGGAAGATGTATGTGTGGGTGTGACGGTGCAAGCATAGTTAATTTCCACTTATTTTAACAATGATTCAATATCAGCATAAGTGCGTGATTTCAACCATTCTACAAGCATTTTTTTACCTTCATGAAAATGTTTAGTGTGTATATATACTTCTTTATTTATTTTATTATATAAACGTGCTGATTGCTTATTGCATTCCTAAGCTGCAAAATTAGTTTTATATTGTGGGACTTGCACTATAATATTATTATTTTTAATATTATGTTTTTATCATACGGTTATACAATTTTCTGACAGATTGACTGATCTCATAAAGACTTTCTGTAAGAAATGTCCGTTTCTTAAAGTATATTATTTTTATCAGACCTCTTTGCGCTCACTCCACGTCATACAGTTATACAGTAGACTATCACAGATTGTGCAAGTGCTACATAGATTTCATTTAGAAGATTTCTCTTAGCACCCAGTTTTGTGGCTACACTTGCAGGGACCGTATCTCAATAATTTAAATATCCATCCTAATTTTCGTATTCTACCAGATATGTGTTCGAGGTGGGAGTATCAACTTAAATATTAGTCAATTATGACACCTAAATATTTTATTTGTGTTACTTCATTTATTATTTTGCATGTACAGGCATGATTCGTGGCTCATTTACAAGAATGTATTTTGATACTTCCAGGCCACATAGATTTATTCTTTTTTACTTTATCTCCTTTCTGTAGCAACAGAATTCATTAAATAAGGTTATATTCTCAAGATCCTTTTCTATCGCCTCATTTACAATCATGACTTTCTTGGGAAAAAACAACGGCGACGTACGTTTTCTCGTTCCCGATTGTGCTTTATGATCTGAAGCAAGAGGCTATCTGCAGCACAAACGATGAAGACACGGTGCTGTGCAGGTTAGACTAGATACACGTCCAAATGCTGAGCTAGCATTTGTCTCAGTTTCAGCTAAACCATAGCCGTTATCTTATTGGCTTCATAGCCACCATTCCTGATTCGTTATCAAAATAATAATGAAACTCATAAAAATAATCAACTAAAATTCTATTATATTGTAACCAAATAAATGTAATAATTTTCAATGGTTGCGATAAAGTTATGTTTTTTACTTTCAAGTTTTATTTATAGTGAGTGGCATTTTAAAACTTAATGCTATATTAGACTTCTCGTCAGTTTCATTTTTACATATTCATTTTTGAATTTTATTGACATCATCCAAATACGCTATTAATATTGGTTTTAGTTTCTGATAGCGGAAGAAGAATTCAAGGGGGCGATGAAGTGTATTCGGAAAAAAGTTATATGGTAAGACACAATGAATGAAAGATGAGCAATACCATTTATACTTTAAAATATCGTCGTGTAAACTGTGCCTCAAAACCAGTCCTGCACCTTTAGTATCAAATCCTCCCTAGCTACCTTTTATTCTAAATAGTTAGAGGGCGACACAGGCTTCACTTGCCTATGCGGTCTCCATTCCATTAGGACTAGTCTACGCGCAGTCTTTTGATCAACAAGGCTGGCCCAGAGAGATAAGCAGATTGACGAGCTTGCGCTTTGGTGACATGGAAAGGTCACCCTTTACGGCCAAGTAATGTGAATAGTTTTGGAGAGAGCATATCGTACTGTTTCCCTTTATTGTTTTTTTAATGTACTGCCTGAAGATTCTAGTATAAAGTTTATTTTGAATATCGTGATTATGGTAGATTAGTTTTATTAGTGCTGAAAATATTGTATTATATTTGATGCTGACAAAAGTCTTTTTTTGATTTTCGAAACTAGGTAGAAATCCAGTCTGTTCTAATAGTTACTGCATCTAGCAATGCGTCGATAGGATTGTGAATGATTTTTATTTTCAGATAACTTCGGTTTGGATCTTACTCTGACTGGCAGTCTTATTATTAAGATACATTGTATTTGCAGGTGTATCTGGTGAAATCACCAAAATCGGAGAAACCTTATGATGAATGGTTGTGTGGCGGTGTCTTAGTAACCAATTTGTTCATCCTCACCTCCCAAAGCTGTGTGAATGATGTTGAATACATGTATGCTATAGCAGGATATGACAAATATGTACCAGATGCAGAGATTGAAACAGATACATGTACAAAAGAAAAGAAGAAGAAAGTGATTTACTTTTGTTTTCCAGAAAGTAAGTAAAAAGATAAAAAGGCACGCATATTTTTGTTATATTATCGTAACATAGTCATAAGCATAAATAGTCTATATTATTCTTAGGATACAAAAAGATTGCATGTAGCGGAGATGAGGATATTTAGATGGATGTTGGGAAAGACGTGAATGAATAAGGTGAGAAATTAATATATTAGAGGAAGTTTGAAAGTGGCACCAGTGACTGAAAAGTTGAAAGGGAATTGTTTGTCTTGGTATAGACATGTAAAGAGGAGGGATGAAAAACAGGTTATTAAAACAGTAATGAATATAAATGTTTGGATAGTTGAAGGGGGAGAGAGAGGCCAAGGAATAGATGAACGGTTTGTGTGAGGATTGATATGATATGAAAAGAAGTCTGTGATAGCGAGACGGCTGATCGGATAGAATGGAAGAAGAAAACGTATTGGGCCGACCTCAAGTAACATGGAACAAGGGTAGGAAGATGATCATTATTCCAAGTGTCAAGACAAAGAGATTCGGGATGGCTTGAGATTGATGGAAGTGGGCTATAATCCAACAGACCAATCCAATGTTATTGATATATCGACAACCGCGTGATGATGATGTTTGAATTTTGTTTGGACTGTAATCCGAGATACTGCCTTATTCGATGCGGGTGTCGAAATGTCGCTTCTTATTGAAATTGTGGTTCAAGGATAGTCCGGTTTTCTCAAGAATTTTTCTTTCACCGTTTTGAGAGTAGTGGTGATGAATTGATTACATAAAATGAAGTGTTTAAAGGATGGTTCAAATCTACGACCTACATTTCGATAATTCTGGACCACTGTTGCTCTATTTTATAGTCTTAAATATGTATATGGAAAAATTTTGTTACAATTGATATCATAAAGAGATGTATAGGAGAAGAGGCCATACTGTAAATGCATGTATCGAACCTGAACAATCCAAACTAATATTGTTAATGCAAAAGTAGATATTACAAAATTAATTACATTGTAAATTATTCTATTTGTCTGCACGTCTTTCTCTCTGTTGCTGTTTCATATCTCAACAGCTGAACGGATTCATATAAAACTTGGCACACAGCTAGACCATGTCATGGCATTTATCACAACACTTTTTATCCCGGGAGTATGTTACCTTAGGATAATTTTCCACTTTCACGTGGACCAAACCGCTGACAGAAGCTAGTATAGTATCAGGCCAAGATGATAAATTCTTATCTCAACATCATCATTTCAGCCAAAATACGTCCACTGTGGGACAAAGGCCTCCCCCAAGCGTCGTCACAACGACCGATCCTCTATGTCTCGCATCTACTCTCACCCGGTTGTCGGTCCACCTTGTGGGAGACCTTCCAACGCTGTGTTTTCCAGTGCGCGGTCGCCACTCTAGAACCTTTCAGCCCCAATTGTTATCTAGCTTAATTAAAATAAACTTTTCCTTGTAGGTATCCAAAATAAAAGTGTCAGTGTGACCAACTACGGACGTATAGACATTGCTTTGGCTAAGGTTGAATCGGCGTATAATCTTACGGATGTTACATTTAAAGTATTGTGTTCGTACATACCAACTGTAATACCTATTAACTACGAAAAAAGATTTCAAGAACCAGGTATCGATGCCATTGTGTTGGGTTGGGGACATAAAGATTATTATCGAAAGGTACGTTATGTAGTTAAGACGTTTATACCTTTCTAATATTTTTTTTTTATTTCATTAAGTTACTACACATAGGTACTGCTATGACTACTATAAAAAATATATTTAATCAGGCTTCGTCTCTGTGCCAGTATGAGTGGATTTAGCACCCAAAAAAAAAATGCACCTCTTCGCAATAATCCTCTGAGCAACGCGACGCAACGTGTACTCAGTTTCATTTTTAACCGACTTCAAAAAAAAGGAGGAGGTTATCAATTCGGCTATATTTTTTTTTATCATATTTTTTTTACCTCAGAACTCCGTCGTTTATGGACCGATTTGCAAATTTTTTTTCCCCTTATAGGATATGCTTCCAGATTGGTCCCATTTTTTTCAAAATCCAGTTTTGATGATGGGATCCATGAGGAATAGATGGAACTCCTCAATTATTATAGGCAACCATAATAGTGGTTTTGGTATTTTCATCGAGGACTTAAGCATTTACAGTCAAAAATTAACATGTGATGAAGTAGAACTGATGAAGAAGACCAGAAATGGTCAACGAAACTTAATACTCACATAGATATCACAATGAAAATAGTTAAGCGACTATGACAATACAAATAAATGAATGGTGCTGAACAGTTACGTTGAAAATGGTATCATCGAAGTGATCATCAAGATGATGATGATAGGGCCGGAAGGTAGGCACTGGAACTCCGTAATTAATCAACCTAACCTAACCGTGTTTGGACTTATTAGAATTGTCATGAGATGCACTTTGGCTATAAGGTACTATCGAACTGATCTGATGATGGAGCCGGAAGGTAGGCACAGGAACTCCGTAATTAATCAATGTACCCTAGCCGTGCTTGGGCTTATTAGAATTGTCATAAGATGCACTTTGGCTATAAGGTACTATCGAACTGATCTGATGATGGAGCCGGAAGGTAGAAGGTAGAAGGTAGACACAGGAACTTCATAATAAAACAATGTAACCTAGCAGTGTTTGGGTTATTTGTAATTGTCATGAGAAATAGGCACTCTGTTTATAAGTGTATCGCAACTAAAAAGAGTGAAATAAAAACAAACCCTTGTTTGGAATTGACAAACAAAAAGCAAAATTTTAAACTCATTAATTTATGGTCGCTTCTTTCCAGCCATTCGATAAAAAAAATTACAACCAAAAAATGTTACGATATGCTCCCGTTAAGATAGCGAAAAACAGCATATGCAAGTCACACTATGCACGTTATCCCTTTTTGAATGCGACAATAGACAAATTTATGATATGTACCATGGAAGATGGTGGGCTAAATGAAGAAGGAGATATTATTATATCAATACCATCGTCCCCACTAGTTGAATGTGAAGTACTAAGACTTAGTGTTCGTGATAATGTGCGCGTAAGTATTGCTTTTACCACAGAGCAAGAAGACGTTTCAGATTCTAGAGGTAGCATTGTGTACACTTTAATACATACCAAGCGTGTCAATCACAGACATATTGAACAGGCTACTTTGTCTTCTTAAAATTATTATGATTTCATTGAGTGAAAATGAGACGGACAAATAGAACTCTTGTTTTACAACGGAAGTATGATTGCATTGGCAATTCGTAGTATGGCCCCTGGGCTTCTCGTCATTCTACTCTTAGTAGATGATAGTGTGATAATTTTTATTTCAGAAGTTTTTTTTTTATTTGTGACTCAATGCAAAAATGTAAAAAAAAACTTTTTCTTTATATTATATACAACATTAGTTTTAGCATATGCGAAACCTGAAACACGGTTATCCGTTTTTTATGTAAAGAATCTGTATACAAAATTGTATCACTGTATCAAGAAAAATCACAGCTATAAGCTTGTTATGTTATCTGGATGTCCGTACAAATACGTGGTCACCGGGCCATCCGGGCGATTGAGGGGTTGTTTTGCTTCCGCATCCAGCTGTGCGCTGGCGCCTAATGCCCGCTATAACCTGTCGTGACCTGTGTTGTACTTAGTGTCGATGGTATCCAACTTAAAAGGAAAAAAAATAACATGGTGTAAAAAAATATTGGAATCGATTCAGTTACTGATTCTGAACAAACTATATTCAAGTTAAAACTCATTTCATTATTATGTTCGAAAAATTATCGTATATAGGGTGACTGGTAATTAGTGACCGATACTTAAACACGTGATTGTCCTCATGATTACAAACAAATTTCCCAAAGAAACTTTTTTATACTAATTAGTTTTATGATAATAACAAAACAGCTGTTTGAAATTCGCGCGCGCTCGGGAAAGGGCAATGTACTAGTAGGGCTAGTAGTAGAGTGTCTCACGAGTCACGATCCCCCACTCCCCCACCTGCACCACTCCCTTTGCCGTTCAGCCCGTGCAATACTGGTAATAATATCAGTCACCCCGGAAAGCTCGTTGCATGCACTTGCACATGGTTTGTTTTTTTGACGCCCGCGCACATGGTGCCATTCAATTACAATTACACAGCGAGTGATTACAGTGACATGGTGATATCGGTGATGTGTTACTTCTCGGAAGAGGGTAATGGCGAAGCAGCAAAGCTATTGTACCAACTATCGTACCCAAGAAGGATGGGAAACTTGAAATAACTTGAACAATGCCCAGTGTAAAGTAGGTATCAAGTTAGATAATAATGTAGTGGTCTTATAAGTCGCACGTGTTCTAAACATCGTAGATAAGTACCTAACAAAACAAACGCAATTCCTGACGTTAGTTTGTTTAGAAAGATTATGGATTTATTTATTGTAGCGCGCGCATGTAAAGTACCAAAATACTAGATAATTTATTATTTATTTTAGTCTCCTCTCCGTGTCATAAACAGAGAAAGTTTATGTAGGTATAATACTGTGTACCTAAATGGCCACGCGGTGACTGTCTTTGGATATTATTTAACCGAAACATGTAGGTACCTACACTGATTACGTACACCGATGGGTTAGCAAACCACACGCGTGCACCCTGTCAGTTATCACTATCTTTGCTAAGGTAAATGAGACAACGGCGTTACGAGAATTTTAAACAGATGTTTTGTTATTGTCATAAAACTGTGTATAAAAAGTTTCTTTGGGAAAATTGTTTGTGACCATAAGTACAATCACGTATTAAAGTATCGGTCACTAATTACGAGTCACCCTATATGTGTGTGTGAAAAAAAAACACACAAGTTAAATCTATAGCTGAAAATAAAACTTACGGTAAATTGTCGGAGAATATAGACATAATGCAATATTGCTCCATCGGAATCCTCCATAGCGCGAATGTTGACTAGACTAATAAGCATTATTTATGCAAAATTTGAAGAGTTTTCGCGCTTATTGAGAACATCGCCCACATTATGTGTACAGTTGTGTACAGATTTTCGGTCTAAAATAAAGAATTCATTGACATGTAAGAGATTGATTTGTATGAAGTTAAGTGTTTTTTTTTAAGTGCAACGTATTTAGAGCACAGAACAGAGCTGTTTTGGAGTCAAATGAAATGTCTCATGATCCTAAGGTTGAAATAAAAAACAAGACTCATGTCAACGTGACAACCCGATCTCGCCCTCCGTCAAGTGGATTTTGTCAGGTAAGTTGAACGCAGGGTTTTCGCTAGTCGACCATTCATTGTTTTAGGTACACTAAGTGTGCTTCACTCACATATACCGACAGTCATACTGCGACACTTTTTCACATCATCATCTTCCTTCCTTTTCCCGTTTTGACTGGGGTCGACGCAACCCAATTATGCTATCAATAATTCCCTTTTCTTTCTTAACGCTTCTCACACAATCCATCAATATTGTCTTTGGCCTCTCTACATTCATCCACATGTACACTCACAACTGTATTAGTAATATGCGTTTTCTCCCTCCTCTTCAATCGATCGACTGTAAGGCCTGGTTTCAGTCCACCCTCTTCTTTCAGTATATCTTAAACTATCTGGTGGCTGCGATCGATAAAACTATAATAATAATATTCCACAACTATCATACAACGCCATCTAGTCCCAAGCTAAGCAGAGCTTGTGTTATGACTAATAATAGATAAATTACATCCAGATACAGAACAAATGATTGTGCTTATCACAGAAACATTTGTCTTGGGTGGGAAACGAATCCATGACCTCTGTCATAGCAGTCAGGGCCATTGACTGCTAGACCAACTGGCGAGTCTGCCATTGTAACTGCCATTATACCCATATGTTCTAGTTGATGTCTATCTATCTATCTATTGCAGTTCGTTTTCCACACTTAGTCCATGATAGACCATTGTATTTGCACCATGACGGCTAGTGTCTCTCTTCTAGTTGGTGTAAATGACTTGTTTTACTATTATGTTGAACTATGTGTGTGTGTATATGTGAGTATTTTTTTCGTCGGTTAAAATTATGATGTCAACATACACTTATACAGTCACCGTCACGTTGTGGATATATTTATTATTATATATACAGAGTGTACGCATAAAAATGCATGTAAAATTACAGAATTACATCGCACACACACATAATATGAGGCAAGTCAAAAAATAATGTAGTATAGTATAATTTAGATATTTGGACGACCTGTTCATGTCCTTCATTCTCACACAATTAACAAGACTATTGATGACCTTTACTTTTCATCAATGAAGTTCTCGAAAGTGTGTAAATCAAAAATATTTTATTTACTAAAGAGAAAAATAAAAAATAAAAAAACATTAAAAAATAACATTTTTGGACGAAGTATTTGTTCTCTTTCTTCTTTCTGATTTAATGAAGCACAGGCATACGATCTTTCTTAATCATGATAGATTTCTTCCTTCTTCAAAGCACAAATAATATCAAAATTCGCACTGCTGAAATGATTTACGTAATGTCAGTTTACCTTTTTGTCTTTAGAACGACCACGGAGGACCGCTTGTGACTTGGATAGGCTCTAAGGAGGTCCTTATCGGAATTGCTTCCCTATTCAGAGTGTCAGATGATTCAAAATGCATTGGACCTTATTTGTACACGAGCACGCAGCGTAACAGCGTCTTTTTAGATTGCATTTTAACACTTTATTCTGACTTACCACATAATAAGGAATCCAGGTTAGTAGTATTTTTCGTTATTACTATGCATACTAAGTTTGTGCGGTCACTTCCTTACCAGATCCACTCACACCAGAACCCTGTCAAGGGTTATGGACCGCATGATCCTTGCATAGAGCTAACAGCAGCCAACGTTTGGACCTCCTAGTTTGAGCAGGAGCCGCTTGAAGGCAGCCCCGGCCCGCTCTATCCTGGGAGCCAGATGACGGAAATGCTCCAGGAAGTTCCACCAGCTGTCGAGGACAATTCTCAGGTACTTTATCGTCGACTCGACACCGGTGTGTCGCACACCCCTTCCACTGTTATTTGGAACCCTGATGGAGGATGGTTAGGTAATAACAGCTAATACTAGTTGGTAATAGTAGGTAATACTAGTTGATCTTCAGGATTAAGCAACGCTGGCCAAGGTAGGTCCTTGGATGTAACCAACCATTATTGATTTCTATCTTGGGTGGTCGGCTCTGGCAATAGGCCTAACTCTCTCGATTTTGGACAGCCAGTTTAATGGCGGACAAGTTCTGTCTTTTTTTTTGTTTTGAAGATTTAGTGCGTTATTGTTATTTTTACGACATGGCCCATGCTTCTTTTTCTACCGTTTCCATACCATTGTATAACTATGGCCTCTAACTTTTAAAATTATAAAATCTTTTGACATATGCTTGCCCATTTTCTTCCACTTATCTCTGTTACGAGCTATCCTTCTCCAGCCTTTCAGCAAATCATCCTCCCATCTTTTAATTTGACGTCCTTTAAGTATTTTCCCATATCTAGGGTACCATTCCATTACGTCCTTCGTCCATTTTTAGGGTTCCGTACCTCAAAAGGGAAAAACAAGGATCACTTTGTTATCTGCCTGTCTGTCTGTCTGTCAAGACCCTTTATCTCGGGAACGTGTGGAGGTATTGAGTTGAAATTAAAACCATATTATTATACATAGGTCTTCGGTCCCTTGAAGCTGTGAAAAAATCAAATTCATAGGATACTTCCCGTTTACTTAGAATCCTGAAATTTGGTATGAAGCAAGGTCTCATAGCACAAGTATAGGAAAACAATCTGAAATTTACAGTTACCTTACAAAAAAAAACTTTTTTTGCCATTCACAAAAAATTTCGTAACTCAATTCGTGAATTGAACTGTTTTCATGGGTAAGTTGGTACCTACGGAACCCTCAGTGTGAGAGTCCTCCTCGCACTTGCCCACGTTTTTTCCACTATCTGTCCTCATTTTGTGGCCAGCCCAGTTCCGTTTAAGTTACTTCTATATAATCCGAATCAGCCCATCATGGGAATAGACTGATTTAGTTTTCCCCAATATATTTTCTTCTTCCCTATTCAACCGCCACTAAACATTAAATAATATTTTAATACAGACGGAGCATCTGCGATATTCCACTGAACCAAAGGAGTTTCCGCATAGTTGAAAAAAACGTATCTTGGATTTCTGGGTAGGTTCATTTGAAAATAAGAGCAAGAGGATTGTCGCTTTTCATCTTTTGCTTGTGATAAAAATACCTTGATCCTTAATCGCATAAGCGCTAGAGCATAGCAATGATTGCAATGCTTCTAGTATAGCATAATATTTCTTTATGGAATAACTCACGAAGCGATTAAACATCACTGGTTTTATTTTAAATCTTATAAATTAGCAAAATAGAGGTCATAGCCCATTAGAGCCACCCGATACCCGAAAAGCACCGTCTTGCCTCGAACGGTTAGAATTCTTTGAAGTACCTACGGGCTGACCATACGCGTACGGCGAGTGGACCACATGGTGATCACCCGTTGCACGCATGCTTAATTTGCGTTGCTCACACACAGGTCCCGAAATGATCGCGTGCTGCGAGAGTGGTTTACGCGGCACACAGCTCCGCCTGCCTTCATTCCTAGCCTTTCTTTCGAGCGTGTCGGTTGTATCATTTTATTTACAAAATGAATAAAGAAAAAATTAACCTAAACGACAATCAAGTTTAACGTGTTTAGTTAACAACGTGGTATTCACCCGCGGACCACCTGTTGACATCGAGCGAAGAGGTGGAGCTAGTTGGATGTTGGGTGGAGCTTAATGTTGGAAAACCGATACTGTTTACCAAATATAAAAAGAAAGCAGAATCTAATTCTTGTATTTTAAAATTTGGTAACCCTGTAACTGATTCAAAGACTTAACTTTGAGCAACCCGGTCATGTGAGGAAGACTTGCAAAGAAATTAATTAGTAGTATTTTTTTTTACAGTGAACATAAGCCTTTACCTATAGTTACATATGTAGGCGATACACTAGAAAATAATACAAAGAAGACCACAAGAATATCCAAGGCTTTTGAAGAGTTGGTAAATTTGAAACTTTCTGGAAACAACGCAACCCAATGGGAAGATCCGTTTAGGGGCAATAAAAAATAGTGACGTCTATCAGTAATACAAATTGACAAAACTTTAAAATGTTTGCCCATCGAGCGCCGATCGTACTGTATACGGTTATTCAATTTGAATGATCTTGAAAAACGCTTTCGAGCGCCGATTGTACATACGGTTGTACAACTTGAATAACCTTGAAAAACGCTTAATGTCGTATTGCACACACGGGTCTTCAAATTTTATTTGGCCGAAAATTTTAGTCTCTATGTCTTCGTTTTTCCTGGAAAAAGCCTGTAAAAGTTTATTTTTTATTTTTTTGCTGTTATTACGTTAAAATGGCCAATTACATAATTTCCCCTGCGCGCTAGGGGTTAAGGGATCATTTTGGTAATATAATATGTTAAGGCCATTTTTTACAGTTTTTGAGTTTTGGTCGACATTTTTAGTAGCTGTTTCATTTATTCGCAAATTGATTCCTAGAAAATATTGTGATGTATGTATTGTTTTGTATCTCAATAAACAATATGTGTAAGCATTCAATCAGGTGCGATCTCGGTAAAATTGAGCTTAGAATTTCACTGTTAGTAGTTGACTACCTCCGTAAAGCTTACCAAAAAGGCAGACCAATCGCTTACAATTGCTACTAAATTCAGTTAAAAATATTAGGATGTGTTTTAAAACACAGTGACTGTATTCTGCATCAAAACTAAATACATTAATTTTTTGACACTCGCTTACCATGTTATAAAGTTCTGACTGAATGTTACTGAAAAAATGTGACTAGATTATTTTGTCTAAGTCCAAACCGCTTGGCAACAGCATTTGGGTACTGCAATGGCCTCTTTAAGAACGTGAGCTCCACTTTTATTGCATTTTTACTTTCAGTTGACATTACCTGTTTAAATTAAATATTATTATCATAATTAAATAAATTTAGTTAGTATGTTTTTTTTTTTCATTTGCTTACTATTGATTACAAAATAATATTTTTAGTTTTTCGCTGTAGGGTGGAGTGAAAACGCATGCCAGAGTTTAATTGATTAACATCCACCTGTGTTCCATTAGTTGCCCTTTGCGTTCTAGGACCACGGTGACTCTTTCAATTATTCATCCAGCTTTAGCAACAACCTATGGAAGAGGGGAGTCGTCGACGGCGCGTAGTGTTCTACGTGCGCCTCAAGGAGATGTCAGCAAACTGTAGGGGCCCAGAAGGGTCGAATGTTACTGGGGCCATGTGTTCGCTTCTGAAAGAAAAACCCAGCCCTGGTATGAAAGGCAAAGAAGGAACAAGAGTTAGTTTTTAGTCAGTAAAAGTCTGACACATCCATACGCTCTGACCATGAGCGCGAGGATGATTTTCTAACCTAAAAAAAATTAAGAGGGGAAAATGCGGATTCGATACTAAGTTTTGCAGGGAAACAGGTTCAGAAAATATAACACCAATCATACTCACTAGAACAAAAATATTTAAAAAGTGAACAAGCTAAATAGTTGTTAATTTTTCACAGATAAAGTCGCGAGCAAGAGCTAGTTAGTACCTCTATAAGTTTGTAGTAGATATTAGTAGCTTGCGAAGCGTTTTTTTTTCTCATCCTGGTGACGGCCCCTGCAAATCACACTATTTACTATTAATTTTTGCTAGTTCTTTTGTTCAGCAAAATCTTGCTCCATATTCTAAAGAATCGCATCTGCTACTACATGGATTGGTAAATCCCGCAGGAGCAAGCAGGTTTTTTGAAGGGGAAGGGTATTCGAGAACAGATTCTCAATGTCAGGCAGCTCATTGAGAAGGCATACGAGTTTGATACGCCTGTGATAATATGTTTCGTTGACTACAGCAGAGCTTTCGACTGTGCCAACTGGGATTGTTTGTGGAGGGTCCTAAACGAAATTGGAGTACCTCATCATTTAATTGTTCTACTTCGCACCCTGTATGGCTCAAGCCAAGGAGTCGTAAGAGTTGATAAAATAGCCTCAAAACCTTTTAAATTTCGCCGAGGACTACGCTCGGGATATATTTTATCGCCCATTCTATTAAACTCCTATGGTGAATATGAATACGAAGGTCTCATAATGAGACCTACCTGCTAGAACTGGGACGGAGGCATCACAGTTGGTGGCGTAAAATCATCAACCTGCGCTTTGCCGATGACGTAGTGTCATCGGCAGCAAATGAGTCTTCTTGCAGCAAATGAGTCGGAAATATTTGCACTCCTAGACTGAAGGAAAGGATTAGCGAGGAGATGGGGCTTTCCATAAACAGGTCCAAAACCAAGGTCATGGTAACGATGGTTCGTGCTAGAAGGAATTTCATAGGAGAATTTGCATGGCTAAGAGCGCCATGTCTCAGCTTGATAAAATCTGGAAAGATCGCAAAATCTCCGTAAAGACCAAAACCAAACCGTTACGGATCCTGGTCTTCTCGATCTTTTCATATGGCACCAAGACTTGGATGCTAAAAGCTGCAGACCGCAAACGCATTGACGCCTTAGAGATGTGGTGCTAGAGAAGGATGCTCCGTAGCTCCGTAGTTCGCAGCCCAAACCAGAGCCCTGTGTGAGAGGACACCACCGCCGATGACCCCCACAAGGACACGGTGATGCTCCGCTCAAGCGGGGCATACCTCTACTATATGCTCTACCGGGTCCTCCGAGCGGTCCGCATAATAGTGACATCCTGGAGTTTCTTCCGCCTGAATCACGTGTAGGAACCTCCCGAACTTACCATGTCCAGTGAGGATGCTCTCTATCCCATACAAGAAAATCTGCCACTATCAATTACATATGTATGCATACTGAAGCAAATAGCTGGATATCGATATGTAATGTACGTCGATCAGACATTTGCGAACCCTTCTTGGTAGGCGTAGTTAAACTTCGATGGACTCGTGTAGCTGTTTTTATTTCGCTTCGAGGAGCTCGTGACTAAATATATCATCAAACCTCCGCTGCACGGATGGAATCAAGTTTCTACAAGGTAGACCGATGAATTGGCGAAGGTCACGGGAATCCGCTGGATGCGACACGCACAGGACCGGTCGTTGCAGCGATTCTTTGGGGAAGCCTTTAGTATGTCCATCTGTGGATGTTTTATGACTAAAAAAATGATGGTGGTGAGTGCTCGAGGTCAGGTGCAAGTCAAGATGCCAATATACAAAATTCATTGTTCCTAGAAAAACACATGCGTGTTTTTTTTTTAGGCGGGAAAATCATCTAATGACGTATCCCGCTCTTGGGCGGCGCGGGAGATAGTGTCAGACTTTTACTGACTAAAAACCCACGCCTGTTCCTTCATTGCCTTTGTCCCAGGGACCCGGGTTTCGTTTTCATACTACCCTTGGCCCCAGTAGGCTTCGACCCTGTGTGTCGTGGGGTGTTACACGACATCTCTCGACCCGCACGACATCTCTCGACGAAACACATGCGTGTATAGTTTATCGTAAAATGAAGAAAATAATTAAGTGTTATCTCAACTACGATTCCATTACAGTCGTGTCACAGTCCATCGAAATACAATTATTTAGTTTTACAATGATTCTACAATGGTCGTGATACAGTTCAATATATTATTATTTTTCAATATTTTCTGTGGTGAGTGCTTACTTTTTCTTATTTTAAAGAAGGGACTTACCGCCATAATTGTGGCGTGCCCAACATAATTATATTAAATAACAACCCTTGTGGCAGGACAATGGCTGAAACTATAAGCACGCCTCATCCGGACATCATTAGAAGAAAATTAGGCTGATATGGAAGCAATGACCGAATATGTAGTTATTGTTACTACTGAAATATACCACTTTTATCTTGTTTCAGTGACTGATAGTCTAAGAAGAATTAAAGATGGCAGTGTGGTGTCTGCAGATAAAAGATATGTGGTAAGTTTTTGTTATAAATTAGGTTGATCTAGATTTAAATTAACAATGTAAGAAAATCTATTTAACTAATTTTTCTATCATATTACTTATATGAACTGTACATATAATAGTCTGTTTAAAGATGTTTCTTAATCAATCATTGTTCAAATTCAGGTGAAATTAGGCACATTACTTTGCAAAACTACTATTTTTTATAACGTTTGCAGGTCTACTTGGTTAAAGCACCAAAATCTGAAAGAATATACGACGAATGGTTGTGTGGCGGCGCGTTAGTCTCTACTTTGTTCATAGTGACATCAGCAGCCTGTGTTACTGACGTTGAATACATGTATGCCATAGCAGGATACAGGAAATACGTCCCGGACTCAGATATTGAATTAGATAAATGTACAAAAGAGAAGAAAAAGAAAGTAGTATACACTTGTGTTCCTATGAGTGAGTAAAACAACTAAAACAAATGAGTCAATAAAAAGTATAAATCTTTATTTATACAATTTTATGTGTTGCTTTCTAGAATACGAATTAGATTATCTTAAGACGGACAAGTGGTCTTTTATAGATATAGCTTTGGTGAAGGTAGAATCACCGTATGACCTCAAAGATGACTCGTACAATACGCTGTGTTCGTACATACCTACTGTGATACCTATTAACTATGAAAACAGATTTCAAAAACCTGGTACTGATGCTTTGGTATATGGTTGGGGACATGTAGAACTTTGGCGAAAGGTGAGAATTAAGTGCTTATTGAATTTATGATATCCACAAATATAGTTTTATGTTAATAGGAAAAAAATATAATCCGAAATACTACCTATTTAATTCTAAAAAGTCATATTGGTTTTAGACGTCTGTAGTCACACACAATACATTTGTTGGTATATATATTTTGAAAAACCTATTTAAAACTATTAAATACCACTATAAAACTAATAACTTTTTTGTATAGGTTCATTAACTTTTGTATAAGTTTCATATTCGGTTTACGTAAATATGACCATGTTTCTGAATTTCGAGTTAAACTCAAGTGGTTGCCAATTCGCCTTCGCCGTAATGCATATATTCTTTCCCTCTTGTATAATGTGCTCTTTCCCCTTCGACCCCTCGTTACCTCAAAGAACGATTCCAATTTCTTTGCGACTCCCACATGCAAGTTCTTGGGTCATCAGATAACTTAAAAACTTAAAATGCCAATGTATTCAACTACTTTCTTGGATAAGTCTTTTACTGTCCAGGCTGCTCGTCTATGGAATGCATTGCCTGTGGCAATAAAACGTGCGCAAACACAGCCTGTATTTAAAAGGCTTGTAAAGGATCATTACTTGTCACTGTGATCATGTCTTTGTTTCATCACTTATTCTCTTGCTAATGTATGTATATTTGCACCAAGCGCGACTCCTTTTTGTGTCCAGGCAATCTCTATCCGAAGAAATTGCCGAGTGTGATAAGGCCGCCAATTGTGTAATTGTGTATTTTTTTTATATTATAAGGTTTCAATTTGTAAATTTTGAATCTTGGTATGCAATAAAGTATAATACATAAATAACAAATAAATACTCCAAGTTAAGGTACGGTGACTACTGAGATACCGACTTATAGAAATGTAAAAAAGAAGAAAACATGTTGCACACTTACAAATTAATGATGAGTAGAAAGATGTGAAAGATGAAGTATGAGGGCAATATAGTGATGATGGCGACAAAATATAAACTAAATAGATTGTCAATATCACCAAAGTGGGTTGGTCATAGATAGATATGTATGTAGGTAAACGAACACTTTTTTTCGGTGCGTGTGTGTTTAGAGCACTTGGAAAATAGCTTACGCAAACAAGAACATTGTACACATGAATCTACACAGATATTTAAGACCAACTCTACTTGAAATATTTATACCCAAAATACCTAAAGTGCTTCCATATCTTCAGGAAGGCGACCATACTAATTATAACCAAGAGCTTATGCGATATGCTGCTTCTAAGATAATGGATAAAACATCATGCAAACAACATTATCAAATGTTTGCGAGTATGACTGATGTAATAGACCAATTCATGATATGTGCTCTAACGGAAGGCGAAATTAATGATAAAGGAGAGCTTGTTTTGATCGGCCCTCCACTACCCAAAGTAGATGGATGTAGTAATAACAAAATGTTACTCAAGGGCCCTGAATTCAAAAATGCTGAAATACAACTAACGCAGAATAATACGGCAACCGAAGAAGTAAGTGTTAAATAACACATCACTCCTGAATTTTCGAGAATTAGACAGAATAATAGCTATAGGTCACGTCCGCTCACATTTTTCAGTTATGTTTAGGCCACATGCTAAAGCATACAATATGGAACGAACCCATTGCCATCATCCGGGCATAAATCCAGATTATTACTGAAAAATTCAAATGGAAAACAAAATTACACATTGACCCGGGGGTCGAACCAAGGGTCTCATATGCAAAGCTCTATTTCTGGTTATGATCACTAAAGCTATACAACGTGGAAATTCTGGTGAATCACAAGTAACATGAACATCGTAATACGAAACAACAAAGAAAACAAGTGACATTATCTTATAACTGTTTGTAGAAATTTTTCTACGTTGTGAATATAGACGTCACGTTGATAGATTAGAAACATAAAGAATTGTTTAGGATTCAAAAGTATTGTTGCGTAATAAATATTTACTTTACAATAAGAAGGTCAAAAAAAAAAGGTTAAAGAGCCTGGCCTTTGTGCCAAAGTGTCAAATAATTTTTAATCTTTTGCGCTACATCTAATAACATAGTCTTTCTATCTCGCCAAGGCTCGTAGGTCTTGGATGTACGTAGGTTCATGCCGCACACTGCCTTTCTACGATAATATTGACATTGGGCGCTCCATATCCTTTAGTTGTCCATATCTGTTAGTGTATCAATTACGTTTTATCGTCCATCGTACACATACCTATATAAATATTTTAAAATCTTTCCTTTTTAAGTGTAAAGATGACGTCGCTCATCAAGAAATCTTGGAGGATGCGACACGCAGAAAGGATAAGAATTCAAATCAAACTTATGTTGAATCCTTACAAAAAAAGAATAGAACTATTTTCAATAGAACTAAAGCAAAATCAAGAAAGCATGGGATTTGTCAGGTAACTAGTGCAATAGGTAAACATTTGTAGATCCTATATATGAAAGCTGCGGCCTCGATTGTGGACACAATCTCCCTAGATGGTACTGAACTCAATATTTTTAGTGTTATTGGGCATTTAACACTAACATTTGTCTATCATCATCGTCATCATTCTAACCGAAAAACGTCCGTTATTGGGCATATGCCCCTCCCAACTGTCACCACAACCAACGGTCCTGTGCGTCTCGCATCCATCGGATTCTCACAACTCTTATCAGGTCATCGGTCCCTATTCGCATTTACTCAAGTACTATAATAAAGATTCGGATATTAGTTTAGGTATTTTTAGCGAATTTGGTGGATTTTGAGGCAATAATGTGACTAAATTCAATAAAGTTTAAATTCGTTTGGCGCTCAAAGTTTTATCTGGACAACTACAATGGCTAAAATGTTTTTCAGTAAAAAAAGAAACTCTCTTTATTATAAACTAAAAAAACTTATGTTTCAAAGGTTCAGTCAGAACCTTTGAAACATAAGTTTTTTTAGTTTACAGTTGGACTTGTTCAGATGAAACCAGTCATCAAAATGTTACTCACCCCCAATTTCTGATTTAAGCATTTGAAGTTAAGTAATTCTCAAACTACTTTACTCTATAAACTTGTCAAAATTATTGAGACGTTTTTAACTCATAATACTCGATTCAGAAACCTGCCTTTAATGTATTCTAACATCTTCAGAATGACCATGGAGGACCACTAGTCACTTGGGTGGGTGGAAATGAGATTCTAATCGGCGTTGCTTCTGTGTTCAGAGTGTCAGACGATTCTAAATGCATGGGACCCTATTTATATACCAGCACACAATGCAACGGAGCCTTTTTAGATTGTGTATTAAGTAATTCAAACGTACCAGATGTCGAAGGAAGGTGAGTCGTAAGTATTACCACACTTTGACCGGTATTTTTTGGTTATACAGGGCAAGATTCTTCTGTATCTTTGAAAGCACGCTAAGTTGTTTACCCCAGCTGCTGTTATCTGTAGATCTCCGTCGTTACAGATAATTAGCCCCTACTATAATGTGTTATTGCTAACTTGATCCTTTAGTTAAAAAGGAATAGTGTAATAGTCCGAAATCATGATGCCATTGAGACAGCATCGTAAAAGGACAAACGCCCAAAAGTGTTAACTAGCCTTATTAAGGAGTACATTGTTACTCAGTAACAGTTACTCTGGGTTATATAGATCGGATAAAATATTGGTAGTCAGTTGCATCAGATTAGACTGGAAGCTAGTCCTAATATAGCAGAGGCAACTTGAGAGAGAGAGAATATTTTTAACAGAGATTCATGAAACCAATGCCACAAATCTACTAACTGGCTCATTTATTATATTCTATTATCTATTTATGTTCTGATCTTGTGAGTATTTACATTGTAGCGAATTAGAGCTTTATAAGCTTTGTTGGCGTAGCTCACTCATCATAACCCCGCCAATGTACCATATTACTTGGCGTAGCTCACTCATGATCACCCGGTCAATGCCCCATATTCCTTGGGGTCGGCGCAACACGTCTAGCGGATAAGACCATTATAAGTCGTGTTGGCGTAGCTTAATCATTATCACCCGGCCAATGTCCCATATCACTTGATGTAACTCACTCATCATCACCCGGCCAATGTCCCATATTACTTGGGGTCGGGGCAATACGTCTTTTTCTTATTTTAATACTATTAGCAGTTACGCAATCATTAACTTCCTTTTCTTTCATATCAGCCCTTCACAATCCATCCACCTTTTTTTTGGCCTTCCTCCTTCATCTCTCTGTCCATCTATCCACAAGTATATTCATAACTCTTTTAGTAACAAGCGTTTCATCCCTCCTCTTCAGATGACCATAGTAAGAGGAAAGCGAATCGTTTATTCCCTTTCAAATTTTCAGTCACTGGCGCCACTTTCAAACTTCCTCTAACATTTCTCACTTTATCCATTTTCGTCACTCCAATGGCATAGCTCACTATTGGAGTTATTCCAAGGTATATCCACGCAATAACCACTACGGAAGTACAACACGGTTTTGGTACCGTTACTGGGCAACCAAAGACTCCATTATATGAAAATCTCAATCTCGACCCAAATTAGTCTTGCGTGGGCAACATGAGTAATTGTTAATTAATAAGCGGTAATTTACGAACAGACGGGATACATACTAATCACAATACAAATACAACAGACGGGCCATTTGCAACAGTCCACCGATCCAAAGGGGCTACGATACAATCGAAAGGAACATATCTTGGACACATCATCCGGCTGGGTAAGTTAGTAAGACTTCTTAAAACGAAAATATGAAAATAGACGTCACACGTATATATACTATGACTATTGAGCATATCACAAAAAAACTTTGTCGGAGGATTCTCATTTTTAACCGACTTCAAAAAAGGAGGACAATATCAGTTCGGTTGTATTTTTATTTATTTTTTTATCATTATTTTTTTATGTTTGTTACCTCAGAACTCCGTCATTTATGGACCGATTTGCAATTTATTTTTTCCGCTTAAAGGATATGCTTTTAAATTGGTCCTATTTTTTCAAAATGCAGTTCTGATGGTGGAATACATGAGGAATCGAGGGAACTACTCATATATAGTAATTTTGGTATTTTCATCGAGAACTTAAGCATTTACAGTCAAAAAGTAATATTTGATAAAGTGGCCAAAGGAACTTCATAGTCACATATATATCACAATGAAGATTGTTAAGCGACTATGGCAATAAAAATAAATAAATGGTTCTGAATAGTTATGTTGAAAATGGTATCATCGAAGTGACCTGATGATGATGATGGAGCCGAAAGATAGGTACTGGAATTACGTAATCAATCAATGTATCCTGGCCGTGTTTGGGCTTATTAGAATTGTCATGAGATGCACTTTAGCTATATGGTACTATCGAACTGTAAAGTTAATTTGATCTTTTTAGTGTTATTTTAGTGGAGTAGGTAATTTTTTTAAAATGTTTTTTATTTCACACTTTTAAACTACTTACTACTCGTAAATTAACTTTCATTCGTTGGAACTCTTGTTTTATTACCGATTGAAATTGTAAAACATTTGTACATTTAGAAATATTGAGATTACTATCATTACACCGAACAAAAATACCGTTTAAAATACCGTCAAGAAAATACCGTTTAAAATACCGTAGTGTTATACAGAATTTTTTTTGTAATCGGAAAAGTTAGCGCTCAAAAGCCTTTCAATAAAATTAAAAAAATTAATGTACATGAAATATATCAGGATGAGTACCTAGGCTTGCAGTACAGATGGTCGATGGGGTCGAAAGGCTTTAGCTAGAGTGACGACTACCTACCAGAAGACGCAGTGAACTGATGATCTGGTGAGAGTCGCGGTAACCCGATAGATGCGAGACGCATAGGACCGATCGTTACGGCGAGACTTGGAGGAGGCCTATTTCCAACATTGGACGTCCTTCGGCTGAAGTGATGATGATGACGAGTACTTGCAATGATTTTACAATTTGTTACTTTTACAGGCCTGCTGAAAATGAAAAGGAGTCAATAAATGTTAAAGCGAAGGACACGAAAAGCCCTGAGGCAATGGAAAGCTTAACAAGATTTGCAATGTTGGCGAAGATGGCGAAAGAGCAATCAGATGCAATATTACGAACGCAGCGACTGAAACGGCGGCGCGGGTAGTCAAAGTTCAATAAGTTTTTCTTGGTTGATATACACAAATAACTACCCGAAGAAAGTACCCAAATGATAGAGAAAATCATATCGAAGTTGGTTGAGTGGTTAAAAGAAAATGAGCGCACATGAATTCAGACAAAAATCGTGATTTTATTTTGTACTATTTAGTTAATTTAAAATTTAATTTGATAAAATACCACCGTGCTTTTTTTTGTTAGCCTGCTGTTCTGTCTCACTCCTGAGCAAAGGCCTACCTCCATTCCTTCTATCTTTCTCGCAACCGGGCTTTCTCTAGCCAGTTCTGGTGAGATCTGTCTAGTTCATCACACTATCTCCTTCGTGGTCTGCCACGTCCCCGTCGTACTGTTTTAGGGCACCAACTTTGTCCTACTTTGGCCCACAGTTTGTCAACAAGTTTGTTGACAAGCCCTGCCCAGTTTCATTTCAGTTTGGCAACCTTTTGAGCTACATCAACTATTTTGTTTCGAACTCGATTCGTTAATTTAACACCAAGTATACGCTCCATTGCTTGCTGGCAAACCTTAAGTTTGGACGTCTAGATGTTAGTCAAAGATCAAGTCTGTGCACCATAGGTTAAGACGAGGAGTATACAAATGTACAATAAGCTTTTGTTTTTGTGCCATGGGCAATTCACCTTCGAATAGGTCTTTTATGGACCAGTAGCTATTCCAAGCGTTTTCAGTTCGTCTCGCAATTTCTTTGTCTTGCCTCGCCTGGAAAGAGACTACTTGGCCCAGGTAAAGGTATTCCTGGACATGTTGTATGGTCTTCTAATGTACTTTTATGATTTTTGGTGCTTCGTTGGTCATGAGTTTAGCCTTCGACATCTTCAGTACAACCTCAAAGGCTTGTATCATTTAGCTCTTGTAACATGCGTTACTTTAGTTGTGAAAATTAAATAAGCAATTTTTATCATTAATTAAATTGAAATTGTTGGATATATTTATTAGATAGAACAACAAAAATAAAAAACACTTCTCCTGACTAAAATATGGCGTCAAAAAATTTCTCCGCATCGCTGTCGAATCGTTGAATGTTCGAATGGCGAAAATAAAAAGTGATATATGTTTTATGCTAACATAAAAGGCAAACTAGAACAAAGTGAATGTGGAGAGATGAGCTTAAGTCTTACCGGAAGGATTGGCCCGCAATGGCCGAGGGCAAACGTGTGTGGAAAAGGGAGAGGGAAGCCTAATATTTTTGAATATAGCCTATGCCACCCAGACGACTCGTACCGAATCAACCGACGTTACAATCTACAAATCTGCTCAGTAATTTAGACGCTGCGGTGCTATATACGTAAACACAAATATCTAAAGACTGCTATAATCATAAGCATTCTTTTTGGCCGGCCGTCCAGTAATCGTTAGAACCTAACCCGAGTTGTCGACGGTGCGTAATGCCACACGCGTCTCAAGAAGACGTCAACAAAACCGTAGGGGCCCAGTAGGGCCGAAGGCTGTTGAGGCCATGGGTTTGCTTCTGTAAGAAAACCCAGAGAACATACGAGTGAGTTTTCAGAGAAACATCCTCCCGCTCCGCACTAACTGACTTACATTGAATGATTTCCCACCTTAAAAAAACGTTATTTTTGTAATAATCAAGGAAAAATATGCAAACTTCCTATAGTTTCTGGAGTTATCACGGAGAGCTAACAGAGTTCCCCGTCTCTCGTTAGTTTAGATTGTACTTGTAGTTGTATTTATACTATTATAGTGAGGGAATACAGAGTAGATACGCAGACACGTAATATTTGCTGGCCTATATAAACATATCCTGCTAAAAGTAAAAGCTAAAGTCCCCCGAAAACTTTTTGCATCAGTTTAGTAGAGCGTTTATTGAACGGCTGCATCGCGACTTTGGGCATTTATCGAATTTGCAACGAGCAATGCGTGACTACATTGATGCCAACGTGATGCAGCATCAACAAAGTTGCGCTCTGTCATATTGTATCCATGCAGACGCGATGCAGCATCAAGATACTGGCGTGTTTGTATCGTTGCAGAATCGTTTTTACATGAGTAAGGTATAAGACCTGCGATAGAATCGTGACTGTAACGCTTAAATAGCAATTGTATTGGAATCGCTGGAAAAAAGTCATCGTGGATGACCTTCTGTGAATCAGACTACTGTCAACCAACCTATGGGATCAACTCAAAAACATTATGTAGAAAAACAGAAGCTGGTTAGTAGATTCCTGAACAGAATATATACGTTCCTGGGACCCCCTTCTGCATATTTGCTGTGACAAAATACAGCAACAGCTACCTATTATTTTCCAAGTAAATGAAAATAATCAAAATGACTATATCGCAATTTTATTAATGGTGTATGTAAACCATAAAATTGAGATTTTTACTTTCCTACAAATCCTTGCAATATACCGATTTAAAAATGTTCATCTATAAATTGAGTTTTCTATTAATTTTATTCATTTTTCAAGGTAAGATGTAAAGTTGGTGATGCTTAACGCTCTTTGGTGATTTTATGGAGTTATTGGTGTGTATTTGAGGGTGAGTCACTGCTCGGCTAGACAGGTGCAAAGAGAAGGTGATTTCATTCCTGTCTCTACGGGAGGATATGCTCACTTGGTGATGCCATAAGCTAGGTATGCCAGACTGAAATAAATATTTTGTACATGTGTGACATCTTAGACGAACCAAAATTAAAAATCCTGCATCGTGAGCTTCGATTTTTCCACGCGACTAGAACAGACTGAAATTTTGTCAAATGCCAAAACCAGACACAACACTCGTGTGGTCGGAGGATCTTCCCTTTTCAAAGGAGGTAAACTGGTGATTTATGTTTACCACCTGGAGATATATTCGTTTTTAAAAGAGATATATAATCAAGAATCGAAGAACATTTTTTATATCAAACGGTCCGACAACACCTTCTCGTCAAGTGAAAGTAACATTAAAACAGGTGTTGTAATTGAAAAAACAGACAACATAAATAAAACAAAGATTAATTATATTTTAGAATACGAATGTGGAAGAAGAATACAAGAAGGTGTGAATGTGAAGACACCAAAAAGATATGTGGTAAGGAACAATAATTACTTGATTGATCCGTCACAGTTTTGAACTGACAATTCGTGACCATTTTGCGATTTTTAACATGATTTTTAATGAACTTAACATGAATGAGAATAAGGTACACTTTATAGTTTGTAATATTGCTTCGTAATCAATCCAGTTTATTCGTAGGATATCGTGTAAAATCCTTGGGCCCCTGGTCCTATGTAATTATTATTTGCACATCCTTATCATCATAATTTGTAATGCCATCTATCTTTTTTGAAGTAAACTTGGCACTCCGTTACTCAAAGTTAAAAACGAACAGTGAACAGATAGGTACAATTACTGTAGATTAGTCTTTGACGTGCTGCATGTATTGGGTAGATGGCGCTATTAGCAAAACCAAGTTTAGAATGGAAGGAGAATTTAGTTTAAATAAATACATAATTCGCCCTTTAAATTTTTGCAAAAATTTTTTTTACAAGATTTATCAAAATTTAAATTTGTTTTTTTTTAATGAAGCTAAGTTAAGAAAGCTATACCCCTCGAACACCGATTGTACATACGTCTGTACAACTTGAATGACCTTGAAAACCCTTAATTATCGTTTTGTACACACGTTTGTATGATTTTTTTTAGCCGGTTTGTATATTTTTGTTTTTCCAAGAAAAATCCAGAAAAAGGTTTTTTTTTAATTATTTTTCGTGATTTACGTAAAAACGCGCAATGACGTAATAATAATACCCCCGGGGCGCCCGAGGGGTTAAGAAATTTTTGACCCGATCCGTTATTCTACTATCAGTATTTTCTGTTATCGCCATTTTTACCATTGTCAAAGTTATGCTCGAACCAGTGTCACACACTTTGCTAGGCAATTTCTTTAACGAAACTATTGATGGCAAACAAATGCGTTATTAAAATCTTAGTATGTCTAAGGTTAAAAAGTGTAATCATGGACTTATCATCCGGTACTTCTCCATAAGAAATGAACAACTAGAACTGTGCACCCAGATTCTTATAGCTCATTAGTGCCTAAGTGGTTTTTTTATTACTATAGCTTATTACAAGCTGTTTTGCCTGTGTGAAAGTAGAAAGTTTTCCCAAGGGAATGTGCTCCCGGGATAAAAGATATCCAAAATGCTGTTCTGCAATATGGTCTACTCGTGTGCAAAATTTCATCGAAGCCCGTTTAGCCGTTTGACAGTGAAAGAGTAACAAATATACACGTTCATCGTTATAATATTACTGTGTAATAACTGTATTTTTATACCTAAACCACTGAACCAGTGCTGACGAATTGCAACATAGAGATTAGATCTTGGAAAAGAAAAAATAATTGTATTTTATCCGGGAGTATGTAGCCATGGGATAAATGTTGGCTTTCACGCTGACGAAATCGTTGTGGATGCAAATTTGAATAATATACTGATCAACTTATAATAAAAAAAACGTTTTCTAGGTATATCTCCTTAAAGCTTCTGTATCTCCTAAATATTACGACGGCTGGCTTTGTGGGGGGGCGTTAGTCTCCGAGTGGTACATTGTGACTTCGGCAGCGTGTGTAACTGACGTAACTCATCTTTATGCAATAGCAGGATACAGTAAATACGTAAGCGACTCGCAAATCCATATCGATTCGTGCACCAAAGAGAGGAAAAAGAAAGTTACTTTTATATGCACACCAAATGGTAAGGTGGGAGAATTTCCAAAGTTTCTTTAAAGTATTTACTTTAAAAGCAGGTTTACGTTAGAGGAAGCACGAGCGGAGTATGAGCCGAGCTCAAATTCGTGTAATGTGAACTTTGAGCTCGGCTCGTGCTCCGCTCATACTTCGCTCGTGCTCGGCTCTAGCATAAACCCACCTTAATAATTTTATTTGTTGTAAACCTGCCTGTTGAAGTTCTCTATAGCCCCATATATGATTAAGCTCCAGAATATAATTATATGGACTTTTGTCTGAAATAAATGTCAAATTATTATTCAATTTATATTCTAAATGTACATATTATTTACATTAATAAATATTTCTTAAAAAAAATATATATTAAAAAAATAAAAAATAGTAGGACACCGGCATCGGAATCAGGGTCAAGCTACCAGTGATCAGGGCTCCTGAGAGAGGAATCTCTAACAATATTGTTAGAGATGCGCCATGTTCATGCTTTCTGAATCAGGCCCTTGATCCAGCTGCCTAACAAGAGCCTCCTCAGATGTTGTTCGAGACTCTTAGCTATTAAGCTTTTGGCCGTTACGACTGTCAGCACAATGATTGCTCTATCCACTTCCCACATGTCGACAACCTCACGAGCTAAGTCAAAAGACTTAGTTTGCTTATCTTTCTCAGTTTTCATAAGATTCTTGTCATGAGGGACCGCTATATCAACAATCATTTTGCGACGCTCTAGTCGATCTATCGCCAATACATAAATTGATTGTAGGCTATAGTTTTGCGAAAGAACAAAAAAATAACTTATCAAACTGTGCCGTGTGACATATCAAACCAAAAGGCTTATTGTAAAGCTTTCAATTTTTATATTTTTTAATAATTTATTTTAAGTTAATTTACGCTCAAGTCGAACTCACGCTTACGACAACAGCTTAAGAGGAGAGCCCTTAAAAAACACCAAAAAGGCATTTACAGTTTACAAAATTTCTAAAAATACAGTGCGCTGAATTACACAAAATAAAATAATGAAGAACCTATATAGATATACCAACAGTTTCACTGCAAGATTTTTGCAAACCTATCCAAAATTTCGAGAAAAATTGTTTAAAATTTAGTAAATCCAAGGTTAGCTGTTTTTGAGAGATATGAATTTTTTTTAAAAGGTGTTCCTTTGGAGCTGTACCTTTTATGAAAGCATTTTTTTAGTGCTATAACTAAACAAGATATACCTATAACAAAGAAACTATTGTTCTAGACTTTGTGATGTGAAAAAATGTTAGAATCGGGCGCTTGGCCCTGCATTTTTCTATTTAGAACTTTAATATTTATTTATTTAACCGCTAATTATTCTCCAGCGTTTGACGGTCTAATAATGTCACGAAGAATTGATAGTTGGAGGTAATTTTAATGGACATGTGAGAAGAATGAAAGGTGTTTATATAAGAGTACATGAGGGATGGGGATTCGGTAGTCCGAACAGTGAAGGAGAGACCCTGCTGCAATCCGCTACTGCATTTGACCTGGCAGTAGCCAATACGTGGTTCCAAAAAAGTGACGAACACATGATCACGTACAAAAGTGGTAATCATAAGACCCAAATCGACTACTTTCTAGTTCGGCGCAACGACTTACGGCACGTCAAAGACTGCAAAGTTCTGCCAGGAGAAGACCTAGTCTCACAACACAGACTCCTGGTTATGACATCAGTGGTTAAAATACTGTCTACCAAATACAAAGAGCGTCCTCCCCCTAAAATAAAATGGCATATGTTAGAGAGGAATGATTGTGTGAAGAAGTTCAGGGAGCGAGTGGTGGACAGAATGATAGAGATGGGAGATATGAATGATCGAAGTATAAATGAAAGCTGGAATGAGATGGCTGAGTGTATCAGGCAAGCAGCGAAAGATATTTTGGGAGAGACGAGAGGAAAGGGCATAATAGATAGGGATACATGATAGTGGTCGACAGAAGTTCAGAGTGTATTGAAAGGAAAGAAGAGAAAATCCAAGGAATGGCAGCGTGTAGTGCCTGGAAACGCTAGTTTAAAAGCAGAAAAAAAGAGTGAGTATGACGTTTTATAGAAGAAAGCCAAGAAAGCCGTGGCAATAGCAAAATCAAAAGCCCAGGATAATTTATATGACGCACTGGACAGTCTTGCAGGCCAAAAAGAGCTATATCGGCTTACTAGAATAAGAGAGAGAGAAAAGCGAGGGACGTTTGATGTATAAGAGATGAAACTGGAATGGTTCTATCGGATGATGAAAAAATCAGAAAGAGGTGGAAGAAATATTTTGAAAGATTGATGAATGAGGAAAATAATTGGAGTGGGGTGTTAGAGAATAAACCAGTGAATGTGGGATTAGTGAGAATGGTTAGTTTGGATGAAGTCAGAATAGCAGTAAATGGAATGAAGAATGGTAAAGCCATTGTTCCAGATGGAATACCAGTTGAAGTGTGGAAGTTATTGCAAGTGGATGGATGGACGTGGTTAGCTTTGTTCTTCAATAAGTTGTTGCTGGAAGAACCCATACCTGATGAGTGGTGCAACAGCTCTTTGGTGCCGATTTTCAAAAACAAAGGTGATGTGCTTGAGTGCAACAATTATAGAGGAATAAAGCTAATGTCACATACTATGAAATCTGGGAGAAAGTTATTGAAAGGCGACTGAGAGAAGAGAGTGAAATTTCTCAGAACCATTTCGGTTTTATGCCTGCTCGCAGTACAACGGATGCCATTTTCGCTATACGCCAGCTGTGCGAGAAATACAGAGGTGCGCATAAAAACTTGCACATGGTATTCGTTGACCTCGAAAAGGCATACGACCGGGTACCTCGTGAGGTTCTGTGGTGAGCCATTAAGGAGAAAGGTGTGCCTGGGAAGTATGTGCAGTTGATCCGAGCGATGTACAGTTGATGCAGTACTCAAGTCCGGTCTACAGTGGGCACCACTGGCAGCTTTGATATGGCTGTCAGCTTACATCAAGGGTCAGCTCTCAGCCCTTATCTCTTCCTGATAATAATGAACGCTCTGACGTGGGACATTCAGGAAGAGGCTCCCTGGTGTATGCTGTTTGCCGATGACATTCTGTTGGTTGCTGAGAGTGGCCTAGAAGTCCAGAACAGATTGGAGGTGTGGTGGCACAGACTGGAGAGTGTTGGCCTGAAATTGAGTAGAACCAAAACGGAATACTTGTTCTGCGATTTCGGCGGCCCTCCACTCCAGTGCCTTTAGCTCTTGCTGGAACGCCCATAGCGATCTGCTCCGACTTTCGGTACCTCGGGTCACTCGTCCAAGGGGATGGTGAGGTAGACCGGGACGTAACACATCGGATCAACGCAGGATGGATAAAATGGCGACAGATCACGGGAACAACTTGTGACCCACGGATGCCCCTCAAGTTGAAGGGTAAAATCTACAAGTCCGTGATAAGGCCTGTCATACTGTATGGATCAGAATGTTGGGCTGTGAAAAAGACGGATGAAAAAAGATTGCACGTAGCGGAGATGAGAATATTAAGATGGATGTGTGGTGTGACGAGAATGGATAAAGTGAGAAATGAGTATATTAGAGGAAGTTTGAAAGTGACGCCAGTGACTGAAAAGTTGAAAGGGAATCGTTTGTCTTGGTATGGTCATGTGAAGAGGAGGGATGAAACGCATGTTACTGAAAGAGTTATGAGTTTACATGTGGATGGATGGATAGGGAGAGGGAGACCAAAGAAAAGATGGATGGATTGTGTGAAGAGTGATATGAAAGAAAAGGAAGTTAGTAACAATATGACGAGTGACAGGGCAGAATGGAAGAAGAAAATGTGTTGCGCCGACCCCAAATAGCACGAAACAAGGGCAGGAAGATGGTGGTGTTTGACGGTCTAATAATTGTTCGCACGTGTTATTTGTAAAGTTGTGGAGACTTTTCCACAAATTTCATTAATAAAAGTTGAAGTTAAAGTGGACATTCATATGTAATAGCTACCTATAATTTAAAAAAAAAAAACGAAATGGGGATAGTGTCACTTTTAAATGATTTCAGATTACGAGTTAAACTACCAGAACCAAGCCAAATGGTCATACATAGACATTGCTGTGGTAAAAGTTGAATCAAAATATGATTTCAATGACCCGACTTATGTTAGTATTTGCTCATATACACCTGCTGCAATAAGTATCAACTATGACCCCAAATACCAGGAACCCGGAATCGATGCAATAGTGTTAGGTTGGGGTCACCGTAACAAATATCGTGAGGTACAGTAATTTTATTAAGCTTTTTTTAGAGGTAGGAAATCACAGAATAAAATGGTTTTTAATGAAGCTATTTTGATGTATGACGTAACTAACACAATGATAATTTAATAACAGCTATATATGTGAAAATATTGAAATTATGTACTTAATACTAAACTAAAGTTATTGGATTTCCACCCACTGAAAATGGATAAAAAGTTTGTATCTACAAATTAATTCAAGTTGTTGATATCAAACAAACAAGGGACGCAAGAAGCCTACTGGGGCCACGGGTTCGCTTCTGAAAGGAAAACACGAGGTCCTGGAACGCAAAATAAAGAAGGGACATAGGAGTAGGGATTAGTCAGTAAAATTCTGACACACCCTCTCGCGACGCTCACTGGATGATAACCCCCTTAAAAAAAAAGTGAAGCTAGTTGCATGAAGTCAACCAAATGTTGTAACATAATGTTTGCGTGGTGCAAAAGACTACGAAATATTTGAAATTTGGATGCTGCGTGGTGTGGACTTGACTAGTCAAGGGAAAAAATAGGTCAGAACGACTCTTCCATTAAAGGTTTGCACTGGTAATCCACGGTAGGTACAGCTCAGAATACTCGATGGCATGGTTTTCGGAACATAAATCCCAATTTTCTCTCGATTTTTGTTTGCATACGCAACACGCACAGATCAGTCAACGCCATCGAAAATGCAGGTTTTCATTGAAATGTCATTCATTCGAATGTCAACGCTGCCAGGATAAGCAGCACCTGGGCAGCTCAGTCTCTTTATCTCACACAAGGACGGTAAACATGAAAGAAAAGAGAAATAACAAAAAAACCATCTGTGTTCAGTTACCTTTTTTTTTTTTTTTAAGGTGGGAAAATCATCTAATGACAAATCTCGCTCTTGGGTGGAGCGAGAGATAGTGTCAGACTTTTACTGACTAAAAACCCACTCCTGTTCCCTCTTTGCCTTCATCCCGGGGCCCCGGGCTTCGTTTTCACACTACCCGTGGCCCCAGTAGGCTTCGACCCTGCCGGGCCCCAACGATTTGCTGACATCACCCTGAGGCGCGCGTGGAACAATATGCGCCGTCGACGGCTTGGGCTCGGTCCGGACAGTTACCGGACGGTCGGACGGCGAGCCACCCATTGCTCTCCGTCCGCAAGCCTGCGCCTACGGTGGCCGGAAATCGGGATCGGAATCCCGGCGGCGGTTGGGGCGTGAGGACCGTTGCTGTTGCCTCACGCGATCGGCCGCCTCTTTTGCTAGCATTACTGCTTCGCAGAAGGAGGCGACCGCCTGCCACTCCTCCTCACTCCGGACCATGGCCTGTACCAATGCCCGGCGCGAGAGATCACTGCCGCCGATCGCCCCCACGAGGACACGGCGTTGCTCTGCCCAAGCGGGGCACACCTCCACCGTATGCTCCACCGTGTCCTCCGGGCGTTCCACACAGTGGCGACACCCGGGCGTGTCTTCCGCACGAATTCGGTGCAGGAACCTCCCGAACTTACCATGTCCGGTGAGGATCTGCGTCATGCGGTAGGTAAGGACGCCATGTGGTCTCTCCAGCCATTCCTCAAAGAGGGGACTTACCGCCATAATTGTGGCGTGCCCAGCACTGGGTTGCGATAGTCGCTGTCGCCATTCCACCATGATATCCCGCCGGAGTTCAGTTACCTTTTGCGGTCCACGGCCGTGTTTCCTCTATTGAGCATTTCCGCAGTTTCGAAAATCTCTTATACTTATACTTTCTATTTTTAGGAAATGGATCTTCGAGACTACAATCAGGAAATGTTGAACTACGCTCCAACATTGATAAAAGATAAAACCTCATGTAAAAAAAGTTATGAAATTTATGAGGGAATGGGTGCCGTCATAGATAATTATATGATTTGTTCTGACGATAAAGGAAACCTGGACGAATCAGGAGCGACAATAATCCAAGCTCAGCCGACGGCAAAAGGCTGTTTCGTACCGCAGCTACTTAAAGGCGACGACGATGAGCCGCCGGTTGTAAGTATGTTACTGTATCCAAATAAGCATTGATGAAGATATTGAACGTCCATACTGCCTCTAGATGTGTTTTAATTATGATCATCATCGTTAATCTCTTCATCTTGTAGAACGTTGGTATCATTTACTGTTTAGGTTTATTTCAAAATTCAGCAAGTTCTATTATGAAGGTTTTAGTTAGTATGTACACTTGGTCATGTGACATTAACATGGCAGTGGGTGTGCAACAACTTCTAGGTCATTGCCATTTGTAGATTGTACACGTATCTTCTGCTAGTAGCCTCGGCCCTGGTCATATCCCACTGGAAGGCGATAGGTTCCCCTCTTCCACCCCTTGTTGCTGCGGAAAAACTATCACTGTTTGTTTCCAATACGTTGCTGGACTCTGTGGACTTATGTATTTATGTATCGTTGCGCTACGCGCAATGATGGCAGTACAACAAACATTTTTGCCATTTAATTAAGAGTTACGCGACTCAAAATGCTATAAAAATCGTATTGAAGTATTTTTTAATATGACTTCATGCCTCTAATCTTTACAAAACTTGTAGTCGTATACAGACATCGTATAAACTTTTTTACGACTATTTTATATAACTGATACACAATTTTTAGTAGTTTAACAGGTGCATGCGAAAACTACTTTTAAGTGATAATCGAGTAAGAGTGATAAATGGTACTCTTATACAACTATTTTCAGTCAACATGAACACTTTTATACTACTATTCAATGACTAGATGATCTATTAGTGTATACAAAATTTCAAAATTACAACCACAGCCAGGACAAGTCAATTGTAATTAAACTGGAATGGGTTCCGTACAAAATTTTGTTTAAAACTCAAGATAATTGAGTTCCACGCAAAGTGGGTCTAAACGATATGATGTTGACCGAATTGCAAAAAGTAGATGTAGTGGTTCTATAAAAGTAGAGTCAGGTCTATAAAAGAAGATTTGATAAATTATATCTTAGTGATATGATTATGAAAGTGCTAGCGAAACCAGCAAAAATGATAATTACTTCGTGATAATGTAAATGGGCAGCTGGAAAATTAATTTAAAAAAAAATAACATCATTAAAATGTCATCCTTCTCTGTCACTCTTCAAAATGATCTCTAACTTTCATGAAAATGTACTTTAGAAGATATTTATTTTATTTTATTTATTTGGCTCACCAACAATTGACTACACACATACAAAGATATGAAATACACGGAATAAACTTATACATTAGTGCAGCAATTCCTTACAGGTAAGCAAAACATGCGTAACTTTACTGTTAGTTGCCTACTTAAAAGTAACTTACTCACCAATTCAAACACAATAATTACCGATTATAACTAAAAAACTAAATTATTTTAACTAAAAACTAAGTTAACAAGCCAGCCTGACCATCGCATTGTTTCTCGATTGTTTTATATACAATACTTTTAAACCTACCAAGTGAGTCAGAGTGTACATCGATAAGATCACTGTAGTTGTTTAATAATTTGCATAGACGCGGGATGGGAGAATTAGCACCAAGAACGGTTCTACGAAGAGGAGGACGCATGGGGGTTAAAGAAGTTCGTGGGCTTTTCGTAGGCACACGATATTGGATGCAGCTCAACAATTGGGGACAATCAATTTTACACCTCAAGATTTTAAATATTAACAATAAATCCAGTAAATCTTTCCTCTTCTGTAGTGATATTATATTAAAATGCGAGAGTCTATCTCTGTACGATTGCTTCTTTTTAGCTATCCTAGAAGAGTATGCTAAGTGCCACAGAAATCTTTTTTGGACCCTTTCTAATCTTAGCGTGTGAGTGGCATAGTGTGGTCTTCACACAGTACTGCAATACTCTAACGAGTTGCGGACTAAACAATTATACAGCAGAGTTTTAGTTTTATTGTGCCGAAAACAAGTAATATTTCTCAAGACAAACCCAAGCATTCTTGAGGCTTTTTTAACAAAATTTTCAATGTGGGGTACAAATGTCAACTGTCTGTCGAATAGAACTCCCAGGTCCCTTATCTGTTCCACTTCCTGAACCAAGTTGCCACTGATGTAATAATTCGATTGCGTCAATTTAGTTTTCCTGGTGAATTTTACATGGTAGCACTTATTAATGTTTAATTTCATATCATTATCATCACATCATTTCACCAACATGTCAATATCTCTCTGCAACAACTCAACATCAAGGTCTGATTAAATCAATCTGCAAAACTTTAAATCATCAGCATACATATAACACTCAGAAAATTTCAACCAAATAAGTTATACAAGACTGGGCCAACGTGTGTTCCTTGTGGGACGCCAGATGTGACCTTGTAGGATCTTGATTGGTAACCATTGAGGGCTACAAAAAAGGAACGAAGATTTAAACCAATTGAGGAGAGGGCCAGTGATGCCGTAAGTCATTAACTTATGCAGGAGCAAATTATGGGAGACACGGTCGAAGGCCCTGCTGAAATCGGTGTATATCACGTCAACTTGTTTTTGAGAGTCAATAGCACTTGTAAGGGTCTCCGTGAAAGCTACTAGGTTTGTGTAAGTAGACCTGGAACTCACAAAGCCATGCTGTGTATCGCTAAGGTAAAGTTTTAAATGAGACTGTATGTAGGGACAAATAAAAGATTCAAAAACTTTGGCAAAGGTAGACAAAATTGAAATTGGTCTATAGTTACCGATATAATTGCGATCACTGCACTTATGAATTAGGACCACCTTTGCCATCTTCCAAATATCCGGGACTACACCGGAGGCAAGCGAGCAATTAAATATAAGTGATAAGGGGTATGCCAGAGGCAAAGCACACATGGAGATTTGGTATTGTCAAAGGTAAACTGTAAGCTAACATGTTCCGCATATATTCTGATGGAGATGAAAGATCAGTCGGGCTTTGTTGGTTGTACATGGAAGAAAAGTGAGTTGCAAACATTTCCGAAATATTTATGCCATCTGAAGACGAAGTTATGCCATCAGTCATTGTCAGAGGATAAGAACTAGTACCACCACGCTTGCCCTTAACATATGCCCAAAATCGCTTTGGATCCTTAGTTAGAACTGCTTCTAGGTCGGTAATATATTTATTGTAACAGGAGGCAGACTGAGCACCGTTTACTCAGTAGCTTCAGCTCAAGCTCATCCATGGGGTTTTTATAGGTTTTGTATCGCTGACGCACCTTTTCCTTTTCTCTCAAAGTTCGTATTAAATTTTTATCGAACCAAGGAGGTCGTGTCTTATGCTTACGGGTAGTAGACGTGGCTTGCATTTTAATAAAAAAAAATCGTAGAATATACAAAGCATATGGTTCACATCATCAGTCTCATCAAACAATAGGTTCCAATCCATCTCATGTAAGTGTTTGCAAATAATGACATAATCTAATTTGTAAAAAATTCTTTTGTTACTATTATATGGAAGTCTTGAGTCTTTATATGATTTTAAAATAATTTCGATCGGTGGATGCAAAGGGTCAATTATACTTAGGGGATTTAGAGCAGTACATGCAACACCGGATTTTAAGTTAGTCAACGCAAGGTCAAGAATACGACCTAATTTATTTGTTATGTTGTTCAGCTGGAATATTTTGTTTACATGAATAAAATCAGTTAACAAATGACCAAAACCTGGCGCTACATAACCACTGTCCAACTCAGTTACTAGGTTCCAATCAATATTACTTAAATTAAAGTCACCGACTATACACGATTTCAAACCTGACTGTTCAAATATGGTATCCACGAGTCCAAAAAGTGAAGTACAGGCGGAGGCAAATAAACTGCGCACAGAGCTAGTTGGCAGACAGACTTTGTAATCGAAATGTCTATAATAACCCACAAATCCTCACGGTTGCTTTCCCATTGGGTCATACGTTTTGAATTTATTCCCTCCAGCACAGCAATCAGAACACCCCCCCCCCCCATCTCTTTTCCTGTTATCTCTATCACGCCTATAGACTACATATCTGCTATCAAATAGCTCTGAGCTCATTACAGAATCGTATAACCATGTTTCTGTTAAGATTACCACATCATAGTTTTCACAACAAACTTGACGATAAAAATTATGACATTTAGTGCGCAAGCCCCTAGTGCCTTGATAATATATCTTTAAATTCGAGAATAATAATGAGTTTTTTTACTGTAACATTGACAAAAAATAAAACGTGAGAGAAAAAACACCATAAGACAAAAAATTAAACCAGTCCATTCAATGTATCCTTGCTCCTGACCAGAATGTGTTCCGATTCTTGTCTCTTCCGCATGAATATCCTATCACCTCGCACCCAGACAAACTGATATCCGATTTTCTTAGCTTTGATTCTAGCGGCAGCATGGAGTTCCTTGTTGATAGTGGACAGATGTTCTGTGATATAGATCGGTGATTTAGGTCCAGCATATTCCAAGTGCGTCGAGTTCAGTTTGTTGTCTTTTTTTTTTTTTTTTTTTTTTTTTTTAAGGTGGGAAATCATCCAAATGACTTCTCGCGATCTGGGTGGAGCGCGAGGGCGTGTCAGACTTTTACTGACTAAAACCACACCTGTATACTTCAATTACCCTTTGCATACTAGGACTACGGGTTGCCCTTTCGGAAATTCTCCGCGGTCCTAGCTAGCGGGCATCGGCCCCACTGGGCCCCTACGGTTTGCTGACATCTCTTTGAGGAGCGCGAGGATCACTACGCGCTGTTAACGACTGGGCTAGGTGCGGTTAATTACCGAACAGCCGGACGGCGAGCTACCCAGTGCTCGACGTCCGCAAGCCCGCGTCTACCGTGGCTGGTAGTCGGGGTCGGAATTACGTCGGCTAGGGCGTGAGGACCTTCGTTCCCTCACGCGTGCAGCCTCCTCCTTCGCTAACATTACTGCTTCGCAGAAGGAGGCGACCGCCTGCCATTCCTCCTCGCTCCGGACCATAGCCTGAACCAAGGCCCGACGTGAAAGGTCGCTGCCGCCAATTGCCTCCACGAGGACACGGCGGTGCTCCGCCCAAGCGGGGCACACCTCCACCGTATGCTCCACCGTGTCCTCTGGGTGGTCCACACAATGATGACACCCGGGCGTTGCTTCCGCCTGAATCCGATGCAGGAACCTCCCGAACTTGCCATGTCCGGTGAGGACCTGCGTCATGCGGTAGGTGAGGATGCCGTGTTGCCGCTCCAGCCACTCCTCAAAGAGGTGACTAACCGCCATTATTGTAGCGTGCCCAGCACTGGGTTGCGACAGTCGCCGTCGCCATTCCACCATGAGATCCCGCCGGAACTCGGTCCGCCATGCCGCGACTTGGCGCGGCAGCGGAGTTTCGCCCCGGCGTTGCATCTCCACGCGCAAATCGTGCATGCGTGCAAGGACTGTTGCCTCCAAATCCAATGGTGGCAGGCCAGCAAGAAGGCTCGCCGCCTCGCGGGAAATCGTGCGGTATCCCCGTATCATCCGAATGGCCATGACCCTCTGGCAAGCATTCAGTATGGCCGCCGGTCGCCTTTGCAGTGACGGCGCCCACACCGGCGCCCCGTAAAGGGCCATGGACCGAACAATTCCCGCGTAGAGCCTCCGGCAGGAGGCGTCTGGACCCCCAAGGTTGGGCAGGAGCCGCTTTAGGGCAGCCGCGGTCCGTTCCAGTTTGGGAGTCAGACGTCGAAAGTGCTCCACAAAGTTCCACCGACTGTCGAGGACAAGTCCCAGGTACTTCATCGTCGACCCGACGTCGATGCGAACCCCTCCTACCGTTATTTGGGAACCCGGTGGTGGCGCGTTCCGAGGGCCATGGAAACACATGGCCTCGGACTTGTGCAGTGCCACTTCGAGTCCCAACTCCTGGATCCTATCCACGACTGTCGCAACCCCGCGTGTCGCTAGTTCGGCCGCCGCCTGGTGCGACTCCCCCTGCGCCAGGACCAGCGTGTCGTCTGCGTAACAGACCACACTGACCCCGTCGGGGAGGTCGCCGCGCAACACGTAGTCGTACCCGATGTTCCACAAAGGCGGTCCTAGTACCGATCCCTGCGGAACACCGCACGACATCTCTCGCCGTCTCCACTCTCCCTCGTGACCGGGGTAGATGATAAACCTGTCCTTCAGGTAGGCCTCGATCAAACGACGGAGGTAGTCGGGCACCTGGTGATACCGGAGTGCCCTCCTAATGCTACTCCAGGGCAGGGAGTTGAAGGCGTTGGTGATGTCCAAGGACACCACCACTACGACCTTGCCCCGGGACACTGCATCCCCCGTCGTGAGGGCTCGCACGCGCATGATGGCGTCCACCGTGGAGCGCCCCCTGCGGAAGCCAAACTGGTTGTCCGAAAGATCCGGCCCCACCCGCGCTAAATGCGCGACGAGGCGGTCTGCAATTACTCTTTCAAAGAGCTTGCCCACCTCGTCGAGCAGCACTATGGGCCGGTATGCGGACGGAGAGTCCGCAGGACGCCCCGGCTTCGCTATAAGGACCAGTTTCCCGGTCTTCCAACGCAGTGGGAACTGGCCCCTCTCCAAACATGCGCTAAACAGCCCTCTTAGTCGAGGCCCGAGTTCCTCCATGGCCAGGACCCAGGCTTTCCCAGGCAAGCCATCGGGTCCTGGAGCGGTATTTTTAGCGTTTAGCCTTCGTACCGCCACACTCATCTCTACCTCGGTCACCTCCGGAGTGTCATCGTCATCGCCGTCGTGGTCCGCGTCGGACACCGCGGGAGGCGGAGCCATTGGCGGGGAAGAATGCTCCTCGCTCGGAGGGAACAGAGCGTTCACTACGCCCTCCACGAGCTGGGGCCGGAGACTCTGTGTCAGCGGGGGAGCCCAGGCGCGGAGCTTATCCCGCACCATTTTGTAGGGGCGTCCCCATGGGTCTCCGTTCAGAGTCCCCAGCCAAACGTCGCGGGCCTGTAGTTTGGCTCGCCGTATCTCCACTCGGAGGGTGCGCTTCGCCACTCTGTATCCCTCGTACAGCTCCGCCTCTATGGCCTCCGCATCCGGAGGGCGGATGCGGCGCCTGCGGTGTCTGGTGTACCGGCGCCGTGCGGCAACGCATGCCTTGCGCAGTTCCGCAATCTCCGGCGACCACCAGTAGACCTGGCGCCGGGCACGTCCTGGCCGGACTCGGGGCATTGCCACGTCGCATATTTCCGACATGGCCTCCCGGAACCACTCCGCCTCCACATCTATGTCAACAGGCCTGTCCGGTGCTGACACCCAGGCCTGGACGATAGCGGCTTCCAGGAGGAGCTCCCGGTCCAGCTGCTTTAGTGCCCACCGCGGACCACACGGGTTCTGTCGGACCGGCGCGGTCGAGGTCTGGGCGGAGACATCAAACCGGATGTACCGGTGGTCTGAGTACGTCTCCACCCCCTCCATGACGCGCCAGTCAATGACGCGCGGAGACAGAGCGGGGCTTGCGAACGATATGTCCACCACGGACTCGCCCTGCATCCGCACGCATGTGGGGACAGAACCCCGGTTTAGGACGACCAGGCCTGACTCCAGGGCCCAGTCCTCCACCATCCGGCCCCGCTGGTTCGTGAACCGGGAACCCCAAGCCAAGTTCTTGGCGTTGAAGTCCCCGCAAACAACCACAGGGAGGGATTGAAACCCGGCGACGACGATGTTCAGCTCCATAAGGGAATTGTGGAGATCGGCGAGAGTTCGGTTCGGGGAGAGGTATACACCTACCACTGCGATGTCCCCGAACCGTGCTGCCACGCAACCCTGTCCCCTTTTGACACCCTCTAGGGACGGGGTTCCGGCGGCGGCTGACGAGATTAATGTCACCGAGCCGTTCAGATCCTGCACCCAGCCAGCCCTGGGTGGGACGTAGTACGGCTCGGTGACCACGGCGATGTTAATCGACCACTGCGCCATGCTCTGGAGCAACAGATCCTGAGCGGGGGCGCAGTGGTTGATATTCGCCTGGAGCAGCCGTAATGGAGCAATTATAGGCAGTCCATTACAGTCTCCTCCCGAGCCCCCTGTGAGGGCCCTGCCGCGGCAGTTGCGGCGGTGGCCGCAGCGGTGGCTGCGGTGGTGACGGCGGTGGTGGGGGAGGGCCTCTTGCCATTACCCCTGACTTTGGTTGGGGGAACGCAGTTCCTGCTCCCAGCCCGGTGGTCGGCGGGCTTGCCAGCCGCTGCACACACGTAACAGTGAGGTGCAGCGTTACAGGCTACGGCCTTGTGGCCAGTCCGACCGCACTGGAAGCAGTGATCGCTTCTGTCCACCTCCGAGGTGCAGTGGACCCCTGCATGGTGGCCCACTTGGCAACGGAAGCACCTCAGAGGTTTGGGCTCCAGCAGCTTCACCTGCGCTGAAACCCAGCTCACCAAGAGCCTTCGGCCCTCCCCAGTTATGGCCTTGGCCGCCGACACGGGGCAGGTCACCGTGACGGTTCGCATGCCCGTGTTGTCGGCACGGATAGTGCCTGCCCGCACCTGGTCGCCAGGACATTTTCCCGTCCTGACGACTGCTGCCACCACCTCGTCCTCCGTCACGGAGTCGTCCAGGCCCATAATACGCATATCGATGCATTTCGTGGGCCTGGATACTCGGGCCACCTCCGCGTCTAGGGACGCTCGTATCCTTTCCGCCAGAGCGTCCGCGGTGGGGCCGCTGTCCGCACCAGGGATTTCCAGCATGCGGCCTCCGGTTGCAGTGGTCCTCATTCGTAGGCCCCCGGCGATGCCTAACTCGGTGAGGTCCACCGCCCGCTTCGCCTTGGTCATCACCTCGTTGTAGGTCGCGCCCTTCTTTTCCGCACCTGGCTGTAATGTGATCACTACAGCTGCGGATGTCGGGGCGCGAAGTCTAGCAGCGAGGGCCCTCTTCTTGCGCTGCTGCCGCCTTTCGCGCTTCTTGGCCGCTCTAGCCGCCTTGCCCGCCCTTTTCTTCTCTCCGACCACTTGCCATTCGGCGTCGGCCGGAGAATCTACAGGCTGGGATATCGAAGGAGGCCGGCTCACCGCCATAGCAGGAGCTTTTGCCGCCTTGCCTTTTTTAGGAGGGGGGGCAGGTTTCCTCTGCTGTTGCTTAGCGGCCGGGGTTGGCCTCGCGGGTTCCGACACCACCGTAGATCCGCGTTTTGCTTGCCCCGACTGGCCCGGCTTGGGCGCAGCAGCTGGGACCGCGGCGGCGGCGGCGTATGACGCCACCTTCCGTTGGCCGGAGGCCGCAAGCGGTGGGCGCAGCACGATGCCCTCCAGAACGGAGAACTGCTGCTGCACTCGCTGCTGGAACTGCTGCTGCTGCTGCTGCTGCTGCTGCCGGAAGGCAGCTAGCTCCTGCCGCAACAGGGTCAGCACCTCGCTCTCTGGCTGGGGCTGTGACCGTTTGCGTCCTCCATTTGGCGTCGTCTCGGGGCCAGCTCCTCGGAGACTAGCCAGGTCCGCCTCGAGCCGCCCAATCCTCTTATTGAGGGGCTCCAAGATAGTGCCCAGTGCCTCCGTAATTGAGGCCTTGCCTTGGGAGATAGCCTCCCTCTTCCTTGACTTCTCCCTTTTTTTAGACACGCTTGTTAAGGCGGCGACCACAACTTCGGTAAATCTGGCCATCGCCTCCTCCATGCCATCTGGCTCGCTTGCAGAAGGCTCCGAGGGACTGCCCTGACCGCTGATTGCCCCGGAGTGGCGCCCCTCCCTGGCGGTTTCCAGGGATCGCCTGGCTGCATCCTGGGCAGTGAGCCCCCTACCCCTTCCTGTCTTGCGACCCGCCCCCCGCCCAGCGGTGGAGATTTTACGGGCCGAAGCCTCATCAGAAGACGACCCCTGACCGACTCCCGACATGGGGCGCTTCCGGAGGAACTGGTTCCTCCTGGGAAGGGTGTCTGCAACCTCCCTTATCTCCGGGGTGAGCGAGGATCCGGTATCGGAATCCGACAACGCGTCTCCGCTCACCTCCCTAAGGCCGAAGCTCCTGCCGGCCTGATCGGTACCCGCTGGCGCCGCGGATGTGCTAGGGGCGGGTCCCAGGGACTCCGCGCTACCGGCGGGTGAGCCACCCTGGCTCAGTGCGTCCACAGAGGACGGTACGGGGTCCGAAGACCCGAGGCGGTAATTGCCCCCCCCAGAATACGAGGGGCAGCCCGAGCTCTGCTCGGGGAGGGATTCTCCTGCATGCAGGTACCCTCCTGGGGTAATATTATTTTTATTACTCGCGCTCATGGTGGTGCTGAACACAGCTTTGCCTTTTTGTCAATGGGGTGGGGTCCCCAATAAACACGTTCGCCATCATGGTCATGTCTGATATGCAGACATGTACCAGAGGCGAACCCACTCTCCAAAACCACTGCCCAAAAACACCAACAGCTGTTGGTGCCGATGCCTTTGGACAGCGCACCCTCCGTGGCGGTCCGTCTGGACTCCGCCCTGAGTGTGTTCCTCTTGGTCTGGTCTCTCACTTGAGGCCTTCCGGCATGAGTAGCTCTACCGGCATAGCCCTCAAGATCACAGAGACACGCAAGCCCCACCACGACGACAACGTGGGAACACAGTTGGTGGGGCAGTTTGTTGTCTGGATTCGGTTTATTGAATTTTATGGTCGCTGCGAGAAATTGGTCACGGCAGCGGGGGGATGGAAGCTGTACGACCACAGCACGTGGATAGAAGATATCAACCATGATATAGAAGATATCAATCTCAAATACATACTGTATCAATATGTTAAAAACTTATCGATGTCCATTATATTTATTAAATATCATTTTTTATTATCACCGAAACCAGCAATAAATAATTAATCAATACTTTAATTATGTATTTAAATGTTTTTTTCACATGAGATTTTCTTTTAAGTGAACCCAAATAATTTAGTTAATATGGCTTATAATTTACAATTTAATATACAGATAAAAATATGTGCTCGGAAAGAAAAGTCGTTTAGATGTTGCATTACGGTTGTGTCTTAAACCTTTGTCGTATAAAGGTAACTTTTAACACATTTGTTAAAATAAAGCTTAAAATGTTGCTTGATTTGAGGAATTTATAAGGCGTGTTCAATATATTGAAAAAAGTAGTGCTCAATAAAATAAATTTTTGATAAATTGCAAAGTACACACTACAAATACAATACACTAGCAAATTAAAAAAAAAATTATACGAGACATGAATTTAATTTAATTATGTAGATAACATAGTTTCACTAAATAGAGTTTAAATAAAAACTAATCAGTATTTGTTTACGTTTCGCAGTGTGAAGAAAACGAAGACGAAAACGAGAATGGTGAAGACGATGATATGCTTGTATCGAGAAAACTTAGAAGACCAGCTAACATAACAAATAATGATGCTAGACAAAACTTTACAACCATAAATGAAAGGAACAACAGTGTTATAGATGCAAACAGTACAATTAATTCCTCCCTATCGAAAAACCTTAATAAAACTGCATCAAAAGCAAAAGCAGGAAAATTTTTAACTAGAAGAAACGGAATTTGTCAGGTAATGTCATCATCATCTTTCTGTCCTTGTCCCATGTTACTTGGGGTCGCCGCAGCATGTTTTTTCTTTTTTTCCCATCCTATCATCCATCGTGCTATCATTTGATCGTCATTTAATTTTAGACATGTAATATTAGGCGTATTAAATATATTTTTGTTTTAGTTAGACTTACTAACTAAAACAAAAATATATTTTATATCATTGTTGTGTTGTGTTCATATTTTGCTCATGCTATGGATCTCTGGTCTGATAATAAAGTTTATTATTATTACTAACTTCCTTTCCCCACATAATCCATCCATCTTTTATTTGTCCTCCCTTTATCTCTTCATCTATCCACATGTATACTTGTAACTCTTTTAGTAACATGCGTTTCATCCCTCCTTGTCACATGGCCATACCAAGATAAATAAAAAAATCCTTCCTTAGAAAAAAACTAAACAAATATCAAAACACAGTTTAAAATAATAATCTCGTTAGTATAACAGATGATATTAGACTTGGTATGGAAAATGGCAATCAGACGGTTCTTTTCTTGTCGAATTTCAGCAACGCATTTAATACCGTCGATTTTGATATACTACTTAGAATACTTAGCTCTCTTAACATATCTCCAATGGCGATTGATTGGTTTCTTAGTTATCTGTGTGACCGTCCGCAACGTATTCACATTGAAAGTCGTCCTCGTCTTGGTGCAATACATCTGCCGGAGTACCGCAGGGGGGCGTTCTATCTCCTCTTCTTTTCGCTATTTTTATAAACTCTATATCCAATGATCTTCTCTCATCCTACCATCTTTATGCTGACGATTTGCAAATATATTCGCAAACTCCGGTAGATGAATTATTTGAAGAGGTTAATATGGTCAATAAAGATTTGGCTCGTATTGCCGAGTGGAGTGTGGCTTATGGTTTGAAAGTCAATCCTGGGAAGACCCAAGTCATTGTTGTCGGCAGCCCTAGGTTGCGCTCAAAAATCTACTGGACGCGGATACTACCGATAGTTTTTGATGACTCAATTATCACATACAGCGATTCAGTGAAAGATCTAGGAATTTTTATTAACAAAGACTTTTCGTGGGGTCCTCAATTGCAGGAAGTTAGCCGCAAGTTGTTTGCGTCTGCGGGGTTTTTAGCATACTATACAGTATTGCCGTTAATACACTTGAATAACAAGTTTTGGTAATACACAATTATTATTATTATTATTATTTCTTTGTTGCTAGGCAACTGAGGCACCCACAGATAAAATACATAATATTACAATCTTATAAGTTACATAATAAACTAAAATATATTAAAAATGCTACAAACAATAAACACTTAACATCAGTGTTGTATTCCGCTGCGTGGTGTTGCATAACCGTCCTCGGAAATGCCGATACACGACTCCTTTCGATCAAAAGTCCTCTCTCAGAAAAGTTTGTAATTGGTGGGTTGGAACTCGTATCACGAACGACTTGAAGTTGGAATCGTGGCGCAAATCCAGCTTTTCGACCCTCAGAGTCTAGTTGCTCCTCACCTTCATATACTCCACGACTTTCTCAACTTTCGTAGAGTGATGCAGATGCGATATATACAGCTGCGTCGTAGGCACAGCAGGATGCAGCAGCAGCATTAAATATGCTGGTACTACTGATAAACACAGGTTGATGGTATAGACTGTAATATCATATTTTTTCAACCCAAAAAAACGGGCTTTTCGTAAGGGCTATTTACGAGATCTGGCTGCATCTTACTACACAAACCTAATGTTGGCATGATAACGCAAACTGAATCTCGTACAATGTATCCAGAAATCACTAAATGGCATAAAATGTTAGCAATTATTATTTGTTTTGTTACCACGTAGATACTGTTTCTGAAATTATACAAATTGAATTTTTCTTTAATAAAACTGTAGCAGTGGGATATGTGGTCATCCAGTTTCACTACTAATGATATCTTCGAATCCTCGTGGAAACATTACGGACCCTACGTAGACAAGTTGAAACCTTTGTTTGTAGGACGGGCACAAATTCACCGTATGTGAATAAAATGTATTTTTTTTAGAACGATCATGGAGGACCACTTGTGACTTGGGTTGGAGCGCACGAGGTGCTCATTGGAGTTGCGACAGCATTTAAAATTAGTCCATCGTTGGATTGCACTGGACCATATTTGTTTACAAGCACCCAATGTAGCGGAGCCTTCTTGGATTGTGTATTCCGCGAAGCAGCTTCTCCGACAGCAAGGCAAGTGTTAATAAATTTAATTTTAATTAAAAACGCTTTAGTAAATATTCTATAATAGATAACATTTAGACAAAACAGTAATTTTTTATTAAGTTGTAATAAGAGTATAAAGTAGTTCTAAATAACTTTTTTTAAATGTAGAACGACTACATTTTTTACTATGAGTAAAATTTTAAAAAGTTAAAGTATCTAATCATTTTTTCACTTTATTTTAAACAGGCGAGAAATTTGCGCGAATTTTACAAAAAAAGGATATAAAATAATGGAAAAAAACATTTCATGGAAAGATCATCCTGATGGGTAAGTTGTTTCATAAACTTTGTCCTTTTCCTTCTCTCAGCATTTATGTTCTACAATTGACCCGTCTAAAGTAACACTGAAAGGTCATCGTCTGGCCTCTCTTTTTCTGATCCATTGCTAATCATCAGACAAGATTGAGGTTCAAGAGCAAGCTTATATGATTTCAAAATGCAACAGTATATTTAAGAATCATTTGTTACAGACCAGCAGACAACGAAAAAAATATAACAACACACGATTCGCCTGCAAATACCGATACAAATGCAACAATGCACCTCAAGAACTTCAAAGAAGATAATAATGTGAAACTAGAAAATAAAAACTCTACGATATTAACTAATACAAACATTACTGATACTTTAGAACACACAAGAACAACTAAAGCTGAAAATGTAGGCAACAGCAAATCTGTGAATTTAAACAATAGCTCCATAAATATAAAAAAAACTGCACATGTAATTTTAACTAGTGCAACATCAATAAACCTTATTAATAAAACAGTTATTAATTTAACGGATACTATACACTCAGACTCCATATCTGCAAAATCTCAATTAAATTCGTCAATAAATAACATTAAGAACACGACAACTCCAATATTAATCAAAAAGGAAAACATGGGTATCCGAAACGTATCAACAGCAAAAGTATATTTAGAAACTTCAAGCTCTGCAAGTCTCATTAAAAATGCGAGTCTAGCAAGAACCACAAAACTAGTCGACATTATACCTAAGAATTCAACTAAATTTACAAATCAAACTGACACTAAAATAACAAATTAGACTAAAAGATCACAGCGATGGTCATTATTACCATACAGTCATTATATGTCCGCTTCTGAACATACACTTGCATCAAGCGTCAAAACTATCAGAACTCTTCTAACTTCGAGTGGAAGTCTGTCGACTTCAACCAGGTTATCGGTCCACCTTGTGAGTGGCCCACATGTTATGCTTTTCAGTACCTAAGCAAACTATGATTAATTTAAATACATTGCAAACTTAAGTTTACCAGCGACTATGGACACAAGTTAACTGTTATTGATTTAAGAGAAGGGTATTTAAGTATATAAATTATTATTGTATTTTGAAATTAAAGTATTTTTATTTCGACCTTGATCAAAAGAGCTAGATTCCACCAACCAAACCAGGATAAAGCTTATCTTTTTTATGAGTGTCTTCTTGTTGGTCAACGCTTGTGTAATAACAGTTCTAATACTCTTCCGATATCATAATATGCCTCTAGATGAGTATATTTATACTTACCTGGATTTACATGGATTGTCTAAGCTTCGTTTGTAAGGTTTCTTGGAATTATTTTCCTTTTGTATACCACACATTTATTGAGGACTCCTAAGCAATGGAATATAAATAGTAAATTTTTTGCAGGTTTCATATGCTTAAAATATATCCATCAGACAATAGATACTACGATAGTGAGGGAATACAGAGTTGATACGCAGACACGTAATATTTGCTGGCCTATATTAATATATCCTGCTAAAAGTAAAAGTTAAAGTCCCTCGACTACTTTTTGCATCAGTTTAGTAGAGCGCTTATTAAACGGCTGCATCACAACTTTGGGCATTTATCGAATCCGCAACGTGCAACGCGTGACTACATTGATACCAACGTGATGCAGCATCAACACAGTAGCGGACTATCATAAAGTATCGATGCAGCTACTATTATTTTTCAAGTAAATGAAAATAATCAAAAAAACTATTTCGCAATTTTGTTAATGGTGTGTGTAAACCATAAAATTGGGTTGTTTACTTTCCTACAAATCCACGCAATGTATCGATTTGAAAATGTTCATCTATAAATTGAGTTTTCTATTATTTTTGTTCATTTTTCAAGGTAAGATGTAAAGTTGGTGATGCTTAACGGTCTTTGGTGATTTTATGGAGTTATTGGTGTGTATTTGAGAGTGAGTCATTGAGTGCAAAGAGAAGGTGAGCTGTGTTTCATTCGTGTCTCTACGGCAGGATATGCTCACTTGGTGATGCGGTTAGCTCAGTATGCCAGGCTGAAACGAATCTACAACGACATCTTAGTACGAACTAAAATTAAAAAAATCCTGCATCGCGATATTAAACTTCTCCACGCGACTAGAACAGCCTGAAATTAGCCATCTGTCAATTGCCAGAACCAGACACAACACTCGTCTGGTCGGAGGATTATCCTTTTTTAACGGAGGTTTGAAGAACTTTACTCTTTGTTCCGTATACAACTAAACTGTTGGTTTAGACACCAGATATTCGTTTATAAAAGAGAAATATCAATAATTGAAGCACATTGTTTAAATCAAACGGTTCAATAACACCTTCTCATTTTGTGTAAGTATTTAACTTTAAAAGAGGTGTTGTTATCGAAAAAATAGACAACATTAATAAAACAACGTTAAATTACGTTTTAGAATACGATTGTGGAAGAAGAATACAAGAAGGTGTGGAGGTCAAGACAACAAAAAGATATGTGGTAAGGAACAAGAGTTACTCAACTGATCCGTCCTTAAAGTCAATTCAGAGCTACGCGGTATTCGCTACTCTGAGTAGTATTGAAAACCGATTGGGTATACATCCGTCGCCGAGGCTGAACCTATTCCATACTATACATATTCTATACTATTCTTTCTATTCTAAAACAAGTGAAAAGGTCTACCTAACTAACTACAAAATACACAACGCGATGTCCCACAAAACTAAGCATTTATCAATATCGTTCTTGATAATAAATACAGCGTAAGTCTGAACAGCAGTGCTATTCTGTAAATATTAAATCATTTCGAAAGTCATTTCGCAAATCATCTCGAAAGTCACACTCACTTCGCTTCTCATCTCGCCTGTACAAGTTTCGTTATTCTTATGTCAAGATCAAGGCCAAGTGTTCCGAGAACAGAAGAAGAGTTCCTAGAACCCAAGTGACATTGCTCTATGGTAGTAGTGCAGTGCTGAATTGTGTCTTGTTATGATTTACATCGACTCACTTTATTTAAGAATACGAAACTTTAATTTCACATGATTTCACTGCGGATTCAGAAGTGATTTCGCAAATAAACTTTTCAGAATAGCAATGCAGGCCCTAATAATTTAATGGGTTTCTCTTAACATTTCTGATTTTCTTTACGATTTACGTGACGATGGCACGTTGCGACAAAGTGGTTGTCTGAACATCAATTTACAAAATAGAAAAGCTCAATGCTACAGCAGCAACATATTTTTACCGATGTGCCAACATCATTTGTATTCCTTTCCAGACTATTTATCGGTGCACAAACATTTTGTAAAAAAAAACAATGGACTTTGATATCCATCCAGACCTTTGTACTTGCTTCATGGTCCAGACGCCCTATCACTTACGACCTTAACTGAACTGTTAAAGGGATGGAACTATATAGGGTATATAGCCCCATTTCTCTTTCTCGCTTGCACGCCTTATATTTTAGCACATCATGGTAAGGCCCCTGACCCGGGACAGTAAAAACTTTAACATTGCTACCTCCTATCATAATAATTTGTAATGCCATCTATCCTTTTTGAAATTAACTTGACACCCTAGGGACTGACGAACAGTGAACAGATACAGTTACTGTAGATTAGTATTTCACGTCCCGCACGTATTGGGTAGATGGCGCTATTAGCAATACCAAGTTTTATAGGAAGGAAGGAGAATTTCCCTCAAATAAACACATAATTCACCCTTTAAATTTTTGTCCTAACCGATTACGAATTCGGACTGAGGAAACTATTAAGAAATTTCTGACCCGATTCGGGATTCTACTATTAGTATTTTTTGCTATTGCTATTTTTACCACTATGATGAACGATAAATGCTATCTGATATTTATTCTGCAAATAGGTATAAAAACACTTTTACATGTCAATTTTTTTTTTGTCATTTTAAACTAGATGAGACCGGTGTTTCCTAGCTGACCACCCTGAGAAGAAACACCGAAACAAACTCAGGGGTCAAAGTCTCTTTTAAAGTCCATACAGTAAATATGTAATGGTCTAATCACATGAGAACCATACAGATTTGTTTGAGATGATCTTTTGAAGAAGATTTGAGTGGACTGTGTGACTGGACTGTCCAATCAGTGCAAGCATTTGTCAGTATTCGCAAAGCTCAACCCAGGACTACTAAGGAGCTCAACGACTTGACGAACAATACCAAAGAAAGAACATTTGGGTAGGCAGCAGAAAATACTCAAATTGCCAAACATACGTTAAAATTACTGAAAATTAAAATAAATGCAATCAACACAGATCATATCAGTGGCTAGAGTACTTAAATGAATCTAGGTAGTAACGAGGTTTATTTGATAACCTATTTTGTGAATTTTAGGAACTATCTGTCTCTTGATAGTGATATTAATGTTTTTATGTTTAAACTAGCAGTTTACCAGCGGCTTTGCTCGCGTGAAAATAAGTTTCTCCGTACAAACTTTGGACCCCTGTTTCATCCCCTTAGGGAGTGAATTTTGAAAAATCTTCTCTTCTCACCTACGTCTTAAAAAAACGTCCCCGTAGTTTAGGCTGTACCTTGATATGTTAGTCAGTCAGTTTCTCCTTTTATATATATAGATTAATTGTTTATTATAATGTTATCTGCCAAGTATCTACTGTTAGTCTCTGTTAAATTATTATGTGCGTTTTCTTGAAATCATTATATTCTATATATTTTATTCCGCGATATGGTCTACTCTTGTGCTAAATTTTATCCAAGCCCGTTTGACAGTGAATGAGTATAAAATATACACGTTCGTCTTTATAATATTACTGAGTAATAACTGTCTTTTTTATACCTAAACCACTGAACCAGTGCTAACGAATTTTAACATAGAGGAAAAGGAAAAAGAATTGTATTTTATCCAGGAGTATGTAGCCATGGGATAAATGCCGGCTTTCACGCTGGCGAAATTGTTGTGAAAACAAATGTGAAATATACGAGTACCTACTGATTAAATTAATAAAATAATAAAAAAACATTTTTAGGTATATCTCCTTAAAGCTTCTACTTCTCCTAAATATTACGAAGGCTGGCTTTGTGGGGGGGCGTTAGTCTCGGAGTGGTACATTGTGACTTCGGCAGCGTGTGTAACTGACGTCACTCATCTTTATGCAATAGCAGGATACAAGAAATACGTAAGCGAAGCGCAAATCCATACCGATCCGTGCACCAAAGAGAGGAAAAAGAAAATTACTTTTATATGCACACCAAATGGTAAGGTGGGAGAATTCCCAAAGTGTCTTCAAAGTACTTACTTTAAAGGGGGTTTACGCTAGAAGAACCGAGCATAAACGGAGTATGAGCGAAGCACGAGCCGAGCTCAAATTCGTGTAGTGTGGACTTCGATGTGGAATCTGGCGCTTGTCACTGCCATCTTTGAACATATTTTTTCTCTTTCTCTGTTTCACTCTTACAAGAGTCTGATATGTAGCCATAATGTCAGTCTGCGTCTGCAAAGAAATGTTTCTATTTTGAACTTTAGTATTATTTTATTTACTGTTAATACTACTACATATTCTCCAGCGTTTGACGGCCTAATAATAGTTCGCACGTGTTATTGGCGAAATTATGGAGCCTTTTTACACATACCATTAATGAAGAGTTGAACTAGAGTTGGCCTTATATATATACCTATTATTATTAAACAATTTTTTGAAATGGCGGCTTGAGTGTCATTTTAAATGATTTCAGATTACGAGTTAAACTACCAAAAACAAGTCAAATGGACATATATAGACATTGCTGTGGTGAAAGTTGAATCAAAATATGATTTCAGTGACACGACTTATAGCCACCTTTGCTCATATGTACCTGCTCCAATAACTATTAACTATGACCCCAAATACCAAGAAGCCGGAATCGACGCAATAGTGTTTGGTTGGGGTCACCGTGATAAATATCGCGAGGTACAGTATTTTTATGAAGCCCTTTTTATGAGGTAGGAAGTCATAGATTACGGCAACCCCCTCCCTCCCAATAAAGAAAAGCAAAATAAAGAAATGGCCCCTAGTGCCCGGCAGCCCGTCTACCCTTGACTCTGGTAGCGGTAAAGGCGAGGCAAGGGGTGCTAAGAAAACTCACTCACTCACTTCACTGTGGTTGTGGGGGACTTCAACGCGAAACTGGGCAATCGAGACGGTGTCGAGCTACAAGTGGGGCAATTTGGATTTGAACGACGGAATCACCGGGTACGCCTACTGGCTAGTTTTATTTTATAGAGCAGAAGAGCCTTTATATAATGAACTCCTTCTTGGAAAAACGTGGGCATAGGTGGTGGACCTGGGAAAGTGTCAACGGAGCAACTAGAAATGCGATTGACTTCATTCTTTGGATGAAGAAGCAAATATTCAATGATGTCTCTGTGATCAAAGCGTTGAAAACTGTAAGTGATCACCGCATTGTAAGAGGCCCATTGAATATCAATTTTAAGCTTGAAAGGCGCTCCCCGACGTCCTCTGCGCCGCAGCCTCCTCTCTGGCTGCCGCTGTTGTCGCCGCCGCAACCGCCGCGGCAGGGCCCTCACGTAGGGCTCGGGAGGAGACTGTAATGGACTGTTAATACGGGTCCATTACGTCTCCTCCAGGCGAACATCAAGCACTGCACCCCCGCTCAGGATCTGTTGCTCCAGAGCATGGCTCAGTGGTCGATCAACATCGCCGTTGTCTCCGAGCGGAGCCGTACTTCGTCCTGCCCAGAGGAGACTGGGTTCAGGTCTTGAACGGCTCGGTGACTCTAATTTCGTCGGCGGCCGCCGGTACCCCGACCCTCGAGGCTGTCATGAGGGGACGGGGTTGCGTGGCAGCACGGTTCGGGGACATAGCAGTGGTAGGCGTATACCTGTCCCCGAACAGATCTCTCGGCGATCTCCACATCTCCCTAATGGAGCTAAAAGCCGTCGTCGCTGGGTTTGGTTCCCTCCCCGTGGCAGTGTGCGGGGACTTCAATGCCAAGAACTTGACTTGGGGTTCTCGGTTCATGAACCAGCGGGGTCGGATGGTGGAGGACTGGGCTCTGGAGACAGGCCTGGTCATCCTAAGCCGGGGTTCTGTCCCCACATGTGTGCGGATGCGGGGTGACTCTGTGGTGGACATCTCGTTCGCCAGCCCCGCTCTGTCGCCGCGTGTCGTCGACTGGCGCGTCATGGAGAGGGTGGAGACGTACTCAGATCACCGGTACATTCGGTTTGACGTCTCCGCCCAAACCTCGACCGCGCCGGTCCGACAGAACCCTTGTGGTTCGCGATGGGCGCTGAGGCAGATGGACCGGGAGCTCCTCCTGGAAGCCGCGATGGTACAGGCCTGGGAGCAAGCACCGGACAGGCCTGTTGATATGGACGTCGAGGCAGAGTGGTTCCGGGAGGCCATGTCGCAAATCTGCGACGCGGCAATGCCCCGAGTCAGTCCAGGACGTGCTCAGCGCCAGGTATACTGGTGGTCGCCGGAGATTGCGGTACTGCGCAACGCGTGCAATGCCGCACGACGCCGGTATGCCAGATACCGAAGGCGCCGCATCCGTCCACCGGATGCGGAGGCCAGAGAGGCGGAGCTGTACGAGGGATACAGAGAAGCAAAGCGCACCCTCCGAGCGGAGATAAGACGGGCCAATCTCGAGGCCTGCAACGTGTGGCTGGGGACTCTGAATGGGGACCCATGGGGACGCCCCTACAAGGTGGTGCGGGACAAACTCCGCCCCTGGACTCCTCCGCTGACGCAGAGTCTCCGGCCCCATCTTGTGAAGGGTATGGTGAGCACTCTGATTCCTGAGCGAGGGGAACACTCTCCCCCGCCCATGGCTCTGCCACCAGCGGTGTCCGACGCGGACCACGATGGCGACGACGACGACAATGTTCCCGAGGTGACCGAGGTAGAGATGAGAGTGGCGGTACGAAGGCTGAGTGCTAAAAATACCGCCCCAGAACCCGAAGGCTTGTCTGGGAAGGCCTGGGTCCTGGCCATGGAGGCTCTCGGGCCTCGACTAAGAGGGCGCATGCGTGGAGAGGGGCCAGTTCCCACTTCGCTGGAAGACGGGGAAACTGGTCCTCATCGCGAAGCCGGGGCGCCATGCGGACTCTCGGTCCGCGTACCGGCCCATTGTGCTGCTTGACGAGGTGGGCAAGCTCTTTGAAAGAGTAATTGCAGACCGCCTCGTCACGCACCTAACACGGGTGGGGCCGGATCTGGCGGACGGCCAGTTCGGCTTTCGCAGGAGGCGCTCCACGGTGGACGCCATCATGCGCGTGCGAGCTCTCACGACGGGGGATGCAGTGGCCCAGGGTAGGTGTGTCGTGGCGGTGTCTCTGGACATCGCCAACGCCTTCAACTCCCTGACTTGGAGCAGCATTAGGAGGGTACTCCGGTATCACCGGACGCCCGACTACCTCTGTCGTGTGGTCGAGGCGTACCTGTCAGACAGGTACATTATCTACCCTGGTCACCAGGGAGAGTGGGAACGTCGAGAGATGTCGTGCGGTGTTCCGCAGGGATCGGTACTAGGGCCGCCCTTGTGAAACATCGGATACGACTACGTGCTGCGCGGCGTCCTCCCTGACGGGATCAGCGTGGTCTGCTACGCAGATGACACGCTGGTCCTGGCACGGGGAGAGTTGTACCAGGCGGCGGTCGAACTAGCGACACGCGGGGTTGCGACAGTCGTGGGCAGGATCCAGGAGTTGGGACTCGAGGTGGCATTGCACAAGTCCGAGGCCATGTGCTTTCACGGACCTCGGAACGCGCCACCACCGGGTTCCCAACTAACGGTAGGAGGAGTCCACATCGGCGTCGGGTCGACGATGAAGTACCTGGGACTCGTTCTCGACAGCCGATGGGATTTCGAGGAGCACTTCCGACGTCTGGCTCCCAAACTAAATCGGACTGGGGCTGCCCTCGGGCGGCTCCTGCCCAACCTGGGGGATCTAGACGTCTCCTGCCGAAGGCTCTACGTGGGAATCGTTCGGTCCATAGCCCTTTATGGCGCACTGGTATGGGCGCCGGCGCTGTGGAAGCAGCCGACGGCCCGGCTGAACGCATGCCAGAGGGTCATGGCCATACGGATGGTGCGAGAATACCGGACGATTTCCCGCGAAGCGGCGAGCCTCCTTGCCTGCCAGCCACCATGGGATCTGGAAGCAACAGGCCTTGCTCTCATGCACGATCTCCGCATGGAGATGCAACGCCGGGGCGAAACTCCGCTGCCGCGACAAGTCGCAGCATGGCGGACGGAGTTCCGGCGGGTTCTCATGGAAAAATGGCGACAGTGACTGTCGCGACCCAGTGAAGTTTGAGGTGTGGTTGGAAAGACCTCACGGCGTCCTCACCTTCCGCATGACGCAGGTTCTCACCGAACACGGGAAGTTCGGGAAGTTCCTGCACCGAATTCGCGCGGAAGCAACGCCCGGGTGTCGCCACTGTGTGGACCGCCCGGAGGACATGGTGGAGCACACAGTGGAGGTGTGTCCCGCTTGGGAAGAACAACGCCGTGTCCTCGTGGGGGCGATCGGTGGCGGTGATCTCTCGCGCCGGGCCTTGGTACAGGCCATGGTCCGGAGCGAAGAAGAGTGGCAGGCGGTCGCCTCCTTCTGCGAAGCAGTAATGCTAGCAAAGGAGGCGGCCGATCGCGTGAGGCAACGGCAACGGTCCTCACGCCCCAACCGCAGCCGGGATTCCGATCCCGATTTCCGGCTACCGTAAGCGCAGGCTTGCGGACGGCGAGCAATGGGTGGCTCGCCGTCCGACCGTCCGGTAACTGTCCGGACCGAGCCCAAGTCGTCGACGGCGAATATTGTTCCACGCGCGCCTCAGGGTGATGTCAGCAATCGTAGGGGCCCAGCAGGGTCGAAGCCTACTGGGGCAACGGGTAGTGTGAAAGTGAAACCCGGGGCCCTGGGACGAAGGCAAAGAAGAACCAGGAGTGGGTTTTTAGTCAGTAAAAGTTTGATACTATCATCCCCGCCCTAGAGTGGGATTTGTCATAAGAGGATTTTCCCACCAAAAAAAAAAAACCTCAAAACCTATCTTCTTGCAGCGGGGTGTAAAGCAGGGAGACATCATTTCTCCGAAACAATTCACGGCCGCAATGGAGGATGTCTTCAAGGTTCTGATATGGAAATTAGCCCTCTCAATACCAGAACATTGGCATTAATGTCAGTGGCGAGTCATCACTTACTTTTGATTTGCCGACGACATAGTACAGTAGTTAAGGCTGAGACTACGAAGGAGCTCAGTACAATGCTCGGTGACCTCAGTAGAGCTTCCGTTAGGTTGGGACTTAAAATGAACATGGACAAAACCAAAGTCATGGTAAACATCCATCGGAGACTACACTCGAAGTTATGGAGGAGTACGTTTACCTGGGACAGACGGTCTAGTTGGGTAGGTCTAACTTCGAAAAAGAGGTCAATCATCGAATCCAACTCGGCTGGGCAGCATTCGGGAAGCTGCGCGGTGTCTTCTCGTCCAATATACCACAGTGTCTCAAGACGAAAGTCCAGTGCGTGTTGCCAGTGACGACGTATGGCTCCAAAACGTGGTCCCTTACAATGGGCCTCATCAGAAGACTTAAGTCAATCAACGGGCAATGGAAAGGGCTATGCTCGAAGTTATCTTGCGTGATCACATCAAAAATGAAGATATCCGTAGGAGAACCAAGGTTACCGACGTAGCCCAAAGAATCGCCAAACTTAAGTGGCAGTGGGCAGGGCACGTTGTTCGCAGAACAGATGGTCGATAGACACGAAAGGTTCTGAAGTGGCGACCACGTACCGGAAGACACAGCGTTGCATTTACCGATGACCTGGTGAGGGTCGTAGGAATCCGATGGATGCGAGACGCACAGAACTGGTCATTATGAAGACCAAATGTCTTCATAATGACCAGGTCTGTAGTCTCGGGGAGGTTTATGTCCAACAATGGTCGCGTTTCGGCTGCAATGATGATGATGATGATATTAATTCAATAATTTAAGTAATTTATTTCTAAACTAAAATTATTGGATTTCCACCCTCTGAAAATGGATAAAAAGCTTGTAGCTACAAATTAATTCAAGTTGTTGATATCAAACAAACAAGTGAGGCAAGAAACCTACTGGGGCCACGGGTTCGCTTCTGAAAGGAAAACGCGGGTACGCAAGGCAAAGAAGGGATATAGGAGTGGGTTTTAGTCAGTAAAATTCTGACACATCTCCCTAAGCTCCGCCTTAGTATGGAAGAAGTCATTGGATGATTTTCCACTTAAAAAAAGTGACGCTAATTGTATGAAGTCAACCAAATGTTGAACATAATGTTAGCGTGTTGCGAAAGACTACGAAATATTTGAAATTCGGCTGCTGCGTGGTGTGAACTTGAATAGTCAGGGGAAAAGATAGGTCAGTACGAATCGTCTATTAAAAGTTTGGACTGGTAATCCTCGGTACAGCTTAGAATACACGATGGCATGGTTTTCGGAACATAAATCCCAATTTTCTCTCGATTTTCGATTTTTGTTTGCAGATGAGTCAACGCTATCGAAAAATGAGTTTTGTCATTGAAATATCATTAATTCGATTGTCGACGCTGCCACGATAAGCGGCACCCGGGCTGGTCAGTCTCTTTAGCTCACACAAGGCCGATAAACAAATAACAAAGGGATAGCCCTAGGAAATGCAACGATCAACCGAAATCAATCAGGCAACACTTCCAAAAAATAAAACAAGCGCGAAAACAATTAGCATAACCACAAGTTTTGATTTAAAAGAGTATCATGGGATTTCTAGCTGTTCATATCCATAGAAACTTACCGCTTTGGAACTAGCAGCCACAAGAACAGTTGCAGCTTCACCTTTCTGACTGATCGACTCCTCTTTAGGTCAACATAACCTGTAGATGTTTAATGTGAAAGAAAAGAGAAATAAAAAAAACCGTCTGTGTTCAGTTACCTTTTGCGTTCCACGGCTCTGGTTCCTCTATTGAACATTTCCACAGTTTCAAAGAATCTCAAACGACAAACAAAACCGTGTGATCTTGATTAACGTTTAATTTCACATCAAATTATTATTCTTTCTATTTTTAGGAAATGGATCTTCGAAACTACAATCAGGAAAATTTGAACTACGCTTCAACATTGATAAAAGATAAAACAAAATGTAAAAAAAGTTATCAAATTTATGAGGGAATGGGTGCCGTCATAGATAATTATATGATTTGTACTGGCAATAAAGGAAACCTGGACGAATCAGGAGCGACGATAATCCAAGCTCAGCCAACGGCAAAAGGCTGTTTCGTACAGGAGAAACTTAAAGGCGACGACGTTGAGCCGCCAGTTGTAAGTATGTTACTGTATCCAAATAAGCATTGATAAAGATATCGAACGTCCATACTGCTTCTAGATTTGTGTTTTTATTATCATCATCATCGTTAATCTCTTCATCTTGTAGAACGTTGGTATCATTTTCTTTAATGTTTGGGTTTGTCTCAAAATTCAGCAAGTTGTATCATTTATTTATTTATTATTAGGCTTTTCAACAATAAGCATGCATTACAATTCGCACAATACTAACTTACGTCTAAGCGCCTCAACACTTACAGAAAAGCACAGCATGCACTACATTATGCGCAGTTAATCTCACCAATCGCAAAAAAGGCACCGTCATGATGTTAATATCCTTAAACAGTTCCCTTAGAGAATCGCACCGGCGAAGATTGTAAATAGCTCTGATGGCTCTTTTCTGTAGTATAAAAATTGAGTCGATGTCTGCAGCCCGTTTCCATAGTAAAATACCGTATGACATGATACAAAAAGATTCAAAAAATTCAAAAGCATTTATTTCAAATAAACCATTTACAGGCACTTTTGAAATGTCAAGAAGTCAGACAGTCAGAAAAAAAAATGATGCTTTAATTACACATTTCAAAGCGTAGATCTCTATGGAAAAGAATGTGCAAGAAACTCCATGGACACTCTTTTCAATCATGTTTTGTAATTACAAATATCTCTGTTACAGTTTCATGTTGCTATCATGTGAGAAAAATGTAAATAAAGTAAAAATAAAAACTAAATATAGATATTAAAATAGCAACTGGTAGCAGCTAAGAGATGACCAGTCTCAACTGACAGTGCCCGTTCACGAACATGACGCTAATATTAACACCACTCAGCTCAACCATTTTGAAGGGAATCGAAAGATCCAACACATGTGCCACCATCAGTGAGATATTTGAGTGAGCATGACAAACTCTCAACTGCCATGCTCATAAAATAGCTCCATGGTACTCACATTAACAAACTTTAAAAAAAAAATGCTTCTACATTATACAATACTTATAATATTTTACAATTAAAAAAAAACATTAATAAATAATAATAATAATTTCCAAACTAATCAATTTGTTCACCCCAGTGGTAGAGGAGCTGGACCAGCATTGAGCCAAGAATTTTTATCTTGAATATAATCCTCCAACTAATAATATTTTTATTATTATTATTATTGATTGCGCGTTTGACCACTATCTCACCTGATGGTAAGCGATGATGTGGCCGACGATGGAGCACGCTTACCGAGAAGTAACCTATTCACTCTTGACTTAAAGACCCCTAAGTTGTAGCTATCAGGGAACACAGACTCCGGCAGGGAATTCCACTCCTTAGCTGTACGCATTATGAATGTGTTCCCAAAACGCTTTGTACGTATGGGTGGGATATCCACCATGTAACGATATGCTTGCCTGCATAGTGTGCGTTTAAAATTCGTATCCTTGAGTTCTAATATTTATGGAGGTATTTTATTATAACATTTCAAACAATACCCCATGTAAGAAGAAGCCACTTTAGCCAGTCTGAGACCTGATTGAACTAATTGGTCCCTATTTCTTGGAACATAATTATGTCTATCGCATCTTTTGCTAAAAAGATGAAGATTTTTTTTAACGTACATGATGTTTTCATAAATATACTGACAAGGCATCATCATGATGTTAATATTCTTAAGCAGTTCCCTTAGAGAATCGCAATGGCAAAGATTGTAAATAGCTCTTTTCTGTAGTATAAAAATTCAATCGATGTCTGCAGCCCGTCCCCATAGTAAAATAACGTGTGACATGATACTATGAAAATAACTAAAATAGACTAGTCTAGCGGTATCAACATCCGTAAATTAGCGGATTTTCTAACAGCATATGCAGCTGAGCTAAGCCGTCTTGCAAGGGATGTTAAATGAGGACCCCATTGTAGCCTTGAGTCAAGCGTAATCCCCAGGAAAACCGTTTTATCGTCAAATTCTAGTTTTTCATCGTTTAATACTACGTCACAATCACTACTTTTGGCATTTGGTAAGGAAAATCTTATGTATTTAGTTTTTTCCCGATAAAACTAGATTATTAGCAGTGAACCAGTTATGGACCTGCAGTAGGACGTTATTTTCGTCGTCAAGATTATTAATCCTTCTATTTATCTTAAAAATCAAAGAAGTGTCGTCGGCAAACAACATCATATTAAGTTTATTTTGCAACAAATAGGGTAAATCATTAATAACAACTAAAAATAAAAAAGGACTTAAAATTGAACCTTGGGGTACCCCCATTTTCACATTTAATCCCGACGAATTGACACCGTTTATTTGAACTAGTTGCTGTCTGTCTATTAAATAAGATTTTAATAAGCTTAAAGCTGTTTTGCCTAGTCCATAATGCTCAAGTTTCAGGAGTAATGTTTCATGAACCACACAATCAAACGCCTTAGACTGGTCACAGAAGACGCCTATGGCATCCTGTGCCTCTTCCCACGCAAAAATGTGTTTTAGTAAGGATACCCCAGCGTCAGTTATACAACGTCCTTTGGTGAAACCATACTGTTTATCGTGTAAGATGTTATTTGTGTTAAAATGATTAAGCATTGATTTAACATCAGTTTTTCAAATATGTTGCTAAAAACCGGCAACATGGACACCGGCCTATAACTATTAGTGTCTTTACCGTCCCCGGATTTAAAAAGTGGTATCACTTTACTGTATTTCATTAGATCTGGAAAGACTCCTTGATCTATACACAAATTAAATATTAAAGCTAAGTACGGCGCTATAGTCTCAATAATTGAGGTACAAACTGTGATAGACATACCCCACAAACCTTCTGTCAATTTAACCTTGACTTAACTTTAAGACTTTTTTGACTTTTTTTTTTTTTTACTTTACTTTAAAGTTAAATTCAGTCGAACAGGCTGCCAGCAACGTTCGCCTGTAATAAACGATAAGTCGTTTAGATATTGTAGTACGGTTGTGTCTTAAATCTAAGTCGTATAAAGGTGGGGTGCTACGACAGAAAACCTCCACGAGTGCCCGCGGGCTGTAGTTCCCTTGCGGATACGTTCGGAGCGAAGGCCAGTCTGCGGGACGGTGCATCCTGGGAGGCGGCCAACGACTCCCCTTGGGTACTTCTGCCTAAGGGGTCTCGATGCCCGCCTGCGAATATTCTGTCTGAAGGAACACTTCAACGCGTGTCCCTCTGCTATAGCAGAGAGCACAGTGGCGAAGTAAGAGCGGGCTCGGTGTGCACTCACCCTGCCACCGGGCAGGCAGGAGGAAGACTTGGTTCTCCTTCTGCCACCGTTAGTCTCGTAGCCCCAGAGATTGTCCAAGGTCATGTTTCTGACTTTTGATGGGGGTCGAGGGTCTTGGCTTAACCGCCCGGGCCGCGAGGAAGACAACCTCTATAAAAAATTACCCCAAATCTCCAAGCGGCGGCGCACCGTGAGGGAGGTTGTTAGCTTGACTAATGGGTAGCTTAATTAGTCTCTAGTGCGGACCACTGAATTTGAGCAGGTACACAAAGTTTCATACTCGTGGGAACAAAATGGCAAAATTTTTCACAAAGCCCAACGACGAGGAGATGGAGAGTGATGCGCAGTCGGAGTCCGATGCGGCATCCAAAAGGAGCTCAGAGGGCTCGGAGGCTGAGGAGGGGCAAGGAGATTCCGGTAGAGACTCGTGTCTGTACCGGAAGCGCCCCATATCGGGGGAGAAATCGTCCTCCGAAGGAGAGAAGGGTTCAGCCCGCAAAATCCCCACCAGAGGGCGGGGCGCAGGTCGTCCGGGAGGAAGAGGGAGGGGGCTAACCTCGCAGGATGCTGCTGAGCGAGCCGAGAAACTCACCGCGGAGGGTCGCCACCCCGCAGCGACCAGCGTTAGGGCTGGCCCCTCGGGGCCGTCTGACGGCAAGCCGGACGCTGGGGAAGACTCCGCCGAGGAGTCGCGCAGGTTGCTCGGGGAGCTGGTCGTGGAAGCTTTGACAGCGGTTTCCAGGAAAAGGGAGAAGGGCTCGAAGAAGAGGGGCATCGCCCACTTCGCGACATCTATCTTGGAGGCTATAGACGCCTCCTTTGAGAAGAGGATCGGGAAGAGGATCGCGATGCTCCGAGCCGAGCTCCTGGGAGCCCAGGAAGTCGACTGCGAGGAGTCAGCTAAAGGGGGACCCAAGCAAAGTCAGGGCCAAAGTCGGCCCCAGCCCCAGCCCGAACCGGAAAGTCAGCTGTTGACGCTGGTGCGGCAGGAGCTGGCTGCCCTTCGGCAGCAACAGCAGCAGCAGCAGGAGCAATTCCAGCAACGGATGCAGCAGCAGCTATCTGTGCTGGAAGGCATCGTGCTGCGTCCCCCACTCGCGGCCTCCAGCCAGCGGAAGGCGGCGTCATATGCTGCCACCGCAGCTGCGGCTGCTGCGCCCAAGGTAGGCCCGTCGGGGCAAACCGGGTGCGGGGCCGCGGCATCGGACGCTGCGAGGCCGGCCCTGACGGCCAAACAGCAGCAGCGGCAGGGAGGGCTTGCTCCACCCTTGAAGGGTAAGGTGGCACCTACCGCTAAAGCCACGAGGGCTCCTGCCGTGACGGCGACTAGGCCGCACCTGTCATACCCCGCCCTTGCAGAACCCTCGGCCGAAGCCGACTGGACGGTTGTTGGCGCCAAGAGGAGTGCAGGCAAGGCAACTAGGTCGGCCAAAAAGCGCGCGAGGCGACAGGAGCGCAAGAAGCGGGCCATGGCGGCTAGACTTCGCGCCCCGAACTCCGCAGCTGTAGTTATTACACTACAGCCAGATGCGGAAAAGAAGGGCGTGACGTACAACACCGTCATGGAAAAGGCAAAGCAGGCGGTGGTGGGCCACCTCAGCGAATTCGGAGCTTCTGGGGGCTTCCGAATGAGGCGCACCGCAACCGGGGCCCGAATATTAGAGGTCCCTGGTGTGGACAGTGGCCCTACCGCAGACGCCCTGGCCGCAAGGATCAGGGCGTCCCTGGACGTCGAGGAGGTCCGAGTGTCCAGGCCCACCAAGTGCATGGACATGCGCATCATGGGCCTGGACGACTCCGTCAGGGTGGACGAGGTGGTGGCCGCCATCGTCAGGGCGGGAGGGTGCAACGCCGATCAGCTGCGGGCGGGCACCATCCGCGCTGACAGCACGGGCATGCGAGCCGTAACGGTTAGCTGCCCCGTGTCGGCGGCCAAGGCCATCACTGGTGAAGGCCGAAGGCTCTTGGTGGGCTGGGTCTCCGCGCAGGTAAAACTGCTGGAGCCCAGACCTCTGCGGTGCTACCGCTGCCACGTGGGGCACCACGTGGGTGCCTATTGTGCCGCGGAGGTGGACCGCAGTGACCGCTGCTTCCAGTGCGGTCAGCCCGGTCACAAGGCTGCAGAATGCCGTGCTACACCGCACTGCTACGCATGTGCGGCGGCAGGCAAGCCGGCTGATCACCGGGCTGGGAGCAGGTCCTGCGACCCCCCTGCCAAGGCCAAGGGCAAGGTCCCAAGGCAAGCCCACCCCGACGTCCTCTCCGCCGCAGCCTCCTCTCTGGCTACCGCTGCTGTCGCCGCCGCAACCACCGCGGCAGGGCCCTCACGTGGGGCTCGGGAGGAGACTGTAATGGACTGTTAATACGGCTCCATTACGTCTCCTTCAGGCGAATATCAACCACTGCGCCCCCGCTCAGGATCTGTTGCTCCAAAGCATGGCGCAGTGGTCGATCAATATCGCCGTGGTCTCCGAGCCGTACTATGTCCTGCCCAGAGGAGACTGGGTTCAGGATCTGAACGGCTCGGTGACTCTAATTTCGTCGGCCGCCGCTGGTACCCCGACCCTCGAGGCTGTCACGAGGGGATGGGGTTGCGTGGCAGCACGGTTCGGGGACATTGCAGTGGTAGGCGTATACCTGTCCCCGAACAGATCTCTCGGCGATCTCCACATCTCCCTAATGGAGCTGAAAGCCGTCGTCGCTGGGTTTGGTTCCCTCCCCGTGGTCGTGTGCGGGGACTTCAATGCCAAGAACTTGGCTTGGGGTTCTCGGTTCACGAACCAGCGGGGTCGGATGGTGGAGGACTGGGCTCTGGAAACAGGCCTGGTCGTCCTAAACCGGGGTTCTGTCCCCACGTGTGTGCGGATGCGGGGTGACTCTGTGGTGGATATCTCGTTCGCCAGCCCCGCTCTGTCGCCGCGTGTCGTCGACTGGCGCGTCATGGAGGGGGTGGAGACGTACTCAGACCACCAGTACATTCGGTTTGACGTCTCCGCCCAAACCTCGACCGCGCCGGTCCGACAGAACCCTTGTGGTCCGCGATGGGCGCTGAGGCAGATGGACCGGGAGCTCCTCCTGGAAGCCGCGATGGTACAGGCCTGGGTGCAAGCACCGGACAGGCCTGTCGATATCGACGTCGAGGCAGAGTGGTTCCGGGAGGCCATGTCGCAAATCTGCGACGCGGCAATGCTCCGAGTCCGTCCAGGACGTGCTCAGCGCCAGGTATACTGGTGGTCGCCGGAGATTGCGGCACTGCGAAACGCGTGCAATGCCGCGCGACGCCAGTATGCCAGATACCGCAGGCGCCGCATCCGTCCACCGGATGCGGAGGCCAGAGAGGCGGAGCTGTACGAGGGATACAGAGAAGCAAAGCGCACCCTCCGAGCGGAGATAAGACGGGCCAAGCTCGAGGCCCGCAACGTGTGGCTGGGGACTCTGAATGGGGACCCATGGGGACGCCCCTACAAGGTGGTGCGGGACAAACTCCGCCCCTGGGCTCCCCCGCTGACGCAGAGTCTCCGGCCACAGCTTGTGGAGGGTGTGGTGAGCACTCTGTTTCCTGAGCGAGGGGAACACTCTCCCCCACCCATGGCTCCGCCACCAGCGGTGTCTGACGCGGACCACGATGGCGACGACGACGACAATGCTCCAGAGGTGACCGAGGTAGAGATGAGAGTGGCGGTACGAAGGCTGAGTGCTAAAAATACCGCCCCAGGACCCGACGGCTTGCCTGGGAAGGCCTGGGTCCTGGCCATGGAGGCTCTCGGGCTTCGACTAAGAGGGCTCTTTAGCGCATGCATGGAGAGGGGCCAGTTCCCACTTCGCTGGAAGACGGGGAAACTGGTCCTCATCGCGAAGCCGGGGCGCCCTGCGGACTCTCCGTCCGCGTACCGGCCCATTGTGCTGCTTGACGAGGTGGGCAAGCTCTTTGAAAGAGTAATTGCAGACCGCCTCGTCGCGCACCTAACACGGGTGGGGCCGGATCTGGCGGACGGCCAGTTCGGCTTTCGCAGGAGGCGGTCCACGGTGGACGCCATCATGCGCGTGCGAGCTCTCACGACGGGGGATGCAGTGGCCCAGGGCAGGTGTGTCGTGGCGGTGTCTCTGGACATCGCCAACGCCTTCAACTCTCTGCCTTGGAGCAGCATTAGGAGGGCACTCCGGTATCACCGGACGCCCGACTACCTCTGTCGTGTGGTCGAGGCGTACCTATCAGACAGGTACATTATCTACCCTGGTCACCAAGGAGAGTGGGAACGTCGAGAGATGTCGTGCGGTGTTCCGCAGGGATCGGTACTAGGGCCGCCCTTGTGGAACATCGGATACGACTACGTGCTGCGCGGTGACCTCCCTGACGGGATCAGCGTGGTCTGCTACGCAGATGACACGCTGGTCCTGGCGCGGGGAGAGTCGTACCAGGCGGCGGTCGAACTAGCGACACGCGGGGTTGCGACAGTCGTGGGCAGGATCCAGGAGTTGGGACTCGAGGTGGCATTGCACAAGTCCGAGGCCATGTGCTTTCACGGACCTCGGAACGCGCCACCACCGGGTTCCCAACTAACGGTAGGAGGAGTCCACATCGGCGTCGGGTCGACGATGAAGTACCTGGGACTCGTTCTCGACAGCCGATGGGATTTCGAGGAGCACTTCCGACGTCTGGCTCCCAAACTAAACCGGGCTGGGGCTGCCCTCGGGCGGCTCCTGCCCAACCTGGGGGGTCCAGACGCCTCCTGCCGAAGTCTCTACGCGGGAATCGTTCGGTCCATGGCCCTTTATGGCGAACCGGTATGGGCGCCGGCGCTGCGGAAGCAGCCGGCGGCCCGGCTGAACGCATGCCAGAGGGTCATGGCCATACGGATGGTGCGAGGATACCGGACGATTTCCCGCGAAGCGGCGAGCCTCCTTGCTTGCCAGCCACCATGGGATCTGGTGGCAACAGACCTTGCTCACATGCACGATCTGCGCATGGAGATGCAACGCCGGGGCGAAACTCCGCTGCCGCGACAAATCGTAGCATGGAGGACAGAGCTCCGGCGGGTTCTCATGGCTAAATGGCGGCAGCGACTGTCGCGACCCAGTGCTGGGCACGCCACAATTATGGCGGTAAGTCCCCTCTTTGAGGCGTGGTTGGAAAGACCTCACGGCGTCCTCACCTACCGTATGACGCAGGTTCTCACCGAACACGGTAAGTTCGGGAAGTTCCTGCACCGGATTCGTGCGGAAGCGACGCCCGGGTGTCGCCACTGTGTGGACCGCCCGGAGGACACGGTGGAGCATACGGTGGAGGTGTGCCCCGCTTGGGCAGAGCAACGCCGTGTCCTCGTGGGGGCGATCGGCGGCGGCGATCTCTCGCGTCGGGCCTTGGTACAGGCCATGGTCCGTAGCGAGGAGGAGTGGCAGGCGGTCGCTTCCTTCTGCGAAGCAGTAATGCTAGCAAAGGAGGCGGCTGATCGCGTGAGGCAACGGTCCTCACGCCCAAATCGCCGCCGGGATTCCGATCCCGATTTCCGGCCAACGTAGGCGCGGGCTTGCGGACGGCGAGCAATGGGTAGCCCGCCGTCCGACCGTCCGGTAACCGTCCGGACCGAGCCCAAGTCGTCGACGGCGCGTATTGTTCCACGCGCGCCTCAGGGAGATGTCAGCAAATCGTAGGGGCCCAGCAGGGTCGAAGCCTACTGGGGCCATGGGTAGTGTGAAAACGAAACCCGGGGTCCTGGGACGAAGGCAACGAAGGAACAGGAGTGGGTTTTTAGTCAGTAAAAGTCTGACACTATCTCCCGCCCCACCCAAGGGCGGGAGATGTCATAAGATGATTTTCCCACCGAAAAAAAAAAAAAAAAAAAAAAAAAAGTCGTATAAAGGTAACTTTAAACATGAACGTTAAAATAAAGCTTAAAATGTTGCTTAATTTTAAGAATTTGTACGGCGTATTCATTACATTAAAAAAACTAGTGCAATTACTCTATAAAATTAATTTCTTATAAATTGCAAAGTAATACTAGCAAATTAAAAAATGTTCATGAATACGGGACATGAATTTAATTTTATTATGTAGTTAACATAGTTCCACTAAATGGTGTTTAAACAAAAAATAATTAGTATTTGTTTATGTTTCACAGTGTGAGGATGAAGACGAAGACAAAAACGACAGCGGTGAAGACGATGATGTACTTGTATCAAGGAAACTTAGAAGACCAGCGAACATAACAAATAATGATGCTAGACAAAAATATGCAACTATAAATGAAAGGAACAACAGTGTTATAGAGGCAAACAGTGCAATTAATTCCTCCCTATTGAAAAACCTTAATAAAACTGTATCAAAAGCAAAAACAGGAAAATATTTTACTAGGAGAAACGGAATTTGTCAGGTAAAGTCATCATCATCTTTCTGTCCTTGTCCCATGTTACTTGGGGTCGCCGTAGCTTGTTTTTCTTTTTCTGTCATCCTATCACCCATCATAGCATCATCTGATCATCATTCAGATACGTTATATAGGCATATTAAATATATTTTTGTCGTAGTTAGTAATTATCATTGTTATATTTTGCTCATGCTATGAATCTGTGGTCTGACAATAAAGTTTATTATTATTACTTACTCCCTTTCCTTTCCCATTATCTCTTCATCTACCCACATGTATACTTGTAACTCTTTTAGTAACATGCTTTTCATCCCTACTCTTCACATGGGCATACCAAGATAAACTACCAAAATAAACAAAAAATACTTTTCATAAAAAAAAAACATAACAAATATCAAAACCTATTAGATATTCTACGAGTATTTCACAGAAGTAAGTTTAGTTAGTATTGGATGTGCGTATAGATTCAGGAGCATCTGGTTTTGCGTACGTAGGCTATTTTGTACGACACCAAGTGCTCAAAGCTTACACATTATCTCGCCAAAGTACCATGCACGCCACTTTGGCGAGATAAAACTATTAAACGTAACTAAACTAAGCACTTAGTTTCTGATACAAGCACATGGAGATTAGCTCAATAACAGAAAACCATACGGTCAGCCTGAAGTGGGCTAGGTCAGGCTTTGGATGATGATGAGCTTACTGCATGATGTTTCCGTTAATACACGTTTGAATATATTTACTATTATTATTTATTTATTGTCCTGAACTGAGGCCCATGGATAAAATACATAATATTACAATCTTATAAATTATATAACAAACTAATACATGTTAAAAATGTCACAAACCATAAACTCGTATCATCGTGGTGTCGTGTAACCACCCTCGGAAACGTGTTGCACGTCACCTTTCGGCCAATAATCCTCTCTCAAAAAGGTCTGATGATGGTTGGTTGGAACTCTTATCATAAACAACTTGAAGTTAGTGTCATGGCGCAAATCCAGCCTTTCGACCCTCAGAGTCCAGTTGCTCCTCACCTTCCTAAACTCCATGACTTCCTCAACTTTCGTAGAGTTAATTAGATGCAGACGCGATATATACAGCTGTATTGCAAGCACAGCAGAACGCAGCAGCATTGTAAATATGCTGGTACTACTGATACATACAGACTGGTTGATGGTGTAGACTGTAATATCAGATTTTTTCGACACAATAAAACGAGCTTTTTGTAAACGCAGTCGCTTAACGAGATCTGGCTGCATCTTACGACACAAGCCAGTATAATGTAGTCAGAGGTCACTAAATGGCATAAAATATTATTTGTCTTGTACCACGTAGATACCGTTTCTGAAATTAGCCAAATAGAATTTTTCTTTAATGAAACTGCAGCAGTGGGTTATGTGTCCTCCACATTTAGCTATTTTTGTGCCAGAAAGAAATGTTTATGTTATCATTACTTACAAGGCTGGAGTCATTACATCATTTGTGGATCATACAGTTTCACTATTAATGATATCTTCGAATCCTGGTGGAAACATTACGGATTTGGACCCTACGTTGACAAGTTGAAACCTTCGTTTGTAGGACGGGCACAAATTCACCGTATGTGAATAAAATATATTTTTTTAGAACGATCATGGAGGACCGCTTGTGACTTGGGTTGGAGCGCACGAGGTGCTCATTGGAGTTGCGACAGCATTTAAAATTAGTCCATCAATGGATTGCACTGGACCATATTTGTTTACAAGCACCCAATGTAGCGGAGCCTTCTTGGATTGTGTATTCCGCGAAGCAGCTTCGCCGACCGCAAGGCAAGTGTTAATAAATTTAATGTTAATTAAATACGCTTAAGTAGATATTCTATAATAGATAATATTTGAGAAAAACAGTAAATTTTATAAAGTAGTGTTAAATAACTTTTTTAAATGTAGAACGACTACATTTTATACATTAAGTAATAAAAAATAAAGACAATATTATAATAATAAATGTCCACAATTTATATTATAATTGTGGACATAAACGAATGGATTTCTCAATAGAGAACTATATTTAAAGATAAAAAAAAATAGTTAGATATAATAAATACTTAGATTTGCCAGTAAGACTTAAGATTTCCAAGTCTTACTGGTAAAACTCGGAACTTGTTCTGTGATAGTTGCTCATTTTGGACTTATACTAGCACTTGTAGATGACGACGATAAAAAAAACATACAATAGCTTTTTTTGTATTTTAACCATATTTTCACTTTATTTTAAACAGGCGAGAAATTTGCGCGAATTTCACACAAAAAGGATTTAAAATAATGGAAAAAAACATTTCATGGTTAGATCATCCTGATGGGTAAGTTGATTTACAAACTTTGTCTTAAATTCAAAACATTTCACATCACTCATGCTGAGTATTAAAATTGACCCGTCTCAAGCATGACTGAACAGTCATCTTCTGGCCTCTCTGCTCACGATCTATTGCTTACCAACAGACAAGATCGAGGTAAAGACCAGGCTCATTATGATTTAGAAATGCAACATTACATTTAAGAATCATTTGTTACAGACCGGCAGACAACGAAAAAAATATAACAATGCACGATTTGCCTTCAAATACCGATACTAATGCAACAATGCACCTCAAGAACTTCAAAGGAGAAAATAATGTTAAACTAGAAAATAACAACTCTACAATATTAACTAATACAAATATTACTGATATTTTAGAACACACAAGAACAACTAAAGCTGAAAATGTAGGCAACAGCAAATCTGTGAATTTAAGTAATACTAGCTCCGTAATTGTAAAAAAAACTGCACCTGTAATTTTAACTAGTGTAACATCAGAAAATCTAATTAACAAAACAGTTGCTAATTTAACGGACACTAAAGACTCAGATCCCATATCTACAAAACTCCAATTAAATTCGTCAATAAATAACATTGAGAACACAATAACTCCAATATTAATCGAAAATGCAAACATGAACCTCCAAAACACATCAACAACAAAAGTATATTTAGAAACTTCAACTGCAAGTTTAATTAAAAATGCGAGTCTAGCAAGAACCACAAAACTAGTTGAAATTATACTTAAGAATTCAACTAAATTTACAAATCAAACTAACAATAAAACAACAAATTAGACTACAAGATCACAGTGATGGTCATTATTACCATTCAGTCAATATATGTCCGCTTCTGGCCATATATTGACCCCTGCCTGCCTCAAGCATCACTACAACTATCAGAAATGTTTTCACTTCGAGTGGGAATTTTTCGACCTCCACCTGTGAGTGGACCACACGCTACGCTTTTTATTAGTCGACGATTTTGCGAGCAATGTGTTTTTATATCCCCCACACTGAAAACATATGTTTAGCAACGACTATAGAGACAAGTTAACTGTTATTGATTTAAGAGAAGGGTAATTAAGTATATTATATTTTGAAATCAAAGTATTTTCATTTTGACCTTGATCAAACGAGCTAGAAAGTTTACCAACCAAATCTGGATGATGCTTATCTTTTTTTTATTATTTTCTTCTTGTAGGTCAAAACTTTTGTAATAATAATTCTCTTTGTAATACTCTTCCGATTCCATAACATGCCTGTATATATTTATATTTACCTGGATTTATATGATTTATCTAAACTTAAGTATGATTTCTTAGCCTTATTTTCCTTTCATACGGGGTAGCGCCGATAATACGACATTAAATTAAACTGCGTATACCTCATGATTTTCCCAGGCTGCATATAAAAAATTATTCGAATATATCCAGTAGTTTAGTCACACGATATTATTTTCCATTTTCAGCATTTTCTACATGATGTACTCGTATCATGTAATAAACCTAAGACCTTAGATACTCGTACTTAACAAAGTTCTTTTTAAATTATGTTTTTCATTAAAAGTAACTACACTAATACTAATACTTTTTTTCGAGTGTACGTTTCGTGCTTTATTAGCATAATCAGACTCAGGCATCCTCTCTAGGAGAGAGAAATTGCTTTATTATTATTATTAATAATAATAATGACTAATTATTAGAAATTATACGCTCGCTCGCTCGTGAATTGTGTGAGGTATGTGGGATGTGAGGGTGCAAGCATAGCTATTTCCAGTTACTGTAACAATTAATGATAAATCAAGTTAAAGTGACAGTTGACATATCAAGGTCACTGACGATACTATTTTTATTTGAAATGTATTGCGTTTTATTTTGAATCATATTTTTTTTTCAGAAGCAGACCCTTGGCCCCAGTAGGCATCAACCCTGCTGGGCCCCTACGGTTTGCTGACATCTCCTTGAGGCGCGTATGGAACAGTACGTGCTGTCGACGACTTAGGCTCGGTCTGGACGGTTACCGGACAGACGGACGGCGAGCTACCCATTGCTCGCCGTCCGCAAGCCGACGCCTACAGTGGCTGGAAATCGGGATCGGGATCCCGGCGGCTGGGGCGTAAGGGCCACTCCCTAGCGCGTGCACGTGCAGCCTACTCCTTTGCTAGCATTACTGCTTCGCAGAAGGAAGTGACCGCCTGCCACTCCTCCTCACTTCGGACCATGGCTTGTACCTTGGCTCGAAGCGAGAGAACGTTGCCGGCGGTGAGAACCTGCGTCATGTGGAAGGTGTCCTCACCTTCCACATTCTTCTTATTTATTTCTCACGGCGTTCTCCCCGTGAGGCCTTTCCAGCCACGTCTTAAAGAGAGGACTTACCGCTATAATAAGTTAGACCCTTAACTCATTGAATGCCCGGTGCGCAGATCCACGCGAGACACAATCGCTTTTTAATTGTGTCTCTAATTACGGCATATGAAAGGTTAATTTTCGCATTTTCAGACTGATTCGCATACTGTGACACTGTACGGAATTAAAATTTGCCTGCTGCGGTCTTTCCGTCCGATTATAATTTAGGTGTCGTCAAGGTTAGTGTGAATAGGCTCTTAATAAACTAGTGCGTGTCATCATCAACGATTGAATCACTGCTTACTATCAGATGGGATCGGAGTCAAGCACTAGTTTATATCAATTAAAAAAATATAAATTATCAGCCTAGTCTTTAAGCTGTGTTGGGTTTGGATCTTAAATCCGAAAGAATATTAAGTATTTAAATGGATAACGAAAAAACCTAAGTCTTTGAATAAAACATATTTTGCTCTGCTAATTTTAGCTCGTACATAATTATACAACATAAAAAAAATTGATCATAATATACATTGATTGGAGTTTTGATTGAAATTCTAAAGATCAAAGCATCGTCCCCTTTAAGTTTCTGATTGTTTTCTGTCAACAATTAATGGTCCTGTCAAAAACTTATAATTTTGCCGTCATCGTCAGAGCTAAGTTTACATCAGATAAGCTATTTAAGATGCCTGTCATTACTGGCCTTCAGAAATTCGTATAGTAAAATTGATTAAAGATCAGTATTTCGTTCAATCAGGAATGTTGGTTGCCAGATAGATGATAGGACACGTTTGTTTTTAAATATTCTTTTAAGATAATCATTGGAATAGTATTTTTGCTTTTATAGGATCAAGATTTTTATAGGTTTACCAAACCTTATCATAGTATGGTTTTGAGAATGAGCCGCCTCTACAAACAAACTTAAGACAATAATTAAAACTGATTAACGTTATCGTAAAGCAAATGAACCCTTTTTTAATTTGGGTAAAGGATTCTACTGATATCACATTTATAATATTATAAAAGCGATATGAGTTTGCGTGTTTGTTATTTCTTTAGGCTCAAATGACTAAACAGATTTGGAAGAAATTTAGTAGACGGTTAGATCATGTCCTAAAATAGCGCATGAGATAGTTTTTATCTTGGGAGTACGTTCTCTTCAGATAATTTTCTAATTTTACGCGGGCAGTAGTTTCTTATATAATAAACTAGCTTTTGCCTGCGGCTTCGCCCACGAACATAAAATATAGCCTATGTCACTCAGGAATAAAGCAGCTTTCTATCGTTAAAAAAATTAGCTATTGGACCAATACTTCAGAAATTACTTCATTAACCCCCCCCCCCCCCCCCCAAGTGAACGCCGGCGTTCGCTCGCTCATTGTCTTTCTATTGTGTCTCTAATTACGGTACTCAAAAGGTTGATATTATTTTTCACAAAAAATCCTGTATGTAATGCTGTTGGTGTGCCAATAAATAAATAAATAAATAGGGTAAATAGGTACAAGGAGGTCAATAGGGATAAAACCATGAAAATATTTCTACGCTCAATATTAATTCTAAACGTTTTACAAATTCTTCCATTCTTTGTCCGCGTACATTGAATGACTGGAACAATTTCCCTGCTGCGGCCTTCCCGCCCGATTATAATTTAGGTGTCTTCAAGGCTAGAGTAAATAGGCTCTTAATAAGCTAGTGCAGTTCACCATCAACGATTGCACCACTGCTTAATATCAGGTAGGGTCGCAGTCAAGCACTAGTTTATATCAATTTAATAAAACAGTAGTGCAAATAGTAAAACAGTGAAAGTTCATCACCATTATCATCATAATTTCAGCCGAAAGACGTCCACTGTTGGACATAGACTTCTTCTAAGTGTCGCCATAATGACCGGTCCTATGCGTCTCGCATCCATCAGATTCCCGCGACCCTCACCAGGTCATCGGTCCACCTTGTAGGAGGCCTTCCAACGCTGCGTCGTCCGGTACGTGATCGTCACTCCAGAACGTTGAAAGTTATTATGCCAATACTGAAAATGTATTAAATTAGCTGCTAACTGTCAAAAAATTGCATTTGAAAATAACTTCTCGTGCCATTAATTAGGGACCATCTTCGGCGCAGTTGAAGCCGTTGTTGCAAGTCAGTCACAAATAGACCACAGAAAGGTACTGTCCTCATTTATGGCATTCACAAAGTGTTGTTTGAAATTGGATGTTAGAATAAACCGTGAGGGAAGTTTTGGAAATTGGAACCCCTCTAGAGTCCACTAATTGGACTGACGCCACGATCGTAACTTTTCAACGCCAGTGATGCAAAGAAATCGCAAAAATATGAACTGGTTAAGGTGTATTTTCCTATTGAAGCATGATAAACTAATTAACGTACCTACATGGTTTGTTTGATCTTTTTTTATCTATAATATGGTATGTATTCAGAAATATATAAGTATATTTATTATCTGCCCCCCTAGCCAAGTTACGACCGTTTTTGTTTCGATTATATTTTCGTTGCTCGCCTCGAGTCGGCCATGCCTCCCATTCTTTTGTTCTGACCACGTGACTGACCGTTGAGATGACGTCAGAATAAAGGAATCGGAGGCGTGATCTACTCGAGACGATCGACGAAAAGAGTATTGAAACGAAACGGTTGTAACTTGGCTAGGGGGGCTAAACCTTTCGGTCTCATCGACTATCTGTTCGGCGAGTAATGTGCCCTGCCTACTGCTATTTAAGTTGGCAGGAGAACCAAGGTTACCAATATAGGCCAAAGAAGACGGGTCGTTAGTTATTTTTTTTTATTAGATATAATCAGTTAATATGTTTTTCTTCTTAATTGGTTGGTATTTTTTGTTTGGTTTATTAAATACTATACAACGACATAAACACCGTTTTATAAGTCCAACATAATAAAATTCATTCAACTTGGTGCAGATACTGAAACTGGGTTTACCTTGAAGCCTATCGGTAACGATGCTTCGATAAAAATATACATAATGTGATAAAGTTGAGATTGAAAACAAATTCAATAAAGAACACGATAACCGGGATGCGTAAATTTACTGAACGAGGCTCAGTAGGAGTTTAACCGTGATTTGAGATTTTACTGAATAGATTCAAAATTTTTTTTTTATTCTTTATAGTTTCGCGCTTGACCGCTATCTCACCTGATGAAAAGCGCCGATGCGGTCGACGATGGAGTGCGCTTACCTAGAAGTAACCTATTTAATCTTGTCTTAAGGATTCCCGGGTTGTAGCCATCATTAAACACAGATTCCGACAAGGAATTCCACTTCTTAGCTGTACGCACAATGAACGTGTTCCCAAAACGTTTTAGGTGGGATGTCCACCATGGACATTACGTGGATTTATAAGACAATACAGAATTATAACAAAATATTAAGCACGAGACGGCGATAGACGTTGCAATGAATTAAACAGTCATTAGGATTTTTAATTTTTTTTAATGTTCTGTGCAAGGTTTTTCATTTTTTTCTTTCATTAGAACCTTCTACTGCCAATAACAAACACAACAAAAAAATAATGAGCGTAATGGTCCTGTCATCCCGCGTGAACGGGAAATACGGGTTCATTTATCGTTACATATATAATTACGTAATTAGTACGTGTGTTTGTCGCCTGATTCCTCCTAAACGGATTGATTGATTTGGATTAAATTTTGTGTGTATATTTATCTCTGGATGGTTTGAAAATACGATTGAACCAATAGGTGGCACTGCAATTGGGTTCTATGTTTTTTTTTTCTGACTAAAAGTCATGATCTGTCGAACGGGTCAAACTTTTGTTCTTTTTTTAAATATTGATAGGCTCTCGCTTGACCATTATCTCACTTGATAGAAAGTGGCGATGGAGCGCGCTTACCTTACTTTAGAAGTAACCTATTCACTCTTGATTTAAAGATCCCCAGGCTGTAGCTATCAGGAAACACAAACTCTGCCAGGAATTCCACTCTTTAGCTGTCCACACAATGAATGTGTACTCAAAACGTCTGTCGGGAACGCTAATATATACCTATATATATATATATATATATATACTAGGTAACTCGGCAAACGTTGTACTGCGATATAAACGTTGTTCTTCCAAATCTCCTTTCGCAGGTGTGCTGGAAAAGACTTCTTTAGAAATAAGCTTCACCTCTGTACTATTTTTCTGTTTCCTTCATTTAATCTCTTATTTTGTGTGTGTACATAAACCGTTAAACAAATAAATAAATCATCAAAGAAAAAATGGGGGGTTGGAGTAGAAGGTAAAAATAGTTTACATCCTGTACTCAGATCTACTGACTATACAAACAAAATTTCATGAGAATCAGTCAAGCCGTGTCGAAGGAGGTTTATTACAAACACTGTGACACGAGAACTTTATATATTATATAATTTTTTGTGCAAATACTCACAAATTATTACAGGTCACACAGTCACCGGCCTGTGCGTCTATGATCGAAAGGAAATCAAGTGAAAAGAGTATGTGAAGATTGTTGCAAGTGGTTTCATGTTGTTTTACCTGTCACTATATAATAATGTATGAGTTTATGAAGATTAATAAAATAGAAATCCGCTACCACATATTTTTGTCGCCATTTTTGTCGACTTATTAACTGACTTTAAAAAGGAATCACACGAATTTACAAGGAGGTTGTAAATTCGACAATTGAACGAGATATCGGTGAACATACAAAATATACATAAACATATTTTGTATGTTCACCGATATCTCGTTCAATTGTGGAATGATTTAAAAATGGAGTTTCTTGCCGGTTCTTCTCCATAGGAAACGACCAATTTGGAACCGTGCACTAGCTTCTGACGTTTTATAAGTGCCCATGTAGGCCTATGTGAAATAATTTTTTTTGACTTTGACTTTGACTTTGAATGTTGTTTTTTGAATGAAAGATCCCTTATGAATAGTCCCATATAAATATTGTTATGATCTGATGATGAATTTCAAAGATATGGAACGGAACTCCTCATAGGATCATAACATAACTTTAATTTCAGAAGTCGGTTTTAAATAAATAAGAGACAAAACTGTTATAGAAACATCGAGTTCCAAAATTAAAATTATTTTACACTTATTAGAGATTTTTTTTTACTTTGTAGTCGGTGTGTTTTTTGTAAAAAGTTTTTGACGTTCGATTGTTTGAGAAGTCACAAAATTTAACATTAACACAGTGATTTGAAAATTAATGTCCAAGGCGCGCTTAACTCAGCAATGAGTTTTCTCTCAGTAAGCCTTTAAGTGACAGAGAGAGAAATCACATTCTACAAGTCTATTATTTGATTTAGAGGCAAAATTTCAAAACACGCGTTCGTTAAACAAATGTAAACATGACATAAATAGCATTGTAATTTAATTAATTAAATTACTTAATTTTATTATTTCCACTACTTGGACTCACGACGCGGGCTCAATGTGGGTTGCTAGATGTAACATGTTTTCGATTATTGTTTTGTTCTAAGACATGGCGCTTTCCTCATGATATATTTTTTTAACGTTTTGAGAGCAGTGATGAAATAAATTACACAAAAAAATGTCCCTGACTTGGTAAGAACCCACGATTCGTAAGTCGGGGCCGTTACCACTGGAACACCGCTATATCTTAAATTTTTTTTTTTTTTTTCTAGTAGACGAATATTTATTTATTAAAACTTTATGTACTAGTAATAAACATTGTACAAAAGCGGACTTATTGCCTTAGGCTTATGCTTAAATATTGTTTTATAGGTAACATAAATAATTAACTTAGTTTATAGTTTTAATTACCTACAAAGTTTTGCAGAATTTTAGAAATAATAATAAATATTATAAATATTATAAAACAAAGTACCCCACCGAATTTGTATGTATGTTCACGATAAATTCAAACTTACAAAACAGATTTTCATGTGATGTTCACCAATAAACAGAGTGATTTATGGGGAATGGTTAGTTGTCTAATATATGCATATTATAGTGGAGAAAAGCCGAGAATTTCAAAGTGGACTATTACTACTATTAGGACCTTCTGATCGGGATTTTTATAAATCCTATGAATTTTTTTTTTAATTATAGGCTCGCGTTTGACTTGCCATCTCACCTGATGGTAAGCGATGATGTGGTCGACGATGAAGCACGCTTGCCTAGAAGTAGCCTATTCACTCTTGACATAAAGACCCCTAAGTTGTAGCTATCAGGAAACACAGACTCCGGCAAGGAATTCCACTCCTTGGCTGTATGCACTAAACATGTTAAAAAATTTTACCAAAATGCTAGTACAATTTGAACCGGATTTGCCCAACCTAGTACAAATAAACCTCCCTCAGTTCCAGTCGGTCGCTGTTTGTGTATCGATGTGTAGTTTACACAACGCTGATTGGACGAGGAGCTCAATGTGTTTGTTGCAAATGTTCAATATAGCATAGCATAGCATAGTCGGCCTTTTAATGTTCCCACTGTTGGGACTCAGGCCTCCTCTCTAGGAGAGGGAATGGGCCGTAATCCACCACGCCGGCCCAGTGCGGGTTGGTGGATGTCACATGTCTTTGAATTTTTGGTTCTAGGACATGCCGGTTTCCTCACGATGTTTTCCTTCACCGTTTTGAGAACACACACAATATTCTTGCATCTCTATATTATCCCGTCCGATACAATTTTAGTGTCTCCAAGGGTAGAGTAAATAGGCCCTTAATAAACTAGTGCCTTTCACTATCAAAGATTGCATTACTGGTTACCATAGCGTGCGATCACAGTCAAGCACTAGCATTTTTCATTAAAAAAAAAACTGGGCAAGTGCGAGTCGGACTCGCGCTCTGAGAGTTCCGTACAAACTTATGTATGTGAATAGCCCAATTCCCGAATGAACTAAAGTTCGAATCGCAAAAAAGTCTTTTTTTTTGTGACGTAACAACAAATTTTCTGTTTTTAGATTTATTAATTAATTTATATTATAAGACCTTGCTTTATGTCAAATTTCAGGATTCTGGGTCAACGGGAAGTACCCTATGAATTTTGATTCCTTTGGGAGTGTCGAAAAATACGTTTTTTGCGACATAAACGGCCTTAACTTTTTTTTCGTTAACTTCACATAGACAGATAGACAGACAGACAGACGGACGGACAAAAAAGTGATCCGATAAGGGTTCCGTTTTTTCCTTTTGAGTTACGGAACCCTAAAAAAAACACTTTTCTACAAGTTAGTGGCTGCATCCGCGTGATAGTAGAAAATTATCTGTCCCAAAAAAACTTACGGTATGAAAAGTATCCTATGTGGGTCCTGTAATAGGGGACTACTATTAACTTATAATAACTAATAATGTTATAATTTGTGTATAAGCATAAATGGCCTTGTAATGTTCACACTGCTGGGACTCAGGCCTCCACTCTAGGAGAGGGGATGTGCTGTAATTTGTATTTTTGGTGTACAGTAAAGAATATATCTATCTATCTATCTATCTATCCAACTCGCGGGCCCAGTGTGGATTGATGGATTGCGGGCTTGCGGATGGCGAGCTATGGGTAGCTCGCCGTCCGACTGTCTGGTAACCGTCCGGACCGAGCCCAAGTCGTCGACGGCGCGTAGTGTTCCACGCGCGCCTCAAGAAGATGTCAGAAAACCGTAGGGGCCCAGCAGAGTCGAAGCCTACTGGGGCCGTGGGTGATGCAAAAAAGAACCCTGGTGCCTTGAAACGAAGGCAAAGAAGGTACAAGAGTGGGGTTTAGTCAGTAAAAGTCTGACATGCCTTCTAACCCCGCTCAAGGGCGGGAGATATCATTAGATGATTTCCTACCTAAAAAAATCTGTCTTTGAATTCTTGGTTCTAGGTCATGCTGGTTTCTTCACGATGTTTTCCTTCACCGTTTTGAGAGCAGTGGTGATGAAATAAATAACACAAAGTAATGCGCCTGGCTGGGTTTAAACCCGCGACCTACAACTTCACCACTGCTCAAGCATATGTATTGACGCTAAAAATATTATAAAGTAGAGACTGTAACGCCGTAGGCATTTTTTACCGGTCGACTTTTGGGTGATGCAGAGACAAAACATGGAAGGTGCATTAGCAAAACAAGGTAACTGAGTAACAAGTACCGTTTTATTATTTTTTACGATTTTATATTTTCCTTGTTTTATTCAGTTTACTTTACTTGTTTTGACCTTAAAAGCATCTTATGTTCTTGCCGTAAACCTCTTAAATGATGTTGGGCTGTAAAAAAGACGGATGAAAAAAGATTGCATGTAGAGGAGATAAGAATGTTGAGGTGGATGTGTGGTCTGACGAGAATGGATTAAATAAGAAATGGGTACATTAGAGAAAGTTTTAAAGTGACCAGTGAATGAAAAGTTGAAAGGGAACCGTTTGTCTTGGTATGGACATATGAAGCTGAGGGATGAAATGAAATGCATGTTACTAAAAGAGTTAGGTATGCATTGCGATGATCCCATATTGTAATAATAATAGTAATTAATTCATAGTCTCCAAATAAAATACAAAATATGAAATTATTGTAGACCTTGTTGACCTTCTACTGAAGACTTATTTATGTGTTAGTGAGAAACATCTATGTCTGAACTAGATCATAAAATCCGTATTCCAGACATCAACGCTCTTCCCTAGATATATGCACCGCTAAAATATATGTAATAATAACATTAGACCACAACTTAATGATTTAAGACAATTTAATTAAAATAAAACAGGACAAGGGCAGGAAGATGATGATGGAACATCTTAATCTAGATCTTTGTTCTAAGGAGGTAAGTAAATACGTAACACAGAATCAATGCCGATGCGGTTCATTTTCACAACTTCGATAAAAAATATTGCTGAATTTAAAAAAAGAAATATGAAAAGAAAGATGTCCTTAAAATTTTCTTAGGAACTAATTGTATTAACAGTACAAAATCGGCCATATTCGAAACATAAACGTTATTAATAGTCCAGTCAAATTAGACCAAAAAATAGGAGTAAAGTTACAATAATTCGCACCCACCTGAAAATTAGTAGATAGAATTTTTCAAAACACCATCATAAATGAAATCTAAAAATTCCACATCGATTCGACACCTGGAAAAAAAATACTTGTTGTCAAAGGTCACAAAAACGAGACTTTCACCAAACGGTAAGTAAGTTTTATCACAAAATTAATTAATTTAAACATTGTAGATAAATCATATACTCGTAAGTAACTCTCTCACAAATCGGTTTTAAGTTTAGTTAGTATTTTTCACTTTTTAATTGTGATACCCCACCACAATTAAAAAGTAAAAAATAAAAATGTTTTTATTTTTACAAAAAATACAACTTAAGTGAGTGTTCCTGGTATTCTTTCTTTGTTTTTTTACACTAAAGCTTTGTTTTTGAAGTTAAATATAAATTTTGTAAAAAAATAAATGGTAGTATTACAGTATTTGTTCAATTGTTGTTTATTAAGACAGCTTCATCATCAAAGCTAAGTAAATTTTTAAAAGTATTTCCATAATTATCAATTCAGCCGAAAGAATGCTGAATATAGGCAGCCCTAGCATCGTCACATCCACCAGTCCAAAAAAGCAATTTATTTTGCGAGAAATTGCATTTGGTTTTAAAAATTCCTACATTCTTCACAGATTTATTTTAAAAACGTTACTGTACTTTTACTTTTAACTTTTATTTTGATAGTCCGTGTTAGTTAGATATCCCATTTGCAGTATTTATATTTTGGTTCAATGCCAACCATTGAACTGGCACGTTCAAAAAACAGTTTCGTTTATTTTTTTTCTCTTTTTGCAAGATGTAGGTAGCACACTAAATGTATGACCACATTGGGTTAAAATGCTTAAAACTTGGCACAAATTTTAATCAAAATGAATAATAAAGACTGTTTTTATTATTTTCAAAACTACCCTCAAAATATTACCCTCGAAGCCTACTGGGGCCAAGGGTCTGATTCAGAAATGAAGACTCGGCCCTGGTACGAAAGGCAAGAAAGGAACAGGAGTGGGTTTTTAGTCAGTAACAGTCTGACAGTATCTCCCGTTCCGCCCAAGAGCGGGTGATGTAATAAGATGATTCTCCCACCGAAAAAAAAAGAAACCCTCAAAATATGATTAAAGTGGTGTTAAAGATTTAAACGAAGTTTGATTAATAAATATGTTTGTAAATAAAGATTTTATAACCACCTTAAAATAAAGGTAATGTATCTTTTACCTTAAAAATATTTTTACGTAAAACATTAAACCATTTCAACACTGCCCAACGAACGAAGCTCCAGCTCCTTAAATACTCGGCCAAGCCAAATAAAAAGCCCCAGGTGCGCAAGGAACTATTAAAAAGGAGGTTACTCTAATTGGGGATGAACCAGCAGATTTATGAATGAATGCAAATTGTGTAGACATGCTGACACGACACTTAAAATACGAGAACTTTTATATTCCAGAGATAAATCTAAGACTTGGTGCAGTTTGGATTTGTTAGTTTTGAATTAGCAAAAATAAGTCGATTATAAATATTGTGATTGACACGAAATATAGATATATTGATATAATCCTAATAGTAATTATATTCTGTGGAAAATGCCGTGGGTTACATATTGAACCACCTTCTATTACTGTTTCATACTATGTAATTTATAATGTGTAACTGTTTATTTTCCCAAATAAATAAAATGAAATAAAATAAAAATACTAAAAATAAATACTAGTATTACACAAATATTAAAAATATGTATGATTGAATCCATGTTGTGATGGCTCAGTGGTTAAGACACCCGCCTCTCATGCATGAGGTGTAACAATTCACATTAATACTTGCCCGGTTTCGAACTTGCAACCTCATGCATGAGAGGCGGGTTCGAGACCGGGCAAGTTTGCCTTAACCGCTGGTCCATAACGACATTCGATTGGATAACTAGAACTTCACTAAAAAAATAAATACATTGCCATCACATAGCATGCGTACAGTACATTGCAATGAAAAACCAAAAAGAAGACTGATTTACAACTTTAGACCACAAAGTTTAAAACAAAAAAGTTATTATGCAACGCATGTAAATCTCAATAAAGCTTCCAGCTCAGCATAAAAACGAACGAAGCGAGTCTGAAAATAAAGTGGATAGAACGCGATCGAAAACGTTAGTGCAACGGTCATTCGCAAAAGGAAATAGAAACGTAACCCCATTGACTTCACTCACCCGGTTGTGTGTTTGCGTAGGACCTACTTGCGGCCTATGTTTGACCTGGACACAGAATACTGGGTGGACTGATTGTTTCTTTTTATTGAATAGTTTATGTGATGGTTTGGCCTAGTTATTGTGACTAGTGAATATGACTATGGATTCTTGTCTGATACCCACTTCAAATCACAAGTCGCGGGATTTGTCAAAAAGTCACTACGGCTCTAAAAAGTAAAAGGAAACTGAAGGAATACAGGTAGGCTTTAATAAGTAATATTCAGCACCCTTTTGTTCCATGTAGATAAGTTTTTTGATGATTTTCTACCCCTGTGTAGAAATTACCACTAAAGATTTTTTTTGACAACCTTTCAATACCGGAATCAGGAAGTTAAAGTAGATGCAAACGTAACCCACGGAATTCAAATTTTCGTAAGTTTTTTTTTTGCATTTTAAAGTTCGAATGATATCGTGACTTGAATTTTATTGTTTTTTAAGTACTAGAATTAACCTTTTGGCTATCAGTTTTCATCAATAAATCTTAATTTTTAATTATATTAAGATTCCATTGATCTGAACAGATCGTAACATACCTAATCCATGAATTTAATTTCAAATGCGATTGATAGCTATTCATATATACGATATTAGTCTCCAATCGCTTCACGAATAAATCTTAGACTTCACGAAGCAAAGATGTGAGGGTAAACTGAGCGGTGTTGATAAGCTCAGCGGATGTTTAGACGCAAGGAAGTGATCCTGGCATCATCATTATTGAAATCGAAAGACGTCCACTACTGAACACAACACCCTTTTCTCCCCGAAAATTGTCATATCGAACGGATTTGTGTGGATTTTCGTCTTTACTAGATCACCAGACACCTTTTAGGAGTTCTTGCTCAAATAAAAATCTACAAGTAACTAGGGCACCCCATATGTCTCGCAAACATTAATTGAGTCAAGTGTTTTCTTATAGAAGACATATCCTAACGGAGCCTCGTTTCACCAGTGTATGATAGTAGACTGGTGGGTATCACACACATTCCTCGCTTCGCTTCCTCGCCTAGTTCCCAACGCCACAAGCTTTTCATTGCAACAATACAATCAATTTTACATCTAATCGTTGAGGAAACAGAACTCCAATTCCCTTGTTAGTGTGAAGATGTGAGATTGAGAATTATTATCGTCGACCATTTGCTTATATTAGTGCATGTCAGAAATGAAGTTTGTCCTGAGGTTAGAATTAAGTATCGAGGAGAAATTATATGTTAAACCATGATGTGGGAATTGTGTAGTTAACTGATCTAAGACAAAACTTAAAGGGTTAGTTTAGTATCTGACCGAAACTAGTTTTTACGACCGAAACCAAAACCAAATTTCGGCAACAGCCTCAGATTTGGACGAAATTTTTTATTTTTAATTCACATAGCTATGCAGCCTTCGACATTTTCACTTAATGATATGATAATTAACATAACATTTAAGAAAAAATATTTTGTTATAATGATTTTTTTAATGTTTACTACCTACTCTTATGCTGTATCACATAATCAAATTTACCGAAATCAAAATAAATCACACGAAAACTCACAACAACAAAACGAACTCACAACAAACACAAGACAGATACCGCATATCATCCTTCAGAGCATTATATAATAATATTGCATTACACACATCAGGTAAAATAGAGCTATAGTAGATCTTGCATCTCTGTGAAGTGCTTCTAATTTATTTATCCATTGCTTGCTATATTTACAGTATGCACCAAAGTGTATATAGCAAGCCAACACACCAACAATCTATGAACTAAAAAAAATTATACAAACATTTATCATTTCTTTATTGATATAAAAAACTATAATAAATATAATGTGTATACCGAATCTCCAGTTGCTAGATACGTCAATGTCACTTCCAATTTCACTTTTGGTGGAATAGCAATTCGCATGTGTGTATCTTGTTTCTTTATAGCTCTCATTTCTTATCAATATCTTCTTCTCTAAAGTATTTATCAGGACAGTAGGACACATTGTATTACAACCAAATTGATGATTTTGTTCAATTATGTGGAGAGGACCACTTGGTTTTTCATTTTTCACCTGCACTTGAACATTAGCAGAGAACTTGCTAGAATGTCGAATACCGAAGCTTTTAAACCCGCGATTAAATAGCATGTGTGTTCAATTGTCTGCTTTAAGCACGCTTATTTAGAAGTATGCTTAAAAAAAGCATGCAAAACAAAAGCAAATGTGTCAGTTTAAAGAACAGGATTGTTTTAAGCATGCTACTAAGCATGACATTTTATGTGTAACTGTACCTTAAAAAAATTTACTCCAACCTCCAAATTATCGTCTATTAAAAACAGAATCTGATCCAAAATCTGTTGACCATCACAGTTGAGAAGCACAAGACACAGTTCAACAAAGGGACATGACGAATGAAAACAGATTTTCATTTCTATCGCAGAGCTACCCTTGTCAAATGTAGTAGGGACTGGACAGGTGTTGTGTTGGACCGTCGGCGTCGGTTCAATCCGTCTTGTGACTCAGATTTTTCAGACCTTTTGGTCCAAAGGTCACTTAAGATAAACTTGAATTTTAGAACGACACCTTTTTTAGGTGGGAAATTATCAAATAGCAAACTGCTGAGCTCTAGATGGAGCGAGAGGGATTTTCAGTCTTTTACTGACTAAACCCTACCTGTCTTTCTTCAGATGCCCTTTGCATTCTAGGAGCGCAGTAAGTCTTTTGAACAATGTCGTAGCCCTAGTAGGTATCACATGCACAACCTGCGCATAGTGTTCCAACGGCGCGCCGCCGCATCGGGGTGAAATTTCGCTGCCTCGACAAGCCGTTGCATGGTGGACAGAATTCCGGCAGGATTTTATGTCGATATGGCGATAGCGACTCTTGCAACCCAGCGCGGGGCAAGCCATAATTGCGGTGGCTAGTCCTCTCTTTGAGAAATAACTGGAGAGACGCCACGGCATCCTCACCTACTGCATGACACAAGTCCTCACCGGACATGGTAAGTTCATGTTCTGGATTCAGGTGGAATAAAGCACGGTTTCAGTAAAAGTCTGATACAGCCTCCCACTTCACCCTAAAACGATAGAAGTCGTAAGATGATTTGACCGTCTCTAGTGAGCTTCGTCAATTTTGCTGACAGCTCCTTAAAGTGCGCCTGGAACGCACTACACCGTCCGTTGCATCGACCCAGGTTTGGTCTTGGTGAGGCCTAGAAAATAGTTTTTTTTTTTTTCGAATATTACTTATCGATGCTTATTAAGATAATAGATATTGTATGCAGGTATACTACTAAACATCTCCATCAATTTGATGCCTTTATCTCATGTTATTTAGGGTCGGCACAACCCTTTTTAGGGTTCAATTCCTCAAAAGGAAAAAATGGAACCCTTGTAGGATGCACACGGTAGAGGTGTGCCCTGCTTGGGCTGAGCAACGCCGTGTCCTCGTGGGGGCGATCGGCGGCGAATCTCTCGCGCCGGGCCATGGTCCGGAGTGAGGAGTAGTGACAGGCGGTCGCCTCTTTCTGCGAAGCAGTAATGCTGGCAAAGGAGGCAGCCGAACGCTTGATGCAACGGTCCTCACGCCCTAACCACCATCAGGATTCCGATCCCGATTTCCGGCCACCGTAGGCGCAGGTTTGCGGACGGCGAGCAATGGGTAGCCCGCCGTCCGACCTTCCGGTAACCGCCTGGACCGAGCCCAAGTCGTCGACGGCGTGTATTATTCCACGCGTGCCTCTGGGAGATGTCAGCAAATCGTAGGGGCTCAGCAGGGTCGAAGCCTACTGGGGCCATGGGTAGTGTGAAAACGAAACTAGGGGCTCTGGGACGAAGGCAAAGAAGACTGATCCTTGTTTGCCTTCTTCTCAGGGCCCCGAGTGGGTTTTTAGTCAGTAAAAGTCTGACACTATCTCGCGCTCCGCCCAAGAGGTCGATTTGTCATTAGATGATTTTCAAACCTAAAAAAAAAACCTAACAAAAACCCTTATAAGAACGCATGGAGATATCGAGTTAAAATTAAAACCATATACTCAAAATTGCGGTCACTTGATATTGTAAAAAAATCAAATTTCTAAGTTAAGGAAAAAAAAAAGATACAAGATACAAAGATACTCAGGTCTGCGGTCTCTTGAAGCCGTGAAAAAAAACAAACTTCTGAGTTCGCGAAAAAAGAAGACACGGCCGTTTATGTCGCAAAAAACGTATATTTCGGCACTCTCAAGGGAATCAAAATTCATAAGGTACTTCCCATACCGCTGCCACGTGGGGCACCACGTGGGGGCCTATTGCGCCGCGGAGGTGGACCGCAGTGACCGCTGCTACCAGTGCGGTCAGGCTGGTCACAAGGCCGTCGAATGCCGTGCAACGCCGCACTGCTACGCATGTGCGGCGGCAGGCAAGCCAGCCGACCACCGGGCTGGGGGCAGGTCCTGCGACCCCCCCGCCAAGGCCAAGGGCAAGGTACGGAGGCACATCCACCCGGACGTACTCACCGCTGCAGCCGCCTCCTTGGCTGCCGCCGCTGTCGCCGCCGCACCCGCCGCGGCGGGGCCCTCACGGGGGGCTCGGGAGGAGACTGTAATGGACTTTCAATAACTCCATTACGTCTCCTCCAGGCGAACATCAACCACTGCGCCCCCGCTCAGGATCTGTTGCTCCAGAGCATGGCGCAGTGGTCGATCAATATCGCCGTGGTCTCCGAGCCGTACTATGTCCTGCCCAGGGGAGACTGGGTGCGGGACCTGGACGGCTCGGTGACTCTAATTTCGTCGGCCGCCGCCGGTACCCCGACCCTCGAGGCAGTCAAGAGGGGACGGGGTTGCGTGGCAGCACGGTTCGGGGACATTGCAGTGGTGGGCGTCTACCTGTCCCCGAACAGATCTCTCGGCGATCTTCACATCTCCCTAATGGAGTTGAAAGCCGTCGTCGCTGGGTTTGGCTCCCTCCCCGTGGTCGTGTGCGGGGACTTCAATGCCAAGAACTTGGCTTGGGGTTCCCGGTTCACTAACCAGCGGGGTCGGATGGTGGAGGACTGGGCACTGGAGACAGGCCTGGTCGTCCTAAACCGGGGTTCTGTCCCCACGTGTGTGCGGATGCGGGGTGACTCAGTGGTGGACATCTCGTTTGCCAGCCCCGCTCTGTCACCGCGTGTCGTTGACTGGCGCGTTATGGAGGGGGTGGAGACGTACTCCGACCACCGGTACATCCGGTTTGACGTCTCCACCCAAACCTCGACCGCGCCGGTCCGACAGAACCCTTGTGGTCCGCGTTGGGCGCTGAGGCAGATGGACCGGGAGCTCCTCCTGGAAGCCGCGACGGTACAGGCCTGGGTGCAAGCACCGGACAGGCCTGTCGAGATCGACGTCGAGGCAGAGTGGTTCCGGGAGGCCATGTCGCAAATCTGCGATGCGGCAATGCCCCGAGTCCATCCAGGACGTGCTCAGCGCCAGGTATACTGGTGGTCGCCGGAGATTGCGGCACTGCGCAACGCGTGCAATGCCGCGCGACGCCGGTATGCCAGGTATCGCAGGCGCCGCATCCGTCCACCGGATGCGGAGGCCAGAGAGGCGGAGCTGTACGAGGGATACAGAGAGGCAAAGCGCACCCTCCGAGCGGAGATAAGGCGGGCTAAACTCGAGGCCCGCAACGTGTGGCTGGGGACTCTGAATGGAGACCCATGGGGACGCCCCTACAAGGTGGTGCGGGACAAAATCCGCCCCTGGGCTCCCCCGCTGACGCAGAGTCTCCGGCCCCAGCTTGTGGAGGGTGTGGTGAGCACTCTGTTCCCCGCGCGAGGGGAACACTCTCCCCCGCCCATGGCTCCGCCACCAGCGGTGTCCGACGCGGACCACGATGGCGACGACGACGACAACGCTCCAGAGGTGACCGAGGTAGAGATGAGAGTGGCGGTACGAAGGCTGAGTGCCAAAAATACCGCCCCAGGACCCGACGGCTTGTCTGGGAAGGCTTGGGTCCTGGCCATGGAGGCTCTCGGGCCTCGACTAAGAGGGCTCTTCAGCGCATGTATGGAGAGGGGCCAGTTCCCACTTCGCTGGAAGACAGGAAAACTGGTCCTCATCGCGAAGCCGGGGCGCCCTGCGGACTCTCCGTCCGCATACCGGCCCATTGTGCTGCTCGACGAGGTGGGCAAGCTCTTTGAAAGAGTAATTGCAGACCGCCTCGTCGCGCACCTAACACGGGTGGGGCCGGATCTGGCGGACGGCCAGTTCGGTTTTCGCAGGAGGCGCTCCACGGTGGACGCCATCATGCGCGTGCGAGCTCTTACGACGGGGGATGCGGTGGCCCAGGGCAGGTGTGTCGTGGCGGTGTCTTTAGATATCGCCAACGCCTTCAACTCCCTGCCTTGGAGTAGCATTAGGAGGGCACTCCGGTATCACCGGACGCCCGACTACCTCTGTCGTGTGGTCGAGGCGTACCTGTCGGACAGGTACATTATCTACCCTGGTCACCAGGGAGAGTGGGAACGTCGAGAGATGTCGTGCGGTGTTCCTCAGGGATCGGTACTAGGGCCGCCCTTGTGGAACATCGGATACGACTACGTGCTGCGCGGCGACCTCCCTGACAGGGTCAGCGTGGTCTGCTACGCAGATGACACGCTGGTCCTGGCTCGGGGAGAGTCGTACCAGGCGGCGGTCGAACTAGCGACACGCGGGGTTGCGACAGTCGTGGGCAGGATCCAGGAGTTGGGACTCGAGGTGGCATTGCACAAGTCCGAGGCCATGTGCTTTCACGGCCCTCGGAACGCGCCACCACCGGGTTCCCAACTAACGGTAGGAGGAGTCCACATCGGCGTCGGGTCGACGATGAAGTACCTGGGACTCGTCCTCGACAGCCGATGGGATTTCGAGGAGCATTTCCGACGTCTGGCTCCCAAACTAAATCGGACTGGGGCTGCCCTCGGGCGGCTCCTGCCCAACCTGGGAGGTCCAGACGCCTCCTGCCGGAGGCTCTACGCGGGAATTGTTCGGTCCATGGCCCTTTATGGTGCACCAGTATGGGCGCCAACGCTGCGGAAGCAGCCGGCGGCCCGGCTGAACGCGTGCCAGAGGGTCATGGCCATACGGATGGTGCGAGGATACCGGACGATTTCCCGCGAAGCGGCGAGCCTCCTTGCTTGCCAGCCACCATGGGATCTGGTGGCAACAGACCTTGCTCACATGCACGATCTGCGCATGGAGATGCAACGCCGGGGCGAAACTCCGCTGCCGCGACAAATCGCAGCATGGCAGACAGAGCTCCGGCGGGTTCTCATGGCTAAATGGCGGCAGCGACTGTCGCGACCCAGTGCTGGGCACGCCACAATTATGGCGGTAAGTCCCCTCTTTGAGGCGTGGTTGGAAAGACCTCACGGCGTCCTCACCTACCGTATGACGCAGGTTCTCACCGAACACGGTAAGTTCGGGAAGTTCCTGCACCGGATTCGTGCGGAAGCGACGCCCGGGTGTCGCCACTGTGTGGACCGCCCGGAGGACACGGTGGAGCATACGGTGGAGGTGTGCCCCGCTTGGGAAGAGCAACGCCGTGTCCTCGTGGGGGCGATCGGCGGCGGCGATCTCTCGCGTCGGGCCTTGGTACAGGCCATGGTCCGTAGCGAGGAGGAGTGGCAGGCGGTCGCTTCCTTCTGCGAAGCAGTAATGCTAGCAAAGGAGGCGGCCGATCGCGTGAGGCAACGGTCCTCACGCCCAAATCGCCGCCGGGATTCCGATCCCGATTTCCGGCCACCGTAGGCGCGGGCTTGCGGACGGCGAGCAATGGGTAGCCCGCCGTCCGACCGTCTGGTAACCGTCCGGACCGAGTCCAAGTCGTCGACGGCGCGTATTGTTCCACGCGCGCCTCAGGGAAATGTCAGCAAATCGTAGGGGCCCAGCAGGGTCGAAGCCTACTGGGGCCATGGGTAGTGTGAAAACGAAACCCGGGGTCCTGGGACGAAGGCAACGAAGGAACAGGAGTGGGTTTTTAGTCAGTAAAAGTCTGACACTATCTCCCGCCCCACCCAAGGGCGGGGGATGTCATAAGATGATTTTCCCACCGAAAAAAAAAAAAAAAAAAAAAAGGTACTTCCCATTGATCCAGAATTCTGAAATTTGACTTAAAGCATATAGTTATAGCACAGATATAGGAATAAATCTGAAGACAGTAAATTTGTCAAACTTTATCTATAGTCTATGAGACTCCATACGGGAATTGTAGTTTGTACGGAACCCTCAGTGCGCAAATCCGACTTGCACTTGCCCATTTTTTTTTCTTAAATTCCACAAACCCCAAATAAGACGGGACAAGGGGAGGAAGATGATGAGTACAGAATAGAAATACTTTTATTCGGGAGCGACATAGCACAACGGAAACAAACACAAAGTAAATAAATAACAGCAAAGTACAGAATGCGCAGAGCGTGCCCACACCGATCCTCAGCATATTCAAATAATTGCCTCAAAATCCACTTAATTTGTCAAACGCATGTTACTATATGTAAGTAGTTTAATAAAAAAATATAACTATAATAATATTCACACAACTATCACACAACGCCGTCTAGTCCCAAGCTAAGCAGAGCTTGTGTTATGAGTACTAGACAACTGATAAACTTACTTAAATATATTTCTAAATACATACATATATAGATAAATTACACCCAGACACAGAACAAATGATGGTGCTCATCACACAAACATTTGTCCTGGGTGGGAATCGAACCCACACCTCCGGCATAGCAGTCAGGGCCACTAACCACTAGACCAACAGGCCAGTCAAAAAACTGGCCAGAAGGAGAGTTTTGTTTTAATATTAATAAATTTATTTATAGATGTCGCGGCAAGATCTTAGAATTGATTATTACATGATATGGCCAACTCTCCGCCCAAGAGCAGGATTTGTCATATGATGATTTTCCCAACCAATAAAAAAAAAAACTCAATCTGGTCAGATCGTTTGAACGTTAATGCTTGATGATGATACGAGTATGTCTATCCACGTCTGGCCATATCATTAACGTAGGATTTCTGTGCATAAAAAATCTTATTCTTCCCTAAAAATACTTATTGTACACCAAATATTTATGGATTTTTTACATTATTTTTTTTGGACTCGGTCAGGATAGTTTACAAGGAGATCGTGGTTATTTTTTTTTAATTACCCAGAAGAGATACATATTTTAGTGCATAAATAGTATTTTTGATAGAACATAAGCATGTTTTCTAATAGAAAACAGGAATAAATTGAGGAACAGTTGACTCTACTGCTGAACAACATAACTATTTTACGATATTTTATAATCAGCCAAATTTGACCATTTTATGAAACGGCGTGATCAATTTTTAGATCTGGCCACGACATATTATACATAGTAGCTTATAAACTGCAAGTTCTTATGTTATCTGCGAAGAAACGATACATAACATAATGCTAAATAGAAGATATATTATATATACGATAAGCTTAATGTGTTTTCAATCTCCTAGATTGATTTATAATTACCTGTAATCGGTATATTTCGGGCTAATTTACCTAAAATTTGCAAGACGACATAACATAGAGTGGTTAAAATCACCAATCCCGGGAAAACGGCTTTAAAAAAAAAACTGGGCAAGTTCGAGTCGGACTCACGCACTGAGGGTTTCGTACAAACTTGCATAGGTTAGTTCAATTCCCGAATGGAGTCTCGAACAGTCTTCCGAATCGCATTTTTTTTTGGTGACGTAACAACAAATTTACTGTTTTCGGATTTATTCCTGTACTTTTGCTATAAAACCTTGCCTTAACGCAAATTTCAGGATTCTGGGTCAACGGGAAAATACCCTTTGAATTTTTTAATTTCAACTCGATATCTCCACGCGTTCCCAAGATAAAAGATATTGACAGGTAGAGACAGACAGATGGACAACAAAGTGATCCTTTAAGGGTTCCGTTTTTTTCCTTTTGAGGTACAGAAAGCTAAAAACAATATTTTGGTGGTTTTATCTACTCTATGTTATTTCGTCAAAATTTGCGCTACGTATTCCGATCGCTGATGATTATCCACAAGACAAATATCTACCGAGTATATTGAATAAATATATAATTAGTGGTAAATAATAGTAAATATACATATAAGAAGAATCTTCCGTCTGATCATAATTTAGGTCTCTTCAAGGCTAGAATGAATAGGCTCTTAAAAAATTAGTGCGCCTCACTATCAACGATTGCATCACTACCTCCCATCAGTTGGGATCGCAGTCAAGTACTAGTTTACATCAGTTAAAAAAAAAAGAATAAAATAAGTTTTGGTAACAAATTCAGTCTATATTTTTACAGATAGTAAAGCCAAAAATAATATTTGTAAAATGTTAATATCGAGATGTGTATGCAAAGAATATTTTTCAAACAACTTGATGTTTCGCTTTCATCGTAAATATCAATAACTGCCTTCTGCCAACGGCTTCGCCCACGTGAAAGAAAATAAAAATCCCAGGAGAACATCTTCCCGGGATAAAAATGCTATGTGCTATTTTGGTCTACCAGTGTAGGTACCAAGTTTCATCGAAACCTGTTCAGCCGTTTGAGCATGAAGAACTAACAAACCCACACGTACACAAAGATTGTGAGATCTTTCGAATTTATGATATTTGTGTGATAAATAAATAGTAATTATCTCAATTGTTGGTAAGCGATGGTGTCGTCGCCGATGGAGCGTACTTACCTGGAAGTAACCTATTCACGATTGACTTAAAGGCCTCCAGGATGCAGGCTACGAGAAAAAGCATGAAAAAACAGGTTAGTTTGAAGTGGGATTGGGTGAGCGATGTTTGTGAAATACATGAAGGCAAACCGCATTGCAAACCGCAGATGAATTAAAGTCGGCATGTAGTGAGAATCAGAAGAAATTCACGAGAGACAGTCACGGTATATTTTTCGGAGATGGCATCGCACCAGGAAGAGTGGAAAGATGAGAACTTTGCTATACCTAGAGTAGAAAAATATAGGATAAGAAAAAATAACAGATAATAAAATTAATTTACAAAAAGTAAAACAGACTTCCAAAAACGAAACAAAAAAAAAAGCAAAACAACTATAATTTTGGAAACCAGTGACGATAACCAGTAAGAACAGAACGGAATAAGCAGAATCAAAATGGTTCAGTTTAAAGGCTCTGCCTAGGAAAGGAAATGTGGATGTGACTTGCAATCCACCACCTGGGCCCAGTGCGAATTGGTGGATGTCACATCTTTGAATTTTTGTTCTAGGTCATGCCGGTTTACTCTCGATATTTTTATCCACCGTTTTGAGAGAAATAAATGGTGATGAAATAAATTTCACAAAGTGTCTACCTAGGTTCAACCTACGACTTAAAACTCGAAAGTTGGGGCCGTTACCACTGAGCGCCAACTCAATAATTAAATCAAATCTTAAGTCAAATGGTCACTTCAAAATTAACTCAAAATTTTCAAAACTAGTCGATGAAACTACTTTCACTTCAGTGAAATTATAGGGAGAAATTATGGGCAGGGCACATTGCTCGCAGAACGGATGGCCGTTTGGGCCAAAAGGTTCTGGAATGGCGACCACGTACCGGAAGAAGTAGCGTTGGAAGGCCTTCTACAAGATGGACCGATGACCTGGTAAGGGTTGCGGGTATCTGATGGATGCGAGACGCACAGGACCGATCATTGTGACACACTTGGGGGAGGCCTATGTTCAACAGTGGACGTCTTTGGGCTAAAATGATGATGATGATGAAATGATAGCAGATTTTAATTCGTGTATATACGAGTATATTTAAATCTTCTTAATTCCTGAACCAATTGACCGACGCGTAAATCATATTTTTCCTCACACATGATTGATGAGAAGGCCGACAATAAAATCGACAAGTGTCGTTATCTTGACGAGGGTGAGTGAAAAACCTTTTATATTGTAGATCCAACGTTTTTTGTTCGAACATTCGATGAAAAACTAAAATAGAGATTAATAATAAGAAATCGCTCACGACTTTCCGTAAGATTAGGTACTAAGATAACGGCATCTTTTTGTACTTTGTTTTTTGTCCTAAAAATTACTACGTGTTCAGTTGTTAAAAAACCGGCCAAGTGCGAGTCGGACTCGCGCACGAAGGGTTCCGTACCGTCCGTGGCAAAAAAATCACGTTTGTTGTATGGGAGCCCCACTTAAATATTTATATTATTCCTTTTAGTATTTGTTGTTATAGCAACAACAAAAATACATCATCTGTGAAATTTTCAACTGTCTAGGTCCTGGTGACAGACGGATAGACAGACAGACAGCGGAGTCTTAGTTATTACTAAGACTCCGTATCAAAAGGGTAAAACGGGACCCAATAGGAACCCTAAAAAAAGACGTCAAAGACTTTAAATTACGCCTAATTTTAGGTACAAAATGGTAGGACGTTCTCGGAGCTTGCTCAAAATAAATTAGGTATGTTTTCTCAGAACCACCTCCAGTTGAACATGGTTTTGTTTTGAAACTACAGAACAGCGTCTCTAAATAAACATAAGTGTATCTTCTTATACCTTGTTATTATACTAGAAAAATAAGAAAAAACACTAAAAGATTGGATATTGTCGCCGAATCTACGAAAATATTGGATTCTTAACACTAATTCTTAATGCGGCTTTGTTTCTGTGTCTAACGCACAGAAATAATTTTTTTTCTAATAATTTAAAAAAAAAGAAACGCAGAAAAGTTTATTACCTGTCTTTTTTGTTTTTTTTTTTTTTTTTTTTGACTTAATTCGTCAGATTTTAGTTTATCTTTCACACGTAGACAAAATATTATCTTATTTAGGATTTCGTAGCTGAAGGGTGCCAACGGAACCTGTGCTATAAGACCTTGCTTTATGCCAAATTTCTGAATTCTGGGTTAACGTAAGTAAGTACCCTATGAATTTTGATTCCTTTGAGAGTGTCGAAATATACTTTTTTTTTGCGATATAAACGGCTGTCTTTTTTTTCGTTAACTTAGAAGTTTAATGTTTTCACAGCTTCAGAGGACCGTCGACCTGAGTATCTGGTTTTAATTTCAACTCAATACCTCCATGCGTGAGGAGTTCACATCGGCGTCGAGTCGACGATGAAGTACCTTGGACTAGTCCTCGACACCCGGTGGAATTTCGAGGAGCATTTTTGACGTCTGGCTCCCAAACTGGATCGTACAGGGGCTGCCCACAAGCGGCTCCTGCCCAACCTAGGGGGTCCAGACGCCTCCTGCCGGAGGCTCTATGCAGGAATCGTTCGGTCCATGGCCTTTTATCGGGCGCCGGTATGGGCGCCGTCGCTACGAAAGCGACCAAGCTGAACGCAAGCCAGAGGGTCATGGCCATCTGGATGGTAGATACCGCACGATTTCCCGCGAAGCAGCGAGCCAAGGAGGCAACCACCGTGAGATTTGGAGGCAAAAAACCTTGCACGGATGCACGATTTGCGCATGGAGATGCAACGCCGGGGCGAAACTCCGCTGCCGCACCAAGTCGCGGCATGGTGGAAAGACTTTCGGCGGGATCTCATGGTGGAATGACGACAGCGACTGTCGCAACCCAGTGCTGGGCACGCCATCATTATGGCGATAAGTCCCCTCTTTCAGGAGTGGCTGGAAAGACCTCACGGCGTCCTTACCTACCGCATGACGCAGGTCCTCACCGGACATGGTAAGTTCGGGAGGTTCCTGCACCGGATTCGTGCAGAAGAGACGCCCGGGTGCCACCATTGTGTGGACCGTCCGGAGGACACGGTGAAGCATACGGTAGAGGTGTGCCCCACTTGGGCAGAGCACCGCCGTGTCCTCGTGGGGGCGATCGGTGGCAGCGATCTCTCGCACCAGGCCTTGGTACAGGCCATGGTCCGGAGCGAGGAGGAGTGGCAGGCGGTTGCCTCCTTCTGCGAAGCAGTAATGCTAGCAAAGGAGGCGGCCGATCACGTGTGGCAACGGTCCTCACGCCCCAACCGCCGCCAGGATTCCGATCCCGATTTCCAGCCACCGTAGGCGCAGGCTTGCGGACGGCGATCAATGGGTGGCTCGCCGTCCGATCGTCCGGTAACCGTCCGGACCGAGCCCAAGTCGACGACGGCGAGTAGTGTTCCACGCGCACCTCAAGGAGATGTCAGCAACCGTAGGGGCCCAGCAGGGTCGAAGCCTACTCGGGCCATGGATGATGCGAAAGAGATCTCCGGGGCCCTGGAAAAATGGCAAAGAAGGAACAGGAGTGGGTTTTTAGTCTGACACTATCTCGCGTTCCGCCCAAGAGCGGGGGGGATGTCATGAGACGATTTTCTAAGCTGCAAAAAAAAAATACCTCCATGCGTTCTCAAGATAAAGGGTCTTGACAGATAGACAGACAGACGGACGGACAAAAAAGTGATCCTATAAGGGTTCCGTTTTTTTCTTTTGAGGTAGTGAACCCTAAAAACAATAATGTCAAATTTTGTCGAAGTTATCTTTTCAAAGTTATTCATAACTCTTTAATCTTGATGCTTATTGAAGTGCATAAAACCTCTATCTTTACGAGTTGGATATAAGATGATTTCTACGTTAATAATATTATGATATTACTAGCTCGTCGATTTTACTCGTCTCGGGGCACATAATTCAGAAACCACTTTGGTTCGATTGATCTTTGCAATATTTTGCGAACGTTATCGTTATTTTCGTCTGTGTTTGAGTTATATTTCTTAGAAAAAGTATTCCAGAAGATTTTTTAAAAATGAACTGTGAGATTATATGATTATGTTTTTTCTATAATAAAATTTTAAAACCACCACTTCAAATCCGATTAGATTATTGAACAGCATGATATCCTATTTTTTTCGTTAATGCGTATGCGTAAAATTAATAGATGTTATAAGATGACTAGTTGTTGCCAGCAAGCTTGCCCGTGTGAAAGTAAACAATTTTCCCAATGCAACATATTCCCGGAATGAAAAGTACCCTATAAATTATATAGGACCATCCATCCATATGTATCTATATTCCAGATCATGGTCTATTAGTGTACTAAATTTTATTTAAATTTGTACAGCAGTTCGAGCGTGAAAAAGTAACAAACATCCACACGCACACTCCGAAATTTCCGTTTTTATAATTTTATTGTAATTTAATAACAAAAATTAAAATAATTCACTTGTTAAATTTATCAATCTTTGTATTTTATCTAGGTTATTACTGCAACCTCCTTTCCCTTTACAAAAAAAGAATAAAGATTTCTTTCTTTAAAATACAAGAGCCTTATCTAAATACGATCATAGAACCACACATAAAGTCAGCCATTCAATTTCCATCAACAACTCGATAGCCTTTTGCGATTCTGTTTGTGAACCGCAGACAAGTGTGTCGGTAACAAAAGCTGTGTGGTCTGGAGTTAGACTAACAGTAGTCTTAGTACAAACAAGCTAGGATCTAGATTTATACTAGAGATTGAAGAGCTGACCGAACGAGATCGCTTCATAACTAGGTTAGGAGCTGCTTCTTGCGTAGTGATGTGCCTGTCGACTTGACGTGGTACAACTATTTTAAAGAAGACATAATCTGACTTTTTAACTTTTTATCTTTGAGAGATCTTGACCTTGATGTTATGAGTGCAAAAGTATATCTATTAAGTAAAATAATTTGATGAAACTGTTACAATAGTACTCACCAAGGTATAGCCTGATATTGTATTCACGCCTACTTAAAAAGTAGACGTGAATCACTACAATAATTTTATCTCACTGATATTATAAAGGCAAAAGTTTGTATGTAAATTTGTTCCATCATTTTGTTTTATTTGTGGTGGGAACTCATCAAATGATTTATCTTGCTCTAGAGAGAGGGCGCGTCAGAGTCTTTTAGCGCACCATGCAGGAGTTTCGCCTGTAATTAAATATTAGGTATGTTTTTTCGTAGCTCCGAGTGATTTTTCAGAAAATGAAAAACTGTATCTTAATACATTTATCTTTTTTTTAGTACCTACCTAGATAATTAGGAACATATGCAGTTTATTTATTATTAAATATAAAGGCAGGTGACAGGTGACTCTGACGGTGACAACCATAGTTATGTCAAAAATAAGAATGGAATAGATTAATCGATATTTCCTAAGTTTACTATGGCAAATACGTAACAAACTACCGCCCACCGACGGCCTTATTTATAAGGCATACTTATTAGGTTTCTTAAAATAAACTATTAGAAAAAAAACAATCGATCGATTAAAAAAAAGAAAATTCCTTGACGTGTTAAAATAATTTCTTCCGATATTTATACCTACACATACATTCATATATATATATATATAAGTATACAAACACTCAAGCACATATATTAACTTTATAAATGTGTATTAAAATATTCTGTCATATTTATATAAATATATATGTGTTTATTATATATTTATATCTACACATCTCCAGTTACGTAATACACACGTCCATATATGCTCTAATGCACAAAGCATGTTCGAATATATAAGTTTTTGATGATGGGAGGGCCTGGAGTTCTAAGATACAGGCTTAGGTTTAGTTTAGACTCCAGATCTCCCACAAATTACAAATTTAGCTATTTAAGTTTTTATGGTTTTTCTGCCAAATAACATATTGGATGTTTGAAGTGTAATTTGTGGAGATTAATAAACAAGATTTTGATTATTTGATTTTTGATTAGACTAAAAATTCAATAGATCGATTACAATTGATTGGACATCCCTAATTATCGACACGTCATGAAACTGGGCGTTGATGACGTCTGGCAGATGTTATTGGTCACTTAAAATACTACTGTGACGTATACTCTTTATTATACAGTGCCATTTTGGACATTTACCTTTCATCTGATTCTATGGGTATTTCCTATATTTATTTTAAACCACTACTGCTTTATAGCGAGAAAAACTAAAAAAGGTTTTTGGGTTTTAGCGGGGCTAACGAACAGCAATAGATAATTATATAGATTACAAGCTGCTGCCAGTGGCTTCTCACGCGTCAATGTAGATAATTGTCCCAAAGGAAAATACTCCCCGCGATGAAAAATCCTATCGTATGTGCTATGTTAAGGACAAGGCACCCGTGTGCTAAATGTCATCCAGTCGTTCGAACGTGAAGAAGTAACTAAAATACACATACACTCACAAAATTTCGGCTTTATAATTCTCGTACTATTGTGATTTTGTAGTAAACTATCGAAAGAATTTCATCGATACTTGACACATCACTAACCTTCGGCGCAGGTAACGATTTTCCCTTGCCTATCCTTCCGATATTCGACGAGCCACTCACACTCGCCAAACGACAGTCACTCAAGAATAAAAATGGTATATTTTATTGAATAAGACTGCTTTGCTTGCATCTAGGTATATATGAGAACACAACAAAAGTTATGCGGACAGCTATGGAGCGAAATTCCTTGAAGGGTTTTGTGTGTTTTTCTGAAAGGATAATTAAGGCAAGAGTGAATAAGTTACTTATAGGCGGCAGTTATCGTACGCAAAAAGAGTTTGTCATAGCCTCCTGAAAGTAATTGCTGATAGATATAATGAGAGCCCCATTGTGAGGCATCTTTTCAAGACAACATTGTCTTTAGTAGTATATATAGGTAAGTACTAACATAGATTGTACTTATATTGGTACTACCATCTCTTTAAGGAGCGCTGGAAGATTTCTAACGTCTCTTTTAGGAGCGCGTGGAAAACTTCAAGCTCGCGCCTATTATGGCTGGTAGTCGGGGTTGGGACGCTGGAGTGAGAGGATGTCCGTTTCCTTCGCTAGTATTACTACTTCACAGAAAGAGGCAACCGCCTGCTATTGCTCCTCGCTCCAAACCATGGCCTTAATCAGGTCCCGGTGCGAGAGATCGCTGCCACCGATCACCTCTACTAGGAAATTGCGGTGCTCCGCCCACGCTACCGCACCACACGGTGGACCGTATGCGCTCTACCCTAGACCGGGAAAAGTCATTAAATGACTTAATTCCAATCTCAAAATAAAAATTATGTAAGTTTAAAAATAAAATTGTTATCTATACAATTTTATAGTCATAGCCTCCTGAAAGTAATTGCTGATAGATATAATGAGAGCCCCATTGTGAGGCATCTTTTCAAGACAACATTGTCTTTAGTAGTATATATAGGTAAGTACTAACATAGATTGTACTTATATTGGTACTACCATCTCTTTAAGGAGCGCTGGAAGATTTCTGACGTCTCTTTTAGGAGCGCGTGGAAAACTTCAAGCTCGCGCCTATTATGGCTGGTAGTCGGGGTTGGGACGTTGGAGTGAGAGGATGTCCGTTTCCTTCGCTAGTATTACTACTTCACAGAAAGAGGCAACCGCCTGCTATTGCTCCTCGCTCCAAACCATGGCCTTAATCAGGTCCCGGTGCGAGAGATCGCTGCCACCGATCACCTCTACTAGGAAATTGCGGTGCTCCGCCCACGCTACCGCACCACACGGTGGACCGTATGCGCTCTACCCTAGACCGGGAAAAGTCATTAAATGACTTAATTCCAATCTCAAAATAAAAATTATGTAAGTTTAAAAATAAAATTGTTATCTATACAAAAAATAAATCTGTAAAAGTTTTTAGTTGTACGCGCATCATGTAAAATGTATGAAATAGAATAGAATAGAATAGTATTTATTCGATGCAGGCAATACAATAGGCAACAACAACGTAGATAACATTTATTCATTAAAATTGTGTTTAACTTCGTATATTACTTAGGCTTTGTTTCATCGCAATCGCTTGACTGTTGCGAAACATATAGGTTCATACATTCATTGACTGTTAGGCGGTACGAAGATCGCCGGGTTAACTATAGTTGTAAATACTGTGTGGAAAAATAAGTCGGGCCCTGGAGGGAAACTACCTTAAATCCTTAAGTTGGCTCATTTTACTTAATTCCTTTAAGTAATATGATATTTCGAATAATTTATAAGTTAAGTAATTTAAGTGTAACAAATTGATTATAAAATAAGGTTAATGTTAGATTTTACAATTTTTTTTTTTAAGACCAAATGTTTTAAGCGATTTAATCCTAAATGATAAATGATATTTATTTTGTAAATAGGTTAAAAAAAACACTTTTACACGTAATTTTTTTTTCGTCATTTTTAAAATAGATGAGGCCGGTGTTTCCTAGCTGACTACCCTGAGAAGAAACACCGAAACATACTCAGGGGTCAAAGTCTGTTTTAAAGCCCATACAGTAAATATGTAATGGTCAAATCACATTAGAACCATGCAGATTTGTCTGAAATGGTCCTTTGAATAAAGAACCACACAGATTTGAGTGGACCTGTCCAGTCAGTGCAAGCATTTGTCAGTAATCGTAAAGCTTAACTCAGGTCTACTAAGGAGCTCAACGACTTGACGAACAATACCAAAGAAAGGACATTTGGGTATGCCGCAGAAAATACTCAAATTGCCAGACATACGGTAAAATTACTGAAAAAAAAGCAATCAACATAGTCCTTGTTAATACGGGTCAATTACGTCTCCTCCAGGCGAATATCAACCACTGCGCCCCCGCTCAGGATCTGTTGCTCCAAAGCATAGCGCAGTGGTCGATCAATATCACCGTGGTCTCCGAGCCGTACTATGTCCTGCCCAGAGGAGACTGGGTTCAGGATCTGAACGGCTCGGTGACTCTAATTTCGTCGGCCGCCGCCGGTACCCCGAACCTCGAGGCTGTCACGAGGGGACGGGGTTGCGTGGCAGCACGGTTTGGGGACATTGCAGTGATAGGCGTATACTTGTCCCCGAACAGATCTTTCGGCGATCTCCACATCTCCCTAATGGAGCTGAAAGCCGTCGTCGCTGGGTTTGTTCCCTCCCCGTGGTTGTGTGCGGGGACTTCAATGCCAAGAACTTGGCTTGGGGTTCTCGGTACACGAACCAGCGGGGTCGAATAGTGGAGGACTGGGCTCTGGAGACAGGCCTGGTCATCCTAAACCGGGGTTCTGTCCCCACGTGTGTGTAGATGCGGGGTAACTCTGTGGTGGACATCTCGTTCGCCAGCATCGCTCTGTTGCCACGTGTCGTCGACTGGCGCGTCATGGAGGGGGTGGAGAAGTACTCAGATCACCGGTACATTGGGTTTTACGTCTCCACCCAAACCTCGACCGCGCCGGTCCGACAGAACCCTTGTGGTCCGCGATGGGGGCTGAGGCAGATGGACTGGGAGCTCCTCCTGGAAGTCATGACGGTACAGGCCTGGGTGCAAGCACTGGACAGGCCTGTCGATATCGACGTCGAGGCAGAGTGGTTCCGGGAGGCCATGTCCCAAATCTGTGACGCGACAATACCCCGAGTCCGTCCAGGACGTGCTCAGCGCCACGTTTACTGGTGGTCGCCGGAGATTGTGGCACTGCGCAACGCGTGCAATGCCGCACGACGCCGGTATGCCAGATACCGCAGGTGCTGCATCCGTCCACCGAACGCTGACGCAGAGTCTCCGGCCACAGCTTGTGGAGGGTGTGGTGAGCACTCTGTTTCCTGAGCGAGGGGAACACTCCCGCCCATGGCTCCGCTACCAGCGGTGTCCGACGCAGACCACAATTGCGACGACGACGACAATGCTCCAGAGGTGACCGATGCTGAGTGCTAAAAATACCGCCCCAGGACCCGACGGCTTGCCTGGGAAGACCTGGGTCCTGGCCATGGAGGCTCTCGGGCCTCGACTTAGAGGGCTCTTCAGCGCATGCATGGAGAGGGGCCAGTTCCCACTTCGCTGGAAGACGGGGAAACTGGTCCTCATCGCGAAGCCGGGGCGCCCTGCGGACTCTCCGTCCGCGTACCGGACCATTGTGCTGCTTGACGAGGTGGGCAAGCTCTTTGAAAGAGTAATTGCAGACCGCCTCGTCGCGCACCTAACACGGGTGGGGGCGGACGGCCAGTTCGGCTTTCGCAGGAGGCGGTTCACGGTGGACGCCATCATGCGCGTGCGAGCTCTCACGACGGGGGATGCAGTGACCCAGGGCAGGTGTGTCGTGGAAGTGTCTCTGGACATCGCCAACGCCTTCAACTCCCTGCCCTGGAGCAGCATTAGGAGGGCACTCCGGTATCACCGAGTGCCCGACTACCTCTGTCGTGTAGTCGAGGCGTACCTGTCAGACAGGTACATTATCTACCCTGGTCACCAGGGAGAGTGGGAACGTCGAGAGATGTCGTGCGGTGTTCCGCAGGGATCAGTACTAGGGCCGCCCTTGTGGTACATCGGATACGACTACATGCTGCGCGGCGACCTCCCTGACGGGATCAGCGTGGTTTGCTACGCAGATGACACGCTGGTCCTGGAGCGGAGAGAGTCGTACAAGGCGGCGGTTGAACTAGCGACACGCGGGGTTGCGACAGTCGTGGGCAGGATCCAGGAGTTGGGACTCGAGGTGGCATTCCACAAGGCCGAGGCCATGTGCTTTCACGGACCTCGGAACGCGCCACTGCATGGAGATGCAACGCCAGGGCGAAACTCCGCTGCCGCGACAAGTCGCAGCATGGCGGACGGAGTTCCGGCGGGTTCTCATGGAAAAATGGCGACAGCGACTGTCGCGACCCAGTGCTGGGCACGCCACAATTATGGCGATGAGTCCCCTCTTTGAGGCGTGGCTGGAAAGACCTCACGGCGTCCTCACCTTCCGCATGACGCAGGTTCTCACCGAACACAGGAAGTTCGGGAAGTTCCTGCACCGAATTCGTGCGGAAGCGACGCCCGGGTGTCACCACTGTGTGGACCACCCGGAGGACACTCCACCGTTTCCGTGCACACGGTGGAGCACACGGTGGAGGTGTGTCCCGCTTGGGAAGAGCAACGCCGTGTCCTCGTGGGGGCGATTGGCGGCGGCGATCTCTCGCGCAGGGCCTTGGTACAGGCCATGGTCCGGAGCGAGGAGGAGTGGCAGGTGGCCGCCTCCTTCTGCAAAGCAGTAATGCTAGCAAAGGAGGCGGCCGATCGCGTGAGGCGCCGGCAACGGTCCTCACCCCCCAACCACCGCCGGGATTCCGATCCTGGTTTCCGACCACCGTAGGCGCAGGCTTGCGGACGGCGAGCAATGGGTGGCTCGCCGTCCGTCCGTCCGGTAACTGTCCGGACCGAGTCCAAGTCGTCGACGGCGCGTATTGTTCCACGCGCGCCTCAGGGTGATGTCAGCAAATCGTAGGGGCCCAGCAGGGTCGAAGCCTACTGGGGCCATGGGTAGTGTGAAAACGAAACCCGGGGCCCTGGGACGAAGGCACAAGGAACAGGAGTGGGTTTTATTCAATAAAAGTCTGACACTATCTCCCGCTCCGCCCAAGAGCGGGATTTGTCATGATAGATGATAGATGATTTTCCCACCTTAAAAAAAAAATCAACATAGTCCTCACGTTCACAATAATAAAAGGAAAAATAAAGCTTACAAAATGTAATACTTAGCAAAGTAAACATTGGTGTCAAAAATTAATTAAGAAAAAAAAAGTCAAATTGTAAAATAAAAATAATCTACAATATCAAATTGTAATAAATAATAATAATAAAAAGCACAATTAAAAATAAAAACAAAAGAAAAAATAATAATAATAAGACAACAGTTGTAGTGCGTACTGGAGCGATCAATCCCTGCTTTTTGGTCCTCAACATAGTCCTTTATAGTGTAAAAAACCTTTTGGCAAAGTTTTCGCTTTACAAATAATTTGAATTTATTAAGGCTTAGTTGTTGAATATGACTAGGTAGTTTATTATAGAAGTGTATACATTGTCATCTAAATGAGCCCCCTATTTTTTTCAGCCTGGTTGTAGTAACCACAAATTTGTGTTTGTTCCTAGTATTAAAATTATGAACATCACTGGATTGTAATTTTTAAACATGTTTTTATATTTATGTGCATACAAAATATTCTCGTTAATATACTGTGAAGGTACAGTCATTATATTGATTTATTTAAATTTATCTCTGAGGGAAATAATAGTCCTATCGATTAGTATAATAAAATAGTGAGTGTTTTTGTCGAGTGTCCCGGGCGAGGCAAGCGAGCTTTAGAAAATCTTTAAATGTAGTTTGGTTTCTTTTAAAAAATAAAGGAATGACTGCCAACTTAAGGATTAATGGTAGTTTCCCTCCAGAGCCCGACTTATTTTTCTACATTGTAAATTAAATTCCAAGTATTATTATACGTATTTAAATTAGTATTAAGTAATTGGCTAAGTCACTGTGTGTGTACTTTTCTAAAATGCAGTGCACACCCCTACCTACCATTTTGGGCACGCCTCAATTATGGCGGTATGTCCCCTCTTTGAGGAGTGGCTGGAAAGACCACATGGCGTCCTTACCTACCGCATGACGCAGGACCTCACCGGACATGGTAAGTTCGACAGGTTCCCGCACCGAATTCGTGCAGAAGACACGCCCAGGTGTCGCCACTGTGTGGAACGCCCGGAGGACACCGTGGAGCACGGTGGAGGTGTGCCCCGCTTGGGCAGAGCAACGCCGTGTCCTCGTGGGGGCGATCGGCGGCAGTGATCTCTCGCGCCGGGCATTGGTACAGGCTATGGTCCGGAGTGAGGAAGAGTGGCAGGCGGTCGCCTTCTTCTGCGAAGCAGTAATGCTAGCAAATGAGGCGGCCAATCACGTGAGGCAACGGTCCTCATGCCCTAACCGCCGCCGCGATTACAATCTCTAATTCTGGCCACCGTAGGCGCGGGCTTGCGGACGGCGAGCAATGGGTGGCTCGCCGTTCGATCGTCCGGTAACCGTCCGGACCGAGCTCAAGTTGTCGACGGCGCGTAGTGTTCCACGCGCGCCTCAAGAACATGTCAGCGAAACCGTAGGGGCCCAGCAGGGTCGAAGACTACTGGGGCCACGGGTAGTGTGAAAGCGAAGCCCGGGGCCCTGGGATGAAGGCAAAGAGGGAACAGGAGTGGGTTTTTAGTCAGTAAAAGTTTGACACTATCTCTCGCTCTACCCTTTTTTCACCCGATTTTCATACCTTAAAAAAAAACCCTTACCTACCATTTAAGGGAATATAGACGCCATGTTATGAATTATTATGTTAAGTTTGTAGAACGTTTGATTGTACTGAAAAGCTTCGTTCCTAACTAAGCTAACTTTTTAATTTACTTTAATTGAATTGAAGAAAGAAACTAATTGCTTGATTAATGAGCTCTTCTTTTATAAAAGTTTTAATTAATAATGATTCAGGAGCGTCTTCAACAGGATTACAGAACACGACAATGAAATATTAAAAATTTGATAACATTTTTTTTTTTTAATAAAGTTACACAATTGCAGAGTTCTGTAATATAAATTTTAATAAATGAGTGAAGACGTGGGGAAAACTAGTATTATAATTAAACAATAAAACTGTGCAAGTATGAGTAAGACTCGCGTACTTAGAGTCCCGTACAAACTTACTAATGTAAATAGTTCAACATTTGCGACATAAACAACCTTATCATTGTTTTTCCTTAACTTAGAAGAGATTTCAACTCGATACCTCCACGCGTTTCCGAGATAAAGGGTCTTGACAGACAGACAACAAAGTGATCCTATAAGGATTCATTTTTTCCTTTTGAGGTACTGAACCCTAAAAATATGCTGTGCTTTTTTTAGTGTAGCAAACAAATTATTTGTGGACCGTTGCGATAAAATTCAATTACTAGTATAATGAGAAAACTAATTTGTTTGATGAAAATTCTAATTTGGTTTTGCAGAAGAAAATACAAATGAGATTTGAAGTTAATTTTTTTTACGAAATGATTTTCTGTTTATGACTTTAAAAAAAATTATAACAGAGATTAAAAACAGCAAGAATGGCCAGAGTTGTAAATATGCAATGTTTTTTTTTTTAATAAGTATTGGCTCACGTTTGACCACTTCCTCGCCTGATGCTAAGTGATGATGTATCCGGCGTAGTGGTATTTATCACATGTCTACAGAAAAATGCAACAGAAATTTAAAGAACTTTTTGACGCCATGTTTTGAATTGCACATAGGTACTTTTTTAGATATTCCAAAATAGTAAAAATGCTAATAACGTAATGAAAAATAAAAGTATTATATACAATTTTATTTTCAAACTAGTTTTACAATTATAATATAAATTATAATATGAATTTCACTACAAACGTATATCTACGTGAGCGGTAATTAAAATATTTTAACGTTCGTAATTTTATGTCCGTTTAGGGTCAGTTTCTGAGTTAAGTATGTGTAGATTGTCATGTTAAACCCTAATTTAATACAGTGCTAACATTTATCAAGTTATTAGACTAAAGTATATTTTGACAAACATTAAATTGTCATTTCCAAGTAGGTAGTAATTCTAGCGAAGAAGGCGGCCGCAAGAGTGAGGGACCGAAAATGCCTCGGGCATCGGAAATCTCAGAGTAATCTCTGGCCACCGTAGGCACGGGCTTACCGACGACGAGCAATGGGTAGCTCGCCGTCCAATCGTTCTATAAGGACCGAACCCGAGTCGTGAACACTACGCCTCTTCAACGCGTGCCTCAAAGAGATGTCAGCAAGCCTTAGGGCCGATGCCTGCTATGGACATGGGGAAAATTATGAAAGGCATACTCGTGGCCCTAGAACGCAAGAGTCAATTGAAGGTACATAAGTATGGTTTTTGAGGTGTTAATTTTTGGTATCCACATTTTATATTGACGTAGAGACTTATTCGCCGACTTTATGCTACCTGTTTTCTGTAACCAACTTTCGTAAATATCTAGTTTGTAGTTCTTTATGTATGTTTTTGGTGATGGTTTTGTACAAACTTTTTAACTCTAGTTGTTCTTCCTTGCTTCGACTACTCTTTAGTTGTAATGTATGCCTTTTCTTAATTAATTCTCTAGTTTCTATTGATAATTTAAAGCACTTTTTTAATTTCTGATTAGTTCTTGCTTTTCTCAGGCTCTCTATAATACTTGATTCTATGTAGTCATATAAACACTGACTAGACATGTTTATGTAGGATATTTCTTCAAGAGCTTTTTCCAAGGTTTCTAAGAATCTTTTGTTCTTTCTCTGTACTCAACAAAGAATTATTTTGAGAGAACTTTTTGCGACATTTTTTGTGGCTTTTGATCTTCAGTGTACCTCTTATTAATCTGTGATCTGAGGGGAATGTGATTTTTCTAAGCACCTCGAAATTAATGAAATAATCCCTATTGTTTGTTAGCAGATAGTCTATCTCAGAAGGTAGTTCAGAAAACAGAATGGACTTAGTTTTGTTGGCTACGAATTTTTATAGAAAACTATACAAAAAGAGACCCGGTGAAGACGTATCGGTGGATAGAGTTTCTCAAGTACTGAAGGCTGAAACCGAAGTTAAAGACTTCTCCCTGATGGAAATAGTTTTGGGTATCAGACACCTAAATAATCGAAAAAGCCCGGGACCCGACTCTATTATTAATGAAGCACTGAAAATTGGCGAGAAACTTATTTCAGGTCTAATTGCCATATTATTCAACAAAATCCTGAAAGACCGGAAAGTGCCAGAGCAATGGACTGTATCTGAAATCATTCTTATTTACAAGAAAGGAGATCCATCAGACTTCTCAAATTACAGACCGATTAGTCTCATGGCCAGTTTATACAAATTGTTCTCCCAGTGTCTGCTGAAAAGAATTGGACCAAAGATTGATGCGAAACAACCCATAGAGCAGGCTAGATTTAGGTCTAAATACTCTACAATAGACCACATACACGTTCTCAGCCAAGTGATCGAAAAGTATAAAGAGTTTAATTCCCCACTCTACATAGCTTTCGTGGACTACCGAAAAGCCTTTGACTCTATTTCACACGCGTCAGTCAAAGAGGCTCTACAATACCACGAAATAGAGGCAACGTACATAGAGATCATAACTAACATATACGAAAACTGTAAAAGTATGGTCAGACTAGAGAGAACCGGACCAACTTTCAAAATAGAACGCGGCGTCCGCCAGGGAGATCCTTTGTCACCGAAAATTTTCATAGCCGTTCTGGAACTCATTCTCAAGGATTCAACCTGGAAAAATAAGGGCATAAAAATAGATGGACAGTATCTGAGCCATCTGCGATTCGCGGATGATATTGCACTACTAGCTAGCACCGCTGAGGAACTCAATGACATGCTAACAACTCTACATTTACGAAGCATTAAAGTCGGATTAGAAATAAATTTTGACAAAACAAAAATCATGACTAACAACATCTTAACACCAATTCTAATAAACGGCGAAAATGTAGAGTATGTTAATGACTACATATACCTAGGTAAGCAGTTATCTTTTAGAGAGATAGATAAAGAAGAGGTGGAGAGAAGGATCGGCTCAGCATGAAAACGATATTGGTCATTAAAGCGCATAATGAAATCTAAATTGTCTACCAAACTAAAACAGAAAGTACTGGATTCTTGTGTGCTTCCCTGCCTCACATATGGCTGCCAGACATGGTGCTTAACAGAAAAAACGGCTAACAAAATTTCAATCTGTCAAAGAGCGATGGAAAGGAGTATACTCAACCTTAAACTTTCGGACAAGGTGAGGAATACTGAAATTCGCAAGCGAACACAGGTCACAGACGCAATATACCATGTAAGAAAATTGAAATGGAAATGGGCGGGTCACCTGTCTCGCTGTGAGGATGGAAGATGGACAAAGAGAGTAACAAGATGGAGAGGGCCCAGCACGGGCAAGCGACGCGTGGGCCGCCCGCTAAAGCGCTGGGCGGATGACATCCGTGCTGTCGCTGGTGGGAGCTGGATGAGGGAAGCTCAAGACAGAGAAAAATGGTCTAGTCTGGAGGAGGCCTTTACCCGCACAGGGGTTCCCTTTAATTGAATGCTATACATTTATAAGATAATCAGTCAATTACATGTAACATTTTTATTTAATTAAAATTACAAGTGCATGTTTCAATAAAATAATAAATAATCAATTAATAGAATTCATATCATATCAACTATAATCAATTATAATTTATTGCTAATTGGAATGTATTATTATTAAGGGAATGAAATAAAAGGCTTATTTATTTATTTATTTATTTCAGTATGGTTTTAACCGACTTCAAAAAGGAGGAGGTTCTATGTTCGACTGAATGTATTTTTTTAATGTAGATATATTTACCGATTTCGCGGTCAATTGTGAACTGATTTTGAATTTTTGTTTTTTTTTTTATTGGAAGGTTATGCTTCCGAATTGGTATCATAGAAATATTGTTATGATTTGATCTTAAACTTCGAAGTTATGGAACAAAACTCCTCATAGGATCACAGCAGAACCGTCGTAACCAGTAAAATTGCTTTGTTTATACGTGTAGTCGATGACTGACTGAAAGAAGATGGGGAATTTATATTATCGAACTTCAGGCTTCATCATCATCAGATGATGAAGCTTGAAGTTAGGCATCGAAACTCTGTAATAAATCAATGTAATCTAACAGTGTTTGGGATTATTAGAATTTTAATGAAATGCACCCTGGCTATAAGGTATTTAAGTTTTGATGAGAGGTACTTTTTTGTGGTACCATAACTAAAAAGTGCAAAATATTTTTTTTTACAAAAAATTATTCCACCGACTTCAATGTACGAAAAAACACTGAAAAGTGCAAAACAACTTTAATTTCGGAAGTCGGTATTAAATAATTAATACCGACTTTTTTTTTTCTTTCGATTTCTTCCGAAATTAAAGTTGTTTTGCATTTTTCAGTGTTTTTTCTTACATTGAAGTCGGTTATATTTTTTTTGTAAATATTTTTTAGTCGGTAAAGTCTGACGTCTAAGCATTTACAAACATCACATACAATTTGAACTTTATCATTTCGCGTGTACCAACTTGCAATTTGTAAATTGGAGAGCTCAACACTCTATAAAGTGAAACTGACTCTATAAGTTTAGTCGATAGCATTATACGAAACTCAACAGAGAAGTCCCCTTTTAAAGTGACCGATTTACATAGACCCATCTGCTTACCATCCTCTCCTTTTAAAATAGTCGGTTAAAGATATACGGGGGGTCTGTCTAATTTAGTCGGTTAACGATCCTGTTTGAATAAGTATCGTTGTAGTATTGCTTATTTTTCAAGATGATTGTTTCGATTTTAATACATTGTTGAAATTTTGTTGGAGATTTTTTGTCCAGGGATGCCAAGAATTTTAATAAAAAAACGATACACTTCCGGTTTCTTTTTTAAATTATGTTTAGGCTCACGTTTCATCACTATCTCACCTGATCTTAAGTGATGATGTGGCCGACGATGGCGTACAGTTACCTAAAAGTAACTATTCACTCTTGACTTAACGACCCCTAGGTTGTGCTATTAGGAAACATAGACTCCGGCAGGGAATTCCACTCTTTAGCTGTACGTGTAATGAACGTGTTCCCAAAACGCTTTGTAGGTACGGGCTGGATGTCCCCCATGTAACTGTGGCGCAACGCCACACGTCTAGTGGTCTGACGATGGAACGAAGTTGATGGAATTAAATAATCCAATTCCTATGCACACTCTCCGAAACGCTATAGTTTATTAGAAAACCGCAGTCATTAATAAATACCTAATTAGTAGACAAAAACTCAATAAAAAAGAAAAATAAATAAGAAATTGATCAGCGTGCCAGCTGTTAAAAGAGTACCCAGTTAATCACGATACTCCGTAACTGCGATAATATTTGTTGCTCTCGTCAAGCCGGCTGGTATTGGCAGTTGTTAATTAATATCCCCTTCATTTTATTAATTTCAAAGTTCCTTTTTATAATTTAATGCCGATAACAAAAGTATTGATAGCCAGGAAGACTTCAACATTTAAGTTTTAATTTCTTGTGTAAAGAAGCAGTGCCATACAACGTGGCAATGGCGCCAGCCTTTTGGGCACACTTCCAGTCGACAGCGATGCGGAGGAGTTTTATGACGCCATCTTTTAGCTAGTAGTTTTTGCCTTTAGTGTATATAGTTTTAATAAGTTAATGTTTTCAAACTAACAAAATATATTTAAATACATAAATTTTATCGCGTGAAGATAAATTCTGGCTAGTTGGGTAATTTTAACGCTTGGAACGTACTGTGAGCTCATTTATGTCCTATTTATGGTAAACCAGGCATACATGGCTCAGTTGGTAATGTGCCATTCTTAGAAAACTAAGATACGTATGCTTATTTGAGCAGATCTGGTAAGTATGACGGCGACATAAACTATACAACGTAAGTTTAACTTGCGTTGTATAGTTTGTCATTTTACTCTAATAAAACAACTAATTTAAAAAAAAAAACTTAAAGTATAACTGTCAAAAGTGCCGATAGAATGAGGAACACCTCGCTGCGCTTAAAGTCGGGGATCATAGACGTAGGAAAAACGGCTGTCAGGCTAAAATGACATGAACCAAAGGTTGACTGGTAGAGAATGCCTTGTTGCATTAAGTCCGCCTATGTACCACTACTGTACATGAAGTTTAAAATCATAAATAGACATTGGGCCGGTCACAAAATGACATTGGGCCCGTCACATCAGCATCAATGTACATAGACCGTTGGGAAAGAGTCTCCACAAAGTGAATACCTGAGCTGAGGATGGATTTATTTAGCCTAGTTGGCTAAATAAAATAATAATGTATGAATAATAGAAATAATCAATTCCTTAAAGCGGTCACATCATCGGTTCCTAAAGTTAAGTTTTTTCATAATTTTACATACATTTGCTCATATTAATTACCGTATTGATATTTTCATTAAATATTGCTTACCCCTCATAGTAAATAGCGTGTTATTTTATAGCCTATATATATATAATAAACTTTATTGTATAACTTAAATCAATGGGTACAATGGCAGTCTCATCGCTGACAGCGATATCTACCAGACAACCGTAGGATGGACTATAAGAACATAAACTAAAAAAGAGGGTGTCTGCTAGCAAATATTAATCAAACACAATTTTACATTTAAAATATACGGTATGTAGATAAAACATAATACATAAGCTTACAAATATAAATATATATAATACTAGCTTTCGCCCACGACTACGCTTCCGTTAAATGCCCTGCGTTCAAAAATGAGGTTAGAGTTAACTCTAATGACGTTATCAGGTTAGATACTCTACGCTCGCATTTTTGAACGCGAACGTAGACAGTAGGCAATGCCAAGCAACTGTCATTCCTGCCGCTTACACCAACCTACCCTGCTCGGAGTTAGAGTTATTTGGGTTAACTCTAGCGTAGCTACTCGAGTTATAAAAGAACGACCCTGCCCTGTGTTCAAAAATGAGGTTAGAGTTAACTCTAATGACGTCATCGGGTAGATACTTTAAGCTCGCATTTTTAAACGCGAACGTAGAGTTCAACTGTCAATGCTAAGCAACTGTCACTCCTACCGCTTACACCAACCTACCCTGCTCGGAGTTAGAGTTAGTTGGGTTAACTCTAGGGTAGCTACTCGAGTTATAAAAGAACGACTCTGGGTTGCAACTCGAAGCTACTCTGGTTATTTTTGAACGCAGGGCTGACTACTTACGCACCCTACCTACCCCTACTTAACTTACCTACCTACCTACCTCAACGACCTATCTACCTACCCTATCTTCATACCCTACCTACCGTTTTTTTTTGCTTTTAAGCCTTGCCTGTATGCTGGTGAACAAAACAAAAAAAGAATGATTAAAATCGGTCCAGCCATTTTCGAGGTTTAGCGAGACTAACAAACGGCAACTATTGATTTTTACATTTATATAGATTTATATACATTTTTACTGTTGAAACGTTCAATATCATTTCTGTGTACCAAAGAATATGTATATTCCAAAATTGTAAAACTCAGACTACAATTAAATTGTATTGGACGGCGCGAGCTGTTAGGATTTCAATTTCAGATAAAACTTCTAACATAAACGTATTAGAAATCGCTAGTTGAAAACCAACGTTTCTATTTTAAAGATCGGGTTGAGAACTCAATCGGGTTTTAACTTAACTAGAAAAAAATACATAAACTTTACTTGTCGGGTTCAAGAGTAGTTCAGGAGGTTACTGTGTCACAAAAACACGGTTGGAGCAAATGGTGAAGGTATCTATGGGCTTGGGCGCGTATTGAATGGGAGCTCATTACGGTGAACAATGGGAAGCTCCACTATTTTTAACTTAATCTAAATGAATGCTATTAATATGTGCAAAAAAAAGTAATATGTGTAAATAAAATTTTATATTTATTTTATTTTTTTAATTATTTAAAAATGCCGTTGCTGTATCGTGGGTGCGTTCACAAACATATAAACTCATATAAACAGAGAGTCAGACCCGGAACAACAAACTGTAGGCCTTGCAAATATTTGTTATGTTTTTCAAAGGAACGAACGAATGCCGAAAATGAACATTAAATTGAGTTTAATTTAAATCTTCACTATCTACACTGTAGCGACATCTATGGCGTCACATAAGAACTAATCCTGCAGCGCGCAATCAAAGTTCTTCGCGCGATTTGAATATATACAACAGCCCGAAATCATCTATCGGGCAGTAGCCCACCAGACATAACACCCGTCTGGCCGAAGGATCCTCCCTATTCATAGGAGGTTTGAGGGACTTTACTTTTGTTTCACCATCCCTCCAAACTGGTGACCCTCGATAAAGAACGTCAGCGCAGCCTTCGTGCAGCTACTACTTCGTGACGTCATCATCACTTCCTCAAGCTTTCAAGCAGCGAGCCATACAGCCAGCACCCACGGCTATAAGGGTATCCTGACCACCAGCATGCCTACTTGGTCATACCTGGTCATCACTCTCAGCCTCATCAGCGACCTTGGCTAAGCGCACCGCACCTTCGGCCAGTCACATGAAGAGCCATGAAGACCTCTTCTCGTCGATGCCAGCAGTCAAGCCCTACGTGGCACAGCACCGCTCCAAATCACTGAAGCCAACAGCACTACTCCGACTCACTGGAGCCTGCAGCATCATCCCGACTCACTGGGACATCATCACCCCGACTCACTGGGGCATCATCCCGACTCACTGGGGCACATAAAGAAGCATCAAGAACCATCGATCTCCGATCTCCGGAGAGGAGTGATGTAGCGATATCTATGGCGTTACATAAGAACTAATCCTGCATCGCGCAATCAAAGTTCTCCACGCGATTTGAATGTATACGACAGCCCGAAATCATCTATCGGGCAGTAGCCCACCAGACATAACACCCGGCTGGCCGGAGAATCCTCCCTTTTCTCTCTGACTTTACTCTCTGTTTCGCCATCCCTCCAAAACACTAATACTTATTTAATTGTATAATAGTTTGCCATCTTATATAAAAAATGTCCCTCTTTTAGCGGTTTTAAATCTCAACTGTCAAATTACATTTTAGGAACTCCTCACTAACTATATTATTATTACTATCCTGCTAGTTGAGAATAGAATCATGATACGTAACCATTAGATGTGTAATACTAAATATTTTTAAACTGTTTTGTATCGGTGACCTTAGAATAAGTTTATCACATTATCTTATATTCTCATGTAAGTGGCTATTTTGTCTTTATGAAAATAAACTATTTAAGCCATATTACAAAGAGGTAATATTTGCAAGTAGGTACCTACTGGTCCGACTTCGAAATTTTTTTCACCGAAAGATAGCTACCTTAGTACCATGGGCTATATTTTATAAAAAAAGCTAGGCAAAAGCTAGTTTAACATAAATTGATAATTATATAAAATTATTATTATACTGTAATGTATAATTATGCTTGCTTACATAATGTTACATAACAAATTCACCACCATGTTTGTTTGTTCGACATGAACAGGGAAAAGGTTTTTCCCGCGGTTTTCATAATTTTTCATGAGAAAAGTTTAAATATAGAATGCATTCATATTAAAACGTCTAAAAGTATGACGACAATAAGACGTTTTAGTTAAATACTTAGTCCGAGGATAGCCCTGTCGATTTAATTATTTATGGTTTGTTGATTGTTATTTAAAGATTTTCTACCTGAATGACCAGAGAGGTTATTTAAATTAATATTATTGTAAAATTATTTGGTTCCAGCTTTTATAAAAGAAAAAACGAATTTAAAGATTTTATTTTCTCAGGTTTTAAGATTAAGTTTTAGTCAACTTTAGAAAATACAAGATTCTCAATTCGAGTGTTATTGGGTTCTGCACCTACTTCGAAAGGAATAAAAAACCCTTATCATTTCGTAGTACGTTTGTCTGTCTGTCAAGACCCTTTTTCTCGGCAACGCATAGAGGTATCAAGTCGAAATTAATATTGTATACGCAGGTCCTATTTTTGTCATAGATGTCGTTTTTGTTTTTGAAACGGGTACCTACGAAACCCTACTCTGTGCGTGACCCGACACGCATTTAGCCGGGTTTTATTTTTGTACTTATGCTCAGCAATATTTTTGGTATAATTTCTATCCTATGTTGATAATAGGGTATTTTACTCTATATGAGAGAAAATCTAAAAATACATTATTAAAATAACTTAGGTAAAATGCAGTCGGTAAGTGTTGGTTTTAGTTCATAAAATAACAAATTCAATTTTAAAATTCAATTCAAAGTTTTCAGTTTTTATTATCTGTTCTGTATCACCTTGAAATAGTAACCACCATGTTACGTCATTCGGCTGTGTAAAATAAAGTGACAGCTGTCAACTGTCAACTGATCGGCCATACTAAGCGCAATTTTTCACACACAGCCAGCTCACGTCACGACTGCAGAGTAAATATGGCGTCCACTGCTTTTTACATTTTCGTCAAATACGCGCTAAATTTGAAAATGTACATTTCAAATACATTTTTAGGGTACTTAGCGACTGAATAAAAATGTTGTCTTCTTTTTTAGTGGTTTATTAGCACTATAGAATCTAAATGAGTCACTTTTCAAAAATGAGTGTAATACCCTATTGTATAATACCGAAATCATATTGACAGGTAGCTTATTTTGCGTCTAACTAGAGCCTAGTGAGTCACTCGGTGAGTATCCAAGTAGATCTAACGTTCAATTGGTTCTAATTAGTTGCTCGCAATGTTCGTAACCGGCTGCACTGCACGCTTGATACCTAGGACTCTCACTACCTCATTAGAATGTTTAGTCTAATTTTTATTTTACTTGAACGCGATCGTCATGATGTCTAAAACATTTGGCGCTCCGAATGACTATCGCTCTCGCTCTAAACTCATAAGCATTCAGAGAGCCAAACGCGGTAAATGGTTCGATCGCGTTAACATACAAACAACTCGCACTGAGCGTACAGGCTATAAATATTAGTACCTACTACCCGTGCAAAGTCTGAGCAGGTTGCTACTTTGACTAATATTATAAATATTAGTACCTACTACCCGTGCAAAGCCTGGGCAGGTTGCTACTCCAGCTAATATGATAAATATTAGTACCTACTACCCGTGCGAAGCCTGAACAGGTTGTTACTCCCACTAATATTATAAATATTAGTATTTACTATCCGTGCGAAGCCTGGGCGGGTTGCTACTCCCACTAATATTATAAGTAATAATACTTACTACCCGCGCCAAGCCTGGGCTACTATTTCATAAATATTCATTAGAACAATTTAAGTCGGCATGTTTTCATGAATAAATTTAAATTATTGATACGCTAATTAAATGTAAGAAAATATTTGCGTCTCGCAGGAACAAAAGCCTGAAATACAAATTCTAATAATATCTTATTACAATTTGTGTGAATGTTTAGCTAAATTGTTGATGCATAATTAACGAAGATAATGAAGTTTTACCATTATCTTTGTTAATTATGCATCAACAGCAAAATAACAAGTACTTTTGATATAAAGTTGAAATAGACACGACTTCGAGGCTGAGTAATAGGGATGGCGATTAATGGAAAAATCAACTTTATAGTTTAACTACCTGGTATCCGCGACAAAAAATAATGCATAATATTTTGATAAATTATAGCCTATGTGTTATTGTGATGTGCTTATACATTACAATAACACATACGTTATAATTATATATTACTAGCGGTCCCGGCAGACATTGTTCTGCCCAAAAGCGGGATTTAGTAAAAAAAAAAATTACCCTACTCTACCCTACTCTACCCTACTCTACCCTACTCTACCCTACTCTACCCTACTCTACCCTACTCTACCCTACTCTACCCTACTCTTTTCTTTGCTATAAACCACACGGAACCCGAGACCTTTCCAACGAATGCAAAACCGTGGAAATCGGTTCGTGCGTTATGGAGTTATAGCGTCAGGAAGGAAAACCCGACTTATTTTTATATAGTAGATTATTAATTATTATATATTATTGTAAAGTTTCATTAAAATCCATTCAGTAGATTTTGCTTGAAAGAGTAACAAATATCTTTAAGGGTGTGACCGTGGCATCACCGCGGGCTCTAACAGAATACCAGCGCTGCGTTATTTATCGTTTCAAATATCGCACCATATGCTGAGTTAGGCGCCTTTTTGGCCTTGCACAGATCTTACAGTTATTTTTTTTTTATACGTAATTCTACCTTATTTTAATTCCAATGTATTCTATTGTATTTTAATTTTACTGTATGTTTGAATTTTTTTTTTTTAGGTGGGAAAATCATCTTATGACAAATCACGCTCTTGGGCGGAGCGAGAAATAGTGTCAGACTTTTACTGACTAAAAACCCACTCCTGTTCCTTCTTTGCCTTCGTCCCAGGGGTATGTTTGAGGTACGAATAAACATTTTCTTCTTTCTTTCTTTCTAGATGTACAAACTTTCTCGTTTATAATATTAGTAGGATAATATCGTTTGTTTTTTTTTTTTTTAATTTGTGTTTAACATTTAATTTTTAAATTTAAAGCTAAACTGGACTTGTATCTTGTGGAATGCAACCGTATTATTCTTGAGCACCTATTTTTTGTGAAGCTAATTTTTAAGTGAATTTGGTACACCTAATTACATAGTACATTGTGGGATCATCTATACTGTTGCTTTTTAGGACTCAGTACCTGAACGGTAACCAACGGATTGATCTCCAGGAAATCGATGTTTTAGAACTCGATTTATAACTGAATCGATTTTTTAGAGTTCAAAAACCAATATTCCAGAAGTATCGCTAACTCTACTAAGTAATGCTTGCCGAGGTTGGTCTGTAAACGGGTGACCGTCTTAATGTGCCGAGATTCCTCCGTGCTTCGGAAAGCACGTAAAGCCGTTGGTCCTGCGGTTGATATCTCTCCAGTCATGTCTGGTTGCCGTTCCATCGAACTATGAGAGTAAGAGAACAGATAGTACATCTAAGTTTGGGTACACATTTCTGTGTACTTGGCTAATCCTAAGCTGAGTAGAAAGATGCGGTAAAGCCCTACAGGTGTTGGTAGAACAGTTTATATAAAAAACTCAAGCAACTTTAGTGACTGTATAATAATTAATAAATTGTTGGAAATACAAGCGCCTCTTCCCGCGGCCTCTGATCCCGCCCGCTGGCCAAACACTGAGCTTGGCTGGTCTTAGGTTCAGCTATACGTATACTGACAAATGCTCACACTGACTGGACAGGTCCAGCTTAATCCGTGTGGTTCTTTCCTCAACTACCATGACTTTTTCATTCATCATTCATTAATCAATCTTAGTTGAGAATAAGTTTGAGACTGCGAACTCAGGTTGGGCGCTGTAAAAATAATTTGGCCAAATGGGGCTTCCTCGACCCATCTCTAACACAGTGCCAGTGTGGAGCCGCTGCACAGGACATGCATCATTTGCTATGCTGTCCATCCTGCACAACCACCTGCAGTTTTCATGATCTATACAAGGCCAATAACAGAGCCGTAGAGATTGCAAAATACTGGTCAGATAAAATTTAGTTAGAGTACATCGACACGAAAAGAAGAAGAAGAAGTTGAGAATGGCCACCATAATCAAAATTTGGTCTTGAGTATAATTTTAATTATTCATTTCAAGAATGCTACCTCCATGCAACTATTTAGTGTCTTGATTGGAGCGGGGACTGGCAATATACTAATGGATTCTGCCGGCGCTCGTAATTGGTTAGGTAGACGTGGTGAGGATTTGCAGTTCCCGGTTATGTGGAACTACGTTATATCGGTAACTCTGCAGTGTATCGTGAATATAGGTAATTGAGTGGTAGAATATTGGGAATTGTCTTAGCTTAGATTTCTTTATAAAGCATAAACCTTAAAAAAGTTTAATTGTCTTTCCAGTTTACATGTAAACGAGACCTCTTTAGATATCACAGTATAGTTAAAAAAAACTTATTACAAAAAAAAAAAACACTGAAAAGTGCAAAAGAAACACCGACTTCCGAAATTAGTTATTTTGCACTTTTCAGTGTTTTTTTTTTACTTTGAAGTCGGTTGTTTTTTTTTTTGTAAAAAGTTTTTTATTTTACTCTTTTTAGTTACTGTACCACCACTACTAGTAAAAAGTAAATACCCTTCAGCCAAACTTAAATACCTTATAGCCTAAGTTCATGTCATGACAATTTTAATAATCCCAAACACATTACAACCATTTCGTTTCGTTTATCGCCTTGAGTCGGCCACGCCTCCGATTCCTTTTTTCTGACGTCATCTCAACGCTCAGTCACATGGTCCGAACAAAGGAATAGGAGGCATGGCCCTCTCGAGGCGATCAACGAAAAGAGAATCGAAACGAATCGGTTGTAACTTGGCTATGGGGGCAGACCCATCCTTCACCATACGGCTTCACCAGACAACATAACACGACGAACACGGCGGATCACTCGGCGGCATGAATTTATCTGGTGGGTGGTAACCTTTAAGCTAGCAGTCAATGCTATGGCCTACCACCGCATTTACTGCTCGTTCTGCACTACCCAGAGGACATGAGTAGGGTTAGAACTATGTTACAAATATAATATAAAATAATATAACTAAATTCCTTCAATTTCAATTTCCACTCTAAAAATATTCTTCATTGTACCTCTTGTAACTAAAAAGCACCAAAACACTGTTTACCTATGCAGCCGCAGATATTAATAATAAACTACCGTCGACCACTAAAAATGACCTATAATATATTAAAAGCATAACTTTTTAATTTTATTTTTGTTTTTTTTTTGTTGGGCAACCAACAAATTGTATACACTGTAATTTATAAAAAAACACCACATGCCCCATAAAAGTAATGATACGCTACAAATATCTATAATTTAATATAAAATTAATAAACTAAATAGAAACAAAATATTCGGAGATAAAACTAACTTTAAAATTAAAATTAAAGTTGGAAACCAAATTAAAAATTAAAAAGTCAAATTAGGAATAGAAATTGAAATCAAATTCGAAATTAAAATCACAACAGATCACAACAGACATCAAAATTAAATTAATAAAATTGGTCAAAATATATTTAGGAAGAACATGAAGTAAATTTACAAATTGCTACTACCTATTTATTTTGTGGAACTTGCCAAATGAATCAAAATGCACATCAACAAGATCACTATAGTCATTTAACAATTTACAACTTGCTGAACTCGTAGTCGAAAAATTAACTCCACTAGCAACCAACTGCTATTGAATGCATTATAGAAGTACCAACTTATGAAAAAAAAATGTACTAAGAAAACTTATTTCTAGGTAAGCGCGCTTCATCGTCGACCGCATTGTTGCTTTCCAACAGGTGAGATAGCGGTCAAGTGCGAACCTACCTACAATAAAAAAAAAATGTAAGTGACTGTGCAAGCCTTATATGAGAATACATTTCTTTAGTAGGGCTGAACTGTATTATACTGGACAGCAAGTTTTACGCTCATAATTTTTTATTTAAAAGATTTATATCTAAAAAGTAATTATGCAAAGTTTCAATGTTAGGAAACATATGATTATTGAGAAAAAAATAATGAAAATCGAGAATTTTTCGTAATATTTGACGCTATTTTGACAGGTTTCGTTCACTTTATACCTTGTTTGTAGTACCACAATGAATATAACAAAGCACAAATTTACTGTAATTTACATTAAAATTGACAAAAATGTAGCCAAATGACATATTATACAATTGCTACTGTGGGAGATTAGGTTAGGGTAATTTTTTTTTAACCACCCAGAAATCTATATTTCAGTGCACAAATATTTTTATACAATGGTAGAGTGCTCCCCGATAAAACAATTATTTATTTTTTTATTGTTAAATACATAAAAGTATATAATTGTTACTGTGGGAGGTTAGGTTAGGGTTATTTTTTTAAACTACACAGAAAACTATATTTCAGTGCACAAACATTTTTATACAATGGTAGAGCGCTCCCCGACAACAAAATTGTTTTTTTTCATTTTTAAATACATGAGAGTATACAATTGCTACTGTGGAGGGATGGTCCAAGGGGTTGAGGGTGACCCTCCCCCCTAAAACCCTCAAATCCTCAAAAATGCATAAAATGTACGATTTTTTTATTCCTAACCTCAAAATTTCAATCTTGAATATCTTCAAAAGTATGCGTTTCCTAGATTTGGGAGGGGGTTCGGGGAAGAGGGGACACCCCCACCTCCCCCCCCTACCCCAAAAACAACAATATTTTTTTCAGTTTTACCTTTAGTAGTCTTCAATGACAATCAAATTCTTTAAACAGAAATAAATGCGACTCAAAAAAAAAAAACATATTTTTAATATACACTAGGTGAAATTATGAAATATATCTTAGTGACAATTTATTAGATGAAAAAATCTACAAACTAAAAGTGTTTGAGGGACGTCTTTGACAGCACGAAGTGCTCGTTAGTCAGTTCAACTCAAACTAGAGTTGTGGCAATCATTGCGTTTGACATTGTTAGGATAGTACAGATAGCATCATAAAAGATCTTAGGTTTACTTTTATTTAAACCATTTGTATTATAAAGGCAAAAGTTTGTGTATATGATGGTGTGTGTGTGTGAGTGTATAGTATATGTCACTACTTCACGCTTAAACTGCTTAACGGATAAAATTTGGATTGGTAAAAATTGGGGATAGATAATGTCCTGGAATAGCATATTATCTATCTATCTAAAATATATAATTATATAAATGAATAGCTGTTCTTTAGTCTCGCTAAAACTCGAGAACGGCTGGATCGATTTGTCTTATTTTGGTCTTAAAATATTTGTGTTAGTCCAGGGAAGGTTCAAAGGGTGAGAAATTATGGAAAAAATTACGAAAAAGAAAGTCGAATACAACGCCATCTCTAATTAAAATGTCATTTTAAAATGAATTATGCTGTTCTGGTAATGCCAGTAGATGGCGTTATTCTTACTATTAGGCGGTACGAAGTTCATTACGGGTCAGCTAGTCTTGAGATAAAAATCAAGAGTATGATCATTGGGATAATTTTCTACTTTCAAACGGTTGAAGCCGCTGGTATAACATAGCATACTGGTTTGAACAGACATCACATGCTTCTTTTATCATGTAAATCTATATACTAATAATAGGAGTTAAATTATGAAATTGCCGTTTATTAAAACGGGTTGCTTTGAACGGGTTATTCTTTAGCCATGAAAGCTAATAAAAATACGTATTTTTTCATATTTAGAGTTCCAACGTAGAAACTATGCATTTCAAAGGAAAGCAATATCAATTATGTATACCTTCGACTTTCTTCTAACAAAAGAACTTTGTGCTCTTGGTTTAATAACTTTCGTTTTGGAAATTTTGTCTTGTTGCCGCACTGAGGAGAAAAGTTATTCGTGAGATAAAATTTCCTACGTGAAAGTGATTGACAAAAGTAGACATCCCATTCATTAGCAGTTTTAAGTCCATATACATCATCAATATTGCATACTGCTTGAGACACATTGTTTCCACGGTGAACTCATATTACAAAATAATGCGAGTTTTCTTATATTTCATATAAAAATTAATATTACATTTTTATTTATTAGATATTACAGAATATACAAAACACTAAGTAACCAATAAATACCTAATTTTGAAAAAAATAAAATAACGCTCCTTTAATATAAAGTTTATTTGTACTTATAATTCCAAGTCAATCCGTCCAATATAACACTTCAAAGCAACCCGTTTTAAAAAACGGCAATTTTATACTTTAACTCATAATATTATAAAGAAAAAAGATTTGTGTACTTTTTTTTTTTAGATTGTAAGTCATCTTATGACAAATCCAGCTCTTGGGCGGAGCGGGAGATAGTGTCAGATTGTGTACTTGTATTTTTGTTTCTAATGACTTTATACAGATTTGATTTAAGTACATCATTTGTGTGTGAAATATATAGGGTTTTTAATTTTAATTATTCATTTTAAGATATTCGACGCTGTTATCACAAAAATCACTAAAATGTAACATAATGACAAAAATATACGATTGATAATACAAAAACTTTGTGTTTTTGTATTATCAGGCGTCATACTCAGGCGTCGAAATACTCCTCGCTGTCATCCGGAAATGTGAAATTTTTAAGTACACGACTTACTTACTAACTATTTAAAATATTCCCGCAGTCCTATTTTCCTAGCCCTACTCTCGCAGTCGTTCAGAAACCGTTCAAGATCGACTGACTGTGAAAACTTGACAGAGCGTTATGCAAGGCTTGAATTATAATAACCCCTTAGATAACTTGTTCAGCCAGCAATTGTTATTAGAAGAGGAGGTTGGGGAGAAGTGTTCTAGGGAACCAAAATTTCTATGTAAGAATACTTAGCAATGTTGGAATATTGTTAAAATTTTTAGACAATTACTTTTGAAAATATAAGAACTGTTTTTTTTTCAAGTAGTAATATTTTATTAATGCATGTCAACCCAAGTGGGGCTATATGCATTCAAAATTAGTGCCAGTATAATTCGCCACACTCTGAATAAATCAGAAGGGTAAAGTAAACGTCAATATCAAAACCAGTCAACAAATATGCTACTAAAAATAACTGGGCAAGTGTGAGTCAGACTCGTGCCCTGAGCGTTTCGTATAAACTTACCTATGTAAATAGTTCTATTTCGGAATTGAATCCCAGAAGCTTTTCCAGGATCGCAAAAAAAAATTGTGACGTAACAACAAATTTACAGTTTTCAGATTTATTCCTGTACTTGTGCTATGAGACCTTTCTTCATGTCAAATATCAGGATTTCGGGTCAGCGGGAAGTACCTAGCCTATGAATTTTAATTTCCTCGAGAGTGTCGAAATGTACGTTTTTTGCTACATAAACCGAAGTGTTTTTTTTTCGTAAACTTACAAGTTTGTTTTAATACTGCTTCAAGAGTCCGCAGACCTGAGTATATGGTTTTAATTACAACTGGATACCTCCACGCGTTCCCTAGATAAAGGGTCTTGACAGACAGACAGACGGACGGACCACAAAGTGATCCTATCAGGGTTCCGTTTCTTCTTTTTGAGGTACGGAATCTTAAAAAAAACCATGAAGCCAAATCAAAAAAACCTTTAGAACCATGTTTTTCTAACTCAAAACTCTTTCTTTTTTGTCGTTTTCTTATTGCTGAGGACTGCAAGCACATATAGAAACAAAGAAAAGAAAAAACGTTTACTCATCACTCACACAATCGTAAAAAATAATAAAAAAGAAAGTTATAATCTGAGTGAAACCAAAAAGGTTCCTAACTCAGCATATGCCGAGATATTTAAAACGATAAATAACGCAGCGCTGCTATTTTGTTAAGGCTTTCATAAGACGTATTTCGAAGACATGCGGAACCCAGCGCGGAAATCGAGATAATAAAAATTGATATTATAAATCAAGTCTCAATAAATTTTGTTACATTTTTCACATGCTCTGTTCGTCCCATTTGCCCCTATTCACGAAGTTACCCATCCAGTTACACAACTCTAAAGTTAAGTTCAGCTTTAAGTTCAAACTTAAACTGCACCAGCGGCCAGTTTGTATAGAAAATCAATATAGCAACGTGCAATTCGTATTTGGTTTAACTTTTGGTTTGTTGATGATGCATTCTCATGTGGAGTCTGTATTTGAATTACGTTTTCATTAAAGCGCTTATTAGATAGAATTGAAGTTTAGAGTTTGTAGTAATTTGAATTATAATTTGTAACTTAAACACATGAAAACTGTAGGGATCGGAGGTAATAAAAAGGATATCATATGCGTCTGAATGTCGGTGTAGCACATAGGAACAAAAAAATTGTTTTTTTTTTTAACTAAAATAACCAACTTCAAAAATTAACTAGAAAATATAAAATAATTTTAATTTTGGAGTCGGTATCAAAAAATTACGAAATAAAAGCAGATACGCCGACTTCCGAATAACAGTTTTTATTTTTCACTTTTTAATTGTGATATCTAAAAGCTATTATAACTTTGATAGGAAATGTGGATGTTCTCTTATATACTGAATACACCTTTTTTTGGGTGGGAAAATCATCTTGTGTCAGACTTTTACTGACAAAAACACACTCCTGTTCCTTCTTTGCCATTGTTCTAGAGCCCCAGCGATCTCTTTCGCATCACCCATGGTCCCAGTAGGCTTCGACCCTGCTGGGCCCCAACGGTTGCTGACATCTTCTTGAGGCGCGCGTGGAACACTAAGCACCGTTGACGACTTGGGCTCGGTCTGGACGGTTACCAGATGGTTGGAAGGCGAGCTACCCATTACTCACCGTCTGCAAGCCCGTGCCTACGGTGGCCGGAAATCGGGATCGGAATCACGGCGGCTGGGGTGCGAGGGCCTAGCCTCGCGCGTGCGGCCGCCTCCTTTGCTAGCATTACTGCTTCGCAGAAGGAGGCGATCACCTGCCGCTCCTCCTCGCTCCGGACCATGGCCTGTACCAAGACCCAGCGCAAGAGATCGCTACAAGCGTGACGTCATGTTGTGTGACTGCGTAAACAATGCACATTTAAGCGATAGCAGCAATTGCGGTTGATTTGCTGTCATTTTTTGGAGAGTTCCTTTATCTGTCTCCGGAACTCACCATCAGATCTATATAAAACCATTAAACATACATAAAAAAATAAAAACATCTGAATTGATAAACTCCTTTTTTTTGAAGTCAGTTAAAAAGTCTATAAACCAAATTCGTCGATCAATCAGTGGTAATGGATCCGAACGGTCGTCATTTTAATGCAGCCCATCAAATGGACGCCGCTTAAGCCTCAAAGTGAATTGCTTCGTCATTTAGTAGACCATAATCGAGAAGTGATGACTACTACATGATGTAGAATAGTAGATAGTTTAGGTTCCAAGCCCTAGTACTGTGTCCTTTGTCTTGTTAATGTTAATTTTGCATACTATTAAATTATTATTTTTTTGGCTATTTTTATTTATTAATTTCAAAACAAAAACAAAACATTTTCTCGACCAGTTTAAAATTGAACAATATGTAACACAACACTTAAAAACCACAATACTAAAAATATAAAAAAAAAACTGCAAGTGCGAGTTAGACTCGCACACTGAGGGTTACGTACAAACTAATTTATGTACATAGTTCAAATCCTGAATCGAGTCTCGCAGATTTTTCAGAATAGATAAGTTTTTTTTTAGGACTTAACAACAAATTTTTAGTTTTCAAATTCATTCATATACTTGTGCTATAAGACCTTGCTTCATGCCAAATTTCAGGGTTCTAGGTCAACGGGAAGTAACCTATGAATTTTGATTCCCTTGAGGGGGTCGAAACATACGTTTTTGCGACATAGACGGACGTATCTTTTTTTTTCTTTAACTTAATCTTTTGATTTTTTCACAGTTTCAAGAAACCTTAGACCTAAGTATATGGTTTTAATTTCAACTCGATACCTCAACGCGTTCTCGAGATAAAGGATCTTGACAGACAGATAGACCGTCAGACAGACAGACAGACAGACGGACGGACATCAAAGTGATCCTTTAAGGGTACCGTTTTTTCCTTTTGAGGTACGGGTTCCGTACCTCAAAAGTACGTACGTTCCGTACCTAAAAACGATTTATATAGACGTGACCAGCATGTATTAAGTCGCCAAGTAAATAAATAAAATTACATTTCACAGTGGTCATAATTATAGTGGTTTATCATAGATTAAAAGTAATAATAATAAAACTAAATGCCAATGACAATAAAATTCAAGAAATGTATTATTGTAGACAATACTTTGTAAATAAGTGATTCGTGTGCCTAAAATTATAAAAAGTAGCAGTCTGGATGTAGCGAAATGAATGATACTCTCATTTTTCACAGACTATTATTGACCAATACCTACCTGTTTTCCTTCATTTGCGCTTAGCGCGCCAAAGCCGTGGTAACTCTTTCGAACAAACCCTCAGACGTTCTTGCAACATAATAGACAGATTTAAAGCAGGGGAGTTCGTTGCACTACATCTTCTCAGATGAAACACTAGGAAGTGGTGACGAGCGTTTGAAGACTAACTTTTGTTAAAGTAACATTAAAAAAAAAAACTCTTCAAGTCAAATTTTGAACAGATAAATAGCGTAATAATAAAATCGATAGCACTTAACAAGTAACAGTGGCATTAACATACTGAATACCGGCTACGGATATATCCGTATATGGTTTTGATGCAGGACACCGGCTACGGGTAGCATATACGTAGGATTACTGCACGAGACGAGGAAGTATGCGGGGCGTGTAAGAATAAAGGATGCAGAATCTACCTAATTATATACGGATGTTTTTTTTTAACTGATGTCATATATGGATATTTGTACATAGACAAATAAATGACAACCGACTTTGGCCGTGTAGCCAATTTTGGTATATAGAGACGACGTTTAAATAAGGCCTTAATTTTTCCAAACCTTGATATGTATGCACGTAACGTCCGCATATTAATTTTACCACACTTGTATAGGTACTGCAGCAAAGACTGATGAGCGAGACTTAGAGTTGATCCCAATTCATTGAGTTTGGAAAGTCTCGTCAAATCAAATTGTTTTTCATTAAGAGCGCTCGAACTTTATAATTAAAAAAAATACAAACAAACAGCTTAAGTGATACTGCTACACTTTTTTTTTCTTGTTTTAGTAAAATTCAATAACGTCAGAATTTGTTGATAACACGGTTGGCGCCATCAAGGAATTAGCACAAGATCGATTGTTGTGGCAACTCTTGAGAGAGGCCTAATCAAGGATCAAAAGTGCAGTTGCACTCTACCAATGCTAAAGTGTCTAAAATTTCTTTGTTGTAGAAGTTTAATAGTCCACAACTAGTTTATTCAATACTATAGATTCAATGCTTCCACTTAAATTAGTCATGAACTATTGACCCTCTTCTACAAAGAAATTTTAGGTATTTTATCATTGGTAAGGTGAAACTGCACTTTTGACCCCTGACTGTACAACAGTGGACCTCTTTCGGCTGAAATGATGATGGTCATGACGGTTGGTGTAGTTGTTGAGCAATTGGCTGCTGCGCTGTCGTGATTTGGATTGCTGGATTCGGAACAGCAGTAGTCGGCGCCGCGGTAGGCCAGAAGGAGATGGCGTGATGATTTGGACTCCTAACTTAAGGATTGGCCGGAAATAGCTAAAAACAGAAAAGAGTGGAATAATGGAAGGGAGGTCTTTGCTCTGCAGTGGGACACTCGCGCTCATAATAATAATAATAATAGTGCTCGACCCAGTACTCGACAATGGCAATATCACGTTATATTGGGATCGCTCTATTATCACTGACAGGACTATTGTTGCCAATAAACCTAATATAGTGCTGATACATCGACTAGAGCGTCGCACAATGATTGTTGATATAGCGGTCCCTCATGACGAGAATCTCTTGAAAGCTGAGAAAAATAAGCAAACTAAGTATCTTGATTTAGCTTGCAAGGTTGTCGATATGTTGGAAGTGAACCAATCACTTAATAGCCGAGAGCCTTCAACAGCATCTGAGGAGGCTCTCGTTAAGCAGATAGTTCAAAGGCCTGATCCAAAAAGCAGTACTCCTTGACACGGCAAGCATTGTTAGGAGATTCCTCTCTCAGAAGCCCTGACCTTCCGCCGGTAGCTTGGACCCTGTTCCCGATGCCGGTGGGCTACTAATTTTTTAAATTTTTAAATGTTTTTTTTATGTGTTAAGAAATATTTCAAAACTTTAAGAGGCAGTATCCTATTCATCCCGGTGCGGTAACTTTATTACTTAAATTGACCTTTCGTTCATCTTGTTGTAAGATTATTATTGATAAGAGACTACACGCTATCTTTGGGAACTTGTTTTACCATAGCCTTTTTTTTTGGGAAAATCATCAAATGACAAATCAATCTCTTGGTTGGAGCGGGAGATAGTGTCAGACTTTTACTGACTAAAAACCCACTCCTGTTCCTTCGTTGCCTTCGTTTTCACACTACCTATGGCCCCAGTAGGCTTCGACCCTGCTGGGCCCCTAGGATTTGCTGACATCTCCATGAGGCGCGCGTGGAACAATACGCGCCGTCGACGACTTGGGCTCGGTTCGGACGGTTACCGGACGGTCGGACGGCGGGCTACCCATTGCTCGCCGTCCGCAAGCCCAAGCCTACGGTGCCCGAAAATCGGGATCGGAATCCCGGTGGCGGTTGGGGCGTGAGGACCGTTGCCTCGCGCGATCGGCCGCCTCCTTTGCTGCATTACTGCTTCACAGAAAGAGCCAACCGTCTGCCACTCCTCCTCGCCCCGGATCATGGCCTGTACCAAGGCCCGGCGCGAGAGATCGCCGCCACCGATCGCCCCCACGACGACACGGCGTTGCTCTGCCCACCTCCACCGTGTACTCCACCGTATATACTCCACCGTGTCCTCCGGGCGGTCCACACAGTGGCCACACCCGACGTCACTTCCGCACGAATCCGGTGCAGAAACTCCCCGAACTTACCGTGTTCGGTGAGAACCTGCGTCATGCGGAAGGTGAGGACACCGTGAGGTCTTTTCAACCACGCCTCAAAGAGAGGACTTACCGACCATAGCCTTTAAAACATACAATAAAAAAAAAAAAAAAACATTAAATTTTCAATTATTTAACTCCGAGACAACAACATGACAGATAATTAATTATACAGTGTTAAAGAATAAATACGGAGTTAGCGGACAGGTTGGATCTGTTTCCGCACCTGTCATCCGTTTCGCGGATTTGTTTTCTCAAAACTTGGTTTGTTTGTTCAAAGTTCTCGTTAAGAGATGGTTATTTGAACGTGCTGTATAAAATTGTTTGAGTATTTTCGTATTTATATTAATCTTATATTTGTACTGTTTGGTGTTCGATCTGAAAGCTTTTGAAGTTTTGGATCAGGTTATGTTCTGGACACTGTGGCGCAATTTGGATTTGGACGTCGGAATTACCGGGGACACCTACTGGCTAGCTTTATGGAGAAGGAGGGCCTCTATAAGATGAATTCCTTCTTCAAAAAGCGTGAGCATAGAAGGTGAACATGGCAAAGTACTCACGGTGCAACTAGAAATGAGATTGACTTCATCCTGTCGACGAAAAAGCAAATATTCAATGATGTCTCTGTGATCAACGCAGTGAAATCAGGAAGTGGTCACCGCGTGGTAAGAGGCACATTGAATATTAACATTAAGCTTGAAAGATCTCGACTGATGAAGTCTACGCTCTGTCCAGCACAGATTCAGATCCAGAACCCCGAGAGCTTTCAACTCGAGCTCCACAATCGTTTTGAGTGCCTAGGATGCTCCGTGGACGAATATAACGATGGGTTCGTGGAAACTGTTTATACCGTCGGGTTTAAGTTTTTCAAGACTCACCGTACAAATAAGAACAAGAGGCTCTCTGATCCGATCCTCGAGCTAATGAAGAAGAGGCATGAGATGCGTCTTCAGACGATGCGTGCATATACCGGCAGCTCAATAGACAAATCTCGGAGTCCCTGAAATGCGACCTTCGCCGCTTTAATACCGCAAGGATTAAGGATGTGATTGAGCGGAATAAGGGCTCTAAAGTATTTGCACGAGATCTGTCTATCGGGCAAAGCCAGCACACGAAACTGAAGACCAACAATGGCAGAGTCATATTCGCCAAATCGGAGCTTCTGGGAGAGATCGAGGCTTCTTATGGACAGTTATACACGTCTATCGCTAAACCCGCTGCAAATCTAGTAAACGACCCAAGAGTTAGATTTACTCGACACTATATCGAAGATATCCCGGACGTCAGCCTGTACGAGATTAAGATGGCTCTGAAGCAGCTGAAAAACAACAAGGCGTCGGGTGAGGACGGAATTACGGCCGAACTCCTGAAGTCGGGTGGAAAACCGGTCCTTAAGGTCCTTCAGAAGTTATTTGATTCCGTCATACTCGAGGGAAAAATGCCACAGGCGTGGATCAAAGGCGTGGTGGTACTCTTCTTTAAGAAGGGCGATATTGCCCTGCTTAAGAATTACAGGCCCATCTCGCTTCTGAGCCATATCTACAAGCTGTTTTCCAAAGTCATCATGAATCGTCTCGCACGCAGGTTCGACGACTTCCAGCCACTTTCAATATACCATAGTGTCTAAAGACGAAAGTCTATGACCAGTGCGTGTTGCCAGTGATGGCAAATGACTCCGAAACGTGGTCGCTTACAATGGGCCTCATCAGAAGACTTAAAGTCACCTAAAGGGCAATGGAAAGGGTTAAGCTCGGAGTTTCCTTGCGTGATCAAATCAGGAATGAGGATATCCGCAGGAGAACCAAGGTTATCAACATAGCACGAAGAATCGCCAAAATAAAGTGGCAATGAGCAGGCCACATTGCTCGCAGAATGGATGGCCGTTGGGGCCGAAAGGTTCTGGAATGGCGACCACGTACCGGAAGACGTAGCGTTGGAAGGCCTCCTATAAGGTGGACTGATGACTTGGTAACGGTTTGCGGGAGTCCGATGGATGCGAGACGCACAGGACCGTTCATTGTGGCGACACTTGGGGGAGGCCTATGTCCAGCACTGGACGTCTTTCGGCTGAAATGATGATGATGTTCTGGACTGAGCGTAGACTTTATCAGTGGAGATCTTTCAAGCTTGATATTTAGATTCAGTGTTCTTCTTACCAAGCGGTATCACCGCGTTGAACACAAAGACATCATTGAATATATTTTGCTTCTTCGTTGACATAATGAAGTCGATCTCATGTTTAGTTTCACCATGGGGGGTCTGCTAGGTTTATTTCTAGAATTCACGCTTTCTAAAGAAGGAATCGTTAGTTCTATATAGGTCCTTCTTCTCCATAAAACTGGCCAGTAGGTGTATGGGGATACCTACCTATTTTTCAGATGGTTTCAATGTCCAATTCCAAATTGCCCTACTAGGGGGTATTTTTTTGTTATATTTATCATAGAGAGGGGTTTTTATAATCTCCACACTTGGCAGACAGGTTGGTGGTCGCAGTGTGGTTGTTAAAAATGTGCAGAGTATGCTGCTGTCTTCATTTCCCTTAGTTACCTCTAATGATACTCTAGTGGGTATAAACCACTATTGACCCTCTACCTTCTGACAAGAGAAGGAAGGACTAGGTTTGCATAAAGCGTCAAACCAGACATGCCTTTACTAAGCGTTTTTACGTGCTCTTAGGACCATTTCTATATAATAATAGGCTTAACAAAGTACTTAGTTTATATAGTTTAAGGTATACAAAATGTAGTAAGAATTTGTCAGAATATTTAGTGAAACTCAATTACACAGACACAGAACAACTTCTAGAAATATTGGCATAATGTTATCTGATCTCCTCGTTGGTGTTTATTTTTGTATAATTTCATAGATATTATTTTAGGTATTAATATACTATAAGCTTATTTTCGTAATTGTTTATTATAATAGAATATAATTTATTAAAATAGTTTTACTGTAACTTTAAATTTTACTGTCGCAATGAAACTGGACTGTAAAGTGATGGCCTGAAACACAGGTTTAAATTAACCTAGATCGGATCCACTATCAAACATTGCTATTCCGAACCATGCTTAATTGCACCTTTAATAATATTTTAGTTTTAGTATATTTTTTTTAGGCACTGAATTGTATGGGAAACCTTATTTATTGTTGGCTTAATGTTAATTTTTTGTAAACGTTATTGAATAAAAAATTTATTATTTAAAAAAAAAAAACTATAAAAAATAAAAAATGGCCTACACAACGCTTTAAGTACAAAAGGTCTCTGTTTTCGCAGTCCTCATATAATTATGTGTCCTGATGGAGCTTTTGTCTACAGCCTAAAACAAAGAGAAATCTCACTTCTAATGGCAAAACATCCCAGCAAAAAAAAAAAAGATGTGACAGACACATTGTTAAAAGTTACGAGATTTTTCGAAAAAACTACCGTGTCCTTGGAAAGCAAAGGGTAAATAAAGGAACATGGGTGGGTTTTAAGTCAGTAAAAGTCTCACACTTCTCGTTTCACCTAGAGCGGGACAAGTTTGACATGATTTTTTACCTTAAAAACCGGCCAAGTGCGAGTCGGACTCGAGCACGAAGGGTTCCGTACCATTATCTACACAACATTAGACACTATTTTAACTATTATTATCTAAGTAACGATCCGCCCCGGCTTCACTACAGAATGTGTTTATATATAACGTTCACAGCTTTTTTGTCATAAGACAATACAAACATGTTTTCTTTAGATGTTACTCTTGAAAGAGTGACATATAATTGGCCATGTGAAACTCAACGCTCAAATCTAAGCCTGCAACGTCGAAAGCTTGACCCGCTATTTATAGGCACGCGCCGCCGGCTCTCTGACCGGTCCCTGCATTTTAAATTTGTAATATCTCCGAAAATATTCCCTTAAATTACATGTTAAATAAAAGAGCCATATTGATCTATAATTAATGCACAATGTTGTTAAGTTACTTAATTCGATAAAGATTAATGCTGTATTGCTTAAAATCGTTTCGTAAATAAGCTATTATTTTTCGTAAAAAGTAAAGGATAAAAAATGGTTATTGTGGGTTATCCATAAGAGATGTCTATCTCTTAGGGATAACCCACAATAACCACTATAACACTACCACAATATACTATTGCGGACTTTTTTGTAGACGTTTTTAAGGTGTACAATACTGTAGTGCATTATTTTGATCTATCTCGTAGGGTTCAGCCAAAAAATGTGCTTATTTACGTCATATTAGAACCTCAAAATTATCAGTGTTTCTCTACTATGATATGCATGTATTATACATATAAACTTTCATCTTGAATCATTCTAACTAATAAAAAACCGCTTTGAAATCCGTTACGTAGTTTTAAAGATCTAAGCATATATAAGGACAAACAGCGGGAAGTAACTTTGTTTTATACTATGTAGTGATATCGAGCAAAAAAAAAAAACGGCAAAAAAACACGTTTTTTGAATGGCCCTTAAATATTTGTTTCATTTTACAGTATTTTTTGTTTTAACTTTCCAGCTATCACGGTTCATGAGGTACGGTTAGGTGACAGACAGATGGAGAGTGGAGCCTTAGTATTACTAAGAGTCCCGTTTTTACGGAACGGTACGGAACCCTAAAACTGTCACAAGCAGTCTATAGTGGTTTCATATAAAAACATGTACTTTTTTTTGTTAAAGCATCATCCTCTTTCTGACCGCAGTCAGATGAAATGCCACAACGTTTTAGTTTTCCACAGAGGGCAGCACTTTCCGTTAGTTATGGCGCAGAGCGGCCGCTGGAATGTAAAAGTTCATTAATTTGAGTGCGCTCCAAACTTTTCTTGTGGAAGTGTTGTTACAGTTGCTGTTTTGTTTTTTGGGATTAAAATATATGAGGCGACAAATTGAACCGGAACTTTTGTTTATTAAGTTAATATTGATGTTTTTTTATTAGCCTAAGTTGTCCTATTACGGGGAAAATGCCTCCTTTTCTTCTTTTTTTTGTTTCGTAGTACGTAGGTATTATTTTGTAATGTATTTTTATCTATTTTTCGGTCAATTGTGGACTGATTTTTAATGTGTTGTATTTTATTTTTGTAGATGGGAAAATCATCCAATGATATCCCCCGCTCTTGGGAAGAGCGCAAGATTGTTTCAGACTTTTATTGACTAAAAACCCACTCCTTTTTCCTTGTTGCCTTTCATACCAGGGCCGAATCTTTCTTTCAGAAGCAGACACTTGGCCCCAGTAGGCTTAGACCCAGCTGGGTCCCTACGGTTTGCTGACATCTCCTTGAGGTGCGCATGGAACAGTACGTGCCGTTGACGACTTGGGCTCGGTCTAGACTGTCGGACGGCGTCCGCAAACCCGCTTGAATGTGTCGTGTGGGGAAAGTTTAAAAGAACTTTTTATAGGGATTTCAAATATTATAAAGTATAATAAATATAATCAGCCTTATGTGTAATGTTCCCACTGCTGGGATTCAGGCTTCCTCTCTAGGAGAGGGAATGGGCCATAATCCACCGGTGTGGATTGGTGGATGTCACATGTTTACGAATTTGTAGGATATGCCAGTTTTCTCACGATATTATCTTTCACCCTTTTTAGAGCAGTGGTGATGAAATAAATTATACAAAGAAATGCGCCAGGCTGGGTTCGATCCCGCGACCTACAAACTCGTAAGTCGGGGCCGTTGCCACTGGAGCACCGCTGCTACTCCTATTACCCTTTTTACTGACTTCAAAAAAAAGGATCTCAATATGGTTGTATTTTTTTTTTTACCATTATTTTTGTTTTATGTGTTACCTCAGGACTCCGTTCGTTTATGGACCAATTTGCAATTTTTTACCCCCTAAAAGGATATTCAGATTGGTCTAATTTTTTTTCAAAATCTAGTTCTGATGATGGGATCTATGAGAAATTGATGGAACTCCTCAAATATTATAGGCAACTATATAATGGTTTTGGTATTTTCATCGAGAACTCAAGCATCTACAGTCAAAAAGTAACATTTGATGAAGTGAAACTGGTAAAGAAGACCAGAAATGACCAACGAAATTTCACCCTTATATAGATATCACAATAAAGATATGAACAACTATGATAATACAAATAAATAAAGGGTTCTAAATAGTTACGTAGAAAATGGTATCATCGAAGTGATCTGATGATGACGATGTAGCCGGAAGATAGGCACTGGAACTCCGTGATGATGATGTAGCCGGAAGGTAGGCATCGGAACTCCGTAATTAATCAATGTATCCTAGCCGTATTTAGGTTTATTAGAATTGGCATGAGATGCACTTTGGCTATAAGGTACATAGTACCTTACCATAGTACGCCTAGTATAGTTCGATAGCGAACTGATTTGATGATGGAGCCGGAAGGTGGAAGGTAGGCACGGGAACTTCATAATAAAACAATGTATTCTATCAGTCTTTTGGCTAAATGCAATTTTCATGAGATATGGGTACTCTGGCAATCACAACTAAAAAGAAAAATACTTAAAAAAACGGGAGAAGTTAATTGATAATTTCCTACCTAAAAAAAAACAGCAAAATTATAGTAAATATAGTAATAATAGTTATTACGGTATTTTAAAAGAATTGAATAACATTTTTTAGTTTATGCAATTGTTTAAAATAAAAATACGTAATAAAAAAACTAAAATTATAATTGAGAGGTCAAAAATGCGATATTTAAAACGATAAATAACGCAGTGGTATTCTGTTAGGGCCCGTTCTGTTCCCACGGACGTATACACGGACGTTAAATAGTCTATCAAAATAAGACAATAAATAATGAAGAAATAGATAAGAATTTGTTTTAGTTTGCGTTAATGTAAATTTTAAACAAATATTTATAAATTATATTTAGAATTTTACATTTACTAATAGTGATAAAATACTCAATATTCGTATATTACATGTCAAGCGAGCTGCAAAATGTTTTGATAACCTTCGTGGCGTCCGAACTAACACCATTTAACCCTACGGATCGGGATTGGACGTAATTTTGAAGCCGGGATGGGACGGTTTACCCAATAAGGTTTGACCCTGATTACGATAAATGATTTATCTAATATCAAAAATATGTAAGACTTATATTATTAAAGAATCATTTAGGAAAAAAAAAATAGTTGTGATAAAAAAGAAAAAAAAAACTTGTAAATATATGAAGTGTACCTATTACTGAATATTTAATCAGTAAAAATCTGACACTCCATCTCGTTGAAGTCATTTCAAATATCCTTCTCCAAAAATAAAGATTAGCAATACCGACATCTACATTTGTCCCAATTTAAATGTGAAAGTCTGGACTTAGCCCATCTGAGGAAAGCCTAAAAATCCTTATTTTTTGGTTATCTTTTTAGGGTATGTAAAATGGAATACTATTTGACTAACGAAAAAGGTTTTCTTAAAGTGCTCGAGAGAACATCCAAGTGAGATCGATTTTATCGGAATTTGATACAGACCCTCGGCTAAGCGGACTTACCCTTGCCATATCCAGTATATATATTATGTATTATTGAACAAATTGGTTACTTAAGTTTAACACGGTCAGGACTTACACACTAGTCTTGATTTTGTCATTTTTCAAAATTGAGAAATCTTGTTTCAAGTTATAACCTGTATAAATAAGAAATTTAAAATAAGCTTTACTAATCTGTTTATATAATTTTTTTTATCTAACCCTTACTGCCCCACTGCTGGGAAAAGGCCTCCCCTAAGATCTTCCAGACTTTCTGTTCCCGCGCCATCTCAAACCAGTCCTTGCGGTACGCATCCAGATTAGCCCATCACCACTCTAGGGTGGAGCAGTGGGGCGTATCAGACTTTTACTGACTAAAACTCTCTCCTATGTTTCTTCTTTGTCTTGCGTTCCAGAACCCCGGGGTTTCCTTCATCATCGTCATCATCATCATTTCAGCTGAAATGCGTCGACTGTTGGACATAGGCCTCCCCCAAATGTCGCCATAATTACTGGTCCTGTGCGTCTCGCATCCATCGGTTTCCCGCGACCCTCACTAGGTCATCGGTCCACCTTGTGGGAGGCCTTCCAACGCTGCGTCTTCCGATAAATTTCGGGGTTCCCTTACGGACCACCAATGGCCCCAGTAGGCTTCGGCCTTGCTAAGCCCCTACGGGTTTGTTGACATCTCTTTGAGGCGTTCTGAGGAAACTACTCGCCGTCGACGACTCAGCCCGGTCCGGACGGTTACTGGGCGGCCGAACGGCAAGCTACCCATTGCTCGTCGTCCACAAGACTACGCTTACGGTGACTGGAAATGGGATTGGGGTCCCGGCGGCTGGACTGATGTACATAGTAAGAATGGATTTTCAATACTTACCAAATTCAGATGGTCAATAGAAAATCGTAGGGGCCCATCAGGAACGATGCCCGCTGGAGCTACGGGGATTTTCTGAAAAGGAAAGTCATGGTTCTAGAACGCAAAGGGCAAATGAAGAACACAGGTGTAATACTCCACCCCAGAGCGAGAGAAGTCTTTAATTGATTTCCCACTTCGAAAAAAAATTGGTCAATGGAAAACTTTCAAAAAAAAAGCTATATAAAAAGCTTTTTACAAAAAAAATACAACCGACTTCAAAGTAAAAAAAAAAAACACTGAAAAGTGTAAGATAACTTTAATTTCGGAAGTCGGTGTTTCTTTAATAGTTTTGTCTCTTCGTTATTTAACACTGACTTCCGAAATTAAAGTTATTTTGCATTTTTCAGTGTTTTTTTTTACTTTGAAGTCGGTTGTATTTTTTTTGTAAAAAGCTTTTTATTTTACAATTTTTAGTTATGGTACCACCACTAAAAAGTACCCCTCAGCCAAACTTAAATACCTTATAACCAGAGTGCATCTCATGACAATTCTAATAATCCCAAACACGGTTAGATTACATTAATTTATTACAGAGTTCCGGTGCCTAACTTCAGGCTTCATCATCAGATCAGTTTGATATATTCCCCCTCTACTTTCAGTCAGTCATCGACTACACGTATAAACAAAGCAATTTTACTTGTTACGATGGTTCTGCAGTGATCCTATGAGGAGTTCTGTTCCATATCTTCGAAGTTCATGATCAGATCATAACAATATTTCTATGGGACAAACTCGGAAGCATAATCTTTCAATCAAAAAAATTTTTTTTTTAAATCGGTCCACAATTGACCGAGAAATCGGTGAACATACATAAAAAAAAAACATACATTCAACCGAACATATAACCTCCTCCTTTTTGAAGTCGGTTAAAAAAAAGCTAAGTTACTGTGATTAGATACGGTAAAGAGATAATATAAACTTATACGAGATTGAGATAATTTTATTTATAAAATCAACTAACTCAAGCGGCGAAAATATAATAACCTTATTGGCAATTATATTTTCGAACTGTTTGGGGTTGAAACTTTCGGATCGTGGGCTCTGAGTGCTCACAAATTGTATAAAGACCTATTTAAACGCCTTGTTTACACTTTGCGTGACCCGAGGGTTGACTTTTATCTTCGGCAGAAGATAAGCATTATCATATAAACGGGCAATGACGCCAGTTAGTATTTTGGGCACACTTTTAGTCGATAGCGAAAGAAATTTTATTAAGTGTATAGTATAATGTTTTTTAATTATGTGTGTACTACTTATGTAGTTATTTATTACAATTGTGAGTACCTGAATAGTTCTCATACATAAATATTATGACATTATAAACAAAAACTAACCAAGTGCGAGTTGGACCTGCACACGAAGGGTTCCTTCCGTACTACAAATTAAAATCGAGCAAAAACGCCTTCAAAATTACTTTTCTTAAAACTAATTCTCTTTAATTTTTAAAGGGGAATGGAACTTTTGCCATACATTGTCGGCAATTTTTTTTTTCGCCAAAAGTGAAACCTAGGCCATTACCTTAAAGGACTGTAAGAGAAATCAATAGCAAAATTAGTTTAGTATATTATTTTTTGATAAGGCGTTATTTTTTTTAGATAAAAATATTCTATGTCTGATATTTTAAGTTTCTCGTTGTTAAATATAGTTTTGGTTTCGGTTTTTGTGATGACTGGCCTGTTGTTCTAGTGGTTAGTGACCCTGACTGCTATGCCGGCGGTCGTGGGTTCGATACCCACCCAGGATAAATGTTTGTGTGATGAGCACGATCATTTGTTCTGTGTCTGGGTGTAATTTATCTATAATATGTATGTATTTAGAAATATATAAGTATGTTTATCAGTTGTCTAGTACTCATAACACAAGCTCTGCTTAGCTTGGGACTAGACGGTGTTGTGTGATAATAAAAAAAAAAAAAATTGTGTCGATCACTATCACAACACGAACGCGTATCTTTTCGATTCGTTTATAACTTATTTTTTTACTAGTTTTAGTGATGAAAAAGTGCGAGTATGAAACAAATATGACAGTAATAAGTAGCCTGTTAGTCCTAGTGGTTAGTGGCCCTGACTGTTATGCCGGAGGTCATGGGTTCGATTCCCACCCAGGACAAATATTTGTGTGATGAGCACGATCATTTGTTCCGTGTCTGGGTTTTTTTTTTAAGGTGGGAAAATCATCTAATGACAAATCCCGCTCTTGGGTGGAACAAGAGATAGTGTCAGACTTTTACTGACTAAAAACCCACTCCTGTTCCCTCTTTGCCTTCATCCCGGGGCCCCGGGCCTCGCTCTCACACTACCCGTGGATTCCGTGTCTGGGTGTAATTTATTTATAATATATATGTATTTAGAAATATATAAGTATGTTTATAAGTTGTCTAGCTTTAGCTTTGTCCAGTTTTAGCTTTGCTTAGCTTGGGACTAGATGGCGTTATGTGATAGTTCTAGAATAGTATTATACATATTATTTACGACGAAAAACATCAAGTTATTTGAAAAATATTCTGTACACACACATCTCGATATTAACATTTTACAAATATTTGACTTTTCTGTCTGAAAAAATATAGTCTGAATTCGCCGCGTTACTAAGGCTTATTTTATTCTTCATATATATTTTTTATTCCGGGAGTATGTTCTCATCCTTTACCCACCGAAAAAAAACCCATTGACAATGGAAATATGAATCCATGTATATAAACCCCGATTTTTTAATTAGTACAAAAAAATGGGGCTCTATCCGTACCCGTTACTGATCATATTTGTGAAGTCAAAAGTAAAAAAAAAACAAAATCCCAAAATTGTCCATGAAAATTTGTCATGTTGATCAATCATTTATAACAACTCCTACTAGAAAATATTACGCGCTGTGTTTTTCCATTGTTTTTCATTCATAATCCAAAGCCAGTACAATATTTCCATAAATTGAGTGACAATTTGGGATATAAACAAACTCTAATAACTTTGCTGTTTATGAATATTATTTATTGAGACTTTACTTCAATAATAACGAGACCTTTTCTTATAAGGCCTTTAAGTATTTGTATTAATTAAAAATTAGTAGTGTAAAAGGAGAAACTGACATATCAACGTACAGCCGAAACTACTGGGAGTTGGAGTGTAAAATTTTGCTCAATTCTTTTCTTTTATGACGATGTTTCCCCGGTTTCATCCCTTTAGGGGGATAGGTAAATACCTATCCCCCTAAAGGGATGAAACCGGGGTCCAAATTTTGTATGGAGAAACTTACTGTCACGCGAGCGAAGCCGCTGGTAGAAGCTAGTTAAAATCTGAAGATGGAAGTGCAAATGTGAATTTCAAATAAGCTATTTCGAAAGTTACACGGTACGTTTTAATCTTGCATTCTTGTGGAAGAACCAATCCACAAGAATGTTAAAGACGACTATAATTATAATAAAAACTAAAAAACAAAACTAACACCAAGTTTTTAAACATAAAAAAGAAGCTTAACATCTTCACAATTTTATCTTAGTGTAAACTCACTGAAAGTCCCACAAAAACAAAACACAGCTAAATAAAATTTACTTTCGCAGAAGTCAAATCCTCAGTTTTGTTATTCTCTCCTCTCTTATCCACTTAATCTTAAGTGATAATAAACACTGGTCCAAACTGGATTTGAGGGGATTTTCATAATTCAACAACGATTTTTGGCCGCTCAACAAAATGCACTTATCTCTTTAAGAGGACTACAGCGAGCTAGTTGCGAGATTTGTAACGCGCAAAAGTTTGTATTAAAACTTGCGATTACTACTCCACTTGTAGACAGAACCAGAAAAAAAAATGTTATTTTTCAGGATAAATGCTAGATAGATAGTGTGTTCAAAATATAGTACAGATAATTTAGTACGATAGAAAAAAAATATGAAGATGCCTCTAAAAATGACTTTTATCGATTAAAAAATGAAAAACCGGATTAATATACACGCAATCATTCTGATTGCTTGCCAGATTATTCTTCAGGTAACGTTTCACTATTATATTGTTTAAATTTTATTATCAAATCTGTAGAATTTTAGTAAGTCGTTAAAATGCTTCATATTTTGCAAGCATGGTGTCTGTGCATCTCTTTTTTTTATATGCAGTCTGAGAGTGACCGCGCTTTAGGTGCTATAGTTCTCTTAAGTTCATATTAAATTACTAATTCTTCAGGGACAAAATTTTCTATGTCTCTATGGGTTTATTTCTGTAACCATTCTGTTAGTTGGTATGTAAGGCATGTAATTTTTTTTCTGTACAGTTTAGCTGTATTTCTTACTGGGATAAATGACATTCTTCAAATAATTTTTGTCCGAGTCCGTTTTCGGTCGGGTCGATGACGCATTTTCCCTTTGATACATCAATACAAATTATAATTATTATAATCCATTTCCTATCGATACAGGAAATGAATTATTGTACTCTTACAAAAAGAATGTGTTCGTTATAACTACGTTAGTGTGTTTATAAAAAAGTAAATAAGAAGTGTCCGATACTGATAAATATGGCGTAAGTTACTTCTTGACCGTACTTGGTCATCATTTGGTTATCATCACCCGATAATGAGAGGTCTGGCTTCCCGTTCGGGGGAAACCAGTCGTTCAACGAACGAACTAGAAGGCGGATGTGCGTCTGATTGGCTCAGATTCTGGTGTTACGAAGGTAAATATTTGATTCATCTGTGTTTGGTTCAAGTGGCATCCTGATAACAATGCCTACTTAAAAAAAAGGGTTTTTAACTTCAATCTGTGTTTTATATGATGTTTTTGAGTTACACAGATTCGTATAGAAAAATGACAATGATGAGTTATGCATGATTTTAGGTAAAATCCTGTTTTATCTAGGCTTGACCCATTATGATCAAAACTCCGTATGAATCATTAAATAAATTATTTTTTCCTTTTCATAAGATTATTTTCTTATTAGAAAGAGCCCATCTACATAATGTTTTTCATTTTTTATTTCTATTTCTGATTCATATGTAACAACTTGTGTTTCACCTGAGCACAAAATATTCGAACTACAATATCGTGAAAACAACTTTATGATAACGAATCCTTAATTCAAATATATGTAATTTGGTATACCTACGAGTATTTTCATATGAACAAGTGTAACAGAGCCAAAAGTGAAATTGAATTTTGGTCATATGGATCAGTCCAAGAACCAAATTTCGAAGAACTATACCCGATAAGAAATCTAGTTGAGTTATAAAGCAACGATTATTTTGTTTCATAGTTTTTAATATTACAGAAAAGATGGATGGATTGTGTGGTGAAGAGTGATATGAAGGAAAAGGGAGTTATTGATGGGATGGCGGGTGACAGGACTGAATGGAAGTATAAAAGAAAGAAAGAAAGAAAATGTATTTATTTTGTCACAACGCAAGGCACACAAAAAACACAAAACCAAACAAAATAGAACCAATAAAAATTAAAAATAAATATAATTGTGTGCCTCACGGCTGCGCCAAAATAGGTCCAGTTGCCAGACAGCTAGTGCCTGACACTGGTTTTCAACTGAACCTGAGGATGTGACGTAACGGACGCAAAAGAGTTTTACAGTGTAATATATAACAGTGATGCGTATTTAAACAATAGAATACATCATAATAGAAAGTTGATAATTAGAGAAATGTGTTAAGTGTGATAAATAGTCATAAGATAATATATGTGTTTGTATATAGCGTGATGTAAAACAAATAAGTAATAGCGTTGAAGGTGATTGATATATTGTAAATATACTTATTAAATATAAACGTTTGGTGCAAATTAGTGGGTACCTATTTTATTTTACTTAAAGGAGGACGACAAATACGTATGGAAGGTAAGCGCAAATTTAATAATATACTTAATCATAATAATTCAAAATAATTTCTATATAATATTAAATGACAGCACTAAACACCAAAAAAAATACCCTCTACCAAGGCAGGTAGGTACATTATATAATTGTGGTATTCAGAACCACCATATCCAGCTTTCGTTGCGCATCGATTAGATACTGTCGTAAGCGTCTTCTGAATGTGCTTATTGTGTTGATCAATCTGATAGGTGGTGGGATGTTATTCCACACTTTGGAAGCCTCATAACGAAAGCTGCCCCTGAAAGCAGCTGTACCGTGAGACTGGGTCGAAAGTTGTTGTGAGCATTGTCTTCTTCCGCATTCCCGTCGGCTCGTAAGCCAACTCAGCTTGTTGCATAAGTAGTCCGGTTTCTGGTATTTAACTACACCGAACAGAAGGCAAGCTAAGTGCAGTTTGCGTCTAGAACATGTTGCGCCGACCCCAAGTAGCACAGAACAAGGGCTGAAAGATGATGATGAGTTTTGAATGTCACAAATGAGCTCGTGGTTAAATAATAACGGCGGTTCAAGTCGATTTCCAAGGTTTAGCAACGCTTGTCGAGGTCGGTTTTTGGATCGGTGATTATATCAACATATCGAGATTTCATTGTGCCTCGGAAAGCTCGCTAAGCCGTTGGTCTGGGCGCATTTGTAGACCTTTGACAGTTCTTACACAAAACGATTTAGGAATATATTCATTAATAATAATCGTTAACTAGGAATAAAAACAAAATACAGGAAAAAGCAATCATAAACGATGATGGCTGCAAAAGTTAAAACTATGGCGCAGCTATCAACGCCCGACTCCAGAGAGGGATGGTTGTTCCAGACTAATGAAATAACAATTAAGTACTTAACAATGGTACGAGAAGAAATAAAATACAAAAATGGGGGGGGGGGTGTACATACGGGCGAAGCCACTGGCAACAGCTGCTCAATAATAAAAAAAATAACTAAAAATGACGTCACTAATCAGTTAGTGCGTGCTTCGGCAATTCTGTTCTTCGCATATTGAATAATAAAATTTGTTAACTCCTACATATTTTAGTCTGCAAACTAAAACTAAAACCTACACGTATAAGTTACTAATAGAAGAAGAAATAATATGAAAGAAAAGTAAGCAAACTCTATGAGAAAATTTTGCAATTCACAATGTGCTTTGAAAGCAATTTTCACTTCAGAAATATAACCGTAACTACAGAAAGCCTTTGTATGAACAAGAAAAGTGGACTTTAAAATTTTCATGCTTGAGTCCCTGAACTGATATTTGGTAAACGATAAAGGAGCTAACACGTCGCAGAAATTGTAAATTTTTATATAAGTGGAGAAAGTCCGCAAAGTGGACAAAGTGAAAAGTGGTGAGTGGTCGTGGTGGTGGTCAGGCAAGTGGAGTGGAAAAGCGACTGCGGTGAAATTCGCCCTGCAGGCGAGGGTGTTATGGAGCCGAGTGCTGCAGTGACAAATTTTCACGTGTCTCAAGCAACGTTTGTCAATACACTCACGAAAAAAATAATAAACGAGGGTTGATCGGTGAATCGTGGGGTCGTTTAGCACACAATGTGATATAATAAATACAACAAATTGTGTCAGGAGCGACCTCGCGTCCTTTTATGCACTAGTGTGGAAAACAGTAAATTGCGTACATAAATGCGGTAGGGATAAGAGCGGGTTTACAAGTGTATTGAAAAGTATTTTTTATAGCTACTAGCCAACGTAGAATAAAAATAAAAACTATTCCTCATAATGATAGAGAGTCTAGAGAATCAGCATCAATATATTTTATAGAATATACGGATTGTCCAAAAAATTCAGCGTTCTGTGTCTGGGTGTAATTTATCTATAATATGTATGTATTTAGAAATATTTAAGTGAGTTTATCAGTTGTCTAGTACTCATAACACAAGCTCTGCTTAGCTTGGGACTAGACGGCGTTGTGTGATAGTTGTGGAATATTATTATTATTATTTATTATTATTCAGCTACCTGGCGAATCTGGCCCGTATCCAGTCAACCCAACAAATGTTCCGTTAAAGGACACATCGACTAAGGCGGTTTGAATATCGAGTAGTGTAATAGGCCCTTAAGTACGTAGTTTTATACAAAGTAGGTATACCTAGGCACTCTTTGCAAAATAAATTGAGGAAGACACAATAGGGTTTGTTTTTATTTCACACACAACTCGAGTGTTATAATAACTAAACATACATCTCCTAATATCTAAAAACCTCGTGTATTTTTTTTTTAATTGTTTATTCAAGAAAATGTACGTATAATAAGTACATAGCTTTATATTCTTGTGTGTCAAAGTGTTTGTTGTCGAACTCCTTCGAAATGGTTGGACAGAATTTTTTGTTTCTTTTTTTTTATGTTTTTATGTGTGCTCGGTAGGTTTCAGAATAGCTCAAAGACTATTTTTACCCTTCTATCCCACTCCAAATTTATTAATCGCGATTTTAGTATTTTTGTTCCGATTACGTTCGATTTTTTTGATAATTTATTTTGTACTAGTTCCTGCCAGCGACTTCGCCCGCGTGATTGTCGGCTTCTCCACACAAACTTTCAACCCCTGATTTATCCCCTTAGTAGGTGAATTTTGAAAAATCCTCTCTGTGCTCGCCTACGTCATAAAAAGAAACCTTTGGCAAAGTATCACGCTCCTAGTCCCAGTAGTTTCGGCTGTGCGATGATATGTCAGCCAGTCAGTTTCTACTTTTATATATATACTAGCTTCTGCCCGCGGTTTCGCTCGCGTGAATGTAGGTATCTCCATACAAACTTTGGACTCCCGCTTCATCCCCTTAGGGAGAGAATTTTGGAAAATCCTTTCTTAGTGCTCGCCTACGTCATAAAAGGAAACCTTGTGCAAAATTTCACGCTCCTGGTGCCTGTAGTTTCGGTTGTGCGTTGATATGTCAGTCAGTTTCCCCTTTTATATATATAGATAGATTATACGTTTGCCAGGTTAGCAAGTGATATATTGAAAAAAAATTGAGACGTTAGACGGCAACAGTTTCAAGTCTCATCTTTTCTTTATTCTTGACCATGATAAGTAACAAAAAATGTGGATAACAGAGTTCATGTACATAGGTGTCTGAATTTTTTTTTCAGCGAGTTCGCTGTGGATTGCTCGAAAGACTCACTGGGCAGCTAAAAAAACACAGTGAGTAAAAATCTAACACTCTTTCTCGCTCCAAATAGAGCGGGAGAAGAAGTTTAAAGATTTCCAACCCCAAAAAAAAATGTTAAAAATCTCAGAGCGCACCGGAGACCGGACGTATTTAACTATCGTCACTCGAGCAAGCTAAATGCATTGTTACATTTGTAGACGCAGTTCTATTGAAGTTAGAAGCATGTTCAGAGTTAAGCACTATTTAGAGTTGTAGCGATAAATTACGCTCGTTTTCACGTGGAATCCGTGGCTAAAGCAAAACAGTCGAAAAGAGTATCGTCATATTACCCAGGCAGACACTAGTAAACAGTATTCTTTCGTTGCTTTGCAAAACAGGTTCTGCTACAGTTTTTTTTTTAGTTGGGAAATCATCTAATGAGATCTCCCGCCCTTGGGCAGAGTGCGAGGGCCATGTCAGAGTTTTACTGACTAAAACCCACTCCTAGTTCCTTCGTTGCCTTGCATTCCGGCCGGGTATCCTTTCATAAGCGAACCCATGGCCCCAGTAGGCGTAGACCCTGCTTGGCTCCTACGGTTTGCTGACTTCTACTTGAGGCACGCGTGGAACACTACGTGCCGTCGACAAATTGGGATCGGTCTGGACGGTTACCGGACGGTCGGACGGCGACCTACCTTTGCTCGCCGTCCGCAAGCCCAGGCCTACGGCGGCTGAAAATCGGGATCGGGATCCCGGCGGCTGGGACGTGAGGGCCTTTCCCTCACGCGTGCAGTCGCCTCCTTTGCTAACATTACTGCTTGGCAGAAGGAACGACCACCTGCCACTTCTCGCTTCGGACCATGGCCTGTATCAAGGCCTGGCACGAGAGATCGTTGCCACCAATCGCCCCCACGACGACGCAGCAGTACGCTCCACTGTGTCCTCCGGGCGGTCTACACAGTGGTGACACCCGGGCGATTCTTTCACACGAATCCGGTGCAGGATCCTCCAGAATATACCATTTCCGGTAAGAACCTACATCATCTCACTCACGTCACTCCTCAAAGAGGGGACTTACAGCCATAATTATGGCTTGCCCAGGTTCTGCTACAGCTGCTGCGTGTTTATCAGTTTCGAAAGTAAGTTTTTCTTTGCATAGTGGTAGCTATATTCGCTTTAGTTTGAACAGTACAGTAAAATTATCGTATGCCACTTGGTACTCTCTATCTATCGTAAGTCTGAACAGGTTACTTTCTCAGAAAATGTTACACTAAGGTGTAACAGCTCCCAATTGATAGTTTAAGTTACAAAGATCTCACGTTGCGACGTCAAAGCGTCGAAGTGCATTGTTAGTGAAAATAATGGCCGGGATCTGAATGGATGTGTCTATTCAAAGGTAATAATCCATTTAATTAAATGATATATTAAATGGATTTTCAGAATAATTTTTGTTCTGGTTTAAACATTTCGACGAGTTATTACTAGCTTTTAATTAGTTTCACCTGTACAGATGTTTGTATATATGCTCCCCTAGCCAAGTTACAACCGTTTCGTTTAGATTCTCTTTTCGTTGATCGCCTCGAGTCGGTCACACCTCCTATTCCTTTCTTCTGACTACGTAACTGAGCGTTGAGATGACATCAGAATACAGGAATCGGAGGCGTGGTCCACTTCCCGGTTACCGATTAACTTGAAATTTTGTGAAATCAGAGGACAATGCAATATTATTATGACATGGAGCTGATCTGATAATGGAACTGGAAAGTGGCCATAGGAACTAGATAGTTAAACGACACCACATTTGAGTTTGAGCTCGTTTGATCCGTCTTGACGAGTACTTTGAAGATGGAGCTGGAAGATGGTTTTAAGGAACATAGTAATAAGCGGAATAAGATATATCCGGTTTGAGCTATTTGAAACAGTCTTGATGAGTATTAATTATAAAGGTATATAGAGCGCTATGAAAGCTGGCTATGAAAAAAATATTTTCATTGAAATCTTGTTTTTGAATGATAGTTTTGAGTACCTACGACCTTTTGTCAACGGCTTCCTTTGAATGAAGCACAGAATATATTATAAGGGGAATAATGGCCTTCCTGTGTGTCAAATTTCTTTCAGATTCGTTCAGCTGTTGATGTTTTGATTGATTAACAAGCGCATAGTGTTTTTGTTTTTTAAATATCGTCATACTAAAAATCGCACTTAATATTTAAAGGCGAAAGTTTGAGAGTGTGTGCATGTGTGTATGTTTGTTACTTCTTCACGCTCAAACGGCTAAACGGATTTCGATAAAACTTTGGTAGATCATCTCCTGCATTAGCACATGGGATACTTTTAATCCCGGGAGACTTTACTTTTAATCAAGGGCACATAGCCCTTGGGATAATTTTCTACTATCATGCGGGTGAAGCCGGTAGCAGATGCTAGTCCAAAATAAAGATAAAATAGTCACAAAAGTAATAAATCAGTCATAAAAGTAATAAATTAGTCACAAAAGTAATAAATTAGTCACAAAATTAATAAATCACTCACAAAAGTAATAAATTGCTCTGGTTGGGAATTCCTGGTAAAGTGTAGGGAAATAAAAACATATTGCAGTATTGTTCATCCTCCATAGCAGATAGCGTAATAATTTATAGCCTAAAGGTTGACACGAACTTTACACAATTATTATAATTTATGCAAAATTTTATCGGTATCTCTTCAGTAATTTTTGCGGTACTTGAAAATATTGCTCCACATTGTTACTGTTTTAATGAGTGTTTTATCTATATAATATAAAAGAAACTGACTGACTGACATATCAACGCACAGCCGAAACTACTGAGACTAGGAACATTAAATTTTGCTCAAGGCTATCTTTTATGTCGTAAGCGAGCACTAAAAAGGTTTTTTAAAATTCAACTTTTAAGTGGGTGAGACGGGGGTCCAAATTTTGTACCAAGAAATCCAGTTTCACGCGGGCGAAGCCGCTGGCAGAAGCTATAGAAAATATATATATATGTTCTATAGAACAAATATTTAAAGGTCATCATTTCATGAGCTACAGCCTGGAGACAGACAGACGGACAGTAGAGTCATAGCAATGGGGTTTTTTTTAGGTAGGAAAATCATCCAATGACATCTCCCCCTCTTGGGCAGAGCGCGACATAGTATCAGACTTTTACTGACTAAAAACCCACTCCTGTTCCTTCTTTGCCTTCGTCACAGGGCCCCGGGTTTGACTTTCACACTACCCGTGGCCCCAGTAGGCTTCGACCCTGCTGGGCCCCTACGATTTGCTGACATCTCCTTGAGGCGTGCGTGAAATACTACGCACCGTCCACGACTTGAGCTCAATCTGGACAGTTACCGGACGATCGGACGGCGAGCTACCCATTGCTCTCCGTCCGCAAGCCCGCGCTTACGGTGGCCGAATATCGGGGTCGGGATCCCGACGGCTAGGCCGGGAGGGCCGCTCCCTCTCGCGTGCACGTGCGACCTCCTCCTTTGCTAACATTACTGCTTAGTAGAAGGCGGCGACCGCCTGCCACTCCCCCTCGTTTTGGATCATAGCCTATACCAAGACCCAGAGCAAGAAATCGTTACCGCCGATCGCCGCCACGAGGACACGGTGGTGCTCAGCCCAAGCAGGGCAAACCTCCTCCACAGTTTCCTCCGGGCGGTCCACACAGTGGTGACACCCGAGCTTTCTACCGTTGCAACCCGGGTATTTCCATACGAATTCGGTTCAGGAACTTCTCGAACTGACCATGTTCTGTAAGAACCTGCGTCACGCGGAAGGTGAGGACGCCGTGAGGTCTTTCCAGCCACTCCGCAAAGAGGGGATTTGCCGCCATAACTATGGCGTGCCCAGCACTGGGTTGCGATAGTCGCTGTCGCCATTCCACCATGAAACCTTTGGGTACTGAACCATAAAAAGTACAGAAAGAAAACATGCACAACGCAATCTTAACAAATGTACTCATTAAAATTTAAACTCATATTGGGACTAATGACTGTGTATTTTTCATGAGTACGTGATGTATTGCGATACGTCACAGTCAAGAATCATTATAATGTACTCGTATGAACGGTTTTTAAAAAAGAAAAGCATTTCGGAAAAAAAAACAAACTCAATATTACAATTATTAGCAAAATCGCCGTGAAATGGACACTTCCGAAACGTTTGAACGTAAATTTCGGCGAATTGTTCGCGCTTGCTAATTTTGGGGGTGAGCAGCGAAGCATGAAAATATTGCTTAATTCGTATGCGTGCCCATTTCAAAACCCTAATAAATACGTTGAACATATGACCGAAACTGAAACGCTGTGAATCGGCTCAACACTGATATAATCAGGTACCTCAATAAATCATTGATATTACTTTTGAAATCGGAGTGAGAACTGGGTCATTAGGATATTAGATGAATAAAAACGGCTTCCACGTTGGAGGATGACTGAGTACAGATGTAGTAATCTATATAAGTCATCGTGTAATATTTTCGGACTAAAATTAAAGTATGCGAAACATTGACAGAACTTATTTGGTAGTTACTAGGTATCGTCTGACCAAAAAGTCGATGAGTGAGCGCAACCCTATCGTCACCGCATCTCATCGTTCCCGTGTCATCGTCACCGTGTCTGTTAACTGTTCCATCTTTAATTATAATTTTTTATAGATATTAATTTGTTTTTTTTTTTATTAGATTGCTTTTGCAATATTTTTTATTTATTTATACTTTGATTCAACCACCTTAACATGCCGTCAAAGATTTCTAATTGAGTGCATGTCGGTTCTGACAAATAATAGTAGGTACATTTCGATACAAGTGCAGATAGTTTGTCATTGCAACCGGGGGCGGAATTTGCACGAGCTATAGGTGAGAATGTTAGCCGAGGGCTGCAGTGACAAATTTGCACATGTAGCAGACGACTTTTTTCAGTACACTTATGAATAAATTAATAACGCGTACCACAAGACGCAGTGTTGGAAGGCCTCCTACAAGGTGGACCGATGACCTGGTGAAGGTTGCGGGAATCCGATGGATGCGAAACGCACAAGACCGTTCGTTGTGGCGACATTTGGGGGAGGCCTATGTCCGGCAGTGGACGTCTATCAGCTGAAAATGATGAATGATGATGATGAATAACGGGTGGTTGACCGGCGATTCGCGGGTGTCGACGCGTGCCCGGCCTGATATGATAAATGTAATAAAACTGTGGCAGGGGAGAGCACGCTCACTTTTCTGCACTAGTGCTGAAAACAGTCTATTGCGTGCCTAAAAGCGGTAGGATAAGAGTGAGTTTTCGCTTAAGTGTATGGAAAATGCTTTTCTTAATTGTTTTCAAAAAAACATAAAGAAAAAGTAATTATTTCTGCACAGAATAATTATAATAAGGTATCTACTAAAAATGGAATGACAAAATGATTGTAAAATCAATTTCATTAAAACTACTCAGTCTACATTTATTTGAGAACGACTTAAGCGGTCCTGGTCCAATTTAAACTAGTATTTCAAAGAGGTCAAATTGATTGTTTTCGAAGGTAACCTCTGAAAGTACTAATCGGATTAAGAGAATCCTTTCACTGAGTGCTATTATTTATTTAACTACTAAGGGCGGAATTCACCAATAAAACTAATCGCGTTTTAACGCTTGGCTCGCATAATCGCGTTTAGCCGCTGTCACTAGTGTCACTTGTCTGTATTTTTCTTTTGTTGTATTTTTACAAGTGACACTAGTGACAGCGGTTAAACGCGATTATGCGAGCCAAACATTAAAACCCGATCAGTTTTGTTGGTGAATTCCACCCTAAATGTTAAGTAATTAGTCGGCACGGCTAGTACAATAGTTGAATTATTGGCTGCATCGCTACGTGTCGAGAGTTCGATTCCCACACGGAACAAAATTTAGTATGGTCTACGGATAGTTATTCCAGGTCTAAGTGTTTTGTGTATGCGAGTTTACACGTCTGTAATAGTAACCAAGGCTATATTTTTTGAGAATCTCATCAAATTACTTTTGTCGCTCTGGGTGGGGCGAGAGGGTGTATCAGACTTTTACTTACTGAAACCCACCTGTGTTCCTTCACTTGCCTTTTGAGTCTGAAGCCACGGTAAATCTGTCGAACAATACTGCAGCCCTAAGCAACCGGTATCGTTTTGTTTGCGTCGAACGACTCGAGTAGGCCACGTACGCAAAGTGACCAAAATTAAAAAAAAAAATGTTTCTTGTTTTTATACTTCAAACTAAATTCGTTCTTGAATAAACTGTAATAAGATAAAAAGTTGCAGAATGATCAAAGGGTTAATCTAACCCAATTTCAGTTTACCCGACAGACGATTCCAGAACTTAGTGACGGTATGTTGAAAACATATTTGTTGAACCCAACTTTCGCCAAAGTCGAAACTCATGTAATTAGATGAATTTAGGGTATTTCATTAAACAAACATATTTGGATATTAAAATTAATAGAATTTTCCGGAACCCTCAAAAGTTTCTTGTACAGTGAAAATTTTGTAACACAATTTCAGTATTTTTACATCGTGATAATTGCAATATATTTCATAACATAATTATAGTATCTTTCGATTCCTGGTGTCAGTATTAAAGGGCCAGTCAAGTAATACAAATACATGGGCGCACCTAGCAAAAAGTAAAACATAGGCATATCATTTTTAAGCATGATAAAACAGAATGAAATATGGATCAGGTAGCATAATAAATGCACATCCTGAAAATAGTACGTTCGAAATCGGCTACTAAATCGATTTCAGCTATTTTTGAAATATATATTTATTTATTTTAACTTCATGTAGAGTAGTGGTACTTAAGCGGACTAAAAAAAAATATATATAAAATAAATATGTATTTTTTTTTAGTCTAAAACAATAATTAACTATTTTAGCATTAAAATTACCTTTTTTAATAAATACTTGATAAATCTTGATTGTGTCACTGGAGTGTTTGTGTGTGCATGCGTAGATACCAATACCAATGCACTACCAACGTAGGGCGTCGATTCCCATATTACTTGCCTTTTGCAATTAGGGTTATATTTCACCGGAACACCATGGCGGCGCGATCAGTTGCCGCTATTAACAAAACGTATACAGCTCTATAGAGTGTTACTTGGCGGCGCGACCAACTCGTTGATACTGTCTCAGTGTGGTGTAGCGACTCTGGTTTCTGTATGGTGTCTAGCTTACGGACACCACTGCGGCGCAATTGGTCGCGCCGCCATGGTGTCCCAGTGAAATATAGCCCTTATGATAAATAACTTTCTAGATCTTTTTTTTATCTTTTTAAATAATTTCTTAGGAGAAAACACTGTCTAAGGGCATTTAAGTAAAATATAAGTGCTTGAATTATGATTGTAACTTAGTTTTCTAATTGGAGTGTATCAGGTTGTGCAATATTTAAGTTACAGATTGTATAACTTATCAGTTGTCATCAGCGCTATTTAGTTTAAACCTTATAACTAAAGATCAAAGCTAAATAAGTAAAAAGGAAGGATTTAGGTAATTAATATTAAATAGTAAGTGATACGAAAGACGCAAAGTTGGCGCAGCCTACAAGATGGACCGATGACCTAGTGAGGGTAGCGAGAATCCAATGGATACGAGACGCATAGGACCGTTACGGCGACACTTTGAGGAGGCCTATGTCCTACAGTGGACGTCTTTCGGCTGAAATGATGATGAATAAGTGATATTTTATTTGAAACGATAAAAAAATATTTGCTAATATTTTAAAACGCTAATAAGTTTGTACTTTTTACCACTTCAAATAAATTATCAGTTATTACCTGTATTTCAATATCAGCAGTAACTGTGAACGGCCTATAATTTCAAGCTCCGATAACTTTGTTTGGGGTGCTTTGCCGGCACCATTTTGTTTCGTTTATTAATCGTTCGAAAGTAGGTCGAACTGGATATAAACATAGTGTCGGGGGAAGTATTTATTTAGTGTTGCAGAGTTAATGGCTTTGTTTATTATATTTTAAACATTATTTGGACCTGGTTTCTGCCAGAGGCTTTTTCTGCGTGGAAGTAAAAAATATACAACACTAATTTTTAATTAGTACAAATACTTAAAGAGCTTATTAGAAAAGGTCTTGTTATTATTTAAGTAAAGTCTCAATAAATAATATTCATAAACAGCAAAGTTATTTGTGTTTGTTTATATCCCAAAAGTCACTCAATTTATGGAAATATTGTCCACGCTGTTGATTATGAATGAATGAATGGCGATAAAAATAGAAAAAACACTGCGCGTAGTATTTTCTAGTAGCAATTGTTATGAATGATTGATCCAATTATGAATTTACCAATTACAACCAATTTTCGAGGACAATTTCGGAACAATTTCGTTTTTTTTTTTACTTTTGACTACACAAGTATGATCAGTAACGGGTACGGACAAAGCCCCATTTTTTTGTACTAATAAAAAAATAGGGGTGTATACGTATAGGAGTAGTTCCAGTAGTTCCATCCAATGGCTTCTCTTATTCTAGGATGGAGAGGGAGGGTGTCAGACTTGTACTGACTAAAACCACACCTGTGTCCATCAGCTGCCGTTTGTGCTCTAGAATCAAGAGTATTCTTTTTATAAAATACCCGCGGCCCAACTGGGCCCCCTATGGTTTGCTAATATCTCATGAGGAGCGCGTGGAATACTACACGCTGTCGACGACTTGAGCTCGGTCCGAACGGTTACCGGACAGCCGGACAGCGAGCTACCCATTGCTCGTCGTCTGCTAGCCTGGAAGGGTGACTGTGTCATGGACACGCCCGTGTGTTGTACGTGAATATGAATACGTAACTGGTAATAACGATGCCTATACAAACTTTTATCGACATAGAATCTTTCTTTTTCATGATTCACATGAACCATTTCAACTCCGCTAGCTAAAGATGTACGGGCACCATTGATTCGCTCGGCTGCATTAATGTTTTTTTGGTATCAGACGCTACTAACAAAATCGGAGGCTCTACACTTGAAGTTGTGGACGACTACGTTTAGCTGGGACACACGGTCTAGTTGGGTAGGTCTAACTTTGAGGAATAGGTCAATCGTCGAATCCGACTCATCTGGGCAGCGTTTGGGAAGTTGCGTGGTATCTTCTCGTCTAACATACACCAGTGTCTCAAGACTAAAATCTACGAGTACCAGTACGTGTTGCCAGTGATTACATATGACTCCGAAACATGGTCGCTTACAATGGGCCACATCAGAAAGCTTAAAGTCACAAAAAAAGCAATGCAAACGGCTATGCTCAGAGTTTCCTTGTGTGATCGCTTCAGTAATGAAGCTATCCGCAGAAGAACCATGGTTACGGACACAGCCCGAAGAATCGCCAAACTAACTTACTGGAAGACAAAACGTTGGAAGGCTTCCCACAAGGTAGACCGATGACATGGCAAGGGGCGCGAGAATTCGATGGATGCGGGATGCACAGGAACGGTTGTTATGGCGGCGCTTGGAGGAGGCATATGTCTAACAGTGAACATCTTTCGGCTGAAATTATGATGATGATGTTTTTTTTTTAATTGTTATAAACCAGTGCTTGACTGCAATCCCACCTGATGGCAAGTAGTGATGCAATCGTTGATGGTGAGGTGCATTATTTTATTAAGAGCCTATTCACTCTAGCCTTTTAGCCTCTATTCTAGCCTCTAATTTAGGTGTTTTCAACACCTAAATTATAATCGAACGAGAAGACCGCAGCAGGCAAGTTGTTCTAGTCCCTCGATGTACGCGGTATAAACGATGAGGCGACACGCTTGGTCCGGACCGTACAGGTTTCAACAACGATGATGATTGGTATTATTTAATTGCTCTTGAGAAGTCTTCTTCAACTGTATTGATCTTTGTGACTGACATTACATATTTTTTAGGCATTAAGTAACCCACAGATACAAACTAACAAATTTTTGACTTTAGTATGGAATAGACATATATTAGTGGATAGGTAATATATTATAATAGGGACAGACAAATTTCGAAAAGAACACTTATAAATAGTAACTTAAAATATCACCTGAATCCTGATATTTTTATTTCACAATGTAATAAAACCTTGTAGCTACAAAAAACATTTCTTAGAGCTATTTTAGTAGTTCTATTATTTAAATATTGAATAGTATGTATTGTTGTTAAGTAGGTTAACATTTTTATTAAATAAAATTGGTAAAAATGGAAAATGTATTTCTGTAATTTTATAAAATGTAAAAATAAAAAAAATATTTTATACTAACCCCACGCTTTTTTACGCCCGCGATAGTAATAGATACGAGTACTTCATTTTCATTTTGTGTTCAACTTTTTCCTTGATGCCTATGGGTCATAGCGTTGTTTGTCTATAACCTCCTTCAACATCTGGACAGTCAAAATTATTTTTCAAAAGCCGACTCTTATTTTTTGGCGATTAGCAAGTTCAAACAAAAAAAAAAGTAATCAGAAGCTCTTGCTGTATTATAACATACTAATCACATTTTTTTTTAAATGAGATTTCATCAAATTACTAGGGCTCTAAGGTGGAGCGCGAGGGCGTGTCAGACATTGGCTGACTAAATCCACCTGTAATATACCACAATTATCACACATCGCCGTCTATTCCCAAACTAAGCAGAGCTTGTGTTATGAGTACTAGACAACTGATAAACATACTTAGGTATATATTTCTAAATACATACATATTATAGATAAATTACACCCAGACACAGAACAAACGATCGTGCTCATCACACAAACGTTTATCCTGGGTGGGAATCGAACCCACGACCGCCGGCATAGCAGTCAGGGTCACTAACCACAAGACCAACAGGCCGTTTCGAACCACAACACTAATCACACTAACATTAAAAAGGCGAAAGGTTGTATGTGTGGCTGTGTATATGTATGCTTTTTATTCCTTCACGCTCAAACGGCTGAACGGGTTTGGATAAAATTTGACACACGGGTAATCCTTAAGGTCTGGAAAAGCACATAGAATTTCTTTTATTTTATTCCGGCAGAACAAGACAAGACAGTCCAAAGAGATTATACGATCTCTTGGGATAAGTTAAGGTTGGTATTGGGGGTGGGGTTGGGTTAGTAAAGGTCTCTTGGGTTTAGTTGTTGCTGTCTTATCATAGTGTTTTTGGTGATTTTACAGAAGCTAGTTTCTATAAATAGACTTTTGTGTTCACCAATCAAACCAACTGGTCATTGGCTACCCGCTTGATACATGAAAAATGTTATTAAAATAAAATGTCTAATCTTTTTCAGTTGGAATTTGTTACAACGCTTGACAACATCAGATAAAGATTATTTATTTATCTTAGAATTAGATACCTATCTCATAAAATTTCAGGGATACTTATGGCCAATTCAAATCTGATACTTGCTTGGTCCCTTTTTCGCATGAGTGACAGCAATAAATACCAATAGCATTGAATTACTGAAAGGATCAATTTGCTTATACCTGATACATTAGGCTATGTCGTATGAAAATTAAATCAATTTAAATTGTTGAAAATGCGTACAGCTAAGAAGTGGAATTCCCTGCCGGAGTCTGTGTTCCCTGATAGCTACAACCTAGGGGTCTTTAAGTCAAGAGTGAATAGGTTACTAGGCAAGCGTGCTCCATCGTCGGCCACATCATCGCTTACCATCAGGTGAGATAGTGGTCAAACGCGAGCCTATCAATAATAAAAAAAAAAATATCGTATATATGTCCTGGCCAGATCTTAGAATTGATCACTTCATAATACGGTCAACTAAAACTGGCCAGATTGTTTAAACGTTAACATTTGATGATATGTCAATCCATATCATAAAATTTTGGCTAAATCAAAGTTTGGCCATATCTTTGATGTACGATTTCTACGATAGTAAAATATCTAAAGACATTAGGCCAAACGGGGATTGAAATGTCATCAAACTTTAACGTTTAAAATGATCTGGCTAGTTTTACTTGGCCATATCATGAAGTGATCAATTTCTAAGACCTGGCCACGGCATATATACCTATAGAATAGAATAGAATAGAATAAAACTTTATTGTACACCAAAATAGTAACAAAAACTTACAAACTAACTTAATGTGTCCAATACGTTGCGTTGGTCAAACTTAATCCGTGCTATACTGTGGTCCTACGACGAGCTCATAAGGCGATCCATTTTAGGACCTAACTGAACTGTTAAAAGGATGGAGCTCTGCTTTATCGCTCGCAAGCCTGACTTTTTAACACGTCTTCGACGCTCCATCCTATCCACATCGCCGAAGTTGGGACAACATGGCGAAAGATAGTCACCAAAAACTTATTCGTCGAGGTCATGACCCGACCCGACAAAATGAAATCATTAAAAAAGATTTTAGATTTTATCATAAATTGTGAAAAATAAAATCAAATTCTCTGTTAAGGGTTTGCATTGGATTTTTATAATCTAATTTATAAATATCTTGTGATCCTTCAGTTGCCATTGGCGTCCTAGGGCCACGATAACTGACTGTCAAACTTGCTGACAGCTCTTTAAGATCCTAACTTCCGAGCAGTGCTATAAAACAGTGACTTTCTGAAGCCTACTCCTCGGACACGGCTAGGTCATTAAGTTTGAAAAATATATATGTTTATTATAGATCCATATACAACATTATCAACATATGATTTATTCGTAAGACTTTTGCAAAAAAAAAATAACTACATCTTATTTTTTACGTTTGTTTTCCCTACTTCTTTCAAACGGCTTTGATCTTTAGAAATATGTTTACACAAAAAAATTGCTGGTTAAGTGTTCTTCAGCATGTACATGGCATATAAAACAATCAATATTTCGCAAAGAAAATGGATGTAAAGGTCAGCGGGGCTCTATCCGGGCGCAGCTGTACACAATTTAATTCCGACCAGCCCCCCTAGCCAAGTTACAACCGTTTCGTTTCTCTTTTCGTTGATCGCCTCGAGTCGGCCACGCCTGAGATAACGTCAGAATAAAGTAATCGAAGGCGCGACCTACTTGAGGCGATCGATGAAAAGAGACTCGAAACGTAACGGTTGTAACTTGGCTAGGGGGGCAGATGTTCAAGGGACTATACACCTTAAGGCGCGTGGAACACAACGCGCCTTTCGAACCGGGCCTGAGATCGGACAGTAAGTACAAAAGCACCAATGGTTAATGTCTTCCACGGGCGAACTCTTTCACAAATTTAAGAATTAAAGCCTTGTTACTCAAACTTCAACAAAATTATAAAAAAAACTCCATTCTTTTAAAATAATGAGGTAACTCCCATTCCCTGAACACCAAAACAAACCACACCACGATCCTTTTAAAACTTTCGATGATGGAAAAAAGTTTGGCGTTTAATTTCTAAGTCTTAAATCCGTTTCAATGGAATCGAAAGGAAATAAAAAGAATTTTTAGGCAGAAAGAAATTACAAAGAAGTTTGCGATTCAAAAGTAAATAACAAATGAGTCGGGGGAAATCACGAGTCGCAATAAGTAGGCATGTTTATTTCTTTATTGAAGTCTCTTAAGTACTGGATTGATAGGGCGGGTCCCAGTATATTTCTGAACGTTATCGTTTTATTTGTATGCTTTTTGAAGAAGTTACTTACTTAGCTTTAGATATAAGTACGAACGTATACGGTATAGGCCATTAGAGTATGGCCTTTATGGGAAGGTTGGAAGTTCAAGTATTTAATGTCCAACGGGGGTTAAGTACGGTTTATTTTTCCAATGTAATACCATAAATTATGCATGTTTTTTTTTTTTGTAAATTCTAATTTGTATTTCTCAGCGACAATTGCACCCCATATTTGTACGCCCCCAGGCATAACATAGCGCTCTGTTTATTAAAAATAAGACCTGTATCTCTTTACCTATGTTAACAAATAAATTATTATGATTATTATTGTGATTATGATTAGGATAGGGAATAGACCGTAAATCACCACGTGGACCGAGTGCGGATTGGTGGATGTCACTTCTTCGAATTTTTGGTTCTAAGTTTCCTCACGATGTTTTCCTTCACCGTTTTGATACCAGTGATGATAAAATAAATTACACAAAGTAATTCACGACCTACAATTAACTCGTAAGCCAGGGTGGTTATCTCCAGGCCACCATTGCTCTCAAACGGGTTACGGTTATGAACCATAGTTATTAAAAGGTAGATTGTTCAATTTTACTTTTCATTTCCGTGAATAAGTTGTACTATAGTCAGATAAAAAGGGAAAATTTATTTGTATACTCATAGTGGAGATTTAAATATTAACTATAAATACTATTATACTAAACCTAACTATGTACATATAATACAAATACACAAAATACATTCAGGCGTCGAAGTACCGCATCGCTGTCATCCGGAAATGTGCCCAGAAGGCTGGCTGCACGCCACGTTGAAAGGTAATGTTAAGTTTTTGGGCGAGGAACAAGCCAGCCCTCTGGTTACGCAAAGTTGTACTAAGAAAGTAAATTGTTTTGTAGGATTGCATTCTGCCTATAAGTCTGGATCAAGATTATGAAGTAATTTAAACTTAACACATATTGTCAGCAACACGCACTGGACCCGCGTGGTGGATTACGGTTCAATCTCTCTTCTCTTTCGCGAATTCTTAGGTTACTTCCTATTACGACTCACTCTTTTTTTTTTAAATATTATTATTTTTATTGTGCTTTTGGGTACAATATCGACTTGTCTACACTGTTCTTACATAATGTCTATTAATACTGTAATATGAAAATATTGTAAACAATCATTTTTTTAAAAGAGTAACCATGGAGTTTCTTGCCGGTTCTTCTCCATAGGAAACGACCAATTTGGAACCGTGCACTAGCTTCTGACGTTTTATAAGTGCCCATGTAGGCCTATGTGAAATAAAAATTTTTGACTTTGACTTTGACTTTGCAGAAGAGGCCTGAGTCCCAGCAATATGGACATCATAGGGCTGTATATAATACATGTTGTAATTGCATAAATATTGAGGGCTAACCTCAAAGTAACATTAGATTTAGAATCATAAATATTTAGCCCATACTCTAAGCCAGTTTGAAGGATCTCCAACCGACTTAGTTGTCATGATGTTAATAAACAAGAGGCTGTTTTTGTCAATTTCATGTTTCCAAGTGGAATCAAGGCGAAAAACTGTAGAGCTTGTTGCATTACCACCAGCAAATAAGGAATAATTAATTGATACATCAAAATCCTCTGTCAGAATATTGGAACCAGAACGAGTGGAAGTAGTAAAACCGAACCTTATTTGATTATGTATGTAAGTTCATATGTTTATGAATGCACCTACAATACAGGAGTAATTTCTAAGCTGCATTAAAAAAAAAAATCAAAGCATGAAATAATAAAGATTATCTACCATTTATGAAACACTAGCTGACCCGGCAAACTTCATACCGCCTAACAGTCAATGAATGTAGTATATCTTTCGATATGTTGCAGTCAAAACTCTTAACTAGTCTAAAGTACTATTGACTAGCAAAATTAGTCAAAAGTACTTTTGACTGAACAGTTTAGTCAAAAGTGGTTTGACTAAAAATTATTGGTTATTGCAATTATGGCAAATTTGCGGTTAAAAGTACTTTTGACTGAAGCTCTTCATCAAAAGTAGTTTTAACTGTAATAAAGCATCAGTCAAAAGCATTACTCGTTAGATGCGAATAAAAAAGATATTTATTAAATGTGAAATCGTTTATTACGGAAAATTTAGGATTACAATCACTAAATTATCAATTTGCGAAGTATCTTTGGCATACTTCGCACATTGATAAATATATATTAATCATTTCTTTTGTAACGTTAGCGTACTTCTTTGCCGTTTCATTCTTAAGTCTATCGCGACCACCATGCCCTATAGAAGTCAAAAGATTCAAAGATTCAAAGATTCAAAGATTCAAAGATTCAAAAGCATTTATTTCAAATAAACCATTTACAGGCACTTTTGAAATGTCAAGAAGTCAGTTAGTCAGAAAAAAAAAATGATGCTAATTGCACATTCCAAAGCGTAGATCTCTATGGAGAAGAATGTGCAAGAAACTCCATGGACACTCTTTTCAATCATGTTTTGTAATTACAAATATCACTGTTACATGTTTCTTGTCGTTATCATGTGAGAACAATGTAAATACAGTAAAAATAAAAACTAAATATAGATATTAAAATAGCAACTGGCAGCTAAGAGATGACCAGTCTCAACTGACAGCGCCCGTTCACGAACATGACGCTAATATTAGCACCACTCAGCTCAACCATTTTGAAGGGAACCGAATGATCCAACACATGCGCCACCATCAGTGAGACATTTAAGTGAGCATGACAAACTCTCAACTGCCGTGCTCATTTATGTCAAACAAGTCCAATAGTAACATAAAAAACCATAAAATAGCTCCATGGTACTCACATTTACAAACTTTGAAAATAAATGCTTCTACATTATACAATACTTATAATATTTTACAATTCCCAAAAAAAAAAAGCATTAAAAAATAATAATAATAATTTCCAAACTAATCAATTTGTATACCTCGGTGGTAGAGGAGCTGGACCAGCATTGAGCCAAGCATTTTTATCTTGAATATAATCCTCCAACTTATAATATGCTTGCCTGCATAGTGTGCGTTTAATACAAGATTTAAATTTCGTTTCATTGAGTTCTAATATTTGTGGAGGTATTTTATTATAACATTTCAAACAGTACCCCATGAAAGAAGAGGCCACTTTAGCCAGTCTAAAACCTGGTTGAACTAATTGGTCCCTATTTCTTGTAACATAATTATGTCTATCGCCTCTTTTGCTAAAAAGATGAAGATTTTTTCTAACGTACATGATGTTTTCATAAATATATTGACAAGGCACCGTCATGATGTTAATATCCTTAAACAGTTCCCTTAGAGAATCGCACCGGCGAAGATTGTAAATAGCAAGTATGAGCCGCATCAATCATTTCGTAAATTTCCTCAGACGGCAAAAAATATTTGACAGGTCCTGTGTTTGTAACTAATTTTTTAATACCACTAACTTCAATGATGTTAAAGAGTTTTAGTCTACTGTATTGTAATGGTGTTTTCTTTTTATCAAATTTTACGTCTTCCATATCCATTGCAAACTTTTCAAATTTTTCTTTTGTCATCACATTGAAATGACGATCTTTCGTTTCGTAGTCACTCATTATTGTTCTAATATCAGCACATTCTCCACTAATAATGAGTAATACAAAAGTTTATATGTGCGTTTGTCGTTATTTTTATCGACCACCTTAACTTTTTAACAGTTTTGACTGATACGACCCGAAAAGTACTTTTAACCAGCTCCATTGGGCAAAAGTACTTTTAACTGTTATTTTAGTCAAAAGTATTATTGACTAAAGCATATGATCAAAAGTATTTTTGACTGATTTTGCTAGTCAATAGTACTTTTGACTGGTTAAGAGTTTTGACTGTAACAGATATAGTGAACCGATTGCGATGAAACAAAGCCAAAGTAATATATATTATCAAGTTACATACAATTTTAATAATAAAAGTTATCTACATCGATTTCGTACATTAAAAACTTGTACAGAATTATTATTAGTATAGATAGATTTCAACGCATTTCTCATTATCACCTATAAATATATATTATTTTCAGTATAGCACCACATAATCTAAAGCGTCAGTGACAGACATATTATTAACACAAAATCAAATTGCTGTATCACTGTTGACGGTTCATTTGAATACAGGATGACTGGTAAAACTAAGGACATAATATATATTTTTTTTCCCTGGAGCATTAATTGATTTTGGATTCTTTGCTATCCTACACAGAAAGTTTGTCGCTATACACTCGTAATGACACTGGTATCCGTATTCTTCTAGACATAGTGAAAGAATATAGCAGTGTCACGAAAAAAAGGGTATGTGTTAATATTCCTTCATAAAGACCTCTACCAAATACTTTCTCAAGTTATTAGATTGAGTCACTCACGTGGAATCCCCAAGGAAAAAGTAAGCGTTGTCGTCCACATCAAATCTTCAAATCTTGCGTACACAGTATTGGCAAAAGCGACTAACAACGGCATTATTAGGAGCGAGAAAACCGTGAAGCTCAAGACTGCTCGCGATAGACGACTTTAATTCTGAACGTCCTCCGCCTTATTTAAAACATTACGTTAATCATGTCCTTTGTGGACACCAGTGGTAACTTTAGCTTACATGTCTAAAATGGAGAAAGAAAACATCATGAATAGACCTAGAAACGAAAATCTGTGTATCCCACATGTAACTGAAAGAATTTACACCTTTATTTTACACTCCAATGAGAAAATTAAGTTACAATCATAATTACTGAAATCACTGAAAATTTACACAAATGAACTTGTGTGGTGTGTTTTAGGGTTCCGTACTTCAAAAGGAAAAAACAGAACCCTTATAGGATCACTTTGTTGTCCGTCTGTCTGTCTGTCAAGACCCTTTATCTCGGGAACGAGTGGAGGTATCAAGATGAAATTTAAACCATATACTCAAGTTTGCGGATCCTACCCTATTGAAGCTATGAAAAAGACAAACTTCTAAGTTTACGAAAAAAAAGATCCGTTATGTTCTGTGTGACCGTTTATGTCTTATGTCGCAAATGACGTATATTTCGACACTTACGGAAATTAAAATTCATAAGGTACTTCCCTTTGACCCAAGATCCTAAAATTTGGCATAAAATAAGGTCTAATTGTACTGATATAGGAAACAATCTGAAAAGAGTAAATTTGTTGTTACGTCACCAAAAAAAACCTTTTTTGCGATTCGGAAAAATCATCGTAACTCAATTCAGGAATTGAACTGTTTACATAGGTAAGTTTGTATGGAACCCTCAGTGCGCGAGTCCGACTCGCACTTCCTCGGTTTTTTTAATTAATTAGTTATCCTAGTATACAACTAGTATGCAAATAATATGGAAATCGACGAATTGCATTTGTAGACCATCAGTATTGGTATCTACACATGCACACACAAACACGCTACTGACGTAATCAAGATTTATCAAGAATTCATCGAAAAAAAAAAACCCATTTTAAAAATAGCTGAAATTGATTTTATAGCCGATTCAGAACATACTTTCCATTTCGGGAAGTGTGCGTTGGAATTGCACAATTTAATTCTACCAAGTCCGTTCCATCATCGGATTACTAGACGTACATCGTTGCGCCATCGGTACATGGCAGACATCCCACCCATACGTACAAAGCGTTTTGGGAACACATTCATTATGAGTACAGCTAATGAGTGGAATTCCCTGCTGGAGTCTGTGTGTCCTGATAGCTACAACCTAGGGGTATTTAAGTCAAGAGTGAATAGGTTACTTCTAGGCAAGCATGCTCCATCGTCGGCCACATCATCGCTTACCATCAGGTGAGATTAGTAATATATTACTATTGTAAATGAAATTACAACAAAATCAATATAATAATAATAATAATAATAATAATAATAAACTTTATTCACAAAAAAATACAGATATCACGTACATATTTAAAAATAATAAAATAAACAGTTGTTGGTAAACCTGTACAAATCAAGTATATAACCCTGCCTCTTAAACTAGGATAAACCTGTATTCTAAGAGACAGTGTCCGGCAAGTTAATTCCTTAATAAAAATATGATTTAGGACAACAAGTGAACGGTGCTGTAGTGATTTTTATTTATCTGTTTTTTATTAATTGATATTTATGTTATAACGTAAGTATGTGTGTATGGCATATGAAGTGTGAGTGTGTGCGGTATGTGAAGTGTGAGTGTGTGTGGCATGTGAAGTGTGAGTGTGCGTTTATTAGCAGTGGATATGAGCGTGCTTGTGAAATAGTGTATATTTAGGTTAATGGGTACGTAATAAAAGCGTGTGATTATGAGTAGTAGCAGTGTAAGTATATGGTAGAAGGTAGCAAATGTATTGTTATTACGTGATGAATGTGAGCAAAGATTCAGTATAGGCATAGTCCTTTTGAAGTAGCCACTCTGTTACTGTGGATTTCACTTTATGTAAGTTTAATTTTGAAATATGTAATTGTTTGTCAACTTTATGATATATATGTGTACCTAGTATGTAGAATTGATGTTTTGCGAATGCGGTTTTGTGTTGGGTTCTTGGAAGCAGATTTAATCTCTTATTTGGCTTTGGTGGAGGCAGACCGACATGTGTTCTAAGGATAGATCGGAGCACAAATAGTTGCCGTACTGTAAGCACCCCACAGTCGGAGTACAACTCTGTAGTTGGATGCCTGTAGGGCTTATTACAGAGGACTTTGAGTATGGCCCTCTGCGCTCTTTCAATCCTCAGAACACTGGTTTTTGTAGCGCCTCCCCATACAGTTATGCAATATCCTAAAATCGATTGGCACAGCGCAAAATATACCATCTTAAGTGTGTCTTGACTAGCTGAATCTCTAAGGGACTTAAATATATGGATAAGACGCATTGTTCTCGTAGTGATGGCTTCGATCTGTTTGTCCCATCTCAGTCCACTATCGATCTGTACTCCAAGATATTTAGCACTATCAGCTCTCGTTAGTTCTGGGCAGTCACAGTGGCTGCGCAAATTTGAGCATGAGTGAGCCACTACAGAGAAAGTGTGAGAAGGTGCCGTATTACTGCGGATTGAAAAAGGAATGAACGATGTTTTGTTCAAGTTGAGTGTAAGGAGGTTTAGTTTAAGCCATTTCATTACCTTGGACAGAGTTTCCTCTGCAGTAGCCTTGACCATACTCCATGTAGGTCCATAAGCGAGGATTGCGGTATCATCAGCATACGCATAGATGTTGCAGTTAGTGAGGCTCAATCTGCACAGGTCGTTCACATAAATTTGGAAGAGCGTAGGTCCAAGGATGCTTCCTTGAGGGACGCCATAAGTCACTGGTTCTTCATTGCTGCAGTACATGTCTATTTTGACAAGTTGTGTTCGATTGTTGAGATAACTTTTGAAAATCTCAAGCGGTATTCCACGGACACCAATATGTTCCAGTTTAGCGATAAGTTTGGGAACAAAAACTGTGTCGAATGCTTTGGCAAGATCCAAAAAAATAGCCAGACATTTTGATTTATTATCTAACTTTTTAGCTACTTGTTGCGTGAGATCCAATACGGCATCTTCAGTCGACACTCCTTGTCGGAATCCGTACTGATTCTCGGCAATAATTTTATGTTTGTCTAGAAAGCTCCTCAATCGTTTATTTAAAATCTTTTCAAAAATTTTTGAGAGGGCAGACAAGACAGATATCGGTCTGTAATTGTTGACACAGTTTTTGTTCCCCCCTTTGTGAATAGGGTGTATTATTGCCTTTTTAAGAGCATCCGGAAATACACCTGTTTGGAAGCAAAGGTTGCAGAGGTAAGTTATAGGCGGGACTAATGCATGACGGCTTTTTTTAAGTAATGAAGCTGATATTCCGTCCCAACCCACTGCACAATCGTCACGTAGCTGGAGTATGACAGAATCTACTTCTTCTGTATCAGCGGCCAGCAATGCGAGAGAGTCGACCGGGGTATTTAGAGAGTCATCTTGAACAGGAGCCAAAGGATTACAATTCATTGCCGTGCTAGGTGTATGTGCCTGCGTAATGATTTTTGCAGCCAAATTTTTACCCACGTTACTAAAATAGAGATTTACTTCGTTTATTGATGCTTTAGGGTCATCTCGTACTGTACTGAGTAGCTCCAATGGGCTGGCATTTGCCTTTCGTGTGTTGGTGATGTCTTTTATTGTCTTCCACATAGTTTTAGGATTATTTTTGGCTTTTTCCAACTCGACTTTCTCATATGAAATTTTTAATTTGCGAAGCAGGTTATTGCAAAAGTTCCTATAACGTGTGTACGTAGTTTTTAGGATTAAATTATTTGGTGCCTTTTTTGTTTTAATATGCATTTTATCCCGATTTTTAATGCATTTCAGCAGCCCAGGAGTGATCCAGGGCTTTATAATTCTTCTTTGTTTTGGTATTTTGACCAGTTTAGTATATTTTACCATCATAGATTTAATAATACTTATAAATCTATTCATACCTGCGTTTACATCATTTATTTGGTAAATTTCAGTGAAATCTGTGTTTTCCAGCTCCAGGAAAATGGCTTCGTAATCAATACGGTTAATAGCCGGACAGCTTTTCCGTGATGGGGCAACGCTAGCTATGGATAAAACGATAGGCTTGTGATCTGTGACGTGTGACTCAAGAACAAGCGTGGTGGGAATAAGGTTTGACTTTAGGAATAGGTGATCTATGCAGCGTTCTAGTCGAGTCGGGAACAAATGTGTCGGCATAAGCCCATAAGTGGCATTTATCGTGATATATTCAAAGCTCCGGTCATTTCTATTATTCGGACTTATATCAACATTCAGATCGCCTACGAGAACTATATTAGTACAGTTGGATATTTTATCATAGACTTTTCCAAGGCTTGCTGAGAAGTCATTAAATTGTTCTTTTGAGTTGAGGGAAGGAGAGCGATAAACGGCAAGTACAGCTAATTTTTTGTCGATTTGACAAACCAGACAGTTCCCTCCTTCAAAAATCGGCTCCCACACTGATCCTTTCAAATCAAGTTTCATGTAAATTATGACTCCATCGTTTTGATTAACATTAGTAGCTGTCGAGTAACCCACAAATCCATCTAATATGGGAAGGTTATTGACTTTACTGAGCCAGCATTCCGTCAAAATGACAATGTCGAAATTGATTTTTGTGAGATTCAACAGAACTTGAAGATGGTCAAAGTTTTTGTTTACACTGCGAATGTTTATATGTAATAAGTTTATGTTGGAATCGGATATGTTGATGTACTTGAGGCAATCCTCTGGTTTACAATTATAGGAATTACCCAACTGTATATTATCAAGTTCATTGTTAATAGTATTTATAGTAGCCATTAAGAGTTGAAATTATACTACAAAACAGTGGGATATCGGGAATAATGTGAGGTGTTTTAATAAGTAAGGGAGAGTTGAAGTAATTGTAAATGGTATTAAAACACGCTTTAATGTGAATAGTGTTTCGATGTAAAGAGTGAATGTGTTTTTTTTGGAGAAAGTGTTTTTGTGTTATCTGTTTGGATTGTGTGTTCATGTGTGGTTTAAAAATTAAAATTACAAAAATAAAAAATAAGGAAAAGAACATTGATTCATGCATAAACATTTTTAAAACTGAGTTATCTAGTCATATCGAAGTGTTGCCGAGACCATGGAGACATTCTTCAGATTTTATAATTAGCTGCCTATCCCCCGTTTGTTTACGGAGGAAAATGTTTCCGTTACTTGTCCAGCAGAACGCGTACTGGTTATTTTTAGCAAATTGCCGTGCTAAGTAGAACAGCTTTTTGGAAGAAGAAGGCAGTTGTTCTGTTACGAATACAGGCAGGCGCTTCCCTGGTACCCCAATTAGTTCCGTATTCAATTTGTTTTCTCTAGAGCTCTTACCCTTATTGTACGACCGGATAGCCGAGAGAAGGTTCTGCTTCGTTTGAACTCTTGCAAACTCCGCTATAATTGGGCGTGAGATGGATGTGGATGAGGGTTTACCCTGGAGGCGGTAAACATCCCGAATTTCAGAATCGGTTATATGTATTCCTACTGTCTTACCGATGCTGCAGACAGTTTTTAACAACCCGGTTGGTGATTCATTGTCCGCCTGTGGGATGTTTATTATTTCTATCCCGGCCGGGCGTGACTTATGCTGAAGATCCCATACCTTTTTTTCGAGTGCTGCTATATAGTTACGTTGTTCATGTCGCTCCTTCTTTAAATCTTCCACTTCTTTCTTTAACTCTTCAAATGATTGATTCATATAAGACATGGACTTTTCTATATCTGTACTAGTTTTGCGGATTTCGATATTCGATTGCTGTATCTTGACATTCTGTGATTTAATTTCGCTTATGTCAGCCACCAGTTTTGCAATAAGAGTGGTTTGCTCTTCTAACAGTTTCTCCATTTGAGACTCCTGGTCTTTTTTCCTGGAGTCGAGCAAGTTGTCACTTATCTTACGATCTTGTTGGCGTGACGGAGGGGCTTTTCCCGGTGATGGTTCCGTTCTGGGCCGTTTGGCCCTATTCGTTACATTGTCAGTGTCACACATCTCAATCGCCGTGCTAATGTTAGGTTCTGATTGTGTTTGACTCAGGGTATTATTTTGTGATTTCGGCGGAGTACGCTGTAAAGTAGTCATAATTTGTTTATTTACTTACAGATATTAAGTGAATATCGGAATGATCCAACTCTGCTTAGCACTTAAAAGCGAGCAAACAGTTGCTTTGTTAGTCCGAGCTCACAGGTTAACTGGCGTAGCAGATGTAATATTCGTAGCACTTCGTAGCACGTCGTAGCCGCCGCCGTAGCACAGGGTCCGACGTCAGTCTCACGAAACCGGTCCGCTATTTCGTCGCGCGCTGTTACTTGCACGGTGGCGCAGTGGATTAGTGCTCGATCCGTCCTTCGTCGCACGCCGCGGTCCCGAGTTCAAATCTCACCCAATCAGTCAAGGTCTTTATTAGTCCCCGACCACAAAAATGCACGAAACTGCCAAAAATGCTTGTGTCTCTTTCTAGGACTGCCCAGTGGGTGTATTCGATGGCTTAGAACACATAAAGAGGAACAAGGAATCGAAAACAACTGAATGCAGCCAATCACAAAAAAACTCCGATATCAAAGTCCTCAAACAAGCAACACACGTCCACCCGTTGCGGCGGTCAAAACCGAACTCCCCGATCCATCCATCCTCCCATATCCATCAATCCATACTGGGCGTGCGTGGTGGAATATGGTCCACTCCTACTCAGACAGAGATTATTAATATAATTTAATTATAAGCATTACAAGAAGGCTGAAACGTTCTTGAAACCTCTACGGTCCGGACCACGCGTTTCGCCTTGTCGTTTATACCGCTTACATCGGGGGACTGGAACAATTTGCCTGCTGCGGTGTTCAAGGTGTCTTCAAGGCTAGAGTGAATAGGCTTTCAATAAATAAGTGCGCCTCACCATCAACGATTGTATTACTACTTACCATCAGGTGGGATCACAGTCAAGCATTAGTTTATATAAAAAAAGGCTGATCATTTTGTACGTTCCCTGTTTAACCAGTCATACTGTACAATGTAAACAGATTATAATATTTTATCTGGCTACCCGCAATGTCAGTCACAGACGAGCTACCTCTTTTGTTCACACAGTCGATTAAACATAAAATGTAAACCCGATTTAATTATAACATGATATGGAAACCTTTTCATCACGTGTTTGCTAATGTCGCTTTAGGGACTGATATTTGCATGTTTTTTGTTTTATTCATAGAGGTCTTGTATGGGTTGTATTAGGCCATCAGTTAAAATTGAATAGATTACTTTATGCCAGTGTGAAACATTGACAATCATCGCTAGACATTAGGAAAATGATCGAACACGACTATACGTCGTACATACCTAAATAATAAGAGTACGAACCTGTGATATCTTACTGTAACCAAATTAACTGTATTTTAAAGGTAGGTTTACGCTAGAGGAGCCGAGCACGAGCGGAGTACGAACGGAGTACGAGCGGAGTACGAGCGGAGTACGAGCGGAGTACGAGCGGAGTACGAGCGGAGTACGAGCGGAGTACGAGCGGAGTACGAGCGGAGTACAAGCGGAGTACGAGCGGAGTACGAGCGGAGTACGAGCGGAGTACGAGCGGAGTACGAGCGGAGTACGAGCGGAGTACGAGCGGAGTACGAGCGGAGTACGAGCGGAGTACGAGCGGAGTACGAGCGGAGTACGATCGGAGTACGAGCGGAGTACGAGCGGAGTACGAGCGGAGTACGAGCGGAGTACGAGCGGAGTACGAGCGGAGTACGAGCGGAGTACGAGCAGAGTACGAGCGGAGTACGAGCGGAGAACGAGCCGAGCTCCAATTTGTGTATCGCTCGTACTGGGCTCCTCTTGAGTCAGTTCACACTACACGAATTTGAGCTCAGCTCATTATCTGCTCATGCTCGGCTCCTCTAGCGTAGATCCACCTTAAGATAGCAACACGGTAGAGGTGTACCCTGCTTGGGCAGAACACCACCGTGTCCTCGTGGGGGAGATCGGTGGCAACAATGTCTCGCACCGGGCCTTGGTACAGGCCATGGTCCGAAACGAAGAGGAGTAGCCGGTGGTCACCTCCTTCTGCGAAGTAGTAATGTTAGCAAAGGAGGAGGCCGCACGTGCACGCGCGAGGGCGTGGGCCTCACGTCCCAGCCACCGGGAACTCGATTCCGATTTCCGGCCTCCGTAAGCGTGGGCTTGCGGACGGCGAGCGATGGGTAACTTGCCGTCCGATAGTCCGGTAACCGTCCGGACCGAGCCCAAATCGTTGACGGTGCGTACTATTTCACGCGCGCCTCAAGATGTCGGCAAACCGTAGGGGCCCAGAAGGGTCTGCTTCGAGGGATATCATTGGATGATTTTCCCACCGAAAAAAAAAACCTTAAGATAGAATAAGTATTGTGAACATATTGTGGATTGGTAATTCAAGAACTAGGCTTTAAGTTTTTTACTTAAGTTCTGGTTTCCTTTAAGTACGTTTCCATCCCCGTATGTTGCTTAGGTAGATTTTTGTTCTACTTATGGACAACTCATGCTTGATTCGGATCCGAATTAGTTGAACATATTATACTGCGTGTAACTGAGATCGTCTCTCAGAATTTCAGAAAGCACATTAAATCGTTAGACTTAACAGACACTTTGTTGAGCTTTAACAGTCGGAACGGGTAGTCAGATGCCCAAAAATATGATGTTCAGACTACCACTGTTTATTTATAAAATACCTCTAACGTAGCACATACTCCTTCAATAAAATTGAAGGATGTACATAGAATATTTTAAAAGCATTGTTAAATCAGGAAATTCGTATTCTTAGCCGAGAATTGTTATAATTCTCTGTAATATGTCTATAAGGCTCTTAAAAACTCCATAATGAACGAGTTTCCTTAAAATACCTCTTACATCGTCGATCCTCAACCTCTCTCAAAAATAATTGAAGTAGGTATCTATTAAAACCATTATTGAATCAGGAAGGCCGAACATCGCCAGTAATGAGGTGACAAAGTGCGAACACACTTTTAACGGCTACCCTCATTTCCATAATGTTTTATATTTTAGCCACAATCAATATTGTGGTCTGTGGCCGAATTAATTGGTTTTCATTAATTTGATAAATGTTGTTTTTATGGACTTTTTAAGAGAGTAAAGAATAAATATTTTCGTTATGAGAGTAAATATAGTTAAATAAACAAACAAAATTGAACTCATATTCTTGCCTACCTTTATTTGGTAGCTCTATGTTGGAGTTGGCTTAACTTCTAATTATATGAATTTTTGTACTATTTGTTGGCACGGTTGGCATAGTGGTTGAGCAATTGGCTGCTGCGCTACGTGTTGCGGGTTCGATTCCCACAAAGATTAAATATTGGTATAACTTACAAATATTTGTTCCAGTTATGGGTGTCTTGTGCGTGTAAACCCCTATGTGTCCCCTATGAATTTTGATTCCCTTGAAAGTGTCGAAATATACGTTTTTTGCGACATAAACGGCCTTATTCTTTTTTTTTCGTTAACTTAGAATATTGTTTTTTTTTCACAGCTTCAAGGGATCGCTAATTTGAGTATATGGTTTTAATTTCAACTTGATACCTCCTCACGTTTCCGAGATAAAGGGTCTTGACAGACAGACAGTCAGTCAGACAGACAGACATACAACAAAGTGATCCTTTATGGGTGCCGTTTTTTTCCTTTTGAGGTGCAGAACCCAAAAAACTTTCATATCCCATTCGCTCTATAACATGATATAACTCCGCAAAGCTAGTTCAGATCAAAGATCTATGACAGCCGGGATTCTGAAGCAGAAGTGTTGGTGTATCTATATATGGTACAATAAATAAACATACGATTGATACCAAGATTCAGCAGCATTTTGAAAATTGTTGCCGGTACTATACCAAATTTATGCAGAGAAACTTTAGTTAACAGTAAGAATTTTGTTCACCTATAGCATATACATATTCTAAATCACATTATATAACTTATAATTTTAATAACTTATCTAGCTTTCAACAACCTTAAGCTCAAAACTCCGTCTTTTGATGGAGTTATAATCATCATCATTCCAGCCGAAACACGCCCATTGTTGGACATAACCCTCCCCTAAGTGTCGCCACAACAACCAATCCTATGCATCTCGCATCTATCGAGTTTCCGCTACCTCATCAGGTCGTGGGTCCTTGTCAGAGGCCTTCCAACGCTGCGTTATCTGGTACGCGGTCAGCACTCTAGAATCTTTCAGCCCCATTTCTGTCCACTGTCAATTGAGTTTGGTATATCTTCATTTCTGATTGGATTACGCAAGGAAACTCCGAGTAATAAGTATCTGAAATCAAAAAGTATGTAGACAATAAGAGCTGAAAACTGCTAAATAAACTTTGTACGAGTATTCTGAAATTCCATTTTTTCCACAAAACACATAAAATCGATTCAATTTAGTCGTTTAAATGCTACAAAGTCAGTAATATTAAGCAATTTGTAAAGATATTTGAGAAAAATAGTCATTTTCTGGAACATACGAGAGCTTGTTACATACTTTGAACGATATAAACGACTTCAGAGTCTTCTTATATAACAGACATTCGTGAAAGCCGATTACTGAAATGATAAGGGTAAAAGTACCAATTATTACCCATGTGTATTTTAAGTAGGTACTTTTTCATATGAACTTTCGTAGTCTGCTTGTAACTTAAATAATTATAAAGTCTTATATTCCACTAGCTTAGCACCAGCGGTTTCACCTGTGTGAAAATAAAAAAAAAATATCTCAGTAGGACATACTCTTGGGATAAAAAGTACTAAGGTCTACTTTTGTACCAAATCTACACTAATATTATAAAGAGGTAGTTTGTTTATATGTTTTTTTTTTTGTAGGAGGTAATCTCTGAAAGTACTGGTCCGATTACAAAAAAAAAAAATCATCTATAGAAAACTGCTTTGTGTCTGAATGACATACGCTATATTTTACGTATGTGGGTGAGGCTGCAGGCAAAAGCTAGTTTGATTTAAATTTGCTAAGGCGTTTAGGGAGTAAAAAACATACACAAACGCCTTTATAAACTTTCAGACGTCGAGCAAGGGATAGCTTGCCGTCCAGTAACCGTCTGGACTGAGCCTAAGTCGTCGACGACGCGTTGTGTTCCACGCGAACCTCAAAGAAATGCAGATGCAGCAGGGACAAAGTCTACTGGAGCCATGGGTTGACTTCAGAAGGGAAAACTCGTGGTCTTGGAACGCAAAGGGCAAAGAAGGAACATAGGTGTCAGTAAAAGTTTGACGCATCCTCCCGCTCCACCTAGAGTGGAAGAAGTCACTGTATGATTTAACCTTAAAAACCTTAAAAAATATATCTACTATAAACTTTTGCTTTTATGATAGTAGTGTGACAGTAGGATAGGTATAAGTAATCTATTAGTATAAAACCCCACTGTCATCAAGTTCTTATTCAACAAGTAAATTAGGTTAACATTATCTTAATACGTCATTTTCCTCAAAATGTGTCACCCATTTTGTCTTATCCCTAATGAAATCTCGAGGAAACAACAATAAACAGGGCCGACAATAGTCAGGCTCACCCTATTTTGGTACAACAGATATTTGAGTAAAAAAAAATGTGTAGTCAAGCTACTTATTCCGATACGTGTAATTTTCAAATAAAATGTGTTTACGGACGATTTGCGATTGCGTATAGATAAAAGTTACTTTTATTGTCGAATGTCGATATTTTTGGGCTTTGAAAGCCCTTTAATGTGGGAGAGGCCATTTTCCTATTACCTCATTATATTGTAAGTTATCGGTATCTTTGGCAGAAAAGAGTTTTCATATTTTGCTAAAGTAAGTTAGTTTTGATATTTCCTTTTAGATAATATGTCTACGTTGGTAAGTGAGCTTATTTTTATAAGTATGGAATCGTTTTGTGAAGAACGTGACTTATTTAGATCGAAAATATTCAAGAGAATTGTTTTGTCTTGAACTCAATGTAGTGTTTTGTCTATTATCACATCATACTAAGCTATAGATAAGGGTAGATAAGGTTCTGGAATGGCGACCACGTACCGGAAGACGTAGCGTTGGAAGGCCTCCTACAAGGTGGACCGATGACTTGGTAACGGTTGCGGGACTCCGATGGATGTTAGACGCACAGGACCGTTCATTGTGGCGACACTTGCTGGAGGCCTATGTCCAGAAGTGGATGTCTTTCGGCTGAAATGATGATGATGATGACTTAGCTATATATATGTATATGTATAAAAGGAAAAACTGAGTGACTGGTATATCAACGCACAGCCGACATTACTAGGTCTAGGAATATTTTGCACAAGACTTCCTTTTATGATGTAAGCGAGTAATAAGAAGGGATTTTAGAAAATATAACTTTTAAGGAGATGAAAAGGAGGAAATTCATTTGTATGCACAATTCTTACTTTAAATTTGACATAAATAGTATCCTAAGTAATTAAAAAAATCATTATTCATTTTACAAAACTAACCCTTTAAAATAGGCAGAATGTAGCGGACACCCAATTCTGTGCCATCTAAAAATTGTATCTACATTGCTGGCAAATAAATAATTCTGATTCTGAAAATTATTTAGGGGGTGTTAAAGTTATATGGAAGATTCCTTGGGTTAGTAAAGTTAAAATTTGCCACTAACTCTAATCAAAATGAATAATAAAAACTGTTATTTATTTTTTTACAACTTTCCTCAAAATACGAAACAGGGCGTTTTAAAGTTTTTATGAAAACATTTTTGGGCACGAAGTCGCTGGCAAAGTACTAGTTCTTATTATAAGTGCGTAAGTTTGTATATCTTATACGGGATGCTTATTTCCAACAGTGGACGTCTTTTAGCTAAAATGAAGATGATGATGATGTTTATGCTTTATTTATTTGGCTCACTAACAATTCAATTCACAAGAATATGAGAGACATCAAATAAACGTAAACCATGCGTGTAACAATCCTTTACAAGTCTGTACATGCCTAAGCTTATTGTTAATTGATGCCTATATAAAAAAATATGAGTTTAATATCACACACTGAATATAATTATTACTTCTAACTGAATTATTTAAAATTAACATTAAATTAACATGCAAGCCTTAATACTAGAAAGTGACAAATAAAAATTACACATAGCTACTACCAAAGTTTATGACTTTAGCTGTAATGGTCCCACTGTATCTTTTTACCCTTTTTGTCATTCAAAAATCAATTTAATTTACACATCTATAAAATACAACTTCAAATGCCTTTTATCTTTAATAGTAAATGTAAGTCGACTGCGGTAGCACGCTTTTCGGCGTTGTCCTCACCTATGTAACCTAACTTATACCATCACGTATTACACAATAATGGGCCCATGGTATGCAGTACTAATATCAAAGCATAGTTTAGCGATTACAAATCAAGTGCCTATAGATTAGTCATGTAAACCACATTGCCACAGGGGCTTTAGCATGATTGGTTGGATTAGTGCGTTTGTAGATCGCATCATAATAATTATTCAGTGGTTAATGATTTAAGTTCGTCAATTCTGGTCAATGCAACATTATAAAATCGTTTGGTTTTGAGACATTGGCACGATCATATCAAAATGTTTATTGGGATTGGCTGGGACTAAGGGAGGAATTCACCAATAAAACTAATCGCGTTTTAACATTTGGCTCGCATAATCGCGTTTAGCCGCTGTCACTAATATCACTTGTAAAAATACAACAAAAGAAAAATACAGACGAGTGACACTAGTGACAGCGGCTAAACGCGATTACGAGGCCAATAACAGAGCCGTAGAGGTTGCCAATTACTGGTCAGATAAAATTTAGTTAGAGTACATCGACACGAAAAGAAGAAGAAAAAGGTGTATTCCGCCCTCAGTGCTCGACCAGACTACGATTAGCTTGAACTAGTATGAGGTACCCGCTTCCAAGCGAGTTTCCGCTCGCCACCCGCGCACTCACTGCAGCCATTTTTATGAACAAGATAAGGCGTGAGTTGCCCACGCGCATACCACGTCGAGCAGCCTACGCCGCTTCCCGCGTCCACGTACCCTTTAACTCAAACACCCACTTGAGTTTCTTACGTCTGAAGGAACTTCTTTTCTTCGCCATCTGGAGAAGATACTCCCAGATACACTTTTACCATAAGTTTTCTGTAATATCGCCATATAAGAATAAAACAAACTAAAAAAAAAGGGTTTTTTGTATACTGCGTGTTTTTACGTGAAAATGAATGCATGGAATATCAATTCGTATACCATTACCTTTAAACGAAGGAAGTGTGTGGTATTAGTTTAATAGCTTCAGCCAAAAAAAAATAATTCAAAATCGGTCCACAATTGACCAAGAAATCGGTGAACATACATAAAAAAAAACATACATTCAACCGAACATATAACCTCCTTCTTTTTGAAGTCGGTTAAAAATAGTAATACACATAACGCACAATAACAAATGAATAACGAATTTCAAATAAGGAATAAATTGTCCCTAAATAGTTATCAAGTTAGAAACTTGTGAAGATCTAGTGTTATCTACTTATAAGATCGAGTTTTCTCCCACCGACGTTAGTAATACCAAAAACGAGCACATTCTGATAGTAATTCTATATATTCGTACATAAGCAGCTAATTTTGAGCACTTAATCATCCAATCCACAATTACCTATAAGCACGCACCATCGCCGGTCACATTACCACTTACCATCAAATGAGATAGTGGTCAAGCACGAGTCAATCAATTAATAATAAAACTACATGGCAGTGGACCGTTGTTTGTTTGACAAAGGATTGATGTATCACGGATCCCGGAATTCAGAATTTTATGAAATGGTTGGCCTAATCATAAAGTGATCAATTCTAAGTTCTGGCCACGACATAAGGTGCAGTTTTCATAAAGAATAAGAAAATATTCTTCAAAATTCACCCTTTACACTCACTCACATTTCTCTGTCGGTCGATGCAATAGACAATAGACAACCACAGACTAAGCTGTAAGATCAGACTGTGTTTTGTATAGACAACCACAGACTATGTAGCCATCAGTCAACTGTGTTTATTGTCTAGTGTCTATGGTGCAGCACAGTTATGCCCGGTTTGCACATGGCCCGACAGTTTGGTGTATTTTATTGTGCGTCTATTTGGGCAGAATAAACATGTTTTCTTTCTTCTTTCTTTTTACGGGAATGAAATCGATGCCAGAATTAAAAATTTGAACAACCTACTTCCAATAGGTTTGATTTTTATTTTGGCGAACAAGAAGTTACGTCCTTTTAAGTAATACGCTCGAATGGACCGGTTGACCACCCCTGTCGTAGAGGTCCATAAAATAAACATTTAAAATGGAGTATTGTTTGTTGAAGAAGTGTTGGGGTTCGTAATCTAATTGAACTTTACCCGACCCGGGTTTAGGTCCAACCTTTTATATACCGGTAAAGTCGGGTCGGAGGCTTTGAAGGTAGGTTTCCCGTTCACACTTAAGTATAGGATAGTTTACCTAGAACGGTTTTGGCTTCATAATATTATTTATATTTTAAACTGTCAATCGCTATCATTATTACATTATGTTTAGTAATAATCTTGGTGTTACTTACCATTGACGGCTTGGGCTGTGTAGTTACCAGACGGCCGGCGGGTTACTTACATTGCTCGTCGTCCGAAAGATCGTACCTTTTTTTTTGTTTAGAAAATCATCCAATGGGATCTCTTTCTCTTGGGCGGGGCAGCAGGGTGTGTCACTTTTACTGGTTAAAAACCCACTCCTGTTCCTTCGTTGCCTTTCATACCAGGGTAGAGTTTTCCTTTCAGAAACAAACCCTTGGCCAAGTAGGCTTTGACCTTGCTAGAGACATCTCTTAGGGGCGCGCGTGGAACAGTATGCACCGTCGACGACTTGGGCTCGGTCTGGACGGCTAACGGACGGTTGGACGGTGAACTACCCATTGCTCACCGTCCACAAGCCCGCGCCTACGGTGGCCGGAAAGTTTTACGGTGGCTGGAGGTCGCCTTGCGACTACTGACGCCTGGGGCGTCTGGGGCATGACAATGTCCGTTTCTTCAAGGTAGCGGCCATCTCCTTTGTTAGCATTACTGCTTTATAAAAGGAGGCAATCGCTTCCCATTCCCTCTCGCTCCGGACCATGGGTACGCCAATTTCGGTATCATAAGGTAAAACTCATAAAAAATAAGAGCCATATAAAAATAAACCGTAAACCGGATTTCAATTAGGAGTGTAACCTGTTTCAGACATTCGTAATGAAAATTATATTTACATTTTGCACCGCTTTTCCAACCATTAAAAATGTTACTTGATAGCAAGCCAAATTGCCTTTCTACGCATTTTAAAATATCCCATCCTACGAAAAGAATTAAATTTAAAAAACCGGACCAGTATGAGTCAGGCGCAGTCAGTCGCATATAAAGGGTTCCGTACTACCGAGAGTTCATGATTCTTGGGGAATTTTATGATAATTCTATTTATGAAAGTCTTTAGACCAGTCACGCTACAAAAGGGGTAACTCCAAATTCTCATAGTTTCGGCAATGAATAAATATCGAAAAAGTTTTGTGAACAAGTGTTTTAGAGCTTTAAAGAAACGTTGGGTAGTAAAAACTTTGTTTTTTAATATTAAAAGTAATATAGACAGAACGGACGCGAGCCAGAAAAAAATAACTGAGAAAAATTATCTACGACGTTTGTAGCAAAAAGAGCCAATTACGTTTTTGCATGAGTAAAAATAATTAATTAATTCGGCTCGACCTTAACCGGACTTAATTATTTGATGTTATAATAGGGGTTAAAGTATGAAATTTAAAAAATTAAATTTTAATTTTAAAAAAAGTAAAAAAATAAAAAAAAAATACAGCGATAATATAGAAAATACAAACCACAAAAAAACCAATAAATACCTACCTAATTTCAAAAAAAGAATAACGTAACTTTAATATAAAGTTTATTTATACTTATAATTTCAAGTCAATCCAAAGATATAACGCTTCAAAACAACCTGTTTTAAAAAACGGCAATTTCGTAGTAAAAGACCTAACATTTGTTAATTATCATCATAATTTCATTCATTTCATTTAAATACATCCATCGCTAGACATATGCCTCGCTCAAGTGACACCACAACGGCCAGCCTTGTGCGTCTCGCATCCATCAGATTGTTACTAGGTCATATTTTAGCATCATTTTAGCAATTTTTACAAAACAACTAAATTCATAAGTTACGTTTTAGTGCCAAAAACACGTTTTAAGCATAGGTTATCAAATCATCATGACTTATATTTGTTATAGCATTCATAGTAAAACATAATTTTACGAAAATCTCAAGTGTCAACCTATTTTTTTTAAGGTGGGAAATCATCTAATGGCTTCTCTCGCTCTGAGGTGGAGCCCGTGTCAGACTTTTACTGACTGAAATCACACCTATATTCCTTCAGTTGCCTTTTACGTTCTAGGACGAGTATCCCTTTCATATCAAGCCACGAGGCGTGCGTGGAATACTACGACTCGGGCTCTGTCCTTATAGGACAAGCGGACGCCGAGCTACCCATTGCCCGTCGTCTACAAGTCTGCATCTACGGTGGCCAGAGATCGCAAGTGTCCATCTACAGTTACAAAAACACAGCCCCGAGACAGAGAGACAGACGTACAGCAGATGCTTAGTAAATAGGTTTCAATTTTTATTCCACGGGTACGGAATTCTAAAAAAACCAGCCAAGTGCGAATCGACTCGCGCACGAAGGGTTCCGTACCGTCCGTAGCAAAAAAGTGGCAAAAGTCACGTTTATTTCAGGGCAGCCACCTTAAATATTTATTTTATTAAATTTTTAGGGTTCCGTAGCCAAATGGCAAAAAACGGAACCCTTATAGATTCGTCATGTGTCTGTCTGTATGTCACAGCCACTTTTTTCCGAAACTATAAGAGCTATACTGTTGAAACTTGGTAAGTAGGTGTATTCTGTGAACCGCATTAAGATTTTCACAAAAAATAGAAAAAAAAACAATAAATTTTGGGGGATCCCCATACTTAGAACTGAAACTCAAATTTTTTTTTTTCATCAAACCCATACGTGTTGTATCTATAGATAGGTCTTCAAAAATGATATTGAGGTTATCATATAATTTTTTTATATACTGAATAGTTTGCGCGAGAGACACTTCCAAAGAGGTAAACGGAACCCTTAGTGCGCGAGTCCGACTCGCACTTGCCCAGTTTTTTTAGTAATTGTTGTTATAGCGACATTAGAAATACATTATCTGTGAAAATTTCAACTGCCTAACTGTCACGGTTCATGGTGACGGACGGACAGACAGACAGACAGACGAACAGTGAAACCTTAGCAATAGGGTAGCGGTTTTTATCCTTTGGGTACGGAATTCTAAAAAAAATAAGGCCAATTTTAAAACCGGCTGGCTTGAAATGGCAGTAAAAGATTATGTTAGATCTAATCGTCATCCATTAATTAGACACGACGGATATTACTTCGATCATTATATATCTTACTGAAAAAAAGATATTATGACAAAAATTCATTTTATTTCCTGTGCCAAAGTAAGCCTTAGTATTTCCCCAGTGTATTATTTTTACGTACATTTTTCTGTCTTATTTTAAGTCGACCTACTAGTGACCTTTTCATTTTTAGGGCATTTTATTTTAGTCTTGTTGACATGCGAGCCGGAGGCGGAGGTTGTTCCGTGAATAGATGAAAATTAAGTACTTTCTGGAAAATAATTATAGAGCGTGTTTGTTATGTAGTAGTTTTTTTACATGAGCTAGGAGTCCATTACACACTCATGCAAGCGTCAATCAAAACCATCAATCATGAATGACGGAATTTTATCGCCATACGTTTTTCGTCATGCAAACGTCAATCGTCGCATTACATGGTAGGTTTTTCTTCCGTCAAAATATTTGACTGTGGCAAAGCTGATAGCAAAACCTATCGTGTAATGGACGCCTTTAAGTTTATGATCAGTAACAAAATATCAAAAATTAAAAAAAAAATCTAACTGACATATAAATTACCAAAGAAAACAATTGGAGGCAGGTAGGAAGTAGGAGAGTGAAAAATAACCTACTACTTATTCTCAGACCTACCAAATACAACCAAAAAATACATATAAATCGGTCCAGCCGTTACGGAGGAGTTCGATAACAAACACTGTGACACAGGATTTTTATGTGACTAGAAATAAGTTTTTTTTTCAATCATTACCGAATAAATGGTATATACAATCGGTTTTCAGCCGTTGATTTGTATGAACATACTTTTAGCTCTAAACGCAATGTTCACAAAATTCACAATGGAATGGCTATTATGAATTGGACACAAAATTCACAATGGCCACTAGAGCAGTTGATTTCGAGACGTACACTCAATTAACGCCATGATTACAATAGGGACCCATTGTCATCATATATTGTTTCAACTAGTTAAGTTAGAGTCTCACATTGTATAAAACATACCTCAATCTTTCAAAGAGAGAGGGAATTACTTTTTTGGGTGCAAATAACAGGTTCAAGATTGGCTGCTTGTTATATTGATATGGAAAACCTGCTATAAATTATTAATTAATTATTAAACCGTTCGTAATCACATGCACTTCTACACTTATCATAAACATGTAATAAAGGTACACTTATTTTCCTGTTAGTCTTTAGCACAGCTTAGGGAATGGTGCTGAAACTCATATTGGTTACATATTAAACTTAAAGCTTTATTTATATTTGGCGAAAGAGAGTGGATCCTGCGACACAGGGTATCCTAATGCAGGATCTAGAGTCGTGTAAAACTATAAACTTAGAACAATAAAGTATTATTATTATTAATGGGATGCGATCGCGTCTTAATGCGAATCAGTAATGTTAGTGTAGAAGGCGGTCGCACGTGTGAAGTGAGGTACATCCTCACGCCCCGGTCGCCGTCACAGAGGACGCCCTGGACGTTTGCGAGTCTCAGAATGAGTAACGAGTAGCTCGTTTGGCTCCGTCCAGTAACCGCCCGGACCAAGCCCAAGTGGTCAACGGCATGTAGTGTTCCACGCGCGTCTTATCGAGATGTCAGCAAAAACGGGAGGGCCTAGCAGGACCGATGCCCGCTAGAGCCATTGTGCAAAGGATACGCGAGGTCCTAGAATGCAAGAGCAACTGAAGGTCACAGCTGTAGTTTTAGTGAGTAAAAGTCTGACACGCTCTCCCGCTCCATCCCAGATCGGGAGAAGTTTGGAGAATTGATGAAAAAAACACCAATCTTTCAAAAAACTTCTTCAATCTATTAAATAAATTCTCAATATATTTCAAAGGGAAACGCACTCTTAATCCGTCGCTAGACAATTAGCATAGATGAATCTCTGATTAATGTTGATCCGATGAATATTTATGGCATACAGGTAGACGGGTGAATTTTCATATTGAGGGATTAAGTGCCTTCACATCCGTTTAATGTGCGTCATCTTTTTAATTCATTGGATCAACGGATGAATAATAAGCGTCGTGATATAATAAATCAAGATGGAAATTTATTCACCTTCGCAATATTATGCCTATGTAGGTACAACATAGGATACTGTGAGCTTTTTGATAAATAAATCAGCGTTGGGTTTGTTCGCGCTTAGGGGAACATGGAAATATTTAGCATCCATACTTTTACGTTTTTTTAACCGTATTTCCATAAAGTAGTCCAGGAGATTATCAAGTCGACTGAATTTTTTTTTGATTAACCGATTTGTGATGGTTTTTTTTTGGTTTGGAATAATTTTGCGCTCAGGTAGAATTATTTAAATTAGGTAAATTTAATAATACTGGGAAAAGCAATGTCTACATTGAGTAATTATGGATATTTTCTCAATTTTACAGGTTAAGTTGAAAAGTACCATATTTTAAAAGAAAAAATAAGCGAAGAATTAAAACCAGAAACATTGGCGTACTGGTGAATTTACAATTATGAAAATAAAGTTCTAAAATTTTGTTTAAAAATAAAATTATAGACATTTAGAAATGAAAAAAAAAATTAAGCCATTTGAAATCTACAAAATATTAAATCTCGTCACCGCTAGAATACAGCAATCCAAACTGATTTTCCGACAATGCGGCAAAGTTTTGTAAATATAAAAGCGTTGTCATATTGAATTTAGTGGTTAGGTGGCAAACGAATGTGATTCCCGGCGGCTGGAGCGGAGTGAGCGGACGGAGTAAGCGGAGCGGAGCAAGCGCAAATGCAATTTGCGTCGTTTCGACGATCGAGGCGACTTTTAAAATTTCTCTTTGAGCGGTGAGAGGGGTATGTGCACATTTGTTAGTGATTGCAGATCAAAGTTTATAATATCATTTTGTGGATTAAATATTTCAAAATGTGGAAATATTTTTACGAATCCTAACCACTGGCGTAAAACTGAAATATATTATTGAATATTTAGTCCTGAATTCTTTATATTTAGGCGTGGTGTTAATGTGAAACAAACTTGAACAATACAGAGTTGCTCCAATTGATAGTAAAAAAAAGACTATTTTTTCTGCCATAGTTTTTGAAACATTACAAATTTGACTTGATTTGCTTGACTGGTCTGTTAGTCTAGTGATTAGTGGCCCTGACTGTTATACCGGAGGTTATGGGTCCGATTTCCACTCAAGACAAATTTTGTGTGATGAGCACGATCATTTTTTTGTTCTGTGTCTGGGTGTAATTTATCTATAAAATGTATTTATTAAGAACTAGCTTTTGCCCGCGGCTTCGCTCCCGTCAACTGACTACTCTATCCTACTCTACCCTTCTCTACCCTACTCTACCCTACTCTACCTTACTCTAACCTACTCTACCCTACTCTACCCTACTCTACCCTACTCTACCCTACTCTACCCTACTCTACCCTACTCTATTCGAATTTTCTCGCCGTAAAAACCATCCTTGAACTTCAACGAACATTTTAAAAAAAGAATTGGCCAAATTGGTCCAGGTGTTGTTGAGTTATGCGCTTACCAACACATTTTGCGATTCATTTTTATATTATAGATTATATAAGTATGTTTGTCAGTTGTCTAGTACTCATAGCAGAAGTTCTGCTTAATTTGGGACTAGATGGCGTTGTCTGAAATTTGTGAGATGTAATTGTTATTCAAAGATTAAAGATTCAAGATTTTTATTTCAAATAAATCATTTACAGGCACTTATGAAATGTCAAAAAGTCAGTCAGAAAAATTATGCTAATCGCACATTCCAAAGCGAAGATCTCTATGGAGAAGAATGTGCAAGAAACTCCATGGATACTCTTTTCAATCATGTTATGTATTACAAATATCTCGGTTACATGTCTCTTGTCGCTACTATTATGTAAGAACAATGTAAATAAAGTAAAAATAAAAACTAAATATAGATATTGAAATAGCATCTGGCAGCTAAGAGATGACCGGTCTCAACTGACAGCACCCGTTCACGGTCATGACGCGAATATTAGTACTACTGAGCTCAACCATCATGTAGGGAACCGAACGATCCAACACACGCGCCATCATCAGTGAGACTTTTGAGTGAGCATGACAACACAAATGTTAACTTAAACTTACAAAGTTGCAAATGAATCACTTTAAAAAGTAGGTATCAGCAAAGCACTCACAAAATAACAGGAAATAGAGTAATATAAAGATAAAACTTGAAATTTGCATATAGCTCACATTAACGCCCAGAGTGTTCCTGGTCACTAACCCCTCGCGCGCGCAGGGAGGTATTATTATTACGTAAATGCACGTGGTTACGTAAAATCACCAAAAAAAAGTGTGTACAGTGCCTAGTACAGTACCAGTACCAGACGTTCTGAGTTGAACTTTATTTCGCTGCGTAACCGGTGCAGGCGTCCGTGTCAAGTTGTTAAGAAACGCTATTTCCACGAATAACTCCATAACCGTAGTTCTTCCGACGTAAAGAAATTATTATATATATTATAGGCCAATCTCCAACCAACCAGTGTAAGGACGTGAACTTCAACATTAATGATCTTAACAAGCATTTGTCTCTCCTTCCTTTTTCTCTTGATCCTTGTGTCAAAGCTACAACACTGGATGGTCTTTCTAGTTTGCCGTTGCTACAGTATCCTCACTTTACCTTTAGCGATGTTACTAAGAATGACATTAAGAAATCTTTTTTTTTAGGTGGGAAATCAAGGGCGGAGTAGGAGGGTGAGTCAGACTTTTACTGACTAAAACCTACTCGTAGTTCCTTCGTTGCCTTGCATTCCAGGGCCGGGTTTTCCTTTCAGAAGTGAACACATGGCCCTAGTATGCTTCGACCTTGCTGGGCCCCTACGGTTTGCTGTCATCTTCTTGAGGCACGCGCGGATCACGCCGTCGACGAATTGGGCTCGGATGGTCGGACGGCGAGCTACCTAATGCTCGCCGTTCGCAAGCCCACTCTTACGATGGCCGGAAATCGGGATCGGGATCTTTGCGGCAGGGGCGTGAGGGCCGAGCACTAGAACGCGCGGCCAGCTACTTTTAAAAAATAAATAACGTAGCATTTACTAGTAGTTATATACTGTAATGCCACGGACACACTTATGGAACTACTACTTCATACTTCCTACGTATAAGCATAGCTTAATCAACCTAATAATTTTCCCACTATTGGAACTCAGGTCTCTTCTCTATGAGTGGGAATGGGCCGTAATCCACCACGCAGGTCAATTAAGACCGGTTCTATAGATAGTCATATCACAAATTAACCAGGCATAATTACATCTATTGTGTTGTTAATTTAATCATAGAGTATGTATTGTTCACAGGAACCCATTAGGCAACAAACCCTAGACTAATCTGCCTCTATTCATTTACTGATCGCATACATTTCTATTGAGGATGAGGTTCTAGTTTCGACTCTTGAGTTTTTCTACCTGAAATTTCTTCGTAATGGCTCTGAATCTGGATTTTTTGTTAAGCAGCGTAGGGCAGCGTTGAAAGGCCTCCCACAAGGTGGACCGATGACCTGGTTTGAGTTGCTGGACTGTTAGTTGTGGGGACACTTGGGGGAGGCCTATGTCCAACAGTGGACGTCCTTCGGTTTGAAATGATGATGATGATTGAACTGATTGTCATTTTTGGGTTTTAGTCAGTGAAGGTCTGACACACTCTTGCTCCACGTAGAGAGGGAAAAATTGTTTGATGATTTTCTACCCCAAAATAAATGGCGACTTTTTGATTTATTGTACTACAGCTATAGAACTAATATTATCATGTTTCCTGAATAATAATGATGAGTTACATACCTAGAGATAGTCATCATCGTCCTGTCCGTACCCTATATTACTTGGGGTCCTCTCTATCCTGTCACCATTCACGCTATCACTAAGTACCTTTTCTTTCACATCACTTCTCAGAAAACCTATTTTTTTTTTACCTCCCTCACCCTGTCTATCTATCCACATACATTATACTCATAACTCTTTTAGTAACAAGCGTTCATCCCTCCTCTACACATGACTACGACGATTCCCTTTCAACTTTCCAGTCACTGGCACCACTTTCAAACTTGCTCTAATGTACTCATTTCTCACTTTATCTATTCGGGTCATAACACATCCATCTCAAAATACCTAAAGACGGTACCAAATAATAAACTTTATTTGTATTTACTCTATAATACAATATAAAATCTTCACACACAGTAAGACAGTCAGTTTACGATCTAGAATGATTTATTATTTAAATAGAAGAGGAGATTTCAGTGAAATTACCTTTTTTATTACAAATTGACGGTGGAACTTTCTTTATGTGCTAGTTTTATTCACTCTCAGGGTCTTTTCCGTAAGAACCGTATATTTTCCTAGAACAAAAGGCTTACTCCACTGTGAAATATTTTTTAAATCGCAACATTACTTCCAGAAATCTTTCTTTCTATAAACGATCATTCAATAATTCTGTGGTGCGAAAAAATGCTAGTATGCTCACCAAAATCTATTCGAGAGATTTTGAAGTGAATTGTAACCGAGAATTCAATCTGTAGCAAGTCTCCTTTACAGTTTTAGAACAAGAATGTGGTTGGAACTAAAACTTTAAGTTCCTGAAACTTGTTTGTCGAAGCGAAAACTAAGTTTTTCTCATGAACATAGTGGCATGATCGTTAAGTTAGCTACTCGTAACATGCTTTCAAGAAATCTTAGATAATCAAACTGAAGGCGAAAGTTTATGTTTGATACGGATTGGAATGAAAATTAGCTGATGCGTAGACCAGTCTAGGAACAGGACTTAGTATATTTTTACTTTAATCCCGGAGTAAGTTCGTTTAGGATAATTGTGTAACACAGGCGAAAGCTACTTTTATAAGTGAGAAAATTAAAGATGATAAATTATCCGGTCTGTCATATTTGCCTACTGGGGCCAAGGGTGATGCGAAAGAGAACCCTGGGGCCCTGAAACGATGGCAAAGAAGGAACAGGAGTGGGGTTTTAGTCAGTAAAAGTCTGACACTATCTCCCGCCCCGCCCAAGAGCGGGGGATGTCATTAGATGATTTATCCACCGAAAAAAAATGGATGTCATATTTGCATCACCGACAGATCATGTCACCCGCTAGGGCCAACGGGAATACCGTGGCCCTGAAACGCAACGGGTAACTGAAGGACACAAGTTGGTTATAGTCAGTAAAAGTCTGACACGCCCTCTCGCCCCACTCTAGAGTGGAGGATGTCATAAAAGGGTTTTCATCTCAAAAAAATGAAGTCTAATTTTATTTTATTTTTAATTTTATTTTTTCACATTTTAGGAAAGGTTACAGACTAATAACAACATAATGACAATGGTAAATAACTAAATTGCTAATTACCAGCTCCCACATATATAATGACAAAAAAAAAAAAAATTGTTGGTCCCACAATACCTTGCTTGTCAGTAAATTAATTTATACAAACAATAATAATGTAAATTTCAAGTGCAAATAGGTGTTAGTTGCTCAAAAAATGGCTTTGCTAAGAGCTTCCTAACTGTGCTCGCGTTGGTGCAAAATAGGTCAACGCCAGGTTCACATGAAATCCTGTTAAAACTGCGACTGGCTCTCAGAAAAAATGCATTACGCCTATAATTAGTGTTTGTACATGCAGAAGTGGCCGCTGTCTTAGCCCCATCTGATTAGTGTGTAGTGATAATTTTGAAACAAGTTCAGGACAGTCAATTGAACCATTTGCGATATTAATCAGGTAGCACACATCACTAATATCACGTCTCTGGTCAAGAGGTAGAAAATGGTATCTTTTGCATCGGTGAATGTAGTTAACAGATACTTGTTTTGCTCTATAATCAAGAAACTTAAGAAATCTTTTCTGGATGCCTTCAATACGAGACTTATATATCCCATATTGAGGGTTCCAGACCTGTGATGCATATTCAAGGTGGCTGCGTACGAACGAACAATATAAGTTTTTGATCGGTTTTAGTGATCGGAAACCGGCTGAGGTTCTCAATATGAAACCAAGTGCTCTTGACGCCCTATTCACTATATTATCAATTGATCGTAAAGTAGTTTACTATCTTGTATTACACCAAGATCCCTAATACTATTAACTTTTCCTATATCGCTAATATAAAGTCTGTATGTGGAATCAATTGTAGACTTTTGATGTGTGAAAGATATGTGAAAATATTTCGAAACATTTAATTCTAGCCGGTTAAGTCTACAGTACTCTTCAAACCTATTCAAATCAGCCTGCAATAGATGTCATATATCATGATAGATGTAGAATACATATTATAGCCTTATACATAATAGCTAATTTAATTCACCACCATGTTCTTAACGATGAAGGTAACTAATAAATATTGTGATGCAACCGGCACGTTCTAGCTCATGCCAATGAATTTGAAAACACGTGACATCCATCAACCCATTCTTGAACACAGTTGTAGATCTGAAAGAGCTGTGTGCGATCAGTGGGTGTATTGCAAGTTAATACTTACCTCTATAGTCACTAAACTCACCTTCGATCAAATTAACAGCCGTTGCTTGTTACGTATTGAAAGTAATCAAGAGTTTTTAACCGACTTCAAAAAGGAGGAGGTGTATGTTCACCGATTTCTCGGTCAATTATGGACCGATTTTGTTTTTTTTTTCTTCGAAGATATGAAACAGAACTCCTTACAGGATCACAGCAGAGCTGTCGTAACAGGTAAAATTGCTTTATTTATATGTTTAGTCGATGACTGACTGAAAAAAGAGTCACTCATCGACTACACATAGCCTGAAGTTAGCCACCGGAACTCTGTAATAAATTAATTTAGTCTAACCGTGTTTGGTATGATTAGAATTTTCATGAGATGCACTCTGGCTATAAGGTACTTAAGTATGGCTGAAGGGTACTTTTTAGTGGTGGTACCATAACTGAAAAGTGTAAAATAAAAAACTTTTTACAAAAAAATACAACTGACTTCAATGTAAAAAAAAAAAACACTGATAAGTGCAAAATATCTTGATTCCGGAAGTCGGTGTTAAATAACGAAGAGACAAAACTATTATAGAAACACCGACTTCTGAAATTAAAGTTATTTTGCACTTTTCAGTGTTTTTTTTTACATTGAAGTCGGTTGTACTTTTTTTTTTGTAAAACGTTTTTTATTTTACTTTGTCATTACGTCTGAGTTGAGTGGAGTGGAGATAGACTTCATAAGAAAGAGTTAAATAAATAGATATTAGTTAAAATTTTAAACCCATTAAACGTTAAACCTACAATACTAATAGTAACACTTTATACCGAAACTAGCACTTTGCTAGTAACTTCGTACACGAGCAAGTTATCATAAAAACTCATCTCTTAAATCATTTTTTTTTATTCCACTACTTTCACACAACGCCATCTAGTGCCAAACTAAGCTGAGTATGTGCTATGATTAGTAGATAACTGATAAACATACTTATTTGGAGGTATGCGAAACAGAAAGTAAAGTTCGCAAACCTTCATTTAAAAGGGAGGATCCTCCGACCACTCGACATGTGTTATGTCTGGTGGGCAACTGCCCGATAGATTATTTCGGGCTGTCCGATATTTTTCAAATCGCGTGGAGAACTTTAAATTGCCCGATGCAGGATTAGTTCTTATCTGATGCCATAGATATCGCTACATCACTCCCCTCCGGAGATCGGAGAACGATGGTTCTTGATACGTGCCAGGGCAGTGGTAGGTTGGTTGCAGTGGGTCGGAACTGAATGTCGCATAGTTCTCAGTGAGTTGGAACTATTTGCGGTGATGCCCCAGTTAGTTGGGGTGGTGCTGTTCCAGTGAGTCGGGATGATGCCCCAGTGAATCGGGGTTTTGCTGTCCCAGTGAGTCGGGTAGTTCTGAAAACAATAACGACAACTATTATAATTTAATTAGGTATTTGTGCTAAATTCCAAGTGTACACGGAACGAAATTTAGCATACAAACGTAATTCTCTCTTTTCAATCCCTTAAAGGTTGAATTTCCAAAAACCCTTAGTGCTCACCTACTTTGTAAAAGAAAGCCTAGTGTGAAATTTTTACGTTTCCAGTCCCAGTAGTTTCGGCTGTATTTTGAGTTGTCTCATCAGTTTTTCATTTTATAGATAATATTTCACTACTCTAATAATTATTAAGTTTCATAATTAGAAAATAAGATTATGAAATTAAAAGTTATACTGCATTGACAGACTTTATACACAGCCAACTCTGATAAAATTAAAAAGTTATTTTTATAACACACTTTCCCTAACAAAATAATGCTATAAAATAACTTTTTTTGCTATTAAAGTAGAGCACGACCGGAGTTTTCAAATCATAAGTTTCACTTGACGTCGACGAAAAAAATAATTAAATTGCACAACTTAAATCGTTATTATAAAATTTAAATAAAAAGATATTAACTTTTAACAACAATATTACATAAAATAAAAATAAAATAAAAACAATTTATTTTATATAATGGTAAAATACTCGTATAAAATTATGTTATGTATGTTTATCTAAGACATTACTGTCAGCCCGTGCCTCGGAAAGCATGGAATACCATTTGGTCTCGGTAGTCATTCGTAGATATTTGAAAGTCGGTACAGGTGGCCAGACAACAGAAAGTTTGGCCATCAGTCGATGCAAGAAGTATAGTGTTATCCAGTAAAATTGGATCCATTTTGTGATTATCCAGGTTTGGAGGTCTGATAGGCAGTCCTTCCATGTAAAACACGGATATTCAGCCGCATCCGGTTAGACTAGAAACTGAAACTGGGAAAATACTAGGGAGATGATGAGTTTTGGACTAGATCCATAACTTCATTATCTATAGGACCTTGGAGATTAGCTGAACGGTTTATGTTGTTTGTCAAGATAGTTGTGTTGAATTTTGGTGCCATATTTACAACATTTTTAATTGTATTTTGATGAGGTTTTTTTAAGGTCATCATTCAATGACTTCTCCCGCTGCGTTGTAGGGTAGAGCGGGAGGGCGTGTCATACTTTTGCTGACTAAAACCTATGTTCCTTTTTTACCCTATGTGTTCCAGGACCATGGACCACTCCGCCTAAGGGCGAGAGATATCATTGGATGATTTAATATCTTAAAAAAGGTGTAAGCTTTGTTTCATTTATAAAAAAAAAACAAATATCTTTTTATTTCAGACGTATTTGGTCCATATAGTTACATTTTACATTTTCATTATTAAATTATTAATTGATTATTCATATTATATATTATTATTCTGTATTACTTTATATTGTTATTATATTAATAATTCAGTTTAATTTATTATATTATGTATTAATTCATATTGTTATTATATTGTTAATTTAATTTAATTAAATTTAAGTATTTTGTCATCATTATATTGTATGAAAATTAATTTAAGTAGGTATTTGCCATCCTCTGGGGCCTCGGGCACGCGTACTTGAGTTTGAACCCAGTGTCCCAGAAGAGGGCTATCCAGCTTATGGTTGAGCATGTTAAGGATGGTGTTGGCACTCCCACGCGAAAATATTGTGTCATCCATATGTTCTATTTCTGATTCTTTGTTATCTTTAAACAAAGGTAACGGTAATATTATCTTTAATTAAATGAAGTTTTTATTGTTTAGGCTCCTTATTATTATCTATACAAATTACGTTTTCTTTTACATTTTCATCCTTTCTAATATGTCAACAACTATATTTCTTTTTGCCGTAGTTTCTTCAAATATAACATTTCTCCTTATAATTCCTTTGGGTATATGGATCAATATATAAGTTGACTTGAAATCAGCTATTATTGTATGATACCCGACGATCCTCATATTTCTTTTGAACAATGAGACAGCCGTGTTGCATACACTTATCACGGTGATATGACAATTGTTAACTTTTACGGTTCCGTACCTCAAAAGAAAAAAAACGACACCTTTATTGGATCATTTTGTTGTCTGTCTGTCTGTCAGTCTGTTTGTCAAGACCCTTTATCTCAAGAATGCGTGGAGGTATCCCACTGAAATTGAAACCATATACTCAGATCTGTGGTCCCTTGAAGCTGTAAAATAACAATCTTCTAAGTTAACGAAAAAAAAGATACGGCAGTTTATGTAGCAAAAAACGTATATTTCGACACTCTCAAGGGAATCAAAATTCAAAGGGTACTTCCCGTTGATCTATAATCCTCCACGAATACTCTCACACACACTCACACACACACACACCAACAGACTTATGATAAAACTAGAATTAGACTATTAATATTCATTTTGACTCTTGTAACTTATTACACTTATATGATATAAAAGAGCGGCGCCTCCTGGTACTGGCATTTATATGCTTAAAAGGGGACGTCACCAACTGTATAACTGTGTATAACGTGTAATAACGAAATAAACATTTTTGTTTTTTTTTTTTTTGAGATATAGGAATAAATCTGAAAATTTTGTTGCGGCATAAACAAAATATCATCTTCGAGACTCCTTTCGGGAATTGAACTATTAACATAGGAACGTTTGTACGGAACCCTTATTGCGCGAGTCCGACTCACAGTTGTTCAGTTTTTACTTTCATCCCAGCTAATAAACAAGTACATTGAACCATTGGAGAGCCTCTCGCCTGGAAATGGCTTCCTGGAAAACTTTAAGCAGACTCGATACCTAGGTCGGGCGCAGCAAAGACAACTTCCAAATGTGGGGGTTCTCGACCGGTTTCAACCTCCATAGGTTGGGGTTCTCGACAGGTTTCAATCTCCATAGGTGGGGTTTCTCGACCGGTTTCAATCAGAGTTCTACCACGAGCTCTTAACGCGATCTATTTTTCAACCTAAATTTAATTGTTAAAGGGATGAAACTATACCCCCTATATAGCTCCATCTCTCTTTCTCACTCGCAAGACTGCCCTTTAAACACGTCATGGTAAGACCCCAGCACCCCTAGCCAAGTTAATAATCTACAATCGTTAACGCTAGTCGAAAACTAATCAAATGTATGGGAATGATATCATCTCAACGTTAAGTCACGTGGTCAGAACAAACGAATAGAAAATTCGTAGCCAAGTTCACATCGTTCAAAATGATAGAATGGATTTTTATCGTTTCTACAATGTGTAACGCTACATCCTTTGTTATTGTAGAACTAGCGGCCAACTTAGGCGCGTCAACATGGCTACGAACTTATTGTTTTCTACAATTATTGACACCGAGGTGTTACCAATTGGAGAACGGAATTCGACACGAAACGTTTGTAACTTGGCCAGGGGGGCAGTTTACAGATTCAGCGTTTGTGCGACAGTTATCTTCAGACCATGTCCCACCTTCCATCCTGCGTCACGAGCTCTGTTACCTGTTCACGTCCGCTAGAGTTGACATTAGATCCTTAATCTAATGTCAACTCTAGCGGACGGCATTTATGTGGCCGAATACTTGAGCCGTCAAGGAATCTAATTTGGAAATACGACTATTGCACACAGATGTATTGTGATAATGTACCAACATATCATTTGGATATGTTGCTTGCGTGTGCATATGCGTGTATACAAATTTCTATGCTTTACTTATTTGTGCGTATTCTATGCTGAAAATATTATATATTTTTAACTGTATACAAGTTTTCAATGAAAATCATTTTTAACCGACTTCAAAAAGGAGGCGGTTCTATGTTTAGCTGATGGTATGTTTTTTATGTGTGTTCACCGATTTCTCGGTCAATTGTAGACAAATTTTGAATTTTTTTTTTTTGATTGACTGGTTATGCTTCCGAGTTAGTCTCATAGAAATATTGTAATGATCTGATCATGATCTTCGAAGATGGGGAACAGAACTCCTCATAGGATCACAGCAGCAGAATTGTCGTAACAAGAAAAATTGCTTTATTTATACGTGTAGTCGATGACTGACTGAAAGAAGAAGGGGAATATATCAAACTGATCTAATGATGAAGCCTGAAGTTAGGCACTGGAACTCTGTAATAAATGGATTTAATTTAACCGTGTTTGGTATTGTTAGAATTGACATGAGATGCACTTTGGCTGTAAGGTATTTAAGTATCGCTGAGGGGTACTTTTTAGTGGTGGTACCATAACTAAAAAGTGTAAAAAAAACTTTTTACAAATAAAATACTTTTTCTACGACAATATAAAAAACACTGAAAAGTGCAAAATAACTTTAATTTCGGAAGTCGGTGTTAAATAACGAAGAGACAAAACTATTATAGAAACACAACGTGTTTTTTACTTTGAAGTCGGTTGTATTTTTTTGTAAAAGTTTTTTATTCATAGCAAGCTATATACCTATAATTAATACTCATGAAGACCATTCCAAAAAGCTCAAACATGATAGGGTTATCTTATTATGCTTATTACCGTGTTCCTATGGCCGTCTTCTAGCTCGATTATCAGATCCTGGTTACACAAATCATACTATTACGAGCCCAAATTCGTGCGGGTTGTGTCGTTTAACTACTGAGTTCCTATGGTCACCTTCCGGTTCCATCATCAGATCAGTTCCATGTCATAATTATTCTACATTGTCATTAGAATTACACAAACATGCAAAATTTCAGCTCAGTCAGTAACCGGGAAGTGGATCAAAAATTTGCAAGATTTGATTACAGATAAACATTGGGACAGGTGAAACTAAATAAAAGCTTGTAATTAAAAAAAAAAAAACATTATTTTTGGCATCGATACGCTAAGAAGAAGTACACAATGCTACCCAAAAATATGCTAATATCTGCTCCGAACACGAGTAGTAGCCCCACTAAAACACGGGAACACAGGAATTTACATACGTTTTCTATTTGAAACGAATAAACCTTGACGGCATTTCAAGAATTCACTTAGGGTGGCATGCTGAACGCTGCTGGTTTTAACCGACTCCAACAAAGAAAGAGGTTATTTTTACAGGCAGTATACATTATGATCATTTTACAAAGTTGCAAATTAATGCTGATTATGTAATAATGTTTTTAGGTTGACTTCACACTTATACATTTACGATACATAAAAACAATTGATGTAGAGAGTAGTGTCGTGGCGGCCTAGTAGAGCCTCGACTTATGAGTATTCTGTATTATTTCACCACGTTTAATTCACTAATATTTTCTTAAACCAGAGTCGTAGTCGGAACTATAGTAAATCGGAAGACAAACGTTGGTCAATGTTTGACAATAGTTCCTGAGTTTTACACTTACACTAAATTCGATTTTCGTATGTTTTTTGGTATAGACTGTCTTCTAACCGCGTACTGGAAGATGCGGAGTTACTAGGTACACAAGGTGAACCAATGACCTGGTGAGAGTCGCGGGAAACCGATGGATGTAAGACACATAGCACCGACCTATGTGGCGACGCATGGGGGAGGTTTGTGTCCAACGGATGATGATGACTTTACTTCTATCGCCAGTATAGATAAATGTACGTATTTACTAGCGCTAGGCGACCTCTATATGATTTAATCACGCCTTAATTATATAATACATGATGTTTAAAAAAAACTTGACTTGTATATTTTTTTCAAAGAGACAAATATCGCCATTTTTGTTTTTTTTTTTATGGAAAATCGTCAAATAATTTCTCCCACTTTTGGTGGGATGAAAGGGAGTGTCAAGATTTTACTATCTTTCCGTTTTTCTTCAGTTGCTCATTACGTTCCAGGTCCTTAAAAATTCAAAAATATTACAAAGAGTAACTCTAGAGACAGTTCTTGTTTAGTATTAAAACGGAGATAAATCAATAACACTTAAATTAGGTAGTTACGTTTTTACCTTAAGAGCTAACAGAATAATATACTTCGCAGCCTCGAACTGTCTTGTACGAGCTTCAAGTTAATGAGTTAGCATGTTCTATGCAAATCATGACAAACGTGATTCACTGAAGTTTCCAAAACACTACAGTATGACGAAAAGCTCGACACAGATCTACTGGAGTAGGTTTGTTCCATAGGTATCTATGTACAGAATCTTCTGTAAATACCTTTGAACAAAACCAGCCGCTATTATTATTTAAATTAATCAATCATAATATGCTCGATATAGTTTCGGACTAGCTCCGTTTTTTATATTATCTGAGTAGGGTTACTTAATCCAAAATGGCGGTTCATCATCAAATAATAGGGGTTAAAGTATGAAATTGCCGTTTTTTATAACGGGTTGCTTTGAAGTGTTATATCTTTGGATCGACTTGGAATTATAAGTTCAAATAATCTTTATATTAAAGGAAAGTTATTCTTTTTCCGAAATTAGGTATTTATTGGATTCTTTGTGTTTTGTATTTTCTGTAAGGTACGTTAACCTTTAATATAAAGTTTATTTAAACTTATAATTCCAAGTCAATCCAAAGGTATAAAATTTTGTAAGCAACCCGTTTTAAAAAACGACAATTTTATAGTTTAATACCTGATATATATAATTAGTCATCCAACATAAAATATATTTCGTCATTTTACAAAGGGTACGCTACTCTATTCAAAATGTCGGCTCATCATCAAACAGCTGATTGGTTTACGTTATTGTTCCCGCCGTGACAAAACACCTATGATATAATTTATCATCCAACCTAAAATATATTTCATCATTTTACATAGGGTGCGCTACTCTATATAAAATGGTGGCTCATCATCAACCAGCAGCTTATCAGTTATATCGTGTTTGTTAATAACGGGTTTGTTGGCTTTGTACTTGCAAGCACTAAACCAGTGGTTTGATATACGACTGAGTACTGCTCGCCGAACGGATGGCCGTTAGGGCCGAAAGGTTCTGGAATGGTGACCACGTACCGGAAGACGTAGCGTTGGAAGGTCTCCTACAAAGTGGACCGATGACTAGGTAACGGTTGCGGAAGTCCGATCGATGCGAGACGCACAGGACCGTTCATTGTGGTGACACTTCGTGGAGGCCTATGTCCAGCACTGGACATCTTTCAGCTGAAATTATAATGATGATGACTGCTCGCCGACATCCCTATAGGGTACAGTATTCAATCGTTGAAAGCAACTGGGACTCAAGATGGCCTTACACAAGTCCGAGGCCATGTGTTTCATGGTCCATAAAACGCGCCATCATCGGGATCTCAGCTAATAGTAGGATGGGTTCACATTGGCGTCGAGTCGATGACGAAGTACCTGGAAATCACCATCGACCGCCGATGGAACTTTGTGCAGCACTTCTAACGTTTTATTTTTAGACTGGCCGGGGCTGCCTTCAAGCAACTAGGAGATCGAAAAGCTTCCTGACAGAAACTCAATGCGGGGATAGTGCTGTCTATTTGGTGGAGGTCTACCCCGCTTTAGCAGAGCACCACCGTGTCCTTGTGGCGATCGGCAGCAGTGACCTCTCGCATCTGGGCCTGGTTCAGGTCATTCAGCAGACACCTTCTGCGAAGCAGTCATGCAAGTGTAGGAGGGGGCCACCACTGGTTCGAGCTTGCGGATGGCGACTGATGGGTAACTCTCCGTCTGATTAGGACTAGACGCAGATTGACGGTGAGTTGTATTCGACGCGCAAGATGTCAATACCACTGATGAGCAGACTAAAACACATCCTTACCAGGTACTCCTTACCGAATAAATCGAGACTACGACGTTTAAATCGAATTACTATTTCAAGAAACAAATGAACACGAACAATTTGAATTTCTTTACTCTCTACTATTCCTAACAACAGTTGTTTTATTTCAATCATTGCAAAATGGCGTACATTTTCATTAAAGACAAACTTGGATACGGAATTCCGAATACTTGGTGATGCGGAGAAATTACGTAAGAGTAAATAATATCTGTGATTAAATGGAGATGGGAGTGTATATACGGGATATCATGTGATTTGGGTGGATTCATTTGTGTTTACGTAAAGGATCAAGTTGAATTGTTTAGTATACAAAACATGATTAAAAGGCATTGTTAATTAGAACACATAAACATGAACACAATTCCAACTCATCGATTTCTGATCCATTTCATCTCGCTAGCCTTTTTACCAACTCGTTTGGGATCTAACTAGATGGGGCTTATTTTTTAGGTTTTAAAATTGTTCAAAATAATAGGTCTTTACCTAATACTTACCTTTTACTTTTTAGTGTAATTGGAGATTCTATAACCAGCATTTTCAGAAATAATTATCTGTGGATTGACACGCAATTCGAAATTCAAATAAATTTTATTCGAAAGACGTGTTAATTTAATTTCAATTTCAGTCATTTGTTTTTAGATAGTTTTTTGTTTTTGTGAGATTGTGGTAGTGCTTGGCGCTATGGATAAACTGAAAATTCGTACAATTTTCGAATATGAGTTCCTACGTGGAAATACCGCTGCGCAAACAACACGAAACATTAACGACGTGTACGGGCATAACACTGCTTGCATAAACACAGTCCATTATTGGTTCAATCGTTTTAAATCTGGAAATTTTGAGTTGAAGAACGAGCCTCGCGGTCGGCCGGTAACTATTGTCGACAACGACGAATTGAAGGCGATAGTGGAAGCGGATCCATCTCAATCTACGGCTGAGCTTGCTGCGGGCCTTGGAGTTAGTGTCAAAACAACATTGAAGCACTTGCGTCAAATCGGAAAGATAAAAAATCTAGATAAGTGGGTGCCACACGAACTAAGCGACCGACAGCGAGATTTACGTGTCGAAGCATGCATAGCACTACTGAATCGGCATAGAAACGAGGGAATTCTTAATCGAATTGTTACCTGCGATGAAAAGTGGATCCTGTACGACAACCGTAAGCGTTCGTCTTAGTGGGTGGACCCAGGTACAGCACCTAATCAGTGCGCTAAAAAAAAGATTACTCATAGGAAGATGATGGTGACTGTCTGGTGGACCAGTGCCGGACTTGTACATCACAGCTTCTTACCGAATGGCACAACAGTGACGGCAGATGTCTATTGCCAAGAATTGCAAACAATGATGGAGAAGCTCGCAATTCAACAACCAAGACTAGTCAATCGCTCTTCCCCATTGCTTCTCCTCGACAACGCGCGAGCTCACACTTCACGACAGACCATCGCAAAGCTACAAGAGTTACAGCTGGAAGCTCTCCGTCACCCACCGTACTCACCGGACTCTGCCCCAACAGATTTCTACTTTTTTCAAAATTTAGACAATTTTTTAAGTGGGAAACAATTCAACACCCGTGATGCAGTACAAAATGCTTTCGCTGACTTCATTGCCTCCCGTCCTGCAGACTTCTACAGTAAAGGGATAAACAAACTGCCATCAAAATGGCAAAATTGTATAGATAATTTGGGCCAGTACTTTGATTAGCTGAAATAAAAAATATACCGAAATTTTTATATTTTAAAATTATCATACAAATCTCCAATTTCATAGGTAAAGACCTAATACATTCGAAACTGAAAAACAAAACTAAATTAGGTATTATAGTTAGTGTAAGTAGGGTTTCAGTTCTAACGTAAGGTTTGAAACCAAGCCCTTTGGGTAGACTAACTTCCAAATAAGTCGTTTACTTAGTGCACACACAAAAGAGCAAAACCTCAAAGCAGATTTAAACTTCCTTTAAAGTCCACAAATCTGGTGGTATCGTCAACGGAACAAATAAGTGTGCAGGGAACTACAAGGAAATAAACGTACCTACAAACAAAGTACTATACAATGGTTTTTTCACAACATCAGTTGGCTGACTGCAACTAGCTATTATTTCTTCCCTCTCGTAGAGAGAGGAGGCCTGAGTCCCAGTAGTGGGAACATTAAAAGGCTGATTATGCTATGCTTTATGCTATGCGTTAGGTCGAGCCGCTACAAAAAAACGGATTACTTAGGTTACTTCTAGGGAAGCGTGCTCTATCATCGATCGACCACGTCGCTTTCCATCAGGTGAGATAGTGGTCAAGGGAAAGCTTAGCAACAATTTAAAAAATAAATGAAGTTTTATTGTAACAACTACTTTTCAGGCTTAATTTTTTTCAACAGCCTAATGTATAGTCCATCTATAAACCACTAATTCAAACATTACTAAGAAATCTGTTGATATTTTCAAATTTCAAATAAAAGTCCAAAAACATATTTGATGTCATCAAATATCATTCATACGTCTCTGAGATCGCACGATTGTAGTTGTATTTACAAATTTTACTAGTCTGTGCGCTAAGTTCGAGTTGTTTTAAGTTAACATAATCGAAACGTTTACCGCGTTTGGCTCTCTGATTGATTAAGAGCTTGGAGCTTACCAATCGGAGCACTGCCCCCCTAGCCAAGTTACAACCGTTTCGTTACGATTCTCTTTTCATCGATCGCCTCGAGTCAGCCACGCCTTCGATTCCTTTTTTCTGACATCATCTCAATGCTCAGTCGCGTGGTTAGAACAAAGGAATACAAAGCGTGACCAACTCGAGGCGATCAACGAAAAGAGAATCGAAACGAAACGGTTGTAACTTAGCTAGGGGGGCTGAACATCATAAACGTGTCGATTGCATTAACGTAAAACAAACTCGCACTAGGCACACTAAATAGTAAATTATTTTTTTCACTGTACGTAAAAGCAATATTTCAATAGTTTTAAAGTCGGACGCAGGCGCTGCCACGTCAAAGTTTTCTCGGAATTTAGTGCGAGTCAAGTCAAACATGGGAATGTACTAAAAGGTTTTCGATATTCGACATTTTTATGATTTTGGCACTGGCTTTGTTATCGTAATTTAATTCTGGTTTTAGGTACAATAGAAAGGTTTTTAAGATTGCAGATTATTTGTTTGGATAAAATAGATTGGTGATTTTGAGACTAATTTTGGAGGTATTGAACCCGCTTAATATAGATAGTTTCAAAAAGTTAGTTACCATTTTCTCTAGTCGAAATTATAACTTTCCTTAATTTTTTAAAATAAATTCTCTCCCTGTGGGTGGAGCGAGAGAAAAAGGTCAGACTTTTAGTGACTGAAACCCACCCGTGTTTTTACAGTTGCCCTTTGTGTTAAAGGGCCGCGGTGACTCTATCGAAAAATCCAGTCCTGGCAGGCATTAGCCCTAGCGTGCCCGAGCGTAGTTCTGACGTTGAGGCGCGGGTGAAACGACACACCTGAGCCTGGATCTTATTGAACTTAGCCTTCCTCAACTATAAATAGTTTCCAGGCTAAATAAATAAAGTTAAGTTCCCTTGATTTCTATGTGATTTTATCGATATACTAGTCGAGACGAAGCTTTTAAGTATTGGGCATCGACGCCGATTTACTAGCTTGTCAGTTTTCCACCAGTTGTATTTGGGGAGTGTGCATTGAAACTGCATAGAGTTTTACGTCAAGCTTATTCCATCATCGGGCCGCCAGATATATGAAATGCTCCACTGGTACATGGAAAGAAAAGAAAAAAAATCTATTTATGGGAAATGACGTTTAAGATTACGCCTAGCTTACAAATTACAAACATTATATAGGGAAAATATGCGTCACATCCGCGCAATACGGCCAAACGCCTAGCACAATGCCGTGGCCACATGCATAATGCGATCAGTCCACAGCGCTGGTTTTCAGCGTGTGTCGGTACAAAGAGCGTGTGTACGAAGTGAACATCTCACCCATATACACAGAACAAACAGTTAAACAAACAGAAGCGAAAACAACAAACAAACAATAGAATGAACAGTTTTTCTTTCTTTCTTTCTTTATATGCACTAAACGTTTCAGGAATACATTCATTGTACGTACAGCTAAGGAATGCGTAGTTCCCTACCACCCTACCTTGTGGTTCTCATCCTCGTGACTTCAACAAACCCCCACCGACAGTAATGGATTCCCAACATGTCGGAGTCTGCTTTTCCTGATAGCTACAACCTAAGTGGTCTTTAAGTTAAGAGTAAATAGGTTACTTCTAGGTAAAAGTGCTCCATTGTCGAACACATCATCGCTTACCATCAGGTTGAGATAGTGATCAGTGCGAACCTATCGATAATGAAACCTACCTACCAATTACAATTTACTGAACCTACCAATATCTCATATGAGATAGTAATATGAGATAGTAGTGTGAAGTAGCAGAGATGGAGGTTCGGTTCCGATTTCAAAAGTTCTGAACTTCCGATTGATTTTGAACCCAAAATTCTGATTATGTTCTGATGAATTTTAAAAGAAACTTATATTGGAGGTACAATCAATTTTATCCTTGTCGTGCGGCTCCCCACGCCTGTCTCCCCCCGTGCCTTCTATCAATTACTCTTTCACTTGTTGTTTTGTTTCGTATTTGGAATGTTTTGAATTCGCTCTTCATTTATACTTAACCGAGTTTTTATAGTGTTTCATTTGACGCTTCGATTTCGTTTCTAATTCCGTGTTCAATTCCAATTAACCGAATTTAAAAACTCCAGCTCCGACATAACCACTTTCGTGACATCCCTAGTACGTAAATAAAAGTGTGACTTTGTGTGATAACAGCATTATATTTTGAGTGCAGCAGTATTATTACGAGCTTTTGAAACGCCGGCAACAATAAGCCTTGTACATTGAAGCCCCAATAATCACGTTGAAAGCAGCATTAATCACAAAAGCAAATAGAATATTTTGCATTTCATTTCACTGCAATGCATCTTAAAGCTAGTTCATCTCTGTTCAGAACAATGGCTGGCCATTATCAATGGATGCTGAATGACAATGGATACAATTGTCTGCCTCTCCTAGTGGAAATCTGGCTTCTGAAGGCTATATCCGATCTTTGGTCGTAGGCGTACTGTTGAGCGTTTTAATTGGGTGTCAGTACTTGGAAATCATAGTTCCTAAAATTGTGTTTAATAGACAATATTTGTGTAATTATTTTTATTGTTATTATGTAAATATAATGCGAATGATTTAAATTTCGATGTTAAACAGCGAGGCAGAGGTTAAGTGATTGGCTAATGTGCTGCGTGTCGCAAGTTTGACATGGAGTTCCTTGCACATTCTTCTCCATAGAGATCTACGCTTTGGAATAAAGAAAGAAAACAAAGCAAGCAAGCATCATCTTTCTGACTGACTGACTTCTTGAAAATTCAAAAGTGTCTGTAAAGGGTTTATTTGAGATAACAATGCTTTGATTTTGATTTTTTGGATTCCTGCTCGGAAAAAAATATTTCTATGGCCTACAGATATTTATTTTGGGTCTGGGTATTTGACTTTACATATTTCACAACGCACCCACATTGCAGGAGTAATTCTTAGTGAGGAGACAAGTTAAAAAAAAAAAATATTTTAAAAGACCATCCCTAATAGATCGTTTAAATAGGATATGAGTATTTGACACTGTAGTATCTCATTAGGTTTTTTGCTGATACAACTCCTGCACTAGCTTTATTTTCACGGAACAACGTTGTTAATTCCGACTCTGCTCACTACTTCTTACGTCAAAATGCAAGAGTTTACATAAAATAGCAAATGATATAAATTTCCTGAAACAAGTAGTTAATGTTGGAGATATGAACTAACTAATTCCATACTTGGTCAATGGTTGTCTTTGATGTATGTGCCATAGAGTGATCGCTGTCTGTATGTCCGACGCATACTTGTCCCGCTTGTTCTCTGTAAGACTGTTGAAATATAAAATTCTACGTTCAATCCGATGTAATCCTTTTATTCTAAAATCCACTGCGCCCCATAACCCAACAGTTAAAGCCGATATTTTTGGAACTATTTTGAGAACAATCCCGGGACTTGTGGAGACTTAAAAGTGAAGCTGAAATCTGCGCACACAGCGGGAGGGATTAAGGAAAAGCTCACAAATTTTAACACTGAATATGTCAGTTCTGCATAAAAGGTATGTTCCAAAGTGTAGGGTACTTTGAAAAATTGAAATTGCAAAATTGAATTTCATTTTAAAAATAAAAAGGGGTAGTTGGTATTAAGAGGATCGTTGTTAGTTGGGTTTTGGTGAGAGAGGAATTTTATATTTTTTTTAACAATCAGCTTTTAATGTTTTCGGATAACAAATAAGTCGACCAATACCGATCAAAACCGCTTTTCACAGTATGCGGTATACCTATTGTAAATATTGTCTAACTAAAATTTAAACCAGAATTTCATCCGTGTTCTAGAAGTTGATGATATGTAGTTATTTGGCTGGAGCAGGAACGTTTGATTGCAAAACATAAACATAATAATTATATTATCGATAATTACTATCAGATAAAAGTAAATTTGTTACAATTTGCATAAAAAATATGATTTATCATTATCAGATATCATAATTATATCTGTCATTATCATTTCAGCAGAAAAATGTGCACATAGGCCAACCAAGTCTTTCCTTAATATATATCAATAGTTCTTATGGGCCTGAATTTTTCCAGATAATTTAATTAGGGGCTATGTTGTCTGACTGCGTTGATGTATAATGTATAATAATACAGGTATAAAACTGCTTTTACGCTACGATGCGTAAAAGATGCACATCTCTGATACGTAAAGTTCGTGGTAGCGCCAACAGCATTCTTAGCATGATTGCTAGTCGGCTGGAATGTATTTAGTTTACTTTCTTTTAATATATTTTATTTTGCTGTGGGTACTTTTAAGTATTACTAACACTTGTCTATAAGAACATTTTTACTAACAAAATGGACACCATTGTCTGAAGTAAAGTATTTATTATTATTATTATCAACCTACCAACGTTACATGCCTTGGTTCGATCACCTTTCTACCACCGGACAACCTGAGTTACACCTTTACGTTGTTGACACCTGACTATACGGTCCGGACTAAGCTTTTCATCTCGTCGTTTATACCGCGTACATCGAAGGATTCGAACAATTTGCCTGCAGCGGTTCTTTCCGATTATTTATAATTTAGGTGTCATCAAGGCTAGAATGCATAGGCTCAGTAAGCTCTTAATAAACTAGTGCGATTCACCATCAACGATTACATCACTGTTTACCATTAGGTGGGTTTGCAGCCTACATCATTTAATTCTACATCATTTAATAAAAAGAAACGTTCAACGAAAGCCCTCTATTTGAAACTATTCCAGTCTCAAACCAGGATTCTAATAAAAAAATGTTTATGTCAAAGTCTATTATCATAGTAGAATATTCTAGCCTCAAACAGCTGCAAATAATTTATTGGCACAAAAAGCTCGAGTTTATTGGAACGGTTTTCGGAACCCTGCGGAACCCTAATAATGAGTTTTAGACGAACAGATGGCAAGTCGTTTGAGAAATTTTCATTTAGATACAGTTACTGCGTAGTATTATTGTTTTATTGGTTTTTAGTTGCTATTTGACTAAGACTATCCTGTATTCTTATGTATTAATAATAATAAAAAAAATACCGAAATTTTGAACTACTTAAGAAGACCAAATGGGGTCAAATGACTCATTCGTAGGATATTAAGTTTTATTTGTGTATTATAGTTTTAGATTTATATTCTATTAATTGGTTAATTTTATATTAAATAAAAAAGAAATATTGATTTTGTTAAACACTGTCTTTTCTTTCTGCTACATTTTTCTTCAGTCTCTGGTGGTATATTGTTACTGGGCTGTGAAGTGGATAGTGTCAGCAGGGAGTGAGTATGATTGATGTACGTTATTCAATTAGCTTTTTAGCTAAATTTACACTGGTGAAAAAATTATCCGTTGTTACATTTCGACCAGTATTCAAGTACGGATCCTTCAGCCACAGTACAATATAATCGCCTAAACTCTCGATTTTGTGAGCAGCTTTCCTCTCTTCCTAAATTATGGGAAACCCTTACACAAATACTTTGAATCAAAATCAACACTGAGCCAAAATTTGATCCCAAACTTGTCTGGTTAGTTACAAGTGGTCAAATGATCACTGCGGTCTTACTAGGTAGGTAATCATTATTAATAAATATTGATCTTGCTGTCCGTATACACATATGTTAGTAATAAGTTTGCGCCTTTTCCGGCAAATAAAATGTTTTTCTTTCTTTCTTTTCTTCTTTCATATTAAAATAACGTAAACAATGACGAAATATTAAAAATCATAAAACGACAATGACCACAATGCAATGGTTTTATTAACATGATTGATCAAAAACTTCATTACGGTCCAAAGTACTGAGCGTTTGGCCGTTTTGCGCGGATGTGGCGCATATTTTTCACAAAGTATGTAACTTATAATTTGTTAGTTCATAATTTTTGCCCTTTTCCGCCAAATAAAATGGTTTTTCTTTCTTTATTTCTTTTCATTAGGGTCATTAGACTATTCTGGTTTTTCTAGTGTTAACTTGATTTTGCTTGAGTCTTGTATCATGTTGTTGTCATCATCTTTTTACAATGATAAGTGACAGCCACTATTTTAATACTAAGATTAGGGACTAATTAGATCAACCTCGATTCAGATTAGCTAAAATACTCCTACATAATTATTTTATGGGGTGCTATGTAAAATTTTGTAATAAAATACCACTCGAGATTACCCAATTACTTAAATGGATCAAAATTTAAAACATGCATTAAACGCACATTATGTAGACAAGCATATCATAAACTGGAAGATTATATATATCCTTGATAAATATTCTTGGCTAAATGCCGGTCCCGATCCACAGCCTTGCTCGCTCCACACTTTTGCTTACTAATTAATTATTAGTTTTTTTTAATGTGTTTATAAATATTGGAAGAGATGTTATTGCCCTTACAGTACTGTTGTTTTCTTAATAGTTTTTTTATTGTTTTATTTGTCTAATGAAGCTTGTGATCATTTATTACTTTTTGTATTTGAATACTATAGAATTCGTTAATTTAATTTTATTTTATTATCCAATGTTGATTGAAATAAATAAATAATAATTATCATTATTATGCGATTACGATGAGGATTTGCGTGGCTCTGAGCGTCGATCACGTTTTTATAACTTACATAATAGGTATGATTGCTGTAAAGAATGTCTTAAAATCCCATTTTAAACACACTTTAAGAAATCTCTCAGTGTCACTTTTTATTTGTAATACTTTCAGTAAATCGTTAGGAGACGTCTAATTGCATCCGGAGCGCCGAGAGCTCAGCTCACTAACAACCATGTTGGTTCGATATTTTCTTTCACCATATCATATAAGCTCGTGTATAGCTCGTGCTGAAAACGAGACAAACGATTTCATTTTTTAGGGCCAACAGGACCATTTTATCAGTTAAGAGCGCACAATTCGTGGTACTACACCCATATAACCAGTCTTACGTGATGAAACCACTACACATATTTCTCAAGATGCCCGGAGGACTCGGTGGAGCATACGGTAGAGGTGTGCCCCGCTTTGGCTGAACACCGCCGTGTACTCGGGGGGGAACCTAAATAGGTTCAATTTGTATTGAAGTAAACTAGAAAATACCTCTGAAAATCTATTATGTGGCTTACCCTTTGACCCATCATGAAGAGAGAAAAATTAAAAAAAGTAAAGAAGTTATATTCATGAACACCTTGCACATTTTTTTAATTTTCTGCAACAAGTTTTGTGATATACTAGTGAGTGATGGAAGAACCGAATGCCAACAAAGCGTTCAGGCGTTACCTCTTTTAAATTCTTTCAAACATTGCGTTGGATGAAACAATAAGCTTTAAGCCTTGCTCACGTTGACGATAGACGGATCGGCAAAAGCCCTCTTAATACTTTACTGTTTCCGTCGAACCTGGCAAATATTCAGACTGCATACTAGCAAGTTTAAATACTTTACCAGACTTAAAGATCGAACTAATGACATACACAATAATGTCTTGGGTTTAGAAACTTCTCAACGTGGAAGTCCAGCAAGTAAAACAATGCTGCGGGATTGTTCGAAAGAGTCATTATGGTCCTGGAACGCTAAAGGCTATTGAAGGAACAAGTCATTAAAAGTCTGACACGCTCTCTTACCCCACTTAGAGTGGGAGAAGTTATTCGATGATCTCCCACCTCAAAAATAATAGTACGTTAAATAAACTTTTTACCATAATTTTTGTCGAAAGATACTCGCAGCAGCAAATTTACAAAAAATATTTTTTAATAGTTTTTTTTTAATTCATTTCCGAAGCATTAAGTGTTATTTACTGTTTAACCTGATCATTAGCCCACCTTCATCTATATTACATAACCTACGTTGTACCTTCTTCACGATCGTCTTGCAGAGTACTAAAAACAGAGACAAACTAGTCTTTAAAACTTAAATTATTGTAACTGTGGTACTTGATATGTTAATTATCAAGTACCACAGTTACTATAATTTAAGTTCCATTCCTGTCAAACTGCATCAACTTTGTGCCGACGGCGTAACTTTCAGATTTGCGGTGGCTCGGTGGTTCTCAAACTTTAACCATTCTTGATCCCCAATTTTCTTTTAAAATCACAGTGTTTAACGCCCAAAAACCATACTGTTGGAGCAGACGGTGCTGAAAGTTAAAAACCCGGTGAAACGTAACCAAAACATCCCTGAGCGAATGTGGGCTTAGGGTAAATATAGGTACAAAGATCGATGAAGAGTGCGTATGACGTGCATGTGTGAAAGTATTGTCAATCCTCTCACCACGACCGCCAGCTCCATAAGAGTGGGCTTAACAATGGCGAGTAAAAGGTAGTTCGCCGTCTGAAAAAGACCAAGCCCGTGTTGGCTTTACAGGTGTTTTGCTTCCACCTAAAATGATTGCAGATATTGGAGTGACACTAATCCTAAATTGAACCATCGAAACTCCCTGCATTCACCCAAGGTAGCAAAAAGCATTATTGGTCCATATTTTTTTTTGAAGATCAAAGAGGACGTGCTGTTACAGTGAATACGGAGCGGTAGATATATTGCCCTGCTACAGAACTTTTTTGCTCTAGCGCTTTATAGTAGAATTTCGATGGTTTTAATCAACAATCGTATTGGGGAAAATGTGATATCCAAAAGGGGTGACATTAACTGGCCACCTCGTAGCCCAAATTTATCCCCAATGGATTGTTTTCTTTGGGGATACCTTAAAATTAAAGTTTTTAGCAGCAATCCAGCGTCCATTTTTTTTTTTTAGGTGGGAAAATTATCTAATAACAAATCGCGCTCTTGGGCGGAGTGAGAGATAGTGTCAGACTTTTACTGACTAAAAACCCACTCCTGTTCCTTTGTTGCCTTCCTCCCAGGGTTTCGTTTTCACATTACTTATGGCCTCAGTAGGGTTCGACCCTGCTTGTCCCTTGAGAAATTAAAGAAACGTATAAACGAGGAAATACAGAATTTAAAAAAAACACTTGTGAAGTCGTCATTTAGATATGGATGATGTAATTTAAAAAAAAAAAACTCTATTTGTATAATTTCATAATAAATAAACAGTTTTTATATAATTTATCTAGTTGTTTTTTTAATTCTCGTTTGAAAAGTAAAAAGACTTGTGTGTTTTATTTAGCCAGGTCAACTTCTTACGACTGTTGGCTTTTTAATTTTCTAATGTTAATAGTTTATTTTTCAAGCCACTGCGCCCCTTTTAGCTTCTTTTGCACCCCCGTGGGGTGCAAACAGCCAATTGAGAAACCTTGAACTCAACTAACTTACATAGCGAATGGAAATGTTAGCGAGTTGTCGGATGTTGCTGCATGTTGTTATGTGTTGTCAGTACTGTACAGTGTTACATTGAAACTTGGTTTTCCGGTTGATTTACTGATTCTTTGCGATAAAACGTGTAAGAGGAAATAGGAATAAGTTATATTTAGGATTCCGTATGTTCGAGTGAAATAAAACGGCTCCTTTATAGGATCACTCGTGTTGGTGTATAAATCCACTTGGTACAGCGAAAACTCTGAATCTACAGGACCAATTTCAAAATAAATTTTTGATAGACTCTAACATAATCAGAATATTGCTTGGCAGGTAGTGTTAAGTTTGAAACCGATGGTCCATTTGTTGTTAAATAGTTACCACTGCCTATGAATACTGAAATACATAATATTAGTATTTGGCGCAGCTGTAAGACACGCTGTAACTAAGAATAATCTAAAGTATGACGTTAAAAAACTCTTCCACATCGCTGTCGACTGGCAATGCACCCAAGAGACAGGTGGCATTGCGATTCCGTACCTATTATAATTAAAACATAAGACACACAAAACAAAAATTACAGTCGATCTACGATAAAATGAACTTTCATTTAAATATTTTTACCTGATGTACTCAAATAGGAACAACACAGTCCATATCTTTTTTTTTTAACTGACTCGAAATGCTTGTTGAAAAATGTATGCGCAGATTTAAAAGTGTCCTTGTTTGAGTACGACACGCGTTAAGCTGTTAAAGAATACGAATTTGAATTAAACAGCAACAAAATACGTAACAAAGCAAGGAATGCCGTTATAAAATACAATAAACTCGCCGTGGGACATTAAGTCGTAACAAAGTTTCATTGCAAATGGAAACTTTCTGTTACAGAACATCTTCGTGTCAGTTTTATTCATTCTCCCCCTGCCAAGTAGGTGTTACAATGTATTTCCTTCTTCTCTTTATTTATAAGTAACAACTAAGGTTTTGTGTACACTTCAAATTCGGAAAACGGGGTAAATAGAAAAACAGGAGGGAGCGGGTTATCGAAAAACGCAATGACTCATATTAAGTTTCAGTTGAAAACCAGCGTCAGGCAACTGCTACGTAGTGGCCTGGCATTATGCTGAACTGGACCTATTTGGCGCAGCTGTGAGATACACAATGTTGATGTATTTTTAAGTTTAAGTATTTAATATTTTTAAGTTACTTAGTACTTAAGTTTCTGTATAATTGTTATTTCATTGTGTGTAACTTAAGGAACAGAAGCGGGTTTTAGATTTTCCACCACAAAAAAGGAGTGAAATGATTATATTTTTACTTAGATGTTATATTATTGGTTTCATTATAGCATTGAAGTTTTTAACACTACATTTCAATAATAAATTGGAGTACTCAAATGCTGAAAATTATGAGTATTTTCAAATTACTTGCGAATCTCCATCTTTTCAGCGTACACTGTTGATCGAAGTCCCCATTAAAGTTGTAAATACATTGTACAAAGGGCCCCTGTATGGGGCAGGGGTACCCTGTATGACAGTATTTCAATGAACTGAATTTTTAAGGGGGAAAATTATCAAATAGTTTTTCCTAGGGTTGAGAACCCATCTATCTAAACTTAAGTTCGGAAAGTTCCTGCACCGAATTTGTGCGGAAGCGACGCCCGGGTGTCGCAACTGTGTTGACCGCCCGGAGGACACGGTGGAGGTGTGTCCCGTTTGGGAAGAGCAACGCCGTGTCCTCGTGGGGGCGATCGGCGGCGGCGATCTCTCGCGCCGGGCCTTGGTACAGGCCATGGTCCGGAGCGAGGAGGAGTGGCAGGCGGTCGCCTCCTTCTGCGAAGCGGTAATGCTAGCAAAGGAGGCGGCTGATCGTGTGAGGCAACGGCAACGGTCCTCACGTCCCAACCAAGAAAATAAAAGAGTGTCCATGGAGTTTCTTGCACGTTCTTCTCCATAGAGATCTACGCTTTGGAACGTGCAATTTAGCTTCACTTGTTTTTTTATTTTGACTGACCGACATTTTGACAATTCAAAAGTGCCTGTAATTGGTCTATTTGAAATAATCGTTTCTAATTTATGATTTCTGGTAAGGCCTAGTGTCCATGGACGCGTAGATTCCTAGACGCGTATTCAAAACTATGAAACTCTGTCGACAAAAATGCAACGACACGACGCTGCCGCTTCATCGACATAGTTTTATATATAAGCTTCACGCAGGCGTACACCAGCGTATAATGACGAATGCGTGAACCCTTTCAAACGTTGCTGCAACCTTAGCAGGCATCGACCCTACTGAGTTTCTTCAGTTTTGCTGACATTTCTTTGAGGCGCGCGTAGAACCCTACATGTTGTCATCTCGAGCTTGGTCCGTACCGGACGGCTGGACCACCCATCTACGGACCAATCTTAGCAAGCGCAGCTTAACCTCGATGAGCGACCTGTATGTGTAACTTTGCCACGAGCTTATAGTTTGCGGTCAACATGTGTAAAAGAAAAAAAAAGTGTTCGCCGAGAGGAAATGCAGCGGAACTTTCAAAGTTCTTCAAACATAAGTAACCACGTCAACTGTTTATCATATTTATTTTATAACAAACTTCTCTTCAAGTAGGAAGTTAACATGAAAACTGTCTGATGTTAGTTTTACGAAGAAAGAGGAACTTATCACTTGCTTAACTTCAACAAGTTCTATGTAAAGCTCAGAGTAATATATTGCAAACATCTCGAATGGATACAAGTTAAAATTTAATTTAGAATGCATTATGAAAATCCTATAAATTAAGTTTTTACACCACCTGCTTGATGATGCACTTGTATATGTCATACAACCATCACTTAAAGCAAGTCATTCTGTCCCTAGAGAGATAATGCAGTATGGACGATCCCTAGGGAATAATGAGAATTGAATTTGGAACGTCAAAAACCGTCATCATTAAGTGAATTAAAAAGTACGTGCATCAAACAAGTTTATTCAAAATTCAAACTGGCCACTAACAAAAAAAAGTAATGAAAGAGTTCCCAGCTTTATAGAAAATTAAAACTATAGAATCTAATAGTTATTTTTTTTTTGTTTCAAATCTCTAAACATATTCTATAACACATAAGATTAACTTGTAAATAATACTTATATTTCTCTAATATATGATTTGTTTTACTAAATTGTCTTTTAATTATCTCACAGATGGTGTAAAAAGTAGAGTATCCAACACGGGGATAAAGCTGTCTTTGTCTTGGGCGGTTTAAATTCCTCACTACACTCAGGTTTCTTTATTAATTCCCTCGCAATGCTCGGAAGTTAATTATATAAATCCCTCACTGACGATCGGGATTAAAATTAGCAACCTCCGTTTCGTTCGGAATTCAACATACCGTCCGCGACTTAAAGACACTGTTAGTCACATAATCTACTATTATATGTCATACAACCATCACTTAAAGCAAGTCATTCTGTCCTTAGAGAGAGACTGTGTCCTTAGAGACCTAAAGACACTGCTTTATCCCCTAGTCACATCATCTACTATTGCGGCAGCAAAGAGACCGAAAAAAAAACCGTAATGATCTTATAATTTTAAATTTATTTATTTATTTAAACTTCATGTATAGTAGTGGTATATAGGCGGACTTAATGCAACATGGCATCAGGTCAAACTGCTCAGTTACGACTCAAAACTGTTATTTTCTATAAGGTTACAGTATTTGCGGTGCTTGCCCACCATGGTGCTTGAAACATGAGACCTCAGAAAGGTCAGACCAACCGACCTTCAACGTCATGTAATTTCTTCCCATCATCACGTACCAAGCCATTCTAATACCGCAGGTCCGCTATAGTATAAGAGGAGGGAAAGATCAAAGAAACGAAGCGGACGTATATAGGATATAATACTGAACGGGGGCTCACTTTGAAGAAGACATAATGCACCAATCCCAAATAAAATCGGATAAGAAAATGAGAATGATAATGACTAAAAGGACTCACACAAAGAAAGCAAAGAGTAATGGTAGCCCAGTGGTAATGACCCCGACTTACAAGTTATACGTCGTATGTTAAACTCACCACTTCTCTAAAAATGGTGAAGGAAAACATTGTGTCCTAGAACCAGTTAGGAGACATGTGACATTCATTACCCTGCACTGGGGGAAACCTACGAAAGGCGCCCGGACTTTAAGGATAAGTCCGGGGAATGTGGGATTTCACCATCAGCACATGGCCTTTTTTTTTTTTTTTTAAGGTGGGAAATCATCCAAATGACTTCTCGCGCTCTGGGTGGAGCGCGAGGGCGTGTCAGACTTCTACTGACTAAAACCATACCTGTATCCTTCAATTACCCTTTGCATCCTAGGACTCCGGGTTTCCCTTTCAGAAATTCTCCGCGGTCCTAGTTAGCGGGTATCGGCCCTGCTGGGCCCCAACGGTTTGTTGACATCTCTTTGAGGAGCGCGAGGATCTCAACGCGCTATTGACGACTGGGCTCGGTCCGGTTAATTATCGAACAGCCGGACGGCGAGCTATTTTCAAAATTCATCCCCTAAGGAGATCAAATGGGGGTCCAAAGTTTGTATGGAGAAACTTATTTTTATGCGGGCGAAGCCGCTCGCAGAAGCTAGTTTAGAAATAAAAGAATGAATTCTGAAACAAGTTATAATCACAGCCACACTTAATCAAAAGTTCAGTTTAAAATGAATTCAAATGTTAAAGCTAAAATCTTATATCTATAATGTCATCATTTGTCTAATCAACAAACTAAAGAGTTTTTAATCAAGCCCAGTCAATTAATTGAATATTCAATGGTCTATCTGAATGCAAACAAACATCATTGTATTCACTGATTGGCCAAAATTGGCTCAAATGTTTGCTTGGTGATATCACTGTGTTTACGTTTAATCAACAGTTTATTTTACTATGTAATAATAATGGAATTAGCTATGCCTGGGCCACAGGGGTCAGTAAGGCTGTTATCCACTCGGGCCACGAGGAATTTCCAAAAGAGAAGCCTGTGGTCCTTAAAACCAAAGAACATCTGAAGAAGGTGTGGTTTTAGTCAGTAAAAGCCTGACACGCTCTTTCACTCCACTGTAGAGCATAATTCATTGGATGACATTCCACCAAAAAAAAGCTACGACTGAGAAAATATAAAAAAAAATAATATAAAATTCATAGAAACTCACGTTTTTGATAAAAAAGGCCTACTTCGACGTCCAAGCTTATTTTTGACTTGAGTATACGTGTGGATGGATGAAGAAGAGAGACGCTTAAGATGGATAGATTCTAAGAGGAGTGATATGAAAAAAATGGAGTTGGTGAAAGCGTGACGGGTGACAGGATAGATTTAGGTTAGTTAATATTTGCATATGAATAATAATATAAATGTTAGCTAATGTGTTAACTTTAGAGAAAGATTGGATAAGAAACTTATTTAGTGTACCTAGATATAGTGTAGCGGGAAGGTTTTAAATAAAACGACCAAAACGGGTAACACACCCTCTATACTTTTGCCTTGACAGCACACAATTATTACAAATATTATAAATTAACACCATTTAAAATAATAATAATTATATAGTAGCACTTACTCTATAGTAGCACTTGCTTGCTTCGAAAACTGGAATGGAATGTGTCAGGACAGCGCAGCGCGTTATTTTTTAAACTCTTGTAACTGTCATAGCGCTGAGCTGTCAAGTCACAGATCGTTCCAGTTGTCAATGCAAAATAAATATATTTTAATGTTGCTAATACAGAAAATAATCATAATGTATGTAACTAATCATAAAAATCGCTAACATATTTTTTTTTTTTTAAACTTGTTCCCCAAACATGACGCATGCATGACGCTGTCGCGGCTGACCACTAAAGAATTGGTGGGGTGACTTAATGACCTCCTTAGGAATTAGCAAGAAGTGGCTCAAAGCCGGTAACAATAGAAGGAGATCCTGTCCCTGCTAAGAGAAAGTACAGGCTAAATATAATAATATTATAATTAGAAAATAAACAACTAAAAAAAAAAAACAGTTTATCTAAAATACCTTTAAAACAATATGAACCAAAAAAATGCTGAAACAAGTATAGCCAACATCTTGCCTAACAACTGTTTTCAGTGAAAACTTTTCACAAACAGCATACCCTGATATCTCCCAGTGCCAATCACTTTAGATAGCTTCAGCCGACAAGTACCTACTGTCGGCATCTCTTTGTGTTGCGTCTTGCACAAAGGAACACTGATTGGAACCTTCAATACACATGCAAATATTTACCACTGTCCGATAGTATGGAAAACCATACGTATGTTGTAGCACTTGAACTAGGAAAACCACCCTTAGAGCTGCGAGATTAAGGTGCAAGCAAAGGCAAATTGTTGCCATGGTTACCAGAACGTGCGGTTGACCGTACGTGTCCAAAATAGCAATTTTTTGGGTCATTGGAGGTTCCTTTGTAACTTCTTTGGATTCTTTTAGATTGATAGGGTCTAGTTAGTTTAGTTCGTCTTAGTTTTAAATTGTAAGTTATTTTTTATGTATAAGTTAATAATTCTAATTGTAGTTGGTTATTCTAATCATAATTTGATTGTTTTATTGGGATATTAATTTAATTGTTTTATTTGTACTGTTTAGTCTGTAATATAAACTGTTTGAACTTATATATTTTAATTGTCAATATTAATACTTCAAAAGATATTTTAATTTTAGTTATTGTTTTGCACTTTGGATTCAACAGTCAACAGGAGTTTAGCAGTCTAACTTAAATTGAAAAATACTATAATTGTCCCCAAATTTGTGAACAATGTGGACGCCTGGTTTGTTTACACTGGACCATTTTCTGAATGCTATATGCAAAAAAACTGTAAACAAATTGTTAGTGTGCCTTAGTAATAACATAAAAAAATAAAACATATTTACATCCCTTAACGCAAGATGGTGTCTTTACTCCCTTCTCATTGGTGATCCTTGTCCGAGTCTTTGGTCAACCGGACCCACTCGGAATGGACCCACCGGATCAGTTACCAGTTTAAATAGGTCGACTGGACTAACTGCCTAATTCCATTATAGTACAGTCATAGAGTAAAGATGACCATAGTTTTCAAACAGTAAAATGGAGTGTGTATCTCAGTGCAGTTTTTCTTTTTGTTTGAAGAATACTTGGATCAATACGGGAACCAAACTAACATAAATGAAGTATAGAATCCTTGATGCGCGAGTCCGACTCGCATTTGACCGGTTTTCTTCTGTTATATTTAAGTATTACATTTAGTTAATATTTAAAAAGATTTTAGATTTTGTTTGAAAGTAAATGTATGGTTTGCATTTTGTTATATTTTGAATAACCAAAAGTCTGAATGTGGGTCAAGAGAATATAAATTTTGTGGATAAGTGGACCCACGGGTCTAGTCGCGAGCGGGTCCGGCTGACCGAAGACTCTTCATTACTTCCCGATTTTATCTGAAAAAACGTGCAACAGTACAAAGATGAGCAAATCAAAAGTATTTTGAATATACTGAATAGCTAATTTTCGTAATGATACAATGTAAATAAATTGTATCAATATGGACAGCAACCATACCTGGCTTTGTTGATACAATTAAAATAATAGGGTATGTAAGCTGATTACTCAATACTCGCTCAACACAATAACGCATTTAATGAAATTGTATCATCATACTGCATGACGTATCAATTTAGAACAGTAATTATTTGTCAGTTTATTTCGATATACCTTTTGCCCGCGGTTACACTTGTGATAAAATCGAAAACTATCACATGAGAACGCATCTACCTTTTATTTTTGAGCTTGCGGACAGCGCGCAATGGGTAGCTCGCAGTCCGATCGTCCGGTAACCGTCCGGAAAGTGGTGAAACAAAAAAAAAAACAGAATCCTATATCGTGCCATCAGATTTCTCCACACGATTCGAACATATACAACAGTCCAAAATCATCTATCGAGCAGTGGTCTGGAGCAGATAAAACACCCGTCTGGTCAGAGGATCCTCGTTTTTCAACACAAGTACATGAACTTTACACCCTGTTTCACATACCTTTAAATATGTGAGTATAAAGAAGGATTAGTAGGTTCCAGGTGGCCGACGATTTATCGTACGAAAGCATGAAAGAGTTTCGATATGTTAACATAGTCACCCATCCAAAAACCGACCTCAGCAGGTATTGCTTAACCTTGGAGTTTCTTAACTGTACACAAAAAATTAACATAGTATGAGCACTATCAACTTTTATTAAATTACTTTTATTTAAATGTAACAAGTGGCAATTTTCTTCCATTCAATATTCCCAAGCAAGATATTTGCATTTCACTAGGAGTTAAAGTTTTAATATCCGCAGAACGAAATTAAAAGGTTCATAACAATTTTTAAAAGCTATTTCTGCCTTGGCTCTGCAATCAACGGAGCTAAGTGCATCGAAACGACTGCTAGAGGGCAATCGCTCAATAATCTTTAGGGCTAGTGCGCACCGAAGAATTTTAATTAGTCGATAGTTTGATCTATTTTGGAATCAATGAATTTACATATTGGACGTGTAAATTCATTCGTGGTTTCGGAAACGTTTAATAAGGTCACTGTGACTCTGGAACGCAAAGCGCAACTAAAAGGCACAGGTGGGTTTTAGTTAGTTGAAGTCTGACACCCCTCTTGCTCCACCTTAGAATGGGAGAAATCATTTGATGATATCCACCTCAAAAAAATGGGCTCGTTTGCATAGGTGGGATCGTGGAACTTATCTTACGTTTGTTATTTGGTTTAGATTCTGCACTTAGTCCGTAGTGAACCATGGTACTCAGGATATAGTGGCCTTCATTCCAAGCAGTCAAACACTTTCCAGAAGCAGATTAGACTTTCCAGTTTACGCAGGCATCCATGAAATAATTCAGTGATCCTGAGTTGCACATGTGTATATTGGCGATGCCCGTGCACTAAGTTCTAATTGCACAGTCAGTGTTGCGGTAGAGTTGTTCTAGTGCATAGTGAACTCTTGTAGGAGTATTGAGTTAGTGTAGTGCAGATATTCCATAGGTATTAAAAGACTATCGGAAATTAAGCGAATGCGGATATCCGTGAGTCTCTAGGCTAAAATGCCGCGTACCGCTAGGGTTGGTGACTTTTCATTACGTAAAAGAACCTCTCCGTGATTCGGAAAGCACATTGATCTTTATTTTTAGTTGGAAAATTTGCTCTAGGGTGTCTACCCTACCCCAGGAAGTGTCAGACTTTTACTAGATAATGGTTTTGCCACTGTATACTCCTCCGTGTTTTCCGGGCGGTCCGCACAATACCTGAAAGAATCCAAAACAAAAACCTTCAGAACTGGCCATGTCTGATGAGGACCTGCTTCAGGCTGAAAGAGAGGACGTCGTGGTGCCACTTGAGCTACTTCTCAAAGAGGGGACTTACGGCCGCAATTGTGGTATGCCCAAAATACATTGATCTATGCTGCCATTTGTAGATCTTTATCAGACGTCAGTTGAAGCCAGAAAGTCTGATGAACAGTCTTGCCAGTTATCCAGTTACATACTGAGTTGTGGACGTTAGATATATGATCACTTTGTATGATATATTCCTGTTAAGCTGCAACTAGTTAGACCAGACGATGCAGACGGAAGCCGCAGCGTTGGAAAGTCTCCCACAAAGTGGACCGAAGACTTGGTAAGTGTCGCAAAAATCCGATGGATGTGACACGACAAGACCGGCCGTTTTGACGTCACTTAAGGGAAGTCTGTGTCTGGCAGTGGACATCTTTCAGTTCTAAATGATGAAGAAGATGATGATTTTTTTTTTCGGTGGGAAAATCATCTTATCCCGCTCGACCCAAGAGCGGGGGATGTCCCCCGCTCTTGGGTCGAGCGGGATGATGAGTAAGACTAGAAACAGACCCCAACATGAATAATAGTTAAAGAAAAGCTAGGCAGAATTTAAGAGGGCACTTCCCCAATCATCTATCGTCAACATGAGTATAGTTTAAAAGCTTCTTGTTTCATCCAACTCAAAAAAAGAGAGATAACGACTGAACGCCCTGTTGGCATTCGGTGATTCTGTCATTTACTCAAATATTTCACGAATTTGCTTAGAATTAAATATAGAATTTCGATTAAATATGCAAGTTTCTATAGTTATATTTTTCGACTTTTTAATTTATGAGTACATTATATACACTATAAAGGACCAAAATTCATGGAAAAATAACAAATTTTCAGAGGACTTTACTAGATTAGTTTTTCACAAATTTTCTTTTTTATTTCAATGAAGCCTAGATAATATCCCCAAGATATCTACTCGTATGTTTCCAAAATATCTGAAAACAGTTGTGTAATAACGTCATCATCGAGTAGGTGAGAACAGTTGTAAAAAAATATATCTTGGGTTGGACGCTCTTAAATGAATGTGTACGCTCCAATAAAACTTCATGCCGATTGTCTGGCGGATCGAATTGTAAGCAATGCGCAATAATTGAGGGCTTAGAAACACGAAATAGGTACTCGAGATAGAATTACCTGGCTATTTTCCTAATCCTAAATATTGAACGTAAGGTCTTTCTGTCCATCTAACAAGTAGTGTGCTTATTTGGAGCACCACTAATATTCATTGATACCTATGTAATCCCTGTCTGGGTTTCAGTACGTATCTCCAATACAATAAGTCTTTAATGCCGCTGGACTATTGAAATATTATTGAGCCTTTATAGCCAAAATACATACATAGTGAAACTACTGGAATTACCAATTCCTCTAAGTCTTGCAGCAAATTCAAAACAATGGAGGCCCAGTTGTAATAGCTTTGATTTACATGCTCGTATGTTGGCGTTGTTCACAAAAACCTGTCAACCGCATAGACAGGCGCTTTACATTGTGTAATATATTTCATCACCACTGCCGACTGGCCTGTTTGTCGAGTGGTTAGTGACCCTGACTGCTATGCCGGAGGTCGTGGGTTCGATTCCTATCCAGGACAAATGTTTTTGTGATGAGCACAATCATTTATTCTGTGTGTAATTTATCTATAATTTATGTCATCATCATCATCATCGTCATTTCAGGCGAAAGACGTCCACTGTTGGACATAGGCCTCCCCCAAGTGTCGCCACAATGAACGGTCTTGTGCGTCTCGCATCCATCGGATTCCCACAACCCTTACCAGGTCATCGGTCCACCTTGTAGGAGGCCTTCCAACGCTACGTCTTCCGGTACATGGTCGCCATTCCAGAACCTTTAGGCCCCAACAGTATTTAGAAATATGTAAGTATTTTTATCAGATGTCTAGTACTCGTAACACAAGCTCTGCTTAGCTTGGGACTAGACGGCGTTGTGTGATAGTTGTGGAAAAAAAAAGAAAAAAAAACTGCTTTCAAAACAGAAGTAAAACCACCGTAAGGAAACCGGCATGTCCTAGAACCAAAAATTCGAAGGCATGTGACATTCACTAATCGTCACTGGGCCTGCATGGTAGATAACGCCTGATTCCCTTTTCTAGAGAGTAGGTCCCAAGAGTGGAAACATTAAAAGACTGATTATGCTTATAGGATATACATGACCTTGGTTCTTAGCAATCAAGTTCTAGGCAAGTTTTAACCCAACAATGGCATTTTAAGACTGAAAAGACGATTCAATCTAATCTTCTAAACAATGAAGACGTTAGGATCCTACATTCAAGTAAGACCTAGTTAATTAAAGGGTAACTCGAACTCGTGTTAAATATGTACACACAGATATACACCAGACTGTATTAAGCCGTGGTGGATTCAGGCCCCTCTTCCCCACTGGGCACACTGGGCACGGGCCCAGGGCCCCGTGATGTATTGGGGCCCCCTACTCCCTACTCGATTACCAAACGATAACCGATAGCTACACTACTCTCGCCCGAAAATCAAGTTTACATATAATATGTTAAACTTAACTGTTTTGAAAAAATCATCAGATAATTATTTATATTTTGTGTTTTTGATCAACAGTTACGGTAGTCGATCGCGGCATTCAAATTGTCGCTAATGTCAATATAATGTACTTACATAGATTGTATGCTCGAAAACACAGATTTTTCAAGATGTGATTAACGATTTTGCTCAACTCATATCTAGAAGGGTACCTCTTCAATCAGCATAGATTCCTTTAAATAAGGACTAATCGTGGATGCTGGTTACTTAGTGTGGATCACATCATATTGTCTATTCATCGTAATATCTCATGAACTGTAAAGAAATAAAAATAAACCTAAAACTTTGCATATCTACGTTTTTGGTCTCTTCTAACAAAATTGTGCTTTATTATGGTTATAGGGGCCCCATATCTTAATCTGCTCAGGGCCACTAAAAGGTGAAACACGGCCCTGGGTGGATTACGGCTCAGTCCGTCACGTGGAGAGGAGTCCAGAGTCCCAGCAGTGAGAACATTACAAGGCCTTTTTTTAAGGTTGAAAATTATCTGATCACTTCTCCCGCTTTAAGGTAGAGGTGGGCGTGCCAGACTTTTACCGACTAAAACCACACATATGTCATTTTTTTTTAGGTGGGAAATCATCTAGTGACGAATCCCGCCCTTGGCCGGAGCGAAAGATAGTGTCAGACTTTTACTGACTAAAAATCCACTCCTGTTCCTTCGTTGCCTTTCGTACCAGGGCCGAGTCTTCCTTTCAGAGTTAGACCCTTGGCCCCAGTAGGCCCTGTCCCTGCTGGGCCCCTACGGTTTGCTGACATCTTGAGGCTCGCGTGGAACAGTACGCGCCGTCGAAGATTTGGGCTCGGTCTGGACGATTACCGGATGGTCGGACGGCGAGCTACCCGTTGTTCGCCATCCGCAAGCCCGCGTCTGCGGTGGCCGGAAATCGGGACAGTTGCAGTTTGCGTTCTAAGACCACGTGTTTCCTTAAGTCGACCCTTGTCCTCAGTAGGTTGGTTTGAAAGGTTGGACGGCGACCTACTACACAAAATTATAAGGTTGATAATGCTATGCTTACAGCACAAAAAATTGTACTAAATTACCAAAAACCAATGTAAAAAATGTTTCAAGAAATAGCCTAGTTTCGTAATAAATAGGCCAACCAAAGACTTTCAGTTCCGCGTCTTATGTTTTGCAAAGCTAATTAGACGATGACACAACAATATTATTTTGTGAACATTTTAACCTAGCGTTAACGAACACCGTCAGACCCTTGTCATCGTTTAAGAAAAGTTGAACAACATTATCGAAGAAAAAGGATGGGGAAAATATTGTGTCTTTGGTGTTCAAACATAATAAGATAATATGGTATTTTGCAACTAAATAAGGCTATAAACGTACGTCTGGCTCCATAAAAAATAAGGGTCTTTTATTATGGTTTGATTATTTTCAAATCGTCATACAAGTATACAGTGTGGTAAAATAAGTCGGGCCCTGGGGCAAACTACCTTAAATCCTTAAGTTGGCTCAGGAGACATTCCTTTATTTTAAAAAAGAAATAAAACTGCAATCCATTTTTTTTTTTAAACTCGCTTGCCTTGCCCGGGACTCGAACCGAAGAGCCGAAACCAACTCGCAGAGGCCGTTTAGTCAATTTTAATGGAATGTGATATTATTATTATTAATAATACTAATTGATAGAATTATTATTCAGCATAAAATTTCTTTAACAATCATTTGGTCTTAAAAATAAAAATTATTGTAAAATCTAGTGTTTTTTTTAAATTTTAGTTGGTTCGAGTCCCGGTCGTGGCAAGAGACTTTTAGAAAACCTTTGAATGCAGTTTTGTTTCTTTTTTTAAATTAAGAAATGTCTCCTTTAAGTAAAATGGGCCAACTTAAGGATTTGAGCTAGTTACCCTCCAGGGCCCGACTTATTTTTCCACACTAGAAAATAATATTTTTTTCCTTTCAGATTTTGTTTATTGTTTGTTGCTGTTTACAAAACAAATTAGATATGGGTAAACGGGCCGGTCGAAATGACGGCGCTAAAAGGAGGCCTATATTCAGCAACAGACGTTTTACGACTGAAATTATGATATTGATGAACTTAGAACCAAGCTACACAAAAAAAAGATCCATCATTTTTGTTTTTTAATAATTTAATTATATTTTTCACTATTTAGAGACTTTGAATGTTCAATATTGTTATGAATTTTATTGTCCTACAGAACCATAGTGTAAGAGCTTCTACCGCCTGTGATACAGGTTTATCCTATTACAGGCATTTAACATAGCCATACCTTTGTAATTATTCCTAAGATTTTATGTAACAATTTTACCAAATTTTAACTCTGAATAAATATAATAATTATTATTACTTATATTATTTATCCATGGATTTTTATTTAAAAAAAAATACCTTTCAAATAGTCTCCAGGACCTTGGAAGGCAAGGGGCAACTGAAGGGACACAGGTGGGTTTTAGTCATTAAATTTCTTGATAGTCTTTTTTTTAAATTTTGATAGTCTCACATTTGAAGACTATCTCACATGTTAAACGATGTTGTGATCGATAGTTGATCACGCTTGCCTACAAGTAACCAATTCACTGAGGCCTTAATGACCCTTAGGTTTTAGCTATTAGGAAACAGGATCAGAACATCACTGCTGAATGTCCTCACGCCCCAGCCGCCAATATTCTGACAATACAAAACAATATTCAACCGTCAGTAAAAGTCTGAAATGCTTTAAAAAAAAAAGCTTCACGCATAATAAATGTGTTCCCAAAACGCTTTGTGCGTATGGGGGGATGTCCACCGTGCACCGGTGGCGTATCGCCGTACGCCTGGTTCGATAATGGAACGAGCTTGGTGAAATAAGTAATGCAATTTTGACGTCCCTTTCCGAAATTCAACCGGTAGAAAAGCGACAGTGTAATAACTTGGCGTCGGTGCTTTAAGACTTAGAAGCTTCAACTCGACGACTGCATCACTGCATCATTACCAATGATCCTCATGGCACGTTTCTCAATTGACTCAAGTACATCAAGCTGATAAATGGCAGATCCGTCACAAAGATTAAAGCAAGCTCTGAGTTATTTAGCTCAATAAAAAAATGTCACTCCAGTCGATTGCATGCCTCGTTCCAACTTATTTCTTTTAATAACCAGCTACTCGGCGATGGCATCTAGTAATTAAAAAGCCAGCATTCTAGCGCTAGCTTCGTATAATTTCCTGCTCCAGAATTACTAGCCAGTATTCCAAGCCAGTATTGCAAGGAATAAACATTAAACGGAGCTTTATGCGTGTTTGTGTTTGCATGTAACGTTTTATGATGCAATGACATGTTTTTACGAGTGTTTCTATGGTTAAAGGTTCATTTAAAAGTAATAATGGCGTTTTTAAAGCAGATATGTTGAAGTTTTATGTAGTGCAACTTTGTAGTACATATTTTGATTGTTGCGGTATCTAAGTAACGACTTATCTTTTTTATTATGAGGTCATTATTAAAATGCAATTTGTATTGCTAAGGTGTAACTTTTACTATTAACTTTATAGCAGAAACCTAGCCTGGCGCATTGCTTTGTGTAATTTATTTCATTACGACTTCTCTCAAAACGGTAGAAATAAGCTAAAATTCGAAGACAGAAAGAACTGTTTCATTCATCTGAATTAAAATTAATTGCGTGGTGGATTTTGGCCCATTCTTTCTCTTAGTGAGAAGGCCTGAGTCCAAGCATTGAGAACATGAAGTCTGATTATGTTATGTCACACAGCTACTCTGCTAACACAGGCGTGACTGAAAGCTAAATACATAATTATATTTATCATAAAAGTAAGCATATTGTACATCTACACTAATATTATAAAGAGGTAAAGTTTGTTCTTTTTGTTTGCAGGAGATTATCTCGGAAAGTCCGATTGCTAATTTTTTTTCACCGATAGAAAGCTGCTTTATTACTGAGCGACATAAGCTATATTTTATGTAAACTAAAAAACTAGTCTAATAATATTTTAATTATTTATTTAGCTTTCCATTTTTTGTCATTGATATAATATTGTAAAACACGTTAATTTATCTACATTTCTATACTAATATTATAAAGTGGTAAAGTTTTTTTTTTATTTATTTTTTGTTTGTGGGAGGTAATCTCTGAAAGTAATGGTCCGATTGGTATTTTTTTTTTCACCGGTAGAAAGCTGCTTTATTCTTGAGTGACATAATATATAATTTTTAATATTGCACCTACCACAATTTGTCTCTGCATCACCCAAAGGTTGACTGGTAGAAAATGCCTTAAGGCATTAAGGCCGCCTCTGTACTTTTGTGTGGATAAAGAATTAAATAAATAATCTATATATTACGTACGCGTGCGAAGCTGCGGATAAAAACCAGTTTTTAGTACGGCCTCTCGGCTATTCGTTGATTTTATTAACATTTATTTATGAAACAGTTAATATACCCACATATTTAATAAACAGAAAAGTAGAAAGAATATGAAATGTGAAACAAAGGTAATTTGTTTCTAAAGAAATTTCTTTTATCATACAAGCGAAACAAAAGTAGACAAAAGAGATGTAGACTCCACCGTGTGCATTAAGGTTAAATGAAAGTATCATTTGCGATACAAAAGGTGATACCTAACTGTAGTCTTGTGTATTAGACCGTAACGTTATAAATTCAACGGTTGACTAGTAGAAAACATTCACAACAATAAACACTGAAAATAATTTATCAATGAGAATTCGCTGAAAGTTATTGGCAAATAGTTTAATGAATATAATAGTTCTGTTTTAGCTTTTAGTAAATTAAACTTAGTACTATATTTTATTAATGATAATGAATAGTAGTATTATTAAAAAAAGGTATTTTTGGGTTCTAATTTTATAAATAAAATAAAATGTCCGAAGGTCTTGCAGGGCAACAGATATAAGTCATCCAATTGTATTTTTAGGATTCCTTTTACCTTTTATTTTTTATTAGTTACAACTTTTTTGAAATGTATTGTTAAAATAAGATATTTTAACAATAACCTTTCTAAAAAGGATCAAGAGTGAAAACTTTTTTTATGAAAAGAATAGATGGGAATAAACTTTATTGTGTATCTTTTAGGAAAACTTCTGTGTCTACATAAGAATATTATTGTGCTCAACATAACAAATCTATAATATCTTAAAAGTACAACAGCTGTAGTCAATGAGGCTATGCATATTGACTCTGTGAGTTGCTTAACTTCTTACGGAGTGCATATAGAGCTAGATGTTTTTATTTTTATTTGTATCCTTCTCTTTCTTCCAGCCAGCTATTTTGTATAATAATAATTATTTGTAGATAACATCGTCAGCAGTGTATATGTTACTCCTATTGAAAAGTGCAGATATTATTGTATACTGAAGTTTGTTATCTCAAAAAAACTTGGCAAGTGCGAGTCAGACTCGCGCCTTGAGGGTTCCGTACAAACTTTCATATAAATTATAAAGAGTTGTTGTTAGAGAGAGAGAGAATTATAGAGAGAATTCCTGATTGGAGTCTCGAAGATTTTTCAAAATCGCAAAAAAAAAACTGGTTTCATTTTTATTCCTACACTTGTATTAAAAGACCTTGCTTTATGCAAAATTTCAGGATTCTGGGTCAACGGAAAGTAATCTAGAATTTTAGTTTCCTTGAGTGTCGAAATATACTTTTTTTTTGACATAAACATAATAACAATATTATGTATTTTACCGTTAACGTTATGATTTTTTTACATCTTCAAGGGACTACTGATCTAAGTATATGGCTAATTTCAACACGATACGTCCACGCGTTCCCGAGATAAAGGGTCTTGACAGACAGACAGACGGACGGACAACAAAGTGATCCTATAAGGGTTCCGTTTATTCATTGACTGGCCTGTTGGTCTAGTGGTTAGTGACCCTGACTGCTATGCCGGAGGTCGTGGGTTCGATTCCCACCCAGGACAAATGTTTGTGTGATAAGCATGATCATTTATTCTGTGTCTGGGTGTAATTTTTCTATATATGTCTGTATTTAGGAATATATAAGTATGTTTATCAGTTGTCTAGTACCCATAACACAAGCTCTGCTTAGCTTGGGACTAGACGGCGTTGTGTGATAGTTGTGGAATATTATTATTCCCTTTATTTCACATATAAACATATTCGTTACATTTTTAAATATTTCAAAAATAAAAAATAAAACATTTAAAAATATAAAAAAACAGCATCCCACCGGTATCGGGAACAGGGTCCAAGCTACCGGCGGTCAGGGCTCCAGAGAAAGGAACCTCCTAACAATGCGAGCCGTGTCCAGGAGTACCGCTTTCTGAATCAAGCCCTTGATCCAGCCGCCTAACGCGAGCCTCCTAAGGTGTTGGTCGAGGCTCTTGGCTATTAAGCCATTGCCCGACACGACTATCGGCACAATGATCGCAGAGTCCAAATAATAATAATAATAATATTATTATTATTATTTTTAGGTGTGGAACCCTAAAAAGACAAGTTTAACATACTAAAAGATATACATAGAAGCCTCCAAGGTCACAATACGCACATAATTACGATCAATGTTCAAACAGCAATCTATTCATGCAAATTCAATGCACATATGTATTAGGAGTTGCTTAGTAAACATAACATACATAAGCTTAGGATCTATTGTATTGCTCGATTGCATTGCCAGAACTAGGATTGAAATGCTAACTCGGCTAATCTGGGAAACTGAGGGTACATATAGGCTGTAACATATTCTAGTGTTGACCACTTTTAGGAGTTCATCAGCTAAGCAAAGGTTTTATTTCAGTATTGGTGAACTTATATCATACCACACACCCCTGTCGCTACACTCTATAGACATACACTCATCATTCATCATCATCATCATTTTCAGCCGATAGACGTCCACTGCTGGACATAGGCCTCGCCTAAATGTCGCCACAACGAACGGTCTTGTACGTCTCGCATCCATCGGATTCCCGCAACCTTCACCAGGTCATCGGTCCACCTTGTAGGGGGCCTTCAAATACTGCGTCTTCCTACGCGGACACATACACTCATGGTTCTGGAATACAAAAGGCAACTAAAGAAACATAGATGTGGTTTTAGTCAGTAAAAGTCTGAAACGCTCTCTCGCTCCACCTTGAGACCTCCACCACCACCCAGACATAGCATAATTTACAATCCCAAAAAAATAAAATGGTACCTTACTATTATTACCTAAATAATCTCTCATAAGAGAAATTTTCTTTCATTAAAAGATCCATAGTCATTAAAATCTAGTTACTAAATATCTAACTGTAAGCCCTGTACAAATGAAACCAATAAGAAAGAAAATTGCTTAACAAATATATCTATTACTTACCAAATAAAGAAATAAAACATCTCTTATTCATAACCCCACTTACTGAAGATCTTGAGGTGCATGATATAAATGAGGGTCGTTTACTTTGCGAAGCTACAGTTGGTTCTTACCTACCATAAGCCTATGGGAGAGTATTTTATTTTATGACCACTATTAGCTTTGTAACCTCTTTCCATAAGTTTTCTTCCATTTGATTTATTACAAGAACATCTCTACAAAAATGAATTTTAAAGTTACTCTCGTACTTAGAAAAAACCTATACATACTAGCCTGTTGGTTTCGTAGCTCTGCCTACTATGCCGAAAGTTGTGGGTTTGATTCCCACCCAAGACAAAAAGTGATGAGCAGGATCATTTGTTCTGTGTCTTGGTGTAATACTTATATATATAGATAATATAAATATTTACGTATGCTTATCAGTTGTCTAGTACTCATAGCTCAAGATCTGTTTAGTTTGGAACTAGGTGGCGTTGTGTACGAGTGGTTAAATAATATTATTATTATGGTATATAGTTCAGAAGTCAGCCTACCTATATTTCGGGTAGTGGTCGGGATTGTTTGAAAGTGTCCCCGTGGCCCAGGGACCCAAAAGGTAACTGAAGGAATACGGGTGGGTTCTAGTCAGTAAAAGTCTGACACTCCCTCTCGCTTTACAAAGTAAGATAAGTTATTTGATTATCCGTTGAATGACACATGCTAGTCAAACAACATCTAGTCCTGTCTATGTTAGAGTTTCAGTTGTAATTAAATTTCATTTAACTAGAAATTTTATTTAGTTATTTATTACACACACACATATACTTATCATTACATAATTCAATGCGATATTATTATCATCATCATCATTTCAGCCGAAAGACGTCCACTGTTGGACATAGGCCTCCCCCAAGCGTCTCCACAACAACTGATCTTGTGCGTCTCGCATCCACCGCATGCACCGCAACGCAGCGTTGGAAACTCTCCCACAAGACAGATCGACGACCTGATGAGAGTCGCAGGATAGTATAAACAAAAAGTATAAATTAAAATACTAAATATAACGTTAAATTCAATTACAATACAAATACAATAAATTATATACAATAATCAATATAGTACAAACAAATTAATAGAAATTAGTAAAAACTATACAATAAGGCAATCAATAAAATAAATTTATTTAATTTAATCAAATCAGATACTTGTTGGAAGTCTTAAGAATAGCTTCCCTTACTTTACCTACGCACTAATAGGTTAAGGCCTAAACGCCCGGCCCGAGCAGTACCACAAAACAGTGACTTTCTGAAGCCTCAGTGACTAGCAGGCTACGGCACGGCTACGGCTAGCACGGCTAGGTTAATAGGCTTGAAAAAAATATATTGTGTTTATTATACATTCATGAACAACATTATCAACTATTGATTTTTTCTTGCGATTATAAAAAAGAAATACAATAGTTTTCTCATTATAAATGTATGTATTATGTAAATATTAAAAAAAAAAAAATACCTACACATTATGTTATGAAATAATCGAAAAACAGTTTTTTTAATGAATTTATGTTTTAATATAACCTACGTTCTTTTTCTACACCTACCTACAGACAAATGATAAAGTTTAAAATTTACACGAAACGTACTAAGTCTCTATTTGAACTAAAATTAGCCGTGCATCCACTAGAAGAGAACTTCTAGAGTCAAAAATACCTCTGAACAAGGCACGCGTTTCTGCGTCCCTGCAAAATCTTTGAGCAGTAGCGCGCTCGGTACGGACAAGTCAGTGTGTGCGGGCCTCATGCGTATGTGTGAGCTTACCCACCAGACGCTCAAAGTCGTCGTGCACTATACACCTTAAGTAGGTTGAGATAGCTACCCCTTTTACGAATACGGACGTAATGTTATGTTATGATGTATTAATATTAATTCCCTGTTAACAGTAAACAGGGATGTATTGACTGTAACCTCATTAATATTTATCGAGACCACCAAACCTGTCAGCCGCCTCCATAATAAACAATTTGCAACATGGATATTATTGAAAACAGAATTCTGACAGGGGTTCATAACATTTAAGCCGCCTTTTGTCTATACGTCATTTTAATTTCATACATTCTGGTAGCTATTTCATCGCTTTATCAAATAAACAGAGCCCCGTTTATTTCCACAAAACCGAATATTTTATTTAACAAAAAAACTAAAAGCAGCTTTGTAAAGTAAAATTCAGTCTACTCTGTTTTGTTTTGTATTCGGATCCGCACAAAAATACTTTTCCTTTCTCCAATTTCTTTGGTTCTCACATTTCCACCGTATCGTTTTACCATCACTATCTACAAAGGCAGTTTATTTACCGAAACAATTATTTCCCCCTTGGCCCACCCTTAGGTTGAGATCCCCATAATGGCCGCCGTAAGTTCCCCAAATTCTCCTTATTTTTGGCAAAGTTATCTGATCGTTGTGTTCCGATTGTCCGTCTTGAAATAATGGCTATGAAATATTTTTTTACCGTGACTCAAAATATACTGTGTGACATGTTAATAATACATGCATATTTCCTATATGTATTTTTTTTATTATTTTTACTCAATAGTACACATTATTATGTCATCGTATAAAAATATAGGACGTCAAAAAGTAATTAATAAAATTTTTGTTAAAAACATGCCAATTGAAATATGCAGTTTAAACGCCCACCATTTTGGCGCTCTTGGTGTGACGTCAAAGTCTATGAGCAAAACTATCAATTGGAGGTTAAGTTTACACTGGAACTAGGTTAAGTGATGTCATTACTGGCTTTTACTGTGACTTAGTAAAAGTATTATTATTTTTTTATACGCACTCGGTAATATGACGTTTTTTGTCATAGACTTTGACGTCCCATTTGCTTGAATCAATGGCCGTTCCAATAATTTCAATTTCTCGCAGTTATTATGCACTTTTGAAAAATTTATTTCTTAAAGCAGGTTTGCGAGTGTCCTTTTCGAGGCACATTTTCATACAACCGCTCTTTCGTGATTATGATGATAATACACATCTTTATATAGATGTTTTGGATACACAGCACAGGCTTTTATGGAAATCAAAACATAAATTTGTGTAAAACCAATCTAGTAAAGACCTCTGAAAATCGACTATTTTACATGAACTTTGACCCTCCATAATGTAGTCATATATTAAAAATATAAAAAAGTACATAAATAGTAGCTTTGCACATTTGATCAAAATTCTGAATGACGACAAGTTTTCTGAAATACTTTTAAGTGTTTAAAAAAACACGTATTTCCTGGAACAAGTTTTATGAAATATTCGAATAAATCACGGAATTACCGAATGCCTACAGAGTTTTTAGGCGTCATCTCTCTTTTTTTGCATTGCCTCTTCATCAAACAACAATCTTTTACACCATGCTCGATGTTGACGATAGGTGAGTGGAAAAGGACCCTCTTAATTCTTAAGCAATAAAGATAATTTATATTTTAAAAAATAAATGTATATTTCTTACTTTAAATTAAGAATTTTTGTTGACAGTGTTTTGTTCTTGGATCTTTTCTGTTATTTATGCAAATCAAAACACGATAAATATTGTCAAAACGATTCCTTGGTTCTAATTTTTTTACACGCGTTATTATTGTTAGAAACGTTATTGAAAGTTCAGGAATGATTTTGGTATAAATGGAGTTGTATGAGTGTAGGCCATAAATGTTATTTCTAAAATGAATGATTATATGAATGTATTCTGTGAAGATGATAATGCGTAGATAGGAGTTGGCTATCTTCTGAGATGGCGACTAATAGAGATGAATCCTTTGAATAAAAAACCGGGCAAGTGCGAGTTGGACTCGTGCACAGAGGATTCCGTACAAACTTATATACAGTTCAATTCCCGAATTAATTTAAGATTTTTCCGAATCGCCGATTTTTTTTTTTATGTTGTAACTACAAATTTACAGTTTTCAGATTTTTTCCTAGACTTGGTCTATGAGACTTTGCTTGATACCATATTTCAGGATTCTAGGTCAACGGGAAGTACCCTATGAATTTTGATTCGCTTTAGTGTCGAAATACACGTTTTTTGCGACATAAACGGCATTTTTTTTTCGTCAACACATGTTTGATTTTTTTACGACTTCAAGATACCGCAGGCTTGAGTATATGGTTTTAATTTCACAGACAGACAGACAGACAGGTACGGAACCCTAAAAACGGACAAACAATATTGGACAACAAAAAACATTTACCACCAGTAGCAGTTAGTACCAGTTTACAATAAAAAAAAAATGGGATCATTTTGTCAATACCTAGGCAAAGTGAATTTGACAACATAGGAAATGTATTATTTGTCAATATCGAATTGAATACAAATAACCCTTATCCCTTTCTAAATGTGCTAGCAGTTTTTTTTTTATGACATCGTGGTCCTTTTCTCGAAATATGATTCGCAATTGCGTAACTTGTTTTTTTGGTATATTATATCTGAAAAATGTTTTTACACGTAACAGCAAGTAATGTGTGATGCATTAGCATAAGCAGCCTTTTAACCATCCCACTACTTTTTTTTTTTTTTCGGGTTGGAAAATCATCTCATGACATCCCCCGCTCTTGGGCGGAGCGCGAGATAGTGTCAGACTTTTACTGACTAAAAACCCACTCCTGTTCCTTCTTTGCTATTTGTTTTCCAGGGCCCCGGGGATCTCTTTCGCATCACCCATGGCCCCAGTAGGCTTCGAGGCGCGCGTGGAACACTACGCGCCGTCGACGACTTGGGCTCGGTCCGGACGGTTACCGGACTGTCGGACGGGAAATAGCAAATAGGATATTTTTTTCCCGGGAGTAGGGAGTATGTTCCTTAAGGACAATTTTCTACTTTTAAGCGGCCCGCACCTACGGTGGCCGGAAATCGGGATCGGAATCCCGGCGGCGGTTGGGGCGTGAGGACCGTTGCCGTTGCCTCACGCGATCGCCGCCTCCTTTGCTAGCATTACTGCTTCGCAGAAGGAAGCGACCGCCTGCCACTCCTCCTCGCTCCGGACCTTGGCCTGTACCAAAGCCCGTTGCGAGAGATCGCACCAGGCAAGAGTCATCAAAATCTAAGTTTGTATAATCCTATGTATATGAAAATAAATCAAGAAAGAGCAGTAATATTTGTCCAAAACACACCTGCTATTACTAATTTGCTATTTAAATATAAACAAAGCGCTAAACCGCGCATAGACGCCTATGTTTAATGTGCCAAAGAGCAATTTCCATTCGCCACCCAAAATGCAAATGTGGCTTCTGTAATTCTAAATTGATATTAAAATGAAGCATGACTTTATGCAGCTGGGCTGCAGCTCTGAATCAAAGACAAAGAGAATGGAGTGAGTAACAACTTCACGTAGAACTATGTTGAAAAATTAAAGCAACCGTGTGGTATTGGCGAAAAATACAATAATTAATCAGTTTTAACCAATTAGACTTAATTACGAGTATTTTTTTATGAATTGTCTACATGTGTTAGTATACCATTATAAACAAAAGAAAAAAAAATAGAAACACTAGTGACCCTACCCGGTTTTATATAGGTGCAAATTATGTACACCAACACAAACGGACGGTTTTATACTGCAAATATATAAAAGTATTAAAGAGGAGGTCTTATTTCACAGAGCAATCTCTTATATACAACCTTTTACATGCACTGAACGAAAAGACATGAACTTAGATTTTTTCTGTAAGTCCAAGCAATAACGGTGACTTCCGAAGTCACTGACGGGTCCTAATCAGGGAGCAGATACCTCAACTGGCCGTACTTAAAATTGATTTATCTTTCTCATATTTTTTATCTTGTAATCCCTTCGAATAGAGAACGCTCAGTCTATTCCCTGTGTTTATGCTTCGAATAAAATTGTTAGTTGCGTTCAATTGTTTACTGATTCGTTGGAGACAGATGGAGGAATTTTAAGTGATTCAGCTTTTGCTGTGGTTTATGAATGATTCAAATATATCTTTATTTAAGATTAAAAATCCTAAATTATTTGAGAAATAACAAGTATTTTATTAAAATTAAATATGTAAAAAAAGACGAAGTGGTGGCTCAGACAGGCGACGAAATGAAAAAATGTATCATGTGATGTGGTTGTGTACTATTATTTCTCCACAACTAGCAAATTGTTGTGGTAAGCAGAAAATATGAAAGTCTTTTTCTAGCTATGCGACAGCATAGCCTATTTTGTTTTTTTGTAACCATCTTCGAACTAATATTATTTTACTTTCAAAATGATCATATTGTTTTTGTCAAAACCAGTTTTGATGATGAGATCTATGAGGCGTTACGAGTACTCCAGAAATATTATAGGTATATACAAAATATTACAAAAAACAAGAAACAATATGTTCGAAATCGGCTACAGATTTCAGATATTTTTAAAATAAGTAATTTAAATTTAAAAAAATATCTAAGATGAAAAAATTTTGATAACTCTTGTTTGCGTCCCTAGCTTGATTGTGTACGCGTGTGAAGATGACCAATGCACCAATGTGTGCGTTGATGCCTATATTATTTGCCTACTATTAGGATAAATAATGTTTTAAAAACACAATACCTAATTGTAATTAAGTAAAATTTGTGTGCTTAAAATATGATTATATTTCCAGACCACCCATTGGACACTTATCTTTGTAAATGTTTGTCCTGTATTTTTTTTTTCTAATGCGGTGTACAATACAGAATTTTTTTATTTTTTATTTGTGTGTATAATAGGTGTGCATAAGTTGGAACATTTTGTGAATTTCGGTATTTTCATCAAAAACTGAACTACACTCAGAAAGTATCATTTGATGAAGAACACCGTAGGTTGCTAATGAAACTTCACAAACAAAGATAACTCGATTAAGGTAGTTAAGAAGTTCTTTAAGATGAAATGAAGATGATGATTTCATCACCATCATCTCCTTAGCCTTTTCCGTATCAGCTTAGGGTCGATTTTCAGTCTAACTGAACTGAATGTCTTGCATGACTTGCCTGGAGCGACTGCCTATGAATAAAAAATAAAATTAGATTAATTTATTTCAGGTACAAAACCATATTAAAAATCATTATATGCATTCAATAAAATTTAAATCTCAATATTCAATAAATAATAATTCCAAAAAATACAATAAAAATCCAATAAACAAAATCCAATGAATAAATTTCAATAAATCAAAATTCAATAAATTAAAATGAAACCACCACCCAGAGTCACTGAGCAACATGATACTCCTTGGATAGTCTGATGGTCATACGTTCTGACGTCTGACTACATATCTATAGGAAAAATAAAAAGTAAAGAAAGATAAAAACAAATAAGATCGTGTAGCATATGGGCCTGAAACAGTCAATTGGGATTGACATCCCCATTTCTTATCCAGGCAATTACTGTCCACTCCAGGTTGCCTGGGAGAGATCACTGAATACGATAAGGCCGCCCATTGTACCTATTTTTTTGGTGGGAAATTCATCTAATGACATCTCTCGGGCAGAGCGCGAGGGCGTGACAGACTTTTACTGACTAAAAACCTACTCCTGTTCCTTCTTTGCCTTTATCCCAGGGCCCCGGGTTTTAATTTCACACCACCCGTGGGCCATTGTACGTTTTAATTTCCTTTTTTATGTGGAATGTGTGAACCGCATTAGACCGACATACACGTGGGCCACGACTGATTTATACGTTGAGTCGCATCGCGTGGCGTAAATCTAATGTGGCTTTACAAGTCAAGTTACTATATAAAATGTATGGAGACCGACGCACCCAGTTATTCGTACACGATGGCCCACGTGTGCCCAATGTAGTTTTACTTCAATAGTGTATAATAAAGATTATAATAAATAAATATTTACGTGATTGACACAAATTGATGCAAAAATTTATCGTTTACTTTCAACAATTAAAGTAATTTTCAATACATTGTCATTCACGTAAACATACCAATCACAATTCACGGTTTTAGGATTTTTCTACAAAAAAATCTTTAATCCATTATGTTTTTGAGAAAGTGTGAGTTTGGATAATGAGAAGAGAAATATATTTTCTAACAAAGGAAACAAAAGCTTTATCTGACCATAGTTTCATAGTACCTAATTCATATTCATAAGCCCCTAATACAATTTACTATTATGATTCGGCTAAAATTTCTAGAAATGGTTTAACATTACCATACGGATCTAATTGCGTGTTGTTTTTAAGTCAGAGAAATAATAGGTACCAACAATTATACTAAAATTTAAAGATGATAAAATAGTTGATTTTATGAACGTGTTTATGTATGCTTGTATTCCTTCCTGCTTAAACTGATTTAAATGAAATTTTGTTGCATGAACTGCAGGTTATTTTTTTTTATTGTTGATAGGTTCGCGTTTGACCGCTATCTCACCTGATGGAAAGCGATGATGCCGTCGATGATAGAGCGCGCTTACCTAGAAGTAACCTATTCACTCTTGACTTAAAGACTCCCGGGTTGTAGGAAACACAGATTCCGGCAAGGAATTCCACTCCTTAGCTGTACGCACAATGAATGTGCTCCCAAAACGTTTTGTGCGTATAGGTGGGATATCACAAGGTTAGCTAGTATGCTAAGCAATGGATGCTATTATGCCTATGGGGCTTTAAATCAAGAGTGTATAAGTTATTTCTGGGCAAGCGTGTTCTAGTGTTGCCATTGGGTCAGATAGTTGTCAAACACAAACCAATCAATTTGAAAATGTAAGCATCCTACTATGGTAATCTATTTAATTTTTATTAGACTTTATAATATATAATAATATTTAGAAAACACCGGCTTCATCTAGTATAAATTGATAAAAAAATTGACGTGTAAAAGGGTGTTTTAAGAACCTATTTGCACAATAAATATCATTAATCATTTAAAATTAAAAATAAGAGATTATTAGAAACTGTAATTTTAATTGCATCTATTGTTTCCATCTTTTACAAAACATTTTCAGTCTCCAGATATTAAAAAATTCACGATTAGTTCTTATATAATAGAAAGTTGGAGGAAAGGTTTTTACTAAAAACTTTTCAATTAGGCCTCTTATTTACTTTGCTCTTCTCGATTTCCCTGTAGATTCTTTTTACCTTTTTACGGTTTTTAGGGTTTTGTACACAAAGAGTAAAAAACGCAACCCTATTACGAAGCATCCGCTGATCATCGGTCCATGCTTCTGTCTCTGTCAGCGGGTAGTATCTCATGAACGGTAATAGACAGATAGTGTAAATCTTCACCTAAGTACTGTGTATTTCTACTGCCGCTATAAAAATAAATAATAAAAACTGGGCAAGTGTGAGTCGGACTCGCAATTTTTTTTTGTGACATAACAAATTTACAGTTTTCAGATTTATTCCTATACCTGTGCTATAAGAGCTTGCTTTGTGCAAAATTTCAGGATTCTGGTTCAACGGAAAATATCCTATGAATTTAGATTTCCTCGAGAATGTCGAAATATACGGTTTTTGAAATATAAACGACCGTATCTTTCTTTTTCTTTAACTTAGAAATTCGTTTTTCTTAAAATATATTTTTTTTCGGTTACTGTACTGGAGCGATATGTCTACTTTAATCTTTTTTATTGAGGTGGATAAACTAATCATTCAATGACATCTCCTGCTCTAGGGTTGAGTGAGAGGGCGTGTTAGACTTTTGCTGACTATATCCACACCAGTCTCCTTTAGTTGCTCTTTGCGTTCTAGGACCACAAGTTTCCTTTTCAGAAAATCTCGAAAAGGTACGGAACCCTTCGCGCGACTCGCACTTGGCTGGCTTTTATTTCTTATAATTTTGTTCTGACTCTTAGAACAGATTAATTTAGACAGTTTGAAAGCAGTAGAGGAATATTTGCGAAGATACCTAATTGAATTTTATATTTGAAATGAATGAATATCTTCAACAATAGTTCAAAGTCATTTTTAGTTGGTATGTACTAGTTAAATTAGATATCTTGGCTGTGGCTTTATTCAATTTCAACTATTGTCTGTTTGCCTCACCGCAAGATTTAATTTGCCCACTATTATATTATAACTTTTTGATCATTTTGACGTGAAAGCTAAAATAATAATGGATATTGTTTGCCTATAAAATTACTAGGCAGACCTTTTAAGAGCGTCCAACCCAAGATATATTTTCATACAACCGCTCTTACGTGATTATGATGGTATTACACATTTTTTAAACACATATTTATCTTGTGGGTATTATCTATTGAAATGGAAAAATAAATTTGTGTAAAATAAATCCAGTAAAGATCTTTGAGAATCTGTTATTTTGCATGAATTTCGGCCTTTCATAATATAGTCATAAATTAAAAAAGTAAAAAAAATATCTTCAAGACCTAAACACGACAAGCCTCAAGGTAGGGCTCGCTATGAATCATTTTAAAACTAAAAGTATGACCAACAGCACGAAACGTAGGGTTGCGGTAGATGGGCAGAATATAAACAAAATTATGTCAATGAATATATCTACTTGGGCCAGTTAGTTTCTTTCCAAAACAGGCAGGAGAAGGAAATCGATCGCCGTATCGAAAACGCCTGGAAAAACTATTGGTCCATGCAGGTGCTAATGAAGGGAGACCTCCCAATTTCTCTGAAGCGAAAACACATCGATATGTGAATCCTGCCCATCCTAGCCTGCGGTGCTCAGACATGGTCACCCACCGAGTCGCAAAAATGTTGCCTTGAGGTTTGCCAACGAGCAATGGAGTGCAGCATTCTGGGTATCAAAAGAACTGACAGAATCAGGATCACCACATAGCGCCAAATTATTGGAATCATTGACGTAGGAAAAATGACTGCCAGCCTAAAATAAGATTGGGCGGGTCATATCAGTCACATGCACACTGACCGTTGGGCAAGAGTCTCCACAAAGTAAGTACCGGAGGACGGAGGACGCCGCCGAGGTCGACATGGAAAGAAGTGGCGAGATGATCTAGACGCCTACCGCAATTAGATTAGACGATAATTTTTTCCAAACACTTTCAAGGTTTAAAAAAAAAACACGTATTTCCACCATTTTTGGTACAAGTTTTGTTAAATATTTGAGTAAGTGATGGAATTACCGAATGCCAGCAGAGCGTTTAGGCGTTATCTTTCTTTATTCGCGTTGCTTCTTTATCAAACAGTGCTTTGGATCAAATAGCAAGCTTTTAAACCATGCTCACGTTGTCACGATATACGAGAGGGGATGGGCCCTCTTAAGAGAAAGAAAACACATTAAGCAAGAAATGATTGATTGAATGGCATTGTAATTGAAACAAATAAAATACACTTTTTTCTCATTATAGTAAGTAATATAAATAAATTTTCTCCTCATATTAAAATATTTGGATTAGATTGATGATGAATGATGATGTTTTGTTATTTTATTAATTTCTCTATTAAAAGCCATTACCATTGGAACTGAAGCATCAATTGCCACAGAAAAATCTATTGTGAATTTGCTGGAAAAAAATTGGCACCATATTCGTCCAATACCTAATCGTTTCATTTTGGCTATTTTTTAAATATTTTATACTTATATAAATATTCGAAAATACACGCCTGTTTTTACCTCAGGTATACAAAAATATATGATTTGACATAATTTAAATTAACTTTTAAGAAGGTACCTATGCCATTTTTTTAGGGCATTTTAATACAAATTATGATAACCCAAAACATATTAGTTAAAATTAGACTTGTGTGACATGAAAGTACAGTTTATCCAAAAGGCCATTGCTCAGTTTGCTCGACGATTTTGGTATATACGAGTAAGTACTAAATGCTCAGTCCAAATTCAACTAAAAAAAAAAGAAACCTGTGCAAATAAGTTCTGCTATATTTGTTACAATTCTTTTTCTACTTAATTCTAACTTGTTCTGCCGACAAGCTATCACCACCTGTGATACTTAGGGTAACAGTACCTACTAAAGCGAATTAAAAACCGCACCGCACCGCACCGCACCGCACCGCGGGGTAGCACTTGATGCCAGATAATAAAACTTAAAATATATTTTTATAGTAACTTGAGAAAGAAGTGGTTTTTGTTTATGAAAAGAAGTTTTAGATATTTAACTTTTTAACCAAGTCTGAATGCAAAAATATAAATAAATAAACATTATGCTTCATCACGTTCTTTTTTAAAAAAAGGTGATAAATAAATTTTTAGAAAAGTCTTGCATATCACAGATTCCAAAAGTCCAAACAAAACATCAATGATCAGACGCGCCCAAAATCTCGAACTAAAACTAATCAAACTAACTATAAACCTTGTTTAAATCATAGTTCCTGCGTCTGGCGTCAAGTATCAAAACTATTTGAATAGACCCAACTCGGCGACGACTGTTGGTATTAGATTGTCGCTCGCAATCGCTCAAGTGTTCTTAGGTGGAGTTCTCGATTCTCGACTTTGCTCGAGTTCGCACTTGACATTTAATCTGCGACGAATATTGATTTAATGTTTCGAATAACTCAGATTCGTATTAAAATAACGTTGTCAGATTTCCGGTTGTCCATGTTTCAAATATTTATTAATAGCTGTGTTCTAAGCACGAAGATATTGGAAGAGAAATGTATGTTTTTTTTCTCTGTTCGAAGGGCCGTATTTGATACTAATTTCAGCTTGATACCTTCACGCGTTTATGACAAAAAGGCTTTCGAAAGACAAAATTGGCCAGACAATAAAGTGATGTTATAAGGGTTTTTTTTTGGTGGAAACATCATCTAATTACAAATCCCGCCCTTGGGCGGAGCGGGAGATAGTGTCAGACTTTTACTGACTAAAAACCCACGCCTGTTCTTTCTTTGCTTTCATCCCAGGGCCCCGGGTTTCACTTTCACACTACCCTTGGCCCCAGTAGGATTCGACCCTGCTGGGCCCCTACGATTTGCTGACATCTCCCTGAGGTGCGCGTGGAACAATACGCGCCGTCGACGTCTTTGACTTGGTCCGGACGGTTACCGGACGGTCGGACGGCGGGCTACCCATTGAATGCCGTTCGCAAGCGCCTACGGTGGGCGGAAATCTCCCCAAACACGTCTCAAAGAGGGAACTTACCGCCAGATGTTATAAGTGTTGCGTTTTTGTCGACTGAGCTACAGAGCCCTAAAAATATTCGACAAATGATGAATTCTTTTTGTAACCATAACGTTTTATTTACAAAACTTAGTTCCAATTGGAAAATATTCTTACAAACTCCTTTTAAATTTCATACTGATGTAGAATTTTGAAAGTTGGCGTCTATAATGGTACGAAAAGCCTTTTCTCTGCTGAAATTAAGTAACTTTGCACTTTACTTGGACGTTATAATTAACTAGCTGCTGCACGCGGCTTCACTCGCGGGATAGTAGATATTTATTTAGAAGGAACATACTCCCAAGATAAAAATTGCATCTTATGTACTATTCCAGGCAGGAGCACCGGTTTTTAGAAAACCACATGGGTGCTCATGCTCATTTTGAAGACACGAAAAAGTGGCGAAGTGTGAGAAGAGAAATGCACACTGATCAACCGACTAATAATTATATGTCTTTACTTTACTTTCATACTAATTATGTTACTAAAACTTAATTACTAATTAAGTCTGAGTGTAATTTATGTATAATATATATGTATTTAGAAATATTTAAGTATGTTTATCAGTTGTCTAATACTCATAAGCTCTGCTTAGCTTGGGACTAGACGGCGTCGTGTGATAGTTGTGTGAATATTATATTATATAATATTATTATTGTTGTATTTATATTGTTATTATTATTATATTATATTATATTATATTATATTATATTATATTATATTATATTATATTATATTATATTATATTATATTATATTATATTATATTATATTATATTATATTATATTATATTATATTATATTATATTATATTATATTATATTATATTATATTATATTATATTATATTATATTATATTATATTATACTATATTATATTATATTATATCGATAAAATGAAACCATTATGTAAAAATGAAACTAGTTTTTATTATTATAGAAATATTATAATTTATACGTAACCTAGGACACGGTCTACGTGCGTGCTAAATTTCATTCAAATTCTTTTTGAATATCCAGGGAGAAGATTTTAATAATGTTATTTTCAAATAGTAATTAAACGTTTATCTTTCTGATTTTGTGATTCAACGTATAATTATAAATACAATCGATATTTTTTATATATTTATAAATGTGCTATTTTTCTGAGACAACAATCTTTACTAACGATTATACAATACATGGAACTGTATTGCATAATCGTTAGTAAAGATTATCATACAAGAAATTTTTAATCATAAAACAACAAACGAAGTTTGGGAAGTTCCTGCACCGGATTCATGCGGTAGTAACGCCCGGGTATCACCTTTGTGTGGGCCGCCTGGAGGACACGGTGGAGCACACAGTAGCGGTGTGCCCCACTTGGGTAGAGCACCACCGTGTCCTCGTAGGGGAGATCTCTCTCGCGACTGGCCTTGGTACAGGCCATGGTCCGGTGCTAGGAGGAGTGGCAGGCGGTCGCCTCCTCCTGCGAAGAAGTAATGTTAGTAAAGGAGAAGGCCGCACGTGCACGCTTGAGGGAGCGGCCCTCACGCCTCAGCCGGCGGGATCCCGATCCCGATTTCCGACCACCGTAGCCACGGGCACGGATGGCGAGCAATGGGTAGCTCGCCGTCTACCGTCCGGTAGCCGTCCAGACCGAGCCCAAGTCGTCGACGGTGAGTACTGTTCCACGCGCGCCTCAAGGAGATGACAACAAACCGTAGGGGCCCATCAGAAACGAAGCCTACTGGGGGCCAAGGGAAATAAAGAAAGACCACACACATCTGAAAGAAAGACTCGGCTCTGGTATGAAAGGCAACGAAGGAACAGGAGGGGGTTTTCAGTCAGTAAAAGTTTGATACACCCCCCCGCTCCGCCCAAGAGTGGGGGATGTTATTGGATGATTTTCCCAACTACAAAAAAAAAAAAACAAAGTATAAAACAAGGAATATTTCTTGTACTCAATTTACTATTCTATTTTAGAGCTAGATTTATGTGACGGTCGACTGTGATACGGATTGCGAGATAAGATTCAAAAGACTGGTCGCGGTAACAAAGGCGCCAATAGAAAAAGGGAGCATCATTATAAATGTCGTGACCGTTGGCATTTATAGTCTCTTTGTGTTCAAGTATAAGAAGATCATGCATTCTACATGCATGGATGTGAACTTTTGTTAAAAGAAAAGTTCTCTGCAAAATGGTTTTAAGGGGATGCAACTCGACATACATTTTCACTGTTATTCTTACAACCGCTCTTACGCGATTATGACGTTATTACACATTTTTCATTAGATAATTTGGAAAAACAGCATCTTGTGGATATTATCTAGGCTTCTATTTTATAAATTAGTGTAATACTAATCCAATAAAGACCTCTGAAAATCTGCTATTTTGCATGAACTTTGACACATCATAATTTACTCAAAAATTTAAAAATGTCAAAAAAAAAAAATAACAATAGAAGCCCTGAGTGACAACAATTTTTAAGGATTAAAAAAAAACACGTATTTCCTGGAACAAGTTTTGTGAAATATTCAAGTAAATCACGGAATTACCAAATGCCAACAGAGTTTTCAGGCGTTATCTCTTTTTTTTACATTGGCTCTTCATCAAACATCGCGTTGGATTGCGTTAGATGAAGCAACAAGCTTTTAAACCGTGCTCGATATTGACGATAGGCGAGTGGAAAAGGAGCCTCTTAAGTACTCGTAGGTACCTACGTCTCATTATAAAAAAAGTTTGAGTAACATTGATGTGGCAGGACTGTACGCAAAAAGGTACTTAAGATCAAACTTAGGTACATAAACAATACTTCAGAATGAACACCAAAATGTGAAGGTACTAACGAATTAAATTAAAATTCATAATCACACGCTTGAGACACTTACCTACTTTCTTTGCCTGCGTCTGTTACAAGATGTCATAAATTTTTTTATTGTTTTATTCTCTTTGGGCTAAAACACAGTAAGAAACCTATTCTTTACTTTACCTAAACATCGTTAGATGTAAAGATCTGATGAAGAACTTCTGAGGATAGACAATAGTACTCTTCAATAAATAATGACAAATCTTCCGGGTTGCATATCTATTATCAGCATAATCATCATCATTACAGCCGAAAGACGTCCACTGTTGGACATAGGCTCCCATTAATATCGCCGTAACGACTGGTCCTGTGCGTCGCACATGACGCTCACCAAGTCATCGGTTCACCTTGTTAGGCCTACCAACACTTCGTCCTCCAGTACGCGGTTGAGACTCCAGAACTTTTCGGCCCCATCGAATATCTATTCTGCGAGCAATGTCTGCTCATAAGCATAAGCATAATGTCTGCTCACTGCCACTTAAGTTTGTTTGTTCTTTGGGTTATGCCAGTAACCTTGGTTCTATAAATGATATTTATTTTGCAAATAGGTTTTTTAAAAACACTTTTACAACACAATTTTTTTTTTGTTAATTTAAACTAGATGAAGCCGGTGTTTCCTAGCTGATTACCCTGAGAAGAAACAACGAAGAAAACTTACGGGTCAATGTCTCTTTTAAAGTCCATACAGCAAACATGAGAACCATGCAGGTCTGAGATGGTCTTTTGAAGAAAGAACCACACAGTTCTGAGCGGACCTGTCCAGTCAGTGCAAGCATTTGTCAGTATTCGTGTAGCTCAACTCAGAACTACGAACAATACCAAAGAAAGGACATTTGGGTAGGCCGCAAGAGTACTCAAAACAGCCAGACATGTTATAATTAAAGTGGTAAAAAAAAGAGTAATCCACATAGTCCCCACATTCACAATTATAAAATTTACAAATAATGAAAATATTACAAATTGTAATATATATATACATATCTAAAAGTAATTGTCAATGTCAAATTCTAAATATAAAAAATAAACAATGTCATAATTGTAAAAATAATAATAATAAACATAATTATATACTCGCAGATATAAAACTTTATAATTGTAAATTAACAATAATCGTTAATTTAAAAATTTAATGAAAATCTATCACGGACACACTCCTTCCTAGTGCGATCGCCAAAGGAAACTCCGAGCATTGGTCTATTATCCTTTAGGTGACTTTGAGTCTTCTGACGAGGCCTATTATAAGCGACCACGTGAACTTGAAAACAGTATACATTTATAACCTATAGGTAAATAGAAATAGGTTCTTCAATATTTCAGTCTGCCCTTCAATAACAAAAAACAAAACCTGAATGATATATGGCAGCAGTACATGGAATTTGATCATAAATAACAATTTATCTTGTCTCCTCGAATTAACCTTAACTTTTGTGTTTGCGTTAACAAGATTTATGACTGACATGACAATAGATAAATGGGTATTTTAGGAATTAATCAGTTTTTTAATCTTTTTTTTTTTATTAATGATAGGCTCGCGTTTGACCACCGTCTCACCCGATGTGGTCGACGATGGAGCAAATCTACCTAAATGTGAAAAAAAAAAACCTGGATACCCTAGCATGTAGGTAAATGTTGTAGGATAAATGGTAAAAAAGTTTTATTGCCGAATTATTGGAAAGTGAGATCTATGGATATTTGAAGTCTTTTTGATACAATGTTCTACTGCAACCGAATCGCACAATGAAAAAAAGCATTTTTTATTAAAAACTGGTTACTTTTGCTGGCATTTTCGCCCGCTTGATGATTCAACAAAAAAAAAAAACAAATATATATTATATATATAATATAATAATATGTATTATTTTATTATTATATATATTGTATTATTTATAAATTTTAGATTATAGATTTGGTTAAATTCAAATCTATATTCCATTTCAGGATATAGTCTACCCGCATATCAAGTTTCATCGCATGTAATATTTTATTGGTAGTTTATTTAATTTTCTATACTTACATATTTGTATTAGTTACATTTTTTTTTTTCAAATCAAGAGATTGGGCCGAGTGGAGGCAGAAAGAGTTGGGGTGCTATAATATAAGCTATCATCATTTTTACATAAAGCCCAAGACAATTGGAAATTCAAATATTAATTGCTTTATTAAATATAGTTCGAATGTAGCTATCTACCAATTAGTAAATCCATCAGTGCATTAAGTTGAAATTGGTCATTCAATGTTTGCAATTAACTAGAAGAAATAATCCTAGGATTTTCGCCTGAAAACGATTTTCCAATTATATTGGGACATAATGCAAAAACTCACTCAGAACTTTTTGTAAAAGGGTTTGAACAATATGACAGATAAATTGAGTCCTTTGTTTTTGGACCAGAGTGCAAACATGGTTACTACGTTGACCCGATAAAACTTACGAGTATTGGAAAACAAATGAAATTGAAAAGGTTGTAAAGCTACCTATACATTGATGCGTATAACACCCGCCTTGGTCAGCTCCAAAGCAAGCAAAACACAGTTCGTGAGTATAAACGACACGAATTCTATAGTAAGCATAAGCCCGGTGACTTTTCATGACATGTACAAGCACCTGCATGACTTGGAAAAACTTCTAAGTACTAAATAAAATATTACCATTGATAAAATTACCTTAAATTGAAGACATGTAAGTTTGTTTGTAGGGGTAAGCCCTTAATTACTGAACTGATTTATTTTTAAATAAGACACGATAATTTGAATTGGCTCCCAAAAAAATGTGGAGAGAAATTGAAAATTTAAACAATGATATTTTTACTTTTAAATAACCAAAGTTTTCAAAATAATTACAAGTGGCCAGTGCTTTATACATAAAAACTTTTTATCGCAAAACTTTCTGAGTGGCCTGGTACTTTATTTTTGCTCTATTCTGCTATTTCTTCTCAGTTTACTCATCCTAATTCAGTGGGCATACAACCTAACGGGGTAAAGTCTCAAATTAGGAAAGCTCATCAATATTTTATTGAATACACAAGTTGCTACTTAAACTTTGGTAGTTCTAGTCCATTCAGCTTGAACTGCTGAACGTAAATCCTAGGTTTGTTCCAACTAAATTGGATAGTGTTGAAATCTTGATGACGTTAAAATTTATTGGGGTTGAACACTCTACCTTTTTACGAGTTCATCACTGTCTAGGGTTGACAGTTTCTTTGCATTTTGTATTGGACTATTTCGATTATCTACTTTTTTTTACTTTCTCAACCGCTTAGTTTTTTTAGTCTTCGTGACCTTCATCCCTGTAAATTACAGAAAGCATTATTTAAATCAATTTATTGAATGAATACAAACAAATAAACATATATTCTGCATCAGTTACATACATCTGGACATTAGGTACGACTTTATTTTTTTCCCAACAACTGTTGCGTTTCATCTTCATATCGTCAGCAAACTGTTTTCTACTTAAATGCATCAATTTTGCTATTAAAATATTGTTAGGACATACATTTGGAGCAATAATCTTAGGGGCATTATTAAGACATTATATGTATATAAATATGTTTATTAGTTATCTAGCACTCATAGCACAAACTCTGCTTAGTTTGGGACTAGATGTCGTCGTGTGAAAGTTGTGAAATATTATTATTATTTGTCTTTTTAACCGTCTACTTAGGATATATCCGACAAACACTCTTGCTTTTATTTCGCCAGGGTAGCACCATCATCATCATCATCATTTCAGCCGAAAGACGTCTTTCGGCTGACCTTGGTATGTCCAACAGTGGACGTCCACTGTTGGACATAGGCCAAATATCACCACAATGACCGGTCCTGTGCGTCTCGCATCCATCGGATTCCTATGACCCTCACCAGGTTATTGGTCCACCGTGTGGGAGGCTTTCCAACGCTGCGTCTTCCGGTACGTGGTCGCCATTCCAGAACCTTTCGTCCCCATAGACCACCTGTTCTGCGAGCAATGTGCCCTGTCCACTGCCACTTACGTTTGAAGATTCTTCGGGCTATGTCTGAAATCTTGGCTCTCCTACGGATATCTTCATTTCCAGGGTAGCACATTCATGTCCAAATACATCCATCTCTTCAGCTCTTTATTCACATATGGGGATTGAGGAGCTAAACGAGATGGAGTACCCAGTCGCAAATACACGACCCTGGCGAATAGGACACGAAAACATTCGTTGGACCAATTCGATGCATACGGCTAAAGGGTTAAAACTAATTGGCAATACGAATTACTACAAAATGTTGCTTGCCTTAATGTCACCAGTTTCAATAAGCAGGTGCGTGGTAGGAAGTTAACAACTACTAAATGGTTCGTACGTGAGAGTTTCGGAATATGCAAATAGAGCGTTCATGTATTCTCCCGGCGGTTGGATAGGTGGGAATTCTCGAGGTGAACAAGAGTCGTAAGCGGAATCTGCGGTATATAAATTTACACCTTTGCCGCTTACACCTTTTTTTGTGTGTAAAAGGAGTTCTAAATTTATTATAAAGACTCGTATGAAATGTTTGAATTAAATTAGTATTACAGCAAAATATCTTTGGTAAAGTTATCTTTGAATACTATTCAGATGATTCTAAAATTCATACGTCAAAAGAACTTTGAAGGTAGGTATTGGCATTGTCGCCAAGGCCCCAGCACAGACTTAAAGCCACCAAAGGCGTGGGCTCGCTGACGAAGAGTCCGCAGACCGAGCCAAAGTAGTGTTCCATGCGCGCTTTAAGGATATATCAGCAAAACCCAGTGGTCCAGCTGGGCTGAAACCTACTGAGACCTTGGATTAACTACCGAAAGAGAAACCCGTGATCCTGGAACGGAAGGCAAGGAAGGAATGTTCTTTATCTATATTTAAGAAAGCGAAATACCACTCACTGATCAATCACGAAATCTCAGAAACTATAACACCTACAAACTTAAAATTTGGCAGGTAGGTTCTTTATAGTGTGCAAACATCCGCTAAGAACGGATTTTACGAAACTCCACCCCGGGGATCAAACGGGCGAAATCGCTGGCAGTCAGCTAGTCTATGTATATAAAAGGAGAACCTGACTAACATATCAACGCACAGCCGAAACTATAGGGCCTAGGACCATAAAATTTTGCCTAAGGTTTCCTTTTATGACGTAGGCAAGCACTAAGAGAGGATTTTCCAATATTCATCCCATAAGGGAATGAAACGGGGGTCTAAAGTTTGTTTGGAGAAACCTACTTTCATGCGGGCGAAACCACTGGCAGAAGCTAGTTACTTATATAGGTGTGGATGTAGTCAGTAAAAGTCTGACCCTCCTGCTTCGCCCTAGAAAGGGAGAAGTCATTAGATCATTTCCCATCTTAAAAAAAGGTTATAGCGTTTTATATGAACGTGAATAAAGTTTATGTATACCAATTATAAGTCCCGTAATAACTAATTAACGCAAATTGAAATTGGTAAAAATCGTTTTTAACAATAATACCGCCTATTATTACACTATATAAATTTTAACCTCCTACTGTAACTGAATCTTTTGTGATGTACAATAAAGATTATCTTTATTTATTTATATCTTAAGCTGTACCTATGAAGATTAATGAATATACAGATAGAGACTAGCTTTGCCAGTGGCTTCGCTCGTGTGTAAGTTTCTATATACTTACTTTAAACTCCCGTTTCCTTCCCTTAGGGGCAGAATTTTGAAAAATCTTTTCTTAGTGTTCACTTACGTCATAAAAGGCAACTTTGCAAAATTTCATGCTCCAAGTAGTTTTGGCTGTGCGTTGATATGTCAGTTAGTCAGTTTCTCCTTTCTCCCCTCGAGCGCCAATTGTACATCCATACGTCTGTACAATTGGAGTGATCTTGAAAAACGCTTAATTGTCGTTTTGTACACACGGGTGTACGAAATTTATTCGGACGAAAATTTTGGTCTCTATATCTTCGTATTTCCTAGAAAAATCCAGAAAAAGTTTATTTTTTATTTTTTTCTTTTAGTGGTGTTACGTAAAAACACGCAATTACGTAATAATAATACCCCTATACGCGCGAGGGGTTAAATATAGATTAGTAAGCTGAGTAGACAGGAAACTCTCACTTCAAAGATTCAACAATGCCACGCCAGGTATAAAGCCACCTGGTACAGGCCATGGTCCAGAGTGTATATTCCATGGTCCGGAGCGAGGAGGAGTGGCAGGCAGTCGCCTCTTTCTATGAACCAGTAATGCTAGTAAAGGAGGTGGCCGATCGCATGAAGGTTTATATTATATTAAATTATATGTATGTTTATTTTATATGTATACATTTGTACCCTTGTTTTAATCTTTTCATTGTTTATGCACCTGTCATGTTTCCTCTTCTCTACCCTTGGTTGACTGGTAGAATGCCTAAGGCATTAAGTCCGCCTTTGTATCTTTGTGTTGCATGAAGTTTTAATACTTAACTAAATAAATAAACCGACGACCTAGTAGGAGTTGCGGGAATGCGATGGATACGAAACGCACAGGGTCGTCGTGGTGAAACATGAGGAGGCTGATGTCCAGCATTTGACGTCGTTCGACTGAATCTCACAGTCCTGGTAGAAATCTCTAATATCCCAACTACTAGGCTTCGCAGTGAGTTTTATTCATGAGCATCAAGTAACAATAGCTTCAGCACACCTAATTTACAAATATCAAGTCTTCAAATGAAGCTGCAACTCAAAAGCGACACTGGATAACTACAAACTGCTACTGAACAGAACTGCCTTTGTCGTACAGTTCCCGCTATCGATGCAAATTAGTCTGAAACTATTCCTGGCTCTAACAAATTATATTTTAGAAGGTGTAGCTGTGTTAGTTAGAAAATTACTTAGTTAAAGTGAGCTTTGTATTATTACAGCTAAAGACTTAACGCTTTGAATTAGTCATGAACGTTCGGTGAAATCTAGCTCTCTAAGCCCTTACTTCTATGTATCATACACGTTTAGCTGATGTGTTTTATTTACTTACAGTTTTTAGGCTACCAAAATGACAGTCACAGGTCGCCCTGGGCGTCGGGAGTCGCAGGGCGATCCCACTGCTGTGCATCGTAGGCGCGAGTTTGCTGACAATAAGCAATGGGTGGCTCACCATTGAGCCATCTAGTAACCACTGAGTCATCGATGGAGCGTAGTGTTCCGCGCGTGGCTCAAAGAGATGCACGCATGAACCGTAGGGGCCCAGCAGAGCCGAAGCCCGCAAGGCCCACGACAAAATTATAAAAAGTATACCTGTGGTCATAGAACGCAAAGAGGAACGGATGGACACAGGTGTGATTTTGATCAGTAAAAGTCTGAAAAAAATATTTTCAGTACCGTAATTCATAATAATAAGCATAATCAGCCTTTTGTAATGTTCCCACTGCTGGGACTCAGACCTCCTCTCTCTAGGAGGGGGAATGGGCCGTAATCCACCACGCGGGCCCAGTGCGGGTTGGTGAATGTCACAGGTCTTCGAATTTCTGGTTCTTGGACATGCCAGTTTCCTCACGATGTTTTTCTTCCCCGTTTTGAGAGCAGTGGTGATGAAATAAAATTACAAAAGTAAAGCGCCTGGCTGGGTTTGAACCCTCGACCAACAATTTGTGACCGAAAGAAGTTGTGACCGTAATGCAATCCCATATTATATTCTAGCAATCTTTTTTGCAGTTATATTATCTCTTTATTTATCAAAGGTTCTCCTCGAAATCCAACACTGATATTATTTATTAAATTTGAAATCTAATCAAAACATATTGCTGTCCAAGCAATAACATCTTAAAATTAATTACAAACGTCTGTTATATACTAAAACAATTATTACTTATCAATATAACATTTATTGTTAACGTCAAACTTATTTAATCCGTAATGAAAAAGCCATATTTTTACAAAAGAAGTATAATAACTTTAATAATTACATCAATGTTTCATTAATTATTAGGTATTTATTTTTAATCCGAATCAAAGTAAAAACTGCTTTGTAATTTTCTTGTAACAATATTTCAAAAATAAAAACGGGTTGGAAATAAAACTTGGTAAATCGTTTAACAAAGAATATGGTACGAAAGAAATCAAAGGTTTTTGCTTTCAATGTGAAATAAATTGAGAAGCGGCAGGAGGCCAGGAAATAGATTTCTAACTTATATTGAATATGTCGTCGTCAAAGGCTTGCAGATCTTTCGTTGATTGTAGGTTCTCGTATATATACAAGTACTTAGTAGGTTGATATAGTTATTCTATCTCGACAGAGTTAGGGTGGAATTCACCAATAAAACTAACCGTTAAAACGCGGTTTGACTCGAATAATCGCGTTTAGCCGCTGTCACTAGTGTCACTTGCAAAAATACAACAAAAGAAAAATACAGACAAGTGACACTAGTAAAACTAGACTAAGTAAAACTCGATTAGTTTTATTGGTGAATTCCGCCCTTAGTATTGAATTTGTATGTAGCTTCACGTACACTTTTATTCGTGTGTGACTAAGCTCGATAAAAGCATATAATAGCTTATGCACATAAACATAATGTGCGCGCATATTTATTTATATTTAGTTTATTTGGCTCTTTGACAATGAGTACTGTGACGTCTAAGGAGTTCACACTTATTATTAACTTCCACAACTGGCATAAAACTACTTTTAAAGTTTATGGTAAAAAAAGTTTAGATGATTGATGTCAATCAATAGAATAGGAGACGTCAATAGACTAATGTCGGAACGATATATTTTATATAGAAAAACATATTATGAAAGTGCTAAATACTACTTAATAATACTCTAAAGATAACAAGTGGCCTTTCATTGCGTCCCACCCCCTACAGTAAACTATTACATCTAAAGGAAAACAATTCAATCTTAAGTATAAGTGCCCCATCATTTAAAGAAGAGCTAATATGAAACAACAGAATAAAGAATAAAAACCAAAACAGAAGAGAATAAAATCGACAGAAATTTACAGAAAATTAAATTTGGTCAAACAGAATTTAATTTAATTTATACATATTTAAATTAATAATTGTGATTCATGATTTTTATATTACAGTAGGCACATGACAGATGTATGACACAAGCCAATATCTTCATCGTGTTCTTTGTATACAGCATACATTCAACATATGCAGTAAGCAAGTTTTGCCTTATTGCTTTTTAGAGTACAGCGTACGTATAAGTTATAAGGATTATATTTAAATTATGGTCTATTTGTAGATATTTATCTATAAATTATTTTTGTTATCGAAAAATTTAAATAGAAAAAACTTAGCTACATTTTATTCCGTTTAAGTTTTCCTTTTACAAATGTTTCCAATGCTTGCATCAGCGTCGGTGAAAGTACACGTTCGCTTCAGTATCTATTTAATAAGTTGGCTGAAGTTTGAGTTTAAATTCGTCATAACGTTACTGTATCACGTCTCAGTGTCACAGCTCGCGGCTCGGCGCCAAATTGAACGGTTATATGGACGTGTGGCGTTTGTAGTGTGGTGCAAGCTATGAGAGGCAGCGATCATTACAGTGAGTAGGTAACGTAACATTAGAGATGGAAAATATGTTCTATTATAAGCATATTCATTAATTAAGCTGCGTCGTATGTCACTTTGGACTAAATGAAAGGCTCCAGGTTTATTGGCTATTTTTTCAATTCCCTGTCAGTCTGTGTTGTCTGATACAGTCTGTGTTTCCTGATAAGTACAACCTAAAGGTTTTTAAGTCAAGATTAGATAGGTTATAGTTGACCAAAACATCGCTTACCATCGGATGAGAAAGTGAACAACCGAGAGAGAAGTATTAATAATAAAAGGGTATCTGTAGTGGACTGTAGAACTTAAAATAAAACAAGGCTTCTTTCTTCCAGGTTTATTTCTTCGCAGGTATTCTTATTAGAATATTCGGAAAACGACGGTGTCTAGGAACAAAACCAGTTCCAATTTATTCATTACGCAGCTGATCGCTGATTGGTCGAACGGTCAGGGTTTTCAGTCATTAAGGAACATTCCGGAATGCTCACGAATATTTCAACCAATCAGAATCAAGCCCAGAATAATCTCCAAATTTCATGCAATAACCTTTATTATCGCGAAACTTTACCTTAACGAAAACCTTTACACTTTAAACATGATTTTTACATAGAAAACCCATATTTCACATATGAAACCTTGTATCATTCTACTCGGAATTCATTTATCTATCCTACAAAAATATAAAAACATTAAAAAGTCACTATCAGAAAACCTTAGTGCGTATCACTGTGTAATATGATTACACGTTATCACAACACAATTAGGGCTCATTTTATGAGTTCCTCACTAAAAACTAATTAGGTTTACTTAGAAAACACTAATTATTCACATAATCACTCACTGTCATCAGTCTATTGTTACTTTGACACATTTTAGGTCCGCAGGCTCGGCGTCCATTACAGTATCTATCTTTAACACGATGCGCACGTAATGGCGTATTTAGTGATTAACCTAACATTACATTGCGATCCGTGTGAAACTAATGGTGTGTTTACACGTGGGCTCAGCTTCGGCCAATCGCCATTGTTTAAACGGGTTGTCTCCGCTTACACAATGGCTAGGGATAGCGATTGGCCGAGGCTGGGCCCACGTGTAAACGGGACATAAGAACTAAGTCCTAAAATTAAACTGATTTACTTATTATTCATCGTGTTAAGTGCCTGACTTGCACCACCCAAGGTGCGCCACCCCAGTGTACCCAAAATGTGCCATGTCACAGAACACTTGGCTTAACAGTCCGTGCCATGAAAAGTGTACGCGTTTATTTGGCACGCCATTTGAAAACGTAGGTATTGAGTATACCTAGCCACTTAATTTTGAAGTTATGATACAGAACGTTTTAAAACACAGTAAATGTAGAGGATTTATGTGCAATTTAAGAGTTGAATAAAGTTATGTTCGTTTAAAATTAAGATCTTAAGCATATTCTTGACATAATTAAAACAGGTTACAGTGAGCGTAATTTTAAACACGTTCTTTTATTTTTGAACCGACTTCGAAAAAGGAGCAGTTCTCAATTTGTTTGTATCGTTTTTATGTGTGTTATGTGAACTTCGGGGGCAGGGCACATTGCTCGTAGAACGGATGATCGATGGGGCCGAAAGGTTCTCGAATGGCGACTGCGCACCGGAAAACGCAGCGTTGGAAGGCCTCGTGGATCGACGACCTGGTGAGAGTTGCGGGAATGCGGTGGATGCGAGACGCACAGAATTGGTCGTTGTGGAGACGCTTGGGGGAGGCCTATGTCCAACAGTGGACGTCTTTCGGCTGAAATGATGATGATGATGTGAACTGCGACATTTATGAACCGATTTAGGAAATACTTTTTGGTTCCGTACCCAAAAACAGGACCCTATGACTAAGACTCCACTGTCCGTTTGTCTGTCACCAGGCTATATCTTATGAATCATGATAGCAAAACAGTTGAAATTTTCATAGATTATATACTTACTGTTGCCGCTATAATAACAAATACGTGCGCGATTCCGAGTCGCATTTGGCCGGTTTTTTTTTTATATATAATCAATTCAGAAATCCACTATTGCACAGTGGATTTCTGAATTGATTATATGAAACATAAGAATAAAATCGTAAAAGGCAGTTTACGCTTTTCGCAATAAGAGGTATTTTAATAGTAGTAAGTTTAATAGTAATAAGAGGTATTTTATTTCTTTCCTAATTTATAAGTATTTATGATAATATCGCTCAAAAATGTTAACAGTTGTTTAGCTTTTATTTGTAGAAGTTAGACAAGTATTCGTTACGTTAGCTAATGGTTCTTAAGAGGGTCCTTTTCCACTCGCCTATCGTCAACATCGAGCATGGTTTAAAACCTTGTTGCTTCATCTAACGCATACCAATGCGATGTTTGATGAAGAGGCAATGCAAAAAAAGAGAGATAACGCCTGAAAACTCTGTTGGCATTCGGTAATTCCGTGATTTACTCAAATATTTCGCATAACTTGTTCCAGAAAATACGTGTTTTTTTTTAAAGCCTTAAAAGTTTTCAGAATTTCGATTAAATGTGCAAGGTTTCTATTGATGTACTTTTTTATATTTTAAATATATGAGTACATTATGGAGGGCCGAATTTCACGTAAAATGGCAGATTTTCAGAGGTCTTTACTAAATTAGTTTTACACAAATGTAAGTTTTGATTTCTATGGAAGCCTAGATAATATCCACAAGATAGCTATGTATCCAAAATATCTTGAAAAATATGAGTAACAATATTATAATCACGTAAGAGCGGTTGTATGTAAATGTACCTGGAAAAGGACGCCCTTAAATCTAACACCCTTTCTTGAAATCCTGGTAATCAATTCTCTGTGATAGCAGAATCATATATTTAGTTTATTATTAAAAGTACCTAATCTTAATGATAATAATTCATCATAACTTCAGTCAAAAGACGTCCACTATTTGACATAGACCTTATCAAAGTGTTGCCACAACCTCCGTTTCTAAGCTTCTCGCATCCATCGGACTCCCATGACCGTCATCAGATTGTCGGTCTACCTTGTGGGAGGCCTGCGTCTTCCGGTACGCGGTCGCCACTCCAGAACCTTTAGGCCCTATTGACCATCACATTTCATTCTATTTTAAATAAATCTGTTATTATTTATTTATAAAGAAAAAATAAAAGAAAGAAAAACATTTTATTTTGCGGAACAAGGCACAAATTTAGAACTAACAAATTATAAGTATATAATGTGAAAAATATGCGCCACATTCGCGCAAAACGAACGAACGCGCAGCGTAATGCCGTGACCGCAGGCAAAATGCGACGAGTCTACGGCGCTGGTTTTCAGCCGGTAATGGTATCGACATAAAGACGTCGGCACGGTATTGTGTGTTATTAGATTTGAATAAGATAGATAAATAAAAATAAATTATAGGGAAAGAAAAAAATACTATGAATAAATAAAGAGGAAATACGAAATCACACATTTATAGTGCACACCTACCGCACTGTATTCTTTTTTGAACGAGAAAATACTGTAGCGTCTAAGAAGGTGACATACTCGTTGGCTTGCATACTGGCAGCGTAGTTATATTTTTTAAGGTTTATGGTAAGTAAAGCATAGTTGTAGAAAATCAAAACATGATCGATTGTTAGATAATTGATTAGAGATTATCAAATAAGAAAAGACTAAGTAAATTATATTTTTAGAGTTCCGTACCTCAAAAGGAAAAAACGGTACCCTAGGATCACTTTGATGTCCGTCCGTCTGTCTGTCTGTCTGTCAAGACCTTTTATCTCGAGAACGTGTAAAGGTATCGAGTTGATATTAAAATTATATACTCAAATCTGCGGTCTCTTGAAGCTGTGAAAAAATCAAATTTCTAAGTTAATGAAAAACAAAGATACGGCCGTTTACGTCTCTAAAAACGCATATTTCGACACTCGAGGAAATCGAAATTCATAGGGTACTTCCCAGAATCCTAAAATTTTGCATAAAGCAAGGTCTTATAGCACAAATATAGGAATAAATCTGAAAACAGCAAAGTGGTAATTACGTCAGAAAAAAAAAATTGCGATTCGGAAAAATCTTCGAGACTATACGGGAATTAAAGTATTTACATAGATTAGTTTGTATGGAACTCTCAACGCGCGAGTTCGACTCGCACTTGTTCAGTTTTTTATAAATAATGTAACAAATAGTGCTTCTAACAATATTATCATAGCAAATTGAACTAGAAGCCTTTCATTTGCGTCTCTATCACAATACCTTGTTGCATTAAGTCAACAATATCATAATAGGGAATAATAGTAATTGAACTAGAAGCCTTTCATTTGCGTCTCTATTACAAAACCTTGTTGCATTAAGTCAACAATATCATAATAGGGAATAATGGTAATTGAACTAGAAGCCTTTCATTTGCGTCTCTATTACAAAACCTTGTTGCATTAAGTCAACAATATAATAATAGTAAATTGAACTAGAAGCCTTTCATTTGCGACTCTATCACAATACCTTGTTGCATTAAGTCAACAATATAATAATAGTAATTGAACTAGAAGCCTTTCATTTGCGTCTCTATCACAATACCTTGTTACATTAAGTCAACAATATAATAATAGTAAATAATAGTAAATTGAACTAGAAGCCTTTCATTTGCGACTCTATCACAATACCTTGTTGCATTAAGTCAACAATATAATAATAGTAATTGAACTAGAAGCCTTTCATTTGCGTCTCTATCACAATACCTTGTTACATTAAGTCAACAATATAATAATAGTAAATAATAGTACAAAACAGTTACAAACTTTGTAGTATAATCGGATCGCGGTTTCTTAGTTCAAGTGGTTGCATCGAACAAAACTCTCATGAACAGAACATAGCACTCAAAATGAAAGTACCTACATAGAGAGAAACGAACAGGCAGGAGTTTGGAGAGTTTGCCAGAAATCGTGTAGCTTAATCGTTCGGTCATGCTCTAGTGTTTGTCAAACACGACGAAAATGTACGGACGCTTCTGAACGCTGAAACTCAGTTTTGACAGTGGAACAAAACATCATGGCTATAGTGTCCGAAAGCGTAGGTGAATGTGTCACTGTATAGTAGGTGTAGTCACATTTGGACAGCTACAATCCTAACTTTTTATGAGAATATTTTGAAGAGTATCCATCCCCAAACAACAGACTTGGCTTCGATTTATCTCTTCTGAAATTTTGAAAGGTATTTTTGGTCGAAGCCTACTGGGGCCATGAGTTCGCTTCTTAAAGGAAAACCCGGGGAACCCGAACGCAAGGCAAAGAAGGAACATAGGAGTGGGTTTTAGTCAGTAAAAGTCTGACACGCCCCCCACTCCGTCCAAAAACGAGATGAGTAACTGTATGATTTCCCACCTAAAAACAAAAATTGGTTGCACTAATAGGTAAGTATAAAACATAATCAGACTAAAAAAATCTTCTACTGAGACTTCGAGCTTCACTATACGAGAGAGAATGAACCTTATTCTGCCACGCGGGTAACGTGTGGGTTGATGTATGTCACTTGTCTTCGAGTTTTTGGATCTAGGGCATACCGATTTTCTCATGACAATTTCCTTCTCAGTTTTTGGAGCAGTAGTAGTGACATAAATTACAAAAAATAGATGTGCCTGTCTGGTTTCAAACCCACAACAAACAGTAAACTTTAGTAGTATCCGTCGCCACTACTGCTCACTAAGAATGTCATATCTAGAACTCAAAGACGACCAAAAATATCAGTATGGTACCAAGGTACAGGAATAAAGCATGAAATCTATGTTTGATTTATTTCAATGTATTCCAAGTTTTCTAGTAAAAAAAAGTTTCGAAAGAAAATATTTCGTGTAACAGCATGAAATATTATTTTACTTTTTATTACACATAAAATATTTTAGTCTTACAAAAATGTTTGCACAGAACTGGATTTATGAACGAAAATCTTATTATGAACATTGCATGTCTAGAACCTACATATATTACAATTTTATTAGTTTTAATAACGTCTTGTTTACGTATTTTTATGTACATCTTAACCTCATAAACATAAATTGTAAAATGTATTAGTGTTTTGCTTGTGAGGTTTTTTTCAATGTGAAATTAGCAAATCTTCTCTCTCGTTCTGGGTGGAGCAAGAGGGAGTGTCAAACCTAAGCTTTCATCCATATGAAAATAAGTTATGTCTGATCGCTCTGGAATCTTAGTATATTACTTTCAGTTTTTTTAAAGACTGACATAATTCGACAGTTCAAAAGTGCCTTTAAATGATTTATTTGAAATAAAAGTTTTTGATTCGATTTGGTTTTAGGGTTTTATTGATTTTGTTCTTTAGAGCCACATTTGTTACGGCCAAGAATCATATTTTAATGAACACAGAACCCGACACTGACCTGTGAAATGCGAAAAACTTATGGCTATCAGCGTATTTACGTAAATTGACCAAAAAAAATAATTAAAAAAAACTTTTTCTGGATTATTTTAAGAAAAAATGACGATATAGAGACCAAAGTTTTCGGCCGAATAAATTTCGTACACCCATGTTAACAAAACGACAATTATGCATTTATCAAGGTCACTCAAATTGTACAGACATATGTAGAATCGGCGCTCATGATATACATAAAATTAACCAACTTCAAGTATATCTTGACCTTAAACGAGGTGTAGTTTAAGGTACAATTTTTCTCTAAAGGTAACCGCAACATAATTACCTAACGAAGTACCAACTCATAAATAAACAAACTTGAGACAGATTTTAAATGTTTTGTGCGTTTATTAACATCTCTAAAAACATCTTCCCGCTGCTGTAGCGGGTGTACAAACTCTTGTATCAAGGCAGCTCTACAAATATTGAAACACAGAATGAATTTTTGCTATTTACTCCATACTTCGTTATAATTACTCTTTATTTTTGTTGGAAATATGCTCGGTTTGTTTACGAAATGTATTTCGGCTTATGTTTATAAACCAACTCAGTTTGACCTATGTTGTCAAGCTAACAAAATATATCGACGGTTGAAAGGCTAATTGATCTAATCGACATTTTTTCCATTATTGAGTTATATACATATTCGGAATCAGCAAATTTTTCTCCGTCGTTTGAGTCAGGTTTCAATTTTTTTTGAAAAAATGTCGCTTAGGTCAATTAGCCTTTCAACCGTCGATATTATGTTTATTGGGTATGTTATATTGAATTAACTGATGTTAAGTTAGTTAAATATTTCTAGAGCTAATGTCCCTTGCCTGGTGCAATCTCGATTTTTGGTCCATTTTTAGGGTTCCGTACCTCAAAAGGTAAAAACGGAATCCTTATAGGTTCACTTTGTTGTCCGTCCGTCTGTCTGTCTGTCTGTCGGTCAAGACCCTTTATCTCGAAAACGCGTGGAGGTATCGAGTTGAATTTAAAACTATAGACTCAGGTCTGCGGACTCTTGAAGCTGTAAAAAAATCAAACTAGTAAGTTAACGAGAAAAAAGATACTTCGTTTTATGTGGCAAAAAATTTAGGTACATTTTGACACTCGAGGAAAAAAAAATTCATAGAGAACTTCCTGTTGATCCGGAATCCTGAAATTTAGCATAAAGCAAGGTCTTATAGCACAAGTATAGGAATAAATCTGAAAACTGTAAATTTGTTGTTACGTCACAATTTTATTTTTTGGTTTTTCCGAAAAATCATCCCAGACTCCATTCTGGAATCGAACTATTTACATAGGTAAGTTTGTACAGAACCCTCAGGGTGCGAGTCCGACTCGCACTTGCCCAGTTTTTCTTTTATTTTCACTCACAGACTATAACAGTATCATCACGGCAGAACGGTTTTAGATGAAATTTGACGTACGAGTAGACCATATCCTAGAATAGTACTAGGATACTTTTTATCTCGAGAGTATGTTCTTTTAGGATAATTTTCGACTTTCACAAGGGCGAAGCCGCTGTGCAATCTAGTTAAAGTATTATAAAAAGTCGCTTTCGCCATCTGTCTGTTAATCCGTTAACTTCTCCTAAACGACGCAAAGGATTTAAAAGGAAAGAACGATAAAAAAAGAGGACGGTTTGTGTCATCATCACTTCATCTATGAAAATTACAACCGTTTCGTTTCGATTCTCTTTTAGTCGATTGCCTTGACTTGGCCACGCCTCCAATTCCTCTATTATAACGTCATCTCAACGCGCAGTCCCGTGATCAGAACAAAGGAATGGGAGGCGTGGCCGACTTGAGGCGATCAACAAAAAGAGAATCGAAACAAAACGGTTGTAACTTGGCTAGGGGGGAAGGACACATAACAGAGCTTGCGACTACTATGAGGAGAAAATAAATGATGACGTTGTGGCTGAAGTTGGCTAGTTGGTAACGTGAAGAAGTCCTCATTCCTTTACTTTTTGCCCTGAAATGGCCTTACTACACCTATGTCAGACTAACCAAATAGACTAATCATTAGATGATATTACTTCAATCAATCTTAAAATCATAATATTGTGAGAAAGGAAATCGCGCGCGCGTTTGAGCAAAAGTATATTAGCATTAGTTAAATGCATATTGAAACACGTAATCCAGAAAAGTAATACAAATACGGATAAAATAATGACTTAAGTTGAACTAGTTTTACAATTTCCAACTTCAATACCCAAAAATCCTTTCTATATTTGTTCAAATTTACATATTATAGCATTCCACATTAGGTCTACAATCTTTTCTGTCTTTGAAAGTTGATATTTATCCTACCAATTACTTTCCTCAAGTGGAATCTGTTTTGGAACTTCTGAATGTTCAAAATAAATAGATTCTTATTATCCTTATGGGCTTAATAGGATTGATGTTAGATTCGCCGCACACGGGCCACCAGCCACAACCACAAAACGCTTCTACTGGCATAATTTCTATAATTCTCATACATTTTATATGGCTTCGCCTCACACGGTTGACGCTGGTAGCCGCCAAACGCTACAAATCGCTGCTGCTCGTTTTTTGTGGCCCGCACTGGCCACAGTGCACAAGAAGCGAGCAAAGATACACGCCGATACAAAACGCCGTCACACACTACTCGCGCATTTAAACCTTCTTTGTCAGAGTCCATTAAGATACTGCGAGTTGTCAGACTTTTACTGGCTAAAAATCCACTCCTGTTCCTTCGTTGTTCAAACCAAGGTCGAGTCTTCCTTTTAGAAGCAAACCCTTGGCCCCAATAGGCTTCGACCCTGCTGGGCCCCTACGGTTTGCTGACATCTCCTTGAGGCACGCGTGGAACAGTATGCGTCGTCGACGATTTGGGCTCGGCTCGGGCGGTTACCGGACGGTTGGACGGCGAGCTGCCCATTGCAAGCCCGCGGCCCCGTGGTAACAGCCCCGACTTACGAATAGTAATTTTTGGGTTCAAGCCTAGGTACAAGCTTTACTTTGTGTAATTTATCATCCTTTTGTGAGCAGTGATGATGAACACTGCTCTCAAAAGGGTGAAGGAAATATCGTGAAGAAAACGTTCATAGACATGTGAGATCCACTTACCCGCAGTGAGCCCAGGTGGTGGATAGAGTACAGCCCGTTCCCTCTTCTAAAGAGGATGCCTGTCCTAGCAGTGGGAAAGAACATTATATAAGTAACACTATATTAAATGCTGAAAAATTAGATATAAGTACAATAGAAAAACAGTTTGATCATAAATTCTGAGCAGTGGTGGCCGAGTGGTATCGGCCCCTACTTACGAGTTTTAGGTTGCGGGTTCAAACTCAGCCAGGCGCATTACTTTGTATAATTTATTTCATCACCACTACTTACAAAACGGTTAAGGAAAACATCGTGAGGAAACCGGCATGTCTTAGAACCAAAAATTCGAAGACATGTGACATCCACCAACCCGCATTGGACCCACGTGGTGGATTACGGCTCATTCCCTCTCCTAGAGAGGAGTCCTGAGTCCCAACAGCGGAAACATTATAAGGCCGACTATGTTATGCTATGCTTTTTTTTTTTTTTTTTTTCGGTGGGAAAATCATCTTATGACATCCCCCGCCCTTGGGCGGGGCGGGAGATAGTGTCAGACTTTTACTGACTAAAAACCTACTCCTGTTCCTTCGTTGCCTTCGTCCCAGGACCCCGGGTTTCGCTTTCACACTACCCATGGCCCCAGTAGGCTTCGACCCTGCTGGGCCCCTACGATTTGCTGACATCTCCCTGAGGCGCGCGTGGAACAATACGCGCCGTCGACGACTTGGACTCGATCCGGACGGTTACCGGACGGTCGGACGGCGGGCTACCCATTGCTCGCCGTCCGCAAGCCCGCGCCTACGGTGGCCGGAAATCGGGATCGGAATCCCGGCGGCGATTTGGGCGTGAGGACCGTTGCCTCACGCGATCGGCCGCCTCCTTTGCTAGCATTACTGCTTCGCAGAAGGAAGCGACCGCCTGCCACTCCTCCTCGCTACGGACCATGGCCTGTACCAAGGCCCGACGCGAGAGATCGCCGCCACCGATCGCCCCCACGAGGACACGGCGTTGCTCTGCCCAAGCGGGGCACACCTCCACCGTATGCTCCACCGTGTCCTCCGGGCGGTCCACACAGTGGCGACACCCGGGCGTCGCTTCCGCACGAATCCGGTGCAGGAACTTCCCGAACTTACCGTGTTCGGTGAGAACCTGCGTCATACGGTAGGTGAGGACGCCGTGAGGTCTTTCCAACCACGCCTCAAAGAGGGGACTTACCGCCATAATTGTGGCGTGCCCAGCACTGGGTCGCGACAGTCGCTGCCGCCATTTAGCCATGAGAACCCGCCGGAGCTCAGTCCGCCATGCTGCGATTTGTCGCGGCAACGGAGTTTCGCCCCGGCGTTGCATCTCCATGCGCAGATCGTGCATGTGAGCAAGGTCTGTTGCCACCAGATCCCATGGTGGCTGGCAAGCAAGGAGGCTCGCCGCTTCGCGGGAAATCGTCCGGTATCCTCGCACCATCCGTATGGCCATGACCCTCTGGCACGCGTTCAGCCGGGCCGCCGGCTGCTTCCGCAGCGCTGGCGCCCATACTGGTGCACCATAAAGGGCCATGGACCGAATAATTCCCGCGTAGAGCCTCCGGCAGGAGGCGTCTGGACCTCCCAGGTTGGGCAGGAGCCGCCCGAGGGCAGCCCCAGTCCGATTTCGTTTGGGAGCCAGACGTCGGAAATGCTCCTCGAAATCCCATCGGCTGTCGAGGACGAGTCCCAGGTACTTCATCGTCGACCCGACGCCGATGTGGACTCCTCCTACCGTTAGTTGGGAACCCGGTGGTGGCGCGTTCCGAGGGCCGTGAAAGCACATGGCCTCGGACTTGTGCAATGCCACCTCGAGTCCCAACTCCTGGATCCTGCCTACGACTGTCGCAACCCCACGTGTCGCTAGTTCGACCACCGCCTGGTACGACTCTCCCTGAGCCAGGACCAGCGTGTCATCTGCGTAGCAGACCACGCTGACCCCGTCAGGGAGGTCGCCGCGCAGCACGTAGTCGTATCCGATGTTCCACAAGGGCGGCCCTAGTACCGATCCCTGCGGAACACCGCACGACATCTCTCGACGTTCCCACTCTCCCTGGTGACCAGGGTAGATGATGTACCTGTCCGACAGGTACGCCTCGACCACACGACAGAGGTAGTCGGGCGTCCGGTGAAACCGGAGTGCCCTCCTAATGCTACTCCAAGGCAGGGAGTTGAAGGCGTTGGCGATGTCCAAAGACACCGCCACGACACACCTGCCCTGGGCCACCGCATCCCCCGTCGTAAGAGCTCGCACGCGCATGATGGCGTCCACCGTGGAGCGCCTCCTGCGAAATCCGAATTGGCCGTCCGCCAGATCCGGCCCCACCCGTGTTAGGTGCGCGACGAGGCGGTCTGCAATTACTCTTTCAAAGAGCTTGCCCACCTCGTCGAGCAGCACAATGGGCCGGTACGCGGACGGAGAGTCCGCAGGGCGCCCCGGCTTCGCGATTAGGACCAGTTTTCCTATCTTCCAGCGAAATGGGAACTGGCCCCTCTCCATACATGCGCTGAAGAACCCTCTTAGTCGAGGCCCGAGAGCCTCCATGGCCAGGACCCAGGCCTTCCCAGGCAAGCTGTCGGGTCCTGAGGCGGTATTTTTGGTACTCAGCCTTCGTACCGCCACTCTCATCTCTACCTCGGTCACCTCTGGAGCGTTATCGTCGTCGTCGCCATCGTGGTCCGCGTCGGAAACCGCTGGTGGCGGAGGCATGGGCGGTGGAGAGTGTTCCCCTCGCGTGGGGAACAGAGTGCTCACCACACCCTCCACAAGCTGGGGCCGGAGACTCTGCGTCAGCGGGGGAGCCCAGGGGCGGATTTTGTCCCGCACCACTTTGTAGGGGCGTCCCCATGGGTCCCCATTCAGAGTCCCCAGCCACACGTTGCGGGCCTCGAGTTTGGCCCGCCTTATCTCCGCTCGGAGGGTGCGCTTTGCCTCTCTGTATCCCTCATACAGCTCCGCCTCTCTGGCCTCCGCATCCGATGGACGGATGCGGCGCCTGCGGTACCTGGCATACCGGCGTCGCGCGGCATTGCACGCATTACGCAGTGCAGCAATCTCCGGCGACCACCAGTGTACCTGGCGCTAAGCACGTCCTGGATGGACTCGGGGCATTGCCGCGTCACAGATTTGCGACATGGCCTCCCGGAACCACTCTGCCTCGACGTCGATGTCGACAGGCCTGTCCGTGCTTGCACCCAGGCCTGTACCGTCGCGGCTTCCAGGAGGAGCTCCCGGTCCATCTGCCTCAGCGCCCAACGCGGACCACAAGGGTTCTGTCGGACCGGCGCGGTCGAGGTTTGGGCGGAGACGTCAAACCGGATGTACTGGTGGTCTGAGTACGTCTCCACCCCCTCCATAACGCGCCAGTCGACGACACGCAGCGACAGAGCGGGGCTGGCGAACGAGATGTCCACCACTGAGTCACCCCGCATCCGCACACACGTGGGAACAGAACCCCGGTTTAGGACGACCAGGCCTGTCTCCAGAGCCCAGTCCTCCACCATCCGACCCCGTTGGTTCGTGAACCGGGAACCCCAAGCCAAGTTCTTGGCATTGAAGTCCCCGCACACGACCACGGGGAGGGAGCCAAACCCAGCGACGACGGCTTTCAGCTCCATTAGGGAGATGTGAAGATCGCCGAGAGATCTGTTCGGGGACAGGTAGACGCCTACCACCGCAATGTCCCCGAACCGTGCTGCCACGCAACCCCGTCCCCTCGTGACAGCCTCGAGGGTCGGGGTACCGGCGGCGGCCGACGAAATTAGGGTCACCGAGCCGTCCAGGTCCCGCACCCAGTCTCCCCTGGGCAGGACATAGTACGGCTCGGAGACCACAGCGATATTGATCGACCACTGCGCCATGCTCTGAAGCAACAGATCCTGAGCGGGGGCGCAGTGGTTGATGTTCGCCTGGAGGAGACGTAATGGAGTTATTGACAGTCCATTACAGTCTCCTCCCGAGCCCCCCGTGAGGGCCCTGCCGCGGCGGGTGCGGCGGCGACAGCGGTAGCAGCCAAGGAGGCGGCTGCAGCGGTGAGTACGTCCGGGTGGATGGGCCTTCGTACTTTGCCCTTGGCCTTGGCGGGGGGGTCGCAGGACCTGCCCCCAGCCCGGTGGTCGGCCGGCTTGCCTGCCGCCGCACATGCGTAGCAGTGCGGCGTTGCGCGGCATTCGACGGCCTTGTGACCAGCCTGACCGCACTGGTAGCAGCGGTCACTGCGGTCCACCTCCGCGGCGCAATAGGCCCCCACGTGGTGCCCCACGTGGCAACGGTAGCACCGCAGAGGTCTGGGCTCCAGCAGTTTTACCCGCGCGGAGACCCAGCCCACCAAGAGCCTTCGGCCTTCGCCCGTGATGGCTTTGGCCGCTGACACGGGGCAGCTAACCGTGACGGCTCGCATGCCCGTGCTGTCAGCACGAATGGTGCCCGCCCGCACTTGATCGGCTTGGCACCCTCCCGTCTTGGCGACGGCGGCCACCACCTCATCCACCCTAACGGAGTCGTCCAGGCCCATGATGCGCATGTCTATGCACTTTGTGGGCCTGGACACTCGGACCTCTTCGACGTCCAGGGACGCTCTGATCTTTGCGGCAAGGGCGTCTGCGGCAGAGCCACTGTCCGCACCGGGGACCTCCAATATTCGGGCCCCGGTTGCGGTGCGCCTCATTCGAAAGCCTTCAGAGGCTCCAAATTTGTCGAGGTGCTCCACCACCGCCTGCTTCGCCTTTGCCATGACCGTGTCATAGTTCACGCCCCTCTTTTCCGCAGCTGGCTGTAGTGTAATCACTACAGCTGCGGAATTCGGGGCGCGAAGTCTGGCTGCCATGGCCCGCTTCTTGCGCTGCTGTCGCCGCTCGCGCTTTTTCGCCGCTCTAGCCGCCTTGCCCGCCTTCCTGCTGGCGCCGACAACCGTCCATTCCGCGTCAGCCGAGCATTCTTTAGGCAGGTGCGGCCTAGTCGCCGCCGCGGCAGGAGCCCCTACAGGTTTAGCAGCATTCGCCGCCCTACCCTTCGGGGAAGAAGCAGTCTTCTCCTGCCGCTGCCACTGCTTGGTTGTCGGGGCCGGCCTTGCAAGCTCCGACAAAACGGCCCCGCGCCCAACCTGCCCCGATGGGCCCCCCTTGGGCGCAACAGCCGTGGCCGCAGCGGCGGCGGCGTACGTCACCGCCCTCTTTTGGCCGGAGGCCGCAAGCGGGGGGCGCAACACAATGCCCTCCAGGACAGCGAATTGCCGCTGGACCCGCTCCTGGAACTGTTGCTGCTGCTCCTGCTGCTGCTGCCGGAAGGTAGCCAGCTCTTGCCGCAGCAGGGTCAGCACCTCGTTCTCTGGCTGGGGCAGGGGCTGCGTCTGACCTTGCCCTTGCCTGCGTCCCCCTTTTGGCGCCACCTGGGGGCCAGTATCACGGAGACCGGCCAGGTCCGCCTCGAGTCGCTCAATCCTCTTGTTGAGGGATTTTTTGAGCGGCTCCAGGACGATCCCCAGTGCCTCGGTTATTGAGGTCGTGGCCTGGGTGATGGATCGCCTCTTGGAGACCTTCTCCCTCTTCTTGGCCACGCCTGTTATGGCAGCTGCCACGATCTCCGTGAACTTGGTCAGCGCCTCCTCCATGCCTTCTGGCTCACTGCCAGAAGGCTCCGGCTCCGAAGGGCTGGCCTGACCGCTGGGTGCCCCGGGGTGGCGCCCCTCCCTGGCGATTTTGAGGGATCGTCGGGTCACTTCCTCGGTGGTGCGCCAGCTCCTCTTTCCCGTCTTCCGGCCTGCACCCCGCACAGCGGTGGAGATTTTGCGGGCCGATGCTCCCAGTTCGTCGTCGGAGGATGTCCTCCGGTCATTCCCCAACATGGGGCGTTTGAGGAACTGAGTGGTCTTTCTAGAGGTGGACTCTTCCACCTCCATTCTCTCCGAAGACGCGGCATCGGAGTCCGACGCCGTGTCTCCGCTCACCTCCCTGAGGCCGAAGCTCCTGCCGGCCTCTGCAGGACCCACCGGCGCAGCGGATGTGCTGGGAACAGGTCCCAGGGACTCCACGCTGCCGGTGAGTGAGCCACCCTGGCTCTTGGCGTCCGCGAAGGACGGTACAGGATCCGAAGACCCGAGGCGGTAGTTGCCCCCCCCAGAATACGAGGGGCAGCCCGAGCTCTGCTCGGGGAGGGATTCTCCTGCATGCAGGTACCCTCCTGGGGTAGTCATTTCTTTACTATCCGCGCTCATGGTTGTTGCTGAACTCAGCTTTGCCTTTTTTTTCCAATGGGGTGGGGTCCCCAATAACACGTTCGCCATCATGGTCACGTCTGATAAGCAGACGCGTACCTGAGGCGAACCCACTCTCCTAAAACCACTATCCAAAAACACCAACAGCTGTTGGTGCCGATGCTTCTGGACAGTGCACCCTCCGTGGCGGTCCGTCTGGACTCCGCCTGTGTGTGTTCCTCTTGGTCTGGTCTCTCACTTGAGGCCTTCCGGCATGAGTAGCTCTACCGGCATAGCCCTCAAGATCACAGAGATACGCAAGCCCCACCACGACGACAACGTGGGAACACAGTTGGTGGGGGTGTTATGCTATGCTATTAATTCTGGTAAGGTACTTTGATGTACGGTAGCTTTGTAATCTTACTGAGACAAGTCAAGAAACTAAAAGTACAACTTGTTCCTATCAATCAGTATTAACAATTTATCAAAAACCCCGTTCATAAAGTTTAACATGGTTTATCCTTTTACAAAAACTTGAGATATTGATTACACACTTCCGACTTCACGACCGTATAATATGAGGACTACTGAACAAGTAATATTAAACTCATATGCCTTATTAGTTTTATGTGAGTACTTGACGAAAATTGCTTCTGTACTTTGATCTCAAATATTATTTTCTGATAAACAGTCGCGACGTGGCGATGCGATTTAAATTTTATCGTTGAACACACTACGCGATATTCAGCACACGATATTCAGACTCTTATTTTTTGTTCCGAGTAATACCGGTCTAACTCTTATTACACTACGTGACATTGACCAAGACTGTCTGAATATTGAGTGGTGTAATAGGCGCCTGAGCAATCTCCACATAGAGGTGACTGATGTTGTATTGATCATTGGTATTCACCATTTTTATAGTGAACTTTTATTATTTTATTCCAATTTTCAAGCAAAATTGAATTCAATTGCCAAAGCTTCTACTATAGATATTTCAAAAAACTAAATATTGAAACTGTCATGGTTATCCGATTTGCTTCTATTGAAAAACAAATTTCTTGTTGAAAAGCTATTTAAAGGTTTTTCACTGTGTTTATATGTTTGTTACTTCGTAACGCTTGAACGGCTTAATGAAATTTGATAAAATTTAGCACACGGGTAGACTATGCCCGGGAATAGCTTATAGAATACTTTTTCATCCCAGGAGTATATATCCTTGGGAGAAATATCTACTTTCACACGGACAAATCCGTAGTCAGCAACTAGTTTGCATTATAAAGCTGACGTATTTGTTTGAAAGTGCTAATGTCAGGAACCACTGATTTAATTGAAAAAACATTTTACTGTCGGAAAGCACATTTATCGAATAAGGCTGCTAAGCCATTCTATGGTCATTAAGAGTGGAACAATAACTAAATACGCGAGTAAAACCACGGGGGAGAGTTAGTCATTACTAAGAAATTATTATCACGTTATTGTTTTATTTCTTTCTTTTCTTCTATTATCCACGAATATTTGTCCAACTAAAACGGCTACAAAAAGTTTTGTGAAACCGAAAAGTGCTGACAGATTGCGATGTCGTTTAGTTAATATCGCTAGTACAATGAGTGGTATGAAACAAGACTTTGGCATTAACACAGGGATTTTTTAAAAGGTAAGCACTAAAAATCCCGGGCATCCACTTTAAATGGGCTGTGACCGAACACAGAGTGGTTTTAACCACTCAAAATTTATCGTCACTTAGAAGATTTTCACGAAAAAGCAATAGTGGAGGGATTTGGTAAACAAAGTACCTTTTATTTTGTATCCATCGGCTTTTAAGTTGTTGCCAGTCAAATAGTATGAAGTAACTGCACCAATAGCGACTAGAAACGTCTGTTAACAATGCAATGCAACAACAATAAATTATGTTCTGCAACTTATGAATGAGCAGCCAACTTGTCAAGCCAAAGAAGATAAGAAGAAGAGAGAAAGAAAATATTTGAAATTCGGCTGTCCAAAAGTCAGGTACAGGCCATAGTGCGAAGCGAAGACGAGTGGCAGACGGTCGCCTTCCTCTGCGAAGCAGTAATGCTAGCAAAGAAGGAGGCCGCATGTGCACGAGTGAGGAAGGACCCTCACGCCCCAACCGCCGGTCCCGATCACGATTTCCAGCCACCGTAGGCGCGGGCTTGCGGGCGGCAAGCAATGGGTAGCTTGCCGTCCGATCGTCCGGTAACTGTCTGGTCCGAGCCCAAGTCGTCGACGGCGCGTACTGTTCCACGCGCGCATCGAAGAGACTTCAGCAAACCGTAGGGGCCCAGCAGGGTTGAAGCCTACGGGGGCCAAGGGTCTGCTTCTAAAAGGAAGACTCGGGCCTGATATGAAAGGCAACGAAGGAACAGGAGTGGGTTTTTAGTCAGTAAATGTCTGACACACCCTCTCGATCCACCCAAGAGCGGGGGATCACATTGGAAGATTTTCCCACCAACAAAAAAAAGCCAGCCTGCTTGCAAGCTACAAAACAGCCAATTAAACAGTTTTTTTAGACGCATTGGCCAAGGAAGCGTATCTTCATAGACGCGTATTCGTCGTTGTGTAGCGTCGTGCCGTCGTATTCTTGCCGCTTCGTCGACAGAGTTTCATAGTTTTGTATATAAGCTGTGAGTAGGCGTACACCAGGCGTATAATAATGAATACATGTCTATGAAACTACGCGTCCGTGGACAGCAGTTCTTAATATTAAAAATAATGCATTTTATACTAGAGAAAATTTCACGGTTAGTCGCGTTATCGTGCTAGCTTATTTTTATACTACCTCCCCTCGAGCGCCGATTGTACATACGTCTATACAAATTGAGTGACCTTGAAAAATTGTCATTATGTACACCCGGGCTTACAATGTCTTTGTTTTTCCTAGAAAAATCCAGAAAAAGTTTTTTTATTCCTTTTTTTGGTTTTGGGTAATAATAATACCCCAGTACCCGCGAGGGGTTAAAGTCCTTTTGCCTATCAATCAAGGACCCAGCATCGTTGAGAATGACTGTTATGTAAGACAAAATGGGGGCTTACCTTACAGTTCAGTTTTCAGTTTAGGTCGTGTAATGGATCGGTTTTGAAGTGGACAACGTATCTAAAGACGCAGCATTAAAAGGCCTTCCACGAGGTAGACCGATGATCTGGTGAGGGTCGTGGATACGACCAATGGATACGAACGTACAGGACCGGTCATAATGGCGATACTTGGGTAAGCTTATATCCAACAATGGACGTCTTTCGGCTGAATGGATCATGATGAACGCTGTGATGATAGTACGGCCAACTTCTTACGAATTCGCTTATGAATTTTAACTTTGCTCATGTCTCGTAACCTTCTGTATGCTTTGTCTCTCACAACAATCCTTTTTTTTACCCTCAAACTAATAACAACTATAATTAAAATTTATCATGAAATTTTTCTTTTTCCTCCCTATCACATGACAATACTCCTCCTATCACTGATTGTCACACAACACTTCTGTCACTTCTTATTTCACATTAATTTCTTACCATTATTATTTAAAAATGTTCTGTTAATAGAATTCTAAGAAAACTAACCAGATAGTATACCATTATAACTTTGTGAAATGTTCAAAAGCAAGAAAAGCTGCCACCCCATAACAAGATCCATCTGCAACTAATATAATGCAATATTGTGTGTCTTATACTGCCATCTGTCGGCCATTCGCGAGCTCACAAGTTTACAACACGACTTGGAAGACGCCCAAATTAAATTAGATACAACAGTAACTTAGAGTTATATAAAAAGGATGAAGTTTATGGAATAGAAACATGTCGTTTTCTTCTTTTAAACGGAAATTGCTATTTCAGTTTATTTTTTGTGTACGGTAAAAAATGGTTTTGACTTAATTCAGACACTTATTTAAATTTATTTATTTACAAGCACTTGTACAACGTTACGGAGGAAGTCCAAGGCGTTGTACAGTAGAAACTTAAAAAAAATCATTAAAATAAAAACAATAATAACACATTGAAGAATAAAAAGAAAATACATATACATTAACACTAAAATATTATATCCCACAAAACAAAGGAAAAAATGTTTACTTATTTTTTATCACATTTTTTATCACACTTGGTTTTTCACAAAACCTTAGACATTCACGACACACATCTATCCATCTCCCAGCAAACAAATCATACTCCGGTGTTAAAGTCAGAAGACCATTAAGCACAGAAAGCGCACGAACGAGCGGCGAGTTAGCTCGTGACACTGTCTGCGATAAAGGATCAGCTAACAATCGGTGTGTTCGCGGCATTAGATGTTGTTTAGGTACAAGAGGAACAAACAATCTCACCAGCTGAATGTTGAAGGAATAATATTTACTAAGGAGGTGCTAGCGTAGATTGGCTGGAGAATGTGAAAGTAAACCTTTGCCTAACAGTAGCACGGTGAGTAATAGGTAGCTCGCCGTCCGATAAGGAGCAAGCCTAAGTCAACGCGTAAATACAAATAGCAACTGAAGAAACTCAGGTGGGTTTTAGTCAGTAAAAGTCTGTCACTTCCTTGCTTACCCGCCCACCAAGAAAGCACTTTAATGACTTTTAGACCTATATCCAAATTTTACTTGAATTTATTCTCATTTAATGATTCTTCCATAATATAATATGAAGCCCAAAACACAATTGTGAGAATTTAAATTAATATTTCAGCTATTTACGATATGCAAAACCTCAAAGTCAATATTTTATCTCGACGGCAACTTGCTTCAAGCTTTCACTCAGCTTCGTCCGCTGAACAAAATTGAAAAATAACTTATCATAACAACGTCCGCTGGGTGTGCGATCAGGCAAAAGTGTAGATACGACATACCTGTATATTTTTAATACACTAGTGTGTATTCGCCTTGATTTTGCACGAGTGCAACCTATGACGTATTTTTTTGAACACGCTCCTCCTAGAGCGTGTCCGACTTTTACTGACTAAAACCACACCTGTTTCCTTCGTTACCTTTTGTACCTGGGTCGAGTCTTCCTTTCAGAATCAGACCCTTGGCCCCAGTAGGCTTCGACCTTGCTAGGCCCCTACAGTTGCTGACATCTCTTTGAGGCGCGCCTGGAACAGCACGCGCCGTCGACGACTTGGACTCGGTCCGGACGGTTACCGGACGGTCGGACGGCGAGCCACCCATAGCTCGCCGTCCGCAAGCCCGCGCCTACGATGGCCGGAAATCGGGATCGGAATCCCGGCAGGTGGTTGGGGCGTGAGGACCGTTGCCTCACGCGATCGGCCGCCTCCTTTGCTAGCATTACTGCTTCGTAGAAGGAGGCGACCGCCTGCCACTGCTCCTCGCTCCGGACCTTGGCCTTTACCAAGGCCCGGCGCGAGAGATCGCCGCCACCGATCGCCCCCACGAGGACACGGCGTTGCTCTGCCCAAGCGGGGCACTCCTCCACCGTGTGCTTCACCGTGTCCTCCAGGCGGTCCACACAATGGTGACACCCGGGCGTTTCTTTCACACGAATCCGGTGCAGAAACCTCCCGAACTTACCATGTCCCGTGAGGACCTGCGTCATGTGGAAAGTAAGGACGCCGTGTTGCCTTTCCAGCCACTCCTCAAAGAGGGGACTTACCGCCATAATTATGGCGTGCCCAGCCGTGCCCAGGCGTGCCCACCACTGGGTTACGACAGTCGCTGTCGCCATTTCACCATGTGATCTTGCCGGAACTCTGTCCGCCATCTCCGCGCTAGCGGAGTTTCACCCCGGCGTTGCACCTTCACGCATGTCCATTAAACATCACACTGCAGAATTAAAATGACAAAAACAATTAAAGGATTTAAATTAAGTCATTTTTAGCTCCCGGATTTTAGGTCAAAGGAATATTTCAATGAGAAAAACGACAGACACGTGATGTATTTTTCACGTCTGTGCAAGGGAACATTGCACAGGCGTGAAAAGTATGCCACGTGTTTTTATTTTTGAGTAGAATACTTAATTTAAAAATTGCATAGAACGAAATAAAATTGCGATCAACAATTTATATCATTGATCAAATAATTGACCATCATCGTTTCAGTTGATAGGCGACCAGTGTTGGTCACTATATTGGTCGCTTATATGTTTTTCGCCAGGCCATCGGCTCATTTTGTCAAACTTGAAACAATTTTCTTGAGAATAATCATAATGATATATAAAACAATATATTTTATTACGAAATAATTATTAATTTACTATTATTACACGTGAGAACCATAACAATATTTTTCATTACGTTTCATTGCGATTTTCTGTTACAAAAGCGTAGCACTGGCGTAGCAGCGATATCGTAGCCGCCAACGCCGCCGTAGCACCGTAGTAATCCTACCTGTCCGTTTGTTTTTAACGATATTTAAAATACGCAGATTGAACATTGCCCATTTATGGTTCATTCTATAAAAAATTCTCTATTTGAGAGCGATCCTTTATTAACAATGCTGAAATTACAATTTTAATTTGAAAATAACTACAGTGAAGTAATTTTTTTGTAAAAAAATTGCAATAATAAAAAGCATCGTAGTATACGCGGTACTTATCCATCTCATAATTTAAATTCATCTTTTCTTATATTCAGACTAAAATATTTTATTCCACGATATTACTGCAAGAATCTTGATGAATAATGCGACCCGGAATTCAGACGGAATTAACATAAAAAGCAAAGTAAATTGAAACTAAAAATAATTCAGTCGTATATTTGGAGTTCTTTTCGGTTGCTTAGTAAACTAACACCTGACTTTATTAAATAATCTGTTTATATTATCTGAAGTGCAGGATTTTAGCGAGTTCTGTTTCCTAAAAATGGCCCAAGTGAAGATGGAGGAGCGTTTAGAAAAAAAAACTTTTATTAATTTTGGCGCCCTTGGTCAATCCGATGAAAACTGTTTATGCAAAATGTAACCTTTAGCATAAAAAATTACCTTGTTTAACCTTTAGCTAGTGCTAAAGATTAAAAGTTAATGTATTTAGTACTATAGTAGAGTAGGTAATGGAACCTTAAATGGTTCCATAAAGTCTTTTGATCCCTACGCGGAATAGACTAGATAGACATAAAAAAGTCAAAGTAGAGAATGCCTAAAGCATTTAGTCCACCTTTATACTTTATGTTGGATGAAGCTAAAGAATAAATAAAGTACTTCAGCATTTTTTGCTAACTTATTTTTTTTTTTTCGGAAAACGTAATATCGTTCAGAATACCTTACAATAGTTAGAAAAAAAACGATAAATATTTTATTTGGTACACGTACACAGATACACACAATGTAGAAACAACATGACATATAAACACTTATGACAAAAAAAAATTGTGTGAAAACATTGTGTGTCTCGCGCCCGCACCAAATAGTTCAGCAAAATTGCCAGACAACTTCGTGGTAGTTGCCTAACGATGGTTTTCAACTGAACTTTATTGAGAGTATACGGTGGAAAAGTTAGATTATTCATTTAGTTTTTAGTGTTTGGTTATTTACCTTACACACATACCTATATACGTAGGTACATGTTTAATAAGTGGTTAATAACAAATATATAAATAGATAAAGAAGTTGTTGATAGTCTCTGAGGATTTCTGTAACTATGATGGTTAAGGCCTGCCCTTACTGTTCTGTCTCAAAAATCTACCCTGTATTTGTAACGGATTTTCACTGTTACATATACTCTCATATAAACACTGTGAAAGAGATATTGTGGGGCAATGTATAGGATTATGGATAGTAGCAGTAGTGTGTTTATTCGCGCTTGTCGTCAGAGCGATAAAGTAGATGGGAAAAGACCTCGTTGCGTCGCAGCGGAATATGTTGGTCTGACCACATCCGCACCGCTCTTAACTCTACGCTATACAATGCCCTTCACACCAGCAGAGACAGAAACAGATGGAGGAATATCGTTCGAATGAAAAAGATGAAGCAGGTCATGACCCTCAGCATTGAGGAGTACAACGCAAGGAGGAGGAGGAGTAGCACAAAGGGTGCACTGACTTTCAATGTTGATGGTGACAAGTTTTAAGGTAAGCGGAACAGAGTGTAAAATCCTGCAAACTTCCATTGAAAAATATTGTGTCTGGTCCAAGTCACCCGATAATTGATTTTGGACTGTTGCATATGTTCAGATTGCGTCGAGAACTCTTATACTGACGGGGTTATTATTATTACGTAATTGTGCGTTTTTACGTAAAATCAGCAAAAAATAAACATTTTCAGGTTTTTTCCAGGAAAAATGAAGTTATAGAAACCAAATTTTTCGGCCTAATAAATTTCGTACACTGGTGTGTACAATACAACATTAAGCGTTTTTCAAGGTCATTCTAGTTGTACAATGTGTACAATCGACGCTCGAGGGGTTTATTAGTTCCTTTGTGGTAAAATAGACATAGCCATACCGATGTACAAATTAAACATATAATGCAATATTAACTTAGTGATTTCACAAATTAATCTACTAACACACGATAATCCCTAGCTTTACCACGAATATATCCTGCGCTTAAAACCCAATTAAAACGTCATTTCCCGCACAAACTCCACGCTATTGATACAAACAATCAGAGATAGGATAGGCTAGCTAATACGCGTGGAATAGTTGATGCAGAGGGTTGGTTTTATACAACAAGTGGAAACAGGTGCACGAACACTTTTTAGGGTTCCTTACCTCAAAAGAAAAAATAGGAACCCTTATAGGATCACTTTGTTGTCCGTCCGTCTGTCTGTCAAGACCCTTTATCTCAAAAACGCGTGGAGTTATCGAGTTAAAATTAAAACCGTATACTCAAGTCTGCGGTCCCTTAAAGCTGTGAAAAAATGTAACGTCTAAAAGAAAAGCAAAAACTTTAAATTTTTAGTTACATCACAAAAAAAAAAAAACAATTTTTACAATTCGGAAAAATCTTTGTAGCTTAATTCGGAAATCGTTCGTTCGTTCAGACCCTCAGTGGGCGAGTCCGACTCGCACTTGCCCAGTTCTTTTTTGCTTCGAATGGTTTGTACATTTAGCCGCTAGTATTCGTTTTTTTTTTATTTTGCCCTGCTGGTCAAAGGCCTCTCCCAATTTCTTCTAGGTATTCTTCTCTTGAGCCACTGCAATCCAGCTCTTGCGGTAGGCGTCTAGGTCGCCTCGCCACCTCTTCCGAATTTAGAAAGTGTTAAGTTTTCTGTCACATTAAGTTTGAGTTCCACTGAACGCAAATGTAACATATTCTAATGTTTTTGCAGTATTTGGCAGCAAAAGTTTCGAGTCAGCCTTCTCGATAATCTTCACTGTGTTACTACAATAATTCTTAGTTCCATTTTACCGAAATCGCGCCTGTTTCAATGATTGCACATGTCTAGCTGTGTAGACACTTGAAATACAAAACTACACCAATTTTACAACACAATATTCACTAAGAATCAATTTGCGAATAATTAAAACAGCCACTGAACTTCATTTGAAAAAATTCCGCAAAATAGTTTTCGTGTCGAGGCTCGCAGCAACATTTCGCTCAATGTTGTAGTGTTCTACGTGTGCCTCAAAGAGATATCGGTTAGCCATAAGAGCCCAACAGGGCCGAAGCCTACTGGGCCATGGTTTCACTTCCGAGAGGAAAACCCGGGGTCCTGGAAAGCAATGCGAAGAAGAAACATACATGTAGTTTTAGCCAGTAAAAGTGAGAAAGCATCGGATGAATCCCATCTTAAAAAAAACCACTGAGCAGGTTATTTTAAATTTATCGCTAACTAATCAATGTTCGATCCAGTCCGTTCCTTGCTGTCCTCCCCCTAGCAACGCCTCAAACTGAGATCCATACCACACAGCTAGTGCCCTTAGTTGCTAAGTTATAGTTTAGTCTTAGGTTTTTAGAAGTCCTGGTGGAAGGCTGTAATGTTATTAAGGTTACCATAGCTAAGACCGGTTAAGCAGACGCCAGCCTTACAAAATCAAAACCAAAAAACAGGGCAAGTGCGAGTCGGACTCGCGGACTGAGGGTTCCGCACAAACTTACCTATGAAAACAGTTCGAGTCCCGAATTCAGTTACGAAGACTTTTCCGAATTGTAATTTTTTTTTTTGTGACGTAAAAACTACAAATTTACAGTTTTCAGATTTATTCCTATGTCTATACTATAAGATCTTGCTTTATGCTAAGTTTCAGGATTCAGGGTCAACGGGAAGTACCCTATGAGTTTTGATTCCTTTGAGAGTGTTGAAATGTACGTTTTTTGCGACATAAACGGCCGTATCTTTTTTCCGTTAACTTAGAAGTTTGATTCGTGTTTCCGAATTGGTACGAATGTCAATCCACAGAATTCCTCCCATAGTAGCAAAACTTCTAGGTTGCGGTTGTCATTTGCACATCTTTGATAGCCATTATCGTACTCAGAAGACAGAAAATTAGACACCAGTTTTGCCAAAGGGTATCATGTTACTCAGTTATGGGGTTGTGGAGGTATGATAGGCAGAGGAGTCTGAAATTGAAATAATACAGGCGGGCAGTCGAGTATCTGTTTTGCCAGCTCTGGACAACGTGGTGGACTACGGTCCATTCCCTCTCCTAGAGAGGAGTCCTGAGTCCCTGAGTGGGAACACTGACTATACTTATGCCATTTGTGTACACAATAACTTTTTCGAACAATCCAGCATGCCTTTAGACTCTCTATAAAGCTGACCTTCTGTAGCACTTTTTTGGCAATACAGCATGACATTACAAAACACGATGCTTCCATAATGAGGTGCATGGCTCTTAATGAATCTCATTAGCGACAAAATTGGGATACTGACAGACTGATTGAATTACGTTGAAATGGAATATTAAAGGCTTTGATTTTATCTTTATATTCGTTATTATGATCATGCCAATAATATCCTACAACATTGTGATGCAAGTTACTGCGAAGGATTGTCTCAGCGAAGCAACTACACTATACATTCAATAAAATGTCATGTTTTGGGATATTTTTTTGTTTTAATTGGTAGTAAACATGATAGACAAGCCCTGTTTAAATTCTCCACTGTTTCCCTTTTGTGGGTGAATTTAGCTATATCCTCCAATAATTTTAGCAATTGGACCAGTACTTTCATAGATTAACTCCTACAAACAAACAAAAAACTTCACCTCTTTATTATATTAGTGTAGATTGTTTATTATGAACTGTAGAAACCAATACACATTATTTTGTTAATTATTCGTTTTGGTTTATAAATTGTTAAGCCTATTCAAAACTTATTATTTTCGTTCCGATAGTGATGATATAACAATAAATAGTTAACATTCAAGCGGGCGCGCGACTATTTGAAACATTAGCGGGCGCGCGTAACCTAAAAGACCGATGGGAGATTTCAGGAACTTAGAAAACTGATTAAATAATGATAATTTATTTTTACATTCAGATTTTACATATATTTCAATTAAACAATAATTTGTTCAAATTCAAAACAAAATTTTGAAGTAAAACTAGTTTCTTCGGATTAGGAATCAATTCTGCCGACATAACAAGAGTTCTATTGTGAGTCTTGATTATATCTCCAATTAATTTGTATTTTTTTAATATTCTTCAAGAGATCGAATAATTGGCATCAAACAGTTTTTCATATACTCAGTTCTAATTTTCTTCAGAATCAGTCTCCTCGTCAATGTAAAAATACAAGGCAGGCGCGTGTAGTCTTTTCGACGACTGCACCGGGACTAAAACAATTGCGATCTGTGGAGTGGGAGGAGCGCCCCGAGCGACAGTTTATTCTTTATTTTACTCCCAATGACATAGCGATAGGCTACTTGAAATGAGAAATAAATGTGATGGGTAGTAATAATAATATGAGCGAAAATATACTAAGTGCGGTCGATTCGACTACTCGCGCGCGCTTGAGGGATAAATAAAATAATTAATGTCAAAAGCTACGTATTATTTATTTATTTGATACTTTATTGCACATGTTACTTAAAGAGTTTACATGTGGAGGATGGATGGAGAGGGAGAGGGAGACCAAAGAAAAGATGGATGGATTGTGTGAAGAGTGACAGAGCAGAAAGGAAGAAAAAAACGTATTGCGCCGACCCCAAATAACACGGGACAAGGGCAGGAAGATGATGAAGATGATGATGATACTTTATGCACATAGAGGTACATAGGCGGACGTAATGCCTTAGGCATTTTCTATCAGTCAACCTTTGGGTGATGCAGAGAAGAATAGTGGTACAATAAAAGAGAGACAAAAAATATATTAAAAACATATACAAATGAATCGCAGATACATACAATGTAAAAGATATAAGTACTGATATTTAATAAATGTTAAGCTGATTAAAATAAGTTGAAGTCTAATAGTTTCTCACTAACGATAGTTCGCAATAGATTATCGAAGTCAAGTTGTATCGCAGTGAAGATCTATCGCTGTAACGTGCGTCGAAGTGTAGTGGCTTCGCTTAGACGGTCCTTCGCAGTAGAGTGCATTGCAATATTGTAGCATCATAATTAGCATTTATCGATATTTTGTGCGTTGAAATTCCGTATTCTACTCCTTGCAAATAGCTGTCAAAAAAATTGGCGGAGCCTTCCAGGGCCGATGCTCCTGGGTTGAGGTATTATTTTAAAGAGTTACCGTGATTGTTATGAAACAAAAGTTAGTCAGTTGAGGTGACGGTTGACACGATACTCGTAGAATATAAAAAAAAAGTATTTGAGCTACTCCAAGTAACACGGGTAAAGGGCTCTTTAATAATTAGTTAGAGGTAAATTTGACCTTTTAATTGATAATAACTTATATTGACATTTTTTATAGGTGTTTCAAGATTGTTTTATTGTTATCCAAGCTCTAAAGAATACTTATAGTTTAAATTAACATAATTATATGCCCTCAAACATAATGGTTTCTTTTATTTATTTATTATGTAAATCAGTTATATTGATAGTTATAATATATGCAAAATGACAGCGTCATAAATCATCTTAACTTTTGGTCTACATCCGGCTTTTTAGTGCATGTTATGAGTAGGTTTTAATGAGAAATATTATAAAGTGATGCTATTAGAAAAAAATACCTAATTGAATGGATTTGCCCATGGCCATGTTCTGGAATAGCACATGGATACTTTTATTACAGGAGTATGTTCCCTTGAGATAATTTTCTACTTTCACATTACCTCACCAGGAGTTGAAGCCGCCTGTAGCATGTAGTAATATTATAAATGTGGTAGTGTATGTTTATTAATAAATCACGCTTCAACGGTAAACCCAATTTTAAAGTCGAGTGTACCCAGGTCTGGATTAAGACATAGTTGGGATACTTTTTATTTCGCTAGCAAGTTCCTCTTGTATAATTTTCAACTGTCATGAGAGTCAAGCAAAATCGAGTCTTTGTCTTTAGCACCAGTTGGTAATTAACCTAGTAAGGCAAAGGGCAATAAACCCACATCAATCATCCTTGTGTATCTAGTCCAAGATAATTACATTAATTTATGTACTTTTGTATAATTAGCAAATTCCTCTGGGCGTGAAAGTCGGTGTAGCATGAAGTTCAATATTTGCCAATCACGCAATCTGATTACGATTGAAGCATATCGTAGTATAGTTTATATTAATTAACAGAAGTGGTATGTTCTAATTAAAGCATTGCTTGCTTTTTGCCTTGGCTCTACTCGCGTGCCATAAAAGAAAGAAAAAATGTTTTAAATTTGTGTTTCACTCAAGAACTTATTAAAACTATAAATATGAAAAAGTCTATGCGAAGCCAAATGGGTAGCCAAATGAGCAGCATATAATAACACATGACACGCTAATTAACGCAACAAAAAAGATAAAACTAGATTTGCGTACGAAGAAGCTAATTGGTGATCCAGATTTGGTTGAAACCAATTTACAAAGCCTGCCCCCCTAGTCAAGTTACAACCATTTCGTTTTGATTCTCTTTTCGTTGATCATTACGAGTAGCCACGTCTACGATTCTTTTATTCTGACGTCAGCTTAACGCTGAGTCACGTGGACAGAACAAAGGAATAGGAGGCGTAACCAACTCGAGACGATCAACGAAAAGAGAATCGAAACGAAACGGTTGTAACTTGGCTAGGGGGGCAAGAGTACAAGCGTAGGGTAGCCAGCCTTTCGGTATTTTTCCAAAATGCATCCTGAATTTTGGAGAGTGTTCGCAGTAATTACATGACTCAATTTTGCCATCGGCGTTCTACCGTCAGATAACACAATGTACGGCGAGTATTTCCTTTTACGTTATTGACACCTCTTCGGCCCGGTCCAAGCGTTTTGCCTCGTATTTTAAATCGCGTATATCGAAGGACTAGAACAAAATGCCTGCAGTGGTCTAGCTTCCCGTTCGATTTTAATTTAGGTGTCTTCAAGGCAAGAGTGATCAATGTTTGTGTCACTGCTTACTAGCAGGAGGGATTGTAGTACAACTATTTGAAGTGCGAGATAAATATACCAGATATATAGCGGTCATTACCTTCTTACATTGAGCATTGGCTAGCTCGCCGTCCGATCGTCCGGTAACAGTCCGGACCGAGCCCAAGTCGTCGACGGCGCGAACTGTTCCACGCGCGCCTCAAGGAGATGTCAGCAAACCGTAGGGGCTTAGCAGGGTCGAAGCCTACCGGGGCCAAGGGTCTGCTTCTGAAAGGAAGACTCAGCCCTGGTATGAAAGGCAACGAAGGAACAGGAGTGAGTTTTTAGTCAGTAATAGTCTGACACACCCTCGCCGTCCAAGAGCGCGGGATGTCATTGGATGATTTTTGCACCTACAAAAATGTGTCTTCAAGGCAAGAGTGATCAACGTTTGGATCACTGCTTACTATCAAGAGAGATCGGTATAAATATGCCATAGCGGTTATTAACCTTCTTTCATTATTTTTTTGACATTATTAATAATAATTACACTTTATTTTTTAAAAAGACAAAGGGCTATTAGAAGAACACAGGTTGGTTTTAGACAGTAAAACTCTGCTTCATCCAGAGTGGGAGAAGGAATGTCATCTAATAAAAAGCAGAATGTAAGATGTTTAATGACATTTAAACAAAACTAAAGATTTAACTTGTACCACACCAAATGCAGACTTAAAATATAGTAAAATTACGAGAGAAAATGCGATGTAGCAGAGCCGGAGTCTTCGCGCTCTACAAACTGAGTTCACTGATGAAGTATTAAATGAATTCCGTCGGATCTGGGCTGCATCAACTTCTTTTGAAATATTATTTAATTTAATGTGAAACATCCTTAGGTCGTGTTCGCACTTTCGGACGGAGTCAATTCAATTATTCTCTATACAAATCTGAGTTCCAGTATAGCACGTGGGCTTGCGGACGGTGAACAATGGGTACCTTGCCGTCCGACTGTCCGGTAATCGTCCGGACCGAGGCCAAGTCAGTAATTCAGTCAGTCAAATAGATAAAAGTTATTGCTTATTTTAAATTAAAAAAAAAATAGATCTTAATGTGAAGTAAATTAGAAAGGTTTAAGTGTTTTAAAGACCAATCAGCTTGATTCAGTTACTAAGTATTTTTTTTTTCTAAGTAAGCTATTTATCTTCATAAAAAAGTATATATATAAATTTACAATATTGAATAAAACTTTTCGCCATTTAATCTCCAGATGTAACTGAATGTAATTTTACTTGTCATTTGAACTCCCAAGTCTCCAAACTAAATTATTGGGCAAAAATGATATAAAATTATACCAATAAATCAAAATGTTAGACATTTATATCGCTAGTAACAATTTATGATAGGATTCCTAAGAAAACTCGTTTTATTCTCGGTTTAATGTGTTTTCTAAAGTGCAGACGGTTGATAGTTTAGTCAACTACGAAATACACCCCTATTTTTAAATTAATACAAAAACAAATGAGGCTTTATCCATACCCGTTATTGTTCATATTTTTGAAGTCAAAGTATAAAAAAACGAAATCTCAAAATTGTCCACGAAAAATAAGTCATAATTGGTAAATTCATAAAAAAAAACAATCATTCATTACGATTGCTACTAAAACATACTAGGCGCAGTGTTTTTCCATTTTGATCGTCATTTATTCATTCATAATTAATAGCCTGTACAATATTTTCGTAAATTGAGTGAAATTTTGGGATATAATTTATTGAGATTTTACTTAAATAATAACAAGACTTTTTTTTATACGCCCTTTAAGTATTTGTACTAATTAAAAAATAGTGGTGTATAATTTGTCAATTTTAATATCGACTGGCATCTGACATATCAGCAGGACTTGATACCTCTTTCACCTAGTGGTCGGAAGTCCTGCAGCCCTTCTAAGCCTGGGGTATTGTTTGAAAGAGTTATCAAAGCCCTGTATGAAGAAAAGTAAAAATGTGGTTGAATTATGAGTACAATCACGATAAATAAGGTTTGTATAACATAGTCAAATTTACAATCTATCACTTCTGTTATTCAAAAAATATAGAACCAATTAGCATAGCATAGCAGAGACGGCTTATAATGTTAAATTCCCACTGTTGGGACTCAGGCCTCCTCTCTAGGAGAGGAAATGGACCGTAATCCACCACGCGGGCCTAGTGCGGGTTGGTGAATGTCACATGTCTTCGAATTTTTGGTTCTAGGACATGCCGGTTTCCTCACGATGTTTTCCTTCACCGTTTTGAGAGCAGTGGTGGTGAAATAAATTACACAAAGTTATGCACCTGGCTGGGTTTGAACCCGCAACCTACCACAGCGGCCACTGCTCTAATTGTCGTACATATATTTCTTGAATCGCAGAAGCTTATTGCTCGTGACTATACAATACTGTATATGTCTACCAATTCCAACACAAGATATAAACGTGATTTTGTGTTAATTTTAGTATTCAATAGTGGATTCACGGCTTTACAAGTTCAAAGTCCACAAAGTATTTAAGGATTCGAAACTTCTCTCCGAAAATTCTCGTGTTTCCGACCACTGTTCCACGTTTATCTTTTTACTTAGTACCAGTGTTTATGTGATAGTTTGTTAGTTTCATTTTAATCCCCTGTTGACTTCGTTTTGCACGTCCAATCAAATATTGTGATTGAAGCGGCCAGTGTTTTTATTTACATTGAGTTTTTTATTTGTTTTTTATTTTTATTCGATTTAAATATTGTTAAAATTTTAAATTGTTTAGAGTCACATTTTTAATTAAAGTTTAATCTTTTTATGTACTTACTACTATTATAATTTTTTGTTTTTGTACAATATTTTTGTTAGTAAGAAATAAACTCAAAAATCATTTTACGTGATAGTAAAAATACCAAGAAACATCGTTTAATTAGTTTAATGACGGTGTTAAGATTCAGATAAACAGATAAACATATTTATTGGTAAAAATTACATTTACAAGTCACAATATATTTTAATTAAATGAAGTGCTTAGTCGTGTAAATTATTGATACAATTAATTCATCAAATAAAAAAAAACAATTAATAATATAAAATTACAACCATTGATTCATCATTTTATTAAAACTAATTAAATCATGGTAAAATATAAAATAATAATAAATTTATTTAAAAAAATAAAAAATCTTTTCTCCATTTTTATTATATTCTCCAGCAACGCTATGTGTAACCCATATGTAATCAGGACTCTCTTTCAGCGAATATATACCGTTAGAACAGGGTTGCCATCTTTTATTCCTGTGGGGCTCCCTGGTTACATCCGAAGCCCTGTGCGGTCTTGGCTGGTCATCATCAGGCAACAAAAACTATAGCATAAGCATAAGCATAAGCATAATCAGCCTTTTAATTTTCCCACTGCTGGGACTCAGGCCTCCTCTCTAGGAGAGGGAATGGACCGTAATCCACATCCAGTGCGGGTTGGTGAATGTCACAAAGGAACAGGAGTGGGTTTTTAGTCAGTAAAAGTCTGACACTATCTCTTGCTCCACCTAAGAGCGGGATTTGTCACTAGATGATTTTACCACTTAAAAAAAAAAAAACATGTCTTCGTATTTTTGGTTCTAGGACGTGCCAGTTTCCTCACGATATTTTCTTTCACCGTTTTAAGAGCAGTGGTGATGAAATAAATTACACAAAGTAATGCGCCTGGCTGGGTTTGAACTCGCAAGCCGGGGCCATCACTAAGTACAAATATACTTGCAATAACATAACAGAAGCTATCTATAATTAAATGTTTCGCCTCACTAAGAAAAAACACAGCAATCCATTTTCTTCAGGAACATATAACAATAATATTTCGTATCTCCGTCTTACAATATAAATTGATTTTAGCGAAGCGTCTGTTTTCTCCCAAACTTTCCGCGATTGCTTTTCTTTCGAACTACCCTGCATGTTCATTGCGAACTGCAGATTGTAGATGTTGAATTAATATTTCAGCTTTATTGAAATTTTGCTTTGTAACTTTCAATATTTACTTATGAATCTGTGTAGGTATTTATGTTTAGATCTAGTCTAATGTTCACGAGATACTAACGAAAAGTCAGGAAGATAAAAAAAAATAGAAGCCGGGCCAGAATGAACATGAATAGCAAAAGACATAGCAGGATAAGAATCTTTGGAGGAGACCGTTGTTAAAAGACAAGCAGGAAAAAGTATGTTGCAAAAAAAATATATGTTTAAGTTATTGTAATATATCTGCTGAAGCTAAAAATAAATAATAATTTATTGAATCAAAAAATTTTGTATACTCAAATACTTACAAACAGATATTAGAGAACAAGAAAAATTTAAGTTAGAAGTAACAAGTAAGTATTTGGAATGAATCTGGTACCCAAGGAAAGATTTAACTTATGTTATGGGTACCAGGATTCTCAAGCTGTTTTTACATTAAAAGGACGTTAAAAAAATATCAGAAGGCAAAAAACTCCAAAGCCAAAGCCAAAAGGTAAATATCTAAATTGAACCTTTCATTTATGCAAGTGTGGCGCATGTGATGTTGTGTGTTGTGTGACTTTGTGAAGTAGTATTATGTTTGTGCACAGACTGTTGATGTGTAGGTTGTGTATTACTGAAATTATAACCTCAAAAGCTCTTCTATTTTATTATAACTCTGCAACAGTAACTAGTCATAAACCCTTCTCTTACATTCCTGTAATTTAGAGCTGTAAATAGAACAATATTTGTTGGTTTTATATATAAGTGGCTTCCGATACCGTAGAAATGTCTCCGAGCAAGTGCCGTCCTACAGATTGGAGTATGTGTGAGTTGAGTGGCATACCCTATAGCGTTGGCGCTTATGTCGAATACTTGCATCATGTGTTTACGCATAATTACATATCAAGGCATGCATAAAATACATAATTATGTAGGAAATTGATGATTTATACATGGTGGACATCCCACCCATACGTACAAAGCGTTTTGGGAACACATTCATGATGCGTACAGCTAAGGAGTGGAATTCCCTGCCGGAATCTGTGTTCCCTGATAGCTACAACCTAGGGGTCTTTAAGTCAAGAGTGAATAGGTTACTTCTAGGCAAGCGTGCTCCATCGTCGGCCACATCATTGCTTACCATCAGGTGAAATAGTGGTCAAACGCGAGCCTATCAATAATAATAAAAAAAATATATATTTTTTGTTTTTAATCATTATTAGAATCTCGTAAAGTAATCACTATAAACAAATTAACATTCTATTAACAATATAATATTACGTAAAAAGTAAAAAATGCATCTAATTAACAAGCATTAACAAAATAACATATTATTTATTATACTTAATCTCAAACAGTTCACAATCACAGTGAATGGTATACTAATAAAATGTATTTTTTACAGCCTTAGGTCAATATAAATCTCGCGCCGGGCCTTGGTACAGGCCATGGTCCGGAGCGAGGAGGAGTGGCAGGCGGTCGCCTCCTTCTGCGAAGCAGTAATGCTAGCAAAGGAGGTGGCCGATCACGTGAAGCGAGGGCCTCACGCCCGTCGGGATTCCGATTCCGATTTGCGGCCACCATAGGCGTGGGCTTGCGGATGGCGAGCAATCGGTGGCTCGCTGTCCGATCGTCCGGAAACCGTTCGGACCGGGCTCAAGTCGTCGGCGACGCGTACTATTCAACGTGCGCCTCAAGGAGATGTCAGCAACCGTAGGGGCCCAGCAGGGTCGAAGCCTACTGGAGCCATGGGTGATGTGAAAGAGTTCCCCGGGGCCCTGGAAAGAATGGCAAAGATGGAACAGGAGTGAGTTTTTAGTCAGTAAAAATCGCTCCGCCCAAGAGCGGGGGATGTCATTAGATGAATTACCCACCCAAAAAAAAGGTCAATATAAACAGTTATTGCTATATGCACGGTTATTTACTTTACTTGATTTAACCAACTATGATAATTTCTGCTAGGAATAACTAGTAAGTTTGATGAACTCGGCTCGAACTTTAATGAAAAACAGTGCTGCCCTCGAAAATCAATGATTCCGCGCTGTTGTTTGGTCTATTTAATTTCTATTTTAACAAAAATATGTTAACTAATATCTTATATTATATTAAATTCTGTGAGTTTGAATTGTAAATCAATTCACACCTCAACTGATTAAAATAATAAAAAAAAAGAATTATTTAAAAAAAAATACAACTGACTTCGATGTAAAAAAAAACCACTGATAAGTGCAAAATAACTTTAATTTCGGAAGTTGGTGTTTCTATTTTTTATTTTTTTTTGCTATTTAATGTATTTATTGGAACATAATTTTTTTTTTACAATATGTATTATATGATTTATTGAATCAGAAATCAGAAACCAGAAACGTTTATTTCAAATAGACTAATTACAGGCACTTTTGAATTGTCAGAATGTCGGTCAGTCAAAAAAAAAAAAATACAAGTGAAGCTAAATTGCACGTTCCAAAGCGTAGATCTCTATGGAGAAGAACGTGCAAGAAACTCCATGGACACTCTTTTAAATCATGTTATGAGTTACATAAATCTTAGTTACATATTTCTTGTCGCTCCTAATATGTGAGCACAATGTAGATAAGTAATAATAATTAAAATAAAAAATAAAATAGAAACTAATTAAAAAAAATTGAAATTGAAATTAAGTCACTGGCAGCTAAGAGATGACCAGTCAGTCAGACCAGTCTAACTGACGGCACCCGTTCACGAGCATGACGCGTGCATCAGCCCCACTCAGCTCAACCATTTTGAAGGGAACTGAATGACCCAATAACACGTGCCACCATCAGTGAGACATTTGGGTGTATAGTGTGGTGTGGTATAGTGCTCGTTAACAGCTACATTAGTTTAAAATAAAACTGTGTCGCAGCCATTAGCGCCTACCTCCTAGAGGATAGACTTCGGCGTTTCAGCTTAATTTATGGAAGTTATATACAAAAAAAAAAGAAAAGACAACAAACAGTGATAATATCTTAAAAGTTTAACAACTATTATGACAACAAAACAGCATAAGAATAAGTAATATTCCAGTTCTTCTATCATAGTATGTGCTTTGGTAAGGGCGTGTGTGTCTATAACAGTTTTGTCTCTTCATTATTTAACACCGACTTCCGAAATTAAAGTTACTCTGCACTTTTTAGTGTTTTTTACCCGACTGCAAGAAGTGTTATGTTTTTCGCGCGTATCTTGTATGTATTTAGGTATGTATGTATGTATGTAATAATAATAATAAAGTAATATAAATGTGTTCTATATTACCCCACATCTTCCAAACCACTGATCGGATTTACATAATTAAAATATCATTAGATTCGTAGTGATAACCCAAGTATTCATAGATAGGTGACGTTAAAAAAATCCAACATAACGACTGTGAGATGCCATAATTTAGAGTAAAGAATTTTTTTTTAGATACTGCGGTATGGGTATCAACTAAAAAACAACTTGGCTAGGGGGGCAGGTGAAATAGTTATCAAGTGCGAACCCATCAATGTAAAAAAATATCATACTATAATGATGCAGTTTGAAACACGGTTAAAGAAAAGTTAAATCCTGGTAGTTTGTTCCCCCGAAACCATTTTTTCAATACACTTTACCGAAAACCCGCTCTTGTCCCTACCGCTTTTAGTAACGCAAATTTACTGTTTTCTGCACTAGTGTGGAAAAGTGCGCAGGCTAGTCCCCACCACAATTTATTGTGTTTATTGTATCAGGCTAGGCGCTAAGCAACCCCCATGAGTCGCTAGTCAACCCACATTTATTTATATCTTCGAAAGTGTATTGAAAAACATCTTTTGATACATTTGAGTCATTGCCACAATTGGCTCCATAACACCTCGCTTTCTGCCAGATTCCGCCTCGATCGCAATGACAATCTTTCTCCACTTGTATCAAAATGTAAAATTGGCATTCTTGAGAGATCACTCTCGAAATGCCGCTGAAAATGCTAGTTTCAAATAAGTAAACTGGCTTTTAAAAGTTTTATTGAACAGAGTAAGCTCATTGAGTAAACACGAGGTCACCTCATTAAACTTATCTCGACATGGTTCAAGCGCCTCTAATTAATTTATTCTTTAGTTTAATGTGCTACTAAACTACTTTGTCCACGTTATTTGTTAGGTGAATGTTTGTATGTATTTTTATTTATGTATGTTTGTTGGTGCTTTTTACTTTTATGCGGGCGAAGCTGCTGGCAGGAGCTAGTTTATACTTTTATACTAATACTAGCTTCTGCCAGCGCCTCGCCCGCGTGAAAGTCGGTTTCTACATACAAACTTTGGACCCTCGCTTCATCCCCTTAGGGGTGAATTTCGGAAAACCCGTTCTTAACGAATGTCTACACCATAGAAAGAACCTACTTGCCAATTTTTAAGTTTATAGGTGTTATAGTTTCTGAGATTTCGTGATTAATCAGTGAGTGGCATTTCGCGTTTATATATATAGATTATCTACTAAACAGGTGGTCGGAAAAGTTTTCGACCTAACAAAGATACAAGACATATTTTCATAAAATTTATTTTTCTTTTTAGGGTTCCGTGCCTCAAAAAGAAAAATACGAGACCCTTATAGGATCACTGTGCTGTCCGTCGGTCTGTCTATCTGTCTGCCTGTCAAGACCCTTTATCTCCGAAACGCGTGGAGGTTCGATCGAGTTCAAAATAAAACCATATTTATAGTCAGGTCTGCGGTCCCTTAAAGTTGTGAAAAAATCAAACTTCTAAGTTCAAAAAAAAATACGATCGCTTAGGTCGCAAAAAAAGAGTATCAAAATTCATAAGGTACTTCCATGGAGTTGCAAGGCAATCATAATACTAGTATAGGAAAAAAATCTGAAAAATGTAAGTTTGTAGTTACGTCACAAAAAAAAACTTTTGTTGCGATCCGGAAAAGTCTTCGTAACTCAACACGGGAATTGAACTGTTTTCATGGGTAAGTTTGTACGGAACCCTCAGTACGGGAGTCCGACTCGCACTCGTTTGGTTTTTTTTTCATCCCACCTATACGCACAAAACGTTTTGGGAACACATTCATAGTTCGTAAAGCTAAGGAGTGGAATTCCTTGCCGGAATCTGTGGTTCCTGATGCCTACAACCCGGGAATCTTTAATTCAAGACTGAATAGGTTACTTCTAGGTAAGCGCGCTCCATCGTCGGCCGCATCACAGTATAGATATATGGAACAGTACGGAAACTACATACAAATGTTCAAAACGGCTCACTCACACAAACATACGTATCGACGAGACTCCTAAGCGGCATTCGCTACTGACAGGACCGCGAAAATCGCTTAGGAGTCTATTTGTAGGTAGTTTCCGTACTGTTCCATATATCTATACTGTGACCGCATCGTCGCTTTCTATCAGGTGAGATAGCGGTCAAGCGCGAACCTATCAAGAATAAAAAAAAATATAGTCTCCTTGTAATTTTCTACGCACTTCTCTCAGCGAAGCTTCCATCTCTCTAACCCGTTAAAATAGTAGTTTCCTCTGCTAAATAATTGTTCACGAAGAATTGTTGAAACTGTGGACACCACAGACCACCCACGTATTTAAAAATCTTGTGTCACAGTGTTTGTTATCTTCCTCCTCCGAAACCTATTGATCGAAATTTATGATTTTTTTTATGTACATTTGATCGGTCTGAGAATAGGACTCAGTCTATTTTTCAACCCTCTAGGTGATAAATCTACTATCAAGCGGGCAAAGCCACTGGGTCATTAACTAGTAATTATATACAGATAGATTTGTGTTTTTGTTTGTAATGAATACACTCAAAAACTACTAAACCGATTTTGAACATTATTTCATCAGTAGAATGCTACTTTATCACCGTGTGACATATGCTATTATAAATTTATTACATTTTCACGGATAAAGCCTTTAGCAGAGGTTAGTAATAAACACAAGCAGCTTTAAAAGCCTACTAACTATGAATACGTACTCAGTGATTATGTAACTACGAGCGTGGTGATTACTGCTCAACCCCCCCAGCCAATTTACAACCGTTTCGTTTCGATTCTCTTTTCGTCGATCGCGTCGAGTCGGCCACGCCTCCGATTCCTTTGTTTTGACGTCATATCAACGCTCAGTCACGTGGTCATAACAAAGGAATAGGAGGCGTGGCCGCCTCGAGGTGATCAACGAAAAGAGAATCGAAACGAAACGGTTGTAACTTGACTAGTACTTATTTTGGTTGTATCACACAATTATTATAAAGGCGAAAGTTTATGAGTGTATGTGTACATATTTGTTACTTCTTCTCGCTCAAACGACAGAACGGATTTCAAAAAAACTTAGTACAGAGGTAGATCATGTTCTAGAATAGCACATAGAATACTTATTATTTGCAGTAGTTAGTTTCAAAATTATTTACAGCAGTGGTCTTCAACTGGTGGTCCACAAGAGCTGAAATATGGTCCGCGTGTATTTTTTTAATGATTCGGATTTCTTATCCGAACGAGAAAATAGTTACATAACAACAAACAACTTTACCCCTTCATCATGTACTCATAAATTAAAAATATTTTCATCAAAACCTTGCCATTTAATCGAGATTCTGATTACCAAAAACTTTTAAAGTTAAAACAAAAACCGTATTTACGTTTTGTTAGCATAATAGCATAGCATAATCAGCCTTTTAATGTTCCCACTGCTGGAACTCAGGCCTCCTCTCTAGGAGAGAGAATGGGCCGTAATCCACCATGCGGGCCCAGTGTGGGTTGGTGAATGTCGCATGTCATCGAATTTAATTTTTGGTTCTAGAACATGCCGGTTTCCTCACGATGTTTTCCCTCACCGTTTTAAGAGCAGTAATAATGAAATAAATTACACAAAGTAATGCGCCTACCTGAGAGGGCCCCTCTTAGAAATAACAAGCAAAGCCGTTGATAACAGTTAGTTCTAAATAAAATAGCCCGAGTTGTAAAGTTGAACAAAGTAACCTTATCGAGTAAGCAAGAGACCGCCTCATTACACTTAGCTCGATATGGTTCAAGCACCTCTACTTAATTTTATACGTAGTTTAAAACCCTACTATTTTGTGCACTTTATTTTTGACTTGCTTAATCCAGCGGCTTTACCCGGATTGAAATAGAAAATTATCCTCAGTGAATATACTTTTTATTGTTTGTTTTGTAACCCGTAAGGTTACAAAACAAACAATAAAAAGTGCAAAATTACTTTATATAACTTTAATTTTAGAAGTCGGTGTTTCAATAATAGTTTTATCTCCTTGTTATTCAACACCGACTTCGACTTTAATATTGTAGTACGGGACTCTTCTTATACGAGTCCAACTCGCACTTGGTCAGTTTTTTTTTAATGTCGCAGTATATGCTGAGGCAGAGGATTTTTGGCCATGCACGGATCTTTCTTCTTAAACGTTGTTTTTATATTAGAGATTAGTTAACAGTTCGTTTTGTTTTTGTTTAATTTTTACAAGTCACAAATAAACGTTTTTATTGTTCTGTTTTATCCTATGTTTTATTTCAAGACATCATGGTCTACCCTTGGGTCAAATTTTATCTAAAAATGTTCAGTTACTTAAAACTACACTACAATTTAGTTTCATAAGCTACTTTATCATCCAGCGGTAGCGAAGTCACTGGTAAATACTACTACTAAATAATAATTTATTTAGCCTGTAGCAGTAAAGCTGAACAAACCAGGCTCATTAATTAAAGACGAGGTCACCTTATTACACATGTTTCAAGCGCCTCTAATTAATTTATTCATTAGTTTAAAACGCTACTACTTTGTGCACTTTCGTTAACTATAATATTTACTAGCATCCCGCCCCGGCTTCGCACGGGTGCAATGCTGATACCATCACCACTGCTATGTCCCTGCATTTTAAATCTGTAAGACCTTCGAAAATATTCATTAATTACATATTGTGAAGCCATATTGATTTATTTTAAACGCACAATATATTTAAGGTACTTAATTGAATAAGGATGAATACTGTATTGCTTAAAATCGCTTCGTAAATAAGCCATTATTTCTCGTAAATAGTAAAGGATAAAGTCAAAGTCAAAGTCAAAGTCAAAAATTTTTTATTTCACATAGGCCTACATGGGCACTTATAAAACGTCAGAAGCTAGTGCACGATAAAAATGGTTATTGTGGTTATCCCTAAGAGATAGACATAAACTATCAAAGACTTACACTATTTTGATCGTACATTATTTTAATCTAATTTATAGGGTTCAGCCAGCGTTTACAATGTAACCGCAAAAAAAATGTGTTTATTTATGACATCACATTATCTTTAAAAAGTGTGTCATCAATTCATCATTGTTCCGTTACAAATATGGCATGGTTTATTTTATTCAAGTACTAGCTTTTGCTATGCAAAAAAAAACACGGCATCAAAATCCGTTGCGTTGTTTTAAAGATCTAAGCATACATAGGGACAGACAGAGCGAAGCGACTTTGTTTTATAATATGTAGTGAAGATGAGTTTTGATTTGATGATGCTATGTTACTATACTTAGTAATAATCGTTAAAAAACATACGATGCTATGAATAAAAATTTACAAAATATATATAACAATATATATAAATAGGAAAAGAAAAGGGATTTTCGAGACGATTTTGTTTGTGTAGAACACATTTCCGCAACCTCTGCTTCCACAACGTTATGTACCTATTGTATTTCTATTTCCTCCCAATTTATGTGAACACGGTATCATTGTACGTGACAGAGTGTAATACTAAGATATTCAGTATAAGCACTGCTTACGAGGTGCTTAACTATGTTCACCAAAATAATTAGTTTTAATTTGCGGGAGAATTATTAGGAGCAGTGGTAGCCGAGGAGCAGTGGTGGCCGAGGAGCAGTGATGGCCGAGGAGCAGTGGTGGCCGAGTGCTAACAACCCCGACTTACGAGTTGTAGGTCGCGGGTTCAAACCCAGCCAGTCGCATTACTTTGTGTAATTTATTTCATCAAATACAAGTATTAGCTTTTGTGTATTTACGCCCTCGATACCCAAACCCAGAAAAACTATCTGTAGGCAATACAAATATTTATTCCGAGCGGAAATCAAACCCGCGATACGCAGCGCAGCAGCTAATCTATCAACTACTGCGCCAAACGTGTTGTCAAAAAGTTATCCTTGCAAAAAACGAAAATATATGTTTTTGTCTATGGAAAATTACCACAACAGAAATAAACATTGCTACATAAAAGTGATATATTATTATTAAAACCATTTTGTTTGTTTGTTGGCAATTCACTAAAATGTGTAAGCTTCCCATTACGTATTTAACAGCACATTATGTTATTAAAATGTATTTAAAATTAAATTATTTAATGAATGCGAAGTATCTACTTTTAAAATATAAACTGTGTGAACGTGCAAGTGTAATGATGGAAGTGATATTGATTATTGAGTTAAAATTTTGACTAGTTTTGATAAATATCGACATCGACATTCCTTTTTACTGTTTTTCATACAACCGCTCTTATGCGATTATGACGTTATTACACATTTTTCAATAGATATTTTTTATACACAGTATCTTGTGGATATTATCTAGGCTTCTATTGAAATCAATTTGTGTAAAACTATTCCAGTAAAGACCTCTGAAAGTTTGCTATTTTGCATGAATTTGACACTTCATAATTTCATTCGCAAATAACGTAGCCCGAGTTCAAATCATGGTCGGTCCGTTGTGGTTATTTCTTACTTTGAATATTCCCAATATATATTAATATAGTTGTTTTTTATATTTCTATGAAAAATACTATTGCATTTTTTGCATTGAATAGTTGCAAATTACGAATATGATCTATTAACCACAAGAAGAATCACATTCGTAATTTGCAATTATTTAGTTGTTACATCTTTTCGATGTTGTAAGGTGGAAATAAAAAGACGTGTTTAATAAAAATGTTTATTCTTTATATTTACAAATTAAACATTTATGAGAATTGTGACGTCGAATTGTTACCTAGACAAAAAAGTTATCTTGTAACCGTTATCTATGTTACGTGTAAGATTGTTTGTTGGAAGTATACCCACTTAGACCATTCATAACGATGAAAGGATATTAAAATTTTTATAAAATAAAATATAATTGTTTATATCCAGTTATTTATTGAAAAGTGATATATGATTTAGACTTTGTAAACATTTTATCTTTATGTAACGTCACAATGAATGTATTGAGGTCATAGCTTAATTGTTCATTTTCTTGACGAAAAGAAGATTGAAACTAAACCTCAATTTCTGTTAAAAGAACTTTAGTTCTCATACTCGTCAATTAGATGACAAAAATAAATTGAACTATTATGTTAGAACAGTGCGGGTAGAAGAATAAAAAACAAAATAGAATCATGATTATTGTCAACAAAATTGATAGCGAGTTCACTGCATTCTTAAGATAAGGCGATGGCACAAGTTAAAAGATATAGCTGTTTTAAACGAAAGTAAACACAATATAATACAGTGTTTGTTAACGAATAATCACGGATATGTTGTACTAAACATTTAGTTACACCGACTGATTTTACTAAACCTTAATATTTTGTATAACCCCCATTATTTTCAATACAGTCACGTAGACGTTTGCGCATGGACCCAACAATATTACCGCATATTTCGCTCCCTCTAAAACTTTCCCACATCTCCATGCAATGGGTTTTTAATTGTAACGTAGACCTCTCATTCCTCGGGTCCCACCTTTGCACCATCAAACCCTATAGGTTTTCTATGGGGTTGAGGTCGGGTGATCGCGCTGGCCATGGAATAACAATTACTTCCGGGTGATTGTGAAACCACTCACGCACAGTACTCACTCGGTGAATAGGACAATTGTCCTGGACAAACGGAAATTCTGCTAACTCATCAGCTGGGTAAATGTTGCGCACAGTAGGTAGCATTGAGTCGAACACTTCCACATAAGTTGAACTGTTTGCGCGTGGAGGAATGAAAGCCAGTTCTCCTGGTCCTGCTGCACTCATCCATCCCCACATATTAATTGTGATTCGACCTGATTCGGTGTTAGGAATAACGTTGTTATCACACCAGCGAGTGTTATTCTTGCGCCATAAGTGAAGCCTGCCCTTTTGACTGGATTTAAATGTTTTTTCATCTGAAAATACCGCAGTATTCCAGTCAAAATCTAAATAATCACGTGCAAAACATAATCATAATTATTGAATATAATTTTAAAATAAAACTGCATTTATAAATCCAATAACCAATCCAATAAACCCTATGATTTATGTATTTCTCTTTTAGGCCTCATAAAGATACAATAGATGGATTCAAAAATGGCATACATTTTAATTAGAAGATGAATTCATAATAAAGTTACAATTCATTAATAGCTATTATACTCACATTCAGTCCGGTTTCTTCAGATATTTGTGTTTTATTAAGACCACTTTTATGCAACCCAATGATAGTCGCCCTCACTTCAATACTAATATTAGCCGTCATTTTGCGAATATTACAATACTGTTAACCACACGCCACTAACCAACAACAACTACCAAACGACAGTTCATTTCGGTCAAGTTAAAACTCATGTCTACCTCGCAGAAATCTAATTCTTTATTTAGTTATTTTGTGATCTACCTTTCTAACTCTAAGAAATGTGTGAACAAGTTAAAGAATAATTTAATATATGTAATGCTAATCCATAACTTCCAATCGGGTAAGAACTTACAGAAAGTCAACAATGGCGTGGGATTTGAACTTGCGGCACACTGATTTGCGCTTCAATCTGTGAGCTCTATACCACTGGGCCATCTTGACTTATGCTAAGTTGATGAAATTGTGAATTTCAATCATTTTTTGGCGAAAACTTGAAAATAGAAAGTCGTAAGTCAAACTAAACGTCAAATTAAGTTGTGTGAATTCTTATCAACTTTTGCAAGTGATAAAAAGAAAAGTTTCGGGGTCAAGTACGTCGATAGACAGAAATTAATACAGATTCTAACACGATATACAAGAATTTAAAAACATAATTATAATATTATAAAAGCGAAAGATTTAAATTGTGTATGTTTGTTAGACCTTCACGCTCAAACGGCTGAACATATTTGAATGAAACTTACAGTTAGACCATATCCTAGAAAAGGTGCTTTATATAAGATACTTTGTATCCTGGGAGTAGGTTTGTTCCATTGGGGTCATTTTTTACGTTCGTACTAGCAAAGTTACATACTGGCAGAAGCAATTGGTAAATATATTTAGAAGAACAATAAAATAATAACAAAAATTGTATTTAAAGTTCATTTTTTATCTTAGCTAAGAAAAGTAACAATTTGAATTTATTTTAGCCAATATAATCCATTTTATCAAATTCTTATGCGGTTCATCCACGCTTGGTGACTTCAAAAATCATGTTCAGCTTGGATGAGTTTATCGGTTTAATTTAATGTGCCCTCATTTAAACAGAGAAATTAAACAAAGACGAATATTTACATAATCTTTGTTAGTCATAAAACGTTTAGGATGTGTTCCCACTGAAGCGGAGCTGGGCGGAGTAGAGCGAAGAAGAGCAGTGAAAAGTGGCTTTAAATCTTCAATGACTATTGTCATTGAAGATTCAAAGATTCTATAGTGGCTAAATGCTTCGCTTGAATTGGCTGTTTTTCTAAATGATGGACTGTCGCACCTTTCTCAAAAGGTACCTAAAACAGCGCGGCACCGAATGAAGCAGCAAACATTTTTTTTACGAATTTATGCACCATCTGGTAAATTTTACCCGGTAGCGCCTCTTGCCATGTCAACAACGAGGCAGCCTTCTCCTCATTTTAGCGTAGAGGCATCCACGCGCTTACACGCACGCTTTATTTTATTTGAAAGTCAGCTCAGCCCCACTCCCCTCCACTCTACTCCACTTACAATATTTCCTCTGATATAGAGTAAAAATGAGCACTGTGATCAATTCACGGTCCACTCTGCTCCAGTAGAAACGCACCCTTAGAGCCGAGACAAGTTTTAAAGCATTCCCTACGGGTCTAACAAATAAAATGAGACACACAAATGCCATTCTTATTAAGATAATAAATCCAATAAACTTTACGAGCGCATTCATAGTTAAATCAAACAAAATGAAAAATTAATTAGTAGAGTAAATATAACATTTTCATTACAATAAAGGCGACGATATAAATCCCTTATCAACGGCTATTTTAATGACTCGAAAAAAATAATTTAAATAAACAAAAAGCTATTCTCATTGCTGTTACGAAAAGTATTTTGACTTATCTTGCCTCTCTATTAATGTTCACTCAGTGGTACAGTGAACCACTAAAATTAAACACTTAATAGTTAACTTTAGCATAAACCACGCCATACCTGCGTATACCAGCAGCGGCGGGTATGCGCGGGCGGAAGGGTCAACAGCTGATCGAGCCGCCGGGCGCGCACCACCGCACTCGCCTACAGATTCGGTCATCGACGGACATGCCACGCGATGTATTAAAATTTTACTAGAATTGTAACTCAAACACGAAATAAAATGATTTCTTACGAAAACGAGCCATCTCTCATTTAATATCTTCAACACCTTCTAAAGACAAATAATTTATCCCACAAAAAAAAAACTGACTAAGTACGAGTCAGACTCACACATGAGGGGCTCCGTACTAGAATATTAAAATCGAGCAAAAAATTACGATAAAATTACTTTTCTTGTATGGAAACCGATCTATTTTTCTAAAACTTTTATTTTATTCTAATTTTAATATTTGTTGCAGCGGCAAAAGATTAAAAAAAAGTGGGGCAATTTTTTTTTTACGGATAAACGAATTTGCTTTAGATAACAATTAAATTAAGAAGTACAAGAAACCTGAGAGTTTAATAAGATATTTAATAATGAATTAAACAATTTAAAGCGATTTCTTTCCATACGCGTTTGTATCTCATTGTTATTTTAAGTTTAAACTTGATTGTAGCGTAGCAAATGATTTAGGGTAAAATGTTCAACTCTCTTCCTTTAAGCGACTAGTATACCTGTCTATACTTACGATAAGGGACATTCTAATAAGTAGCCAACTGTTAACCTATCTAGTCATGGCAGGCGCGTGCTTGTAGACGATGAGCAATGGGCGGCTCGCTATCCGGGCGTCCAGTAACCATCTGGACCGATCCCAAGTTGTCGAAAGCGACTGGGATCCAGCAAGGCCGATACCTACTAGGGCCACGGTGATTTTCTGAAACGGAAACCGTCCTAGAACGCAAAGGGCACCTGAAGCACACAGATGTGGTTTTAGTCCGTAAAATCCATCTCAGACTCCAAACGACATGGTTCTCATATGATATGACCATTACATGTTTGCTACATGGACTTTAAAAAACTGGGCAAGTGCGAGTCGCACACTTTGGGCTCCGTACAAATTCATCTATGTAAATAGTTCAATTCTCGAATGGAGTCTTGAAGATTTTTCTAAACCCAACCCAAAAATTATGACGTTATAACAAATTTACTGTTTTCAGATTTATTCCGTTACCTGTGCTATATTAAGACCTAACACCGTGCCAAATTTCAGGATTCTGGGTCAACGGGAAGTATCCTATGAAATTGATTCCCTTGAGAGTGTCGAAATACACGTTTTTTGCGACGTAAACTGCCGTAACTTTTTTTTTCGGTCACTCAGAAGTTTGATTCTTTTACAGCTTCAAGATACAATCCTAAATGTGAAGTTTTAATTTCAACTTGACACCTCCACGCGTTCTTGAGATAAAGAGTCGTTTGACGGACATACAGACAGACGGACAACAAAGTGATCCTAATAAGGGTTCCGTTTTTTCCTTTTGAGGTACGGAACCCTAAAAAAAACTGGCCCCTGAGTTTGTTTCGGTGTTTCTTTGTAGGGTAGTCAGATAGAAAACACCGGCCTCGTCTAGTTTAAATTGACGAGTAAAAGTGTTTTTTTAAAATATATTTGCAAAATGCGAGAGAAGTTATTGGATGATTTTCCAACACAAAAAAAAACTGCTATCGTATGTTCCTGTCGTACCGCCCGGAGGACACGGTAGGGTGTGCCCCGCTTGGGCAGAGCACCGCCAAACCGTGTCCTCGTGGGGGCGATCAGCGGCAACCATCTCTCACGCCAAGCCTTGGTACAGGCCGAAGCGAGGATGAGTGGCAGTTAGTCGCCTCCTTCTGCGAAGCAGAAATGCTAGCAAAGGAGGAGGCCGCACGTGCACGCGCGAGGGAGCGGCCCTCACGCCTCAGCCACCGGGATCCCGATCTCGTTTTCCGGCCACCATAGGCGCGTGCTTGCGGACGGCGAGCAATGGGTAGCACGCCGTCCGACCGTCCGGTAACAGTCCGGACCGAGCCCAAGTCGTCGACGGTGTGTATTGTTCCACGTGCGCCTCAAGGAGATGCCACCAAGGGGTCCAGTAGGGTTAAAGCCTAGTGGGGCCACGGGTAATGTGAAAGTAAAACTCGGGCCCCTGGGACCAAAGCAAAGAAGGAACAGTAGTGGGGTTTTAGTCAGTAAAAGTCTGACACGCCCTCCTGCTCCGCCTAAGGGCGGGGGATGTCATAGGATGAATTTTCCCACCTAAAAAAGAAATGTTCCTGTTCGTACCAAAAAAAATGTTCCTGTTTTATCTATCAAAACGTAATAAAGAACTCTTTAAGAACCGAAAAAAAGATAAACAAAAAGTTTGGTCAAATGATATATTTTGAAGTGGAGTCACAAAATACAGTTTGTCTTTAGGGACCAATAAACGTCGGAAAACAGTTTTATTTTGGATAAAACCACTAACAAAACTTATTCTAACTTCTGGTTTGGGTATTTATTTGTATATCGTCTGGCACACTTCTGTTGCTTTTTTTTTAATGATGATAATCATTCAATGACTTCTCCAAGAATGTTCTAGGACTACAGGTTTCCTTTTCAGAAATTCCCTGTGGTCCAAGCTAGCAGGCATCGGTCCTGCTAGGCCCCTACGGTTTGCTGGCATCTCATTGAGAAGTGCGTAGATCAGTACGCGCTGTGGATTGATATTTTTGGTGCTGGAAAGATTGAAAGTTTCTTCACCGAAGTTTATTTGCTGCAACTGTACTGAAACTTTTCTTCTAACACTGCTGTACTGTACAACAGTCAAAGCGTACTGTTCTGTACTGTTCAAAGTTGAAGATTTACAAATGTGACTCTTATGTGTTTCAAATTAAACTGACTTCTATGAGTTTCGAGTTAAAACTGACTTCTAGATTGCTATAAGATAGCTAACTGTAAACGAAATATTTCCGAATGTTCACGTAAAAACATTAACAAAAATGCATATGCTAATCATAGAACTACAAAAGTACCTACCTAAGCAATAGGTGGTAAGTAATTACAGCGGTACTTTTACAGTTACAATAGAACATTTTGATACAAGTGCAGAAAGTTTGTCATTGCGACCGAAGCGGAATTCGCACGAGCCGTAGGCGAGTGTGATTTGGAGCTGAGGGCTGCATTTCAATACACTTACAAAGAAGTCGAAAGTGGGGGTCGACGCGCGCCCAGCCTGATACGATAAATGTAATAACATTGTGGTGAGGGAGAGCACGTGCACTTTTCTGCACTAGTGCGGAAAACAGTCTATTGCATGCCTAAAAGCTGTAGGATAAGAGCAGGTTTTCGAGTAAGTGTATTGAAAAATATGTTTCCGTAAAAACAAAACTGCAAGCTAAACTATAAAAGTAAACAATAGGTGGTAAGTAATTACAGAGTTCGGTGTTCGGTTACCGAAAATTCTAGAGACCAACAAGTACAATCTATTTACGCACTATCATCCAGAGCTTTTTCGGGCATCCTAAGTACTTACAACATTTATAATAAGAAACTGTCTCGAATTCCAACCCATTATTACGTACCTACTATTATTTTATGTTTACACCAAATTACTATTATTGTTAGTGCTTGTTGTCCCGCACAATTTGATAAGCTGTTAATGTTTCGTGTTTATCTTTTATTTTATAGGTCTGAACATGGTTTAGTAAAGTTCAAAATAGACTACGATGTTTCTGAATTTTGGCATATATATTTTTCTTTGTTACAGTAACCCGTAAAATACCACTTCTTATATTATTCTAACAAGGGGTTCCTGTATTCCTTTCATAGCTTTTTGCGTTCTTGGAGGTGCGACGTGCTCAATATTTTTAGTAAATTTTCAACACACTTACTCAAAAGGCCACTCCGACATCTATCGCTTTAGGCACGCAATATATTGTTACGCGCTAGTGCGGTAAAGTGTAGCAGCGATTCCTTACCACAATTTGTTACATTTATCGTATCAGGTTGATCGCCTAACATCTCCCATTGGTCGCCAGGCAGCCTCAGCCGAACGCACGAAAAAATCCTCGAACCAGTTCTTACAATATTTAGTTACATTATTTCGGTTTCAAATTGGCCTTGACTCAAGCTCGTGCATCTATTCCGACTTGGAAGCAATGACAAAGAAAAAGAGAAAAAAAAGAAAGTGTTGAAAAACGTCGTTGATACACGTGGAAATTTTTCACTGCTGCACTCAGCTCCATAACACCCTTACTTGTGGCTGAGGCGTAATTGCAAATGTACTAGTACGTAAGAAGCATCACTAGGCTGGCATTAGGAGGCTGGACACGTTGACATTATTGTCACATTGTAGGCCACCAAACGCAAATCAATGCGCACGTTCAATTTCCGTTTTCTGCATACGGCTTTATTGTTTTCTTTACAAGACGCAAATAAACATATTGTTCTCAAAATTCGCCAATATTTTCTATTGTACCAAACCGGAGTCGCTGCAGCATCACCCTTAACAGGCGGTAATTATTTCAAAGAATCCCGTAACCCATCCTAACTCCTATTATGTTAGGAGTCATCTATTTTTAAATAAAAGGATAAACTGTCTAATCGACATATCAACGCACAGCCGAAACTATTGGGAATACGAACGTGTTTGCACGAAGTTACCTTTTATGATGTAGGCAAGCACTAAGTAGAGGTTTTTGGTAGTTCAGCTTTTAAGGTGGTGGAAAGGGGGTAACTGGTGTATATGCAAAATCTTATTCCTAGAGCCAAATTCCTTAAAACTTACTACGAATGGTGACCTAAGTAAATAATAAAGGTTGTAGTTACTTTTTTTTTCAAAACTACACATGTAACGGCCTGTTCATGACTTCGGTCTTAGCGGCGAGCGGCGCGGCGAGCGGGGCGTAATTGGTAAGCGGGCACATGGCGCTATGAGCGGCGTTTCGTGGCGTGCTTCAAATATTTGCTTACTTTTGATCTCACCACTCGCCGCCCCACGCCTAGCTACCGCTCACAGCGCCAAGGTCGTGAACGGGCCATTAGTGAGAGTTTAAGATTTTTTGGAAAACCCTTATTCCTGGGCTTAAGCAACTTTAAATTTGGCACTGATACATACTTAAATGAATAATCTAAATGGATTTTATGAGCTTTTCAAAACTACCCTCAAATTCTGGTTTAAGATGTGTTAATATTTTTATGAAAATATTCTCTCGAACAAAGTCGCTAGTAAAATGCCAGTCATTCAATAAAACATATATGTGTCTAAATCTGTCTGAGGTAATTGCACTCCCACGTGATTAATCCTTAGTTTTAATTAAAATAAAAAACCTTTCTCAACCTAAATATATACGAGTATTTTATGCGATTTCTAAGTGGTACTTAACTTGAGAAAATTTCTCTCAAAAGATTTATGTAAGTAAAATGTGAAAACACATTTAATAAAATGTTTTATTATTCCAGCTTTCATCAAATCTCATATTCTGACCACAAATGTTAAAAGCTTCAAAGGCCCTACTGTTCTAATACAAAACGTAAATCTAAACTAATAAAATTGTGAAGAGAATTCTATGTTGGTTTATAAATTGCGATAATAATTTTACAAATTATACAAGCTTGCATGCTTTAAAGACATAAACCAATCAGATTGTTGAGTGGCAAGCGTTACATCCGCTGAACAAAACGTTAACGTCGCGTCTGAGTTAGCCGATTTTTCTTTTGTTGCAAAATTATAAAATAGCTTCTTTTTGTGCAATCTACACGTGTATTTAGGACTTATCACTAAGTCTCATGGACTACACAGGCTACGCGAAAGAAGCTTATAAACTGTCTTTCTGTAGTTAAAATCCTCTAATACTTTAAAAGAGGAAGCGATTCTTTCTAAGAGACAAATTAATCACTAAAACGGATACCACTTTTCAATTTGTCTTCGACAAACTGTGCTAGTTCACGAGAAGAGAAACTAGAAGGTTCAAACCACTCAGCAATCTACATTGTCTTTTTTTAACTGCTGGATATCAGAATTTTACATGGGAGTCTGCCTATTAACCTCTATCCGAGACGCTCTATATCATAGTGTAGACTTCGTCACAATGTTTTTTTTAACTCGTGTATAATAAGTTAATTAACTGCACAGCTTTTTTTAACTTAGTTGGGGTCGTTTGCAGCTGCATTTACGTCAATCCTACTAACCTACAATAATGTTTATTTTTATATATGTAAAAGAATGTGAGAATGGATCAAAGGGTGGATGTATAGATGGATGAATGTTTGGGTGGTGGTATGAATAGATGAATGAATAAATGGATGTATGGATGATTGTAAATCTTTTATGCAAACATTACTGAACGGATTTTAAATGATAGTTTAGAGTTATATAGCCTATACATCAAAATAATCTGGGCTGTAATTAAAAGCCGGGCAAGTGCGAGCCGGACTCGCGCACTGAGGGTTCCTTACAAACTTACCTATGAAAACAGTTCAATTCCTGAATGGAGTCGCGAAGATTTTTCCGGATCGCAATTTTTTTTTAGTGGTGACGTAGTTTTTTTTCAAATGGATCACGATCATAGTAGGGCCTCAGAAATCCCATATAAATATTTTTACAGTAATATAAGCATACATTGCATTTAACATTCATTTTAAACTTTAGCTTATGACGTGGACCTTCTCCTTCATCTTGGGTTGTGAAACAAGACTCCCTACAACTGACCAGTCACGCTCCGTAATTACTTGTTACAGATGTGCACAGCATAGCCTCTACTTACAAGCAGTACCCAATTGGTTCTTTAAAACTTTCAAAACGTTGTTAGGAGCACTATTTGTGTAAATTACGAGTAGTAATGCATGAGTAAAGACTGCATTTTGCTTAAGATTGCACATGCAGATGCACTTATACATATATGTATCACATCAAACTAATATTATAAAGACGAAACTTTGCGCGTGTATGTTTGTAACGTCTTCACGCTCGAACGGCTTAACAGATTTGGATAACATTTGGCACACGGGTAGATCATGTCCTGGAATAGCACATAAGATACTTTTTACTCCGGGTACTTACTTTACTGGAGTTTTGAATAAAACACTAACAGGCAACTGATGTATCGACTGAAGTTTCACGTAAACAAACTCCGTGGATGTTGCTGCGTCCCCGCAGGGGGGCGCGGCGGCGGGGTGTAGGCTGGGCCTTTATCCCGCGGTGTCGGGTAAGGGCCCCGTAAATACGGGACCTGCGTTGGGGGCGCCCTATAGGCGGCGACCTCAGGGCAGGCGCGCGTGCGCAGCTTGCCTAAGAGTAACTGCATTTTGTTCAGTAGGAGCGCGTCGCCACTGCTCCTGCAGTGCCGATTCTTCACGATATCTCGGCGGTCAGTCCCCGCCGGGTGGAACCCCCGGTTACCTGGAGGAAGCCCAGCGAGAGACGACCAGCGACGAGAGTGCCGGCTTTGGGGGCGCTCCCTACTGAGGATGTAGACCCCCGCCTGTCACGCTTCCAGGTCGAGCCGGTCACGCTTCAAGCTCAGGGGACGTGGTGAGAGTATGAGCGGCATTAAATGCTACGCGTCTGCTGCGTGAGTATCGTGTATGTAGAGTCTGTATATGTGACTGTATGAAAGCTGGTACACGTCATGCCTATATTAACTTAGCACACAACGTGTACCGGGTGCGTGTGCTGTTGAGGAGTCTAGTTCGTGTGAGTGAGTCGCGTGTAGGTAAAGGCGGCTCACTCAGGCGTCAAATCCGGTGGGTTGGACATGTCCGGTAGGAGGTCACGTGGGAAGCGCCTCGCGTCAGGAGGACGCGCGTGCCAGGGCGCTATGTACTTGACGTGTTGCCAAGCGGAAGCGTCGGCACGCGAGAACATATGGGACGCAAGGCGGGCACAAAATTGGTCCAGGCTCTCCATCTCTAGATCCCGCTGTATGACGTCGTTCCTTACCAGCGGGGGGGCGTTTGCGATGCTCCGGAGCGCAAGGTTTTGTTGCGCCCAGAGGCGAGTTTTGCTGGCCTCGCTGGTGAGGGCGAGCCAAGCTGGGGCGGCATACGTGATTATTGGTCGGATGTACGTTTTGAACACGTCCAACTTGGCACGCAGCGGGAGGCGAGCCACGTAAACAAAAACATTTTCCAAACACCCAAGTAACTCGCGGAGAATCTTAAAACCGACATACAAAAAAGTGACGTCATCGATCAACCCCATCTATTGATATTTAGTAAAACTAAAATTGTACATCTTATGACTGCTACATATTTTTGGTTAATAAATGTTGCCACTAATTCGGCTAAACACCGGAAGTATATTCTCTTGGGACAATTTTTTTATTTTCATGCAGGCGAAGCCGATGGCAGCAGCTAGTCGCACTAATATTATAAGAGCGAAAGTTTGTGAATGTGTGTGTATGTGTATGTCTATTATTTCAACATGTTCGAACGGCTGAACAGATTCCGGAAACTTGGTAGACCATGTCCTAAAATAGCATTTATTTTTTTGTAAGTTGGAAAATCATCCATTGACATCCCCCGCTCTTGGGCGGAGCGCGAGGTTGTGTTAGACTTTTACTGACTAAAAACCCACTCCTGTTCCTTCGTTGCCTTTCATACCAGGACCGAGTCTTCCGGCCCCAGTAGGCTTCGACCGTGCTGGGACCCTACGGTTTGCTGACATCAACTTGAGGCGTGGTGGAACAGTACGCGCCGTCGACGACTTGGGCTCGGTCCAGACGGTTACTGGACGGTCGGACGGGAAATAGCAAATAGGATATTTTTTTCCCGAGAGTAGGGAATATGTTCCTTTAGGACAATTTTCTACTTATAAGTGGGCAAAGCCACTAAGCAGTATATAGTATTAAACTGAGAACGTTTATTTATCTATGTTCACTATATTTTATGTGGCCAGTACTAGACCCTCTTTGCGGTTCCAACCTTTAACATTAGATATAAGATTGATTCCTACTACCTATAAGATCGATTAGGATTGCTATGAGGGACGTATGCCTGCATGGTACAAATAGGCATAAAGAAGAAACATACAACTACACATGTATGTTATGAAATGATCTCTATTATAATCTTTATTAATATTATAAAGAGATAGAGTTTGTTCTTTTGTTTATGCGGGCAAAAGCTAGTATACATGTAATGTAGGACTCTGTCAATCTATACTATATATATATAAGCGATATACCACTCACTGATTAATCACGAAATCTCAGAAATTATAACACCTACAAACTTAAAATTTCGCAGGTAGGTTCCTTATAGAGTGTAGACATTGGTTAAGAACGGATTTTACGAAACTCTACTCCTAAGGGGGTACGAGGGTTGGAAGTTTGTATGGAGAAACCTACTTTTTCGCGGGCGAAAGCGCTTGCAGGAGCTAGTCAATAATAAAATTGAGAAAGGGAAATTAATAATCTGTTACTACAATGGATCCAAATATTGTAATTTATGGTAAATATATTTTCGTTTTTGGATCAAGACTGATACACTTGCTTAAATCATTGTTACTCCTACAACCAAAGCAATACAATAAGCTTCAAGAAATCCTGGAGGAATGATTCAACTGATAACGGCAACGCAATTAATCAGATAATAGGAGAATATAACGCTAACATTCTATAAAAATTAAGTTTACTTCTTAGTTTAATTCAAATTGACGACATAGTTGGCGCAGTGAGAGAACAATTGCTTGCTGCGCTGCATATCTCGTCTTCGATTCCTGCTTGAGTCAAAATTTTTTATGACCTGCAGATAGCTGTTTTGGGGCTAGATATTTTGTAAATGTAAGTTTACAAGGGTAATTCCTAGTGTAAGGCAATACATCGTTTGTAAAGAAATAAAGAAACTAACACACTCGTTAATCTATACCAAATCTTCCTGACTTATGTAACACACTATACGTAAAAACTTGGTCCATCGTACCATTTGTTATATCCTGGTTCCTTCACAGGTTAGCTCTCAATTGATAAATCCCTCCCCAGAGGGTCATTGAGGGTTCCCTAGAAACTATACTTAGCTGTTTTACTTTACCATTTCACGGGTTTAGAATATTTGGTCCTAAGTTAGACCACTTGGGTATTCGTTCGTCATCCCAATTAGTTTCGGAATATTGTAAAGGTATTTTGATTGCACAAATAATTTAATTTTAGAAGTCTCGGTTAAGGCCCTTGTTTCCATTTAGTGTCTCTTCTGAAGCCTACTCCTCGGTAACAGCTAGGTTAATAGATTTCAAGAAATAGATAGATAGATAGATTCATATATAACATTAACGACATGTTTTCGTATGACTAATACTTTTGCCAAAAAAAAAAACAATTTGATATTGTTTCGCTTGTTTCTCCAACTCCTTTCAAGTGACTTTGATCTTTGGAAATATGTTTACACAAAAGAATTACTAACAATTACCTAAAATTTTCCTAAAGTTCTTCAGAATGAACATAGTATATGTAAATCAATCAATATTTCGCAAAGGTTGTAAAGGTTGGTTTTAAAGGTCAGCCGGGTCTCTACGCGGGAGCAGGCGGCAGTACAAGTATGTATGCATTTTGCTTCGGCCAGATGTTCAAGGGACCATACACCTTAAGACAGTATGCACATTATTCCTGGTGTGCTTAATTATTATCTTAACCGAGACTTCTCAATATAGGTTTCTTGCATCAAAATTTAGTTCATTAGACCGGTATACTTCTAGAAGTATACCCGATACTTCTACGAAAGAAACATGCGTATAAATGGTACCATAGTGAAAGAACAATTATTGCACAAAATAATAATAATTCTAAATTCCACGAAAGGACACTTTCATAAAAGATTTTTCTGCGAAAAAAAATTGAGTGGCAGAAACTTAATGATTCACAATTATGATTATTGATTATTTATTTTTGAGAATTTGACAGAGAACATGAGGAATCATGATCATTGAAAAGAATGAAGGGAGACCTTGGCCCAGCAGTGGGACAATAAAGGCAAGTTATAACTTTTTTTTGTGGGAAAATCATCGAATGACATCCCCCGCTGATGGGACGGGTGTGTCAGACTGAGAAGTTTTCAAAACCACTTTTACACATCAATTTTTTCGTCATGTTAAACTAGATAAGGCCGAAATTTCCTTGCTGACTACCCAGAGAGGAAATATTAAAACAAACTTAGGGGTCAAAGTCTATTTTAAAGTCCATACAAGAAACATGTAATGATCAAATGCTTCTACTTAAACCTATATGTGAAAAACACGTGTGGGAAAAATGATCAGAGAAATATACTATGGTTATATTCCAGTTATTAGCCCTTAGAATCGATCCTATGATTACATACTTCGCAAATTCTTTAAATTATAATACAAAGTATGTCTCAATTGAACCTTTTTACAAGTACGAAGGAATTCTTGTAAACAATTTCAAGAATTTCAATATACGTTCTGTACCTGCGGTGGGTTTCTGTGTGACATAAATGGAACAATATAAAACAGTGTACTGCAACAGATTGCCTCTTTTCTACGTGACTTGCTCTGTCCGTTCGTTGGTTTAAATTGAACATTATGGTTTTAGTTGATACTCTTTTTGCACGTGGCCAGTGTTTTTTCCTGGGATTTGTTTTTTTTTTTTTGTCGTGGCAGAAAGTAGTATTGTTGGACAAGAGGCTTATGTTCTTCAATGTTTTTATGTACATACTAGCTTCTGCCAGTGGCTTTGTCCACGTGAATATTAATTATTAGTTGTGGATGCGAAGTCGAAGTCAGATAAAAAGTAGCCTATTTATCCTACCTTAGGGTTAAGCTGTCAAGCTTACTCCATACTCTTTCTGTATTATTTATACAAAAATTGAATTCTCCTAGCAGCTTGACAGCCGACAGCCGTCCTAACTCATCTTACTTCCAAAAATAATACTGTTCTTTTTTTTTCAAACACCACATTAAAAAAACTTTTTACAAAAAATAAATACTTCAATATAAAAATAAAACACTAGCAAGTGCAAAATTACTTTAATTTCGGAATTTGGTGTTTCTATGACAGTGTCTCTTCGTTAATTAACACCGACTTCCAAAATTAAAGTTATTTTGCATTTTTTGTGTTATGTTTTATATTGAAATCGGTTGTATTATTTATTTTGTAAAAAAATAACATTTTACATTTTTAGTTGTGGTACAACTAAAAAATAGGTACTATTCAGCCAAATTTACATAAATAATATGCAAGTTCTATATAATAGTAAGGTACCTATAGAATTTAGTCATTTAAACATTGCATGACGATTCCAATAAGCCTAGCCACGGCTAGGATACATTGTTTTGTAACACCCTATTAATTTTAAGCTTCTAATGAAATTATATTTATGGTGTACAATGAAGAATATATCTATCTATCTATTACGGAGTTTTCGTGCCTACTTTCCATCATCAGATTAGCTCGATGGTACCTTATAGCCAGAGTGGATCTCTTTACGATTTTAATAATGCCAAACACGGTTAGGTTACATTAATTGATTACAAAGTTCCGGTACATACCTTTCAAACAAAAAAAGTATTTTCGAAATCGGTCCACAATTGACCGAGAAATAGATGAACATACATAAAAAAAAACATACAGCCAAACATATAACCTCCTTCTTTTTGAAGTTTGTTAAAAAAGTATGATCGTCTTGCCAGCCTGCTAGTTAATAAGAGCAATAACTTATGCAATCTCATTCAATATCACAATATACGTTATTTATAGTTCGTAGGTATATCATATTTTTTAGATTCAAAAGTCCATTTTAAACCAAAAAAGTCTGTGTATCTCTATCGTATTAATTAAAAACGTCCAAAACTCTGCGTATCACGTTAACTGCCAAAAATTTGCTCTAAAAATTTATAATTGGTTCGTTGTAGGCGGCGGCGTGTCGTTTAAAACTGTGAACGAAATACAAGTTTAATATTAAAACGGAATGAGAACCGACCATTTAGTCTCAGTTTCATATTAAACAGCATTTGGTGTTATTTCTACGTCACTTTAAAGTAGGGTTGCTTAATTTAGGAGTAGTTAATGCTCCTTAATTTTAAACAAGAATAATATTATAAGTTGGAGGATTATATCTATCTATATATATAGAAGGAGAAACTGACTGACTGACATATCAACGTACAGCCGAAACTACTGGGACTAGAAGCGTAAAATGCACAAGGTTTCCTTTTATGGCGTAAGCGAGCACTAAAAGAGAATTTTGTAATATTCACCCCCTAAAAGGATGAAATGCGGGTTCAAAGTTTGTATGGAGCAATGTACTTATCCGCGGGCGAAGCCGCTGGCAGAAGCTAGTATATATAAAAGGAGAAACTGACTGACTAACATATTAACGCACAGCCAAAACTACTTGGACTAGGGGCGTGAAATTTTGCACAAGGCTTCCTTTTATGACATAGGCGAGCACTAATAGAGGATTTTCCAAAATTCAGCTCCTAAAGGGATGAAACGGGGGTCTAAAGTTTGTATGGAGAAACCTACTTTCACGCGGGCGAAGCCGCTGGCAGAAGCTAGTTCAAGATAATAATGCTTGGCTCAATGCTGGTCCAGCTCCATTACCACTAGAGTATACAAATTGATAAGCTTGAAAATTATTTTTTTTAATAATTTAAAGCAACTTTTTCCTACAAACAAAAAAAAACAAACTTTACCTCTTTATAATATTAAGTGTATATAGGCTCGTGCTTGACCTCTTTGTGTTGCGTAAAGTTTAAATAAATAAATCATCATCATCATCATTTCAGCTGACAGACGTCAACTGCTGGACACGTAGGTCTCCACTCGTGTTGCCACAACGAACGGTCACTGGACCGCTCGTTGTGGCTCGTGGTGCTAGACCCACTGGGGTCTAGCATCTTCCCGACCCTCACCAGGTCATCGGTCCGCAAATAAATAATTTATTTATATTTATATATACTTTATTGTACACCAAGATAATAAATGATACATATGAACCTTATATTAAAAACATACAATTGGCTCTCTCTTCTCTCAACTCTTCCAGGCAACCTGGTATAGAAAGAGATTGTCTGGATATAAAATGGGGTTGCACTTGGTAGCTTAACACTAAAATACATATTTAAATACATACATACTAAATAATTATTATGTATGTCTCTAGTGCGGCTCCTTGTGTCCGTAACACTAATTAATTCCTAACACGGAACTGGGCTTACCTTCGTTATTTACTGTGATATTCCTATCCATAACTCATGATGTAATAGGCATTTGTTTTTTGAAAAATAATGATTACTATTACCACGCATTTTAAAAAAATGCGTGGCAGGACCAAACCTGCTAAGCTCTATAATTTTAATTCAAACAATTTTTTTTTTAAGTTTCATCTCAAAGACGTTAAAAATCAAATTTGCAAACATTAATGTACCGTCACGTTCAACAAAAAAGTTCACCTTATATTTATTTAGGCTTAAAAATGCTTTCTACCCAAGATTTTATTGTTTATTGTACAAAACTTACATTTTTGTCGCCAATAAATAAAAGAGGGAAAGGAGAGAGCTAAAAGATTGCTGACATAGTGATCAGCAATCTTTTATCTGGCCTCTGGCGAAAGATGTTTCTGCTACCTTTAGCATTTTATTTTTATTCGTGAATGGGTTTTGCTCTTGATTTTGAACTCATCTGATGGAAAGCTATAGATGAGGTCTTCAATAAAACGAGCTGGCTTAGATGTCTTATAAAAATAATAAACATTTGTATTTCAGACCATGCTGTCCAATTTGTTAGTACCAATATTCTTATAGACTAGTGTTAGTAATAGTTAATACTAGCCACAACAAAGTATGTAAAAAAAAGAACAACAATAACTACTGCGCCATTCTAGACAAATCGCGGAATAATGATTGATGTAGTCCAGCTGACTAGCGATCATGCAAAAGTTGCTGTTGGCGCTGCCCCGCAGTCTACGCACCAGGGATGCGCAACTTTTACGCATCGTAGTGTAAAAGCAGTCGACGCGATGTTCAGCAAAGATCCCTGATGCACTACAGAATCGCCGCAGCCCCATCAGCATCCTGAACGCATTATTAAATTTGACTCGGAGGGCACTGTAAGACTTTTGGGTATAATTGGCCCACAGGCTGCACGAATAGAATGAAGTACTTATTACTCTATTGCTTTGAATATATGTGGTAACTTATACACCACGTGGTACTTTTACACTGGCAAGTATTTTAGGGGGTGATAGGTAGTCGTCGTATTAAACCACTTTTAATGACCCAACACTGATATATGAAACGTCTTGCTTTAGCAGTGGCTTCGCCTGAGTGAAAGTATAGTAATTTTTTTTTGTGTGGAATGTTTTGGGTTTGTTTGTTATTTTTTTGATTTACTTATTTAATTTTTATTTATTTCCAAAATATATAAAAAGCACCTTCTTTCGCATTTTTTTTGCAGTCATTCGTATTTTTTATATGAAAATGTTAATTTTACAAATAAAATAAATTTTGAACAAGTTTTATGATAAGTTACCTAAAAAATCATCAAAAATGCCAAGATTCATTACTGCGATAATTATAATACAAAACTAACAACCCTATATTTTGAACGAAACTGTCGTTTGTATAAAGTGAAACGATTCCGGCACAAGTAAACAGCCCTGTTTCAGAAATGCGAGTTTCAGTCTACGATTATTAACGGATCTGTTTGCAAAGCCATTGCATACCGAAAACCTACTTAATTGATGCAATTCATTAAATAAATCTTTGCTTATTTATATTCATTGTCGAGGACAAATACAGTGGATAGAGTGTGAGGGATTTTGTGTTATTGGTGTTGTCGTATTAAAGTATATTGCATATAATATAAATTTATGAGATCGTTATAATGAGACTTGATTTATAGATATTTAAAATATTTGTTCTTTTTTTAGGGTTGCATACCTCAAACAAAAAAAAAAACGGAACCCTTATAGGATCACTTTGTTATGCGTCTTTCTGTCTGTCAAGACCCTTTATTTCGAGAACACGTGAAGGTACTGGGTTGAAATTAAAAACCATATAGTCAAATCTGCGGTCCCTTAAAGCTGAGAAAAAATCAAACTTATAAGTTAACTAGCGACCCGCCCCGGCTTCGCACGGGTGCAATGCTGATTACTTCATAGTATGAAACAAAGTCGCTTCGCGCTGTCTGTCCCTATGTACGCTTACATCTTTTAAACTACGCAACGGATTTTGATGCGGTTTTGTCCAGCATTGCATAAGGGCGGCTAGTACTAAATATACAACAGAATGTCTTTATACACAACGTTCACAGATTTTTTGTCATTAGCCAATACAAACATATTTTCTTTTGAGGTTACTCTTGAAAGAGCGACATACAATTGGCCATGTGAAAAACATTCAACGCTCAAATCTAAGCCTGTAACGTTGAAAGTTTGACCCTGCGAAAGATATCTTTAGCGGAAATTGTAGGCGTTTATATTGGAACGGTAAATTCGATGGTATTAGAATTCAATTTCAATTAACCCAAACACTGCTAGGTTACATTGTTTTTATTATGAATTTCCTGTGTCTACGTTCCACCTTCCTCCATCATCAGATCAGTTCGATAGTACCTTATAACCAAAGTGCATCTCATGACAATTCTAATTACCCCAAATACGGCTAGGATACATTGATCAATTACAGAGTTCCGGTACCTATCTTCCGGCTCCATCATCATCATCAAGTCACTTCGATGATACCATTTTCAACATAACTATTCATCGTTTCAGCCGATAGACGTCCACTGCTAAACAAAGGCCTCCCCCAAATGTCGCCACAATGGAGGGTCCTATGCGTCTCGCATCCATCGGATTCCCGCAACCTTCACCAGGTCATCGGTCCACCTTGTAGGGGGCCTTCCAACACTGCGTCTTCCGGTACGCGGTCGCCACACCAGAACCTTTCGGTTCCTTGGTTCTCCTGCGGATATCTTCATTTCTGATTCGATCACGCAAGGAAACTCCGAGCATAGCCCCTTCCATTGTCCTTTGGGTGACTTTTAGCCTTCTGATGATCCGACTCGGCTGGGCAGCCTGCGGGCAGCTGCGCGGTATCTTCTCGTCCAATATACCACAGTGTCTCAAGATGAAAGTCTATGACCAGTGCGTGTTGCCATTGATGACATATGGTTCCGAAACGTGGTTGCTCACAATGGGCCTCATCAGAAGGCTCAAAGTCACCCAAAGGACAATAACTATTCAGAACCAATTATTTATTTGTATTGTCATAGTCGTTTAACTGTCTTCATTATGATATCTATGTGAGTATGAATTTTGGTTGGCCATTCCTGGTCTTCTTCATCAGTTCCACCTCATCGAATGTTACTTTTTGACTGTAAACGCTTATGTTCTCAATGAAAATACCAAAATCACTATATAGTTGCCTAGAATATTTGAGGAGTTCCCTCGATTCTCCATGGATCCCATAATCAGAAGTGAATTTTGAAAAAAAATAGGACCAATCTGGATGCTTATCCTTTAAGAGGAAAAAAAAATTGCAAATCGGTCCATAAACGATATAGTTCTGGAGGACACAAAAAATAAATAAAAAACATACAACCGCATTGATAACCTCCTCCATTTTTTGAAGTCGGTTAAAAACACTTTAGAGTTCGATCAAAATAAAAAAACAAATCAATTCAAATTTTGATCGTTTTATGGTTTTGTTTTTTTTTTGTAGTAGAGTCAGTAATTTTTATTTCACACTCTTTAGTTGTGATGCACTTATAGCCAGAGTACCTATTTTTCATGATAATTCGAATTAATCCAAACACTGCTAGGATACATTATTTTATTATGAAGTCCCCATCCACCTCCCGGCTCCATCATCAGGTTAGTTCGATATTAGGTAACTTATAGCCAAAGTGCATATAATGACAATTCTAATAAGCCCTAACACGGTTGGGTTACATTGATTAATTATGGAGTTCCAGTGCCTACCTTTCGGCTCCATCATCATCATCAGATCACTTCGATGATACCATTTTCAACATAACTATTCAGAACCATTTATTTATTTATATTGTCATAGTTACTTAACTATCTTCATTGTGATATCTATGTGAGGGTGAAGTTCCGTTGGCCATTTCTGGTCTTCTTCATCAGTTCCACTTCATCAAATGTTACTTTTTGACTGTAAATGCTTTTTTTTTGTATTCTCGATGAAAATATCAATATTACTATATAGTGCCTAAAATATTTGAGGAGTTGCCTCGATTCCTTATTGATTCTACTATCAGATCTGGATTTGAAAAAATGGGACCAATCTGGAAGTAACCGAGTAATATATTTGCGTCGGCACATCAGTCTTTGAAAGAATCAAGTTATTTACCGCAACCGCTATGTCCTTGCATTTTAAATCTGAAATATCTTCGAAAATATTCACTTAAATTACACGCTGTAAACCATTTTGATCTATATTAAATGCACTATTTATTTAAGGTACTTAATTGGATAAAAATTAATGCTGTATTGCTTAAAATTGATTCGTAAATAAGCCATTATTTCTCGTAAAAAGTAAAAGACCCCTAAGAGATAAAGACCTAAAAGATAGACATATACCATTGCAAAATTTTTTGTAGATCTTTTTAAGGTGTACAATACTGTAGAATATTATTTTGATTTATCTCTTAGGGTTCAGCCAGCGTTTGCAATGTAAGCGCAAAAAAATATGTTTATTTATGACATCACATTAGAAACCTCGAAAATCATCAGTGTTCCTCTACTATATTGTACGTGTATTATACACATAAACCTTCCTCTTGAATCACTCTATCTATTAAAAAAACTGTATCAAATTCTGTTGCGTAGTTTTAAAGATCTAAGCATACATAGGGACAGACAGACGCGAACGAAACGAAACGATAGTAACTTGGTTATGGGGGCTGCTCTATTTATTAAGATATCCTACTAACAAACACACATTATATAACAAATTCTATTCCATTTCTGGCGTAAAGATAAGAGGCTTATAGATCTTAATTTTATGTACCCAACACGTACTGACGCTATCATTTATTATTTTTTACACGTAAGTAAATTAATTTTTACGACCCATTTTTATTTGACAATCAATATTTTTTCTCTCGTCTTTCATTTCTTAATCATCATCATTTCAGCCAAAATACCTCCACTGCTCGACATAGGCCTACCAAGCGTCGCCACAACGACCGGTCTTATGCATCTTGCAACCATCGGATTCCTGTGACCCTCATCAGGTCATCGGTCCACCTTGTGGGTGCTCTTTTTTAACCGACTTCAAAAAGGAGGAGGTTCTATATTCGGCAGAATGTATGTTTATTGGAAAGAAAGTCATCTAATGGAAATCATCTAATGACCTCTCCCGCTCTGGGCAGAGCGAGAGGGCGTGTCAGACTTTTACTGACTAAAACCACACCTGTGTTCTTCAGTTGCCCTTTGCGTTATTGGACTACGGGTTTCCTTTTCAGAAATTCCCCGCGGTCCTAGCTAGTGGGTATCGGCCCTGCTGGGCCCCTACGGTTTGCTGACATCTCTTTGCGTGGATTACTACGCGCTGTTGACGACTGGGCTCAGTCCGGTCAATTACGGGACGGTCGGACGGCAAGCTACCCATTGCCTACTTTCTAAACCTAATAGACAAAAGTGGGCCTTTCTAGGCCTGTTTTCTTGTTTTTCTCAAGCTCCTTCCATTTGAATTTATTCAACATTCAATTTACAATTTTTATGCATATATTCCCAAAGGTTGGACTTTTGTCAGATCACTATGGACATAATAAAAATCGCAAGAACTTATGACAGTACTTCTAAACTTACTTTTATACTGTTAAAGAAAAGCTGTCAGAGAACGGCTTTAAGAACATCCGAGGAGCAAGTTCGAGTCAGCCATGAATCCAGTTTTCGAAAACTTTTTTAAAGAAGCTTGGAAGTATTGAAAACTTAATAAAAAAAAATAGGAATTCGAACTGAGCGGTCGCGTTCTCGTGATTAAATGACGCACTACATAGTAAGTACATTCGTAGCGCATTAAGCGGGAACTACAATAGACCGATGAACACGTGGAAGACGCCTAACTACACTAGACCGAAGAACACGTGGAAGACGCCTAACTACAATAGACCTACGAACACGTGGGCGACGCCTGAGTGGTACGTAGATAACCACGTAGCGTGACGTGGATTTAATCTAGTAAGTCTAGTTGTCATATAAAATGTATGGAGACCGACGAGAACGTGGCCCTCGTGGGCTCAACGTAGTTCTATTTTTGATATTTGCATCTACGCATGCACACACAAACAATCTAGTGACCCAATAATTTATCAAGAATTTATCAAAACACTTTAAAGACAAATATATATTTTTTAAATTATCTGAAGTCTATTTAGTTACCGATTTTGAACAGTCTAATTTCAGGATGTTTTTTTTTCGGTGAGAAAATTATCCAATGACATCCCCTGCTCTTGGGCAGAACGGGAGGGTGTGTCAGACTTTTATTGTCTAAAAACCCATTCCTATTTCTTCGTTGCATTTCATACCAGGGCCGAGTCTTCCCTTCAGAATCAGACCCTTGGCCCCAGTACTAGGCTTAGTAGGCTTCAACCCTGCTGGGCTCCTACGGTTACTGACATCTCCTTGAGGCGCGCGTGGAACACTACGCGCCGTCGACGACTTGGGCTCGGTCCGGACGGGTAACGGACGGTCGGTGGCGTTTGCATTTGTTTTAATTGTTGCATGATGTATGTATGGATAATTAAAAATGCTTTTGATACTATTACAATTTCTCGTATGGATTAAGAGTTTGAACTAAGCAAGCATGCCTACTTCTAGCAAATGTGTTATAGAAGTCAGATTACTTGATGGTTTTTAAAATCAAAATAAACAATTAATCATTCAGAATTAATTCTAATAGAGCCAATCATGCGAAATGATTATGTTCATTTTTTGTAACGAAATTAATGAGTTTTGAATTCTAAACTCATTGGAATTCCAAATGAATTCTTTTCAATTTAAATCCATCCAGAATGCGATTGATTCAAATTGAATTTTAGTAATCAGTCAAAAAATTATCCCGTTTCAACAATACGCAATCAGTCAAGCTATATTTTTTTTTTCTTAATAATTCGACAATAGAAAGAATACATCACTAAAAGAAAAAAACTAAGCTCATAAAAGCTCTACTAAGTTATTAAACCATTACACATTTAAAAAACTCTAGCTTAGTATGGAAATAAGGCAAAAATGGTAGCAAGCGTTTTTCGCTTTAAGCGTTTCAGCATATTACCGTCTGTATATACGCGGTTCGCCGAACAAAAAGTCTAAACCATAGAGTACGGAAGCACCGCGTAGGCCACTACTCGAGTCTTATTTTACAGCGCGTTATGTTTCGCGTGCACCTCACAGAGTGATTTTCAAAATTGTTACCGTGACCTTGGAACGCAAATAGATTTAAAGACTGCCCTTCCTCTTAAATCTGTGACAGCTGTGGGATTCCTCGTAAGAGTCGACTTAGCCCTTGAACACAAAGTCTCACGATCAACCCAGAGCTGAAATGATGATTCCTTACCCTCAAAAAAAAGGACAATGACGTCAATTGCCATGTCAAACGAAACAACTACGTCTAGTAATAGACTCACTATATTCGACTTATCAGTCGTGCAAATATTTTTACGGATGTCAGACTTTCACTGACTAAAACCACACGTATGTTCCTTCAGTTGACCTTTGCGACCCATGACCACGGGTCCCTTTCAAAAGTCCACCCATGTCCCCAGTAGGCTCTGCTGGGCTTCTACGGTTTTGCTGACATCTCTTTGAAGTGCGCGTGTAACACTACGCGCCGTTCTAATTTATTCCGTGCCCTATGGTTTGAACCTTAGCTAGTTACTTCGTCGAAAAAAAAAGCACCAACTTTATATTGTAGGCTGTAAACAGACTGTGCTACTTACACCACAACATCAGGTTTATGACAACTTCGGGTCGTGAGATCACAATTAAAACCTCCTTGATATTATTTCAGTAGAAAATCTGTTTTCATTTTTGTAAACTTACGTAAGATAGTTTGATATGAAGTTATTAATAATATTTTCCACATAACAGATTTGACAAAAACGGTTTTTGGTTTTAATTAAAATTAAATTACAATAATAACTATTTAATCAGTTGTTAGCTTAACTTCTTGTTACAAGGAATTAAAAATACAAAATAAAGTGTATAAATATTGAATATTGTTTGCTTTAAAAATGGCCACGGAAAATGTGTTTTTTATAAAAAGTAGTGACAGTTCATAGAAAAATTTAGTCTTGCCATTCTGAATAACTGGGCAAGTGCGACTCGGATTCTCGCCCTAAGGGTTCCGTACAAACTTACCTATGTAAACAGTTCAATTCCGGAATGGAGTCTCGGAAGATTTTTCAGAATTGCAATAAAAAAATGTAATGTAATACTTGTGCTGTATGACCTTGCTTTATGCCAAATTTCAGGATTCTGGGTCAACGGAAAGTACCCTATGAATTTTGATTTCCTCGAGAGTGTCGAAATGTACGCTTTTTTGCCCCCTAAACTTACAACTTTGATTTTTTACAGCTTCAAGAGTCGCAGACTTGAGTATATGGTAATTTCAACTCGATACCTCCACGCGTTCCCGAGATAAAGGGTTTTGACAGACAGACAGACAGACAAACGGACGGACCACAAAGTGATCCTATAAGGGTTCCGTTTTTAGGGTTCCTTAGGCAAATGGCAAAAAACGGAACCCTTATATATTCGTCATGTGTCTGTCTGTCCGTCCGTATGTCACAGTCACTTTTTTCCGAAACTATAAGAGATACACTGTTGAAACTTGGTAAGTAGATGTATTCTGTGAACCGCATTAAGATTTACACAAAAAAAAGACTAGAATTACTTTTTTTAGACTAGATTTACTTAGAATTGAAACTCAAATTTTTTTTTTCATCAAACCCATACGTATGGGGTCTATGGATAGGTCTTCAAAAATGATATTTAGGTTACTAATATTATTTATATACTGAATAGTTCGCGTTTCCAAAGTGGTAAAATGTGTGTCCCTCCCCCCCCCCGTAACTTCTAAAATAAGACAATGATAAAACTAAAAAAAATATATGATGCACATTACCTTCTAAACTTCCACCGAAAATTGATTTGAACGAGATCTAGTAAATAGTTTTTTTTTAATACGTCATAAATCGTAATTTACCTTTTAAGTTTGTACGGAACCCTCAGTGCGCGAGTCCGGCTCGCACTTGCCCAGTTTTTATCCTTTTGAGGTACCGAACCCTAAAAATACATGATTCTTATGTGATAGACTGCAGAAGCGAACTAGTGAATTAAAGTAAAATGTACTGGATACGAAAAGCATGAGATCGGTAGATACGCGGGTCACCACGACCCGCGCCACTTGAGAAAAGCCCATGTCCAGCAGTGGACATATATTGGGTAGAAAACAATTAAATAACGCGCTTTCGGCTCTGGAAGGAGCGAGAGGGAGTGTCAGACTTACAACCCACTCGTGTTCCTGCAGTTGCCATTTGCGTTCCGGGCCTCATCGACCATTTTGAACAATACCGCAGTTCTTACCTATCGACTCCATAAGTCTGTTCATTCACCCAAAGCCTTAGACTAAGTGCCCATATCGCAGCACATTCTATACATACAAGTATAATGCCTTTGCATAACTATTTTCCACCACTTTGAGTAGTAAATTATTCCATTGCGCTGGTATAGCGAACCTAATTGCTCTTATTGCGTCTTGTTTACTATTTCAAGAACTTGACTTATTTCTTTCTTAACTTGACTTGGAATATTACTCTAAGTGCGATAAGTAGAGTTGGGATATTTACCTATTATGTGCGGATCGCCTGGAGGACACGATGGATCACCGCACCGTTATGTTCTTGTGGAGGCGATCTTCTGCGATTGCTCATGTGTCCGGCATTGGTCAGGCCATGGTACGGAGTGAGAGAAAATAGGAAGCAATTACCTCTTTTTGCGAAGTGGGAGCCAAGGAAAAGGCCGGGCGTCGGGAGTAGCAGGACAATAATGGTGCCATTCTACTGCGAATGCAGGCTGTGAATGCAGGTAGCACACGCATAACACGCAGCCGTCACTCCAGTGACGTAACTACGTGGGCATCGACTTGCGGCCGCAGCACTACTGGTCTGCGATTGTCTGCGGTTGCAGGTCGCGGCAGCACTCGCAGCTGAAGCTCGACAACACGTGTGGCCGCAGCCGCGTTTGGAATGGTTTTCACAAAAATCTATGCTACAACATTGAAAACCACTCGTGCAACTGCAGCCGCCGGATGTGCTGCCTGCATCCGCAGCCTGCAGCCGAGGTTCGAATGGCACCTTTATCAGTCACCGTAGGCGCGGGTTTGCGGTCCTGTAAGGACCAAACCCAGGTTAACGACGCCTTGTCTTACACCCGCGCCTCAAACAGATATCAACAAAATTTACGGGTCCAGTTAGAACCAATGGCTGCCAGGGCTGCAAATTGTCTAAAGGAGTTACCGTGGCAACAACACGGACAACTGAAAGAACACTTTAGGTTTTAGCCAATAATAGTCTGACACTCCCTCCCACTATAGCCAGAGCGGAAGAACTTATTTTGTGATTACCCTGAAGCGAGCTCGGTGCGAATATAATATGGAATTCTAATTATTATATTACGTTAAGAGGTCGCATGCTGATTAACTTGCAAACTGACAAGGTGATGATACATTTTTAAGGTATATGGAAAAATATAGGTGGACATAATTGCTAGCTAACTAGAACCTTTTGCTTGCAGACGGCGAGCAATGGGTAGCTCGCCGTCCAACTGTCCGGTAACCGTCCGGACCGAGCCCAAGTCGTTGACGGAGCGTACTGTTCCACGTGCGCCTCAGGGAGATGTCAGCAAACCGTAGGGGCCCAGCAGGGTTGAAGCCTACTGGGGCCAAGGGTCTGCTTCTGAAAGGAAGGTAACGAAGAAACAGGAGTGGGTTTTTAGTCAGTAAAAGTCTGACACGACCTCCTTCTCCGCTCAAGAGTGGGGGATGTCATTGGATTATTTTTCCAGCTACAAAAAAAAAAATAGAAGCCTTTGATTTGAGCCCCGTGCCCAGAATATTAACTGTTTTCTCTTAATTGCTATTTATGTATCTACATTACATCTGTGTATGTAAAAGGCTATTGCCACAGACACAAAAAAAACACTAAAAGAAGGCCACTGCTCTTAAAACGGTGTAGGAAAACATCGTGAGTAAACCGGCATGTCCTAGAACCAAAAATTCGAAGACATGTTACATTCACCAATCCGCACTGGGCTCGCGTGGTGGATTACGGCCCATTTCCTCTTCTAGAAAGAGGAGGCCTGAGTCCCAGCAGTGGGAACATTAAAAAGGCTGATTATGCTTATGCTTATATAAAAGGCAACGCCCTGATTCACCCACTGACTCATCTATGCCCTTGGACTTAAAACGCTGAAATTTTGCACAAAGGTTCATTTAATAATGTTTATTTTTTATTATGAAAGGCTGGGAAGCGATGATGTGGCTGACGATGGAGCACGCTGGCCTAGAAGTAACATACTCACTCTTGACTAAAAGACCTAGGTTATAGCTGACAGGAAACACAGACTCCGGCAGGGAATTGCACTACTTAGCTGTATGCATAATGAATGTGTTCCCAAAACGCTTTGTACTTATGGGTGGAATATCCACCATGTACCGGTAGTGTAACGCCATACGTCAAAAGAACGGTCGTTCGTCGGTTTACAAAGAATAAAAAAGGGATTTTCTAAAATACCCCTAAGAGGGGGTTCCAAAATTTGTATGAAGAAACTTTCACACGGGCAAAGCTGATGGCAGAAGCTAATAAATAAATAAATATAAAACCCAGCAGTGGAAGTTTCGCGATTAAATAACAGCGACACTGAAAAAATTAAACTGCTAGATAAGTTAGCAGAGACATCCTGAACTAGTGTAGTAAATTATAAGAAGAAGCGTCTCTTATCTTCTTTTTAGGGTTCCATAGCCAAATGGCAAAAAACGAAACCCTTATAGATTCGTCATGTCTGTCTGTCTGTCCGTCCGTATGTCACAGCCACTTTTTCCCGAAACTATAAGAACTATACTATTGAAACTTGGTAAGTAGATGTATTATCTGAACTGCATTGAGATTTTCACACAAAAATAGAAAAAAACTATAAATCTTGGGGGTTCCCCATACTTAGAACTGAAATTGAAAATTTTTTTTTTTAAATCAAACCCTTACCGTGTAAGGTATCTATGGAAAGGTCTTCAAAAATGATATTGACATTTCTAATATTATTATTTTTAAACTGAATAGTTTGCGCGAGAGACACTTCCAAAGTGGTAAATTGTGTCCCCCCCCCCCATGTAACTTCTAAAATAAGAGAATGAACAAACTAAAAAAAATATATGATGTACATTACCATGCAAACTTCCACCGAAATTTGGTTCGAACGGAATCTAGTAAGTAGTTTTTTTTTTAATACGTCATTAATCGTAAACCGCAATTTACCTTTCCAGTTTGTATGGAACCAGCACTTGCCCAGTTTTTATAAGTACTTCTTAACAGTAATGGTCCGAGACGCATAAGCTTCGTTCATAAGAAACCAGTTACAATTAAAGCGTCCTGAGCGCCATTTACTCCCTATGCGATGTAACGAGATTCTCCCAAGGTTTTTTTTTTTAATTTGTTACAAACCACCGAATTCTACAAAGTCTGACACGCCCGCCCTGGGCGTGTCAGACTTTTACTGACTAAAACCACATCTATGTTTCTATATTGACCTTATTCGTTCTAGGACCATGATTATCCCTTTCATTCTTTTCCCCATGGTCCTAGCAGGCATAAGCCGTGCTGGCCCCCTAAGGTTTACTGATATCTCTTTCAGGCCCGCGTGAAACACTCGGACTAGCCTTATAGGACGAGTGGAACTAAGGCCGCATTGCTGTCTTCTGAAATCTTCTTGAAACCCCAAGAACATCTTCCGCCTGGGCGTGATTTGCAGTAGCCTATATGGAAGACACTAAATCGGTTGCGAATCCAGGTAGGCCGCTGCAAACACAAGGACAAAATGGGGTTTTAGAGACCCGTCGGATACTCAAGGTGAGTGCGGTGCTACTGTCCAAAATATGAGCCACATATTAGAATATCTCAAGTGCCCATACACCTGCACTTTGGAGGATTTGATGAGTGCCACCGATGCTGCTATTAATGTAGCCACCTACTGGGCCTAAACAGTTTGATGAGTTTACTATCGAATCGAAAGAAAAGAAAGAACAAGAAAAAGAGAAGAAGATCGATTAATGACATTTCACCGGGAGGTAGTGTTAGTTTTACATTGAATTAATATCATAGTGCTCCTTCAGTTGCCCTTTGCGAGGGCTACGGTAACACTTAATGCATAAATTGGTGGCAACTCCAGATTCCAACTATTCCTAAATAGTGCTCACTGCGCACTCTAATTCGTACTACAGGATTGTTGGAAAGAATTACCGTGACCCTGGAATGCAAGGAGTGGCAGGCGGTCGCCTCCTTTTGCGAAGCAGTAATGCTAGCAAAGGAGGAGGCCGATCGCGTGAGGCAGCGGTCCTCACGCCCCAGCTGCCGCCGGGATTCCGATTCCGATTTCCGGCCACCGTAAGGCTTGCGGACAACGAGCAATGGGTAGCTCACCGTCCGATCGTCCGGTATCCGACCGGACCGAGCCCAGGTTGTCGACGGCGCGTATTGTTCCACGCGTGCCTCAAGGAATTGTCAGCAAATTATAGGGGCCCAGCAGGGTCGAAGCCTACTGGGGCTACGGGTAGTGTGAAAGTGAAACCAGGGGCCCTGGGACGCAGGCAAAGAAGGAACAGGAGTGGGTTTTTAGTCAGTAAAAGTCTGAAACTCTCTCTCGCTCCAGAAAGGGAGAAGTATTTTTTTAATGCTATAAACTATTGGTAAACAGGCATGCAATCGTTGATGTTGAATCGCAGTTTACTGAGAGCCTATTCACTTTTCTTGCCTAGCCCTAAAGACACCTAAATTATAATCGAACAGGAAGTCTGAAGAAGTTATTTGATGATTTTGAACCTACTAAAAGGCACTCTAGTTCTATTACTTGGTCGATAAGGACATTGGCGGTATCACAGGCAGAGCATTGGCGGTAAGAGGTAATATTCTTTCTCGCTGGTTTGCGCGTTGCTTACATAACGTTAAAATCACACTATTTAAAAGTTATTGCCAAACATTATTCACGTGCAACTAGTGGAGCGATTACACTAAAAAAGCCTACAGTGCTCTGTGAGTCCAGTATAAAAACGCGTTCAGGAGTCTGTTGGGGCTTCCATGGCGGTGCAGTGCCTCCGGCATGTTCATCAATCACAGCACGGATGGCTTCTAGGCTGTACTTTGCAAGAGAACGGCCTCTCTCTGGTCTCGGATAAAGAGGAGCACTAACACGCTTCTGGGTGTGGTGTCAGACAGAGTGGACCGCCAAATCCTGAGACAGTGGTCGCTCATGCACGCCCAAAATAATAATAATTTTAAATTTTACTAACATACTTATAAGTTTGTACTAACATATTATGGACTTATGTCATTACTGTGTCTGAAATAAATATTTTCAATTCAATTCAATTAATTTATTGGACTAAAACATTTTGTACAAACAAACACAAACAACACAAAGAACAGACTTATTAGAAAATAACAACAGTTAGTGTCAAAAGTATTTGTGATTAATTCTGGTAAGATTTAATTAAGATTAAGAGGGAGAGAGAGCCCAAAAAAAAAAGATGGATGGATGGATTATATTAAGAGTGATATGAGAGAAAACGGAGTTAATGATAGCGTGACGGATGACAGGACGTAATGGAAAAAAAAGTGTTGCACCGGCTCTAAATAATAAGGGACAAGGGCAGGAAGCAACATAGGGTACATAGGGAAGATTTAATTTTCGTATATTATCATGTTACTCAGACGTGTTGTAAGTTAGGTTTTCGATTGGTTTGCATTGAAAACTCTACAAATGATACTGAAATGTACATTTGGCACAGTCTAAGACTCAAGATATAAATCAGATACCTATATAAATATATTATATAATATCACTAGCGGTGATAGTAACTATCCAAAACTAGTTTAATTAAAATGTTGTAAATGTTGTTAAAATTCGATTGCACCGTTGGCACAGTGGTTAAGCATTGTAATATAATAATAATAATATTCCACAACTATCACACGACGCCGTCTAGCCCCAAGCTAAGCAGAGTTTGTGTTATGAGTACTAGACAACTGATAAACATACTTATATATTTCTAAATACATACATATTGTAGATAATCACTTGGCTGCTGCGCCGTTTCTCCTTTGTTTGATTCCTATACGGAAACATATTTGTATGTATATTAAAAGTTTACACGTTAGTGAACGCACCTAAAATATAGGATTAATACCTATTATGAGGTAAACTGTTAAGAAAAAACTTGCCAAGTGCAAGTCGGACACGCACAGGAAGGGTTCCGTACTAAAATATTAAAATTGGGCAACGTCGGGCGAAATCGGTGTCAGTTGGTTGTTCATCCGTCTGTCCATTCGGACGGATGAACAACGGAGGCTTAGTAATACGGTAGTTGGTACTTTTTGGATACGAAACCCTAAAATATACAGCTAGCAGGCTACCAATTAAAAAATATTATAATGATGTCATAGCTACATTGTTGTATTCAACGAATTATCAATTTAACAGAAAGACGCAAATTAAATATACTCAATTTGATGTTTTTAATTATAGACGGCGATCTGTCTTAATTAATTAGAACACGATTAATCAAGCGCTTAAATACCTTTTGGACGTCTCTAATAGACGTTAAGACTAACACCTGCGACCAGGTCTCAGTGTCAGACATTGAGAAGGGTCTAAAGTCCTGCGTGTCTACAAACTGAATACTAAAGTTAGAATAGTATAGGCTAGCTAAGACTAGTCTATATTGTTCATGGGTCTTTGGTTACTGCTCTGATCCCGTGGGTCGTGCTCGTGAGTATGATGGTATTTAGTCTATTCTTCTTATTCTTGGACGCAAACTATTTTTTTTTCTGACCAGCACCCCTAGCCAATTTGATAATTTTCATTCGTTAACGTTAGTCGAAAACGAATCAAATGTATGGGAATGACATCATCTCAACGTAAAGTCACGTGGTCAGACCAAACGAATAGAACATTCGTAGCCAAGTTCACATCGTTCAAAATGATATAATGAATTGTTATGATCGTTTCTACAATGTTCAACGCTATATCCTTTGTTATAAAAACGCTACATTGTAGAACGAGCGGCCGACTCAGGCGCGTCAACATGGCTACCAACTTATCGTTTTCTACAATTGCTGACACCGAGGCGTTACCGATTGGAGAACGGAATTCGACACGAAACGGTTGTAACTAGGCTATGAGGGCAGTACTTTGCAACCTGTACAGCTCTGTTATTTTGACCTCGTATAAATCCTGCAAAGTGCAGGTCGTAGTGCAGAATGGGTAGGGTAGCAGGGGACGAATATCCTGTGCATCGGCTCCATACTGGAACTGTTTTAGAAATCAGCCGAGGAAGCCTCATAAATAGCCTATAGCCTTGCTCAATAAATAGGCTATCCAAAATTAAAACAATTTTATTTTTCATTTCTAACTGTTATACTGAATTGATCAGAATGTTGGACTGTGAAAAAAAAACGAATGAAAAAAGATTGCATGTAGTGGAGATGAGAATGTAGAGATGGATGTTTGGTGTGACAAGAATGGATAAAGTGAGAAATGAGTATATTAGAGGAAGTTTGAAAGTGGTGCCAGTGACTGAAAAGTTGAAGGGGAATCGTTTGTCTTGGTATGGTCATGTAAAGAGTTATGAATATACATGTGGATGGGTGAAGAGGGAGAGGTAGGTCAAATTAAAGATGGATGGATTGTGTGAACAGTGATATGAAAGAAAAGGAAGAATAGCATGACGGTTAACAGGATAGAATGGAAGAAAAAAACGTGTTGGGCCGACCCCAAATAAGATAGTACAAGGGCAGGAAGATAATGATGATTTTTCATTTCTAACAAGTACTTTCTGGGATGAGTGCGTTCAACCAACCAACCAAACCAAATCTTCAGCATTATAATATATTACTAGCTGCTGTTGCCGGCGGCTTGCACGTGCGTGACAGTATGAAATTGTCCTAAGGGAACATACTACGCAAAAAGTGCCCTATAAACTATTTCAGGACATGGTCTAGGCGTGTGTCAAATTTTATCGAAATCCATTCAGCCGTTCGAGCGTGAAGAAGTACCAAAGTCACATAATCACAAACTTTTGCTTTTATAATATTAGTGTGATATAGTTTAGATATATATGAAAGTTTATGCGTATATTTCTTTGGGCTTTATTATTTTATCCTCTAATACCAAAATAATAAGTTTGTTTGAAGCTTACTGCTAGACAAATCTAATAACATACACGAGGATTAAAAGAAGTTTTTTTTTTGAAAATCTGATTTAACTTCAAATCAGTTTTTCAAAGAGAACGCTGCGTGTTACTAGTTATTTTCTACTGTATTGGAATGGATTAGTGAATGTAGTATAAAATAGAGCAGAATTTATCTTTTCAAGTACTTATTTTTTTTGCTAATCGGACAGAATATGCCCGAGTATGTATGGGTATTCGTGGGCAAAAGTCTTCTTCCAGTCCTTCTGTCTTATGCGCGACCGTACTTCTTCATTCCAGCTTTGACAAAATCTGTCCAGTTCGGTCGTCCCGCCATCTCCTTCACCTATTCTGTCCCAATTGTGAGCAAAGGCTTCATTCCAATTCTTCTATCTTACGCAAACCCGCACTTCTTCGTTCAAGCTCTAACAAAGTATGTCCAGCTCGTTCATCCCGCCATCTCGGGGTCACCTATTCTATTCTAATTGTAGGCAAAGGCCTTCCTCCAGTCCTTCTATCTTACGCAAGCCTGCCCTTATTCTTTCCAGTTGTAGCGAAATCTGTTCAGTTCGTCCTATCATCTCCTGCGTGGTCTGCCGTGACCGTCTCACTGTCTCAAGCAGCAGCTCAAAGGTGTTGCATCTTTGCATAATATAAAATAACTAGCTAGTAAAGTAGGTTTCTCCATACAAACTTTAGACCCCCGTTTCATCCTTTTAGGAGCTGAATCTTGAATAATGAAGTCGTCTCAATAACCCTTTCTTTTACTTTATATATGTTTATTTTGTATATATATATAATTTTGAACTCTTATTTTCTTAATATTCTTTTGTCCACCTTAGGTTGACTGGTAGAGAATACCTAAAGCATTAAGTCCGCCTTTGTACTTTTATGTTGCATGAAGTTTTAACAAATAAATAAATAAATCTTAAAAAATTATTTCTAGTGCCTTGTGGAAATTTTCACGGTCCTAATCCTAGTAGTTTTAGTTGTGCGTTGATATGTCAGTCAGTCAGTTTCTCCTTATATATATATATTATATATATATATTATATATATATATATATTTATTTATTAAATATCTTTATTTCAAAATTAACAATTAACATTTAATCAAAATTGGTAAGCATTATTTATATGTTCACTGTTATAAAACAACAAATTATACCTGATATTGTAAATACGTAATACCTATCATATTTTCTAAACTAAAGTAGGTACCTGTTTTGTTTTCAAAATTCAAACTAAAATTTGTTGAAAGGTTCTGGAATGGTAACCGTGTACCGGAAGATGTCAGGCTTTTACTGACTATAACCCTCTCGTATTCTTTCGAACAATCCCGTAGCCCGACCACTGCCTATACCTCAAGGCATTATATAAGAATGTAAACAACAAGCGAACTGTTTAAAACAGTGCCTATCGTTTATTCCCTTGTTTACCTTTCAAGGGACCGGACGTAATTAATACATCTTTAAAATCAATGAACGCTCATCCAACCGCTATTATTGCTTACACGGGCCTCGACTCGTGACGTCATTCCTCTAATTATTGATTAACCTTTCAAAATACTACGCTTTAGCTGTGTTATTAATGTATGCAAAGTCTTTCAAAATATTCAGAGTTGAATGTTTAACACAGTAAAATGAGCCTTGTTAAAATAGAAAACTGATTATAGATCCAGTCTATAATGTTCCCACTATTGAGACACTGCTCTCCTTTCTGTGAAGAGTGGACTGTACACCACGCAAACACATAGGTTGGTGGAATAGAATGAAATGGAATAGAATATAATGGAATGGAATAGATTGAGTAGCACGGAATAGAATGAAATAGAATATAATAGAATGGAATAGAAGTGAGTAGCACGGAAAAGAATGGAATAGAATGGAATAGGATAGAACAGAATGGAATAGAATGGAGCAGAATGGAAAAGAATGGAATAGAATGAAATAGTATGGAATAGAACGGAATAGAAAAGAATGAAATGGAATGGATTAGAATGGAATAGAATGGAACAGCATGGAATAGAATGGAACAGTATGGAATAGAATGGAGTAGAATGGTATATAATGGAATATAATGGAACAGAATGGAACAGAATGGAAAAGAATGGAACAGAATGGAACAGAATGGAACAGAATGCATTAGTATGAAATAGAATGAAATAGATTGAAATAGAATAGAATATACTTTATTATTCACCAAAAAAGTAAACATCTTAATAACCAGAGTTTGAACTTTTTGGTTCTTCACAGTGTTTGTTTCACTGGTTTGAAAACAGTGTTAGTGGAATAGTGATTTTGCAAAATAAAGGATGTATTTGGGTTTATACTGGGCTTTAACTGATGTGGAAATATCAAAGTTACCAATACCTGGGGAAATGTTTGATTAGTTAAATTGAAGTGTTTTTCCCATACCGACATTATCTAAGTGTTCTTTCCTTTCGGTGACTTCTATTAGAGAACGGAAATTTAAATTTTCTTTGATCAATATATATTCAGGACGTAAAATAAAAACCACGAATTCCCTTTTCAAATCTCATAACACTCTCAAAACGATTTCATATTCTTTGCTATGAAACCAAACTTGAAAGTTTAATCTGCAAATTCCTCTTCATTTCACGTTCTTACATTTCTCAGTAGAAAATTGTGGGATGCACCAGCATCAGTCAAATAGTGGGACATGTACAGTGTAGAGCAAGATTATAGATGTGCTATTTTTATTAAGAATTAACTTCTACCATTTGGAATTTGGAAGGAATGCAGAATAACTATAAACACAAAGGATCTACTGAATAAGTGCTTGGTCTTTCCGATTTTTATATAAGGAGTTGAGACGTGGACGCTAAAAATGCGACACCGTCACAAGATTGACGCTCTGGAAAAGAAGTGCTGGAGATTCACGCTCAGAATCCCATGGGCCGCGCACCGAACCAATGTTTCGGTTCTGAAAGAATTCTGTGAAAATACTAATCCTCAAGTACTTCGGGCATATCACTTGTAACGAGGACTCGATGGAACGATTGTTAGCGCAAAGGAAAATCGAAGCCAAAAGATCCCGTGGGCGGTTTCGAACACGGTGCATGGACTTCATCAAATGAGTGACACACTCCGCTGCATGGTATCGCGCCACGAGATAGGCGGTGACGCAAGACTTGAATGAGACATGACCACGACCACTCTTTTAAAAGTGTATGACTAAGAAGAAAAATAACTTCTACCATCGTGAAAGCGTTAAAGAAAAAGAAGTCCCAAGAACATACTCCTGGAACAAAAATCATCTTATTCGAAACATGGGTTATGACGAAATTTTGCACACAAGGCGAAGTTTCGTGCAAATCCGCACAGTCATTAAGACGTGAAGAAATAACAGACAGATATACAGACTTATTTTCGCAAAATGCGAATACCATTAATTAAGCTAAATGCGATTAGCGTTCTAGAGTTGTCAGTGACTTCGTTGTTGTGGAGTATTTCAAATATTTGACACATAATTCTTGAACGGAATTTAGATGTGCCAAACGAGCTCTACTATTGTATTGCTGAAATTTGCCTTTAGTCAAATGTTTGCAGAATTATTCACTCATCTCACCAAGGCGGGTGAGTCTTCCTTGCATGCGTGTGCAAGTTCACGTACACTTTTTATCAGTGAGGTGTGGTGTAGGTCTATGGAATGTGTGTGTTTTTTCCTTACAACTCGGAGCGCTTGGCGTCATAAAAAATACGTTACGCACACAGAAACAATGTACACGTGAATCTCCACACATGAACAACCCAAATCTATATTTACTACTTTAATATTTCGAGCCGAATATCATCTTGTAACCTCTATTGAGCTCTAGAACAAGCGTTTTGAAAGAGGGGGGCACGCCACCCAAGTGGGGGCGTAGAGACTCGTAATAGGAGGCGTGCGTCACTCGTATGGTTAAGGAAATTATTTACACCGTAGCTGCTGCCAGCGGCTTTGCATGCGTGGAAGTAGACAATGGTCCCAAGAGCATAGAAATCCTACATGCTATTCAAGGGCATATTTATTTATTTAAACTTCATGTACAGTGGTGTCACATAGGCGGACTTAATGTTACAAGGCATTTTCTACCAGTCAACCATTGGGTTAAAAAAGATAACACTGTGGTAGGTCTGCACAATATGTAAATAACAGAAAAAGAAGAAGATAGAGAAAGATGTTTATTCTATTCTATTTTATTCTAACAGATATTTGAAATAGAATGTAGTATCGTTAAATTACTACATTACTAATTACATATTCTACTAGTGTAACAAATTTCATCCGAATCCGTTCAACCGTTCGAGCGTAAAGAAGTAATAAACATCTACACCCTCTAACAAATTTTCTCCATAAATAGTACATAGGTATAACTATGTTAATAAAATTTTCGAAAAAGAGCTTACCTAATAATTTGATATTTTTATGATAGTATCGGTAGATGGGTAGATATTTATATGTACGAGTATTTACGACCTGCCCCCCTAGCCAAGTTACAACCGTTTCGGTTCGATTCTTTTTTCGTTGATCACCTCGAGTAGGCCACGCCTCCGATTCCTTTATTCTGACGTCATCTCAAAGAATCGAAACGAAACGGTTGTAATTTGGCTAGGGGGCTGACGGGTTAAAATGTAAAGCGTGCGAGTGAGAAAGAGGGACGGAGCTGTACAATCATTATACCTCCATCGCTTTAACATTTCAGTTTTGATCTCAGAGCTAACAAAAAATAAGATGATTCTAACGTTGCGGCGACTTGATCGTACCTATTTTCTTCCTTGTTTGTGTATTTTGATAGTAATCTAAAAACATTAAAATTTATTATCTGGACGTAAAAAGGTACAGATAATTTTTTTCTTTGTTGAAAGAGGCGCGTAGTAGAAACCCTGCTCTAGAAAATGATTGTTGAATTTCAACCTGGGTACATCCTTTTGCTCGCGACTGTACCAGTCTTTGAAGTGATAGGTTAAAACTTATAGATGGAGAACATTCAGACGAGTAATATCTTGTGAAGAATGTTTTAGATCTTTTTGACGTATTACAGTAAAAGTTTTATTTGTAGTATTGAATTTGTGAAGACGTGTTTGAAAAAGAGCTTCAAGATGATGTTTATGAGTTCTTTAGCAACAAGGAAGGTTTGACTCATATTCAAAATTACCTTTTGCGATACGTTCACGGTGATTCAGTTTTATTTAGGGTGACATTATATGAAATCGATAAGTTCATGTATTATTGCATATATTACTATTAATTACCCAACTGCGCATCAGCAAAGACAGTGTAGAGATATGATGATATGAAATGCAGATAGGTATTTCGGGTCTAGTCTGTGTTTGGTAGTCTTGTATATGTGAATTTATATTTTTTCAATAGAATAATACTTACTCGAAAACCCGCTCTTATCCCACCACTTTTAGGCACATAATAGACTGTTTTCCGCACTAGTGCAGAAAAGAGCGCGTGCTCTCCCCCTCCACAATATTATTAAATTTATCGTATCAGGCTCCACAGACCCAGACGAGTCGCCGGTCAACCCCCGTTTCTTCGTTTTTTTCTTCAGTGTATTGAAAAAAGTCGTTTGATACACGTACTTTGTTACTGCAGCCCTCGGTTCCATAACACTCTTGCCTACGGCTCTTGCGAATTCCGCCTCGGTCTCAATGACAAACTTTCTGCACTTGTATCAAAATACAATGTACTATTTGTGTAAGCTACCACCATCCAGGGCCAAGACCATGTTGATAGGGGGATTTCTAGGGTTGGGCAGCGTTTTTTATTTAAAAAATGTATAACGGTGGTTGACAGTAAGTAGCAGGGCAACTTTTGGCCACAAAAGGCGCGGGCTTACAGATGGTGAGCAATGTGTATCCCGCCATCCAATAAGACCAGCGGTGCGTCAAATAGTTAACTGCGTTTAATAATTCAAACTTTTTGTTAAAACCTATTGAGTTTTAAGCCCACTCATTAAGTCACTCATGAATATTACCGAACCCTTACTCTGTAAACCTACTCTTATCGTCTTTGAGGTATCAAAGACGGTCATAATAACTCTAATAAAGTTTGACACTGAAAACCCACCCTTATCTTCTTTAAGACTGCCATGAAAAGCAATGGCTTTGTTATATCTATACGTCAACAGAAAATACACTCCATCGTGACATAAGTGTCAGTAAGACGAATAGTTGACACGCGCGTCTTAAGGCTGGCTTTCCACTAGAGATGTGCTAAGCTGTATATTGAAGGTTAACCAATTTGTTTTTTTTTTCAAACCTATTTACTGTTGAAAAAAAACAATTTTACACGTAATTTTTATCACGTCTGCTTGTTTAATAATTGTTTATCTATAAATAAATACACAATTAAATTGTGTATATCGGTGTTAATAAAAATTTATATTTTTTTGTAAAATTAATATTTAAAGGTGTGTCCAGACCTGGCGAATGCGCCGCTCGGGAACCGCTTGCGAACTGTCGTCTGTCTGGCGCTACTTTAGTGCAGCTCCAGTAAAGCTCGAATGAGGCGCGGGTGAAGCGCGCGCACAGCTCGTGCACACGTAGCTTCTTTCGCGAACTTGAACTATGTTTTTGTAACGCGAGCGGCTCGCGAGCGGCTCAGGGGCTTCGTACGAACAAAAAAAGCACGCGTGCCCTTCGGAAGCGGCTCGTGAGCGACGCATTCGCCAGGACATACCTTTAGGTGAATCTATATAACTCCATTGTGCCAAGTTGTGTTATGCTTTCTTGCTGTGTAACCTTTACCAATCTCGGTAATAGTTTTATAACCTAGTTTCACCGCTCAGCTACCTCGCTCATCTCTGAAAGAAAAGCCTTAGAGATGGATAGGCAACACGTGTTTCTCCGGGCACCTCATCTGTTACTAGTGATGCAGTTAAGGCCTTATGCCCAAAATAACAAAAGACTGTCAACTACATAATGGATTGGTTTTGCTCCTTTACATTTATGTATTTTATCTTTGAATATTTACTGTGCCGTTGTAAATATCACCAGGATCTGGAGAATATTTTTAGATATCTGAGCACAGTACACCCTTGTGAATATTGTGAATACAGTAGGCTCGTTCCAATTCTGCAAGTTATTGATTTTTGTTACTCTAGCAACTGACCACGGTAACGCGTATCGATATAAATGCAAATTTTAAATTAAACATACGAAACCTTTTTGGTATGGACGCCATGGATTTGTGTGAGAAGGTCAACTTTATCATACATTACCAAGCAAGTCGCATTCCGACTCTAGAGTGAGAGAAGTAAAAGTCAGACACACTTGTCAGACTTTTACTGACTAAAACCACACTATATTTCTTCTTTGCCGGGTTTTCCTTTCGGAAGTCAACCCATGGCTCCTATAATTTTTCTGACATCTCTTTGAGACGCGCGTGAAACACTACGCGCCGTCGACGTCTTGGGCTCAGTCCGGACGGTTATCGGACGGTCGGACGGCGAGCTACTCATTGCTCATCGTCCGCAAACCCATGCCAACAGAGGCTGTAAATCGGAGTGTGGATCCCGGTAGCTGGGGCGTGAGGATGTCCGTTCCTTCACGCGTGTTGCTACAGCATTACTACTACAGCTTCGCAGAAGAATGTTCCTCGATGAACCATGTTCCATTCCTCCTCGCTCTGGATCATCACTTGTATCAAGGCCCGGCGCGAGAGGTCGCCGCCATCGATCGCGCCCACGAGGACACGGTGGTGCTCCGCCCAAGCGGAGCACACCTCCACCATGGCATTTTTCAACATAACACATTGTTTAATACAAAAAAATAAACAATCTAATTTTTTTTTTTTGATTCCATACGCATCCATGCTATTTTATATAAATCCGCTAAAAGTCTTGCAGTTATTATTCTATTTAACGTGCTATTTCTCTTCCACGTTTCCAGGTAACGTGCCAATAGTGTAAATAAGATTTTTTAAATAACGTCAACTTCACACACCTCGTTGGATACGAGTAAAATTATTCGGTCTTGGCATAGCGTCTCGTTTAGTGGAATGCAAATTGGATAAATATTTGAAAAAGAAACATCAGTTTCTTTTAGTCAGCATCATGTACATAGAAAAATGGACGGACACAAAAACTTTTTAGAAGTACCTAGACAAAACGACTGTATTTTTGAAGCAAACGCAGTGAGGACTCTTTCTTATAATAATATAACTGCGTCGACTAAGCAGATATCTATGGAAAGACAATTATTAACCTCACGATCGCCTTTCTCATACTTTTTTGGCAGCACGAATAACAATACTAATCTATATATACATATCTATATAAAAGCAAAATACCATTCACTGATTAATCACGAAATCTCAGAAACTATAACACCTACAAACTTATAATTGGGCAAGTAGGTTCCTTTTAGGGTGTAGACATCCGCTAAGAACGGACAGGAGACAGGAGCTGCTTAAGGGCAGCTCCAGTCCGATCCAGTTTGAGAGCCAGTCGTCTGAAGTACAGATGTAATTATTGTGTAAAGTTTGCTGAAAATATTTCTTCTATGTAAATACTGCACCGCTAGTTAGTAAAAAAAACATATTATAATATTATAACAAAGCCTGGTTCTCACAACACAGGGAATCCTAGTGCAAGTTCTATTAATTCAACCCATAAAATGTATGTTTTATTTAAAATATTCTTATTCTTAGTAACCGCTCTCTCCATTCTTCTATGTTTACGGTTTGCATGCGGTTGCTTCCAGCAGGTCATGCTTCGTTTGTAAATGTGATTAGTATAATATTTACTTACTCGTATAATATTTCCTTCTGGCTGATGGAAATTGAAGCAACTTTTGCATTAAATGAAATGTGCCTCTCTTTAGGAATGTTGGTGTAACAATGTTAAATATTCGTAACGAGATCTTACTTTTGAATTTGTTTGTGAGTAAGCGTAAACGATGCACAAAGAGTATAATAAGGTACAAGTAGTTTTGGTTGCGGTTTTTGCCTACTTTCATGGAAAAAGGGGGTGCTTTTATGTATGTAACAAGTATTCAATGATATCACTTACTTGAACTAATGCCCTATTTTTTTATTTTGTAGGTTGGAAAATCATCCAATGACATCCCCCACCCTTGTGCGGAGTGGGAGGGCGTGTCAGACTTTTACTGACTAAAAACCCACTCCTGTTCCTTCGTTGCCTTTCGAACTAGGGCCGAGTCTTCCTTGCAGAAACAGACCCTTGGCCCCAGTAGGCTTCGACCCTGCTGGGCCCCTACGGTTTGCTAACATCTCCTTGAGGTGCGCGTGGAACAGTACGAGCTGTCGACGAATTGAGCTCGATCCGGACGGTTACCGGAGGGAAACTGATGCCCTATGTCTCCTAGATGATAAAGGGGGTGCTCACAGTAGTCCTCGATTGCAAACAATCTTGAGTTTTACACTTCTACGCTTCATCATGTTCCACGTCGTTCCATTGCTCGTCACTTCTGCAAACACGCTAGGATAGCAGGTTTAATACGTTGACAGCGGCAATAATTTTTGTATTATTTCTATTCCTGCGGTATGGGGCGTTTAAGACTATCATTATTGGGTTAAGGGCTTATTAGACCCCGTAAAGTTTAAGAAACTAAAAGTTTTTTTGCTAAGTATTGTACAAGGTCAAAATGACTCTGCATTAAAGTGGATACACCACTGCATTCGTTTTATTTTAGACATATAATATTCATCTTTTTCTTAAACTAAATCAAATTGAAGGTACGGCTAGAAGTTAGTATTCTGTGCTGTTCGTATTTTTCTTAGCCGCACTGCAAGGAAGACACATACGAGGCGTATTTGACCTCGTTCCGCATTGAACGTGTTGACGGGCATGGCCACATTTTATTTTCTTTTGGGAATTCCAATCCCTTCAGAGCGTGTGGTCAACCTATCTTCACTTGAAATGCCTGATCAAGCAATTAATCGGGTGCTTGAGACGTAATTCCAATATTTCCACGCTAGATATGATCTCGGGCCAGTAGATTTCGAAAATATACAGAGATGACCGATGTCATGGAGACAACGGTTGATGAAGACTTGGATTTGACTCGAGATGTCCTTAATGTCCTTAGTAACCTTCAACGTTTTGCACCCATAGAGCAGGCTTTGAAATCGGACCCAAAGATTTTGAGTTAATATCAGTTTTTAGTGTCTGCAAATGCCAAACAGATCTCAGCTGCATGAAGGTAGCTCAGATTTTCGCTATCCGTCAAACGATAACTTGACCTTCAGTTTCTGAAAATATTATCATCATAATTTCAGCCAAAAGATGTCCACTGTTAGACATAGGCTTCCTCCAAGCATCGCCACAACGACCGATCCTGTGCGTCTCGCATCCACCGCCGGTCATCAGGTCAAATATGCTTCATCTAAACAAAAACGGTGGGGGGTTTTTTACACTAGGTACTTCTCATTTCTTGAGTTTATCTGATGTTTCCATTTAGTCCTGTTTGTGCCGCTTTCTGACATAAATCGTTTATGGGTATGATTTAGGGTACAGCATAATCCAGGTCTTCCAAGATAGCAAGTTATTGGAGATGCGAAGCATAATCCTGTCGAAAACGACTCCAATGAGAAGCGAGACAGTCCTGGCTGACACCTTCATGCACTGCGATATCATAGGCGGAAGATACCCAACAACCTTTTAGAAAACCTTCAGTAGGCGGTTCAGTTTTGGCGGCACTCCAATATTCTGTTTTTCCAATTCTTCCAATGTTACGATTTTTGTTTCATTTCAGCTAAAAGACGTCCTCTGTTGGAGATAAGCAATTCTCTTTCTTATGACTCACATCCATTGGACTCCCACAACCTTCACAACGTCATCGGTCTAAATTGTGGAAGGACTTCCAAGACTTTGGTTTCCATAGTCACCACTCCAGAACCATTTGGCCCCATTGACTATATGTTCTGCAAGTAATGTGTTCTGCTCATTGCCACTTAAGCTTCGCAATTCTTTGGGCTATGTTGTTTTTTGTTTACACTAGACAAGAACCAGAAAATTATTATCAGAAAGGCTTAGCAAAAAAAACACTAATAATGGAAAATCTTATCGGCTTACACAGTGTCCTCCAGACCACCTCATCCTACAGACGAGACGTGCCTTTTTCTACAACTAAGACTTGCCCGACAAAACAATAGCACTAATTGGCACTGTCTGCTCTTAATCCCGACATTTGTGTCCCAAGTAAACACGAAGGGTCCAAAACTTGGGTCCTTTCCAACAGTTGTTTTGTATTCAAACACTACCCACGAACTGCTTATCAACTGTCGTGGCGGCTATTTTGATAGGGCGTATAATGGCTATAGAAAGAAATCAAAGAAAACTGTTTATTTGTGCCTCATTTAAGAACTTATTTATTTAGAGCAGTGGTCATCATCATCATCATCATTTCAGCCTAAAGACGTCCACTTTTGGAGATAGGCCTCCCCCAAGCGTCTCCACAACGACCAAAGTGACCTGTGCATCTCGCATCCACCGCATTCCCGCAACTCTTACCAGGTCTTTGGTCCACCTTGCGGGAGGCCTCCCATTGCTGCGTATCCGGTGTGCGGTCGCCATTCTAGAACCTTTCGGCCCCATCGACCATCCGTTCTATGAGCAATGTGCCAATTTAGTTTGGCGATTCTTCGGGCTATGTCGGCGACCTTGGTTCTCCTGAGGATATCTTTATTCTTGGCCCAGTAGTTTCGGTCCCGACTTAGGCATTGTGGGTAGCAGGTTCAAATCCAGCCAGGCGCATTACTTTGAATAATTTATTTTATCACCACTGCTCTCAAACGGTAAAGGCAAAAGTGGTATCCTAGAAGACACACTGGGCCCGCGTGGTGGATTCCGGCCCATTCTCTCTGCTCGAGGGCAGGCCCGAGTCCCAGCAGTAGAAACATTATAAGGTTGATTATTATTATTTTTACAAGAACTTATAATCTGCGTAAAAACAAACAAGCACTTAATTCAGTATATTTATGCTACGATATTTGGAAACAATAAATAACAGAGCCCTGGTGTTCTGCTAGGGCACGCTGTGATCATAAATATGGTGTGTTGTGTTGTGAATACAAGTTCAAACTGAGTTCACAGTATGAGATATTGTCTAGATGGTGGCAGATCTCCGTTCCGGGCCTGCGGTAGGAACGGGTTATATTTTTTTTTTTAATATCATTGTAGTAACTTAGTCATTTTGTATTATCAGTTGTCTAACATCCACTAGAAGCCATTGTAGTTTTGTAGATATACTGTGTGTACTATCTTGCTTTGTTATAGCAAATGTAGTATAATGCGATTAAAATAAGAATTGGATCGACTTTCCGCCATATTGTGACGTCATAGCTGTCCATTCAAAGGAATTAGGTAGGGTGAGCCAGACAAGATATTTTTTTAATATTTTTTTTTTTTTTATCCTCACATCGGAACGCCTTGCAGCAATTACACCAATGGAGCACAATTATTCCAAAATCTGCTGCTTTCAACATCGTGTGCGTAGTGGAATGGTAGTCATTAAAGGACCGCCGCGGATATCGAACACATTTTGTAATGTCAGAGCTCTTTCGATGAGTTTTTACAAACAAAATTGATTTAAATTGAAAAATACTGAAAATTTTGATATATCATCTTGACGTTTGACCATAGACCATTATATTTATTTATGAGTCATGAACGAAAATAGTTTACTCAAAATCTGGTTCTTCGATTCCGCTCATCTTTGGATCACTGTGTGAAGTGTTATTGTTGTGTTATTAGTGTTGAATTGAAAAAGAAGGTGATTTGTATCCAACAACTAAAGTGGCACGCTTGTTTAGCAATGACTGCTTCTGCACATGTGGCTCCCTGGTAACTCCCACTCCACTCTCATTTGAGAGTCAGGCTAACGCGCACTGGTCGCGCGTGACGTCATCGCGCATTCGGCCGAAAGTCAAGCGACCGCCGGCGTTCACTCTCTCCCACTTCATTGGAGGCCCTATTTTCAACACTTACAGACTACTTTTGTATGAACAAGTTTGATTACTTACGTTCTTGGATAAATTTCCTATAAATTGAACGCATTATATTTTATAGTCTATACCCTCCTATATTTTTTTTTCGTTTTTTTTTTGTAAAAAGTCATATTTCCGCCTCCATTTTGTTTATGGCGCCCCTGCAGTTTGACAGTTCTTTGTATTTCAACGGGTTAATATTGTGTAAATGTGTCTATCTGTTTCAATATATACATTTTTTTTCTAACACATTGCTTTTGCTATATTTTTTATATTATTTAGGCCTCAACTACTTTAAATTCATTAGTGATTTATTTTTGTTAACATCTCATTCATTGATAGTTGTAATTATTTATTTTTCTTGCTTTTTTATATAGCCTTTTTTTATAATGTGAATGTGAGATCACTGTAGATTCCGCGAATTCTTAGATTACTTTCTATTACGACTCACTTTTTTATTATAATTGTTTTTATTGTGCTTTTGGGTACAATGTTGACTGGTCTACACTGTCCTTACATATCTATTAAGATTGTAATATGGAAGTATCGAAAGATTAACAATTTTTTTTAAAGAGTAACCATAGAGTTTTTTGCCGGTTCTTCTCCACAGCAAACGACCAATTTAGGACCGTGCACTACGTGACCGTAGACCTATGTGAAATAAAAAGATTTGATTTTTTTTATTATTATTTACAACTTATCTGCCCTCCAAAAACCTATATACTTCTAGGCAAAACTTTTGTCACATTTTCTACAGAATGCCTAAAGAGAACAAAATACTTCTAAAATCGATGCCGATTCCACAACCACTCTACATACTACCAAAGTCATAGATCAGCAACTTCATCCACCATTTGTCATAGCGCGCCCACTAAATAATACCACAAACCATCTCAAGCTCGAACTGTAAATCAAGCTGAATCACTGCTTCAAACTTGAGGTTGAATGCAAATTAATTGGACATCACCTTTATCTTGGGAAAATGTGGAGTCTATAAAGAAGGTGAAAAATTCGTTAAGATCTCTTTTATACAAGTTCGTGAAACATTTTTGTGTTCACAAGTGAGCCTTTGTTGAATAACTCGGTACATATCCCCACAAATCCGATATTCCTATAATATTTTTTATTATACACAACATTTACAAATAATAAAAAATAGAATAGCTGATTTCCACAGGCGACACCCACAATTAGGCTTTCTTACAGCATACTTACCTTAGGTATTACATATATAAAAAGAAATTTTATACATGAAGATAACTCTTACATATACACAACAAATTTTAAGCTAACATAAATTCATTAAATTATACTTAAAACTAAAAATAAACTACTTAAATATATGTGTACAACACACAATGCATAAACATTATTTAAAACGGGTGGCGCAAAAGTAATGTCATAATGTGAATGTACCTTAATTTTTGCAGATGGCGTCAAGTGTTACTGTGCTTTAATATCTATGTTGTAGAAATATATAAAATTAGTTGTCCATTAGCCTCGGAGCGATAAACACCTCAAGAAAGTGGAATAATTGTTACTGCTTATTTGACAAACAATCAGTTATTTTAAGATTTGACCTGGCTTTCCATATCGTCATATCGATCGGTGCCAGACTTCTTCTTTTGGGGCTTTTTGGAACCTCCTATTTACTACAACAAACCACGAACCTAGCAAGTCTTGAAAGCTATCAATGAAGAAGAAATAGTCGATTTAGAGCTATATGTTTTCCGAGTAACAAATCTAAATACCGTACACCAAACATTGTGCGTCAACTCGTGAGGTGATCATTTGAGCGCTATAATTACTATTTAGCTTTCTGACCCCAACGAGGAAGCTGAGTTTACAAAAGATTCTAGGAAAAAACTCTTACATTTTTTTTTCATATTTTTAAATTTTTCGGACAACTTTTAAATTTTTCGTTGCCTTTCATTCTCTTTTGGACTGTAGCGAACGTAAAAATAGCCAAATAATTACAGCCATTTCTCAATCTCAAGTGATGTTTTTATTAACGAATAGTATTTTATTTTGGTATGCTAGGGCTGAGGGAATGTTCTATAGAGTTACCCTGGCCCTGAAACGCAAAGGGCAATTAAAGAAACATGGATGGACAGCGAAAAACGGTTGGACCAATGCCAGGGCTGCGGGTTGTCCGAAGGAGTCACCATGGCCCTTACAAAGAGACAACTAAAGGAACATTGTGGGTTTTAGTCAGTAAAAATCTGACACGTCTTCTCGCCCCACCCAAAGGGAGAGAAATTCACGAATTTTATATTATTTCTTCATACCCGCGTTGCGTTATTTATTGTTTTAAATAACACAGCATATTCTGAGTTAGACACCTTTTTGGCCTTGTACTGATCATAACTTTCTTTTTTCATTATGTATGTTTAGTTTATTGATGTGACCGACGATGGAGCACGCTTGCCTAGAAGTAACCTATTCATCATCATCATCATCATCTTCCTGCCCGTGTCCCGTGTTATTTGGGGTCGGCGCAACATGTTTTTTTCTTCCATTCTGCCCTGTCATTCGTCATGCTATCACTAACTTCCTTTTCTTTCATATCACTAGAAGTAACCTATTCACTCTTGACTTAAATACCCTTAAGTTGTAGCTATCAGGAAACACAGACTCCTGCAAGAAGATTCCTCTCCTTATATGTCTTTCTTTTTTCTTTGATAATTTCCCAAATCAAAAATAGCTTAGATGAATAACAAGCTATTCATACGAAAAACCATCAATTTCAATTCTTTTCCTAGTAAAATTAACTAAATATCTAATCAACTAAAATACTTAAACTTCTTACAATAAAGTTACAAACCATTGTTCACTTCTAAGTGTTATCTCTCAAACTTAGCTCTTTGCGATCAAATCGATTCCACCAACTTCACCCGTTGAATTAAAACTCACTCTTAGATAAGAAAATTCGCTTTATGTATTTAAGTTAGTTCCGTAGTTCGTAGTATTTTAGATTTCTAGTTCTCGTTTCTGAAACTTGGCACGTGATAGGAGTTTGATCCCGAATTAATCTATCTTCTATATCAAAAGGAGAAACTGGCTGTCTGACACATCAAAGCACATCCGAAACTACTGGGCCTAGAATAATAATTTTACTAATAATTATTTATTATTTTTGTCCCACATATAACACTATATCATCATAATATTATAACGGCTTCAGATTGTGTATATGTGTATGTTTGTTTCACCATAACGCTCAGACAGTTGAACAGATTTTGTCAGCGTTTTTGCTCGATTTTACTCTTCGCACTTGTTTTTTTACATATAAGTATCAATTGAATCGATTTTCTTTTGCACTAATCACTTTATTCTAATTCTTAACAACAAACCAAAAAAAAATATTTCTAAACATTCATCTGAAAATCGGATAAAATTAATTCAAACAACGTCAATTTGCCTCTGCATGACCTAAAGGTTGACGGGTAGAAAATGCCTAAAGGCATTAAGTCCACCTCTGTACTCAAATGTCTCACTGATGGTGGCAGTATGTTGAATCATTCGATTCCCTTCAAAATGGTTGAGGTGAGTGGTGCTAATATTAGCGTCATGTTCATGAACGGGTGCTGTCAGTCGAGACTGGTCATCTCTTGGCTGAAAGTTGCTATTTTAATATCTGTATTTAGTTTTTTTTTTTACTTTATTTACATTGTTTTCACATGTTAGCGACAAGAAACGTGTAACAGGGATATTTGTTATTATAAAACATGATTGAAAAGACTGTCCATGGAGTTTCTTGCATATTCTTCTCTGTAGAGATCTACTCGTACGCTTTGGAATGTGCAATTAGCATCATTTTTTTTCTGACTGACTGACTACTTGACATTTATTTGAAAAAAAAAAATGCTTTGAATCTTAGAATCTTGAATCTTTGTACTCTTGTGTGCATAAAGAATTAAATAAATAAATAAACGCCAGTCTTTACTGCACAGATACAACAAACATACACAACTTTGTACATCTGTACAAAGATTTGCAGTTCTATTTTGAGAATATTATTACGACTGCAAACTAAACAATTTTACTTGCATAACTAAATAATATAAACGCTTGGGACGAATACAAAGTCCCACTACGTGATTTGAAGTCCAAAGCTTGGTGGTATTTCTCGTTGCTTTACGAAAAACGGTCTCAAATAAATTCAGGAGTATGGTTGTTAAATATGTATATTATATGTGTATGAAGTTGGGATTTTAATTTTGATAACAGTAGTTAAAATGGTAAAACTATTACGAATGAAAACGGTGTTCTCGTCAAAATTAATTTTATTTTTTCCACAAAGCCGTCTAGTCCCAAGCTAAGCAGAGCTTGAGTTATGAGTACTAAACAACTGATAAACATACTTATATATTTCTAAATACATACATATATAGATAAATTACACCTAAACACAGAACAAAATGATCATGCTCATCACACAAAAATTTGTTCTAGGTGTGAATCAAACCCACGACCTTCGCGACATAGCAGTCAGGGCCACTAACCACTAGACCAACAGGCCAGTCAAAGTTAATTATTTTTAAATAAATTATTTTTAAGGCCATTTGCTTGGACAGGAAGATGGTATGACGAGTTGAACTCTTACCTAAAGGATTGACCATATGCAGCTAAGGATAGAGAAAAGTAGAAGAATCCTTTCTTTCATTGTTCTTTGTCCTTGTTGGTCTCCAGTTGGACCCATAAGGGTCATAGTAATAATAATAATAATTTTTATTACATGCATTGAAATAGTGTTCACCACATGGTTTGAAATAATGGTCCTCGTGTTTAATATTAGTCAATGTAAATAACGCATAAATGCATCTAGGTACTTAAAGAACTGTAGTTACTACGTTTACTCATTATTATTATCATCATTTCAGCCGAAAGTCATCATTTCATCAATTCTTGGACACAGGTCTTCCCCAAGTATCGCCATAAAGACCGGTCTTGTGCGTCTCGCCTCCATCGGATTCCCGCAACCCTCACCAAGTCATCGGTCAACCTTGTGGAAGGCCAGCGCTGCGTCTTCCGGTACGTGGTCACCGCTTCAGAACTTTTCGGCCACATTGATCATACACATCCACGTTTACTATTTAATATATTTTATTTTCAGTAATGTGTAGGAAAGAAAAACTTCAGTTTAAAAAAAAAAAAAAAAAAACAAAATCAAAACCACGCAAACTCCGCATGCACGGATGCAAATAAACGCATATTAAGTTCTTCTGTAAACACAAATTAACATTGTATCTCGGTACACGATCGCTAAAATGCTTAAAACCGCATTTGGAGCGTACAAAAGAGCGCTAAAATGTAGTATTTCACGCTTGGGGATGGCGAGCAAACAAAATAATCGCTTTAGAACTACGCCGGTACAAACTAGTGGTATCAGATAAAAAGGACACAATTATTTGCGAGTTCTCTTATTATTTTATGCAATGTTTGTAAAGTGTATTTATTACGTAGTCGTGGTTGCGGAAACACTTGTCTTGGATGTACTTTGCGTTTTGTTTTAATTCAATTTTGCATTCAATTCAAAACTATTATGAAAGACCAGTTTCAATTTTAGAAAGTTAACCTACAAAGACAAACGAAACTATGTCAAGAGCTACCCTTTCTCCTTACAAAAATCTCTATTTGGGTGATCTCTGGCCAAGTTACGTCGATCATCGTCGTAGAACGTCATTCCATCTCCACCATATTCTTCTTGTCCACACGTATTTAAAAGTGGGAGAACATTCCAGTTCTCCCATACGACGGCGTCCTGTGACTGACGATCTTTGTTTGGCCTATTATTCTAATATTGATATACATACGACGGCGGGCGTCCTGTGAGATACGATTTTCGTTCGGCCTATTATTCGAATATTGATATACATACGACGGCGTCCTGTGATTTACAAACTTCGTTTAACCTATTATTCGGATGTTGACATAAAATGTTTGAAAATTGTTTACAATCCTCAAACCCTCAGATAATCCTATTAACCAATAAAAATTACAACGTGTAGCTCATTTTCCCCGGAATTAATTTATGTATAATAAAATCCCGGTAATTCAAAACGTTCACAGGCTTATAATACGTTAAGTCCCATGACTATGACCATGCTTTTAGAATAATAAACACGTCAGGCATATTTGAGAGAAACGACTCATCTAATTGAGATAATTGTTACGCTCCCTTCTCTTACCTTATTTACAAAACTACGAAGCCTAAAAAAAAACTGAACACAGTTTATTTACATAATAGGGGTTAAAGTATGAAATTGCCTTTTTTTAAAACGGGTTACTTTGAAGTGGATCTTTGGATTGACTTGGAATTATAAGTTAAAATAAACTTTATATTAAAGGTACGTTATTCTTTTCCGAAATTAGGTATTTATTTTTTGTGATTTGTGTTTCACTTCAAAGCAACCCGTTTTAAAAAACGGCAATTTCATACTTTAACCCCTAATTTACAGGAAAACCTATAAAATGTCTAGGATTTTAAAACAACATGCAAAAAAATTATTATTCACTTGCTACTGCCAGCGGGTTTGCCCGCGTGATAGTAAACAATTATCCCCAGGAAACAGACCCTCGGGATAAATAGTCTGTAGTGGTCAAACGCAAGCCATAAACAATAATAATAATAATAATAATTAAAAAAATACCTGTACCAAGTTTCATTAAAATCGTTAGATGGATTTCAATGAAACTTGGTACAGGTATTTTTCGTTAGAGCGTGAAGACGTGTTAAACATATGCACATACACTCACAAAGTGTCGCCTCTAAAATAAGTTTATATTTTCAAGCACTGGTTTTACAATAAAAAAAAGTGTGATTTGGGACTCGTATGCGAGTCCGGCTGGCACTTGATGGCATACTTTAAACCACTATGTATATATACCTAATGTAAACAATGATATGAACAACGATGGTTCACCTTTGCGTAGAAGTTCACTCTAGGGCTGAACATCCACCTTATTGTTCTTTTCTTTTTTCCATCTCTTTGTATGAAATTGTGTAATTTATAATATGTATATTATAATATTTATATGTATATATATTGTATTTTATATATAACAGCTATATTATATCTATGTATAGTCTGAGTACTGGACGACTGATAAACATACTTATATATTTCATAACACAAGCTCTGCTTAGCTTGGGGCTAGACGGCGTTGTGTGATCGTTGTGGAATAAAAAATAAAAAACAAAAAAAATGTATAGTCTAGTATATAATTTTAATCCAATATTTACTCTATTATTTTGCAGTACACCGCAGACTACCCCCCTTTTTCTATTTCAAGTTCTTACAATCCATCCTAAGTTTGTCTGGTAGATATCGCTGTCAGCGATAAGACCGCCTTTGTACCCATAGATTTGAGTTAGTATATATTTATGTTAAGGTAGTTTATTCTATTCTATTATATTATATTCTATCCCCTCCGACCTGTTACTTACTCATAGAACCACAAAACTTTTCATTTTATGCTCATTCCTCTGCATCACAATACATCAAACAACGGACCTCATAGTCACACACTATCTTGGTCGCTGGCGCCATAAATACAGGTGAATGAATTAATTAACAGAATTAAATCCCGTGCACTCGGAAAATTAATCTGATATCTAGTACAGTCACGTAGTACGTTTCAGTTGTTAATGAATGTTCTGTAGGTACAGTCGAGAACAGCGTCGTTTTGCAGTCGCTGTATGTAATTGTGTGTACATTTCCTTGAAAGGAGTTTCTTTCTAGATTTTGCAGTTGTATTTTAGGGAACATGAAAGTCAAGAATATTTGTTATGCTACAGAGAAAAGGTTAGTGCAGTCTGGTCTAAATCCGATGGATGCGAACGCACACGACCGTTCATTGTGGCGACACTTGGGGGAGGTCTATGTCCAACAGTGGACGTCTTTCGGCTGAAATGATAATGATGACTGTGGTCATGGAATACAAAGGGCAACTGAAGGAACACAGGGTTGGTTTTATTCAGTAAAAGTCTGACATTTCTTCTCGTTCCATCGGAAGTGGAAGAAATTTCTTACATTTTGACTATCGATGTCGCTGATTACTATCAGTGTCAATTCCAAACTCAGACCCACTTCAATGACAGGGGGCCCAAGTCTGCTATTACATTAGTGTCAGAATGGCCTATCATTGACTTCATAATTGTTGATTTTTCTAGATCTTTGACGATCTATTAGAACGTCATTGTGCAGTCATTGCTTTTAATAAGCTCGATATTGTCATTTTACCACAACTCTATTACGAGACCATTGACCGATCAATGATCGATCATTATGAATTAGCAAATTACGAACTTTTAGTAAAATGACAATGGGATTGTGTTGGAATGACGAATATATAAAAATAGCAGATTTAAGCCCCTGAGGGTTTGCTCAAAGACAACATATTAAACGAAATACCAGCCAACAGAACCCAATCCATTAATAGATTGCCCCCAAACATCATTCACTACGAATCAAATTATGACCTCCATACATGACACAAAAGTTCTCACTGTCGTAATGAACTCTGACTCGAAGATTTGTCCACGTCAAGTCAATGAAACGAAGCATTATTCATAAGTGTTATTAGAGAAAGAGGTAACAGGTGTAGACAGTATTGATTGGTTCACGTGGAACGTTACAAATGGCGTGCATGTGCCTTATAAACCCAGAAAAAAAACACTGGGCAAGTGCAAATTAGACTCCCGCACTGAGCCTACAAACTTACCTATGCATATAGTTCAATTCCCGAATGGAGTCTCGAAGATTTTTCCAAATGCCAAAAAAGTTTTTTTTTTTGTGACGTAGCAACAAATTTACTGTATTCAGATTTATTCCTGTATATAATAATAATAATAATAATAATAATCTGTGGCCCGCCTGTCAAGCTGTCAGTCATATTTTTTCCGATATTTTTTCAATTTTATTTAATATATTAAATCATGCTAACAATAGTGCAAATAAGACTAAATAAAACAACGAAAAATACGTATCTATCCAAATATACCAAAATACATATGCAATAATAACATCCGAAAATTACAAAACATACTGAAATATGACAAACGAATATGCTGACTAGAAGCCGGGCAAAGCAAATAAACACACACCCAACATCTTCGGGTTCGTCGCTCAGCTCCGCCTCGCAGCCGCCGGGACCAGCGCCGACCGTGAGTCCAGAGATTCCGGTCGCTGCAGTTGCGTCGAGCTCGAGCGACGAATACTTCTCGCCGCCGACGACACCACCACCTGCGCGTCGGCGAGGAAGAGGCCGACCTCCGGCCAGCTTAGGACCTCGAGGCCCACCGGCCTCTGATAGGGTCCCCGCTGCCGGTGGAAGTGTGCAGCGCATGCGATGGACACAATCCATTAACGAAAATGTCATGCGCTCATACTTTGGGGCTACTGAGGGGGGAAGTAACCTGACTGCGTACCGTGGTCGGATGCTCTCTCTGTTTCAGGTGCTTGAGCCAGCTGTCAACGTTTCGGCCCAACGACTATCGGACCAGGTGCGGGTCATCCAGCGTAACCGTATGCTGGATGATGCCGTACTTGATAGACTTCGCCTCGAATCACGGAGTAGCCGTGTCTCACCGTCTTCGCCACAGGCCGCGGTGCAACTGCAGCCCAATGTTTCACCGCGACCCGACTACGTTGGAGAGGATGATGATGACGGGGCTATATCCGTGAGTACCCAGTGCAATGTACGTTTGAGGAGCGCTTTGGAGGATGCATTCCAGGAGTACCGCTTCACACCGGCTGAGCTTAGACCTAGATTACCTCGTTTGCCCATGCATAAGAAAAATAGGGCGCTGGTGTGTGCTCTGGATTCGCAGCTATCAAATTGTTTTGATAGCAGCGAAGACCTTACTGATACCCACTCGATCTTGTATTGTGCTGCTGTAGCGGCATGTCGTGTAGCTCGAGTCAAGTTTCCTAACAGTGACCGAGTTACACGACCACGACCAGCTGTACCAGCTTGGCAGTGCAGGATCGAGCGCCGTATCGGTGAGGCCAGAGCACTCATAGGCAAGCTTATCTGCTTCAGGGAGGGCAACTCTCGCCCTAGGGTGATGCGCTTTGTGAGGCGGGCGTTCTCGGGGACAGATATTAGTCCTCGAGATTATCTACCCCATATCACAGAGCGTATCGACTTCCTGAAGCAGAAGGTCTATGCATGGGCAAACCGTATTCGACGGTACAAGCGGCGAGTGGAGCGGTACACCCAGAATCACACGTTCCAAAGAAACGAAAGGTGGGTGTATAGGGCTTGGGAGCGACCGGACCAAGGTGTGATTGATACGCGCCTACCGGATGATGATGCCATGTGTTCATTTTGGCGCAGCATCTGGTCGGTGCCTGTCAGTCACACCGAGGGTGATTGGACTCGGGAGATCGAGCGAACGTGCGATCTTATACCAGAAATGGGGCCAATTACCATCAGCCCCCAAGACGTAGCGCGTGCAGTCCGTCCGTTGCCTAACTGGAAATCTCCAGGGCCGGACGGGCTGCACAACTTCTGGCTTAAATGGTTTCAAAGATCGCATGCTCGCTTGGCAACCCAATTCCAACCTGCCTTAGAGTCAGGGTCGCTGCCCCAGTTCCTTACGACAGGAATAACCCACCTGCTCCACAAATCGGGTAGTACTGCGGAGCCTAAAAATTATAGACCGATCACGTGCTTACCGACGGTCTATAAAGTTCTTACATCTATTCTGAGAGCCAAAATTAATAGTCATATTGAGACAAACTCCATCATGTCTGCTTCTCAGAATGGATGTAGGAACGGGTCCCGTGGTACTAAGGAGCTGCTCCTCATTGATGTTGCCATTAGCCAACAGGTTCGTCGTTCTCGAAGAGATCTGTCGACATGTTGGATAGATTATAAGAAGGCCTATGACTCAGTTCCACATACATGGCTCATGAGGGTGCTGGAGCTGTATAAAGTTGATGCAACTCTTCGCACCTTCCTGATGTCGTGTATGGGGCAGTGGAGGACGGCCCTTCACTATCCAGGATGTCGACAAATCCGAGAGAGCAGCGAACCGATAAGGATCGAGCGTGGCATATTCCAGGGCGACAGTCTGAGTCCACTGTGGTTTTGCCTAGCTTTGAACCCCCTCAGCACACTGCTGGAGGGTTCTGGCTTGGGCTACCGGTTGAGAAGAGGTGGTCAGGTTATATCTCACCTTCTTTACATGGATGATCTGAAACTTTTTGCCTCCAACAACTTGCAACTGATGGAGCTACTGAAGGTAACTGAAACCTTCAGCAGTGCCATCAGGATGGAATTTGGTTTGGACAAATGTGCAGTCATGCATGTAAAGCGAGGAGAGATTATGGAATCCGTGGGTACCCAACTCTCGGATTCCATATACATTAGATCCCTCTGCTCAACCGAAACTTACAAGTATTTGGGTATGTCGGAAGCGTTAGGCATCAATGCCGCTGACATGAAACAATCGTTGAGGGAGCGCTTCTTTGGCCGCCTGAATAAAGTGTTGAATAGTCTTTTATCAGGCGGGAACAAGGTGCGCGCCTTCAATGGTTGGGTCATGCCGGTTTTGATGTACTCTTTCGGCATACTCAAATGGACTCAGACAGAACTCGACGCCCTGGATAGGAGGGTCCGCTCACTACTTACCGCAAATCGGATGTATCACCCACGGTCATCGGTGATGAGGCTGTATATCCCGCGGAAGTGCGGGGGTCGTGGTTTCTTAAATGCTAAGACCCTGCACAACCGTGAGATATGCAGTCTCAGGGAACACTTCCTGAAAACCGACGTGGGGATGCACCGAGATGTGGTTGCGGTAGACAAAGGCCTCACCCCGCTCTCCTTGGCTAACGAGAACTGGCGCAAACCTACAGTAATGGATACTAATGAACGCAGGGCAGTATGGCAGAGCAAGGAGCTTCACGGGCGTTTTTACCGGGCCTTACATGGGCCCGATGTAGATCTTTTAGCGTCCGTATCCTGGCTGCGCTTTGGTGATCTCTTTGGAGAAACCGAAGGTTTTGTCTTTGCAATTATGGACGAAGTTATGATGACGAACAACTACCGGAAATACATTGTGAAGGACGGTACGGTTGACATCTGTCGGGCATGCCACCGACCCGGAGAATCAATCCGACACATTATTTCTGGATGTTCTCATTTAGCTAACGGAGACTATTTGCATAGACACAACCTTGTAGCCAGGATTATTCACCAGCAACTTGCTCTCAAATACAATCTTGTGGAATCAGAAGTACCGTACTATAGGTACGTGCCCGACCCAGTTCTCGAAAATGGCAGCGTCACATTGTATTGGGATCGATCTATCATCACTGACAGGACTATTGTTGCCAATAAGCCTGACATAGTGGTGATAGATCGACTAGAGCGTCGCACAATGATTGTTGATATAGCGGTCCCTCATGACGAGAACCTCGTGAAAGCTGAGAAAGATAAACAAACTAAATATCTTGACTTAGCTCGCGAGGTTGTCGACATGTGGGAAGTGGATAAAGCAATCATTGTGCCGATAGTCGTAACGGCCAATGGCTTAATAGCTAAGAGCCTCGAACAACATCTGAGGAGGCTCTCGTTAGGCAGCTGGATCAAGGGCCTGATTCAGAAAGCAGTTCTCCTGGACACGGCGCGTATTGTTAGGAGATTCCTCTCTCAGGAGCCCTGACCACCGGTAGCATGGACCCTGTTCCCGATGCCGGTGGGCTACTATTTTTTATATTTTTAAATGTTTTTTTTTTTATATGTATTAAGAAATATTTAAAAATGTACAAAATATGTATATAAAATAAATAAAGGAAATAATAATAATCTTTCTTTATTTGTTTAAAACGTTAGTACAAGATACACAAAATTAGGTACATCAGTTGACTTATAAACTAAAATAAACAATATATCTCTGGCCGCCACACTAGGATACCCTGTGTCGTGAGGTCCAGTCCCTTCCGTAAATTTACAAATAAATTAATAAATGCAGGTTTTGTGTATATTTTGCTATTATTATTCTTTGAATTTAAAAGTTAAAAAATAAACAAAAGAAAAAAAAGTTAGCTACTTTAAAAAAAAAAAAAAAAAAGGAAAAATTGAAGAAGCGTTTATTTGTGTGTGTGGTGGTGATGTGATCGTGTGATTGTGTGTGTGTGGAGGTGGTGTGATCGTGTGATTGTGTGTGTGTGATGGTGTATGTGTGTGTTTGTTTTTGTTTTTTTATTAAGTTCGTATGCCTGCCTACGCGTGATATTAAACAATAATATTTAAAAGTTTCTCGGTATGGGCATAGTCTTTGGGTTTTAACCATTTGTGAATTGCGATTTTAAGGCGAAATAAAGTCAGGTTTAATATAGTTTTATCAGTCTTAAAGAATTTGTTATATAAATATGGACCCATAAAAGCAAAAGATTGACGAGCAAAAGCTGAGCGTGCTCTTGGTGTATCCCATTTAAGAGTTCTGTAAGAGGTTCGAGCTGTCATCTTCGCAAGTTTATGAAAGCGAAGAAGCACCGAGGTAATGTAAAGCTGTCTCACGCTGAGGAGAACACATTCTGAATACAGTTTACTTGTAGGATAACGCCAAGGTTTTTTAAGCGCTACTTTTAAAATAGCTCTTTGAGCTCGTTCGAGCTTGAGAAGATGTGTTTTTTTAGAACCTCCCCATGCAATGATGCAATAACCTAAAATAGACTGACATAAACAGAAATATACAGCTCGAATAAGTCGCGGTTCTGCTACAGACCGAATTTTTTTAAATATATGTGTTAGCTTCCTTACACGTTTCGAAACTGCATCGATGTGTGATTTCCACGACAGGTGCTCATCAATGATTACGCCTAAATATTTAATGTAAGAAACTTGTTCAATAGCTGGGCACAGGCATTGAGATGAAGATGGTTGCTTAGCAGACTCACATGTGTGCAATTTGATGCATAGAGCTTGCTTAGGAGCAGACTTTTTGCTTATACTTAAGGCTACAAGTTTAGTTTTGCCTGTGTTGAGGGTTAATAAATTATTTTTCAGCCAGCTGGCAGTAGTTCTAAGCCCCTTCTGAGCCACATCAACAACCTCTGTCCAAGTCTTAGCATGAAAAATTATAGCCGTATCATCTGCAAAAGTAAAAAAATTAGCAAGTGACAGTTTAAGTGAACAGAGGTCGTTGATGTAGATCAAAAAGAGAGTGGGACCCAAAATACTGCCTTGAGGCACGCCATATGCAATATCTACATAGCCACTAGTGAGTTCTCCTATTCGTACTCGCTGCTTCCGTTCGCTAAAGTAAGATTGGAACCATTGCAGCGGTAAACCTCTAACTCCCAACAGTTCTAACTTTTTTAGTAGTAAGGGTCGCGAAACAGTATCAAATGCTTTCGCCAGGTCCAGGAAGACACCGACACATTTTTGCCCTTCGTTAATATATGTGCTATAAGATCTTGCTTTATGCCAAATTTCAGGATTCTGGGTCAACGGGAAGTAATCTATGAATTTTGATTCCCTTGAGAGTATCAAAATATACGTTTTTGGCGACCTATACGGCCGAATTTTTTTTTCGTTTTATTTTTTAAGTTTGATTTTTTCACAGCGTCAAGGGACCGCAGACTTGAGTATATGGTTTTAATTTCAACTTGATACCTTCACACGTTTCCGAGATAAATGGTCTTGATAAACAGACAGACAGACCGACGGACAACAAAGTTATCCGATAAGATTCTGTTTTTCCCTATTAAGGTACTGAACCCTAAAAATAGTAGGTTCTGTGTACCTACTATTTTTAGGGTTTAAAATTTTATTTCCTAAAATTTTTCATCATATTATCAAAAAAATATTATTTCCAGAACCAGGAATTGAGCCCTGGACACCATGCTTAACTGGATCACTTGCGGCCACGAGACCATGAAGTTCTTTATTTTATTCTTAGTTATTTTGTCTTAGTTTTGGACTATATTACTATCAGTGACCTTGACTTACCCTGCATTTAAACTACCTACCCTTCAAATGACCACCCAGGTACATCATCAAAGTTGACGTTACCTTGAAAATTGTACTTCCGAACATTACCAAACTCATAGAGCACAGAATAACCTTACCAGCAGGGACTAAAAAAATATTTATTACGAGCGTTCAATCACGGCGTCAAACAAAAAAAAAGATGAACTTATTCCACAAGCACTGAACAAAAAAATCGTCCTCAGTGTAGCTAATGTATTTTGCTGGCATCTCTTTGAGGCGCGCACGAAATACAACGCGCCGTCGACTCAGACTAAGCCCGCTCTCTAAGACTCCTATTGGGGGTAGCAGGGTATAAAAAATCATAAAAACCAGTTAAGCCTTTTTGGAGGAGATCTATAACAAAAACTGTGAAACGAGATTTTATGTATTAGACTAGCGACCCACCCCGGCTTCGCACGGGTGCAATGCTGATATACCAATGCAACCTCTATGTCGCTGCATTCTTAATCTGAAATATCTTCGAAAATATTTATATTAATAAAGTGCTGTACAAAGCCATATTGATCTATATTATATGCATATTAATGTACTTAATTGGATAAGGATTAATGCTGTATTGCTTAAAATCGCTTTGTAAATAAGCTATTATTTCACGTAAAAACTAAAGGATAAAAAATGGTTATTGTAGATTATTCCTAAGAAATAAACAAATAGACATTTGGAGGTAGACGGAACAGAGAGTAAAGTCCCGCAAACCTCCGTTGAAAAGGGAGGATCCTCCGACCAGACGGGTGTTATGTCTGGTGGGCTACTACTGCCCGATAGATGATTTCGGGCTGTTCTATATGTTCTAAACGCGCGGAGAACTTTGATTGCGCGATGCAGGATTAGTTCTTATGTGACGTCATAGATGTCGCTACAGACATATATGATCGCGAACATTTTTATAGACTTTTTTAAGGTGTACAATAATGTAGTATATTATTTTGATTTATCTTGTAGTGTTCAGCCAGCGTTTGCATTGTAAGCGCAAAAAAAAAAAATGTGTTTATTTACGAAATCACATGAGACACCTTTAAAATTACCAGTGTTTCTCTACCATATTATGTGTGTATTTTACACATACACCTTTCTCTTGAATCACTCTATCTATTAAAAAAAACTAAATCATAATCCGTTGCGTAGTTTTAAAGATCTAAGCATGCATAGGGACGGGCAGTAGGAACCGACTTTGTTTGATACTGTGTATTGATATACTGTTCAGTATGTCTGCACTATGCGACTTAAAATAACGGTTAGTAGACGGGAAACTAGTTTCGAGAGATGAGTAAACTCACTGCCAGTCACGTAGACTCACAAGATTCTTTACAGATGGCTTAAGATGTCTTGGCCACAGAGAGGAGTCACGAGATAAGAAAATTAGTTTTATAAACTGAAGTAACACGGTAGGGGACTATAGTTTTATAATATGATTACGTTTGAAAAATAAATTGAAAGACACAGGTGGAGGTCAATTAGTAAAAGTCTGATACGCCCTCTTGCTCCACGCTACAGTGGAAGAAGCCATTAGATGATTTCTCACCTCCCAAAAAAAAAGCCAGGCAGAATGCTGAGTCAGTGTCCAAAAGTAACATTGAACATAAATTATGCCAAGAATTGATATTGCAGTCCTTAGCAGCAGCCACCAAAGCGATTTCATGCTCTGTAATGTAACTTGATCTAGCTTTTCAAACAACTCAACGCTAAAAGACAAGCTATCATTAAAAACTGACAGTTTGACAAGCTCTTACTTTCGGCCTAGTTTTATGGATCGCTTTACAAATACACCGACTGAAAAAGCTTTAAGCTTTACAGGTCTGAGTGAGATTTATGTATGTTTCATCCTCGTGACTCGTTTGGATAAGCCACGGGTTTCCAATTTGTGAATATCGTTAGCGGCAATGAATACAGTTTCAGCTTTTTCTACCGAACTTGTCTCTCTTTCTATAGTGTTAACCTGAAGTAGATATGTGAGACTATAATGCCTTGTGAAAAAAGTATCCAGGAAAAAAATTCATACAGTCTCTGAGTAATTATAATTACGCACGTACACTATTAGAATTTCCCCTAGTGACTTTTGTTCGTCTCAGTCGTTGACGGTGGTCAATCTTATACAAAATTGGAGCCATTTAGCCACTAGGCTACATCGAATCACATAATTCCTCCTAAGTACCAACGTACGCAAATACAGATGCATTACTCCCATTCACACGAAGCGGTCGCCATCATCAGCGAAGCAATAATACGAGTGAAAGAGATGGCCGCAACAGTGTAGAAGCGGAAATCCGTGCGCCCAAACTGTCGCCGAAGGAGAGACCTCGGATGTCAGGGCTTGCGGATGACATGCAATGGGTTGCTCGCCATCCGGCCGTCTGATAAGGACTAAGCCCGACGTGTGGCGTGTGGTTTGCCACGCGCGCTTCAAAGACATGTCAGCAAAATTGAAGGATTTCGGGCCGATGCCTGCTAAGGCTGCGGGATCGTTTAAGATGCAACTGAAGGATTTCGGTAGTTTTGAGTCAGTTAAAAGTCAAACTCCCTCTCGCTCCATTCAGAGCGATTATTTGATGATTACATAACTGAAAAAAAAAAATACAACAATATAATTTTAGTATATATCAATACGGAAACACGTGTCTAGTATTTTTATGTACAAAAATAACTGTATCATGAAAAATCACGAAGTTATAAGCTTGTTATGTTACCTGGTTGTCCGCACAAATACGTGGTTACCGCACCATCCAGGTGACATCCACACTCGACTATGCGCTGGCACCTAATGCCCGCTATGAACTGCCGTGACCTGTTTTGTACTTAATGTCAATGGTGTCTAATTTGTGACCTTTTTAAATATTTTTGGGAAAAAAATTAACATGGTGTAAAAATTATTGGAAGCGATTAAAATAACAAAAAATAAGCGAATAAAATCTCACCCGAACTCATGTAAATTGGTACATGAACGACGGTACTTGGGTACTACTATCTCGAAGTTATTACGAAAATGCCATAGGTTAATAATATCCGGCCTATTAATAATAATAATAATAATAATAATAATAATAATAATAATAATAATTTATTTATTTGCTAGAATGTAGGTGTACAAAGTAGTATGATTCTTAATTATGTCCTTTTTATATTCCTTGTCCTTTGAAATTATAATTACACTGGAGACCAATTGCTTTTTTGTTTGATGGTTCGAAACATTGTAATTATGAAAATTATTATTTTTTTATTCAATTACCGCTCTAATCATTGTGATTTTCCAATAAAATAGAAGAATTAATTATTTGTGTTTGTAAGAAAAACAGAGCTGTTTTGTTGTTATATATATATTAGCGACCTACCCTAGCTTCGCACAGATGTTATTATAAATCTTTGAAATTCCTGGGTTTTTTTTAATATAGTATACAGTCATGTATTATCTCATCATCTAAACGTACGGTGAAAATTTATATTATATTTTTCACGGAAGATGTGGGTAGGCCTTTAGTGTGGGACGCTACTTGTGGCGATACTCATGTTCCTAGCTCGTTGTGCCGTGCTGGTGCTGCCGCTGCGGCTGCGGCTGCGGAGAACCTCAAGTGGCGGAAATATAATAACCTTGTTGGTAAATTGTTTAAAGATCTTTCCAGACGCCTTGTTTTTCAGAGAATAAGTATAGCGTGCAGTGTGACAATGCCACCAGTCTTTTGGGTACATCGCCAGTCGACAGAGATGCGGAGGAGTACTTTGACGCTATACTTTACATTACTTTTAGTTCTTATGCAATTTCAGCGTTTGTACACGCGCGACCAAAAAAAAAAATTAAGACGATAGTCAGCACACTTAGCTATGGTAAAATGCTTGAAACCAGGGGATGACAATAAAGCCACCCATGTTGAGTGTAGAAAAATGACTCATTTATTTTACTTAATTACTATTATACAAAATTGTTGCACATGTGCAAACGCTGAAATTGTATAACCTACTTAACTCTTATTAATTTATCGCGAACAGACGGACAGACAGACGCGGTGGGGACTTTGTTCTATAATATGTTTGTATATATGTAAGGATTGCTTAGTTTGCAAACTAACAGGGAATCTACCTAAGTCCAAAATGATAAGTAGTCACTCTCGCAAATAACATGAATACAGAGACATCACACGTACGATGGTTTTTACCTGAAACCAAAATGAACCACGTGCCTGTAATTAGTCAGAAAACCTTCATTACTACTTTGCCTTTCGAGCTTTTTCACAAAAGGATCATCGGACCAGCAGTTGTACGGTGATATAGCCCCAGTAGGTATAAAGTGGACAACCCACCTTTATATGCAAAACGTTTTGTGAACACACATTCGTTGTATGAACAATTACTAAAGAGTAGAATTCCCTGCCGAAGTCTGTGTTTTCTGATAGCTACAACCTAAGGAAAGAAAGAGAAGAAATAAAAAGAGTTTATTTACGTCAAACAAATGGCGCATACCTTAAAAATAAAAACAAATAATAATAACGACTTATACCTAATATAAGTGGTAGGACATGCGTCACATCCGCGCAAAACGACCAGTGCTCAGCAAAATGCTAAGGCTCGTGTAAGACAGAGATTTATATACTTAAAATCACTGAATAAACAAAACAAAAACATAAATAACAATAAACCAATATACGTTAAGGGGAACCAAAATAAAAATGAAACAGGTTTTTTAAGTCAAAAGTAAATAGGTGACTTCTAAGCAAGCGTGCTTCATCGTTGGCTTCATCATCGCTTACCATCTGATGAGACTGTGGTCAAACGAGAACCAATCAACACTAAAGAGGTAAAGATTGTTTTTCTGTTTGTAGGAGGTAATCTCTGAAAATACTGGTCCGATTGCTAAAATTTTTTCACTGATAGAAAGCTACTTTGTTTATTTATTTATTTAATTTTCATGCAACAAAAGGTACAAAGGATGCCTTAGGCATTCTCTACCAGTCAACCTAGGGTAGTGGTGTTCCTAAGTGTCATAGGCTATATTTTATGTACGCGGGCGAAGCCGTGGGCAAAAGCTAGTCTGTAATAAAAAAGGGTTTTAACTTTCACTAGAGCTTTCTTAGTAATCTTAAATACAGATCTGTTCATATTTATTTTTTAATACCTAACAATATTATAGGTACTGTTTGCGCAGTGATTAAGTGATTGGCTGCTGCTGCGTTTGATTCTATTAACACAACAAACCAATATTTTTGTACCCTACAGGTAGTGGTTCTTGGTCTATGTTAATTGGGAATCCAGATTTGGTTAAATCCAATCTACAAAGCCTCGAACACAGGCGCAGGGTAGCCTGCCTTTTTGTATTTTACAGGTTGCATTTTGGAGAGTGTGCGCGGGAATCGCATGACTTGATTCCGCCATCTCCTTTCTATCATCGGACAACCGGACAAACGGTGATCATCCACACTTACGTTGTTGAAATTTCAACGGTCCGGACTAGGTGTTTCGCTTCGTCGTTTATACCGCGTACATCGAAGGACTGGAACAATTTGCTTGCTGCGGTCTTCCCGTCCAACTATAATTTAGGTGTATTCAATGCTAGAGTAAATAGGCTCTTAATAAATTAATGAGCCTCACCAACAATAATTGCATCACTGCTTACAATCAGGTGGGATCGCAGTTCAGCACTGGTTTAATGCTAGCAAAGGAGGCGGCCGATCGCATGAGCTATTGGCCACCGTAGGCGCGGGCTTGCGGACGGCGAGCAATGGGTGGCTCGCCGTCCGATCGTCCGGTAACCATCGAGACCGAGCCCAATGTTACACGCGCGCCTCAAAGAGATATCAGCAACCGTAGGGGCCCAGCAGGGTCGAAGCCTACTGGGGCCGTGGGTGATGCGAAAGAGATCCCCGGGGCCCTGGAAAAATGGCAAAGAAGGAACAGGAGTGGGTTTTTAGTCAGTAAAAGTCTGTCACTGTCTCTCACTCCGCCCAAGAGCGGGGGATGTCATTAGATGATTTCTCACCCGAAAAAAAAAAAGTCCAGCACTGGTTTATATCTAAAAAAAAATATGTTTTTTTTTGAGGTGGTAAATCATCTTATGACTTCTTACGCTCTAGGGTGCAGCGAGAGGGCGTGTCAGAGATTTAAAATCTATGTTTCTTCATTTGCCTTTTGCGTTCCAGAACCATAAGTATATCCTTCTCAGAAGTAATCCTTGGCCCTAGCAGACACCGGCCTTGCTGGCTTCTTACGGTAGGGGCTCACCTTACGGTTTGCTGGCATCTCTTTGATCCTTATATGGGGTGACGTTATTATTATAGCAAAACTAGTTATCCTACACGGTTTTACCTGCATGTTTGATTACTGATTCTCTGCTACTGATCGTAGCGTAATGTTATAATTGCCTATAATCTTCTGTATGGTCTATCCAACACTAAAAGAATTTTCTAATTCGAACTACTCGTACTAGTAGTTCCTGAGATTAGCTCCTTTAGTAAAATACACACACAATCCTAATTCTCCGCTATACCTTCGTGAGCGCTTTGAGTACTTCGTCCCGAGGGGTAAACCCTGTCGCACTGCCAACTCTGTTCTTCTTCGTACTCTATTTCACACTTCTAGCCGTTATGATGGTTCCTTCTCTGTCACTGCGGTGCGTCTGTGGAACTCCCTCCCACACTCCCTACGTGACAGCCCTTCTCTGGATGTCTTCAAGAGGAAAATTAAAGAGCATTTCCTTTCACGATGACATGGTATCTAAATATATTATATTATATGTTTATAATATATAAGTATGTTTGTATTTATGTATGTAGGTATATTTATGTATTATTTTATTCGTATTATTTATAATTTTAAAATTGTACGCTTTATCCTACCCTCTATTATGATCTCTCTCTATCACTCAATGGTTTGCTGGAAGAAAACTCAACTTTGAATTAAGCTCGCCTATGTACATGAACGTTGTTATCTACCTATTTTATAAGTTGTTTTAGTGTACAATAAAGAATTAAAGAATTAAAGAAAATAAACAAACAAATTCTTCAGCTTTACAATATTAGTATAGATAAAATAACACAGTTCCACTACCCAAATTAAATCTCGAAAAAAAAAAATAACAGCTATGATCAAAAGAAAAGAAAAACAAACAAAGGACAGGAATTAACAGGAGTGAGAGGGCAAGGTTTTAAATTGTTTTGTTCATCATTAAAGAGAAAAAGTTAAGCTAATTAACGCACCAGTCAAAGTCCTCCTGTACCCGAATATTAATTAAATTATATGATATATAGAGAGGCTTTATGTGTAGGAGGATCGGATCATATAAGAAACATTTTTTTTTATTAATGATAGGCTCGCGTTTGATTACCATCTCACCTGATGGTAAGCGATGATGTGGTCCACGATGGAGCACGCTTGCCTAGAAGTAGCCTATTCACTCTTGACTTCAATACCCCTAAGTTGTAGCTATCAGGAAGCACAGACTCCAGCAAGGAATTCCACTCCTTGGCTGTACGCACAATAAATGTTTTCTCAAAACGCTTTGTGCGTATGGGTTTGATGTCTACCATGTACCGATGGCGCAACGTCGTACGTCTAGTGATCCGATGATGAGGACTTGGTGGAATTAGTGGACATAAATAGAAGTTCATAGGTCTTTTGGGCTGTTTGGTCATGCAAAAAAGTTGCCGTGGCCCTAGAACGCACAGGGCAACTGCTTCCAATCTAACCAGCCCCCCTAGCCAAGTTACAATTTTATCGTTCCAGCCAAACGCTTCGAGTAGGCCACGCCTCCAATTCCTTTGTTCGGACCACGTGACTGAGCGTTGAGATGACGTCAGAACAAAGGAATCGGAGGCGTGGGATACTCGAAGCGTTCAGCGCGAACGATACAATTGTAACTTGGCTAGGGGGGCAGATGCGAATAAATACCCGTGTTTTACTTGGAGCGACTGCTTATCAGACTTCCACAACCCACTTACTGGGCAACACGATACTCTTCAAATAGATTGATTATTTTTTTTTTTTTTAAAGAAAGACTACAGGCTAATAACAATTATAATTTTTTACATAAGTAATGAAAATTGCTAATAACAAGCTTCCATATATCTAGCTACAGATTGCATTGACATCTTTTAAGTTTAAGATAAAGTTAAAAATTAATTTTAGTAGGTATAATAAGAAGTGAATCGAATCAAGTGATATCAAAGATGACGAAAAAGACTACAATACCGTTATCTTAAATAACAACTAATTAATGATTGATGCAATTGATGGTCAGAATGTCTGTCATCTCACTATTTAAATACTAACTAATAATAAATGTGTTAATAACAAACTATACCATCAGTGCCACATCTAGTAAAAATCAAATTCGTACATCCATGTTATGTTTGGTTAACTTTTTTTTAGGTGTGTAAATCATCCGATGACATCTCGCGCTCTTGAGCGGAGAGAGAGGTTATTTCAGGTTTGTATTGACTAAAAACCCACTCCTGTTCTTTCTTTGTCTTGTCCCAGGACCCCGAGTTTCACTTTCACACTACCCGTGGCATGTTTGGTTAACTTACGATTGAGTTTGTTATCTGTTTAGGTTTATCCACATTTTATTTATTATGTTTTTTCCGTTATTTTGTTTTGTTATTTTATATACGTACAGTCAAGAACAAAAGTGCAGTAGCACTCTACCAATTCTAGTGTCTAAAATTACTATTACTTATTGTAGAAGTTCAATAGTCCACAACTAGTTTATTCAATACTTTAGATTCTATGCTACCAATTAAATCAGTCATGAAAAATTGACCCTCTTCTACAAATAAATTTTAGGCATTTTAGCATTGGTAAGGTGGCACTGCACTTTTGACCCCTGACTGTACATCTGTGTGCTCTAATTATATTAATCTTAGTTTTAGATGTTGTTTCTCAGTAAGTGAATTATGTATGCAATTCTTTATGAGAAATAAAGTTGTTCTTAAACCTTAACATAAGGCAGTTAACGATCTATTATTTTTTTTCATGTTGGAAATCATAAAATAAATCCTCCTGCTCTGAATGGAGCAAGAAGGAGTTTCAGAGTTTTACAGACTAAAACTCACCTGTGTTTCTTCAGTTGCAGTTTGCGTTCCAAGGCCGCGATGAATCTTTCAAACAATAAAAAAAGCTGCCAAAATAACACGACTGTGGTGCAAAATATTTTACCAGCAAATTCTATAAAACATTTTACACGAATTCGGTAAAACAAAACGTTTACGAAAAATCGAATGTTGTTCACTGTGTATGTAGAAACTCCGTGATTTTATTATATTTTTACCAACAAACAATATGAAAATATGAAGTTACATTTTTGCTTTCGGAATTTCAATAGAATGACGTAGTTCTATTGTTTTCGGAGTTAAATGAATCCCTATTTCCCTTGGTCACGTCATCACGCGTGAACTGCTAGATTTCGTTATTAATTCTTTTTTTGTTGTTTGTTATTGGCAAAAGGTTTCGATAAAATAAAAAATTAACAAAGTTGCGTAGAAAGTAAGAAATATTCAAAAAACTACGACGACTATTTAATCTTCGCGCATTTTACAGTTCATGTTAGGATAGGACCACATCTGTCGGGTCAACTACTTAATTATAATAATAGGGGTTAAAGTATGAAATTGCCGTTTTTAAAACGGGTTGCTTTGAAGTAGAAAATACAAACCCCAAAAAAAAACTAATAAATACCTAATTTTGAAAAAAGAATAACGTAACTTATATATAAAGTTTATTTAAACTTATAATTCCAAGTCAATCCAAAGATATAACGCTTCAAAGCAATCTGATTTAAAAAACGGCAATTTCATAGTTAAAGACTATGTTGTGGGTGTTCCTTATATTATCGGATGATTAAAGAAAACTTGAACTGACTACGATGAAATAAATGTCTTTAATTCTGACTCCACAATAATTCGTTATTACTAACTACGTACTATGTATGTGTCGAGACAGGGCGGTGTAACGTAAGCGACTGGCGAGCCTTGCGCTCGCGCTCCCGTATTTCATCAAAATTGCAACTCAACGAATCGCAGTTACTAAGCCGCCACAACTATTTTACTATATAATATTAATTGGAAAAATCTTCCCAGACTCCATTCCGGAATTGAATTATTTACATAGGTAAGTTTGTACGAAACCCTCAGGGTTCTGAACATTATAATATTAATGTTAATAGATAATATTCTGAACATTAATATTATCTATTGATGTTCAGAATAAACAAACAAATTACTTGCTGAAACCATGAATTCATATAAACAATTTATTTAATTTTCACCACCAACATCAATTATAGTATTATATTTATTTAAAATGTTCTGTAATAAATTAAATCGAATGACAGCACTGTGGTCTGCCGCCGTTATTTAAATAAACATGCACTTTATTCCAGTTTGATTTATAATGAAAATGTTCATTAAATGGAAATGCCAACAGAATTATGGAAATCTGAAATGAAAGGCATTATTTTCTTTTGTTAGCATTTTTATCTTATGAAAAGAATATCGAGACAGTAAACTTGGAGTTTATGAGTGTACTGACTTTCCTGACTTAATTTTAATTTCTTCAAAAGGCGGGAAAGGAATAAAATAGAACACTAGCCTTCTGCGGCTGGTAAAAGGCCGCCTGCGACTGGTGGCGAGAACCATCACCGGACACTGTTTACTGAATAGACACTTCTTCACAATGAATATAACTGATAGTACTCTATGCAGAGCATGCATGGAGCTGGAGGAACTAATGCGCACATAGCCCTCGAGTACACACACTAATGAGCACATAGCCATCAATGAAGCACGAACCTTGGAAGCAGCGAATTCAGTCATGGACGTCCTAAGAAAACTGAAAAGAGTCATCTGCTTTTGGAGAGAGGAGGGCTGATTGCCCAAGCATACTTTTCCACCGAGGGAAAGTACGGAAACCAGTTCATAAAGATAGGAAGGCTAAAAAGGAATTACATATAGTCATAATTAAAATAAAATAAATTCTAATTAATATAATAACCGATTTTTTCAGCAGACAAGTGAACAAATATTTATTCAAATCAACTGAGTGAAAACTCTTCCATTGTCCGTCCATTTACGTTCGCATACTCATCAATATGATATTACATAGGAACATACAGGAAAAACAACGTCTGCTTGGTGTGGGATCTGAAGTTGGGGCATCTATCGTGAATGTCTAAGGTTTTGTGAGAAGATGAATAAAAAATAAGTAAACATTGTTTCATTTGTTTTGTGGGATATATTTTATTTTAGTGGTAATGTACATATATGTATTTTCTTTTTAATTCTAAATTATATGTTAGTTCTTTTTAATGTATATGGATTTGTTATTAGGTTATTATTGTTTTTATTAAATGTATTTTTTAGTTTGTAAGTTTCTACTGTACAACGCCTTGGACATCCTCCGTAACGTTGTACAAGGGCTTGTAAATAAATAAATAAATCTAACAGCATCTTAGCTTCCCCGTTGTCGGAGGAGGCTAAGATGTTGTAATTTGCTACTGATGAATGAGTTCTGACCTAATTATAATTTTATTTTTAACTGCCTACTTCAGATATATCTGGTTTTTATAGTCTAGAGCTGAGTGAGTAACCATTTTACCAACAACAACATTATCACTCAGTGATAAAACGACTTATAAATAACAAAGAATAAAAAAAACAATAGAATATTAGTTTTAATGGTCAAAAACTGAAATCTATTTAATCTAAAATATCTCTAAATTATGTATACACGCTGCGTCTATATCTCTCATCCAACTCTCCTCTCGCAGGTCTGCTGGAAGAAATTTCGTTAGAAATAAGCAGGATCTTTGTGTTTGTATGTACCATACATAAATTAATAATTACCTTTATAAATTTTAATATTACCTCTTGTTCCATAAATAAAAACAATCTCTAACGACAATCTAGTAAGTTCAAAAAAGTTTGCTTTAACAAAGGCTTTTGACAAACGCGTAAAATATAGGTTAGATAGTAAAAGATCAGGAATTTGGGTCAAGGCGTGTTCCGGCCATCGGGAAAGCTAATTTATTTTGGTTAAATCACATTATTCGCACACAATTAATCACTGCGAACATGTTAACACGGAAGGCTGTTTGTTTTGGCATAAGCGTAGTAGAGACGCAATTTGTGAGGGCCGATATTATCATGGAGACTAGGATGAGATAAATTCTACAATAATTAGCCTAATATACCGCTTATCTCAACAAAAATGAGTTTCGAGAAAGAAGGATATTGTAAAGAACGATTGCCTGCATCTTTGTGACGTATACTCTTTTTTTTTAAATTAATATAAACCTTATACGCAATAATGAAATCGTTGATGGTGAGACTCACTAGTTTATTAAGAGCCTATTCAATCAAGCCTTGAAGACACCTAAATTATAATCGGACGGGAAGACCGCAGCAGGCAAATTATTCGTCTTTCGACGAGGCGAAACGCTTAGTCCGGACCGTAGAGGTGTTAACAATGTAAGGGTGTGGCCTTGTCTGATAGTAGAAAGGTGATGGAGGTATCAAGCCATACATTTCCCGCGCATATTCTCCTAAATGCATCCTATATAATTCCGAAAGGCGAACGATTGCCGTCATCTTTTTTGACGTAAGTAAGTATCTCAAATCGTTGTCCATATCCTAGACTATGTGTCAAGTTAAATTACGTTAAGATTGGTCAAGCAACTTCGGCATGAAATACATCTTCCTGCCTAAGTATCTCTCTAACGTAACGCCTAAGTAAGACACAAATAGTTACTTTCGCATTTATAGTATAAATAAGTAGCTACGGATTCCTTTTTTTCAATATACCAATAAAGATACGGGTCTTACGAGCAGTCCTTGTGATGCGGAGCGGTATAGGCATATCAATGAAAAAAATAACGATTTTTCGAAAAAAATTGAGGTAGGTACCGTTTTAGCCCGCCGTCCGACCGTCCGGTAGCCCGCCGTCCGACCATCCGGTAACCATCCGGACCAAGCCCAAGTCGTCGACGGAGCGTAGTGTTTCACGCGCGCATCAGGAAGATATCAGCAAATCGTAGGAGCCCAGCAGGATCGAAGCCTACTGGGGAACACCCGGGGCACTGAGACAAAGGCAACGAAGGAACAGGAGTGGGTTTTTATCAGTCTGACACTACCTCTCGCTCTGCCCAAGAGCGGGATTGGTCATTAGATGATTTTCCCATCTAAAAAAAAAGTAGGTAACGTTTGTTGGCTTAGTACGACAGGATTAGAAGCAGACGAGTGTTTAGGGTGCTTCTCGTGTAGACATAACGAGTTTTTATTAGAGTTGATTGTTGTCTAGACTTTAGACTAAAGGAATTGTTGAGAAACCCGTCCCAAAAGGAATTTTCCAAAAAAGACGATAGGTATAATGTACCTAAACAGGTTTTTTTTTTATAAGAGTGGATCAAGCGATGTAGAAATGGAATAAAACAAGTTATGAATGACCTAATAAGAAATTTTAAGTGACCTGTGTTTACCATTATGAATAGAATGTAACATCGTCCTAATGTCCACCATGGCTTCTCATTGTGGCACGGATCCAAGAAGTTCAACTTTAAATGAATCGATCACAAATATTGCTGGTTTATTTGATTGAATGTACTTAAGCATGACATGTATTTACTATTGCACTTATTTCTTTTCCGTTTATCTATTTATTAAGTAACACCTGTCATATTATGTTTCTATACCACTCTAAGTTCGACTGGTAGAAAATGCCTTAGGTATTAATTCCGTCTCTGTACAGTTTTATTTACTATTGCAAGTTAATATTTGAGAGATCCCGCCAAAACAACACAGCCGTCATAGCCTGTCAAAATCGATACGACCCTAAAGGAAAACCCTTTTATTTAATTTATGGGAGTAGGTACTACAGACCCAGCTTCGCACGGTTGTCGAAAATCTTTGAAATTCTCAGCTTATCGGTACCATAATATCTGAAATCAGAAACCTTTATTTCAAATAGACCAATTACAGGCACTTTCGAATTTTCAAAATGGCGTTCAGTCAAAAAAAAGGTAAAAGGTAAAAATTGCACGTTCCAAAGCGAGAATCTCTATGGAGAAGAATGTGCAAGAAACTCCATGGACACTCTTTTAAATCATATTATGAGTTACATAAATCCTGGTTACCTATTTTTTGTCGCTTCTAATATGTGAGCACAATGTAGATAAGTACCAGACCCTGTAGTATCCAGTTGTGGGTTAAGCTCGCCTATGTACATCAACTGTCCTATTTATAATGTCTGTCTAAAATTGTGTGTAGAATAAAGAAAAAAGAAGGAATAAAGAAGTGATAATATTTAAAAAAAAACTAATTAAAAAATAAAAGTAATATACATATATTATCAGCAGTTTTTGAATCTATCGCTTTCATACAGAAAAAAAAGTCACGGTGGGGGACTATGTTTTAAAATACGTAAGAACATGTGGTCCTTAGATCTGTTTCATTTTTCTAGGGCTCACTAGTAAAGGCGGGCCGATAAGAGTTGGGGGTTTGCGTAAAAATTATATTCTCCACTCACAACTCATGGTAACGGTCAGACCTGTGGATACCCGAATTAAAATCACCTGCGCTCTCATGCCAGACTAAACAGACTAAAATCCAGTCGAAGCACGAAAATACGTTTACGCTAAGTAAGCTTTATTCAATAACGTTTTTCCTAACAATATCACTTTGAGATCTTTGACCCGTATCGATAAAAATATTACACTAAGCGGATTTACGATATCTCCGTTTGTAGTCGGGAAGATAATTTGATCATTTAACCTCTGGATTATGGAAAAAAAAACGCATTTATATAACGCAGTTTAGTTTTTGTGCTAGTTTCTTATGAAAGAGGTTTTTTAGACCCGCTTGTATGATTTCTTCTACTCATCATTTATTTATAGATGGAGACAGGACATTATTATCTGCCTAGCCTTTTTCAACTATTTTAGGATGTTGTAGGGGACCAGCAGGGTCGAAGCCTACTGGGGCCATGGGTAGTGTGAAAACGAAACCTGGCCCTGGGACGAAGGCAACGAAGGAACAGGAGTGGGTTTTTAGTCAGTAAAAGTATCTACTACGATACTATCTCCCGCTCCGCCCAAGAGCAATATTTGTCATTAGATGATTGTCCCACATAAAAAAAAACGATTTTCGGATAAGTAGACGCCCCCACGCATTGGAAGTCGCAGGGCCATTCCCGGCCACCGTAGATGGTGGAATTGTGTACGGCGAGTAATTAAAAGTTCGTCATCGACGGCAGGTGCTAGTATTTTCGATAATACCAAAAAATAATATATAGTTACCTATAAGCATTGAATATTGAATAAAGAAACTGGGCAAGTGCAAGTCGAACTGCGCAATGAGGGTCCCGTACAAACTACATAAATATTATTATGTGAATAGTTCAATCCGAATGGAGTTTCGAAGATTTTTCGAATCGCAAAAAAAGTTTTTTTTTTGTGACGAAACAGAAATAAATCTGTTTTCAGATTTATTCCTATATCTATACCATATGATCTTGCTTTATGCAAAATTTTAGAATTCTGGGTCAACGAGAAGTACCCTATGAATTTTTGATTCCTTCAAGAGTGTCTAAATGCATGTTTTTTACGATATAAACGGCCGTATCTTTTTTTTTCGTTAACTTAGAAGTTTGATATTTTCATAGCTTTAAGGGACCGCAGACATTAGTGTATGGTTTTAATTTCAACTTGATACCTCTATGGATTTCCGAGATAAAAAGTCTTGACAGAGAGACAGACAGACGGACGGACAACAAAGTGATCCTATAAGGGTTCCGTTTTTACCTTTTGAGGTACGAAACCCTAAAAAGAAATTAATCTGTCCTTTTGAGCAAAAAATAATTATGCAAATCGGTTCATAAATAACGGAGTTATGAGGTAACAAAACATTAAAAATAATACAGCCGAACTTAGAATTTCCTCCTTTTTTGAAGTCGGATACATACAATATTGTAATCGAATCCTATTAGAGTTAAAATCTGTTATACAGACTCACGATTTAAAATTAAACTTTTAATCGAGTTAACGGAACCGGACTGTATCGTGTGAACCAGTATTTCCCAAACCATGGTTCGTGAGCGAATTTTGGATGAAGTAGTGATGCACCATACCTCTGTTTCAGTTTTTACAACTGCGGAAGTTCCGTGCACTTTTTCACTTCCATTTTTGCATCTGTCTTCACTTTTATAGCGGAATTATTATAATAGGAAGTTTTTACCCTATTTTTTAAATAAAACATAACACTACTTAATTTTGAATATTAATTTAATTATAAATTATTTTTGTAAAGAAAAAGATTTTTTAATTAGTGTTTATTTTTTTTAGTAGTATTGACTGACCTGTTGGTCTAGTGGTTAGTGGCCCTGACGGCTATGCCGGAGGTCGTGGGTTCGATTTCCACCCAGGACAAATGTTTGTGTGATGAGCACAATCATTTTTGTTCTGTGTCTGGGTGTAATTTATCTATAATATGTATTTATTCAGAATATATAAGTATGTTTATCATTTGTCTAGTGCTCATAGTAGCTCTGCTTAGTTTGGGACTAGATGGCGTTGCGTAAAAGTTGAGGATATTTTTTTATTTTATTTTTCCACGTAAGAATCAAATCTGCGACTGTGTAGTTGTGGTATATTATTATTATATTATATTATTATTATTTACACCTTTGCTTCTACATTCATTCCCTTTAAAATTTTCTGCTTCCACTTCAACACTTCCGTTGCATCAATAATGAGAAATAAGGATGAAGTATAAAAAAATAGAAAACTACTACAATCCATCTGAAAATCTTTTAATAATTAAGTGTCTTCTAGGCTCTTAATAAACTAGATCGATTCACCATCAACGATTACATCACTGTTGCCAGACTTAACCTTTTTTCACCATCAAGCGAGATCACAGTCAAGCACTAGTTTATATCAAGATAATAAAATAAAAACGTATTTTTTTGTAGCTGATTTTTATTTCTTTTATTGGAAAAGCCTTGAATCCTTTTAGTTATGTCCCTTTTCTTCATGACAGCTAATAGGTGAGTTCCGAATTTGAAAGTTTTTATTATTAGATTCGGGAACTAACAAAAACTTCCGACTTTGGACAAAGTTTAGAAACCACTGGCCTAAATATCTCGCCTCCTAGTTAAAATGTGTGTGTGCCATGCACTGTGTGCCTTCCGCCTAAACTTTTTAATTGAAAAGCAGTTTAAAAGTTTATTTATTTAGTCTCCGTGTCAACACCGGGATTAGATGAAACTCGATCGTAAATAGCGTTCTTAGAGTTGATAATGCTTTGGATTTTGTGTTTGGAATATTGATGCTATAATACAATAACAGTGACCTGAGTAGAACTGCCGAAATACTGGGAACGAACCAGTTTAATCAGATGTACCTGAGTATTTGCCTTTCTTACCTACACAACCCAATTAATTCAATCTTCGACTATATTATCGCTTACCATCAGCCCCCTTAGCCAAGTTACAACCGTTTCGTTTCGATTCTCTTTTCGTCGATCGCCTCGAGTAAAGATGCCTCCGATTCCTTTATTTTGACGTCATCTCAACGCTCAGTCACGTAAAAGGAATAGGAGGCGTGGCCGACTCGACGCTTTGGTAGTCACGCCAGCCAGCCAGGGTTTTGGTAAAACGAAAAGAGAATCAAAACGAAACGGTTGTAACTTGGCTACGGGTGCAGATGAGATAGTGGTCAAGCGTAATACATGTGACTGATATCAAGTTTTAATTCTATGTTTATCATCCCACCGGCAGATTAAAAGTTTGACTCTTTCAATTTATTCTTTCCGGCAATCATTATTGTAGTTAACTATGTGCATCTATGAGTTTTGAGAGCAGTGGTGGCCGAGTGATAACGGCCCCGACTTATAAGTCGTAGGTCGAGGATTCAAACCCAGCCAGGCGCATTACTTTCTGTAATTTATTTAATCACCACTGCACTCAAAACGGTAAAGGGAAACATTGTGAGGAAACCGGCATGTCCTAGACCAAAAAATCGAAGACATGTGATATTTAGCAACCTGCAGTGGGCCCGCGTGGTGGATTACGGCCCATTTCCTCTCCTAGAAAGGAGTCCTGAGTCCCAGCAGTGGGAACATTAAAAGGCTGATTTTGCTTGTGGGCCTAAAAAAGGTCACATTGAGCAATTTATCTAAAAGCAAATCATTTCCCGAATTCCTGCCTACTTATGATCTTCATGCAATTCTACTTATATTCGTAAAATGGTTACACAAATTAGCTAAATCATACTCAATTCATTTCTTAACAGAATGATATTCCATGTAAATATTGCCGCATGAAAAAAAAATAAAAACTTGGTTTTACCAGTATTTAAACACAGGTAAAAAATACTTCAAAATATTTTTCCCAACTTTTCGATACATTGTGATAGGTAAGTATACCATTTTGTCAAACTCTGTAACGGGGTCTGAGGCGGTCAAAATATGACCCATTTTTTTGTAGGATTACGTACTTGGATGAGGTACAGTAGAACGGATTGTCTTACGTCTTCTAAAAATAAAAAATGTAAGATTTTCGTCGATAAAATGTGGCAATGAATACAGGCTCCAATTTTTTTTTATGTGGGAAATCATTCAATACCGTCTCCAATCTGGGTGGAGCGAGAGGGCGTGTCAGAGTTTTACTAACTCTTAAACTCAGTGTTCCTTCAGTTTTTTTTGCGAGAGTAACTCTTACGAACAATCCGTAGACCTAGCAGGTATTGGCCATAACTGATTCCGTCAATAATGCCGATATTTATTTGAGGTGCGCGTGGAACAAAAAGCGCTATCGACTCAGGCTTGTTCCTTACCCTAGGATGAACTACCTATTGCTGGCCATCTACCACCAACTACCCAGTAGTCCCGTACAGTGGCTGGGAATCGCCCGCGACTCCTGACGCCTGGGGCGTGAGGCATCCCAAGCTTCCGGCCGCTTCATTTGCTCGAATTCTGCAACATCACATTATCGCTTTCCATCAGGTGAGATAGCTGTCAAGCGCAAACATATCAAAAATAAAAAAAATAAGTGAAGAAGTGAAGTGGACGTCTTTCATTCCTTCTCGCTCCATACGCCTAAACCAGGGCCAGGCGCGAGAAATTGCCACTGCCGATAATCTTGACGAGGATACGGCGGTGCTCCGCCCAAGCGGGGTAGACCGCTACCGCATGCTGTATCAAATCCTGCGGCCGTTTTTTTCCAGCTCCAGAATCTGACACATAAACCTCCTAAAACAACTGAGTACAGTGGAGAGTGTGTCAGGGTGGGAAGTGAGAAATCCACGGCGAATCTGTAGCCTCTCCCCAAAGAGGGGCCTTACCGCCGTGATAATGGCGTGCCCGAGGCCCCGATCCTGATTACCAGCCACAGCAGACGCAGGCTTGCGGACGATGAACTATGGGTTCGCTCACTGTCCGGCCGTCCAGTAATCGACCGGATCAAAACAAAGCCGACGATATCGCGTAGTGTTTCACGCGATCCTCAAAGAGATCAGTCAGCAAACCGTAGGGGCTCAGCGAGGCCGATACCCGCTAGGGCCACGCGGATTTTCTGAATAGGAAACCCGTGGTCTTAGAACAGAAAGGGTAACAGAAGACACAGGTGTAATAATAATAATAATATTCGACAACTATCACACAATGTCGTCTAGCCCCAAGCTAAGCAGAGCTTGTGTTATGAGTACTAGACAACTGATAAACATACTTATATATTTACATATACATACATATTATAGATAAATTACACCCAGAACAGAACAAATATTCGTGCTCATCACACAAACATTTGACCTGGCTGGGAATCGAACCCACAACCTCAGGCATAGCAATCAGGACTACTAACCACTAGACCAACAGGCCAGTCAAGGCCAGTGTGGTTTTAGTCAGTAAAAATCTGACACGCCCTCATGCTCCACCCAGAGCGCGAAAAAGTCACTGCATGATTTACGACCTTAAAAAAAATCTGACTGTATTATTTGACGATTTTCCAAAAAAAATAAAATAGAAGTCTTTTGGTTAAAATAATGATAATCGTGTAGCCAACACAAACGGAATATATCAACCATTTCATCGTCGTCACCACTTTATACGTGTATATTCTCATTTAAACTTCAACGTCACCACTTCACATGCACTTTGTTAGACAGCGGTTTTGATGTTACAAGTAAAACAAACTGAACTTAGACCGAGACTATAAAGTTTGTCTCAGACTGAACTCATTGGGATTAAAAAGTTAGGTAGCAAGATATAATCGGTGTAGGGTGAAACGGCTAATGAAGTAGCCAACTTTACTTTATTAAGTATTCAATACAGGTATTTACTTAAATGGTTGAGTTATTGTTTTTATTTATCTACGAGTACATTAATCATTGGCCCACATAAGGAATTAGGAAAATCTATATCGTGGATGCGCTCTTAAACATATAAACTCACAAGACACCCACACTCGGAAAAACTAATTGTAAGACACATAAATAATATACCTTTTCCGTGTGAGAATCAAAGCTGCGACACGCAGCGCATCAATCAATCTGCCATTGCGCCAACTGTGCCCGCAAATATATCAAAACAATTTCGAAGTTTTTTTATTCATGTTGTATTCCTATTAGTTTTCGTATTATTGTTTATGGACGCTCAAAAAAACACTCAAAACTAAAAGGAACAAATATAGATAAAAGAACACAGGGGCGTTGTTTATTTCAAAAGAAATGTCTTTCATCAGATCTGCGACAGGAAAATTGAGTGAGAAATGCAAACACAACAAATAATGTATAAATACGTTAGAAAACTTAAAATGGATTAAAATGACTCGTATCTTTTTCAGATGAAAACAATTTGCCCTGGGGATAAAAGTCCCTTCCTAGTACGTATTTTATAAATATATATATATATAAAATACCAGAAATTCATAATAAAGATATTATCTTTTCCATTTCATATTTGTTTCCTTGGAATGATTACCGACACAAATGCGGGTGAAGCTCATCATATTCCTGCCCTTGTCCCATCTTATTTGGGGTCAGCGCAACACGTTTTTTTCTTCCATTCCATTTCATTCTTGTTTTTTTGTACCAGAATTTATTGTGAATATCTATATATATAAAAATCAATGCCACTTTTCGTTGTAATTTTATAACTCAAGAACGGGCTCACCTATCCAAACCAAATGTTCAGGCTTTGTTCAGACTATTTACTAGATGGTTTATGTGAAGTTTGCACAAAATCGGTCGAGCGGTTCTTCATTTATCACATTTTTTGTAACAAATGAATTAAATTAATGGCGGATCATTTTTTTAATGGGGATTTTGCTGTCAAATTGATAGATTAGGGTAGAGTAGGGTAAAATAGGGTAGAGTATGGTTGGGTAGGGTAAGTAGTCAGTTGAAGGGAGCGAAGCCGCGGGCAAAAGCTAGTAGTTTATATTCTGACTGAACGTTTACACAAGATAAACTATATATACAGAAAAAAAACTCTAGAAAAACTTATTAAAAATCTTTTAATTAATCGCCTGTTCTTAAAGCCAATAGCAGCGACAGGACCGCTCACCCTAGTCTATAACTCAGCTATCTGGTTGTTTAGTCCCTTTAAACCATAAAATTGAAGTCTGAACTTCAAAGACGTCGAAATTAGATGGATTTATGAGATAACGCCAATGTACAAACGTTCAGGGAAGATTTAGGGATCCGACGAGAAATAATACCGGGGATTTGTTTTATCAACACAATCCTAGATACTTTTGGGGAGGAAACATGTGTATTCTTAATTGTAATCCAAGGCCAGTGAGTTTTCTCCTAACAAACATTTATGAAACAAAAAGAGATCACATTCAAGAGTAAGATACAGTGTACAATATATGCCTACATGAATAAGTCCTTTAAATGAAAAGGGATTATACATGCTAATATGTGGTAAAATATTTCATTTTATTAGCCCATCTCCTTTCAATCTTCACAGCTTGAACGATTTCTGGCTATGTTAGAACTCGTTCAAGCCCTCGTGAACATAATGAGATTGTTACATCATGACTCGATGTAGCCGTTGGCCAAATTTCATCTAATCCGTTCAAACTTTTGAGCATAAACGTGTTACAAACACTAAAACACATATACATGTCACATACATATACATATCATTGGTAAACAGTTGCATAATTTGTGGTTTTTGTTAGATGTTAATACTGTTCGTTTTCCAATTATAATAAAATAAAATAAATTAATTAATTTAAATTTCACCTTTAAAACATTTGTGTAATCATGTCAATTACATAAGGAAGTATGAGAAAGAATTCTAGAAACACACTGCAGTTACGCACTGATATAGCGGCTGGAAATATAACGCAGAGTCCTAAGGAGAAGAAATGTGGTAACTGGTAGTGCGACAGGGTTTACCCGTAATGTTCCATGCGCCCTTCAAACAGATGCTATGAATAAAAACCAATCTACAGGTTTCAGCTTTTCGCCAAATCAAATTTGCGTTTTGAACACCATTTCTGGAAATATAGTATATATAGCATTAACGATTTTCATATTAGCCGCAGTTTCAGGAAATTTCTCTTCGCGATAACATTGCATTTACCTTAACATTTGCATTTATAATATTAAAGAGAATCCATTTGCATTGGTTTCGACTGGTTAACAAAGGACTTATTTTCAATAGAAAACTTTTTACATTTTATGCTCAAAGACAAGTTAACATAAGTCGCAGCAAAATTTTACTACTTTATAGTTATAAACTTAGGTTGTTAATGGTTCCTGCCAGGGCTTTGAAATTGCTCGAAAGAGTTCCTCCTCCTCCTGGCGTCGTTTATCTAAAATGCTAAGGGTCGTGACCTCAATGAATAATTTTCTTGTGGACAATATTTTCGCCATGTGGTTCTATCTTCGGCGATGTAAATGGCGTCGCAGACTGTGGTCTCTAGTGTAGCACGGATTAAGTCAGATCAACGTATCGGACTTCTGCCCCTGGGTCTTTTCCATCTACTTTTCCTGTTAGTAGCAACTTTTCCAGGTTATCACCTCTCACACTGGCAATGTGGCCAAAGAAATCGAAGATTATTCTTTGGCATATTATGGTGAGTCTCATGGGTGACTTGAGTTCGGCAATTATGGAGTCGTTGGTCCAATGCTCTGTCCAGTGGATTCCAAGCATTTTCCTCCAACACCATATCTCAAAAGCGTCAATCCGGCAACGGTCAGCTTTACCGAACGAATTACCGTGACCCTAAAATAAAAAAGGCAAGTGAAGGAATATGAGTAAGTTTTAGTCTGTAAAAGTCTCACACTCGTCTCGCTCTACGCAGAGTAGGAGAAGTTATTTGATCACAAAACCATAAACAAAAGTTAATAAGGATTGGTTAAAATATGCTTACATATTATTTTCGGTCTACTCTAAAAACTATAGAAAAAATTACATTTTGTTTTACAAACTGCATTGGCATTGGCTAAACAAAACTATTATCTTGAGGTAGAATTGTTTGTTTACATACTTAGTAAAAAAAGCAATTGTATCTCTGGTTTGTTCTATTTTTAAAAATAGATTACTTAGTCGGGTAATCTATTTTAAAAAATAGAAAACAAAAACTTTGGCCCGTACTAGAAATTACTCATGCAACGTGGGTGCGTTCAAAAACACGGCGTCTTTTTGTAGCGATGCAGTCGCACGTTTCGTAAGCACGCGACAGCATCGTTACTAACGCGTGTTAGTCGCATTTTCAAGTGCTATAGAAAAAATGCCAACGGGCTACTAACGCACTAGAGCATTGCGACTGTATCAATACGAACGCACTACAGCATCGCTACAAAAAGTCACCGTTGGCAAGGGCCCTTATGTACACAAAACGCCCAAACTCGGAACTACTTATCTGTCGACCATACAAATGTAAGTTCTGTGCGGAAATCAAATCCGTGATTGCAGTGCAGCAGCCAACCGTTCAACCACTGGGCCAGTCGTGCCGTAATCGTCTCAAATTTATAAAATCTCGAGATATATTGATCCGATTATAAATTTTAAAAAAAGTCCACTAAAAGGATGCTACAGTAATGCCCTAAAATTTTACATACGGACGAAATTACGGGCAGAAGCGAATTCAATAAAATGTAAAATGTCATACTGATTTCTATAATAATAATACATAACAATAATAGCCACACACTTTCAATTAAAATCATGACAATATAGAACCCAAGGTTACTTCCGACCAAATAACAAAATAGTGATAAATCACTGACGTGACCTTTTCGATTGAAAGGTTCACAGAATTGGGTTTTACCATTGTTACGAGTATATTAACTTACCTACTCTAAGGTATATATCTATTTTTCCGTATTTTTAATTGATTGTCTAATTGAACTTTTTTTTAGGTGGAAAATCATCCAATGACTTCTCTCGCTCGAGAGCGGTGCGCGAGGGCGTGTCAAACATTTACTGACTAAAATCTACTCCTATGTTCCTTCTTTGCAGAACCCATCTATTTTGCTTTGTTTTCTTGTTTTCTTTAAATTATTAATATTATACGTTTTAAATGGCTCTACGTGTTTTTATCAACATTTCATACAGCATTAGTTCTACAGGCCATTTTGTTCCATCGCTATGACTGATGGTTAGACTTTCTGGTATTTAACTACCTGTAATGACTAACATCTCCGAATGACAACTGGGACCAACGGCTTTACGTGATTTCCGAAACACATGGGGTCAATAATGTCCTATTTAAACTTAGAAAGTACATATGAATTGAAAATTGACACGGTACTTGCCTGGTTTTGAACTCATAACCTCATGGAAGTGGGTGCCTTAACCCACTGAATAAATCACGATCGTCGAAATGTCATGATGGCTCACTAACCATCATGACATATCAACAATCGCGATTTATCATGTATTTTTTGTATATTATCTTTAAGTTTTTTTTTTTTCGGTGGGAAAATCATCTTATGACATCCCCCGCCCTTGGGTGGGGCGGGAGATAGTGTCAGACTTTTACTGACTAAAAACCCACTCCTGTTCCTTCGTTGCCTTCGTCCCAGGACCCCGGGTTTCGTTTTCACACTACCGGGAAAATCATCTTCGCGGCAGGGCGGGACATAGTGTCAGACTTTTACCGACTAAAAACCCACTCCTGTTCCTTCGTTGCCTTTCGTACCAGGGCCGAGTCTTCCTTTCAGAATCAGACCTTTAGCCCAAGTAGGCTTCGGCCCTGCTGGGCCCCTAAAATTGCTAACATCTCCTTGAGGCGCGCGTGGAACAGCACTTCAGGTTTAGGTAACACTCTCATTATAAAATTTAAATAAAATACGTGAAAACTTCAAACACTTTTATGACTTTTTCAATGATACAGGTCATTCTGAAATCTACTTAATTTACATAACTGCAAAGTTCTTAGAGGCAATAATATCAAAATTGGAAACAAGGACTTGAGTTCTAGAAACTATGAATCTCGTAGCTGCTACGAGCAACGTAGCGCCTACGCCGTAGCTCGTAGGCATCTCAACACGATCTTACTTTATCAAAGTAATATTTTTCTGAAATAAACAATTAAATGATTGAAACCATATTATTTAATCTATTAGTATAATAAATGATACAACAAACTCCCACATATTATTGAATAAACAACCATTGTCATACAAAAATGGGTGAAAGTCTACTTTTAGTAACAATGGTAGATCTAGTGCAATTTGATAAATTGAAGTGGTGATAGCAGCAATATATAACCTCGTGATAAAATTAGGCTATGTCCTTCATACTGCTGTTAGTAGGCAGATATTGTTCTTCATCCTGTTCAAATCCTTTTTCCATGTTTTCTTATGTGTGCATTTCGATTCCAGCTCTGCTGCGTGTTAGGAGACTAAAAATTGCTTGAAATGATAGGTGTCGCCCGGGAATTGCTTTTAAATTTGAATATATTGCGAATATTACATGAAAAATGGATGAAATTGTATTTAAGGTATAATGTGTGCGATGCAATGGTGGATTGCAAAAAAAAGGTGATTTTGGAAGAAGACGTTGATGCGTAGCTCGGTGGTGATGGGTCGATGGCATGCGTGGGCGACCAATCGCTGTGAGGTAGATGGCATCTTCAATCGTAAAGGCGGTGTCTGTGTATTAAGGCGATGTCTGAACAGTGTGTGTTATTGTCGAGTCAATAATAATAGAAAAAAAATACAACCAATTTCAAAAACCAACTAAACAATGGAAAATAACTTTAATTTCAGAAGTTGGCGTTTCTGGCTTTCTTTCATAATTTTTTACCCTAGCCTTTTCCTGAGTAGTTTGAGGTGGGCTTTCAATCTAGTCGGATTAAAAAAAAAATGTTTTTATTTCACTTAGGCCTACATGGGCACTTATAAAACGTCAGAATCTAGTGCACGGTTCCAAATTGGTCGTTTCCTATGGAGAAGAACTGGCAATAAACTACATGGCCTACGCTTTTAAAAAAAAAATGTTGTTCTTACAATATTTCCATATAGTATTAGTAGATATTATGTAAGGGCAGTGTAGACCAGGCAATATGGTACTCAAAAGTACAATAAAAATAATCAGAATAAAAAGTGATGCGGCATAAAACCGTGTTTTACATGGAACGACCGACAGTCTATTAGACCTCCACAACCACATACACGATCTATCACACGACACGATATTCCTTAGATAGACTGATGATCAGACTTTCTGCCACTTAACAGGTAGTTAAATGGCGTAGTTTAACGACTAAGATCTACAAATGACAACCGGGTCCAACATTACTTGCTTGCCGAGGCACAGGGTGTCGTTAAGGTCCTAGATAAACTTAGAAAAGTACATATCAATTGAAAAATTAATATTGGTAGTTACCGGTTTAGGACCCATGCATAAAAGGCGGGTGCCTTAACCATTAGGCCATCACGGCACTAATAACGTAGCTTGTGTTTAAGGTATAATTATGTATAAAACGGTCTTGTATGGCAGTCAAAACATGAATGTTTTCGCTAGCAAGTCATGAAAGACAAGCCTGTGTTATTTCGTGTAACAGTCTAACATACACCACAATACAGGATAGATCAGAAGATCAATCATGGTAAAATTAAAAAAATATATATGTACAGTAGTGGTACATAGGTGACAAGCCATTCTCTACCAGCCAACAGTTGGGTTAAAAAATACGACTTTCACTTACCACAGGATAGGTTAAATTAAGAAATCAATTTAAAACCTCGGTTACAACACCATAAATACAAATCATTTATTTTTTTGAGTGTGGGTAGTACATGATGTGGTAAAATAAAACAGTCGTTCTTTCGATCATTTCTTGAATTTAGAGTTTTACAAATATAACAGTCTTAAAATATAAAATTTCATAAATAAATGCACCCATTTTCTTATTACAATTGATAAGTACTTAAAATAAATTACATTACATTAAATACTACTGCTATTGAAAAACGGAAAGTCACAAAATGACCAACCTTCAGATTATGCAAGACCAGTTTTTTGCAGAAAAAAGACATATTAAAAGTAATTCGACTCCAGTAACAAAGTTAAAGGTTTAACTTTATCCAGTCCCTCTCATCGAGAGGAAGTTTGAGTCTGAGGGAGCATTATAAGGTTGATTATGCAACGCTGTTTAATACTGAGAACCGCCTACAATAATATCAACAACGGGTAAAATGTCAACGTTCAAATTTAAATACCGAATGACCATATAACCGAAAATTAAAATAACGTAAGTTTATAATGTCGAAAGGTTAGATAACCTACGTTCAATATATCTATAAAAATGACATCGAAATACCTAAATGTCCATAGTACAGAGTATCGAATGTCCAAAATATCGATATATATTTATTATGTATGTCACAGAGTAATTTGATAATTCAGATATTGCGAAAAGCCGGAAAATGAAAAAAAAATTAGAAAAAAAATGAAAATGGATAAAATAAAACCTTGCTTAGTTCCCTTGCGTTTAAAATTGACCTTCTGAATAAAGTTTCTATTACATTCAACGCCTACGCTTCAGATGAAGTATTGTGTTGAATTCCAATTAATCATTTCGTAGGCTGTTAGTTGAACTTACAACAACATTTGTTCTTGTTCATTCCGATATGTCGAGTTAATGCTACCATACGTGTCAGAATGATTTATAGGGATTCAAAATATTAGTAGTAAGTGTGGGTTGGTGGCAAAAAGTAAGAAAAAGAGCTTAAGTATTTGCGTCAAACATGGCGCATACCATAAAAAATAAAAATGACACTAAGGATTCTATATATTGGGAAGATATGCCATCTCACGGCCGGCGCTCAGCAAAATGCTGGGGCTCGTGTACGATAGAAGCCACAGCCCTAATTTAAGCATATACCGTGGAGGACATCACATGTCTTCGATCACCTTTTTACGAGCAGTGGTGATGAAATAAATTACACAAAGTAAAGTGCCTACCTGGATTTGAACCCGCAAGATGTCAGACTCGTATGGTCGAAAGTCAACCTGCCTAAGTAACCGTTACTGCAGGGCCACAACACAACATAACTACTTAAACCTGACGAAACGGGCATGTCCGTGAACCACCACACAGGGCCCGCGTGATGGATTATCGCATAAATTAAAGGGCCGAGTCCCAGTGTTGGGAATATTATAAGGATGATTATGGTTTTACTCCTCTTAGTACGACAAATTAGAGATACAGATTTAGTGGTCCTAAAACATAACTAAATAATAATGTAAGTCTTTATTCTGTCAAATTATAACATTATTAACTTTACAATTATTAAATTATTCCTCCTACGGTTGCCTTTATTTTAACATAGTCTTCCGGCCTACGACATTGTCAACTACGTTTTCTTACACTAGTTTTGTTACATTTTTTTATGCTTCTTAAGATATGACCTATTTATATCCATATTAGCATAAACATATTCAGAAAATCTATTTTGTTTTACTTGGGGATATTGATCAAAGTCTTGCCACTCCACCCTAAGGCCCTTCAAATAAGTATAACTTTGCCGTTTCAAAAACATTACAGAAATATTTAGAACTTTATTGTACACCCGCTGTTGCGTGCGACTTTGTCCGCGTTAAATTCTTCATCATCATCATCATCAAAGGAGGCGCGTGAGGCAACGGCAACGGTCCTCACGCCCCAACCGCCGCCGGGATTCCGATCCCGATTTCCGGCCACCTTAGGCGCGGGCTTGCGGAGGGCGAGCCCGACGGCGCAATGAACGACGGCGCGTATTGTTCCACGCGCGCCTCAGGGAGATGTCAGCAAATCGTAGGGGCCCAGCCGTAACGACCGGTCTTGTGTGTCTCGCATCAATCGGATTCCCGTGACCCTCAAAAGGTCATCGGTCCACCTTCCAGTACGTGGGTTATTAGTATCCTTAAAACTACACAAATGTAACTTATAATTATGTGCTTGCTATTGCTGTTCCAAAAACAATTTACTCATAATTTACAATTTACCTTCACATATGACCATCTCTACTGGTAGGGTTCTTGCACAGTTTCGATTTTCAGTATCTGTGCGGCATCTCTTCGCAGACCATGTTCCATCTATTATCCTGTGTCACATGCCCTGTTACTTGTTTACGCAGTCAAGAAATTTAACTTAAAATAAAAAGAAGTTTTACCATCGGTTTTACTATATGTTTTGTTAATTAACCCTTGTAATTGCCTCGAGTATACTTTCATCAATAAGATTAGATACCTATAAACATTCTTCTAAAAGACGTACTTCGCTAGGTGCAGGCCTTTCTCAAGCGTTGTCACATCGGTTGGTCCTGTGCGTCTCGCATCCAGCGTATTCCCGCAACCATCCTCTTTATGTGAAACCGCACTAAAGTTACGCCTTCCAATACGTGGTCGCGAGTCTGGAACCATTATACGCAATCATCGATACATTATTTCATGGTATTAATATTATAAAATCGGAAGGTTGGTTGGTGGCACTGTATGAATTCTAAGCACTTCACAAAAATAACCATTTAAAAGAAGTTATCTTGATAAAACTAGAAATCAATAGTCTAAATTGATGAACATCAATACCTACTCCTTTTCGTTATACTAGAAGAAACCATTTGCCTTATAAAAAAGAATATAGGCTACTGGAAAAAAAAAACAACTAAGATCCTAAAATGTGTTCTCCTAATATGATCGATGAGGTCAAGATTACCCTGTTTTATGTTTCGAGAAACTAAAAAAAAAAACAATACACTTTGGATATTATCTCTGCAATAAATCATCAATTTGACAGCTGTCAACCACACAAATGAATGATATCAAGACAGTAGGAAATTGTTAGGTAGGATACAATAATATATATTATACCAAGATGACAAGATCTTTGAAGACATTCCTTTTTTTTTCGAGGTTTTATTTACAAAATAACTTTAGATTATAATAGTTTTATACTTTATTATTTACACATTCTCTCTTCTCTCACTTTCTCTTTGGCACCGGTGTAGGCGTCGTCGTTGCGGAAGCGACCTGCAGCTAAGTTGAAGGCATCCCAGAGGGTCATGGCAATCTGAATAGTGCGGGGATACTGCACGGTCTTCCGTGAAGTGACAAGTCCTCTTACCGGCCTACTACCGTGAGATCTGGGAAAAATCATTGCAAGCCGGGGTGAAACTGCGCTGATGGCGGACAAACCTCCGGCAAGATCTTATGGCAACAGCGATTGTCGCTACCCAGTGCAGGGCATGCCGTAATCATGGCGGCAAGTCCCCTCTTTGAGGAGAATTGCTGCGTCTTTCCGCTTCTTAGCGTCCTCGCCTTCAGCATGACGTGGATATGGTAAGTTCGGAAGGTTCCTGCATTGGATTCAGGCGGAAGAAACGCCCGCCCCTACGACTCGGGGATTTTCTGAAAAGGAAACCCGTGATACTAGAATACAAAGGGCAATTAAAGAGCACAGATGTGGTTTTAGTTCTAGTAAAAGTCTCTCATCTCTATGGAGATGAAAAAACACGAAGGACACTCTTTTATTGTAGTGTGAGTAGCGAGTATTGTCTCTTGCAAAAATTTAGAAATAATATATACAAATATAGAAATATAACGCGGTCAACGTCACTGGTAGAATTTTTCTACGTAATTCAATAAAATAAAAGAGCAGAGGCATCTCTTTATTTTTGGACTGCAACATATTAGTTTTGTTAACCGTCGAGCCACCGACCGACGTGTAACCGTTACATATCACGAAGGAACATTTTTCATTTGTTTGAAAACGAGAGGACGGGGCTGACTGACAGACGGACGGTAGGGCTGATATTATGTAACCTGTTTTTCGGGGGTGATATTTTCGGGTATATTTTGTCCTAGAGAGCAGTGGTGGCCGAGTGGTAACGGCCTCGACTTACGAGTTGTAGATTACGGGTTCAAACCCAGCCAGGCGTATTACTTTGTGTAATTTATTTCATCACCACTGCTCTAAAAACGGTGAAGAAAAACATCGTGAGGAAACCGGCATGTCCTAGAATCAAAACTTCGAAGACATGTAACATCCACCAACCCACACTGGGCCCGCGTGGTGGATTACGGCCTATTCCCTCTTCTAGAGAGGAGGCCTGAGTCCTAACAGTGGGAAAATTATAAGGCCGACTATACTTTATTTTGTCCTTGTTGCTGGAATGGCTGCAATTTCGACAAGTGAGGTTTAATTCGTCACATAAATTAAGTTTCGAAAACTTATGTGCTGCTTATAAAAGAGTCACAGTCACAGACGAAAGACGTCCATTACTTGACATCAGACTTTCCCAAGTGTCGCCACAACGATCGGCACAATAAAGAGCTCTTACAAAGAACCACAGAGCTTGTTTATAAATGTTGAAAACATATTTTTGTATCAAAAAACAATATTTTTAACCGAATTCACAAAGAAAGGCTGTGTGTATTTTTTTTTATTTATGTTCACCGATTTCTCAGTCAATTGTAGACCCAATTTGAAAATGATTTTTTTGATAGAAAGGTTATACTTCCGAATTGGTCCCATCGATACACAAGTATTGTTATCATCGAATGATGAACTTCGAAGATATGGAATGGAACTTTTTATAGGAGCACAGCAGAACAGCTGTCGTAACAAGTAAAATTGTTTTGTTTATACGTGTAGCCGATGACTGAATGAAGAATGAGGGGGTATGTATCCCCTATACATCGAACTGATCCGATGATGAAGCCGGATGAGGGCACTGGAACTCTGTAATAAATCAATGTTTTCTAGCAGTTTTTCAATGATTATATTTTATAGGTACCTTACTATAGAACTTGTCCACTATTTGTGCTTGGCTGAGTGGTGCCTCTAATAAAAAGTGTAAAATAAAAAAAAACTATTTATAAAAAAATACAACCGACTTCAATGTCAAAAAAAAACTGGGCAAGTGCGAGTTGGGCTCACCTACTAAAGATTCCCTACAAACTTAATTATGTAAATACAGTAGTTCAATTCCCGAATGGAGTCTCGAAGATTTTTCCAAATCGTAAAAAAGCGTTTTCTTTTTTTTTGTGACGTAACAGTTAAACTATTTTCTGATTTATTCCTATACTTGCGCTATGAGACCATGCTTTATGCCAAATTTTAGGATTCTGGGTCAACGTGAAGTACCCTGTGAATTTTGATTCCCTTGAGAGTGTCTAAATTTGCGTTTTTGTGACATAAAAGCCGTATCTTTTTTTCATTAAAGTTTGTTTTTTGTTGTCACAGCTTCAAGGGACACAGAACTGAGTATATTTTTATGAGTATTGGTTTTCATTTTTACTCGATATCTCCACACGTTCCCGAGATAAGGATATTGACAAGACAGACGAAAGTGATCTTATAAGGGTTTCGTTTTTTCCTTTTGAGGTATCAAAAAACACTAAAAGGTGCAAAATTAACGAGGAAACTATGTACTATAGAAACACCGACTTTCGTAATTAAAGTTATTTTGCACTTTTTAGTGTTTTTTTTTATACTAAAATCGGTTGTTTTTTAACTAAACACGTCTCTTTGACTTTGCTTATTAAGCTGTGAGGTTGAGGAGGTAATGATCACATACTTATATGTGATCATTCTCTCCTCAACCGAAAAGACTAGATATTTTTCTTGTTATATTTGGTTTTTAGCTGCCTTTTATAAAAAGTGATATAAAAGTCAGAGTAAATACACAGAAATGAACGAAAAAGAGAGCTTGGTGTCATAGACAAATGTATTTACGTAAATTGAGTTAAAGCTTACCGCACAAAGACCATTGCCATTCAAACAAAATACATTGCCATAGTACAGCTCTAACTAATCTAGAGGATTTATTTATCTGCTGTGAGTTTGAAACCTGAACCGAGTTGACCTGACATTTTTCTATTTAGGTTCCAATCAAATTTTAATCCTATGTATGTACCTACATTCGACTGGAGGCTGTGTTGTGTAGTTTTGTAGGTGTGTTCTCCACACAAATTAAATATTAATCCCAAGTATGGTGCTTTAGTCTCGATTATGGATGTGCACACTTTTATAGACATTCCCCACCTTCGGTTAATTTGATTTTGATTTTCCGGACAGCTTTTATGACCTTCATAGGGTTTATATGTTTGAATTGAAATTCAACTGGACAGCCTGGCAACTTTGCTTTCAATAAAGCAATTAAGGCTTCAGGTGAGCAATTTAGAATTTCCGTTGTCTTATGAAGTATATTGGTGAAATAATTAACAAACTCTTTGACTACTTCTATGTTAGAGCTGATGGGACCTTGTGAAGTGTCCAATAATAAATCCATGTTGCGTATATACTTTATTTCTACTAGTTTCGCTACTAATAACTTTCCAAACAGTTCTTATTTTTTTAGACTACTTAATGGCATTGCTAATTGTATGTGACGTTGTCTAGAACTAGACTTTTGGAGAAATGATTTACATTTCCTATATTTATCTATAATACCTAGCTAAATCTTGTTATTCAGTTTCTTCAGTTTGGTTTAGAATACCCACAGTTAAATAAGATTAAACCACATTACTTACTTTATTTTATTGAGAAGGAATAACAAACAACTACATTATGAGATATTACTCACAGCGCTGTTGATGAATTACCATTAATGAGTAGAATTTAAATTGCTAGGTTGCATGCATGACAGTTACATCACTTATTGTAATAGGTCTTTACCTAAGAAATTGCCGTTTTTTAAAATGGGTTGCCGTGAAGTGTTATAACTTTGGATTGACTTAGAATATTTCCAAGTCAATTGATATTGCTTGCCCTTTAAAATGCAAAAAAAAAGTTTTTTATTTGCTTTCATGGTTATAAGTACTGCGATATTACAGAAAACACAAAGAAACCAATAAATACCTAATTTCGAAAAAAGAATATCCTACCTTTAATGTAAAGTTTATTAGAACTTTAATTTCCTTAAAAAAACCATAAACAAACAAAAAAGAAAAAAATACACTAATAGAAAATTTAAAAATAAAAATTACTTAATTTTAAAAAACTAAAAATATTAATGCTAATCAAATTGCTCGAGTGTCTCGACTCATACAAAAAGCTTCGTAACTTTTTTGTAGAGCATGTAGATTATGTCGATGTGTTCAAATTGTTTCTTGTTTTATCATGTTGCTTTTCGCGAATTGGTGAACGTTGGCCAATATTAGATCGGCCAAACAACCGTCTATGAACAGTTCTGAAGCCTGCATAACTTAATACATTGTTCAGGTCGATACAGTTGAAATTGCCATTAAAAATATTATAAGGTCATTGCTTCTAATTATTTGCATCTAGAGCTCAGCGTCAAAAGATTTTTAATTACTGAGACACATTACCTACACATCATTTACATTTATAATTTAAAGAAGTAGAAAGAAAATAAAAGTAACAATGGATTCTAGTTATAAAAACAATAATACAGTGTCAGATTCCATTCAATAAAATTAAAATGTCATACAAACAAATAACAAAATTCAATTTACTGTAATAAACTAGGAACTACCTACTTAGAAGTCATATAAAGTGTTCGGAAAATCAAGGTCAAAATGTTGTTTTTACAACTCATTAGTCTTGCATGAAAGGATGCTCTAAACCAAAAAAAAAAAACTTGAGAAGTGTCAAGGGACACCCGGATGGAACGAAGTTCTTTTCGATTGATTAGTGAAGGAATTGTAAAAAAAAAATATTTCATTGGACATAAGTATTAAAGAAACTATTTTTATTAAGTAGATTGACTTGTTAACGATTAAATGTACATAGTACGCAAGCACCTACAAAAATCTGTGCTGTCGGGGGACGGCTGTCCCTCGACCTTTTCGGCTTGTGTCCCCTCGACTACCATGAAAACGCATCCATGTCAAAAAATTTGAAAACGTTTATAGCCGCCATCTTGGATTTACATTTTGATCTCACTATCGGCTTTAACACCCTCGAAAACCACGAAAACGACACCCATGTCAAAAAATTTAAAACGTTCATCATAGCCGCCATCTTGGATTTACATTTTGATCTCATTATCGGCTTTAACACCCTCGAAAACCACGAAAACGACACCCATGTCAAAAAATTTAAAAACTTTCATAGCCGCCATCTTGGATTTACATTTTGACCTCACTGTCGGTTTAAGCACCCTCGAAAACTTCAACTCGAAAAAAATGGCGGCCACAGCCCAGAGGATAAGAGAGAGAGAGACAGACAGAGAAACATGCGACGCCACACAGCTTACAATAGCTTACTATAGCAAAAAGTGTCGTGACAACTTTTCGTAAGAACGTGTCGTGACAACTTTTCGTAAGAATTTTTTCCGTCTAGCCCCCTTTCACAACGCGCGATAAACTTTAAACTTTTTAAACTTTTTTTTTTTATTCACAAAAAATACAGATATCACGCACATATTTAAAAATAATAAAATAAACAGTTGTTGGTAAACCTGTACAAATCAAGCTGTAATCATCAAGATAAGGAACTTAGTTCCAAAAAAAAAAAGCATAAATATCGTCAATACTCTATTAAACAAAACATCTCGTTATTAAACAGAACAACAAAGAAAAAACTTCAGAACAAACAGCAGCATCATAAATAAGCTTGTTTGAATTCTTTTAACACAGAAATCCCTAGGAGTGTCATTATACGGACTAACATTGGATCCTAGACTCCGAACAAATACCTATCGGCTATGCTAATATTTGCTCAACACGGGGATCGAACTGTGATCAGAGAGCGCAGAGCGAATGCAGTATAAGTACCATGAATAATACGTCTACTTGCTTTTAATCAAGTAAAAAGCGTTCACCTCGTGTAGTATACGTGAATTTTGTAAGAGAATTTGAACCTTAAAATGCGCACCTACATTTGAAGTAATTTTCACTCCACACGGGCGTGCTTCTGAGCTTCGGTGAGGTTGTGAGGCACCCAGCAGCAAACTATCCTCCTCACGCGAAGGTGCTCGTGTAGAATCTTGTGAACGCTTCCCGAACCAATTTGCAGTGTATGCTGAATCTCTTTGTATGTAATTCGCCTGTTTTCTTGAATTATTTTTTTTTACTGCCAGCACACTTTCTTCCGTGAAAGCCGTCGTAGGACGACCACTCCTTTGTCATCCCCCAAAGTAAGGCGATCGCGCTTGAACTCGCTATTTCAGCGGTAGATGGTTCCTTTTGAAGGTCCTTCATCTATAAAAGCAATTGGAAGTCGATCAAATGACTCATCGGGTTTTAGGTCACGAAAATGTTCTCGATGCAGATCCATTTTTAAATGAGACACGAAAATTTGATTTGGCTCTCGATAAAATGTGGAAGGAAATTCAAAATTCGAACAATGGTACTTTTACTTTTAAATAACAAAAGTTTTCAAAATAATTACAAGTGGCCAGTGTCTTATACATAAAAATTTTTTTTCGCAAAACTTTCTGAGTGGCCTGGTATATTAGAAAAACAAATTGCCTCCCCTTTTCCTAACTATATCGGGGTCACCTTACAGTCAAACCAAATGAAACCATCATTTTCCTGCCTTTACTCCGTCTTATTTGGGGTCGGCGCAACACGTTTTTTTCTTTCATTCTATCCTGTCAACCGTCATGCTATCACTAACTTCCTTTTCTTTCATTTCACTGTTCACACAATCCATCCATCTTTTCTTTGGCTTCGCTCTCCCTCCCCACCTATCCACATGTATACTCATAACTCTTTTAGTAACATGCGTTTCATCTCTCCTCTTTACATGACTATACCACGACAAACGATTCCCCTTCAACTTTTCAGTCACTGGCGCCACTTTCAAACTTCCTCTAATATACTAATTTCTCACTTTATCCATTTTCGTCACACCACACATCCATCTTAACATTCTCATCCTCGCTACATGCATTCTTTTTTGATCCGTCTTTTTCACAGCCCAACATATACATACAGTATGACGGGTCTTAACACGGATTTGTAGATTTTACCCTTCAACTTGGGGGGTCACAAGTTGTTCCAGTGACTTGTCGCCATTTCATCTGCTATCCCATCTGATGGCAAGCAGTGATTCTATTGTTGAACGTCGCATCACAGTTTTGTGTTTGGGCCCGGTGTAATTTTTAGATAGATAGTCATTAACTATCTAAGATCTAAAAATTACACCTCGAACCAACAGTTTAATGTGCTTTCCGAGACGCGGACTTGCGGTATGTAATGAACCGTCACCCATCCACTGACCGACCTTTGCACAGGTTGCTTGACCCCAAGGTTAACAATGCTTGAACTTTTTCTACTTAGCCACCAGTTATACTGAAGGCCAGTGCACACCACGTTTTTTAAATGCGCCGTTGACGCGCGTTTGTAGTGATACAGACGCGAGTCACACGCAGCCTGTAGACCTTTGGTAGGACAAAAGCGCGCCGTCGACGAACGTTCCTAAAACGCGCGTCAACGGCGCGTTTATAAAAAACGGTGTGCTTAGGCCCTAAAACGTAAAATGAAACTGTTTGAGCTGCCAAACTCTGTAAAGAAACTTCAGTTAAGTAGTTTGTTGGCGGAATTTTCTGTCGGATTCTAAAGTTGTTCGTTGCCTTCGGCAGGTTTTATTTTCTTCCAACTATCCTTTTCTTTTAGTGTGAGACAGTAGGTAATTGACATCTGTATTTAATTGAGATTTAATTGGTAAGCTGATAGAATCTATACTTTTAGTAATTATTATTATGAAAGCGTGAGTTTTGTTAGTTTCTTCTACCATTTGAGACTTATATTGTTCCAGAAGGCTGGGCACGCCATAATAATGGTGGTAAGTCCCCTCTTTGAGGAGTGGCTGGAAAGGCAACACGGCGTCCATACCTTCCACATGACGCAGGTCCTCACCGGTCATGGTAAGTTTGGGAGGTTCCTGCACCGGATCTGTGCGGAAGAAACGCCCAGATGTTACTATTGCGTGGATCGCCTGGAGGACACGGTGGAGTTGCGCCTCACTTGGAAAGAGCAATGCCGTGTCCTCGTGGGGGCGATCGGTGGCGGTGATGTCTCGCACCAGGCCTTGGTACAGGCCATGGTCCGGAGCGAGGAGGAGTGGCAGGGGGTCGCCTCCTTCTGCGAAGCAGTAATGCTAGCAAAGGAGGCGGCTGATCGCGTGAGGCAACGGTCCTTACGCCCCAACCGCCGCCGGGATTCTGATTCCGATTTCCGGCCACCATAGGCGCGGGCTTGCGGACGGTGAGCAATGGGTAGCTCACCGTCCGACCGTCCGGTAACCGTCCGGACCGAGCCCAAGTTGTCGACGGTGCGTACTATTTCACGCGTGCCTCAAGGAGATGTCAGCAACTGTAGGGGCCCATCAGGGTCGAAGCCTACTGGGGCCAAAGGTCTGATTGTGAAAGGAAGACTCGGCCCTGTTACGAAAGGCAACGAAGGAACAGGAGTGGGTTTTTAGTCAGTAAAAGTCTAACACTATATAGAGGGGGGGATGTCATAAGATGACTTTCCCACCAAAAAAATAGATAAAAAGAACATAGGTAAGGCTATTTTGTGTACGAGTATATGTTACAGTCAATACTGTTCATTAGTTAAAACGTTTTCACTGGTTTCAGTCAAAAACCTCAATAATTAAAACGCATAACTATGTTATTTTTTTTAATTATTTTGGTTGTTTATAAGTACATTTTTTTTTTAGTTTTTGTTCGCCGTTGGCTTGTACAGAACGGTAGGTTCCCTCTTTGAGGAGTGACTGGAAAGATGTCACACCTTCCGCATAGCGCAGGTCCTCACCGGACATGGTAAGTTCGGGAGGTTCCTGCACCGTATTCGTGCGGAAGAAACGCCCGAGAGTCACCATTGTGTGAACCGCCCAGGGGGCACGGTGGAGCATACGATAGAGGTGTGCCCTGCTTGGGCAGAGCACCGCTGTGTCCTCGTGGGCCCCGATTTGCGGCAGCAGTCTCTCGCGCCAAGCCCTGGTTCAGGCCACAGTCCGGAGCGAGGAAGAATGGCAATGACAATGGACACGCGTGAGGGAACGGACTTCCTAACGCCCCAGCCACCGGGATCCTGACCCCGATGGGCTTGCGGAGCCGTCCGCAAAAGCAATGGATAACACACCGGGCGGCCGTCCAGTAACCGACCAGACCGAGCCCAAATCGTCGACGGCGCGTAGTATTGCCAAGCGTGCATCAAGGAGATATCAACAAATCCTTAAGAGCTTAGCAGGTTCGAAGCCTTCTGGGGCCATGGGTTCGCTCCTGAAAGGTAAACCCGGAGTTCTGGAACGCAATAAAAAAAGAACTTAGGAGTGGGTTTCAGCCAGTAAACCTTTGACATCTCTTCCCGCTGCGCCATTAAGCTGGAGAAGTAATTGGATGATTTCCCTCCTAAATAAAAAATTGGGCTAGAAAAATTTAAAAGTGGTTTAGTGGTTTAGCTTGGGTTGGTTGGTTATTTGTTTAGAAGACAAACGTTTTCGTGCACTTCACGCCACGTCTTTATTAGAAAACAATATCTAATTCAATATTCATTAAATAAAATTTTTTACATAAAAATAATGCTTCTTTTTTGTTTTGTGCGTACTTAAACTATTTACTTAAAACTTTGACGGTTAAAAAAAAACAGCGATATTGTGATCGTACCTACTCGATATAAATTTTCCGCTTCTTTCTCACAGGTCACATCGCGGTCGACATATGTTGGTGCTCAAAAAGTTGAAAAAAAAAACTGACCAACTTAACGGGTGTTTGAGTACCTAAATATTAGTAATTTAGTAGTACTTTTACTGGTCAAAAGTACTCCTGACCAAAAAACTGTTTTACTGTGATATATGTTTATAAGGAAAACCGAGACGGTCTTCTAGTAGAAAATAAATTGAAAGCATGAATGCTCAGACCCTGTAAGTTTACAAAATAATTCCCAAAAACGATGCTACAATATTTAACTTCACAAAAACAACTGCCGAAGGAAACTTTTCCTACAATAGTTAACTTTCTAGACACGAACCGTAAATATTTTCCTGAAGCTTTCGACCGAGGGCAGAAAATTTTCTTTTAATTACCAAAATTTTAATCACAAAACTGTTTTAAAAGGTAAGAAAACAATTAGTCGCTTTAGATAATGACTTTTTAAAATCTAGCCTAAGGCCTACTGTTCACGGACGCATAGCTTCATAGACGCGTCATCATCATCATCATCATCATTTCAGCCGAAAGACGTCCACTGTTGGACATAGGCCGGGGAGGTCTATGCCAACAAGCGTCGCCACAACGACCGATCCTGTGCTTCTCGCATCCACCGCACTCCCGTGACCCTCACCAGGTCGTCGGTCCACTTTGTGAGGCCTTCCAACGCTGCGTCTTCCGGTGCGCGGTCGCCACTCTAGAACCTTTCGGCCCCATCGACCATCCGTTCTACGAGCAATGCACCCTGCCCACTGCCACTTTAGTTTGACGATTCTTCGGGTTATGTCGGCGACCTTGACGCGACATAGACGCGTATTTGTCATTATACGCTTGGTGTACGCCTTTGTGAGTGTTATATACAGAACTATGAAATTGTCGACGTCGTGCCGTAGTGTCGCATCTATGAAGCTACACTTCCAGTATAGTACATATACAGTATAGTACTATGTACAGTAGACCATAGTTTTGTATGTAAGCTTCACGCAGGCGTACACCAAGCGTATAATTACGAATGTGAGGCAACGGTCCTCACGCCCCAACCACCGCCGGGATTTCGATCCCGATTTCCGGACGGCAAGCCGGGATTGCTCGCCGTCCGTAAGCCCACGCCTACGGTGGCCGGAAATCGGGATCGGAATCCCGGCGGTGGTTGGGGCAACCATCCGGTAACCGTCCGGACCGAGCCAAAGTCGTCAACGGTGCGTACTGTTACACACACCTCTCAAGGAGATGTCAGCAACTGTAGGGGCCCAGCAAGTTTGAAGCCTTCTGTGGCCAAGGGTCTGATTCTGATAGGAAGACTCGGCCCTGTTACGAAAGGCAACGAAGGAACAGGAGTCGGTTTTTAGTCAGTAAAAGTCTGACACTATCTCCCGCCCCGCCCAAAAGCGGGGGATGTCATAAGATGATTTTACCACCGGAAAAAAAGCGTATAATGACGAATACGCGTCTATGATGCTACGCGTCCATGGACAGCAGGCCTAAGTCTCTTTCGATTTATTTGCCCTCATAAGATTTCGGACACAATTACAGTAAGTGAGTCTGAATGTCAAGTTTGGTAGTTAAAGGGATAGTTGACCGGAAAAAGGTGTTCTTTAGGGAATACACCGTCGGTGGTTGTTCCTTTTTGGGTTCCTTGTATATATGTAAATCTTCCTTATGTGTAAACTCTCAAGGACTTTATGTTTTGATGCTAACTTGAAAGCTATAGGTACTGAAAACTATTGAATCTGGTAAGATGTCAATAGATTTTTGTTTCTAGTATTCATTAGCCAAGTTTGTGAGTAAACATTTATTTTGTATATACTCGATTTTACAGCACAATTATTGGTATATTTACTGACTTTTAATCATTCATTGATAGTGTAACGATATCTATAGAAACGGCTCTTCAAAATCTTGTATCATGATATCAAGGTTCTCCGTGCGATAAGAGTATATACCAATAGCCTGAAATCAATTATCGGGCAGTTGCCCGAAACAGACACAACACGCATCTGGATAGAAGATTTTACACGCTGCTTCTCACACCTTTGAAATATTTAAAGTATAAAACATATTTCAAATATTGAACAGTTTGTATCTATTTAGCAATAAACTAATATCTATTTATATACGAGTATATATAAGCGAAATACCACTCACTGATTAATCACGAAATCTCAGAAACTAAACTATAACTCCTACAAATTTAAAATTTGGCAGGTAGGTTTTTTATAGGGTGTAGACATCCTTTAAGAACGGATTTTCCGACATTCACCCCCTAAGGTGATCAAACGTTGGTCCAAAGTTTGTATGGAGAAACTGACTTTCACGCAGGCGAAGCCGCTGGCAGAAGTTAGTCATTAATAAAACACACATTTCCCCCTTTAAAATAATACAGATAATTTTTAATAAATACAGCTTTCTATACAAAACAAACAAATTCCATATGTCCCTTTGGATTTAAAAACAACTCGAGCTCAACGCGTTTCCAATCGATTGCGTTCCTACTCCGCAAACTAATCAGTGCATTCGAAGAGCCTTTGAAAATAAAGTTCCATGAAAACAACGGAACAGACGTACTAAAAGGGTACGTGTAGGTAGTAGTTCACTAGTTGTTAATTGGGTTAAACTCACAACAAATCATTGTTGGAGGTAATAAGGTTGACTGAGCTAAGAGAGAGAGAGAGCTTCATATAGAGAAGTAAGGTTATTTCTAAACAAACCAGACAAATTCTTTTATATTATTTTTAATTTTATTTTATTTGATATCTATACAATTATTAATATTTTGACATTTTATTATTCTGGCAGTGGTGCGAGCAGTGGTGGCTCCGATTTACGAGTTGTAAGGTCGCGGTTTCAATCCCAGCCAGATGCAATACTTTGTGTAATTTATTTCATTACCACTGCTCTAAAAACATCGTGAGGAAACCAACATGTCCTTAAATTAAAAATTCGATGACTTGTGACATCCACCAACCAGCACTGGGCTCGCGTGGTGGATTACGCCCATTCTCTCTCCTAGAGAGGTGGCCAGAATCCCTGCAGTAGGAACATTATAAGGCTGATAATGATATTATGTTATACTGGCCTGGTAATAATGAAATCAATTCTAGTACCTACTAATGTGAGTATGCTAAATTGTGTATATCATTAAAACTGACCAAGCGTGAATCAAATTCGCACACGGATATCGGTTTGCGGGCTTGCGGACGGCAAAAGAATGGGTAGCTCGCCGTCCGATCGTCCGGTAACTGTCTGGACCGAGCCCAAGTCGTCGACGGCGCGTACTGTTTCACGCGCATCTCAAGGAGATGTCAGCAACTGTAGGTAGCAGGATCGAAGCCTATTGTGGCCAAGGGTCTGGTTCTGAAAGAAAGACTCGGCCCTGGTACGAAAGGCAATGAAGGAACAGGAGTGGGTTTCTAGTCAGTAAAAGTCTGACACTATCTCACGCACCACCCATGAGCGAAGGATGTCATAAGATGATTTTCCCACCAAAAAAAAAGCTGCTAGTGATGTGAAGAGCCTATGTTTTAACTCTTTGTGTTAGTAAGAGTACTATAAGAATATTTTAAACCATTTATTTTAGACACTGAAATTTAAACGTAGCCTAAAACGAACGCCAATTAATCTACCAAAACCTTTTCTGTTTTTGTTTAGAAATTCACCCTAACTAAATTATCAACAGTAAATAGAATTTACAACCCAATCACCCGTCTGCAGAAAATGTATTTATAACCGGCAGAACCCTGAGTCCAAAACCAATTTTCAAGTATTTATTTTCGTTAGTTTCAAAGCTAAGTAAGAACAAGATATTTTACGTTGAGTTTAGGTTAAGAGCTGCTCAACTTAACCCCTAAGGGTGAGTTGAATGAAAGTCTATGTTGGTTGTAAAATAGTAAATTGAGATTGAAGTTCTTTTGTCAATACGGAAGGGTCTTTTGTAAGATTTGTATGTTTGGATCATGTTTGAATGGTGTGTATTTTGGACGTTGATAATGAAGTTATTATTAGGCGCGGTATTTATATGAATTGGATATTTGGTTGTTTTACAAATTGCATATTTTACACGTAGACACTAATAGTAATAATTTTTATTTTATTATTAGTATTACAGTTCATGAACAAAAAAGTTTAAAGATTCAAATTCATATTCAAATCATTTATTGTGGACCATAGGTTCATAAGATGTTGTTTTAGTTACAGGTTCTGCTATGTCCCGCCAATGAGGCATACAAAATTCTTATTATGATGTTTGTGAAATGTATGTGATTTAAGATGGTTGTGAAATGTATGTGATGTGGTTGTATCCTATCAACTATAATATTATTTTTGTTAGGTTTATTTATATTACATTATACTGTTAATGTAGTGTAGGCACACTTTAATGGTACCAAGAAGACTGTTAAGTAAATCTTTGAAGATATTATTTTACTATCTCTACTAATTAGAGGAATATGGTTGACAAAATAATGTTAGGAAAAAAAACCCTGGGGACTAAGATAACCTATAAAATAGCTATATGAATTACAGCTCAAACGTGTTTTGATTCTCTTGACAGCGCATTATCTATATTGAATAGCATAAACTCTCGAATACTCGCTCAGGATATGGCCCACTTTCTCTCCTGGATAAGTCCCAGCAGTGGGAACATTATAAAGCCGATTATGCTTAAGACTCGCCGGCTAATAGTAGCCGGCTTCTATTACCCCGAGACAAAATATCAGTAATTGTGTAGCTCTTTTATTAAATAGGGCTATACAATTACTAATGCTATGTTTTTGGATGGATAAACAAATAAAGGGTATATTTTAAGGTTTAGGAAAATACACTCCAATCGGAAAATTAAGTTACAACTTTAATTCAAAGACTTTTTAGAAGGGTTTTTTTTTAAGAAATTAGTTATCCTAATTTTAGACAAATAATATGCGAATAGACGCACTACATTGGTAGCACATCGGTATTGGTATATACACTATGTGTGTAAATACCAATACCGATGTACACTGAAGCACGATAGTAACGCAATCACGATTACTTTTAAGAATATATAAAAACTAGCTTCTGCCAGCGGCTTTGCCCGCTTGCAGGTTTCTCCATACCATCTTAGGACCCTCTTTTCACCCCTTTAGGGGGTCAATTTTGGGAATTCCTCTCTTAGTGTTCGGCTAGAAATCTTGTGCAAAATTTCACGCTCCTCGTCCCGTATGTTTCTCAGTTGTCAGTTTCTCCTTTTATATATATATATATATGTAATTTCCTAGATTAATTCGATTATATTAATAATAATATTCCACAATGCCATCTGATCCCAAATTAAGCAGCGCTTGTGCTATGAGTACTAGATAACTGATAAACATAGGTACTTATATATTTCTAAATACGTACATAATATATAAAAAATAAGGTAAAGAAATTACTCATTTTAATAATAGCTGAATCGATTCAACAGTATAGTAGAACTACTTTTAGGATGTGCATTTATTATGTTATATTATGTTGTACAAAAAAATCAATTGCTATTTGTTAATCTCGCTAAAACTCTAAAAAGGCTAGGACGATTTTTTTTTTGTTTTTTTTTCTATAATAGTTTTCTCTTCGTTATTTAACACCGACTTCTGTAATTAAAGTTATTTTGCACTTTTCACTGTTTTTTTTTACATTGAAGGGGGTTGTAATTAAAAAAAAAAAAAAAATTTACACTTTTTTGTTATGGTACCACTGCTAAAAAGTACCCCTCAGTCACGGTAATATTATCTATACAGTTTTCCAACTTCATACAAACGTATGAAGCGGGAAAACTATGTCTACGCGCCTCGATCTCGGTATGCGCTCGGTACGCAGACAGTCACGACTCCTTTTCGAAGTCGGTTAATTAGTTTTAATTAAAATATTTTACTGCTTTTTTGATAATAATTTATACGTCAGAACAACATTTGCCGAGTCAGATAGTAATATAATTGTAAGACCGACTATGGTATTTCGACAAAATTTATCACTTATAGTGTTGAGAGTTGCACTGTCTACAGCTTTTAATACTAAGTGGTCACCAATAATGGACTCCTGCATTACGAAACACATTACAGATTACTATGTAACAGTATCTTTTTTTTATCAAAGCACATTCTTAGACTGTGACTGGTACATACAGTCACAAAATTTATAGCTTCATCACATTATTTTCTATTTTTAGGGTTCCGGACCTCAAAAGGAAAAAACGGAACCCTTATAGGATCACTTTGTTGTCCGTCTGTCTGTCAAGACTCTTTATCTCGGAAACGCGTGGAGGTGTCGAATTGAAATTAAAATCTCAGGTCTGCGGTTCCTTGAAGCTCTAAAAAAAATAAACTTCTGAGTTAACAAAAAAAAAGGTAAGGCCGTTTATGTCGTAAACAACCTATATTTCAACACTCTCAATGGAATCAAAATTCATAGAGTACTTCCGTTGACCTAGAATCCTGAAATCTGGAATGAAACAAGGTCTCATAGCAAAAGTAAATGAAACAATCTGAAAACTGTAAATTTCCAGTTACGTCACAAAAAGAAAACTTTTATTGTGATTCGGAAAAATCTTTGTAATTAAATTCAGGAATTGACCTGTTTTTATAGGTAAGTTTCTACGGCACTTGCCCGGCTTCGACTCTATGATAATAGAGTTCACGTTAGTACGTACGGTTCAAAATTGAATTTTGACCCTAAATTAAAAAAGGGAAAAATAACTGATGAATGTATTAACTACAAGGCTGTACTTAAGTACGACATCTCAGTACCTATACTATTAAAACGACTCCCATCACTTAGCCCATGCACTAATGTCTGTCGCGTCTGAGGCGCATCGGTGCATAAGTGATAAGGCGCTCCTAGTTCGACGTAATGGAGTATTAAGTCGTCAACATGGCGTCAGTATTTCTCGAGGACTTATCGCAAGAGCTTGTACAAACAGTATTTTTGACGTATTTTCATCCAACGTCGTGCCGTGGTGTAAAAGAAAGAAAGAAAATATTTTTTTGCCGGAAAAGGCGCAAACTTAAAACTAACACATTGCAAACATTCGTTGTATCGTGTCGTTGCTGCTTCGTCGGCAGTTTCATAGTTTTGTATGTTAGCTTCATGCAAGTGTACACCAAGCATATAATAAAAAAGCGTCTATGAAGTTACGTGTCCTTGGACAGTAGGCCTTTATTCATCATATCTCTAGCCTTTTCCCTACTAACTTGGGGTCGGCTTCCAGTCTAACAAGATGCGGCTGAATAACCGTGCTTTACATGGAGCTACTGCCTATCTACGTCCCAGTTACTGGGCAACACAATATTCCTTGGATAGACTTTCTAGCGTCTGACTAACGGATGTCAAAGATCTACGAATGACAACCAGTACCAACGGCTTTATGCTTTCTTCCGACTTATTAAGTTAAACGCTAACTAAATCATACATTTAGGATGCTACAGTTATCGGCACAGATCTTGAGCACTCGGCGAAAGAGTGGGGATCGCATTGCGAACGCGTTTTCTTTTTAAATGTACACCTATTTTATTTTATTTTTTCTTTTACCACTCTCCCACTCTTTCGCCGAGTGCTCAAGATCCGTGCCGATACCTGTACGACAGAAAACCTCAACGCGTGCGCAACGTTCCAGCACGCACGTTCCAGACCGCGGGGTCTGGAGTTACTTTATGGATACGTCTAGAGGGAATGCCAGTCCTCGGTGGACGGTGCATCCTGGGAGGTGGCCAACGACTCCTCATTGGGTACTTTGTGCCTAAAGGGTCTCAGTGCCCGTCTGTGAATATCTGTCTAGAGGTACTCTTCAACATGTGTCTCTCTGATCACGGTTGAGGGCACAGTGGTGAAGTAAGAGCGGGTTCTGTGTGCACTTAGGTTGTTTTTAATATCATGCGGATTCCATTTCATTTCTCCGCACGCTTGACCCCCGCAAATGTCCATTTCATAAGTGTATATTGTAATGCGTGATGAAATCCGCATGATATTAAAAACATCCTTACTCTGTCACCGTGCAGGCAAGAGGAAGACTTGCTCTTCATTTTGCCATCGTTAGTACGAGACTAGCCCTAGGGAATTTAATCACTATCTCGATATTGTTAGAATTAGCAGACATCCAACTAGACATACCTTTTTTTATTTGAAAAATCATCAAATAACTTGTTCAGCTCTGAGAGCAGCGAGAGGGAGTATCAGATTTTTACTGAATCAAACCTACCTGAATTCCCAGCCATATGCATAAAACTTTTTGGGAATACATTCACTAAGCTGCGCCTACAGCTAAGAAAAGGAATTCACAATTTACAGCCAGAGCTTGTGTTTCCTGATACATATATCCTGGGGGTCATTAAGCCAAGAGTGAATAGGTTACTTCTACGTAAGCGTGCTCCAGTGTGTCTCCATAGTGCACAAGCCCGACCCTATCAAGAATAAAAAAATGTTGCGTTTTGCGACAATCCGACAGCCTAGCTGGTATCGGCCCTAGTAAGCCTCGTCCATTTTACTGGAAATCTACCTAAGCGTCTTTTAAGTTTCGCCACAACTCCTAATCCTTTGCTTACCATATCCAGCTTGTCGTGTGTTTTGTTGTGGAGCAGGAGGGCGTGGCAGACTTTTACCGACTAAAACCCCCGGGGTTCACTCTCGCACAACCCATGGCTTCGCCATGCTGGGCTCTTACATTTTGCTGACATTTTCTTGAGGCCCGCGTGGAACACTACGCGCCATCGGCGACTTGGGCTCGGTCCGGACGGTTATCGGACGGTTGGACGGCGATCTACCCATTGCTCGCCATCCGATCCAGTTTATCCCTGCCACCTTTTAAAGGTCATCCGATCCAGGATCATCTAGGACTTGTGATATCCACAACATAGTTACTAACTTGGCTTCTTCACTTCCTGAACAGAAGCTTCCATAGTTTCCTCTAAAGATATATACGTTACGGAAATTATTAATGTTAGCCCGAACGGTCCAAGTTTTGGTAGGAACAACAATAATAGTTGTTTAATAGGGGCAGGTATCCGGTAACGTAAAGGTGTGCTGCAGATGCTAAAGGCTGTTCTAACTGAGCCAAGATTGTCTTGAGGTAGATTGTTAACTAGGGACTTACACTGTTACCATAAATTCTGGACACTCATTTTTAGGGTTTCGTACCCAAAGGGTAAAACGGGACCCTATTACTAAAACTCTGCAGTCCGTTCGTCGGTTTGTCTGACACCAGGCTGCATCTCATGAACCGTGATAGTTAGACAGTTGAAATTTTCACAGATGGTGTATTTGTGTTGCCTCTATATCAATAAATATTAAAAAATTGAATATAATAAATATTTAAGGGGGCTGCCATACAATCCAATCCAATTGGGGGGTTGCCGCCAATCTCCCCCACGAGGACACGACGGTGTTCTGCCCAAGCGGGGCACACCTCCACCGTGTGCTCCACCGTGTCCTCATATGGGTATGGGTGGGGTTTTCACCTGGAGGACACGGTGGAGCACACGGTAGAGGTGTGCCCCGCTTGGGCAGAGCACCGTCGTGTCCTTGTGGGGGCGATCGGTGGCGGCGATCTCTCGCGCCGGGCCTTGGTACAGGCCATGGTCCGGAGCGAGGAGGAGTGGCAGGCGCATTACACGGTAGGTTTTTCGTCAGTCAAGATATTAGACTGTGGCAAAACTGAAAGTCAAAACCTATCGTATAATGGACCTCTAAAACCCATCAATGTTCCTTTAATTGCCCTTTGCTTTCCATGACAACTGTAACTTTCGAATAACATCGCATTCCTGGTATACATAAACACATCAAAGGTATTGATAATCTCTCAGAAATTTATTTTACCTACTGAAAAAAAAGAATTTTAATTATTTCTTCACACGTATATTTTAAGACCCCATTAACAGTCGTACACGACACATTTATTAACAAAAAGCAACATAAGTAACACGCAATGAATGTCAGCTACTAAAGTTAGCAAGTATTAAGTAAAAACAAATGAAACGAAACGCTTACACGCACCGCAAAATGAACTCCCCTTCCTAACATAGCTACATACACAATCAATGTAGAACAGGGACGCCGAACCTTTGGCACGCCATAGTAAACTTTCTTCATGGTATTATTTAGTTAGATTTTTTTGTTTTCTTAGAGCTTAGACTATGTTGCGGACTTGTTCAAAAGAGTTACCGCCACCGGACCTGTCCCCCTAGCCAAGTTACAACCGTTACGCTTCGATTCACGGCCACGCCTCCGATTCCTTTATTCTGACTTCATCTCAACGCTCAGTCACCTGGTAACAAAAAAGGAATAGGGGGCGTGGCCGACTCGAGGCGATCAACGAAAAGCGAATCGAAACGAAACGGTTGTAACTTGGCATGGGGGCTGAAACGCAAAGGGCACTGGTGGGTTTTAAATTATAATATAATATATCACTTATTTCAAGTTTGCACTCATATAATGGTTAGTAACAATATTTACTTAAAACTATTATGTTAGTAGCTATAAAATTCAAATTACACAAAAATAAATTAAATTAATCAGGTAATCTACAATCTTCATTTGGTATTCTTCACATAGCACAAATTTCATAATTATTAAAAAAATTAAATTTTTTAGTGACCATTTTCATTGATTAAAAATTAAAATGTCAACAAATAGCATGAAAACAAAAACTTAAATGTCATGGAAATTAAACAAAATAAAAAATCATTTAGGTATTTTAGATCGCCACGATCCATATGTGTACATAAATTATAAAATAAATAAATTTATTAAAATAAAATTCAAAACATAAGTAAAATTAACATTAAAAACAAAAGCAGAATTTAAATCAAATTCAGAACTACCATTAAAATTAAAAATCAGTTTTAGTCAGTATAAGTCTGATATTTCTTCTCGCTCCACACTCCCTCCAACGCCCTCACTCTTCCCCATACCAATATTTGAAATACTAATTGGTGCTTTAATAACCCTTTTTGATGCTGTTTTGGTTATATATATTTATTTCATTGTTATAAACTAGTGCTTGACTGCGATCCCACCTGATGGTAAGTAATGATGCAATCGTTGATGGTGAGACGCAATTGATTTATTTTTGGTGTTATTTGTTGCTTAGTATAAATTCATACAAATACTAGCTTCTGCCAGCGGCTTCGCCCGCTTGAAAATAAGTTTTTCCATACAAACTTTAGACCCCCGTTTCAACCCCTTCGGGAGTGAATTTTGGAAAATCCTCCCTTAGTGCTCGCCTACGTCATAAAAGGAAAGCTTATGCAAAATTTCACGCTCCTAGTCCCAGTAGTTCCGGCTGTGCGTTGATATGTCAGTTAGTCAGTTTCTCCTTTTATATATATAGATTATAAGGGCCAAAGTTTGTGATTGTGTCAGTGTATCTTCGTTAATTTTACAAGGCCAAATGACTAAACGGATTTCACTGAGCACTTAGATTTACTTAATATTCCATAAGTATTTATTTAAAATATAAAATGTATACCTAACAGCACTACTGGCAAGATGCCATTTTGTTAGTTGTAATTAGTGTAGGGTTTTTTTTATTTCACTGTAATTATGGTTAAGTATTTTTTTAAATTTAATTTATTTATGTAGTTAAATAAAGTATTTTGTAATAATATAGTTAAAAACTAACTTGCAACTTACAATTGTTTTGACGTCACCTCATTTTCACAGACGATTTCTAGAAAGGTTTTTTTTAAATTATAATTGAAAGGCTCACGTTTTACCATTATCTCACCTGATGGTAAGCGATAATGTGGTCCACGATAGAAGATGCTTGCCTAGAGGTAACCTATTCACTCTTAAAGGTTGTAAGTGAACTTGCATTTTCAGGAAACGTGGATCTGGATGGGCATTCCTAGAATGGAATAGAGCAAAAAGGGAGTATTCCAAAACGATTTGTACAGCTTACCGAGATCCCATCTCTACCATGGTTAATATGGCTCACTCACCTGAGAATGTTACACCATCGTTGACCTCCTAAACAGACCATTATTACTTACAAATAGAAAATGGTCCGTGCCATTAATTCTGACCATACGCTCGAGTTGAGCTTAGTTACGCGTACAACATTACTTATGCGCATAATATTTGCATTCGATTGAATAATTAGTCGAAGCCGACAGTTTATTGTTACTACACGGAATTAATAAAGCTTCCGCAATGTAATTTTGAAGTTTTACATGGTGATCTGGCGCTAAGTTTACGCTGTAGGCGGAGGGTAATATGGCCCAACAAGTTTATGAAAAAGCTCCAATTTGGAGTGTCGTATCTGTCACAAGACTTGTCATATTAATTTCTATTAATTTCGGTGATTAAGGAAATATTTGATCGCCCATGGGTTAATTGTTTGATATTTTGGGGGAACGAAGAACAGTGTGTAAAGTTGTACGTACCTCCGTAGAAAATGGAGGATCTATGGACCAAACTGGTGATATGTCTGGTCCAGGCAACAGCCCGATAGATGATTTCGTGCTGTTGTATAAACACACGAGATTTTTATATATTATATAAGTGAATACAGACAACTAATACAGCTGCGATTTTGAGAAAAACTCGTTTCAGATTTTTGAACTCTTTGTCTTAGGCAGAACTGCAAAGTTTGAGCAGTGGCTTCGACTTACAAGTTATAGATCGCAGGTTCAAACCCAGTCAGATGCATTACTTTTTTGTAATTTATTTTATCACCACTGCTCTCAAAACGGTGAAGGAAAACATTGTGAGGAAACCTGAATGTCCTAGAAGCAAAAATTCGAAGACATGTGACATCCACCAACCTACACTGGGCCCGCGTGGTGGATTACGGCCCATTCCCTCTACTTGAGAGGAGGTCTGAGTCCCAGCAGTGGGATCGTTATAAGGCTGATTAAGCTTATTCTTATAAGTCTTGGAAAAAACTATCATACACTGCTATACACTGAATACAACTGAACGTGCTAGAAAATCCGTACAAACCAAGAAAGTAAAAGGAAAGCCGAGAGATTCAACTCTCTAATCTGAGATCGAACCACTTTACAAGCATTAAGCGTTTTCCCCACATACATACAAATGAAGCGCTTACGTAGGACTTTTTGTGAACCTTATTTTGAAAAGGTCAAAGCTAGGTAAGTAGATCTATTTTCCACATATATTTATATAATATATCACATATAATTCAAACCAACTGTGATAAAAAGAAACTTTACATTATCTCGTAAAATTATAAACAAAAGAAAATGAAATAATTATAAGTGCTTTATTTTACCTAAATAACTGTATAAATTAATAATAACAATATATATGAATTTAATGTAATAATAATATAAATTTTAAATAAATTATGCAATTGTGTTGTTGAATAAATGAATTTTATTTTTCATCTAAATATGAAACAGAAAAAGTACGACACACAAAAAGTACAACCTAAATAAACAACATAACCTCAATCTATAGTATTACTGCTGGCTTATCGGATTTACAACAATAATAAATGTTTTATTAGCACAAAACGTTACATTAGTTTATACATAATGTTGGTATATATTTAGAATTCAACAATTGTAACCATACAGTTAATTAACCCTGCCTCTCAAACTAAGGCTACCTGTATTTTGAGAGACAGTTTTCGGCTAAGATTTGCTATATTTATGCGACTAATGAGTAGGATCGTCTTTTACAATTAAGGCTTTTAAATGAAAAGAAAACACACTCTTTGCTCTTTAAATTTCAAGTAAAAGAGCACTATTTTCCTCTCTAGTGTGATAATTATGTAATTATGTATATGTACATATATATATTATGTATTTTTTTGTATAGGGTATATTACATGTATTTATTATATTTTAATTACATGTGTTATTTTGTTTTATGTTTTTAATTTAATTTAACATTTCACACTCTTCTTATTTCTACACGCTATTGTCTACATTTCTTCTGATTTTTCCTTTCGCAGGTCTGCTGGAAGAAATTTATTTTTGAAATAAGCAGTATCTTTGTACAATTTTGTATCTTTAAAAAAATATGTATTTTGCAATTCGGAAAAATCTTCGAGACTCCATTCGGGAATTGAACTATCTACATATATAAGTCCGTAGGAAACCCTTAGTGCGCGAATCCGACTCGCACTTGCCCTGCCCTGCCCTGTTTTTTAAATTCATCACAACTTTGGATGAAATAAATATATCTTCAATATTTCTGTTTAAAAGTTCTTGATCAAAAATGTTTTAAATGAAAGGAAGGTTTTATATATTATTGTACTCCCAGGACAGCCTATATTCACACATCGAAGAATCCTGTGTTTCCAGATCCTCGTTTTATTATTTTCTTGACCCATAAACTCATTCTACCGAATTTAAATGCTCACGAATTGTGCAATTTAACGACAACGTCTTAAATAAAATAATTATTGTTATCAAGTCAGCAGAAAGAATCGTCCACTGCTCCTCATTTTTTTTTATTGTTCACTTGCCATTGCCCGCTTTTGGACCGATGACCTTGTGAAGGTTGCGGGAATCCGATGGATGCGAGACGCACAGGACCGTTCATTGTGGTGACATTTGGGGGAGGCCTATGTCCAGCAGTGGCCGTCTTTCGGCTGAAATGATGATGATGATGTTGAGCTTTTACCCGCGACTTCCTCAGCGTACATAAAATATTGCATTTGTTACTTAGGAACAAAGCAGCTTGCTATCGATAAAAAAATTGTAGCAATCGGAACAGAACCCGAGATTACATCCTACAAACAAAAAAAAAAACTTTTCTCTTTATTATATTAGTGCACATAGGCTCACGCTTGACCACTATTTCACCTAAAGCGACGATGTGGTCGACGATGGAGCACGCTTGCCTAGAAGCATTCTATTCACTCTTGACTTAAAGATCCTCAGGTTGTAGTTATCAGGAAACACAAACTCCGGCAAGGAATTCCACTCCTTAGCTGTATGCATAGTAAATGTATTCCTAAAACGTTTGGTGCATATAGGTTTATCCACGCTGAATCACCGTCGACAGGTCTGGAATCATTGCTTCAGCGAAAATGAATTACTACCCACCCCACACACCGTATGGGCAGCTGTGAACACAACATGGCGAAATGAGGTTTTATAGACCCGTCGGATACCCAATGTGTATGCGGTGCTCCTGTTAAAACACTGAACAACATGTTGGAGTGCCCCAAGGGCCTATACACCTAAAATTTAGAGGACTTAATGAATGCCACCGATGCTGCAGTTAGCGTCGCCACGTACTAGACCAAAACACAACCAAAACTCACAATCTTAAAACTAATAAGTCGGGGCCGTTGCCACTGATAGTTAAATAAAAGCTTGTAACTAATAAACTCCCACACAAACATAACAGTTACAGAATTCCATACCCCAACTCATGGATATCTCGTTTCTAATTCCGTTATTACAACCGTTCACTTTCAACATAACAGGATTCATTGGAAAGATAAAATGGCGGTACAATTAAAGCCGTTTAAGCGCATTAACCGCTGAATCCAACCTAAAATCGCACCCCAATACAAAGCCACTGAAATTGCTCATCACAATCAGTAGCCGCAATAATAGCTAGAGGGCCATTCTACTTTTCAAACGACAATTTGGTAATACTGGAATTTCCTGCCAGAGTCTCTGTTTCCTGATAGCTACAACCTAGGGGTCTGCAAGTCAAGAGTGAATAGGTTACTTCTAGGCAAGCGTGCTCCATCGTCGGCCATATCATCACTCACCATCAGGTAAGATAGTGGTCGGACGCGCCTATCTTTAATAATAATAAAAATACCATAAATAACAACTGCGTTACCAAAATAAGTTGTTTCCATATATATAGGTGTATTCACTTGTATTCATTTAGATTGTTGATTTCCACACTTCATAGTGCGTGTATTTTGTTGTTAACATAATTATTAATGTTTTCAGGATCCTGGAGTTCTAAACCTTTGGAAGGCGTACGAGGGGCCGCAAACAGCTCGCAGAAGGCTTTTAGGCAATTTTCGTGGAACGTGGTACTAACCGGCGATTATCCCTGTATGAGCTATCCTTGTGCACCCAAGCACAACCCACGGTTGGTGGGATACTATTGCGACAAATGAAAAACAAAGATATGACTAGGCTATAATTTTGGGAGGCTTATGTGTCAGTGGACTGATTGCCAAGAATCATGTTAAGACTATGGTCCCTGCTTTCTCTTTCCTGCCCTTATCCCATATTACCTGGGGTCAGTGCAACATTTTTTTCTCACCTGCTTGAACAATGTTATGAATATACATCGATAAAAAAGGCAGGCGGTGACTTGCATACTCAATTAATGGGCTCAACAAACACTACACTAAGTTACGTATTATTTTGTTTTTATCATATTATTCTTATCTATTTTTATTTTTAAATAAATTAGATCGTAATTTTCATCAAATAAATTATTTACCCAACGCGATGAGACGCGGGATGAATCGTTACAAAAAACTTTGATTGTGATTTTCAATCGAATTCTTTATTATTAGTTTCCAAGAAATAACTAACTTTTTAATTGCAAATTATTTAAATATGTTAGTTCACATGCTGAATTTTTATTTTTAATTATCGCGTTTATTCCTTTTCTAAGATTTGTATTAAATACGATAAGTTTTTCATAACAATAGGTACGTACGTAAATAAATTAAAAAGAAAGTGGTTTAATGGGCAGGTGTTTAGTCCGTCGAAAAGTAGAATAGCCCTTAATCCGAATGCAAGTAGCACACGGGGTGCAGCTGAAACTTCGACGATTCGAAGGGTCGCGATGTTCGAGCGCGCTCCCCGAAGCGTCAGTAGACAGAAAGGCGCCGTTCAGACCGCCCACCAGTTGAGTGCGATCGCGAAGTTCAAGTTCGAATAAACTGTACCCGAAATTCAATTTCAAAATTCGAACTTCTATATTCGAATCATAGAATCAGTTACGCATTTGTTTTTCTTTTTTTTTCGAGAAAATCGTGAGTGTGTTTTAGTGACGTTTACAATAAGTGAAAAATAAACTTTTTTCAGTTCGCCGCAAAGTTTTGTAAGCTTGGACGAATTTGGCAGTTTTGCAGGTAAATTTAATTTTCTTTACGAAATTAATTTAAGAGATTTTTTCCGTGAAATTCGTTTTTTCTGGAATGGTCTTAATGGATAAATTAAGTAAGATATCATTTAACTCTGTTTACGTATGTTTTTCTTTTTCTTGATTAATGCGAGTTTTACTCGCTCCTTTGCTAAAAAAAGTGCAAATTGCGGCACATTATTTATTTCCATACCTAACAAAATTACTACTACTAACATGTTAAGCTAACAAATCGCCAGTTTAAACATTCATACTGCATTAACTAGCAAACAATTAAATTACGCGAATCAATTATTTATGTCAAACACGTAAAGCGTTAACACGCTTTCCCTGAGGCCAGACTGACTGATTTTTACTAACGTATCGGTAAGTAAGTTAATAATATTATTATCATAATACTAAATAACCTGTAATCCGGGCTTTTAATAAAGTATTTGGGATTCCCATTTTGATGTCGCAACAAACGGTTAATACGTCATTACTGTACCGATTTGAATATCAAATTTACGATTTTAGTTATCCGGCCTGCACTAGACACATTAGGCTTTATTTAAAAAACTTTCAAACCATAATATGCTTAGTTATACTGATCAAAAGATTCTAAATTCAAATTCTCCAACAATTTTAAATTAAGAAACTGAAACTGCTATTCAGTGATTAAACTTTATGTTAAAATTATATGTATTTTTTTAAATAAGTCCAATTTAAATTAATTAGTTGCACATACTATGGATGTTTGGGAATAATCAGGATATATAAAATAAAAACTAACTAAACTCTTTAGAACCTGTAAAGCTGATTTTCAATTTAAATTCTTGATTTATATTACTGATACATATCATCATCTTCCTGCCCTTGTCCCGTGTTATTTGGGGTCGGCTTAACATGTTTTTTTTTACTGATACATATAATAATTTATTATTATTTGTGAATTTAATTAACTATCTATGGTCTGATTTCTGAGTCACGAACATGCCAGACTTGAAAACCTGTAAAATGTTGGCACTAAAGAAAGCTTTAGTTTTTGTAGTTTTCAGTTTAAAAAAATACTCATTTTCAAATTTTTTATTTATTGATGGGGTTATGGAAAATTATGATATTACAGTTGCACTTGGTTGACAGGTCATTTTTTTTTTCACGAAACTTATAACCCTTAGATAGAATTATTATTTTATTTTATAAAGATTACCCTAAACTTGGAAAGACAAATAAAATGGTGTCTCTATTGCTTTCCAATAAGCTTAAGTGATGTTTCCACACTTATATCTTAGTTAGTACAAAATATATTATTCCCTCCCAATTTGCTTATATGCATAAATAAAATAAAACAAAAGTGGTGATATTTAATAAATACTGAAGGAATTTTTATGCGATTTTGAACAATAGACAGATTGATTCTTAAGGAAGGTTTAAATGCATAAATATATATATATTTTAGCACCCATGAGAATTTGCAGCGGGTCAAAATAATATACTAAAACAAGATAATAAGATAGGTCAAAATGTGTTGTCTCGTCTTAGAGACAGTTACAATAATCTGATATGAAGGTATATGGCACTAAGTATGATTGGTAGATGGATAAGTTTGTCCAGTAAGTTAGCTGAGCAGTTCTTTTTAGGGTTCCGTACCTCCAAAGGAAAAAACGAAACCCTTATAGGATCAATTTTTTATCCGTCCGTCTGTCTGTCAATACCCTTTATCTCGGGAACGCGTGAAGGTATTGAGTTGATATTAAAACTCACTAAATATACTCAGGTCTACAGTTCCTTGATGCTGTAAAAAATCAAACTCCTAAGTTAACGAAAAAACAGATACGACCGTTTATGTCTCAAAAAACGTATATTTCGACACTCTCAAGGGAATCAAAATTCATAGGGTAATTCCCGTTGACCTAGAATCCTGAAATTTGGCATGAAGCAAAAGTTGCAGCAAAGTTTGCTCATAGCATAAGTATGGGGAAAAATCTGAATACTGTAAATTTGTAGTCACGTCACGAAAATAAAACTTTTTTGCGATTCGAAAAAAATCTTCGTAACTGAATTCGGGAATTGATCTGTTTTCTTAGGTAAGTTTTTACGGAACCCTCAGTGCGCGAGTCCGACTCGCACTTGCTCTGTTTTTTTTCTTTTGTCTTTATGCGGTTTTTACATTTAGCCAGTGTCAAATTAAGGAAATATTTAGTTTTTACTTTGTTTTCTATTATAATGTGTAATTAACACATTCTAATATTCTTCGCAGTATTTTGTAGTTAATAAATAAGAGCCTGCCTGCCTGTGATCCTTCTCGGCAAACTTGGCTGAGGTAGTCTATGCTAAAATTAAATTTTGAACTCGATTTTTACCGAGATCGCGCCAGTTTCAATGATTCTACATATTGTCCAGTTGTGTAAATATTTGAGTTACTAAACTACACCAATTTTAAGTTATGATATTCACTAGTTATATATAGAAATTAAAACAGAGCAGTGGTGGCCGAGAGGTAATTGACCCGACTTACGAGTTATAGGTAGCGGGTTCAAACACAGCCAGGCACATTACTTTTATTTTAATTTATTTCATCACCACTGCTCTCAAAACGGTGAAGGAAAACATCGTGAGGAAACCGGCATGTCCTAGAACCGAAAATTCAAAGACATGTGACATCCACCAACCCGCACTGGACCCGCGTGGTGGATTACGGCCCATTCCCATCCTAGAGAGGAGGCCTGAGTCTCAACAGTGGGAACATTATAAGGCCGACTAAGCTAAGCTCAGCTATATAGAAATTTGTGAATAGTTAATACAGCCATTTTTTGCGAAACAAAAAATCCCTTTCTTACAAGTCTATAACTATTACTCCCTTAGGGAAATAAACTCTTTTCACATGAAAAAAAAGAGGTTTCAAAGACAAGCTTTTTCATCACTGGTTGTTGATTTTAAAACATCACTTTCAAAATTGAAACGATCCGTCAGACGTCCACGATGATTTATTTTAAAAACAAATAAGTTCTCCAGTAATTAAATGTTGAGCGAAGGTCTTGCAAAATACATTTTTCCTGTATTTCCTACAAGGTTTGGCAGAGATGTACCTATATGTATTACACCCACATTTTTCTATTTCTTTCAAATTTTTCCATTATAATAACAGGCACGGATAGAGCTTTTCGCCCACACGCCTAACTTTAGACAACTTTTTTATACTGAGAAAGATCGTTTTTTGCGTCTTCAAAACGTTTCTTTGAAATTCGAACGCAGCCGAAAATTATAATGATTTATAAACAAATGAATAAATTATAATTATTTTGTAAATAACTTTAAAAAAAACACTTTTCACGTCAATTTTTTTTTTGGCAGTTTAAACAAGACGAAGTCGTGTTTTCTAGCTGACTACCCTGCTGAATTGCATCTGTGAATTATATACGGTCACTTTAGTAAAGAGAACTTTATAAATAAGGTTTTCTATTTAAAGTTTAATAATTTGGTATATCTCCTGACGAAAAACCTACATGCCAATAGATAGATTCCCTTTTACCTTCGCAAATATATTAAAATGGATGACAGAACCTAATGGTTACTGAATTGTTAACTATTTCATCAGGAAATATTAAAAGAAAAATACTGGGAAACGTTTACCATTACCGCGGTGTGCCATGAATAATAATATACTGCCTAGAGTTCTTAGAAAATACCGTCGCGTTCGTTTTTATTGTTATTTACCATTAATCCATTAAGATTATTTAACTGTTAAATTTAAAAGTAATTAATCAATTAAAACATTATATTTATCAAGCCTTTTCCCAACTAAGGGTCGGCTCCCAGACTAAGTGGATGTAGCCCATTTTTAGGTTCTTATAGCCCATCCTAAGGTTGTCTGGTAGTTATCATTGCAGCGATAAGACCGCCATTGTACCCGTAGATTCAAGTTCTCGGAAAATTATATGATTATTTTGGTGTACAGTAAAGTTTATTCTATTCTATATATTTGGTGTCAAATTTTCTGCCTTTTAGACTATGTATTTATAATGACTGTCATAGATCTACAAATATTAACAAGAACCAACAGCTTCACGTACTTTCGAAGCATGGTAGAGTCTCAGTATGTGATAATAATAATGATTATGCAATTGCATTTAATTGTTAACATAATCAGGGATTAATCAATTAAAACATTAAACTGTGGTAATGTTTACATTATATGTTTGTGTGGGAGGAATTACGATATTTATTTTCAATTTTGTTTGCTGAAATGGATTGCGGTTTTGATTTTAATTAATTTTCTAGTAAATGAGATTGATAATAAACATTCAACATTACTTAATTCATGTGTGTTGGATTCATGTGTATGAATAATAATTGGTTTTTTTTTTAAATCTGGCAACTATTTTCTGAACAATAAATCGTACAGTCATACAATCATATAATAACAAAGGGGCTCATGACCCTAATATCATAAAAGTGAAAGTTTGTGTGTGTGATTGTTACTATTTTACGTTATGACTCTTTACTGATAATCGCTCCCGTCAAAACATAATGTAAATATCTAAATATATTTACGCTAAAATTTTAATTTCATTTCAAGATTATTAATAAAATACATAGATACTATTATTCAAGAGCTTTTAATTTAATAATAATATTATACTTCTTTTTAATTTGCCTGATAGATTACGTCAAGTTCTCCGTCATATATTATTGTACCTACTGATCGGTTATTGAAATAGCAAAGAAAAACGTCCCAATAGACAACATTTGAGTAAATCGGTTAGTTATTATGATTCTTGGAACTTTTTCATGAGGGAAAAGATCACAGAATCAATTACGATGTTGTGTGTTAGATATTAAGATAATTTATTTATTTATAAATAATGAATGAGCTAATATTTAATTGTTATCGATAGAAGAGGAATAAATATAACTTTATTTATATATTAGGTTTCACAAACCTCCATTGAAAAGAGAGGATCCTCCGACCAGACGGGTGTTGATACTGGTGCGGGCAAATGCACGATAGATGATTTCGGACTATTTTGTATGTTCTGATCACATGGAGAACTCTGATACCGATACAGGATTTTGAATTTTATATTTATACTAGCTGTTGCCCGACTTCGTCCGCGTTAAGTTCATAAAACTGTACAATCATTCTGTGCTTGCCATTCATTCCGAAAACATCGCAATTATTTATTGAATTTTCACATTAAACGGTTAAATGTAAAAACGCCAATTACTTTCAGAAAACATGTTATGTACTCGCCCAGACCCAGATGTATGAACATCAATGATTAGAAAGAGTATGTATGGGTCGTAGCAGTTGGCATTTCTGCCTACCCCAAGGGAAAAGGCATTAGTTTGTGTATGTTTCTGGTTTATGATCTGGTAAAACAAATTTTATGATTTTAAAATGATGATAAATAAATAAAGTCCTTCTAAATGTAAGCTGTCAAAAAAAAAGCGATCAGTGGAGCTGCTCCTGAGCTAACCACCCGCAGCCTTTAGGGTTTGCACCTCCTTCTTAAGGTAGGTAAATCATTAAATACGTGTGTATACCTATATAACCACACAGATGTCGCTATGTGGCCGGTTGTAGTCACTGAGTATTTTGGATCTATGTCGATTTCGCGGCCCCTTAACAGCAGTTTTATTTTTATAAAAAAAGCAATAACTATTCAAGATCTTTGTTTTTGCAAGGCCCTTTTAAAAAACAAGCTTTATTATTTTATGTAACTTTCAAATATTTCCGTGACATAATCTCGTAGACATACACGTTTGAAATTGTGATTTAGGGTCAGATTCGCGATTTATTTTTATCGTGACAACTAATTTATATCATGTTTTGATTTTTGCCCAGCGGTTTGTCATATATAGTCAATTTTAATAAAATAATTTTTTATGGTGTTCTCTTTTATGTTTGTGGTTTACCAGAGGTTTAAAAAAGTTCTAAATGGAACCTGGCCTTAACAAAAAAATCATACTGATACTAGTAGGGTCCCTGCTTTTCATCATCTTCCTGCCCTTATCCCATATTACTTAGGATCGGCGTAACATGGCTTTTTTCTTCCATTATATCGTGTCACCCGTCACGTTATCACTAACTCCCTTTTCTTTTATGTCACTCGTCGCACAATCCATCTATGTTTTCTTTGGCCTCCTTCTCTATTCGACCACATATACTCATAACTCTTTTACTACATGCGTTTTATCCCTCCTCTACACATGACTACGACAAACGATTCCCTTTTAACTTATTAGTCACTGGCACCACTTTCAAACTTCCTTTAATATACTCTGTCACTATTTGGTCACTGTTTCCTACTATTGGCATTAAATATGGCAAAGAACTTGCGAAGTTGTCGTTAGCCTAAACAAGAATTTATTTTCGACGGCTCACCTTACGGCGCTGTCGTCACCATATGACACTGGCAGAATAGTCGTCACCAGCTCAGTTGCCAATAAGGATTAAAAAAAAAAAATATGGCAAACAAGTGATACCAAATAAGAACTGTTTGATATCCCTACTATATATTTTGGAGTGTTTGACAATCGTTATTGCTGACATACTATCAATTTGTCTTGACGTTTTGCTTGGTTACCATTTAGTTTATTGGAGGAACCAAATTCCACATGAAGTTTTTGGTTAATATTATGAATAATGTTTTTTAGCTAATTTTTTCAGTTTATTACTTGGTATTCTTTGAATCTCATTACTTGGAATCTCACGGATGTGAACCAAATAAGATAGAAAATCATCAAATACCTCTTCCGTTCTGGATGGAGCTAGAGGGAGTGTCAAATTTTTTCCGAATAAAACCTTATATAACTATATCATTAAAAAATAAAATTTTAAAAATACCGTTAAAAGATTTACAATATTATTAAATACTCTGTTATAAAATACTTGAATGATTATATTTTCAAGGCAGCAAGTAGGCACAATTAATACTTTGCGAATAATAAACAAGGGGTAGTACGCAACTTATCGAGCTTACAACGGCTATGCAATGCATAAGTTATAAGTTAGAACTTCAGAACAACATACCTACTAACCTATTTCTGTTCATTACCCGATGCAGTGAGATAAATTATAAAAGGCTTTTTTTTTTTTTTTTAAGGTGGGAAATCATCCAAATGACTTCTCGCGCTCTGGGTGGAGCGCGAGGGCGTGTCAGACTTTTACTGACTAAAACCACACCTGTATCCTTCAATTACCCTTTGCGTACTAGGACTACGGGTTGCCCTTTCGGAAATTCTCTGCGGTCCTAGCTAGCGGGCATCGGCCCCACTGGGCCCCTACGGTTTGCTGACATCTCTTTGAGGAGCGCGAGGATCACTACGCGCTGTTAACGACTGGGCTCGGTGCGGTTAATTACCGAACAGCCGGACGGCGAGCTACCCAGTGCTCGACGTCCGCAAGCCCGCGTCTACCGTGGCTGGTAGTCGGGGTCGGAATTACGTCGGCTAGGGCGTGAGGACCTTCGTTCCCTCACGCGTGCAGCCTCCTCCTTCGCTAACATTACTGCTTCGCAGAAGGAGGCGACCGCCTGCCATTCCTCCTCGCTCCGGACCATAGCCTGAACCAAGGCCCGACGTGAAAGGTCGCTGCCGCCTATTGCCTCCACGAGGACACGGCGGTGCTCCGCCCAAGCGGGGCACACCTCCACTGTATGCTCCACCGTGTCCTCTGGGTGGTCCACACAATGATGGCACCCGGGCGTTGCTTCCGCCTGAATCCGATGCAGGAACCTCCCGAACTTGCCATGTCCGGTGAGGACCTGCGTCATGCGGAAGGTGAGGACGCCGTGTTGACGCTCCAGCCACTCCTCAAAGAGGGGACTTACCGCCATAATTGTAGCGTGCCCAGCACTGGGTTGCGACAGTCGTCGTCGCCATTCCACCATGAGATCCCGCCGGAACTCTGTCCGCCAGGCCGAGACTTGGCGCGGCAGCGGAGTTTCGCCCCGGCGTTGCATCTCCACGCGCAAAACGTGCATGCATGCAAGGACTGTTGCCTCCAAATCCCATGGTGGCAGTTCAGCAAGGAGGCTCGCCACTTCGCGGGAAATCGTGCGGTATCCCCGTATCATCCGGATGGCCATGACCCTCTGGCAAGCGTTCAGCATGGCCGCTGGTCGCTTTTTCAGCGACGGCGCCCACACAGGTGCCCCGTAAAGGGCCATGGACCGAACAATTCCCGCGTAGAGCCTCCGGCAGGAGGCGTCTGGACCCCCAAGGTTGGGCAGGAGCCGCTTTAGGGCAGCCGCGGTCCGTTCCAGTTTGGGAGTCAGACGTCGAAAGTGCTCCACAAAGTTCCACCGACTGTCGAGGACAAGTCCCAGGTACTTCATCGTCGACCCGACGTCGATGCGAACCCCTCCTACCGTTATTTGGGAACCCGATGGTGGCGCGTTCCGAGGGCCATGGAAACACATGGCCTCGGACTTGTGCAGTGCCACTTCGAGTCCCAACTCCTGGATCCTATCCACGATTGTCGCAACCCCGCGTGTCACTAGTTCGGCCGCCGCCTGGTGCGACTCCCCCTGCGCCAGGACCAGCGTGTCGTCTGCGTAACAGACCACACTGACCCCGTCGGGGAGGTCGCCGCGCAACACGTAGTCGTATCCGATGTTCCACAAAGGCGGTCCTAGTACCGATCCCTGCGGAACACCGCACGACATCTCTCGCCGTCTCCACTCTCCCTCGTGACCGGGGTAGATGATAAACCTGTCCTTCAGGTAGGCCTCGATCAAACGACGGAGGTAGTCGGGCACCTGGTGTTACCGGAGTGCCCTCCTAATGCTACTCCAGGGCAGGGAGTTGAAGGCGTTGGTGATGTCCAAGGACACCACCACTACGACCTTGCCCCGGGACACTGCATCCCCCGTCGTGAGGGCTCGCACGCGCATGATGGCGTCCACCGTGGAGCGCCCTCTGCGGAAGCCAAACTGGTTGTCCGAACGATCCGGCCCCACCCGCGCTAAATGCGCGACGAGGCGGTCTGCAATTACTCTTTCAAAGAGCTTGCCCACCTCGTCGAGCAGCACTATGGGCCGGTATGCGGACGGAGAGTCCGCAGGACGCCCCGGCTTCGCTATAAGGACCAGTTTCCCGGTCTTCCAACGCAGTGGGAACTGGCCCCTCTCCAAACATGCGCTAAACAGCCCTCTTAGTCGAGGCCCGAGTTCCTCCATGGCCAGGACCCAGGCTTTCCCAGGCAAGCCATCGGGTCCTGGGGCGGTATTTTTAGCGTTTAGCCTTCGTACCGCCACACTCATCTCTACCTCGGTCACCTCCGGAGTGTCATCGTCATCGCCGTCGTGGTCAGCGTCGGACATCATAAGAGGCTTAGTCGCACCATGTTCTTCTTTCATAAATATATTGATGTGGAAACGTTGAGGATTTTTTTGTTTGACTAAGCAAGTGAGCAGCTTTTAAAATAGTCCAAGATCCCAGAGCGTTCTGACGTAACTTATTATAACATGGATGAAACCTTCGGTTCTTCATGTGCTTTGCGCTTGTGGAGCTCCCCCTTGGGTACCTGAGCAGGTACCAGGTGAGAAATGTTAGTTATGACTGATTTTTATATATGTTGGTGTAGAATATTATTCTAAAGTAGTATCATAAGTGTCAGACACTTTCCATGGACGAAAACTTTTGTCAGACGCTTTAAAGCTCCACAAAAAAAAAAAAACTTTTGGTTCATGGAATTTTCTATAACGCTCCTGCTCTTTTATTTTTCTTTTTTAGAGACAACAGTAACCAAATTCTATTCTTTTTTGTTAAGTGACCAGTTTGATTTTTGAATAAACTCGTTTGATTTTTTAATTCACTTGATAAGTTTTTTTTCCAAATGGTTTTGACGTTCCAAATTTAAATCGCACTATTCCCTAGGGAACACCTACACTACATTAGATACTTATGGACAAAAAGACTTGCTTTAGGTGAAAGTTGTATGATATATAAAAGGGCATTATCAAACAGGCGGTTTAAAAATAGTAGTTTTTTTATAACTAAGGAATAAAGCAATGTCTCTAAGTCGTGGGTGGCATGTTGAATTCCGAACAATACTTTTGAAGGTTACTAAGTTTTAATTCCGAACGAAACGAAACTGTCACTTTGGCTGCCCCTTTAATAATAAATTTATGAAAGGACCCTTTATATTATAGTCTCCTAATTAGGAGTCAAATTCACACATCCTATATAAGAAATAGTATGTTCTAACTATCATAAAGACACACACACACACACACACGCACACATACTCACCACACACACACACGCCACACACGCATGCACACACACACATAAAGAGAAGTCATACCAGTATCTCTAAATTTTCATTCATTGTGTACTTGTTAATATTTACTTAAAATAGTTTAGTTATCTAGTTGCCTAAAAATATGTTGATCCAAGGGAGGAGCAGAACCACCCAATACAAGCTTTACTACATGCTTCCTGGGAGGTTCTAACCACAGAATAATATTGTACAAGAAAGTTACAGAAATAAACTATTTTAATTTAATAGTACCTACCGTCAGCGAGACATATTCCGATTTCTGTACTCATGTTTGTGAAACTATAGCCCAAACACGTATGAAACTTTGACATCAAAGTCGGGTTTTACATGTTTTTAACTTTAAATACACCATTCAAAGATCGACAAATATAACGCTAATATAACTATTTTCATTATAACACTCAGTTTCCTTCAAACTGGTTGAGTTGAATAGTGCTGATACACGTGCCTTGCTCGCGAGTGGGCGCTGGCAATTGAAACAGATTATTATTGTTTTCTTTATTTAAAACAAAAGTTGCCTCAAACTATGAATAACCCCTGTATCGTGGGTGCGTTCACAAACATGTAAACACAGATAAACAAGAGACTCAGACTCGGAACTGTTTGTCTGCAGGCCATACAAATATTGATTCTGATTCTTTTAACTGGGCAAGTCGCTTTTTGTTATTTTTACACTGTTCATACATAAAGTAAGAAGAAATAAGCATAGTATAACCAGAATTAGTAATAACTTAATTTGAAAGAGTGTCCATAGAGTTGCTTGCACGTTCTTTTCCATATTATTATAGCTAGTCTATAAGGTTCAGCTGCTGGGCAGAGGCCACCCTGCATTCTTTCCATCAATCATGGATCCTCGCTTTCTCATTCTAATTCTTAAGGATGATATCCAGAGCCCTTTCCACGAGTTCTTAACGTGATCCATTTGACAACCCAAATTGAATGGTTAAAGAGATGGACCTATACACCCCTATTTTTTAATTAGTACAAAAAGAATAGGGGCTCTATCCGTACCCATTACTGATCACATTTTTGTAGTAAAAAGTAAAAAAAAAAAACAAAAATGTCCACGAAAATTGGTCATATTATTATGACCAATTTTCGTGGTAAATTCACAGTAGAATCAATCATTAATTATAATTGCTACTATAAAATACTACGCGCAGTGTTTTTTTCTATTTTGATCGTCATTTTGAATCATTTATAATCAATAGCCTGTACAATATTTTCATAAATTGAGTGACAGTTTGGGATATAAACAATCACTAATAACTTTGCTGTTATGAATATTATTTATTGAGACTTTATTTAAATAATAACTAGACTATTTCTAATAAGCTCTTTAAGTGTTTCTACTAATTAAAAATTAGTGGTGGCTATCTCTTTTCTTTGTCTCGCCCGCACGCCTGTGATTATGCATATGTGAGCACATCACAGCAAGGCCCCAGGTTCCGTCCCGCCCGCCATCTCTTTCGTGGTCTGCCGCGGCCCCGCGTCGCTATCTGCTCCATAGAAATCTAGTCACGTGCAAATGCATTCAACTTTCTAAGTATTTAACCAGATCTTTGACCATTCAAAAGTGCATAGATTTTAGTTGAAATGAATGCTTTGAGTTTAAGTTTCAAAAGGACACCGCAAACTGAATAAAACCTACTAAAGTTCTTCAAACTCTCGCTTCAGACTTCGTAAACGCGTTTCTTTGTAGTGCAGCTCTACTATAGAGTCAAAGGAAAATATTTTCGAAAATAGGTAAGCTGTAGTGGTTTTAGTCACGGAACTATGCAGAATGGAAATTCTCTCTTCTGTAAGTATTTCACGTCCATTGATTGGTCCATGATCCAACATAATATAATCAGAGTCGGGGACCTGAGCCTGGGGCGTGAGGACGTCTGTTTCCTCACGCGTGCGGTGGTCTTCTTTGCTAGCATTACTGCTTCGCAAAAAGAGGCGACCGCCTATCATTCCTCCTCGCTCAGGACCATGGTCTTTACCAGCGTCTAGTGCGAGATTTCGCCGCCGCCGATCCACGAGGATACAGCAGTGCTCCGCCCAAGCAAGGCATACCTCTACCATATGCTCCACCGTGTCCTCCGTTTGGTCGATACCTTTATGATGCTAGAGCGATGAACCAACTACTGCATAGAAAACTATATTTAATCACTTGACAACAAATATTTATAGCTTTGAGCCTTTCACCGAGTTGACGTCAAACTGAAACGTTATTGGTGTTACTGAACATTTTATGAAGTACTAGCAGCCGCCGGCGGCTCTGCTCATCTGAAATTACTATGTATTAGTCTAAAATCTAAGCTGGATGGATGGATTGTGTGAGGACTGAGGAGTGATATGAAAGAAAGTTGAGTTAGTGATAATGTGACTAGTGACAGTACAGAATGGAAGAAACGTATTGAAACGTATTGCGCTGACACCAAGAAATATTGGACCAGGGTAGGAAGAAGAAGAAACTATCCTTGGGCCTTAGCATTACGTGATAAAATATCGAGCGTGTGAGGGAGAAAGAGGGATGGAGCTAAACCCACCCTTTACAGCTCCATCACTTTAACAGTTAAGTTTAGGTCGACAAATGGATCTAGCTATGAGCTCGTGCTAGGGCCTCTGGTACCTTCCTTCTGCGAAACAGTAATGCTAGCAAAGGAGGCGGCCTCACGAGCGAAGCAAAGGCCCTCATGCCCCAGACACTGGGATTCAAATCCCGATATTCAGTCACCGTGGGCCGTCCGGACCGAGCCCAAGTCGTCGACGACGCGTAGTGTTCCACGCGCGCCTCATTCAGGGCCATGGCTGATACGAAGGAGAACCCCGGGGTCCTGAAACGAGGGCAAAGAAGGAACAGGAGTGGGTTTAGTCCGTAAAAGTCTGACACGCCCTCGCACCCCGCCCAAGGGCAGGAGATGTCATTGAATGATTTCCCACCTTAAAAAAAGGGGATCTGGTACCTACCAAATTTAACTCAAACCATTCAGCCGTGTAAGCATGAAGAACACGTCATTATTTCAGCCGAAGGACGTCCACTGTTGGACATAGGTCTTCTCCAAGTGTCACCACAACAAACGGTCAAACAACACATACATACACTCTTATAATATTAGTGTGATTAATCAAACCAGATTTAATTAAGTTACTGTCAGTGTCATATTTATAAGTTTGTCAACTAATGACATGATAAAATTCTATCGTGAACGAAGCAAAAAAAACCTCGACATACATTTTCATTGTTATTCAAACAACCTCTCGCGATAATGACGTTTAATATTACACATTTTTCGTTAGATATTTTGGATACACAGTATCTTGTGGATATTATCTAGGCTTCTAGGTAAAACAAATCCAGTAAAGACCTCTGAAAATCTGTTATTTTTTGTATGAACTTTGACACTTCATAATTTACTCAAAAATTAAAAAAGTCAAAAAAGTACATCAATAGAAGCCAACATTTAATCGAGATTTGGAATGACGACAGTTTTTTAAAAACCTTTAAGGGTTTAAAAAAAACACGTATTTCCTGGAACAAGTTTTGTAAAATATTTGAGTAAATCACGGAATTACCGAATGCTAACTGAGTTTTCAGGCGTTATCTCTCTTTTTTCGCGTTGCTTTTTGTCAAACATCCCGTTGGATTGCGATGAAGAAACAAGCTTTTAAACCATGCTCGATGTTGACTATAGGCGAGTGGAAAGGACCCTCTTAAGCTGACAAACCTATTCTTTCCGTGACTTTACATAGAATTTGATGTACCAAAAGCAAAGACATAAAAAAGGATACATAGGTATGTCGTATAAGTAAAACTAAAAACGTAACGCCGGTTCGTGGTACTCTCCATTACTTTTTCTCCTCAAATGCTACTTGTATGTCGGTCCACGTGAATCGTTAGAAACCTTTTTTCCTTCGGGCTTTTTTACTTGGAAATAACGTTACTAGTCAAGTATCAAAATTGGATAAATTCTACGTATACATTTAACATGTGGTTCCAAAAATGGGATAAAGGTTATTTTGGTTCAAATAAAAGTGAATGCCGACCCAAAACTTAAGAAGATTTCTGAGAAATATTTAGGAACTTACTATTTTTAACCGACTTGAAAAAAAGGACGAGGTTATCAATTGGGTTGATTTTTTTTATGTGTGTTACCTCAGAACTCCGTCGTTTATGGATCGATTTTTAAAGGATATGCTTCCAGATTGATCCCATTTGTTTTAAATTCAGTTCTAATGATGAGATCCATGAGGAATCAAGGGAACTCCTCAAATATAATAGGCGACTATACACCCCTATTAATTAATTAGTACAAAAAAAATTTTGCTCTATTCGTACTGATCATATTTGTACAGTCAAAAGTAAAAATTGACCACGAAAATTTGTCATAATTGGTAAATTCATAATTGAATCAATCATTTATAACAATTGCTAGTAGAAAATACTTCATTCGTAATCAATAGCCTGTACAATATTTCCACAAATTGAATGAAATTTTGGGAAATTAAACAAACTCTAATAACTTTACTGTTTATGAATATTATTTATTGAGACTTTACTTAAATAATAAGAACCTTTTTTAATAAGCCCTTTAAGTATGGGAATGATCTCATTAAAAACAATTCATGTTTTTAAATCCTACCAAGTCTCGCACTCTTTAGCTGTCAAAAGTTGTGAGATTATTTATACCAAGCCACGTCGAGCATTCTAGATACATTTCACTGCCTGCCAATAAACTACCCGATAGTTAAGTTCGTTCAACAAAATACTTGATAACAGAAAATCTTTATTTATAAAATATTTTAATAACAAAGATAGAATATCTAGTGCGGTCTACCCGATTATAGCTTCGGTGTCTTCAAAGCTAGAGTGAATAGGCTCTTAATAAACTAGTGCGTGCGATTCACCATCAATGATAACATCACTGCGTACTATCAGGTGGGTTCGCAGTCAAGCACTGATTTATATAATTTAAAAAAAAATTGACTTGGTAATCATGCTCCACAAATAAACTAAGCGTGTTGAAAAGAATGATAGGAGCACTTTTCGTCATCATCATTTATTTTTGTAAGACTTGAAATTTAAGTAAATGCTGTGCACACTTGTAATTGACAAATTCACTCTAGACTTAAAATTGACTGTTGTATATAAAAATGTACTAATAAATAAGTCATTGGTGTGCTATAAATAAACAAATAAAAAAATATATTTTAGAAGAAAGACGACCAATACTAGACGTGTGTTCCGGGTTTCGCATATACTAAAACTAATGTTGTATATACTGATTAACTAGCTTGTGTCAGTGGTTATGCATGAAAATTGAAAATTATCTCGAGGGAACACAGTCTTAGAACAAAAAGTATCCTATGTACTATGTCAGGACATGGTCTATTCGTGTAGCACACGGGTAGACCATATCCTTACTGTCCTTACTAACTAGCTTCTGCCAGTGGCTTTACGTGAAAGTAGAAAATTATCCCGAGGGGCCCACTCTTAGAATAAAAACTAGCTTATGTCCTATTTCAGGACTTGGTATACCCATATGCCACACATCATCATCATCATCATTTCAGCCGAAAGACGTCCACTGTTGGACATAGGCCTCCCCCAAGTGTCGCCACAACAAATGGTGCTATGTGTCTTGCATCTATTTCATTCCGGCGACTTTCACCAAATCATCGGACCACCTTGTGGGAGGCCTTCTAACACTGCGTCTTCCGGTACGCGATAGTCTCTCCAGGACATTTCAGAGTTGTTTTATTTTATTTAAAAATCGATTACATTAAATTCATGAACTTATGTAAATCTTCCCATCTCGATGCAATTACATGATACATTTTCAATCAATTCGAAACTCAAATTAAAATAAAATATTCCATAAATCCAGGAAAGCTTTTATATCCTTAATTACTTTTAAATCACTTTTTGATACTCAGAGCCCACAGAGATGATTCACAAATGGTTTTTTCCCTTTCTCTGAGCTGATAATAATATTTTGTACATAAATACACGGTGTCTTTGACATCGATGCACAAACGAATACCATAGATCCAATACATGATTCTGAACCCTCCCATGGTAGAATTTTTCATCAGCGTTTTCATAATTAAAAAAAAAAAGTTATTCTAGCCAACCCCGATGGTGTTTTTAGTAAAAAAAAAAAAAATATTAAAACATTAATTAATTAAAACGTCATCGGTGCCCCGATAAAATCGTTATTATAATCAACCCCGATGGCATTTTTAATTTTAAAAGTAATTAATTCATTGTTTCACTAAAAATGTAAGAATAACGATTTTATACATAGCATAGCATATAGCATAGTCGGCCTTATAATGTTCCCACTGTTGTGACTCAGGCCTCCTCTCTAGGAGAGGGAATTGGCCGTATTCCACCACGCGGGACCAGTGCGGGTTGGTGGATGTCACATGTCTTCGAATTTTTGGTTCTAGGACATGCCGGTTTCCTCACGATGTTTTCCTTCACTCTCAAAAAGCAGTGGTGATGAAATAAATTACACAAAGTAATGCGCCTGGCTGGGTTTGAACCCGCGACCTACAACTCCGTAAGTCGGGGCCATTACCACTCAGCCACCACTGCTCTCAACGATTTTATACAGTTTAAATTAAAATACGTTAAGATTTGCTAAAAAAAAAAATTGGAAATAGTCGACAAAAAATTCCACCACCCCGCAGTGGTGGAATTTTTTGTCGACTTTTTCCAATTTTTTTTCTAGAATCATGTACTGGATCCATTGTATATAGTACATGTTGTGGTGACATTCAGTTAAGTTCATGCTAGAGTTGCGGATTGTTTGAAAGAGTTACCGTGGCCCTGATAAAGAACAACTGAAGGAACACGGTGGGTTTTAATCAGTATAAGTCTGACACTCCTCTTTGTACACAAAGCAGGAGAAGTCTTTTGATGTTCTTTCACATAAAAAAAAAGATTCAGTTAGGTTAATTTTTTTTTTAGTTGGGAAAATCATCTTATGACAAATCTCGCTCTTGGGCGGAGCGAGAGATAGTGTCAGACTTTTACTGACTAAAAACCCACTCCTGTTCCTTCGTTGCCTTCGTCCCAAGGTCCGGGTTTCGGTTGCGGAAAAAGGAGAGAGTAAAAAGTGCAAAAAGTATCATTTCAGTCTTTTGGTATTCGAAGAGACTTTTAATGCACCTTAGAGCTTATACCAACGCTTTAATGGCCACTATGTTACTAAGTGAAGGAATATTATGCGAGACACACAGGACCGGTCGTAGTGGTACCATAAGACTCAGAATTAAGATTTATATTTAAGACTGTTTTACATTATCCTGTAAAGAATTTTGAATAAATATTAATTGATTTTTTGATTAATTTTTATTTGATTATTATGATTCGAAGGTAGCCTATGTCCAGCAGTGTACGTCGAAACGTAATTTTATGTTTACTACAACAACTAGTCTTTTATGCCAGTTCTAGATATATACACAACACTGGTTTTCGTAGAATAGTCATACCACTTTTATAATAAAATTGTTTTGTAGCGAGTTTATGCGCTATAATTGTTGTAAAATAGCGATATTCTGTCTCAAGACAGTGTTGACTTAAACTGATCACACCGTTTTTGTAAGGGAGTGAAATCTTTAAAGAAAAAAAAAAAAGTGAAATCTTGAAATCTTTATTGATTATTACTAAACCAACCTGTGTTCCTTCACTTTTTTTTAAAATTGATATAAAATAGCGTCCGATCTGATGGTGAAGCGCACTAGTTTATTAAGAGCCTATTCACTCTAGCCTTAAAGACACCTAAATTATTATTGGAAAGGAAGATCGCAGCAGGCAAATTATTCCAGTCTCTCGATGCGGTATAAACGGCGACACGAAATGCTTAGTCCGGACCGTAGAGGTTTCAATAACGTAAGGGTGGATACTTGCTGTACGTCGAGTTGTATGTGTGTGTGTATATCGATGGTAGAAAGAAGATTGCAGAATCAAGTCATGCAATTCCCGCGAACACTCTCTAAAATGCATCCTGTAATATACAAAAAGGGTGGCAACCATAAGCCAGCGCTTTTAGATTTTGCAGAGTTTTTTCATTTGCTCTTTACATTCCAGAGCCGCGGTGACGCTTTGGAACAATTCCTCAGCCTTAAGGGTCTGACCACACCCTTAAAGTACTTAAAAGATAGAAAATAAATAATTCCGAAAGCTACCTCATTTCTTTTCTTTAACTGTAAAAGTTCATGGCCTCTGTATTGTGGTGTTAACAATAGTATACATTAATACAAAGCAATGATTGCACAAAGGGTTGGTTTGTGCTATTTTTGGGTTCAATTTAAAGTTCATGCTGAGTCACCAGGTTGGTAATCACGGATCGTTATAAATTGACATGTGTGCCTGCTATGGTGCCTGTCATCATAAATAATGGGTTTTACTTTTCGTGCAATATTTCTAAAGTCTACAGTATACAACATGGGGTTGATGCGTCGCTTCAATTCATAGTCAGTCTGCATCACTAGCAACTTCAAGTTAGCAATTATTAGACAATACAATGTTTATAACATTTTTGCCAAGCATTTTTAAATGCAATGGCTGGTAAAAATTAAGCTGCACAATGCAACCTATGATACTGATTTTTTAATTGCCAAATTTTGTAATTGCCTAAAATAATAAATGCTCATCCTGAAAGTAGTATTTATTTATTTATTAAGCTTACCAACAATTTTAACACTCAAAATTAAAGCGAAACTTCGCTTAAATCAAGCTGCAGCTAGTTTATTATAAAGGCAAAAGCCTGCTTCTTCTTCCCGTTCAAACAGCTACACTCTCAGGATTTCTCATATCATATTGCTTGAATTTATATTAATACTATTATTAATGATATATGCATAATATTCAAACACAATGTACATTGTTCCTGATAAGTAAATAAATAATTTTATGAATTCGTACACGGGTAGACCAGGTCTTGGAACGGCACATAAGATCCTTTTTAGTAGCAAAAACTAGTATGTCTCATTAGTCATCCAACAGACCCAATTCTCAACCTAAATTAAGGATTAAAAAGCTTGGGTGGAACCAAAGTGATTCAATTCATCTAATTCCAGTCCGAAAGTTGTATCGTTAAAAGTTACTCTGTTGGTATGTTTTCACAGTAAAAAGCCTCTGTGTAACAGGGTTAAAAATACACTAGAATTTTCTAAACTGAAACTGTTGATAACTGAACTTCAAAATAGTTTTTGCAACAATTTTTAGGAGCAAATAGAAACATGGTTGAGTTAACACCGCAAAACTGCTGTTGAAACCAGGAATGTTATGGATATAAAAATTCGGATATCGATGTGGATACGGATAATATGGTTAAAGAAATAATATTTTACCAGTGTCGGATACGATTACGGGTATAAAATTATTTCAGAGTATCCTCAAGTTTCGGATAGTTTTGATTGCAAATATTAAAATTACAAAAAAAAATATACATCGCAAGATTCTAGTTTTATTTCTAGTCTAGATTATCATTTGTTTTTACAATCAGCCACTTAAGTAGGTTAATATTATTAGGGCGTTTTCAATTTATGCGTTTTTTGACGGCCTGCTGCGGTGCGGACGTGCGTACGGACGATTGTATTTTTCATACAAAGCGCGGGAACAGTGCGGCGAACGGTAGACAACAAGATGGCAACGTCACAAGCACCACATGTTCAATTCGGTGTTGAATAGTGCGGTGTTGAATAGTGCGGTGTTGAATAGCGCATCACTGGCATACAAACGCACGGCAGTCAGATACGTTTTCAATTTACGCGCTTGTTGACGGACTGCTAACGTAGTGCAACCAGCCGGCTGCAGCACGGTAAACGTGTGGCAGCCGGCTGGTTGCAGTGCACATAAATTGAAAGTGCCCTAAGTCTCCACCTTTATCTGAAACTATCCGAAACTTTTTCATCGATTTCGGTTACGGTTCTATTTCTAATTAGCTTCTGCCAGTGATTTCACCCGCTCGAAAGTAGATTTCTCTATTCAATCTTTGGATCTCCGAAATGAAAAAAGAAGGTGAATTTTAGAAAATACTCTCTTAGTTCTTGCCTATGTCATAAAAGAAAACCTTGTTAAAAATTCTACGCTCCTATTCCCAGTAGTTTCGGATGTGCGTTGATATGTCAGTCAGTCAGTTTCTACTTTTATATTTAGAAGAGATATCCGATAGTTTCGGATTCATTCAATATGTTTTTGTAGCTGTAAACATTTAGTAAAAGTGTACCGAAAATATTAAATGTTAGAATTGTAACAAAACATAAATTGTATTCGCTGTTATTGACACATGTCGCTACGAATTAATTTCAAGCGAAATTTTTTACAGTCTGGATTTCTCGATTTGAATGAGCTTTTTATTTTTGGAATAGAGTTTTCACATATATGTAATTTTATTCGGATTGACAGTGGTCTCCGTATTTTATTAATTTATTTTACGACTAAAATCAAACCCTCCCTTGGCTTTGCTGTAGTCGGGTAAAAACTGAAGAGGCCCACTAGGGTTGATGCTGGCAAGAGCTGCGGGATTGTTTAAAGAGTGACCATAATTTTAGAACACAAAGGGCAACTGAAAGACACAGGTGGAGTTTAGTCAGCAATAGTCTGACACGTCCTCTCATTCCGAGAAAAGTAATTGGATGATTTACTTAATGCCTTAAGTATTCGCTACTAGTCAACCTAAGGTATTAGAGACAACATGACGCAGGTTCATAAAAAAGGGAAATAATAATATTATTTAAAAAAACAAGGATTCCACACGTCAAAAAAAGGGTATACTTACAGCTTTTATCATGGAGGTAGGCAAAAAAAAGGAAAAACGTTTATACAGCGGGTTTTTATTTTCCATGACTAGATTATCAATTTTGTAGTAAAACCTTGAGTGCCAAGGTCACATGGTGTCAAAGCTTTATAACTATGCCGGATAAGTCGTGGAAGCCGACACTTATCTAGAGGATTAACTTCGCTTAGATGCTAGTTATAACGTTAAATGACGCAAAGGAAAATGTAGGCCAAAACACGCTTTGGAAATATGTTTTTAAATATACTTCTAAATAAAACGTATAATGAAATGGGCGACATTAACATTTATAATTTTTGACCAGCTAGACCTAGCTGACCCGGCGAATTTCGTACCGCCTAATAGTAAGCATAACGCCATCTGGGATTACCAGAACATTTAGAGATGGCGTTTTTAAATAAAAAAAAAAAACGTTTAAACCTTCCCTGGACTATCACGAATATTTCAAAATCAAAATTAGCCAAATCGTTTCAGCTGTTCTCGAGTTTTAGCGAGCCTAACGAACAGCTATTCATTTTTAAATTTCTATCTTTTAGTTAATGGTTCACCACTTTTTCTCTTTAATAATTTTAATTGAACTTAATTTAATTGTCAATTTATTTTTGGTTCAAAAATATTATGGTGCTATACCATATATTAATGAAAAAGAAACGGACTCCTGAAATACAGGTTTGTAAGGATGTTTATGAACTAAAGAAATAAAAATTGCAATAGTCGTACTCTGTGTTGGCTTAGGACCTTAGGTTCTCTGTTTCTATTAACTTCAGTTGATATTGTTTATTTGTTGTGAAAAAACAGACGCCGTTTCTTTAATGATAAAAAATCATCAAATAACACTTCCCGTTCTGGGTAGAGCGAAAAATAGTATAAGACTTTTACTGACTAAAACTAATCTGTGTACCTTCAGTAGCTGTTTATTTCAGGGTCACGAGAATTCTTTCTAACAATACGGCAGCCTAAGGATACAGATATATTATATATATAATTTTATAAACCACAATAAGCACTCGTACGTACCGCTCTGGAACCATAATTTAATGAGCTGATATTTTATCATTGGTAAGCTTGCGCCACACTATGCCGCCAATTTTTTTTTACAATTACATAAGAATCTTTAAAAATTAATCTAAGATTGACGTTAACAGGTTAGCAATGGGTCCCAAAGTAGGCAAATCCTGTATCTTGGTGATCCAATAATTATACAGAGTTAGCAAGATGATCTGGCCTGCTAGCGCTACGTATAAATTTTTCATAATAAAAATACAAAATGAAAGAAATACATAACAGGGGTACAAAAAAAACTAAACAAAGAACTAATACTACCTGTTATCAACTACAGTTACAGTGCAAAGGAAAAGTTAAGTGTTTAAATGTAAAGTGTGAGTGAGGGTGTGTGGTGTGTTTGTGTTTATGTCTGTCAGTAACTATTTACTTGTACAACAGAGTAAAGTTTCTGTAGTACTCGTAAATTTATATATCAAAATTAAACGGTATTTTCGCAATAAGAACAGTTTGAATCTTATCATAGCTACCAAAATTTATTTCCATTATTGTTTGCATCTGTATTCAGATACAATAATAATGAATTGAGTTGTGTGAGGAGTGATATGAAAGAAAAAGGAGTTGAGTTGCATGACGGGTGACAGGACAGCATGAGAACAAGAAACATGTTGCGTCGACCCCAAATAACACGAGACAAGGACAGGAAGAGGATGATGAATCAGATTCAATAAAATTGTGTGGAATAGAATAGTATAAACTTTATTGTCGTAAAAGCATGTCAAAATTATAACCCTTCATTCACCCCATTTTTGCACGCCTACGGCAAAGCCAAAATTTGCCATAGTCGTGTAAAAATGGGGGTGTACTGCTTGAGAATATTAATCAAACAAAATTTTGGAGTGATATAAAAGAAGAAAGAATAGTGATAGCGTGATGGGTGACAGAACAGAATGGAAGAAAAAAATGCTTCGGTCCCAAATAACACGGGACAAGGGCAGGAAGAGAATGATGAATCATATTCAATAAAATTGTGTGGAATAGAATAACTTTATTGTCGTAAAAGCATGTCAAAATTATAACCCTTCATTCACCCCATTTTTGCACGCCTACGGCAAAGCCAAAATTTGCCATAGTCGTGTAAAAATGGGGGTGTACTGCTTGAAAATATTAATCAAACTAAATTTTGGAGTGATATAAAAGAAGAAAGAATAGTGATAGCGTGATGGGTGACAGGACAGAATGGAAGAAAAAAATGCTTCGGTCCCAAATAACACGGGACAAGGGCAGGAAGATGATAATCATGATGATTTAGATTCAATAAAATCAAGTTGATAAAAATTTAAGTGCTTCAGGAAAGTAAATAAAACTCTACACACAGAAAATCTATAGTATAGTATAGTCGGCGTTATAATGATCCCACTGCTGGGACTCAAGCCTCCTTTTTAGGAGAGGGAATGGGCTGTAAACCACCACGCGGGCCCAGTGTGGGTTGGTGGATGTCACATGTCTCTCTGTCGAATTTTTGGTTCTAGGACATGCCGGTTTCCTCACGATGTTTTCCATCATCGTTTTGAGAGCAGTAATAATGAAATAAATTACACAAAGTAATGCGCCTGGCTGGGTTTGAACCCACGACCTACAACTCGTAAGTCGGGGCCGTTACCACTCGGCTACCACTCCACACACACCATCATAGAAAATCTAATCATTGTTAATGATTCTTGTTTGAAACTTTTAATTAACCAAAACTAGTTGCAACAAATGTTTAATTAATGTTGCAATTAATTATTAACTGCGGTCGCCTGAGATTTACTCAGTCGGCCTCTGTTGTGTCTACCCCTTTTCCTTATTTATTTGTTTTCTGTAAACTCCAATACTATTTCAATATTAAGAAGTGTCAAAATATTATTTATTTAATCACATTTTACATTTATAAAGGTGAAAGTTTGTATGTATATATAATAATGTGTGTGGAAATATGTTTGTTACTTTTTCAGGCTGAAATAGCTGACGGATTTTAATTGTATTTCGGCACACGACAGTCCATGGCCTGTAATAGAAGAAATTTTTATCCCTGTTTTCTTGTGATAATTTCAAGCAGTCACTGGTAGAAGTTAGTTAGTTATACCCGTGTGGCATATGGGTATACTAAGTCCTGAAATAGGACATAGTCTAGTTTTTATTAGGGTTCCGTACCTCAAAAAGAAAAAACGGAACCCTTAAAGGATCACTTTGTTGTCCGTCCGTCTGTCTGCCAGTCAATACCCTTTATCTCAGAAACACGAGGAGGTATCGAGTTGAAATTAAAACCGTATATTTAGGTCTACGGTTTCTTGAAGTTATGAAAAAATCAAACTTTTAAGTTAACGGAAAAAAATGATACGGCCGCTTATGTCGCAAAAATTGTACATTTCAACACTCTCAAAAGAATCAAAATTCATAGGGTACTGCCCATTGATCCTAAAATTTGGCATAAAGCAAGGTCTTATAGTATAGATATAGGAATAAATGACAAACACTAAAAAATCTTTTTTTACAATTCGGATAAATTTTCGTAAGTCAATTCGGGAATCGAACTGTAAGTTATAGGTAAGTTAGTACGGAACCCTCAGTGTACGAGTCCGACTCGCACTTGCCCTGTTTTTACTAAGAGTGGGTCCCTTCGGGATAATTTTCTACTTTCACGTAAAGCCACTGGCAGAAGCTATTTAGTAAGGACAGTGCTACCCGTGTGCTACACGAATAGACCTTGTCCTAAAATAGTACATCGGATACGTTTTGTTATAAGACTGTGTTCCCTCGAGATAATTTTTCACTTTCATGCATAACCACTGACAGAAGTTAGTTAATCAGTATATACAATATTAGTCTTGTTATATGCGAAACCCGGAACACGTGTCTAGTATTTTTATGTAAAGAATCTATGTACGAAATTTCATAACTGTATCACAAAAAATCACAAATTTAGCTTGTTATGCTACCTGATTGTCCGCATAAATATATGGTCACCGGGCCATCCGGGTGACTGAGTGGTGGTTTTGCTGCCGCATTCAGCTGTGCGCTGGTGCCTAATGCCCGTTATGACTTGCCGTGATCTGTATTGTAGTTAGTGTCGGGGGTGTCCACTTTGTGACCTTTTTAAATGTTTTTGAAAAAAATATTGAAATCGATTCAGTTACTGATTCTGAACAAACTATATTCAGGTTTCGCATATACTAAAAATAATGTTGTGTACCACAAGGGTACTAGTAGGACTATGTCCTGAAAAAGGACCAATAATACTTCATATTCGAAGAGTGTTCCCTTAGGATAATTTTCAACAATCGTGTAAACGAAGCTGCTGGCAGATGCTAGGTATAAACTACAGAGACTAGACCATTTTATTATCTAGTTATTACTATCCTCAAGACCTAAGACTTAATGATAGGACTGGTTACAGAATTGCCAGCATTCAACGAAATAATTTCTTTCACCCAACAGACAGAAGGCAGCTTAATTAGTGCTCAAAGACTTAATTACAGTTAGCAGTGTTATTATAAGAACTAGACTGAATTAAAAGTTGTCAACGAAAAGATAATATTAGATGTTATAATTAATTGATACTTGTATATTCTCTTAAGATATAAGCATTGTCTATCTAAAGATATTATGCCTTTTTTGATATGGGAAATCGCCAAATAACTTGTCTGGTTCTGGGTGGAGCAAGAGAAAGAGTTCATCTTTTACTGATTTAAAGCCACTCGTGTTCCTTTAGTTGCACTTTGCGATCTAGGGTTATAGTAACTCTCGAACGATCTTGTAGCCGTGGGCTCTGGGTGTAATACATACTTTTACACCTAAACTTTCTTTCTTTCTTTTTTTCTGAATTCGGATTTTGTTCTGTTACAAACATAAAACTATTCTAGAGAAGTAGAGAAAACACTGTGGCTTCTCAGACATTCCCTTCAACTGACAATGTTGATTCTGTAGGAAAGCTCCCTACTGGCCACCAATTGCCGTGACCTAACCTTGAAGTCTCTGAACTGACTATGAAGCGACATGAGCTGTTGCAATTACAATTTAGTCTGATGGGGATTCCTCAATAAGCCACAGTGCTGTTGCAAAGTTACTTCCATAATAATGTCTCACTTCTTGTCGTGCTTACTGTACAACAATACTTACACTTTAACTTTAACTAGGCAAACACTAGCCCCTTTAATTTTGCAATAATTGATATGACAAAGAAGAAGAAGAACCAAGTAGAAATCCAGATTCAAGCTTGCGGAAAATGACGCAATCTTAAGACTGGCTTGTTAATATATAAATAATCATTGTATACGGAAAATATTGTCATGTCTGTGCAAAACGGAAGAATACTCGGTATAATGCCGTGGCTCCATACATAGTGCAACGAGTCCACAGCGCCGATTTTCAGGGTAGGCCGGTAGCAGTGTCAAAACAAAAACGTCAGAACGATGTAGTGTAGTATCATATCATGCCCTCGCCCATTGTTTTCTTCCTGCCCTTATCCTTGTTAACTCTCAGACAGACCCAAGTTTCGTTTTTAACCGACTTAAAAAAGGAGGAGGTTATCAATTCGGTTGTGTGTGTGTTTTTTTTATGGTGTTACCTCAGAACTCCGTCGTTTATGGACCGATTTGCAATTTTTTTTTCCTCTTAGAGCATATGCTTTCCATTTTTTCAAAATCCAGTTCTGATTGGAATAGTCAGTGTTAATTAAGAAACAAACACCGACTTCCGAAATAAAAGTTATTTTGATCCTTTTAGTGTTTTTTTTAGTGAAGCCGGTTTTTTTTTTGGTAAAAAATTTTTTTTAACGATATTTTTATAAAAGCAACAAAATAATTAACCGTGAACAGTTGGACTTTGGATGGCTAGATCACTATGTTATAGTCATAGCGAAAACTAGCCATGGACAGATGCAATAATTATGTTGCGGAAATGAAGATATCCGCAGGAGAAACGAGGTTAACGACACACCCCGAAGATATGCCAAACTGCAGCAGGCAGTAGGCAGGGCACAATGTTCGTAGAACAGTTGGTTGATGGGGCCGAAAGATTGTAGAGTGGTGAAAGTATATCAAAAGACACAGCGTTGGAAGGCCTCCCACAAGGTAGACAACCTGAATCCGATGAATGTGAGACGTACGTACAGAACCGAAGTTGTGGTGACACTTAGGAGAGGCTTATGTCCATCAATGGTTGCCTTTCTGCTGAAATTATGATAATGATAATGAAATATGAGTGTGTAAGCACTGGCACATTCTCTTTTCCCTTACTTTAGACGAGAGCACTTTACCAACAAGGAGGTGAAAATTAAAATTACAAAGAAAGGGGCTCTACATCTCTAAAATAAATAAAATCATTAAACAAACGAGAGCTTGTTAGGTTTTCTTAATTCTGAACCAAACGAAAGCAAGATTACCTTACAAAAGCATTGTCAGACTAGCTTCACAATTTTTCATAAAAATGAAGAATTTTCACTTAATTTATAGTTCAAAGAATATAACAAAAAGGATGAGGATTATCACAAGGAATTTCTTTATTTTTATTTGAACTGAGAACTTGATCTTTACAGGAATAAGTTCTTCAACTTATATATTAAGGTATATTTGTAGGCGATCGATGACAGTGACCTCGCACCAAGCTCTGGTTCAGGGCATGGTCCGGAGTGAAATTCGGTCGTCTCCTTTTGTGAAGCAGGTGTATTAGCGAAGGATATAGCCGCAGCCTGCTGGGAGGGAACGTAGATCCTCTCGCCCCAGCTGCCGTAACAGGATAGACACTGGATGTCGCAGGAAATCGCAGGGCAATCACCAGCCATCGTTGGTGCGGGCTTGCAGAGAACAAGCAATGGTTAGCTCGCCGTCCGGCCATCCGGTATCTATCCGGACCGAACTCGAGTCATTGACAGTGCGTAGTCTTCTACGCGCGCCTTTAAGAGATGACAAAACTGTAGACGCGGTAGGACCACAAGAAATTTTAGTTAAGGAAACCCCCCACGGACTTAGCCTTAAACGCAAAGGGCAAATGAAGGACACAGGTGTGGCTTTAATTAAAAAAAGTCTATTCAACCATTAGTCATTGGATGATTTCTCACCTCTACAAAAATATTCAAAAGCAAGTTTCAAGTGGTTTAATTTGATTGTTTTATTTACCCCATAATTTTCTTTCTGGTCACGAATAAACGATTCCACCCTTTTCATTTATCAGGGGTTTGCTCGCATAACAATAACGCAAGCCTCTGGAGTTAGTTTAATCTCCGTAATCACGTCTGAGCTGGCTGAAATAATTTTATCAAACTTTTGAAAGCCCTGTCGTTTTCTTTTTTTTTTAGTAGGTTCAGTACAATATTTTCGCTTAATTTCAAAGTTGTTTAATAAAACTGTCGTAAGAATTTTGTGTGCTGAGTCTTAAAAGAAAATATTGCTAAATCTTTTATTGTTTGTAACTTCGAGAGTTATAACGACATCCCGTCCACACTTTATTTTGATAAAAATAATGTAATCACACTTATCTTCACATATATAATTCTTCTGTACTGTGTTTACCACCTAACTCTTCCTAAACGGCTTGACCGATTTAGATCAAATTTTGTGTGTCTATTTAAGTGGGTTCCTGGATGGTTTGAAAATACAATCGGACCCAGTACGTAGTACTGTAACTGGGTTCTCAATTTTTTTTCTAACGTAAACCTTGACTTTTCGTTAGAACTTTTGGACAGAACAACGTCTGTCAAAACAGCTAGTAATATTATAAAAGAGAAAGTTTGTATTTATACATATGTGTGTGTATAGCTAATCCAGCAGAAACTTCACGATCCTCAGTAATGAGGAATACTACTCGAGAAGGAGAAAGATATATATACCCAGTAAGTAATTTATAAGTATATTATAGTTATATTATGTTGTATAAAAAAAAAACTAGCTTATTAACAGTCAAAATCACGTTTCTCACGCTTCGCATATATTAAATTTAAGTATTCGAATATATTATAATGAAAACGAACACTGAAACGTTCAATAATGAAATAATTCCGTTGGAAAGTAACAAGTGCCCCAATTTACTTTGAAACCTATCTAAAACACGCACGAAATATAAATTATTAACTAACTTCTGCCCGCGGCTTTTTCTGCGTGAAAAATGTTACGAGAAACTTGTGCGCCTCACCATCAACGATTGCATCACTGATTATCATCAGGCGTGATCGCAGTTAAGCACTAGTTTATATCAATATAAAAAAGGTGATATTGTATTTGTAAGCGAAGTTTCATGAAAATCTGTTTGGACGAGTAAACGTACTCGTAACAGACGGATGCATTTACTATCATCATCGTCATCATTTCAGCCAACGTCCACTGTTGGACATAGGCCTCCCTCAAGCGTCGCCACAACGACCGATCATGTGCGTCTTGCATCCACCGCATTCTCGCGATGAGAGTCGAACCTGGTGAAACAGAAAGAATCACCAAACTAAAGTGGCAGTGGGCAGGGCAGATTGCTCGTAGAACGGTTGGTTGATGGGGCCGAAAGGTTCTAGAGTGGCGACCACGCACCGGAAAACTCAGCGTTGGAAGGCTTCTCACAAAGTGGACCGATGATCTGGTGAGAGTCATTTAGTATATCAAATTAATATTATATTAACGAAAGTTTGTTAGTGTGTATGTTTGTTACTTCTACACACTTGAACTACACACAGGTATCTCGAGAGTTCCTTGGAACATTTTTAGGGTTCCGTACCTCAAAAGAGGAAAAACAAAACTCTTATAGGATCACTTTGTTGTCCGTCTGTTTGTCTGTCTGCCTATTAAGACCATTTACCTCGAGAACGCGTGAAGGTATCGAGTTGAAATTTGGTCCCTTGAAGCTGTGAAAAAATGAAACTTCGGAGTAAACGAAAAAAAAAAAAGATACTTACGGCAGTGTTTATGTCGCAAAAAACGAATTTTTTGACACTTTTAAGGAAATCAAAATTCATAGGGTACTTCAGGTTGACATAGAATCCACATTTATTCACTTTTCCTTTACGTTTCCAGAACGTTCCACGGGTTTCCTTTATAGAAATCTTCCGCAACCCCAGCGGTTTCGCTGACATCTCTTTGAGGCGTGTGAAGAACACTACGTGCTATAGACAACTCGGGTACGGTCCGGGTGATTAACGGACGACCGGACGGCGAGCTAACCATTTCTCTTCGTCTGCAAGCCCGCGCCTATCGTGGCTGGTAGGGGTCAGGGTCACCGTGGCTGAGGCGTAAGGATGTCCGTTCCCGCACGCGTGCGGCCGTCTCCTTTGCAACGCAACGCTGGCAGAATTCTTTTTTTATCCAGGACGTGCAATCGGGACTCAGGCTTCCTCTACCTAGGAGAGGAAATGGACCGTAAACCACCAGCGGGCCCAGTGCGGATTGGTGAATGTCACATGTCTTCGAATTTGTGGTTATAGGACATGCCGGTTTCCTCACGATGTTTTCCTTCACTGTTTTGAGTGCAGTGGTGATGAAATAAATTACACAACCTAACTATGTTTGAACCCGCGACCTACAACTCGTAAGTCGGAGCCGTTACCACTCGGCCACCACTGCTCATTATAATGCGTTCGTATAATTTTCAACAATCAGGTGAGTAAAACCACCAGTAAAAGTAAGTATTAACACAATTCCGTTGAAAAGTAACAAGTGGCTCAATTTACTTGGAAATCTATCTGAAGAACGTAACGATATCATTACGGTACCTACAGTCGGACACTTTGTTCCTTTGGGGCGGTAAGCGCGAGTAGACACGCACATTTATCACGATTTCACTTTTTTTATCCACGGTTTTTTTTCGTGACACTTTTATGGGGGTGAAAATACGTTGTTGGAGTGTTTCTGGGTGCTGATTACTAGAGGATGTAAACTTTGTTTTAAGAAAGTATTTGGGGTTGTTGTTTGAAAGAGCTACCGTGGCCCTAGAACACAAAGGGGTTTAGAAAATGAGGAAACATGTGAGTTTTAGTCAGCAGAAGTATGACGCGTCCTCTTGATTTACCCTAGAGCTTGAGAAGGGAGAAGGCATTTAAAAAATTCCGCTCAGGGAGATGTCAGCAAATCGTAAGGGCCCAGCAGGGTTGAAGCCTACTGGGGCCACGAGTAGTGAAACCCGGGGGGGTCTAGGACGAAGGCAAAAAAGGAACAAGAGTGAGTATTAAATCAGTAAAAGCCTGACACGATCTCGCGCCCCGCCCAAGAGCGAGATTTGTCAAAAGATGATTTTCCCACCTAAAAAAAAAACCGCAAAAAAATTCCTTAGTATTTGGAGTTTCATTTTTACATTGCCCTACACTAGGAGTTAGTCCTTTATCGTGGGTGCGTTCTCAAAAATGTAAACTTACATACAGAAGACACTCAGGCCCGGAACATCTATCTGTAGACCATAAAAATATTTGTACCGTGCGGGAATTGAACCCGCAGCACGTAGCGCAGTAGGCAATCGCTTAACCTAGTTCGAGGTGGTTTAAGAAAAGAATACCTGGAAGAAGCTGGGGGAGGCCTTTGCCCAGCACCGGGGATCATGGATGACGTATCAGCTTCCACGATCCCCGGTCCAAGTGTGGGAGGGAGCACCGAGGAGTTTTTTAGTTAGTAAGAGTCTGAAGGACATCCATGAGGATTTTCCACCCCGGCAACAAAAAAAAGGTCTTTGCCCAGCAGTGGGACAGTGTAGGATATTTAAAAAAATTGCTTAACCACTACGCCAACTATGCCAATATTGGAACAAATGTAACTGTCTGCAGCCACTCTTTGTTACTCCTAATAATTTTTTTTTTTACGTTCCATAAGTAATCAAAAGCCACAGGTTTTGATTGATTGTAGAAAAAGTTTGGTTATGTTCAGCATCACCTCAGTCTATCATCAGTCATACTCTGTGTGACAGTTTCTTACTAAAACTGAACTGGGAACATTATAACTATGACAAATGTTTCGGAGACCTGATAAGGGAGCTAAACAAAAAATCAACTAAGTACGCCGATAAAAGTTTCGTGTGTTATAACGTATTACTCACACATTGAAGAAGTTGTTTTGACCGGTTTAAATGTACATAATCACTTTCTTAAAAAAAAAAAAACTTTTAACGTTTTAAAAAAAGTTCGTTGCCACGCACTAAGAATTACTCCTAAATCGTGGGTTTTTTTTTCGAGTGGGTAAATTATCTAATGACAGCGCCCGGTCTTGGGTGAAGCGGGAGATAGTGTCAGATTTCTATTGATAAATGATAAATGATATTGACTAAAAACCCACTCCTGTTCCTTCTTTGCCATTTTTCCAGAACCCCGGGGATCTCTTTCGCATCACCCATGGCCCCATTAGGCTTCGACCCTGCTGGGCCCCTACAGTTGCTGACATGTCCTTGAGGCGTGCGTGGAACGGGTTCAGCTGGACGATTACGATCGGACAGTGAGCTACCCATTGTTCACTGTCCGCAAGCCCGCGCCTACGGTGGCCGGAAATCGGGATCGGGAATCCCGGCGGCAGTGGCGCGAGGGCCATTGCCTCACACGTGCACGTGCGGCCTCCTCCTTTGTTAGCATTACTGCTTCACAGAAGGAGGCGACCGCCTGCATCTCCTCCTCGCTCCGCACCATGGCCTGTACCAAGGCCCGGCGCGAGAGATCGCTGCCGCCGATCGCCATCACGAGGACACGGCGGTGCTCTGCCCAGGCGGGGCATATCCTAAATCATAAGTGCGTTCACAAACATGTAAAGTTACATACACAAGGCACCCAAACCCGGAACATCTATCTGCAGATCATACAATTTTTTTAAATATACACATTTAATGATTTTTATTTTTGTGAACTTTTGCATTAACTTGCTTTGTAAATAAATAAATAAATGCATTAAGAAAAGTCTGATATTTGGTATCCTACATAGCAGTAGATACTCAAAATTCCAGATATTTGTTTTCCTACATAACCTAAAATCCCTGACCAGTACAATTCGGAAAGCTCACATACATATAAAACACGGACTACGATCCGTTTTCCTACAAATCCTGTACATCACAAACAATGGTTATAGCAACAAAAGTGCCAATACATCTGTGCGAATACGAAATAGCTTTATATCTATGTAGCTACAGAAGGTCAACTCCATACAACGAGTGAAAATGTGCATACGCATAGTTATACTTCACGTATAGCGAATACAAACACACTCGCACCCAGCATTTTTTTTCTTTTGGTTGGCGCGGTTTGTGAATTTAGCAAAATTTGACAAGTTTATAGACGGTTTTATTTTTGAAACGGCATACAGTCATTAATGCATTTGTCATTCTAATGTCTGACTGGCCTCTTGGTTTAGTGGTTAGTGGCCCTGACTGCTTTGCCGGAGTTCGTGGGTTCGATCCCACCCAGGGCAAATGTTTGTGATGAGCACGATCACTTGTTCTGTGTCTGGGTGTAATTTATCTATAATATATTTAGAAATATAAAAGTATGTTTATCAGTTGTCTGGTAGTCATAGCACAAACTCTGCTTAGTTTGGCACTAGATGGCGTTATGTGAAAGTTGTGGAATGAAAGGTTTTTTTTTCAGTACTTATTGGTAGCAAATGTATCAATGTGTCAATCTTCCTTGCAACCTTCAATAACACTAAATTTTTATTAAAAAAATACTTTTAATGACTTTAGTTTTATTTTGATAGTATAAAAATTCCATCAGACGTAGATTTTCACTTTCATCTTAGTAAAGTTTCTTGAAAAATAGTTAGAAAAATACTTTAACATGGCACTGACAAGTATAAAATTTGAAATCGATCGTGATTATCTTAGTTTATTTTTGAAGTAATAATGATAACTATATATATAACTATTTTAACAGTATTGTAGAGACTAGTGTAATTGAAACAGCGACTGAACGTCACTCAAAAAAAACCTGCCCCCCTTCGCCAAGTTACAACCGTATCGTTTAGATTTTCTTTTTGTCGATTGCCTCGAGTCAGCCACGCCTCCGATTCCTTTGTTCTGACGTCTTCTCAACGCTCAGTCACGTGGTCTATATATAAATAGTCACTGTATGAAGTCGGCCTTCTGTAGTATCCTGTGGCACGACTGACTACCAACTATTGTGGATAACATTGATTTTCAATTTACTGTATTCGTTGTCGTAGGCACCGAAATTTGATAAAAAGCCGTCAGAATCCTCTTGATAACGTAAACCGAGGAAAATCTGTTAGTGTATATTAAAGATTGAGGTATTTCTTCATTATGTCATCGTTGATCGCTTTATTGACGTATTTTATCTGTCGGGGATATGAAATACCGAACAGAAGTTATGCCTTTCAAGAATAGAGAAAATCGAGACAGTATTATTGGTATTTTCAGCTAGTGCTAGAATATCAGAATAGCTAGGAAATTATATTTTCATTCTTTATAGTTATTATAAAAACAGTAGATCTAATGTTATAAAGAGGAGAGATTTGATTTTTAGTTTGTTTGTTTGTATGTTACGATTTCATTCAAAAACTACAGGACCAATTATCAAAATTATTTCATCAGCGCCCAAGCCGGATTCCGATCCCGATTACCGGCCACCGTAGGCGCGGGCTTGCGGACAGCGAGTAATGTGTAGCTCACTGTCCGACCGTCCGGTAACCGTCCGGACCGAGCCCAAGTCGTCGACGAGAGCGGGATGGGAGCGGGGGAGGCACTCGAGAGCGGGATTTGTCTTTAAATGATTTTGACAGCTAAAAAAAACCAGGTAGGTTGCTACTTTATCACTGAGTTAGCTTAGGCTCGCGTTTGACCAATATCTCACCTGCCCTTCGTTCAAAAATTACCAGAGTAGGGTAGAGTCGCTTCTCCAACCGTTCAAAAATGCTTTGAGATGCAACCCAGACAGAGTCCTTCTTCTTCATTAAACCCCAAGCGAACGCTGTCATTATCTTTCTATTGTGTCTCTAATTACGGTATTCGAAAGGTTAATAACTGGAGTAGCTCCCCTAGAGTTAACCTAACTTACTCTAACACCGAGCAGAGTAGGTTGATGTAGGCGGCTATAAATGAGACTTGCTTGACAATGACAGTTGAACTCTATGATCGCGTTCAAAAGTGCGAGACTAGAGTATCTACTCTGATGACATCATTAGAGTTAACTCTAAGCTCAAATTTGAACGCAGTGTTGATGGTTAGCAATGATGTGGCCGACGATGGAGCACGCTTGTCCAGATTCCGTGCCGGGGTCTGTGATTCCTGATAGCTATAGTCTATGGGTTTGTAAGTCAAGAGTGAATAGGTTACTTTTAGGCAAACGTGCTCCATTGTCGGCCACATCATCGCTTACTATCAGGTGTGATAGTGGTCAAACGCGAGCCTATCAATAATAAAAAAAGTTAAAATAATTGCCAAAATTATCAGTGATATTGATGAATGAGTGTGTTCCTTCAGTTACCTTTTGTGTACCAGGGTCATAGTAACTACCGCAGGCGTGGGCTTGCGGGTGACAAAAAATAGGTAGCTTGCCTTCCGGCCGTCCGGCCCAGCAGGGCCGAAGCCTACTGGTACCATGGATTGGCTTCCAAAAGGACAACCTGGAGTCCTAGAACGCCAGGCAAATAAGGAACATAGGTGTGGTTTTAGTCAGTAAAAGTCTGACAAGCCCGCTCCGGCCTAGAAAAGAAGGCACTGGATGATTTCCCACCTAAAAAAAATCCCTCCTCTTCACATAACCAATGCATCCACGATACATAAATAATTTATATTGATTTATTTGAGAAATGTAAAAAAAGTTAAGTAAGATATAAAACCTATCACGTAACGTTAATATTTCTTTCTCAGAATACAGATGTCTATGCTTTATTGAATAACACAACAAATTGATGTAATTCCTTCGTTTTGAGGTTTATAATACTCCGGGGAATCATTTTGTTGGATCTCGTATAATGGTTGAAATAAATGGGAGGACAGTGTAGTTTCGAAGTTTATTTGTGGTTTTATTTTTCTTGATTTGTAGCTTATATCTTTTCTTTGTCAGCTGGTTTAACTTGAAATTATTGTTAAGCGTAACGTGAAAAGTCGACTGGCTGTTTTCTGATTTTTGTAATGCCTATTAGTTCTTTTAACGCGTTTGAACATTATTATTATTTTTAGTCTCAAGTTATAACGAGTGACCCTTTTGCCTTCGACTAAAAATCTTAAGTCGAGCCTGCTACAGGAAAGTCAGGAATGAAAAACTCAATTGCACGTATATAATACTAGCTTCTACCAGCGGCTTCGCCCGCGTGAAAGTCGGTTTCTCCCTACAAACTGGTCCTCCGTTTGGGAAAATCTGTTCTTAGCGGATGTTTGTAGGTGTTATAGTTTCTGAGATTGTGTGATTAATCAGTGAGTGGTGTTTTGCTTTTATATAATTATAGATTCTCTAATAACAAATGAATAAATCAATAATTTTTACAAACATTACAATGGAATTTTTTTTTAGGTTGGAAATCATCGAATAAGTCTTTTCTCTGGGGGTAGCAATGGGGAGTGTCAGTCTTTTAGTGACTAAAACCCAACCATGTTCCTTCAATTGCCTTTTGTATTCCAGGTCTGCGGTAACCCTTACGAACTATCCCGCAGGCTAAATATATAATACATAGCACCTGTGCCTAACCACTCGAGGCATTAGTTCACGTGTTATGTTTTGTACTTCAAACTAAATTCTCAAACCTAATAAATAATATCGAAGTTACGACTTAGAGCTCATACACACGAGTGGCAAGTTGCCGACGGCAGAGGTAACTGCCCCCCTAGCTAAGTTACGATCGTTTCGTTTGCGTCAAACGCCTCGAGTAGGCCACGCCTCCGATTCCTTTGTTCAGACCACGTGACTGAGTGTTAAGATGACGTCAGAACAAAGGAATCGGAGGCGTGTCCTACTCGAGGCATTCGACGCGAATGAAACGATCGTAACTTGGCTAGGGGGGCAGCAGCCGTCGAGCCGTATCGACGGCAGCCACCGACATTCAACAAATCAAGATCAGCGGCACAGCTGCCGCCACCCCGTGTCGACAGATGCAGTTATCTCTGCCGTTGGCAACATGATGCTCGTTTGTATGAGGATCAGGATTCAGTAGGTTCAAAAGAAAAAACGGTACCTTTATAATATATGGAAACTCGTGTAGGTAGGTATTTGTCTGTTCGTCGGTCTCTGCCAATTTACTCAGAATCTACTGTATCAATCAAGTTGAAATTCGGCACACATTTGACTGGTTTAGTGTAGGAATGGCTGGTTCTCAAAATGACTACAGACTCTATAATTGACCAATTCTTGGAATGAACAGACTCAGTGTCTGTTTCTTGGAATCAGTCAACTGTAGAATTGATCACTTATAGAATCAGTCAATTTAAAAATCGGTCATTTGTAGAATTAGACATCTATAGAACTGTAAGTCAATTCGCGAATCAGCAATTCCTGGATTAAACCATTACATTTTTTAAATTTCATCTTTTGAACCAAAATGTTTGAATCTTGAAGAAAAACATAAGTTTAAATATTTTAATTAACTGAAACTTCTTATACACATACCATACATTAAAAAAAAAATTGTAATATCAAGCATCCAAAGTAAGTAGATAACTCTTGTTACAATCACGGCAATTATTTCAAGGCTAGCGAAATTTCCTTGTGGTGATCACTGACACCATGGCGAAGGTCTTCAGAGACAATGCATAGTCAATGCAGGCCTGTTGATTTAGTGGTTAGTGGTCCTGACGGCATCTGTTTGTGCTAAGAGCATGATCATTTGTTCTGTGTCTGGGTGTAATTTGATATAAGTATTTTGATAATATTCAGGTATGTTTCTCAGTTGTCTAGTACTCAGGGACTAAAAGGCGTTGTGTGATAGTTTGTGTGAATATAATAATTATTTTATTATATCATCATCATCATCATCATCATTTCAGCCGAAAGACGTCCACTGTTGGACATAGGCCTCCCCCAAATGTCGCCACAATGACCGATCCTGTGCGTCTCGCATCCATCGGATTCCCGCGACCCTCACCAAGTCATCGGTCCACCTTGTGGGAGGCCTTCCAACGCTGCATCTTCCGGTACGTGGTCGCCATTCCAGAACCTTTCATCCCCATAGACCATCTGTTCTGCGAGCAATGTGCCCTGCCTACTGCCACTTAAGTTTGGCGATTCTTTTATTATATATTATTATATTTTCTTCTTTCACTCGAGCGAAGTGACTCGTGCCTTAAAAACTTACACATATTTTCATCATAAAATAATATTATCTGTTCATTTTTACTGAACAAACTTTCCACAATTTCTAATATTTATTCGAACACAAATATTTCAATATACCTGAAACTTCGAAAATAAAGATGATTCGCAATTTTAGCTTTACTTATAAAAGTACATGAAAGAAATTTTTCAGGACTGAGTTCTTATTTATGTTGTTCAAAGATGTTCTGATGGATTCAATAGGTTTAGCTTGCAGCAGAGCAAAAGTTTTTCGGTATTTTAAGCATAGGAAACATGGATCTTAATTAAATCTCGTGTAGGTACCTACTTACCTATTTTACGTGCCTTTTTTAGGGTTCTGTAATTCAAAAGGAAAATAACGGAACCCATATAGGATCACTTTATTGTTTATCTTCTGAATGTGTCATTGAAGCTGTGAAAAAATCAAATTACTGAGTTAAATGTTTTTATGGTATTTATGTTGCAAAAAACGTGTATTTCGACCCTCTCAAGAGAATGAAAATTCATAGGGTACTTCCCGTTGACCTAGAATCTCAGAATGAAATTTGGCATGAAGCATGGACTTATAGCACAAGTATAGAAAAAAATCTGAAAACTGTAAATTTGTAGTAAGGTCACAAAAAAAACTTTTTTATTTTGCTATTCGAAAAAATCTTCGTAACTTAATTCGGGAATCGAACTGTTTTCATAGGTAAGTTTATACGGAACCCTCAGTGCGCAAGTCCGACTCGCACTTGCCCTATTTTTTTTTTAAGGTGGGAAATCATTCAATCCCTTTACTCGCTCTAGCGTGGGGTAGGGGGTGTTAGAATTTTACTGCCGTCGACAACTCGGGCTTGTTTCGTACGGCTACCGGACGGCCTGATGGCGAGCTACCCATTGCTCGTCGTCCGCTAGCCTACGCCTACGGCGGCTAAAGGTCGGGGTCGGGATCCCGGCGACTATGTTACATACCTTGGTTTTTGTTTTGTTTTTGCCTGATGTTATATTACATTATGTTTATTTTACTGATTTAAAAACCACCAGTTGCCTTTTGTGTTCCAGGGCTATAATGACTCTTTCGAACATTTCTGCAGCCCTGATATTGATATCGATATTGATATTGACAGAATATCAATATCCAGGTATCCAGATATTGATTTTGATTCTGTTTAAACATCACCATAAGACCCTACGTAAAGTAAGCTGGACGTAAGCTGTCAGTCCACTACTTAAAATGAAATTATAGTTTACTTCAACTTACTTTTTGCCGAGACATTTCAAACTGGCTGGAAACAACACTTTTAACTTCTAAGAAATAATCAACTTGTATACCAACTCGACGACACGAGAAACAGCTGTTCTCCAGTCAAAACGCTCCACTCCCTCTGAACTGAGGCCCTATCACGAGCTCTTGACGCGATCATAGTAAGAATGGTAACACTTAAAAAAAAAATTGGTTTTACAATATTTCCATATTACAATGTAAATAGATATGTCAGGACAGTGTAGACCAATCAATATTGTACCCAATAGCACAATAAAAATAATAATAATAAAATACTGGGTCAAAATAGAAAGTAATGTATGAATCCGTGGAATCTACAGTGTTCTCACATTCACATTACAAAAAAGAGGCGATATAAAAATTAAAAAAAAAACCCTATTTTTAAAACTGGCTGGAAACAATTCTATTTCTAAGAAACAATCAATTTGTATACCAACTTGACGACACGAGAAACAGCTGTTCTTCATTCAAAATGTTCCACTTCCTTTAAACTGAACCACAACACAATACCTGCTATCTTTCAAACGTGTTCAATAATATCATTATTGGCAAACTTTCCCGGAAACGACCCACATGGCAAAATGTTGCTGCAAATGACTGCGGTTGTGGCGGTAACATGTGGCGGTGGCGTTGCTGTTACCCGCACAGATATCGCGTTTTCTTGTTGAAGATAGCTTGTGTGGGAATTGTTTTGAATTGTTTGTGGTTGAGTTAAAGGGTGAATTCTTTTTATGACGTGTTGGGGTTGTTTATTTATTTTTTTACCGATGATCTGGTGTGGATCGCGGGAATCCGATGGATGCGAGAGGCGGGACTGGTTGTTTATGGCTTCACTGGAGGGAGACCTACGACCAACAATAGAACTCTTTTGAATTATCATATTCATAATGCGTACAACTAAACTTTTAGGCAAGCGTGCTCCATCGTCGGCCACATCGTCGCTTACCATCAGGTGAGATAGTGGTCAAACGCGAGTCTATCAATAATAAAAAAAATGATGATTGCATTTGTCGTTATATATATTTATACTTACTACCGACTAATTACTACATACTTTTAATCTTTCTTTTTTTTTACAGTAACTTTGAGCAGCTAAAAATGATATCACATCCACGTGAAGAACAATCGTAGTATTTATATCAATATCAATGTTTGTTGAAATGAACCCACGACAGGGTCTTCATCATGTCTTTTAGCTTCAACTTTATTACTTGCCAAGAGTAAATCTCCTTGACACCAAGTTACCAATGCCATACCGTCTACTATACGAAGCACTAACTTTGTGAGATCAGTCTACGTCACCCAATTCATTCAAAAGGAATTACATGGTAACTTATTTATCAATTTAACTTTTTTTTATTATAAAGGGACAGAATAATATTTTTTTTTTAATTTTATAACTAATAATTGAGTGCTATTCCATATTATTGTAAAAGCGGAATAAGTCATTTGATGACTTGCCACCTGAAGAAGAAAAAGTCGGCTAAGAGCGAGTCAGACTCGCGAATGAAGGGTTCCGTACTATTATCTATACAACTTTTTTTACACAGTTTATATCATTCTGTTTTTATTAGTAGGTATTGTTATTATAACGGCAACAAAAATACATTGTCTGTGAAAATTTCAGCTGTTCATGATATACAGATAGATGGATAGTGGAGTCTAAGTAATAGGGTCCCATTTTTACCACTTTTTTTGAGCACGGAGCGGTCGCCACTCTAGAACCTTTCGACCCCATCGACCATCCGTTCTACGAGCAATGTGCCCTGCCCATTGCCACTTTAGTTTGGCGATTCTTCGGGCTATGTCGGCGACCTTGGTTCTCCTGCGGATATCTTCATTCTTTATGCGATCACGCAAGTAAACTCCGAGCATAGCCCTTTCCATTGTCCTTTGCGTGACTGTAAGCCTTCTGATGAGACCCATATAAAAAGGGTAACTGTTTCAAAATTCATTTGAAAGATTTACCCCAAACATACTAACATAAATATAAATATTGCAAGTTATATATGAGGCTTTAAAAACGACTCACACGTGAGTCCTCCAACCCGTCACCGCTAAGCCACCATATCCCATTATGAGGTTAATCGAAATTATAATCTCTTTTCATATAAAAGCCTTTTTTGGCTTCAATCAAATTGATTGTTTTTAAATCTCGTACAAAAATATACACCTCTGAATTTGTTATTTTGATTATTTTACCCTGTATGCTTAAACCTTTGAAGAGCGAGTTTCTATGAAAATAAATGTTTCAGAATTGCTTTTCCGAAAAAACACATTTACCAGGACTCTTTTCTTTGCCAAATATAATGTCTTGAATATTTCCTTGTCACTAAAAATACTTGACGTATAAAACAATATTAATATTTAGGCACAAAGATTTTCCTTGAGCTCAAAGAAAACACAGAAAATGCCGATGTATTATTTTGAGTTCGTATTATTACAAGCATGTGCCATATTGGATGATTAGGTACCACCTAAGAAATAATAACACTGATTTCGTTCCATAACTTCATTGCTACTACTACTATTAAAAATTATTAATTATAGTTTATACCCGCGATATCGTATACGTAGACTTTGAAAATAGAAAAAAATATTGTACCAAACCGCTGGGATTCCGTTCCCGATTTCCAACCACCCCGTAGGCGGTGTCTTGCGGACGGCAAGCAATGAGTAGCTCGCCGTCCGACCGTCCGGTAACCGTCCGGACCGAGCCCAAGTTGTCGATGGCGCGTAGTGTGCCACACGCGCCTCAAGGAGATATCAGCAAACCGTAGGGGCCCAGCAGGGTCGAAGCCTACTGAGGCCATGGGTGATGCGAAAGAGAACCCCGGGGCCCTGGAACGAAGGCAAAGAAGGAACAGGAGTGGGTTTTTAATCAAGTTATAGGCGACTTGCATAGGACTAAATATTCTGTCTAACATAAAATTACGGCAAAACGAGATTTTTACGAGATATTAAAAAAAAACACTAAAACGAACTGAAAAATAAAAGTTAATAAGAACTTAATTTTTCTAATTGAGGTACAAGTATGTATGTATAAGAAAGAAATAAAGAATACGAATGTAAGTAAGTAAGAGGGATTTTATTGTTACTTCTTGTACTTGCTGTAGATCCTCTCTATTGTTGGTGAACCATTTAAGTTAGATGAGGTTATAACAGTATATAGTTTCATAATATATTCGTATACTTATTACACAAATTGAATAGCACACTGGACATTCCAAATTCTCCCCACATACTAAGACCTCTAATTCTACGTATAACATATCACCAACGAATTTGTTTCAATGCCTTTTCTCGTTCCCCAGCCCCGGATTAATGTGGCCCATTCGTTTCGTACTGTCACCGGTCACTGTTAATAATGTCCACGTTTATATACCTAGTGATATAGTGGAGAAGAGCTCTCATTGAACTCGTGTCTTTTGTCTTCAGTTTATTTTGGGTTTGATAGATATTGGGAGTGGGTAGTAATTTATTTGTGTAAACGTCACGTTACCGAAGGTTTGGGTACAGGCTTACCAGTACTTACTAACAGTATTTTATTTTTCTTTGGTTTGTTCGTCGTCCAATAAATCTATTTGAAAATACTAACACACATGCTCCAACTTGGTATGACGGTTTTGGTCCGTTGTACCAAGGTCGTGACTCAATGTAATTAGTATTGACATATGCTCGACCTAGGTACGGCGCGGACCAAACTTATACTGAGTCACGTTTGACCTTGGTACGGATGGACCAAATCCATCGTACTAAATTCGAGCGTGCGTAACATTATTAGTATCTTGGGCACGCTATAATTATGGCGGCAAATCCCTTCTTTAAGGCGTAGCTGAAAAGACCTCACGGCGTCCTCACTTACCACATGACGCAGGTCCTCATCGGACATGGTAAGTTCGGGAAGTTCTTGCACCGGATTCGTGTGGAAGAAACGCGCGGGTGTCACCATTGTGTGGAACTTCCGGAGGACACGGTAGAGATGTGCCCCGCCTGGGCAGAGTACCACCGTGTCCTCGTGGGGGAGGTCGGCGGCATTGATCTTTCGTGCCGGGCCCTTGGAGAAGGAGTGGCAGGTTGTCGCATCCTTCTGCGAAGCAGTAATTCTAGCAAAGGAGGAGGCCGCATGTGCACGCGCCAGACAATGGCGCTCGCGCTCCAACCGCCCGGATTCCGAACCCGATTTCCGGCCAACGTAGGCGCCAGCTTGCGGACGGCGAGCAATGGGTAGCTCGCCGTCCGACCATCCGGTAAACGTATGAACCGAGCCCAAGTCGTCGACGGTGCGTACTATTCCACGCGCCTCAAGGAGATGTCAGCAACCGTAAGGACCCAGCGAGCTCGAAGCCTACTGGGGCCATGGGTGATGCGAAAGAGATCCCCGGGGCCCTGGAACAATGGCAAAGAAGGAACAGGAGTAGGTTTTAGTCAGTAGAAGTCTGACACGAAAAGAGCGAGGGTTGTCATTAGATGATGTTCCCAACCGAAAAAAAACACTATTAGTACCTAGCTGTAAATTTTTGTTTTTATTCTGACACTTTCTCTCGCTCCATATAATTACTATATATAATATAAAATAATTACCTAATACTGTGTGTTTATAAATTTATAACAATTACAATAATACAAAATCAGGTTAGATTATAACTATTTAGCGATTCTGTATTCAACATCAAATTTCAGCAACTATCTAGCGTAATTTTAATATGAATCGAAACTTGTAGCATTATCTATTCAAAGCTGTATAATATTAAAATGAAACTAGATAACATAAACACACTAACGTATAGATAGGTATTGAAACAGAATTTGTCAACTTTGACACCTGACTGCGATTGTGATAGGCTGATATTATAATACAAAGTGACGTTTAGAGGCAGATGGTGTTACAGCATCTGATAGGTTTTCTCCAGTTATTACAATACATCTTAATAGGACACCATTATTTAAGGGGTTAAAATATGGAATTCCCGTTTTTTAAAACGTGTTGCTTTAAAGTGTTATATCTTTGGATTAACTTGGAATTATAAGTTCAAATAAACTTTATATTAGAGGAACTTCATTCTTTATCCGAAATAGGGTATTTATTGGATTCTTCGTGTTTTGTATTTTCTGTACTATCGCAGTACTTGTAACTATTTTTGTAGTAAATATAAGAAAACTCGCATTATTTTGTAATATGAGTTCTACCGTGGAAACAATGTGTCTCAAGCAGTAAGCAATATTGATGATGTATGTGGACTTAAAACTGCTAATGAATAAGATGTCTATTTTTGTTTCAATCACTTTCACGTAGGAAATTTTATCTCATGAATAACTTTTCTCGTCAGTGCGACAACAAGACAAAATTTCCAAAACGAAAGCTATTAAACCAAGAGCACAAAGTTCTTTTGTTACAAGAATGTCTTAACATAAAAAAAAAACGTTTTTTTTTGGCTTTCGTTGTTACAATATATACTTTTCTAAGATTATCTAGGACTTAACTGACACCACATGTGTCATAGATTTTTGTTAGTCATTATACATAGTTAGTTAAAAATCTAACACTGACACCAGTCTTGACGAAGTAGTCGCGTTACCCAGTTACTGGGTTGTGAAGGTAAGATAGCCAATTGATCCATGTAAAATTCAGCTGCATTCAGGGGGTCAATTTTCAGCCTAATTGGATTGAGCATAGCGGGAAAAAGTCTAGGTATATTGCACTCGCAGTTACGGTCGTATCAGCCATGGCTTTTTCAAACACACTGTAAACCTGTATCTTTTTTTCAACTAACCAAATCGAATCCAATCTATCTGCAAAGTGAGATCAAACCAGCGTTTCAAGCCGTGATTCCGGATTTACTCTTTTTACACAAAAAAAAATCGACAAAGAGCGATTCAGATTCGCCTACCTATAGGAAAAATATTGACATAGATAGAAAAGTAATCCACATATTCGGTGTAACAAGAAAATAAACCCACAACATACAAAAACACAGTTAAATAATATTATTATAAGTATACACCCCTAGTTTGTAATTAGTACAAATAAAAATGGGGTCCTATCCATACCCGTTACTGATCATATTTTTGTAGTCAAATGTAAAAAAAACAAAAACCCAAAATATTCCACGAAAATTTGTCATAATTGGTAAATTCATAATAGAATCAATCAGTCATAACAATTACTAATAACAAATACTACGCGCAGTGTTTTTTTTCATTTTGATGGTCATTTATTTACTCATAGCTTGTACACTAAAGATGCGAAAGTCCATAGTAAATACAGAACAAAAATCGTGTGAAGCGAGAAATGACGCCATCTAGCGTAAAACCAGATTGAAATGTTGCTATTGATAACATTACATTATACTGTTAATAGATAGCGTCGCTGTGCTTAATTAATGCTTATTTTTGTAGTACTTTCTTTTTGTTTCTTTAAATATTGAAATAATTTATAATTTAAGTTAAAGAGATGAAGATATTAAAATTGAATATCAATTTATAAATATTTGATTATCTATGTGTTAGTTTTCAAACTTGAGAGGGTAGGTTGAATAAGGATTTATAAATAATAACTAGTAGGTAGTATGGAGTATAAATGATACTTAGACCAAAAAATTATGACTAAACTCAATTGTTTGTTTGCCAAGTTAATTTCGATTATCTCGTCCCAGCGCCTTTCGTTATTTATTTTTTTTAACCAGGTGTATTGTCTACTTATTTTACCAAAATGAGTAAATATGCATTGTTATATAGATTTAGTAAAAAGAGCTCCAATAATTGCTAAGCATAATCAAGGTAAAAACTAGTCAGAAGACGCCAGAGAGACCAGTGTAAATGTAAGTAGTTTTTTTAACTCTTTTATATAGCAAAAAACTCCTATATAATAATCATTATTGGGTATTATATATTTATGTTTTATTGTTGCAGAGAAAAAAAGTTGTTCTATGGATATGACGATTTGAAGAAGAGGGTTCTTTAAAACACCATCAAAAAGCTGGCAGACTAAAACTAATAAACATATTGCAGTGTCAAACCATGATAAGGGAGTATACGAAGAAAACGGACATCTGTCGACGAACCACTATGCTAGTTTATTTGACACAAGCGTTGGCACTGTCCGTCGGAGGCTTGCTTACAGAAAACCATAAAAAGGCAAGATTGCAGTTTGCTTTGGATCACATAAACTTTGATTAGAGTAATATCATGTTTACTCATGAAAAAACTTTTAAGTCCAGTGAACACGGACGGTTTTGTTTGTGGCTACAAGATAATAAATAATTATAATACTGATTTAATATTATTCACTCAGTGCTTATTCTCTGTATTAACTGGAGACCTTGTTATGTGTGTTTAACTTAATATCCGTAATTAATACATTAAAAAAGTTATGAACACTTGATATGTTGTTGTGCAATTTTATAGTTTTTAGCCTACATTTAATCTTTTTGATCTTTGTGATAAAATTATCTGGTCTTTTGTTTGTTTTTGTTAAGGTTACATAAGCTTCAATCCTCTTTCCAATATTGGAAACGAATACTTAAGCTATGGCCTCAATAAGAAATTATATATAATATTATAATCTTATTCGGTGATTAATAAACGGTGATTGTTAATAAACGGTGATTATTAAATTTTAATAAGAAATTGTAAGAAATAAACATATTATTTTTTTAATAGTGCTTTTTTGTTTGATGAGCCTGTTTACCAGCATTTTTTTCGTCTTGCTGAGTAACTACCCACTTGAATATTATATTACAAATAAATATCCACTTGTTAACTTTGATATAATATTCCTACCGATTTCTTTAGTTTGTCATTCATAACTTACAAAAAGTGTGAGTACTACGTGAGATTTGAACTCACGGCTCATTGATTTACGCATCTATCTGCACATGCTAAACCACTAGGTCAACATGACTCTAGTTTGAATGATGAAATTATGAACTACAATCAGTTGTTGACGACAATGATGACGCAAGTGTCTATTATTTGTTGAACTAAAAGTCAAGTTTATACTTTGTGAGATTGCCTTTGGTCGCTACTTAGCTGTGAAGAAACCAACGCCATCTAGTTTAATTTTGTAAAACTTGAACTTTAACGTGCAAGGGAAAATAGGCGTTAAGGTACCCAACCACTTCTAAAGGTTCACTGTACAATATTGCCATAAATTAAGTGACATTTTGGGATATAAACAAACTCTAATAAATTTGTTGTTTATGAATATTATTTATTGAAATTTTACATAAATAATAACAAAACCTTTTCTAATGAGCCCTTTAAGTATTTCTACAAATTAAAAATTTGTGGTGTATAATCTACAACATTAAAAAGGAACAAAGGTGTACATCAGCTGTCCTATTTTTATTAATGGTAAAAGTTGTGTACAATAAAGAATCTAAGAAAATATCACTACATTTGCATACCACAACAAATTCGAACAAGGACTCGCCAGTCATTCAATTGCAAGCTTTTATTTAGTTTCACCAGCCCCGATGTTTGTCTGTTATTATATCTTGCAAATTAAATTTGATCCACTACCCGGTTACCGATTGAGTTGTAATTTTGCATGCATGTGTAATTCAGATGATTATGCTAAATTATTATGACATGGAGCTGATCTGATGATGGAACCGGAAGGTGGCCATAGGGACTCAGTTAATTCTATCATGTTTAAGCTTTTTGGAATAGACTTAGCATAGCATAGCATAGTAGGCCTTTTAATGTTCCCACTGTTGGGACTCAGGCCTCCTCTCTAGGAGAGGGAATGGGCCGTAATCCACCACGCGGGCCCAGTGCGGGTTGGTGGATGTCACATGTCTTTGAATTTTTGGTTCTAGAACATGCCGGTTTCCTCACGATGTTTTCCTTCACCGTTTTGAGAGCAGTGGTGATGAAATAAATTACACAAAGTAATGCGCCTGGCTGGGTTTGAACCCGCGACCTACAACTCGTAAGTCGGGGCCGTTACTACTCGGCCACCACTGCTCTTTGGAATAGTCTTGATGAGTATTAATTATATAGGTATATACCGCGCTATAAAAACTTGGTATAAATAAAATATTTTTTTTTATAGTAATTTTACCTTTGTGCGACAAATTTTTAGTTTCTGATATAAATAGCTATGACAGCCAGACAGACAGAGATGAAGTCGTACCATAAAAGTTCTGTCTGTTATTTTGATACGGAGCCCAAAAAAACAACAATTTTGCCGTGCATTGCAATACGTTGGTTTACTGGACCATAGATAGATAGCAGATGAATTGAATTTAGTAGACTAGCATTTAGTTTCATTGAACAGTATTTTATTGGAGCTTATTTATGGGCAAGCCTATTTAAAGGCGGTCAGATGCCTGTAGAGATGGGAAAACGGGTGACCTCAAACCTATTTAGAGTTTTAAACCCGCTTCTAACCCAGTTTTTTTGATGGAAATCAATAGAACTTTAGCCTGTTTAATCTGAAGCTTTTCTCTAAATTCCACATATCAAAGACGCAGCGCATTTTCCATTACAATCCGAAAGATTTTGAAAGGTACTGCTAATCAATTGCTTCGTATGACTGAAAAAAAAGTATGGTCTAGCAAAATGCGTCTCAAAATAGAAAGCATTGCCATTGATTGGTTACCCCATCTTTCGTATCAGCTCGACCTCGTTTTTAAAGTTCCGTATCCGTCAGTCCATTTGTCTTTATGTCCGTCGGTCGGTCTGTGCGCTGTATCTCATAAACCGTAAGGAGTAGAGATTTTAAATTTTTCGTTATGAGGCCGCGGTAACTCTTTCAAATAATCCCGTAATCCTTTACAGGGTGGATTTTTGAGATGGGTCAGTAATGGGCAAAGTTGTTGGCGATTTCTGTCATTTCTAGTATTTTACTTTGCTCATTACTGAACCTTTGCAAACCAATACCTTAAATGGTCCTATAACGATGAAGGAAAACATTGCAAGGAAACTGGCATGTCCTAAAACCAAAAAATTCGAAGACATGTGACATCCACTCCGCTCTGGGCCCGCGTGGTGGATTACGACCCGTTCCCTCACCTGGAGCGGAGGCCTGAGTCCTAGCAGTGGGAAGATTAAAAGCTGATTATGCTATGCCTATGCTTATGATATAGAGTATCTAGATCCCCACATGAAATACGATCAAAAGACATATTTTTTTTTTGTATTGTATTTTAAAATTTTTTTGCTAACTGTATTTTTTTTTCAAAATTAGTGAATGCAGTTTAGCATTTCTTAAGAAGTTTCCTAGAAACATTTTATTGTAACCATAACGGTTTGATATCTGCCCTTACTGCCTCGTCTCAAAAATCCACCCTGTATAGTTCTAATAGTAACGTTGTTATTCGATTACTTTCTAATAGTGACAGCTGAATCTAAACTTAATGAAGATTAATATTCCAACTCTAATCCTTAGCTAGTTACTGAAACTATTGGCAAGCGATTATCATAAGCAAACTTTTGGCGACATTACAAAGTCCATGGAATTAATTGGAGTTTAGTTAATAAATAACACTGTAATTCCAGTGTTGTTTCATAATTAAACAAAGCTAATGAACAAAAGTATTAATTCTGAGAAACAAGTAAACTAAAGTAATATAACTTACGACTTAAAAAGTAACTAACTACAGATATTTATAACTTTATTACGAACGTATATTCATACTGGCTCGTTTGCCCAAAACAACCTTCATTGCTATTCAACGTGGCAATGTTGTCAGTCTTTTCAGCATGTTTCCGGCTTGTCCAGATGTCAGCGATGTGGAAGCCAGTGTTTTTATAAATACGTATGTATATTAAGGTTATAGTTACATCGAGAGTAATCTTCAAAAACCAGTTGCTGGATATATCATCAAATTAAGCAGCTCAAGGATATTTTTAACCTCCTTTTACTCACTTTTGTTTCGTATTAGCTACTGCTAGCGACTTCGCCCGGGTGAAAGTAGAAAACTATGCCTAGGAAACATGCTTCCGGGATAAAAACTTTTTTTTTCTATTTTTTAAGACATGATCTATCTATGTACCAAATTTCTTCCAAATTCGTTTAGCCGTTTGAGCATGATGCAATAACAAACATACACACGCATACACGTAAATAGACACAAACTTTCGCCTATAAAATATTAGTGTGATAAGAACTTCCTGTATTACATTTTTATTTTTTGAAATCGCCTCAATCAAATTTACAGTCTTAACTTGTTATTTATTGATCTATTTTTTAATGACATAAACTGCAATAACCATGCAATCTTTGATGGTGAAGCGCACTAATTTATTAAGAGCCTTTTTACTCTAGCCTTGAAGACACCTGAATTATAATCTAACTGACTCTAACTGATCTAAATTTGACTGGCCTGTTGATCTAGTGGTTAGTGGCCCTGACTGCTATGCTGATGGTCGTGGGTTCGATTCCCACCCAGGACAAATGTTTGCTTGATGAGCATGATTATTTGTTATGTGTCTGGGTGTAATTTATCTACAATATGTATGTATTTAGAAATATATAAGTATTGTTTATCAGTTGTCTAGTACTCATAACACAAGCTCTGCTTAGCTTGGGACTAGACGGCGTTGTGTGATAGTTGTGGAATATTATATTATTATAATCGGATGGGAAGACCGCAGCAGGTCAATTATTCCAATCCACGGTATAAACGACGATGCGAAACGCTTCGCCCGGACCGTAGAGGTGTCAACAATGTAAGAAATGATACTCGGGTTTTCTGATAGTAAAAAAAGAGATAACAATAATCAAAAGATTTCATACCTTTTCGTTAGGTTTTTTTTTTTCGAGTGGGAAAATCATCTCATGACATCCCCCGCTCTTGGGCGAAGCGCGAGATAGTGTCAGACTTTTACTGACTAAAAACCCACTCCTGTTCTTGGACTCAAGTTCTTTCAAAAAGACAAAGAATATCTTCCATAGAGCTCAAGTCATTCTAACTTACATAACTAAGTAAATGGCAGTAAAGCGATACACTCGTGCGTGCCTCAGAATCACAATTAGAAGCCACTTAACTAAATTATACAATAACAATACTAGAGACAAACAAACGCTCAAGAGCCTTACCATGATGTTTTCAAATGTTATTCGTGAGAGCGAAAAAGAGGGAAGGAGATCATGGTGCTATACACTCTATACAACATTAGTTTTCGTATATGCGAAAACCGAAACACGTGTATTTTTTATGTAAATAACCTATGTACAACATTCCATAACTGTATCATGTACAATCACAAAGTTATAAGCTTGATATGTTACCTGGTTGTACACACAAATACATGGTCACCGGCACGTCTGAGCGACTGAGAGGTTGTTTTGCTCCCGCACCCAGCGGTGCGCTGGCACCTAATGCCCGCTATGACCTGCGGTGATCTTCTTCTTCTTAGCATATCGAGGGTAAAACTAGTTAGATTCCTTGCCTGGCCCGGTATTCAGCCACGGCAATGCCGTCCGCTGATGCTGCCATTAGGTTCCTACGTGAACAGGTAACAGGGCACGTGATGCTGGCTCGAAGGTGAGACAAGGTTTGCGGAGAGACGCCGCAAAAACACTGAAGAACGGAACTGTCCGAGAACTCCCATCTGTGGAGATTGTCTTTGCTGCGCCCAACTTGGGTGCGGAGTCTGTTTAGAGTTTTCCAGGTGGGCCATGGCAACTCGTGTCCAGGAGAGAAGCTCTCCGATGGCTCGAAAAAATCATCAGGAGGTTTAAACTTCTCCCGCTAGAGGTCGCATCTCTCCAAGGTGACCTGTGTTGCACTAAGTGTCGGTGGTGTCCAACTTATGACTTTTTTTAAATATTTTTGGTAAAAAATATAACTTGGTGTAAAAATTATTGGAATCGATTCAGTTACTGATCCTGAACAAACTATATTCAGGTTTCGCATATACTAAAAATTATGTTGTATTTAGCTCCATCCTTTTAACAGTTCAGTTTAGGTCGTAAAATGGATCGTGTTAAGAGCTCATGGTAGGGCCATAGAAGCGTGTAACACCCAATGTATAATTAGTAACCGCGTAGGTAATTAATTTTATACAATAGTCACTATTTGATTAAGGTTATTTGAGGAACTATTAACGTTTGTTGGAGAATGAAAGATAAACGATACGAATTGTTTTGGATAATTAGTAAATGTTTATGGTTAACTAGCTTTGTTACCGTAGTTTATATACAAGATGCTTCATCATCATCATCATAATTATCATCATAATTATCATCATCATAATTATCATTATCATCATCATTATTATCATCATTATTTCAACCGAAAGACATTGTTGGATATAGGCCTCCCCAAGTGACGCCATAACGACCGGTCCTATGCGTCTCGCATACATCGGGTTCCCGCGTCTCTCACCAGGTCATCGGTCCACCTTGTGGAAGGCCTTCGAGAATGCTTATCCAACAGAAACTGAAAGAAGATGGTAGAATCATCACGGTATTGATTAGTGGGATACGATTTTTCACAATTTATCATTTTTTATTTGTATTTTTGAGTCTAATTATGTATTTATTATTGTATCATTTTCATTTTTAGTTTGTCTTCTATTAAGTTGCACCTGCCATGTTATGTTTTTGCACCGCCCTAAGGCATTAAGTCTGACTTTGTACAGTGTTTTATTAGTGCATAAAGTTTTAATAAGTAAACTATACATTTTTCCGGATTAACGTGCAGAATATGGCTTATTTTATTATAATAATTTACTAGCCCTCTTTCCTTCCGGTGGTCACGTTTTTGCTTAATCTTTTCAATTCTTAAGAAAGTCATCTAGGTCGTTTCGCCATCTCCTTCGTAGTCTACCACGGCCTCGTGATTATCTGTAAGAACACTAATATCCTCTGCCGCAGAAGATGTCTCAGGTATCGGTATAGTAGTGCGATTCACGGCCATAGCAGGCGTGGCCTTAAGGACGGAGAGCAATAGGTAGCTCACCGTCCGACCACCCGGTAAGTACCAAGCTCGAGTCAAACGGCGCGTTGTGTTCCACCTCATTGAGATATCAGCAAAACTAAAGGAGTCCAGTGAGGCTGCATGCAAGGGCTGTGGGATTGTTCAAAAGTTATATAGGTAAATAAAATTATGGTTTTAGTGTCAATGAACGAGTATTTTAATTCAGCGTAATAATTAATAATTAATATTCCACAACTATCACACTACGCCGTCTAGTCTCAAGCTAAGCAGAGCTTGTGTTATGAGTACTAAACAACTGATAAACATACTTATATATTTCTAAATACATACATATATAGATAAATTACACCCAGACACAGAACAAATGATCGTGCTCATCACACAAATATTGGTCCTGGGTGGGAATCGAACCCACGACCTCCGGCATAGCAGTCAGGGCCACTAACCACTAGACCAACAGGCCAGACAACGTAATAAAATCCTCTTCAAAAAAATATTATCTCATTAAATCATCCACAGTGCGTTGTGACTGTTTTCTCAGAAATACCACAAAGAGAAAATAAAGCCGTGCCTAGAAAATCTTTTATGAGTACTTAGCTTTTGATTTACGTAGGTACAGTTTACCTAACTGCTGTTTTATCCCAATCGTTGAACAGATTTACCGGAGATTTGAGGTGTAAGTAATTTAAAATAAACTTATTAATTTAAACGGAGTGTGTGGCTAGGATAAAAGCTTACTTAGGTCGGTCTATGAACAAGTGACTAATACTTTATGCGATCTTTTGGTGTTATGTCACTTACCTCCTTAGTAGTATGAAACGGGGGTCCATAGGGTGACCTTGAAACTTTTTTAATATACTAATTAGTTAATTCACAATAACAAAACATCTGTTTGAAACTTTAAACTTCGCGTCAGCACCTTCACCTGATCAGCTGTCCCGTGCCCGCGTTATCGATGACGTAAGTAATGTACCTACGTTGCCGTGCAGTAGTGACGTAGGTAAAAATAACAGTTACTCCGGAAAGCGAGGCGATTTTAATGTGAGTTCCCTAATAGGAAATAATTTCAAAAAAACTTGGTTGATTAGTTTAAAAAAATTTTTTTTTTTGGAAAGTGGTTTGTAATCGTGAGTATCGGTCACTAATAACCAGTCACCATATATATAAAAAGGGAAACTGGCTGACTGACATATCAACGCACAGCTGAAACTAAAAGAAGAAAGAAAGAAAAAAACGTTTATTCGTGCCTCACACAATCGTATAAACTAAAATTACATAATAAAAAAAGAAAGGTATAATCAGTGCGAGGCCAAAAGCCAAAAAGGGACCTAACTCAGCATATGCTGCGTTATTTAAAACGATAAATAACGCAGCGCTGGTATTCTGTTAGGGCCCGCTGTGATGCCACGAACACACTTACGAACGTTAAATAGTCTATCGAAATAAAATAATAAATAAAGATGAGACAGATAAAATTTGTGAATTTATGTTTATGTGTGTAATGTAAATGATAAACAAATATATTTAAAAATAGTGCATACAAGAATGAATAATAAACCATTCACCGACGCCTGACCCTCCAACACTATACCTACTAACGCGAGCGTAAAGTGAATCGACTGTCAAAAGAAGAGAAAAGCAAAACAAACGGTGTGTGGGTAAAAACATATGATTATTAAGTATGTCTATTTTAAAAGTGACTCGGGTGTATCTAAAAAATTATTGTGTTTAACTATGAAGTATAATGTTTTGTTGTGTTGAAAGCAAGAACAATATGTTGTGTACGAGCGACAAGCGATTGTCACCAATACAAACCGTTTAGACCCTCGGTAAATTACGTGGTTGTTTCCTTATGAATTCGTAATAAATGTTGTTTATACTTGTAACTAAAAGTACCAACAGTCTTTATAGCACAAAATGGCGGCGGTAAGTCATTCCACTAACCAACTACCACGGAATGCAGCAGTTTTATGTGAACTACTATTGGGATTAAGAACAAGAAATTTTGCACGAGGTTTTCTGTTATGACTTAGGGAAGCACTAAGAGAGGATTTTCCAAAATTTCCAAAACCCCCTAAGGGGTTGAAACGGGGGTCCAAAGTTTGTATGGAGAAACCTACTTTCAGGTGGGCAAACCCGCTGGCAGAAGCTAGTAAAATACCTACATTGATTTTAACTATTAATTTTGATATCTTAGCCTTTCTGAGATGGTAATTGAGGAGGGTAATTGTCCCCTTGGCAAGTGGTATCCAGTTACGCAATCTTGGTTGTGGAGGGCAGACAAGCAGTCACTCCTTATAAAATAATTGCTCCTGCTAGCGGCTTCGCCTGAGTGAAAGTAAAATGTTCATTAAATAGTTTTTGAAGGTCCAGTAGTTTTGATTTTATTCATTTCAAATAAAAATATACTAAAAAAAATGTCTTTAGTATAGATATCCAGTATTCAAGTACAACCGGTTAGACTGGAAGCCGACCGCAAAATAGCTGATAAAATGCTAAATATAATTTGAAACAATTATAAAAATAAAATTTTAAAAATCCTAATGATATTTAAATTTCAATTTTGAATATTTGGGTTTCCGAATTTCCGAATTGTACAATTGTGCTTGACCAAAGGCATGTAAGATAAATTTTAAAAAAATTCAAGTATTGTTACTTGAATTTTTTTTTCATTTAATCAATGATTAACAATTTAGCACTATCCATGCATGAAAAAAACACTAGAACAACAAACAAAAAAAACGTACTGCAACATGCCTTTACAAAATATTTGAACACGTACCACAACAAAAATATAGCTCACGAAACAATTACACTTAAAGCTAGCAGTCGTCCATTCCACGGAACAACCGACATATTTCGTAATACATCCGACATTTTTCGTGCAACTACCACCGTTATTTCCAGTAGTAATAGTACGTTATTGGCAAAGCTGACTTTAACCGCAGCATGCAACAAGATTACCGAACTTTACCGAGAGGTTCCGAAGCTCAATCACGCGATTAGTATGTAACTGTAAAATTGAAACTTGGTCGCTTATAATCACCCTCATTACAAGACATAAAATCACCCAAAGGGCAAGGCTCGAAGTTTTCTTGCGTGATCGCATCAGGAATGAAGATATCCGCAGGAGGACCTGATGTCGCAGGAATCCGATTAATGTGGGACGCACAGGATCAGTCGTTGTGTTTACTTATTTTTAGCCTTTTCCAATTAAAATAAATATAACCCAGTTAAAATGCATTGCCATACAACGTGGCAATGCCGTCAGTCTTTTGGGCACACTTCCAATAGACAGCGATGGGGAGGAATTTTTTGACGCCATATTTTCGATAGGAGTTATTGTGTATATATTATGTAATTTAAATTAGTTAAGTGTTTTTATTGTTCTTGTTATATCGTATGTTTCGAAATAAAAGAAGTAGTTAAAATATTAGTAAAAATATAGATAGCCAACCCAGTTAAAAATTGATATTATATTGAATTTTCCGAGATTGACGAACAAAAAAGTAGTCGGCCTACTTACTTGTAAGGAGTTATCGCTACTTATTAATTGGGCAGTTGTAGTTTCAAAAGCAGTCGGAGGTTCATTGCCCTCCGTAAGCAAATAGCTCAACTGTTTTATGCGCCCGTAATTACACCCTTTAAACCGGAACACGGCCACAATGCGTGGTGGCTAATTTACATACATAGGTATGCAAGGTGGCGGTGTACTCTCTATTTACCAGGCTGAACGGCTTACAACCTACAAAAATAACACGTATGAACTTGTAACTGAAAGTTGTAATTGTGTAACTCAAAAGGAAAAACGAAACGCTTATAGGATCACTTTGTTGTCCGTCCGTCGGTCTGTCTGTCTGTCTGTCAAGACCCTTTATCGTGGGTACGCGTGGAGGTATCGAGTTGAAAATAAAACCATATACTCAAGTTTGCGGTCCCTTGAAGCTGTGAAAAAAATCAAATAAATGAGTTAATGGAAAAAAAAGATACGCCCGTTTATGTCGCAAAAAACATGTATTTCGACACTCTCAAGGGAATCAAAGTTCATAGGGTCTTCTTGTTGACCTAGAATCCTGAAATTTGGCATGAAGCAAGATCTCATAACACAAGTATAGGAAAAAATCTGAAAACTGTAGTTTAGTAGTATAGCTTTTTTAAGTTGGGAAATCATCCCATGACTTCGCCCGCTCTAGAGTGAAGCAAGAGGGCGTGTCGAACTTTTACTGACTAAAACCCACTTGTGTCCTTCAGTTGCTCTTTGCGTTCCAGGGCCAACGGTATCTCTTTCGAAAAATTCCTAAGGCCTTAATGGGCAGCGGCCTCACTGGGCCCCTACGGTTTTACTGGCCCACCGCTCGATCGGCATGCAGCAGGCATGTCCAGCTCAGTCCCACTTAGGCTGGGTAGCCTTCTGAGCCACGTCAATGATCTGTGTTTTGGAACGCAGTATAATGTTTCGAACGCGATCCGTATATTATTTATTAAGTAATTTCCGAGTATGTCAGCTAAAATAATACGTATGCATAAGTTCTAAGTACATACTAACACTATTCAATCGCACACAATAAGTCATATTTATTTATTTACTAGCAGACCCGACAGACTTCGTCCTGTCATAAAGATTTGTAATGTGGCAGTTTTTTTTTCTTTTATTCGAATTTTTCTCACCGTAAAAACCATCCTTCGTAAAAAAGAATTAGCCAAATTGGTCCAGGCGTTGTTGAGTTATGCGCTTACCAACACATTTTGCGATTCATTTTTATATTATAGAAGATTAAACACTTTATGCACAAAACTACAGCGGTGGAATTAATGCCTTAGGTATTTTCTACCAGTCAACCTTAGGATGATGCAGAGGCAGAGATAAATAGTGGAAATATCTGTGGACTTTGGGATTTTGAACTCTAGTTAAAAGTAGGATAAGATTATTTGTCTTATTATCACGTACAATGTCCCACCAAGGACTAAGTCCGGACACCAAATCACAAAGATAAGAGGCCTTATCAAGAAATATACAAAGTATAACGGAAATAGGTATTTTCCCATGGTTTGTGTCTGTATTTTCCCGTGTAAATGAAAATTTTTTTTCAAAGAATTATTAGAAAAGGATGAAGATCCTTATGGGAGTTTTCTGGCCGTAAAAAAATTGGAAAAAATACGATTAATCGCGCGTATGGTATTTTATTATTTTTGAACATATCTATGTATTAAGTTTTCATTGAAGTCATTTGTATTAATCTAGTAGTTATTTGCCCTCAGGCCCAAGATTGCTAATTATGAAGTTTTGGCCAAAATTCCACCGTTTTTAGAGATTGTTTTCTCATTTTTATATGAGCGCAAGGACGCAACACATTTATCCTTAGACGCATATCGTTTACAAAAGGATAAAATCATTTATTTATTATATTCTTTATTGTACAACAAATAAACAAAAAATAGAGGACAAACATTATTAAAAATAAGTGTACAATGGGCGGGTATTATCAACAACTGATCAAAGCCACCAAGGTACGGGAGAAAACGATTTACGATGATTTTTTCGGAACTATTATTTTCTTGAACAACGTTCTTTATTTCCATGGGCAAAAGCAGCATTTAAAATAGGCCACCATTTTCGTCACACTTTTAGAAACAGAATGCAAAAATATTCGATTCGAGTTATCCCATTGAAAAAAAAAGAAAACAAAACACTAACAATGACAAACGAGTTCAGAGTGACAGAAGTTTTTTAATCTCTTTGCCTGGCTTTGTCGCGCGACAATTGTCACAGGAATATTGCCAACAAAAGTCCGCTCTAAAGTTTCTCACAATCGACACTGATTACCTATTTATGCTCTGTAATTTATTTTAATGATTTGCTGAAGGGATTAAAGACGGTGTTGTGAAGTTGGGGAATTTATTTATGTACCTTATTTTGTGTTGTAAGCTTATGTATCATTTGTCATGAATAAAGGCATTGTTATAGTTTTTTTCCCTTACACGTGGAATTTATTTTGTATCGTGGCTGCGTTCACAAACCTCTAAATTCACATACACAAAACATCCAGACGCTAAACACACATCTTAGAAGCGGGAAGCGAACCTGCGGCACGCAGCGCAGCAGTTAATCGGTCGACCACTACGCCAATCGTACCATCAAAATACAACTCATAAGAAATTGTTTGTGAAAAAAATCTACCCCATTCCAATTGAAGTAAGCTACGACAGTCTTTGTCGAGTACATGTGGCATATTTACGGTCGATACTGTGCCTTGATACATTATGGAAATCAGGTCTATCCATTTAAAATACTGGCATTCAGCTACATCCAGTTTGGGCTTGCGGACGACAAGCAATGTGTAGCTCGCCGTCTGGCCGTCTGGTAACCGAGTCCGAGTCGTCGACTCGCGCCTCGAAGAGATGTCAACAAAACCGTAGGGTCTCAGCAGAACCGAAGCCTACTGGAACCATGGGTTAGCTTCTGAAAGGGAAACTCGTGGTCCTGGGTCCGAAAGGAAGGAACATAGGAGTGGGTTTTAGTCTGTAAAAGTCTGATTCACCCTAAAGCAGAAGAAAGCATTGGATTGCCGACCTAAAATAAAAAGAAGCTACATCCAGTTAAACTACTATCAAGCTGTGACTGTACTAATGGGTCATTCGTTCTTTAATAAAATAATTTTTAATACCATTTACTCATGCTGCATCAACAGCCGACATGCTACCAGCAAGGGTCAAAGTTAATAACTGCTATTGGTCACTAGAGTGACATAACTATTCATCCCACCCACTACTTGCCACATGATAGAGCCAATTAAATCGAGTTAACAGTATCTTAGCAGTAATTATTCACATTATATCGCAGCACTTCAGAGCGGCATGTTACCAGGGTGGGTATAAATCAACACCTTGGTGTGACAAGTTAATGTTAGGATGCGTCGAGTTGTTATGATGTTTGAATTTGTATGTTGTGGTTTAATTAACGTGTGTGTATTTAAGTGTTTAAAATCATTGGAAAACGCAATACGTAAAAAGTTTTTCATGAGTTAATATGATCTTTGTTATTAATAGGCTTTCACCTAATAGATGGTGCTTAGTGACTGTTGCTTGCATTAATGTATAAAAATTTTTGATGTTCGTTTTCTCAAACAGCATCGCTGTCTTAAATCATGAGTGGGTAGGTGAATTCTAGGCAATTCTACTCCATCGTCGACCACGTCATCGCTTAATATCATAATTATGATAGTAATCAAGCGCAAGCCTTCGAATATTAAAAGAAAAACAAACCATCAGCTGGATCAAAATTAAAACTAAGCTAAAAAGAAACTTTCAAAAATGAAAAAACACGGAGATGGTCTAGTATAGTATAGTATAATAATAGTAAGAAAATTATGGAAACTATAGCATATAACCGTTATAGCACCGTAGTTCTTGTGAGCAACTCTCTAGTTTTTGCAATCCACAAACAAATTAAAAAGATCAACTTTATGATGTCACAAAACAGTGAAACTACTCGCTTAAAGTCAATAAAGAACATTATTACCGGTCGAAAACCTCTTAAGAGCCGATAAAACACCACTATGGGTGACTATTTAGACGTCCATTTAATATATATATACGCTTTACTAGATAGTTTGGCGACCATTTAGTGATGTTGGCTACATACAGATAGCGGCACGAATCTTGAGCGCTCAGCGAAAGAGCGGGGATCGCTTTGCGCATCGTACAACATCGGCGAACCAATCACTGTACAAAGATTGCACTCCCCGCCTCCGCACCTCTTTTCATACCACTAAAGAGACCCGATATTTCACTTCTGCGTGCTTCTGCACAAGTAGAACTGTAGAAGTCAGCGCTCAAGATCCGTGCCGGTATCTATACTAACTAAATCAAGAAATTAATATAGTATTTTTTTATTTTCATTTAGCCTGTACTTTTTTTAACTTCTTCCAGGTCTTCTATCCTCGAGCCACCTAGAACCAACCATAACGGTAGGGGTCTAGGTCATCTCTCTGCCTCTTCCCATGTCGGCCTTGGTGTTGCTGACTTAACCCGTCCAATCCCATTTATGGTTTTTTTCTTATGTAAATATACAAAGGCAATATTTATAACATTATACAAAAAAGTGTCCATAGAGTTGCGCGTTCTTCTCTACAGAGATCTACGCTTTGGAATATGAAATTAGTTTCATTTTTCCCAATGACTGACTTCTTGACAATTCTAAATGGTTTATTTAAAATACATGCTTTGAGTTTGTAATAGTTCAATGGATTAGCAGTGATACCACAAGCTCTTAATGCGTTCTATTTTACGACCTAAACTGATCTGTTAAAGAGAGGGAACCATATAGGTTGCATAGCTCCGTCCCTCTTTGGTTGTATGGATGGTGTGTATATGTGGTAGGTACTCACTGGGTAGTGGTGAATAAATAAAAGTCCTTGCTGAATCTCCAGGTATATTCCTCAGACACAACACTACAACACTGTAGATTAGAAGGCGCAAGCAAGCTAAGCACAAGCAGGATAATATACAGTAAGAGGATAGAAGAAGTCCTTACAATTACATCGATAAGTTAGCGCGGGTAGGTGTCGACAACTTTTTACCGGCGCGTGCGCACGTATGTTTAGCAGGCAGCGTAGATCGTGATTGGTGAGAAACGAATAAATATCAACAACGTGGCGGTAGAAGTAAAACTGTCACCGGCACGTCATCGACAATGCGTGTGTCCAATGCGGCACGTTATTTTATACGTAGTGTTAATTACCTATTAGTGTATATGTGTGTTGACAACTTGGAAATATAAATATATATGTATGTGTAAATATATATAAATAGATAGATGTAGGTGATTTATATATTTATTGTTTACGTGTAGTGTGTTAACAGTGTAAATATATGTGAGTCGCCCACACCTCTTTCTCGCTCGATCGACTGAAAGTTTAACACGTCATGGTTTTAATTAAAATCTACCTACTAAACTTTTGTAAGATGCATAGGAATGCAGATGCATAAAAACCGATCAAGTATGTGTCAGTACAACCACAGTATAATATTCCGTAGTGGCCTGTTACATGCGGACTTGTTATATAATATTTTCATAATAATAAACATAAAGACCCCTTCTTTAAATACTATGAAATATTATTTTATAATTATATTATTCATTTTGATAACAATTATCAAAATTATATACCTATCATGACTGTTAATTTCCCCTAAATCAATAAAATAAAATAGGGAGTGATAACAGTGACGCGGGGCCATAGCAAATCACGAAGGAGATGGCGGGATGACCTGAATGTCTTCCATAAGAATTGGAAATAGAAAACAAGGAACCGTGATCTTTGGGAGGAATTGATGGAGGCCTTTACCCAGCTATAGGACAATACGGTTAAGCTTTTTTTTCGACTTCCTCTCGCGCCCTCCTAAACCAGTCCTGGCGGTATGCGTCCAGATCATTTTTCCACCTCTTTCTTCACGTTCTAGCAATATAATAAAATAAGTAATCGAATAAGATATTACTGAAGAAATTCAACTTATCTTGAATCTACTGAAAAATTCACAGTGTGAATGTGTTTGTAAAGAAAGATTCCTATTCAGCACCTACTTCATTGAATACGAACTGTTCGCATACCTAATAATTTTCATTCAGATGGTTGCATAAAGATTTGCATGTGTGAATCTTTCATTGGATTTTCTGAATATAAAGATCCGATCAAGCTATTTCACCCCTTCTTATTACATCAAAAAGAGGTTTAAAGCCGTTGTATTTTTATGTTCTGAGCGAGAATTGAGTTTTTGCACAGAAACCAAATATTCATTTCATAACGTAATTTGTATCTTACTGCTGTGTAGGAGTCGTGACCGAAGTGGTATGGATTGCTATGGTGTTAAATTAAATTTTTTGATAACTTTAAAGATTTATTTATAAAACGGTAATTATGCTAAGTTACGCTAAATGATAAATGCTAATGAGTACGAAAGCACCCGGTTTGCTGTCCGCATATATACTGATGCCGCGCCGCACTTAGCGCGGCGTAATTAGTTAGCTAGATCAGCAAAACGTGTTAGATCGTGATTATTGTATCGAACATGCTGGGAAAAGGCGCGATATCTGGCCAAACTTGTCAGATAACCTTCGCCACTGGCGACTGCGATAGCGACAAAGAGGAGAGAAGACGTTGGCGTAGAGAAATCAATAGCTTAGTCAGTACACCTTATTAACATAAAAAGTCTGTATGTTTTGATATTTTAATCATGGCCTGGAGTAAAGCAAAAACATATTTTGAATCCAGAGAATTTTTTTTTTATTATTATTATTGATATGCACGCGTTTGAACACTATCTCAACGATGGTAAGCGATAATGTGGTCAACAACGGAGTATGCTTGTCAAGAATTCACTTATTTACTCTTGAATTAAAAACACCCGGTTGTAGCTATTAGCTAATGTTCCCATGCGCGTTTAAATCAAATACCTACATCATAATCTGTATATAATTATATAAGGTAAAGTCCTAACTCATTTACTGACTCATCAACGCCCAGTCCAAAATTTTGGACTTAGGACGCTGAAAATTTGCACAGAAATACCTTTTATGATGTAAACAAAGAACAAGAAAGGATTTTTCAAAATTTACCTCTTATGGGGATGAAACGGGTGTTTAAAGTTTGTAAGGAGAAACCTGCTTTCACGCAGGTGAAGCCGCTGGCAGAAGCTAGTATATAAGATACTGTTAACAAGAAAACAAACTTGTTGAGTTTTTGTGTCACGTTAGCTATTGTTTCAAAGTTTGTGAAACAAAGAAGTATTGTACAAGTTACAACTGTTTCTTTGTGTTATATTTCCAAATCGGCATGAAAACAATTCTTAGGATGAACAACAAGGGGAATTCATTATTTATTCCCATTATGTTGAATGTCATAAACAGATAAGATACATTCGTCAATAAGAGAGTTAGATGGTTACAATCTTAGTAAAATATTAATTTCCTGGTAGCTGTTGTCAAAAGTTATTAACAAATGAATTTCTCTGACTATATGAAGGGAAATTTTAGAAGAATTGATTTAGTTGAAGTGCCAATATTACGAGAAAAGTTACATAGGTTTGGCACTTGATGGTAAGATAGTGAGTTATGGAGGTCAGGTAGGTAAGCGTTCCATGTAAATTAAAACAATGGTATTCTAGGAATCAACTTTCATAGGCTTCAAGCCAATCCCAACATAGTCGATAACAAGCTAAACAGATGGATTATTAGGAAGGACTTTTCTATTTTATTGTAGTTATTTGATTGTTCAGCCTGAAATACAGTAGTATGCGTTCTTGAGCGATCGGTCAACAATATCTAATTTAAATTTCTGTAAAATTGTCCTTTCCGTGTCCATGCCAAAAAGGTCTCAAGTCAATGTTATGTATATCAACTATAGTAAAGGTTTTGATGGAATAGATCACGATATCTCAACCCAAAAACTCATCTCAAAGGCTATAAGGAGTATTTCTATCGCTAGTATACGTATTCATTTGAGAATAGATGTGAGGCTATTTTTATAAATAGTTACTCCTCCAGGGAAACGATTATTCTTTCCGGGGTACCTCAAGGTTCATTATTGGGGTCTCTTTTATTTAATATCTTAATCAATGACGTCAGTCACATCCTGTTTCCGATTCTCAAAGATGTTATTTTATGCAGATATCGCGTTTCATGAGGTACACTCATGAAACACGATAGTTAGACAGTTGAAATTTCCACAGATGATATATTTCTGTTGCCACTATAACTACAAATACTTATTACTAAACAAAATAAAATAAATATTTATGGGGGCTCCCATACAACAAATGCGATTTATTTGCTCGTTTTTGCTACGGAGGGTACGGAACCCTTCATGCGCGAGTCCCACTCACACTTGGCCAGTTTTTTTGAAGTTCACTCTGAAACGAGAAAAGAAGAACTTATCAATTCACGTACAACATTGATCCTTCACTTTGTAAGATATAAAGGTGGAAACACGTTGCGATCGTTCATAAATAATTCTCCGACAACGTGATAAATCTTATTTACACAAATATATGTGCATTTTTCTTAGATCAAGGTAAAGAATCCTTTACAGGTGTGTTGAAAGATGTAAAAGATTATAACACTACCTTTCTTTTTCACTTGACACAACCTTGACTAAGCTTCCCTCATTCGAAGTTTTAGCTTCTTACTTACTGACAGTGATGTCCTCGACTAAAGAGTTTGTCCGTTGTCATTGCAACTGAGTTGAGAGGTGTGGCAGAAGTTTAATTAAAAATGACTTTAAGTCTTGTTTATTTCCGATGCATGAAGCGTTATCTTCCAGATAAAAAAATTACGTTATCTTCTAGATAAAAAATGTACGTTATCTTCTAGATAAAACTAGCTTCTGCCAGTTGCTTCACCAGTGTGTGAATTGAAACGAAAGGGTTGTAACTTGGCTAGGGGGGCAGGACTTTGTCTTTATTACGTCTTCGTCTTCGCCCGCGTACATAAAATATAGGCTTTGTCACTCAGGAATAAAGCAGCTTTCTATCAGTGAAATAATTATTTTAGCAATCAAACCAGTACTTTCAGAGGTTATCTCCTACAAACAAAAAATACAAAAAATACAAACTTTACCTCTTTATAATATTATAGTGTAAATGGAATAATATGAGAATCGATGCGCTACTTTAACACACAAACACGATAGTGACGCAATCAAGACTTATCAAAATAGGTAATTTTTTCCACCACGTGGGCCCAGTGCGGGTTGGTGAATGTCACATGTCTTCGAATTTCTGGGTTCTAGGACATGCCAGTTTCCTCACGATGTTTTCCTTTACCATTTTGAGAGCAGTGGTGATGAAATAAATTACACAAAGTAATGCGCCTGGCTAGGTTTGAACCCGCGTCCTACAACTCGTAAGTCGGGGCCGTTACTACTCAGCCACCACTGCTCTTAAACCAATACTGAATATAATATACTAGTATGATGATGACGATGACCTACCAGTTTAATTTTATAGAGTTATTACTGAGATGAATAATGAAGAAATTAGCCCAAAATAAATCGGGATGAACCAATGATGATTAGTTTTTGGAACTAATCCAAAGGTAGTGAAACAAGCTATTATTCTTTAGATCTCATTACACAAGTAATTAATGAACCGATGAGAAGAAACACTCCTGGGATAATAAAGGTCTTATTTTTAACACCCGCCGACCCAAAAGAGGGTAGTAGGTATTAAATGGAAGCTTTTGTCCATTTTTCGGAGTATCTCCTTGCGGATCCAGATTTTTTTAATATTTTAACTTCTAATTTAATAGGTTTAGGGTTGTTTTTACAATAACCAATTATTTTTTATCTGAAAAATAAATTCAGCTGTTTGTTTGTGTTGTTGCCTATTGTATTGCCTGCATCGAATAAATCCTATTGTATTCTTTCTTTTTTTTTAATTTTATACGCATAACTTGCGTAGCACCGTTTTTTTTTTCTAGTCTATTTATTAAAAAATTTATGCATGAGTATAAAACACTGTACAAAGGCGAACTTAGTGCCTAAGGCATTTTCTACCAGCCGAGCTTAGGGTAGTGCAGAGACATTAACATGGAGCAACTTAATAAATAGACAAAGAGAAAAGAAATAAGTACAATAATAAATACATACTTAGATATATTATGCCATATAAGGTGAAACAGATTTATTTTGAACAAAAACACTTTACTAATTAAAATTACATAATATATACACAATAACTCCTAACTAAAATATGGCGTCAAAAAATTCCTCCGCATCACTGTCGACTGGAAGTGTGCACAAAAGACTGGCGGCATTGCCACGTTGCATGGCAATGCTTAGTCTCTGACCGAGGTAAAAGCCAGCAATACATATAAGTAATTAACGTTATTGTGATAAAACAAATTCAGTCAATCAGTACTTTGTAGGTATCGGACTATTGATAAAAAATTTAAACAAACAATGCATGAAATCACTACAAACCATATTTACGTAGCAGCAGCATTTCTCAAAGCGTTGTACGTTGTGCAATTTGTAATGTCAATGCCTTTCAAATACAGCCACCAGTGGTCACGACTCGATTAACTAACCGTCCAGTTACAAACCATTTTAATTTATCAAAACCAAACACTAACTTCAAAACTTGTCCATTGTCCGATCATTTTAATGGAGGACTAATTTATTCACGATATCAACCCATCTCGGGGTCTGTCGATCGATCTCTGCCTTGTATAAATAGATGGCCACAATACCCTCTTTTCACACCTCCATAAATATATGCAGTATATACCTGGCTTTAACGCATTATGGTATACTAGCTTTTATCCACAGTTTTACTCCTGTGGTAAAAAAAAGGATTTTTTTCCGGAAAATACGCGGTTACTGAGGGATAAATCCACATGTATAAAGTAAGTTGTATGCCATGTTACATAGTGTATATGATGAAGTATTTATCTAAACGCACAACTGAAGGCGACCGCACGCGCGAGGGAACGGCCCTCACGCCCCAGCCGCCGGGATTCCGATCCCGATTTCCGGTCACCGTAGGCACTGACTTGCGGATGGCGAGCAATGGGTAGCTTGCCGTCCGACCGTCCGGTAACCGTAAGGACAGAGCCCAAGTTGTCGACGGCGCGTAGTGTTCCACGCGCGCCTCAAGGAGATGTTAGCAAAACTGTAAGGGCCCAGCAGGGTCGAAGCCTACTGGGGCCATGTGTGATGTGGAAGAAAGCCCCAGGGCCCTGGAACGAAGGCAAAGAAGAAACAGGAATGGAATTTTTGCCAGTAAAAGTCTGATACCCCCTTACGCCCCACCCAAGGGCGGGATGATGGAGATGTCATTAGATGATTTTCCCAACTAAAAAAAAATCTCTTGTTTCACTTTTACTTAATTGTCATAGATATTACAATACGTTTTGATGAAATTGGGCAAACTTTTACATTATACTCGAGTCGGAATACATGGCCAATCCGAAGGTAAAGTTCATTTTAGACCCGAGAACCTGCTATAAAAAAACCACATTTATTGAAGCAAGTTTTTCAACATAAACTCGAAAATAATACATAATAAGTAATGTAACGAATTATTGTAATAATAAGCTCGCCTTTTCTTTTTATAAATAACTAGGTAGAGCTGACTGGCTATATGATAATAATAATAATTTTTTATTTCGGACAATCAAGAGTCCATAAAACATTACACATACAGAAACAAATTACACACACAGAAACAAATTACACACAGAAAACAAATTACAAATACAGATGACCAGCCTAATAAATTCAGTATATATAAGTATGGATTGACTGTTGTATTTTTCCTATTTCTTCAACACACTACTTAGTGAGCCTAAAGATAGCAGTGGGTTTTCGAGTATCTTTTTTTTATTAATTTTTATAATTAATATATGCGAACAAAGAAATGTCTAGAACAGTATTTGTCAAAATCATGACACGCTCACAATAATGTAAAGTGTCTTGTTAGTACATTCGACACAGATTTTATTCGACTGCGGGAAATAAAAAATTGGTCTCTGTTTTTTTTTAAGAACAATTATATGTTGGATGGAGATGAACATAAGTAGCTGCAACACCAAACTGTATCCCCCGACTTTTTTAATATTTATTTTTTGAATAGCCTCTCATTATATGTATATGAAAGCAATTTTAAAGACGTCTACGTCAAAAGTATTTAAAAAAAGATCAATTGTTTTTTGATATATTGCAACATTTTGGGTATAAAAATTTTACTGAAATTCAAAAAAAGGTTTAATTGACTGCTAAAAATCAAAAGGCATTTTACAAAAGATCGAATGTTCTTTTTCTCCAAAATTATAGATTTTATTCGTACCTACTTGCACCGTGAAAAGATATTTTATTACCTTATATTTCCATCTTTGATCTTCTGTAGTCGAAACAGAGCGTCAGCAATTCAGCTCGAAATCCTGCTTTAATGTTGTATGCAAATGCGGATCTAGATGTCCTTAGAGTGCACTTTACAGCCATTGCATTGGTCCCTTGTGTACTCATAAGCATATGTAATAGTAATCTGACAAGAGCAAACGAATAATTGGTCTAGTTAAGTGGTTATTGGCCCTGACTGCTATGCCGATGGTCGTGAGTCCGATTCCCACCCAAGACAAATGTTTAAACATGATCATTTGTTTAGTATCTGGGTGTGATTCATCTATAATGTATATATTTAGAAATATAAAAGTATGATTATCAGTTGTTTAGTACTCAGCACAAGCTCTGCTTAGTTTGGGACTAGATAGCGATGTGTGAGAGATGTAGAATATAAAAAAAAAAACATTCGCATTGTAATCTCCGTAACATAGTCCGTAAAAACATCATTTCAGCCGAAACACGTCCACTGTTAGACATAGGCCTTCTCCAAGTTCCGCTACGACGACTAGTCCTGTGTGTCACGCATCCATCGGATTCCTGCGACCCTCACCAGGTCATCAGTCCACCTTGTGGGGCCTTCCAACGCTGCATCTTCCAGTACATGGTCACCACTCCAGAACCTTTTGTCTCCATCGACAATCTGTTCTACGTGCAATGTGCCCTGCCTATTGCCACTTTTTTGGCGATTCTTCGAGCTATGTCGGTAAACTTGGTTCTCCTGCTGATATGATGTGATTACGCAAGGAAACTCCGAGCATAGCGCTTTCCATTAACCGTTGGGTGACTCTAAAGACCCTTAGGTTGTAGCTATCAAGAAATACAGGTTCCGGCAGGAAATTGTGATTGTCATCGAGATGATATTGTGTATTGAATAAGCGATTTTCAAGATGAGAATTGGCCTGCTTTGGAGATCACCTTTTACCTGCGAATTAACGATTGCTTACATCTGAAAGCATCCGAATCGATGCGAGGGCCTGTTGTATTCCACGCGCGCCTCAAGTTATAGAAGTCAGCAGACCTGATGGGGCCCAGTAGGGCCAATGCCTACTATGGCTATGGGAACGTTTGAAAAAGTGACAGTGCCTTAGAATGCAAAGGGTAACTGAAAGACACAGGTAGGTTTCAATCAGTAAACGTCTGCAACGCCATCTTGCTTCACACTAGAGCGTGAGAAATTATTTGAAGTTTTCAACCCCAAAAAAGAACTTCTCATATTTTAGCAAATTTAATAAAAAATAGAATACGAATGTTTTAATAATATTAGAATATTTCCCTAGACATTTATTCGATATAGGAATATAAAAATAAATGTGTATTTATAAACTATCAAAAGAAATTATTAATTATATTTTTGCCCTTGATAAATCATCCTCATTTCTTTGACATCTAGACATCAATTATCGAATTTAAACGAATGAACACGAATATCTGATAAGCAAGGTCTTCAAAACTGAAGGGTGGAGTAATATAGTTGCTTAATAAGTATCCGTCTGCTTAAATATTTTTGGTTATGACGGACAAAAACCTGTCTCTCAATCATTATTGAGGGGCAGGTGTGCGTCAGGTTCGGTGTCCATCAAACCTTTCATAACCTCATTTGGTTAACTGGGGTCTGGTAATACTGCTAATCAATATATCCGTGTTCACTAACACTAAATGTTTTGCGTAAAATATATATTTCTGTTATTTTAAGCAGAGCAAAAATGGTGCGTTCTTACGTAAACGTTACGATCTAATTGTTCCCTTAGGTCTTGTTTAACGTGTGACAAATTAATGTATAAATTATATTACAATATAAATATATTAATTAAATAAATAAAAAATATATATATTAATTTATTATTACCCCACAACGAGAGATTCTATGAGTCTCGCATCCACCGCATTCCCGCGACTCTCACCAGATCGTCGGTCCACCTTATGGGAGGTCTTCCAACGCTGCGGTTTCCGGTGCGCGGTCGCCACTCTAGAACCTTTCGGCCCCATCGACCATCCGTTCTACGAGCAATGTGCCCTGCCCACTGCCACTTTAGTTTAGCGATTCTTCGGGCTATGTCGGCGACCTTGGTTCTCCTGCGGATATCTTCATTCCTTATGCGATCACGCAAGAAAACTCCGAGTATAGCCCTTTCCATTGCCCTTTTTAAAATTTAAATATCGACGTAAAAATGATAGATGATGGTTATATCAAATATGTCTAGAAAGAATCTGTTTCATTATTATTTTTTTGTGAAGCAAAAAAAAGGTAACCCAAATATGCGTGGTCACAAACAACGTTTTACGTGGTAACACAATACATTCACGCATTTTGTATATTTACGATACTTTTGGGCGTCTTCGTGGGTACAAAAAAGGTTTCTAACGCTTTGATGCTCTTTACTATAAGTAACAGTTATGGTGCTTATAAACGTAAATAGCATAAAGGGAACCCAAATTATTTACCTAACTGCCTTGTTTGTGTAGTGGTAGGTAAGCACTACTGTGGAGCAAGCGGTTCTCGGTTCGAGCCCTGAGTCGGGTAGAGTGTTAATGGGTTTTTCCAGAGAAGAGGGTCAATGGTTCATGACTGATTTAATTGGTAGCATAGGATCTAAAGTATTGAATAAACTAGTTGTGGACTATTGAACATCTACAACAAAGAAATTTTAGATACTTTAGCATTGGTAGAGTGCAACTGCATTTTTTATCCCTGACTGTACATAATTACTTCAAAGAAGTAGCATGTTATAGGGCCGATACCTACCAGCACTACAGGATAGTTCAGAAGTGAACGAGAACGCAAAAGGCAGCTAGAGGGAACACATGTGGGTTTAAGTCAGTAAAAGTATGACATTCCCTCTCACTCCACCCAAAACGGGATGATTAATTAATGATTTCCTATCCCAACAAAAAACATTAATTCTATACTTCAAATGGAAAAACCTTTGAAAAATAATTCTATATTGGACTTAGACGAAATCAATTACTTGATTCACATGACCTCATTTGTATTTCTCTGTAAACAGCAATTCTTAATGGAATTCCACTCCTCGTGAGTAATTACTGTGTTTATTTGACTTGTAAGCCCTTACAGTACCTACATGGGGGTATGTATTGACTTTTAAACGATTCTAAGGAAAGACTTTATATCGTGCCTGTATTGCCCAATAGGGGAAGCAGCCGGGCCTTGGTACAGGCCATGGTCCGGAGCGAGGAGGCGAGGAGGAGTGTAAGCAGTAATGCTAGCAAAGGAGGCGGCCGATCGCGTGAGGCAGCGGCCCTCACGCCCCAACGGCCGCCGGGATTCCGATCCCGGTTTCCGGCCACTGAAGGCGCGGGCTTGCGGACAACGAGTAGTGGGTAACTTGCCGTCCGAACATCTGGAAACCGTCCGGATTGAACCCAAGGCGTCAACGGCGCGTATTGTTCCACGCGCGTCTCAAGGAGATGTCAGCAACTGTAGGATCCTAGCAGGGTCGAAGCCTACTGGGGCCAAGGGTCTGATTCTGAAAGGAAGACTCGGCCCTGGTACAAAAGGCAATGAAGGAACAGGAGTGGGTTTTTAGTCAGTAAAAGTCTGACACTATATCTCGCTCCGCCCAAGAGCGGGGAGGTCATACGATGATTTTCCCACCAGAAAAAAAAGGGGAAGTAGAGGTATAACTTATCAAGTTCGTATCCAAGTTTCGCAGGAGGCTTCTGGTGTGATAAGTTTACTTATATAATTGGTAGTCCAGTCGAATACCACCGTCAGGCAACTGCTACATAGTTGTCTGGCATTATGCTGAACTGGACCTGTTTGGCATAGCTGTGAGGCATACAGTTTTGTTGTTTTTATTTAGGTTATTTAATTTTAAGTTTCTATATAAGTTGTTTCTTCATTGTATGCGTGTGTGTGTGTGTGCTAAATAAATGTATTTTCTTTCTTTCTATATAATATCCTCTACGAATCATTTCTAAGGTAAATATTTAACGTCCATGTCTGACACATGCTAAGCAGTCAGGCTCGCTATAATTTTGCTAGCTAAGATTTATACAGCTGCATGCAAAAACTATTCTTAGATGTGGTCTTAGATCAAGTCAATATGAAAAATATTATTACCAAGCCATAACATCCTATCTTCCCTAAATTTTCTTTTTGTGTAGGCGCCATATCAACCGAATGACAGCTGACATTACTCACATTTTTCCAAGATATTATCGAAATTGAACCATACATTTCTAAGACGAAGCTGAAATGTCCCAAATACTTCCAATACATCATCCAAATGTTGATGACACCTTTGTAAAGAACGAATGACTGTAAAATTACATTCGGTCGGTCTCCATCATTCGTTCGGTCTTTGAATTTGATCGGACCGTTCCAAGTGCGGTCAACCGACAATTTGAAACTGTCATTGTACGACATGAAAATTGTTTTGCATTTCAATTCAAAATATCTACTCCGTCTTTTGTTTTATTTATGAACTGTAATCATGTTGAAGTGCATCAGCTGCCATATTGGCTTGTTATAGATCACGACTGAATAGTTCGATCGATTCTATGCAAGCGTAATGCTCTACCAAGGCCAGACAATATTTTTCCCTATTTCTATGTACGAATTCCACGAAATATCGTATACGACAGTAATTTTCTACCGAAACAACTACTGATTTTCTCGGATTCAGGCCAATACAAAGTAGCGAAACACTAAAGGGAATCACATCACTATAAAATGGTACTAACCCAGTCTGAACCAAACACGTATTTTCACTATCTAAAGCTCGTTACAAAGTAATGGATATATGTAATGGTTCAAACTGTCGATAGTGATTGCCGCTGCAAAATTGCACCACGAAAAATATAATATTCTTATGAATGAATATTATTTATTTATTAAATACTTTATGCACAAACGTACAGCGAAGGACTTAATGCCTTAGGCATTTTCTAACACTCAGCCTTAGGGTGATGCAGAAATAAATAGTGGTAGGTGCAATAAAAGAGAGAGAAAAGGCGAATAAGTACAAGAAAAAATATAGTAATAAACCATAAATATCATACAAATGTTATTAGCTATCTCTTAAAAATATTATATTGTTTGTTGACTCTAAAGTGCAGAGTTGGACTTATTGCTTTAAGAGGGCCCTTCCCGATCCGTATATCGTCAATGTGATCATGGTTTAAAAGCATATTCTTTGAATGTTTTTCTTCATGGCAATGTGAAAAAAGAGAGATAACGCCTGAACGCTTTGTTGGCTTTGAGTAATTCCGTCAAATATTTAAATATTTCACAAAACTTGATCAAAGTTTTTTTTTTTACATATTATTTTATTTATTTTCAATTTATGAATACATTATGAAAGACCAAAGTTCACGCAAAACAGCGGATTTTCACAGGTCTTTACTGGATTAGTTTGACACAATAGAAACCTAGATAGTATCCACATTTCATGAGTATCTGTATTTACAAAATATGAAAAGAAAGATGTTTAATAACGTCATAATCACGTGAAACGGGTTGTATGGAAATGTATCTCGGGTTGGATGCTCTTAAGCATTTTCTACCAGTCAACTTTTTGTAATTGTAATGAAAAATTATAGTGTAACTAGCGGTCCCGGCAGACGTTGTTCTGCCCAAAAGCGGGATTTAGTAAAAAAAAAAAATTACCCTACTCTACCCTACTCTACCCTACTCTACCCTACTCTACCCTACTCTACCCTACTCTACCCTACTCTACCCTACTCTACCCTACTCTACCCTACTCTACCCTACTCTACCCTACTCTACCCTACTCTACCCTACTCTTTTCTTTGCTATAAACCACACGGAGCCCGAGACCTTTCCAACGAATGCAAAACCGTGGAAATCGGTTCGTGCGTTATGGAGTTATAGCGTCAGGAAGGAAAACCCGACTTATTTTTATATAGTAGATATTAAAAATTAAACACCTTATTTAAATCATTATCATCATCATCATTTAAGCCGAAAGACGTCCACTGTTGGACTTCCAAATGTCACCATAATGACCGTTCCTGTAAGTCTCGCATTCATTGGATTTCCGCGACCCATTTTGATGGAAACCGAATGACCCAATATTATTAATATATGTGCCACCATCAGTGAGACATTTGAGTTCATTTATGTCAAAGAACTCAAGTAGTAACCTAAAATCATAAATTGTTACATGGTACTCACATATCGCGACTGTTCCTACATTTAGGTCGGAGACATAGTTTCAGCCTTTATTCATTCACTTAACGCCAAACACGCAAGCAGTTATAAGAAGTCACTTTGCCGTTTCTTCGAAGCTACAAGGTAACATGATAAGGTTGTACACCTTCCATATTCCATATTAAAACCACGCTTGAGTTAACATGTTTGGTCCCAGAATTAACTCAGCTTATTCTCACGTTGTTTCAAAGTCTTTCTGTGCGTCCTCGACGACTTCAACTTAGCTAGAAGTTCATGTAACGTCTTAATAAGCTTAAGGTGAGAATGGATGAACTTCTGGCATTACTGTTATGCGCTTAGCTGGGTTCCGTATAACTAGTACGGCTATGAATACATAGTGGATCTTAAATACCTACTTCGGTTTGTGGAAGTCTGAACTCCTTTTTTATTTTTCATTGATCTAGTAATTGTTACATTTTTTCATGTATGGGCTGAATTGAAACAAAAAATTTAAGAGGGTATTCAAAGTAATTAACCATTTTTCAACTTTTAAATGCTCCTGTTTATTCATTAATTGTTGTAAAAATCGATACCAGAAATTGATAAAAAATACAGGTATTATATCAAAGTGAAAATTCTAATCAATGTTTTGGTTGCATTCACCCTTGCGTTCCTATTAACCCCGTTTGACTGTACCTATTCGAAATTCAAACGGTACCATCAAAGTCCATGAAGTTTAACTTTAAAACAAATTTTAATCGAATAAGGTGTGGTTGGTGCCTGGACTGTGGAATAGTCAACCGACTACAAAAAGGATGAGCTTCTCAATTAGGTTGTATTTTTTTAAGTTTGTTGCCTCAGAACTTCGTCATTTATTGACTGATAAATTATCGATTTTTTTGTCTAAATTAGCTTTCGGTTTGGTACCATATTCTTTTTCTAAATCCAATTTTGATACTGGAATCCATGAGTAATTGAGGAAACTCTTTAAAAATATTATATGCAACCATAGTGATTTTGGTACTGAACATTAATTTCGAAACTCGCTGTTAAATAACAAACAAATAAAAAATAGAAACACTGACCTCCGAAATCAAAGTTATTTTAAACGTGTTAGAGTTTTATTGGAGTGGAGCCGGTGGTTTTTGTTTTATTGTAAAAAGTTTTTTTTTTCGAAAGAATTGACTGAAGAGAACTGACCATTATTAAAAATTCTTTCACTAGTAGAATTAGTGAAAGAATTTTTAATATTGATCAGTTTGTTCATTATTGACTGCTGCCTGCGGTTAGTCCACGTGACAGTAGAAAATATATAGCCTATGTGACTCAGTGATAAAGTAGTATTGTATTGGTGAAAGAATTTTTAAAATTCGTTTAGTTTTTGAGTTTATTCATTACAAACAACAATAAAAAAAAAATATAATTTATATGAAAAATATATATACGAAACATAATAGGGGTATAAGTCCGATTTTGTCAAAAATGAATTAAGTATACCGAAATTATCAGAAAAAAATGCTCTATCGTTTAGTGAAAACGGATCTAAGCTATCTCTTAAAATAAGGAAGTTACTTTGTGTAAAAAAAACTACAAAAGTTGTTTTCCATCATCAAAGTCCATTTGTATCCTTTTAAACGGAAAAATAAAAATTTTGTTTTGTGTTTTTTTTAATCTAAATTAACATAAATAACCCACGTTTTAATCTGGTTGGTGTTTATCGATACAACTACACTTAGTTCTTAAAAATGGCTTAGTTAGTAATAATATTAGGTACTAGACTTATATCCGTTTTCACCAAAATAAAGGGAAAAATATTTCTTTGCGTTAGGTAATTAGTTATTGTCCAAATGCTTAAAAAACTTAAAACTTATAGGGAAGGGATCTAACTTATTTTATACCCTCAAGGAATTCATTTTGTGGTTGGTATAATTAATTTATTATGCTTTACTAACACTAGGCTAAGAACATTGTTACTAACACTCTATGGAAGCAATTCTAAAATAAATTTTATTATTATTTTATAAGTTGTTATTTTAAAAACTCTTAACTTAACAAAAAAAATAACCCAATAATAATAAAGAGCATAAATCGTTTACCTTTAAAAAACATCACATGTATTTCATTAGGTAGCGGTTTAAATGTCACACGAGGTCAAACACGAATTTGAAACGCGCGGAGTGTTTTTTGTGTTTGCTGTAAAGTTACATTTTTGGACTTAGATCCTTTTTTCAAGAGGGCCACAGATATATATGTATAGATATATACGAAACATATTATGTTATATTCGATATGACTGACTAACGGTATTGACTTGTGAATATCACAGTTAAGTTTCCATAACCAAATTACTGTACAAACCTGATATTCAAAGGAGAATACTGTGGATTGAAACTACATACCTAGAATTCTGGGTCAAATTCCGAAATATTTCTCTAACTGGGTTTGAAGACTAACTTACTTTGTAAAACCCGATTCATTCTAGAAATATTTTTTTTATTTACATAGAAAAATGTGTGCGTGTCGTGAATGTAAGTTGAAGATTTTGTGAGAAAATGGATGAAAAATAAGGATGGTTTCATTTGTTTTGTGGGATATAATATATTATTTTAGTGGTAATGTATAAGTTTTTTTTTTTTTAAATTATATGTTAATTTTATTTTCTACAATGTTTGATATTAGATTATTATTGTTTTATTAAATGTATTTTTTTTTTTCGTTTGTAAGTTTCTACTGTACAACGCCTTGGACATGCTCCGTAACTTTTTACAAGTTCTTGTAAATAAATAAATAAATAAACTTTATTGTAGGATAATAAATGTTACGATTTGAGCCTTTTTAAAAACAGAATTGGCGACAATATTGCATTCCGCGATTTCTTATAATAATAATATCTTTATTTCATAAAAATACAGATTTGACAGATTCTTCCAGGCAACCTGGAATGGACAGAGAATGAATGAATAGGAATGAATATGTAAAGAACATACAATCAACTGCACGATAATACGACCACAAATTGGCGTTGACAGCGCGCTCATTACAGAAATGCGGCGGATTTGATCAGGTGATCAGGATTATTCGTTGCGGTTGACCATACGTATTGTATGCGACACTGAGCGGTGCGAGCTGAAAACCAAAACTGGGTGTCTGACGCCCAGTAAATGCTGAGAAAGCAATCCTTTCTGTATGGGCTCGCTCAGCGCAAGTGACTGACTTGCCTGTTGATATAGTAGTCTTGACTGCTGTGCCGTAGGTTGTGGGTCCGATTCCCAACCAAGACAAATGTTTGTATGATTAGTATGATCATTCGTTCTGTGTCTGGGTGTAATTTATCTATAATATGTGTGTTTTTATAAATAAAGAAGTATGTTTATCAGTTGTCTAATACTCATACCACGCACGAACTCTGCTTAGTTTGAGACTAGATGGTGCTGTGTGAAAGTTGTAGAATATTATTATGTACCATTCTTCTATTTTATTTTGTATTTGTCGAGGGGTGTCGTATTACCCAATTACTGGGTTGTGGAGGTCAGGTAAGCAGTCACTCCATGTATACTCCATTCACGTTCAGATTAGACATTTAAACAAATTATTTTTACTGTCCAATTAATCGATTTTGACACCTATGCCGTAGGATCGCATTAAAAGAAAAAAAAATATTTACAATACCAACTATTTCCTGCAGTCGCCATTTATCATGCCATCAACGCAATAAAAAAAGCCAAAATCGATAGAACGGACACTCCTACCACCTTCTTATGGCCCGACCAACTAACAAATGTTATACGGGCGAAATCGTGGGGTGGCTGCGGATAGCTCCTCTTATTTTAGTGTCTGCAGGCACTTCTTGATCCCTTACAATTAAATTTGCCTCATGTGTCCCTGTTTCGCATTCTCCCTAATGGGCTTGCGGAAACCAACACACTAAAAAAAATTTTGAGCTTCGTCTTCGTCTCCATTTTATTTGATGGTATCGGTGGTCAGTGTGACTCCTCTCGCTCCAGCCTGCTCCGGGCGGCATGCCACGCGTGCGCGAACTCTGGCAGCCTCTCGAAGTTCGCCGGTGAGCTCACGAGATGCTCTCTTGCATCTGGTTTCTATATACTGGGGGCAGACCCTCAGCACATGGTGTACGTCCTCATCTTTAATACCACAATAACATACATTAACCTCGCATAACTTCATATCACACAGGCTTTTCCTGGAGCATCCATGCTCCGTGAGAATCTGGGAGACCTGATAATCAGACACATCCCAGTTTGACCCGAGTCTGGCCGCCACGTCCGGGAAGAAACGATACAGCTCCCGAGCTTTCTCCTCATTCGTCCTTCTCCTTTGCCATGCATCTATCATGTCATTCCAAATCGCTTGCTTACGTCGAGCCAGCTCCGCTGGGTCAGCTCTACCTTGTCGGTTGAAAGGACAGTAAAAAAATGGTTATTTAAATATCGAATCTTATCGCGAATGTAGTATAGAATATAGTCAGCTGCACTCTGTAAGACATCTCCCCAGCCTTTTTCTCCAACTAACTTTTTTTTTTCGGTAGGAAAATCATCCAATGAAATCCCTTGTTTATGAGCGGAGTAAGAGGGTGTGTCAAACTTTTACTGACTTAAAACCCACTCCTGTTCCTTCTTTGCCTTCGTCCCAAGGCCCCGGGTTCCGACCCTGCTGGTCACCTACGGTTTGCTGACATCTCCTTGAGGCGCGCGTGGAACAGTAAGAGCCGTCGAAAACTTGAGCTCGGTCCGGACGGTTACCGGACGGTCGGACGGCGAGCTACCCATTGCAGGGTGTTCCCTTGCGCGTGCACGTGCGGCCTCCTCCTTGCTAACACTACTGCTTTGCAGAAAGAGGCGACCACCTGCCACTCCTCCTCGCTTCGAACCATGGCCTGTACCAAGGCCCGGCGCGAGAGATCGTTGCCGCTGTTTTACATGGAGCCACTGCCTATTGGCCGTCCATCTACAAATTTGTCATTATATTATTTGTCAAGAGCAACGGTTTATGCTTTCCAAGGCACGGGATGTCAGTAATGTCCTAGATAAACACAGAAAAAAAATGTACGTAAGAATTGTAAAAAATCATTTTGGTACTTGCCTGACTTCGAACCCGAAACCCCATGCATGAAAGACGGTAGCCTTAACCACTGTGCCATCACGACATTGGTTAAACTGGAACATAGTCGGGAAATGGAAATGGAAATTAAAAGACAAGAAAATTAACTGTAAAGTTCTCAAACTTGAAACAGGGATGTGTTTCAAGCTTCAATGTCGTCACGTACATATTTACTTACTTGAATACTACTTACTCTACAGTCTCCAAAACGACTTCTAGTAACATTTCAACGTAACACAGATCACTGTGAGTCATATATGGACCATATATGCCATTTTATGAGCAAGGTTGCTCTAAAAGCTACCTCGAGCGTATCTCGACATATAAGCACCTACATATGATGTAGATATTTTATGCTGTGTTATGGTTTTACATGATATTCAGCTGTTTTATGACTTGTGGTATGTAGTTTTCTGGTTTTATTGAATAACTAGTTTATTCCTGCGGATTTACTCGCACAAAACCCCTTGAATTACGAATCCGTTCTTATTTTTCGTCTATATCTTAAGCCTATGGTTGGGATGTCCACCATGTACCGATGGCGTATCGCCGCCTTATCATCGTTATTTTGGCCGAGCATTGATAAGTCGGTGAGTCAAGCCTTCTCTTTTATGTAATAATAATAATATCCATTTATTCCATATTTCTATACAAGCTTACATTTCAAATGTTGTTAGTAACTGGTCAGTAAGTTTGCTTAAATTATAAGTAATATTATTAGTATCTTCAACTGAAACATGGACCCCTAGAAGGGTAAAAGCCTCCTCCATCTTCTCTCTCCATCTTTGCCAGAATTTAACCAATCGTTCCCTACTACCTGAATGATAAATCAGGCCATCGTCTCATTGGTGTTCCAAGATTTATTTTCCTTATTGGGCCTTTCCATCATATGGTTTCAAAGATAGACATCTTTTATGAGGCATCACCAGGCCCCAATGACTATACAACAGGCCCTATCAGAATATCAACGCTGCGTTATTTTACTTTTTGTTTAATATCGCATCATATGCTGAGATAGGAGCCTTTTTGGCCTCGCATAGGTATTTTTAACTGTGGTTTTTCCTGTGTGAGTTTCAAATAAACGTTTTCTTTTTTCTTTTTCTTTCTTTTTGTCTGTACATCGTGAGACGTGTCCAACCCACTTCCATTTAGGTGTGAGTGCGTGAATCTCTTTATATGTACATAATATTAAAGACTAGCTGACACGATAAACGTTGTTCTGTAATATAAATTATCAAAGAAATCAAATGTAAGTACAAATCGAAACAAATATACTAAAATTGCGGGGGGCACTTACACCCCCAGAGGGTGACTTATAAATATACAAAAAAAAAAACATTAAAGTCTAAGTAACCACAAACACCGTGACACGAGATCATATAGGTATTATTATTATTAGATTTATTAGTTTTTACTCTTTCAATATTTCCATTGAAATAATAAAATGCTGTTGTCTACAGTATCAGAGCTTACCCCACATGAGCCGTTCATTTTCCAATATGAAAAATGAAATGACGGTAATAGTTTTCTATCAGTAAATGACTTTTTATAAGCGGATCAAGGGCCCTTTTTTGATAGGGCCTTCAACCAAAACAATGGAGCCCTGTCAAATAACTTTACTCACTCTGGATGGAGTGAGAGGGGTGTCAGACTTTTACTGACTAAAACCCACCTGAGTTCCTTCAATTTTCCTGGAACACAAAGAGTTATCTTTCGAACAATCTATATATATAAAAGGAGAAACTGACTGACTGACATATCAACGCACAGCCGAAACTACTGGGACTAGGAGCGTGAAATTTTGCACAAGGCTTCCTTTTATAACGCAGGCGAGCACTAAGAAAGGATTTTCCAAAATTCAGCCCCTAAGGGGGTATAAAGGGGGGATATCGTATGTATACAATTTTTTTTTCGTGGGCCAATTAACTCGAAACTTAGTACAAATATTAACCTAAATTAGTTATAAAGTTTACGATAATTTTTTTTCAGTACAACCCCCCAGTGCAAGATTTAGGGGGTGTTAAAGTTTGTATGGGAGAATCTTATTTCTTGGGTTAATAAGCTTGAAACTTTGCACGAATACACTTTTAAATAAATAATAAAGATACGCATTAGGGTCGAGTCAAGTGTTCTTTATCGTGTTCAGGTTTTTTGAAGTCTTACTGCGCATCCTAATTTACTCGCAACTCGGTGTTAGAAATAAGAAAAACAAGCTCTTATAGAGCAAATAGCGATTATTTATTTTACGGAAAGATTTTACACAGTGGTTTATTTTACTCAAAAATGTAGGTAAAAAAAAATTATTAATATAATACTTTCTCAAACAATAATACAACATTCATCCCTGTATTGGTGAAATGTTATCATCCATGTTTGTATAAAATATCTTTTCCATTGTGATAACCTAATCCTATAATAACATATCAATTATGTGATTTATATACGTACAAGTTCGAAGTACGTACAAGTTTCGAAGTTTATCGTAACGGTGAATTGTATGTAAATGCAGGTACTCCAGGTTACCCGATAAAACGTCTTCGCTTTACACAAAATCTTTCAAATGGTCATTTCGATGCTTACTTTTCATATGAAGAACTTAATCCTACAGGCGTTGTTAATTCTGACGAAAAAAACATAAATGTGAAGAAAACGAAATATGATGAAGTATTGTGCCACTAAATTCCTTAGATTCATATTCAGTCATTTCTACGGACATTCCTTCACAGTCCATGATGGCATCACAAAAAAGAGGACCAGATATACAGACAAAACAAGGAAGATTTAAGTTACACGAGCTCAGAAAATATACTCAGAAAATAATTCTTTGGCACACCGGAAAGCTGTAGGCAATTATCAAAAAAACACACCGAAATGCCAAATGAAAAATAGCCGCTGAAAATTACCAGCAAGCACATCCTGAAATACACAGAGCAGCGCAGTCCCGCTTCCATATGCGTGTTGTTACACGGCTATGGAAGATCAAGTATCTTTTAGGAATATATAAACCTGAAATAAATTACGAATTTGATAATGTAGTTTCAATTGATGATATGAATCATAAATGTTGTTGGTGTAATGCGTTTAAATGGAAGGACGAAACTCCTGAGATGTGTTGCAGCAGCAGTAAAGTTTAACTCAAATTATTGAGTACACCTCCCGAACCCCTTTACAGTTTGATAATGGATCTCCATCCTGATCACAATCATTTTATTTCGAACATTCGTAAATACAACAATTGTTTCCAAATGACGTCGTTTGGTGGGAAACAAGTTGGTGGAGATGGATATATGCCAACCTTCAAAGTACAGGGACAAGTTTATCAAGTTTAAGTGGCAGCATATTGTCAGAACCCAGTCAAAGTTTTCACAAATTTATCGTGGGTGAAGATGAAAGAGAAGCAAATTTAAGATGCTGTAATTTCCCGCAATTAAAACCGAATTTAATAAAACAACTGCAAAAAATGTTGCACGAAGTCAATTCTTATATCAGGGACATGAAGAGTACCATTGACAGAATTCCTTCCTCCTGTAAAACTTTCAAGTTAGTTATACATGCCGAAAAACAACCACCACACAAATGAATTAAGTTGCTTTGGTGTTATTAGATCAACAGTTCGAGCGTCGCGATATAACGATTATACGATGCTTTGCAATATCCTGTAATGTTCAGCCACGGAGAAGACGGTTATTCAATTGCTATTCCACAGCGAGACCCGAAAACAAAATTACTTCAGAAAAAGACAGTGTCAGCATCGAGCTTTTATTCATACTACATCATGGTCAGGGAAAATTAGGAAAATTACCATCTTAACTTTGATGCTCATTTTAGCCAATATTTGGTAGGTTAGTACGCAAAAACTGAGAGACTGAATTTCATTAGAAATAATCAGGCAAAGTTACGCTCCGATAGATATATCGACATTAAGGATGTCATCGGTAGACAAGATGTTGACGCTCATCAGCTGGGTCAAATAGTGGTATTACCGTCCTTTTTCACCGATGGGCCGAGATACATGCACGAGCGAACTCAGGTCACTATGACTTATGTACGTCATTATGTCTATGCTACCCTCGGTAGAAGAAATTAAAGAAAAATTGTTTCCAGTTCAAATGTTCTTTTTAGATGCACCTGGTGGGACTGGTAAAACATACCTTATCAATTTAATATTAGCAAAAGTAAGAAGTACTTGCGGAATCGCTTTGGTGGTCGCGTCTTCTGGGATCGCCGCACATTATTAGTTAGGTGGTCGAACTGCACATTCTGCTTTGAAATTGCCCCTTAATTTATCAAATGTAGAGACGCCAATGTGCAACATTTCCAAGCAAAGTAATCTTGCCCAATTATTACGTAAAGCAAAAATGGCGCACAAAAGAGCTATTTAAGCATTAAATAGAAGACTACGGGACATACGAAGCAACGACAACTTAATGGGTGGTATGACAGTATTGCTGGCAGGAGTTTTTTTTTTTTCACCAAACGTTACCAGTTAAAAACGATACCAAAAGGGACACGAGTGGATGAAATGAAAGCATGCATTAAAAGATCTCACTTATGGCCCTATACTAAAATTCTTAAATTAACGAAAAATATGAGAGTACATCTCAGAGGACACGTCTCCGCAGGAGAATTTTCACACCTTTTACTCCAATTAGGAAACGGCAAGTACCAAGAATTAGATGGGGTTATAGTCATACCAGAAAAATTATGCGCGGTTGTAAGTACAGTCGAAGAGATGATTGAAAAAAATTATCCTGGTGTGGCTCAAATAAAAGACAAACCAATGGAATGGCTAAGAGAAAGAGCTATATTGACGCCTATAGTGTATAGTGAAATAGAAGAAAATAGTATTGATGAAAGTACATGTCGTTTATAACTTAAAACTTTTTGTTTAGTTACTGTAATTGGTTGTTTAACCGTTGTAATTAATTAATTAAATAAATAAATAGTTCAATAGACACGGTGGGGTAAATGCAATCGAAGCAGTCCACTATCCGGTTGAGTTTCTGAACACTATTAATCCAGCCGGCCTTCCATACCATAAACCTGTACTGCGTGTGGGCACACCCGTGATGTTGCTTAGGAACTTGAAGCCTCTGAAGTTATGTAATGGTACTAGGATGCAAGTGAAAGCATTGCATCGCAATATTGTTTAGGGTTTTATTTTAACCGGTATGAACACTGTTTCTGCCCAGGGAGAAACAGTGTTCATACCGCGTATTCCATTAATCCCGAACGATCTTCCTTTTGGATTCAAAAGACTACAGTTTCCTTTGAAAGTTTGCTTTGTGATGACAATAAATAAATCACAGGGCCAAACCCTTAAATTTGTTGGAGTTGACCTGCGCCAACCCTGTTTCTCGCACGGGCAGTTCTACGTGGCATGCTCGCGCGTGAGCTCACCTTGCAGTCTGGTAATTCTGGCAGCGCCCTCTAGAACTACGAGGAATGTTGTTTATAAAGAAAGCTTATAAAAACCTTATCTTATTAAATTGTGATAAACTTTTCCAATCTACTCTTTAAGTTTGAAAGTGTTTTAAGGGTTGAAGTCCAAACGCGATGTGCGCGGACGTAGTCGCGGGCAAAGTGCTAGTCGTATTATAAGGTTAAAAACTATATCGAAGACACGCTTGTTTGGCAATGACTACTTCTGCACATGTGGCCCCCTGCTTGCTGCTGCATGCTTTGCTGGTTAGTCCCATAGAAATATTGTTATGATTTGATCATGAACTTCGAAGATATGAAACAGAACGCCTCATCACAGCAGAACGGTCGTAACAAGTTAAGTCGGTCTGTCTATCTGGTTTATCAGTCGATGACTGACTGAAAGAAGAGGGGGAATATATCGAACTGATCTGATGATGAAGCCTGAAGTTAGGCACCGGAACTTTGTAATATATTAATTTAATCTTACCGTGTTTGGTATTATTAGAATTGTCATGAGATGCACTCAGGCTATAATATATTTAAGTATGGCTGAGGGGTACTTTTTAGTGGTGGTACCATAACTAAAAAGTGTAAAATAAAAACGTTGTAAAAAAAAAAATATAACCGACTTCAATGTAAAAAAACAGTGAAAAGTGCAAAATAACTTTAATTATTTCGGAAGTCGGTGTTAAATAACGAAGAGACAAAACTATTATAGAAACATAAAAACAGATAATTTTAGTATTTTCATTTTTAATATTCTAAAATGTAGAAAGCAGTACTTATAAAAAACTAAAGACAATATTTATTTATGTAATCAAGTGATTTAAATTAGATATCACAATCGCTTATTCAATTGAAAAACATTGACATATATAATCTCATTTTCGTATTTTAAGCAAGAAAATAACAAACAAACGTGATTTATTATATCAATTTCAAACAGTTTTCAATCTTAACGTGTCGTGAACAAGAGATTTCTCAATTTTATGTGGTCGGGTATTAAACTTGTCAGGACGTCAGAGCTTGGACAGAGTGATAAGTTTAAGCGGTTGCTAAGACAATAAAAAAAAAAGAAAATCGGTCGTAATCCTTTAGTAAAACAAAACAGGGCTAAAATGGGCTGCGAGAATGGCCGAAAAAGTTACTGTGGCTAGGGTAGCTGGGCGTGGGCGAAGTGGGCCCTCAACCACGGCCTCACACCCAAAAAAGCCTCGCACAAGCGAGGACTCTTTAAGAACGAGGGTATTTTTTATAATTGATAGGCTCGTGTTTGACCACTATTTCATCTGATAGTAAGCGACGATGTGGTCGAACACTGAGTTGCGTTGCGTTAGTCGCTGTCTCGTTTTCCAATTTATGAAAGAAAAAGGGCTCGCTGATATGCCTTCGCCCACGTCTAAATTAGTCCAAGCTACGCCTCTGCCTGGAACACAAAAAACAACTGAAGAAACAAAGTTTTAGCCAGTGCATAATATGCGGTCAATATGTTTGTTTTATTTTATGTGTGCATCGATTATGAAATTATTTCAATGCTGTAGTAATTAAATTGCTTCTTATACTAATGGACTGAATTAGCTTTTTTTCTTCTCAGTTTTTATTTAAAGTTTTTTTTACGCAGTTACTTTTTTTAATTATTTTTTTTATTTTACACTTTTAGAGTCATTATAATCAATATTTATTAACTCTACTTTAGGTGTACATTTATCACTTTAAAGTTCACATTCTATTGAGTCCTCCGCCTTGCATATTTTATATCTATAGTTACATATAAATAACAATGAATTGTCTGTTTTTAATATCATTTTTTTTTGTACTAAATTACAAAACAACAGTCTTTAAATTTTTGTCTGCATCTTGCAGCTACTAATTATATTTTACATTTTATATAATTTCGCGTGTTTGTCGACTTTACCACCGCTTCCGCTTCCCACTCTGGTGACAGCACGTTCATTCTGGGCATGACCTAGGTAGTTTGATCGCGATTTCTCTGGCACACTGCAGTTTATTGCATGATTCTTGATAGGATGTAATTCTTATATGTTTATATTTAGGTTTTAAGCCACGGTGAATTTTTAATACCTTTTGAATATTATATAAACATTTACTTTCTCTTTGATAAAGTTACTTTACTAACATAATACCAGTGAAGATATAATTTTATTATTCCTTCGTGGAAGACTATTACTATCAAATCCTTTCGAACAGATTACACCCTCTACCTGACAAAAACAGTGTATATTCATTTGAAATGGGATTATTCAAACCGATTATACGTATATCGTGTCATAAATGAAGAGCAATCATTGATTGACCTGCTTGATGTTAAGGAAAAATTCTTAAGGTCTTTTCTATATCCATTTTAAAATTTAATTTAATTTTTTATTGTCTTATTTTTATTGAATTTATTTTGACATGCAATACATTTATTTTTAAAATATAAAGAACTTATTTTGACATTTCAAAATGTTTTTTGTAAATTAAAGAATTTATTATGAGTTCAAAAAAATGTACTTTGCTAATAAATAAATTTATTTTGACACTAGCTTTTGCCCGCGGCTTCGTCCGCGTGCATAAAATGAATCCTATGTCACTCAAGAATAAAGCAGCTTTCTATAGTTGAAAAACGTTCAACAACAAACAAAAACAAAAACACTTTACCTCTTTATTATAATATTAGTATAGATTGCATTTTTATTTAATTTGAGTTAAATATGCAATTTATTAATTTATTTTTACCTTAATCCGTTAATTTATGATGTTACTTACCAATATAAAATTGATATGCCCGACATACGGGGTCATGTGCACTTGTTAAATTATTTTAAAAATCTTATTAAAAAAAACATGTAATTTTTGTTCTATCTATTTTTTTTAAAACCGTGTTCCTTTTGTGGAAAAACAGTCTAATATAAAAGTACTAAAAACACAACAGTAATAAGTCATGAAGAGCATAATGCTATATAAAGTTATGAAGAGGCGGAAGTTTGCACATGAACCCAAGTAGGGCTTTAATCTAAGATCGACGGTTACTTGGCTTTACTCTAGATTTATGATCCAATTAGCACATTTCCTGATTAATAGCTGCGACAACAATACAAGCCCTACAAGCAATATTGAGCGCATTTTATACAATGGCTGACTTAATTACTTGACACGACGCCATACTTTGTTTGTTTAATCGAGAAATTTTATTGAAGAACTAGCTGACCCGGCGAACTTCGTACGGCCTAATAGTAAGGATAACGCCATCTGCTAGCATTACCAGAACAGCATAATTCATTTTATAATGACATTTTAATTAGAGATGGCGTTTTTCGTGATTTTTCCATTTTTTCTCACCGTTTGAACCTTCCCTGGACTGTCACAAATATTTCAAGACCAAAATTAGCTAAGTCGGTCCAGCCGTTCTCGAGTTTTAGCGAAACTGACGAACACTTATTCATTTTTATATTTAAGAAGATCAGGGACTAGAAAGTTATAAAAACCTTGCTGTAGTTTTCATGTCCATTGTAATGTACGGAAATGTTGTGCTGTAAGATTTCAGGTGCCTGAGGAATGCGAAATAACAGATGAAATTTTAGATACGTGTGGGTGAATTAAGAATCTAGGTACCTAGAAAAATGCCAGGGTTGCAAGATTGTGTGGAAGAGACATCGCAGCCCTGGAACGCAAAGGGCAATAGAAGGATCAAGGCTGGACTTAAACAGTAAAAGTCTGACACTTCTTCTCGAGCGAGAAGTAGAGCCTAGAGCACCAGAGAAGTTTTTTCATGATTTTCCTGCCACCGTAGACGCGGGCTTGCGGACGAGGAGCAATGGGTAGTTCGCCGTCCGGCCGTCTGGTAACCAACCGGACCGAGCTCAAGTCGTTGACGGCGCGTACTGTTCTACGCGCGCCCCAAGGATATGTCAGCAAACCGTACGGGCCCAACAGGGTCGAAGCCTACTGGGGCCAAGAGTCTGCTTCTGAAAGGAAGACTCGGCCTTGGTATGGAAGGCAACGAAGGAGCAGGAGTGGATTTTTAGTCAGTAAAAGTCTGACACACCCTCTCGCCCCACCCAAGATCGGGGGATGTCATTAAATGATTTTCCAACCGAAAAAAAAATCCATCCTTCAAAAAAATAAACCAAGTAGGTACCTAGAAGAAGGACGCGATGGCTGGATTTGTGAAAGATATAATGGCTAGAAAAGGGATAACGACAAATCAAAGATGTAATTGTACGGAAAAATAGAAGTTTCTTCCAATCCTAAATTAGGTTAGGGGAGAGAAGGTTGAATGGTTGCCTGTAAAATATCGGCCATTGTTCTACATTTTGTAGAGTATTTTTCCTGTATTCTTACGTGTGTTGCAATATGTCAGCAACTGTAAGCCAAGCTGTAGCCAAGGGTCTGATTTTGAAAGGAAGAATCAGCCCTGGTACGAAAGGCAACGAAGGAAAAAGAGTGGGTTTTTAGTCAGTAAAAGTCTGAGACTATTTCCCGCTCAGCCGAGTGGGGGATGTCATAAGACGATTTTCTCACCGAAAAATAAAACATGTATTGCAATAATGTACATCCTTATATACATACATATATCTATACATTATTATAAAACAAAGCCTCCCACCCTGTGCACCTGTCTGTTCAAGATAGGTATAGTCAAAAACTACTGAACGGAGTTTTCATGCGACTTCCACCAATAACCCAGTGATTCACGAGAAAGGCTTATTTATTTATTTATTTGGATCTCCAACAAAGGTCACACAGATGCAATAGTAATCATTAGGCATGGGGTCCTTTAACTTGTGCTCCTTCAGTTACAGGAGATCACAGCATGCACATATAACTAGGTGAAAAATAAAAAATTTTACAAAAACAGATAAGACACATAAAAACATTTAAATAAATTATGTCAAATTAAACTAAAAAATTAAAGTCAACATACAAAGGTCAAAGGGGATACATTGGTCAATTTGAATTAATACTGAATTAAACAAGAGTGACAATAATAATAAATAGGTCATAGGTTAATTTGAATTAATATTATGAATGAATTATAGAAGAGAAAGACCGTAAATTCCAAAGATCTACAATCTACATGCATATCATAATACAGTGGAGACAAGCCGATAATTTCAAGGATATTTAAAACTCGTGCGAAGCTGGGAGGGCTCGCTAGTGTAATGTCTGTCTGTTCACGATAAATTCAGAAACTACTGAAAGGAAGTTGCATGTCGACGGTTGTAAGGTTAATTGATCTAAGCGACATTTTTTCAAAAAAAATTGAAACCTGACTTAAACGACGAAGAAAAATTGACTGATTCCGAATATGTATATAACTCAATATTGGAAAAAAATACGTTTAGATCAATTAGCCTTTCAACCGTCGATGTGATTTTCACCAATAGACAGAGTGATTCATGAGGCAGGTACTATATGCATATTATAGTATAGGAAGACCGAAAATTCCAAAGATTTGTAACACCAGTGTGAAACTGGGTCGCTAGTACCTAGTAAATAAATAAGGTTTACACTTTGGTTTACATTGTATAGTGGTTTGCAATAAGGTAGTTCTTCAAGTTTATGGAAAGCACTAAATCGGTTGCACAACGAAGTAGGCCGCTACAAACACAACTTGGCGAAATGGGGTTTTATAGACCCCTCGGATAATCAGCGATGCCCCCGTTCCACACGTTATAGTTTTACACTTGTATTTTGGAGGACTTCATGAATGCCACCGATGCTGCTATTGTCCCAAACAATTTATGGATACTATTGACTCCAAAAAAATGAAATAAAAAAAAAGGTTTACACTTCGGGGAGTGTGCGTTGGAATTGCACAATTTAATTCCACCAAGTCCGTTCCATCATCGGACCACTAGACGTACGGCGTTGCATCATCGGTACATGGTGGACATCCCACACATACGTACAAAGCGTTTTGGGAACACATTCATAATGCGTACAGCTAAGGAGTGGAATTCCCCTGCCGGAGTCTGTGTTCCCTGATAGCTACAACCTAGGGGTCTTTAAGTCAAGAGCTTGCCTAGAAGTAACCTATTCAGGTTACTTCTAGGCAAGCGTGCTCCATCGTCGGCCACATCATCGCTTACCATCAGGTGAGATAGTGGTCAAACGCGAGCCTATCAATAATAATAAAATAATAAAAAAAAGGTAGTAGGTATTACTGCATCAATAGTGCCCTTCTCGACCCATATATCGTCAACCTGAGCATAGTTTAAAAGCCAGCAACAGAACAGGTTCATCAAATGTTTGATAAAGAGGCAACGCCAAAAAAGAGAGATATCACCTGAACGCTCTGTTGGCATTCGGTAAATCCGTCAAAGTCAAATTAGACCAAAAAATAGGAGTAAGGTTACAATATGTTGCACCCAGCTGAAAATTGGTAGGATTGTTCAAAACACCATCATAAATGAAATCTAAAAAGTCATCATCGATCCGACACATGCAAAAAAAATACTCGGGGTCAAAGATGAAAAACGAGATTTCGCGATTTTCAGCAAAACGGTAAATTTTACGTATCATAAAAGTAGCTCAGATAAAAATTGTAGATCAAGACAGACACAAAAATATCATTAGATTTTTTGTTTTTTGTAGACTCCATCAATTTTGACCTAGCAAGAGGAATATAATACTAAGTTCTTTAGCAAAGAAAGTTCTCAAGAGAAGTCGTTGTAAACTATATGCTGAAACCAAAGATACGATACAGTGATTCTATGTAGATTATTATAAAATTTTGTGTAAAAAACATAAAAATACAATTATTTGATATGTAGGGACCTAATGACAGCAGCGGACGGCACTGCCGTGGCCGACTACTGGGCCAGGCAACAAATTTAACTAGTTTTGACATCGAAACGCTAAGAAGGAGAAGGTTTGATGTACCCAAAATATTAAGAAATAATTATCATACCTACATTTATTGTCTGTAATAAAAATACATCTAACCCTGTTGTCAAATCATTCTATTTTATAGACATAAATAAAATTGTAATAAGTATACAAATAAATAAAAGTTCAGAAAAAAGTAAAAATAATGAAAATGAAATTCATTAGAAAAGCTTTCTTTGTTTTCGAGTCATTTTTCAGTATTATTCTTATACTGGGTCAAATCTGACCCAAAGCAAGGGACCCTAAAAATGTCTACAGAAACCTAGATAACATCCACAAGATATCTGTGTTTCCAAAATATCCAGAGAAAGATGTATAATAACGTGATAATCACGTAAGAATTGTACGAAAAATAATGAAAATGTATCACGTGTTAGACGCTCTTAAAACACACTTAGTATATACATAGTTGCTTTTTAGGGCTCCGTAGCCAAATGGCAAAAAATGGATTCGGCATATCTGTCTGTCTATCCGTCCATATGTCACAGCTACTTTTTTCCGAAACTATAAGAATTATACTGTTGAAACTTGGTTAGTAGATGTATTCTGTGAACCGCATTATGATTTTCACTTAAAAAATAGAAAAAAAAAACAATAAAATTTGGGGGACATACTTAGAACTGAAACTCAAATTTTTTTTTTTTTCAAACCCATCCTTGTGGGGTATTTATGGATAGGTATAAATGATATTGAGGTTTCTAATTTTTTTTTTCTAAACTGAATAGTTTGCGCGAGAGACACTTCCAAAGTGGTAAAATGTCCCCCCCCCCCCTGTAACTTCTAAAATAAGAGAATGCTAAAACTAAAAAAAATATATGATGTACATTACCATTCTTGCACAAACTTCCACCGAAAATTGGTTTGAACGAGCTCTATTAAGTAGTTTTTTTTTTAATACGTCATAAATCGTAAACCGCAATTTACCTTTCAAGTTTGTACGGCACCCTTAGTGCGCGAGTCCAACTCGCACTTGCCCAGTTTTCTTAATAATGACTTCCATTTCAACGCCATCCGTTTAAGACTACACCTCAAATATATATTGATAGAACACTATATTCACATTAAGGGCGGACACCTGATACATGTCTGTTTAATAAATTCTAAACGTGGTTCCGTAGTTACCTAGCTAATATTTGATCATGTCGTCGGGAGGTGTCGGACATGTTTGTGCAACTTTTCTTTTATAACGTTATAAAATGGCGGCAAAAGTTTCATCTCTGTACAATGGCCGTGTTAGTTATTGTTATGAATAAAGGTGGAAAGTTATCGCTATTGCTGTAAGTTTGTTAAAGTTTGGTTGACGTAAAGATATAGTGTATTATGTCTTTACGTCCGGTACTTTTGACAAGCTATGACTTTGGCGGTTTCTGATACAAAAGGCAAATACTCCTCGATACGGCACGCGTTGTGACACGGTTCATGTGCCTGGAGCCCTAACCACAGGGAAGCTTGGACTCTGCTTTACTATTCCTTATATTTTTAGATTTTTTTTAGAAGATTTTTTTATAAAATATTAATATGAAATAAAGAAAATTGTTTATGAATACATATATACAAAAATGTAGAATTTAGTCACATACAGACGGATGAACGGACTTTGCTTTTGTACTAGGATCTCGTTTTTACACTATGGTTACGGAATCCAAAAAAGAACCTAAGTAAAATATTGCATGCTTGCTTAGTAATTCAAGATAGGTACCTCATCGCCTTCTCCATTGTCCCACTCATTGTACTGACTTTCTTCGCTCTATTGTCTTTGTTCAAGCTATTTCTCTGTGGAATGCGCTCCCCCAGGAGTTCAGGATGGCAACAAACCGATTAACATTCAAAACTAATGTTCGAGAGCTAATTCAGTAGTATCATCACAGCGTTAAGTTTTCCAATATTATTGATTTGTGCCAATTGTTTGACTATATTAGTGTAGATATTTAGTTTATTAAGTTGAGTATATATTGTACTAGCTTTTGCCGCAATTTCGTCCGCGTAAAAGTCGTTTTTTTTTCTATTAGGTTTTTGATTGCTTTTTTTAAATTAAAATTAATAGCTGTAGTCTGCGACTACATTCGCGTAGAAATTGGATATTTTTTGAAGTGCAAGTACATTAGGAGGCTGTTTAAGATGCATCGCACTATTACCATTTGCCCTACTGGACCAGTTAATACTGTGGCACTGATCACATTACTGCTTAGAAATTTAACGTACAATCAAAAGAATAGCAGCGTGACTCCTGCAAGTATAGTAGAAGCAGCACTATAGGTACAAACAAAGGGATTATTGTTTCAAACCACGCACTGACGTTAGTTTAAACTCCACAGCTGTGAATAATTGAAAACATGTAGTCAACGCTAACTTGCTTACTGGTAAAGTAGCAACTGTAGTTAACTGGTTGCTTCAATTAGATCCCATTTAGGTGAACTTCGAAATGAATGTTATCCTATTTCAGTTATACTCTAGCAGGCAAATGGATTTCTATTAATACTGCTTACAAGAAAATAAAAAAAAAATACACTAATGTTATAAATAATAAATTTTAATAATATACAAGTAGTATAATATATAATCATAATATACAAGTAGTATAATATATAAGCATAATCAGTCTTTTAATGTTCCCACAGCTGGGACTCAGACTTCCTCTCTCTAGGAGAGGGAATGTTCCGTAATCCACCACGCGGGCCCAGCGCGGGTTGGTGAATGTCACATGGCTCTATGGCTCTAGGACATGCTGGTTTCCTCACGATGTTTTTCTTCACCGTTTTGAGAGCAGTGGTGATGAAATAAATTACCCAAAGTAATGCACCTGGCTGGGTTTAAACCCGCGACCTCCAACGCGTAATTGGGGCCACCACTGCTGTTATACTGTAATTATATGTATATTATTTATGGTGTATAACAATAAAGAGTAAATTTATCTATCTATTTGTCTAATTATGTATATAATGGTCTGTATGTGAGTGCGTGTATGTCTGTTACTCCTTCATGCTCAAACGGCTACACGGACTTAAATGAAATTTAGCATACCAGTACACCATGTCCTAGTATAGCACATAGTGATATTTTTTTTACTTTCACGCGGGCAAACCCGCTGGTAGAAGTTAGTATGCAGTACATAAATTCCTAAAATTGTGACTAACTTCGAGTATTATTAACCTAGCTACGAACATACTGTGTCTAGAAGACTGCCAGTATTGCCACGTTGAATGACCATGCTAATATGTAATTATTTGGACAAAGAACGGGCACAGCCTCTCATCATCACTTCCTGCCGCTGTCCCATTTTATTTGGGGTCGGCGCAACACGTTTTTTCTTCCATTCTATCCTGTCAACCATCATGCTTTCTGTAACTTCCTTTTCTTTCATATCACATGTATACCCGTATAGCCACTGATCACGCAAAATATATTTAAATTGTATCGTACCTGGGTAAAAACTTTTTATACCCAATAATACCTCAAAATTATTCTAAAATTAATATTTAATAAGTAATTAATATTATTTTTTATAATTATTATTATTTAAAAAATATTTCAATTCTATTCAAAATAATTATGTTTTCAACCCACTTGTGGTAAATCCTACCAAATAACAACGGACAAGGGCAGGAAGATGATGATGACGATAAAAATAAGCTGCGTAATAAAGTTTTACAGCATCTAGTTTTTCCTTGAAAGTTAAGTACCTCTTTTGCATTCATGAGATTTTTAGTTTTAAAGCAACGATACGTCTCAGTCCTCAACTGAACTAACAGAATATATTAACTTGTTGTACAATTCCATAGATCATCCTTTTAACATTTCAATTAATATAAATTACTAACTGTTCATTATTAAATTTCATATTTCCTTTACCCCTGCTTCCTTCATAATTCAATTCCTAGCCCCCGATCAAAATATCTCCATTTATAAAGCCGGTTAATACAAACAAGTTGATTTAATAATCTAAAGCGTTCGTTAAGGAATACGAATATTAAATATTTGATCAGTGCTCGCCTTGTCACCAAACAGCAGTTTTAACTCAATATAGACCTTAGTGTTTCGATTTTGTTTTGAAAATGTCCTGTCTTTGGTAAGTGTGTCCGCAAAGTTGGAGTCGTTTTACGGAGCCCTTATTCCTATAAGGGTGCACGAGTGATATTCCACTCGTGCGTTAACAATACAGTAAATAGTTCCTTAGGCATACTGTCCATAGACGCGTAGCTTCACAGACGCGTGTTCGTCATTATACGCTTGGTGTACTCCTGCTCACAGTTTACATACAAAACTATAAAACTGTCGAGAAAGCAAGCGGCAACTTCTGCCGTATTGTCGTTGGCAGGAGCTCCGCTAAACTCAGCCCCCCTAGCCAAGTTACAATCGTATCGTTTGCGCCGAACGCCTCGAGTAGGCCACGCCTCCGATTCCTTTGTTCTGACGTCATCTCAACGCTCAGTCACGTGGTCCGAACAAAGGAATTGGAGGCGTGGCCTACTCGAAGCATTTGGCGTGAACGAAACGATTGTGAATTGGCTAGGGGGGCTGCACCCCTAGCCAAGTTGATAATCTGCAATCGTTAACACTAGTCAAAAACAAATCAAATGTATGTGAATGACATCATCTCAACGTAAAGTCACGTGGTCAGAACAAACGAATAGAAAATTCGTAGCCAAGTTCACATCGTTCAAAATGATAGGATGGATTGTTATCGTTTCTACAATGTTCAACGCTACATCCTTTGTTATACGAGTACAAACGCTACATTTTAGAACGAGCGGCCGACTCAAGCGCGTCAGCATGGCTACTAACTTATCGTTTTCTACAATTGCTAACCGAGGCGTTATCGATTGGAGAACGGAATTCGACACATAACTGTTGTAACTTGGCTAGGGGGGCTGCTCCTACCTTAGCTTTCTAACCTAACCTGTCCGTGTCCGAGTGCCTTACAATTCTGAGCTCGCTTGGCTGGCTCTTGTACTAAGAATATTTAGTTGGCGCCGTAAAAAAGACGAATTAGTTTATTAGAGGTTATCTCTTTTTCCCATTGCGTAGTTATAAAATGAGAAGTTTGATCACGTGGCCAATTAAGAAATGTATGGCTTGCCTTATAATTTCTCGTTCGGATTTTTCTCCTGACCTTATTTTTTTGTACCTTAGATGAAAGTTCAGTTTGTCACGTAGGAATAGTTAAAGTTAGACTCGGACTCTATCTTTAACCTTTTTGTCCGTCTTTTGAGCGTTTAAATACGTTAGAATTGTTTTTTTTTTTTTTGCTTTGCTAACCTTTTGCTATTGTTTTTTTTTAAGGTGGCGGCCACCTCCTTTGCTAGCATTACTGCTTCGCAGAAGGAAGCGACCACTTGCCACTCCTCCTCACTCTGGACCATGGCCTGTACCAAGGCCTGGCGCGAGAGATCGCCGCCGCCGATCGCCCCCACGAGGACACGGCGTTGTAGTAGCGAGTTTAGTAGTAGTTTTAGCAACAGTAGCAAAAAGGTCGTGTGCTCCACCGTGTCCTCCGGGCGGACCACACAACCTTTTGCTACTGTTGATAAAACTACTACTAAACTTCTGTTGATATATTTATCTAGTCTAGTATCTATTTGACTGGCCTGTTGGTCTAGTGTTTAGTGGCTCTGACTGCTATGCCGGAGGTCAAGGGTTCTATTCCTACCCAAGACAAATGTTTGTGTGGTGAGTAAGATCATTTGTATAATATTATTTGTTAAATATTTTAGCATTATAAATATTTTATTTTAATATTACTAATACGCATCTAATCTAAATAATAATTATTCAAATTTCAAAATATATTGTTTATTTATTGTTGAACAGCTATAAGTTACTACAGTGTAGCCTTTTTTAACCTAAAGGTTGATTGGTAGAGAACACCTCGACATACCTATTAAGTCCGCGTAGCCACCACTAATGTACAGTCAGGGGTCAAAAGTGCAGTTGCACTCTACCAATGTTAAAATGTCTAAAAATTTCTTTGTAGTAGAAATTTCATAGTCCACAACTAGTTTAATCAATACTATAGATTCTATGCTACAAATTAAATCAGGCATGAACCATTGATCCTCTTTTACAAAGACATTTTAGACCGTTTAGCATTGATGGAGTGCAACTGCACTTTTGACCCCTGACTGTTCATACAGCTTTAAACAAATAGCAGGGAAGAAGTCTGTAGACAGTAGTTAAGGTTCTCAAATCATCTTCAATCATTTAAATTTCATACACATAAACATTAATCACCGAACTGTGGTCGCAAACCGTGGCCTTGCGTACTTGGCTAATCCCCGTTGAGATTGGCCCACGTGATCGAAATTCAATCTTGAGGATTATAATCACCGAAGCGAGAGATGGGCTGTACAAAAGCTGATGCAGTGCCATAGTTAGAATTTTATACGCCCGGTGTAAGCTTCTATAACTGCGCCCCCCAGAAAAAGCACAATGCAAACAAAAAGGAATAGATATCAAAATTTTGCGCCCGTCCAGGGACTGCGTCCTGTGCCTGTGCACCAGTGGCACCGCCTTAGCTACGGCACTGATGATGACTACTAAGGCGACAGTTTATATAAATCTATAGGACAAGGTAACTGGAAAAACAAGAACAGAACTAAAAAAAAAGCCTTTTTGTTCTGTTCTTGTTCTGTCGTTTTGTTTTGTCTAGTCGGGTTTTAGTTTTTTACTTTTATTTAAATAATTTTGTTGTTAAATCACTGTGCTTCTATACTATTTACTTGTAAAAGCTAAATTGTCAAATTAAGAACTAGGTAATTAACATAAAACTTCTGTTCATTAGTGAAGCAGTGAAACAACTGCGTAGACTCTTAACTGATAAATAGATTATGTTACGATTACAGCTCCAAGTCCAACTGAAGTTGTAGCCAAAGTGACACTGACAAATCAACATTATGTCTTGGTTGTATTCGGGTATTAAAGCAGTTATCGATATAGGGAAGTCATTGTTTGCTAAAGGCCAGGAGACGTTAAAGTCGAAAAAGTCTGAGAACATTATAAACGATTGATTAATTAAAAACCTTTCAAATGATACCAAACACGACGTATTTATCTTTTTTTTTTTCAACCCAAAACTTTTGTCAACTACAGAGCACCATATCGAGTTTTGTGACACGTCACGTAGCTTAAGTTTAGCGGACAATTAAGACGGTGCTAACGATACCTCATATGTCGAATTCCGATAAGTAGATTAGGAGCTATGAGGGAACAGTTGAACATACTCACATGTATACAATACCACAGCCTGACAAAATCATAACCCTCCGTAGTCGGGTAAAAAGTAGAAAAGTGCAAAAAAAATTACGATAAACATTAATCATAAATTAATCCAACTCATAAGAGACAATAATTAATAGATTATATACACAATACACATGTTTGCGATAACCGTAAGAAATTAAGGAAAAAAAACAGTAAGAATAAGAAACAATAGTTACCACTAACGAAGTAATCTTCGGAGCTGATCCGGTTCCTTTTACGTTAGCGTTCACTAGCTTAAGTGGCGCCTACATTATCCTGTGTTAATACGGTTTTTCCTATTGTTTGCTTACTTCTAAGTGGGCAATCTGCTTTTATTTGTATTTGTTTATACTAAGGGTTGGCGTTTTTTTTTGTAATCGGGTTCATAAAAATGTGTTCATTTGTGATAGTTGAGTGTTATGATTATTATTATTCTTCTTCTTTAGGTTAGTCCTACCAAGAACTCTTAACGAAATCAGAAATCAGAAAAGAAGAAGTAAGTAAGTGGAGGGTAGCCGTCCACATGAGCACATTGTCATAGATAATTCAAGGACAAGCTTCACCATAATTATGATTCGTCTGGGCGTTTTTGCACGTGACCATACCACTGTTAACGCTTTTATTTGACTTTATCGACTATTGGGGCAACTTTACATAAAATAGTCATTATTTCTCCTTTTCCAAATGATTATTATTATTATTGAAATAAATCCCTGATTTACTCATATAAAATATCATACCTAAAATCCATCCAATCCATCCATCATACTTAAAAAAAATGCCCAATTTTGGTATAAAAGTGTTTTTTTACTTAAGTCTCATCAAATGACTTCTCTCGATCTAGGCAAAACGAAAGGGAGTGTCAGATTTATTCTGACTTAAACAGTTCATTCCTTCAGTTGCCCTTTGCAAAGGCCATAGAACTCTTTCGAATACACAAGTATGTAAGGCAAGTAACAGCCACGTTTGCTGTTAGAATATCATCATCATCATCATTTCAGCCGAAAGACGTTTACTGTTGGACATAGGCCTCCCCCAAGCGTCGCCACAATGACCGATCCTGTGCGTCCTGTGATTCTATTAAAACATAATTTCAATTATTCAATAATGCACCAGTAATTATTAGCACAAGTATGTATTGAAAAATTAAAAATCAATTTACAATACAATTTTGCACCAAAATTAAAAAGGAAACTATTTACACGAGACCTATGATTTTAAATTATTTAAAACAGAGAATTGAAAATACGTATTATTTTAACTAAAAATCGTCTGCTAAAAAGTCAACAGCTATATTATTATAATCAGTGTTGAAACCTTGAAATGTATTTAAGCTTAGCTTCAGCCGCTGAGGTCATAATCGATTTTCTCTAAAAATATATTTAGCCGAAGCTCTATCCAGAATATTGGCATTGGCCTTTAGGAGAGTTATTAAATATGAAAACTTGATTTTTAATTAGTTATTATTTAAGTGAAAATGCATTGTCATTGGATATCTGCAGTAGAATCAAGGTCACCGACATAGCCCGAAGAATCGCCAAACTTAAGTGGCAGTGGACAGGGCAAATTGCTCATAGAACGGATGGTCGATGGGGCCGAAAGGTTCTAGAGCGGAAGTTGCGCTCGCCGAAAAACGCAGCGTTCGAAGGCTTCCCATAAGGTCGACCTGGTGAGAGTCGCGGGAATGCGTCGGATGCGAGATCGGTCTTTTTGACGACATTTGGGGGAGGCCCATGTCTAACGGTGGACATCTTTCGGCTGCAATGGTGATGATGATCTATTGTCATATTGACTAGACTTATAGCTTACGGTATAAATAAGCTAAAGTAGTTCAAGGTCGGCCATATTTGGCATAGAACTGAAGACACTTGAAGATAGACACTCAAGAAAACATTTGTCCATTTCGAACCAGCAAACATAATGTAAGACACTTGCAAAACAAGTGCAACGATGATTAGTGGCTAGTAGCATCTTGATAAGAGTAGCGAAGATCAAGTTAGTGTATGTGTTATTGGATTGGCTAGATTTGTTCCAGTTATACTACATTCTCTTGCAACCCATGGGTGCCATACTTACACTCGAACGGGCAGTATTTGATCTACTAATTGCAGGACATAAATCACAAATCATTTATTTGCCAGAGATTTGGTCCAATGCCTGTTAAAAGAAAGTAAAATATAATACAATAGTTCACAAATACCATACAATAGTTCACAAATACAATACAATAGTTCTGAAATACCATACAATAGATCACATATTATCACTCATACTACTGCGAGTGTTCATTCTTACATGGTTAACATATCTAAACTGTCCGGACTAAGCATTTTGCCTAGTCGTTTATACCGTTTACATAGAGGGACTGGAAACATTCACCCTCTGTGATCTTTCCGTCAGGAAATAATTTAGATGTATTCATTCAAGGCTACAGTGAATAGGTTCTTAATAAACTAGTGTGCTTCACCATCAACGATGGCATCACTGCTTACCATCAGGTGGGATTGCAGCCAAGCGCTAAATATGTATCATTAAAAAAAATAACGTAACAAAACTGCATTGTTATGCAAAATACAGTTGCAAATGCAAAGCCAGAGTACCAATCAATCCGTCCTCACAAAACGTCTTACTGACAGCTCCACAAACCGCGTTAAACTCAGCCCTACGTGAGTCACGACCGCCTGTACCAGCCAATTAAAGCGGGATTACCTGATGGTTGCCATGGCAACCGACTAATAGATTTTCACTAAACCTAGCTGGAATTTTCAGAGCGTCGCTTGTTAAATTGTAATTATAGTTTACAAGTTCTTGTCGGAGTCTGACAGCCTTCATACTTGTTTTGAATGTTGAGCGGAATTGCAGGTGCATGGGTCGCGGAAGTTGCAATGAATTGGTTGTGTACTCTTTCACTTGGATGTTTTTACGACTGGAATGAGGTAGGTTTCGTTATCAGCAGTTATTTTTTCTTATTTTGTGTTGTTCTTAGTAATAGCAGAAGTGACCAATTTTAACAGTTAAGCAACACTTGTTGAAATCGGTCTGTAGTTGGTCTATTTAACGAGACTCCTTTGCACCTTGGAAAACACGTTCTGTTTTTTCATGCTTCTATTAGTAGATATTTTACAGCTGATAGGGAAAATCGGAAGCCATCAGGTTTGCTATCATGTTATTAATCCACCCACGTGTCATGAAATGTAACTAAAACTCTCTATAAATTTGTAAAGTGATCTATTGTATGGTATTTCAGAACTATTGTATTGTATTTGTGAACCATTGTATGGTATTTTTGAACTATTGTATTATATTTTTCTTGTATTTTTTCTTTCTTTCTTTCTTTCTTTTAGTACGTCGGGTTGTGTTATTTGATGTGGAGGTATCTGAAGTTATCAGCATCATATATTATCATTTCAGTCAAAAGTCGTCCACTGTTGGATATAAGCCTTCTCCAAGTATCACCACAACGACCGTTCCTGTGCATCTCGTATCCATCTTAGCCTCACCAGGTCATCGGTCCAACCTTTCGTCCCCTTCAAACACTTGTTTTGCAAGCAATGTGCCCTGCCCACTACCACCACTTAAGTTTGGCGGTTCTTCTGCGGGTATCTTCATTCCTAATTCGATCTCGGTCGAAGTTAAGCGGCGGTTAATTTATGTTTTAGAGTTTAAAATTATTTTTTAGATTAAAAAAACTTTGCAAGTGCGAGTCGGACTTGCGCACTGAGGGTTCCATACAAACTTACCGGTCTATGAAAACCCTAATTCAATTCCCGAATTGAGTTACGAAGATTTTTCCGAATCGCAAAAAATGATTATTTTTTGGTTTTCAGATTTTTTCCTATACTTGTGCTATGAGACCTTGCTTTACCAAATTTCAGGATTCTAGGTCAACGGAAACTACCTAATAAATTTTAATTCCTTTGAGAGTGTCGAAATACAGTTTTTTTTGCGACATAAATGGCCGTACCTTTTTTTCGTTTACTCAGAAGTTTAATTTTTTACATCTTTAAGGGACCCATGGTTTTAATTTCAACTCTATACCTCAACCCGTTCCTGAGATAAAGGGTCTTGACAGACAGAAGGACAGCAAAGTGATCCTAGAAGGGTTTTTTCCTTATGAGGTTTTTTTTTTAAGGTGGGAAAATCATCTAATGACAAATCCCGCTCTTGGGCGGAGCGAGAGATAGTGTCAGACTTTTACTGACTAAAAACCCAGTCCTGTTCCTTCGTTGCCTTCGTCCCAGGGCCCCGGGTTTCGTTTTCACACTACCCATGGCCCCAGTAGGCTTCGACCCTGCTGGGCCCCTACGATTTGCTGACGTCACCCTGAGGCGCGCGTGGAACAATACGCGCCGTCGACGACTTGGGCTCGGTCCGGACAGTTACCGGACGGTCGGACGGCGAGCCACCCATTGCTCGCCGTCCGCAAGCCTGCGCCTACGTTCCTTATGAGGTACGGAACCCTAAAAATGACATAGGTAGGTGTAGGCATATATTTTACACTGGATACTTTCCTCGAATGTGATCTTTCTTTGTCACTTACAGGTTTACTGGGAGAAAACTCATTGTTGAGTTAAGCCCCGACACAAAATAGGTTCACAAGAAAAATTATTGATCATTAATCTGAAAACTGATGTTTTTTTTATATAATTAAAAAAAGTATCAATAAATCGCAAAGATACAGTTCTTCCAGAAACACTTGTTTTTCTTACGAAAAAAAAAATATTTTCCTGAGTTAGAATTTGTTCGGTACCACAAATGTTTACAGGATGCCTACAAACAAACTTCAACTGTTTCATCGTCAGCCACAAAATATTTGCTCCATTCTTCAATAGGGAAACTAAATAGTCACAGAACTTGAGGTAAATATCCTTTTTGACAATAAAACTAAAATAAATAAATATAAAAGAACATTTTGACGTAATAATAATAATAATATTACGAGTAATAACATCGTTCAGGCAGGGGCCATAGTCTTAACATAGTTCCGTGTTACCAGTCCACTTAAGAGTCCAAAAACATAGCCCTATTATTTTGTTTCCATATGTCACAATAGCTTTTTAACTACCGGGAGTTGTCCTTGGGTGCACTAGCATAGCGCGTACAGGAATTATTCCTGTACGCGCTGACAGCGGTTGGTACCACGTTCCATTATAATCATTTAAAGGGCCCCTGCGAGTTGACTTCGGCTCCTCGTACGCCTTCCAAAGGTCCAGAACCTTTTTTTTTTTTTTTTTCGGTGGGAAAATCATCTTATGACATCTCCCGCCCTTGGGTGGGGCGGGAGATAGTGTCAGACTTTTACTGACTAAAAACCCACTCCTGTTCCTTCGTTGCCTTCGTCCCAGGACCCCGGGTTTCGTTTTCACACTACCCATGGCCCCAGTAGGCTTCGACCCTGCTGGGCCCCTACGATTTGCTGACATCTCCCTGAGGCGCGCGTGGTACAATACGCGCCATCGACGACTTGGGCTCGGTCCGGACGGTTACCGGACGGTCGGACGGCGGGCTACCCATTGCTCGCCGTCCGCAAGCCCGCGCCTACGTTGGCCGGAAATCGGGATCGGAATCCCGGCGGCGATTTGGGCGTGAGGACCGTTGCCTCACGCGATCAGCCGCCTCCTTTGCTAGCATTACTGCTTCGCAGAAGGAAGCGACCGCCTGCCACTCCTCCTCGCTACGGACCATGGCCTGTACCAAGGCCCGACGCGAGAGATCGCCGCCGCCGATCGCCCCCACGAGGACACGGCGTTGCTCTGCCCAAGCGGGGCACACCTCCACCGTATGCTCCACCGTGTCCTCCGGGCGGTCCACACAGTGGCGACACCCGGGCGTCGCTTCCACACGAATCCGGTGCAGGAACTTCCCGAACTTACCGTGTTCGGTGAGAACCTGCGTCATACGGTAGGTGAGGACGCCGTGAGTTCTTTCCAACCACGCCTCAAAGAGGGGACTTACCGCCATAATTGTGGCGTGCCCAAAGGTCCAGGACCTCAGGTTCCTGAGATAATAAACGAATGAAGATAATAATATTCCACAACTTTCACACAATGCCATCTAGTCCCAAACTAAGCAGAGCTTGTGGTATGGGTACTAAAAAATTGATAAACATACTTATATATTTCTAAATACATACATATTATAGATAAATAACACCCAGACACAGAACAAATGATCGTGCTCATCACACAAACATTTGTCCTGGATGGGAATCGAACCCACGACCTCCAGCATAGCAGTAAGGGTCACTGACTACTAGACCAACAGCTTGTTGTTTATCAAAATATATGCCATGCTTCCAGCCATGCCATAGTCATGTTTTTTCTTCACCGCCCTTGGTTGACTGGTAGAGAATGCTTAAGGCATTAAGTCCAATTCCAGGTCCGTGGTGACTACTACGCACTATCCCACAGACCTAGTGCCTATGTCCAATCGGCCCTAGTGGGCCCTGGTAATGTAATGCGACTGCCTGGGTTTGCACCCACGACAGTTTCCTAAACACAAGTTCAACAGGTTCCTGCGCCGGATACGTGCGGAAGAAGCGCCCGGGTGACACCAAATGCATTATGTGGACCGCCTGGAGGACACGGTGGAGCATACGGTAAAGGTGTGCCCCGCTTGGGCAGAGCACCGACGTGTCCACGTGGGGGCGATCGGTGGCAACGATCTCTCGCATAAGGCCCTGGTACAGGCTCTGGTCCAGAACGAAGATGAATGGCAGGGGTTCGCCTCCTTATGTGAAGCAATAATGTTAGTGAAGGAAGCGGCCGCACACATGCGGGAAGGGTCCTCACGTCCCACCCGCCGAGATCCCGATCCCGATTTCCAACCACCGTTGGCGTAGGCTTACGGACGGAAAACAATAATAAAAAAACAGGCCACCCCAAGATTCGCCACATTAATCAGCCCGGTGCGTCAACACCAGGGTTTTGTCGCCACATTTTCTCAATACGAATTGTCGATCTCTGACTCAAATAATATTTCTTTTATTTACAGCTTTTCTCATGATGTCCTCACTGTATCTCAGTGATGTCTACGATAAGTAAAATTTATCTAGCGCAAAATCTACGCAACAAAACAGAATGTAATACAAAGATGGATTGTTTCATATAACATCGTAGCTACAGGTTTGCTGGAGCACGTAAGGCCGTGTCCTGAGTGAGGAGCTTTTGCGATTACAAATACTAAGGCGGGCGGGAAACATAAAACAATACAGTTTTTTTCGCTTATTTGTTCTCCTTGGTTATTCCAAAAGAACCACTTTTTTTTGATAATATCCTACATATGTACAAAAAACAATGGTAAACAAAAGTCAGCAATAAGACAAAAGTCTGCCATATTTTTTTTTTTGGCGTGACACAGTCAAATACAAAATATTCTTTAGATAAATTGTTTTCTTATAATAGACCTATAGTGCCAACAATGTAATATTTAGGTAAAATTAAGTACAATAAACTCCAATAAGGAAAGACGCGTTTGAATTATACATAATATTTTTTAGTATAAAAACCTAATTAATTATTATATACCTAATAAATAATTAATTTTGGTGTACAATAAAGTTTTATTCTATTCTATTCTATTCTATTCTATTCTATTCTATTCTATTCTATTCTAATTTCATTGAAACGTGTATAGTAATAATAATAATATTCCACAACTATCACACAACGCTGTCTAGTCTCAAGCTAAGCAGAGCTTGTGTTATGAGTACCAGACAACTGATAAACATGCTTATATATTTCTAAATACATACATATTATAGATAAATTACGCCCAGACACAGAACAAATGATCGTGCTCATCACACAAACATTTGTCCTGGTCCTGGGTGGGAATCGAACCCACGACCTCCGGCATAGCAGTCAGGGCCACTAACCACTAGACCAACAGGTCAGTCAAACCTATCAGGTCAACAGGTCAGTATTACCTATAGTATTACCTACCCGTACCGTGTATAGTATTACCTACCAGTTTAAAAACTAAGTAAATAGAAAATAAAGGTAACTTTTATTTAGGTTATATAAATATCGACTTTTTAGCTCTATTTTTAAGCTATTTCGAGGTACATTTTCATACAACCACTCTTACGTACGATTATGATGTTATTACACATCTTTCGCTAGATATTATGGATACACAGCTATCTTGTTGATATTATCTAGGCTTCTATAAAAAACAAAACATAAATTTTGTGTAAAAGTAATCTAGTAGATAATAGAGTTGATTTGTTGTAGGTACAGTAATTATGCAATTTTAAGAAATCACTTTGTAATTTAGAGCAATCTTCAATGAAGTTAACCACTCTGAATATTTTAGTATCATTAGCGTAAAGTAAGTGATTACTGTGGTCAAATACAGATCCTAGGTCATTAATGTAAAGGTTGAAGAGTTAGGGTCCGATTTGGGAACCCTGGGGAACTCCGGAGGGAGCAGGTAGGAATTGGGACCTTTGACACAGACCGCCTGACTTCGAGTTTTTTATAAGATTGGATCCATCGTAGTAAGTTGCCGTGCACTCCGGCCCTCGCTAATTTTTCAGTAAGCCTAACATGGTTAATTTTATCGAACGCCTTCGAAAAATCGGTGTACACGACATGTACCTGTAGATTCTTGTCCATGGCTTGCACAAGAAATTCCGAAAATTTTTACATATTACTATCTATGCTGCGATGTTTAAAGAAGCCGTGCTGATGCTGCGAAATGCGATTACGAACAGCGAGTGCGATTTGAAAGGTTACTATTTTTTCAAATGTTTTACCAAGAACACATAATCAGAGAGGTCGGTCTGTATTCATACAACATATTTATTGTTCTTTTTAGGTATACATTATAATATTATTGATTTTTTTCCATTTATTAGGATAAACACTCCTGTTTGAACAGACATGCGACATATCAAGGTTATTGATTATGCAAGAACCTAAGCTCACCTGGATATGAAATTGGATGGAGGTCATCGGATCCAGTACTTTTTTTAATATTAACCTTTTTTAATTCATTTAATTATTTGTTCAAAAGTAAGATTGATTGTGCCTATAATTATCTGCAGTAGAAGATGAATGGTAGCTACAAAGGTGGATTCGAGATGACGTTGGAACAAAAACAGACTGATTGTCTCTCTACCAACCTAGGTTGGCTGGTAGAGAATGCCTAAGGCATTAAGTCCGCCTTGTACCTTTGGTTGCATGACGATTAAATAAATATAAGTAAACGAAGTCTTTATAACATCACTACTATGAAGCCGTTTGTCAATTACTTCTGACTTAAAGTAACTACGAGTATAAGCTGGGACCTATCGAGTGACAAAACGACGCTTTTACTAGCGTATTTTGTTATAGCGACCGTGAAGTCAACATGCGGATGGAACCAAATCGCTTATTTTTATATGTTGTAGAAACTCGTCATGAGTCTACTGTATAACTGTCGACTACAAATCTTACAACGGTGTTGTTTTTTTTTTCGGTGGGTAAATCATCTTACGATATCCCCTGCTCTTGGGTGGGGCGGGAGATAGCGTCAGACTTTTACTGACTAAAAACCCACTCCTGTTTCTTCGTTGCCTTTCGTACCAAGGCCGAGTCTTTCTTTTAGAATCAAACCCTTGGCCCCAGGAGGCTTCGAACCCGCGGGCCCCTACAGTTGCTGACATCTCCTTGAGGCGCGCGTGGAACAGCACGTGCCGTCGACGACTTGGGCTCGGTCCGGACGGCTACCAGACGGTCAGCCACCCATTGCTCGCCGTCCGCAAGCCCCCGCCTAACTATGGTGTTGTTAAGAACTAAATAAACAACTTATGGCACATAGCAGAACACTGTACCACTTAATCGCTTCCGCCACCGCGCCCGCGCCCGCTACCGCTCCGCTGCATTCTCTCTGTACGAGGCCTTAAGCCGTCACTTTTGTTTAATGTCACGTGGCTCGGTTGAGGCATAACGCCGTGTTGAGAGAGCTGATTTAATAGCACGTGGGAACACGGCTTTAGATGATTATTGTTTGATATTTGTTGTCTACATTTGTAGGGTTATGGGAATTATAGGGGTTAGGAGCTATAATGTACAACATAAATCCTGTAGCCTGTATGTACGAAGGGTCATGTTTTAAACACAGTTGTCTGCTAGGACTTTTTTTTAGGTGGGGAATCATCTAATGACTTGTCTCGCTCTAGGGTGGAGTGAGAGGGTTTTACTCTTTATGCTAGATCATAGAAAGCAAAGGGCAACTGAACAATTTTAGTTAGTTATTCGAAAGAGTTACCATGGCCCTGGAACACAAAGGCAAACTGAACTCAGTAAAAATCTGACACGCCCTCTCGCCCCACCAAGAGCTGAAAAAGTTATTTGACGATTCTCCACCTCAAAAGGTTGTATACGTAAAGATTTCTACGTACAAGAAAATATAAATCAACATGCCAGCATTTCTAAACCAAATTAAATCACACTAAAGTGTCTCAAAAAGCGTAACACATTATTTAATTAAATAAATTCATGGAAATCTAGGTATAACTCATCTGCAATGTCACACACAAGGGGTATAACTGTTACATTTTAACGGCTCTGAGCGTCGAGGCGGCAAATGATAAGTCAGAGAAACAAACGAACATTGAAAAGCTTATTTTAGACAGTGCTTACATTGGAAACCCAATAAGTTCGTTTTTGTATAACATGTTTTTCATTACATTTGACGTTACAACTGAAACTGACTGAATCAGAAGGCTTAAAGTCACCCAAAGGGTAATGGAAAGAGCTATGCTCGGAGTATCCTTGAGTGCTCGAAACAGGCCCCCTAGCCAGAAGGCCACGCTTCCGAGTCTTTTATTCTGACGTCATCTCAACGCTCAGTCACGTGGTCAGAACAAAGGAATGGAAGGCGTGGCTGACTCGAGGCGATCAACGAAAAGAGAATCGAAACGAAACGGTTGTAACTTGGCTAAGAAATGAAGATATCCGCAGGAGAACCAGGTTTAGCTGAAGAATCACCAAACTTGGTTATGATAAGGCACAATACCTACTCGCAGAACAGAAGGTCTATGGGGTCGAAAGATTCAGAAGATGCAAAGTTGGAAGGTCGCCCACAAGCTCAAAGTCAAAGTCAAAAGTTTTTATTTCACATAGGCCTACATGGGCACTTATAAAACGTCAGAAGCTAGTGCACGGTTCCAAATTGGTCGTTTCCCATCCATGGTTACTCTTTTAAAAAAGTGATTGTTTACAATTTTTTCAAATTAAAATATTAATAGACATTATATAAGAACAGTGTAGACCAGTCGATATTGTACCCAAAAGCACAATAAAAATCCGCTATCACAATATAAATCACAATAAAAGCTGGACCGATGACCTGGTGAGTGTCGCAGGAATCTGATAGATACGAGACACACGTGACCGGTCGTTGTGGTGACACTTAGGCGAGGCCTATGTCCAGCAGTGGACGTCTTTCGGCTGAAATGATGCAGATGTGCATGCTATCAAGATTTTCATAGAGCCATTTTCTTTAAGCGCGGTCTGCATGCTCTTAGGTTAAGTAAAAGACGTCTTGTGACAGTGAATGCAAACAAAATGAATGTGATTAGTTCCACTCACTGTCCCACGATCTCTGGAAGCACGGTGTCTGTTAAGTAGCTACTTAACAAATCGCTGCTATATCACCGCTGACTGACCGTGTCAAGGTAAAAAAACGCACACTTATGTCGCTCGTCGTGCAAGTCGCATCGCTAGACTCATTGCAAGCCACAGCGCAAGTCCAAAACCCAACCTGCTCGGGTTGCGGTATTGTTCGAAAGGTCAGGTCACAGCCCTAGAATGCTAACGGCAAATGAAGATTTCCTTACGTGATCGCGTCAGAAATGAAGATATCCGCAGGAGAACCAAGGTTACAGACATAGCCCAAAGAATCGCCAAACTTAAGTGGCAATGGGCAGGGCACATTGCTCGCAGAACAGATAGTCGATGGAGACGAAATGTTCTGGAATGGCGACCACATACCGGAAGACGCAGCGTTGGAAGGCCTCCCACAAGGTGGACCCATGACCCGATGAGGGTCGCGGGAATCCGATGGATGCGAGACGCACAGGACCGGTCATTGTGGCGACATTTGGGGGAGGCCTATGTCCAACAGTGGAAGTCTTTTGGATGAAATGATGATGATGAAGTGAAGATACATGGGTGATTTGTAGTCAGCAAAAGTGTGACACTCCCTTTTGCTCCAACTAACCGGGAGAAGTTATTTGGTGACATCCCTCAAAAAAAAGTCGCAGTGCCATAAACCATACCATACCATAGCCATGAACAAGGCGTGATAGAGATTCTTTATTTGAAAGTCCGGCCTAACATTTATATAAATGGACCCACATAATAACTTCATAAAGCAGCAGAAAAATATGATTTTCACCTTTTTTGTTACACTTTGTAGGCACAATATTACAAAGAGGTAAAAATTATATTCGGCCTAAAATGCGTAAAAGCATTCATGAATATGAAAAACGTTTTTGTAGAATAAGAAGAATTGAAACCAAAAATCAACTGTTCCATATATTTTGACTGAACAAGTACTCGTTTTTATAGAATGTTGATTTTGCTCGTTTTCTGAATGGTTTCTATGTAAAAAGTTGTTCATATTCATAGGTTCTCATATAATATAATTTCAGCAGTGTGAAGTCCCTGGGCTAGCTAGGCAAACACTATGTTCGGATAAGACAATTAAAATATAGAGCTTAATGGATTTTTTACCATTGTCTGACTTTACTGAATCATTGAGTTTATGTGCAAAAACTAGCTGACTCAGCAAATGTTGTTTTGACAGGACAGCGTGGGCTTAGAAATATGTTCTTCTGACAAGAACTTCGGGCATGGTACCCTAAAAGTCACACCTAATCAAAAACACTGCCTTTCAAATCCGACAGATTTTATTAAAAAATCTTTTTGATGAAGATTTTTCCTTATTTTTAATTTTAGTTTCCACGTTGAAATTTGAAATAACAACCAGTAGCATACCACTCATGTGTCACAAACCGATACTAATGAATGTTGTTTATCGGGTGCTAAAATGGCATTCTGTGTGTGGTTAAAGTTGTCAATTGATGTGGAATTGTGAAATGGTGATAAAATGGGCAGCATTATTTAGACCATTTTGAATAAATCATATCAATTTGATATCCTATAATATGGCCTTCACTTTAGGCTACTGAACGCAACCTAATGATATACTGCTCCTGCCATTTGGGTATTTAAGTAAGCCCCTAATCTGTTAATGAGATACTGTCAGGACTAAATCTTAACAACGTCAAATATAAAAACAATTTGTAAAAAAACTACAATCCTACATAATTTTCTTTAAACCGTAAAGAACAAAATCACATACAAATCGTATTTTCTTAATGTAATAAAAGATGGTTCTACTCTCCGAGTATGACCAAAACATTGAAAATGGGAAATTCAAATAAAGCTAGAAAAAAAAAAACAGAATAATTGATAATTCACGACTGAAAAGTTAAAAGGGAATCGTTTGTCTTGGTATGATCATGTGAAGAGGAAGGATGAAACTTGCTAAAAGAGTTGGAGTCTACAACTGGATAGATTCTGATGGATTATGAAAGGAGTGATATGAACAAAATGGGACTCAGTGATAGCGTAACGATTGAAAAGATAGAATGGAAAAAAAAGTAACATGTTGTGCTGACCTCTAGTAACATAAGACAAGCGCAGAAAGATGATAATACATCCTAGTTTACCGCTACGAGTTTTCCAAACATACTTGTAATAGATACGCAACTACATACATACAATCATGGTCTTTACCTATGAAATTGCCGTTTTTTAAAACGGGTTGCTTTGGAGTGTTATATCTATAAACTTTATAAGTTCAAATAAACTTTATATTAAAGGCACGTTATTATTTTTTTGAAATCAGGTATTTATTGGTTTAATAGTTTTCGTTTTAGAAATTTTGTCTTGTAGCCGTCCAGAGAAGAAAAGTTATTCGTGAGAGAAAATTTCTCACGTGAAAGTGATTGAAAAATAGACATCCCATTCATTAGCAGTTTTAAGTCCGTATACATCATCAATATTGTATACCACTTGAGACACATTGTTTCCACGGTAGAACTCATTTTTCAAAATTATGCGAGTTTTCTTAGATTTCATACAAAAATGGTTATAAGTACTGCGATATTACAGAAAATACAAAACACAGAAAAAAAAACAAATAAATACCTAATTTAAAAAAAAGAATAACGTACCTTTAATATAAAGTTTATTTTAACTTATAATTCCAAGTGAATCCAAAGATATAATACTTCAAAGCAACCCGTTTCAAAAAACGGCAATTTCATAGGTAAAGACCTATTATACAGCAACAACAATAAATAAATAATGACACGATTCGAATAAAGCCCGAAGGTAGGAAGGCTCGACAAAGACAAGTGGGTTATCATTGTACTCGGAGTCAATAAGTCTTCCTCCTGTCACAACCTATGAACAGCCGTGATCTTTACTCCGAGTCTACGAGTATTATTGCCCTAATTTGGGACGATGCCACTATTCTATGCGAATAATCATATAGGAAAACAGTTGGCTTGGAAAAATAATAATAAAACATATTGATATAAAACTAATAAACATACAATTGACGAATACATATCGGATAAATTGGTAAGAAATAGATATTTATAACTGTTTATTTAAAAAAAAAGATACGAGCACATTGTGAACAGAAGTGGTCGAACAGAGTGGACAGCCAAATCCTGAGGAATGTTGCTCATGCTTGTCCAAAATAACAATAATTTTTAACATAGTTATGTATCTACTAACCAGAGGTCGGAATTAAGTAGAGTTAAACATGTACTGACACCGATTTCATACAGCGAAAGAATACAGTGAATATGCCTCAAATCCCGAGATTATAAATTTGTTAACCTCACCTCAGTTGACGTAGAGAGTAGAGATCTGTTTCAATGAAAAATACTAATAAAAATTGTATGTTAATTAACTTTGTTTTATTTGTCTTACCTATCTTTGAGGTTTTTATTATTTTTTATATGTTGGCCACACGGGATTTTTCATTAGAAATCCCGGGAAGATCCATATTAATATCAACATTTCGATGCAAGTACATGAATACTACCTAATTCCGAAACCTGCTACTAACATAATATGGACTGGTATGCGCTTGGGCTGAAATAAATAATTTCAATTAAGTATTCATTTAAATATATAATTATAATTGTTATATATACTAACAGCAATATAAATAATAATAATACAAAATTATTCGTATTTTTAAAGGGTGAAAAATGTAAATACTTATTTTTAACGCTTTTCTTCTCTCCTACCATTTAAAATTTTGCTGCGCTCGACAGGGTCCATAATTGTTTCCATTTTAATATCTACCACGTGATATGTACCTACATAATGGATTGCAATAAAGATTTGAGATTGAGATTAATAATAAACCCCATGGCTTCAAAATGCAAAGAGCATTTGAAGGATACAGGTATGATTTTAGTCAGTAAAAGTCGGTCCACCCAGACCAGGAGAAATCATTAAATGATTACCGATCTTAAAAAAAGCATTGAATTAATATATAACATTACTAGTAACTTACTCATACACAAATATGGTAAAAATAATGCGGTTTTAATTCCTATAAAAGCTAGATCATGGCTTATAATTATGCAAAATGAAACTAAACAAGTGCAAGACTTCTGGACAAGCGTGCTCCATCATCGACTACTATCAGGTGAAATAGTGGCCAAACGCTAGCCTATCTGTATAATATATATATATATATGTTATAGAGCAGTGGTGGCCGAGTGGTAACGGCCCTAACGGCGACTTACGAGTTGTAGGTCGCGGGTTCAAACCCAGCCAGGCGCATTACTTTGTGTAATTTATTTCATCACCACTGCTTTCAAAACGGTGAAGGAAAACATCGCGAGAAAACCGGGATGTCCTAGAACCAAAAATTCGAAGACATGTGACATTCACCAACCCACACTGGGCCCGCGTGGTGAATTACGGTGAATTACGGCCCATTCCCTCTCCTAGAGAGAGGAGGCCTGAGTCCCAGCAGGGGGAACATTAAAAGGCTGATTATGTTTATACTTATGCTATATATATGTTTATGCAAACACAAATTTTGCGCTTCTAATATTTTACCATGGGAATTTTACCATGGCAATTTCCATCACTGTACGAGAGTATTAGCTAGTATTTGACATGGAGCAACTGGCGATCCACAAACCCACAGTGGGCCCGCGTGATGGATTATGACCAATTTCCTCTCCTAGAGAGGAGGCCTGACCTTTCTGATGAAGAAGGCTGATTATATGAACAGAGCCCGAGTCGTCGACGGCACGTACTGTTCCACGTCTAAAAGATGTCAGCAAACCGTAATGCCCCAGCAGTGTGAATGCCCACTAGGGCAACGTGGTATTTCGGGGAGAGCAACCCAAAGTCCTATAACACAAGGATTGGATTTGTTTGCTGATGAATGGAAGACAATATTATTAGAAAGTTTGTTCCCGTTCCAGCCACCGTAGGCACTGGCTTGCAGATGGCGAGCAATGGGTAGCTCACCGTCCGACCGTCCGGTAACCGTCCGGACCGAGCCCAAGTTGTCGACGGCGCGTACTGTTCCACGCGCGCCTCGAGGAGATGTCAGCAACCGAGGCCCAGCAAGGTCGAAGCCGACTTGGGTCATGGGTGATGCGAAAGAGAACAACGTGGCCCTGGAACGAAGGCAAAAAAGGGGGAGTGGGTTTTTAGTCAGTAAAAGTCACTATCTCCCGCTCCGCCCAAGAACGGGGGATGTCATTAGATAATTTTCCCAACGAAAATAAAAACCCTTCGTAAACTAGGTTATCGGATTATATTATAAAAAATAAAATCCAGCTTAATGAAAGCCTATTCACTCGAGCGTCTACTCCGATATTCGCAGATGTCTTCTTCGTATGAGAAACCAACGCTGCGTTATAACTGCGTCACCGTTAAATGTATCTACGTACTTAAATGTATAGAAAATCGAACATCTGGTTTGAATTGAACCTTGGGTTAATATATGAAGTTACAACTACACCCTGTGTAGAAGCTAGGTAGATGATGAAATGATACTGCTGCTTAAATAGTTAAAATAAATAGATATATTATTTGGACCAAAAGTTTAGAAATACAAAGGAGCGAGGGAGCACACGCGATGACGGTTAATCGTGTACTGTATGCTCGACTAATATAAATTAGTGAAGAGAGGTAAAAATTAATAGTATATTAACAATATGAAGTAATACATAATATAATATAATAAATAAAATTGAATGATTAATATAATAACAATGTAAAGTAATACAGAATATAATGTAAACAGTTAATAATATAATAATGAAAATGTAAAATGTAACTATATGGACCTAATATATCTGAAATAAAAATATTGTTTTTATTATTATTGCATTATTAGTGTATGGTTTCACAGTACACCCTGTAAATATATAAATAGGAAAAAAACATGCAAATTTATACCAAATGAAATTGCAACAGACGTCTAAAATAAAAGACTGTGACAAATGGGTCATTATCATCATCATTTCACTGACATCCACTGCTGGACATAGGCCTCCACCAAGTGTCGCCACAACGAACGGTCCTGTGCATCTCGCATCATTTGCTTTCCCACTCTCACCAGGTCATCGGTCCACCTTGTGGGAGGCTTTCTAACGCTGCGTCTTCCGGTGCGCGGTCGCCACTCCTTATTTTATCTAAAATCGTAAATATAAAATTATCAAGCAGTAACGATAATTACATAAAAATATCCTAATCTGATTGACGATGTCACAATGGTATTTAAACTAAAGAGTCTGGCATAATTTTGTAAAAATACTTGACAATATCAATTAATATTTCACTTATTTGCGACAAGAATGGCTTAACTCAAAAAAACATGATTTTACAGGAAAGCATTTTCAGTTTAATTAAATATAGGTATCTCATAATCATTTTCTGTTCATTAAAGGTTTCTATGAAAAAATATGACATATTTCATAACGAAATATACTTATTAATCCCATGTAGTGAAAATATATTTCGTAAGATTTTATTTCAAAAATACATTTATCAGTTGTGTTATCGGGATGTCATAAATAAACTTTTTTACAACCCGTATTTTTCATTCTACTGTAAATATGTATACGCTCATGTAGAAAGTGCAGAAAATATCATGCAAAATCATCACCATCTTCTTGCCCTAGTCCCGTTTTATTTGGAGTCGGCGCATCACGTATTTTTCTTTCATTCAGTCCTGTCACCCGTCACGCATATCACTAACTCCTTTTTCTTTCATATCACTTCTCACACAATCCCTCCATCTTTTCTTTGGTCTCCGGCCTTTCCATCCATCCACATGTATACTCATAACTCTTATAGCAACATGCGTTTCACCCCTCCTCTTTACATGGCCATACCAAGACAAACGATTACCTTTTAACTTTTCAGTCTTTATAATATACTCATTTCTCACTTTATCCATTCTCGTCACACCAAATATCATGCAAAATGCAGTCCAATAATTCACTAGACACGTTTATCATGCTGTACGGGACATCCTTAGGGAATGTTGACTCGTCGATCACTCTGGGAGCAGTTTACGACCATTAGACTATTCCTGTATCGATAAACTCGTGTGTTTATCTATACATACACACAAACATTCGATGATATACAAACAAACTATTACATGCACACGCATATAATGGCGTGTGTGTGTATGTTACCCTTTCACGCTTTAATAGCTCAACGAATTTCGATGTCACACGAGTAAACACTGTCCTGGAAAATACATATGTTTTACTAATTTTTATTCCTGGAGTATGTTCCTTACATTTACGCGAGTAAAAAGGTTGCCAGAATCTAGTAATAAGTTTAAGCTTTAAAAGTCTAAAAACCAGGAATACCTACACAATGATTGTTCAACTGCAAGTGCTGTGGTAAATGCTCAGTCCTTTCTTTGTTCTATGTCATAATCATTGACAGCAGTGGTTCCCAACCTATGATCCGCGGACCACTGGCGATCCGCAAGAGCTAAAATGGTCCGCGTCGTCTAAAAATGTCAAGTTTTCCAACTGATAAATAACATTGACGTGCGCAGATTTTAAGTTTCTATCAGAAATTTTGTGTTTTCTATAAAAATAGTCTTTATTTTCGATTTAAAAGAGTTGATGTGGCACCAGTTTTAAATTTATGATGTAAGTTTTTTTTTATTTTTTTATTAATTAACATTGTTCATTTGTTTTCTAGACTTCTGGTCCCGGTTAACAACAATAAAACCAAGTAATCCCCGGTCAACATACGTTTGGGAACCATTCATTTCATAGATACAAAATGGTGCAAGTCACATCACTTTCGTTCAATATTGATTTGTTGAAAAATTGTACTAGTAATCCTCCTTCGCTTTATACAAAAAGTACTTTGCCTTGCAGTAGATCCAGATCCATTGTTATAGGCCGCTTAAATTATTTTTTCATTTTTTCATCACCAAAAAAAATTCAAGTCATCTGATACCCGAGCTGTGTGAAAAGTTAAATATAACCTAATAGTTCTATTATAAGCAAATGACAGACCATTTAGTAATACGGCTATTGTCCCCTTGATAATAAAATCCATTAAGGTAAGTATGCAAGTCATTTGGCGGGTCAGAAATGTGACCAGGTCATTATATTCATAATTGGACATATTTTGGTTAAAAGTATTCAAATTGGGCTGTTCCATTTAATACTTGGGAGGTTACTGAACATAAGGCTGATACTTTTTGATATCTTTAAGTAAAATTTTTCGGAACTTTTTAAGACATTTTTGAATACTGAAATTTCATTTGTTACTTGGTGCAAATCGACATAGTGAAAATGAACTCAAATGGTATTTCTTTTTTATTTAATTTTTTGAATACCGTAATTAGAGACACAATAGAAAGACAATGAGAGAGCGAACGTTCCCTTGGGGTTTCATTAATTAATGTATTATTTATTTATATCAAAATATAATAACAATAGGTATACTTACAAACAACTAAACTAAAAAATAACATAATAGGATATTAATAATAAAAAAACTAGGTACGAACGCCCACTGAGGGTTCCGTAAAAACTTACGAGTACCGATTTAAATAGTTCAATTCCCGAACGGAGTTTCGAAGATTTTGCCGCATCGCAAAAAAAGTATTTTTTTGTGACGTATCAACAGATATACTTTTTTCAGATTTATTTCTATACTTATGCTTTGAGACTTTCCTTTATACCAAATTTCAGGATCCTGGGTCAACGGGAAGTACCCTATGAATTTTGATTCCCTCGAAATATACGTTTTTTGCGACATAAAGGGCCGTATAAGTAAAATAAGTAAGCTTTAAGGGGCCGGAGACCTGAGTATATGGTTATTAATTTCAACTCTATACCTCCACGAGTTCCCGAGATAAAAGGTCTTGACAGACAGACAGAAAGACCACAAAGTGATCCTACAAGGATTCCGTTATTTTTCCTTTTCGTTCTTAACATCTCATCAGCAGATACTTATTATTAGTAAGTTTTAGGTGTATCTATATTCTCAAACTGGTCAATTTCTAAAATCTAACACAAGTTCTAGTCACCAACTGTTAAATGGAATGTGCCGAATAAATAGCCATAAAAAAACTTCTAAGAACGTTTTAAAACTAGTAATAGTTTGTGAATTTTAGACTTATTCACGACTTCATAATATATTAATTAACACAAGAACGTCTTTAAAGTCTTCTTCTCGAAAACTTTCAAAACTAAAACACATTTCTCGGTTTCATAACTTTCCAAAACTGAAACATATTTCTCGGTTTCATAACTTTCCAAAACTGAAACATATTTCTTGATTCTTGGTTTCAAAGCTTCCAAAATGTGGGTGTAGGTAGTCTACTACGTGTGGTGTAGACGCTGGGTGCATACACTTCTGCCTAATAACTTGGGAGATATCGTTGATATTTATTTATTTTAGTACCTTTATGGTATACTAGCTTTTGCCAGCAGTTTTGCCCGCGTGAAAGTAGGTTTCTCCATATAAACTTTGGACCCCCGTTTCATCACCTCAGGGGGTCAATTTCGGAAAATCCCTTCTTAGCGGATGTCTATGCCCTATATGAAACCTACCTGCCAAATGTAAAGTTTGTAGGTGTTATATTTTCTGAGATTTCATGATTAATCAGTGAGTGATATTTCGCTTTTATATATATAGATATAATTATATAAGTATATAATAGTTTAATATAAGATTTCACAAACTCTTCTTTTCTTATTTCTACACAATATTTTCTACATCTCTTCTAATCTCTCCTTTCGCAGGTCTGCTGGAAGAAATTTATTTTTGAAATAAGTAGTACCTTTGTGCAAATTTTTAAAACATAAATTATAAAATAAATAAATATTTTTATTTCTTTTATTTCAGAACAGTCCGCAAGGAAGCACCGGCTTCATCTAATGGATGATTCATTTAGAGGTTAGTAAAAAAAATATCAGATTAAAGATCCATGTTTTACATTTAATTTATAAAGATAAATAGTTTCGAATGTTGACCATAACTGCGGTTAACATGGTCCAGTCCAATTTTCGATGACGCGTCTGAGTATTTCTAGTAGTATTTGAACTTTACATAGCCCCAAAAGAAAAAGTCTTGGGGTGTGATGTCGCGGGATCTAGGCGGTTAGCTCACCGTTCTTCGTCATCATCGTCAGTGGTCGAAACTTCATCGTAGATTTATTTTCAATCTATTTTTTAAGAGATTTTTGTGACGATGTCAATTCCATCGTACCTACTATTACACTTTTATCTTTCATTTCACATAAATAATAATAACAATTTATTTTCTTAAATCAATGAAACTAACATTCAAACAAATGGTGAAGAAGCATTATCTATCGCTTAAATTTTTCTCTTCCTTTCTCATTGTATATTTTTGTTATTTATTAGTGTTTTAATTGGTATTGTATTTATGTATTATATATTTTTTTGTAGTATTTTTATATTATTTATGTTGTTTACACTGGCAGCCCTAACTAAATCTTTTCCTTCCAATGGTTGTCTGTAAGAAATTGCCCTGTGCGATATATGTATAAGACCGCCTTTTTTACATTTATTTTTATGACTTTTGTCATGTGTTAAGTTAAGGAGTGCAATAAAATGTATAATCCTAACAACATCGACTTATATTCTAGCGATAGACAAGCACATTCATGGAAACTATTTGTCAAAATACTGAAAAGTTAAAACAAAAGTTCGCTGCAGCGCTTTATTGCCATTATGTCGTCTAATAAAACTATTAAAACATACAGCGCTTAGATGGCTTCTAGAGCATATTTTTTCGCGATAAAAACGTCTTAAGCGCCATGAATTTCGTGACACTTACGCGTTTCGTTCAACATACTGTAATGACAGGTTATCCATATAGATTTTTATACCGCAGAAGACACAGCTTATTGCCTACAATACTTTATTACAATAACACTCTATTTCAAAATTTAATAAATAAGTGAATTCAAAATCGTGTAAAATATTAAAACCATTTATTGTCATTGACCACTCTGAAGAATAACTATCCTGAGAAAATCAAAGAGACTAATACTACTAATCAAAAAGATCAGGACTGCGCTGCTGATATTTAGTAACAAAGCAAACAAAAACGATAAAAAATAAACTAAAACACAGTTAAAATAGTTTTATGAACACCTCTTTTCTTTAAAAATAAATTAAATTCGTCTAATTATCTCCACTATTTCAGCTATCCTGAGTGAATCAAGATCAAGACTCTAAGATGGTAATATTTACCAACAAAACAAACAATAACGGTAAAAAAACAAACTAAAACAGTTAAAATAGTTTTATGTACATATCTTTTCTTTGAAAATAAACTAAATTCGTCTAATTATCTTGACTACATATGTCAGCTATCCTGAGTGAATCAAGATTAGGACTTTAAGCTGGTAATATTCAGTAACAAAACAAACAACAACGGTAATAACAAACTACAACACTGTAATTATAAAAAAAACATAGTCTACAACACATTTAAAACAGTTTTATGTACACAGCATTTACTTTGAAAATAAACCTATGCACCTGCCTCTAATTTTGTCTGCAACACCCCCAAAGGTTGACTGGTAGAAAATGCCCAAGGCATTAAGTCCGCCTCTGTGCCATTATGTGCATGAAGTGTTAAATAAATTAACATTTATGGTCATATCTGTTGCATTTCTAAAATAGAAAATTTTAGACTAGTTTCCTTCAAATAAGATTAATTTGGTCAATCTTTGTCTTTTTGTTATATAATTTACCTCAGGATCAGTTTTGGCTTCGTGGTGTAGTCTTATTTTGGCGTATTTTTCGATTACGGCTCTGATTAAATGCGTTCTATGATTTAGTGTACCTGGCTGCTGTAAAGAGTGTAAATTTAATGAGTCAAATGTAGATGTATTTATAAACGTTTTCAGTGTATTTGATACAATTATGTTGATGTTGCTATACATCCTCGGCAAATTTTTGCCGTATCCTTTAAATTTTACTAAATAACGTATTAACGTTTCAGTTTTTAAACAAATTTTGTATACATCTTCTGTTGAGTAGCACAGCCCACCCATATCTTTTAACTGATTTAATTTGTGATGCCATATTCGAACTGATGTAACCAATCCATTCTTCCCTTTTCGGACGACCAGAGTGAACAAACCTGAAATATAATTATAGTGTATGAAGGACGAAATCTCAATAACAGTAATACAATTTCACACATAGGACTACAAATTCAACTGAATCTAATTTATATTTGAATACTAATCTGCACGTAATAATTAGGTTGGTTAGGTTAGGGTAGAACCTAAGTACTAACGAATGACAGAATGCTTAACGACAAAACTTACCGATGAAAACTGATACCCGATGATTTGCTGACATTTCTTGCTGAGTTTTTACAGTATCGAAAAACGCAAGTCGTCATAATTTCTGAAATTGACGGAATTCATTGATATTATTTATACAACAAAAAAAAACATTAAATAAAATATTCAAAAAAAAAAAAACAAACGAAACAAAACATCATGCAAAGTTCATTAAACCAGTTGTAGGTAAAAATCGGGTTTTGATTTAAAACATGCGGATGATCCCATCTGCATGTTTTAGTCTATGAATATAAAATGGAAAGGCTTTTAAATCAAATAATATATTTTCTAACATACTATTACGATATTAGAAGCTATTAAATTGTCCGAACAACCAGTAATTTTACTTACATGAGTACAGAATTATTATTTACGTCCAGATTCCCTTTAATTTGAATTTAAAAGCGCCGCTCTCACACTGCATGAACGTCAAAACTTTACTAATGTCATCAAAATCAAGGTGCATAGAAGACACTGCACCTGAGTCGACTGAAGTGAGTGTACGGCACGCGTAATCTAGTACGTAGTACATATATATCGATGCCTAACAATAATATATATATATATATATATCTCTTTTTAAATAAATTTGTTAAGAAAAAAAATTAATATGTTACTTATGTTTATGTGTGATGAATAGAGAATATAAAAATTTGCTGCACTACAATAAGGTTTAACTAAGATGCCATTGGAAACTCCTACATAGATTGCAGATAACTTCAACAGCTTTAAAAGAATATTTCTGTTGTCTTTTTATTAGACACATTCCTTCGTAGAATATTGATTTTCGTAATACAACTGAATATTCTAGAGGTTATGTCGCAAAAAAATCAGTTTTTACCGACTTCAAAAAGGCGGAGGTGAGGAGAGATAACCGAACATAAGTTCGGTTGAATGTATGTTTTTTATTTTATTTTTTATGTATGTTCACCGATTTCTCGGTCAATTGTGGACCGATTTTGATTTTTTTTTATTGGAAGGTTATAGAAATATTGTTATGATCTGATCATGAACTTCGAAGATATGGAACAGAACTCCTCATAGGATCACAGCAGAACCGTCGTAACAAGTAAAATTGTTTTGTTTATACATGTAGTCGATGACTGACTGAAAGTAGAGGAGGAATATATCGAACTGATCTGATGATGAAGCCTGAAGTTAGGCACCGGAACTCTGTAATAAATTTATGAAATCTAACCGTGTTTGGGATTATTAGAATTGTCATGACATGCACCTTGGGTATAAGGTATTTAAGTTTGGCTGAGAGGTACTTTTTAGTGGTGGTACCATAACTAAAAAATGTAAAATAAAAAACTTTTTACAAAAAAAATACAACCGACTTCAAAGTAAAAAAAACACTGAAAAGTGCAATATAACTTTAATTTCAGAAGTCAGTGTTTCTATAATAGTTTGGTCTTTTCGTTATTTAACACCGACTTCTTTTCTTTTTCTTCTTTCTTCTACTTTGAAGTCGTTTGTATTTTTTTTTAGTAAAAAGTTTTTTTTCTATGACGAAATTTCAAGCTTGGTCTACTGACAATAATTACCGTAATAGGTAAATACAACTGACGCTCCATCCGTCCAGATCCATGGTTAAAAAAGTACCTCTGAATGAATCTCCTATTTGTTTCATTTTGATAGAAGTGCAATAATTTTACTATTAGTATCGCAACACTAAAATTTAATCGCCTTTGAGAATATCACTAGCGCGTCTATCGTGTATATAATTCATTACATTCGCACTCTGTAGTGCTATCCATGCGTCGTCCGAAAGGGAACCCCCCCGGGGTTCCCTCCTGGAACGCAAGGCAAAGAAGACGCATAGGAATGGGTTTTAATCCGTAAAAGTTTAACATGACCTCCTGCTCCACCCTAGAGCGCCAGAAGTCATTAGACGAATTCCCAACTAAAAAAAAAAACCTGTAGTGCTACCACGAGCTCTTTTATGATCCATTTTGCGACCTGAACTGAACTGTTAAAGGAATGGAGCTATACAGGGTGTATAGCTCTGTCCCTATTTTTTGCTCGAACAACTGACATTTTGACACGTCATGCTAGGTCCCCTGATCAGTAGCCATCTTTCATTTGTACATTCCACACGGGTCACGGTGACAAAAGGATCGATAAAACCTTCAATGTAGTGTAGTCACACTTCACACTAATATTAAAAAGGCGAAAGTTTGTGAGAGTATGTCTGTATATTTGTTACATAGATATATATGTACTACGTACTATATTACGCGTGTCGTACACTCACTTCAACCGACTCAGGTGCAGTGTCTCCTATGCACCTTGATATTGATGACATTAGTACAGTTTTGACGTTCATGCAGTGTGAGAGCGGCGCTTATAAATTCAAATTAAAGTGAATCTGGACGTAAATAATAATTCTGTAGTAATTAAAGTAAAATTGCTGGTTGTCCAAACAATATAATAGCTTCTAATATCGTAATAGTATGTTAGAAAACATATTATTTTATTAAAAAGCCTTCCCATTTTACAATCATAGACTAAAACATGCAGATGTTCACTCCCACAAAAACCAGATTTTTACCTACAACTGGTTTAGTGAACACAGACTTGCATGGCGTTTTATTCTCTTTTCGTTTTTTTTTTTTGAATATTTTATTTAATGTTATTTCTTTTTTGTATAAATATACATTAGGTTCAGTTGAATTTGTAATCTTGTGTATGATATTGCATTACTAATATTGAGATTTCGTACTTCATACTTAATTATTATTATATTCTAGATTCCATTTTCGGCTGACTAGTGTGAACAACACTATAAATAAAATAAAAAATAAAATAGCCTTTTATTCTACTACCACATCTAACAATATATAAACACATTTGAATTAATTAATTATACATCATATTTAATTCCTATTTAATAATAATCTACAATAATAATAATTCATAATAATAATCGACAATAATAATCCAAAACAATAATCCATAATAATCATAACATTAAATTAAATAATAATACTTTTACTTAGTAGTCGCCTCTTTGGCGTAGGCCTGCCCCAGTGTTTTCCACAGTTCCCTATCTCTAACAACACTAGTCAGCCGAAAATGGAAGAATGGATAAAAATTCTTCCAGAGGATAGAAGTGAAAATACGTGGTTTTCTACAAAATAATCATTTATCTGCTCTGCACACTTTCAAGCTGATGATATTTAAGGTGAAAAAGATTTTGAAAAAAGTTTTAGCTGTAAAAAAAGTTATAAAATTACAACAGAAAAATAAATATCTCCGAAAAAAAAAACTGAACCTTTAACTGGAATTGTTAAACATTTTAAAGATAAATTTACCGTTGTTGTTTGTTTTGTTATTAGATTAAGAATGATGATTACAATAAAGGGTTTCAATAATTTAAAGCGATTTTGAATTCACTTATTTATTAAAGTAGTAGAACGTGGTTTTTGAATTTACACAAAAAAAAAAAAAAAAATTTTGAAATAGTGTTATTGTAATGAATTGTAGGTAAAAAGCTGTGTCACTTCTGCGGTATAAAAATCTATATGGATAACATATCATTACACTATGTTGAACGAAACGCGTAAGTGTCGCGAAATTCATGGCGCTTAAGACATTGTGGTCGTGAAAAAAGTATCCTCTAAAAGCTATCTAAGCGCTGTATGTTTTAATAGTTTTGTTAGACGGCATAATGCCAATCTAGCGCTGCAGCGAACTTTTGTTTTAACTTTTCAGTATTTTGACAAATAGTTTCCATGAACGTGCTTGTCTATCGCTAGAATATAAGTCGATGATTTGTTACTTCTTCACGGGCAAAAAACTGAATAGATTTCGATGGAATTTTTTTTCGGGTGAGAAAATCATCTAATGACATCCCCGCCCTTGGGTGGAGCGCGAAATAGTGTCAAACTTTTACTGAATAAAAACCCACTCCTATTCCTTCTTTGCCATTTTTGCAGAGCCCGGGGGATCTCTTTCGCATCACCCATGGCCCCGTAGGCTTCGACCCTGCTGGGCCCTTACGTTTGCTGACATTTCGAAAACGAAGAGACCAAAATTTTCGACCGAATAATTTTCATACACCCCTGTGGACATAACGACAATTAAGCGTTTTTCAAGGTCACGCAAGTTATATAGACTCATCATCATCATCATCATTTCAGCCGAAAGACGTCCACTGTTGGACATAGGCCTCCCCCAAGCGTCGCCACAATGACCGATCCTGTGCTTCTCGCATCCACCGCACTCCCGCGACCCTCACCAGGTCGTCGGTCCACCTTGTGGGAGGCCTTCCAACGCTGCGTCTTCTGGTGCGCGGTCGCCACTCTAGAACCTTTCGGCCCCATCGGCTATCTGTTCTACGAGCAATGTGCCCTGCCCACTGCCACTTAAGTTTGGCGATTCTTCGGGCTATGTCGGCGACCTTGGTTCTCCTGCGGATATCTTCATTCTTTATGCGATCACGCAAGGAAACTCCGAGCATAGCCCTTTCCATTGCTCTTTGGGTGACTGTAAGCCTTCTGATGAGGCCCATTGTAAGCGACCATGTTTCAGAGCCATATGTCATCACTGGCAACACGCACTGGTCATAGACTTTCGTCTTGAGACACTGTGGTATGTTAGACGAGAAGATACCGCGCAGCTTCCCGAACGCTGCCCAGCCGAGTCGGATTCGACGATTGACCTCTTTCTCAAAGTTCGACCTACCCAACTGGATTGTCTGTCCCAGGTAAACGTAATCGTCTACAACTTCGAGTGCAGAGTCTCCGATCTTGATCGGAGTGGGTGCTACATGGTTATTTACCATGACTTTGGTTTTATCCATGTTCATTTTAAGACCCACTCTTTTGGAAGCTCTACTAAGGTCATCGAGCATTGTACTGAGCTCCTCCGTAGTTTCAGCCATGACTACTATATCATCGGCAAACCGAAGGTGAGTGATGTACTCGCCATTGACATTAATGCCTAGTCCACTCCAGTCCAGAACCTTGAAGACATCTTCCATTGCAGCCGTGAACAGTTTCGGAGAGATGACATCTCCCTGCCTCACGCCCCGCTGCAGAAGGATAGGTTTCGAGGTCTGGTCCTGAAGTCGGACTGACATTGTGGCGTTTTCGTACAAACACTTCAGCACTTCGATGTACCGATAGTCAATCTGGCACCGTTGGAGAGACTGCAGTACAGCCCAAGTCTCGATCGAATCAAAAGCTTTTTCGTAGTCCACGATCGCTAAGCATAGAGGCAAGTTATACTCCTCTGTCTTCTGTATAACCTGCCGAAGCGTATGTATGTGGTCTACGGTGCTGAAACCTTTTCGGAAACCGGCTTGTTCGGGAGGCTGGAAGTCGTCGAACCTGCGCGCGAGACGATTCGTGATGACTCTGGAAAACAGCTTGTAGACATGGCTCAGAAGTGAGATGGGCCTGTAATTCTTAAGCAGGGCATTGTCGCCCTTCTTAAAGAAAAGTACCACCACACCTCTGCTCCATGCCTGTGGCGTCTTTCCCTCAAGTATGACGGAATCGAACAACCTCTGAAGGGCCCTTAGGACCGGTTTTCCACCCGCCTTCAGGAGTTCGGCTGTAATTCCGTCGTCACCCGACGCCTTGTTGTTTTTAAGCTGCTTCAGAGCCACCCTAATCTCGTACAGGCTGACATCCGGGATATCTTCGGTATAGTGCCGGGTTAATCTAGCTCTTGGGTCGTTTGCTAGATTCGTTGTGGGTTTTGTGATAGATGTGTACAGCTGTCCATAGAATGCCTCGATCTCTCCCAGAAGCTCCGATTTGGCGGATATGACTCTGCCATCGTCGGTCTTCAGTTTCGTGAGCTGGCTCTGCCCTATAGACAGATCCCTTGCAAAAACCTTGGAGCCCTTATTCCGCTCAATCGCATCTTTAATCCTTTCGGTATTAAAGAGGCGGAGATCGCGTTTTAAGGACTTTGAGATCCGTCTATTGAGCTGCCGGTAGATGCACGCATCGTCTGAAGACTGCAGAATCATCTCACGCCTCTCTTTCATGAGTTCGAGAGTTTGATCAGAGAGCCTTTTCTTCCTTGTACGACGAGTCTTAAAAAACTTAGACCCGACCGTATGGACAGTTTCCACGAACCCATCGTTGTATTCGTCCACAGAGCCACCTAGGCACTCGAAACGATTGTGAAGTTCGAGCTGAAAGCTCTCGGAGTTTTGAATCTGGATCTGTGCTGGACGGAGCGTAGACTTCATCAGTCGAGATCTTTCAAGCTTGATATTGATATTCAATGTGCCTCTTACCATGCGGTGATCACTTCCAGTTTTCACCGCGTTGATCACAGAGACATCATTGAATATTTGCTTCTTCGTCGACATGATGAAGTCAATCTCATTTCTGGTCGCACCATCAGGGCTTTGCCAGGTCCACTTCCTACGCTCACGTTTTTTGAAGAAGGAGTTCATCATATAGAGGCCCTCCTTCTCCATAAAACTAGCCAATAGGTGTCCCCGGCGGTTCCGATGTCCAAATCCAAATTGCCCCACTCGCAGCTCATCACCGTCTCGTTTACCCAGTTTCGCGTTAAAGTCCCCCATGACCACGGTGAAGTGAGTCTTAGAACCATGCATGGCTCTGGATATATCCTCATACATGGACTCTACTTCGTCGTCGGGGTGCGTCGAGGTCGGGGCGTAAACCTGTATGACCTTCAGCGAATATCTTGATGATATTCTGAGTATAAGATACGCTACCCTGGTCGACACACTCTCGATCCTCACCACATTGTTCACAAGGGACTTGTGGACGATAAACCCGACACCACCCTGGGACTGCTGGTCACCCTCCCGGAAATAAAGCAGGTTACCGGATTTGAGAATTATCGTGTCCTCCCCCTGTCTTCGGACTTCAGATAATCCCACAATACTCCATCGTAACCTGCTCAATTCTTCCTCAAGTTCGGTGATCTTCTCGTCGGACCGGAGTGTACGCGTGTTATATGTTGCCAGGTCCAGTCGTCGTTGTCTAAAGGGGTAGCCGGATCCCATCCGGAGATTCTTCGCACCCCTTGCCTCGCCGTAACCTTGACCGCTACCGGAGTCAAGGGTAGACGGGCTGCCGGGCACTAGGGGCCATTTTTTGGTTGTGCTTATCATTGGGGGGATTTGCCATAATCGCCACGCTTGGCATGCGGGTTGGCGATCGCAGTTTGGTTGTTGGAATTCACAAAGAATGCTGCTGCCCATTCTCTGGTATGTCCCTTAGTCGCCTCTTACGACACCCACGGGAAGAAATGGGATGGTGTTATTCTTTACGTCCGAACACCATACGGACGTATGTACAATCAAAGTAGGAAGATTCATCACATACACACACCACACATGCATAGCACAAAAAAAATACAAAAACAAGTCCTGGTTAAAAAAAAAAAAAACAAAGAATTGAATTTGGTTTAAAAAATCAAGCATTATATCAAAAGTCAAGTTAAAAATTGAATAAATTGGATTTAAAAAAAAGGTACAGTCATCTGAAAAAAATAATAATCACACTAATCTATATATATAAAAGAAAGTCGTGTTAGTTACACCACTTATAACTCAAGAACGGCTGAACCGATTTGGCTGAAAATTGGTGGGGAGGTAGCTTAGAACCAGGAGACGGACATAGGGTACATTTTTTTTTTTTACTTTTTTTTTTTTTTTGTTAGGGTTGAGTAGGGTAGAGTAGGGTAGAGTAGGGTAGAGTAGGGTAGAGTAGGGTAGAGTAGGGTAGAGTAGGGTAGAGTAGGGTAGAGTAGGGTAGAGTAGGGTAGAGTAGGGTAGAGTAGGGTAGAGTAGGGTAGAGTAGGATAGAGTAGGGTAGAGTAGGGTAATTTTTTTTTTTTACTTAATCCCGCTTTTGGGCAGAACAACGTCTGCCGGGACCGCTAGTATATATCATAAAGGCGAAAGTTTGTGAGACAGTGTGTGTGAGAGAGTATGTGACAGTGTTTACCGTTAAAAAGTATCATTGTGTATCGCAAGAACTCAACAAACACTCGAACGACTCAACGGATTTCTATGAAACTTGACACACATGTATATCATGTCCTAGAATATCACATGGAATATTTTTTATCCCGATATTATATTCCCGGAAAATTTTCTACCATCATACGGTTGAAGTTACAGCAGTCAGTACTAGCAACAGCTAATTTTCATTATTGTTCTGCACTTTAAATTATATTCCAATCATAGTCTAACTTAAATTTAAAAATACTATAAATGTTCTCAAATTTTGAATGACATGCACGCCTGTAATTGGTTTGTTTGCACTGGACCATTTTCTGGATGTTATAGGCCAAAAATCTGTAAACAAATTGTTGGTGTACCTTAGTAATAAGAATAAAGTAGAATCAGTATAAGGATATTGAATCTGTATGTTATGTATTTCTCATACCAGTCTTGAAATCCAATCTTATCTTGGCCACCATGCTTAAAGCGTTGTCTCCAATTACACACTACACTAGGCTCTGCCTTACTTCAGCTTTGGCTCCACTCCCGTCACTAAGACTTAGTGAGCCAATGTCCGGCACGTCAGAAGCTATTCGGGTGCCAAATATCACAAAGATCCCTTGAGGATTTGAGACGTGGGATGTTGCCAGATAACTGAGCTTACCTTGCTTTTAATCTGTACATATACATAAATAAAATTAAAATGTTTGTTTGTAGTAACAAAATAAATATTTTTTTTTACATAACCGCCTGGATAAGCAATCCAGGCGGCGGTCGAACTAACGACACGCTTTGCTGGCTAGCCACCATGGGATCTGAAGGCAACAGTCCTTGCACACATACACGATCTGCGCATGGAGATGCGACGCCGGGGCGAAACTCCACTGCCGCGACAAGTCTCAGCATGGCGGACAGAGCTCCGACGGGTTCTCATGGAGAAATGGCGATAGCGACTGTCACGACCCAGTGCTGGGCACACCACAATTATGGCGGTAAGTCCCCTCTTTGAGGCGTGGTTGGAAAGACTTCACGGCATCCTCACCTTCCGCATGACGCAGGTTCTCACCGAACACTGTAAGTTCGGGAAGTTCCTGCACCGGATTCGTGCGGAAGCGACGCCTGGGTGTCGCCACTGTGTGGAACTCCCGGAGGACACGGTAGAGCATACGATAGGGGTGTGCCCTGGTGGCCCACTCGCCAATCGGCGGCGGCGATCTCTCGCGCCTGGCCTTGGTACAGGCCATGGTCCGGAGCGAGGAGGAGTGGCAGGCGGTCGCCTCCTTCTGCAAAGCAGTAATGCTAGCAAAGGACGGGAAGGCGGCCGATCGCGTGAGGCAACGGTCTTCACGCCCCAACCACCGCCGGGATTCCAATCCCGATTTCCAGCCACCGTAGACGCAGGCTTGCGGACGGCGAGCAATGGGTAGCCCGCCGTCCGACCGCCCGGTAACCGTACGGACCGAGCCCAAGTCGTCGACGGCGCGTATTGTTCCACGCGCGCCTCAGGGAGATGTCAGCAAATCGTAGGGGCCCAGCAGGGTTGAAGCCTACTGGGCCATGGGTAGTGTGAAAACGAAACCCGTGGCCCTGGGACGAAAGCAACTAAGGAACAGGAGTGGGTTTTTAGTCAATAAAAGTCTGAAACTATCTCTCGCTCCGCCCAAGAGCGAGATTTGTCATAAGATGATTTTCCCACCTAAAAAAAAAACATAATGCTTATGAAAGTATTTTCAAGACCTAGAACAAAAGTCTGATGATCTGTCTATTAATTCTTATTTCCGAAACAGCTGGATCGATTTTTATAAGAAGTGACTGAAGGTCATTTTATTTTAGAAAATAACTTCTTGAAATTCTGACAAAAGAGCATTGCGATGTTTTACGAATCCGACGCGAATGAAGTTGCGGAAACCAGTTAGTTTTAAATTTATATACTTAACAAGGCACAATCAACCTTGTAATGTTCCCACTGCAGAGCCTCAGGCCTCCTCTCTAAGAGATGGAACGGGCCGTAATCCACCACGCGGGCCCAGTACGGATTGGTGGATGTGACATGTCTTCAAATTTTATGTTCTAGGACATGCCGGTTTTCTCAAGATGTTTTCATTCAGTGTTTTGAGAGCAGTGGTGATGAAATAAATTACACAAACTGTTGCGCGTTATCACTGGCCCACCACTGCTCTCTAAAATAGGTCCTAACCTATGATATTGCAATTTTTTAAAACGGGTTGCTTTGAAATGATATCCTTGGATTTGGACTTGGAATTATAAGTTCAAATAAAATTTATATTAAAGGTACGTTATTCTTTTTTTGCAATTAGGTGTTTATTGGTTTCATAAAGAAACCAATAAACACCTAATTGCAAAAGTTTTGTATTTTATGTAATTTTTTTATTAGATCGCAGTACGGTTATAAGTACTGCGAGCTAATAAAAAAAAAGTTTTATCATATGAAGAGTTCTAACGTAGAAACTATGCATTTCAAAAGGCAAGCAATGTCAACCAACGATTTTCATTTAACAAAAGAACACTTTGTTCTTGGTTTAATAACTTTCGTTTTGAAAATTTTGTCTTTTAGTCGCCCTGAAAAGAAAAACTATTCGTCAGATAAAATTTCCCATGTGAAAGTGATTAAAACAAAAATAGACATCCCATTCATTAGCAGTTTTAAGTCCCTATCCCTCGGAAACCATGCTATATTAATTAGATAATAAAAACAAAATGCTATAGAACTACCCACTCCCTGTAACCTAACCCTGTAATCAATATTGCATACTGCTGGAGACACATTTTTTCCACGGTTGAACTCATATTACAAAATAATGCGAGTTTTCTGAGATTTCATACAGAAATGGTTATAAGTACTGCGATATTACAGAAAATACCAATCACAAAGAAACCAATAAATACCTAATGTCGAAAAATGATTATCGTGTCTATAATGTAAAGTTTATTTTAAATCATAATTCCAAGTCAATCCAAAGATTCAAACACTTCAAAGCAACCCGTTTTAATAATCGACAATTTCATAGGTAAAGACCTATTATTATATTCGTATTTAGAATCTGTCAGTCGTATAATGAATATTCATTGTGTTTTCTCATTTTCGTGCCAATCGGTATTAAATATAGGTATTATATACCTACTATTCGGACCGGAGATAAAGCAAAGGCTTATGCGCGTTAAACTGTAGATTTATTTCTAATAAATTACTATTATACTTTTCTACTAATATTATAAAGCTAAAGACATTGTTTGTTTATTTGATTCAACGCGCTAATCTCAAGAACTACTGATTCGGTTTTGGCTAGAACATTTATTGAGGAAGGTTATAGTCTACATAACATCACGCTACTATCAATAGGAGAGGAGTAGTACTCAAAAACGTGAATGTGACCGCAAGGGAAAGCTGATGAAGCCACCGTAGGCGTGGGCTTGCGAACGGCGACCAATGGGTAGATCACCGTTAAACCGTCCGGTAACCGTTCGGACCAAGCCCAAGTCGTCGACGACGCGTAGTGTTCCACGCGCGCCTCAAGAAGATGTCAGCTAATCGTAGGGGCCCAGCAGGGTCGAAGCCTACTGAGGCCATAAGTTGTGCGAAAGTGAACCTTAGGGCCCTGAAACGAAGGCAAAGAAGGAACAGGAGTGGGTTTTAATCAGTAAAAGTCTGACACGCCCTCCCGCTCAGCCCAAGGGCGGGAGATGTCATTAGATGATATCACACCTAAAAAAAAGGGTAAGTTGATTAATTTATCAAATAACTCACGCTTACCGGCTTGACAGTCGTCCTAATCTGACCACCTTTTTTGGGGTTCCGTACCTCAAAGGAAAAAAACGAAACCCTTATTGGATCACTTTGTTGTCCGTCCGTCTGTCTGTCTGTCAAGATCCTTTATCTCAGAAACGCGTAGAGGCAGCGAGTTGAAATTGAAACCGTATACTTAAGTCTGCAGCCCCTTGAAGCTGTGAAAAAAGCAAACTTCTAAGTTCACGGAAAAAAAGATACGCCGTTTATGTCGCAAAAAACGTATATTTCGACACTAAAAAAACGAACATCTTAACACTCTCAAAGGAATCAAAATTCATAGGGTACTTCCCGTTGACCCAGAATCCTGAAATTCAACATAAAGTAAGATCTTATAGTATAGTTATAGGAATAAAGCTGAAAACTGTAAATTTGTAGTTACGTCATAAAAAAAAAAAACATTTTTATTACAATTCGGAAAAATCTTCGTAACTCAATTCGGGAATCGAACTGTTTTCATAGCTAAGTTTGTGCGGAACCCTCAGTGCGCGAGTCCAACTCACACTTGCCCTGTTTTCGAAATTTAATGTTATTTTTTTAAATTATTGTGCCTGTTCTACACTCTCTAAAGAGGTACTGATGAAAGGAGCTCTACAATATGAAATAAACAATAATATTTCGTGCAGTTACTCCATCCACCAATCCGCACTGGGCTCGCGTGGTATATTACGGCCCATTCCCTCTTCAAAAGAGGAGGCTTCAGTCCCAGCAGTGGAACATTAGTATTTTATGCAGTTACTCTACAAATACAACATATAAGTATTTTCAGAAAAAGTAATGTAAGGGTGAATCAGGCTACGATTTCCCGAAAATTGCGCCCCTGGGAATGAAAAATGGATTGTATTTTTTAAGGAAAATTATGTTTCCTTCGTGTTTAAACTTGTTCAAGAGTAAATGATTTCCCGGAAGGTAGAAAGGAAGGGGAAAAAATATTGAAAAAAAACCCATTAAACATTGCCATATTAATAATACATATGGTTTCAATTTTAGAAAGTTGTACTATTAATCAGGTGATTTGCCGATATTTTTTTTAGGAGGGAAAATCATCCAATGATTTCCCTCGCTCTTGGGCGGAGCGCGAGATAGTGTCAGACTTTTACAGAATAAAAACCCACTCCTGTTCCTTTGTTGCCTTTGGTACCAGGGCCGTCTTTCTTTCCTTCTTCTTTTTACCATAAAGTATTAAAATATCATCGTTACGGAAAGTCAGGAGTAAGGTAATCTGTCACAAGTCTTGCCTAGGGTGTGTATTATTGGTGAGAAATTATCTAATGATTTTTCGCGCTCTCGGGTGGAGCGAAAGATTATGTCAGACTTTTACTGACTAAAACCCACCTATGTTTCTTCAGTTGCTCTATGCGTTCTAGGACCACGGGTTTCCTTTACCGATTTTTCCCATGGCCTTAACGGGTATCGGCCCTACTGGGCCCTCTATGTGACGCTTGAAACACCACGGACCGTCACGACTGGGGCTCGGTTCTTACCGGACGGCCCGACGGCGAGCTACCCATTGGTCGCCATCCGCAAGCCCACGCCTACGCTGCCCGAAGATGATATCAGAGCGATATTTTGAAATTTTAGTATAATTTATTATAACATACAAATACTTGTCAAGTAGGTTAAGCGTCCAACTAGAGAAACATTTTCAGTATTTTTCATACAACAGCTTTTACGTAATTATGACGTTTCTACACCTTTTTCTCTAAATATTTTGGAAAAACGGACTATATTTTGTGGATATAATCTAGGTTTCTATTATTGAAATTAAATTAGTGTAAAACTAATTTAGTAAAGACCTCTGAAAATCTGCTATTTTGCGTGAACTTTGTCCCTTCTTAATATACTCATAAATTAAAAAAGACAAAAAATATATGTAAAGGAATCTCGGACATTTTAATTAAGATTCCGAATGATAAAAGTGATTTCTTTTTCCAATAACTTTTACTGTTAAAAAAAAAAACGTTTTTCCTAGAATAAGTTTTGTGAAATATTCAATAATAATTTGTGAGATATTAGAGTGAATAACGAAATGACCGAATACCAACAGAGCGTTTAGGTGCTCTCTCTCTCTTTTTTCGCATTACCTGGCCCTTACTCATATTTAGTGCCATAAAACAGTAATTTTCTGAAGCCTACTTCTTGGTAACGGCTGGGTTAATAGATTTGAAAAATAAATATTTATTATAAATTCATATATAACATTTTCAACATATGATTTTTTCGTATAACTAACACTTTTGCCAAAAAAAAAAAAAATTTTGTTAATTTTTCTTTTCGTTTTTTTTTCCAATTCCTTTCGAATGGATTTGATCTTTAGAAATATGTTACACAAAAAAATTGCTGGTTAAGCGTTATCTATGTGTAAATCAATGAATAATTCGCAAAGAAAATGGTTTTAAAGATCAGCGGGGCTCTATGTGGGCGCAGGCGGCAGTACGATTATGTGTGCGTTTAACCCAGATGTTCAAGGGACTATACGCCTTAAACATTGCGCTGTATGGGTCGTGGCCAGATCATAGAAATTGATCACTTCATGAAATGACCAAGTAAAACTGGCCAGATCGTTTTACACCCTAATGTTTGATGATATGTAAATCCTCGTTAGGCCTACTTTCTTTAGTCCTTTATTGTCATAGAAATCCTCATTAATGTTATGGCCAAACGAGGATTGGCATATCTGGCCAGTTTTAGTTAGCCATATCATGATGTAATCTATTCTAAGATCTGGCCACGACATAATTATGAACCAATAAGCTTTTAAACCATGCTTATGTTGACGATAGACGAGTGGGGAAGGGCCTTCTTAAAATATATCTGCTTGAGAATTTATCAATATTAATACATCAATGATGCCATAAGTACATAAGTACTTATCCACTAGCACTCTGCAGTATGAAGGTCAGGTTATAATATCGTAATGGGTACTGTCGCGTGTAGGTATTCTTTTTTATAATTTTTCAAATTAATTAATCAATGATAATGGATCGTTACGTTTCTTTACTAAGTAGAGTACCTAGCATTACCGATCTAATATCAATAGCCCTTTTAATTTCGTAATTTCGTTTAATACTTGCGTCTGCCAATGGCTTTTATCGCCTGAAAGTAGAAAAAGTATCCAATAGGGCATTCCAGAACATGGTCTACCAATGTACCAAATTTCATCCAAATCCATTGAAAGTAAGCAGTGATGCAATCGTTTATAGTGAATCGCACTAATATATTAAGAGCCTATTCACTCTAGCCTCGAAGACACCTAAATTATAATCAGATGGGAAGACAGCTGCAGGCAAATTGTCCCAATCCTTCGATGCATGCGGTATAAACGACGAGGCGTAACGCACTAAGCGTTACCGCAGAGGTGTTAACAACGTAAGGATGGACACTCGTCGCACCTACGGGTCGGGTTATCCGATGGTAGAAAGATGATGGCGGAATCAAGTTATGTAATTCCTGCGCACCCTCTCCAAAACGCATCCAGGCTGGATAATCATCATCATTTCAGCCGAAAGATGTCCAGTTTTGGACATAGGCCTCCCCCAAGCGTTGCCATAGCGACCGGTCCTAAGCGTCTTGAATCCATCGGATTCCCGCGACCCTCACCCGCATCATGGGTTCACCTTGTGGGAAACCTTCCAACGCTGCGAAATGCTGGCTATTATGGCAAAATATGAACGTAAAGGAGTAACAAATGTACACACAACTTTCACCTTTTCAATTTTAGAGATATTTTATCTGAAAAATAAATCTAACAATTTATAGAGTTCTCAATATTTTTACTATAGATACAATAGACCCTTGCAGAAGATATTTTATAACCTATTATCGACCTGGCCCAGCTTAGCATGAGTGTCAGATATCATTAGAATTTTCGACTTTTCTCAACTATAACATGCATGTACTATATACTTAAACTTTTCTCATGAAACACTCTATCTTCTTTTGTAAAGTGATGGCCCAAAACACAGGTTTAAATTAACCTAAATCGGGCGGTCCACTATCAAACATTGCAATTCTGAACCACGATTAATTGCACATTTAATAATATTGCAGCAGCGCAGCGTTGGAAGGCCTCCCACAAGGTGGACCGACGACCTGGTGAGGGTCGCGGGAGTGCGGTGGATGCGAGAAGCACAGGATCGGTCATTGTGGTGACGCTTGGGTTAGGCCTATGTCCAACAGTGGACGTCTTTCGGCTGAAATGATGATGATGATGATGATGAATAATATTTTAGTTTTAGTATATTTTTAGGCTCTGTTATTGTATGGGAAACCTTGTTACTGTTGGATTAATGTTATTTTTTTGTAAACGTTATTTGAATAAAATTTATTATTATTATCTATTGGTGGAAACTGCATGAAAATCCACCCGTCTGGTTTGATGATCCCCCCTTTTCAAAAGAAGTTTGTAGGACTTTACACTCTGTTCCGCATATCTTTAAAAATATACCTAACAACACAGCAGGGCAAGAGTACCAAAAAAAAAAACCGGTCAAGTGCGAGTCAGAGTCATGAACAAATGGTTCCGTACCATTATCTATAGGTATAACATTTTTTTACACAATTTATTTTATTCTGTTTTTAGTATTTGTTGTTATAGCGGCAACAGAGATACATCATCATCTGCCAAAATTTCAACTGTCTAGTCATCACGGTTCATGTGATACAGCCTGGTGACAGACGGACAGGAAAACGAACCCTAAAAAAACACGCCCTATTTAAAATCCATTAAAGCTATAAAACAAAAAAACGCTAAACCAGAACAGTTTCCGTGTGTACATACTATTTGTAATGCTAAAAGGCATCATAAATTCAAATCAAGTGCTAGATCTATGTGTACCGCAATTAAGGCTACTAAATCCTTCTCGTTTAAAACCGTAAACTTTTCCAAGCTCAACTATTGCAATTTATGGGAGAGGCTTCTCCTTAATGGTAGCTTTACGATTTGCCAAGTACGCGGTCGCTTGGAAGAATAAGTTTTTAGGGTTACGAACGTCCGAATGAAAAAACGGAACCCGAATAGGTTCACTCGTGTTTTGTCTGTCTATCCGTCAGTTTTCTTTTCAGTGGAACCGCAGACAAGTGAAGATAATAGGACAATATTCACGAAAATCTAATTCTAATAAGTACAAAATAAAATGTAGATAAAGATATTGTTGAATCAAGTTTTTAATGCATTAAAAGTACTAAATCAAACTTATGTACGTTCGCCCTTTCCATTGCCCTTTGGGTTAAAGTCACCCAGCCATCTGATGAGGCTCATGTATACAAAAACAAAATACACTCGTGTTCTCCACGTGGCCAGCATTGCAACGTTATCTTTTGCCTTTCTTAATATTATTATTATTTCAGTGTTATTTCTTTGTATGACTCACACTCTACTATTTATTATTTGTTATTCCTCCGAGCCGCCACTCAGTGGAACTTTAATCCACTAAAAGAAACATTGTTCGGTAGGTACAACCTGGTATTTTATTGAGTCTCGTAAAAATGAGATTTATATCAGTCTGTTGTTTTCAGCGATAATGATTTTAAGTGAATTGAATTAGAGTAGGTCATATAATTGTGGCTCCAAAATAAATAGATCGGAGCAGTAATCGTTTATTATCTAATAAAACCGCTCACTTCAGTTTAAAATTATATATTTGTAATAAACCACTTACAGGAACTTATCAATAAGACAGTCGGTCAGGAAAATGATGCACATTTCAAGTCTCTATGGAGAAGAATCTGTAAGAAACTCCGTGGACGCGCTTTTAAATCACGATATTTATTAAAAATACTCGTATCTCGCTTACATATTTCTTGTCGCTACATTAATACAGGAGACAAATAATGCGTCCGACCTCAACGATCGTCAACTGAAAAAGAGGTCTGTCGCCTTCCATTCTGCAACGTTGACAGCTTTACTACAAATTATCACAAATGTATTTCGGTATTGCCAACACAATTAGCCGATTGTAATGAATAATTAAATACAAAATAAATTAAATAATATTCTTGGTTACAAAAACAGAGTAGGTAAATAATCTGATTACGTATCAAAATAACAAAATATTAAATAAAAATGTCGTTTTTTGGTTTTTTTTTTAGCCCTCACTACTTAGTTTGTGAAATTGCCTTCCCTCCTCAATGTTAAATCGAATCGCAAAATAAATAAATTGTGTAATTTTCAAATAGATTTAGTTCGTCTTATATATTGGGTACATCATCATCATAATTTCAGCCGAAAGACGTTCACTATTGGTCATAGGCCTGCCCCAAGCGTCGCTATAACGACCGGTCCTGTACGTCTCGCATCCATTGGATTCCCGCGACTCACACCAAGACATCGGTCCATCTTGTAGAAGTCCATCCAACGCTGCGTCTTCCGTTACGTGGTCGCCACTCCAGAACTTTTGAGCCTTGTCGATCATCTGTTCTGCGAGCAATGTGCCCTACTCACTTCTACTTAAGTTTGGCGATTCGATTCGTGTGTTTGGTATATTACATAATGTATATTTATATCAAGATTCAAATAAAAACTACCCATTCCTTGAACCGTCACTATGTCTGCCAGAAAGGAAGGGCATGGAACTAATGCATAGTGAGAGTTAGTTCGCCCCGACTAATTATTGCCATGTTGCCGTCTCGAAACAATTGTGTCGTTTGGTAACGCCACTTGCATGATCACATGTATGTTCCGAAAGGTTAAGCAGAGGCGAACCCACCTTCCGCCAGTATATTTACACCCATTTAAAAGAAGTAACCTATTGCGAATAACCAAGCACAAATCTAGAGTCTGGGCTGTATTTTAGAAATCTCAAATTTAAAATTCCAATACTACATTTTCCGAGTCGAGAATCGAGCCCAGGACCTACTATGATAGGATAGCAGTAGGTTTTGCGGACACTTCTAGATCAACGATAAACGATTTTCAAATGAATCTGTGAGTGCTTTAGTTTTCGTACTGCTTTATTTATTTGTAATACATTATTAGAACCTCGCTGAAGGAGATTGTAGACGCCATTTAATTCGCAGTCGCTGCGAAAGCGGCTGGCGGCCAAGCTGAACGCAGGCCAGAGGGTCATGGCCATCCGGATGGGATGCGAGCTTCCTTGCTGGCCTGCCACCATGAGATCTGGCAACAGTCCTTGCAAGCATGCACGATTTGCACGTGGAGATGCAACACCGGAGTAAAACTCCGCTGCCGCGACAAGTCTCGGCATGGCGCCAGAGTTCCGGCGGGATCTCATGGTGAGGTGGCGATAGCGACTATCGCCAGACTAATCCAGTGCTGGGCATGCCATAATTATGCCGTTAAGTCCACTCTTTGAGGAATGACTGGAAAAACCTCACGGCGTCCTCACCTTCCACATGACGCAGGTTCTCACCGGACATGGTCAGTTCTGGAGGATCCTGCACCGGAAGACCGCCTGGGTGTCACCACTGTGACAACTTTACCTATGCGAATTATCATATTTATCCGGCCGCGTAATGTATTTTAAAAATCTGTAAATGTATTTTAAAAATCTGTATAAAGTTTATTTCTCACTTATAATGAATATATATTTATTTGAACAAGAAAATTGACTAATTTTAAGTAAAATTTTGTAAAAATTCACATATTCGCATTTCTGTAATTCAATTCAAAATACTTTATTTCACATCACATGGATACTTAAAAAATCTGATGTTCGGTTTGGCACCTTATTCGACGATACTACTTTCCGCCTAGCTGTTGCCCTACGCCTAGGCGCTCCTTGCTGTTCTCCTCATCGCTGCCACTGTGGCGAAGTTGTCAACAGCCTTGGCCACCACGGCCTGTCATGCAGTCGAAGCGCGGGACGGATAGCACGGCACGCGAATATTAACGACATCATCCGACGAGCCCTTGTCACCGTCGGCGTTCCGGCTGTTTTGGAACCTAATGGCCTGGCACGTGACGATGGTAAGAGACCGGACGGTATGTCTTTATTTCCATGGAAGATGGGTAGGCCTTTAGTGTGGGACGCTACCTGTGTCGACACTCTTGCGCCATCCCATCTTCCTAGCTCTTCGTGCTGTGCTGGTGCTGCCGCTGCGGCTGCGGAGAACCTCAAGCGGCGGAAATATAACAACCTCGTCGGAAGTTATATTTTTGAGCCGTTTGGGGTTGAAACTCTTGGGTCGTGGGGTCCGAGTGCTCATAAGCTTTTCAAAGAACTATCCAGACGCTTAGTTGACACTTCGCGTGACCCAAGGGCTGGCTTTTACCTCGGTCAGAGATTAAGCATTGCCATACAACGTGGCAATGCCGCCAGCCTTTTGGGCACACTTCCAGTCGACAGCGATGCGGAGGAATTTTATGACGCCATATTTTAGCTAGTAGTTTTTGTCTTTAGTGTATATATAGTTTTAATTAGTTAGTGTTTTATATCAATTAATTGTAGATGTAGATTCAAGTCATGTTCGGTTTCAATATGTCATCTCCTATAGAGAGGAACCAGCAAGAAACTCAACGGTTACTACAAAAAAAAACGAGAGTTTTTTTTACAATATTTCCGTATTGAGAGAGAAGTAGAAAATAAAGTATTGTATACTCTTGTATAACAAAATTTTGTAGATTCCTTAATGACTCATCAACGCCCAGCGCCCGAACTCTTGGACCGAGAACGCGGAAATTAATCACGAGGTCCCAGTTAATCACTTAGGTGAATTTGGCACGAAGATTTTATGATATATATACAAAGAACAAGAAATGATTTTTCAAAATTTGTCCCTTAAGGGAACGAACCCCGTTTCATTCTCAAATTTTGAAAAATCCAAAGTCTGTATGGAGAAACCTACCTATTTCACGTGGGTGAAGCCAATGGCAGAAGCTATTGCATATTCAATAATTTTAGTATATGCCACACCCGAAACACGTGTCTAGTATTTTTATGTAAAGAATCTATGTACAAAATTTCATAACTGTATCATGAAATATCACAAAGTTATAAGCTTGTTATGTTACCTGGCTGCCCGCAAAAATACATGGTCACCGGGCCATCCGGGCGACTGAGGGACTGTTTTGCTCCCGTACCCAGATGTATGCTGGTGCCTAATGCCTACTATGACCTACCATGTTGAACTTAATGTCGGTGGTGTCCAACTTGTGACCTTTTTTAAATTTTTTTGGGACTAAATATAACAGGGTGCAAAAATTTTTGAAATCGATTCAGTTACTGATTTTGAACAAACTATATTCAGGTTTCACATATATACTAAAAATAATGTTGTATAATCCGCTAAAAACATGGCTATCCAATTAAAAGGCAAAAATAATACGAAACATGTAGAATATTTTCGCTCTGAAATCTCATTGCGTTATGTCGAAAACCTCTAGGGAGCGAGTCGTGCAATTCGTCGCATCGTGTTATTTCACCAACAACATACGTTATTAGGGAACTGACATGACACGTTCCATATTCCTGGTTGGAATTAATAAAATATATTATTATTTTTATTGACGTCGCCCATACTCCTATCTAAGCATTTGCTGCGGTATTAAAAAAAAATAACGCCAGGCTGGTATTCTGAAAGGGCATGGTAATGCCACAGACACACTCACGGAACACAGACTAAAGATATATAAATGGATAGAATAGATAAATAATCTGGCCATCAATGTGCTAAAGAGGATGCCAGGATGGTCGCCTATGTATAATTAATGACCTACATTCTACTAGTGGCTTTGCCTGCATGAAATTCGATAATTGTACCAAGAATATTAGATATAATTATGTATAGTATATAATATTCTTGGGATAATAGTACTTACAGGACATGATTGCCAAGTCATCCAAATTGACGTGAAAGCGTAACAAACAAACTTTCATTAAAAAAAATCTAATATTAATTAGACAAAATAAACTTTTGTTGTGTTCTGTTAAAAATATACTTTTTGATACACTTATTCGAAAACCCGCTTTTAAGAACACGGTTTACTGTTTACCTCACTAGTACGGAAAAGTGCGTGAGATCGCCCCCACCATAATTTATTGTATTTATCGTATCAGGTTGGGCGCTAAGCGACTCCCACGAGGCGCCGGTCTTTCCTCGTTTATTTATTTCTTTTTAAGTGAATTTAAAAACTTTGTTCGATACATGTGGGTTTTCACTATCGCACTGGCTTCCTTAACACCTTCGCCCGCGGCTCGGGCAAATTCCGCCTCGATCACACCACTTGTAACAAAACAACTTGCTTGCTTGTGCTTGCACTTTCTCTACTTGTAACAAAATGTATATGAGTTTCGAAAGTCATAGTTGATTAAGTATAATAGCCTTTCATACCGAAGAGCTTAAAGGAGCCACCCATAATAAAAGTGTGTAAGTACGTAAATATGCGACACATTATAAACGATGATAGATTGTTTCATGTCTAGTGACGTCACTTATCTTTTCAACATGGCCGGCATGACTGACAGTATTAAATGTGTTGACTGACGTTTTATAAAGCTTACACTATTTGCAAGGTACTGAAATGTTTTAAGCTGGTTTTTTGTAGACGCTGCAAATTATATAAACTATTTAATCATAATTTTCAGATATAATTATATTACTAACTAGTAACCAGCCCCGGCTTTTCATTGCACAGGTGCAATTCTTAATTTTAGATTTTGCTAAATTTGCTTTTTTACTTTTATTCTTTGAATTGGGAAATCATCAAATAACTGAGAGGAGCAGGAGGGCGTGTCAGAATTTTACTGACTAAAACTCACCTGTGTTCTTTCAGTTGCACTTTGAGTTCCAGGTCTCGGCTTCTGTCACTCGCATTGCCGTTTTGCAGAATGTTCCCATTCGTCTGGCTCTGGACTATGGCCTGAATCAAAGCTGGACGCGATAGGTCGCCGCCACTAGCCCCCACAAGGACACAGCGGTGCTTCGATCAGGTGGGGCGAACTTCCACCATATGCTCCTGTCCACTGTCAATCAATAACAAACACAAAATAAAAATCAGACAAATTAGTCGATCCTCCAAAGCGATGCTCCGTCATACATCTTTATTTATATGAATTCTGTTGAAAATATTAAAAAGAAAGCCACTTTTAGAGCAGGTCAATATATAAAACAAAATGTCAAGCGAGTTAGTACGGTTACTTTTAACGGTCACAAATTACCCTGCACTTAAACTGCCCTACAAATGCTTATGGTAAGGTCCCTAATTCTCTCTTCATATATAAAATTTTATGTCTTTCATGCGTGCACGATGTGCAATACAAAACTATAACCTTATTGAACCGCAAACCTGGTTAAAAAAAGGTTGACGAAAAAGGTTGTCTATAAAAAAACGTTTTTAGTGATAAGATTGTGAAACCCTATTAATTTAAAGTTTCTATCTATCTACCAAACCATCATGAAACTCTGTATCGCAATTGAGTGGGTTTTTAGTCAGTAAAAGTCTGACACTATCTCTCGCTCCACCCAAGAGCAGGATTTGTCATTAGATGATTTTCCCACCTTAAAAAAATAAATAAAAAAATTGAGCATAGATTTTTTGTGCACGATCTGTTTGTTGTCCCTGTGGTTTCTTCAGTAGAAAAATAACGTAAGAAAATGACATGAACGTAAAAGTTGAAGATACGACAGTTGGTATTTGTCTGTATTTTTATTTTGTAGAATATTTTATACTTAAAAACAGACCAGAAAGTTTTTTTTTTCTGAATACCTCATCGAAACTGGTTACCTATTAAATGAAGCAGTAATTAGTTTTTTTTAGTATTAATATGTGGAAGAGTAGTGTGTACTAGTGTAACATGTTTCTATCTCTTTACTTCTCGTGTAATCTAATGATGGAGACGTCACATTTCAGTTAGTGCATCCTTTTTCTGTATCTGTGTGAATAGAAAGGTAGGTTATGTAATTTTTATCGGATTGGAAAAAACCTGTTTGCGATTTAGGATGACGATTTTTTTCCCATCACCTGACACTAACCACTGAATAAACTTCAACACAATGAATATCACTGATAGTCCTTTGTGGAGAGCATGCATGGAATCAGAGCACAGCCGTCATTAAAAGCGTCTATGAGAGCAAGCTGAAAAGACTCATCTGCTTCTGGAGAGAGGTGGGCTGGTTGGAATGGAGGCCGCCATGGCCCTCGCAGAATAGTCCACTAATGACTCAGTGCAGAAACCAGACCACAAACATTAAGATAAGACCGAATTACTTGAAGAACTTGCGTCAAGCAACTTGAACGACCAACCGATCGTTCGTTCAACCAAGAGTTCAGTTCGACTGAACTTCAAGAAATCGTTATTAACTCGAGGAGGATTACCTCTGACAAGCGGCAGAGAGAAAGCCTATGCTGAGACTACAATCGGTCATAAAAGGTGGGCACTGACATCCATCCTGATAGGTAATGCGTAGAGGGCTCGCAATAACGTCCTATAAAGTACAGTTTTACTACCAAAGCCCCAACTTGACCACAAAGATACTCAGAAGTCCATAAACAAGAACACACGTACGATAGTGTAAAGCAATTACTCCATAGCAAACTATAACGCGTTTTATCGCACACAGTTTTATAGCTCATCGCACTTCTAATGGCCACTTTGCGCCGCGTAGTGTTTCTTGTGTTTATATACGCGTAGTTGTTCTACTTTATTCCTATTACTTTGATCATAATACAGCGAAGTGTTCAACGCACGCCTCAAAGAGATGTCAGCAAAACCGTATGCCAAGCAGGGCCGAAGTCTACTAAAGCCACAGGTTTGCTTACAAAAAAAAACCGGGGTCCTGGAACGCAAGGCCAAGAAGGGACATAAGATTGGATTTTAGTCAGTAAAAGCCGGAAAACGGGAGAAGTCATTGAATGATTTCCCACCTAACAAAAAGAAGGACATCCATTGATGCGCATACGCCACTCTCAATCATCGATAGATTTAGCAGTCCTATACTGTTTGGTCTTTATCAAAATCTTACGATCATCTTTTCTCACGATCAAATATAACCTGCCCGATTCCTTTCTTATCGGCAATGTCTCTTGACTTTAGTTCCCTTGCAGATCTCTTTAGTTTAGACTGGAAGAGAATAATTTGGGATATTCATTGGCACACAATTATTAGTCTCTGCTTTGAGTCAGGAATTATGATATGATGATGATAAGACTGAAGACGGTAACTTTTATTACGGTATGGTACAGCCACTTTTACCTTCAAATTAGTTTTTTTTTAATTTTTATAAATATTGAAAAAGAAACTATGCCCCTTTTTGTATTGTTGTTTTCGAAATGTTTTGGCACAAATAATCCTCAGCGATAAACACTAAGATATGTATTTATTTCTAATACCTATTACTTTACTTTGAAAATCTAAAATTCTCACGTCAAAGTAAACGGAATAAACTTCATTGAGTCTTAAAATTAACATCAAGTTCGAATTATTTATTCATGTTTACTAAGTATGATGGTTTACAGCATTACTTGGAACAGAATATTGTGAGCTGCTAAATTTTAATATGGATTTATCGTATAATAATAATTAGGTAACAATCTCACTTTGATGTAAGCACGTTTAAGCCTTCTAAGTTTTAAGAGGTGGGATAACTTTGATATGCAAACTTGAAAAAGACATCACATCACATCATCACTTAAATCAATACATTCAGATACATCATCATAATCATAAGCCATTGCATTTTAGTTTGTGATCTGAAAGACATTTGTTTATTATATTATAAGCAGAACAAGTTTGGGTGAGCGGTGAGAAGTGGTGACCGAGTGGCAAAGGCCTCGACTTACGAGTCGTAGGTCCCGAGTTCAAACCCAGCCAGGTGCATTACTGTTTGTAATTTATTTCATCATAACTGCTCTCAAAACGGTGACAGAAAGAAAATATCGTGAGAAAACTGCAGCATACCCTAGGACCAAAAACTCAAAGACATCCGCCAACCCGCACTGGGCCTGCGTGTTGGATTTATTCGGCTTATTCCCTCTCCTAGAGAGGAGGCCTGAATACCAGCAGTGGGAACATTATATGGCTGATTATGCTTATTGTAAACAATGCTTATCGTCAAAATGCATGAAACAACTCCGATCTCTTTTGCCGTTGCAAAGTTGTACTTATAATTATAATAGTGGTGGTGGTGGTGGTGGTGGTGGTGGTGTGGTGTTGGTAGTTGTGTAGTAGTGAGAGTGTAGTGTGTTAGTGATATGAAAGAATAGGAAGTTAGTGATAGTATGACGAGTGACAGGGCAGAATGGAAGAAGAAAACGTGTTGCACCGACCCCAAATAACACGGGACAAGGGCAGGAAGATGATGACTTATAATTATAATAATAATAACAAAAACGTTAAATTCGGAACTTGTATATGTGTTAGTAACAATTTAAACTTAGAACTAGTTTTAGTAACATAAAAAACAAATAGGTACTTATTCTAAGCTGGGTGAGACACACCGAACCTGGGGAATGTCTATTTGACCGCGTGCTGTCGTATCCACCGCCACAAGATCGGAGAGTATCACCTGTCAGCCAGCGTTCTGAGCATGATGTTGGGGCTGGCGCATACTCAGCGTAGCAAAGAGACACATCTTTCGCAAATAATGAACGAGAAACTGTCGACGTTTGTTCCACGTTATAGTTTTGGGCTTTATGACAACTGCTCATGAAATGTTAAGACATAAAGCGTAAATTGAAGGAGTACTATATTCAGTTAATTGGACCTTAACAGTAAATAGCGCGTTGACCAATTGTTAGGTTGTGGTGCACTGAGACCGACCCCAGGGTTCTAATTGTGTGCCTTTTTTAAACTTAAGAAAAACCCTTGTTTTTATAAATAAATAAAAAAAAATGTCACTTTGTCCAGACTAGCTTGGGTCTCTGATAAATGATATTTATTTTGCAAATACATATAAAAATGTTTTTAAAAACACATTTTTACATGTCAATTTTTTCGTCAGTTTAAACTAGATGAGGCCGGTGTGTCCTAGCTGACTACCGTGAAAAGAAACACCGAAACAAACATAGGGGTCAAAGATATATTATAGTGAAATCGCTTTAAGGATAAGACCGCCTATTGTAACACCCTTTAATTTCAAGTTCCTAATGTAATTTTATATTTAGTCTATATATATAAAAGGAGAAACTGACTGACTGACAGATCAACGCACAGCCGAAACTACTGGGATTAGGAGCCTGAAATTTTGCTCGAGGTGTCCTTTTATGACGAAGGCGAGCACTAAGAAAGGACTTTTCGAAATTCACTTCCTAAGGGAATGAAGCGGGGGTCCAAAGTTTGTATGGAGAAACCTACATTTACGCGAGCGAAGCCGCGGGCACAAACTAGTGTACAATAAAGAGTATCTATCTATTTATCTATCTATAGTTGCTACATATAGTTAAAAAGTTGTTACGAAATAATAGAGTAGCGGGCGTTTTAAAATATTTAGTATAAATAAATCTTCGTCCAAAGTTAAAAACAGAAAAAAAAATAACAAAAACTGAAAAACAAATAACTGTTCAAAATTACATAAGTTAGAAACCTTTCAAATCTGTTGGAAGGGTAAACTGTCAAATAACAGAAAAAGATGTACAACTGACATGTGACGTCACCATTAGCTTACGCGCGTATGCTAGCTTCTGCCAGCTGCTTGGCCCGCGTGAAAGAACCCCTTCCCCCCCTCCCCTTCCCTTTTTCTTTTTTTTTTTTTTCTTCTTCTTTCCGTCTACCCTTGGTTGACTGGTAGAGAATGCCTAAGGCATTAAGTCCGCCTTTGTACTTTTATGTTGCATGAAGTTTTAATAAATAAATAAATAAATAAAGTAGGTATCCCCATACAAACTTTGGGCCCTCGTTATATCTCCTTAGGGCATGAATTTTGCAAAATCCGCTCTCAGTGCTCACCTACACCACAAAAGGAAACTTTGTGCAAAATTTCTCGCTCCTAGGCCTTGTAGTTTTGGATGTGTGTTGATATTTCAGTCAGCCAGTTTCTGCTTTTATATATATATTTAGGTAGATCTTGCGAAATGTCCATACTACCCACGTGACACCCACACTATTTCTCATACCAATATTTGAAATGCTAATTGCTGTATCATTTACAAGTTGTCCTATGTGTACAATCGTATACGTAGGACGGACCATACAACGGTGAACACGATGCGATTTAGCGTGAAAAGTACAAACAATTGGCGTTCTATTACGGTAGCCTATGCGACCGGTAACCGCAAGTTGGTGCGGTGCGGCGATGAGCGAAGCGAAGCGTTCACGAGCAGTTGATTTGATATTTTCGTGCGATCTCCTGCGGTGCGGTGACTTGTTTTATATAAATGGCGGCTAAAGCGGCGATTTCACGCGCACGTAGGACAGAGCCGCTGCGTCCCTGTGCTGGGCTTTACAATTTTGCTGACATCTCTTTACAGCGCGCATGGAATACTACTCGCTGTTGGCTTGGTCCGGTCGTTTACCGGATGGCCGGACTGCGAGCTATTCATTGCTCATTGTTCGAAAGCCAACGCCTACGGTAGCTGGAAATCGGATGTCCGGACCCAGCGGCTATAGCGTGAGGATGTTCGTTCCCTTACACGTGTGACCGCCTTCTTCGCTAGCATTACTGCTTCACAGAAGGAGGCGACCGCCTGCCATTCTTTCTCGCCTCATTCCGGACTCTCTTGCCTTTACGCAAGAGGTCACCTCTGGCGATCGCCCCCAAGAGGACACGGTGGTACTCCACCCAAGTGGAGTCGCGTAAGACGCTGCGTTAACTACCAAAGCTGAAAAAGAAAAGAGATTAATAATAATAATAATAAATTTATTTCTCATCACAAATGCATTATGGTGAACACAAAAAACTTAATCTAAATGACATAAACATTTGTGAGAGACTGGTGCCCGAAATAGGTATAGAATACCTGTGTTACGGGTCACCAGGCAGATTTAATATTACTTAGGTATATTTGTTGTATCGTACAACATTATACAAAAATAAACACAAGAGAATATCCTATTCATAACAGACATAACAGTGTGTTTGTTATTTTCCTGGCGCTAATACTAAATCATTGTTACAGCAACATTCATCAAAGTAAATAAATGCCTGTTATCACGTGCTACCAGTAATTAAAGTACATACATACCTACCTTACCTACCTTGTTGGAGGAACAAAGATGTAATAATATTAGTACCTTAGTGTATTACAGTACTATTGTCTGTAATTGTGCTCACAAATTACCCTTGGGTATGAAGTAGATAATCTGGAAGCAACTAAACAAAAGCGAGCCTTTATTTACAGACTTCTTTTTTTAGGTGGGAAATCATCCAATTACTTCTCCCACTCTAGGGCGGGACGGGAGGGCGTGTCAGACTTTTACTGACTAAAAGCCACTCCTTCGTACTTCCTTTTTTATTTTTAGGGTTCCGTTCCTCAAAAGAAAAAAAACGAAACCCTTATAGGATCACTTTGTTGTCCGTCCGTCGGTCTGTCTGTCTGTCAAGACCCTTTATCTCGGAAACGCGTGGACGTATCGAATTGAAATTGAAACTATATACTTAGGTCTGCAGTCCCTTGAAGCTGTGAAAAAATCAAACTTCTAAATTTACGGAAAAAAGATGTGTCCGCTTATGTCGCAAAAAACGTATATTTCGACACTTAAGGAAACCAAAATTCTAGAGTACCTTCCCGTTGACCCAGAATCCTGAAATTTTGCATGAAGCAAGATCATATAACACAAGTATAGGTATAAATCTGAAAACAAGAAACATCTTGTTCGTCACCAAAAAAATTTTTTTTGCCATTTCTGCCAGTCTTCAATCAGGAATTGATCTCTTTACATATGTAAGTTTGTACGGAACCCTCAGGTTGCGAGTCCGACTCGTACTTGCCCAGTTTTTATTTTATCCTATTGGATGACAAAAAAAAATATTGCTTAGGATAAGATTTACTATTCTACTAGAACAAACGCGATGAGGGCAAAAAGGGATCAACATAAACTTTCACGGTGCATTCTCAAGCCAGCGACAAAGCTGAAACTCAAGCCTCCCGCAACCTCATTATACTAACAAAGGAGTAGATAGTGTAGATACTAGCTAACTATGGCCAGTATCGGATTACCAACTCGAGCATATAGCTCTGTCCGAACATCGCTGATTAGGGCAATAAGGTAGTCAGTAATAGGGATGTAATGAAGATTAGGGACATGGAATCCAAATAATCTTCCGAGCCTTTTTCTAACTATTTTTGGGTTAGTATATTGGATGTGGTAGATACCAGTATTATACATGGAGCTACTGCATATCTAATCTCCACAACCTTAAGATGATCACTGATAATGATACACCCGTAAAGTCAAAGCTGAGCACTGACATCGAGTTGCTAGCCTATCGGTTTTCAACCGGTTTCATTTCGGGGAATGTGCGTAGGAATTGCATAAGTTAATTCCGCCACGCTCGTTCCATCAGTGGACCAAGAGACGTACGGCAATGCGCCACCGGTACATGGCGGACATCCCACTCATACGTATAAAACGTTTCGGAGACACATTCATCGTGTGTACAACAAAGGAATGAAATTCCTTGCCGGAGTCTGTGTTTCTTGATAGCTACGATCTAAGGGTTTTTAAGTCAAGAGTAATTAGGTTACTTCTAGGCAAGCGTGCTCCACTGTTGACCACGTCGTCGCTTTAAATCGGTTGAGATAATGGTCAAGCGTCAGCCTATCAATGATAAAAAACTGGGTAAGTGCGAATTGGTTCGTTCCGTTCAAACTTACCTACATATGTGAATAGTTCAATTCCCGAATGGAGTCTCGAAGAAATTTTCGAATCGCAAAAAAAGTTATTTTTTGTAACGTAACAACAAATTTTCTGTTTTCAGATTTATTCCTATATCTATACTATATGATCTTGCTTTATGCCAAATATCAGGATTCTGGGTCAACGGGAGTACCCTATGAATTTTGATTTCTTTGAGTGTCGAAAAGTACGTTTTTTGCGACATAAGCGGCCGTATCTTTTTTTTTCGAAGAAGAACTTAGAAGTTTGTTTTTTTTCACAGCTTCAAGGGACCGCAGATATTACTGTATAGTTTTAATTTCAACTCGATACCTCCACGCATTTCCGAGATAAAGGGTCTTGACAGACAGACAGACAGACGGACGGACAACAAAGTGATCCTATAAGTTCCGTTTTTTCTTCTCTTTTGAGGTACGGAACCCTAAAAAAACCCTGTGACTGTGTACCTCCTCTCGCAGAGAATCAGAGAATCTACAACTGTAATTTTTTATGGCGTACAATAAAGAGTAACTATATCTATCTATTCCAGCACATGATCTACCATGTACTAAGCTTCATCACAATCCGTTGATGAAAGAATAGTTTGCGTTTATATCTTCGATCTACAAATAATCGTCTTCTACGATGTCCTTCACATCGCTCTGGGTTTGTCCATTCCTCTTTCTTTGTCCAGACGATCTCCCCTTGGAATGCGCTCCCTCTGAACATCAGGTCGGCAACCAGTAGATTGTCCTTATATTTTCGATCTGCAAATAATCATCTTCTACGATGTCCCTCACACCGCTCTGGGTTTGTCCATTCCTCTTTCTTTGTCCAGGCGATCTCCCTTTGGAATGCGCTCCCTCTAAACATCAGGACGGCTACCAGTCGATTGTCCTTTAAAGTGAAATCACGAGAACACATTCGCAAGAAGTTGGTAGATTCATCACACTCTTGATTTGTTGTATTCGTTTCTTTCACAATATCATTATTTATTTGTATGTATGTATCTAAGTATATTTTAGTTTTTGTTCTTATTACTTCTCTGTCAGTCTTCTAGTATCTGCCATTTGTCATGCATCTGTAGTACCCTAAGGTCGACTGGTAGAAAATGCCTCAGGCATTAAGTCCGCCTTTGTACAATGTTTCAATAGTGCATAAAGTTTTTAAATAAAAAAGTAATATCTTCTTCTAGATTTATTAGTGGGCCATTAATTAAATCGGCTCCATTAAACAATTACTCACTTAGTACCGAACCCACTCACATACAATGCTGTCTTATATAACCACTATATATCACAGAGTGTTCGCTTAGTTAGAGCCAATTTACTATAATAGACATCCGATTTTTTTTTAGGTTAGCCTGGGCAAAAGGTAGGGCAAGCCTATAGTTTTTGAACACTTTTTAAATCTTCAGCTAATCGCGGAAGCGGATGGAGTAGGAGATTACAGAGGCACGATTTCATGCGAGCGTTCCGAATTTGCCGAGATGTAAGGGTTTCAAAATTCTGTTAAGTACAACCCTAGTCTCTAATTACCTACCGAATCAGGCATCCTAGCTAGTATTACGGAAACACTAATCACGTAGAAGACGTTTTATTAAAATTCTAATTAGTGTCAACTAGAGAACTGGAAAATTAAAACCCCGATCCGGGCTAATTCGTTTATGGTGGCGGCATTTAATAAGAGATGAAAATGTTTTTTATTTTATTACATTTTAATCTTGGTCTCGGTCGTTGATATTAAGGTTGTGAGATTGTCACTGCGATCCTGGAACGCAAAGGGCAACTGAAGGAACACTAGTTAGGGTTTTAGCCAGTCAAAGTCTGACACTCCTTCTCGCTCGATTTCAAAACAATGAGGTATTAAGGTTTCAGCAGTCTGACGCTATTGCGTATGAACACGATGCGACCAACAATTTCCATTACAAATAGTTCAATTCCCGAATCAAATTTCGAAGATTTTTCCGAATCACAAAAAGTTTTTTTTTTGTGACGTGACAGATTTTTTTCTATACTTGTGCTATGAACCCTTACTGCATGCCAAATTTCAGGATTCTAGGTCAACGGAAAGTACCTACTCTATAGGTTTTGATTTCCTGTGTTTTTTTTTTTCGGTGAGAAAATCAAATTATGACATCCTTCGCTCTTGGGCGGAGCGTGAGGTAGTGTCAGACTTTTACTGACTACAAACCCACTCCTGTTTTTTCGTTGTCTTTCGTACCAGGGCTGAGTCTTCCTTTCAGAATCAGACCCTTGGCCCCAGTAGGCTTCGACCCTATTTCCTGTGTGTCAAAATATGCACCTAAACGGAGCACAAACGGCCTTATCTTTAGATTGCCTTAACTTAGAACTTTGATTTTTTCACTGCTGTTTAGAATAATAAACCTGAATATTTTACATTAATTCAGCATACAGTTTCGTACATCTACGCGTTCCTGAAAAGAAACGTCTTCAGAGACGGACAACAAAGTGAACTTATAAGGATTCTGTTTTTAACGACTTAGGTACGGAACCCTAAAACAAAATGAAAATAGAAGGATTTCCACAAAAAAAAAATATTGTTACGACAATTTTTTTTTTTTTTTTTTCACCAAACTAATTAATTATTTTGACTTCAACTATCTTAATGTTGTAATTATTTCATTTGTTTTTTTTTTTATATTTTTCTTGCTTTTTAATTAGCCTCTTTTTATAATGTGAATGTGAGAACACTGTAGACTCCACAAATTCTTAGATTACTTCCTGTTACGACTCACTTTTTTTTAATATGATTATTTTTATTGTGCTTTTGGGTACAATATTGACTAGTCTACATTGTTCTTACATAATATGAAAAAATATTGTAATCAACCACTTTTTTTAAAAAGAGTAAGCACGGATTTTCTTGCCGGTTCTTCTCTATAGGAAACGACCAATAACCATGCACTAGCTTTTGACGTTTTACAAAGTGCCTATGTAGGCCTATGTGACATAAAAATATTTTTGTTTTTTTATTTTCAACCGAAAATGCGACCATCTTTTTTTAGACATCTACAAGAGCCTTTATAATTTAGTTTACATCATCTTAAACATTACGGAACCCGTAAATAATACTTATTGAACAGAATCTACGCAGCTTCATAACTCAACCATATCGAAATGATTTCCATTACATGCCCAATTAACCCGTAGAAGGTGCGCTAACAGGATTTGGGCAAAATTTCAAAAGCCTCGGGCACAAGGTTTTGCCCTCCTAATCAGATAAGCTTATCACACCCATCCGTAGCCCTATATGCCTCTAAGATAATTTGATTCATTCAGTATAAAGTTAACATGTAGGTTAGGACGTTTGGTTGAATTGAAAACCGCTTTTTACCCAACTACGCCAGAAGGAGGGTTATGATTTTATTGAGTGTATGTATATTTTTGGCACGTTCTAGAGCCAAAACACCTTGTTGCATTTTAGCTTAAGGGGTGTCGCACAATTATTAAAAAATTAGCTGACCCAGTGAACTTCGTACCGCCTAATAGTAAGGAAAACGCTATCTACTGGCATTACCAGAACAACATAATTCATTTTGTAAGGACTTTTTAATTAGAGATGGCGTTGTATTCGTTTTTTTTTTTTTCGTGATTTTTTTTCATTTTTTCTCAACGTTTAAACCTTCCCTGGACTTATCATGAATATTTCAAGACCAAAATTAACGAATAGCTATTCATTTTTATATATACATACTTACATAAAATGGTGTTTTTTCAGCACCAAATTATATGTTTTCAATTTTTTAACTTAACCTGTTTGTTTTTCCGTGTCAGTCATACCCTATATGTATCACAGTCACAAAGGGCTCGAAAAGGCAATTTCAATAGTATTATTTATTCACTAAAAACGTAGAAAATAAAAAAGTTTACATTTGTATTTTTTTAATTGATATAAACCAGTGCTTGACTGCGATTTCGCCTGATGGTAAGCAGTGATGCAATCATTGATGATGAGGCGCACTAGTTCATTAAGAAATCTTTTGTATCAAAAGAACTTGACCGCAAAGAACTATTTATAAAATTCGAGACAAATCACTTCAAGCAGTCAAGCAAGGTTGGGATCAGTCGCTAGTTACGAACAAAGTCATTTTTTGTATCCTTTTTTGTGTCCCACTGCTGGGAAAACGTCTCCCCTTTCTACTTCTAAACCTCTCTGTATAGGGCGATATCTGGCCAAGTTTGCCTCGCGATTAAGATCAAATCATCACACCATCTTCGCAGCAGTCAACCTCAACGGTGTCGACTCGAGTTTGGAAAGAAACCAAAATAAAAATAAAAAACTGGGCAAGTGCGAGTCGGACTTGCGCCCTGAGGGTTCCGTACAAACTTCCCTATGTAAACAGTTCAATTTCCGAATGGAAGCACGAAGATTTTTCCGAAAGGCAATTTTTTTTTAAGTTGTGACGCAACAACAAATTTACAGTATTCAGTATTTATTCCTATACATGTGCTATAGAACCTTACTTTACGCAAAATTTCAGGATTTTGAGTTAACGGAAAATAACCTATAAATTCTGATTTCCTTGAGAGTGTCCAAATATAGGTTTTTGAGACATAAACGGCCATATTTTCACAGCATCAAGAGACCTCAGACTTGAGTTAGGTTTTAAGTTCCTCTCAATACCTCCACGCGTTCCCGAGATAAAGGGTATTGACAGACAGACAGACAGACGGACAACAAAGTGATCCTATAAGGGTTCCGTTTTTTTCTTTTCGAGGTATGGAATCCTAAAAACATATATACCTAGCAGCTTTTTGTTTCTGCTGTTAAGTCCGTTCTAGACAACCTCATTATCTTATTTAAAAATTATTCTGTTTCGTTTTCGTAATTTGACTCGTAAAGTACACGAACATAGTCTAATGACTTACATCAAGGGAATACTGGTTTATTACTCGGCGTACCTTGTTGCGACTAAAAAACTGGCTTTCTTTGGAGATCATTTCGACGGTTGTAAGGCTAATTGATCTAAACGACATTTTTTTTTCAATATTGAATTACATACATATTCGAAATCAGCAACTTTTTCTCCCTCGTTTGAGTCAGGTTTCAATTTAAAAAAAAAAAAAAAATGTCGCTAAGATCAATTAGCCTTTCAACCGTCGATTTAATTGGCAGTTTATGTTACGAGTATAATGGATAAAGTTTTGTTTTTAAGATAAATGTAAAAAAATCAGTGGGCACATTGTTGGCAGAACAAAAAATCAATGGGACCTAAAGGTTCTTGAGTAGTGACCGCATACCGAAAGACGCAGCGTTAGAGGGTTTCCCACAAAGAGGACCGATGACCTGATGAGGGTCGCGGGAATCCGAAGGATACGAGACGCACAGGACCAATCGTTGTGGCGAAGTTTGAGGGAGACCTATGTCCAATAGTGGACGTCTTTCGACTGAAATTATGATAATGATATTATAGTACTTACCTAAATAAAAGTCGAGAATATCAATGATTTCTAACAAATGATGCTGGGGTGGGTCGCTACTCGCTAGTCACAGAATATTTTGATATTGGGGCAGTGAGCTACAGTAGGTACTTCAATACCTACACCTAGCTGCTTTCATAATATACTTCAGAGAAAACAAGGTAATGCCATGCGTGGGCTTGCCGACGACGAGTAATGGATAGCTCGCCGTCCGGCCGTCCAGTAATCGTCCGGACCGATCCCGAGTCGTCCCAACGTCGACGTGTTCCACGCGCGCCTCAAAGAGATGTTAGCAAAACTAGGGGCCTTGCTGAGCCCCTAGTTTTGATACCCGATGGGGCCGCAGGGAATTTCGGAAAAGAAGACCTCGGTCTGGTCCTCGACAACTGGAGGACACAGAAGTGGTTTTATTCAGTACAAGTCTGAAACGCGTTCTCGCTGTACCCTAGAGCGGGAGAAATCATTAGATGATATACCAACTCAAAAAAGAACGATTAATAATTAATCGTAATGACGGCTACTGCAGATATGTGCGACGTGAGAACGCTTCAATGAATATTATCCATAGTTCAATTTCTGTAAAAAATTTAGTTTCTTATTTGTTTTTTTTCTCGATGCAATGAACATGTAAGCAACATGTTATTTCGTCTAGACAAACCTCTTTCATAAAGAACACCACAAATTAAAAAAAAAAAAACAAAAGCTATCATACCTCTTCTGACTTCCAATTTCAAACACGTTGGTTCTGTCATGAAAACAAAATTAAATCATACAGCAGAATCAGCAAAGATAGCGCTGTATACAGCATTAAAGCATTCACGGTAACAATATACCCAACAAAGTGGAAAACACTGAGTTGGGAAAACAGATTTTAATCTCACCAACTCGCTGAATCGCTGAATACAGTGTTAATATATTCCAGACTGTAGACGCGGGATGCGCTTAAATTGTTTTTTGGTATAACACATTCAAAACTGGCACTAATACTCGTATTTGGGATTCGTAAACAAATCATGTACATAATGTTCTAGCTGTGATACATAGTGTGTTACTTTTAGTTCCTGCTTTTGTTTTTGTTAAAAATCTTGGTTTTTTAAATTATATTTTCGTCATCTAGATTTTTATTTTGTATGTTTTACAAATGATTAATTACAAATGAATCATCAACCGGTACACAAATATAATTTTAATATGGTTGCGCAATTCAGTCTTTAACTTAACTATAATGCCTTTAATATTTAATAATTTACCCATTATTTCAACAATTAATAGCGTTTAAATAAAAAAAATTGTCTACCCTCATATCGGATAAAATTACAATAATTTTATTATGGAACGAACAGTAAATAATACTTTATTTATAAAAAAATTTTTAGGGCGAGGGCACACCGTAAACAGCGTAACGGTTGATGTTTTTTTATAAAGGCGGAAATGTACAATTTTGGCACCATATTTACGATACTGACATCATCTTGATGCTATTAGATAAAACAATGTACGCTACTGCATAAAGTTAAGAATTAAAATGTTCGTGCCTACATAACAAATAAAATTTAGAGGGAAATTGTTTAAGAGACTTTTATGCTATATTGTAACCAACTAAGAACTTACTGCTACTTTTCACTGCATTACTAATGCAGTGAAAAAAAAAACTAACTATAGACCTCGACGGCCCAGCATATAATCCGCCCAGATCCGAAATTTCATATCGATAACATCCCTGGGGTTTAGTATGAAGTAGAACGGTAAGCCATACTTATAGAAGAATGGCCTACGGTATTTTTTGGTACGAAAGCATATACCAACAACCCACGGTCGAATAATATTCTAATATCCAGCATTCATGTGCGAATATTTTCCTCGCCAGTAGGCTGAACGCAAATTACATTGACATCGTTAGACCCCACGCGACGAATACGTATGGGGTCTAGCCATGTTGTGTGTCTAAATGTTTTAGATTTTAGGATTTTTATAGTGCACTTCGTACCGCCTAATAATAAGGATAACGCCATCTACAGGCATTACCAGAACAGCATAATTCGTTTTATAATGAAATTTTAATTAGGGATGGCGTTGTATTCGAACTTTTTCTGTGTTTTTTTTTTTCTCACCTTTTAAACCTTCCCTGGACTGTTACGAATATTTCAAGACCAAAATTAGCTAAATCGGTCCAGCCGTTCTCGAGTTTTAGCGAGACTAACGAACAGCTATTCATTTTTATATATATAGATAGTTTTACTGGGTATGCACCGCAAGATGCAGCGTTAGAAGGCCTCCCACAAAGTGGACCGATGACCTGGTGAGGATCACGGGAATCCGATGGATGCGAGACGCATAGGAGCGATCGTTGTGGCGATACTTGGCAATGTCTAGCAGTGGACGTCTTTCGGTTGAAATGATGATGATAATTACTATGTGTTATATGTCGTAACTCAGCTCCGGTAGGCCTCGGTTCGGGATCTTTATTTGACTAAAACGACTTTGCAAGGAATAATGTATCTATTTTTCTTCAAGTTCAATACTATATCATTTCATTATAAAAGTCACGTAAATACTAACTTTAACTTACTACCTGTAACGTGGTTTTGAGTACTATTTGCCTGTTAGCAAGTTTTTTTTTTAGTGATAAACTAGTGCTTGACTGCGATTTCACTTGATGGTAAGCAGTGATGCAATCTTTGATGGTGAATCGCACTAGTTTATTATTAGCCTTCACTCTTGCCATGAAGAAACCTAAAATATAATCCGATGAGAAGAATGCTGCAGGCAAATTGTCCCAATCCTTCGATGTAAGCGTTATAAACGACGAGGTCAAACTCTTAGCTTAACGATGAAAAAAATTTACCAATCTGGAAGCATATTCTTTAGAGCGAAAAAAAAATTGCAAGTCGGTCTATAAACGACGGAGTTTTGAGGTAACAAATATTAAAAAAATATTGATAAAAAATACAACTGAATTGAGAACCTCCTCCTTTTAATTGAAGGCTAAAAAAACTTAACCAAATTCCAACTAAGGCCGCGTTCCCAGTTTGTTGTAGTTTTAAGTGTCGTAGCTTACATATTTAAATGGAGGTGTTCACATATTGGACAACACGATTAAATGTCGTCTAAGATTTTGTTTGCAATGACAACAGATTGTCATGATAGTGGTAACGGCTAGCGCGACAGTCGTAAAAAGATAAAAATAAGTTTGAACTAAACCGTGACGGTAAATCATGTGTCGTTGTTGCGACTATCTGTCGTGGCCACGACATACATTGGTTAATGGGAACGAGACAATAGTCGTCCGACGATAAATAGACCGTTACGATATAGTGGAAACGCGGCCTAACATGCTTTTTTTAACTCAATTTAAAAATTTATCAAACCCTTTCATAAACTGACGACCCATACATTTGAATATGAACGAAAAACGGTGACAGAGAAAGAAAACAAATGCTTAAAGTGGAAAATAAGTTCAAAGCGAGTCCCGTATGCTTGGGCGAGAAAACCCAGTGGAATGGAAACAGTTTCCACAAGAGTGGCTGGAGGGAGCCCGACAAGATACCAGGGGTTCTCATTCATAACACGGGCCGAAGTTAAAGGAATATTTATTTTTATTTAGGTATATGTTGTGGGCGTATGCGAACGGTCGTTCGTTGCTGGCTGGTAACTAAAAATCTGTTATATATATACTTTTCAAGTGACTTCGAAAAATATAGAGGTTCTATATGGTAAAGAACTCACGAAGCGGTTTTCACCCACAGCCACTGCGATGGAGGACACAGTTGTTTCATTTCAAACTCACGAGACCATAGTTTTGTGTGGTTACGCAACCATGGCGTTTGCGATTATCGCTCGCAAAGGCAGGTGATTATCGCAAGACGGGCGATTAATTATCTGTTGAGCTCCAGACCGCCATGGACACACAAAAGAAACGAACTGTTGCGTACTTACTTCACAGATAAATTTTAAAAAATACGCCTTTAATGCGTGAGTGCGCGGTACAACGGGATCTGCAAATAACCGCGCACAAGGCAGGCGTAAAACTCATCGTGAAACGTTCCTTATTTTTTTACATAAATGAGTATATTTGCATTCTACAAAAGATGCGGGCCTGCAACCACGGACATGAGTGCAAACAGCTTCGTGAGTTTTAAGCCTATAACTTCAATATTCTTTTATAGACTATCTTTATATTCACCACACTGTCCATTTGAGCATTTTTCTTTGTATGTATGCGCTTAACGGAGCAATACTATTGTATTAAGTACAATCAACATGTACCCTATTTTTGAGATGGGAAATCATCAATTAACTTTTTCCGCTATGGGTGGAGCGAGACGCACGTGTGTTCCTTAAGTTTGCGTTCCAGGGCTGCGTTATCTCATTCGAAAAATCATTTAAAAATTTAAAGGTGCATTTTGTTAAATTTTGGCATTAAAGCAGACTTTAATACACTTTAATTCCAAATATTCAATTCAGATACCGGCTAATAAAAAAGACTGGAAAAAAATGTAGAATAGAATACATAAACTTTATGGTACACCAAAATAGTAATAAAACTTTTTCTGATTTCTGATGTCTTATCGCTGACAGCGATATCTACCAGACAACCTTAGGATGGAATGTAAGAACTTGAAATAGAAAAAGGGGGGTAATCTGCGGTGTACTGAAAATTAATAACGTAAATATTAAATTAAAATTATATACTAGACTATACACAGTTGTAATATAGCTATATACGTACTCGTACATACATTGTTCTGTTTTTTCGATATTTTTTTCTATAGAATGTCCATAATAACAGTTCAATCATTATTTCAATAGCAGGGCTTACGTTTTTCTTTAAAAAAAAATTTAGTAGTTCACCAATTTACGCTTTTAAAAGTTTCCATTCTGTTTCCTTACTTGGAACGAGCTTTAATATTTTATCGAAACGTTGCAGTGCCGCTGGCGAAGTAAAATGTATCCGTCAAGGGAACTTTAAAATTTACTTATTTATTTCGGTAAGTGATAGTTGGCGAGAGGAAGCTTAATCTTAGTCTAGTAGAGCAGCCTTATCTTAATTGAATTTTCCTTTTTCTACGACGGCTGGTCACATTATAAAGTGATAAATTCTAAGATCTCCCCACGACATAAATTTTAACTCAGGCGTTATACATATTGACTCAGCCCCCTAAGCCAAGTTACGATCGTTTCCTTTGCGTCGAACGCTTCGAGTAGGCCACGCCTCCGTATCTTTTGTTCTGACGTCATCTCAACGCTCAGTCATGTGGTCAGAACAAAGGATTTGGAGGCGTGGCCTGCTCGAGGCGTTTGACGCAAACAAAACGATCGTAACTTGGCTAGGGGGACAAGTATTATACATATTGACGAGGTAATATCTATAAAGACTAATTATACAAAACGTCTAAGAGTTTTTGTATCGACAAGGTCATTGTAGGCTTTTCACCTGCCTTTGACTGCCTCTGAACTTTAATCGATCATTGACGCTGACCTTTTTCTATATCTATTTAGTTGATCACCCTAAAGTTAGGTAGGTATGTATTTGCCCTCGTAGCTTTCATGGTAATTTTATTCGTCTAGATATGTTCTATAGGGTAGCGACCTACCACTGATTGCACTTATATGTTACTTACTAAAAACTTACTGTATCAGTAAATAGTGGCATGTTGGCTTCTTCGTAAAAAGTGTAAATCATTATCATTTACCTGCCCTTGTTTCGTGTTATTGGGGGTCGGCACAGCACGATGTTTTCTTCCATTCTATCCTGTCACCCGTCACGCTATCACTGAAACCCTTTTCCTACATATTATTCCTCACAGAATCCATTCATCTTTTCTTCGACCACACTTTTCAGTCATTGGCATCACTTTCAAACATCCTCTAATATACTCGTTTCTCACTTTATACATTCTCGTCTCACCACACATCCACCTCAAAATCCTCACCAGTAAGAAGCGTGAATGAACTACTAAAATATACTAAGATTTTTCGATATCCAAAGACAGGCAGTGTAAATAAAATTACTGATATAAACGAGGTCGCAGACGAACGTAAAATTCGAGATGCAAAATCTGAATATAAAAATTCAATTTCGATAAACATCCGAGAATCCATAGTAGCGAGACTATAATTCACAAATAGGCTTAGAAATTGTGTTTGCCAAACGGACTAGCCTCGGATATCATCTGGCATCTTAGGGTCGATACCGGTCCGGGTTACGTTTAAAGTTAAAACCCGTAGAACTACGTCGTATTGTTTACGTTTTGAATTTACAAGAACTTTTTTTTAGTAATTCGTCTTTAAAGACGATTGGGGTATCGTGGAACCCAGTAACTGGGTAACATCTCTTAGCGAAACAAACAAACAAGTAGGTCAGTAAAAGCCTGACACGCCCTCCCGTTCCGCCCACGGGCGCGAGATGTCATTAGATGATTTCCCACCTAAAAAAAATAACCCTTAGCGAGACTGGTATCAGATTTTCTGGCTTCAGACTATCTGTAACGACTGTCAAAGATCTATAAATGTCACCGGAATCCACGGCAATGTCAGCAAAATGGACCCAGGCTAGAACCAATGCATGTTAGGGCTGTGGGATTATGCGAAAAAGTAACTGTGGTCCTAGAATACAAATGGTGAAGGAACACAAGTGGGTTTCAGTCAATAAAAGTTTGTCAATATCTTTCGCTCCACCCAAAGTGGGAGAAGATATTTATTCAATGATTTCCCACCAGAGAAAAAAGGATGAACGGCAAACAATTAACCACTGTGTCTATAGCTCGCCGTCCAACCGTCCGGAGCGAGCCTAAGTCGTCGACGGCGCGTACTGTTCCACGCGCGAATCAACGAGATGTCAGCAAACCGTAGGGACCCAGCAGGGTCGAAGCCTACTGAGGCCAAGGGTCTAATTCTGAAAGTAAGACTCGGCTCTGGTAAGAAAAGCAACGAACGAACAGGAGTGGGTCTTTAGTCAGTAAAAGTCTGACACTATCTCCCGCTCCGCCCAAGAGCGAGGATCTCATTAGATAATGTTCCCACCAAAAAAAAAAAACCACTGTGTCTATAAAATTTTTTGTTACTAGGTACTTCGTTACTTTGAAGAAATATCTATGTATTTTTAAGAGGACTATATTACCTAAAGCGCGGTCACACTCGGACTGCATTCAAAAGAAAGAGATGCGTAAAAACTTGTGTCTTGACGCATTTTTTTTCTTGTAAATATGACGCATTTTAGCGATTTACTAAAAATCTACAGAAGTTACTTTGATCTCCTTTTAACTTGTTTTAGTTTTAGATTTTATTCTTTTATATTATTTTTATGCACATTTTGTTATATTCTCCAGTGGCAAAAGGCAATTTTATTTTTACTATATTCAACTCCGGTCCCCAAGATACAGGCGCTGCCTAGTTTGGGGACCACCGTATACTACACAATTGAAGCCCACAACTAGTTACAGCCCTATTGATACATTAAGATTATTTCATTTAAGGTACCGTTTGTAACAATGATTCAATAAAAATTATTATTATTATTATTATTATTTGACTACAAAATTAATATTCTATAGCGGTAAAACTCTGATTAATCAGAATAATCTGACAAACAGTCAAAGTAATTGTGTGATGAGCACGATCTGTGTCTGGGTGTAATTTATCTATAATATATATGTATTTAGAAATATTTAAGTATGTTTATCAGTTGTCTAGTACTCATAACACAAGCTCTGCTTAGCTTGGGACTAGACGGCGTTGTGTGATAGCAGTGTGAATAAAAAAAAAATGCATGTATATTGTTATATTGTCCGGTATTTAATTTATAAAAGTCTTTTTAGAGGCATTTTCATGTTTTTTAGGGTTCCGTACCTGAAAATGAAAAAAATTAAACCCTTATGGGATTACTTTGTTGTCCGTCTGTCTGTCTGTCAAGACCCTTTATTATGGGAACGTGTGGAGGTAACGAGTTGAAATTAAAACCATATACTCAAATCTGCGGTCTCTTGAAGCAGTGAAAAATGAAACTTCTGATTTAATGAACAAATAAGACACGGCCGTTTATGTTGTAAAAAACGTATATTTCGACACTCTCAAGGAATCAAAATTCATTCCCGTTGACCTAGAAGCCTGTAAATTTGTAGTTAAGTCACAAAAAAGTCTTTTTACGATTCGAAAAAATCTTCAAGACTCCATTCGGGAATTAAACTGTTTACTTATGTAAGTTTGTACGGAACCCTCAGTGCGCGAGTCCGAGTCGCACTTGCCCAGGTTTTTACTATCTTACTAAATTAGTTGTATTGTGTTTTGAATACACTATCAATCTAGTATTTATCCTGAAGAAAAACATATATTTTTCTGATTCTGTTTACTGCAGTGCTTACCTACTATACTACTAAACAACACCACTACTACCTCTGTACTACTATTACTACACTACTACTACTACTACTATTATACTTTTGCGCTTTATAAAACTAGCGATTGGCTCCTGAAGTCCTCTCAAGTAACTTTTCTATAAGCCTACTGCGGAACAGTAATTTTATTCAGAGAAAATTATTTTGTTCTCTTATTTTGTCAAGAAACAATTTGCCAAACTCGTTATAACTAGCTGTACTCTCCCCTAACTCTTAGTCTGCTAACTTTTCTGTTACGCCAATTGGTTTTATTGGAATAATATCGTTGCTTTAATACTAACAGTAAGGCCTTTTTCCGTTTCTACTTGTTACAAAGACAATATTTTAATTCCATTTTTATGCGTAAGCATAATAGCATAATCAGCCTTTTAATGTTCCCAATGCTGGGACACAGGCCTCACTCTAGGAGAGGGAATGAGCCGTAATCCACCACGCGGGCCCATGTCTTCGATTTTTGGTTCTAGGACATGCCGGTTTCCTCACGATGTTTTCCTTCACCGTTTTGAGAGCAGTGGTGATGAAATAAATTACACAAGGTAATGCGCCTGGCTGGGTTTGAATCCGCGACCTACAACTCGTAAGTCGGGGCCGTTACCACTCGGCTACCACTGCTCTCTTGTAATTCCATTCCTATGGCTACCGATTATTTTGTTGATTACTGTAGGATACCGTAATGACGCTAAATTACATTAGAGAAAGCTTTAGAAAAGCCATTATGTTTTTATCAATTTGTGGTAATGACTTTTAGATATCCTAGTTGACCTAGATCACTAGTAGTTTAAAAGCATATTCAGCCTTATAATGTTCCCTCTGCTGAAAATCAGAACTCCGCTCTCTAGGAGAGGGAATGAAAATCCAACAAGTGGGCCCGGTATGGGTTGATGTATGTGACATGCCGATTTCCTCACGTTATATTCTTTCACCGCTTTGAGAGCATTATCATTGACTAGCTTCTGCTAGCGGCTTCGCCCGCGTGAGGCTTCTCCATGCAGACTTTGGACACCCGTTTTATCCGTCGTTCGTTTTAAGGGGCGAATTTTGAAAAATCCTCTCTTAGTGCTCGCCTACGTCATAAAAGGAAGGCTTGTGCAAAATTTCACACCAGTAGTTTCCAGTAGTTTCAGCCGTGCGTTGATATGTCAGTCAGTCAGTTTCTCCTTTTATATAATATCGATAAAAATAACATATAAATTAAACAAAGAATAGTGCCTTTCTAGGTTTAATCTCTCGTACTACTACTCTACTGTCTTTTAAAGATGAAAGAGTCCAAACATGGAATATTATAAAGCCGTTTATGCCCATCACATTTGTGTGTGTATTATATTAATAGTTTTGAGCAGAATCGTCATAGTTTACTGGTCCTCAGACTAAGATCTTCAAATGCACATAAATACTAGTGTCGAAATGTCGTATAAATCCTTGAAATAAAAAAGTAAAACTGTCCATCATCATTACCTATATTATATAAACCCCCGATTTCGTAACATATTTTTTTCGTTCATACTTTTCTATTGGTGGTCATTTTAGTTTCTATTCCTTTCAAGCCATATATCACTTTGACTGCCTGTTGGTCTGGTGGTTAGTGGCCCTGACTGCTATGCCGGAGGTCGTGGGTTCGATTCCCACCCAGGACTAATGTTTGTGTGATGAGTACGATCATTTGTTCTGTGTCTGGGTGTAATTTATCTATATATGTATGTATTTAGAAATATATAAGTATGTTTATCAGTTGTCTAGTACCCATAACACAAGCTCTGCTTAGCTTGGGACTAGACGGCGTTGTGTGATACTTGTGGAATATTATTATTATCAACTTCTACCCAGTCCATCCATCATTGCTTCGATTTTCCCAACTCTCCACGATCACATTCAAAATTTCCCTAACCGCATTCCAAATAAAACCGATATCAGTAATTACCTTGTCTGCTCGGTACCATTGTTGGGCACAAGACGCTCTCCATTCCTTTCATTGTTCCCGGGTCTGGTCTACCTCCTTCCAATTCCTAAAGGCCAACGCTGCGATAAAAGGGAGTACGCGCGGGCGCCCGTAGCAGAAACCGGATTATTACCTGCGCAGTGCCGCTATTTCAATTTTAACGGTGTGCATATAGTCGTGTCAACTTTAATGTACTATTAGGTAGCAAAACGAGCGCGCGAGCTGCGACGGATGCCCACGCGGGTCACCACTACGCAGCACTTTTGTATGGGACCACGCGGGCACCTGCTTAACGCAACGTCGGCCCTAAGGAAGAGTCATCCCGCCCTCGCTGTTTCCATCAATACCAAAGTAAAAAGAACTGTAAATTTCACACTATTATTACTTAAAATAGCGAACGTTTGCGAGGGTGTGATGTGTGTGTGTATGTTTGTTATTTCTTCACACTGGCAGAACGAACTTCGATGAAATTTGGTACAATGGTAGCCCATGTTCTAAAATAACACATAGGATACTTTTCATCCCGAGAATGTGTTCCTTTGGTGCAATTTTCTAATTTCAGGCGGTAGAAGCCGCTGCCAGCAGCTGGCTGACAATGTTATAATACTATAACATTTTCAGCCAGTATTTATGTACGGTAATATACTCAAGTCGGTCAAGCGTTTAGGTGCCACGTGTGTTACCTATAAAATATCGCTTGAAGCTGTATTTTCTTGAACCGTTCGACCTTTTAGATGTACATTTTCAGTAGATTTCGGGCTCAGGTAACAGATTGGTCGAGTTTGAATAAACTTAAGACAATGTATTTTCCTCGTTGGTTTATTTCTCAATATATTATCAAAAGCGGTAATATGTAAACGGAAAGACCGTTTACATACTACTATTATTTTTATATTAAAAACTAAATCAAATAATAGTCTGGGGTACACAAAGTACTAATGTAAATCTGCATCGTCTGTACGTGATGATCAAATATGAGCGCAAGCATACTGCCTATCGTAAGTTCGATTCCCGAATGAAACAAATTTTTAATTTTTAAAATATATTTTTTTTACGGGTCTAGTGGTTAGTAGCCCTGTCTGCTATGCCGGAGGTCGTGGGCTCGATTCCCACCCAGGACAAATGCTTGTGTGATGAGCACAATAGTTTGTTCTGTGTCTGGGTGTCATTTATTTATAATATGTATGTATTTAGAAATATTTAAGTATGTTTATCTTTTGTCTAGTACTCATAACACAAGCTCTGCTTAGCATGGGACTAGACGGCGTTGTGTGTGTGTGTTGTGTGATAGTTGTGTGAATATTATATCATATTTATTATTTGTATGGCATGGGTTTATGTGTGAACACGTTTGAAAACGTACACACGATACCTGTCTGTACCGACCAGCCCTGTACGTCACGTAGGGCTTCGGTCCACTTTGTGCGAGGCCTACTTGTACGTTTTATGTTCTAGCCATTACTGTCCTAATGAGATGCCTACTGAGCAAAGGCCTCCCTTTCTCAGCCCCTGCGGTACGCATCTAAATTATATCACCACCTCTTTCTGGGCAGTCTTTGACGGTGTTTTCCATCTGAAGGAACCTAATGCGTAGAGACTTTTACCCAACAAAGCGGTTACTGTGTATAAGTACGACTGACATGAACTGCCTAATTTTAAATTGGCATCCTTTTTGCCCACGTCTATTATGCCCGTATGCCCGTCACTTGTACTTTATCTAACTTAAATCAGACCAATGGTTCTTGTCATTTGAAATGTGTACAAAATGTAATAAACTATCCCAGATGTCATTTTTCACAACGAGTTCTTTCTATAATAAAAACGTTTTGTTTTTCGTGACCTACTTCAAATACATGAAAAATCTTCGTGATTTGAAACTAAAACACAAAATTATAATATTCTTTTCGTAGAAAGCGGGCAGTTTTCTTTTATCGGCTATAGTTGGTTTGGCAAACTTATCATATTGAACGCGTTCGCAAATTGTGAAATTCGCATGGTTGCTTAGAATATAAATATTATACTGAAAGAAAATACTCATATACTTTCCCGCACAAAGGCCACACCCACAACAACGGACATGGAACGCGACTGAGGGACTAAACTGCTGAGTGGGGGCTTCCTGGGTCTAATATCAGGCAAAGTGGTTTTTTTTTCCCTTTAAGAATTTATTAAGAAAGCATATTCTCTCTACTCGAATGTATATTGAAAGAAGATTCGAAGAACAAACTCAAAAATTTTAGCACCTCGCTTGGGTTAGCTAAACCGAGGTGCTAAAATTTTCAAACTAGTTTCGCTCGCTGTTGCATACATAAAAACATTCACCTCAAGGAGATGTCAGCAAATTTAGGGGCCCAGCAGGATCGAAACCTGCTGGGGCCAAGGGTCTGATTCTGTAAGGATATGAAAGGCAACGAAGGAACAGGAGTGGGTTTTTAATTAGTAAAAGTCTGACACTATCTCTCGCTCCGCCCAAGAGCGGGGGAAGTCATTGGATAATTTTCCCACCGAAAAAAAAAGTACCTACTTAAGTTTTTCTTCAGGGTGAAAAATACCTGTCCTGATTATGGTGGTCTTCTAAAGATGCGTCTTGGCGTAGCGCCTACGGTAAAAAATAATACATTACGTCTGGGCCCAAGAGTTAACGGACCAAAACGGAACAAAATTATTCCTATATCTATATTCGATTAATACAGAAAAAGGAAAAATTACTCACTCGAGGCGAGAATCTTCAAAAACATTACAATTAAAATCATTTATAGCCAGATTATATCTCATTAAAATTCTAATAAGCCCAAACACGGTCAGTGTACCCTGTACGTGTTTGGGCTTATTAGAATTTATTTTGTCAGAATATACATATACATAATAATGGTCTTGAATTAAATTAATGGTCTCATCACATTCTGCCACGTAGGGCGCAAATATTTGGTGCATAAATCATTTTTAAAACAATAATATTAGGTTAGTACGAATTAAAATATTACTTTATATTATTAAGTAGTTCCATTTTTGTCAGAACCATTTATATTAATTTGCTTCGTCAGAATCGTTCGAGTTATCGAGCTTAAGGTGACAAAACGGTAACGATAGTCCGTGAAATTCAAATTCACTTACGTACGTCGATTGTTGTATCAAGTTGTATGTTGATTATAATGTCCACCCTATTGAATGACTTGTTTTATGAAACAGCTATTCAATAGGGTTAGAAGAACTGAAGCTCTACCACGAGCTCTTAACACGATTCATTGTAGGTATTACCAGTGTAAGTAATTACTCTTAAGGACGTGACGTCATGTACAGCTCAGTCCCTATCGGTACCAAAAAAAGATGCGCGACAAAACTATACTCGCATTTTTCTGTTTACTCAAAAAGTTGTTGATTTATTAGAAATCTAAGTGTTAACACACGGTCGAACTTGGTACGACGGATTTGGTCCGTCCGTACCAAGGTCGAGCATGACACAGCGTAAGTTTAGTCCACCCGTACTAAGGTTAAGCGTGACTCAGCGTAAGTTTGGTCCATCGTACCAAATTCGAGCATGTGTTAATACTAATTACGCGTCGCGCTTGAACTTAGTACGACGGCTTTGGTCCGTCCGTACCAAGATCGACCGTTACTTAAAACTATTAGATAACTAATTTTGCGATAATATTCGATTCATTATTATTTTTATCGGTGTACGTTGACTAGTAATGCGCGATTTTGAAACGTCAAAGTTTGACGTATCGAAACCGAAAGTAATGATTGTCAAATAAGTTTGACAGTGGGGATGTCATTTCTTTCGGTTTCGATGATAAAGCTAAAGACAATTGAACAGACGTCTATGCGCATTATGACATCAGGCTCTTGAATTTCCTTGAAAACTTACATTGGACATGTGTCACAGCGTTGCGTACCTATGCTACGTATACTTCTATGATAATCATTCGTGGGCTTTTTTTCGGTGGAAAAATTATCTTATGACAACCCCCGCTCTTCCCCCGCTCTTCCCCCCGCTCCCGCTCTTGGGCGGAGCGCGAGATAGTGTCAGACTTTTCCTAACTAAAAACCCACTCCTGTGTCTTCGTTGCCTTTCGTACTAGGGCCGAGTCAGTCTTCCTTTCAGAACCAGACCCTTGACCCCGGTAGGCTTCGACCCGGCTGGGCCCCTACAGTTGCTGACATCTCAATGAGGCGCGCGTGGAACAGTACGCGCCATCAACGAGTTGGGCTCGGTCCAAACGGTTACCGGATAGTCGGACGGCAGGCTACCCATTGCTCGCCGTCCGCAAGCCCGCGCCTACGGTGGCCAGAAAACGGCAATTGTTTATCTTTAACATAATTCTTGATAATGAAATACACAAGAACTTTTTTCAATTTCACATGCCTTCCTACATCTCTTTCTACTTATTTCCAGATATTCCACACCGTACCCGCAATTAAAAATAAAATATTTTGTTTTTGTTGCAGGTACGTAAAAAATCGGACACACATTTGACTACCGAAAAGTTTATGCAGAAATTCGGCCAACAACATTCATCAGAAGCATGATTCCCCAAGAGGTAAAAAAATATCAGGTGCTCTTTTAAAACACGAAAATATTTTGAGGATTAGTGCGACTCGATTGGTGGAGAGACTAAGTGACTGTGCGCTTTGGGAAATCATATTTATGTTAATTATGTTAGAAAACAACATCTGTTATGAGTATAAAAAAAGGCGGTTTCTAAACTGAGTCTGTCTGCACAGACAAGTTTTTTTAACATAGGCATCCACTACACGGTCATGCAAGCGTCAATCGAAATCATCAATCATGAATGATGTTTGAATGACGGAATTTTATCGCCATACGTTTTTCGTCATGCAAACGTTAGTCATCGCATTACACGGCAGGTTTTTCGTCAGTCAAAATATTTAACTGTGGCAAAACTGACAGCTAAACCTATCGTGTAATGGACGCCATATAAATTGTGAAATGATGTGGTAACAGTTTTAAAGAAAAAGTTTTATTTTATTCTTTCTAGCGCATTTAATTGAAAGCTTGTTTTTTAAAAAGCTTTGATTTATTTTTTATTTTTTGATTTACTCCCCAAAAAAAAAATCCCAACCCTCTGGTCAGGTGAAAAATGTATGTTGACATAGCCGTTACCGAGGAGTAGGCTTCAGAAAGTCACTGAATTATGGCACTGCTCGGGAGCTAGGGCCTTAAATGAAATCGCTTTCCGTCGTCATCATTTTAATTCTATTATATCGAATGTTTTTTATATTGCAAATTTTTTATTATTGAAAATTTACTTTATTTTATGTAACCGTAAACTAAATAAGTTAACTCGGTGCGTTAAGAGCTGTTTATTTTCTATTTTTCCCATTTCTGATGCATTTCTTTAATAGCATTTATATTAAAACAACAATTAATGCAATAACTCGAATTCCAAGTACATCCCCAAAATTCCCTCAATACTCAAATTATTTCCGATCTGACGGTCAAACTGTGCGTTCCATATACTCGAATCTATCCTTCGGATTCCACGCATAACTGGTATCGAAAGAATGCGGGCTGCTTTTGAAGCAACAGCGTTCGTGCATGATCGGTTATTTCCGTCAGCGTTGGTGCACGCTCGGCTATTTCCGATGGCGTTCGTGTGTGGCTTAACAAAGTTATTGCAGTACGCATTGCAATGTGAACGTACGTTTTGCTATCAAGTATTAGCCATTCATTTGTTTTCAATATCCTATGAGATAAATAAATGTTTTTTTTTTATTGATATAAACCAGTGCTTGACTGCGATCCCACCTGATGGTAAGCAGTGATGCAATCATTGATGGCGAGGTGCACTAGTTTGTTAAGAGCCTAATCACTCTAGCCTTGAAGACACCTAAATTATAGTTGAACGGGAAGACCGCAGCAGGGAAAATATTCCAGACCTTTGACGCAGTTCACTTGTATCTGTACATTCGTGATTATAATGAGATATTTTTCAAAGACAGGTAAATTGTTTTCCAGGCATTTTATTTCCGATACATTCAACGCTACTGGATATATTCAAAATATTTCATGTGCCTGTGATACTGTCGTTGGAATTAATGGGCAGCTATAAAAAAACTATTTCTCTTTTCGGGCCACTTCCTATCATGAAATAACTTCCTTTGCTCCGGGTGGAGCGAGGAGTTTCAGACTTTTATTGACTAAAACCCACCTCTTCATATCAGTACCGCTATGACTCTGTAGAACAATCTCGCAACCCTACAGGCGTGTGAGTGAGTGAGTGAGCATGGCTTGCATTCAATTGAATTAAGGTTAGTCCTTAATTCAATTGAATGCAAGCCATGCTCACTAGAACGTACCAATGGCGTATCATAGCCGTGCATCCAAAGCATGCGTCAACATTGCCAATGAGAATATTTTGCCGGGAACGAAACGCTCCGTGCATGTCACGCTACTATGTTGGTCGGTAACGGAATGATCTCGTAAGCGTAGTCTCATAGTTTTCTTAAGGCCCTAGCGCCCGAGCAGTACACAAAACAGTGACATTCTGAAGCCTACTCCTCAGTATTGGCGGGGTAAAAAATTTGAAAAAAAAAAATGTGTTTATTATAGATTCATGTTCTACATTATGAACAGAAGATGTTTTTCGTGCGATTATTTATTTATTTAACAATTTATGTACACACAATAATAAATAGTAGAAAAAAAAAAGGAAACAGAAGAATAGTACAAAGGTGATGCTTATTTCTAAAGAAATCTCTTCCAGCATACCTGCGAAAGGAGAGTTGGAGAAAAAGAAATGTAGACACTGTGTGTAGACCTAGATTTTAGAGATTAATACCTTTTCTAAAAAAACATTAAAAAACATTATATTTTTTCGCTTCTTTTCCCTACTCCTTTCAAACGGCTTTGATCTTTAGAAATATGCTTATTCTCTGTCCAAAAATAAGCATTGGATCACGTGAAGTGTCAACAAAAAGTTTTAGTGACCAATGTCCATTTATGGTCCCCACAAACTCTGTATATGGCAGATAAACTCTTTATTCCAAAAAACTATTAATAACGATAATACATTAAAAGCACAACAACAAAGAAATCTTAAGCAACATTAAGCCCAAGCATTAAAGAGAAACATTAACTAACGAACAACGTCTTAACCTTAATGAACGTTTGAAGTAGGCAATTTCAGGTTAAAAGGTGATCTTCAGATTACGAATTGCTTGTAGAAAATACATCTCGAAAACATTACGCTTAATTACTGGTATTACTAGAAAATGTTATCATTTGTGGTAACCTCGTTGATTACGATTTGAAGGTACACACTTAATGTACAGATACATTTTATGATAAACAGCTGGGCGTTAATCATACGTATATTATTAACGTAGGCGTGGGCTTGCGGACGACGAGCAATGGGCAGCTCGCCGTCCGGCCGTCCATTCCAAGTCGTATATAATAAATGATAAATAGCATAGCATAGTCGGCCTCATAATGTTTCCATTGCTGGGACTCAGGCCTCCTCTCTAGGAGAGGGAATGGGCCGTAATCCACCACGCGGGCCCAGTGCGGGTTGGTTGAAGTCACATGTTTTAGAATTTTTGGTTCTAAGACATGCCGGCTTCCTCAAGATATATTCCTTCACCGGTTTGAGAGCAGTGGTGATGAAATAAATTACACAAAGTAATACACGTGGCTAGTTTCGAACCCGCGACCTACAACTCGTAAATCGTTACCACTGAGCCACCACTACTCCATTTTATACTAATATTTATACAAGAGTAATTATGACAATCATAAGTTATATAATAATATAATTTTCATATTAAAATGTTCATTCGTACATAATTGTTTTAAGTGTGACCTGTTCCTCATAATTTGAATAATATAATGTTAGATAAACGACTAAGTTAATGTGTTTTTAGAAAAATATTATGTTCCCTTTTTTTTAATGTGGAAAAATTATCTAATGACAAATCCCGCTCTTGGGCGGAACGAGAGATAGTGTCAGACTTTTACTGACTAAAAACCCACTCCTGTTCCTTCGCTGCCTTCGTCCCAGGGCCCCGGGTTTCGTTTTCACACTACCCATGGCCCCAGTAGGCTTCGACCCTGCTGGGCCCCTACGATTTGCTGACGTCACCGTGAGGCGCGCGTGGAACAATATGCGCCGTCGATTATGTTCCCTTACGATATTTCTTTATTACCTGCCTACTTGGGTTTTTCGCGAGATTTATTTGAGTAAAGTTCAATGGCTGTTTTAATTATTAGCTAATTTATTCTTAGTAGATATTGTGGTTTAGGTAAATTGATGTAGTTTTGTATCTCAAAGTGTTAATACAGCTGGATAATATGATTAATTAAACAGTCGCGAACTTGATAAAATAGAGCTAAGTTATATGAATAATAATATAAAATAATAGTATGTTGTAGATAGTTCTAATATCTGTTGTGCAGACCTATTTCTTAGTTTATTTTATTTTACTTGGTAAGTCATTTTGAAAAGTTCTATATTTTAAAATATTGGTATTGCCTAGTTATTTGCTTATTAACACTTATGACAGTAACATATTTTCTCTTATTTATTTACACATCCTTTATACTCGTATTTACGAGCCTTCATCCTACTATTCTAACAGTATAATAATATTGATAGAAATGAACGATTATTAAGCGATTTGTAGTGCAATTGAGTTAGGTAACTGATTTTGTAGAAACTCGAGTAATAAAAAATAAAATTCATTTATTTCAGGTACACACCCAAATACGAAATAATCTATAACAAAATATTAAACAAATACAAAGTTCAATCAACTAAAATTATTACAATATATAAATTAAAATGATTGCATGCATTTAAAAAAGAAAATTAAAATCCCAATATTAAGTTATAATTTCAAAATTTAATAAATTAAAATCACAAAATTCAATATACTTTTGGGGGTAGGCGGAACAGAGAGTAAAGTCCCGCAAACCTTCGTTGAAAAGGAAGGATCCTCCGACCAGACGGGTGTTATGTCTGGTGGGCAATTGCCCGATAGATGATTTCGGGCTGTTTTATATATTCTAATCGCGCGGAGAACTTTAATTGCGCGATGCAGGACTAGTTCTTATGTGACGCCATAGACGTCGCTACATACTTATTAAACTTTATAAATCATACCAAAAATTCAATAAATTAAAAATAATTATAGATGATTTAAATGATTAATGATGATCAAAATTTTACTACATAAAATTTGCATTGTTAATTAAATACCTGGTTCTTAACTATCTTATAAAATTCTAAATAACAATCAACATCAATTAATCTTCTATTACCTTTCAATGTCTAGTTTGAACTTAAAAGTTAATTTGTTAATTGAACTAGTCTGTTCTACAGTTCTCAGACTACAGTGAGATTTATTGGCAATGTTCAATAGTGAAACATCTGACTGTGATAAATTATGGTTAGCCGGTATTTAGTTTAGTTGCAGTTAACCTTTGTTATAAACAAGATTAATTAACTAAATATTAGTGAATGTTTGGATACCATCTAATTTAGTTTGTAAAACAAAAACAAAGTTCCCATTAGACTGCAATTTTGAGGACCCAACGAATCTAACTGACGATCACGATGCTATAAAGTTATGGTCAGTTAAGTTTTTTTAAATGTAAATTATATGTGTATAAAGAAAAAAAAACTTAAAAGAAAGAAAGGAAAACATTATATTTGCGGGAAATGACGCAATCTTAGAAAAAAAAAAACTTACAAATTATATACTTTCTATAAGTTACCACTTTTTTTTTCGGTTGGAAAATTATCCAAATTCGACGGCTGAAAGGCTAATTGATCTATACGACATTTTTTTCAATATTGAGTTATATACATATTCGGAATCAGCAAATTTTTCTCCGTCGTTTGAGTCAGATTTCAATTTTTTTTTTTTTAATGTCGCTTTGATCAATTAGCCTTTCAACGGTCGCAATGATTTCTCTCGCACTCTTCGTGACAAACTTTACTGATTAAAACGAAACCTATGTTCCTTCATTCCTAGCGTTCCAGGATCTCAGGTTTACCTTTCGGAGTCAATCCATGGCCCCAGTAGGCTATGGCTTTGGGCCCCTACGGTTTTCCTGACATCTCTTTGAGACGCGTGTAAAATACTACGCGTCGTTGACGACTTGGGCTTGGTTCGAACGGTTACCGGACGGTTACCGGACGGCCGGACGAGCTACCCACTGCTCGTCGTCGCCTTTCGAATACCGTAACTAGAGACACAATAGAAAGACAATAAGAGAGCGAGCAGTGTTTGCTTGGGGTTTAATGAATTAAGTTACCACATGCTTAATTAACACCATCGATCGACTCTATAAGTTTGTTACTATTTGCGCTTGCCCGTACCAACAGTTTCTACACGATTATACGTAAAATAACTGCGTCGTTACTGAGGAGAGTATCGACGCAGTTATTTAGAACAGTCGAAACAGCATCCTGTTAACTTTAGCTGACAGCTTCGGCAGTTTGTGCGGAGATTAATTGTTACTAACACTTAGCCAATAAGATTTTTTTTTAATTACAAACACTATAGATTTTTGTGTCCGAATTAAAATTATATTATTTCACTTATTTACACACATTCACATTTTTAAATATTTCAAAAATTAAAAAGGTAATTAACCGATTTCAAAAAGAAGGGGGTTCTATGTTCGGCTGTATGTATTTTTTTTTTATGCATGTTCACCGATTTCTCCGTCAGTTTTAGACCGATTTTGAAAATTATTTTTTTGATTGAAAGGTTGTGCTTCCAAGTTAGTTCCATAGAAATATGGTTATAATCGGATAATGAACTTTGAAGATATGGAAAGAAACTTCTCATAGGATCACAGCTAGAGTAAATTTGCTTTTAATATAATATGCAGTTATATCCAGTGAAACGATTAGTTACGAGTCCATCTCGTCACGCTATCACCTTTTGGTAATATATATATACAAAATAATAAACTAAAACATTTTAAAAATATTACGAAAAAATGATAAATGTAAAACAGCCGGCTTGTTCCACTGCGTGATGTCGTGTAGACGTCCTCGGTAACGTAAACAATATATGACACATTTCAGCCAAAAGTCCACCTACCTCCGAGAGGAGAGACGTCAGCGAATCAATACTGTATTGAATTGTATCTGTTTCGTGTGCGTCTGTGATGTTGCCACAAAAGCATGTCGCTCTGTTGCAGCGTAAACTAACAAACTCACTTCTTACACACGTCAGATACAGAGTTTCCTTTCTTTGCAGTTATAATATTAATCCATTTTCAATATTGACAGTGTTGTCTTCTGCTGGCGTGTTATCCCGAGAAATACATACATTCACGTGAACAGACGTAGAATAGAACAGAATTGAATAGAATAAACTTTATTGTACACCAAAATAGTAACAGATGTGTGTGTGTGTGTGTGTGTGTGTGTGTGTGTGTGTGTGTGTGTGTGTGTGTAGTAGATGTAGTGCTTAGAGGTAACAATTTGCAATATTTTTGACATAGAAAAAAAGACTGTAAAATAGATAAGAAAAATTAAGAAGACTGATTCGGTGGGACCAACTCCTGAAAGCTAGAACTACCAGAAAAGTGTCTAGTCAATGAAATTCGATGAGGCCCTTAGAAAAGACTTTGACTAGATTTAAAAGAGACCACTAGAGCTGTCTTGGATCTCACAACAATTTAATCAAAAAATAATAACTGAGCAGTAAGAGAAACATAAAAATATATCATTTGATCAGTTTAACAATAAATATGCAAAAATAGAATAAAAACTGTGAAAAAAGAACATAATTGATTCAGAAATCAGAATCAGAAACTTTTATTTCAAATAGACCAATTACAGGCACTTTTGAATTGACAAAATGTCGGTCAGTCAAAAAAAATACAAGTGAAGCTAAATTGCACGTTCCAAAGCGTAGATCTTTATAGAGAAGAACGTGCAAGAAACTCCATGGACACTCTTTTAATTCAATTTATAAGTTACATAAATCTTGGTTACATATTTCTTATCGCTTCTAATATGTGTGCACAATGTAGATAAGTAATAATAATTAAAATTAAAAATTAAAAAATATTATTAAAAAAATAGAAATTGAATTAAGTCACTGGCAGCTAAGAGATGACCAGTCTCAACTGACGGCACCCGTTCACGATCATGACTCGTGCATCAGCCCCACTCAGCTCAACCATTTAGAAGGGAACTGAATGACCCAATAACACGTGCCACCATCAGCGAGACATTTCAGTGAGCATGACAAACTCTCAACTGCCATGCTCGTAATGTCAAACAAGTTGTAACCTATTAAAAATGCTCCATGGTACTTCACATACACAAAACTTGAAAAACAAAGTGCTTCTACATTATACAATGCTATTGTTTCCAAGTTTGAAAAGGATTGAAAAGCAAACGAGATATAATGATTTTTAACAAATATATCTGTTACACAAACGTCGTTTTCTATGATAGCTAAATGGGCGTGATGGACTTTGACGTCAGAGTCTGTGAGTGAGAGCGGCCGTGAGTCGGTGTCGGACTTCTCTTTCTGATTGCTTTAACTTCGACGTTGATGAATATATTCTTAAATTCATTCATTTTATTTTTCAAGGGGTAATAGATAAGTATTTCATTTAGCACATAAAAAATACAGGCATATTCATTATTGACCGAAAGATTTATCGACAATTGTACAGCTTTTTGCAGATGACGCATCTGACATTTCCACAAGCAAAGTACCCATAATTACTTATTTTTACACAGAATTAGACCCAAGGAACAAAGGGTGGAGTATACCTGACAATCAAAATGGCCTGGGATCGCATGATATAAGACTCCGAGTGATAAAATGTGTTAAGTGAAGTGTGAGGAAAAAGATATAGGGGCTTTAATGGAAGGTAAATTGTTATGGGATTATGTTTGAAAAAGCAGGAAGGATTTTTGGATGCGAAAACGATTAAAATATACACATATTTTAGTCTAGCCATATAAACCGTTACAATTAAAAAAGACCGAGCAAGTGCGAGTCGGACTCGCGCTTTGAGGGTTCCATACAAACTTACCTATGTAAATAGTTCAATTCCCGAATTGAGGTTCCAAAATTTTTCCGAATCGTAAAGTTTTTTTTGTGATATAACTCGAATAGAATTTCTTTTTTCGATTCTAGATCACCGGGCAGTAACATATAGTGTCAAAATATGTATCTAAATGGAGCATAAATGGTCTTATCTTTATATTGTTGATTTAGAAATTTGATTTTTTCACTGATGCTTGGAGTAGCAAGCAGTTCAGCTTCATACCTCCATGCGTTCCTGACAATAGATCTACACAGACGGACATACGGATAACAAACTGAGCCTATAAGAGTTTCGTTTTAGTCGACTTAGATACGGAACCCTAAAAAACATAATTATTACATTTGAATTTGGAATCTGTCACTCTTATATCTTATTGTTGATTTAGAAATTAGATTTATTCATTGTATTTTCTCAGTTCGCACTACTTACTATGTAGTAAAAATAGTGCCAGCATTACATATTTTTGTAATATTAAAATGGAGTGGGGTGATAAAGAGAATCTAACTGCTGTGATAGTATTACACAAAAAAAGGAAGTCGGTGTTTCTCGGTATTTTTTGTTTCTTATTTAACACCGACTTCCGAAATTAAAGTTATTTAGATGCTTTTAGTGTTTTTTTTTTGTGATGTCGGTTATTTTTTTTTTCTTGTAAAAAGTTTTTTATTTCACACTTTTTAGTTGCGATACACTTGTAACCAGAGTGCCTATTCTCATAACAATTCCAATTAACCCAAACACTGCTGCATTGTTTTATTATAAATTCCTGTGTCTACAGTAGGTAGGCACAGGAATTTCCTTCCGGCTCCATTATCAGATCAGATTGATAGTACCTTATAGCCAAAGTGCATCTCATGACAATTCCAATAAGCCTAAACACGGCGAGATTACATTGACTAATTACGGAGTTCCAGTGCCTACCTTCCGGCTCCATCATCATCATCAGTTCACTTCGATGATACTATTTTCAACATAACTATTCAGAACTATTTATTTATTTGTATTATCATAGTCGCTCTATCTTCATTGTGATATCTATGTGATTATGAAGTTCCGTTGGCCGTTTCTGGTCTTCTTCATCAGTTCCACTTCATTGAATGTTACTTTTTGACTGTAAATGCTTAAATCCTCGATGAAGATACCAAATTAACTAAAAGGTTTCCTATAAAATTTGAGGAGTTCCCTCGATTCCTCATGGATCCCATTATGAAAACTGTATTTTAAGAAAAACAGAACCAAGTTTGAAGCATATCTTCTAACGGAAAAAAAGATTTTTCCAATCGGTCCATAAACGACGGAGTTCTGAAGTAACAAACTTAAAAAAAAAAACAATTGATAACCTCCTCCTTTTTTGGAAGTCGGTTAAAAATATTAGTCGAATGTTTGTGTACCGAAGCTATGATAAGCAATGAAACCTTCTCTGTTTGTAACAGAAATATATCTGGCCTTCCACGTAGTATTCGTAAGAAAAAGGCGATCAAAGCAGTAAAGGAATGAGTTCGCAAAAATCCTCCTCCAAGAAGACTCAAAGCAAAAAATGCTGCCTTGGAAAATGAATATAGCACCTAGAACCATGTCCCATATTTTAAAAGATGACCCATATTATAAGAGATGGACTGGTTGTTATTTAAAAATGAATCGGGAGGTAAACACAAAACAATTTCTTAAGCGCGCGTGTGTTCAAAGGGAGTTTAAAACTTTTAAGCTCTATAGAAGCTTCCAAATTAGTCAGCAGAGTACGTCGTGGACATTATCCGACCTCAAAGATGGTTTTGGTTGGCTGTTAGCTATCAAGGAGTGACTGAGCCATATATTTGTGAAAAAGGCGTCGAAACTGACTGGCCTGTTGGTCTAGTGGTTAGTGGCCCTGACTGCTGTGCTGGAGGTCGTGGGTTCGATTCCCACCCAGGACAAATATTTGTGTGATGAGCACAATCATTTGTTCTGTGTCTGGGTGTAATTTATCTATAATATTTATGTATTTAGAAATATGTAAGTATGTTTATCAGTTGTCTAGTACTCATAACACAAGCTCTGCTTAGCTTGAGACTAGACGGCGTTGTGTGATGGTTGTGGAATGTTTATTATTTATTATTATTATAAACATCGGCACTGTGCATCAACACTATGTTCCATAACCAGGAATGCTCCTGTTAGCATGACTCAGCACCGAGTCATAAAGTTCGATCCACCAATGCGTTGTCGGAAACGAACGTTTCGGACCTCATCACAGTTAAAGATTCAGATTCAGATATTTTTATTTGTAGAACGTAGGTAGGAAAAGTACAGATGTCGTGTTATAAAATGAACAATATGTCTGGCTGTCAACGACGTACAAATATTCACATTACAATTATTATAAAGAATTAGAAAACATTCAAAACAAATTCAAAATAATACTTAAAAACAAAAATAAAAGTACAAAAGCAACAACAATAAAATGAATTATAAACTCAACCAAATAATAAACATTAAAATAAAATTAGATTAAACATAATAATTAAGATGATTATGCCCTTATATTAATTTGTCTTCCAAGTACTCATTGACTGTATAGTAAGTTTTCTTGCACAATAGATTAAGAAGGTTGGCAGTCATTTAGGCCCGATCTTAATCCGCTGGATTATGATTTATGGTCAGTTATAAAGAATATGGCATAGTCTAAATACCATGATAATTTGGAGTGCCCTAAGCAATTTATAAGATTGACAGTGAAGAATTTTCCCATGGAGAGAGTACGTATCTATTGCTAACTAGCTTCAACTTTTAAAGGACTGTGTTAAACCCAATGGAGATCATTTTGAATGAGCTTCATTTAATTTTACCACTTATAATTATTAATGTATTAACTAACATACATCGCAGTAATAAACGCCATAGAAAAAAAAATGTAACAATATTTCTGGTAAGATAACTTAGTGGACATACACACCTATGTCAATATTGAAAATGAATTTATAACAAAAAACGAATAAAAAATTGAAAGGAAGATTAAAAAAGAACCGAAAATACAATAAAAAGTCAATATTAAAAAATGTATTATTTAATTCCGTTTCCAAACCATTATCTATACAAACGGCGAAAAAGTCACGTTTGTTGTGTGGGAGCCCCCTGAAATATTTATTTTTTTCTGTTTTTTTAGTATTTGTTGATATAGCGGCAACAGAAATACATCATCTGTGAAATTTTCAACTGTCTAACTATTACGGTTCTTGAGATACAGCCTGGTGACAGACGGACAGACAGACAGACGGACCGACAGCGGAGTTTTAGGAATAGGGTTCGTTTTACCCCAAAAATGAACGTTCTGGCCGATATATATAAAAAATAAAACATTTCAATTTCCGCAGAAGTAGTACGCTTTTCTGTAACGAAAACAATACATAAGTTATCATTTTGTATCTCTCTGGTAACAACAGCTTACAGGAATAAGCAGCTTATGAGTCTGAAGAAAACGTATATTTCCTGAAGTCATTCATTTTACTTTATATAAAAGTAAAATGAATGACAATACAGGAAAATGGGTACAAAAATTCGTATGCATTTTGCTGGACGAATGAAATTAGACTAATTAAAAATGGGGATTATGAATCCATTATACTTAGGACCCATTGGCAAAAATACTGTCAATGGTTTGGTTGCACCACCACAAAAGTAAAAAAAAAAAAACAATCTACATAGTCCATTCACAATATTAAAAGAAAATATAAAAAACTAGCTAAAAGCTAAAAAACAAGTCATTTCTCTGAATAATATTAGAATAAAATAAAAAATATACCAAGGAAATATTTATTTCAAATTTAATTAAAAGAAATGTCAAATCATGAAACAAAAAATCAAAAAAATGCTCTATATCAAATATATAAAATAATAAAAAGGACAATATTTTCATTATTCTCGTAAATACCTACATACTGAGTAGGCACAGAGAACCAAGGTTACCGACATAGCACGAAGAATCGCCAAACTAGTGGCAATGGGCAGGGCACATTGCTCGCAGAACAGATGGCCGTTGGGGCCGAAAGGTTCTGAAATGGCGGCCACGTACCGGAAGACGTAGCGTTGAAAGGCCTCCTACAAGGTGGACCGATGACTTGGTAACGGTTGCGGGAGTCCGATGGATGCGAGACGCACAGGACCGGTCATTGTGGCGACACTTGGGGGAGGCCTATATCCAGCAGTGGACGTCTTTCGGCTGAAATGATGATGATGATGATGATAAGTAGGCACAGTCATTATAATTAATATCTCTTAATTTATCTCTGACAGTGATAAACGAATAGCCCATTTCTGGAAAACAAAATTTCACTGGATATCGGCGGTATTTTCCCACAACACAATACTGTGCGACAGGACACTATGAAAATAGCTAAAGTATACTAAACGGACTGTCTCCAAATCAACGAATTAATCTAAATGGGGACCCTGCAGAGCTAAGTTTTTTAAATAATTTATGTATATGTGGGCCCACTGAAGTTAAAGACTATAGTGAAAGAACACTATAGTCTGTTTTTTTAGGTCGGAAAATCATCTAGGTAATGACAAATCCCGCTCTTGGGCGGAGCGAGAGATAGTGTCAGTTTTACTGATTAAAAACCCACTTTTCTTCCTTCTTTGCTTTTGTCCCAGGGCCCCGGGTTTCACTTTCACACTACCCGTGGCTCCAGTAGGCTTCGACCCTGCTGGACACGATGTGCCCCCACGATTTTCTGACATCTCCTTGAAGCGCGCGTGAACACTATAGTCTCAACTTTTTACTTTTATTAAAACTACTATTTGGCAATTCCTATCCACGTCAGCCCGTAAACATAGGACGACATAGACCACTTTAAATTCTAGAACATCAAGAATTCATCTTGCGGCACCAGTGCATTTTTCCAGCTGTCTTGTAACGTGTAGGTATCTGGTAGACATTTTGCTTCACCTATACACTGACTTTTAAAGGAATTGCATCATAATATAGAGTGGTTTTCAAAGAACAGGCTGATATACAATACACTGATGAGTGTAAGATATGTTTGTATAATCCCCACGCTAAATACCTATATTATATGGCCTCAGAAAGCACATAAAGCTATTGGCCAGCACCTGGGGGGTTAACACGACGTTCAAAGTAAGATTGTTTTATTCTTATTTCAGTGTGGGTAAGAGACAAGGCTATACAGGATGTCTAGCGCCATCTCTTACCCACTCTGGAAATAAGAATGAAACAATCTTACTTTAAACGTCATGGTAAAGGTCCTGATCTCTCTCCGGTTGTGTCAGATTTAATCAGATCAAAGGAACAAAGAGTGTACCTGTGTTAGTGCACGCACTTGTGCATTATACTATCACCTGCGTACTTGGCTAATCTCTGTTGAGATTGGCCACCGTGACCGAAATTCGGTCGGGAAGATTACATTGTACAACGAACATTTCAACTAAAATATATACACTGTAGTACTCATCAGTAAAAAAATATTCAAAAACCTAACTGCTAGAAAAACCTACTACGTTCCAAACATTTCACTTTTCAAGCAGTCTGATGATTGACATTTATGTTAGTTTAATCACAGATTTGTTTGATAATTTGTTAGATAAATGTCAAAATAATTTGTTAGGTTAATGTCAAAAATAATTCAGGTTTAAATAATTGATTATGATTTGTGATTACAATATAGTCAAAGAAGCAAAATTACATAACATTACAAAAATTACATTTACATGTCATATCTGATAAAAATCCGATACAATATAATAACATTTTTGACACAGCAAACTTCTCAGTTTTTGTTTAAATAAGTTAATATGTAGATTTCTTAGCTCTTTTAGCAGCGGCGATCTCTCGCGCCGGGCCTTGGTACAGGCCATGGTTCGGAGCGAGGAGGAGTGGCAGGCGGTCGCCTCCTTCTGCGAAGCAGTAATGCTAGCAAAGGAGGCGGCCGATCGCGTGAGGCGCCTCAACCGCCGCCGGGATTCCGATCCCGATTTCCGGCCACCGTAGGCGCGGGCTTGCGGACGGCGAGCAATGGGTGGCTCGCCGTCCGATCGTCCGGTAACCATCCGGACCGAGCCTAAGTCGTCGACGGCGCGTATTGTTCCACGCGCGCTTCAGGGAGATGTCAGCAAATCGTAGGGGCCCAGCAGGGTCGAAGCCTACTGAGGCCATGGGTAGTGTGGAAGCGAAACCCGGGGCCCTGGGACGAAGGCAAAGAAGGAATAGGAGTGGGTTTTTAGTCAGTAAAAGTCTGACACTATTTCTCGCTCCGCCCAAGAGCGGGATTTGTCATAAGATGATTTTCCCACCTAAAAAAAAAAAAAAGCTCTTTTAGCAATTTATTAAATGCAACTGTTTGCCATGTGAAAGACACTTTTATACATCAAGGCAGTATTCGCTTTTAAAACGCACTTCACTTCAATTCACTTTTTGGACTTTCGTCCCTTTGGGTCCGATTGAAAGCTATAGATGCTAAAGTAAATAAATGAGGGTTTTGTTAATATCAAATTCAAAATTTTAATGAGGTTTCAAAAAAATTACTCGAAATTAACATGCATTCGGCCATCACCCAAATTCGTTTCTGCTGTTTCGGCCCTAAATTAACATATTTCCTCCGTGCTTCTCATTTGGACCAAATTTTCAGTGCATCACTCTGCTTGATAAGTGTTGATTGTGATGTTCCAAAACAAAAGTATGAATGGTGGCTAACCAACTTTAAACCGATTTAAATCTTCAACGAACATTCGAAATAAAAAATTATAAAAACAACTTACGATTGGTTTTTCCCACTTTTCGTAACCTTCCTTTCACTTTTTCACAATATGGCGTCTGGTTGTCGATATATTGAATTTTGCCTAATGTGACATCTTTAGTGACACTTGCAAGATTATAGTAGATTATGTGACTAGGGGATAAAGCAGTGTCTTTAAGACGTGGGCAGCATGTTTAATTCCGAACGAAACAAAGGTTGCTAAAAGGTTGTTTCGTTTTAGTCCCGAACGCTAGTTATGGCTTCATGTAATTAGCTCCCGAGTACGCCAGGGAATTAATATAGAAACCTGAGTGAAGTGAGGAATTCAAGCCGCCCAAGACAAAAACAGCTTTATCTCTGTGTTGGATACTCTACTTTTTTAAATGGTATATTTACACGATAATTAAACAACCATATACTGAAACAAATTATATACTAGAAAAATACAAATATTATTTATAAGTTTTTTTTTTTATTAAATAAACACACTATCTTTACTGTTTGAACCCAATACAATAGTGGTTCCCAAACACACAAAAATAATTGAAAAAAAACATCATTTTACGGCTAAAATTTACCTAAAAATCTAAAACAACATTATATTCTATTACAATATATACTAACTATAAAAATAAAATAAATATACAAAACTGATTCCGCTGTTCCTGCCATATTAAAATCTTTTTAATTGAAAACTCTTTAGTTTTAAAAATCGAATACCATTTATTTATTTAAAAAAAGATTCTCGGTCTTGTCACAAGGTCTTGTCAAACTTGTTTAGTCGTTGAGAAAATGGAATTGACTCGAGAAAATTCAAGAGCGATGATTTATTATGACTTTCGAAGTGGTTTTACTACAAAAACAGTGTGTTGACCGGATGATTTCTGCATTTGGTAATGAAGCCCCATCCAAAACCACAATTTACCGCTGGTTTGCTGAATTTCAACGTGGACGTGTCAAGCTCAGTGATGATCTCCGTCAAGGTCATCCAAAAACTGCAGTCACCCAAGAAAACGTTGATGCTGTGCGTAAGCTGATTGAGGAAGATCGACATGTAACATACCGCGAAATTCAAGCAACTTTAGACATTGGCATGAGTCAAATACAAATAATCTTGCATGAACAATTAGGTGTAAAAAAGTTGTTTTTCCGATGGATACCGCATTCGCTCTGTGAAGAGCAGAAAGCGACTCGCGTTACTTGGTGCGTCAGAACTCTCGAAAGATTCCACGCAGGATCCTCAAATGCTGTATACAACATCGTATCAGGTGACGAATCCTGGATATACGCGTACGAACCCGAAACAAAAACCAGTCACGAGTTTGGGTGTTCGAAAATGAGTTAAAGCCAACAAAAATTGTTCGTTCACGGAGTGTTGCAAAAAAAATGGTGGCCACGTTTGTCTCCAAAACCGGCCATGTTGCGACTATTCCTCTTGAGGGACAAAGAACGGTTAATGCAGAATGGTATGCAGCATTTGTTTGCCACAGGTTGTTTCTAAACTCCGTAAAGAGAACTGCAACCGCCGCATCATCCTCCATCACGACAATGCGAGTTTTCACACCACGCACAGAACAAAAGAGTTTTTAGAGCAAGAAAACATAGAATTATTAGACCATCCGCCGTACAGGCCCGACCTAAGCCCTAACGATTTCTATACTTTCCCTAAAATAAAGAATAAATTGCGTGGTCAGAGATTTTCATCACCTGAAGAAGCTGTGGACGTCTACAAAACGGCCATTTTGGAGACCCCAACTTCCGAATGGAATGGTTGCTTCAATGATTGGTTCCATCGTATGGAAAAATGTGTCAAATTTCGCGGAGAATACTTCGAAAAGCAATAAATACATTTTTAAATTGTAATGTTGTGTCACTTCCTTGATTCCCGAAATTTTCAGTGCCGCCCTCGTAGTACAGTAACAGTAACTAATATTTAAATATAACTAACAAAATTTTATAAAACTTGCGAATTCACTCTCATGGCCCGAAAATAGGTCTAGGATTGCTTTTGACAGTAGGTTGGTTGTGGCAGCTATCAACAAACAAAATTCACTATTAATTTACTAGAATGCTTCCGCTCTTCCATTACATTTTATTGTTTTTTTTTTTGTTATAGGCCAGTTTGATTTTTTATTGAATAATCTTTTGATGCACGTACATTTAATTTAAATTTTGTGTATTTTTTTTTCCGAAATTATGGTTTTTGTCATTCAAAATTCAAATTTCATCACTCCCTAAGGAACGCCCATACTACATTTAATCCCTAGGGACAGAATGACTTGCTTTAGGTGATGGCTGTATGACACAATTATAAAACGGCATTATCGAGCAAGCGGTGTAAAACCCATTGAATGCCGAAGTTAACCGTGAAATCGCAATCAGTGGCCACTGTACAAATGGCCTGTTACGCAATACTTCGTAATTGGCAATACGGACACCAATATAGAACAATTCCGTGTGATGTAATATTGTGTGGGTAGGCATCTCTAACATTTATTTTATTCTGGTTGTTTTTTTTAAGGTGGGCAATCATCCAAAGGCTTCTCCCGCATTAAAGCGGAGTGGGAGAATCAGACTTTTGCTGAAAAACCACACCTAAAATCCTTCTTTACCTTTTGCGTTTCAGTACAACGGGTTTCCTTTTCAGAAATTCCAAATGGTCCTGGCGGGCATCGGCCCTGCTGGGCCCCTACGGTTTGCTAACATCTGTTTGAGGCGCGTGTGGAACACTACGCGCCGTCGACGACTGTGAAATAACTTCACCCGCTCTGGGTAGAGTAACAGGGACTGTCAGACTTTTACTGACTAAAACGCACCCGAGTTACCCTTTGCTTTCCAGAGTTGCGGTAACTCCTTTCGAATAATCTCCCAAAATAAGAATCAAGGTGTACCTATTGAAATGTAACCAAACGTCTTTGTATGTAATGAATAGTCAGTCTATCCACGGGAAGATAATCTGAAAGCGTTGTTTTACCTTCATCATCATCATCATCATTTCAGCCCATAGACGTCCACTGTTGAACACAGACCTCCCCCAAATGTCGCCACAATGAACGGTTCTGTGCGTCTCGCATCCATCGGATTCCCACAACCTTCACCAGGTCATCGTTCCACCTTGTAGGGGACCTCGTTTTACCTTAATCAAATTTTTAATAAAAATCATTTTTCCATAGCAAGCTTTTATAGCGTGGCATATATTACCTATACAATTAATACTCACCAAGACCATTCCAAAAAGCTCAAACACGATAGAGCTATCTGAGTCCCTATGGCCACCTTCCGGTTCCACCATCAGATTAGCTCCATGACATAATAATTTTGCATTGTCACCTGATTTAGACATGCATGCAAAATTTCAGCTCAATCGGTGACCGGGAACTGTATCAAATTTAATTTGCAAGATTTTGTTACAGGTCAACATTGGGACGGGTGACACTACATAATAAGCTTGTAAAATTGACCAATACGACTGTCATTACATAGCCAAGAGCTCACTTTACTTAAATTGCATTAAATAAGCTCACCTTCGATGCAGCTCAATTTTGAACATAAATAATGAACAGAACGAAGTTAACCCCTGTGACGTGAACACGGTGGGAGAAGTAATCCTATTATCGGGGGTTCATAAAGTCGGACAAAATGGTGGAGATTTTGCTCGAAAAATGACAACTGACAACAGGGGATCCCGTTAGATGTTTCAGAATTAGATTGGACAAGGCTGGTGTGTTGTTAGGAAAGTGTATTTAACGTTTAGTTAAAAAAAAACAACAGTAGGTGTATTGGTCCAGAACAAGGGCAACTTATGAAACTGATTTATTTATTTATTTAAACTTCATGTACAGTAGTGGTACATAGGTGGACTTAATGCAACAAGGCATTCTCTACCAGTCAACCTTTGGTAGAGAAGAGACAACAATGTGGTAGGTGTGCACAATAAATAAATAACAGATATATCAAGTGGAATGTAGTACCATTAAATTAAGTTACAATAATAAAACACTTATAATAAGCTAATATTATAAACTAATAAATACATTTTATTTGGGAGAACTTAAAAAATAACAATTATGATGAAGACCGAACTAAGGCGGAGAGGACTTCAAGTAGTAGTTCCGAACTGACTGTTGACTGATATAAACCAGTGCAAGACTGCGATCCCACCTGATGGCAAGCAGTGATGCAAATGGTCGATTGTGATCGATGATTGAGTGTGAGTGGTGAGTGATCTTAAAACAATAGTGTGACTGGAACATGTTTAAGTATACACTTGACTACCACGTTGGTCTAGTTGTTAGTGCCCCTGACTGCTACGCCGAAGGTCGTGGGTTCGATTCTCACCCAGGACAATTTTTTGTGTGATGAGCATGATCATTTGTTCTGTGTTTGGGTGTAATTTATCTATAATACCGCCTGTGACAAAGGTTTATCCTAGTACAGGCATTTAACATACCCATACCTTTGTAATTATTCCTAAGGTTTTATGTAACTATTTTACCAAATTTTAAGTCTGAATAAATATATTATTATTATGTATGTATTTAGAAATATATATAAATATGTTTATCAGTTGTCTAGGACTCATGACACAAGCTCTACTTAGTTTGGGACTAGACGGCTTTGTGTGATAGTGGTGGAATATTATATTACATTACCTAATAGAGTTTGGTTTACTTCGGTTTTCTTTTTTAAAGAATAAAGACAACCTATAAAACTGATCGTAAAACAAAAGTGAGGTTGGAACACATTTGTTGGTTGACTTTTGTTTGGTAGACTTTTGTTATTTGTTGTTTGTAATGAGCAGTAGTAGTATAGTTTTTTTTTTTTAGCTATTAATAGGCTCGCGCTAGTCCACTATCACACCTGCCCTCAAATTCAAGAGTGAATAGGTTACTTCTAGCCAAGCTTGCGGCATCGACATCTACATCATCGCTTGCCATCAGCCCCCTAGCCAAGTTACAACCCTTTCGTTTCAATTCTCTTGCGTCGAACGCCTGGAGTAGGCCACACCTCCGATTTCTTTGTTCTGACGTCATCTCAACGCGCAGTCACGAGGTCAGAACAAAGGAATCAGAGGCGTGGCCTACTCGAGGCGTTAGAGAATCGAAACGAAACGGTAACTTGGCTAGGGGGGCTGATGGCAAGCGATGATGAGGTAGGCAACGACGCAAGCTTGCTTAAAGGTAACCTATTTACTCTGGACTTAATAATCCCCAAGATGTTGCTATCAGGAAACACAGACTCCGTCAGTTTGGTTCACATTAGTTTTTTTTTTTTTTAATAAAGATAACCTATTAAACATACCTTAAAAGAATAGTGAGGCTAGAACATGTTTCGTATACACTGCCTTATAGAAAAAATTTGGTACACATCGGTTTTTTTTTAAGAATAAAAGCAACCTAAACATAGTATTTATTAGTTTATAATTTTAGCATATATATGTATTTTATTATTATAAATAACTTATTTTTTTATTTAATTTGTTCTTTTTAAAATATCTGTTATTTATTTATTGTGCAAACCTACCACGTTATTTTCTTTTTAACCCAAAGATTGACTGGTAGAGAATGCCTTGTTGCATTAAGTCCGCCTATGTACCACTACTGTACATGAAGTTTAAATAAATAAATAAATAAACAATTTTTTATATAAATCAATTGTGAGACTGTAACATTCTTAGTATATACTACCTAATAGAAACAGTTTGATTCACATAATATGCATGTATTATAAAACTAAACGTTCCTCAAGAATCACTCGGTATTTTTAGTGAAAACTGCTAAAACAGTTTCTAAATTTAACGTGAACAGACAAACGCGGTTGGGGTCAGTTTTATAATTACGAATAAATATATGCCATAAAACAAAAAATAAACTATTTGCAAACATTTTTAAGCAAATCTCTTATTACTTATTTGTCTAATTAATTTAGTTCTCACAAAGCTAAGTAATTTACACTGGATACCACAAGCTTTATATTTGTCCTATCTCTTGAAGTAAATACAGTTTTTTTGAGGGATATTTCCAGAAAAGTACAGTGGCTATTTTAATTATAATTCGCAAATTGATTCTTTGTATATATTATGATATAATTTGTATCTCAATTGTCTACACAAATAGGCAATATCTGGAACCATTGAAACAGGCGTGATCTCGGAAAAATATAGCTGAGAATTTTTATGTAGATCCTCGGCAAGCTTTGCAATATTAAATTGTGTTATATCCATTATGTGTTGTTGAAACTTCAATGGATTGGACTGTCGCTTCATCGTGTATACCGCGTACATCAAAGGACTGGAACAATTTGCCTGCTGCGGTCTTCCCGTCCAACTATAATTTAGGTGTCTTCAAGGCTAGAGTGAATGAATAGGCTCTTAATAAACTAGTGCGCCTCATCATCAATGATTGCATCACTGCTTACCATCAGGTTCCCGATCGCAGTCAAGCACTGGTTAATATCTAATAGAAAACAAAATGACTATATTCTGTGTACAATTTGCTTTTAAAATATTTTTAAACGCACCCACGATGCAGGTCTAATTCGAAACGGCTTAATTAAATAAAAATTAGTAAACTTGACACTGGCTTAATGCACAAATAAAAATAAACTATAGAAAAATAAGTATAATTTCACAATTTCCTATAACCAAAACCCTACCATTCAAGTTCTTTAAAAGGTAATTTCCGGGTTAATCAAGACATAAAAGTTAAACATAGACTTGCTAACTTACCTCGCTTAGTTTTAAAGGTTAATCAAAGTAAAGCCCTCTTTATAAGCTCACTTAGAACTTGCCTTAAGCCGGGACGGTCGAGTAACTGTAAGCTTGTAATGTTATGAGCGTAACACCATTATTTGATCGAGTTTTCGTTTGATTTGATTGATTTGTATTTAATTTAGTTTCTGTGTAGATTTCTTGGTTTATTGATCTATTTCCGTTTCATTTAAGTATCGCAAGATCCTGTTGGATTTATGTGACAATTTAATTTGATAAATCGATGCCTATTACGCCTATGGACCAACATGCCTTGTCATCAAATCATACCTAGTTAATTTTATTTTTCTAATAATTTTCTCCCACCCCAATTTGCTTCCTTCAATACATACGACCAGTATGATCACCTCTCATATACCTCGTTGATCCTAAAATATTGAGTTCCATTTGTTCGGCCTACATATTCATTCGTTCTTTTCACAGAGGGGTGGGAAGAGGTCAGTCGACCGTACTGTTAGTAAATGGATACCGGTGGGTCTTTTTATTTGCATCGTAGTGTACACTTCGCGCGGTAGGTCAAATTGAATGTTCCGTAACTGTCTTACTTTTTAAAATAAGACAGCAAACAAAGTAAGTGTAAATAAGTTTCTGGCGGGATTTTATCGAGATAAGTTCAGTAGCCGTTCTTTTTAGGGTTCCGTAACTCAAAAAGAAAAAACGGAATTCTTATAGGATCATTTTGTTGTCCGTCCGTCTGTCTCTCTGTCTGTCAAGACCTTGATCTTGAGAACGCGTAGAGGTATTAATTTGAAATTTAAACCATATACTCAAGTTTGCGGTCTCTTGAAGCTGTGTAAAAATCAAATTTCTAAGTTAACGAAAAAAAAAAAGATCCGTGTATGTCTCAAAAAACTCAAATTTCGACACTCTCGAGAAAATCAAAATACATAGGGTACTTCCCATTGACCCTGGAATGAATTGAATCCTGGAATTTTGCATAAAGCAAGATCTTATAGCACAGGTATAGGAATAAATCTGAAAACTGTAAATTTGTTGTTATGTCACAACAAAAAAAAACTCGGTTTCTGAAAAATCTTCGAGACTACATTCGGAAATTGAACTGTTTATGTAGGTAAGTTTGTATGAAAACCTCAGGGCGCGAGTCCGACTCGCACTTGTGCAGTTTTTTTTATTGATAGGCTCTCGTTTGAAATTGCTCTTAATCAAAATCTATTACTATCTCACCGGATGGTAAGTGACGATAATAATATGGAACGTGAGATTCTTATCTCTACTCTAAGGTAGGGTCGATGCCCGCTACGGCTGTGGGAATGTTTCCTGAAAGAGTTACCATGACTCTAGAACGCAAAGGGCACAAGTACGTTTTAATCAGTAAAAAAATAGTGACGCGCTCTCGCTCTACCGTAGAGCGCGAGAAGTAATTCGATGATATCTCACCCTCAAAAAATACCCTGTGATCACTCCTGTCTGCAAATGGAACGGAGTCCCGTTACCTCCTAAAAGACCATTCTGGAGCTGTCTGCGTTTCGCATGTTAGGGCACATCCCTGAGGAGACATGATAACACAACCTACTGAACCTACATAAAAAAGAACACTTTCCTTAAGGGGACTACAGGAGCTAATCGCGAGTTTTCTGCTATATGATAAATGATATTTATTTTTTTCCAAAATAACACTTTTACAAGTCATATTTTATTTCGTCGGTTTAAACTAGATGAGGTCGGTGTTTCCTGACTACCCTGAGAAGAAACACCGAAACAAACTCAGGGGTCAAAGTCTCTTTTAAAGTCCATACAGTAAACATGTAATGGTCAAATCATATGAGAACCATGCAGATAAGTGTCTCAGATGGTCTTTTGCAGAAAGAGCCAGACTGAGACTTTTGAGAGGACCTGTCCAGTCAGTGCAAGCATTTATCAGTATTCGTGTAGCTCGAACTTGGGACTACTAAGGAGCTCAACGACTTATATATATATATATGATCCACTGAAGTAAACAGAACCTGAAAAATATATGTTATTCTCCAGGATAAATTCTAGACAGAGTGTGTTTAAAACATAATACTATAAAATCACGATGATGCCCCTAAAAGTTTTTTATCGATTAAAAACCGGACTAATACACATGCAAACACACTGATTGTTTATCAGATTATTTTACAAGAAACATTGTACCGATAGTATTTTAATTTTATAATGAAATCTGTAAAGTTTTAGCACATCGCTAAAATGTTTTACTGGTCTTTGGTGCATCTCTTTCTTTTGTATGCAATCCGAGAGTGACCGTGCTTTTGGTACTGTAGGCCTCTTAAAAATAAACGCGGCCCAGAAAAAATCTTTTTTCACACCATCATTTCTTATGGACTTTGTGAAAAAATTAGTGTCCCTAAGGCCGAGTCGACTCTAGGTCAAAGCAATTACTAAGACCAGCTGGATTAAAGAAATCTTTAGAGCGGACGATGATGCGAAAACTTTAGTGTTTCTTTTTTACTAAGGCTTGTCTATGTAGGTAGATATTTATGTAGGTCTTATTTCTGTCTTAATTTTTGTTTATAATTACAAACTACTAGTTTCCGCCAACGGCTTCGTCTGCGTGAATGTGCGTTACTGCAAACTGCGAAGGCAATTATTGAATTGTTAAAAGAGTAAAAACACACAATTAACATTATAAAGGCGAAAGTTTGTGTATTTACACACAGGTTAACCAATATATCGACTTACACAATGCTTCTATAGATGCGTGGAAGTTTTTTTTAGAGTTCCGTAGCCAAATGGCAAAAACGGAACCCTTAAGGATTCGTCATGTCTGTCTGTCTGTCCGTCCGTATGTCACTTTTATCCGACCTATACTGACCTATACTGTTGAAACTTGGTAAGTAGATGTATTCTGTAAACCGCATTAAGATTTTCACAAAAAATTAAAAAACAAACAATAACTTTTGGTAGTTCCCCATACTTAGAACTGAAACTCAATTTTTTTTTTTCATCAAACCACTCATCTATAGAAGCACGTATTTGTGGATAGGTCTGCAAAAATAATATTGAGGTTTCTAATATTATTTTTTTCTAAACTGAATAGTTTGCGCGAGAGACACTTCCAAAGTGGTAAAATGTTTGTGTCCCCCTCCCCCTGTAACTTCTAAAATAAGAGAATGATAATACTAAAAAAAAAAAAATATGATGTACATTACCATGCAAACTTCCACCGAAAATTGGTTAGAACGAGATCTGTATGTAGTTTTTTTTTAATGCGTTATAAATCGTTGTCTCTTCTCGCCTGTTTGCAGAAACCTTACTGAAGTAAGCATTTCACACTGCAAAATTGACACATTTACAAAGATTTGACAGACAGCATAAGTGCCTAAGCTATTGTAACAAACAAAAAATCTAAGTATCCCGCAGACGAAAACTTTCAGAGTGGCGATTAAGGGAATTCCTAAAAGAGTAAAAAATATACACAAACGAGGAAAGTTTTCGAATCAAGTTGTTGCCTTTTTCTTTAGTTTTAATTAAGCCTAGCTTTGTTTCTGAAAACTTTAATGTACTTTTTTTAATGAACGACAAACCGTCCGTCTCGCGGAACGACAAAAGTTGAGTCCTTTAAATGGAGTTGTATTCTATATTTCTGTCATCAACTCCTTTTGTGCAAAAGGGAAATTGAATATAGTTTTGTTTGGTTCTTCATGGCTGTTTATGTTACTGGCCGAAGATACAGTGTTCTGATGACCGTGATGACCAGGTATAACTGGTGGTCAGGATACCATTTAAAGACGTGGGTACTGCCCGTATGACTTTCTGCTCGAGAGCTTGAAGAAGGGATGACGACCTGACGATGTAATAGTTGCACGAAGGCTGCGCTGATGTTCATAGTCGAGGGTCACCCATTTAAAGGAATATTGAACTGGGTGTAAAATCGCGCAACAAAAAAATATTAAATCGGTATAAAAACCGCAAACCTCCTTTAAAGAGAAGGATCCTCCGACTAGATGGGTATTGTGTCTGGTCTGGGCAACTTCCCGACTGTTGATATCGGACTGTTATATATGTTCTAATCACGCATAGAATTCTAATAACGCGATACAGGATTTTGAATTTTAGTTCATATGTGATATTATAGATAACTAAATTAATATCATGAAGTTAGCATAGTATAGTATAGTCGGCCTTATAATGTTCCCACTTATTGGGGACTCAGGCCTCCTCTCTAGAAGAGGGAATGGGCCGTACTCCACCACGCCGGCCCAGTGCGGGTTAGTGGATGTCAGATGTATTCGAATTTGTGGTTCTAAGACATGCCAGTTTCCTCGCGATATTTTCCTTCACCGTTTTGAGAGCAGTGGTGATGAAATAAATTACACAAAACAATGCGCCTGGCTGGGTTTGAACTCGCGACCTACAACTCGTAAGTAGGGACCGTTACCACTCAACCACCATTGCTCATCATGAAGTTAGAAGAATAAAATTAAAATTAAAAAAAACACCAACGCAAAAAATCTATAAAAAGAAACAAGTATGTAAATTACTCTTTCAGCCTTTTAACTTACCTTTAAATATGTAAAGGATGGGTGTCGCTGAGTCGGGGGACACCGGGTTTATCGATTGTTTCTTTTTATTTTAAAGTTATTATTAAAGTACATACATAAATTTAAAGGCTTTAAATTTGACAAAGTTATTTTATTGTTTTTTTTTTAAAATGTAAGTTACAGAGTAGACGAAATACGTCTCCGTTATAAGGTCGCAGCCGGCCGGTTGCAGTACGTTAGCAGTCCGACAATAAGCGCCTAAATTGAAAACGTATCTGGCTGCCGTGCGTTTATATGCCAAGTGATGCGCTATTATTTTATGTGACGTTGCCGTCCTGCACCCCTAGCTAAGTTGATATTCTAATCTGCAATCGTTAACGCTAGTTGAATACTAATAAAATTTATGGGAATGACATCATCTTAACGTTAAGTCACGTGGTCAGAACAAACGAATAGAAAATTCGTATCCAAGTTCACATCGTTCAAAATGATAGAATGCATTGTTATCGTTTCTACAATGTTCGAAAGAATGACATTGTAGAACGAACGGCTGACTCAAGCGCGTCAACATGGCAACCAACTTATTGTTTTCTACAATTGCTGACACCGAGGCGTTACCGATTGGAAAACGGAATTCGACACAAAACGGTTGTAACTTGGCTAGGGAGGCTGTTGTCGATCATTCGCCGCACGGATGTCACACCGCGCGCTTTGTTTGAAAAATACGATCGTCTGTACGCAATACGACTGCGAACACCGCATTGACACCGCAGCAGGACGTCAAAAAACGCATAACGTACTTAAATACCAACCAATTAATTCATGTAGTCAGCAGTTCTAAAGCACCAACATAATTCAAAACTCTTAACTACTATTACCTCTAATAATTTAGAACCAGTTTATAATTCTAACACCCCAGCTTTATAAATGAACTCCAGTCATACAATATGAAATGAATTAAATTAAGTTTATAATTTAGTTTCTCAAGCTCTTATTAAGCCGCATTGTTTGCAAACAATTAGTATATTAATGAGGTACTAATTGGCTCTGATTCTTCTAATTTGCGTATTACCACAATTACTTTGTGGTCGCAAATGTAAAATGTATTTCGGTATTATTTCACTATTAATAATACCGAAATACGAAAACTGTATTGCAGTATTTTTTAAATCGACGATTATTTGAAATAAATAATTTATTTGTACTTTTCAAATTTGCACAATTATTTCGAATGTTTATAGAATCTATAAGATTATATTTATGAAATTCGGTGGTTATACTATAGGCATTTGATGTGAAGGTAAGACGAAAATATTAAATATCAATGTGGATAGAAATGGGGAAATATAAAAAAAAAATGGATGAACTGTGTGTAAGATGATGATTCACTGAAATTTTTCTAACTCATATGATGGTAAGGGATGATGTGGTTGATGGTAGAGCACGCTTGCTCAGAACTTATTCACTCTTGGCTAAACGAACCCTGGCTGAAATCATCAGAAAAAAAAAATAGGCAAGTACGAGTCGGGCTCGCTCACTGAGGGTTATGTACAAACTTACCTATGAAAACAGTTCAATTGTCGAATTGAGTTACGAAGATTTTTCATTTCATCGTTACCTAAGAAGTTTGATTTTTTCACAGCTTCAAGGGACCGCAGACTTAAGTATTATAGTTTTAATTTAAACTCGATACCTCAACGCATTCCCGAGACACGTTTACGCGTTCCCGAGATAAAGGGTCTTGACAGACAGACAGACGGACAACAAAGTGATCCTATAAGGGTTTCGATTTTTCCTTTTGAGGTACGGAACCCTAAATACACACTTCGGCAAAAAATTCCACTCCTTAGCTCACGTACAGCTAAGGAGTTGAATTTAACTTTATTTTTACGTAAAATGAATGTGTTCCTTAAACGTTTTGTGCTTATGGGTGGGATGTCCACCATGTAGGTACCGGTAGCACATAGCTCTACGTTTAGTGATTCGATACTAATAATAATAATAAACCTTTATTTAAGACCACTTAGATCCATTATACAGCTTTTTAAAAAATTAAAAAAAAAGAAAAAAATTAAATAAAAATCAACTATTTTTTTTTAATTAATGAAACGTGCTTTGGCGGAATTAATTTATATATTTCGAAGCTCGCTCTCCGATATGCAACTAATAAAAAATCCGCATGTTAACAACTCGGTAACGACATATCGTAGAGAAGTATGGATAAAGAAGACGTGTTTCACAAACCATAAATAAATAAGGATGACGATGAAGGGGCACGAGAATAATGATTTCGAATATCCGTTTGTAAAATCAAATATTTAAGACGACGGTAAATCGTAAACCCTTCTGAAATACCGTCGCCATGTCGTCCTAAAGACCAAGGTCAACGCTGATGAGGGACGCAGGTGTCTTTAAGCCAGCAAAGCTATTATGTCAAAGGGTTATGTAACAACTTTCTTTTGCTAATAGACAGCGATCATAAATCTATCTAGAGAAACGATTACCGTCAGCAAAAAATTAAATGAGGAATTTATAAGTGCCTTACATAAAATATAAGCGTGCGGTGAAAGCCAAGGACTCAAACTGGCATTTTTAGTTTCTTTTGTTTGCCTTGCCTTTAACTCTATGAACAGTCACAATTAAGCTCTCAGACACCAGTGTCCCGAATACGGTACACCTCATACCAGCAAACTTAAACCTTATTACGTAATAATATGGTGTAAGTTAGCTGGTACCGAGGTATACCGAATTTGGTACACTGGGGCCTGAGAGGCAACGTGGATTATGAGGCAATAATTTAACTAAATTCAATAAATTTGAAATGTCCAATTTTAGCAAATATAAAAGGTTCAGATAGTTTAAGAAAGAAAGAAAAGAAAGAAAAAGTGTTTATTTACGACAAACATGGCACATAACTTAAAAAATATAATAATAACAAATCTATACTATGCAATAGAGTGAGTTATGCGACATATTCGCGCAAAACAAATGAAGGCGAGGTTTTGAATAAAGGCGTAGTCTAGAGGATAGATTACGCAAGGTTCTTGTTTTTTTGCCCGGCCAAATAAATGATAATCTACTCGTAGAAATCAAAGTCAAATATTGCTATTTGTATATAATTTTGTACCCATAACCGTGCCCGAAACCGGTATAATATTATTCTTATATCTGTATCCGAATTCACATTCGAAATTTTATACCCATAACATCCCAGCCCCCCTAGCCAAGTTACAACCGTTTCGTTTCGATTCTCTTTTCGTTAATCTCCTCGAGGTGGCCACTTCTCCTATTTCTTTGCTTTGACCACGTGACTGAGCGTTGAGATGACGTCAGAACAAAGGAATCGGAGGCGCGGCCTACTCGAGGCGATCGACAAAAAGAGAATCGAATTAAACGGTTGTAACTAGGCTAGGGGGGCTGGTCTAATCCAACAATCCGATTACTTCGAAGACCAAATTAAGTTTAACCCCTCAGGCGTCCCGGGGGTATTATTATTACGTCATTGCGCGTTTTTACGTAAATCACCAAAAAAAAAATATACTTTTTCTGGATTTTTCTAGGAAAAACAAAAATATAGAAACCAAAATTTTCGGCTGAAAAAATTGTAATAACGTGTGTACAAACCAACAATTAAGAGTTTTTCAAGGTCATTCAAGTTGTTCAGACGTATGTACAATCGGCGCTAGACTAATAAGTGGTTCCCTGAATTTTGCGCTATAAGAAAAATGTAGGTACTTTCAGATTTACATCCATACTTGCCTACTGAGTACAACAAATTGAAATTGAAACTCATTTGTATTCGGTATCCACGCTTATCGCAAACCGTTATCTTGTAACAGCAATTACCAAGTCTGTGATATCACCATTACTGTTATTTCCAAATGTTAAATTTAACTACCTATAAACGACTCTAGGGGACAATAAAAAACGATATTACACAGTAATCGTTTCAATTAACTGGAACCCTAAAAGTGCTCGAAATAAAACTCAAATGTTGTTTCAGTCAAGGGTTACTGTTCAGATAAGTGATTTTATGTTTGAAAGCCTGTTTTAAAGTTTTACGTCCATATCTTTTAAGTACCGTACTGAGAGACGCAGCGTTGAAAAGTCTCTCAAAAGTGTACCGATGACCCGGTGAGGGTTGCGGGAAACCGATAGATGCCAGATGCACAATACCGGTCGTTATAGCGACACTTGGGAGAGGCCTATGTCCAACAGTGTCGACGTCTTTCTTCAGAAATAATGATGTAGTTGCTTTATGTACTTTTAGTGGTCTATAATGGTATCGTTGAGTAATTGCCCGAAAGAGTTACTGCGGCCCTGGACTCGGTTGGCATAATTAAAACAAAATGTTTTAAAAATATGTTTAAAACACATGTTTAAAACAGAATTTAAAACGTGTTTTTATCACATGTTTAAAAACACAGATTAAAACAAGTTTTTAGTATTGCATAAAACAATAAGAAAAAAAGTACAAGTTATAAAACTACTTTTCGTGGTGAACGGATATAAAATGAAAATAAATTGATGTTTAGGAGTCTAAATAACTTCTGTTTTTGAAGTTTTATTGGCATTGTAATTAAATAAAACATAATTTTTGTGAATTCTGTGTGAAGTAATTTATTCAATCAAACAATGATTTAAGGACCTACGAGGATTTATATGGGACAAAATAACACCTATTTTTGAAATATGCCTTAGGATATTCAAAAAAACTCAATTTCAACTTCGAATTAATCAAAAAGCCGCTAAGAAACCCCCAATGTCGCCCAATATTAAAATCAACATTAGCTAGGCCATACAGGGTGAATGTAAAGCGTTCAGTATTGATTAGATATATGCAACATAAAATAAATGTTTATTCTTTGGTCGTTTTTGTATTTATATGGATATATTTAATTATGATATCATCATCTTCCTGCCCTTGTCCCGTTTTATTTGAGGTTGGCGCAACACGTTCTTTTCTTCCATTCTGTCCTGTCACTTGTCACGCTATCACTAACTCTTTCATATCACTTCTCACACAACCATCCATCTTTTCTTTGGCCTCCCTCTCCATCCATCCATATGAAAACTCAAAACTCTGTTAGCAACATGCGTTTCATCCCTCCTCTTCACATGACCATACCAAGACAAACGATTCTCTTTCAACTTTTCAGTCACTGGCGCCACTTTTAAACTTCCTCTAATATACTCATTTCTCACTTTAACCATTCTCGTCACACCACACATCCATCTTAATTTTCTCATCTCCGCTACAATTTTTTTTCATCCGTCTTTTTCACAGCCCAACTTTCTGATCCATACTGTAAGACAGGCCTTATCACAGACTTGTAGATTTTACCCTTTATATTTAATTATGAAACATCATTGGTCAAATTAACTTGAAATAGTGCCAATTAAAAACAAAAAGAACACTTGTTTAAAACAACAGGCAACTACTATAGAAACACTGACTTCCGAAATTAAAGTTATTTTGCACTTTATAGTGTTTTTTTTTTACATTGAAGTCGGTTGTATTTTTCTTTTGTATTTTTTTTATTTCTTTTTAAAATTAGAAAGGTATTAATTTAGATATTCTGAAAAACCCCCGAAATCATAAGAATCAAAACCAATTTCCGCATTTATTATACTTAATGTACTTTATCTTCATTCGAAACAGTCACCGATACAAAAGTTACCTTCCTCATTGTGTAAAATCACCTGAGAGATCTTTCGTAAAAAAAAAAATTACATTTAACCTTTTTCGCAAAAGTTAATCTCAGCTTAATTATGATTAACATTCGATATCCCAAGAGATGACATCAGATGTCCGTAAATCTAAGTACCCCTTTACCTTTTGACCTTAAAATTAATTTAAATAAAATCCTATGGGAAATAAATATAAGAAAAAGGTCTGCTATCGGTAAATCTTTTATTTATGCACGATTTGCGTCCCGAATCTCATAATATGAAAATTCGGTTCCACATTTTATTTTCCTTGTAGCTTAAGGATAAACAATTGACACGAAGAATATTTTTTTTATTATGTCTTTAGAATCTTGTAGTAAAATGAAACGTTGAGTAGGGTTATAACAGACAGGTGTGATCACTTATTGAGGTCTACAAATATTTTTACTTAACTAATAGCTAGCTTCTGTCAGTGGTTTCGCCTACGTGAGATTTGAAAATTACTCCAAAGGAACATATTACGCTCAAGAATCAAATGTCCATCTTTCGTGCTACTCCATGATCGTTTGCCGTGTGCCAAATTTCATTTAAATCTGAAACGTACACATACGTATAAACATTCATCTTTGTAACGTTAGTGTAAAGTGTGTCAGTATAAAGTTTGACGTGTGATTGTGTGAAGAGAGATTGTGTGAAGTATTATAGTGAAAAGTGTGAAGAGTAAGAAGATACTTATATCTAAAATAAAAATGGACCATTTTTATTGGAGACAAACTCTAATTACCCATAGTTGTTTAAAAACAAAGAAATACCGCTTATTACAATGTAGAACCAGCCGTCATCATCACCAATTCGTTTAAAAGACGACCACTGCTGACATACATTTATAGTGTACCTACTGCTGTCATACACATATCGACAGATCCTGTGCTTGTCACATCCAAAGGACTAGCCTAACCATATACGTAGTTTGAAAAAGTGTATTTTTTTAGGTTAACTTAATAATAAGAAAAAGGTCTGCTATCGGTAAATCTTTTAAGGGTTTTTATTATTATTTTATTGTAATTATAGTTAGTATTTTGAAATGTAAATAAAATAAACTAATACATATTAAAAATAATAAGAATAGAATAGAATAAACTTTACTGTACACCAAAATAGTAACAAAACTTTTACACTAACTTAAATCGATGGGTACCAAGGCGGTCTTATCACTGACAGCGATATCTATCAGACAACCTTAGGATGGAATGTAAGAACTTGAAATAGATAAAGAGGGGTTGTCTGCGATGTACTGCCAATTAATAACGTAAATATTAGATTAAAATTATATACTAGACTATACATAGATGTAATATAGCTATTATATATAAAAGATAGTATATATATATATAAATATTATATCTATATATATAAAAGAAAGTCGTGTTAGTTACACTGTTTATAACTCAAGAACGGCTGAACCGATTTGGCTGAAATTTGGTGGGGAGGTAGCTTAGAACCAGGAGACGGACTACTTTTTTTTTCCTTTTTTTTTTTTAGGGTAGAGTAGGGTAGAGTAGGGTAGGGTAATTTTTTTTTTACTAAATCCCGCTTTTGGGCAGAACAACGTCTGCCGGGACCGCTAGTATTATATATAAATATTATAAGTTACACAATTTCATACAAAGAGCTGGAAAAAAGAAAAGAACCACCGCACCATAAGCACTGTTTTATATCACTCATAATTATATGCACCATTCCACAAAAACATCTACAAAAAAACATAATAAAATACGAATAAAAAAAATCTATCAATAAAATATTAAGTCGGAACTTCAAGGCTCATGCAAATCGTGATCACTCAATAACACCACTCGACGGCATTATCATACCACTTGAATCAAATTGGTTTACCACTTCAATAGGAAGTGTAAAGAACTCCCTAAATCTGGTGTTGAAGCCGAGATGTTTCCGGAATTTGGATTTTATTTCAATATCTTTATGTTCGAGAGTATTTTTCTTGTATACTTGCTTATGTTTAATTCAAGTGTGATATGTGGTGTATCTGTGTATTAAGTTTACAGCTTAGTGAGGTAAGTTTACAAAACTTGGGATTATAATCAGTTTTGAAGCATATCAACAGTTGATTCAATTGGTTAGTCAAGTGATCATACTGGTTTTTGATCGTTCTTTAAGAGTGAGTCGTACGGCACCAACTACTTTAATGAGACATTGTCTAATCGGCCGTCAAATCTCTGGTTAAGTGAAATACAGGTTGTATGAATTTAGCGATGGTTAGAAATTACATCTTAAGTAAAGGCAACGCAAACGTCAAAAGTCATATTCGAGATTTGCTAGCCAGCCATAGAACGAAGTATTTTCACGTTCAAAACCACAAACTGCATAAGGAACAGCATACTTCGTTCCAAAATATGGTAACGTAGGCAACTCAGCCGCCAAAAAACTGTCGCATATTATCGCAGCGATATTGTGCGAAGCTAACCACTAACTTTTTTTAAGGTGGGAAATCATCTAATGACTTCTCCCGCTCTAGAGTGGAGCGAGAACGCGTGTCAGACAGTTAAAACTGCAACCACACCTGCATTTTTTCTTTGCCTAGCGTTCCAGGAGAAAGGGTTTCGAAAGAGAAACGCGGGGCGGCCAGAAGTCAACCCATAACCCCAGTAGGCTTCGGCAGTGCTGGGCCCTACGGTTTTGCTGACATCTGTTTGAGGCGCGCGTGGAACTGTACGTGCCGCCGTTGAGTCGAGCTGGGTCTGGATAGTTACCGGACGTGGCAGACGGACGGCGAGCTACCTATTGCTCGTTGTCCGCTAGCCAACGCCTACGGTAACTGAAAATCGGGGTCCGGATCCCGAGGCGTGAGGATGTTTGTCACCTAACGAGTGCGGCCACCTCCTTTTTTTTTTTTTTGTTGCCGGTGTGGTATATCCTCATGGATGTCCTTCGCCTGGGGCAGACGAAGGGGTCTGTAAGACTCTTACTGACTAAAAACCTCTTCCTTCGCTACGTGCGGCCGCCTCCTTCGCTAGCATTACTGCTTCGCAGAAAGAGGACGGCCTGCCTTTCTTCCTCGCTTCGGACCATGGCGTGTACCTGAGCCCGGCGTGAGAGGTCGCCGTTGCCAATCACGCCCACGAGGACACGGCGGTGCTCCGCCCAAGCAGAGCACACCTCCATCGTATGCTCCACCGTATCCTCAGGACTTTCCTCATAATGGTAACGCCTCCCGAACTTAATATGTCCGTTCATGCGGAAGATGTGACGTCTCTCCAGCTACTCCTCAAAGTAGCTCCCACTTACCACCATGATTATGGCGCGCCCAAACCACAGACTGGATCCTGACCAGAATCCACTGACTGGAAGCCGAGAATTTTAGAGATTTCTAACACCCGTGTAAACCTGGGACGGATCGCTAGTAACAGATAGGTATATTTATCTATCGATCGTTTACTAATGAGTCAGTCTGCGGCGTGCAACATTTGTCACTTCAGTAATTTGTGCATAATTGGTCCACACGCCATGCTGAACATGCTGATCCTCTGTAATTGATCGTTGTTACGAGGCAGTATACATCTACAAATTCTGCTTTCCTGATCGCCATTTTAATAATAGAGGTTTAAGTATGAAATTGCCGTTTTAAAGAAAACGGATTACTTTGAAGTGTTATATCTTTGGATTGACTTGGAATTATATATTTATAACGCTTCAAAGCAACACGTTTTAAAAAACGGCAATTTCTTAATTAAAGACCTCTGACTCTTCTCTCTCTCCTGACTCTGACCTCTGACTCCTCTGACTCTCTTGAAACGTTCTGTTAGATAATGAACAAAATTTTGATTTTAATACCTATAATTATAAAAAAGAACTAAGTAAAAAATTGCAAAAAAAATACTAAAATAGTACACAAGTGCTAGTATTATTAATAGTTTTTTTTAGCAGTAGTGTAAGCATTTTCTGTATTTTTTAGTAAACTAGCTTCTACCAGCGGCTTTGCTCACATGGCAGCCGAAAGTTATGTAAAGGATCTATTCCAAAACATTATAAGTAATACCGTTGTGACATATTTTATCCAAATAAGTTCAGATAGTTAGATTTTTGATTTAATAATTTATTTATTGTGCCGAAAAAAATTAACCATGCAGATTAGTTCTAAAATCGAATATTACCTCATTATATACAAGTCACACTTGCAAAAACAAAAATACCTGCGCGCCTTAATAAGCAATAATTTTATCAATATCAAGCCCAGCAATTTAACGTTAATTGAAACGTATATTTCGAACGCGAAATTTAATAGTGAACCTTCACAAAATAGCAGTCAGCCATTATAACTAAAATAATTGGGAGGTACGGTAGCTAATGCTAGCTAGCTACACACGTTGCGATATTTCAGTGCTATTTTATCGATTCAGTAAGATAGACGTGTAATCCATGTTAAATACTGATTTTCATTTATTGACGTCGTGTCACGAGCACATCCACAAATGTATATATAGCCTTAATGCTTTAGACATTCTCTATCAGTCAAGCAAGGGTGGCGGGGAGATAACGCAGTAATGGTATATAATTTAGAAAGAAATTCGAACCATCATCATCATTTCAGTCGAAAAACGTCCACTGCTGGACATAGGCCTACTACAAGGAACGGTCATGTGCGTCTCGCATTCATCAGATTCTCACGATCCTCACCAGTTCATCGGTCCACCTTGTTGGGAGGCCTTCCAAAGCTACGTCTTACGGGATTCGACTAGACAGCAATAATTATTGGGAAATGGATAAATATAAAATGTACGAGTAATGAGGAAATAAATAATATTGCAATAATATAATATTGGAATTAAGTACTCATTTCACGTTTTTAGGATTCCGTTCTTCAAAAGCAAAAAGGAACCCTTATAGGATCACTTTATTGTGCGTCTGTCTGTATGTCAAGACCATTTATCTCGGGAACGCATGGAGGTATTTCCATTGAAATTAAAACCATATACTCAGGTTTGCGGTTCCTTGAAGCTGTTAAAAAATCAAACTTCTTTAAAGTTCATGAAAAAAAAAGATACGGCCGTTTATGTCGCAAAAAAACGTGTATTTCGACACTCTCAAGGGAATAAGTTCTTAGGGTACTTCCCGTTAACCTAGAGTCCTGAAATTTGTCATGAAGCAAGATCTTATAACACAAGTATAGGAAAAAATCTGAAAACTGTAAATTTGTAGTTACGTCACAAAAAAAAACTGTTTTGCCATTCGTAAAAATCTTCGGAACTCAATTCGGGAATTTAACTGTCTTCATGGGTAAGTTTGTACGGAACCCTCAGAGCGCGAGTCCGACTCGCACTTGCCCAGTTTTATTTTTATGTCAAATCATCCAATGACTTTTCTCGCCTTTGGGCGGAGTGGGAGGTCGTGTCAGACGTATATATTCGTTGCCTTGTATTCCAGGATTCCAGGTTTTCCTTTCAGAAGCGAACCCATGGCCAAAGTAGGCTTCGACCCTGCTGGGCCCCAGCAGGGTCGAAGCCTACTTTGGCCATGGGTTTGCTGACATCTCCTTAAAGCGCGCGTGGAACACTACGCGCCGTCGACGACTTGGACTTGGTCCGGATGGTTATCGGACGGTCAGACGGCGAATTACCCATTGCTCGCCATCCGCAAGCCCGTGCCTACGGTGGCTGGAAATCGGGATCGGGATCCCGGCGATGGGGCGCGAGGGCCGCCTTTTTGCTAGCACTACTACATCTGCATCTTGGTTCAGCTACATCTTCAAATGCGAGTTTTTATATAATTATGACAGCTTTTAACGATTAAATAAAATACATTGGATTCAATTAATTCTGACTTATAGATGATTTTTTATGTTTATTATTTTCCAAAAAATAAAAACTTTAAAACACTGGTTTTTCCACTCTGGTTTTTCCTTTCAAGCGTCGATATGGAGACACTATTTACAACGTCCTATTTCTCTGTATTTTATAAAATTTCGATTTATATTTACCTTTATAGCTATCCAACCACAGTTACTCTAATTGCTACAAACGTTTATTTTATATCGACACCGTAAACATTACTGATGATTTCTCAAACAGTTTCGCCTAAAATTTCTTTGGCACGATAAATGGGAACGTGACGGCGCCAAATTTTCTCTAATTAACAAAATTGAGGTTTGGGTACTGATGAGATGTATTGTGGTTATCAATTACTGGTTTTTTCCTTTAGAATTGTATTTTTTTGTGTTTGTGGTGGAAATGTGTAGGATTGTACGTCTGAAACAAAATAAAGGAGAGTTCCTTTATTTTGTTACCTTTTGTCCGTCTGTTACAATAAGTTAAAAAGTAAAATCACGTAGTTATGAGCACTTACAAAATATCAGAAGCTAATGTACGGTTCCAGTTAGTCGTTTCATATGGAGACAAATGGGCCAGAAATCCGGTTAAAACCCGGAGCCCTGGGACGAAGGCAAAGAAGGAACAGGAGTGGGTTTTTTGTCAGTAAAAGTCTGACACTATCTCCCGCACTGCCCAAGAGCGCGATTTGTCGTTAGATGTTTGATTGGTAATTGTGTAAATAGCATCCGCAGTCAAACATTTCGGAGATATTGTTATAGACTAGCATCTGCATGTGACATTGCTGGCATGATAGTAGAAATTTCCTACAAGATCACACTATCGAAATAAAAAATACAAAATACAATAGAATAATTCTATATTAAGAATGAAGATATCCGCAGGAGAACCAAGGTCGCCGACATAGCCCCTAGAATCGCCAAACTAAAGTGGCAGTGGGCAGGGTACATTGCTCGTAGAACGGATGGTCGATGGGGCCGAAAGGTTCTAGAGTGGCGACCGCGCACCGAAAGATGCAGCGTTGGAAGGCCTCCCACAAGGTGGACCGACGACCTGGTGAGGGTCGCGAGAGTGCGGTGGATGCGAGAAGCACAGGATCGGTCGTTGTGGCGACGCTTGGGGGAGGCCTATGTCCAACAGTGGACGTCTTTCGACTTAAATGATGATGATGAATTCTATATTGTACACCAAAACAGTTACACACTCTAAAAACTTATTTTTTTTAGTATAATGGTGGTCTAATTACTGACAGTGATCTACCGGATAAATAATATATTTTTGTTTGGTGGGATATTTTTCAAATAACATCAGACTTTTACTCGTTAAAACCCACCAGTGGTATATTCCTTCACTTGCTCTTTGCGTGCGTCGTGCGTCCAGGGCCGTGGTTGCTCTTTCAAATAATCCTGAAAACCAATCCATACTTTGGCATATATGGTCCATCCATGTGCCAGTTTTCATTAAAATCCTTTAAGTGCTTTGTTTCGATGGCTTTCCTCAATTTAGTCAATTAGTAAACACCAGCCTCGTCTAGTTTTTAATAACAAAAAATGTTGACGTGTAAAGTTGTGATTTTTCAAAATTATATATATATAATCTATATATTATTATATAAAAGGAGAAACTGACTGACTGACATAGCAACGCTCAGCCTAAACTACTAAGACTAGGAGCGTGAGCGAAATTTTTCACAAAGCTTCCTTTTATGACGTAGGCGAGCACTAAGAAAGGATTTTTCAAAATTCGCACCCTAAGGAGATGAAACGGGGGTCTAAAGTTTGTATGATGAAAACCTTCTTTCGCGCGGGCGAAGCCGCTGGCAGAAGCTAGTTTATTAATATTTATATGGTCTATAAAAAGTAAAACAAATATCCCAAGTTCACAACACCATTTCAAAGTTTCAGACATAAAAATGTCCTACAAATTTTTTTCATAATCTTTCCACTCAACACACTTCGTACATTAGACCGCCCACAATTTTAGCTGAGCTCAATTTTATATTTTCCCCAAAAATATAAGAATTTTTCACCAACAACTTCTGCAAACAATTAACCAACAAATCAATTCTAACTCGAAATAATTTAGTACTTCCAAGAAGACAAGTTTGACAAATTGATAAAGTTAAAAAAATTTGGACGTGACCTACCATACCGTGCCTATATAAATATATCATAGGCCCAACAGGGTCGATGCCGCTAGGGCTGCGGAGGTTTTTTAAAAAGGAAACTCTAGGTTTATTGGCACACAGGAATACAGTGTTGCAGTATAAAAAACGTGATTCTAGGCAACAGTGGTCCTGCTGGCGACTGTCTGATGGTGCTGCTGTTGTTTGGAACCAAATTATACTTACACAGTGTAATTTATTACCCGTCACAATTGATTCACGATTGAACATAGTAGTCATGGCTGAGACTACGGAGGAGCTCAGCACAATGCTCAATGACCTCAGTAGAGCTTCCAGAGTGAGACTTAAAATGAACATGGACAAAATCAAAGTCATGTTAAACAGCCATGTAGCACCTACTCCCATCAAAATCGGAGACTCTACACTCGAAACTGTGGACGGTTACGTTTACCTCGAATAGACAGTCCAGTTGGGTAGATCTAATTTCGAGAAAGAGGTCGACCGTCAAATCCGACTCGGCTGGGCGGCGTTCGGGAATCTGCGCGGTATCTTATCGTCCAACATACCACAGTATCTCAGGACGAAAGTCTATGACTAGCGCGTGTTGCCAGTGATGACATATGGCTCCGAAACGTGGTCGGTCACAGTGGGCCTCATCAGAAGACTTAAAGTCACCCAAAGGGCAATGGAAAGGGCTATGCTCGGAGTTTCCGTGTGTGATGGAATCAGAAATGAAGATATCCGTAGGAGAACTAAGGTTGCCGACATAGCACGAAAAATCGCCAAACTTAAGTGACAATGGGCAGGGCACATTTCTCGCAGAACAGATGACTGGAGTGTTCTGGAGTAGCGACCGCGTACCGGAAGACGCAGTGTTGGTAGATCTCCTACAAGGTGGACCGATGACCTGGTAAGGGTTGCGGGAATCCGATGGATGCGAGACGCATAAGACTGTTAATTGTGGCGACACTTGGAGGAGACCTATGTCCAACAGTAGACGTCTTTCGTATACGCATAATAAAGTTATTTGTGGACAGTCTGCTAATATCATACATGGAACACAGTGACACACACACACTTAGTGACACTGAACACAGTGAGTCAGAAATTGATACAATTGACAATATTTCAATATTTTCAATCATGAAATTGTCCTCGACAAATAAATCATTTCGATACTTTTTCGGTCTTTGGTACCTATAAATTCACTTTCAAAAATTAGTTTTGGAAAGTGAATCAAAATCTAGTAATAAAATAGTTTAACTATTATTAGGCGGCGGCAATTATAGAATAATGAACTACAAACCAGCCGGACGCGCATATGACGTCATCCATAATTAGAATTGGGTACTATTCCAGGATCATTTGTTCATCTACAGGCAAAACTTTATACTAGCTTTTGCCCGCGGCTTCGCCCGCGTACATAAAATATACCCTATGTCACACAAGAATAAAGCAGCTTTCTATCGGCGAAAAAATCGGACCAGGACTTCCAGAGATACAAAATAAACAAACTTAAACTTATTATATTATTATTATTTTATTATTAGTGTAGATTAAACTAGCTTGAGTCAGCGGCTTTGCCTGCGTGAATGTAGGTTTCTCCATAAAAACTTTAAACCTCCGTTTCTTCCCTTTATGGGCTAAATTTCAAAAAAATATTTCTTAAAAGGAAGCCCTGTACAAGATTTCACGCTTGTAATCCCAGTAGTTACGGCTGTGTGTTGATACGTCAATCAGTCAGTTTCTCCTTTTATATATATCTGATGTACGATGATAGTCTGCTCACTTCTCTAATAAAATGATACAGACCGGGGATGATAATAAAAACCGCCAGTGTTGAGTGTAGAAAAATCACTGATTAATTTACTTAGTAAAAGGTCGCGCATGTGCAAACGCTGAAGTTGCATTACCTACTTAATTATAAGAATGTGCGGGTTCATCGTACATTAAACAACAAATAAAAACTTTTTTTGAAAACAACATCGTAATTGATTATTAAATGAAGCAGCAATTAACATTTCAAATGAGGAGGAAAGTGGGGCGTGCCTAAAAAAAAACTTCTTTCTATTTGCGACTTTGTATAACGTGGTTATTAAATAAAAAATAAAAAAATGAGCTAACTACCCAATTGTCGCAGGTCGTTAATTTCTATGAAATTGTAACACTCACAATAATATTTTAACACTGTCATCCCAAAAAATCATTTTGATCTTCTATAAATATAATGAATCGCAACTGTTTTTGAATTTTTATGAAATGTGATGATTATTGTTTACACAAAAGCCAATGCCAAACATTAGCATGATTTGCTTTTTTCTTTTCGCCAGAAATTAAACCTAGGTTATAAGATAGAGGACAATACGAGGAACCAATAGCAAAAAGAACCAGGTCTTTAGACCGTAATCGAACGGAGATACCTATAGAAGCATTGCTAGTACTTTTTTGTCAGGCGTTACCTATTTTTCTTTTATTATAATTATGACGACTTGAGGAATCGAGTTCCTTGCAACACTAAACGCCCCGTACTATCCCCGGTGATATATGCGGACGTGGGGGCGCAGAATAACTCATTAGAGATTATATGGAATAATGGGAAACTTAAAATATCAGAAACGGATTATTTTATAAAAAAAATAAAAAAATAACGCCTGATAAAAAAACAATAGCGATCTACTAAATAGTCTCTAACTTCGTTCAGTTACGGTTGGTAGACATAATTCTTTTTGCTTATGATTTCTCATACAGACCTTTAAGATATGGTCTAGGTTTCACTATTGGCGAAAAAAAAAAGTGTCAGCTATGTATAGCAAAAGTTTCATTCCCCTTTCATCACTATCATAAAAATTATTATTACATCACAAAAAAAACTGCAATTCTTTGCATAATAAAACATTAAAAGCTGGAAGAACATCGCAATGGGTCGCCCGCGCCTCTGGTATTAAAGGGGAATGTTTGTATATGTCATGTATACTTTCACACGAGTGAAACCACTGTCAAAAGCTCGTTTATAACAATATCGTTCATAGTGCAAAGTCATTACCGAAAACGAACTACTGCTTTACATATTTTAATAACTTCGGAAGCAGCCTGTCATTCCCATGACGTCATCCGCAAATAGAACTTCTGATAGGTTTGTAATAATATGTATGTTCAATCAAAGGAGCCGCCGAACCAATAGCGATTTAGAAAGGCTTTGATACACACCTGTCGTCGTGAATATAGATTATTGGTGTCTTGGAAAACGTGAGGTATTCATAGGGTTATGTTATTGTGAGTAGGTAGACGCTATTACGATTTTATTGAAAAAGGCTTTTATCCAAAATCTTGAAATACTTGTACCAAGGTGTAGGTGCACTATTGTATGTATGTATTACTTGTTATAATCAATTAGTTATGTTATTATCTGCGCATAATGCATGCTGTGCTTTTCTGTAAGTGATAAGGCGCTTTAACGTAAGTTAGCAATGTACAAATTATAATGTAATTATTGAAAAGTTTAATCTATGTATATAAAAGGAGAAACTGACTGACTGACATATCAACGCAAAGCCGAAACTGCTTCGACTAAGAGCGTGAAATTTTGCATAAGGTTTCCTTTTATAATTCACCCCCTAAGGGGATGAAACCGGGGTACAAAATTTGTATGGAAAAACCTACGTTCTCGTGGGCGAAGCCGCTGGTAGAAGCGAGATAAATAAATTGCTACGGACAGGGGAGTCTTAGTTACAGAGTCCGGTTTAACCCTTAGGGTACGGAACCCTAAAAACTAACTTGATAAATATTCACCGAATTTTAAAATTTTATATCTATTCGCGATTTTGAATAAAGTTACTTTTTAATACAAACAATTAAAAAAACAACGGGAAGTACCCTATGAATTTTGATTTCCTTGAGAATGTCGATACACGTTTTTTGCGACTTAAACTGCCGTATCTGTTTTTTTTCGTTAACTCAAAAGTTTGATTTTTTCACAGCTTCAAGGAACCACAGACCCAAGTATATGGTTTTAATTTCAACTCGATATCTCTAAGCGTCTTGACAGACAGACAGACGGACAACAAAGTGATCCTATAAGGGTACCGTTTTGTCCTTTTGAGGTAACGGAACCCTAAAAATGAGTCAAGTTCCCAATTCAAACGTTCTTTTTTACTAACACGCGTGCAAAACCGCTACCAAAGATTTGTAATAGTTACAAAGTTATTTCTGTTTGTTCTAGATATGTGATTGAGGCCACAATGGCCTCCCCCCACGCCACGCCGAGGGTCCGCAGCCAGCGGCACAGCTTCCTCATGAAGATCGACACCAAAACCTGATGGGAAGGATGAACAAGCACCGCTGGAGCCAACTTCTATAAAATGGAGTTCGCCTCTGTTTTACCTACCAATGTAAGCATTATCTACACTAATATCCCTCCCTCTCCTAGAGAGCGAGGCCTGAGTCCCAACAGTGGGAACATTATAAGGCCGACTATGCTACACTAATATTACAAAGAGGGAAGTTTGTTTTTTTGTTTGTAGGAGGTAATCTCTGAAAGTATTGGTCCGATTGCTAATTTTTTTTCACCGATAGAAAGTTGCTTTATTCCTGAGCGACATAGGCTATATTTTATGTATGCAGGAGAAGCCGCGGGCAAAAACTAGCCTATAATAAGCAATATTATTATTATAGCCTATTATTTATCCAATGAATATACAACTTTTTTATTTAAATACACATTTAACTTACTATATAACATGCTTAAACGACTTTTTTTTAAAATTCATGGATCTCTGTTGTGTGTAAAAGCCTCCTCCAAGATTTTCCATTTATCTCTATCTGCTGTTTTAGTCCTCATCATAAGTAATATTTTAGGTACCCTAAATCACGGAGATACAACTAGCCTCCAAAATTATATTCTAGCTTGTTATGTTTTTGCGTTGTCATAGAAACTTAGTCGAGTGGAGGACCTTTAAACTGACTTAACAACTGACTCATGACTTTATTACTTTTAGTAATTTCTCAACTAAGAATGTACATAGGAAATGGACTACAAATTCCCACCCAGGACAAACCACTAGGCCAACAAGCCAGTCAAAAAATATGAAATAGGAATTTGCGGGGGTTACGCGTGCGGAGCAAACCCGCATGCGTGAGGAAATCCGCATGACATTAAAAACACCCTTAACGTTATTTTGGCTTGCTGGATTGCTTGAAAGAATTACCGTTGTCCTGGAACGCAAAGATCAACTGAAGGAAAACTAGTGGGTTTTAGTAAATAAAAATCTGACACTCCCTCTCGCTCCACCCCAGAGTAAGAGCAATTGTTTTAGGTACTATTATATTTTCTTGGTATTGTTCGTCAAATCGTTGAGCTCCTTAGTAGTCCTGAGTTGAGCTTTGAGAATACTGTCAAATGCTTGCACTGACTGGACAGGCCCACTCAAAAGACCATCTCAGACTAATCTGCATGGTTCTTATGTGATTTGACCATTACATATTTACTGTATGGACTTTAAAAGAAACTTTGACCCCTGAGTTTCGGTGTTTCTTCTCAGGGTTTTCAGCTAGGAAACATCGGCCTCATCTAGTTTAAATTGACGCAAAAAAAAATGACGTGATAAAGTGTTTTTTAAACCTATTTGCAAAATAAATATCATTTATCAGGATTTCCCAACTCAAAAGAAGGCGTGATAGATTGACAAAATTTGTTTATATCAAGCTTCTGCCAGCGGCTTCGCCCACGTGAAAGTAGGTTTCTCCATACAAACTTTGGACCCCCGTTTCATCCCTCTAAGGGGGTGAATTTTGGAAAATCTTCTCTTAGTATTCACTGACGTCATAAATGGAAACCTTGTGCAAAATTTCACGCTCCTTCTCCCAGTAGTTTTGGCTGTGCGTTGATATGTCAGTCAGTCACTTCCTTCTTATAGCTAAAAGATGAGATATTGAGGTATTCTCGTTATGATTAAGCAAGAAATATCTAGTTTTGTCAGTTATTCATTTGTTAATTTTTGGGTGGGATGACTTTGTTTATTATCATTATTTCAGTTCAAACACATTCCCTGCTGGACACAGGCTTCCCCCAAGTGTCACCACAACGACCAATCATGTGGGCCTCACATTATCGGATTCTGGCACTCACCACTTGGCAAGTTTATTGATGACCACATCGGTCCAACTTCAGCTCTTACAAAGGTTTCTTAGCCTTTAGGCAAATTTGTAAAATAATCTTGTTACAATGTGCCTTTATAAGAGAAATAAATGATATTTAATGATTGATGAGTGATATATTCCTTATGAGAAGTCATCCAACGCTGCGTTTTCCGGTTCGCGGTTGCCAATGCAGTACCTTTCGGCTTCATCGACTATTCTACGGGCAATGTGCCCTGCCCACCTTGGTTCTCCGACTGATATCTCTATTCCTGATTCGATCTCGCAAGGAAACTCCGAGTATAGGCCTCTCCATTAGGTGACTTTAAGCTTCTGATGAGGCTTTCTAGTGAACGGACACATTTAAGGGGTTTGAAAAATAAGACAGTTACTGATAGTAGTGCCTTCAAACGCGTAAATTTCAAAGATTGATATTATTAATTCGTATCTATAATCTTCAAAGTATAGATACGAATTAATCACTTTGAAGATTAACTTTGTAAAGTTGTGCAGTATTGTGCTCAACATAAATATAAGAACGTAGGCTACGGCTTAGCAGCTACATGTCTACTACGGCGTAGCTATCTACCTATTACGTAAACCGCTACGCCACACTTTAAGGCAGATAAACCATAGATGTGTCGCCTTTTGCTTCCAAGTATTTTAATGTTTTAGTCAGTTACGGCCTGTCTTCGACCTTAGCGCTGTGAGTGGTAGCTAAGCGCGGGGCGGCGAGCGGTAAGTCCACTCATAGGGAAAACGCGCGCGCTTACCGATGCCGCCTCGCTCGACGCGCCACGCGCATCTAAGGGTCGACGCACACAGGCAACCGGCCACAGCCACAAAATGCCGCCACTGGCATATATCCTATAATTCTCATAGATTTTATATGGATTCGCCGCACATGGTTGACGCCGGTGGCCGCCACACTCTACAAATCGCCGCTGCTTGCTTCTTGTGGCCCGCACTGGCCACTAAACGCCGTCTCACGCCTCTCGCGCATTTAAACCTTTTTTGTCAGAGTTCATTATGATACTGTGCATATGGGTTAAAAAAGAGCAGCCAGCTTCTTTTGTGGCCGCTTCTATCTTTTCATGGCAGCGTTTGTGACTGTAGCATGTGGCTCCTGTGCGGCGACACTTAGGCAGATTAACGATAGATGTGTCGCCTTTTGCTTCCATGTATTTTAATGTCAGTCAGTTAGTTAGTTATCCATAATATGTATGTATTTAGAAATAAATAAGTATGTTTATCAGTTGTCTAGTAATCATAACACAAGCTCTGCTTAGCTTGAGACTGGACGGCGTTGTGTGATATTATTATATTCCACAACTATTATATTTATTATTATATTATACAATGGATGAAACGGGGGTCCAAAGTTTGTATGGAGAAACCTACTTTTCTCTATACGATTATGCGTGTGATATATTGAGATATATCACACGAATAATTGTATAGAGAAACTAGAACTGTTACGGTAATCTGAATATAAGATGAGTCTCATATTCAGATTACCGTTATAACAACCGACACATATTAACTGTACCGGTATCATCTAACTAATCCAGTTGCGAGTTCCCTAACTGAAATCATCGAACTGAACTAAACTTGTTTAAGTTAGGTAACGTTTGATGAGTATTATATACCTTCGTAATATGTGGTTATATTGCTTTGCCACAAGTTGTTCGGGAACTGTTCTATCTTTGGAGAGTTTTGGAGTAATTAAAAGAATTGTGGTCTGAAGTTTGATTTCTGGTTTGATTGAGGAAGTCATTTCCTTTTTTTTTTAATTGTAAATTCATCAAATGACTTCTCCTGGTCTAGGGTGAAACTAGACAGCGTTTCCGATTATAACTGACCCACCTAAAAAAACTGTTTGTTTAAACATCTCTGTTTGAACAAACCGTCTTTTATTTCAACTGTCACCTATAAGAGAAAGAAAAGAAAGAAAAACATTTTATTTGCGAGAAATTACGTAATCTTAAGAGATATCAGCGAAACCGTAGGGCCTCAACAGGGCCTATGCCCGCTAGGGCCATACGTTATTTCAAATAAAAACAACTGTTACAAAAAAAAATACAACCAACTTCAATGTGTTTTTTTTTACATTGAAATCGGTTGTATTTTTTTTTTTGTATAAAATTTTTTAGTGAACACATTTTAGTTATGGTACCACCACCAAAAAGTACCCCTCAGCCAAACTTAAATACCTTATAGCCCCAAAATGCATCTCATGACAATTCTAATAATCCCAAACACGGTAAGATTACATTCATTTATTACAGAGTACCGGTGCCTAACTTCAGGCTTCATCATCAGATCAGTTCGATATATTCCCCCTCTTCTTTCAGCCAATCAGCGTCTGCACGTATATACAAAGCAATTTTACTTGTTACGACGGTTCTGCAATGATCCTATGAGGAGTGCTGCTCCATATCTTAAAAGTTCATGATCAGACCATAACAATATTTCTATGGGACCAACTCGGAAGCATAACCTTTCAATAAAAAATAAAAAAAGTTAGTTAGTAAAAGTCTGACACCGAGGATATCTCGCTCCACCAAAAAAAAAAAAGATTTTCTACTCATACAATTTTCCATGTCAACTCATCGAGCATTTCTTAATTTTTTCCCTACTCCCATAAACATTTACTCTTAAAATACTTTATAAATACAATCGACTATGACACAAATTCTCGGTTATTGGTTCTGCTTTCAAACCAGAGAGAGTAAATTATTCATAGAAATTAAATGAAGCATTTACCCAGGCTATAGGATTGTTGAACAGTAAGCATTAATAACTGGAAATAATTTATTTAACGGCACGACTGGTTTTTTTTTTTTTTTTAAGGTGGGAAAATCATCTAATGACAAATTCCGCTCTTGGGTGGAGCGAGAGATAGTGTCAGACTTTTACTGACTAAAAACCCACTCCTGTTCCCTCTTTGCCTTTATCCCGGGGCCCCGGGCTTCGCTTTCACACTACCCGTGGCCCCAGTAGGCTTTGACCCTGCTGGGCCCCTACGATTTTCTGACATCACCCTGAGGCGCGCGTGGAACAATACGCGCCGTCGACGGCTTGGGCTCGGTCCGGACAGTTACCGGACGGTCGGACGGCGAGCCACCCATTGCTCGCCGTCCGCAAGCCTGCGCCTACTGTGGCCGGAAATCGGGATCGGAATCCCGGCGGCGGTTGGGGCGTGAGGACCGTTGCTGTTGCCTCACGCGATCGGCCGCCTCCTTTGCTAGCATTACTGCTTCGCAGAAGGAGGCGACCGCCTGCCACTCCTCCTCACTCCGGATCATGGCCTGTACCAATGCCCGGCGCGAGAGATCGCTGCCGCCGATCGCCCCCACGAGGACACGGCGTTGCTCTGCCCAAGCGGGGCACCCGGGCGTGTCTTCCGCACGAATTTGGTGCAGGAACCTCCCGAACTTACCATGTCCGGTGAGGACCTGCGTCATGCGGTAGGTAAGGACGCCATGTGGTCTTTCCAGCCATTCCTCAAAGAGGGGACTTACCGCCATAATTGTGGCGTGCGGGTGAAGTGTTTAAGCAATTGGTTGCTGTGCTGCGTGTCACCAGTTCGATTCTCGGACGGAACAAACATGTATATGACCTAAAGATAGCTGTTATGGGTCTGGATCTCTTGCGTAGTGGCTGTGATTATATGTGAGTTGTACATGTTTGTAAACGCACCCAAGATTCAGGAGCAATTCCTAGAGTGAAGTAACATTTCAAAAAAATCAAATAAAGCTGTATGTTAAAATATATTTTCATTTTGTTCCATTTTTAAAAAGACGACACTGGCCGAAAACAAAACAAAACCTTTTGTCTCCTCACTCACACTACATCCATCCTTCCGATAATCCAAACATACGTCAATTATATCCACACCACCCCACAAGAATGTTGCCAGCTCAATAATGATTTCTCGTCGTCCCAAGAATGTTGCCATATGAATAATGTATGTGTTGTCGTAGGTGGCGCTTCAGTTCAACGAGACGACGGTGGTGTATGACGAGGGAGATGACCCGGACGCTGTCACATTGCTGTCCATACTGCTTGTTGGTGAGTATACTAGTAAATAATAAGTACGGTCGACAAAAGAGGTAGGTATTCAGGCGACAGTAAATTCGGAAAGTTTTAACAAATTAATTTCTACCTGGATACTTACCTAATTATTTTGTTGACTGTACTAGATAATTAACCCTAGGAATATAATCGACAGGTAAAAGCGTAAGCAACAACAACAGAAGGACATAATCGCAATACCCGCCTATGTACGATCTAAAATAATTTCGTGTCTAGGCTATTTATATAAAGAAAGAAAAGAAAGAGAAGAAAGAAAAGAAAGAGAAGAAAGAAAAGAGAGAAAAGAAAGAAAGAAAAGAAAGAAAATAAAGAAAAGAAAGAAAAGAAAGAAAAGAAAGAAAAGAAAGAAAAGAAAGAAAAGAAAGATAAGAAAAAAAACAGTATATACTGCCGACTAACATTTAAATTATGTGCGTTACCTTTTAAAGCCTACACACACTTTTTTTAGGAGTAATGTCAAATAAATGAATTACTCAGCACACTCACAATGGTGTTTGATAGAAGTTGTAAGTTTATTGCCCTTATATCTCTTTGTCTGACTGTACAAAGGTATATAAAAATATAATACAAACAATGTTAAGATTCGGTAGAATTTTTTGAGTGAAGTTCAATGACTGCTTTAATTATTCGCAAATCGATTCCTAGCGGATGTATGTGTTGTTAAATTGGTGTAGTTGTATATCTCAAGTATATACAACTGAACAATGTGTGGAACCATTGCAACAGACGCGGTCTTGATCAAGTCAAGCTGAGAATTTTATTGAAGTACTAGCTTCTGCCAGCGGTTTCGCCCGCGTGAAAGTCGGTTTCTCCATACAAACTTTGGACCCCGAGAGCAGTGGTGATGAAATAAATTACACAAAGTAATGCTCCTGGCTAAGTTTGTCCCACTACCTACAACTTGTAAGTCGGCTCAGTGGTAATTACCCCGCTGCTTTTTTAACTTGATACTAAATGAAAAAAAACCTACAAGGCCAAATGGGGTGAATAGAAACTTAGGGGTAAATAATAATAATAATAATAATAATAATATTCCATAACTATCACATAACGCCGTCTAGTCCCAAGCTAAGCAGAGCTTGTGTTATGGGTACTAGACAACTGATAAACATAAATATATATTTCTAAATACATACATATATACATAAATTACACCCAGACTCAGAACAAATGATCTTGCTTATCACACAAACATTTGTCCTGGGTGGGAATCGAACCCACGACCTCCGGCATAGCAGTCAGGGCCACTAACCACTAGACCAACAGGCCAGTCAGTAATAGAAACAAAACTTCAGCATTTAACTATATCAACTTATTAATGAATTGTTATTCCAAAAAATCGATTCATTGTTAGAAGCCAAAAACAATATGGTATCAAAGTGAAAAACCAAACTAAAGTTTTGTTCCTATTTACCCCTGCGTTTCTATTTACCCCACGCTAAAACTTCATTTATGGACGAAAGCTGTACATTTACGCTTACCTATAAAACTCGGCTATTCATAACGTTTTTGTTACAAAAAACTGCCATACCTGACGTATATGGCTGGCTTAACATTAAAAGTTAAAAAGTAGGTAATAGACTTGTATCCACAGAATTACATATTATAATGTAACTCTTGTTTTTTCCTCGAGTGAGCACTCAACGAGACGTGACCTAATTCACTGAATCGTGAGTCTTGTCGATTTTACATGTTCATTATGAGAACCTTCAAATATACGAGGCTACGTAGGTAGGTATAAATCTATCTGATTGATTCCGAAAAAACCGGTCTGTCTGACTCACACACCGAGGTTTCCGTACAAACTTACCTAACTATGTAAATAATGTAGTTCGATTTCAGAATCGAGTCTTCAAGATATTTGGTGACACTACTACAAAATTTTCAGTTTCAGACTTTTTCCTTTACTTGTACTATGAGACCTTGCTTCTTACCAAATTTCAGGATTCGTGACACTAGTGACAGCGGCTAAACGCGATTATGCGAGCCAAACGTTAAAACGCGATTAGTTTTATTGGTAAATTCCGCCCTTAGTCTATGGGAAGTACCATGTAAGTTTTGATTTCCTTGTGAATGTCAAAATATATGTCATAATTAAACGACCTTCAGACTGAACTTAATTTTTTTTTACTGCTCCAGAGTATAGCAGACCTGAGTATTTGATGTTAATTGACCTTTTGAAAGGCCTTCCAACGCTAAGTCTTCCGATACGTGATCGCCACTTTAGAACATTTCGTCGTCATCGACCATCTTTAACTTTGGCCCACACTTATTGACCAATCAATAGGAACATTGTGTCTAGTGTTCAGTGGTGTGTGTGTCTACTAAATATTTATTGGTTAACGAGCATGGTCCAAAGATACACCTCAGTGCCAAACTTTTTTTATTTTTTATTGATAGGCTCGTTTGACTACTATCTCACCTGATGGTAAGCGATGATGTGGCCGACGATAGAGCGCGCTTGCCTAGAAGTAACCTATTCACTCTTGACTTAAAGACTCCTAGGTTGTAGCTATCAGGAAACACAGATTTCGGCAGGGTTGTAACCCGACTCCACGGTACCTAAAACTATCAACAGAACACGAATGCAATTTCCCAAAGTTGAAACACCTTTTTAGCCCAAATAGGTATGTTTGAAAACCTGCCCGATTTACTCACCCCTTTAGGAAAATGAAGGAAATTACATAACATTTATATACACCTCTATCTGTTGGAGCGAGCAAATACTTCCAGTCTATTTCGCGCCTCGTTCGTCGCTAAGCGGTTCAATTTCCTGATGGTAACAAACTGGTAGGTGGCGCGTCGTATCGAGCTGATCTCGGTAAGTGTGGACGTGGCGACGATAGGTGTTTGCCGTAAGATGAATACAGGAAGACAGGTTTTTTGAAGGAAGTTTTGACTTTGTTTTGTAAAATGTCTGCGTTAAATCCGCATCGTCCTAATCATTCGATCTTTCTAATTTATAAGGATTGTTTATTTATTTTCTGTAAGTGTGGTTAAAAGTTCCAAAGACATAGGCAATATATTTTTACATTCACACCGACAAAACCACTGGCAGAAGCTAGTATACACTACGTCTACTTCTAGTGTAATTACACAAGACTACACTAGTGCTACTTAAAGCACTCGTATGACATCCCGGTAGAGATTAGCGAGTGTCATGGAGAGGTGTTATAATCTTGAGATTATTGTATTAAGCTAGAACTACATTAGACCGACGCACACGTGTTACACGCCTGATTTGTACGTAGAACGACGTCGCGTGGCGCCGCATGGTGTGGATCAAATGTAGCTCCATAATTCTAGTTTCCATATAAAATGTATGGAGACCGACGCGCCCAGATTGGCGTGTGTGGCACACGTGTGTGCAGTGTAGTTCAATATGTTATTAAGACGTATGTTAATCTATCAATCTTCTGCCAATGAGACATTATTAATTGCTTATGACATCGCTGTATATGTCTCTTTGTTTAGATGTTCTACATCTTCACTAATTCTTCGAATCTTTGATAATTCTAAGTGCAGTAAATTAGATAAGGAAATAAATTCTTTGTGTTTCTGTTTGCAAGTCTTAAAATAAAAATTTGTTAAATTAATCTAGTTAATTAAAATGTTTTAAAAAAGCCCTCCAGTAGAAATTACTCCTGTATCTTGGTACGTAAACTCGCGTATACTACGGTTGCCTAATTCAAATAAAAAAAAAAACTAGGATTTGAATTTGGAAAAACCAGGACCATTTAGCTTAAATACAGAACGCAATAATAGAATTGCAATAGTTAAATATTTTTCTGTGAAAAAATGTTTTGAATGAAATTGTATTTAATAATAAAATCATATTTGAAAGTAATGATGTCAATCATATTTTAAATAAAAGTAAATTATACAAAATATGGCACATAACGCATTTGTTATGAATAAAACAGTACGGCAGCGCGAACATTCGCGAACCATGATGCCGTCCATAAAGTAACAATTATAACAGTGGCGCGAATTTTAAAAAACCTTGTCAGGGCGCTTTAAAAACCCAGGAAGCTGCTTAAAAACTATCCTAGGACATCCCAGGGCACTGCAAAACTAGGACATGTCCTGGAAAAACAGGACGGTTGGCAACTCTAACGTATACTAGCGAGGCCAGATCCAGACCCGAAAGCACTATCTATATGGCATACCTATAAATATTTGTTCCTGCAAGAACCAATCACTTAAGCACTGCGCCAACTGTGTTGTCAATTGTGAATATCAAAATTATCCAATTTCGAAAAATCATTTCTTATTCTTTGAACACATTATAAAAGAAACATTGAACATTGCATAACCTAATTCCGCCTAGCCCGTTCCATCATCGGACCACCAGGCGTATGGCGATGCGCCACCGGTACATGGTGGACATCCCACCTATACGCGCAAAACGTGTTGGGAACACATTAATTGCGTGTACAACTAAGGAGTGGAATTCCTTGCTGGAATCTGTGTTTCCTGATGGCTACAACCCGGGAATCTTCTAAGTAAAGAGTGAATAGGTTGCTTCTAGGTAAGCGCGTTCCATCGTCGACCGCATCGCCGCTTTCCATCAGGTGAGATAGCGGACGCATCCATCCATCAGGTGACAAGCGCGAACCTATCAACAACAAAAAAAAAACTACTGTACGAATTTTCAGTGTTCTAGGCCCAAAAGTTTGGGCTAGGCGTTGAAGATTCAATGAGTGAGTCGAGACACTGCCTTTTATATGTTATGTTTGTAATAATAATTAATTGTATTTTAATTTGTGTTGTAATCTAAATCTTGACATTTTTGTTTTGTATGTCAATTTAATTTTTTATATTGTTAAATAGTATGTGCCTAAAGGGCAGCTTTTTGAGTTACCATAAATTAACTATAAGACTTGCTCTATCAACAAAAACACTAATAAATACTTTGACTTTGGCCTATATACTATGACCCAGTAAAAGTGCTTATATACCTTAACGCCTATTATCCCTTGCACGTTAGAGTTCAAGTTTTCGAAAATTAAACTAGATGGCGTTGGTTTCTTCACAGCTAAGTGGCGAGCAAAGGCAATCTCACAAAGTATAAACTTGTCTTTTAGTTTAACAAATAATAGACACATGCGTCATCATTGTCGTCAACAACTGATTGTAGTTCATAATTTCATCAACTTAGCATAAGTCAAGATGGCCTAGTGGTATTGACACAGATTGAAGCGCAAATCAATGTGCCGCAAGTTCAAATCCCACGCAATGGTTGACTTTTTGTAAGTTGGAACCGGAACCCGATTGGAAGTTATGGATTAGCATTACATATATTAAATTATTCTTTAACTTGTTCACACATTTCTTAGAGTTAGAAAATGATCACAAAAAAAATAAATAAAGAATTAGATTTCTGCGAGGTAGACATAAGTTTAACTTGACCGAAATGAACTGTCGTTTGGTTGTAGTTGTTGGTTAGTGACGTGTGGTTAACAGTATAGTAATATTCGCAAAATGCAGGCTAATATTAGTATTGAAGTGAGGGCGACTATCATTGGGCTGCATAAAAGCGGTCTCAATAAAACACAAATATCTGAAGAAACCGGACTGAATGTGAGTATTAATGAATTGTAACTTTATTATAAATTAATCTTCTAATTAAAATGTATGCCATTTATGAATCCATCCATCGTATCTTTATGAGGCATATAAGAGAAATACATAAATCGTTGGGTTTATTGGATTGGTTATTGGATTTATAAATGCAGTTTTATTTTAAAATTATATTCAATCATTATGATTGTTAACATTTTATATAATGAAAATGAAGTCAAGTAGGTATAGCTGCCTAATATATATATTTTTTTGTTTTAGTAAAATACTGTAAGTCTTTGGATAAAAAGATATGAGGACGAAGGTAGCCTTGCTACTCGAAAGAGAAGTGGGAGACCGAAGCTTATTAGCGAGGCGCAGCGACGACATATGGTGGACGTATACGAAACGAATGGTTTCGCACCAACGAGACATTTTGCGGAATTATATGACACCTCGATGGATACTGTTCGCCGTGCACTTCACGCTGAAGGTGTGCATCACAGAAAACCTGCTAAAAAGCCGTACTTGACAGAGAGGCATAAACAAGAACGATTACGTTTCGCACGTGATTATTTAGATTTTGACTGGAATACTGCGGTATTTTCAGATGAAAAAACATTTAAATCCAGTCAAAAGGGCAGGCTTCACTTATGGCGCAAGAATAACACTCGCTGGTGTGATAACAACATTATTCCTAACACCGAATCAGGTCGAATCACAATTAATATGTGGGGATAGATGAGTGCAGCAGGACCAGGAGAACTGGCTTTCATTCCTCCACGCGCAAACAGTTCAACTTATGTGGAAGTGTTAGACTCAATTATGCTACCTACTATGCGCAACATTTACCCAGCTGATGAGTTAGCACAATTTTCGTTTGTCCAGGACAATTGTCCTATTCACCGAGCGAGTACTGTGCGTGAGTGGTTTCACAATCACCCGGAAGTAATTGTTATTCCATGGCCAGCGCGATCACCCGACCTCAACCCCATAGAAAATCTATGGGGTTTGATGGTGCAAAGGTGGGACTCGCGGAATGAGAGGTCTACGGAACAATTAAAAACCCATTGCATGGAGGTGTGGGAAAGTTTTAGAGGGAGCGAAATATGCGGTAATATGGTTGGGTCCATGCGCAAACGTCTACTTGACTGTATCGAAATAATGGGGGTTATACAAAATATTAAGTTTTAGTGAAATCAGTCGGTGTAATTAAATATTTAGTAGGCCATTTTATTTTAACATATCCATGATTATTTACTTAATAGTTTACTTTCGTTTAAAACAGCTATATCTTTTAACTTGTGCCATCGCCTTATCTTAAGAATGCAGTGAACTCGCTATCAATTTTGTTGACAATAATCATGATTCTATTTCGTTTTTTATTCTTCTACCCACACTGTTCTAACATAATAGTTCAATTTATTTTTCTCATCTAATTGACGATTATCTTGTGAGAACTAAAGTTCTTTTAACAGAAATTGAGGTTTAGTTTCAATCTTCTTTTCGTCAAGAAAATGAACAATTAAGCTATGACCTCAATACATTCATTGTGACGTTACATAAAAATAAAATGTTTACAAAGTCTAAATCATATATCACTTTTCAATAAATAACTGGATATATACAACTATATTTTATTTTATTAAAATTTTAATATCCTTTCATTGTTACGTTATTCATATTATGAATGGTCTAAGTGGGTATACTTCCAACAAACAATCTTACACGTAACATAGTTATCGGTTACAAGATAATTTTTTTGTCTAGGTAACAATTCGACGTCACAATTCTCATAAATGTTTAATTTGTAAATATAAAGAATAAAGATTTCGACGTCTTTTTATTTCCACCTTACAACATCGAAAAGATGTAGTTAGGTGAGGTTAGTGACGAATGTGTTCTTCTTGTGGTTAATAGATCATATTCGTAATTTGCAACTATTTAGTGCAAAAAATGCAATAGTATTTTTCATAGCAATATAAAAAACAACTATATTAATATAGATTGGGAATTTTTAAAGTAAGAAATAACCGCAACGGACCGACCATGATTTGAACTCGGGCTACGTTGTTTGCGAATCCAACACTTAGTTCATACGGCTACCAGCACATGACATATTTGCGTGAATTTTATCAATGCAATGGTAAGAACAAGTCGCCTCTGTGACTGTGTGATGCGTATTCAATGGCACAGAAAAATAATAATGATGTTTTAAGTTCAGTGCGACGATAGTTCCTTAGTGTGTGTTATCTGTGGAATGTGGATACTCATACACGCGCACACATACGCACGGAAGTATCGTGCTCGCTCGGTTCGTAGAAATGTAATCTTTAGCGTTCTTATGGACTTCAACGGAAATCCATATTCAACCTACCCTCTCAAGTTTGAAAACTAACACATAGATAATCAAATATTTATAAATTAATATTCAATTTTAATATCTTCATCTCTTTAAAAGAACTTATAAATTATTTCAATGTATGAAGAAACAAAAAGAAAGTACAAAAATAAGCATTAATTAAGCATTAATCATTTGAAGCACAGCGGCGCCATCTATTAACAGTATAATGTAATGTTGTCGATAGCAACATTTCAATCTGGTTTTACGCTAGATGGCGTCATTTCTCGCTTCACACGATTTTTTTTCTGTAGCTCCTATGCACTTTCACATTTGGCCGTACCTACCCTTAAAGTAAAATATTTTCTTATATAGTCAGCTATTTAAGTTTTTTTTTTGTGATATTAAGTTGTTTAATACGTGTATGATTTATTCATATTCTGTTGTAAAAATGGTGAATCAACTGAAATTATCAGTGAAACTGATAATTTCAGTTGATCTGAATTCGTAAGAATATTCCATTACAGAAATTATTTTAAGCAATGCCTTATTAATTTTTGTAATAGAGAACAGTGAAACTTTTCACAGATGTTACTTTAACTCCAATAATGAAGTTTAAATAACTTTTAACAAGACATTTGTAAGTTGCAATGAGTCTCCTGGAATAGAGCTCGCTTCTGACATCGAGAGTGTATAAAGTGTATATTAACAAAGATTTATTTTATTTTATAAATTTACTTTTGAACTATGATAACTGGTAATTTCAATTAATTAACAAAGGCTAAAAACTTAAATTATGCGATGCATGCGAGACGCACAGGATCGGTCGTTGTGGAGACGCTTGGGGAGTCCTATGTCCAACAGTGGACCTCTTTCGGCTGAAATGATGATGTTGAAAAACTTAAAATGTACGGTAATCTTTATGAACCTTTACGAACGCAAATATATACATGACATAAACTTTCCTCGTATGGAGCAGAAGGAGCAATGGTGGCCCAGTGGTAACGGCCGCTACTTACAAGTTTTAGACGACAATACAAGTCGTTAATAGTCGATACTAGTCGTTACTAGCCGTTACTAGCCGTTACTAGTTGTTAATAGTCATTAATAGTCGTTACTAGTCATTAATAGTCGTTAATAGTCGTTACTAGTTACAAACGCTTTATTTGTGTAATTTATTTCATCACCACTGTTCTCAAAACAGAGAGAAAAAATTGTGAGGAAACTTCCAGTGATTAAAGTACCGATATTCGAATACTCCCTGGCTTTGCTACGGCGTGGTCCGCTACAATGATACCAACACATTTTGCCTGGTACACAGAGCTGTGTTTTCCTAGCGGTTTGGATATCTTTGTATTATGGATATCGTTATATGCTATGCTACGCTGTGCATCAAAATCAATTGCGTAGTTTAGGAGGAATTAGTGGATAAACAGACAGACTCTGAAAGCGACTTTGCTTAATAGGTACCACGTAAAAATAAAATAGAACAGTGTAGTTCAGTGACAGTGATTTGAGATCAATTAATCAAAGAATCTATTTTATAGAACAAGAAAATCGATTTTTTTATTGTTGTTTAATCACAAAAAGTTGAAATCGAGATTTGATTTTTTCCCTGGTGAAACAACAACTACAACTACATTATTATTTAGAAACATTCAAACCATATATTTTTCTCAAGCAAATATTTATGTGAATTTCGTACACCCGATTACACCCACTAGTCATGAAACACATGCACATTGTAGGATCACCTGTGCCGTGCTTTTTAGTACTCTGTATCTGCAGGATTACTAACGGATCGACCTTTAGCAAAGAGGTCTTTTAAAACTCGATATATTACAAAATCGATAATTTAGCCTCCGATTCAAATCGATTTAAAATCGATCATTTTAGGAAAAATCTCCATCCTTAGTCTAGATAGATTTATAGATTGATTATTAATAATTACAATCTCTTGTCTCCAGGTATATTCCTGTCACTGCTGATCTTCCTCAGCGTAGCAGGGAACATACTGGTCTGCATCGCTATATACACGGACCGGGGCCTGCGACGCATCGGGAACCTGTTCCTAGCATCGCTGGCGATTGCTGACATGTTAGTGGCTGCGGCTGTCATGACTTTCGCTGGAGTAAATGACTTACTAGGGTAAGTTGATTTCGCTGTTACCCTTAAGCCAAACCCACGTATGCCACGTATGCTACGCATTATGACATCAAACTCTTTCATTTACTGGAAAACAGACGACTTACGTGAGAAGCGTTTGCGTTTTTTTTAGGTGGGAAATCATCCAATTACCTTGTTTGTTGTTATTGTCCTTTTAGTATTGTTCGTCGATTCGTTGAGCTCCTTAGTAATCTTGAGTTTAACTACTCGAATTCTAACCAATATTTGCACTAAATGGACAGGTCCACTCAAATCAGTCTGTCAGCGGGCTGTAATCTAAGGAACTCAAATAGATTCAAAATTGGAATTATGACAAATTGTGTATTTCTATTATTACTTTTAAATAAAAGTGAAATTAAAGGAGTGTGCAAGAAACGTTTTTTTTTTTGGGATTAAGCACGGACCTCTTCGTGTCAGACTGGCACTTGGCCGCTGTAATAGGAAAACTCTTTAAAAGTCTACATTGTATTAGCCAAGGGTTTCTCCAATGTGCTACCCCACGTACCCCTTTTAAAGTTCCCAAACGACTGCGAATCTCTAACGACACGTCACACCTGAAAAAGAAAATGATAAAAGGCAGCGTTATAAGAAAAAAAGGTTATTATTTTATTACAAGGTAATATAGTGATATAAATAAATTTCGTGTCACAATGTTTGTTGAAACGGTTTTAGTGATTTTTTTTGTGTGAGAATAGCTCGTAGGCTATTTTTATACCCCTAGTTGATAAGTTTACTATCACATAGGCGAAGCCGCAGACAGCAGCTAGTTAATATAAATGTGGCACAATGTCCAGTAGATATCTGTATTTGGCCATAATGCGTGTCGCAAGTGCTAGTCAGCTTTTACGAAAATATTTTCGCCATCCATCAATTAACAAAACCCCAAGGGTTCGCGTTTCCCACTTTGAGAAACTCTGTATTAGTCTATACTCGACTTCTTACTTTCGTGCGAATTAACTATGCTAAAATGACTAAACATTATTTAAAGCACTTCGGTCATGCATATAGTTTAAAGGGAATCGATTATCTTGGTATGGTCATGTAAAGAGGAGGGATGAAACGCATATTACTAAAAGAATTATGAATATACATTAAGGGCTAGCCCCTCGTTGAAGGTCTTCAGGGGAAGAATTAGGGAAAATTTCATGTTAACATGACCCATATATACATATATGTATAGGTTTTATTTATTGTATATAGTATTTTTATATGTATTGTGTGCTATGTACGTATTTGTGCAGTTTAATTTTAAATCTGATCTGTTTTTTTCAACTTAGATTTTAGTTGCGCATTTCTTTCAGTTATCCTCATAATCTTTGATATATGTTTTAGGTTTGCTGTAAGAAAATTGCCAATTGAGGGTTAAGTTCGCTTTTGTACATCAGCTATCCAATTTTTTATATAATTTGTTAAGTGTTTTATATACAATAAAGAATATAAGAATAAGAATAAACATGTGGATGGACGAAAAGGGAGAGGGAGGCCAAAGAAAAGGTGGATGGATTGTGTGGGGTACAAAAATTTTTCGTGCGTTATTAGTTAGCTGGTAATTAACTGACAAATAGGGAGACCTTAATTTTTAATATATTGTTTTCTCCCCAGATATTGGGTATTTGGCGAGCAGTTCTGCGACACTTGGGTGGCCTGTGACGTCATGTGCTCAACCGCCTCCATTCTCAACCTATGCGCTATCTCCCTCGACAGATACATACACATCAAAGACCCTTTAAGGTAAGAGCTATCACGTTATAGATACTGAGTTCAATGGTTTATGAAGATAACTGGTGTTTATCTCATTGAAAGGCTTCATTGATAAAGAAGTTTATGTGTTATGTAAAGTTAAGGACATGTTTCACTAAACACATTGGAGCTCTACTTGAATCGGATATGTTATAGCCAGATGACTTTTTGTACTATATGGATCAGTGTCGTAGTCCTGGCCCAGTAGGCACCTGTCTCTCATGCATGAGGTTGTGCATTCGAAACCGCGCTACTACCAATGTGAATTTTTCAATTCATATGTACTTTTAAGTTTATCTAGACATTACGGACACCCCGTGCTTCTGAAAGCACGTAAAGCCATCTTTGACAATCTTTTCAGGTAGCTAATTAGACAAGGGCCCAGTGCGAATTGGTGGATGTCTTCGATGTTTTTATTCTAGGATATGCCAGTTTCCTCACGGTGTTTTCCTTCACCGTTTTGAGAGCAGTGATGATGAAATATAATATAATAATAATATAATATTCCACAACTATCACACAACGCCGTCTAGTCTCAAACTAAGCAGAGCTTTTGTTATGAGTACTAGACAACCGATAAACATACTTATATATTTCTAAATACATACATATTATAGATAAATTACACCCAGACACGGAACAAATAATCGTGCTCGTCACACAAACATTTGTCCTGGGTGGGAATCAAACCCTCGACCACGAGCATTCGGGGCCACTAACCACTAGACCAACAGGCCGGTCAAATAATTCACACAAGGTAATTTACCTGGCTGGGTTTGAACTCGTGCCCTAAAACTCACAAGTCGAGTCCGTAGGCTACCACTGCTCAAACATTTGTGTCTTCGCTATAAAAAAAATATAACAAAACTACTAATAACAATTTTCCAGAACAAAACAGTAAAATGGATAGGTAATAAGTTTACGATACATAAAGTCGAGCCAAGTTTAATGTTGAATGGTCTGATGGGTGTGATAGCAACTGGACCTGGTGTGGTTGTAAATTGATTGGGGTCAAGAAAAAGGCATTAAATCTGCGCCAATAAGTGACGGTCATATAACTTTATTGACGACCGATCAGTGTTTGTTCACTGGTTAGCGATATTTTTTTATTTCTTGTCATATTTCCTAAGCTTTGCTTACACAGGAAATTTTTTCAGCAATTATTGCCGGGGTTTTCTCGTGAGAGTAAAGCTATATATATGTACTAAGACTATACCAGAAACTTCGTTCGCCGAAATGTTTTCAAAAAACTTTAGCACTCTTTAAACTGTATTATGAGCGTAGTCTTGTAAAATTAACAGTCTTTATTATTTATTTTGTTTAGAATTTATGCCAAGTTTCAAGTTTATTAACCCAAGAATATGAATCCTCCTCACAATCTTTAAAACCCCCTGAATATGTTTATTTTATATTAAGAGTAATGGCAACTTTTATTATTTATTTTGGTTACTATTCATGCTAACTTTAAAGTTTATTAGTACGCAAACGCAGATTTAGCATACAAACGCTTTTCCCTTTTCACCCATTTAAAAGCTGAATTTCCAAAAACCCCTTAGTGCACGTCATAAAAGGAAGCTTTGTGCAAAATTTCATGTTCCTACCAGTTCCAGTAGTTTCGTTTGAGCACTGATATATCAGTCAGTCAGTTTTTCCTTCTAAATATATAGATAATTTATTCACTTATAATTTAAGTGGCAGCGGGTAGAGCATATTGCTTGCAAACAGATGATTAATGGGGCGAAAGGCTTTTAAGTGTCGATCGAGTACCGGAAGACGCAGCTTTAGATACATGACCTAGTGTCGTTTGCGAGAATCCGGTAGATGCAAAGTTTGGAAACTCGGCGTTCTTGCAAAGGTCCAGTGGTACTTCACACCGGGACAGCTTCTAATGTTATACAAAGCACAGGTCTGTTCGTGTATGGAGTATTGCAGCCACATATGGGCTGGTGCTGCAAAATACTACCTAGCAGCTTTGGACTCGGTGGTAAGGTGTGTAAAGAGGCTAATAGGTGCTCTAGATCTGGTTAAGTCCAATCTACAAAGCCTTGAGCACAGGCGTAGGGTAGCCAGTCTTTCAGTGTTTTACAGGATGCATTTTGGAGAGTGTGCGTGGGAATTGCATGACTTGATTCCACCATCTCATTTCTACCATCGGACCACCCGACGGACGGCGAGTGTCCACCTTAATGTTGTTGAAACCTCTACAGTCCAGACCAAGCGTTTCGCCTCGTCGTTTATACCGCGTACATCGAAGGACTGGAATAACTTGCCTGCTGCGGTCTTCTCGTCAGATTATAATTTAGGTGTCTTCAAGGCTAGAGTGAATAGGTACTTAATAAACTAGGGCGTCTCACCATCAACGATTGCATCACTACTTACCATCAAGTGGGATCGCAGTTAAGCACTAGTTTATATGAAGTAAAAAAAAATATACAAAACATACATGGCGATACATGGGGGAGGTCTATGCCCAGCAGCGAACGGCTTTCGGCTAATATAATGAACATGATGATGATCTAATCAGCAGTTTGTTGAGCGCTGCTCAATCTACTGATCGTAATACGGTGTAAAGTCAGTATAATATGGTATACTGTGAAGTCAAGAAACTTTTGTAACTACTGATAATCAACTATGAATGGACGAAACTACTTGTCTTAACTTTAATTTGCCTTTATAAAAGTCAATTTAAAAAAAAAACGTTTACATTTTGAGGAGTGTACTTTGAGATTGCGCAATTTTATTCCGCCAAGTCCGTTCCATCATCGAATCACTAGTAAGGCGCGACGTAGTGCCACCGATACATGGTGGACGTCCCACCCATACGTACAAACCGTTTTGGAAATACATTCATTGTGCGTACAACTAAGGAGTGGAATTACCTGCCGGAGCCTGTGTTTCCTGAGGTCTTTAAGTCAATAGTGAATAGGTTACTTCTAGGCAAGCATGCTCCGTCGGCCACATCATCGCTTACCATCAGGTGAGGTAGTGGACAAATGCGAATCTTTCCATAATAAAAATAAAGACCGTTGAATTAATGTCCTAAAAAAGTTCCCATAGAAATAAATTGGCATTTTCACTCGGAGACAAACTAAATACTTCAACAAAAACGCCTAAAAATAAGTGGAGAAAAGTTATTAAATAAGTCCATATTCACTAAGAATAATTATTAAGTAAGAGTGCGTACTTGGAAGCCTGAAATAATATCCTCAACTTCAGCTTAATAATAATCGTATTCAATAACTTGGGACAACGCAAAAGTAAGATACTAGAGTGCTTTTGTCATTTCTTATCCGTCAACTCCAGTTTTCTGATGCTTTCAACGACTATGTCGTCATTCCCGACAAAATACTTTCACGCAGCTTTGATCTTTATTATACAGTAGCTAGAAGGAAAGTTCTGTGAACATTAGGCCACGCTATAATATAAATTCTTATGTTTCGTGGGTATACATAAGCGATCACAATTCAAAAATTGTCTTAAGAATTTTAGAAATGTTACATGTTCCTTCAATACCATTTGTTTTTTATTATTTGCCCAATACCCCCCTTATAGAGTAAAGGATATTTACTTACGTTATTTTTATATTCATTCGTAGGGTTATTTTATTTTTAAACCTAGTTAATTATACGTTTATACACACGGTTTGACAGTTTCGTTTAATATATATATAAATATATTTAATATATCTCAGGACCCTGGTCTTGGACCTTTGGAAAGTGTACGAGCGACAGAAGCCAACTCGCAGAGTTCCTTTAGACACTTTTCATGGATTGTCGTACCACCCGATGATTATCCCTGTATACGTTATGCAAGTGCACTTAAGGAGAAATTCCGGTTTTTGGGAAAACATTGTGACATAAAAAAAACAAGATTATAAAGGGGGCTGTGGTTTTGGGAGACTTAAGTGGACTTAAAAAACCAAGAATTATGTAAAGAAGGGGCCTCCTGGCGCCTACTTGAACAATAATATTAATATGCGGACTTAATGCAACAAGGCATTCTCTACCAGTCAACCTTTGGGTCAAAAGAGACAACACTGTGGTAGGTGTGCACAATAAAACCACAGATAAATATCAAGTGGAATGTAGTACCATTAAATTAAGTACTTATTTATATATCCTTCTCCCGAGCTTATTTGCATTCTTATTATATCTAGCCGGCACTGTCCCACTGTAGGTCAAAGGGCAATACCTAACGAAGTCTAAGTCGTCCTGCCATCTACTTTGCGGTCTACCGCGACCTTGTCTCGCTATTTCAGGGCACCAATTTTGTGTTTTACGGCCCAGCCGCCTGATTGGCGTACGGCAGACATGCCCGCCCGTCCCACTTAGGCTGAACTTCTGAGCTACGTCACCGATCTGTGAAACTATCTAAATATGTAACTAATATTATAAAGGCGAAAGTTTGAGTGTATCTTTGTTTTGTATTTGTTGTTCCTTCACGCTCGAACAGCTGTGCGGATTTCGATTGTGTACCAAATACAGATAGACCATATCTTGGAACAGCACATAGGATACTTTTTATTCGGGAAAAATAGATTAAAATAGCATAGCATAGGATAGTCGACCTTATAATGTTCCCACTGTTGGGACTCAGGCCTCCTCTCTAGGAGAGGGAATGGGCCGTAATCTACCACGCGGGCCCAGTGCGGGTTGGTGGATGTCACATGTCTTCGAATTTTTGGTTCTCGGACATGCCGGTTTCCTCAGGATGTTTTCCTTCACCGTTTTGAGAGCAGTGGTAGTGAAATAAATTACACAAAGTAATGCGCCTGGTTGGGTTAGAACCCGCAACCTACAACTCGTAAGTTGGGGCCGTTACCACTCGGCCATCACTGCTCTCGATTAGAATAGAATAAACTTTAATAAAACTAACTTTAAATAGCCTTGCCTTGGAACAATGTTCTACTATTACGTAAGCGAAATTACTGGCAGTAGCCAGTTACATCATACCGTTTGAGCCCTATTCTATTGCGCGGTTTGATTTTTTCCGATATTTTTTTCTTCGAACATATTTCCTTCACAATTTCTTCCTTCGATGCCTTTCTACGTACTTTTTCTCTTCCTTTCTTTTTGCTTTCACTGTATGGGCATTTAATCAGTGTCAAGTGTAAAAAGTATTTGGTCTTTTTACCCGACTACGGCAAAGCCAAAGGAGGGTTATGATTTTGACAGGCTATGTATGTGAGTATGTTCATAGCTCCTAACCTACTAATCGGAACTTGACATGTGAGGTATCGTTAGAACCGCCTTAATTGTCCGCTGAACATGACGTGTCATTAAACTTGATACGGCGCCCCTAGTGGACAAAAAAAACTGTAAAAAAATAAAAATGAAGATAAATACGCCTTGTTTGATATCATTTGAAAGGGCTTTACTTTAACATTTCCAAAACACTGCTCAAATTTAAGGTGACGCCTTCTAGCGGATGAAAAGTCATGTGTTCAAAAAAATGTTAAGATAAATACACCGTGTTTGATACCATTATATAGGGCTTCACTGGTACTAATAAAAAAGTATCATCGAAATTCAATGTGGCGCCCTCTAGTGGACAAAAAGTTTTGTGTTATAAAAATAGGTTTAAATAAAAAAAATAAAGATCTAAAACCTACGACAAAAAAAAAAAACGTCGTACTCAGGCGTTATTAAAATGTTTCGGTTGGTACCTATAACGTGCAGTTTTTTTTTGTTCTGTTCTGGTTTTTCCAGTTACCTTGTTTATTTTAGCATCCTGAAAATTTTGTTTCATACTTTTTCAGCGTCGTTTTTTTTTACACTACTACACACACACTACAATAAATATGTATCGAATCAGATATTTCGGCAAACTTAACTGAGATGATCGAAATTATTTTTATTATAAAAATTTAACAACTATAATTCACATAGAGTATAACCTCTTTATTACGATTGTTTTATTTTTTGTAAAGTATTTAGAGTATTTTTTTATATATGTAGGTAAAATCTTTATTTTTTTTGAGTTTACCGACTGAGTTAATTAATTCTCAAATAATACCGGAATAAAAGAAAAATAATTCTGATTCGTTTGGTAATATTTGTGGCAAAATTACTATAAAATCTCAAAAGAAGAAATTAAACAACCACCATTTAAGAAATATAATACGTACTTTATCATTATCTTCTTTTGAGGGAAGAAAGTTTCTCCGGACATGCTGTTTGCCAAAACGATCCATCACAATAAAACTACAGGCAGAATCATCCGAAAACTCCAGTTTTTACCATAAAGTTCCACTTCAAAATCTTACAAAATTAGTATAATAAAACTGTTCGTACTTTTTTTACTGATATAAACTAGTGCTTGATCACGTTCCCACCTGATGGTAAGCAGTGATGCAATCGTTGATGGTGATTCGCACTAGTTTATTAAGAGAATATTCATTCTAGCCAGACACCTAAATTATATCCGGACGGGAAGAACGCTGCAGGCAAACAACGTTTTTTTCTTTCTTTCTTTCTTTCTAATTAATCATTCTAATTTAAATTTCATGACACTTAAACTCGTTATTAGCCATAAACAGTTAGATTGTTTTTTGTTATAAGCGTTTTTTGTTTGTTGCTCAGTGTTATGTATCTACCTAACTGATGTGTGATGGTACCTTTATAATGTATTTAAACTAATGCATTAACATTCCCTTTGTCCTCAGATACGGTCGATGGGTGACTCGTCGGGTGGCTGTAGTCACAATCGCCATGATCTGGCTGCTAGCTGGCCTGGTCAGTTTCCTGCCCATCTCGCTAGGGCTCCACAGGCCAGACGAAGAGGCTCTGGCCACCCAGAAGCCGCCGAGATACCCCACCTGCGCGCTAGTGTTGACGCCGACCTACGCAGTCCTGTCCAGCTGTATATCTTTCATACTACCGTGTATTGTTATGATTAGTATTTACTGCAGGTGAGAGTGATTGCTTATATTTATTTTTTTTATAATTGTGGCTCCCACAAGGTGGCTATTTTAACAAGATAGCGAGGCAGTGCGAAAATGCGCAGCGTCGCTGTAAAAATGTGTCACTATTTTCACTGAAGCGGTGCTAAACCTTTCTAGAATAACGATCCTATTGGTGTATTTTTTCTTTACACTGCCTCGCTACCTCGTACATTTTAATGGAAAATCGCCTTAAAACTCCGGCCAAACCGAAGTGACTCCCGCGCGAAATGTGATTGCTACAACTAATTGTAAAAGCCCTATACTGGTGCAATTCTTTCAGCGACAAAGATTTTCAATAAGTCTTACAAGAGCTACAAAAATGTTACCTAATCAGTCGTCTTGTTTTTTTTTTTTTTGCCTTTTATGGTGCTCTATTTCTGAGTCCACTGTTGCAGTACTTAAGTCTTCATAGACTTCATCGTTCCACATAAACCATGGAGCGTTTGTAATTTTTCGGAGTATGCCACTTTGCACCCTTTGCAGGCAATTCTTTTTTTGAAAAGTGCGATATCATCAAATAATTTTTCCCGCTGCGGTAGAAGGAATGTCAGATTTTTACTGACTAAAACACTCCCACGTTTCTTAAGTTACCCTTTGTGATTCAGGGCTGCGGACTCGTCAATTATGCCGACATCTCTCTGAGGCGCGCGTGAAACACAACACACGTGATCAATCCATTACATTTTTACCTTTCGATAATATGCTGAGCGAATATCGCTTTGTCTTGGGCCATAGACCACAGACACGAAGTCATAGAGCGCGGAGTGGCAGCGGTAACAACGTGGATTGCGGCGGGTTTCAATGCATATATTTATATGGTACTGGCACAAAATATATAGGTACAGAAGTCAATCTATATATAAAGCGCGCTCGGGCAACGCACACATAGACACCGCTCACAAACACGATATCTTGGCTCAATTCAGCTCAATGCGAGCTCGAGTGCTATCCGTTTGAGACACGCGTCTGTGTGAACTTTTTTGTGGAAAAATGACTAACAAAAAAACCTTATTTTAACTGTTCAGTGGACGGTTGTTTAAATTCAATATTAAAAAGTAAATTGACGTTTTTCAGGCTACAAGTTGTTTCACTTACCTCTTGTAAGTAGATATGTGCTTGTATTTTGAAGGTTCGTCGTAACAAGAACAGGCCCCGCGCCGAGAAAGAGAAGATGATTTTGTGGCCATGTAATATTTATACAAATCAGATTAGGTATGCATTTATCATCGCGCCCGGTCACACTCGGACAGTTCGGCGCCTAGCGCGATCGCTGAGTATAGGTATGAAAAGTGAAGCACATACATGAGATTGACTTCTGTACCTATTTATTTTGTGGTGGACTGGCTGTAGTACGAGCGGTGCGCACCAGTCAAGTGTACCCGCGCGTTTGCATAGGAGTAGTGTATGTTATATGATATTTACGTCCGGACCGAGCTCTAGTCTTCGACGGCTCGTAATGTTCCACGCGCGCCTCAAAGAGATGTCAGCAAAACCGTAAGTGTCCAGCATGGCCGAATGCTACTGGGACCAAGATTTGGTTCCGAAAGGAAAATCCGGGGTCCTAGAACGCACTACCGCTCCAATAAAAAAAAAAACACAAAATAATTTTAACATTACGAAAAAATTTGTATCGTGTATAAAATATGTTTCCATTTCGACACAAATCTCTCATAATACAACACAACACCGCTGTAGCGAAGCACCATCTGCCTGCTAGCTTCAATCCTGGGTCTGCGTCATCACGCCGCTCACCGCACCGTTATCACCGCCGCTTCCCAGCCCGCCGACTTCACGTCCGCAGCCTTAGGTGTTCGACCTGGCGCGAATAGTCGCGTGACTACCTAATCGTTAAAACATGCGACACGCGCGGTCGCGTATCTCCATTAATATCCTGTCCGCCTTAGTTCAAACAGAGCTTAGGGGCAAATGTTGATAGAGCACGTTACTGCCCGAGTAGTTTTTTAATGATCAATTAAAAATTATTTCTATCACAACTAAACTTGAATTCAAAATAGCGTGCATGAGATGATTCCCTATGGTTTGTGTTTGTCTGCTGCTTTGTCTGTATCGACCCGGCCATTCTTGATTGCAATCCGTGGTCAAACTCGATATTCGTTTTACAATAATAATCTGTCTAGGTATAAAAAATCAAAATCATACAGGCAGTAGCTTATTGTGTGAAATAAGAACACAAAACCTGATAAAAAAAAAACAAACAGCGAACTGAGAAAGATTATTTTGAAGTCGTTCAGGAAGCTGCGCAGTATTTTCTCGTCCAACATACCAGTGTCTCAAGATGAAAGTTTATGATCAGTATGTGTTGCCACTGATGACATATGGCTCAAAAATGTAGCCGCTAACAAATGGGCCTCATCAGAAGGCTTAAAGTTACCCATAGAGCAATGGAAAGGGTTATGCTCGGAGTATAAATGGCGATACTTACGGGAGGCCTACGTCTAACAGGCAAATGGACTTCTTTCGACTGCAACGATGAGCAAAGATGCAAAAACAAAGTACATTACTTTATTTTTACTCAAAGAAAACAATCCGATACCTAAGAAAAACACCCGAAAATTAAATCTGAACTGTAAAATTAACTGATTAAGTACAAATATTATTATTATTTTATACAATAATGAAGTCGAAGGAGCAGCGTCTTCGTTGAAACAAAATAAAAGACAGGAAATAGAACGTTTTCTCAAGTTATTTCAATGGGTCTTTGTAATATATTTCAATGAAGGAGAATTTTCGTAACATTTCATTTCTCTGAAATTCTGTTTGAAGTTGCCATGTTTGTATGTATATGTGTTTGTTTAGGCTAAGTTTTGCAAATGAATTTTGGTATGATTACCCCTAACTGATTGAGCTAAAATACAGACATTTTTAATTCGGATGACAATGCAAGATTTGCTACGTCACGTCATTCCACTGAATCCGTCGTCATTTAAATCCAATATGGCGCAGTTTTAAAGACTACTTATTTTGTATGCACACCTATTAAATGGGTCTCAATCCAGACCGAGCCCAAGTCGTCAACGGCGCTTACCTACTGTTCCACGCGCGCCTCAAGGAGATGTCAGCAAACCGTAGGGGTCCAACAGGGTCGAAGCATACTGGAGCCATGGGTCTGCATCTGAAAGGGATACTTGGCCCTGGTATGAAAAGCAACGAAGGAACAGGAGTGGCTTTATATAAAGCTAAAAGTATGCTATATTGTCTCTCCACTACCCTAGGTTGACTGGTAGAGAATGCCTATGGCACTAAGTCCGCCTTTGTATCTTTTGTTGCATGAAGAATAAATAAATAAATACCTATTTTGACCTATGTTCATTACACAGTAAAATCTCACCACAAGATTTATTATTTTTCTTTTTAGAAAATTTAATTAAAAGCTTGTCTTTAAAAAAAAAAAAATTATCAGTTAAGTAAGTATATGAGACACAACTTACTAAACGTCATCAAATGACTTCTTCCGCTCTATGGCGGATTGGGAGGTCGTGTCAGACTTTTAAACCCTCGGGCGTCCCGGGGGTATTATTATTACGTCATTGCGCGTTTTTACGTAAATCACCAAAAAAAAAATTAATAATAATAAAAAAAACTATTTCTGCATTTTTCTGGGAAAAACAAAAATATAGAAACCAAAATTTTCGGCAAAAAAAAATCGTACAAACGTGTGTACAAAACGACAATTAAGAGTTTTTCAAGGTCATTCAAGTTGTACAGACGTATGTACAATTGGCGCTCGAGGGGATTGACTAAAACCCACTCCTATGTTCCTTCGTTTTTCCCTGCTGGGCCCTTACGGTTTTGCTGACGTCTCCTTGAGGCGCGCGTGGAACACTACGCGCCGTTGACGACTTGGGTCCGGAATGTTACAGGATTGCCGGACGGTGAGCTACCCATTGCTCGTCATCCGCAAGCCCACACAAACGTTAATTATACAGCCATATTGCTATTTTATATCGCAATATCTTATTATCCTTGGTAAACCTTGGTAAACTTACGAATTCGTCCAAACAGCATAAATCGAGGTTTAAAAAAGCCTTAAAACAGCTGAATATAAAAGACGAAGACATGACAAGGAACATTTCAGTATTCAAAGTTTTGTATAGCTACGGAACCTCATCAATCACCGTTTTATTTCTAAGGGTACAAGACCATAGAGCAGTGAATCACCTTAGCAGGCAACACTAGAAACGGCATTGACAAAACTTTGCATAGAAACCAACCGCGGTACTGTTCACTCAGAAATTGCAGACCGGTGCCAATCCTGACTATAGCTCATCATCATGATCATCATCATTTCAGCTGATAGACGTCCACTGCTGGACATAGGCCTCCCCCAAATGTCGCCACAATGAACGGTCCTGTGCGTCTCGCATCCATCGAATAAAAGAACCAAGGTTGCCGACATAGCACGAAGAATCGCCAACCTTAAGTGGCAATGGGCAGGGCACATTGCTCGCAGATCAGATGGCCGTTGGGGCCGAAAGGTTCTGGAGTGGCGAACACGTACCGGAAGACGAAGTGTTGGAAGGCCCCCTATAAGGTGGACCGATGACCTGGCGAAGCTATAGCTATGTCAGACTAAATGTTGAGCATAGTTGCACGACGGGTAACCTCTCGCGTTCGGCCGTGGTACAGGCCATGATACGTAGCGAGAGGAAAAGTTAAGTAGTCACCACCTTCTGCGAAGCAATAATGCAAGTGACGGAGGTAGCGGGAAACGTGAGGAGGAAACAATTCTCAAGCCCCAGCCGCCGTAGGAGATGCCATGGGCGTCAGGAGTAGGTGCGGGCTTGCAGACGGCTAGCAATAAGTAGCTGCACATGTCACAGTAAAACGGCACTGTGTCCTGGGGTAACACCTCCGTGCTTCTTGTTATTTCTCCTCAAATGTATTCAAAGTCAAAGTCAAAGTCAAAAATTTTTTATTTCACATAGGCGTACATGGGCACTTATAAAACGTCAGAAGCTAGTGCACGGTTCCAAATTGGTCGTTTCCTATGGAGAAGAACCGGCAAGAAACTCCATGGTTACTCTTTTAAAAAAATGATTGTTTACAATATTTTCATATTACAGTATTAATAGACATTATGTAAGAACAGTGTAGACCAGTCGATATTGTACCCAAAAGCACAATAAATATATTAATATTTTAAAAAAAAAAGTGAGTCGTAATAGGAAGTAACCTAAGAATTCGCGAAGTCCACGGTGTTCTCACATTCACATTAAAAAAAAGAAGCTATATAAAAAAAAAAACAAGAACAATAAGTAATTACAATTATCAATAAATGACATGTCAACAAAAAGAAAATTACTAACGAATTTATGGTGGTTGGCGTCTACTAATATAAAAAATATTGCAAAAGCAATGTGTAGGAAGAAAAGAAAAAATTTATATATTACAACAAATGTGGAGCAGTTAATAGATAGATGTACACAATATTATGAGTTACCAGGGGTTACTTAATTATTATTATTATTAATGGCCTCTTTAGTCGCCAGCACGGTGTTCCGTGTTCTATTTAAGGGACCAAAGGACTGACACAGTTTTGTATACCATCTATCATCATTTACAGTGTTATGTTTTGCCACTTATTTACACATTGCTATTGAACTCTAAGGCTTAGATCTAAGGCTTTTTTTGTCATTAAGTACATTATTTTTCTGCTTTCATACTCGCGCACTGAGGGTTCCGTACAAACTTACCTTCGAAAACAGTGCAATGCTCGAATTGAATTACGAAGATTTTCGGAATCGCAAAAAAAGTTTCTATTCTTGTGACATAAATACAAATTAACAGTTTTTAATTTTTTTTACTATACTTGTACAATGAGACCTTGCTTCATGCCAAATTTTAGGATTCTAAGTCAACGGAAAGTATGAATTTTGATTTTCTTTAGAGTGTCAAAATATACGTTTCTTGCGACATAAACGGCCGTATCTTTTTTTTTTCGTTAATTCAAAAGTTTGATTTTTTTCACAGCTTCAAGGGACCGCAGATCTGAGTATGTGGTTTCAATTTCAACTCGATACCTTTACGCGTTCCGAAGATAAGGGTCTTGACAGACAGACAGACAGACGGACAACAAAGTCTTATAAGGGGTCCGTTTTTTCCTTTTGAGGTACGTAACCCTAAAAATACGCGAAAGGAGTACCTACGTAATATGCACACAATGGTAGGGCGCGTCTTTTTACACGATAAAAAACAGGTATTATAATTATGTAACAACTAACTACTACACCAAACTACACCGCACCGCTACTATTTGCAGTACACCACAGTCTACCCCCTTTTTTATGTCAAGTTCTTACAGTCCATCCTAAGGTTGTCTGGTAGATATCGGTGTTAGCGATAAGACCGCCATTGTACCCATAGATTAAGTTAGTTTATAAGTTTTTATGTACAGTAAAGTTTTATTCTGTTCTATTCTATTCTACCAACTTTACAAGAACCAAAACATGGCCCTAGTTTGATTATTTCTGCACCCTGTGCCTGAGCACCACTGGCTCTTCCCTAGTTACGCCACTGCAGCGCATACACATTTACGCACAAACTTTCGCCTTTATAATATTAGTGTGATCACTGAGAGGCATAGATAGAGTTCTTTTTGTTCCGAAATATGCAAAGTTTATACTCGTATAAACTTTGCATAGTTTTAGTTTTGTATAGGGTATTAAGGATTATGGAGGATAATCCATGGATGTGAACTTCACATTCATGGATGATAAAGTTAGTTATGCAAGATAACGTTAGTTGCATGTGTGACAGTCCCTACAATAAAGGAATTGTAGGGACTGTCACACATGCATAAGTGACATAATTGACAAGGCTTCCTCCCCAAAGGGATCCTTCGAAAGACTTACCGCAGCCCTTTAACGCAAAGGGCAACTGAACAAAGATATGTGATTTTTAATTATATTCTGACGCTTCCTCCTGATGCTGAGTGTAGAGTGGGAGGAATTATTTGATGATTTACCACAGAGAGCTCAACTAAGTTGATATTTTTCTAAAACTTGATTTGTGTTATAATTTGTCGCGTTGATGATAGGACAGACGTATTAACAGCACACCCACTCATAAAGACCAGCTAGCTAAAAGACATTGCAGGTTTCTATGTGGCTCGTTACTTTTGCCACGCATCTTAAGTATCATCGTCATCATTCTCATCATTTCCGCCAAAAGACGTCCACTATTGTGTCCTCAAGTTTCGCTACAACGACCGGTACTACGCATCCATCATATTCTCGCGACCCTCACCAACTCATCGGTCCACCGAGGCCTCCCAACGCTGCATCTTCCGGGTCACTGTCGCTACTATAGAACCTGACATACTTTACTATACTATACTATACTATACTATACTATACTATACTATGCTATGCTATGCTATGCTATACTATACTATACTGTACTATACTATACTATACTATACTATACTATACTATGCTATGCTATGCTATACTATACTTTACTGTACTATACTATACTATACTATACTATACTATACTATACTATACTATACTATACTATACTATACTATACTATACTATACTATACTATACTATACTATACTATACTATACTATACTATACTATACTATACTATACTATACTATACTATACTATACTATACTATACTATACTATACTATACTATACTATACTATACTATACTATACTATACTATACTATACTATACTATACAATACTATACAATACTATACCATACTATACCATACTATACCATACTATACCATACTATACCATACTATACCATACTATACCATACTATACCATACTATACCATACTATACCATACTATACCATACTATACCATACTATACCATACTATACCATACTATACTATACAATACTATACTATAATTATACTAATATAATTAACTACTACTCAGAGTGGACCGACGCCATTCATGCTGGCTATTTTGATGTACATGAAATGTCTAGTTTCAAACAATTTTCGGTTTGCATCACACTGTACTAAACTTTATAATGTCAAACTCGGTCAAACTTTCATACGACTCAAAACAAGTAGGTTTGTTAAAATCTATGTCCATTTTCAGTAACTTTTTACTCCGTTACCTTTTTATGCTATTTGTAATTAAGACTAAATGAAAATGTTTTATTTGTCAGGCATCAAAGCCCATAGTGTTTAGTACTCACACTTAAACAACTATGTTAGTAAGCCATCACCAAAACAAATAGGTACATATAAACCATCTTTTTTTACAGGTGGGAAAATCATCCAATGACATCTCGCGCACTTGGGCGGGGCGCAATATTGTGTCTGATTTTTACTGACAAAAAACCCACTCCTGTTCCTTCTTTTCCTTCGTTCCAGGGCCCCGGATTTCACTTTCACACTACCCGTGGCCCCAGTAGGCTTCGACGCGCGCGAAAAATACGTGCCGTCGACGACTTGGGCTCGGTCCATACGGTTACCGGACGGTCGGACGACGAGCTACCCATTGCTCGCCGTTCGCTAGCCCACGCATACGGTGGCCGGACATCGGGACTGGGATACCGGCAGCTGGGGCGTGAGGGCCGCTTTGCTAGCCCCCACAAGGTCACGGCGGTGCTTTGCCTAAGCGGGCCACACCTCTACCGTATGCTCCACCGTGCCCTACGGGCGATCCACACAGTGGTGATACTCGGGTGTTACTTCCGCACGAATCCGGTACAGGAACTTACCAAACTGACCATATTCGGTGAGAAACTGCGTCATGCGGAAGATAAAGACGCCGTGAGGTCTTTCCAGCCAATTCTCAAAGAGGGAACTTACCGCCATAATTATGGCGTGCCCACATGTAAACTATCTAGAAATCAGAATGGTTTATCAAGGTCCATGCAATACATGCAGCTTGATAAACCTACTCAGTGTAGTATACTTATCTAGCCTTTCCGCAAATATCTTCAGGATGCCATTACTGTCCTTCATATAACTTGTACATTTATTTACTGGAATTCATTCTAATGGTGGTAATGCATATAACAAAAATTTCAATAATGAAACAAAAATTAAATATTACTACTTCGAAGAAAGTTGTTCTGGAGCAGTGTCTAAAACATGACCACCCATTTTCCTTACGCACTTTAAATTACCTATGGTTCCTCATCGTTTCTAAGACACTCATCTCAAAACATACCATATTACCTTCAGGCTTTGTAGCGCTAAATTAGGCCCATGTACTACATTGAAACATAAACAGAGCCGGAGACTAGGCCTAATTAAAGTGGCTGGCAGACGCCACAACTATTTGTTGTATTCATAGACCATGGAACTGCTACTCCGGCAGTGATTCGAGACACCATCGCCATTATAAATATACACAACCTACTATATTTAAGTCGGCAAAAACGGAATCCTTACAAGATTACTTTGTAATCCGTCTGTCCGTCTGTCAATAAAAAAAAATTCAGGAACACGTGAAAATATGAAGACAATAAAAAAATTATCCACATTTATTGTGCGTACAGCCAAGGAGTGGAATTCCTTGCTGGAGTCTGTGTTTCCTGATAGCTACAACTTAGGGGTCTTTAAGTCAAGAGTGAATAGGCTACTTCTAGGCAAGCGTGCTCCATCATCGACCACATCATCTCTGACACGTCTTCTCGCACCACCCTAGAGCGTGAGAAGTCATTAGATGATTTCCCACCTGAAAAACACCTCAAAAAACCCTCACCATTTCAGTTACTGTTTCGGCCGTAATGTCGGCTGGATGACAGCCGAAACCAAAACTAAGCCGAAATTAGGCCGAAATCAGTATCAAAAGTTCATTCGGACACAAATACTGAAGTCAGGGGTTACTGACAGTTGCCACACAATGCCGCCGAAGCATCTTATAGCTCTTTGGCCTTACCCCTATTTATTTAATTACCAGATTCATCGAAAGTAAGCCGAAACTAGCCAAACGAGTGAGCAGTGGTCGCCGAGTGGTAATGGCCCCGACTTACGAGTTGTAGGTTGCGGGTTCAAACCCAGCCAGGCGCATTACTTTGTGTAATTTATTTTATCACCACTGCTCTCAAAACGGTGAAGGAAAACAACATGAGGAAACCGGCATATCCTAGGACCAAAAAGCGAACACATGTGACATTCACCTATCCGCACTGGGCCCGCGTGGTAGATTACGGCCCATTCCCTCTCCTAGAGAGGAGGCCTGAGTCCCAGCAGTGGGAACATTAAAAGGCTGATTATGCTTATTATGCTATGCTAAGCCGAAACTTGACGTATCGTATCTTAGCTCTGTGGCCATACCCCTATTTATTCCATTACCAGATTCATCGAATAACTAGACACTCCAGCTTGAGCTCATAATGTTACATTAATAATTAAAGAGGATTACTTATGAGCTTTTGATGAAATTTCATCAAAATTTTAGACAGTCCTTTTGTGTTAGTAGAAGGTGAAATATTCATAGCAGTAATATTAAGTTATTTTGTTTTGTGTACTTTTTAAATATTAAACGGTTAGTGAAAAAGGTATTATTTTGAGAAAGTAATATACTCATTAGTGTTTATTTTTAGTATCCTCTTGTTTGTTGGACTTGAAAAAATCGTAGATTATTGTGTGCGTACTATAGATAAAGAATGAAGATATCCGCAGGAGAACCAAGGTTGCCGACATAGCACGAAGAATCGCCAAACTTAAGTGGCAATGGGCAGGGTACATTGCTCGCAGAACAGCTGGCCGTTGAGGCCGAAAGGTTCTGGAGTGGTGACCGCGTACCGGAAGATGCAGTGTTGGAAGGCCCCCTACAAGGTGGACCGATGACCTGGTGAAGGTTGCGGGAATTCGATAGATGCGTGACACACAGGACCGTTCATTATGGTGACATTTGGGGAAGGCCTATGTCCAGCAGTGGACGTCTATCGGCTGAAATGATGATGATGATGATGACTATAGATAAATGCATTAGGTGCCCATTTTTTACAAATGATGTGATACGTAGAATTCATTTAAAGGACAAAAGAGGCCTGTTTAGTTGCAATAATGTGGTTTGAGTAGGTAGGAGTCTCGAGTATTACGATAATAATAATAAAAAATAATAGATTGTTTTATTATTTATTATTTTTATTATTGTAATAACTTGTATTAAATCAGTACAGTCATGTTAAAAACAACTGAAACATTTGATTTAATATAATATGAAATACAGGAATAAATGTATGTACAACTTTAAATGTAAATTCAATATTTGACAAAAAATAAAAGGAATTTAAACATCACACAACACGAAACGGACGCCTTTTTTTACTTATTACTTTATTTAAAACCTGGGCAAGTGCGAGTCAGACTCGCGCACTGAGGGTTCCGTACAAACTTGAAAGGTTAATCGCGGTTTACGATTTATGACGTATTAAAAAAAACTACTTACTAGTTGTTATTCAAACTAATTTTCGGTAGAAGTTTGCAGGGAACATCATATATTATTTTTAATTTTATCATTCTCTTACTTTAGAAGGGTTATACACATTTTACCAATTTGGATGTGTCTCTCGCGCAAACTATTCAGTTTAGAAAAAAATTATATTAGAAACCTCAATATCAGTTTTGAAGACCTATTCATAGATATCCCACACGTTGGCTTGATGAAAAAACTTTTTTGAGTTTTAGTTCTAAGTATGGGAAACCCCCAAAATTTATTGTTTTTTTTTTTTCATTTTTGTGTGAAAGCCTTAAGAGCGTTCACTCGAAATTACGCGCTATTTGGCCAAAAACCATGATTTTCAAACCCGTTTATATCCATTAATGAATTATTGTACAAACATGTGATTTACCAATAACATTAGGAAATATTCTTGTCTAAATAGTAAAGTAGGATTTTATTAAAATTAATAGCACACTTGTGAACTATATTCACATATGTAAATAGAGGTTTTTTTTTTTTTTTTTAGGTGGGAAAATCATCTTATGACAAATCCCGCGAGAGATAGTGTCAGACTTTTACTGACTAAAAACCCACTCCTGTTCCTTCGTTGCCTTCGTCCCAGGGTCCGGGTTTCGTTTTCACACTACCCATGGCCCTTGAAATTTTACTTTCAGAGGCAATTTCGAAGGTTGACAACTTCTATAGTTCTAACAGAATTAATAAACAAGAAATACAAAACAGTAACTAGAATCCTTAACAAAATAGTTATAGAAAAAGATTTATTGATTTAGTTTACTAATTAAGAAAATTTAAATAAAAACATTGTCAAATTATTAAGAAATTATGGGTAAATAAAATGATGATTTGCACTAATTTAACTTAATTTTATCATTATAATAATAGCTTATTCTAATAGAAGAACATGTGTTTCAAAACTTACTATATAAAGTTTGAATTAAATTAGCTTTTTCAATTTTTAAAAAATATTTTAAAAGGACCATAAATATCGGCGCACGAGCGTCGCAAATTCAGTCGCCCAACAAAATTCATCATCACGCTCGCGCACCGAGATTTGTGATATTTATTAAAAATCGACAAAGCTATTTTTATTAAAATTTTATATAGTAAGTTTTGAAACACATGTTCTTCTATTAGAATAAGCTATTATTATAATGATAAAATTAAGTTAAATCAGTGCAAATCATCATTTTATTTACCCATAATTTCTTAATAATTAGACAATGTTTTTATTTAAATTTTCTAAATTAGTAAACTAAATCAATGAATATTTTTCTATAACTATTTTGTTAAGGATTCTAGTTACTGTTTTGTATTTTTTTTTTATTAATTCTATTAGAACTGTAGAAGTTGTCAAGCTTCGAAATTGCCTCTGAAAGTAAAATTTCAAAAAATCTATTTACTTAAGTGAATATAGTTCACAAGTGTGCTATTAATTTAAATAAAATCCTACCTAACTATGTAGACAATAATATTTTCTAATGTTATTGGTAAATCACATGTTTGTACAATATATCAATTATAGATATAAACGAGTTTGAAAATCATGGTTTTTGGCCAAATAGCGCGTAATTTCGAGTGAACGCTCTTAATGTGGTTCACATACATCTATTTACCAAGTTTCAACAGTATAGTTCTTATAGTTTCGGAAAAAAGTGGCTGTGACATACAGACAGACAGAAATTACGAATCCATAAGGGTTCCGTTTTTTGCCATTTGGCTACGGAACTTATACGGAATTTGTTAAAATTCTAAAGACTTAAACATACTCATTAAATAGTAGCTTTTTCCAGCGGCTTTGATCGCGTGTAAATAGAAAATATAGGCCTATGTTACTCAGTGATAAAGTAGCTAGCTACTGGTAAAAGAAGTTTGAAATTTATTAGTAGGTATAGCCTATGTGACAGTACAATAAACTTAAAAATGAATATAATTATATATTTACAAATTTGGTACAGCTTAACTCATATCTTCCATATATTCAGATCTATGTGCCTAGTGGGCAAAGAATTGAGCAGTGCGACTGCTCGAGCTGTGGGCCCTGCTGCGGCTCGAAGTATGCGCACTCCCGATGGCGCGGCGACAAGTATCCTCCGCCATCTATATAAAATAAAAAGTGAAAGTAATTTCAACGTCAAAATAACTGTCATCAATTTATCACGTACAGCATGAAATAACAGATGAATGAAGAAAATTTTTGAAAAAAAAATCTCTCACTATATTAGTTACTTTAGGGCAAAGAAAATGAATTTTGAAACAGTTACCCCTAACCGATTGAACTGAAATTTTGCAGATATGTTTAGTTTGGATGACAATGCATAACTAAGTGACGTCATTCTAAATCCAATATTCGGCAATACATGACGAACTTTTAAAGATGGTGGACTGTTTATTTTTAGAGTTCTGTTTATTTAAATTATAAAAAAAATTGTCACAAGATTATTTGTCTATTTGTACATTTGGAAAATCTTGCGTTACATTACATATACATTTTGGAGTTAAATTATTCGACTTTAAATTTATTTTCTTCTTGTAAAAACTGTTTTAAAAAAGGCTATTTTTATAATGTAAATGTACAGTAAATCTATCTGCTTATACTGCTACTACCTTGCCGTTGCTTTATTTATAGGTATTTTTAGTGCAAGTTTTTTGCGCTAGACGTAGCGTACGTAGAATTAACAATGTATCAAAGATTCAAAGATTCAAAAGCATTTATTTCAAATAAACCATTTACAGGCACTTTTGAAATGTCAAGAAGTCAGTTAGTCAGAAAAAAAAAAATTATGCTAATTGCACATTCCAAAGCGTAGATCTCTATGGAGAAGAATGTGCAAGAAACTCCATGGACACTCTTTTCAATCATGTTTTGTAATTACAAATATCACTGTTACATGTTTCTTGTCGTTATCATGTGAGAACAATGTAAATACAGTAAAAATAAAAACTAAATATAGATATTAAAATAGCAACTGGCAGCTAAGAGATGACCAGTCTCAACTGACAGCGCCCGTTCACGAACATGACGCTAATCTTAGCACCACTCAGCTCAACCATTTTGAAGGGAACCGAATGATCCAACACATGCGCCACCATCAGTGAGACATTTAAGTGAGCATGACAAACTCTCAACTGCCGTGCTCATTTATGTCAAACAAGTCCAATAGTAACATAAAAAACCATAAAATAGCTCCATGGTACTCACATTTACAAACTTTGAAAATAAATGCTTCTACATTATACAATACTTATAATATTTTACAATTCCCAAAAAAAAAGCATTAAAAAAAAAATATAGTATGCACATAAATTCATAGATAAATATCAAATTTATCGTCTAGTGAGTTATAAACTAGTCCGACCGTAGAAGATAACTGTACTACGAAAAGAAATGGTGATTTAAGTTCTTTTGATAAATAATAACGAGATGCCTTCATAGAAAATAATATTCGATGTACTTTTTTTATTTTGGGATTTTTACCGAAGACTGAAAGTTCGTTAACAAGTTTTATGCATAATAATGAGGTACAGGCAAACCAGCTATTTAATATTCAGGTAGCTTGCAACTACCTACTTCTAAAAAATGTTGTGAGTGTGCTGTATAGTATTTTTTGTACGTCCTTTTCAATCAATCAATTGAAACTAAGTAATATTGGCAGTTTAGAGGAATGATTGATTTTGCCCGTAAACCAATTAGCTTGCTTGACTGTGTGAAATGTACGTCAGTTGTTTCTCGGAATCCTGGTGGTCCGTTATTAATTATATATATGCTTTGCTTTTTTATTTTGGTGTACAATAAAGTTTATTCTATTCTATTCTTATTTATAATGTAATGTTTAATTAATTTATGAGCAGTCACCGCAAACTATCTCCTGTATTATTTTAAGTTCTTACAATCCATCCTAAGATTGTCTGGTAGATATCGCGGTCAGCGATAAAACCGCCATTGTACCCATAGATTTAAATTCATTTATAAGTGGTGTACAGTAAAGTTTATTCTATTCTAATTTTTACTTTCGAGTAGGTGAAACCACTGGTAGACGCTTATGATTAATAACAAATAATAAATAATTTATTTATATATTATTTATTTATGCATTAAAAATAAAGTATATTAAAAAACCATAGTTGCTTATTTGCCTGAACTAAGGTGAATTTGTCCTTCAGGCTAGAAAGTACTCAAATTTATAATAATAAATTAACATTAAATATGTCTATTATCGTGAAGAAACCTGAAAACCCCAAAAATGTTCTAGAACCAAAAATTCGAAGATATATGACATTCACCAATCCACACTGGGCCCGCGTGGTGGATTACGGCCCATTCCCTCTCCTAGAGAGAGGAGGCCTGACTCCCAATAGTGGGAACATTAAAAGACTGATTAACCTTATATGCTTATATATGACTATTACATATGCTAAATTTTAAAATGCGGCGTGTTTTATTTATACACAACAAGTCTGTCTTCTGACTTTCCCTTTGATATGCATAGAAAATATCGAAAAACAATCTTTTTAGAAAATTAAGTATCTAAGTATTATACAAGTCTGCGAAAGCGACCGGCGGCCCAGCTGAACGCGTGCCAGAGGGTCATGGCCATACGGATGGTGAGGGGATACCGCACGGTATCCCGCGAAGCGGCGAGCCTCCTTGCTGGTCAGCAACCATGGGACCTGGTGGCAGCAGGCCTTGCACGCATGCACGATCTGCGCGTGGAGATGCAACGTCGGGGTGAAACTCCGCTGCCGCGACATGTCGCGGCATGGCGGGCAGAGCTCCGGCGGGGTCTCATGGCGGAATGGCGACAGCGACTATCGCAACCCAGTGCTGGGCACGCCATAATTATGGCGATAAGTCCCCTCTTTGAGGAGTGGCTGGAAAGGCAACACGGCGTCCTTACCTTCCGCATGACGCAGGTCCTCACCGGACATGGTAAGTTCGGAAGGTTCCTGCACCGGATTCGTGCGGAAGAAACGCCCGGGTGCCACCATTGTGCGGACCGCCCGGAGGACACGGTGGAGCACACGGTGGAGGTGTGCCCCGCTTGGGCAGAGCAACGCCGTGTCCTCGTGGGGGCGATAGGCGGCGGCGATCTCTCGCGCCGGGCCTTGGTACAGGCCATGGTCCGGAGTGAGGAGGAGTGGCAGGCGGTCGCCTCCTTCTGCGAAGCAGTAATGCTAGCAAAGGAGGCGGCCGATCGCGTGAGGCAACGGTCCTCACGCCCCAATCGCCGCCGGGATTCCGATCCCGATTTCCGGCCATCGTAGGCGCAGGCTTGCGGACGGCGAGCAATGGGTGGCTCGCCGTCCGACCGTCCGGTAACCGTCCGGACCGAGCCCAAGTCGTCGACGGCGCGTGCTGTTCCACGCGTGCCTCAAGGAGATGTCAGCAACTGTAGGGGCCTAGCAGGGTCGAAGCCTGCTGGGGCCAAGGGTCTGATTCTGAAAGGAAGACTCGGCCCTGGTACGAAAGGCAACGAAGGAACAGGAGTGGGTTTTTAGTCAGTAAAAGTCTGACACTATCTCCCGCCCCGCCCAAGGGCGGGGGATGTCATAAGATGATTTTCCCACCGAAAAAAAAAAGTATTATAAAAGTACAGCTGTATACTTGTATAATACGTAGATACTTAATTTTCTATTTAATCTATTATACAGAAATGGGCCTAAAAAAAGGTAAAAAATATTTTTTTTGTAAAAAGATTTTTTTACTTTTTAATTATGATTAATAATAATGTAACTGTCATCATTTACTATGTTTACTAACAATAAACCTTCTTCCCCAGACTATACTGCTACGCCCAAAAGCACGTCAAGTCGATCAGGGCCGTCACCCGAACGGTGCAGATGCCAGACAACCGGACCAAGTCCGTGCGCACCCGAGTGCACACGCACGTGCACTCGTCACCGTACCACGTGTCGGACCACAAGGCTGCCGTCACTGTTGGGATCATCATGGGCGTGTTCCTTTTGTGCTGGGTGCCGTTCTTCTGCGTCAACATCGTTGCGGCGTTTTGTAAAACGTGTATACCGGGTAAGTAGTGATGGACACTGCACAGATATGTGAGTCTTTGTAACTAACAGTAATAAAATAGTAGGTACATTTTAATGGGCCTCAGGGAGATGTCAGCAAATCTTAGGGGCCCAGTAGGGTCGATGCCTACTGGGGCCATGGGTAGTGTGAAAACGAAACCCGGGGCTCTGGGACGAAGACAACGAAGGAACAGGAGTGGATTTTTAGTCAGTAAAAGTCTGACACTATCTCTCGCTCCGCCCAAGAGCGCGATTTGTCATTAGATGATTTCCCCATCTAACAAAAAAGTACATTTTAATACAAGTGGAGCATGTTTGCCATTGCGACCGCGGCGGAATTTAGTTGTGGAGATGAGTGTTGCAGTAACAATTTTCCACATGTATCAAACGCAATTTTAATTCAATACACTTTCAAAGAAAAAAATAAACGGGGTTTGCTCGGCGACGGATAGGGGCTGCGCAGTGCTCAACCTGACACGATAAATATAAACAGTGGCGGGGGCGAGCTAGCGCACTTCTTTGCACTAGTGCGGGAAACAGTAAATTGCGTAAAAGTGGTAAGGATAAGAGCGGGTTTTTAAGTGCGTTGAAAAAAAATAACCGACTTCACTATAAAAAAAAACACTCAAACAATCAAAATAACTTTAATTTCGAAAGTCGGTGTTTCTGCTTTTATTTTTCACTTCAACCTTCCTTATGAATCGTTCTGTAGACAGACGCGGTGGATTAGTTTTAGTGTTGGATACCCCATATTGGGAAAATAACTTTCTAATAGGGGTATATAAGGGTGTGCAATATTTTAGTTATATGTTGTAAAGCTTTTTTAATAATGTTTAAATTTTAGCAAAAAAGAAATGAGCAGACATTGTCACACACAAGAATGACAGTTGCCACACAATGCCGAGTCATAAATGTTTATTAATTGCATTTTATGTTATAAATAAATAAATGTTGCGTTTCAAAATTTTTTTTTTAATTCTTGATAGGTTTGCGCTTGACCGCTATCTCACCTGACGGAAAGTGACGATGCGGTCGACGATGGAGCGCGCTTACCTAGAAGTAACCTATTCACTCTTGACTTAAAGATTCCCACTCAGAACTGAAAAACGTTTTATGATAATAATTTCAAACGCTTACACACGTTTGAAATTAATTAGATATTCCGAATATTGGAATTAATGAGTTATATACAAATATTGGGATTTGGTTGTTGACGCAAAATAATTATATTCCCATTTACGATTCTTCGTACAAATGTAAAATTATCAAAACCAATTCTATGAATTCAATTTAATCAACGCGCAATAGTTAAATTAATAACTGTCTTTGTCGAAGGTTTCAGTTATTTTGTAAATTATACTTAATCCTAAACATATCAATTATACCTATAAAAATAAAAATCTAAATATCATCATCATCTTCCTGCCCTTGTCCCGTGTTATTTGGGGTCGGCGCAACATGTTTTTTTCTTCCATTCTGCCCTGTCACGCGTCATGCTATCACTAACTTCCTTTTCTTTCATATCACTCTTCACATAATTTATCCATCTTTTCTTTGGTCTCCCTCTCCATCTCCATCCATCCACATGTAAACTTATAACTCTTTTAGTAACATGCGTTTCATCCCTCCTCTTCAAATGACCATACCAAGACAAACGATTCCCTTTTTAACTTTTCAGTCACTGGCGCCACTTTCAAACTTTCCCTAATATACTCATTTCTCACTTTATCCATTCTCGTCACAGCACACATCCATCTTAACATTCTCATCTCCGCTACATGTAATCTTTTTTCATCCTAAATCAATATCATCAAATAAAAATCTAAATATAATCTACTCAAATGTCCTTTCTTTGGCATTGTTAATCAAGTTATTGAACTCCTTGTTAGTCCGGAATTGAACTACACGAATACTGACAAATGCTTACACAGACTGGATAGGTACACTCAAATCTATGTGCTTCTTTCCTCAAAAGACCATCTCAGATTATCTGCACGATTCTCATAAAATTTGACCATTACATGTTTGCTGTATGGAGTTTAAAAGAGACTTTTACCCTCTGACTTTGTTTCGGTGTTTCTTCTCAGGGACAGCTAAGAAACATTGGCTTCATGTAGTATAAATTGACGAAATAAATATCAGTTCAGTTTACCAAAGTTTAACTTCCATAATCGTCGTCAATAGGAGCTTTTAAAACTTTCATTGCAAAAACAATTTTATAGATGACAATTTAATTAACAGACATCAAAGTAAAATCATGAAAAAGAAAAACTTCGAAACCAACTTTAATAGATTTTCTAAAACATTTCAAAACCCTCATTGAAACATTACTCCGAAGCTCTAACGTGTTTTATTAACACAGCGTAGTTTCATATCATTTCTTTGTTACAGATTTGGCTTTCAAAATCCTGACGTGGCTCGGCTACTCAAACTCAGCGTTCAACCCAATCATCTACTCAATATTCAACACTGAGTTTCGGGAAGCCTTCAAAAAGATCTTGACGTCAAGGTATCCTCCTTGCTGCGGTTACCAGAGCGTCAGGGCAAACACACCGACAAGGAACGACAACTTCGTCACTGACTACGGGACTAAGACCCTCGTAGTACGTCGGAGTGGGTCTTTAGGTCTATCAGGCGTGGACCCCACTCCAAGGTCATCAGCCGAGTCAGTACGCCCGCTCAGAGAGTACCACATTTGACAAGAAGACGGCAACAGCAATAACGGGCTGCTTGACAAAAGTGACGTGGTTTGAACGCCCGAAGACTGGTATGGGATAAAAACAGTATTTACACAATACATACAAAAGACAGTCTCAGTATAATGATGTAAATGACGCGCTTGATCAAAGTTATTTCGCTCGGTTGCGACTTGCTGGAATAAGAGAGCGGACTTGTCAGTTTTGACTGGCCTCTCATTGGGCAAAGACGTGCGCAACAAGCGTTTACTCATTATAATGATTTATTTAAGTCTTATAAAAAATACTACACGCCGTCTTTTGTGTGAATTGTGATATTAGAAATAGAAATTAAATGAAGAAAATGTAATTATTAGCCTTACGAATAGGCTTAGTAGCGCCTGCGCTTCGATGCCAAGGAATTAGATTGTATTAGATATCATAGAAATTATTTTCATCATTCATAAGTTCAAATACCTTCATATCATTGTCGTGCAATCAAATATTTACAAGCATAGCCTTTGTAATAGAAAATATATTTACGAAATTAATAACAAAAATTCAAATTTTATGAAAATATTAGTAAATAGATGAATTCAACAAATATATTTAAATTCCTTTGTAGATTTGCCCCTAATTCAGCCGTAATGATGATATATGTACATTTTATGAGTAGTACTTTACAAATATTAAGATTTCCTAACAAAGAATTTCCTCATTATTTTTTTAATTCGTTTTGTACTTGTTATAGAAGAAAGAGACGCTATCTACGCAGCGTGCAATTTCATTAACTTGCTTGAAGAAAAAACATTTAAATAATTAGATCAGGGCACATTATTTTCTTTGTGTCTGTTTGTTGCGTTGTAGGAACAAAATTAAAGAAATTTCAATATTATTTTTTTCAAATATTTTTATAACTGCTCACCATTGGAACGGCTCGGCATAACACTGCATAAATTCGACATACTAAAGGATCTTTTAAGATACCAAAATGTCGCGCTGAACGCTCAAATTTATCAATTCAACGAAATGTGAGTATAAGATTCATAATGATTTGAACTGCTTGTCAAAATTATTTTTTGCCGTGGAAATATACGGTTGCATTTGAGAGTGAGCAGTATTCCTTCCCATTTACATAAATTGATTTAATTTAAATTTGGCGACTCCCGGTCCAGGTCGTTCTTGGTGCAAAGGATGACCATCGCTATTCAGCGAGGTAATGCTGCCAGTGTTATGGGCACTTTTGCACCGGGAACGATTAGATCCGGCTTATTTATTGACGGTTGACATTTCATTTAATTGTAAAATGATAATTCTTTTGTATTGTGTTTTTTTTGGATTATTTGTAATATTAAATAAATAGACTACTAACAAAAATTGTTATACTGCTTTAATAAACATGTTAAATTTAAAAAAAAAAAATTAAAACAATTTACTGCAATTTTTTGATAAGATACAAAAACGAATTTGATTTACTAACTGAAATGTCAATTATCATTTGGTTTAACAACTTATGAAACACCGAGCAAGTAGGTTTAGTCCACATAATATATCTAGTCAAGCCCTCCTCACGTCACAACCCGCCGGTTACATAATAATGTATATTTATTCATTTACAAATTCCTGTGATACTTCTGTAAATAAATGTTATTGTAAAAATGTTTTGTAATATATATTTTTAAGAAAATATATTAATATAAAATTATAATTTAAATATTCGCTTTAGATAGGTATATTCTTGTTTTAAATTATTTACGTTGATTTACAAATTATGATATCAGTCAATGTTTAATTAAGTGTTTTTACGAACATCTATTTTTCTGTGAATTGCTTTTGGTCAATTTAATTTTTATTTTTATTTCATACGGATGACTTAAATATATTTTCTTCATCTGTAAGTATTTAATTGACTTACGTATATGTAACTTCATCTAGTATCTTAAGTGTATAATATAATAATTAATTTGCTTTTTTTAAGATGTATGATATCTGGAACATTTTTGTACACCTTTATTTTTTGTATCGAAAAAGCATTTAATTTATTACAAATCTCTAAATAGGTTAACAAATACAAAAATATATCTCAAAATATTGAAATAGTAGAAATCGGTTGAAAACCAACTTAAGTATGTAGATCTAAGAAAGTTTTCGTAGAATTCTCTTTATTTCAAGCACTTTTCATAAATCAGTTTTCATAGACACCATGCACAATGTAAATAAATGCACCAAACATTATTCAACAAACTAAAAAATATTACAAAAAGGCCATCATTTCCTTCGGCACGTATTTCATTACAGTGCAATCAAACATATACCATATTCATATGGGAATAGAATTCAAAATCTGCGAGCTGCAAATTAAAATCACTCTCAATATTTGCGGTCATAATCATCTATACTAGTATATCATTTTCCGAACTATATTTTGTTTAGCTTTCAATATAACTAGACCAAATGATTTTATATTTTTGGAATATTCAGCTGCAAATTCGAGTCAGCGTTTTCGGCAAACTTCGGTGGGGTAGTCATTATGAAATTATCGGCTGTATTTTACCGAAATCAAGCCTGTTTCAATGATTCCTTGTTTGTAGATACTAGAAATATCAAACTACACCAATTTTATATCACAGTATCTATAGATAGCGGCACGAATCTTGAGCGCTCGACGAAAGAGCGGTGATCGTTTTGCGCATCGTAGTATCGGCGAGCCAATCACTGTACAAGGAATTCATCTCTCTTCATACCACTAAAGAGACTCGATATTTCACTTCTGCGTGCGTCTGCGCAAGTAGAACTGTAGAAGTCAGCGCTCAAGATCCGTGCAGGTATCTATACTAAGAATCAACTTGCAAATAATTAAAACAACCACTAAAGTAAATTCGAAAAAGTATTAACAGTATTTAGTAACAGACTATAAATCATTTTAATCATCCCTTCTTACCGTAAGAAACATAAACAATTTTATTTCAGCATAATCATAATTCAAATTGTTTGATCAAAATTAAAATTTCATTTCATATTGTATCAAACGAAAATTTATTAACATGAAATGTTTTTGTGGTCTGTACTTACAAATAAGAGCTCATACACACTAACGGTATGTTGCTAACGGCAGAGGCAACTGCAGCCGACATCACGGGGCGACGGTAGCCGTCGACACTTCGGCGGCAGCTGTCGACACGTCGCCGGTGGCAACTGATAAGGGGTCGATGGCGGCCGTCGACATTCCAACTTTGAAGATCAACGGCAGCCGTCGTGTATGTGTCAAGTGTCACTATACGTCGAGGGCCGCGGCCGACGCGTCGACAGCTGCCGTCAACCCATATCGACAGCTGCCGTCGACCCATGTCGACGGCTGCAGTTACCTCTGCCGTTGGCAACATGCCGTTTGTGTGTATGAGCTCTAAAGATTAAATAGGTAATATACTTCAGAATATTTCATTAATAATGAATTGAAATACAAAGATTCCTTTGTGTGACATTTCATAATAACATTCGAATTAAATATGGCGGCCTCATTGTAATATTTTTATATTGGCCGGCTTTGAGGTAATACGTTTTTGGGGAAATATGTAATAAAAAGGAAATAGGACACCTTATTGATATGCATTACATCAAGTGAGGCGGTTTTACGTTAATATCGTTCGGAATCCTGCTTGACTTAAGACGCAAAGAAAAAGTGAGAAAAAATATAATATGTGAATATAGTACGTGATTTGCGATTACATAATAATCACACTATATAATACCAGACCAATATTATAAAGGCGAAAGTTTGTATGTATGTGTGTATGTATGAAATTTGAAACTTGTTCTGGAATACCATATAGCTCTTTTATCCCGGTTTGTGCCTTTGCATTTTTTTTTACTATTAATAGGCTTGCGTTTGACCACTATCTCATCTGATGGAAAGCGATTATGTGGTCGACGATGAAGCAACTTTGTCTAGAAGTAATCTATTTCGACTCTCGACTTAATAAACCCCAATTTTCTTCTTTCATACGGGTAAACCCGCCGACAAAAAGTAATCAAAGAATAAATTGTATTCACTGTAATAATGACAGAATACATTGAAACATTTTCAAAAACTAAATTACGTAGTGTAGCTAAATTTTGGACGTACCTACTCATTTTCCTTTGAGCTAACTTATTATACATCAAAACAGTTTCTATTCAGTAATGTTCTACAAGTTGAAATATAAGGCCTTTCAAAAGCTTTATAGTAATAGCTTTTTCGTTACCATATTTCAGTGGAAATATTTTCGTGTGTCTCGGTGTGGTCATGTAAAGAAAAGAGATGAAGCGCAAGTTATTTAAAAGAGTTATGAGGATACATTTGGATGCATAGGGAGAGGCCAATGAAAAGATGGATGGATTGTGTGAGGATTGATAGTTATAAAAAATTGGGAAAGTGCGAGTCGGAATCGCACACTGAGTATTCCGTACAAACTAACTTATGTAAATAGTTCAATTCCCGGATCGAGTCTCGAAGATTATCTCCAATAGAAAAAAAGTTTTTTTTTTTGTGAGGTAACTACTAATTTTCAGTTTTCAGATTTATTCCTATACTTGTGCTATAAGTCCTTGCTTCATGCCAAATTTCAGGGTTCTGGATCAACGGGAAGTACCCTATGAATTTCAATTTCCTTAGGAGTGCCAAATTAACGAGTTTTGCGACATAAACGACCGTATCTTTTTAACTTGGAAGTTTAATTTTTTCACAGCTTCAAGGGACCGCAGACCTGAGTATATGGTTTTGATTTTAATTCGATACCTCCACGCGTTCTTGAGATAAAGGGTCTTGACAGACAGACACACAGACGGACGCAGAATAAAGTGATCCTATAAGGGTTCCGTTTTTTCCTCAGAGTGAGTGAGTGTGACGGATGATAAAACAGAATGAAATTTGCCCCGACCCCAAGTAACGTAGGGTCAAGGGTAGGAAGACAGTGATGATGCAAGTGAAAATAGCTACAACTTAGGCGTCTTTAAGTCGAGAGAAAATAGGTTACTTCCGGGCAAGCGTGCTCCATCGTCGCCATATCGCCACCAGATGAGATAGTGATCAAACGCGAGCCTATCAATAATTAAAATTAAAAAACATGCTCAAAAATGTCTTAAGAGCCGGTTGTAGGTACTAGCCTGGGTCTGTCAACTTCGCGGCTCCGTAAAAGCGATTTTATTTTAATAAAAAAAAAACATAGAAACTATTCAAGATTTTTGTTTTTGGCAGACCCTTTTAAAAAACAAGCTATATTATATTTTTATGTAACTTTCAAATATTTCCGTCTCGTCATCTCGTAAATATACATGTTTGTAATCGTAAGTTAGGGTCAGATTCGTGACTTTTTTTTCATTGAGCCAACTAATTTATATCATGTTTTCATTTTTACCCAGAGATTGGTGATATGGTCAATTTGAATGAAATATTTTTTCCACGGTGTTATCTTTTATATTAGTGCATTTCCAGATATTCAAAAAAGTTCAAAATTAATACAACCTCGCTTTCAGGCTCTGTCACTAAGCACAGAATCGTTAAACCCAAAAACGTCCATCAAAGTCGACCTATTACAGTACTTTCCCTTCCTCATTATACATTTAGGCAGTATTATACTTAAAGTTATACTTATTAATGGGGAAAAGCGCTAATGAACTTTATTAGTTAAGTACAAATATGTATAATAGTCATGAATGGCAGTATTATATCTTAGAACATATCACGTTAAATGAATGTATTGATATATATGTTGTACATAGTACTTTGTGTTTGAATCGATGTCACACGTAGTATTAAAGACAGAATTTTAAAAGGACTCTATACGACCCATATTTTTACGGTAATACCAGGCTGCTTTATATGTATGTAGCTAATTTTAGAATGCCATTCTTGTCATTTTAAAACCAGCGAGCGAACACAGCAACCTTAGTTTCCAGGACTGCAGTGTCTTTCGAATAAGTTACCACAGCCATTAAACACAAAGAGCAACTGAAAGAACACAGGTGGGTTTTAGTCAGTATAAGTCGGTCCACCTTTCGCTCCACCTATGTAGAGCGCGAGGAGTTATTTAATGATTTCCAGCATACAAAACAAAAAGGTAGCGTTCGTCCGACAGCTCAAAAACTGCAACGAAAGGTCGATGTGGCCACCGTGCCTACTTGAATTTTAGTAGTCAGTTATTGCTGTAAAAATTTGGACCATTTAAAGTACAAGTATGCATATTTAAATTTCTTTTCGATGTTGTGCTATTGTAGTTTTATACAATGTCCATAAAAACTTGAAGAAGATTTTAAAACAGACACCAGATTTTATTTTTCATTTTGTAAACATATAAAAAGAATCTATATTAGGGCATCAAAAAACGGACTCGTAATGCGACACTAGAATAACAATACGATAGCAAGTTTACATGTAAATTATTCTAAAAGTGTTCTAAAGAATCCAGAAGAACATTTTCTATAAAAAAAGTGGCCCTACACAAAGACTACATTCTATATCGTGGGTGCGTTCATAAACATTTAAACTCACACAAACGCTGGATGGAGCTTTCACTAACTAATAAAATATTTAACGCATTCTTCGACAACATAAATTCTTCATTATTCAACGTGTAGTAGTCGTTAAGCCGCGGTTTATATAAAAAAGTCACCGCACGGCAATAGTATGCGCGAAGATATCAAACAAACTGATGTTGACCGCTTCGCTTCACTCGTCACCGTACCGCACCCACGTGTAGTTGGCCATGTAGGCAAACGTTGATTTCATTTGCGCCGCTATGCTTCGTATTCACCGCCGCGTTGCAGCACCTACGTCCACCGCGTACGCTTAATGCTCAGGAATAATGTACTAATAAATTATGAGATAAATTCTTAATTATGCTGGTAACATGAGCATGTATAGCAGGAAGTAGATATTCATTTTAGATTAAATGTGTACATTTCGAAATCTGGATATAATCTGGTTGCATCATAGAATTTAATTTATCGTTAGTTAAAAAAAACTGTTAAATAATATGCTATAAGTAGTTGTTAGTATTAATTATACTCTGCAATAAATAATAATATCCAATCGATTTGTCAGAAAATGTTGTAGATAGCTTTAAAAAAAGTCATAACTGAAATTATTATAAGTAAATTATTCCATTCGTGTATTTATTTTTTGTTGAGAACGCAATTATTATAATATAAATAGTCATAATTATAAGTCACTGTTAATTATAGTCAGATATAGAAATATTAAGAATTAATGTAAGAAATTTTTATTTCACCTTGTAACCAAACGTTGGCCGATCTACTCAATAAGAAGTGTCATACGTATGGATAAATTATGATTAATTTGGTGTTGGTTATTGGCTCTTATAGGCCAACGTTTGTATAAGTACTTAAACGTGTAAAATAATTACTTTCAAGAGAGTATTTCCAAGGTCGAACTCTACGCAATATATAAGAGCTTATCAAAATAATCTTTATAATGTAAATTCAAATAATTAGTTAATTGTTAAGGTAAGAAAAGCAATGTTAGTTTTCATCCATTATTGTAAATAATATTTTCTATCTTAATGTGTCTGACGGCTTATCACAGGCGCCCTAGAAGAAAAGAAGCCAAAGCTGGTATTTGGTATAATTAAGGAATTTCTAGTCAGAAAATAAATTATATTAAAATTATTTCCTTGGTTTCATTTTAATATATTTTTGTTTATATCGTATACTTTCTATTTCACCAACTTTTTTATTATTATTTTCTTTTTTTCATTTCATATACATATAAGTTACATTCTTAATAATTATTTTTTTTAACAAAGACATTTAAATATATAAAAAATTGTAGTCTGCCGGTGTCGGAAACAGGGTTCAAGCTACCGGTGGTTAGGGCTCCAGGGAAAGGAACCTCCTCACGATACGAGCCGTATCGAGAACTACTGCCTTGTGTACCAGGCCCTGGATCCAATCGCGCAACGATAGTTTCGAGAGATTTATTATTATTATTGTACTTTTGGGTACAATATTGACTGTTCTGCACTATATTCTCACACCTATTAATATGTAATATAATAGTATTATAAAAACATTTTTTAAAGGAAAACCACGGATTTTCTTGCCGGTACTTCTCCTTAGGAAACGACCAGTTGGAACCATGCACTAGTTTCTGACGTTTTATAAGTGCCCATGTAGGCCTATGACATGTGAAATATTTTATTTTTACTAGTGACTTACCTCAGCGGGTATTGAAATTCTCTGATGTTCTCTGCTATATCATGCATGTATTAAACCGCTTAACGTTCTTCATGAGTCACTAAAACACACAAAACCGTATAAAAATCCGTACAGTAGTTCTCGATGTTAACGCGAACGAACCTCCCACAAGATGGACCGATGACCTGGTGAGGGTCGCAGGAATCTGATGGATGCCAGACGCATAGGACTATTCATTGTGGCGACATTTGGGGTATGCTTATGTCCGACAATGGACGTCTTTTGGTTGAAATGATGATGATGATGATTAACGTGAACAGATAAACAGACAATTAAATGTGGTATAATTTGTAAAGATCTTTGTTAAATTCCATTATGTTTAAAATATTAAAAAAAAAAAAAATAACCAGACCTTTTCTCGTGTTTTATGTTGAATTTATACAATATATGTATTGTTCACTAGTTATTTGTTCAGAAAAACTCTAAAGTGGTCTAAAATGTTAATAATAAAATAAATTTCTAAAACTAATTCAATACAATGTCGAAAAACATTCCTATAGCACAAAGGCCGTCATGTTATTCCAAATGAAATAAATTGAACTATACATTTTCAGAAAAATATTCAAGTGCTCTCCGTTGTTCAGCAGATAACGTTTCAATTCAACCAAACTTTTTATTGCGTGCTCACTGAAAATGGAGCATGAAATGTAAACAGTCATCAATGATATAAATATAAAACAAAATTTATATTTGAGTGTACAAATGTGGTAAATAAATATTCCTCGCTAGGGAATACTCTAAAATTTTATATTTGAACAGCTATTAAATAGCAGAAAACATTCTGTTTCAATGTTTGTCTTGAATAAATAACATTTACGGTACGGTGAAGTTGTCTAAGAGTTAAGGCTTTACATACGATGAAAGTACTAAAATACATATAGATGGTAAAAGTATGTCATGTGGGATGTCATATTGACATGGAGTTTCTTGCACGTTCTTCTCCATAGCTTCACTTTTTTGACTAACCGATATTTAGACATTTCATAATTACCTGTAAATGGTTTATTTGAAATAAACGTTTCTGATTTCTGATTGATGGAGTGAGTTTGAGAGCAGTGGTGGCCGAGTGGTAACGGCCCTGACTTACGAGTTGTAGGTCGCGGGTTCAAACCCAACCAGGCATATTACTTTGTGTAATTTATTTCATCACCACTGCTCTCAAAACGGTGAAGGAAAACATCTTAAGAAAACTGGCATGTCCTAGAACCTAAAATTGGAAGACATGTGACATCCACCAACCCGCACTGGGCCCGCGTGGATCCACCACGCGGGCCCAGTGCGGGTTGGTGCTTACTGCCCATTCCTTCTCCTAGAGAGAGCCTGAGTCCCAGTAGTGGGAACATTGGAAGGCTGATTATGCTATGCTTATGCTATGGAGTGAGTTTAAGCAACTTAAGCTAAGATAATGATGTAGTGCTATTGAGCTGACTCCAACAATTAACGGAGTAAGGAGACTTCTTTTCATCTGTGAGGCATGCTGAGTAGCATGAACTTAAATATAATTCTAGTTAAAGTGAGCTACCAGTTTTTATAGGGTAAAACAAGGAACCTTCATTTGTCCCTCGTTAATGAGAGTTAGGGAGTTTAAATGCCTAGGCCACATTGTTAATGTAGATAGTTTGTATGTAGGTATTTAAGTAAATTTATCAGTACTAATTCCTCAAAGTTATCACTGATATATGACTTAATGTTTTACCTATCTTTCACCACCGTTTCAGCCGAAAGACGTCCACAGCTGGACTTAGGCCTTCACCAGGTCGTCAGTCCACCTTGTGGAAGACCTTCCAACTCTGCGTCTTCCGTTACACGGGTGCCACTTCAGAACCTTTGGTCTCATCGACTATATGGTCTGCGAGCATTGTGCCTGTAAATAGTGCATTTCATATTCAGTGAATATGAAATCACAATAAAACAATTCTTTGATAGTGTAAGGGTTGCCTATGAAAATAAATGTCAGGTGTTGCAAACATTTTCAAATGTTCTTTTTTATACATGTTTCCTTTGCTTTTATTTCACATTTTTCACAGACAGATGGACGATTACATTTGTCAAATACCAGAATCTGTTATTGGATATTGCATCACAGTCTGGGGTGGTGCAAACAAAACCTGTTTCCTGAGGATTGAAAGAGCGCAGAGAGCCGTGCTGAAGGTAATGTTTCGCAAACCTTATCGCTATCCCACTACGAAACTATACGCTGACTCACAAGTGCTTTCTGTTCGCCAGCTCTTTCTACTGCGGTCTATTTTAAGAAAACATGGTAGTGTTCCCCCTACTGACCCTAAAAAAAGGAAGAAATTACCTATTAGCACCCCCCACAAAACCGCCTTCGCTCAACACCAGTACTACACATTAAGTACATACATCTACAAACAAATTCACAAAAATTTAAACATAGTCGATCTAAATAAACATGAAATAAAATCAAAATTAACGGAATGGCTACTAAAACAGGACTACCTGAAAACAGAGTCTTTACTCGAGTATGTCGTCTAACTATCTATGTACATATCTCTATTTACATACCCACACACACACATATATAAACACACACACACCCGCGCACACACAAACATACACTCACCCGCGCCCACACACATACATATACGCTCACACACAAACACACTTACCAAGTGAATGTAAATACATTTTCTTACTTTATAATAATTATTTCCCCAGAACGCTCGAGTAGATCGACACAGTCTACTATAAATATTATAGCATCAATTTTAGGCTGACTCACTCTCTCTCAAGATACAGGCTTCCTAGTTTGAGAGGCAGGGTTTTCCTTATATTGTGTACAGATTTTAGTTTTTAGACTGTATTGTATCGTGTTACCACCAAAGCTCTTTTTAACTGTCTTATTTAACATTGTGAAATCTGTATATTTTTCGTGAAATAAAGTTATTATTATTATTATTATTATTATTATTAGACAAGAGGATTATGGCACGCATGATGGATAGCAACATTTTGCACAAACTTGCCATTTTCTTTTTTTTTTATTTATTCAGTACTCAGTAAAATCATTTATGTACATATGACTGTTGTTCTAATTTATTTCTTTATCAAAAACTAGTGACCCACCCTAGGTTCATATGGGTGCAAATTATATATAAACTAAACTTTCTCATTTATCGTTCTTTCTATTAGTGAAAAACCGCATCAAAACCCGTTGTGTGGTTTAGGACAAGTTAGCGAATAAATAGAAGTGGAAAGCGACTTTGTTTTATCTATACAGAAACACAAGAGGAAAGTTTTGTGTTTATGTTTGTAGCGAATAAATTCAAAAAATACAGATTGATTTTAAACATTCTTCACACCAGTAAAACTGCTTCCCGGAGGAGACACAGTGGAGCATAAGATGAAGGTATGCCCCGCTTGGGTGGAGCACCGCCGCACCTTGTGTGCGCATGTTTAGGTGCTCGGCGGCGGCGACCTCTCGCGCTCGGCCCTGGTTTAAACTATAGTTCAGAGCGAGAGGAGATGGGATGGAGGCGGCCGCAGAGTGAGGGAATGTACATCCTTACGCCCCAGCCGCCGCGACAGGAGAGGCCCCGGACAGTGGGTATTGCAGAGCGATCTCCAGTCGGATCAGGCTCCAGATTTCCCCTTTATTACCCCTTTTCTCCCTTTTCTTTCATATCACTCCTCACACAATCCATCCACCTTTTCTTTGTCCACCCTCTCCCTCTGCATCTATCCATATGTATATTTTATCACTGAGTGACATAGGCATATATACTCTTATGTATTTTCACGCAGAAAAAGCCGGTGGCTGAAGCTGGTATCATGCGAAAATATACTTTGGTGGCCCAATGGTAACGAACCGACTTACGAGTAGCAAGTCGCAGGTTCAAACCCAGCCAGGCTCATTACTGTGTGTAATTTATTTCATTAAAACTGCTCTAAAAACGGTGAAAGAAAACATCGTAAGGAAAGCGGAATATCCTAGAACCATAAATTCGAAGAACTGTTGCATCCACTAGCCCGCAGTGAGCCCACGTGGTGGATTACGGGCCATTCTCTTTCCTAGAGAGGAGGCCTAATTCCCAGCAGTGGAAACATTATAAGGCTGATACTGTATGTATGTTGTATACATTTAGAGACAGAGATATTATAAAGTTATACCTTGGACCTAGAACAACAATGTATACAAAAGTTTATTTCTCGTAACGAACGTGCGACCCAGAGCACCAGTCTTCCCATCTGTCTCAATTAATTACTTAGATTAAAGGTACATAAATCCGCAACTTGGGAGAGTTTGTGGTCCGAATTCCGGTTCTATAACCTGACGTTATTAATATTTCCTTAAAATAATCTACTCGAAGATGTCCCAACGGAATCATTTGTATACACCATAACTCTGTTGGACACTGAGCCCAATTTGATGCATGGCCCTTTGGTAATATAGTTTGGTAAAATGGAATTGGATGAGTCAAGTCTACTGCATGCACATTGACTGCTGGACAACATTGTCCAAAATGTGTGTGCCTAAGAATGAACAATGCCGCCGAGTTGTGCCGCAAGCGCTGGTTCGAGGTGGCTCGAGAACAGAATGCCTGAAAGAATTTGGAAGAGACCTTTGCTCAGTAGTGGGTATAGACTTAATAAATAGGTATATAAATAGCCTAAGATACAGGCTCAGCCCGCGTTTCCACTTTGTCGTGACGACAGATAATCATGTGTGTCATGGTCTATTCCTAAACATAGTTGTCTGGTTGACGACGCATGGCCGCCAACCTAATGGTAGCGTCTTGCCGCCCATTAGGAAGCTATAAACAAACGACTCTCTCACGCACGCGCTCTAGCCTCATCTGGAGTCCTCTGAACTCCATCTTGACATATTGTGAGATTTTGGTAAAATACATTAAATATATTAAACAAAACCCGAAACCGAAGATATTTCTAGAACTAATCAATTACAATTCCGAAGTTCAATCAACGAATTTGTAGACTTAACTGATTAATTAAGTGTTCGTTAACAACATCAACAACTGGAATAAACAAGCCATGAAACAATCAAAGCGTGGTTGTTAGACCTATTTACGAAAACGGGTATAAATGGTAATTTAATATTTTCTGCTAATAATACCTGTCAGATTGTCAACAACTCAGAAATCAGAAACTTTTAATACAAATAGACCAATTACAGGCACTTTTGAATTTTTAAAATGTCGGTCAGTCCAAAAAAAAGAAAGCTAAATTGCACAATCCAAAGCGTAAATCTCTATGGAGAAGAATGTGCAAGAACCATAGACACTCTATTAAATCATAATATGATACATATGTTACATATTTCTTGTCACTTCTATTATGTGACCACAATGTAGATAAATAATAATACAAATAAAAAAATAGAAATTAAAACAAGCCTGACAGCTAAGAGATAACCAGTCTCAAGTGACAGCGCCCGTTCACGCGCATGACGTGTGAATCAGCCCCACTCAGCTCAACTTAAATACGAGGATTCTAGAAAGTATAAGTATTGTGGCAGCGGCATCAACGTCTATGCGCTGGAGTTATTCATCCACAAAGGTTTGTCTCTACGACTCGAAGGTGACTGGTTAGTTACGCACTTATATACCTAGATTATAAGGTTTTTTTTTTTTAGTTTATTAATAAATAAAATAAAAAAATAGATTTTGTAATCAACCCTCGATTTGGTTTGCTCAATTTTTAGGGGTCTAACCCTCGATTTCTGATTTAAGCATTTGAAGTTGAGTATTGCTCAAACTCTACTTTAGCCTGAAAATCTGTCATAATTTGGCATTTAAGTAGGGTTTGAGACGTGCTTAGCTCGAAATACTCAATTCAGAAACCCGCCGTAAGAGCATTGCTGTTATCAACTTTTTGATACAGAAAAAATAATATTGAAGTTCAAAATTTGCTAGACGATATATAAATAGATGTCTAATATAAATCAGTCCTATTGATTCAAAACCTTAAATAAAGTAAGTTCAAAAATCTACAATTGTATTCGTCGGCCACATCATCGCTTACCATCAGGTGAGATAGTGGTCAAACGCGAGCCTATCAATAATAAAAAAAAAATTACAACCAACTTTAAGGTTCAGGATGATTTTTATTCTTCATCGTACACCAAAACTCAACATAGTTTACATTGATTCTAGAATTCATGTACAAAGACTAACTTATCAATGAGTTTTCTCCCAGAAAACTTTTGAGTGCTCGACAGAGATCGCAATCGAGGGTCCAGTGTGCAATAAAAAAAAATATGATAATATAATATCAGACTACTACTACTGCTAATACCATTCCAATAAATTATAATAAACTAGCTTCTGCCAGCGGCTTCGCCCGCATGAAAGTTGGTTTCTCCATACAAACTTTGGACGGGGGGGCTGTTTCATCCCCTTAGAGGGTAGTCATAAATAGTCCGTATACCAATTTTTAGCTTTCTACTTTGAAAATTGCGGAATGCTCTATACAAACTTCCACCCCCCATTTTAAGGGAGTGGGGAGTTAGAAAACGACAAAAAGTAGCCTATGTCACTCTCCATCCCTTCAAATATCTTCATTTAAAAAATCACGTCAATTCGTTTTGCCGTGAAAGACGGACAAACAAACAGAGACACACACTTTCACGTTTATAATATTAGTATGGATACCAATACAATTATGATACTTAATATTAAGAAGGTCCTTTTTTACTCGCCTATTGTCAACATCGAGCATGGGTTAAAAGCTTGTTACTTCAACTAACGCAATCTAACGCGATGTTTGACGAAAATGCAACGCGAAAATAGAGAGATAACATCTGAAAACTCTGTTAGCATTCGGTAATTAAATGATTTACTCGTTTATTTTACAAAACTTGTTCCAGGAAATACGTTTTTTTTTGAAACTCCTAAGGTTTTTGAAAAAAAATGTCGTCATTCAGAATCTTAATTAAATTTGCAAGGCTTCTATTGTTATACTTTTTTGACTTTTTAAATTTTTCAGTAAATTATGAAGTGTCAAAGTTCATGCAAAATAGCAGATTTTTAGAAGTCTTTACTGGATTAGTTTTACAAAAAAATATAAATTGATTTCAATAGAAGCCTAGATAATATCCACAAGATACTGTGTTTCCAAAATATCTAATGAAAAATTTGTAATAACGTCATAATCGCGAAAGAGCGGCTGTATGAAAAACAGTGAAAATGTATGTCGAGTTGCATGCACTATGCAAGGGTTCTTTAATTTTCTTCTTGAAGGCAAGTAATGAGGATAACGACAGTTAAAATATCTATTTTGGTTTTGTATGTAAAAATCTGACATAACATCTTCTAAAATCATCATATTAATGGTACGTGGTAACATATTTATAACGCCAAACACACCACCTCTACAAGGCAAGCCTCCCACAAGGTGGACCAATGACCTGGTGAGGGTCGAGGGAATCTGATGGACGCGAGACGCACGGGACCTTTCATTGTGGCAACACTTGGAGGAAGCCTATGTCCAACAGTGGACGTTTTTCGGCTGAAATGATGATAATAATGGAACACACAACTAATATCCTACGCTTTACATCAGACTAATTATACTGTTAAATTATTTAATAACAATATCATTTATTTGTTCAACTAACTAGGACTTATAATTACACATAACATAAAACATAACACAAAACGTAACACCAACAAACAAACAACATTTAATTATTTGACACACACAGTTACCGATGACAGCAGGTAACATGCAAGTCACTGCAGCGCCTTATATACGGACAGGACTATAGGTTACATTAAATCAATTAATTCTGTGAAATCAGGATAAACAAAGGACATTGGACACAGAGAAAACCCCTTCATACAAAAACTGCAAATTGTCGCTTACGATTTTCATCATCATCATCTTCCTGCCCTTATCCTGTGTTATTTGGGGTTGGCGCGACACGTTTGTTTCTTCCATTCTGCCCTGTCACTCGTCATGCTATCACTAACTTCCTTTTCTTTCATATCACTCTTCACACAATCCATCCATCTTTTTTAAATAGGATCGATATATACGGAGCCCAAAATTCTCACTCTGAAACAGCCACAAGAATAATCACCAAGTTCTAACCACATTTAGAACTTCAGACCTTACAGAGGATCCCTAAATAACTAGTTTACAGTGGATAATAATAGTTCTCAGTTACCACATAATATCATTGTCGCACAACCGAATAGAACCTTGCCTTAACAATATTGGTAAATAGTATTCGGATCACAAATACTTGTGGAATACCAATATAGAGGAATGTTATTGGTAACTGGGTCGTTGACGCTCTATGAAGAAAATTATATTTAGTATTTGTGGGTGCCGAATAACTTTCGATAAGTCACTTACACATAAATACCTTAACTGTATATTTACTGTTGTAATGCTTAGTACATTTTTAATAGACGAACTGATTGCTTGTTGTTATTAACAACACATACAGTATTACAGTTCTTAAGCATAAACTATCTTATCTACACAGGCACTTTTTAAATGTCAAGAAGTCAGTCAGTCAGAAAAAAATTATGCTAATTGCACATTCCAAAGTGTAGATCTGTATATTATATTTAGTATTTGTGGGTGTCGAATAACTTTCGATAAGTTACTTTACTGTTGTAAAGCTTAGTACATTTTTAATAGACAAACTGATTGCTCGATAAGTCACTTACACATAAATACATACTGTTGTAAAGCTTAGTACATTTTTAATAGACAAACTGATTGCTCGATAAGTCACTTACACATAAATACATACTGTTGTAAAGCTTAGTACATTTTTAATAGACAAACTGATTGCTCGATAAGTCACTTACACATAAATACATACTGTTGTAAAGCTTAGCACATTTTTAATAGACGAACTGATTGCTCGATAAGTCACTTACACATAAATACATACTGTTGTAAAGCTTAGCACATTTTTAATAGACGAACTGATTGCAGTAGGTTCCTAAGCATAAAGCATCTTATGTACTACACTTAAGGTGCTTATCCTTGGGTTCTATTAATTATAAATAAAATAATTATAGTAACACCTAGCTCATAAGGCATTATGTCAAATAAAGTAATCAGAGTTACATATTATTTATAAAATAAGTTTGTAACAGCAAAAAGAAAAAATAAAACTCTAAGAGCGTTTTTCTCGTTTTCGACCCTACTGAAGTTTGGGTGGTTATATTTAGTTAGCACGGCAGAATTGCGAGGTTGAATGCTTAGCGATTTTTTTTCCTGTCCAATATTTCCATTATTTTTTTTTATTATTTATTTATCTATTTTTTTTTTAATAAATAGAGAAATAAACTGATATATAGTCACACGAACAGACATTTTGTTTTGGGTGGGAAATATTCAAATAACTTCTCCCGCTCTGATTGGAGCGAGAGGTAGTGTTAGACTTGTACTGACTTAAACCCACCTTTGTGTGCAGAGACCGGGTAGACCATATCTTGGAATAAATAGTACGTGTTATTTCGCAAGTATTTAGCTTAGGATAATATTCTTTACTTTTTTATCGCTCGCAGAAACTAAAAATTTAAATACGCACTTGAACGTGTAACAGCGGCCTCATCTAGTTTAAAATGAGGGAAAAAAATATATTAACGTGTAAAGTGTCTTTTTTAAACCTATTTGCAAAATATATATAAATATGTAGAATACAATACGATTACAGCCCCCTAGCCAAGTTACGATCGTTTCGTTTGCGTCGAACGCCTCGAGTAGGCCACGCCTCCGATTCCTTTGTTCTGACCACGTGACTGAGCGTTGAGATAACGTCAGAACCATATATATATAGTGGTCAAATTGATCGTGATAAGAGCTCATGGTAGTGCCTCAGGGGCCCAAATCTGCTATTTTTATAAATTCGTCATTCTAACAAGATCCCATTGTCATTTTGCTAAAAGTTCACAATCTGCTAATTCATAATGATCAATCATTGATCGGCCAATGGTCTCGTACTAGATTTGTGGTAGAATGACAATATCGAGCTTATCAAAAGCAATGACTGCACAATGACGTTCTAATGGTAGATCACTGATCAAAGGAACTGTCAAAATTCTAGCAGATTACCGCATACGTTAGATATTCATTTGTCAATATGCACGAGATTACCATTCTATGCCACTTCTTTCAATGAAGTGTCAGTGATTGACAATTGGAAAGTTATAATGACGCTATTATATTAATAGATTACCAAACTTGCCAAAATCAACAATTATGAAATCAATGATAGACATTCTGACACTATTGTAACAGCAGACTTGAGGCAAATTCGGATCACAAAAATAATTGAGATCACGATAGAAATTTTATTGTCTGTGATGGCTCAAAAGGATTTCTTGAATGAAACAATTTAAATGAAAATGTATCTATATAAAGCGCTATCGATCATCGAAAGAAAATTTCGGCATGAACAGTTTCCTAAAGAATTTTTACAAAGTAAACTAAAAAGTCAATTGTAGGTACCGTCTTTCCGCATTTCTTTCATTCTGCCAGGAAATACTTTATCTACTGTTTTATTTTAAAGTCTTTAGGATGAATAGGAAATTCCCAAGTAGGGAATTTTGAAAGACAAAATTAATAAATGTTTTCTGAATCGATTTGCTTTCACGTGGCAACGCAGCCAGTCAAAGCAGGCAAAGCAGTCTTCTTGGCACGTTTTCGGTGTACCCAGATGATAGTAACGTGGAGAAGTACTTTGACGCCTAAGTGTATTTGTTTTTGTATATAAGTTACCGGCAATCTGTATAATTCAAGTATTCTATACAATACCTAAACAATGTATAGAATACCTGGGGCGTCCAGGCAATGTATAAAATATTATAAATATTATTGAATATTACATACTTTACATAGGTTTTTTTTTCGGTGGGAAAATCATCCAATGACATCCCCCGCTTTTGGGGGCTTCAGGAGGGCGTGTCAGACTTTTACTGACTAAAAACCTATTTCTGTTCCTTCATACCAGGGCCGAGTCTTCCTTTCAGAAGCAGACCCTTGGCCCCAGTAGGCTTCGACCCTGCTGGGCCCCTACGGTTTATTGACATCTCCTTGAAACACGCGCGGAACAGTACGCGCCGTCTACGACTTTAGCTCGGTCTGGACAGATACTGGAGATCGGCTAGCTGCCCATTGTTTGCCGTCCGCAAGCCCATGCCGGGATCCCGGGCGGCTGGGGCGTGAGGGCCGTGCCCTCGATTTTACGTAGGTAATGTATACAATTTCTAAAGCACCCGAGATATTATTACAGATCTTCGACATAAAAACAAATTACATCGTATTTGGAAAGCGTCTAAATATTGTAAAGCTTACAAGGCATTTTCTGACTTAAGAGCAAACCTAAAACATCGTCTCACTATCGCTTATAACTCACATTTACATCGTGTTAAAAATAATATAAAACTCAACCCGCGACTATTTTGGAGACACAGATCCACTCTACGGTGCAAAGGAAGCTTTGAACCCACCATCAACTACCAGGGTCCATCACTGTCGGGTATTGATGCGGCTAATGGTCTTGCTGATTTCTTCGCTAGTGTTTTCTTACCCGAAACACCTGACATAAAAGTATCCCAAATATGTGCTCTTCATAACCATTGCAACAGTAATTCTGTCAGTTTAGATTTTTTTTCCTAAAGATGTAGAACGTGGTATAAGTAAATTATAAGCTCTGTTGGGCCAGACATTGTCATTAAGCACTGGAAAATATCCGACTGGAACGATACATATCGACCAATGGAAGCTCTCTAGGGTTACGCCTATACCAAAGAAAGGAGTAAAAACATATGTTGAGGACTACAGGTCTATTGCCATATTTTCGGCCCCTGCTAAAGTATTTGAACATATTTTGTATAAGGAAATTTAAAGGCAAGTCGATATTTATATGTGCAATGATCAACATGGTTTTCACAATTAAAAGTCAGTCAACACCAATTTACTCGCCTTAGTTGACTTTATTTCTACTCAAATAGACCGCGGACAGCAAGTGGATGTGCTGCATTTTGATTTCCGCAAGGCCTTTGATAGAATTAATAATGACATCTTGCTACGTAAGTTAAGTGCCATAGAATTTTCACCGAGTCTTCTTCTTTTATTTCTGATTATCTTCAGAACCGCCAGCAATTTGTTCGTCTTGGCTCATACAACTCACACGTTTATCATACACGATCTGGCGTGAGTCAGGGTACCATTTTAGGTCCCTTGTTATTTTTCATTATAATTAACGATCTCCCACAAATAATAAAACATGCAAAATGTTTACTTTATGCCAACGACCTAAAGATTTTTGCCAATGTTAACTCTGTTTCGAACTGTATAGCTCTCTAGCATGATATAGATGCGAATGAGCTTTGGCCGCATGCGGAATCCTATACAGTACGACTACAGTATGAACAATAGTCTTATAACCAGAGTCACGACAATGAAAGACCTCGGTGTCCAATTTGACAGCAAACTAACTTTCCATACGCACATAATAAGCCTAGCTAAAGAATCATTTAGACGCTTAGGATTTATTTTATGCAACGATCAATATTTAAAAAACCAAGCAGATATAAAGATTCTATATAATGCTTTAGTTCGGTGCAAACTTGAAACCAGCTTGTGTATGGAATCCTCATAAAGTTACACACTCATGCTGGAGAAAGTTCAAAAAGCTTTTGTAAGGTACCTATGTAAGCGATTATTTGTATACTATCCAAGTATGTATTAGGATGCTTAAATTGCAATTCGTTAAAGGTAAGGCGGGCTGTTGACTAAATTACAACAGCCTATAAAATGATTAACGGTTACACTGATGCGTCCGACTTACATTTGCGCATTTGTTCCGAATAATTACAATCGCTCTAGAAAGCATAAATTATTAAATGTTCCATTTTATCGCACTGTTGCTCGATCCACCTCCCCTATACCGCGTATGCTAACGATGCTTAACGCGCTCGTGGAGACCAACCCTGGATTAGATTTGTTTGCTGATGAATGGAAGACAGTATTATTAGAAAGTTTGCGGTTCTGTGAGAAGACAGAGTGAGAGGATTAACGTATTTTAGTATTAATGGCTATTTTGCTGTACTAAATAAATAAATAAAAGTGTAAAATAAATATATTCAGGTCTCCAACCGACCTATAAAATTACGAGCAAATGAAACATCTTCTATTTCTTAAAATCAATATGTGTAAAAGACGAGAGCAGGGAAGGGATTGACGAGGCACCATGACACGGACAAGTTAGGTTAGCCCTTAGTCGTTCTTATCATTTACGTAGGTACCGGACCACCTCAAGGAACACAGACAAGAGATAAATTATACATAAAAAGAAGTATTAAAAAAAGAACTATATCTACTAAACTATACTACTTGATATACTATTCCATATTTCGACTTAAGACGAAGTGGCAATGGGCACGGCTTATTGCTCGCCGGCCATTAGGACCGAAAGGTTCTGGAGTGGCAACCGCGTATCGGAAGACGCAGTGTTGGAAGGCCCCCTACAAGGTAGACCGGTGACCTGGTGAAGGTTGCGGGAATCCGATGGATGCGAGACGCACAGGACCGTTCATTGTGGTGACATTTGGGGGAGGCCTATGTCCAGCAGTGGACGTCCATCGGCTGAAATGATGATGATGAAATTTCGACTTGCACCGTCTGGTTTGAAGCCGTTCTTAACATAACATAACTTCTCGCCTGTATTCCGAGAGGGACTTATCAGAGGTGCGCCACTTCACCTACATTTCGGCAGTGATCCAATATCACAGAATTTGAATTTTCGAAATCTTGTAGGAACCGTGCTCTGGCAGGTAGGCCTTAGTTTCTGGGTTGTGTTTTGAAAAGAAAACAAATTATACGTCGTAGTAATAATTTTCAATTTTTTTTTCATCTTCAAAAATATTGGAACCAAAAATCAGTTCTAAAACAAAAAAAAAAAAACAAGTTTTTGTATATCTATATAAATGAAAAATGATATTTATTTTGCAAATAGGTTTAAAAAACACTTTTAAACGTAATTTTTTTTGCCATTTTAAACTAGATGAGGCCGGTGTCTCCTAGCTGACTACCCTGAGAAGAAACACCGAAACAAACTCAGGGGTATTTATTTCAAAACCTATTTTAAATATGCAAATTCCTTAAAAATACATTTACCTAGCCAGTCCGCCAGATAATAAGAAAAATAACCCATGCTATCTCCTCGATATCACAATATCGATGTGCAGCATACCGACTCCACGACACTTGGAAGCCCGAAACTTTATAAGCAATCGATATTTTGTTACTGCGTACATTCGAAGGATAGTAGTTTGCACCTCGTGAAACAGTCCAAACCCAATAACACTTCGCCCGACCCGGAAATCGAACCCCTTTCTTTGTTTTTTTTTTTATTTTTAGGTTAAGATGTCATCAAATAAATTCTGTCTTTTTTTACGTAGGAAATCATTAAATGTATTCTCCCGCTCTGGGTGGAGCGGAAGGTAGTGATAGGCTTTTACTGACTCGAATCTACTGTGAATTTCTTGTGATCCGCTACCCTGCCAGACAGCGGCCCTAACTGGCCCCGTCAATTTTGCTGACTTATATCTCTTTGAAGCGCGCCTGGAACATAATGCGCCATCTTTGGACGGCGACCTAACCATTGCTCACCGTCCGTAAGCCCACGCTTACGATGGCAGGGAATCGTCCTACGATTCCAAATTTCCGGGGCGTCTCCGACGGAAACTTCTCCCGCCATCCCATGTTTCTTCAGTTGCCCTTTCTCAAGCTATTCTTTATGAGACCAGAGGTCGAAATAGGTAGAGTATTTATTTACCTAAAGTTCGTGGAAGTAAGCAACGTACCTCCTTTAAAATCCCAGAATCATAAACATGACGATTAAATTCCGAAATTTATGTAATTGCGCAAAATTAATTTGGCATCAGCTTTCAATATAACCAGATGCAGCTCAATACCTACCAGTATATTAATACGTGGCTTTTACATCGGTCACAGATTAAGCATTGCCATACAACGTGGCAATGCTTAATCTGCCGCCAGCCTTTTGGGCACACTTCCAATTGACAGCGATGCGGAGGAGTTTTATGACGCCATATTTAAGTTAGGAGTAGCCTTTAGTGTATAAATAGTTTTAGTGTATTTTAGTTAAATGTTTTTGATATAATCGTGTAAAATAAAAATAAAAATTAATACGTTGTTTGTTTAACAATGTTGTTTAAACATAATAATATACGCAGCCAATTTTTTTTTTGAGGGCGGGATAACGACAAATAACTTATCCTGCTCAGGGTGGAGCGAGAAGCCCAATCGTGTTCCTTTAGTAGCCCTTTGCGTTCCACCGTCACGGTGAATTTTTCCTACAATCCCGCCCTAGCAGGCAAGCCAGGCTTAGAGATAAGCTTTTAGGCCATTGAAGCTTGAAATCTGAAACTAATAACAGTGTAAGTGGAATAACAAGATTAGAAATGACACCCCAACTATACTCATCCCGCTCTTTGGTCATGTGTGGGAGCGAGAAACACAATAGATGACGAGAACAATAGCATTACATAAACCTATTATAATGTGCGTAGAGTAAACCCTGAATTCTGAAACGTGTTTATTAAAATAGGCAACTTTTTAAATTAATATTTACATATGAATAATAATTTATTCAATATTTTAAAAGAAAAAAAAAACATTAAAAAATATATAAAATAGTATCTAATTGGTATAAGGAACAGTATGTGAAATAAATTAAAACAACAGTCATATGTACGTAAATGATTTTACTGAGTACTGAATACTAGTATCGTGTTTACGAAAAACGTTGATAAAATGGCAAGTTTTTGCAAAATGTTGCCATTCATCATGCGTGCCATAATCCTCTTGTCTGGTATTTGACAAATGTAATCGTCCATCTGTCTGTGAAAAATGTGACTTTTATTTCAAATTTTATACAAAGGAAACATGTATAAAAAAGAACATTTGAAAATGTTTGCAACACCTGACATTTATATTTATAGGCTACCTTTACACTGTCAAAAAAATGTTTTATTGCGATCAGTGAACATGAAATGCACCATTTACAGGTAGGCACAATGCTCGCAGAATAATTGGTCGATGAGACCAAAGGTTCTGAAGTGGCACCCGCGTACCGGCAGACGCAGCGTTAGTAGAAGGCCTCCCACAAGGTAGACTATGCTCTGGTGAAGGTCGCGGAAATAAGATGGATGCGAGACGCACAGTACCGGTTGTTGTAGCGACATTTGAAGGAGGCGTATGTCCTAACATACGCCTCCTTTAAATGTCGCCGGTGGACGTATTTCGGTTGAAATGACGATCATTATAATATATGTGAAAATAAAAATATGTGATGACATTGGCTCCGAAACGTGGTCGCTTACAATGGGCCTAAAGTCACTCAAAGGGCAATGGAAACGATTATGCTCGGCGTTCAGAAATGAAGATATCCGCAGGAGAACCAAGGTTACAGACATAGCCCGAAGAATCGCCAAACTTAAGTGGCAGTGGGCAGGACACATTGCTCGCAGAACAGATGGGGATGAAAGGTTCTGGAATGGCGACCACGTACTGGAAGACGCAGCGTTGGAAGGCCTCCCACAAGGTGGACTGATGACCTGGTGAGGGTCGCGGAAATCCGATGGATGCGAGACGCACAGGACCGGTCATTATGGCGACATTTGGGGGAGGCCTATGTCCAACAGTGGATGTCTTTCGGCTGAAATGATAATGATGATGAAAATAAAATGTAACCTAACAAGTTACTGTACAAATTGGAAGAAAACGAAGAGATGAAAAACATCCCAAATTAATCTTTCATTAAATTATATCAAAAGTTTTTTTTATTTGATACAAACCAGTGCTTGACTGCGATCCCAACTGATGGTAAGCAATGATTCAATCGTTGATGGTGAGGTGCACTAGTTTATTAAGAGCCTATTCACTCTAGCCTTGAAGACACCTAAATTATAATTGAACGGGAAGACCGCAGCAGGCAAATTGATTGAATTGTTTGATTCAAATTATTTTTGATTGAATTTAAATTGAATTGATTGATTAAGTTCTTCAAAAATCGTTCCTTAGAATAGTAGAAGACAGTGGACTTTGTATCGTTACACATAAGATTCGATCGAGAACTGATCTAAGATGTTGTTATTTTGTCTAATTATTCTTGTCTAAGTCGGCTGTGTAACCTAAGTTGTGTACTGCGAACGAGGAATACTGTCCCACCGTAATACAGTTCAAACTAGTACGGGGGTCAGGGTGAAACGGTCTCGCAACAACCAAAGTTTAAAGTGTACCTACTATTTTTTTATTAGGTATGTGTATTTTTAGAAAATAAGTAAGCATTAGCTATGTAAACATGATTAAGGTTGTTGTTAATTTGTGGAAATAAAAATATATAAATAGTATCTGCTTGCAGCTTTGTCCGCTCGTTTTGTCACTTCCCCCCATCACAAATTATAACATACTAGTTAGCGGTCCCGGCAGACGTTGTCCTGCCCAAAAATTTACATTTTGTTAATAAAATTGAGAAACTGATTGCAGCGCTACCAACCGGGTTCAAATGTATTTTCAAACCAATCAGGGACACACTCAAATATACACACAAAATTTCATCCAATTTGGTCAAGCCGTTTAGGAGGAGTTAGGTGACAAACACACGTACTGAAGAATTATATATAAGACTAACTTCGTACCACCTAAAATGAAAGGTAACGACATCTACTGGCATTACCACAACAGCATAATTAATGTTATAATGACATTTTAATTAGAGATGGCGTTGTATTCGGATTTTTTCTTCGTGTTTTTTTTTTATCCATTTATTCTCACCATTTAAACCTTCCCTGGACTATCTCGAATATTTCAAGACCAAAATTAGCCAAATCGGACTAGCGGTTTTTGAGTTTTAGCGACACTAACGAACAGCTATTCATTTTTATATACATATATAGAATATATATAGATATGTTATTGTGCTATTGCAGCTGTTTAAGCGTGAAGAAGCAACAAAGTTACACACATACAAACTTCCGCCTTTAGTGATATTTCCACTACTACGCCAAAAGGGTTTAAGACAAAATTCAACGCAAATTCTCCAGGGCATCGGGTTATCAAGCTCAAGAATTATTAATGAGACATTCCTATTAAGATTATACAAATTAACTAAGTAAGATAATCTTCTAAGCTTGAAGAAATAACAACGTAGAATAGTGTTAGAGTATTTCGCCGTTGACGTTTCTTCAGTAGTTGTTGTAGGTTGTTAATAAAGTAACACCAAACCACTTAGTAACACGTAAAAATGTTTATTGGTAAATACAATAAAGTTATGTTTAGAGCCGCACTTATTTATTGCAAACACATTACCGCGTGACGGAGGTGTAGTTACGACTGAATTAAATGATTAAGTTTAATAAGCAAAACGTATTTTGCTGTATGAGCATTATTGGCACGTACAAATAGAGGCCTATATCTTTAATTCTTTATTGTACACTATAATAAACTATAAAATAAACAGATAACAAAGTTCATGTACATAGGCGATGAAGCTTAACTCAACGTTGAGATTTCTTCTAGGCCGGTATTCAACATAATATCGGCCTAGATACCTATAGGTCGCCTTTCCTTTCGGCAATGGTAAAGTCGATGTTCAACGAATGCATCGATCATTGTAAAGTGTGTTATAATTGTATTGTACTTTTTGTTTTACCTATTTTTGGGATTGCTTGCGAATTGATTACCTACTTAAGACTTATATAACATAGGAGCATCTGTAACCGAACTAGGATGAGTCCTCGGTATACGGCACCAGAACCACAAAACAGCAAAAACGTTTAGCCCAAATGACATACAAAAACAATACACAAATTAATGTTTGTTTAATAATCCAAAGACTTAAGAAATGTTAAAGAAAAAAGAAATTAACTGAGCTTCTAACATCTAGCAAGATTCTCACGGCCATCGTCGGGTCATCGGTCTATCTTCCAACGCTGCGTCTCCTGGATCGCATTCGGACCAACTGTCTTGACAGCAATCTGCCTTGCCACTGCTATCTAAGTATGTCAATTTGGGACTATATCGGTGAGTATACAAAAAACTGGCCAAGTGCACGTCGGACTCGCGCACTAAGGGTTCCGTACCATTATTTTATCTATAAAAAACGGCAAAAAAGATCATGTCTGTTGAATGGGAGCGGGGGAAGTGGGGAGTTTTAAATATTTATTTAATTCTGTTTTTTAGTATTTGTTGTAATGGCGGCAACAGAAATACATCATCTGTGAAAATTTAAACTGTCTAAATATCACGGTTCATGAGATATAGCCCAGTGACAGACGGACAAACCGACGTATGGACAGCGGAATCTTAGTAATAGGAACCTGAAAAATGTAAAATAGTAATAGGGCATACAAAATTTGTACTAGCAGCGTTAAACGACGTGGTCCAACGAGTGTAGAGATTCGCACAACGATTTCCGCCTACCGTAGGCGCAGGCTTGCGGACGACTAACTATGGGTAGCTCGCCGTCCGCACGTTCGGTAAGGATCAGGCCTGATAAAAAGGCACATCGTGTTTCCCGCGCGCTGCAAGCAAATGTTAGCAAAACTGTTAGAAAAAAAGCCCAGGAGGGCTGATGCTTGCTAGAACTGCGAAAACGTTTGAATAAACTGTTCACTGCGTGTCGCGAGTTTGTCTCACGCATCAGAATCAGAAACGTTTATTTCAAATAGACCAGTTAAATTGTCAAAATGTCGGTCAGTAAAAAAAAAAGCGAAGCTAAATTGCACGTTCCAAAGCGTAGATCTCTATTGAGAAGAACGTGCAAGAAACTCCATGGACACTCTTTTAAATCATATTATGAGTTACATAAATCTTGGTTACATATTTTTTGTCGCTTCTTTTAAGTGAGCACAATGTAGATAAGTAATTTTTTTTTAAACCCACACAGATTAAATATGACCTAATGGCCTTCAGATAGATGTTCCAGGTCTGGGTGTCTTGTTTATGTGAGGTTACATATTTGTGAACATACCCACGATTCAAGGGACTCAGGAAACATTTGGTTTTTTTTTAAGATAAAAAAAAGAAAATAAGTCGTTTGAAGATTTCTTACATTAAAAAAAAACTGGGCAAGTGTGAATCGGCTTCGCGCACTGTGGGTTGCGTACAAACTAACCTAATAATAATAATAATAATATTCCTCACCTATCACACAACGCCATCTAGTCCCAAGCTAAGCAGAGCTTGTGTTATGGGTACTAGACAACTGATAAACATACTTATATATTTGTAAATACATACATATATAGATAAATTACACCCAGACACAGAACAAATGATCGTGCTCATCACACAAACATTTGTACTGGGTGGGAATCGAACCCACGACCTCCGGCATAGCAGTCAGGGTCACTAGACCAACAGGCCAGTCAAATGTCAAACCTATGTAAATAATTCACTTCCCGAATGGAGTCTCAAAGATTTTTTCGAATCAAACAAAAAAAGTGCTTTCAGATTAATTCCTATACTATAAGACCTTGCTTTATGCCTAATTTCAGGATTTTGGGTCAACGGGAAGTACCCTATGAATTTTGATTCCTTTGACGTCTTTCTCGACGTAACGGCCGTATCTTTTTTTTTCATGTACTTAGAAGTTTAATTTTTTCACAGCTTCAAGGGAGCTTAGAGGCCCAGCAGGGTCGAAGCCTACTGGAGCCACGGGTAGTGTGAAAGTGAAACCTGGAGCCCTGGGAAGAAGGCAACGAAGGAATAGGAGTGGGTTTTTAGTTAGTAAAAGACTGACACTCCGCCCAAGAGCGGAATTTGTCATTAGATGATTTTCCCACCAAAAAAAGGTTCAAGGGACCGTAGACCTGACACCTTACAACTCGATACCTCCACGCGATGCGAGACCAGTCATTAAAGCTACACTTGAGGAAGCCTATGTCCAACATGATGACCTCCACGCGTTCCCAAGATAAAGAGTCTTGACAGACAGACATGTTTTCCTTTAAAGGCATAGAACCCTAAAAATGTCTGGCCAAATAAATAATGAAAATTTTAAAACTGTTTATTTGTTTTGTACCTTCTAAAATATGGAACCATATCTACAAACAGCAAATACTCTTCTATCCAACCTCAGTTCGTTTCACACAAATATCAAATTCCACTGACCGACATTCGACAATCAATAACTATTCCGTCAGCAGCTCGGGGGTCAAATCGTCCCAACAGTGCACTCATACAAATAGTCCTCTTACACCGATAGCAATAAAACCCGCTTGAGGGTTAGGAGCGAGAGGATTTTATGACGTCACCGTTCTGATGCGTCATGTTCAAACTAAGCTCTTCAAACGGTATTACGCCACTGAACTGTGAGGGTGTCTACGGATCCTGAAAAATGATAGATTTTATCTTAATTTATTTGAAACTAGCTATTGCCCGCGGCTTCGCCCGCGTACAGTGAACCTTTAGAAGTGGTTGGGTACCTTAACGCCTATTTTCCCTTCCCAAGTTCAAGTTTTACAAAATTAAACTAGATGGCGTTGGTTTCTTCACAGCTAAGTAGCGACCAAAGGCAATCTCACAAAGTATAAACTTGACTTTTAGTTCAACAAATAATAGACACTTGCGTCATCATTGTCGTCAACAACTGATTGTAGTTCATAATTTCATCATTCAAACTAGAGTCATGTTGACCTAGTGGTTTAGCATGTGCAGATAGATGCGTAAATCAATGAGCCGTGAGTTCAAATCTCACGTAGTACTCACACTTTTAGTAAGTTATGAATGACAAACTAAAGAAATCGGTAGGAATATTATATCAAAGTTAACAAGTAGATATTTATTTGTAATATAATATTCAAGTGGGTAGTTACTCAGCAAGACGATAAAAATGCTGGTAAACAGATTCAAACAAAAAAGCACTATTAAAAAAATAATATGTTTATTTCTTACAATTTCTTATTAAAATTTAACAATCACCGTTTATTAACAATCACCGTTTATTAATCACCGAATAAGATTATAATATTATATATAATTTCTTATTGAGGCCATAGCTTAAGTATTCGTTTCCAATATTGGAAAGAGGATTGAAGCTTATGTAACCTTAACAAAAACAAACAAAAGACCAGATAATTTTATCACAAAGATCAAAAAGATTAAATGTAGGCTAAAAACTATAAAATTGCACAACAACATATCAAGTGTTCATAACTTTTTTAATGTATTAATTACGGATATTAAGTTAAACACACATAACAAGGTCTCCAGTTAATACAGAGAATAAGCACTGAGTGAATAATATTAAATCAGTATTATAATTATTTATTATCTTGTAGCCACAAACAAAACCGTCCGTGTTCACTGGACTTAAAAGTTTTTTCATGAGTAAACATGATATTACTCTAATCAAAGTTTATGTGATCCAAAGCAAACTGCAATCTTGCCCTTTTATGGTTTTCTGTAAGCAAGCCTCCGACGGACAGTGCCAACGCTTGTGTCAAATAAACTAGCATAGTGGTTCGTCGACAGTCCGTTTTCTTCGTATACTCCCTTATCATGGTTTGACACTGCAATATGTTTATTAGTTTTAGTCTGCCAGCTTTTTGATGGTGTTTTAAAGAACCCTCTTCTTCAAATCGTCATATCCATAGAACAACTTTTTTTCTCTGCAACAATAAAACATAAATATATAATACCCAATAATGATTATTATATAGGAGTTTTTTGTTATATAAAAGAGTTAAATAAACTACTTACATTTACACTGGTCTCTCTGGCGTCTTCTGACTAGTTTTTACCTTGATTATGCTTAGCAATTATTGGAGCTCTTTTTACTAAATCTATATAACAATGCATATTTACTCATTTTGGTAAAATAAGTAGACAATACACCTGGTTAAAAAAAATAAATAACGAAAGGCGCTGGTACGAGATAATCGAAATTAACTTGGCAAACAAACAATTGAGCTTAGTCATAATTTTTTGGACTAAGTATCATTTATACTCCATACTACCTACTAGTTATTATTTATAAATCCTTATTCAACCTACCCTCTCAAGTTTGAAAACTAACACATAGATAATCAAATATTTATAAATTGATATTCAATTTTAATATCTTCATCTCTTTAACTTAAATTATAAATTATTTCAATATTTAAAGAAACAAAAAGAAAGTACTACAAAAATAAGCATTAATTAAGCACAGCGACGCCATCTATTAACAGTATAATGTAATGTTATCAATAGCAACATTTCAATCTGGTTTTACGCTAGATGGCGTCATTTCTCGCTTCACACGATTTTTGTTCTGTATTTACTATGGACTTTCGCATCTTTAGTGTACCTACATAATATATAGCCTATATCACTCAGGAATAAAGGAGCAATCGCACCAGCACTTCCAGATATTACCTCCTACAGAAAAAAAAACAAACTTTATCTGTTTATAATATTTGTGTAGATAGTGTGATATCGAAAGGAGAATTTTTTGCAGTTCTAGAATAGGTTTGAAAATTGAGTAGAGCAAAAAAATGTCCAGTTTTTTCATTTCGGACATAACCATTGTAGAACGATGTACTGATATTGAAACTTGAAGAAAAGTGTAAGTAAAATTTTATAACATTGCAAGAATTTCATTCAAGTAAAGATCCCGGACCATAATCATACCGTCGCAGAGTGCGACAATAGTGTAGATTTCGTAAATTATATCTTAACAGCTATAACATATCAATGCGATGCTATTATCTACTAAATAATATTTACCTTTTTTTTGAAATGGGAAATCATCTAATGACTTCTGTCGCTCTAAGGTGGAGTGAGAGGGCGTGTCAGACTTTTACTGACTAAAACAACACGTATGTTCCTTCTTTGCCCTTTGCGTTCTAGGAACACGGGTTTCCCTTTCAGAACGCTACCCATGGCCCCAGTAAACTTGACTTTATTAATAAAAAACCTTATAAAAAAAAAAAAAAAAAAATATTTTACACTTTTGAGTTATGATACCACCACTAAAAAGTACCCATCAGCCATACTTAAATACATTATAATCAGAGTGCATCTCATGACAATTCTAATAATACCAAACACGTTTAGGTTAAATTAATTTATTACAGAGTTCCGGTGCCTAACTTCGGGCTTCGTCATCAGATCAGTTCGATATATTCCCCCTATTCTTTGAGTCAGTCATCGATTCATCATCATCTTCCTGCCCTAGTCCCGTGTTATTTGGGGTCGGCGCAACATGTTTTTTTCTTCCATTCTGCCCTGTCATTCGTCATGCTATCACTAACTTCCTTGTCTTTCATATAACTCTTCACACAATCCATCCATCTTTTCTTTGGTCAGTCATCGATTACACGTACGAATAAAGCAACTTTACTTTTTACGACAGTTCTGCTGTGATCCTATGAGGAGTTCTGTTCCACATCTTTAAAGTTCATGATCAGATCATAACATATTTCTATAGGACCAACTTGGAAAAAAAACATAAAAAAGTCCGTTTTGAAGTCGGTTAATAAACTAAACAAAGAATAATCTCATAAACTAGTGCGCTTCACCACCAACGATTGCATCACTGCTTACCTTCAAATGGATCGTGATCAAACGCTACATTTATTTATGAAAAAAATATGCACAATAAATATTTATATACCTATATTATTTTCAATGCAATTCAATAAACCTCAGCATGCTGCAGTGAAATAGGTCTATATCAGTAGCAATATTATTCAACAAACGTTTAGCGCGTGACAATGGTATCAATCTTTTTCAGGATGAAAATACTTTTATTGTTATTGATAACAATCATTTGATTGATTCACAAACAATCATAAGCCCATGATTGAAACAACAGAATGCCTGCACGTGCAAGTTTCGTCTCATCGTACACATATGCATAATTGCGTTCTGTTTGAAAATATAATGCTCCTTTTTTCGAGGCGGAAAATCATTAAAATAACTTTTCCCTCTCTAGGTGGTCCAAGAGGGAGTGTCAGACTCTTACTGACTAAAACTCACCAGTGTTCATTCAGTTGATGTTGTAACTGTTTGAACAATCTTCTTCTTAGCGTATCGATGGCAAAACTATTTAAATTCCTTGCCTGGCCTAGTATACGGCCACGGCAATGCTGTCATTAGGTCCCTACGTGAACAGATAACAGAAAACAATAGTCTGTAGGTTATACAAGTAAATGTTCCGTGTGGGAACCGAACCTGCGACACGCAGCGCAACAGCCACCGCTCAACCACTGCGCCAACTGTTACCTCAAATCAATGATTTCTTATGATGGCAGTAGTCGCATCATCATCACTTCAGCCGAAAGACTTCCACTGCTGGACATAGGCCTCCCCGAAGCGTCGCCACAACGACCGGTCCTGTGCGTCTCACATCCATCGGATTCCAGCGACCCTGACCAGGTCATCGGTCCACCTTGTCGGAGGCCTTCCAACGCTGGCTCTTTCGGTACGCGGTCGCCATTCCAGAACCTTTCGGCCCCAATGGTCATCTGTTCTGCGTGCAATGTGCCCTGCCCATTACCGCTTAAGTTTGGCGATTCTTCGTGTTATGTCGGCAATCTTGGTTCTCCTGCGTATCTCTATCTCCTTGGTTATCTTCATTTCTGATTCGATCACGCAAGGAAACTCCGAGCATAGCCCTTTCCATTGCCCTTTAGGTGACTTTAGCAGCAGTAGCGTAGAGTACAAACATAATTAGCGGGAAAAGTTCATAACTTCATAGGCCGTCAAAAAGCTCTTCCTCATCACAGTCAATAGAAGAAATACCCTAAATACTCCTGTCTTTCTTGTCCTTCCTTCCAGTCAATGAAAGAAATACACCAAATACAAACAGCATTATCAAATTTGGTTTCCTCCAGACACACAGACATTACACGAATCTTGAAACTCTCTTAGCAAATTAGCAATATACATTAAGGTGCTCTTGAAAACGTAATATTCAAGCTGCATCCAAGTCGAGTAGGTGTTTCGGGAGGGAAGAAATAATTACAATAGACGTCTTACTGTACACTAATTTCCAAAGGAAACCAAACTAGACTGTAATTATGAGCTGAATATTCCCATTGCGGATGTAGAAATGCAGTACAATATAATTAAGGTTTGACACAATACCGAAAGATGAGGTGCATCTACAAGCTGAGGCGTTGATCGTCTTTAAAGTAATAATTTCTAAACATCGCACTATTTTTGTTTCATATTATAAACGTGGAAATTTGAAAGTATGTGTGTGTTCGTTACTCTTTCACACTCATACGGATTGACCACGTACTGTTAGCGGACGGCTGAACCGCGAGATATCCATTGCTTGTCATCCGAAAGTCCACGCGTACCGTGGCCGGGGATCGCCTTGCGACTCCCGACACCCGGGACGCAGCGGCTGGAACGCAAGAATATCCGTTCCTCCACGCGTGAGGACGTCTTCTTCGCTATCATTACTGCTTCGCTGAAAGAAGCAACCGTATCCCATTCCCTCTCACTCTGGACCATGGCCTGAACCAGGGCCCAGTGCGATAGGTCACACCTTCACCGTATCCGCACAGTGGTGACACCCGGGCGTTTTTCCGCCTGAATCCGGTGCAGGAACCTCCCGAACTTGCCATGTCCGTTGAGGAACTGCGTCATGCGGAAGGTTAGACTAAAAGGTCTAAGGCCCCTTGCCCACGGCGTCTTTTTATAGCAATGCTGTAGCGCATTTACATCGATACAGTCGCGATGCTGTAGCGCGTTGGCATTTTTTCTACAGCGCTTGCAAATGCGACTTACGAGCGTTAGTAGCGATGCTGTCACGCGCTTACAAAACTCACGACAGCATCGTTACAAAAAGTAGTCGTGGGCGAAGGGCCTAACCGAACTCGGTTGAATAGTAATATTTTTATATCTACTCATCGAATCGTTCACATCCTATTCATATCCTACATGGCTCGGAAAGCACGTTAAGTCGTTAGTCATCAATCTGGCTAGCCTTTTGCCAAGTAAGTTGGGTTTCTGTCTTACCGTATGCAGTCCACAAACCAAATTGAACCAGTATTTTACAAAGAATGATTTATATAATCCAGTAAAGGTAGAACTACATTGGGCACATGTGGGCCACGTACGCCGATCTGGGCGCGTCGGTCTCCATACCTTCTATATGGCAATTAGACTCGTATAGCTACATTAGATCCACACCACGCGACGCAACTCTACGTACCAATCAGGCGTGGCCCACGTGGGCATCGGTCTAATGTAGTTCCCCCTTAACTGTTTTGTTTCATCATTAGTCTACCGGCAGTACTCCTCGCCAGGTCAGCAAATACTCCGAACTCCACCGGAGGTACACGGTGCATGTTAAAGCGACCTATGTATCATCATCATTTCAGCCGAAAGACGTCCACTGTTGGACATAGGCCTCCCCCAAGCGTCGTCACAATGACCGATCCTGTGCTTCTCGCATCCACCGCACTCCCGCGACCCTCACCAGGTCGTCGGTCCACCTTGTGGAAGGCCTTCCAACGCTGCGTCTTACGGTGCGCTGTCGCCACTCTAGAACCTTTCGGCCCCATCGACCATCCGTTCTACGAGCAATGTGCCCTGCCCAATGCCACTTTAGTTTGGCGATTCTTCGGGCTATGTCGGTGACCTTGGTATAACAACGACAACTTTATGGGAACCAACACAGATTTATGAAATCTTGTCATAACATTTACGTCATATTCAAGCACATATCAACTTTGCTAGCAGCACAGCACATAAACTGACAATGTTGGTTCAAAACATCCGCGAGATGACCTATAAACGTTACTGTACGCCGCAAGAAGTTATATGTGGGGACCCTTACATTGCTTTATATGAGGTTTATACATACTTGTGTTCCACCAAATTACATAATCATAACATCACTCATTGCATTCGCCAAAGAGTTATTATTAGTTAAAAAAGTTTAATCATTTAAACGTATTTATTTAGTTTTATTTTTTTGCCACTGCAAAGTTATAATAATAAAATAAAGGAGGTTTCCAAAAATATTTTTTGCCGGCGTTTTTTGATTTTAATATAGCACAGAACCCTTCGTGTGCGAGTCCGACTTGGACTTAGCCAGTTTTTTTTTTTGCGATGGGAAATCATATAGTATTTTCTCCCGCTCTAGGATGGACCGAAAGGTCGTGACTGCCTTTTATTAACTAAAACCACACCTGTCTGAGCCATAATAATTATGTCATCACTGGCAACACGCACTGGTCATAGACTTTCGTCTTGAGACTCTGTGGTATATTGGACGAGACGACACCGCGCAGCTTCCCGAACGCTGCCCTGCGAGTCGGCTTCGACGGTTGACGTATTTCTCGAAGTTAGACCTACCCAACTAGACTGTCTGTGCCAGGTAAACGTAGTCGTCCTTCCTTTCCTTTAGTTAAGTTGCCATTTGTGTTCCAGAATACAGAGGTCTTTTTCAAAAATTTCCCATGGCTCTAGCGGGCATTGGCCCTACTGGGCCCTACGGTCTCACTGACATCTCTTTGAGGCGCGCGTGGAACTCTCTTCGCCGTCGACGATCCAGGCTCGGTTCTTACCGGTCGGGTGGACGGTAATCTACTCATCATCTGCAACCCCGCGCTTAAGGTGGCAGGATATCGCTCTGGTATTTATCTAGTTAGTCTGACGATAATACTAGGGCGTCAGCTGAGCGTTCTAATAAACAAAATTACTAAAAGGTGGACTATGAATACGTTATGCTAAGTCTTTAGGAACTCACCGAGATACAAAACCAAAAGACGATCAAAGGTTAAGCTACCTCGAGGCCCATTTCTTTAGTAAAATACTGTGATGGCAGTTCTTGCATGTGTCACCTTTCGCCAGAGAGTATGTCTTTACGGGAATTTTATGCTTGTCGTAAAATTTGGGAGCACTTCGCTCATTCTATGAGGAATTCATTCACACATGTCCGTTGTATTGAATAGACACCTCGTGTCGGTAAACAAAGGTTTTGAAACATTGCTTCTTGCATCACCAAATGTCGTTGGAATCAATAATTTAAACACTAACACCACATATTTTTTATAAATATAAGTTTACTCATAAGCATAAAAATTATAAGCCTTATAATGTTCCCACTGCTGGGACTCAGGGTTCCTCCCTAGGAAAGAGAATGGGCCGTAATCCTTTACGCGGGCACAGTGCAGGTTAATGAATGTCATCAATGTGTAACCTCTTTGATTTTTTTGTCCTAGGACATGCCAGTTTCCTTATGATGTTTTCCTTCATCGTTTTGAGAGCAGTGATGATTTCATAATGTACACAAAATAAAGCCTAGATTTGAACCCGCCACTACTGCTCAATGTTTAATCAGTTACCCATGTTGCCAGTTCTGCTTAGTTTGGGACTAGATGGCATTGTGTGAAAGTTGTGGAATTATATAAGTGCGTCCAGATCAGGCGAATGCGCCGCTCGCGAGCCGTTTGCAAGCCGCTTGCAAACTGCACGCGTGCATTTCATGTTCGTACGAAGCGCGCGCGGCGCAGGGGCTTCGTAGGAACGAACCGCGCGCGAAATGCACGCGCGCCGTTCGCAAGTCGCTCGCGAGCGGCTCAGGTCTGGACACACCATTATATTATTATATATTATATTATATATATTTATATATATATATGAACAGTACTGGTACATAGGAGGACTAAACGCAACAAAGCATTCTCTACCAGTCAACTGAGGTAGGTGTGCACAATAAATAAACTATAAGAGATATTTGAAATAGAATGAAGTACCAGTTTAATTTGTACTTGTAATAATAGAATTGTAATATGTACATATATATATATTGTATATGTCTTAAGGTAGGTGAGTAAGTGAGACTCAATTTCAGAAATAGAAGCGGGTACCTCAACCTCTGGGTTACGACATATTTTTAAATACCACCAAAAAAATATAGTAAATAATAATAATATATTTGTGTACCTCAGAGTTAAGAATATATTACATGTGCATGTATAGAGAGTGAGATGGAGGGAGGTGGGGAGTCAGTAATAATGTAACGGTAGTTAGGACAGATAGTTTAATAAAAATTGCTTCTGTAGGTGGGTGCAAAACACCTAGAGGCAGAACTGTAGGCCGTACAAATATTTGTTCCATGCAAGAATTGAACCTACGACACTCAGCGTATCAGGCAATTGCTCAAACAATGCGCCAACCGTGTCGTTAAAAATGGAAGAAAAAATGACCCCAAGTAACATGAGACAAGGATAGGATGGTGTTGATGTTTCGTGATAGCCCAGTGTGAATTTTTCAACGGTACATAATATTTCTAAGTATATATAAGACATTAATGCCGCGGAGAGCGCGACCCCTCGGGCGTCCCGGGGGTATTATTATTACGTCATTGCGCGTTTTTACGTAAATAACCAAAAAAATAATAATAATAATAATAAAAAAACTATTTCTGGATTTTTCTGGGAAAAACCAAAATATAGAAACGAAAATTTTCGGCAAAAAAAAAATCGTACGAACGTGTACAAAACGACAATTAAAAGTTTTTCAAGGTCATTCAAGTTGTACAGACGTATGTACAATCGGCGCTCGAGGGGTTAGCCGTCGTTCGTAGATCTTTGACAGTCGTTACAGGCAGTCACATGGCAGAAAGTCTGACAATCAGTCTATCCAAGGAGTATCATGTTGCCCAGTAACTGGGTTGTGGAGGTCTGATAGGCAGTCGCTCCATGTAAAACTCGGATATTCAGCCGCATACGGTTATACTGGAAGCCGACCCCAAGACAATTGGGAAAAGGTAAGGGAGATGAAATAAATAAAAAAACAGGGCCAGTACGAATCGGACTCGCGCACTGAGGGTTCCGCACAAACTAACCTATGAAAACAGTTCGATTCCCAAATTGAGTTACGAATATTTTTGCGAATGATAATTCTTTTTTTCTGACAAAACTACAATTTTTTCAGTTTTCACATTTATTCCTATATCTATACTATAAGACCTTGCTTAATGCCAAATTTCAGGAATCTGGGTTAACGGGAAGTACCGAAGTACCCTATGATTTTTTTTCAAGGGACCGCAGATTTGAGTATACGATTTTAATTTCAAGTCGATGCCTCCACGCGTTTCTGAGACGTTGGTTTTGACAGACAGACAGATAGACGTTTTTTTTTCTTTTGAGGTACGGAACCATAAAAATAGAGTGAAACATAAAACGTATCTGAGACAAGATGACAAGCAAATGACCCGCAAAAAATAACTCATTCAAAAATATTTACAAGTGAAGCTCAAAGTCTTATACAAAGGGGAAGAAAATCCTCTAACCCAGACTAAAGATACGATAATATATGCGTGAAGCCTCCTTATATTTTCCATGTACGTACCCCAAACAAATTCAGGACATCAAGTCTTTGTTACGAGCTTGTCTGAAGAGGCTTTACATTATAAATGATCTTCATATAAATTCATCCTGTATATTCATAGCTAGATGAATTCGTGGATCGTGTCTTCGTCTTAAAATTTGGTTGATCGACTTTTTTTGGCAAATTTATATATTATAATGATTGATTCTAGAGAGAAAGAAAAAAAAACATTTATTTGATATTCGCACGAGACAAACAACAGTAAAAAAGAAAAAAAACAACTAATCTCCATCGACATTAAATAGAAAAAACCGATGCGATGCCAAAAAGGCTCCTATCTCAGCATTATGTTCTATATTACGTTCTTCATTTTTGTGATACATGAGCCTTCATAACTTTTTTTTTTCTAATTTGTGGTGTAACGATCTAATTATTTTTGCGGGGCAAATTTGATCAAGATAAGGAGAGCCAAGCAGGTTTTTTTTTGAGGCGGGAAGTCATCTAATGACTTTTCACGCTCTTGGGCGGAGCCGGGCGTGTCAGACTTTTACTGACTAAAACCACACTTCTGTTCCTTCTCTGCCCTTTGTGTTCCAGGACACTGGGTTTCCTTTACGGAAGTAAATCCATCGCCTGAGTAAGCTTTGGCCCTACTGGGCCCCTACAGATTAGCTGGCATCTCTTTGAGGCTACCCACTGTTTGTCGTCCGCAATCCCTCTCCTACGGTGGCTCCTGCTCTAAGGTGGAGTGAGACGAAAACCTATTTATATCTTTCAGTCTCCCTTTTAGTTCCAGGGCCAATTAGACACAATGTAACCTTACAAAATGTTTCCTTATCAGAGTTATTATTTTTTTACCTAAAATATGAGATTAAAATTATATGAGTGCGAATCTTTTGCTCTTTAAAGCATTTCAACAGTTATTACTTATAATTTACTTCACTCATTTTCATAAAGCAAAAGTATGATTGTTCATTTGAACATAATTAACTTTGACCGCATTTCACTGAATTTTCCTGAACTCGCAGTCGTTTAAGGGACATTTTCCTAATGAATATTGGTTTCCAATATTTGGCTGGCTGGCATCTGGAGAAGGCCCGTTAACATCAAATAAAAATCCAATTGCGTGATGGTCCCGAAATTTATAAAAAGCTGACATTAAACACCGGGAATCATTTTGGCTATTTGCCTCAAGATCAAACAGTTTTATTGCGTCATTAAAAATCTGTGAAAATGTAGTTAAGTATACAGAAAGGTTATTTTTAACAGAAATGGTCTGGCCACGGCTCGAAGCACGGGCCACGGCTCGTAGCACGGGCCACGGCTCGTAGCACGGGCCACGGCTCGTAGCACGGGCCATGGCTCGTAGCACGGGCCACGGCTCGTAGCACGGGCCACATGTCGTAGCCCGGGCCAAGGATCGTAGCACGGGCCACGGCTCGTAGCACGGGCCACGGCTCGTAGCACGGGCCACGGCTCGTAGCACGGGCCACGGCCCGTAGCACGGGCCACATGTCGTAACACGGGCCAAGGATCGTAGCACGGGCCACGGCTCGTAGCACGGGCCACGGCTCGTAGCACGGGCCACGGCTCGTAGCACGGGCCGCATGTCGTAGCACGGGCCAAGGATCGTAGCACGGGCCACGGCTCGTAGCACGGGCCACATGTCGTAGCACGGGCCAAGGATCGTAACACGGGCCACGGCTCGTAGCACGGGCCACATGTCGTAGCACGGGCCAAGGATCGTAGCACGGGCCACGGCTCGTAGCACGGGCTACATGTCGTAGCTCGGGCCAAGGATCGTAGCACAATTTATGCATCAATTGGCAGAGTGATTGATTCTTCTTGGATTTCTTTTAAGTTTCCGTATCCAAATTTATCAACGGAGATAGTTTCGTTGACAACCTGCCAATTAGAAGGAAGGTAAATTGGTATATTTCAGAGACTTCGTTTAAATAAAAATCAATGATATGTGATGAGTATATGATATGCAACTGGCCAGTTATTACAGCTCTAAAAAACTTTTTACAAACAAAAACAACCGACTTCAACGTAAAAAAAACACTGAAAAGTGCAAAATAACTTTAATTTCGGAAGTCGGTGTTTCTATAATAGTTTTGTATCTTCGTTATTTAACACCGACTTCCGAAATTAAAGTTATTTTGCACTTTTCAGTGTTTTTTTTTACGCTGAAGTCAGTTGTTTAGTTTTTGGAAAAAGATTTTTATTTTTCACATTTAAGTTATGGTACCACCACTAAAAAGTACCCCTCAGCCATACTTAAATACCTTTTAGCCAGAGTGCATCTCATGACAATTCTAATAATATCAAACACGGTTAGATGGTTATATTAAATTAATTTATTACAGAGTTCCGGTGCCTAACTTCAGGTTTCATCATCAGATCAGTTCGATATATTACCCCTCTTCTTTCAGTCAGTCATCGACTACACGTATAAACAAAGCAATTTTACTTGTTACGACAGTTCTGCTGTGATCCCATGAGGAGTTCTGTTCCATATCTACGAAGTTCATGATCAGATCATAACAATATTTCTATGGGACCAACTTGGAAGCATAACCTATCAATCGCAAATTTTTTTCAAAATTGGTCTATAATTGACCGAGAAATCGGTGAACATACATAAAAAATAAAAATAAAAAGCATACATTCAGCCGAACATATAACCTGCTTTTTTGAAGTCGGTTAAAAATACAGCGACGTGATGAACTGACAGACAAACTGACAAGTAAACAGTTGTAACTTCTTGAGTTATTGTCGTAGTCATCATACGCACAATACATTTTGAGAACACATTCATTATGAGTACAACTAAGGAGTGGAATTTCCTGCCGGAATCACACAAACACACTTATACATCGAAGGATTAGAACAATTTGCCTGCTGCGGTCTTCCAGTCCCATAATAATTTAAGTGTCTTCAAGGCAAGAGTAAATTAGGCTAATAAACTTGTGCGCATCACCGTCAACGATTTCATCACTGCTTACCATCAGGTGGGATGCAGACAAGCACTAGTTTATATCAATTAAAAAAGTCTGTTTCCTAATAGCTATAATTAAGTCAAGAGTGAATAGGTTACTTCTAAGCAAGCATGCTCCATCTTTGATCTCATCATCGCTTACTATTAGGTGAGATAGTAGTCAAGTATGAGAGCATCTACACTAATATTATAAAGAGGCAAAGTTTGTTCTTTTATTGTTTTTGTTTGTATGAGGTAATCTCTGAAAGTACCGGCCCGATTACTAAATTTTTTTCAGCGAATGAAAGCTGCTTTATTCCTGTGAAATAGGCTATATTTTATGTACGTGGGCGAAGCTGCGGGTAAAAGCTAGTCAATAATAAAAAACCCCTACCACCCTTTGACCACGGGAATTTCGGGACGGAAATAGTCGTTATTTGGCGACTCCAAAAACACGCTAATTTCGTTTCAAAACCGCCTTGAAAGTTTCCACCTACTGTTTTCTGATGAAAATGAATGAGGCAACGTTATCAGCCGACGGCCGTCATGCGGAAGGTGAAGGCCGATGCCTGATAATGGTGCTGGTCATTTATCTCATGATTGATGTACTGTGCTGGCCTACCTTTTTAGAGAAAGTGAATCTATTTTTAGGGTTTCGTACCTCACAAAGAAAAACGGAACCCTTAAAGGATCACTTTGTTGTCCCACTGTCTGTCTACCTGTTAAGACCCTTTGTCTCGGGAACGCGTGGAGCTATCGAGTTGAAATTAAAACCATTTATTGAAATCTGCAGTCACTAGATGTTGAAAAAAAATCAGACTTCTAAGTAAGCTAAAAATAAAGATACCTACCGCCATTTGATAAAGATTCCACGGGTGAAAGCGAAGCCCGGGGCCCCGGGATGAAGGCAAAGAGGGAACAGGAGTGTGTTTTTAGTCAGTAAAAGTCTGACACTATCTCTCGCTCCACCCAAGAGCGTGATTTGTCATTAGATGATTTTCCCACCTTAAAAAAAAAACCTACGGTCATTTATGTCGCAAAAAACATATATTTCGACACTCTCAAGAGAATCAAAATTCATAGGGTACTTCCTGTTGCAAGATCCCACAAGAGAGGGCCTAAAACCGACCCCGGATATGGACGCGAGAGTCTACAATCAGATTCGTAATATACGCCAAAGTGGCAATAGCGTGCCGGGAATCGCTGTAATAAGGCTGAGACGGCAGGAACGGCGACACGCGCTCGAGAGGTGGCGCGAGCGGCTACAGCAGCCGCAATTCTCGTGCAAGCGCGTTGTCGAAGCCGTTCTGCCGCACTTCGAAGCCTGGCTGACAAGAAAGGAGCGCATCTCCTACAGACTCACTCAGTTGCTGACCGGGCATGGTTGCTTCGGTGAGTACCTGAACAGAATTGGGCGAGAGGCCACAGCAAATTGCCACCATTGCGGCAGCAATTTGGACTCAGCACAGCACACGCTGGAAGACTGTCCAGCGTGGGCCACTGAACGACAAGTCCTGGTCGCCAGGATTGGGCGAGATCTGTCTCTGCCAGCAGTAGTGAGGGCTATGCTGGCGGAGTCAGAAAATTGGAAGGAAGTTGCTTCCTTCTGTGAGACGGTGATGGTCCAGAAGGAGGCCGCTGAGCGAGATCGTGAAAGAGCCGATCCCACTCGGAGAAGAAGGCGTCGGGGAGGCAACCGCCCTGATGCTTAACACGCCGAAACCCTGCTTGCATCATCCAATACAAGTGGGACTTTGGAACCACAGGGCGCTCAGAGTGGGGACTCTGCTCGTCCATCGAGTGATTCCAGGGAAGACGGTGGCACAGTGATCACGTGCTGCCGTACACAGTGAGGTTCAGGGGAGACCGTTATACAGTCTCTTCAGGGATGTGCCGAATCAGGCATTGCACAGAGGGGGTTCCGGAATGGTCTTTTGAGAGGTAACGGGGCCCCTTCTATGTGTTGATGGTGATCACCGAGGTGGTTTTAGTGAGGTAAAAATCCCACACTCCCCGGACTCATCCCCAAAGTCCAGGCGCCTTTTGAAGGTTTCCCCTCGAAAACAAAAAAAAAAAAAAAAAAAAAGGTACTTCCTGTTGACCCAGAATCCTGAAATTTGGCATGAAGCAAGGTCTTATAGCACAAATATAGGAATAAATCTGAAAACAGTAAATTTGTTATAACGTCACAAAAAAAAAACTTTTTTTTGCGATTCGGAAAAATCTTCTAGATTCCATTCAGGAATTGAACTATTTACATAGGTAAGTAGGTAAGTTTGTACGGAACCCTCAGAGCGTGAGTCCGACTCGCACTTACCCAGTTTTTTGTTATTGTGATCGATAGAAACGGTATGAAGCATTATTTTTAACTTTATGAGTAAAGATAAAAAAACACATATAGTCATTTGAAAATCTGTATTGTTGGGACTCCTCAAGGGTTATTGTGTTGCCTAGTTGCTGGGTTCATCATCTCATCTTCCCATCCTTGTCCCATATTATATTTTATTTTTATATTCTACATCTTTGTGTGAGTTTGGGACTAGATGGCGTTGTATGAACGCCATCTAGTCTTAAACTAAGCAGAGCTTGTGCAATGAGGACTAGACAACTGATAAACATATTTATATATTTCTAAATACATACATATTATAGATAAATTACACCCAGACACAAAACAAATGATCGTGCTCATCACACAAACATTTGTCTTGGGTGGGAATCGAACCCACGACCGCCGGCATAGCAGTCAGGGTTTATAACCAATAGACCAACAGGCCTGTCAATATGTATATAATATTATATTACTTGGGGTCGGTACAACACGTCTTTTTCTTCCATTATATCCTGTCACCAGCGATCACTATCAACACCCAGCTATAAATATGGATAGGATAAACAGTTCCTAATTTATAAGCTCTCTAACACACCGGCTCACAGACATATTTTCTTATATGTAGAGATGTAGATCTTAACATAATTATTCATCTATGTACCATCCATCATTATACGAATATTTGGGGAAGAGAACAGCGAAATACGCGGCATGGTGAATACGATCAGTGGCAGATACAACCGACAGTGCTCGTTCCGAAGCAAGCGTAGGGTTGGCACCTTGGCACTTGCAAGTAACATATTTATTTTTATTTTTTATTACCACTGCTGGGCAAAGGCCTCCCCCAGCTTCTTCCAAGTATTCCTTTCCTGAGCCACCTGGAACCAGTCCTTGCGGTTGGCATCTAGGTCGTCTTGCCACCTCTTCCCGGGTCGACCTCGGCGGCGTCGTCCATCGTTTTCATCGTCGTCCATCGTAGTCTGTCGTCTTCAGTAACACAAATTATTTCGATGTATTTCGCGAGGTTGTCGATATGCGGGAAGTGGATACAGCAAATCAGTCTTTATTTGTAATAGTCGTGACGGCCAACGGCTTAATAGCCAAGAGCCTCGACCTGCATCTGAGGAGGGTCCCGCTGAGCTGGATCAAGAGCTAGATCCAGAAAGCAGTACTCCTACATGGCACGTATTGTTAGGAGCCCTGACCACCGGTAGCTTGGACCCTGTCTCCGATGCTGGTAGGCTACTTTTTGTTTTTGGTAGGAAAATCATTTAATGACATCCCCCGCCCTTGGGCGGAGCGGGAGGGCGTGTCAGACTTTTACTGACTAAAAACCAACTCCTTTTCCTTCTTTGCCATTAATCCAGGGCCCCGGGGAACTCTTTCGCATCACCTATGGCCCCAGTAGGCTTCGACCATGCTGGGCCCCTACGGTTGCTGACATTTCTTTGAGGCGCGCGTAAAACACTACGCGCCGTCGATGACTTGGGCTCGGTCGGTTTATCGGACGGACGGACAGCGAGCTACCGATTGCTCGCCGTCCGCAAGCCCGCGCCTACGGTGGCCAGAAATCGGGATCGGAATCCCGGCGGAAATAGAATGCCTCGCGCGTGCGGCCGCCTCCTTTGCTTGCTAGTAATAATGCTTAATTACTTCGCAGAAAAAGACGACCGCCTGCCACTCCTCCTCGCTCCGGACCATGGCCTGTACCTACTAAGGCCGCCGGCGCGAAAGATCGCTGCCGCCGATCGCCCCCACGAGGACACGGTGTTGCTCTGCCCAGGCTGGGCACACCTCTACCGTATGCTCCACCGTGTCCCGGGCGTATGGCGTGCCCGACTAAAACCAACCTGTGTTCGTTTTGCAAAGGGCAATTGAACACAGGTAGGTTTCGCAGTCCCTAGAATGCATTCTAGAGTCGCGGTGAATCACAGAGGCCGAATTGGAAAGGGGAGGCAAGATGATTTAGAAGTCTGCAGCGAGGGCTGTATCGACGAGGCTCGAGAAAATAATACTTAGAAAGATATAGGTGAAGCTATTGCCGAGCGACGGAAAAGTATAGGCTAGTGTTTTTCAATTATCCAATGGCATACATGCAAAAGTTGCGAAAACAAATTGGAAAAGTAATTCCATATAAACTTACATCATTTTGAATGCTCAACATGTGAATGGTGTTTAAAATGATGCGGAGTTGAAATTTTAAATTTATTAAACAGAAACTTAAATCATAACGTAATTAAAACTAACTTACAAAATAAAAATAAAATCCCTAAAGTACTAAAAAAAGCAATCCAAAGTACGGCGTTGAAAACTCCTCCACATCGCTGTCGACTGGTAATGTACCCAAAAACTGGCGGCATTGCCACGCTGAATGGCAATGCTTATCCTTTGTCCGAAGTAAAAGCCAGCCCTTGGGTCACGCGAAGTGTCAACAAGGCGTTTTGAAAGTTCTTTAAGGAGTTGAAAGTATATTTTTTACGATTACTCTTCGTTGAAATATCGGATCAGCGCTCGTGTCTTTGCTCAATGACATTTTAAACAAATTCTTTCATTTGATTACAAAATTCCATTTGTAAAAAAATGTTGAGCCTCGTGACCATTGTCCGGTTTGTAAAAGGGTGATAAATAAGAGCGTCTCATTGTTTTATACACAATTTTACTTGTTTATATTTCGAACACTACACAGTGTTTGTTTTTATAAAAAAAAAATTGATTATTTTTTTAAGTATTGTTTTTAAAGTATAATGTACACAAGAAAGTATAATGAAGAAAGTCTAATGTCACCTTAAGTTAAGATCACATACTTTAAAAAAACGGAAAAATATTACCTAATTTTATTTTTACTTTTAAAGTAGGTATTTTTTAACGCGGCCCTAGAACGAAAAGGGTGGTTGGAAGAACATGCGTGGGGTTTAGTCAGTAAATGTCTGACACTAATGGGAAAACGGCAAAAAAGAACATAATTACATCTTCGTTGTTTGTTATGTTATGTTGTTATTTAGCCTAAACTTTCCCACTGCTGGGCAAAACCCTTCCAACTTCTTCCAGGTATTCTTGTCTTGAGCCACCTCGAACCAGTCCTTGCGGTAGGTATCTAGGTCGTCCCGCCACCTCTTTACAGGTCGACCTCGGCGGTGTCGTCCATCCTCAGTTACCCACTTTGTGGAGACTCTTGCCAAACGGTCAGTGTGCATGCGGCTGATACGACCCGCCCATTGAAGGTAAATAAAAACTAAACACTATGAAATAGATTGACACTCAGATACATCATTAGCTGTGTTACAATCATTTCATTCCGTCAAAGCATGACAGTTGTGATTTACAATAAATTTTAATTTAAATATAACCAATTTAACCCTGAATTTGAGAGGCAGCCCTACAGTAAATTAACACCATCATAACGGTAGGAGAGCGCGCATATCCGAGGTGCAAACAGTGCCGGCTTCTAATTTAAATTCATACAACCTGTATTGTCCTCGTGGTAATAACTCCCTTTAGACGAAGGATAATTTCAGTTTCATCAGACATATGTACTTTTTGAACAGAGAGTTATAAAAGGAGAATGGGCGCTTTTGTATGGAACATAAAAAAGTAATTAAAAGGTCATTTAAAAGGTTAAAATAAAAGCTTCGTCAGTAATAACTTTTATTTCTTAAAATAAAATTATAGTTTAGAAATTTCAAATGGCCCACTACTTAGTACAACACTGAGCCCAAAACGCTCATTCTTTTTTGAAACAGGAAGAAATTGGATTATTAGTGGGCAAACGGTTTTTAAGGAATTGATAAACTACTAGATACGCAGATTTTATCAGGTAGTCAGTATGTTATTATTGGTTACCAATTTTGAATTAAATTAAATTTGTCAGCGTAACTTCGTCATGAGTCAGGTGACATCTAACTCATGACGAAGTTTCTCTAGCAAATGTTATGAGTATGTGTGTAAAGAAACATAAAAAAAAACTAAACTCATATTTTATAACAACTACGAGTACTAAGACGTTCCTCTACTAAACAAATGAAATAGAATAAAATATCTAGCTATGATAAATCTATTTAATTATAAGGACTACTGACTGACATATCAACGCACAGCCGAAACTACTAGGACTAGGGGCATGAAGTTTTGCACAAGGCTTCCTTTTATGACGTAGGTGAGCAGAGAATTTTCCAATATTCACCACCTAAGTGGATGAAACGGGGGTCCACAGTTCGTATAGAGAAACCTACTTTCACGCGCGCGAAGCTGCTGGCAGAAGCTAGTAAATAATAAAAAAACCTTTTATTTCCAGCTTCATGATTTACATAAATAAAAAAAAAATATTTTATTCACCTATATACTTAACTCTATGTGGTTAAATAATATTAATCAAAATATTTTCATTTAAAATAGGTAGGCACTAATTAAGTGCCTACTTAGCACTAATTATATCATCCATCCTAATTTTGAAACCTCATCATTATTAGCGACAAGAAACATGTAACCGTTAAATAATTTGTAATACATAACATGATTGAAAATAGTGTCCATGGAATTGCACATTCTTCTCCATAGACATCTACGCTTTGGAATGTACAATTTGACATTACAAAAGTGCCTGTAAATGGTTTATTTGAAATAAGATCATTATTAGAAAAAAAACTTGTCTCATTTTGAATACACCTAAATTTCAGTAACATTTTGGTCAGCTCCACATTTTCCATTCCATTATTTACTTCACCTTTAAAATTTCTCTATAAGTGATAAAAATCGCCTATCTCATCGACACGCCGCATCGAGCAAGCCCATTCATTATAAGCACATTTTGAGTCACTCATTCTAACGCAGGCGAGATGGCGTCGAATCAATATTAATGGAATTTGCCTCAAAACGGTGCTAAGAAAAATGAGTTTGCCAAACGACACTGCAGGCTCGTTCAACATTATTATATTACAAAGTATGAGTACCGGGCCCAGGTGAGCTGAAGCTTACTGGGGCATGGGTTGACTTCTTAAAGGAAAGCCTGTGGTCCTGAGACGCAAAAGGCAAAGATCCTTCTTTCTATGTTTCTCATAGGTGTGGTTTTAGCCAGTAAAAGTCTGACACAGTCTGACAAAAATAAATTAAACAAATAACTTTAATTACGGAAATCGGTGTTTCTCTATTAGTTTTGTCTCTTCGTTATTTAACACCGACTTCCGAGATTAAAGTTATTTTTCACTTTTCAGTGTTTTTTTTTTCTTTGAAGTCGGTTGTTTTTACTATTTTTTTTTTATTTAACTCTTTTTAGTAATGGTACCACCACTAAAAAGTACCCCTCAGCCAAACTTAAATACCTTATAGCCAGAGTGCATCTTATGACAATTCTAATAATCCCAAACACGGTTAGATTACATTAATTTATTACAGAGTTCCGGTGCCTAACTTCAGGCTTCATCATCGTTCGATATATTCCTCCTCTACTTTCAGTCAGTCATCACGAGACACGTATAAACAAAGCAATTTTACTTGTTACGACGGTTCTGCTGTGATCCTATGAGGAGTTCTGTTCCATATCTTCGAAGTTCATGATCAGATCATAACAATATTTCTATGGGACAAACTCGGAAGCATAACCTTTCAATCATTTTTTTTTTAAATCGGTCCACAATTGACCGAGAAATCGGTGAACATACATAAAAAAAAAAACATACATTCAAACGAACATATAACCTCCTTCTTTTTGAAGTCGAAGCATGATAAATGCTAAAGATTAAAATCACGATTAAAAATTGTTATTGTAACAATCAAAATTAAAACCCAAAAATTACATTAAACTTTACATCAAAATCAGTTACAAAAATTAAAACATGCGCGTCAGTGTTCGAGAGATGTGGTTCATGTTTTGTATTTAGATGTACTTATGAAAGTTAATCAGGCAAAAGATGTATAATGATCAAAGCATAAGACGTTCGGTAATTTCATGCCTATCTCTAAATAGTACGAAACAAGCAATAAACGAGATAGCTGTGTGTATAATTTGCACCCGTGCAAATCCGGGGCGTCGCCAAACTTGGGTGCTCAAGTGGACACCCTGTCCACTGCCACTTAAGTTTGACGATGCTCAATAGAATAGAATAGAGTAGAATTTTATTTTACTAATATGGGTACGCAATAAGTTCTTAAGATTACTTTATTTAACATTATTTATATTGTTGTTATTACACTAAAAAAATACCATATCAATTTATAAATTACCATTATCAAAGGGAGTGGTCCAGATACGGCCAGAGGTTTTCAATGCCGTGGACAAGATTATTATTTATACTAAAAATCTTTATAATTTTTAGAAATAATTATTAAAATAATATCACATCAGTTAAAGTTCGGAAAAATAATAACAATAAGTATCATTTATTCAGTGTTTCCTTGGTTCCTGCAACCATTTTGAATTTTTTTTTTCAATTATTGACCACGGATTCAAAGTCCTTTAGGCGGAATAATAAAAATAAAGATTGCATAGAATTTTCATTTTAATAATCGACCAGAACATCATTTTTTTTTAACATCATTTATTATATCAATAATATGCATTTGGTCTATTGATAAAAATGCAAATGTTTGGATATTTTTGGCGGGATTTCTCGAGTGAAGTTCAGTGCTGGCCGTATGGTCTTAAGACCTTAGCCTACCCAAATGGGGCGAAAAGTAGCGGCAAAAAGTGTCACATTTTGCCGCGTAGCATTTGAATTGCGACTATTTGTTTCAGTTTGTGACTATTTGCTATTATTACTATTCGCTTTTATAATGAACTTTGCACTCGCTTTTCTCAACGACCCCAGCCTGCCTATGGATTCTGAATCTGCTATGAACGACAATGACCCCGACCGCTCTATCTCGGACTCGGTTTCTACTTCTTTGAATAACTCCAGCGTCCGACAGATGGAAACCGACTCGGATGTACCATATTTCGACCCGCAGAAGCCAACGCTGTGTTAATTGTGCTTTAAATATTACTCAAATGAGACAACATTTTTTGGAAGTTGCTGAAATCCGTGATCTGTGATACAAGAATGACGTTACGACGGTAAATTAAAACTGATTTAACTCATTTCCCCCAACTTTTAGATACACCTGTAATAGCTGTAACAGGTTTATTATTACATAAACTATGAATTGAAGTTGTCTTAATATAGGTCCACTGGTGGCCAAATTTTGTATGAATACTGGTCCATACCCTTTTTGCCCTTCATTGCTCGCAGAACAGATGATCAAAGGGGCCGAAAGGTTCTGGCGTGGAGACCAAGTAACAGAAGACGCACCGTGGAAAGGCCTCGCACAAGGTGGAACGACGACCTGGTGAGAGTCGCGAAAATCCGATAATCCGAGAAGCACAGGATGGAAAAGGCCTATGTCCAACAGTGTTCGTCTTTTGGCTAAAATAATGATAATGAAAGACGGGGCGGGTCGCAAGACGTGCCTATATGTAAATAACTGCATTTTTTTCCAATATTCTCCCGCGTCAATATACCGATTGGCATCACGTCGAACTATTAATTGCTCGTAAGCCGCGTAACTGCAGGGGCATGTTCATCAAGCAGTTTAATTGAGTCTGATACACCTCGACGACGGCTGAGCGGAACTGAAGGGCGCTCGCAATTACCGATGACCTCCTAACTGGGCGTCAAGTGCGATGGACTTTATACTCTTTTGTTTATCCATTTTGTGTACGCTTCTGAAAACTTTAGAATATTGTTAGTATTTGGAGGACTTTGATAGTATTTGAAGGACTTTGTTAGCATTTGGAGGACTTTTTGCAACGATTCATTGGCGATATAATTTATAGTGCATACTTAAGTGACAGTGGAAACCGATGAAAGGATTAGAGTTACCAGCACGAACCGGAAGGCACATTGTTGGAACGACAGATAACCTGGTGAGTCGCGAGAATCCTATAGTCTAGTCCAGTAGTAAACCTTTGAGATGATGATGATTAGCGATATAATCGCGGTACAGTCGCGATACAAGAGTAGTACAATCGGTAGGCAGTCGCAGCTCTAATATAACTTCGCACACGTAAAGCGATTTTACATCGCTAAAACTTTAAAAAGTGACTGACGTCATTCATCATCATCTCATCTTCCTGCCCTTGTCCCCGTGCTATTTGGGGTCGGCGCAACACGTTTTCTTCTTCTATTCTGACGTCATTATTGATTTAAAAATGGTATTATTTTGTTACTGATTTTTTAAATGACGCTGTCATATGAATTGTGCTATTTTATGCATTGGTCTTATTGAGTCTATTGGTCTTTCAGTTTTGCTGAAATCTCTTTGAGGCGCATGAAACACTACGCGCTGCCGACTCTTGCTTGTTCGTTACCGGAAGGCCAGATGACGAGCTACTATAGAGCTTGTCGTCCGCAGGCCCACAACTATGGTGGCCATGAATTATCCTGACACTTCCAAAGCCTGGGGTGACTCCTGCGGCAGCAGCTGGAGTATGAGAATGACCTTTCCCTCATGGTTTCGGCTTTCACTTGCATTGCTGCTTCTCAAAAGAAGATGACCGATTTCCATTCCTCCTTGCTCCAGATCCATAGTCTAAACCGTTTTTTTTTTTTTTGTTTAAAATACTTTCGTTCTATACTTAAATTTGAAATAAAATGACCAGATTTCTGAAAGAATAATATGTCTAAATAATAATAAAATTTAACCTTTATTACAAACAATTTCAATTTCAAACAAATACAGATAAAGGAGTACCTTTGTACTCCTTTATCTGTATTTGTTCTTTTCTATTGTAAGTGTTGCAGCAGAACTCTGCTTCCGCTTCCGCTTCTACAGAAGTTCCGCAAGCTTTTTCACTTTCGTTTCCGATTCTGTTTCCGCAAAATTTTCTTCTGTTTCCGCGTGGAGGACTGGACACTTCGGAAGAGGTGGAGGCGGGGGCGGTACACAAACGTGTCGCAATGAGTTTCTTTGTTATTATATGTCTTTGGTTCTTTCATCACCGCGCCTCGTGACGTGATTACGACGAAACTTAAACCTTCTGTTGTTTTATAAAATTGTGCTTGTTCTTCATAGTATTAACACTTCCACTTCCGTTTTCGTTTCCGTTTCCGTTTCCGCTTCCGCATCTGCAAAGATTTGCTTTTGACATCTGTTTCCGTTTCCGCTTCCGTTACACTTCCGTTGCATCACTAATGTTTGTGTGTAAATTAATAAATTAATTTCTTAATATAACTATGTACTTATATTAAATTGATAATTGTTGCAAGTTCCGTTTGTCATAACATTACATAGTGGTCCCTGAACTATTCGAAGCCAATACAACTTGACCCTTTTCAGGAAGAACATTTTAAGTGACAATTTGTGTTGTAATTGAAATGGGGTTTCTCTTCCCTAATTAAAAAGTTTTTATTTCAATACCTTTTTAAAATAAATAGTAATTTGTTATTCATACAACAAATGTCCTATTAGAATAGTTTCTATTAACATATTATCATTTTAAAAAACGAGCAGAGAAAAGAGAGCAGTGGTGACTCAGTCCTAACGGCAACCTGACTTACGAGTTGTAAGGTCGTGGGTTCAAAACCAGCCAGGAGCATTAAATTGCTCAAAAAGATGAAGGAAAACATTGTGAGGAAACCGGTATGTCCTAAAACCTAAAATTCGAAGACATGTATCGACCCATACTGGGCCCACGTGGTGGATTGCGACCCATTCCCTCTCCTAGAGACGACACCTGAGTCTCAGTAGTGGAAACATTAAAAGGCTTATTTCGGTATGCTAAGCCAAAAAAAAAAATAGAAAAAGAAATACTCCAAATTTTTAAGTGGAACTCTCCAACTGAACATGCTGTATGGGTGTGAGACGTGGAAGGTCACAAAAGACATCTCGCTTAAACTCCAGCTCGTTATCAACCGCTCTCTTCGCCATATTCTCGGTATTTGCTAGCCCGAGAAAATCTCCCATGTAGAACTGTGGGTACGTTACGGTGAAACCCTAATCGACCAACAGATCAAACGCCGCAAATATAACAGACCTGGTGGCGAACGGTCACCACAGAGGCGAAGAACATAGGGAAGACCTGGAGTGAATTGAAACGGGAAGCTCCAGACCGAACGGGATGGCGGCGCACTTTGGATGCCCTCTGCCCCATCTAGGGGATACAGGAACTTAAGTAAGTAAGTCAACCAACTAAGCAAGCGGTTTTTCAGAATACCACCCTTACGATGTTGAAACACCAACGGTCCGAACTAAGCGATTTCCTTCGTCGTTTATACCGCGTACATCAAGGGAGTGGAACAATTTGCCTGCTGCGGTCTTCCCGTCCAACTATAATTTAGGTGCCTTCAAGGCTAGAGTGAATAGGCTCTTAATAAACTAGTGCCTCACCATCAATGATTGCATCACTGCTTACCATCAGGTGGGATCGCAGTCAAGCACTGGTTTATCCGAATTAAAAAAAAAATACAAAAAATATTTAAGAAGATTTCGGAATTAAAGAGTTAGCAAATCCCTTAATAATGTTAACGTGGTGTCAACCTGTCAGCGCCGCGACCGAAACCGCAGCACGCAACATAACTATAACGTTATTGTATTTTGTTCTGCAAAACGTGAATCGTTATAAAATATTCAAAGGATAAATAAATATTAAAATTCCATTTATTGGCATTTACGATTCAATATTTATTTTTTTGCTGTTTTTATTATTTCTTTAAACTATGTATATTGAAACAGAATGATATCTATACCCTATTCCAAATAAGATTACTTTTATCGAATTCTGTTTACTGTCCGTTCAACCGATTGTGACTTACATTGCGTTGCTGGCATGACAAATGGGAACTGCAGTAAGTAGGTATTGTAACCACTTCTTTGCCATCCTTATGCATATGGAATATAAGTCAAAATCGGTAGAACGGTCTTACTTGGGTGTGACTGTGCCGATTACAGACCACCTTGATCTTCTGACTTTTTCTAACAGACCGCTTGGCCAGAGCATCGCTGTGTCTTCGTGGGGGTGGAGGCAATCGGTGGCTATGACCTCTCGGGCCCTGGTAAAGGCCATGGTCCGGAGCGAGAAGGAAAGGAGTTGGCCTAACGCGTGTGGGAACAGACTTCCTTACGCCCGATTTCCAGCACCGTAGGCTTACGGACGGCGAGTAATTGGTAACTTGCCGTCCGGCAAACCGTCCGGACTGAGCTCCAGTCGTCAACAGCATGTAGTGTTCCACGCGCGCCTCAAAGAGATGTCAGTAAACCGTAGGGGCCCAGCAGGGTCGAAGCCTACCGAGGCCATGGGTTGTGTAAAAGAGAACCTCGGAGCCCTAGAATGATGGCAAATAAGGAACATAAGACTGGGTTTTAGTTAGTAAAAGTCTGGCACACTCTCCTGTTCCACTCGAGGGTGGTGACTACTTCATTGGAAGATTTCACATCTAAAAAAAAACCAACTGGACCGTCCGTGCCAGGTAAACGTGATTGTTTACAACTTCGAGTGTAGTCTCCGATCTTGATAGGAGTCGGTGCTATTTATTTATTTTTATTTATTTATTTATTTATTATAAAGTACATATTTGACACCAAATGTAAGCACGAAAAAAAAAATATAAGCAATACAACAGTCAATTTAATTTGAACACCCTGTCTCCTAAATTAGGAAGATCCTGTATCTTAGGAGGCAGTGTCTTCGGTGCTATGGATGTTTACCATGACTTTGATGTAGTCCCTGTTCATTTAAAGACCCACTCTTTCGGAAGATCTACTGAGGTCATCGAGCATTGTACTGAGCCCCTCCGTAATTTCAGCCATGACTGCTATATCGTCAGCAAACCGAAGACGAGGCGAGTGATGTACTCGCCATAGATATAATTTCCTAGCTCTCACCATTCCAAAACTTTGAAGATAGTCTTTTCTGTGCAACAAACCGATGAAACCTCCCAGGGAGCGCCAGCGCCAGTGTGCTTGCAACCTAAAACACGAACAGTGACATAAGGCCGCGACCACAACCCGGCGACATGAGCCGACAGCGAGCAACCGCAAGCCGCAACAAGCCGTGCGATGCCGCGCCAATGTGTTGTTACGTGTATTATGTTGTTATGGCCAGGGAAAATTATTGTTGAGCACACGAACGCGTCACGATGATTGGTTAATTCATATAACTTTTTTTTTGAGGTGAAAAATGATCAAATGACTTCTCTCTCTCTCTAGTGTTCTACTGTGAAACACCATGTTGGTGTGTACGGGGCCCAGTAGTGTCGAAGCCTACTGGGGCCACGGGTAGTGTGAAAGTGAAACCCAGGGCCCTGAGACGAAGGCAACGAAGGAACAGGAGTGGGTTTTTAGTCTGACAATAACTCCCACTCCGCCCAAGTGCGTGATTAGTCATGATAAGATTTTCCCACCCAAAAAAAACCCAATCAGGATCACTTTACTTGTGGTCCGTCCGTCTTTCTATCTGTCTGTCAAGACCCTTTATCTCAGAAACGCGTGAAGTTATCGAATTGAAATTAAAACCGTATACAGTCTGCGGTTCCTTGAAGCTGTGAAAAAATCAAACTTCTAAGTTGACGGAAAAAAAAGATACGGCCGTTTATGTCGCAAAAAAACTTACATTTCAACACTCTCAAAGAAATCAAAATTCATAGGGTACTCCCGCTGACCCAAAATCCTGAAATTTGACTTAAAGCATAGTCTTATAGTAGTATAAGACTATACTTTTGATTTGATCAGATTTATAAGAATAAATCTGAAAACTGTAAATATTTAGTTGCATCACAAAAAAAACTTTTTTTACAATTCGGAAAAATCTTCGTAACGCAATTCGGGAATCGAACTGTTTTCATAGGTAAATTTGTGCAGAACCCTCAGTGCGTGAGTCCGACTCGCACTTGCCCTGTTTTTTTATTTCATATAGCTAGGAATAACTTATTACAGTATTTTCCTGGCTAGGGTTCTTTTTTAAGTGTGGAATTCATCTAATGACTTCTCGCGCTCTGGGCGAAGCGAGAGGACGTGTCAGACTTTTACTGACTAAAACCACACCTGTGTCCTTCAGTTGCCCTTAGCGTTCTAGAACTACGGGTTTCCTTTTCAGAAATTCTCTGCGGTCCTAGCTTTCAGGCATCGGCCCTGCTGGGCCCCTACGGCTTACTGACATCTCTTTGAGGAGCGCGTGGATCCCTACGCGCTGTTAACGACTGGGTTCGATCCAATCAATTACCGGATGGCAGGACGGCAAGCTGCACATTGCTCAACGTCACCCGCGTCTACCGTGGCTGGTAGTTGGGGTCAGAATCTCGGCGGCAGGGGCGTGAGGACATTCCCTGACACGTACGGCCTCCTCCGTCGCTAGCATCACTGCTTCGCAGAAGGAGGCCACCGCCTGCCATTCCTCCTCGCTTCGGACCATAGCCCGGACCAGGGCCCGGCGCGAAAGGTCACTGCCGCCGATTGCCTCCACGAGGACACGACGGTGCTCCGCCCAAGTGGGGCACACCTCCTCCGTATGCTCCACCGTGTCTTCCGGGCGGTCCACACAATGATGACACCCGGCCGTTTCTTGTGCCTGACTTTCCTGGCTAAGGTGGGGTCTTCTTCCAGTCCAATCCGAAACTGTTTAGTACCAGGAACATGAAGCATCTGTCTATTCGACCCCCACAACCCAGAAATTGAGCAAGACTTACCCCATGCTCAGAATGGTATAAGATTTTCTCACTTCTGACTACCGTACCAAATGCCATAGTTCAAAATGAGTGCTTGTCTATCCAAGCACTCATTTTGAACTATGGCATTTGGCATCTGCGTTTATCTCCGCCAAATGATGTTTGTGGCGGCAACGGCACTTTAGCTTTTTATTTTACGTGGAAAATTTTGTAAAAAGTTTTTTTTTATAGTCAATTAGCCAAGAGTCCGAACAGACCGAGCAGCAGTCTGTTAAGAGATTCCTAGAGTTTCAGTCGGCAACGCAGTAATTTTAAATCAATTACAAAGTTTAAATAGGTAATTACGGAAGAACTTATTATACAGTTAGCTGAAAACAATATATTATTTCTACAGAAAACATAGTGTTTATGGAGTAAAATCTCATTGTACAACAGGTACCTACCAATTTTTTTACTTAATTACAATGAAAACACAATATCTACTAACCAACCAACCTACTAGCCAGCCAACCTTTAAGGACTTTAGGACTTGTATCAATTTATTTGTTAAAAAAATCTGGCAAATTTAAAATACCTTAACAACACGATACTACAAAAAAAGTACAAAGTTTTGCGACACGACACTGCGTACACGTGTTACGATTAATCGCGTGCGATTTATCTAAAAACGCGACAGAAAACCGAACATGCGCGGCTATTTTTAACCGAAATAAACATGCGATTATTCTTTTTTGCTCATTTTTATTTTTTACTGAATAGCCTGAGCATTTCGAAATTTAAATTAGAAGAATGATTAATTAATGAATATAACTCACGGAAGGCCTACTACTATCACGATGCTTCAAAATGTAAATGACACAGAGTGAAAATGCAAATTGCCCAGCAATCTAATATTGGAATCTTACCACCATTGCGTATGGATATCTACAACACTTTTCCTTTGGTAGGGAAATCGTCAAATAACTCAACTTAGGTTAAGCAATACTTATCGAGGTTAATCTGTGAGAAGGTGACCATCTCAAAACTCGGAAAACACGTTAAAAGAGTCCTTAAGAAACACCTAAAAAAGGCATTTACAGTTTTCAAAATTTCTAAAAATACACCGCACTGAATTAAAAAAAAAATGAAAGAACCTAGTAGATGTGCTAACCCTTTCACCGTGAGATATTTGCAAACCCATACTTAATTTCGAAAAAAAAAATGTTTTTGTTAGGAATTACTACTGTCTTGTGGGTGCTCTCAGACACAAGACACCTCCAGACCCCAAACAACTATCTGTAGGACATATAAATATTTGAAAAGCACCATGATGTGCAACAGCTCGTTTGTTTTACTATTAAAAAGCAGCTAATTAAGTTTAAGACCCAGATGAGTTGCTGACGATTGGGACACAATATATTCGGACAGTGTCCGAATTGACACATTTATATTTTAATATTTTTTTCACTGACTATTCGGACACACTCTGTTTAGTAAAGTCAGATAAACGGTTTTAAAATATAAAAATATGGGAGACAAAAGCGTTACCAAAACTATTTTAGGGTTGATTTAAAGCGGCAAGCTTTTTTAGTTTTGGTCTTCGGGTGATAAATTTCTTTAAGTATATTATATTTTAAGAATTTTTTTATCTGACTAAACCGTTTCAATTTTGGTGGTGTTCAAATCGTCAGTGAAAAATATTAAAAATAAAACTTGTCGATTCGGACACTGTGTCCGAATATATTGATTTCGAATTTTCAGCAACTTACTGTTAAAATATTGAGAATCAAATGCAAACGATTTATAAGTAAAAGAATTGACCTCCTGTAAATCAACTGTTAACAAAACTCCATTACATTTCTATTATTTCTAAATCCTTTCTTTCCATTATTCGTTGAAGCGTAAAGTATAATAAAGCCAGTACTAAAGACTCAGAAGGCTTTCTCTAGAGTAGCCAGGTACATTCGAACAAGCTACTTAGTACACAAGTTAAAATAAAATTATTTTTCCAGATCCATGTGCAGATCATCAAGACGCTGTTTTGACAGAATCTGTGCTCTGCAAAATGCATATTAAGTTATGTAAATAAATCATCTTCACCTTTTTTGTCAATGTCCATTCAAATTTGAACCGACCGGTATGTAGGTATAGATTTCATTAATACCAATAATTGACTGAAAAATTAAAGTTAAAAGACCTTATTCAAGCAAGGTTGAAAGTTGTACTTTTTACTTAAGTCAAATATTTTCATGAAGACAGTCTCCCAAAACGCCCGCTGGAAGTAGTCTTTCCTAATATTTTAGCTGGGATGAACAAGTGACGCAACACACTCCCCAGCAACACATCTCGTCTGTTAAGTTGGAAGAACTTAAATAAGAAAAATCACAGCATTGTTTAAAAGTAATTAAAAATAGTTAACTTCATGTACAATGAGGGGTCAAAAGTGCAGTTTCACTCTACCAAGGCTAAAGTGTCAAAAGTTTCTTTGTAGAAGAGGAAAATGGTTCATGATCCTGACTCAATTAAATTATAGCATAGAATCTAAAGTATTAAATAAACTAGTTGTAGACCATTGAAACGCTACAAGAAAGCAAGTATAGACACTTTGGAACGGGTGAGTAGGGCGAGTGTAACTACTCTTTTGACTCCTGAGGAGTACACCAAATAGCTCATTCGACTGTACTTTGGTGCTGTGCTCTGATCCCTGCAGCGGATGGAGGAAACCTTAGGTTGTCACCGCACATTTAATCATGTGGCTGCAAACGTACAAAAGACACACGAGGCTTGACATGTTACATATGAAACTATAGCCAGCAGGACATCATATCGTTATGGTTCTTTACCTCAATAGTGGAAGCCTTCATAAAATGAAACCGGATTTGAAACTGAAATTTGAAAACCTCTCATTTCTAAACTCAGTCAACCCGACGAACATCGAGTATCCACCCTTACGTTGTTGAAACCTCTACGGTCCGGACCAAGCGATTTGCCTCGTCCTTTATACCGCGTACATCGATTGACTGGAACAATTTGCCTGCTGCGGTGTTCCCGTCCGATTATAATTTAGGTGTCTTCAAGGCAAGAGTGAATAGGTTCTTAATAAACTAGTGCGCATCACCATCAACGATTGCATCACTACTTACCATCAGGTAAAAGAGAGAATAGAAGACGAAGAGAAGAGAAAATAGGGAGAGAGAATAGGTTACATCTAGGTAAGCGCGCTCCATCGTCGACCGCAACGTCGCTTTCCATCAAGTGAGAAAGCGGTCAAACGCGAATATATCAAGAATAAAAAAAAAGGTGGGATCACAGTGAAGCACTAGTTGTTATATAAACCAGTGCTCGACTGCGATCCCACCGATTTTACCTAATTAATAAGCAACGCTACTTGTACGCGCTTTTGCTTGTGCTTGTTGCGCGCTTGTGTGTGTGTGTTGTGTGCTTGTTGTTGTGTTGTCCGCTTGTTGTGTTGTTTTATTGTTGTTGTGGCTTATATGCTACTTTGTGGCAGAACACAGAGACACTAATATAATACAATTGTAACAACTAAATTGTACCTGTGTATACAAATAAACTTTTTGTATTTGTATTTATTAGTTAATATAAATTTAAAAAAATAAATCTAACTTAGGCAGTGGTTCGGAATAGACTTTCTGTATGTGGACAAAGCAGGACAGCCTTTATTAAAACCTATAACACAAGAAAAATCTTACTTTTGTTTCCAGAATTCATTATTTCTCTATTATACTCGTATTATTTACTTTAAGGACTCCTATATTCCAAGTTAAATTCCCCAACTGAACCCCACCACGAATTATCACATTTTCAGTAACATAGTTATTTCTTAACATTAATCCAGTGTTTTTTATCGTCACGGCGACTGAAACGTGTGGAGGACCTTCACACTGCACACTGGCTTAAAACATGGAGCATACACAAAGTGAAATCCTATCGGCAATAACGATTGTCACGAAGTTTTTGGGGGCATTTTTTCGAGAAAAGTTTAGTGACTGTTTTCACTTTAGGAAATTGAATTCTGGTAGATAGTGTGATATGTGATGTAAAATTGATGTTGTCTTGCATCTCAGATATCTACACAACTAGAAAATATATGGTATGGTTGAAACTGGCGGAATCTCTGTAAAATAGAAGTGAAAATTTTATAGTATTGGCTACCTCAGAAAAGCTTGCCGAGGAAGCTGACTCGATTCATTTGCATTAGGTGTTATATCCGCATTCTAATAAAAAACATAGTATTTGTATTTTGTATCAAATTTTATCGGAAAGGGAAGTTATCAATCTTCCGCTGTGAGTTTCCCGCTTTTACTGAATAAAACCCACCTTTATGTTGCTTCAGTTGCTTTTCAAACACTCAGAACTGAAACTGCAGAACGTATAAACCAAATTAATATGAAAAGTAAACATGAAATTGTATTTCAGTCCTCAGAACGTATAGTTTCGTTTAGTGTGCCACAGGGGAGTGTTTTGGGGCCTCCTTTATTTGAATCATACATAAATGATCTACCGAAAGGCATCCCTCAACCTCTAACACTATTTGCCGATGATAGCACCATAACAATACCTTGTAAAAGTGCTGATACTTATGAAAGTGACATAAATAATTCTATAAATTTAATGGTAAAGTGGTTAAATGACAATAACTTAAAAATTAACCTGACTAAAACTAAATTAATACATTTTAGTCAGCGGATCAATAGTTAGAGTAATTTAAATATTCACTACGATACAAAAAAAAAAAAATTATGGCTCCACATCGATAAATAACTGAATTGGAAAACCCATATCGAAATCTTATGCAAGAAATTGCAGTAAATCTGCCTATGCCCTGCACACATTGTCGTCTATAATGGGTGTGGAGGCATTACTTACAGCTTACTATGGTTTAACGGAATCCCATCTACGCTATAGTGTCATTTTTTGGGGCAACTCGACAGAAAAAGACACGATGTTCAAAGCTCAAAAGAGATGCGTTCGTTCAATATTTAGAATTAAACCTACTGATAGTTGCGTGCCTTACTTTAAAAAATATTAAATACTTACTATGCCATGTCTGTACATTTTAGAGGTAGCTGTATTTGTCAAAACAAATCCACAGTGATTTAAACGATTAGATGAAGTAGTACCACGTAACAAGCGTGACAACAGTAGGATATGCTCTCATACTGCGAGAACATCCCTCATGCGCAAAAGTGTTTTCTGTATCCTATGAGTTTTAATAAATTGCCTAAAAGTTGGAGAAAACTGCCGTTGTCACTTTTCAAAAATAAGCTGAGAATTTTTTTGTTAATAAAGTGTATTTTAAATCAATTGACTTTTAAATGATACCTACTATTTGACTGCATAATAATGAATATACTAGACATAATTTAATTTATTTTTTTAATATAATATGCTTGTACTATAATATCTTGACATCAATTATTATTTATTTCTTGTGTATTTTGTAATGAAATTTAAAATGACTTTAAGTAAATGCAATTAAATGTATTTTTTATACCTACAAAACTTGTACGCTGTTATAGACAAAACATGGATGCTCACAACATATTAATTTAATACCTTGCATGTCTGATTAGTCAGTTTATGTAAACGCATGTTTGACAAATAAATTTTCTTTGTTTCTTTCTTTCTTTTTTCTTTCTTTCTTTCATTCTTTCTTTCGAACAAACTATTGTTCTTTAGGACTTTGAAGAAATTGCAGTGGCTAAATATACAAATGGTCAAAGCCAAACGATAATTACAAAAAAAAATGACAACGGCTGTCAGATTGTCACTTTTTCTATAACCGTATTTGAGTATTAATTGTTATGAACATCTCAAATTCTACTTCAATGATAAATGAGGAGGGTTGATATGAGGAAAATATACTCTGCACGTATCGTCGCGTGCACCGCGATTGTGAACGTATATATTCTTCGCAAACGTATAGGACAGACGCGCACAGTGAACCAAAATAAATTAGTACTCACCCATGCTATGCTTTTATGCTAAAAGTTTAGTAAGATTAGTAATTATTGAGACTCAGCATGAATATGTTTCATGGAGCGCTTGTTTCTGAAAAAATAACTTAAATATTGAAAAAAATTACAATAAAGGCGAAACACCCTATTTGGGTAATAATTGCTTTGACTTGGTACTATGTTATTTATTACCTAAATGTTACTGAATAAAAAAATATATGTATTTTTAACTTTACAATGAATTTAAAAATAGTCGGAAACAGAAACAACTTTTTATAAAAATGCCTCACCCTTCTCCTTTTAACAAATCAGGTGAAATTAATGTTTGAGAAATACTCAAATCTAAAGCTGAATTCAGAAATTGGGGGTAAACGTCTCTCATGGCGCTTTCAATTTATGCGTTTTTTGACGGCCCGCAGTGCCGATGCGGTGCGTTAGTCGTACTACGTACGAACGATTGTATTTTTAACAACCTAAAAAAAGGAGGAGGTTATCAATTCGGTTGTATGTTATTTTTTTTATGTTTGTTACCCAGAACTCCGTCGTTTATATACCGATTTGCAAATATTTTTTTTCTTCTTAAAGGATATGCTTCCAGATTGGTCCCATTCTTTTCTAAATCTAGTTCTGATGATGGGATCTATGAGGAATCGAGGCAAATCCTCGATTCCTGTAGACAACTATATAGTGATTTTGCAATTTTCATCGAGAACTTAAGCATTTACAGTCAAAAAGTAATATTTGATGAAGTTGAGCTGATGGAGAAGACCAAAAAAGGATATCAGAACTTCATACTCACATAGATATCACAATGAAGATAGTTAAGCGACTATGACAATACAAATAAATAAATGGTTCTAAATAGTTATGTTAAAAATGGTATCATCGAAGTGACCTAATGATGATCATGGAGTCGGAAGATAGGCACCGGAACTCTGTAATTAATCAATGTATCCTAGCTGTGTTTTGGGCTTATTAGAATTGTCATGAGATGCACTTTGGCTATAAGGTACTATCAAACTGATCTGATGATGGAGCCGGAAGGTGGAAGGTAGACACAGGGACTTCATAATAAAACAATGTAACCTAGCCGTGTTTCGGCTAGTTGGAATTGTCATGAGAAATAAACACTCTGGTTATAAGTGTATCGCAACTAAAAAGTGTGAAATAAAAAACTTTTTACAAAAAAAAATAAACGACTTCCTAAAAAAAAAAAAAACAATAAAAGGATCAAAATAACTGTAATTTGGGAAGTCGGTTTTTTTTTGGTATAAACCAGTGCTTGACTGCAATCCCACCTGATGGTAAGCAGTGATGCAATCATTGATGGAAGGCACCCAAATTATAGTTGGACGGGAAGACCGCAGCAGTACCCTCGATGTACGCGGTATAAACGACGAAGCAAATCGCTTAGTTCGGACCGTTGGTGTTTCAACAACGTAAGGGTGGATACTCGCCGTACGTCTGGTTGTCCGATGGTAGAAAGGAGATGGCGGAATCAAGTCATGCAATTCCCGCGCACACTCTCCAGAATGCAACCTGTAAAATACCGATAGGCTGGCTACCCTGCGCCTGTGCTCGAGGCTTTGTAGATTGGACTTAACCAAATTTGGATCCCCAATTAGCCTCTTCGCACGCCTTTCTACTGAGTCCAAAGCTGCCAGATGGCATTTTGCAGCACCAGCCCATATGTGACTGCAGTACTCCACACACGATCGGACCTGTGCTTTGTATAACATTAGAAGCTGACCCGGTGTGAAGTACCGCCGGACCTTTGCAAGAACGCCTAGTTTTCTAGCAGCTACCTTGGCTTTGGACTCAATGAACCGCCCGAAATTGAGGTCAGAAGAAATTTCGATACCCAAGAGCTGAAGGCGGTCGGTGCACTCCAGGGATACATTCCGAAAAGCAGGAGCCAAGGTGAACGGACTCCTTTTGGCGGTGAACAGACATGCTTGTGATTTGGTGGCGTTGAATTCTACCAGATTGGTTTCACCCCACTTGGAGACTGCCTGAAGAGAGACATTCGTACGCTCCACCACAGCCTCTCGTTCAGACCGGATTAGTTCCTTACTAGCCCGAGCACCCGGAAGGTATCTCTCTACAACTGTGCTATCATCTGCATACCCATAGGTACCGGGCATCAGCAGATGTTTCTCGGTATTGTTTGTTTCTTATTTAACATGAGTTTTTGATTATGGAAATCACCAGAATTTAATTCGGTGCTACTCTTTTACGGGGGCGATGTTTTGGTTTCTCTTCGATGATTGTCAACAAGAGCACTAACAGTCATATTTATTCGTCAGAGTCCATGGCTTGACTGATGTCGCACGGATTTATACATACGGATGGCGGTCAGGTGAGCTTTCAATTTAGGCGTTTGTTGTACCGACAACAAACTCCTAAATTGAAAAAAAAAATTGAATTGCGGCAATTGCCGGATTGTAGTCGGCCCGTTGCAATACGTTAGCAGTCCGCTGCTAACGTACTGCAACCGCTTGTACACACGTTTTTTTGCCGTAAATATTCATGGTTTATTGACCGTGCGTAGTTGTTCTCACATGTTTTGTCTCCGGAACAAAAAAAAATGCATAAACCGCGGTGGAGTTATTCCACCGCGGTTTATGCAACTTTTTTGTCAACAAGCTTTCACAGTGATCTATACAACACTGACGACCGTACACAGCGAGTTAACAGTTGCTTTTCACGTCAAAAAAACGTGTGTGCACATGCGACCTAACGTACTGCAACTGGCCGGCTTCGGGACGTAACCAGTAAACGTGCGGCAGCGGTCCGACATGAAACGTCTAAATTGAAAGCGCCCTTAGTCGACTTTTGTTAGTCGTTTTGAAGGAACGAAATACAATATTTATGTAAATCTGTGACTGTTGGTTAATAACAATGTAATTTACACTATGCGTGCTGCACAACCTTTTAATAAACCACGCGATATTACAATTAACTTGAAACTTACACGGTTTTAGACTTAATAAAGCTTTTAAACACTACACAGTCCCGATTATTTAAAAACCTTTTATTTTATTTATGGAACCCTCAGTACCTTTTTTTTAAAAACATCAAATGAGGAGTCATTTTGGTGTTTTCCCGCTCTGGGTTATGCAAGAAGGAGTGTAACACTTCTACTGATTTACACGTAACTCAGTTTCTTCAGTTGCGCTTAGAGCTCCAGAGCCGCGGTAGCTCGTTCGAACGATCCCTTTTTCTTCCACTTTTGGGCGGAGCAGGAGGGCGTGTCAGACTTTTACTCCCACTCCTATATTTCTCCTTCGCCTTGTGTTCCAGGACCATAGCTTTTCCTTTCAGAAGCGAACCTATGGCCCCAGTACGTCGACGACTTGGGCTTGGTCCGGACGGTTACCGGACGGTCGGACGGCGGGCTACCCATTGCAAGCTGTCCGCAAGCCCGCACGGTGAAGGTACCTCGAAGTACTTTGGCCAGTATCCAGTGACCACTAGGCAGCATACAAACAGATGAGCTGCAGTCTCGTCCTTCTCCCTGCAGGCTCTCCAAAGAGTGTTTCTTCTTTTTCTTTTTTCGAAATTAGGTGTTTATTCCTTGTGTTTTCTGTTTTCTGTAATATCGCTGTATTTATAAACATTTTTATGTGAATTTTAAGAAAACTCGCATTAGTTTGTAATATTATGAGTTCTACCTTGGAAACAAACAACGACTTACTACTGCTAATGAATGAGATATCTATTTTTGTTTCAATTTCCAATCCCTTTCACGTGGGAAATTTTATCTCACGAATAATTTTTCTTCTCAGGGCGGCTACAAGACATAATTACCAAAACGAAAGCTACGAGTATAAACATAGAGTTTTGTTAGAAGAAAGTCGTGATATTGCTTGCCCTTTAAAATACATAGTTTCTACGTTTGAATTCTTAATTTGAAAAAACATTTTTTATTAGTTTTCAAAGTTATAAGTATGCGATATTACAGAAAATATAAAACAGAAAGAAACCAATAAATATCTAATTTCGAAAAAAGAATAACGTACCTTTAATATAAAGTTTATTTGAAATTATAATTCCAAGTCAATCCAAAGATATAACACTTCAAAGCAAGGGTCGTTTTAAAAAACGGAATTTTTTTAGATAGAAAAGAAATATAACTCGAGTTCGTTTACACAAACCTGGAAATTACAAAAGTACCGTTTTTACTATACAAGCATAGACACACAATTGTAGGTAAACCTAGTTCTATCTTTGTATATGTCTTGTAGGAGTAGTAATCTGAACCATTGAAGGTAACATTAATCAAAGTAATGGAAATTAGAATGCATCCCATCAAAGTGAAATGTGAAATCTAGGTACATGTACCATTCTACCATGTAGGTAGAATCTACGTTGTGTGAAATTCCGAACCCGATTCGCACATTCAAACATTTCAGTATCCTGGAATTCTGTTATAGTGATGATATTATTATTAGGCTATCTACCCTTATAGTAACCTGAATGGAGCTTGATCCGGACTAAGCTTTTCTTGAGATGGGAAATCATCCAATGATTTCTTGCGCTCTAGGGGGAAGTGGGAGGGCATACCAAACTTTTACTGACTAAAACCACACCTAATGTTCCGGATATACCCAGACTGTATTCGGACTGGACTAGTACTGTCTCGTGTCGAGCTCGACAAACAAATTATTTTTAGGGTTCCGTATCTCAAAAGGAAAAAACGGAACCCTTAGAGGATCACTTTGTAGACAACAACAACAGTCCGTCTGTCTGTCAAGACACTTTATCTCGAGAACGCGTGCAGGTATCGTATCGTAGGAGTTGAAATTAAAACCACATAGTCAAGTCTGCGGTCCCTTGATGCTGTGAAAAAATCAAACTTCTAAGTTAAAAAATATACAGTCGTTTATGTCACAAAAAACGTATATTTCGACACTCTTAAGGAAATCAAAATTCATAGGGTAGATCCCGTTGACCCAGAATCCTGATATTTGGCATTAAGCAAGGTCTTATAGTACCTATAGATATAGGAATAAATCTGATAACAGTATATTTGTTATTACGTCACAAAAAAAAAAAATTTGCGATTCGGAAAAATCTTCGAAACTCCATTCAGGAATTGAACTGTTTACATAGGTATAGGTTTGTACGGAACCCTCAGTGCGCGAGTCTGTCACGCAATTGTACAGTATTTTTTTGTATAACCGAATTATGACCATTTTTTTAACAATATTCTTCCAAGTGTACTTAAGCCTCTTTTTTTGGCAAATTCAGTACTTTATCAAACTGTATTTTATTCCAACGAAAATTATTGTCAATGAACAATTCTTCACGAAATGCCATCTAAAAGACCGAGAAGCTTGTCCCAGTCTTCTGTCTTTGTCTCTAATTCGGTCTCTGGTCGCGGTCGCGGTATGAAATGCCATCTAAGAGACCGAGAAGCTTGTCCCAGTCTTCTGTCTTTGTCTCTAATTCGGTCTTTGGTCGCGGTCGCGGTATGAAATGCCATCTAAGAGACCGAAACGCTCATCGTAGTCTTCTGTCTAAGTCTCATGTCTCGGCCCCTGATTGCGGCTGTGGCCAGAAATGTCATCTAAGAGACCGAAACGCTTGTCACGGTCTCTGTCTTGTGTCTCGGTCTCTGTCTCGTGTCTTAGTCTCCGATCCCAATCACGACGCCAAACGACGCCTTTCCAACACACAATATCGTCTCACAAACCAACTGACTAACTTCTATGAATCCAATTTACGATAGAAATACAAACTGCCAGTTATTTTCTGAACAGAACTTTCTAATCGACATTTGATTTGTGAAACAATTCCAGCCGATCATTCCGGCTACAGAGTATAGAAACGCCTCAGTGGCCACAGCTGACACGATGCTGTCAAAATTTTTAAACAAACTAAGAGTTTCGAAGTATTTAGAGGATTTTTTCAAGTGATTTTTATTATTATTTTAATTTGTCTAGTATAATTGCATATACTCAAATTTATTTCTAGTGGACATTATGATATAAAATTGGTGTAGTTTATTATACATCTCAGGTGTCTGCACAACTGGACAATATGTAAAATCATTTAAAAAGGCGCTTACTCGGTAAAATAGAGCTGAGAATTTTAATGTAGTTGTATTGGCTACCTCAACGAAACTTGTCGAGAAGGTTGACCCGATACATTTGCTGCCAAATACTGCAAAAACCTAATGTGTTACATCCACATTCTGGAAAACAAAGTGGTTGTACGAACTACGCTGTACATTCAACTTTGTGCTAGTTTGTACGTCATACTCATGAATGCAAAAAATACTTTCTAAACCCGATATTGACTAAATACACAAACCGTGTGTAGCCTTACGAAAAAAAAACCAACCGTTTCAGTGAGTATCACCAGGCAGTGACAACATAAACATATACTGGTTAAAGTAGAGTTTGAGAAATACTCAACTTCCAATGCTAAAATCAGGAATCCGGGTATTATGAATTAAATCGGTAGGTACGCTAAATTTTTCGTCAAAGTAAACATTAAAAAAAATATATATTCTTTCACAAGAATAGCTCTTTGTCCCTTAATACATATGTATTGCATCACTCGTGCTCAATTAATATTATTATTATCAGTGCCTTCTCTAGCTCCTATGCGCAAGGTTCTGAGGTCTATGATTCCGAATCATTTGCCAACGTTTTTGTCGTGAACTGTGGCAACTGGCGAGTGTTCGATATTGAATCGAATTTGACGGTTCATTTGCCCGTTCGATGGTTGAGAATTTACTGGGCTTTTAGGAACCGATTTGAGACAATGTTTCATATGCCAAGTTGATCTTCGCGGAAATTCCTTTATTTTTATGGAATGTTCGCATTCGAATATCAGTGTCGATTTGTGAATGATACTTTTTAGCTTCTGATTTAACTTTTTTGAGTTTGAAATTGTATCTAAATCTACATATAATAAAGATTTGTATTTTTGTTTAATAAATAACTCCTAAACTACTGAACCGATTTCAAAAATTCGTTCACCAGTTGAATGATATTAGATTAGATTATATTATTAGATTTAGACTGGCCTGTTGGTCTAGTGGTTAGTGGCCCTGACTGCTATGCCGGAGATCGTGGAATAGATTCCCACCCAAGACAAATGTTTGTGTAATGAGCACAATAATTTGTTCTGTGTCTGGGTGTTATTTATCTATAATATGTAAGTATTTAGAAATATATAAGTATGTTTATCAGTCGTCTAGTACTCATAACACAAGCTCTGCTTAGCTTGGGGTTAGACGGCGTTGTGTGATACTTGTGGAATATTATCATTAATGTATTATTATTTTGACATTTTATCACTGAATGACATACATATGCATATTTTCTGCAATCAAGCCCGTGTTACCGCTGGTAGAAGCTTCTTCTTTATATTTTCGTCAGAATTTGCGTTTCGACTTTATGAGCATTACATGCATTTGTTGCACCATTCGTCTGTCATATCAGTCCCCTGTGTTGTGTCATATCAAACATATCAGTCCCCCGAAGTTGTCATCCCAGATCTGATCGTGAATTAGATTTGTTTTTGCCGTTTGCGGCTCGAACAAACCTCGGACGATCGGCGCCGTTGAACCGCATGACAACAAAAGTCACTCTCGCACCAATAAGTATAGCATTGACATCTTCTCCAACACTTTGGCTCAGTTTCGGAAAAATCTTTGCACCAACTCGTAAATTTATAATAATATGTTACCCACCTATTTAATTTAATTTAATTTAATTTGATTTGATTTAATTTAATATAATATAATTTAACTTGATTTGACTTTATTTAATTTTACTTAATTTAACTAATTGATATTTTTCTATTTGCAATTGATTATTAATAATTCCTTATTCTGTATTTTATTAATTTTTATTGCCTTGTATTTATTTTGTATCTGTACCTTTTTATTGATTATTGCATGACTGTATAATGTAGAACAATTAATTTAAAATATAATTATTATTAATTTATTAAACTCTGTAAGTGCTGTGCACACCTTTAATTGAAGAATTCACTGGGTTAATTGTATATTAATAAGACTTTTTTTTGTAAATGTATCGGCAAACTATTCGTTGGAGTGCCGTAATAAATAAATATACACGAGCGTCCGTCGTCCAGATAGCAAGATGCAACGAGTGACTTATACACAACATGATATTACAGCATTCCCACATCTAACACCTGAAGGACACCAGTAAGCATTGTCTACGTACAGAATACCCATTTTGTCAATGTTTAAATCCCAATGGGTGCAAGGCTAGGGCAAAAGGATGGAACAGGAGTTAGCTTTAAAAGTCTTACTCTTCTTGCTCCACCATTTACATTTATTTTTAATTAATGATAACAATAACGACGGTTAGACAACCAATTACAGTAACTAAACAAAAACAATCCAAATCGTAAATAACATGTACATCAATCTCTATCACAGTACTTCTGAAACGCCAATAAAATAATTTTCCATTCATCCGCAAAACGATTGTGTGTTGGATTTGAAACCAAGAGATCATTTAGAGCAGCCAAAGTGTGAGGTATTGGAGACTGAGCACGGCCAACAGTGCAACACTGAGGCACAGCAAACATCCTGTATTTTTGCCGCGGCAGCAAATTTCTCGGGACAAAGAAACGTGCCAGCACAGCACACCATGAGCGCGAAAAGTTATTTATTTTATAATTTATGTACATACACATATACATTGAAAAAGATACAACATTATAGTTTTTTTTTACAAAGGTACTGCTTATTTCAAAAAGAAATTTCTTCCAGCAGACCTGCGAAAGGAAAGATCAGAAGAAATGCAGACAATAGCGTGTAGAAAAAAGAAGAGTGTGAAATCTTAAATTAAATTAATTATAGTTTTTTTTTACAAAGGTACTGCTTATTTCAAAAAGAAATTTCTTCCAGCAGACCAGCGAAAGAAAAGATCAGAAGAAATGCAGACAATAGCGTGTAGAAAAAAGAAGAGTGTGAAATCTTAAATTAAATTAATTATAGTTTTTTTTTACAAAGGTACTGCTTATTTCAAAAAGAAATTTCTTCCAGCAGACCAGCGAAAGGAAAGATCAGAAGAAATGTAGACAATAGCGTGTAGAAATAAGAAGAGTGTGAAATCTTAAATTAAATTAAATTAAAAACATAAATAATTTAATGGTTTCCCACCCATAAAGTGAAGGGTGCTAGGCTATTTCCATGAACGGGGTACAAATCTTAACTTCGAACTGCTTCTGAGAAATTTCTAACCAACTACTAAGAACCTTCGCTGTTCTCCAAATTGGTTTCGCTGTTAAATTATTACCAAAGTTGACAGTAGATAGCGGCAGTTACAGTCACGAAAAAAATAGGTTCGTCACCTTAAATAGGTCTTGTGTATTCCATGCATAATTGATCATGCATAACTACTTTACTTACCCAATATTATCATAATATTAGGGACTCAGAACGACATTCGCTTACTAATTAAAATTTGACGTTGATTAAGTAAAACAGATCGGATTTATTTTAAAAAAATGGTTAGTCCTTGAAACAGGATTTATTCTGATGTTATTTATTATGTGTTCCAAATAAAAATAGGAAAGTCAATAACCTCGATCTGTCCAATTTTGATTGAAAAGTACGGTTTGCAAAGAAAACTTATTTGTGTTTTAATAACAATATTTTTTTTTTGCGAGTGAATCTTAGTTAAATCTAATTGAAGTAAAAACGTTATTGTTTAATCTAAATTATTGCTTAAGTTTATATTTAGAATTAGTTTCAAAATAAATACTATTTTCTTTCTTGTTTTCTTTGTTAGGAACAATTCGCCTTCTTTTTCCATTCGCCACTACTCAGACACTTCACACAGTGACGCAGAGATTGGTAAAATTAAAGAACTGGATTCTGATTATATATTTTTCGTTAATGATTCGTAAATAAATATTATTTAAAACATTCATTATTATTCCGTTTATTAAATTTATATACATATTGATTACAATTTTAAATATTAAAAAAAAAAAACATTAAAAAATATAAAAAATAGTAGCCCACCGGCATCGGGAACAGGGTCCAAGCTACCGGTGGTCAGGGCTCCTGAGAGAGGAATCTTATTATTATTATTTTGCTTACCCTACTCAATTTTTTAATTTGACAGCTATGACATCACAACATGGCGTAAAAGTCGATCCTATTCTTATTTGGAACGCATTGTAGATATATATTTTTTACTGTTGATGGACACACACTTGATTACTATCTCACCGGATGGATGGCGACGATGTGGTAGACGATGGAGCACGCTTCCCTTGAAGTAGGTAACCTATTCACTCTAGACTAAAAAATCACCAAGTTGACTCCGGCAGGAAATTCCACTCCTTAGTTATAAACACATGATTGATAAAAGGTTTATGCTATTTTGATTTTAATTGTTTTCACGAGATTTATAAAATTGTAATTTTCTGTGCAATCGTTTACTTAGTGCGGTAGCTTCAAAGGTACTTAAATACTTTTGTATTCTGATTTTTTATACTCGGGAAGGAATTTAGAAAACTGTCGAAGTTATAAGTGACTAGACTGTACATAAGAACCTATTTTAAATAGATCACAGAGCAAAAACAAGACGTTTTAGCAATTGTCCTAATTATTTCGTGTTCTAGATTACACTGAAATAGGAACGGCGAGACAGGCAAGTAGGTAAGACTAATTAAAACTAAAATAAACTTAAACTAGTAACAACAGCTTTGTTTAAACTGAAATGATTAAATATTATTGTATAATTGTTTTAATAATATAAAATGTAGGTATTAGGCGCTAGGAGTATCGTGGATAGTGTTAGGTACAAATGACTCCTTATTTAAAGAACTCAGACAGTGCCTATCAATCACAGTGCAATCACCCATTTTGACCTTCTTCGGCTATGTATCTCGTCGTGGTTATGACTCCATAGAGCGTCCCGTAGTGCAGGGAAAAGTTGAAGGTACCAGGCCACGTGATAGATCACCATTGAGATGGACAAATCAGATCAAGTCCGCAACTAAGTACACGGTTTGCAAATGTACCCGGAAAGCTCATTCGTCGCGGACTGCGACGAATGGCGCCGTATTACCAAGATCATCACTCAACGTGATTCACAATGATGACCACGACCACTATGGCAAGAGTGTCCCGCCTAAGAAAAAGAGGTATTAGGCGTTGGCGTTGTGAGCGCTTTGTTTCCTTTGCCGATCCACCACGGTGACGACGGCGATACTCCGGAGGTGACCGGGGTAGAATTGAGAGCCGCTAGTGCCGCGGGAATTTGAAAGAGGTACCGTGGCCCTAGAACGCATAGGGCAACTCAAGGACACAGGTTGATTTTAGTTAGTAAAAGTCTAACTCGTCCTCTCACTCTACCCTGGAACGGGAGAAGTTACTGGATTATTACGCCACGTCAAAAAAAAAAAAACAAAAAAAAGTGTAAGATTGCCAGGCTGAAATGAGATTAGGACACGTTAACGTCAGCCTAAAGATTGCACAGAAAGAGGTTATTTTTCAAGTTATATTTAAGTCCCATAAAAATGGAGGCGACCCTATTACCCCCAACCGGGCTGAAACCAGACTCCGGGTTGCAACTAAGAAATTCTAGATAGATTGCCTGATAACACTTTGCCCGGCCTAGGAATCGAAGAACTCATACTCCACAGCTCACTTGCGGCTAAAATACTAAAGAAGTCATTTTCGCTTATTAATCATATCACTCTAATATTAAATTTGCGAAAGTTTGTATTTATGCATATGTGTGTGTATGTTTGTTATTTCTTCACGCTGAAAGAATTAAACGGATTTGTATGAATTTTATCACACGGGTAGACTAGGTATGTCCTTTAATAGAAGAAAAGGGACCAACCGCCATGACTATGACATGCCCCAGTCCAAGGAACGTGCTATCAGGATAAATAGTATCCGATGCCTTAATTCAGGATATAATCATGATCATCATCATCATTTCAGTCGAAAGACACATTTGTCCCACTCGTATGCAAAATACGTGCTTTAGACATGCAGTTGCGGACACCAGCCCGAAATACGAAATACAAAATTCCTAACTCAAAAAAAAAGTGCCTTGGGATAAATTACAAAATCCACACGAGCGAAGTCACTGGCAGGAGCTATAGTCAGTAAATACCAAGTACACACGAAATTACTTGATGTCGTTATAATTATCCTTTCAGGATCAATTACGAGGGACTTTGAGGAAAGGTCCAAAGGAGCTCGAATCAAAATCTTTCGAAACTCCCAACTCAACATAACGAGTACTTGGAAATCACATCAGGCTCTCAATTTAACTTTTAGGCTACCCCACTCACTTTTATTATTGTGGTAATTTGTAACAAATTGGTAAACTAGATTACGTATGGACTGAGAGGATTTTTTTTTTTAAATTAGTGTGATTTTAGTGATAGCTACTTGTGCACACGATGAAAGGGACATCGTTGTACTACGGAATTGATGGAAAGAGTTAGACGTATGACGGCAGGTCATAGCGGGCATTATGCGCCAGGTTTTTTTTTATTTATATAGGCAAACTAGTGCTTGACTGCGATCCCGCCTGGTAAGTAGTGACGTAATCGTTGATGGCGAGGCGCACTAGTTTATTCAGAGCCTATTCAGTCTATCGTTGAAGATCCCTAAATTATAATCGAACGGGAAGACCGCAGGAAGCAAATTGTTCCAGTCCTTCGATGAACGCAGTATAAACGACGAGGCGAAACGCTTAGCTGAACTAAGCGTTTCGCCTCGTTGTTTATACCGTAGAGGTTTCAACAACGTAAGGGTGGATACTTGCTGTACATTGAGTTGTTTGATTGTAGAAATAAGATGGCGAAAACAAGTCATGCAATTTCCGCACACTCTCCAAATGTATCCTGTAAGATACCGAAAGGCAAAACAAGGAAAAAAAAGCAAAAAAAGGTCAAAGCAAGGATGCGGGAGCAGAACAACTCCTCAGTCACCCGGATGGCCTGATGACCATGTATTTGTGCGGACAATCAGGTAACATAACAAGCTTACAACTTTGTGATTTTTCATGATACAGTTATGAAATTTTGTACATAGATTCTTTACATAAAAATACTAGACAAGTGTTTCGGGTTTCGCATATACTAAATCTGATGTTGTTTATAAAAGGAGAAACTGACTGACTGACATATGAACGCACAGCCGAAACTATTGGGACTGAGAGTGTAAAATTTTGCACAACGTTAGATACATTTTATGACGTAGGCGAGTACTAAAACTTTTCAAAATTTACCTTCCAAATGGATAAAATGGGTGTTCAAGGTGTGTATGGACCTACTTTCACGTGTACAAAGCCGCTGGTAGAAGCTAATTATTCATATAAGTACTGATCTAATAGAATCATAGTTTTATAAATACTTTTTAATTACGAAAGAGAAAACCCTGTCCTGCAATAATTGTCGCTTACGGTGTTTTTTCTGAAAAATTTAATGTAAACGAGGCTTAATATTAAACCACATTACATCCTTAAATCAATTCACGCCCAAAATATTTATTAAGTAGAAATAAGATAAGCTGCAAGCTTTCCACTAAACATCTTACTTCTTACAAATTTTATAAAATTGATGTCAGTAGGTACTTGTGTTTGGGTGATGGATGTTTAATCACACCACAACTGAACACATTTTGATGAAACTTGACACATAACTGGCTCCGGAGGAATCTCATGGTGAAATGGCGACAGCGACTGTCGCAACCCAGTGCTGGGCACGCTACAATTATGGCGGTAAGTCCCCTCTTTGAGACGTGGTTGGAAAGACCTCACGGCGTCCTCACCTTCCGCATGTCGCAGGCTCTCACCAAACACGGTAAGTTCGGGAAATTCCTGCACCAGATTCGTGCGGAAGCGACGCCCGGGTGTCGCTACTGTGTGGACCGCCTGGAGGACACGGTGGAGCACTCGGTGGAGGTGTGCCCCGCTTGGGCAGAGCAACGCCGTGTCCTCGGTGGGGGCGATCGGCGGCGGCGATCTCTCACGCCGGGCCTTGGTACAGGCCATGGTCCGGAGCGAGGAGGAGTGGCAGGCGGTCGCCTCCTTCTACCAAGTAGTAATGCTAGCAAAGGAGGCGGCCGATCCCGTGATGTAACGATCCTCACGCCCCAACCGCCGCTGGGATTCCGATCCCGATTTCCGACCACCGTAGGCGCGCTTGTGGACGGCGAGCAATGGGTAACTCGCCGTCCCACCGTACGGTAACCGTCCGGACCGAGCCCAAGTCGTCGACGGCGCGTACTGTTCCACGCGCGCCTCAGGCAGACATCTCCCTGAGGCGCTCCTAAAACCCACTCCTGTTCTTTCGTTGCCTTCGTCCCAGGGCTCCGGGTTTCACTTTCACACTACCCGTGGCCCCAGTAAGTTTCGACCCTGCTGGGCCCCTTCGGTTTACTGCCATCTTCTTTAGGCGCGCGTGGAACTGTACACGCCTTTCCAATGCCCTTTGAGTGACTGTAAGCCTTCTGATGAGACCCATTGTAAGTGACCATGTTTCAGTGCCATATGTCAGATCAATGAGTATCATACTAATATTATAAAAGCGTGAGTTTGGAAATGTGTGTGTGTGTATGTTTGTTACTTCATCACGCTCAAAAGGCTGAACGGATTTAGATGAAATTAGGTACACAGGTAAATTAGGATCAGGTGTCCTGGACTAGCATATAATGATATTTTTTATTTTGGGAGTATATTCCCTCGGGACCAGGGGCGCCGGCTTTTAGAAAACCTCATGGGTGCTCATGCTCTAATGACTCTCATAATGACTCGAAAAAGTGGCGAAGTGTGAGAAGAGAAATGCACACTGATCGACCGACAAATAAATAAATGTCCTACTTACTTACTGCGTATTTTATTACTAATTATGTTTGATAAAAATATAAAATGAAAGCATTAAATAAAAATTAAATTAGTTTTTATTATGAAGAAATAATATAATTAAATACCCGCACAGCCTTGTAGCGAGCGCACGCGTTTACGTATCGTTCCGGTTTAATTATAAATAACATCAAGATAAATAGACTAACAGCTAGTTAAGTGCAGTTAATATTCGAAAATAGTATAAAACTATTATTATTGTGTGTCGTCTACTGTCTCAGAAGTCATCAACTATTAAAATCCACGTGATAAAAGTGTAAAAGTATTTAAAATTTGAAGTCGAACAACACAAAGAAACTGGTTATGAGTGATTAGTGAATCATCGACCCATGCACGCGAAGCTGACTCGTTGCCTTTTATGGTCATTAACTATGCTTTAACCAATGCGTACTGATATCAAGCAACATTGTATTTGAACCGTGCCTCATAAGACGCTGTAGCACTGTTAGCTAAGGAGGTATCTAAACTCCGCTGTAAACGAAGGGTCTTGAGTTCGAGACTAGCCGATCAAATTTCGCTTTTTGTGTTTTTAGTGAAACTTAAAATTTACTTTTTGAACATAATTGTAATTTGTAGTAAAATAAAATAAAACCTAAAGTAAAATAAAAACTAAAATAAAAAAAAAAAAACAAAACCTAATTATGCCTAAAACAAATCGTACTCCACCTTCAAAAGCCAAAACTAATCTCAATCCCGCGCAGTCGGTTCCTGAAAATGACATTACAGCAACGACGTCGAAGGCACCTGTAACATCAAACGTTACAAATAGAAGCAAGCGACCACGTACTAATGACTCACCTAACAAAGAACCTGAGGACCCAACCTCTGAGCTTTTTCGGCAACTAAAAGAAGACTTAATTGCTATGCTTACCGAGTGGAAAACCGAACAAAGCCAAACTTTATCAAAGCTGGTGTCTGACATTGATGGTCTCAAAATAAAGTTCTCCCAAATCCATAAAAGTAACACAGAAATTGAAAAGTCGCTGGAGTACATTAGCGCAAGTTACGACGATATGGAAAAAAAAGTCGCACGACTTGAAAAAGAACAACTTGAGAACGGTGAAATCATCAGCAGTCTTCAAAAGCAGGTTCTAGAACTGCAGCAAACTTCACGTTCCTCGACCATTGAAATTAGAAATATGCCTTCAAAGGAAACGGAAAATGTGACTGACTTGGTTTCTGTTGTTGAGAAAATTGGTGTGGCCACGGGATCAAATATTCAAAAATCGGATATCCGCGACATATATCGTCTGCCTGGTAAGCCAGGAAGTACAAGAACGATAGTGGCTGAATTTGCTTCGGTCGTTGTCAGAAACAATTATCTATCTGCAGCACGCTCATTTAACAGAGGAAAACGAGTTGAAGAAAAACTCAGCACAAATAACTTAGGGCTGGAAGGAGACCGGAAGCCAATATACATTGACGAACACCTGTCCGCATCGGCAAGAAAACTCTATTTCCAAGCGCGAGAGTTTGCAAAAAAATATGGATATAGCTTCTGCTGGATTACAAACGGCAAGATTCTAATACGGAAAAACGAAGATACGAAAGAAATCCACGTGATTAAGACAGAGAAATGTATATTGAATCTGACACCAAAACAATGACTGTACTTAGTTAAGTTTCTAAAGTTCCTTAACCTTAACCTATTTATTTATATTAGTTTTTATATACATTTTTACCATTTCTTATTTCTTTATTGCTGTGTGGAATGCATGCCTCTTAATTTGGTATCTCTTGAGGGCAACCAATATGACTTACTTTGTGAGCTAACACTTTATAACAATGGTTAACAATTTACAAGCTATATCAAGTGATCTTGATGAGCTTAGTGTGTCTAATTTTTATGAATGCCTGCCAGACCAGTGTTCCTACTTTGTAAAAGACCCTACTGATCAGCTAAAAATTATACACATCAATATTCGCAGCGTTAATAAGAATTTTGATCAGTTCATATCAGTTTTAACTACAGTCAAATTTGAATTTGATGTAATAATTTTCACCGAATGCTGGTTAAAAGGTACCGGCCACTTCCCGACGTTGGATGGTTACACTTCGTATTCCACTATTTGCAATCCAATACAAAACGATGGAGTCATCATTTACATTAAATCTCAAATTCCGTGCGATGTTTCTGAGCCGCTTCTTCGAGATGCAAACTGTTTAGTGTGTAACATAGGAGATACCACCATTGTCGCTATTTATCGATCACCATCTTACTACGACCTTAATTGTTTTTATGATAGCTTAGAAACATTTGTGAATTCTATAAAATTACGCAAAAATATCGCCATTATTGGCGATATAAATATAGATATTAAAGATAATAGTGTAGACAAAAATGCTGGTGATTTTCTTAACCTCACTGCTTCTCTTGGATTTTTACCTGGACATCTCCATCCTACAAGGAAAGAGAACTGTCTGGATCATGTCTTGTTGAAAATTTCTGTGCCAGCGACCACAATGGTGTTAAATACTCATGTCACTGATCATCTCCCAGTGGTTTTGTGCCTTGGTAAAAGAACTAGCTTTAAAAACAAAACCACAAAAAGCTGGCTTAAACTGGAGTATGATACAATAAAAAGTGAGCTAGATAGTTGCAGTTTTAAACAAGTTACGGATGAAACCGACGTTAATAAGGCTACTGATTGTTTTATCTCTATAATTCAAACTATTATAAATAATAATACAAAAACACAAACAAAAACAAGAAAGGGTACTATTATAAAGCCATGGATAACCCCCGGTTTAGTACGCTGCATACGAAATCGTGATAACATGCACCGGAAGTTAAACAAAAATCCAGATAATAATACACTTGCTGTGACATACAAGAGATACCGCAACTTTTGCAACACCTTGCTTCGGAAACTGAAGCGGGTATACGAAACTAATGAGTTCACAAAGGCAAAAAACAACCCCAAGGCCACTTGGAGCTTGATTAATGCAATAGGTGGTAGGAAGACTTACTCTCAAATTCCTATTGAACTTCTTAAAATGGCTGCAAACGACAAGAAATCTGCTAACTGTGTCAATCAGTATTTTGTAAATGTTGGCAGAAACCTAGCTTCAAAAATACAGGTTAACATGACAAATATCTCCCCTAATACAGTCTTCTCTCCAAATCGAGCGCTGTGTAATTCGATGGGTATTATTCCCGTTAGTGAAGAACAAATCGATACCATAATTAAGTCACTAAGGGACGATTGCGCCACTGGTTGGGATAATATACCAGCAAAAGTCATTAAGCTTTCGCGAGTGGCTCTAGTTACTCCTATCACTCACATTTGTAATCTAGCAATTTCCACCGGCGTATTCCCGAAAGCATTTAAAAAAGCAAAAATTACACCAGTGTTTAAGAGTGGGAAGAGGGACTGTGTTGCAAACTACAGGCCTATTTCAGTACTAAGCGCATTGTCTAAAATTCTGGAACGTGTGCTTAATTGTTGCTTGACTAGTTATTTAGACAAAAATAATATTATATCAAGCAACCAATACGGATTTAGACGTGGACTGTCAACCGAAGATGCGGTTGCGAGTTTTAGTGATAGAACAACAAAATTACTAGACAGCAAGCTTAAATGTTTTGGAATCTTCCTAGATCTGTCAAAAGCGTTTGACACGGTCTCAATTCCTATTCTTATCTCCAAGATGGAGAGCATCGGTATACGTGGAGTGATTTTGAGTATTTTTAAGGATTATTTGTTGGGTCGGACCCAGTCTGTTTGTATCGGTACGGTAGTAAGTGATGAAGAGCCCATTGATTACGGAGTTCCCCAGGGTAGCATCTTGGGACCAACTATGTTTTTGATCTACATTAATGATCTATGTAATCTTAAAATTACGAATTGTGACATTTTAACCTATGCAGACGATACAGCACTATTAGCAAACGGGAAAGACTGGATTTCTGCCAAAAAACATGCTGAAAATGGACTGCGGGTCGTAATGCAATGGCTCTCTAACAACTTGCTAACCCTTAATATAGAAAAAACCAAATTTATCCGTTTTTATCTTCCAAATTCTCCTGAGCCGCCCGAAGTCACCGATACAATCAAAGCTCACATCAGCTGTGCCACGCCAGCAGACTGTGACTGTCTGTCTTTGACACGAGTGAGCAACATTAAATATCTCGGGGTTTTTCTAGACGAACGACTCGACTGGCACCCACAAATTAAGGCTCTCACGAGTCGGATCAGAAAACTTATCTACATTTTTAAGAATTTGAGACACAGTACTGATGCTTCAACTATTTACATGGTCTACACTGCCTTATGTCAGTCATTGTTAATTTATTGCATACCCTTGTGGGGCGTAACTTACAAAACTCTCTTACTAGCACTGGAAAGGGCGCAAAGGGCAATTTTAAAAGTGATACATTTTAAACCACGGCTTTACCCAACTGACAAATTATATACTGAGTGTCAAGTCATGACAGTAAGGCAATTATATGTTTTAAAATCAATACTTCGGAGGCATTCATTACTATCATTGCATAATGAAATAAATAACAAACGCTCTGGCGCCGTAGTTTGCCCTGGCGTACCTTGCAGAACTGTTTCTGCTGGTAGGCAATTTGACGCAGCAAGCTCGAGACTTTATAACGCGGTCAACAAAGCAATAAATATATACTCATGTACAAAACTAGAGGTTAAAAAAAAATTAAGTAGTTGGTTGCTAACTTTAGATTATGCGCAGACTGAGATGCTAATAACTGTAAAGAGGTAAAATGTGGAAATTATTATATTAATTATTATGTTTAAATTATTTATTATTAGTATTATTTTTGTTATAAAATATGGAGGACATTTATCTATTGTCGTTTGTATTTTTTTTTTTTTTTTTCTGTTGCTAGCTTTTCTTTTTCCTTTAATTATAACTAAAAAAAATGTAATTATTTACTAGATTCGATGCTCTAAATTAAGTTTTATTTTATATTTATATTATTATAGTTTTTCTGTAATTTGAAGTCCATCGCTTTACCTACAAGGTTGTGTAAATGTAAGACCTTTTTCCTAATAACCACTAACTCCCAAAACACAAGCTTGACTTAGTTTGGGAGTTAGTAGATCATTTACTGTGTGCTACTGTACAACCAACCAGCGAATTGTATGTTTATATGTTGTATACTTACTAAGATTGTACTTTTGGAGCGAAATAAATTATTATTATTATTATTATTATTATTATAATTTATACGTAACCTAAAAGGCGATTACTGATCTGTTTCTTGATGTCTATTCTCAGGGGTACTCGGCACCCACTGTTTATTTTTCACGGGTGCTCGAGCCCCCGAGCACCCACGGAGTCGTCGCCCCTGCTTGGGACAAGTTTCTATATTCATGAGTGCGAACCTGCTAGCAGTAGCTACTAATAAATAAAAACCAGTAAAATAATATGGTAATGGTATGTAGCGACATCTATGTCGTCACATAAGAACTAATCCTGCATCGCGCAATCAAAGTTCTCCGCGCGTTTAGAACATATAGAACAGCCCGAAATCATCTATCGGGCAGTAGTAGCCCACCAGACATAATACCCGTCTGGTCGGAGGTTCCCTTTTCAACGGAGGTTTGTGGGACTTTACTCTCTGTTCCGCATACCTCCAAACTCCGTATTTTTAAGCACTTCCTTTTAATGAAAAGCAAATAAACATTGACAGTCACCGAAAATCTCTTTTGGCAGTTTAGTAGTAGTCGACAAATCGCACCGACAAAATCACGAGTGCTCGCACTTCGCAGCTATTTTCGCGTCGTACAATAGACACGGCGGGAACAATGCGTCATTGTTCGTCTATCTCTGAGGGCCAGCGGCAGGCGTCGACATACCGCTGTTACCTACTACTAGCTACCTAGCTATAGGATAGGATCACCATACGCCTGATGGGTCATAATTGCATTAATAATTTAGTCCGTTTTTCTTGTACCAAAAATTGGTTCAATGGTAATCTTTTTGTAGACAAAGTTGGCAAAAGGTTAGGCAGAAAAAAATACTGAAGGGAAAGAGCATTTGTTTATAAGTACTTATTACACTACACATAGTACTTACACATTAAAAAAACCGGGCAAGTGCGAATCGGACTCGCGCTCTGAGGGTTACATTCCATACAAAATTACCTACGAAAACAGTTCATTTCCCGAATTGAGGTACGAAGATTTTTCCGAATAGCAAAAAAAAAGTTTTTTTTTTGTGACGTAACTACAAATTTACAGTTTTCAGATTTTACCTATATTTGTGCTATGAGACCTTGCTTCATGCCAAATTTTAGGATTCTAGATCAACGGGAAATACCCTATGAATTTTGATTCCCTTGAGAGTGTCGAAACATACGTTTTTTGCGACATAATCGGCCGTATCATTTTTTTTTTCGTTTATTCAGAACTTTCATTTTTTCACTGTTTCAAGGGACCGCAGACTTAGGTATATGGTTTTAATTTCAACTCGATACCTCCACGCATTCTCGAGATAAAGGGTTTTGACAGACAGACAGACATACAGACGGACAACAAAGTGATCCTATAAGGGTTCCGTTTTTTACTTTTGAGATACGGAACCCTAAAAAGGTTATTTTTTACTAGCTGCTGCCAACGGCTTGGCTCGCGTGAAAGTTGATATTTGTCACAAGAGAACATACTCCTATGATAAAAAGAAGTTCTATGAGCTATTCTAGGACATGGTCTGCCCGCGTGCCCATTCAAATTCGTTCAGCCGTTCGTGCGTGAAGAAGTACCTAACAAACATACACACTCACAAACTTTCACCTTTATAATATTAGTGTAATAATTAATTATTAATAGGCTCTCGCTTGACCTCTATTTCACCTGATCATAAACGGCGATGTGGTCGACAATGGAGCACAATTGCCTAGAATTAGTAACGTAGTCACTCTTGACCTATAGATCCCCAGGTTGTAGCTATCAGGAAACACAGAGTCCGGCAGGGAATTCTACTCCATAGCTGGAAACATAAGTACCTTATTTGTTCCCAAAACGTGTTGTATGTATGGGTTGAATTTCACCCACGATCTACGGGAGCGGTCGGCAATCTTCGGAAGCAGTCGTTGGAGGCTTCAATGTGAATGTTTTAATATACTAAAGATGCCAGGTCCTTATCGCCACTTCTCACCGTGTGACCAGAAGTGGTGATAACGACCCACAACAAATAAAGCTTACCTGTGTTTCTTCAGTTGCCCTTTGCATTTCGGGGCCACGGTAACTCTTTCAAACAATCCAGCAGCTAACACTTTTCCACACCTAAAATCTCATCCTCAACAGTAGTCGTGAACTCGTGCTGGTAACCATAATGCATGAAATTGTGCTTAAAAATAGCACCACTAACCTCCATGTAACATTATTTTCATTATTTGCTCCTTAACTATTGGACGCCATCGTAAAAAACAATTTTGTGAATTTATCTAGATGTCAAAGGGACCTGCAAGAATCTCTTCGACATATTACAACAGATAATCTCATCGGGATCCACTTTGTTAGCCCTCGCGATAATTCAATTGAAATCCCTTATTAGTCCCGATTAATTCTTTGATACAAACAAGGGATGCCTGCCTATACTCTTTACTTATGTATGGTCTTTTGTTCATAGAGAATACGTTAATTCTAGTTTTGTATTGACGACAAATACGGTTCAACAATCACACTGATACCATAAAGGTGAAAAAATGTCAGTGTCTGTTTATTACTTTTCCACACTCGAATGGATTTCGATAGTACACGGGTAAACCGTGTTCCCTACTTGATTTCGAAACTTAATGATCCGATTTTATTCGATTAAATCCCACGGTTTAACCGATATGCGTTTTCAACCGACAAATTTACAAAAATAAATAAATAATAATAATAATATAAATTACCGATGTAGTGAGCAATCGATTTTTCGCATTAACGTTACATTGCACCAATAAAGCATCGCGAGGGTGTGTCTTTTACTGACTAAAAAACCACTACTGTTCCTTCGTTGCCTTTCATACCAGGGCCGAGTCTTCCTTTCAGAAGCAGACCGTTGGCCCCAGTAGGCTTCGTCCCTGCTGGGCCCCTACGATTTGCTGATATCTCCTTGAGGCTCGCGTGGACGTGGCGTCAACGACTAGGGCTCGGCCCGGACGGTTACCGAACGATCGGAAGGCGGACAAATTCAAATTCAAAGCATTTATTTCAAATAAACCATTTACAGGCACTTTTGAAATGTCAAGAAGTCAGTCTGTCAGAAAAAAATGATGCTAATTGCACATTCCAAAGCGTAGATCTCTATGGAGAAGAATGTGCAAGAAACTCCATGGACACTCTTTTCAATCGTGTTTTGCAATTACAAATATCTCTGTTACTACCCATTGCTCACGGTCCGCAAGCCCGCGCCTACGGTGGCCGAAAAGGTGTGAGGGCCGCATCCTCGCGCGTGCACGTGTGACCTCCTCCTTTGCTAACATTACTATCCCGCTACCATAGCTCTGTAAACCAAATAAATCAGAATCATTCTGAACGATAAAATCGAGTTTCATTTCCGTAGCTTCCTAACCTTTCCCTTGAAGCAGGAAGTGAAAAGTAAGTCATTTACCTTCATTCAACTTCAGACAGAAACATAGAACCGTGCAAAATGTATTCATTGAGGTAAGTACTTTGTTTTGCAATACGGAAACGAACTGATATTAGACCCAAGGGGTGATTGGTTCATAGCGCTAAAATTGTTGTAAATCCTTTTTAGCTGGTAAAGTTCTCTCGATATAAAACTGTAAGAAATACACATCGGCCCGATTTTTCCCAATTTTTTTTATGAGGTGGTAAATCATCAAATTACTTCTCCCACTCTATAGTGGAACTAGAGGGCGTGCAAAACTTTTATACTTCTACTAACTAAAACCCACCTGCGTTTCTTCAGTTACCCTTTGCGCCAGGGCCAGGGCCACAGTAACTGTGTTGTATTGTGTGGCTGTATTTAATTATAAGCATAATCGACCTTATAAAGTTCCCACTGCAGGGACTCAGGCCCCCTCTCTAGGAGAGGGAATGGGCCATAAGCGGGCCCAGTGAGGATAGGTGGATGTAAGATGTCATCGAATTACACGGTTACGTTTTGAGAGCAGTGGTGATGCAATAAATTAAACAAAGTAATGCACCTGGCTAAGTTTGAACCCACAACCTACAACTTGTAAGTCAGGGCAGTTACCATTTGGACCAGTACAGCTGCTCTTCTTTTCTTCTGCTTGTAAGTACTTAGTGACCAACTAAATGAGGTGGTAACAGAAAACGAGTTTCCAACAAAATTAATAAAATATACGTTTTTGAAGAAACTGGCAGTCTATTGATGTTATATTATAATAATATGTCTAGAATGGGCGGGCCACGGGTTGCGTAAAGCTAAATATAGTGCCTATGGGCCGTGGCTTAGCCAGATGACTGGGCAACCGGGTCGGGGGTACTGTGCCCGTGCGATGTAGTTAACATACCTACCTAGGTAAGGTGTGTGTGGATGGGAGTCGGAGAAAAATGCCTTTGGAGTTCATCGATTCCCGTCCACAGAATTCTAGTAGACATCTAGTAGGTATCTAGTAAATAATGAAAAAAGCCTTTTTTTAATTTTCGTAACTTTCCTTAAACACATTCGCTTTTGCCCATAACTTCGTTCGCGTAAATGTCGGTTATGATTGCATCAGAAATGAAGATATAAGTACGCAGGAAAACCAACATTCAGTGGAAGAGTCACCAAACTTAAGTAGCAGTGAGCAGGCAGGGCACATTGCTGTCAGAACAGATGGTTGATAGGGCCGAAAGGTTCTGGAGTGGCAACCTCGCTCTGGAAGACATAGTTGGAAGGCCTCCCCAAGGTGGACTGATGAAGGTCTCAGGAATCCGATGGATGCGAGTTGCACCGTTTGTTGTGGCAACATTTCGGGGAGGCTCTCGGGATCTAAATGCCTACTGGACCTAGACTTGCCTTCTAGCAGATGCCAACCGCTTTCTGTAAGGTGTGGGCACTTTATATTGTTAAGCCTTAGTGCAACTAACCGTGCTAATGCCATTTTGGAACGGGGTTCCAGGAATTTCTACACGGCTGAAGATCAGCGTAGCTGGCTAATTAGACGGCACCCTGCGCCGAGGAACGATACCCTGCTGGACGGACTACGAAGCCATCACCGACGCCACCGACTGGCACCAAGCAGTAGAGTGCGATATCGACGGCCTCCTACTAAATACACCTTTGACCGATGTTTACCTTCTTCTACCCTCTCATTTTTATACAAAATTTTTATAATACAGCAGTTTTTTTTGTTACTTTATCGTTTTATTTAAAAAAACAAACGTATACATAAAAACGGAACGTGACAATGGCGTAGTGGTGCTCAATATAGATGCAGCAGTGGATGGTCGTCTTTCAGCTAAAATAATGGTGATGATGGTAATGAACTTAAACTTAATGCTATGAATCTCACGGTGAGTTAAAGCCTCCTCCAGTTGCTTCCACCCTTCTTAATCTTTGCTTTTACTCATCCAGTCTTTACATTTGCTGCATTTCTTTTTTATCATCGGCCCACTGTTTATTTGGTGTATCAACTTCGGGTCTAGATTTCCATAAGCATGATAACGAAGTTAAGCACTAACGGAAGTTTCGAACTTTCGGAATCGGAATCGAACCTTTATAACATCTCTGGTGAAGAATAAGGAAGGAAGGATAATGATAATTAATTCCGAAAATGATTTAGAGAGTTACCTTATGTTGTTCAGGGGAGAAAATTAGTATCGCAGTCCACCATTATTTGCCAAAGGGAAACTGTTTGTTTCTATATTTACTTCATAAGGCGCCTGGCCTTTGGGGATAAGTCCCGGAGAGTGTGGAATATTTACCTCATTAAAACCACCCCGCTGATCACCGTCAGTACATTGAAGAGTAAAATATGTTACCTCCAAGTCTAATCCGGAACCCCCTCTGTGCAACGACTGTTAGGGTACAATATGTCTGAGAAGACTGTAAATGTCTCCCATGATACGGCAGCACGTGCGAATCAGTCTTCCTGGAATCACTCTATGCGCAACAGTCAGTCAGACTTTTAGGGAAACTAACTTTTGATGCACTATTGTTTTCCACGCTCGCGCTCTTGATCTATAAGTAACTACTTAAAATTGCACTTCGGTGGAAATATTTTTACTTACCTCTTTTCGTTGCTTACCGAGTTACGCCCTTTGTAGCGAAAAAGGTATATAACATAACCGCGGAAGCGGAGCTGGGCGGAGTAGAGAGAAGCGGACCGTAAATTGGCCAATCAGTGCTCAAAATCTCCACTCTGCTTCAAGGGAAACAGTATAAGTGGAGCGGATTGTAGCTGAGCGGACTTTCAATCAAATGAACACGCGGCCTCGAGCCTGACAAAACGGAGTCGGGTGCTGAGCTAAGAGTTTACATGCTCTGTGGCTAAGAGCACAACGGAGCACAGCAGAAGGTAGCCTAACTCCACTACATACCGCTACGGTTTAGTGGAAACACTTGCCACTACCTACTAATATTTTGAAGCTCGTTGCGCTAGTTCTTGCGTCAAGTTTCAACTTTCATTAAAAAATCTCCGTCAAAGGCAGAAGTAACTACAGTTTAAAATGTTAAACTAAGGACTAAAACTGAGAAGGTATATTAGAGTAAGTTTGAAAGTAGCGCTAGTGACTGAAAAGTTGAAGGGGAATCGTTTGTCTTGCTATGGTCATGTAAAGAAGAGGGATGAAACGCATGTTACTAAAAGAGTTATGGCGATGGGTGGAGAGGGAGAGGGAGGCCAAAGAAAATATATATGGCAGATGATGATAGCATGACGAGTGATAGAACAGGCGGACAGAATGGTAGAAAAAAAACGTATTGCGCCGACATCAAATAACACGGGACGAGGGCAGGCAGAAGATGATACATTACCATGGTACATACAAAAACTCAATTTAAAACAGACATAAATTCATTTATTTAAAAACAACCACGGGATTCAACAGGAAATTTAAAATATACTTTGTAGACACAACACAGTCATTTACAATAGTTTTACATAATTCTGAGAATTTTGATACAGATGGCGCTTTCGACCTGACTGTACCACGAGCCTCCTTACATTCTAAGCAGTTTATTTCATAACCCTTAATATGTAGGTCCTTAGTGCCAATGTTATAAGGTACATTTTCGTTTGACAGCACGCCTTTGAACCGAATCTTGTCGTCGGCGCGTAACATTCGTGTGAAGTTACTGAAACAGTGGTCGAAAACTATTGATATTTCCGAGTGACGTTTTAGTAGACCACCGCTGGCTTCCATTGCAAGCTTGATTTCGTATGTGTATCTGTAATAGAAAAAAAACTTTTAGAAATATAACATGACAACTACGAGTATATTTCTTATTTAGGTTCTGTAGTGGCGACCGCACACACGAAGAGGCAGCGTTGGAAGGCCTCCCACAAGGCGAACCGATGACCTGGTGAGAGTCGCGGGAATGCGAGAAGCACAGGACGTTCGTTGTAGCGACACTTGGGGGATGCCTATGTCCAGTAGTGGACGTCTTTCGGCTGAAATGATGATGATGATATTGATGATTGCACCTTGCGGCCTAATAATGGCGTGTTTTATTAATTGCGGCCCTCATTTCAGACGAAAGATGACTGAACACAGGGTAAAGCGAATAGTGCACACTTTTTACCAGTTAATCATAAAGCCCTACTAATTCGTACAAGGGACGCGATGCGTGCCAAAATCGGGCATAAACCCAGACTAAAGGCTGCAACTGATATATTCATAAAAAAAAACAATAATAAATCCCAAGAACTTGGGATTTGAATCGAGGACGACCATCCCGGCTAATTTTGAAAACAATATCAAAATTGGTAAAATAGCAAACGAGATATAACAATTTTAAACAAATATATCTCTTTCTCTCGCCAAGACGCCATTTTGTATGGCCGCCGTTTTTTTTTTTATTTTATTTTTTCCGGTGGTAAAATCATCTTATGATATCCCCCGGGGCGGGAGATAGTGTCAGACTTTTACTGACAAAAACCCACTCCTGTTCCTTCGTTACCTTTCGTACCACGGCCGAGTCTTCCTTTCGGAATGACGGGCGCAATATACTTCTTTCTTATTAGCAGCTTTAAAGCTTTATACCTTAGTTTTTGATGAACATTTTTTAAAACATACTTTCATATTTGTTTTTTAGATCATTTAATTTAGCAAACAAAAAAATACATGTACAGATACCGGCACGGATCTTGAGCGCTGGCTTCCACTTGCACAGAAGTGAAATATCGGATCTCTTTAGTGGTATGAAGTGAGACGCGGGGGCGGAGAGTGCAATCCTTGTACAGTGATTAGCCCACCGATGTGTATGATGCGTAAAGCGATCCCCGCTCTTTCCGAGCGCTCAAGATTCGTGCCGGTATCTGTATATTATTGATTTCCCTGACTATACTTCTAACATAAAAATAAAAACTTACTCATTCAAATTATTTAAATGGCAGCTCTTCCCACTTTGTCTCGCGACGCTCCTGACAAACTCACATTCTTTAACCGACTGCAAACTCTCGTCCCTCTGACATAAAGTCGAATATTCTTCGCCGTAGTAACACCTGAAGTATTCTTGAAGGAAGCTAGGTAGCCATGAAACGAAGTCACTCCATCGATTTCTGACATTTTTGAGTTGTACGTCTTTGACGTAACCCTCCCAATTTACGTTGGCGCCGTCGAGTATGGAACATTTGATTTGTGTAGCGGCCGTATTATAATCCGACCAAGATGGGGAGTTGCACTGGTTGTAATAATCGTCCCAGTTTATGTGGTATGTGTTATCCTCATAGTCAGTTATGAACTCGTTCTTCAGCAGGTTTTTAATGGAGGATTTGTCGTCGCCTATTAACTCTATGAGTCCTGAGGGGAGGCCGTCGTCTTGGAGGTTCAATACGAACTGGTTTCCTAAGTAGACCAGTGTTACTAGGCCGATTGTGAGCTGTGGACAACATAAAACATAAAATTACAACGTGAACGTTGAGTCAAAATCTCAAATAATTTCAAACGAAAAATCAACAATGGGCTTAAGCGTCATGTAGTTTTTCATTGACCGTTTGCGGTAGCTCTAAAATTAATTGTACAGGAATTTGAATTTTACCACATAAAGGAATTGAGCCCGTGGTTTCAAAAACTGATATCTATGATGCTGTAGGTCATACTTAGATTAAAAAAAAACAGCGCAAGTGCGAGTCGGACTCGCGCACCGAGGGTACCGCACAAACTTACTTATGAAAACAGATTGAGTTACGAAGATTTTTCCGAATTGTAAAAAGTTTTTTTTTGTGACGTAACTACAAATTTACAGTTTTCCGATTTATTCCTAAATCTATACTATAAGATCCTTCGTTACGCCAAATTTCAGGATTCTCGGTCAACGGGAAGTACCCTATGAATTTTGATTCCTTTGAGTGTAGAACAGTACGTTTTTTTGCAACATAAAAACGGCAGAAGAGCTGACGAGATGGAGTATTTGGTCGTGGATGTTCGACCCTGGTGGAAGAAACGTGAGAGTGTTTGTCGGATATATAGGGTGACTGGTAATTAGTGACCGATACTTAAACACGTGATTGTACTCATGATTACAAACAGCTTTCCCAAAGAATTTTTATTTTATTTAGTAGTTAACAACTGAAACGTAAGTACATACACAGATTACGTACACCGCTGGGTTTGCAAGCCGCGCCCGGTGTTCTATCCCAATTGTGGGTACGACGGTGTCACGCGGCTAACAGCTGAGCCACAGTATATTAAGGAACAGTACGGAAACTACCTACAAATGTTCGAAACAGCTCACTCACACAAACATACGCATCGACGAGACTCCTAAACGACATTCGCTACTGGCAGGACCGCGAGAAACGCTTAGGAGTCTCGTCGATGCGTATGTTTGTGTGAGTGTGCCATTTCGAATATTTGTAGGTAGTTTCCGTACTGTTCCATATATCTTTACTGTGGCTGAGCGGTCGCTATTACAAACAGCCTAAATTCAAACAGCTGTTTTGTTATTGTGATAACGCGTATTGAGTATATAAAAAAGTTTCTTTGGGAAAGTTGTTTGTAATCATGAGTACAATGACGTGTTTAAGCATCGGTCACTAATTACCAGTCACCCTATATACCGACGTAGGCGATTAAAAGGTTAAGGTAGATACAGTATCTACCGTAACCGAAATCTTAACTATAGTAATAGTAGTTAAGATTCCGGTTACTGCTACTAGTAGCTCATAAACTATGCAATTTCAACCAATTCAAAATTTTGTAAGCAAAAACACAAACCTGAAATGGTGTAACAAATTTCTTCGTAGCCTCCGATTTCGCCAGGAAACATGTCGCGCCAAAACTTAGCCCGATGCCGAACATAACAGAGACAGTATAAAACACACGGGACATGGTAATATACTGGAGAAAGGCGAAAATAGGCAGGGTCACAGTGATTACACCCACTAGAGGGAGAAACAGGAACGAACATACCAGAGCCAACGTGCCTCTTATCAAGCCATAAGTCGTACACCCATGAGAACAAGTTATAAACATCTGCAACCAACTCAACGTCACACAATGAGGCAACGCGTACTTGAAGAAACCCTGCCAACTACTCCGTCTAGCCATACCCATCAGAATAACAGGGATCAATAAAGAAAAGAACACACGCGCGTTCAAGCAAAACTCAATGCTATTCCCCAGTATATAAGACGGATAATTCGAGATTTGTAAATCGAGAAATCGCCAGCCTTGGTGCACGACCGTATCTTTTTCGTATGGGTATTTAGCTAAAACGTTGATTCCAAATGACAAGAGCGCGAGTAAGTCTGGGTAGCGCTTTCCACTGCTACCGAATGACAGCAACGTCAGAAACATTAAAAAGAACGATAACACGCAAAACTCCGAAAAGGGAACCCATTGGGTCGCTATAAACGGATACAAAAAAAGATTTATAAACAGAGCGGAAAAAAACTGAAGAAACGGACCAAGATTATTTCGAACAAACAGATTCTCGGATTCATCTGGTTGCAGATTCCCATCGCTATATCTAAGGAATAAACCGGACCACTTTCTGAAATCGATGAACTGTCTTTTGGCATGCAACATCTTGAAGGTACATATGACCATGGCGACGAAACTGACATAGTATATCGCTAGGGGTACTAAGTGGTACAGACTATCTGCGCTGACTGAAAGATAGGCTATGAGAAGAAGCGATAACTCTACATTAGACAGCCGAAAAGTAAAAGTACCGAAATGGTAGAGTAACTTTAAGTATAAGACTTGTAAGAACACGATGGGATGTAGAAAAGCTTGGTGTAGCAAAGGTATGTGGTCTAGGGCTTTAAGACTAGGGTCTGTTAGGGTCAACTCGTAGCTGACTAGGGGCAGTTCTCCCTGGCAATAGTCGACGGCCGCCGATACTAAGTTGTCGACGGTAAGGTTGCGTATCTCCTCATTGGGGCCACATCTGTCTGGGTATTCTGGAAAAAAGAAAATGTTTGACGTGAGATAATATTGTAGAAATTAGAGTAGGTGTAGCGTGATGAAAGTAGAAAGAAAGTACCAAGTGCAAAAGAAGAAGAAAGAAAGTGTATTGTACACAGAGTCACCGCACAAAAGTGTCCCTCTAGAGTAGAAGGAGTGGTAGAAATAAGATGACAGAACACACAGAAAGAACGTAGAAGAAGAAGTACAAGAGATTTTTGCACGGCGAATTGTCTCACAGACAGATTTACATTTATTTACATAAAACATTATTTTTAGTTCATGCGAAACCTGAATATTAATTATATGGATTCCAATATTTTTTACACCGTGCTACTCGTATATTTTTTACCCCAAAAATTTTTTAAAAGGTCACAAGTTGGACACCGCCGTCACTGAGTTACTGTTGCCTTGGAACACAAAGGGCAACTGACCTCTTCAATGAATTTTGTCAAACCCTCAATGCTGAGGATACTTAGAAAGTGTTTTGTGTTTACCATGAATGTGTATGTTTGTGCTAGACAAAAGGAGCTACATCTACCAACAAACTGCTTTGCAGTTTGGCAGAGGTAATATTTGCAGTGTTAAATATGTATTTCTGAGAATAAACTATTTTTCATTTTTTTTTTCATTTTTCATTTGAAGGAACACTCTCCTCATTTGGACTCCTACCTAAATGATTGGCCAGAAGCGGCTAATAACGGAGAAGAGTGGAAGAATGGATGGAAGGCTTTTGCCTGCAGTGGGACACAACAAGCTCATAATAATAATACATTTAATTGTTAAAAGAATCATAAATCAAGTAAAAGATTGTGTTACCTTGATCTGGCGGGTCGGCAGTGCGCATGGTGCCATTGCTGTGCACCTGGTCGCCAGCGGGGAGCTGGGATGGCTGAAGAGCGTGGCCGTCATCGAGGGCGCGCGTTTCTTCTGCAAACCGCATCAAAATAGTACAATTTGATACAAGTGGAAAATGTTTGTCACTGCGACCGAGGTATAATTTTTATGGAGCCGAGTGCTGCATTGACTTTCCACGTGTATCAAACGATGTTTTCAATACACATAAACGGGAGTTGACGCGCGATTCATGGGGGTCGCTTAGCACCCAGCCTGATACAATAAATATAAACAATTATGGCGGGGGTGAGCTTGGGCACTTTTCCGCACTAGTGCGGAAACCAGTAAATTTTACGCCTAGAAGCAGTAGGGAGCAGATTTTCGAGTAGTGTATTTAAAAAGTGTTTTACATTAAGCGCTAGTGATAAAACGAAATATACAACAAGTTGTAGTGTAGAGATACATAACATAATTTTACATATCATAACAACCATCAAATCATTTATAGCTAGAATAAATCAGCTTATACAAGCAACATCTCTTTTATTTCCTCCGGTATCCCATCCTTACAATGTAACTATTTAGATATTTTTTTTATAGATCTTGATTGCGTCACTAACGTGTTTGTCTGTGCCTGCGTGAGGCAGAGACAAACACGTGAGTGGAAACGTGAGGAAACCGGCATGTCCTTGAACCAAAAATTCGAAGACATATGACATCCACCATGCCGCACTGGGCCCGCGTGGTGGATTACAGCCCATTCTCTCTTCTAGAGAGGAGGCTTGAGTCCCAACAGTGGGAACATTATAAAGCTGCTAATCTAAGAAGTGGACCTTACCTGGAGAGTCATCGTCGGGCGAGTCGCTATCATTGGGCTCCTTTCGTAGCGTGGTGTTGCAAATCTCACGGATGCGTCGCTCCAACTGCGCCGTAGTTATATACTGCTCACCGTTAGACAGGCTGTAAGGAAGAAATTATCTTTAAACAAGCTACTGCAAGCGGTTTCGCCTGCGTAATAGTGGCAAATTGTCCTAAGGGAACATAGTCCCAGGGTAAAAAAGTATCCTGCGTGTTATTCCAAGCCATGGTCTACCCTAATGCCAAAGTAATATCAATAAACGTACAGGTATACGAATAAGTATCACACTAACACTTGCAACCACTCTGACCCTTCTCACATGCACTCACACACCTTCACCTACAAGACTAAACTCACTACACCTACCGCACTACACTTCCCACACTACATTCACTGCACCACACTCTACCCAAACTACTGAAATTTTGTTAAACATTTGGTTGTATGGATGGTGTGTGTGTGGTGTAGGTACTCACTGGGTAGGATGAACAAATAAAAGTCCTTGCTGAGTCTCCAGGTATATTCCTCACACACAACACTACAACACTGTAGATTAGAACGCACAAGTAAGCTAAGCACAAGCACTTATGATGTAACAGCTAGAATATAGTCCTTTCAAGTAAACTAGGAGTTAGCGCGGGTATGTGTCGACAACTTTTTATCAGCGCGAGTGCACGTATGTCTTTCTAGCAGCGTAGGTCGTGACTAGTGAGAAACAAATATATTAACAACGTGGCGGTAGAAGGAAAACCGTCGCCGGCGCGTCATCGACAGTGCGTGTGTCCAATACGTCACGTCATTCCATACGCAGTGTTTAGTGTTAGTGTATATGTGTGTTGATTTCTTGGAAATATATATTATAAATATGTATGTGTATATATATATAAATAGATAGATGTAGGTGAATTATATATTTATTGTTTACGTGTAGTGTGTAAACTGTGTAAATATATGTGAGTCGCCCACAAACATATAGTTTAGTTACCTAAAACTATTGTCTTTGTTACTGTACCTTTTGAATATGGATTGTAAGAGACTGGACCCCACAACACAGGGAATCCTAGTGTAGGGTTAAGGGCTTCATCTAAGTTTGTAAAAAATTAATGAGACAATTTTTTTTTTATCAAAAACACGCGCTCACAAAGTTTCGCTTTGATAAAATTATGTGATGAGGACTTTTTATCCCGAGAGTATGTTCCTTTGGGATATTTTTTTACTATCACGTGGACGCCAGAAGTTAGTTTTATAATAGTAGAGAAAAGACGTTAAGAGCGGCCATCCCGAGGTATTCATACTTTATTTGCATACCATAATGTCATTTTTAGAGATGTTACATTAATTGCTTAAAGTTATTATGGACCCTGTAGGGCACAGCAAAAATTAAAATTAAAATGATAAAATTGAATTAAATTAAAAAAAGAAATACAAATGTATTTCTTTGAATGTATTTCTTTTTAAATTAAAATAGTTTAAATTAAAAAATAATAATAATAACAACAATGTCATTTTATAAAATAGCTCTGTTAAATTAATCACACTAAATATTACAAATCCTCCAGATTAAGTCATTATATATATTATTGAAATAATTATCCAAACTATATACTACAAGGTACATTTTCATACAACCGGTCTTACGTGATTATGACGATATTACACATCTTTGTCTAGATATTTTGTAGATATTATCTAGATTTCTATTGAAATCAAATCAGAAACTTCTTTAAAACTAATTCAGTCACCTCTGAAAATCTGCTATTTTGCGTAAACTTTGGCCCTTCATAATGTACTCATAGATTTAAAAAATATAACTATATAAACCTTGCACATTTAATCAAGATTCTGAATGATAAAAATATGGAACAAGTTTTGTGAAATATTCGAGTAAATGACGGATTTACCGAATGCCAACACAGAGTTTTCAGGTGTTATCGCTCTTTTTTCGCGTTGCCTCTTCATCAAACATTGGGTTGGATGAATCAACATGCTTTTAAACGATGCTCGCGACGATGGGCGAGTGGGGAACGGTCCTCTTCTTCGGTTTAAATGATTTGCAACACCCGTGTGACACTGGGGTGGGTACCGACTAGTTTTATATTCTTAAATAAGGGTTTTTTTTAGTTTTGATAAGGTTTTGAAGATGGACTGTGTCACCAAGGTCGACCGAGAACGCGGTGGCGGTATGATTTGTACAAACCCCACGAAGTGACGCAAGAAAAGAATCTATTTAGAATCTATACCTAATAGTTTTTTTTTAACAAAAACTGCACCACACTAAGATTTCCTCCTGTCTCGTGGATGCGTTCAAACGTAAACTCACATACACAAGACACCAAGATCCGGAACAACTATATGTAAGCCATACAAATGTCTGTTCCTATATAGTAAAACAGTTAACAGTTTTTGCCTAACAGTGGGACACAATCTAATTACGAAATCTCTAAACTATAAACACTTACAAACTTAAAATTTGGCAGTAGGTTCCTTATAGGTTGTAGACATCCGCTAAGAACGGATTTTACGAAACTCCACCCCTAAAGGGGTAAAACGGAGGTTGGAAGTTTATATGGATAAATCGACTTTTACGCGGGCGAAGCCGCTGACAGAAGCTAGTAAGGTAATAAAGAAAAAATTTTTACCTGGCGAACAGATCTCTGGCAGCTTTCCTCGCAACAGTCTCCTGGCGACTGGCAGCGAGGCACGACTTCGCACGGATGATGGCTGCGCTGTCCTCGTCAATCACACCACTGCGGATGCACCTGAAAAGCACAGAAAAAATAAAGGTACTGTCTGCTGAGTAAGACTTTTTAAGTCTACCGCGCTTAGCTCTGTGATTGGTTAAGGGTGTTTTTAATATCGTGTGGATTTCATCATGCATGCGGAATTGCTCCGCATGCGGTGCTGCTGTCCAATATCACGCCCCGCATCCTACGTGCGTATTCCACGCATTACAATAAATACTTGTATGAAAAGGAACATTTGCGGGGGCTACGCGTGCGGAGAAGTCCCGCATGCGTGATGAAATCCGCACGATATTAAAAACACCCTAAGAGCTTGGAGCGAGCCAATCGAACCTTCGCACGTCACAAACGTGTCGATGGACAAACTGGCACGTCTGGTCAAGCGTTCAACAGCAACAGTATTTTGTTTAGACTGGATGGCATTAAAAGCAAAAAGGTGGTTACAATACCAGCTATTTACTGCAGCCGCCATTTATAATACCACCAACGCAATAAAAGCCTAAATTGATTGAAAGGACAGTAAAAAGGTTTTTTTAAATGTCTCATCTTATTGCGAATGGAGTGTTGGGTGGACCGAATAACTAATTTATCCCACCCGTAAGTAAAACAAGCGGTTGAAACTGGAGTTATGTACTTCAGCCAGTAATACAAACAGGACTAGTCAAACTGATCAGCGATCCATTTGACGACCTAAACTGAACTGTTCAACGGATGGAGCTATAGGGGGTGCATAACACCATTCGGCTTTCTCACTTGCACGACTGACATTTTAACTCGTCATGATCGATTTCTTGATGAAGAAGCCATGCGATAATTCACGTTAGTTTCAGCAGAACTTTGAGTCTAACGTCCGTGACGACCCAAGCCCAGCCCAAGTAGTCGACGACGCGCGCCTTAAGGAGATGTCAGCAACCGTAGGGGCCCAGCAGGGTCGAAGCCTACTGGGGCCAAGGGTCTGATTCTGAAAGGAAGACTCGGCCCTGGTATGAAAGGCAACGGAGTAACAGGAGTGCATCAAAATTTTGCACAAGATTTCCTTTTATGACGTAAGCGAGCACTAAAAAAGGATTTTCCAAAATTCAGTGCCTAAGCAGATGAAACGGGGTTCAAAAGTTTATATTGAGAAACCTATCACGCGGGCGATCGCGTCAGAAAAGAAGATATTCGTAGGAGAACCAAGGTTACAGACATAGCCCGAAGGATTGTCAAACTTAAGTGGCAGTGGGCAGAGCACATTGCTCGCAGAACAGATGGTCGATGAGGACGAAATATTCTGGAACGGCGACCTCGTACCGGAAGAAGCAGCGTTGGAAGGCGTCCCACAAGGTGGGCCGATGACCTGTGTGATATAAGGGTTGCGGGAATCCGATGGATGCGTGACGAACAGGACCGGTCATTATGGCGACATTTGGGGGAGGCCTATGTCCAACAGTGGACGTCTTTCGGCTGAAATGATGATAATGACGCCGGCGAAGCCACTGGCAGAAGCTAGTACATGCCTATTATAGTAGAGAAAAGACGAGAATGTCAAAGATTTCTAACATCCGTGCGAAGCTGGGGTGGGGGTCGCTTGTATTTTACTATAACCGACTGATTATGTCAGATTAAAATACGGTACTACCGACCACTGCTTATAGAGTTCCTTTTTCTGTCAAAAACATTTGTCCTTCTTAATGACGAGCTCAAAAACGGAGCAAATGATGAGCATAAAAACGGCAGCCCTCGTTAAAAGAACTACAACAAACTAATCGCGAATTTTGTAATGCACAAAAGTATATTATGATTCACTACAGTAAACAGAATCAGGAAAATATATGTTATTCTCTCAGGATAAATGCTAGTAGATAGTGTGTTCAAAAATAATAAAAATCACGAAAATGGCTCTAAACATTACTTTTATCGTTAAAAACCTGAACATAATATACATGCAATCATTCTGATTGTTTGTCAGATTTTGTGAAATAATCTGACAAATAATCTGACAAACAACGTTCTAAAGCTATAGTGTTTTAATTTTATAATCAAATCTGTAGATTTTTAGTAAATCGCTAAAATGCTTCATATTTTGCAAGCATTATCTTTGTGCACTCTTTTGTATGCAGACCGAGAGTGACCACGCTTTAGGTTATGTAGTCCTCTTAGACTTCACTCTCCAGTCTGTGGTACCAAATTGTGAGAACAAAAACGGTAACCCTCATTATAATGAAGTACTGAGATTCACAACCCACATTCCCGATATATTCACAGAGATATTACGAATATTTTTAGCGAAAACTTTATTTAAAAACTGAAAATTCTTACATAGCATGGTGCAACTCATCGCGAACTCTATCCCATTTGATCTTCCAAAGTGCGAAATCATTTATTTTGCCATTCATTGATACACTTTTACATTTAAAAATTATATATTAAAAAAATCACAAGTCGGAAAACTGTTGCTCTGTGCGTTCTCGGACATAATGGTAATGCGGGTCAGATATAGCATGTGTTGATGTTTACTTCGTGCCGGTATGCGAAAACTCCTGACAATGGCTTATTTATGGTATTACCTCATATCATTATCAGGAATCTGATGCTTTTGCCTTTCGCAGAATATAGGATAATGGAACAATTGTTGAGCCGAGACGGTCTACACACGTTTTGTTAAAATATTTTATGACACTGACGTGTCGGTCGTACGGTCTTGACGTGTGACTGTTTACTTTATAAATCGGAAAGGAGGTTTCATATCGATTAGTGTCGTACTTATTGGTTACTAAGACCACGCCATCAGTGCCGTAACTAGTCTTTTAAACGCCCGGTGCGAGCTTTTATGACCGCTCCTTAAAAAAAAAAGTTTTAATCTTAATCTGGCTCGAACAATAAAAAGAAAAAATACGCGTGACACGATGCTTCAAACACACAATCACCGCCCACTATTTATCTCTCGTGGGTGCTGGAGCCCTAAGCATCATCATCATCATCATTTCAGCCGAAAGACGTCCACTGCTGGACATAGGCCTCCCCCAAGCGTCGCCACAATGAACGGTCCTGTGCGTCTCGCATCCTTCGGACTCCCGCAACCGTTACCAAGTCATCGGTCCACCTTGTAGGAGGCCTTCCAACGCTACGTCTTCCAGTACGTGGTCGCCATTCCAGAACCTTTCGACCCCAGCGGCCATCCGTTCTGCGAGCAATGTGCCCTGTCCATTGCCACTTAAGTTTGGCGATTCTTCGTGCTATGTCAGTAACCTTGCCCTAAGCATTATAATTATATAGAATTGGTAATCCTGGACCAACAGCCAACCATAGGTATTATGTACAAGGTAAATAATAGATATTGTATGTAAGCTACTAACTAAGGATGATCCAAAACTTGGCCCTTTTTTTGATATTTTCTGTGCCCCTCCGGGTCTTACCATGACGTGTTAAAATGTCAAGCATGCGAGCGAGAAAGAGGGCTAGTGCTATATACCCTACTAGCGACCCGCCCCGGCTTCGCACGGGTGCAATGCTAATACTACCGCAACCTCTATGTCCCTGCATTTTACAATTTTTTAATCTGTAATATCTTCGAAAATATTCATTTAAATTACATGCTTTAAAGGGCCATATTGATCTATATTAAATGCACAATGTATTTAAGGTACTTAATTGGATAATGATTAATGCTGTATTGCTGAAAAACGCTTCGTAAATATGCCATTATTTCTCGTAAAACAGTAAAGGATAAAAAATAGTTATTGTGGGTTATCCCTAAGAGATAGACATAAACCATCGTGGACTTTTTTGTAGACCTTTTTAAGTTGTACAATACTGTAGTACATTATTTTGATCTATCTCCTAGGTTTCAACCAGCGTTTGCAATGTAAGCGCAAAAAACAAGCAGTTTTATAAAACGGGTCCCTATGGGCTGCTATAACTTTGGATTGAATTATAATTTTAAATAAACTTTATATTTAAAACATGTTATTCCTTTTTCAAAATTAGTTTTCTTTTGCTCTGGTTTCTGTAACGTTGCTATTCTCAGGTAGTCACACAGTACCGTACAGTTGCGGTCCAGCTATTACCTACATGCATAGAAGCAGATCAATAATAATAATAATAACCCCATCGCCGTATCTCTACGTTGACGTCGTGGTGGGGCTTGCGAGCTCCAATAAACCCTTGGTCTGTACCGGTAGAGTTTACTTTGTCGTAACATACCTAAGGTCAGGGGTCAGATTAAGAGAGATACAATCCGCAGGGCAGATTTGTGGCGAACTGATGGGCATTAGCGACCCCACAAACCCGATCTCCCGGGAGAAATCTTGTTCCTCATCTCCGGCTTGCCGTTTGTTGCCCGGCCGTAACATGCCATTTCATGAACATTCATGGACTTCTAGACTGGGCCCAAATGTAAACGCACCATTAATAATAATAATATAATTATTTTTAAAGTGACTGTCGTATTTTATTACTAGATGGCGTTAGTTTGGGTACATTTACAATCCATTTATTTTTGTCAAGTAATGATTTTACATTTGAAGTAGTGCATTAAGTAATTCTTGAACTTCATATGACGTTAAATCAAATGATCAGATATTCATATTTTTGTAAGGATTGTTCTGGTTGTTTTTATACATGCAATGATTTGAATAAATGGTTAACTGCCAGCGCGAGAAAAGCGCTATCTCGGCAGAAAGCCGAGATGGCGCTATATCCGGTCCCCACTATATTGCTTGCTGGTGCTAAGCGCGTGGCTCGAGGAGTGAGTTGTAAACCGTTTAGCGAACAAGTCAGGGAAATAAAAAGTGCTTTGAGCGATCAAAGTCAGTAAAGTTGAAGAAGCCTTCTAACAATAATAATATGTAGTATGATTGTAAGGTTTAGTTCGTAAGTTGTTATTCTATCATTTCTGTATACATGCACCCGTAGTGATTAGTCTTGTTAAGTGATGACCTGAAACACAGGTTTTATAAACCTAGCTCGGGCAAGTCGCTAATTATACATAATTCTAGGTTTAAAGTTAATTTTCCTTAAGTCCTTTAATATTGATACATAGTTGTTTGTTGGGCTCTAACATAATTATTAGTTTAAGATTTACTTGTGGCTAGTAGATGTAACTATATTGTGTAAAAAGATTAAAGAAAGATTATTATTTTTTATGCATTTATACATCTCACGAAGGCAACCACTGACTGAATTCCGAACAGCGGGAGCCGGCGACGCGGTAGGCCCAAAAGGAGATGACGTGACGATTTAGACTCTTACCTTAAGGATTGGCCAGAAGTGGCTAAGGACAGAAAGGAATGGAATAACGGAAGGAAGGCCTTTGCCCTGCAGTGGGACACAACGGGCTCATAATAATAATAATACATCTCAAGACCCTAAGGTCCTGGACCTTAGGAAGACGCAGAGGCCCTTTTATACGCTTTTAATGGAAAGTGGTACGAACCGGTGATTACCCCTGTACGTACTGTGCTAGTGCATCCAACGACAACCCCCGGTTGATGGAAAACTATTGCGACATATGGAAAACTAAGATAGGCTATGGTTTTTGGAGTCTTAAGTGGACTGGTTACCAGGAACTATGTTAAGACTATGGCCTGAACAATGTTATTAATTTCCATCAATAAAAGGGCAGGGGGTGACTTGCACACTCAATAAATGGGCCCCCAAAAACGGTCGCTAGTACGGAGTGACATAGCAACAAGAGGGCAACATATCCTGAGGTGCTTGAGGAGTGGAGAGGTATATCAGGACAATACCGGAAGTACGGTCAAGATCCCTACCAGCACCTTACTGGATTATACATCCTTCTCCCAAGCACGTTTGCTCTTGCGAATTTCCACTCAAGCCAGCCAATAAAGGCAAGAGAGAGGTGGGAGCTCTGTTCCTCGTCAGTGTTCACTACGGCCGGCCAATAAAGGCAAGTCGGAGATGAAGAACAAGACTTCTCCCGGGAAATCGTGTCCGTGGGGTCGCTAATGCCCAACAGTTCGCCACAAAACCGCCCTGCGGATTGTATCTCTCTTTGTCTGGCCCCTGGTTACGGCAAAACAAACGCTACCGATACAGACCTAGGGTTTTTTGGAGCACGCAAGCTCCACCACGACATCAACGTAGAGATACGGCGATGGGGTTATTATTATTATTGTAACTCATGTTTTAATTTTTGAAGTGCCTAAAAACTTTTTTTGGTGCACCAAGAACGTTATTTTGTGGGTATTGAATGAGATTGAGCAGTAGGTAAAAACATTTAAATAAAAAATAGGTACCTTCTCAACATTCTCCTAGCTTCTGGATGCGCTTGTTCAGTTGCACAGATCAACCATTCCAAGGCTTGCTTGAAGTTACATATTTTATCTGCTTCTAACTCTGTAAAACAATACAAGAAAACTTTACAAAAAGCGTCTTACCAACTACTATAACCATTCGAACCAGTAGTTCCTGAGATTAGTGCGTTCAAACAAACAAACTAATTCTACAGTTACACAACTACAATACAATATATATTATTACACTTCACACTAATATTATAAAAGCGAAAGTTTTTGAGTGTATGTATGTTTGATACTTCTTAACACTCGAACAGCTGAAATAATTTCTATGAAACTTGGTACACTGTTCTATCATGTCCCAATAGCACATAGAAAGAAAGAAAAAGACTTTATTTGGTACAGCACAAGACACAAACACAATACAGGGTAACAAGAAGCAAAAATGTAGTTGTGTGCCTCACGGCTGCACCAAACTAGGTCCAGTTCAGCATGAATGTCAGACAAATAGTGCCTGACGCTAATTTTTAAATAAACCTGTGGTTGTGACGCAACGGACGTAAAACAGTTTTGGAGTGTAATATATAATAATAATAATATTCCACAACTACCACACAACGTCGTCTAGTCCCAAGCTAAGCAGAGCTTGTGTAATGGGTACTAGACAACTGATAAACATACTTATATATTTCTAAATACATACATATATAGATAAATTACACCCAGACACAGAACAAATGATCGTGCTCATCACACAAACATTTGTCCTGGGTGGGAATCGAACCCACGACCTCCGGCATAGCAGTCAGGGCCACTAACCACTAGACCAACAGGCCAGTCAAATATGTATCGGTGATGCATACTTAAATAATATAAACCATCAAAATAGTGTTGTGTTAATTATGATAAATATGAGTAAGATAGTGTGTTTGTTTGAAGTGTGAAAAATAAATGATAGACGAATAAAATATTGAATAGGATGCTTTGTATCCCGGGAGTAGGTTCCCTTGAGACGATTTTCTACTTTCACGCGGGCAAAGCTGCTGCCAGCAGCTAGTGTAAATTAAAAAAAAAAACATACCACATTTTTCTTCCAGAAGTTGTTTAGCAAGAACGACTTGTGACTCAGCACAGCCATCTTCGGCCAGTTGATTACGTAATCTTCTCAGAGATCCTTGTGGTCCATCTGGAGCAAGAGAAACCTCAGAAAGTATACAACTATTAACTTAATTCGATTTTGATGTGTATATATAATTAAATATCTCGTGGTCATGGAGGACTTCAACGCGAAACTGGGCAAACGAGATGGTGACGAGCTGCAAGTGGGGCAATTTGGATTTGGATGTCGGAATCACCGGGGACACCTACTGGCTAGTTTTATGGAGAAGGAGGGCCTCTACATGATGAACTCCTTCTTCAAAATACGTGAGCATAGGAGGTGGACCAGGCAAAGTCCAGACGGTGCGACTAGAAATGAGATTGACTTCATTCTGTCATAATCATCTTCCTGCCCTTGTCCCGTGTTATTTAGGGTCGGCGCAACACGTTTTCTTCTTCCATTCTGCCCTGTCACTCGTCATACTATCACTCTTCCTTTCCTTATTGACTTCATTCTGTCAAAAATCGTAAAAGTATCAAAAGTAATGAAATCGAGGATTTTTATAGAATCTAGCAAATTGACTCGACACTATACCGAAGATATCCCAGACGTCAGCCTGTATGAGATTAGGATGGCTCTGAAGCAATTGAAGAACAACAAGGCATCGGGTGAGGACGGAATTACGGCCGAGCTCCTGAAGGCGTGTGAAAAAACCAGTCCTAAAGGCCCTTCAAAAGTTGTTCGATTCCGTCATACTCGAGGGAATAACGCCACAGGCATGGAGCAGAGGTGTGGTGGTACTCTTCTTTAAGAAGGGTGGCAATACTCGCTTAAGAATTACAGGGCCATCTCACTTCTGAGCCATGTCTACAAGCTGTTTTCCAGAATCATTACGAACCGTCTCGCGCGCAGTTTCGATGTGATGACTTCCAGCCTCCCGAACAAGCCGGATTCCGAAAAGGCTTCAGCACCGTGGACCACATACATACGCTGCGGCAGTTTATACAGAAAACTGAGGAGTATAATTAGCCTCTCTGCTTAGCGTTTATGGATTACGAGAAAGCCTTTGATTCGATCGAGACTTGAGCTGTACTGCAGTCTCTCCAACAGTGCCAGATTGACTATCGGTACATCGAAGTGCTGAAGTGTTTATACAAAAATGCCACCATGTCTGTCCGACTTCAGGATCAGACCTCAAAACCTATCCTCTTGCAGCGGGGTGTGAGGCAAGGGTACGTCATTTCTCGGAAACTGTTCACGGCCGCAATGGAGAATGTCTTCAAGGTTCTGGAATGGAGAGGGCTAGGCATAAATGTCAATGGCGAGTACATTACTCACCTTCGATTTGCCGACGACATAGTAGTCATGGCTGAGACAACGGAGGAGCTCAGTTTAATGCTCGGTGACCTCAGTAAAGCTTCCGAAAGAGTGGAACTTAAAATTAACATGAACAAAACCAAAGTCATGGTAAACATCCATGTAGCACCCACTCCTATCAAGATCGGAGACTCTACACTCGAAGTTAAGGACGACTACGTTTACCTGGGACAGACGATCCAGTTGGGTAGGTCTAACTTCGAGAAAGAGGTCAATCGTCGAATCGGAGTCGGCCGGGCAGCGTTCCAGAAGCTGCGTGGTGTCTTCTCGTCCAATATAATACAGTGTCTCTAGACGAAATTCTATGACCAGTGCGTGTTGCCAGTGATGACATATGGCTCCGAAACGTGGTCGCTTACAATGGGCCTCATCAGAAGGCTTAAAGTCACTCAGAGGGCAATGGAAAGCTCGGAGTTTCCTTACGTGATCGCGTCAGAAATGAAGATATCCGCAGGAGAACCAAGATAACAGACATAGCCTGAAGAATCGCTAAACTTAATTGGCAGTGGGCAGGGCACATTGCTCGCAGAACAGATGGTCGATGTGGACAAAAGGTTCTGGAATGGCGACCACGTACCGGAAGACGCAGCGTTGGAAGGCCTTTCACAAGTTGGACCGATGACCTGGTGAGGGTCGCAGGAATCCGATGGATGCAAGACGCACAGGACTATGGCGACATTCGGGGGAGGCCTATGTCCAACAGTGGACTTCTTTCGGCTGAAATGATGATGATGATATAATTAAATAATTATATATATTTGAATGGGTCCCTGGGTGGTTAGAAAATACAATTGGTGCCCGGTAAGTGGCGCTGGAATCGGTTTCTCAATTATTTTATGACGAAAATTAAAAGAAACTGCTTTCAGGCAGGAAAACGTCGTTTGAGACTACTCCGAACCGCTAGTTTATTTTCTAATACCTACTTTATTTTATAATAAATACAACACGATACATACAAAAGAAAACTAAAACAAATACAATGGGTAGCCTTCCACGATCTCTTCCAGGCAATCTGGAACTTTCGACTTCAACGCATACGAAACCACAGGATAAAGCAAGCTAGCTGTACACACACACTAAAGCATTAATAACACCAGAGATTCAGAGATAGTCCCCTGTACAGGGCATGCTTGGAGATGCATGAGGAAACACGAATGCGAAGCCTTTGATCATCGAATAATCTTACAGATGCCTTGTTGGGAAACTTAATCTGTTTTTTAGAGATAGGTAAGCTCGCCAAATGATAACCCATGGCCCAGGTACAATGGTCCACCATGGACTGAGTGTGGATACTATACTCCAATAAGTAGACAGCAAAATAATGTTGTTATAATACAGGCAATGCCCCAATTTTTTTTAATACGCTTTTGGAGAGAGGTAGCCTGAATAGAGAGCTCGCCAAATGATAGCCGACATGGCCCAGGTACAAAGGTCCACCATGGACTGAGTGCGAAAATCATACTACAATAGATAGCATTAATAGCTATACTATGATATAAAATATAATAATGTAGTTATAATACTGGCTGTGCCCCAATTCTTTTTGATTCTCTTTTGGAAAATGGTGGCCGGCATGGCCCAGTACAATGGTCCACTAAGGACTGAGTGTGGAAACCATACTTTAATAGGTAGACAGCATTAATATCTTATACTATGGCATAAAATAAAATAATATTGTAATAAACTGGCTGTGCCCTACTTCTGCAAGCATGTCCCACATACCTAGCCAAATAATAAACATGGTTTCGTTAATAATATGCATAGCTACTGAGACATTGACCAGTGTCTCTGTAAACAATTACTAATACACAAACTTGTGCATGTATTTTTAATATTTTTAGCTAGGTTGATGGAACATGCCAGTGGAAATTGGGCACATCTAGTATTGAAACATCATAATAAATATTTGTTTAAGCTAATTAAATACATTATTTCTGTAAAACTGTCTTTATTTTATTATAGTTCAACATGTGTTTTTCTGGTAAAAAATAGTAATGAAGTAGATATTGTTGAAAACTATAAAAAGAATTGCAGATAATATATAATTAACTATTTTGATATTTTGTTCAAATATATTCAAAGCACAATAAATAGTTTTCAATTTCATAAACCCAGGATATAATCGTCATGTTTATGATTCTGGGATTTTAGATGAGGTATTATAAAAACATTTTTTTTTTTAAGAACAATTGAGCCATATTCAACTATTCTGCCAGGATCACTTTGGGATGGCAGCCCAACTCTATGTTACTTACTTCTTTGAACTTAAGGTAAATATACTCTACCTTTTTCTATCTATTATAATTATAAATAGACTTACTTATTTAAACAAAAAAGACAACAGAACACATTACAGGCCTTATGTCATGATATGTAAAATATAATAATAGTCTTATTATTCTGAATTAACTCTCATTTTCATCTTTGCTTGTTACATTTTAATTTAAATTTTAATAGCCCTTGTATCCTGAAGACTCCTTTGTTGTTTAACTTTTTGGTGTTGATTTTATATTTTGTTTAGGTTATAAAACATCCCGGAGTTCAGTGTACTTTTTGGCAAAGGCCTCCTCTAACTTCTTCCACTGTACTCTGTCCTTTAAAATTCTTCACCAGTTTGGACTCGCTGTTAGCTTAAGTTCATCCTCCCATCTCTTGTGTGGTCGACCTTTATTTCTTTTACTGCTTCTAGGGTACCATTCTGTCAGGACTTTGCTTCATTTGTCTTGGGTTGTTTGAGTTTTTGTCTTTTAATTCAGAATGCCTCCAAGCAAAGACCTCTTCTAGCTGTTTCCACTGTACTCTACCATGAGCCACTTTCCTCCAGTTGGGGCCTGCTGTCAGATTCAACTCATCATCCCATCTCCATAGTTGTTTTACCCTACTCTATTTCCCGTCCCTAGAGTACAAATCTGTCACTATTTAGCTCCACTTTTTCTGATTGACTCTCATCTATGTCAGATATAGTTAGTGCCAAATACAGTTGCATTGACCTACATCACGCTAATATTATAAAGACATTTGTATGGATGCTAGTTGAGTGTTAAAGAGGAACAAACCCAGTTCATAACTCTTTCATACTAAGATTTAAAAAAATAGTAGGATTTGAATGAAATTCGGTACCAGGATAGCTTATAACTTTGGTGTACTCATACAGGCTATAATTTATAAAAGTGAAATATGCTAATTTCATACACATTGTTTCATTTAGATTTTTCTGGTTTTCTACAAACTAACTTCTACCAGCAGCTTCACCCATGTGAAAGGTTTCCTCATACAAACTTTAGACCCCCATTTTATCCTCTTAGGGGGTGAATTTTTGAAAATCCTTTCTTAATGCTTGTCTATGTTATGAAAGGTAACCTTGTGCAAAATTTCACACTCCTGAGCCCTGTAGTTTTGGCTGTGCATTGATAAGTCAGTCAGTCTCTCCATTTATAGTTTTCTCAAATGAGAGGTGTATAATTACAGCTATAGTATCCTTATTAGTAGCAAGTACAAGTAGTATATAGCTAATTTACTTCTACCAGCTGCTCCTAAGAATATCCATCACTAATTTGGATGGTTAACCTAAAATCTAGAACAATTATCTATATAATATAAAAGGAGAAACTGACTGAATGACATATCAACATACAGCCGAAACTAAAGGAACTAAAGGGCCTATGAGTGAAATTTTGCACAAGGTTTCCTTTTATGACGTAGCCGAGCACTAAGAGAAGATTTCTCAAAAATTCGCCCCCTAAAGGGATAAAACGGGGTTCGTGTTAGTGTGGACCAACTTTCACGCGGGCGAAACCGCTAGTAGAAGCTAAATATTTGTCAGACAGACCGGCGTTCGTTAAGGATATCTATTAATCGATCCATGTCAAACATTGAAAATTCAAGGCACACATTTCGTATACTTAGAAGACTGAGTACTCCTATCCAGCTAAACATAACCCGCGTGTCGGTATGCGTAAAATTTAAGGTATATGAAGCAGCTGTTAGTTATGAGTAATATATCGAACATTAAACTTACCATGTAGATTCCAACGTTTCCGACCGACTGGCATCACTTAGTAAATATTAAATAGATATCCGTACATAAATAATTATTTTCAAACACGGTAAACTGTAAAGTTAATAAAAACAAATAAGTACATCTCATCGACTTATAAGTTGTTTTGATTATTTTACAGACACAAAAATATAAAATTTCCTTTTTCTTTTGCTTTGTCAATATGTCAATGTCATTGTGACTGATTGACAGTGACAACAAAAAAGCAATATTGCAATTTTTTATATAGATACTAAATATTCGCTCCAAGTTTCACATGAGTTCTTCAAGTTTTACATGAACTGATGAGGACACACATAACATTTTTGAGTAAATTATATAGGTATCAGTCTAAAATACACTTATTTGTTATAAATCTCCTTGTAAGTAATAAATTCCATAAATGTTAGTGCCCAAAACTGCCCCAGAATCAGTAGAAAAGAATTATGCACACGTACACAGCAATTAAATATGACTTAAAACTATTATGTATTATGAATATTTGTAAAGGTAACGATAAAATTCACAAACACCAGTTAAGAAGAACTATAAACTTGAATGAGAAGAAAGTAGGCACCAGTACAATCATAAGTGACAACTCACAAAGTGCCGCCTACATGTTCTGCCCACACAAATAGTAACTGCATAATTCAACGCGGTCAGTTTCCTAAAATAGGATGCTTTAAAGGATTTCCTGTGTAGAGCTAAATAGTGGAAGACTTAAAATAAAAACCAAAAGAGGGGTGTAAAGTTATTTTTAATTTAATGTTTCAGAGTTTGAATGACAATGAGCGTATGCATTGGAAAAAACTGTGTGATTATTTCAGGGAGAAAAAGTGAAAGCACGTTTGAACAAGACTTTTTCTGACACAGAAAGTTTTTATATATGTCTGTGGTTATTCCTTATATTTCATCAATCTATGCGGTATGTGAAATTATAGATATTGCTAATTTTTTCACATATCTGAGTTGGAACCTTACTATAGTGGGGCCATTAATTTATTACGTAAGACGATTTTTACTAGTTTTTGATCCCCTTCCCCTAAATAAGAAAAAATAAGAATTGCTCGACCCCTTCCCCCTGTTAATTATTTATTAGGTTAGAATCTAAGAGAAAGAAAACAAACGTTTAATTGGTTTTGATGTTTATTTTTCAGAGTAAAATTTTTTAGGAAAGTTTAAAAGTGTGTCATTTATGCAAACCAGTAAACGTCTAGTTCACAAGCGGGGAGACACATTGGCAATCGCACGGTTACCTACGCTTTTTCAAATCTTAATTTTTCATAATTTGTCATCTCACTTAAGAACTATCAAGACTCCCTCCCACACCATTGTAAAAAAAAAATGAGGTATTTTCGACCTCCTTCCCTCCTATATCAATGACCCCAGTCACCTTCGGTTTGCGTGGGCGCAGTGGGCGGGTGTTTATGTAGGTAGAATTATATTACTACGGGCGGAATTCACCAATAAAACTAATCGTGTTTTAACGTTTGGCTCGCATAATCGCGTTTAGCTGCTGTCACTAGTGTCACTTGTAAGAATAGGTACTACAAAAGAAAAATACAGACAAGCGACACTAGTGACAGCGGCTAAACGCGATTAAGCGAACCAAACGTTAAAACGTGATTAGTTTTATTGGTGAATTCCACCCTTAGGAATTACTGTTGGAAATGACTTATTTCGAAAAAAAATAAGGTGCTGTGCTGTTTTAATTATTCGCAAATTGATTTCTAGATAGAAAAATTGGTGTAATTTTGTATCTCAAATGGAGCTGAGAATTTTGTTGCAGTATTGATTACCTCAGCGAAGCTTACTGAGAAGACGGACTCTATACATTTGCTGCCAAATACTACAAAAATATTAGAATGAGTTGCACGGGTTGCATCCACAACTTAAAGATGAAAAGATTTTTAGACTGATAATAAGCTGGTCTAAGCCTTAGCCTGCATAAAGGGGGCGAAGAAAAAAAACTAGTGTCAGGCAGGCATAAATGTCAACGTCAAAAACTAACGCGATTGACGCGAGGCGCTCGAGGAGCAAGCAAAGAAACCATTGAATAGTGAATACAAAGAAAAAGGCTGTGGAAAAAAGCCGAAAGCAATTTTGAATCGTATGAGCGTGCTCTACCTCTGGCTCTGACTGAGGAGTTACAGCTTGTTCAGGCATCTATTACACTAGTATCTGTTAACACTTTTGTTCTGTGCTGGGCTCGGCTGCCCGAGTCTACAATACTGCTTAAGTACGTGTGTTGCATATAATTTATTGAATAATCATAAGTGCATTTTAACTTTAATTGATGTTAATGTGAAAGCAAAATGTTAACTCCACGATTTAAGCTAACTCAGGACAACAAACACGTTTATATAAACGTACACGCACCTTATACAAACATAGGTGATACAGAAATCGATGTAGATGGCGATAATTTTCTATTCGTGTCCAGTCCGTATTTTCTGCGACTCCGCCTGCCAGGCAGAATTGTCGATAATGACAGCTCTAAAGGATCATACTCATGTGATTCAGGAGACTTTAGTTTAACTTTTGACAAAGAAACCCCAGGTGAACATTTTGAAAACCTAGATATGATCACAAGTTTACTTGCTCCATCTGACATCCCTGACATGAATCCAGATTTAGTTGAAATGTTAGAAGATGAAATCACTGTAGAAAATGGTAATAATGAAGATGAAGACTATTCAAATAAGTATACTTATGGATTTGCTAATAAACTCACAACTGAATTCAGCAACATTGGTGTTGAGTTCCCACAGATTTTTGAATTGAGGGTCCCTGAAATGGTTTCAATTGAGGAGCGAAATACGAAGAGAATGCAGCATGAAGATGATAAATTCTCAACAGATCATTACCTGGCTGACTTCTATGATGATGAACTGCTTGAACCATTCCTGACAGCGATAGCACCATGGTGTGATCAAAATTTTAATAAGGAGATTGAATTTTCAGAAGAAGAAGTGAGTGTACTGAAGGAGCTACCAAATAAGCACTATTTACTCAGTAAGAATGAGTACAAGCAGGTACTATATGGATTGGTTGATATTCTGTATGGATATTGCTATGATAAACGGACTACTTTGAATGAGAGCACTGTGGAATCAGGATGGACTATAAATAAGCTATCGTCAACTTTAAGCTGGTTCTGCACATTTAATGATATGAGGCAAGTCCTCATTGCCTCCTACAGACGTGCACTAATCTATCCAATATTCAGAAACTTTCAACTCTGCATTAAAGTTAAAAATGATCTCGTGACTCTCTTTAGAAAAGGAAAGAAGTTTGTGGTGAAATGTATGATTGAAATATATCAAATGTTTAATGCCAGTAATGATGCAAGGTACATTCTGAATCAATTGTATATCAAGGATTATTTGGTTTTCCTGCAGAAATGCAGGAATGAGGAGCTGGATGAGTTATACAATAATATTGCAAATATCGAAATCTCAAAAAGTGATTTAGATCTTGATCTTGAAGAGTTGGAGGCAGCTGCAGAGTTAGTGAAGCAAGAAGAGGTGGATAGTATAATGGAGAATGAAGTGGCTGTTAAAATGGCTTCCATGTCGTTATTGACAGGGCTACATCGAAATAATCCAGTCTACATCAATGATGAAAGTGATGATGAATCAGATTCTTCTGATAGCAGTGATGACTCTTCAGATGAGTTGGATTCTGATGATGACCCATCTTGACAGCTACGTGGCTCCTACAAGTTAACCAGTCAAGGCTTGTGAAGAGTTTTATGCAGGATAGTGTAATATAAGCAGGAATTTCAGTAAAATTCTTTGGCCATATTTACAGTGCCATGAATTATTTGAAACTGCATCTAGCAAAAACTCAAGTGTTCCTTTAAAGGAAAAGACAATTTATGTTACATAATTATGTGGTTTAGAATTCAATCATTCTGTGTACTCTTTGAATGTTAACTATAATCAATAGTAGAAAATTATACCTATCTATAATTAAATAATAATTCCAGCCTTTTATTGTTTCATAGTCTTACCTACATATTTAAAAAACCATTTGGTCTGTCTGTCCGTCTATCACCAGGCTGTATCTCATGAACCGTGATAGGGACTGTGCACACCATGTTTTTTAAACGCGCTGTTGACGCGCGTTTGTAGCGATAAAAACGCGCACGAGTCACGACTCAGCCTGTAGACCTTTAATAGGATAAAAGCGCGCCGTTGACGCACGTTTCTAAAACGCGCGTCAACGACGCGTTTAAAAAACGTGCTGTACACAAGCCCTTAGACAGTTGAAATTTTCACAGGTGATGTATTTTTGTTGCCGCGATAACAACGAGAACTAAAAAAAACAATAAAATAAATATTTAGGGGGGCTCCCATACAACAAACGTGATTTTTTTGCCGGATACTGAATAATGGTACGAAACCCTTGGTTCGCAAGTCCGACTCGCAATTGGCGGGTTTTTTTTTAAGCTGGGATATCATTCAATGACTTCTTACGCTCTAGAGCGGAGCAGGAGGGTGTTTGTTTGTTTAGGTTGGAAATCATCTAATGACATCTCCCGCCCTTGGGCGGAGTAAAAGGGCGTATCAGACTTTTACTGACTAAAACCCTTTACCGATCCTTCTTCGCCTTCGTTCCAGGGCTTCGGAGTTAGGACCCTACTAGACCCCTACGGTTTTGCTGACATCTCCTTGAGGTGCGCGTGGAACTCTACGCGCCGTCGATGACTTGGGCTCGGTCCGGACGGTCGGGCGGCAAGCTACCCATTACTCGCCGTCGGCAAGCCCGCGCCTACGGTGTCTAGAAATCGGGATCGGGATCCCGACGGCTTGGGCGTCAGGGCTGTTCCCTCGCGCTTGCTGCCGCCTCCTTTGCTAGCATTACTACTTCGCAGAAGGCGACGACCGCCAGCCACTCCTCCTCGTTCCGGCCTGTACTAAGGCCTGGCGCGAAAGATCGTTGCCGCTGATCGCCCCCACGAGGACACGGCGATGCTCTGCCCAGGTGGGGCACACCTCTACCGTGTTCTCCACCGTGTCCTCCGAAGGGTCCACACAATGGTGACACCCGGGCGTTTCTTCTGCACGAATCCGGTGCAGGAACCTCCCGAACTTACCATATCCGGTGAGGCCCTGCGTCATGCGGAACGAGAGACGAACAGAGGACTCTGTGTTGTCTTGCTAGCCACTCCTCAAAGAGAGGACTTACCGCCATAATTATGGCGTGCCCAGAGCGCGACACACCCTCCGTGTCAGAATTTACTTTTAGTTAGTATGTTCCTTCTTTGTCTGCGTTCCAGGTCAACGGGTTCCTCTTTCGGAAGTCAACCCCATGTATGGCTCCAGTAGGCTTCGGCCCTGCTGGGCCCTTATTTTTTTGCTGACATCTTTTTGAGGCGCGCGTGGGGTATACTACGCGCCATCGACGACTCGGGCTCGGTCCGGGCTGTTATCAGACAAGAACTACCCATTGCTTGTCGTCCGCAAACCCACGCCTATAGTGGGTGGAAATCGGAGTCGGGGTTCCGGTGGCTGAGGCGATGTCCGTTCCCTCACCCGTACGGCCGCCTCCTTCGCTAGTGTTACTGTCAGATCGATGAGGTGTCAACATAAATATCCCGTGGGGGTCAATAACTAGCATGGCTGTTCAAAATTCGAGTTCCTAGTTGAATAATAAAATTGTCTCCAAATAAAACACAAAACATAAAATTATTGTAGACCTTGTTGACATTCTACTCAAGATTTATGTGTTAGTAAGGAACATCATTCTATGTCTGAACTAGTTAATGAAATCCGTATTTCAGACATCAGCTCTCTTCCCTAGAATTCTAGAATAGATCTAGGGAAGAGGGAATAATAAAAATAGATTACAACTTAAGATTATAGGTACCGATCTATGACAATTTAAAAAATAGCATTTAAAAATTAAATCAATTAGGTACATGCATTAGAAATTAGAATTACAATATGAAATTAAAATACAATAAGAAAATTAAATTAATAAAGTAAATGATCAAATTATACAATGGGCATCAAATCAAATTGTTCAATTAATTGGATTGGGAACATAAAGAAATTAAAATAAATGAATCAGTGAAAAGTGAATAAACGACCTCCTGTGTGTAATATGTGGCTGAGTGAGTGTGTGAGGGAGGGTGAGTAGAAAAACTATTGTGCTATTGAAAATGGGTGTTTGAATGTCGGTTGTTTATTTAATGCGATAACATTTCGTCTACGCTTAGACAAATAAGTATCTAGACTTGTCATAATACGTGTAAGCAAGCTGACGCATGACTGCTTGAAATAAAAATACCTAAATCAATAAATATCGACCAAAGACTTTTCGGCTTCGGCTAAAAAAACTGGTATTATTTTAATTGATATAAACTAGTGCTTGACTGCGATCCCACCTGATAGTAAGCAGTGATGCAATCATTGATGGTGAAGCGCACTAATTTATTATATAATATCTCCTATGCTGGATCCTCCTAGAGCTTTTTTAGGTTTTAGTTGCATTGTACCTACTTGACCAGATTGGCATCGCCCCTGGATCCGCGACCTGACGACACACATATCTCTCAGCAACAGTGCTGTCGTCTATATGCCCAAAGATACCGGGTTTAAGTAGGTCATTTATGTGCAGCAAGAACAGTGTTGCTGAGAGTACCGACCCCTGAGGGACCCCGGCATTAATATCCATGTGACCGGACGAGCAGCCATCAATAACCACTCGGATGAACCGATCCCTCAAGAAGTCTGCAATCCAATCATACAGGCCAGTGGGTAGACCGAAGGAAGAAAGCTTACCTATAAGGCTTTCGTCCCAGACCCTGTCGAAATCCTTCGAGATATCAAGCGAGACGACAAGCGCTTCCCCATGTTTCTCGACTTCCCTTCAAATATACAATAAAGGAGACCAGACGCTCTTCACTACATTTTGTAATTGTTTTTCCTATACTAAATATACTAGCGACCAGAGGCGGCGTAGAACGTGGGCCACCGCCTAAGGCCTCGCGGTCCTGGGGGCCTCGACTTGAAAATGCATTACCTACTTAAAAGCCTAGTCTAAAGTCTTAAGTTCACTCTCATTACAGCCTGATCTCATTGCGCGAGACATCATGGTTACTGTTATTGCTTACCTAGTGTATTTAAGGAATTGTGAATGGTAAATAAAAACAAGTTACCCTCTCAACTATTACACGTTATAATTTTACAAGCTCGCGTCAAGCTTGCTGTCTTGCGCTGTTCGGATGCGATATATTTGAAATAAATCCGTCGCCAGAAAGCTTCGCAGATTGTACCTGGCCCACAGCGAATTGCGACCCATCAGCTTCGCACGGGTGTCTGAGCTCTTTGAAATTTTCGGCATTCTCTATTATAATATGCAAGTAGGTAATACATTCTGTCTGTTGGTGAAAACTGCATCAATATACATTTGGTATTTTTTGAGTTTGTCGCATTCATACAGACAGACGTGGTAGGGTACTTTGTTATAAAATATGTAAAGATATAACAATTTTTCTAACTGGTCTTTAAACGTGAATAATTACGAAATAAAAATTTTATTTGCGTAACCTGTTTTTGTACAAGTTTCCCAATTTGCAAATAAAAGAGATTGCCCAAATTTGTATGTGGATCCGTACCAACTTGCGTCAAACCAATTAACTCTCTAGAGTATAGTTATTATTTAACTTTTCACTACCTAAAATATTTTGTTAATATTTAACCACATTTTATTAAATACTCAAAAATGCTAGGATACGCCTGATGATATTTCATAGCAATTTTTAACCGTTATGATTATTACAATATGCATAGTATACATACAACGTGTAACGTTAAATGCGCAAAACCTGAAAATAGTTTGATCAAAACAATGAGCAGAATCAATTAAACCACTTTCTAATATAGGTTACAATTTTCAAAAAATCTTCATCAAAAATATTGCCCTGTCTACTTATTTTTAGGTCAAGCCACCACGTGCGCGAAGTCGCCAAAATAGGTAAAAAAAAACACAATTGGTTGTCGTCTAATTTAAATTTTCTCATACGCGGGATAATAGATTACGCATAACACAATTTGCAGTAAAAAAATCAATGCTATCTATCTCTTTTTAACTTAACGAAACTAACAAAAGCAGACAGAAGAGCACAAAGTTACTGCTTATTTCAAATGAAATTTCTTCCAGCAGACCTGCGACAGGAGAGTTGGATGAGTGATGTAGACACAGTGTATACAAATAAGTTAGAAAATTAAAATATATATATATATAATACTACATTATCTAAATTAAATCATATAATACATAATTATATAATAATTATATATATTATATATAATTACTGTAGGTTAAGCCTGAAAATGTGAGTTACTTATGTTGCCAGTCCAAAGCCTGGAAGTGTGATGGAAAAATTTAAATCACTTCAAAGATAACCTAAGTTCTTTATGAGTGTAGATAGATAGTAATAATAATAATGTCAGCGCGATGCAGCGGCGGGGTGATAAGCGTCGCCGCGTCGTCACGGACGCAAGAAATATTAAGCAGCTCATAAAACCAAAAATTTATTTTAAATTAAGTTTTTCTCTCAGAATTTGAATTTAAAATCATTTGGAATGTCTGAGGTTTTGCGCATTTAACGTTACACGTTGTATAAGTATGCGTTTTAGGCCAAATTGCTGCGTAGTGGAGGATTATTATTGATATATTACTTGTGCGCAATAAGTTAGGTAAATAATAATAAATATAAGGATAGTTAAGGTTGTCTGGGAGATATCGCTGTTAGCGATAAGACTGCCATTGTACCCATAGATAAGTAAAAGTAAAGCAAGGTAGGCAAGGTAGGTATGTATAAGTTGTGTTACTTTTTTGGTGTACACTAAAGTTTATTCTATTCTATTCTAAGTTAGGACCCGGACTTCTTCGCGCCTATATTGTGGCGTGACTTATGCTCAGACTTTTATCGCATATAGTTAATATCTTTACGCTGTACCTAGGCCTACACTGAAGAAAACGACCTTAAGACTGTAACGATCTTAAGAAAGTCGTAAAAGTTATCAAGAGCTAAACAAACTTACGAGTTTTAGTTTGATTTCTCGAATTAAAAACCCCAGTACATCACTTACATACATAGGTTATGGGTTGGATATTTAACTGCCTAAGTAAGGTCGTTGACTGTTGCCTATCAACAACCCTAGTTGCACCTAACAACCAAGCCCTAACCATATAGCTACAATATATTATTATACGTATATAAATAGTGCGGAAAGCCTGTTACCATGAGACCTAATGCAACAGACGGAAGGTTGGAAGGATAAAGGGTGTATAGGATGGGATTTTCTTACTGCCTATCCGCAATTTCACGGACCGACCAATAACTAAGGCAGGGTAAGGCCAAGCTATCGACAACCATTTATAGGCGTAGTAACAGTGAGAAAAGTCGATGGTCTCGTCGTAATGAAACAGCGTTGCTCGTTGCGTAGAAAGAGACTTTATTACTTATTTACATAGTTTTTATATTATTCTATTTAGATTAAATATTAATGCATTTGTGTGAAACAACTTATGTACTTAGTCGAATAATTTTAGTGCTAAATAACTAACATTGACGTCAATTCGGCTTCACTACGGTCACAACCCCGCTGCTTCGGCAAGTTCACTTCCTCGCATGGATATAGGTAGGTACTTAACATGGTAACACAAATAAATAATTTGCAATTGTTAGTCAGATAAAACATTTATTTTTAAGGTTCAGTAATATTAAATCATCATCATCTTCCTGCCCTTGGCCCATTTTTTTTTTCCTTGGTAAATCATCCAAATGACTTCTCACGCTCTGGGTGGAGCGCGTCAGACTTTTACTGACTAAAACCACACCTGTATCCTTCAATTACCCTTTGCGTCCTAGGACTACGGGTTTCCCTTTCAGAAATTCTCCGCGGTCCTAGTTAGCGGGCATCGGCCCTGCTGGGCCCCTACGGTTTGCTGACATCTCTTTGAGGAGCGCGAGGATGAATGCGCTATTGACGACTTGCCCATGTTACTTGGGGTAGACCTACAACGTTTTTTTCTTTCATTCTATCCTGTCAACCGTCACGCTATCACTGACTCCGTTTTCTTCACACAATCTAACCGTCTTTTCTTTGGCCTCCCTCTCCCACCTGAAATAAAAAAAAAACATACAACCGAATTGATAACCTTCTCCTTTTTTTGAAGTCGGTTAAAAAACGGTTTAAAATCAGTACATTATAGACTTAGATAAAACATTATTTTTGGTATGAATATACTTGTGTCGCAATGTGGTACGGGATATGAGCTTTCTCTTTTATAGATCTTTTTCGAAACCTGGCGTCATAGTCCCGGTGGGGCACTTTGATGTAGGGGGCACATAGTAATATTAAACTTATTTCCTAATCTATACTCTAAACTAATATTATAAAGACTTAAAGAGGAAAGTTTTGTATTTTTGTTTGTAATGAATGAACTCAAAAACTACTGAACCAATTTTAAAATTTCTTTCATCAATAGCATGCTACTTTATAGTGATAAAGTCCCCTCGAGCACCCATGAGAAATCACAGTGGGTGCCGAGCACCCCTGAGAATAGACATCAAGAAATAGATCAGTAATCGCCTTTTAGGTTACCTACGTGTAAATAAGTAAATTATAATATTTCTTGATAATAAAAACTAATTTCATTTTTATATAATGGTTTCATTTTATATTTTTATCAAACATAATTAGTAATTAGGTAAGCAATAGTCATTTATATGTACTGTAACTTATTAAGTTTTAATTAAGTGGCGTTTGTGAGAACACGTGTTTCGAGTGCTGTGGACTAAAAAAGTACCTACATTTTTTTTTAGGGAGATTTTGTCAGAGTGTTGTAACTAAAATGCCTCCTGTTGCTCCTTTGCCTTCGTTCCAGGGCCCGGGGTACACTTTCGCACAACTCATGGCCCCAGTAGGCTTCGACCCTGCTGAGCCCCTACTGATTGCTGACACCTCGTTGAGGCGCGCGTGGAACACTACGCGCCATTGACGACTCAGCTCGGTCCGGACGGTTACCAGACACGAGCTACCCATTGCTCGTCGTCCGCAAACCCACGCCTATGGTGGGTGGAAATCGAGATCGGGGTCCTGGTGGCTGGGGCGTGATGATGTCCGTTCCCTCGCCCATGTGGCCGCCTCAGTTGCTAGCGTTACTGCATCGCAGAAAGAGTCGATCGCCTACCATGCCTCCTCGCTCTGGGCCATGGCCTGCACCAGGGCCCGGCACGAGAGTTCGTTGCCGCTGATCGCTCCCACGAGGACAAGGCGGTGCTCTACCCAAGCAGGACACAGCTTTACCGTATGCTCCACCGTTTCTTCCGAGCGGCCCACACAATGATGAAACGCAGGCGTTTCTTCCGCACGAATCTGGTGCAAGAACCTTCGGTGAGGACCTATACTCCATTTGTTTAGATAGTTAACTAAACGTAAACAATTTTGATATGTTTTTTTATAAAAAAAAATCGTATAAAAGACATACATAATAAACATCGGTATAGGTAAATAACAGATTGTAAACATTTTTAGATAAAATTTATAGACCATTTTTAGATAAAAAAGACAAGTCAAGATTGTTTACATTTAGTAAATTATGTGACCAAGGTGTTCGTCACAGGGATTGTGTATCGTTATTCTTACTTATCTACCTACTCTCGTTACAAAACACTAACATACTTTGTTTCTATCACGTAGGTACAGATTTTTTGTGAGAGCCACTTAAACTTTTGCCGAATTTTCCACTACGTTCGATCGAATAGCAAAAAGTTCTCGATAAAAATAGTGGTCAACAGAGAGTTCAGCATACATAAGCTAATCGCTGTTTGTTTCTAACCATGCAAAGGAGGCGTATCGTTCACCTTAACAGTTTTTACTATGTATGTGGTGAACCAAATTCTAAAAGTCAATGAAATATCATTGACTGAATTGGTAAAGAGGTGTTGTCGTGAGTAAAAAAAATTCAGTTTACACAAAAGGAGCGCAAGAAATGGTTTCAGAAACCCTACGATTTGAACAGAATCTTAAAGTCTGTACACACACCACGTGTCTATGGTCTTTTTACCTGATTTATATGGGTAAACTAGCTTTTGCCCGCGGCTTCGCTCCCGTCAACTGACTACTCTATCCAACTCTACCCTGCCCTACTCAACCCCACTCTACCCTGCAAGTTTCAATTTGACAGCAAAATCCCCAATAACAAAATGATCCGCCATTTATTGAATTCATTTGTTACAAAAAATGTGATAAATAAAGAACCGCTCGACCGATTTTGTGCAAACTTCACATAAACCATCTACTAAATAGTCCGAACAAAGCCTAAACATTTGGTTTAGATAGGTGAGCTCGTTCTTGAGTTATATAATTACAACGAAAAGTGGCATTGATATATATAATATATGATAAGTATATATAATATATGTGGATATATATAATATATATAGATGTGATAAGTTTGACGTAAACACACACTGCAAGATTTGCAAATTTAGATTCTGCGATATAACAACTTCCTCATAGTGCTAAAGTACATTAGTACTTACTTACTTAGTAGTTGTTACTTTATGAAATTTGGCACTTTATCTCAATACATAAATTCTCAAATTTAAACTTATGCGCAGGAACTGATGCCATCAATTTACTTTCATGTAATACAATCGCAGATGAAATTCATGATCTAGCCTTTGTACCTAATAAGAGAGGAACACTAATAACTGACACAAACTGATCTAGATCATCTTTTTCATGATCTTAAACGAATTTAAAAAATAATCTTGATTTTTTTTAATATTACGAAAAAAATAACTGCAAAGATCTCTTACAGGAACGAATTTAAATGTATCAAGCATTTGATTATAATTTTTCACTAAAAATATACTTTTTACAATCACATTTCGACTTCTGGCACAAAAATCTAAGAGCAATGGCAACGCAATGGAGAAAGGTTCCAGCAGGTCATTTCTAGCATGAAAAACCCGCACCAGTGAAAATGGAGTCCTTGAATATCAACAATTTTCAGTATGACGCTTGGGGTAAACCAGTCTTATGCTAAATAATACAAAAAATCGTAAAATATGGTATAACAAAAAAAAAAACGTATGGTTTAAAATAATGTGTTTTCGAGAATAATTGTTAGTAGAGTATCAATATTTTTATGAAAACTAAAGTGGCTGTCACAGACCAGTGTTACCTAAACAGATGGAGTATACGTCATGCGGAAGGTCAGGACTAGGACGCCGCGACGGTAAGCCTCCTCTTTAAAGAGTGGCTGGAAAGATCCAGCCACTCTTTAAAGAGGAGGCTTACCTTACCCTCAGCACTGGTTTGCGAATCGCTGTTGCCATTTCACTATTCTGAGCCATCTTACACAGATTTCTACATAGTAAAGGTGATTTAGAATAACTAGTGATATGTTTTTTTTTAATATATTGTGTAATTTTTTTTTTAACAAATTCTATATTAACGCGCAACGAGACATTCAACCTTAGGACACTTTGGTACGCATCAACGAAGAGTGTGAAGGTGATGTAGTTTTTTTTTTACAGAACTTCGGTTTTATATTTATATCGATTTTTTTAATTCAGATTGATTGATGTTTCATGAAAAACATTTTGAAGGATTGTTTAAACGATTAATTAAGTAATTATGTTGACGAAATGGATAAGACTGATCGTAATCTTATTTGAATAAAAGTGTCTCTGCCTAACAAATTAATACAAATTCTATACACATATTATAATTATTACTTAGTATCAAAGTGCCTCCAGCAGTCTATCCCAGTGGGGCAGAATGATACAAAAGTCAGAAAAAAAACTGCATGTCTGTAATGTCGTTCTCTTTTGTTTTTTTATTTAATACGTAACAATACTAGTTTCAGTCAGCGGCTTCGCCCGCGTGAATGTAGCAAATTATCTCAAGAGAATTATAATCCTATGTGCTATTCTAATGACGATGGCTGAACCGGCCGTTTGAGTGTAAACGAGTAACAAATATACAGGATGTAAGAGACAGGTCTCTACGAAACATAAATGAAATATACCTATTCATATTTTACGGGTAGTGTGAAAGCGAAGCCCGGGGCCCCGGGATAAAGGCAGAGTTAAAAGGAGTGGGTTTTTAGTCAGTAAAAGTCTGACACTATCTCTCGCTCCACCCAAGAGCGGGATTTGTCATTAGATGATTTTCCCACCTTAAAAAAAACCTGTTCATATTTTAAGCAAAAAAAAAATTACCATAAAAGTATTTGTGTCAAATTGCCCCACTTGCCTCTAAGAGGAAAAATTGTTTTAGAAAAATTAACTAGATTTTATAAGTAGGTACCTACTTTCTGGCATAAGTATACTATAAAGTTACTGTCAGATCATTCGCAAACATCTGTCCGTGGGAGTCGGTGCATTTTTAAAATAGTCGTTACTAAGATAAAAACTAACTTACCAAGTGTTTTTTTGTGAACAAAGAATATACAGTTCCTGCTTCTCTTCTGTTCTTGTAAGTAGCTGAGTACTTTGATTTTCTATTTACATATTTAATTTTATTTTAATTTTTTACTGTAGGAGAACCAACAGCTATAACAAAAGGATAACAATTGTTAAGAGACATTGAGCTAATAGTTCTCACGGGTAAAAATAATAAAAGTAGTAGAAAACTTTGCTTACAGGCACGATAAAAAAGAATGTAATTATATTAAGTATTGTAATAAATTTAAGTATATCTCTATTTTATTTATATACCTACAATTTATAACTTTCAACCGGGTGCGTGCAGAATAAGTTTTAGTGGTAAATTGGATAATGTAGCTATTATTATCAACTTGACTAGGGGGTTGGGGGGGGGGGTCTCAGGGGTCTAGAACCCACATGAGGTAAATAGTCGGTGGTGTGTTTGAATCATCACGTCATCTCACGTTTATTTTTTTATATTTAGTCATTATTTTTATTATACAAGCCGTGTAATATTTTAAAAAAATACGGTTCTAGACACTCACCGGGCGTTCAAAATGTTATTTACGGCACTGGTTAAGGCCGCCAATCCTATTTTAACCTTTCGTATTACGAATTACAGACACAATTAAAAAGCCATTGTGTCCCGCGTACGTCTGCGTTCTGGCATACAAAAGGTTAATTAACATACCTGCCAATCTGCCTGTAGACACTGATCTGCATATTGCAAAAACTTAGAAAAACTTGAATGCGGGCTACCGAACATCCACCAATTAAATAAATCTTAATATTTGGTCTATTTAAGAGGGTCCTTTTCCACTCGTCTATCGTTAACATCGAGCATGGTCTGTTTGAACTGATTGCTTCATCTAACGCAATCCAACGAGATGTTCGATGAAGAGGCGATGCAAAAAAGAGAGATAACGCCTGAAAACTCTGTTGGCATTCGGTAATTCCGTGATTTACTCGAATATTTCACAAAACTTGTTCCAGGAAATACGTGTATTTTTTTTTAAATCCTTACAAGGTTTTCAGAAAAATTGTCGTCATTCAGAATCTCGATTAAATGTGCAAGGCTTCTATTCACGTACTTTTTTTATATTTTTAATATATGAGTACATTATGGAGGGCCAAGTTCACGTAAAATAACAGATTTTCAGAGGTATTTACTACATTAGTTATACAGAAATTTATGTTTTGATTTTTATAGAAGCCTAGATAATATCCACAAGATAGCTGTGTAGGTATCCAAAATATCTAGAGAAAGATGTTTAATAACATCATAATCACGTAAGAGCGGTTGTTTAAAAATATACCTCGAAAAGGACGATCACATCATCGCTTACCATCAATCTCATATGAGAGATATAATAATGGGAGATATGTTATGGTTATGATGTGATGAGATGGTGGTCAAACGTGAGCCTATCATTAATAAAAACAAAAAAAAACTTAACTAACTTAGGTGCGAGTCGGACTCGCGCTTGTTTTTTAAGCATATTTAATAAACACTTTTTATAAAAAAAAATCTATAATAGTTTTGTCTCTTCGTTATTTAACACCGACTTCCGAAATTAAAGTTATTTTGCACTTTTCAGTGTTTTTTTTTACTTTGAAGTCGGTTGTATTTTTTTTCTTTTGTAAAGTGTTTATTTTACACTTTTTAGTTATGATACCACCACTAAAAAGTACCCCTCAGCCAAACTTAAATACCTTATAGCCAGAGTGCATCTCATGACAATTCTAATAATCCCAAACACGGTTAGATTACATTAATTTATTACAGAGTGCCTAACTTCAGGCTTCATCATCAGATCAGTTCGATATATTCCCCCTCTACTTTCAGTCGGTCATCGACTACACGTATTTAACAAAGCAATTTTACTTGTTACGACGGTTCTGCTGTGATCCTATGAGGAGTTCTGTTTCATATCTTCGAAGTTCATGATCAGATCATAACAATATCTCTATGGGACTAACTCGGAAGCATAACCTGTCAACCAAAAAAAATTTTTCTAAATCGGCCCACAATTGACCGAGAAATCGGTGAAAATACATAAAAAAAAACATACATTCAACCGCTTTGCTGCAATTTGCTGAATCGCATAAAAGTTCCGAGTGGCAAAAAACCCTCATAGCCCTCGTACTACTTTGAAAACGAATAGGTACATCGAAGATTAATATATTTACTATTGGTCCTGGAATTCTGGAGTATACTCCAATAACCGATAAATAAAACCTATACCCCAAAAATGTTTAGGAATAATTACCGTTTCGCATTTTACCCTAAAGAACCCTAAACTAATTGCTATGGTGGTCCTAGAAATCGTAACAATGAAATCTCATTTCCATTTCTCAGCCAAAAGCTAAATACTTATTCATTCAGCTTTTGGCTTTGTAATACTAAGTCATGTATCTGATCATGTGTTTATTCGCAATAACATTTATACATCTGTTGTCTGCACATAACTGGTTGTGCGATATTGGGCGCACTAAACAAGAATGACGCACTATCTTCTAGTCACGGATATCGACTTCTAGTAAATTAATAACAAAGATAGCTAATCGCAGAGTGCACAATGAATTGAATAACATCGACTGGGCGACTATACCCCTTCAATACAGTTCCCCAAATGAAATTGTTAGGTTCATTCATACTAAATTTAATAATATATATGTTATATAATAAATGTAAATTTACAGTTCGTAAAAGCGGCTTCAGCTTACGAAGCAGCTGAAGCCGCTTTTACGAACTGTAAATTTCACATGCGTGGGCCAATGTAAGACTTAAAAAAATGTGTATGAAACGTGATTTACTATATAATATTTGGCTCAAAGATGAAAATAGCCCACAAAAAAGATTGTCATATAAAAAAATAGAAATAAAACAAATAAATAAAAAATAAACATGTAATGATGGAAGTTACTCAAAATATCAAAAACAGCAAAAAGATTTGGATCATGTGAAATTTTGCACAAGGTTTCCTTTTATGACGTAGGCGAGCACTAAGAGAGGATTTTCCAAAATTCACCCCCTAAGAGAATAAAATGGGGTTCCAAAGTTTGTATGTAGCAACCTACTTTCACGCGGGCGAAGCCGCTGGCAGAAGCTAGTTGTGTGACAAATGAATGTGAACAATTTTTTGTTTTAGATGAGTTTATTACTTACTAATCCTAAGTCATGCGCCCATTTACAAAATTTATTAAAATACACGTGTCGTCTGCAAACTGGTATACAGAACCCGAATTTATAATGTTAATCATGTCGTTAACATACAACAAGTACTCTGTCGGTCCAATAATTGATCCCTGGGCTGTTCCTAGTGTGGATGAAATCTTTGTACTAAACATTTTCTATTTTAACGGTGGTATATCCGTTTGTGTGATACTTTTTTAATAATTCTAATAGCGGGCCTTGTATTCCATTTCGTGATAACTTGTCATAAAATATATTACAACGAAGCATATCGAACGCTTTGCTAAAATCTATAAAGAGTGCCAAAACATGTTTTTTTTTTCATTCAGGTGTCTATTAATTTCATCTGTAAATTCTTGTAATAATTGTGTCGTACCTACTCCTATTTTTTGAAATCCAAATTGGTTTTTGTTGATTAGACTGTGAGCTTGTAAAAAGTTACTCATTTCATTACCAATATAATGTTCTATAACTTTATTTATACTAGACAATATAGTGATTGGACGATAGTTATTGACGTCATCACGTGGACCTTTTTTGTGTGTTGGACGGTTGGACGTATTACCCCTATCTTTAAAAGTTCGGGATATTTACCAGTCTGAAAGCAACAATTAATTAAATGTGTAATAACTGGGACCAACTTATCCGAAATGTACTTGATATCCTTAGCTCTCTTAGCTCTTATCCCATCGTATCGCGGGCTTTTTCTATCGTTCATTAATTTGTTTGATAATTCCTGATAATTGATAAGACCTGAATGAAAAAAAAAACATGTTTTGGCACTCTTTATAGATTTTAGCAAAGCGTTCGATATGCTTCGTTGTAATATATTTTATGACAAGTTATCACGAAATGGAATACAAGGCCCGCTATTAGAATTATTAAAAAAGTATCACACAAACGGATATACCACCGTTAAAATAGAAAATGTTTAGTACAAAGATTTCATCCACACTAGGAACAGCCCAGGGATTAATTATTGGACCGACAGAGTACTTGTTGTATGTTAACGACATGATTAACATTATAAATTCGGGTTCTGTATACCAGTTTGCAGACGACACGTGTATTTTAATAAATTTTGTAAATGGGCGCATGACTTAGGATTAGTAAGTAATATGTAAACTCATCTAAAACAAAAATTGTTCACATTCATTTGTCACACAACTAGCTTCTGCCAACGGCTTCGCCCGCGTGAAAGTAGGTTGCTCCATACAAACTTTGGACCCCCATTGCATTCTCTTAGAGGGTGAATTTTGGAAAATCCTCTCTTAGTGCTCGCCTACGTCATAAAAGGAAACCTTGTGCAAAATTTCACATTCCTAGTCTCCGTAGTTTCGGCTGTGCATTGATGTATCAGTCAGTCAGTTAGTTCTCCTTTTATATGATAAGTGTTCTACCAACCAACTGTTATTGCACATGAACATTCTTGCTTGCATTGGCCGCCAAAGACTTGCAAATGTCCACTATTGGATGTAGTCGATAAACACATGTATATCGGTCTAATATCTAGTTGATAGCCGATTTTGTTGGGGTCCACACAAAAAATAGATACGTCTGGAACAAGCTGAGGTCACTGAGGTCCATTATTATTATATTTAGTAGGAAACTTAGCGTTTAAAAATACAGGTTGCCTTATAAAACGCTAAGAATGTTATGTATGGCCTTGGCAAACTCGGTTATCAACTACGGGCTCAGCAGCTATGGGAGAACTTACCATTATACTTGTACACCATACATACTTGTCAGATATTTATAAGTTGCAATTAAGAATATTAAAGTCATTGTCCTTAAACATATAAAAAATAAATTTATAAACAGCGAAGATGATCTATTTAAATATAATATTAAGAATGTGTTCAACAAAGTTAAATTCTTCACCCTTGCTAAAATCAATAGGCCTGAATAGCTAACTGAAAACACAAGTTCTGACTTTTTGAGATCTATTACACCCAAAAATAAATAATTACATTCTACCAAAAGCCAACAATGTGTACCTACGGGATGAGGGTTGCAAAATATTTGTGCCTTTTTTTCTTAGAAGATTTACAAACATTATATAAAACAAGTTCGAAAAGTTATAAGTATAAATCAAAACGTTTCTTTATACAAAAGTTTAATGTATAATCGGGTAATTATTGTTCAAAGTCAAAGTCAAAGTCAAAAGTTTTTATTTCACATAGGCCTACATGGGCACTTATAAAACGTCAGAAGCTAGTGCACATACAGTGCACATACATGTCATGTTACATTTATAACATCGCTATTTCTTGTTAAATGAGTGGCTCGCCATCACACAGATAAACCCTGAGAGGTTTTCGCTGTGGCAAAAAAATGTAGGTAATACAAATTAATAAATTTGGAAAAAATAAAAAAAAAGTGAGCGCTGTTTATATTTTTTGTTTCAAGGCCATGTTTTTATAGTCATTAAAAATATTTTTTATTCTTAGGGTTCCGTACCTCAAAAGGAAATAACGGAACCCTTATAGGATCATTTTGTTGTCCGTCCGTCTGTCTGTCTGTCAAGACCCTTTATCTCAGAAACGCTTGGAAGCATCGAGTTGAAATTAAAACCGTATACTCAAGTCTGCGGTCCCTTGAAGCTGTGAAAAAATCAAACTTCTAAGTTAACGGAAAAAAAGATACGGCCTTTTTGCAAAAAACGTACCTACCTACATTTTAACACTCTCAAAGGAATCAAAATTCATAGGGTACTTCCCGTTGACCTAGAATCCTGAAATTTAGCATAAAGCAAGGTCTTATAGTATAGATACAGGAATAAATAAGAAAACTATAAATTTGTAGTTACGTCACAAAAAAAAACTTTTCTTATAATTCGGAAAAATATTCGTAACTCAATTGAGGAATCGAACTGTTTTCATAGATAAGTTTGTGCGAAACCCTCACTCTCCCTGTTTTTTCCTTAATAAAACGACTTTAAAAAAACTTTCAATAATATAATTATTTAGGTACCTATTATAAATAAGTAAAAATTATCGGAAACCAGCACCTAAACTTAATAATAACTTCTTAGATGTATTGCAGGGTTGGAAAAACTCATCATGATCACCCCAGGCGTAGAGTGTACCACATTTTATCAAACAGACGAAGAAGTAAAGGCTGTGCGGCAAGTCTTTGGTTTGACTGAGAAGAGCATAGAGGAAGGGGTGGATGCAATCATCGAATGGCTTCAAAAACAACCTCATCTAGTTCATCTTGATATCAGTAAGTCGATGGCTACTGTATGTAACTTTTTTACAATCCCGCTTACCATATTGCGCCATTTTTTTTAGGAATCTACCCATAGATTTAAGTTTATGTATAAGTTGTGTTATTTTTTTGGTGTATAATAAAATTTATTCTATTCTATTCTAACTTATAATGCCTACGCTGCCGCTGTTATACAAGGTGCAGTTTAGAATTAACACAAAATTTCAGTAGGGTGTTATAAAACTCGTAAATAATCATATATAAATACGATACCTTGTCAATAACAATAATACTTGTTATTTTAGTTTTTTTTTTTTTAAATTTTCGGTGTTATTCAGAATAACTCTCAAAAAGGTCAAGGTTAGGTGGGACAGCGGTCAAGCGCGAACCTATCAACAATAAAAAAAATCTCTTCAGAAAAATTTAATCACCTGATGCGATTTATCACGCGTCATGCCACTGTGTGTGTGAGAGCGACAGCACAAAATATATTTTGTGGCGAAAGCTTGTACGAGGCTCCGCCCACTTACTCTACGAAACACTTTTGCCGATTTCAATAAATAAGAATAAAATAAAAAACAGAACAAACTACCCATTTTATTGTTGATTCGGGTCAAAAATCACTAACACCTTTTTGCAGATTCAAAACTGCACTTTGTATATGTATATAGGATGACTGGCAATTAGTGTACGATACTTAAACACGTGATTGTGCTCATGATAACCAACAACTTTTACTATGGGAGCAAAGCCGAAATCACGAAAAAAATATCAGCTGTTCAGTACACTAGGCAAACATAAATGTACTGAACAGCTAATTTTTTTCGCGATATCAGGTTTGTTCCCATAGTAAAAGTTGTTGGTTGCAAATCGGGGCCGATACCACTCGGCCACCACTGCTCTCACCCATAATGTGTACCACCACTTCATTATTCCTTTTCTTCATCAGGTAGAACTGTTGTGGAAATGATGATAATTGTCGCAAAAGGATCCATAGAGAGGTCAAAAGAAAAAATAGACAATTTCTATAAATACCGTTACTTGTTGCCAGAACTATTTCAACATAGAAAACACATTATATGCAGTTCTGATAAAGTATGGGACTCGTAGTAAGTATCTAAATAAGGCACTAAATATTATTATATATTATTCACTGAAAATATTTTTTTTGTTTGTAGTAGGTATTGGGCTTCTGCCAGCGGCTTCGCCCGCGTAAAAGTAGAAAATATTATAGCTTACGTCACTCTATAGCTTTTCGTTAGTGAAAGAATTAAAAAATCGGTTGTTTTATTCCGTTTGTCCACCCTAAAATAGCCACCCCAAGTTGGATACTCGGAAACGAGTGTCCGGCTGGCGTCTAACCACCCTGATTGGGGTGGAGAATCGGAATTCACAATTATTCTTCCGACATATTAACTTCCCCAAATGCAGTCTACAGTTAAATAAAATAAAATATTTTCAAACTATTTTTCAGCAAAATGATTACGGTGCCGAAACTACACGACAATAGAAGAATTACTATTGTGAATTTTGAAGAAGGACTTAGCAAGTTCGACAGTGAAGAATTTTTTAGAAAACTTACAATGGTATGAGAATTGACTGGATATGTTTAGCGACAAAAATATGAAGTATGGGTCAGCTCAAACCAAGACGCAAAGCGACGGGACGCTGCTCATCCTTCTTCTTTTAATGTAGCGAAACCATATAGAAATAGAACCATATCCACTTCACAATAACGTTGAAATAGTGAGAAAATTTGGCCCCTTCACCAGTATGCAGCCAAGCGTGTGCTACGCCTCGCGTATTTCGATACGCCATGCGGCTTCATCATGCGTTGTATAGGTACATTTCGAGGCACCCCGCAAAGAAATTGTCCGCTTCAAAAATCGCCGCGTCTTGTTTTGTGTCGATTTTATACTGAGATTTTCAATATTATCTTGAGTTAATTCGAGACCATTATTGTTGCAGAATTGAAAAATTGTCTCATAAGTCATATTGAAAGATTTTAAGTTTCAGGCAACCGTCAATTTATCAATTCAATTCCTACCGCCTAATGTAGGTAAGGGTTAAGGGCCCTTTTAATGCAAAAGGACACTTTAAAAACAACTTAAAACACGCTTACGTCGACACTGGAATTGTTGGCGACGAATTAAAATTGTCTCGAATCATCTTTTGAATACCATAATTTACTAGTACAGCAAAATAGCCATTAACACTAAAATACGTTAATCCTTTCGCTCTGTCTTCTCACAGAACCGCAAACTTTCTAATAATATCGTCTTCCATTCATGAGCAAACAAATCTAATCCATGATTGATCCTCACAAGCACATTGAACATCGTAAGCATACGCGGTAAAGGGGAGGTGGATTGAGCAGACGCTACAGTGCGATAAAATGGGACATTAAAATGGGACTGACTGCGGGTATCGCGCACCTGTGCCATACGGTACCAGCCCCCCTAGCCAAGTTACAACCGTTTCGTTTCGATTCTCTTTTCGTCGATCGCCTCGAGTAGGCCACGCCTCCGATTCCTTTATTCTGACGCCACCTAGACGTTCAGTCACGTGGTCAGAACAAAGGAATAGGAGGCGTGGCCGACTCGAGGCGATTAATGAAAAGAGAATCGAAATGAAACGGTTGAGTATAACTTGGCTAGAGGGGCTGTTGCCCCTCCGTCACGTACTCTGATGGCTCGATATGCCCTACAGCTTAGGCGCTCAATTTGCTCAACGCCCTGATTGCTCAGGAACCTAAATACGACATATTTTTTATAGCAAAAATGAAATCATAAATGCTTGTATCAAATTTTTTAGCTCGTAAATGCTTTGGTGCACAATTGTTTGCTCAGTTTCTCCTTTTATTTAAATAGATATATTGCGTGGCCAGATCTTAGAAATTGATCACTTCCATGATATGGCCAACTTCAACTGGCCAGATCGTTTTAAACGTTAAAGTTCGATGATATTTCAATCCTCGTTTGGCCTACTTTCTTTAGACCTTTTTGACATATCGTCAAATGTTACTTAAACGATCTGTCCAGTTTTAGTTGGCCATATCATGAAGTGATCAATTCTAAGATCTAGTCACGACATATAGATAACATAGATACTTAATGATATTATTAAAATTATATTTCAGCTTCTAGATTTGCGGATGATTTACGACTACATGGCGGGCGACATATGGATAATTGACTTCAAACATGTGGGCTGGGGACTGATCTTCAGTCAAAATCCTTTGGTATACAAGAAAATAACGACATTTTTTACGGTAAAATATATTTTAATTTATTATTTCACTAGCGACCCGCCCGGGCTTCGCACGGGTACAATGCTGATACCACCGCTACCGCTATGTCCCTGCATTTGAAATCTGTAATATCATCGAAAAAATTCATTTAAATTAAAAGCTGTAAGGGCCATATTGATCTATATTAAATGCACAATGTATTTATGGTACTTAATTACATAAGGATCGCTTTGTAATTACTTATGCCATTATTTCTCGTAAAAAGTAAAGGATAAAAAATGGTTATACTCAATTCGAGAATTAAACTGTTCTCATAGGTAAGTTTGTACGGAACCCTCAGTGCGCGAGTCCGACTCGCACTCGCCTGGATTTTTCTTTACATTTTAGCCCACACTAGAAATGATTGAAGGCACGTTTGGCGCAGTGGTTGAGCGATTGGCTGCTGCGCTGCGGGTCTCGGGTTAGATCCCGCACGGAGAATCAAACATGTAAACTCACAAACACAACACCCTGACGCGGAACTTATCTGTTGGCTGTAGAAAATTATCTGTAGGCCATAGCCCAGCACAACAAGCTGTATAAGAGTTGTATAAAGGTTTGGCAGAAATACTAGCGCCGTACTGCAGCCAATTGTTAAAGCAGTAACGTTCCTTGACAAATATACGACTAGCTTCTGACAGCGGCTTCGCCCGCATGAAAATAGGTTTCTCCATGCAAACTTTGGATTCCCGTTTCATAGCCTTAGGGGGTGAATTTTGGATAGTCCTTTCTTCAGCACAATCTATTCTACTTACCATGACGTGATAAAATATCAGTCGTTCGAACGAAAAAGATGGATGGACACCACTATTTTTTAATTAGTACAAAAAAATGGGGCTCTATCCGTAACTGTTACTGATCATGTTTGTGTAGTCAAAAGTAAAAAAAAAAGCAAAAGGCCAAAATTGTCCACAAAAATTTGTTATAATTGGTAGTCATAATTGAATCAATCATTCATAACAATTGCTACTAGAAAACACTACGCGCAGTGTTTTTTTCCATTTTGATCGTCATTTATTCATAATCAATAAATAGCCTGTACATTATTTCCATAAATTTAGTGACATTTTGAGATATATACAAACGCTAATAACTTTGCTATTTGTGAATATTATTTATTTTAATAATAATAATAATAATAATAATAATAATAATTTATTAAGAAAAATTAGGTTACAGAGAGTGGGTAGTTCTATGAATTTTGTTTACATTGATTAATTATCAGAGCATGGTTTCCTAAGACTTCCTGCACTAGGCGAGGCCTGTCCCGCAGGAAGCTTACAAGTTTTTATGAGTTACAATTATAATGATAATACATGTGTCTCTTAACATTGCAAAAATACTATCTAAATTATTAAAATACAAGCTTATGAGGTTTTATATGTTACTAAATACTATTACAGAATATAAGTGCCTATAGTTTATTTTAAAACTATGTGATCGTTTCTTGTCATAGTAACTGTCGTATAAAGTGTTCTGTGCTATGATGCGTCCAATCTATCAATTCTTTGGTTATTTTAGCTTTTACGTCACGAAGCGATAAGTTACTTAAACTAAGAATTTTGGTGAAATTATTGTAAACAAGTGTTTTCATGTATGTACTGAACCTTTTGGCAAATTCTGTTTTGACGGGAATGATGGGCAGCCTGAACACACGCTTTCTTACCATTTCCTCGTAGTCTGGTAATTGTAATGCTTCTTTATGAGTAAGAAGAGTAATTTTTAATAGGTATAATTTTCTGACACTAAGTACCTGAGTTTCTTTGTAAAGCAGAACGGTGGGGAAGCGGAAAGGTTTTTTGATCATAGTCTTAAGGACTGCACGTTGTGATCTTTCTAAGCCTAAGAGATGAGAAGAAGCAGTGCCACCCCAGGCTAGGATACAATAAGACAGGATCGATTGACATAGTGTGGTGTAAATATTCCTAAGAAGTTTTAATGTAGCAACATCTCTTAGCTCTTTCATTACGTATATAATCTTTCTTACCCTTGCAGATATTGCCGTAATATGCTCACTGAAAATAAGTTTTTCATCTATGATTACTCCTAAGTACTTCGTGTGTGTTACTTTATTTATAGGTTTGCATTCGCATGTTGGTAAATTTGCATTGAGATAAGGGTCGGCAGATGTTTGGCAAGTATGCGCTATTAACCCTAAATCAGGTGGAGGTGCAGATACAGCAGTTTTATGAAAGCAAATAAAGTTTGTCTTTGAGGTATTTAGGGTTAATAGGTTGCTATTCAGCCATTCGACAATATGTTGGAGTCCAGTTTGTGATGAGGATTTCACTCTATTCCATGTTTTACCGTGAAAGATTACTACTGTATCATCCGCGTAGTTTATAATGTCTGCATTTCCGATGTTGATTGAGGACATATCATTTAAATAAACTAAAAAGAGTGTGGGTCCAAGAATACTGCCTTGAGGTACACCAAAAGCTATGTCGTGCGTGTTACTTGTGTAGGAATTCGTTTTGGTGCATTGTTTTCTACCAGTAAGATAACTACGAAACCATTCAAGGCAAATGCCTCGTACACCAATTGCCTCTAGTTTTCTTAGTAGAATCGGAATTGACACTGTATCAAAGGCTTTCGCCAGGTCAAGAAAGACTCCGATGCATGATAGTCCTTTGTCAAGATGATCAGAGACGATTTTTGTCAGAAGAGATACAGCATGCTCGGTTGACCTGCCCTGACGAAAGCCAAACTGTTGGTTTGATAAGATCTTATTGGATTCCAGAAAGCGAATGAGTTGTTGATTAATAATTTTTTCAAGCATTTTAGAAAAAGTACTTAACAGAGAGATGGGTCTGAAATTATTAGGATCATCAGTAGTACCACCTTTATGTATAGGTGTCACAGCTGCAACTTTCCAAATATCGGGAAAAATTCCAATAGATAAGCTTAGGTTATAAATGTGTGTTAGCGGTTCAACAATAAGGTCTCTGATGTATTTTACCATTCGGTTTGTTATTCCATCCAGGCCTGGGGCACTGCATTCTTTGAGTTGAAGAATAAGATTTCCAACATCATCTGTATTAGTTGGATGCAAAAAGAATGAGTTTAGAGGAGAATCTGAAATTTTAATTTTAGATGCTAGTGAGTTCTGTGTTTCGTTAAGTTTCATTAATATTTGGTCCGCATGACGCTGTCCTACATTAGAGAAAAATTTGTTGCAAAAATCTAGTGCGTCGATTTCATTTCCTTTAGTTTGGTAAAGGTTGTGCGACTTGCCTTTAGTTGCAACGTGGTTTGTAACTCGTTTGATCGCATTCCATAGTTTGCTAGGATGGTTTTTATTGTTTTCTAATTCTTCTCTATCATGTTGGTTTTTCAATTTCCGTAGGAGATCTTGATAAAAATTTCTGTAACGCTTGTAAATTCGGTTTTTAATTGGGTCATTGGGATTATTTTTGGCTTGCATGTGGAGCCTGTCCTTATGTAAAGAACATTTGATCAAACCAGGGGTCATCCAGGGTTTGAGAGTAAACTTACGTTTGCTTATTAGTATATTTTTTGAATTACGACCAATAATAGATGACAAGCTAGACATAAATGCGAGAGCTGCAGCGTTCGGGCAAGATTTTCCAGTTACATTTGACCAGTCTGCATCTTGTAGTTCCAACTTAATAGATTCAAAATCGTATTTAATTTGAAATCTTTTCTCTCGCGGGGGTTTGGGTACATTTGTGCTTATGCCGGTCATAGCCAGGTCGTGGTCAGTAACCGCTGAGGGGCATACAATGGACTCTATTTTTCCCTTAGTCTTAATGTTGATGTGGTCAAGACATGCGTCATTACGGGTTGGTTTGTTAATAGCAGCTCTGAAACCTAGCTGTGCCATTAGACAAACATAATCAAAACAAGACTCCACCCGTTGAGTGTTTATATTTATGTCTCCAGCTATAACCTGGCAGGGGCTTTGAGGCATATTCGTGATGACCGTTTCTAGTGAGTGAGTAAAGTTATCTGTGTTCTTAAATGAAGGAGATCTGTAAATACCGAGAATTGATAACACGTTGGGAATATGAATTTGCAAGCAGTTTGCATCAAGTAGATTTGGTTCGGATACAACTGGCGTCCAGCAGCTTTTGACGTGTATTACTACACCACTGGCTTGGTTAGTGTGTTTAGTTGAAGCAAATGATGTATAGTTATCGATTTGACCAATTGGTGTATTATCGTTCAACCAGCATTCGGTAAGGACTATTATGTCGAATTCTAGATCCAGTCTATTTAATGTCACTAGAAAACTGTTCAGGTTGCGACGTAGACTTCGAATGTTGAACGTTGCAAATTATTGAGGCTTTACTTAAATAATAACAAGACCTTTTCTAATAAGCCTATTTATACTAATTAAAAAAAATTGGTGTATATAGATTGGCAGTAGTATCTATAACTAGCTTGTGCCCGCGGCTTCGCCCGCGTAAATGTTCTTCGTACAAACTTTGGGCCCCCGCTTCATCTCCTTAGGGAGTGAATTTTGAAAAATCCTTTCTTAGTGCTCGCCTACGTCATAAAAGGAAACCTTGTGCAAAATTTCACTCTTCTAGTCCCAGTAGTTTCGGCTATGCGTTGATGTGTCAGTCAGTCAGTTTCCCCTTTTATATATATAGATCGACTTTCCTGATCAATTTCAAAACCTATATAAAGCTTAGCCAACAACTTTATATTCCAGAAAGCCCTAAACTGGAGGATATACGAAGTTCACGTTTTAAACATAGCAGGTCCCGCTACCATCGCTCAGCGGGTAATTGACTTCTTCAAGCAGTTCATCACTTCAATCATAATGGACCGGGTCGTCGTCCACGACAGTTTGGAAAACATGTACAAGTATGTGCCTAAAGAATGTCTTCCCGAAGACTACGGTGGTAACGAGCTCAGCACGCAAAAACTAGCAGGTAATTATTTACGACTTCTGAAGTCATTTAAAGTGTTGATCAGAAACAAACGAGTTTGTAAACGTCTATAATTCACTAGTAGTTTTCCTGCTAAACAAACAAGATTGCATTATTTAGTGGGTGGTTCACCTTGCAAATTCTATACTCCATCTGTTTAGGTAATTAACTAAATGTAAACAATCTTGTCATGTCTTTTATCTGAAAGTTGTCTAAAAAATTTATTTAAAATTGTTTACAATTTGTTATTTACCTATAACGATGTTTGGTAAATACCTACTTAACTGAATTTAAATAATCTTTGTATGTCTTTTATACGATTTTTTTAATAAAAAGACATATCACAGATTGTTTACGTTTAGTTAACTACCTAAACAAATGGAGTATAAGTAGAAATTGTGTCAACATGCCATCAAAATAATGTGATTTTTTTACAAAAAATATTTTTTTTTTTTAAGATCAATGTCCCACACTGTTTTTAAGATCAATGCTATTATTATTTGCTACGCTTCCATAAGGCCGAAATACACATGCCTGAAGCTAGCATGAAAGTATGCAAGTAGGTAACATGCTTGCCATTAACGATGACGAAAGAGAGAAAGATAAAGTATGAAGTATAAAAGTACGAGAGGAATAATTGCGAGAACTGGTATGAAAGGGTATAGTCCCAACAAAGTCTCCAATGACGTTGGAGGTAGCTAGAAAAAAAATGCCATTAATGCCTATTGTCTACAGACGCGTAGCTTCATAAACGCTTCAATACGCTAGACAGCTTGGGCAGCACAGTGTACTGAACCCTGTCCAAGAGAGCGTATAAAACACGCGTTACGTTTTCATTTATGTCAATGCCGTCGGACGACGAAGGCGTTCCCGTCATTTTCATAAAAATAAAAATGTGTTTTCGTTTGATGTTCGCCCCGATGACATGTTGTACGGCCGGCTTCATGAAGCCCGCATCCAGCGACGCAAGCACGACATTGCTGCTCCGTCGAAAGTTTTTTATAGTTTTGTATGTAAGCAGGCGTACACCAAGCGTATAATTAGGTACAAATACGCTTCTTTGAAGCTACGCTACGCGTCCTTGGACAGTAGGCCTGCTTTAGTTATAACAAGGTCCATATTTGTATTTAGTTTGTCTTTGTGCCAGGCATGTGTATTTCGGCCTATACCGCGCAGCTACCCCAAGTAGTAGGAGAATATTGTTAAAACTCCCCCTCTCTTTCTTCCAAAAAATTAAATTTAATCGATTTTGTCTTTTAACAGCCAGCTATTTTGTATCTGTGGATAACGACGTTAGTAGTGTTTAAGTTACTTCTATTGACTAAGTGCCGATATTATTGTAATGAATACTGCTGTTTGTTATCCTATAAAATAAAATAAAAACTCTTGTTTCAGTTATCACTGAAGATTTCTTTAAACATCCAAAAATAAAAGAATATTTGCTAGAGTGTTGCAAAATGACGTCAAACGAGAGCTTGAGACAGCGGGACGAAAACTCTGAAGAATTTCTTTCTGGCTCCTTCAGAAAACTGCTGGTGGACTGATCATGGCGGCATATTATGCGAAGTTTGGAGATTATAAGATAACTTGTGTGACTTGTTAAGTTTTAAGATTTAATTAATTTGTAGAGTTCGAATGTATCTATTAGGTATATATCTCTACAGCAAACGAGAAAAATATTCAATGGATTAAGTTAGTTGGCCAAGCCTAATGACGACTTGATTAATTTTAAATTTTTCTTAAGTTGCATTCTCAGGTCCTGAAACCTGTATCTGATTGATTCAGAGACCTGTCTTTGACCTTACTCTGTATCTATGTAGAAAATGTCTCATGAAACTGTAAATGTTGCTCTTAATCGATCTTTAAACAGGGTGTCTTTGACATCGACGCACAAACGAATACCATGGATTTTACCTAATTAAAAAAAAAACTTTTCGTTTTTTAATCCCCTCAAACGCCGATTGTACATACGTCTGTACAACTTGAATGACCTTGAAAAACTCTTAATTGTCGTTTTGTACACACGTTTGTACTTTTTTTTTGCCGAAAATTTTGGTTTCTATATTTTTGTTTTTCCCAGAAATATCCAGAAATAGTTTTTTTTGTTTTTTTTTTTTTTTTTGGTGATTTACGTAAAAACGCGCAATCACGTAATAATAATACCCCCGGGACGCCCGAGGGGTTAAACTGTATAAAATCATTATTCTAACATTTTTAGTAAAAAAAATGAATGAATTTTAACAGTTTCAATTTCAAAAGGTAGATACAGCATTTTTTTTTTATTAGTAAAAAGCCGACGATAAATTCCACCCCAGTGGTCCAAAATCATGTACTGGATCCGTGGTATTCGTTTGTGCATCGATGTCAAAGACACCGTGAAGGTATATAATAGAACTTGGTATGCATTTAGGGCCTGCGCACACTTGCACACGTCTTAGGCAGACTTGTCTATGACACAACGCACACCATCAAGGCTGAGACTGAGACTGTTTTAGTCTAGCGGCGTACGGCCAGTGTTGACAACTTAGTGGATTTTCCACTAAAACTGGTGGTTTTAACCCCCCATTTAGTTGCAAAATTTTGGTTTTAGTGGCTAGTGGATTTTTCTAGTGCTTTAGTAAAATTCAATTTCTTACTAAAAATGCGATCACTCGGGTGTAAATCAGCATCATGGAATCCATAATTATCTATCTGATACCGACGATGATGGTGCAAACAAAAATAATTCGTCTTAAGACGAATTAATACATAGCTCATATTGAATAAATTTGTACATTGATTTACCTAATAATTTTATTTTACCCACAAATGGTATTTTGATCAACTGATTGTTAATTTTAACCACTTACTAGCGGACCCGGCGAATTTCGTACCGCCTTATAGTAGGGATAACGCCATCTACAGGCATTACCAGAACAGAATAATTCATTTTATAATGGCATTTGAATTAGAGATGGCGTTGTATTTGAATGATTTTTTCGTAATTTTTTAAATTTTTCCTCTCCGTTTAAACCTTCCCTAGACTATCTCGAATATTTCAAGACCAAAATTAGCCAAATCGGTCCAACCGTTTTTGAATTTTAGCGAGACTACCGAACAGCTATTCATTTATATATATATATAGATTATTAAAGGAAACTAATAACTTATATGCTTACTTATTATTTTATAGAATAGATTAATTATAATAGGTATAGTAGTATAGTATAGTACAGAGCAGTGGTGGCCGAGTGGTAACGGCCCCGACTTACGAGCACCTACAAGCGACCTACAGGTCGCGGGTTCAAACCCAGCCGACTGCTCTCAAAACGGTGAACGAAAACATCGCGAGGAAACCGGCATGTCCTAGAACCAAAAATTCGAAGACATGTGACATTCACCAACCCACACTGGGCCCGCGTGGTGGAGTACGGCCCATTCCCTCTCCTAGAGAGAGGAGGCCTGAGTCCCAGCAGTGGGAACATTGAAAGGCTGATTATGCTTATGCTATAGTATAGTAGTAATACCTGCCTCAGCGAAGTTTGCCGAGAAGGCTGGCTGGATACGTTTTCTGCCAATTACTGCAACCAATGTTATAATGTAAGTATTACATCCGCATTTTTATGGAAAACAAAGTTCATTTTTGAAGACCTATCTGTAGATACCCCACACGTATGGGTATGATGATATTTTTATTTTTGAGTTTCAGTCTAAGTATGGGGGAAACCCCAAAACTTATTGTGTCTTATAAGTGTAAATAAACATTAAAAACTAAAAAAAAAATTGTGGGTATGTATCGATTGGGACTGCACGATTAAAACACAATTTCTATTTACATTTTTTTTAATTTTGGTACTAAAACAATTTAAAAGCTATAGTAAATAATAATGTTTAGTTATCCGCAAAATCACTTTAATTTTTCACTCAACAATAACGTCCACGATTCTTTTATGACTCCTATACTGAAAGTAGAAAAACAATCAATTAATATTAGTGTGTAGAGTCAGGGTCTCAAGTCTGCTATTACAATAGTGTCAGATTGGTCTATCATTGATTTTATAATTGTTGAATTGTTGATTGTCGAGACCATTGACCGATCAATGATCGATCATTATGAATTAGCAGATCAGAGAATGGAATCGTGTTGGAATGACGAATTTATAAAAATAGCAGATTTGGGCCCCAGACCGCTTGTACTTTTTCTTCATCTTCCTGCCCTTGTCCCGTTTTATTTGGGGTCGGTGCAACACGAGTTTTCTTCTATTCTGTCCTGTCATCCGTCACACTATCAATAATTCACTTTTCTTTTATATCACTTCTCATACAATCCATCCATCCATCTTGCGCGTAACACGATAAGTGCCGCTGGGCCTATGCAAGAATTCGTATCGTTTCTACACACGAATTGTGTGTGCTTTGGTACTAACCAAAAAAAAAATCTTGTCTGTGCTACACACGACGTGTGAAGTTATTATGGTGAGGCAGGGAGACGAGGTAGGTGAGGGGTAACACAATAAAGACTTCGTACTTTAGGCTGAGCGCAGACTTGAGTCACGACAATTTTAAGATGTTTTTATTTCACATAAGCCTACATGGGCACTTATAAAACGTCAGAAGCTAGTGCACGGTTCCAAATTGGTCGTTTCCTATGGAGAAGAACCGGCAAGAAACTCCATGGTTACTTGGTAGGGACTATGTTTGGTAGGGGCGTCCCTGGCGGCCGGACTGGCGTCCGAGCTGGTCGCGAACAAAATTGGTTGCGCAACCAAACGGACACCAGGTGAGTAACTCTCTATAAAGCTGTATACATCTTGTTGGTAGCGGCGACTCCATGGTTACCCTTTTAAAAAAAGTGGTTGTTTACAATATTTTCTTATTACAGTATTTATTTATTTATTTATTAAAACTTCATGCAACACAAAAGTACAAAGGCTGACTTAATGCCTTAGGCATTCTCTACCAGTCAACCTAGGGTGGTGAAGAGAAAATGTGGCAGGTGCATAAAAATACAGAAGAATATTAAGAAAATAAAACTTCAAAAGTATGTATATATATATATATATATATATACAAAATAAACATACATATATAATTTAATATAATATATACATATATATTTATATAAAGTAAAAGAAAGGGGTTATTGAGACGACTTTTCAATTTTTTGTGCAGAAAGTAATTTCGCAACATCCGCTTAAATGCATATAGACTGGTGGCCGTCCTGATCTCGAGAGGAAGCCCATTCCACAGAAGTATGGACTGTCTATGAAAGGAAGAATGAACAAAGTCAGAAGTATGAGAAGGACAAAGCAGTAGAAGATTGTTAGAAGAACGCAGATTCTTAGCGTGAGAAGAACATAGATATTTAAAGTGTGATATAAGATAAGAAGGAGGGGTGGGAGAGTTGAGCAGAGAGTAAAGAGTAGTCAGAGCACAATAAAAATAATCAAAGACGTACAAACTTCAGAAAAAGCGTCTCATAAACAAAATTGTCTACTAACCTACAAGAAATGCGCAGCGACAAGTCTGACTAACGATTGTCGGCTTCCCTTTTGTATGGGTGAGGTGCACCACAGCCTAACCCTTCTTATAATACAGGCGTGATGTTGATTGCTTACCTCATTTAGATATACCGTAGTCCTAAAGAGGCGGCATGCGCCAGAATGGCCTCTGCTGCCTGCCTCACTTCAAGGTGGGAGCGCGCGGCTTCGAACCATTTGGCGGCGGCTGCACGCGACGCACCCTTCAGCGAGTCCACGTAGCGCACCGCTACTGCTAAGTTACCGCGTTCTACCCAGAAACTATAGAACCAGAAGAAAATAAGTTTTAATGAAAAACATTTTTTTACTCGAAAACCGCATTTAGAGGCATGCAATTGACTGTTTTTCGCACTGGTGCGGGAAAATGCGTGTTGGCCCTCGCTACGATTTTATTACATTTATCGTATCAGGCTGGGCGTGCGTCGACCCCCACGAGTCGCACGTCAACCGCCACGAGTCGCGCGTCAATCCCCGTTTATTTTCGACGACGTTTCATACACGTGGAAATTTGACACTGCAGCCCTTGGCTCCATAACACCCTCTTTGGTGAGGGTGAAAATGATGCCTCGTTCACAATAACAAACTTTCTCCACTTGTATATCGAAAAACCGCTCCTACCTCTACCGTTCTTAGGCACGTAATTTACTATTTTACGCAATAATGCGTGAAGGTCCGCTATCTCGCCCCCACCACAATTTATTCTATTTATTGTATCAGGCTGGGCGCTAAGCGACCCCCACGAGTGGTCGGTCAACCCCCGTTTATTTATTTCTTCATAAGTGTATTGAAAAAAAATCGGGCAAGTGAGACTCGCGCTCTGAGGGTTCCTTACAAGCTTACCTATGAAAACAATTCAATTCCCGAATCGAGTTACGAAAATTTTTCCGAATCCAATTTTTTTTTTGTGACTATAAATTTACAGTTTTCAAATTTTTTCCTGTACTTGTGCTATAAGACCTTGCTTCATGACAAATTTCAGGATTTTAGGTCAACGGGAAGTATATATATCCCTATGAATTTGGATTCCCTTGAGTGTCGAAATACACGTTATTTGCGACATAAACAGCCGTATTTTTTTTTCGTTAACTCAAATGTTTGATTTTTTTTCACAGCTTCAAGGGATCGCAGACTTGAGTATATGGTTTTAATTTCAACTCAATACCTCCACGCGTTCCCGAGATAAAGGGTCTTGACAGACAGACAGACAGACAGACGGACGGACAAAGTGATCGTGTATGGGTTCCGTTTTTTTCCTTTAGAGGTACGGAACCCTAAAAACATCGTTTGATACACGTGGAAAGTCACAGCAACACTCAGCTCCATAACACCTTGAATTCTGCCTCGGTCGCAAGGACAAACTTTTTCTACTTGTATCAAAATTTACTATCTCATCACAAGCTTTCGTCATGTGGTAGGAAAGAGCTCAAACACGATGATCTTGTTGCGCTCAGTAGTTCCTATATACTTAGATAGGAGCCTTTTTGGCCTCACACAGGTCTTTTATTTTATCTTTAAAATTGTTTTCTATTATTTTTAAGTTAAGTATTTATAGATTAAGCAGTTACTTTTTATTTTATTGTTATAATAATAATAATAATAGAAACCTGATATAGTGGTGATAGATCGACTAGAGCGTCTTACAATGATTGTTGATATAGCTGTCCCTCATGACGAGAACCTCGTGAAAGCTGAGAAAGATAAGGAAATTAAGTATCTTGACTTAGCTCGCGAGGTTGTCGACATTTGGGAAGTGGATAGAGCAATCATTGTGCCGATAGTCGTAACGGCCAATGGCTTAATAGCCAAGAGCCTCGAACAACATCTAAGGAGGCTCTCGTTAGGCAGCTGGATCAAGGGCCTGATCCAGAAAGCAGTACTCCTGGACACGGCGCGCATCGTTAGGAGATTCCTCTCTCAGGAGCCCTGACCGCCGGCAGCTTGGACCCTGTTCCCGATGCCGGTGGGCTACTATTTTTTATATTTTTAAATGTTTTTTTTTTGTGTTTTTTTTTTAAGGAAATATTTAAAAATATAATAAGTATGTAATATAATAAATAAATGATAATAATAAAACCGATAATAATAAAACCTTCGGTTTTATTATTATCTGTCTGTGCAATTATGGACGAAGATATCATGACGAATAACTACCGGAGATTTATTGTAAAGGACGGCACGGTTGACATTTGTCGGGCATGTCACCGACCGGGTGAATCAATCCGCCATATTATCTCTGGTTGTTCGCGTCTAGCTAACGATGAATACTTGCATAGACACAACCTTGTAGCCAGGATTATCCATCAGCAACTTGCTCTGAAGTACTTTCTTGTGGAATCGGAGGTACCATACTACAGGTATGTGCCCGACCCAGTTCTCGATAATGTCGATATCACGCTGTACTGGGATCGGTCCATCATCACTGACAGGACTATTGTAGTCAATAAGCCTGATATAGTGATTGTGGACCGAAGAGAGAGGCGTACAATGATTGTTGACATTTCCGTTCCGCATGACGAGAACCTCGTGAAAGCCGAGAAAGACAAACAAATCAAGTATATTGATTTGGCTCGCGAGGTTGTCGACATGTGGAATGTAGACTCGGCGATCATTGTACCGATAGTCGTGTCAGCCAATGGCTTAATAGCCAAGAGCCTCGACCAACACCTTAGGAGGCTCGCGTTAGGCGGCTGGATCAAGGGCTTGATCCAGAAAGCGGTACTCCTGGACACGGCTCGTATTGTTAGGAGGTTCCTTTTTCTGGAGCCCTGACCGCCGGTAGCTTGAACCCTGTTCCCGATACCGGTGGGACACTATTTTTTATATTTTTAAATGTTTTTTTTTTTTTTTACTGAAATATTTAAAATCTAATTTATGTGATAAGATAATAAATAAACGAAATAATAATAATAAATTCTTTATTTCCGTAAAACATGGTATAAAATGGTGTTACATACATAAAATGGTGGTACAAACATGTTTAGCTATTTTATGGTATAGCATGCAAAATTTTAAAGTTTTATGAAGGTATCTAGGTACATAGTTACAAGCAAAATGTTGGGAGGCAATGAATCAACATTTCTTATCCATAAATTCTTTTAAATTGTAAAAACTACATTCATTTAACCACTCGTGCAATTTGATTTTCAACGGTATTGGACTCAATGTTTTGAAATGGCTTGGAATATGGTTATAAATACGTACACACATTACTAGGCAGCTTTTGTTATATTTGGTAAGTCTTGGGACATCATTCAGAGCCAGTTTATAGGGGTCTCTTCTGTGCCGAGGGCAAATTTCGTTTGCTGTCTTAAACAGTCCCCTATTCTTAACTACAAACACACAAGTTTCATAAATGTAAAGAGATGGCAGCGGCAGCAAACCAAGTTTTTTAAATATTGGTCGACATGTATCATCAGGTTTAAGTCCATAAATTGCTCTTATGCACTTTTTTTGAGCGACAAATGCTCTGTTTAGATCAACGCTATTACCCCACATAATAAGTCCGTAACGTAGTAATGATTCTACATATGCGTGGTATGATATAATAGCTGTTTTTAGATTAGTTACATTTTTAACCTGTTTCAATGCGTAAACGAACCTATTAATTCTAGTGCTAACATTGTCTACGTGTTTTTTCCAGTTTATATCCTTATCTATTATTACGCCTAAAAACCTAGTATGCGTGACCTCCTTAATTTTATTTATATTTAGCTTGATATTATTTTTATAGTTATTTGATTGATTAAATTGAATGAAAATGGATTTATCTAAATTAATTTTTAAACAGTTTATGTCAAGCCAATGCTGTAATGTATCTATTGTATTATTAATGTCAAATTCGTGATCTGCGATGGTATTTTGCTTTCTATCGGATGTCACTATAATTGATATATCGTCAGCAAATAAAATGCATTTGTGCTTTGTTATATGTATTATGTCATTTATATATATTAGAAATAATATTGGTCCTAAAACGCTTCCTTGGGGTACGCCGTATTTATTATGCTTATATTCTGATGAGTAGTGTATCATTTCTTTATTTTTGTTTATTTTATTTATTATGACACGTTGTTGCCTATTACTTAAGTAGGACGATATCCAGCGAAGAGCAGGTCCCCTAATCCCAACAGACTCTAATTTATTTATAAATATTTTATGTGATACCAGATCAAATGCTCTCGATAAATCAAAGAAAAGACCAGTAGTCAAATAATTATTATTGACGTTTGAAAGTACTGATTTTATCAGAGAGAAAATAGCTAATGACGTCGACTTGTTTTTTTGGAATCCAAACTGTTCTTTACTTATTATTTCGAATTTTGTGCAGAAATCAATTAGTCTATTATACATACACTTTTCATAAATTTTTGATGAGATGGGTATTAACGTTATAGGTCGATAATTATTAAAGTCAAATTTGTCTCCCTTTTTGAATATTGGCTTTATTATGGCTAGCTTTAATTTATCAGGAAAGGCTCCTTTTTTTTTGTCTTTGTTGTTTGTCTTGTGCGGGTCTCAAATAAATGTTTTCTTTCTTTCATTCTTTCTATAGACACTATTCGACTCCAACATTAGACCAGCTCCATGGTACCACATAATAATTAACATCCAAATTCCAAATTACATAGTCTATTAAACCAAATATCTAATACTAGCTTCTGCCAGCAGCTTCGTCCGCGTGAAAGTAGGTTTTTCCATACAAACTTTGGACTCCCGTTTCATTCCCTTAGGGCTGAAGTTTCGTAAAAATCCGTTCTTAGCGAATGTCTACACTCTATAAGGAACCTATCAGCCAAATTTTAAGTTTGTAGGTGTTAAGGTTTCTGAGATTTCGTGATTAATCAGTAAGTGGTATTTTGCTTTTATATATAACTAGCTGACCCAGCGAACTTCGTACCGCCTCATAGTTAGGATAACGCCATCTACTGGCATTATGAGAACAGCATAATTCATTTTATAATGACATTTTAATTAGAGATGGCGTTGTATTCGGTTTTTGTTTTCATTTTTTTTTTCCATTTTTCTCACCGTTTAAACCTTCCCTGGACTATCACGAATATTTCAAGACCAAAATTAGCCAAATCGGTCCAGCCGTTCTCGATTTTTAGCGAGACTAACGAACAGCTATTTATTTTTATATATATAGATATAGATTCAACTACCTCGTTATTCTCGTGGTCTCACAGCACGCCTGCTGAGCGTAGGGTCCTGGATTCGACTCCGGGTTGGACAAAAAATGCTCACTTTTACATCGTCGTCATCTTCCTGACCTTGACCCGTTTTACTTGGGGTTGGCGCAATATGTTTATTTTTCTATCTATCATGCCACATAGGAACAACAATTTAAAGTCCTGGTTCTCCGCGTGAATAGAACATATAATTATACAACCGCCTGAAATCAACTATCGGGCAATTCCCCGGACCAGACAAAACACCCGTCTGATCGGAAGATATTTCCTTTTCAACGGTGGTTTGCGGGACTAAACAGTCTGTTTCGCATATCTCAACGTATATAAAACACTTACCTAGCTCTCTGCAGCAAATCAAAAGTGTCTAAATTTGTTGGGGGCACCAGTGGAGGTTTCTCAAACTCTTTCTGCGGAATTCCTGGCAGCTAAACAGAAAAAAAAATATTATATCAATACACTGCATTGATTTATTTTACTTTACCACAACTTAATACAGCACGGAAAAACGGTGAAGGAAAACATCGTGAGGAAACCGGCATGTCCTATAACCAAAAATTTGAAGACATGTGACATTCACCATTCCACTCTGGGCCCGCGTGGTGAATTACGGCCCATTCCCTCTCCTAGAGAGAGCAGGCCTGAGTCCCAGCAGTAGGAACATTAAAAAGGCTGAGTATTATTATAATATAGCACGGAAAAGTTTCTAATTTAATCATTATCTGCCGAATGCCGAGCCTTACTGATCTACCTGCCTTCTTACCAATCTATCTGCCTGCTTAATATATAACACTAGCGACCCGCCCCGGCTTCGCATGGATGCAATGCTGATACCACCGCAACCGCTATGTCCCTGCATGTTTAAATCTATAATATCTTCGAAAATATTTATTTAAATTACATACTGTAAAGGGCCAAACTGATCTATATTAAATGCACAATGTATTTAAGGTAATTAATTGGATACAAGGATTAATTCTGTATTGCTTAAAATCGCTTCATAAATAACCCATTATTTCTCGTAAAAAGTAAAGGATATAAAATGGTTATTATGGATTATTCCTAAAAGATAGACTTATACCATCGGGAACTTTTTTGTAGGCCTTTTTATTTTGATCTATCCCGTAGGGTTCAGCCAGCGTTTGCAACGTAAGCGCAAAAATGTGTTTATTTACGACATCACATGAGAAACCTCTAAAATTACCTGTGTATCTCTGCTATATTATGCATGTATTATACATATCAACCTTCCTCTTGAATCACCCTATCTATTAAAAAAACTCACATCAAAATCCATTGCGTAGTATTTTTAAAACTACGCAACCCGCGCCCCCGCACTTCCGCGCTGATATGCTTAGGCACATATATATATAGGGATAGACAGCGGGAAGCGACTTTGTTTTATAGGTATTATGTAATGATGACCTGCGGTGTTACCATGACGTTCAAAGTAAGATTGTTTCATTCTTATTTCAGTGTGGGTAAGAGACAGAGCTATACAGGTTGTCTAGCACCATCTCTTACTCACACTGGAAATAAGAATGAAACAATCTTACTTTAAACGTCATGGTACAGGTCCAGCTCAGCAAGCGGCTTCACTCGTTTGAAAGCAGGTTTTTCCATAAAAACTTTGAAACCACGTTTCATCAGCTTAGCTTTTCTTAGAATTGATCACTTCATGATGTGGCCAACTAAAACTGGCCAGATCGTTTAAACGTTAACATTCGATGATATGTCAATGCTCGTTTGGCCATATCATTGATGTAGGATTTCTATGATAGTAAAAGGTCAAAAGAAAGTAAACCAAACGAGGATTGACATATCATCAAACTTTAAAACAAACGTTTAAAACGATCTGGCCAGTTTTATTTTGCCATATCATAAAGTGATCAATTTCTAAAATCTGACCACGACGTATAACATCATAAAAAGCGTTCTTGGTCCAAGGATTACGTCTGGGTATTGATGAGCCAGTGAGTCAGGACTTTGCCTTTTATATATACAGAAGATGTACGCTTACAGTCATAAAGAGCAGCAATCCCTGTAGCCAGGAGAGAATGTAGACCGGCAAAGGGGCCCCATCCTGTTCTATCAATGCAACACTGCGCGCCGTTTTCTCCATCTAAAAACACAAGAGGCATAAACAGCGTAGTATTGAAACGTAAACTTTTTTTTCGATGGGAAAATCATCTAATGACATCCCCCGCTCTTGGGCGGGGCGGGAGATAGTGTCGGACTTTTACTGACTAAAAACCTACTTCCTTCGTTGCCTTTCGTACCAGGGCCGAGTCTTCCTTTCAGAAGCAGACCCTTGGCCCCAGTATAGGCTTCGACCCTGCTGGGCCCTCACGGTTTCCTACCATCTCATTGAGGCGCGCGTGCAATAGTGCGCGCTGTTGAAGACTTGGGCTCGGTCCGGACGGTTACCGGACGGTCGGTCGGCGAGCTACCCATTGCTTAGATTTACGCGCCGCACCCGCGTTTATAGTCTAGCCGAACACTTAGGCCGAAATATTGAATTCAATCAAAAACCGACCCATATAAAGAAATGATGTGAATATTTATAATATAACAGGAAAGTACTTACTGCATGGAACCCGTCTCGCAATACACTTTCTGGGACAATCCCTTTTTCCCGGACAGACTTCGGAATCGATTTCAACACTGTTAATACTAACTTATCGTCGTCACCTTGAATTAATAATATTTTATTAAAAACAAGTATCAAATAACGACGGCATTTTTATTCTTATACTAGCGACCTGCCCCAGCTTCGTACGGGTTTTAGAAAATATGAGGAAGATTTAGGTGAATAAATACATGTATACCTATTATAGTAGAGAAAAGCCGTGAATTTAAATGATTTGTACCGGTGGGTCCATATCTGGCGAAATCACCGCTGTAGCTGGCGACCCGCTCGCAAGCTGCGTGCGTGCATTTCAAGTTCGCGGACCGTTCCTGCGCCGCCCGTGCGCTGCACGTACCTCCACCAGTCCAGTAAATACAAAGGAACTGCATGCGCGCTTCCACTGTACAAACCTTGCCTGAATTGCGCTAAACAGGCACACTAAACAATTGCGGTAACTGCACAAGTGCAGAGGCCCCCTACCACGAGCTCTTAACGCGATCCATTTGACGATCTAAACTGAACTGTTAAAGGAATGGAGCTATATAGGGTGTATAGCTCCATCCCTCTTTCCTGTTCGCACGCCTGACATTTTAAAAGTTCATGGTAGTCTCAGCGCACGAGCAGTTCGCGGGCGAGACATGTGGACACACCCTAACACCCGTGCAAAGCTAAAGCGGGTTGCTAGTATTTAAAACAAAAGGGAGGGGGTGCTTCTTAGGCGCACCGCCTTGATAACTTTATCGAGTTTTGTAAACAAAAGCTTGAGAAATAAAAAAGAAGAAACAAGCTCGAAAATTTTAAGCACCTTAACCAAAGCCAGGGGCCACATGCACCACCCTCCTAGCACCCACATATATGTTACCGGCCAAATCCGATATTAGGATAAACTAGTTTTGCCTAGGCCAAACCCGCGATATTAATAGCGAAGCGAGCTCGGAACGTTAGGGCACGCCGACAAGGATAGGTTAGGTTAGAAGGTTAAGGCGGGAGCGTAGCGGAGGTGAAACTAGTTCATCATAAAATCGAGTCAGGCCGGTCACAAATATAATATGTAAAGCGACATTATATAATTATGTTTTTACACCACGTGCTCGATAATGCCTTTTTATATGTCATACAACCATCACATAAAGCAAATCACTCTATCTATAGGTGATAATTTAGTAATGGGCGATCCCTAGGGAATAATGAGATTTGAATTTGGAACGTCAAAAACCATTGCATCAAACAAGTTTATTCAAAAATCAAACTGGCCACTAAAAAAATTGAGAATAAAATTATACTGACGAATCTCTAAAAAAAAGTAATAAAAGAGCGGGAGGGATATAGAAAATTAAAACTATGGAATCTTAGTGATTTTTGTGTTTCAAATCTCAAAACCATTATCGAGTGACAGTGAAGACCAATTTGTAAATAATACTAATATTTCTCAAATATATAATTAAGTAAGTAGTATTTTTAGTAAATTGTCTTTTAATTATCTCACAAATGGTGTAAAAAGTAGAGAATAAAACTCGGGGATAAAGCTGTCTTTATCTTGGGCGACTTGAATTCCTCACTTCACTCAACTCACATTGCGAGGGAGTTAATTACATAAGTCACTCACTGTCATTCGGGACTAAAGCTTAGCAACTTTCGTTTCGTTCGGACTGGCCTGTTGCTCTTGTTGTCAGTGGCCCTGACTGCTATGCCGGAGGTCGTGGGTTCGATTGCCACCCAGGACAAATGTTTGTGTGATGAGCACGATCATATGTTCTGTGTCTGGATGTAATTTATCTATCAGATGTATGTATTTAGAAATATATAAGTATGTTTCTCAGTTGTCTAGTACTCATATTACAAGCTCTGCTTAGTTTGGGACTAGACGGCGTTGTGTGAAAGTTGTGGAATATTATATATTATATTCCACAACTTTCACACAATATATATATATATTCAACATGCCCCTCGCGACTTAAAGACACTGCTTTATCCCCTAGTCACATAATCTATTATATCACATGCACACGTTCTACCACAGTTTTATTTAGGCAGGCCTGTTTGCACATGGAACACCATGTGTGTAGTTGGTAAAACTCATACAGTTTACAGGCACATTGAGGATGACATCTGAGCATTACCTGATGCTTTCTCAATAGCTTTCAGTTCCTTGTCCACCCTGACGTAAGGGTCTCCCTTCTTGGTTGCCGCGAGGAGTGACGCTCCGGCCGCCCACAGCTCCTGTGATCGACGTGTCTCACGTTCCGCCTTTAGACGCGCTGGCCGAGTAGTAATCATTCAACATTTTTTATATTAAAGTCACTTCTACAATGTATCCCGTGAAATATTTCCTCTGTTGTATAATATTCTAATCGCGCGGAGAACTCCAATACCGCGGTACATAGATGTCGCTACAAAACCTTCATTTCCAGTTTAGTACACCTCTGGAGGGTAGGCAAGTCCCGTGAACGTATATTTATGGTACTCAACATGGTTAGGTATAGCCACATACACCAGCAAGAACTCTCTCGCGTTTTTTGCAGCGACAGGAACCATCGCAAAATTGTTAGCCCTTTTGTGGGCAAGACACTCGCTGCTCTGGTTGCTCACTAACTCCTTTCTATTAGTTGCTAGTTATACTTGCTTTTCCCAACTCGTTGGCGGTAGGACAGCTCCTGTACTATGACATGTCAATGCCATCATAATTCTATTAAGAAAGAGACGGACCTATACAGGACGAATAGCACTATCCCTTCTTTACAGCGGATTCATGTTAGTAACAAAACGTTATAGTATGACATACCTTCGAGTTTAGCTTCGACTACTTTGAGTTTTAGAGACATTTCTTCAAGTTCAGCGGCAAATATCTTCTTTTCAGATGCAACTTTGTCGCTAACCATTTTGTTGAATTTTTTCTTTACCTGAGATTGATTGAAGGAAAAATTAATAAAAATGTTATTTTAAAAAGTGGAACCCCCACTTTTAAAGATAACAATTTTATTGATTTAAAATCATTGAAAAGTTATGAAAAATATTTAGTACATTGAACAGCGCCACATGACTGATAGGTCTATTACATTAACTAGATAGATCAAGGAGAGATATCAAGGAGGATAGAATCTTTCCGGATGTAATGAAATATAGTAGTAAAGTGATACAACTTTTTAAATCCAGGGATAATAAATACACTAATAATTATAGGCTGGTGTCCGTGTTGCCAGTTAATAGAAAGATATTTAAAAAGGTAATGTTAAATCAAATGCTTAATCATTTTATCACGAATAACATCATACATGGTAAACAGTATGGTTTCACCAAAGGACGTTACACAACTGAAGCTGGTATAAACACATTTTTAATGCGTGGGAAAAGGCACAAGACGCTATAGGCATATTCTGCGACCTATCTAAGGCGTTTCATTGTGTGGTTCATAAAACATTACTCCTGAAACTTGAGCATTACGGACTAGGCAAAATAGCGTTAAGCTTATTAAAATCTTATTTGAATGACAAACATCAACGTTCAGTAAACTGTGTCAATTCGTCGGGATTAAATGAGAAAATGGGGGTACCCCGAGGTTCAATTTTAGGTCCTTTTTTATTTTTAGTTTATATTAATGACTAGCTTTTGCCAGCGGCTTTGCCCACATGAAAGTTGGTTTCTCCATACAAACTTTGGACCCCCGTTTCATCCCCTTAGGGGGTGAATTTCGACAAATCTGTTCTTTGCGGATGTCTACACCCTATAAGGAACCTACCTGCCAAATTTTAAGTTTGTAGGTGTTTCTGAGATTTCATGATTAATCAGTGAGTGGTATTTCGCTTTTATATATATATATATAGATTTACCTCATTTGTTGCAAAACAAACTTAATATGGTGTCGATTGCCGACGATACTTCTTTGATTTTTAAGATAAATAAGTAAAAGAACTAATAATCTTGACGACGAAAATAACTCCCTACTGCCAAAACTGGTTCACTGCTAATAATTTAGTTTTAAATGGGAAAAAACTAATGTATAAGATTTTCCTTACCGAATGTCAATAGAAGTGATTGTGACATAGCAGTGTGATCGGAGACTCGAGCGTTAAAGTCAAAGTCAAAACGTTTATTGCGAACTTAGTGTTTACAATGTTGTTATAATATCATGTCAGTACTTAGCAGCCTTTTACAAGCTTTGTAATTTTAATTTATCCTTATCTATATATATAAAAGGAGAAACTGACTGACTGACATATCAACGCATAGCCGAAACTACTGGGATTAGGAGCGTGAAATTTTGCACAATGTTTCCTTCTGTTATGTCTTAGGCGAGCACTAAGGAAGGATATTCCCAAATTCACTCCCTAAGGGGTTGAAGCGGGGGTCCAAAGTTTGTATGGAGTAACCTAAATTCATGCGAGTGAAGCCGCGGGCAGAAGCTAGTTAACATACAATTAATAATAATGAATTTGTAAATCAAGTATATTGACTTGGCTCGCGAGGTTGTCGACAGGTGGGATGTAGGCTCGGCGATCATTGTACCGATAGTCGTGTCAGCCAATGGCTTAATAGCCAAGAGCCTCGACCTACACCTTAGGAGGCTCGCGTTAGCCGGCTGGATCAAGGGCTTGATTCTGAAAATGGTACTCCTGGACACGGCTCGTATTGTTAGGGGGTTCCTTTCTCTGGAGCCCTGACCGCCGCTAGCTTGGACCCTGTTCCCGATACCGGTGGGACACTATTTTTTATATTTTTTAATGTTTTTTTTTTATTGATATATTTAAAAATATAATTTTATATGTACATATACAAATGAATTTGTAATATATTTAATTATGATATCAAATACTATCAATTCAATTGAGAAATTAAAGTTATATCAAAAAATTAAATGCTGACCTACACACTCGGTGGAGTATCTCAATCGTGTTACCTATTTTGTTGTAAAAGTGATTTATATAATAGTGTTTATTTTTTGAGAACTAAAAGTAAATTTACATAAAAGTGCTTAATAAGTGATTTCGATTTGTAACGAGTGTCTATTCACTTCGCCCGACAATCATCATCATCATCATCATTTCAGCCGAAAGACGTCCACTGTTGGACATAGGCTTCTCCCAAGCGTCGCCACAACGACCGATCCTGTGCTTCTCGCATCCACTGCACTCCCGCGACCCTCACCAGGTCGTCGGTTCACCTTGTGGGAGGCCTTCCAACGCTGCGTCTTCCGGTGCGTGGTCGCTACTCTAGAACCTTTCTTTTTTATCAGTTGTCTAGTACCCATAACACAAGCTCTGCTTAGCTTGGGACTAGACGGCGTTGTGCGATAGTTGTGGAATATTATTATTATTATTTATGCGATTACGCAAGAAAATCAAATTGCACGTTGAGTCTATAGATTGCTGATTAAGGAAACATTGCTTATAAGGATCAAAAGCCTTCATATACGTTACACAAGTCAGGACCAACCTCTTCTTCCATCTGTATTAGTTTAATTTTCATGCTCTCTTCATGATTGTCCTTTAATTTTTTTATATTATCTTTCAAGTTTTTCTCATTCCTTGCTTTTTGATCATCTCTCTGCACAAATAGAGTAAGTACTTTAATTTACATAGTTTGAAACAGATCATAAATAAAAATCCCAGCTTGAACTAAACAAAAAAAAAAAACAGCCAAATGCGAGTCGGACACGTGCACGAAGGGTTCCGTGCTGTCCGTAGCAAAAAAAAAAATAAACGTGTATATTATTCGAAATTGAGTTGCAAGATTTAAGCCGAACATACATAGTTACATACATACATACAGTGCAAAATAATAAAAAACTTGTAAAAAAAACCGGCAAAAAAATCACGATTGTTGTTATAGCGGCAACAGAAATTCATCATCTGTGAAAATTTAAACTGTCTAGCTATCAAGCTGCAAGAGATATAGCCTGGTAGATATAGTGGTGAAACAGACGGACAGACAGATAGACAGACGGACGGACAGCGCGCGGAGTCTTAGTAATAGGATTCCGTTTTACCATTTGAATACGGAACCCTAAAAATGACGCATAAATTTTCAGAAAGACGTTATTTATGGAGTTATGAGTTGATAAATGAGCTCACTAAAATGACGATGAATGGATGATGTATGGAAAAAGAATTTAACAATATATTTCACCGATCCCAAGTAAATTGGGATCAGCACGCTCGGAGACGCGACAAGACAACGCACTATACAACTTAATTTATTTATTTCACAGAAATTTACACATTGAGATAAATACAAAAAAAAACCCCGAGGCGCATTCGGATTTTGTCATTGAAATGTATACCTTATCGTACTGTTATTGAGTTCCATATTGTATCGTTATCGCGACGCGTCTCAGTGTGAGCTGACCCTTATAGGCCTACCACACGCTCAAGCTTCACCACAGAGGCGACCTAAACAGAACTGTTAAAGTGATGGAGGTATACAGGGTGTCTCTGACGTCGACGCACAAACGAATACCATGGATCCAGTACATGATTCTGGACCCCTCAGTGGTGAAATTTTTCGTCAATTGTATACAATTTTTTTTTTAATCTTTACTTTCTTATTCGACTCTTTATGTCGAAAAAAACTCCAAAGCCTTGAGCATCGACGCCGAGTTGCTAGCCTGTCGGTATTCTATCGATTACACTTCGAGGAGTGTGCGTTGGAATTGCACAAGTTAATTCCACCAAGTCCGTTCCATCATCGGACCACTAGACGTACGGGCGTTGCACCATCGGTACATGGTGGACATCCCACCCATACGTACGAAGCGTTTTGGGAACACATTCATAATGCGTACAGCTAAGGAGTGGAATTCCCTGCCGGAGTCTGTGTTCCCTGATAGCTACAACCTAGGGGTCTATAAGTCAAGAGTGAATAGGTTACTTCTAGGCAAGCGTGCTCCGTCGTCGGCCACATCATCGCTTACCATCAGGTGAGATACTGGTCAAACGCGAGCCTATCATTAAAAAACAAAACCTTTTTTAATTTAAACTGTATAAAATCGTAATTCTATAATTTTTTTTTTAAATGAATGAATTACTTTTAAAATTAAAAATGTCATCGGGATTGATCAGAATAACGATTTTATCTATCTCGATAACTTTTTTAATTTTTTTTTTTACTTTTTACTAAAAATATCATCGAGGTTGGTTAGAATAATGATTTTACAAAGTTTAAATTTAAAAAAAGTACAGATGTTTTTTTTTAATTAGGAAATAGCTGTCGAATAACTCCACCACTGGGGGGTCAAGAATCATGTACTGGATCCGTGGTATTCGTTCGTGCGTCGATGTCATAGACACCGTGTATTGGGTGTATACCACCCACCTCTTTCGCATGACTGATATTTTTGTGTGTTGACCGTTTCTGTGGTTGGTAGAGCCCATTCAGTTTTACACGGTGTACCGTTGCGTGTGGTAAGTCCATTAGGTTGATGAGAATTAAGAGTTAAACACGGAAGATAAGCAACTAACCCTTTTCTTATAATCCTTATCTAACTCAGCTTTCTTATCTTTAAGGACATTTGCCAATAGTACCTCTCTATTTTTTGCACCTTCGCGTGGTAAATCTATAAACGTCAGTATTTTTTTTAATAAATGTTTTTAAAGAGGTTGTGGCTTAAATAATAACAGCTGCACTGGTCGGCTTGCAGACGACGAGCAATGGGCAGCTCGCCGTCCGGTAACTATTCGGATCGAGCCCTAGTCGTCGACGGTGCGTAGTGTTCCACGCGGGCCTCAAAGAGATGTCAGCAAAACCGTAGCCAAAGAACACAACGAGCAACTGAAGGACACAGGTGCGGTTTTAGTCAGTAAAAGTCTGATACGTCCTGCCGCTCCATCTTAGAGCGGGAGAAGTCATTGACTTCTTAGAAAATTACTTTCCACCTCAAAAAATACCCTTGAGGTCACCTCATTTATGTTTTAATTTAGTTCGTAATTACAAGGTCTACTAACCTAACCTCTATTTCTAGCAAAACAATCAAACAATTTAAACCATAAGTATACATATACACCTCTACTTTTTAATTAGTAAAAATAGGGCTCTATCCGTACCCGTTACTGATTATATTTGTGTAGTCAAAAGTAAAAACAACAAAATCCCAAAATAAAATTGTACACGAAAATTTGTCATAATTGGTAAATTCATAAATGAATCAATCATTCATAACAACTGCCACAAGAAAATACTACGCGCAGTGTTTTTCCATTTTCATCGCCGTTCATTCATTCATAATTAATAGCCTGTACAATATTTCCATAAATTGAGTGACATTTTGGGATATAAACAAACGCTTATAACTTTGCTGTTTATAAATATTATTAATTGAGACTTTACTTAAATAATAACAAGACCTTCTCTTATAAGCCTTTAAAGTATTTGTACTAATTAAAAATTAGTGGTGTATAAATAAAGTAAAAACAGTTTCGGTTTTATAATGGTGAAACATAGATCATATCTATTCTATAAAAGAGTTGTATGCTTAGGTACGTACCGTCCATTGCACGGTTGATTCTCTCCGTCATTCCATCCGAGGTATCCTTCAGCTTTTCTTTCAGATATTGTATCTACAAAAGTGGGTGCAATTATGATTACACGATATTAAAGTTTAAATATTAATTTATTTACGAAAAACCTTAAATACATTCACTGTTTAAACATCTGGTAGTCAAAACATACAATTTTACATAAGATTATAATTATCATGATCATTTCAGCCGAAAGACGTCTACTGTTGTACATAGGCCTCCCCCAAGAGTCGCCACAAAGATCGACCCTGTGCGTCTCGCATCCACCGCACTCCCGCGACTCCCACCAGGTCGTCGGACCACCTTGGAGGCCTTCCAACGCTGCGTTTATTTTTATAATTATTATTAAACCTAAATACATATTTCCGTAAATATATAAAGTGTACGTGTAATTACGTATTTTCTATCCCTTTGCCTAAAAATAGACTGATGCTACTAGCTTTTGCCGGCGGCCTACCTAAAGGCACGTACAGACATCGCGAGGCATGCGTTACGCGGCGCCTCGCGATATCTGTACGCGACTCAAGGATTATCGTGTTGCCTGTTGACTGTTGCCCAATAACCGGATTATGGAGATCCAATAGGCAGTCGCTCCATGTAAAACACAGGTACTCAGTCGTATTCGGTTGGACTGGAAGCCGATCTTGGGGTCGGCTAGTTGGGAAAAAGGCTAGGGAGATGATGAGCTTCCTCTAGCGCAGCGGCTTTGCCCGCGTTGAAGTATAAAATCATAATTATGTTATTTCAGGATAAGGTGTACCAAATTTCATCCAAATCCATTCACCAGTTTGAGCGTGACCACCGCTCGCCGACCCACCAGCAGAGTGCCAGCTGGGCAGCTCCCGTTTATTTATTTCTTCGTAAATGTATTGAAAAACGTCGTTTGATACACGTGGAAATTTGTGACTGCAGCACTCGGCTCAATAACACCCTCGCCAGCGGCTCGGGCGAATTCCGCCTTGGTCGCAATCCTCCATATAAACGTTAACTATGCTAAATCTCACACTCCTCCGTGAGCAATTTAGAAAGCTAAACAGATTTGTGCAAAACTTACGTATCGTAAGCTGTTGGTGAACACTATGTCCAGATCCCCCGTCACCTTTGGATTCTTGGAAGAGTACTGTAGACCAGGAAACATGGACTCACTCTCCGATACGTACTTGTCTATCAGTTCTTCAACCTAAAAAAGTAAAAAAAAAAACGTACAACACTTTTTAAATCGTCTCTTCTCTCTTTCGCAGTCTTACGTCTCGATATTTTATACATAGCAAAAGGGATACCGTAAAAGCAAAGTAGAGCATTTTTTTTTTTCAATTTATATTGTTTGTTAGGGCTAAATTTATAAACAACACTTTGACTTTACATTTTTTTAAAGGTGAGAAATCATCCAATGACTTCTTTTGTTACGGTTTTGCTGACATCTCTTTGAATATCTTTCGCGTGGAACACTACGAGTCGTTGACGGCTCGGGGTCGGTCCGGACGGTTACCGAACGGCGAGCTACCCATTGATCGCCGTCGGCAAGCCCACGCCTATCGTGTTTGAAAATCGGTGTCTTAATTCCGGCGGCTGGGATGTGAGGATGTCCGTTCCCTCAGCATAACTGCTTCGCAGGAGGCGTCATCCTGCCATTCCCCACTCCCAATCATAACCTGTACCAGGGCCCAGCGGAGAGGTCATTGCCACAGATCGCCCCCACGAGGACACGGTGGTGTTCCGCCCTAGCGGGGCACACCTCCATCGTATGCTCTATCCTGTCCTCCGGGCGGTCCTCACAAAGGTCCAAAAAAGGGCGTTTCTTCCGCACGAATCTGGTGCAGGAATCTCCCGAACTTACCATGTCCAGTGAGAACCTGTGTCATGCGGAAGTTGAGGACGACGTGACATCTCTCCAGTCACTCCTCAAAGTGCGGGCTTACTGCCAAAATTATGGCAAAAAGTCAAAGTTGAGCAACTTGTGACTTTTCGTGCTAAGCGTCGCATTATCGGGTGTTTTTGTTTTATATTAAGTTAAATATGGTGTAGAGAAATAGTCTAACATCAATCATACGGATTCCTAAGCATTTGGCGTGAAAAAAAATCAGCCTTTAGAATATACTTGTAGATTTTTGTCGCTTGCCTCCCCGTCATTGCCAGAGTCCTCATTTTCAGGGGTATGAATGTAGAGGCGGTACAAATTTTTTTTTTTTATTAAAAACCAAAAATTAACATGTATTACAACACCCGCATTTGGGTCACTATACCGAGTGTGACAATGCGTTCAGTCATACTAGGGCCAATGCCTGCTAGGCCTACGGAAACTGTCGAAAGAGTGACCGTGGCCCTGGAAAGCAAAGGGCAACTGAAGGACATAGGTCGATGATAGTCAGTAAAAGTTTGACACGCCCTCTCGTTCCAGCCTAGAGCAAAAGAAGTCATTGGATGTATCCCCCAACTCAAAAAAAGTGTTTTTTTATTTGTCCCTATCTGAAACCCTAAAACCCGATTAGTTTTAACTAACCTAACCTGGCAACACTACATTAAAGTTTATATTCGTATGAAACGCTCACTTAGTAAAGTCAAAGTGCGTTCTTTGAAATCTTGCCCTTGGTTTTTTTTTTCTTTGCTTACCATCTGCCACTGCCTGTCCAACTCAATAGACCGGTCGCTCTCCCGCAGGTAATCTATAAAGTTAGTTTTGAACTTATAGGTCAAATCTTCGTGCATCAACTTGGTGTTCCTGATCTGATCCTTCGTGGCCAGCACGCCACAGTCAAGATAGCGGGTCATTTCATCTGTAAAAAGAAACTGTTTTAGTTATGTAGGCACTAGTGGTGGGTCGCTGTCGAATTTTTGAACGACGAAACGCCGGTTGCGTCTTACGACGATAGAAACGGTTGTTAAAAACGGTCCTCGTCGCGACTGGTTTGAAGACGAAACTATCGTTGACTGAAGTAGTTGCAGAAAACGTTCGTTGTCGCAACTAATTTGAGGACGGTTTAAAAGTGGCAACAAAAGTGCTGTATTTAATAGCCATAAAGTTCCTTTTTCATTGCAATAACTGGTTTTGAAACGACGACGCGACGAGTGTGATAGTTGAATGAATAGATTTTCGACCTTATTTTCTTAACAGTAAAATAACAATTCGCATACAGAAATTCGAAGACTGGTTTGTGCAACGAAAACCGTTTGGTCGCAGGATGGAAAACGGTTAATAATACATTTATACATACATTTATTAAGACACACTGCATATTACACGTTAGGGTCTACCTTTTATAGCAGAACTTTTTACGTCATAATATTGTTTTGCATAACAACGGATAGCATAAACTTCATTTCGCAGAAAATCATTTCGCATACACTCAGTTGTCATACATTCAAAACTCATAATTTTGTTAGTCAGAATCATCTTTAGGCATAATGTTTATATCCATAATAATTAAAAAGCAGAACCATCATATCGCAGAAAATTCACAGTCAGAATCGTTTTTTGGCATACATTTTATATCGATAGTGCAGTATGCATGTAGCATGCAAGCAGGCATGCAACATGCAGCATGCATGCAGCATGCAAGCAGGCATGCAACATGCAGCAGGCATGCAACATGCAGCAGGCATGCAGCATGCAAGCAGGAATGCAACATGCAGCAAGCATTGTTTCTGTCACGGCTCCGGCGCTGCGGGGTTTGGGCGGCGCCACGCGAGCTTATTGTCACAGATGGTTTTAACGCGCGGGCCGCCCTACCCCTCCGCGCCTACGCGGGTTTAAATTACACTCTTGGGGTAGGGCAGACAAGACCAGGGACTTAAAAACACCTTCATAAAGGTTACAGAATTATAAGTGTTACATGTTGAATTGGTAACAGAATCAAATATGTAACACTTATAAATGTGTTTTCAATGTGTTAACCCAAAACACTTACAAAAGTGTAACCGTAACATATCTGTAACAGATATAAAAGTGTTAATAGTGTTAATAAGTGTAACAGGTAAACGCAGCGTTGGCAAATTTACAATTTACTTTTTTATGGTTAATAAAGCATTAGATAGCCGAAATACAGTCGCAGTCTTTTGTATACGTGCAAAACAGTATTGAAAATATTCGTGATTTAAAATTCAAGTTTATGTGAACAGTATTGACTGCAATGGTTCAATCAATCTTTTCTTTAAAAAAAAAACCTCGTTTGAATCAAGATGACAACCATCCTAAAATTAACTTCTTACTACTTCAACCAGAAGTTGTGCATCCTGATAGTCCCAATATCTTGATAGAGTCTGAAGTATATTCGGAGGATTATTCGCAATCAATCCTTTCTTATAAGAAAAAACCCCGTCTGGATATGGACGAAGACGATCCTAAATCTATCTAGATTTCTTAAATCTAGATATTTACTACCTCAACAAGAAGTTGTGCGTCTTGACAGTCCCACATTATTTGAAGATGATACAGAAGAAATTGAAAAAAACTAAATTATTCGGATTCGGAAACGAAAAGTTTGACTGCAGAGAAGTGTGGTGGGAAATGTTCGGAGTGTGCGTTGCATAGTGACGGTTTAGTTGAACCAATGGATCCAAGAAACAAGCATTTTAGTTATTTATTGTTCCGTATGGTGTCCGGACGTAAAGAATAACACCATTCCATCTCTTCCTGTGGGTGTCGTAAGAGGCGACTAAGGGACTTACCAGAGAAGGGCAGCAGTATTCTCTGTGAATTGCAACAACCACACTCCGATCGCCAACCCGCATGCCAAGCGTGGCGTTTATGGCAACACCCAATAATGATAAGCACAACCAAGAATAGCCCCTAGTGCCCGGCAGCCCGTCTACGCTTGACTCCGGTAGTGGTCAAGGTTATGGCGAGGCAAGGGGTGCGAAGAATCTCCGGATGGGATCCGGCTACCGCTTTAGAAAACGACGACTGGACCTGGCAACATATAATACGCGTACACTCCGATCCGACGAGAAGATCGCCGAACTTGAGGAAGAATTGAGCAGGTTACGATGGAGTATTGTGGGATTGGTGGGTGGGGATGGATGGGATCAGAAGTCCGAAGACAGGGGGAGGACACGATAATTGTCAAATCCGGTAACCTGCTTTATTTCCGGAAGTGGGACCAGCAGTCCCAGGGTGGTGTCGGGTTTATCGTCCACAAGTCTCTTATGAACAATGTAGTGAGGATCGAGAGTGTGTCGACCAGGATGGCGTACCTTATACTCAGAATATCATCAAGATATTCGCTGAAGCTAATACAGGTTTACGCCCCGACCTCAACAGATTCCGACGACGAAGTAGAATCTATGTAAGAGGATATATCAAGAGCAATGCATGGTTCTAAGACTCACTTCACCGTGGTCATGGGGGACTTTAACGCGAAACTGGGCAAACGAGACGGTGATGAGCTGCGAGTGAGGCAATTTGGATTTGGACATCGGAACCGCCAGGGACACCTAGTGGCTAGTTTTATGGAGAAGGATATGTGATGAACTGCTTCTTCAAAAAACGTGAGCGTAAGAAGGGGACCTGGCAAAGCCCTGATGGTGCAACCAGAAATCAGATTGAGTTCATCATGATGTCTCTGTGATCAACGCAGTGAAAGTGATCACCGAATGGTAAGAGGTACATTGGATATCAATATCAAGCTTGAAAGGTCTCGACTGATGAAGTCTACGCTCCGTCCAGCACCGATCCAGATTCAAAACTCCGAGAGCTTTCAGCTCGAACTTCACAACCGTTTCAAGTGCCTAGGTGGCTCCGTGGACGAATACAACTATGGGTTCGTGGAAACTGTCCATACGGTCGGGTCTAAGTTTTTTAAGACTCGTCGTACAAAGAAGAAAAGGCTCTCTGGTCAAACTTTCGAACTCTTGAAAGAGAGGCGTGAGATGATTCTGCAGTCTTCAGACGATGCATGCATCTACCGGCAGCTCAATAGACGGATTTCCAAGTCCTTAAATCGCGATCTCCGCCTCTTTTTTATCGCCGGATTAAGGACGCGATCGATCGGAGTAAAGGGTCCAAGGTTTTTGCAAGAGTGATCTGTCTATAGGGCAGAGCCAGCTCAAGAAACTGAAGACCGACGGTGGCAGAGTCATATCCGCCAATTTGGAGCTCCTGGGAGAGATTGAGGCATTCTATTGGCAGCAGTACACGTCTGTCACAAAACCCACAACGAATCTAGCAAATGACCCAAGAGCTAGATTAACCCGGCACTATACCCGACGCCCGGTATAGTGCCGGGTATAGTGACGACGGAATTACAGCCTAACTCCTGAAGGCGGATGGAAAACCGGTCCTAAAGGCCCTTCAAAGGTTGTTCGATTCCGTCATACTTGAGGGAAAGACGCCACAGGCATGGAGCAGAGGTGTGGTGGTACTATTCTTTAAGAAGGGTGACAATGCACTGCTTAAGAATTACAGGCCCATCTCACTTCTGTGCCATGTCTACAAGCTGTTTTCCAGAGTCATCACGAATCGTCTCGCGCGCAGGTATGACGACTTCCAGCCTCCCGAACAAGCCGGATTCCAAAAAGGTTTCAGCACCGTAGACCACATACATACGCTCCGGCAGGTTATACAGAAGACCGAGCCGCTAAGCTTAGCGTTCATGGACTACGAGAAAGCTTTTGATTCGATCGAGACTTGGGCTGTACTGCAATCTCTCCAACGGTGCCAGATTGACTATCGGTACATCAAAGTGCTGAAGTGTTTGTACGAGAACGCCACAATGTCAGTCCGCCTTCAGGACCGGACCTCGAAACCTATCTTTCTGCAGCGGGGTGTGAGGCAGGGAGACGTCATTTCGCCGAAACTGTTTACGGCTGCAATGGAGGATGTCTTCAAGGTTCTGGACTGGAGTGGACTAGGGATTAATGTTAATGGCGAGTACATCACTCACCTTCGGTTTGCCGACGATATTGTAGTCATGGCTGAAACTACGGAGGAGCTCAGTACAATACTCGATGACCTTAGAAGAGCTTCCGAAAGAGTGGGTCTTAAAATTAACATGGACAAAACCAAAGTCATGGTAAATAACCATGTAGTATCCACTCCGATCAAGGTCGGAGACTCTGCACTCGAAGTTGTAGACAATTACGTTTACCTAGGACAGACAATCCAGTTGGGTAGGTCTAACTTTGAGAAAGAAGTCAATCGTCGAAACCGACTCGGCTGGGCAGCGATCGGGAAGCTGCGCGGTATCTTCTCGTCCAACATACCACAGTGTCTCAAGACGAAAGTCTATGACCAGTGCGTGTTGCCAGTGATGACTATATGGCACTGAAACATGGTCGCTTACAATGGGCCTCATCCAAAGGCCTTATATATTTTTTTAAATTGATATTTGTATGACAAATTTAGGTCTTATTTTCATAAAGCAATAAAAAGTCGATAAAAAAAAATCCACAGGGCATGAGAAGTGTTTAAGGGTCTGAAAGGATAGCAGTTGACCCCTCCAATCGACCATTTCAATTTGGCACACGATGCACCAAACCTATATAGTATAACTAGAGTGCCTATTTCTCATGACAATTCTAATAAATGTAAAATATCTGTGAACGGTATTGGTTTTATTACGAGGCATACTTTCTGGTACTTAGTGTATGTAAGCAAGAGATGGTGACTTGAGATAAAAAATAATGGCGTGTGCCGATCGGAAGTCGGAATCGGAACTAAACAAAACAAATATAATTATGTTATGTTTAATGCGTTAGTGTGTGTGTACTGAAGATCGTCGTAGGCTTTAACAACGCGCGTCTAACAATCTTACGGCCGCCACGCGTTGTTGCCGTACTGTGCAATTACTTATACCTACCTAAAGCTATACTAAAACCGATCATTTCTGTTACACATATTAACACTTATTAACACATATAAAAGGTTACAGTTTGATTCGGTAACATTATTGTATCTGTTACATTTAAAAGTGTTTTTCTGTTAAAACTGTTTTAAAAAACAGTGTTAAAAACACTTATTACGGTTACAGTTTGAGTCCCTGGACAAGACTGCGTAAAGTCGGTTTCGCAGCGATTCGTTTCTGTCACAAAATTTTGCAGCACAACGTATTGACTTTTTATGACACAAATTTAATTTAATATTGAAAATGCTACCAATACATGCTATATTTAGAACATTCTATGTCACTTTTGCAGACCATTCGATTTTAAATACATTGCACGTAGGTTATCTAACCATTCGACAGCATAAATTTACTTTATTTAAATTATCAGTTTTATTCCATATATTATAAGTTTTTGATGTTTTGAACACTAATTTTTACAAGAAGATACATCTATTTTAATTTTTGATGTTCGAATATGCACCCATACCAAATAATCGTATCTCTAAATAAATGTTATGCTAAACAAAATTATGCATAATATTAATTATGGCAAAGGTAATTATGCGAAACAAAATTCTGCCAAGATAAAAGTATGCCATTGTAAATTCGGACACGTAAATATTCTGCCAAACAAAAGTTATGCTAAATAATTTTTATGCCTTAAAAATATTCGATTAAATAAGATTATGCCATATGAGTTATGCCAAATAAAAATCGGAGTATCAAGATTCTGCCAAATAGAAAGAACCCCTGGGGGAATCATTGCAAAAGATTCATATTAAGGGAATGAGAAGAGCTTCAGTCCGTGCATAGTCTTGAGCTGATAGCCACTCGATTACTTTTGTTTTACAAGTGCGCTTTGAGCAATCTACTATGTCCAGAATTTTATTGATCTTTTGATAAATGAATGGACCCATGTAACTAGTGGATGTTTGTGCGAATTTAGTACGAGTAATAGGCGTTTTCCATTTTTTCTGTCTACATAATTTGGTAGATTTGGTTTGGGTAAAGGGTGCTAGTCTGTGAAAGCGTAGTAAGATTGATAGGATAAAAAGGTTGACTTATTCTGAGAACTTTACAGTCTTGGTTGTTTCGTTGCAGAACAAAAAATGGTCTTTGAAAACTGTTCATTGTTGAAACGCCCAAGTTTCCGACAAGTTAAACTGTGAGGTTTTCGTTGGCTCAAAAGCGTCAAACCCGAGATACATTTTCCTAATTTTTCATGCAACCGCTCTTACTTGATTATGACTTTACTAGCTTCTGCCAGCGGCTTCGCCCGCGTGAAAGTAGGTTTCTCCATACGATCTTTGGACCCCGGTTTCATCTTTAGGGGGTGAATTTTGGAAAATCCTCTCTTAGTGCTCGCCTACGTCATAAAATACGGCAAAATTTCACGCTCCTAGTCCCAGTACTTTCGGCTGTGCGTTAACATGTAAGTCAGTCAATTTCTCCTTTTATATATATAGATTACACATCTTTCTGTAGATATTTTGAATACACAACATTATCTGTGAAAATTTCAACTGTCTATAAGCTATCACAGTTCATGAGATACAGCCTGGCGACAGACAGACAGCGGAGTCTTAGTAATAGGGTCTCGTTCTTATCGTTTGAATACAGAACCCTAAAAAACCAGGATTGGAAAAGTCTTTAATAAATTACTCACCAATTTTTTGGATACAATCCGAAGCCAACTTCAGCGATTCCTTGACAAGTTCCATTCGCTCCTCCATGGCGTGGCGTAACTCTTTCATGCCTTTGTACGTGAAAGTCTGCATGGTTTCTTCTACCAACTGTAACACATGTGATCTATAAGCCCGGGCCTTGGTACAGCCCATGGTCTGGAGCGAGGAGGAGTGGCAGGCGGTCGCTTCCTTCTGCGAAGCAATAATGCTAGCAAAGGAGGCGGCCGCACGCGCGAGGGAACGTTCCTTACGCCCCAGCCACCGCAATCACGGGATTTCCGGCCACCGCAATCACGGGCTTGCGGACGGCGAGCAATGGTTAGCTCGCTGTCCGATCGTCCGGTAATCGTCCGGACCGAACCCAAGTCGTCGACGGCGCGTAGAGTTCCACGCGCGCCTCAATGAAATGTCAGCAAAACCGGAGGGGCCCAACAGGGTTGAAGCCTACTGGGGCCATGGGTTGTACGAAAGAAAACCCCGGGGCCCTGGGACGAAGGCAAAGAAGGAACAGGAGTGAGTTAGTAAAAATCTAACACGCCCTCCCGCCACGCCCAAGGGCGGGAGATATCATTAGATGATTTCCCATAAAAAAAAAGATCTATAAGCGCTACATAAAATGACGAGTCAATGTAGGTGAGTTTCAGCGCTAAAGCCTGTTAAAATTGACGGCACGATTGGCGTAGTGGTTGAACGATTGCCTGCTGTGCTGCAGGTCGTGGGTTCGATTCCCGCACGGAACAAATATTTGTATGGCCTAGAGATACGTGTTCCAGATCTGGGTACGTGAGATCAGATTTTTGTAAACGCACCCACGATACAGGAGTTTTATAGAGTGAGTCAAAAAAAAATATTTTTTCAAAGCAATGTGACTTTTCTTCCCTAAACAACGGAAAACCTAAAATTCGGCGAGAGGGGTCTATAACAGTTCACTTTAGGTCGTAAAATGGATCGCGTTAAATGATAAATGATATTTATTTTCCAAATAGGTTTTAAAAACACTTCACCACGTCAATTTTTTCATCAGTTTTAAACTAGACGAGGCCGGTGTTTCCTAGCTGACTACCCTGAGAAGAAACACCAAAACAAACTCAGGGGGCAAAGTCTCTTTTAAGTCCGTACAGCAAATATGTAATGGTCAAATCACATGAGAACCATGCAGATTAGTGTCTGAGATGGTCTTTTGAGGAAAGAACCGTACAGATTTGAGTGGACCTGTCCAGTCAGTGCAAGCATTTGTCAGTATTCGCAAAGTTCAACTCAGGACTACTGAGGAGCTCAACGACTTGACGGACAATACTAAAAGGAGATTTAGGTAGGCCGTAGAAAATACTCAGACATATTTTAAAATTACTAAAAAGAAGAGAAAAAAGAGCAATCCACAAAGTCCTCACATCTATATATTTAAAAATGAAGATAGAGTAGGGTAGCGTTGGGTAGAGTTGGGTAGAGTAGGGTAGGGTAGAGTTTGGTAGAGTAGAATGGAGTAGTCAGTTGACGGGAGATGAGTCGCGGGCAAAACTAGTTCACAATAATAAGAGCTCCTGGTAGGCCCTCTATGAGAATACATACCCTGTTGTAACAGGCGCAGGCTTCCCTCGCAGTGTAATAATTGTTGAGCACGCACTCGCTCAGGTCGATCATACATTTCTCGATATCACAAATGTTTGCCGTGAAGACTGGCGGAGGCAGCTTCTCGCATACTTCAACCGCGTCATCTAAAACATTAAATAGCATGGTTTTAATATAACTCAAGTTTAGGGGTGACTTAATTCCGCCATCTCCTTTCTACCATCGGACAACCCGACGTACGGCGAGTATCCATCCGTACCGTTGGGGAAACTTTTACTAATATAGTCCGGACTAAGCCTTTCGCCTCGTCGTTTATACCGCGTACATCAAAGGACTAGAATAATACACCGCCAAAAGGAGACCATTCACCTTGGCTCCTGCTTTTCAGAATGTATCCCAAGAGTGCACCGACCGCCTTCAGCTCTTGAGAGTTGCCTTAACTTTGGGCGGTTCTTTGAGTCCAAAGCCAAAGTAGCTGCTAGAAAACTAGCCGTTCTTGCAAAGTTCCGACGGTACTTTACACCGGGACAACTCCTAATGTTATACAAAGCACAGGTCCGATTGTGTTTGGATTTGGAGTACTGCAGCCATACGGGTTGGTGCTGCAATATGTTACCTAGCAGCTTTGAACTCAGTGGAAAGGCGTGCGAAGAGACATACACAGACAGAATTGGTGACCCCAGATTTATTAAAGTCCAATCTACAAAGCCTTGAGCATAGGCGTAGGGTATCCAGCCTTTCGGTATTTTACAGGATGCATTTTGGAGAGTGTGCGCGGGAATTGCATGATTTGATTCCGCCATCTCATTTCTACCATCGGGCAATCCGACGTACAGCCAGTATCCACCCCTACGTCCTTCTTCTTCTGCCTAGCCTTTATCCCGTTGCGCGGGGTCGGCTTTCCCAATCATGCGACGCCATATAAATCTATCTCGAACGTCTTGTTCGTGTAATCCCAATACTTTCATGTCTGGTCTACTCATATCCACCCATACGTTGCAGTTGTTAAAACCTCTACTGCCCGGACTAAACGTTTCGCCTCGTCGTTTATACCGCGTAAAGGGTTTTAGTCAGTATAAATCTGACAATTCCTCTCGCTTCACCTAAAGCGGGAGAAGTTATTTGATGATGGCCCAAACTAAAAATAGTACATTTTGATACAAGTGGAGAAAATTCGTCATTGCAACTGAGGCGGAATTCTGTGAGTGCTCATGTTCTGGAGCAGAGTGCTGCAGTGACCAATTTCCATGTGTATCTAACGACGTTTTTCAATACACTTACAAAAATAAAGAAATAAACGGGAGTTTCTTTCTTCCTTCTTCTTTATCGCTCAGCCTGATACTGTAATCAATTGTAGCGACGGCGAGCTCTCATATTTTTCCACACTAGTGCGGAAAACAGCAAATCGCGCATACTATAGTGTCATCCATCAATCTAAAGTAGAGCGATGTTTTGCGTCTAAGAGCTCATACACACGAGCGGTATGTTGCCTACGGCAGAGGTAAATGCAGCTGTCGACACGGGTCGACGGCAGCCGTCGACCTATAGCGACACTTGACACACACGGCCTCCGTCGACGCATTAACAGCTGCCGCCGACGTATCGACAGCTACCGCCGACGTATCGACGGCTGCCACCGCCCTACCGCTGCCGTTGGTAATATGCTCGTATGTATGAGCTCTTAAGAAAAAGAATAAATGCTTACCATCTTTGTCTTTAGGTTTTGGTTCTTCAGGAACATCTGCATTAGAAAATTAAAATTAAAATGTAGTAAATATTGAAAGAATAGATGGCAAACAAGAGTTAATTCAAGCTATCGACAACTGCGAAACACTGTCCCTTAAGACACAGGATAACCTAGTTTATGGGACAGAGTTTAAATTATTGTTTACAGATTTCTGCAACATCTAAATGTTTTATGTATTTATTTTTCTTTTCCTATACCATGAAAGTATTTAAACTGTTAACATAGGATATACTTATCTGTAACTTTTGGGAAATAAAGATATTTATTTATTTATTTACTGAATGGACAGTGAAAATTCATGAAAATTGTGTCCCTTTGTGTCTACATGAGCATAGAGTATCTGTCACCCTATTCATATTTTTTTTTTGTTTTGGTTTCTCTGTTCATTTTGGACTCGAGGCTGAACTATTTTCATTACATTATTCTTATCTAGCAGGAATAAAGGAGTAATAGAGTAGTTTATATTGCTATTAATTTTTGCCTATTTTTCTGTTTACAGATTTGTATTTTTTTTTACATTATAGGTATATTTAATAACCGACCAAGATCACAGAGCCCCAAACTATTTGCGCGGATGTGACGCATATCCTACCACTTATAAGTCGTTGTTTATTATTTGTTTTTATTTTTAAGGTATGCGCCATGTTTGACGTATCTAAATAAACTTTTTTTCTTTCTTTCTTACTTACTTTCTTTCTATACTTATTTTCTGATTTAAAAAAAAAGGGTGGGATTGAGTAGTTTCAGTATGTATTCTGAACGTTCACATGCCTGCTAGCTTGGCCCACACTTACACTACAATTAGGGCGACAACGACGGTGAGGTGGTGATGGTATATTTAGGCTACCTGAATTGACGGGGAGCGAGGCAGCGAAGCGAAGCGAGGGAGTAATGCGAAGCGGAGTTGCGGACTGTGTTCGTTTAATGATGCGGACCGATATAGTTCAGAGCGGTGTTGCAAACTGTGTTCGTTTATTGATCGAGGTGGAGTTTCGGATTGTCGGATCTACCTAAGTCCTTAGACTTAGGTAGAGTTCATACGACGAGTAATTTGAGCGATCGGTGGCGGCAGAAGAGTAGCGGACAGCAGATGTGTTGTCGAAACACGGCTTCTCCGTACCGCCTTCTCACTTCGTCTCCCGATTTTTTAAGTCTTTTTAAACTAGTTCGTAAATCCCTGTCCACTGAAGAATTTGGTAATATTGGGACAGCTAGCTTAGCTCCGCTCATTTCCCCTGTAGTAGGCAGTAAGCCTTGATAGACCAAACTAAATGGAAAATTAATTAAAATTTACCCTCTACAACTCCACCATCAATTGAGCACTTCTTCGGTTTGTTTTTCCCAGTAAGGTTATCGACGAAATCCTTCCCGCCTTTAACACATGAAGCAGCAAACTCTCCGTAAGTCATGTTTTCCTGGTACAATATGGCTATGATATCGTCGAACCAAGCCGCGTTTATACTTAACCAATCTCGTATTTCTGGTGAACCCCTAAAAAGTAAATATTTAGATGCACAGATTTGTATTTTGTTTTATTTTTGTCATAACTTCGGATCGACTTGAAATTATAACTACAAGTAAATTTTATATTTCAGGCAAGTTATTTCGGGCTTGCTGACGGCGAACAATGGGTAGCCATCCGGCCTTCCAGTAAACGTTCAGACCAAGCCTG